>CM076995.1:53629614-59335011 GCA_039090855.1 Macrothele yani
CATATAAAAGATAAGTTATTTTATGCGCATTTGTTTAGCACATAAAAAAACCCTGCCACCCCGGTGGTGCAGTGGTCTAAGCGATGGCCTCTGATCTTTCGTCCGAACGGGGTCCGGGTTCAAATCCCGGTGAGGCATGGATGTTGTGTTTGTCTTACGGCACTGGCTCTCTCCCTTCCCTGGAACCAGTGACCCTAAATTAGGGACGGGCGACTGCTTATAGCCCATTGAGTTGCTCACGGTGGTCGTTAAACCTTCAATCAAAAAAAAAAAGAACCCTATATCTTAAATATCGTCCAAATCGGATGATTCATAGCGAAGATATTTGCAATCAAATTTAGGGGGAACACCTATAAATCTACATCTGGGAAACACACCTGTAATGCTTTCTTCCCTGCAAGAAGAGCGAACATGCTGGAAAGTCTGCATCTTACCTGAATCTCCGACAAATTGAATACAGAGTACAGATGAGCACAAGATCATGACTATAATCTGTACAATAACTTGGGCACGGCCCATCTAGGGACGGGGTTCATTTCCTCTTATTGTGTTCTTTATGACAATTTCATTTATTTGTGCTAATGATTTGAATTAGTGTTAGAATGAACAGTATACATTTTTCTAAAAATCGAAAACCCGAATTTGTGCAAGTTGAATATTCTTGATTGTTTCGAATATTCTTGTTTCCGATCATTACATTTTCTCTGTCACTTATCACTGAAACGATGTTTCATAATAGAAAATTAAAGCAGAACCACGAAATCCGTTCTTTTAGCGTATTTTGTAAAAAAAGATCGTGCTAACGTTACTGATTTGTCCGTCCGACAGTCTGTGGACATCATATCTTTGCAAATATTAGTCCTTCTTTTTGTATTGGGAAGCTTGAAATGTGCGAATGTGTGATTCTTTATTTCGTTTTTCTTTTTATAAAGAATTTCGCCGCTAGAAGACGTAAGTACAAATATCAAATTCAAAATGCATTTATTCCATATATTTGCTTCTAAACAACCGATTGAAAAAAATTATTTTAACTTTCAATTCGATTTCTAACGAAGTCTATTTAAGGTGTAGTCACTTTTTCAATTTAAGCACTGATTTTATACAAGGGGAAGTAAAACTAAACTGCGTTTTCTACGATATCTCTGCTTCTAAAACTCCGATTTGAAAAATTCTTACTGCTGTGGATACAGCTGCAGATGGGAAATCTTTTGCATATGACAACTAATGTTTGGTAAAATTTGTTAGGCCACCAGGGAACCTAAGGTTTAATTTTTTGCTTGTGATGTATTTTCAGCAAAATCCGTGCTTTTGTAATCTCGACTGAAAAAATTCGTTCCTCGACTGATACCACTCATATCAATAAGCCTTTTCGGAATATATTCTTCTTAAAATAGTGCACGGTTTGTCCTCCAGGGGCAGTAGATGTACGTCCTATTTTTTTCAATAACTCAGCTTCTAAGAGTCCGATTTGTAAACTTCCACCTTTGTTGGATAGAGTTCCCTGTGCGAAATGTTTTTCATATAATTTTAAAAATTTCAAGTAAACTATAGACTTTCAGCTAGGTGGCGATAAGAAAAATTGCGTTTCCCCGATATCTCTGCTTCTGACACTCCGATTTGAAAAATTCTTCCTGTGTCACATACAGCTGCCGATTGAAAATGTTTTGCATATAATTCCTAATGTTTGGTAAAGAACGGTTTGAACACCAGGGGCGTAAGTGTTAATTTCTGGTCCTGATGTATTTGCAGAAAAATCTGAGCTGCTGAAAACACGATTGAAAAAATTATTTCGTTGACCGATGCCACTCACATAGAACCTGTAGAGAATACTTTTTTCGTAAAATAATGCATAGTTGTCCAGCCAGAGGGCGCAGCGTATGTCATATATTTGTCGAAGCCAAGAGGGCCATTTTCGTTTACAGCATTATCTGTGGGACTAAAACCCCAATTGAAAAATTTCTTTCTTGGGTCAGATACTACTAATTATGGAAATTCTGCGTGCGTATTTTCTTCCCAAAGTAATGTGTAATTTCGCCTCTAGGAGACACAAATATCTGATGTGTTGTCCTCAATACCTCTTCTTCAACATGTGCAATTTTAAAAAAATATTTCAGCACCGGAACATTTAGTCGCAATTCACAGTTCTGTCGGTAGGTTTGTGGTTGTGTACTTTTGTTTGCAGCTGTATCTTCGATTCTAAACACGCTATTGAGAAATTACTTTTTTTATTGTATGCCATTCACAAACAACAGGAAATGTGGGCCATTATCCTCTTTAAATAATGCACATAAATCCCGCTATGTGGTGTAAGGGTGAATACATTTATCTTTTTTCTCTCTATCGATGTTCGCGGAAAACGTATCTAAAAAGTTATTTTTCCATGGCGTAGCTTTTTCCACGAAGAATATTTTAATCCTGTTTTCAACATTCCCATTATGCAAAATTCGTCAGCTAGAAGGTGTAGAGTTGTATCACGTTTCTTTCTGTATTTATTCTTTTAACTGTTCGATTTGAAAATCTGTTTGTCTTCGATATCCTGCTATGAAAATTTTTTGTGCGCCATTCGTTAATATTTGCAACATACGTTTTAGCCGCTGTTGGACGTAATGTAGCTGTTTCTATTCTGGATGTTTTATCTACTGTAAACGTCCGGTTGATTTTTCTAACTGGTTGTATTGACTTTGAATAACTTAGAAAAATTTAACTCGCGTCAGAAAGGATTAAAAAGATGTGCTCACTACAACTGAAAATTCGGTGTCATCATTCTTTTTATTTCAAATATTTGGAAGGCACAAATATAGAAAACGAGGATGTATTGGGTGTACTAATACGTTTTGAAGCGTTTTAAGACAAGGCAACATGTAATTTGAGAGAAAACAACAATACCTTTACGAATCAAAATATGCACCGATATTACCAATCTCCTTCCGCCATCGTCAGGTAGCTGACGAATTCAAGCCATGAAGAATACTTCGTCGTGTGAGGCGATAAAGTCGGGAACCCATTTTTGTACTTCGTCTCATGTCCGGGACCGTACAGCAGACAAATCATGTTGCATTGATCGGAATAAATGATAGTCTGAATGGCCTATATCGGGTCTATACGCCGGGTACTCCAAATCTTCCCAGCCAAGCGTCAATAACGTTTCCTTGACCGATTTGGCGACATGCGGCCTAGCGTTGTCATGCAGTAATTTCACGGGACGCAATCCTTTGCCTGTAAATGGACGTTTCTGACAGATTTTCTGTTTAATCGCAGCAATTGGTGCTTGTAGAGCTCAGCAGTAACAGTTTGGCTCTGTTCCAATACTTCATAATAGAGCACACCCTTCATACACTGCTGGACAATTGCAAAGGACGGATCATAAACGGCTATATAGCGCTTAAAAAAGTAAGTTTGGTTGGATGCCAAGTGGAATAAAATAATGTCAGAATGACAGGACATTACAAGAAAGACAATTTATTGTTCTCTGAAATCCAGAAGGCTTTGGAACGTGTTTAAGGGACAAACAGGCTATTTTGTGTAGAATACGTAAACGTGAAAAAAAATGCAATTACCGTCCGCAGGCGTTCCGGCGTAAGATGTCAATACGGGATATGGCCACCATGGAGGGCGATTCAAGATTCCACACGTCGTGTCATGCTTTGCACAACATTATCAAGCAGCTGTTGGGGTAATTTATCCCATTCCTCTGTCAGTGCACGGATGAGGATGTCCTTGTTTATTGGAGGGCATTGGCGACCAGCAAGACTCCTCACCAAAACATCCCACACATTTTCAATGGGATTCAGATCTGGAGAACGTGCTGGCAATACGAGGCGTTGAATATCCTCGCTCTCAAGACACTCCTGGACAGCGACTGTTCGATTACATGTTGTGTTGTCGTCCATGAAAATGAATCTATCACCGACAGCACCACGGAACATGCGAACATGAGGTAGCAGAACATCATTAATGTATCGTTGGCCAGTCATAGTCCCAGTTGGAAGCACATAGAGGGACGTACGGCCATTGATCATGATGCCAGCCCATACCATGACACTACATTTCAGATATCGGTCCCTTTCCTGTATGTTTGCTGGACAATATGCAGTACCACTATCACGCCAGATCAGTTGTCGTTGACAATCAGACGATTGACTGTATCTACTCTCATCTGAGAAGAGGACAGCAGACCAGTCGTTATCAGTCTAATTGCGATATTGATGGCACCATTGCAAACGGGTGGTACGGTGACGTCTGGACAATGGGATGCACACTACAGGACGGCGGGCGTATAGTCCTCCTTCATGCAAACGTCTAGCGACAGTTTTTCAGGGAGATCCGCTAGCCAGTAGCAGCCGTAAACTGATTTGCTACCTCACTAGCTGTGCTGCGCCGGTGTCTTTTCGTTGATAGCACTATGTACCGATCTTCTGCAGGTGTCGTACTGCGAACACGACCTCCCCCGTGACGTTTGCTACACTCTCCATTTGTTTGAAATGATTTCCAAAGCCTTGAAACAACACTGTGGCTGACGTCGAACTCCCTGGTAACATCTCTTATTTTTCGCCCTTCTTCAATCTTGCCAGTAATACAGCCACGCGTAAAATCATCTAGGTGATGTCGGGAAGACATACTGAAAATTGCAAGTTCGTCAATTGATTCTTTCCCTTTCAACTTTGCGTTTGAACAACAACGGTCAATACGCGTCAAATCCTTCATATCTCTCAGCGCTATGACGTCACGAACAAGTTCGGCAATCCAAAATTTCAATACGCACAACACGTCTTACTGTATCCTGCAATTATGCTAATTTCCACATTTTCCTGCCTTCCATTTTATGGTTGCTATCGTTGCTATTGTCATCCGTCCTTAGCAATTGTCCGGCAGTGTATACCCCTTCCCCCTCAGATGCATATTAAAACTTTTATGGGCTGAATATTGCAATTCGGTGTCGAAGTCGTAACTTCACAGAAGTCTACCCAGTGTTTTTGGCGTTTGTGATTGTCGTACAATGTCCACTTTTCATCACCCATAACGATTTTCCACAGGAAAGACTTTCTGTGCTGTTTATTCAACAGATTCAAGCACTTCATGACACGCTCATCCTTCTTCCTCTAGCTCAGATCATGTGGCACCCATTTTCCTTTCTTCTGAATCTTTCCCATTGCGTGTGAACGAAAGTTGCTTGTTGAGTTACCCCGATTTGTTTAGTTAGGTTTTTATTTTTGCGTTTGAGACGAATGTTCATAAAGCAATGCTTGGAGTTCCTCGTGTGCAAATTTCTGCGTGGCGACGCTACGTTCTCGATCGCTAACATCAAAATCACCTGCTTTAAACCGTCTAAACCAAATTTCACACGTGCTTTTGTGTACAATATTCTCCACAAGAAAAGAACAGATCGATCGATGCGCATGCTTTTGCAGCACGTTTTCCTTGATGAAATTCGTAACGAATGCAGTGTCGAATAAATGCAGTATCGCTTGCCATCTTTCATCGACCGATGGGCAAGTGCGTTTGACTGTTGGGCAAGTTTCTGCGTCACATTTTATACTCTGGACTAGTTATGGTTGCATGTAAACGACGCGGGGGAATGTCAGATATGTAAATTAGCGGTCTACGTCACACAGAACGCTTTAAAAATTATTTCTACACCTAATAATTAGCAAATATAACTAACTCTAAATACGTATAAAACTGTATGCTGCTTTTGTCATTGGTCACGTATTACGAAAACCAGCTGAATAGTCCACATTCGAGCCGGGCACAGCCACACAGGAGCAAGAAGTCTAAATACGTAGTCGAAATTCGCGCAAGCAATGGTTCGACCTAATGAAATAAACCAGCAAATACAGTTTATGCTGTACTCTGATATATATACCATATAATATGACTGGCGCTGATGTTAACCAACTGAATGGATAGCAGATGAATATCTATGTTCACCAAATGACACATGATGCGTTTGATGTCAAGTTTCACTTAACCAAAACCCACTATTTAAGTAAATTAGTGCATTAGTACATTTAAAATGATGCAGACGCTTGAGCCAAGCCCTACGTCGATAATTTCTTTTCTTGCTGCCAGTGGCATTTCGGAATATATAGCACATCAACGTGTTCCAACATTGATGAGGAAAGGTTGACAAATGTGTGTTACGACAGTGTTCCGTGCTTTTTCCACGAAGTGTTCCGAATGTGTTATGTAAAAATATTGTCTTCTATCGTAAAACATTTTGTGGAAGAGAGAACATTGTTGACACATGCAGAGAGCATCGATAAAACATACACATTCGGAACATCTTGGGAATATATAAGGAACGCAGTGATCATTCTTTTTTTAGAAATGGCTTTCACAAATTTTCTATTCGAAGTGATTTGTTACTTGGTTTTATCCACCTCAAAAGCTCACTTTGCTTTTATAGTTTTCGAGCTTAACACACGAATAAATGGAACCGCTATGTCTTGTAATTTAAATTTGCACATCTGATATTAATTCCACGTGACAATCTAAAACAATATATTTTTTTTGTTTGAACGTATGAACGTTTGTCTCCTTTCGTCCCGTACAGCGCACGTGTGTACGACTTTTCTTTGTTGTAATAGACAAAAAACCATTTTTAACAGCTTTTGGTGTGACGCCACCTCCTCTAAATCATTCTGACATGACGTCACAGATGCATTAGGTTCCATGATCAAATCTTTTGAAACAGAAAAACGCCACGTCAGGAATTTTGGATCTACTTTGTCGTTCATAAACGATATATGTAATTTTTCATTTAGAATCACATTGTATGAAATTTAATTTTAAGATTTCCCTTGCGAAACTAAAATGTTCATTTTAGTTTGTCAAACCAGTTTCGGTTCTCATTTAGGTCTAAAAATTGAGAGTTCTGATAGAGTAGGTAACAGTGTCTTTTTATTATTTCATGAGTATTCTAAAGAAACATGATGGGGAACTTTCTTTTATCTTTTTCCTTAAACTACGAAATTCTCAGAGTATAACTAGATTTTTTTCGCAGAGTATAACCAGATATTATTTTATTTATATCTGTAGAAGGAACGAAAAAGAAAGAAAAAAGGAAAGAAAAGAAAAAAACATTTTGTGTTTCCGCGCATGAACTACCATAACATTTTAACATTTGCAACTGCAGAGTTCTAAGTTTCCGAAGATGCTTTTTATTAATTTAACACTCTTCTGCTATCTGGCATGGGCGAGAACAGGAGAACGTAACTGCTTGCCATCTGCGTGATTTTTCTTTTTTTTTTTACAGTGCATGAAACAATGTGAGCTTTAGGGGCGAACAATATGCTTTTATGAGATGCCTTTATGCCTTTTATGAGAGGTTTTGAAAGACCGGAACCACTAAAAAGGCTTGCTTTCAAACGATTTCACAGAACAATGTCGGAAATATTACAAGTGCCTGTAGCTTTTGTTTTTCATATATTTCATGAGCTGCCTACAGAAACCTCTGATATGCGGCAAACAAACACTGGGAAAATGCGAACAATTGCCGTTCTTAATTGTCGAATCCCTGCCTGAACGGATAATGCTTTTTTTTCTTCAAATAGTATAACTATACTAATTATACGAATTTCTTGAAGTAGAATAGAAATAAAACTTTCAGGTTTTATTTCTATTCCACACAAAGAAATTCGGATTATTAGTTAAGTTATACTATTTGGAGTGTAATTGGTGAACGGTTTCTATTTATTAATTGATCTTTTTTATTTCTGCAATGTTTATTAAACATTCTTTCACAGTTGGACATCACAACAAAAAAAACAATATCTGATGGTGAATATATTACAATATCTGATTATTAAAAAAACCACACATCTTATATTCCCCCGTTATTATTGACGGGCTTTCACTTAGTCAACTATAATTGATTTGCAACATTGATACTGGTTTCTGTAGCTCACGGAGATACACTGAAAAGCAATCAATTAAAGATACCAGTCTAGTAACGTGTAGCCACATTTCGTCCTGATGACGGCGGCGTCCTGATCTCGGTATGGACTCGACAAGACAATGGAAGCGTTGGGAAGCCATACGGATCCACGACCCCTGAACAAGCTCCCACATTTCACGAAGATTTCATGGAGAAGGGTCAGAGCCTCGAATATCTCTCTCGATTGTATCCCAGTGTGCTCGATGGGATTGAGGTCAGGTGACCCAGCTGCCCAAGGAAGCGAGATCATGTCGGTGGAGTGTTCATCCAAGCATTCGGATACAATTCGGGAGCGATGGCACGGTGCATTGTCTTGTTGCAGGATGATATCCTCAGTGGGATGTTGAAGACGCACAAACTAGGGCAAATAGTCGTCCAGGATATTCCCGGTAACGTTGACCTGTGAGGGACGAGGTCACACGTACCAGGGGTCCCATTTCAGTAAACGTAAGCAGTCCCCAGACGAGAATGCCACCCCCACAAGCTTGAAGTGTACCCTGCTGCCCAGAAGGATCCATCGCTTCATGTGGTTTGCGCCGTACTCGTATCCTGCCATCCACATGTACCAACGTGAATCTCGACTAATCAGTCCAGGCAACATTTTCCCACAAATCTAGGGTCCAGTGGCGATGTTCCCGAGCCCATGCGAATATTTGCACCTTGTAATGTGCGGTCAGCAGCGGTACCCTCGTGGGACGATGGCTTCTGTACCCCATGGCGAGGAGATGGTTCTGGATGGTGTGATTGCTTACACGTTTTTGTGCACCAGCGTTAAATTGCCAAATGATTTCATGCACTGTGGCCCGCCTATCCGCTATTACAATGCGAGCTAGCCGACGATGACCCCGCTCATCCATACACTGTTGTCAACGGCAGTTGGCCCTTGCAAGGATGGTTTTACCGGATTCTATGTACTCACGGTGTACCCGTGACATAGTGGCTCGTGAAAATCCCAGTGTTAGCCCGACTTCCGAGATGGAGTGACCCATTCGTCGGGCCCCGACAATTTGCTCACGATCAAATGAGCTTAGATCCTTCGTCTTACCCATACTGCGTCCGACTCTTACTGATTCCCGTCGCATCATTCCTTATATTATCGGATCGCTGCATACGTCATGTCGTTTCCGTTTAAAGGGCCGCCCACAGCGCCACATTTGCATAACGCTAGCTGTCTCTAATCCAATTACTCTTCAGTCTATATTTAGTTAAAATCTTATTTCTGCGAAAGTTATCGGTCCACACATTCGCCTACGGAAATGTAGCGTGAGATCTACTTGTTTGACCTGAAGCTAGAATTAAAATAACTGTAGCTCTGCTTAGGTATTTGCTGTATTTTAACCTGAAGAGACATAACGGTCGACATATTCTGCGGCATTGTGGGACACCAGAAACAATATACAAGAGTCAGTTATGTAACTAATAAAAAATTAAACATACGAACTACGACGTAAATTATACTTGTGCAAATTAAATTTGCCACGAACTATGTCGTAAATTATACTTTTGCAAAATTATTAATTTATAATGTTCATCATTAAAAGTTGCAATTATGAATTTAGTGGTTAACTGATTCCGCACCCCATGGTATCCTTTCTTGCAACCAAATTCAGTATTAGTGTCACGTAGAAACTCTTTCTCGGGTTTCCAAATTCTGCAGGGTAAACCGTTTTACAGTAATTAGAGGAAAATATGTTTTTTCATGCACGGCCCCTTTATCGATATATGCTTGAGTTTTAGCTTATATCTCAGCAAGATTTTATTGTATCACGCAGTGACTTTGGATTTAGGGGTTTAAAAATATTTCGCATTGAATGGGTTATTAATCTGATATGGTCATAATATTTGTTTTTCCATGATCATATTCCATAATTTATAATACCCCTAATAACACAAGTTCCGTTCTTGCATAGCGGCTCATATTATCTGGGTCTGTTTGTGTTTTACTATTGCAACACTGAATCATTCTAACTGTCCTCGATTAAATGATGAAAATCAAAAATGAATTCCACGGTTTAACATTAGCGACATCTTTTTTTTTTCTGTAGCTCACTGTACACATATTTATTGGTAGATTTGTATGACATTTTGAATTTAAGGGTTTTACTATGTGCTGAATGAAATGTGCGTAAAATAGCATATCTCTTATATGGGAAATTTCGGAGATAGAGAGCTAATTTCTATGTTAATTAGCCTAATTAGCACGCTTCTTCGCATCATATGCTGGTTCTCTTCGAGTCCTTTCCAGCGATATCTTATTTGTTTATATGCGGCAAACGGTTCCAAAGTTAAGTGGGGTCGCTCATTTTTTTTATGTCTGTATATGTCACTTACGCAGCATATATGCAAAATTTGTTGTCACGTACATCACCAAGTGATCTAGGCAGCTATTTAACACTGATTCTTTACAGTTATCGTCAGTAGTGTTGATCGCAATGGGAAGAACAAGGTATCTGTCTTATTTCGATAAAGATATTAATATGGGTGCCCTTCTGATTGGATCGACGAATTTAAGAACAGCAGAGCTGACTGATTTCTCAAAACGTAATATATTTCGGGGTCTTGAATCAGTGGAAATATAACTCACATTACTGGTCCAAGAGGCGTAAATATGGCGCGACGACAGTCTGTCAAGGACGAGATCCGCGTCGTCTGAGAAGGCTTGTACCGAGAAATAGGGCTTCCTGTGTGCAACGGTTAACTGAGGCATTCAATGAAGGCTGTTCCCGACCCATATCTCAGCGAATCATGTTCTGGGAATTAAAGAGGATTGGTACTGGCTGTCGCACGCCGATACGGAAATCAGTAACATTTGCAAAGAACCTGAAGTTTCGTCTACAGCTGTGTCAGGGACGCCGTGCTTGGGCACCTTAAGTCCAGAAAAAGTCATGTGGTTCGACAAGTCGTATTACGCCTTGGTCTAAAGCAAACGGAAGGCAGATAGTTTGGCGGGAGCCCCATGAAACAAAGGACCCAGCTTGCCTCGTAAACATAACTCAATATTCTCAAGGAGGTGATATAGTGGGGAGCACGTTCTATTGTCACGGAACGTGATATTGATGGAAATTCGGGTGCTATCCAAATATTGTCTCAACACTGCTGCTGATCAAGTTCATCCTGCAATTTTAATGTTTTATCCAGTACTTAATGGCTGTTTCATGTACGACAATGCTATTGTCCATTGTGCAACAGCAGCGATTCAGCGAGCATGAACGCAACTTTCACCACTTTCTCTGGGCACAACTTAGCCCGGATCCGAAAACCATTGAGGATGTATTGGATATGTTAGGTAAACGGATCCGGGATCAAAATTGTCTTCCATCAAACCTAAGCTAGTTAAAAGACCTTCTGGTGAATGCCTGTTATGCTATAGAAGTAGTACACTCCTACATCTTGTGGAATCTATGCCAAACAGTATACGAGCTGTAATTCGGGCCATACTAATGAAGATCTAACGCGGAACTGTAAAGTTGTTTCTAATTCATTGGCTGGTATGCGTATATCATTTCTGGAATTGAATTGCGCAGTTCAGTCGATAAGCGAGATGTTGTGACGGTGCTAATTTTTATCAGATTGCAAAGAACGTTTCCGGAAAAATATCATATGTGTCGTGTGTAATGCAAGATACTTCGGAACTGTGGTGATGTAAACATCCTAGAGTGCTGTAGACAAAGGAATAAATTCAAAAAGACAGAATGTATAGCTGTTGCGGTGGAGATTCGTTGCCCGTGGCGACGATACGATGGCGATATTGAAGGAAGCTGTGCGTGCAATATTCTTCTATGAACACTTGAATGGCGTGAAAGTTACGGATGTACTTAGAAAATTGCGGAATGCGTTTAGTGATGATATTATCGGACGGAGCACTTGCTATGACTGGTACAGGAAATACGACACTAGTGTACGGGATCTTTCTGATGCGCCCAGAAGTGGCAGAACCAGTTAGGGTGAAGATGATACACTACAACTCGCGTTATCAACCAAGCATTATACAAAGCTAAGAAAACTGGAAGAGCTGAAGACCTCCTATACGACCATCTACACCCGACTTCGGAGGTTATAATATTCGTGTAAACTGTGCAAAGGGGCACCCCTTGGTTTGTCTGACCAAAATAGGGTGCAACGCTACTCCATTGCCGTTGCTCTGCGTGGAAGAGAAAAACGGGAAGGATTTTTGTATCGGTTGGTCACGGGTGACGCGCAATGGGTCACATACGTGATAGTTTCGCGACAAAGAGCATGTTCTAAGGTAGTATAACCCTTACAGAAGGTTTCTAAGCCACCCCTTCATGAGTGGAAGGGGATGTTGAGTTGCGGTTGGTATTGTCGCGGTGTGATTTACCATGAACTCTTACAGCGCAACGATACCATAACAGCGAATGCTTACATCCAATAGTTAAACCATCTCCATGCTCCACTGTAAGAAAGGCGACCAGCGTTGATTATACGCAATGGAGTTGTTTTACACCAGGATAATGATCGCCCACATGTCGCTTTACGCAACAATTGCACGAGCTGGAATGGAAATATTGTCGCACCCCCTTATTCCCCGCATCTTGCCCCGTAAGTCTTTCATCTCTTCTGGCCTTTGTCGAATTTTTCGCTGAGAAACGCTGTGCTAAAGACGATGATGTGAAACGTTGAATGGATGAGTTCTTCAACTGCCGTTCTCAGGACTTCTATCGTAATGGGATATTTCAGTTCGTAGGTCAGTAGAACAAGGTCATCAATTCCAATACAGACTACCTGAACTATTAAATTTAGTGTTTTATACGATATTTTAAACTTAAAATACATGTTTCACTATATTCCAGATACTTTCTTTACAACTTGATATTGACAAATATTAACGGTTAGTGTCTTCCCGCTTTCCTAAGATAAAGAAATAAAAACAAAAGGAAGTACCGTGGCTATTTTCCGTGCAAGGAGAAAGAATTCACTGAGGAACTTGTGGTTCGGGGTATGGAATGCAAAAGGAGAATGTCTTGTGCTTTGCTGAATCGCGCGTCGAGGCTACAAACAAGGTCTTAAGACCGAATCTTTACCAGATGTTTGGAAACATTTATAATTGTCATGAGTAAGGTGCATTCAGCTTTATGGTTTCCTCGATGGTGCATCCTGACAAGAACAAGAACAAATGTTAACTGATAATTTAAGTGTCTGGTCACTAAAACGTTCACTGACCGCAATAATTCGTATGCACGGTGTACTTACAATCTCGTGTCGTTCTAAATTCTTTTAAAGCAATTAAATTGAAAACTGAATTTAAAATAGGTTCCTACAACAACAGAACATGCAAAAAGTGAAGAGCGGAGACAAAGGCTATTTACATTTCCTGTGATCTGAATAAGTTTTCGAGAGGGCTGATCTGAATAAGTTTTCGACTCGGTAGCCGGTTCTGTGCCGAGGCAGAATAAAGACTCGGAGTTCACACGAGCTAGAAGTTGAAGGTCCTAATTTCTGGTGCAAATTGCACGTAGGCCGTTGGAGAGGTGCTCAATAATTATCCCTCTGTCTCTGATGCAGTCTATGAAAACCCGGGCTATTACCGACGGGGTAGCGAATTGATAGCCTCCCCGTTTGGTTTGGATCTCGTAGACATGTGATGCAAAAAAAAGATAGAACTTCTTGAGATCCCCAATGAAAGTCATATTTTATCTTTTGGGTGCGAAGAAAAACCGACAAATCCCCTTGTCGGGCCAACGACATCGATCTATCAAACCAACGAGAACGTCACATGACACAACTGTCTGCCTAACGTGCTGCTCATAATCATGTGTGTGCGCCTGTGCTTGAAGTGAGGTGGGGGTTTGATTTAACCCCCTTCTCTCTCGAAGAGTAAATCAACATAAGCGAGTGCCTTTCAACCTTGGAATAATTTGTATATATGGATTCCTCTTTTACTGGAGAAGAAGTCTTGGGATCAGAATTCACTCTATTTTTAGGTATAGCAACGCTTCTAAGTCAGTGGGCTCCAGTTAGCACAAAGAGAAGAGTATCACCTGAGAACTGTACGAAGCAGAATAACATATCCCGTGAGATATCTCTGATGAATTCAGCGTAAGAGCTCACTAACAGAGACGAGATCATTTGATGCCGCTTCAACTACCTCTGTATATAAATCGAAGCTTTCAGCTTTTTGATTATCTGTTTTACTTTGATTAATTAAATGTCTGTTATCTCGTGACAGTCAATCCTGAAGTAAATGAATTATTTCCGAGTGTCTAAGGAATTTTATCTTAATTAACTAAATTTCAAGTTTAAACTCTCTTGTCCAATCATTAAGATTTCGGCGGTATAAAAAATCCACAAGTAATTATTTCTAAATTCTAATGCTTTTCGCCGGATCATCGGCTAAAGCACGGCTTGCTAACATCTAAATGTCTAAAGTGTTTTTTTATGGTCTGGCGACCCGGGGGCAAAACATTGTTTTCACATACATTTCTGGCTACAGGACTATTAATGTAACGGATAATACTATTAGCATACGGATCTATTAAAGTCCTTAATGAAATAAATTATACATTAAGTACTAAATAATGTTAGCAAAATTTCGAATACTTCACGTTAAATGGACATAATACATTTGCAATTCATTCAAACTTTAGGAATTATAAAATACTTGTTTCAAAATGTACAAACATGATCTTGCTTCAGGATGCGTACAAAGAACAGCGTTGTTATGATTTTATCAACATGAACATATCAATGTAAATGAAAATTTTCAAGCAGAAACAAAATAATCCGGTGACTAAACGAAAACGATAGTTTTAAAGTGTTATGTTTCCAAAAATACGAAACTAAACACATTGCAGACAATAAAATACTGCAGACAATAAATGCCCAGGTATATTAATATGTATCGAATAATTCATTTTCCTGTACTGGTGTGGAAATTAAACAGTTAAGATAACCCCGAATTTCCGGGGGTAATAAGCACATCTTTTGAATCCGTTCTGACGCAAATTAAATGTATCAAAGCTATTCAAAGTCAATGGAACCGGTATGGTAAACAATAGAGTCTGACGGACGAAAGAAGTTTTGTAATCGGGTTTTAAGTCCCTCAGATATTGCTATAAACGGAATCGTGAGCTTACGCCCTCTGGTTGAAGACTTTTGCGTTAAGAAAAACATGAATTTATGTCAGAAACACTGCGCACCGGAAACGCTCTCCAACACAGAAATAATTTTTCAAATCGGACTCTTAGAAACAGAGATATCGACAAAAATAAGATGTGACTTTACGTCTCCTAGTGGGAAAGCCATGCATTATTTTACGAAGAAAGTTTGTCCAAGAAAAAAATTATTTTTGTCCAAGAAAAAAAAATTTAGTCGAGTTTTCAGGAGCCGAGATTTTGCTACAAATACATCAGAAGCAGAAATTAACACTTATGCCCCCTAGTGGCCAAACCATTCTTTACCAAACATGAAAAAATTCAATGAAAAATATTTTCCATCAGGTGTTGTATGCGATACAGGAATATTTTTTTCAAATCGGAGTTTTAGAAGCAGAAATAACGCAGAAAACGCAATTTACATTTGCGTTCCCTAGCGGAAAGTCTATGATTTACTTGAAAATTTTGAATTTATATGAACACATTTCGCATCGGAAACACTATCCAACAATGGAAGAATTTTTCAAATCGGAGTCTTAAAAGTAGAGATATTGACAAAATGAAGATATACATCTCCCCATGGCGTAGGAACTATGCATTATTTTAAGAAGAAAATGTTCCTTTAAAGGTTTGTCGGCATGATTACTATCGGCCTGCAAACGAGTTTTTGTTTAATCGAGGATTTAGAAGCTCAAATTTTGCTGCAAATACATCAGAAGCGGAAATTAAGGCTTACGCCACCTGGTGGCCAAACCAATTGTTTTTAACAAAACTTAGAAATGATGTGCAAACGATTTGCCATCAGTAGCTGTATCCAGTGCAGGAAGAATTTTTTGAATCGGAGATTTAGAAGCAGAGATACAGGGGTAAATCAATTTACCTCCACGCCCCCTAGCGGAAAGTCTATGAATTACTTGAAACATTTGAAATTATATGAAAAACATGTCACACTGAAAACACTATACAACAAAGAAGGAATTTTTCAAATTGAACTCCTAGAAGTAGAGATATTAACAAAAATAAGATATACATCTACGACCCCTTGCGGTGAAACCATGGAATATTTTAAGAAGAAAATGTTCCGGAAAGGTTTATTGACGTGAGTGGCATCGGTCCACGAAAGCATTTTTCAATCGAGATTTTAGAAGCTCAAATTTTATGGCAAATACATCAGAAGCAAAAATTTACCCTTACGCCCTGGTGGCAAAGTATTCTTTACCAAAAATTTGAAATTATATGCAAAGATTTTCCACCAGGAGCTGTATCCGCTGAAGAATAAATTTTTCAAATCGGAGTTTTAGAAGAAGAGTTATCGGGGAAAACGTAATTTACTTATACGCCCTAGCAAAAAATCTATTAGTAATTTGAAAAAGTAACAATATTTAAAATAATCGTCGACATAAATGGAATCGAAAGATAAAAGAATGTTTTCAATCGGATGTTTAGAAGCAAATATGTGAAATAAAACGTATTTTTGAATTCGACATCATCTGCCTTTACGCCCTCTAGCGGCGAAATTATACATCTTAAAAAAGTGAAATGAAGGATCATCATTCGCGTATTTCAAGCTTCCCAGTGCAAAAATAATTTTTAAGTCGGACTAATAGTTGCAGAGATATCGTGTCTACACAGACGGACGGACGTACGGACAAACCGATAACATAATCACAATGTTTTTTTACAAAAGACGTGCTAAAAAGCACATGGATTGACATGTTTTGGTGTAAAATTTGAAAATAGTTTCCAACGGAAAGAAAATGCTAAAAAAAAGTGAGAGAGATACAGCAGAGAAAAAATGTATAATTTACATATTGATGTCCTACAAAAGTTTTTAGATGAGATTGACTTGATTAGTAAGCCACATTAGATATGGAATCGTTAATGGCAAATATAATACTTAGTCATTTGTCTATAATACGGATTATGTCGGCGCTATTGTGCGATGGAGGCATCATTTATGTGGAGTTGTAATAAAAATACTAATTTCTTTATTTGGTTTTAGTCCTACAGCAAAGAGTACTTGACTTTTCAGCGTTCGAGAAGAAAACTAACCCTCCAGCGTTCTGTCCCACGAAAAGTAACATTCTGACTAAAGCGATGACGCTTGTATTACCAGGAGTTTCTTCGCAACTACTTTAACCCTTTAACGACCATGACCCAAAAATCTTGTAACACTCTAAATACCATAACGCCCGAAACTGTCTGATGTTTCACTTCTTTGTTTAATAACAACAATAGTGCCAGGGGTGACTAATGCTAATCCCTCATAGGTCTAGAAAATTTGAAGAACAACGTTGGGATAGGAAATCAGACTCACTCTAGACGGGCATTTCAGGCGGCTATGGCCGTTTGTACGTACGGGAGTTTTGGGCCCACCACTTAAGATAAATTAATAAACAGATGTCACTAGTATCTGTGCTGCTTCCATATTGGTGACGTGGTTACAAATGGGGTGATAGTTGCTAAGTAATGTTTCAATTCCGCTTCAACATTTTTAGCACGTCTTTTGTAAAAAAAGATCGTGCTTATGTTACCGGTTTGTCCGTCTGTACCCATGGTATCTCTGCAGCTATCAGTCCGATTTGAAAAATTCCTTTTGCATTCGGAAGCTTGAAATATGCGAATGATGATCCTTTATTTCACTTTTTTTACGATGTACAATTTCGCCGCTAGGGGCGTAAATGCACATAATATCGAATTCAAAAATACGTTTTATTCCACCTATTTGCTTCTAAACATCCGATTGAAAAAATTATTTTATCTTTCGATTCCATTTATGTCGAAGGGTATTTTAGATTTAGTTATTTTTTCAAATTATGCATAGATTTTCAGCTAGGAAGGGGGGGGGGGGGTTCAAGGAAATTACATTTCTCCCGAGACCTCATCTTCTAAAACTACGATTTGAATTATTTTTCTTCAGCGGATACACTTCCTGATGGAAACTGTTTTGCATATAATTTCAAATTTGTGGTAAAGAATAATTTAGCCACCAGGGGGCGTAAGTGTTAATTTTTGCTTCTGATGTATTTGCCATGAAATCTGAGCTTCTAAATTATCGATTATAAAAATTCTTTCGTGGACTGATGCCACTCTCATCGATAAACATTTTCGGAATATTTTTCTTAAAATATTCCACAGTTTCTCCGCTAGGGGCGTAGATATATATATCCTATTTTTGTCAATATCTCTACTTCTAGGAGTCCGATTTGAAAAATTCCTTCTTTGTTGGATAGTGTTTCTTGTGTGATAAGTTTTTCATATAATTTCAAAATTTGCAATTAATTCATAGACTTTCCGCTACTTGGTGTAAAGGTACATTGCTTTCCCTCCTATATCTCTGCTTCTATATCTCCGATTTGAAAAATTCTTCCTGCACCGGATACAGCTCCAGATCGGAAATCCTTTGCACAGAACTTCTAATTTTTGTAAAAAATGGTTTGCACTCATGAAACCACATTCTAAAATCTCGACTGAAAAAAAGTCGTTTGTTGACCGATACTACGCATGTCAACAAACCTTTTGGGAACATTTTCTTCTTGAAATAATGCACATTTTCAACGCCAGGGGGCGTAGATCTATATCTTATTTTTGTCAATATCTCTAATTCTAGCAGTCCGATAAGGAAAATTCCTTCTTTGTTGGATAGTGTTTCCGATGCGAAATGTTTTATTTATAAATTCAAAATTTTCAAGTAAATTATAGACTTTCAGCTAGGGGGCACAAAGGTAAATTGCGTTTTCTGCGTTATTTCTGCTTCTAAAACTCCGATTTGAAAAATGCTTCCTGTATCGCCTACAAGACCTGATGGAAAATATTTTTCACATAATTTCTAATGTTTGGTAAAGAATAGTTTGGCCACCAGGGGGCATAAGTTTTAATTTCTGCTTCTGATGTATTTGTAGCAAAATCTGGGCTCCTGAAAACACAACTAATTTTTTTTCTTGGACCGATACTGCTCATATGGAAAAAGCTTTTGAGAAAACTTTCTTCCTAAAATAATGTATGGTGTTCCCACTAGGGGACGTAAAGTCACATCTTATTTTTGTCGATATCTCTATTTCTAATAGTCCGATTTGAAAAATTATTTCGATGTGGAGAGCGTTTTCGGTGCGAAATGTTTCTCATATAAATTTATGTTTTTCTTAACGCACAAGTCTGCAACCAGAGGGCGTGAGCTCACGATTCCGTTTACAGAAATTTCTGAGGATTAAATACCCGCTTGAAAAACTTCCTCTTCCTTCAGATACTATTGTTTTCCATACCAGTTCCATTGACTTTGAATAGCTTTGATAAATTTAATTTGCGTCAGAACAGATTCAAAAGACGTGCTTCTTACACCCGAAAATTCGGTGTCATCTTTCTTGCTTACATTCAAAAATAGTTTCAATCAGATATGACAAAGAAACTTCATTTAGTTCAAAGTTTAGTACTCGAAAAAAGGAAAATGGGTATTTGTGCGTTCTTGAAGGCATCTGAGAGTTACTGGGCTTTTTCTGAACTGAGATTATGACGACTCCTTTCAGCATGAAGTTATTATTCTGAAGTGTTCATGTCATCAATCACAGTTCTGACGTAATTATGTATAGAACGAAGTGTTTTATCAATGCACGGTCTTCGATTACTTCAGTCTTACTCAGGCACAAATAGCATGGGTTGAATAAGGTTGTATTAAAATGAACAGCACTCATTAAACCATATTTTTCTCATCAAGATGCCACACGAATTCTTTTCTTCATATACTCCACTTCTTTATGAGTAAAGTGCTTCTCAGCAGAAAAATAAGCTGGAGTTAGATTCCGTCATATTGGTAAGTTAGAGGATTTCAGCATGTTAATCTCCATGGAGATAAGAAGTCGACAGTATGACTGAGTGCTTTCTTGTTTCCGATGACTGTGATCCTTTCCCCTCTCACGCACCAGGTGTTTCAGATGACTAATTTGTTTGTGAATGATCATTATTGATGTGAATTTTTGCTGACGAGAGCTTCATGGCCAGGTCTTCCTTCCGTGCTTCAGTGAGATGCACAATTCAGGTTGAATATCGGTAGCTTTCTTTACATACCTAACCATATTACCAGAGCTTTTTTTTTTTTTTTGGTTGGAGGTTTAACGACCACCGTGAGCAACTCAATGGGCTATAAGCTGTCGCCCGTCCCTAATTTAGGGTCACTGGTTCCAGTGAAGAGAGAGAGCCAGTGCCGTAAGACAAACACAACATCCATGCCTGACCGGGATTCGAACCCGGACCCCTTACGGACGAATGATCAGAGGCCAACGCCTTAGACCACTGTGCCACCGGGGCGGCTACCAGAGTTTGGTAATACTCCTTAATACACTTCATTTCTTCTGCAGTTTGTGACTTACTAGAGAGGTGAAACACATGTCTAGACGGCATAGTTGCATTGATAAATTTCGTCGGTGTAGCTTAATTGTGAAAGCATTGGGCTCCGGAGCAGAATCATTGTAGTTCGATCTCCGTCACCGGCAAATTTTTGTTTTCACATTGTCACCCGGTTTGGAAATGGATCTACTGGCCGCTAGGTTCTTCGAAAAATGTGTGAATTTTCCTCTACACATCGTCTGGACAAAGCAAGAATGTCTTCTTCAAAAGAGGGTTACTTCAAGTATGATTTCCGGCGAACATGAAACGCGATTTCCTACCCCCGCAGTTCCCACGAGAGAAGGGAGTATGTGTGGCGCACTACATAGGTGAAGCACATGTCAAGACGGCAGAGTTGCAGCAATAAATTCCGTCAGTGTAGATTAATTGGGAAAGCATTTAGCTCCCCAGCAGAAGGACACAAGTTCGATCCTCGTTACCGATAAATTTTCGTTTTCACAGGTATTCTCATGCTCTACAGTTTTTCTCTTTATTCCGTGGCGTGAACAATGTGTTCACACTGATTTAATCTGTGGTGTGAACAATCAGTGTGAATAGTTTGTTCACACTGATTTAATCGGTGGCGTGGACAATCAGTATGAATAGTTTGTTCACACTGATTTAATCTGTGGTGTGAACAATCAGTATGAATAGTTTGTTCACACTGATTTAATCTCTGGCGTGAACAATCAGTGTGAATAGTATGTTCACACTGATTTAATCTGTGGCCTGAACAATCAGTATGAATAGTTTGTTCACACTGATTTAATCTGTGACGTGAACAATCAGTGTGAACAAACTGTTCATGAACATCAAACTGTGGCATGAACAATCAGTGTGAATAGTTTGTTCACACTGATTTAGTCTGTGGCGTGAACAATCAGTGTGAACAGTGTGTTCACACTGATTTAATCTGTGGAGTGAACAATCAGTGTGAATAGTTTGTTCACGCTAATTTAATCTGTGGCGTGAACAATCAGTGTGATCAGTTTGTTCACACTCATTTAATCTGTGGTGTTTACAATCAATGTGAACAGTTCGTTCACACTGATCTATTCTGTGGCGTGAGGGTCAATGTGAATTGTTTGTTCAGTGAACAATCCCAGATAGCACAGCCTTGCAATTTAACCTAAGCCCAACACTGGGCCACCGTCTTTTTGGAATAGAAGACGATGGCTCAGTGTTTGGCCTACGTTAAATTTCAAGGCTGTGCTATGGGATCAGTATGAACAGTTTGTTCATTTGCTGCTATGAGGTAGGATTCTCTGTCTGTAGTAACCGTGGTATCATCCTAATTTCATTCGACTTCTCAAAGCGTTGCTTTTAATACATAAACTATATTATGAGCCATCCTTTTCTCCGGATAGTTAAGCACAACAACATATGACATGATTGAGAATCCAATACGATTTATCAGATCCTTGATCTGAAACTCAGAAGAATGTTATGTCCAAATATGTTCTCTGTACAACTTTAAATATTTACTGATCTTTTCCTCAGTACTCACCGTTTAAATAAACATTCCCCCACGCCGCTCCCACTTTCACTTATTCTTTCGTAAAACAGCAAACGTGCATATTATGTGTTATAGTATATGTAATGCCATATGCAATCCAGTACCTAGCTGAAATTTTTTACTTCCATTTTTTTTTAAACTATTATTCCATACTTACTTTTAGCGTTCGCTGAATAATTTATTTTCCTCAATGTCCATCTTTTCCTGTGGTCAGTGAAATTGTATGTTTCATAATCTCTGATAAACCCCAAATGTATAGTTTTGTTAACTATGCATTTGTCGTATTTTGAGCAACAAGAGAAACCAAACAACACAAAATTGCTCCCTGATTTCTTTATGAAATGAAATGACTTTAAGATTTAGTTTCCCCTTTTCCATTCACAATGATCACTATTTTTCGGATGTTTTCTCGGTCTGTTTAATAACCATTATTTGTGACGATAATGTCATGTACCGCTGATAACATGCTAATAAAGAACACTGAGTAAGAATGTATGCACTCTCGAAGAATCCTTGCCAGGTATCTTCATGCGAGCAGAGACTTAAACGCGAGAATGCAAATTAGTAATTATCTCACTTTAAAAAAGGCTGATAGTTAGTCATCGGTTTTCCGAAAAATAAAAGAAATAAAAACTGAAAACCATCCAACCCCACTAAAACGTAAACATCCTGTTCACGTGAGCAAAGTAGAGCATCAGAAAAAATTTCTCAGAGCAGAAACTAAGATAATGTGATTGCCCTGAATATTAGGAGGAATTCTGGGATGCAATGAAAATGTCTTCTGACAAAAATACTCAAAGTTTGGGTAATTACGATACTTTACTTTTTATTATTAACTGATATTTTAATTTTGTTTTTTACAAGTAATCAGTACTTGTAAAAAATAAATTTTCTTTAACCATATTTTTCTTTTCCTTCCGACTAATAAACTGTGACAAATGCAAGTACTCGTGCACCACTTAAGGAAATTAATGCACAAAGAAAACAACAAAATATATGGATAACTTTCATTTATGGTTACAACCATCGGAAGATGAAAACAAAAAATTCCAATTTCATTTCCAGAAGGCAAGCTATGGTATATCATCATCATCATCATCATTGTCAACCATTATCAATCCACTGCTGGACGAAGGTCTCCCCAAGTTTCATCCATAACGGTCTGTCTTGTGCCAGTCTCCTCCATGTCACTCCTGCATACTTTCGAATTTCATCCACCCATCTCCCAAGTGGTCTTCTTCTGGGTCTTTTCCTGTCAATTGGAATCCAATCTAAAATTTCGGCTGTCCATCGATGGTCTGTCCTTCTGGCAGTATTTTCAGCCCATTGCCATTTCAGGGATTTAACTCTGATCATGATGTCTTCCACTCTTGTCATTTTCCAGATCCACGAGTTCCTCTTCTTATCTCTCCTGGTTGCACCAAGCATGCACCTCTCCATGATTCTTTGAGTTGTCTGCAGCATTTGTATGTCTCTTTTAGTTACGGTCCACGTCTCTGCACCATACATAAGCACTGAAAGGCTTCATTGATCAAACACGTTTCTTTTAAGACATAATGGCATATTGCTCTTGAAAATTATGCTGTTTCTTCCAAAAGCTCACCAGGCAAGTTTTGTACGCCGATTAATTTCTTCATCAATGTGACCCTCACTTGATATCTGATGTCCAAGATAAACGTACGTATCTATTATCTCCAGCTTTTCTCCATCAATCGATAAATCTTCATTTCTTGTAAAAGCATTAAACATCACGTTTGTCTTCTGAAAGTTCATTTTTAATCCCACTTATTTACTCTTGTCAGCAAGGTCCTGGATCATACTCTGCAGCTCTGATGGGGTAGTTTTCGGTAGTTGCGAAAACGACTACGTCACAAGCAAAACGAAGGTGGGTTAGATAATCTCCATTAATCTTTATCCCTTTGTTTTCCCATAGTTCAATGATTGAAAGACATTTTCCAATGTGGCATAAAAGAGCTTCGGAGATATAGTGTCATCTTGTCTCACTCCTTTTCCATTCTTTATGTGTGTTGTATTTTCAAAAGCCGAATCTTTTCTTCGCATTTTCATAGATGCTATTAATAATATTAATGTACGCATCTTCACTACCACAGGATTTCAGAGCCATTGTAACTGCTGATGGTTTCACCGAATCAAAGGCTTTTTCATAATCGATAAATGCTATGCACAAAGGAAGTTCATATTCCCTCGCTCTTTCAATTAGTTCTCTCAGTACGTGGATATGATCTATTGTGGCCGCCCCGGTGGCGCAGTGGTCTAAGGCGTTGGCCTCTGACCATTCGTCCGTAAGGGGTCCGGGTTCGAATCCCGGTCAGGCATGGATGTTGTGTTTGTCTTACGGCACTGGCTCTCTCCCTTCCCTGGAACCAGTGACCCTAAATTAGGGACGGGCGACTGCTTATAGCCCATTGAGTTGCTCACGGTGGTCGTTAAACCTCCAATCAAAAAAAAAAAAAAAAAAATCTATTGTGCTGTAGCCACTCCTGAATCCAGCTTGTTCTTTCGGTTGAGCCATGTCCAGTGTCACCTTCAAGCGGTGTGAAAGAACTTTAGTGAAGATTTTATAAACCACTGATAGGAGGCTGATAGGTCTGTAGTTCCTGAGATCCTCAATGTCACCTTTTTTATGTAGCAAGATCATTGTAGCCTTGTTCCAATCCTCAGGAATCTTCCCTTCATTAAGGCATCGAGTTAAAATTTATGCGAATACTGTTTTGATTTCTCCACTTGCTTCTTGAATGATGTCTACAGTAATTCCATCTTCTCCTGGAGCTTTCCCCCGCTTCATGTTCTTGATTGCATGTGCAACTTCTGCTAGGAGGGCTGGAAGAACTCTGGTACTGGTACCTTTCATGATGCGTAGAGTACATTTATCATCCCTTTCATATAATGTGGAGTAGAAATATTTCACTCTTGTCAAAATTTCGCCTCAATTTATTGTTACAGAACCATCTTCTTCTCTCAGTGCCATAATTTGTTTTCTTCCCTTACTGAGATGTCCCTTTGCTATCTTTAGGCTTTGGTTGTTTATATTTGCTTTCCTTACTAGTTCACAGTTGAATTTTCTTACGTCTTCAGTGATACTTTTTCGTACTGTCTTGCATAGCTCTATATATTCCACTTTGGAAGTCATATCTTCTTTAGTTGTCCTCATCTCTTTTTTGCATCAACATTTTGGTTTTTCCTGATAATTTGTTCACATGCAACTTGTTCTTAGACTCAGCTAATTTTGTTGCTGTTTCCATTAGAGCTTTATTTACTTTTCTGTTAACTTCAGAAATATCCACTTCTTCCGATGTTAGGCCTTCTAAAGCAGAGAATCTGTTCTTCAGTTCCAACTTGAAGGCATTATGGTGTTTTTTAAGGTTGGTTATGTCAATACATTTTGTTTGTCTTATGAGCTTGCCACGTTCGAGTTTAGTGTTGAGGTGCATCTTACATCTCACCAATCTATGGTCACTACCTGTGTTGAACTTGTTTAGCACACTGCAGTATTCTATGACAAATCTTTGTTACACATAATAAAATCAATTTCACTTGTCGTCCCATTTGGATGTCTCCATGTCCATTTCCTGTGTGGCTTTTTCATGAAAAAGGAGTTGAAGATGAAAAACCCTTCTGCCTCTGCAAACTCAACGAGAGTATTTACACGCTGATTTCTGCTGCCGTGAACGAATTTATCTACTGAAGTTTCATTCTGTTGCCGTTGCCCTATTTTTGCATTGAAATCTCCTATAATTATCTTTAAGTGCTGCTTACCGTTATTATTTAGATGACGAATTTCCTCATAAAATTTTTCAATTTCTTCTTCAGGATGACTTCTGGTGAGTGCATAGGTTTGAATAATATGAGCCTTGTATCTTGTCGAGAGTTGGATAACGAGTCGTGCAGCTCTGTCAGAGGAACTTTCAACTTCTACAACCCTATCCTTCAGTTTCTTGTTTATTATAAACCCAACACCACTAGTTCTGCCATTATCTGTCCCACGATAGTAGAAGAGATGTCCACTTTTCAGTTCAATGAGATCTTCTCCTTTTCTCCTTACCTCACTTAGCCCGACAATGTCCCACTTGATCCTTTGTAGTTCCTCTTCCAATTCAAGAAGCCTTTAATCAGAATATAGGGAGCGTCCATTATACGTAGCCCAGGTCAGCATCAGATGGCAGCCTAGTCTGTTCCTCCGGGGATTCTTAGCACTCTCTGCCTTCATGCCGCACTGGCCGCTGCCTTGACCAGGTACATTCCAGCTGCCGGAGATTGAGGGCCAAGATTTAAGTTGTGGAGTCATTTTGGAGGGGTTTGGCCATAACTCACCACGCTGGCCAAGCGAGTTGGTGAGTGTGGGATAGCATTTCCTCTAATCCCGATGGTATAGTTATACCGCTACTGGCGGTCGTCAGAGCCCCTTTAGTGGGAACAGGATATACAACGAGAAGGCGGGGTTGACTTTTGTCAAGGAGAGGCTGCGATGTTACACATCACCTGCCCTTACATCCTTATGGTATACAGAGCTATGTATATAAGATATGTGCATTTATACTTCGTCTATGTGGGAAAGAACGGAGTAGCTGTACTGTTTCGCAGACCACAGTGAAGTTTGAAAATGACAGTTGAAAATATATCGTGCCAGAAGTTATGTAGATATTTGTCTTTTTTCTCTATAGATATTCATGTACCCTCGTCCCCTGGTAGAAAGCAACGGATCAAAACCAAGTCAGGAGCTTCTTGAACGGGTCCATTTTACTTGAAGAAAAAACTATCACTAGGTGACACGTCACTTCCGTCTTTGCCCTTCGCTCAATGCATTGTTCTTTTATCGGACGTAGGCAAGATGCTATCATAGTGCTGTAAGAAATCTTCATCAAAAATAGTCTTCCGAATCTGTATTTATATAGGTCTTTTCGTTTTTTTAGAAGTGCAACCCACGTTTGTACGGACCTCTTTATAACAAATTTCAGTTACAGCGGACGAAATGCGTGTGTGATAGCTGAAGAGACTGCATGTATCGTGGGTAAAAAATTGAGTCTGTTAAGACTAGACAAATACTGGAGAGAGAAAGGTGGCTGTGCCACGAATCCTCGCTTATCAGTTGCTTAGTCTTGTTTGTAAGCATACCCTGTCTAAACAGCGTTCAGTCATTACTGGGCATGTATTTCCATAAATGATTATTCATGGCTTCCAAAGAGAGTTGTTGCGCAAAGAAGAAAGTGTGACATCCTAACTTTTAGATACAAACTTGAACCTGGGTAGGTGATAGAAAAGGTAATCTTTAGTATCGAACTTTTTTTAATCCGAGGTTTAACGACCACCGTGAGCAACTCAATAGGCTATAAGCAGTAGCCCGTCCCTAGTTTAGGGTCACTGGTTCCAGGGTAGCGAGAGAGCCAGTGCCGTAAGACAAACACAACATCCATGTCTTACTGGATTCGAACCCGGACCCCTTTCGGACGAATGATCAGAGGACATCGCTTAGTTTCAATATTCGCTTTTATTCACTTAAAATAATTAAAACAGAATATTCCCAACCTCACACGCAGTGTGAGAGGAGAAGGAAAGAAATAAAACAAAATGTAGATATTTACAATGAAATGGTAATTGTACAAATGAGCAATGACAGGCATTGCATTATTTGCTGTAAACAGCAGTAGCTCTGGGATAATTGTTCATTGAAATCTTGGAACATCACTGAAGCGAATCAATTTATAGTAGTAATTTGAGTAGTTCTAGTGATATGGAAATCACTGGTGGCAGAGAGTCACTGTGAGCATGAAGAGAACTGTGTACAAAAGGTGACATCAGCTGGAAGCAAACACAATCCAGTTCCAGGAGGAAATATGGTGAGGGAACAGTAAAAATAGAAAGTTCCGACGTAGGTTTAAGAGTATTAAAACAGCAGATGAACAGTCTGGGCACTAAAAAACCGAAACCAGGGACGACACGGCGACCATGTTTTGAAGAAGGCAGGTAACCGTACCGTATCATTCACCAAGGAGTATTCCACGGTGAGTCAGGCTTTAACCTTGTTGCAGTAGTGTGCAACCAAGGAGGTAGACAATGTGATAGGATCTGGATCTTGTAACTGTAGCAGGTGAGAGAAAATAATATATTCAGCTAGGATAAATAAATACGAACAAACTGGTAAAATAGAGGAGAAACTTGTAGAACTGTGGCCGAGGAAACGATAATCTTCTAGGGTGAGATCACTGGTACAAGAAGGATGTGCAAGTTGGAACATACTGTGAAATAGTGGGAGCAGCGTCGGACAGTAAACAAACACGTGTAAGACGTCTCCAACGATGTTACAAAAAGGACAGAGATCTGACGATACTATATTTCTCCGGAACAAAGGCGAAAGGACAGGTAGATGATTATTCAAAAACCTCCAGTGCACATTAAGTTCTGAGAAGAGGGCCGGTGGATGTTGGGCAGTAGACCAGACCAAGGTTAGCGCAAAAGAAGGAACAGAGGGGATAGGGAAAAGGTACCGCAGAAGAAGAACGGAGAAAACCGTCCAGGGTGCGGGTGGAAAGGCTGTGGAGAGGGAGGAGGTCCCCGGAAAAGGGAAGGAAGAACGGGAAAGCGAGAGAGGCAGAGGAAACGGAAAGGATGCCAGATGAATCGACTAGGGAAGGAAAAAGTGATTGAAGAGCATGTTTAAGTTGGAGGCAGTTATCAGAGAGTTCGGGCGACGGAGCTAGAGTGGAAAAAAGGTCGGAAACGGGTTTCAATGAAAAATTGGGGTGAACCAGTTGGGAAACGGAGACTACACCAGCGTGTAGTCATGCGGGGAGAAAATAAAAAAGTTGGCAGTAGGAGGATGGAGGACAGAGAAGAACAAAAAGAGGCTCGGAAAGAAGATCAAGAGAAGAGGAGTTCGGTTGACGAATGAGCAGTAAAGAACGAAGGAATTGAACAGCTTCATGGTAAACTAGAGGAAAACGGGGGGGGGGCGACAGTGTAAATATCCATCTTGAGAAGAAGATGGACGGTGAGGCAGGGATTAAGGGGGAAGTCAGAACATTAAACAGAAGGAAGAATGGAAGCGTAAGAGTCTGGTTGAACTGTCAAACGGAGGAAATTGACAATTCTTACTGCTTTATAACGTATGATAATCTCTGGCATATTGAGGCCTCCACAAGTCGAAGGTAGAGCTAATACTGAGGAAGATAACCAATGAGTGGATGACCAAACAATGCTGAGCATTGCTGATGTTGTTGCAGTTTGGACGTAGGCTCGTGGTGGTTGTGCAATTCAGGAATGATAAACTAACGAAAGGATGTGGGTGCCAGCAAGCCGTGCACGGCTGTGATAGGTCAAACAACACTTGAGCTTGGATCAGTAAGCAGCGGTGTGACGTAGTTTTCTGACGAGGGGCCTCCAGGTGGCAGCCGCTGCTGAGACTCGGCTGCCAATGTGCACCCCAAGAATCTTTTGACTGGTGGAAGTCCAATGAGCGCCCCACGGTGCATCGGGGTGATGTCTCCAGGAGCCACACTACAAGCCTGTACACTTTGAAAGGTTTAACGAAGCGCCGGAAGCCGCAGCATACACTTGATACCCTGCAAAAAGAATTGTGAATTGCCATTCTTCTCGGATGAGAACTGTGAGATCATCGGCGTATGCAGTAAGAACGATAGAATGGTGCCTGGTGCTATGCTGAATGGTTGAGGGGGGAGGTTGTAGAAGAGAACCGATAGAGCAAAGAAAAGGCTCAAAGACTAGAGAGAAAAGTTTTCCGGAAAGAGGACATCCTTGACTGATACCCTTACAAAACGGAATGGGGGCTGTAAGGAAGGAGGCCGTCCGGATATGGACAACTGAGGCCTGGTACAGGGCTAGGAGGGCTGTGATGAAGACAGATGGGAAACCGAAGGCAGAGAGTACAGAGGCAAGCCACTGATGACTCACGTTATCAAATGCCGGACTCTGATCAAGATTGAGGAAAGCTAAGGGTTTGGAGGAAAGGTGGGCAAGGCAATATGAGTCACGGAGGAGATTAATATAAGTATAAATGTTTCGGCCAGGAATGGTGTACGCTTGATCGGGATGTAGGACGGTGGGAAGGACAGGGTTCAATCGAAGAGAGAGTATTTTATTATAAATCTTGTAGTCAGCATTAAGGATGGATACAGGACGGCAGTTATCCAACTCCAGCAGACACTCCTTCTTTGGAAAAAGAATGATGTGAGCTAGAATAAAAGCGAGGGGAAGAACAGATAAGGAAAAAGCAGCTATAAAGCAAGGCAATAGGAGAGGGTGTAGGAAAGAGGAAAACGTGCGAAAGAAATTAACTGTCAACTCGTCAGGACCAGGTGACGAGTGACAGTTCAGTAAGGCAAGTGAATGTACTACTTCTGCTGAGGTGATTGCCATAGAAAGAGATGCAACAAGATGCGATGGAATAACTGGTAAGGCACGAATAATCGAATCAGCATGCGGAGAACTTGACTGGAACTGAGCAAAACATGACTGGACATATGTTCTAACACCGGAGCAAATGAGAGTGGGGTCATTAGTACAGTTCCATCGGGTAAATTCAGATTACGGATGTGATGAGCAGAACGTTTGTGGAATTATAGTTGTTGAACCTGTTCACATATACAGTCATTTGGCTGGAGATGATTGGCTGGAGATGAAGGACCTTGATATGGTGAAGAGCTCGTTGGGAGACAGGAAGTAGCAAATCACGAAGTTCATCTTGGTAATGACAAAACAGGGGAGAATCAAGATCTAGGGTGGAAAAATAGGAAAACATCGAGCGTGCAGCATCAATCTTCATAGAGGCGGTAGTACGTTTTTCGTGGGAATATTGTTTGGTATAAAGAATAATCCGGGATTTGACATGTAACCAGTGTTGCAAGGGACAAGAAGCAAAAGGGAGCGTATATAAGGCTTGTTGTAGCTGCGATTGGATGGAATTTATGTAAGTTGGATCAAGTAAAAGACCATCATCAAGTGTTCAAGTACGGTAGTATTGCCGAGGGTATGGACCGGTGTGAAGACACATTACGACACAGCTGTGGTCGGAAGAAACTGTCGGTGCGCGATAAAGGGAGATAACTGATTGAAAAAGAATTGAAGAAACATAAAACCGGTCAAGTCGGGTAGTTGTAGGGAAGGAAGTGGAGTGGGTGTGCCAGGTGTACGAACGAAGAAATGGGTGCAGGTGTCGGAAAGAATCTTCGAGTTGTAGCTGGTTGATGGATGTGAAAGTGCACGTGTAAGAAAATACCTGGTATCCGTGGAACCGTCCGATCTGTCGAGAGATGGGTCAAGGGTGCAGTTAAAATCACCATCTAAGATGACGATATCAGTGGCCGGAAGATCTTGAACACAGGAAACAAAATGCTCAAAAATGCAGTCTGCATTCTGTTGATTGCCGGAAACATAGCTGTTGAAGATATGATATCGGGAGTTGTGAAGTCGGAAGGACAGAAGCTGCAGGAGTTCACGATAAATCGGTTTGACCGTGATATCAGCAATGAAGGATCGAAGAAGAAAATAAATGGCGGCCACAAGTCCTGCGTGAAGATTAATTCGATGAACATAGTAGAATTGAAATGGCCAGGTACGCCACCGGTGGTATGGGAAGTTGAGATGACAGTTAGTCTCCTGTAGCAATAATATGTCCGCATTATGCGGTGTAATATCTTCAAACACTAACGCATTGGTAGGAGGGACGGATCATCCCTTACAGTTGAAACAAAGTAATTTTAACGTGAAAGAGGTTGTAGTGGTTGAATATTATTATCAGTACTTCTGTGAAGATTGGTCACACATTTCTTTAAGTTAGATGTCTGTACATTAGTGACTGTATCAATTTTCGGCAAAAAACAAGTAGACTCTGAAGTTGGGTGATAATAATAGGAAGGTGATCATTACGTGATTGAACGCAGTCTACCTGCTTGAGAGGACGTGACGGTTGATTGATTATGATGAGAGCAAGATCAGACGGCGCCAGCGGCCCGTCTAATGCAGGAAACGTTTCCAGATATTCTGCGAAAGCTTTTTGATATAACAATTTCGGAACAGCTGGGGACTTAGGAGATGTAGGAACTGCAGTTGAAGAGGAAGACTGTCGAATTAGCGAATGGGAACGAGAGCAGCGTGGAGAAGACGTCACCGGCGAGATTGAACTTTGTCTAGTACGTTTCAAAGTGGTAACGCCTGGATAAGCTGGTGGGTGTAGGACAGTTAGATCTTACTCCACATTAGCGGATCCAAGGAAAGAAGATGAAGCAACACGACGGAGGAGTTGCCTTTCCTTTTCGGAGATAATACCCTCCGAAGAACGTAGAGGTACCACAGCAGCAAGTGGGTCCAACGATGGAGAGGTGGTCAAAGTTCTCGTAGTAGAGATTGAAGACTTGGAGACTGCTGACGAATCATCGTTTGCTGGGGGAGAAGCCTATGGAACAACAGTAGCAGGGAATCAAGGACGTCTGTGGAGCCGAACTTGGTGTGGCCAGAGAAACTGGTGTTGAGGCTGGGGTTTTGATTTCGGGCGGGATGGAAATAGGGGGTCTGGCAGATACATGTGTACAACGTGATTGTATGTGGCCGTATGCCTTGTATTTAAAACCATGCAAGGCAGTAACCATATCGATCCGGAAAACCTGCTTCCCTACAACCACAGTGAGGTCAGTAGGGCAGTTAGCAATGGCATCTTCAGTAGGGAACAGGATCCTTGCTTTGCGACGCAGACCTAAGATGTTCCTGTCATCTGGGTCTGTTGGTGCGGAAGACAGAGTGGAAATGGAACCAACTATCTTTCCACACCGGGAAAGGGCTGCCATTAAGTAATGGTCTTTGATTTCTGGCGGTACGTGGTAGCACATAACAAGTACGGGGTGCTGCGTGAGCGGGACACCCAATAAGGTATGATCCCCAACATGCAGTCCGTCAGATAAGACGCGCTCCGCAAACTCGGGCTTCGCAAAATAGGTGAGAACAGTCCTAGGTTTCCTCGCGATATGGGTGATCACTCCCTTAGGGAGGATTTGGCGAACGGCTAAGGAGTATTACTTAAGGCTGGTGTCCGGGCGGGCATCAAAACATATGCCCTATTTCTATGTGCGTAAAACCTCTTGCCCAGCAGCTGAAGTTTCCGTAGTTTTGATGCGCAATTTCTTGTTGTCTCTAGTGACAATCATATCAAGAGGTATTGTACATGGATTCTTCGCTGTAGAGGAAGATGAACTGGTACCCTTCACAACGGAAGCATAAGGAAGAGTTACTATAGGAATGCGTGGAGATGGGGAAGGTCGAGATGCAGTACTCGCAGGAGCAAATGTAGTACCAGAGGCAACGGATACTGAAAATGTTTATGACGCCACTGTGGTGGAGAATGTAGGGGAATCAACATCCATTGAGTTGGAAGAAGAGGTGGTAACATCAGATAACGCGGCTTCGAAACCAGCTGTGTGAGGTAATGACGAACACCGAACGTGGCCAGGTGGGGGCGAGCTTTGCTATCAAGCTTCAGACCTGACTTTTCAGATGCGGTCGCCGCCTTTTGCAATCGCTATCCTGCTAAACCCGATCCTGGGCAAAGCCAGGACGGAAAACGAGTTAGTACAAGTAAAGTTTTACTTACAAGACGTCAAGGTCGGACTCAATCGACACAGGAGACGTTCACAACACAGGAGACACACAAAATCACGGCACACACACAAAACAACACTAATAAATGCAGGTCAAACACGGAGCACAGGTCAATGCAACCTTTACTAGCCGCCTCGGTTGCGCAGTGGTCTAGGAGATGACCTCTGATCATTCGTTCAAAAGGGGTAAGGGTTCGAATCCCGTGAGGCATGGATGTTCTATGTGTCTTACGGCACTGGTTCTCTCCCTTCCCTGGAACCAGTGACTCTAAATTAGGGACGGGCGACTGCTTATAGCCCATTGAGTTGCTCACGGTGGTCGTTAAACCTCCAATAAAAAAAAAAAAAGAAAAAAAAACTTTACAAAGCTATCGCTGAGAACACTGCGCCACCGGAGCGGCATCGAAATTTGATAGAAGAAGAAGAAACAGTGGATGAAGATATCGCCCGTGATAATTGATATAACAGTGATGTTAGTGTTGATGATTATGCAGCCGAACAAAAGTCTCTGGTGCGCATTCTTATTATAAAATTTTAGAGCATTCAGGTAAGTCATTAAAAGGTATAAGGAGACAGCGTCAGAAGAATACAAAAATAAAAGCCGGCTCGTTCTTCAGACGAGTTTTTCTTGACCCCGCTCTTGCTGAGGCAAATCATTCACCACAGCATTCTACAAGTGCAGTGTCATTGAAGCATCATAGCTTCACTGCCTCCGAATAAACAGATTCCGCATCTTATATCATCACACACTAAGCTCATCTCTCATCTGCAAATGTAAATGAAAATTCCCTTCTTTTTAACTGTTTTTTTTTTCTATTTAGAACAGTGGTTAAAATATTTTGTGTACGTTTGTTTTAATTGCTTGTCTTGGTTTGTGAACCTTTATCGGCAGTTTTTCAATAGCATACAGATATAAACCCCGTTAGCCGTTTAAAACCTACAACCGGCTAAAAATGACACCATTCACGCATACTGGTCTGTCATAAGGAAGGTTTCCTGTGAGTGCTGTACTTATTAACTTTTCATGTATTACTGTAGAGTTTGTAGCGTGTCGTAATTTCTCAAGTTTCTATGTCCAATATTTTCTGAGCCAGTTTCTGTTGTTTCATCTAACAACCAGCACGAAAGCCATTTTCTTAACAACACTCAGGACGCCAATTAGTGAAACGTAAAACTTCCAAATGTTTATGTAAGCGAAATGAATCTTTCTCCCAACATAACATGAGTAAAAGCAACTAAATGCTGTTCTTAGGAAACTAAGAGAAAAAAATTCATGTTGAATTTACACTGGAGTAACAAATTATTAGGAACATCCAAAAGCAAAGTCGGACACGTGACATTTAACAAATGCAACTGGACGTTAAGATGACATTATAAAACAGTTCACTGCAAATTATTCAAACTAAGGCAAAAATGTATATATCACTAATATGGGAAATAACCGTGATTCAAGGTTGTCTTTGAATGAGTGCTAGGGTTAATCTTGTATCCTATACTTGTAATGTAAATTCTTTTGAACACATTTTCCCGAAGATTATTTCTTTGTAGTGTTTCAAATTTTGAGCCCAAATAAAAAAAAAACCCTAGCTAATGTAGCCACAGTTATTATTCCGAAAATATTTTTGGAAGTTTTTTAAAATTCAATTTATCTGACTCGAAAGTTTTCCATTGGCGCTCGATGGCTCGATAAGTTAGCTTAGCGGTGTTTCTGTCTGGAAAAAACGAGAAATCTCTCATTCCTCTCTGATTTTTCTAATTATCTGAGCAAAATAGAAATACATGAATGAAGACAAAAGTGAGATAGGAATATTTTCTTCCATAAATCATCTTAAATCTTATTGTACTTTCATTTTTTGAAGAAACAATGTGTTCATTAGCACAGAACCCCTGAATTTGAGCTATGGCAGCTAAACCTATTTACTGAGCTTTACCCTCAAAGAACGTCATTGGTTAAAACGTAATAGCGCATTTTTTATTTTCATTGTGGAGCCAACGAGAGACCGCTTACATTCTGAATCTGGTGAGGACTGCAATGTTTCGCGGACCCGAACTTCTGGGACTGTCACTCAAGACGTTAAACCCAAGTCCAAAGAGTGATATTTTGCGCCATCTGTTGCAGAAGATAAACCCTAACAATCATTCAAAGACTGCCTTAAGCAACTTTGAAAGAGGCGCGACATTGGGTGCTAGGTGTGCAGGTGCACGCATCTCGTAAACGGCAAACATTCTTGATTATGCTAGGAGAGCGGTATCCATGGTGTACAATGTGTGATGCACAAACAACAAAACAAGCTGTCATCGCTGTTCTTACGGGTAGAAAGGATTTGTCGCGTTCTCGGGCCAAGCGATTGGTGAATGTAGCAGTCAAGCCCCATTGCATCAAGAAAATACATAGTAAAACAGCGGTATCGATGGGAGAATTTCAGCTTACACAGCCAGCTGCACACTGGTGGGAATGTGCTATAGCAGGAGAAGTCTCATTCGTTTGCCCCTCGTCTCTCCCAAAACTGGGCAATTACGGTGGACATGGGAGCACCTAAACAGGACGATTGAGACTGGAAGAAATTGCCTGGTTCTACACTGCTGGACAATTGCTAAGGACGGATCATAAACGGCTATATAGCACATAAAAAAGTAAGTGTGGTTTGATGCCAAGTAAAATAAAATAATGTCAAAATGCCAGGACATTACAAGAAAGACAATTTATTGTGCTCTGAAATCCAGAAGGCTTTGAAACGTGTTCAAGGGACAAACAGGCCATTTTGTGCAGAATACGTAAACGTGAAAAAAATGCAATTACCGTCCGCAGGCGTTCCGGCGTAAGATGTCAATACGGGATATGGCCACCATGGAGGGCGATGCAAGATTCCACACGTCGTGTCATGCTTTGCACAACATTATCAAGCAGCTGTTGGGGTAATTTATCCCATTCCTCTGTCAGTGCACGGATGAGGGTGTCCTTGTTTATTGGAGGGCATTGGTGACCAGCAGGACTTCTCTCCAAAGCATCCCACACATTTTCAATGGGATTCAGATCAGGAGAACGTGCTGGCCATACGAGGCGTTGAATATCCTCGCTCTCAAAACACTCCTGGACAGCGACTGTTCGATGACATGTTGCGTTGTCGTCCGTGAAAATGAATCTATCACCGACAGCACCACGGAACATGCGAACATGAGGTAGCAGAACATCATTAATGTATCGTTGGCCAGATAGTCCCAGTTGGAAGCACATAGAGGGACGTACGGCGATTGATCATGATGCCAGCCCATACCATGACACTACATTTCAGATATCGGTCCCTTTCCTGTATGTTTGCTGGACAATATGCAGTACCACTATCACGCCAGATCAGTTGTCGTCGACAATCAGACGATAGACTGTATCTACTCTAATCTGAGAAGAGGACAGCAGACCAGTCGTTATCAGTCCAATTGCGATGTTGATGGCACCATTGAAAACGGGCGGTACGGTGATGTCTGGACAACGGGATGCACACAACAGGACGGCTAGCGTATAGTCCTCATTCATGCAAACGTCTGGCGACAGTTTGTCGGGAGATCCGCTTGCCAGTAGCAGCCATAAACTGATTTGCTACATCACTAGCTGTGCTGCGCCGGTGTCTTTTTGTTGATAGCACTATGTACCGATCTTCTGCAGGTGTCGTACTGCGAACACGACCTCCCCCGTGACGTTTGTTACACTCTCCATTTGTTTGAAATGATTTCCAAAGCCTTTAAACAACACTATGGCTGACGTCGAACTCCCTGGCAACATCTGTTATTTTTCGCCCTTCTTCAATCTTGCCAATAATACGGCCACGCGTAAAATCATCTAGGTGATGTCGGGAAGACATGCTGAAAATTGCAAGTTCGTCAATTGATTTTTTCCTTTTCAACTTTGCGTTTGAACAACAACGGTCAATACGCGTCAAATCCTTCATATCTCTTATCAGCGCTATGGCGTCACGAACAAGTTCGGCAAGCCAAAATTTGCATACGCACAACACGTCTTACTGTATCCCGCACTTATGCCAATTTCTACATTTTCCTGCCTTCCATTTTATGGTTGCTATCGTTGCTATTGTCATCCGTCTTTAGCAATTGTCCGGCAGTGTATAAATTAATATTTTATTCATTATATGCCCATGGGAGGGTCAGAATATGGTAGCAAAAGCGCTAATCGATGAAACCCACATGCTTACTTTTAAATGTGCAATATAGCAGAGGTAGTGTAATGGTCTGATGAATGTTTTTAAAGCGACCACTGTCCCATTATATCTCCGAAACAAAATTTGAATCATCATCTTCAATAACCATTGGAAATTTTTCCGAAGGTGTCTGGTGCTATGGGGTATCAGGTTAAAGTCGTTAGCAATGCATGCACACTCACCTGGTAAACCCAGGCTGCCTAGGGAAGGAAGTTCAAGGACAAAGTGCGTCCGGGACCAACTTGAAAGGGAACCATCCACGCATTCGCGTCTCCAAACACAGGTAGTCTCCGGTAAACCTCAGAAAAATCGCAGACGAGATGCCCGGCAGGACCGGGATTAGAACACAAATGAATATTTGAATACCACGAGGTATTATAACATGTATCGGGCACACCCGTACATGTACATGATGTTTCACAATGGAGGGACCTACTTCGAACAGGATTATGGGCCATGTAACAAGGTTTAGATCGTTACACCGCGTGTCAACGTCACAAATCGATGGATACCCGCTGCTTATCCTCAAGTTCACGTGATCTGTTAGAGCTAGTGGAGGAATTGTAATGGTGTGTTGTCTGTTTACATGGCAAAATTAGGGTTCCCGTAATACGTCTAGAACAGTATTTGGATACCAGAAAGTATCTTAACATCATGGCCACCGACTACACCTGTACATATGCATGATGTTTCCTGATGGAGCAGGTTACTTCTAGAAGAAAGGTTCTCCACGCCACAAAGGTGGGATCATCACACTTTGGTTCCAAACGGACAACAATGATTTCAAAGCATTAAAATGGTACCCAGAGTCCCCAAACCTTAACGCAATAAAACGACTTTTAAAAACCAATCAGAGACTATTCGTAAAACTCACCATCTTCCAGCAGACATTCAGCTACTGACGGAAGCTGTCACATAGGCCTGGCTAAACATTCCTGTAAAACGGTACCAGCACCTCTTTGAATCTATGCCACATAGCATCGAATTTGTTCTGAAGGCTAAGGGTGTCAAAACACGTTACTAAATAAATGTTCCTTATAATTTACTGCTCAACTGTTAATTGTGAAAATTCAAACATCATGAAGGACTGACGGTGTTCGCTTGAAACGTAGAGGACATGCACAACAGGTTGGGATATACAAATGATTGAAATGTCAGTGAAAATGTACATGCGGCTACGAAGCAGCGCCCTCTGGACTGTATGGTTTTGCGTATAAAGAGATGGCTCAAATGACGTTGCCATCAGTGAAGAGCCGATATTGAGTCAAAAGGGTGTTCCTTGTGTCCCACTATGCGCCGTCACTGAAGAAGTAGCATTATGAACTGCTGACGGACTTTGTACGAGGCAGGATTGTTGCTATGAGAGAAGCTAGATTTTCCTACCGCGAAATTGTCTCTCGTACAGAACGAAACGCCAGTACGGTGATGTGAACGTGGCTTTAGTGGACAGATGAAGCTTGGAAGCACAAAAAAGACGGCAAAAGGACTGCAAAGTTGCACGATTCTATTTGATGACAGACAACTCTACCGCTATCCGCCCCGGTGGCGCAGTGGTCTAAGCGATGGCCTCTGATCGTTCGTCCGAAAGGGGTCCGGGTTCAAATCCCGGTGAGGCATGGATGTTGTGTTTGTCTTACGGCACTGGCTCTCTCCCTTCCCTGGAACCAGTGACCCTAAATTAGGGACGGGCGACTGCTTATAGCCCATTGAGTTGCTCACGGTGGTCGTTAAACCTTAAATCAAAAAAAAAAAAACTCTACCGCATGCCTATTACCGACCGCACAGCGACATCCACTGTGTTTGTGTTGCAGTGGAGCAATTTCACACTTCAGGTTTTGTCCTCCATCTTCCAGCACAGTTCGACGTCGTCTGCTTAACAGAAGACTGATCGCTAGCAGCTCATTGTCGAGCATTAATTTGACCCTCAGCCACAGACAATTTAGGTTGCACTGGAGACTCGAATACAAACACTGGAGCCCTGATTGGAAGCAGGTCGTATCTTCTGATGAGTCACGATTACGTTTGATGCATCATGATGGTCGCGTACTGGTGTAAATATATCATGGTCAACGCCATCTTGTAGCGTTCATCTTGCAGCATCATACAGGCCCAACGCTAAGCTTCATCGTTTGGGGGCACCACTGGGCTCAATTTGCGATCTGACCTGGAACGAATTGAGGAATCCACAACAGCCAGCAGTACATCAGGGACGTTTTAGAGGCAAAAGTGATACCCTTGCTTAAGAGTTGCACCGGCTCCATACTACAACAGGGCAATGCTCGATCGCAGGTGGCCCTGAATATCCAAGATTTCTTCCATGCTCGGCAGATACCGCTTCTTTCCCTGGCCTGCACGTTAGCCGGATATGTCCCCGATATAACATATCTAGGGCACGTTATTTAAGTGAATGGCTCGTCAAGCGCATCCGCCAATCACCATAAATGTCTTGCATAGAAGAAGTCGGGCAGGCTGTCCGCAAGGACGCCATCAAAAACGTCTTCCATTCAATGCCACGCCATGTGGAGGCTGTTATTGCTGCTCCAGTTGGCTTAACATTATACTGAGTTTTGAAGGGGAAAAAAATCTTGTGTAGCTCTACAAATGTAATCAGACATCTTCTGTAAGATAGGGAATGTGTGATATAAATTTCATTTGAATAGCGCAAATCTTTATGTTGCAAAATGTTTCTTTTTATTGACTAATTGCAGTTCTTTCTTTTTGTCGCAATTTTTTTATAAATAATTGCATTCATATTAAATAATGCAATTATTAATATGGAAAATAAACTATATCAAAAATATGGAAAATAACTATATAAATAATAAACAAGATATATAGAAAACTATAACTATATATAGAATACATATATATATATATATACTATATATATAGGTATATTAGAAAATATATACATTAATAGCTTATATATGAACACAAAACGTCTGTCTGAAGCAGCAAAAACTCTCGAACGCCGAACTGTGGCATCGTGAAATTTGCATAGCTTATTAATACTATAATTTCCAGGTCAACGCAACTATTTTAAGATCTCTACGTTGTTTCGTTTGCGAGTTATGAATTAATTAATAAGCTAATTAATCAATAAAGTCAGCGTCGTTTACTACGTCATCGTTATCCTGTTTCAAATCTGAAAGCACGTGACTGCATTTGTCGCCGCGGCACATCCACTGGTGTTTCTATTCTGTGTATAAAAAATGCAAAACCGAACTTTGCAAAATCTTAACGAAACGGCTAAAATTTTTATCAACACCATGAATTGGTAATAAGAGCAGTCCCTCAAACTTTCACCGGAATCCGGTCAAAACGTTTTAAAATAGGCATGGAATTTTTCATTCATCGGTAAACAGAAATATATACGCAGAAACGGGTAATAAAATTTTGACGGCTAATTTAAAAAGCTATTTACCGATTCAGGCGAAATTTCGAGGTCATGTACCTATTAACGATTTATGGTGTTCATTAAAATTTCATCCAGTTTCATGAAATGTTCGCAAAGATACGTTTTTTACTTTTTTATCCCAGGGATTCGACCCTCAAAGACGTCTGAAACTGAAAGCACGTGATGCATTTGAGAACACAAGATCTGCTCCTGATGAGATACACAACCTAGATCTTCAAATTCAGATCAAGGATGTTAATGTTGTTACTTCCATCTTTGATAAAAGACAAAACGTTTAAAATTAACTACTTTATTCAATAGGACTCTAACATCTCCATTTCAGTCTATCGTAATCTCATAATTTTCCAATTTCATCGTTGCTTGGATCGTTTTGTAACAATCACTCAGAAGACTTTACAGTGTTTTTTGTTCTAATCGGTATCCTACTTCTTTCGTTATTAGTTTATTTCGAGAACTATTACGCGATCGTAGATCTCTGGATGTTTTTGCTGGTCATTCTTCCTTACATATTACACATATTATTAATAATCGACCCAACAAATTTAAAATTGTTAGGTTGCTAAGTGCTGCACGATGGGTCACGTGCAGCTGAAGAATTCTATAACACACCTACTCCTTTTGATTTTCATACAGCTACACGTAACCGTGACCATGCACGACTTCCAAACCTTGGTGCGTGTTTTTCAGCTTCTGTCGAGGCTTAGTGATTGTCTCTTACAGCCTTCTGCTTCTGTTTCGTATTGCTTGTGGTGGCCTAGGGAACACTTCGGCAGGCTTTTGGTTTGTTCCAACTCTTGTCGTGATTTGAAAGGATACACGTCATTCGGTGTTAGTCTGATGAGAACGAATGGCTATATAAATTTTCGGGTTGGTATTTTGATACGTTGTCCTCATTTACTTCCGTCAGGTAAGGGCTAAGTATTTCTTCCATACTACTAATTTCTGACTTTCTGATTTTTCGTGTATAATGTTTTGCATTTACTGGGTTTCGGGAGCATGTCTTTCAATGCTGCTTTTAGGTTGTTTTGACATGTTTGTTCTGCTACCCTGAAGTTAATTACCATGTTTTAATCTGGGATTTTAGGGCTCATTTTTTTTTTCGTGTAGACTGGACTGTTTGCTGTTATGGTGATCTGTTTGAATTTTTCTTTCTATGTTTCATGTTTTGCATTTATGGAGTTTCGGGAATATGTCTTTTATGAGTTTTAATGCTGCTTTTTGGTTGTTTTGACATGTATGGTTCTGCTTGTATGAATTTAATTACTTGGTTTTAATTTGGGTTTTAAATGGGTGTTTTTTCGCGTAGAATGGGCTGTCCATTACTATGGTGATCTGTTTGAATCTTTCTTTCTGTGCTCGTAGTTTGCATGGTTTGGTTAAACTTTCGTGTTTTAGGCTTACGTTACTTTAGTGTATACTATGTTTTTGTCTATATATATATATACACACATAAACAGTTTTATTAGAAAACTATAGTTCTAGTTTTTTAATATATAAACAAGATATATTTTGCTGATGACGTAGTAATTTTTGCAACTATCCCATCAGAGCTGCATAGTTTGATCCAGGAACTTGCTGACAAGAAATGAAGATTTATCGATTGATGGAGAAAAGCTGGAAATAACAAACACGTACGTTTATCTTGCACAGCAGATATCAAGTGAGGGTCACATTGATGAAGAAATTAATCGGCGTACAAATCTTGCCTGGAGAGCTTTTGGAAGAAACGGCATAATTTTAAAGAGCAATATGCCATTATGTCTTAAAAGAAAAGTGTTTGATCAATGCATCCTTCCAGTTCTTACGTATGGGGCAGAGACGTAGACCTTAACTAAAAGAGACATACAAAGGCTGCAGACAACTCAAAGAATGCATGGATAGGTGCATGCTTGGTGTAACCAGGAGAGATAAGAAGAGGAACTCGTGGATCAGAAAAATGACAAGAGTGGAAGACATCATGATCAAAGTTAAATCCCTGAAATGGCAATGGGCTGGACATACTGCCAGAAAGACAGACCATCGATGGACAGCCGAAATTTTAGATTGGACTCCAAGGGACAGGAAAAGACCCAGAAGAAGACCACATGAGAGATGGGTGGATGAAATTCGAAAGTATGCAGGGAGTGACATGGAGGAGACTGGCACAAGACAGACCGTCGTGGAGGAAACTTGGGGATTCTTTCGTCCAGCAGTGGATTGATAATGGTTGACAATGATGATGATGATATTAGAAAACTGTAACTATATGGAAAATAACTATATTAATAATCCATTCTGTTCTTCAAAAGCAGATTTTATGAATATGGAAATGCATTCCCACCGCCGATAATGATGCAATTATCAGCGGTCGGAGTACAGTGAACGGCAATAAGATAAGTTTTCTAATCTTATTTGTGTACATATTTATAATGTGTCCAAAATTATTTTTTATGTCGCAATTTTTTCTTTATGTTGACTAAATAGAGATTTCTATTTTAAAAAGAAAGGTCACGAAATAAAATAAGTAAAATTTGGACTTCATTGGAAGCAGCGTGTAAACCTCTTTTTCGATTTCTCTGACTGTCTCTTTGTGTTTCTCTCTCTTTCTCTTTCACTATGTTAAGTACTCTCCCCCCCTATTATCGTGTAACATTCATTTTCTCCAGAACTCTGTTATATATTTTGTTTTGTATCGAAAGAGAAACTTCAAAGCTACTTACAGGATAGTGATTTCGGTCCGTAAATGTTCAGGAGATTAGACTGCCACAAGAAAAAGAAAGAGCAACGAAATTGAATCTGTCAGCATTAACAGATAAAAATCTTACCATTAATTTAGAAATAACGGCGAGCTCCTACCAAAGAGTAAAAGCTATTTGCACAAATAAAACCATCACTATAGCTTTCTGGTTTCATTTAACCGCCTCGAAAACTAAAACTTCCCGTTTTAGAGCACACAAACAAGTGCAATTTTCTAAACACAAACTCTTCATTTTTTTATGCGTTACGTCTGAGGTGCAATATTCTCATGTAATTCAGAGCAGCGTACAAGAAAACAAAAATATCAGCTTACAAATTAGTATTTTAAAAAATCATGTGAAACCGCCAATGAAGGTAATGTTTTTTCTGTAAGTTTGTTTCCCTTGTGCAAAAACGCTTGTCTGAACGAGAAGAAGACCTTTTAACATTGCTGGTAAAATGTAAGGCAAAGATATGAAATAAAATTATTCTCGAGGTTTTTAAAACAGAAAATGACCCAAAAGTTTTATTGCCTGAAAATTGAATAATATTCGATACACGAATTTAACTTCAAAATAACTTCACACAAAATTAGGATACTATTTGATCAAAAGAATCCGATCACACTTTTGGTACTGGGTTTACCCATATACATCATAGCCCTGGCAAAATGACTCAAAAGCCGTGTTACCTGCCAAGTGCATAACGTTTGTTACACGAATTTAACTTCGAAATTACCCTGTCCATAATTAGGATACTATTTGATCAAAAAAATCCGATCACACTTTTTGGTACTGGGTTTACCCATATACATCACAGCCCTGGCAAAATGACTCAAAAGCCGTGTTACCTGCCAAGTGCATAACGTTTGTTACTCGAATTTAACTTCGAAATTACCCCGTCCATAATTAGGATAACTACACTATATGATCAAAAGTATTCGGACACTCCTTTTAGATAGCGGGTTCACCCATATACACTCATCTTCAAAAAAACGTTGCATCCAGAAAGACGTGTCGGATTGCAATGCTATTCGGGAGGAAGGTAAAGGTTATCAGGAACAATAAATGATTAAACGTTAGGACTGATATGGGCAATATTTCTTGAGCTACACACCGATAAGTAGTGTCTCTAGGTATGGCGTCGGGCAGTCATGCTTGCTCACACAGCATGCCAGACGTCTCAGAATGGACATGCACAGGATTCTAATTGTGTCCTGCGATACGCCATCCCATGCAACTTAAATCTTCTCACGCAGTTCTCCCAAATTATGCGGTGGGGAAGAGTGTGGATAGAGCGCCCAAGAGCATTTTGTGGATAGAGTGTGGATAGAGCGCCCACACATTTTCAATCGGTCATAGGTCTGGCGATGCGGCTGGCCTGGAAGAATGTCAGTGCCTCCAACCCAAGCTCTCGAGACAGCAGCAGTATGCGGACGAGCGTTGTCCTGTTAGAAAGTCGCACCTGAGAAAGCGTTCAGAAAAGGAAGGGCCACTGTTTGCAGGACCTCATTAACGTAACGTTGGGCAGTAAAAGTGCCTGTAATGAACACCAAAGGGGATCTGGCATCGTACGCAATTGCACCCAACACCATGACACCAGGCCTTCTGGATGTCTGACGTTTGACAACAAATATTCATCTTGGCGCCTGCCTCCACACACGGATTCGTTAGTCGTCTACAAAAGAGAGAATCGTCACTGAGTGGTCCCCGCTGCCATTCTGAGTGACCCCATTACAGTCTGGCACGATACCATTGCAGATTTTGGCAACGATGCAATGGTGTTAAGGGCGGTCCTCGTAATGGTCTGCGTGCGTGTATTCCTACGTCGTGCAGATGTCTGCCAATGGAGCTTGAACTAATGGGACGATGCATGTCGCTTTCTATTTTCCATTTTTATAGTACGCTGATGTTCCAAAATTCTAGTACATAACCGTCGGTTTCTACTTTCCATTTTTTATAGTACGCTGATGTTCCAAAATTCTATTACATAATCGTCGCTTTGTACTTTCAACATATTTATTCTTAGTAACTTCCGTGTTTAAGTGAGTATCTTTAATCAGAGGTATCGTATAAATGACAGCAGAAGTAAAAATGTTTGGCATATCCTTATCTTCTCTAATAAGCGAAAGCAAATTTTTCGTACTAAGACCAAAGTTCATTAAGTATTTATGGCAGAATTGTTGTAAAACATTAGTTACAGCCAGTATATATGGCATGGTACCGATGTATCTGATTGATTTTTTAATAGGTTTCAAAGTTGTACGTAAGGCATATAAGACATATACTTGACATATAAATCGTCTACTATCGTGAGTTATAACCATAATTAATACCAATATCCTGAATTTTCTTTATTTCACCTTTCCGATGAATTTCTTCAGAGGTGCAAGTAAAGGCTCTTTTTATGAATGCAGGGAAAGCAGCCATTTTCCTCCACATCATCAGAAAATGTCTCAATATTGGAGCATATGCACATATTAGTATACGAGTATTAGCTGATTTTGTGAAATGTAACACTTGGAAGATTATTTCAAACGGAAATTAAAAACCGGACGTTCCTTGGGCTATATTCACTAGGTGCTTCACATTTGTTCAGTTGATCATTCTGGTAGTCTTGAAGAATATCGGAACCGCAAGTTTTCTTTCATTTCCTACTTTGCAGAAGAAAACATTTTGTTGAAGTAATCACAATTTCTAGGAGAAAGAGGTGGAAATGTTTTTCCATAGAAAACAGCAAGAAAGCTTTAAACTAAAAGCCGTCTTCTCATCAGTAGCATTAAGCTTTATATGACCGTACAGACTTTTAAATATTGAAGTTATTTCAATCCCAGACATATTCTAAAACCTGGAACTGTAGTTACGTTTAGTTTAATTTTCGATTTGTTTACACTGATTCACTCAGATTACTTTATTTTCTGTTTATTCTGTGTCCTCTGATTGTGTATTTACTGAAGGGAATAAAAGGCAAGGTATTTCAACTATCATGATGTTAAGAAGAATCGCCTTTTAATTAAACGCTAACATCACATCACTTTCCTCGATTTTAATTGGCTTCTTTCTTTCATGCATTCTCCAGAAAGATTAAAATATGTTTTTCTGTTTTGACTTTAAAGAACTTCAGTAAGATGACACGGCGTTTTACAAGAAGCACAGACGCATTACTTATATTTTAAAGACATGTAGATATACGAAGCGCGTTAGAATTTTTGTTGCAATGTTAATAATTACCCCTTGGTTTTCACGATGGCATCACATCATTTAATCCTCTGAAATACCTCACCTTTGCCGTCTACTGACATTTATAATTATTGAGCGAAGAAGTCGATTTCTGGGAAAAGTAGGTGGTAATAATGGTATATTATTTCGGTGCACTGCCTTGTGGAAAAGCGTAAATTAACAACGTGTTCCAAAGACATCATGAAAAGCGCTTTCATATTATAAGATGGTTGTTCCATTAGTGTTAGCTGTTCTTGTGAGGCAGGAAATGTGCGCCAGAGAGATAACAAGAGGTGTGACGTACTTACCTCAGAAGTGACGCACATGTCAAGACGGAATTTTTTTTTTTTATTGGAGGTTTAACGACCACCATGAGCAACTCAATGGGCTTTAAGCAGTCGCCCGTCCCTAATTTAGGGTCACTGGTTCCAGGGAAGGGAGAGAACCAGTGCCGTAAGACAAACAGAACATCCATGCCTCACCGGGATTCGAACCCGGACCCCTTTTGGACGAATGATCAGAGGCCATCGCTTAGACCACTGCGCCACCGGGGCGGCACGGCAAATTTGCAGCGATAAACCCCGTCGGTATAGCATAGTTGGGAAAGCATTTGGCTCCGGAGCAGAAGGATACTAAATCAAATTGCCACCGGCAAATTTATGTTTTGCTACAGTGAAACTTGAATTAATCGTTGAAGACGTGACGCTGTGGTTGTCAGGAACACTGATAAAAGGCATCAAGTTAAGTTTTTCACAGTAAATATGCCCTTCCCTTGCACAGAGACATCCCATGCCATGACATCCACATCTGTAGCTTGCTGAGAACTCGAAGCACTAGAAACAACATAGCGTTTAGGGTATTGTGTGTGGCTTCGGACATTAACTGAGCAAAGTGCAACAAAATTCGCACGACAACGTTCTTCTTACTATCGTTGCTTCTCTTTTAAAGCAAAGAAGGGCGGTTCTGCACAGATGTCGACTTAAACAGAAATGACTGAGATCAGGGGAACGCACCACCCATTTGCATTGTGAGTTAACCTGATATAACTCATGGCGGAGTATGTCCGTAGGTATATTATTGCACTTCTTGTTTTTCTATTTTTTCTTATCATTCATTTGGTACAGTTAATAGTTTAGTACACTAAGATATCATAAGCGTTTTGTTTCCTATTATAGGGGGATGACCGTCATGCGTGAGTTTTAGAAAGACAGGGCAATCAAATACCGATCTGCTTCAGACGTTTGAACGGTCAGCAAACTTGAAGTTCCCCAGTAACTTTGCCTGCAACTACCTCAAAGGAATGGTCTATGAAACAAATCTACCCTCTTGAGGAAATAAAGGCGAATACTGAAGGTGTAACTGAAAATAATACAGATGTAACACTGAAAAAACTGTTTTCGAAGAGAGCCAAGACATAACATGAATTCCATGTTGAACATAAGCTGCAATCTTCTAAGAAACACCCCATCTGACCAAAAGCATCGCAAACTCCATGGAACAGGAAAGGAAATAATATCGGGTTGTTCCACCTATGCTGTCATCAGAGCCACTGTTCACCTGGGAGGGCTTTACTCTACATTTTGGTATATTTCTCCAATTATTGTCTTTCCTTCTGCCACCAGAGCATTGATCAAGTCTATCACCATTGTCAAGTGGTTCTTCCTGGCTCATATCCGATCTTACGATTCATACCAAAGGCTCTTCATAGAGTAAATATCAGAGATTTGCGCAAACCATTCAGGTTCTTTCATATTCATGCCCTCAATTCATTCCTGCATGGACCTCACTTTGGGAACGGAGGGCATTGGCCTGTTGGGAAAGGAAAGGACCTTCACCGAACTGTTACTATAATGTTGGAAGCACAGAATTGTCGAGAATGTTATTACAGGTCGAAGCGTTAAGATTCCCAGGCATTGGAACTAAGAGGACCAAGCTCAAACCATGAAAAACAACTCCAGAGCATAAGGCTTTCTCCAACAAACCTCACAGACGGCACAACACAGTCGGACAGGTCGCGTCCACCTGGAAACTTCCACACTCAGACTCGTCCGTTGGACGGTTAAATGGTGAAGTGTGATTTATCACCACACAACCTGAGTTTCTACTGCCATAGAGTCCACCAGCGCTGAGTTTTACCCATTACTTCCGACGCGTGGCGCTCTTACTGATGTTAGGCTTATGTGCAGCTGCTTGGCGATGAAAACCTTTTCCCTTTTGCTCTGCAAAAGATTATGGTACTGGTGTACCTTTAACAAGAATTTTGGAAATGAGTTATGAAACTTGCAAACGAGAGCAGACGATTTTATCGCACCTTCCAGTTCAGAATTCGATTGTTCCGGCTTGTCATTTTGAGTAGCCTACCAGGTGGCCATTGCGCTGTTGTTGTTATTAGGTGCTTAGCGATGATTTTTACTAAGCTGCTTGCTTCTTTTTAAACCCCTTTGAGTTCTAAAAACACAAATTTGTCCGTAACGGAGATACAAGTGCACCCTCTTACTCCAGAGTAAGTTCCTCTTCCAAACAATTTACACGGACAGAATATATCGCTGCAGATTTGTCGTTTTGACACGTGCTCAACCTCTATAGTACGTCGCAGAGTCTTGGCTGTGATGTATGTAAATGTGTAAACCCAATACCCAAAAGGAATGTATGAGATATGGCTATAATATGATGTACACTCATCGTTAAAAAAATAGTTGCACCCAGACGGAAACAACCGACAGGTATGAAACTTAGTGGGTAGGTTTGACATCGTGAGACATGAAAATGATTCAGGTATCACGTTAGGCCGCGCATGTGACGCAAGAAAGGAGGGGTCGTAGCGTTGTGACTGCTAGGCTATATAAAGATACTCCATTGCGCGTGCCTGCCATTCTAACTCGTTTTGTTGCATTATTTGTATCCTTTGCAAGTGAAGTATGCCTCGAAGAAAAGTTCGGAAGCATTTCGAGCATCTAGGGTAGTTCCAGAGGGGACGCATCGTCGGGCTGCGGGAAGCGTAATGGTCTTATCGCCGTATTGTGCGCCATACCTGTCGTGCGGATATTAGCGTAGCACGCTGTTGGCGGCAGTGGGTACAACAAGGCACGCAGTAGCCTTGTTCTTATGTAATCTGAGTGAATCAGTGCAAATCGCAGTAGTCTTGTTATAAAGTAATCTGAGTGAATCAGTGTAAACAAATTGAAAATTAAACTAAACGTAACTACAGTTCCAGGTTTAAGAATATGTCTGGGATTGAAATAAATTCAATATTTAAAAGTCTGTACGGTCTTCAATATTTAAAAGTCTGAACGGTCGCAGATATTCAGTTTAATATCTGCGACTCAGACTATATATCTGAGTCGCAGGTAATCAGTTTAATAAGTACAGAAAGTCAACATACAGCAGATGTTCCTAAACTACAGTTCAGGTGGAGGTTTTCGAGATTAAGTACTTTGTCGCATCATAGAGTACTGTTTCATGTATTTTTGTGATATTTACACATTGGACTGGCCACGGAATGCCTTATTTGAACATATATCTCTAAATCATTCGTATGGATAATTTTTGCAATGACAATAGAAACGGATAACTCATACATTTTAAGTATGTAAAATGTTAATAAAATAATTTTCTGTAACATATATATTACAATAGTTGTCATCTATTAGACTTAATATACTTCAATGCTCATAAGTGTCCTTAGATACTCAAGAGCAACGTGCAAAGAGTAATCATACAAGCATACACACTTTTTATTAAGGTGCATGATATTATTATATACACTGCAGGACAATTGCTAAGGACGGATGACAATAGCAAAGATAGCAACCATAAAATGGAAGGCAGGAAAATGTGGAAATTAGCATAAGTGCGGGATACAGTAAGACGTGTTGTGCGTATGCAAATTTTGGATTGCCGAACTTGTTCGTGACGTCACAGCGCTGATAAGAGATATAAGGGATTTGACGCGTATTGACCGTTGTTGTTCAAACGCAAAGTTGAAAGGGAAAGAATCAATTGACGAACTTGCAATTTTCAGTATGTCTTCCCGACATCACCTAGATGATTTTACGCATGGCCGTATTATTGGCAAGATTGAAAAAGGGCGAAAAATAACAGATGTTGCCAGGGAGTTTGACGTCAGCCACAGTGTTGTTTCAAGGCTTTGGAAATTATTTCAAACAAATGGAGAGTGTAGCAAACGTCACGGGGGAGGTCGTGTTTGCAGTACGACACCTGCAGAAGATCGGTACATAGTGCTATCAACAAAAAGACACCGGCGCAGCACAGCTAGTGAGGTAGCAAATCAGTTTATGGCTGCTACTGGCAAGCGGATCTCCCGAAAAACTGTCGCCAGACGTTTGCATGAAGGAGGACTATACGCCCGCCGTCCTGTTGTGTGCATCCCATTGTCCAGACGTCACCGTACCGCCCGTTTGCAATGGTGCCATCAACATCGCAATTGGACTGATAACGACTGGTCTGCTGTCCTCTTTTCAGATGAGAGTAGATACAGTCTATCGTCTGATTGTCGACGGCAACTGATCTGGCGTGATAGTGGTACTGCATATTGTCCAGCAAACATATAGGAAAGGGACCGATATCCGACATGTAGTGTCATGGTATGGGCTGGCATCATGATCAATGGCCGTACGTCCCTCTATGTGCTTCCAACCGGGATTATGATTGTCCAACGATACATTAATAATGTTCTGCTACCTCATGCTGGCATGTTCCATGGTGCTGTCGGTGATAGATTCATTTTCATGGACGACAACGCAACATGTCATCGAACAGTCGCTGTCCAGGAGTGTCTTGAGAGCGAGGATATTCAACGCCTCGTATGGCCAGCACGTTCTCCAGATCTGAATCCCATTGAAAATGTGTGGGATGCTTTGGGGAGGAATCTTGCTGGTCGCCAATGCTCTCCAATAAACAAGGACACCCTCATCCTTGCTCTGACAGAGGAATGGGATAAATTACCCCAACAGCTGCTTGATAATGTTGTGCAAAGCATGACACGACGTGTTGAATCTTGCATCGCCCTCCATGGTGGCCATATCCCGTATTGACATCTTACGCCGGAACGCCTGCGGACGGTAATTTCATTTTTTTCACGTTTACGTATTCTGCACAAAATGGCCTGTTTGTCCCTTGAACACGTTCAAAAGCTTTCTGGATTTCAGAGCACAATAAATTGTCTTTCTTGTAATGTCCTGGCATTCTGACATTATTTTATTTCACTTGGCATCCAAACACACTTACTTTTTAATGCGCTATGTAGCCGTTTATGATCCGTCCTTAGCAATTGTCCAGCAGTGTATTTCCACAGCACGTTTCAATTAAATGATACTAGCATTACCGGTATCGAAATTAATTCAAATTCCTGTTGTCATGACGACAAACCTGTTATGAATCACGATCCAATTATCGTGATTCATTAACTAAGATGTCATCAAGAACTCAACATCGTGTAACTTAAACTTTTTGATTGGATTGGAGGTTTAACGAATACCGTGAGCAACTCAATGCGCTACAAGCAGTCGCCTGTCCATAATTTAGGGTCACTGGTTCCAGGGAAGGGAGAGAGCCAGTGCCGTAAGACAAACACAACATCCATGCCTGACCGGGATGTAACTTAAACTTAACTCAACTCTGTTTGTAAACAGTGCCTGCTTATTCATTTGACCCTTGCACAGTGTCATTCGTATACCATATCATCAGTCGTCTTGTGTTACTCTGGACGTTATTTTAAACCACAGACGAAATGACTTTATGAAGTGCATTTTATTCCTTTTAGTTCTTTCACCTGATGAAGAGACCACCTGAAGGTCTTGAAAGCACTCGTGTCTTTTATGAATAGATTCCTTAACGTGCCCAGACAGTTTCCATCTTTTTACTTGGATGTACATGTGCTAATATATATGTATATGTTTGTGCCCCAACGTAACCTTTTTTTCACAAACTACAGGAAACCCGTCGGAATCGACGGTAAGTTTTTCTGTTTTGTTTTTTAAATAATAAACTTATATGAAACAGCAAATGTAAACTTTATTTGATTGACAAATTCATTCAACCACTCCAGTAAAGATAATAATCCTGGTTCTTGTTTTTTATTATTTTTTTATTGAAGATTTAACGACAACCGTGAGCAACTCAATGGGCTATAAGCAGCTAGATTGAAGAAGAAGCCTTCCAGGAGACACAGAAAATCTTCAAGATTGAGTGAAGGAACAGAGCAGACTTCTGATTCAGATTCAACATAACCATCCGAGGTGTCTGGAAGACTGGTTGACCTATTACGACCGCCCTGGAAGGTGGCAGATGTTTTAGTCTTCTTCGTGCGATATCAAGGAGCACGGGCCGCCCCGGTGGCGCAGTGGTCTACGGCGTTGGCCTCTGATCATTCGTCCGTAAGGGGTCCGGGTTCGAATCCCGGTGAGGCATGGATGTTGTGTTTGTCTTACGGCACTGGCTCTCTCCCTTCCCTGGAACCAGTGACCCTAAATTAGGGACGGGCGACTGCTTATAGCCCATTGAGTTGCTCACGGTGGTCGTTAAACCTCCAATCAAAAAAAAAAAAAAAAAAAAAAAAAAGGAGCACGGCGACGCTTCGTGCTGTTATGGGTCTGAGCAGAGACCTATGAAGAAATAGCTGGCACTTTAAAAGGCGTAGAAGAAGGGGCAGTGAACTCAGGCACAAATGCGGGTGATGATCCTCCGCTGAAAGCTGAGTAGAAGGCATAGGGCCTCCAGCAGGTAGAGCACCAGACTGTTTTTGCGCTGGAAGCGTAGAAGTGGAACAAGAAGACGTAGGCTGAGCCGAAGACTTCGGTCGACCACGGCTTTAGTACGACTTTCTTCATAAGTCGACTCCTGCTGATCGGAGGCACGAGGAGCAGATACTCTAGGAGGAAGTGAAGGATGAGGAGGTCGTCCTATGGACTTGGAGGCTGACGACGCATTATGAGGGCGAAGGGCGTGAGGGTGTCCTGTACCCTTGCAAATTGGACGCATGGAGCCCATAGTGGTGTTTATTTGACAAAGATGCGAGCTACAACGAACACGAAGTACAGGTGGAACACGAAGCATATGTTCATCCGATGGAAATACCATTCGAATGTTACGACAGAAGCCCAGCAGGTACCGGTCTTCACGCACATCAGGAAATGAGGAATAGGTATGAACTGGGCCAACAATTAGACCATAGGGACTCAGAGCAGCAATCAGTACAGTAGATTATTAGACACTTCTTGTGGTACAGGTGAAAATCTAACGAGGACTGGCATCTGGGAGATAGGATCTGCCTGAAGGTGACTGTCTCCAATGGAAATCACATTAGTCAGAACTTTGAGAATATATCCGGCAGTGGTGAATATGCAATGACGTTCCCAGGCTTTCTTTTCACGTGAGTGATGGCAGTAGGAGGAACAGTCTTGCGTAGGGCGGCACTGAATGCAGTGAGTTTAGTATTCATAGGCTTGAAAAGATGACTCTGCGCTCCACAGTACTAACGAAGTCGTGACCATAAGGAGAGTCCACCGGAAGATCAACATCAATGGAGTGAGCATCACGCGTCATACGGATGGGTATGTAGAAGAAGAAGGCTGAGGAGAAGATAGAGACTTAGCCGAGGTGACGTCAGCATAAGTGAGGGTAGTAGTACGCTGCGATGAAGGTGGATCGGCAACGGCGTGTGAGATATCCATTGCGTCATCTGCTGATTTCGGAGATGACAGCATATCGCCGCTTGGTGCTCCGGAAGAAGAAGCAAGATCAGGTGGGAGGGCAGCAGAGGCCTAGGGCATAAGGGGCCTAGGGCATAAGGGGACGGCGAGAGCTGCCCCTCCTGCCCTAGGCCATCACCCCTAATAGCTTAGAAGGCCCGTGCACCGAACGCCGGAAGCTGCGTGACGTAGGGGAGAGTAGGCTGATGTCCGTGGTAAGTGGTCGAGCATGCATGAGCTTGCTCACTCTGTGTAAGCGTGACTACGAATGTGCGTGGTTGTTGTTGTCAAATTGTCAACTAAATTTATTTTCATAGGGGAATATTAAAGGTATTCAAATTCTCTACTAATGGGAGGTTCTCAAAATGGATTACAGCAATAAAGCGTGAAAAATTTCAACTCTAAGGTACGTGGAAACCTTTTGTTAACCTTATTTTAAACTACTCGTAAAATAAAAATTTTGAACTAGAAAATTTAAATTTGGCTAATTTTATAATCTAATGCATCTCACAGCGGGAAGTCAAAGCACTGAAAAGATTTTTGAAAAAATGAAATTTATGTTTGTAATGGAAAGAATAGATTACTTGTGTTGTTATAGTAACCCATAACATGTTTTTGCCAATGTATCAAATAAGTTCAAAGTAAAATATGTATATTTAGGAAGGGATTTTAAACTTTTTTTTTATTATGGACACAGAATAATAAGGGTTGCATGTTTTTGATCCCAAGAGTAATATGTTGATACATTCGTACTTAGTTATTTAAGTGTTTAGGCAGCGCCAGATTAACTTTTTTGGGGTCCCTATTTCTGGGCACAAATGCTTGTAAAATACTTATAGCCTATACGAAATATATGTATGTCATGTACACATCTAACATGCCTATGTCCTTTATATAAATGCTAAGGCCTTGTTGCCATGTGAAATACATCTTTTATGTTTGCAGACATAGAGAATTGCATTGAATTATCATTTTTAATATTTATTACTAAAGGAACACCAACACTGAATCAAGTATAGACAGCAAAAATTAGATATGAATGCACAAAAACAGAAGTTCACACATAGTTCAGGAGTAAGTTTGCCTTTAAAATGTCCGTTTAAAGATTTTGAAGCATTTTTCTACAAACCAACACATTGAAGAACTCTCGTGTGAGCAGTGTGTATGCTCTATCTGTGGTAGGATGGGAATTTATCAAAACCATTCAATTTCTTAAAAATTAGGTGAAATATATCAGTATTAGGTGAAATATATCTGGAAATATATCAAAACCATTCAATTTCTTAAAAATTAGGTGAAATATATATATATTAGGTGAAATATATCTGGGCAAGAAATTATTTACTTGCCCAGGTAGTAAAAGCTGGATGCGCAGGAAAATGTATCTTTTAAGATAACAAACCAGAACCCTATTTTTTTAAGTTAAAAATATGAACTGTTTTTACATGTTTGCACTTCCATTTTAAGGGTCTGTATTACAAATGTTCAATGCACAAACGTGTGTATATCAATTTTTAAGATGCTGATGCTAAAATTGGTATGAAATGGTAAGATGATGAAACTGGTGTTTCGGAAATTTAGTGATTCTGCCATGTTCCTTTTGTTAAAGTTGTCTCCCTTTGTCACTAAACATGAGAGGTCAGTTACATCAGAGGCATGCATACTGTTGTTGATTATAAACAAAATTTGGAGCAAAACTAGGTTTCCGATTTCTGGGCGTAGAGCATAACATAATTAAAGGTGTGATATTACTCTTTCCTTGGTACTTCGTAACAATAATACAACTTCCATTAATTAACAATGACATGAAACACGACATGTGATGACTGTCTTTTTTTCTTGTGTAGTAGGAAATTTTATTACAAACTTTTTCATTTTAAAATTTAGTTACCATGCACAGGTAATTAGATGTTTTATTTACCTGCCAAGACGAATGATTTACATGCTCTGTGCATCTCGGGCATGGTATTTTTAAGCCTTGGATATTGTTATTTTTAAGAGTAAGAAAAGTACGTGGATCGACATGAATCCACATATTGTGGAAACTATGTTCTAAACAAACAAGATTTTAAAATACAAGTAGAAATATATACTCGCTTCTTTTTTTTTTTTTTTTTTTTTTTTGAAAATATTTGCTTAAAATGAGAGATCAACTTTTTATTCATTTATCTAGACTTATCTGTTTCCAGACTTCCTGCACTGTGTCTTCACAAGCTACAGCAATAATAACTGGAACTAATATATCTCATATTATCCGATAACTACTGGAAAGTGTGCTTCCAAACGTGAGGGGTGGTGTCAATTTTTGTATGGGAAAAAACTTCTTCAATCCCGCATAGAATTTATTTTAAAACCAAAATCATAAAAAAAGGAAAAAGCAATCTTTTTCAATAGCTTTAGCAATGACAAAACATTTGTGCAAAATTTTATACCATTGCTTTTTATAGTTTCTGAGAAAATGGTACATCAACTTAGTCAGTTTATAATGAAACATGTACATCTTTTAAAATACATCTTATAGTACCAAAACAATCGCTTAGATTTATTCAGTACAATAACTGCATGTGCATTTGTCACGTTCTCAAAAAATATAATAATTATCTGAAAAAATACTTTAAGAAATTATTGGAACAAATTTCAGATTTTCTTAGAAACGTGTCTTTGAAATTCTTCAAGGAACAGCTAACGGACACATAATCAAATTGTGCTTGTGATACACAAAGAACTACACAACCATAATTATTTGTACATTGGCAGTTTTGCTGAATACTTCTTGAAAATCAAATTTCAGGAAATTTCTGCCAATAAGTTACTTGTATTTTTGCAGATAAAAAGAAATGCTTATATTGTGGATCCAAATAGTTTTGCTTAATGCTACTAATATACTTAATACAGATGTGTTGAACTTTGACAAGGTAACTTTTTTGAAATAGTGCTCTGGAAGACAAAAATTATAAACTTTACATTTGCTTATCAAAATGAAGTTGTCCAAACACGTAACTAGATGGTACTAAAATTTGGAAAACTTGTTATGTCATTATTGTACGTTTAATAATGTAGCAATTGCATAATTTTCTTGAAATCTTAATTTATTTGATGCAATCAGTAGATCAAGCAGCAATTCACTGTATGTATGTTAAAACGTGTTTTATTGAGCCTTTGGTAATAATTAAAAAGCACAGAAAAAAGTTCAGTTTTTTCTTGCCTTTTTTTTATATATTAGTGATCACGGATTGCATATAAAATACATTTTCACTAAAGGAATTATTTCATTATTAAAATTTTCATAGTCATAAGTTTGCAATGAATGAAAAATCTGATTCCTTAAATATGTCAATCGACATCTTTTGAAACGACGGCGATACTTCGTAATGGACCCTCAAACTAATCTTTTCAAGTACAAGAACGATTTGTTCACAAGTACAGGAATCGTTCGGTTAACTATAAAGATACTATGACTTCAAGTGAAACTACGACAACAGTTTATAATTTCGATTATAGAAATGGTTTATCACTTCCAGTGAAATGACAGGGATGCTTTCATTAAACTGACGAATCTGTGTTGCTTAACCTTTCAAGTCGAAATTATTGCTACGCTAAATTTTACGCTGCAATTTCTTTTTCTTCTGTATTTTAAAAGATTATTAAACAAACTTGTTAACTCTGCAGTTATTTGAAAAACTAACACACAAGTTCTTATTTAAATGCAGTGAAACTCTAAAAGAACGCACGACCTGGTTAGTTGGTGTACGTAAAGACGCGTTCGTTCGCACATCGCCGTAATGCTCCTCTCCGCGACTACGGACTACTCTAGTGACGTCACAAATCGGTGCGCGGGCCTGCTAAGCTATTAGGAGGTGATGCCTAGGCTCCTGCTATACTGATTACGTTTTTAACCGGATCCATTCCCGAGTTAAAAGTAAACTTGCTATTACATTACAACCGTGTTTGCCCACACCATTACGTTTCATTACTTCCATCGATTACATACCTTCTATTACTCAACCTCTTCGTAACATTTTCCGGAAATTTGGATTTGATTTCGGAACTCGCTCCTTTAATATCCAGCCACTTGTTAGAAAGGACAGGACCCTGACGGATATTTCACAAAGTTGGATTGTCTATTGTGTTCCATTTAAAGACGTTATCGGAACTCCTCAATCTGTCTACATAGGATCAACCAGACGGAGCCGCCCCGGTGGCGCAGTGGTCTAAGGCGCTGGCCTCTGATCATTCGTCCGTAAGGGGTCCGGGTTCGAATCCCGGTCAGGCATGGATGTTGTGTTTGTCTTACGGCACTGGCTAACTCCCTTCCCTGGAACCAGTGACCCTAAATTAGGGACGGGCGACTGCTTATAGCCCATTGAGTTGCTCACGGTGGTCGTTAAACCTCCAAAAGAAAAAAAAAAAAAAAACCAGACGGAATTTTTCTTGCAGGGTAAAGGAACATAAATATAATATCCAGACAGGAGGTACCAACACAGCACTTGCTAAAAAGTAACAGAAGGGATTTTATATCCTGACTGGGAAAATTTTAAAATTCTGGTTACCCCTAAAAATCGTAGTACGCTGCTTCTTACCAAGGAAATGATGTCCATTTTTCACTCACAAAGTGTTTGTTGTAATGACTATATGCCTTATGAGCTCCTCAATGCCTATAAGGTATTAATTAACTCTAATCCTAGGGGGCTTTGAATGACCCGTAACCGTGGGATAATGTGCCGGGAGGAATGTCTTCCTTCTTTCCATATATGTACAACAACCGACTTTGACTGCGTTTCATGTGTATGTGTGTATATATATTATGCGGATCTTGTCAATTTGGTTGTTCCATCTGAAGATGGGCCATGCGATGGCCCGAAAGCACTCATGTCTTTTAATCTGTTTTTAAAATATCATATGGTTTTATTAAATTGATGTCACATATAATGAGTTAATTTGATTTAAGCTAAGCTAAGCCGAGTTTTATTTTATTTTCAATTATCCGCACAAAGACGGCTTTTACTCGAGAGATATAATTGTGCGACTCATCAGTATTGGAAGCTAGATTGTTATGTGCAAGCAGCCACATGCACCGAACGGACAAGTGGATCACAACTATTTTCTCCGATGAGAAAAAGTTCAACGTGGACGGCTCTGATGGTTGGAACTGCTATTGGCATGATTTACGACGTGAGCCACGCACCTTCTTCAGAAGACAGAAAGGAGGGGGATCTGTGATGATCTGGGGAACTTTTGCGTTCAATGGGACAATGTATACCGCTTTCCTGCAAGAAAAGTATAATAGTGTTCTATTGTATTTGCAGCAGTATTTGCACTCTTAAAGACTCTTCTGGAAAAAAATTATTTGTTGAACAGGTATCGTTCATGACCGAAAAAAACATTTTGCCCATATTTCCTGATCAAAATAACGCATAGGTTTCCAACCAGAAGGCAGATATACATCCTGTTTATTTCCTTAACACAGCTTGTTGTAGTCGAATTTGAAAATTGCTTTTAATTGTCCTGTTTTGGTTTTTCTGGTTTGGTTTTTTTCGGAGGAGGGAGATAGACCTCCTGTTCAGGAATACTTTTCGTATAATTTTTAATGTTATTTTTAAGCGTAAATTTGCCATACGAGGACATACGCATTTATTTCTGGTTTCAATATATTTTTTTGGCTTTACTTAATGTCTAAAATGACTAATGAAAAAAGGCATTTTCTGTCAAGCACTGTTCACTACAAAGTCATTTTGTACGCAGTTACAGCCGCAAACACTATACAATTTACCAGATGAAGAGGTGCAAATATGTAATATGGTTTCCTCGATTTCTCCGGTATTAAATTTAGCTCTGATTTGGAACTTTTTTCAGCATTAAATACTATTTATTCACTTAGTGGAACATTTCGCTTATGCTTTCGGATTTTTGTTTCAGATATTGTTTTTTCTTTTTGCTTGGTACTGTATCTCCTCCTTTATAAATCAGTTTGGAATTTTTCTTCCTGTTATGTGTACCAATTGCTATGACAAAGATTTCGAGCGCCATGTAATGTTTGTCGGTTAAAGATGTCACTACATAAGCATTACCTTCATAGCACCAGTCGGTTGTACTCGTATCACTGGAATTATGCACTGTTGAACGTCGGATAACTAGTTCATTAACAGTTCTTAATTACACACTGATCTAAATTAGGTGATCTAACGGCCAGAAGATTGAAGTCTTGATAGCACTTACGAGCAGATGATCTTTATTGTTGAAACTTCGCGGCATTTCAGATTCATAACGTATCACAAATAAGCACCTAACCGTAATTCAGAACACTGAACCTCTACCAAATTTGGTTCAACGTGTTTACATCTAATTTGCAATTACAACAAATAGCTACAATAATTAATCGATCAACAGCACGCCACGATATTACACCAAACCACTCTTTGTCTGCTAGCTCAAGAAATTATATCGGATTCTTCGTTCCTCAATTACTTTTGTTAATGGATTCTTCGTTTGTTATTCACTTTTGACTTCAAAACTGTTGTCAACATAACATTCAATGAGTGAGAAAATTTAACGTAAAGTTTGAAACGCAAAAAGAGAACGAACTCAAAATTTACATAGAGAAAGTCAACAACACTGAAGAGCAATTGAATTAGAGATACCTGTCTAGTAACGTGTAGTACCACCTTTCGCCCTGATGATGGCGGCGATTAGTCTCGACATGGACTCGGCAAGACACCGGAAGCGTTGGGAAGCCATACGAATCCACTACCATTGAACAATTCACGAATATTTGATGGAGGGGTCAGAGCCTCGAACATCTCTCTCGATGGTATCCCAGATGTGCTCGATGGGATTCACGTCAGGTGACCTAACTGGCCAAGGAAGCGAGGTCACGTCGGTGAAGTTGTTATCCAACCATTCGGATACGATTCGGTAGGATGAGGTCCCCAGTGAGATGTTGAAGACGCACAAACGGAAGCAAATGGTCGTCCAGAAACTCTCCGTAACGTGGACCTGTAAGGGACGCTGTCACACGTACCAGGGGTCCCATTTCAGTCCAGGTAAACAGTTCCCAGATGAGAATGCCACCCCCACCAGCTTGAAGAGTACCCTGCTGGCAAGAAGGATCCATCGCTTCATGTGGTTTGCGCCGTACTCGTATTCTGCCATCCGCATGTACCAACGTGAATCTCGACTCATCAGTCCAGGCAACATTTTTACACATGTGTAGGTTCCAGTGGCGATGTTCCCGCGCCCATGATGTGCGGTCAGCAGCGATACCCTCGTGGGACGATGGCTTCTGTACTCCATAGCGAGGAAATGGTTCTGGATGGTGTGGCTGCTTACACGTTGTTGTGCACCAGCGTTAAATTGCCGAGTGATTTCTTGCACTGTGGCCCGTCTATCTGCGATTACAATGCTAGCTAGCCGACGATGACACCTCTAATCCACACGCTGTTTTCTGCATGACTTCGGAGATGGAGTGACCCATTCGTCGGGCCCCGACAATTTGCCTACGATCAAATGCAATTAGATCCTTTCTCTTACCCATACTGCGTCCGACTCTTTCTGATTCTCGTCGCATCACTCCTTATATTGTTGGATCGCTGTATACGTCATGTCGTTTTCGTTTACAGGGCCACCCACAGCGCCACATTTGTATAACTCCAGCTGTCTCTAATTCAATTGCTCTTCAGTGTATGTCATAATTATCTTTAAATAATTCACAATTTTTCAGGAAGGGCGCATGCGTAAAAAGAAACGTGAAAAAGGTTTCGTCTTCATATCTCTGTTTCTAGAATTTACATTTGAATGATGTAAATTCCAGAAATATGGGAAATATGAATACGAATCTCTATGACAAGTTACTATTTCTTCGTAATTTTAGCTTACTTTGGATTTTACTTATTTAAGGCCTAGCTTTTCCCATAAATGATCAGAATTATATGAAGAGGATTTTAGGATGGGAGTGTTTGACCCCAGGTCTTAAACAACCCTTAGAAACAGGAAACTAGGAGATTTGGGCCAGAGTGCCAGATAGTAAAGTGACACGGAAGCGAAGTAGAAAGGGGAGGAAGTCGCCCTTATTTATTACCAGGGGGGGGGGGCAGTACCCGTGGCCCGACGGCTTAACATGCCCATCCGACGCACGGCGGATATTTAGTGGATCGAGCGTTCGTATCTGCCTGGGATCGAACCTGAGGCCCTTTCCGTGGCAGTCACGAACGTTGCCCACTAGGCCACCCGCGGCCTGTTTTCCCATAAAGAATGCTGTTCCCATATTTTCTACAATCTGATAATTCAAAACTTTGCCGTTAGAGGCCGTCAGCGATTTCTCATTTTTTTATTCTCTGAATGTGAGACTCCTATTTGAAACTTTCCTTGGAATAATCTTTTCTTCGGGGGATAATCTTCAATATGAAAAAAAAATTTTCCATTTTTTTTTTCAAATTACACCCAGCTTTCCCACTATGGGCCGCAAAGTTGTCATGTTCTTCTTCACATCGGTTCTGCATTGTTCGATCTAAAGAATTCCTTGAGCCTCACATATCTTTATCTACGAAGAACATTTTGGGCAAAATTTGTGATTTTAATTTTCTTTTGTTTTCAGGCATTACAACCACAGTGAAAACCCCATAAGAGCTATAAGCAGTGTCCTTTCCCTTATTTGTTGAGACTAGTTCTATGGAGGGGAGAGAGAGAAGGAGAGTACCTAAGCTAAAGACGCCACCGATACCTAACCCGGGATGCTGGACCGACGAAGAAGGGAGATTAGAAGCCAGCATGACCACAGCACCAACGAAGTAGCTGATATTTTTCGTAACACGCATTTGTGCCATAAGTGGGCGTAACGTAACTACTCCCTTTTTCGATGTTTCCCTGTTGTAGAAATCGTGTTGATTTATTTTCTTTTTTGTAACTGATTCCATTTATTATAAAGAACACTGCGCACATTTTGCATTTTAAATAATGCACAGTTTTTCCCCAAGGAGGCGTAAATCAGTAGTGGCAACACCAGCCGCTAAGTACTAGGTGGGCTATCAGGAGGGTCTAAGAATTATGAGACGGGTGGCTTAAATTTTGAAGTGTTCGGCAGAAATTTTGGGAAAAAAACCTTTATGTGTATTTTTTTACCCGACGCTGATAATGTTATTTCTAGTATAAAACAAGTTTTCAAGTGAATACTGTAAGTAGTTATAACGTAAATGTCTGTTCATACTGATACGTTATTGTAAAAAATCAGAACCATACGATGAAATAGTTCCTAAATTAAACCTTAACGGCCAGACGAAACATTTAAAACAGAAGTCAAACTTACGGAAATTGGCTTTATTTCTCCAGCACTGGTTATAGCACTTCAGGATAGTATAGAAATCACATAACACAAATTAACATTCCACATTCCACACTCCACCACCACCACACAAGCAACTGTTGTATTGTAGTATATATCACTCGTTCTTATCTCATAACAGGTATACGTCACGTTCATTCTACCTCAATTGTGTTGCCAACAGTATTCGTTTGAGAGAGAAGATATCCCGTTAAGTATGAAGTATAACTGAGAACAAACTCAAGCTTTACATAGGAAAATAAACTAAAAAGGAAAGTTAATTTAGAATATACGTCACATAGAATATATTCAATATACGTAGTATGGGAAATATGAATACGAATCTTTATGGCAAGTTACTACCTCCTTGTAATTTTAGCTTCTTTAGGTATTTTCTATTTGTTTGTTTGTTCTTTTTGCTTTCATAAGGCTATTTATGAATTTTTATTTATCACCCGACAAGGAATCTCTCTCTCACTCTCTCTCTCTCTCTTTCTCTTTCTCTCTTCCATCGTACTGCGTATTTCTACTGTACTACTCAATTCGAAATTCGTTCGGATGATTTCCTCCTTTCCTATAAGTACAAACACTAAATTTAACAAAGAATTAATTTTATACAGCAAAATTTAGCTAATTCAAGACATTTATTCAAGTTTCCTAAAGCCCCGCCGCGGTGGCGCAGTGGCCTAAGCGATGGCCGCTGATTATTCGTCCGAAAGGGGTCCGGATTCGAATTCCGGTGAGGCATGGATGTTGTGTGTTGTCTTACAGGACTGGTTCTCTCCCTTCCCAAGAAACCCGACATGCGTTCCTACTGCTTAAATATTTCGGGAAGGGGGAGGGGAGGGGAATGGGGGGAATAAATGGCGAGCTCAAAAGGAAAGTTGGGTAGGCTGAACCCCAACCCACCCGGATCGCACCGTCTGGCGAAAACGCGTTCTCTTTTCACCATAAATTCCGGTGTCATCTTTCTCGTCTTTTTAGGAGTTATGCGAATACTATAGTTTAGTCTTGCGTTTTAGTTTCTGTTTCTTTTGTAAATTTGGTTTATTCTCATTTTGCGCTTTTCTCTCTGAACATCAAATGTTCCTTCTCTAGGAACTTAGGTTTGGCGACAACCTGCCAACCGGTCAAACTGCAAGTAATGTACGTAATGAATATCGAGTGATAAGAGTTTGGGTGTTCAATGTCACATGTGCACTCTCGTGGGATATCTTGTTCCGACTGCGTTATACAGTTGAGGAGCGTAGATAGTTATCTTTGTTTCGACTGAGTTACCTTTGTTGATTATTATGCAAGCTAAGTCTATTTGTGGAAAGAAAGATTGTTATATCATCAGCTTATAATTTGATGATCATTTGAATTTTCTGACGTGCGAAAAGATACTGAATGAACAAGATTGAACCGTAAGTCACCTTGATTCATTTAGGAACCCATATTGTTTATAACAGAAGTGTTTGGATTTGTTCATAATTTAATTTTCAGCTACTACGACTTACATTCATCCGGGGCATCAACCTTTTAGTTATAAAGTTACTAAACCGATCAGCTATTACATTATAACCACCTCCAGCCTAGAAAAATGAGCGCGCCTGTAGACCGAACGGTGGCGCAGGTGAAGTTCACAGATGCTTTCATATACAACCCACGAACCGGCTTTCGGTTAGTAAAATGTTCGGAGTCAAAATCGGAAAAAGCTGCCCATTTATTGGAGTTTGATAAGGACAATCACGGCGCCTCGATCTACGATCACGGAAACGGCGAGGCTTGTGGGTTGTTCACGTGCCGCTGTAGAGAGCACAAATCATAAGCGGTGTACGGATGAGCAAACGACGAACCGTTGTCCAACCGTGTGCCTTCCGCTGCTCATTGATGTCACAAGGGAGCAGAGACTGTCGCGCATTGTTCACAACAATCGTAGGGCCAAAGTGCGACAAAACACTCCCAGCTACAACACTGGTGATCAGGGCAATGTATCACAGCACACAGTTCATCGCAGTATTCTGCGCATAGGCCTGTGTAGCCTAATACCCAGCCGGGTACCCATGATCACTGCACGCCATCGCCAGCAATGCGTGAAATTGGCCCAAAATAATCGATGTTGGACCGTGGATGATTAGATGAAAGTGGCCTGGTCTGACGAATCAAGATTCCTGGTGCATCACGTAGACGGCTGAGTTCGGATACGTCGATAACCAAGGGAGGCTATGACACCTGCACCCACTGTTCGGCGAAAACAGGCCGGCGGGGGCGGTGTTATTCTGTGGGCGAGGTTTTTTGGGGGAGGACACCATAGGCCCCATTATCCCAACAGTACAATCCCTGGCAGCTGCCAGGTATCTGAACATCGTTGAAGACCGATTTCGCCCATTTATGCAACTGTGTTCCCTCCCATTAAAGAGGATAATGCGCCATGCCACATTGCCAGAATCGTCAAGGAGTAGTTTGAGGAGCATGCTGGTGACTTTCCGTTAATGCCCTAGACTCCAGATTCACCTGACATGAACCCAATCGAACATTTGTGGTTCGACTTGGAAAAGCAGGTTCGCGCTAAATCAACACCACCACCACGAAATGTACGGATGCTGGAGGACCTGCTGTTGATATCATGGTACCAGATACCCCAGAATAACACCCGCCATTTCATCGAATTGATTCCTCGCCAAGTGGTTGCTGTCATCATCATCATCATCATTGTCAACCATTGTCAATTCACTGCTAGACGAAGGTCTTCCCAAGTTTCCTCCACAACGGTCTGTCTTGTGCCAGTCTCCTCCATGTCACTCTCGCATACTTTCGAATTTCATCCACCCATCTTCCATGTGGTCTTCTTCTGGGTCTTTTCCTGTCCCTTGGAATCCAATCTAAAATTTCGGCTGTCCATCGATGATCTGTCTTTCATGCAGTATGTCCAGCCCATTGCCATTTCAGGGATTTAACTCTGATCATGATGTCTTCTATTCTTGTCATTTTTCGGATCCACGAGTTCCTCTTCTTATCTCTCCTGGTTACACCAAGCATGCACCTCTCCAGGATTCTTTGAGTTGTCTGCAGCCTTTGTATGTCTCTTTTAGTTAAGTTCCACGTATTGCGAGCTAAATGTTGTCCTACAGCTTGTTAGGTAGGTGGTCATAATATAATTGCTCATCGGTATACTTATTTTTTTTTTTTTTGATTGGAGGTTTAACGACCACCGTGAGCAACTCAATGGGATATAAGCAGTCGCCCGTCCCTAATTTTGGGTCACTGGTTCCAGGGAAGGGGGAGAGCCAGTGCCGTAAGACAAACACAACATCCATGCCTCACCGGGATTCGAACTCGGACCCCTTTCGAACGAATGATCAGAGGCCATCGCTTAGACCACTGCGCTACCGGGACGGCGGTGTACTTAAGTCCATAGTAAAGCTAACGTGTTGTTAAGGTACAAGTCAACACAATAAGTTTATAGAGCAATTTGCCAGTTCAAACATTATAGCAGGCAGTGTTACATTTTTAACACATACATTTTTTCGTTCAATCACAATATTTTTACTCTGTTGTCCATTAACGCTTACAAGGAGATTTCCTTATTTCACTTGAAATCTCTTTGTTCGTAAACTCAGACTCATGGTTGATGAACGTCTGAGTACCAGCGTAAAATTAATATTTATCAGCTTTTGGAAGAGTCCCCGATGTTTCGACAACTTCTGGCTGTTTCAATGAATTCAGATACGTTGTCCGGAATTAAATTATCTAATACGGAAAGCGAATAACTAGTGGAACGGAAAAAACCCCAAAACGGAAGCATACGCTGTTACTAATGCACTCATGAGATAAAATCTTCCGGTAGTTTTCTTTATGTACAGGGATGAAAATAGCGGACGAAAAATTTCATTCGTATTTCAGCACAATTTCTGTAAGAGATAAGACATCCTAGTGGAATAGTAATTCCCAACTGATTTTGAAGCAGCGTCTTCTTGGTGACGGAAACCTTTGTTACGTTTATTCTTACTTCATCGCTGCCATCGGAAACATTTGTAGAATGATAAAAGCTGACGTGTCGTTTTCGGACGAAAACATCTGCAGAGAGTATATTTTTCTTGTTTTGTTTATTCTGCGATGATAGATAGCTCTATCATAACTTTAACTGCTTCTTCGTTTGTAAACTTATCTTTGGTGTGTTGGGCACCAATGGATTTCTCTCACTGTACAAAATTATCTCTTTGTGACTTAAGTTTTTGTCTGCATCTTGCTAAAAGGCTATGTCTCTGATATGTCAATATCTACCTTGAAATACACAAGGCTGCGATGGTGCATTATTGATTGGGCTTTTATCGCTACAAAGGCGTTTTACGTTGGTAGAAAAGACTTTCGGAAAATTACTAAAATCAAGTGCGGCTAAATGTTAATGCATAAAATACTTTTCTTTAGCAAAGGATGGAGAATTAACAAAACAGAAGAACAACTGTAATTAAGAGAGATAGAGAGAGAGATAGAGAGAGAGAGAGAGAGAGAGAAGGGGGAGAAATACATTTACGCTCTCATAGGACAGAAGCAACTGAAATTTAATGCAAAAAGGTTGCGGATAGAAAATTGACAGATGAATGTTGACCTCTGTCAAAAAATACATCATGACACATACATACTTGTTATTAAGATGTTCTCTGAGATTCAGAGGATAACTCCTCAAAGAAAGACCATCTGCAAAGTAAATACTGGTACGCACTATCATCATGGAACAACTATCGAAACAAAATGCATGACTTCAAATGATAGGGGAAGGGTGAATACTCTCAAAATGGGAAGTGATTATCAATTTTTCTGTAAATGCGTTTATTTTAAGATGACAGGAGAAAGTGGAATCAGAACAATGAGATATTTTCTTTAACTGCTTCCAAATTAGGATGTATCTGTAATTGTGGGAGTACAATTAGCAAGTAGATTGAAGCTTTATCGAATTTTCTGTTAAAAGGCAACTAAATATTGCGGTTACTGTATATGTGGAGAATATAAAATTACCTCCGCTTAAAAGCAACACGATATGCTAGTTACAGAATGAAGCTCATCAGACGCTAATTACAGAATATAGCTCATCAGATGCTAACTACAGAATATAGCTCTTCTGATGCTAATTACAGAATGTAGCTCATCAAATGCTAATCACAGTTTGTAACTCATCAGATGATAATTGCAGAATGCGGCACCAGATGCTAGTTACAGAATGCAGCACCAGATGCTAGTTACAGAATGCAGCACCAGATGCTAAGTACAGTATGTAGCTCATTAGAAGCTATTTACAGATTGTAGCTCATCGGGTGCGATTTCACTCCGAAGGGTTGGAGCACGTGTTATGTACATTATATCTTCAATTATCCTCTTTTGTATTGCTTTAAATAAAGGATACGGTCTAAAACTGTTGTTCTGCTACCCAGTGAAAATTCGAACATATAAATGTTAGAGAAATTGAAAATTCTGTAGTTTGATGCTTTCAGGTTGAATGGCTACCGCATCTTCATAAATTAAGTAATTAATTTATAACAAAATGATATCATAAATCGAATCATCGTACTGTTTTCGTGTACATTAAATATATAAAAAAAATAACTTTTGTTTAGTACCAACTAGGATTTCCTTAATTGCGAATGACACCAAGTATATTAGAAGACATAGATTCCATGACGAGCCTGATTAACTTTCGTTCCAAAGATGGCCACTTCTGCCTTAAATACACCATAACTCTGCCAGTTATGTCGTAAGATATCTACCACATACTTCTGTTTCAATCATATCCTATACATAAAAATTTAGATCAGGAGAATGTGGAAGCCAGGAGAAACGATCGGAGTCCACCTCGTGCTTATCAAACCATTTTTGACTCTTGCACGATGTTCTGTTTGCATTGCAATCTATAAGAATGCAAGCTAATGCAGAAAGAAATTCCAACTTTGCAGGTTGCGTTAGAAGCGATACAGCATGCATGTATTTGCTGGATATCATATTACGTTCCACTATTATCAGCGAACGCATTCCGCAACAACAGAATATCTCCCGTAGCAGTGTCACCATTAGCTTGTGGACTGGACTGGAGGTATAACGACTACCGTGAGCAACTGAATAGGCTATAATCAGTCGTCCGTTTCTAATTTAGGGTCACTGGTTTCAGGGAAGGGAGAGCGCCAGTGTCGTAAGACAAAAACCATGCCTCACCGGGATTCGAACCCGGACCCGTTTCGGGCGAACGATCAGAGGCCGTCGCTTAAACCACTGCGCCACCAGGGTGCCATCCAGCTTGTGTTCACAAGCCATACCAGGTTCGTCGCACCATGTGGTTCTCGCCACATTCTCTTGTTACCAGCAGTGAAAAATGTATAGCGGCATTAATTTAACCACATGACCTTTATCCAGTGTTCTACTGTCTGTTCATGGCATTCTCTTCTCCATTCTAAGCAAAAAGTGAAATACATTTGCCTTTCGAATGGTCAGGCGATGTTCAACCCGAGCTGAGTTCGTGCTCAATTTTAAAAGCCCGAGCCCGTGGTATATCATCCCGAGCCCGAATTTCATATTGCAAAAGAGAGCCCGGGCCCGAACGAGCCCGAAAACTGGCTAACCTGTTCAACCATTAATTAAAAAACATCTGCTTTTCTGCACTTCAACTCTCTCCTCTTCATGCAATTAACCAATGTATTTCTCAAATGGGGAGTGGGGAAGGGGCCTATATATTATTTTTTTAAGTGTAACAGTACGATTTTCTTAGACCGTTCGTTTCAACCTGAAGTGCTTCGGGCGGTCGGACATCCAGAATTACCGAGCGGTGCTGCAATCATATGTTGCTCACATAATGCTGATATTATCGCGCCATAATGCGCTGCAATATGTATATTGCTAAATACACTGCTGGCCACCCAAAATGCAACACCAAGAAGGAAGCATCCGATTGGCCTGAAATTCTCAGCATGCGTCGCCCGCGAGAGGACATGTAAACGCTTACGATTGTAGGGTATATGCGAATCATGCGCGCCCGGTACGACACCGAGAAGCACTATAAGAAGGGTGCACGGAAGGCAGGGGTGTAAGTAGTGGAAGTGTGTTGTGCTGCCGGACCTGTGCGTGCGAAGCTTCCTGATGCAGTTGCAGAATACGGCAGTCATTCCAACACGTTTCGGAATTCGACAGAGGACGAATAGTGGCTTATCGCGACAGCGGTTTATTATACCGAGATATCGGCGCCCGTGTGGGACGACATCCAGCCACAGTTAAGCGAGTATGCATTCGGTGGGTGCAGGAGGGGCGGACGGACCGATGTGAGCGATTGCTGCACCCGTGGCACATCACCGATCAAGAGGACCGGCATGTTGTGCGGCGGGCATTGACGGCTCGCACCGTCAAATCACGAACGTTAGGGCAGGAATTAGGGTGTGTTGCGCAACAACATGTGTCAGCGCGTACCGTTCTACGTAGTTTGCAAGAGCGGGAACTTGTCGCACGGCGCCCATTGCTCCGATTACCATTGACGTTACACCACCGGTGAGTGCGGCGGCAGTAGGCTGTTGAATGCCACAGCTGTACTACGGAATCGCGCTACATTGTCTTCTCCAACGAATCCCGCTTCTTCCTGCAACACCACGATTGTCGGATCCGCGTGTGGCGGCACCGCAGCGAGAGACTGTATGACGCATGCATTATGCATCGCCATACGGGACCGTTTCCGGGCGTTCTGGTTTGGGGCGCAATTGGATATGACACCCGCACTCCTCTGGTACGCATCGCTGGTACACTCAACAGCCACAGCTACATCTCCGACGTTTTGGAGCCTGTAGTCCTCCCTTAACTGCAGGACCTGCCAGCGGCCACGTTTCAACAGGACAATGCGCTCCCGCACGTGGCACGCATCGTGCAACAATTCTTCACGGCCCACCAGGAGTAACTGCTGCCGTTGCCCGCTTGTTCACCCAATATGTCGCCCATTGGACACGTCTGGTCGCTAATCGGCAACCTAGTGGCCCGGCAAGCACCACCCGCGTCTACGTCTGATGAATTTTGGCAACGTGTGGAAGCAGCCAGGACCGACATACCCCAAGCCCACATCCAAAACCTCTTTCGTTGGATGCCGCGGCGTTTAGCGGCCGTTATTGCCAGCCATGGGGGCCACACTAACTATTGATGTCTGCGTGTTCCGCAAGTCGCACGGGTCTCTAAGCTCAATCGTTTCATCTTTGTATATGTTGTTATGTTTCCAGTAAATCTGGCTTTGCTATCTCGTGTCCTTCTTGGCGTTGCATTTTGGGTGGCCAGCAGTGTAAAATTAGCAGCGAGCAACTACGTGTAGATATGGGGTAAATTAGAATCGGCCAGCTATCTACTATTCAATATCTATATTGTTCGAAAAATCTCTTTTTTCTCTGTAAAAACACACTAATGTGCGGTCTATGACATTTTAAACCCAAGCCCGGAATAAGTAGCCATCACTAATCCTTTGCTCTCTAACCAGAACCAGTTGCCGAAGAATTCCCTTTACCAACTATAAAGTGCCGCATTTGCTAAATCATATAGAATCACATTTATAAATAAAAAAATTCTGTCGATTTCCTTCTCTCTCTCTCTCTAAGAGCCTGAGCCCTCCCGATCCCGCCCGAGCCCGAACCGCAGTAAATATTCTACAGCCCCATCCGGATGCTGGCACGGGCTCTGGTTCGGGCTTTCGCACCCGTGATTAGCCCGTCTCAGCTCTGCTTTCAACAATCAGTGTCTTTAACACCCTGAGCATGGTTCAGGCCAAAATGTGCTATTACTATCGTCTTCGTTGAATTCAGCAAGAAAATGTTGCGCACTGAAAGTACTTATCTCCCCTACAATCTTCCTCACAGTAAGATCACATGCTCGTAAAGTCTACTTTTGCTACCACATTTATGTCTTTTTGGATATGAAAAACCGCTTGTTTTCCAGTCGCTAAACATCGTCGGACGGATTGCTTTTTAGAAAAAAATATATGTTTTTTTTAAGTTTTTTAGTCGTGAATCTTGTTTTTTAGCAGGTCTTTTGAAAAACAAGTTAGTAAAATAATGCAATGCATTGATTATGATACGCTTTCCAACATACCAGAAATCATTACTCAAGTTATGAAGATTATGGCTGTAGAATAAATTTCACTCCTATGCCCTGATCTTTGACCCCATTTCGATGATATTCAACAGAACCGGTTAACTATACTTCCAGAACAACATGATAACGTTTTGTCTCAATCGAAGAATTTTAACGCAAGATAGGACGCATAATGGCATTGATATGTATCCCGCTCCTATGTCCTGACCTTTGACCCCGTTTCGCTCATTTTCAATAGGGTTCTTCCCCAGGTTGTCCCCTACAACATACTAAAATTTCATTGAAATCGAACCATTTTTACGGGAGTACAGACAGACAGACAGACGGACAGACAGACAGACGGACGGACGGACGGACGGACAGAGACAGAGGGACGGACAGAGCTGGAACATATAAGCTTCTTCAACCTACGGTTGAAAAGCGTAAAAAAGATCGTGCTTATGTTATCGGTTTGTCCATCTGCCTATGGACCCGATACCGCTGCAACTAATAGTACGATTTAGAAACTTCTTCTTGCATTGCAAAGCCAGACATGTGAGAATGATGATCCTTGCCTTAGTTGGTTTTATTCCTACGCAAAACCTCTTTGCTGGAAGGCAAAAATGCAGATGATATCGAATTCTAAATAGATTTTATTGCGTATATTTGTTTCGAATTATTCGACAAGGCAAAAATTATTTCTCCCATTCGATGCCATTTGCATGGATGAGCCATTACATTACCAACCACCTCCAACCTAGAGAAATGAGCGCGCCTGGAGACCAAACGGTGCTGCAGGGGAAGTTAATCATCATCATCATCATCATTGTCAACCATTATCAATCCACGGCTGGACGAAGGTCTCCCCAAGTTTCCTCCACAACGGTCTGTCTTGTGCCAGTCTCATCCATGTCACTCCCGCATACTTTCGAATTTCATCCACCCATCTCCCATGTGGTCTTCTTCTGGGTCTTTTCCTGTCCCTTGGAATCCAATCTAAAATTTCGGCTGTCCATCGATGATCTGTCCTTCTGGCAGTATTTCCAGCACATTGCCATTTCAGGGATTTAACTCTGATCATGATGTCTTCCACTCTTGTCATTTTTCGGATCCACGAGTTCCTCTTCTTATCTCTCCTGATTACACCAAGTATGCACCTATCCATGCTTCTTTGAGTTGTCTGCAGCATTTGTATGTCTCTTTTAGTTAAGGTCCACGTCTCTGCACCATACGTAAGCACTGGAAGGATGCATTGATCAAACACTTTTCTTTTAAGACATAATGGCATTTTGCTGTTGAAAATTATGCTGTTTCTTCCAAAAGCTCTCCAGGCAAGTTTTGTACGCCGATTAATTTCTTCATCAATGTGACCCTCACTTGATATCTGCTGTCCAAGATAAACGTACGTGTCTGTTATCTCCAGCTTTTCTCCATCAATCGATAAATCTTCATTTCTTGTAAAAGCATTGAACATCACTTTTGTCTTCTGAAAGTTCATTTTTAATCCCACTTCTTTACTCTTGTCAGCAAGTTCCTGGATCATACTCTGCAGCTCTGATGGGCTAGTTGCAAAAATGACTACGTCATCAGCAAAACGAAGGTGGGTTAGATAATCTCCATTAATCTTTATCCCCTTGTTTTCCCAGCTCAGTGACTGAAAAACACCCTCCAATGTGACATTAAAGAGCTTCGGAGATATGGTGTCACCTTGTCTCACTCCCTTTCCAATTTTTATGTGTGTTGTATTTTCAAACAGCCTAATCTTTGCACTTGCATTTTCATAGATGTTATTAATAATATTAATGTATGCATCTTCAATACCGCAGGTTTTCAGAGCCATTGTAACTGCTGATGATTTCACCGAATCAAAGGCTTTTTCATAATCGATAAAAGCCATGCACAATGGAAGTTCATATTCCCTCGCTCTTTCAATTAGTTCTCTCAGCACATGGATATGATCTATTGTGCTGTAGCCACTCCTGAATCCAGCTTGTTCTCTCGGTTGAGCCATGTCAAGTGTTACCTTCAAGCGGTGTGAAAGAACTTTAGTGAAGATTTGATAAACTACTGATAGGAGGCTGATAGGTCTGTAGTTTCCGAGATCCTCAATGTCACCTTTCTTATGTAGCAGAATCATTGTAGCGGTGTTCCAATCCTCAGGAATCTTTCCTTCATTAAGGCATCGAGTGAAAATTTGGGCGAGTACTGTTTCGATTTCTCCACTTGCTTCTTGTATGATGTCTACAGTAATTCCATCTTCTCCTGGAGCTTTTCCCCGCTTCATGTTCTTGATTGCATGTGCAACTTCTGCTGGAAGGACTGGAGGAACTCTGGTACTGGTATCTTTCATGATGTCTGAAGTGCATGTATCATCCCTTTCATATAATTTGGAGTAGAAATCTTTCACTCTTGTCAAAATTTCGCCTCTATTTCTTGTTACAGAACCATCTTCTTTTCTCAGTGCCATAATCTGTTTTCTTCCCTTACTGAGATGTCCCTTTGCTATCTTTAGGCTTTGGTTGTTTTCAATTGCTTTCCTCACTAGTTCACAGTTGAATTTTCTTACGTCTTCAGTGATACTTTTTCGTACTGTCTTGCACAGCTCTATATATTCCACTTTGGAAGTCACATCTTCTTTAGTTGTCCTCATCTCTCTTCTTTTTTGCATCAACATTTTCGTTTTTCCTGATAATTTATTTACATGCAACTTGTTCTTAGACCCAGCTAATTTTTTTGCTGTTTCCATAAGAGCTTTGGTTACTTTTCTGTTAACTTCAGAGATGTCCACTTCTTCCGATGTTAGGCCTTCTAAAGCACAGAACCTGTTCTTCAGTTCCAACTTGAAGGTATTATGGTGTTTTTAAGGTTGCTTATGTCAATAGATTTTGTTTGTCTTATGAGCTTGCCACGTTCAAGTTTAGTGTTGAGGTGCATCTTACATCTCACCAATCTATGGTCACTACCTGTGTTGAACTTGTTTAGCACACTGCAGTCTTCTATGACGAATATTTTGTTACACATAATAAAATCAATTTCACTTGTCGTCCCATTTGGATGTCTCCATGTCCATTTCCTGTGTGGCTTTTTCTTGAAAAAGGAGTTCAAGATGAAAAACCCTTCTGCCTCTGCAAACTCAACGAGAGTATTTCCACGCTGGTTTCTGTTGCCGTGACCGAATTTACCTACTGAAGTTTCATTCTGTTGCCGTTGCCCTATTTTTGCATTGAAATCTCCCATAATTATTTTCAAGTGCTGCTTACCTTTATTATTTAGATGACAAATTTCCTCATAAAATTCTTCAATTTCTTCTTCAGGATGACTTGTGGTGGGTGCATAAGTTTGAATAATCTGAGCCTGGTATCTTTTCGAGAGTTGGATAACAAGCCGTGCAGCTCTGTCAGAGGAACTTTCAACTTCTACAACTTTATCCTTCAGTTTCTTGTTTATTATAAATCCAACACCACTAGTTCTGCCAGTATCTGTCCCACGATAGTATAAGAGATGTCCACTTTTTAGTTCGATGAGATCTTCTCCTTTTCTCCTTACCTCACTTAGCCCCACGATGTCCCACTTGATCCTTTGTAGTTCCTCTTCCAATTAAAGAAGCCTTGAATCAGAAGATAGGGAGCGTCCATTGTACGTTGCCAAGGTCAGCATCAGATGGCAGCCTAGTCCGGTCCTCCGGGGATTCTTAGCACCCTCTGCCATCATGTCGCACTGGCCGCTGCCTTGGCCAGGTACATTCCAGCTGACGGAGACTGAGGGCCAAGATTTAAGTTGTGGAGTCATTTTGGAGGGTTTGGCCATAACTCACCGCGCTGGCCAAGCTGGTTGGTGAGTGTGGGATAGAATTTCCTCTAATCCCGATGGTATAGTTATACCGCTATTGGCGGTCGTCAGAGCCCCTTTAGTAGGAACAGGATGCACCACGAGAAGGCGGGGTTGACATTTGTCAAGGAGAGGCTGTGATGTTACGCATCACCTGACCTTACAACCCGAGGACCACCTTTCAGTTAGTAGAGTGTTCGGAGTCAGAATAGGAAAAGCTGCCGATTTATTGGAGTTTGTTGAAGAACAAATTGTGATGGCACGGCACCTCGGGACTACGATTTCGAGAACGCTTGTGGGTTGTTCACGTGCTGCTGTAGTGAGTACGTATGAAATGTGGTGCGCACATGGCCAAACGACGAACCGCCGTCCGGCTGTGTGTCGTCCGCAGCGCGTTGATGCCAGAGGAAAGCGGAGATTGTCGCGCATTTATCACAGAGACCGCAGGGATACAGCGTGGCAAATTACTCATAGCTACAAAAGAGGTGATCACGACAATGTGTCACAACACACAGTTCATCGCAGCCTTCTGCGCATTAACCTGCGTAACCGAAGACCCCAGCCGTGTCCCCACGCTCGCTGAACGTCATGGCCAACAACGTATGAAATGGGCCCAAGTTCATCGAGATTGGATCGTCTATTATTGGAATAAAGTGGTCTGGTCTGACGAATCAAGATTCCTGGTACATCACATAGACGGCGGAGCGCGAATACGCCAATTACCAACGGATGCTATGTCACCTGGATCCACCGTTGAGCGGAAAAATACACTTGCGGCGGCATTGTTATGCTGTGGGCGATGCTTTCTTGGGAGACTTTGTGCCCCATTATCCCAATTGCACAGTGCCTGACAGCTGCTAGATATCTGAACACCGTTGTGGACCAAATTTACCCATTCATGGCAACTGTGTTCCTTGCTGGTAATGGCCATTACGAAGAGGATAACGCGCCATGACACACTGCCAAATCCTTCAAGGAGAGGTTCGAGTAACATGCTGGTGACTTTCTGTTAAAGCCCTGGCCTCCAAATTCACCTGACACGAACCCTTTAGAACCTTTGTGGTTCGACTTGGAAAAGCGGGTTCGCGTTAAATCAGCACCACCCCGAAATTTACGAGAACTGGAGGATCTGCTGTTGACATTATGGTACCAGATACCCGAGGATACCTATAGTCACCCCATCGAATCGATGCTTCGCTGAGTGGCCGTTGTTTTGCAGGCTAAAGAGGTCCTACAGCTTGTTAGCTAGGTGGTCCCAATGTTATGGCTCATCGTTGTACAACGAAGGCTATTTTGGCCACTGTTCGTTTTTCAATACATAGATTTTCTACTAGGGGCGCAAAGGTGCATGCATTACGTTTTCTCCGATATCTCTGCTTTTAAAACTCCTATCGGAAACAGTTAATCATGGAAAGTGTTTTGCATATAATTTCTAATTTTGGGGAAGAACCATTTGGCCAGCAGCCCCCTGTTGGCCAAATGCTTATTTTTGCTTTTGACGTTTTTGCAGAAAAATCTAAGCTACTGTAAACTCGATTGAAAAAAATGTTCGTGGACCAATACGGCTCACCTCGAAAAATCGCTAGAGAATGCCGCCTGTTGAAAGAACTCAGAGTTTTCCCAACAGGAGAGGTAGATATATATCGAATTTTTGTCGATATATCTCTTTCTAAGGGTCCAATTTTAAAAAAAAATCTATCTTGGTTAGAAGGCTTTTCCAGTGGGAAATGTTTCTCATATATGAAAATGAGGAACACAAGTTTGCTGTCTTTAGTACGATAAGTTAAAACAAATCCCTAAAACTGCCGAATAAAACTTAACTTAAATGCAGAAAAACATTCGTGCACATGAACCATTAGGACGAATACCGTCTTCACACGATTTTAATGATCTTAAAATATGAAATATATGTACAATTTAAATACTCCAAAACACACTAGCACTTTCACAGCGACAGTCGCCCCATCATCAGGTGTGATCGGATCTCCCAAACCGTTCAGTATAAATATATGTAGTGCGCCATAACTGCAATCGAAGTAACAGAATCTTGCGACGTACGTGCCATCTGTCCCGGCGGTTAAACCACGATCAGAGCGACACCACATCACAAATCGAAAACATGATTATAACTGCAATATTAAGTATTAAAGTCTAAAAAAGTAAGATAGTTCTGTGGATTGTCCAACACTTGTAGACAAAGAACGTCTCCAAATATCAGGTAGATCCCAAGGGCAATTATCATTACAGCAACTTCGTTTGAATGCGGAAATGAACAAACTCTCAGTCACCAGTAGCATGTGTGTAGAGGCTGGCGTTATCAAAATTTTGTCATTGTCCCAATCAGGGATTAAATCTTTTGAATCAATGCACTTGGTGAAGGCTGTACAGATATAGCTTGCTTTTAAACTATATTTATGTTCCTGCAGCCTGAGGCACAGTTTCCAACGAGTGGAACCTATGTAATAGTTAATACTCTCATGCGAGTCATTGTCAAATAGTGGGATGCAATAAACACCCCACCTCTGTGAATCATCAATTCCTTGGCGGTCTTTCCTCAAAACAGATGATAGGTTGTTTACACCAAAAATGTAGCCGGTATCTAGAGCAAATTTTAGACAGTAAGGGAATAAAACCAGGTAGGAAATCCATTTTTCCAACAAACTTTTTAATAACATGTGGATCACCGACTAAAGTTGACAGAGGTCGACGGGATGCAAAAACTCGACGAAAATTTTTACAAACAATCTGTCGAGGATAGCCGAATGAATGGGCTTAAACAAAAATGTAATTGATTTTCTGATTAAAGAAAAACCTGGTGGAAGCATGTGTAAATGCTCTATGAAACAAAAAGTAAATCGCAGCAACTTTATGTTGCATAGGATGAAAAGGTGGCAAATGGGATTAAGGAACCCGGGGTAGAAGACTTACGATAGACCGAAAAAATAAGTGATTCGAAATTGGGTGCCTGTGAATACAAAAATCTAGAAAAGGAATTTCACAGTTAGACTCAAGTTGTACCGTGAGTTTGATAGAGGGATACTTTGAAGAAAGTACGTCGGCGAAACAAAATAAATCATATTGGGAGTGAGGCCACGGTACCAAGATATCGTCAACGTACCTTAAATATAAAAGTGGGGGAAGGGTAGGTTAAAGAAAGCTCATGAATAACTTTGTTCTCAAGATACTGCATCAGGATCTCAGCGAGAACTGCTGAAAGAGGGGGAACCCATAGAGGAATCTTTAAGTTGCTGATAAATACAGCTTTGGAATTTAAAAAACGAATGCTGCTTAACAAATCGCAAAACATTCATAATAGCCGAAATTTCGAGGGGGGGGGGGACGCGGGTATCAGCAAGTTTTGCCTCGATAATTTGATGTGTATCCTCTATCGGTACATTAGGGTACTATGCTACAACATCTAATGACGCCAGAATGAGAGGCCCTAGGTGTGGCTGAAGTACCCTAAGCCTATTTAAAGCCTCAACGGGACTCTTAATCGAGTAAAGTGAACCCCCGGTAAATTTAGCAAGATAATTGGCCAAGGCTTTTTCTAAAGGTCTGTTGGGGCTAACATAGCCCGCTACCAGATGACGAAACGGGTACCCCTCTTTATGCAACTTAATGCGACCAAACATATCAGGCACACGATAACCTGAATGTGGAGTAAACGCAGACGCAAAGCCCTCAGGAAATTCACGAGCTTTCTTTAACCTACCTAAAGCAGAAACTGCGGACTTCGTTGGATCAACACGTAACTCCTTGTGCAAGATGGCATCAATTACTTCATTCATACCTTGAAAATAAAAACTGCTGTTTACAATAACCAACTACGAAGATTTATCGGACAACACAGTACAGATCTGCGGGCCTTTCCTAAGCAGAGCAAGCTGTCGCCTTTCCTCAGCAAAATCAGAACGTACGCCAGGACGTAGAGAGATAGGAAGGCTTGAGCTGCCAAGATGACGTGCCAACGTAACACGAATGAACTCATGGTCGGTTTCAGGGAGCCATTTAGCAATTGATTTAATTTGAGGGCTAATAGAAAAAGCATTACCTTTCAGAACCGGGAAGCTAACTTGGAACCTCGTTGAAGGGCATGGGCTTGCACAGGATTTAATAAGTGATTACTGAGGTTAACGTAAGAAGTTGGTGGGCTAGCAAACAAATCTCCATCCCGACTGTTAACCTCATAATCTACTAGATTTCTTAATTTACCAATGTGCACTTTGATTAGAGACTTCACATTATGTTCCAAAATAGCCATATTAATAGTCATTTCATGGTTAACAATAAGAGCATGCTCCTTGTCAACAAGGAACGAATATGACGAGTAACATTTTCGTTGAAGGTAGTCAATGAGTCATTGTTTGTCTCTAATGGCCTGAGATAGTCTCTTCACCTCAGCATTACGCAAAACACGTTCATCCCGGGGAGAGAAGGCAATAGAGTTTATACGCAAATGATTTGGAATTACGCCCAATTCTTTGCAATTAACCAAGAACGATATGTGAGTGGATTCTCTCATCAATTTTAAGCGAATAGATCAAAAAGATCGTTGGGCACAACTGAACATTTTAAGGTCGAGAATCAAATTGTAGAATGACGAAACTTGACGCGCATCCCACTATTAGACAATGACTCGCATGAGAGTATTAATTATTACATAGGCTCCACTCGTCGGAAACTGTGCCTCAGGCTGCAGGAACATAAATATAGTTTAAGAGCAAGCCATATCTGTACAGCCCTTACCAAGTACATTGATTCAGAAGATTTAATCCCTGATTGGCTCAATGCCAAAATTTTGATAACCCCAGCCTCTACACACATGCTACTGGTAACTGAGAGTTTGTCCATTTCCGCATTCAAACGAAGTTGCTGTAATGATAATTGCCCATGGGATCTACCTGATATTTGGAGACGTCTTTTGTCTACAAGTGTTGGACAATCCACAGAACTATCTTACTTTTTTAGACTTTAATACTTAACGTTGCAGTTATAATCATGTTTTCGATTTGTGATGTGGTGTCGCTCTGATCGTGATTTAACCGCCGGGACAGATGGCGCGTACGTCGCAAGATTCTGTTACGTCGATTGCAGTTATGGCGCACTGCAGATATTTATACTGAACGGTTTGGGAGATCCGATCACACCTGATGATGGGGCGACTGTCGCTCTGAAAGTGCTAGTGTGTTTTAGAGTATTTTAATTGTACCTATATTTCATATTTTAAGATCATTAAAATCGTGTGAAGACGATATTCATCCTAAAACTCAATTTATTTACAATTTTAAAAACATATTTACATAGCTAGCACTTCGCGGCTCACTTGGCCCCATTTTCAAACCCAAAAGCCACGGTACAACGAAGAGGCAACAACTATATACTATAGTATTCGTGACTAAGGTGATATACGTCATAAAAATTATACAAGTGATGCCACTTACATTAAGATAAAAAAGAAGGAAGAAGAAAAACCCACTGTTAACAAGAGTACCATTTTTCTCTCGGAAAGCCTGTTTATTTTTAAATATTACGATGTCTGCTGTAATACGGACTTTCCGATTTCAGTCCCAAGACCCTGGAGACTGATGATCGCTCCCCCCACGACCCTCTAAGAAGGTGAGACTCTTACTTGAACATGTTCTGTATTTGTTTTTGGACTTTAATTACTTCCTTGTTCCCCTAATGGAAATTGCATTACTTGTATAATTTTTATGACGTATATCACCTTAGTCACGAATACTATAGTATATAGTCGTTGCCTCTTTGTGTTCAGGGGCTTTTGGGTTTGAAAATGGGGCCAAGTGAGCCCCGAAAGTGATAGCTATGTAAATAGGATTTTAAAATTGTAAATAAATTGAGTTTTATTCGGCAGTTTTAGGGATTTGCTTTAACTTATCGTACTAAAGACAGCAAACTTGTGTTCCTCATTTTCATCTATTAAGTACGAAATCTTCATACTCAGGTTCCTCATATAGTTTTTAAATTTTCAAGTAATGCATAGATTTTCCTCTACGGGGGCGTAAAGGTAAATTTACGTTTTTCCTTATATCTCTGTTGGAGGGGGGCATGCATTTTTAATTCCGCTTCTAATGTATTTGCAGAGACATCTTAACTTCTAAAAACTCGATTGAAAAAGTTATTTCCTGGACCGATAGCGATCACCTCGAAAAACTATTTTGGAATGCCTTCCGCTTAAAATATTACACAGCTTTTCCACCAGGGGAAGTAGGCTTATATCCTTTTTTTGTGAATATCTCGGCTTCTAAGTGTCCGATATGAATTTTTTTTCTTTTGTTGAGTGCATTTCCTCGGCGAAATGTTTCTCATACAATTTAATGTTTTTCTTAGCGCACAGGTTTGCCAGTAGACGATGTAAGTTCACGCTTCCCTGTACAGCAATATCTGCAGAACTAAAACCTGATTAAAATTACTTTTTCACTCAGTTACTACTAAATATGAAAACACTTTGTGCGTATTTTCTTCTCTAAATAATGCACAATTTCGCAGCTAGAGGCACCAGTGTTTCATCTGTTTCGCTCAACATCTTTGCTTTTTCAGGTATCATTTAAAAAGTTCTTTCAACATCGGGTGCCATTTACATTGTGGGACACTTTAGGTGAGCATTTGAGGAGCTTTGTAATTCACAGTTCTGTCGCTTGATAATGTTGCTGTGCCTTTATTTGCACCTGTATCTCTGCTTCTGAAAAACCACATTTAGAAATTACTGTTTTTACTGTATGGCGTTCGCTACAATAGAAAAGTGGAGCGTTGTACTCTTTAAATAATGCACATATTTCTTACAAGGGGGCGTAAAGGTCAAAACATTTTTCTCTATATCTCTGCTTCCGGGAGACGTATTTGAAAAGTTATTTTCCCTTAGCATAGGCTTTTGCCATGAATAATAATTTTCGCCTATTTTCGACTTTCCCCATTATGGAAAATTCTTCTGCTAGAAGGCGTAGAATTATGTCATCCTTTCTGGTATATATTTTCTTTTAACTTTTCGATTTGAAAATCGTTTTATCTCCGATACCTTTCTCCAGCTACGAGACGTTTTTTGTGCGTCATTTTCGTAAGATGCTTTTTAACACTGTTGTGTGTACGTAGCTGTTTCTATTTCCGGATGTTTCATCGATTGTAAAAACCAGGTTGATTTTTTTTCTAACCGGTTATTCAAAGAATCCGAGGAATTCCTTATATAAGTTTGATAAATTTAATTCAGAAGTGATTCAAAAGACGTGCTCAGTACAACCGAAGATTTGGTGTTATCTTTCTTGTTTGAATTCCGACAGATCCTGCATTTTTCTCATGTTCACATCAGCTACTACAGCTGGCCAGCAAAAACACAAGTTTTGGGAAACTGCCCGCCACCAGCTAGCAGTGAAGGGTCACTGCGGGCTGAAATCTGCCGCTCACAGCCCGGTAGCGGTTCGTTGGTGGCAGAGCCATCAGATGGCAGCCACTGATGGCCCTGCAGCATCGTCGTGAATTGCGGGACCCCAAGCAAGTGCCACTAGTGGCCCGTAGCTGGCAATCGATGCAAACCCCAAGACCAGGTGGAAGCAGCGGGACTGCGCATGCGCAGAAGCAGCACGTGCCGTGTCTATCATGCTACCAGTTAGTTGAAAACGACGCTATCGTAACTGTGTTATTTTATTGGATGTTAAGAAAAATATATATATGTAGAGAGGCGAATTAATTTCCTATAATGAAATGCCACGTCGATGAAGATGTCAGATTAAGCCATGGAATACTAGATTACAGTCATGAAATATACCCACTTCATTCCCATGAATAACAAGAAATAATTTCTGTATAACCTTTCGTTTTAACATACACTAAACCGCTTGAAACAAAAGTCCTAGAAAAACATTAAAAAACGTTTTGTTGGGGAAAAAGAAGAATTATACGCGCACAAAATGTACCAAATATTAAAAAAAAAAAAAAAAAAAAAAAAAAAGGCAACGCTATGTGGGTATAAAGCACTCATCCATGGGTTGAATACACAAGACTGGAGGAATTCACTTCTAAAAATAACGAGAAGTAGAATAAAATATCTTTCCTCTTTAAAACAAATGTAGCTTCGGACAGCGGAAAGGATAGATACAACATTAAAAACGTAACAGAATGTGACATGAACGGGTAAATATTTTAATTCAACAGTCGCCTTTCAAGACTCTCGCTGAAAGTGAGTGAAGTTCTCTTAAGGTAAAAAAAAAAAAAACACAATCATTACGTTGAAAAATAAATTTATGAATTATAGGAAACTGACATTTGTGAAAAATACCTCGCAATATTGTGAAATTAAAAAAGAGAACCATTCGTTACACATTCCGCAGGAAGAGGCTCAACTTCAAGCAAACGCTAGTACATGTGAAATCAGTCCAAGTGGTAGAGGGCCCGCTTCCCACGCAGACAGTCCTTGGTTCGTTTCCACCGCTATTCAAACGGCCATTTTTCAGTACCTATTGAGAAAATTTCCCTAACGCAATGCTGAAATGCAGAATTTTTGTAAGCCGAAAAAAAAAAGCAGTTGTTGCTTTTGGAAACTGCTGTTGACCATCTCTTTTTTATGGCTATTACTGGGAAATTGGCGGACAAGATTCGGCAAGCCATCAGTTACGTTACGTGATTGCCGGTTGCCACTTCCGGGAAACTAGTGGACCACTTAGGCTAGCTGTGGTCTTCTGACCGTTCGCCCGTGATAAGTCCGGGTTCGAATTCCGGTGAGGCAAGGATGTCGTCCTTGTATTACGGTACTGTCTCTCTCCCTTCCCTGGAACCAGTGGCCCTGAATTAGGGACGGATGACTGCTTACAGCGCACTGAGTTGAGCACGCTGGTCGCTAAGCCTTCAATCAAAAAAAAAAAAGAAAAGAAAAAAAAGAGGGACGACAACTGCTTCCAGCCCATTGAGTTGCTCATTGTGGTCGTAAAACCAAAAGATCCATACAAACATGATTCAAAATAGCGAAGTTTGAATGAACTTATTGATACGTAGTAAATAAATTGGAGAAAAACATGTAAGTTTGAAATCATTGCTTCATTCATTTTTTTACTATTTCGCGGACGTGACAAATAACGAAGAAGGAGTAACACTTGGTAGTACAACTCTTTTGTTTTCTTGAGGGATTTAAATCATATTTGAAATAATAAGGACAGATACCATAGGTACATAAAATAGTAAAGCTGCATTGGTAATCCGATTTATTGGCGTAAACTTAGAAATAGCAGTTTCCAAGATTTCGCACATCAACCAAATTACCTTTTCACGAATCGTAGACATTTTGTCTACCTGACGTAAAAACGCTATCTGGTAAACAATTGTTTGCCTTCCTTGATAAATCTCCCTGGTTGATTTGCGAAAGTTTGGAGACCATGATTTCTAATTTAACGCCAATAAAAATATTTTTAAGCCTATAAATCGAATTACTAATATTGTTTTACTTTTGTGATATAAGTCCCAAACCAATACTCTAAGAAATAGTTCCATTCTGTTTGCCTCTGAGTAGTTGGCATGTTTAGTCGAACTGTTCCTTTAAAAACATTTCTTTTTATCGCTTTCAGGTGACTGAGTTCTGCTCTTTGTGTTTCTATGCTGCAGAACAAAATGCCACCCGGCAAATAAAGAAAAGGGGAACAAAGAGAAAGATATTTCAGCCTGAATTGTTTAAGTGAAGAAGTAAATTCTGCAGAAAGTGGAGCACGACGTTGATAAATGGCAGCTATAGGGAAGACTGATGATCCTTTTTCAACGCAATATTTATAGGCAACATATAAACCTTTCACAGAAAACTCAGCTGAGTGTACCAAGAAAGAAACAAAGAGAGATACAACAAAAAAGGAAGCACTTTTACATAAAATTACCGTAGATGGGCTGGAGTAAAATGATATACCGACGAAAATTGCACGCTCTGGCAAGTTTAAGCAACACTCACTAGAATAAAGTAAAACTGCCGACATGACAGAAGATGTCATTTACATAAGCACACTTCTCTCTTAGAGTGAATAATCATCCAAAAGTGGAGAATATATGTCATGAACTTAGTAACGTAATAGACCCAACACACGAAGTGCCTAGTTATATAATTAGAAGTAACGATACTCTTAAAGAGCGAGAAACCTTATGCAATAGCTCTAAAATTAAATAATTATGTAGTTCTTGGAAGAAATACGTGTACAAATTGTGAATACAAAACTTAAAAATTCACACACGCAAATATTATATGATGGGAGTTCCATGACAGCTTCTTAAATACTTATGAAATTTATAAAATACATATATTACATTTAAATATTATACAAAAATGTAAATATTTCAGGTCATAATTTTAGCTCTATATACCACCTGCTATGCAAATCTCAATATTTTGTCTATGCACCAAGATGTTTCTTTCCATGATTAATTAATTGTATGATTATTACTAAATGATTATCGTCATGTTTCTTTTCAGCGTGATACTTAAAAAAACAGAATGCTTTGGAACTCGAGATTTTTTAACTAACAATAAGTTTCATGTATCTTTAAGAAATGGTGAAATGTATTGTTTTGTAGCATTATTTCACGAAACTTCTAAATGTAAAATTTACTCTTGATAGCTACAATAGCTTTTATCTTTACTACTCCACAGACTGATACAAAGATATCGTACAATCGCTTATACAGTAATTTAAATACCTGGTCTCTTACGGTAATACAATATATAATAACTGGTGCACAAAAGGATGGAGGGGGAGAATAAATATTTTGTTCCGCAATAACCAAAATCGAAACGAAATGCTACCCCGAATATGCGACCTCGCTACAGAACTTCAAAAACAGTTCCTTTGACAGACGATTAAAATTTAGCATTTAATCAAATCTCAGGTATTCCTGCGAATCTCTCATATTATCGAAACATTTTCGTCATGCGGATACGGAAAAAGGGAAAAACAGAGTTTCTTCGTTGTGGAAAGGTTTCTGAAAATTCAGAACTTTCGTTAACACATCTGAAAAACGGAATTTTCTTTGTGTATAACAAAAGAATCGGGGAAAAGTTTCTGAAAATTCAAATTTTTTTTTAAATCCGTGAAATTCAGGTTTCTTTCCATCCTTTCACGGAAATAGTTGCGTCAGAAATATGCTTTGTTAATTCAAGAAATGAATCACGGGAAAGTACCTCGTGAATTTCAGAAACATTTTTACAGTGAAAGGCAACCGATACGCTATTTGTTGTTGGACATAATGTTGCGGGTCATGAGTACATTTTGCATAGCACAACATTTGATTATGTATCGCTTTAGTGAAATGTGAAACATCTCAAAGCAATTTATTTACATTTCGCTTAAAGAGGAGAGCAGAGTTACTTTGGTGGAGAAAGTAGTCATGTTAGAAATTTCGAAAGTTTTCGAGAGCCGGATTGAATATTTTATGTAGCGAAGTGATTGAAGCAGTGAGACATTTTCCCATGTGTGCACAAAATTACATTAACGTACTTCATGAATTATGAAGGAGAAATTGCAGAAGTTCGAGGGCAATTTGGTTAAGTGGAACACAATGGCTGCCCCAATTACGAACAGCTGTATTGCAAAGAACTAATTTCGCATGTTCTTCCAGAACTGTCTGAAATAAATGGCTACTTCAATTGACCGGTAGCCCAACTAACCGGAATCTACTGTAATTATGTTTTCATTAATGTTTTTTGCACACGATTTTCTTTTAGATTTGAGATTCCATGTAAAATGAGAACCGTGAAGGCTTTTAATGAGAAGCTAGATCTACTTTTCGCGATGACTGTTGGCAGATGTCTAGATTGCACAGCTCCAGGAATGCAAAGGTAAATATTCTAATGAGGAAAGACTGAGACTAAAGAGACGCAGCCGCTAAGAGACGCTCTGTGGCGCAATGGTCTAGGCGATGGCTTCTGATCGTTCGCTCGAGTTGGGTCCGGGTTCGAATTCCGGTGAGGGGGTGTTGTGTTTGTCTTACGGCACTGGTTCTCCCCCTTTCCTGGAACCAGTGGCCCTAAATTAGGGACGGGCGACTGCTTATAGCCCACTGAGTTGCTCAAGGTGGTCGTTAAACTTTCAATAACGAAAAAAGAGAGAAAGAGAGAGAGAGAGAGAGAGAGAAAAGCAAGGTTTGATTTTTCTAGAAAACGGAATTATGATACTGAAGGAAGAGGTTAGGATAAATCTCCAGATAGTCACAAGTGTGCTTAGCTGCCAACAAATGGATGTACTTTATATCTAACAAGCAGAACCTCATCACGAAGGTGTTAGCACCATCATGATTTATTTACACCTTTCTTCTTCTTCTTCTCTCCTCAACCCTAAGTTTGGTGGGTAGGTCATCACTCACAAAAAACTTATATCTTTATCCATAAGCTTGATGTTCCGATAGACTCTACCTCTGGTTATCTGACTCATATATTGTATTCTTGGAAGTGGCACGCGCGTTTTCCAGTTGCCTTTCATATTACCTTCAATAAAGTTGGTGCTCCACTCCAAGTGTCTTATGAGATCTCCTACCGTGCTGCCTCTTCTGATTTCTATATTCCATAATATTTCTTGTTTTTCCTGAGTTTTTTTTAACACATCCACATTTGTCATTCTTTCTGTACAAGCAATTTTCAAGATACGTCTCCAGCACCACGTTTCAATTATGGTAGCTTAGCTCTGTCGGTTTTATGTTTTTTGCAATGTGCAGGTTTCAGATGCATAAATTGTTACCTTCCATATAAAACGTTTTATAAAAATTGTCTTTGTTTCCAGAGAGATAAACTTAGATGTTAATAGAGTTCTTTTCTTTATGAAAGCATTCATTGCTTGTGTTATCCTAGTTCTCACATATTTTGCATTTCTTCCATCAGATGTAAAAATGCTACCTAAGTAAATGACGTCCTTAATCTTTTCTCCTTTAATATGGTATTAATATCTTGCTTTCAGTCTCTTGTGCATTTCACTACTTTTTTTTCACATTTATATTCATTTTGCATTTACACCTTTGATATGGCAAAATGACAATTCCGCGCTTTTTTTGAATGCCCCTAAAAAGAAGTACTTTCTAAATATATATCCAAAAACGTTATTTTATTCACTTAGATTTTTCTCCACGCAAATACTTATTACACGTCATACATTATTTATGACTGAAGTCTAAGATGTCAATATTACAAGTATGATTTGCTAACTTTGTGAAACTTACTCTAAAATATATCGTCTTCCTTAAAAGAAGAGCATCCTTAAAATGATAAGGCAGAATGCTTAGAAACGATCACACCAGCAGACAAAAAATCCATGGTTTGTTCTCCATTCAAAATGTTGAGGCAAACTGGGTCACCTTTTCCCAAGTAATGATCCATGAAGGACACTCTAAGGTTATGACTGCAGTATAACATATTCCAGGGGTAAAACTCTTTGAAAGAGCTATCTTATAATGCAGGGGAGTCACTCTGATCACGTAAGAGATATTTGGTTTTAATAATTAATATCCCTAAGGACACAACATTTCAGAAACGTAGCTGCAGGAAAATTTCCGCATTTTAATTTCAAGAAAACTTTACTCCAACTACCTACAGTATTTTACGTCTATTAGCTGAGGTCAGTTATGTTTATTTTTAATACATTTTGTAGTATAATTTATCTTATAACAATAAATATTATTAGGTGCACAAATGAGTTTTAAAGTGTTTTAAGACAACGGAACATGTAATTTGAGAGAAAACAACTACACCTTTACGAATCAAAATATGCGCCGTCATTATCTATCACCTTCCGCCATCGGTCGGGCAGCTGACGGATTCCAGCCATGAAGAATACTTTGTCGTGTAACGCGATGAAGTTATCAACCTTTTTTTTTTTTTTTTTGCACTTCGTCACAAGTCCGGAACCTAACAGCAGACAAACCATGATGCATCGATCGGAACAAAGGATAGTCTGAAGGGGCTATCTCGGGACTATCCGCCGAGTGCTCCAGATTTTCCTAACCAAGCGTCAATAACGTTTGCTAGACCAATTTAGCGACATGCGGCCTAGCGTTGCCATGCAGTAATTTCACGGGAGGCAATCCTTTGTACTGTAAATAGTCGCTTCAGACAGATTTTCCTGTTTCATTCGCAGCAATTGTTGCTTGTAGCGATCAGCAGTAACAGTTTGACCTTATTCCAATAGTTTACAATACAGCACACCTTTAATATCCCACAAGATGCACAGCAGAACGTTATTGGAGTGAATATTGCGTTTTGGTGTCGAAGTCGTTGTTTCACCAGGGTACGCCCAGTGTTTTTTGCGTTTGGGATTGTCGTACGATATCCACTTTTCATCACCCGTAATGATTTTCTACAGGAAAGACTTTTTGTGCTGTTTATTCAACAGATTTAAACACTTCATGACACGCTCATCCTTGTTCCGCTGGTTCAGGTCATGTGACACCCATTTCCCTTTCTTCTGAATCTTTCTCATTGCGCGTAAACAATTGGAAATAGTTCGTTGAGTTACCCCCAGTTGTTCAGCTAGTTCTTTTTGCGTTTGAGACGAATCCTTAATCAGCGATGCTTGCAGTTCCTCATGTGCAAGCTTCCGATACGTTCCCCATCGCTAATATCAAAATAACGTGCTTTAAACCGTCTAAACCAAAACTCACACGGGCTTTTCAATACAATACCCCCCCCCCCAGAACAAAACAGTTTGATGCACATGCTTTTGCAGCACTTTTTCCTTGATAAAATTCGTAACGATTGCAGTGTCGAATAAATACAGTATCGTTGGCCATCTTTAACCTACCGATGTGCAAGTGCGTTTGACTGTTGGGCAAACTTCTGTGTCACATTTTATGCTTTGGACGAGTTAAGGTCACCTGACAAGAACGCGGGGGAATATCGCGGATATGTAAATTAGCGGTATACGTCACACAAAGAACGCTTTCAAACTTATTTGTTCAACTAATATCTTGATATCAAATGAAAAACCAGTTACGGTTTCTACTAGATGAATGCTGATTTGCTCCGCCCCGTAAAGCAGGTGTGAGCCACCCCAGGTGTCAAATAATATCAAACGATGGCTTCTGAGCATTCGTCCGAGGTTGGTGCGGGTTCAAAACCGGGATGTTTCATTCTGGAAGCGCAGACCGTGCAACCTCACTTGAACTAATGACCCAATTTAGTAATGTGGGGAACTTCTGCATCCCTAACAGTTGATATTGGTCGTCGTTAAACCTCGAAATAAAGAAAAATAATAAAGCAAGTGGTGGCGAATCTGCAGTCTTTGCCATAAACTTCGTTTTACTGTCCTATCATAGGTTGGAATTTATGTAAATCGAACTCAAGTATCATCGATTTCAGAAGCAGTTTACAATTTTGTTGCTAAGCGTTTGTGAGTGTGAATGTAAATCACTAAATGTTTTTATCCCTGTTGAGAAACTGGTGTATTATAATGTTCCATATCTACATTTAGCTGGGTCTAAGAACAAGTTGCATGTAAACAAATTATCAGGAAAAACGAAAATGTTGATGCAAAAAAGAAGAGAGATGAGGACAACTAAAGAAGATGTGACTTCCAAAGTGGAATATATAGAGCTATGCAAGACAGTAAGAAAAAGTATCACTGAAGACGTAAGAAAATTCAACTGTGAACTAGTGAGGAAAGCAATTGAAAACAACCAAAGCCTAAAGATAGCAAAGGGACATCTCAGTAAGGGAAGAAAACAGATTATGGCACTGAGAAAAGAAGATGGTTCTGTAACAAGAAATAGAGGCGAAATTTTGACAAGAGTGAAAGATTTCTACTCCAAATTATATGAAAGGGATGATACATGCACTCCACACATCATGAAAGATACCAGTACCAGAGTTCCTCCAGTCCTTCCAGCAGAAGTTGCACATGCAATCAAGAACATGAAGTGGGGAAAAGCTCCAGGAGAAGATGGAATTACTGTAGACATCATACAAGAAGCAAGTGGAGAAATCGAAACAGTACTCGCCCAAATTTTCACTCGATGCCTTAATGAAGGAAAGATTCCTGAGGATTGGAACACCGCTACAATGATCCTGCTACATAAGAAAGGTGACATTGAGGATCTCGGAAACTACAGACCTATCAGCCTCCTATCAGTAGTTTATAAAATCTTCACTAAAGTTCTTTCACACCGCTTGAAGGTAACACTGGACATGGCTCAACCGAGAGAACAAGCTGGATTCAGGAGTGGCTACAGCACAATAGATCATATCCACGTACTGAGAGAACTAATTGAAAGAGCGAGGGAATATGAACTTCCATTGTGCATGGCTTTTATCGATTATGAAAAAGCCTTTGATTCGGTGAAACCATCAGCAGTTACAATGGCTCTGAAAACCTGCGGTATTGAAGATGCATACATTAATATTATTAATAACATCTATGAAAATGCAAGTGCAAAGATTCGGCTGTTTGAAAATACAACACACATAAAAATTGGAAAGGGAGTGAGACAAGGTGACACCATATCTCCGAAGCTCTTTAATGCCACATTGGAGGGTGTTTTTCAGTCGCTGAGCTGGGAAAACAAAGGGATAAAGATTAATGGAGATTATCTAACCCACCTTCGTTTTGCTGATGATGTAGTCATTTTTGCAACTACCCCATCAGAGCTGCAGAGTATGATCCAGGAACTTGCTGACAAGAGTAAAGAAGTGGGATTAAAAATGAACTTTCAAAAGACAAAAGTGATGTTCAATGCTTTTACAAGAAATGAAGATTTATCGATTGATGGAGAAAAGCTGGAGATAACAGACACGTACGTTTATCTTGGACAGCAGATATCAAGTGAGGGTCACATTGATGAAGAAATTAATCGGCGTACAAAACTTGCCTGGAGAGCTTTTGGAAGAAACAGCATAATTTTCAAGAGCAATATGCCATTATGTCTCAAAAGAAAAGTGTTTGATCAATGCATCCTTCCAGTGCTTACGTATGGTGCAGAGACGTGGACCTTAACTAAAAGAGACATACAAAGGCTGCAGACAACTCAAAGAATCATGTAGAGGTGCATGCTTGGTGTAACCAGGAGAGATAAGAAGAGGAACTCGTGGATCCGAAAAATGACAAGAGTGGAAGACATCATGATCAGAGTTAAATCCCTGAAATGGCAATGTGCTGGACATACTGCCAGAAGGACAGATCATCGATGGACAGCCGAAATTTTAGATTGGATTTCAAGGGACAGGAAAAGACCCAGAAGAAGACCACATGGGAGATGGGTGGATGAAATTCGAAAGTATGCAGGGGTGACATGGAGGAGACTGGCACAAGACAGACCGTTGTGGAGGAAACTTGGGGAGACCTTCGTCCAGCAGTGGATTGATAATGGTTGACAATGATGATGATGATGATCTACATTTAAAATCGTTAATTTCCAAATACATGGAAATTAACGATTCTACGTAAATTTCTAATACATGAAATTAACATCATACGCCTCTAAGCTGTAAAAAAAAGTCTGACATTCACGAGCCACTTTCCTTCATTCCTTTTGTGAATCAACGAAGAATATTTCTGATACAACCTTTTCTGCGAAATGACTGAAAGAAACCTGAATCCCACGGATTTTTCGTACCAGTGGAAAATTCTGAATTTTCAGAAACCTTTCCCAATTCCTTTCTCAAGTTAACGGCAAAACTTTGTTCTAACTTTTTTTTCGTATTCATATGACGAAAGATTTCGGGTAATAGGAGAGATTCACGAGAATACTTGGAAGTCTGATTAGCTGTTAAATATTAATAGCATGTCGAATGTAATTGATTTTGAAGTTCTGTAGCGAGATCGGATATTGTGGACAGCATATCGCATGAATCTTGTTTATTGTGGCACAGAATATTTCTTCTCCTCTCCCCTGTTTTGCACACCAGCTATTTATTATACACTATACTGACCAACGTCACCAGACACACCTTCAAAAGCAAATGAACGGATCCGCTCCGTTGTTAAGTTGCGCTGTACAGCTGTAAACGGTATCGCACTGTGAGGTTGAGTGAAAATATCGCGGCGGAAAAGAACGGAATCTGAGAAAGGAAATATTTTTTGGTGTTATATTAGTGCGTTGGCCATAAGAGAAATCGAGAGGCGTTTAAACATACCCAGGTCAAGTGTTTTGGATGTACTGAATAAGTGGAAGACCATGGCGTGCCTGAAACAAGCAAAACGTACCGGTAGACCAAAGAAAGTCAGTGATAGAGGACGTCTAAGCCTCAGGCGAGTCGTTAAAGCGAATCAACGGATTACTGCACAAGACCTCAGTGTACAGGAAAGTAAAAATGCAGGAACCTCGGAATGTACACGTACCATTCGCACAGAACTTCCTTCCATGTGTTACCGCGTTCGTGCGGCTGCTCATAAGCCTTTCATCTCCACTGGGAATGCTACTCGGCGTTTCGCATGGTTTAAAGAATATTTATCGTGGACCGTAGATCAATGGAAACGTGTCCTATGGACTGATGAATCCAGATACACGATTCATCAGTCTGATGGCCGTGTGTGGGTATGGCGGCAGCCGGGGACAAGGTATTTACCGCAGTGTACTGTTCCTACGGTCAAGTTTGGAGCTGGCAGTGTACTCGTATGAAGGTGTTTTTAGTGCTATGGTCCCTGCACATTGGCTATCGTGGACAAACATGTTAACCAGCACGCCTACCTTGATATTCTGGACAATTATGACCTACCAACTCTGTGGCAATACTACGGAACCGAGCCCCGTTGGTACCAGCAGGATAATGCACCAAGCCATAAAGCAAGGACTGTTACGGCGTGGTTTGAGGATAATTCCGTACCGTGTGTGGACTTGCCAGCACAGAACCCTGATCTTAATCACATAGAGCACCTGTGGGTTGAATTAGAGCACCTCATAAGAAGTTTGAAACCAAGACCTACTACTAAGCAACAGTTAGCGGCATCATCATGTACTGAATTGAAGTGTATACCTATCCCTGTATTCCAAACCAAGTCGAAAGTATGTCTCGAAGGTTCAGTGCATGCATTAAAGCCAAATGTGGACCGACACCGTACTAATGTATGTTAATAAATGCTATGTTGTGTTTCTCTTCTAGGTGTCCGGTGACTTTTGTCAATATAGTGTATATTATGCTACTGTAAAGAACATTGTACTTAACTTATTGTACAGGTGATTATGCGATGTGTATGTATTAGTCTCTTGACCCCTTAAAATTAAATCTGTTATAGCTATCAAGAATAAATTTTTTACTTTGGAGTTTTGAGAAATGATACTATAAAAAAGTACGTTTTGCACTTCTTTTAAAGATAAGTAAAAGTTATTGTTAGTTCAAAAAGAAAAAATTGCAAAGCATTTTTGTTTTTGCTTCGAAAAATCAGGATGAAAAATGCTTAATTTGGGTAAAGTCCAACTACAAAAAAAAATTGTTACTAACATATTCAAAAAAAGGAATAAGCACGAACAGAAAATAAAATTACTAAATCACTCGCATTAATGCGAGTAACAAAAAAATTCACAATCGCGCAATTGGTTTTACGTTGAAAGTGAGTTCAACACCCGTGTGTTTCTGGCTGAGTGGTTAAAGGCACGCTTTGTCTGTTGAACCCACCCAAACGACGGGGGTTTGATCCTGAAGGCTCTAAAAGCTGAAATGGGCAGGTTCTTTGATTTTGGCGTAATTTCAGTTTAAATACGGAAAAACCTGAAACCGTCTTCTCTGAAATAAACGGAATTTCTGACTGCGGAAAATATGTGAAATAACGGATGTTAAAATAAACGGGCACTTTTAAAACCTGAAATTTCTGAAATAGACGGACACATACCGGCAACTTTGCTGCACGTTTTATTCAGAAATTTCCCATGAACACACATCACTTATTTTTTGCAGCGTAGGTAGGTATTTTTGGCTGATTTTACAATTGCAACTACGGATAGGTTTCTTTTCCTCCCAACGTGCCTGTTTGTGGTTATATTGTTCTTCATGCGTTCAAACAGGGAGTTGAATCCCCCAGTTGAGACCGAAAGAAGCCTATATGTAATTGTAAATGTTAAATGCGTCAAAAATACCTACGTACAACCTCGTATAGAATTTCTGGAACGAACTGTATCACCGTGTGCGCGTAAGAAGTGATAAAAAAAATGGTTGACGTTTTCGCTGTTTTGAAGTCCGAGGGTGGCATATATCCGCATACATTTGCAGAAGAACTAGTGAAGAGTATTCCACGTGGAGCAGTTCCAAATATTGCAGCGCGCAATATAAAAAATATTAAATTTTCTGTAAATAAATATTATTTATAGATCTTGTGAATATTAGTGTGGTACAGTTTACTTAGTTGGTTGGAAAGCTTATGAGCTTATGCATTTTTAACACGTCTTTTGTAAAAAAATATCATGCTTATGTTATCGGTTTGTCCGTCTTTCCGTCCGACTGTCGACACGATATCTCTGCAACTATTATACCGATTTGAAAAATTCTTTTTTCATTAGGAAACTTGAAATATGTGCGTGGTGATCCTTTATTTAGTTTTTTTTTTTTACGATGTACACTTTCGCCACCAGAGGGCGTAAATGTCGATGATACTGAATTTAAAATACATTTTATTCCAAATAATTGTTTCTGCGTATCCGATTGAAAAAAAAAAGGTTAACCTTTCGATTCCATTTATGTCAAACAGTATTTTAGGTATAGTCATTTTTGCTAGTTACGCATAGATTTTCGGCTAGGGGGCGTAAAAATAAAGTGCGGTTTCCTCGATATCTCTACTTCTAAAACTCCAATTTTGAAATGTTTTCTTCTTCAGAGGATGCAGCTCCTGATGGAAAACCCCTTGCATACAATTCCTAATTTTTGGTAAAGAATGGTTTGGCCACCAGGAGGTGTAAGTGTTAATTTCTGCTTCAGATGTATTTGCCACAAAATCAGTGCTTCTAAAATCTCGATTGAAAAAATTTGTTCGTGGGCCGATGCCACTCACGTCCATAAACCTTTTCGAAGTACATTCTTCGTATAATAAAATATTGCATGATTTCTCCGCGAGGGGCAGTAGATGTATATCTTATTTTGTCAATATCCCTGCTTCTAACGGCCTGATTTGAAAAACATATTCCTTATTAGATAGTTTCCGGTGCGACATATTTATCATGTAATTTCATTTTCAAGTAATTTATATACCTTCCGCTAGGGGGCGTAACAGTAATTAATTGGTGTTTCCGGATACAGGTCCTGATGGGAAAACCTTTGCATATAATTTCCCATTTTTTGGTAAAAAATGGTTTGGCCACCAGGTGAGGTAAGTCCCAATTTCTGCTTCTTGCACTTGTAGCAAAATCTGAGCTTCTAAAATCTCGACTGAAAAAATTTCGTTTGTGGACCGATACTACTCACGTCGATAAACCTTTTCGGAATATTTTCTTCTTAAAATAATGCATGGCTTCTCCGCCAGGGGGCATAGAAGAATATCTTACATTTTCAATATCTCTACTTCTAAGAGTCCGATTTAAAAGATTTCTTTATTGTTGGATAGCGTTTCCGGTGCGAAACGATTATGTAATTTCAAAATTTTCAAGTAATTCATTGACTTTCCGCTAGAGGGCAATAAGGTTAATTGGTTTTTTTCCGATATTTCTCTTCTAAAGCTCCGAATTGAGAACTTCTTCCTGCATCGCATACAGCTCCTAAACGGAAAGGTTTTCCATATAATTTCTACTGTTTGGTAATGAATAATTTGGCCATCAGGGGGCATAAGTGTTAATTTCTGCTTCTGGTATATTTGCGGCCAAATCTGAGCTCCTGAAATGTCGACTGAAAAAAAAATCTTTTCTGGACTGATACAGTTCCCATCGAAAATCCTTTTGGGAATATTTTATTTTTAAAATAATGCATGTCTTATATTTGTAGATATCTCTGCTTCTAAAGGGTCCGATTTGAAAAAAAAATATGTTTTGTTAGAGAGCGTTTTCGCCACGAAATGTTCCTCATATAATTTGAAATTTTTCTTTACGCACAAGCCCGCTACCAGAGGGGGTCAGTTCACAATATCTGCGGCATTAATAACCCAATTGTAAAACTTCTTTCTTTGGACAGATACTGATGAGAATTTTTCCGTGACTCACTTACAAACGCGGAAAGAACGATGACTTCAGTTTGATGTTCCTAGTCCACGTCAATTGTGTGTATTAATTATTCATTCGCCGCCTAGTTATTTGTTCAGTTGCTGCTTTCCATTTTTGGTAATCTCCAGCATTGTGCGGCGCTCCAAGATGCAACCTGCCATGTAGTTTGGCAGTTTAGTCGTGTGTGATTCTGGAGAATTCGAAACCGATGTGGTGCAGTAGTAGAATGTCCGGCGCGTAACTGGAAGACCCTGGGTACGGTATAATGTTTCCATGACTCACTTATAAACGTGGAAAGAGCAATGACTTCTGTTTGATGTTCTTAGTTACGTCAATTTTGTGTAATAAGTATTGTTTTCCTTAGTGGTTCCATTGACTTTGAAGAGATTTGATAAATTTAATTCAGGTTAGAGTGGGTACAAAATACGTGCTCATTTCACCCGAAAATTCCATGTCATCTTTGTTATTTGCGGAATTTTAGAAATGAGTGCTTTGTTTGTTACTAAAGAGAGAAAACGTAAGAAGGAAAATAGGAAATCAAAATGAAATTATCTACGAAAAAGGTGCTGCGGAAAACGGATTCTAGAATTAATGTTACGAAAGCAGATTGAGTGGTTTTGGCCAGGTTCCATTTTACCTCGCAGGTCATGGACCTTGTGATCTCGTAAGAGGAATGCTAAATCGTAAGAAATATCTCACGTTTGGCGTTTCTTTAATCCGTTCGTTTGTGAAGTCCCAGGAACATCTTTCGACCTGATGTTCGCTTTCCCTTTGTTGCTCCCTCGGCTACCATTTTCACACGATTGCCCATTATTCAACCTCTCAGTTGTTTAAGCTTCCCTGATTGTAATTACGCGCTTGTGTATAGAATACACTTTCCCCTTTACAGATCCATCGAAATCTTTATTTTCACGTAGGTAGTTTATTTAACTGGATTTTCAAGTCGTCCTTTGATAGCTACCTACATAAGAGAACGATATTTTTAGTTCTTAAAAAAGTATTTAGGCACACAAAATTTACATTTTTATGTTTCTTTCTCTGTTTATAAATGCGCACTTGTTTTGTTTATTAATTATTCAACGTATGAATTACATGGTTCTTTAATTTAATATTTAGTCATTGGAACACCTAAATGCTTTAACCTAGCACACTTCAATAGCTAAGATAACGGTACGAAAGTTCAAGAAGCACTAAGACAATACAATTTGACTTAGCACCCTTCTTCGTTGAATATTACTGTTTATTAGTTGCTTCCGTAACTTGCGACAAAAATACATGAACGCTACAGAAAATAGCTGTTGAGCATAATAACTACAATTGCAGTTCTTTTCCCGCATAATCCACACATCTCCAAATTCAGGAAAGGAAGAAAATCATTCGTATAATCCGCAAGTAGTGAAATTCAGAAAATCAGAGAGAAAATCGTCGTACAATCCGTATCTGCAATATTGATGCGGAAACTTTATTTAGTGCAGAAATATCTTGATTCATGGTATGATTCAGCTGTACAAAGTGATAGGGAAAAAAAGCTTCTTATAAAAAATACAACTGTCAGTTTTAAATGATTTTCTGTTACTTTCAAATGAATAAAGAGCAAACGTTATGAGAATTTTTAAACTATAAACTGTCAGGTCTAATTACGCAGTTTCGTAATTAGACCTGATAATTTCACAGTGAAATTCCGTAGTTACACCTGCGGTATCCACGAAAGCGCTTGATGCTGAGATTTCCACAGAACGTGACCTTCCTCGAGAGCAAATAACGCTTTCGTTGTAACATACTTCCTGTCATGAAAAAAGTCTTTTTTCAACTGTTTACTGACATCCATCTTTGTAGTACGTTAGGTTTTCCTGTTATTAACGCATTTCTGGTAATTTTCCAAATATACAACCTCACCTAACAATTACTACGGGGATTTTTTTAAAAATTAAAAACTTTTTTTAAAAATTAAAAAAAAACAACTTAGTGTTATCTGCTTAGGCGTTTAGCCCGCATAATATAAATTTACGACTCTTTTAACGGATAATTCGCTGATTCTATGACGAAAAATACGGTAGTACATGTTATAACCGACAACTGTAGCAGAGAATTTAACTCGAAGACTATCTCGTCACCGCCCACTATTTACAAGCAGAACTGTCCCATTTTATATCTTTTGTTTACATTTTGATCCGCTGCCAGTGTTGCCCAATGATGAGAAACTCTCAGGAATTTAGACATGAAGTTAGGATAAAAACACATGAACAGAATTAAAACAATGTAAATAAATCAGAGTATGACGAATAAGAATTCGTCGCATTTCTGTTTCACACGTTTGTCCAATATAAAGAAGCAGCACTCCGGAGTTCTTTTTCTCTGTTACACACACCCGCAACGAATACCGCACTAAGCCTTACGCCAAATGAAACACCCCGAATTAAACAAAATTAAATGCAGCCATTATACTAAACGTAAGTACTAAGTAATTTAATCGAAAATCATGACTTGAATTCCATGTTAGTTTAATAGTAGGTAGAGAACTGTACCCCCTATTAAACTAACATGTGAATATGAACATAATAACCAACTAGCTTTTCTTTATTTGTGGTTAAAAAAGGCAGATAGCGGTATTAGTTATGAGGTTTATAAAAAAACTAATGTACCTGATGTCATACCGTGCAATTCTAACCAGCCACAGAAGATTAAAACCGTGGCATTCAGATATTATATTCGGAGAGCAATCACACACTCGTCTGACCAGTTTTCTGAGGCGAAAGAGATTAAATGGATTAAAGAACGTGCTCGTAAATATGGTTTCGGATAACTCATCGTAGATAAATTGTATGGCAAGATCGGACACCAAGTAAATGGTGAAACATTAAGAACCAGGTCTAACCAAACCTTGAAATATTGTGGAAAGGTTCCATTCATTCCAGCTGTAAGTGGAATACCAAAGGCGGAATGTCGGAGTGCTAACCTCACGATAGCGGAAACTGTTAAAAATATCAGTACGATATTGACCCAAAAATCTGGGGATGGCCAATGTTGGAACAGAGCAGGTATATACCAGATTCCGGTAAAAACCAAGGATAGACTAGGGGATAAAATCTATGTAGGTAGCCCTAAAAGGAACTTAAATACCAGAATAGAAGAACACCAGAGTAATTGGAGAAGAGGCCAGAAAACCACAGCTCTGGTTCAATATTGTTTGAGTAATGATGCTGTACCTGATTGGAACAATACCAGACTGTCAACATCACATACTAATCCCTGGCATATTTTGATGTCTGAGGCTGCGACCATATAAAAAACAAGTCATATTAACTGTAATAATAACACATTCGTAGAGGTGACTTCATCCTGGAAATATCTAGTTAAGTCTGAAAAGCAATGCTAGACAACACGGAAAAGAATAAGTAAGAACAATAGACGATTTACGTCAAATCATTCACGTGGAACTGATACGGGTGGCATGCGCAGATGGTTTTTTCTGCCCGATAACACCGGATATAAAAATGGGGATTTGGTCAGCCCATGTTGGGGCTGATGCAGGTTTATTCCAAATTACGGCCACTGAAGTTGTCCTCGAAAAAGAGGATGAAACGGGTCTTGCAGGGAGCATACAATGGAGTATAAATATTGGTGTTATTTCATGTTTGTTAAGACCGTCCATGTATTTTCCTTCAGACCGAATGGACATTCTGGACTGGTATGTGATTATAGTGGATCTTAATCTTCATCTTTTAATCTATCATCATTTTTAACTATCAACGATAATATTTAAACCAACGTAGCGAACAGCAACAAGTGATGATTGAAGGTTTTTGTCTTCATGTTTGCATGGACCATGTATGTTTATACTACAACACTTGACAACAGAGGAGTGGTGAGTGTTACACAATTGTTTTGTTCCGGACTTTATGAATTACTTGAAATTTGTTGCAAGCTAGCTGATAAGTGACACTGGTATGTGGGCTGCTTGCGAATATCGAATTACATCAACATGTTTACGCATATTAGATACGACTATAAGTGACTATTCACCATCGCAACTGTTGTTCATGCCTTCATCAAACTTATCATTCTTGGTTCTTGTGTGATGTATTTAATGTATATAATTAATTGGAATCTAAGTCATGCTTTTTGATGAAATTGTCTAGTACCTAAGTTTAGTATAATGGCTGCATTTAATTTGTTTTAATTCGGGGTGTTTTATTTGGCGTAAGGCTTAATGCGGTATTCGTCGCGGATGTGTGTAACACAGAAAAAGTACTCCGGAGTGTCACTTCTTTATAATGGATAAACGTGTAAAACAGAAATGTGACGAATTCTTATTCGTCATAACCCTAACGTTTATTTCCACGTAATACAGCATTAAGAACAGCTTGTTCTTGAGCTAAATACATAATGTAAATAAGAACATTTTAGTTGAACGGAGACGGGGGTGTGAGTAAATAAAAGCGCTATTCAAATGTTTTTTTTTTGCAGAGAGGATTCATAATATAATTTGGAAGCAACACAGAGGAGAAAGAATAAAGCTGGAATGGGTTCACGCCTATTTTTCTAAAAAAAATAATCAATGTAACCTATTTAGTGCAATTGTGTTTCTTAGGTACTCTGTTTCGCTGTCTCGGAGAACTGATAAATCAGCTTCTTTCCCTTCGCTTTCGCAGCGTAACTATAATTCCCAATTCAATGCTGACAACTGAGTTGTTACTCATATTAATCCCATGTAACTGAGTGCACGTGCAATACATTCTAAGCTCTCTCCTTAGCTATGTTGTGTTTTGGTGAAAAAAAATTTGAATTTATTTTGAGTATATTGAATTGATTGTTATTTATTAAAAGCGTTATATTTATGCTGGTATTAAAATTCATATGGAAATTATAGAAAATTTAAATTTGGGAAATAAGTGGATGCATTTCGAAACCAAAACTGAAATTTTGAATAAGGCCATGAAACAAAATAGAAAAATAAAATAAAATGCACCACTGAATTTGGTATCTCCCAAAAGTTACTATTGTATTGTTTGCGTTGTTTGCATTTGATGAGTAGATACACCTGAAAGTGTAAGAAAAGGTAACTATTGTTTGCATGTGTACCAAATTTGTAAACAATAAAATTTAATGGTATACAATGTACACGTGTAAATAACCTTTTGGAAGTGGCGATGATCAAATTAGCTAGTTAGGACAAAAACATTGATTTTACGGTTATAACCTCAGATTACATTCCCACCTCAGTCATTGCTGAGGGGGATGCACTTAAACCATGTGATGAAAATTTAAACTGAAAATACCTAAAACTTCACTGCACTAAGGTTTAGGTTTTTGAAAGGCCACTTGGCCTATATTTATTTTAAAAACTTAACAAGTTAAATTTTTTGGTCACAGATTTTATGCCTGGCCACAGGGCCCAATAAAAATAAACGGATGACAGGTTAGTTTCTTTCCAAGAAAAACTAGCACCAGGGACACTACTGATAAAAATAATAAACACAAGAATTTCATTGTACTTCAACAGCACCAACACTTGATTTAACATGGTGTACAACTTAAGTATTTGAAGTGAAAATATCTCACACTCTCTCTCAAAAACAAATATTATATGCATATGTGTACACCATATTGTTCTAATTAAATCGCTCGAACCAACCTTCTCAGACCAGACTTCCGAATCCACTTTTAATTTTAAACTACTATAACAACTGCCAAAATTCTACGTATAATGAAAGTTAATTTAATAAAATATTCTACCTTTCCAGGAAAATTTGTCTTAAAATCAGCATAACCCTGTCTTAAATCAACATTTGTCTTACAATCAACATTTCTAGCATTACCGGATACTCAACCCATTCTATACACCATACCAAAACCTAATGCACTAGATACCTTATTCAAATTACACAAAGTTATCATTAAATTGCTACACCGACAAGAGAATCTTACTTACACCATCATCATGCAAATCCAACATTTCAAAATTCCATACTATAAGTTTTCAAGTCAACTGGCACCCATGTAATAATCAACTCGGGCATAAAGCCAAACAATCATCTCAACCAATGAGTCCCACATCTCAAGAAAAACACTATTTTTCGGGGAGAACAACAAACTTTGAGTCTGAAGGCGGGAATGGGTCGTGAATCCATTCCCAGCTTATACAGTGTAGTGGAGCAAAGTGCGACCTAACCCTTTTCTGTTCCTTCACTCTGATTTGGGGACAACCTATATCACTCCCCTCATAGGCACCACTTCCTATGGACCGAACAAGCTTACTTGGGCAGAAAACAAATCCCCCAATTTGTTTCGTGCACCCTTTTAGACCCCGCGGCATTGTCTACATAGGGTAAAGTATCCCACAAGAGTTCTCTTGTCCCCAAAATATCTCTTCGTCCATTTTCCAGAAAATTCAACACATCACCCTTTTTCCCAGAAAATTACTTCTTATCCTATTTTCCCCAGGAATACACTTCATATCCTTATTTTCCCAGGAACACACTCATTTCCCATAAAATCACTTATCTTTATTTCCCAGGAACACACTCATTTCCCAGAAAATCACTTATCTTTATTTCCCAGGAACACACTGTACATATTCATTTCCCAGAAAGCTCAATAACACCATACTTGACACACTATACCAAACCTTACTTTATTTCCTGAAAAATCTATACATCACCATACTTCCTAGATCACTCTTTTCCTGAAAAAAAAATCATCACTTCTTGAAGAAACACAACAGCTATTCGGGTTATTTTTTTAGTCACACTATACATATGCTCATATCTGCCTGTATGCCCAATTCTTATATTCTTTTCCCCATAAAAACCTGTTTTTCTAATCTACGGGCTGAAACTAGAAATTAGCCCTCACTAATACAAAAATTAAATTTTAAAGAGTAATTCAGCCCCCAAATTCACCAAAACACTAAACCAAAATAATTACCGGCCCACAAGAAAAAATTCCCAACTACATAGCACCTACGCTAAGTTCATAAATACAAATTCTACTTCACAAATACAAAAATCACCGAGCACAAAAAGAGTTAAATTTCACCTAAGAGAAATACTGGTCTGGAGAGGTGTTCGTTCCGAAATAACTTAATATCCTTATTATATCATCTATTCCTACATGACCCAGAAAATTATCCACTTCCACTACTTTGTTTCGTTTTGTTTTTCAATTACCAATCCACAGAAGATGACATGAAATTTATTTAAACAGCCTAAGATATTAAAACCAACTCGTTTTATAATTTTAAAGAAACCACAACATAATACAAAAAGAAAATGCCGAGAGAAATTTACCTTTAGGACTGGGGCTGCAACACTTCCTGGCAAGCACACTAACCGTCGATAATAATAAAAAAAAAGGTTTCACAGCCTAATAATAGATAAAATAAATAAATAAAAAATAAACTCTCCCTGAGAGAACACCACTGTCCCGGTTGATTTTCACTTCACCTCCAAGGTTGTTTTTTTTTCTTTTCCTTTTTTCTGCCACAGTGTGTTTGGCCAACGAAACAGGAAACGGGCATTTTGGAACCCTGTTGGTGGACCCCTTGTTGTAATCAGTAGTGGGCCCAGCTCGACAATTCAGCATTCGAAGGCGAAGTCATTCACAAGGCCGTCCATGATAGCCATGGCTTTCTCCCCGAAGCCTGGGCGCAGCCCAGCGTTAAAATATGGAGGCAGCAACAACAAGAGGTGGACTTTCGGTCCTCAGGCACGTTGGGCTTGGAAGTAAGAAATCGGGTCTGATCCTTCTCCGCCATCTGCACCCAACACGGCAGTCGACCGCTACTTGATAATTTGGGTGTATCAGCGGTCATTTCATCTCCGGCAATGAGATCCTTGAAAATAATCATTTTTTGCTGACCGATTTTAGAGTCACTTCAGAATACGGGAACACAGCTAGCGGCCAGTCATTCTTACTGCCGACCAGGCCAAAGAAAATGATTTTTTTTCCACACAGGGCCAACAGACCCCAGTGCATCTCATTCTGACTGCCCCCTTCCCGCCAAAAGGCGAGGAGAAAATTTTGCTTTCTTTTTGCTGTTCACCAGCTAACGCAGCGACCAGAACAACAGTGACTTCTCAACGGATAAAACTCTGGGGTGCTTGAAACCGCTGACCCCTCCCATTGGTCGAAACTTCAGCCTAGCAACTAACGACTCTCCAACGGAATTTCACTCCCTCGCAAGCCAGGGGTGACACACTGACCTTCACACGTAGGCACCCCGCTTTTGACCCTGAGGTCTAAAAATAGATTTCTGTTGCTGAATTCCTTACCCAAAAGACGAAAAGATGTTACACTTTTGGTGACTTTTCCACGACGCTTGGAAACAGGAACGCAAAAAATGGCGAATTCTTGCCTTGCAGAAAATCACTAATTTTAATTTTCTTTTTGTCTCGTCCCGTGATGTTAAACTAAAATTAATTTTGATTCTCTGAGCTGCACACCTACTCGCCTTTTCCTATCGCGATAAAAGAACAGATAAATTAATTATTTTCAAAACCCCAAAGTCAGTTAAATAAAATATTATTCTTTTTTTTTTTTTCTTTTCACCAACATGAAATTTTGTTTTCCTGGTTGTGATTAAGACAAGCGAATTTTGCGCACGAATTCCCCTGCCTTTCAACCAGGAATTTTCTTCTAACGTATGTCATGGGAGAAAATTTTTGCATTAATTAATCTCCGATAAACCAACAGAAAGATTGATCAGGTCTTTCCGAAATTCACCAGAGGTTAAAATTTTCGCCATGACAGTTGCACATATTCTTTTTTTACGTTTTTTCGAATCACAGTTCAAACAAATTTGCATCGAAATAAAAAAAAGTATTCTGAGGTGGTTCGGCATAGCTGAAAGAATGAGTGGCGAGATGCTTGCCGAAATAATTTATTCAGCCCAAGTTGTAGGGAATAAAGGTAGAGCAAAGCAAAGGAAATCACTGAAGGGCCATACTCAAGAATGTCTGCATGAGAAAAATATAATAAATATTAAGTGCAAAAGGGATTGTTTGAGATGTGTGACGTATGTCAGTGAAGCTCAAGTTTTGAGTTGAGATAACTGTGAATGGAGGCGTTGGATACGTCAACATTAAATAAAATCTAGCACCATACGCTTTAATTTTAGTCTGGCAAATGAACCCTTTTGAGGATCTAACTTCTGAATCTCAAAGAACAGCTTAGTGACATGTATGTCTGTATGTATGTATGTATGTATGTATATATGTAAGGACATCTTGCAGGTATGACAAGGAATGACGATATGTTCTAAAAATATTATATTTATTTCTGAATATATTTTACGCAAATCAGCAGCTATTGTAAGACACAGTGGATTCAATTCCTGTTTAACACACTGAAACTCCAACATACAAGGATGCTGGAGAAATCTCTTTAACCAGTCCCTAATATATTTTATGTACCCCACGGTTTATACTGCTTTCTTTAACGGAGTAGCTACAATGAGAAACAGAAGTACACTGCTTATGATTTAGCCGAAATATACGTGGTTTGCTTCCTTCCATGCATTTGTAATGTTAGCAAGTATGTTCTAATGACCCTATTGTTCTACATTTATTGACGATGACAAACAAGAAGCAAACCTGAATAAAAAACAAAGTGAATTTTGAAGGCATTTCATGTGACAGAATCATTTTTTTTTATTTCCTCTCTAATTCACACTCAATGGTATTTTTTCAAGATTTTGCCGAAAAAACATCATCACGTTCTCCTAACACTACGGTCTGTAAAACTTCACATAACCAAATAACTGCACAAACGGGAGCATTAAGAATTACACAGAAAATAATAAATCTTGCAAAACCTCACAGCAGGTCACTCAAAGAATCGTAAAACACCAGATCTTTAATTTGGTTTGAGGCAAGTGAGCTTATCGACCAGCTGTAAACGAACTTTTGTAATTAAAACTTTTGTATTACACGAGTACCGAAATAATGAAAAATGCGTTTTACACACAAAGCAGAAAAGAAAATACTAACTTGAAATGTCGTGGTGTAAAATTTAACCGATAGGATGTTAATTAATATTAATCTTCTCTTAAATGAGGCTTTAAATTATACGTTTATCAGATAATGAAAGAAAAATATTTACACTTTCAAAAGTACCTCCTTTGAAATTGAAACACCATGAATGAATGATCGGGAGAGAATGTAAATCAACAGGCGAATAAGTTAAGCAAATATGGGCATGTGATTAAAGTATGGTCTCAACTTTTGGCAGCGTTTGCCGATTTAACCGATAACGCCAAACCGTAACGTCAAAAAATGTTTACGAGTAAACCAGTCTAATTACTCGTAACATCTTTTAGAAGTAACAAGACTGGTTTATTCGTAAAAAAGAGTCTTTCACCCCTTAACGACCATGACTCTAAATTCTAGCATCACTCTAAATACCATAACGCCCGAAACTGTCTGTTGTTTCACTTCTTTGTTTAGTAACAACAGGGGTGACTGACGGTGACTCCTGCTGATCCCTCATAGGTCGTGTAAATTAAAAAAAAAACATGTAAGGACAGGAAATCTGACTCACTCTAGAGAGGCGTTTCGTACAGCTACGAGCGTTTTGGGCGTTATGGTCGTTAAAGTTGGCCACAGGCACGCCCTTTGAGTATCTCGTCAGCAAAATTGGGGAGTTTCTTGCCTGAGGCGGCTTATAGCATGAAGTTAAGAGGATTTCAAGCGGGCGTTGAACAGCTTCACTCCTGGTTCATTCCACGCTACATGCCGCCCCATGCACAAAACTTCCTCATTTGCTGGCTTGACCCCAACCGTGATATTCAAAAGAGCGTATCTGTGGCCACCTTAAGCTTCGAGCTGCGACTTCTACGTATACTTGCCGCTGAATTAGAAAAAACAAATTCAATTCAAGGGTTGGACTTCCATTTGCCTAAATTACAGCACGAATGTTGTCTTTCATAAATTCCATAAGGTGATGGAGTGCATCTACGTCTACAGCATACCAGCGGACAGTTTTTGACTCTCTCAGACTGACAGAAGAGCACTTAGCTATGGGATCTGTTTTTCTTACGTACCCAATACATTCTCACTGGAGTTCAAATCCAGGCACTATGGTGACAAGAGAAAATGGTGAAAGTCGCCGTCATGCTCGTTGAATGACGGCTGAACACATGTTGCGCGATGGTAGTAGTATTGTCGTCCGTGAAACTGCCGAAACCTACTGGTTAAAAAAATCAACATTGCAGGATAGACTTGACTGACAACACAGTTCAGATAATACTTGGAAGACACCCGACTTTCTAGGAATGTCAGGGAACCTGTACTGTACGAACAGAAAATGATCCATACCATGGCACCACCTACAGAACCTTAAGTTGTGTTTACAAGGAAAACTGGTTTAATTGTTTCGTCGGGATCCTGTCAAATCTTATGCCCACAGTCACTACAGAACAAGATGTGCCTCGAGTCGTCGGACCACATGCCTTTTTCCCTCTATTCCGGTGTCCTGTGTCACGGTATTCCTAACACCATTGTAGACGGTTCTGCGCAGAAATCAGGGGTTTCCGTATAAGCATGCGGCTCCCTGTATCAATCCTCTACAATTCCCTGTGCGTAGTTAACAGAGATATGGATCATATACAGCCTTCAGGGAATACTTTGGTCAACTGCAATGCACAGTCAGTCCTGTTTCTCTGTACAACTGGTCTCTGGCGACGGCTGTACTGAGGAACAGGACCTCAAAACAGATGTCATCGCGCCGCAGTTATGCCTCATATACAAGAAATGCGGGTTATTTTCCCACTGATTAAAATGTCGGGATATTTTACCTTTTGAGAAAAGACTTAACCCTGCTATTTTCACAACCGTCGCTTGCAGCCAGACGGGAACCAACAATACGTCCTTTATCGAACTCCGAAATACCCTTTGTTTTTTCACGTGTAATCAACGCTAGTAACGAATACTGACAAACAGAAGTCTTAAATAGTTCCTAGGTCATCCAGAGACGCACGTGACCATGTATTTTGTTTGTAAGCTGCGAATATTACGTTTGCGTGCATCTTCATAACGTTTTCTAAATAAGTGGCAGTTACGCGTGTGTGTCTTTATTATACACGGTCGAGTCGCATTATTGTGACCACCAGCTAATATACAGGGAAACCGCCGTGTTCAGCGCGAACAGCAGCTGGACGGGCTGGGAATGACTCAATAAGGTACTGAAGGTGTTCACAGGTATGTGGAGCCATGATGAATGCAGTGCATCTGACAGCTGATGGAGCGTGCGTGGTGGAGGATCCACGAAGCGAACAACACGATCGAGGTGGTCCACAGATGCTCAATTGGGTTTCGGTCTGGGGAATTAAAGGGCCACGGAAGTACTTTGAAGTCTTAATCGTGCTCTTCCAACCATTCCTGGACATTTTTAACTGTGTGACACGTCGCTTGTTGTGCGGGAAGTTCTCATCCGTCCCAGGGAAGTCAATAAGCATGTATAGGTGTACCTTGTCTGTAAGGATGGATTCATAACGAATTCGGTCGATAGTGACTTCCACATGTATGAGTGGACTAAGAGAATGCCACGAAAACATTCCGCAGACCGCAACTCCGCCTCCAACAGGTTGTGTTCTTTCAGCAATGGTTGAAGAGTGTTTGTTCTCCGATGGTTCTCGCATTATACGCCAACGTCCATCCGTTCGACGAAGCAGTAAACGTGACTCATCGGAGAAGCCAATCCTTTGCCAATCAGCGGAAGTCCGATTCCGATAGTGCCGTGCAAATGTAACCCTTTTCTGCCGATGCACCTTCGTTAGCATAGGTGCAGTGACCATCCGTCTGCATCGGAGCCCTATACTCAGCAGGGTTCGCTGAACTGTCGTCTCAGACCCACACCCTAGTTCAGTCAGCCAGTGAGTTGCTGTAATGTAGCGTGTCGATCTGCCCTAACGCACCTTCGAAGCCGACGTTAACCTCTCACATCAATGGCACGTGGTGCTCCGCAGTTTCCACGTCGTTTATTCGCAATGGTGCCATTTTTCCAATCGCGATACACTTTAACCACAGCAGCACGCGAACAGTTCAGAAATTGCGCTGTTTCAGAAATGCTGCCACCCATGGCCCGAAAGCCGATAATAATCCCATTTTTCAAAATCCGATAAACCGCTCCTTTTATTCATGACAGCAACCAGTAATATGCTTTCAGAATGCTTATAGCACACCTTATATATCCTCAAAGCCACATCACGACACGTGACTTCTTTTATTGCGTACGAGCTTTTGTCGTCAAAAGTAGAAGGTTCACAATGATGTGACTCGACTGTGTATATACCAAAAGTGTAAATATCTTAATGTTTATTTACAAAAAATACATTCATCGCGAAAATGCATGCACACGAAACTACCTCCTGATACAGGGACCGAAACGCAATATAAAGCAGAGCAAAACTGAAAGTAGCAGAAATTCACATTTGCAAGATTTTCGACGTCTTTGGAAGTACTTTCTAGTAGTATGCGGTGGTGATGATTTGGAGATGCTATTTAATTTGCGCAATAGAAACTTAAAGCGAGACTTCAGTAACTGAATTTAATAAGATATCATATTTTAAGTGTCTTCACAAGTACCTACTTTCAAGAATTCCATTGCACTAGTTTATGAAATTCAATGGTAAATCTCCAGTAAGTGTTTATTTTGCGACAATGATGCATAAACTCTCCAAATGCGTCTGCCGAATGTTAATGAAGAGCCGCACATCTATTTGATCGATGCGTGCTAGTTTACAAGCAAGGCTGCTGAAAACAAAATTGGAAGTAATTACACGTATCACGCTGTTTTAAGTACTCTTACACACATATTTCCCATTGCAATGGACTTGTGTAGATAGGATTATTTCTGCTGAAGACACACACACACACACACACACATACTCGTACAACGTATTCCAAAACTTCAGGTTTGTGACCAACTATTCAACACTCAGCTGTTTCAAGCCTTGTACAAGCAAGATATGTTGCATGGTTACTCTCATAGGTAACAAAATGAATGTGATGTACTTAATCCTGGAAAGGAAAATAATTGCCATCGGAATGCAAGTAGATTGATAAGAGTATTTAAATGAAAATGAAATGGGATGTAAATAACAACATCCGCTATTTAGTACAGTAATTCAGTTATTCGTTACACGATGGATAAACATCTGCACAGCAAATCAACAACGGTTTCGAGTCACCAATAGAGTAACGCTTGTGAAAGATATCAGTGGTTACAGAACAAAACATTGCTTCAGGCACAGAGCTTAAAAGGAAAATATGGTACAAACCAAAAAAGAAACTGAATTTTGGACACCTACTTTGAACCATGAAAAGCTACAGTGCGAGTGACGCTATTCATTGTAATTTTAGCAACTGAATGGAAAAGGAAATTTAAAAAGCTTGTGGGAGAATATTGGCAGATTGAATTTCTGCTAAACCAGCCGATTTATTTAGCATTCTTTCGTTGATTATCATCGATGTGTAAAAATAAGATACCCTAACGGAAAAAAAATTCACAACACCACGAACAAATAGTTGTAGAGAAATGAAATGGCGGCAATACATTTGTATAGGTAACATATTTAATCGATTAAGGTTTCAAGATCACAGCTTAATGTAAGCGCGAGAAGAGCCATTTTAAATGTGAAATGCTGGTACATTAATAACCGGTGTAACCGCCAGAATATTGAATGCAAGCACGCAAACGTCCATGCATTGTGTTGTACAGGTGCTGGATGTCAGTTTGTGGGATGGAGTTCCATGCCTGTTGCACTTGGTCGGTCAATACAGGGACGGTTAATGCTGGTTGGGGTGACGCTGGAGTTGTCGTCCAATGATGTCGCATACGTGCTCGATTGGTGAAAGATCTGGTGATCTAGCAGTCCACGGCAACATGTGGAAACTCTGTAGAGCATGTTGGGTTACAACAGCGGTATGCGGGCGAGCGTGATCCTGTTTGAAAACACCCCTGGAATGCTGTTCATGAATAGCAGCACAATAGGTTGAATCACCAGACCGACGTACAACTGTGCCTTCAGGGTGCGTGGGATAACCACGAGAGTGCTCCTGCTGTCATAGGAAATTGCTCCCCAGACCATAACTCCAGGTGTAGGTCCAGTGTGTCTCGGCCGCATACAGGTTGGCTGTAAGCGCTCACCTGGCCTACTTCTAACCAACACACGGCCATCACGGGCACCCAGGCAGAACCGGCTTTCATCAGAAAACACAACAGATCTCCACTCCGTCCTCCAATGAGCTCTAGCTTGACACCGCTGACGTCGCAAACGGCAGTGGTTTGGAGTAAGTGGAATGCACGCTACAGGGCGTCTGGCTCGGTGCTGTCCTTCAAGTAACCGATTTGTAACAGTTCGTTGTGTCACTGTGGTGGCAACTGCAGCTCGAATTGCTGCCGCAGACGTGGTACGATGCGCCACGGCCATTCACCGTACACGGCGGTCTTCCCTCTCAGTAGTGCCGCGTGGCCGGCCGGAACCTGGTCTTCTTGAGGCAGTATCTTCCCTTGACCACCGCTGCCAACAATCATGCACAGTGGCTACATTACTGCCCAGTCGTTCTGCAATATTGCGGAACGCAAATCCACCTACTCGTAACCCTATTACACGACCTCGTTTAAATTCCGTGAGCTGTTGATAATGCCTTCTTTGTCTTCTTAGAGGCATTCTTGACTAACATCAGCACACTACGTCGAATCTCAACGATAGCTAACGCTCACGAACGTTACAGCACGTATTTATAGCAAACCTGCTTTGAATGTTCCGAGGGGCGCTACTAGCGCCACACGTATGCGCCGAGCGCGAAAGTTTCCTAGACGTCACCTTACAGATGTACTCTCACCGCCTACCAACTGTCGTTTATATAACACAAGCCCTTCTTGGTGTTGGGATTTTTTTCCGTCAGGGTATTTATGATATATAATAAACCTTACCAATAGATGATTTCAAGAACTACTGAAGATAGTGAAATAACTTTCTTCTCCAAGGCAGCTTCAATAAACTATGACGAATATGCTTTAATAACACACATTATATACACAAGTAAGACCTTCGCTGTCGATACTAACAAGAATGAAATACTGAATATATATTATTACGCCGACGTACAGAACATCACACACCATAAAAGACCTGATGTGCACTGATCTGGTTTCTTTTCTAATCATCTTCACGATTGAGGTCACATAATCTCGTGATGTCATTCACTGTTATTGTCCGAGAACTGCGGCTCACGAGTGAGGTCACCTGATCTCGTGACGTCATTTAATGTTATTGCTCCGAAAAGTGTGGCCACAAGCTGAACCTTCGTTGAGGTAACATTGTTAGAAGGAGAGATACAATTTTACTCGGCTGTCTCGGTGGCTAAGGGTTTATCCATGAATCTCAAAATGAAGATTTGATGAAAATGTAGGAGGGATTCAAAAAATGTTTGAGGCGGTTGAATGATGGAATTTTTTTATGACTGATTTTTTATAGTGCGTTATTTAGGCTCTATACATCTAGAATTGAAAATAAGAAAACTTAAAAATATATGAGAACTTTTGAATTTCTTATAGATAAGGATGGTTAAAACTGCAATGTTTTTTTTTCCAAAATTACACATGGTTATTTTGTTCTTGAGTTGGTTTTAACTTGTCCAGTAGATCCTGCTTATAACGAGCCCGTACAGAGGATAGCAAAAGCACAATCCTCGTGAAAAGTAACTATGCTAATAAAATGACGCCGTCTATGCATGATATACACTAGGGTTCACCGTGGAACCTCCAGCTACGTTTAATAAAAACACACTGAGTGTATACGATCGTATAAAATCTTTCGGACACCCCGCACCTGTGTCCATCATCAGATACCTAAAAAGAGGTAATGTGGGCAGGATACAGACAATTTAAATACAAGTTTGTACACCAGATGGCAGTTTGCAATTGCGTGATATGTGATACTGTGAATTGTCTATAACCAGCCCACATTACCTCTTTTTATGTATCTAATGAAGGACCCCAGTGAGGGGTGTCCGAAATATCTTATACGTTCTTATATACTCAGTGTATTTTTATTAAACGTAACTGGAGGTTCCACGATGAACCCTAGTGTATGTACACTGAAGAGCAATTGAATTAGAGACAGCTGGCGTTATGCAAATATGGCGCTGCGGGCGCCCTTTTAAACGAAAACGACATGACGTATGCAGCTATCCGACAATATAAGGAGTGATGCGATGGGAATCAGTATGAGTCGGAGACTGTATGGTAGGACGAATGATCTAAGCGCATTTGATCGTGGGCAAATTTTCGGGGCCCGACGAATGGGTCACTCCATCTCGGAAGTCGTACAGGCACTGGGATTTTCACGAGCCACGGTTTCAAGGGTGCACCGTGAGTACATCGAATCCGGTAAAACCATTCCTGCAAGGGACAACTGCCGTGGACAACAGCGTGTGGATGAGCGGGATCATCGTCGGCTAGCTCTCATTGTAACAGCGGATAGACGGGCCGCAGTGCAAGAAATCACTCGGCAATTTAACGCTGGTGCACAAAACCGTGTAAGCAGCCACACCATCCAGAACCATCTTCTTGCTATGGGGTACAAAAGCCATTGTCGCACGACGGTACCGCTGCTGACCGCACATCACAGGGTGCAAAGATTAGCATGGGCGCGGGAACATCGCCACTGGACCCTAGACATGTGGGAAAATGTTGCCTGCACTGATGAGTCGAGATTCACGTTGGTACATGTGGATGGCAGGATACGAGTACGGCGCAAACCACATTAAGCGATGGATCCTTCTTTGCCAGCAGGGTACTCTTCAAGCTGGTGGAGGTGGCATTCTCGTCTGGGGACTGCTTACGTGGACTGAAATTTGACCCCTGGTACGTGTAACATCGTCCCTCACAGGTCAACGTTACCGGGATATCCTGGACGCCCATTTGCTCCCGTTTGAGCGTCTTCAACATCCCACTGAGGACCTCATCCTGTAACGAGAGAATGCAGAGTACCATCGCTCCCGAATTGTATCCGAATGGTTGGATGAACACTTCATCGACCTGACCTCGCTTCCTTGGCCAGCTAGGTCACCTGACCTCAATTCCATCGAGCACATCTGGGATAACATCGAGAGAGATGTTCGAGGCTCTGACCCCCCCCCCATCAAATCTTCGTTAATTGTTCAGGGGTCGTACATCCGTATGATTTCCCAACGTTTCCGGTGTCTTGTCGAGTCCATGCCGAGACGAATCGCCGCCGTCATCAGGGCTAAAGGTGGCGCTACACGTTACTAAACAGGTATCTCTAATTTATATTGCTCTTCAGTGTATATCGTGCACAGATGGCGTCACTTTATTAGTGCCGTACAGAGCAAAAGGTAAAGCCTCATCTTCATGGAGTTCTACTACTTGAAGACTCCGTGGATAAAGAAATGGTATATCACATTATTTTGGTAATATGTAGAATTGATTTTAACCTTCTTTTCGACTCTACTTAAATTTACTTTCACGTTGTACGAGAAACTAGTAATAATCATTAATCCTTTACTGAATTTTTTTTTATTCTTGGAACCAAGTTGTCTTTTGTGTGATTTTGTGGGAGTAAATGAACCGGTTTTTTTTAAGCTTTCCAACTGTAGGTTGAAGAAGCTTATATGCTCCAGCTTTTTCCGTCTGCCCGTCACCACCATAACTCGCGTGAAAATGGTTCGATTTCGATGAAATTCTAGTATGTGATAGGGGATCACCTCGGGAGATACCCTGTTGAACATGGACGAAATGGGTTCAAAGGTCACGACATAGGACCAGCATCCACTCCAGTGGCCTTATCGGTCATAACTTGCGTAAAAACGTTTCGATTTCGATGAAATTTTAGTATGTGGTAGGGGACTACCTGGGGAGGAAAGCTGTTGAAAATGAACGAAATGGGATGAAAGGTCACGTCATAGGAGCGGGATCCATTCCATCGCCCTTATGCGTCATAACTTAGGTACAAATGCTTCTATTGCGACAACACTTTAGTATGTTGTTCCGGAGTTATACTGAACCGGTTCTGTTGAATATAATCGAAATGGGGTCAAAGGTCAGGACACAGGAGCCAGATATATTCCACAGCCACTATCCTCATAACTTGACTAAAAATATTTCTTTTGGCAAAACTTTAGTGTGTTATTCCGAAGGTATACTGAACCAATTTTATTAATATATCTAATCGAAATGGGGTCAATGGTCAGGACACAGGTGCGAGACTTATTCCACAGCCATTATCCTCATAACGTGAGTAATAACTTGAGTAATGATTTCTGGTATATTGGAAAGCGTATCATAATCAATGCATTGCATGATTTTACTAACTTGTCTTACAGTCGTTTAGGTACATCCATGTTTGATCAATAGTCACAATAAATTTCGATCTGTCTCCGGCTAAGTTATTTTCTTCAAGATACCTACACCACCAAGGTAGAAAAAAATTTCGTGCTAAAAGAATATCATTTGCCTGAGTTAGCTGTCGAAGCACGATACTACAGGGCACACATGCCTTAGTTGAAATACTTTAAAATCTAGTGATTAAAATACACTATATACCAACAAATAATTGGACACCTGTGATAGCAAAGGAAAACGAAGTTTATTCACCTTTAATATTTGGTGGAGCCTCCACGAGCAGCGATTACTGCTGCGACCCTCTGGGGCATATTCTCAACCAGGTATTGAACGACGGCTAGTGGTATTTTCTTCCACTCGGCTTGGAGAAGACAGCTCAGTTCCTTCACCGATTTCGGACGGTGGGGGCACCCCTTAAGTTAACGCTCCAGAGGTGTTCGATAGGGTTTAGGTCCGGGCTCTGCGCAGGCCAGTCCATTCGATTAACCCAATTGTCACCATACCAAGCCTCGCAACATGACAAGTGGCATTGCCATCCTTAAAGTAACATGGATCCCCCCGTAAAACTACCACAACGTAGGAAGCACATGGTCATCCAAAATGGTGCAGTAGGTCTCGGCGTTGAGTCTACCAGGAATTGCGACCAAGAGTCCCGTGCCATACCAGGAGAAACACCCCATAGTATAATTCCACCGCTGCCGAACTTCACAGTTGGCACAATACATTCCGGCAGGAGGCGTTCTCCAGGCAGACGCCAAACCCATACCCTGCCATCCGAACGGTAGAGGGTGAACCTTGATTCTTCGCTCAGGAGAACATGTTTCCACGGTTCAACGGTCCGCTGTCGACGTTCTTTGCACCACGTTAGCCGAGCAGCGATATTGGACTTGGTGATCAAAGGCTTGTGGGCGGCAGCACGTCAATGATAACCGAGCAGATGGGCTTCCTTACGGATGATATTCATCGAAAGAACACTTGCGGATGCCTGTTGAAACTCCTCGCTGATGTGGCCCATCGATTTGGTGCGGTTCTTCCGAATTTTTCTGGCCAGCACCCGTCGGTCTCTAACTCTCAGTTTTGTGGGTCTGCCAGACCTGGGAACATTCTGACAGTCACCTCTCAAATTCCACTTGCCAATCACGTAGGCCACTGTCGATTTTGGGTACTTAAGGTCGCTGGATATGTCACGTATGGATCGGCCATTTCTGTGATACTGCGTGACATCTTGCATGCGACTAGTTGCGTTGTTGTTTCCCACACGGTATTTAACGGCGGTGGCCGTTAAATACCGTGTGAAACAACCGTGTGGGAAACGTGTTAAATACCGTGTGGGAAACGTGTATTAGGACCGCAGATATCGTCAATTGCATGGGTGTCCCATTACTTGTTGGTAGATAGTGTATATACAAGGCTAAAAACAAACAAGATCTTTCACACGGTCGCCCCGTGCATCATCAGGTGAAGAAAACTGTCTGTACAAAAGAGTCTACTTGTTTTATACACGCTGGCGGAAAGTGAAAGAAGAACACCAAGGAGGAGACGTCTGATACCAACGAAATTTATACAGCATAATAACGGTATACAGAGGATAACGTGATCAAAACATTATGGCAAAATACAGCTGTATTTGCTGGTAAACTGAAAAATATTATTTCCATTTAACATGGTTAGTACGAGGTTGAACCGCCATGAACTGCGTCATACTGTGCAATTCTAGAAAGGAGTCTGTCGTACAGATGTTGGATGTAAGTTTGGGGTATTGAGTTCCAAGCATCCTCAACCTGGACTCGTAAATCAGGGATTGTCGTGGCTGGCCGTGGAGACCGGATAAGTCGTTGTCCCATAAAATCCCGCACGTGCTCAATGGGGGACAAATCCGGTGAACGTGCAGGCCATGGAAGTTTTCTCACACCCTGAAGTGCATGTTGCGTTGCACGTGCCGTGTGTGGGCGTGCGTTATCTTGCTGGAAAGCACCACGATGGACCGACCTTACAAATGGCACAACAACGGGCTGAATGATGTTGTTGATGTAGTAGGTGCTGTTTAATGTACCCGGTACAAACTGTAGTTGTGTACGGGAGTGATAGCTGATTGCTCCCCACCAGGAGACCAGGTGTAGGCCCTGTGTGTCGCTGGCGGATGTAAGAAAGGTGGAGACGCTCCCCTGTGCGTATGCGAACACGCATACGGCCATCGGAGGCTCCCAAGCAGAATCTGCTTTCATCGCTGATCATGACAGATCGCCATTGCGTTCTCCACTGCAGACGTTGACGACACCACTGCAGCCGTTCCTGACGGTGGGCTGGAGTCAGAGGTACACATGCCAGAGGCACACGTGCACGTAGTCCTGCATCCAGTAGACGGTTGCGGATTGTTTGTACAGTCACCTCAGGTGCAACGGCAGCTCGGATTTGCGTCGCAGTGGATGTTCTGCTTGACAACGCCGCTCTTCTTATGCGTCGATCGGTCCGCCCATCAGTCCGTCTGTGACTCCCGGTTCCACGTCTTCTCGTGTGGGAATGTTCCTCGGACCATCGTGCCACCACTGATATTTCCCGTTCAATTCGCTCCGCAATACGACGATACGAACACCCGACCTCGCGGAGTCCGACTAGACGACCTCGCTCAAATTCCGACTGCTGAAATCGTACACGTCTTCCATGTCCAGGCATTGCAGCTTCTTCAGGGTCTTCGCACGTGTACGTACGCCGACGACTGATTACATTCACTTCGCCGTACTCCTTAAATACCACTGACGATAATTTGCATATTATGCCGTGATGTGGCGTAAGCGCTTACCGGTTTACCCGAAAGTAACATCACACCTACGTAAATTCGGCCCCATTAACATATGTAAATTTCATGATCGTTCGGTTATTCCTTCTTGGTGTTCTTTTTTCACGTTCCGCCAGTGTTTATATAGGCTGGATTCATGATGTGCATTTCGAATAAAGCGATCCTCGTGAACAAAATAACAGCCGGTTGCATTTTGAACTCAGCGATCTTGTGCACCAGGATCGCAGCGTTTGAAATGCACATGATGAATTCAACCTATATACATAAAGCAAGTAGACTCTTTTGTTGAGCCAGTTTTCTTCACCTGATGATGTACCATCATTGCCCGTGTGAAAGATCTTGTTTATTTTCAGCCTTATATATATTTTATTATTTAAATTTTAAAGTATTTCAACTAAGGCATGTTTGCCCTGTAGTATCGTGCTTCGACAGCTAACTCCAGCAAATGATACCTACAACGAGGCATGCGTTCAGTCACGTGCTTAGGCAAAAAGCGGTGAACGTAATATTTTTTGTCTTTTTTTCAAATTCGAATTTTGTTTATACCGTTGTTTACAGTTGATGCAGATATTCTTAACGACTTAACGATTGTTCTTTGGGTCATTGGATTTTCTTTTAAGACCATAGTCCTTACTTTTGGAGTAGTGGTAAAAGTACGTACCTTCCTCGATATTCGTTTGGCGTTCCTTTAACTGTTAAAGTCAATGCCTGACGCTCTTCCCCCTATTATTAATAACAGTGTTTATTTTACGTTTTAAAATGCCAATTCCATCATTTTTTCAGCGTTTTTTAATTACCGAATACGAATATTTCTCTTTTTAAAGAGAAAAAGCATAACTTTCTGTCCACGGTTTGTTTTCGTGCGCCATTTTCTTAGCAGACAATATTTAACTGCAGCAGACGTGTTTTGTAGTGTTCATTTAATACCCCGTATCCAGTTTTAATTCTTCGAAATTCGTTTATTTTCTGTAATTTCTTATCAATAACGTTCTAAAAGTATGTGGGCATCCTCCGTATTTAGGGAGATTTCTGATTTAACGAGCAAAGTAGGAACACGTGTTTAGTACAACGTTAATTAAAAGCTGGCTTGAGCGGTTTTAACGAATAAATTTAATGAAGTCCCCTAATTTGATGAAAGAGATAAAGCTGAAAAATAAATTTTTATCAAGCGAAGTAACAAAATTTAATGACATTTCATGTTTAACGCGGCTGAGAAAGTCTGCTACGCACTGTCCTGGAATGGAGGAATATAAGTGTTGGGATACATATCAAAAGAGCGCTGGGAATCCTTGTGTGCTAGTGGAAGGATGTTGACAGCTAAGCAATGGGAGGAAGTACATCACATTTTCAGCAAGAGAGTTGTGCAGCAGGCACTCGCAGCCACTAACTCAATGAGCTATGGTATCGTGGCAGCAGAGCTGAAAACAGACGATTTGCTCCTGCGCAAAAGGTGGATGGGTGAAGCATACGCACATGTAAGTGGATTTCTGGGCAACAATCGGAGAGAGGGATATGGGACTAAGAGAATAATGATGATGTCTGAAAAGAATATAATATACAGGGTGATCCTTTCGGATAGGGATAATTTAAACATGCTGTGGTATTGCTTGAAACAGATGTAATAAGTCAATATTTGGCAGAAATCACTTTTATAGATGGAATTTTGCCTAGGCTTTTACATGACTTCCTGTTCGGACTGGAAAGAGTTCATACCAGATGCTCAATTCTTGCCACGTGCTTTCTAACATCCGCGAAGTGATTTGTGCGAACGCTGCAGATATTTTCACCATCAAGTCATCCTGGCTTTTTTGAAGACGATGTTCTTCACAACCACCACACGAAGAAATAGGGAGGAGTGAGTTCCAGGGAGTTTACACGCCAAGGATTACAGCCATAGCGTACACACCGGTTGTCATTGAATGTGTTGTTGAGGAAGTCATGGTAGCGTACACACCGGTTGTCATTGAATGTGTTGTTGAGGAAGTCATGGAAGTGATCGGTAAGGTGGGGCTCCGCCTTGCTGTAAAATGACATCGTTATAGAATTTTGGTACCAAGAAGATCTGTAGCATGTCCAGGTATGGTTCTGATTGTACAGTGTCCTCAGAGAAGCAAGAAGGATCGTACAGCTGGCGACGACTCAACCCGAATTACACTTTTACCTTTAGGGCTTGCGCTTTGCATTTCGTGTAAGGCATGGGGATACTGGGTACCCCAAATGATAGCATTGTGGGTATTCACTCTTCCACTCACATGACATGAAGCCTCGTCTGTGGATAGTCATGGATCAAAAAAAGTGGTATCCGCTTCCATCCAGTCGCACATGAAAACATAAGTGGCAAGAATTGTTAGAAAACACGTGGTAAGAATTGTTACAAAAGACTTGGCAAGAATTGTTAGAAAACACGTGGAAAAATTGTTAGAAAACACGTGGAAAGAACTGTTAGAATACACGTGGCAATAATTGTTAGAAAACACATGGCAAGAATTGTTAGAAAACACGTAGCAAGAATTGTTAGAAAACACGTGGCAAGAATTGTTAGAAAACACGTGGCAAGAATTGTTAGAAAACACATGGCAAGAATTTTTAGAAAACATGTAGCAAGAATTGTTAGAAAACACGTGGCATGAATTGTTAGAAAACACGTAGCAAGAATTGTTAGAAAACACGCAGCAAGAATTGTTAGAAAACACGTGGCAATCATTTAGAAAACGCGTTGAAAGAATTGTTAGAAATCACGTGGCAATAATTGTTAGAAAACACGTGGCAAGAAATGTTAGAAATCACGTGGCAAGAATTGTTCGAAAACACGTGGCGAAAATTGAGAATCCTCTATGAACTCTGCCGAGTCCGCAAAAGGGATCATGCAGAGGTATAGATAAACTCTTATCCATAAAAGTAATTTCTGCCAAATATTGACTTATATCTGTTACGAGCCGTACCACATCATTTTTACGCTTTCCATCCGTAGGTTGAAGAAGCGTATATGCTCGAGCTTTGTCCGTCTGTTCGCACGATAACTCGCGTAAAAATGTTTCGATTTCGATATGTATGTGGTAGGGGACAACCTGAGTAGACAACCCTGACAACCCTGTTGAAAATGGGTGAAATGGGGTCAAATGTCAGGACATAGGAGCGGTATCCATTCCATTGCCCTTATTCGTCATAACTTACGTAAAAATGCTTCGATTGCGACAAAACTTTATCATGTTGTTCCGGAGGTAAACGGAACCGGTTCTTTTGAATATAATCAAAATGGAGTCAAAGGTCAGGGCACAGGAGCGGGATTTATTTCACAGCCACTGTACTCATAACTTGACTAAAAATGCTTCGATTGTGACGAAATATTATACGTTGTCCCGTAACGACTTTGTAAGCAGTTCCGCGAAAAATGTTTTTGTCAGTAATTGCGGGAAGTGCGCATGCGTCATTTTCGTTAGCCATTATATTGTTATCAGGAGCTACCGCACATGAGCCATTTTAATTATAAAACGGCTTATGTTCGGTGGCTCTTGATAACAGAAATAACTAACACGGGCACAAAGAGATTTAATTTTGACATATGTGAAACTCAAACGTTACGTAATTTAACTTGTATAGTATTGCAGAACAAATTAGGTTTTTATCCGTACACTGAGGGATCACTGAATTATGATCACCTACTGAACACTTAGTAGGTCCTTCTTTCGCCCTCAGTACACCAGCTATTCGACGTGGAATCGATTCAATAAGATGCCACAAGCGTTTGACAGGTATCGCCAACGAAGCTGTGTGTAACGAGGCCAGGAAGGTGCAGGAATGGAAATGTCTGTTGCATACGGACGCTTGATATGCCGTGCCATAGTGTCTCACAAGTGCTCTATGGGATTGATATCGGGGGAGTTCGGAAACCAATAGACGTCCTGAAATTCTGAATTGTATCCCTCAAATCATTTCAGCACAACGTTTGACCTGTGGCTCGACGCGTTGAGATCTTGGAAGACATCGTTGCCATTCGGAAAAAGGTGCAACATTGATGGATGTGCAGAATAAGCGAGGTATTCACGATAATGGACATCAGTGATACGTTGTTCCTAATTCACCACGGGGACATGTTCCAGCCGGGCAGCACGGTAAACATGCCTCACACCATACAACCTCTTCCGCCTGCTTACACTGTGAAGCCCATGCAGTATAGATCGAGTGCGACATCTTGTTTGCACCAAATACATACACGACGATCTTCGAAGTGGACTAAAAAACGTGGCATGCAGACCAGCACTTTTGTTCGGTCATCCGCCGTCCAACTGGCATGATTTATGCACCAGACAAATCTTTTGCCCGTGGTTAGGAGCGGATATCGTCGGGGTCGTCTGCTATTATAGTCCATACGTGACAACATGCGACCCACAAACACGACAGATACTGTTTCGGGTTGACTTCTGTTGTGTGAGGTAGTCAACTGTTGAAAAGTGCTGCGTCTGTTGGACTGTAATAGTCGTCGGACCCGGAGCTCACCTCTCACATTAACCTTTCGAAGTCCTGTGCAGTTTTGCATCCGGGTCGTTGCTTGACCATTTTCTCGCAAGTCCTGATACAGTTACTTGACCATTTTCTCGCCAGTCCTGATAGAGTTACTTGACCAGTTTCTCGCCAGTCCTGATACACTTACTTGGCCATTTTCTCGCCAGTCCTGACACAGTTAATGTAAAAATACAAAAGCAGAATAAAATTGTAGAACTGAATAAGAACAAATTAATGAGATAGGTATATTTTCACAACGGTAACACTCTTCACTTGGCTTTTACATTTTTACAGTAATTTTAGAAACTACGTAACAGAGGTATTTGCATCTTAATGGGATGGGGAGATTCTTCCTCGTCACGCAAAATATCGAATCTGGAGATAATGTTCGGTACACAGCTACGCGGATCCTTTATCTCATGTGCCTCCTGCGGGGAAGGAACGTCGAATTCACGCAGATCCGAAATTTCTGCTTGCTTATTCCAAACTAAATCCTCAAACTTAATAAACATTTCTGGACTTCACCTTCAGTTAAATTTCAAGTCAAAAAAAGACTGGGAAATTCCAAAGTAAACATTTCTGATGAAATGAAAAATTATGCACATAAAATTTAAAGCAGCTTCGTCAACATCGATGACAACTACATGAAGGCGACGTTTGCCAAACCCACTCGTGACGTAATTGGGACAAACGTTCAGACAAAGGAAATTATATACCCTCAGATCTGCAACATTTCTCCATTCCTCATATGGGCAGAATTAGTTTTGCCATACTCGTCTGTACACCCGTAATTATTGTATCTCTCCAGAATACAAACGACCCAGGTGACTCATCTGCAGATTTCTAAAGAACTGTTAATCGAAGAAATTTTAGAATTGTAACAAAAAATGTTTTAGATCCGTTAATTTGCATTTGTGTGATTTCTTTCGTTCTGTGACTTTTTCTTTAGTTCCGCGACTCGTAGCAAGTAAAAGTACTTTCTTGCAATTATTTATGTGCAGACCTAGTTCGCCTTTCCGGCAGCCTCTAGTAAGAATCATGAAACGTAGTATCTAAATCATCTAGACTTCCGACGTGATACATATTACAGTTTTGCTCTCTAATAACGGCGTTCGGTACAGACGTGTTCCCATCCTAGCTTACAGATTTTACCTTTTTCCTCCTATTCAGTGGGCTAATAAACAATTTCCTGGTCCAAATCAATAGGCAGTTTCCGATCGAACTTCGGGAGATCCCAGTGATGATACATCAAGAACACGAGATAGCCATCTACTCCTGTCTCCCAAGATTCGCGTGTCCCGTGCTTCTTAGCTTTCATTTCCTTTTTCTGGGAAAAGATGGATTGTCGCAGCATCTCCGATCACATGAGTCGTGATTGATGAAAGCAGAGTGACGTTGTTCTATCGACTCCTCCTTCACGGAATGGAATATCTATTCAGTTTGCAGCGTATACTCGAGGAAGCATAAGAAATGCAAAAACTCCTTTCACCTTTGAACAAATAGTGCACATATTACAGAATTTGAAAGCTTTGAACGATTAACTTTTATCCAAAACATAACCTGCAAAATAACCACACTGGTTTCCATAAATTAAAATAAAACTAAATTTTCAAATATCTAAAAACCTGTGAAATGTTTTCAAATGAAATTTGAGAAACTGTATAATTTAACTTTCTCTTTCATTTTGTATATACAAAATAAGAAAACTGATTACTAATTGAGGAACAAATGGAAAGCAAACATACTTGGTCACAAGGTATGCTAAAATGAAATGGTGAGAGTCAGTATAAAGTGTGATCACCCTTCCTTAACATCAGTATGTACTTTAAAGCGACGTTTCATGCTCATTATCAGTGCCCTGAAATTGTCTTGGAAATAACGACCATTGTTCCACCAAGGTGCTTTAAAGCTCCTGCAATTTGTGGAGAGGCGGTTCAAGGGTTGCATACATCTGCCTAAAGCATCGAAGTGTATTCAATTCGTCCCAGGTAAGGGGAATGAACTATCTTCACCGTACGGTCTAAGGTGTTCGCCTCAGGATATTGGTCAACAGTTCTGATTTAGTGAGGCCGTAAGTTATCGTCCTATATGGTAAAATTATAGCAAATTATTCCTGCATAAGGCTTAACAAACCACTTCTAGGATATCATCGCTATAACTCTGAGGTATCATAGTAGCGATTTGAAGAATGTAGAAATCTGTACTTCCATCCAAAAATATGGCTTCCCTCACACTACTGCAAACACCACTAACAAAGTATATCTTTTTAAGATGTTTAGACTTAGATTCTTTGAAGATGCACTTCCGTCTAGAGTCACTCTGGTGGAACATCTGAACTAAAGAAAGCATAGCTCCATATCAGTTTAGTTGACATGAATACGTCACAAACTGAGACGTTTTATGACTATAGATGATGATACGCACAATTGGTCTTCTAGCATAAAGTCTTTATTCGTGAATCTTCCAACGCACAGTGAAAGAGATGCCCTATTTTCTGTTAATGCAAAAAGATTTCAACGCAGTTGGATAGATATGGCAGTCTTTGTTCTACGAGAACTTACCTGAGAGTAATGTCCATCTGTTGAGGTTATGTCACGAGGTCTTTAATAAATATTTTTGATGCTGTATACCCATTTAAAAATTTGGCCCAAATCGATGGGGTACGGAACAATTTACACTGAGTCACTTGGTTACTTCGGCTTGGGACTGGTCGTCTTTGAGTCTTCTAACAGCTTTCCACTTAATTCTTCTACTAAATGATGACTACACAATGCTGCCATAAGAGTAAAACGGCTTTGAGTCTTCTAACAGCTTTCCATTTGATTATTCTACTAAATGGTGACTAGACAATGCTGTCATAAGAGTAAAATGGCTTTCAGTCTTCTAACAGCTTTCCACTTAATTCTTCTACTAAATGATGACTAGACAATGCTGCCATAAGAGAAAAATGGCTTTCAATCTTCTAATAGCTTTCCACTTAATTCTTCTACTAAATGATGACTAGACAATGCTGCCATAAGAGTAAAAATGGCTTTCAATCTTCTAATAGCTTTCCACTTAATTCTTCTACTAATTGATAACTAGACAATGCTGCCATAAGAGTAAAACGGCTTTGAGTCTTCTAACAGCTTTCCACTTAATTCTTCTACTAAATGATGACTAGACAATGCTGTCCATAAAAGTAAAGAGGCTTTGAGTCTTCTAACAGCTTTCCACTTAATTCTTCTTCTAAATGATGACTAGACAATGCTGCCATAAGAGTAAAATGGCTTTCAGTCTTCTACCAGCTTTCCACTTAATTCTTCTACTAAATGGTGACTAGACAATACTCCCATAACAGTAAAATGGCTTTGAGTCTTCTAAAAGCTTCCCCCTTAATGCTTCAACTAAATGGTGACTAGACAATGCTTACCTAAGAGTAAAATGGCTTTGAATCTTCTAACAGCTTTCCACTTAATTCTTCTACTAAATTGTGACTAGACATTGCTGCCATATGAGTAAAATGCAAACTTTCAAAGCAATATGTTTTACCTGCAATACAATATCTAAGTGAAAGACTCTCCCTATTGCCTCCCTTTAACCCAAAGCTGGTTTACTTATTTTGATGCACATTATGTTAATTTTCTTACTATATTTTTCATCTCGTTGGATAAAAATACCTTTACTACATCATTTAAAAATCGAAATAAAGCATTTTCTGATGAGTAATCTATAATCGTTTTCAACATCATTTCTAGAAGTCACTCTTCTTTAGATTTTTTCGGAATTGTCAGGTGGTTTAAGAATAAGGATTTTTTTCAAATTTCATTTTGATAAACAGTGCTCTCCTCCATCTTCTTTTTCACCACCATCTGTTAGTTTAACATAGCATAACCATTAGCCTTCTTAGAATCTGTCGCCTCTATTACTTTGAGAGTTTTTTCTCAATTCCACACGCTGCCGTTGAGCTTCAATGAAGCCTTTTGAATCTATTTTAAACAAATCTTACATGGCTTTAACTTCATCACGCCCTAGTGGCCGAATTTCTTCTTCTAATTTACCTGGTACTTATGATACCACAACGTCTTCATTAAGGACCTGTTTTTCTTTCTTTTCTAGATAATTCTTTACTAGATATCTCCCTTCATTGCTTCGTTTCTGTTTTTCTTGATAACGAGCAACTACCGCATTTACTTGTTCTGAATTAAATTGATGTTCCACATCAACTTTTTTTAACAAAGCGGCAGTTTTATAACCAAGTGAATAGCTACCTTGATCTAGCGACTTCCTAATTACTGCAGCCTTAGTGATAAAATGACCTAATTGACATTGTAGTTCAACTTCTGCCAATGGTGAACAAACCTTTTGTTCATCAAGAAGATGCTGCACTCATACACGTTCCCCAGTCAACATACTTGGGGACACATGCTTTTGACAAATGATATCAACTGAAGATCCTGTATCTTGAAGAATAGGCATGGCAACCCCATTTATGTTTTCTTTAAAGGTATAGGGCGCCAATTACTCACCTTCAGCTTCACCTCTGCTTCGGTTCACAATTCCTGAGTTCTGAGATTTTAATTTCGGGCACTGAGGTCGGATATGATTATATGATCCACACTCGAAACACTGGATCCTCTGCTGTCGACCATACCTTTCCTCATTCCGAGGTGCACTCCGATTCGACTATCCTTGTCTTGCACCTGGCTTAGCATAATTGTTCTTCATAAATACCATTTTTCCTAGGATTTCCCGATCCATAATTAACTTCAGCCCCTTTCTTACTGTTTGGCATTCTTATTGATGCATAAAATTCATTCGACAAATTTTTCTTTATTCCCCCTCTTACACTTTCATAATTGTCTAGCACATCTGCTAATACGGAAGTTAAAGCAATATTAGACCATTCATCAGTGAAATGTTCTCTTATTTCCATAGAAACCTTTCGCTTCAATTGATCGGTGTTCATTAAATGTTTTAGCTTCTCAAAATCGTCTATTTTATGTCCTGAAATCCATTCATTAAAATAATTTCCTAACTCGAATGTGAAATCTCTCCAAGTCTTCTCTGATGTACGCATGTGTTGAACAAATTTTAATTTAAATTTTTCTGGGCTTAACTTATAACTTTTAAGAAGTAACATTTTAACGTATTTATAATTTTTCGTATCTGCATCTTCTACATTTTTTCTGGTAATCAATTGCGATATTTTATAGGGCAAAAGTCCTATTGAATTTGCTATCCAATCTTCCTTTTTTTATTTCTGCTTGTTGTGCCTGCCTTTCAAATAATACTAAGTAAATACTTATGTCGCTCTCTTTTGGGTCAAATGTTTTGATCAAATGGCATAGTTCTAATCTCTGCTTATGAGAATTTTCATTTTGCTCAACATTGCTCCCTGGTGATTGACGCCCGGCTTCTGTTGTCATCCTGTCAAGTTCAAATTCTAATCTTCGTTTCTGTTCATTCTCTTTAACTTCTATTTCGATAACGTTCTGTCTCCATACGTTGTTCCTTTTCAATGCATTCTTCCGTTTCTCTACGCTCTTTAATACCTGCTAAAAGCTATTTCACGAAGTCTTGTTCGTAACCTTCAAAGTTGACAATTCTATTTTTTAAATCTTGGACTTTATTAGATGTTAATTATATTCCCAATTCTTCAGCTAACTGTTGAAGATCCTGTTTACGAGCCCTTCCTAAGAATACCATTTCGAATTATACTAGTTTCAAACAAGTACTATGTGTACAATATGTTTACCTATTATCGTATGTGTGCAAGCGTTAGATGACCTTTGTTTACAACAAGACTTCTTCAATTTACCTGTAACACCGGCTCAATCAATTGATCTAAATATACTATTGCTTGGTAGAAATTATACTCTCATAAGAATGATTTGTGCATACAAAATCTACTCCAATGTTCTATTTCACATTCAATTACGCCGCCCCGGTGGCGTAGTGGTCTAAGCGATGGCCTCTGATCATTCGTCCGAACGGGGTCCGGGTTCGAATCCCGGTGAGGCATGGATGTTGTGTTTGTCTTATGGCACTGTCTCTCTCCCTTCCTTGAAACCAGTGACCCTAAATTAGGGACGGGCGACTGCGTATAGCCCATTGAGTTGCTCACGGTGGTCTTTAAACCTCCAATAAAAAAAAAACATTCAATTACTGCCCTTTGTTCCTAAAAACAGTTACTTATTTCTGTGACCGGAAACTTATAGAATCATTGTACTATTGTATTATTCCCCGTAGTAATTCTTTGAGAACAACAAAAACCAATACTTACAGAAACATCAAACTTACGAGTAAATACTACTCGGAAATTGTAATATCTGACGCTCCAAAATCTGAGACACAGTTCACACCGTCGCACTGACATACTCACAGCACAAATCTAACACTCCGACAAAGGCTTGCCTTTCTTATTCACTTTTCTATCGAATCCTGACGCTACATTTCAAGCCTCCTTACAAGATGTGCACTCAATTCTGCTCGGCTACCACAGCCATTATCAAAACGAGAATCGCCATTTTGACTCCTTCGAATACTCCTTCAAATCTTCATCTCCGACGACGCTGACGTGGCACGAATCTCGCCGGCACCTCCATTTATCTTGTCGGTAACGTCACAGACTGCTGAACGGCGAGTAGCATTCCGAGTGGAGATGAAAGACTTATGAGCAGCCACATGTCCACAGAAACCCATGGAATGAAGTTCTCTGCGAATGGTACGTGTACATACCGAGGTTCCACCATTTTTAGTTACTTCTACACTGAGGTTTCGCGCAGTACTACGTCGATTAGCTGTAACGACTGTCCTGAGGCTTCGACGTCCTCTATCACTGATTTTCTTTGGTCTTCAGGTACGTTTTGCTGCTTCAGGCACGCCACGTGTCTTCCACTTATTCAGTACATCCAAAACACTTGACATGGGTATGTTTAAACGCCTCTCTGTTTCTCTTATGGACAACCCACTAATATAATACCCAACAATCTTTCCTTTCTCAGTATTCTCCCGCCGCGATATTCTCCCTCAACCTCACAGTGCGATATGATCGCTGTCAGCGGTAGGCTTGGTTTTATGCCGTTTGTAGCTGTACCACACATCTTAACAGCGCAGCGGATCCGTTCATTTGCTTTTGAAGGGCTATGCGGTGACTTTTGTCAATATAGTGCATATACGTATACCTCTAATTTAACCTTATTTTTGAGTTTCTGATTTTTACTCAAATTTGGTTTGTTCGCGTTAAATATTTTCTGAATATTTTTTTTTTTTTTATTGATTGGAGGTTTAATGACCACCGTGAGCAACTCAATGGGCTATAATCAGTCGCCCGTCCATAATTTAGGATCACTAGTTCCAGAGAAGGGAGAGCCAGTGCCGTAAGACAAACACAACATCCATGCCTCACCGGGATTCGAACCCGGACCCCTTTCGGACGAATGATCAGAGGCCATCGCTTAGACCACTGCGCCACCGGGGCGGCCTTTCTGAATATAGAGATTTTATCCGATGAAGTTAATTTTGGCAATCCAGGCAGTATATCAAAGGACAATCTAATGCAAATAAAGTCTTCTGAGATAAAATCTCGAAGATAGCAGAACGTTATTCAGTGTTTCCGGAAAGTACAGTGATATTTACTCTTACGAGCGATTCTTATTGTTGTAAAAACGTTTTTATTTGAGGGAAGAGTTTGTTTTTCTAAGAGTAAAGAGGTCACATATATTATGTTTGAAGTTATGTTTATCGCATTTTCGTGTCTTAGAACGATTGGTGATGATCAATTAGTGACATGCTGATTGATAGAAATAAAGTTATTTTCGGTAATTAGCAGTCTTTAATGTTATTATCTAAATTCGTGACATTAACCAGCTTTTGGAAGTATTCGAATTAATTTTTTCATGAACAGCAAGTTCATTTACGAAACTCCGTTACGCACAGCAGGTCTTCGAATATATTCTGTCCCTGATTCAATTAACGTAAACCGCATAACGCCAAAGTAAGGTACTTTACATAAAGATTCAAATTCCTTCCTGCGTCCGACGACTTTCATTATTCTAACCGTTTCTCTTCAAGCAATGACAATACAAATTTGGAATATGTAAATCCGTTTATTGGTGTAAATATGACAAGGACGGTAAGTCAGATAATATCCGAAAACTTGAAAATGCCTTCGTCCTGTAGCGAGAATAGAACCCGCGTCTCCCTGATAGCGCCCGAGTATGCCTTTCTATCAAATCCTGACACCACCACTACACCACCTGAAACGCCTAAATTTCAAGTTTCCGATTAATTTGAATATAACCATCACAGGATATGTGTTGTCCCGAATTTCATTAATTGAATCAGTAACAGTTCGTAAGACAACATTTTGAATAGTGTAAAAGCAGAAGTTCAAAAGTCGAGCAGATCAGATCAGATCATATGTAGAGGATTTTAGGAAGAAAGTGTCTGACCCAAGGTCTTAAACAACCCTTAGAAACAGGAAACTAGGAGATTTGGGATAGGGCGCCCGATAGGAAACTGACACAGAAGCGAAGTAGAAAGAGGGAGGAAGACGCCCTTATTTATTACCGGGGGACAGTACCCGGGGTCCGACGGCTTAATGTGCCCATCCGACGCTCGGCGGATATTTAGTGGATCGAGCGTTCGTACCTGAGGCCCTTTCCGTGGGAGTTACGAACGTTGCCCACTAGGCCATCCGTGGCACTCAAAAGTCGAGCTCAGGATTTCTCTCAATAAATACTATAGTGCGCATATTACTTTAAAAACTAATAATTTCAGTTCATTCAACAGTTCACAACCGTTTCAGCCGTACTTGACTACAAACCCAACTGATTGGCATTCAACTGTATATTTTGGAAAAAGTAGTGTCCGAGCAGTCTGATGCGTTGGCTTTTGCTTCTTCGAGCTAGATAAGGCCGGGCTCGAATCTCGGGTTAGGCATGCTTGGTGTGTGTTTGTCCCATGGCGCTGGCTTCCCGCATTCTTTATAACGATGACTCTAAATTAGAGACGGGACTTTAAATTAGAGACGAGACTATAAATTAGAGACGGGAGACTGCTTATGGGCTTCAGGGTTGTTCATGGTGGACGTTAAAACGTGAAACAAGGAAACAGTGTACATCTCTTTAAATAATGTGTTCAGCCTCAGATGCGCAGTGGTACAAGCGCTGAATTCTGACGATCGTCCGCGATGGAGTTCGTGTTCGAATCCCGGTGAGTGTTTTGCTTGTCTTATGCATTATCAATCTCTCTTCACTGGAACTATTGACTCTAAATTAGCTACGAGCGATTGCTTGTAGCATCAATTTGTGTTTTAAATTCAACTAAAGAATTCTATCTTGCTGACCTATGTTTCCGATGTTATAATTGAGCGCAAATTTTGGTGTTGTTTGGCGTCGATAAAATTTAGGAACTTGTGAAACGGAGATAGCTGGGCTCGTAATTCATAGCACAATTGATGTAATTAATAATTTCACCAAAACTGATTGGAAAATCATTCAAACGAAACTGAAATATCTCCATAAGAAAATTTAAAAATTTCGTAACAAGTAGTAATGAAAAGGCAAAATTTCTTTGAAGAGGCTAAAGACCAGTATGCAAAACGTTTTTACAATCTTCAAAATATGCTTTCTTTGTCCGATTCATATGATAATTCAGAATTTAAAATACGCCTGAAAATTTAAACAATACCTTCGAATCAAATAAGTTCCCTATGTTGATTTTTTGATTTTTATTATTTTGGGGAAGAAAAGCTCCAAAGTTGAATTATTATTTGTTTGACGTCAGCTGGAGAAATTCATTAAATGCGGTGAATAAATATAGAGACAAGATGCTGTATATTCAGAACTTGTGTGTGCGTTGCATTATCGAAAACCAATCCTAAAAGCTGAAGAACAAAAAAGATTGGGTTATCGAGGCACCAAACGAATAGAATAAGATAAAATGGTTGTATTCTGTTCTTTCCGAAAGCACAATTTTCTAGTTCTACGGCTATGATGCAGAATATATTGAGCTGTAAAATTAATTGCATGGCAGAACATCTGCAGGTTATTGGAATGGAAGGAAACAGCGCATACCGAACAAGAAAATCATAGGTAAAAATATTTACACATTTCAAAACTAAAATAAATCCAATTTACTATTTCATGGAATTCTACTTTGCCTGTAAAGAGCGCATGCACATGTGGAAAAAAATTAGTTATTTCACTAAATGTTTTCCGGTCTTCGGAAGCGAAATTGTTTAATGTTAAACTAACACAATTTTATGATGCCAATATATAATTTCATTGAGTATTATAAATAATACTATAAGAGATTAAAAAAATTGTGAAACATTTATATTGAGAAAAAATCAGAGCTTCGAAATAATTTTCTGCTTGGAAGCAACAATAGGGATAATGACAACGGAAAGATCGTGCATGGGAATTTAAAATTTAGATTGCACACATACACATACATGTTTTGCTTAACATTAAGACATGTTTACAAAATTGTAATTTAATTATTGTTCATTAATATCGATTTATATGTGGCGGAACAGTATTAAATAAAATTGTTAATGTTTCGGAAAGGCCTTCATGTTTTTTCCCTGAGTTTTAGCGACCACCATGAGAAATGCTGAGATATAAATTGTCGACGTTTAGTAATAAAGCATAACTGGTTGAAAGTATGAGAGAGAGAGAGAGAGAAGAGAAATAGAGACCCAGAGCCGTGAGACAACGCCTGTCAGTAATAAAGGGCCACTAGTAGAATGTACGAGACAGAAAGAGAGAGAGACCGAGTGCTGTCAGACAGCGTCGGTCGATAATAAAGGGCCACTGGTTGAAAGTACAAGAGAGAGAGAAGAGAAAGAGAGAGAGAGAGAGAGAGAGAGAGAGAGAGAGAGAGAGAGAGAGAGAGAGAGAGAGAGAGAGAGAGAGAAAGAGAGACCGATAGCTATGAGACAACGCCTGTCAGTAATAAAGGGCCACTGGTAAGACGTATGAGAGAGAAAGACCGAGTGACGTGAGACAACGCCTTGTAAAATACGAACTTCCACGCACAAAAGTGCGGAATGATACATTGACATTTAATGACTTGAGCGTGTGGTGAGTGATGTGGGGAGTTGCGAGAGAGATATTGAAGGAGTAGTACATGCCGAGCTTTGGCTAAAACAACAAGTTCAGTTTGTACCGCGGAGTGTATTCCAGTTTATGTTTTTGTGTAAAGTATAAATGTTTTGTGTTGTGATCGAGTGTCTGTGATGTTACAGACCAAAGATAGAATTGGAAGCACCGGCGAGATTCGAACTACCAAAGATAGGAAGTGGAGGCGCCGGTGAAACGGGATTGCGCAACATCAGCGGCGTTTTTTATGACCGTGGGAATCGATGGGTTGGAAGATCTTCAAGCGTGAGAAAGAACCAACGCGACAGGGATATTTTTTTCCTCTTTGTGTTGGGAAGAACAAGGGATGGTGACTGTTGTTTGTTTTTCGAAATTAGTTCGTGAGAAAAAAAGTTCCGTATCGGATTTACACCACATTAGATGTTTATGTAAGTACTGGTTTTGTTGTTGTTCTTAGAGAATTATCCAAATCAATGAAATATCAAGGCAAGTTTTTTAGAAGTTTGCGGGCACGGAATTAAATAGAAGGAAATAATTTCTGTCAAGAAATAGTACATTCAGATCAACTGTTTGAGGCTAGAGTATAGGTAAATGTAGAATTTTGTTGTAAACAATTTCTGTGAACGTATACACATATACGATAATAGAAGGAAATAATTTCTGTCAAGAAATAGTACATTCAGAACAACTGTTTGAGCCTAGAGTATAGGTAAATGTAGAATAGTGTTGTAAACAATTTCTGTGAACGTATACACATATACGATAATAGAAGGAAATAATTTCTGTCAAAAAATAGTACATTCAGATCAACTGTTTGAGCCTAGATTATAGGTAAATGTAGAATATTGTTGTAAACAATTTCTGTGAACGTATACACATATACGATAATAGAAGGAAATAATTTCTGTCAAGAAATAGTACATTCAGAACAACTGTTTGAGCCTAGAGTATAGGTAAATGTAGAATATTCTTGTAAACAATTTCTGTGAACGTATACACATATACGATAATAAATAAACATTGGGTACACGTAGAGCTTGTTGAAATGGATTTCTTGGGAAGAGCTCGAAAAGAAGAACTTCTGCAGTTAGCGGAAGAATTGGGTATAGAAGTTATGCCAAATCTCAAAATTCTGGAATTAAAAAATAAAATTGTCAACTTTGAAGGATATGAAAAGGATTTCGTGAAAGAACTTTTGGCAGGTATAAAAGAGCGTAGAGAAACAGAGAGACAAATGGAATTGGAGCTTGAAAAACGTAGACAAACAGAAAGACAAATGGAATTTGGGCATGAAAAACTCAGAATAGAAGCTGGACGTCAGCCGCTGGGGGTAGTTTGGAGCAAAATGGAAATTCTCATAAACCGAGATTAGAACTTCGTCATTTGATGAAAACATTTGACCCAAAAGACAGTGATATAAGTATTTACTTAGTTTTATTTGAAAGGCAAGCACAACAAGCAGAAATAAAAAGGGAAGATTGGGTCACAAATTTGATAGGACTTTTGCCCTACGAAAATATCACAATTGATTGCCAGAGAAAATGTGGAAGATGCTAAAAACTATGAATATGTTAAAAGGTTACTTCTTAAAAGATATAAGTTAAGTCCAGAGAAATTTTGATTGAAATTTGTACAACACATGCATACATCAGAGAAGACCTGGAGAGATTTCGCCTTCGAGTTAGAAAATCATTTTAATGAATGGATTTCAGGACTTAAAACAGGCGATTTTGAAGGGCTAAAAAAATTAATGATCACAGATCAATTGAAGCGAAGAGTGCCTATAGAAATAAGGTAGCATTTTATTGATAAATGGTCAAATATTGTCTCCCCTTCAGATTTGGCTGATATGGTGGACAATTATGAAAGTGTAAGAGGAGGAATCAAGAAAAATTCGTCGAATGAATTTTGTGCTTCAAAGAAAATGCAAGGCAGTGAGAAAAAAACTAGAGATAACTATGATCGGGGAAATGTTATGAAAAATGGATTTTATAACAAAAATTATGTTAAGTCAGATGTAGGACAAGGGTGGTCAAAACGGAATGTATCTCAGAATGAAGAAAAGTATGATCGCAGACGGAAGATTCAATGTTACGAGTGTGCATCTTATGATCACATTCGACCTCAGTGTCCTAAGCTAAAATCACAGAACTCAGGAAGCGTAAATAGAATCAGAGGGGAAACTGAAGGGGATCTCTTGGCACCCTATACCTTTGAAGGAAAAATAAATGGAGTTAGCATGCCTATTCTCCGAGATACAGGTTCATCAGTTGTTATCATTTGTCAAGAGTATGTGTTGCCAGGTGAGTTTACTGGAGAACATGTGTGGGTACAGCATCTTCTGGATGAACAAAAGGTTTGTTTACCATTGGCAGAAGTTGAACTAGAATGTGAATTAGGTCATATTGTAACTAAGGCTGCAGTGATTAGAAAGTCGCTAGTTCAAAGTAGATATTTACTTGGAAATAAGACTGCCGCTTTGTTAAAAAATTGATATGGAGTGGCCACTAAATTCAGAACAGGTAAATGTTGTGATTACTCGGTATCAAGAAAAACAGAAACGAAACAACGAAGAGAGAAATTCAGTAAAAAATTATTCAGGGAAGAAAGAAAAACAAGCCCTTGAAGGAGAGGCTGTGGGTTCCGAAGAATCAGATGAATTAGAAGAAGAAATTATGCCATTGAGGCATGATAAAGATAAAGCCATGTTAGAGTTGTTAAAAATGGATTCAAAAAGTTTCATGGAAGATCAACGGCAAAGTTTTGAATTGAAAAAAATTCTCAAAGAAATAGAGAAAACAGATTTTAAAAAGGCAAATGGTTATGCTGTACTAAGAAATGGGATGTTGGTGAAGAAGAAGATCAACAAGATTGGCGAAGAGGGAGATCTTATTGTTGTTCCAGAACAATATAGAGAACAAATAGAAAACATGTGTCATGAGGGAACGTCGGGGCATTTAGGAGTGACAAAAACCAAAGACAGACTAGCGAAGTATTTTTATTGGCCTAACTGTTATAAAGACATTGAAGAATTTGTAAAATCTTGTGATTCATGCCAACGTGCTGGAAAAGCTGGGGACAAAAAGAAAGCACCTTTAAAAATAGTTCCAATTATTCCTGAAATTTTTACAAAAATCAACGTTGATGCCTGTGAGCCTTTGCCCGAGACTTCAAGCGGAAATAGATACATAATTACAGCTATGTGTTTGTCGTCCAAATATCCAGATGCAGTACCAGTACCAGACATAGGATCCAAGTCGGTAGTTGACGTTTTGTTACACATTTTTAGCCGCATGGGATTTCCGAAAGAAATTCAAACTGATCAAGGAGCCAGTTTTGTAAGCATTTTGACAGTAGAATTTCTGGAGCGGTTTGGAATAAAAGTTACTCATAGTTCTGTATATCATCCCCAAAGTAATCCGGTAGAACGATTCCATCTAACTATTAAAAGGATGTTGAGAGTTTTATGTCTTGAGACTGCTCCGGATTGGGAGAAACAGTTACTGGCGGCGCTGTTTGCTTTGAGAACTGTGACACATGAAAGCACAGGGTTTACGCCTGCTGAATTGGTGCATGGAAAAAATTTGAGGACGCCAATGACACTATTGTAAGACAAATGGATGGGTCATCCTGAAAAAGAAATCTTTGTCACTGAATATGTATTTGAGTTAATAAATAGGATGAAAAGACGTCAAGAACTTGCCATTAAAAACATGGAAGTGGCTCAATTGAAAAGAAAATATTGGTATGACAGAAATGCGGTAAAACGTGAATTTCAAGAAGGAGATTTAGTATTGGTTTTTGTTACCTGCAGGCCAAATAAGTTAGCGGAACAGTGGAAAGGACCAGGGAAAATTGAGAAAAAAATTTCTGAGACTAATTATGTAGTAAGCTTTGAAGGTAAAAATGTAAAGCATCAAGTATATCACATTAACATGCTGAAACCATACCATAAACGACCAGAATTTGTGAACTAATTGCCCGTTTGTGAAAATGGTGAAATGGATTTAGACATTAAATTTCCGCAAGTTGAAAAAAATCCCAATATATTTAACTTCTCTGATATCGAGGAGAACAGTAAACTTCGAGAGCGCCTAAGTGGCCAACAAATTCAGGATCTGAAAAAACTATTATGTCATTACTTGAAAATGTTTTCTAATATTCCAGGAAAGACTCATTTGGTCGAACATGATATCGAGCTAGCTAGTAATGCTATTGTAAGAGTTAAGCCTTATAGAATGTCGCCCAGGCAGATAAATATTCTTAAAGCCGAGATAGATAAAATGCTGCAGTACAAGATTATAGAAGTTGGTGAATCAGACTATACATCACCCATGATTTTGGTAGAAGTACCCGGAAGAGATCCACGCCTATGTATTGACTACAGGCGATTGAATGAAGTGACAAGGACCCAGTTCTATCCATTGCCCAACATAGAAGAAAGAGTCGAAAAGGTTTCTGGAGCGAAGTATATTACAGTATTAGATTTAACAAAAGGGTACTGGCAAATTCCATTAAGTGCTAGAGCTCAACGATTGGCAGCGTTTGTGACTACTTTTGGAACGTATCGGCCCTTAAAGATGCTATTTGGCCTTAAGAACGCACCTTATGTCTTTAGCAAAATGATGTAGGAACTTTTGAGAGGCTGCGAAGAGTTTGCCGTACCATATCTAGATGATGTTGTCATTTTTTCCGAAAACTGGGGGATCATTTGATACATCTTGAAGAAGTGCTACAGATGTTGCAGAGGGCTTCCTTGACCATAAAACCTTCCAAATGTAAGTTTGCTCAAGATCACGTCTTGTATTTGGGTCATATTGTTGGACAAGGATATTGAAAACCAGCGGAACGAAAGGTTCAGGCCATAAAAATTTTTCCTACGCCAAAGAACAAGACGCAAGTAAGATCTTTCTTAGGCCTGGCGGGGTATTACAGCAGATATATTCCAATGTTTTCTTCGATAGCAGCTCCCTTGACAGACATCTTGAAGGGTAAAAATCGTAAAGAGGAAATTATATGGTCAGAACAATGTGAGAAAGCTTTTGTGGAACTAAAAAAATCTTTATCTAGTTTTCCTGTTCTGTATGCCCCTGACTATGAACGTAGATTTATTCTACAAACTGATGCTTCAGATCAAGGAATGGGAGTCGTCCTCTCGCAAGAACAAGAAGACGGCGCTGAACATCCTGTACTCTATCTAAGCAGAAAACTTTCGACAGCAGAGAAGACATACAGCACCAGTGAAAAAGAATGTGCCGCCATTATATTTGTGGTACAGAAACTGAAATGCTACCTGGATGGTCAAAATTTCCTCATACAAACTGATCATAACCCTCTCGTTTGGTTACGCACCAACGCAAGTTCAAATGCTCGTCTGATGAGATGGGCCCTTGCTTTACAAGCATATGATTTTGTTATAATTCATCGATCGGGAACTATGCACAAAAATGCAGATGGACTGAGCAGAGTTCCAACTTTAGATGATCCACCTTGATCATGCTATGTGTCTGCTAGTGAAAACATTTTTTGTTTTTTTTTGTTTTTGGTTGTGGTATATAATACATAGAAATTGTTGGAAAACACGTAAAGATGATTGTTAAATTAACTGATATATTTCTATTTGTAAATGGATTATGACTCATTATGTGAACTATGACTATTGTATTGTAAAATGACAAGAACTTTTTACCACTGGAAAAAGTTCCTCTGGAGTGAGGAGGGGTTGTAATTGTGTAAAGTAATAAATGTTTTGTGTTGTGATCGAGTGTCTGTGATGATACAGCCTGTCAGTAATGAATGGCCACTCGTTGAACGTACGAGAGCGAGAGAGACCGAGTGACGTGAAACCGTTCGGCCAGCGAACAACCTATACTTCATCCGGGATTTGGGCCTGGAGCTATCCCCGATTGCTAGCCAGAAACCCACGCATCCGACCACTCTGCCATATAGGGAAAAGCAAAAAAGTATTTAAGCATACACGTTTAAAAAATGCTTACACCTGAAAAATGTTTTACGAATTGGTGTACGGTATGTTATTTTATTCAAAACGTGTGTGCCTGTCTGAATTCTAAATTGTGCGACCCTTACTTATAAGCACATAAATTATTATTTATCTGGCGTCCTTACTTATACGAAACCATACGAAAAACAAATTCTGCAAATTGCAACTCATGAAATTGAGTTGTTCGAATACTTTCGTCATAATGTAAGACCAGGCAATTGAGTAAAATATTCCTCCTTTCTTCTTCGTTGAATATAAATCACCCTTACTAGAATACAGTTTTTTTCTTAACCCTTTAATCGGCTGAAACGAATTAACTCTGGGTTAATAAAATACGCTGAACTCAAATCAAAAGAATATATTCGCTGTCTAAGAAGTGGGCCGAACGAGACTGGAACGAATCCATTCAGGTTTAGTGGTCCCGAAACAGCTCGTAAGAGTTACGTTCAAGACTAGAGCATCGAAAAAAGTTGTGTTCGCCCTTAGATTTGTTATTTAGACTGGTCATTCAGGCGCATAATTGACACCAATCTCTTCTAAAAAATTAACTGATAAAGGGATGTGGCAACGGAGCCAATTTAAGGAAGAAGATACAAGACATTTGAGTAACTTTTATTTTTACCCGGTGGCATGATGTTCATGTCAGCGGGACTAGCCCTTCGCTATCATGTTTTACATCATGGGAGAGGGAATATAGGACTGGAAGAGAGGGCTTTTAACCAATAGTAGGTTTATTTTCTCTGCCAACTGATAAGAGGTAGTAAAGATAAATTATTTTCCTCTAGCTTTCGTAAAACCCGGTCGCTATATGAGCATTTCTGTTTGGAGGGAGCAAATGTTTGGGGCACTGTTTAGTTTAAGCACAGTACATCAATTGCTTAAAGGATTAATCCATGTGCCAGAACTAAAATTAAAAACAAATTAGTGTAATTAATGTCATACATGCATATAAATTTCACTTAAATGTTGTATCAGTATTCGTATCAGTCCTTCTTTCTTTAATTCCCAACAAAGTTACAGCGAAAGCCTAATTTTCTGTTTCCCTTTGTTTCACTCTTCGTGTTTATGATATAAGCGTTCTACAATAATTATCTTTAACTCGAAAGGTGCATAAAATACATTTGACATTTTTTAGCTCAGAGAAAGTGCAGTATCCTTCCAAAAAGAGGAAATGCACATGACTATAGCGAGTTTTCAAATATGAGCACAGAAATATTTTAACAATTTGAAAGGAGATCAACATAACTAGTACGGACAAGTTCTAAGTTCTAACCTTCATACAGAACCTGGAACTCTTTCTAAAGGGGTGTGAAACTAATGGATCCGCCAAGGGGTGGGCGAGGAGTCAGGGTCATATATTTTTAGCTAGTTGATAAAGATGGGACCGAGTTCGAGTTCCTGTTGAGGATGTTTTGTTGTTGTTTTCTGTTTTGACGAATACTGTGAGCAGCTCGTACGTCTATAAACAATAGCCCCTACTTTATCTTTAATACGAATCCAACCCGATCACCATCTTTACCCGTGAAAACTAAAACCAACCTGAAAGCCAAGAGGTTTCTTTTACATGTGAAACCTAAAAAATTGAGGTCGAAAACTTTCATATTATCTGCAAAACATGAAAGCCGAAGGGTTTAAATTTATCTGTGAAATCTAAAAACCTATAAGGTTTCCCTTTCCCTGTGAAATCTTAAACCCGAAAGGTTTCACTTTAGCTGTAAAACATGAAAGTTGAACGGATTTATTTTATTTGTGAAACTTGAAAGGCAGGAGATTTTCCTTCACTTCCGATATCTGAAACCTAAAAGCTAAAAAGTCTCATTTTAGTTGCAATTAGGCAGAATGTTTCAGTGTATCTGTGAAACCTGAAAGCACAAGGTTTCCGTACAGCCAAAAAGTTCACTTTAACTTTAAAACATGAATGCTGAACTGTTTCACTTTACCGGAGTAACCTCTTAGCCGAATGTTTGTCTTTACGGGAAACCTGAAAGAGGAAAGTTTGCAGTTTACCTGGACAGCACCCAACAGAATTTTGCTGACTTTTTATATTTTTTTTGTCTGGTTTAATGACACGTCTTCCCGCCAGAGTTCGAGCAGAGAAACCAAGAAGTACAAGAAAGCACAAATTCTCTCCCTAGACTTTTCATTCCCATAAAGGCTTTAACAAAATGTAAAATATCGGTGTTTTCCAATTATTTTTTTAATGTTATCGTGTAGATTTTTCTTTGCATCACTGGCTTGCTTGCAATGGCACAAATGTTACTGCCAGGGTTTATGATCTTATACATTTCCTATTTATGTGAGAGAACACGGTATTTGTTTTTATCGCTTACAGTCTCTTTCTAACAAGTGGATATCATTGTGTTTTCGAAAGTGCAGTTTATAAGCTTTCCAATGCATTCATAATTTATGCAGCTCACATCTTGCGTTGTTCATGTGACTCTTCGAAACATTTGGAACTGCACTGAAACGTTTCCTTCACATTGAGTTCTGCCATTTAGGTTGTTTCACTCCGGTGCGAATCCCCTTGCAGAGCTTAATTTCGCAAAAGCCGGTAATTTATTGTTGATACAAAGTCTAGTTACTTCTTTCTATTCTCTTGCCATAGCAGGAAAATCGCTGACAAGAGGCAGTTTTCTGCCCAGTCTTGGTCGAGATATATTTTCTAAAATCTCACCCCATTCCATACTTTTCTGTTACCAAAATGTGATTTCCAAAGCTACGATTTCTTTTTCGCTTTGGGTAATGCAGTTGCTGCGTTCGAGCATATTAGATACTGCATATGAACCTTACGTTTCTGCAAAAGGGACATAATTTTGGCGGAGCAAAATTACGCTTTAAAAGGTTTCGATATGATCGCCAGTTCTTCTGTCCACCATATCGATTTTTCTATCGATTCTTTTTCAGTCTTCTTTAGGTACTTACTTAGACAGTAATGGCTCTAAGTATGGTTTCTAGCTATTGTCATTTATACAGCAGATCCCATTTATAACGACGTGCGGGGAAAATCATCGTTAAAGCCCGGCGCTCGGCAAATCCGATTTTTGGTGAAAATTCCAACAATGTAAATACATACATACGTGATAATGTGCACATGCAGTACGTGTATATTTTATATCAATGACAGTTAGATATACTTGAAGCATTTAATTAATTAACCACGTTAGCATTGTAATTAATTAATCAAACCTTTCATGTATAATCAACTTCACAACCATGTGAGACTAACCGCAGCTTAACTATACAACATTCATGCAGTAAAAGCAGCCTTGATCCCCTAATGCAGTGTTCACTTGGAGGGTGAAAGAGGCAATTCACACAATTTCCAAATTGTTATCTCCTGTTTTCTCGGCGGCGATTTCCCCGTTCCACTACTCTCCTGTTGATCTCTGCAATTGCCTCATAGAAATTCACTTGAATGTGCGTGACCCCCACCCATGCTCTTCTTAGCCTGTTTTCAAATCTCTTAATGTTATACATACAAGCCATAGCCGCCTGAAGTTGGTGGAAGGGAGAGAGTCTTCTACAACTCGCTTGTTGAGCATTTGCTTTACTCCTTCCATATTGTTTTTCTATCAACACTCTTCCGTTACACACCGAGATTCCCGTAAGCTGTTGCAAGTACCTTCTGTAAGCCACTTTTTCTAGTCCTCCAATCCAGAACACTGCGCGGCAGATTTTATCTGCCTGGACAAATATGAAATGTCATTAAATTTGGTAATTTTCTTCTTAAAACTGATCATCTTAGCTATTCACTTCCTCGTAAAATCCGGGGACTTCATTAAATTTTGTTCATTCGAGACGATCAAATTAAGTTTACATTAACATAAGCAAAGGTTCCGGTTTGGCTCCTTAAATCCGAGACCTTGATAAATGCGTGCGCGTTATAAGCAGGTTCTACAATATTTGTGACATGAATCACGAATTTACCCTTCCGTTTTGGTTTCTATAACTCTCATGCAAATTTTGTAACTTCTCAATTAAATATTTTCCTCCTTAACGACACATTACTTTCGTGACTTTCCTATGCGTCTTGGCAACACTGACAGTGAGTCAGAAATGAATAAAAAGTGAACGTTGAATGCAAATATAATAGACCGAGTAGACATTGTAAAGACGTGAATATTAACTTTAGTTGCTTTATTGATTGTTACACACTACGATAACATAACTGACCATGGACACCATTGCTAACAGTATGGCCGCTGCAACGTTTGAGGAATAAATATTTGTTTCATTCACAAGTTGATAGTTTCTAAAACATTGGTTTTATGTCTATTAGTTACTTATATCTTCTGCTAGTGTTTTTAACTAAGGACAAAACTCAATTTTCAAAATAACTGAAAACTACTGTGACGTACCTACCAGCAGGACGCACACGACATTAAGGCAGTAAGCAGTCAGAATGAACATCTGCGTAGCTCAGTTGGTAGAGCGACTTGTTCCGGAATAAGCGGACTCGGGTTCGATTCCCGGCGTAGACCAAAAATTACGGAGAAATTTACTTCGTTATAATGGCGCCCGAACTATCCGGATGACCCGACCGTTCCAAATCTCGCAATGGTGTGATGTTATTTCCACACCGCGAGATAGGAAAAATCAGAGAATCTCTTCTCCAGCGCTTTGAAAAATAAAAATGTGTGACGTTGCTTTCCACACACCAGATTGACTGGGAGTTCTCAAGTGCACGTTCTACAGTGTATGGCTGCCTTCAAAGATTCATGGTCACGGCTGACCCGTGGGCCATGACCCCCGGCCCTCTTTCGGGGGGGGAGATGTGACGTACCTGCCAGCAGGACGCACACGACATAAAGGCAGATAGCAATTAGAATGAACGTCTGCGTAGATCAGTTGGTAGAGCGACTTGTTCCGGAATAAGCGGACTCGGGTTCGAATCCCGACGTAGACCAAAAATGACGGAGAAATTTACTTCGTTATACTACATATTTAACAACACTTTCAGCATTTCGGAATAACCTGCAATTTTTCGAAGTACTGTATGAAAAGCTGTTAATTAATCCTTTAACCTGATGGAAATAATTCACTTGAAGTTAGCAAAATGAGCTAAAATCATCTCGAACGAATATACTCGTTACCTAAGAAGCGGGCAGAACGCAGCTGGAAAGGGTGTGGGCTTGCTCATCAAGGAATCTCAGCTTCCATTACCAGTGGGTACCTCAATGTCACATCAAATTGTCAGTGGTGTCGTAGGTCCGAAAGGTTTCGACAGGAAAATGTTGACCTGTCAGACCATCCCAGAGACGGAAGACCCGCAACAGTGGTTATGAACATGCTGAAGACTTTACTGGAGACCGACCCACGGGTTATCACGTGGGGAAGTCTCCAGTAAGGTCTTCATTAATTTGGGAAGGTGCACAAGAGGGGAGTGTAGGTATCCCATCAACTCACAGCCGAGCAGAAAACAAATCGCATAAGTGCATGCGTTTCCACGCTTGCACGTGACCAAGTTGAAACGTTCTTAGACCGCATAGTTACAGGTGACGGGAAATGACAGTGTCAGCGCCCTGAAAGAGTTATTAGACCCAAATATCTCCAAAGCCGATTCCCAAAACCCGGCTTACACCGACGTAAGGTCATGCTCTCCGTTTGGTGGAATATGCAGGATGTCGTGATTTTGAGCTGATGCCGGAGAATACCACTTCCACCGCCGATGTGTACTGCCGTCAGCTCGACGATTTGTACGCATTGCTCACGTCAAAACGACCAGTATTGCGGAACCTCAAGGACATGCTCCTCAGCAGGATGAAGCGAAATATCACACAGCACGTATGACTTGTCAAAGGATCAGGTACCTGGGATGGGAGCTGCTACCTCACCTAGTCTATTTCCCGGACATTGTTCAAAATAAGAACCACCTTTTCCAGTAGTTTCAACATTTCTTGGATGGACAGCGATGTTGAACGCGCACTTACGCACTTATTTGCATCTAAGTTGCCATAATTCTATAGTGACGGTACTCAACAATTGCCTAGACGATGAGAGCAGGTCGTGGCAAAGTATGGCGACTACACTTTGGACTGATTTGTACTTGTACAAAGGCCATTCCATAACAACTGAGAGTAATTTTTTTGAGTTGGCAACAGTGCGAAGGGTAAAAATAACAACGCAGACGACAACCTGAATTAAAATATCTATGGCAACAGTTATTAGCCGTGGTAGACTATTCTGATTTTGGTATTCCTTAGTTGCTTAAGGTATGTCTGTATTACTCCCTACAGCTATGGAGGTGAGTGATTCAGAGTTAAGAAGTGAAATGCATTTTGCTATCTCTTGGGCAAAATGGCTCTAGAAACAATTGATTTAAGGAAAAAAAGCTTACAAAGATAAATCTTTGTGTGAGTCAACGATTTTTAGATGGCACTATGATTTCAAAAATGGGCGTTTGTCCGCAGAACTCGCTTCTAGGCCTGATCTACCTGAAAGTGTTGTTACGGAGTGTGTTGTTAACACTGTTTGGGCAATCCTGCAAGAAGATCGACAAATGACGTGTGAAGACATAGCGGTGTCAACTAATATTTCAAAAAATTCGGCATTCCGCATTTTAAGCGACAAATTACTGCCGCATCGTGTGTGTTCGAGATTGGTACCTCATCACCTGACGAGAGTGCAATTGTTAACCACAGCTCAGGTGTGTCATGAGTGGAAAAAAATTATTCCAAAGGATCCAGACTTTGTAAACACAGTAATAACTGCCGATGATACATGTGTCCACTATTTCGACCCCCTCACGAAGCGCGCGACGAGTGTCTGGAAACACACAGGCTCGCCTCTTCCGAAAAACGTCCACCAAACCAAATCAGTTGGCTGGGAAGGGGGTGAAGATAATTTTCTTAGATTATAAAGGTGTAGTCTACCAGCATGCCATTCCTCCACAAATTACTGTCAATGCTGAGTATTACATTTCAGTCTTGAAGCGTCTTCGACGGCACATATCGATTCAGCGACCGGAACTGGTGGGCAAGTGTACCCTAAACCATAGTAACGCATGCCAACATGGTGCTGCTTGTGTACAACAGTTTCTTACGAAATTCAGTATTAAAATCATGCCACATCGTGCATATAGACCGGACCTCGCCCCGCGAGATTTGTGTTTGTTTGAATGAGAAGTTTCGTGGCGCAACATTCAACACAGTTGCTGACGTTATTCAAACTGCACATGGGTCGCTAAAGCAGCTTCCACAAAATGCCTTCTCCACATGCTTTGAAAAGTGGATTGAACGATGGGACAGTTGCATATCATCCAAGGGAAGATACTTTGATAAAGAATAATATATATTTTGGTGTACCTATGTTTCTTCTTTTTGTGGGATGTTAACAATAAAAGGATGAATTCGCACAATACATCAAATGAAATGAAAAACTCACCGTCTATGTACGATATCGTACATAGACGGTGAGTTTCTCATTTCATTTGTGTGATGTTATTCTCAGTTTTTATGGAACGGCCGTTGTATATGTGGTAATTAGCACTTTTCTGTTGACTTGTATTTGCAGACATAACTTTCTTTCCAACCCAATATGGATAACGTAAGTGTAGATTTCGGAGCTTATATGGACAAATTACAAATTATAGTGGGAATGACTCGTTGATCTGGAAGTTGACCAAATTCTGGTCGTGAAGCCAGTGGAATAATGCTAGACCATTCGTGAACGATTTGCTCACAACGAAAGGCTTTTCACCTTGAATGGTGAGTGGTTAGCTGTCACCGTTTCGTATGATCATTCAATCCGCCATTACTGCGACACACACACTAAAGCCGCAAAACTTTTAAATTTTTTCCAAGCCCACGAGTTCGGAAAGGAATTCCCAATGAGTAAAGTAACGTTCAGAATTACGAAGTGTGAACCGTTAAGTAACTCAGCAATCAGCTAGGAAACAAAGGTGAAACTTAAGAAGAGGAATGATACACGAAAGTCATTCATTTTAGTGGTGTGGCCAAATCGTTCGCTTATGGCAAATCCTTCGTTGTGAATGGTGAGTTGTTGAACAGCTTTCACTATTTTGGGCAGTTTGTCAAAAAGAGCTGTGACTGATCATTCAATCTACTATTACTGCAACGCTTACTGAAGTGGCAGCACGTTAAGTTTCTTCCCAATAAGGAAAGTAATATCGAGAATTAATAAGTGTCTACCGTTATGTGATAGAGCAATCAAGAATCAGCTAGGAATGTGACTAAACATAAGAATGGGAATGATATGTAAATCCCATTCACTTTAATGGTGTGCCCGAATCGTTTATCATGAACGGTGAAAGGCAGAGAGCTCTTGCTGTTTTGGGATTTGTGGCCTTGAAAGGGCTTTTAGTGACCAGGCCTAGGAGCGAGTTCTGCCGACATAGAGAACTGTGGCCTTGAAAGTGGTTTGGGTTGTAAACACGAGATCCCGCCAATGAATGGTTTACCAAAGCGAGCTGCGGCCTTGAAAGCTCTTTGGTCGTAAACACGAGATCCCGGCAACGAATGATTTACGAAAGAGAGATGTGGCCTTGAAAGCGCTTTGGTCGTAGACACTAGATTCCTGTAACGAGTGATTTAGTCAGTGAGCCCATTCTCAACACTGAAATTGAATGGATACTTGAAAAATGAATGATTTATATCATCACTACAGTGGACTAAGTAAGTAAGAAAATCAAGGGTTTATCGAAATAACGGAAAAACCTGCTTATGAAGAACTTTTTATTAATAAGTTGTAGGCCTACCTCGGGCATTCAGAAAGTCAGCAATTCTACTTGGAATAGGCTTATACGTACAAGATAGGTACATATGGTAATGGAAGTTGGGCCTATGCTACCTGTAAAATATGTCCCAACTGTACCAGTGATGTTGGAGTTGGAAAGTGGGATCTGACATTTCGCGTAAGATATTCCCTCAAACATTTAATGTTATTGATGTCTGGAGATTGCGGTGGTTAGAGTAACTGCAATACTTTATTCTCATGCTCTGGAAACCACAACTCGATTGCAAAATAAAGTACACAGATGCATTATCTGTTTAAAATCAGGGACGGTTATTAGGGAACGATGTCTAAACTTAGGGACGGTCATTCAGGAACGATGTATAAAATCCAGGACGGTCATTCGGGAACGATGTCTACAACACTGGGTGCAGGTGGTCCACATGAATAAACCCATACTTCGAAGATGTGACACAATATGCAGAATATACAATGGCCGTAAGGAATGTAATAACATGGCACTCTACAACATTAAGGATCCACCTCCATGCTTCATAGACGGTACAAAACAGTAGGGTTGGCACGCTTCCGCAAGTTTTTGCCAGAAGCACACTATATCAATGGTGGGAAAAACAATGTTTACAACGATTCGTCAGAGCAGATGACACGATACCAGTCTTAAGCATCACAGTTTTTGTGGGTTTTGCAACACTTTGTTCACGTTTTCTTGAATTGATTTTGGCAATCAGAGGTATGTGGATTATAACACAGCGATAAATGCCGGGACAATGGAGTTCCCGACAAACTGCTACGACGGTAGCGGTATCATTGCGAGTGGTGCTGAAGTCTGCTGCTATTTGTGGTGCCGTGACCTAGTGCTTCCGTTGTGCACTCAGTTTCCGCGTTTGCCTATCCAGATCTGACATCTTGGTATAGCGTCCACAATTTGCACGTTTAGATACAACGCAGTGTCCGTTTTGTTAGGCAGTCGTAATCTTCGACACAGTTCCCCGTGTTTTCATGTACTATTTCTACCGTTCTAGTTATACAGAGTTACAAGGAAAGTCCTTCATCAGGCTAATATCTCACAACTATGGCAGTTAGTGATTTACTTCTTGTGCAGTTGTATAGGAAACTCCCTCTGGCGCACACAATAACACCACGAAGGATCCCGTCGCCCTCTTTGTGGGAGTGGTTGAGAGGGCTATCGCTTCCCTCTTTTCAGAGAAGGTAAAAAGTCAATTACAAACTTCTTCAGCGAGGTAAACGTATTACATAAGTGTTTTACTCCCATAACAAAAGATGGAAGGTGACCGGAAATGTATCCCCCAAAGAATCACAACATCCGGAAGCAACGACTGAGTATTTAGACAAGACCTTATTACTTAGGATTTGTCTAAACTTGTAAGTTCGAAGTAAATCAAAGCACAAAGAAAATGTTTTCCTACAAACCTTATCAACAGTTCGTGTTCTGAAAAAAAAAACGCAGTTCCTTGACATTTTTCAATATCAGACTTTGATGTCCAATAAAGTAAAAAATACACTGAGGCAAGGAGAAATAGCATAAAGTGGCGAAACACTCCTCTAATAGGAAAACTGTACGCACATCTAGTTGGCTTGCGTACGTGGCAAAGCTTTCGACTTCCCGTAACTGGTTCACGAAGTATTGGCATACGAACCACTCATATCATTTTTGTATTCTGACGACGGAGCAGAAAACACATTTATATCCATGCAAACATGCTTCGGACACAGCGACTCACGTAGCTTTTCGCTTTTTTCGCATTTGGTGAGTCCCCTTCCATCTTTCGTTATGGGACAAAAACCTATATGTACTATTTTTGCATCGCTGAACAAGTTTGTAATTGACTTTTTTGCACTATCTGCAAAAGGGGGTAGCCCCCTCAATCCCTCCCAAAAGGGGACGAGGGAATCCCTCGTGGTGTTATTGTGTGCGTCATAGTGGGTTTCCTATACAACTGCACAAGAAGTAAATCGCTAACTGCCGTAGCTAGTCAGATTTTGTTCTGATCACGGACTTTCCTTGTAACCCTGTATACTAAAGCTCTTGCAAAACGCGCACCAGTAATCCTGGTTTATGTTTTGAGGTCACTGAGACCTGACACTGTCGATAGTTAATACACACCAGCTGTTTCTCTAGCGACTGTGACACAGCTACGTGGTTGCTGACATCATATTGCAGCTACCAGTGGTTCCATTTTTTTTTCAAATGTAGAGGATTTTAGGAAGGCAGTGTCTGACCCCAGGTCATAAACAACCCTTAGAAATAGGAAGCTAAGAGATTTGGGCTAGAGTGCCCGACAGGAAAGTGACACGGAAGCGAGGTAGAAAGGGGAAGGAAAACGCCCATATTTATTACCGGAGGGCCAGTAACCGGGGTCCGACGGCTTAACGTGCCCATCCGATGCACGGCGGATATTTAGAGGATCGAGCGTTCGTACCTTTCTGGGATCGAACCTGAGGTCCTTTCCGTGACAGTCACGAACGTTGCCCAATAGGCCATCCGCGGCCGCCAGTGGTTCCATTATTTTGATAAACCCCTTTATATGGACCGGTTTTGAAACGAAGTCCTCTAATATATTTAACTAATATAGTATATTATATAGTTCAATGTTTAATATACTGAATATATTTAATATATTGAACCGTGTGCAATGTTTTGGGCGACGTTGTCGAGATATTTTCTTGTGCATTTCACTATGTACATCATACTTAAATTGAAATCAGTTACCGTAAATTTCTAGCGAAGGAAAATTATCGATGCTCACACGTGCAAAAGGCTCTCGGAATTTAAAACGATATTTTCCAGCTGAATAAATATTGGCTTTTCACTCCATAAGGCACATATGTCAACGATTTAAATCACAGACATATTTTAGAAACAATTAATTCTGAGTGTAATCGATAAACACTCATGATATATTTTCATATTTCTACGATTTCCTTTTTGGTCGGTGATAAATTAGTTCAGAACGAAATGTTTTGTTACTTCTCAGTGGTGTGCCTGACTTCGAAACGCGGACCATACATTTGTGTATCTTTCAGTGCCGCACAGATATTCCGAAAGTCTCATGTTTTCCGTAAGGAATGTGAGCTATTAGGATGTTCGTTCGATGCGTAGTGTACTTTTCTTATTTTTATCTGCAGCTTCAGGCAGGCATTATGGGCCCTTTACTCATGGGGAATTTTCACTGGGGAATTCACGTGAAGCTTGGATGAACCACAGAGATGGTTACTCATGCTGCACTAAGCAAGGTACCTAGGAAAAAAAAAGACAAACTCTGAGGGAGCTAAAACACAGGTTAAACACTTACAGAGCAAAAGTACCGCTTATCTATGAGAAGTTTCAATTCCTTTGGGACGAAACGAAATACGCATTAGGCTCGCTTTCCCATACTTCTCTGTAAATCATTTACTTAAACACTACAAATTTAAATGAAATTCCTCTTCTGCATTATCAGGAAAGTTGCTGAGGAGTGATTAAATTTATCTTACCAATAAATACATTTTGAACATCTATTACACTGCTGGACAATTGCTAAGGACGGATCATAAACGGCTATATAGCGCATAAAAAAGTAAGTGTGGTTGGATGCCAAGTGAAATAAAATAATGTCAGAATGCCAGGACATTACAAGAAAGACAATTTATTGTGCTCTGAAATCAAGAAGGCTTTGGAACGTGTTCAAGGGACAAACAGGCCATTTTGTGCAGAATACGTAAACGTGAAAAAAATGTAATTACCGTCCGCAGGCGTTCCGGCGTAAGATGTCAATACGGGATATGGCCACCATGGAGGGCGATGCAATATTCCACACGTCGTGTCATGCTTTGCAGAACATTATCAAGCAGCTGTTGGGGTAATTTATCCCATTCCTCTGTCAGTGCACGGATGAGGGTGTCCTTGTTTATTGGAGGGCATTAGCGACCAGCAAGACTCCTCCCCAAAGCATCCCACACATTTTCAATGGGATTCAGATCTGGAGAACGTGCTGGCCATACGAGGCGTTGAATATCCTCGCTCTCAAGACACTCCTGGACAGCGACTGTTCGATGACATGGTGCGTTGTCGTCCATGAAAATGAATCTATCACCGACAGCACCACGGAACATGCGAACATGAGGTAGCAGAACATCATTAATGTATCGTTGGCCAGTCATAGACCCAGTTGGAAGCACATAGAGGGACGTACGGCCATTGATCGTGATGCCAGCCCATACCATGACACTACATGTCGGATATCGGTCCCTTTCCTGTATGTTTGCTGAACAATATGCAGTACCACTATCACGCCAGATCAGTTGTCGTCGACAATCAGACGATAGACTGTATCTACTCTCATCTGAGAAGAGGACAGCAGACCAGTCGTTATCAGTCCAATTGCGATGTTGATGGCACCATTGCAAACGGGCAGTACGGTGACGTCTGGACAATGGGATGCACACAACAGGACGGCGGGCGTATAGTCCTCCTTCATGCAAACGTCTGGCGACAGTTTTTCGGGAGATCCGCTTGCCAGTAGCAGCCATAAACTGGTTTGCTACCTCACTAGCTGTGCTGCGCCGGTGTCTTTTTGTTGATAGCACTATGTACCGATCTTCTGCAGGTGTCGTACTGCGAACACGACCTCCCCCGTGACGTTTGCTACACTCTCCATTTGTTTCAAATGATTTCCAAAGCCTTGAAACAACACTGTGGCTGACGTCGAACTCCCTGGCAACATCTGTTATTTTTCGCCCTTCTTCAATCTGCCAATAATACGGCCACGCGTAAAATCATCTAGGTGATGTCGGGAAGACATACTGAAAATTGCAAGTTCGTCAATTGATTCTTTCCCTTTCAACTTTGCGTGTGAACAACAGCGGTTAATACGCGTCAAATCCTTTATATCTCTTATCAGCGCTATGACGTCACGAACAAGTTCGGCAATCCAAAATTTGCATACGTACAACATGTCTTACTGTATCCCGCACTTATGCTAATTTCCACATTTTCCTGCCTTCCATTTTATGGTTGCTATCGTTGCTATCGTCATCCGTCCTTAGCAATTGTCCGGCAGTGTATATCAAGACGCCATCCTGAAATTATCATCTAATTAATTCCAGAAGACTTGATATGATACCAGGTAAGTACTCCTTGAAAAGTATTTCAAGATTGTTTGTTTTTTCGTATTTAGACCTTTAGTTTCCTATGTATCTAGAATTTCAAAATATTGTTTTTTTATTGAAGGTCTAACGACCACCGTGAGCAACTCAATGGGCTTAACCAGTGACTCGTCCTTAATTTAGGACCACTGAATACAGGAAAGTGTGAGACCCAGGGCCATGAAACAAACACAACATCCATGCCTCACCGGGAATCGAACATGGACCCTTCTCGGACCAATGATCAGAATACATCGCTTAGACCACTGCGCTACTGGGACGTCTAAAATAGCTTTGATTTAAAAGCCTTGCAGTTCAAGTTTTACGACCCTTAGCATGCTGCTGGTTTGTCTAAACCAAAGGAATACTAAATTGGTGTCCAAATTTACAATCCGGAAGGCGTTTTCGGGGATCAAAATGAAAACACGTTACATCAGGTGCAGACGTTTGGTGTGTGAAGAGACACAACCATAAGGGTAATAAACATTTTATAACAACAGAAAAATGTGTACACATTTTGCTTTTACAAGGTCAAATTCGCAAATGTCAGCAAGATGAGATGTAAGATTGTGACATAAAAATGTCTTAATAAGGAATGTGAGAACCACGTAAGGACAGACAATTTCACCACGAGGATATGTGATCACCGCCAGTATGTTGATAAAATCTGGAGTCAAAACATCGCATTCTTCAATTAAAGCAATGCGTAGCTTCGAAGGGGTAATGCAAAGAAAATGACGAGCTGACGTTTCGTCACAGAACACTTCAGGCAAACACTATAGGGTTCAGGTCATGAGACCTAGCTGGCCACTATATACGCCCAAATTCTTCGCTGTGCAGGAAATCATCGACAAGCTGAGCCTTGTGCTGTCCAGTGTTATCATCCATTAAAAGGAACTGAGAGCAAACAGCTCCCGGGAAGATCTAACATAAGGGAGTGCGGTTTTGCATCTATAGCGCTCAGCATTCACATTGCCTCCTGCAAACATGTGGTGTGATGTGGACCATTTAACATAATGACATCCCACATGGGCATAACACCACCTCCGAAAACTTTGAACTCCGCGGAAGTTCGAAGGATCATTAGGGTTACTTTTTGACTCCAGATGAAATGGCGACGAGAATCTGCTTGTACACTGTATCTCGACCCGTCTGTAAAACGAATACCGACCCACACTTCTGGGGTCCAGGAAAGATGCTGCGTGCACCATTGAGGCGATATCTCCTTAATGCAGAGCGGGACGCAGACCGTGGATATTCTGGCATAAGGGCCAATTGCATTAAGCCTTCGATCTGTCATTTGCATAGGTATCGTATTCCAAGTGGCAGCGGAGAGATCCGAAAAAAATGCCGGGCTATACAAAATTTAGATGCGCGATGACCCTGCCCTGAAAAAGGCAAGTGACCGACTAAAATGAGGATCGGATCATTTAGCTGTTTTACTTGATATGTAAGGTTTCACATACTCGCCAAGAAAATAAAATTTATTATTATTCCACCGAAGCAAAAATATTTTTAAACAGTTCACTTTGCTTAACCAGGACACCTCGGTTTATTGCGTTGAGGATTAAGTTCATGCGGTTTTATTACGCGAGTGTTTCCCAGATCAGCAGACGATGCTCCCCAGGCCAGTTGTACATCAAAATGTAGCCAGTAATATCGTGTATCTAAATCATATTGCGTTCTGTGATTGTGGCTAATGGTTTTTTGGTTCTCAGGTCCGGAAGTATGGAGTGTCAAGTAGAGAGGAATGAACATTTCCGACATCTGCTTCTCTACGAGTTTAACAAGGGATCCACAGCCACCGAGGATACTCGACAAATTTGTGCTGTGTATGGGAAAGATGCTATTGCTCCGAGGACAGCCCGCAATTGGTTTGAGCGGTTCCGAGGTGGCAATTTTGACCTCAACGACTCTCCATGCTCAGGTCGTCCATGTCACTTTGACAAAGATCGTTTCAACCAGCTCGTCCACTTGGATCAGCGTCAAACCACACGCGAACTGACCACTGAGATCGACTGTGATCAGGTCGCTGTGGTGTGACACCTGGAACGTATGGGAAAGGTCCAGAAAAATGGTTCTTGTGAGCTCACACTCTCACCGAGGACAACATGAATCAGCGTGTTGCCATAAATTGTTTCTTGCTCGCCCGTTATCGCGAATGTTATAAGCAACACAAACCCTTTCTCTCACGCATTTATACTGGACATGAAAAGTGGTGCCTGCACGTAAATTTCAGGCATCCGAGGGAATAGTTAAAACAAAAGATGACGCCCACAATAAGTCCAAAACATGACCTTTATCCTACGAAGATAATGTTGTGTGTCTGGTGGGACATTTAAGGCATTATTGACTGGGAAATTCTGCAGAGGAATCGGAGCATCAACTGTGCATTCTATTGTGAGCAATTCAGCAGAAACGGCCATATCGCCTCCACGGTGTCCTTCTCCAACATGATAACACACGTCATCCCAGTGCAAACATAACCAAAATGGCCATTCAGGAAATGAAATGGGAGATCCTTCCACATCCGGCCTATTCCTCAGATGTCGCCCCTTCAGGCAATCACCTGTTCAGATCTCTGTCTAATGCATTCCGTTGCAGAACGTTCAACAATGCTGTTGATCACCAGAACTTCCTTGGCGATTTCTTCGCAGCAAAACCAGCACTTTATTTCAAGAATGGCATTGCTGACCTATTCAGAAGTTGGGACAACATCGTAGGCAATGGGGGAAATACATAGTTGAATGATTACGTTTTCCCTTCTGATGTAATACATTCCTGTACTGCGGTGAAAAAACGGCATGAACACTTATGCATCAACCCAATACAAAACCAAATCTTCAAATTTCGCTTTATTCTCTTCAAGAAAGAAACGAAACTTCGAGTGAGTTAATAATCCTTTTTCTCGTTGGATCAGATGCATACACTTTATAATTATTTTCAATACATCCTTCATGTCTAAGAACTCTCCAAGCAGTTATTCCTGGTGTGCGATATAATGTGAAGATGGGCAATCAATTCCGTCCTTACGCAGTGATCCTATCAAGTAGGTCTGAGAACACTGGATGCATTCAGCGTCATCTGTAACAATAGCTGAAAGTCACTTTGCAGCACCAATCTCATTTACTACTTTAACTAGATTTTCATGGCTGTCTTTGCCCGTTGTTCCCGTAATGAAGTGGCAAACTGCTCTGAAGCAGTACGGACAGGAATAAGAGTTCAGCTGTATGTGTTAAGTCGGGCGATACATCTAATGGTTTCCAGATGTACGTTAAAGCAGTCGGTTAACATTTTTCATGTCACGGCTCACATTGGCGTTAGTTGAAATTAATATCTTAACGAAACACCTTAAAACAATCACACTTTTTGCATTTACAATGCAGTTACAGAAAATAATAATGGTATTTTATCGCATCCCATTTCATTACCTCGTGTGAGCAATTTATTGCGATACTCAGGCGTTTATTGCTCACCCTAATTAGAACTGATTTATTTTTCTTATACACTTATCTTATAACGTGCAGTTCCACTGTACGTGCTTTACATGCATCAACTGTAATTATGTATCTAGGTTCCAAATTCTTACAACTTCCACACATTTATCTTTCACATCATTTTTTATTTTCGGGTATAACGCCCACCGTGGGCAAATCGGAGTGCTAAAAGCGATCTCCGGCCCTAATTTGAAGTGAGTTGTTCCAGGGAAGGGACACAAGCACAACTTGTGCCTAAGGACAAGCATACCACTTATGATTTATCCTGGATTCGAACTATGGCCCAGCTCGGGTGACTAGTCAGAAACTTACACGTCCGACAACTCGATAATTAATCAGCGAGGTTTTTACATCCTTTAGCGTGCAAGTGTTTTCTCTAAAATGTCTGACAACATATGTAATTTTGTATATACGCTGAAGAGCAATTGAATTAGAGATACCTGTCTAGTAACGTGTAGCACCCCCTTTCGCTCTTATGACAGCGGCGATTCGTCTCGGCATGGACTCGACAAAACACCGGAACCGTTAGGACACCGTACGGATCCACAACCCCTGAACAAGCTCCCACAGTTCACGAAGATTTGATGGAGGGGGTCAGAGCCTCGAACATCTCTCTCGATGGTATCCCAGATGTGCTCGATGGGATTGAGGTCAGGTGACTTAGCTGGCAAAGGAAGCGGGTTAAGGTCGGTGGAGTGTTCATCCAACCATTCGGATACAATTCAGGAGCGATGACACGGTGCATTGTCTTGTTGCAGGATGAAGACCCCAGTGGGATGTTGAAGACGCACAAACGGAAGCAAATGGTCGTCCAGGATATCCCGGTAACGTTGACCTGTTAGGGACGGTGTCATACGTACCAGGGCTCCCATTTCAGTCCACGTAAACCGTCCACAGACGAAAATGCCACCCTCACCAGCTTGAAGAGTACCCTGATGGCAAGAAGGATCCATCGCTTCATGTGGTGTGCTCCCTACTCGTATCCTGCCATCCGCATGTACCCACATGAATGTCGACTCATCAGTCCAGGCAACATTTTTCCACATGTCTAGGGTTCAGTGGCGATGTTCCCGCGCCAAGCTATTCTTTGCACCCTGTGATGTGCGGTCAGCAGCGGTACCCTCGTGGGACGATGGCTTCTGTACCCCTTAGCGAGGAGAAGGTTCTGGATGGTGTGCCTGCTTACACGTTTTTGTGCACCATCGTTAAATAACCGAGTGATTTCTTGCACTGTGGCCCGTCCATCCGCTGTTACAATGCGAGCTATCCGACGATGACCCCGCTCATCCACACGCTGTTGTCCACGGCAGTTGGCCCTTGCAGGAATGGTTTTACCGGATTCGATGTACTCACGGTGCACTATTGACACATTGGCTCGTGAAAATCCCAGTGCCTGTACGACTTCCGAGTTGGAGTGACCCATTCTTCGGTACCCGACAGTTGGCCCACGATTAAGTGCGCTTAGATATTTCGTCTTAGATATACTGCATCCGACTCTTACTGATTCCCGTCGCATCACTCCTTATATTGTCGGATCGCTGCATACGTCATGTCGTTTCCGTTTACAGGTCCGCCCACAGCGCCACATTTGCATAACGCCAGCTGTCTCTAATTCAATTGCTCTTCAGTGTAATGGCGTACCAGCTCCGAGAAACACTTTAGCTTTTTCCGTGAACATCAATTTTGCAATTTTATATACAAGGTTTGTCCGGAAAGTAATGAGACCACTTTTCCTGGGCCAATCAGGAAGACCGGAGGGCGGAATCTCCGGGCGTGACGGGTGGCGGGGTATGTTAGGTAAATCATCGATGTCTCGTCAGTTGGCTCTGAGATTTTACAGATTGAGGATCGCTTGCGAAGTGGACTGCTGTGTGAGCGTCGTGTAACAGTCAAAGTGCACAAGGGTATCGAACAGCTATACGCAGTAACGTTTTGTGTTAAACTTGAATGATCCGCAATCTAGATGCTTGCTATGATGCAGAAAGCCTACGGGAAGGATGCTTTATCGAAAGCACAAGTGTTTCGGTGGCATAAAACGTTCACAGAGGGAAGAGAGAGCTTCGAGGATGAGCCACGCCCAGGGCGCCCTTCAACTTCTCACAGTTCGGACAATGTGGAAAAGGTGAAAGCGGTTGTGGACTGTGACCGAGGTCTGAGTGTTAGGATTGGTAGCAGAGCATGTGGGCCTTGCGAAATCCATTGTGCATGAAATCATCACGCAAGAATTGCAGATGCGCAAAGTTTGCGCCAAATTGTCTGCTAAGGTTTTGACCGATGAACAGAGGAACACCATGTGTCGATGTTTCGTGAGCTTGTGGACCGTGTGAGGAGTGAACCTGGTTTTTTGGAGGTGATAACAGGTGATGAAACATGTGTCTTTGAGTACGCTCTGGAGACGAAAAGATAGAGCTTAGAGTGGCACACTCCCAAGTCTCCTCGACCAAAGAAGGCTCGAATGAGCAAATCGAAAATGAAATCAATGCTCATTGTCTTCTTTGACTGTACAGGTTTTGTCCATAAGGAGTTCGTACCACCCGGACAAACGGTCAACCCTGTATTTTACGTGGAAGTGCTTCAACGGCTGAAAAACAGAGCTGCGCGCGTCCGCTGAGAAATCCCCACCTCTTGCGTTCTTCACCACGATAATGCGCCGAGCCATGCGTCGCTGAGAGTGAGAGAGGTTATGGCGAAACACAACGTGGGAACGCTGCCCCAACCTCCCTACAGCCCGAACGTTGTCCCGGCGGACATCCTTTTGTTTCCCCGGCTCAAATCCAACCTAAAAGGACACCATTTTGGGACTGTTACAGACGTGCAAACTGCCGCGACGAGTGTTTTAAAAGCGATCCCTGTTCCGAACTTCCAGGCAAGCTACGCGGCGTGGCAGAACCGCTGGCAAGTGTGTATTGATGTTCAAGGATGTTATTTCGAGGAATTTTAATGTTATGTAAGTATAACTTTAAATAAACGTCTGTTATTGAGTGATAATTGAATGAGTCTCATTACTTTCCGGACAGACTTTGTACACACTTTAAAAAAAACAGAAAAACAAAACAAAGCACGTGGAGAAAGTCATTCGATCCTGAATGTCGTTCGATCCGTATGCCAATAACTCAGGGCCGTATATGTAAATGATTGAAAAATAACGACCAACAGTTAAATATTAGCACCGCCCCGGTGGCGCAGTGGTCTATACGATGGCTACTGATCATTCGTCTGTGTTGAAATCCCGCTAGGGCATGGCTGTTGCGTTTGTCTTACGGCACCGGCTCTCTCCCTTCCCTGGAACCGGTGGCCCTAAATTAGGGATGGGCGACTGCTTATAGCCCGTTGAGTTGCTCACTGTGATCGTTAAACCTCCAACCCCAAAAAACATATTGGCTATTGGCCCTCCACAGCACATAGCAACTTCACATCGAGGAGGGTATGTCAAGAGCAAAAGCTCGCACGCAGGTGCAATTGCAACTGCGGATTGCGGTTGTACGAACCTCCACGTACTGTGAGGATGCTTCCACGTTAGATATGTGCAGAATACGAGCAGTTGTGTGAATTTGAGAGAGAACTTATAATTGGGGTGAGAGAAGCCAGTTGGAGTCAAGTCGTCATATCGCCGGCATTTGGGTCGGAGCGACGCAGACAATGAGTTTATGTTTGCGCCAATTTGTGAAGGAGAGCACCATCCAGTGGCACGCGGGCAGTAGACGGCCGAGAGAAAGGACAAAACCTTTTTTTTACAGAGGATTTTAGGAAGGGAGTGCCTGACCTTAGGTCTTAAACAATTCTTAGAAATAGGAAGCTAGGAGATTTGGGCTAGAGTGTTCGATAGAAAAGTGATACGGAAGCGAAGTAGAAAGAGGAGAAAGACGCCCTTATTTATTACCGGGGGGGGGGGGGCAGTACCCGGGGTCCGACGGCTTAACGTGCCCATCCGACGCACGGCGGATTTCTAGTAGTGGATCGAGCGTTCGTACCTGCCCAGGATCGAACCTGAGGTCCTTTTCATCGCAGTCTCGAACGTTGCCCACTATGCCACCCCGGCCCAATTCTCATCCATCCATGGATAGATGGTTGGATGAGACATCCATCGATATATCATCCATCCATCCGTCGATGGATGCATGACCATAGATGAATGGATGGAATAGACCGGATCCATCCGGTCTATTCCCAGACGACTTGCGACACCGGGACTACATTCAAAGCGGCCAATCCGCCGCCTACCACTGACCATCAAGAATCGCTTCTCATTGGTTGCGGTGGTGTCGGGCCAGAATAAATTGGGAGAGTGTCCAGTGGCGTCGTGTTGTCTGTAGTGATGAGTCACGGTTTGCACTTGGCCCCGCTGAGCAGCGCATGCGCGTCTGAGAATGAGTCAGACGGCGCACGCATCCTAACTTTACCATGAAACTGCAAACGGCTTGGACAACGGAAGTCACTGTCTCGGGAGGCTTTTCTTACGACAGACGGAACACCCATGGTGGCCATTCGTACTACTCTCACGGGTGCACGGTACGTCGACGACATCATACGACCTGTTGTGTTGCCATTCCAGTCGCTCCATCACTGAGCAAATTTTTGAAAAGTATAATGCCAGGCCAAACACGGCCGGGCTCTCCCAGGCCAACCTCTGTAATGTGAACACCCTTCCGTGGCCAGCCTGATCGACCTCTCACGGATCGAACATGTTTGGGACATGATGGGACTCTCTCTACGCCCATCCCGGAATGTTCGCGAACTGACCTACCACTTGCGCACCATCTGGCATGCTATATACTCAGGAGAGTATCGGTCAACTGTATGCGTCTGTGCAACACCGGGTAACCGCTTGTAACCAAACGAGGGTGTTCGCTACAATACTGATCAGTTCAACTAGTGTAGCCCGTTTAACCCTTTAGCCGGCTGGAACGAATGAACTTGGGGTTAGCAAAATAGGCAGAACAACGATTTTATTCGTTGTCTATGAACTAGACCGAACGCGGCTGCAATGAGTGAATCTGCGAATCCGAAATCGTTGATTTTCCTTTAGGCTTTTCATTCAAAGTGGTCATTTAAGGGGAAATGATTGCTATCAATGCTTTCTGCCTAATTACCTTCCTCACTAAAAATGCTATAAAAATGGTGCTCAAAAAGGAGAGAAAAGATGTTTCAGTAACTAGTTTTTTTACGCTTTCCGACCGTAGGTCGAAGAAGCGTATATGCTCCAGCTTTGTCCGTCTGCCTGTCTGTCTGTCGGCACAATAGCTCGCATAAAAGTGGTTCGATTTCGATGAAATTTCAGTATGTGGTTGGAAACCAGCTGGGGACGAACCATATTGTAAATCGGCGAAATAGATTCAAAGGTCAGGACGTAGGAGTGGGATTCATTCCATTGCCCTTATGCGTCATAACTTCCGTTAAAATATTTCAATTGCGACAAAACTTTAGTATGTTGTTCCGGAGATATACTGAAAGGGTTATGTTTAATATCGTCGAAATGGGGTCAAATGTCAATGTAGAGGAGCGAGATTTATTCTACAGACGTTGTCCTTATAACTTGAGTAATGATTTCTGGTATGTTGGAAAGTCTGTCATAATCAATGCATTGCATGATTTTACTAACTTGTTACCTGCTGGCATGATGTCTGTGTCAGGAGGACTAACGCTTCCCAATCATTTATAAAGCACTATAGGGCAATCAGTCTGCAGGCTATAAGACTAAGAACTTTAAGGGACACCTACTACCAGCGAAAGATTTATAGTCGATACTAGGTTTTTTTTTATTGAAGGTTTAACGACCACCGTGAGCAACTCAATAGGCTATAAGCAGTCGCCCGTCCCTAATTTAGGGTAACTGGTTCCAGGGAAGAGAGCGAGCCAGTGCCGTACGACAAACACAACATCCATACCTAAATGGGATTCGAACCCGGACCCCGTTTGGACGAATGATAAGAGGCCATCGCTTAGACCACGGGGCTGTTCAGATGAGAGAAGGAAGGGAATTGCTTTACCGAAGCTTTCGTAAAACCCGGCCGCTATGTGAAAATTTCTGTTTGATGAACGCAAAAAATTTTGAGTGCCGTTTGGTTACATCGGCCACTTAAAGGGTTAATTCGGAAAAACTGCCAAATTGATGTATAATTACAAGCATTTCGTATAAATGTACATTGCATCACATACTAATTTTCACCTTTATTGGGCGATTCCTTTTCGGTGATTCGTTTTTTATGGAATGTGTGTGTGTGTGTGTGTGTGTGACAAAGTGTGAATCTTTTTTTTGTTTGAAAATGAATTTTTAGGGTTGTTGTATAATAATAAAACTTGCAAAAAGAAAGCTATTTACATCCATCAACATTTTGCGGCATACTGGTTTGGAAGCAGTGCCTTTGTAATGGTCGTCATATGTCAGTGGTATATCAGTAAGGTCAACACAGAGGCGCGTTTTTGCGGCTGTTGCTCAAAAATTCTAGAAATTCTTTAGTGAAGACATTTTTAAGTGCATTAACATATTTTGCAATTTTTCCTTTAGAGTATAAATTGCCAAAATGATTACCTGAACCTCTGCACATTTTTTTTAATTTAATCTTTTAATTACTGAAAGTGATATGCTTTATTTCTTGAGAAGAAAAAAACAACAACTAACCGTTACGTAAGGCGCTGTGTTGCGCCAGCATTCATTTCTTGAAGGAACTCTAGAAAATGGCATAAATACTTGAAATAACTTCCCTGCCATCAGAACGTGATAATGGGACTCCGAAGCAATAAATATCTCACGCCGAGGCCTAGCCATTCTGAAATAATTTTTTTAGCACATTCTGCTTTCGTAATCACAAATTACGAAATTATGAAAGTTCTTACCGTTCGTCTCGCACCTAAACGACATGTGATGAGCCATCATTTATCGCATGCGCCTCAATACCGACATTAAACTAAAATTGAATTTTTACTCACCAGTAATGTAGCAGGATTTTTACAGAAGAGGAAAAAGGAGAAGGTTAATGCATTCATCAGCGGCAAGATTCAGAAATGATTTGCAATAATAAAAGGAAGCTATGAGACACACGTGTTTGGCGTACATTATATCAAAGAGCATTTGACTTTTAATGTAATGTTTAATATTGTTCGCAGCATTTCGTCAATTTTCTTTAATTTCAGGAGGTGGGCACAGGCCGTGATTTGACTTTCGGATAAATACTAGACTTGCAGATAAACAAAGCAAAACTTATGTTCATCAATTAGATTTTTTTACCCAGTATTACCACAGTTGAATCAGTATTAGTATAATATCTCACAGTATTTCAGAAACAGCCTCGTTTATACTTTGGAATCTCTGAAAACACGAGTTTGTCCGCGACGGGAGTCGAAGCCGTTCCCCTCACTCCGGAGTAAGTCGCTCTCCCAACTGAGCTACGCTGACAGAATATCTCGCTGCAGATTTGTTGTGTTGACACATCATTTCACCTCTGTAGTACGTCACAAATCTCGTTCATAATTTGATATATATATACATAAAGGTACATTGCTTGACTATTTAGTTTCTGAAGTGCTAAGTGCACAGCACTATTGATAAATTTTGCTGATTATAAAGTGACAACATTTTACTCCCGTAATCCTAGTCAAGTTATCTCAAACATGGAAATCAGTTTCTATAGCATCCAAAATATGTAAAACGTAGTATTGATTTGTACCATTGCTCCAGTAAAAGTATGACAAAAGTGTCAATATCTTTAGGACTGATTATACTCAGAATCACCGCAGTTATAGTTATAGTTTTTGTAATACCGTAGTTGTTACGCTACGTTAGTTTATTACTACTCCAATCAAATTCCCCAAAACAGTAGTAACGATTTGTGCAAAAGTGACAATATTTTCCTGTCGTTAATCCAGTCAAAGTGCATAAGTATATGAAAGGTAGAAATGCTTGTATTTTTCTGTCGTTAATACAGTCAAGATATTTACGGTATTTAAAAAGTGCCAATACCTTTCTGCCGTTAATCTAATCAAAGTATCTGAAAAACGACAATGCATTTCTGCTACTGGTGCAGTCGAATTCCGGAAACATTGGCTGCGGTTTTTTCCACTACTCAAGCCAAGGTATTAAGGTATCTCAAAGGCAATATCTTTCTATCGTTAAACCAGACATGATATTCTTACGTGCATAATTAATTTCCTTTTTTCATGGCCAAGTACGAAAAAATCATCTCAAGTGTTTTGCTGGTGATCTGTAAAAAACGGTTCGTTTAGTATGCAGGCGTTTGCACCTCTCGCCTACCGCGAGAGTTGTTATTGTTCCTTCTTTATTTTAGCCATCGGAAAGCTTTTTTCCATCGGTTAACTTCAACCTGAATCGATCAAATGATGTGATCCTGTGGGCTGCGAAAAGCAACAGGTTGACCAGGGTAGAAGTGAGTGTTCTTTTGAAGATGTGCGGGTGTTCGTTTGACGATGTGAGCGAACACTTGTGTTATTTTGCGCTCGTGAGATACTAGTACTCATCAGTGATTTTTTTGTTGTTGTTGTGCGATGATCAAAACCTTGCTGGATTACCTATGCAATAATTGAATAAGTTTAGGAGATATTTGGATGTCCGCAACTTTCGATATGTACGTGGTGATATAACATATTTATATATATATATATATTTTATGATGTATAAATTTCTTACCTGCAGTAGTTAGGAAAAACGTTTGTTTTAAGAACTTGCTGACCGAGACCGTACGACATATTTGTTTAGCATTTCAGTTACTCACTTTTCATCCCGTGTATCTCTGCATTATCAATTCGGCTCTATCTTGTATTTATTTTTGAGTTACTAAATGTTGCCGTCCTATTTGTTGGTTAAAAATGATCTCCATACGAAGTTTCTATGTACTCACTCTCTTCTTTACTATTCTCAATCCAGAGGTCGAACACGACCAGTTCGCTTTCCTCCTGGCCTTCTGCCCCGAATCTCGGAACTGATTCGGGGCAGAAGGCCACTAGTGACGTAACAAAATTTAAGGTGTGTGAATACTGGAAATACTTTCCTGCCCTTACTCCAGCCCAGGTATCTCAAAAGTGGTAATACATTTCTGCCGTTACTTCACTCACTGTATCAGAAAATGTACTTGTGCATGGCCGAAATACACAGTCGAGTCATATTATTTTGACCACCTCCTACTTTTGACGTCAACAGCGCGTAGCCAATGAAAGAAGGCACATGTCGTGAGCTGGCTTGGAGGGTATATAAGGTGTGTTGTAGGCATTCTGAAAGCATAGGGCCGCGGGTGGCCTAGTGGGCAACTTTCGTGACTGCCACGGAAAGGACCTCAGGTTCGATCCCAGAAAGGTACGAGCGCTCGATCCATTAAATATCTGCCGTGCGTGGGAAGGACGCGTTAAGCCGTCGAACCCCGGGTACTGATCCCCGGTAATAAATAAGGGCGTCTTCCTCCCCTTTCTACTTCGCTTCCGTGTCACTTTCCTGTCGGGCACCCTAGCCCAAATCTTCTAGCTTCATATTTCTAAGGGTTGTTTAAGACCTGGGGTCAGACACTCTCTTCCGAAAATCCTCTACATATGATCTGATCTGATCTGAAAGCATATTATTCGTTGCTGTCATGGATAAATGGGGCGATTCATCAGATTTGCAGAAAGCGATAATTATCGGCTTTCGGGCCAAGGGTGGCAGTATTTCTGAAACAGTGCAGATTGTGAACTGTTCGCATGCTGCTGTGGTTAAAGTGTATCGTGATTGGAGGAATGGCGAAATTGCAGGACTGTCTGCGAAGCACCACGTGCCGTATACAGACGGCCATCAGTACCACGTGGGACTGCCGAGCAGCACGTGCCATTGATGTGAGAGGTAAACGTCGGGTTCGAAGATGTATGAGGACCGATCGACACGCTACAGTGCAGCAACTCACTGGCCGAATGAACCAAGGGCTACAGGAATGTGTCTAAAACGACAATTCAGCAAACCCTGCTGCGTATGGGGCTCCGATGCAGACAGTTGCTCACTGAACGTATGCTAACGAAGGTGCATCTTCAGAAAAGGCTTACATTTGCACGCATTATCGGAATTAGACCTGCGCTGATTGGCAAAGGATTGCCTTTTCCGATGAATCACGTATTTTGTTTCATTTAACTGATGGACGTTTGCGTATAAAGTGAGAAACATCGGAGAACAAACACCCTTCAACCATTGCTGGAAGAACACAAGCGTTATGTTCTGGGGAATGTTTTCGTGGCATTCTCTGGGTCAACTAATACCTGTGGAAAGCACTGCGGATCGAATTCGTTATGAATCCATCCTTGCAGACCACGTACATCCATACATGCTCATTGTCTTCTCTGGGACGGAAGGGATAATTCAGCACGACAATGCGGCATGTCACACAGCTAGAAATATCTGAGAGTGATTGGAAGAGTACGATGAATATTTCCAAATTACTTCCTGGGTCCTCTAATTTCTCAGATTTAAATTCAATTGTGAATTTGTGGGACCACATTGATCGTGTTGTTTGCTCTATGGATGTTCCACCACGCAACCCCCAGCAACTGTCAGATGCACAGCATGGCTCCACATACCTGTGGAGACCTTCCATCACCTTATTGAGTCACTCCCAGCCTGTCTAGCTGCTATCCAAGCTGCACACGGCGGTTACTCTGGATATTAGCTGGTGGTAACAATAAGGACTCGACCGTGTAATAACATTTATTTTGACCGAGTATTTAAATTCTGTCTTGGACAGAGCTCTGGAAGTGTATGCAGTACGATGAATTATTTTGAGGTAATACAGCATTCTGCGTCTGGTATTGTAAAGTAGATGCTTCTTCCATGGTAACAGAGCAACCGAGTTCATGCTCCAGTTCTGGTATTAAAGTATTCACGCTAAATAAAATGATTTTAAAAATAATGCTGACCTACAAACGAGTTCTGGATAATGAACCTTTTTGTATTCCTTCTAACCTATGATGGTACAACGCGAATTCGGCAATAACATAACTTACAAATTTTAGTAGCAGATGAGTCACAAGACTTTTCGTAATACTACAGATGTGACAAACTCGTACAATAATGTAAATTATCTTCAAACTCAACAATTTTTATGTGTCTAAACATGACAATACACTTTAGCCTATATCGTCGATTGTCCAGATCTCATTCATAGCTCTCTAACAAAGCTATCTATTTGCTGCACTGACCTGTCTATACTCAATTCCACTTCTCTTGACTGACTGTCGATGTGACATAAATAAATAACTCTTGTGAATTCAGACCCAACGTTCATTACAGGAAGCAGATTGTGAAAAAATTATAATTTACATAACGGCTAGTAAATCAAACACGGAAGTTTGGAAGTGTGATATACGGCACAGGTAATTTATAGCCATCCTGACTTAGACAGAAGCCGTAAAAGTTAATACACTGCTGGACAATTGCTAAGGACGGATCATAAACGGCTATATAGCGCATAAAAAAGTAAGTGTGGTTGGATGCCAAGTGAAATAAAATAATGTCAGAATGCCAGGACATTACAAGAAAGACAATTTATTGTGCTCTGAAATCCAGAAGACTTTGGAACGTGTTCAAGGGACAAACAGGCCATTTTGTGCAGAATACGTAAACGTGAAAAAAATGCAATTACCGTCCGCAGGCGTTCCGGCGTAAAATGTCAATACGGAATATGGCCACCGTGGAGGGCGATGCAAGATTCCACACGTCGTGTCATGCTCGCACAACATTATCAAGCAGCTGTTGGGGTAATTTATCCCATTCCTCTGTCAGTGCATGGATGAGGGTGTCCTTGTTTATTGGAGGGCATTGGCGACCAGCAAGGCTCCTCCCCAAAGCATCCCACACATTTTCAATGGGATTCAGATCTGGAAAACGTGCTGGCCATACGAGGCGTTAAATATCCTCGCTCTCAAGACACTCCTGGACAGCGACTGTTCGATTACATGTTGCGTTGTCGTCCATGAAAATGAATCTATCACCAACAGCACCATGGAACATGCGAACATGAGGTAGCAGAACATCATTAATGTATCGTTGGCCAGTCATAGTCCCAGTTGGAAGCACATAGAGGGACGTACGGCCATTGATCATGATGCCAGCCCATACCATGACACTACATGTCGTATTTTGGTCCCTTTCCTGTATGTTTGCTGGACAATATGCAGTACCACTATCACGACAGATCAGTTGTCGTCGACAATCAGTCGATAGACTGTATCTACTCTCATCTGAGAAGCGGACAGCATACCAGTCGTTATCAGTCCAATTGCGATGTTGATGGCACCATTGCAAACGGGCGGTACGGTGACGTTTGGACAATGGGATGCACACAACAGGACGGCGGGCGTATAGTCCTCCTTAGCGCAAACGTCTGGCAGCAGTATTTCGGGCGATCCACTTGCCAGTAGCAGCCATAAAAAATTATTTTCTACCTCACTAGCTGTGCTGCGCCGGTGTCTTTTTGTTGATAGCACTATGTACCGATCTTCTGCAGGTGTCGTACTGCGAACACGACCTCCCCCGTGACGTTTGCTACACTCTCCATTTGTTTTAAATGATTTCCAAAGCCTTGAAACAACACTGTGGCTGACGTCGAACTCCCTGGCAACATCTGTTATTTTTCGCCCTTCTTCAATCTTGCCAATAATACGGCCACGCGTAAAATCATCTAGGTGATGTTGGGAAGACATACTGAAACTTGCAAGTTCGTCAATTGATTATTTCCCTTTCAACTTTGCGTTTGAACAACAACGGTCAATACGCGTCAAATCCTTTATATCTCTTATCAGCGCTATGACGTCACGAACAAGTTCGGCAATCCAAAATTTGCATACGCACAACACGTCTTTCTGTATCCCGCACTTATGCTAATTTCCACATTTTCCTGCCTTCCATTTTATGGTTGCTATCGTTGCTATTGTAATCCGTCCTTAGCAGTTGTTCGGCAGTGTATAATATGTGTTGAAATGCTCGAAATAAAAAAAGCTTGAAACCTTGTTTTTTCTGTTTTGATTGAAGGTTTAAAGACCACCATGAGAAACTTCAGGGGCTGTAAGTCTAATTTAGTACCACTGGTTCCAGGGAAGGAAGCGGGACAGTGCCGTATGATAAACACAACATCCATGCCTCACCGTGAGAATGTAGAGAAAAATAATGTGCCGTGAGTTACATGTAACTTTTATGATGATATATATTACATGTACTGACTAGCTTTGTCTTTAGAAACACGGTGTTTCAAGAATCGTGAGTGCGTACTTTCTCTGTCAACAGAACTGCCTTTATACTTAAGAGAAAAACATTTTTATAATCTGTTCAAATAAGCTAAACTAAACATTTTTTTGTTCTTTAGATAAACGAAAAACTAATCTGCTAAAGCCATCCGATAGGTATTTTTACTGTTCATTAAAAACCCTTGCTAAGAGCTTTTGAAGAGAACAAAAAAATTGACTGTGATCTTAAAAAAAGACCTGAAATTGGGCAAAAGAAGTATTAAAATTGTAATAACTCTTCTCCGCGTTAACATGATAACAGATTCCATTGTCCTTGAAAGTCCTTTAAAAATGTCCCTATCAGGATTGATTGATTTTCTTGCAAACGGCAGAATGCGCTACGATAAGCTAATGTGGAAAAAAAATGTCTTTTCAAACCTTTGATCAGAGCAGAAATTAAAATGACTCAGTACCTTGAAACTGATTACGTAAGTGCATAATGGCTGTTCCACTTACAAACATTTCTCGCGACAGCAAAATGTGTTTGGGAAAGGAGCGAATTTGTGACTAACTATCATAATCTATTTTATAAGGATTATTCCGTTTCAAATTTAAGGACACTTTTCTCAAAAAAGAATTCGGCATCGTAGGACATACGTAATGGCCATACACCACGCCGAACATCAACCCAGTATCAACTGCCCGATTAGATAGAAATCCACGTTTCTAACCACTGGAACAGCTTGAATAAAGCACAAAGTTTGAAACATTTGAACATCGAAATTGCAAACTAATCATCGGATATAAATGTAACACAGTGAATCGAAAATTGCAAGTAATCATTTTTAAAATTTGACAAGTATTATTTCCTAAATCGTTTCTTCAGTCTTCCAAGCAACTAAGATTCTTCAAATTAAGGATTTTCGGCTTGGATAAAATCCAATACCTAAAATAAAAGCCAAGACCTATTTCTCAGTTCCAACTTGTAGCTCAGTCATTTCACAAATAATGGAGAAACGGCGAGTTACCGAGTCAGGGGCTTGAAATTAATTAAATTATCGAGAAGCGGGGACATTGTTTAATCTTGTAAAAAAATTAGAGATCCTAGACGCCTACAAGCAAACTATCAAAATAAAGGTAGTTGATAACTGGAAGTACTAGTAGATGGTGCAGTAGGTTTATCATTGAAAAACAACCACCTCTATGTTGCAGTAGATTTGTCACTGAATACATTTGTCATTGAATAATACCTCTTCGTTTTGGTAGGTTTCAAACTGAAAAAAGCCTTCTATATTGCTGCAGGTTTGTCATTAAGAAATACCTCTACGCTGCGGCAGGTTTTTCACTGAGAAAGACATCTATGTTGCAGTAGGTTTGTCACCCAAAAAGATCTCTATGTAGCGGTAGGTTTGTCACTGAAAAAAAACCCTATGTTGCTATAAGTTTGTCATTGAAAAAACCTCTATGTTGTGGTAGATTTGTCACTGAACAAAGACTTCTATGTTGCGGTAGGTTTGTCATTGGGAAAGACATCAATGGTGCGGTAGGTTTGTAACCCAAAAAGATCTCTATCTAGCGGTAGGTTTGTAACAGAAATAAACCCTTCTGTGTTGCTGTAAGTTTGTCATTTAAAAAGACCTCTATGTAGCGGTAGGCTTGTGACTGAAATAAACACTTCTGTGTTTTTGTAAGTTTGTCATTTAAAAAGACCGCTATGTAGTGAGTAGATTTGTGACTGAAATAAACCCATCTGTGTTGTTGTAAACTTGTCACTTAAAAAGACCTCTATGTAGCGGTAGGTTGTGACTGAAAAAACATTCTGTGCTGCTGTAAGTTTGTCATTTAAAAGACCTCTATGTAGCGGTAGGTTTGTGACTGAAATAAACGCTTCTGTGCTGCTGTAGTTTGTCATTTAAAAAGACCTCTATGTAGCGGTAGGTTTGTGACTGAAATAAGCGCTTCTGTGTTGCTGTAAGTTTGTCATTTAAACAGACCTCTATGTAGCGGTAGGTTTGTGACTGAAATAAACGCTTCTGTGCTAATAAGTTGTCATTTAAAAGACCTCTATGTAGCGGTAGGTTTGTGACTGAAATAAACCCTTCTGTGTTGCTGTAAGTTTGTCATTTAAAAATACCTCTATGTAGCGGTAGGTTTCTCATTGGGAAAGACATCAATAGTGCGGTACGTTTGTAACCCAAAAAGATCTCTATCTAGCGGTAGGTTTGTAACTGAAATAAACCCTTCTGTGTTGCTGTAAGTTTGTCATTTAAAAAGACCTCTATGTAGCGGTAGGTTTGTGACTGAAATAAACCCTTCTGTGTTGCTGTAAGTTTGTCATTTAAAAATACCTCTATGTAGCGGTAGGTTTGTGACTGAAATAAACCCTTCGGTGTTGCTGTAAGTTTGTCATTTAAAAAGACCTCTATGTAGCGGTAGGTTTGTGACTGAAATAAACACTTCTGTGTTGCTGTAAGTTTGTCATTTAAAAAGACCTCTATGTAGTGGTAGGTTTGTGACTGAAATAAACCCTTCTATGTTGCTGTAAGTTTGTCATTTAAAAAGACCTCTATGTAGCGGTAGGTTTGTGACTGAAATAAACCCTTCTGTGTTGCTGTAAGTTTGTCACTTAAAAAGACCCCTATGTAGCGGTAGGTTTGTGACTGAAATAAACCCTTCTGTGTTGCTGTAAGTTTGTCATTTAAAAAGACCTCTATGTAGCGGTAGGTTTGTGACTGAAATAAACCCTTCTGTGTTGCTGTAAGTTTGTCATTTAAAAATACCTCTATGTAGCGGTAGGTTTGTGACTAAAATAAACCCTTCTGTGTTGCTGTAAGTTTGTCACTTAAAAGACCTCTATGTAACGGTAGGTTTGTGACTGAAATAAACCCTTCTGTGTTGCTGTAAGTTTGTCATTTAAAAAGACTTCTATGTAGCGGTAGGTTTATGACTGAAATAGACCCTTCTGTGTTGCTGTTAGTTTGTCATTTAAAAAGACCTCTATGTTGCGGTAGGTTTGTTTTCACTGAAAAATACCTCCATGTTTAGGAAGGTTTGTCATTGAAAAACACCTTTATGTTGCGCTAGGTTTGTCCTTGAAAAATACCCCTATATTGTGGTAATAAACATGTTGGTAGAGAGAAACATGATTCGCACCTCCAGGAAACGGGGTTCCATTAAAATTTTTTAGCATACTGGCGATTTTTTTGTCTCCACTTTTCCAGTTTTGAAAAACTACGGAGGTTATAAAATAGAAGTATTTTAGTACTTCTGCGCTATTTTAAAAGCATTACCATAAGATTAAACAGTTCCTAAATAAACGGCCAGACGAAACATGTAAACACCAGAAGTCAAACTTACGGAAAAGATGCTTTATTCAAAATTTCTTCAACACATCGAACATAACATAGCACTTCGCATTAAACGCTCCACACACCACACAGCTTCAAACAGCTCCACAACACAGCGCTCTCCAAGCAACAGTTTTCTCGTAGTTTATATCTCTCGTTCTTATCAAATAACAGGCATATGTCACGTTCTTATCAAATAACAGGCATATGTCACGTTCATTCAAACTCAATTATGTTGCCAACAGTATTCGTTTCAGAGAAAAGATATCACGTTAAGTGTGAAGTATAACTGAGAATAAACTCAAGATTGTTATAGGGAAAGAAACTAAAAGGTAAAGTTTTTAGAATATACTTCACATCATCTCCCTCGTAATTTTTGTTTTTGCCCGGAACCTATCAATTTTGTCGAGGTATCCTTTCAAACAATCTGATTATTCATTCAACTCTTTCAGATAAGAACTTACAAAATGGATGAAGATATTTGTTAATCAGTTGCTGTAGCTGACTTTATATCAGTAGTACATAGTCTCTAGACATCACTAATTCAATATCACGAACATTCATAGAAAAAAGAAACTTTCTGTACATCAAAACTCCATATATTAGTCGTGATAAATATTTTGTCACAATACGTGCGGAGAACTCTCATCAATTTACATGTAAGAAGTAGCATAGTAGTAAAAAAACTGCGTATGGCAGGAAAAAAACTACAACATTTGTAACGTGAAGTTAATTTATCCCCATTCGTCCACTCCTGATAACTTCTCAGGGAAGACAAAACAATTAAACTAAGTTAATTGAATAGTCGAACATTGTAACATGGTGTAAATTTAGTTAGTTGAAAAAAACGGCACTTGCAGAAAAAAATTCAACACCAAACACAACAAGTGTCAAGCACACAGAAAGGTTAATCATAGAACAACAACACAAAAAACTTTAACTGAGCAATTGGCTGCCAGGGCCGACTTCAAAATACTCCCATGCATTCGCACATCAATTTTTAGATGGGATAGGGGAAACCCTGGAAAACCCTACCCTGGGAGTGAAACATCTTTATATATATCAACAAAGGCAATGGCTGATATTTATGTTATGCCGAAAAGACAACATACACAAAATGAGTTGACAAGCAATTTAGTACTAAAAAAAAATTAACGTTGCGCCACACCAAAAAAAAAAAAAAAAAAAAAACATTACATACTGACGAGGAAAGCAGGTATACGATAATACGATATATATATATATATTTTCCTCAAAGTTTGTCCAAAACGTTCTGTGATACTTTGAGTACAGAGAAAGGTTCAAATAAATAACCTTTATAAAGCAAAGTTCTGTGATATTTATTTGTCCTCACAGTCTGTCAAAGGTTCTGTGATAGTTTCTGAGGACCCAAAAGTTCAAATAAATAATCTTTATATATATAATAATATCTGTGATATTATTATATATATAAAATAATAATCTGTGATACATTTTGAGTATAAGGAATGATTCAAATAGTCTTTATAGAGCAAAGCTCTATGTAGCAAAAAAGTTCATTTGAGCTTGAAGGTCAATTGTAATAACAAAAATATGTTTTATCAGTACCTTTTATTACCAAAGAATACCCGTGAGCGGACATGCTTACTTTGCTGTCGGAGCGACAACGGCACTCTCGAAGCTTCCCGCTTTACAGGCTGAGGTTGCAGGTCACTGGATCGCCGGGATGTCTCAGGATTTCTCATGGACAAGGCAAGTTGACCAGAAGAAACAGGGTCATCAGGCTGTAGCAAGGAAGTTCCAGGCTGAAGCAAGGAGGTTCCAGGCTGAAGCAAGGAAGTCTCAGGCTGAAGCAAGGAGGTCCCAGGCTGAAGCAAGGAGGTCCCAGGCTGAAGCAAGGAAGTCCCAGGCTGAAGCAAGGATGTCCCAGGCTGAAGCAAGGAAGTCCCAGGCTGATACAAGGAGGTCCCAGGCTGAAGAAAGGAAGTCCCAGGCTGAAGCAAGGAGGTCCCAGGCTGAAGCAAGGAAGTCCCAGGCTGAAGCAAGGAGGTCCCTGTTCGGGCGCCAATATAACGTAGAAGTCTTTTCGTACTTCTACGTTAATTTAAAAACATAACCATAAGATGAAATAGTTCCTAAATTAAACCTTAACGGCCAGACGAAACATGTAAACAACAGAAGTCAAACTTATGGGAAAGTTGCTTTATTCAAGGTTTTCTCCAACGCATCGTAACATAACATAGCACTTCGCATTAAACGCTTCACACACCACACAGCTCCACAACACAACGCTCTCCAAACAACAGTTTTATCGTAGTTTATATCTTTCGTTCTTATCAAATAACAGGCATACGTCACGTTCATTCAACCTCAATTATGTTGCCAACAGTATTCGCTTCAGAGAAAAGATATCACGTTAAGTGTGAAGTATAACTGAGAATGAACTCAAGATTTACATAAGCTAAGAAACTAAAAAGGAAGTTAATTTAGAATATACGTCACAAGGTTGTCAAGGGAGTATACGTTTTGCGTATGCGCGAATCTTTCAGGCGATTTACGCGGTGCAAATGACATCCAGGAAGAGGACAGATCTGAAAAAGGAGAGAGTTGCAGGAAAACAAGACGAACGTTTATTAGCGTCAAAGTGTGGTCTGATATTCGGAAATTGATTAACGAAGAATGGGATATTTCCATCTCTAAACGGAACGCACTGTCAGATCAAGCTAAGAAACACCAAACCAGCAACAACAGACGTGGATATAAACCAGTGAGGCCTAAACCAGATAGTCCCCTTCTGTGGCCATAAGATCCTGCGGTCATCTCCAGAAAATTGTTTTGTGTAGCAGAAAGCAGAAAACATATCTGATGGTACCACAAGGATGACCGGCTGTCGAGGCAGGTCCTCCCGTTAGGCTGGAAGTCAGGCGAGATCCTACAAATGCCAGCGAACGGCGCAGTAGCACCTAAAATGGAAAGTCGTACCTAGGAGTGGTCGATATACTGTTAGTTCATTTCCAATCTGGAATTAACAAGTTTAGCTTGCTCTTTCAGTAATTTTAGATCAAAATTTAAGTCACTCAAATCTTTTCTTCATTCGGTGTGGCATATTATCAGCAGAGTTGGGCTGGAATGCATTACACAGTTATGGAAGTACAGATTACAATTAACGTGTAATACAGGTAATGCATTACAAGATAATTCCAAATATAGTTTGCACAAGGTAATGGAATTAATCTGTAATGCCTTACAATGAAGAGAATATAATTCAATTATTTAATAATGCCATTTAAACGCAATGGAACTATTTGGTAATAAAATTACACAATTTGCAAATAATAATTTTATGCATCTTCTTCCAGTCGGCAAGTCAAAGATGATTTTTTCGATATTGATTCCAATTCTGAAGATGACAGTGAAAACAAACATCCAACAAGGAAAGCTGAGCTCATCTATGTACATATCAGCCTCGAAGAACCAGGAGATTTATCTGTGTTATATAATTATAGAGGTAAAACATCTGTTTGTGCAGTATAATGCAACTCTTCCCTCCTCAGCGCCCATCGAACGGTTGTTCTCATACACTACTATTACCAATTACTGCAAAGCTAATAGAATTTCGGATGAAATGTTTGAAAAGAGGGTTGTTTTAAAAGCAAACCTTACGTATGAAGAAAAATACCCCAAACAAGCTAGGGATTAGGGAAATGAAAAATCCTACTTTGTTTTGCGACAAGCCATCTAGATATTCTACTTCTACTTTACAATGAGGATTTGTTACTTCTTTACTTTGTGATGATCTAGTTGCTCCTACTTTATGTTATACTCCTAGTTCACTTTGTGGTTGCCGCATTTTGTTCCAATCAGACATTTCATTCCTTCCATTTCAAGTGATCTAGTGTCGCGGAGTGATTGCCATTGACGTTTAATGCACAATTTGGTATTTCGTGACTTTTGTTTGTGTGCTTCAGGGAATTGTTCTTTGTTGAAGACTAAGATCACATGCAAAGGATTGACCTTTCTTTCATTTTTGTACTATTCTCTAACCGAAAATAACACTCTATTCGTACTTACTTCATATGTATTATGGCAAATACTCATGTCATACACGTACAATCTCTAATACCTACATATACGCATTTGAGGTCCGAGGGTGGAACAATTGTCAAATAACCTACACAACGTAATAGGGTGTACTGGTTGCTGGCTTATTCACGTTGTATTGCTGCCCATAAGTTATTGGTTAATTACCAACATATAGTTAACCATTAACCATTACGATTATAATGGGTAACTGCTACATGTCATTACAATTACCATGTAATTCTAATGAGCAGTTCACCATTACCATGTAATGATAACACTAAGTTCTTTTTCCCATTACCATTACGCTGTAATGCATTACCGATTAATTCAATTACGAATTTGCCCAACTCTGGTTATCAGTTTCTGGTTGGTAGTCCGAATCCTTAAAAATGGAAGGTTTAGCAGAGCTCGCAACAGAATCACCTGCACCATTTTCATCACTGGTTCTTTCAACCCACGATTTTGGGGTAAACTGTTAAGGGCAGGTATTCACTATGTTGGAACAGGCCTCATTGCAGATAATACACCTTTTCGGGTATTTAATACTATTCTACCAATCGCCAACATGGTTACGCAGTCCTCCCCCACACCATTGGTACAGAAATAGGTGTACATTTGACTTTTTCAGTCAGTCACATAATCAGACTCGTTGTGTAGAAAACACGTGACACACGAGGAGTCCAGTTGCAGTCCTCAACGTTGAATCAAAATACAAAGTATAAGCACTTTTGGTGATGCTGTACATTTTCTTCCTGTGTCATGTTGTAAACCTACGAAATACGTATCAGGAATAGTCAGGGTGATTCAGACAGTTCCTTTGCTTCGGCATTATAACAATACACTGGTAGACTGGGTGATTCAGACAGTTCCTTTGCTTCGGCATTATAACAGTACACTGGTAGACAGGGTGATTCAGACAGTTCCTTTGCTTCGGCATTATAACAATACACTGGTAGACAGGGTGATTCAGACAGTTCCTTTGCTTTGGCATTATAACATTACACTGGTAGACAGGGTGATTCAGACAGTTCCTTTGCTTCGGCATTATAACAATACACTGGTAGACAGGGTGATTCAGACAGTTCCTTTGCTTCGGCATTATAACAATACACTGGTAGACGAAACACCAATGATAAAAACACTACCCAATAAACACAGATCAGCCACACATGGGCACTCCCTGCAGTTCTACCTCCAAAGCTGTTGTATGAACATGTGAGCAGTTCAATAATGATACCCTCTAAGGCACTACTGTTTCTTTTTTTTTTTTTTTTTTATTGGAGGTTTAACGACCACCGTGAGCAACTCAATGGGCTATAAGTAGTCGCCCGTCCCTAACTTAGGGTCACTGGTTCCAGGGAAGGGAGAGAGCCAGTGCCGTAAGACAAACACAACATCCATGCCTCACCGGGATTCGAACCCGGACCCCTTTCGGACGAATGATCAAAGGCCACGGCTTAGACCACTGCGCCACCGGGGCGGCTCACTACTGTTTCCAATGATAAAACGCGAAAAATATTTGGTTGTGCAGCAGATCAGTGTCATACAAACATGTTACTTATTATGTTTGCATTCAACCATTGCCGTAATTAGCGTTTCATGCCCCCTTAATTTGGGGGGGGGGTGGAAGTGCAGTAATAATACAACAAACACCATGAAACATTCGTTTAGAATAATCTTTGTGTGCACACGAAATATACAAGGTCATTCATATGTATTTATAAATGAAAATTAGTATTTTAAATTATTTTAGTTGCACTTTTCTGTCTTTCATTTCAGCACATTCATTGATTATATCATCGTAATTAATATATTTAGCGATATTATAGTCAATGTAAATTACAGAATGGTTGGACGAGCGTTCTTGTCCGAGAGTCGATCTTAAATAATTTTTAATTTTAACTTGCTAAAACTTCTTTTACACGAAGAAATAGAAGCGGGAAGAGTGAGAAATATTCGGAGATCAACATTGATATTCGGATGTGACTCAAATAATACAAAGTCCAAAGAGCCTGTAGAATATAAAGCGGAGTTGCAGATTTAATGCTTTGTATTAGAGTTCAGAGTTCAAACTTAAAGCTTTGACTTTCTCATGTGAGCTCGTACATACGTTTATTTAAATCTTGGCCATAGTTAATAGCGAGATCTGCAGCCGCTTTAAAACTCGAACAGAGCTTGCTGGTCCAACCAGAGTATTAACGACTTTAGTATATGCAACTTTTGCTCTGCGGCTCCATCTGCTTAATGATTGTGCACGCAGGGATAGTTCATCGACGTAATCCTTGTGACAACTCTTCTCAGTGACGTCACAGGTATGAATGCTGAACCATAAAACCACATGACACAGAGGACAAAACGAAGAGGTGTGTGCGCGTTTGAAGATCACTTCTTTACAAACCATGCCTGGGAGTTCTGGTCACGTGAGAAAGGAAGAAGCTTTATCTTTGAACGAGCCCTCCCTTCCTCACGTGACCGTTGGAACATCTTTAAAAGAAGTTTTAAGCATCATTTAAAAAAGATACTCTTCTAATCATGACTGACTAATACAGGACTACTTAATAGCAAACATTTCTAACATAACACAATGGAAGAAGCGTTTTATTCCATCTACTGCTGACGACATTTTATTTATCCCGTCACCTACGCATTTTCACAAGACATTTTTCTTGTCAGTTCCATTTCAGGGACCCCTTTGTCCTGGACCCTGTGCACCTGTTGCACCATTCTAGTTACGGTACTATATATAACAATATATTTTAGATCATGTGCCCCATAGTTCCTTAAATTAAATCATAATAAGATTATGCGTAAACACAAAACCCTGTATAATCCGAAATTGTGTGGTGATGTGAAATTTTTAACATCATTTTTGAAATTTCTACATAAAAACTAATTGAAAAAATGTCGAAATGTTGCTGGAGTTTAACGTTGTGTTAACTAGCGTAATTATCATATTGGCAGAGGTGAAAATGGGGTCAAACGCGGCTGAGTCCCGTTCCGGGAGCAATGCGCAACCAAAAGAAATGGAGCATTTAATATGAATAAAACATTTTACAGTGCATTATACATTTCAATTAATTACACCATCTTGTTTTTCGTTGTTTTAAGAAATAAACATTTTTTCTGCTGTAATAAACCTCTAATAAATTAAGCACCAGAAAATTATAATCTCAACGGGATATAATCTCCTATGTAACACACTTGTACCATACTATATATATACTTTTGCCTCAGAGAATTATATACACTGCTGGCCACCCAAAATGCAACACCAAGAAGGACACGAGATAGCAAAGTCAGATTTACTGGACACATAACAACAGATACAAAGATGAAACGATTGAGCTTACAGGTCAGTGCGACTTGCGGAACACGCAGACATCAATAGTTCGTGTGGCCTCCATGACTGGCAATAACGGCCGCTACACGCCGCAGCATCGAACGAAAAAGGCTTTGGATGTGGGCTTGGGGTATGTCGGTCCAAGCTGCTTCCACACGTTGCCACAGTTCATCAGGTGTAGCCGCGGGTGGTGCTTGCCGGGACACTCGGTTGCCGATCAGCGACCAGACGTGTTCGATGGGCGACATATCGGGTGAACAGGCGGTTCACGGCAGCAGTGACACCTGGTGGGCCGTGAAGAATTGTTGCACGATGCTTGCCACGTGCGGGTGCGCATTGTTCTGTTGGAACGTGGTTGCTGGCAGGTCCTGCAAGTAAGGGAGTACTACAGGCTCCAAAACGTCGGACATGTAGTGGTGGCTGTTGAATGTACCGGCGATGCGTACCAGAGGGCTGCGGGTGTCTTATCCAATTGCACCCCAAACCCTAACGCCAGGCAACGGATATGGCGTTGCGGTATGGCGATGCATAATGCTGGCGTCATACAGTCTCTTGCCGCAGTGTCACCACACGCGCATCCGACCATCGTGGTGTTGCAGGCAGAAGCGGGATTCGTCGGAGAAGACAATGTCGTGCCATTCCGTAGTCCAGGTGCGGCGTTCAACGGCCCACTACCGCCGCACTTGCCGGTGGTGTAACGTCAATGGTAATCGGAGCAATGGGGGCCGTGCGACAGATCCCCGCTGCTCCAGACGACATCGAACGGTACGTGCTGACACAGGTTGTTGCGCAGAACACCCTAACTCCTGCGCTAACGTTCGTGATGTGGCGGTGCGAACCGTCAATGCCCACCGCAGAACATGCCGGTCCTCTCGCTCGGTGGTGGGCCGCGGCTGCGGCAACCGCTCACGTCGGTCCGTCCGTCCCTCCTGCACCCACCGAATCCATACTCGCCTCATTGTAGCTGGATGTCGTCCCACACGGGCGCCGACGTCTCGGTACGATAAACCGCTGTCGCGATAAGCCACAATTCGTCCTTTGTCGAACTCCTAAACGTGCTGGAATGACTGCCGTTTTCTGCGACGAGGCATCAGAAAGCTTCCTACACACAGGTCCGGCAGCACAAAACACTTCCACTACTTACAGCCCGCCTTTTGTGGACACTTCTCATAGTGCTTCTCGGTGGCGTGCCGGGCGCACATGATTTGCATATGTCCCTGCAATGCTAATCGTTTGCATGTCCTCTCGCGGGCGACGCATGCTGCGAATTTCAGACCAATCGGTTGCTTCCTTCTTGGTGTTGCATTTTGGGTGGCCAGCAGTGTATATTCACCAAGAGTTTTAGAGCTAAAACAACACATTTTGAAGTGTGACAATTCTCTGGAGTCCTCTGTGAAAGCACTCAAATCATCATATTTTATGTAATAATTATCATGCTTTTAACATTATTTTTATTCTTACACTATGCTATAACTTACACTCACTGAATTTAGAATCACTCTAGGTCATATAAACCAAAAGGTTCCTCATATTATTCTAATAATGTGTTTGGTGGAAGCGAAGTTCACAACGGAAGTTGATCACCGACCGTCTGACGGACCTCTTCCGCGATTTATCATACGGTCGGGAGATTTTGGAAATCATTTTGGAAGATATCTTTTATGTCTTCAAATCGAAGTTTAAATATATATTTGAGTTAAAATAAATGGATATTTCAGACACCGCCTAGTTTCTTTATTTTGACGCCCAAATCAATCGCATGTCTCCGCCTCAAATAGGAGCTGACTTTTTGTCTCCGATGTTTATTAACTGGCGGACACTTAATTGTACCGGTTATTCGAAAGGTCTTTTCGATAAGAAACGCACCTCTCAATAAAGAAAACAGCTCTGACTTCAGCTAAATGTGAGAATTTCATTTTAAAGTTTAATAACGAAATGTCCTTTATATATATGCATATATGTGTATATGCACTGAAGTGCAAGAAAAACTGGTACACCAGTCTAATACTTGATAATTCCCCCACGGGAGCGCAGGACTGCAGAAATACGACGAGGCATGGACTCCACTAGCGTCTGGAAATATGCTGTAGGCAATGCGCACCATATTGCCTGCAGAGCGGTCCACAATCCGGGTGCATTCCTAGGTCTCATATTCCTGTGTTCGATAGCGCGTTGCACGGCATCACAAATGTATTCTATGAAGTTCAGATCTGGAGACTTGGGTGGGAATGGCAATACCCCAAACTCAGATGAATGCTCCTCTCACCATAATGTGGCGTCCCGACACTTGTGTGTAGGTGCATTGTTCTGTTGGAACAGGCCCAACCCATCAGCATGAATGCAGGACATGAACCGGTGTACCTCTTCAGAAATGATGCGCACATAGGGTTGACCGGTCACAGATGTTTGTAGACGTACTAGGAGTCCAAGTGAAGTCCAGCTAAACACACCCCATGCCATTACGGACCCCCACCAGCCGGTACAGTTCCCTGTTGACAGGCGGGATCCATGGCTTCATGGGGTTTGCGTCACGCACTAATTCTTCCATCTGCCCGATACAGTTGGAAACGTGACTCGTCAGACCAGGCTACTTGTTTCCAGTCATCAAGTTTCCAGCGGCGGTGTTTCCGTGCCCACGCGAGGCGCATAGCTTGTCGTGCACCCATCAAGTTGGCTCGAGTTGGGCGCCCGCTCCCAAAGCCCATATCGTGCAGGGTATGTTGCACAGTCCGGACGCTGATGCTTGTTGAGACTCCAGCATTGGATTCCGAAGATACCTGCGAGAGTGTTGCACGCCTATCGCGTGAAAATCTTCTTGACAGCCGATGATGTTCACGTTCGCCCAATGTCTTTTTACGGCCACATTGGAATGGTAGGTTGGAGGTTTTTCCGGAATTGTTGTAGTCACATACCCTTGCAATGGTCGTCTGTGAAAATCCAAACTTCGTTTCTTTCTTCCGAAATACTATGACCCATCTCACGAGCGCCAACTATGACACCGCGTTGAAAATTGCTTAAGTCGTTATTATTTGTCATTCCCATGCCGAAAACAGCTCTTATAGCTGGCAAGAATATCTATTGCTTTATATGCGCACTGACGGACGCAGCCGAGTGTGCGCATAGTTGACGTTCCCAAGTATTTTGCATAAGCTCGTCTGTACTAGTTTTAGGCACTTCAGTGTATATATTTATATATAATGTTAGTACCAGGTGTTGCCAAAAATTACCCCGTATTAGTCTCGCTTCTTCCCTCCCAGCCCACCCCATCACAGAGGGAATCGACTTCGGAGTGGGTGGAACAACGGGAAGTGCCTCTGAGGCGTGAGGAAGCAGGAAAGAATAAGAAAAAGGAAAGAAGTCCTAAAAAGACCAGAGGAGGAATGGGAGGAAGCAGTGGGGATATTTTTACGAATTTTATTAATGACCCAATTAAGAAATCAGATTATAATTCACAGTTTCTCCCACCTACTCTGATTTCAGTACCAAGTTTTACCTTACCCTGTTTCGAGACGTTACAGATGCTAGACAATATGACAATAGTAAAGAACTAACAAAGAATATCCCCATTTTTTTTACCCCAGCTATCCCTGTTTTCCCTTTATCTTTTGCTCTCTCTCTCTCTCTCTCGCTCTCTCTCTCTCTCTCTCTCTCTCTCTCTCTTTCTTTCTCTCTCTCTCTCTCTCTCTCTCTCTCTCTTTTCTTTCTCTCTCTCTCTCTCTCTCTCTCTCTCTTTCTTTCTCTCTCTCTCTCTCTCTCTCTCTCTCTCTCTCTCTCTCTCTCTCTCTCTCTCTCTCTCTTCTATTCGCTTCTCTTTCTTTTTTGTACTGAACCTAAATCATTGTAATTAAGTATTTTAAATCATCCATACTAAGCTTAATCGTTATAATTTTTTAGAAAAACTGAAAACAAAATATGCAAAACTAATGATTTACGATCTTGGCTACTTTAAACGTAAAAACGTCGTTAGGATTTAGGGGGAGGAGCGAAAGCCCCAGTCGCCCCCCGCTGGATGCGCCCCTGGTTCCGGCACTGAATGGTACCTATTTCCATCACTGCGATTAGGTGCTGTATTGTCCACGGTTTCCGTTATAGCCATTACCTTAAGAAAACTTGAAAATTGCATCGCCGTGGAGTGGTAATCGAACCAGCATCTCCTCATTGATGTCCATAGTTTTGAGCACTGGAGATATGCGACCCATATCAGTACGTCAATGAAGAAAGGGTCGTCGTCTGTATGAGGAGAAATCAGATTGTTATATTTATATATAATGTATTCGACTTGCGGGAATCTGAACTTTGTTCAGAATCCTAAGCTACAGCTGCTTACTTCAGTTATTTGAAACTTCATTGTCCCGCCGTGGGGTAACGGTAACCGGTACAAAGGGAAATCGAGAAATTCGTGTTCGATCTCCGTGCCAAGGCAACGCACATTCCAACTGAAGGGATGGCAACATGGAGAAAAGTTCAGCGCTGATAACAACATTTGCTTGTTCCGTGTAATTGCGAAGAAGTATTTCCTCAGGAAGATTCCTTTCCTATTTGTATAAATTTCTTCACTTGTGTTTGTTGATTCGCTCTAATTTCCATTGATGTTTTTATTGAATTCCACTAAAGCCGATAAAAAGACTATTTATTGAATTCGACTCTGCGTCACTCTTAAAAAAATAACAGTCACTGAAACTACTGTCGGAATTTGCAATCCAAAACAGTATTTTTTAACTTCAATGCATATATATAAAGGACATTTCGTTATTAGCGTGTCAAAGGCGTCTGAGTTTGTCAAATTCATTTCATGCACTTGTTGTCTCTGCAGAGCCTGCGTTTATTTAGCGTAAATGATTCATAGGTTTAAGTTTAAATGCGGACTTCTTTAACACTGTTTATTAGGCCTTCCAGAGAAGCCTTTCATGCAGATTATTCGCTTTTGTGTCCTGAAGATGCATTTCCCACCAGTTGCGCGTTACGCAAGTAATTCTTAAAGATTATTTACGGAAGTCTCACAGTTTTAAACAAACAAAGATGAAACGTAGCGGCTGCCAAATCTGATAATGTCACCAGGAAAGCTTTGAAAGAGTACGTGACAGCAATAGGAAATCTTCGCATTTGCCTTTGAAGTAATAGGGAATCTAAAATAGAAGCAATATTAACATACCCTAGCGTAGCATAAACCTGAAAATTCTATTACACAAATGATTTCGTTCGCTTCTAGCTTTATGAAAATGTTCCTGGACTATGATACCTCAGTAAGATAGCGATGGGAAACCTTGTTGAAATAAGCCATCAACTAACACACCTCTATCTCTTTCTCACTCTACAGAAGGGAAGGAGCCCCGAAGCGATCGAGAGTTTTGCTCCGAAAGCAATTTACAGAGTCGTGTAAGTTACATGAGAAAAACAAAGGCCTTTAGTGATTACTTGGGATGAATAATGAATAATTTGTGAGAACGTATAGAATGTTGTTTTTTCTATGCCAGAAAGTAAAATGTAAGGTTGGAATTAAAATGAATAAAAGATGTAAGAGAAGAAACAACTTTCCTTACTTGCACCGTAGCATTAAACGAATAGTAGAACTTGAAATTTAAAACTACAACTCGCGAACAAACTTTGTAATATAGTATAGGATAAAAAATAGATAATACAGTACTTTGTGATACACAATATAAAACTAGACACTCGTACATTCTTGATAAATAATAAAGGACACCCTCTATGTACGAACAAATGAATAAGAACATCAAGGAACCAATAAAATTAAAAGCACACAAGCCGTAAAACGTTCAATTCATTAGTTTAATCTAAAGATACACATTAGTATTTTTGGGCCATTTTGGTCCCATCTTTAGATGTGAGGAAAACATTTGAACAGTACTGCTATTTATATAAACCAGGACAGTATGTGTTAACATAGTATGTGTGTGTTACGTCAGCGATGTTTAAGGTGGAGCTCCTCCCCGTTTTGTCCAATCTCCTCTGGGTAATTATATAATATTTTTCCATACAGGGAGTAAATAACATGGTACAATACAATTATTTATTGCACACATTTAAAACTTACAGTTTTATGAAAATGCAATACACCTGGAGGAATCTGAACACATTGGTTGTAAGGCGATTCCCTCTATCAGATGTAAGAAAAAGAATAAAACATATGGCATATATGAAAGCAAGTAAGATGGTTATAAAAGAAGCAACACTATTAGCAGCATGCTTGGAACTACAATTTAATGATAAGGTTGAGATTCCTTATGGAGATCAGGGTGATTTACAATGTAATTTCGCAGAGACAAGAAAACTTTTTGATATTTTCCAGGGATCTGATGCTCTCTGGGAGATTATTCCATAGGATAATGGCTTTATACAGTATGCTATTTAAACCATAATTAAGTCTAACACACGGCTGACATAATTTGTTGTTAGCAACATATCTGGTGAAGATAGAATAATCCAGATATTTGATGTCAGATTGGAAAATAGGCAGTTTAAGATGCATTATTTTAAAAAACATGATACCTAGTTTCAAGGTAAACATTTCATGAATTTTTAGAATATTTAATTTTAGAAATAATGGTTTTGAATGAGACATGTAATCTGTGTTCAGCATATAGCGAACAGATTTCTTCTGTAATTTGAGCAAGCAGAACTTATTGTTTGCACTTATATTTGAATACCAAGAATCCAGACAATAGGAGAGATGGGTATAAATAAAAGCATAGTAAAACGTTTTTAGGACATTGATAGGGAAGAGATGCTTAATTTTACCAAGCAGGCCAACCTGTAAGGAAACTTTTTTAAAAACAAACTGAACATGTGTATTCCAGTTAAAGAATTCATCAAACCAAACACCAAGATACTGAACTTTGTCCACAATTTTAAGGGGAGATCACTAATCCTGACTGGGAAGTTATTTATGTCCTCACTTTCATGAACGTTCCGGAAATATACAGCGTTGGGTTTTAGAATAGTAAGTGATAATCTGTTAGAGCATAACCAATGAGATAAATTTGATAGATCATTATCTGTAACTTATGCAAATCATGACATTTTTGAAAAATTACAGTGTCATCAGCGTATAGCAAAGAATGAGTTCATTGCAGGCACAGAAGAAGGTCATTAATATATAACAGGAACAGTAATATAGTGATTACAACATTTGTTCCGAGCTTTACAAATAAATAGACTTTCAGTCAATAACAGCACTAATCTTAGTGTTACTAGGATTCTTGCATGGTCTCAATCCGGGTAGAAAGTTTCATCGTTTTTTCCGCATCAGATCAGTTCTGGTTTGTGTGAATAGCAGCACGGTTCAAATGTTCATCTCACATCTGAAGATGGGACCAAAGTGGCCAGAAATTACTCATGTGTATCTTTAGATTAAGCTAATGAATTGAAAGTTTTACGGCTTTTAATTTTATTGGCTCTTTGATGTTCTTATTCATTTGTTCGTACAGAGACGGTGTCCTTTATACTTATTTGTTTTGTAATACAGTTCATAGTATCAACAGGTTAAGAAGTTTTCCCAAAGAAGCTGTATGGCTGAATAAAAACGTACAATAAGTGGAAGGTGGTATAGCAAAACATTTCAGGAAATTCATTCGTGATTATGTCAGGTATACTAATAGTTTTGATGATAAGAACAGCTGAATTCTCAGTTTCAACGTATGATTTATTTCAGCATTAATTTTAAATAAGCTTACAATATTATTTGCCCATTTATCTCTCCGTCTGTACGTCTCATTGTTGCTATTCTACTGATAAATCAATAAATGTACTGATTTTGACCCCTGTCTGCTGTTAGATTTTCGTAATCTACTAACATGTCTCTGTTTTAAGACCACCTACACGTTCGGGGACATGCGTTGTAAGAATGTCTGCATTCTTTCTGTACTTACTATCTACTGATCCAATCCACAAGACTGACCTCAGAACTGGTCTAACCGACGAAGTCTAAAATTATGCAGCACATGCTAACTATAGATACTATTGTGGCGGAAATCTTAGCCCGTTATATAATATTTATTAAATAGATAGCCAAAAGTAAACCTGAAGGGAAATTTTGAATTCCGACTAAAATTTAACTCTGGGAGATGGGTAGATGCATTTCAAAACAAAAATATTTTCTAAGTATTAGAAGGCCATGAACATCCTAAACAAAAATGCATCTAAACATTTACATTCCACAAGCAGTTATTGAAAAGTTTGCGTTGTTGGTGTTCACGCCGAGTTGAGTCATCTGAAAGTGCAAAAATAAGTGAATATTGTTGCATGTATATGACAATGTGTCACTATAAGCCACAGGACAAAATGTACTCGTTCAATAACAACTTTTGGAGGCTGTGAAAGTCAATTTTAAAGGACAGGACAAAAATTGCAGTTATGAAATACCTTGTTATACCAGGATTCGGATCGATAGCCTTAGTCAAGCTAAGGTGAACACATGAGACCAAGTCATGGAAGACAACAGCACACAAAATTTTTCACACTGCACTAATTTTGGACTTTTTTTGAAAGGCTACTGCCTGTATTTATTTTTTTTTCTTTAAAAACTTAGCAAGGTAATTTAGTGGACAAACAGATGGTATTTCCTTTTTTCTCGTTTGCTTAAACACAGCAGTATAAAAACAGAATCTCAATTTTTTCCTATTTCTAGTTGGCCACTGGCCTTATGCACAGCACAACCTGACATATTTCAACAGTTGGTTTGAACACCAGGCATTGACTTTATGCATCCAAAATTATACTACGATTCACATAGCTTACACAAAAAAAATACTGTATTCTTTTTAATTCCACAAGGTGGACAAGTTCTGTTCTTTTGAAACGTACTCTCTTCTCACTCACCTAATTAGCTCAATAACAAATTTACAATGTTACACTTATTGATTTAAATTTACAGCACCTAAACAATCTTAGCAAACTCTGCAATCTCCCAGACCAGCTTCAAAGACTTCAATTAAATTTACAGTTATAATAAGAGCCACAAATTATACATTAACAAATCTACTATCCGCAATTAAACAAACCAAGTAAATCATCCTCAAAACATAATTTACACTGAGCACAAGCATTAATTAACATTACATAACCTATAGAACTATCCTGAATGAAACTACTTCACTTATAAAGAAACCTCACTAACTAACAAAAAAAATTATCACAATTCATAACATCATCAACATAATTCAGAAATTCAAACAATCTTCTTGCACTAGCTTGCTCATATAAATCACCTCACTCTGCACTTCAAATAATAGCTCAAGATACTTAATAACTCTATACTGTAAACAAAAGCTCAAAATACCAATTAACTAAATTTCCAAACTAAATATCATGCTCACTAACACGAACAACCAGAATTTAGAATTTACATCCCTAGCACTACAGCATATCATAAACAAATTAATTTAGATACTTTAAATCACAAAACAAAAATTAAATTTAACACCTGCAGTGAATTACTGAGGAAGCGGTGAGGCAAATACTCTCAGTTCAGACACTACCCTGGGTTTTGAGAACCAACACAAGAAGAAAATACTAGTCAGGCTGAAGGCGTGAAATTTTGTCGTGAATCCAATTTCAGCCTAGGCAAAGGGAAAGGAAAAAAAATCCTCAAGTGCGACACATCATCATCAGGTACAGAATTTCCTCTAACATGATCTCGCCACATTTATTGAAGCAACGCCCGACCGACCCTCGCTGGCAGTACATATCTCCGTGAGCAGCGAAACTACTGGGGGGGGGGGGGGGTTTGGAGACAAGTTTTCCCCAAAAAACCACGTCCGCAAGGCTCCCCTTTTTCGAACCAATGCATGATCCCACTTTGATCAACCACGCCTGCAAGAGCCTGTCATACTTCAACCCAAAATACTCCAGGCACATCCTGCTGGTCAAAAGTTAAGCACATATCACAAAAACGCGAACCCACCACCTGTGGCGCAGTGGTATAACCGATGGCTTCTGATCATTCGTCCGGAAGGGGTCCGGCTTTGAATGTCCGTGAGGCATGGATATTGTGTTTGTCTTACGGCACTGACTCTCTTCCTTGCCTGGAAACAGTTGCGCTAAATTAGGGACGGTCGACTGCTTTTAGCACATTGAGTTGCTCACGGTGGTCGTTAAATCTCCAATAAAATAAATGTGAATAAAATAAAAACGAGTAAAACAATCAGAATAAAATTTGTTGGAGAGCCATATTTTGTAATGTGAATGCTTAATATCCGCTCGAAAATAATGTCACGTGTACACTTAGATGCCAAACAGGAACAAGATAAGAAAATCGTATTTTGCTAATGGTCATAATTTGTTATTACAGGTAACGGAAAGAATTTCCGAATAGCCAATTTGTGAATCGTGCTCCAAAAAGACGTTTGAAGGATTCAAAAAGATATAAAGCTATCGAACGGATGAAAGCTAGACAAACAGTCACTGAAGGGGCCAGACTTTTTAGTGTCCACCATTCCGTCATCTCAAGGCTGTGGAGGCAATTCTAAATAAGTTGAACCGTTGTCAGAGGACTTGTTGCAGGTCGTCCGAGAAGTTCAACAACCCAGGATGACCTTTATATATAACTCTTAGTCAAAAGGAACCGTAGGGTATCAGCATCATCTCTGAGTTATGATATCATAGCATCCACCGGCAGGCAGGTATCACTCTCAACTGTTTCCAGACGGCTCCGCAAGACTGATCTCTATGCCAGGCGACTAGTCGTATGTGTACCGTTAACCTTCCGACATGGGCTCGTCTGAGGTGGTGTAAATAGTATGTAGGCTGGACCCCAGAACAATGGGTCCATGTCCTTTTCACAGATGAATAGTGGTTTTTCCTGGAATTTGAGAGAAGCCATGTCTTGATCTAGATGGAGGTGGGTTCCCGCTACCAGCCACAAAACATCATCGAAAAACATGGTTTCTCTGGTGGTGGAAAAATTGTGTGGGCTAGATTTTCATTAGGTGGACGCACCAATCTCCATGTGTTTCCTGGAGGTACTGTTACTTCTCAAAGGTACCCGGATGAGATCCTGGACCACTATGTCAAACTTTATGCTGATGCCATTGTACAAAATTTAATTTTAATGGACAATAACGCTCGTGCACACAGAGCCAGACTGTTCGACCAATACTCTGATGACGAAGGAATTCAACGAATGGAGTGGCCTGCGTACTCTCCCCGGCCTGAATCCCATAAAACATATATGGGATGCCCTCGAAAAAGGTGTTTCGGCCCTCATACCCCCTACCTAAACCCACAGTGACCTTCAAACTGCTTTTTTACGTGAATGGCAATTGTTTCCGTCGCACACTTTGGATTTTCTTATTGAGGGTAGGAATCGACGCTGCCAGGCTTGTATTCATGCCAAAGGTGGCTACGTTCCATATTAATGCGATTTGGTGCTCATACCCTGTTTTTCTTATTACAGGGGGTTTTGTATACCTTCTTTCGTCAGTGTGTTTGTTCTGGTTATACGCAATCAAGTTTCCCAATATTTATATGGTATTTACATGACCGCGTTAAATTTGGATAAATTTGTTCCCGTAGTTTTGGAGTTATGATCATTTGTGTGATCCGTGCTTACTTATGACGAACGACAACTGTAGTTTTTATGAGTTTGCGAGATTTAAACATGACGCACACACGCATACACGCACAAAGTTATATGAAGAACTAAATCAATAGTCGAAGATCTAACCATTAATGAATTTGTTGACTAATTGACAAAGAAACAGAAAAGCACAAGGATAAGCTTTGACCAAAAAGGAAATCGCAAATAGCAAATATCTAGTGTTGTGGATTCCTAACAACTAACGTAGTAGAGACCAGACACCTTACACTCATCAAACCACGTACGCATCGCATTTTCTTAGCGGAGCTTCGGTCTGGCTGCTTGTCACGTGAAAAGAAAGTTTTGGGCGTTACTTTCGGAAATTATAAACACAGGTTTTTTTGTTTTTGTTTTTTATTGAAGGTTTAACGACGACCGTGAGCAACTCAATGGGCTATAAGTAGTCGCCCGTCAATAATTTAGGGTCACTGGTTACAGGGAAGGATGAGAGACAGTGCCGTAAGACAAACACAACATCCATGCCTCACCGGGATTCGAACCCGGACCCCTTTCGGACGAATGATCAGAGGCCATCGCTTAGACCACTGCGCCACCGGGGCGGCAAACACAGGTTTAATCACAAACCTCATTCGGAATTCGCTTATCGTAACCACGCGTATAACTCTCCATGGATTTCCCAGATGTTCTGAAAATTGCATTAAGGCTCTACGAGACCCGCCATCTTGTATTGTGCCTTCTCTTGTTAACCAATGGGCAAGCGTATTTCACAAATTGCTCGGGCAATTTTACACATTTTGAAACACCGTTTGTGGCTAACGCAAGATATATGATAAATAAAGAGTTCTCTGGTTTCAGATTTTCATTTTGAACTCTTTAAGTATTTTTTATTAATTAATAAAACTATGGAAGCCGCCTTGGCACGACTTTAGCTGCAGATAAAAAATGAAGGGAAAGGTCAATAAAAGTTCTGAAACCAGGGAACTATTTATTTATCATATATCTTGCGTTAGCCACAAACGGTGTTCCAAAATGTGCAAAATTTCCTGAGAAATATGTGAAATACGCTTGCCCGTTGGTTAACAAGATTAGCACGACTTTAGCTGCAGATAAAAAATGAAGGGAAAGGTCAATAAAAATTCTGAAACCAGGGAACTCTTTATTTATCATATATCTTGCGTTGGCCACAAACGGTGTTCCAAAATGTGCAAAATTTCCTGAGAAATTTGTGAAATACGCTTGCCCGTTGGTTAACAAGAGAAGGCAGCAATACAAGATGGCGGATCTCGTAGAGATTTAATGAAGAATTTCAGTTCGATGGTTTCTGAAGTGTCGCAGTTCGACTGGGAAAAAAATCATTTAACATTGGCTAGTGGAACTAAGATTTTTTTCATCATTCAGATGTCCTCTTAAACGTCTGAAATCACCTCCACGGATTTTCCTCTTAAACGTCTGAAATCACCTCCACGGTGGGGAGAAGTCAGTGTCTGTATAAATGCTTTATCAAACATGCAAACATTTTCACTAAAATGTTTCCACTTGTCTATTTAATTTCGCTATAAGAACTTTATTTTAAAACCCTTCTGGTGCTCTGCATTGACATCGTCGTGAAGTTTTTTCACGTGTTTCTGGTGCGTGCGTCCTTACTGACAAATCATGGCACTAAAGTGCAATTATAAACACTACGTAGATAAAAATATTCGTGCACATATTGTGAACTACCTGCCAGCAGGACGCACACGACATAAAGGCAGATAGCAGTCAGAATGAACGTCTGCGTAGCTCAGTTGGTAAAGCGACTTGTTCCGGAATAAGCGGACACGGGTTCGAATCCCGGCGTAGACCAAAAATGATGGAGAAATTTACTTCGTTATAATGGCGCCCGAACTATCCGGATGACCCGACCGTTCAAAATCTCGCAATGGTGGGATGTTATTTCCACACCGCGAGATAGGAAAAATCAGAGAATCTCTTCTCCAGCGCTTCGAAAAATAAATGTGTGTGATGTTGCATTCCACACACCAGATTGACTGGGAGTTCTCAAGTGCACGTTCTACAGTGGATGGCTACCTGCAACGATTCATGGTCACGGCTGACCCGTGGGCCATGCCCCTGGCCCTCTTTTCGGGGGGGGGAGATGTGACGTACCTGCCAGCAGGACGCACACGACATAAAGGCAGATAGCAATCATAATGAACGTCTGTCTGCGTAGCTCAGTTGGTAGAGCGACTATTCCGGAATAAGCGGACTCGGGTTCGAATCCCGGCGTAGAACAAAAATGACGGAGAATTTTACTTCGTTATAACATATCGAATTGAAACAGGACAATTTATTAGACACAATCATTTTACTGTCGTCCCAACTTTGGCAGTCATAACTGCAGCTATTCCTCAAGGCATTCTTTCCACGAGATGCCGGTAGATCTGTACTGGAATTTTCTTCCATTATCCTTCAAAACTTCTTTCATAGTTGTAGTAGAAAGAAGATCTTACCGGCCACAATCGGAGTCGGATTTCCAACTCGTCCCCACAGAGGTTGTATTGGATTTTGCTCGGGGTCTTGATTCAACCGATTTAACACTCGGACGTTCATTACCTCAAACCAGGCTTGGGGAGAACATGTGATGTGGTCAAGCTTTTGATCTTGCTGAAGCAGGCAAGAATCAGTGCTGAAGCACTGCTACTGCATAGGTAGTGGTGCGGAATTACGCAGAATGTCTTCGTAAATGGCGGCCGTTGTGCAAAAGGACACCACAACTGAAGATCCTAGTTGTAGCATCTGCTTTCCTTCGATGAAGAGCATTAGTGACGCTGGATTATAGCTATCCAGAACAAGCTACAGTGCTACGCACTGAGTGCTTACTCAGGTTCGTACCCTAACACCACGCATGCCCAATTTTAAGTCCGTCAGTTTAGCTCGCGTGGCATTGTCGCTCCCAATGCGGTCTGACAAGTTATCGAATGATCAGTTTAATATACAGCATCAAGTACATGCTACGCATTCTCATCTGGTTTTTAAGTTGCATCTTTGTCTGCATACGTCGAGTTCTCCTAATACTTTTGTCTACTTAGTGTGTTTGAGTTTAGCAAAAGTTTACGGCTTTACTTGTGGGAATCTGTTGTAGTAATGCTAAACCGGTTGAAGAACAGGCTACAAGATTAACAGTGAAGGCAATAGACGTTTGTTGATTGGTCAGTGGGCGTTAAAGATAATTTCAGCCGTTAGATGGCACTGCGTTCCAAGGTATAATCAATACTGTTTCTGCGTCATTTGAATCGTTGGATTGTGTTTTTTTACGAAATTGCACTACAGTTTTAAAACAATCCTCTGTCTTTACAACAAAATTTTAATACAACCCACTGTCAATACGATTTATTTCTGTTTGCCTATGTGCACGTCTTCAAAAGAGAAAAATCTAGAAATGCCATTACATGACTTCCCATAAGATGAAGCAACTGTGTTTGAAAGCAAAATCTCTGCAGGATTTTCAACGAAATGAGAAGTCACCATAGAGTGTTGTTTGTATTAAGCATTTTCGTTCTGATAATTTCGCATCTAAAGTGGGGTACAAGCGATTGAAGGAAGATATACCATCTACATATTTCCAAGTTATCAACATCATGCTGACATTTCCTCCTACAAAAAAAAAAGCAGATGTTCTCTTAAAAGAGGGAATGGGTTGGCAAATTATATTACTAGTCCAAAAATGAAAACAAAGAGAACAAAATATTTGGATAATACAGTTCTTAGTTTATTTTGTAAATACTGTCAGGAATGACACTTATGACTGATTTTTTCAAATATTACTTCATCGCTAGCCATGTTAGGCTCAGCTAACCATGCTAATTCGTTTCATAGAAAGTAACCAGTTCGCGTGTTTCATTCTGCAAACTATGTAATAATTTTATGACCTGCTAAACAAGGACAGATTTTTCTCTTGCCCAAATGGCACAAGTTCAGGATGTAAATTAAATTCATGGGTCCGAGTGATGTAAATAATGATCGAGGTCTCGACAATGATACAGAAACTACATGCGTGTTTTTGAGTCACACGTCAATAGATGGCGCTGCGTCACTACTCCAAATATTTTCCCCCGCTGTTTCCGCTTAATGTTACAAATAGGTAGGTAATCCAGTTCAGCCTTGGTTGTAGTTCATGCGTAATTGTTTATATGATGTCGAGAGTAATAAACTGCAGTGTGGCACACAAATACAGCACGCGATTGTTTGCGTGCTTTGAATACACGGACTGTTTGAGAAGAACGATAGCGCCAGTGAGCTTTTGGGCAACGGTCGAAAGAGACGCATCCTTAAATTAGGGTGTATAATTATGTATGCTACAGTTAAGCTGACAAGCCGTTTCCTTAATTTATTAATTTAGTTTATGAAATATTTTTATTATTAAATTGTTTAGACAAACCATGAGTATATTTATTGAATAATTTTCATATGGACTGAACCCAAGCTCACAACAGAATCAAAGATACTTTCCTCTGGAAATCCGCAAAAATCATTCCGTATCTTATCAAGCTACAAAATAACATTTCAGGTGATAAGAGCATTTCCAAAGTTTTACTCACTGCGCAGGCGCTGCCCGTAGGATGATGCAATCGCTCCAATCGTAGCTCCAGTTGTGAGTCAGACATCGATATACAAAGTTGTGAGTCACACATCGATATACAAAGTTGTGTCTACGTTTGCTGGCTAATTTGTTCCTGTTCCGGAAACGTCTGCCTAGGAATGAAGGAAGAAAGCGACTCAGATCAGATCTTCCGTAGCGGCCAGCGATCCTACATTAAAATTGAAAATATGTGAGAAAAATCCCATATCGAAATTCATAAAGCTTTGTGTGAAGTTTGTGGGGTTAGTGTATCAGATGCAACAGACGACGCTTCTGTTGTTATTGTCAACAGAATTTTGGAAGATGATCGATGGAAAACACATGAAGAGACTGCATATGAAGCAAACGTGTCTACCATTTCGGTTTTCAGAATCCTGAGAAATTACAAAAGAGAAAAGTGGGTGCCAAATGGGTTCCGCATAATCTGAGTGAAGAGCATCAAGCAGTTCGCAAAGGAATCGCAGAAGTATTGCTTCAGGGGTATAAGACAGAAGGCGAGCAGTTGTTGGAATGAAGAGTTGTTGTAGACGAAACCTGGATAAGAGACTTTGAACCGGAACTGAAATCTCAGTCCGCTCAGAGGAAACATCCAGAAAAATTCCAACGCCGACAATCGAAGGTTAAGCTGTTGGTGATTATGGCCTATGATAAGGTTGGAATGATAGCAACAGACGGAGTGCTTGACAGGGACCATTATGACAGCGTAATACTACGAAAGGTTTCTGAAAATGTTTTGCGCCCACATATTCGCCAGAGAAGCTTGCATAATAACGCGAGGCTGAATGTTTCCTGTACAGTAAGAGACATTCTATAAAAGTATGGATGGCAATTCAGTACGATTCAGGATGTTCCTAATGATGTCACCCGAGAAATCCGACGCCTCAACAATGGAGGTCTCCTGACTGGAATACAAGACTTGTCCAATTGTTGGGCCGCTGTCATAAAGAGACGTAGAGATTACTTCGAAGGACTGTAGAGGCATGTTGTGAAATATATTGTTTTTTAAGAGATAACCCAAAGTGTGAAATACTTTTGACATGACCCTTGTAAGAAAGAATTTGTATTTACAATGATTTTTGTGATATATACGACCAACCGAGAAATATAATGTCTCCTTTTTTTTAACGTCATGCATGAGAAAGCATTCCCATGTTGGAAGTGACAATGTTGGAGAAATACTTAGTCTGAAATTCTAGAGATTTCAAAATTAAAATTCCTTTAATGAAGCATCATTTAAAGGAATTTCACGTTTGCGACAAATCGGGGCCATACTTGTTAAACTTCAACTATCCCTGCACCATTTAAAATGATTTGGTTTCAGACAAGAAAAGAAATGAAGAGAAATCTTTTGGCCAATTTATTTTCAGTTTGTCTTTCGCACATTTTCGATATTCCTGCAATTTATTCTTTAACACTGTTTATGGTTTTTAAATTAATATAATTTAATTAATTTAATGAAACATTGCTTTACTTATTACCGATAATTCCAGGAATGCCTGAAATATTTAGTTATGGTCTGAAAAGTTTTAAGTAGCTACTTTCAGAACTCCTATCAAATTATTAAATCTGGAGCAGAAAAAATAAAATAAAATATTTACTAAATCAAATAAAATGGCATATTTAGTTACACTCATTTTGTTTAATGGTTTTTTAAGTTATCTGAGATACTTTTAATCAAATCTTTCTTACCGGATAGTAAAGCGATGACACATCGTCTCGTTCAGGAACAAAAGTGAAAAATAGGACACCATTTTGTTTCACCGAAATAACATTATCCCTCCACTAGCAATTGCTTCCTAAAGAGGCTATAGCTCTTTCTAACGAGTCTAAAATTCCAAAAAACAAAACTTCATCGTTTCCATTTTCTTGAACTACACTTCTTAGGATCAAGCCATGTGTGACAGAGAGGGAGGAAAATTGCGTTACAGAATATATGGACAATGCACGCAAAACTGGAGCGAACTGGTTATTGTAGAATTTATTTAATAAAATAGGTTTAGTTTCCCGATAAATGAGAAAATAAAGTGAGGGCTTATTAAAAAACTTTTCTCGTTCAGAAAGCTAATCTTACTCTTTTTAAACGAAACACTTGCGTAAGGATTGTATCGTTGAACGTTTGTGTTCACGACGACGCGAATTTTTCTAAGAGATGACAACATCAATGCCTTTAGCTCTGAAATCCCTTTTATTAAATAGAGGACAGACTCTGTGAAAATGTCCGATATTTATCTTCTGTTTTTGATGATAGAAAACTTTTCATTGCAAGTAGGTGTGGAATGGTAATGTTTTTTACTTTTGGAGGGAAAAAAATTACCCTTAGTTTAAAAATAGTCATTCCGTAACTTAATAATACGTTTTAATTATGCGGAGCAAATTTAGGGCAACTGATTTTCTGGAAAGAAAATGACTTATGCTGTAGAGTAGGAATATGCCTCAGATGGAGACTTAAGCTGTAGTTGGGACGATTATCCAGAAGACCCCTCTGATCAGTCGGGAAAAGTGGCAGTTAGTGGGGTAAATGATAGTCAGAAGTTCGTGTCGTTTTGAGCTACAAATATTATTTGTCCTCTTTTCGTGTTTAAAAAACGTGCCAGCACCGAGTGAGAACCGCAATGGCATGGAACCCATCCGCCCTAGGACGTGCATTTGACAATGATCCACAATGCGTTATCAAGTGAGAAGAGAATGGAGGACGATAAACGTGCTGTTTCAATGCTGCGCCTCCATCATTGGGTTAAAGATACAAGGGTTGAGTGAAAAGTAGTGGCAACAGGTATCTAACACACATTATGCTTTATTTAGACATGAACGAATTATCATTTGCCCTGTGACGTACCTGCCAGCAGGACGCACACGACATAAAGGCAGATAGTAGTCAGAACGCACGTCCGCGTAGCTCAATTGCTAGAGTGACTTATCCCGGAATGAGGGTCCCGGGTTCGAGCCCCGGCGTGGAAAAAAATGACAGATAAATTTACTTTCGGCCGTTCAAAATCTCGCAATGGTGTGATGTTATTTCCACACCGCGAGATAGGAAAAATAAGAGAATCCCTTCTCCAGCGCTTCGAAAAATAAATGTGTGTGACGTTGCATTCCACTCACCAGATTGACAGGGAGTTCTAAAGTGCACGTTCTACAGTGGATGGCTGCCTGCAACGATTCAAGGTCACGGCTGACTCGTGGGCCATGCCCCGGCCCTCTTTCGGGGGGCGGGGGAGATGTTACTACATTGAGGACTATTTACTTCGTTATAGCCCTCAATGTAGTAACGGGAGATATTAATAACTTCAGTTCGTATCTGTGGGAGACGGCGGATGAAATCAGCAGATCCATTTCTATTGATAGCTGCAATAGTTCGGTATATAGCACGGAGTACCTCAGGAACACCCCATTATCCTAATTTTAGAAAACACAGTGGTGCCTTCAATTCATGAAACCGATTAAGTCAATATGGGTGCCTTCAATATGGGATACAGATCGAAATCACAGGGACTCATTTCTGGGAAATACAGTGGGTGCTCCAAGGTTTCCGAACACCATCTTGTCAATAGTTCCCGTACTGTTTCGGCAACATGACAAAGAGCATTGCAGGGAATGAGTGCTGGTGGATTGTCTTTAATGAAATGTGGTCGTTTCTTTCGCAGTGTCGGACGCAGATATTTCTCCAGAAACCGTCGACAGCACTCGGCATTCAGACTCTCTTTCTCAGGAGCAGCATGATGTAGGATTACACCATACAAGTCATACAATTAGCATTAATTTGTATTTACCTTTACTGGGTTCCTGTCGTAATTTCTTCGGGAGTGAAGAACCCTGATGCCCCCATTCCTTCCTTGATTGCCCTTTGAGGGCCGGGTCATACGGCCTTGCCCAAGTTTCATCGATGGCATTGATTCGATGAAGAAATGCATCACCCTCATTATGATATCTGTCCTGATGTTGTTTTCCTACGGCATATCTGCGCCACTTATGCACTTCTGTGAGATAATGAGGAGCCCGCTTTGCTCAGATTTTTCGCATGCCGAGGACATCGTGCACAATGTGGCACACGGTGAAATCACTGCTCCAACTTCATTGCTCAACTGGCGCGTGGTCCAGTGCCTATCACAATCAAGTAAAGTTTGTACGCGTAGCACCTTCTCTGGAGGGATGTGCGGGCGTCCTGATCGTTAATTATATGCCAGTTATTCTCGACCGTTGCGAAAATCCTTCACCCATTGTGCAAATGTACGATAGGGTATTGCTTCATTCCCACACGCATCCTTTAGACCTAACCAACATTTCTTGCGTTGCGACCACGTCCAACCTCACTTTTTATCCAGCTCCGTTGTTCTAACTTCGTAAACATGTTTTAGACCACCTTCACACAACAACTACACTTTGCGTGCTCCTAACGGTACCTCCTTCGTTGCACACAAACACTCAAGTAACGCCCAACACTCGAAATGCTTTCTTATAATCGATTATGTTATCGCCAAAGTGGGATGCGATCGTCTGCGCTGATCTTTCCCGCGTTGCTACAATTTTTCACTTAACCGCCGTATAAACGCTACAGCAGAAGGAAGAGAAATTTGCATAGTCTAAAGCAAGGAAACAGTGGACAAAAACACTGCAATAATATATGTGATCATATAATGATATGTAGAGGATTTTAGGAAGTGGAGTGACTGACCCCAGGTCTTAAACAACCCTTATAAATAGGAAGCTCGGAGATTTGGGCTGGAGTGCCCGATAAGAAAGTGACACGGAAGCTAAGTAGAAAGGGGGAGGAAGACGCCTTTATTTATTACCGGGAGGTCAGTATCCGGGGTCCGACGGCTTAACGTGCCCATCCGACGCGCGGCGGATATTTAGTGGATCGAGCGTTCGTACCTGGCTGGGATCGAACCTGAGGTCATTTCCGTGGCAGTCACGAACGTTGCCCACTAGGCCACCCGTGGCCCACACTGCAAGAAAATGGTTGAAGCGTTTTAAATACCGAGGACACCAGTCTCGATGGCAAGCCGAGATCAGGGAGTCCAAAGATATTAACACCTTGGTCGGATCTATGACATTGAATGTCGGTAATAGTGCATGACCTTGATCAGTTGAGGTGGGTTCTTCCGAATCCACCACCGGTCGTCACCTGACCAATTTCTTCTCCAAGCGCCATGGAATGACTCTCATAAATTGACACCCCAGGAAGTTAAAAAACGTAATTCTGTCAAATCTGCAGGAAGATAGATTTTGGCGTTGTCGCGGCGTAGTTACTGAAAAGTAAGGATTCCTACGTTATTCTACGACTGGGAACCAGTAAGCACAGCCAGTATTACAAGGAGGATGGTTCGAACGGAAAGGTATGCTAAACATTTGGTGGAATTGTGAGGGCACTATGCACTAAACCTCGTACCAGATGACCTAGCTGATAACAGGAACTACTATGTCGAACAACTGTAGCAATCCCGTGTGTCTCTGAGAGAGCTCTGCGCAGCGCCGATCAATCGGAATCCAGCGTTGTTGTAAGTGGATACCTAAGGATATTCAATGCAGCTGAAATGTCACGTATGTGGCACCTTGTGATTTGTCATTTCTTAATATCATTTATCCCTGTCAATCGAGGAATTTAACATTCACAGTGATGGTATTACCTCATCGTAGCCGTACGACCATACCTGTAGTTGCGCTGAGACCTGGTGCTTGAGTGAGACCCAAACTTGAAAAATAGAAATGGGCAAAGAGTGATTAAATTTGCCGAACATTTAAACTCAAAAACAAAGTTATACATCCAGTACCTTCTTTTGTATATACTTTAGTTAGCAGCATACACTATTATGCGCAGCCAAACAGCGTGCAAGACTTACACTGTGAGCTGTGAACAACCTCTTACGAATTTAGGGAATTGTCTGGAACAGGGGTATGTAAACCAATATACTGATACACCTAAAATATGTGACCTTTCTGAATACGTCGTAGGAATAAAGAGCTATTTAAGCTCTGTCGCCAAAAGTTCCTGTTAGAATTTAACCTTGAACGGAAGTTTTCCAAGCCCTACTCCGAGAGCATCTTCTTATTGTTATTATCTAATATTCATTATTTTTAATACACCACAATATGAATACTCAAGAAACGTATATAGCGTATTAAATTTCTTTTTTTATGGTGTAGTAATCACAGAGATTCGCCAAGTTTCCCACTCCACTGGAAGGCTTTCTCAAGGCAACGGTAGACATAAAAAAAGCCTCCCAGTGGAGTGCGAAAGCTTGGCGAATCTCTGTGATTACTACACCATAAGAAATAAACGGATTTAATACGTTATATGCGTTTCTTGAGTATCTAATACTCATTTGTTCTATGCTAGTTTGTTTCATTCTGCACTTCTGCTGTGCTGTGCTGTCAGTGTTCACATAACTTTTACGTTTCACTTGATGTTTAAAATCGTAGGATCTTGGGTAATCACTTAAGTCTTACGTTCTGAATAAAAGTATGTTGAAAACTGTAAATGGTATTTTTTAACGTTCATAATACTTTCCTATAACAAAGATATGAGAAAATAAAGACTGCTTACTATTTAACTGGAAGCAAGACTTTTAAACTCAAAGTAGCGTAATTTCAAGAACTGGCCTCCCAGATAAGAAGAGCTTGCTACGTTCCTTTATATTCTACATCGCACTGAAGAAATATATGTTGTATCAAAAACTATATTTTTTATTAGAAAGGTATCTAAAATAAAATTTCAAAAAATCGATAGTGTAAAATAAATATCTAAACATTTTACTTTAAATGCAAAGCAAATTTTTTCCATCTTCGGCAAATACATATCAATACTTTCAGTAGCTGGTTCTTTTGACACCTCATATCTATTTTTCTGTCAATTTACAAGCAAAGATATATACCTTTCAATGACTTAGCAGTGCAAGTTTTTATTACTTCTTCACGCGTTCTGTTGTTTTTAAAGTTCGTTTTGTTGTTCGTGTGATAAATGTTATTTTGATGCATGAATTATACATAGCTATACGGTGCTTCTTCGACAAATATTATTTGGGTCTCACTTTTCGTAAAATGTCGGAAAGAGGCTAAAAGAACAGGTTTGTTTTTTGCAGTCAATATCAAAGGACAGATACGGTGAGAAAGAATATGGAGAACGAAGAGGCGTGGACAGAATTAAGCTTACAGGCGAATGGCTGTGAATATGAATAATCATTAGAAATGGTCTCTCGTGTTTGTCATCCCGTCTTTAAAAATTTTATGTTCTGCACAAAATGATCTAATACCGAGACAGAAAGAGAAAATAAAAATATAGGACTAATGCAAAATAGATCAAAGCATAATTTAAGCAGAAAATCAAGGAAAGGCAGCGCGATGAAAAACACAAATACGATGCACATACACACTAATGGATGAAGAATTAAGTATACGTGGCTGCGAACCAGTACGAGGTTGATTTTATACATCGATTTCTCAAATTCTTGTTTCAGATGTCCTTTTAAAAGTTTATAAAATAAAATTCGAAAATTTTCCTTCTTCACTTTCACAGTGTTTCAAACTTTTAGATTTGACGACTGAATTGTTATAGTAAAAGTTGAAAGAATCTGATTATAAATCTGTTGCAAACATTCAGAGAAATATGACGGTAGTGCTGAAACGAGGTTTTGAAAAATATTTCATTCCTTTTCACCAGGAATGAGAGAGAAGCTGAGATGTTTGTCTGAAATCAAAAGAATAATTTGGCGGTTATCGTACTCAATAAATATTAAAATAAAAACATACCAACTGAAGAGCAATTATCGTATATTATTTCGTATAATGCACAGACCGTATAATCTATGGTGGCCGATATTCTACAGGCCAGTATAATACCTGCCCACAATGGTGACTCCAAACTGTTATTTGTTACAAAAAAGTCGGATTCACGAAACGACCCAGCGGTCAGAAAATTAGAGGGGTGGTGGTGGGGGGGGGGGGGGGGTGGACGATCTTTTTATTAAAAAAAAAACTTTCATTATCAAATTAATTTCTTTTACTACAAATGAATAAAAATCAAAAATCATTAGTTTTTTAGAATTACGGATGTTCGATAGTTACAGTGGTGCGCAAAAGTATTGCATCAATTGCAAAAACCGTAAATTTTTAAGTTTAACTCATTTTTTAACTTATTAATTTTCATTGTTATTTCGTCGTTTATAAACCATTAAATGCGAAATTTATTGGAGATTTCAAAAATGTCTTAGTATTTCCTGTAGCTACTTTTATTCTTAAGATATGGCATAAAATATGGGATTTGACAAACACATTGAAATTCACGTTAGCTTCGTGTCTGTTGTTACAGATAATTATAGACATTCTTTTACCTGATAGGCTGCTTCCTAATACTATCATAATCATACTCCAGCCTTTATAAGGGTTGATGCAGAGCTACTAAAGAATTGCAAGGTGAGCTGCGGGTGGCCTAGTGTTCAACGTTCGTGACTGCCACGGAGAAGACCTCAGGTTCGATCCTGGGCAGGTACGAGCGCTCGAACCACTAAATACTCAGCGTGCGTCGGATGCGCACGTTAAGCCGTCGGACCCCGGGTACTGCTCCCCGGATAAAAAATAAGGGCGTCTTCCTCCCTCTTTCTACCTCGTTTCCGTGTCAATTTCCTATCGGGCACTCCAGCCCAAATCTCCTAGCTTCCTATTTCTGAGGGTTGTTTAAGACCTGGTGTCAGACACTCCCTTCCTAAAATCCTCTACATATGATCTCATCTGATTTGATACGAAAAAATTGTAGTGGTCGCTTCTTGTTGTTATTAGGACATAATTTGTGTACATTCCCAGTAATGGTTCAAACTGCAGAATTGTCCACAACGTACAGAGTAAAAATACACTGACGGAAAAAAATCCCAACACCACAAAAAGATAGTTGTAGAGGAATGAATTGGCGGCAATACATTTGTATAGGTAACATATTTAATCGATTAAGGTTTCAAGATCACAGCTTAATGTAAGCGCGAGAAGAGCCATTTTAAATGTGAAATGCTGGTACATTAATAACCGGTGTAACCGCCAGAATGTTGAATGCAAGCACGCAAACGTTCATGCATTGTGTCGTACAGGTGCTGGATGTCAGTTTGTGGGATGGAGTTCCATGCCTGTTGCACTTGGTCAGTCAATACAGGGACGGTTAATGCTGGTTGGGGGTGACGCTGGAGTTGTCGTCCAATGATGTCCTATACGTGCTCGATTGGTGAAAGATCTGGTGATTTAGCAGGCCACGGCAACATCTCGACACCCTGTTGAGCATGTTGGGTTACAACAGCGGCATGCGGGCGAGCGTTATCCTGTTGGAAACACCCCTGGAATGCTGTTCATGAATGGCAGCACAACAGGTTGAATCACCAGACCGACGTACAACTGTGCCGTCAGGGTGCGTGGGATAACCACGAGAGTGCTCCTGCTGTCATAGTAAATTGCTCCCCAGACCATAACTCCAGGTGTAGGTCCAGTGTATCTCGGCCGCAGACAGGTTGGATGCAGGCGCTCACCTGGCCTCCTTCTAACCAACACACGGCCATCACTGGTTCCCAGGCAGAACCGGCTTTCATCAGAAAACACAACAGATCTCCACTCCGTCCTCTAATGAGGTCTAGCTTGACACTACTGCCGTCGCAAACGGCAGTGGTTTGGAGTAAGTGGAATGCACGCTACAGGGCGTCTGGCTCGGAGCTGTCCTTCACGTAACCGATTTGTAACAGTTCGTTGTGTCACTGTGGTGGCAACTGCAGCTCGAATTGCTGCCGCAGACGCGGTACGATGCGCCAAGGCCATACGCCGTACACGGCGGTCTTCCCTCTCAGTAGTGCCACGTGGCCGGCCGGAACGCGGTCTTCTTGAGGCAGTACCTCCCCTTGACCACCGCTGCCAACAATCATGCACAGTGGCTATATTTGCCAAGTCGTTCTGCAATATTGCGGAAAGAAAATCCACCTTCTCGTAGCCCTACTACACGACCTCGCTCAAACTCCGTGATCTGTTGATAATGGCTTCTTCGTCTTCTTAAAGGCATTCTTGACTAACATCAACACACTACGTCGAATCTCAACGATAACTAACGCTCACGAACCTGACAGCGCGTATTTACAGCAAACCTGCTTTGCATGTTCCGAGGGGCGCTACTAGCGCCACACGTATGCGCCGAGCGCGAAAGTTTCCTAGACGTCATCTTACAGATGTACTCACACCGCCTACCAACTGTCGTTTATCTAACACAATTCCTTCTTGGTGTTGGGATTTTTTTTCCGTCAGTGTAGTTGTTCTGCATGAAAAGGGATATTCTTCAAGCCAAATCGCTGAAGGAATGTTCTGTAATCAATCTACAGTTATTAGGCTATTGAAGAAAGTAAAATACACTTATGATATTAAGCATATGCGTAGCAGTAGATGGCTCAAATTAACCACAGGCAGGACAAAGTGCTCAGAAAGCTAAGCTTGGCAGACAGGAGGTTCGATTACCTGAATTGCTTCAACGTTGGTCTAAAGTTACCGATGTTACTGTTAGTGCATCTACTGTTAGGAGGAGGCTGCTTCACTATGATTTAGATGGCTACAAAGGCAGACGTAAAAAAATGGTAACTGCAAATCAAAGACAGCGTAGACTTCAGTGGGCAAATCAGCATGTCTCATGGACAACCATGCAATTGAGGAAGTAGAATTAAGCTGTCTCAGTACGTAATGTCAAACTCACCAGTTTCTAATTGCAAAGTTAAATATACTTTATTTACAATTAAAACACAGGTAGGTTAAATTACCTAAAGCAAGATCTTTTGAGGCAGTCTTCGGCCTCCTCATCACGTTTGGTGCCACAGTATACAGATCAAGTAAGCCTGAGAATGAGGCCGAAGGCGGCCTCGAAAGATCTTGCTTTAGGTATTTTACCCTACCTGTGTTTTAATTGCAAATAAAGTATTTTTAACTTTGCAGTTTGAACCTGGTGAGTTTGACATATCGTACGTAGACAGCTGAATTCTACTTCCTCATACTATGTAGTACAAAATACGTTCACTCTTCAACCATGCAATTACCACAGCAAGTAATCGTCAGCGAGCAAATAATATCGTATGCATTGTTAAATTGCTAGCCTCCATCTCCTCATTGCGTTAGGTTTTCCTGTTTTTAATGCATTTCTCATAATTTTCCAAATATTCAACGTCTCCTAAAACTACTACAGAGATTTTTAAAATTCGAAGGGCCATAAAAACAGAATTTTTTCAAAGCGGCATAGTCGTCGCACCGGCTAATAAACCGCAGTACCTAAATTTATAATTTTTTAGCAGACACACTGTGGATTGTGTGACGAAAAATGAGGTAAATAAAACCATCTACTATAAATATGTTGGATATTATCTGTGGCCACAAGAAAAGCAGCAATTCGCCAATCCATCGAGTGGACTAAGTCTTAGTAAAGTGGTTCTGAAATATTTGACCTCGAACGTCGAGTTGCACCTTCCGGGTCATGCAGTTTGTATGGTAATGCATCGAAAGGTCTAATGTCCCATTCGAGAGCATCCCATAAATGATCACTGGGATTGATATCTAGGTGCGCAATGAAGTAAAGGAACCTAACAAAAACAGTCTTGCTGGGCCAGAAGTGCCAGCACTGACCCAACACTATATTTCCGTTACATGAACGGTCAGTAAAATGTCCCGGCGGCCACTAGATGGGCCAGCAGTTCAGGCCAGCAGCTAGGCAACAGTTGGCACTCCATCAGTTGTCATATGCCAGATATGGGCAATCAGTTATCCATCACAGGCTGTGGGTGCCATAAGCGGTCCTTAAGTGGCTCTGCAATCATACGCGGTATAAATGCTGGATAGCCTAATGTGGTCCGTCAGTGTCCTGGGAATGTCAGCCGCCAATCACGTGAATTAACTGATGTCTTGCCGAATGTTGTCCGTCCATTTCTTAGTAATATTAAAAAAATAATCACAGTTCACCAACGGAACACATAACTGCTTTTTTCCCAACGAAACTTCGACATGATGTTACGGCGCTGAGGAAACTTCCTCAACAGGCACGGCAAATCACCCGAATAGATCTGACTGGCATCGAACCAAAGACTGCTTGTGTGCGAAGCGGACGCTCTACGCACTAGACTAGTTTGCCACACGTGATCATTCACTTGGAGGTGAGCCTGTCTCCTACTGGATATGAAACTAAGGGTTCTCTTTAATTTCGCAATATTGTGAGTTCGTTTTCGTAAATGTACGTTTCATATAATTCATAAATTTATTTTTTCAACGTAACGATTCTTTTTATTTACTTTAAGGGAACTTTACTCACTTTCAACGAGTGTATCAATTTAAAGACGTTTTCTAAAGCTTTGTGCTGTCTTTCTGCTTTTAAAGCGACCGTTAAATAATATATTTACACATTCATGTCACATTCTGGTGCAGTTTTAACGTAGTATCTTTTTTTCCACGGTCCAAAGATACATTGGTCTAAATAGGAATATTTTATTTTACTTCCGGTGTTTTTTAGCAGCGAATTCCAACAATTTTGTGTATTCAACGCATAAAGAAGTACATTATATTCACATAGTGTTGGGGTTTTTTTTCAAATACTACATAATTTTGTAACGAAAACATCCATTTTGTACTCGTATAATTCTTATTTTTTTCTAACACAACGATTTTTTAAAGTCTTTCCGGGACTTCTGTTTGAAGCGGTTTAGTGTATGAAAGATTATACAGCAATTATTTCTTGTTAATCATGGGAATAGAGTGAGTGTGTTTTATGGCTGTTTGTATTCTCGATTCCTCGTCTGTTAGTGCAGAAATTTTGCTACGAAATGAGTTTCTATAAATATTCAAGATTAATTGACTACTTCTTACGGTTCATTAATTCTTTATATAATTTTCCTCCGAAGGTAATCTTCGTCGAACGGCATTTCATTACAAAACTAATCCGTCTTTCTACATATCGCTTTCTTTTTTAATATCCACTAAAGCAACACGATGGCGAGGGTGTCGTCTACAACTAACTGGCACCATGAAAGAATTTGCACGTGTTGCTTCAGCGCATGCACAGTCCCGCTGCTTCCACCTCCTGTTGGGGTTGCTTCGGTTGTCAGCTACGGGCCACTAGTTCCACTTGCGTGGAAGCCCGTAGTTCACGGTAATGCTGCAGGGCCATAAATGGCTGCCAACTGTTGGTGTTGACACCAACGGATCGCTACTATACCGAGAGTGTCAGATTTCAAACACCAGTGACCCATCACTGCCATCTGGTGGCCAGCAGTTTCCCAACACTTGTGTTTTTGCTGAAAACATCTCCGTCAATTTGATGAATCCGCTTCGAGAGAAGCATTGCGAGTGGTGTGGAATGACTGCGGAAAAGATACATTGCCACAGTAACAGAGAATGACCATCGTTAGGAAGTCTTGAACAGCGAAAATCTTAAACATTAATTTTGGGGTTCAGTCGTATGTACTGTCAAATCAAACAGCATAGTGAAGAGTCATTACATTATGATCACCTACCTAATAAGCGGTTGGACACTATTTAGCCCGCAAAACAGCAACCAACCGGCGAGGCATCGATTCCATGAGGTGGTGATAGGTATCTTGGGGTGTCTGGTACCATATTATCAACAACACGTCCTCCATTTCCCGTAAATTTCGAAGTGGCGGTGATTTAGCGCTATCCCATTTTTCCAAGTCGAACCACAAATGCTCGATTGGATTCATGTCAGGTGAGTTTTGAGGACAGGGCATTAACAGAAAGTCACCAGCATGTTCCTTGAATCACTACTTGACGATTCTGGCACTGTGGCATGGCACATTATTTGTTGGTAATGGCCATCACCAACAGGGAATACAGTTGCCATGAATCGGGCGAGCTTGGTCTCTTAAAAAGCGTCCCCAAAAATACAGCTTGGGCCATATTATTTTCGTAACAATACCTTTCCCAACGAGATAAAATCTTCCCTATGCCATCGTGGAAAGACGTCGCTCTCCGCGATGCAACAAACCCTTTAAATGCGACTTCGACTAATGTTTTGCTGAGAAACGATTTTGTCGATTTACCCTGTGAAAAGACGTCCAGGTGCTTGAAAAAGTGATATTACATATGGGATAGATCAGGCGAGTCAGGAGGATATAGTAAATCTTGATACCTCAACTGATGAAACACCTGGATTGCCTGGCCTTCAGCGTGGCGTCCCTGGTCACTGTGGAAAAGTACAGGCCAATGGCGATTGACTAATGCCAGTTAATTGGTGAACAGTTTTCCTTACAAATGGTCAAGCACTTGACAGTATGTGCCTGCGCAGATAGTTTGACTCAGTTGCCAGACGAATGTGAGGATCACACCTGCTGCGGATCACCGAACACTGACTGTAGTCTTCGTGAGATGAAGTACCAACTTCGCACACATTTATACATTTTCTTCACTTTGCAAATGGAAGTTGAATGTCAAGAAATAGTTGCATAGACTACTCTCAGTTCTTCACCATATTTTCGAACCGTTTGACGTGGTAGAATTTATTCCATCCCTCCAGCTAGGCATTATCGATATTACTTTCAGGTTTACCGCGCGATTGATTTCCGAGACTGTTATCGCCGGACGTTAATTTAGCAAAACAATTTATGCCTTACGCTCGCTAACGGCGCCTTCTTCGGATGCTGTGTTAATGATACGAGCGGCTTCTGATGCGCTGAGTCTACGTTTAAACTCATATAAAGAAATCATACAAATTAGGCACTGATCCACCGTTCTCTTTACTTTAGCACAATGAGGAAATGAGCAGTGCCTTGTAGGTAGCAGCCTTGACATTTCAAATTTATCAACACAACTCACATCGTGTGATGTGTTAATTGCGCACGGAATTGCAGAGGATCGATATTGGCAGTCATACGGAAATCATTGATTTGTGCGAAGAACTCGAAATTTCGTCTGCAGTTGTCTAAAGACAACGTGACTGGACACTGGAAGACTAGAAAAATTCATGCAATCCGACGTGTTGGGTACACCTTGTTCTGTACCAACGGTACGCAGTGGGTTTCGCGGAAGCCCCACGAAGCAATGAACCCAGCGTCACTTGTAAACACATCTCAAGGTTCTGGAAGTAGTATCATGGTGTGCAGCACGCTCTGTTGGTACGGAATGGACCCGTGATATCGCTGAAAGGTCGAATGTCCTCCATGGATTACCTGAAAATTATTGTCGATCAAGTCCATCGTTCGATGCTGACTTTTTTAGCAGTACGTGACGGCTTTTTCGTGGACGAAAAAGCCACTATCCATCGCGCAGGATGTTTTCATCAGAGGTTCAGCGAACATGACTGCGACTTCCACCATCATCCCTGTACAGCACAATGCCCGGATCTGAACCCTATTGAGAATGTGTTAAACATAATATTTAAGCAAAGCAAACTGAATTTACATGTAACACTTACTGGTCGTTAATGTAACACTTTTCAGAAAACTTGAAAATTTCAATCTTCCTGGAGCGGGAAGAGAATCCCGCATCTCCCGATTACCGGTTGAGTATGCTAACCATTAAACCACCCAGGATAGTGAAATCCCAAGCCCCTGAGACATCCTTAGATGTTTCGTAGTCGAAGAATACATGCTCCTTCATAGCGCTCAGAGATGGAAACGGGTCACAAGTCAACGTATCAACGGATCGACAATTTCTTGCGGGTCCAAAGGGTCGGGTGAAGGTGTTCCTGATCCGATTTTAACCCGGTTTTATTCCAGTTCTATTTTTGAAAAGAGAAAAATATATTCCAAAGGAAAATGCAAGCTGTGGAATTCTATAGTCGATACTGGTGCCCACGGAGTGAATAATGATTTGCCATGCAAAAAATATTGTCGTCTCTTTCTTAAAGCAACGAAGATTTTCACCGACCGGCGTCAGACACACCGACACAATATCGTAAAAAGATACTTCATTTACGTTATTTTAGAGTGCAACTGTCCAGGGTAAGGTACAGGCAAACGCCATTCACCTGCTTCTCAGCTGATTCACTCTCTCCGTGTGGACTTAACTGTATGACTAAGAGTTAATTTTCACATCGCATCTTTTACATTGAGCATTCAGTGGATTTCGATTGATGTGCTAACATCCCGTTCCCATGACATAGCCTGTCGACATTAACTCCTTATTTGTTAATACGGATGGATTAAATATTAAGAAGGTTGAGAAAGGCGTCGAGGCCAACAAATACGTGCTTGTTGAAACCCACAAGGGGAAGAGTGAATGCTGGAAATTGTTTCGTCTCATTAAGGAACCGGTGAATAATTCTGTGTTGTTTGGTCTTGCTTGTTGTTCAAAATGTGGAAAGTGTATAATTACAAAAAAAGATGTCGACGCTGTAATAAATGATTATGGAACCAAAAATCTAACGGACCATATGAAAGTATGCGCACCTCTATCAAAGAGTGGAAAGAGTGAACAATCCAAATACATTTAAAAAAAATGTGTAATCGTAAATAATGATTCCCATTTGTAATATACTCCATGGTCACGGTCGTAGTCAGGCATTTGCTTCAGGATTATGCAAATTGGTGGTACTAAAAATGGCACTAAAATTAAGCAAGTAACCAAATTTTATTAATAAAAAAGGATTTCAGTTACTAAATATCAAGCAGTTATTGGGGTGAATACATATATTACGTTTATATGTATATACAGGGTGATTCAGCTAAGCATGTACAGACTGTATGTACAGAGTACAGACTGTATGTACTAAGGATGTACAGAGAGGGGTAGGTTGCACAAAGACAAATTGGAATCACATAGCAATGCACGGTCGGAAACGCCATCTTCATGTGCTAGCGTACAGAAAGAACAAGAAATGAAAGAGCAGCACGTAAGAGAACAAAATGCTTTTTATTACTCACAAGATATTTGCAAAATGCATTGAGGTTACAGAAGGTGTTCAAAGTTGCGACCATGAGCTGTAACACACGTTTCATATTGTCGGCGCATGGATTCACGTACATTTTGGAAAATTCCTGGCGTTTCTCGGATTTCCGTAGCAGCTACAGCGATGCGTGCTACAAGGTCCTCATCACTTTCAACGAGAGTTGTCGTACACCTGTCCTTTGATGTAACCCCAGAAGAAGTAATCAAGACATATTAAGTCCGAAGATCTTGCAGGCCAATGAAAAGGACCACCACGACCGATCCACTGAAGTCCAAATGTCATGTTTAAGTGATGACGAACGTCATTGCTGAAATGGGTGGGATCCCCATCGTGCTGGAATCACATTGCACGGCGCAGGTACTGAGGAACTTATTGTTCGTTCAATAGCTCGGATGCAGCCGTGAAAACACTTGGTGGTTTGGCACTCGTCTCATCGGGTACCGTTCCTGGTACAGTCGCGCGGCGGGTCGCCCGCTGCGCGGTATGCGAGGTGCATATCAGTTATTTCTGCTTTTGTGAACTCAGCCATCCTACTACCTCTGCGGGCGGTTTACAAATAACGATATCCTGAAAGAACGTATGAGCAGTCTCGCGGCCGAACAACGCCATCTACCGCATGAAGATGGCGTTTCCGACCCTGCATTTCTGTGTAATTCCGATTCTCCTTTGTGCAACCTACCGCTCCCAGAAGTTTGTACACGCTTAGCTGAATCACCATGTAAATATAAATTGAGTTTCGAATTCATAGTTTAGAGAATATTTGTTCTGGTCAGTTACGGGTCCGGGTCGGGTCCAGTTATGGGATGTCCGGGTCCGAAATTTCTGACTCGTTTCCAACTCTGATAGCGCTTTGAGCCCATATCCATCCAGGACGGATGTAGGTCGGAGGTCACCAGTACCATAGATACATCAATGAAGGAAGAACTATTCTTCAATAATACATGGACAATTCGCAGGAATATTCAAGCAAGCAAATTTTATTAGCATACTACAACCGGTAATCGGGAGATGCGGGGTTCGATTCCCGCCCCAGGACGATTAAAATTTTCAAGTTTTCTGGGAAGTGTTATATGGTTGACCAGTAAGTGGTGCAAGCAAATTCAGTTTGCTTTGCTTGAATATTCTGAGAATTTTCCATGTATTTCTTCCTTCATTGATTTGTGTTAAACATGTTAGAAAAACTTATGCGGAAGCAAAATCCTCTTTCGTTAAATGCAAAACTTTTGTTCGGTATAATGTAAATTAAAAACAAATTAGATCGTGTCTAACGAACAAAATGTAATGGAATACCGGATTTAACGCGACGCAGAAAATCTAAACTGATTACTCTTAATGAGTAAAACAAAAAATGTTGTTCCATATTTAACGTGGCATTTAACGCATTAAGTGTTACTAGGCGAAAATTAAGAGAACTCAAATATTTAAATATTTATACATTTAAACATTGCTGCTATGTATTCATGTAAATGCTTATTTTAATTTTAATCTGTACTACTGTAATTAATTCATTAAATATTTCAAGTATATTCAATTGTCATGGATATAGAATAAAAGTGTACGTATATTTTTACATGGAGGGATGTTTCTCCTCAAAATGGCCTTATGAGTGTCTGACTTACCGAGGATTTCCTTCGGTTCAGAACTACTCGTTGTAAGAGGGTTTTGTTGTATTTGCGAACAATACATCCTACTCATAATTTTCTGAAAATTCACACAACGTTGGGCTAGAAACTGCTTCACAAGTATTTTTTGCTACACCCGGGCAACGCCAGGCCCCTGTGATAATACAATTATAGTACGACATTTCCACAAGTACGTAATCAAATAGATGATAATATAAAATGTGTGTACAATAAATTTTACCTTAAGCAAACTTTATCTAATTATATTAATATCAATTTTTTTCTACGGATTTAAAAAACAAAAAATGTGTTAACATAACTCATAAAGATGATGATTTATTAATTTCGTTGGACGTTATTGCCGGCTAAGTTTGTTTTTCTTGCTGCAAATACAAAGAAAATAGCAAGCTTTATGCGTAAAGAAGACTTCTAACTTCGTTTCGAGTGACAACGAATATTTTTATTCCCACTGGATTTGAGAAACAGAAAATTTTGTCTTCGACATAAATTTTCTTTTAAGGGTGATTAACTTCTTCTTATAAATTTTATTTTCTTATAAACTTTACCTAATTATCTTAGTTTCTTCCAAACATTTCTCAGAATGAAACTAGAAAACAAATAAAAAAACACGTAATATCATTTTAATTTGTTCAACTTTAATGATATCAACTTTAATTTTCGTTAACTAAAATGGCTACTGAAAGGGAATATCGAGAGAAAGTTATTGCAAAGACAGTTAGGTAAACTTCCATACATTATTTTCAAATTAAGTTGATAATGAATAACCAGAGAACGAAGAATGTTAAACTACTTATTTGTTATTATTTTAATTAAAAATACCTAAGGAAACCATTTGCCTTGTTTCGTTTACAAGATTACTTTCGTATAAACACCAGTTCAGTCATAAACTAAAACATCTGTAAATGGGTTAATTTATATTAAGAACAATTATTTCATTCTTCATATGATTATTCCAGTAGGTTATCGTATTTTCATTTCAGTACTGCATCTTGCAGGGAATTGTATGTGTAATTAGCTCAGCTTTTTTTGTTTGTTTCTGCATTGGGAAAGTAAATATGTTTACTCTCATTTACCTTGTTATTCTCTGTTTAGAACGAGTGAAAATTACGAAGGTCATCAAAATTTTACGACGCACGGTGAGTGTTTCCACATACGTGTTTCAGCCAGAAGATTCTTTTGTACTGAAAAGCAATAACAATTATTTAACTGAGTTCGTACGTACCGCGAGAAAGAGTGCAGATGTTCAAGTATTAATACCAGCAGAGAAAGAGACCCTTCCATTTTACCAAGGAATTCTCGATGTCTTTGAATGTACCTGAAAAGAATGATCTAGAAATGAGTTTACCTTCTCTGAAATCTTAAAAGCAGCATTAATGGGTCTTTCAGAAAAATTGAGAACAGAAATTTAAGAATAATTGGGCCAGAAAAAATTAAGAATACTTCAAACAGTGATTTCCTCATTGAATATCGCGAAAATGTTGATTAAATACTATAACGTAAATGCCTTTTCGTACTGATACGTTATTTTAACAAGTTAGTAAAATCATGCACTGCATTGATTATGATACGCTTTCCAATATACTAGAAATCATTACTTAAGCTATTACTCAAGTTATGAGCAAAACGGCTGTGGAATAAATCTCACCCCTGTGCCCTGACCTTTGATCCATTTGGATGATATTCAACAGAACTGGTTCACTATATCTCCGAAATAACATGATAACGGTTTTGTCGCAATCGAAGCAATTTTACGTAAGTTATGATGCATTAGCGCTATGGAATATATCCCGCTCCTGTGTCCTAACCTTTCACCCATTTCACCCATTTTCAATAGGATACGTCCCCAGGAAGGTCCCTACAACATACCAACATTTCATCCAAATCGATACATTTTTACGTAAGTTATGACTCATAATGGCGATGGAAGTGATTCCGCTCCTATGTCCTGACCTTTGACCCCCCATTTCGCCAATTTTCAATAGGATTTGTCCTTAGGTGGTCCCCTACCACACACTAAAATTTAATCCAAATCGAACCTTTTTTACGTTAGTTATGACGCATAAGAGCAGTGGAATGGATCCCGCTCTTATGTCCTGACCTTTGACCCCATTTCGTTCAATTTCAATAGGGTTCCTTCCCAGGTGTTCCCCTACCACATACTAATATTTCATCGAAATCGAACCATTTTTACGCACGTTATCGTGCGACCGAACATACGCACACAACGCGTGACGTAATGAGGCAGATGGGGATCGCGACCATCTGCTAGCAAGGTGTGACGTCATAAAACTTCAATAGGATCCACAAACAACGCGTGACGTAATGAGATAGATGGCATGACAGCGCACCAATATCTAATGGGGCCACGCCATGACACCACACTGCAAACTTTGTAATTCGGGGTGGTTATTTAAATCACTAAACAAATTTTCTTAAAGTGGAGATCAAGCTAAATCGATTTCTAGTACCAAAAAACGGTAGGTTAACGACTTTCATCAAAATCCTAAGAGCCGTTTTTAAAATAAAATGTACATACATATAAGAATTGCTCATTTAAGGTGAACGTCAAGTAATTTTGCTTCCTGCACTGCGAATGAAAAAATTTCTGTACACATTTTCTTCCCAATTAATGCGTTCCCAAGGATGAAAATTTGAACATCGATTAAAATATCTTCATTTTATAAATTGGAATACTTAGTAACTTCTAAAACATAACTATAATTATGCAATCCAACATTTTTTTGCCTGCTGACGTCATGAAAATACAGGTAGCGCCATCTTTTTTCTGGACAATTAATGCGTTCACATGGATAAAAATTTGAACACCGATTAAAATTGCTTCATTTTATAACTTGCAGTACTTAATATTTTCTAAAACATAACCATAATTATGCAATCCAACATTTGTTTGTCTACTGACGTCATGAAAATACAGGTCGCGCCATCTTTTTTCTGGACAATTAATGCGTTCACAAGGATGAAAATTTGAACATCGATTAAAATTGCTTCATTTCATAACTTGCCATACTTAATATTTTCTAAAACATAACCATAATTATGCAATCCAACATTTGTTTGTCTACTGACGTCATCAAAGTACAGGTCGCGCCATCTTCTTTCCGGTTTCAACACCACCAAAGAAAAAGTTATTGATTTTTAAAGTTATTATGGTTATGTTTTAGAAAATATTAAGTATTCCAAGTTGTAATAAAGTTATTTTAATCGATGTTCAAATTTTCATCCTTGGGAACACATTAATTGTGAAGGAAAATGTGTACAAAAGTTTTTCCATTGGAAGTATAGTAAGCAAAATTACTTGACGTCCACCTTAATAAATGTGATAAGGGCGATGGAATGGATCGCCTTCCTATGTCCCGACATTTGACCCCATTTCATCCACATTCAATAGGGTTCGTCCCCAGGTGGTCCCCTACCACATACCGAAATTTCATCGAAATCGAACCATTTTTACGCACGTTATGACGCATAAGGGCAATGGAATGCATCCCGCTCTTATGTCCTAACCTTTGACCCCACTTCATTCATTTTGAAAAATATTTGTCCCCAGGCGGTCCCCTACCACATACTAAAATTTAATTGAAATCGAACCATATTTACGCACGTTATGACGCAAAAGGACAATGGATAATCCCGCTCGTACGTCGTAAACTTTGACCCCATCTATCCCATTTTCAACAGGGTTTGTCCCCAGGAGGTTCCCTACCACATAGTAAACTTTCATTGAAATCGAACCATATTTACGCAAGGTATGACGCATAAGGGCAATGGAAGGATCCCGCTCCTCCGTCGTGACCTTTAACCCCATTTGTTCCATTTTCAATAGGGTTCGTCCCATGGTGGTCCCCTACCACATACTAAAATTTCATCGAAATCGAACCATTTTTCCGCCAGTTATCGTGCGTGACGGGCGGACGGACGGACAAAGCTGGAGCATATACGCTTCTTCAACCTACGATTGGAAAGCGTAAAAAACATAACCATACAATGAAATAGTTCCTAAATTAAACCTTAACGGCCAGACGAAACATTTAAAACAGAAGTGAAACTTACGGAAATGGACTTTTATTTCTCCAGCAAAGGTTATTGCACTTCAGGGTACTACAGAGATCACATAACACAAATCAACCACCAACATTCCACCACGTTCCACAACGCTCCCCAAGCAACTGTTTTATCATAGTAGTTTATATCTGTCGTTCTTATCTCATAACAGGCATACGTTACGTTCATTCAACCTCAATTATGTAGCCAACAGTATTTGTTTGAGAGAAAAGACATCACGTTAAGTGTGAAGTATAACTGAGAACAAACTCAAGATTTACATAGGGAAAGAAACTAAAAAGGAAAGTTAATTTAGAATATACGTCACAATACGTAAAAGAACAGCCATCATCCTAACTGCTGAATTTCGTAATCAACGCAAATCGTAACATTGAAAGTTAACTATGAAATGCAATGAAATCCCGCTAGAGACATATTATACTTAAAAGCAAAATGCTAAATTTCCATGTCGAAAAGGGAAGCTGGTTTACTACCCCTCCTCAGATTGTCGCAGAAGCGCTCGCAAATTGATTCAAGTCCTGTTAATTTGCTTGGTTTCAAATTGTTAGTAAACTTCGTTAAAAGGAAACAAATGATACCAGAATTTACAAAATATTCGGCTGTCATTTTCTAAGAAGCATTGCAAAATTCTAATACGAATCTTTGGCTTCGAGTTGATGTGCGATACTTTTAAGTAAGTAACTCTGGTAGCTCTGCTTAGGTATTAGCTGTATTTTAACCTGAGAAGACAGCAGTCGACATGTTCTGCGGCATTGTGGGTCAGCTATGTAACTAATAAAAAAATTAAATACGTAACTTCACGAACTACGTCGAAAGTTAAGTTATTATTGTGCAAAATTATTAATTTATAATTTTTATCATTAAAGGTTGCAATTTTGAATTTAGTGTTATAATAATATTTCGCATCCCATGGTTTCCTTCCTTACACCCAATTTCAGTATCAGTGTCATGTAGAAACACTTTCTCTTAAGTGTTTCGAAATACTGTGGGGTTAAACCGTTTTACAGTAAGTAGAGGAAAAAATGTTTATATGCACGAAACCTTAATCGATGTATGCATGAGTTTTCGCTTATGTCTCAGCAAGGTTTTATGCTATCACGCTGTAACTTTGGATTTAGGGACTTAATAATATTTCGCATCCCATGGACTATTAATAAGATATGGTCAAGTTCATTTTTTCATGATCAGATTCCATAATTTATAATTCAATTAATATACCAGTTCTGTTCTCATATTATCTGGGTCTCTTTGTGGTTTACTATCGCAAAACCGAATCATTGTATCTGTTCTCGATTGAATGATACAAATCGAAAACAACTTCCGCAGTTCAACATTAGCTGCATCTTTTTCCGTAGCTCATGGTACTCGTATTTATTGATCGATTCGTCTGAAATTTAGAATTTAAGGGTTTTACTATGTGCTGAATAAAATTGCGTAAAATAGCATACCACTTATATGGAAAAAATTGGATAGAGATAGCTATTTGGCATGTTAATTAGCTTAATTAGCATCTTTCTTCGTATCGTGTGATAGTTCCCTTCGAGTCCTTTCCAACGGTACCTTACTTTGTCTATATGCGGCAAACTGCTCCAAAGTTAAGGGGAGTTGCTCGGTTTTTTTTGGTTTTTTTTTATGTCTGTTTACTCATTACCATAAAAATCCGCGCACCAAGAAAAGTCACTGCATATAACGCGAAACTCGGCGAATAGCTACGTGGAGCGCAGACATGCAAATTATTAAAGTTTTGTGCGATTCCGCATGCCCGCGCTTCCAAAACCGGCGTTGCAATCTTTGGGGCTTATAAGTCGCCTCGCAGGGTCTCCACATCCGTGCCGAAGTGCACGGTAAGAGTCAGGTGAGATCCCTGAGCGATAGACATGCCGAAGAGCCGCCGTAGATGAGCGTACGGGCAACTGATGGTGTTTAAACGAAGCCGTATCGTGGGGATGAGGAAGGCAGGGTAGCTGGCTCGCCGAATCGGCTACCATTTGGGCCGGTCGGACTGTACGATGCTATCGTGTTGGAAGCAATGAACACGAGAAGGCATCCAGACACGGCGGACTGTCTCTGAACGACCCAGACATACCACCAGCAGAGAGGAACGTGGGATCGTGAGGCGGCACGCAGAGATGCAAAGACATCCTTGTCCAATATCCAGAGGCATGAGGCGGCTACACAAGGCATTCTGTTTCGGCCAGAACCATTTCCAGAAGCCTGGCGGAGGCGAATCTGCACTCCCGACGGCCCTTGCGTTTTCCAGCATTAAAACCTGACCATCGTCAGCGTCTATTGCAATTATGTCATCAGTGAGCAACGTGGAATGCTACGGACTGGCAACGTATAGTGCTCAGCGAAGAATCCCGCTTCTGTATGTGAACGGACGACGACCGTGTCAGAATGTGGAAGACCACTGGTGAGAACAACAATCCCAACATCATTGTACAGCGGCACACGTCTCGAACTGCAGGCGTGATGGTCTGAGGAGCCATCGCGTATGACAGCCGGACTTCCCTCGCAGTGATCCGATGGGACGTTGATATCGCAGTGCCACGTACAGGTGATCCTACGGCTTCATGTGCTGCTTTTCCTGGAGGGGCGGCCCGGAGCCACTTTCCAACAAGACAACGACCATCCGCAGACAGTTCGAGTCTACCAGGACTGTCTACTTAATACTTCGACGCTTCCATGGCTTCCCAATTCTGCCTAATATCCAGCCCATCGAACACGTGTGTGACCAGATGAGATGCCAGCTTTCTCCATGTCCCAGTGTTCGTGATTTAGAGCGTCTCTCCCAGGATAACATACGACATCCCTTTGACTTATTGCGGGACCGTTTCACGGCATGTATCCGAGCACGAGGTGGTCCCCCGCAGTACTAAAGCTGCCCGGAATATGTACCGTATGTCCGCTGGAAATCGTCTTGTGCTGTGATATTGTAATTACTTCTGTCCTTTGTATGTACCATCTCACTACTAAAATCTCATTTCAATACAACGCCTCCTTCCTAATGCGCGGATTTTTATGACAATGGGTGTACAAGGGCTAAACAAATAGATTTATGCAATCCAGTTAATCTAAGACTTGAAACTGATATTTCTACAATTACTGAACCCTAAATATATTATAGAGTGAGTCAGCTAAGCGTGCCCCTTTCCTCGGTTTAACCCTTTAACGACCATAACGCCCAAAGCGTCCAAAACGCCCGTTCATACAAACAGCCATAGCCGCCCGAAAATCCTGTCTAGGGTGAGTCACATTGGCTACCCTTGCCTTTTCAAATTTTCTACACTGATAAGGGATCAGCAGGAGTCACCCTCAGTCACTATTGTTGTTATTAAACAAAGAAGTGAACCAACAGATACTTTCCGGCGTTATGGTATTTGGAGAGAAAAAATATTTTTGGGTCATGATCGTTAAAGGGTTAAAGACACTGGCTCAACGGAAGGAAAAGAGCCTCAACGATATGATAAATATCTTGTATTCTCTCAAGGTCCAGAAATACGAGGAATCAGAATCTACCAGGTGACCTAAGAGATATATTTAGAAAATCAACGTTTTATGATGAAACGACATTAACAATTCTTTTTTAAATAAATTTCTTGTCTGAGAAACGTGTGCAGGAAATGAAAGTGCAATATTTGCAACCGACCACAAGATGTCAGGGAGTATGCTTCTCGTATGAAGTAAGAAAAGAGCCGAAGTAAATGCCATTTTGCCTTTGAATGAAACTTTATTTATTCAGAATAGTCCACCTGTGAAATCACTGTATACGAATTATACGTCTAAAGGAAAGACGATGGAATCGCGTTTTAAGTTTTCATTATCACAAAAGCTTATACACGATCGTGTAACATTATTATGACCACAAGCTAATATCCAGAGTAACCGCCGTGCGCAGCGCGGCCAGCGGCTAAACGGGCTGGAAATGACTCAATAAGGGGTTGGAAGGTGTTCACTGGTATTTGGAGACATGCTAACTGCAGTGCATCTGACAGCTGCTGGAGGGTGCGTGCTGGATGATTCATAGAACTAACAACACGATTGAGGTGGTCCCACAGATGCTCAATTGGGTTTAAGTCTGGGGAATTAGGGGGCCAGGAAAGTACTTTGAAGTCTTCATCGTGCTCTTGCAACCATTCTCGCACATTCTAGCTGTGTGACACGTCGCATTTTCGTTCTGGAAGATGCCATCCATCCCAGGAAAGACAATCAGCATGTATGGGTGTACGTGGTCTGCAATAATGGATTCATAGGAACTTTGGTCCATAGTGCCATCCACAGGTGTGAGTGGACCAAACGAATGCCACGAGAGCATTTCCCCAGACCACAACGCTGCACCCATCTGCTTGTGTTCTTCCAGGAATGGTTGAAAAGTGTTTGTTCTCCGATGTTTCTCGCTTTATACGAAAATGTTCATCCGTTCGATGAACCACACAACGTGGGTCATCGGAGAAGGGAAATTCTTTTCCAATCACCGGTGATCTAATTCCGATACTACCGTGCAAATGTAAGCCTTTTTTTGCAAATGCTTCTTCGTTAGCATAGGTACAGTGACCATCCGTCTGCATCGGAATCCCAAAAGCAGCAGGGTTCGCTGAACTGTTGTCTTAGACGCACTTCCGGTTGTCCCCTGGTTCATTCGCCCAGTGAGTTGCTCCACTGTATCGTGCTGATCGGCGCTCACGCACCTTCGAAGCCGACTTTCCCCTTCCACAACAATGGCACGTGGTGCTCACAGAGTCCACGTCGCTTATTCGCAATGGGGCCATTTGTCCAATCGCGATACACTTTAACCACAGCAGCACGCAAACAGTTCAAAAAACTGCGCTGTTTCAGAAATACTGCCACCCTTGGCCCGAAAACCGATAATCATCCCTTTTTGCAAATCTGATTAATCCCGCCCTTTATCCGTGAAAGCAACGAGTGATATGTTTTCAGAATGCCTACAGCACACCTTATATAACCTCCAAGCCAGCTCACGACACGTACCTTTTTTTTTTTTTTTTTTTTTTTTTTTTGATTGGAGGTTTAACGACCACCGTGAGCAACTCAATGGGCTATAAGCAGTCGCCCGTCCCTAATTTAGGGTCACTGGTTCCAGGGAAGGGAGAGATCCAGTGCCGTAAGACAAACACAACATCCATGCCTGACCGGGATTCGAACCCGGACCCCTTACGGACGAATGATCAGAGGCCAGCGCCTTAGACCACTGCGCCACCGGGGCGGCCGACACGTACCTTCTTTCATTGGCTTAGCGCTTTTGACATCAAAAGTAGGAGGTTGTCACAATAATCTCACTCGACGGTGTATAACGTACCTTACCGGTTCACAAGCAAGGATATGTATTTTCCAACTTCTTGTGTGAAATTTCACGAAAGAAAAGCATGGCAGATTTATTATCACAATAAATTTTCAATTTTAATGTAGGATCGATGGTCGCTACGGGAGATCTGACCTGTCTCATTTTCTTCCTCCATTTCTAAGCAGACTTTATCTGAACAGGAAAAAATTAGCCAACAAACGTAGAAACAATCACGACTGCCGAGAAATTGTCAAGTAACTGTATCAGCACAACTGGTGAAACCCCGTCAATAATGACTGAGAAAAATAAGATATGTAGAGTAATTTTTCATAACCAGGTATTCCTGAAATACCAAAAGTCATGAAATACGTACCTAGTATCGTGTAGCACCTCCGCTAGCACAGAGAAGTGCAGCAACTCACCGTGGCATTGATAGCACAAGTGGCCGGGAGACTACTAGAGTGATGTTGAGCCATGCCCTCTGAACAGCCGCCTACAGTTCCCTGGTATTTCTAGATGCAGGATATTGGGTGTGAATGGATCTTTCTACCACGTCCCATAATAAGTGTTCTATTGGGTTCGAGCGAACGTTGTAATCACACAATCCGTCGAAACTGTTCAGAATCCTCCAGAAACAAATTGTACAGAACTTGAGTGCGATGACATAGTGCATTGTCCGCCTGAAAAATCCAATATTTGTTGGGGTACTATAACGAAGTAAATTTCACCGTCATTTTTGTCAACGCCGGGGATCGAACCCGAGTCCACTTATTCAGAAACAAGTCGCTCTACCAACAAAGCTACGCAAACGTTCGTCCTCGCTGCTATCTGCCTTTATGTCGTGTGCGTCCTGCGAGGCAGGCACGTCACATCTCCCCCCCCGCCAGAGGGCAGGGGGCATGGCCCACGGGTCCGCCGTGACCATGAATCGTTGCAGGCAGCCATCCGCTGTAGAACGTGCACTTGAGAACTCCCAGTCAATCTGGTGTGTGGAATGCAACGTCACACACATTTATTTCTCGAAGCGCTGGAGAAGGGATTCTCTTATTTTTCCTATCTCGCGGTGTGGAAAGAACATCACACCATTGCGAGATCTTTAACCGCCGGGACGTACGGGAAGTTTGGCCGCTATTATAACGAAGTAAATTTCTCCGTCAGTTTTGTCCACGCCGGGCTCAAACCCGAGTCCATTTGGTCTGAAACAAGTCGCTCCACCAACTGAGCTACGCAGACGTTTGTTCTCGCTGCTATTTGCCTTTCTGTCGTGTGCGTCCTGCGAGGCTGGCACGTCACAGTACACAAAGCCCATGAAAGACTGCAATTGGTCAACCAGCAGAGCAACAAAACGACTGCCGGTTAATGACGTGTTTATGAGGACCACAGAACCCAAATCGTGCAAGGTAAAGCCACACCACACATGTATGGAACCACCACCAGCTTGCACAGTGCCATTTTGAAAGCTTGGATCCATAGTCTCATGGGGTCTTCTCCACACCCGAACCCAACCATCAGCTCGTAACAACTGGTAACGTGACTCATTGGACAACGCCATATGTTTCCAGTCCTGTAGTGTCCAATTGCCGTGTTCACGGGGCGAGATAGGCGCTGTGTCCGATGTTGTGGTGTCAACAAAGACACTCTGGTCAAATCTTCTGCTCCCACACCCCATGGGCGGTACATTACGCTGCACTGACCTGACGGATATGTCTCTGCTACCTCCTGCATTGAATGTGACTGTTACTTGAATCCGTGTCGCTTTTCTGTTAGCATAGACAATCCTGGTGAGACGCCGCTGTTCACAGTCATTCAGCACTCGTCGTCGACCACTGTGCTGTGCACGGTGAGTGGTAATGTCACCCATGAGGTATTCTTGGTACACACGGTGACACCGTGGATCTAGGAATGTTGAATGTTCGCACAACGTCGGAAATTGAATGCCCTATTCATCTGGCTCCCACTATTACGACTCGTTCAGACTCCAATAATTCACGTCGGCTTGCCATAATCCTACTGGCGGTCGTTCAGTCTACACCTCACAACTGATAAAATCTACACCTCACAACTGATAAAAGCTGTGGCGTGCATCGAAGCCTTTATACTTCGGCAGCGCCAGTTAAAAATGTGCAGACTGTTATTCCATGACTTTTGCCACTTCAGTGCAAAAAAACAGTATGTTGGTGGAGGCAGGGATTCGACAATTAAAAAAGGCAAGTGCTCTTTCCAGTGCACCAAAACATTGGAACAAATATTCACACTTTCAGGCAAAATAAATCATACTGCTTGTGATGACAGTCTACAAAAACTCAAATAACAACATACTTCAGTAAAACGTAGCTTTTAAAATTCGATTTGAAGAACAAAGACGTATGCTTATGTTCTCACTGTTGGTGGAACGTTTACAGTCTCACTGTGCAATAGTTTCAGCAGAAATTTGTTCCATAAAAGCAAGTTTAATAAAAAATCTACACCGCGGAAGAAAACAATATCCGAGGCAGAATTCGATGTTTCAAATAATTTAACTGGAAAATTGGACAATTTCATTTAAAATTGGAAAATTTAATTCTTTCGAAATAGCATTGGGCTTGAAAGTGCCTAAAATGAATCTGCGAAAGTGACAGGTATTTTTATTTAAAACTGCTGAATAGATCTTTTAACTTGTAAGATTTTACGAAGTGAGTTCCAAACGAAGTGAACCTTCAGTTAACTATATAAAATCCCTGGCAAAAATTATGGAATCACCGCCATATGAACGTGGAGACGCATAGTAGGTTGTATGTAGAAACGTCATACAGGAAGTAAGCGAAACGTAAATATAGTTTGACGTAAGCTGCACATCTGCGCTACAGACATCAGGACTTGTATAAAGAAACGTACAGTGTCTGACTCAAGTACATTACGGTGTGTAACAACACACGTAGGAAATAATTGTAGACTCACCGACATCGGAGGAAAAAATTATAGAATAAATGTATAGATTGTGAACGGAACCGGGCAAAAGCACGCGCTCGTCATATGCAAATAAATGCTGCGATAAAAAGAAGTATTTGTGGGTGTGAGTCAGAAGTATCATGCTGTTGCTACAGTAACACCATATCGCCTAGGAGGGAGTTATCAATGGAAACGTGGGACAGGAGGATTGTTAAGCGTCTATAAGAAGTAATGTCGACAAGAAAAGCGTCAAAAGATGTTGGTTGTTCGCAGTCGGTGGTCTCGAAAATTTGATGGAAGTACGAACAGAACGGGACGTCTATAAGAGCTAAACATACCTGTTGTCCAAGGAAAACATCAAAGCGTGAGACAGAAAATTAAACGAAATATGTATTTAAAACCGTAAGTATACAACAACACAAATGAAGACAAAGTTATCGGACATAGGTGTTGATGTTCGTGATAAAACTGTGTGAAACCGTTTGAACGAGATAGGATTTTGTTACAGAATAATAAAATAAAAATCAGCTTTGAAAAATAACCAAAATAAAAGATGCTTAAAGTGGGACAAAGAAAAGCGATCATGGTCTGTACACGACTCGGTGAAAGTGATATTCAGCGATGAATAACGGATGTGCTTTCGTCATGGATATGTTACGGGAATATTTGTTTTTCACGACGTGCTAATTAAGCTTATAAGAATATCTTGTTGAAGGAAACAGTGAAATTCCCCGATTCACTCATGATATGCGATTGCATGTCAGGTAAAGCACCAGGGGAGATGGTAATCATCACAGAAACAGTCAATGTGCAGGAATACATTCATATTTTAGAGAACATTCTTCTTTCATGAATTGAGAATGATGGAATTGGCAATGATGAGATCATTTTCCAAGACGATAATGCCTTGAAAAAATGACCTCATCGTTGATTATGCCACAGGGTGAAAAGTGTGCAGCAGTTTCTTTAGGAACGACATATAAGAACAATGGCATGGCCATCAAACACTGCAGATCTAAACTCCATTGAGATTATGTGATGAAAATTCGAAGAAATAGTCCATGCAAAATCTCCATGCTGCAAAGCTGATTTGGTGACTGCTATTCGAAGATGTAGGAAACAGATTGAGAGTGACTATTGTCTTTCATTAGTGACACCTATAATTCAAAGGATCCAGGCTGTCATCAAAGTTCGTACAGGAATTACCAAGTATTAAAGTAGGCAAATACCATATCGCATATGGACTGATTGTATAATTTTTTCTCTGATATCGGGTGCCTGCAAAAATATCCTCACACGTGTTGTTACACATCATTATGCATTTCAGTCAGACATTGTACTTTCCTTCATATGAGTCCTGCTGTCTGTAGATCAAATGTGCAGCTTTCATTAAACTATGTTTTCGTTTCGCCTACTTCCTTTATCTCGTTTCTAATGCTCCCAATGTTCATGTGGTAGTGGTTCCATAATTTTCGCCATGGGTTGTATACCCTTGAAACGTTTTCCAGGTATCTCTGCATCTAACAGGAAGTTATGAAATTCCAAAAATGATTTTTATTAAATATATTCATAGTGGACTGACCTAAGAACATTCATGAGTCCGTCTACTCGAATACACGTGGCGGAAATCAGAATTATTGTCTTGTGGCCCGAGTGGATCAAATCCTGTGTGTTCAAGCTGATCCACTTCATTTACTATCTTCTTGAGATGGATACCTCGGAACAAGCAAAGGCCTGTCCCCGATGATGTGTCCAGCAGTATGATAGGTCCATTGCCACAGCTGCTTCAATGCTGATTAGCCTAATGTCGTCTGCTCCAAATCGTTCAACAAACAGACGGTCCATGAACCGGCAAATCATTGAAGAATTGAACACTGACGTGCTGAGAGTCATCTCCAAATGCACCAGGTAACAAGCCGTTCAGCGAATTCGCTACAACAGGCGACGGCCATGTCACTATGTCCCCTTTGACACTTGTGATCAACCAGTTGTTTACGTCCACAGGATGTCCGACCCTTGGAAGTTTTTGGCATGTCGTGCCCTACACCGTAAAGTCTTGCTACGGTTGTGCGTTGAAATCCCAGTAGCATGGCCGTTCATGATGTTCGAAGCAACACGCCAGGCATTCCGTATCATGATGCGTTCGAAGGTGGAAGGTGGTCGTATCACTTGTTTTGCCCATTCTGGCTCATAATCGAACACTTAATAACTGATGTTCGATGAGTCCGGGCAGCCTGACCTGTTGGAAGGAGATAGTTACACTATCTACCAACAAGTAATTCGACACCTGTGATAGCAAAGGAAAACGAAGTTTATTCACCTTCAATAGTTGCTGGAGCCTCCACGAGCGGCGATCACAGCTGCGACCCTCCGGGGCATACTCTCAACCAGGCGTTGTACGACTAGCGGTATTTTCTTCCACTCGGCTTGGAGAAGACAGGTCAGTTCCTTCACCGATTTCGGACTTTGGGGGCACCCCTTTAAGTCGACGCTCCAACTCTTCCCAGAGGTGCTCGATAAGGTTAAGGTCCGGGCTCTGCGCAGGCCAGTCTTTTCGATTAGCCGCATTGTCACCAAACCAAGCCGTGGTGGACCTCGCAACATGACAGGTGGCATTGCCATCCTGAAAGTAACATGGGTCCAACCCGTTAAACTGCCACAACGTAGGAAGCGCATGGTCATCCAAAATGGTGCAATAGGTCTCGGCGTTGAGTCTACCAGGAATTGCGACCAAGGGTCCCGTGCCATACCAGGAGAAACACCCCCATAGCATAATTCCACCGCCGCCGAACTTCACAGTTGGCACAATACATTCCGGCAGGTGGCGTTCTCCAGGCAGACGCCAAACCCAGGCCCTACCATCCGAATGGTAGAGGGTGAACCTTGATTCGTCGCTCCAGAGAACCTGTTTCCACTGTTCAACGGTCCACTGTCGACGTTCTTTGCACCACGTTAGCCGAGCAGCGCAATTGGACTTGGAGATCAAAGGCTTGTGGGCGGTAGCACGTCCATGATAACCGAGCAGATGGGCTTCCTTACGGATGGTATTCATAAAAAGAACACTCCTGGATGCCTATTGAAGCTCCTCGCGGATGTGGCCCATCGATTTGGCGGGGATCTTCTGAATTTCTCTGCCCAGCACCCGTCGGTCTCTAACTCCCAGTTTTGTGGGTCTGCCGGGTCGGGGCACATTCCGACAGTTACCTCTCATCTTCCACTTGCCAATAACGTAAGCCACTGTCGATTTTGGGTACTTCAACTCGCTGGATAAGTCACGTATTGATCGGCCATTTTTGTGGTACCCGAAGATTACACCTTTCTCGAAATATGAGAGCTCCGAACTGCGTGGCATGTTGCATGCGAATGGTTGCGTTGTTGTTTCCCGCACGATATTTAACGGCGACGGCCGTGACGTGGATCAGAACCACAGATATCATCGATTGCAGGGGTGTCCAATTACTTGTTGGTAGATAGTGTATATGATGAGGGATGGTGTGCCAAATAAGCTGGCATCTCAGTGTATGTGCGAGGGAAAAGTAACCTCGGGGAACTGAAAATAGAGAGCAAGGTTTCTACATCCGAATCTTCAGAAATACCTCTTTAAATATGGATGTAATGCACATTCCATTAAATATACGTATGTACTGTTTTCCTGCATAATCTTCTTATTTAGCATAATGATGAGCACATAATCTGAATAGAAGTTTACGGTTACGCTAATTCAACGCCAGACTTTTATGATCCATTTTACGCTTGCCTATGCGTCCGTTGTCTTTGGCAGATGTATTATCACTTTCTCATTAGCATGTAACCGCTATTCATCCTTTCACAGCCTCAAAAGATCTTCGATCGGTTTTACAGTGTGCCCTATGGCAAAGCCGCTTGCGGAATAAAGATCCTTCTTTGTAGAAAAGCGATCCAATCTTGTAACAGGTTTCACTGACAATCGCCAGAGGCCATTCGCAGCAGGAAAGGACTTAATTAAGCATCACATCAATTATATACTTCTTTGCGTCTTTTATGGGCTTGTCTCGTGAAACCAGATTTCCTCGGTAGAAAAGCGACGAACGACCCGGACGGTTCCTGTCATTTGATTGATCCCTTCGAAAGGTTATTTGATCCTTAAGCTTCATGCCCTGCCATTAAACTCACATTAATCCAAACCCGTCCTTTAGCAGAGACGCTGTGACTTGAGAGAGATGAGGATTATCTGCACACGAAGAGAAATGAAATAACTTGCATTCTGAATGTTTTCACCTCCATACGTTACCTCTACGACGCGGTAATTTCATTTGTGCTGCTCAGTAAATAAACTAATAGGCACCCAGTTTAATACTTACTGTATATTGTCATTTATGTACTTGCTCTTGTTAATCAGATAGCCGATGAACATGAATCTAAACGTTCTAACTTACATGAAAAGTATGGTACTTAAAAGGTGAAAGCTTTCTTAGGACATGAAAATGTGTGCTGTTTCTGTAGGATTCCTAAAGTTGTAGTAAAATAAAGCGTAGATCAAAAAGTAACTTGGATTACGGCTCTCCGTAACATCTAGTTGCTTATCGAACGAAAGTACGGTGATAGAAGAAATCGTAACTACTATCCAAGTTAACTTTTAATTGAAAACCCTTTATAAAATGACCAAATACTGCTTTCCAAGCAAACTTTTAATTTAAAACCTTTAACAAAATTACGCTAATACTATCCAAGCAAACTTTTAATTGAAAACGTTTTATAAAATTACTCAACTATTATCCAAGCTAACTTTTAATTGAAAACCCTTTATAAAATGATCACATACTGTTTTCCAAGCTAACTTTTAATTCAAAACCATTTACAAAATTACACTACTACTATCCAAGCAAACGTTTCGTTGAAAACGTTTTATAAAATTACTCAACTATTATCCAAGCTAACTTTTAATTGAAAACCCTTTATAAAATGATCACATACTGTTTTCCAAGCAAACTTTTAATTCAAAACCATTTACAAAATTACACTGCTACTATCCAAGCAAACGTTTCGTTGAAAACGTTTTATAAAATTACTCAACTATTATCCAAGGTAACTTTTAATTGAAAACCCTTTATAAAACGACGCAACCACTTTCCAAGATAACTTTTAATTGAAAACCCTTTATAAAATGACGCAACTATTTTCCAAGCTAACTTTTAATTGAAAACTCTTTATAAAATTACGCAACTGCTGTCCAAGCAAACTGTTAATTGGAAACCTTTTATAAAATGGCGGAACCACTTTCCAAGCTAACTTTTAATTGAAAACCCTTTATAATACTTTATTTTAAATACACCAGACTTGAATGACCACGAAACGCATATAGCGTATTAAATCCGTTTATTTTTGTAGTGTAGTCAGCACAAAGATTCACCAAGTTGTCGCACTCCACTGGCAGGTTTTTCAAAGCTATGAAAAAGCCTCCTAGTGGAGTGCGAAAGCATGGTGAAACATTGTGCTGACTACAAGGCAAAAATAACCGGATTTAATGCGCTATATGCGTTTCATGAACACCCTTTATAAAATTGTGCAACTGCTATCCAAGCTAACTTATAATACAAAAACCTTTATAAAATGACGCATGTGGATGAAGCGGTAAAGCCAGATAACGGTGGTTAGAAAATATATGTTGAAAGCCGGCTCAGTGGTGAACGCGAAGATAGTACTTCTAACACGCAATTTTTCTTAATTTTGTCAACATTTAACAACTAGAATAAACTTATTTGAACGCATTTCCGAATGAGTATCTGAAAATGATAGCCAATAAGCGGAAGCGATATTTTTATACTCTTAGGAATACACATGCAGCTCTGGTAACAAGACTGGTTTCGATCATTTATTTTCGAAGACGGTTATGGTTTTTCGGTTAATTCTTTTTGGATTGCTGACGTTTTCTGCGCCAAGCTGGTAGTAATCTCCAGACTCATGTCTATGCTGTAGGGTACAGTTGGAGGTTCTAATCCCACTGCCGAGAATCCAATTAATGTTTTTTAAAGAATTTCCACTTAACGTAACGCAAATGTGTAGATGGGTCCTTGAAAATTGGCCCCAGAAGTATTGAGCGGCTTTCGGTGGCTGCCACTGTTGCTTGTACCTTCTCCTGCATTTTCTGGCTACAGAATCTGGTGTAGTTTCAGCTAACTATCTTATTAAGGATCGAGAAAACTCCCTAGTGAGTAACTGATTTGCCTTTCATTCAAGATAGGTTTCGGTACAAGTATTAAATGAGAGATGGGTAGTGTGTTCGTCAAATGTAGCTGGCACTGTCTCCTTCTTGAAGCCAGTGGCTCTAAATGAAAGACAAGCGACTGTTTATAGCTCTAAGAGTTGCTTCTCGTGGCCATTACCACCTCACGAAAAAGGTATACTGTCCATTTTCCATAAAAATTTGGTTGGGACGAAGTTCAACCTTGGTGGCTATCGCTTAGACATGCTATAAGATTAAATTAATTATCTACTGATCGAAGGCAGGAGATAATCAGTTAGTTAGCAAGTATAATATATCAATTTTCTCCTTACTTTCAGTTGCCACTTGTTTTACTTCAGAATATTCCGCAGTTTTATTCAATGAATAAGGATTGTAGACCATTTGGTTCCTCAATTCGCCCTTGACAAAGGTGACATGTTTTGGAAGCGAGTTCTTAGAGGAGAAAGGAAATTGCAGTTCGCTGATTTCTCGACAAATCCAGATTTGTTTGACGTGGGACGAAGTCTAACTCCGCGAATATCATGGGGCGACTTACGACCAACTGCCTGTGACAAAATTAGGACCCAATTGAAATCACTACAGCGTTAAAAATACGTGCCTCGCACTAATAGGGTTAGCATATTCGTAAACACCATGGGGTCCAATTCACGTACTGCGCAATACATCGTGCGCGGGATACACATAATTAACGTCACACCTAGAAATATTGCATCACCTTTCCCTGTGCGCGGGGAGGTGATGCAATATTTCTACATGTGCCGCCCCGTTTGACTCAGTCTATCTCGGCAACCTTGAGCGCAACGTGACTGTGCGTGGCATCGTTTTAAAGCTCTCGACGAGATCTGTTCAAATATATTAAGAACATATCGCAGTGGTTTAAACTTAAATTTCAAAAGACTGTTTTTGTGTGAACGGGTTAACATTTTTGACAATACCGCAGAACTCGCAGAATGAACGCAAGCAAAGTGGAGAAAATCAAAACGAGAGGCAAGAGCAAGTGATGAGGAATGTAAGAAGCCCAAGAAGACAGAGCACCACGTTGGATAAATCGTGCATTCACCTGGTTTGTGTTCGCAACGTATCCAGCATTATTTGTAAAAATTATGTAAGCTGCTTTTCACATCATAGACCTGTCTTGGATATAAGAAATTAAATAAACGCTTTGAAACCATACTCGGCTACCTCATTTCAACTCTGCGATCTTCAAGTCGTAGTCCTACGTTTCAAACTGACGGCTCAATCAAAATTGAGCTTACGTGCATTTTTTTTTACTTCCGTTCTTTAAATTCATTGGTACCCTAAGATAATGTATTCGTCTATTCCAAAGATCCAAGGCTGTATCTTTAGGCGTCTTCTGAATGATACCAGGCGATTCCTGAAATGGATTGTTGGACAATAGTACGTTTTATCCAAGTTAATTGTTCCAATCCTTCCAACTGTTATTTTGCCTATTTTTACGAATGAGTAATATACTAATTTATTCTTAAATTTATTGTTTTTCAAGAAATGATTTCGAGCCACAGAATTTATGTTTCAGTCTGATTTTACTCTTAATGCACAAAACTTAATTTGATAAATATCCAAATTCTGAAATCTAACAACTTCTCAATTTTTCGTCGTTCCTCTCAATAATCCTTTTCGTAAGAATCAGACCTTTGGTACCAATTTACTATAACAAAAATCGGGAACTGATGAACAACGTATAACGAAGTAAATTTCTCCGTCATTTCTGTCCACGCCAGGATTCGAACCCGGATCCCCTCATTCCGGAATAAGTCACTCTACCAATTGAGCTAAGTGGACGTTTTATCCTGGTTCCTATCTGCCTTTATGTCGTGTACGTCCTTCTGGCAGGTACGTTACATCTCCTGGTACGTTACATCATCTCCCCCTTATTTTTTTTTTTTTTTTTCGAAGTGCTGGAGAAGGGATTCTCTTATTTTTCCTATCTCGCGGTGTGGAAATAACATCACACCAATGCGAGATTTTGAACGGTCGGGTTATCCGGATAGTTCGGGCGCCATTATAACGAAGTAAATTTCTCCGTCATTTCTGTCCACGCCAGGATTCGAACCCGGATCCCCTCATTCCGGAATAAGTCACTCTACCAATTGAGCTACGCGGACGTTTTATTCTGGTTCCTATCTGCCTTTATGTCGTGTGCGTCCTTCTGGCAGGTACGTCACATCTCCTGGTACGTTACAAACGGGGAGTTAAATCTCTGCCTGCCGATGTGTTTCGCATATTTGAATTGCAACGAAAATTGAAAAGTATCAGATTAGCATCATAATGAAAAATCCGCATCTGAATGAACTTTATGAAGAAAAGAAAAGCAAAATCTTTACAATAACTGAAAAAGAGAGAATATTTAAACAAAGAAAGAGATCGTTAGATAGAGTAATCTTCATCTACAACGGTGAATTAAAACGCGCGTTCTTTAACATATCTCATTTCCATATACCCTAACAGCAGATGAATTAGCTTTTGTCATGTGAAACGTAGAAATACCATTCCTTACTGCTGGCGTTCAGGAATCTAACACGTGTAAAGGCCTTTCGATAAGACCTTTTGCTCCATTAGGTGCAAAAGATATAACAGAAATGAGTTTGCTATTTCAAAAGATACTGCATACGTAGACGAACGGATGTGCAGGCTTTTCAACTTATCCAATACAAAAGAGGAACATCGAAATCGTGTGATTAATTCATACGGCAACACTTTGAAATGACAGACGCTATTTTGAAGACTGTACAAGCATGTTGGTTTTTTCTTTCTGAAAAGAAAATGAGCAAAAGAAAAATCAAAAGCACTCTACATTTACAGTAACACACACACAAATTAACAATGGGGTACGGCAGTAGGACCAACAGTGACTTTGTGCGAAAAAGTTTTGGATACAACGGTATTGGATCGACTTATCGTACCATTGAACGAGTCGGAACTAGACGAGTCGCATTCGGACTCGGTGCCCACTCGACAAAATTGCATTGAAGTGCCGTATTTTTCTTCCTATAATCCGCAGACCGTGAATCGCAGGAAAAGAAAAATAATTCCTTGATAGCAAAGATCACGTGATGTGGGAAGCTCGGCATCACACACGTTTGTGGGTGCAGCAGGTCTGACTACGAAACTGAGGCATACTGAAAAAATTAACTGCCGTACTAACCACAAAACTTCGGTAATCCTAAGAAAAAACTCACACTTTTGCTCTTTATTTACTTGAAAGTATAAGAACAGCATTTAAAAATTGGCAGTCGTTTTATTTAAATAAAAATATCGTTTATTCACCACCCTCCTTTTTTTTTGGACTGTTGGGTCATCCCGTGAATCGCGACTTTTTTATACGATATTACATTAATGTTCGAGATCAACATCACGAGCACGAATGATAGTGCGCTTTTTTTACCTAAATTTCAAAGCTGCGGGTTATTCGAAGGAATTCCTTGTTAATCTCGAATCGTAATTTAGTAAAAAAAAAAAAGTCGCGGTTTACGGAATGATCCAGCAGTCCAAGAAAATAGGAGGGTATGAACTATCTTCTTATTTAAATAAAACAACTGCCAACTTTTAAATGCTTTTCTGTTACTTTCAATTGAATAAAGAGCAAAAGTGTGCGTTTGCTCTGGATTACCCTAGTTTCGTGGTTAGTACCGCAGTTAGGTTTTTCGGAATTCCTGAGTCAGACCTGCTGCAGCTACGATCGTGTGCGGCGCCGAGCTTCCAACATCACGTGATCACCCACTAAGAGGAAAATAATATTATCTTCGTTGCGCAGTATTTTCTATCAAAATGCTCGTAAGTAAAAGAAATAACGTGTCTATAAAAAATGTGTAATTTTACTTTACGTTAAAGTTCTATATAACCTGCAATATTCTTCCTTAGCGAAACGGGTATACCTGAATCTTAATAATCCCACATGACTATATTCATAGATAGCTCATGGAATTTAAAATTAAGATTAAGAAAATAAACAAACAAAAACCTTCTTCCCAACTGTTTGCAGACCCTGATCTTCTCAGTAGGTTGCGTTTTCCTCTCATTATATTAACTCATTTTATGGCATTTTCCAAATATGCGACTCACCTGACAATTACGAAAGGGATTTTTTAAAAATCGAAGTGCCGCAAATAAGTATTTCCTCAAACCGACGTATGATCAGCAGAACATAATTTTTTAACTTTTATTAACGGATAATTCGCACATTATATGAGGAAAAAATAAGCACAGTAATCAATATTGGACCAGTCGCCGCTGGACGAACCGTACAAGACTACTTCTCAAATATTTATCTTCACCTTCAAACCTACAGTATTATATTCTTTTCATACTGAAAAATATTTAGCTTCGAATGACTTCGACCCATTTCATTTTAGACAAATATTGAAAAAAATGAAACTCAATGTTTATAATGAGTTATGAAATACGTCAATATTTGACACTTCAAACTATGGAAGCCAGTTATATAAATTTTAACACTTCGTCTGATGAGTTACTTTACCTTAGCATTAACAAGAAAGATGACACCGAATTTTCGGATGTAATAAGCACGTCTTTTGAATCCGTTCTGACGTAAATTAAATTTGTCAAAGCCATTCAAAGTCAATGTTACCGGTATGGAAGACAATAGTATCTGATGGAAGAAAGAAGTTTTTCAATCGGGTCTTTAATCACTCAGATATTGCTGTAAACCGAATCGTAAGCTTACGAACTCTTAGAAACAGAGTTACCGACAAAAATAAGATGTGACTTTACGTTCCCTGGAGGGAAAACTATGCATTATTTTAGGAAGAAAGTATTCTCAATCCATATGAGCGGTATCGGTGCAAGAAATAAAAATTTAGTCGAACTTTCAGGAGCCCAGATTTTGCTACAAATACATAAGAAGCATAAATTAACACTTATGACCCCTGGTGGCCAAACCATTCTTTACCAAACATTAGCAATTATGTGAAAAATATTTTCCGTCAGGCCTTGTATGCGATACAGGAAGAATTTTTCAAATCGGAATTATAAAAGTAGAGATATTGACAAAAATAAGATATAAATCTACGCCCCCTGACGTGAAAACCATGCATTATTTAAGGAAGAAAATATTCCTAAAAGGTTTGTCGACATGAGTAGTATCAGTCAACAAACGACTTTTTTTTAAATCGAGATTTTAGAAGCTCATATTTTGCTGTAAATCCATCAGAAGCGGAAATTAAGACTTACGTCACCTGGTGGCCTAAACTGTTTACAAAAATTAGAAATTATGTGCAAACGATTTCCCATCAGGAGCTCTATCCGGTGCAATTTTTTTTTTTTTCAAATCAGAGATTTAGAAGCAGAGATATAGGGGAAAACGCAATTTGTCTTTACGCCCCCTAGAGGAAAGTCTATGAATTACTTGAAAATTTTGAATTTATAGGAAAAACATGTCACACTAGAAACACTATCCAACAAAGAAGGAATTTTTTAAATCGGACTCCTAGAAGTCGAGATGTTGACAAAAATAAGATATACATCTACGCCCCCTGGCGTAGAAACCATGCACTATTTTAAGAAGAAAATGTTTCTAAAAGGTTTGTCGACATGAGTAGTATCGGTCTACAAACGACGTTATTTTCAATAGGGAATTTAAAAGCTCATATTTTTTTGCAAATAAATCAGAAGCGGAAATTAAGATTTACGCCCCCTGGTGGCCAAACCATTTTTTTTTACAAAAATGAGAAATTATGTGCAAACGATTTCCCATCAAGAGCTGTATCCGTTGCAGGAGGAATTTTTCAAATCGGAGATATAGAAGCAGAGCTATAGAGAGAAACGCAATTTACCCTTACGCTCCCTAGCGGAAAGTCTACTGATTACTTGAAAATTTTGAAATTATATGAAAAACATGTCACACGAAAAACACTATCCAACAAAGAAGGAATTTTTCAAATCGGACTGCCAGAAGTAGAGATATTGACAAAAATAAGATATACGTCTACGACGCCCCTGGCGGAAAAACTGTGGAATATTTTAGGAAGAAAATATCTCGAAAAGGTTTATCGATTAGAGTGGCAACAGTTCACGAAATAATTTTTTCAATCGATATTTTAGAAGCTCAGATTTTGTGGCAAATACATCAAAAGCAAAAATTAACGCTTACGCCTCCTGGTGGCCAAAGTATTTTTTACTAAAAATTTGAAATTATATGCAAACAATTTTTCATTAGGAGATGTATCCGCTGAAAAAAAATTCAAATCGGAGTTTTAAAAGAAGAGTTATCGGGAAAAATGTAATTTACTTTTACGCCCCCGAGCGGAAAATCTATGCGCAATTTGAAAAAGAAACTACATCTAAAATACTCTTCGACCTAAATGGAATCGAAAGATAAAATAATTTTTGCAATCGGATGTTTAGAAGCAAATATATGGAATAAAACGAATTTTGAATTCGACATCATCTGCGTTTACGCCCTCTAGCGGCGAAATTGTACATCGTAAAAAAACGAAATGAAGGATCATCATTCGCATATTTTAAGCTTCCGAATGCAAAAAGAATTTTTCAAATCAGACTAATAATTGCAGAGATACCGTGGTTACAGACGGACGGACGGACGGACGAACCGATAACATAAGCATCATCTATTTTTACAAAAGGCGTGCTAAAAAATCGTAACCTAATTTTGTGTATCTCGTTGAAGAAGTCCGTGGCTCCGAAAATTAAATGCCTCTGGATCCAAATCCCAACAATCAACTGAATCACACATGCCTGTTAGCATAATGGTGGAGAAAATTGTGGGGGAAAATGTATGCAAAAGTGTAGACATTTCTTTAAAGTTCACTGCACTAGATTCTACGAAATGCTTTACCCTGAAACCATTGCTTTCGTTTATGTATCGATGCAGCAATGATGTACAGCTTTTTTAATATTCACATAAAGACACCCAAGTGCTCATTGGTGGCTTGTGGCTTAGAAAGTAGGTAGATCGCACGTAATGGGAACAGATGTATGATTGGAAATATTCACATAATAACACCCTAGTGTTCAGTGGTGCCTTTTGGTTTAGAAAGAAGACACAGATTACGTAATGAGAACAGATGTTGATGGCAAATATTCACATTATAACGCCCTAGTGTTCAGTAGTGGCTTGTGATTTAGAAAGGACGTAGAGAACACGAAATGAGAACAGTTGTATTCATATTTCATATGTTCCACAATGGCATAAAAAATAACTTAAGAAACAAGTTAATAAAAAAGGTTCATGATGTGACGCGAATCCTATTCAACACGTTCCCGCATAGCAAATTCAAATGCACCGCAAAAAACGAATACAGTTTATAAGATAGATGTAAGAACATAAGTGAACTCTATTTTCGCTTTACATGCCAATTATAAATATATTATAGTTGCGATCTTATGTTTTCCCTACTAAGCGCAGCCAAAATCATTGCATTAATCTTGGGTGCAAAAGACATGTCGTACTTCTGAATTTTGTCGGCTAAATATCATAAAATAAGAAGCAAAGTACAGCATTTTTGTGTCACAGCCGCATTTTCATTCATTTTTATTATGCATTTCGGAACTGAGCTATCTGATTCGTTCAGTACTTTTACCTATAATTATTTGCTGCAATTTAAGATCTGGCGTATGTTTGCCTGGTCATTTAACTTCCAATTTTTGTTCCAATACGACACGAACAGATGTTTCAACAAATAATTAACAGCATTGACGATCAAGGTGTCACACATTTAGCTTCTCATATTGCATTGTTTATACAAGGATAGTAAGGTATCACTGATACTGTTCCACAGATGAAACAGAAAAACTGAGCTAAAATAATCCAGTAGCTAACGCAAGACAAAGTAGAGAGAGATAGAGAGAGCTTGTGTTTTCCCTAGGTAACAAAACGTGAATGCGCACTTTGGAAGTGTGTTCCAAAGCTTTTCTACCAAGCGCCTGCTAACTTACCGCGGAGTGCTTAACTGCGTATGCTCAAATACCCTTGAGACGGAAAAGCAAAAGAATGTACTCAAGGAAAGCAGAATTCATCGTTGTGTACATGGATTGTGAAACAAATTCCTTGAATATTTAACTGCAAAGAAACTCAAGATGCTTTTACTCCTGGAACGGTGCTTTTCAGAGCAATTAATAACATACGAAGTAGGATCCAAAATTCCTGGACTGCATTGTGCGGCAAAGTACGTGAATCGCATATCCACGGTGATTACTGGATTATGTTACAATATTGTTCCCCTTCATAGGAAAATTGGTTTCGTCCAAGTACCTCACGCGCTCGCTGCCGGTACATCCGGGTATTGTGAGTAAGTTACGCACTGTTCGGCGATTGATGAAAAACAGCGATCTTTGAGCAGAGCGTTAAAACTAGTTTTTGCGTTCGTTCGGGTAAAATTCCATCAGAAACTTACAAGATGTTCAAAGATGTTTGTTACGAAAACACCCTTTTGCGGTTACAAACATTCGATTGGCATCGACGCTTTAGAGAAGGCAAACAGGAGGTCCAAGATCATGAACTGAGCGGGCGGCCAGTGGTAGCTAGCAGAGGTACCACTAGCCGCCAACTCCGTTCAATACCAAAGTATGCTGGTATATCAGGAACTATGTGTCAATGGATACTAACAAATGATCTGAAAATGTACGGGGTGTGGTAACACATCGTCCTGCGTACGTTAACTGAAGATCAGCTGGCCATAAGGATGGAAATGACGGGCGATCCCTTAAACGCCGCAGAGCAAGACCAACAATTTCTTAGAAGAATCATAACAGAGGAATGAAAATGATGCTTCCTCGTCGACCTGCAGACTAAGCGGGCCTCAGCTACGTGGTAATTGACATCGTCTCCACGCATGTAGAAATTCCACCGAATTCGTAGCAAAGGCAACATCATACTGGAGGTCTTCTTCGATATCGAGGTTTTTGTTCATATTGAATTTGCTCCTGAAGAGCGCAAAGTCAACTAGAAGCGCTATCTGGACATCATGCAACGCCTACGTAAGTCAATGCGCAAGAAGAGGTCTCAGCTGTTGGTGCGATCAATCTTGGGTGTTGTTACATGACAATGCACCGGCACACAGGCCACTCCTCGTTCGTGAATTTCTCGCCAAAACAAGAACTGTTTTCCTCCCAAACGCACCGAACTCATCTGGCAGCACCCCTCCGACTTCCAACATTTCCCTGAGTTGACACTCCGATTTCAGGGTTGTTGGTTCTTAAGCGCAGAAGTGAAAAACGCATCGTTGCTGCACTGAAGAACATTGCAAAGAATGGGTTACACAAGTGCTCCGACGAACTCTACAGCCGCTGGCAGAAGTGTGTTTTTGCAAGAGGCTCTTATTTTGAAAGAGGATGTGCTTCAGCTGGTTGCACTGAAGGACATTGCAAAGAATGGATTCCATAAGTTCTTCGACGAATCTACACTGCGCTATCAGAAGTGTGTTGTTGCAAAAGTGTCTTATTTCGAAAGAGGATGTTCTTCAGATGGTTGCACTGAAGGGCATTGCAAAGAATGGGTTTCAGATGGGATTCGACGAAATCAACCCTCCGCTGACAGAAGTGTGTTGTTACAAGATGGTCTTATTTTGAAGGTTGAAGGAGGGTGTGCTGCAGCTTTCTAACTCCATCTGTGAACTTACCAACCCAGTCCGGGGACTTTTGGATGCTAACTCGTATTAAATCCTGAAACGTTTTCAAGGTAACCATTACGCTCACAGAATTTTTGATCTTATTTTTTTTCGTCAGTCTAATAACATTTTCTGCAAACTTGCAGGTAGATCACATGCTCACGTGTTCTTACACGCACACGCTGCCACTGCTTGTTTTTAGAAGTTAATTTCGTCTTTAAGTTACAGAAAAATATTTCGCAAGAGATGAACAAAGCCATAATAAATGGCAAAGATGCTAATGCTAAACAACTGGTTGCAATCACATAAGATCTGAAGAGGAACATAGGTATAATGAAACTTAGTACTCGGCAACAGATGACTGGACATTGCAAAAGATTCATCTTTTGAACCCTTTGCTGTATCTTGCAGCGTTGAATTCGGACAACTTCAAATGAAACTGTGTGATTCGGGTATCGCCCTCGTTAACAGTCATACATGGAGAAGATATCTTGACATTCCTTAGAGCTTATCATTAATCGGCTTTGTGTGTATATTTTTACGAAAATAATATGGCCAATGCTGTATATTTGAGACGCTTTTTAGGAGCGCCGAATTAAAGCAAGAAAATGCATCCTGAAAACGAAGTCCCTGAAGTTTGCCCCTTCACTCAGACAAAAATGCGTCTGAAACTTAGTTCCTAGACGGCACGTCATGTGACCAGACGATAGTAAACAAATTCTCAAGTGGTTTGTTTTGACGGGTCAAGGGAAGCAAGGGTGAGAGCAGAGAAGAAAGTAGCAGTTGCTGGGGACCGTCAGACAGAGGCAGGCTTCCAGGGAAAGAGAGAGAGATCTTGCTGAAATCACGCAGACGAGGAAAAGATGAGCTTGCGAAAATCTTCCCTTGCATAACGGAGAAAGCATGTCGAGTCTGGCCTCATAGATGCATCAAGCTGATGGTGACTATAAAGTAAGGAGCGAAAGAAAATATAGAACAACCAAGGGAGGTTCCGATATCTAAAACAGGGCTCTTTGGGCCCCAATCTCTGCGACGACAACGCTCGAAAGTATGGGAACAACTACTGCCGAAGTCGCTCAACTTCTTCGCAAGTGCTTCCGAAACATCCAGTGACCCGCCTGGACATTGCTGCTGTGGAAGAGAGCAGGATACCCATTCCCCTTCAGACTTCGCCAAGGGAGTAGCTGTCAGCTGACCCAGCGTGGCTGCTCGTTCCAGTGGATTCCGTCCTGCCAGTGCTTTCGAACCTGTCAGCATCTTGCATCTTCTTCACAGGGAGGCCTCCATTGCCCCCCCACACACACACACACACTCGGCCGAGGTGCGGTGGGGAGATCGAAAGGCTTGATCACGGTGAAGTAACAACTTGTGGAAGATCAGCTTCCTGGTGAGTATCATCAGTGGTGTGCGCACAAAGATTGTGTCACCTGGAGGAGCAAGGAAAAAGAGCGTGTTAAAATCATGCTCTTTCCAGAAATCAGCAATGTAACACAAAACGTTGGATTACATCCATCTCCGAGTCCAAGTGAGTACTTACTTCCTGTTTGTCATAGTGAACGTTTTGGAATGCAAGGGCGACAATGGTGGAACTCTTAATCGCACGAGTTAGTGATTGGCTGATGAGTCCAATTAGATTATGTTAAATCGCCGAAAGTCCAGCCCAACGTTATTTAAAATGTGTGTTAATTATATTACGTTCTTTCAATGAGATTATTCGAATATTTATCTGTATTAAAAGTCTGTGCTTGTCTTTAAACGCTACCCATTTTTTTCTTTGAACTGGTCTGAGTCATTTATTCACTCCTTTCACCTGTGATATCCATAAAAGAACCCGGAGTGCGACCAATTCGCAGCCCCGGTCGTAACAATATTAATGCCGTGCCTATGCATACATCTTAAGTGACCAGCTGCATCCTATGTTTCGGAAACAGATGCCAACGATGAAGTTATTAATGCTGCTATAAACACAAAACCAGTTGTGTCCTGTCTTGGAAGCACGCTCATGAAGGTAAGGGCGAGCACTTCCGAGGGCAACAAGTCTAAAAGCCATCGAACACACAGAAACGATCAGCCTACTTCCACTTTCGACCCGTCGTCCCCGCAGCAGAGTAGTCAGAGGCGCTGTTTTCGGTTACTCATTCCAGATGGGCTCGTGTTTGAGTTCCGGATAAAGCTTGAGTGGCGGGTCTGCCTTTTACGGCGCTGGGTCTCCCCCTTCCTGAAGCCACAGCATACAAATTATGGAGGGGAGACTACCACTAGCACCTAGTGCTGCTGATGTTGGTTGTTAAAGAAAGAAACAAAAAGTAATCCCAACGTGTTTGAAACATTTCTTCATGACAGGCGGCCAAATATTACCCCGGACGCTATTCAGAATTGATTTCTCTGAACTTCACATGAAGGAGAATCTGTATTATGAACCATTTATGTCAATGCACCTTAACAACAAACAAATATTTACTTTGTCACTTCCATTTCCCTTTATTTTGTTTTTCCTTTATATTTTACATTACCATAAAACTCTAATTTTTGAAGCCTCCCTATTTAATTTTTACTTAGACAAACTTCTATCCGAGAATACAAATATTTTCTTGCCCGTATGTGCTCGCCTGCTCCTCCGCATTGTGGCGCAAAGCAGTAAGAAGATCGGGATGGGTTTGAAATTCATAATCAGGGCTTAGTGCTATATTTTCTAATCCGATTTTAATGAACCTCAATAGTGCTATCTACCAGGGGTTTAGGAAAAGGGATTTAAATTTATTCTGTGAATTTTCGGTGCATCGATTCAAGGAAGTATATGAGAGAAAAAAAACCCATTTTTTTCTATATTTGTATCTTAATCCCGCAGTTTAAATATGCACATACGCATTTTTTACATGCAAAAAATGAGAGACATTCGTCCTTTTATAAACTATTATAATCTGTAGTAAACAATTCCAACAGCGTTTTCCAATAATAAGCTGAAGGAATGGGGCTTTTAAGTAATTTTGGTACCAGGTGATGTGGCTCCAGCCGTGCTCCACTTGCTCAACAGCTCGAATTTCAATTTATTCAAGATTACAATGCCACTTCCTTTGGTTTTCAAAACCTACAAGATTTATGAATAATAATCGCAATAAAAGTTAATTATTCTTTAGCATTTCCAAAAGTAAGCAAAAAATCCTTCGATAGTATTCTATTAAAATTAAACAGAAAATTATTCGCAAATAATATGTTGAAAGTAAACACCAAAATATGTTTCACCTTCACCAAGAACATTTTCTCCACAAACCGCTGTATTTATTTTTTTCATATCAAAAACATTCAACACAATGGTCTATTCTTGTGAAATTAGGAACTTTTTACTTCGGTCTTTTTTTCGGTAATATATCTAAGTTTACAGAGTTTGCACAATAATTAATGACACGCAAATAAAATATCTATATGTTTGAAGGAACACAAATGTATATTTAACCTTTTTCGTCAAGTGCGAAAAAAAACATGCAAAAATGCACAATTTTCCTTCGAAGCACTTCTTTAAAGTTTTCCTTCCCTTTATAATTTGACTGCTATGTTTTCTCAATTATTTTTCTTCTTTTAAGTTAATTGCAACTTTTTCTATCACATAAATATCCTATTGTTTACTTAAAATATAAATTCTCCAAACTTAAGTATTCCATTTTTCCCCATTTCTTTTTTTGAAAATTCTGTATACTCGTAATGCTTTTTCTTTCCTTGCGTTCTTCTGCTCTTCGCAGTTTCAGAAAGAAGAGGTTAAGTAACTGTTAATGACTACTGATGTACCACTTGAAGCACCTAAGTACATTTGTCGTTTTCCTGCACTCTGTGAGATATTAATAAATCTCTTACGTAGTGGTTTTTTAGGCTAAGAAATTGTTCAGAAGTTTCCCTTTGTGATTAATATTTGTTACATTTCCTTTCCTCCTTATAGCAGATTTATTTTTATTTTCACTCAGCAAAGGAATTTCAAGTATTATATACATTTCTTTTTGACAAATGGGGCAAACGAAAATAGTAAACAAGTAATGTGCGAGTATATAAATGAATTTCATCATTTGCACAACAACTTATTTCATACCTTTCATTTTACAATACAACGGTTGTTCAAGTAATTCATACTCTGACACATATAAATGAATTTCATCAATTGCATAACAACTTATTTCACACCTTTCACTTTCCAATACAAGGGTTGTTCAAATAATTCATACTTTAACACATACCTGTAAGCTGTGCCTTTTGATTACTTTTTATATATTTTTTTCCAAATATATCCCTGCCACGGCAATGCGTTTTACTAACCTGCAATAAGGCTTTTATCCACGCGAAAACTTTTTGTTATCTCGGTCTTCCAATAATGTACGCCCAGCTGCTGCACTCTCATAGTTGGACATTTGTCGATTCCAATGAATGTTTTCTTTTAGCTTTAGGACGAAATAATAGTCACTATGTGAATGATCTGGAGCACAGGGTGGAAGCGGAATCAACTGAAATTCTGCTGTTTGTACGATTCACAATTTGGGATGGGTGATTCTGCGCATCGGCTTAAACGAGGGTGAGACCTGTTTACGACCACCTCAGTATTCGAAATGTATCGATTCGTATTAATGTTTTTCTTCAGTTTTTAGACCAAATAAAAGTTCCTAGGTACAAGGTCTAGAGAATAAAGTAGGTAGTGAAGCATTTCAAATTCAGCAGTTTAAGTTTGTTCGGAGGCTTTCGCAATTTGCGCATTGTATTTAATGAGGAAGAGCCGTCTTCGCTATTTTCCTTTTGTCCTTTAATTGTTGTATGCACAAAGTTGGCATATGAGGTTGGTATAGGACACAGAAGTGACTTTGGTTTTCTTCTCCAAGTAGCCGATCGACATGTTGGCTTCTGCATCACATTGATTGACAGAGCAATATGGGACTTATTAGGAGCAGTAGAAAATGTATTCTTCCACGTTAGACTTAGTTTCTCAGTTTTAGGTCGAAGTGATGAATCTGTTTCATCCATTGTACCAATCACCGCCCAGAAATTTATTGGACTGGCACGCAGCATGCTGAAGTTGGTGAGTCAAGATGTTTCCGACATGCCTTTTGCTCATCTGTAATCATTCGTGACACTGCAACGTATATTATATTTTTAACCTTCCTTTTGAGTTTCTTTTTCTATGTAAATGTAAGTTCGTTCTCTTAACATTTTCAAACCTTAACGTTAAGTCTTTTCCCTCAAACGAGAATGACGTTGGCACCACACTGAGGTCGGAACAAGTGACGTATGTGTGGCGGCATAACAACGATAGATAAAAAGGCAAGGTAATCGCTGTTTAAGGAGTTAGCCAAAATATCCTCTAGTTTCCAATTTCTTAGGGTTGTTCAAGACCTGTGGTCAGACACTCCCTTCCTAAAATCCTCTACATATGATTTGAACTGATCTGTTTAAGGGGATTGATGTTATTGATGATAGACGTGCTGTTATACTGCGATTGAAGAATAAATCACTGTTACTGTATTGAGTACGCCAATAAACCGGATGCGAGTGTGGAGTACAAACAATGCGAGCAAAATATACGTATTTATAAGTACTGCAATTAACCTCTGTCTTGTAATGCGTATGAGTACCTTCTAATATTACATTGACTTTAGCACACATAGCGTAATTACTGACGTAAGGACTAAGTTACTGCGGAAGGGCAATTACGTTATAAGACTCATCGTGCACTGACCTTTTTCATCTTCAAAGAACTCGTCAGAACTGAATCGATTCTGCAGAATGCAATATTTGCAGACCCAATTACACATCGATCACTCAGCTGGTCGTCTGTCTAGCATAACGTGGTCAAGCACTGGGCCGATTTTCTTTTCTTATTTTAGGAGGAGGATTTAAAAGGCTGTCAAGAACGATCTGCATAATTACAAGACTCCCTGCCACAATAAAATTCTCTGTACCACTTGAAAACTGTGGAATATAGCGAAACCTCAGCCCTCAGTGCGTGCAACGTATCATAAAGTAAGGAAATAACTTTCACAGGCAAGCATTTCATTATCGACTGTGGTTCTCTTTCCTCCATTTCCCAAAATCCACACTCTGTTTAGTTAAAAAAATCACCTGACAGGAAAGACCGAATTGACTTGAAATATTGAACATTGTTATAGTGACATGCAAAAATATGTATCACCTCCTGCGATATTGCTGTATATTCACATTCAATAAAAGTAATGGAACGTAATCATTTTGAGCGACCCGCATATTCTTGAATGTTTCATAACGCACAGTTCCACTAGTAGATGGCGTGGGTGTGCATTTTTGTTAGCAACTGTATTACTGCTTCAGAAATCCGATTGAAGAAGATAATAATTTATATGTCATTCTCATTTGCAAAGAATGCTTATCAACTGTGAATAATGCACAATATTTCTGCAAAAGTGCTTACATGCGTTAACTGTTTTATGTTTATCAGTGAATCTATAGGCCGCAGCTATACACTGAGTGGCCACTTTATTATGACCACCTGACAGTTTTAAGCAAATGGGCGATAGTTGCACGCTGTTACCGCCAGAGGGCGAGGCTAGTATAAAAAGGAAAAGCTTAGCGCTTGCGACAGAAATAGAAGTGATTTTTGGGTGACGCGATGGGTAAAAAGTGCGATTTGACGGACTTTCAACGTGGGATGATTGTAGTAACTCGGAGCCATAGAGCGAGTATCACCGAAACCGCCGCATTCGTCAAATGTTCCAGAGCAGCTGTTGTTAAGTGATTAATACAGACATTTAACGTGGACCAGGAACATCAAACAAAGATCTTCGCTCTTTCCACGTTTATAAGTGAGTCACGGAAAAATTCTCATTGGCCGCTACCTGGAGTCGAACCCAGGGTCTTCCAGTTACGCGCCGGTGTAACGGAAGCATATCCGGGGCGTAACTGGAAGACCCTGGGTTCGACTCCAGGTAGCGGCCAATGAGAATTTTTCCGTGACTCACTTATAAACGTGGAAAGAGCGAAGATCTTTGTTTGATGTTGTTAAGTGTTTAAAGACTGGACTGTCAGCCATAAAACTGGGTCTCTACGTGCAACCTGTGGTCGACATCGACTAGTGACTGCTTGGGCGGAACGGAGAGTTTCCAGCCTGGTAACAGGCAACAGAAGGGCAACAGTGCAGCAAATTACAGAACATCTTAATCAAGGATCCCCTCAAAGGATCTCTGCACGCACTGTTAGCCGTACACTGCATCGAATGGGATATGACAGCCGAAGGCCTGTTCTAACTCCTTTGCTGTCTGCAGCTAACAAGAGAATATGTATCCAGTTCGCACAGTAGTACAAGGATTAAACAGTCGATAATTGGAAACAAATTATGTGGTACAATCAATCACGTTTTCAGTTGCACCATGCCGATGGCCGAGTGAGAATTTGGCTGAAAAAGCACGAAAGCATGGACCCCAAATGCATTGCTACAACCCTTCAAGCTGGTGGAGGCAACGTTATGGTTTGGGGAACGTTTTCCTGGCATGCTTTGGGCCCTTTAATTCGTGTGGATCAACGTCTGACTGGCACATCATATCTAAACATCGTTGCGAACCAAGTGCACCCTGTCATGTGAATGGTTTATCCCAATGGCGATGGCTACTTTCAACAAGATAATTCGTCCTGCCATAGTGCTCGTATTGTACAGGATTGGTTTCAGGAACATGCCGGTGAGTTTACTTTGCTTAGGTGGCCCCCACAATCTCCAGATCTCAACCCCATTGAGAATTTGTGGGTTGAAGTTGAACGAGTCATCAGACAGCTGGATCCACAACCCTGCATTCTCACACTCCTGGAAAATGCTATTCATCAAGCATGGTCTCATATTCCACATACCACCTATCAACATCTCGTGGAGTCCATGCCACGAAGAATCGACGCAGTATTAAGGGCAAAAGGTAGCCCAACGAAGTACTGAGGGGATGGTCATAATAAAGTGGCCACTCAGTGTATGTATAGTATAGGAATGAAGCACCAAATAAAAATTCGATCCTAAGTATTGAAATTCCGTAATAGGCCTTACTAATTGAGAACTTGATGAAAGTGAACTTAAGAACTGAAAAAACTGAAGTAACATTAAGCGAAGAATAAAATTAGGTAATACAAAAACTCTGAATTTGAGCCCAATTAACAATCGAAGTGCTCTGATCTATCCCAAAAGACTGATGTGCACCATTCTCATCAGGAAGATACTAGTACACTGGGTGATCTTTCGAATCAAGCAAAGATCTGTAAGTAACTGAGATCGCTGGAGTATCCCCTAGGTCACCAAGCCAATAAAAGAGGTAAAATCAACTTGTAGAATATTATGTTACTTCCTACGAAGAACTCCAATGGAACTGTACAACGACTAAACGAGCAATAATGTATAACCAAACTAATATAAAAGATAAAAGAAACTTATGAAGTATTAACTCACTTTCAATAAGAAAATTTCTAGGAATCACGAAGCAAAACTGCAAGCATTAACTTGAATTCAACCGAAGAACCAATAGAGACTAACACTACATCCAACTCAAAAATTTGAATAGAGACAATAAAGCTATAGAGTGAGGAGGTTTTGCCAAATTGGTTAGAGAAATCTTCAGCAACTCGAGACCCATCGAGTTGCACTTTAGAAGAAGAAATAAGTTAACTTTGTAGTGCACATTACCCTCTTGGGATAGAGCAACGCACTTCTATTGTTAATTGGACTCAGATTCAAAGTTTTTGTGTTACCTAATTTTATTCTTAGTTTAATGTCCTTTCAGTTTTTTCAGTTCTTAATTTCATTTTCATGGCTCATTACAGAATTTCAATAGTTAGGGGAATATTTATTTGGCGCTTCATTCATATATTATATATAATTAAATCGCTATTATGTCAAGCTGCATTACAGAGATATATGGAGATTTTTGATTTTTAAATTTCGATTTTCAATTTTGACTTTCCACTTTTAACCTTCGATTCTTTGTTGATATTACTTATTAATGTTTCTGAAAGTACACACACACACACACACACACATACGCGCAACACACATAAATAAATAAATATATATATATATATATATATATATATATTGAGGATCTCGGAAACTACAGACCTATCAGCCTCCTATCAGTAGTTTATAAAATCTTCACTAAAGTTCTTTCACACCGCTTGAAGGTAACACTGGACATGGCTCAACCGAGAGAACAAGCTGGATTCAGGAGTGGCTACAGCACAATAGATCATATCCACGTGCTGAGAGAACTAATTGAAAGAGCGAGGGAATATGAACTTCCATTGTGCATGGCTTTTATCGATTATGAAAAAGCCTTTGATTCGGTGAAACCATCAGCAGTTACAATGGCTCTGAAAACCTGCGGTATTGAAGATGCATACATTAATATTATTAATAACATCTATGAAAATGCAAGTGCAAAGATTAGGCTGTTTGAAAATACAACACACGTAAAAATTGGAAAGGGAGTGAGACAAGGTGACACCATATCTCCGAAGCTCTTTAATGCCACATTGGAGGGTGTTTTTCAGTCGCTGAGCTGGGAAAACAAGGGGATAAAGATTAATGGAGATTATCTAACCCACCTTCGTTTTGCTGATGACGTAGTCATTTTTGCAACTACCCCATCAGAGCTGCAGAGTATGATCCAGGAACTTGCTGACAAGAGTAAAGAAGTGGGATTAAAAATGAACTTTCAGAAGACAAAAGTGATGTTCAATGCTTTTACAAGAAATGAAGATTTATCGATTGATGGAGAAAAGCTGGAGATAACAGACACGTACGTTTATCGTGGACAGCAGATATCAAGTGAGGGTCACATTGATGAAGAAATTAATCGGCGTACAAAACTTGCCTGGAGAGCTTTTGGAAGAAACAGCATAATTTTCAAGAGCAATATGCCATTATGTCTTAAAAGAAAAGTGTTTGATCAATGCATCCTTCTAGTGCTTACGTATGGTGCAGAGACGTGGACCTTAACTAAAAGAGACATACAAAGGCTGCAGACAACTCAAAGAAGCATGGAGAGGTGCATGCTTGGTGTAACCTGGAGAGATAAGAAGAGGAACTCTTGGATCCGAAAAATGACAAGAGTGGAAGACATCATGATCAGAGTTAAATCCCTGAAATGGCAATGGGCTGGACATACTGCCAGAAGGACAGATCATCGATGGACAGCCGAAATTTTAGATTGGATTCCAAGGGACAGGAAAAGACCCAGAAGAAGACCACATAGGAGATGGGTGGATGAAATTCGAAAGTATGCAGGGGTGACATGGAGGAGACTGGCACAAGACAGACCGTTGTGGAGGAAACTTGGAGAGACCTTCGTCCAGCAGTGGATTGATAATGGTTGACAATGATGATGATGATGATGATATATATATATAGAGAGAGAGAGAGAGAGAGAGAGAGAGAGAGAGAGAGAGAGAGAGAAAGAGTTATGAAACAACAAAAAAGGAATATCGAACAAAAAATATTTCGTGAAGACAGAAACGTCGAAAAATTGAAATAAAAATAAAATGAAACTGAAAAAAACAGGTAGCCTTCATCAGGAGTATATATATATAGGTATCATAAAACAACAAATGCAATCCATCCGATAAAATTTAAGAAAACATTGACATACAAACACAACGAAAGAAACCTGACGTATTACAAATGAAGAAAACACCAACTGGAAGTAACCATGAGAACCAAGACTAAGAAGTGAAGATTAAAAACTCACCGACACAAATATTAGCAAAGCCACGACTAAGGGAAGCGCAACAGCAGCAGACCATACAGCTTGGACAAATATGAAATTTAAATTCAAACACCTGAACTTAACCTGTGCGCAAACCCTCAAACTCAGTACTAGAGAATAAAATCGACCATCAAGAAATTAAATGTATGGACCGTCTTCTTCAGGAAAGCAACGGTCCATATTAGGATCGACTTTTCTGATGACAATAAGAGCCGAAATCACCAAATGGCCAATGTCAGTCTTTCTAAGTCGCAATCAGAGTTCGAATGAGACAGAATGAAGATAACAGAGTGCGATGGCAACAAAACGAACTAAAACGAATGCCAGATAGTTTGCGGTTAAAAAGGAGTGAGCCAAAAATAGTACTATGTCTCTAACACTAAGTGTGCGCTAAGTAAGTTTAAAACACAATGATTAGTAAAGTTTGGCTACAAGTGATCCAAAATACAGCGCTTGGAACCGCCTAATATGTTTTAACATTGTAGGATCAGCGGTTAAATAAAGAGTGAAGGTATATATGTTTTACGTTATTGTACCGGTAAGCTGAAAGGAATTAAGAAAAATATTTGTAAATGAAGCGGATAGGTAGCTGATTTTATTTCAACTGGATTAATAGAATTTTTAGGTTTTTAAACAGTGACTCATGGTTGTTTCAACTCCTGTGAATACGAATTAGCTGAGAAAAAATTATATACTGATGTATTGAAATGGATACACTTGATGCCCATTGTGAATAATACTTGGTCTGAAAACAAAAAGTCCGTCAGGAAAGCGCCTATTCTAACATAGAACGGTGTTTTCCTGAAGAACACGATTCATACATTTGATTATTTGATTTCTTGATAGTCGGTTTTAAATTCTAGTACTGAGTCTGTCGGATTGCACAGCTTTAGTCAAGTCTTTGAATTTAAATTGCATGTCATCATCATCATTGTCAACCATTATCAATCCACTGCTGGACGAAGGTCTCCCCAAGTTTTCTCCACAACGGTCTGTCTTGTGCCCGCCTCCTCCATGTCACTCCCGCATACTTTCGAATTTCATCCACCCATCTCCCACGGGGTCTTCTTCTGGGTCTTTTCCTGTCCCTTGGAAACCAATCTAAAATTTCGGCTGTCCATCGCTGGTCTGTCCTTCTGGCAGTATGTCCAGCCCATTGCTCGTTCGTGATAGACGTAGTGTTGGTGGCTCCAATATTTTATGCGTTTTAGTGTGGAATACCTTGTCCCTCACTCACCTGTTGCTTGGCCCGGCTGTCTCAAGGTACTGTGTACGTTTTGACATACGTTTCTAGCGTTCTCACCCTCATATTAGTTCATATTCATCCGTTTTCTTATCGTTTGCTCGTTTGTTTGCGTTTGGAAGCTGCCAACATGGCGGCTTCCGGTATTTCGTTATCATCTATGGGCGTGGCGGATGCACGTCACGTCACACTTCCCACATCCATTGAAGTTAACATACTCTCGTCCTCAGATGTGTCTGCTCAGTTGCCTTCCCAGCTTTCTAGTACTCCTGCACCGGTGCCTTCACTGGACTTGGCTGCGCTTTCTTCTTCAGCTCCTGCATCTGTCTCGGTGCCCTCCTGGGAACTACTGATTCTACTGCCTTGCCTTCGGCCTGTGCTTCTCTTCCCTCACAGCCTTCTGTGCCTGCCGGATTCGAACAGACTTCTCTTCCGAGGATGCCATTTGCCTCTAAAGTGCAACGAGGCGCTACTTCTACGTCCGATTCCTCTCAACCAGATGGTCTTTTGCAAGCAACACCTATTATTCAGGTATCCAACCACAAGGTGAAGGTAACGATTGATGACATTTCGCAGATTGGCCGTGAGTTCCATAACCTCCTGGATAGAGGTGTGCTCTTTCATGCTTTACCAAATACTCCATTGCCACGCTACATGGAAGCCCTCTCTGTACATGTGTCGTCTGCGTCCATTGCAGGAATTTCCCGTACTCCTCGGGGTATTTCGGTACAGTTCAATCACAAGGAGGATGCTGACTTTTTTCTAGCTAACGGACTTTCGATTGGGGAAAACCATCTCATCCCGTCGCCTCTTTCCAAGAGACCGCTGAACATCACGTTCTATCCTGTTCCACAGGAAGTGCCGGATACTGCACTTCCTCTCCTTGTCAGTCATGTTTGTAAAATTGTTGGCAAGGTCCGTCGCCTTTCTGACGATCCCCGCGGAACTCAATTTGCACATGCTACAGGACCTCGCCGTCAGTTACTGGTCGTCTTTCCCACCGAGAAAGCCTTGGCGGATTGCCCTACAGAAGCTACTGTTGAAATTGGCGCACGAACGTACAGTTTCAAGATTTTCACTGCTCACTATTGTACACACTGTTTAACACAAAATCACACCACTGCCTCCTGTGACCGCGTTCGACGTGGACGTTCATCAAGTTCGCATCCCACTGCTGACCACATTGGTCTTTCTACTATCCCCACTGCCGGTAGTTTGCCTGACGCGAATTCTTCGTTTCTCCGTCAGGCGAACATTTCCGTCACGGACAATGCTGCCTTTCCTCCTCTCCCGACCCGTACGATTGTGCATCCACCTTCAAGATTGGCAGAGTTGTATTTGACTACAGATGTGTCTACAGCGGAGTGTTCCGATCCGGGTGTGTTGAGTGGTGGTTTGGCGGATCGGCCGTCTGGCTCTTCTCCTAGCCTCTCGGATATCGGATCTCCATTTACAACCTTGTCTACCATACCCTTGTTGCAACATCTTTCTGAAGCCTCGGCTGTTGTACCAGTCTCCACTAAGGCAGCTCAGCTACGTACTGCTTCTTCGGCGACGTTCGCTTCCTCGTCTCCTGACTTGGGAGGTGAGCCTGATCCACTAATAGATACATCCGCCTCAGCTACTTCTTCGAAGCGGATTGGACCTTCCACAGGCGCTGTTAAACAGAAAAAGTTAAAACAACTTTCTGTGCCACATTCTGAGGATTTATCTAGTATTCCCGAGGTTTCCGGTTCCGGTGTTTCTCCACCTGATGTTTCTTCAAACAGTATGCTTCTCCGCTCAGGTCCTGTCAATCCTCTCTCTGATGCTGAGGTTCTACAGGCAGTTGATACGTTTCCTCCAGTTCCTGGCCCACTGTCCAGACAGCCACTTTTACGTCTTTTTCAACCTGCACGTACGATTGTTGGTTCTGAAGAATTCCTTCTTTCACCTGATCTGGACCTGTATGCAGCGGTAACGCAATTCGAAGCTTATGTGTCACTTTTTAAATCTCTGTGTGCCACCGATCCTCGGTATCAGCCTTTTTTGAGACGTTACACGCGCCGTCTCGCCTCCTTGAAGGAGCTCGTTGAGAAGCATATATGTGATACCTTCTATCCTTTTACCGATGACCTTTAGCTCTCTTCCTCACACCGATTACTTTTTGTTCTCTCAATGCTAGAGGATTTGCGAACCCGTTCGCAGATTCCCTGGTTTTGCAGACTTAGTGCATGTTGATTCTGATGTTTTCCATGTGTGTTTTTACTGTGATTCACAAGTCATGTATTGTAAATTTGCTTTATTTGTGTGTTTGGCTGTGTTTCACAAGTAATGTATTTTAAATTTGCGATAATTGCGTGTTTTTGCTGTGTTTTCACACCTAATCGGTCTCGTTACTTGTGTGATCTCCTCTTTATCTGATCATTATCTTATCTGTTGTTTCCTGAATTTGTGCCTGTTTTTAAATTACCTATAATTGTGAGTGTTTGCTGTGTTAGTGCTTTCCTCTATCGCGGATCATTATAGTGGTACGTTTGTTACCTTTGTTATTTTTATATTGTTGCTGATGTACTCCATGTTGTTTTGCTCTCTAACCACAATTCAGTTCCGTTCGGTTGATTTATGATAGCATAGTACATTTCATGCATTTGTGCACATGTGTTACAGTGTTTGACATGCCGTTAGGTCTTTCATTGTTCGTGTGCATATTCATTTACTTTCTGTGTAACGTTGTGCGGCATCGTGGATATACTTACCTTCCGCACTGTTGTTTTCTGTACTGCAACTTTTAATGAATCTCCTATGTCTGTATTTCGTTATAGCAATAAACTGGGTACCACTATGGTACCCACAGTTACCAATACCATTGCCATTTCAGGGATTTAACTCTAATCATGATGTCTTCCACTCTTGTCATTTTTCATATGCACGAGTTCCTCTTCTTATCTCTCCTGGTTACACCAAGCATGCACCTCTCCATGCTACTTTGAGTTGTCTGCAGCCTTTGTATGTCTTTTTTAGTTAAGGTCCACGTCTCTGCACCATACGTAAGCACTGGAAGGATGCATTGATCAAACACTTTTCTTTTAAGACATAATGGCATATTGCTCTTGAAAATTATGCTGTTTCTTCCAAAAGCTCTCCAGGCAAGTTTTGTACGCCGATTAATTTCTTCATCAATGTGACCCTCACTTGATATCTGCTGTCCAAGATAAACGTACGTGTCTGTTATCTCCAGCTTTTCTCCATCAATCGATAAATCTTCATTTCTTGTAAAAGCATTGAACATCACTTTTGTCTTCTGAAAGTTCATTTTTAATCCCACTTCTTTACTCTTGTCAGCAAGTTCCTGGATCATACTCTGCAGCTCTGATGGGGTTGCTGCAAAAAAGACTATGTCATCAGCAAAACGAAGGTGGGTTAAATAATCTCCATCAATCTTTACCCTTTTGTTTTCCCAGTTCAGTGATTGAAAGACATTTTCCAATGTAGCATTAAAGAGCTTCGGAGATATGGTGTCTCCTTGTCTCACTCCCTTTCCAATTTTTATGTGTGTTGTATTTTCAAACAGCCGAATCTTTGCACTTGCATTTGCATAGATGTTAATAATAATATTAATGTATGCATCTTCAATGCCGCAGGATTTCAGAGCCATTGTAACTGCTGATGGTTTAACTGAATCAAAAGCTTTTTCATAATCGACAAAAGCCATGCACAATGGAAGTTAATATTCCCACGCTCTTTCAGTTAGTTCTTTCAGTACGTGGATACCGTCTATAGTACTGTAGCCACTCCTGAATCCAGCTTGTTCTCTCGGTTGAGCAATGTCCAGTGTTACCTTCAAACGGTGTGAAAGAACTTCAGTGAAGATTTTATAAACCACTGATAAGAGGCTAATAGGTCTGTAGTTCCTGAGATCCTCAATGTCACCCTTTTTATCTAGCAGGATCATTGTAGCGTTGTTCCGTTCCTCAGGAATCTTCCCTTCATTAAGGCATCGAGTGAAAATTTGGGCGAGTACTGTTCCGATTTCTCCACTTGCTTCTTGTATGATGTCTACAGTAATTCCATCTTCTCCTGGAGCTTTTCCCCGCTTCATGTTCTTGATTGCATGTGCAACTTCTGCTGGGAACAGAAAGAACTCTGGTACTGGTACCTTTCATGATATATGGAATACACATATCATCCCTTTCATATAATTTCGAGTAGAAATCTTTCACTCTTGTCAAATTTTCGCCTGTGTTTCTTGTTACAGAACCATCTTCTTTTCTCAGTGCCATAATCTGTTTTCTTCCTTTACTGAGAGTTCCCTTTGCTATCTTTAGGCTTTGGTTGTTTTCAATTGCTTTCCTCACTAGTTCACAATTGAATTTCCTTACGTCTTCAGTGATACTTTTTCGTACTGTCTTGCATAGCTCTATATATTCCACTTTGGAAGTCACATCTTCTTTAGTTTTCCTCATCTCTCTTATTTTTTGCATCAACATTTTGGTTTTTCCTGATAATTTGTTCACATGCAACTTGTTCTTAGACCCAGCTAATTTTGTTACTGTTTCCCTAAGAGCTTTGGTTACTTTTCTGTTAACTTCACAAATATCCACTTCTTCTGATGTTAGGCCTTCTAAAGCAGAGAATCTGTTCTTCAGTTTCAAATTGAAGGAAATAAGGGTTTTTTAAGGTTGGTTATGTCAATACATTTTGTTTGTCTTATGAGCTTACCACGTTCGAGTTTAGTGTTGAGGTGCATCTTACATCTCAAAAATCTATGGTCACTACCTGTGTTAAACTTGTTTAGCACACTGCATTCTTCTATGACGAATTTTTTGTTACACATAATAAAATCATTTTCACTTGTCGTCCCATTTGGATATCTCCATGTCCATTTCTTGTGTGGCTTTTTCTTGAAAAAGGAGTTCATGATGAAAAACCCTTCTGCCTCTGCAAACTCAACGAGAGTAATTCCACGCTGGTTTCTGTTGCCGTGACCGAATTTACCTACTGAAGTTTCATTCTGTTGCCGTTGCCATATTTTTGCATTGAAATATCCCATAATTATCTTCAAGTGCTGCTTACCTTTATTATTTAGATGGCAAATTTCCTCATAAAATTCTTCAATGTCTTATTCGGGATGACTTGTGGTGGGTGCATAAGTTTGAATAATCTGAGCCTGGTATCTTCTCGAGAGTTGGAAAACGAGTCGTGCAGCTCTGTCAGAGGAACTTTTAACTTCTACACCTTTATCCTTCAGTTTGTTGTTTATTATAAATATAACACCACTAGTTCTGCAAGTATCTGTCCCACAATAGTAGAAGAGATGTCCACTTTTCAGTACAATAAGATCTTCTCCTTTTCTCCTTACCTCACTTAGGCCGACGATGTCCCACTTGATCCTTTGTAGTTCCTCTTCCAATTCAACAAGCCTTGAATCAGAAGATAGGGAGCGTCCATTGTACGTAGCCAAGGTCAGCATCAGATGGCAGCCTAGTCCGGTCCTCCGTGGATTCTTAGCACCCTCTGCCATTATGTCGCGCTGGCCGCTGCCTTGGCCAGGTACATTCCAGCTGCCGGAGACTGAGGGCCAAGATTTAACTTGTGGAGTCATTTTGGAGGGGTTTGGCCATAACTCACCACGCTGGCCAAGCAGGTTGGTGAGTGTGGGATAGCATTTCTTCTAATCCCAATGGTATAGTTATACCGCTATTGGCGGTCGTCAGAGCCCCTTTCGTGGGAACAGGATGCACCACGAGAAGGCGGGGTTGACATTTGTCAAGGAGAGGCAGTGATGTTACGCATCACCTGACCTTGCATCCCATAGTGTATATATACACATATATATATATATATCATAGTGCATGATTTATTTTACCGCTTGGAAGCATCTGCCCCGCGTCTCAGATTTTGAATATCACTTTGATAAACACCTTTGATTGCGAAAATACTTTTGCGCTCATGTATTAACTTCAAAAAGGCCCATTTTTCCAGCTAAGGGGCGTAAAGTTATATCAGGGTTTGCTGAATACCTGTGTTTGGAGTTTGTTGATTTAAAATTATTTTTCCTTTGGATATCTTTCGCTATTAGAAATATTTTTCTCACAATTTGTTATTTTTCGTAGTACATATTTCTGCCGCTAGTGTCCTTTGGAAGCTACCGTCGTTCCTCCATATATCGAACATCCGTATATTGAAACTCTCTATATTATCCCTCCCGTAATGACGACGTTATAATGAAAACAAATGAGAAAAAAAGATCGGAGAAGTCGCGAGAGGAAGAAGGAAAAGATGGTCAACGTCATTGCGACACCGACGGGTTGCATAGAGGGTGAGGGGTATTGTCTCCACAATCCCTTCAAAAAAAGAACGGAGAAGTCGCGAGAGGAAGAAGGAAAAGATGGTCAACGTCATTGCGACACCGAGGGGTTGCATAGAGGGTGAGGGGTATTGTCTCCACAATCCCTTCACTCCTCTCCTCAAGTAACCTTTCTCCTATGTAAAACAGGTTGAGTTTGGTTCAGTTTCTCTAACCAACGGTGTGTGATCAAAATTGTTTCAATCTCTCTAACCGACGGTGTGTGATCTCGGTATCAAATAGAAAATTTCCGAATGTTGTGAAAAAGGTGGAGTTGTTGAAGAACGTGGACAGTGCAAAGCGCAAAAAAGATAGTGCGGTTAAATTTGGTGTTCCCCCAAGAACAATTATAAAAAACCGTTAGTTCGTTATGAAAACCTTTGAAAATGTCGGACCTAACAGGAATCATTCTAAAAAGTGTCGATTTGGAAAAATGGACGACGCTGTTTTAAAGTGGATTACACTTGTTCGCGACAAAGCCTTGCCAATCTTATAAAAGAAAAGGCATTAGAGTTTGCCAATCGTTTGGGGCAAGTGCATTTCAAAGCTAGTTCCGGTGACGCTGACTCCGACCAATAGAAAAACGCGGATTTGAAGAATTCGACCAATGGAAAAATGCGGATTTGAAAATGTCTGCCAGAAAAGACTTACTTTTAAAGACGACGACTGTCATTGAGGTAAAAACAGCAAAGAGAGGATAACAGTATGGTAGGAGCTAGTATGTAAGGCAAATTAAAATTGAAGTTATTCGTGATAGCAAAAAATAAGCCAACTAGATGCTTCAAAGGCTTAAAAACTGACTACCGTTGTAATAGAAAGGCACGGATAAAAAGTAATATTTTTGAAAAGTGGATTTTAAATTTGAAAAAAAAAATTATTAGGCAGAAAAAAAATTTTCTGTTTCTAAACAGTTGACTGAACCATCTTAATGTAGCGCATCACAACTACCAAATGTGAATTTCTTTTTCCTCCCATAGAACACATCTTAAAAATTGTAGCTAATAGGCCAGGGAGTTGTAAAAAATCTGAAAATTCATTTGCGAATGCATTCTCAAAAGACTTACCTGGACTTAGAAAATGAGCAATCCAGAGATAAAGTGATTAATCTGGATTTTTACAACTGAACTAGCTAAGATGTGGAAACAATAGTAGAATCGATAGTAAAACCTGCTTTGCAAATACTGCTGTCATGGAATCACCTCAGATCGAAGAAGAAAATATGTTGTTTGAATTATCTACAGACCAAATGTCTTATTAGATAAGAAATTTCCCTTGATCAGTTCCTTGACATCGGCGAAGACGTAATTGTTTCGGAATACCCGACGGATGACAACCTAGTAAGCTCACTTCAGGCAAAACAAGCTGACATCGAAGAGGCTGTACATAATGACGCAGAGGAACCCTGTAAGCCTTCTAAAAGTTGAAATATTGGCTGCGTTTACCACAGCATGCCTTAGTCTTCAATTCCCTGAAAGAGTTCATGACGATGTATTTCAGACTCATTAAGTGTGAACACTTTTATGATGAATCATCATCAAAATTTGTTGTGCAGCAAGACATTAAATTTTTTTTTATAAAATCCCAGCAAAAACACAAGTGCTGGGAAACTGCTGGCCACCAGCTGGCAGTGATGGGTCACTGCTGGCTGAAATCTGCCGCTCACGGCCCGGTAGTGGCCCGTTGGTGGCAGCGCTATCAGTTGGCGAGCCATTGATGGCCCTGCAGCATCGCCGTGAATTGTGGGCCTACAAGCAAGTGCCACTAGCGGCCCGTTCCTGGCAACCAATGCAACCCCCAACAGCAGGTGGAAGCATCGGGACTGCGTATGCGCCGAAGCACTACGTGCTGTGTCTCTCATGGTATCAGTTAGTTGAAGACGACGCTATCGCCATCGTGTTATTTTAGTGGATGTTAAGAAAAAATCCATATGTGGAGAGGCGAATTAATTTCCTAATGAAATTTTACGTCGACGAAGATATCAGATTAAGCCGTGAAATACTAGATTACAGCCATGAAATACACCCACTCCATTCCAATGAATAACAATTCATGGAATGGAGTGGATGAAAAACAAGAAAAAATTTGAAACCGTTTGAAACACATATCCTGGAAAACCATTAATACAGCGTTTGTTGAAAAAAAAAAAGAATTATACGCGTACAAAATTTATTAATTATTTGAAAGAAAAAAAAAGCAACGCTATGTGGTGTACTCATCCATGAGTTGAATACACAAGACTGGGAGGAATTCGTTTCTAAAAATAACGAGAAGTAAAATAAAATATATTTTACTCTTTAAAACAAATGTAGCTTCGGACAACGGAAAGGAAAGACACAACGTTAAAAATGTAACAGAATGTGACATGAGCCCGGGTAAATATATATTTATTCAACAATCTCTTTTCAAGACGGCAAGGACAGTACAAAACTTTGGAAAGCGACTCTAAGTATGTACACGCCTTGAAAATGAGTGAAGTTCCCTTAAGGTAAAAAAAAACTATCGTTACGTTGAAAAAATTAATTTATCAATTATATGAAACTGACTTTTATGAAAAATACCTCGCAATATTGTAAAATGAAAGAGGGAAACATTCGATTACAAATTGCATACCAAACAGATAGCTTCCAGCACATATCCGAGTGTAGTGAATTAGTCTGGTCGGTAGCGAGCGCGGCTTCCAGATGCAAACGGCGTTTTCCAGTCTGTCGAGAAAATTTCCCCAGCGCAGTGCGTTAACCCACAAGCTTCGTAAGGGTAGAAAAAAATTGTAGGTTTAGGAAACTGCGGTTATCCTTGCTTTTTTATTTTTTATTATTATTATGGCTACTACTGGGAAATTGGCTAGCAAGATTCGGCATACCACCAGTTACGTCACGTGGTTGCTGGCTGCCACTAACGGCCCACTAGCGGACCATATTAGGCTAGCCATAATTTCTGGCACGTGCTTGCAGGGCCACTGAAGGGCCACTTGTGGCAGCTAATGTCTGTGATGGACCACTGATGGCCCTGTTGTGGCATATGACAACTGATGGGGTGCCAACTGTTGACCAGCTGTTGGCCGCCCGGACAATTTATTGACGGTTCGGCAGCGGCAACATAGTTCTGGGCCATTGCTGGCAGTGCTGGCTACCTGCAATGGCCGTTTGCAGGCCCAGCAAGACTGTTTTTGCTGGGTATCTATGGGTTGAATACACAAGACTGGGAGGAATTCGCTTGTAAAAATAACGAGAAGTAAAATAAAATATCTTTTACTCTTTAAAACAAATGTAGCTTCGGACAACGGAAAGGAAAGTTACAACGTTAAAAATGTAACAGAATGCGACATGAACCCGGGTAAATATATATTTACTCAACAATCTCCTTTCAAGATGGCAAGGACAGTACAAAACTTTGGAAAGCTACTCTAAGTATGTACACGCCTTGAAAATGAGTGAAGTTCCCTTAAGGTAAAAAAAAAACTATCGTTTCGTTGAAAATATTAATTTATCAATTATATGAAACTGACTTTTATGGAAAATACCTCTCAATATTGTAAAATGAAAGAGGGAAGCATTCGATTACAAATTGTATACCAAACAGATAGCTTCCAGCACATGTCCGAGCGGTAGCGAGCGTGGCTTCCACGCAAACGGCCCAGGATCGAATCTAGTCAGATGCAAACGGGAGTTTTCCCGGTCTGTTGAGAAAATTTCCCCATCGCAGTTCGTTAATTCACAGGCTTCGTATGGGTAGATTTAGGAACCTGCGGTTATCCTTGCTTTTTTTTTTATAATTATGGCTACTACTGGGAAATTGGCGGACAAGATTCACCAAGCAACCAGTTACGTCACGTGGTTGCTGACTGCCACTAACGGCCCACTAGCGGACCACATTAGGCTAGCCATCATTTCTGGCACGTGCTTGCAGGGCCACTGAAGGGACACTTGTGGCAACGACTGCCTGTGATGGACCAATGATGGCCCTGTTGTGGCATATGACAACTGATGGGGTGCCAACTGTTGACCAGCTGTTGACCAGCTGTTGGCCTGAACTGCTGGCCCTTCTGTTGGCCGCCCGGACATTTTGTTGACGGTTCGGCAGCGGCAACATAGTGCTGGCCCAGCAAGACTGTTTTTGCTGGGATGTAAATGTATATGAACACTACATAAATATCCACACGGACAATGAAATTTGCGCACCAAGAAAGAAGCATCGGATTGAACTGAAATTTTATGGACGTAATGATACAGATGAACGATACACATGATTACAAAAAATAAGCTACAGGACCATAACACCGGCACTTGTGGCACGCCGTCTAGTCATCTTCAATAGCGCGTCGCACCGCCTCGTGCAGTGATAAATGCTACAATACGGTCCGGCACAGAGGCGAACAGACGATTGATGTTGTCCGTCAGCAGAGTGGCCCGCACGTGTTGGACGGTGTGCTCTAAATCCCGGATAGTGCGGCACGGCGATATCTAGCGTTTCAACTGGTGCCACACATGCTCAATAGGGAACATGGCCGGGGAACAGGAAGGCCATGGGAGTGTCTGGACGTGACGTAGGTAGTCCTGGGCAACCAGACTCGTGTGCGGGCGGTATTATCCTGCTGGTGTAGCGAACCTGGAATCCAGGACAGGAACGGGAGCACATGGGGCCATAGGATCTCATCCATATACCCCTGATCCGTCAATTATCCCCGTACCACTACTAGAGCTAATCGGCTATTGTAGGCAATGGCTCCCAAGATAATAACGCCTGTAGTAGGGGATGTGTGGCACTCGATAGCGAAGTTGGGATTGTGCTGTTGACTTGGGGACCTCCACACCCGGACACGATGATCATCTGCCCCCAAAGCGAAGCGGCACTCATTACTAAACACCACATGTCGCCAGTCTGTGGTGTTCCAGATCGCTTTGGCCTGGCACCACTGCACACGGAGCCGGCGATGTTCCGGTGTTAATGGTAGCACACGTAAGGGGCGTTGGGATCGTAGATTCGTCTCTGCGAGGCGTCGAAAAATGGTTCGTTGTCACAGAGAAGCAGCTACATCTGCCTGTATAGTGGAGTGGATCCCCGTGCGATCCGTTTGTGCATGGTGAACGATCCGTCGATTCTCTCTACCGGTGATCCTCCTGGTCCTACCGGAGCCGTTCCGCCGTGAGACAGTGCAGTCAGGTGTCCACTGCTCCTAACACAGTCGGATGGTATGGTCAGAACGATTCACATGGCGGGTTATACGGCGCGCCGACCAGCCGGCGGGTTTCAGTCCAATGATCAGACCTCTCTCAAAGTCCGTAAGTTGGGTAATTCGACATCTCTGGCATCTGCCTGTCATTCTTGTCACTCTGTAGTCTTGCTTGCGTCGGCCGGTGATTTTCGCTTTCATGGGGCATCGGCTGCCGGTTCGTGTTCGCAGCAGCACAACGGGGTGTGCGGTCATGCGCACTCGCTCCAAACGTGGATTATTTGCATAGCAGCACGCACTCTAGCTATTTGCAAAGTAGTTTTGCGGTTGTAGCATGATTTCTTTTAAGTGCTCAAATTTCATTGTCCGCGAGTGTTCACATGATGTTTATTAAAGGTATGTTCAACACATTTGTTTTCTTCTTAATTCTTGTTTTTAATTATCTATATGAACATAACTTGTATACGTAATATGATTCATATTCCATTTAGGTATTTATAAGAAAGAGTGCATTGATTTTTTTTTTTTTTTTTTGATTGGAGGTTTAACGACCACCGTGAGCAACTCAATGGGCTATAAGCAGTCGCCCGTCCCTAATTTAGGGTCACTGGTTCCAGGGAAGGGAGAGAACCAGTGCCGTAAGACAAACACAACATCCATGCCTCACCGGGATTCGAACCCGGACCCCGTTCGGACGAATGATCAGAGGCCATCGCTTAGACCACTGCGCCACCGGGGCGGCGCATTGATTAGGAAATGTGTTTATAGATACAACATACTACACAATACATATGTATAAAAGAGGTCGTTTCTATACACTGAAGTGCCAAATGTCATGTGATACGTACCTAGTACTTCCTCTATCCGGCGAAGTGCAGCAACTCGACGTGGCATAGATTCCTTAAGTGGCCGGAATATTTCTGGAGAGATGATGAGCCATGTTGTCTGAATTGCCGCACGCAGTTTCTTCGGTATTTGTAGGTGCAGAATCTTGGGTGTGAATGGAACTTTCCATCAAGTCATAAGTTCTCTATTGGTTTCATTTTGGCAAACGTGTTGGCCACACCATCCGTCTGAACTGTCCTGAATGCTCCTCAAATCACTTTTGGACAACTTGGGCCCGATGACACGATACATTGCCCGCCAGGAAAATCCCATCGTTGTTGGGGTACATGAAGTTCACGCAAATGGGCACCCAGTTGAGCAAGAACGCAATTACCGGTTATTGACGGGTTTACGAAGACCAGAGGACCCAGACCGGGCCACGTACACCCATCCCACACATTTATGTAACTGCCACCAGCCTGCACAGCGCCTTGTTGACAGCTTGGGTCCATGGCCTCACGGGGTCTGGGCCACACCCAAACGCTACCATCAGTTCGTATCAACTGGAAGTGTGAGTCATCGGACCCGGCCTAATGTTGGCAGTCTTTCAGCTTCCAGTTAGAGTGTTCAGAAGACCAACTGATGGGCTGTGTACGATGTCGAGGTGTTAACAAAGCCACTCTGGTGGGTCTTCTGCTCTCATACACCATGGGCGCTAAATTACGCTGCACTGACCTCATGGATATGTCTTTGATACCTCGTACAATGGATGCGGATGTTATTTAAGCAAGTATCGCTTCTCTGTTAGCATGGACAATCCTGGTCAGACGCCACTGGTCACAGTCATTCCGTACCCGTGGTAGGTCAGTGCCATGTCCATGGAATGTGGTAATACCTTCCTTGAGTTATTCTTGGTACACACGTGACACCGTGAATCGAGGAATGTTGAATGTTCGCACAACTTCGGAAATTGAATGTCCCATCTGTTCGTCTCCTACTACCATGTTTCGTTTAATTCACGTCGGCTTGCCATGATTCTACTGGCGGTTGTTCAACCTGACTAACGTGATTACATCACGCAACTGTTAAAAATCGTGGCGTGCGTCGTAGCTTTTATACCACGGCAGCGCTAGTTAACAATTTGCATAATACTTTCCCAAGACTTTTGGCACTTCAGGGTATATCAAAGTTTCCATATATCGATTTTTTGTATAGAACCGTCGGCTTCAATATAATGTATTTCCAATTCGAAATGCCTTTTTCGGTTCTAGAAATCCGAATCTTTTCGTAACTAATTCCATTCACTACGAAAAATAATGTGTACATTGTGCATTTTACATAATGCAGAGTTTTTTTATTGGAAATATTTCATGTTTCCTTCTTTTTTCCCTTCCTGGAAATATGAACTCCAAAAGTCTTCCCGTGTGACAAATCATTCAAAGCACGTCCTCTACCGGCGAACTTGATATTATCTTTCTTATTTTTCTTTTGTTTTATTTTCCTTTATTTTATTTTATTTTGTTTTTTAAGATAGCAACGTAAGTCCTAATGTTCGATGATATCACTCTGTCCGTCCGTCCGCCTGTGGACAACACATTTCAGTAGCTATTAGTCCGATTTAAAAAATTCTTCTTGCTATTAATACAGACATTTGACGTGGACTAGGAACACCTAACAGAGGTCATCGCTCTTTCCACGTTTTTATAAGTGAGTCACAGAAAAATTTTCATTGGCCGCCACCGGGAGTCGAACCCAGGGTCTTCCAGTTACGCGCCGGATATGCGTCCACTGCAACACAGTGGCCTCGAAATCCCCCAGACTCACATACAGTAACTGCCAAGCTAATTTGGCAGGTTGCTTCTTAAAGTCCCGCACAATGCCGCGGATTCACCAAAGATGGTAAGCAGCAACTGAACAAATAATTTGAAGGCGAGTGAATAATCAATACAGACATTTGACGTGGACTAGGAACATTAAACATAGGTCATCGCTCTTTCCTCGTTTATAAGTGAGTCACGGAAAAATACTCATTGGCCGCCACCGGGAATCGAACCCAGGGTCTTCCAGTTACGTGCCGGATATGCTTTCACTGCACCACCTGTGGTAATTGGAAGATCCTTGGTTCGATTCCGGCGCGTAACTGGAAGACCTTGGGCTCGATGCCGGCGTGTAACTGGAAGACCCTGGGTTCGATTCCGGCGCGTAACTAAAAGACCCTGGTTTCGATTCCCGGTGGCGGCCAATGAGAATTTTTCCGTAACTCAGTTACAAAAAGTGGGAACAGCGAAGACCTCTGTTTGATGCTGAAATTCTTCTTGCATTGGAAGCATGACATGTGAGAAAATCACTCTTGCTTTTCTGTTTTTTTACGATGCACAAATTTGCCGCTAGAGGGCGTAAAAGCAGATGTAATGGAATTCGAAGCAAATTTCATTCCATATATTTGCTCCTAAATATCCGATTGAAAAATATCTTTGCTTCTTTCGATATCATTTACAAGGAAGGCTGTTTTGTGTACGGTGTCTTTTTCGAATAATTTAATTTTATTGATTTTTCTTTCTAAAGTAGATTTTATGAGTCATTTTATTTTTCATGTAGATTTTCGACTAAACGGTGTAAACCTAAATTGGGAATTCCCCGATAGCTTTGTTTCTAAACGATGGATTTCAAAAATACATTTCATTGCATATAGCTTCTGGTAAGAAAGTTTTTGCATATAATTTCAAATTTTTAGTAAAGAATGTTTTGACCACAAGGGATTGTAAGAGCATATTTCTGTTTCTGGTCAAAATGCAGCGAAATCTGCGCTTATGAAAGCTGGATTTAAAAATCAAAATATTTCGTAAACCCGCTAACGACAAAAAACCTTTTGAGAATACCTTCTACTTAAAAGTGTGCATGGTTTTTTCACTACGGGTGTAGATATACATCTAATTTTTGTTGATGTTTTGCTTCTAGCAATCCTTGGTGGAAAATTCTTTCTGTATTGAAGAGAATTTTTCAATACAGAAAGAATCCGGCGTGGACAGAAATGACGGAGAAATTTTCTTCGTTCGCTACGCGGACGAAGTAAATTTCAATCTTCAACAAAGCGCGCAGTAGCCATGGAACGTTGTCCTTCTGATAGTGGTATAGTCCCCGCACAAAATACTGCCCCAAAGCTGGTACTACATACCGTAATTTTCTTCGCGTGATTCGCAGAGACCGTGAAATTCAGGAAAACTAAAAATAATCATTCTTATTAGCTGCGACTGAAAATAATCAGGCCCTTCGGTTTTTAAAAATCCGCAACGTAATTGTCATAATATCTGGAAAATTTCCAGAAATGCGATAATGACAGGAAAGCGTTACGTAATTGAAAGGTGGCGGTCCGCAACAGTAGGAAATATTTTTTTTCATTTTTTAGCACGTCTTTTGTAAAAAAAGATCGTGCTTATGTTATCGGTTTGTCCGTTCGTCCGTCCGTCCGTCTCTACCCAGGGTATGTCTGCACTATTAGTCCGATTTGAAAAATTCTTTTTGCATTCGAAAGCTTGAAATATGCGAATGATGATTCTTTATTTCGTTTTTTTTTACGATGTACAATTTCGCTGCTAGAGGGCGTAAATACAGATGATGTCGAATTCAAAAATACGTTTTATTCCACATATTTACTTCTAAACATCCGATTGAAAAAAAAATCTTTTATCTTTCGATTCCATTTATGTCGAAGAGTATTTTGGATATACTTCCTTTTTCAAATTACCCATAGATTTTCCGCTAGGAGGCGTAAAAGTAAATTGAGTTTTTTCCGATAACTCTTCTTCTAAAACTCCGATTTGAAATTTTTTTTTCAGCGGATACATCTCCTGATGCACAATCTTTTGCATATAATTTCGAATTTTTGCTAAAGAATACTTTGGCTACCAGGAGGCGTAAGTGTTAATTTTGGCGTCTGATGCATTTGCAATAAAATCTGAGCTTCTAAAATATCGATTGAAAATTTTTTTTCGTGGACTGGTGCCACTCACATCGATAAACCTTTTCGGAATATTTTCTTCCTAAAATATTCCACAGTTTCTCCGCCAGGGGGCGTAGATCTATATCTTATTTTTGTCAATACCTCTACTTCTAGGAGTCCGATTTGAAAATTCCTTCTTTGTTGGATAGTGTTTTCCGTGTGACATGTTTTTCATATAATTTCAAAATTTTCAAGTAGTTCGTGGACTTTCCGCTAGGGAGCGTAAAGGTAAATTGCGTTTCCCCCTATATCTCTGCTTCTAAATCTCCGATCTGAAAAATTCTTTCTGCACCGGATACAGCTCTTGCTGGGAAATTGTTTGCACAAAATTTCTAATTTTTGTAAAAAAATGGTTAGGCCATCAGGGGGCGTAAACCTTAATTTCCGCTTCTGGTGTATTTCCAGCAAAATATGAGCTCCTGAATTCTCGATTGAAAATAACGTCGTTTGTAGACCGCTACTAATCATGCCGACGAAATTTTTAGAAACATTTTCTTCTTATAATAGTGCACGGTTTCTACGTCAGGGGACGTAGATGTATATCTTATTTTTGTCAATATCTCGACTTCTAGGAGACCAATTTGAAAAATTCCTTCTTTGTTGGATAATGTTTTCCGTGTCGCATGTTTTTCATATAAGTTCAAAATTTTCACGTAATTCATAGACTTTCCGCTAGGGGGCGTAAAGGTAAATGGCGTTTTCCCCTATATCTCTGCTTCTAAATCTCCGATCTGAAAAATTATTTCTGCACCGGGTGCAGCTCCTGATGGGAAATCGTTTGCACGTAATTTCTAATTTTTGTAAAAAATTGTTTGGCCACTAGGTGGCGTAAGTCTTAATTTCCGCTTCTGATGTATTTACATCAAAATATGAGCTTCTAAAATCTCAATTGAAAATAAGTATTTTGTGTACCGATACTACTCATGTCGTCAAACATTTTAGAAACATTTTTTTCTTGAAATAATGCATGGTTTCTACGCCAGGAGCGTAGATGTATATCATATTTTTGTCAATTATATCTACTTCTAACAGTCCGATTTGAAAAATTCCTTCTTTGTTGGATAGTGTTTCCGATGCCAAATGTTTTTCCTATAAATTCAAAATTTTCAAGTAAATCATAGACTTTTCGCTAGGGCTCACAATGGTAAAGTGCGTTTTCTGCTCCTAAAACTACGATTTGAAAAATTCTTCCTGTATCGCATACAAGACCTGACGGAAAATATTTTTTACGTAATTTCTAATTTTTGGTAAAGAATGGTTTGGCCACCAAGGGTCATAAGTGTTAATTTCTACTTTTGATGTATTTGTAGCAAAATCTGGGCTCCTGAAAACTCGACTAAAATTTTTTTCTTGGATCGATACCGCTCATATGGGTAAACCTTTTGTGAATACTTTCTTCCTAAAATAATGCATGGTTTTCCCACTAAGGGACGTAAGGTCACATCTTATTTTTGTCGATAACTCTGTTTCTAAGAGTTCGTAAGCTCACGAATCCGTTTACAGCAATTCCTGAGGAATTAAAGACCCGATTGAAAAACTGCTTTCTTCCGTCAGATACTATTGTTTTCCATACCAGTTTCATTGACTTTGAATAAATAGCTTTGATAAATTTAATTTGCGTCAGAACGGATTCAAAAGAAGTGCGTATTTCACCCGAAAGTTCGGTGTCATCTTTCTTGTTTTTACTTACGAACGTTTTGACAGAAAATACGGAGCAACAAAGGCGATATTACCTGCTCTCGCAGACGATCACATGCTTTTGGAAGTTCAGCGTCACTCGCGTTCGTGGGTATTGCAAGTATAACTATGGAACTGAATACTGCGGAATTTGTTGAGCCCAATGACAGAACTACGGTAATGCTAAAAAAAAAAAAGGGAAAACTCCAAATTTTTAATCTTTATTCACTTGAAAGTAACAGTATTTCATAATGGCAATTTTTTTTTACATAACAAGATCATTTTTCTCTATTTCATTGGACTGCTGGGTCATTTCAAGAATCGCCAATTTTCTCTACGAAAGCACGGTTCGGGATCAACATCGCGGGGACGGATTATGCGGGTACTCTTTTCCTGAATTTTTCGGTCTGTGGACTATGCGCCGCCAAGAATTATTGAAATGTTTGTTTCCTCTTTTCCTCATTATACGAAAAAATTTAACAATAGGGAAATTCTCCTACGTCTTGTATCAACACAACACTGCTTTTATGTAGGCTCAAAAAGGATAATTAGATATACTAATTTTGTTATTTGCAGTCTCAAACTGACAGACAAAAATTTCCGATTTCGAAATGATTAATACAGCAATAACAAAAATTGCCGAAATTAAAAAAAGGAAAATTTGCTGATTCAAAGGAATTTTGGTAGCTGTTCTTAGAAGCACTAAAACGCAACTACAGGTGAACAAAAAATGTGAAAATTTGCATGAACTAAAAGAGCTTGTAAAGGAAAAGAATGAAATATTGGAATTCAATCCAAAAGACACGCAGGTAGAACTTCCTTTCAGAGTACATGGATATGATATAGGTTCGGAATTAATTTAAAATAACTTATAAAAACTTGTTTCCGTTACATGCTCAGAAAAAGTTATTTTAAGATCTTGTAGAATGTTTAAATTTAAAGTGAACAAATCCAATTTGCTAAGAAACGCGACGGCAGGAAATATTAATCTTTCTTTGTGCAAGAGGTATCTACGTTATTAGATTAGAGGAATCTATGAGCTTCACATTGATCTTACGATTGCTAAACTAAATAAATTACAGCATTCAAAGGACTGCGTCTTATACAATCTGAATATATGCTACGCTGTCTGAATGAGATTACCAGGTTGCTTCAGTTCGTGAAGACTCATGTAAAGATAATTCTTGAAATAAGTAACAGAAAAAATCAAATGTCTACTCGTTCCTATGAACTCTTAGAGTAGATTTTCTACAGAAATTATGCAAAGAACTTTATTAAATCTTCTTTTTCTATGAGGCTTCCATACAGCATTGCTAACCGTAGTTCGGGAAGACATGAAAAGACGCTTCGGACGAAATCACATGTAAGGAGATTTAACAATCACTTTGGAATAAGAAAGATCTAATTCCCTAACGCTGAAATAAGTGCGATAGAATGCTGGAAACACCAATTTAATTTTGTTCATATAAAATGAACAAACGCAGTTTCTTTGTGTTGCTTTCACACAAATCTTTGTTCATCGTGTCGACTAAATTTGAGAAGGACTTTAAAGCTAATTCTTTCAGAAGACTCATGTCATTAGCATCACAGAAAGTGCCACGGAACACATTTTGATCAGCCCGCTCTTTAGGAAATTAAAGAAAGAAAGGGTTGAGAAAGATGTCAACGCCAAAAGCAAGTTTTATTTCGTGTAGGACACAGGCAAGAAATGACAGAATAAGCGATTTGCAAAAACTGCATGATCTATGCTGGAATTTTGTGCAGTCCAGTACGATGAACACGGTCCCTCTCGGCTAGAGTTTTTTTTTTTTTTATTGGAGGTTTAACGACCACCGTGAGCAACTCAAATGGGCTATAAGCAGTCGCCCGTCCCTAATTTAGGGTCACTGGTTCCTGGGAAGGGAGAGAGCCAGTGCCGTAAGACAAACACAACATCCATGCCTGACCGGGATTCGAACCCGGACCACTTACGGACGAATGATCAGAGGCCAACACCTTAGACCACTGCGCCACCGGGGCGGCCGACTAGAGTTAGGAGCTACAGTTAAGCCGACAATAGTTTAAATTCTAATTTCTCACAAATAATCTATTTCTATAAGTATGTGCATTCAAATTCTCATTTCTTATAAATAGGTAGTGCGATCAAAAAGTTCTGAGATTAGGTACGTAGCGCGCCAACAGATGGCAGTACGCGGATGCGCGAGCAGCGATCGAGAGCAGTGACCTTCATGAGTCATTGTGCTGACTGGCGTCGTTCTGTGAACATCGAAAGCTGTGCTACACGATATTTGGTGACCACATGAAGATCACCGCTTCAATTTTGGTATTGACTGCAAATTGGAGCAGCGAGCGAACATCAAATTCTGCGTCAAACTCAGCAAATCGGGAACGGAGACGCATGAAATGTTGCTACAGGATTATGGCAATGGAGCAATGAGTCGTGCGAGGTGTTTCGAGTGGCACTCGTGCTTCAAGAGCGGCATAACGGCACTGGATGATGACGAGAGATCAGGGCAACCGTCCACAAGCAAAACCCCCGAACATGTGGACAAAATTAGGGAACTGGTGCATGAGGATCGTCGAAGAACCATTCTAGGCATTGATACCATCGTCAATGTGTCATAGGGAACAGTACAAGAAATTCTGAAGCAGTTTTGAAAATGCACCGCATTGCTGCAAAGTTTGTGCCAAAGATTCTGAACCCCGAACAGAAGGCGATCCGTGTCGAACTCTGTCAACATTTTCGTCAGCAGGTGGTGAATGAACCAACGTTCCTGTCGTGGGTCATCACTGGGGACGAGATTTGGGTCTACGGTTACGCCCCATAGACCAAACAATAGTCGTCGTAGTGGAAGATCCCGGCATCTCCACGACCGAAGAAGGCCCGACAGGTCCGGAGCTCAAACAAAAGCATACTCATCGTGTTCTTCCACATTCAACATTCGTGGGGTTGTGCACCATGAATTGGTCCCGCAGGGCCAAGCCGTCACCTCCCTTTTTTACTGCGATGGTCTGCGGCGTCTTAGGCAGAACATTGGCAGCAAACAACCTAAAATGTGACGCAGGGGCGATTTTTTGCTCCATCACGACTATGCAGCAGCTCACAGGGCGTTAGTAACACGCCGGTTTTGCAGCAGCAAGAGCATGACTTCCCTTCCTCACTCGCCTTACTAGCCGGATTTGGCCCCCTACGACTTCTTACTGTTTCGGAGATGAAGCTGGAGCTCAAATGTTGCAGTTTTGAAATCGTGGAAGAGATCCAGCGAGAATCGCAGACGGTGCTTGACACGATTCCAGAACAGGACTTCCAGGGAGCGTTCCAACAGTGGCAAAAACGCTGGTAGCGGTGTATCGCTGCCCAAGGAGGCTACTTTGTGGGATATCATAGAGAGACTTAAGTAAGGTAAGTACTTTGTTGTATATCGGCCTAGACTCGGAACTTTTTTATCGTGCCTCGTACGCACATTCACGTTCTATATAATTTCTTATAAATGCGTGCATTCCACACCCAAAGCAATGGGGCAAGGCTCATGAGGTTTTACGAAGTAAAAACCCCATGATATCATTCTCAGATCAAATGAAAAACAATAATGCGACAGAATGATGGTTACATGACGTAAATTCCCGTGTGTAAGAGATATACACTCACCACTGCGTGGAGGAAAAGAGTCGCAGAACTATCTAGCCAATCGCACATCGTTGCGGTAAGCTTCCTGAAATGTGCTCTTGTTGAATTGCTGTTGTCTGCGATGATTAAAATAATAATGCGCAACGCTCTCTACAAATGTTCTATTTTAGCCAAATGCGAGAAATTAGCTGCCCACGGCCGGATGTCTGCAACGCGTTCACTAAGCCGAAACCACTAGTAGTAGGTGGATGGTTTTCATCTTGATGTAAAGCTTTAGCAGACATTCTTGTCAAGAAAAGCGAATGGCTACGGATTCCAGAATATCTACGACATATTATCAAACCGTCAAGTTTTCTTTACGACACATCGAATATGACGGTTCTCCAGACAATGACTATGATTTGACGGATGACCCCATTGTATATCCCATATAAGATGTATGCTTAGCTGCTACAAACTGTGGTGACGCAGGTCATGTGTCAGTTCTAAAGTGCTAATCCAAGTGGATGTATCCTAATGGGCTAACCTCTTCTACCGGAGTGAGATTCATGCGTGATGGATAGCATTGTTGTTGCCAGCTTCGCTGGTCTGTATTCTGTAGCGGTCCTCATGCTCCATTATCCTGTTCGTCAAAACACTGAAGTCGTTAACTGCCGATTTGATTGACAAATCTGACTTCTCGACAGTTTACACAAGAATCTGTTCTTGCAATCGGTCAACGAAATCTAAGAATATGAAATCAGCCATATAGTCGTAGTGGATTTTAATTAAATATTGGCATGTCCGCACAGAGACCGGACTGGGCTGCTGTAGGATTTTAATTAAATATTGGCATGTCCGCACAGAGACCGGACTGGGCTGCTGTAGGATTTATGCAATCCTGGAGTCATTTGCACTCGCTGAAATGACGGTTACGTCTGCAGATTTGAATGGCAGTTTCTCATGTGAATGTTAGTTTAAGTATCGTAGCTTGCACTGCACTGAGTGGATAGAAATCATGAGATACCTACGTGGTAACCGGTAGGACCACCTTTCGATAAAGCTAATCACAGGCAAGGCATTGAGTTCCCGAATGCATTTCACAGGTGCATACATCCATGCTTGGCTTGTTGCACCTCTGTCATTTATTCCTTCGCATACCTAAAGGAGGATCCAAAGCTCGAACGATTTTTTCCTGAGCATCCAAAACATTTCTCACACGGTTAATATCTGGTGAACGTTTAGGCCATTTTACGCTGGGAGCTTTTGCGCAATGATTCTATAACCATGTTCTAGTCACTACGGCTCTGTGGGCAGCGCATTGTCCTGCTCGAAAAATCCATTGCTCCGTGGGTACATGATGACAGTGAACGAATAAATATGGACTGCAAGGATTAACACGCAGCTTGGACGTTCAGAGATGAACTGCAAGGATTAACACGCAGCTTGGACGTTCAGAGATGCATCTAGAAGTTCCAAATGTTCCAAAATGTGTTCAAATACACCCCAGGTAATAACGGAGTCACCACCAAACTGCAAACCTGTCCTTGTTGAAAGGCAATGTCCCTAACCTAGTGCGGTTTCCGCCAAATGGGCCATACCGTCTGCGCGATACAACTGGAAACGGGAACTAGAATATGACACTCGTATCCAATCATCGAAGATCAAGTGCTGATGTTTTTTAGCCCAGCTGAGACGTAATATCCATTGACGTGGTTTTAGAAATGGTAGTGGTAGGTGGGCGGCTCTCATAACCAGTTGCTGTTAATTATCTTCTGATTGTCCTGGTGGAGACATTTTTTGACCTCTATCGTTGAAGTTGGCAGTCATTCGTGCCGCTGTCGCACACTCGTTATTTGCAACTATGCGAGACAGATGACTATGGCCACGTTCATCCACCACCTTTCTCCGCCCAGAGTACTGTCCACGATACGGTTCCGAAAATGGTGCACAAAATTATAAATTGTTGATACTGTGAAACAGGAATACTGCAGTTCTTGTACTTCCTCCGCGTTAGATTAACATTTGCGGTTGACCCCCAATATCACCCTTCTTTCAAACTGTTAACTTACGTGTTCATCCACACTGGCATCGAATCACCGTGTATAAGAAAGCGGAGATATCTCCTTACCTATGTACATGCCAAGCGGTGGGTTCGTCCACTTGCGAGAAGGGTAACAGCGTCGCGTTTCCCAGGAAATGGGTATCCCATAATGTTTGTCTTATTATTGTATAATACTTTATTTTAGGGTTTAGGAGCGTTTCGGTCAGAGGCTTGTGTGTAGATTTCGTTTCGTAACATCGTCTCCCTTTGCACAAGGCCGGAATCTCTTTACGACGTAAAAATGTGGAGACTTTCTTTCGGAGACGTCAATCCGGGGCTAAAGGGTTCTGAGACACAAGGTCTCAGTACTCCTGTTCTCGTCTAGTGCCCCAGGCCGAGGATTGGTGTAGGCATGTGGGGTGTGCTTTTCGGTCACCCTGCGCAGCATTGACCTTACTTTCCAACTGTGACCATATTTGGCAAAGCAACATTTCGAAATAGCATCGTGGTGTCACCCGTAGGCCTCAAGGCCGAGAATAGTGTGGAAAAAAATTCATAGGGAGAGTGAGAGAGAGGGAGAGGGGGTGGATGGAGAGAGAGAGAGAGAGAGAGAGAGAGAGGGAGAGGGGGTGGATGGAGAGAGAGAGAGAGAGAGAGAGAGAGAGAGGGTGGATGTATAGAGAGACAGAGAGGGAGCGAGAGACAGACAGAGAGAGAAGGAGAGAGGTAAAGCGGTAGAGATAAAGAAGAAGAAAGAAAGAAAGAGAGCGACAGAGAAAGAGAGAAAGAGAGAGACAGAGACGGAAAGCGATAGAGATAAACTAGAAGAAATAAAGAGAGCGATAGGGATAGAAAGAAAGAAAGGGAAAGCGATAGGGACAGAAAGAAAGAAAGGGAAAGCGATAGAGAAAGGAAGAAAGAAAGAAAGAAAGAGAGCGATAGAGATAGACGAAGGAGATGGCGCAAGAGAGAGAGAGAGAGAGAGAGAGGAAGAGGGGGTGGATGTATAGAGAGACAGAGAGAGAGCGAGAGACAGACAGAGAGAGAGGGAGAGAGGTAAAGCGGTAGAGATAAAGAAGAAGAAAGAAAGAAAGAAAGAAAGAGAGAGATAGAGATAGAGCGAAGGAGATGGCGCAAGAGAGACAGAGAGAGAGAGAGAGGAAGAGGGGGTGGATGTATAGAGAGACAGAGAGAGAGAGCGAGAGAGAGAGGGAGAGAGGTAAAGCGGTAGAGATAAAGAAGAAGAAAGAAAGAAAGAGAGCGACAGAGATAGAGAGAAAGAGAGAGACAGAGACGGAAAGCGATCGAGATAAACTAGAAGAAATAAAGAGAGCGATAGGGATAGAAAGAAAGAAAGGGAAAGCGATAGAGAAAGGAAGAAAGAAAGAAAGAAAGAGAGCGATAGAGATAGAGCGAAGGAGATGGCGCAAGAGAGAGAGAGAGAGAGAGGAAGAGGGGGTGGATGTATAGAGAGACAGAGAGAGAGAGCGAGAGACAGAAAGAGAGAGAGGGGGAGAGGTAAAGCGGTAGAGATAAAGAAGAAGAAAGAAAGAAAGAGAGAGATAGAGATAGAGCGAGGGAGATGGCGCAAGAGAGACAGAGAGAGAGAGAGAGAGGAAGAGGGGGTGGATGTATAGAGAGACAGAGAGAGAGAGCGAGAGACAGAAAGAGAGAGAGGGAGAGATGTAAAGCGGTAGAGATAAAGAAGAAGAAAGAAAGAAAGAAAGAGAGCGACAGAGATAGAGAGAAAGAGAGAGACAGAGACGGAAAGCGATCGAGATAAACTAGAAGAAATAAAGAGAGCGATAGGGATAGAAAGAAAGAAAGAAAGGGAAAGCGATAGAGATAAAGCAGAAGAAAGAAAGGGAAAGCGATAGAGATAAAGCAGAAGAAAGAAAGAGAGCGATATGGATAAAAAGAAAGAGAGAGAAATTGATAGAGAAAGGAAGAAAGAAAGAAAAAGTGCGATAGAAATAGAGCGAAGGAGATGGCGCAAGAGAGAGAGAGGGGGGGAGAGGGGGTGGATGTATAGAGAGACAGAGAGAGAGGGATAGACAGACAGAGAGAGAGGGAGAGAGGTAAAGCGGTAGTGATAAAGAAGAAGAAAGAAAGAAAGAAAGAGAGCGACAGAGATAGGGAGAAAGAGAGAGACAGAGACGGAAAGCGATAGAGATAAACTAGAAGAAATTAAGAGAGCGATAGGGATAAAAAGAAAGAGAGGGAAAGCGATAGAGAAAGAAAGAAAGAAAGAGAGCGATGGAGATAGAGCGAAGGAGAGGGCGCAAGTGAGAGAGAGAATGAGAGAGAGAGAGAGAGCGAGAGACGCAGAGAGCGTAAAGGGATATTGTTTTTGAACTTTTTTTCACGTGTTCGCTGGACAGGAAGTCTATCAACCGGCGGTAAATCACCGATATCTATCTATGTACAGTAGTATGCGAATTTCATTAACTTCCACATTTCATCCACTTTGTATTCAATCCAGTCCCACAATTTAAGTCATGTATCGAGCAGAGACTAATCAAAGACAAATCTTTGAATTTTTGAAATTTCTGAGAATATTGTATATTTATATTAAATGTGAGTTGTGCCGATGGCGAAGTTGTCTAAGAGTTAACCTCTGATCTTTCGTCCAAGTGGGTACAAGCTCGAGCCCCAGGCGGATCTTGCAGGTTGTGGACGCATTACGGTAAACACGCTCTCCGACTCAGGATCCAATGACCCCCATATTAGCGAAGGCCTATCGCTTGTAGTCCTTAGAGTTGGTCACGATCGTCGTTAAACCCCCAAACAACAAACAATTGGAAGTGATACTAATAGGTGTAACAGGTTTGCAATTGAAGACGGAATTCTAAATCGTGTATCTGAATGCATCTCAGTTTCAAAATATCTCATATCTTAATTAAGTGAGCAATGCTATGATTACTTCTTTGAAAATTTGTGATTAGCGATTAAAGAGTGTTGTTCCTTAGTGGCTGAATTGAAGCTAAACAACTGAATTCAAAGGGAATAAAGCCACAATATTGTAAAGGAACAGTGCGCATATATTTTGATTAAAGTCTGAAATCTAATACTTTACAATCGTTTTCGGGGTAGAAATAAGTACTATTTAAAACTGTGCAATAAGTAGTTTTTTTAAAGAAAAACATAATTTTACAGCACGGGGTGAAAAATTTTTATATCGAAAAAAAAATAAGTTAGTAAAATCATGCAATGCATTGATTTTGATACGCTTTCCAATGTACTGGAAATCATTACTCAAGCTATTACTCAAGTTATGAGGGAAATGACTGTGGAATAAATCTCACCCCTGTGCCCTTGCCTTTGATCCATTTGGATGATATTCAACAGAACTGGTTCAGTATATCTCCGAAATAAAAATGATAAAGTTGTGTCGCAATCGAAGCAATTTTACGGAAGTTATGATGCATAAGCGCTATGGAATAGACCCCGCTCCTATGCCCTAACCTTTGCCCGATTTCGCCCATTTTCAACAGGATTCGTCACCAGACAGGTCCTTACAACATACCAACAATTTATCCAAATAGAAACATTTTTACGTAGGTTATGACTCATAATCGCGATGGAAGTGATTCCATTCCTAGGTTCTGACCTTTGACTTCCATTTCGCCAATTTTCAATAGGTTTTGTCCCCAGGTGGTCTCATACCAAATACTAAAATTTAATCGAAATCGAACTTGTTTTACGTTAGTTATGACGCATAAGAGCAGTAAAATAGATCCTGCTCTTATGTCTTGACCTTTGACCCCATTTCGTTCACTTTCAATAGGGTTCCTTCGCAGGTGTTCCCCTACCACATACTAAAATTTCATCGAAATCGAGCAATTTTTACGCGAGTTATTGTGCGGACGAACATGCGCACACAACGCGTGACGTAATGAGCCAGATGGGAATCGCGACCATCTGCTAGCAAGGTGTGACGTCATAAGACTTTAATAGTATCAACAAACAACACGTGACGTAATGAGATAGATGGCATGACCACGCGCCAACTTCTAATGGGGCGACGCCATGACACCACACTTGGAATACTTAATATTTTCTAAAACATTTCCACAATTATGCAATCCAACATTTTTTTGTCTGCTGACGTCATGAAAATACAGGTCCCGCCATCTTTTTTCTGGACAATTAATGTGTTCACAAGGAAGAAAATTTGAACATCGATTAAAATAGCTTCATTTTATAACTTGGAATACTAAATATTTTCGAAAACATAACCATAATTATGCAATCCAATATTTGTTTGTCTACTGACGTTATGAAAATACAGGTTGCGCCATCTTTTTTCTGGACAATTAATGCATTCACAAGGATGAAAATTTGAACATCGATTAAAATATCTTCATTTTATAACTTGGAATACTTAATATTTTCTAAAACATAGCCATAATTATGCAATCCAACATTTGTTTGTCTACTGACGTCATCAAAGTATAGGTCGCGCCATCCTTTTTCAGGTTTCAACACCACCAAAGGAAAAGTTATTGATTTTTAATATAATTATGGTTATGTTTTAGAAAATATTTCATATTCCAAGTTATAATAAAGTTATTTTAATCGATGTTCAAATTTTCATCCTTGGGAACACATTAATTGTGAAGGAAATTTGTACAAAAGTTTTTCCATTGGAAGTATAGGAAGCAAAATTACTTGACGTCCACCTTAATAATATGGGAAAAGAGCGATGAAATGGATCGCAATCCTATGTCCTGACCTTTGACCCCATTTCGTCCACATTCAATAGGGTTCGTTTCCAGGTGATCCCCTACCACATACTGAAATTTCATCGAAATCGAACCATTTTTACGCACGTTATGGCGCATAAGGGCAATGGAATGCATCCCGCTCTTATGTCCTGACCTTTGAGCCCACTTCACCCATTTTGAATAAGATTCGTCCCCAGGCGGTTCCCTACCACATAGTAAAATTTCATTGAAATCGAACCATATTTACGCAAGTTTTGACGCATAAGGGTAACGGAAGGATCCCGCTCCCACGTCGTGACCTTTGACCCCATTTGTCCCATTTTCAACAGGTTTCGTCCCCCGGTGGTCCCCTACCACTTAGTAAACTTTCATTGAAATCGAACCATATTTACGCAAGTTATGACGCATAAGGGCAATGGAAGGATCCCACTGCTACGTCGTGACCTTTGACCCCATTTGTCCCATTTTCAATAGGGTTCGTTATCCGGTGGTCCGCTACCACATACTAAAATTTCATCTAAATCGAACCATTTTTACGCCAGTTATCGTGCGGACGGACGGACGGACAAAGCTGGAGCATATACGTTTTTTCAACCTACGGTTGTAAAGCGTAAAAAAGGTGAACATTGCAACGCTCATCATTGATTTATTAGAAACCTTTAAAAGGAGAAATTATCTGCCAAATCCATATGTACCGCTACGCACCTTGAGCACATACTTCTTTTTAAAAAATCAGAAGTCATACGGACAATAATGTTTAAAGTTCAATTTCGTCAATGTTTAAATATTTTTCTATTAATCAAGTTCATAAAAGCTGAGGTACTGTGAAAATAAAACTTAAATCATGAGACATCTGGAAGAAAACTTTACGTCAAAAGTAAAAAATACATGCCAAAACTATGAAATACATGCCAAACTGCGGCAATGATAAAACCAGAAAACACGGAAAGCGCAGTGAGACAAGATGCCCATGTAATACAAAAAGCATTTTCAAACGGTGTTTCAGGGCCGCAGGTATCGTTCAAATGCAACGTGACATCTGGTAGATGAATAAGAAAAGTGACATGGGATTATTGGATGCAATGCGTACGACTTTTGAACACTTTTAGAAAATTAGAAAATCTGCTGAAACTAAATGAACATTCCAATCACCCTACCCCTAGCTGAAAAATTGAATATAAATAAAACTACAGGGGTTGGGCAAAATGCACTCAACGTCAACAAAAAAGTTGCACCCAAAAGGACGTGTCGGATTGCAATTCTATTCGGGAAGGAGGTAAAGGTCACCAGATACAAAAAATGATTAAACATTGATACTGATATGAGCAATATTTATTGAGCTACAGGCCAATAAGTTGTGTCTCTCAGTACGGCGTCGGGCCTCCCTGTTTTCTCACACAGCATGCCAGACGTCTCGGCATGGAGTTGCACAGGTTCCTAATGGTGTCCTGCGATAAGCCATCACATGCAGCTCGAATATTCTCACGCAGTTCCTGCAGATTGTGCGGTAGGAGTGGAGTGTGAATAGCGCGTCCAATAACATCAAACACATTTTCCATCGGCGATAGGTCTGGCGATACGGCTGGCCATGACAGAGTGTCAGTGCCTTGAAAGCAAGCTCTCGAGACACCAGCAGTATGCGTGCGAGCGTTGTCCTGTTGGAAAACCTCACAGGAGTGAGCGTTCAGAAAAGGTAGAGCCACTGGTTGCAGGACCTGATTAACTTAACGTTGTGCTGTCAAATTGCCTGTAATGAACACCAAAGGTGATCTGGCAACGTAAGCAATTGCACCCCACACCGTGATATCACGCCTTCTGAACGTGTGATGGTCGACAACAAACCGCTCGTCTTGGCGCTGACCACGGTACCTCTACACACGGATTCGTTAGTCGTCTTCTCCTAGACAAAACGGGACTCGTCACTGAAGATCACTCGCTGCTATTCTGAGTGCCTCCAGGACAGTCTGGCACGGCATAATTACAGTCTTTGATGACGATGGAATGGTGTTAAGGGCAGTCGTCGTAACGGTCTACCGGCGTGTAGTCCTACGTCGTGCAACACTCTGTCAATGGTGCTGGCACTAATCGGACAACGCTGGTTGCTGGTTATACTGCTTCACCATTACTTGCTGAATATCCGCAATCGTGAATGTTGGTCACTTCGCGCATGTCGAACGACCCGGCGGACCTCTCTCTCTCTCTCTCTCTCTCTCCGTGGTTCGTCTAGGTCTGCCAGACCCTTCCTGCTCCTGCAGGGTGACTTGCTCTACCCGCTGTCTCCAGCAGCGTGTTATGGTGATATCCACGTGACCGTTATGCCGCGCAAACCGGCGTTAAGACCATCACGCTTCTTAGAACCCGACGTCGTGGCCCGTCTTGAGCTCCTCCAAATGCTCGAGTTGCTTCCAAACTTTTCTCCGAGGCATACTGACTTGTAAATGATGCAACCAACGTAACAGCACGAGTCAGAATGGAAAGCACGTGCAACGGCACGACCTTATATAGACGGTCATGCACAGCTCTACGACGAATGTAACATGAACAACTGGAAAACAGGAGATATGTCTTTATTAACAAGGTGTTGGACCACTTTTTCCTTTAATGCATCTCACAATCTTCTTGGAATACATTCTAACAACTTTTGAAAAGTCTGAACTGGTACGTTGCACCATTCATTGGTCGACTCATCAGCTAAGTGCTGCAGAGATGTTGAAGGAGGGAATTTGATTCTCATTCTGCTCTCCAGAACTTTTCGGAGTGGTTCGATGATATTCAAGCTAAGTTATTGAGCTGGCCAGGGAAGATATTGAATTTCATCTTGGTGCTCCTTTAGTCAATACTGAACTGTTCTCTCTGTATGTAGGTATAGAAGTATTATCACTTTGAAAAATTACATCATTGTTGGGAAACAACATTTGGATCATAAGATCCACCTGATCATCTAGAATATTCAAGTATTCCCTAGCAACAGCTCGATCATGTTGGGTATTTATGGGGCCTGCCGAATACCAAGATATGGCCGCCCAAACCCAGGTTTTACAGTTGGAACCAGATATTCAAATTGTACGCTTGCTCTGGGGTTATCCTTACATAAACTAGCCCCACTCTTGGGAATAATGTAAATAAGGACACATCCCACCTTATCAAATGTTTCCAGTCATCAACTGTGCAAGCATAATGCTCATGACACCAACCTTTTTCTCATTGTAACATTGGTTTCTCTGATTAAAGGTTCAGCAATTACAGATCGTCCATGGTTGTTGGCTTTGTAAAGTTCTCTGCGCATTGTTTCTGTGGAAGCAGTTTCTCCCAGGTAGATATTGAGTTCTGCTGTCGCTTTTGCTGGAGTAGTTCTGTGTTGTTTGGACACAATCCTTTTTAATATTCGAATTTAATTTCCATTCAGTCTCAGTTTCTGCCCACTTTCCTTTTCCCCTGATGAAGTCTTGTCAAACTACGTGAATGAAGTCATTGCTCTTGAAACACCAAACAATTTGGATGTTATGGTTACGGACGTTCCTGCTTAAAGGGCTCCCACTACTAATTATCTTTAGAAGTCTGACAGGTTACCAATTCCACCGACCGCTCGTACAAACCGCTGCTGAACACAACTTGTACTACACTGGCATACCACCTAGAGAATATACACTATATTGACACAAATCACCGGACACCTAGAAGAGAAACAAAACATAACATTTATTGACATACATTAGTACGGTGTCGGTCCACCTTCGGCCTTAATGCATGCACTGACCCTTCGAGACATGCTTTCAACAAGGTTGTGGAACACAGCGATAGGTATGCGCTTCCATTCAGTACATAATGCTGACCCCCAAAGGTTGCTTAGAAGTAGGCCTTGGTTTCAAACTTCTTATGCGAAGCTCTAATTCATCCCATAGGAGCTCTATGGGATTAAGATCAGAGCTTTGTGCTGCCCAGTCCACACATTTTACGGAATTATCGTCAAACCACGCCGTAACAGTCCTTGCTTTATGGGTCGGTACATTATCCTGCTTATACCAACAAGTCTCGGTTCCATAGTATTGCCACAAAGCTGGTAGGGCATAAATGTCCAGAATATGGAGGTAGACGTGCTGGTTAACAGGTTTGTCCACGATAGCCAATGTGCCGGGACCATACCACGAAAAATACCCCCACACGAATAGACTGCCAACTCCAAACTTGACCGTAGGATCAGTACAGTGTGGTAAATAGCGTTCCTCTGGGTGCCGCCATAGCCACACACAGCCATCAGACTGATGGATCGTGTATCTGGATTCACCATTCCATAGGACCCGTTTCCATTGATCTACGGTCCACGATAAATGTTCTTTACACCATGCTATACGACGAGCAGCATTCCGAGTGTAGATGAAAGGCTTATGAGCAGTCGCACGACCACGGTAACCAATGGAATGAAGTTCTCTGCGAATGGTACGTGTACATACGGAGGTTCCAGCATTTTTACTCACCTGTACACTGAAGTCTTGTGCAGTACTCTGTCGATTAGCTGTAACCACTCTCCTGAGGCTTCGACGTCCTCTGTCACTGATTTTCTTTGGTCTACCGGCAAGTTTTGCTGCTTCCTGCACGCCATGTGTCTTCCATTTATTCAGTACATCCAAAACAGTTGATTTGGGTATGTTTAAACGCCTCTCGATTTCTCTTATGGACAACCCACTAATATAACACCCAACAATCTTTCCTTTCTCAAATTTAGTTCTCCTGTCAGCGATATTTTAACCCAACCTCACAGAGCGAAATGATCGCGGTCAGCAGCAGGCTTGTTTTTATATCGTTTACAGCTGTAGCACGCATCTTAATAACGCAGTGAATCCGTTCATATGCTTTTGAAGGGGTGTCCGGTGACTTTTGTCAATATAGTGTATATAAAGAAAAGATACACAAAAGATAATGTCAAGCTTTCTTGTTGTTGTTTTTTCAGTGTAGCCTATACGAATAACACTAACCCTTATAATCATGGCGATCACATTATTTTGTCAAACCCCTGTAAACAGTATGCACAGCTTTGCTCGTAATGAATGAAACCAGTTTTTTAACCAGAAATCTGGAAACGGAGAATCATTTACAAGTCCAGATGACTCCTGACGCTCACTACCGCCAGGAATGTGCGTTACGAAAAACTGCAAATTGAATTGCAAGGGTCGGACATAGCGTACAGCATCCGATGGAAAAGAAAGTTTTCAGATTAAATGAGTGGTACAGAAAGATCTAGAAAACTGGAATATAACTTTAAGCTTTCTAGCGGGAAAACTGTGCATTTTATGAAGAAGAAAATGGGCGCAAAATATTTATCATAGCCAAAGAAATCCGAAAAATAAAGTACCTGTTCATTTCAACCGCATTATTAGAATCAGAGGTACTATGCACAGATCAGCGAGCAATGGACCTTCCTATCTTCATAATTGTGTACTATGAAAAATAGAAAATGTGCGCCAAAAATTATTCATAAACCTGAGGAAAAGGAATTTTCGAAATGCGAATTTTAGGAGTAGTGATACAGAAAAACCATTATACCTACACGCATTCCAGTGGGAAAGCTTTATCTTTACAATAGCAAATAACACACAGTAAAAAGTAACTGTTTTAATCCTAATATTAGGAGCAAAGGCGCAGTATGAAACCGAAATACAAACTTAAGCCACACAGCGGAAGAATCGTGCGTTATGAAAAATTCAGTAATATGTGCGAAGGATTCGATTTAAAAGGCGTTTTTAAAATCGGACGTTTGGCAGAAGGTAGGTCCATCATGAATAATAACCTGTGAATTCGAAAAATATATGATCTTTTAACTGAATTCGAAAAATTTCAAGTGGATTCGAAAAATTACCCCCGAGGTAGAAAGCTGTATGTTATTCAGAGCACGTTATACTCTTAAAAGGTTTACCTAGTGGGCCGTTTCCTAATAAAATATATTTTTATTTTCAATCGGAGTTTTAGGCGGGCTGCATATCTGTTAAAAACAAGAATTATCACTTACGTCCCATAAAGAAACTGTTCTTTATGAAAAATTCAAAATTATATGTTGAGTAGTTTTCTTCATAAAAGTCAACTAACTCAAATAGCATTTTTCAGATCGGTCTGTTAGGAGCAGATATATAAAGAAAAAACCAATATATGTATTTACGCTTTCTAGTGGATAAATTGGAAAAAACAATATGCACATAATTTTGTTGGTCGTGAAAAGCATCGACTAAAAATAAAATGTTTCAATAGGAATGAAACTTTTTACGCCTCCCAGCGGGAAAGTTGTGCATCGGAAGCAGCTTAAATGATATAGATCGCCATTCTTACATTTTGAGGTTCCTAATTTCAAAATAATTTTTCAACCTGGACTAATAGGTGCAGAGATACGTATATACGAACAGGATGGACATGAGGAGATACAGGAATGGCACCTCTGTAAATTTAGATGGAATATGAAATTTTGTAGGACAACTAATATATGGTATCCCAACAGAGCAGGAATATTTGACGTTAATAATACATGAACAGCGAATGAAAAACTTAGTCGAAACTATAGCTAAGGTTTACAAAAATAATATTAATTTTATCAAGGCAATTGTAATGCCAAATAGAAATTTATATCTATGTTTTCAATACTAATGGACCTTATTCACCTCGCATTGCATCACGGGTAGGAACTTCTGTGGCTGCGGACCAATAAAAGTTTGTTCTCTTCAATTGTTCCATTGCTTTGCAAAGAGTTATGCTGCATGGGTTTAGTAAAGATGCAGTTTTTGTTATATTTATTAAAAACATCTAGACAGATTGCTTTGAAATTTGAAAGAACACATAAAAAACTTATTGATTACTCTTAATGACCACTTTGAGGAAAAGATTTAATTTGAAACTCGGGAAATCATGAATGAATTTCAAATATTCTACTACACACCTTTAACAAATTTGTTCTTAACTTTTACATAATTCATTATTTCTAGAGGAATGTAACATTTTCTGTTTCTTTATTTTATGTCTAAAACTGACTTTAATGAAAGCCGACCATGAAGGATTCATAAAGCGTTGTTAAGGATTTATTTATTTTTTCCTGAATTACATGTAATCACAATTTTTACTCAATTTCGTACCATTTACTTAATCTAAAGATTAACCTCAAAATGCGGAATTTGTTTAAGTTACTGTTTTGCAGAGTAGATAGGTAAGAAGCACTATAAACGGGTTTCTGGGTTAAAAAAAAGAACACCAAGTTAAATTATTTCTCACAGATATACTTTTCAGACTAAATTCCATGTGGATCCAAAAGACAAAATTTCGCAATAAGTACTTATAAGTTTTAGCAATATTCTTTCAGATCTTTCATACAGATCTTTTAAAGCATCTTTGCTGGAGGGAGGGCGTGAGCTGCCCGGGAAAAACCACCCGAAGCAGGTTTAATACAATTTATTTAGAATCACCCCATTAGGGAGCATATGAAGAGACCCATATTGAAGTGATTCTTTAAAAATGAGAGAAAAGGAAAAAAATAATAATAATAACCGGGAAAAAAGTGAAAGTACGAAATACAATATAGTCACAGGAAGAGAAACAGTTTCTAAAAAAATTTGAAATTAAAATTTGATTCTAGATCCTACTATGAATTTGAGACTTATTAAATATTATTTTAATACAATATTTTATTAAGAATATCATTACCTTTTCTATAAGCTATTGGTTTTAATGATGTCCACTTTTAAAAAGTTTTATTTACACTATATTTCCTATTTTCTAATTTTAGAACACTTCGAAAATCACATTTTATTGAAATCTTTATCTTCTCCAAATTTCGGTATTTCTGATTAAATGACATTAAATTTCTATTCTTCCACAGATTATATTTTGTCGTTTCTATTAGATAATGAATTGCATTATTTTTTAAAGCACTACATTTTAAAGGTGCATGACACAAAATTTGTTTACTGTCAAAACCCTCCTTTAAATTTAAGTAATTCTTTAACCATATCCAAACGTTTTGGACAAAATCACACTAAACAAAAACGTGTTCAGTGTTCTCCAAGATACCACAATGTTTACAATACGGGTCATTTGATAGGTGCATTTTATGTAACGGTTTACGATTAAAAATAATGTTGTGTGAAATTTTAAAATTTAGATCGCAGATGTGAGTACTTAATTTAATCTGAAGTTGTTTTTTTTAAAATGCAATTTATAAATGGAGTATTCATTATGATTTCTAATTTTGTTTAATTTTTTTTAATTTAAAGCCTTACAGATATCCCTCAATTTATCGTCATGAGTAGCCAGCAAAAACACAAGTGATGGGAAACTGCTGGCCACCAGCTGGCAGTGATTGGTCACTGCTGGCTGAAATCAGCAGCTCACGGCCCTGTAGTGGTCAGTCGGTGGCAGCGCTATCAGTTGGCGAGCCATTGATGGCCCTGCAGCATCGCCGTGAATTGTGTGCCTCCAAGCAAGTGCCACTAGTGGCCCGTTGCTGGCAATCGATGCAACCCCAACACCAGGTGGAAGCAATGGGACTGCGCATGCGCAGAAACAACACTACTGTGTCTCTCATGGTACCAGTTTGTTGAAGACGACGCTATCACCATCGTGTTATTTTAGTGGATGTTAAGAAAATAAAGCCGTATGTAGAGAGGCGAATTAATTTCCTAATGAAATTCCACGTCGACGAAGATACGATATTAAGCCATGAAATACTAGATTACAGCCACGAAATACACCCACTCTATTCCCACGAATAACAATTCATGGAATTGAGTTGGTGAATAACAAGAAATAATTTGAAACCGCTTGAAACAAATGTCCTGGGAAAACATTAAAAAAACTTTTGTTGGAAAAAAAAGAGTTATACGCGTACAAAATTGATTAATTATTAGAAAGAAAAAAAAGCACCGCTATGTGTATATAATGTACTCATCCATGGGTTGAATACACAAGACTAGGATGAATTCGTTTCTAAAAATAACGAGGACTAAAATAAAATATATTTCTTCTTTAAAACAAATGTATCTTTGGACAACGGAAAGGTAAGATTCAACGTTAAAAATGTAACAGAATGTGACATGAACCCGGGTAAATATATATTAATTCAACAATCGCCTTTCAAGACGACAAGGACTGCACAAAACTTTGGAAAGCGACTTTAAGTTGGTACACTCCTTGAAAATGAATGTAGTTCCCTTAAAGTAAAAAAAAATTATCATTACGTTGAAAAAGTAAATTTATGAATTATATGAAACTGACTTTTATGAAAAATATTATACCTAGCAAAATTGTAAAATGAAGGAGAGAACCATTCAATTACCCATTCCGCAAGAAAGAGACAGCTTTAGGGAAACGCTTGTGCGTGGCAAATCAGTCTTGTCAGTAGAGAACTCGTCTCTCACGCAACGGACCTGGTTCGTTTTCAACCAGATCCCAACGGGCGTTTTCCCGGTCTGTTGAGAAAATTTCTCCAGCGTAGTACTATAATTCTGAAGTTTCATAACGGGGAAAAAAAAGTTGTAGATTTGGGAAACTGCGGTTATCCTTTATTATTTTTTTTATCGCTACTACTGGGAAATTGACGAAAAAGATTCGGCAAGCCATCAGTTACGTCACGTGGTTGCCGGCTGCCGCTACCGGTAAACTAGCGGACCAGATTATGCTAGCCATCATTTCTGGCACGTGCTTGCAGGACCACTGAATGGCCACTTGTGGCAGCTTCTGTCTGTGATGGATAACTGATGGCCCTGTTGTGGCATATGACAACTGATGGAGGTGCCGGCTGTTGGCCAGCTCTTGGCCTGAACTGCTGGCCCTTCTGTTGGCCGCCCGGACATTCTATTGACGGTTCGGCAGCTGCAACATAGTGCTGGGTCATTGCTGGCAGTGCTGGCTGCCAGCAATGGCCCAGTGCTGGTCCAGCAAGACTGTTTTTGCTGGGTAATATTTTCTAGAATAGATATTTAATTTATTTTTCCCCTAGCTTACGAAGATCAATATACCTCCCTCCCGCCTAAAAAGAGAAAGACCGTTCTGGTCTTAAGAAACAGAAGCATTCTAGATCACGACCAACCTGAAACTTTAACATCTTGAAAGCCGGATATATTTCATTTTGGAAAATTTTTCGAAGTGTCAATAATTTTAGTATTTTAGCTGAGACATTTAATTCCCAACTTCCCAAACTCAACATCATTCTAAAAAAAAATCCACGTTTTATTTTGTCCCCCTCCCCCACCCAAATGAATCTGAGGGCTAAGCTTTCGGTTGTTTTTGCAATAACAGCTGGTAAGGGCGTGGTTCTCAAACAGTAATAGAATTTTGAAAAATGCAGAGAATTTATGATTTTAGCTTTTGAAAATAAAGAAACATTTTTATTTTCAAGTTTTTCATTATAGTTTTCCACGTTAGTTAAACAGCCTTGCCATTTCTTAGAAAGGCATGGACCTGTAGTCTTAGTTATAGACAGTCTTTACTTTCTTTAAAGTTTTGGAAATTAGTTGAAGCGGTATCAATAATGTGACAAGAATACGAATTGATGTGAAACGAATGCTGATAAGTGCATTGCTTTCTCACACACCACTAAAGCATTGCGACTGGGAGAAATAAGACAATTTCTAGAAGCCGAGGCAACAGGAACTGCAAGAAGTCCCTGAAAGTGAGAGGCATTCCTTCGAAAGAGATCTTAACGGACGTATGCGACAAATAAATGGAGACATGCAGAGAGTGCATAAGGAAAAGGAATTCGGTGATAGGAATCAGGATGGCAGCAGAATAATGACCTTCAATATGGCATCTGATATTGCGATTGCTAAAGCGTTCTTTGAAAAGCAAAAGCAACACGCCATGATACAACAGAATGACGGATAAAAATCATTTCTGGTTATAGCCCAGTCCAAAATAATCAAACACTGTATACTAATGCAAAGCATTATGTGGTATTGTAAATGAACGAGAAAGCTGAGGTCGGAAAGAAACCCAAAATTTGGTGACTACACGAAATGTAATTTCGATTAGCCTCTAAGAACAGACTACTGCAATAAATAAATAATAGGTCATTTGTTTAAACTTCATGTACACGCTATTTTTTTTTGTCCACTTCGTGAGGGCATTTAAGAAAGGTGGAAATAAAATTCGAAGGTGTAAAAACTAGTGGGTACAGAGATCCCGGATGTGATATCAGAAATGCCAAAGAAAGCAACGGAACCTAATGGAATAAAGAATTGCGGCCGGGAAGTAAAGAAGTAAAATACCACGAGGTTATCGCCTACAAGTATAACAGAAAGAAATCCGTGATCTACAGCATTTAACAAGTCTGTGACTGTGTTCTATTATACGCTAACAGGTTTGTCTTTCTTCTAGTAGTAATGTTAAAACTTCAACATAATCATTGTTTTAAATTCGTTACTTCGAGGATTTAGTTATGTGTGAAATTATTTATCGAGTGATTTGTTGATTTCCGAGTAATCATAAGCTCCTTTAATTAAAATTTAGTTTTATATACAGTGTTTAAATTTCGATCGTGTAAGAGGTATTCAAGTTTCATTTTTTTTATTAACTCACAAAACAATGGAAAGTTAAGTAACAATAAATAATGAGAAATATAACATTTAAAAATACCTTAAAAGTCCTGTTTAATCACCAATGTAACAAATCCCGATAGTTTTTTCCAGTGTAAATAAAGCTTTATTAATTTCTTTATTAGTTTCAGGGTTTAACTAACTCAACGACCAACTCGGAGAGTTATAAGCTGCCATCCACCAATAATTTTGGGTCAATAGCTCCAACGAGGGGAGAACATTTCATCTATGATTCATCCAGGACTTGAGTCATGCGCCAGATCGGACGACTAGGCAGAAAGCTGCGAATCTGCCACTACGCCATCTCAGCTGCCTTCCCAAGTTTTCCAGTATGAACATTTTTTATAATCACTGGGCATCCATTTGATCGAAAAAATTATTCAGGAGTTGGCAGTAGCAATAAATTTACATTTATTAAGGTTATGTTCCGGCTTCAATATTCGGAATGTTTCACAAGTGAAGAAATGCATAAAACTTTTACAATTCTTGTTAAAGATCACTATTGTAATTTTTTAAAGGTTATCATCCAGTACCAAACTTTCTTCGTGGCTGCATTCATTTCTTTGAAGTCTTGTCGACCCTCTGATATCGTCACATGATCTCAATTATTGCACGATCATTATCAGGTGGCACGGAAGTGTGAAGTAGGAGAATCAAGGAAACGGAAATTTCAAACACTACATTATGTGACATGGTAGTTTATTAGGTAAAATTGCCCACGACTCATTTTAACGCGTAAAGTGGCACGTGAACGCAGTGTGCGATATATATCAGACAAATCTGCTGGTAGGGCATCAGTTAGAGTTCAATTGAAGCTCAGAATAGGAAACCGTGAGCAACTTTCAACGTAGCATGCTAGTCCGCGCCAAGCGTGTAGGTACAACTATCTCCCAAAATGCCGCCTTCATGGGCTCTTCATGCACACTGTCGAAAGGGTTTACCGTGAAGGATGTGGCACATAACACATTTACAGCAGTCAGCGATTAATTCTGTTGACAAAAACATCTAGTGGATCAGAGGAAACTGGCACGAATCCTTCAAGAGAACCGACAGGCCACTCAATCCGGAAATCCACTGTAGAACTCCACACAGTGTGTTGTGGGTCACCTCCGAACGCAACATGTCTTGGACCATTTCGCGAATGTACTACAAAACTATGTCGAATGCTGAAATTAATTATCTGCGCTGAATATGAAAGCTTGTCTCCTGTGGACGCTGGAACACCCGCACTGGATCGCCGAGGACAACTGGAAGGTCTATAAGAATGAATCAATATCCGTTTTGCATTATGCTGATCAAAGGTTTCGAATTTGGCGCAAGTAAGATGATTCCATGGGGACATCCTGTCTGGTTTCAATAATACAGACAGGTAGCGATGGTATGCTGGTGTTATGAATGTGTTCCTGACGAACACTAGGCTTACTGATTCCCATTTATTGATATCTGAACAGCACGGCGTGTATAGACATAACTGCTGACCAAATTCAACTGTTCACGAATACCGTTTATTCTGAAGCAGATGGTCATGACCAACAGGAAAACGTATTGTCACCAAATGGATTCAAGAACATATCGGAAATTTTTTTCTCGTTTCAGTGTCCTAAAGGGTCCCAGTATTTAAACACTGTCGATCATCTGAGGAGGTGGAATAGGCTGTTCTCTGTGAGGCTGTACGCTGTCCAAATCGCAGCAAATGCGCGACTTAGTAGTTTCCGCAGGAACGACGTAACTATATGACATTTTCAGAATCTGGCATATACCATGCCCGACGAATGTGAGCTGTTCTGAAGTGCAAGTACGGCGCAACACGCTAGTAGTTGGTGTACCTAATAAAATGGCATCTCATTGTATGTGCGTATATTTTTAATTTTACTAAAGACTGAAAAATGGCATACTATGAAACAAATTTTCATTATGTTAATGGAAGATCCGTGAGTCTAAGGTAGTTCTCATTTTAATATACGCTGAAGTGCCAGAGTAGCAGTATGCAAATATTTAACTGACACTGCCATCCCAAAATGGCTTCGCCTCACGCTACGATTTTTATCAGTTGGGAGTTGTAATCCAATGAGTCAGGCTGAACAACCGCCAGTAGGATTATGGCAAGCCGACGTGAATTTTCGGTGTTTGAACGAGACATGGTAGTGGGAGCCAGACGAATGGGACATTAAATTTCCGAAATTATGCGAACATTAATAATTCCTCGATCCAGTGTCACGTGTGTACCGAGAATGCCTCATGGTTGGTAATAACACCTACCGTGGACAGGGCAGTGCCCGACCACGGGTGCTGAATAGCCTTGACCAGCAGGGTCTGACTACAATTGTCCATGCTAACAGACAAGTGACACTGGCTCAAATAGCATCCCCATTCAATGGAGAAGGTACCACAGACATATCCATCAGGTCAGTGAGGCGTAAATATGCGTCCAGGATTATGGGAGCAGGAGACCCACAAGACTGCCTTTGTTAACGCCACGACATCGGACACAGAACCTCACCTGGGCTCGTGAAGACAGTAATGGGACCCTGGAAGACTGACAACATGTGGCGAGGTCCGATGAGTCACGCTACCAGTTGTTATGAGTTGATGATAGGGTTCGGGTGTGGCGCACACCCGCCATGGATCCAAGCTGTCAACAAGGCACTTTGCAGGCTGGTGGTGGTTACATACGTGTGTGTGTGTGTGTGTGTGTGTGTGTGTGTGTGTGTGTGTGTGTATTTACGGGGCACGAGTTTGGTCATCTTGTGACGTACCTGCCAGCAGGACGCACACGACATAAAGGCAGATAGGAATCAGAATACATGTCCGCGTAGCTTAATTGGTAGAGCAACTTATTCCGGAATGAGGGGATCCGGGTTCGAATCTTGCGCGGATAAAAATGACGGAGAAATTTACTTCGTTATAATGGCACCCGGATGACCCGACCGTTCAAAATCTCGCATTGGTGTGATGTTATTTCCACACCGCGAGATAGGAAAAATCAGAGAATCCCTTCTCCAGTGCTTCGAAAAATAAATGTGTGTGACGTTGCATTCCACACACCAGATTGACTGGGAGTTCTCAAGTGCACGTTCTTCAGTGGTTGTCTGCCTGCAGCGATTCATGGTCACGGCTGATCCGTGGGCCATGCCCCCGGCCCTCTTTCGGGGGGGGAGATGTGACGTACCTGCCAGCAGGACGCACACGACATAAAGGCAGATAGGAATCAGAATACATGTCCGCGTAGCTTAATTGGTAGAGCAACTTATTCCGGAATGAGGGGATCCGGGTTCAAATCCTGGCGCGGATAAAAATGACGGAGAAATTTACTTCGTTATAATCTGGTTCTCGTAAACACGTCATTAATCGGCAATCGCTTTGTTGCTCTGCTGGGTGATAGTGGATGCAACAATCAGAAATCGCTTCCATGATAGGGCTTGGAAATATTTCTTTAAAGATTAAACGCTCAGATGGGTTTTCTGCGACAGAACACAGATGATTAATTAGCTCTTAATGACTTTGTCGTATTCAGAGATGATACGTAAGTTAAGCGTATCAGCACATTGTTATACACCGTAGAGCAAACATATTATGACCACCAGCCTAAAATGATTTTGGTCCTCCACGTGCCGACAAAAGGGCTCTTTCTTGGCGAGGCATTCATGCTACAAGATTGCTAAAGATGTTTTGTGTCTGGTAGCAACATGTTATCAGCAGATCCTTTAGTTACGTTAATTATTTCGCAAGTTATGAGTGGATTAGTATTAGACCTAATTTCCCCCTTAATGGGGGTGTAATGCTAATCCCAATGAGCTTTACCAGCCTGCAAAAATTCAGCTTTCACCTAAGTTGTTCCGGATTTTACCCAATTTTGTACTTTATTTACTGGGCTACAGCGACTGTTACAGCATTTCAAAGACAGGATAATCATAACAAATATTTCTAGGAAGAAGAATATCGTATGTATGATCAATGTCAATTATAAATTGCCGACTGATCAAGGGTACAATGAGAGAAAGAAGTATAGAATTTGTGAACGAAGATTGTTGAAGCAGCAGGAGAAATTATTAGAGGACATACAGAAAATGATTTACGACGGTACCAAATGTCCAAATGTAAACGATATCAAGGAGGGTGGATTAAATGTTGTTCAGGAAACGCTGTAAATATTTACAGACATAGTTAAAAAAAATAAATAGAAAAAGAAGGACGTGGTGATGGCAGCACATCCAGGTTTATTCGAAAACGAACTGTAATAAACCATGCCATAATATCCGCTGTAAGACCCAGATCATTTTTGTCAGCTGTTCAAATCAGCATTGTGTTGTATTTAAGTCGTAGATATGGGTCCAAACATTTAGTTTAATTCTTCATACTACGAAGCAGAGCAATATCTAATTCTGTAATTAATGCAGGATTACTTTCTGTGAGTAATGAAGCCTTTATTAAGTACGTGTTTGATAATGTAGATGCGAGCGTACGTACTTTCGATGGATTCAACACTTTTCATACAATGGGGGGAATCCAATGCATTACACCAGCCACCTGTGTTGACACGAAGGTTGATGCTTCACGACTACAATCTGGAAACATTTCTAAACCACAGGTAAGCATACTGCATGGCGCTGATCCTAAGGCTATTCGGCTTACAGAACATAACAGTTCAAGATCTGAGTAACAGAAGGATGCCAGATAGTACGCATGCGTATTTAAAGACTTTGTTTCCGTTAAATTGTCTGTGACTAAGTGGCTTTGCGGATGTTTCAAAGCCACAACCAGGCTGGAGTAGCTTTACGAATGTAATGATGGGCCAGTTAGAAGGCTGTGAAAAAAGTTACGATTTAGCTATACCCTTCATCGACATTGATCCAGGAAACCCTTCTTGTGAAACTAAAATTTTTTTAAAAGAGTGTTATGCAATTGTTCGAGGTTTTTGGAATAAATCATAAATTTAAGTCATACAACAAAGTTATGGCTGAATTTCATTGAAGAAATTGATATTACGATGAAATTTATTTTTAGGTGACCGTACAGGGGACTAGCAGTTGCACTTAAACACCATCATTGAAATGCTTCTATATTTTCATGTGCTGGTCATCTACCATACGCAAAATCAGCCTATTTATATGCCCACCAATGCTTAATTTGAAATTCAACACATTTATATTCCAGCAAATGCTTAATTGGAAATCGAAGTTAACACAATGATAATATCAGATGTTCACTTCTAAGGGTTTTTTCAGTGAGACGAAAAGGCAAGATTTGTTCTGGAATATGAACTAGTATGTAAATTGAGCAATGGCTTATGCATTCTATAAAGTCAGTTTGCGAATTAACACATGGAAGAGTTAGAACTGATAATGTGCTACCAAAGTGGGTCTTGGTTGCCACACCATTTTTAGAAATCAGTGAAGCAATACAAGACTTCATTGGTAGTCCACCTTTATCACTCACTGAGCAACATGTTGAATTGAGAGAAAGTCGGCAGGCTAGAGGTTCACATGATATTTCCAAATTTTCAGGCTGGTTAATACAACACAATCCCTTCACGAAACAATCTGGAGACCTTGTGTGTCTATCTTCTAGCTTGGTATCTGATGTAACTGTCACTTGTGATACAGCTTACGAAACAGGATCAGCAATTATGAAAAATCAAGTTGGAGGAAACTTCAGGGACAGTAAGTTGCTCAGAAAAGACATGGTTGTAACTCAAGCTGTTGGCAGAATGGGACTGAAAGTTAGATAATAAGCTGTATCAATAAGTACACAACAATTGTTCAACATAGTCATTTGTGTTTGTGACAGTCATTTGAAATTGAAATCATACTTCAGATATGAATTAACATCTCATCCACCAGCTTTATTTGACGAAGTGTCACTGAGAAAATGTACGAAATCCTCCATAACTAGATCTTTCGTTTATTATTGTTGAACAGAAGAATATAACTACGGGCAGAGCTATTATAATTGATGGTGGTTATCTCATTCATTTAGTAATTAGGCCTAAACGCACAACATTTGATCAAATTCTGCAAAATTATAAATCTCATATACTTTTCCATTATGGTACAAATTGTTACATTGTTTTATATGGATACCTTGAAACGCCAATAACAAAGTCGGAAGTACAAACAAGATCTGCTAAAAGTACGTCAGCGAACATTGCATTTACCAATAACATGGAATGCACCTGCACTCCAGCGCAGACTGATTTTCTGTCCAACCATTCCAATAAGAAAAGAACGATTGCAGCCTTAAAAGAAAAATTCCTCTCTGCCACTAATACCACGGTTCTTATTGCGAATAACGATGCTGATGTAGATATAGTTCGAACATCTATAGAAATGTTGAAACTAAACTCTATTATAGTAGTAGGTACGAACACAGACCTTATTGTCTTATTAACTTCGCTGGCGGCAGAAGAAACAAAATCTTTGTTCTTTCTTAAACCGGGCACTTCTACAATACCTCCATATTTTACAGCATTGAAAAACTGATATCTATTTACAGCCATGTACGCAAATGCCTGTTATTCACGCATGCCGTTCAGGATGTGATACATCAAACAAAGATCTTCGCTCTTTCCACGTTTATAAGTGAGTCAGGGAAAAATTATTATTGGCCCGCCACCGAGAGTCGAACCCAGGGTCTTCCAGTTACGCGCCGGATATGCTTCCGCTACACCACAGCGGCCTCGAATTCCTCCAGACTCACACACGCTAACTGCCAAGCCAATTTGGCAGGTTGCTTCTTCACAATGCTGGGGATTCACCAAAGATGGTAAGCAGCAACTGAAGAAATAATTAGAAGGCGAATAAATAATTAATACAGATATTTAACGTGGACCAGGAACATTGGTGGAAAGAGCAAAGATTTTTGTTTGATGTTCCTGGTTCACGTTAAATGTCTGTATTAATTAAGGATGTGATACAATGTCCGAACTTTACGGACTTGCAAAACAAAAGGCAGTTAACCTAATAAAAAATTCTCAGGAGGCTCAGTCACAAGCAACGGTTTTCAACCTCATTTATGCTTCAAAAGAAGAAATCTCTCAAAATGGAGAAATCTTCCTTTTCGACTTATATGGTTTGAGCAAACACGGTAATTTAGATGATGCCAGATATATTTATTATAAAAAATCTATTGCAAAACTATCACTGAGATTAAACTTTGAATTGGGAAAACGTCCACCTACATTAGCTGCAGCTCGACAGCATTTATTGCAGGTACAACTTCAAGTTCAAATCTTATCAGGAAACAAACTTGACCCCACCTACTGGGGTTGGAAGTTAGAAGGAGAAAGAGTAAAGCCAATTACAACGTGTTTACCAGGGGCAGCAGATGAACTTTTATATTTAATTTCATGCAACTGTGAAAAATAATGTGGGGTTTCCCGCAGTTACCGAAAAGCCGGATTCTCATGTTCTCCTATGTGTGGACGTTGCAGTGGACTGTCATGCACAAACAAATCTGACATAAGTGACGATATTCATATTAACTTATGATAATTCTGCCACCAAAGAAGAAATGTAAGACAAAATATACATCTTTTTAAAAGTTAATCATCACAGCTTTTGTTTGCAGCCTTTTCTTTTTTAATTACAGTTTTGTGCAACTTTTGTCTTAGTTCAATTAGAAAATTTGAAAAGGGCATTTTTTTTAATTATTTTGAAATTGTAGAAAGAGAAGCAGTGCATAAAACTAAATTCATACCTTATAACAAATGTGAAAAGGAAAAAGAGTGACATTGTCATATTTCAATTCAGCTATTCGGTTGTGCATCATAATCATTAGTCCCACCCCTCTAGGGAAGGGGATGGGTTGGGCGTGATGCAAACAGGCAAGATCGAGTCCGTGACCTTTTTGCAGGAGCGAAGTTAACTGAGTTTTCCTTCCTTTTTTTTTTTTAATCTATTGTGGAAAATTATGGTCCTCCCAAAGTTATTGCATGTTTTACACGATTTTTTTGTCACTGTATGGCTAGAACGCATTCGCAGTTTCAGTACAATAGAAGGTAAACTATAAAGTGTATTATGACAAATAATATATCGTTGTAAAGGTTATAAAATTTGCTACAACTTTTTTTCGGGGCCATTTTTGGAATTTTTGGCTCTGTGAAGCGGTAATTGCAATTAATCGGTAAAATGTCGAGAAAAAAGTGCTATTAAGCGGGTTTTCGGAAACTGCAGCAAAACTATAGGAGATATAGTAAAAATGAATAGAACTAAATTTATAGATCATACCAAGACGAATAAATAAAAAAATATATTTATCGATGTACGTTAATTATTTCGGGAGTTATGAGTGGATTAGTATAATAGACGTAATTTCCCCCCTTTATGGGGGTGTAGGGTAGCAAGCCGGGGAGGGATGAGGAGTTTTGTGAAAATGCTAAGCCCAATGAGTTCTACCATCCTGCAAAAATTCAGCTTTTATTTAATTTGTTCCAGATCAAGTCCTTTATTTACTGGGTTAATAGTCTTACAATGTGCGATACCTATTAACATTAAATAATTGATGAATAAAACTCATCGATACTGTACTTGACTTTTGTCTCCCTAATCTGTTGTTATTTGTTTCACACTGCCATCCTTCCCCTTTTTTTATTTTCTTTATTTATTTTGTGGGGAGTATATCCGCTGAATCAAACGAAGGTAAACATTCTTGTAATATGTCGTAGTACTTACGAATTAGAAAATGTACATATTTCTATTTCTACATATGTCGGGCAATATTTTGCTATTTTTTTTTTTTTTTTTTGTGGAAAGGAAAGTTATAGCGTACTTCTAAAATTGCTTTTCTCGCAGATTGCAAAAATATTTTAAATAGAAGAAAATCCGTGAAATGAAAACCGGGTTTTAAACAATTGATAGCAGCTTCAAACATTGAGTAGGGCCTAACGCAACAAGGTGCCGAGGACCTTACAAGTTCTTAAAACGTCCCCGACTAAGTGGCAGGAAAAGACCAGGAGAAATTAATGGATGGATCAAATTCGATGACGTGCTTCAGTGATTTGGTAGAGGCCGGATCTAAACAGCAGTTATGGAAGAGAATTGGGGAGAACTTCATTCAACAGTTGACTAAAATAATGCTTGGTAATAATGATATGTATTTGTGCAATCGCCTTCATTAAAATTCGTGTTAAATCACATTTTAATTCGGATTCGTACTTTAGTTAACGAATGTTTCGTACTGTGAAAAGTTGATACATTTTACTCTTGTTTGCAGTGCAGTGGTGCTTTTGAGTTTCATATAAAAAAGCATAATTAATTGTCCGCACCGTAAAACTTGAAAGGCTGATTGATTTCTTTCAGCTTAGATGATGTAGTGGTACCTGGGTGTCAGAATTATTTTTTTCCATTTTTACCAACTTTTTCATAATTCTAGACGCAAATCAATTCTATTTGCTTCGCTGCGAACAAAATTCGGAAATTTTGATAACCGTGAATATCAATCAAGAGAACTTCTTTTGTTGAAACTGCGGAAGAATTCGTCGCTCCTCTTTTGTAACTCAAACTGCTTTCAGCTCATTGCGATTATGTCGTACTCCATTAATTTTCTTCTATTAAACCGCAACAGATTTGCCGGATTGCTTGAACAAAACCTGCGATTTTTATTCCAGTTTGAATAAACTAAATCTGTCATGCTCAACAGACTTAAAACAATTCTATATATGTAATAATAAAACGAAGTGCGCGTGTGTGTGTGTTTGTGTGTCTTTCGCGATACAAACGAACTAGTCAACCTAGAATCTGCAATTTTCCACGAAGGTAGCTTACGTACTGAGGATGCACACCTTGTGCTTAGATTTTCGAATTTTTGAGTTTTAGATATTTCAAAAAATGAAAAACGTGGTTCCCGATTTCCCATGTATCGTTCCGCTTTGTTTCCAAACAACCTGATTACACCCAACGTGAAAGACAGTAGTTCATGATAAATTTAGGCATTTCTTTTTAAGAATTTCGTTATGATAGACTCCTTAATGACCATTTTTATTTGTAAATGCATTTCATGAAGGGAATATATCGAACAACAGTACTACGTTTGTTTGTTTTTAGCACGTCTTTTGTAAAACAAGTTAGTAAAATCATGCAATGCATTGATTATACAATACGCTTTCCAACATACCAGAAATCATTACTCAAGTTATGAGGATAATGGCTGTGGAATAAAGCTCGGTCCTGTGCCCTGAGCCTTTGATCCCATTTCGATTATATTTAGCAGAACCGGTTCAGTATACCTCCGAAATAACATGTTAAAGTTTTGTCTCAATGGAAGCATTTCTACGTAAGTTATGATGCATAAGAGCTATGGAATACATTCCGATCCTGTGTCCTAACCTTTGACCCTATTCGCCCATTTTCAATAGGGTTCGTTCCCAGGCAGGCCCCAACAACATACTAAGATTTTATCCGAATCGAATAATTTTTACGTAAGTTATGATAAATAATGGCGATGGAAGTAAGTCCGCTCCTATGTCCTGACCTTTGACCCCATTTCGCCCATTTTCAATAGGGTTTGTTCCCAGGTAGTCCCCTACCACATACTAAAATTTAATCGAAATCGAACCTTTTTTTAACGTTAGTTATGACGCATAAGAGCGGTGGAATGGATCCCGCTCCTATGTACTAACCTTTGACCCCATTTCGTTCACTTTCAATAGGGTTCCTTCCCAGGTGATCCCCTTCCACATATTAAAAGTTCATCGAAATCGAATGATTTTTACGCGAGTTATCGTGCGGACGGTCATACGTACACAACGCGTGACGTAATGAGGCAGATGGGAATCGCGAACATCTGCTCGCAAGAGTGTGACGTCATAAAACTTTAATAGGATCCACACACAATGCGTGACGTAATGAGACAGATGGCGTGACCGCGCGCCAACATCGCAAGCGCGAGTTTGTGACGTCATAAGATCGTCCCCAGGTGGCCCCCTACCACATAATAAAATTTCATCGAAATCGAACCATTTTTACGCACATTATGACGCATAAAAGCAATGGAATGCATTCCGCTCCTATGTCTTGACCTTTGACCCCACTTCACCCATTTTCAATAAGGTTCATTCCCAGGTGGTCCCCTGCAATATACTAAAATTTCATTGACATCGCACTATATTTACGCCCGCTCCTATGCCGTGACCTTTGACCCCATTTCGTCGTTTTCAATAGGGTTCGTCCCCAGGTGATCCCCTACCACATACTAAAATTTCATCGAAATCGAACCATTTTTACGCGAGTTATCGTGCCGATGGACGGACAAAGTTGGAGCATATACGCTTCTTCAACCTACGGTTGGAAAGCGTAAAAAAGATCGTGCTTATGTTATCGGCTAGTCCGTCTGTCTGTAAACATGATATCTCTGCAACTAATAGTCTGATTTGAAAAATTCTTTTTGCATTAGAAAACTTTAAATGTGCGAATGATGACCCTTTATTTTGATTTTTTAAGATGCACAATTTCGCCGCTAGAGGGTGTAAATGAAGATTATTTTGAAATTCAAAATACATTTTATTCCATACATTTGCTTCTAAATATCCAATTCAAAAAAATATTTTGCCTTTCAATTCTACTCATAGCCAAAATTATTTTAGATGTAGTCACTTTTTCAAATTACGCGTAGATTCTCCGCCAAGGGGCGTAAAACTAAATTGCGTTTTCCCCGATATCTCTGCTTCTGAAACTCCGATTTGAAAAATTATTTCTGCAGCGGATACAGCTCCGGATGGGAAATCTTTCGCATATAATTTCTACTTTTTGGAATAAAACTGTTTCGCCACCAAGTGTTTATTTCTGCTTCTGATATATTTGCAACAAAATCTGAGCTTTTGAAATCTGGATTGAAACTTTCTTTCGTAGACCGATACTACTCACGTCGACAAATCATTTCGGAATATTTCTTTCTTAAAATAATGCATAGTTTCTCCGCCAGGGGGAGTAGATTTATATCATATTTTTGTCGATATCTCTGTCTCTAATTGTTCTATTTGAAAAAGTTCTTCTTTGTTGGATAGAGTTTCCGGTGCAACATGTTTTTCATATAATTTCCAAATTTTCAAGTAATTCATTGAGTTTTCGCTAGGAGGAGTAATGGTAAATTGCGCTTTGCCTGATATATCTGCTTCTAAAACTCCGATTTGAAAAATTCTTCCTGCACTGGATATTGTAGCTCCAGGTGGGAAATGTTTTGATTGCAATTTCTATTTTTTTTTATAAAATATGGCTTATCCACCACGTGGCGCAAGCGTTAATTTCTGCTTCGTAGGTAATTTCCATCAAAAACTTAGCTTCTGAAATCTCGATTGAGAAAATTATTTCGTGTACTGATACCGCTCATATCGATAAACATTTGAGAATATTGTCTACTTAAAATCATATATGGTTTCTCCGGCAAAGGGGTGTATATATGTATATATCCTATTTCTTTCAATGTATCTGCTACTAAGAGTCAGATTTGAAAAATTCCTTCTTTGTTAGATAGCGTTTCCGGTGTAAAATGCACTCATATAATTTAAAATTTTTCAAGTAATACATGGACTTTCCGCAAGGGGGCGTTAAAGTAAATTGCGTTTTCCCCGATATCTCTTCTTCTAAAATTCCGATTAGAAAACATCTTTCTGCACCAGATACAGCTGCTGATAGGAAATATTTTGCCTATAATTTCCAAAACCTGATAAAGAATGGTTTAGCCACCAGGGGCGTTATTGTTAATTTCTGCATCTGATGTATTTGTAGCAAAATCTGAGCTCCTGAAAACTCGATTTGAAAAAATTCTTTCGTTGACCGATACCGCGACCTTTTGAGAATACTTTCTTCTTAAAATAATGCATGGTTCTTCCGCCAGGGTGCGGAAAAGCGTATCTTACTTTTGACGATATCTCTGTTTCTAAGAGTTCGATTTGAAAAAAATCTTTCGATATTGGAGAGCGTTTCCGTGGGGAACTATTTCTCATATAATTTCAAAATTTTCGTAGCGCACAAGTCTGCCACCAGAGGGCGTAAGTTCACGTTTCCGTTAAGAGCAATAACTGCGGGACTAAAAACCCCATTGAAAAACATCTTTCTTCGGTCAGATACTATTAACTATGCAAACTGTGTGTGTATTTTATTTCCAAAATAATGCACAATTTCGCCGCTAGGGGCGCATATGCTTATTCTGTTTTTCTCAATATCACTGCTTTTACATGTGCGATTTAAAGACTTTTTTCAAAACCGGATGTCATTTACCTTGTAGAACACTTAAGGCTGGTATATGAGGAATTTTGCAGTGCACAGTTCTGTCGGTATGTGGCGTTTGTGTACTTCAGTTTGCAGCTGTATCGCCCCTTCTAAAAACGTTATTGAGACATTTCTTCTTCACCCTATGCTATTCGCTGCAACAAAGATGTGGAGCATTATCCTCTTTAAGTAACGCTAAGATTTATCACTAGCTGCGTAAAGCTCTTACGCTTTTTCCATGAAGAATGGTTTTCGCCTATTTTCAACTTTTCCGCTAGGCAAAATTCTTCCGCTAGCAGACGTAAACGTATAAAATGTTTCTTATTTATTCTTTCAAATGTTCGATTTGAAAATCTCTTTGTCTCTGGTACCTTCCTTGTAGTATGAGAAACTTTTTGTTCACCATTTGATAATTTTCGTAACATGCTTTTTAGTCGCTGGTGGAACTAAGAAGATGTTTCTATTTCTGGATGTTTTATTGATTGTTGGAACCTGTTGATTGTTTTCCAAAACGGTTCCATTGATTTTGAATAGCTTTGATAAATATAATTCGCGTCAGAATGGGTTCAAAAGACGTGCTTATTACATCCGAAAATTCGGTGTCATCTTTCTTGTTTTTCTTTTGCTTTTATTCGGAGCTACCGTATGCTTTAAGCGAAGTATTTTGAACTTTTGTTCTGGAAGTCAAAGTGCTTAATGCTGAAGCCTCGTTTTTTGATAGTATTTATTCGGATTTTATAAAATTTACCGATGTGGAATTGGTCGCGAAATGTGCGGGAGGCAGCCAAAGATTCGGAGATAGTTATTAAGTGGGCTGAAGTAATTGCCTTCTTCCGAAAGAGTAGATATGTTTCGAAGGGCAAGAAACGGAATTATGACGCATAAATTTGTGATATGAAAATAAATGTATTATTATTTTCCATAATAAAATAAGTGCCTGTGATTATTTTTATTATAATAAGAATTATTTCGATTAAAATAGTAAAAAAATCTGTGTATTATCGTGAACTACTTTCTTTCACGTTGGGTGTTATCAGGTCGTATGTAAAGTGGAACGATACACGTGAAATCAGGAACTACTTGAAAGCGTTCTGACTCCGTAGTATAGCCGTATTTTTGTAATTTAGCATTTTCGTCAAGGGAAGTGAGCTACAAATAACATTAATTCATTCACTTCTGACGGTACAGTTTTGAATTGCATTAATATTAACGTCTATCTATGGTAAATGCTTAAAAAATGACGTTCAACATTTTTTAACATGATGCCGTAGACAAGCTCTTTTTACTACATTTCATCAAATTACATTTCACGTATAATTGCTCATTTCTAAAAATTGGGCATCAACAAGGCTCAAAGACACTTGCTGAAAGTTCTTGGCTTAAATTTGAAAGCTCTTGCTTTTCGCAAAGACAATTTTACGTTGGATATTCTAGAGTTGGCAGCAAGCAAAATTTCTACATTTTAGCACCACAAAGGATAACTCACAACATTGTTTACAAAGAAGCATTGGCTTAATATTAATTATTTTCTCCACAACGTTTTCTAAAATTAAAAAAAAAACGATTAGACCTATTGAACTTTAAGCTTATTAACGAATAATTTTTACCCTATTCTTACGAGTCACGGTCAAATATTTCACCCATCCAAAAGAAAACTACTTGCAGTTAGTAAACACAAAATCAAATATGTTTCAGCACAAGTTGATTTTTTTGCTCGTATTTATCTGCTCGAAAATCATGATGAGTCGCCGACGAAGCTTAGTATTGAGTTCCATTCTCCAGCTAAACAAAGATTACACCAACAAACAGCGGCAGCAAAGCAACAGGCCAAGCGCTATAGTTTATTCGTGAAATGTATTTCCTTTTACATTATGCCAATGAATCAAGTCGTCATATCTAACACTGTTAAATTTTCCAAAGTGGCGACTCGTGGGGTGAAACCAGCGAAGTGACACTTCACCTAAAGTTCATAAAATAAAAATCTCAGAATGGTTTAGCGGATTCTTAAAATCAGTCATTTTCTCTTGTATAAGAATGATTTCTGGAAAAGTGCTGTGGTTTTTTTAAACGAAAGCTCTCCCGTTTCTACAAACAAGCTAGAAGTGTGAGCATGCAGTTTCACATGGCTCCAAGAATTGATGAATAGAGGATCTGGTAACTGCGTGTAGGCCATGTGAAGAGATAATAGCTGCAGTTCCAAATAACTTCATTTAGGGAGAATGAAATGCGCCTGCGCATGAACCTGGATTTCACCGAATAAGAGGATTGCTATGCAATCAATGACGTCAATGGTCGAGGTGAAGTGATAGTAGCCACCACTTCTCCGCAATACGATATTGAGTTTAAACGGTTCTCCCGGTTTCATCTGCTGTGTTTGTATTGTAACTTCAGTTTCAGCGACGCTGTTTCTTTACCGTTCTCCGGCGTTCCGGTTCAATGTTTTGTTAAAAAAACTGAACACGAAAAATGATAGAGTAGGTACGTTTCTTCTTACATGCGAATAATGTGCATAAGGATGGTTAACGAGAAAATATATCAACTGTTTTCTCTACTTTCTACTTTACCCTCAAACACTGTGTCAGTAGAAAAACGTTTTTCCTGTTTGAAGCGAATAAAAAATTACCTAAACGTTATTTCACAGCAAAGACTATCATCGTTATCAGATATTGCGATACAAAGAAGAGTTCTCAGAACTTGTAGTTAAACTGTTGTTTCATATTGTCATCATTTACCGCTATGCTTTCTTGAAAGATAGAAGAATTAACATGTCTCATAAGAAACAGATGCATTTCTGGATGTCTTTTGTAAAAAAAAAAAAGAAAAAAGATCGTGCTTATATTATTGGTTTGTCCGTCATATCCCTGCAACAGTTTGTCTGATTTGCAATTTTTTTTTTTTGCATTGGGAAGATTGAAAAGTTAGAATGATGATATTTGTATTCCGGTTTTCTTTCAATGTACAACTACTCCGCTGAAGGGCTAAATGAGTCCACCGGTGGCGCAGTGGTCTAAGCGATTGCTTCTGATCATTCGCCCGAGATGAATCCGGTTCGAATCCCGGTGAGATAGGGTAGTTGCATTTTCATTACAGAGCGGTCTGTCTCCCTTCGCTGGAAATAGTGGCCGTGAATTAGAGACGGGTGACTGCTTATAGCCCATTGAGTTCCCCACGGTGGTCGTTAAACCTCTGTAAAAAAAAGTGGGTTAAATGTAGATGATATCGAATTTAAAACACATTTTATTCCATATGTTCGCTTCTTTTTTTTTTTTTTTTTTTTTTTTGAGGTTTAACAACTACCGTGAGCAACTCAGTGGACTATAAGTAGTCTCCCGTCCCTAATTTAGATCCACTTGTTCCAAGGAAGGGAGGGATCCAGGACCGTAAGACAAACACAACATCCATGCCTCACCGGGATTCGAAACCGGACTCATCTTGGACGATTGATCAGAAGCCATCGCTTACACTACTGCCCCAGCCCGGAGCGGAGTATATATATATTTGCTTTCAAACATCCGATTGAAAACATTCTTTTTCGTTCCAATGCCATTTATATCGAACACTATTTTAGGTAGTCTGTTTTTCAAGTAATGCATACAATTTCCGTTAGTGGGCGTAAAGTTAAATTGCGATTTCCCCAATGTCTCTGCTTCTGAAACTCCGATTTGGAAAATAATCCCTGTATAGGATACAGCTAGTTATGGGATGCGTTTTGCATATAATTTCGAATTATTATTGGTAAAGAATGGTTTGGCCACAAGGGGGAGTAAGTATTTATTTCTGCTTTATTTGTATTTGCAGCAAAATTTGTGCTTCTGAAAACTCGACTGATAAAATTATTTTGTGGACCCACACCGCTCATCTTTTCAGAATACGTTCTTCCTTAAATATTGCATACTTTTTTCACCAGGCGTCGTAGATTTATATACACTGACGGAAAAAAATCCCAACACCAAGAAAGGGTTGCGCTTGATAAACGACAGTTGGTAGGCGGTGAGAGTACATTTGTAAGATGACGTCTATGGAAATTTCGCGCTCGGCGCATACGTGTGGCGCTAGTAGGGCCCCTCGGAACACGCAAAGCAGGTTTGCTGTAAATACGCGCTGTAACGTTCGTGAGCGTTAGTTATCGTTGAGATTTGACGTAGAGTGTTGATGTTAGTCAAGAATGCCTTTAAGAAGACGAAAAAGCCATTATCAACAGCTCACGGAGTTTGAACGAGGTCGTGTAATAGGACTACGAGAAGGTGGATTTTCTTCCCGTAATATTGCAGAATGACTTGGCAGGAATGTAGCCACTGTGCATGATTGTTTGCTGCGGTGGTAAAGGGAAGGTACTGCCTCAAGAAGACCGGGTTCCGGCCGGCCACGTGGCACTACTGAGATGGAAGACCGCCGTGTACGGAGTATGGCCGTGGAGCATCGTACCGCATCTGCGGCAGCAATTCGAGCTGCAGTTGCCACCACAGTGACACAACGAACTGTTGCAAATCAGTTACTTGAAGGACAGCTGCGAGCCAGACGCCATGTAGCGTGCATTCCACTTACTCCAAACCACTGCCGTTTGCGACGTCAGTGGTGTCAAGCTAGAGCTCATTAGAGGACGGAGTGGAGATCTGTTGTGTTTTCTGATGAAAGCCGGTTCTAAATGGGTGCCCGTGATGGCCGTGTGTTGGTTAGAAGGAGGCCAGGTGAGCGCCTGCATCCAACCTGTCTGCGGCCGAGACACACTGGACCTACACCTGGAGTTATGGTCTGGGGAGCAATTTCCTGTGACAGCAGGAGCACTCTCGTGGTTATCCCACGCACCCTGACGGCACAATTGTACGTCGGTCTGGTGATTCAACCTGTTGTGCTGCCATTCATGAACAGCTTTCCAGGGGTGTTTTCCAACAGGATAACGCTCGCCCGCATACCGCTGTTGTAACCCAACATGCTCTACAGAGTGTCGACATGGTGCCGTGGCCTGCTAGGTCACCAGATCTTTCATCAATCGATCACGTATGGGACATCGTTGGACGACAACTCCAGAGTCACCCCCAACCAGCAATAACCGTCCCTGTATTGACCGACCAAGTGCAACAGGCATGGAACTACATCCCACAAACTGACATCCAGCACCTTTACGACACAATGCATGAACGTTTGGGTGCTTGCATTCAAAATTCTGGCGGTTACACCGGTTATTAATGTACCAGCATTTCACATTTAAAATGGCTCTTCTCGCGCTAACAATAAGCTGTGATCTTGAAACCTTATTTGATTAAATATGTTACCTATACAAATGTATTGCCGCCATTTCATTCCTCTACAACTATTTTTTCGTGGTGTTGGGATTTTTTTCCCGTCAGTGTATGTTTGTCGATTTCTTTGCCCAGAGCACATTTAAGGAGAGAGGGGCCCGGGGGCTGGACAGTATTTTGTTGCCCCAGTATTAGTAGCACATCTAAGATTTCACTATGAATGGATAAATAAAAATACCCAGGGGAAAACATTCCCGAAATATGATACAAAAGCCATAAAAATATCTCCACTGTATTGAAGTGTGTATCCCATGATGCATGGAAGAATCAGTGGTAGCAAGAAAATGTAAAGTTGCATGGTTTTAAAATGGATGGCAGTTCAGTTTTGCTTTAATCCCCCGACACAAGGGTTGGGTTCAGCCTGTTAAAATTATATCGAAGTAGTGAGCAAAGTAATATGATCCAAATATCATGATTCAAACGAATTTTTAATGCATGAAAATTTCCACCAAATACAGATGAGTACAAAACAAGATGTGTAATGATTTCAAAAGATTTTTGCATGTACTGGGGGCAACTATATTTTTTGACGACTCCTTCTAAAAAAATGGAAAAAATATAATTTTTTTTTTTACAAGGCAGTTTCTTATAGTATTTACTGTGCTACCTCCAAAAAAAATAGTAATAAACCTGTAGAATTCTGTTTATTCTTCAAGCATCTTGAATAATTCCGGGGCACCTTGAAAATGCGAAGTCCGGGGCTGCAGGCTCCCTAGTCCCCCTCTTAAATGTGCTCTGTCTTTGCTTCTAAGAATCCAATTTGAAAAATTATCTCTTTGCTGGAGAGCCTTTCCGGTGCAAAATGTTTCTCATCGAGCAAAGCGAAGCCAGAGGCCGAGCGGCGCTCTCTTTACGAGACACGAGACAATTACTTGTTCGGGCATAGGTACGAGATGACACATCCGATCACCGTGACTTTTTGCATGCTATTGGACATCGTCCATGGTCAGGTTTTGACGTCTTCCGATTCCCAAATTCCTTGTCATTGAGGAATAAACGTCCAAAAACTTGAATTTAGAGGGGTTTCCGGGTTTTGAGAAGGGGTCGTTTGTTACTCAGCTCCAAAGGTCTTCAGCTGATCCGGTGACACTTGCCACAGACAAAGGGAAGGGCATGGTTAGTGAAATGGGGTTGATATCACGGTGTCTGGTCTTGTTATATAAAAATAATGACCATACAAAACTGATCAACTTTAATAATAATTGAAAAAATCGCCTATCTATACGAGACTCTGGACAATTAGTTGTTCGGGCATAGCTACGACATGACACATCCGATCACCGTGCATTTTGGCATGCGACTGGACATCGTCCATGGTCATGTTTTGTCGCCTTTCGATTCCCGAAATTCCGTGTCATTGAGGAATTTCAAATAAAACTAAATGGCCTTTTACCTGAACTGTTTCACAAAAGTCGGCTCACTAACATTAATTAAAAGAAATCGTTTGAATTAAAAGACGAAGAAATAGAAAGACTGCTTCTGTTAGCTCAACACTTGCTTAATCTATAACAATAAAAGTAAGAATGTGTATGTGTGTGTGTCTGTTTGTCTTTCGCCGTACAAAATGAAAAACGTGGTTCCCGAAAAACGTGGTTCCCGCTTTGTTTATATGCAACCTGATCACAACCAACGTGAAGGCGTGAAGGAAAGAAGTAGTTAATGATAAATTTTAGGCATTTAATTTTTAGACTGTTTCGTACTTTTGATCTGGAAGTGGTAAATTGTACGCTTTCGTTTTTTAGAATTTGTTGTAATAGACGCCTTAATGAGTTTAAGATTTTGCAATAACTTCTGCTCAAAATTTACCAACTGTATCCGAGTTATCGGCTAACGATGGCGGCTGGTCATAGTATAATTTAAAATTTTTCATAACGTACAAGTGTGTCACTAGAGGGCGTGAGTTCACGTTTGCGTTCCTAGAAATATCTGCAGGACTAAAAACCTATTGAAAAAAAAATATTTTTCGGTCAGATAAAATTAAATGTGAAAACCAGTTTGTGTGTATTTTCTACTCAAAATAGTGCACAATTTTGCAGACAAGGGCGCTACGGTTTAACGTGTTTTTCTCAATATTTCTGCTACTACATGTGTGATTTAAAAAATTCAACACTGCGTGCAATTTACCTCGTGGAGAACCTTGAATTTGCATTTGAGGAGTTTTATATTTCATAGTTCACTCGCTAGGTGATGTTTTGTATGCCATTTGCTACAATAGAGATGTGTAGCATTATCGTCTTTAAATAATGCTCAGATTTCCCCCTAGAAGGCTTTAAGGTCGAAACCTTTTCTCACTATCTCTGCTTCCGGGTGAAGTATTTAAAAAGTTCTTTGTCCTTAGAATGGCTTTTTCCGTGAAGAATATTTTTTGCCTGTTTTCAACGTCTCCATTATTTTTCCGCTGGAAGGCGTAGTGTTATATAATGTCTCCTTCTATATTTCTTCTTGTAACTGTTCAATTTGAGAATCACTTTGTCTCTGATACCTTCCCTCTGCTATGAAAAGCTTTTTGTGCTCCATTTGTTAATTTTCGTAACATACTTTTAAGCACCTGTGGTGTAGCCGTTTCTATTTCTGGATCTTTTATCGATCGTAGAAATCGGGTTGTTTGTTTCTGACCGGTTCCATTGACTTTTAACAACTTTGGTATATTTTACTTGCATCGGAACGGTTTCAAAAGACGTGCTCATTACAACCGAAAATGTGGTGTCATCTTTCTTATTTTTCATGGATTCTCATTTTGTATCACTTCACCTGTTTCTCTGGTCACGAGCCGCAGCTGATTTTCCGTACATGAAACATGACTGCACCTATTTATTTGTTTAAAAAATGCATGAAAGGCGGAGAGCGGCTTTTGGAATAAGAAATTATTATTATTATTATTATTATTATGTTTTGCAGAAATAACCAGCAAATAGGGATAACACGAGCACACAGAACCATAGAACGGTACATATGTATTGAACTATGGCTCTGTGTGATCGTGCTATTTCTATTTACGTGTTACTTCTGCAAAATAAAAAAATTCTGTGTTGATGTGAGTGACTCAAATAAATGCAATTTGTTGTACGTAAATAAATGTGTATCCTGGAATCTCCCATTTTAATTTACACCCACAAAGATCTTGGCATGCGAATGATGCATAGCATAAATAATCTGTAAAGAATACTAGGGTAATCTTTCACTCTCTCTTTCTCGTTTTCTTTCTTTCTCTCTTTCTTGTTTTCTTTCTCTCTCTCTCTTTCTCCCTCTCTCTCTCTCTCTCTCTCTCTCTCTCTCCCTCTCTCCCTCCCTCTCTTTCTTACTCTCTTTCTCTGTCTTTTTTTCGTTCTTGTTTGAACGATTTTTATAAGCAACTCTTGGTGCTATAAGCAGTCGCCCATCCCTAATTTAGTGCCACTGGTTTCAGAGAAAGGACAGAGCCAGTTCCATCAGACCAGTTTATCCTGTGACTTTTGCTATAAATCTATAAGTAGACAACATTAAAAAAAATAGTAGGACTAAGTAGATCCTGTTCTTTGCTTGGAATATGCAACACCTGTCAAATTTAATATAGCATTGGATTCAATCTCATTGCAACCGTCCATTCAAGTCTGCTGATATTTTAAACAGTACAAGTCCTCTACAGCTTATTGTTCAATACATTAAATTCATATCCAGACCTATACGACCGTTCACGTTTTTACAAAATACTGCTAACTAGCGACCCGGTACGGCTTTACACGGTGGCAATTTAGAATTTACGGAGAATCTAAAGAGACGCGATTATTACGTTCAACAGGCGACTTTGTGTAGCCATTATCTTTGTATAGCCATTCTTTGTCTGTCATTTGCCAATCCAGATTCTGTTTCTTGCAAAGTTTCATTATGACGGGATAAACAAATTCTTTTAGCGTCCGATGTACTACGACCTATATTAGATTTTCGTCTCGGCTTAGTGTTAATACAAATTTAAATTTTAATTAAAGAGCTACCTAGAAAGATACACACGTGTGCACGAAAACAACTACGCATTTAGTCTGTGCGAGCGCCGATAAACCAATTCTTTCAGCGTCCGATGTAACTACACATTTAGTCCATGACCTTACATGCTGTCGAACCAGCCGCCGCGCTTGCGCCTCGCGTCTTTATCCCAATGAGCAAATGAGCAAAACAGTTTCGTAAACTTGTTTAGGCAGTGGAAGCGAAGAAAGAATGCGAACGGCGGTTTTTTCTTAGACTTGTCACTAAAATCGTTACTGCTCGGCTCTATGTTGTCATACATTAATGTTTGATACACCTAAACCTTTCTCGCCAAAGGCTCTATGAAATGGTGAAAACCGCATCAAAATCCGCACAGCGATTTTCGAGATTAGCCCGAAAAAGCAGACAGACGCCTACCGGGAACTTTATTTTATACTATGAATTGAAGATGATCAGCTTCATAGAATATTACACCCCATTGAAACAAATGTCATTAAAGGTAGTGATGTAGTAAAATCTGCGTTGACTTCATTTGTGTCGGATTTTAGCATAATGCTGAAAAGGATCTTTGTTTAATAGACTAATAAAATATCAAGGTTAAAAAATGGAATAATTAGTACGGATTTGAAGAAAAAAATATTTTACAGCCTGCTCTATACAGCACTGAATTCAGGTCCAATTTTAAGAGCTCGAGCCAGTCCGAGCCGAAGTATGTCAACCTGGGCCCTCCCGAGCTCGAATTTTATATCGAGAAATAAAACCCGGGTTCGAACGAGCCCGAAAACTATGGTAACCTGAAAAGTGAAAATCCTCTAAATGAATAAACAAAGTCAGCGAATAAACCAAAGCATCGCTCATCGCTCTTTCCACGCTTAGCGCTTAGCAACACGTATAGCAACCGAAAAATTGTTAACATTTTTCATTATTAAAAAAAATATTTTTTCAGACTTATATTCTCCCCCCTCCCCCTTGAATAAATCAATATCTTTCTAGACGATGTGTGGAACAAACATGACACGTTTTTCGAAGAACCCAACTGCTAGTACATTCAGTTTTACGTTCGGGCGCCAATATGAAAACACAAATTTGTCCATGCGGAGATCTCAGCCGTGCCCCTTCACTCCGGAGTAAGTTGCTCTCCCAAATAATCTACACGGGCGTAATGTATCACTGCAGATTTGTCGTCTTGACACGTGCTTTCTGTAGTACGTCACACATATTTCTGTTTCTATAGTACAGCCTAATGAGCTTCTCTGACCATTCGTTTCCTCCTAAATTATTTTTGGCGGCCGGACGTCTGACAAAATGGGTAGTGCTGCAATTTGAGTAAGTTAATAAAATTAGTAGGGAGCTTCTGCGTGGAGGGAAAGGTGAAACTTTGAAGGCGTGTTTAGTATCTACACTGCAAATCCTTGGAACACATTAAGAACACATTAGGACCTTATTTTAGAACGCAATGTGTGCCAGATTAAGAACACTTTAATGTGTTCTTATTTAGAACATATTTGGAACACATTTTAAGAACATATTTTGAGAACACATTAATGTGTTCCCAATATGTTCTTATTTAGAACACATTGGGAGTAAGTTTTAGAACACATTTTGTTCCAGTTTAGGAACACATTAATGTGTTCTCAATGCGCTCTTGCTGAGAACACATTAATGAAATGCGTTCCTAATGTGTTACTATTAGAACACATTTTTAAATGCCTTCTGAAATGTGTTCCCATTGTGTTTCAATCAGAACACAATAGCAGCAAAATGCAGAACACGTTCTGTGCTAGATTAAGAACACATTTTATGTGTTCTTAATATGTTCGAATTTAGAACACATCGGGTGTAAATTTTAGAACACATTGAGAACATATCAGGAGCACATTCATAATTGAATCGGAATACATGCAAAATATGTTAGGAGCCCATTACCAACATATTGGGGACAATCAAAACGTATTTTGAACACATTCTGGGCAACTCATTGACAAAATGGATTGCTGTGAAATACAGGTGTACCATGTCAGCAAACTCTGAATTCCAAGTGTGTATTGTGGATTAGAATTTTATTTCAGATATTTGCTTCTGGAAACTGATGATAATTTTGAAACTTCTCTTAAGGATGGGTAACGTTCATCTAAGACAGTTAATTGCTCAAGCTAAATTTATTCTTTTGAAATTAATAGTGCTGAGTGATGAAATATGTTTTTAATGTTTGTGGGTAAATTTTGAACTATGTTTACCAATGGAATTTTCACCATAAAGTAATAACATATTGCTTTAATAGGAATGAAAAATAAATGTTCATATAAATGTAACACAAACAGTCCACTATACAGCAAAATAATTTATTGACAATATTTTTATTTTTAATAAGGACTTTATTTAGTTTCCCAAACAACATATGGGGTTTTTTTTTTGTTCCGTCAGTTTTATGATAATGAGCTGATAGCCTTTTTGATTTTTGACCTATATATATATATATATATTTTTTTTTTTTTGAGGTAGTTCAGTTCAAATGTGTAGTAAAATGTTAGCAGCACAGTTAACAGCGACAGCGTCTGGGCAATAGCGATAAAATTCCCCTGGAACAGAACAGCAGCATCTGTTGTTTGTTTCCACTCTATTTGTACTATCGCATAGGGTAAAACATACTCTTCCACACTCTGCACTTTTTCTATGAATTCCACAGCATCCTGAAATTAAAAAAGACAAACAAATAAGCTGTATATGCCACTCTGAACAATGACTTAAGATATTTGAAATTATGGATAGCAAAATTAAATTTGACATTTTTTAAAAATAAAATTTAGGACAAACATGCTTAGAAAATAAAAATAAAAAAATCACAATTTGCATTTGCAGGTTTAAGAGCAAATCACTTGTTTAATAGAGAACTGATCTTCTCCCATAGTCTGGTTTCCTCTTAAGTATATTTACAGAAACACATATTTTATGTGAAATCCAACACTGCTATTCATTTGTGTTATTTCTCCTCCCCTAAAATATGTGTTCTTTTTACAAACACAAAAGTTATAGATTGTATAAGGTGGTACTGAGAAGTAGTATGTGCTAATGTAATTACATTTCACCACTTTTTCCATTGCCACAATTGTATACAATGATTTTTATGGATATACACTAACAGGCTTTGCACTTGTAACTTATTCGGATATCATATAAAGCATTATGTTAAAATGTACTGTATGCCAGGTTGTTTCTCTAGTATCTATAGAAATATTCTTAGTTACAATCACAGTAAAAAAAGGCAATTCCGGTAACGTGATATACGCATTTTGCTAGATCACTAAGAACCTTTCTGCATTCCATAAATCAGCTATTTTATCTGCCTTCCATTTCTTTTTCTCACTTTTCTTTATCCTTTAGCTGTTCTAAGTATGAAGCATATATATATATAGCATGGGACTGCTTCACATAATTCAAGAGCTGTTTAGGAATTGGAATGGAATTAATGGAGTTTTTATGCAGTCAGATTGCATCGTTACAGACATACGGAGTGAATGCATGAATCCAAAGTAAATTCTTTCCTTTGTAACAATGCAATTGTTTTATGAAAAGCTCCTTTCCAGCTGTATGCTAGCAGGCAATAGTGTTAGACCTGCTTGGAGAAGTTTGATACAGCAACAGCAATCAGTTAAAAATTATCTGTTTTTTCTTTGTGGAGCTAACCTCTGAATCCCAGAGAACAGCTTAGTGATATGTATATGATGATGCAAAAAAGAAGAGAGATGAGGACAACTAAAGCAGATGCGACTTCCAAAGTGGAATATATAGAGCTATGCAAGACAGTACGAAAAAGTATCACTGAAGACGTAAGAAAATTCAACTGTGAACTAGTGAGGAAAGCAATTGAAAACAACCAAAGCCTAAAGATAGCAAAGGGACATCTCAGTAAGGGAAGAAAACAGATTATGGCACTGAGAAAAGAAGATGGTTCTGTAACAAGAAATAGAGGCGAAATTTTGACAAGAGTGAAAGATTTCTACTCCAAATTATATGAAAGGGATGATACATGCACTCCAGACATCATGAAAGATACCAGTACCAGAGTTCCTCCAGTCCTTCCAGCAGAAGTTGCACATGCAATCAAGAACATGAAGCGGGGAAAAGCTCCAGGAGAAGATGGAATTACTGTAGACATCATACAAGAAGCAAGTGGAGAAATCGATACAGTACTCGCCCAAATTTTCACTCGATGCCTTAATGAAGGAAAGATTCCTGAGGATTGGAACACCGCTACAATGATCCTGCTACATAAGAAAGGTGACATTGAGGATCTCGGAAACTACAGACCTATCAGCCTCCTATCAGTAGTTTATAAAATCTTCACTAAAGTTCTTTCACACCGCTTGAAGGTAACACTGGACATGGCTCAACCGAGAGAACAAGCTGGATTCAGGAGTGGCTACAGCACAATAGATCATATCCATGTGCTGAGAGAACTAATTGAAAGAGCGAGGGAATATGAACTTCCATTGTGCATGGCTTTTATCGATTATGAAAAAGCCTTTGATTCGGTGAAACCATCAGCAGTTACAATGGCTCTGAAAACCTGCGGTATTGAAGATGCATACATTAATATTATTAATAACATCTATGAAAATGCAAGTGCAAAGATTCGGCTGTTTGAAAATACAACACACATAAAAATTGGAAAGGGAGTGAGACAAGGTGACACCATATCTCCGAAGCTCTTTAATGCTACATTGGAGGGTGTTTTTCAGTCACTGAGCTGGGAAAACAAGGGGATAAAGATTAATGGAGATTATCTAACCCACCTTCGTTTTGCTGATGACGTAGTCATTTTTGCAACTAGCCCATCAGAGCTGCAGAGTATGATCCAGGAACTTGCTGACAAGAGTAAAGAAGTGGGATTAAAAATGAACTTTCGGAAGACAAAAGTGATGTTCAATGCTTTTACAAGAAATGAAGATTTATCGATTGATGGAGAAAAGCTGGAGATAACAGACACGTACGTTTATCTTGGACAGCAGATATCAAGTGAGGGTCACATTGATGAAGAAATTAATCGGCGTACAAAACTTGCCTGGAGAGCTTTTGGAAGAAACAGCATAATTTTCAAGAGCAATATGCCATTATGTCTTAAAAGAAAAGTGTTTGATCAATGCATCCTTCCAGTGCTTACGTATGGTGCAGAGACGTGGACCTTAACTAAAAGAGACATACAAAGGCTGCAGACAACTCAAAGAAGCATGGAGAGGTGCATGCTTGGTGTAACCAGGAGAGATAAGAAGAGGAACTCGTGGATCCGAAAAATGACAAGAGTGGAAGACATCATGATCAGAGTTAAATCCCTGAAATGGCAATGGGCTGGACATACTGCCAGAAGGACAGATCATCGATGGACAGCCGAAATTTTAGATTGGATTCCAAGGGACAGGAAAAGACCCAGAAGAAGACCACATGGGAGATGGGTGGATGAAATTCGAAAGTATGCAGGGGTGACATGGAGGAGACTGGCACAAGACAGACCGTTGTGGAGGAAACTTGGGGAGACCTTCGTCCAGCAGTGGATTGATAATGGTTGACAATGATGATGATGATGATGATATGATGATGTAATAAGGACCCACCAGCTGAATCTTTAATATCTGGAATCTCGAACCAATATTTACAGATATTTGCATCTTCTGAGTTTTATAGATTCTGTAAGTAACCTTCAATTTTTACTCAAATCCAATGAAAACTTATCGAATTACACATAAACAAATTTTAGGTTGCTATTTAGAGAAACACTGCCATTATAGCTTTGAGCATCATGTTTTGAGGAAACTAATATCCAGACTTTGGCCCATTATTAGAAATGCTGTATCTTTTATTGGCAGGAACTATTGTTCCTTGTTATTGCTTGTGAAGGAGAGGAAGTGGGAAGTGTTGCAAGTGGTAGTTATAACATTCTAATCTAGGGCAAGTTCTTTTTTCACTATTGCTATTTGTAGCTGCCTAAAAAAAAAAGACAGGTCAAATTTTAAGAGTGAATTATTATATCTTCAAAATTTCAGAACAAAATGGTAAAATCTAAGGGTTTTTCAGGGCACGAAAAAGAAAAATCAAGAATTTCAGGACAACTCTAATCCCTGCTTTACTTATAATACAAATGTTGTTCTTTAGTTACATTGTAATATTACCATGGTTCTAGGAATTAAATGCTTTTAACATGATTTAAATTATTCACTGATCAGTGCAAAGTTTCAAGCCTTTATTATGTTAACAATCAACACTTTACAATGCATATTGTGATTTCAAGTGAAACTGCTAAAATATTCCTTTCATGATACTGACTGAGCAGATTTTACATTTTCCCTAAGATTACCTAGTTTTCTCCTAAACATATTTGTCACATGTTGACCCCATCATGTAATTTTTTGATTCCCTATAAATTGTAATATTTTTCAGTAGCTAACTCACAGTTAATGGCAAATTATCATTCTAGGGTATTTACACAAATAAAAAAAATCAAAATGCCAGTTTTTGAGATACTCAACATCAAATTTAATATTGCATACACTGAATTTAAAATAAAAAAATTGTGCACTAAAGTATCATTTTGAAGCCTGAAAAAAGGCATTTAAGAGAGACCAATTTTCTTACTCTGCGGTAAAGTTAACTTGATTTATATTTCTCCAATGTAAGAATTTGGCAGATTTTCTAATTTTTTTTTACTTCATCAGTTTGTTAATTAAAAAATTATGGTGCTGAAAACTTAACACACAATCACGCCTTGTTTCTGCTAACAAAACTGCAAAGTTTCATGAAAATCCAAGGTAGTCAAGTTGAAAATGCTTTGTTGGTTTAACATAAATAACACTAGTGAGAATAATTGGCAGTGAAACACGTAACACATGAAACATTAGAATATTTTCAGAAACACTCTCTGTTTGAACTTATATCCTCTATAACTTCCAAATTCCTTCATATAAAATTCTCGTATCAAGAACAGATCGACATTAGTTTTCTGGATGTTAACATCAACCCAGACTTCTCACTTGGTCCCTCTGTTTACAGGAAACCTTCTGCCACCCATAATATCATCTCTTACCATTCCTGCACCTTTGGAAAATACAAATTGACTGTATTAAAGGCATACATCCACAGAGCTAACCTTATTTGTAACAGCCCTTCAGCTCTTCAAAACAAATATCAGATCATCAACATTGGCAAATTACATGGCTTTCCACCTCTCTTAGCACATAGGCTAATTAAAAATTTGAATCACAGAATAGATCTACTACTTTACTGCCTGAACTTTCCACCACTCAGTTTGTTGGCACTTTGCCCTTTAGCCTGGCCTTCACTCACAACGTTTGCTCTGATTTCAAATCTTTTGGCTACAGGATTGCTGTTAAACCACCTCCACATCTTCTTAACCTTATCCTTAATGACAGAGATCCCAATAAACCCCCTAGAGTTACAAGGTATCTACTTTATCCCTGTCAACACTTCCACAGGCGTTACCCACTATATTGATAGCTTACTTAACAAAGCATCAACCTGTGATTGGTGAAACATATCGCTGATGCTAAGAAAAGCAACCCTTCTACCCCCGCCCTTTCAATTTTAACTATCAGCGATACGTCCGCGATTCCCGATTGGCAAAATGTTAAATGTATCGCTCCGTTCAGCAATCGAAAAGCCCTCTGGTACCGCAAAAGCACTGAAATCTTCTGTACTCCTAACACCTGCAATACAGATGCACCTTTTAACATACTTATCATTTGTAAAGCTTTTTTGAAATCTGGCAACAACTAATGCTTATACCACATGTTTCATTCCATGGCTGATAAAGGTAGAAGTCACTACCGAAAGGTCCCACCACTTGTAATTTTTACATAACTTATGCGTGATATGTGAACATCAAGAATTATTCTAACATAAATAACCCATTTCTTGCACAGAAAAAAAGTGTCTTAAATAATTTGCAAAAAATATTTGAGAGGTATTTTTTAACCAGCCAATATCTATACAAGCTTTAAAAATGAATGGCACAGTATTTTAAAACCCAACATGACCAGTACAAAAACGTCGGCATGCAATTATTCCACATCACCTTTTCCCTGTCATTCATCCAAAGGTATTCAGATTGGAGGGGCACAAAACAAACAGCACCAATAAAAAAAATTAAAAATCAGATTAATCCCAACTCTCTTATTTCTTTTCATTGCAATATTTATTGGAAATATGCTTCCTTTACCACTAGCAGACAAACTAGTTTTGCACCATCAATTGATATATTTCTAGGTATTTGGACTATGACCAGTTAATTTAGAATGTAACAGCTGTCAAATCAAACCTTCCTCTTTTGTGGTGGTTTTAGCCACCACAAGCAACTCATAGGGCTATAAACAATAGTTATAGTATCTGAAAAGAGTAATTTCATTTAAATAAATTTTACGTTAAGTATATAGTATCAACAGTAAATATAAAAAAGATTTGAGTTGACTGTACATCAGGGCTATAGCTAGCAGGGAGCCAGAGGAAGCTCAGCCCCTCTCCCACAAGGCAAGCAAAGTTCCCCTGGAAAGTTGATGCTATCGTTAATTATCTGCAATTTTATTTTCAGTGGTTTATGGAAATTCCTTTTGCATTTCATTATAAGCACAAATATTTTGCTTTGTATATTCATGTAATTTAAAAAAAGCAAAATTGCACTGATACACCATGAACAATGGATAACTGAAAAAAATTCCTTCTGGAAATGAATCTGTAGGAACAGCTGTGCCAATGATTCTCTGCCATATGGGCACCAGACTTGCTGCTGCTAAAGGTCAGAAAAAGTATTATTAAAAGTTTAGCTTTAACCGTCTTTACACGATATTTCAGAAATGATTAAAACAATATTTAAATTCCAAAATTTAATTATAGTTAAAATCATCAGATCCTTCAAAACGCCTTGCGATTAATGAGATTAGATTTTGATTGTAGCTGTGGGCATGCATTTCTTGAACCCCATGGCTGATGTCTATAAAACAGTGTTCCCTGTTGTGCTTGTATGTCATTTTACCTGATGGTGAAACGCAGTGTTTTGAAAGAACTCGTGATTTTAACTATCATTAAATTTTAGAATTTAAATGTTTTAATCATTTCTGAAATATCATGTAAAGATGGCGAAAGCTACACTTGTAATGTTCTTACAGCATGATTTTAGTCTAGCCTACATTGTTTAGAGCATTATTATTAATGTTATTATTATTATTTGAGAAACATGAAATGTAAAAGAACGTAAAAAAGGGGGAGGGCAAAAGCACAGTTCGCCATATGAATAAAACATTTCATCATCATTAGGTAGTTGACTATGACATATGTTAGACTGCTGTTAAAAAAGTTCCAGTTCGTTAATTTCATACTCCTACAAAGAAGTGTTGTCATGGGAATGTTTTAGCTAAACATTCTTCTAGGTGATGTAGAACAGTACTAAAGAGGTTTTTTTTTGTACGAGAGAGAGAAAGCTTTTAACTTCTTACTGTCGATTGTTTTTCAGTACGAGTTTTTCGATGCATGTGTGGGAGAAGTGTTTATCGGCAGGAATCTACGGGTTTTTGAGTAGGGGTAGGGATGTTTGACTGTTCATCCTGTTAAGAAGAGGTTACCTCTGAGCACCAGCAAAGGAGAATGCATGATTAATGATGGAGAAGAAAGGGCCAAAATTTGGCATCAACTCCTTGATGCCATTGCATGTATTCATGAAAAAAAAAACCAGAATAGTAAACTAAAAAATCGTTTTCTCATGCTATTGGAAGTTATGTTTCCTCCAGTGATAATGACCCTGACACTTAGCCACCATTGAACGAATTCTGAAAATGCAATTTATTTTTTCCCTTCCAAAGTTTCCTTCATCCTTCTCCTCTTTTTCATATTCTAATCCCCCCCTACTTTTCGGCTGGAGAAATCATTGGGTCGTGAAATATTCATAAAAGGAATAAAAACACAAAGCAAAACTTGTATTTGTATTCATGAATGAATGTACTTTGCCATTTGAACATTGACCTCCCCCCCCTTCCCATCCCATCCCATCCCAATGTATCATCAGCCTTCCCTGGTGGAGATCTAGCTACGGCCCTGCTGTACATACAATACACCAGAAAAAAATTTATACTTTTGTTCCGAGCTTGTTTTAAGGTTCTTAATGACCACTTAAGGAACTCTGAGGGCTATAAACAATTTTCCATCTTTAATTAAGGACCACTGGTAAGTGGTTTTAGGAAAGACAGTCAATGCTGTAAGATAGTAAAACACATCACCTGTGCCGTATCCAGGAGCTGAACTTGGGCCCAGCTTGGACAATTCATCACAAACCAGTGTACCCACCCAAGCGTGTCACAGAGTGCATGTGACAAGGACGACCACATGGAGATATAAGCGGCCGGTCAGGACAGATGAGCCATAGTGTGTTAAGTAAACACAATGGACAGAGGCAGTGATTTGACAGATGTTCAAAGGGAATTATAATTGGCTACCACACCAAAGGTGAAAGCATCTCAGAAACAGCAGAATTTGCGGGCTGTTTGCAAGGTGCTGTAGTAAGGGTGTACTAAGGATGGACCGCTGGCACACCGAATATCTCCCGACGTCATAACTGTGGAGTCCAAAGCCATTGACCCCTATGGAGAACGTCGCCTCTGTTGACTGGTAAAGGGCAATTGATGCGCACCAGTGCAGCAATTGACCACGCAAATGCACACTGGGGCACCCAGGTACGTGTCCCCAATAACAGTACAGCCAATCCTCTCACACATGGGTCTCTGGAGTCAACGCTCCGTCAAGGCACCCATGATAACCTAGGTCCATCGACAACAAGGTCTGCAGTTCACATGGGATTACTGTCATTGGACAGTGGAAGAGTGGGAAAAGGTTGCCTTCTCAGATAAATCGACGTTTCTACTCCACAGAAGTGACGGGCAGTGGCGATAGAACATCGGACACATGAGAACTAACACCCGGACACGCTTGTTGGCCAAGTACAGGCTGGCAATGGCAGTTTGCATGTCTGGGATATATTTTCCTGGTATGACCTGGGACCGCTGGTACTACTAGATGGGTCCCTGATCACCAATGGCTACCTGTCCATCCTCGCTGACCACATGCATCCCTTCATGTTAGATGTTTTCCCTGGTGGTGATGGTGTCTACCAACAGGACAATGTGCCCTGTCATGTCGCTAAGGGGGTGCATGACTGGTTCCAGGAACATGACAGTGGTGTCTCTGTTCTCACTTGGCCGGTGAAATCGCCCGACCTCAATCCCATAGAGCACTTGTGGAACTATTTGGATTGACAGGTTTGACGTGCTGACCCACAAACCATGCCATTTCCAGGACCCTCGTGCTCTGCTGCAGTCCCGATGGGCCCGTGTACCTCAGGCAATGTTCCAGGGCCTCATTGTGTCCATACTACTCCGTCTCGCCGAGCTGTCATCCAGGCCAAGGGTGGTTATTCCCATTATCAGGTAGGTGGTCATATTAATCTGATACAACCGTGTATGTTTTCTATGAAGGAAATAATTTCACTGATGCCTTTTTTTAAATGGCATTAATGAAAAATAAACAATACAAATCAAGCTTTCTATTATGGAAGCAAACTGGTATGCTTTTAAACCTGCAGTTTAACAAGTATAGGGAGAAAAATAATATTTGCACTTCATACATGTTCTTTCTGGGGCTAAGTTTACCAAAAGCTTTCACAGAATCTTAATGTACAATATTTCACCACTATTCTATTTTATGCCTTCATTTGTACAATACAAAGAAATTACTTATGTATTCACAGGCAATCAGGCATCAGAGATTGTTGAAATTTGATGCACACATGATGTTAAATATCATAGAAATGGTTACGAATTAAAGCTTCCCTTGTACACACAGTGAAGTAATTAATTGAAGCCATGTTCTGTTAATCAATTTAAATATATTTTTGTTTAGGATCTCTGAGACCTCAATTATTATTTTTCGTATAGACACTACTACAAAAACAGCTGAAGAGAAAATGTTTGTTGTGATAGTCAGCAAAAAGAATTTTCAAAGTATTACGAATCTAACTTTAGATAACTTTGCTGAGGAAAAATTCCTGGGTAAAAGCTCAAAGGGTTTGATATTTTGATTGATAAATATTTCTTTTCATCTGGGCTGCTGGACAGAAAAGAATAGAAAAAGGGCATTAACAAACTTTTCTGATTATCAACTTTTTTTTTATCGTTATTTAGTTCTGACAGAACACCCCTTTCCACAGAAAAAGTAAATGCAAGACATTTCAGAATCTGAAAAAATGATGGATGTGTGTGTGGTTTTATTGAATCTATTCAAAATCTAGCTTTGGAATGATGAAGTACATAAAAACAATAAATGAACACAAAAAACATCCACATCTAGTAACCATTTATATTAGTACACTTTCACCAAGAAACCTAATTTCTTTTCGCAGAAAGATCGTTTATTTTTACTTTACCAAAATATACTGTAGCTGTGAACCTTCTTACATTAGCAACAATGTATATATGGAATAAAGTTTCACTTACTTCATCACATTCTTCTTGAAGCTTTCATTAGTTTAAATCTATTTCAATTTGTTATAGAATTTATTTACATTAATATACTCTGCATTAGGCTTTTCATTTTCATTATGAAAAACTAATATCACAATTTGGTATGAACATTTTTAACAGAAGAGATTTATATTTCACATATATATAATTTGTGACTACAGAACTTGTGGTGGTGAGATAGAATGAAAATACCAATGTTTTCCACAATCAAAGGGTTATTATGCATTGACTATAGTTTCGCAGAGCGTTAGGCTCGGCATCATCAGGACGAATGGAGCATAACATTCAAATCAGTGACATTATCAAAGTTCTGGTCAGTCACGGTTTTTCGTGTGTTGATTCCACTCGCTTGAAAGAAATGGAGTTGATGTCATGTTGGTGACAAGCCGTGAAGAGTTCCGGTATATGTGGAAAGCTTCTAATACATTAAGCTTGACAGTCGAATCAGATTTATCAATAAGCGTAGCGTTTCCAAACAAAAATTTATGGTTATTTTTGTGACAATGTTGGGCTACAGATGACTTCTTCAGTTCACTGTTCTGTACGCAAGCCTTGTGTTCCGCCACACAGAAACTTAAGCCCTGCGGGTCTGTCCTATACATGAAAGTCCACATTCACAAGGTATCTGATAAATTCCCCAGGAATTTATGTCTTCGACGTAGTCTTTTGATCTGTAAAAATTTATCTTGTTTATGGGTTTAAAAACCACTTTGAAATTAAAGCTTTTGAGAATTTTTGAAATTCCAAAGCAAATCTGAGGAGCAAAAGGGATAACCACCGAATTCTCTCGTATTGCGAGGTCTATTGGCATGAGCGAGCAGACTGATTTCAGTTTCCTAAATTTTTGGACAGCTTTATCTATAACGGAAAGGCTATATCCTCTGTGTACTGCAATTTGTAAGAAAATCAAGCTCTTTCTGCAAGGAATCCTCAGTGGAGCATATGTTGTTGTTTTTTTATATTTTTTTTTATTTTATTTTTATTGGAGGTTTAACGACTACCGTGAGCAAGTGGGGCACATGTGTATTGCCCGATATACGTATTTGTAGAAGGCGGAGATTTTTTTGTTTCCATGGGTGATTTGGTTTTGCATGTGGGAGTAAGGGAACAGCAAATGGTTTTCGATAAGCTGTTGTACTAAAGTATCCTTCAGAGCATGGCACAAGGACGTCAAAGAATGGTTAGCAGCCATTATTTTCAGTCTCACATATGTACTGTATGAGGATCAATTTAATTGATAAGTTCAACTAATTTAGGTATTTCTGAGTTCATGCTATTCCAGAGAATAAAAGTATAATCTACATATCGAATCTACAGATCAAATGTGACAAGCTGAAAGAGTTTGTCCTCAAAGTGACACATATAGACTTTGCATGAAATAGGCGACAGTGGTCTGCCCATTGCAAGGCCGTCCGTCTGTTGGAAAAATCTTCCACAATGATTTGAATGTTTACAAAATGTTACAATGATTTGAATGTTTATGCTCCATTCATCCTGATGATGTCGAGCCAAACGCTCTGCGAAACTATAGTCAATGCATAATAAACCTTTTATTGTGGTAAATGTTGGTATTTTCATTCTATTTATATTTCACATATCAAAATATTCTGACCACATCCACTTGCAAAAGTGTGTATGTTTGTGTCTGTGCAGGATGATCTAAAAGTTACACTATCTGTTAATACACTGTACTTAACAAAGCTGTGTGTTATGGTTAGAGTAGCAGAATGTAGACGTACGCAGATAGTTTTCAAATTATTAGCAGATTTTGCAGATACGTTCTAAATTATTGGCTGATTTTGCAGATACTTCAAATAAATTGTGTCAGCAAAAATCAGTGTTAATATCATAAAATACCACAGAAAACCTGTTTTCATTCAAACATTTTGCATACTGTACACTTTTGTGCTAAAGACAGCAGAGAAAAATATTCTCATTTCCTATCATTGACTGCATGAAAGTAATGCAATTTCATTGACCACAGAAAATATTTTTAGTTGTATGTTTTGTGTCCAAAAGATGTATTACCATTCAATTTGTAAAAATCTCTCTCACCGAGGTAATATTAAAACAGGAGGCCTTTCCAAAGCATGCAGCATCATTGAAGTCCGTTCACACCATAACCTAAAATTTACTGAAATTAATTTTATGTTTGCTTTTTTTTACTGAGCACACACAATTTTTTTAAGGAATTGAAATCTAAGAATATAAAATTTTCGAATTATGTGAATTTTCACTTCTTCTGCATGAACTCAAGTGTGTATATTGGTTAAACTAGTCACACTGAAAGTAAAGAAATATGCAGGAAAAGGGGTTTTGATTCTGTTTTCAATACAAATTGCGTTGCAACTGATGATATTAACTGAACAGGTGTTGAAAACTACATTTTGAATCCAGCTCTAAGTTGATCTGATCAGTTGCGTTTAACAAATAAAAAAAATATATATAAGTGGATAATCAAGTTAATTTGCCATCTGTATTTGGCTAGTTGTTTCAGCATACTGTTTCTTGTCACTTATTAATGGATAAAATAGCCCTACAGTGTTTTACATCATAAATGCATAGTAGCCACTGCTAAATAGTTTGATGCATATAGTTGTTTCTCTTCCAATTATACGTTAAAACAAGCAATATTAAGGATTCATGCCTTTTGAAAGAATGAACAGTGCAAAACATACCTAAAGATATAAATCCTTAATGTGTCTTTTTATTTACTAATTACCATCCTAAAATTATGTCAGATGAATTATTTCGAAGTTTCTTCAAAATTATATTTTAGACTCAAGACAAACAAATTTAGCCTTAAATAACTCTCCCCAAAGAAAACTAAACCCCTACAGCCAGTCCTTTGATGCAAGACAACAGTATGCCAAAATATCAAGAATTGAGAACAGTAAAATGTTTGCAGACAGCACAAGCAACTTGCTGCCATCATTACACATATAGTGTATCAAACAGCAGATGGGAAAGAGAAGCATGCAACTTGTTTTATGTTTTCTGACACACAAATGAAAAAAAAAAAACTAAAAAGCCAAAGCAAATAAAGTAATCTTGCAAAATTATTACTGACAAACTTACATTGATTTAAATTTTGGATACTGTCGAAGTAACCAAAACGAAATGCTGAAACACAGGCAGAATCGTCTCATGTCAGACAGTTGTCTCATGCACAGGTACAGATGTTTACTTCCTGAACATAACAAAAAAATAACCATGGGATGAAACCAAATGCATTGGAGGGAGGTAGATGGGCAAATGTAATGCTGTCACTTCTAAAAAAAATGAAGGAAATCAATTGAGCTAGCATAGCCCTCTGCGATTGTGGAAGTTGGTGGAAAATACATGGCTATTGGAAAGGTACGGCATTTGATTCAACTCATAAAGTATTGCATAAATAATGCAGAAAGAATATTCATGTATGAACACATTTCAAAATCAAATTGCAATTAACAAGTTCTCAATTTCGACAAAAATCAGCTATTATCGTAAATAGAAAATACGGTGTTATACAGGGTGTGCGAGAATTATTGGACACATTACAAAATTATGTACAAAAAAAAAAAAAGAAAACCTATGAGCGCTGTCTGTTTTTCTATGTCACGTATTACTAACACAGTTTCTATATTTTCGTTTTACAGAATTGTTATTCCCAGAATCCGATAGATGCCGCTAGGTGGGGCCTAATGAGGAATCTGTGAGAAGTGCGCAATCAGTAGTTATGTCATCCATACAGCAGAAGGCGATGTGTATGTAATGGATTGCGGAATTAAAGTCTGTCATTAAAGTTAAAAGACGGTACCGTTTAGAGTATGGTTGTAATCCTCCACCAATGAATTCATTTAAGCAGTGGATGAAACAGTTTAAAGAAACTGGCAATGTGGAACATCGTGGAGGAGCCGGCAGGCCTAGCGTCAGCGGTGAGGCGGTTGACCTCGTTAATGAAAGTTTCCGACGAAGCCCCAGGAAATCCGTTAATAAAGCAAGCAGAGAACTGTGCATTCCGAAATTGACAGTTCACGATATCTTGCACAAGAAATTAAAGTTTGATGATTATAAAATTCAAATAGTGCAAAAGATGCATGTAAATGATCACACTCTGCGATACGATTTCACTGTGGATATGCTGCATCGAGTGGAAAACGAAGAAAACTGTCTCAGTACTGTAATTTTTAGTGATGAATTCACATTTCATGTATCAGATATTATGAATCGTCACAACTGTAGGATATGGGGCAGTGAACCGCCTCATGCTGCTGTTGGACTGGAACGTGATTCTCCAAAAGTTAATGTGTGGTGCGCCCTATCAAAAAGAAAAGTGATTGGCCCTTTCTTCTTCGGCAAAAAACCATAAATAGTGACATTTACCTGGATATGCTAGAAAATTTTGCTATATCCCAGATCAAAATATATGACGTTGTTTTCCAACAAGACGGCGCGCCACCGCATTGTTCAACGTTTGTACGTAAGTGCCTAAATAAGCATTTCCCCAACGGATGGATTGGGTATGGTGGTCCAATTCCGTGGCCTCTCCAGATCTAACTCCATTGGATTATTTCATGTGGGGTTATGCGAAGGACCGCGTCTATCAAACGCCTTGTACTGATTTGCAGGAACTGAAGCAGCCTATCGCAGCTGCTATTAATTCCATAATTCCTCAGATGCTTGCTAATACATGGCATGAAACTGAGTATCGCTTGGACGTACTACAAGCAACCAAGGGATCTCACATTGAAATTTATTAACTTGTGTGGTTACACTGTACATAAGTTAGTACAGTCAGTTTCTTTGTATCTGTTTAATGTTTTGTTTTATATAATTTTGTAATGTGTCCAATAATTCTCGGACACCCTGTATATAAGCTCACCAAGCATGAACATTAATACATGAAGTTGCAGAAATACAAATTTAAGTATACTGCATTATCTTTCCCTCATATTTTTCTTAACTTCCTAAAACTGTTATTGAAAAATATTTTTACCCCATGAGCTGATGCAAAGTAAATATTACATATAGTATAAGAAATAAAGGGGGTATAAATGTTTTAAGTTTACAAGACCATCGCTGCTTTTCCTTAGACATCCAAATTGCAGTGCTACTTTCATACTCAATGAATTATAATTTTAACAGCTATCTCTACATACAGTATGACTTGAATGAACAAAACAGCACTCAATGTCATCTAATTTTATAACCGAGCACTTTTGATTTTGATCATCCATAAACATGTTCATATGAAGTAAATAGACAAGTGAACAATTAATATATCACTCCCTCTAACTGATACATGTAAGTAGTAATGCCTTTCTTAAATTTAATTTTCTTTGACTAAACTTGTGTTGTTTTTTTTTTTTTTTTTTTTTTTTTTGCTGAGGAACAAGTTTTAACACAATTTTTTTTTGTTCTCTTGAAAAACATCAAAAAGATGAAAATGGCATAGGATAGACACTGAAAGATTGAAATGGTGATGAATAAGTTCTGTTTTTCTTCTTGCAATGATTCGATCTTTTACATGAACTAAAAGTCACCAAATTGTATTTTTTTTCATTGGAAGTTTAACGACCACCGTGAGCAACTCAATGGGCTATAAGCAGTCGCCCTTCCCTAATTTAGGGTCACTGTTTTCAGGGAAGGAAGAGCCAGTGCCGTAAGACAAACACAACATCCATGCCTTACTGGGTTTCGAAAACGGACCCCTTTCGGACGAATGATTTTTTTTTTTTTTTTTTTTTTTGATTGGAGGTTTAACGACTACCGTGAGCAACTCAATGGGCTATAAGCAGTCGCCCGTCCCTAATTTAGGGTCACTGGTTCCAGGGAAGGGAGAGAGCCAGTGCTGTAAGACCAACACAACACCCATGCCTCACCGGGATTCGAACTTGTACCCCTTACGGACGAATGATCAGAGGCCACCGCCTTAGACCACTGCGCCACCGGGGCGGCCGGACGAATGATCAGAGGCCATCGCTTAGACCACTGCGCCACCGAGGCGGTGTCAGCAAATTGACTTGACTGCAGTAGGAACAAAATGGTAGAAAGGAAACTTTTCTTTTTCTTCTTAAAAACATGTTTTTATAAGACAAAAATAAAATTTCCAGCTGGAAGATATGTAACTAGATAGTCCATTATTATTGCTTTTAATTTATTAAAAGCACTGTTGCTTTTAATAAATTTGCATAAGTTTAAATATTTATCATAGTGTTTGAAATTCAAAAGCAATCTTTTGCGTGGAAGTTCTTCATACACTGCTTAGAGAAATTTTGCTTCTATATTCTGCTTCTGTGGTGTATTGTGCCTATGGTATTTATTAAGAATACCTTCTCTACCAACTTGCAGAGCCATAGCTACAGGAAGGGCAAGGAGAATGGTCATTCCAGGGGCATAAATTCATGCTCTGGGAAATGTAAAAAATATAAATTCTAACTAAAAAAGATAGGTATACCCTTCAGAATTTTCTTTTTAAAGACTTGACTTAGTCTCATACAGCATTCCATGCAGTAAAGAGTAACATACACTATGAGGTGTGAATACCTCATATATGCAGGAAAATAATTTTCTAAAACAGTGGAAGCCCATAAATCAAATGCTGATATGCCTGACCCCCATGACCTTTTCAAACATGTAGTTGGGATGAAGACCTAATTTATAATTTGTGCTCTGTTGCAAGAAGTCTATCCCAGTGTTTAACCTTTAACAGAATTTTCCCCAAGCCCTACGCCTAAAGCTTTTTCCTATTGTTACGTTCTTTTTTTTTTTTTTTTTTTTTGATTGAAGGTTTAAACGACCACCATGAGCAACTCAATGGGTTATAAGCAGTCGCCCGTCCCTAATTTAGGGTCACTGGCTCCAAGGAAGGGAGAGAGCCAGTGCCATAGGACAGACACAACATCCATGACTCACCGGGATTCAAACCCAGACCCCTTCCGGACGAATGATCAGAGGCTATAGCTTAGACCACTGCACTACCAGGGTGGCATTGTCACTATCCGGTACTCATTTGTTCACTATCCGGTACTCATTTGTTCTGCACTGGTTTGTTTTTCGCTATGCATTTTCTGTGGGGTGTTGTGTTGTTGGCATTCACACAACGTTTACAGTTTATTTGGTATTTACAACCTGTGGTCCTTGAGTATTTACTCAGTTTTTACATTTTTAATAAAATTATATCAAAAACCTGATGTGTAATTCTTGAATGATCATAATATCTTCCTATATAACCGCAACGTGTAAGAAGATAAAAACCATGTATTATTTGAATGGAAGTCAAAGGGACATAATTTCCAGTCTCACCCTACCAGATAAGAAAAGCTTATCTGTTAGGGTGAGACTGGAAATTTTCCAGGTGTCTTGTGATGAGCATGTAAACACCACCGGGATGGTTAAAAATATCTTATTGTTATTAAAGAACATGCTGTAGTCTTTCTGAAAAATCAGTTTCAAAGCATATTACAGAGGACAGTCAGTGTAATTTGAAATAGACTCTATCTACAGTCACTGCAAGACATGATATGCTATTTTGGATTTTGAAGGGCACATAACTTACAATATGAACTAGTTTTCTTGATATCATGAATATTTAGCAATATTAATTATTACTGCAACACAACCTTTCTGAAATGAATTAATCTGCTTTTCGATAAATTCTCGTAGATCAGGTTAAAAATATCTTTTTCTTACTAATAGGAGTGATGCAAAAGAAGTGAGGGAAATTATTACAGAGTGGTTGAAAAATTTGAATAAAAAGCCTGAACACTGCTATCTAAAAAAGACGCTAATCTACACATTTAACAGCGTATAAACGACAGTGTGAGCGAAACAATTTAAATTACCTGACAAATGACATATCCATAAGAGCTGGGTGATATTTCAAATCTCACGAACACACATCAACACGCCAGCCATGTGAGCCATCCTCCTCCATCAATGGCGGAACTTCCTGTATCTCAAGAACAGCGGACGTGACGAAGAACTCGATTTACGGAGTAGCTTGTTTAGTTTACCGCTCATTCTGTGTCTGAACCCCGTTGGTCTGAACTCTGAATGTAATGCAACGGGTTTTTTTTTTTTTTTTTTTTTGTGTGTGGCGGGGAGCGGCTTTTTAAATCATTATTATTTTATGCACGATGTGTTTATCTTCTAAAATTCAGTTTCCTACTGCAGAAATAAAGCACAATAAATATACAACTTGAACCAGTATCTGCTGCTCCTGTGACGCATGGTCTAAGCGCCGGCTTTTGACTATTCGTCCGTGAAGGGATCCGGGTTCGAATCCCGGTGAGGCATGATGTGTTTGTCTTACGGCACTGGATCTCTCTTCCATGGAGCCAGTGACCCTAAATTATAGACGGGCAACTGCTTATAGCCCATCGAGTTGCTCAAGGTAGTCGTTAACCCTTCAATAAAAAAAAAAAAAAAAGATCCAGTATCTACAAAATTATGCCGTCAGTTTTCAAACAGATATTTTGAAATTATTTTATGTATAGTAAAAGTATGAAAAAAAAACTCGAGCCATAAGATTCATTCTACTTACTTGAAATTGTGGAAATATCCAGTTGTAGCACGTGCTGTTTGGACAACAGTGGAACCAAAGCCTTCGTGTTGCTCACATGTTGCTAAAAAGCTGCTTGCATGTTGCCTCAGGTGGTAAAGGTTGGAACTTTGTTCTTTTGCTGCTAATCGGATTAGTGAATCCACACCGTGGTTGTTAGAAAAGTGTAGGCTGTTCTACCTACGTCAACATACAACGGAAACACTGTGCGAACGAATTTAGGAATAGAAAAGTAGAGACGGTAGCTCAGTGTTGGGCCCATAGCCTGATTTCCGCACGTGCACAGGACCTCAATTTTTTTTTTTGGGGGGGGGCGGTCAGAACTATCTTGATAATAATATAGATCATCAGCAAATATTCTTTTAAACGATTGATTGAAAACTTTAATCGAGCGGAGGAGGGTATACACAGGATGTCCACAGGGCCCTGACTATAGCCTAGGTCGATCCCTGCTTGGGCCTACGTTAAATTGCAAGCCTGCGTGTGTGCTGCCTGGATTAGGAGGAACGCAAAACTTATTCTAGCATCATAGTAGTCTATGCAAAAGCCATATTATTATCTCATGCTTAGCTCTCTTAATCGGAGACCGACTTAGACAGTTTGGGGCACTGGGCAAGAGGCTTTCAGGGGTCCCCCGGCATCCCGTGTGAATCGCTTTGCTGCAAAGCAAGTAATATATAGCTATATCTTAGGGGCCCCTCAAAGTTCGGGGCCCAGAGCACGTGCCCCGAATGACCTCTCTTAAATCAGGCCCTGTTTTTAATGCCTTCATCAGCTGAGCTCTCTCGAAATGAAATTCTCAAGATTTCGTAAAAAGAACAAATACATAATAAACGAAGTTCATAAAATGGGCACCTGCTTCAATTCATGAAAAATATTACTGACACTTTACAATAGAAAAAATTACGAAATTTCTTGAAAATATTGTTTTTCAACAGCGATTGGATTATTGATTTTCAAATAATAAGTCTACGTAGGAATCAATCAATATGTTGTGACTATAAACTCACAGTAAACTGAGTAACAACAAATTCTTCTATCAAAAGTTCGCTGACAGGCAGGTACACTGAGCGTATGTACGTATAAATGGCATGAAAAGTCAGTATGTATGCAGCTTGAACCAGTATTATACCTTTCTTTGTTTTGAAAAACAAATCATAAAACTTGGATTATAACTTTTTGAGCACTTTGTATAAATCTTCATATCATGGCAAATGCGAGTGAGAGGCAGCGCTGCTGAAATGGAATAATCGATTCGTGCAATTGAGAGAAAAAAATTACTAAAGTAAAAATTCGTAAAATTCAGATCATGAGCTTTGTGTCTTTCCTCACTGTACAAATAGAACTCAGTATCGCGGAATGTGCTGTTCGTATACAGTACATTCCGAGACTTGAAAGTGTGTAAATAATGGGTTAATGTAATCGTATAAGAAAAACAAACAACGAAAAAAAAACAACCGTAAAGTATATGATTTAAAAATATATTATTTGGGGGGGGGGGTACGCCCACCTCCCCATTAAAACTCCGTATAGTGGCAAATACGAGTGCTGTAGCCCACGTAATGGTGCGTTTGTTCAACCATCTCATTTGCCGATTTGTTAAATTATATTAAGCTATGATTTCATTGTGTTTCAACCAGAACAAAAATTTCTGATATGGAAACGCCCAAGAGATGAAAAATTGCTCAAAACGAAAGCAAATATGAGACATAACAGTTCGGAAAACATTTAGAACACATTCGTAATGTGTTCCCAATGCTTTCTAAATGTGTTCCGAATGTGTTCCATTCTCACGCATAAAATGTTCCATTCTCACGCGCAAAGTGTTCCGAATGTGATCTGGAAAATAATATGTTCTAAAAATTAACACTAGAGCACATTGTACAGGAGAAGAACACATGAGGAACATATTTGGAGCGCATTGGGAACACATTTGTCGTCAGCAGAACACAACCGAAACACATTTGGAACGCATTTATAAAAAAAGCGTTCCCAACGTGTTCCAAATGTGTGCCGAGCGTTTGCAGTGTAGTAGATATAGCTTTGGAAGAAACTTTTTTTTGCTGCTGAAAATCGTGGCCGATGACATTTGCTTCCTAAGACCCAAATAAATAACTCTCTCTGGTCTCCGCTCGATTCCTAGACCCAGTGTCTCCGCTCCCCTCCTAGACGCAGTTGCCGGAGGATTCCATTTACCAACTAGAAAGGGTAATTAAAAAATTATGCTAAATGCTAGATCATATTGAAGTCACAGTTAAAAAAAAAGAGAAGGGAATTCCGAGGAAGAGTCCGCCAGAGCCCCAACCGTAGTAAGCATTATGGAGCCCGATCCCACCTGGTCTCAGGCGAGATTTAAAAGCTTTAGAGCAGTGCGAGCTCCAGCTTTTCACTATCCGTCCGCTTTCTAAATCGGACGAGTTCCGGACAACGCACGAGTTTGATCAAAAGAAAATGATAGTTAAACAGCGCTGAAATGATAGTTAGACAGCATGTATTTCTGTGTCTGGGAGTTTAACAAACACCATGAGAAATTCCAAAGTCTATAAGCAGTCGCCCGCCTCACTGGTTCCAGGAAAGCGAAAGAGCCAATCCCGTAAGACCAACATTCCATCCATGCGTCATCCGAGACTCGAACCACGACCCACTCGGATGAACTGTCAAAAGCCAGCGTTTACACCACTGAACTACTAGGCCGGCCAACATTCATTAGAGTAGTGTAAGATAAATCATACAAATAGTGACGTACTCTCTTTTTTCCAGCCACATTGCCTACAGAGTTTCCTTACTTGGTCATTTAGTAACATGTAACATTTGATAAAGCTGAGTGTTTGTCAGTCAGTTCGGTCATCTAACCATGGCATCTATGTAGAGGACAGAAATTATTTACAGATACTCAGTTTTATGTATCTCATTTCCATGTGTCTTTCCTTCCCTGAAAGCCTAGCCGAAATCTCCTAGCTTTCTATTTCTAAGAGCTATTTAAGACCAGGTATCTAATTCTCTCTTACTCAAATCCTTTTGAACAGCATTCATTCTCTTTCATTGATAATTAATATACATTAAATACGATATTGCTGTGACTTAACTCTGGGAAGTTTTGACTTCTCTAAGGTATTTGATGAAATAAAGCTAAAAGAGAATGAATGCTGTTGAAAAGGATTTGATCTAACATTAGTATATAAGGTACATCATACAAACCATTTTAGAGTTAATAGGGGAAAACACCATCTGTCAAAGAATAAAAATAAGATTGACAGAAAATTCAAGTGGTTGCCTTAAAACCGAGAAAAATCAGTTTACTGTAGTTTTAAAAAACGTATCAGAAGATAGGAGTCAAAATCAGCAGATGCTTGTAACTTACGGACATCTTTCAGAAGATCAGAAGACGAGAGTCAAAATTAGTAGATCTACTGAAAAATAAACAGATTCCTGTGATTTAGGAAAACCTAACAGTGCGTCAGTAGACAAAAGTCTAAATTATAGATCTACGGATAAATCAGTATATTCTTGTGATATACGAAAATCTATCCGCAGACCAGGAGACAGGAGTCAAAATCAGTAGAACTACTAAAAAATCAGTCGACGCCTGTGATGTCCTGAAAATCTATCAGTAGATCAGTAGAAAAGGGTCTAAATCAATAGATCTACTGATAAATCAGTAGATTCCTATGGTTTTCGAAAATGTATGAGTAATTCAGTAGACAGGAGTCCAAATCAGTAGATCTATTGATAAATCATCAGATTGCTCTGATTTATCAAAATATTTCAATAGATCAGTAGACAGGAATCAAAATCAGTACAATTCTTGTGATTTGAGAAACTCTATCAGTCGATCAGTAGACAGGGGTCAGAATCAATAGATCTACTGATAAATCCGTAGATTCCTGTGATTTACGAAAATGTATCAGTAGATATGAGTCATAATCGGTTGATCTACTGATAAATCAGTACAATTCCTGTGATTTAAGCAAAACCTATCGGTATACAGTAGCCAAAATTAGTAAATCTACTGATAAATCAGTAGGTTCCTGTCAATTTCTTTCAAACCTCTATCGGTAGATCAGTAGAGAGGAGTTAAAATCAGGAGATTCGCGTGATTTACGAAAATCTATCAATAGGTCAGTAGACAGGAGTCAAATCAGTAGATCTAGTGATAAATCATTAGAAAGGCAGCCATGCCCTTGCCTCATCTGTTATTTGAGCGAGGTCACGTCTCTGGCCAATGGTCGAAAGCCAGCCCCTCAGACCTGTGCTACAGCGACGGTCACGGACATTTGACACTCCATGAGAGTAAACCTTTCACTGGAAGACTGCAACAGTTAGTTTTGGTGAAAGGGATACGTAATGTATCTCAAATAAAATGCTTCATGACTTCTAAAATAGATATAAAGATATGTGGTACTTTCGTGGTAATTGCCATTACACTTTGATAACAAGCTATAAAGAGATTTTGTTTTTGGTGATATATTTTAAATTGCGCTTTCACCATCGTACGGATTAATGATGTCAGAATTCATGAGTTTCTTACACTATCACGCTATTTTGGAATTGTTCTTCTACAGGGCAAAGGGTAAATGAAAATATATGTTGCTTTATGTGAACTGAAGCGCATCATGAATTCTACGGCATTGTTCGTTGAAAATATTTGAAAGTAACGAAAAAGTAAAGTGGAAATTCAGGTTCTCCAGGCAATGCTTCTTCATTTTATTTATCCAGAAGAGCAGCTCGTCAGTGAAATATCATTTTTCTGTATTCCATAGGCACTACGAAAAAGAGGCACCATTATTTCATTTTTTTGAAAACTGGAATAGAATGGTGAAAACCTGCGATCATCCGAAAGGTAAGATTGAGATATTTCGGAGGAAAATAAGAAATTGAACGGAAGCATGACCTCGGTCGTTCGTTTCTTTCGTCAAATATATACGTAATCCAAAATAGGAAAATAAAATGTAAGAAATCCAATTCCTGAATTTCTCCGTTCAATAATTCATATGGATGAATATAATACTATGAAGTCAGATATGTGTTCTCGACTGTAAACTCTCGATTTTTAAAATGAATGAGAAATGTCACAAACGGCATTCTTTCCGTAGTAATAGAATCTTAGCTTCAAATTTTTGAATATTTTTTTATCCTAAATAATGATTGCAATACAGTTTCAGACAGAGATGGAAACGGGTCACTGTTCAATGGGTGGAAAATTTCGTGTTGGTCAAACGGGTCGGGTCAAGGTATTCCTGACCCGATTACCACCCGGTTTTATTTACGTTTTATATTTGAAAAGCATAAGAATTTTTTTTTTCTAAGAAAAATGAGCACTCTGGAATTTTGTGTTTGATACTAATGCCCGCTGACTGAAAAATGGTTTATCATGCAATATGAACGAAGAGTGTCCCTTCCTTGTGAGGGTCAATGATGAAATGAACATCTACGATTTGGAAATTTCAACTCAGCTTGTAAAAATTGATGTTGCTGTGAAACATATTCTGAAGTTTGATATGTTATCAAGAAAACAGAACAAAGTGAAATTAAAGTAATCAGAATTAAGCAGCGTCATCAGAATTAAGTGGAACAGTCTTAACACCACTGTGGGGGGACATTTTAGTTCTCGCAGATGTCTGAAAACGTATGTAAAACCGTTAGGTTATGTTTTGAAAATGAAGGACTATCTTTTCAATATTTTTGGTAAGAAAGTGAGTAAATTTTACGTCCCATAATGTATGGAGTTGTCCGAATTCCATATAACTACTGTTGAGATACATTCTGAGCGCCCTGTATATATATATATATATATATACACTATATTGATAAATGTCACCGGACACCTAGAAGAGAAACACAGCATAGCATTTATTGACATACATTAGTACGGCGTCGGTCCACCTTTGGCTTTAACGCATGCACTGACATTTCGAGACATGCTTTCGACAAGGTTTTGAGACACAGCGATAGGTATGCGCTTCCATTCAGTACATAATGCTGCCGCTAACTGTTGCTTAGTAGTAGGCCTTGGCTCCAAACTTCTTGTGCGGCGCTCTAATTCATCCCTTAGGTGCTCTATGGGATTAAGACCAGGACTGTGTGCTGGCCAGGCGACACACGATACGGAATTATCTTCAAACTATACCGTACCGTAACAGTCCTTGCTTTATGGCTCGGTGCATTATTCTGCTGGTACCAACAAGGCTCGGTTCCAGTGTATTGCGACAGAATTGGTAGGGCATAATTGTCCATAATATCGATGTAGACGTGCTGGCTAACAGATCTGTCCACGATAAAAACTTGACCAGGACCATTCAACAAAAAACACCCCCACACGAATACACTGACAGCTCCAAACTTGACCGTAGGAACAGTACACTGTGGTAAATAGCGTTCCCCCTGCTGCCACCATACCCACACACGGCCATCAGGCTGATAGATCGTGTATCTGGATTCATCAGTCCATAGGACCTGTTTTCATTGATCTACGGTCCACGATAAATGTTCTTTACGCCATACTAAACGAAGAGTAGCATCCAGAGTGGAGATGAAAGGCTTATGAGCAGCAGCTTGACAACGGTAAGCCATGGATTGAAGCTATCTGCTAATGGAACGTGTACATACCGAGGTATCAGCATTTTTACTCACCTGTACACTGAGGTCTTGTGCAGTACGTTATTAGCTGTAGTGACAATCATGAGGCTTCGACGTCCTCTATCATTGATTTTCTTTGGCCTGCCGGTACGTTTTGCTGATTCTGGCATGCCATGTGTCGTCCACTTATTCAGTAAATCCAAAACAGTTGAATTGGGCATATTTAAACGCCTCTCGGTTTCTTCTTTGGACAACCCACTAATACACTGCTAGACAATTGCTAAGGACGGATCATAAACGGCTATATAGCGCATAAAAAAGTAAGTGTGGTTGGATGCCAAGTGAAATAAAATAATGTCAGAATGCCAGGACATTACAAGAAAGACAATTTATTATGCTCTGAAATCCAGAAGGCTTTGGAGCGTGTTCAAGGGACAAACAGGCCATTTGGTGCTGAATACGTAAACGTGAAAAAAATGCAATTACCGTCCGCAGGCGTTCCGGCGTAAGATGTTAATACGGGATATGGCCACCATGGGGGGCGATGCAAGATTCCACACGTCGTGTCATGCTTTGCACAACATTATCAAGCAGCTGTTGGGGTAATTTATCCCATTCCTCTGTCAGTGCACGGATGAGGGTGTCCTTGTCTATTGGAGGGCATTGGCGACCAGCATGACTCCTCCCCAAAGCATCCCACACATTTTCAATGGGATTCAAATCTGGAGAACGTGCTGGCCATACGAGACGTTGAATATCCTTGCTCTCAAGACACTCCTGGACAGCGACTGTTCGATGACATGTTGCGTTGTCGTCCATGAAAATGAATCTTTCACCGACAGCACCACGGAACATGCGAACATGAGGTAGCAGAACACCATTAATGTATCGTTGGCCAGTCATAGTCCCAGTTGGAAGCACATAGAGGGACGTACGGCCATTGATCGTGATGCCAGCCCATACCATGACACTACATGTCGGATATCGGTCCCTTTCCTGTATGTTTGCTGGACAATATGCAGTACCACTATCACGCCAGATCAGTTGTCGTCGACAATCAGACGATAGACTGTATCTTCTCTCATCTGAGAAGAGGACAGCAGACCAGTCGTTATCAGTCCAATTGCGATGTTGATGGCACCCTTGCAAACGGGCGGTACAGTGACGTCTGGTCAATGGGATGCACACAACAGGACGGCGGGCGAATAGTCCTCCTTCATGCAAACGTCTGGCGACAGTTTTTCGGGAGATCCGCTTGCCAGTAGCAGCCATAAACTGATTTGCTACCTCACTAGCTGTGCTGCGCCGGTGTCTTTTTGTTGATAGCACTATGTACCGATCTTCTGCAGGTGTAGTACTGCGAACACGACCTCCCCCGTGACGTTTGCTACACTCTCCATTTGTTTGAAATGATTCTAAAGTCTTGAAACAACACTGTGGCTGACGTCGAACTCCCTGGCAACATCTGTTATTTTTCGCCCTTCTTCAATCTTGCCAATAATACGGCCACGCGTAAAATCATCTAGGTGATGTCGGGAAGACATACTGGAACTTGCAAGTTCGTCAATTGATTTTTTCCCTTTCAACTTTGCGTTTGAACAACAACGGTCAATACGCGTCAAATTCTTTATATCTCTTATCAGCGCTATGACGTCACGAACAAGTTCGGCAATCCAAAATTTGCATACGCACAACACGTCTTACTGTATTCCGCACTTATGCTAATTTCCACATTTTCCTGCCTTCTATTTTATGGTTGCTATCGTTGCTATTGTCATCCGTCCTTAGCAATTGTCCGGCAGTGTATAACACCCAACAATCTTTCCTTTCTCAAAGTCAGTTCTCTCCCGCCGCGATATTTTCACTCAACCTCAACCTCACGATATGATCGTGGTGAGCTCCAGGCTTGTTTTTATAACGTTTGCAGCTGTACCGCGCATCTTAACAACGGAGCGGATCTGGTAATTTTCCTTTGAAAGGGTCCGGTGACTTTTGTCAATATAGTGTATACATATATTATCATTATAAGCAGATTTGTCCGGGTCTTGTCAGATTAAATGACAGTTCCCGGTAGGGTCCGAGTCGTGTCCATTTATGTGACGTCCGGGTCAGGTACGGGTCTAAAATATTTGGCCCGTTTCCAACTCTGGTTTTAGCTGCTATGAAAATAGCAGTGATTTAAATAGTTTTGGAGTATATCAGTGGATGTGAGAAACTGTAATTAGGAAAAAGACTTAAAGCTTTATTTACATTTAAAGATGGCCCTTGTGCAAATCGTTTTACCCCCCAAAAAGGGGCATCCGTAAAAATCATTTTAGCATAAGAATAAATATTAGTTAAATGCTGGTAAAGGTGACTTACAAATCGAACATGCCGCCTTAAGAGCACAGTGTTCTAAGTCTTAGTTTCTAACCGTTCGTCCCAGACGGGCCTTAGTTCGTGTCCTAATGTAAGATTTGGATTTTGCGTTTGTCATACATGCCTGGATTTCTCCCTTCTCTGTAACCAGTGACCTTAAATAAGGAGGGGAGGCTGCTTGCCTGTATATGCAGCCGATTTTTATATGCCGTATTGCTCACGGTGGTTGTCAAACACCCCCCAGAAAAAGATGTCTGATAAATTCAACTTTCTATTGTACTGTAAAAAATCACTTTCACTATAAAAAAAATCTCTTTCACTGTAAAAAAAATATCTTTCACTGTAAAAAATCTCTTTCACTATGAAAATCTATTTCACCAGACAGTTTCCGCGATTCCTTTCCTGAACTTACGGAACATGTTCCTCATACAACATTTTCCGTGAAATAACAGGGGAAAAGACTGAATTTCATGGATGTTCACAGGAAAAGTTCTAATATTCACTCACACGTTTTCACAATTCCTTTCTTCCATTGAGGGTAAAATGCCATTTTCAAAATCTCTTATCGGAAAATTCTGAATTTTTAGAAACCTTTCCGCAAAATTCTGTTCTTACTTTTTCTTATCCATATGACGAAAATTTTCCGGTAAAAAGAGAGATTAGCGGAAATGCTTGATGTTTGATTAACTGTTAAATTTCAGTCGTGTGTGTTAACGTTGTGTAACGAGATCGGAAATTGTGTATGGCTAACTTCATGGAATTTCGGTTTTCGTGTCACCGGATATTTCTTCTCCTCTCCCCCATTTTGTGCTCCACCTATCTATACAAATTATAAAATAAAGTCCCCGGTAGGCGTCTGTCTGTTTGTTCGGGCTAATCTCAAGAATCGCTGGGCGGATTTTGATGCGGTTTTCACCATTCCATATAGCATTTGTCGAGGAAGGTTTAGGTGTATGATACATTAATCTATGACAAAAGGGAGCCGTGCAGTAAGGATTTTAGTGACAAGTCAAAGAAAAAACCGCCGTTCGCATTCTTTCGTGGCTTTCACTGCCTAAATAACGATGCGCGGCGCCCGGTTTACGAAACGTTTTCTCTCATTGGGAAAAAGGCGCAATGCGCATGCGCGGCGGCCGGTCTGACAGCATGTAAGGCCACAGACTAAATGCGTAGTTACATCGGACGCTGAAAGAATTGGTTTATCTGCGCTCGCACAGACTAAAAGCGTAGTTACATCGGACGCCCGCACAGATTAAATGCGTAGTTGTTTTCGTCCGCACTAATGTATCTCTTTGAGCATCTCTTTAATTAAGATTTAAATATTGTATTAACATTATGCCGAGACGAATATCGAATATAGGTCACAGTACATCAAACGCTAAAAGAATTTGTGTATCCCGCCATAATCAAACTTTCGAAAGAACAGAATCTCGATTGGCAAATGACAGATGAAAATGGCTTTACAAAGAGAAAGGTAGTCGCCTGTTGAACGTAATAATCGTCTCTCTTTAGCTTCGCCGTAAATTCTAAATTGCCACCGTGCGAAACCGGGCCGGGTTGCTAGTATAGAATAAGTAATGATATATGTAATGCACTATATTGTGTTACTGTAAAAATTCAGGTACTTAAATTATTGTAGAGGTGATTACACGATTTCTATGTATCAGTCTCTAGACTTTTTAAAGCTATTATAGATACAAAGGGTAAATTTTATATTTAGGGGTTTTATGAAACAGTGCTATAAAGCAATACGAGGGTCGTTCAAAAAGTAACGAGACTTACTTTACATGGGACAGATGTACTGGAATAAGTCTACTCCATCCCTCTGCCCTATTAAGATCGCTCCATTAAGCATTACATTGGCATGACAAAAAGATCCTTCAGATTGAGAATTAACGAGCACAAGCGTGACATTAAGAATGAAAAGCTTACAACAGCTCTAGCGAAGGGAGTTGCGAACCACGGCGCCATTCCTCAATGGTACAACCTCAAGAAATTAGCATGATTATAGACCCAAGAACCACCGTCTTTAGGGAATCCGTGGAAATAATAACACTCGAAAGCGCTTGCAATTCTGGTCTCCCCACAGATCCACCAGCTGTCTGGCATGCCCTTCTAGGTATAAATCCACGAACGTGATCAGCTCACTTCTCATCTATTGTTTAGCATCACGTGTTTCAATCGTATTTATTACGCGTTTTTTCTGTTTTATTTCATTTTATTTTGAGATTTAATTCCCTCAGTATGATTCTGTACTCAACCTTGTAAACATTAGCCTGATGAAGCCGTCCGTCTTCGGCGGTAAAAGCTAGCACTCTACTTTTTTTAGTCTGTACTCCTACGCCAATTAAAAGGAAATCTGCATGCTCGTGTTGTAAATATTCTCCCTCTACCTGAATGCGCCGGTCCCACCCTTCTACCCACTTTCGGAAGGTGCATTCGAAGTCCTTTCTCGACATGTGGTTCGGGATGCCCATCACAGCATTGCTCAATACAGTATTTGATGCAAACCGACGCCCACGAAGTAGTTTCTTCACTTCAGGGAATAGCTGGGTGTCACACGGCGCCAGATCCGGGGAATCTAGAGGATGCGTCATCATTTCGATATCTAGATCTTGGATAACCTGCTGGGAAATCAAAGTACGATGCCAGGGGCATTATCTTGATGCAAAATCCAACCCGTTTTTGCATATACTGGTCGATTTGGGGAAATTCAGGACGTTCAAGGTCTTTACGTCATTCGAAGGGTTCTCCTAAACAAAGGCTTTAAATTAGACTTATATTCCTCTATCCTTTCGTAAAATATGATAACTACCTCTAACGGAATTTTAAATTGCAGTTCTCTTTGCCCAAAGGTTTTTTACCTGCTAAGGGATACTATTAAGAGATTCCTTTTTTTTTCGCAGACTGACATTTCATATCACTTGCCTTGAGATTTCATATCACTTTAAAATGTTCCAACGAATGATAATTTAAATGCGGATTAAATTTATTTTCTGTTTGCATTGAAAAATATTTTATAATTGTAAGGATAATTTTGCAATTGGAATAAATGTTTTCACGTGGTGTTTTATATAAGATCTAAAACCAGCCCAAATGATAGCTTTTACTCGAATTATAGTTATAGACACCCTAAAATAATGTTTTTTTGATAGTTGAACTAAGATAAAGCCATTTTGAAGTTAGTAAGGAAGAATCCGTAAAAAGTAGCCTTAGATGGATGATCGATATATCTTCAAATGGCGCTTTCTTCTCAACGTGCGGAATTTGATGATACAATATCATGTCTTACAGTAGGATTCTGTAATTCCTAAAGCATGGCAGAATTGAGAGCATAAATTACATTTTTTAAATCTTATTATAAGGATAATTTTGCAATTGGAATAAATGTTTTCACGTGGTGTTTTATATAAGATCTAAAACCAGCCCAAATGATAGCTTTAACTCGAATTATAGTTATAGACACCCTAAAATAATGTTTTTTGATAGTTGAACTAAGATAAAGCCATTTTGAAGTTAGTAAGGAAGAATCCGTAAAAAGTAGCTTTAGATGGATGATCGATATATCTTCAAATGACGCTTTCTTCTCACCGTGCGGAATTTGATGATACAATATCATGTCTTACAGTAGGATTCTGTAATTCCTAAAGCGTGGCAGAATTGAGAGCATAAATTACATTTTTTAAAACTTAATATAATCCCTCTGAAAATGTAAGATTTATTGTCTGAGTGTTTTTTCAACTTGTTTTTAAGGTCATCAGCTAAATTTCCCATAAAGCGAATAATACCGGTTTTAGGCGGGCTTAATTAACTGATGCAAATTTATTTTACTATGTGGCTGAGGTAGCAATGTAAGATGCACATTGCGCGCATCACTCATTTAGCTAAGCCATTAAAATTCTTTAGTTAAGCTTCTCCTGATGAAGCATGGCGTTCCTGCGAGTAAAATGCTGCAACCTGCTGTAAGCCTTGGAAGATGTTTTTCCGAAAGAATTAAAAACGTGCATAATTTCGCTTAGTTTTCCAGAACAACAGGTTTTATGAGGTTGTTTAATCGGCTAGATTACTTTCGGGAAACAGACATTTCTCAAAACAGTGGACGAGACATCATACCTGTCTGTTACAAACCTGATTCTTCCGCTGGTAGAGCATAGTTCCTCATTACCTAAAAGGCCTAATCATCTTAAGTGCATCTGATGCAACGTAGAAAAGAATTCTAACAATTTTGGGGCTATTTTAGTTACAAAACGAAGAAGACACTTGCTCACAGATTCTAACATACCAAGTAACTTGCTATAAATTGCATTCAGGTGGTAAATAATTAGACAATGGGGCTTTCTGCGCAAAAGATTTCATAATATGGAGTTCTTTTATTCAGTCACTGAATTTCTTACTAAAATTATTTGTTCACATTTTAAAATATTGCATAAATGCACTGCGATGTCAGTTTATTAGGTTCCTCTACTACAAGGTGTCCGAAAATTAACTGTTCACTGAATGTAACACTTACCATGTTGAACTGATTCATACAATAGGTTTTGGAAATGGGCTCCACCGAATTCCGGACATGTCGACACACCCCAGCAAAAACACAAGCGTTGGGAAACTGCTGGCCAGCAGCTGGCAGTGATGGGTCACTGCTGGCTGAAATCTGCCTCTCGCGCCGCGTTAGCGGTCCGTTGGCGGCAGTGCCATCAGTTGGCGAGCCATTGATGGCCCTGCAACATCGCCGTAAGTTGTGGGACACCAAGCAAGTGCCACTAGTGGCCCGTAGCTGGCAACCGATGAAACCCCAACACCAGGTGGAAGCAACGGGACTGCGCACGCGCAGAAGCAACACGTGCTGTGTCTCTCATGGTACGAGTTAGTTGAAGACGACGCAATCGCTCGCCATCGTGTTATTTTAGTGGTTTTTAAGAAAAAAGCCATATGTATAGAGGCTAATTAATTTCCTAATAAAATGCCAAGTCAAAGAAGATGTCAGATTAAGCCATGAAATATTAGATTACAGCCGTGGAATACACCCACTCCATTCGCATGAATAGCAAGAAATAATTTGAAACCGCTTGAAACAACAGTCCTGGAAAAACATTAAAAACCGTTTAGTGGAAAAAAAAATTATACGCGTACAAAACTTTATCAATTATTTGATAGAAGAAGAAAAGAACAACGCTATGTGGATATAATGTACTCATCCATGGGTTGAATACACAAGACTGGAGGAATTCGCTTCTTTCGCTTCTAAAAATAACGAGAAGTAAAATAAAATATCTTCCCTCTTTAAAACAAATAGCGTCGGGCAACGGAAAGCAAAGTTACAACGTTAAAGATGTAACAGAATGTGACATGAACGACTAAATATATTAATTCAACAATCGCCTTTCAAGACGACAAGGTCAGCACAAAACTTTGGAAAGCGCCTTTAAGTTGGTACATTCTTTAAAAATGAGTGAAGTTCCCTTAAGGTAAAAAACAAACAAACAAACTATCGTTACGTTGAAAAAATAAATTTATGAATTATATGAAACTGACATTTATGAAAAATACCTCGCAATACTGTAAAATTATAGGCAGAAACATTAGATTACACATTCCGCAAGAAAGAGACTCAACTTCAAGCACACGCTCACGCGTGGCAAATCAGTACTATCGGTAGAGATCTCGCCTCCCACTCCGTCAGCCCTGGTTCGTATCCACCCAGATCCAATCGGACGTTTTTCCGGTCTGTTGAGAAAATCTCCCCAGCGCAGTGCGGTAATTCTGTAGTTTCCGTAAAGATAGGAAAAAAGTTGTGGATTGGAGAAACCACGGCTACACTTGATTTTTATTTATTTAAATTGTTTTTTATGGCTACTACTAGGAAGTTGGCAGACAAAATTCGGGAAGCCATCAGTTACGTCACGTGATTATTGGCTGCCACTTCCGGGAAACCAGCGGACCACATTAGGCTAGCCATCATTTCTGGCACGTGCTTGCAGGACCGCTGAAGGTCCACTTGTGGCAGCTGCTGTATGTGATGGGTAACTGCTGGCCCTTTTACTGGTTGCCTGGACATTTTATTGATGGTTCGGCAGCGGCAACATAGCGGTGGGCCTTTGCTGTTAGTGCTGGCCCAGCAAGACTGTTTTTGCTGGGACGTTTCTGCATGCTGATGAAGACCTTTATCAGGGTATGTGGTGTGATTTGTTCGATGTGGGTCATTATTGTAGTCCGTAGCTCTTAAATTGTATGCGGATTACCTACGTACACCTTCCCCTCCAGTGCTCCACACTGAAAGTAGTCAGGCTGTGTCAGATCTGGTGATCAGACAGACTTCAGTCCCTGGGAGATGATGCGATTTCCGAAGAATTTCTGCAGACGTTGTATTGATGCGCCAGCGGTATGAGTAGTTGCACTGTCTTGCTAGAACCATCCTTCTTTAATTTCCCGTTCCCTGAGTTCGGATATGAAGGGTTGCATAATATCGGAACGGTGCCGCTCTGAGTTAATGGCATATTTGCTTGTTGTGGCAGCCGCCTCATGGACTTGTGTGGTTTCCTCTGTATCCTGTCCTAGGTATCCTGTACGGTCTCGTTTGCCGTGAGTGGCCTTCCCGGGGCGGGGAGGGGGTGGGGGTGATGGAGCCATCCAGAACACTGCCAATTTCCCGAAACTTTGCTATGAGCTGAAGTATCGCATTATGGTGGGGGACTTCAGTATCACAAAATTTCCTAGCGAACTTTTTTTGCACTTCGGCCGTGTACTTGTCGTCATGGCAAGACACATGTTCCACCAAAAAACACTCTCTGCTCAACCATCAACGCCATTGTCCTTGTGGCGAGAAGAGTAATCAATCGAAACGCCTGCATCCGTCGACCAAGCGCTCAGGAATGACCTTCGCTGGGAATGACAGCTGCGTGCACCTCGGGGTGGGGTGTCATGAAGTTTACCAGACACAGAGCGCTTCCACGTGGCGGGTCACTTCTACTGTAATTCCATTCAAAATTTATTTATTATTACATTATGGTAATTCGTACATTCAGCGCACAGTCATTATTCGGACAACCTGCGTAGAGTAACTACGTGACGTAACGTAGGTGACGTACTGTTGAGGTGACGCATGTGTCAAATCATCAATAAAGAAGTGATAAGCCAACCGGCGTAATTCAGTTGTGAAAACAAAAACTCTAGCACAGGAATATATGGATTTTAAATCAGCATCAGCAACAGTGTAAATGAGATATTAATATACAAACTGTCCTAGCACTTAGCTTGAAAACCTTGTGTGATGAGTCTTGCACACTATCAGCCTAATTATTCAAATTCGTTCTGCTACATTTACTGATAAGTAAATTATAAAATTTTATCCGATACCGGATTGGACTTCTTTTGCCCGAATTACAGCAGGTAAGCAGTTTTGCATAAATTCCACGTGATGCTGGAGTGCATCTACGTCTACAGCAGTGGTCTAAAACTCGCGGCCCAAGGGCCGCATGCGATTCGCATGAATGATTACAAAATAAAAATAAATCCTCATTTTTCCAAGTATATTATAATATATTAAACGAGCTACCCGGCCCGGCTTCGCACGGCAGCAATTTAAAATTTACGGCGAATCTAAAGAGAGACGATTATTACGTTCAACGGGCGACTGCCTTTCTCTTTGTAAAGCCATTCTTTGTCTGTCATTTGCCAATCGAGATTCTGTTTCTTGGAAAGTTTCATTATTACGGGATAACCAAATTCTTTTAGCTTCTGATGTACTACGACCTACAGTATATTGGATTTTCGTCTCGGCATAATGTTAATACAATATTTAAATTTCAATTAAACAGCTATTCAAAAAGATACATTCGTGTGGAAGAACACAACTACGCATTTAGTCTGTGCGAGCGCCGATAAATAAATTCTTTCCGCGTCCGATGTAACTACGCATTTAGTTTGTGCGAGCGCCAATAAACCAATTTTTTCAGCTTCCGATATAACTACGCATTTAGCCTGTGGCAAAAAATACCTAGACTTCGTCTGTTGCCTTACGTGCTGTCAGACCGGCCGCCGCGCATGCGCCTCGCGTCTTTTTTCTAATGAGCAAAGCAATTTCGTAAACCGGTAGCCGCGAATTATTGTTTAGGTAGTGGAAGCCACGAAAGATGCGAACGGCGGTTTTTTCTTGGACATGTCTCTAAAATCGTAACTGATCGGCTCCCTTTTGTCATAGATTAATGTTTCATGCACTTTACATTTCCTTGACAAATGTTCTATGTATTGCTGAAAACCGCATCAGAATGCGTCCACCGATTCTGGAGATTAGCCCGAACAAACAGACAGACGCCTACCGGGGACTTTTTGTTTTTATACTATGTATAGATATAATATAAACATCAGTGATGTAGTTCCAATTGAAAGTGCTTTGCGCTGAATTGATTAAGTAAAAACGCTTAAGTAAAGACTCAAAGTTTTAAAGAGCGTTGTGAATTCTGATTTGCTATTTTTATTGTTTAGTGTATTTTATAAAAAAAATTATTGCTAATTATTTTTATTTAAAGCTCTTAATTTGAGCAATTTTTCATAAAGAAAAAAATGTTTGTTAGTCACATCCTTGAAATATGCAGTTTTTTTAAGTAGCCCTGTCATTTTACACGATTACAAATGTTCAGTGCATTTATTACTTGAGTCGTACTGAATGGATGTAACTCATAGAGCCACGCTGAATAAATATAACTGGTATAGTCGCATCTATTCAGTGTGAATAATACGTCTTTTTCCTAAAATTCTTAGGTAAATGAAATATATGTACGTAGTTATTTTTATGGGATAAGAGAAAAGGTAGCTTATAGTAAAAATATTCTTCGTTCTCACAAAACTTAATGGCTGCAAGATATCTCTTTGAAGTTTTTCTCAAAGCAGTGACATAATTTTGAAGGCTATCGTTTAGATAATGGACGTTACATTCATTTTACGCCGTTTCGGTTGCCGAGTGGTCAGAGGTGTAAGTTTCTGATTAGGGGTCTGAGTTCCGCATAGTTGGTGCGCCTCTCCCTCCCTAAATCAGGGACGGCCAACGGTATGTAGCCCTTATAAAATATCACGGAGACAGTTAAACCCAGAAAAAAAAGACATTCCGTTTACCCTTATGTTCCTTGAGGTGTCCTATTGTATGATCATACGGTTTAACCTCATCCTTGCAAACTTCATCCAACTTCTTCAAGTGCTAAATATTTTAGCAAACATAAACTTAGTGACCTCATCTGGGAGCTGAAACTCTCAATGAAATCTTCTGAATTGCTGGACTCTAAGCTGAATGAAATTAATTTACTTTATTCTGGAACAAACATTACGTTTGAGGTATACCACAAAGTTGGGGGCAGGTTTTTAAAAAAATGCAAGAATGGGCATTTTCGTTTTAGGAATGCTAGCACACAAAAACACATGAGCGTTGAAAAAAGAAATTATATGAATATAAATTTTCAAAAAATTGGGAAATTTGGGAGTAGAGAGAAAATGCCAGTTTTGTGACAAAGGAAGTGCTCCACGATCCCGTCCACAGCTCCGCCCACTGCTGCCAACATGCTCGCCACGTGGTCATCTACGGTTACGGTTGCGTGTGGTGAGGAGGAGGAGGGAAGGACACCACCGCCAGTGATTGATTCGAGAAGTTTGCTTGCCTAGCGCCATTTTTATTTTTTCTAGACCAGGAAATTCTTTAATCCCCCACGTGTTTTGGGATGAGTCACTGGTTTTCTTTTGTCTCCGACGTTTTCATCGCCATCTTTTGTTCGCCATTTTATTTTCACCACGTTGTAATTTTGTACACCACGTGCTTTGGGATGAGTCACCGTTTTTTCTTTTGCATCCAACCATACCATTTTGTATGCCATGTGTTTTGGGATGAGTCACCATTTTCTCTTTGCCTCCGACTATAGAATTCTGTGTGCCATGTGCTTTTGGGTGAGTCACAATGTTGCATGAACTCACACCACATGATTTTCTCAAATGAGGCCATCTTTTGCACGCTCATTTATTTTTCCCGACTAGGAAATTTAATTTCCCCAGAGATAATTTTACGACGTGACGTCACCACGCTGGGGAAATTTTTCACTCAAAGTGAATAAAAATCTTTCGCTGGTCAGCTCAGGATCGAACCCCTGATCATAAGACAAGGTTAGTAGATGACAAGGTTATGCTCATCCTGCACTTCCAGTGACTGCTTTGGGAAGTCACTATTCAAATCGCCATCGTAAGACTACCTAATTGCCACGTTTCTCTGTATCTGCGCCGTTGCAGCGTGTTGGAATTATTATTCGTAAACCAGCTGGAATAATCTTCATTAATTCTACCAGATTTTTTAATGCATAAAGTTTTCAATTTTTAATTTAAGAAAAATTGGGGAATGTTTTTGAAAAGCTTTTCCTATTCTTCATAAAGAAATTATTTATTATACGACAATAATATATATGTATGACCCACTGAGCGTTTTCCCTTCTAAATTTATATAAAAACAGCACAAATTCCCTTTATAACTAAATCAGCATCTAAAAGTATAACCGTTTTCTCGCTCTTTACGTAACGCAAGTATACGGGAGATATTTTTGAAATCTCCGTTACTAAAATATTGACATGACTGAATTTCTTCTGTATTTAATGTAAATGTGCTTTTGCATATACTTTTGTTCTGTGTTTGAATTATAAAAATTGTTGGCAAGACATCTTCCTCCATAGCTACAGTTCGAATCTACGATTCACATGTTAGGACGGTGACGTCACGATTATTCGTCTGCGAAGAAGGCGGGATGAGCAAACCTTACTGTCTATTAACCTTGATCATAAGATAGCTCGACTCATGTCTTAACCCACTCGACTATGAAATAAAGTCAGGATCAATGCTCGAAAGAGGGTGTCTTTCCTACCCAATACGCAATCATGACGTCGTAGCAATTTGTTAACTCACCAGAAAAGCAGGTATTCTGAATATGTACCTAAAATTTCGAATTTCTCCAAACAAATGTAACAATTTTTTTAAGAAAGACTTAGTTCTTTTCTCTGTATAACGACTTAATCTATTTTTTCGAAAAACTGTTTTACGTTTACGTATTTGTTTAACTTTGCTTTGTAACTGCTTTACTCTGTACTTCGATTTTATTTTCTTCGTAGTACTTTTTTCCTGTTTCATTCCAACAAACTTGTTTCTTTTCGACTCGATCACTCTCACTTTTCCATACACACTTTCCTAATATCAGAAATGTAGCAAAAATTTCAGATATATTTTTAACTTTAAAATAAGTCTCACCGACATTTATTCTCATGACATAAACTAAAATTTCTTACTTTCCCCAAAAATAATTTTCTTAATGAATGGTTTTTACGCTTTTTTCATGCATAACCAAATATTTTTTGCTAATTCACCTCGTCAAAGTCAGTATGAACACACCTAACCACGTTCTTTTTCCCTATTTATTTCGCTTTACATTGAAATGTGTCAAAACTTTGCGTTTACTTCATCCACTCAATGACCAGTTCTGACTTAGCAGACATTCCATGATTGCAAGCATCTGTGTTTGCGGTATTTTCCTTTATACGTTAACTTTCGTTTCCCCTTACATTCGTTTCTAAATAGGTTATCTCTATCGCATCTATATATTTTATACAAGATCACACATAATTTATTTAATTACCTCAAGAACATATTAGTCTTTAACATAAAGAACTGCCTGTCGTATTCTAAGTATGTTTTCTCTTGATTCTTATAAAGGAACAGACAACAAGAAGTCTCACACACTGAAACAAACATCGCCAATTCGTTGCTTTCATTAAGAGGGTGATTTTTCTAATTTTAGTTTTTTCATATAGTCGCAAAAATCCCATAGAATAACATGGGAAAATCATTTGCCTTAAAGGAGCGTTTTCGGACATGTTAGAAATCTTAAACGAGTGAAATATTTTCACTTGAAAAGTGACAGGGTACGTTTTCTAAAAAGTTCATAATTGGCAAGGACTGTTTTTATTTAAAAACAAGAAAGATGACACCGAATTTTCGGGTGTAGTCTTTTAAATCTGTTCTGACGCAAATTAAATTTTTCAAAGCTATTCAAAGGCAATGGAACCGGTATGGAAAACAATAGTATCTGACGTAAGAAAACAGTTTTTCAATCGGTCTTTAATCCCTCAGATATTGGTGTAAACGGAATCTTGAGCTTACGTACTCTTAGAAACAGAGTTATCGACAAAAATAAGATGTGATTTTACGTCCCCTGGTGGGAGAACCATGCATTATTTTAGGAAGAAAGTATTCGCAAAAGGTTTATCCATTATGAGTGGTATCAGTTCAAGAAAAATATATTTGGTCGCGTTTTCAGGAGTCCAGAGTTTGCTACAAATACATCAGAATCAGAAATTAACACTTATGTCTCCTGGTGGCCAAACCATTTTTTACAAAGCATTAGAAATTATGTGAAAAATATTTTTCATCAGGTATGGTATGCGATACGGGAAGAATTTTTCAAATCGGAGTTTTAGGAGCAGAAAACGCAATTTACCTTTATGCGCCCTAGCGGAAAGTCTTAAATGATTTACGTGAAAATTTTGAATCTATAGGAAAAACATTTCGCATTGGAAACAATATCCAACAACGAAGGAATTTTTCAAATTGGACTTTTAGAAGTAGAGATATTGACAAAAATAAGATATATATCTATGCCCCCTGGCGTAGAAAGCATGCATTATTTCAAGAAGAAAGGGTCCCTAAAAGGTTTGTCGACATGAGTACCATCTCTCAACAAAATACTTTTTTTTCAATCGAGATTTTAAAAGCTCATATTTTGCTGCAAATACATCAGAAGCGGAAATTAAGTTTTACTCCACCTGGTGGCCAAACCATTTTTACAAAAATTAGAAATTGTGTGCAAACGATTTCCCATCAGGAGCTGTATCCGGTGCAGAAAGAATTAATTTTTCAAATCGGAGATTTAGAAGCAGAGAAATAGTGGGAAACGTAATTTACCATTACGCCCCCTAGCGGAAAGTCTATGAATTATTTGAAAATTTTGAATTTATAAGATAAACATATCACACTAGAAACACTATCCAATAAAGACGGGATTTTTTAGATCGGACTCCTAGAAGTCGAGATATTGACAAAAATAAGATATACGTCTACGCCCCATGGCGCAGAAGCAATGCACTATTTTAAAATTTTAAAAAGAAAATGCTTCTAAAAGGTTTGTCGACACGAGTAGTATCGGTCTACAAACGACGTTTTTTTCAATCAAGAATTTAGAAGCTCATATTTTGTTGCAAACACATCAGAAGCGGAAATTAAGATTTACGCCCCCTGGTGGCCAAACCATTTTTTTTTTTACAAAAATTAGAAATTATGTGCAAACGATTTCCCACCAGGAGCTGTATCCGGTGAAGAAAGACTTTTTCAAATCGGAGATTTAGAAGCAGAGATATAATGAGAAACGCAATTTAGCTTTACACCCTTTAGCGGAAAGTCTATGAATTACTTGAAAATTTTGAAATTATATGAAAAACATGTCACACGGAAAACATTATCCAACAAAGAAGGAATTTTTCAAATCGGACTCTTAGAAGTCGAGATATTGACAAAAAAATATGATATACATCTACGTCCCCTGGCGGAGAAACTGTAGGATATTTTAGAAAGAAAATATTCCGAAAAGGTTTATCGATGTGAGTGGCATCAATCCACGAAAGAATTTTTTCAATCGATATTTTAGAAGCTCAGATTTTATGGCAAATACATCAGAAGCAAAAATTAACACTTACGCTCTCTGGTGGCGAAAGTATTCTTTACCAAAAATTCGAAATTATATGCAAAAGATTTTCCATCAGGAGATGTATCCGCTGAAAAAAAATTAAAATCGGAGTTTAGGAGAAAAGTTATCGGGAAAAATGCAATTTAATTTTACGCCCCCTAGCGAAAAATCTATGCGTAATTTGAAAAGGAAACCATATCTAAAATACTCTTCAACATAAATGGAATCGAAAAGTAAAATAATTTTTTCAATAGGATGTTTAGAAGCAAATATGTGGATGAAAACGTAATTTTGAATTCGACATTATCTGCATTTACGCACTCTAACGGCAAAATTGTACATCGTAAAAAAACCAAATAAAGGATCATCATTCGCATATTTCAAGCTTCCGAATGCAAAAAGAATTTTTGAAATCGGACTAATAGTTGCAGAGATACCGTGGCTACAGACGGACGGACGGACAAACCGATAACAGAATCATGATCTTTTTTTACAAAAGACGTGGTAAAAAATGGCAGTGATATTTTTATATATCACTGCCATTTTTTTTTCACACGTAGTCAATTTCATTTCTCCCCTTCGGGTACTTTTTGCCTCCTTATTTGACACTGGTTTTAAAGCGACGTGCTTAATTCTTGATCATGTGCACCTGTCCTAACGTGCTCGTGCTTGCATCACCATCACTCACGCACATCACTCACGCACTCGTTAGTCGTACGTCTTATCTCAAGTCTGTCTGTTTCATTCTCGCTTCGTTGCTCGGTGTGAAGATTGGCATTCTCAGCAGTCCGCTCTCCCTCTAGCGGCAAAAGGAAAAATCACTGTAGTACGGGTAACGTTTTCGGCTCAATGCTTGGCTGTTGGTAGATCGCTCATTACGTTCAGTTGTCGTAGTTTGGTGTATTTTTGCATTCATTCTGGAATTAGAGAGTTGTATAATGGAGAATTCCGTGAAGAAGAACAAATCATATTGTTGTGTCCCGCAATGTCGTTCATAAGGTTTCAGCTATGTTTTTCACAAGTTAGTATAAACGTTTGTGCCTTGCGTTTGAAATCCTTCCAGTGAAATGCTACTAACCTAGTAACGTCTTTGAATGAATAATGAACAAGGCAGCATGTTTTTATTGCATAGTGGTAATTAAAAAATCCGCATTTCTACATAATCTTGAAAACAAATAATTGCTGTTATCCGTATAAATTTAAACTTCATTATGGAACAAGATTTGCAATGTTCTGCCAACAGTCATCGATTCAAAAACGCAGAACCCAATGATGATAAACAATTACCAATTCACAAACACTTTTAGGAACAGAATGTTCAAAAATTACAAATGTTATTGTTGACAGTATTGAAAATGGGTCCTGGGAAACGTCAAGTGAAACGAAATGTCAGCTTTTAATAGTAATCCGCATTAGAACCCCACTGTCGGTATTACTATATCACTTGCCTGAAAATGTAAAAATAAAAAATACCTGTTACAGTAAAGCATTACTGCTACACAGTGCTTACACGTTCCACTTCTGCCCGCTTTACAAGAACACTCAAATGACTTTATAGAAATTTCACTGTTACTTGTATCTAAAACACCGTTGATGGAGTGAGGCGACGACGTTATTGCCGTGGACTGAATGCAGTGCGAAACTATGAGAATTTCTCTTCCATCTTCCTTCTTAATTCCACAAGAAATTACATGGCCTACATTAACAATCACTTCCCCTTCTTTAATGCATCTTGAATTTTTGGAAGCGTCCACAAATTTCATTATTTGAAGGATTGAAAGCGACAAACCAGCCATTCTAACATTCGACTTTATGGAAAAACGTGCGACGTTACCCGTACTAGAGAAGTTTGTTTACGTTTGCGCAGTGCCCCCTATAGTTCGTTGAGGTTCCCAATACTGCTTTTTTAAATTACTGCTACACTTTCTTTCTTCTAAAGAAATGCATTCTTCTAAGATGTATCATAAGGATGGACTCCATTTTCCTATGAGAAATTATTTTCCAATTCTGAAACTACAGATTATCTTAACCGCCTGGAAAATATTTCGGTGATGATCTCAGCAAAATTAAGATTTATGGAAAATCATATAATGTGAAGCAAATACTTGAGGATGCTCGAAGCTATGGAATACAACAAAGCAAGTTCGGAGGAGAAAAAAAAATCTTCTGAGGAATAACAATAGAAAAAGTTATTTTCAGAACTAAAAAACAGTCCTTTTCAGGACTACTTTATTTCAATATTTTTTCATTCATTTATATTTTTTTTTCTGCTTGAATGTGAGTATATGTGAACGAATTAGGTCACTGGCGTGGGCTGAATTGCTCCGTAAACCTCCTTGTGTTTCTCCAATATTATGGAACCATGTTTGGTGAAGTTCACCACCTCATTTGCTACAAGAAGGCCACAACGAGGGATTTGGTCGTCCTGATACCTATATCTTTGATTGGTTAATACGAGCATTGGTTTACAACTCGCTTCGGGGACCTTCAGGCGTAGCAAATTCTTTTCATATGTGTAATTTCAGTTTTCTTTACTTGGTGAATATTTCTCCTGTTCGATTAACACTAGACGAAATTTAACTTTCTCAAAACTGACCGTACCTAAAATGAAGTTTGAAAATATAAAAATAAAAACAGTCCTTGCCAATTATGAACTTTTTAGAAAACGTACCGTGTCACTTTTCAAGTGAAAATACACTAGCGGAAAGTGAAAAACAACACCAAGAAGGAATTGGCGGACGATCGTGAAATCTACATATGTTAATGGGGTCGAGTTTACGTAGGTGTGATGTTAATTTCGGGACCGACCGGTGAGAGCTTACGCCACAGCACAGCATAATATGCAAATTATCGTCGGTGGTATTTAAGGAGTACGGCGAAGTGAATGTAATCAGTCGTCGGTCTACGGATACGTGCGAAGACCGTGAAGAAGTTGCAATGCCTGGACATGGAAGACTTGTACGATTTCAGCAGTTATCGGACTTTGAGCGAGGTCATCTAGTCGGAATCCGCGAGGCCGTGTGGTCGTATTGCGGAGCGAATTGGACGGGAAGTATCGGCGGTGGTACGATGGTGGCGTAGATGGTCCGAGGAACATTCTCACACGAGAAGACGTGGATTTGGGAGTCACAGACGGACTGATGAGCGGACCGATCGACGCATAAGAAGAGTAGCGATGTCAAGCAGAACATCCACTGCAACGCAAATCCGAGCTGTCGTTGCACCTGAGGTGACTGTGCGAACAATCCGTAACTGTCTACTGGATGCAGGACTACGTGCACGTGTGCCTCTGGCATGTGTACCTCTGACTCCAGCCCACCGTCAGGAACGGCTGCAGTGGTGTCGCCGACGTCTGCACTGGAGAACGCAATGGCGATCTGTCGTGTTCAGCGATAAAAGCAAATTCTGCATGGGCGCCTCCGATGGCCGTATGCGTGTTCGCAGACGCACAGGGGAGGGTCTCCACCCTTCTTGCATCCGCCAGCGACACACACGGCCTACACCTGGTCTCCTGGTGTGGGGAGCGATCAGCTCTCACTCCCGTACACAACTAGTGTTTTTACCGGGTACGTTAAACAGCACCTCCTACAATAACAACATCATTCAGCCCGTTTATGTGCCATTTGTAAGGTCAGTCCACCGTGGTGTTTTCCAGCAAAATAATGCACGCCCACACACGGCACGTGTAACGCAACATGCACTTAAGGGTCTGAGACAACTTCCATGGCCTGTACGTTCACCGGATTTGTCCCTCATTGAGCACGTGTGAGATTTTATGGGGCAACGACTTATCCGGTCTCCACGGCCAGCCACGACCATCCCCGATTTACGCGTCCAGGTTGAGGATGCTTGGAACTCAATACCCCAAACTTACATGCAACATCTGTACGGCAGACTCAATGCCAGAATTGCACAGTGTGACGCAGTTCATGGCGGTTCAACCTCGTACTAACCATGTTACATGGAAATGCAATTTTTCAGTTTACCAGCATATACAACTGTATTTTGCCATAATATTTTGACCACGTTATCCTCTGTATTCCGTTATTATGCTGTATAAATTTCGTTGGTATCAGACGTCTCCTTCTTGGTGTTCTTTTTTCACTTTCCACAAGTGTATTTCGCTCTTTTAAGATTTCTAACATGGCATTTGCCTTAAAGGAGCGTTTTGTCAGAAAACGCTTCTTTAAGGCAAAAGATTTCCCCATGTTATTCTGTAGGATTTTTGCGACTATATAAAAAAACTAAAATAAAAAAAATCGCCTTCTCAATGAAAGCAACGAATTGGGGATGTTTGTTTCAGTGTGAGGCTTCTTGCTGTCTGTTCCTTTATAAGAATCAAGGTAAAACATACTTAGAGTACGACTGGCTGTTCTTTATGTTCGAGACTAATATGTTCTTGAGGTAATTAAATAAATGGTGTGTGATTTTGTACAAAAAGAAACAGATGCGATAGAGATAACCTATTTAGAAACGAATGTAAGGGGAAACGAAAGTTAACGTTTAAAGGAAAATACCGCAAACACAGATGTTTGCAATCATGTAATGTCTGCTAAGTTAGAACTGGTCATTGAGTGAATGAAGTAAACGCAAAGTTTGACACATTTCGTTGTAAAGCGAAATAAATAGGGAAAGAGAACGTGGTTAGGTGTGTTCATACTGACTTTGACGAGGTGAATTAGCATTAAATATTTGGTTATACATGAAAAAAGCGTAAAAACAACTAATTAAGAAAATTATTTTGGGGGAAAGTAAGAAGTTTTAGTTTATGTCATGAGAATAAATGTCGGTGAGACTTATTCTAAAGTTAAAAATATATCTGAAGTTTTTGTTACATTTCTGATATTAGGAAAGTTTGTATGGAAAAGTGAAAGTGATCGAGTCGAAAAGAAACAAGTTTGTTGGAATGAAACAGGAAAAAAGTACTACGAGAAAAAAATCAAAGTACAGTGTAAATCAGTTGCAAAGCAAGGTTAAACAAATACGTAAACCTAGAACAGTTTTTCGAAAAATAGATTAAGTCGTTATACAGAGAAAAGAACTAAGTCTTTCAAAAAAAATGATTACATTTGTTTGGAGAAATTCGAAATTTTAGGTACATGTTCAGAATAGCTGCTTTTCTGGTGAGTTAGCAACTTGCTACGTAGAAAAAAATATTTTGCTAAGAATATGATGTTTAGTGGAAATACGGACTTGGTCGCTATGTCTCCAGAATGTATGTTTTTTCTGTTGATTTAGAAAAAAATATACAGAAAATATATCGCAAAGAATGTAAATTTTAGCATAAGAAAGAATGCTCTAGAATGAATGTCTTGACAATGAATGCTTTTCCTGTTGGGTCAGTAAAAGAAAAGTATTGCAAACTAGGATAGAGTAAAAAAAGTATGCATATTTCACATACCTGCAAGCTTATAGGAATATTTAAAAGTGAGTTGGAAAAATATATAATATGCTATATAGGGAAACAAAAATTCTGAAATTTTGTCACAACTTGCGATATGAAGTCGTTAAGAAACGTTTGTTGAAATGAAATGGAAAAATAAAGTCATAATAAAAGTATGCATGAGTTTGCAAAGTTTGAAAAAAATGGACGAATACATGAACATAGAATCATATTTCAAAAATAGATTAAGTTAATGTCTTTAAAAATTAATGCTTTTTCTGTTGGGTCAGTTAAAGAAAAGTATAGCAAATTAGGATGGAATGAAAAAATGTGGATATTTCACATCCATGCAGGCTTTTAGGAATACTTAAAAGTGAGTTGGAAAATATATAATATGCTATATAGGGAAACCATAATTCTGAAGTGTATGGTATATCTTGTAATCATTTCATTTCAGCAAACGTTGTAAAGAAACGCTTGCTGAAATGAAATGAAAAATAAAGTCAGTAAAGAAACGTTTACTGAAATAACATGAAAAAATAATGTCAGTAAAGAAGATACTGATGCAAAAGAATTTTAACTGTCTTAGATATGTATATTTCTCGTATATCTATGAAAAGGCAAGGTAGAAAAATTAATTAAGTCATACTTTAAAAGCAAGAAAGAAAAGCTGCTTACATATGATAAAGAAATAATAATGAAGAAACGCTTGTTGAAAAGAAATAGAAAAGTAAAGTCGGAATAAAGAAAATAATTGTGTAGTCGAATTTTTACCACTACAGATCTGTATATTTCCCACAAATGCAAGCTTTTAGGAATACTTAAAAGTGAGTTTTGAAAAAATATTATGTCAATGAAGAAACAAATAATATATCTGAAATTTTGCTACATCTTGCGATATCAAGTCGTTAAGAAACGTTGGTTGAAATGAAATGACAAAATAAAGTCTCAAAAAAATAGTTGTTAGTTTGTAAAGTTAGAAAAAAATAATGGATGAATACGCGAACAGAGAATGATATTCAAAACATAGATTAAATTAAATATGGGAAAATGTGACGAAAATGTTTGTTAAAAAGAAATGTAGAAATAAAGTAAGAATAAAGAAAATACTGTTTCAATCGAATTTTTAACTGCTATAGATCTGTATATTTTCTTGTACATACACGAAACAGCGATATAAAAAATAGATTTAGTTACACATTTAAAGCAAGTAAGAAAAAATAGTTAAAGGGGGAAAAATAAATCTGAAGTTTTGTCACATCCAGAGATTCAAGTCGTTAAGGAACGTTGGTTGAAATGAAAAATTTAAAGGCAGAGTAAAAGTATGCGACAGTTTGCAAAGTTTGAAATAAAATAATGGACGAATGCACAAACATAGAATGATATTAAAAACATAGATTAAGTTAGATAATTGGAATTGAGAAGGAAAACATCTGTTAGAAAGAAATGTAAAAATACAGTAAGAATGAGAAAAATATTGTTTCAATCGAATTTTAACTACTATAGATGAAAGAAATGTAGAAACATAGTAAGAATGAAGAAAATATTGTTTCAATCGAATTTTAACTACTATAGATCCGTATATTTCTTATACACACATAGAAAAGCAGGACAGAATAATAGATTAAACCATACATTAAAAGCAAGTAAGGAAAAAACAGTTTCAGATGGAAAAAATTACAAATCTGTAAAGTCATGAAAAGAAAATACTAATAGAATCGAATTTTAACTGTATATTTCTCGTATACCTATGAAAAGGCAAGATAGAAAAATTTATTAAGTTGTACATTAAAAGCAAGAAAGAAAAGCTGGTTACATATGAAAAAGAAATAATAATGAAGAAACGCTTGTTGAAAAGAAATAGAAAAGTAAAGTTCGAATGAAGAAAATACTGTTGCAGTCCAATTTTTACCACTACATATCTGTATATTTCTCATAAATGTAAGCTTTTAGGAATACTTAAATATGTGGTTTGAAAAAATACCACGTTACATGAAGAGACAAAATATATATCTGAAGTTTTGCTATATCTTGCGATATCAAGTCGTTAAGAAACGTTGATTGAAATGAAATGAAAAAATAAAGTCTGAATAAAAAATATATGTTAGTTTGTAAAGGTAAAAAAAAAAAAGAAACAATGGACGAATACACGAACATGGAATGATATTCAAAACACAAATTAAGTTAAATAGGCGAAAATGTGACAAAAAAATGTTTGTCAGAAAGAAATGTAAAAATAAAGTAAGAATAAAAAAAATACTATTTCAATCGAATTTGTAACTGCTATAGATCTGCATATTTCTAGTACATACACGAAACAGCGATGTAAACAATAAATTAAGTCACATTCAAAGCAAGTAAGAAAAAAATAGTTTAAGAGGGGAAAAAATAAATCTGAAGTTTTGTCACATCCAGGAATTCAAGTAGTTAAGAAACGTTGGTTGAAATGAAAATAATAAAGTTAGAATAAAAGTATGAGGCAGTTTGCAAAGTTTGAAATAAAATAATGAACGAATACACGAACATAGGATGATATTCAAAACATAGATTAAGTAAAATAGCGGGAATTGGGAAGAAAAAAACGTCTGTTAGAAAGAACTGTAAAAATACAGTAAGGATGGAGAAAATATTGTTTCAATCAAATTTTAACTACTGTAGATGAAGAAAATGTAAAAGTACAGTACGAATGAAGAAAATATTGATGCAATCAAATTATTTCTTGTACACACTGTAGAAAAATAGATAAAACCATACATTAAAAGCAAGTAAGAAAAAACAGTTTCAGAGAGAAAAAATAAAAAATCTGAAGTTTCGTCACATCTTGTAGAACAAATATCGTCGTTAAGAAACGTATGTTGGTTTAAATCTGAAAAACAAAAGATACTGTTACGAACGAATTTTATGTATGTCTGCTATAGATCTGTATATTTCTTGCACAAACATGAAACATATATATAAAAAACCAGATTAAGTCATACATTAAAAGCAAGTAAGAAAAGTTGTTTACGTAGGAAAAAAATAATAATGAAGAAACGTTTGCTTGTTTGAATCAGAAACAATAAATCCTCGATAAAAGTAGTTGTTAGTTTGCAAAGTTAGAAAATAAAATAATGTTGGTACATCGAGAAGTTTAACGAGTACGCAAGCATTTAGAAAAAAAGTCGATTAAGATAATGCATTAAAAGGTACATTTCACTGATTAATCATAAAAGAAAATACGAAAAAATAAAAAAATATTTTAACTACGTATAAAACATTGCGTCTTTGTATGGTGGAAAAAGGTACAACGTTAAAACATGTAACAGAAAATGCCATGAACACGTAAATACATTAATAAACAATCGTGTTTTAAGATTTTGTCTGCAGCACAAAACTTTGGAAAACGTCTTTATGTTGTTACGTCCGTTGAAAATGCGTGAAGCTCAAAGAAAATAAAAAATCAATAATCGTTACGTTGAAAAATTATGGAAAAAAATAAGGAATAAATTCGTTGTGAAATGATCAAGTTATTGATAAAAAAAACAGTCTTGGAGCTTAATGTGTCTAACAGAATCTGAAATGACGTCAACTTATCCTCTTACCGCATTCTTAATTCCACTCGAATGATGTCATAAGACAAGTCCACATAAACCCTCACGTAGAGGACTGCTGACGTCATGATTGCGTATTAGGGAGGAAAGACACCCACTTTGGAGCATGGTTCCATGCTTTATTTCACAGTCGAGTGGCTTAAGACGTGACTCCAGCTATCTGATGATCAGGGTTTTGATCCTGAGCTGATCAGAGAAAGATTTTTATTCACTTTGAGAGAAAAATTTCCCCAGCATGGTGACGACACGTCGTAAAATTTCCTCTGGGGAAAATAAAATTTCCTAGTCGGGAAAAATGAAATAACGGACAAAAGATGGCGTCGTTCGAAAAAATCATGTGGTGTGAGATCATCCAACATGGTGACTCGCCCCAAAACACATGGCACACAAAAAGCTATAGTCGAAGGCAAAGAGAAAATCTTGACTCATCCCAAAACACGTGGCATACCAAACGGTATGGTTGGACACAAAAGAAAAAACGGTGACTTATCCCAAAACACGTGGTGTACAAAATGACAACGTGGTGAAAATAAAATGGCGAACAAATGATGGCGATGGAAACGTCGGAGACAAAAGAAAACCGATGACCCATCTTAAAACACGTGGGGGAATAAAGAATTTCCTGGTCAAGAAAAAATAAAAATGGCGCTAGGCAAGCAAACTCCTCGAATCAATCACTGGTGGGGGTGGCGGTGGTGTCCTACCCTCCTCTTCCTGACCACACGCAACCGTAACCGTAGATGACCACGTGGCTAGCATCCGGGCAGCAGTGGGCGAGGTCGTGGAGCACTTCCTTTGCCACAGAACCGGCATTTTCTCTCTACCTTTGTGAAAACAATTAAGAAAATATGTCGTTTAGGGTAAACACTCTAAATAAAAAAGTTACAGATATATAATGGCATTTTTTGAATCAGTATATGCTCATGATATTTATCTATACAGTGAACAGCAAGGTACGTGATGTTCCTAAACACTGCTGAGATATACTCATTCCTACATTCATTAGTGTGAATTTTCGACAAATTTCTTCACTGTGTTGATATTTGTCAAAATATTATCAAAAATAGCAAATTATGCGATTAAGGAAGGGTCCCGCATTTTGACGGACGACAGCTGGAATCTGCATATAAGGTTGCTATGCAGTATCTCCAAAACTACAGCTGATAGCGAACAATTGATGTCATTTTGGGAATCAGCGCCCCAAATATATCGAAGATTAGGTCTAACTTTTAAGGTACCAATATGAGTGTTGGGGAGTGTAATTTAAACAATCATAGCAATCTCCATAATATCTCAATAACCTATGCTCTTTTCACCGGTTTCGCCTCTCCACAGTTCGACACTGTTGATCTTGCCTTTCATTGCCATTTGACTCCCTGTCAGCGTTGCCAAAACGTATTAGAAGTTAGCGTAATTAATGTGCCGTGCAGTGAGACTATCAAATGGAGAAGCAAAAAAATGTTCTTAAGAAACAAACTCAGATTGGCAGCTAAATTATGGTTATATACACTGAAGTGCAAGAAAAACTGGTACAGTCGAGCTTGTGAAAACACATAGCAACGTCCCCTATGCGCCTACTCGGTTGCGTCCGCCATGCGTATATAAAGCGATAGACATCCTTGGCACCTGTCAGAACTCTTTTCGGCATGAGAATGACAAGCAATAACGATTAAAGTGATTTTCAACGCGGTGTCATAGTTGGCGCTCGTGAGGGCCATAGTATTTCGGAGGTAGAAACGAAGTTCGGATTTTCATGGACGACCATTGCAAGGGTGTACCATGACTACAAGAATTCCGGCAAAACCTCCAACCTACGATACCAGTGTGGCCGTAAAAAGACTGGGTGAACGTTACCATCGTCGGCTGTCAATAATCGTTTCACGCGATAGGCGTGCAACACTCTAGCAGGTTTCATCGGATTTCAATGCCGGAGACTCAACAAGCATCAGCGTCCAGATTGTGCAACGTACCCTGCACGATATGGGTTTTGGGAGCCGACGCCCAACTCGAGTCTCTTTGATGGGTGCACGACACAGAGCTATGCGCCTCGCTTGGGCACGGCAACAACGCCACTGAACTTTTGATGACTGGAAACAAGTAGTCTGGCCTTACGAGTCGGGTTTCCAAATGTAACGGGCAGATGGAAGGATTCGTGTGTGGCACAAACCCCATGAAGCCATGGATCCCGCCTGTCAACAGGGAACTGTACCGACGGGTTCGGGGGTGGGGGCGTAATGATATGGGGTGTATTTAGCTCGACTTCACTGGGACCCCTGGTACGTCTATGAACGTCTGTGACCAGCCAACGCTATGTGGGCATCCATTCTGACGAGGTACATCCGTTAATGTCGTGCATTCATGCTGATGGGTTGGGCCTTTTCCAGCAGAACAATGTACCTTCACACAAGTGTCGGGACGCGACGCCACATTATGGTTAGAGGAGCATTCATCTGAGTTTCAGAGTTGCCATTCCCACCCAAGTCTCCAGATCTGAACGTGATAGGACAAATTTGGGATGCCATGCAACGCGCTATCGAACACAGGAATCCAAGACCTCGGAATACAACCGAATTGCTGAACGCTCTGCAGAAAGTATGGTGTGCATTGCCTACAGCATATTTCCAGAAGCTAGTGGAGTCCATGCCCCGTCGTATTTCTGCAGTCCTGCGCCTCCCGTGGGGGACCTACCAAGTATTAGACTGGTGTACCAGTTTTTCTGGCACTTCCGAGTATATATGTCACAACTTTCCTAACTTACTTTCCCAGATCCAATTAAGTGATAATTAAAACTCAAGAGCCTGTAATTCTAACACCAGCAATTCGACAAAACCCAAGTTCGAGCCCGAGACCACTATACAACCCTGCAACAAATTCGGTAAAGTAATTATTAAAAGATCTTCTGTTATTCATTTCCCAGACGTTACACCTTCCTTGACATTTTACCTTTAACTGTCATTTAATCATTGTTTATAGGAGAAATTTTGGTAGTTACCTTATTTCCATCCGCACTTTGTGCCCTAATTAATTGTTTTATCATCAGTGTCAATAGGGATTTATTGCTAGACACCTGCAATGCGTCATCATGCTTAATTTAGTTCCACGATTCTGTGGGCCTTAGGATTAGTTTCATTTTTTAATTTCCTTGGAGTTTTATATTTGTATTGAGAGATTTCTTTCGAGAATGTTTCTTTGTCAGAAGGCATATTCAAAATCATTCTATTAATATTAAAACAATAGACAAAATTCTTGCAGAGACAAACTGATGTAATGTTTGCGTAATCTGATATAATATTCCGCTTTTCAACTCAACGCGACGTGAATAATTTAAATGCGAAATCTGCCGAACTTTTTGCTGTTTCTAAACAAAATTTATCTACGGGGAATCGTGACAGTTCGAATTAAGTTTGGGCGTCGAATGCGTATGTAAATACAGAACACTGGAACTATTTTTTCTATAACAAATAACCATACATGCTTGCAATTATGTCAGTATCTTGAAAGTTACAGACAACGCTAATACGTAACGAAACATGAAAGTCATCTTTAGAAGGTTAATATTGAGCCTTTATACAGTGCTAATGTACATGTTCAATTAATGAAGATTAACCTTCTTTTTACAAATCAGTTGATGGAGATAATTATAAATGCATGAATCTACTAATTTATTCAATCCTCAGCTTTGCTATTAATCATCTTGGAATCTGCATGCTCATAGTGCTGAGAAAAGCAAAACTAAGCTAAGCTGGAGTTAATTAAGAACCTCGAAAATGCTAATGGAAAAGATACTGTTATAATGTCCCTTGACGAGGTGACCGTATTCGAAGGCCCGATTATGGCGCACCTTGGCCACTGGAATTGCGCAGCTCACTGGCATGACATCAGAAGCTAAGTTGCTTAATTCAGTGGCAGTTAGCCGTCAAAAGGTAAGTTGCTAGAGTCAGTGGCAGTTAGCCGTCAGAAAGTAAGTTGCTTAAGTCAGTGGCAGTTAGCTGTCAGAAAGTAAGTTGCTTAAGTCAGTGGTAAGCAGTTAGCCGTCAGGAAGGTAAGTTGCTTAAGTAGCCGTCAGAAGGTAAGTTGCTTAAGTCAGTGGCAGTTAGCCGTCAGAAGGTAAGTTGCTTAATTCAGTGGCAGTTAGCCGTCAGAAGGTAAGTTGCTTAAGTCAGTGGCAGTTAGCCTTCAGAAGATAGGTTGCTTAAGTCAGTGGTAAGCAGTTAGCCGTCAGGAAGGTAAGTTGCTCAAGTAGCCGTCAGAAGGTAAGTTGCTTAAGTCAGTGGCAGTTAGCCGTCAGAAGGTAAGTTGCTTAATTCAGTGGCAGTTAGCCGTCAGAAGGTAAGTTGCTTAAGTCAGTGGCAGTTAGCCTTCAGAAGATAGGTTGCTTAAGTCAGTGGTGAGCAGTTAGCCGTCAGGAAGGTAAGTTGCTTAAGTCAGTGGAAGTTAGCCTTCAGAAGGTAAGTTGCTTAAGTCAGTGGCAGTTAGCCGTCAGAAGGTAAGTTGCTTAAGTCAGTGGCAGTTAGCTGTCAGAAAGTAAGTTGCTTAAGTCAGTGGTAAGCAGTTAGCCGTCAGGAAGGTAAGTTGCTTAAGTAGCCGTCAGAAGGTAAGTTGCTTAAGTCAGTGGCAGTTAGCCTTCAGAAGGTAAGTTGCTTAAGTCAGTGGCAGTTAGCCGTCAGAAGGTAAGTTGCTTAAGTCAGTGGCAGTTAGCCGTCAGAAAGTAAGTTGCTTAAGTCAGTGGCAGTTAGCCGTCAGAAGCCGAAGAGTGAAAGCGCCAGGCAACATGGAAGTGGTCAAGGACCACAGCTGCCATTGCATGCTGTATGAGTTTCGTCGCCGTAGCATATCTGCGAGTGCTGTAAGGAACGCTACAAGTGTGAACTCCAATGCCGTATTACATCATCAGTGCTGTCATTATTTTGAACGGTTTCGAGAAGGAAATTTAGACCTGTAAGACCATCACGAATCCGGAACACCCGCAACGGTGGATATGAACATGATGAGGGTATTATTAGACACTGACCCAGTGAGACCACGCGGGAGTTGGCCGGACAGCTGGGAACTACACACACACGAGCATTATTACGCACCTATGTCAATTTGAGAAGGTGCACAAGAGGTGAATTTGAGTACACCATTAACTCACAATTGAGCAGAAAGCAAATCTCATAGGTTCATGCGTGTCCATTCTTGCCGGTGACCAAATCGAATCGTCCTTGCATCGCATTGTGACAGGTAACGATAAATGGGTCCTGCATGACAATGTAAGCGCCTAAAAGCAGTGGTGGGGCCCAAAACAGAAGATCATGCCGACCCCTAGAGCTGGCTTACACCGACGTAAAGTCCTGCTGTCTGTTTAGTGGGATATGCGGGGAGTCGTGTTTTTAGCACGTCTTTTGCAAAAAAAGATCGTGCTTATGTTATCGGTTTGTCCGTCCGTCCGTCTGTACCAACGATATCTCTGCAACTATTAGTCCGATTTGAAAGATTCTTTTTGCATTGGGAAGCTTGAAATATGAGAATTATGATCCTTTATTTTGTTTTTTTACGATGTACAATTTCGCCGCTAGAGGGCGTAAATGCAGATGATGTCGAATTCAAAAAACATTTTAATCCACATATCTGCTTCTAAACATCCGATTGAAAAAACTTTTATCTTTCGATTTCATTTATGTCGAAGAGTATTTTAGATATAGTTACTTTTTCAAATTACGCATAGATTTTCCACTAGGAGGCGTAAAAGTAAATTACATTTTCCCCGATAACTCTTCTTCTAAAACTCCGATTTGAAAAATGTTTTCTGCATCGGATAGAACTCCTGACGGGAAACCGTTTGCACATAATTTCTAATTTTTGTAAAAAAAATAGTTTGGCCACCAGGGGGCGTAAATTTTAGTTTCCGCTTGTGATGTATTTGCAGCGAAATATGAGCTTCTAAAGTTGAAAAAAAACGTCGTTTGTAGACCGATACTACTCACGTCGAGAAACCTTTTAGAAACATTTTTTTCTTAAAATAATGCATGGTTTCTATGCCAGGGGGCATACATGAACATCTTATTTTTGTCAATATCTCTACTTCTAGAAGTCCGATTTGAAAAATTTCTTCTTTGTTGGATAGTGTTTCCAGTGTGACATGTTTTTCATATGATTTCAAAATTTTCAAGTAGTTCATAGACTTTCAGCTAGGGGGTGTAAAGGTAAATTTTTCCCCCTGTATCTCTGCTTCTTAATCTCAGATTTGAAAAATTCTTTCTGCACCGGATACAGCTCCGGATGGGAAATCCTTTGCACATAATTTAAAATTTTTGTAAAAAATGGTTTGACCACCAGGTGGCGTAAGTCTTAATTTCCACTTGTGATGTATTTGCAGCAAAATATGAGCTTCTAAAATCTCGATTGCCAAAAAAGTCGTTTGTTGACCGATGCTACTCATGTCGACAAACCTTTTAGGAACATTTTCTTCTTGAAATAATTAATGGTTTCTACGCGAGGGGCGTAGAAACCGATTTCATTATGTCGAAGAGTATCTTATTTTTGTCAATATCTCTACTTCTAGTAGTCCGATTTGAAAAATTCCTTCTTTGTTGGACAGCGTTTCGGATGCGAATTGTTTTTCCTATAAATTCAAAATTTCCAAGTAAATCATAGACTGTCCGCTAAGAGCACAAAGGTAAATTGCGTTTTCTGCTTCTAAAGTTCCGATTTGAAAAATTCTTCCTGTATCGCATACAAGACTTTATGGAAAATATTTTTTCACATAATTTCTAATGTTTGGTAAAGAATGATAGTTTGGCCACCAGGGGGCATAAGTGTTAATTTATGCTTCTGATGTATTTGGAGCAAAATCTGGGCTCCTGAAAACTCGACTAAAAGTTTTTTTTTCTTGGACCGATACCGCTCATATGGAACAACCTTCTGAGAATACTTTCTTCCTAAAATAATACATGGTTTTCTCACCAGAGCACGTAAAGTCATATCTTATTTTTGTCGATATCTCTGTTTGTAAGAGACCGATTTGAAAAATTCTTACTGTGTTGAAAAGCGTCTTCGGTGCGAAATGTTTCTTATATAAATTAATGTTTTTCTTAACGCACAATTCTGCTACCAGAGGGCGTAAGCTCTCGATTCCGTTTACAGCAATATCTGAGGGATTAAAAACCCGATTGAAAAACTTCTTTCTGCCGTCAGATACTATTGTTTTCAATACCGGATCCATTGATTTTAAATAGCTTTGATAAATTTAATTTTCATCAGAACGGATTCAAAAGACGTGCTTATTACACCCGATAATTCGGTGTCATCTTTCTTGTTTGAGTTGCTGCTGCACAACACCACTATTAACACCAATGTGTACTAGCGTCAGATTGACCATTAGAACGTAGCGCTCATGTCGAAGCGATTAGCATTGCTCAACCGGATAAGCGTCCTCCTACAGCATGATGGAGTGAGACCTCACACAGCACGGATGACCTGTCAAAAGATCAGGGAACTAGGCTTCAATCTACTGCTACACATAGCCTATTCCCGGTACATTTCCCCAACCGACTACCTTCTTTGCCGGTCACTGCATCATTTAAGGGAAGAAAACAGATTATGGCACTGAGAAAAGAAGATGGTTCTGTAACAAGAAATAGAGGCGAAATTTTGACAAGAGTGAAAGATTTCTACTCCAAATTATATGAAAGGGATGATATATGCACTCCAGACATCATGAAAGATACCAGTACCAGAGTTCCTCCAGTCCTTCCAGCAGAAGTTGCACATGCAATCAAGAACATGAAGCGAGGAAAAGCTCCAGGAGAAGATGGAATTACTGTAGACATCATACAAGAAGCAAGTGGAGAAATCGAAACAGTACTCGCCCAAATTTTCACTCGATGCCTTAATGAAGGAAAGATTCCTGAGGATTGGAACACCGCTACAATGATCCTGCTACATAAGAAAGGTGACATTGAGGATCTCGGAAACTACAGACCTATCAGCCTCCTATCAGTAGTTTATAAAATCTTCACTAAAGTTCTTTCACACCGCTTGAAGGTAACACTGGACATGGCTCAACCGAGAGAACAAGCTGGATTCAGGAGTGGCTACAGCACAATAGATCATATCCACGTGATGAGAGAACTAATTGAAAGAGCGAGGGAATATGAACTTCCATTGTGCATGGCTTTTATCGATTATGAAAAAGCCTTTGATTCGGTGAAACCATCAGCAGTTACAATGGCTCTGAAAACCTGCGGTATTGAAGATGCATACATTAATATTATTAATAACATCTATGAAAATGCAAGTGCAAAGATTAGGCTGTTTGAAAATACAACACACGTAAAAATTGGAAAGGGAGTGAGACAAGGTGACACCATATCTCCGAAGCTCTTCAATGCCACATTGGAGGGTGTTTTTCAGTCGCTGAGCTGGGAAAACAAGGGGATAAAGATTAATGGAGATTATCTAACCCACCTTCGTTTTGCTGATGACGTAGTCATTTTTGCAACTACCCCATCAGAGCTGCAGAGTATGATCCAGGAACTTGCGGATAAGAGTAAAGAAGTGGGATTAAAAATGAACTTTCAGAAGACAAAAGTGATGTTCAATGCTTTTACAAGAAATGAAGATTTATCGATTGACGGAGAAAGGCTGGAGATAACAGACACGTACGTTTATCTTGGACAGCAGATATCAAGTGAGGGTCACATTGATGAAGAAATTAATCGGCGTACAAAACTTGCCTGGAGAGCTTTTGGAAGAAACAGCATAATTTTCAAGAGTAATATGCCATTATGTCTTAAAAGAAAAGTGTTTGATCAATGCATCCTTCCAGTGCTTACGTATGGTGCAGAGACATGGACCTTAACTAAAAGAGACATACAAAGGCTGCAGACAACTCAAAGTAGCATGGAGAGGTGCATGCTTGGTGTAACCAGGAGAGATAAGAAGAGGAACTCGTGGATCCGAAAAATGACAAGAGTGGAAGACATCATGATCAGAGTTAAATCCCTGAAATGGCAATGGGCTGGACATACTGCCAGAAGGACAGATCATCGATGGACAGCCGAAATTTTAGATTGGATTCCAAGGGACAGGAAAAGACCCAGAAGAAGACCACATGGGAGATGGGTGGATAAAATTCGAAAGTATGCAGGGGTGACATGGAGGAGACTGGCACAAGACAGACCGTTGTGGAGGAAACTTGGGGAGACCTTCGTCCAGCAGTGGATTGATAATGGTTGACAATGATGATGATGATGATACAGTAATTAGCACTTTTCTATTGCGTGGCATTTGCAGACATTACTTTCTTTCCAACCCGATACCTATAATACCTTGTACTTTGGTAACGATGTATTATTCTACTTTGGTAGCGATGTATTATTCTACTGTTGGTAACGGAACACTTAATAGGACATATAGAAAGATATAAAAGGTAACGAAGTTTTAGGAATTTTTATATCACCACATAACAAAGTATGGAGAGAAATAAGGACTCCAAATATGTCCCGAAGATATTCTAACAGTACCTATTTGCCCGATGTAGATGAGAAGTTCAAGAATCTTGATCTGAGACGAATACAAACGAAACTGACAAAAAGCAGTAAACCACCCATAAAATGCACATAAGACTAGAACACCTAATGTAAAAAAAAGAACGTATATCGCAAGATCTGCTTCAGATATGTCTATTTATGCACAGTAGATACCCTGGCTATCTCAATCTCCAGACCTCAACATTATTGAAAATTTGGGGAATATCGTAAGCCAAATATCAGATCATATTTTGTACTACCAACATCACTGGCACAGTTGCGACATATAATACAGGAATAATGGCTTAAAATTCCATTATTGTATGTGCTGGACTTGTATACTCTGCATGGGGAAAATTTCCGGACACCCTCTTCCGCAACAGAAATGAACATTCAAATAGATAAGGTATACCATATTTCTTTTTAAATTGCGGGTTAGCTCCTCAGACGCCCTATATAGTCTACTCGTGAGAAATGGCCACCCGTGTTGAGTTTACTGACTTCCAAAAGAAGGGCTATTATAGAGTGACATATCAACATTCTCTCCGTGCGTGCGATAGCAGAGCAATTGCAGCTTCCACAGCCAACTGTTCAAGATGGTTTTAGTAAATTAAAAGTGAGGGACTTACGACTGCTAAGAACCACTCAGGAGGTCCAACTAAATTGACATAAAGGGAAAAGAAAACTCTGAAACGTATCCTTTGTGGGTACCATCATCACTCTGCAAAAATCATCACCAAAGAATTTCAGGTTTCAACAGGGTCGAGTTTGTGCTCTAAGCCAGTTCGAAAGAAACTGCATAAGTTAAATTTCCATGGCCGAACTAATAACTCGTACAAATGCGAGTAAGCGACTTGCTTGGTGCAAATAACATGGTCTATAGACACTAGACCAGTGGAAAAAAGTGTTATTGAGCAACGAATCCCGCTACACCGTTTTTAAATGCACTGGTCGTTACTGTGTGAGGCGTATGCCACGTAAACCGTATCTGCCAGAATGGTCTTCCCAACTGTTAAATTTGATGTAAGCAGTCTGGGGATGTTTCTCGTGGTATGGGCCCGTGATAGGTGGCGGTGGATGGAAACATGAACGCTACGAAGTATCGGGACATTCTGGACAATGCCGAACTGCCTACACTTCACCAGTTTTACTGAGACTGACCATACCTTTTTCAGCAAGACAACGCAGTCTAATATAAAGCAAGCTGCATTTTAAAATATTTTGATTATATGGGTGTACACAATTTGGAGGAAGAGGCTCAAAGTCTCGAACTCAATCCTATTGATACCCTTTGGGATGAAATGGAACGGTGGATTTAAGCTAGAGCGACGCGTCCAACGTCTGTGCCTGAACTGACCACTGCTCACAGCTTTGCGAAAGAAATGGAACAACATACCTGCGACTGCTTATCAGAATCTCATTGAATGCGTGCCAAGGATGGTGCGCAATGTAATTGTGGCCAAAGATAGACCAACTCCTTATTGATTTTGCAGTAAATGCAGTATTGTATAAAAAAGCACTGGTGTCTGTAAACTTTTCCCACATAGTTTAAGTTTATTTCAAGTTGAACTGCTTCTGTATTGAAAGCGCGAGGTGGGCCAACAGGTTATTAATAATAAGTTCTCCACTAGCAGGGTTTTAATGAAATTTATAAATCCCTACATGTTGAACGTAGTAGTTCACGAACATTAATCACTAAAATTTCGACTATCAAAAGTTTAACACACAAACACAATTATTATTAATCTATGAATGTTCTATATTTTCGTTGAGTATAAGACATGAAGCATAGTCTATTACAAGTTTTATGCAGGAGTATGATGAAATTATGCAGGAATATCGACAGTGATTGCTACTATCACATGATCTTCTGACAGAGTACAAACAAGAAGTAAGCAAGTGGACAACAGTTGTGGAGCTTCAACAAATGGATTCCGCACGCCAATGACGAATGAAAGAAAAACCTATAAAAGTCAAGCACCAGGAACTAACCGAAAATTTATCAAACGAAAAGACGAATGCACTCGTCAACATTCATGAGCGTGTACTTCGACTCAACTTTGGTTCTTGACTATATTCTATCTTGGAACCAGTCGTTGATATGGTGAAACTCATTTCAGAGACGAAAGAGAGCTTCAGAAATAAATACGAGGTACGACATGTGCCTTTTTTATTGGGTAAGCACTGTTAGCGGCAAAAGTAGGAGGTTGTAACAATAATGTTACTCGACCGTAACAAAAGTATGTGAAATCATCATCATCATCATCATCATTGTCAACCATTATCAATCCACTGCTGGACGAAGGTCTCCCCAAGATTCCTCCACAACGGTCTGTCTTGTGCCAGTCTCCTCCATGTCACTCCAGCATACTTTCGAATTTCATCCACCCATCTTCCATGTGGTCTTCTTCTGGGTCTTTTCCTGTCCCTTGGAATCCAATCTAAAATTTCGGCTGTCCATCGATGGTCTGTCCTTCTGGCAGTATGTCCAGCCCATTGCCATTTCAGGGATTTAACTCTGATCATGATGTCTTCCACTCTTGTCATTTTTCGGATTCACGAGTTCCTCTTCTTATCTCTCCTGGTTACACCAAGCATGCACCTCTCCATGCTACTTTGAGTTGTCTGCAGCCTTTGTATGTCTCTTTTAGCTAAGGGCCACGTCTCTGCACCATACGTAAGCACTGGAAGGATGCATTGATCAAACACTTTTCTTTTAAGTATAATGGCATATTGCTCTTGAAAATTATGCTGTTTCTTCCAAAAGCTCTCCAATCAAGTTTTGTATGCCGATTAATTTCTTAATCAATGTGACCCTCACTTGATATCTGCTGTCCAAGATAAATGTACGTGTCTGTTATCTCCAGCTTTTCTCCATCAATCGATAAATCTTCATTTCTTGTAAAAGCATTGTACATCAGTTTTGTCTTCTGAAAGTTCATTTTTAATCCCACTTCTTTACTCTTGCCAGCAAGTTCCTGGATCATACTCTGTAGCTCTGATGGGGTAGTTGCAAAAATGACTATGTCATCAGCAAAACGAAGGTGGGTTAGATAATCTCCATTAATCTTTATCCCTTTGTTTTCCCAGTTCAGTGATTGAAAGACATTTTCCAATGTGGCATTAAAGAGCTTCGGAGATATGGTGTCACCTTGTCTCACTCCTTTTCCAATTTTTATGTGTGTTGTATTTTCAAACAGCCGAATCTTTGCACTTGCATTTTCATAGATGTTATTAATAATATTAATGCATGCATCTTCAATACCGCAGGATTTCAGAGCCATTGCAACTGCTGATGGTTTCACCGAATCAAAGGCTTTTTCATAATCGATAAAAGCCATGCACAATGGAAGTTCATATTCCCTCGCTCTTTCAATTAGTTCTCTCAGTACGTGGATATGATCTATTGTGCTGTAGCCACTTCTGAATCCAGCTTGTTCTCTCGGTTGAGCCATGTCCAGTGTCACCTTCAAGCGCTGTGAAAGAACTTTAGTGAAGATTTTATAAACCATTGATAGGAGGCTGATAGGTCTGTAGTTCCTGAGATCCTCAATGTCACCTTTTTTATGTAGCAAGAGCATTGTAGCGTTGTTCCAATCCTCAGGAATTTTCCCTTCATTAAGGCATCGAGTGAAAATTTGGGCGAGTACTGTTTCGATATCTCCACTTGCTTCTTGTATGATGTCTACAGTAATTCCATCTTCTCCTGGAGCTTTTCCCCGCTTCATGTTCTTGATTGCATGTGCAACTTCTGCTGGAAGGACTGGAAGAACTCTGGTACTGGTACCTTTCATGATGTCTGCAGTACCTGTATCATCCCTTTCATATAATTTGGAGTAGAAATCTTTCACTCTTGTCAAAATTTCGCCTCTATTTCTTGTTTTAGAACCATCTTCTTTTCTCAGTGCCATAATCTGTTTTTTTCCCTTACTGAGATGTCCCTTTGCTATCTTTAGGCTTTGTTTTTTTTTGAATTGCTTTCCTTACTAGTTCACAGTTGAGTTTCCTTACGTCTTCAGTGATACTTTTTCGTACTGTCTTGCATAGCTCTATATATTCCACTTTGGAAGTCACATCTTCTTTAGTTGTCCTCATCTCTCTTCTTTTTTGCATCAACATTTTGGTTTTTCCTGATAATTTGTTCACATGCAATTTGTTCTTAGACCCAGCTAATTTTGTTGCTGTTTTCATAAGAGCTTTGGTTACTTTTCTGTTAACTTCAGAAATATCCACTTCTTCCGATGTTAGGCTTTCTAAAGCAGAGAACCTGTTCTTCAGTTCCAATTTGAAGGTATTATGGTGTTTTTTAAGGTTGCTTATGTCAATAGATTTTGTTTGTCTTATGAGCTTGCTACCTTTGAGTTTAGTGTTGAGGTGCATGTGAAATATGGAGATTTTATTTTAAGCCTTGTAGTAACAATACCGTAAATCTTTGGAGTAAAAATTTATCTGCAAACGTGAAGGCTGAGTTAATATCCCATCTGCAAAATTGTAATTTTGCCTTTCAAATCAAAACTTTTAAATGAAAAAATTAATAAACTGTTATCTGGAAGGAGCAGGAACTCAACGGAATACAAAAACATAATTATCAAACACAGCCAAAATGTATTTAATGTTGTTCACTTATATTAAAACTCCTTAAAGTAAAACTACAGAAATTATTCAGTTTCTGAATTTGAGTTCTCAGCTCAGCATAGGGCTGTGGTTACTTTACTGTCTCCTGCGCCTCTTTTATGCTCGTTGATTCTAAGGACAATAAATTGGAGAACTACTATAGCTTCACTGTTTTACGTATGGTGTTCAAAAACGTCTTGACATATATTTTCAGGCGTAAAATCACTGCACTGACCTCAACGAAACTTTTACTCTCCTTCAAAGTACTTCTCTCTAGCATCTATGGTGCATTGCAAACGATTTCACCAGTTCTGGAACGCCTGACTGTACTCCTGTGGGAGAATAGTCCACAATTGTAAAAGACGGTATTTTGAAAGGTATATGAAAAAGTTACCAAAAGTTTCCTTATTAAATTTTTGAAACAAATAAAAATCGCATGGTGGCGCAAGTTCGGGTGATATGCAGGATGGACAAGCTGTTTGATTTTTCTGTTCCTGATAAGTCGTATCTTGACGTGACGTTGTCGTGAAAAAGAGAAGTCCTGACGTTGCTCAATGCTGATACTTCACTTTCTTAATCGCTTTGAGAAGGAGAGAGCCTTCTCAAAGCGATTAAGAAAGAGGTAAGACAAACACACCATCCACACCTCTTTGCCGCCCCGGTGGCGCAGTGGTCTAAGCGATGGCCTCTGATCATTCGTCCAAAAGGGGTCCGGATTCGAATCCCGGGGAGGCATGGATGTTGTGTTTGTCTTACGGCACTGGCTCTCTCCCTTCCCTGGAACCAGTGACCCTAAATTAGGGACGGGCGACTGCTTATAGCACATGTTGTTCACGGTGGTCGTTAAACCTCCAATCCAATTCAATCCATCCACGCCTCACCGGTATTCGTACCTGGACCCATCACTAAACAATGGTCAGAACCCTGCCTAAAATATTTTGTAGTCTCTATAAAGTTCTGTAGCATTGACGCACATAAAACGCAAAACGAACTTTATGCGCCACCGTTGAAGGAAGTAATGATGATACGGCCTTTAATGATGACACGGCCCTTAAAAATGATGACACGGCCTTTAAACAAGCTTTCAAACAAATGATCTTTGGAGGAATGAGTAAATTCTACAGACACGTGTCTAAAACTTTATGAATACCCCACATATTGGCGGCAAACACTTCAGGAGTTTTCTATCTTATGATACTTCCTTTTGAGAACAAACCAGTAGACAACTAAACTGGAAATTATTTTGTGAAAGCTTTGTTTCAGATCAGGGTAGTTAATTAAAAATCAGTCGATACAAAAGGGTCAAACTAAGAAAATGAATTCTCATCAAGACCGCTGACATGGCTGAGGTATGTTGAAGACATTTGTGTTATAATAGCTACATAGTAATTAACCTTCAACTCTTTTTGGAGAAACTCAGCACTGTAAACCCTGCTATCAAATTACCCCAGGAACTGAGTTGAACAATTCTTTGCCTGCTGCAGATGTTATGATTCAGAAAATGTAAGATGCCCTGCTGCACACAGATGTTTATTACAAAACCACGTTAGTAGACAACAACATGCATCCAAAATCATGTTTGCTCTAATGTATACAAAGGTACCTTTACCAGATGAGTAGTCATCCGTGCGATTTTTATATCTTCCAATAATGACGCAGGAGATCCTGAGATTAAAAATCTCTTTTGATTTAGAAGTTTCTTCAGGTTACAAGGTTACAACCAAAATCATATGTGTAGAATTATTAAAAAATCCAGGAATATAATTTATAATACTGTGTGACGTATACTCTAATTTAACTTTCATTTTTAGTTCCTTTTTCTACGTACATTTGAGTTTGTTCTTTTTAGCACTTTCAAACTTAACGTGATATCTTCTCTCTCACATGAATGGAGTTTTGGCAACACCCCTGAGGTCAATACGTAAGTGACGTATGCATGTTGATAAGAACAAGAAAAGATATATATTTTGTGACGCAGTTGTTTGTGTGCGAAGATGTTAAATCTTTGCTGAACTTATTGATTGTACGAAAGACATAAAATGACCAAGCAGCTGCTGTGTGTGTGTGATGTAGCTCACTGTGATATGTTTTGGATTTCGTAAATAGACAACGTTATGTGATTTCGTCTAAAGTTGCTTGAAGTCTAAAGTTGGTGGACCAATAAAAAGTTCCGTAAGTGGTTCTGCGTTCTGTATATGTTCCGTCTGGCTCTAAAAGCCTTAATTTAAAGTGAGCTATCCGGTGCAGTTAATGCATCACATTTTCTCTTAGTTCAACATCTATTCAACCGGACATTTGGAACTTAGCATAAAAACAAATCTCGCATAACGTAAAAAGGGTTACGTTATAACTGTTAATAAATCTGCTGAGAAACCTATGTCCCGATATGTTGGATCTAACCTTTATACAGTATATACAGGGCCCCATTTTGGTTAAAAAACCTAAGTAGTTTCGGCTATGAAATGAAAATAAATTCATTAAGACCCGTTTCTTACTTCGTAAGTTACGGTAATTATCAGCCAACCTGTTGTAAAGGTACCGGAGTCTACTCCATTCTTTTATTTTACTCTGATGTATTCAAGAAGCTCTACATTGGGATGACTAAGATATTTCTTGCTTCCAGGTTTGTTGAGCATAAGCGGGACGTTAAGCATGGCAAGCTTATCAGAGCGTCGTCAAGATAATATTTTTTGCTGAGCAAGCTTACCAGACCGTTGTCAAGATAATTTTTTGTTGAGCATAAGCTGGACGTTAAGCATGGCAAGCTTACCAGAGCGATAATTTTGCAAGCTCATCGGAGCGATAAATTTTTTTTTAGCATAAGCGGGACGTTAAGCATGGCAAGCTTACTGGAGCGTTATCAAGAGAATTCCTTTTTGTTTAGCATAAGTGGGACGGTAAGCATTGCAAGCTTAACCAGAGCGTTGCCAAGAGAATTCCTTTCTGTTGAGAATAAGCGGGAAGTTAAGCATGGCAAGCTTGCCTGAGCGTCGTCAAGATAATTTTTATTCAAAGCAGCAACGCCCTGCTGGAAACAAATGGGCACATATTGCATTCTATACTTCCTCAAAAGGAACGTTAATTATAGAGTCCATTGAAATAATCTCTCTCCAGGAGACGTGTAATGATTATTTTTTAACTGAATTACCTCGTGCATGGAACGTCATATTAGGCCTGGATACCAGGCAACCTATATGTAAATTGTACCTGAAAGAAATGCATCGTGTGGCACTAAATTTGTCTCATACGAGCTTGCGCATATTCACTCTAATTATTAAACATATGTTTCATTGGGAATCTATCAGTTATAACCTGTGTTTGTTCCTTGACATAGCCGCCCATGTGTGAGCAAAAGCTCGGCAGTTACCTTTTTATACACCTTTTAAATCTGGATTTAATTCGCATTTTCAAAGTTCATGCTCAGGTCATAGTCAGGGGTAGTGACATTCAAGCAAAATGAAAGTCAAAGGCAAAATAACAGTATTATGTTTCACAGATTAGAAAATGTTACCTTCCATTTGATCCAGCAATCGAGGGTCAATGAATCTCGGACCATTTCAGCACCCTACTGGAATGTGCATTCTTTAACACGCGTTCACTTCAGTTCAGAATCGATGTTAAGTATTTCCCTGTACCTTCTTTATTTCTCTCATACTATTTCTGCTTTTTTACGTAAAATAAGATGAGAGCATTTTCAAAAGTATTTGCGTTAACGTTAAAACAACTGAGGATTTTTTTTTTTTTGAAATAGCTGATTCCAAAATCTTATGGCAGTTTTTATCATCGAAAAGTTCATTTCAAATGATCACATCGAACATAATGAGCATGTGCATTATTAAAGAAATTCGCCAAGCTTCAGGCACCAGCTAAGATATTTTCCGGAAGAAGTTTTATCAAATGATATTACATTTGGCTCCTCTTAATATTCTTTGAGCAATTTCTCATTAAATTTTCTATCGTGTAAAGAAGAGACAAAAATTACAGTCGCACTTACGTGTAATCAAGAAGCCCAATCGCCTCAGAAAAAGAGGAAAGGAGAAAGAAAAGAAACAAATGTGATGAAATATAAATGATCGGAGCGTGATGAGAGGTCTTTGCTAAACCAGGAATATGATAATTTACCCGAATGGCTTCAGTGCCATAATTAGTATTCATGAAGTTACACAGATATCAATTTCAAATCTTGAAATACCATGTTCAACGAGATGTAAGCTTATTTTTATAATGAATGAAGTAAAAAAAATGCCTCTTAAAAGGTAGGTAATTAAACTTTTACTTAATATATTTTGCCGCAGGCAAAAAATAACATGATCACGTCAAACCCACGTTAGTTCGTAAATACAAGTTGGGTTTCTTCTTCTGCGAAATCAAAGGGACAGCGATTAGTTTGTGCTAAACAAATTACTTGCCAGATACAAGAAGAGAGGGCGAGGATGTACATGGGATTACATTTTCATCACCAACGTTCCAAAAAAAAAAAAATAATCTCCTGTGTTTGATCACGTACGAACATATGTCTGGGTGTTGATAACACGATCGGTTTAGAAGATCGCGGCTAAGTTCGTAACACTGTGAAGAAAGCGTTGTCTTAATCTCATTATATTAGAAAGAGAGAAATAGTGACATACAACAGGTAGCTGAGATTCTGAACCAGAACCTTCCAGATCGCCTCGGTAAGCGAGAGGTTAGTTGAAAAGGTATACTACTAGAAGCTAGCTTTTATCTGATTTCGGATCGTTGCAGGAAGGTAATGGCAGACTAGAATTTTCGAGCACATGCTCAAACGTACACTACAACATCCAGAAGTACTTACGCGATGAGTTAATCATACCGCGATATTCCATTTACGTAACTCACGAAAATCCTAAGAAAAACTATGAACAAATTTCAGCAAAATTTATCGAATCTTGTTGAAGAAATGTGTAAGTTTTTTTCTCTTATAACAGATGAAAAGATCAAAATAGCATGGGGATCGTAAAACAGAAATTCTGATCATAAGTCATAAATAAGTATCTGTTACGCCAGTTCAGACAATAAATTTAGACATTAAGTCAGTTATTAAGATCTTCTACTCCAAGTCGGAAAAGAAGTTGAAAAATTAAGTCTTAAATCAATATCTGCTACTTCAGGTCAGAAAAGAAATTCAGAAGTTAAGTCAGTTATCAAGATATGCTACTGCAGATCGTTAGCAAACGAAGTTCAGAAATTAAGTTTTAAATCAGAATCTGGTACTCCAAGTCAGGTGTAATTCTCAGTTCTCGACAGTTCTGATCATCACCTTGTAACATATTCTGCTCCAGTTCCGTAACTGTTGACAGTAAAAAGTCTTCAGTTCATTGTGAAAAATTTATCTTCCTACCTGATCTTTTGTTGTTCATGGGTCTACCAAACGCTCTTTAGATTTGCTGGATTTGGAACTCCAGAGTTTTAGTAATAGAATATGTTGAAATGGCAGTCATGACGTTTCACGAGTTGAGGACCTCATTTTAAATCCTTCATCTGATATGAACTTGTATTGGTTGCATTTTCCTCCTGTTTTTTAATCACATGTACTCAAAGTTTAATTACTACTTAGCTTCTTATGTTCATGAAATTTGTTAAACTGCCAAAAATACGAGAGAAAACAAAACACAGGCGCATATCATGCACAGCTATCACAGTCTTATCTGAATGGATCAGTAATGTAAGAACAAAATTCTTATTCAGCAAACACGACCCGATGAGATAAGAACAGTTTGTATCAAATCTGATACAGCCTGCTTTGCGACATCACAGAATTGAATATGGGAAGATCTAGTGATATGTATGTTCAAAGCAAAGTGAGTTATAGAGGCTTTCCCAGAACTGCGAAGGGTTCTGCAACATTTTCATCAACAGATATCTTTTCACCTCGTTGCTCACAAAAAGTGAAAGATGCAATGTATGGATTATTAGAATCATATTTTGATGTAATGTAGAATGAAAGAGACCATTATGCCCATTACTATACTGTACGTTAAAACTTCCATGCTACATACTTGGTTTTCCTTTTTCTCGGGTTTGACGAGCACGATTAACAACGCTGAGTGCTATAAACAGTCACCGGCTGCCCCGGGCGGCCAGCGCTCTAAGCGCTGGCTTGTGACCATTCGTTCGTGAAGGGTCCGAGTTCAAATCCCGGTGAGGCATGGATGTTGTGTTTGTCTTACGGTACTGTCTTACTCCATTCCCTGGAGTCAGTGGCCCAAAATTAGAGACGGGCAACTGCTTATGGTCCATTAAGTTGCCCACGGTGGTCGTTAAACATTCAATCAAAACAAAAAGAAATAAACAAGCACCAGTTCCTAATTTGTAGATGCTGGTTCCAGACGAAGGGGAGGACCGGTACCGTAAAACCCAAACACTCCCCCAATTTGGGGTTCGAACTCAGATCCAGCTCGCACAGCAAGTCAGAAGCTTACGTTTCTAATCACTTGGCCCCCACGGCTGTCCGTAGATTTATCGAGGCGGTGCTCCTATGCATAAATATTTTCATGATATGCACGGAAATAAACTTGTAGATGATATTAAGAAATAAATTTGTACAGGAGCGCAATGCGCTATTTTCTACTCTAAAAACAGTGGCACACATCTCTCGATTATTCAAGCATGGAATTACTACCATAATGGAGCGTTTCTTGCTTACTGTGACTCAAGCGCAAGAACTGATTCTTTGCGATGAATGCTTTCAAGCCAGCAAAGATGCTACCTAACTATTTCTTTTTTCGATTTTTTGTTGTTCTCAGATTTCCATCTATAACTGAATGCTAGATCATAAGACAATCTAGAGGTACGCGCGTCAAAATGAACAAAGAATATCCACCAACATCTCGCTAATTTTTTTTATAGGTGCTCATTTTGTGAGTTAAGCTTTATTAACTACCTTGCTGAATAGCATGTCAGTTTTTACTAGATTAAACATTCTGATACAGATGTGAGTAGTAAATGTGTACTTTATGATCTCGTATTTACGAGAATCAATAATTAACAGGCAGATTTTCAAAGATATCCTGTCAACAGAAGTTAATTTTTGGCATAAATTTGTTGAGATTTATCGGCTTTAATTATTGAAACCCAGCAGTTAAGTCAGCCTGTAAAAACTATCTTTATGGAAGGTATAAATTTTTCTACATACTGGAGAAATACGTTTTCACTCTCTTTAAGTGATTTGGCCAAATTAACTTAAATTAAAACGAATGTACTAGGTATGGATGGAATCGTAATTTATGTAAAACAATAATTTTAATAGCTCTTTAAAAAAACCACGAGGCATGGAAATTATTGCTATTTCCTCTTAATAAACAGGACCGAAAGTAAATATTGCACTGCATTTAATAATGCAAGAACATTTTTAGAATGTGTCGAATGACCATCCCAATGTTCTCAATGTATCTCATGACACAATGCGGAGTTTATAAATCACTATTGCTGCTAATAAAGATAACTAATCGCAAACTTCTTTTTCACAAAGTGCAAGGGACTACAAAATTGATTACCTTTGTTCAGGAATAGGGATAGGTACACGAATATTCTATGAACACAGTGCTGTAATATTTTTTCTAAATTATCGTTTGCATGTAAATTTTCTAAATCTAATCATGTTTTGTGCACTGTTGGATTGAAAACTGATATAATCCGTACTAACAAATGACAAATCCGAAAAAACAGTAAACGTTTGTCTGTGTTTTTTACTGAAATAATAAGTATTCAACTCTTATTCCTTTCATTAGCATTGCAGAAATCGTTTCTCAATATCATCATCACCATTGTCAACACTTATCAATCTCCCACAACTATCTGCTCTGACCCAGTATCCTCCATGTCACTCCGGCACGATTTCGAATCTTATCCACACGTCTCCTACGTGGTCTTCTTCTGGGTCTGTCTCTCTTCCTTGGTGTTCAGCTTAATATTTCAATTATCCATCTGTGGCCGTACTTCTATCAGATACGTACAGCCCATTGCTAATTCAAATATTTTACTTTGATCACGATGCCTTCCAATCTTATCATTTTTCAGATCCATGTGTTCCATTTTTTACCTTTCCTGCTTAACCAAGCATACATCTCTCCAAGCTTCGTTCAGTTATTTGCAGCCTCTGTATGTCTGTTTTAGTTAAAGTCCATATATCTGCTGCATTCATGTACGTAACTAAAACAGACATTGATAAAACACTTGTACTTACTGAAAGGATGCATTGATTAAACACTTCTTTTAAGACAATAGATAATTGCTCTTGAAAATTGTTCTGTTTCCAACCAAGTTTTATAAGCCGATTAATTTCTTTATCAATGTGGCTCTTGCTTGATATCTGCTTCCCAAGGTAAATAAATGCAAGTATCGGTTACCTCTGGATTTCCTCCATCAGTCGCTGAGTCTTCGTTCCCAGTAAAAGCACATTCTATTTCAGTCAATTAATTTATCATTTTCAACTTCAACGCGTTGATTATCAATCAATGTATAACTTTGCGCATTGCAAATCACCTTTCTTACTAACGTAGGCAGATATTTTCTTCTGAATTTACCTTTAATAGTTCCAAAATGTTAAACTTAATGAAATTCTTCGCCTGTCATTTCCTTAGGATCTCCAGTTAATAAAAATCTGATCAGTTACTTTTGACAATAGCATCAATTTGAAAATTATTCTCTCCTAATTATGATAAAAATCAGAATAATAAAACGTTTAATTTAATTATACATTTGTACCTTCGTAGTATGATTTTCATGTTCTGCTCTTGGTAGATATTACATTTTACAGAAACAGTATATTATTATTGATCTTTCTATTGTAATTAAAGATAATAACGACTGTTTAACTCCCAACCAAATTTTGTGCAGTGATTTCCACAAAGTAAGTTAAAAAAGAAAAATCAAGATTATTTGTTAAAGGAGAGTTGGAAATGCACGAAACATAGATCTATGACATTGAATGCAACGCAGAGTTAGGGTATCGTATACAAGTGCCGATTGCACTGATTTATGCAAATGATCCGCAACATAAAACAAACTGTTGAGGAGGTGTGCGTCACATCGTTGGCGGAGTGTAAACGAAGAATGTTGAAACAAGATTTGTTTTAATGTCAAACGATACAGCATTTAAGAGATAAACAGAGATGGATAGCGATTAGAATATTAAAGGCAGACCAGGCTCAGGAAAGACGTTGCAAGGTGGATGCATGTGAGCCCTTCTGCGGTCGACCGAAAGTGGAACAAATTTCAAAATGAGCAATAACCTTCCCGAAAGTACAGCAAAGGAAGAATAGTGCTACAACATTCGTGGATTACCGATATCTCCAATTAATTGAGAGAAGGAACAGAACAGCTAGTCCCACTTTGCTGCGATCTTCCTTTGCTGCCGCAACAAGATGGTTGATATCTACTTCCACTGTGCACAGATAACTTCACGACGAGCTTCTGCGTACTCCTTATCCCGTCACGAAAGGGGCGATTTGAGTTGGCCAAGACTTCACGTCAATTGGGCTGAAACCCATAAAAATCAGTACTCTTCACGGAATGGGTCTAGATTTTCTTTTCAGAGGGATTCCACGCGTGATCTGAAATGGAGCGAACGAGGGACACGCTACAGAGTCTCTATGGCGGTGGAAGGAATACGTATGTTGGTGGTAGCGGGCCGGCAAGGGGCAGCACCTCGTTAACTTGACGCACATACCCCTACGTGCTTCCAAAAAAACGATAGATGCTCGACGCTATAAACATGATGTCCTGAATCCTGACGTTTGCCCTTATGCTGGTGCCATAGGAGATACATTTATCCTAGAAGACGAAAACTTTTGTCCCAAATGAGTCAGGCTCCTAGAACAATATATTCAATAAGAGACCATTCTTCCTACGGATTGGCCAGCCACATCTCTCGAACTTAGTTTTATCGAGCGTGTGTGGGATGCTTCAGGAAGACGTATTGCTGCCCTCAACCCCCCTCTGCAAGCTTTCGAGGCCTAGACAAGCTTTGCACAAACAATTGCTGTTTCTGATGAGTATCATCAACAGCATGAAACATCGCTGTGAGGACTGCATTGCTGTGAGGGGTGATCATACTCCCTACTGAGGTATTTTGTATATATATTTTTTTAACACCTTATTTTTCACCTGGTTATGTATGTGGCCACTTATGTCCGAATGACGTGTTTCATGCGAAATGTTCAGTGTTTCTCTAAGACCCTAAACAGTTCGTAAGAAACATAGGTTTTCACCAAGTTTCATAATATTTCATGTTGTATTTTGAGTTTTTGCGACTTTGCGGTTTTTTCCTCAATTTATGTGAAAATAAGTGGTCTTCTGACTTTGGCCCCAAATCGTGACAGACATTGAATTCGGCTCATGAAAAATCTTCGAACCAAGTTTCCAGCAATAAATATTAAATTACTTTACCAGGTATTTTTTTATTTGCAATCAAGGATTAAAACCCCATCAGTTTCTTTTGTGGCTAACGCAAGAAAGACTTCGTTGTAAGAGTTGCTTTCGAAAAATTAAGTCCAATCGTCATAATTTTTCTAAAGTGAAACATGAAAAATGCGTTTCATTACCAGAGTTCTGAACTTCTGAGCAATTTGATTCAACGCCTAGAAGTAAAGTTTAAAATCCGTGGCTCAAACTTACTAAATATTAAGTAAATTCAAATTGGTTTTAAATTCATGTTTTAGTATTCCTTCTACTTCGAAACCTTTATATATTATTTGATTTCCCCTTTGCAAGATTTCATCTGACTGTCGGCCAACCAGGTAGCCGAGAGAGTTGAGGCTCTGTCTTCATACCTAACACCAGAGGAAGGAAAGGGTTCTGAGGCTTTCACTTCAAATCTGTCACCAGAGAGAGGAACGGGTTCTGAGGCTCCGACTTCAAACATGTCACCAGAGAAAGAAATAGGTTCTGAGGCTCTGGTTTCAAATTTGTCACCAGAGAAAGGAATAGGTTCTGAGGCTCTGGCTTCAAAGCTGTCACCAGAGGAAGTAACGGATTCGGGCCGGCCCTGGCCTTTCCTGGAAGTAGTGACCGTGAATTCATGATGGGTGACTGCCATCATGACCCTACATTATATAATAATATATGTATCAGTTGCCCCATGTTGGTGGTTAAACTTCTAAATAAAAACATATAGCTGAGTATAGTGTTAAATATCAGTGCTAATAATTAGCTCAGCTTGCTCAACAAGCTATGTTAAAATAAAGATGATTTTCATTATCATATTTCATAAAGCTAAAATATTAGCAATTGTTAGTCTTACTTTTGTGGTCAAAATTATCTTTTCAGGTTTTTTTCTGTTTTATATTTTCTTTCATATCATTCATCTTCGTTTGTGTTCAAAATGAACTCATTATAAATTAAAAGCAAATGTTTAACATGCTCTAATTCAGTGTCTAATGCCCTTTTTACACATATAAAGGTAGAGATGTGTCTTTATACTTTGTTTCTATGAAAGAAAAATTACAACACTCTGAAAAACCTAACTTTATGTTTATCTCAGGGTATTATGATTTTGCTGTTTAATTTTTTTTTTTTTTTGATTGGAGGTTTAACGACCACCGTGAGCAACTCAATGGGCTATAAGCAGTCACCCGTCCCTAATTTAGGGTCACTGGTTCCAGGGAAGGGAGAGAGCCAGTGCCGTAAGACAAACACAACATCCATGCCTCACCGGGATTCGAACCCGGACCCCTCACGGACGAATGATCAGAGGCCAGCGCCTTAGACCACTACGCCACCGGGGCGGCTTCTGTTTAATGATTGCAGTGCTTGTCATGCAATGGCAGGAGATGATTATATTAGTTGAAGTGTGAAGAAAACAGATATGCGCTCAGCATCACGAAAATGTTAGACAAAAATTAAATTTATTCTGGTAAGCCTGATCATTTACTTAGATTTTACTTATATTTTGATTGAAGGTTTAAAGAACACTGTGCCATCCCAGTGGCGCACGGTGGTCATTAAAAAATATATATCTTTTTTTCTGAGGTTGTTGAACTTTCAGTCACTTTATTTCTTTTTTCTACGATAGTCCTTAAACTTTCAGCGGTCTAAGCGATGGCTTCTGATCATTCGTCCGAAAGGGGTCCGGGTTCGAATCCCGGTGAGGCATGGATGTTGTGTTTGTCTTACGACACTGGCTCTCTCCCTTCCCTGGAACCAGTGACCCTAAATTAGGGATGGGCGACAGCTTATAGCCCATTGAGTTGCTCACGGTGGTCGTTAAACCTTCAGTCAAAAAAACAAAACAAAAAACCTTCAATCACCGCCTTGCGCGTGGTGGTATGGTGGCGCACGGTGGTGATTGAAGGTTTAACGACCACCTGCGGCGTCAAAGCGCTGGATTCTGACAACTCGCCTGAGTTGGTTCGGGTTAAAATCCCGGTGAGGCGTGGAGGTTGCGTTTCTCTTACAGCACTTTGTGTCCCTATTCTTGAAATCAGTAACCCTAAATTAGGGACGGGAAACTGATTATAGCCGAATGATTTGCTCACAGTGGTCGTTAGTCTCCCGAACGAAAAAACACAAAGGACTACCCGGAGTAACATGATTGGCTGTAAGCAATCACCCGTCCCTAATTTAGGACGACTGATTTGAGGAAGGAAGAAACCCAGTGCTGTAAGACAGACATCACATCCATATCTCACCGAGATTTAAATCTATCTCGGACGTAATATCAGAAGTGAGAGCTTAAACCACTGCGCTACCGGACCGGCCTTAGTCAGTTATCCGAACGAAATTATTAATTTGAAAAAGGGAACAAATAGATGATTGTTTCCTCTACTAAGAAAAAAAGAAACATGTTTTATTCTTGGTTTAAAATAGAGATTATACAGATTTATATAGGAGATTTTAGGAAGGCAGCAGTCGGGAATGTTGGCTACTAGGAGGTATGAGTCTCTTGTTTTAAAATAAGTGTGACTTAAGCTTTTAACTAATCTTCTGATGCCTTGTTGGCGATCTCTGTGGCAGAGTTGTTTGAGCGTTGATTTACAACTTTTCGTCCGAGCAGAACCGTGAGTCTTGTCCTTGATTTATCGTGTTTGGCATGTTAGTCTTATGGCATTGGTTATATCCCTTCGCTAGAACTAGCTACCTGACTACTTACAGTCCACAGAGTTGTTCATGGGGGTCAATAAACCGCGAAATGAAAAAAAAATCTGATAATAACTCTTGATATTTGATCGCACTTTTCATCTTTCTTGTACATGTAATTAATGAAAGAAAGCATGTATAATAATCCTAAGATTTCATTTTTCTACATATACATGCCATCTCTGAAGCAAAGAGGAAAGGCACAATCATTTGCCAAAAGCATACGTCACATTAATTAGTGGTATTCGCTTTGCTGTTGGATTACTTTTGAGAGGTGTCCTACAATTATTTTATTTTACATTTTTTCATTATATTTTACATTTACTCTTTTAATAATAATTGAACCTTTGTTTTTAAGTGTAGCTAGTAACATATTCTTGAACAGTACGTGTGCTAAAGTTACGACCCTTTAGTTTTACCTTTATTCAGAAATCCCAAAATTTCTGGAACGGATCTTTTCCAACTGGGTAAGAGGGTTAAGGAAATGACTTTGCTAGGGGAAATTTGTTGCTGATTTTTGATTTATTGATATTTTGTTGTAAAAAAGGAGCCCGTCAAACGGATATGAAAATCATAGTTTGTTAGCAATTACTCATCTGGTGGTTTATTATCTCATATATTTTAGTTACCGTCACCGTGTAACTGCAAAGCTCATCCAATTTAATGACGTCAATCAATATTTGGTTATCATTATTAGCGAGAAATTTATTCGCCATAATTCAGAAGGGCTCAGTTTCGAATATATTCCATCCATTCCGAAACCTGATCAGCTGTTATATAATATTTCTCTCCCTCCTAATATGCAACTGTTTCATGCGACCTCGTTGTTCATGCGTAAACTTTCGTACAAAGATTGGACAAGAGAATGCGCAGATGTCGAAATCACTGAGTCGAATTTGCCACGTGGCGACATGGGATTGGTGAGATCTTCTGAGAGCTGCAACAGACTAGGCGCTTTCGCGTGGATTACTGAGAGTGAAAGAGGGAGCAACGGAACGAACGCCCTTTGAATGGAGAAAAAGAAAGCGATGGAGAGGAGAGAGAGGCGGTGGAGGGAAACAAGACATCAGTCTGGAGGACTTGTGCGTGTTCAGAACAGTGTGTGGACGCGAACTGGGATGCAGTAAGAGGCGCGAGATGCCGTGACTTATTTATGCTGGAGGACTTCTACGCTCACGAACGGCGCTCATGCCGGTCATCGAAGTAATTTCACGTTTGTTCCCTTTGCGTGCTTAAGAAATATTTTTTTGACCACGTGCATTCTCTGCTGAAAATTAGTAACTTTACTTTTCCTAGACTGAGATCTCCAACGATGAAAGGGAATTCAGCAGAGGGAGAAGTGCTTTTCTAAACCAAGCAAATTTTGTCTTGTTCTGATGTCCAAAAAGTGGTAAAAACAATTCATTTGCCAAAAGCATATATCACATTAATTACTGGCATTTGCTTTGCTGGTGGATTACTTTTGATAGGTGTTCTATAATTCTTTGAGGGAATTATAAAATAGTAAATTCACATCTTTCGTATGGGGATAAAAAACCCCGAAACACTGAACAATAGGGGATCTCACCGAATTACATATGCTCCAGTTTTTCACAGTTCTGTGATTCAAGGAATCCAAAGAACATCATATTGCGATATTTTAAATGACACTTTGCGATAATTCGAACTGTTCTAACAACTCTGTGGATCTGGAATAAAGGAAGGTCTTTAATATAGTCCCCGAATTTATTTTGCTCGCGTATAATTACTCAATAAATGTCTAACAGTAAAGAGTGTTATAATACGTGCCAGTATAGGAAACATAAGCAATTGCATTAATGTTTTCTTCTCGGTTAAATGTACAGTCATCAGCGAAATTTAATCTATATATACTCATAAAGAATAATTGACATTCGTCTTAGAAAAGCAAAGCAAATTAATATCGTAATTTAAGGAGACAATAACATTTGTCTGCGAAAAGGTTTCAAAAAATGATTAATGAATATTTACTATTACAGAAGACTGAACCCATGATATCAAAGAAGTGATATCAAATCGTTTCCCCTGTAGAGGACAGCTTTGTGACTAAAAACACATGAATTCAAACATGACATACTAATTTACTCATATACTTTCATAAAAAGTGCCACTGATAACGACATAATCAGAAACCAAGCTGACAACTGCTCCCATCTGCACTGTTTCCTTGACATTGCAGGTAAGTAATTTTTTCATCTATAGTATGCTTAAGTGAGGATATTTCAAAAAATGTGTATTATCCTAATTCTAAACATAAATCCCGTAGCGTCAGACACACGGTCATAATTTTCTTATTATATGTGTGTGAAACATAACACCATATAACTGTTGATATCAAATTATAATGTATAGAAACAAGAAAACCTCTATCCCATTAGAACAAAATGTATTAATATAAAGTCTGCAGCTAAACCTTGGATAAAATATAATGATTAAAGTTCTCAGTAATAGATGTGGGCATTTAATGAAACAGTTTCGACGCAGTGATAATTAGTCGACCCCAATTTCCCCAAATCGCGGAATAAAGTAGAAACCTCCAACAAATTGTTTTGGCCAAAACGAAATGGTAGCATTGCGCAGTCCCGGTGGCGCAGTGGTCTAGGCGATGGCTTCTGATCATTCTTCCTGAGATGGGTCCGGGTTGGAATCCCGGTGAGGCATGGATGTTGTGTTTGTCTGACGGCACTGGCTCTCTTCCTTCCCTGGAACCAGTGGCCCTAATTAGGGACGGGCGACTGCTTATAGCCCACTGAGTTGCTCACGGTGGTGGTTGAACCTCCAATCAAAAAATCATTTCTCAGAAAAAACTTTCCTGTTGGTTTAATTCTCACAAAGTTCTTCAACATTTAAAAATAACATCAAATGTACATTTTTTAATATAAATATGTCGAGAACATATCAAGAGTGGTAAAGTATATACCTTTAAAAAATTGTTTTGACCTAAACAAAATGGAAACATTCCACAGAAGAAACTGCCCTTTTGATTCATTTCTCACAAAGTCTATGTACATATGTTAATATAAATATTAAACAATATTTATTTAACACTTGTTAATAATTGTATAACTATCTGTTAAACTATCACACATGTTTTTCTTTCATTTGGATTAGTAGTTCGGTTTTCCACTATGTCACTTAATAAAACATTTTCAATCACTATTTATAAAATCAAAGCCAAACTGTAATGAGAATTTGGAGAAGTTCTATTTTAATAGAGAAAAGTCACAGGGATCCCTACATTTATGAACCAAAATATCAGCATCACATCTGCCGAAGTTTTATAAGTACCACATCTCTGAGTCACTGATAGAACGTTTTATTTTTTATGTATTACAAATTGCAACATATTTGTGAAGATTTGCGTTGGCATATTATTCATCAATAACAACATCGTTTCCATCTATAACTGTAGTATATCAATGTGAAATGGATAAAATTGCATTTAAAATCAAATTTATTTTTAGAACTATATTTCTTTGATTAATATCAAAGTGAAATATACCGAAGAGTTAGAAAGTAAAATACCATAAAAAAGAACAGCTTTAAAAAAAAAGCTGAATTTTACTTGGAGAAAAAATGCCTAGAATTTTTTTCTGAGTATAGCTAGTAGCATGAGCAACGCGAAATAACATAAGCAGCCATTTGTGATTAATTTAAGTCCACTGGTTCTTGGAAAAGAAAGAGAGTTAGCGCCGTTAGGCAAACATAGCAGTCGTGTCTTGTCCGGCACCATAACCTGTCCTCAGGTCGTACGACTAGTCAGGAATGCATGCCTCTGACCTCTAGACCGACAGGTGGGCGCTTAGGATTTAAAGTTTCCAATACTGCATTTGAAGAAAATGCGTTTATAAAGGATATCTAACAAACTTCTTATGTAATATCTAAATAACCCTTCCGATATGGTTCTGCTGCAGATTTTGTACTAACGAAAGGACGTGGTGTTCACTCCAATAGGCCAGATAGAAACTGCCATAATGTAATTAAAGATCACTACCTCCAATAATGGAAGACAGCCATAACGTTGTGGCTGTGAGATTGCTTTCCATAACGCTACGAATGCAGTTTTGCATGCTATCGAAGAGATTCATTTTTTCACGAAAATTTAAAAGCATCTTACATAAACTGGGAAATAATTGCAGTGATATTTTTTGCGATTGAGAGAGAAATGTAAAAGTGTTTTTTTATTCTTCTCAGTTTTGTTCATATCAGAAACAATTTAAGCCCGTCGATGTGTTGCACAGAAGTCAGTTCACATGATATGATCACAGTATCAGTCGATATGAAAAAGTTCGTTAAATTTATTTCTGTTGTTTGTGCAAATAAAAATTTATCTGCTGAATTCAACAGTTTTTATATCGCCAATAGGATTTGCTTATCGTACTGTGGTACTTTTAGACTAACAGATATGCATGAACACCATTTCAGTAGAACAGATTCGTTTTTTCAGCGTATACCGAATTTATTTGGTCTAACGCTGAGATGTCTTCAGAGAAAACTCTTTTGTGACTTTTATACTCGTCATTATGTTTCTTAATCTTCTTCTATAGGGCACTTGTGGCAGTTTGTTTACCGCCAGTATATTTTCAAGTATTAAACTAATCTGAGGCATATCGTTCGCTTGATGTTGGCTGAAGGAAAGAACCATCCTTGTATTGAGCCAGTGATTTAGTTCCTTATATTACGTTGGGGTGACATATGTTGCTGCGCTGCCGAAATATTACGAAAACATTGATAAAAAATGTGCAGCGTCGATTGCGAAGAGAGGAATGAGTAGTTGCTAAAGTGTTCAGTCGTGATGGAGGATGTCTTGCACCAGTAACACGAAGAAGAGAAAATATGGGAAAGGAAATGGTCAGTTAAACTCTAAGAAGGGCATTAAATATTGAAGTATGTCTTCCAGGAATAACAGTCTCTTGAACGATGAAAGTCACTAATTTTTCCAAAACTACAGCTATGATGGTTATAATGAAGCTAAATGCCAAGGAGGTGGGGAATGACCAGCAAGCAAAACTCGTATAAATATTCATTTCAGGAATCATCTTCACACTCTATTAGATCAGACACGACTCTGTACGTCAGCTATCGCCAGAAAGAAATTTTGCCAATTTTTAAATTCTTGCCACTATGTTGTTCCAAATTTTACCATGACAAAGTTGACAGCGTCTGTTTTTGATTCAAGTTTCGTTATGTTTTTCAGCAGTGTGTGAGTTGGCAGTCACTTGCAAAAGTTCAAGACCACCTGTCAGTTTATAGAAAAGTAAAATTTTAAAGAAACAACTAATTATTAATCACAGATATTTAAACAAGTTAGTAAAATCATGCAATGCATTGATTACGATACGCTTTTCAACATACCAGAAATTATTACTCAAGTTATGTAGATAATGGCTGTGGAATAAATCTCGCTCCTATGTCCTGACCTTTGACCCCATTTCGATGATATTCAACAAATCCGGTTCACTATACCTCCGGGACAACATGATAAAGCTTTGTTGCAATAGAAGCAGTTTTACGCAAGTTATGAGAATAATGGCTGCGGAATAAATCTGGCTTTTGTGCAATGACCTTTGACCCCATTTCGTTGATATTGAACAGAACCGGTTCACTATACCTCCGGAACAACATGATAAAGTTTTGTCGCAATCCAAGCATTTTAGGTAAGTTATGATGAACAAGGGCAATGGAATGGATCTAACTCATGTGTCCTGACCTTTGACCCCATTTCGCCCATTTTCAATATGGCTCGTCCCCAGTGGCTCCCTACCACATACTAAAATTTTATCGAAATCGAACCATTTTTACGCAAGTTATGACACATAAGGGCAATGAGATATGCCCTGCCAGACCTTTGACCCCATTTCGCCTATTTTCAATAGGTTTCGTGACCAGGTGGTTCTCTACCACATACTAAAATTTCATCGAAATCGACCCATATTTACGCATGTTATTATGACGCATAAAGGCAATGGAATAGATCTCGTTTTTATGTCCTGACCTTTTACCCCATTCTGTCCATTTTCAACAGGATTCGTCCGCAGGTGGTACCCTATCACATACTAGAATTTCATCGAAATCGAATCATTTTTACGCAAGTTATGACGCATAAAGGCAATGGAATGGATCCAGCTCCTGTGTCCTGTCCTTTGACCCAGGCTTCGCCCATTTTCAATAGATTTCGTCCCCAGGCGGTCCCCTACCACATACTAATATTTCGTCGAAATCGAACCATTTTCACGTGAGTTATCGTTCGGACGGACGGACGGGAAGACGGACAGACAGGCGGACGGACAAAGCTGGATCATATACGCTTCTTCAACCTACGGTTGGAAAGCGTAAACAAAAAGACACCACAAATGAATACTTACATTCTTTACAACACAAAACGACCGAAATCAGTACTTCGTGTGGCCACCTTTGTTCTTTATAACGGCCAGAATACGATGTGGCATACTCTCAATGAGAGATTTGCAGTAGTCACTTGAAATGTCTTTGCACCACATGTACTCTATCCGGTCAATCAAAGCTTGGGAATTTGATGGCTGTTTTTCTGCTACCTTGTTTTCTAAAATGGTCCACACATTTTCGATGGGGTTAAAGTCGGGACTATTAGCCGTCCAGACAAGTACAGTTATGTTTCCTTAGCAGGCAGTCCTTTACTGTCTTAGATCTGTGGCATGGAGCACCATCATGCGTGAAGTTTGTGCATCTGTGAGCTTGCATATGAGTTAACAACTTCTCACGTACATTTCCACATAAAAAGGACCAGTCATGGTAGTGCCTTTCGGCAAAAAGGATAATGAAGCTGTACCGGATGCTGACATAGCATCCCCTATCATCTGAAAAGTCAGATATCTTATGGTGAGAAGGGTATATGTTCCATCAAACATTTTGGCTTTTGGTCGTTGAACATGTGACTCATGTGATTTAAATTGACGGACAGTTGATTCACCGAATAAATAACTTGGCCCAAATTTTCAGCAGTCCACGACTAAAGATTCTTCGCAATCTGGAGTCTCTTCTTTTTCATGACAGAGGTTAGTTTAGATATATGTGCAGGTTTATAAGACTTTAATCCAATATCTTTGCTAAGGCGTCAGGAAACAGTGCTGATACTAATTTCAGACCCTTTTGAATGTAGAAAGATCTTGCCTTTCTTGCACGAACTCCTCGGAGAACGCATGACTATTTGTCATATGGCATTGTCGTGACGTGGGATTGTTTTCCTTGGACGTCCACTTCCCTCTTGGTTTCTAAATTCACCTGTATCTCGATATTTCATGATCGTATTATGAATAGCATTCTTGCTCACATTCACCTTTCTGCTTATGTCACGTTCGGAGAATTCTTCATTACATAAATCATTATTTGTGCCCTTTCAGTAACACTTAATGACGGCTTTTTGTCTATTTTTAGCTTTATAGAAAATACGTACAAAACCTCTCAGCGTGAAAACCAGAAACAAACTGACGCTTGCACGCTTCCCCCAACATTATCAACATCATGAAACGTATAGAGCTTATGAAATCCATTTATTTTTTGTGGTGTAGTCAGCATAAAGATTCGCCAAGCTTTCGCACTCCACTGGGAGGATTTGTCAAGGCAATGGCAGTCATAAACATGATTACTCAAGTATGGTGTATTAATAATAAATATATCTGTCAACATCTGCCACTGTAGGATGATGCAACCCCGACAGGAAGTTTAGTAATGCAGACAGTAGCTGACGCAATCTGCAGAAATCTCCTAATACCATCAGATAATCTTAAACTTTTGTAAATGACTGCGTTGCGACCGACATGTACTTGCTATTAGGAGATATAACGTATTAATATAATCATTCATCGTTTTCATGACTTTCCAAAATGCACGACAAAGAGATTTCCAAATATATGATTTCGTAATATGGAGAAACCAAAGAAGCAGTAAAAATTCTCAAAAAGCTTTTGTTCATTCCTGTGCTCGCATATCGTGCCTAGAATAGAGGATATTCAGTTCCTAACCAATAAACTTTGCAAAACAGCTTTTGAAACAGTGAATCTCTGCTGACGATCCGTCTTCTTGAATTCGTGTAGCTTGAGTTCAGCTGATTAGACTTGTTAATCATTATCTGCGTAGTGTTCTACTTGATAGTGTAATGACAGTTCAAGCAGTTTTAAAGGGAGATTTCATTATTTTGAGTTCTATCAAAAAATTATATCACGAGATTGTCACTGCGTCTCAACATAATAAGCCGCAACAAAATCATTCCGCGGCGAATTAAACTGGTAAAAGACGGAAGAGGAATATGATTTTTACCAAACTCGATACTGATATAAACCGGATTTATAAGAAAATCAATTAAGTATTTAAACTGACACAGTAGATTGTGTTTGGTAAGATAATTATAAAAATATTTAGAGAATTCAAAGCAAATCGGCTCCAATCCTTGTGATACAGAATATAGCGAAGAATATCATACATAAATGGGAAACGAATTTCCCCGAAGAAACAATTCTTCGCAAATTCATGGAAGACGATACAAACGTAATCATTGGCATGGGTGTGCCGTGATTTCACGGGTGTGGACTACAGTTAAAATACGGCACATTCCATGCCAACGATTACGTTTGTATCGCCTTCCATATATTTGCAAACAATTATTTCTTCGGGGAAATTCGTTCCCCCTTTATGTATAATGTTCTATGAAGCACTGGAACTATCCGGCCCCTGTTGGGAGAAAAGGTCGTTGGGGCGCTACGATGAAGCTGATAGTTGCTTCGACTGGCGCAAATTTGAAATGTTATCAGATTTCTAAGTTACATCTGCTTAGCTTCAGTTGCTTAGAACTTCCTTATCCTGGGTGGTGTAACGGATAGCATACTCGACCGGTAATCGGGAGGTGAGGGTTGGATTCCAGCTCGAGGGCAATGTAATTTTCAAGTTTTCTGTAAGAGTGGCTACATGCACAACAGCGAAAATACGGCACATCCGTGCCAATGATTACGTTTACAGCAAAGAAGTGAGGAATTCTTCTATCGGTGTGACGTTCCAATCCTGTTCCACTTCATATATCGTTTTCTATTTTGTACGGAGGTTTAACGACCATTACGATGAGTAACTTAATAAGATAAAAAAAGGTTTCTTGTCCTTAATTTCTGGCTACTGGTTTCTGGAAGGAGATCGAACTAATTTCGTAAGAAAAACACACCATCCATGCATCATCTGGGATTCCAGCCTGTACACATCTTGGACGATTGTTTAGAAGCCAGTGCCTCATACCACGTGGCTACTCGGATGGACTTCAGAAGATCTCCTTAGAAGAATCTGAAATACGAGTGTATATTTACTGAGCTTTTGTTCTTAGCCATCTCTGTTTTTTTCTTTTCTATGGGAGGGAAGATTAAAGACGGAGTGGTCCTCTAATACCATAGGTAAACCGTCCGTAATTTGGGTCCGCTGATTCCTGGAAAGGCGTGGTAGCGGCTTTTTGGTAGCGGCCATGTCTCAATCGAGATTGGCATACGGGCCCAGCTAGTATGATCAGCCACAGACCGCTAGGCAATAGGGCACCCAAAACCGTCTGAAAGACATATTTGAGGTGTTTATCGCCGATGCTGCCAAAGGTTTGGTTCCTAGCCATCAAATTTGCACCTTTCCAGTAGAGTTGTATAAAACATCGGTAAACAGATCACGCCTCAATTCAACCACCTCAGTGGTCCGTAAAATCCTGCGACTGCACATATGGAGAAATTTGTATTTTTCTTGGTAGGTATATAACATAAATCTCAATTATATTTGACTTCTGATGTAAAAATGTTAAATCGTAATGCATTTGTTCCTCACAGAGTACTCTATCTTTTAACACTGAAGCATATTTTCAGGAAATGTAATAATCTATATTCATAATTTTGCCTTGTAATTGTATCAAATTTCTATTGAATGTCATTCTTTAATAGCATTTTCACACACTGGCTCCCATAAATTAAGCAACAAAGCAAATTCTGCGATAATTGGGCGAAATATAGTTCAAATTGCACGACATTTGCATATGTTACGAGCCGAAGGCATATAGCATCGATGTACGGAAGGCAAATGAGTCGCGCTGGCAGTGCTTTATGCAAATGTGCAAGAGCTTAAAACCATCTGTTTCGAAGGGAGTCGCAAGTTCATGTGCCACGGGGAATGACAAGATTTCGAAATAACGATTTTGTTAACGTGGCTTCGAGACGTCATTTACCAGAGGATTTACGCTACAAAGCGATAGGCCGACTTGAAGTAGGGAAACAGCAAGCGAACGTCGCAAGATGGCTCAATGTCGATCGTTCTGTGGTCAGAAGGATTTGGCAGCAGTTCCAAGCCACGGGTGCAGCATCCAGAAAGTACAGCGAAGGTAGACGAAGGGCGACGAACTCGGCGGATGACCGTTGTTTGCGGCTTTTCGCACGGCGGAACAGGACGGCTACACAGACTCTTCTCAGATCTATTCTTGCGGCAGTCACCTGACGGATGGTATCTGCTTTGACGGTACGCAGAAGGTTAGATGCAGGGGGACTGTATGCTCGGCAACCGGTATCATGCGTGCCTCTCACCCCCGCCACCGGAGGGAATTTTTCAATTGGGCATGAATGCATGTGAACTGCAGTGAAAATCAATGGAGGTTCATTCTGTTCACTGATGAGTCCGATACTGTTTACAGAATGATTCTCGCCAAGTTTACATCTGCAGAGAGGTCGTTACTCGCTATCTTCCCGCTAATAACTCTGAAAGGGACACCTGAGGTGGTGGTAGTGTTCTTGTGTAGGCAGGCATATCGTTAGGTAGCCGTACCGACCTCTATGTGTTGCCACATGGAAACCTCAATGCTCAGAGGTATAGAGCCGACATTTGGACCCCATTGTTTGTCCGTATGCGGCCGCAATTGGCGATGCATTTGTACTGCAGACGGTTAACGCAGTTCGCCTCGTGTGTAGAACAGGAGACTATAGTCCGCATGGAGTATCCAACACGCTCTACCGATCTGAATCCCATTGAACTTGTTCTGGAATGCTCTTGGGAGGCGCGTTGCTGGCCTCCAGCCCCATCCCCGAACCATGCAGGGGCTCCACACAATTCTGCTTGAGCAGTTAACGCAGCTGTCCACGGAACCGGTTGACACCATAATTAACAGCATGGAACATCGCTGTCGCGCTTGTATTTCTGTTCGGGATAGCCACGCTCCTTATTGAAGTACCTTTTCTTGTGTAATCTTGATATCAGTATTTCTGTCTTTCCATATTTGCATCACTCGTACTAAATGTGTATGCTTTGTATCACATGTTTTTAAGTGTTTTTGTTGCATTTGATTTGATAAAGCTTACCACCAAATTTCATTCGAATCGGTTGCATGCTTCTTGAGATATCAGGATTTTTGCGTTTGTTGCTTCATTTATGGAAGCCAGTGTATTTATTTCGAATCCGACCTAATGCAAATATGCTTTTCTTTAGTTATTTTTCACCTACCAGAAAAAAGTATAAACTAGATTTATCAATTTTCAAATAGATTCCAGTTTACCAGCTGAATGTATTTACAATAATGATAATTGTTTAAAATGCACGGTTTCCATATGGAACCAAATTTGAGAACTGAGAAAACATCACGAAGGATCAAATTTCTTCACAATGTATTGCATTGTTACGTGAGAGTTTATTTATTTGTTTATTCTTTGTTTGCAGAGAACATAGTCGGAAAAAGAAGCCTCTGCAAAGATTTAATGATCATATGAATATTAAGCATTTCTTAGTATTCTTAAACATTGTTTCTGCTGTCGTTCATGCCGTGCGTTGCAAAATGTTGTAGAATATTTTTTTCTCGTGCCGTGCGGTAATCGATGCTCGCGCAGTTGCAGAATGATTCAAGACTTACAATAATCACTATGGTATATCATTTTTGCGGAGTATAATGTAGCTCCTTACTACTTACTATCAGAGTGCCCGACGAGTGGTGTTAGAGGCGTAGCCTTATGGCTATGTCTTTCACCTATCCCTAATCCAGTGGCCCCGAATTAAGGATTAGAGACTGTATATAGCTCTCAGAGCTGCTGATGGTGGTGTGCTCTCTCACTCCTACGTCCCCCCCCCCACCCGACGCCCCAGGAGAAAAATTAGGCTATCTTTTTTTTACATTTAATCTACAATTCTCTTTTAAAATCAAATGATCAAACAAACATCCTCGCTCTTTCCACGTTTATAAGTGAGTCACGGAAAAACTCTAACCGGCCGCCACCGGGAGTCGAATCCAGGGTCCCTCTACTCCCGGTGGCGGCCGGTGAGAGTTTTTCCGTGACTCCCTTATAAACGTGGAAAGAGCGAGGATCTTTGTTTGATGTTTCTGGTAAACGTTAAATGTCTGTATTGAAAATCAAATGAAACCAATACTGAAGTATTATAATTATCAAGTTACTAATTCTTTTTATTGTCACTTCTTAAACATGCTTTTATTTGTCTTTTTCAGGTTGAAATACTTGAAAAGTACTTATGTTTCGTTTAATAATCATTTTTGAATACTAAAATGTGAATCGAAAATCCTCTTGTAATTAATTAAGATTTTAAAAATACGATTAAATTTTTAAATGATAATTAATTTAAAATATTTCGTACATTCTGATGGCATTCGGAAATAAAATTTATAAGAAATGAATATACCATCTCTATTTAAAATACATGATAACCACCTATCTATCCTTTTTAAAATACGTGATAACCAGAAATGTATCCTTTTTAAAATACATGATAACCAGAAATCTATTCTTTTTAGAAACCAAAGAAGACGAGAAAACCCTGATTCTTCCGGATGCTTATTTAACACGCAATTATGTTTTTAATGCAGTATGTATAATAATTTTGTTTTGCCACGGATTTATTACAACTGTTTGTAATGTGTAAACATTATTGGAAGGTTTCAGCAAAGAGCGCTTAAATTAGTTTTTAATTTTTCTATTTCAAAGTCATAATGCTGAAATCAACACCCTTTATTTTGGAAAACGTTTCTTATAAAAACGTCAGAGAATAACTATAACATAAAAACTTTAAGTCCTTGGCTTAAAGCAGCGAATAAATTCTATTGCGTGTATTCAAACGCCATAGTAAATCAGTTCTGCTTTGAAAAAAATGGAATTAATTCACAATCTGTAAGCATTTAAAAGAGCCGTATCCTTCCCTGAGGATACCAAACTGTACATTTATTTCATAGCAGTAAGAAGTCATTTTGATTAAATCCCAAATGAAAATCTTAAATGATAAATATGACTCACGGGATTAATCTCATTATGTAATCTTTTTTAGCGAGAAACATGCGCAAACGCGTAGAAGCATTTATGGAAAAAAAGTGAAAAGAATGACTTTGAAAGGCTTTTCCAAAACAGCGACTTAAGATTTTAGGAAGCAAAATATTATGACAACAGAAAATTTTCACTGATTGCAGTTTCACTGCGAATTGCGAAAGCGTAAAATAGAATTTAAGTCTTGTTAAATGAAATGGTTTTGAATATCAGAGATGGTTCAGAAGATTTCATTTAAAACATTTGTGTACTTCTAAAAGGGTCTAATAAAAGTTTAGGAAAGTGCTGTACTGTGCATAGTGATATAAAAAAGTTCTTATTGGCAGAAAAAGTTCCTGTAACGATTCTCTGTGAATGTGTGCGCGTGTATTGTGAACGACTTCCTGCTTGGCCCATATCTTCTACCAACGCGACTCGAATGCAGATGTTATCGTATTTTTCTGGAAGAGGTTTTACCAGAATTGCTTCAAGATGTACCACTGGCCGTCCGACAAGGACAGTGGTTTCAGCATGATGGGGCGCCAGCCCATTTTAGCATTCATGTGCGCAATTCCGTGGATGCCACTTTTGGTGCGCGATGGATTGGCCGTGGTGGACCAGTCCGTTGGCCACCCCGATCGTCCGATTTACCGAGCCTTGATTACTTCTTATGGGGACATCTGAAGGCCCTTGTTTACGAGACTCCAGTTGACTCTGTTGAGAATCTCGTTGCTCGAATATCCGTTGCAGCTGCATGTGTGCGAGAAATACCTGGCATCTTTGAAACTGTGCGCCAATCACTCCGTCGACGTTGCAACGCATGTATTACTGTTGGTGGACGCAATTTTGAGCAATTATTGTAAACATTGCTGTAAAGAAGCACTTGTCAACGATGCTGTAAGTAAACAATTTGTTTTCCTTTCATGTCTATTTCTTGTGTTTGGGCCTCAACGCGTCACTTGCGCCCATACATTCCTATACAAAAAATGTTTGTTGCAGTGTGCTCTACCACCCCTTAAGGTTTGTCCCATTAGTTCTGAATCACCCTGTATATGATATCATCGAATATTATTTCACCATGTTTTAGATAAACATAACAATATATCTTTGCAAACCGCGTAAATTACGAGAACCTGATGCACGCAAAAAAATAAATAAATGATGCTATGAAAACCGTGCGCCGTAACGAAATTGGGCTTCCATACGACCACCCTTCAGGAGAGAGGGTTACTACAATTCTCGAAACCTTTAAAATAATTCATAACACAATGAGGTGTAATATTTAGACCAGAAATCACTAATCCCCTCACTAACAAACAAATAATAGGCCAGAAATCACTAATCCCCCTCACTAACAAACAAATATTAGGCCAGAAATCACTAATCACCCTCACTAACAAACAAATATTAGGCCAGAAATCACTAATGCCCCTCACTAACAAACAAATATTAGGCCAGAAATCACTAATCCCCTTCACTAACAAACAAATATTAGGCCAGAAATCACTAATCCCCCTCACCATCAAATAATTATTTGACAAGAAATCACTAATCCCCCTCACTAACAAACAAATATTAGGCCAGAAATCACTAAACCCCCTCACTATCAAATAATTATTTAACAAGAAATCACTAATCACCCTCACTAACAAACAAATATTAGGCCAGAAATCACTAATCCCCTTCACTAACAAACAAATATTAGGCCAGAAATCACTAATCCCCCTCACTATCAAATAAATATTTGACAAGAAATCACTAATCACCTTCAATAACAAACAAATATTAGGCCGGAAATCACTAATCCCCTTACTAACAAACACATATTAGGCCAGAAATCACTAATGCCCTTACTATCAAATAATTATTTGACAAGAAATCACAAATCACCCTCACTGACAAACAAATATTGGACCAGAAATCACTAATCCCCTCACTAACAAACAGGTATTAGGTCAGAAATAACTAATCCCGCTCACTAACAAACACATATTAGGCCAGAAATCACTAATTCCCCTCACTAACAAGCAAATATTAGGCCAGAAATCACTAATCCCCTTCACAATCAAATAATTATTTGACAAGAAATCACTAATCACCCTCACTAAGAAACAAATATTAGACCAGAAATTCCTAATGCCTCTCACTAACAAACCTGCAATTCAGCTGTTCTTCCTGTTTTGAGGTCAGATTTTAGCTTGAGCATGCGCAGATGGACTTTCGTAACTACAGCACATTTCATCGGTGTCACTCGTATTTCTTTCTTCGCCTAAATCTGAATCGTACTAGGGCTAGCCACCAGCGGCAACCGATAACTCGGGTACAGTTGGCAAATTTTGAGCGAAGCTATTGCAAAATCTAAGCTCATTAAGGCGTCTATTATAACAAATTCTGAAAAACAAACGTGTAAAATGTATGACTTCCAGAACAAAGGTACGAAATATTAAAAAAGAAAGAAATGCCTAAAATTTATCATGAAATACTGTCCTCCCTGCCTTCACGTTGGTTGTGATCAGATTGCATGTAAACAAAGCGGAAAGACACACTCAGATCGGGAACCACGTTTTTTATTTTGTGTCGCGAAAGACAGACACACAGACATATACACAAACTTCCTTTTATTATTATAGATTAAGGAAGTATTGAGCTAACAGACGGGGTCTTTTCTTTTCTTCTTTTTTCCATTCAAACGATTTCTTAAATTAATGTTAGTGAGCCTACTTTCGTGAAACGGTTTACGTAAAATGACATTTATTTTTAATTGAAATTCCTCAATGACACGGAATTTGGGTAATCGGAAGGCGTCAAAACCTGACCATGGACGATGTCCAATCGCATGCAAACTATCACGGTGATCGGATGAGTCATCTCGTACCTATGCCCGAACAACTAATTGTCTCGAGTCTCGTAAAAAGAGCTCTACTCGGCCTTCGGACTCGCTTCGCTCAATCGTTTGAATTGAGAAACGAAGAAATTGAAAGACCCCGTCTGTTAGCTCAATACCTGCTTAATCGATAATAATAAAAGGAAGTTTGTGTATATGTGTGTGTGTCTGACTTTTGCGATGCAAAATGAAAAACGTGGTTCCCGATCTTGGTGTGTCTTTCCGCTTTCTTTGCATGCAACCACAACCAACGTGAAGACGTGAAGGAAAGTAGTTCATGATAAATTTTAGGCATCTCGTTTTTTGAATGTTTCGTACTTTTTTAAAATGTTTTCGTTTTGGAAGTCATAAATTTCACGCATTCGTTTTTCAGAATTTGTTATAATAGACGCCTTTATGAGCTTAGATTTTGCAACAGCTTCGCTCAAAATTTGCCAACTGTACCCGAGTGATCGGTTACCGTTGGGGTCTTGTCCTAGTAATAAATATCGTTGTCGTATAATTAAACAGTTGAAATACTTACTACTGCAACCGTCATAGTTTAGTAAATATTTACTATTATGACTCACATATGTCCTTTCATCGGTTGTACGACAAAAAACATTTTTCAATCCACCTATCTAAGGACCGTTCAGTGTCAGAAATTAGTAAAACTTATTGTATGTTTTATTTTTTGATTCCACTTATCGTGTTCCAGACTGTGGCTCAGTGGTGCTGTGAGTAACGCGAATAAATGCAATATGGTGTACGCAAATATTAGAGTGATTCGAACATCATTGCCTTTTTAAAGAACCTCTGTGTGTTAAGCAACTACTCGGTGCGCATGCGTTATGCAGATAAGAACAACGCATGAATGAAAAACCGGAATCGTCTAGTTGGCATAAATAGAAGCACACGCTGCCGTGATTTATTGGAATTTCTTCTCTGAAAATCTATGGACGAGAAATACAAAATTTAAGTGCTGTTACGATATTTATAAAAAAACATTTACAGCCGCAGCGATGCAAATTTTTGCCGTAGAAGGTGTGGCTGAAAGAACTGCCAGATTTTGATTTCAGTGATTTATAAACGGGAACTTCAGCCTGTAAGACAAAGAACGTGCTGGGAGACCTAAGACGATGAATTCTGAAGCTGTATGCAAAGCCGTAGAGTTAAATCCGTACACAAATACTAGACAACTGTCTAATGCCCTGTGCCTACAACTGTTCGCGAACTCCACAAGCTCGGCACAACGCATAGGGTCTGTCGACCAATGAACTGACTGCTGTTCCAGCTCAGCGACGTGTGCATGTGTGTCATCAATTGCTCAAAAATCCGTAGGATAACCGTTTCTTTAGGCGAATTGTGACATGTAATGAAAAGTACATATTTGTCTGGCATCCTTACATAAGAAGCAGAGGTCATATCCCTAAAATCTACTAGAACTAGTCCCCAAATTAGGACGATTTGAGCACAAAATGTTTATGCGTATGGTGGAACTTTGAGGGCCAAATCCATTGGCAATTGGTTTCAGCTGGCAGAGGCATTAACGGGCAGTTGTACTGTGGCCAGTTGGAACGGATGTATGCCGCTTTAAGCCAAAAGAATCCTGTTCTGGGAAACCGCAAATGATTTACACTATATTGACAAAAGTCACCGGACACATTGAAGATAAACACAACATAGCATTCATTGATATACATTAATACTGTGTCGGTCCACCTTTGGCCTTAATGTATGCACTGACCCTTCGACACATGCTTTCGACAAGGTTTTGCAACACAGCGATAGGTATGCGCTTCCGTTCAGTACATAATGCTGCCGCTAATTGTTGTTTAGTAGTAGGCCTTGGTTCCAAACTTCTTATACGACGCTCTATTTCATCCCATTGGTGCTCTATGGGATTAGGAGCAGGGCTCTGTGCTGGCCAGTCCACACACGATACGGAATAACCGTCAAACTACGCCGTAACAGTCCTTGCTTTAGGGCTCGGTGCATTATCCTGCTGGTACCAACAAGGCTCGGTTCCATAGTATTGCCCCGAAGTTATTAGGACATAATTGTCCAGACTATCGAGGTAGACGTGCAGGTTAACATATTTGTATACGATAATCAATGGGCCAAGATCATACCACGAGAAACACTCCCACACGAGTACACTGCCAGCTCCAAGCTGGACCGTAGGAACAGTACACTGTGGTATATTGCACTCCCCTGGATGCCGCCATACCCACACACGGCCATCAGACTAACGGATCGTGTATCTGGATTCATCAGTCCATAGGATCAGTTTCCATTGATCTAGGGTCCACGATAAATGTTTTTTACACCTTGCTAAACGACGAGTAGCATTCCGAATGGAGATAAAAAGGATTATGAGCAGCCGCACGACCACGGTAACCCGTGGAATGAAGTTAACTGCGAATGGTATGGGTACATGCCGAGGTTCCAGCATTTTTACTCACCTGTACACTGAGGTCTTGTGTAGTACTCCATCAATTAGCTGTAACGACTCTCCTGAAGCTTCGACGTCTTCTATCACTGAGTTTCTTTGCTCGGCCGGTACGTTTTGCTGCTTTAGGCACGCGATGTGTCTTCTATTTATTCAGTGCATCCAAAACAGTGGACTTGCGTATCTTTACACGCCTCTCGGTTTCTCTTATGAACAAGCCGCTAATATGACACCCAACAATCTTTTCTTTCTCAAAATCAGTTCTCTCCCGCCGCGATATTTTCACTCAACCTCACAGTGCGATATGATCGCGGTCGGCTGCAGGCTTGCTTTCATACCGTTTGCAGCGGTACCGAGCATATAAACAGCACAGCGGATCCATTCATTTGCATTTTAAAGGGTGTCTGGTGACTTTTATCAATATAGTGCATCCTGCAAAAGGATAATGAGCTTACTCATCGTGCCCGGTCACTTAAGGAAAGATACTGAAACTTTTGGGCGAATGCGCCACCCTGCTTATAGTCTCGAATTTGCGCCGTCGGACTACCACTTATTCCGGTGCAAGGCATATTTTGTATGCGGGGAACACTTCCAAAACATCCACGGCGATGATGATGTTTTCGACATGAAACCAAATACATTATTTTGCAGGGAGATTCAAGATATGGCGTCACGTTTGTTTGCGACCATCGAACACGATCGGCTCTATTTCGAAGATTAAATTTTTACGTTTATTCATTAATATACTATACGGTGCAAATTAATTGGGACACGCTATTTTATTCTCAGAATTCTAATGTGATCGCCAGTTAATGTTGGAAATCCACGTAAACCAGTTTTATGAGCTGTGAGGTGGTGTGACTGTTAGAACTTGTTAATAAGAATGTGGTTTGACCGGTTTTAAACAGGAAATAGGCACTTCAGCTTCAGTTTTGAGCTTTTGTGTGTGACAGGTGGACGTTAGTTCTTGCTCTCTGTGAGTGCGTGTTGCTTTCGTGTATTGAAAAATGGATATTTCCGTAAGGTAGCGTGCAAAAACAATTGCTCTGAAGGATCGCACTTCTACGACAGTGAGATATATCGCATTTGCAGTTGGTGTAGGCAAATCAAGTGTATCAAGACTACTTACGCGATACAATGCATCTGGATCACCGTCTCCCAAAAGGAGAGGTAAATGGGGAAGAAAACGAAAAACAACTCCACGAACCGATAAATATCTAATCAGAAATGGTAAAATGAATCCAAAAAAAAAAAAAAACAAGCACCGACCTTCAAAGAGATTTATTGGCTAGTGGTTGTGATGTTAGTGATTCAATTGTACGTAGTAGGCTTCTGAAAGTTATCCGGAAGGCAAGAAGACCACCGAGAAAACAATATTTCAATGCGAAAATGAAGATAAAACGTTTAGCATGGGCCAAAAAATATAAATCATGGACTGCTGACGACTGGAAAAAGGTAATTTTCAGTGATGAAACTCATTTATTTGTGCAGGGTTACCAAGTAAATATCGTTAGACGGAGCAACTGTGAACCCTTAAGACCTGAGCATGTCAAACAAACTGTAAAACTCCATCTGAAATAGATGTTTTGGGGTTTTTTCACATCAAATGGCACTGGAAGCTTAGTTCCTGTTCAAGGTATGATGAATTCAGCCAAGTACGTAGAAATATTACAACGTAGGATTGTTCCATTCTTGCAAACTTTTGACGGGACATTTCAACATGACTTGTCCCCATGTTACAATTCGAAATTGGTCAAGAATTTCATGCTGGAAAATCAAATTCATTTGCTTGATTGGCCTGGAAATTCACCAGACTGAAATCGCATAGAAAACTTGTTGAATGTTTTGAAGAGACGTTTAGTTAAAATGGACTGTACAACCAAAGAATGTACGATAACTAATGCTATAAAAGTGTTGTTCCACGATTATTAAGTCAAAAATATGAGCACTCAATTAGTGGAGTCAATGCCAAAACGAATTCAAGAGTTCATTTCTGCTAAAGGAGGACGTATCTCATCCTAATACAGGTATTTATCGGTGTATATCTAGGCATAGAATGATATAAAGGCATAGTTTTGAAAAATAAGAGTGATTTTTTACTTTGTCCCAATTAATTTGCACAGTATAGTACGTTTTCATCAAATGTCAGAAATGACTTTTGAATCGCCCTGGTACATGTATATACTCTCTAATATCTCGTTTTATTTCTCACCCGCAAAGGTCTTGGCTTGGAACATATACATAGCAAAAATTATCTACAAACGTTACCGTGGTACTCCCTCAATTTTTACTCTCTCTCTCTCTCTCTCTCGCCTCTTTAATTTTTCCAGTGTGTTGTTTGGAGAGATGGTATGCTTAATTATTTGATGGAATGGATCTGGAATCCATTATATCCTTCTCTCTGTTGGCCCAACGCTTTGCAGAACTTCCAAAGGGAGTTATATTATGGTCGACTAGTTGTTTGATAGGAGCCTAGAGACACAATGCATTTGATGCAATAAGCTTTGGAATCGAGGCTTTGTTATCTAGATCGTCGAAAATCACCGTTACGGCCGAGCAGCTAGTACTCTGGAGAACAGCTGTATATGAGTGAAGCACAGGATAGTCTCATATTCGCAATCATCATTTCCCAGATTTCTGTGAGGAGCAATCTCTTCGAAATCACGTATAACCGTTAAAGCTATATCTACCGCAGGAGTTTTCAGCAAGACTTTCTAACTTTCCTGAATCTCGTCTATTTAAGCAGGACGGCAATTAAATAATGGCTTCATGAAATCTTTTCACCTGGTAATAAAATTTCAGCGTCGAGTGAAACGCTCTTTCGATAGTTTGGGGAATGCGCAAGACAAACGTGAGTTTTGGCGTTTCTTCATTTATTACATGCTTAAAATGTGAACATTGCAGTTCCACGATAAAGGACTTTAACTTCCCGTTGTGCAAAATACATGAAGTAGAGAAAAACCCAGTAAGTTAATAAACAAAACGATTGCATAACGTTCAGATACACATTGAATTTGACACTCGGAGGCGTTTTGTTTCCGGGTAAACCTCGGAAGCATTTGCAGATCCATTAAAAATGGAGGACGCTTGCACATGCAGATAAACCTGGATTCTACGTTTTTCTTGGAATGGCCTTAAAAAACGTTAAATTGTGAGAAACGTATGTGACGTATATTCTAATTTAACTTTCATTTGTATTTACTTTTTCTATGTAAAGTTGAGTTCATTTTCTTCTAGCGTTTTTCAACCTTAACGTTATATCTTCTTTCTCGCATAATGAGGTTGGCAACACTGCTGAAGTAAGAGAGCATGACGTATGCATGTGACCAATAAGAACTAGAAGGATGTAATGTTAAAGCAGGAGCCAAAAAGGTGGTAGGGTAGTATGATGTTTTAGTCGTGGAAGCGGCGTGGTTTACTTGCAGTTGTGTCTATTTGAAGGCTGCAGGTTGAGTTCTGTGCGTGTTATACACCAACGAGCCATTACATTATGACCACCTACCTAATAAGCTGTAGGGCCCCGTTTAGCCAGAAAAACAGCAGCTACTCGGAGAGTTATCGATTCGATGAGGTGGAGATAGGTGTCCTGAGGTATCTGGCACCATAATTTCAACAGCAGGTCCTCCAGTTCCCATACATTCCGGGGTGGTGGTGATTTAGCGCGAATCCACTTTTCCAAGTCGAACCACAAATGCCCGGTTGAGTTCATGTCAGGTGAATTTGGAGGACAGCGCATTAAGAGAAATTCACCAACATGCTCCTCGAACCCTTCCTTGAAGTTTGTGGCAGTGTAGCATGGCGCATTATCCTGTTGATAATAGCCATCACCAGCATGTACACAGTTGCCTAGAATGGGTGAACTTGGTCCGTAACGATGTTCAGATACCTGACAGTTGTCAACGATTGTGCTATGGGGATAATGAGGACTAAAGTGTCTCGAGAAAGCAGCGCCAACAGCATAACACCGTCTCCGCCGGGCTGTTTCTATCCAAAAGTGCATTTAAATTCCATAGACTCCGTTGGTAATCGGCGTATCCGCGCCGGGTCGTCTACGTGATGCCCCAGGAATCTTGATTAGTCAGACCAGGCCACTTTCTTCCAATCATCCACGGTCCAATCTCGATGATCTTGGGCCAATTTTTTGCGTTGTTGACGGACGCGGCTGGGTATATTCGGCTAGGCAGGCCCATGCGCAGAAGGCTACGATAAACTATGTGCTGTGACGCATTGCCCTGATCACCACTGTTGTCGCACTGTGTCCCTGTGGTCGTTGTGAATGATGCGCTACAGTTTCCGCTCTCCCCTGGCATCAATGAGCTGAGGAGGACACACAGCTAGACGACGGTTTGTCGTTTGACCATTTGTGCACCACTTTGGATACGTAATTACTACAGCGGCACGTGAACAACCCACAAGCCGCGCCATTTTCGAGATCACAGTTCCGAGACTCTGCGCCATCACAATTTGTCCTTTATCAAACTTCGATAAATCGGCGGCTTTTCCCATTTTGACTCCGAACACTCTACTAACTGAAAGCCAATTCTCTTGTTGTATATTATACTGCTCTGTGAACTTCACCTGCGCCACCGTTCAGTCTTCAGGCGCCCTCATTTCTCTAGGCTGGGGTGGTAATAGTGTAATGACTCACAGGTGTATACTTAACGTCTTGAGTTAAAAGTATTTTTCCTACTAACGTTTGTTAATTAGTTCTGAAGTTCATTAATTCAAGTTGGAATAGTTCCATTGTCATTAATTCAAGATGCAATAGTAACTTTCTGCGTGAACAGTATTCATGAGGCGTTGACAGAATAAAGGAAAACATCTGTAAGTAACTATTTCTTTTGGACTTTATTTGCGTGACTCTTGTCGCACTGGAAGTGAAGTACTTAAGAATACTTGATTGTATGTAATGTTCAATAAGGTACACGCAAATAGGAAAAAAATATTACTCGTATAAACAAATTTCTGAGTGTTAAATACTATTGTAAAATCTATGTTTTAAAAAAGTTCAGGTGTTCCTTAATAATGATTTATTACATGTTGAATCGGAGTCGAAAGAAAAAACAAAACGTTACAAATTACAATACCAGGAAAACTCGCTTATAACAAGCTCGGATGTAAAGAGCACTCGTCTGTAACAGACACAAACTGTTGATTCCTGCGAAAGTTATTTTTAACCGAATAAAAATGAACTCTGTTGATTTATTATTATGTTAAATTAAAAATTATTTATGAATATTTTTAGCACGTCCTTTGTAAAAAAAAAAAAAAAAACATAGAGCTGATCTTATCGGATTGTTCGTCTGTCTGTCCGTCAGGGTGTGGACACCATATCTGGGGAACTATTAGTCCGATTTGAAAAATTCATTTTCCATGGAGAAGTTTGAAATATGTGAATGATAATCCTTTATTTCGTTTTTCTATTTTACGACGTACAATTTCGCTGCTAGAGGGCGTAAATGCAGATGCCAAAATGAATTTTATTCGATATGTTTGCTTCTATACATCTGATTGAAAAAATTATTTTACCTTTCGATTCCATTTCTATCGAAGAGTATTTTTGATATAGTTACTTTTTCAAGTTACGCATAGATTTTCATCAAGGGGCGTAAAGCGTAAAAGTAAATTGCGTTTTCCCTAATATCTCTACTTCTGAAACCCCAATTTGAAAAAAATTATACCGGATACAGTTCCTAATGGGAAATGTTTTGTATATATTTTCTTATTTTTGGCAAAGAATGGTTTGGCCACCAGGGGGCGTAAATGTTATTATTTGCTTCTGATGAATTTGCCGCGAATCCTGAGTTTCTAAAATTTTGCCTGAAAAAATTCGCTTTTGGACTGATGCCACTCACGTCGATAAGCCTTATCGCAATATTTTCTTCTTAAACTGTTGCATTGTTTCCCCGTCAGGGGGCTTTTATATATATCATAGTTTTTCCCCAATATCTCTGCTTCTAATGATCCGATTTGAAAAATTCCTTCCTTATTGGATAGTTTCCGGTGCGACATTTTTTTCGTATAATTTCAAAATTTTCAAGTAGCTCATATACTTTCCGCTAGGGGCGTAATGGTAAATTGCGTTTTTCCCAGATATCTCTGCTTCTAAAACTCCGATTTGGAAAATTCTTTCTGCCTGGGATACAGCTCCCAATCGGAAATGTTTTACATATAATTAAATTTTTTTGTAAAAAATGGTTTTGTCACCATGGGGCGTAACTATTAGTTTCAGGAGATGTATTTGCAACAAAATCTGAGCTCCTGAAAACTCGACTGAAAACATTATTTCCTGATCGATACCGATCACATGGAAAAACCTTTTCAGAATCCTTGCTTCTTAAAATAATGCAAGTTTTTCCCTCCAAGGAGCGTAGATGCATATCATATATATTCTTCGATATCTCTGCTTCTAAGAGTCTGATTTGAAAAAATATTTCTGTGTTGGAGAGCGTTTCCGCTTCAAAATGTTTCTCATATCATTTCAAATTTTTCTTAAGGCACGAGTCTGCAACCAGAGCGCGTAACTTAACGATTCTGTTTACAGCAATATCTGCGGGGTTAAAAATCCGATTGAAAAACGTCTTTCTTCGGTCAGATGCTATTGTTTTCCACACCGTTTCCATTGACTTTGAATAGCTTTAATACATTTAATTCGCGTCAGAACGGATTCAAAAGACGTGCTCATTACATACGAAAATTCGGTGCCATATTTCTTGTTTTGTTTTGTCTTCAAACGATACTTACTTTCTCGATGCCCCTACTATTGAGAGAGACATAGGTGTGACATCTGCAAATTAATCGGAACTCTCAATATTTACATTTCTTCTCAAAATTAAATTACAATTTCGGCAAATTTATAAAGGTGTGGATGTATGTTGAATATTTGATTAAAATTGATGAGCCTGCAAATGTTTTGCCGCAGGTAAGCTAGAACATGAATACTTAAAAAGTCGTGGGAGTCTATTCGCATTCTGTAGCTGTTTAAGACAGCAGTTATCTTCATTTCTGTGGTCCGTTGATCTGAATATGTCACAAAGACATCGTATGCATTTTCAGTGGTGGAGAAAATCGGCATTCCCAGACGAAAGTTTTCAGAGCATTGAATGCTCCACACAACGTTCTGTCAAATCTCTGGAGACAGTTTCAAGAAATAGGGGATGCTCGTCTTCGACCAGGACAAGGTCGTTCTAAATATACAGCTACAGCAGACGATGGATATACGAGTCTGACAGCCAAACGGAACTGGCAGACGTCCTCAAGGCAACTAACTCTCCTAGGAGCTGGCAGCACCTACTGAATCAAGGAGTTTCAAGGCACGCTATGAGGGTTGAATGATAAGAAAGACCTCCAATTGTATAAAATAAGTTTTCGACAAAAGAAAATAATGAAAGTGGTATTAAATTGAAGAAAATGTATTTCTCGTAAACGTAGTTGCCATTTACTGCTACACATTTTTCCAAACGCGCTACGAACTTTTTCATTCCGTCCACAAAGAAAGTTTGTGGTTGGCTTTTGTTCCATTTGCGCACAGCAACTTCAACTTTGGCATCGGATGAAAAATGTTGGCCTTTTAATATATCTTCCAATTTTGGAAACAACATAAAGTCGCACGTTACCAAATCTGGACTGTAAGGAAGGTGTGGAACAAGTATGAATTTTAAACTTGTAACTGTTTCCATCGTTCCATCGTTTGTGCAAAAGAAAAGTCCTCCTTTCATGCCTGATTCTGCGGATGAGTTGCTTGAGTACTCGTAAAGTTTCACAATATCTTTCAGAATCAATCGTCGTTCCCTTAGGCAGAAATCCCGTGTAAATCACTCCCCTTGCGTGCCAAAAAATGCTGAACATGACTTTCTCTGCTGAAGGAACACTTTTGAATTTCCTTACGCTCAGAGAACCTGGGTGATTATATTCCACGGATTGCCTTTTCATTTGTGGGTCATAATGATTAACCCAAGATTCGTCTCCAGTGATAGTTTCGATTGGCGCGCAACCTTCTAATGTCAAACATTGCATTACTAATCGCTGCTTTATACGTAACTCAGATGTAGCACTCATGACTAACGAACGCTATTACTCCAGGACGTGAAACAGTGAACTGAAATTAAGCTCGTTTGCACTACACGGTATCCGCTACCGAACGCATGCGCAAACGCTTTTTTCCCAACTACTTGCGACGCCACGGTACCCGATACCGAATGCATGCGCATAAGGTTTTCCTTCCCGACTACTAGCGACGCCACGCAACCTTCGTATATGTAGAAGACTTCCTTAGCAATGCCTTTATGGAAGAGGTCCAGTTAAGTGCATCCATTTAAATTTCGCTGCCCGGCGAACTCGTTTAACTGGGAGTCATCACATATTTGCAGTCCATACCAGTGAGCGAATGTTCTTTACACACAGATGAATCTCGATTCAGCTTAAGTACAGATTCGCGACTTATTGTCATCTGAGGAGAACCAGCGACCTTCAACAGTCCGTCTAAAATCAGAGAAAAGGACTACTCTACTGGCGGTGGTGTGATGGTCCGTGCAGGAATCATGAAGAATGGGCTCACAAACGTGAACATCTCTCCGAGTTGCTTCGTTGCTGTCCTGAGAGGCACAGATGAAATCCTGTACCCATATATCAAGCCATCAGGGTAGGTTTTGGTGCACATTTTGTTTTTAGAGACCATACTGTCCAACGTCGTCCAGCTGATTTAGTCTACGATTTTCTGAAAGACAAAGATGTACGACAAATGGAGTATTCACTCAAATACCCTGACTCCATACTCACCAAACATGAATGGGGGACTCATTAGATCTCCCCGCAAACCCCCTGCTAGAACAATTCAAGGATTCAGAACAGAGCTTTCTGAGCTGCTCTGAATTCATGAAGTGTTCTAGCTCCATCATACGTTTTATGAGCCCATCTCACAACCCAAACATACTGACAGACGTGGTTGGTATTTGATGCCAAGAAAGAGAACAGCTGCAATTAAACTTCACAGTTGGATAGAAACACGCTGACGCATGCAGTGACGTGGTATGTAGATTATTCTTATGGGCATTATTTGGTCTCCTCATCCCCATTGAACACATCAACTCCAGATTCTTCTTAGGCATTGTTTCAGACCAATTGTTGCCCTACATGGTGGCCCTCTGTCAGAATGCCTCTGGGCCCATTCAGAATGATAAAGCAGCGTGCCACAAAGCAGTGTGCAGTATTGGTTCAAGCATCTTCTCCAACCATTTCGTGGACCGCCGTCATTCCTCCGACTGTAACCCATAGAATATGTGTAGGATGCAGTAGAGTGGAGCTTTGATGTTCCGAGCCATATACGAGTAGTTTGAATCCATGTGGAGTGGAGCTTCGCCGTTCTGAGCTGTAGTTCGAGTCCAGTATGAGACAGGATGAGGAATCGATGCTTGAGCTACCCGGCTGTGATGAGTGGTAATACTCAATGTCTGATTACCTCACAGGTTCGCAGAGCCTTCAGTGTAACAGAGCCTTCTTCTGAAAATTGTTTCTAGAAATTAACAAATCCTTATTGAACGTCTTTTCATTATAATTTCTATTCCTGAGAAGGTGAGGTTTCGTACTATTTTTCTTATTACTGTGTAGGTGGGGGTCTGTGTTCTTATTTTTTACTGTGAAGATGGGTTTTGTATGGTTATTTTGATTGTGTAAACCTGGGGTTTTGTATTATTACTTTTTTGCTGTGAATATGGGGGGGGGGGTTATATTGTTATTTTTATTTTTGTGAAACTGGGGTTTTGTATTATTATTTTTATTACTGTCAAGGTGGATTTCTGTCACCCCAATAACGCAGTGCTGCTATACTACCATTCGTTCGAGAACGATCTACGTTTGAATTCCGATGAGGCATGGATGTTGTGTTTATCTTACGGCACTGGCTGTTTCTTAAGGCCAGTGACCTTAAATTAGGGGATCTGCGACTCCTAATAGCGAATCGAGTTGCTGACGGTGGTCGTTACTACTTCGTTAAAAGAAACAAAAAGAAGGTAGATTTGTGTACTATTATTTTTATCACTGTGAAGGTGGGGTTTGTATAATTATTTTATTTTAATAACTGTAACAATGGGGTTTAGTCATGTGGGGTTTTAATGCACCCTCCTGTAAGTAAATCTGTAATGCTTTCACACACATTAATGGAACAGTTTAAATTTTCACAAAACTCTTTGTTACTCTTCACTAGAACTGCCACCTAGTTTCAGGATGACAATCAATTTTGCTTCAAAATTAATCGCCAATTCTAAAGAAATTAAAAATTATTATTATAAATTCGTAAAATTCAAATATTTGTAAAACACGGCAGAGTTATATATAATATTGCATGAATTGCAAATTCGGATGCATCTTGACATTAAAATCCCTATTGATTTGGAAATAATACCTTAGTGATATATGCCAAGATGGATAACTGCAGTAAAGTAGTTCATACCTAATCTACTCGACATTTTTTAAACATCAAGTTGCAAAAGTATGTTTCTCATTTTGCACGAAGCCCCTTTGGGAAATTATTCGGCAACACATTATCACGTAATATAAATGCGTATTAAACTCATTTTCTCTTCAAAAATCGCGTTTTGAGAACCGTATAAAAACGAAGTTTGCGAGTTCTGTGTCACGCTTTCAAGAATATTAAATATACGATAACAACAAAAGCTATTTATAGATGCACAATCTTTAAATCTCATTATCAAAAAAGGCAAACCTAAGGGTAAAAATGCCCATCCATTTTAACTTACGTCTTCTTCTGTTTGGCTTTAATGGATATTTCATGTTCACAACATTTCGTCGTATAATTTTCCACTTCTTCTTGATATACGCTGATTCGTCAGTTCATTAGGCAAACCTACCCTTCTCTCATAAATGGATCATTCGAGCGCGCATAAGGCGACATGTGAGTACAGCATGTGTGGCACGAAAAAAAGGCAGGCCAGCTCATACAGCTTTTGTTAGTGTTCAACTGAGGGTCGTAATGAGCAAATTGAGTGTATAAGAGACACGGACATTTTCAAATCGAACAGTTAAAAGAAGAAAAACAGAAGGAAAAATGATATAACTCAACGCGTTCTACGAGAAGATTTTTGCATAATGGAAAAGTTGAAAATAGGCGAAAAAGTATTCTTCATGGCAAAAGCTATGCTGAAAAAAAAAAGAAATTCACAAATACGTCTCTCGGAAAGAGAGATAACGCCACAATGGTTTGGCATATTTACGCCCCCCCCCCCGGAATCTTCCGGAAAAGCTGTGCATTATTTAAAGAGAATAATCCTCCCCATCTTTATAGTAGCGAATGACATACAGTAAAAACAGAAATTTCTCCATAGGGTTTTTAGAAGCTCGCATACAGCTGCAAACAGTAGTACGAAAGCACCACCTAGCGACAGAACTATGAACTACAAAACTCCCCAAGTACAAACCTGAAGTGTTCCACAAGATAAATGGTATCTGGTGTTACAAAAGTTTGTTTTATTAAATTGCACCTTTAGAAGCAGAGATACCGAGAAAAACAGATAACATGTTTCTGCCTCTTAGTGGCAAAATTGTGAATTATTTTAAGAAGAAAATACAAACAAAGGGTTTTCATAGTTAGTGGTATCTAACCAAAAAAAATAAAAAATTTTTTTTTCAATTGTGTTTTTAGTACCGCAGATATTGATTGAAACCGTAACGTGAACGTACGCCCTCAAGTGTCACACTTATACATTAACAAAAATTTGAGATTATATTAGAAACATATTGCACCGGAAATGCTGTTCAACAAAGAAATAATTTTTTAAATCGGACTCTTAGAAAGGGAGATATCGACAAAAAATGGAGATAAATCTACGCCCTCATCCGGAAAAACTGCGCCCTGTTTTAAGGAAGATATATTCTCAAAAGGTTTCCGAGGTGAGCAGTATCAGTCCACGAAAGGATTTTTTCAATCGAGTTTTCAAAAGCTCAGATGTCGCTACAAATACACTGTTATGCAAAAATTAAGGAAGAAGAAGAGAAATGAGCATAACAGTGGAACGAGCAGGCAGAACGGACCGAAAGACCACTCAGGAGATAGACTAGGGCCCGGTAAAGTAGGCCATGCGTATATATGCTGCATGACGTAGGAGGTGGGGGGGGGGAGGTCCGAAGGGTATAAAGCACACGGGCGGTGTACGCTCAGCCATTCGGTGAAAGTTATTGCACGATGTACATCGGTTTGAACAACAACGATTTGCTGCCATCGTGTGATATGGCCAACAGGCAATCCAATAGACGACATCTGGATGACTTTACCCGAGGTCGCGTGTCTGGGAAGTTGGAAGAAGGTCGAAGTGTGACTAGTGTGGCCACGGAGTTAAGGATCGCTCACAGCATCGTTTCACGAGCTTGGAGAGCATTTCAAACGACAGGAACATTTTCCCGAGAGTTTAGCAGTGGTCGTCCACGAGCAGCCAAGGCGGCGGACGACCGGTATATTGTCCTAAAGGCGAGAAGAGACAGACGGCAGACAGCGGGAGAAATCGCAAGGCTCATGCAACAGACAGCGGGAGAAATCGCAAGGCACATGCAACAGACAGCTGGACGTCTGTTATCGCGTTTTACTGTTTCTAAGAGGCTGCACAAATGAGGTCTATTTGCACGACGACCAGTACGGTGTGTGCGGTTAACACCTGCTCATCGGAGACGGCGGTTTCGGTGGTGCCAGGAACACTTGAACTGGACACATCAGCAATGGGGTCGAGTTCTCTTTACGGATGAGAGCCGATTTTATCTGACGTGCGGTTCTAGACGTATACACATCTGGAGAGATCAGGGAACACGCAATCACACCTCCAACATCATCGAAAGGGGCCGGTTTGGAGGTGGCGGAGTTCTTGTTTGGGGCGATATTATACTTGGTAGCCGTACTGACCTCCACATCTTCCAAGGAGGTTCAGTCACTGGTGTCCGCTATTGTAAAGAAATTCTCCTGCCTCACGTGCGTCTGTTTACAGGTTCTGTAGGTCCTGAGTTCTTCTTCATGGACGGCAACGCTACACCTCATCGTACAGTGGCTGTCTCAGAGCTGTTGGAGAGTGAAGATATTCAACGCATGGATTGGCCCGCAAGGTCCCCGGACTAAATCCAATCGAACACGTGTGCGACCTTCTCGGGAGACGCTTGGCAGCACGTCACCTACCGCCAGCAACGATTCCGCAGCTGCGATTGTCGCTACAAAAGGAATGAGCCGCGATGTCTCAACAGCTCCTTGACAACCTCATCCTCAGCATGGGCCGACGTTGTAAATCCTGTAAGGCAGACAGGGGTGATCATATCACTAGTAAAGACTGAATTGTTCTTGGCAGCCGCCTGTCACATGGACGTTTCTGTCTTCTGTCCAGTTGTGCTCGAACCTACCTTTTCAAGAAAGGGCATTTGTATGCTTTGGATTCCTTGTCTGTACGGTTTTGCTCACTTGTCCCATTATCTTACATTTGGGGATCTTATGGTAGGATTTGAGTCAATGTGGGGCACTTCTACACGACGTTACATTCCACAAACCGTCTCGTCCTCAATTTTTGCACGCCAGAGTGTACATAAGAAGCAAAAATAAACACTGATAAATACACAGTTGACGTGGATCAGGAACATCAAGTAGAAGTCATCGCCTTTTCCACGTTCATAAGTGAGTCACGGAAAAATTTTCATCGTCCGCCACCAGGAATCGAACCCATGTCTTCCAGTTACGCGCCGAGGCCGCTGTGGTGCAGTGGAAGCATATCCGGGGCGTAATTGGAAGACCTGGTTTCGATTCATGGTGGCGTACGATTAGAATATTTCCGTGAATCACTTATAAACGTGGAAAGAGCGATGACTTCTACTTGATGTAAAAAATTTACACTTACACCTCTCCGGCCAAATCATTTTTTTGTACTAAAAATCAGGAATTATTTGCTGAACATTTCTCATCAGAATCTGCATGCGACGCTGGAAGAATTTCACAAAGCGAATTTTTAGAAGCAGATAGCAGGCAAAATGCGTAATTTATTTTTACGTTCCTTAGCGGAAAACATATGCATTAAACACACACACACACACCCAAGAAAAGGACAGACTTCCATTTGACAGTATGGAGAAGATTTCACCAAACTCATAAACAAGGGGATGTACACTGTGGCCACCCAAAATGCAACACCAAGAAGCACACGAAATAGCAAAGCCATATTTACTGGACACATAACAACAGATACAAAAATGAAACGATTGAGCTTACAGGCCCATGCGACTTGCGGAACACGCAGACATCAATAGTTCATGTGGCCCCCATGGCTGGAAATAACGGTTGCTACTCGCCGCGGCATCGAACCAAAGAGGCTTTGGATGTGGGCTTGGGGTATATCGGTCCAGGCTGCTTCCACACGTTGCCACAGTTCATCAGGCGCAGCCGCGGGTGGTGCTTGCCGGGCCACTCGGTTTCCGATCAGCGACCAGACGTGTTCGATGGGCGCCATATCGGGAGAACAGGCGTGCCACGGCAGCAGTGACACCTGGTAGGCCGTGAAGAATTGTTGCACGATGCGCGCCACGTGCGGGCGCGCATTGCCCTGCTGAAACGTGGCCGCTGGAATGTCCTGCAGGTAAGGGAGGACTACACGCTCAAAAACGTCGGAGATGTAACGGTGGCTGTTGAGTGTACCGGTGATGCGTACCAGAAAGGTGGGGGTGTCATATCCAGTTGCGCCCCAAACCATAACGCCAGGCGACGGACAGGTATTGTGATGCATAATGCAGACGTCATACATTCTCTCGCCGCGGTGCCGCCACACGTGGATCCGACCATCGTGGTGTTGCCGGCACAAGCGAGATTCGTCGAAAAAGACAATGTCATGCCATTCCGTAGTCCAGGTGCGGCGTTCAACGGCGCACTGCCGCTGCACTCGCCGGTGGTGTAACGTTACTGGTAATCGGAGCAATGGGCGGCGTGCGACAAGTCCGCGCTCCTGCAGACGACGTCGAACGGTACGTGCTGACACAAGTTGTTGCGCAACACACCCTAATTCCTGCGCTAATGTTCGTGATGTGGCTGTGCGAGCCGCCAATGCCCACCACTCAACATGCCGGTCCTCTCGTTCGGTGACGTGCTGCGGCTGCGGCAATCGCTCACGTCAGTCCGTCCGTCCCTCCTACACCCACGGAATCCATACTCGACTCACTGTGGCTGGATGTCGTCCCGCACAGGCGCCGATGTCTCGGTACGATAAACCGCTGTCGCGATAAGCCACTATGCGTCCTCTGTTGAACTCCGAAACGGGCTGGAATGACCGCCGTATTCTGCGAAGAGGTATCAGGAAGCTTCCCACGCACAGGTCCGGCAGCACAACACACTTCCACTACTTACACCCCGCCTTCTGTGCACCCTCCTTATAGTGCTTCTCGGTGTCCTGCCGGGCGCACATGATTTGCATATGCCCTGGAATGCTAATCGTTTGCATGTCCTCTCGTGGGCGATGCGTGCTGCGAATTTCAGGGCAATCGGATGCTTCCTTCTTGGTGTAGCATTTTTGGTGGCCAGCAGTGTAGTTTTGTTGTTTTCGTGAATACAATGAATTAAGTACAAATGTACATATCATCATCATCATCATTGTCAACCATTATCAATCCACTGCTGGACGAAGGTCTCCCCAAGTTTCCTCCACAACGGTCTGTCTTGTGCCAGTCTCCTCCATGTCACCCCTGCATACTTTCGAATTTCATCCACCCATCTCCCATGTGGTCATATACATATACGTTGTACATGTACATATACGTTGTAGTAAATATGGAACATTACAGGAAAAATTAACATGGCTCCTGCGCAAGGATGACAAACTAGTTTTGTTGTTTTAGTGAACACATTGATTTAAATTGTTTAACATTGTTTTAATCATTATTTTTTCAAACTGATTTATTTTTTGATATCGTCATAATGGACGCAGAAAAGGTGGTTAGCAATTTACACATCAGTTCTAGGAAAGTTGGTTCGCAATTTACACATCGGTTCTAGGAAAGTTGGTTCGCAATTTACACATCGGTTCTAGGAAAGTTGGTTCGCAATTTACACATCGGTTCTAGGAAAGTTGGTTCGCAATTTACACATAAGGGTCTTGGCTCTTGGTTTGCAATTTACTTATGGGAGTTGAGAGCGGTCCGATTTTAGTTCGCAATTTACAAACTCCGACAAACCTAACCTCTATCCCACGCAAAGCTAACAAAATAAATAAATTCTTCCGACGATGATCATAAAATGGATCCATTCCCGTGGAAGAGCAGAGAGAAAAAAAATAAGCATTTCCATTTAAAAGTTGGTCGGAGTTGCAATAAAACGTATTTTCATGGTATTTGAGCAAAGACTGGAAAGATGGCGTGAAATATTACCAGGTAACAAAATAAGACCAAAATATCCCACTCTCTGCTGGAAGAATTAATAGATATAAGCGTTACCCTCTAATGAGAAAAAAAAAAGTTTTACGTGAGACTTAAACTGCGATTTTTTCCCTGCTGCTATGAAATAAACAACCTGAAATCTTCAATCTCATAACGTCCACGGAATCTTCAGCCATCTTAAAAATTTTACGTAAGCAGCACGAATATTAAAAAAAAAACACTAATAAAATTCTACTTATTTTGAAATGAAACTTTTGGGAGGCTAGAAGGGCTTCATGTACGTAATAACTCTTGCGTAAATTTAGAGAAAGCTTATGTTACAAACCTACAGTCAGCAATGATATCAGAAACTGTGCTCACCATATAACAATATTTTAAAATTTTTGAGCTTGTTTCGACAAAAACACGGCTTTTGAAATACGATAAAAGATGTGTGTGCGTATACAAGGCCGTTTAGAAAATAAAAGGCCATGTCATTAGAGACCCAAGCTTCATTCTTTTGTGAGGTCACTCCTGCTTTACATGGTTTGACACGTGGGTGCCGTATCTGACGTCACACACGACAGCGTTGGAAACCACTAAATGAAAGCCTCTGTTTTCGCGTGACGTCACTAAAATAGGGAACTTGTCTTTCTAATATCATAGCATTGTACTTTCTTGAAGGTTTTGGCTTGTGATTCGATTTGAACAAATAAACAAGCTATGTTGCGATAAAACTGAAGTTTACTGACTAATATAAATGAATAAAAACAAATTTAGGTTAAAACTGGATATTTAGAATGGTAAAAATTGGCTTTCCGTTCATTACAAATGCGCATTCTACGAGGCAGAGTGTTCTTGAAATGTGTCAGCATGGCTGCTATACCGACCATCCACGGCCACAGACATGGCACTGCAGAAGGAACAATAACAACGTAGCTATACAAACACGAAGACAGAAAAAACAACAAACTTGAGGGAAAAGTCCAACAGGGCTAACTAAAATGAAGAGGTAAATTGCTTCTGTCTGTTACTAACTACATCACTGTCGTGCCGTTGCTGAAATTGTGTGAGGGTCAGTACCTCCACGCTTGTCACATCCGTTACTGTCTGGCAATGCAAATCTTGTTTAATGCTACCCAAACACAACACAGACCTTGAAACTGCTGGTAACGCATATATCAACAGTAACTTAAAATCATGCGTCTGTTCCTCTTTCTTTCAGAGTGAGCTGTAACATTAAATTAATTCCTCTTTTCCACCACACGGCTATAAAAAAAATTGAGTCCCTCTGTCTCATTTTAACTTTACAATAAACACAAAAATTAACATAAACATCCAGGGCCCAAGTTTAAATCGGTACTTCACCTACAAGACATTTTGATTTTCACTAAATCATCACTTTAGATGTATGTTGTAAATCAAAAAGTAAATGAAGTTTGAAAATTACGCCGTAACCGCAGTTGATAGAAGCTGACGCAATGCGACACGTCCGCAGTGGCTTATGGGTAGTTCGAACATGCCCAGCGCTGTATTGTGTCGTTAGTCTAGTTGAAGCCAAGGTCAAATAAACATGGACGCTTTGCTGCGGGATTGCAGCATTGTTGAACAACGCACCGTAGTGAGATTTTTTGGGCAGAAGGTGAAACCTGCTGAAATTCACCGAGAGATGCTGGATTAGCAAGACATGAAAACATCATGACCGGCTGAAAGGTTTGTGATTGGTTAAAAAGGTTTAAAACGGGAAGAACTAGTTTAACCGACAAATCTCGATATGGTCGGCCATCAACATTGCTCACAAAAAGCCCAAATCGACAGGGTGAATGGCTTGATCAGAGAAGACCGACGGATTACGTCATCCGCTACTGCTGCACATTTAGATATCAGCAACGGATCCACACAAGCCATAGTGCATTATGACTTGGTGTACTGTAAAGTTTGCGCATGGTGGATACGCAAACAGCTTACTCATCTGCATATGCAACAGCGCATGAATGTTGCGACTCAATTCCTGAAACAATATTAACACCCTGTACTTTGGGGTGGATTGCCACAGGCAACGATAGGGTTCATCACTGTAAGCCGGAAAGCAAGAGACAACATGTAACGGATACACCCGTCTTCACTAGAAAAGAAATATTTCAAGCGACATCCCTCTGCCAAGAATATCCTGACGACCTCCTTTTGCAAAATAAAGGGTCCTATCCTGCCGCATTTTCAGGACAACGACAAATACAGTAATTACCAGTGAACGTCTTGTGCTGTACTTCATGAGAAACCGAAAGTTGCAATTCGCAGCAAAAGAAGATGAATGCTGTCAAAAATGATCTTGCTTCATCATACACTGGAGTGCAAAAACTAAGGACGAGACGGTTTTTCGACTATAACGTTGTGCAGATAGGGCTCCATATCGACTCAAATCATACCATAAGATCCCCAAGATGTAGACAAATGAGCAAAACCGTCCAAACAAGGAATCCAAAGGATACAAAGGCACTTTATTGAAAAGGTAGCTTCGGACACAACTGGATAGAAGACAGAAACGTCTATGTGACAGGCTGCTGCCAAGAAAAATCCAGTCTTTAGTAGAGGATATGATCACCCCTCACTGCGTTGCAGGATTTACAACGTCTGTCCATGCTGAGGACGAGGTTGTAAAGGAGCTGTTGAGACATCGCGGCTCATTCCTCTTGTAGCGCCAATCGCAGCTGCGGAATCGTTTCTGGCGGCTGGTGACGTGCTGCCAAGCGTCTCCTGAGAAGGTCTCAAACGTGTTCGATTGGAGTTAGGTCCAGGGACCTTACAGCCAATTCATGCTTTGCATATCTTCACTGTTCAACAGCTCTGCTACAGCCACTGTACGATGAGGTGTAGCGTACTAGTCCATGAAGAGGAACTCAGGACCAACAGCACCTCTAAACAGACACACGTGAGGCAGGAGAACCTCGGCACAATTACGGACACCAGTGACTGATCCTCCTGGGAAGATGTTTAGGTCAGTACGGCTACCGAGTATGATATCGCCCCAAACGAGAACTCCGCCACCTCCAAACCGGTCCCTTTAAATGATGTTGGAGGTGTGACTGCGTGTTCCCTGCTCTCTCCAGATGTGTATACGTCCAGAATCGCTCGTGAGACTAAATCGGCTCTCATTCGTAAAGATAACTCGACCCCATTGCTGATGTGTCCAGTGCTTGTGTTCTTTGCACCACAGAAACAGCCGTCTCCGATGAGAAGGCGTTAATGGCACACACCGTACTGGTCGTCGTGCAAACAAACCACCTTTGTGCAGCCTCCTGGCCACGGTAAAACGCGATAACGAACGTCCAGTTGTCTGTTGCATGTGCCTTGCGATTTCTCCCGCTGTCTGCCGTCTGTCTCTTCTCGCCTGTAGGACAATATACCGGTCGTCCGCCGCCGTGGTTACTCATGGACAACCACAGCTAAACTCTCGGACAGCTGTTCCTGTCGTTGGAAATGCTCTCGAAGCTCGTGAAACGATGCTGTGAGCGATCCGGAGCTCCTCGGCCACTCTAGTCACACTTCGACTTTCTTCCAACTTGCCAATGACGCGACCTCGGGTAAAGTCATCGAGATGTCGTCTACTGGATTGCCTGTGTTGGCCATATCACACGGTGGCAGCAACTCGACGTCGTTGAAACCGATGTACACCATGCAATAGCTTTCACCGAATTGCTGAGCGTGCAACGCCCGTGTGCTTTATACCCTTCCAACACTCCCCTCCCTACGTCATGTTGCATATATGCACATGCCCTGTTATACCTGACCCTGGTCTATCTCCTGAGCGGTTTTTCGGTCCGTTCTGCCTGCTCGTTTGACTCTTATGCTAATTTCTCCTCTTCGTCCCTAATTTTTTCACACCAGTGTAATAACGCATGTCACGTGTAGTGGCCGCAGGGGTGCAAGGAATGGAATAACTGCGATTTGACCGTCTTCCACATCCGTTTTACAGTTCTGATCTGACACCATGCGATTATCACGTGTTCGATCCATTCAAAGAGGCTCTATTCGATCGCAAGTTCACCTCCGGTAAGGAGGTTAAGGAAGTGGTGCACACTTAGATTTGGGAGTAGCCGAAAGGGTTCTTCGTTTTCCAAGGAATGAAAAAGCTAGTGGAACGATCCAAGAAGTATATTGACCTGCACGGGGATTATGTGAAGACTTCAGATAACCGTCATGTTTATCTGCTTACAGTTACTGGTATTAAAAAGTATTTTGGTTTTACCTTTTGATTCTCGCTCGTACACTGCGGATGAATGTAAGTTTATGTGACATTCAAGGAACTTTGCTCAAGAGAGAATAAGAGAGGAGACAGAGACAGATAGAGGGAGACAGAGAGAGAGAGAGAGAAACCGAGAGATTGAGAGACAAAGAGTGAGATAGATAGAAAGGAAGATTTTTTAGTGTAGTTCATCATAATGGTAATTTTTGTCAGATGCAAGGAATATAATTCCAATCAATTAAAATTTCACAATGCAATGTCAAAACCTACGGACCTTCGAGGATTTTCTCCACAAAAGACAAATGCTGATAACAAAACGGTATTTTAAATATACCAGCCTGTTAAAAACTCAAGAAACGCATTTTTATATCTATCATTGCCTTGAAAAAGCCTCCCAATGGTGTGCGAAAGCTTAGCGAATCTTTGTGCTTCTTACACCGCAAAAATAAACGGATATAAAACGCTATTTGCGTTTCTTGAGGAAAAAAATAAAACTCTCACAGCGTGCATCGAAAAGTGTGTAAACGTAAATATTGTGGTATGGAGCGGAGCAGTAATTCTTTGGGTTCTTATGTGTAAGCATAAGTGTACCGAAAACAAAATTTCTGAAATTTCATTATTTTTATGGGCATATATATCTTGTTTTGATAAGTAAGGGTATTTCCTCTTCAAGCTGTACACTCTCCGCTGCGTTATCTTTTCTTTTGATGAACAAAGATTTACGAGGATTTTCATAGATTTGGTTTAGATCGTACCTACAATGAAAGCGTTTTGGAAATTCCGTCGTATCGCACTGCTAGAATCGTCTTACCGTAATGCACGTCATTTCTCTTATTTTTCTTTTCCTTCCACTCTCGGTCCTGTTCTTCTTCGAAATGTCACATCTCAAATGCAAGTGCCTTTCAAGAAATGCCTCTAAGGTCGCACACAAGGGACAAAAGACATTTCGTATGTCAGCTGGAAATTTCTGGATTTTGTGTATTTCTGCGTTTTCACCAAAGCAAAAAGTATTGCCACGTATAAGGACATATATCCTCCAAAATGGTTTACCAGATTATGGTTTGTTGACGTGAGCTTTCACAATATTTCAGATATAGCGATGGAAGACATTACTTTGGCTTTTGAGGATAGCTCTTTGGTAAGTTTCTAGTTGAGTGAAGTTAAAAAATAAAAACGACAGTGCAGCTGTCTTTTAGACCTGGCATTTCAAATATCAAGAAATATTTACCAAAATGACAGGACTTAAAGGAACCCATTACTTCTCCTAACTAAAATGGAACGACAAACGCACTGCGTTAAAAGCGGAGCGACTGGCCGTCGAAATCAGGAAGCAATATTTATTTTATTTTATGACAATTTATCGGACTCTGACAAAAAAAAAAGAATTTTAGGTTGCACACATCAGGCATAATGTTATATCCCCTTACATAATACCGTGGTATCGTTGCAACAACCGCTTAAATGGGATGTAGACCACTAGACCACCGAAGGTGTTCTCAAATATTCTGTGTTAGCGAGGAAGAATGACGTCTTGGAGTCAGGGTAGGTTCGTAACGGCAAAGCTCCACTGTACGTAGAGTCAAATTTTAGCTCGGATGGGCAAAGCTCCACTGTACGTGAAGTCAAATTATAGCGCGGATTGGCAAAGCTCTATACTCCCCGTAGAGTCAAATGATAGCTTGGAACGGCAAATAGCTTCACTCCACTGCATTGAACAGATGTTTGATGGGATTCAAGTCGGAGGAATCATGGTGGTCCACGAAATGATTGGAGCAGATCGTTGAACTATTTCTGCACTGTGCTGGCCTTGTATCACGCAGCTTTATCATTCTGACTTTTTTCCATTTTTCTATGTCACTATAATTTATTGGACTCTGACAAAAAAACGAAATTTAGGTTACACACATTAGCCATAGTGTTATACGTAATTACTTACATAATACCATGATTTCGTTGCAACAACCGCTTAGATGTGATGTGGTCTTGATTCAACTAGACCACCGAAGGTGTTCTCAATTATTCTGTATCAGAGAGGAAGAATAATGTTCTGGAGAAAGCATAGGTTCGGAAAAGCAAGCTCTACTCCACGTGGAGTCAGATCATAGCACGGAAATGGCAAAGCTACGCTCCGCGTGGAGTCAAATTGTTCCTCGAAACGGCAAAGCTCTACTCCATGCGGAGTCAAATTGTTCCTCGAACGGCAAAGCTCTACTCCATGCGGAGTCAGACTATAGCTCGGAAATCCAATCCAGACTTCTCTGCATCCTACAGCTGTTTGATGGGATTCAAGTAGGAGGAATCATGGTGGCCCACGAAATGATTGGGGAAGATGCTTTAATAATACTGCACGTGGTGGCTTTGTGGATCGCAGCTTTATCATTCTGAATAGGTGCAGCGCCATTCTGGTAAGAATGCTACCATGTAGGGAAACAGCTGGTATGAAACAATGCCTAGGAGATGATATGGTCAACAGAAATGAGGTTGACCAAGCGATGCCCATAAGAATAATCTACATACCGTGACACTGCATGTGCCAGCATGTTTCTATCCAACCATGAAGTCTAGTTGCAGCTGTTCGTCTTCTTGGCATTGAATACAGACCTCGTCCGGATTCGATGCTTCGTCAGCATGTTTGAGCTACGAGATGGACTCATCGAACCAGGAAACCATTTTTCAGGCCTCGAGTGTCAAGTCACTGTGCTTGCTTGCACACTGCCATCGATGATGGGTGGTTGACATGGACATATGATCTTCATGGGGCATTTCCAAGAGCTGCCTTTGACAAAGGTTCGTGAACTATCTATTGTTCTGCACAGTACGTTCTGACTACAATTTGGTAGGCGCTTACTGCTACTACGATTCATTGGCTGTCGTCCACTTCTGCAGGTTGGGTGAACGTGTGCTTCCATTCGGACCATTGTTTACACTGACATGCGATAATGCCTGATTTTGCCGAGATGCTGGCTTACTCTTTCATCGCTCTGATAAATAAACACCGTTACATCTCCGACAAGTCCTTCACCTTTGACAATTCGTGCTATTCAACTACTAAACTATCACGCACTTACCTTGCTGTCTCTCTCTATATACACTCACGGACAATGATCCACGTTTTACGAGTGAGCATGACCGCACGCCCTGTGGTGGCGCTGCAAGCACGAACCGGCAGCCTTATAAACCAGCGTGTAGTCTACTCCCCATGAAAGCTAAAAGCACCGGCAGACACAAGCAAGAGTATAGAGTTACAATAATGCCGGGTAGATGCCAGAGACGTCGATTGACGACACTCAAGGGCTTTGAGAGATGCCTAATTGTAGGGTTGAAAACCGCAGGGCGGTCGGCGCGCCGTATAGCCAGCCACGTGGATCGTTCTGACCATTCCGCTCAACTATGTTGGGAGCAGCGGATACGTGACGGCACTGCCACACGGCGGAGCGGTTTCGGACGGACCAGGAAGACCATTGGTAGAGAGAATCGATAGATCGTACGTCAGGCAGGAAAGGATCCCACGGAGAACCGGTCCACTATACAGGCAGATGCAGCGAATTCTGTATGCCGACGAACCATTTCCCGACGCCTCGAGGAGGCGTGCCTCTTACGTGTGCTGCCATTAACACTGGAACATCGCCGGCTCGTGTGCAATGGTGCCAAGCAAGGGCTACGTGGAACACAACAGACTAGCGACGTGTAGTGTTAAGCGATAAATGCTACTTTGTTTTGGGGACAGATGATCATCGCGTCCGGGTGTGGAGGTCTCCGGGTCAACAGCACTATCCCAACCTCTCTATCGAGCGTTACACCTCCCGAACTGCAGGCATTATGGTCTGGGAAGCCATTGTCCACGACAGCCGATCAGTTCTAGTAGTGATACGTGGATCACTGACGGGCCAGCGGTATGAGGATGAGGTCCTACGCCCCCATGTGCTCCCATTCCCGGCTGGGATTCCAGGTGCTCTATACCAGAAGGATATTGCATGCCCGCGCACGACTCGGGTTGCCCAGGACAGCATACGTCATGTCCACCCTAACGCGCATGTGTGAGACCAGTTGAAACTCCGGCTGCCGCCGTGCCGCGCTATCCGGTATTTGCAGTTCATTGCCCAACACGTGTGGGCCAGTCTGCCGCAGGACACCATTAGGCGTCTATTCGTCTCCACGCTGGACCGTATTGCATCATGTATCGCCGTACCAAGTGGTGCGACGCGCTTTTGAAGATGACCGGACTGCGTGCCACAGATCCCTCTGTAATTGCCCTGCAGCTCTGTTTTTGCCATCATGTGTATCATTACGTCCATAATATTCTAGTTCAATCCGATGCCATCTTCTTGTTGCGCACATTTCATTGTCCGTGAGTGTATGTATAGTACAGTACATCCCATGTTATGACGGTACGTCACTGTGACACGCCTTCACTCGTAGAGGGAAGGGTCTTGTAACGTATACTCTAGATTCACTTTCCTTTTGATTTTTACCATCTCTGGTTATTTTATTTTACTATGTAAATTATCTTCTTACAGAACGAGATGTTATTTCTCCCGCTGAATGAGATCTGGCAATGAGAGTAAGTCATGACGTGGTGGTAGCCAGTATAAATAGGCGCGTTCAACGATACCGAGGAGAGCTGTTGTTGTATGGTGAGAGCTTTGTTTCATGTGTAAAGAGATCTTCGTTTATATGCGTAAGGAGAGCTTCGTTTATGTGAGTAGAGCTTAGTTCATGTGCAAGGAGCTACGTTTTATTGAGTAGCTGTGTGTCCGGTGAAGTGTATGTTGGATCATATTAAGAGTTTCCCTAATAAAAAGTGGTTCTAGTAAGTACGTTTTTCTCAGTTCATAGTTTTGTCAGACCTCTGTCTGGCAGTTAGGTTTATTTCATTGAGTGTTATTAGTAACAACCAGCATACGACTTTATTCATCTTAATTACTACTACAACATTACTACCAGTTATAAGCTTGTTCATTTTTATTACTACATTACTAGCAGGAAAGTTTATTCATGATATAATTAATAACACAACAACATTAGAACAACCATTAGAAGAAGTATTAGCTTAGAAGAAGCTATATTCATTATAGTCTTTATAATGATCTGGACCGTCATTGTGTTTTTATACTGAGTTTCAGACATCGTTCCAAGAGCAAGACAAATTAAAAAGGCTTAGGTGAAAAGTACTATGCGCTAAATCTGAGCAACAAGCGTTGATCATAATGAATTCCAGAAGCGAAAGTACAGCTTTAAACAGAAATACACGGTAACACCACCTTGCGTCACAACTGTTCAGGATAAAAATCAAAGACTACATGCAGATGGTGTCCTATGTTTGATACCATTTTCAAACCGGAGTTTTAGATACTTCATTTGAGCCTCCCAAAGGCTAATTTCTGCACCATTTTGGTAGCTAATGCGTATGAAATACTTTCATAGACTGTGGTAGACAGAAAAATAATTATTTCGATTAACGATTTACACAATATACAAATAGAGGTACACTCACGGAAAAAGAAATTTGCGCAACAAGATGGAAGCATCGGATTGAACTGAAATGTTGTGAACGTAATGGTACAGATGAACGGTACACATGATGTGGAAAACAGATTTGCAGGACAATTACCGAGGAAATTGTGGCAGGCAGTCCTGTCATCTTAAATAGCGCGTCGTACCGCTTCGTACGGCAATATATGCTGCAATACGGTCAGGCATGGAGGCAAACAGACGCCTGATGTTGTCCTTCTGCAGACTGGCCCACACGTGTTGGACGGTGTACTCTACACTAAAGAGCAATTGAAGTAGAGACAGCTGGCGTTATGCTAATGTGGCGCTCTCGGTGGTCCTGTAAACAGAAACGACATGACGTATGCAGCGATCCGACAATATAAGGAGTGATGCGACGGGAATCAGTAAGAGTCGGACGCAGTATGGGTAAGACCAAGGATCTAAACGCATTAGATCGTGGGGAAATTGTCGGGGTCCGACAAATGAGTAACTCCCTCTCGGAAGTCGTGCAGGCACTGGGATTTTCACGAGCTACTGTTTCACGGGTGCACCGTTAGTACATCGAATCCGGTAAACCCATCCCTGCAAGGGCCAACTGCCGTGGACAACAGTTTGTGGATGAGTGGGGTCATCGTCGGTTAGCTCGCATTATAACAGCAGATAGAAGGGCCACAGTGCAAGAAATCACTTGGCAATTTAACGGTGGTGCACAAAAACGTGTAAGCATCCACACCAACCTGAACCATCTCCTCACTATGGGGCACAGAAGCCATCGTCCCACGAGGGTACCACTGCTGACCACACATCACAGGATGCAAAGATTAGCATGGGTGCGGAAACTTCGCCACTGGACCCTAGACATGTGGGAAAATGTTGCCTGGACTGATGAGTCGAGATTCACGTTGGTGCATTCGGATGGCAGAATACGAGTACGGCGCAAACCACATGAAGCGATGGATCCTTCTTGCCAGCAGGGTACTCTTCAAGCTGGTGGGGGTGGCATTATCATCTGGGGACTGTTTACGTGGACTGAAATGGGACCCCTGGTACGTGTGACATCGTCCCTCACAGGTCATCGTTACCGGGATATCCTGGACGAACATTTGCTCCCTTCTGTGAGTCTTCAACATCCCACTGGGGACCTCATCCTGCAACAAGATAATGAATGCACCGTCCCGTCGCTCCCGAATTGTATCCTAATGATTTGATGAACACTCCACCGACGTGACCTATCTTCCTTGGCCAGCTAGGTCACATGACCTCAATCCCATCGAGCACATCTGGGATGCCATCGAGAGAGATGTTCAAGGCCCTGACCCCCTCCATCAAATCTTCGTGAACTGAGGGAGCTTGTTCAGGGGTCGTGGATCAGTATAGCTTCTCGTCTCTCTGTACTCTTGCTTGCGTCGGCCAGTGATTTTCTCTTTCATGTGGAATCGACTACAAGGCAGTTTATAAGGCTCCCGGTTCGTGCTTGCAGCGCCACACCAGGGCGTGCGGTCATGCGCAATCGCACCAAACGTGGGTTATTTGTATACCAGCTCGCACTCTAGCTATTTGCAAATTTCGCGGTTGTAGCATGTTTTCTTCTAGGTGCGCAAATTTCATTTTCCGTGAGTCTATATTGCGAACAAAAATAAAGTCCATGCACATTTAAGTGATAACACTGTCCCTTTTGGAAAATTAGAAATTATATGAACAATATTCTTCACCGGGAATGATCTCCGACAGAAAAGAAATGAGTCTCGTTGCTTTGAAAAGAAATGAGTCTTCCGTCGTTTTGGGGACGAATTGTAACGGGTGATGAGAAATGGGTACTGTACCGTAATGTAAAGCGTCGACGGACTGTGTGCCAAGTTGCGGAGCCTTCGCCATCGACCTTAAAAGGAGGACTGCATCCCAAAAAGGTTGTGTTGAGTGTTTGGTGGGATGTCCAGGGAATATTCCACTTGGAGGTGTTGGCACCTAACCCAACAATAAATGCTAACCTCTACTGCCAATAGTTGGACAGATTGCGAGAACAACTGACATTGAAGCGGCCAGCATTCGTCTACCCCAAAAACGGGATCCTTCATCATGATAACGCCAGACCTCATGCTGCTTTTATCACTCGGCAAAAATTACTGGACTTTGGTTGGGAAGTGTTTTCTCACCCGGCGTATTTCCCTGATCTGGCACCTATGGACTACCACCGTTTTTGATCGTTATAGAACGCCTTCTCTCTCCAAACCTTCGATGATATGGACAATGTGAAAACGGCGTTACATGGATTTTTTTACTCTAAAACACAGGAGTTTTTCCGGCGTGGGATACACCTACTCATAGACAGATGGCAAGAGGTCATACAGAATGATGGCAAATATGTGAAATCCTTGGTAAGTTATTAATATTTGTTGTGTTCTCCACCTTTCCTTTCAGACTACAAAAACGGGTAGAACTTATGCACACACAGACAATAAAAATGAAATTCTTAGGCTTTACTACTGATATGAATGAGCTTACACTCAGCTAAAATTAATAACAGATTGGCTGAATGCAAATGAATTAGTTGTTAATACACTGCCGGACAATTGCTAAGGACGGATGACAATAGCAACGATAGCAACCATAAAATGGAAGGCAGGAAAATGTGGAAATTAGCATAAGTGCGGGATACAGTAAGACGTGTTGTGCGTATGCAAATTTTGGATTGCCGAACTTGTTCGTGACGTCATAGCGCTGATAAGAGATATAAAGGATTTGACGCGTATTGACCGTTGCTGTTCAAACGCAAAGTTGAAAGGGAAAGAATCAATTGACGAACTTGCAATTTCCAGTATGTCCTCCCGACATCATCTAGATGATTTTACGCGTGGCCGTATTATTGGCAAGATTGAAGAAGGGCGAAAAATAACAGATGTTGCCAGGGAGTTCGACGTCAGCCACAGTGTTGTTTCAAGGCTTTGGAAATCATTTCAAACAAATGGAGAGTTTAGCAAACGTCACGGGGGAGGTCGTGTTCGCAGTACGACACCTGCATAAGATCGGTACATAGTGCTATCAACAAAAGGACACCGGCGCAGCACAGCTAGTAAGGTAGCAAATCAGTTTATGGCTGCTACTGGCAAGCGGATCTCCCGAAAAACTGTCGCCAGACGTTTGCATGAAGGAGGACCATACGCCCGCCGTCCTGTTGTGTGCATCCCATTGTCCAGACGTCACCGTACCGCCCGTTTGCAATGGTGCCATCAACATCGCAATTGGACTGATAACAACTGGTCTGCTGTCCTCTTCTCAGAGGAGAGTAGATACAGTCTATCGTCTGATTGTCTAAGACAACTGATCTGGCGTGATAGTGGTACTGCATATTGTCCAGTAAACATACAGGAAAGGGACCGATATCCGACATGTAGTGTCATGGTATGGGCTGGCATCATGATCCTAACGTCCCTCTATGTGCTTCCAACTGGGACTATGACTGGCCAACGATACATGAATGATGTTCTGCTACCTCATGTTCGCATGTTCCGTGGTGCTGTCGGTGATAGATTCATTTTTATGGACGACAACGCAACATGTCATCGAAAAGTCGCTGTCCAGGAGTGTCTTGAGAGCGAGGATATTCAACGCCTCGTATGGCCAGCACGTTCTCCAGATCTAAACCCCATTGAAAATGTGTGGGATGCTTTGGAGAGGAGTCATGCTGGTCGCCAATGCCCTCCAATAAACAAGGACACCCCCATCCGTGCACTGACTGAGGAATGGGATAAATTGCCGCAACAGCTGCTTGATAATGTTGTGCAAAGCATGACACAACGTGTGGAATCTTGCATCGCCCTCCGTGGTGGCCATATCCCGTATTGGCATCTTACGCCGGAACGCCTGCGGACGGTAATTGCATTTTTTCACGTTTACGTAATCTGCACAAAATGGCCTGTTTGTCCCTTGAACACGTTCGAAAGCCTTCTGGATTTCAAAGCATAATAAATTGTCTTTCTTGTAATGTCCTGGCATTCTGACATTATTTTATTTCACTTGGCATCCAAATACACTTACTTTTTAATGCACTATATAGCCGTTTCTGATCCGTCCTTAGCAAATGGTCCAGCAGTGTAAGAATAAAACTAAATTAATGACTTTCTCTAATTCACAAACTTCACATTTATACGATTTGCCGATTCTGATGAATGGAGTCAGGATTAATACGGTCTCAACACACTCTTATCTAGGTACAACTATACGCAATGACTTGAAATGGAACAAAGACATTGAAAATTTAAGTAACAAGATTTCTAGAAATATCGGGAAGGCCAGTAGTACTTTGCCAAACTTAACACCAAAAATATTAATCTCTATATATCATACTCTAATTCAAACACATGTTAATTATTGCATTTTAACCTAAGGACAAACCACACAATATAATATTAATAAACTACAGGTACTGCAAAATAGATTTATAAGACTAATATACCTTAAAACAACACATAATTATGAACCAATCTCATATATTCGGTCAAAAAAGAACCCCAATATATATAATATTTTAACGATAAAGCAATTATATGATTATAACTTGGGAAAAATAATGTATAAAATAATTAAAAATGGTATGCACAATATAATAACAATAAATATACATACTCATTACCACAATACTAGGAATAGATTACTACTAATTCCAATGTTCCCACAAACTGAGAAACTTAAAATGAATATAAATTATAGTGGCCCAAAATTCCGGAACTCATTGCCTCAAGAACTAACATGAATTAATAATTTCAACTTATTTAAAATAAAACTAAAGGCACATCTTATGAAATATTTAGTAAACAATAGGCAATTTCGATTGAATGGAAGAAATGTGGGTTAGTATGATTATAAAGTGAGGTGCAAACGTTAGTTGTTGTTTATTTCTAAATATATATGTGATTATATAGTAAAGTCTATATGATACGTGTTTGTTTAGATATAATGAAGGCTATTGATGATGGATTACATTGATATATGTGTAGGTTGTGAGCTAGTACGTGTATATTCACATATTAACCTACCATATATGTGTTGGCTTGACTTTTCTGTTAAGCTTTATGATTTTGTTTTCTGGGGAGAGGAGGGCTATATCAGGCCTCACGGCATTTTCCCTCCTTTTCCTAGTTGCTGTAGTGGCAACTGAATGAATAAATAAATTAAATGAAATAAATGAAATAACACCAAGAAGTTTAGACTTTTACAAAAATTTTATGCTTCGTGAATGATGAAAATGCAAATTGAATCATCTTTTCAGCAGAAATAAGCAATAATTCTCTTTTTCGGTACATTATGATACTAATGCATACATCCGTCATTTATGATTCCAAACTCGAAGAAATATTTTCTTCAACAAAACTTTTCTTATCATTGACGGTCTTAATTTCATATGGTAATCATGGACTTTCACATAATGTGATTTCTCAAGATTTTAACGAGCAGTGTAATGCAGACAAACTGAAGCTTCTTTGCTGAATATGCTAAAGAATGGCATCAAATACTTTATTACGACTCTAAAAACTATTTAAACACGTATTGCAACTCATTTTAGATATTTGTGGAACTGAAATATTTATTTCTTTACTACCTCATTAAATTAACTGGTACTTAACGCATGTAATCATTTCGGAGAAATATTCAATGAAAACAATTTTCTTTAAGATATTTCTTTGTAACAAGATTAATATTATTTTTTATTTTTACCGAATGAAATAGGGAATAACTTGATGGTTGCCGTGTTTGATTCATTATATATGCAAATAAGGTCATGTGTTTGCATCTAATTATAATTTAGTGTGGCTTTGGGATGTTATTATTCCCGAATTTATCCTCAGTAAAGCATAAATAAATAAGATTTTGTAATGGAGTTAGTGAAGATAGCTCTCTTAACTTTTTTATAGATTTGTTTATCATATAACTGTGGGAGTTAAGTAATTACGTGTTCTGTTCTAATAAGGAAATGCATTAGGTAAAATTTTGGCTGGTTAATTGGCATCGTTAAAATCTGTATGTTGTTTTATCCTGGGAAAAGCAGCCAGCGTGCGAGCTAAGGCATGGCAGTTATTTTCACATTTCCTTTTACTCCTATTAAACCGGATTTTAATACGTATCTTCAAACGTCTTGCTTATTAATTAGCAATCGTTTTTAGTGGCTGAGTCAGAGTTTTCGAAATGATAGCCGCTTTAATTCGGTTTAATATGAGGCAAGAATATACACTGGAGAGAAAAATTAAAGGACAATTGTTAAAAAAGGCCATAACTCTCGTTGTTGCCTACATAAAAGGCATGAAATACATTATATTGACAAAGGTCACCGGATACCTAGAAGAGAAACACAACATAGCATTTATTGACATACATTAGTACCGTGACAGTCCACCTTTGAGACATGCTTTCGACAATGCACTGACCCTTCGAGACATGCTTTTGACAAGGTTTCGGAACACAGCGATAGGTATGCGCTTTTTTTTTGATTGAAGGGTTAACGACCACTGTAAGTTACTCAAAGGGCTATAAGCCGTCGCCCGTCCCTAATTTAGGGTCACTGGTTCCAGCCGTAAGACAAACACAACATCCATGCCTCACCGGGATTTGAATCCGGATCCTTCACAGACGAATGATCATAAGCCAGCGCTTAGACCTCGGCGCCACTGGGGCGACGTACGCGCTTCCATTCAGTACATAATGCTGCCGCTAACTTTTACTTACTAGTAGGCCTTGGTTCAAAACTTCTTATGCGGGGGCTCTCTACTGGCCAGTCCACACACGATACGGAATTATCGTCAAATCACGCCGTAACCGTCCTTGCTTTATGGCTCAGTGCATTATCCTGCTGGGACCAAAAAGACTCGGTTCAATAGTATTGCCACAGAGTTGGTAGAGCGTAATTGTTCAGAATATTGAGGTTGATGTGCTAGTTAACAGGTTTGTTCACGATAACAAATGTGTTGGGACCATAGCACGAAAAATACATTCACACGAGCACACTGCCAGCTCCACACTTGACCGTAGGAACAGTACACTGTTGTAAATAGCGTTCCCCCGGCTGCCGCCATATCCACATACTGCCATCATACTAATGGATCGTGCATCTGTATTCATCAGTCCGTAGGATTCGTTTCCAGTGATATACGGTCCAAGTTAAATGTTCTTTACACCATGCTAAACGACAAGTAGCATTCCGAGTGGAGATGAAAAGGCTTATGATCAGTCGCACGACTATGGTAATCCATGGAATGAAGTTTTCTGCGAATGGTACGTGTACAAACCGAGGTTCCAGCCTTTTTACCAGTTCTCTGTCGATTAGCTGTAACGACTCTCCTGAGGCTTCGACGTCCTCTATCACTGATTTTCTTTGGTCTGTCGGCACGTTTTTTTGTTTCACGCACGTTATGTGTCTTCCACTTATTCAGTACATCCAAAACAGTGGACTTGGGCATATTTAAACGCCTCTCGGTTTCTCTTATGGACCACCCACTAATACACCCAACAATCTTTCCTTTATCAAAGTCAGTTCCCTCCGGCCGCAACATTTTCACTCAACCTAACAATGCGATATGATCGCAGTCAGCTGCAGGCTTGTTTTTATACCGTTTGCAGCTGTACAGTGCATCTTAACAACGCAGCGGATCCATTCATTTGCTTTTAAAGGGGTGTCCGGTGACCTTTGTCAATATAGTGTATGTACAGAATCTTTATTTTGTCATAACGCATGAACTGCAATAAGAATTAGTACACAGTTTTGAATGTAATACGCTGTGTGTCGTAAAAGAACGAAAAGAGCAAAGCTAAGAAACATGACATAACTGCAGGGAACAAAATTTTTAACTCAAAGGGAAAAATTCAATAAGGCATAAGATTGCTTTCGACAGAAACACATTTTAATCAGTGGCGTGAGGTCGTTATATGCAATGTATGCATTGCATACAACGACATTGCATACAACGCATGTATGCAAAGCATGCATGCAAAAATTTACTCTCTGCAAAAAAAATATAGATTATACCAAGAAAAGCTTTGTTCTGCAGTTATTTACGGGAAATTTAAACAAGTGCCTAGTTTTAGAAGAGTTTCATTTAAAACCAACTTCACATATTTGTGTGCATTCCAGCCGGAACTGAAAGCGAGAGTGTGAACCTAACTTCATATGCCCATACTCATGTCATACTGTGCTGTTGGAGTGAGCATGTCCTTTCCATGTAAATAAGAACGGCAAGGAAGAAGTTCATTGTATGCGAAATTTCTGTTGCATTCAGAGCATGTTTAATCAACCAATCAGAGAACCGCTTTCCGTTCTCTCTCCAGACTTTTTATTCCCACTGAGGTACCTTCGTTAATAACCGTGTGGCAATGCGAAAGAGACAGTTGCATCAACCAATGGAAAGCTCGTTTTCATTTGCCGGTGAACTGTCTCGTGCGTAATTTCGAAGGAAAGTTGGCAAATCGTACGGCTACATTGATGTATATTTCTTGCCTTTCTGAATCAATGATTTAAGATAATTTAACCAGGCTGCAAAAGTGGAATAAAGAAACGGAAGATGAAAATTTAATGTCTTTCGATTCCCTAGGTTTTACAGAAAAATCGGAATGTGTAACCAACGAAAGACCAACTTCAAACCTGAGTCTCTTAACATCGTCGGTAAGCATGCAGGTTAAACATACAAATTTATTACATGTTCCGACGCTTCCATTTACTAAACAGAAAGGATATGTAGTGTTTTAAAATCTCCAACGTTGGAGATTTAAAACATATTTTAACACAAAGTAACAGAAGAATAAGAAAAAGTAGCAGGATGGAATTCCGCTTGGCGCCCCGGTGGCGCAGTGTTCTAAGCGATGGCCTCTGATCATTTGTCCGAACGGGGTCCGGGTTCGAATCCCGGTGAGGCATGGATGTTGTGTTTGTCTTACGGCACTGGCTGTCTCCCTTCCCTGGAGCCAGTGACCCTAAATTAGGGACGGGCGACTGCTTATAGCCCATTGAGTTGCTCACGGTGGTTGTTAAACCTCCAATAAAAAAAACAGAATTCCGCTTTAAACAACGTGTTTTTGTGTTGTTCTTTTTATACGCTTTGCATGTCTACACAGCATGCAACTGTTTGTAACGATTGTTCATGTTTTTTATTGTATTATCGACGAGCTTTTGCGGGCAATTTCCACTGCTCCTCAAGCGTACTTGCTAGCTCCTAAAGGGTCCTGCGCTGGGCTGGAGTTCCAAAATTTTGCGTTCTAAAGCGTGCCACACAGGTTCAATCGGATTTAAGTCCTGTGAGTAGGCAGGCCTCTCCATTATCTGTATCAGTGCCATTCAACCTGTGGTACGCGTACCTCCTGGGGTACGTGAAGCCATCCCAAGGGGTACGCGAACAATATTTAATTTGGTTGTTAATATTTCTTGATTTTATTTATAATTTCGCTTTTTTTTTAAATATTTCCTATACTAGAAAAATAAGTTTTAGATTCAAATAATGGGCAGACATAGGCCATTAACAGCTGGATGCGTTAAGTGTGGGAACTGGACTTGTGTTCTGAGGCAAATGAGTCATCACTGACTGGGTTCCGAATGCGTCACTTTTTTTTGTGTGTGCTGCCTTTTTTCCTTCATGTATTATATCACCAGTTTTTCCTTGAGGAATGAGATTAGAGCTGCTACAACTTCTGAAATTTATTTATTTCGCTCTAAGTATTTCGGGCATCAATAATGAATTTTCTTACCTTGTGTATTTTATTACCTTGAAGTTTTCCCTTCTTATGGCAGTCACCGATTTTTTCATTAAGTCTTAATTGTTTGGGAATGAGAACACTTGTTCTTAGGATTATTTTTTGTAATTTCCATTACACCTTGCATCCAAGCGGAAATTCGCAAATTGCGCAGAAAAAAGAGCAGATCTCCACCATTCACGTGGAATGATCTCGTGGTGAACAAGCGCATTCATATCTCTTTTTAGAAAACTGCCCAAGAGATCTAGAGCTTAGGAGACCATTCACCGTTCATTCAGGAATGAATCTTGCTCGTAGTGAACGATTCGGGCATACCATTCAAATGAATGTGTTTCACGTATCACTTCCATTAGTTTCACCGCTATTTCCTAGCTATCAACTGATTGCTCACTCACATAACGGTTGACTTATTTATTCCCGATATTACGTTTCTTACTGGAATTCGTTTCCGAACTCATCGGGGCAGTAGAAAGTTAAATGTGTTGCGACCTTAGTGAGGGTCGTGACGGATTGAATGATCATTCTAAGAGGTGAGAGGGAATGATCCATCATTCACAGTGGAGAGTTGTCCATTTTAAATACATCGTTCACAAATGATCAATCACCAATTTGTTTGAGTAATGAAGTAATACTGGACTGAATTTGCCCTTTTCTCATGGAAAAAGTACGTTTGACTTGACTAAGCACTTTAAAGGAATTGAGATTCGCTCAGGCTATACCCAGTTTTAGCATTAATACTGTTACAAACGTTCGATAGATGGCGCGCAACGGGTGTGTGCCGACACCGACCAGCCAGAAGTCATGAAGCAGCTAGTGAATTGTTGTGCGTTCAGTCACAGAGGAGATAACATGCTTCGTGAAGTACTAGTCATGGAGTGCGGCGATTATGAGAATCGTGTTGCTGTAATAGCGCTGCACAAAGTTGGAAAATCAGCTTCCGAGATTTTCAACGTGCTGAAGAAGCTGAAAATCAGCCGAATATTTGTCTTCTGGACCAAAAAATGTTTGGTTGAGAATGGGACCGTCGCTGACCGCCCCAGAAATGGTGGCCCGCGTACCGTGAGGACTGCTCGCCTGACGAAAGTAGTAGCAGCCCATATTTGACGAAATCCTGTCAGAAAACAATCGGTGATGGCTCATGAGCTGAACATTTCAAGGATGTTGATATCACGCGTGCTGCGGAGTGACTTGAGGCTGAGAGCTGCCCGGTGGCATACAGGGCGCTTCCTCACCCCCAACTGAAGCAGAAGAGGGTTCTAAAAGCGAAACATTTGCTCCAGAGTTACGCAGAGAATCGCCACTGACAGCTCCTTTTCTCTGATGAAAATATTTTCACTATTGGAGAGGCTTTCAACCGCTAAAAAGACAGGGTGTATGCGTCAACCTCACGAGAAACTCAGAAAAAAGCTCCAAGAAACATAAGGGGCCATCATCCTGCTTCTTTCCTGATTCGGTGGGTAGTCTCCTAGGAGGGTACCACGGAGCTCCATTTCTGTGAGATAGGAGTGCAAATATTCGCCAAAGTCGACTAGGACAGGGGTTTGGAGTCAGTGGTCAAAACTGTGAGATACACCCTTTTTCAAAACCGACAGTGGAGCTTTCATCAGGATTCTGCACCTGCCCACAAGGCCAAGTCAACCCAGGTGTGGCTTCAGGCGAGTTTTCCAGACTTCATTTCTCCAGCTGATTGACCTTCAAGTAGCCCAGTCTCAACCCATTGGACTACAAGTTGAGGGCCATGCTTGAGGACATGGCCTGCAGAAAAAGATACCCCAGTATTGATAGTCTCAAACGCACTTTGGAGCTGGAAGTAGCAGCTTTCCCTGCGGATACCCTGCGTAAAGCAATTGATGAGTGGCCACAGAGACTGAAAAACTGTGCGAAGGCAAAAGGATGCCATTTTGAAAAGTGATTGGTGCCATGTATTCACAATTGTACTAATTATGTTATATCTCAGGTATATTAAAATATCTTTAAAGTGCTTTTGTTATTTCATTGAATACTTTGTAACCGTATTTATGGTAAGACTATGTATACTTATAGCCTTTCACCCAGTTCCTAGTTCTGTGGTTATCTTGTATATAAATATATATTATTACATATGTTTCATCTTGATTTTATATATTATAAAACTAATTTTGATATGTAATATGGTCAAATGTAACCTCATAACGAAAAATAAAAATGAAAAATGAAATGAAAGTGTCCTGGTAGTGTATAAAACATTTAAAATATGTCAATATTTCTCATCACGATGGCTAAAATGCACGCCATGAAGAAGTCTAAATTGCGTTGTCCTTATACTGCAGCGTTTTCTTTATCAAACATGTAAAATGTCATCCACAGTGTAACTTAATCAATGCAGCTTCGCCAGAATATTTAACAAACCGATATACACTATATTGACAAAATTCACCGGACACCTAGAAGAGAAACACAACATAGCATATATTGACATACATTAGTACGGTGTCGCTCCACCTTTGGCCTTAATGCATGCACTGACCATTCGAGACATGCTTTCGACAAGGTTTTGGAACACAGCGATAGGTATGCGCTTCCATTCATTACATATTGCTACCGCTAACTGTTGTATAGTAGTTGGCCTTGGTTCCAAACTTCTTATGCGGCGTTCTAATTCATCCCATTTGATGACCTATGGGATTAATATCAGGGTTCCATGCTGGCCAGTCCGCATACGATACGGAATTATCGTCAAACCATGCCGTAACAGTCCTTGCTTTATTGCTCGGTGCATTATCCTGATGGTACCAACACAAGGCTTGGTTTCATAGTATTGCCACAGAGTTGGTAGGGCATAATTGTCTAGAATATCGAGGTAGACGTGCTGGTTAACAAATTTGTACACGATAACCAATGGGCCGGGTCGATACCACTAAAAACACTCCTACACGAGCACACTGCCAACTCCAAACATGACCATAGGAACAGTACGCTGTGGTAAATAGCGTTACCACGGCTACCACCATACCCACACACGACGATTAGACTGATGGATAGTGTATCTGGATTCATCAGTCCATAGGACCAGTTTCCGGTCATCTACGGTTCACGATAATTGTTCTTTACACCATTCTAAACGACGTGTAGCATTCCGAGCGGAGTTGAAAGTCTTATTAGGCCGCCCTGGTGGCTCAGTGGTCTAAGCGATGGCCTCTGATCATTCGTCCGAAAGGGGTCCGGGTTGGAATCCCGGTGAGGCATGGATGTTGTGTTTGTCTTACGGCACTGGCTCCCTCCCTTCCCTGGAACCAGTGACCCTAAATTAGGGACGGGCGACTGCTTATAGCCCACTGAGTTGCTCACGGTGGTCGTTAAACCTCCAATCAAAAAAAAAAAAAAGAAGACTTATTAGCAGCCTCGCGACTACGGTATCCCATGAAATGAAGTTATTTGCGAATGGTACTTGTACATACCGTGGTTCCAGCACTTTTACTCACCTGTTCACTTAGGTGTAGTGCAGAACTCCGTCCATTAGCTGTAACGACTCTCCAGATGCTTCGACGTCTTCTATCACTGATTTTCTTTGGCCCGCCGCTACGTTTGGTTGCTTCAGGACCGCCATGTATCTTCCACTTATTCAGTACACCCAACACAGTTGTCTTGGGTAGGTTTAAACGCCTCTCGGTTTCTCTTATGGACAACCCACTAATATAACGCCCGACAATCTTTCCTATCTCAAAGTCAGTTCTCTCCCGCCGCGACATTTTCACTCAACCTCACAGTGCGATGTGATCGCAGTCAGCTGCAGATTTGTTTTTATACCGTTTACAGCTGTACCGCGCATCTTAACAACGCAGGGATCCGTTTATTTGCTTTTGTCCTGTGACATTTGTCAATATAGTGTATATATAAAGTATATATATCTTGTGCATTACTCCGTCGATTAGCTGTAACGACTCTGTAGCAGCTTCGATGTCCTCTATCACTGATTTTCTTTGGTCCGCCGGTACGTTTTGTTGCTTCAGGCACACCATGTGTCTTCCCCTTATTCAGTACATTCAAAACAGTTGACTTGAGTATGTTTAAGCGCCTCTCGGTTTCTCTTATGGACAGCCCACTAATATAACGCCCGACAATCTTTTCTTTCTCAAAGTCAGTTCTCTCTCGTCGCGACATTTTCACTCAACCTTACACTGCGATATGATCGCTGTCAGTTGCAGACTTATTTTTATGCCGTTTTCAGCTGTACCGCGCTTCTTAACAATGCAGAGGATCCGTTCATTTGCTTTTGTCCGGTGACTTTTGTCAATATAGTGTATGTATAAAAGTTTGGGCACTGATCTGTAAAGAAATCGGTCTGCTGTAGGGATAGATTACCACGTGACTACATCGTCGACCGAGGAAATATTCTGATTTCATGATCTGTACTTGGCTGTGGCTATATTCCAGAATTGTTGTGTTAAATGCACAGTTCTCCTATTATACAATACACAGCAGCACATAGTGTGTTATGTAAAGACGGCAAGAGAATGCCAGGTTTCTAAGGGAGCTACCGGATATAGGGGGATTTCGTTCGATACGCGATTTCGTTCATATCACACACAGGGGTGTTCTATTGTCTTCGCGTTACATTTAATCAACTGAAAGTTTACTTGAGTATATATGTTAATGTATAGATGATGAATCTGTTGCACAGATTCATCATCTATAAGGATTTGCTCCTCCCTAATTTAAGGCCACTTGTTCCAAGAAAAGGACAGGTCTAGTGCTGTAAGATATACACGCCGTCCATGACTCACTCGGAACTCGAACCCGGAGCTATCTCGGACAAATGATTAGGAGTCAACGTTTCGCACTACTCGGCCACCAAGACGGCACACTACTTTTCTATGAGATACATAACTGAGGTACACTACCCAGCAAAAACAGTATTGCTGGGCCAGCACTGTCAGCAATGGCCCAGCACTATGTTGCCGCTGCCGAACCGTCAATAAAATGTCTGGGCGGCCAACAGAAGGTCCAGCAGTTCAGGCTAACAGTTGGCACCCCATCAGTTGTCATATGCTACAACAGGGCCATCAGTGGTCCATCACATGCAGTAGCTGCCACAAGTGACCCTTCAGTGGCCCTGCAAGCACGTGGCAGAAATGTCGGCTAGCCTAATGTGGTCCGCTAGTGTGCCGTTAGTGGTAGCCGGCAACCACGTGACGTAACTGGAGGCTTGCCGAATCTTGTCCGCCAATTTCCCAGTAGTAGTCATAATAATAATAAAGCAAAGATAACCGCAATTTCCCAAAGTTACATTTTTTTCTACCCTTACGAAGCTTGTGAATTAACGAACTGCGCTGGGGAAATTTTCTCACCAGATCGGAAAAACACCAGTTTGAAACTGAGTAGATTTGAACCTGGGACGTTGGCGTGACAGCTGAGCTCTGTACCGACCGGACTAATTTGACACGCGCGAGTTAATGCTTAAAAGTTGTCAGTTTGGTATGCAATGTGTAATTGATTGCTTCCCTCTTTCATTTTACAATATTGCGAGGTAGTTTTCATAAAATTGATAAATTAATTTTTGCAACGTAACGATAGTTTTTTCTTTTTTTTTTTACCTTAAGGGAACTTCTCTCATTTCCAAGGCGTGTACATACTTATAGTAGCTTTCCAAAGTTTTGTACTGTCCTTGCCGTCATGAAAAGAGATTGTTGAATAAATATATATTTACCCGGGTTCATGTCACATTCTGTTACGTTTTTAACGTTGTGTCTTTCCTTTCCGTTGTCCGAAGCTACATTTGTTTTAAAGAGAAAAAGATATTTTATTTTACTTCTCGTTATTTTTAGAAGCGAATTCCTCCCAGTCTTGTGTATTCAACCCATGGATGAGTACACCTCATAGCGTTGCTTTTTTTTTCTTTCAAATAATTAATAAATTTTTTACGCGTATAATTCTTTTTTTTTCCCCGACAAACGCTATTTTAATGATTTTCCAGGATATGTGTTTCAAGCGGTTTCAAATTTTTTCTTCTTATTCATCCACTCCATTCCATGAATTGTTATTCATGGGAATGGAGTGGGTGTATTTCATGGCTGTAATTTAGTATTTCACGGCTTAATCTGATAACTTCGTCGACGTAAAATTTCATTAGGGAATTAATTCGCCTCTCCACATATGGATTTTTTTCTTAACATCCACTAAAATAACACGATGGCGATAGCGTCGTCTTCAACTAACTGGTACCATGAGAGACATAGCAAGTGTTGCTTCTGCGCATGCGCAGTCCCGTTGCTTCCACCTGCTGTTGGGGGTTGCATTGGTTGCCAGCAACGAACCACCAGTGCCACTTGCTTGGAGGCCCAGAATTCACGGCAATTCTGCAGGGCCATCAATGGCTCGCCAACTGATAGCGTTGCCACCAACGGATCACTACCGGCCCGTGAGCGGCAGATTTCAGCCAGCAGTGACCCATCACTGCCAGCTGGTGGCCAGCAGTTTCCCTGCACTTGTGTTTTTGCTGGGTAGTTGTAGCCTGTATACATTTCAGTCATGCATCCATTGTAAGACAGCTTCGTTGGCAGAGTTCAGGCTACACAAATTTATATGCGTCCTTTTTTATGTTCAAACTGTCACTGAAATTAATTCCTGCCGAGGTAACATTTAATACAGTGCACGAGGGTAATTCAATCATTCTCGAATGGTAAGTTGTCTTGTCTTTATTGATCTTTGTGATGGCTCGTAATTGTATTAAGTACATTATTTTCAAAAATACTGCAGGAGACTTATTTCAAAGGTGATTTTCTTATGGTTCCAGAAATGAAGACGAAATCCTTGAAATATATTAACGATGACTTAATCTCCTTCCTTTAGGTTCTTATATATAGAAAAGGCCTCATATTCACTAATGTGTAAAATTGACTAATGCACGATATTGAATAATTTATAAACTGACTAATGCACGATATTGAATAATTTATAAACTGACTAATGCACGACGTTAATAAAGTGATGAGCCTTTTTCTGAATGCTGAGATTTGAAGTGGGCAAAATGAGGTTGCAGAACTTCACGAAGAGCCTAAACGAAAGTGGTTAGGATTACTGTCAAGGCCGTACGGAAATATCGGAATAGCACGTACGCATCTAGGAATTACTGTAATCCTCAATGGTACCTGGCACATTCGATTCTGTCAGCAGACATGTGGGTCGTTCAAATATTTTTACCTGAAGTTCGTTGGTTTTAAAATCCAAATGCTTCCAATTATTGTATTGTTTCATATACCAATATATTGTACCTGATAAATTGGTTCTCCCGGGGCATTTTTAATACTAAGAATAGAATTTGTAATTATTTTAGCCTACTTACGGAATATTTTCTAGGTTTGTGTGTCAGTTCTCAACCCCACCCCCGTCTTCTTCCTTAATAGCGTGTTATGAAAGCTTATACTGAAGTACTAAAGGAACAGATCAATAGCCACAATTAATGAAATACAACTCGCACTCTTACGGACGGGAGAATAACAATAAAATATCAATTAAGACAGAAAATACCATAAAAGTTGTCTGCGATACATTATTGCGTAACAAGCAATAAAGAAAAAGAGCTAAATTGCCATAAATTAAATTCGCATAATTAGTTTTACGCCAGAAAAGCTCGGATATATTGGAAGTAAAAAACATCCGAAAGCCTTTAAAAAGAATGCAAAAGCGTAAAACAACATTAAGTCACCTGAGGGTTCCTTCTTTATTACAATCTGCAGTAAATTTTTATGGAGCTTTACAACACTTATGCAATGGAACAAAACGATGCATTGCATAAACATATCAAAGGAGTAAGATTAAAAGATATTCCAAACCCCCGTTGCAACTTAGGTACAGTGCTCTACATTAAATTTTTCCCACCCAGAAGGAGTGTGCCAAACGAGCCCAAAATCCAGGGACATATAATACGTGGTGGATAACACATTATTTAATTTCCAAGCCACTAAATCAGTTCAACAGGCTGAAATACAGTATCACGTGACAGCAGTCGATACCTGTGTGGTGTGTTACCACCATGTTGTGCAAAGCAATTAGATATATTGTAGGATATGAAGGGATACAGCCCTGTAATGGTGTCCTAGGGCGATTGGAACCAGGCATCGTTTAACTGGCCCCATATTTCAACGCATTCCGGAGTGGCCAAGAAGAAGCCTGAAACCGTCGTCCAATAGGGTCTCATACATGCTCGACTGCAAAGAAATGGATATTTCTATATGACATCCCCCAGATCACTCCGCTGCTGTTATCCCCTCGTAGGAACGACCAAACTTAATTACGCCTCCTAGATGATTAGCCTTTTTATCTTCCTCACTGATCACATAATTAGTCCTCAACTGCAATAATTTACATAACACTACGATTGATACATACCCTGAAGTTTGCATGGAGGTCCGAAAAATACTTCCTGGTGAGCATTTTCAATGTTGAGTAGTGGCATCTGAACAACCACAGATGTCATACAAGGGACAAGATATCATCCAGTAAAACCGCAGGTATCATACAAGGGTCTAGATTGGGTGTCTGCTCTGCTGAGCATACGCCTGCGCTGTTAGAACAATGGAGCCATATTGAGCGGGTCAAGATGTCCCTTCGGGGTATATTACGATGGGTAATTTGGTCTTGATTATTACTGAAATCATGGCGAAAGCTTGCTCAGATATAAATTGTACGCTTACAGAGGGATATGTAATTGCGCTTACTTATTTGCGTTTTAGTCCAATGCTGAAGAAAAAAACGATACCAGGGAAGGCGTCAGTTAACAAGATAAATTTAAAGCTGGTATTGCATGGCAATATGCCAAATGGCTGGAAAACAGTTTTAAGACATAAATGCGGCAAAAATTTAAAATAATGGAAAATCAAATAAGTTATTCAAAATCAGCTACTATTAAATCCAGGAAACAATTGATCTAAACCCGAAAGAAAAAATGGCTCCCACATGCTTTACATACAAAAGCTGAAACAATGTGCATGTTTTTCCTTGTTTGCTGTTACTTGTGTCATTCTGATTTATTTATGATGTTTACTCGAAAATAATTTCATAAAAAATTTCGATATTTCACCTTGTTATGCACTTAGGAAGTTTTAGTTTTTAACATTAGAAAGTATTTATTAGAGAAAACATGCTATCAAATAACGCATTAAATGTGAGCATTCATTAAGGAGAAACCTCAAATTTCTGTTATTTTGCAATAAATAAAAAATAGTGCGATTTTTTTTATATTGCAAATGCCGGAAGGCCGTTTCTTTTGAATTTAAGCCTTGGCCGAAGCTGAAATACTTCAATATTTTGCAAGAGCCTTGACAATGTTATTTGCACTAAGGAAAATTAATGTTTTTTGCTTAAATATTATGGCTTCTTTTGCTAAATGTGTACTAATTGCTTAGAATCTGAATATAAACAGCAAATCACAGTACCAAACTCGCACTACTTTGATATAATGCAAATTAGCTTTGCTTACATTAAGCGCGATGACCCGCTCAAAATGGCGCATACACTGTCACGCCACACCGGCTGGGTGTTCGATGAAGCTGCTAGTACATGATATATGTGAGTAAAACAGATTTTTATGACTAATCAACTGCCCTAACGAAATGGTACAACATAAATGTGCATCAATGGTTGGAAAACATGTGTATGGTATGATATCACTTTTTGCACTTTCTTCTGTGTGCGATAAGGTTCGTGTGCGGTCGTCGTTCAAGAGATATGCACAAACAATCACGTATGAAATATAATACTGCGGATTCACTAGAGTTAATTAGAACCAGATAAGTGAAATACTTCATTAAAATGTATCTTATAATCCGGTTTTTATGCAGGAGTAAAAAGGGATCACACAGGCTCTGCCGAGCTTTCACTCCGGCGGCCTTTTCAAGGCACTAAAACAACTTACAGACTAAAACTTAAAAACATAAATACTGTAGAACAAAAGGTGTGACGTACCTGCCAGCAGGACGCACACGACATAAAGGCAGATAGGAATCAGAATGAACGTCTGCGTAGCTGAGTTGGTAGAGCGATTTGTTCCGGAATAAGCGGTCTCGGGTTCGATTCTCGGCGTACACTAAAAATGACGGAGAAATTTACTTCGTTATAATGGAGCCCGAACTATCCGGATGACCCGACAGTTCAAAATCTCGCATTGGTGTGATGTTATTTCCACACCGCGAGATAGGGAAAATCAGAGAAACCCTTCTCCAGCGCTTCGAAACATAAATGTGTGTGACGTTGCATTCCACACACCAGATTGACTGGGAGTTCTCAAGTGCACGTTCTACAGTGGATGGCTGCCTGCAACGATTCATGGTCACGGCTGACCCTTGGGCCATGCCCCCGGCCCTCTTTCGGGGGGAGATGTGACGTACCTGCCAGCAGGACGCACACGACATAAAGGCAGATAGGAATCAGAATGAACGTCTGCGTAGCTCAGTTGGTAGAGCGACTTGTTCCGGAATAAGCGGTCTCGAGTTCGATTCCCGCCGGCGTAGACTAAAAATGACGGAGAAATTTACTTTGTTATAAAAGGTTAAAATCTAAAATCTTGTATGATTCCGTTTATACCTGTATAATAATAGGATTATAAGATGAAGCCTTATAAAGTCAGGTATGAAATTATAATGATGTCTAAGGAAGAAAGCGAAGCATTCGATAATCCCATCGATGCATTGAATAGTGGATTATCGCCAATGACGACACAAACATTTTAGGTGTGATCAGTTCTTGGAACAAGTTGTTGAACAAATACTTTCATTTACTTTCTTTGAGTACTGGTGCAAAACAGACATCTAAAGCTTTTAAGTTTCGTAGATGTTATTTAGTTCTTTGGTAAATTAAGTAACTTATTTTACAAGGAAAGGCCGTGATTAGGCCACCGCGGATATTACTGAGATTTTGTTATATTTATTAATCTACGTACAAAAAGAGGAAAATTCGCACTTAGGTTCATTTCGCAATCTCTTCAGTTCAGAGATATTGCGCCGAAAAGATGCAATACAACATCAGGTTACGCAGATGACCTAAGATTAAAAAACCCGACGCAGCTGTGTAAAATGATATCGAAATTAGCATATTCAAACACAGTGAACTTGTTTACAGCATTCTGGGTACGTTACACAAATATTTAAAGAACGTTACCACGAAACAAGGGAATATTGCGACGAACAGAGAAGTTTTCTTCTATAATACTTCTTTAATTCCTACGACTGTATGTTAGAACTAAACCTAATACAATTGTCAAATGTCAAAACTCCGATTTCGCGAATTCCATGTTTTGACGAAATTATGCTGAAACTTAAATGTAATAGCATGAAACTTTCTGTACAACCTCTGACAAAGAAAAAAGTGAAGCTCTCAGAAGGAATAATCCAATACAGATGACAATTGGTATGTTCAATGTAAAGGAGATGATTGTAATTCCAGAGCAGTTGGGACATTAATTCGGATGAAACAGCTACACAAGCGGAACACGTCGCTGCGTTGTACCGCCCCCTCTGACTCGGATACAAGCGATTACCTGGCGTGGCATAGACGCAAACAGTTCGCGAATAGTGTCCTGAGGTATATCATGTCACATGATGTCCAAATTGCCGGCCAGTTCGCGGACATTCCGGGATGGGCATAAGTCGCGTCCCATCATGTCTCAAATATGTTCGATCGGTGAGAAGTCAGGCGATCGGGCTGGCCATATAAGGGTATCAACATTAGGGAGGTAGGGAAGAGAGAGCCGTGCCGCGGGTGACCAGGGATTATCCTGTTGAAAAATTGCTCGGGAATGCTGCCACAGGAATGGGCACACAACGTCATAAAATCCCGGTGACGTACCGTTCAACCGTGAGGATAATACGGAGGACTACAAAAGATGACCGGCTATCGTAGGAAATGGCTCCCCACGCAGTCAGTCCCGGTGCCCAAGCCGCTTGGTGCCGTTTCATTGCAAACAGAAGATCCGTGTGCTTTTCAGCTCGTCTCCATACATATATGAGCTAGTCATCGACGCCAAGTGCAAAGCGTGACTCATAACTGAAGACAACACGACGACACTTGACACTATCCCACGTTGTTCAAGCCCGACACCACTGCAACCGGTGCCGGAGATTCTCTATGGTCAGTGGTAGGATGCGGATGGGCTTCTTCGAATGCAGTTCCCGTGATTCAAGTCGTCTGGCAACGGTCCGGATGTCCACTTTCGTACCTGTAGACGACAAAACAGGGCCATAGTTAGTTGAAAACGACGAATTCAGTTCTGTTCGTGCGACTCTCACAATAATTGGATCCTCACGTTCAGTAGTTAATCTCGACCGTTCGCAACCAGCGTGTAGCTGGATTGACCCTAAACGACCCAATGGTAAGAACAACGTCCGATTACTGTGTCGCTCCCGCCCAAATGCCTGGCGATACGGTGACTTGCCTAACAGGCCTCTGTCACCCCAATTATACATTATCTCTCAAACTCGCTCAACTGCTAGTATTGTGCAATGAGCCGACGTCGAGGCATCCTCACAGTCCTTGGATGTTAATACAAAAGCAATCTGGTGCCACAATTGATCCTGTGTAAGAGTTATGCTATTCATTATACACTATATTGACAGAGGTCACCGAACAACTAGAAGAGAAACACAACATAGCATTTATTGTCATGCATTAGTACGGTGCCGGTCTACTTTTGGCCTTAATGCATGCACTGACCCTTCGAGTCATACTTTCGACAAGGAGTTTGAACACAGCGATAGGTATGCGCTTCCATTCAGTACATAATGCTGCTGCTAACTGTTACTTAGTAGCAAGGCTTGGTTCCAAACTTCTTAAACGGCGCTCTAATTCATCCGATATGGGTTCTAGGGGATTAAGATAAGGGCTCTGTGCTGGCTAGTCAATAAACGATACCGAATTATCGTCAAACCACGCCGTAACAGTCCTGGCCTCATGGCTCGTTGCATTATCCTGCTGGGACCAACAAGCCTCGGTTCCATAGTATCGCCACAGAGTTGGTAGGGAATAACTGCCCACAATATCGAGGTAGACGTGCTGGTTAATAGGTTTGTTCACGACAACCAATGGGAGGGGACCATACCACGAAAACACTCCTACACGCGTACACTTCCAGCTCCAAACTTGGCCATGAGAACAGTACACTGTGGAAAATAGCGTTTCCCCGGCTGCCTCCATAATCACACACGGTCATCAGACTGATGGATCGTGTATCTGGATTGATCAGTCCATAGGACTCGTTTTCATTGATCTAAGGTCCACGATAAATGTTCTTTACACCATGCTAAACGACCAGTAACATTCCGTGTGGAGATGAAAGGCTTATGAGCAGCCGCACGACCAGAGTACCCCATGGAATGAAGTTTTGTGCGAATGGTACTTGTACATACAGAGGTACCAGAAGTTTCACTCACGTGTACACTGAGGTCTTGTGCAGTACTTCGTCGATTAGCTGTAGCGACTCTACTGAAGCTTCGACGTCTCTATCACCAATTTTCTTTGGTCGGCCGGCACGTTTTGCTGCTTCAGGCACGCCATGTGTCTTCCCCTTGTGCAGCACATCCAAAACAGGTGACTTTATTATGTTTAAACGCCTCTTGGTTTCTCATATGAACAACCTACTAATATAACACCCAGCTATCTTTCCTTTCTCAAAGTCAGTTCTCTCCCGCCGCGACATTTTCACTCAACCTCACAGTGTAATATGATCGCGGCCAACTGCAGGCTTGTTTTTATACAGTTTGCAGCTGTACCGCGCATCTTAACAACGCAGCGGATCCTTTAATTTGCTTTTGAAGGGATGCCCGGTGACTTTTGTCAATGTAGTGTATATAGCCTTTCGGATGCACAGTTCCTATGTTCCTATGCGCTGTGGTGGTCCACTATTTCGTCGTTGGTCGTTATTTTTTAATAATTTGCATATTCGGCCTTGAGGTACTTTCATGCGGAGTTTCATCAGGATCGAAAGACCTTCTGGGGTGTTCTTCGTTTCTTTGGCAAAGAAATTCTACTAGTACAGGATAGATGCGTGGTTACATGTACGCAGTTTGCTGTTCTATGGCACCCTTTCGGCGCGATATTTCTTAACTGACGAGATCGCAAATCTAACCTTGCCGCCCCGGTGGCGCAGTGGTCAACGAGATGGCCTCTGACCATTCTTCCAAAATAGATTCGGGTTCGAATCCCGGTGAAGTGTGGATGTTGTGTTTGTCGTACGGCACTTTCTCTTTCGCTTCCCTGGAACCAGTCACCCTACATTAGGGACGGGCGACTGCTTATAGCCCATTGAATTGCTCAAGGTGATCTTTAACGCTCCAATAAAAAAAATGAACCAGAGTACATCTTTTTTTTATTGGAGGTTTGACGACCACCGCGAGCAGCTCAGTGGTCTATAAGTAGTCTCCCGTTCCTAATTCAAGGCCGCTGGTTCCAGGGTAGGGAAAGAGCCAGTGTCGTAAGACAAACACAACATCCATGCCTTACCGGGATTCGAACCCCGACACATCTCCGACGAATGATCAAAGCCATTGTTTAGACAACTGTGCCACCGGGTCGGCGCAAACGATATAACAAAATCAACAAAATCTTAGTTATATCCGCTGTAGACAAATCTGGGCCTTTCCTTGGAAGTAAATCTCAACTTGCTGAACATAAATTGATTTATCAGAAAAATGGAAAAACTTACTCTTTCACGAAAACTGTAGGCCCACATCGAGCTTTGAGAATAACAACCATTCAACTTTGAATATAATTATGAAAGTCATTTACATACGATAATGGAATTTAGGACCACTTTTCCTGTTAAATATTCCCCACCTGTGCCACTGATGTTGGAGATGGAAAGTGTAATCTGACCTTTCGATCCAGATATTCCCACAAATGTTCCATAATGCGAGGGTTGTACCGAAATTAATGCAAAATTGGGCATAGATTTTTGATTAACTGACAGAGGTCTTTCGACTGCACATGTTGGTAGAGGAGCTCTTCCTATATAGTAACCCTTCTTCTTCATTGCAGGTAAATAACGGATTCCAAGCAGAAGCAACGTGCCGTCACTGAGTTCTTGACGAAGTAAGGGTGCAGGCTGTCCGACATTCACAGAAGGCTACAAAATATTTTCGGTGATGACACCACCGACAAGAGCAATGTGCACAGATGAATGTGTGCAAAGTGGGCACCGTTAGAAGTTGACACCCTATTTGAAGGAAAGAAGGGTGGAAGTCTGCTGTAATCTGCTGGAAGCGTTTAAAGCCAATAAATACACAGTTTTTTCCTATCTGGTGGCAGGGGATGAAACGTGAAAAAAATCCGGAAAAAAGGAATAAATCCGTGGAACGGCGTCACACCTTTTCACCAAGGCCTAAGAAGTTCAATAGCCAAGATCAGCACAGTAACTTGTAGTGACTGTTTTTTTGGGTTGAAAGGTGTGTCATTCTTCTTGATTTTCTGGAACGTGGCCGTAACGTGACCAGCGAGCGGTACTTTGAGACACTCAAGAAGCTTAAAGATGGCATAAGGAGGAAGAGACCGAACAAAATCTGAAAAGGATCCATATTCACAATGACAATGCGAGGCCACGCATATCTTTAGCAACAAATCAGGTGGTCAGCAAATTAGGTTCGCTGGTGGTCCAATATCCACCGTACATCCCAGATCTGGCGCCCTCCGACTTCCACCTGCTCGGTCCAATGAAGGACAGTCTCCGGGGACAACGATTTGATGACACAGATGAGGCAATAGTGACCGTGAACAAGTGGGTAAAACAGTCCACCCCTGAATTTTTTCAAACATGATCCAAGAGTTAGATTCAACGATTGCGCAAATGCATCGCTTGTGATGGAAACTATGTTGAGCAGTACCTTTGTATAGAGAATGGGTAACTCTAACAGAATGTTCAATTTGAATGACCTCTGTCAGTTAATAAAAAAGATATACCCACTTTTGCATTACTTTCAGTACAACCCTCGTATTGAGGTCTGGAGATTAAGGTGACCACGGTACCTGCTGTACCTCATGATCATGCTGTAAAAACCACAATTTTATACGTTTTGTACCATGCACGTGTATCTTATCTGCATGAAACCAGGAACGGTCAACAGCGAGTAATGTCGGCAACATTGGTTCCGGTCATACTCAAGAATGTATTAGTACGTTGAAGACGTGACCCGACCTTGTACAATGACCATTACTGAATGACCATTACTAGGGCGGACCAGCTGCTGCCATCGGAATGCCATGATGTGTCACCACACAACACCGGGGATGCTTCTCGATACTGCACAGTCAGAATGGTACGCTTATTTATGGTATTGCTACAATCCACAAACCTCTTATTACCAACATAGATGCAACAAAAAAGTAAAGTAGTGCAACGCATATAAAAACTGGAATGCTAAAGACTGGCAATGTGTCTTCTGGTCACATGAATCGTGTTTCACATTTCCTCCCACCATTAGTAAAGTGAAAGACAATGTGAAGCACGATTCGTCAGACCAGATGACACATTGCCAGTCTTTAGCACTCCAGTTTTTATATGCTTTGCACCGCTTCACATTTTTTGATACATTTATGTTAGTAACCAGAGGTTTGTGGATTGCAGCAAGGCTATAAATACCGGGACGATGTAATTTCTGACGAACACCAGTCGGAATGATTTCGTTTCCGTCATGACGAACTGTTATGGCGAAAGCGAAATCATTCCGACTGGTGTTCAAATTTGCTGCTATTTGAGGTGGAGAAACAAATGTTAGTCACTGGACGTCCAGTCAGGGCTGTGAGAAGGGCGGACCAGCTACTCCCATCGAAACTTGGTCACCAGGTTTTGCGTCTTCTTCGCTGCAAGAAGCCTTGCGTTGTCATGGAAAAGAGCAATATCGCTGCTCAGCATGCCCCGCCGTTTATTTTGAATTACACAACCCAACTTCCTCAGTGTCTTGCAATAAACAGCCGCGTTTACTGTCGTGCCTTTAGGCAGGAATTTCACCAACGAATGGTCCCAAAAGGCAGTCCATATGATCTTCCTGTTTGACATCGTCTGTTTTAATTATTTTCGCCGTAGGCGAGCCCGTGTGCTTCCATTGCAGGAACTGCTGTTTCGATTCAGGTGTAATGTCTCATCTCCTGCCATTATAGGGTTTTTAAATCTTCTCGTTCCTCCGCGTACCGAAAAGTTCCAAAGCAGATCCCTTGAGTTTCGTTTCGTGTTCCTTCGTCAACAATTTTGCACCTATCGTACATACATATTGCAGAACTCAAGCTTTTCTATAATGAAGAAAACAGAAATTAAGTAAAAATTATTTAGTGCAGTAATGATTTCGAAACTTCATGGAAATATTCTGAAAGATCAGAAATTGTGAAGGGTCTGTTCTCCCTAATATTTTGAGTCACTCTCTCCACCAAATCTTCCGTGACCAGAGAAAGCCCACCACTGCCCAATTCATCATGAACGATCTATCGTCCTTCATTAAACACTCGAACCCACTTCAGCACCATTCCTGCACTTATTACGTTTCGTCCGCAAATTCCGAAAATTAGCCGATGGATCTCACTTGCTCTGACATTTCTTGCATACAGAAACTATTTCACAGACAGGCCTTTGCAGTCGATAGGCCGTTCTAAAACCTTAAACAATATTAAAGCAGGGTACAAACTTTCAACATCAGAACAACCTCACACAATAGCATCAGAGCCTGACTAACCAATGATGCAACAAAAATGTGCAAGCGCAACTCTGAAGGAAATAGTTGCATGGTAGTGTTTCACAACTTTTCCGTAACCGTAATTATACAGTATGATGTCCTTCATACTGTTATTATTATTATTATCATCATACTTCATACAGTATGATGTCCTTCATACCGTTATTATTATAACGGTTACGGAAAATTCAATAGCAAATCTGGAAATTTCTGACGGTTTTGGGTTTTCAGCGTTGCCACAAAAGTGAATATGCAGATAATACTCACAATATATATATCTTCACCATCATCATTGTCAACCATTATCAATCCACTGCTGGACCCAAGTTTCCTCCACAACGGTCTGCATTGTACCAGTCTCCTCCATGTCACTCCCACATACTTTCCAATTATATCCACCCATCTCCCATGTGGTCTTCTTCTGGGTCTTTTCCTGTACCTTGAAATCCAATCTAAAATTTCGGCTGTCCATCGATGGTTTGTCCTTTTGGCAGTATGTCCAGCCCATTGCCATTTCAGGGATTTAACTCTGATCATGATGTCTTCCACTCTTGTCATTTTTCGGATCCAAGAGTTCCTCTTCTCATCTCGCTTGGTTACACCAAACATGCATCTCTACATGCTGCTTTCAGTTGTCTGCAGCCTCTGTATGTCTCTTTTAGTTAAGGTCCACGTCTCTGCACCATACGTAAGCACTGGAAGGATGCATTGATCAAACACATTTCTGTTAATACATAATGGCATATTGCTCTTGAAAATTATACCGTTTCTTCCCATAATTATCTTCAAGTGCTGCTTGCCTTTATTATTTAGATGACAAATTTCCTCATAAAATTCTTCAATTTCTTCTTCAGGATGACTTGTGGTGGGTGCATAAGTTTGAATAATCTGAGCCTGGTATCTTTTTGAGAGTTGGATAACAAGTCGTGCAGCTCTGTCATAGGAACTTTCAACTTCTACCACTTTATCCTTCAGTTTCTTGTTTATTATAAATCCAATACCACTAGCTCTGCCATTATCTGTCCCACGATCGTAGAAGTGATGTCCAATTTTAAGTTCAATGAGATCTTCTCCTTTTCCTATTACCTCACTTAGGCCGACGATGTCCCACTTGATCCTTTGGAGTTCCTCTTCCAATTCAAGAAGCCTTGAATCAGAAGATAGGGAGCGTCCATTGTAAGTAGCAAAGGCCAGAATCAAATGGCAGCCTAGTCCGGTCCTTCGGTTATTCTGAGCACCCTCTGCCTTCATGTCGCACTGGCCGCTGCCTTGGCCAGGTACATTCCAGTTGCCGGAAACTGAGGCCCAAGATTTAAGTTGTGGAGTCATTTTGGAGGGGTTTGGCCATAACTCACCACGCCGGCAAAGCGGGTTGGTGAATATGGAATAGCATTTACTAAATTATATATATATATATAGGGACATCTCAGTAAATGAAGAAAATAGATTATGGTACTGAGAAAAGAAGATGGTTCTGTAACAAGAAATAGAGGCGAAATTTTGACATGAGTGAAAGATTTCTACTCCAAATTACTTGAAAGGGATTATACCTGTACTCCAGACATCATGAAAGGTACCAGTACCATAGTTCTTCCAGTCCTCCCAGCAGATGCTGCACATTCAATCAAGAACGTGAAGCGGGGAAAAGCTCCAGGAGAAGATGGAATTACTGTAGACATCATACAAGGAGCAAGTGGAGAAATTGAAACAGTACTCGCCCAAATTTTCACTCGATGCCTTAATGAAGGAAAGATTCCTGAGGATTGGAACAACGCTACAATGATCCTGCTACATAAAAAAGGTAACATTGAGGATATTAGGAACTACAGACCTATCAGTCTCCTATCAGTGGTTTATAAAATCTTCACTAAAGTTCTTTCACACCGCTTGAAGGCAACACTTTACTTGGTTAAACCGAGAGAACAAGCTGGATTCAGGAGTGGCTACAGCACTATAGATCATATCCACGTACTCAGAGAACTAATTGAAAGAGCGAGAAAATATGAACTTCCATTATGCATGGCTTTTATCAATTATGAAAAGGGTTTTGATTCGGTGAAACCATCAGCAATTACAATGGCTTTGAAATCCTGTGGTGTTGAAGATGCATACATTAATATTATTAATAACATCTATGAAAATGCAGGTGCAAAGATTCGGCTGTATGAAAATGCAACACACATAAAAATTGGAAAGGGAGTGAGACAAGGTGACACCATATCTCCGAAGCTCTTTCTTGTCACATTGGAAAATGTCTTTCAATCACTGAACTGGGAAAACAAAGGAATAAAGATTAATGGAAATTATCTAAGTCACCTTCGTTTTGGTGTTGACGTAGTCATTTTTGCAACTACCCAATCAGAGCTGCAGAGCATGATCTAGGAACTTGCTGACAAGAGTAAAAGTGGGATTAAAAATGAAATTTCAGAAGACAAAAGTGATGTTCAATGCTTTTACAAGAAATGAAGATTTATCGATTGATGGAGAAAAGCTGGAGATAACAGATAGGTACGTTTATCTTGGACAGCAGATATCAAGTGTGGGTCACATTGATGAAGAAATTAATCGGCGTATAAAACTTGCCTGGAGAGCTTTTGGAAGAAACAGCATAATTTTCAAGAGCAATATGCCATTATGTATTAAAAGAAAAGTGTTTGATCAATGCATCCTTCCAGTGCGTACGTATGGTGCAGAGATGCGGACCTTAACTAAAAGAGACATACAAAGACTACAGACAACTCAAAGTAGCATGGAATGATGCATGTTTGGTGTAACCTAGCGAGATAAGAAGAGGAACTCTTGGATCCGAAAAATGATTAGAGTGGAAGACATCATGATCAGAGTTAAATCCCTGAAATGGCAATGGGCTGGACATACTGCTAGAAGGACATCGATGGACAGCTAAAATTTTACATTGGATTCCAAGGGACTGGAAAAGACCTAGAAGAAGACCACATGGGAGATGGTTGGATGAAATTCGAAGGTATGCGGGAGTAACATGGAGGAGACTGGCACAAGACAGACAGTTGTGGAAGAAACTTTGGGAGATCTTCGTCCAACGGTGGATTGATAATGGTTGACAATGATGATGATGATATATACAGTATATATATATATATATCATCATCATCATCATCATTGTCAACCATTATCAATCCACTGCTGGACGAAGGTCTCCCCAAGTTTCCTCCACAACGGTCTGTCTTGTGCCAGTCTCCTCCATGTCACCCCTGCATACTTTCGAATTTCATCCACCCATCTCCCATGTGGTCTTCTTCTGGGTCTTTTCCTGTCCCTTGGAATCCAATCTAAAATGTCGGCTGTCCATCGATGATCTGTCCTTCTGGCAGTATGTCCAGCCCATTGCCATTTCAGGGATTTAACTCTGATCATGATGTCTTCCACTCTTGTCATTTTTCGGATCCACGAGTTCCTCTTCTTATCTCTCCTGGTTACACCAAGTATGCACCTCTCCATGCTTGTTTGAGTTGTCTGCAGCCTTTGTATGTCTCTTTTAGTTAAGGTCCACGTCTCTGCACCATACGTAAGCACTGGAAGGATGCATTGATCAAACACTTTTCTTTTAAGACATAATGGCATATTGCTCTTGAAAATTATGCTGTTTCTTCCAAAAGCTCTCCAGACAAGTTTTGTACGCCGATTAATTTCTTCATCAATGTGACCCTCACTTGATATCTGCTGTCCAAGATAAACGTACGTGTCTGTTATCTCCAGCTTTTCTCCATCAATCGATAAATCTTCATTTCTTGTAAAAGCATTGAACATCACTTTTGTCTTCTGAAAGTTCATTTTTAATCCCACTTCTTTACTCTTGTCAGCAAGTTCCTGGATCATACTCTGCAGCTCTGATGGGCTAGTTGCAAAAATGACTACGTCATCAGCAAAACGAAGGTGGGTTAGATAAACTCCATTAATCTCTATCCCCTTGTTTTCCCAGCTCAGTGACTGAAAAACACCCTCCAATGTGACATTAAAGAGCTTCGGAGATATGGTGTCACCTTGTCTCACTCCCTTTCCAATTTTTATGTGTGTTGTATTTTCATACAGCCTAATCTTTGCACTTGCATTTTCATAGATGTTATTAATAATATTAATGTATGCATCTTCAATACCGCAGGTTTTCAGAGCCATTGTAACTGCTGATGGTTTCACCGAATCAAAGGCTTTTTCATAATCGATAAAAGCCATGCACAATGGAAGTTCATATTCCCTCACTCTTTCAATTAGTTCTCTCAGCACATGGATATGATCTATTGTGCTGTAGCCACTCCTGTATCCAGCTTGTTCTCTCGGTTGAACCATGTCCAGTGTTACCTTCAAGCGGTGTGAAAGAACTTTAGTGAAGATTTTATAAACTACTGATAGGAGGCTGATAGGTCTGTAGTTTCCGAGTTCCTCAATGTCACCTTTCTTATGTAGCAGGATCATTGTAGCGGTGTTCCAATCCTCAGGAATCCTTCCTTCATTAAGGCATCGAGTGAAAATTTGGGCGAGTACTGTTTCGATTTCTCCACTTGCTTCTTGTATGATGTCTACAGTAATTCCATCTTCTCCTGGAGCTTTTCCCCGCTTCATGTTCTTCATTGCATGTACAACTTCTGCTGGAAGGACTGGAGGAACTCTGGTACTGGTATCTTTCATGATGTCTGGAGTGCATGTATCATCCCTTTCATATAATTTGGAGTAGAAATCTTTCACTCTTGTCAAAATTTCGCCTCTATTTCTTGTCACAGAACCATCTTCTTTTCTCAGTGCCATAATCTGTTTTCTTCCCTTACTGAGATGTCCCTTTGCTATCTTTAGGCTTTGGTTGTTTTCAATTGCTTTCCTCACTAGTTCACAGTTGAATTTTCTTACGTCTTTAGTGATACTTTTTCGTACTGTCTTGCATAGCTCTATATATTCCACTTTGGAAGTCACATCTTCTTTAGTTGTCCTCATCTCTCTTCTTTTTTGCATCAACTATTTCGTTTTTCCTGATAATTTATTGACATGCAACTTGTTCTTAGACCCAGCTAATTTTGTTGCTGTTTCCATAAGAGCTTTGGTTACTTTTCTGTTAACTTCAGAGATGTCCACTTATTCCGATGTGAGGCCTTCTAAAGCAGAGAACCTGTTCTTCAGTTCCAACTTGAAGGTATTATGGTGTTTTTTAGGGTTGGTTATGTCAATAGATTTTGTTTGTCTTATGAGCTTGCCACGTTCAAGTTTAGTGTTGAGGTGCATCTTACATCTCACCAATCTATGGTCACTGCCTGTGTTGAACTTGTTTGGCACACTGCAGTCTTCTATGATTAATTTTTTGTTTCACGTAATAAAATCAATTTCACTTGTCATCCCATTTTTATGTCTCCATGTCCATTTCCTGTGTGGCTTTTTCTTGAAGAAGGAGTTCAAGATGAAAAACCCTTCTGCCTCTGCAAACTCAACGAGAGTATTTCCACGCTGGTTTCTGTTGCCGTGACCGAATTTACCTACTGAAGTTTCATTCTGTTGCCGTTGCCCTATTTTTGCATTGAAATCTCCCATAATTATTTTCAAGTGCTGCTTACCTTTATTATTTATATATATATACATATATATATATATATATATATATATATATATATATATATATATATATATATATATATATATATATATATATATATATATATTGTGAGTATTATCTGCATATTTACTTTTGTAGCAACACTGAAAACCCAAAAAAAGTCAGAAATGTCCAGAGTTGCTATAAAATTTTCCGTAACTGTATTTGTCACGACAGTTTTGGGAAACGGCTAAACAAGGGTATTTACCATATTACCTAAAATACCTAATGAATATTGAATAGAAAACTTTCTATGCATCCATAGAACTCTTGTTTAACATCTCTACAGTTATACAGAATAAAAGAATCAATAGGACAAAGCGCAGAAAAAAAAATTTCCGAACGAGAGGTAGCTAATGAACTCCATGAAAAATGATGAAGGATTTGCTTATGGTTTTTAAGGGAAATTTACTAAATAACATAAAAACTTTAATTTTCTCAACTAGCTTCCTGTATAATAAAGAAAAAATGCTGACACGGCTGTAAAGAAAGGTCAAAAGGAAAACGAATGCTGCCTGAAATTAAGGAAAAGCATCGTTGAGTTTATTAAGAAAAGATGCGATTTTTTATTTGGCGTTAAAAAAAACGTACCATCAGTAGGGATTATGTCAGGATTGTGGTAAGTTAAAAAAATAAACCACAAAAATTAGGTTCTTAAAGAAATGGCTGCGGCGTGCTTTAGCTTTCTTTGTTAATTTAGAAATGGAGTTTATTTGGAATGCAAAATATCTCCAGTAGAAGGAATGCAGAGAATTTGTGATAGCTACGAATTTAATAATGGTATTGGGCGTTTAAAAAATTCCTAACGCCTTTTAGCGTTTTTCAATAAATTAAGTTCAGAAAACTAATGATTTCTCAAAAACTATTTGTTTGTTTTCATTGCTGCGATCCCGAGCGGATGAAACTGTGCGAAAAATAGACTTGTCTCTCCCCAAAGCGAATAATAAGCATGAAAAGATTTATGGGATTAAAAAATTCTTCAACACTTATAGATATTTTTGACAGTTTGAAGTTTGTTACCTGCGGTCAGACATGGCAGAAACTAAGCTAAGGAAGTACAGGGTTGTAAATGAAAGATGCTTAAAGAAACTCCGTTTTAGCATCAAACGTTAAACCAGAAAAAAAGCTGTACGAGTGTGAAATATATATAGCAATCTTTAAATATTGACACGATTTAATTTTATGAGCAACTATCTTTACTACCCGGCTTTGCCCGGTATGTATGAAATCTGTAGAATCAAACGGACCAAAAGCGTTACGAATTATTTAACACGTGTCCAGGAGACACAGGATTGGAACACTGACTGAACAAAATTCGTTAACAATTTATTTTCGACGATTAAAGGTATCACGTGCTTTCAGTTGTCTTTTAGGGGCGAATCTCTGCGATAAAAAAGTTAAAAACGTATATTTGCGAATATTTTATGAAAGTGGCTAAAATTTTAATGAACATCATAAATCGTTAATAGGAACATGACCTCCAAATTTCCCCCGAATCGGTAAACAACTTTTTAAATGATCCGTCAAAAATTTTAGTAACCGTTTTTGCGTTTATATTTCTGTTTACCGATGAATTAAAAATTCCATGCTTCATTTTAAAAAAAATTGACCGGATTCCGGTGACATTTTGAGGGACTCCTCTTATAACCAAATCACTTGGTTGATAAAAATGTCAGCCCGTTTCGTTAAGATTTCGCAAAGTTCATTTTCGCTTTTTTTATGCACAGTTCTCAAAGAACACCAACTCCTATAAATGTGCGGGGATATGTCGCGGCGATGAATGCAGTCACGTGCTTTCAGATTCGGAACAGATAACGATGACGTAGCAAATGACGCTGACGTTATTGATTAGCTTATTTATTATTGTATAACTTGCGAACGGAATAACGTAGAGATTTTAAAATAGTTGTGTTGACCTAGAAATTCCAGTATTAATAAACTATGCAAATTTCACGATGCCACAGTTCGACGTTTGAGAGTTTTTGCTGCTTTAGACAAACAAACAGGCGTTTCGTGTTTTATATATTAGATATACACTTTATCAGAAAATACATTATGTTGTCAAAAAGTATTCGGACGCTACCAGATATTTGCACAAGCGCAATGAATGGCTGCGAAGGAAGTAGCACTGTCAATGGAGAGTTACGTACATAAAACTGAGGTGTTCTGTCTTGTTATCAGTAACTTTGAAGTGGATATGCCGCGTGGACGAGAATTTTCCGAGTTCCAACGTGGGCTGGTGAACGTTATTTCAGTAACGTTTCCATATGGTGCATTGCAGCTGAACTAAGCATACCAAAATCCACTGCAAGTGATGTCGTGAGGAGATGGAAGCAAGATGGTGCTACTACAGCAAAGAAAACGGAAATTAGGAAATTGCTCCCCAGACCATAACTCCAGGTGTAGGTCCAGTGTGTCTCGGCCGCAGACAGGTTGGTTGCAGGCGCTCACCTGACCTCCTTCTAACCAACACACGGCCATCACTGGCACCCAGGCAAAACCGGATTTCATCAGAAAACACAACAGATCTCCACTCCGTCCTCCAATGAGCTCTAGCTTGACACCACTGACGTCGCAAACGGCAGTGGTTTGGAGGAAGTGGAATGCACGCTACAGGGCGTCTGGCTCGGAGCTGTCCTTCAAGTTACCGATTTGTAACAGTTCGTTGTGTCACTGTGGTGGCAACTGCAGCTCGAATTGCTGCCGCAGACGCGGTACGATGCGCCACGGTCATACGCCGTACACGGCGGTCTTCCCTCTCAGTAGTGCCACGTGTCCTGCCGAAACCCGGTCTTCTTTAGGCAGTACCTTCCCTTGACCACCGCTGCCAACAATCATGCACAGTGGCTACATTCCTGCCAAGTCGTTCTGCAATATTGCGGAAAGAAAATCCACCTTCTCGTAGCCCTATTACACGACCTCGCTCAAACTCCGTGAGCTGTTGATAATGGCTTCTTCGTCTTCTTAAAGGCCTTCTTGACTAACATCAACAACCTACGTCGAATCGCAACGATAACTAACGCTCACGACCGTTGCAGCGCGTATTTACAGCAAACCTGCTTTGCATGTTCCGATGGGCTCTACTAGCGCCACACGAATGCGCCGAGCGCGAAATTTGCATAGACGTCATCTTACAGATGTACTCTCACCGCCTACCAACTGTCGTTTATCTAACACAACCCCTTCTTGGTGTTGGGATTTTTTTCCGTCAGTGTATATAATGTTCCATTAAAAGTCTTTGGTATTTTCTGAATCTTTAACATCTTTCCTTTCCTTTCTTTGATCTGGAAATGGAAATCCTGAACTGTTGGCATAATATTGACGGTACAATTATGCGTAATTTAATATACGATATGCCAGAACGCACATTTCAGCTTATTGCGCGTGGTGGAGAGTCAATTAATTATTAACTGTGTTTGCCATTTAAATATTCTTCTGTTTTCTTTTGTTTTCATATAATTCTGGGATAATGTTACATTGTTTGATTTCGTAAAGCTAGAATATTATGTTACGTAGATGTTCTCAATAGCGTTTGAAGTGTGTATTAATACATTATGTTGCTGGTCATAATACATAATGTTCCGCGAGAAGTATTTGTTATTTTCTGCATGCAACTGTTTATGCTTACAAAATTATGTTTCTGTATATATATCGGACTGACTGTACCTGGACAAAATTGTGCCCAAAATGTTGTTCACATAGCTGCCAGATTGTACAAAAGCTATGACGGAGTAATTTCTTTCCATCTCTCATTTCAGCAGTACCAAACATGAGACTTTCACTAACATATGAACCCTTTTCTAGTCCAGTATTATCTGCTCCATGGCCAAAGGCATGTTAAGGAACGGGCTAATCTCACTGAAAAGTATATTTCCAATGGGTAACAAAAAATGACTCAAACAACTTTCCATTCCTTTCTTAGGCTCGTCGCCATTGTTATAGCCCCTTTTGCAGGTAATCAGTCTGACAGGATATGTATCCATTATCCCAATAAATGACTACTTTGAATAACAAAACAAAATGTGGGAAAGTAAAGCTGTCAAATGCGCAGGTTCACTCGCTCCAGCCGCGTTTGGTCCTCTTTTCAGACAGCATATATATTCGCTGGAGGTCATTTCGGCCATTTTGTTAATTCCGAGACATTTCTTTCTAGTCGGTTAACGGATTGAAGTTTAACTAAATAAATATGGTGTACCTAACAAACGAATAAATCTTGACATAAAAAATCGTTTCTTTTGAAGTCCAAACAAAACGTGAGAAAAATATGATGAAAAAGATCCTTCTCACTAGCAACAGTAAAAAATATTTCCTTGCAAAGAATTAAAACACGATAAATTAGTAGGCCCGCTTGTTTTACGACTAGAAAAAATAAAAATAAACATATTACTGTTGACTACTGAATTCTTAAAAAAATATTCGCATCGGGAATTTGTTCTTGTGAGAATGAACTGCAGAGTAAGAGTTGAGAGGCTGAAGCCTAGGTCACCATGGTGAAAGATTCCGAGAATCAGAAACAACACTTTTAGCTGGGTTTTTTTAAAGTAAGCTTGTTACGTTAGCGTTAGTTAGATAAGACGAAATACACAATGCGCCAATTAAACAATGAAAGAGATTTTTTATGCCGGTTGAAAACACAGGTAAAGAACGCATGGCTTTTTTCTTTATAAATCATTTATCAGCTATACGGTGGCAACAGCGTTTGCGTGAGAATTGCGCAGATGTTTATTTCATCTGTGCATGACGTCATTCGGTGGAAGAACAATTCCGCAGCTCTGTCATTAAGCAGAGAACAAATATCCGCTTCTATTTCAAAATCAGCATCTGAGACAATTGAATTGTTGCGTGATGTGTAATGGGCTGATTGCCTGTCTCGTGCACAAGTAAACCGATGTTATGCTCGTTTTAAAGGTGGGCGGGAAGATTTGGAAAATGACGAAAGGAAGATTTGGTAAATGCACGTTTGAACTCTATGAGAAAGTTCCCGAAAGGATAAAAAGTGATCGTTGTGTGATCTGCAGGATACCGGAATGTGAGCACGGTGTTAATGAAGAGAGGAATTGTCAAACTTTAGTGAAAGATTCAGGAGGAAAACTTCGTGCTCGTTTTGTTCCGCATGATTTGTCAGAAGACCAGAAACATGCCCGCGTGGAATGTGCAGAATACCTCCTGAAGACTGCAGAAATAATGCGAAATGTTATCCAAAACGTTGCTGCTGGTGACGAGGTATGGTGTTTTTGTTATGACCCGGAAACGAAGCTTCAGAGTGCTCAGTGGAAATTCGCCACAGCCATCTAAAGGACAGAAATCAGGTGACAGAAGTCCAAAATCAAGACAATGCCTGTGTAATTTGACGACAGCAAGTGAATTCTGAATCACGCGTTCACTCCTGAATGTACAAATTTCACCGACAATGCTTACACATCTATGTTTGAACGATTGTGGAAGAGGACTGCTCGTGTTGGGTCTGAGCACAACAAGTAAATAAAGTCATGCAATGCATTCATTATCATACGCTTTCCAACATACCAGAAATCATTACTCAAGTTATAAGTATAAAAAAACAAAGTGGCTGTGGAATAAATCTCGCTCTTGTGTCCTGACGTTTGACCACATTTCGATGATATTCAACAGAACTGGTTCAGTATATCTTCGAAACAACATACTAACGTTTTGTCGCAATAGAAAAATTTTTACTCAATCTATAGGAATAATGGCTGTGGAATAAATGTCGCTCCTGTGCCCTGACCTTTGACCCCATTTCGACGATATTAAACGGAATTGGTTCGATGTACCTCTGAAACACAAATATTAAAGTTTTGCCGCAATAGAATAATTTTTAGTCAAGCTATGAGCATAATGGCTGTAGAATAAATCTCGCTCCTATACCCTGACCTTTGACCCTATTTCAATGATATTCAACAGAACCGGTTCAATATACCTCCGAAACACTACGAAAAAGGTTTGTCGCAATCGAAGCATTTTTACGTAAGTTATGACGCATAAGGGCAATGGAATGGATCGCACTCCTATGTTTTGACCTTTGACCCCATTTCGTCTTTTTTCAATAGGGTTCATCTCCAAGGTGGTTCCCTACCACATACTAAAATTTCATCGAAATCGAACCATTTTTACGCGAGTTCTCGTGCGGACAGAGAAACAGACAGTCAGACGGGCAAAGTTGGAGCGTATACGCTTCTTCAACCTACGGTTGGAAAGCGTAAAAAAGCGGGAAACGGTTCCTTCTTCACGATAACGCACCTGCACACAGCGCAGCCGGTGTACAGAAATAACCTGGCAAGAAAACAAGTGTGCGTACTTAACCATTCCGCTCAATTCTTCAGCTTTGTGAATGCGTTACTGCTTTCCATTTCCTAAATTAAAGCTGTGTTTATAAAAGGAAACATTTTTCAAGACATTAAAGACATACAAATAACTGTCACTTCTGCTCTTTACTCCGTACCAGAAGAAGACCTATGCAAATCCTTCCGTTGTTGGCTGATCGTGTCACTTCTTGTGTTAACGTAGGAGGAATGCACTTCAAATAAAATGTATTCACCCATGTTTTCCTGCTTTTCCAATTTAAAAAAAAAATTCGGTCTCATTATTTAATTGGAGCAACTTGTATAAAATTGCTTTGCTCGAAATTAAGGGTAATTTGCTCGTTTTATGCATTTATACGTCAATAATGTCTCAAGTATGCAGTTGCATATACAGTAGCAAACAAAAGTATTTGGCGAAACACTTTTTCGACTATAAAATTTTTTCTGCTGGACCAAATCCGGTCATTTTGGGATATGATATATGTTATTCATTGGTAAACATGACCCATATGCAGATGGATCGGAAACCTTAACACAGATCAGGTACCGAGCTTAATCACAAAGATCATACAAATTGACTAACAAAGTAGGTGACACATTCATTTAATGCAACGATAACAGAAAACAAGTACGAGAAAACGACAAAACAATTACTAATACTTAGTGGGATTGCCACGAGACTTAATAACAGCTGCATAACGGGCCGGCATCGAGTCCACTAGCTTCTCGACGGTGACCTGCGGAACTCGCGCCCATTCTGCAGACAGCTGGTCAAACTTCTGGGCCCTATTCCGGCAGGTTTTCTTCGCACATCGTCTCTCTAGCTCCTCCCACATGTGCTCGATGGGGTTGAAGTCTGGAGATTGGCTTGACCAGTCTAGAAGTGTGACCTGTTGCTGCTGGAAGGCTGCCTTCTCTACTCTGGAGGTGTGCTTCGGGTGTTGTCTTGCTGCATGATCCATCCGGTTGGCATGTTCTGGTTTGCCCATGGGAAGACATCGTTGATGAGCACGTTCGTGTAGCTCTCACCGGTCATTATTCCGTCAATCTTGAGGATGGGGTCCATACCATTGCGAGAGAAGGCGCCGTAAACCATGAGCGATCCTCCTCTGTGCTTGACAGTCGGCTAAATGAACTGGGGATTGAATCTCTGGCCACACGGACGTCGCACGTATCGCATGCCATCACTTCCGAACAAGTTGAAATTGCTCTCGTCGGTGAAAAACACCTTACTCCAGTCCGCCGCGGTCCAGTGTCGATGACGGCGCGCGAACGCGACTCTGGCTCGTCGATTCTTGACTCCGATGAGTAATTTCTTGGCATCTTCCATTCAATCCACCAGCAATGAGACGACGGGAGATGGTCATTCGGCTGACGTTCAGATCGTCGCTGTCACGGAATTCGGTGGCTATGTCCACAGCATTCAAGGTGGGATCAGCACGAGATCGACGGAGGATGCGTCTATTCTGACGCAACGTAGTGGAATGAGGCCTACCACATCGCGGACTGTTCTCCACGGTCCCAGTCTTCTTATAACGTTGCGGGATAGCTGAAATGGACTGGTGTCGGATCTTCAGGGCCCTCGTAATGTCGGTGATGTGCATTCCGGATACCAGCTTGTTCACGGCCACCTGGCGAGCTCCAACAGGGATCTCCGCCTTTTTACCCATTTCTGAAAACCTAAGATTGACTTTACATCACACTACACATCACACAACCCACAAAAATCACAAGAAAAACATTAATACATGCAGCAAACAAATGGGTAATAATTGGCGATTCTTGAATACGGCCCATTTCAAACGACAAATTCGCTCTGAGCGAAATACAAACTACGCGGCATTGTAACCCACGAATCAACACATATCATATCCCAAAATGACCCAATTTGGTCCAGCAGAAAAAAAATTATGGTCGAAAAAGTGTTTCGCCAAATACTTTTCTTCGCTACTGTAATCAGGACTCTGGTAGTGACGTAGATCTTGAAAACGGAGACACAACATGTGGGATAGGCTAGGACAAATGAAATTATTTATTACAGGAAGGTAATTCGAATGAATCTACACCAGGATCAGATGAAAGCAATTTCTTAGCAGCAAAACTGAAACTGCTGCAGGATGATTTTAGAAATATTCTTGAGAAGAATGTGAAAGTTGGGAACTGAAGTTCATTTCATCAGTTAGTGATGCTGCAAGTATTCTATTATTAATTTGGGCTGCTCGTAATTTAGGATCGCAACCACATATTTCTACCGCCATTGGTTTTAACGTAAGTTACATACCACGAGTTTTCATAACACACGTCTCCGCTTGTTCAACTTTCTCTCTATTTTTTGCTTGTTCCATAGATATATTGTACAGAAATGCGGTGTTTTTAGATATAGTGTATATATAGTGTACATAATTTTCACTTCTTTGTAGATTCCTTATATGAAGAAAAAAATATCGAAGAATGTCTAAAGCATCACCTGCCCAATTGAGGTCGAAAAAACTAGTAAAATTTGGAAGCTGACTTTCTTGTATTGGGTAAATATATATTTGATTTATTATCTCTTCAGTTATACGAGCTGAGAATAGTACCCGGGATATTATTATATTTAAATAGATCTGCTGTTTAGGATTGCATCTTATCAAGTGCTTAAGAAATGCAGGAACTTGATAATTTTCCGTTAGCCAAGCTTCATTAATTTTTGCTAAAAGGATAATTAAAAGATAGCTCATGTTGTTTTTTTTTAATTGGAGGTTTAACGACCACCGTGAGCAACTCAATGGGCTATAAGCAGTCGCCCGTCCCTAATTTAGGGTTGCCTCCCCCGGTGGCCCAGTGGATTAAGGCGCTGGCCTCTGATTATTCGTCCGTTAGGGGTCCGGGTTCGAATCCCGTCAGGCATGGATGTTGTGTTTGTCTTACGGCACTGGCTCTCGACCTTCCCTGAAACCAGTGACCCTAAATTAGGGACGGGCGACTGCTTATAGCCCGTTGAGTTGCTCACGGTGGTCGTTAAGCCTCCAATCAAAAAAAAAAAAAAAATTTAGGGTCACTGGGGAAGGGAGAGAGCCAGTGCCGTAAGACAAACATATCATCCATGCCTCAACTGGATTCAGACCCGGACACCTTTCGGGCGAATGATCAGAGGCCATCGCTTAGACCTCTACGCCACCGGGGCGGCATAGCTCATGTTGTCCCCTCATTTTCGACTTTCTGCATCTTTTTCTAGAGGGGGCGGTGTAAACGACCACTGTCAGCATCTCGATGGGCTAAAACCAGTCGCCCGTCCCTAATTTAGGGCCACTGGTTCAAGGGAAAGGAGAGAACCATAGCCGTAAGACAAACATAATACCCATGCATCACCCGAATTTGAACCCCGACCCATCCAAAAATGTCTAGAAAGCATAAGGCCATGATATTAGAGAGATGAGTTTCCCCCGGTTTGTGACGTCACTTTTATGGTACACTGCCTGATACGTTGGAGTCGTGTTTGACATCATACACGACAGTTCTGGAAACCAATCGACAGTTTTTTTTAACGCGTTACCTCAATAAAAGAGGGAACTAATTTCTCTAATGTCATGGCTTTATATTTGCTAGATGGCGTTGACCCGTCTCGACGAATGGTCAGAAGCCGGCACTTAGACAACTGCGTCACCAGAAGTGGCATATGCATCTTCAATTTGCATTTTATGAAATAGCAAACAATATCGAACTAGGACGAACGGATTTTTTCTCAGCGAGCTCTGAATATTCTTTTGCATAATTTTCGCTGGTCGATGAAAATTGCATTCTTTCAACATCGCTGCGCGGTATTTTACGAAGGCAAAATAATTTCTCCTTTCATTCTCTCACAAAACACCCTAATCTACATTTCGCATAAAATGCACGGAAATTGGCATAATTTTTCCAAACCTTTTCATTTTTACGGTCACAAGTCGTATTTAACGCATATAATGAAAAACAAAAACCAAAAGTCAATAATATTACGAGCAAATAAATTGCTGCGTTGAGTCCCAATACCGAACAAAAGATTACGGTGCTTTCTTTTTGTGTCTTCTTCTTCCTTTTCCTGTCCTTTCAGTTTCATGGATGCTATGGATAATCAAATTCCACTGTTCTTCCTCTTTTCACTGTCTTTTCAACTTCTGTTGTTTAAAAAATCATGATGTGGAGGTTCTCATTAAATCTTGCCGCGAGCTGTGCTCGGAGAACATTCGCTTAGACCGTTTGATTGAGCTTGTGATTTCGGGCAACTTGGTTAATACAGGACAAGCATCTTAAAAGTTGCTGAAACAAAACATAAGCTTTAAAGTGAATGCTAGTTAGATGCAAAAATATCCCGAAAATAGTAATTTGGGGTAAAATCTCCGAAATAAAAAAAATCGGTGATTTTACCCAAAATGTTCAAAATTGAATCAAGATAATGTTTAAAACAAATTTTTTGAAGACCAAATGGAAGTAATACACTATGCGCACAAAAGTGATTGAACACTGTAAGTAAATACAAAAACAGCATTTTATTTACATCATTAACGGGTAGGTCCTCCTTTTGCAGAGATTACATCAACCACCCGTCGAGTTAAACTGTCCGCAAGTCCGTGGAGTACGGAAAGCGGGAAATTCCTCCATTCCGCTTTGAGTGTATCGACCAACTCTGTCAGTGAAGAAGGTTGTGTTGGTCTAGACCTCACCCTTCGTTCAAGTTCATCCCATAGGTGTTCAGTGGGATTGAGGTCGGGCTCTGAGCAAGCCAGTACATCCGCTAGACCTGATTTTCTTCATACCACTCCATTGCAGCCCTGGAAACATGAGAAGTAGCATTGTCGTCCTGGAAAAACAATCGTTGTGTCCGTTGAACTGCCACATCGTTGGGATGATTGAGTTATCCAGGATATCTCTATACAGTACAGAGTTCATGTTGCCATGAATAACAACAACTTGGCCCACACCCCACTAGCCGAAACACCTCCATACCGTAACTCCACCGCCTCAGTGTTTCAGAGTAGGCACTGTTCACCCTGGAAGCAGACGTTCTTCTGGTAACCGCCAAACTCAAAGAGGTCCACCCGGTCGGAATAATGTAAAGCGAGATTGGCCGCTCCATAGCAGCTGCCGCCATTGCTCCAATGTCCAATTTTTTTGTTGTAGACACCGTCGCGTCGTAGCTGCTTGACCTTAATGGTTTTCATGATGAGAGGTTTATAGGCAGCTGCTCAAATACTATACATAAGTGCATGGGCCTCTTTTCGAAGTGTCTTGGTTAAGACCATAACACCTGTCGCCATCTGGAACTACTGCATGCATTGATCCGGTTCTGATTTTCTGGATCTCTCCTTGAAGTACTCTCCTGTCCCTGGGTTGGGGTTCCCTGGGTTCCAGGGCGAAGTGAATTCTTGCAATGTTCCGTCTCCTTACACTTGTTGATGACAAAGGCCAAAGTCGATTTAGCAACCAGTCTGACATCAGCAATGCTGTTATAAAGTCCTTTTCTCACCCAATTATAAAGTTATTTTCCAACTCGCAGAGCTTTCTATTTTAAGTCGTTTTCAACCCTATTATAAAGTAATTTTCCAACTCGGAGAGCTCTCTATTTTAAGTCGTTTTCAACCCTACTATAAAGTTATTTTCCAAATCGGAGAGCTCTCTATTTTAATTCCTTTTCAACCCTATTATATAAAGTCCTTATTTAAGTCTTTTTCAAAATTATTATTAAGTCCTTATTTTAAGAAAATTATTATTTAAGTAAAAATTATTATTTAAGTCCTTATTTTAAGTCTTTTTGAACCCTATTTTTATAAAGTCGTTTTTAAACTCTGAAAATATATTATTATAAGTGTGTGTTGAAGTGTGTTATCTTTCAGACTCTCCATCGCTCTTCTCCCTGAAATTTACCTATGTCTTTCTGAACTGGGGAAGGGATATCTATAAGTCCTTTTCAACCCTATTATTACAAAGTCCTGTTCTAACTCTGAAGAGCTCTTTATTTTAAGTCGTTTTCAACCCTATTATAAAACCCTTTTCCAACTCTGAGGGTTCTCTCCTGCTAGCCATTTTATCAGCGATTGATCTGAGAGTACTGCGGTTGCCGTTTCTATACCTTATCCACCGCGTGTCTGCTGCAGGAGCACACCATTGCGCCTGCGTAGGGATGTCCAAATCAGCTTTTATAAAATTATATAGGCCCATTGCGTTTGATCCATTTCCATGGTTTCCAAATACCTAAAATCCAGTTAGCACGATAAGACTAAACGGGAGTTTAGTCTTATCTCTACTTACAGAAGACGGAAAAGAATAAATGAGTTTAATTAGAACTTGCAGTACCTTTTTGTATTGTTCTTACCAAGATCAATGTTTCTACTTTTGAAGTTGCAGACACAAGCAGATGAATTAAGTGAAGAATTGTGAACAATTAAACCGAAAAACGAACGAACGCATCGGTTACGACACTAACGAACACAGCAATTACGACACATAACTCGGCTTTGAAGAAATTACAACCTTTAGTCAAGACACAGACAAATTACAAGTTCGATCAGTGTATTATACATGCCACACCAACTGCTCAAATCATGACTTTTTTGTTACGTCTTGTTGACTTGAATGCATTTCAGGATTTTCCGAAAATATGAAAATTCGCAACACGAAGTATTGGGTGTACAAATAAGTTTACATCGTTTTTTACTCGAAATAGGTAACAGTTTGTTATTGACAGATAACGATTATTTTATTCAAAATATTTACCTTCGCAGCATACAACCTTCCCCCACTTTTCAGGCAATAAGTGGATTCCGCGATAGAAGAAGTCCGGTTGTTTGGAAGCAATTCAGTGATCAAGGCAAATTTGGATCTCCTCATGAGAACGGAACCGCTCTCGAGAAAGGTCGCTCTGAAGGGATCGAAACAAATGGTAATCTGATGGCGCGATATCTGGTGAATACGGCTGGTGGGGTAACACATCCCAGCCAAGCGCTTCTACAGTTTCCTTGACCCGTATTGCTACATGAGGTCTGGCCTTGTCATGCTGGAGAACAACCTTGTCATGTCTTATCGCTTATTCCGGACGTTTCGCTCTCAATGCACGGCTCAAATTGATTAGTTGTTGTTGATAACGTTCAGCGTTGATGCTCTGGTGCGGTAGCACCATCTTATTCAGATCTTCATCCCGTAATGCTTCCAAAGCAGTATCTTCAATTTTTTTAATTTTTTTTTTTTTTTTTGGTGCACCATCACGTTCTTTGTCTTCCACGTTGAAATCATTCCTTTTGAATTGCCGGAATCACTGTCTACACGTGCTTTCAGCTAGAACATGCTCACCATAAGCTTCCACAAGCAAACGGTGACTTTCGGCAGCGGTTATCTTTAAAAACAAGTAATGCAGCAAAACTTCCCGCATATGCTGTTCAATGCACTGACAAACAATGATGTTCACACTGCAACGAACTGTCCTCCACTAATTATCAAAGCTTGTGGCAAGGAGTTTCTTATGCACGTGTTGTCCTTCGCAATTACATGAAATATGTGCTGGTTACGCCATCTATTCGCAAACGATGTAAACTTATTTGTACACATAATAACATTATTTAAGAACAGAGAACGTAAATGGAAAGTTAAATTAGAGTGCTTACATCACGATGTCAAAATAGCATACAAATAGAAATAGGGTTGCCATTAATCATCTCGTCCCATTCAGAAGAAATATTAGACAGTTAATGGGATAACCTCATCACCGGAGAGTTCAGCTGTGCACGTTGGCTTTAATTTTCCTTCCTCAGAAGAAACCCCATCATTGGTGTAAAAATTATTGGGCAACTGGACTTAAGATTTAAGAACAGAGAACGTAAATGGAAAGTTAAATTAGAGTGCTTACATCACGATGTCAAAATAGCATACAAATAGAAATAGGGTTGCCATTAATCATCTCGTCCCATTCAGAAGAAATATTAGACAGTTAATGGGATAACCTCATCACCGGAGAGTTCAGCTGTGCACGTTGGCTTTAATTTTCCTTCCTCAGAAGAAACCCCATCATTGGTGTAAAAATTATTGGGCAACTGGACTTAAGATGTGCAAACGAACTGAATCATATCATCGAAACGACCAATATGACTGGGGAAACGTATACGAGATGGGATACAAAAGTTCCCGGACTGGATCCCTAAGACCACAGGTAGTTAGAGTTACAAAGCTAAAGCACATCCTCCTCCAAAATAAGACCTACTTGTAACAACACACTTCTGCCAGTGGTTGTAGAAATCATCGAAGCACTTTTGGAACCAATTCTTTGCAATGTCCTCCAATACAAATAGTGCAGCGATGCGTTTTTCATTTCTTCTACGCTTGAAAACCGATAACCCTAATGTCAACGTGTCAGCTCAGAGAAGACGTTGAAGTAGCTGAAGGAGAGGTCAGGCGAGTACGGTGGGTGTAGGAGGTCAACAGTTTTTGTTTCGGCGATAAATTCTCGAACGAGAAGTGTGCCGGTGCATTGTTATGCAAGAGCACCCACTTTTGATCGCCCCACCGTTGAAGCTTCTTCATGCGGATCGACTCACTTAGACATCGCTTGATGTCCAGATGGAGCTTCTTTTAGACAGTGCTTCCTTAAGGGATAAATTCAAGATGAACCAGATATCGAAGAAAACTTCGCGCATGGTTTTGTATTTTCTGCGATCTCGGCGGAATTTCTGCTTGGGTGGAGACGATGGATATTTTCACGTAGCTGATGCCAACTTAGTCTGCGGGTCGAAGAGGAAGAACCATTTTCATCCCCCGTTATGTTTCTTTTAAAAAATGGTGGGTCTTGATCGGCCGCGGTTAGCAGATCACCCGCCATTTCCATCCGTATTACCAACTGAACTTCAGTTAACACGTGTGGAACGATGTGTTGACATACCCGGTCAATCTTCAGATCATCTGTTAGTAACCGTTGACACGTAGTGTTCGATATCCCAGCAGCCTCTGCTGTTTGATCTATCGTTTGTTGTCTGTTGGAGCGTACGATGACCCCTACCTTTCAAATGCTTTCACCCGTGCGAGCTGTCACGGGCCTCCTGTATCCTCCGTTGTTTTTGACCTCCTGTATCCTCCGTTGTGTTTGACCTCCTGTCTGCCTTCTCTGAAGTGTCGATGCCAATCGAATGGTTGTGACAGCGACAGGGTGTTTTTGCCTTAAACCTGCTGCAACATTTCCTAAGTTTCTTTTGAAATTTTGCCCAAACGAACCCAAAACTTAATGTGAACGCGCTGCTCAAAAAACGCCGTTTTACATTTGCTGAACATTGCCTAAGTTGCTTAGAATACCCGGATGTACAGCAGCAAGCGCGTGACAATGAACGAAACCTATTTCCCGGTGAGGGGATGATATCCTAACATAATCCAATAATCACGGTGGGTATGCGATACACGTTCTTTGCCGTACAGACGCAGTCTCGAAACTTTTAAAGCCTACCCGATACAAGAGAAAGAATAAAGAATGCAGGATCTTCAGTACTTTGGAATTCACCGTATCATTAATTTTGTACAACTTTTATATTGACTTCAATTAAATGTTACATAGACATTTTTTGAGTGACATGCGTGCAGAAAACAAACAAGCGTCGTGCAAAAGAAGACCAGGTATTTCCTTTTTGTTTTTATTATTCTTGAAGAAATTATTTTTTAAATATCGAAGATTAGAAACAACAAATGTTTTCGAGGTCCTTCGTACTTCTTCGATCGTGGGGTGTTATACGAAACATATATTAGAACAAAATAAGACGAAATAAATTATTTTCGTTTGCTATGTAGTAAGGAAAACGAAGCTTAACAGAAGCAGTATATCAACTCCCTCTGAAACTCCTAATGGACGACTTGCAGAAATAATAAAATTGAACCGACAGTTTTCGCATTTAGGGAAAGCAGGTTCAGACCAATGTATCTCTGCATTTCAAACATAAATCTCTATCGGTCAAATAATTAAGTACTGATATACTAAACATAGAACCTATAACTAGAAAGTGTTGTCGCGATTTGGGTAACTTGTATTGTAAGAAGTTTGGAGTGCCGATTTGCATAAATTCCATTACATTATATAAAGAGGTTGGACTCGGGATTTACTAACATTTCGTGTATTTACAACGGCCGTTAAATAAAAACTGAGATTTAAATCATACAAAATAAAGAAGTACCGCAAAATATATGTTATTCTTTATCAAAGTATCTTTCTTTGGATGATATACAACGGTCCCATAGTTCAGTCCACTTTTCAAAGCATGTGACGAAGGCATTTTATGGAAGCCCCTGTGCAGCTTGAATAACGTCAGCGTTTGTGATGCATGTGGCGCCACGGAAATTCTCCTTCATTGTTGGAAATAACCAGGAATCGCACGGGGCGAGATCAGGACTTTCGGCAGGCTGCGGCATGCTTTAAATACGGCATTTCGTAAGCAACTGTTGAACACAAGCAACCAAATGTGGCCGGGCCTTCTCATGGTGTAGGGTCCACTTGCGCACCAGTTCCGGACGCTTAATCGATATGTGTCGTAGCAGACGCTTTAAAAATGAAATGTAATTCTCAGAATTGACAGTAATTTGTGGAGGAGCGGCATGCTGGTCGACTACACATTTATGATCAAACGAAATTATCATCATCACCTCCGAGTCCTTTAGAAAATTTGAATCCTTTGCAATCATTTGTTTGCAGTCATGACATACCTCTACAATTGTTCAACAAACGTTCTAATTTGTTCTTAACAGTCGTTCTAATTTGTCACGTAGAATGAGGAATGCCGACGTTTTTCAAGCATTAGTTGACGCCGCTATATCTTCACACGTCATTCGTCGATCTTCTTGCAGGATTGCCCAAACAGTGCTAACAATACGCTCTAGAACAGCGCTTTCCGGTCTTCGAGGCCTAGGAGCGACTTCTGCCGACAAACTCCCTTTTTTGAAATCAAGGTGCCATCTAAAATTCGCTGACTTACCCAAACGTTTATCTTTGTGAGCTGTTTTTCATTAAATCAGCTGTTTTTGGAGCCGTTTTTCTCAAACGATAGCAAAATTCTATCGCACAACGCATTTCCTTTCTTAACTCTGAATCACTGACCTCCACAGCTGTATGGTGAAATGCAGACGTATCTTAAACAACTGCGCAATAACAAAACCAGAATCGCCTGCCAGGGCTACTAACTGTTGCCACGGATACTTCCTTAATTCAGTTAGTCGTCTGTGTGGTTATTTTTTCCCTTCGCACTGTTGCCAACTCAAAAAAAATTACTCTCAGTTTTCATGGAATGGTCTGTGTATATAACGGGTAAGTTGGAGGTTCCATTTACATAACCACTAGTATATTTGAATAAGGAAGAGGGTGGAGTAGCCATTTACATAAACGTTAGTATATTTACATAAGGTAGAGGTTGGAGTCGCGTTTTGCATAATTTTATCATATTTATACAACTTAGTAAAATCATGCAACGAATTGATTATGATATGCTTTCCAACATACCAGAAATCATAGGAAAATGCCTTGGTTTTGAGGGGACTAAACTATGTTATAACGTTTGTGGTTCACATATAACAAAATTAAATCTCTTTGTGCTCGGCTTACCTATTTTTATTATCAAGACTACACATAAGCCGTTTTATAATTAAAAATATCATCTAAATCGGATAATTTTAATGGAAGTTCTCGTGCGAAAATAATGGCTAAGAAATCTCACGCATGCGCACTGCCCGCAATTGCTGATACAAATATTTTTGGTGGAACTGCTTCCAACGTCGTTACGGAACAACGTATTGTGTTTCGTCTGAATCGAAACAGTTTTACGCAAGTTATCAGGCAGAAGGGCATCAGAAGAACTCATTAACATTTGTTGCGTGAAACATCTGCTTTGCGTCGTGGGTGAAACATCTGCTGGTCTTAATGCTTTAAGAAAATGTAATGCTTCTCGTATGTTATGTGTAACCTAAGACAGTTTTCAGCCATGTTATGTAAAAACTTACCGAATATACCCAAACACCACATATTGTGAGAGTCAAAATCGAAAAATTGTGAGAGGCAAAATCGAATAATTTTAAGTAAGTGACAATGCAGGGAGAGGACGGAAGTCTATACTCCGTTCCTAAACCTTAACATATATTATATTGACTAATGATTCGATTTTGACGGGTTATTTGCACTTTGCTCCGTGGTTTCCCACAAAATCATACAGAACTGTATTGAAATCAAGAAAATTCTACGTGAGTTGTCCTGCGCGCAGAAAAACCCTCCTCCCTACATTGACTATTGATTCGCTCAGTTTACATTCGGAACAACTTACGAAAGTCTTGTCGCAATAGAAGCATTTTTTACGCTTTCCAACCGTAGGTTGAAGAAGCGTATATGCTCCAGCATTGTCCGTCCGTCCGCACGATAACTCGCGTTAAAATTGTTCTAGTTCGATGAAATTTTAGTATGTGGTAGGGGACCACCTGAGGACGAAACCTGTTGAAAATGGGTGAATTGGGGTCAAAGGTCAGGACATAAGACTGGGCTGCATTCCATTGTCCTTATGCATCATAACGTGGGAAAAATGGTTCGATTTCGATGAAATTTCAGTATGTGGTAGGTGACCACCTTGGGACGAACCCTATTGAAATATGAAGAAATGGGGTCAAAGGTCAGGACATGGGATTGCGATCCATTCCATCGCCCTTATCTCATATTATTAAAGTGGGCGTGAAGTAATTTTGCTTCCTATACTTCCAATGGAAAAACTTTTGAACACATTTCCTTCACAATTAATGTGTTCCCAAGGATGAAAATTTGAACAACGATTAAAATAACTTCATACCATAACTTGGAATACTCAATATTTTCTAAAGCATACCCATAATTATATTAAGCATCAATAACTTTTCCTTTGGTGGTGTTGAAACCAGAAAAATGATGGCGCGACCTGTACTTTGATGACGTCAGTAGACAAACAAATGCTGGATTGCATAATTGTGGTTATGTTTTAGAAAATATTAAGTATTCCAAATTATAAAATGAACTATTTTAATCGATGTTCAAATTTTCATCCTTGTGAACGCATTAATTGTCCAGAAAAAAGATGGCGCGACCTGTATTTTTAAGACCTCAGTAGACAAACAAATGCTGGATTGCATAAATATGGTTATGTTTTAGAAAATATCAAGTATTACAAGTTATAAAATGAAGATATTTTAATTGATGTTCAAATTTTCATCCTTGGGAATGCATTAATTGGGAAGAAAATGTGTACAGAAATTTTTCCATTCAAAATACAGGATGCAAAATTACTTGACGTTCACCTTAAAGGAGCAATTCTTGTATGTATGTAAATTTTATTTTGAAAACGGCTGTAAAGATTTTGATGAAAGTCGTTAACCTACCGTTTTTTGGTACTAGAAATCGATTTAGCTTGATCTCGACTTTAGGAAAATTTGTTTAGTGGGTTAAATAACCTTCCCAAATTACCACGATTTTAGTGTAGTGTCATGGCGTCGTCCCATTAGATGTTGATGCGCGGTCACGCCATCTGTCTCATTACGTCACGCGTTGTGTGTGGATCCTATTAAGGTTTCATGACGTCACACTCTTGCGAGCAGATGGTCGCGATTCCCATCTGCCTCATTACGTCACGCGTTGTGTGCGTATGTTCGTCCGCTCGATAACTCGCGTAAAAATCATTCGATTTCGATGAAATTTTAGTATGGGGTAGGGGAACATATGGGAAGGAACTCTATTGAAAGTGAACGGAATGGGGTTAATGGTCAGGACATAGGAGCTGGATCCATTCCACTGCTCGTATGTGTCATAACTAACGTAAAAATAGTTCGATTTCGATTAAATTTTAGTATGTGGTAGGGGACCACCTGCGGACAAACCCTGTGCAAAATTGGCGAAATGCAGGTCAAAAGTCAGGACATAAGAGCGGAATCACTTCCATCGCCATTATGCATCATAACTTTCGTAAAAATGTTTCGATTTGGACGAAATGTTAGTGTGTTGTAGGGATCTGTCTGGGGACAAATGCTGTTGAAACTGGGCGAAATGGGGTGAAAGGTTAAGACACAGAAGCGGGGTCTATTCCTTAGCCTTTATGCATCATAACTTACGTAAAATTGCTTCGATTGCGAAAAAACTTTATCATGTTATTTCGGCGGTATTCTGAACCAGTGCTGTTGAATATTATCGAAATGGGATCAAAGGTCAGAGCACAGGAGTGAGATTTATTCCACAGCCATTTTCCTCTTAACTTGAGTAAAAACTTGAGTAATGATTTCTAGTATGTTGAAAAGCGTATCATAACCAATGCATTGCATGATTTTACTAACTTGTTACTCAAGTTATTACTCATGTTAGGAGGATAACGGCAGTGGAATAAATTTCACTCCTGTGCCCTGACCTTTGATCCCATTTCGATTATATATTCAACAGAACCGGTTCAGTATACCTCCGGAACAACATGATAAATTTTTGTCGCAATCGAAGCACTTTTACGTAAGTTATGATGCATAAGGGCGGTGGAATGGATCCCGCTCCTATGCACTGACCTTTGACCCTATTGTCGTCCATTTTCAATAGGGATCGCTCCCAGGTTGTCCCCTACCACATACTAAAATTTCATTGAAATCGAACCATTTTTACGCGAGTTATCGTGCAGACAGACAGACAGTCCGACAAAGCTGGAGCATATAGGCTTCTTCAAATTACGGTTGAAAAGCATAAAAGAGAAGGTTGGAGTCGGGATTTGTACAACTTGTGTTAAGAACATTGCAACTGTTATGACTGTGTTAAGAAAACGCTTAGGTTCAGGAGTTGCGTAATCTATATTATCAGAAGAAGTTGCAGTCCTTATTTGCGTAACCTTTAGTATACAGGAGATCCCACTTATAACGAGGCCGTACTTAGCGAGATCTTATATTTAAAGAGTAAACAGTTACATTTGTTTGGTAGAATTATAATTCAAAGGTAACTTGATGGTTTTTAACGAACAGAATTTCATTAAATCCCGGAATTAACGAGGTAGTATAATAAAAATGGGGGCATACAGGACATTGCAACAGTGCAGAAGAATTTTGGCGTTCTAGCGGAAGAATGTTGACAGAAACTAATGGGACAGGAAGTAGATCAAACGCTCAACAAGCAAATCTTTCAAAAGACTCTCTCTCTCTGCATTCACTGCGAGGACACTTTGCTGCCAAAACAGCATCGTGACAGCAGCCGTTCTGACGCCTTAGCGGCATTACATGAGCAGATGTTTCGCAGTCAGCCCTGGAAATATCACGTAAGCAGAGTTGACAACATATGACCTACTACTAGGCAGAAAGAGTATGTGATTATGACAAAAAATTCTGGGTCAAAAGAGGAAGTGGATTTCTGGGCACCAATTGCAGAGAGCGATGGGATATTAATGGAATGGTAATGTCGCCTGAAATAAAATAGGAAATCTTACTGGATTTGTGTCCACTGCCACTTTCACCACTCAAGCGAACAATTAATTAGGAAGATCGGTGAGCTATTGTTTCATGTGTGTACTTTAACTACGGTCAGTCTCTCCATGTCGTCCAGCAAGAAATTCTAAACTTTATTTAGTGACAAAATGTCTAAGAGAAAAGTGTTTTTCCGTAAACGACAAAGTAGCCAACATCAGAGAGCTGGAAATGGTAAAACTAATGTTCCAATGTGTAACAGCTATGGACTCCAATTTTCCACTGTCCACGATTCAGGCTTTCGAATTCATTGTTACTGATGATCAAAGATTGAAGAAATGCGAGAAAGTTTATTTGGGTGAGGTATTATTGAAATGGTTCGCTGTTCAGAGGAAGTGTGGCATACCCATAAATGGGCTGACACTGCAAGCCGAGATATTCGTGGTTCAACTTGGTAATAAAAAATTTTCACATTCCAATGAATGCCTTCTCCGTTTCAAAACATGACATGATATCCGCTCAGCAAAAGTTAGTGAATAACATTATCAGTGGATGTGAAAGAAACTTGACACAATATCCGCTCAGCAAAAGTTAGTGAACAACATTATCAGTGGATGTGAAAGAAACATGACACAATATCCGCTCAGCAAAAGTTAGTGAATAACATTATCTGTGGATGTGAAAGAAACATGGCACAATGTCCGCTCAGCAAAAGTTCGTGAATAACATTATCAGTGGATGTGAAAGAAACATAACACAATATCCGCTCATCAAAAGTTAGTGAACAACATTTTCAGTGGAAGTGAAAGAAACTTGACGCAATATCCGCTCAGCAAAATTTAGTGAATAACATTATCAGTGGATGTGAAAGAAACATGACGCAATATCCGCTCAGCATAAGTTAATGAATAACATTATCAGTGGATATGAAAGAAACATGACACAATATCCGCTCAGCAAAAGTTAATGAATAACATTATCAGTGGATGTGAAAGAAACATGACACAATATCCGCTCAGCAAAAGTTAGTGAACAACATTATTAGTGGAAGTTAAAGAAACTTGACAAAATAAAGTTAGTGAATAACATTATCAGTGGATGTGAAAGAAAAGTCAACGTTTTTTGCGTAGAGTGGCGGTAACATTTATAATGCGGATGAAGCGGGTGTATTTCATAATCTTCCTAATAAGACTGTAAAATTTAAAGGTGCGAAGTGTAGAGAGGAGGACTTTTAAAGAATCTTCTGTGTGCTAGTATGCGCCAATACGTCTAAAAAGGACAAGAGAAAATTGTTAGTGATAGGACAATCTGCAAAACTGCAGTATTTTAAAAATGTGGAACGTCTTACTGTTTCTTACAAATCCAACATTAAAGCGTGGACGACATCGGATACTTTTCAGTCCATGCTAAGAGTGGAACAATGAGCTTAAAAAGAAAAATCGTAAAATGTTGCTTGTTATAGGCAATTGTCCAGCGCATGCACACACATTTAAGATCTAACTAGCAAGGTTCTTGTCTTCCTTCCTCCAAACTCAACTGCTGTGTTACAACCTATAGATCAAGAAGTGGTGGAAATATCAAGTGCCCCTAATAACGGGAATGGATTGTAGCATTGTTCGAAAGAGTGAAGAGGAAGGTGAAAATTAAAATTTCTATTCTTGATGCCCTTCGATTGATAGCTGATGTTTGGGGACGCGTATCCTGTTCTTGCACCGAGAAATGCTTTAGAAAATCGGGGTTAGACAGTACAGCCAACATTAAGGACGAAATAGATTATCTTCCACTGTCTGATTGGTTGAGAAGTCAGAACATAGAATACAACGCCCTTTCCATAAAAACTGAGAGTAAAATCGCACAAAATGAAGAAATATAGAAACAGCAAAATATTGTATGTGTTATTTCTTTCTCAAAGTATCTTCCCTCGGATAATATGCAACGGTCTTATCGTTCAGTCCATTTTTCAAAATATGTGCCGAAGGCATTTCGTGGAAGCTGCTTTAGCGATCCCTGTACAGCTTGAATAACGTCATCATCTATGTTGAATGTTGCGCCACAGAACTTCTCCTTCATTGTATTAAACAACTAGAAACCGCACGGGGTGAGGGCAGGACTGTAGGCAGGCAGTGACATGCTTTCAATTCGACATTTCGTAAGAAATTGTTGAACACAAGCAGCCACATATGGACAGGTGATATCATGGCATAGGGTGCACTTGCACACCAGTTCCGGTCACTTAATCGTTATATGTTGTCGCAAAAGCTTCAAGACTTTGATAACAATACGCTCTGGAACAAAGATTTCAGGTTTTCCAGGCCTAGGAGCGAGTTCTGCCAACAAACCCCCTTTTTTGAAATCGTGGTGCCAACTAAAAATCGTTGACTCACCCAAACGCTTATCTATGTGAGCTGTTTGCATTAAATCAACTGTTTCTGGAGCCGTTTTTCCCAAACGATAACAAACTTTTATCGCACAACGCATTTCACTTCTTAACACTGATTCACTCACCTCCATAGCTGTACGAAAAAATGCAGACGTACCTTAAACAAGTGCGCAATAACAAAATTTGAATCGTCTACCACGGCTAATGAGTGTTGCCACAGATACTTCCTTAATTTAGTTAGTCGTCTGCGTGGTTATGTTTCCCTTTCGCACTGTTGCCAACCCCCAAAATTACTCTCAGAGTTTATGGAACCGCCTTTGTACTTTAATGATGCTCCTACAATTAGCGACTTTCTTAATATAAATGACCTGTCACCACAGCTGGCATCCTTTCCGGAGACGATTTCGTACATGCAGTGAAGTCGACATAAACTGCACGGGCGAGTCTAGAAAACGAAGAGGAAGACGCTCGACCAGCGTCGTAGCAGGAGCTGATGATTGTGCGGAAAGACTCCACCTTTTTCTGAGGCAAAAGACTACAGGGAAGACGAAACATTCAACGCAATAAGTGTTATCCGACGAAACTTTAGGAAATATAAATAGTCGTGTAGAAAGAAGGGCATTAAATTATTTTTATCTAAAATGTTTTCACATAGTGCTTATGATTTTCCACAAAAATGTTTCAAATGCTGCAGGATTCGATGCTGCTGTGTATTCATACACAAACATATTTTATTTTAATGTGTAGTACTATGGTTAATTTATTGAGCTTTTTAAGTATATCCAGTTCTTATGGATATATAACATAAACGTACAGCCATATTATCACATATGCATATTTTTACATGGTGGGATTTTTAACTCCAAATTCCATTTAACTAGGATTTCCGTTGGTCCTGAGCTCCTTTTATACGCAGGCTGTACTGTATTTACATAAAGATGAGGTTAGAGTCGCGTTTCGCATAACCTTTATTATATTAATATAAGAAGGTTGGAATCGCAATTTGTAATACATCTGTTAAGAAAAAGTTGGGGGTCAAGAGTTTTGTAATACATATTATAAGAAGAACGTTGGAGTCGCGATTCTTACGAGTGTGCTAAGGGGAAAGCTAAAGTTGCAATTTTTATGATTGCACTCGTACAAAGGGGAAGGTTGAATTCATGATTTGCAAAACCTTTATTGCACTTACGCAACAAGAAGTTTGGAGTCGCTACTTGTACAAGCACTGCTCAGAACAAATTTAGAGTCGCGATTTGTACAACCACTGCTCAGAACAAGTTTGGAGTTGCTACTTGTACAACCACTGCTCAGTACAAGTTTGGAGTCGCTATTTATGTAGCCTGTATTATAAGTAGAGGGTTGGAGTCGTTATTTGTGATACCTCTGTTAAGAACAAGTTCGGGGTCGGTCGTTTTGTGATTTACATCATAACAAGAACATTGGAGTCGCGATTTTTATGACTTGTATTAAGGGGGAAGGTTGAAGTCGCGATTTGCATATCCTTTATTTTATTTATGCAACCAAAAAGTTGGATTTGCGATTTGTACAACCATTGCTCAGAACATGTTTGGAGTCGCGATTTGTACAACCACCGTTCAGAACAAGTTTGAAGTTGCAGTTTATGTAACCTGTAGAACAAGTAGAAGGTTGGAGTTGCGATTTATGTAACCTGCACTAAAAGCAGAAGGTTGGAATCGCGATTTGTGGTACCTCTGTTAAGAACAAAAGCGGGGTCAAGATCCTTGTGATTTATATTATAAGAAGGACGTTGGAGTCGCTATTTTTGTGACATGTATTAAGGGGCGAAGTTTGAAGTCGCGATTTGCACAACCTTTATTGCACTTGTGCAACAAGAAACTTGGAGTCGAGATTTGTACAACCGCTGTTCAGAACAAGTTTGGAGTCGCGATTTATGTAACATGCATTATAAGGAAAAATTTGGAGTCGCAATTTGTGATAATTCTGTTAATAAAATGTTTGGAGTCGAAATTTGTGACACCTCTGTTTAAAAAGTTTGGAGTCGCAATTTGTGATACTTATGTTAAAAAAAGTTCGGAGTCGCAATTTAGGTAACCTGTATTACAAGGAGACATGGGAAGTATATTCAGTGCATTATATTAGCTGCCGAGGAGAAGATGTTTACGCGAAGTAATGACAAAAGGGACAGAAATGGCAAAAAACAAGGGAAAATATGAAAACTGTACAAGTCAAGATGGAGTAGAACAACAGAAATACAAAAGGATCCTGACCTTCTCCTAAGATCATCAGCAGCAACTAGGGACCCGAAAGTCGAACGGGGTTTGCATGTAGGTGTCGAAAAAGAAGAACAACAACATGAAATCATTAAACACCGTCGATAGCTTCATACATGATTTTACTAGACTATTACATTTTAAGACCATTGGATAATACCCTATTCAACGTCCACATAAGTGGCTGAATGGCCAAAGGTGTTGGTTCCTGTCTAGTCACTTGAGCTACTCCTGAGTCCCGTCCTGAATGAGAGAAGCGTAATGTGCTTATTGCATAGCGATGGCGGTATCCTGTTCCTAGAACCAGTGGCTTCAAATCAGAAGTGGGTGGTCGCCCCGGTGGCTCAGTGCTGTAAGTGTTAATTTATGCCCATTCGTCGGAGATGGGTCCTAGTTTGAATCCCGTTGTGGCATGGACGTTGTGTTTGGATTACAGCACTGGTTCTCCCCGTTCCCTGGAACCAGTGGCCTTAAATTAGATACGGGCGACTGCTAATTGAGGAGGTTAGAATATCTGGAGTAAAGGCCAGCCGTTCCCCAAGTGTAATTAAAATAAAGCCACCGAAACGTCACGATCATGATGTCACAGCCAATCACAGCCTCTGGTGATATGTTGGTGAGACAAACTGCAGCCAAATACAGCCTCTGCCGTCATGTTGGTGAGACAAACTGCAGCCAAATACAGCCTCTGCCGTCATGTTGGTGAGACAATTCAGACTTAAACATAACACTGAAAAAGATACCAGCAGCGTCACACTGAGCGTGGCCATCAGCTCCGTGTCGTCTACTCAAAGTGCTTCAAGTTTGTGACGTTTTCCTTACTCCATCTATCCTAAATTCCTTGATGCTGATAGCCCACTGAGTTGCTCACGGTGGTCGTTAAACCACAAAAGGAAAGAAAACAAAAACGGGTGTGATTTGCGCATTGTCGTCGTTGAACCCAGAAACAGAAAACTATATTGTACACGTGTATCATACTAAACACACATATTTTTGTGCGCCCAGCTTCAAAAATAAACACCAATCCAACTGGGACTAAACACCAGACAGCAAAGGTTCGAAATATTGCATACTAAAATGACTAAGCTTTTACAGTAACAAAGTGGAGACGACTTCTAATTTAAATGGAAACTCTGGCCTGTAACAAATGAAATTTCCTTTGTGAACAAAAAGAAATTTTTGAAGATGTCAAAAAAGACTGATGCATAGAAAACTTCATTTCATGCCATTTTTTAAAGTTCCCAACTGCTGCCACCTTTAGACATGCATATGTTGAATCCTCTTTTCCAGATATTTCTTAGTTTGGTTTGATGGTTGAATTTACTTAAGCACTGAAGTCTAACAAGACGACTTCATTCTTCACACAAAGATAATTGTTAAAGGCATTTGGTCCCATGAGCCGTCGCCGAACAGCGTTCCTGTGCACTCGCACATTATGAGCTGCATTGACAGCTGATTGGCAAGGGAAGCGGGCTGGGGAAATCTACAGAATACGGAAAGATTCAATTTCCTCATAAAGCATTCCTTCGAACGAGCAAACATCAAATATGAAAGGCAGATTTCCCTAGAGTTACTTCTTCTGTGACTTTTCGAAAGTGACATGCCTCGGAAAAATTACTCACATGCAACTTCGTAGCAAATGTAAGTTCTCTTTACGTCGTATTCTACTTGACTGGATCGTTTTTGACTTCGTTAGCCTTTCAAAGGGTGGCTGATTAAGCCTTTATTCATAAAAAAATAAGCCTATTTACGTTATTTATGGAGCGTGAGAATAGTCTCTATGCGTTAATATACACAGAGTTATAACTGAATTATGACCAATCCTATCAAATAGCGATGCTGCCGGTTGCCACGTGATTTCCGAGAGGGCGTGATTAGTTGTTAAGTTTGGCAGCAGTTTGATTCCTAGCTGGCGGAGCTATGGCGTCGTTTTGGAAAGTGTAAAAGAGAGCCTTTTTTGGGGTAAATCAGCATGCTTCCTCTTTCTTTTAGACTGTAGCTTTTTCCTCAAATAATTAGTTTCTTCGTTAAAATTTTGTTTTAAAATTCTAGTTTTGGGCTAACCTTTTCCTGTCTGGATTCATAGAGTTAGGTTATTTGACTTTTACCCTGTGGCTCGTTCTAGCCTTCAGCTAGCTTCATTCATTTGGTCTCTATAGTGCTCAGTGCTCTAAGGCTCTAATTACTGTAAATATTGTAACTTTCTATGTTAAACCTTTTTGTTCATATGTAGCTTTTTCACCTATTATTTCGTGTAATTTTAGACGCGGTCCAGCCATCTGTATACTTGGATTGCCATTTGTTTGTTTTAAATGATTCAACTTTTAAGATTTAAAAGAGGTTTGAGTTCCTTCAAAAGTGGGGTATTTATTACGCTTTTCAACCGTAGGTTGAGGAGCATGTACGCTTTTTCAACCGTAGGTTGAAAAAGCGTATATGCTCCAGCTTTGTCCGTCCGTCCGTCCGTCCGTCCGCACGATAACTGGCGTAAAAATATTTCGATTTCGAAGAAATTTTAGTATGAGGTAAGGGGACCACCTGGGGACGAACCCTATTAAAAATGGGACAAATGGGGTCAAAGGTCACGACGTAGGAGCGGAAACATTCCATTGCCCTTATGCGTCGTAACTTGCGTAAATATGGTTCGATTGCAATGAAAGTTTACTATGTGGTAGGGGACCACCTAGGAACAAACCTTATTGAAAATGGGACAAATGGGGTCAAAGGTCACGACGTAGGAGCGGGATCATTCCATTGCACTTATGCGTCATAACTTGCGTAAATATGGTTCGAGTTCAATGAAAGTTTACTATGTGGTAGGAGACCGCCTGGGGACGAACCCTATTCCAAATGGGTGAAGTGAGGTGAAAGGTCAGGACAGAATATCGGGATGCATTCCATTGCCCTTACGCGTCATAACGTGCGTAAAAATGATTCGATTTCGATGAAATTTCAGTATGTAGTAGGGGACCACCTTGGGACGAACCCTATTGAAAATGGACGAAATGTGGACAAAGGTCAGGACATAGGATTGCGATCCATTCCATTGCCCTTATCCCATATTATTAAGGTGGACGTCAAGTAATTTTGCTTCCTATACTTCCAATAGAAAAACGTTTGTACACATTTCCTTCGCAATAAATGTGTTCCCAAGGATGAAAATTTGAACATCCATTAAAATAACTTCATACCATAACTTGGAATACTTAAGATTTTCTAAAACATAACCATAATTATATTAAAAATCAATAACTTTTCCTTCGGTGGTGTTGAAACCAGAGAAAAGATGGCGCGACCTGTACTTTGATGACGTCAGTGGACCCAAAAATGTTGGATTGCATAATTACAGTTATGGTTTAGAAAATATTAAGTATTCCAAGTTATGAAATGAAGCTATTTTAATCGATGTTCAAATTTCATCCTTGTGAATGCATTAATTGTCCAGAAAAAGACGCCGCGACCTGTATTTTCATGACGTCAGTAGACAAACAAATGTTGGATTGCATAATTATGGTTATGTTTTAGAAAATATTAAGCATTGCAAGTTATAAAATGAAGATATTTTAATCGATGTCCAAATTTTCATTTTTGGGAACGCATTAATTGTGAAGAAAATGTGTACAGAAGTTTTTCCATTGGAAGTATAGGAAGCAAAATTACTTGGCGTCCACCTTAAAGTAGCAATTCTTGTATGAATGTATGTACATTTTATTTTGAAAACGGCTCTAAGAATTTTGATGAAAGTCGTTAATCTACCGTTTTCTGGTACTAGAAATCGATTTAGCTTGATCTCGACTTTAGGAGAATTCGTTTAGTGGGTTAAATAACCACCCCGAATTATAACGTTTTTTATGGTGGCGTTGTTCCATTAATGTTACCAATGCTTAGAAATTTTATGACGTCACAATCTCGCGGTTGAAAATGTTGGCGCGAGGTCACGCCATCTGTCTCATTACGTCACGCGTTGTGTGTGGATCTTATTAAAGTTTTATGACGTCACACTTTTGCGGCGAGCAGATGGTCGCGATTCCCATCTGCCTCATTACGGCACGCGCTGTGTGCGTATGTCCGTCCGCACGATAACTCGTGGAAAAATTGTTCGATTTCGATGAAATTTTAGTATCTAGTAGGGAATCACCTGGGAAGGAACCCTATTTAAAATGAACGAAATGGGGTCAAAGGTCAGTACATAGGAACGGGATCCATTCCACTGCTGTTATGCGTCATAACTAACGTAAAAAAGGTTCGATTTCGATGACATTTTAGTATGTGGTAGACGCCCAGCTGGCAACAAACCTTGCTGAAAATGGGCGAAATGGGGTCAAAGGTTAGGACACAGTAGCGGGATCTATTTCATAGCCCATATGCATCATAACTTACGTAAAAATGCTTCGATTGCGACAAAACTTTATCATGTTATTTCGAAGGTATACCAAACCGGTTCTGTTGAATATCATCGAAATGGGATCAAAGGTCAGGGCACAGGAACGAGGTTTATTCCACAGCCATTATTCTCATAACTTGAGTGATAACTAGAGTAACAATTTCTGGTATGTTGGAAAGCGTATTATAATCAATGCATTTCACGGTTTTACTAACTTGTTTTACATATTTTTTTGTCTTGCTAGGATGCTATCTAACCGCGACCACTTCACCTTTAGCATATATATTTGGGCTTTTGTGGATCGTTGGTTCCGTTCAGTTTGATCTTTATTCATTGCGTTGACCGGTTTGGTCTGCCGGTAAGCCTTGTTTATAATTTTTTCAGTGATTATATTTTTGTTTTTTGAATTTCAGTGTCTGTTTTGGCGTTTGGTCTGGTGGCCTAGGAAGCATGAACAACCGATATTTTTGGTTCTCCTTGTCGTTTATTGGTACTAGAAAGGCCACTCCCGCAGGTTGATGCTCTCCTGATGACGGCAACCTGTTTGTTAATTTTTTGGTTTTTAATATACACACACATATATATATATATATATATATATATATATGGGATGTAAGGTCAGGTGATGCGTAACATCCCAGCCTCTCTTTGAAAAATCTCAACCCCGCCTTCTCGTGGTGCATCCTGTTCCCACTAAAGGGCCTCTGACGACCGCCAATAGCGGTATAACTATACCATCGGGATTTAGAGGAAATGCTATCCCACACTCACCAACCCGCTTGGCCAGCGTAGGGAGGTATGGCCAAACCTTTCCAAAAAAATGATTCCACAACTTAAATCTTGGCCCTCAGTCTCCGGCAGCTGGAATGTACATGGCCAAGGCAGCGGCCAGTGCGACATGAAGGCAGAGGGTGCTAAGAATCCCCGGAGGACCGGACTAGGCTGCCATCTGATGCTGACCTTGGCTACGTATAATGGACGCTCCCTATCTTCTGATTCAAGGCTTCTTGAATTGGAAGAGGAACTACAAAGGATCAAGTGGGACATCGTCGGGCTAAGTGATGTAAGGAGAAAAGGAGAAGATCTCATTGAACTGAAAAGTGGACATCTCTTCTACTATCGTGGGACAGATACTGGCAGAACTAGTGGTGTTGGATTTATAATAAACAAGATACTGAAGGATAAAGTTGTAGAAGTTGAAAGTTCCTCTGACAGAGCTGCACGACTCGTTATCCAACTCTCGGAAAGATACCAGGCTCAGATAATTCAAACTTATGCACCCACCACAAGTCATCCTGAAGAAGAAATTCAAGAATGTTATGAGGAAATTTGTCATCTAAATAATAAAGGTAAGCAGCACTTGAAGATAATTATGGGAGATTTCAATGCAAAAATAGGGCAACAGCAACAGAATGAAACTTCAGTAGGAAAATTCGGTCACGGCAACAGAAACCAGCGTGGAAATACTCTCGTTGAGTTTGCAGAGGCACAAGGGTTTTTCATCTTGAACTCCTTTTTCAAGAAAAAGCCACACAGGAAAATGACATGGAGACATCCAAATGGGACGACAAGTGAAATTGATTTTATTATGTGTAACAAAATATTCGTCATAGAAGACTGCAGTGTGCTAAACAAGTTCAACACAGGTAGTGACCATAGATTGGTGAGATGTAAGATGCACCTCAACACTAAACTTGAACGTGACAAGCGCATAATACAAACAAAATCTATTGACATAACCAACCTTAAAAAACACCATAATACCTTCAAGTTGGAACTGAAGAACAGATTCTCTGCTTTGGAAGGCCTAACATCGGAAGAAGTGGATATTTCTGAAGTTTACAGAAAAGTAACCAAAGCTCTTATGGAAACAGCAACAAAATTAGCTGGGCCTAAGAACAAGTTACATGTAAATAAATCATCAGGAAAAACGAAAATGTTGATGCAAAAAAGAAGAGAGATGAGGACAACTAAAGAAGATGTGACTTCCAAAGCGGAATATATAGGGCTATGCAAGACAGTAAGAAAAAGTATCACTGAAGACGCAAGAAAATTCAACTGTGAACTAGTGAGGAAAGCAATTGAAAACAACCAAAGCCTAAAGATAGCAAAGGGACATCTCAATAAGGGAAGAAAACAGATTATGGCACTGAGAAAAGAAGACGGTTCTGTAACAAGAAATAGAGGCGACATTTTGACAAGAGTGAAAGATTTCTACTCCACATTATATGAAAATGATGATACATGTACTCCAGACATCATGAAAGATACCAGTACCACAGTTCCTTCAGTCCTCCCAGCAGAAGTTGCACATGCAATCAAGAACGTGAAGCGGAAAAAGCTCCAGGAGAAGATGGAATTACTGTAGACATCATACAAGAAGCAAGTGGAGAAATCGAAACAGTACTCGCCCAAATTTTCACTCGATGCCTTAATGAAGGAAAGATTCCTGAGGATTGGAACACCGCTACAATGATCCTGCTACATAAGAAAGGTGACATTGAGGATCTCGGAAACTACAGACCTATCAGCCTCCTATCAGTAGTTTATCAAATCTTCACTAAAGTTCTTTCACACCGCTTGAAGGTAACACTGGACATGGCTCAACCGAGAGAACAAGCTGGATTCAGGAGTGGCTACAGCACAATAGATCATATCCATGTGCTGAGAGAACTAATTGAAAGAGCGAGGGAATATGAACTTCCATTGTGCATGGCTTTTATCGATTATGAAAAAGCCTTTGATTCGGTGAAACCATCAGCAGTTACAATGGCTCTGAAAACCTGCGGTATTGAAGATGCATACATTAATATTATTAATAACATCTATGAAAATGCAAGTGCAAAGATTAGGCTCTTTGAAAATACAACACACATAAAAATTGGAAAGGGAGTGAGACAAGGTGACACCATACCTCCGAAGCTCTTTAATGCCACATTGGAGGGTGTTTTTCAGTCACTGAGCTGGGAAAACAAGAGGATAAAGATTAATGGAGATTATCTAACCCACCTTCGTTTTGCTGATGACGTAGTCATTTTTGCAACTAGCCCATCAGAGCTGCAGAGTATGATCCAGAAACTTGCTGACAAGAGTAAAGAAGTGGGATTAAAAATGAACTTTCAGAAGACAAAAGTGATGTTCAATGCTTTTACAAGAAATGAAGATTTATCGATTGATGGAGAAAAGCTGGAGATAACAGACACGTACGTTTATCTTGGACAGCAGATATCAAGTGAGGGTCACATTGATGAAGAAATTAATCGGCGTACAAAACTTGCCTGGAGAGCTTTTGGAAGAAACAGCATAATTTTCAAGAGCAATATGCCATTATGTCTTAAAGAAAAGTGTTTGATCAATGCATCCTTCCAGTGCTTACGTATGGTGCAGAGACGTGGACCTTAACTAAAAGAGACATACAAAGGCTGCAGACAACTCAAAGAAGCATGGAGAGGTGCATACTTGGTGTAACCAGGAGAGATAAGAAGAGGAACTCGTGGATCCGAAAAATGACAAGAGTGGAAGACATCATGATCAGAATTAAATCCCTGAAATGGCAATGGGCTGGACATACTGCCAGAAGGACAGATCATCGATGGACAGCCGAAATTTTAGATTGGATTCCAAGGGACAGGAAAAGACCCAGAAGAAGACCACATGGGAGATGGGTGGATGAAATTCGAAAGTATGCAGTGGTGACATGGAGGAGACTGGCACAAGACAGACCGTTGTGGAGGAAACTTGGGGAGACCTTCGTCCAGCAGTGGATTGATAATGGTTGACAATGATGATGATGATGATGATGATATATATATATATATATGAAGTGAGGTCAGGTGATGCGTAACATCGCAGCCTCTCCTTGAAAAATGTCAACCCCGACTTCTCGTGGGGCATCCTGTTCCACTAAAGGGCCTCTGACGACCGCCAATAGCGGTATAACTATACCATCGGGATTTAACGGAAATGCTATCCCACACTCACCAACCCGTTTGGCCAGCGTGGGGAGGTATGGCCAAACCCTTCCAAAAAAATGATTCCACAACTTAAATCTTGGCCCTCAGTCTCTGGCAGCTGGAATGTACATGGCCAAGGCAGCGGCCACTGCGACATGAAGGCAGAGGGTGCTAAGAATCCCCGGAGGATTGGACTATGCTGTTATCTGATGCTGACCTTGGCTACGTATAATGGACGCTCCCTATCTTCTGATTCAAGGCTTCTTGAATTGGAAGAGGAACTACAAAGGATCAAGTGGGACATCGTCGGGCTAAGTGATGTAAAGAGAAAGGAGAAGATCTCATTGAACTGAAAAGTGAACATCTCTTCCACTATCGTGGGACAGATACTGGCAGAACTAGTGGTGTTGGATTTATAATAAACAAGATACTGAAGGATAAAGTTGTAGAAGTTGAAAGTTCCTCTGACAGAGCTGCACGACTTGTTATCCAACTCTCGAAAAGATACCAGGCTCAGATAATTCAAACTTATGCACCCACCACAAGTCATCCTGAAGAAGAAATTCAAGAATGTTATGAGGAAATTCGTCATCTAAATAATAAAGGTAAGCAGCACTTGAAGATATTTATGGGAGATTTCAATGCAAAAATAGGGCAACGGCAACAGAATGAAACTTCAGTAGATAAATTCGGTCACGGCAACAGAAACCAGCGTGGAAATACTCTCGTTGAGTTTGCAGAGGTAGAAGGGTTTTTCATCTTGAACTCCTTTTCAAGAAAAAACCACACAGGAAATGGACATGGAGACATCCAAATGGGACGAAGAGTGAAATTGATTTTATTATGTGTAACAAAAAATTCGTCATAGAAGACTGCAGTGTGCTAAACAAGTTCAACACAGGTAGTGACCATAGATTGGTGAGATGTAAGATGCACCTCAACACTAAACTTGAACGTGACAAGCTCATAATACAAATAAAATCTATTGACATAACAAACCTTAAAAAACACCATAATACCTTCAAGTTGGAACTGAAGAACAGATTCTCTGCTTTAGAAGGCCTAACATCGGAAGAAGTGGATATTTCTGAAGTTAACAGGAAAGAAACCAAAGCTCTTATGGAAACAGCAACAAAATTAGCTGGGTCTAAGAACAAGTTACATGTAAACAAATCATCAGGAAAAACCAAAAGGTTGATGCGAAAAAGAAGAGAGATGAGGACAACTAAAGAAGATGTGACTTCCAAAGTGGAATATATAGAGCTATGCAAGACAGTAAGAAAGAGTATCACTGAAGACGTAAGAAAATTCAACTGTGAACTAGTGAGGAAAGCAATTGAAAACAACCAAAGTTTAAAGATAGCAAAGGAACATCTCAGTAAGTGAAGAAAACAGATTATGGCACTGAGAAAAGAAGATGGTTCTGTAACAAGAAATAGAGGCGACATTTTGACAAGAGTGAAAGATTTCTACTCCACATTATATAAAAGGGATGATACATGTACTCCACACATCATGAAAGGCACCAGAGTTTCTCCAGTCCTCCCAGCTGAAGTTGCACATGCAATCAAGAATATGAAGCGGGGAAAAGCTCCAGGAGAAGATGGAATTACTGCAGACATCATACAAGAAGCAAGTGGAGAAATCTAAACAGTACTCGCCCAAATTTTCACTCGATGCCTTAATGAAGGAAAGATTCCTGAGGATTGGAACACCGCTACAATGATCCTGCTACATAAAAAAAGGTGACATTGAGGATCACGGGAACTACAGACCTATCAGTCTCCTATCAGTGGTTTATAAAATCTTCATTGAAGTTCTTTCACACCGTTTGAAGGTAACACTGGACATGGCTCAACCGAGAGAACAAGCTGGATTCAGGAGTGGCTACAGAACAATAGATTATATCCACGTACTGAGAGAACTAATTGAAAGAGCGAGGGAATATGAACTTCCATTATGCATGGCTTTTATCGATTATGAAAAAGCCTTTGATTCGGTTAAACCGTCAGCAGTTACAATGGCTCTGAATTCCTGCGGTATTGAAGATGCATACATTAATATTATTAATAACATCTATGAAAATGCAAGTGAAAAGATTCGGCTGTTTGAAAATACAACACACGTAAAAATTGGAAAGGGAGTGAGACAAGGTGACACCATATCTCCAAAGCTCTTTAATGCCACATTGGAGGGTGTTTTTCAGTCGCTGAGCTGGGAAAACAAGGGGATAAAGATTAATGGAGATTATCTAACCCACCTTCGTTTTGCTGATGACGTAGTCATTTTTGCAACTACCCCATCAGAGCTGCAGAGTATGATCCAGGAACTTGCTGACAAGAGTAAAAAAGTGGGATTAAAAATGAACTTTCAAAAGACAAAGTGATGTTCAATGCTTTTACAAGAAATGAAGATTTATCGATTGATGGAGAAAAGCTGGAAATAACAGACACGTACGTTTATCTTGGACAGCAGATATCAAGTGAGGGTCACATTGATGAAGAAATTAATCGGCGTACAAAACGTGCCTGGAGAGCTTTTGGAAGAAACAGCATAATTTTCAAGAGCAATATGCCATTATGTCTTAAAAGAAAAGTGTTTGATCATTGCATCCTTCCAGTGCTTACGTATGGTGCAGAGACGTGAACTTTAACTAAAAGAGACATACAAAGGCTACAGACATCTCAAAGAAGCATGGAGAGGTGCATACTTGGTGCAACCAGGAGAGATAAGAAGAGGAACTCCTGGATCTGAAAAATGACAAGAGTGGAAGACATCATGATCACAGTTAAATCCCTGAAATGGCAATGGGCTGGACATACTGCCAGAAGGACAGATCATCGATGGACAGCCGAAATTTTAGATTGGATTCCAAGGGACAGGAAAAGACCCAGAAGAAGACCACATAGGAGATGGGTGGATGAAATTCGAAAGTATGCAGGGGTGACATGGAGGAGACTGGCACAAGGCAGACCGTTGTGGAGGAAACTTGGGGAGACCTTCGTCCAGCAGTGGATTGATAATGATTGACAATGATGATGATGATGATATATATATATATATATATATATATATATATATATATATATATATATATATATATATATATATCAAATTATATGAAAGGGATGATACATGTACCCCAGACATCATGAAAGGTACCAGTACCAGAGTTCTTAAAGTCCTTCCAGCAGAAGTTGCACATGCAATCAAGAACATGAAAAGCTCCAGGAGAAGATGGAATTACTGTAGACATCATACAAGAAGCAAGTGGAGAAATCAGAAACAGTACTCGCCCAAATTTTCACTCGATGCCTTAATGAAGGGAAAATTCCTGAGGATTGGAACAACGCTACAATGATCTTGCTACATAGAAAAGATGACATTGAGGAACTCAGGAACTACAGACCTATCAGCCTCCTATCAGTGGTTTATAAAATCTTCACTAAAGTTCTTTCACACCGCTTGAAGGTGACACTGGACATGGCTCAACCGAGAGAACAAGCTGGATTCAGGAGTGGCTACAGCACAATAGATCATATCCACGTACTGAGAGAACTAATTGAAAGAGCGAGGGAATAAGAGCTTCCATTGTGGATGGCTTTTATCGATTATGAAAAAGCCTTTGATTCGGTGAAACCATCAGCAGTTGCAATGGCTCTGAAATCCTGCGGTATTGAAGATGCATACATTAATATTATTAATAACATCTATGAAAATGCAAGTGCAAAGATTCGGCTGTTTGAAAATATAACACACATAAAAATTGGAAAAGGAGTGAGACAAGGTGACACCATATCTCCGAAGCTCTTTAATGCCACATTGGAAAATGTCTTTCAATCACTGAACTGGGAAAGCAAAGGGATAAAGATTAATAGAGATTATCTAACCCAACTTCGTTTTGCTGATGACATAGTCATTTTTGCAACTACCCCATCAGAGCTACAGAGTATGATCCAGGAACTTGCTGACAAGAGTAAAGAAGTGGGATTAAAAATGAACTTTCAGAAGACAAAAGTGATGTACAATGCTTTTACAAGAAATGAAGATTTATCGATTGATGGAGAAAAGCTGGAGATAACAGACACGTACGCTTATCTTGGACAGCAGATATCAAGTGAGGGTCACATTGGTGAAGAAATTAATCGGCGTACAAAACTTGCCTGGAGAGCTTTTGGAAGAAACAGCATAATTTTCAAGAGCAATATGCCAGTATGTCTTAAAAGAACAGTGTTTGATCAATGCATCCTTCCAGTGCTTACGTATGGTGCAGAGACGTGGACCTTAGCTAAAAGAGACATACAAAGGCTGCACACAACTCAAAGAAGCATGGAGAGGTGCATGCTTGGTGTAACCAGGAGAGATAAGAAGAGGAACACGTGGATCCGAAAAATGACAAGAGTGGAAGACATCATGATCAGAGTTAAATCCCTGAAATGGCAATGGGCTGGACATACTGCCAGAAGAACAGACCATCGATGGACAGCCGAAATTTTAGATTGGATTCCAAGGGACAGGAAAAGACCCAGAAGAAGACCACATGGAAGATGGGTGGATGAAATTCGAAAGTATGCGGGAGTGACATGGAGGAGACTGGCACAAGACAGACCGTTGTGGAGGAAACTTGGGGAGACCTTCGTCCAGCAGTGGATTGATAATGGTTGACAATGATGATGATGATGATGATATATATATACAGTATATACTGTAAGTAGACTGTATGTATATATATATATATATATATATATATGTATATATATATACAATAACAAGAGTGGAAGACATCATGATCAGAGTTAAATCCCTGAAATGGCAATGGGCTGGACATACTGCCAGAAGGACAGATCATCGATGGACAGCCGAAATTGTAGATTGGATTCCAAGGGACAGGAAAAGACCCAGAAGAAGACCACATGGGAGATGGGTGGATGAAATTCGAAAGTATGCAGGGGTGACATGGAGGAGACTGGCACAAGACAGACCGTTGTGGAGGAAACTTGGGGAGACCTTCGTCCAGCAGTGGATTGATAATGGTTGACAATGATGATGATGATGATGATATATACAATAATTTGCTGCAGGAAGTTTAAAACTACTTTTTAATTTATTGAAAATTAATATTTTCAAATTAACAACTAATTACTAGTAAGAGGTATTTGAAATTTGAAAACATGTCACCACAGATGAATACCTACATTCTTTAGAACACAAAATGACCGAAATCAGTACTTTGTGTGGTCACCTTTGAACTTTATAACGTACAGAATGCGATGTAGCATACTCTCAATGAGGGATTTGCAGTAGTCATTTGAAATGTCTTTGTACCACACGTACCTTTCATCGGGTCTATTAAAGCTTGGGAATTTGATGGCTATTTTTCTGCTTCATGCCTTTTACAATTGTCGACAAATGTTCGATGGGGTTAAGTTCGGAACTATTAACGGGCCAGTCAAGCACAGTTATGTTTTTCCTCAGCAGGTATTCCTTTACTGTGTTTGATCTGTGGGCATGAAGAACCACCATGCATAAAGCTTGTGCATTTGTGCACTTGCATATGAGTCAACAGCTTCTCACGTAACATTTCGACATAAAAAGGACATATCATCATCATCATCATCATTATTGTCAACCTTTATCAATCCACTGCTGGACGAAGGTCTCCCCAAGTTTCCTCCAGAACGGTCTCTCTTGTGCCAGTCTTCTCCATGTCGCATACTTTCGAATTTCATCCACCCATTTCCCATGTGGTCTTCTTCTGGGTATTTTCCTGGCCCTTGGAATCCAATATAAAATTTCGGCTGCCCATCGATGGTCTGTCCTTCTGGCAGTATGTCCAGCCTATTGCCATTTCCGGGATTTAACTCTGATCATGATGTCTTCCACTCTTATCATTTTTCGGATCCACGAGTTCCTCTTCTTATCTCTCCTGGTTACACCAAGCATGCACCTCTCCATGCTACTTTGAGTTGTCTGCAGCCTTTGTATGTCTCTTTTAGTTAAGGTCCACGTCTCTGCACCATAAGTAAGCACTGGAAGGATGCATTGACAAACACTTTTCTTTTAAGACATAATGGCATATTGCTCTTGAAAATCTGGCTGTTTCTTCCAAAAGCTCTCCAGGCAAGTTTTGTACGTATATATACACTGGCGGAAAGTGAAAAAATAACATCAAGAAGGAGACGTCTGATACTAACGAAATTTATACAGCATAATAACGGAATACAGAGGATAACGTGATCAAAACATTATGGCAAAATGCAGCTGTATTTGCTGGTAAACTGAAAAATAACATTTCCATGTAACATGGTTAGTATGAGGTTGAACCGCCATGAACTGCTTCACACTGTGCAATTCTTGCATGGAGTCTGTCGTACAGATGTTGGATGTATATTTGGGGTATTGAGTTCCAAGCATCCTCAAACTGAACGCGTAAATCGGGGATGGTCGTGGCTGGCCGTGGAGACAGGATAAGTCAATGACCCATAAAATCCCACACGTGCTCAATGGGGACAAATCCCGTGAACGTGCAGGCCATGGAAGTTGTCTCTCACACAGAAGTGCATGTTGCGTTGCACGTGTCGTGTGTGGGTGTGCGGTATCTTGCTGGAAAACACCACGATGGACCGACCTTACAAATGGCACAACTACGGGCTGAATGATGTTGTTGATGTAGGAGGTGCTGTTTAACGTACCCGGTACAAACACTAGTTGTGTACGAGTGTGATAGCTGATCGCTCCCCACACCAGGAGACCAGGTTTAGGCCATGTTTGTCGCTGGCGGATGCAAGAAGGTTGGAGACGCTCCCGTGTGCGTCTGCGAACACGCATACGGCCATCGGAGGCTCCCAAGCAGAATCTGCTTTCATCGCTGAACACGACAGATCGCCATTGCGTTCTCCAGTGCAGACGTTGGCGACTCCACTTCAGTCGTTCCTGACGGTGGGCTGGAGTCTGAGGTACACATGCCAGAGGCACACACTGCACTTAGTCCTTCATCCAGTAGACGGTTGCGGATTGCTCGCACAGTCACTTCAGGTGCAACGGCATCTGGGATTTGCGTCGCAGTGGATGTTCTGCCTGACAAAGCCGCTCTTCTTATTCGTCGATCGGTCCGCTCATCAGTCCGTCTGTGACTCCCGGTTTCACGTCTTCTCGTGTGGGAATGTTCCTCTGACCATCTACGCCACCATCGTACCACCACCGATACTTCACGTCCAATTCGCTCCGCAATACGACGATACGACCACCCAGGCCTCGTGGAGTCCGACTAGACGAATTCGCTCAAAGTCCGATAACTGCTGAAATCGTACACGTCTTCCATGTCCAAGCATTGCAGCTTCTTCAGGGTCTTCGCAAGTGTCCGTACGCCGAGGACTGATTACATTCACTTTGCCGTACTCCTTAAGTACCACCGACGATAATTTGCATATTATGCCGTGCTGTGGCGTAAGCGCTCATCGGTTGGTCCCGAAATTAACATCACATCTACGTAAACTCGACCCCATTAACATATGTAAATTTCATGATCGTCCGCCAATTCCTTCTTGGTTTTTGTTTTCACTTTTCTGCAGTGTATATATACTACTACTACTATTACTGCTACAAGAAAAAGCAATTTCAACAGGAGCTAAAAATAGGAGAAAAAACAAGCAGGTATATATATATATGAAATGGTGGAGATAGACGAGCATTAATTTCAGTCAGTGCATTAATTTCACTGACTATATTACTGAAATGGTGGAGATAGACGAGCATTAATTTCAGTCAGAGCATTAATTTCACTGACTATATAACTGAAATGAACAATATTCTTTGTCAAGCCTATGGTGTGGGGGTGTGGGTAAGGTTTTAACAGCACTTCACTACCTCAATAAGGCAAAGCTTTGTGTGTTGTTAAAGAATATTCAGGATTTCAAGTTTAAAAACTCTATTATTGAAGACCTTGTCTTTGTTTTGTTTTTGGAATTAGAGCATTCAGGGGATTGAGAAACCTGGCGCAGGGATAAGTGCGCAGCCAGTATTTCTTATTTAACGAAAGAGTAGTAAGCTAAGCCTCCCGAATAGTAACATCTTTGAATATGTCTAAAAAGCGTAAAGTCTGTGACGAGGGCCGAGTGTTTCAGGAGAAATGGAGTGAGAGTTATTTCTTCGTAGAGAATAAGGGCAAAGCAACATGCTTAATTTTCCAAGAAACCATTGCAGTATTGAATGAGTACAACGTGAAGAGACATTAGGATACAAAACATTCTGGTCAGTACAATGCGTGGACGGGACAAATGAGGTATGGTAAAGCTAAAGAATTGCAACGTAAATTAACAAACCAACAAAATATTTTCAGAAAATTGGCTGATGATGCGGAAATTGCAGTCAAGGCAAGTTTTGTTGTGTCAAAGATTTTACTTAAAAATTTGAAATCATACCAAGATGGAGAGTTAGTTAAAGAATGCTTGGAAGAAGTGGTAAATATATCGTTTCCAGAGAAAAAAATACAATTAAGATTAGCCTTAATCGTATGACGGTATCAAGAAGAGCAGAAGAAATGGCATCAGATATTGTAAAAACATTAAAGAAGAAAATATAGGATTTCACGTGGTTTTCATTGGCCGTAGATGAAAGCATAGACGCCACTGACACTGCACAGCTTTTAATTTTTATCCGTGGTACTGACTGTAATTTCCATATTACGGAGGAGTTTCTGGCTTTAGTTCCTATGAATGATACAACCAAAGAATCGGACATTTATTGTAAAGTTAGTCTTCGTAAAATATGACTTGAACTTTAAAAAATTGCATGGTATTTCAACTGATGGAGCATCCGTTATGGTAGGAAGAACCAAGGATTAGTGAACTTTTTAGCAACAGATTGCAGGAATGTGGGAAAATATATTTTTGCATGCCATTGTCTCTTACACTAAGAAAACTGTATAAAAACCATTAAAATGGAACATCTAACGAAAGTTATTATCAGAGTAATAAACTTTATTTGTTACAGAGTCGCTCATCGTCAGTTCCGAGAATTCTTGTCCCAGTTAGATTCCCAGTATCATGATGTCATTTATTTTGCACAAATTCGTTGGCTAAGTTCTGGAAAAATGCTGAAACGAGTATATTACTTGCGTGAGGAGATATGTTTTTTTAAAAGTCGTGATCAGACTCTGGTATCAGATTTTGATGACAAGGAATGGGTATCAGATTTATCTTTCTGCAAGTTCTGAGGATCTCATGAACTTCATTAAATATGCTTCACTAGTAGAAAATTTGTAAAATGAGTTCAATTGTCGATTTCAAGATGTCAGAAAACTTGAGAAGTTGTTTGACGTGTTTGCAATACCATTCGTAGCTAATATTGGAACGGTGCCCGTGGATTTTTAGATGGAGCTTCCTGATCTTCAAATTAACTCCGAATTGAAGGCTAAATTTGCAGAAGTTTCATTACTAGAATTTTACGAAAACCACTTGTCTTGTGAAATGAAGAGATGGAAAATCCACGCTCAAAACTCTGTAACATTATTGGGAAGCACCCACTTATGTTAACAACCATTTTCTGGAATAAAACTGGTGAAATCAAGAGGTCGTTCTCGTCTAACTGATGAACACTTGGAGGGAAACTTGACGATCGTTGTGTCCAGCGCTGAACCACAATGTAAAATTTCGCACTAGAGACCGACAAAAAACAAAAAGGTTTTGGTGACGCCTGCATGATTTTTAAGCAAATAATTTATTTTGTTTAATTACTTTCTGTACATGTCTTTATTAATTTTTACTTTTTTTTATATTTTGGTTTTGGGTTTTTTTTTATCTGATGGGGGGGGGGGGGTGTCTGCGGCCCGCCGTTGTTCAGTCAATCTGAAATCGGCCCGTAGGTGTTAAAAGGTTGTGCACCCCCTGCTGTATGTAAAAGGATATACAGAGTGATTCACCCGAGACTTTACCCAAAAAAGAGCTATAATTTTGAAAGGGAAAACCATTTCAAGCTGAAATTCGAAGACGAAGTGCCTTTACCTTTTCACAATCACATCAATATCAGAGAAGATGTTGAACATGTCCGCCATTTGCTTCCTAACAGAGATCAACTCGTCGCTGCATATTGTCAATTGTACTCCTCAGCATGTTGGTATTTATTGCTCCAATTTCATTGGTGATATTATTTTTCAGCTTCCGAATAGTCCTAGGGTTATTGCTGTATACACTACTACCTTTCAGATGAGCCCACAAGAAGTAATCAGATGGAGTTAAATCTGGAGACCTGTGCTGCCACAAACCTTTGGAGATAACCCGATCACCGAAGAAACTTCGAATCTCAGCCATGCTGGCATTGGAAGCGTGACAAGTCGCACTAACCTACTGGAAGAAGCCGTTCTGCAATTCAATATCATTCAGTTGGTTCACGAACTGCGTGAAGATATTGAAATACACTTTCTGTGTTGACAGTCTGTTCAAAGAAAATGGGACCGATTAGTCGATTCAGTGAAATTGTGCATTACACGCCAATCTTTATGGGATGCATTCTTTCCTCGTGAATTGCATGAGGATTCTCACTCGCCCATACCAGTGCATTCTGTGAGTTCACATATCCTGAAATGTGAAACCAGGCTTCGTCCGTGAACTACGTAATGTCTAATACGCCTGGAATTTGACTGACAAATTCCTTAAACCACCGGCAGTAATGCATTCACTTCGGCATGTCAGTTGCACGGTAACAGCTCATGAATAATTGTAACACGATATTGCTTCCATTTACCCATTTTTGCAACACTCTGGGAGGTGGAATATGACACTCCTGTTTCTTGCGACAGCCTGTGTAACGATTTCTTTAGAGATTGTAACAACCTCTTCTTCACACACTGAACAGTGTTTCCTTACATTGCGGGTCGCCCTCATGAATGCGTATCCACAAGGCTTCCTGTCGTCTTAAGTTTCTTAGCAAGATTTGAAATCGTTCGCTTCGTAGATGGTTCCCGACCGGGCAATTTCTTCTTAAACTCTTTCTGACACCCTTTGAAAGAGTTGGAATTATAATAACTTCGAACCATAAACACGCGCTCAGCAATCGTGAACACCATCGTACTCGACACCAGCCGATGAACAAAGAGAATGGCGCGAAATTGTTCCTACCAGTCGTGTATTGTGGCGCCATCTGGGCATACGAGCCAAACGGCGCAGATATGGATACGAATGTCAGAACGTACGGCACTTCGTCTTCAAATTTCAGCTTGAAATGTTTTCCCTTTTCAAAATTACAACGCATTTTTGGGTAAAGTAGCGAGTGAATCACTCTGTATAACTACAAAAAACTATGTAGATTAATGTGAGATGTAAATCCTCAAAAACGTCCCTGTTTTTGCCATTAGAAGTACTACCATCATTTTGTCAACAGCCACCATGGACACATTAGAAGAGGGTATGCCAGTATTTTCAATAATTCAGAGCTAAAGAACGTAGTTCATAAGGGCTCTAATTACAGGCCTAATGTGTTTTTATAAAAATAGATAATAAAGAAGCGCTTGTCAAGGTATATACACTGCTCTGCCTATGAAAGAGCAGAAATAAATGTTTATCCTATAGAACATTTCTTCCAATGCATTTCTACAATATTAAAAAAATCTACATTATTACATTGATTAGTACTTCCATAATTATGATTACATTAAAGGATGGAAGAATTATAAAGACCTAATAAAAAAAACTACACAATGACTTTCTAGTGACCTCTGTTGACAAATGTTCTAACAAGTTTGCATTTATCTGTAACAGATATTACTATTTTATCATGATCAAGAAGATATTCAATGAATCTGCATATAGGAAAGTTACCAATCATAATATACTGACAATAAAGAAAAAAATAATTGGATTGCTTAAACTCTTAAAAATGAAGGATATCAAGCTTGAATTTCCGCATATTTTTGCAGTCCCCAAGTTTCATAAAACCATTGAATTTTAGATTTATTACTTGTGGATACAGAAGTTATTATGTAAAAGCAGGTTTCCTATTTTAAAAGCAGTTGCAAATTTTTTATCAAATATTTTTTTATCAAATATTTAAACCTGGGCAATTAATGATAAGATAATAGTCGAATACTGGAATATACACTGCTAGCCACCCAAAATGCAACACCAAGAAGGAAGCATCCGATTGGCCTGAAATTCTCAGCATGCGTCGTCCGCGAGAGTAGATGCAAACGATTAGCATTGCAGGGCATATGCTAATCATGTGCGCCCGGCACGCCACCGAGAAGCACTATAAGAAGGGTGCACAGAAGGCGGGGTGTAAGTAGTGGAAGTGTGTTGTGCTGCGGGACCAGTGCGTGGGGAGCTTCCTGATGCTTCGTCGCAGAATACGGCAGTCATTCCAGTACGTTTCGGAGTTCGACAGAGCACGAATAGTGGCTAATCGCGACAGCGGTTTATCGTACCGAGACATCGGTGCCCGTGTGAGACGACATCCAGCCACAGTGAGGCGAGTATGGATTCCGTGGGAGCAGGAGGGATGAGAGGACAGGCATGTTAAACGAGAGGACCGGCATGTTGTGCGGCGGGCATTGACGTCTATCACCTCCACGTCATGAACGTTAGCGCAGGAATTAGGGTGTGTTGCGCAACAACCTGTGTCAGCACGTACCGTTCGACGTGGTCTGCAGGAGCGGGGTCTTGTCGCTCAGCGCCAATTGCTCCGATTACCATTGACGTTACACCACCGGCGATTGCGGCAGCAGTGGGCCGTTGAACGCAGCACCTGGACTACGGAATGGCACGACATTGTCTTCTCCGACAAATTCTGCTTCTGTCTGATACACCACGATAATCGCATCGCGTGTGGCGGCACCGCGGCGCCTGCAATATGCATCGCCATACCGGTCCATCGCCTGGCGTTATGGTTTGGGGCGCAATTGAAAATGACACCCGCACCCCTCTGGTATGCACCGCCGGCACACGTATTAGCCACCGCTACATCTCCGACGATTTGGAGCCTGTAGTCCTCTCTTATCTGCAGGACCTGTCAGCGGCCACGTTTCAACAGGACAATGCGCGCCCGCACGTGGCACGCATCGGGCTACAATTCTTCACGGCCCACCAGGTGTCACTGCTGCCGTGTTCTGCCTGTTCTCCCGATATGTCACCCATCGAACACGTCTGGTCGCTGATCGGCAACCGAGTGGCCCGGCAAGCACCACCCGCGGCTACGCCTGATGAACTGCGGCAACGTTTGGAAGCAGCCTAAACCGACACACCCCAAGCCCATATCCAAAGCCTCTTTCGTTCAATGCCGTGGCGTGTGGCGGCCGTTATTGCCATCCATGAGGGCCACACGAACTATTGATGTCTGCGTGTTCCGCAAGTCGCACGGGCCTGTAAGCTCAATCGTTTCATCTTTGTATCTGTTGTTATGTGTCCAATAAATCTGGCTTTGCTATCTCGTGTCCTTCTCGGAGTTGCATTTTGGGTGGCCAGCAGTGTATTAAATCTAATGAAACACTGCAATACGTTGAAACTTTTGACTTCGCTAATTTGTTTAGTTCAATAAATTTAGAGGATTTGAGAACAGTTCTGCATTATTATTTTCTTTGCTTTCACAAGATTCTGAACATTGACAAGAATCATTTGGATTATTTATGTAATTTATGTATCTTCAATAACAATATTTATGATCACAAAAATATTTTAACGCAAATTAAAGGTGTGCTTATGGATAGAAATTTCTCCAGTCTTCTAGTTAACTTATATCTACATGGCTTTGAGAAAAAAGTTTCATTATCTTGATAAAGTCTGTTTTGGCTATATTGATGATCTCATATGTTTTAGAACTAGTGACACTGATTTTGCATTGGAAGACATATATCCAAAGAACTTGTATTTGCTTAAGATTGACAAAGATAATTTTGGTATTAATTTCCTGGATATTAAAATGGAATTTAAAAGTTCTGACTTATATCTCGATACATATGGTAAAAAGGAGCTCTTTAACTTTGAGCCTAGGATATATAGCCACTGCTCATACAACATATACAGAAGAGTCTTTCGTAACCTAAATATTTCTCAGGTTCCACGGATTACAAGAATTTGCATCAAGAAACGCAAACCTTGTCAGGCAGTTTGGGAAGCATTATTGAATACGTATCGAAAATGAATTCCCCGAAGCATTTTGCAAATTTCACTTTGGCTATCTATTGCGGACCATAGATTCAATTAAACCTTTTAATATTAAAATATGTAGCATCATTAAATCAAATGCTTTTCTGCTCTAACTTCTCAAGGCTACACTGCCACTTTCGTTTCTTCTGAGCTATCCCAGAACTATTAACATCACTCTTGTCTTGCACACATGATATTTCTATCTAAAGGAATCATATACTGATTTTTATTTTTGAACGTACTTAATAGACACTTATACTTATTTCTGAACGCACCTAGCGTTGACTTCTACAGAAGAGTTTTAATTATTCTCCATGCAGTTCGCCGTACTGATTTATTGTTTACAGAGTATGAGAGGACTTGGGATTAGGTGAGTGTTATTACTGATGTCTTGTAACGTATACCGACAAGTAGGGAAAACTGGATGTTTTTTTCTTCTGCCACGGGTTTTTAAAAAGTTGACATCCACATAAAACCTATCAGTATGTTTTGCCGCAAGGTACGTCTTCCCCTGACAATTGGTGCTCGGTAGCTGACTTCAGTTTAAAAATTGTTACGTACCTGCACCGCAGGGCGCACGTGAGATAAAGGCAGATAGCAGTGAGAACACATGTCCTCGTAGCTCAGTTGGGGGAGCGACTTACTCTGGAGTGAGGGGGCCCGACTTTGATTTCCCGCGCGGACATACTTGTACGTTATAGAATGTCAATGTGTCTATAGGTGTTTTAAAGTGCTTGTGAAGTTGTATATATATATATATATATATATATATATATACAGTGTATATACATATCATTCGCCGCCCTGGTCGGTGACGCTGTTTGGGTGCACGCGCATTCATTTGCGTAATGCAGAGGTGGTTTTAATGTTTTGGATGATTGGTGCCCACTATCGTGAATTGCTTGCCCACTCTGTCTTCACAACAATGTTGCACTTTAGCGTGAATGGCGACGACGTCTTCCAAAATGACAAAGCCCCGAGCCACAGGTCCAATATTATGCAGGAATAGTTTGAGAAACACGGTTCACACTTCCAGCATATCAATTGGTTTTCCATCTCCCCTGATATCAATCCCACAGAGCACTTGTTGGACACTATGAAACGGCATGTCATACTTCTGGGCACAAATATCACCTCCATACCTACACTGAAGAGCAATTGAACTACAGATACCTGTCTAGTAACCTGTAGTACCACCTTTCACCCTGATGACGGCGGCGATTCGTCTCCGCATGGACTCGACAAGACACCGGAAGCTTTGAGAAGCCATACGGATCCACGACCCCTTAACAAGCTCCCACAGTTCACGAAGATTTGATGGAGGAGGGTCAGAGCCTTGGACATCTCTCTCGATGGCATCCCAGATGTGCTCGATGGGATTGAGGTCAGGTGACCTAGCTGGCCAAAGAAGCGAGGTCACGTCGTTAGAGTGTTCATCCAACCATTTGGATACAATTCGGCAGCGGTGGCATGGTGCATTGTCTTGGTGCAGGATGAGGTCCCCAGTGGGATGTCGAAGACGCAGAAACGGGAGCAAATGGTCGTCCAGGATATCCCGGTAACGTTGACCTGTGAGGGACGATGTCACACGTACCAGGGGTCCCATTTCAGTCCACGTAAACAGTCCCCAAACGGGAATGCCACCCCCCACCAGTTTGAAGAGTACCCTGCTAGCAAGAAAGATCCATCGCTTCATGGGGTTTGCGCCCTACTCGTATCCTGCTATCCGCATATACCAACGTGAATCTTGAACCATTATTCCGGGCAACATTTTTCCATATGTCTAGGGTTCAGTGGCGATGTTCTCGCGCCCATGCTAATGTTTGCACCCTGTGATGTGCAGTCAGAAGCGGTACCCTCGTGGGACTATGGCTTCTGTACCCCATAGCGAGGAGATGGTTCTGGATGGTGTGGCTGCTTACACGTTTTTGTGCACCAGCGTTAAATTGCCGAGTGATTTCTTGCACTGTGGCCTGTCCATCCACTGTTACAATGCGAGCTAGCCGACGATAACCCCGCTCATCCACACGCTGTTGTCCACGGCAGATGGCCCTTGCAGGGATGGTTTTACCTGATTCGATGTACTCACGGTGCACCCGTGACACAGTGGCTCGTGAAAATCCCAGTGTCTGCACGACTTCCGAGATGGAGTGACGGAGTGACCCATTCGTCAGACCCCGACAATTTGCCCACGATCAAATGCGCTTAGATACTTCTTCTTACCCATACTGCGTCTGACTCTTACTGATTCCCGTCGCATCAGTCCTTATATTGTCGTATCGCTGCATACGTCATGTTGTTTCCTTTACAGAGCCGCACACAGCGCCACATTCCACATTTTCATAACGCCAGCTACCTCTAATTCAATTGCTCTTCAGTGTACATTGAAGGCAGCATTGCTCACAGCTTGATCGGGCATATCTGAATCGATGTCACGTGGGATTGCTGCTGTACGGAAGGCGAAAGAAGAATCTACGAAATGTTAGATCACAATCCAGTGATCACTCAGTGTATTTAGTGATTATAACACTCACCGAATTGGGGCAGTTAATTTTTTTTTTTTTTTTTTTTGATGGGGGGGTGTGTGTGTGTGTTAAAAATCCCTTTGAGCAATTCAGTCTCCTGTATCTAATTAAGGGTCATAGTTCTAAGGAAGGTGGGCCGAGCCAGTGCCGTAAGCCAAACACGTCTGTGCCTCACACGGAATTCAAAACCGGCCCCATCTCAGGCAAAAAAATCGGAAACTAGCGATAGACTACTGCGTCACCGGGGATGCAAGCCGTTTAAATGGCAATTCGTCTTACCGTGGGGCTAAGCTGAAGTATCGGGTTATCACTTTGGTGGCCGAGAGGTCAAAGTTGTAAGTTTCTGCCTTGTCGTCCTTTGCCCGGACCTTTCATCCCAGGTGGCACAGCCCTGCAACTTAACATAGGTCCAACGCTGAGCTACCGTCTTCTATTCCTAAAAGAAGGTGGCTCAGCGTTGGGCCTACGTCAAATTGCAGGGCTGTGCTACCTGGATAAGAGTTTTCACAAAAATAATATTAAAAAGATTAACTTTAAAATTAGAAGATGCAAAATCCGTAGAACAAGGAGGTTTTAGCTCTGGTTATTCTACAATACTTCATCTACATACAATTAACCAATTAATAGGAAAAACAAATGAATATCAGAAAGAAGTTCAATTAGTTTTTGTAGACCATACCGAAGCTTTTGATTCAGTACATCAAAATGAAATGTGTTCTTCAATAAAAAGGCAAACATTGGAAGGAAAATATGCCAGTTTACTAAATAAAATATATAGCAAGGATACAGCAAAAATAAAGTTAGAGAACCTAAATTTCAAAATACTGAGAGGAGTTAGACAAGGAGATCCACTATCTCCAAAATTATTCAACTCTGTATTAGAAGATATTTTTTGAAATTTAAACTGGGAAGAAAAGGGGTTAAATATAAATGGAAGGCACCTAAATTACTTATGATTTGCTGATGACACAGCCATCATTATAACTACCAATAGGGAAATACAAAATATAATAAATGATTTATATATTGAAAGCCTTAAAAGAGATTTGACAATAAACACAGCAAAAGCTAAATATATGAACAATACAGAAAAAGATACAGAAAAGATTTTGATAAAAGGAAAAGAAATTGAAAAAGTAGACGAATACTTTTATTTAGCTCAAGAAATGTGTTTTAACGAAAGATTAAAGAGAAATCAATAGAAGAATTATCCTAGGTAATAGAGCTTTTTGGATGCTTAAAGACTATTTAACCGGTGACCTTCCATTGTGTTTAACAATAAAACTCTTCATTGCATGAATTATCCCGGTGTTTACTTATAGACGTGGAACATCACAGAGCAACAATGTAAAAAAAAAGAGTATCGGCAAGAAAGTTACAGAGAAGAATGTTTGCTATAACAAGAAGAGACAGAGTTAGAAATGAAGTTATAATTACACTGCTGGACAATTGCTAAGGACGGATCATAAACGGCTATATAGCGCATAAAAAAGTAAGTGTGGTTGGATGCCAAGTGAAATAAAATAATGTCAGAATGCCAGGACATTACAAGAAAGACAATTTATTGTGCTCTGAAATCCGGAAGGCTTTGGAACTTGTTCAAGGGACAAACAGGCCATTTTGTACAGAATACGTAAACGTGAAAAAAATGCAATTACCGTCCGCAGTCGTTCCGGCATAAGATGTAAATACGGGATATGGCCACCATGGAGGGCGATGCAAGATTCCACACGTCGTGTCATGCTTTGCACAACATTATCAAGCAGCTGTTGGGGTAATTTATCCCATTCCTCTGTCAGTGCACGGATGAGGGTGTCCTTGTTTATTGGAGGGCATTGGCGACCAGCAAGACTCCTCCCCAAAGCATCCCACACATTTTCAATGGGATTCAGATCTGGAGAACGTGCTGGCCATACGAGGCGTTGAATATTCTCCCTCTCAAGACACTCCTGGACAGCGACTGTTCGATGACATGTTGCGTTGTCGTCCATGAAAATGAATCTATCACCGACAGCACCACGGAACATGCGAACATGAGGTAGCAGAACATCATTAATGTATCGTTGGCCAGTCATAGTCTCAGTTGGAAGCACATAGAGGGGCGTACGGCCATTGATCATGATGCCAGCCCATACCATGACACTACATGTCGGATATCGGTCCCTTTCCTGTATGTTTGCTGGACAATATGCAGTACCACTATCACGCCAGATCAGCTGTCGTCGACAATCAGACGATAGACTGTATCTACTCTCATCTGAGAAGAGGACAGCAGACCAATCGTTATCAGTCCAATTGCGATGTTGATGGCACCATTGCAAACGGGCGGTACGGTGACGTCTGGACAATGGGATGCACACAACAGGACGGCGGACGTATAGTAATCCTTCATGCAAACGTCTGGCGACAGTTTTTCGGGAGACCCGCTTGCCAGTAGCAGCCATAAACTGATTTGCTACCTCACTAGCTGTGCTGCGCCGGTGTCTTTTTGTTGATAGCACTGTGTACCGATCTTCTGCAGGTGTCGTACTGCGAACACGACTTCCCCCGTGACGTTTGCTACACTCTCCATTTGTTTGAAATGATTTCCAAAGCCTTGAAACAACACTGTGGCTGACGTCGAACTCCCTGGCAACATCTGTTACTTTTCGCCCTTCTTCAATCTTGCCAATAATACGACCACGCGTAAAATCATCTAGGTGATGTCGGGAAGACATACTGAAAATTGCAAGTTCGTCAATTGATTCTTTCCCTTTCAACTTTGCGTTTGAACAACAACGGTCAATACGCGTCAAATCCTTTATATCTCTTATCAGCGCTATGACGTCACGAACAAGTTCGGTAATCCAAAATTAGCATACGCACAACACGTCTTACTGTATCCCGCACTTATGCTAATTTCCACTATTTCCTGCCTCCCATTTTATGTTTCCTATCGTTGCTATTGTCATCCGTCCTTAACAATTGTCCGGCAGTGTATAACGAGGAACTGTACACCACTTATGTAATAAATAGTAAAACCATACTAGTGATCCGACTTATTGGCGTAGGAATATATAATAAGCTTCTAACTTATTTGTAAAAGCCATCTGGTTGATGTGCGAAAGCGTGGAAACACTTATTTATATATTCCGACGCTAATAAATCGGATTACTAGAATAGGTTTACTGTTTATTGCTAAGGACTTTCACTGTTGGATGGTAAAAACACATGCGTTATTTCAGACACCTCTCCATGATTCTCTATATTTGTCTGTTTGCCTGTCCATCCGTCCAATGAAATGATGTCTGTCTCTATTCACAAGAATTGATAATTCTATCTGTGTTTGATAGACTCAAGGATACGCACAAGATTCTTATATAGATACGAACAAGATTCTTCCTATCTGCCAGCAGAAACAAAGCTTCTGCTTCAAAATGTCAGATTAAAATTCGTTCTCTGTCCTATAGAGAAAAGTATGAACATAAGATTTCAGACATCTTTCTGTCTGTCCATCCATCCGAAAAAAACTGTCGTCCGCTCCTAACGGCCAAGCGATTTTTCTGCAAACTGACAGACGGATTCATAAAGGGAAAGAAATAGTTTGATAATCTGCCCATTCCTATATCTATCAGCCAATAAAAAAGATCTCTTCACTCTCATACTTAAAAGTGGGGATGTCGTTTCTGCGTATGGACACACATACAGATGAATGGTTTAACGGACAAACAGATCTTTCAAATCTTATGCTTGTATTTGCCGCTACAGCACACAGAAATAATTTTAAACAGTTCATTTACGGACGGAGGAAGAGGAAACGACAATATAGATATTTCATTTCTCTATCTACGGGAATGCTTGCCTCTATCTACGAAACGGAAGGATCTACAAGTATCAGTAACAGATATATTTTTTAATAAGGATGTTGCAAGTGGGGATGTAATTTTTGAAGACGGACGAAGAGGTAAAACTAGCAAGTGGATGTACGAAGGGAGATATATCTGAATTTTCACTCACATGATTATTCCAGCGGAAAGGGAAAGAATACCAGAAATCCGGCTTTCTGAAGTGGAGGAAGAAGTTCACCATACAAACTGGAACATGATCGATGTACTTACGAAGAAATAGACGGACAAAGGATATCTGAAACCTTATACACTGGCGTGCAAAAATTAAGGACGAGACGGTTTTTCGAATGTAACGTCGTGCAGAAGTGCTCCACATCGACTCAAATCATACCATAAGATCCCCAAGATGGAAGAATATGGGACAAGTGAGCAAAACCGTCCAAACAAGGAATCCAAAGATTAAAAAGGCACTTTATTGAAAAGGTAGCTTGAAGCACAACTGGACAGAAGACAGAAACGTCCATCTGACATGCGGCTGCCAAGAAAAATTCAGTATTTAGTAGGGGATATGATGATCACCCCTGACTGCGTTGCAGGATCTACAACGTCTGTCCATGCTGAGGACGAGATTGTCAAGGAGCTGTTGAGGCATCGCGGCCCATTCCTCTTGTAGTGCCAATCGAAGCTGCGGAATCGTTGCTGGCGGCTGGTGACGTGCTGCCAAGCGTTCTCCCGAGAAAATCCTACACGTGTTCGATTGGACTTAGGTCCGCGGACCTTGCGGGCCGATCCGTGCGTTTAATATCTTCACTCTCCAACAGCTCTGCGACAGCCACTGTACGATGAGGTGTAGCGTTGTCGTCCATGAAGAGAAACTTAGGACCTACAGCACCTCTAAACAGACGCACGTGAGGCAGGAGAACCTCGGTACAATAGCGGACACCAGTGACTGAACCACCTTGGAAGATGTGGAGGTCAGTGCGGCTACCAAGCATAATACCGCCCCAACCGAGAACTCCGCCAACTCCAAACAGGTCCTTTTTGATAATGTTGGAGGTGTGATTGTGTTTTCCTGCTCTCTCCAGATGTGTATACGTCCAGAGTCACTCGTCAGACTAAATCGGCTCTCATGCGTAAAGAAAACTCAACCCCATTGCTGATGTGTCCAGTTCTTGTGTTCCTGGCACCACAGAAACCGCCGTCTCCGATGAGCAGGCGTTAATGGAACACACCGTACTGGTCGTCGTGCAAATAGACCACCTTTGTGCAGCCTCCTGGCCACGGTAAAACGCGATAACGGACGTCCAGTTGTCTGTTGCATGTGCCTTGCGATTTCTCCCGCTGTCTGCCGTCTGTCTCGTCTCGCTTGTAGGACAATATACCGGTCGTCCGCCGCCGTGGTTGCTCGAGGACGACCACTGCTAAATATTCGGACAGCTGTTCTTGTCGTTTGAAATGCTCTCCAAGCTCATGAAGCGATGCTGTTAGCAATCCCGAACTGCTCGGCCACACTAGTCACATTTCGATCTTCTTCCAACTTCCCAATGACGCGACCTCGGGTAAAATCATCCAGATGTCGTCTACTGGATTGCCTGTTGGCCACATCATACGGTGGCAGTAACTTGGCGTCGTTGAAACCGATGTTCGCCGTACAATAGCTTTCACCGAATTGCTGAGCGTAGACCGCCTGTGTGCTTTATACCCTTCCGACCCCCCCCCCCCCACCACACTACGTCATGCTGCAAAAATGCGCATGCCCTACCGTACCGGACCAAAGTCTATCTCCTGAGTGGTCTTTCGGTCCGTTCTGCCTGCTCGTTCCGCTGTTATGCTAATTTCTCCTCTTCGGCCTTATTTTTTGCACACCAGTGTACTAAATAAGTGTTTTTCCTATTTGGCAGAGAGGAAATTTTATAATATGACACTTCGAAACGAAAGAATCGTTTCTGGAGATTGACAGACAAGCAAATGGGAAGACGAACATGTATTAAAAATGTTCTGGACATGCATTATATAACCAGGTTTTCGAATAATTGTCGTAGATTGACCTCGGTTTGAGTCATGCGGCACATGTCTTACATGGCTGGTTTTCCACACCTTGAACCAGTGGTCCAGAGTTAGGATCGGGTCGATAAAACGTTTGAACTTCACTATTGATGAACGCTGGATTATTTCATTTCGCACTTTTGCGCTGAGTGAAAGTGTAGTCACTGGAGCTCCATTAAAAAATTGTTTGTTGACGATTTAGTCATTTACACTGAAGAGAACCAAGTCACTGTGAAAGCTTAAAAAACTGGATAGTTTTGGTCAAACAGCCACTAAGAAACAAAAAATGAAATCTTGGGGTATTTTTTCCCTAAGTCGAGTAGCTGGTGCATCACAAAATGTGGATTCATTTGGGATGGTATACAGCAGGGGTGGATAACTTGCGGCCTTTTCAGTGGATCCAAATTTTGGAGAACAAATCCTTTTGTTTTTATTCATGTGTTTATGTTTGTCTTTTATTATTTTTATTTTAATCTTAAAATGGCCGTGTTTAAAATATCAAAAAGCAAAAGAAGATTAAACGAAATAATACTCCCCGACAAACGGCCACAATTAAAATGTTAGTAAGTCATAAGGCCTATTTTGACACGTGCTAAGCTAATAATTTCGTTCTATGACTCCTAAAGAAATACAAATGGAATTGATTGAGCTCTCAGAGGATGACATTTCAAAGTTCTGATTTGAAGCTAAGAAAGATCCAGTTGAAATATGGAAATAAACAATTGAATACCCACACCTTCGGCAACATTCACGAAAAATGTTTCTTGATTTTCAGCCACTTGTTGCTGCAAATTTACATTATCCTACCTAACCCAAATCAAGACGCTCTTATAGTCAAAAAATGACGGATCCCCATCTGGAGGATCAGCTAAAAGTGAGGACCTCTGATACCTATCCCAAATCCAGGCGCCCTTAAGGTTACAAATGACGGATACCCATCTAGAGGATCAGCTAATAGTGCGGACCTCTGATACCTAACCCAAATCCAGGCGCCCTTAAGGTCACGAATGACGGATACCCATCTAGAGGATCAGCTAATAGTGCGGACCTCTGCTACCTATCCCAAATCCAGGCGCCCTTAAGGTTACAAATGACAGATACCCATCTAGAGGTTCAGCTAAAAGTGAGGACCTCTGATACCTAACCCAAATCCAGGTGCCCTTAAGGTCACAAATGACGGATACCCATCTACAGTATCAGCTAAAAGTGCTGACCTCTGCTACCTATCTCAAATCCAGGCGCTCTTAAGATCACAAATGACGGAAAAAAGTACGGACCTCCGTGTTGCAACCAAATATTCAAATGCTTTCCAATAAAACGCACTCACAACGAAGTTTTTAAAATGTTAGTGAATTTTGAATTAAAGATTTTTTTTCAATGAAGTTAGTTAGTACATAGTAAAATGTGACGTACCTGCCAGCAGGACGCACACGATGTAAAGGCAGATAGTAGTCAGGACAAACGTCCGCGTAGCTCAATTGGTAGAGCGACTTATTCCGGAATGAGGGGATCCGGGTTCGAATCTGGCGTGGACAGAAATGACGGAGAAATTTACTTCCTTATAGATAATATTCTTTACAGCTGTGTTTAATCTTGCTCAGTTCATTTTCTTATATCTAGGTGTAAACCACGCATAGATCATTTCGTCTTCCTTTGGGTTACTGCTTTCCGTTCCCCTATGGCTTATTCCTTCCCGTTTTCCGTTGGATTAATTCTTTCCGTTTTCCTTTGGGTTATTCCTTGCGGTTTTCCTTTGGGTTACTCCACTTTCTGAACTAAAGACTATGTTGATGTACATTTTACAGGCATATGTGAGAATAGTAGCAACGCGCTGATCAAGTCTCACGTTTCGCAGAGAGAGAGAGGACTATTATTTTTAAATATTTTATGATTTACATTAAGCAGCCCAACTTAGCTGAATTCTTCATTTAACTTTTATTTAATTTCGCTGTTCTGCAGAATTTTTACTCTTTGATGCAGTTTAATTAATTAGCTAATGTTCTTAGAGAACTTCGTAGATAACTTTCCTCAACATGTATGATAACTAAGTAAATACCAAATGCGAGGCAAAAGGACTCAGCAAAAGGATTACGTAAATGCAATTATTTATTCTCCTAGCATTAGAAAATCAGATTCCCATATTAAAGAAGTCGTACCAGTGACATTTAGTTCCAGCTCTTCTATCAACATAAAATATTTAGCCAGATAGTTTAAACACTTATTCTTTTATTCCACATAAATCTGCAATAAGTAGTTGTTTGGTATATCATCTCCAAATCTTCGAATTTACAGTTTCGCATATCCAGTACTTCACAATGAACTTCCTTTTTTACGCTATCCAACCGTAGGTTGAAGAAGCGTATATGCTCCAGCTTTGTCCGTCCGTCATTCCGTCCGTCTGTCTGTCCGTCCGTCAGCACGCTAACTCTCCTGAAAATGGATCGATTTCGACGAAAATTTAGTATGAGGTAGGGGACCACCTGAGGACAAACCCTATTGAAAATGGACGCAGCAGGGTCAAAGGTAAGGACATAGGAGCGGGATCCATTCCATTGCGTTTATGCGTCATAACTTGCGTAAAAGTTATTCGATTTCGATGAAATTTTAGTATGTGGTAGGGAACCACCTGGGCATGAACCCTATTGAAAATAGGCGAAATGGGGTCAAAGGTCAGGCAGGGCATAAGAGCGGGATTATTCCATTGCCCTTAGGCGTCATAACTTGCGTAAACATGGTTCGATTTCGATGAAATTTTAGTATGTGGTAGGTAGCCACTGGGGACGAACCCTATTGAAAATCGGCGAAATGGGGTCAAAGGTAAGGACATAGGAGCTGGATCCATTCCATTGCCTTTATGCGTCATAACTTGCGTAAAAATAGTTCGATTTCGATAAAATTTTAGTATGTGGTAGGGAACCGCCTGGGTACGAGCCCTATTGGAAATGGGCGGAATGGGGTCAAAGGTCAGGACATAAAAGCGGAATCCATTCCATTGCCTTTATGTGTCTCAAAAAAAGCTTAAATATGGTTCCATTTCGATTAAATTTTATTATGTGGTAAGGAACCACCTGGGCACAAACCCTTTTGAAAATAGGCGAAATGGGGTCAAAGGTCAATCAGGGCATAAGAGCGGGATATATTCCATTGCCCTTATGCGTCATAGCTTGCGTAAAAATGGTACGATTTCGATGAAATTTTAGTATGTGGTAGGGAGCCACTGGGGAGGAACCCTATTGAAAATGGGCGAAATGGGCTCAAAGGTCAGGACACTGGAGTGGAATCCATTCCATTGCCCTTGTGCATCATAACTTACCTAAAATGCTTGGATTGCGACAAAACTTTATCATGTTGTTCCCGAGGTATAGTGAACCGGTTCTGTTGAATGTCAACGAAATGGTGTCAAAGGTCATTGCACAAAAGCAAGATTTATTCCACAGCCATTATTCTCATAACTTGCGTAAAACTGTTTCTATTGCAACAAAACTTTATAATGTTGTTCCGGAGGTATAGTTAACCGGTTCTGTTGAATATAATCAAAATGGGGTCAAAGGTTAGGACATAGGAGCGAGATTTATTCCACAGCCAATATCCACATAACTTGAGTAATAATTTCTGGTATGTTGGAAAGCGTATCATAATCAATGCATTGCATGATTTTACTAACTTTGTTATTTTTTCTCTGACTCACTCTCAAGTAATCTGCAGTTCAGTGAAAGAACTGTAACTTAGAGTTAACCAAATTTAGGTTAGAAAATAGAAACTCAGAAGGGAAGTTAAACAGCGACAGACATATCATTAACATATCAGACTTCCAAAAAGAAGGTAAAAAAGATGTAAACGTCACAGTGCATACCGTATTTGTTTGACAAAACAAGTAGATAAATTAATCTACTTCTTTAATTTGTGTGGTACCAAGGGTAACATGGTATCGACAAGGAAAGTCATTGAACATGATCAGGGTTTTTCTCAAATTAATTTTCAGTCTGAATTCTCTATACAAACATCACTCAATTCATTCACCACAATGTCCAACTCACGGAGTGACTGCAACAAGGACACAGTCATGAGCAAATCTCAAATGATAAATGCATCAACCATCGATTTCGATTCCTAATTGTCTCATTCACATCCTCGACATTTTTTTTTCAGAGCTATAGTGAATATTTTTGAACAAATGTATCACATTTTCTAATATCGCTTGTGATGGGTATTTTTTTTATTTAGTTTATTTACACGAATTCTTAGAGTTGAATAGAGCTTGTTAGTGCCTTTAAATTCAAGCACGTGTTAGTTCTTTCCTGTGTTCTCAATGCACTCAATAAGCATCTTAAGAAGTTTAGTCGCGATGTTCCCAGCATGTCTCATTGTTCTGGAGGACGAAGAACAGAGATAAAGTTGAGCGTCGAATATCCGAACGTCAAAAATCCTAACAAGTTCCCCTCCACTTTTTCTTTCTTTTTTCTTTTTTGTGGTGGTGGAAAGTTTAAGTATAGTCCGTTCATTTTAACTTGCCACTTGATACTGGAACCGGCTAATTTTGGGGGTGCAAGCCTTTTGGGGGTGACGTCTCGAAGGTGAAGGTGACTTCGGATACTCAGAGACAAAAGGCACAAACTTCCCTAGTCATTTGTTCCCTGCGGGGGTAAGATTTAAAGACCCATTACCACCGCCGTACCACCGCAGTACCACCACTTGTTACATCTCTCAGCCCCATTGTTCACAGTGAGCCGGGAGGAAAGTTATTTCCCATGCACTCAGCATAAAGTACACCCCTTACTAACCAGGTGGTAACGATTGCTAAGGTTTCGTACTTTATGTTCAAAAATTTCACAGCAGTAGTAAAAATGGCAAACTTGTTTCGTATTGCATACTAACAAAAAAACTCTTTTATGTAATTTTTTTGTGTGCAGTTGCTCATTTTTTCTACATGTATTTGGATATAATATGGTAGAAATGTTAGCGTATTTGTATTTTTTTTACATGTTCGATTATCCGAACACATCGAAAATTCGAACTACCAAAAGTCCCAATTAGTTCGGGTTTTCGACGCTCTACTGTACTTATTTTATAACTACACGGTGTGTATGCATTGAAGGAGGAAAGCGCATCTGTCATACAGCAACTTGTAGAGCTTCTATAGCAGTATACAACCTAGAATATTGAAACTGTTTTTATAATACTCTGAGTGCGTAGCTAAGGTGCAAATTAATTAATTAATTTCATTTTTTATCAATGAATCCCTCAAGCGCAAAATCATCTTTTATATGATTTTAATCAAATACTATGAAGTATTGAAGAGAAGCCAAGATAATATTGAATGCAAAAGTGAGTGCAGAGTTAGAACGTTGATGTTTTTAGGGTGTTTCTATTGCGTCCGAGGAAAGTTTTACCATTTACTCGAAGAACAACAGCACTTAACTGAATACTGAGCAAGAAGAATTCCGCTCTGCACACACTTGGAAAAGACCTAATAACCTATTAGCTACCCCCACTGCTGCTAACAGCCACACCAGCATAGCGGCTTCGTCATTTCGAAATTTTGGTCTGTCTGATAAGCATCAAAAGACGGAGGAAATTAATTTGTTCCTTAAAGACGAAGTTAAATTAACTGGTAGAAGAAAGGACAGAAAAACAATATGCACAAGTGGCAGATAGATAGAAATTAAAAACAAACCAAACAGTAAGAGACATACAGAGAAAAAAATGAGGAATGCTGATCCATGCAGAATAGTTTTGTGCCTCTATCGATGATTGTAATAGTTATGTGTCTCTATCGATGGTTGTAGATTTGTCTCTCTATCGATGATTGTAGTTTTGTGTCTCTATCGATGGTTGTAGTTTTGTGTCTCTATCTATGGTTGTAGTTTTGTGTCTCTATCGATGATTGTAAAAACTAATATGCCTTCCGAAGTAGACCCCTTTTTAACTGATTTCTAGCAATTAACGTGCAAGTAGCTTGAATAGAGAATTTTTAGTATCAGAGAAAATAAAATCAGTACCCGTGAATTACTGATTCATACGAAGAGGGTTGAGTGTTTCCTTCAAACAGAAAATCCTTTGTATTCGCCTATAAAGAAAGAATGGTGAGAAGGTACTTTTAATTTCCTTGCCCTTCATCTTGAAGAAATAATTAATGTTCTAACAAGCTATACATTTCAATAAAATAAAGTTATAACGACAAAATTTCGTTTTATACAAGTAATAATTGTTAGTGGCAATTAACTTTCGATCTTTATGCTTTGATTTCATCGATTTTTCTATTTAAATATTTTTTTACTACGCTTCAAAATAATGGTATTTCTTTTAAGGAGCATTTTTCCAAAGAACATCACTACAATAGAAGCAAACTTTAAAATTAACAATACCTTCAGTTAGAAAGTACTCTACTGGAGTACGCGTAAATTCAGATCTCATTATGAATAAATATCTGGAAGCAAAATAAGCAATATGACCGCTTAAGTACCTACACAAACTAAGGCTTACTGAGGTCTTAACTACTGCACATGAAGTAAAGAAAATATAGGAAGCAATCCTTGACGGATCAGAAGCCTAAACGTTATCTTGATAAACAAAGAGGATCACTATGTAAACATAAAAAATTCTACAGTTCATCAGCAATAATAATGAAAGGATCAGCTGCTGCAACAGACCCTTAAGCAAAACTTCAGGGAAAACGTATGTTCTTGACTAAAAGAGGTGGAACAATTTGGTGTAAAAAATTTAGATAATATAGGAAAGGAAGTAAAAATACTGTGTCCATGTTTTTTTTTATTCTCCTTTTAAACTTGATTGCTCTTAAGATGAGCGAACATTTTTTAATCTTTTGCTTTCCGGTTCCCAGTAACATAATAATGCCTAAGGGTCTGCTAATTGGGCGCCGGGTGTCAGGATTTACGATTTATTTTTCTCTCTGTTGTTTTTTCTGAAAATGTTTTATTCAAATTCCTTAGAGTGTTTATGAGAAGCTAGAGAGATAGCATATGTTTAGCAATAATTGCGTTGCAAAGAAAAATGAGATGTTAATCCCTTCAAAATGGCATTTTCTGCTCCATAGACACTTATTCAACGTCCGTGACAGTTATCCCCGAAAATATCTTTCAGACTACATCTTCGTAACAACCAGGAGAATCTCAGTTGCCTTTTTTGTGAGACTATTTTGACGTCAAATATTCGTGCATTAATTTTTCTCATTTCGAAACTTCAAGTGACAGCCTGCAAATATGAAACATGTTTTAATTCTGGTGCAGTTAGAAGCATTCGAAACATTCTGAGGAAAGTGATGCACCCTTTCAAGTAGGTTAAATCTGATTTCGAAATTATTGGTATCAGTTTACCAAGTGTGATCAAACACTATCAACAATTGATTTATTAAATAAAAGTATAAGACTTCCATATTTGAAACTTAATCACATTCTCGAAGAAATCCGCTTTCGAAGCCACACGCTTAGATTAGCGTTGTTTCCACCGCCCAAAGAATATTTTGAAGTCATTTTCTGAGATAGCGCACAGTTAACGCGTCGCATTCTACCGTATCTCCTTAATATCGTGAAATATTTTTCCTTTCAAATGGTATCTGATTTTTAGTAAGAGAATAAACGTCGCAGGGAACGAGATATGGCGAATAGGGTGGTTGTTGAACCTGTGCAGTGCGGTTCTTAGCAAGAAACTGCTGCGCAAGTCGTCGCGATGAGTATGCAGGCGTGTTGTCTCGGTAAATTTGCCACACGGCCCTCTCACGTAATGTCTGCTTTTGCGACGAACTGCGTCTCTCAAAAGCCGCAAAACTTTACAGTAGTACTTACTCATTGTTGATTGCTTGGTCTGGTGGAGTGTATCCATGATGCACAATTTCCTGATGATTGACAAAGACAGTCAGCATCGTCTAGTCATTGCTGAAGTTCTGTCGCACTTTTTGGGGAGGTCTTGGATAAATTGGGATCTTCCACTATGAGGATTCGGCCTTAGTTTCGGGGTTAAAACCATAACAATTCGTCAGCAGATATGAGGGTTTTAAAAAACGTTTTCGTCGTACTCAATCATGTTACTAGTAGCTGAATCACGGGCCTGTTTTTGCTCAGACGAGATAAATTTCGGTTCAAATTTGGCTGAAATCCTCAATAAGAATTGGCTGAACCGAATCGAAACTCATGTTGAAGTCTTCTGATAGCTCACGAATAGTAATTCGACGATTTTCCCGCACATCTATGTGCACACGTTCCACACTGTTTTCGCTTTTCCTGGTTGTGGACCTCGCAGATACTCTCAAAACTTTCAAAACCACCTTGAAAACGTTTATCCACTTATAAACCTATGCATGACTCATACAATCCTACCTGTAGACTTTCTTACGTCAAGTTTTTGGCAAAATTGATGCAAATTCGTTGATCAGTTTTTCGATATGACAAATGCGAGAACAGCAGGACACACGTAAGAAAATATTTCTAAAAAAACGAACCGGCAGGGGAGATGTGACTCACTGGCACCTCTACACATACATTCATACATGTTCATGGTGTTTCCTGATGAAGACTGCAACATCCAGCATAGTTGCCCACGGCGGGCAACTATGCTGGATGTAGCATAATAATTTGTCACATTTTATTTCCAGGAACACCACACTCTCTTCAAAGTGCTAAATCTCCCCCATAATCAACAGATCTTATCCCAACTGAATTCGTATGGGACGGGATTGAGAGGGTCATTTGTAACAGAGAACATCCTCCAGCGAACGTTTGACAAGGGATGGACATCATCGCATTAGCATGACTGAACATAAGTGTTGAACGATATTATTACCTCGTTGAATGCCAGAGATGGAAACGGATCACGGATCACCTAGCCGACAATCACTTGCGGGTCAAACGGGTCAGGTCAAAGTGTTCCTGACCCGATTTCTACTCGGTTTTACTTACGTTTTATTTTTAGTATTTCGAAGAACCCTTCAAATGTCTAGGAAATAATAATTCAGAGCAGCAGAGTATGATTCACGAACTTGCTGAGAAAGGTCACGAAATGAGATTAAGAAGGAACTTTTAGAAGACAAAACTGAAGTACAATGCTTTTAGATGGAATGAAGATTTGTCAAATGATGGGGAAAAGCTGGAGATAACTAATTCCTGCATTTATCTTGGGCAGTAGATATCAAGCGAGGGTCACATTGGTGAAGAAATTAATTGGCGCATAAGATTTCGAAAGAAGCAGTAGAAATTTTAACAGCAACATGTTATTATGTCTTAAAAGAAAAGTGTTTAATAAATGCATCCTTCCAGTGTTAACGTACGCAGTAGAGACTTGGACCTAAACTAAACAAGTTAGTAAAATCATGCAATGCATTGATTATGATACGCTTTCCAACATACCAGAAATTATTACTCAAGTTATGTGGATAATGGCTGTGGAAGAAATTTCGCTCATGTGTCCTGACCTTTGACCCCATTTCGATGATATTCAACAGAACCGGTTCACTATAACTCAGGAACAGCATACTTAAGGTTTGTCGCTATAGAAGCAGTTTTACGCAAGTTATGAGAATAATTGCTGTGGAATAAATCTTGCTTTTGTGCAATGACCTTTGACCCCATTTCGTTGATATTCAACAGAATCGGTTCACTATACCTCTACGGAACAACATGATAACGTTTTGTCGCAATCGAAGCATTTTTAGGTAAGTTATGATGCACGAGGGGAATGGAATGTATCCCACTCCAGTGTCCTGACCTTTTACCCCATTTCGCCCATTTTCAATAGGGTTCGTGCCCATGTGGTTCCCTACCACATACTAAAACATCATCGAAATCGAACTATATTTACGCAAGTTATGACACATAAAGGCAATGGAATGGATCCCGCTTTTATGTCTTCATCTTTGACCCCATTTCGCCCATTTTCAATAGGGTTCGTCCCCAGGTGGTTCCTTACCACATACTAAAATTTCATCGAAATCGAACTCTTTTACGCAAGTTATGGCGCATAAAGGCAATGGAATAAATCATGCTTTTATGCCCTGCCTAACATTTGACCCTGTTTTGCTCATTTTCAATAGGGTTCGTCCCCAGATGGTCCCTTGCCACGTACTAAAATTTCGTCTAAATCGAACTATTTTCACGTGAGTTATCGTGCGGACGGACAGACGGGCGGACAAAGCTGGAGCATTTACGCTTCTTAAACCTACGGTTGGAAAGCGTAAAAAAGACATCGAAAGACTGCAGACAACTGTAAGCGATCTCCAGAGATGCATGTTTGGTGTAAACAAGAAAGATAAAAAGAGGAACTTGTGGATTAGGTAAATGACAGGAGTGGGGGACATCACGATCAGAGTAACATTCCTGAAATGGCAATGGGCTAGACTTGTTACCAGGAGAACGGACCACCGATGGACAGCCAGAATTTTAGACTGGATTCCAAGAGACAGGAAAAGACCCAGAAGAAGACCACGTCACGTGGGAGATAGGTTAATGGAGGAGACTGGTTTAAAACAGGCAGTTGTGGAAGTTAACTTGAGGAGTCTTTCATCCAGCAGTGGATTGATAATGATTGACATTAATGATGATGATGATATAATCGAGTTTATAGCTCAAAGCAGATTTGTCCGGGTGAGGCCGGGGTCGTGTCCAATTATGTGACGGCCGCGTCTGAGTCGGGTCCGGATCCAAAATGTTTCACCAGTTTCCAACTCTGTTGAATCTATGGCATCGAGGCTACTCTGAATGCCAGGACAGCGCAACACGTTATTAGGTAAATTTTCCTAATAATGTGCTACTTTAGAGGAGGAATGCTTCTTCTGTTTCGGTTCTGTATGCGACAGCAACCGTTAAGTAACATAGGCCAGCCATTTGAACTCTAGATGCTAACAAGATATTTGTATTACCGTATTTTTCGGCGTATAAGAAGAGACGTTTCTGCAGTACTCCGGACTTCAACTTATACGCCACATCGACTTACTCATTGATAGTACATTGGAATATCTGAATGACTAGGAAAAACTCGTTGTGCCTAAAGTTCCGTAACTATCTTAACATCTGAAACGCAACATTACGTTCATGAGATTCCGAAAGCATACGAAATGTAATATTCCGTTCAATAAGAACTTGTTAAAAGTTGCTGAAACGGACATTTTCGTTCGACGGAAGCATCATTAAAATTACCATGGCCGATTTGTAGTGCCATCTGTAGTATGTTAATTGTAGTACATCCCCCACCCAATCGCTGCACGACCCGTAGGTTACATTAATCCCTGGTTTTGCAAAGCTGCTAAAACTACAAATATCAAATCTCTCACCCCTGGCTTTGAAAAGCTGCCAGAACTCGCAGTGATTAAATATCCAACACACGACGATGCCAGGTAGTTGATTGGCTGATGACAATCGCGTCTGTGAGAAAGCAGCAAACAATAATTCACGATGTGTGCATTACTGTTATTTGCCATCTTGTTGGTTTGCTTTTCTCACCTTTTCGCGGGGTCTACCACTGGTTGGTCAGGGGGCAGGAATACGGTAGCTTCAATTCGTAAGAAAAAATAAGATTACGAAATTCAACTTTTGCTAAAAAGAAAAATGCCGAAGTTAATTCTCTCCCCTCCGCCACTCTCTCTCTCTCTCTCTCTCTCTCTCTCTCTCTCTCTGCATATACACGGTCGAGTCACATTATTGTGACCACCAGCTAATATCCAGATTCACTTCCGTGTGCAGTGCGGACAGCAGCTAGACGCGCTGGTATTGACTCATTCAGGAGCTGGAAGGTGCTCACAGGTATATGAAGCCATGCTGACTGCAGTGCATCTCACAGCTGCTGGAGGGTGTGTGGTGGAAGATCCATAGAGCGAACAACACGATCGAGGTGGTCCCACAGATGTTCAATTAGGTTTAAATCTGGGAAATAAGGAGGCCATGGACGTATTTTCTTCATCGCGCTCTTCCAACCACTCTCGGACATTTCTTGCTGTGTGAGACGTCGCATTGTCATGCAAGAAAATCCCATCCGCCCCAGAGAAGACAATCAGCATGTACGGGTGTTAGTGGTCTGCAAGGATGAATTCATAACGAATTCGGTTCATAGTGCCTCCCACGGGTATCCGTGCACCCAGGGAATGCCACGAAGACATTCCCCAAACAATAACGCTGCCCCCACCAGGTTGTGTTCTTCCGAGAATTATTGAAAAGTGTTTGTTCTCCGATATTTCTCGCTTCATACGCCAACGTCCATCCGTTCGATGAAGCAGAAAACCTGACTCATCGGAGAAGGTAATTCTTTGCCAATCAGCGGAGGTCCAATTCTGATAAACTTTTTCGGCCGATGCACCTTCGTTAGCATAGGTGCAGTGACCATCCATTTGCATCACAGCACCATACGCAGCAGGGTTTGTTGACCTGTCGTTTTATACACACTACCGGTAGCCCCCTGGTTCATTCAGCCAGTACGTTGCTCCACTGTAGCGTGTCGATCGGCCCTCACGCACCTTCGAAGCCAACGTTCACCTCTCACGTGGTGCTCCGCAGTTCCCATGTCGCTTATTCGCAATGGTGCCATTTCTCCAGCCATAATACACTTTAACCACAGCAGCACGCGGACAGTTCACAAACTGCGCTGCTTCAGAAATACTGCCACCCTTTGCACGAAAGCCGGTAATCATCCCTTTTTACAATTCTGATAAATCTATCCTTTTATCCATGAGAGCTACGGGCGATATATTTTCAGATTGCCTACAGCAAACTTTATATACCTTCTTAGCCAGCTCACGACATGTGCCTTCTTTCATTGGCTAAGCGCTGTTGACGTCAAGAGTAGGAGGTGGTCACAATGATGTGACTCAACTGTGTGTATATATATGTATATATATATATAATATATATATGTAAGGTCAGGTGATGCGTAACATCACAGCCTCTCCTTGACAAATGTCACCCGCGCCTTCTCGTGGTGCATCCTGTTCCCACTAAAGGGGCTCTGACGACCGCCCATAGCGGTATAACTATACCATCGGGATTAGAGGAAATTCTATCCCACACTCACCAACCCGCTTGGCCAGCGTGGTGAGTTATGGCCAAACCCCTCCAAAATGACTCCACAACTTAAATCTTGGCCCTCAGTCTCCGGCAGCTGGAATGTACCTGGCCAAGGCAGCGGCCAGTGCGACATGAAGGCAGAGGATGCTAAGAATCCCCGGAGGACCGGACTAAACTGCCATCTGATGCTGACCTTGGCAACGTACAATGGACGCTCCCTATCTTCTGATTCAAGGCTTCTTGAATTGGAAGAGGAACTACAAAGGATCAAGTGGGACATCGTGGGGCTAAGTGAGGTAAGGAGAAAAGGAGAAGATCTCATCGAACTGAAAAGTGGACATCTCTTCTACTATCGTGGGACAGATACTGGCAGAACTAGTGGTGTTGGATTTATAATAAACAAGAAACTGAAGGATAAAGTGGTAGAAGTTGAAAGTTCCTCTGACAGAGCTGCACGACTCGTTATCCAACTATCGAGAAGATACCAGGCTCAGATTATTCAAACTTATGCACCCACCACAAGTCATCCTGAAGAAGAAATTGAAGAATTTTATGAGGAAATTTGTCATCTAAATAATAAAGGTAAGCAGCACTTGAAAATAATTATGGGAGATTTCAATGCAAAAATAGGGCAACGGCAACAGAATGAAACTTCAGTAGGTAAATTCGGTCACGGCAACAGAAACCAGAGTGGAAATACTCTCGTTGAGTTTGCAGAGGCAGAAGGTTTTTCATCTTGAACTCCTTCTTCAAGAAAAAGCCACACAGGAAATGGACATGGAGACATCCAAATGGGACGACAAGTGAAATTGATTTTATTATGTGTAACAAAAAATTCGTCATAGAAGACTGCAGTGTGCTAAACAAGTTCAACACAGGTAGTGACCATAGATTGGTGAGATGTAAGATGCACCTCAACACTAAACTTGAACGTGGCAAGCTCATAAGACAAACAAAATCTATTGACATAACCAACCTTAAAAAACACCATAATACCTTCAAGTTGGAACTGAAGAACAGGTTCTCTGCTTTAGAAGGCCTAACATCGGAAGAAGTGGACATCTCTGAAGTTAACAGAAAAGTAACCAAAGCTCTTATGGAAACAGCAACAAAATTAGCTGGGTCTAAGAACAAGTTGCATGTAAATAAATTATCAGGAAAAACGAAAAGGTTGATGCAAAAAAGAAGAGAGATGAGGACAACTAAAGAAGATGTGACTTCCAAAGTGGAATATATAGAGCTATGCAAAACAGTACAAAAAAGTATCACTGAAGACGTAAGAAAATTCAACTGTGAACTTGTGAGGAAAGCAATTGAAAACAACCAAAGCCTAAAGATAGCAAAGGGACATCTCAGTAAGGGAAGAAAACAGATTATGGCACTGAGAAAAGAAGATGGTTCTGTAACAAGAAAGAGAGGCGAAATTTTGACAAGGGTGAAAGATTTCTACTCCACATTATATGAAAGGGATGATACATGCACTCCAGTAATCATGAAAGGTACCAGTACCAGAGTTCCTCCAGTCCTTCCAGCAGAAGTTGCACATGCAATCAAGAACATGAAGCGGGGAAAAGCTCCAGGAGAAGATGGAATTACTGTAGACATCATACAAGAAGCAAGTGGAGAAATCGGAACAGTACTCGCCCAAATTTTCACTCGATGCCTTAATGAAGGAAAGATTCCTGAGGATTGGAACACCGCTACAATGATTATGCTACATAAGAAAGGTGACATTGAGGATCTCGGGAACAACAGACCTATCAGCCTCCTATCAGTAGTTTATAAAATCTTCACTAAAGTTCTTTCACACCACTTGAAGGTAACACTGGACATGGCTCAACCGAGAAAACAAGCTGGATTCAGGAGTGGCTACAGCACAATAGATCATATCCATGTGCTGAGAGAACTAATTGAAAGAGCGAGGGAATATGAACTTCAATTGTGCATGGCTTTTATCGATTATGAAAAAGCCTTTGATTCGGTGAAACCATCAGCAGTTACAATGGCTCTGAAAACCTGCGGTATTGAAGATGCATACATTAATATTATTAATAACATCTATGAAAATGCAAGTGCAAAGATTAGGCTGTTTGAAAGTACAACACACGTAAAAATTGGAAAGGGAGTGAGACAAGGTGACACCATATCTCCGAAGCTCTTTAATGCCACATTGGAGGGTGTTTTTCAGTCACTGAGCTAGGAAAACAAGGGGATAAAGATTAATGGAGATTATCTAACCCACCTTCGTTTTGCTGATGACGTAGTCATTTTTGCAACTAGCCCATCAGAGCTGCAGATGTGATCCAGGAACTTGCTGACAAGAGTAAAGAAGTGGGATTAAAAATGAACTTTCAGAAGACAAAAGTGATGTTCAATGCTTTTACAAGAAATGAAGATTTATCGATTGATGGAGAAAAGCTGGAGATAACAGACACATACGCTTATCTTTGACAGCAGATATCAAGTGAGGGTCACATTGATGAAGAAATTAATCGGCGTACAAAACTTGCCTGGAGAGCTTTTGGAAGAAACAGCATAATTTTCAAGAGCAATATGTCATTATGTCTTAAAAGAAAAGTGTTTGATCAATGCATCCTTCCAGTGCTTACGTATGGTGCAGAGACGTGGACCTTAACTAAAAGAGACATACAAAGGCTGCAGACAACTCAAAGTAGCATGGAGAGGTGCATACTTGGTGTAACCAGGAGAGATAAGAAGAGGAACTCGTGGATCCTAAAAATGACAAGAGTGGAAGACATCATGATCAGAGTAAAATCCCTGAAATGGCAATGGGCTGGACATACTGCCAGAAGGACAGATCATCGATGGACAGCCGACATTTTAGATTGGATTCCAAGGTACAGGAAAAGACCCAGAAGAAGACCACATGGGAGATGGGTGGATGAAATTCGAAAGTATGCAGGGGTGACATGGAGGAGACTGGCACAAGACAGACCGTTGTGGAGGAAACTTGGGGAGACCTTCGTCCAGCAGTGGATTGATAATGGTTGACAATGATGATGATGATGATATATAATACTAGAATCAACCTTGAACACTACCTAACAGTTGAACAAAGATGAAAGGTCAACACAAACCACTCATATGTAAGGCAAATAACGCATAAAATGTAATGTGGTATTCCAAGTGCTCACGCTAAATAGTGCAAATGGTCATCTATGGAAACCAAAAACACCAAATAACACCATGCCAATCACATATCAAATACACCGGATAGACACATAAGCGGCGCGAATGCAGCACACAAAATAGTCTGGTAAATAAAATTAAAATTGAACAAACCATCCTAAAACACATACAATAAAAACTCGTGCAGAACACAAACCTCAACGAAACACTACCAGTAATCACCAGGAGGACACCTGGTAGATATGGGACTTTTCATACGTCGACAAAAAGTTAAAAATAATAACTCGTCAACAGCCACACGAATAGAACCCAAAACAACAGCACATGAAATCCACTGACTACAGCAAACAGTGAAGTACCCGCTGAAAAGAACTGAAAATCCAAGCCACCCAATGATCCCAGAAAGGCGCTTGTAAAAAAAGAATAGCAAAGTGCTTAAAGAATAGTGAAGCGCTTTAAGAATACCGAAGCGCTTAAAGAATACCGAAGTCTTTTTTTGCCAGCGCCTTTCTGTGGTCATTGCGTAGCTTGGATTTTCAGTTCTTTTAGCGGGTACTTCACTGTTTGCTGTTGTGAGCGGCTTTCATGTGCTGTTGTTTCGGGCCCTATTCGTGTGGCTTAGAGGACACTGTTACGAGTCATTATTTTTAACTTTTTGTTGACATATAAAAAGCCACATATCTACCAGGTGTCCTCCTGATCATTACTAGTAGTGTTTTGTTCAGGTTTGTGTTTTGCATGAGTTTTTATTTGTATGTGGTTTGGGATCGAAAAATTTATCTCATTCGACATATATTCCAGATTCATAAGTCAAAAAATACGGTCTTAATCTAAGGAAGGGGCATGCCGGTATTTTTCCTTATTACATCTTATTGTGGCAGAAACTTCTGAGATAGCACTTATTCGATACAGTTCATTTCACCTGCCTACAAATTTTTCATTGATTACCTGAAAATTTATTTGACACGTTGAAGTTATGAAAACACGTCTCTCCTTTCTTGACTTTATTAGCGGAGTTTTAAAATTTTTGTTAATAATAAAGGAACAGAACTCCATGCAAAATTTATCTAACGTTTACTCTTCAGGTTTAGCAATACCAGACTTCGGCTATGCGATCTATGCAAAGTGAAAGGAAACAAAAAATTTAGCATATGAGAACACTGCAGAGTTTTAATATCCCCGTTTCCTTGTGGACTAGTTGAAGGACGAACTACGCTACTTTTCTTTTCATCTCAACGCGTGCTTCTCAAGTTTCGGGGACTTGTTTACCGAACAAAAAAGAATCAACTTTAAAAGAAATATCAAACCTCCGTGAAGAAGAGGCGGTGGGGGTGGATTTTCATTTTCTGTAGAAAAGAATAAAAACCTTCTCTTGAAATCTAAATGACTTTCATGGCATCAAAATTAGACTTATCGGAACCAAAAACTGTGAACCCCTGTATATGATGTTGAAACAACTCTTCGATGTTAATGTATTGTAATTTATTTTTATGCGTTTTGCCAAACTCATTTTCGTGTTCCGTCAACGGAAATTAATTCCAGCCGAGCGTTTATATGAATAAAAAGGGGAATTCTTTCTAGAGCAGTTCTAAGAAAGACGGCTGATACCGAAAAATGAGTTTGATGTTATGAGAAAAAATAGTTTTTTTGTATACCAAATTCGCTTTTCATAGCACAGCAAAAAATATCTAGAAATTTCAAATGATCCATGAGGAACAGGACCTGTGTAGAATATGCCTAGTTGCGCAAGGGTTTCAGATTTTGATCTTGATTCTTCTTCCGTCTTCCAAAGTGTAGATACCCGAAGTTAGGGAATGGAAACGTTTTATAAACATACAGTTGGGGATGTGTCCCAGAAAATTGAACAGTACGAAATTTCTGGGCACTTCACGCAGTTTTGACAAATGAAACTATTTATATGCAAGAAATGGCACAGAGATTGTCATAAGCCAGCGATATCTAAGTTGTGCTTTGTGTGTTGAAAAGAGGAAAGCAATTTTATTTTGTGGGAAAACTCCATATGTCCCCTATATTGTAAGAAATACTTAAAAATGAATGCAAGAAAGTAAATTCAATTGTTGCAGAAACAGTCTTGGTTAGAGCCAGTCTTTTAACCCATAACAACAATAACAATATATTTAACAGAGCAGGTAAAAAAAAGAGTATTCCAACGCTTAATAGTGACAACTCTAAAGGAAAAATAAACGGTCGAGTCACATTATTGTGACCACCAATTAATATCCACAGTAACCGCACTGTGCAGGGCGGACAGCAGCTAAACGGGATGTGAGTGACTCAATAAGGGGCTGAAAGGTGTTCACAGGTATGTGCAGCCATGCTCACTGCAGTGTATCTGACAGCTGCTGAAGGGTACGTGGTGGAGGACCCGTAGAGCGAACAACACGATCGAGATGGTCCCACAGATGCCCAATCGGGTTTAGGTCTGGGAAATTAGAGGCCACGGAAGTACTTTGAAGTCTTCATCGTGCTCTTCCTACCACTCTCGAACATTTCTTGCAGTGTGACACGAAGCATTATCGTGCTGGATGATCCACCCCCCCCTCTTCCCAGGGAAGGCAATCAGCATGTATAGATGTACATGGTCTGTAAGGATGGATTCATAATGAACTCAGTCCATAGTGCCTTCCACAGGTATGAGTGGACCCAGGGAACACCACGAAAACATTCCCCAGATCATAACGCTGCCCCAACCGGCTTGTATTCTTCTAGCAGTGTTTGAAGACTGTTTGTTGTCCGATATTTCTCGCCTTATATGCCACCGTCCATCCTTTCGATGAAGCAGAAAATGTGACTCATTGGAGAAAGCAATCCTTTGCCAATCAGCGGAGGTCCAATTGCGATACTGCCGTTCAAATGTAAGACTTTTCTGCCGTCGCACCTTCGTCCGCCTAGGTGCAGTGACTATCCGTCTGCATCGAAACACCATACGCAGAAGGGTTCGCTGAACTGTCGTTTACACACACTTCCGGTGGCCCCTGGTTCATTTGGCAAGTGAGTTGTTGCACTGTAGTGTGCCGATCGGCACTCACGCACCTTCGAAGCCGACGTCCACTTATCACATCAACGGCACATGGTGCTCCGCAGTTTCCACTCGCTTATTCGCAATGGTACCATTTCTCCAACCATGATGCACTTTAACCACAGCAACACGCGAACAATTCACAAATTGCGCTGTTTCAGAAATACTGCCACCTTTGGCCCGAAAGCCGATAATAATCCCCTTTTGCAAATCTGATAAGTCACTCCTTTTATCCATGACAGCAACGAGTGATATGTTTCCAGATTGCTTACAGCACACCTTATATATCCTCCAAAACAGCTCACGACATGTGCCTTTTTTCATTGGCTACGCGCTGTTGTCTTCAAAAGGTGGTCATAATAATGTGACTCTACTGCGTATGTATAGGTAGCATTAAACGAAGATTTAATACCTTACATAATGATCATATAACAAACTGGTGGAGGGAAGAAGAAAAAAACTTCCCTCATTCGATATTGTAAAGCGAGTATTGCAACCCCCGACTCTGAGCATTGTAAAATATTAACAACCTCAAATATCCTCAAGAAATTTTAAAATCAGAAGCGATATGGATTATGGAAACGGCAGATTAAACTGTAATAATGACACCCCGATTGAGTTACCTTATCCATGGAAATTCGTACTGCAATGTGAAAATGAGCATCGCAATAACATTAAATGAAAAAAGAATACGGAAAAACACTCATAAGATTAATGGTGGCTACATTAAATGGCGCCAGAACGAATGTGAACCGAAATTAAAATACACATACAGTTGTTCCATCACAATCAATGACGTAACATTGGACACGTTGAATCTAGTAGACGGATTGATTTCTAGGGTTTTTTCAACGCCGTATTGGAAGCAACATCGTCCTCACAGAAGCGCTGATGATGTCTGCGAAAGAAGCAGCTCGAAACTAGTCTGCAGGAGTTTTAGTGGTGATTGACGTTAGTATGTTGATATAAGGGAAGAACTATTTTTTAATTGATACTTGCTTTTTTATATAACTCTGTATATCTATTTTCTTTTAAGGGTTTTTTACTTTGAACTATAATGGACGACAAATTTTCGGAAGATATCTCTAATTTGATCATAATGCTTACGAAGTACTGATGATGACTACTTTTTCATGTTGTCTTCTTGCATATATCATTCTTCTCCACCACCAACTTTTCCACTGACCAGTTCAACTTCTAACAATAATTTACAGTAAAAATGGTGGGCTTTATAGTATTTTATTTCCGTGATGTGTTTCTTTCCCCTGCATTTGCATTTTTCGTTCATTATCGGATCAGTTGCCGCAATTTCCTTGAAACTCTAAATACCACAGGTCTGCAAAACGTGACGAACATTAATTAAGAGCATTTATACATGTTATTTGTTCAAATATAACAAGCCACGTAATAAATTTGTTATAGTTGCTTACTGTATATAAACCAATGAGGGTGAAGTAAGTTGGAAGCAATGGGTGCTCTCTGGAGAAACTGGAGGAACGCGTTGCACTTCGTTAACGTTCTGCGTTCGGTCCTTGGTTTCAATTACCTAATCTCAGTTGTTAAACGATGCATTGCTTTCTGATACTAGCAGAAATATACACAGTACAGCCAAAAATTATTACCACCTGTTAGTCTGAGGTATGTTTTCTCGTGCCTCCAATACCGTAGACATACGGAGTGGCATTGATTTAGTGTGGTGTCTAAATTTTTCTATAGGGATGCTATGCCATGCAGACGACACAGCTTCTCGCAGATGATCAAGAATGATCGGATACGTCCAAATTGTTGATCATTATAGTCCCACAGATGATCAATGGGATTGGTTTCCAGTGAGTGGGGTGGTCAGAATAGTAAGCTAAAGTCACTGGAATGATCCTCAAGCTATTCTCTCAGAAGCACAGCAACATGGTGTGGGGCATTATTTTGCTGGAAACAACCGATTCGATCGGGATTGACAGCCATCATGAATGGAAGCACCTGATACGCCCTATTGGATAGGTAGGCTGAAGTGTCCATCGTGCGAACCAAGGGGGTGATTACTCCCAATAATTCACATGAAAACATGCCTCACACGAGCGCACTGCCACCTCGTGCTTGCGTCTTCTCGAGCATCGTGTCGGGATGATTTCTGTCCGCAATGCTTCCACATGATCTCCGTCCACCATCTACACGATAAAGCAAAAAACCTGATTCGTCTGAAAAGGCGACTTTTGTTCAGTGTTTGATGGTCCAATGCCTTCTCTCCGATGCCAACTCACGCCGTAACCGTCGATATCTGGCTGTCGGCGTGGGTTCCTTGAGTGCATGGCTGCTCCGGAGTTCGTTGGACTGTGATCTGAGGTATACTCTTCAATGTGCCTGCAATAAATGCTCTGGCCAATTTTTCCACTGTGGTGAATCTGTTAGGTCGTACTAGTCGGGATAGCTGTTACCATCCACGGTCATCAGTGTTCCGTGAGCATCAAAAATTACCCGCATCACTGCAAGTCTTGTCGGCTTCCTTCCATTCCTGGAGCACTAATAACTGCATCACATGAACAGCTCACAATATCGGCAGTTTCCGTAATTCTACCACCCTTTCTTCAGTAGCCAACAATCACCCTTTTCCAAACTGTGTTAGGTCACGTCCTTTTCCCATTTTCAAGCGAAACTGCATACCGTCAGGGAGTTGGTGTCCACTTAAATGCCTTACATGATGTGCATATGGTTACCATTTGCAGTTAATTCTTACATCAGGGCTTAATCATAATGCATTGACTAGACTGTGTATGAGAACGAACCCCTGTGAATTCTACCGTGATGGCCACTAACCTAACAGCAAGTTGGACTGTCCTTCGTTTTAATAACCACCCTAACATAGCTCGGCATCAATTTCATTACACCGCGAAAGATGTCCTGAGTTATCATAAACTAGCTGTTATAACGAAGTAAATTTCTCCGTCATTTTTGTCCACGCCGGGAGTCGAACCAGAGTCCCCTTATTCCGGAATAAGTCGCTCTACCAACTGAGCTACGCAGACGTATGTTCTCGGTCCTATCTGACTTTATCTCATGTGCGTCCTGCGGGGCAGGCACGCCACATATTCCCCCCCCCCCAAAGAGGGCCGGGGGCAGGGCCCACGGGTTAGCCGGGACCCTGTGTCGCTGTAGGCAGCCATCCGCTGAAGAACGTGCATTTGAGAAATCCCAGTCAATTTGGTGTGTGGAACGTAACATCACACATATTTATTTTGCGAAAGGCTGAAGAAGGGATTCTCTTATTTTTCCTGTCTCGCGGTGTGGAGAGAACATCACACCATTAAGAGAACTTTAACGGACAGGTCATTCTTGTAGTTCGGGCGCTATTATAACGAAGTAAATTTCTCCGTCCTTTTTGTCCACGCCGGGCATCGAACCCGAGTCCTCTTATTCCGGAATAAGTCGCTCTACCAACTGAGCTACGCAGACGTATGTTCTCGCTGCTATCTGCCTTTATCTCATGTGCGTCCTGCGGGACAGGCACGTCATACTGTACAGGATGATGTTCCGTATTTCGGCAACCAGGAAAGGCACTGGGGTGGACCTGTAAATACGGCGCACACCAGTGCCTCTCCCGGTCGAATTACAATTTTTTTAGCCCAAGTGGCAGAAAATAAAAGCAGAAAAAGGCCAAGGAAATCATGGGAGGATCAGATTCAGGAGTGTGTGCATGCGAAAAAGATTGAGTATGAGGTTTAGAAGGTCTTGCGTATGTCGTGCGATGAATGTATTTGAAGCCCCAGTTGTGTGTCAAGATCGCTGTAAATGGAAAAGTCTGATACGTCAACAGTAAGTAAATAATCAGTTAAAATGATTTGGTAGTTAGAAAACCGCTGATCACGTGAGGAGTGAAGATGTGCTGCAGATGCTAAACTGTTGTTAGTAAAGTGGAGACTAATATTCTTATGTGGTTTTGCCATGTTGAAAGAATGAGTGGTGAGGTGCTGACTAAGATAATTTTTTTCAACCCAAGTGGCAGGAAAGAGAGGTCGTGGAAGGCCAAGGCAATTGTAGGATGACCAGATTCAGGAATGTCTGCTTGAGAAAAAGATTATGAGTATGAAGTACAAAAGGTCTTGTGTGCGGCGTGTGATGGATGTTAATGAAGCTCGAGCTGTGTGCCGAGATAGTCGTAAATGGAAATAACTGATACACCAAAAGTAGGTAATTTCTAGTTCTATCAGTTAAATGTGTAGTTGGCACATGGTCTTACTTTGAGGAGCTAACCTCTAAATCTCAGAGAACAGCTTAGTGATATGTATGTATGAATGTATGTATGTATGTTGTACATTAATATAGAACACATAAAACTACCCTGAATCTTTTCTATTTCCTTTAAGCTTTCCACGGATTTAAGTAAGATCATCTTGTCTAGGTGCCCTCAGATTTTGCATGGATTCGAAAATTTCTCGTATTTCGTAGCAGAACTTCGTTTGTGCATGGTGGAATGACGTCGAAAATTTTGGAGGAAAACGTTTTTGGTACCTATTCAATATATTTTTATGAAACAAGAGCATTTTGATTATTAAACGTTTACGATTCTTTAAATTTTGCCAGGATATGGTACGAGTGATTTATTGTTCCAATTTTGTTCTCTTTTACTTCATATGTTTTGAGTGAATCATTCCCATGAGCAGCTTATTCTGAAAGGTGTAGCACTACCCAACGTCGGGCTTCAAATAGAAAATGGAGGGTGTACAAATGCTGAAAGAATTAACAAAAAAATTATAGATCATAGTCTTGATTCGAACCAAGGCCCAACAGTAAGAGGAGATAGATATCACCGTTCTAGACCCCCTCAATAATTGGAATTTAAAGCGTTCTTTTTCAGCTCACCTAAGTCAGCTGCAATGATCTAATTCTCACTTGAGACAGTAGCAGGCATCTAATTCACTGCTGAGTCAGCCGCAGTAATCTAATTTCTACAAGTCATTTGAAGTTTTATTATTGCTGGGAATGACAGAAATCAAACCGTCGCTCTGAAGTACCCGTGTTCATTTTGAAATCTGATTTGTTGTCAGGCAATGAAATTCTTGGCTGCAGATGGTACCAGTGATCTAATTCTCACCCGAGTAAGCCGCAGTGATCGAATTCCCAGCTGAGTCAGCCACAGTGATCGAGAAGGTGGCGCAGTGGTCTAATCATTCGTCCGAAAGGGATCCGTGTTCGAATCCCGGTGATGCATGGATGTAGTGTTTGCCTTACGGCACTGGCGCTCTCCCTTCCCTTTAATCAGCGACCATAAATTAGGGACGGGCGACTGCTTATAGCCCATTTGAGTTGCTCACGGTGGTCGTTAAACCTCTAATAAAAAAAAAAAAAAAAAAAAAAATCAGTGATCGAGAAAGCATCTGAAGTTTTATTTATTGTTAGGAACTATAGGAGTCAAGACGTCAACTGAATAATTATTGTTCATTTTAAAATCGGATTTTGTTTTCAGAAACAATGAGATTCTTCGCTGCAGAAAGCACCACTGAACTAATCACCACCTGAGAATGCCGCAGAGACCTAATTCCCATCTGAGTGAGCCGCAATGATTTAATCCCTAGCTGAGTAAGCCGCAGTGATCTAATTTCGAGAAAGCGTATGACATTTTATTATTGCTACGAACGATGGAACAGATATTAGTCATTGAATCATTCGTGCCCATTTCAAAATCTGGGTTTGCTGTCAAACACAAAGAGATACTTTGCAGTAGAAAGCACCAACGTAATCTTAGGTCACTTTGCGCCCATTAATTTGGCAAAGGTTTTTCAGAGATGATATACCAGCTGTAATCATGTGTCTTACGATATGGTCAACTTGCTGATACCCACATCCAGAGAGTGGTCCACTTTGGGGTGTAAGTATTTTTCTGGAATCCTTTCACCGAGGTGACTGGAGCCTGCGGGCACATAAATGGCTGCTGTACAGAAGTTAAACGATACCTGACAAGAAGCGAATCGATATCCGTTGTTTCCGCAGTAAGTATTTTCGGATCGTTTATCAAAGTACCGGAAGAGCTTTGAAAACTTTTGCGGCATGCTTAGGAGACATGAAATCCACGTTCAATCACAATTCGTATTTTTGGATATGTTACTGGAAGGTTTAACGACCGCCGTGAGCAGCTAAATAGGCTGTAAGTAGATATGTTACTGGTCAGAACCGTTTGTAAGAACATTCGATTTTCCGATAATTACTGATCATTCAACTTCCTACTAAAGCTCAGTGTGGCAGAGTTTCCAATAAAAACAGGTCAACAGTGATTTGAAAACAAACATGTCATTCCGAAGGACCGTGTTAGAACGACCCACTGAAATGTCGCCTAAGCCGATGAAGACATTCGCTTTTATTTTGTTGTCGACTTGTTTCTCCTTTCGGTGTTCATTCGCATGTGTGTGTCATTTGGAGCGTCCTGCATTTTTTATTTGTTCGGAACTCAAGAGTTGAACCTTTTCCCGCGATCTTTAAACTTTCAAAGGGCTTTGTCATGAAATAGTAATGATAACGCCTTTTCTGTTCCACCAATGTCTTTCACGAAACTCGGAAGTGCGCAAAACACAAGAAAGGAGTTTTATGCCCTCAGGCAAGAATTGTGAGCGACGATGCACTTATGATTTCTCCATCTGCACTTTTCGCGGTTTAGCTTCAATCTCTCCAGAAGGAAACTCCGTCATCCGAGATACACGACAGATAGACGCGTTCTCTCCTATTTGCTTTCACGTTCCTTGCTGTTGCGTGTTTATTGTTCATCCGCTCGAAGATTTCCTTCTTTTTTAGTGAAATGTTTAAAAGGACATATAGGAAAAGTTTTTTCCAAGTAAATGCGCAAAAATCCTTCTGGCAGAAAAAGAGGCTTAAATTTAATAGGCACTGAATGAAAAATGGCTGTTTCACTGAAAAGATTTAAGGGCCTAGAGTGCACTTTCATTTTCAATCTTCTTAACGTTATTTATGTAAAAGTGTAAAATCAAAACAGGTATCCTGATTTTGCATCTATTTAGTTCATTTTCAATTGCAGCCATCATATTGTATCCCAATGGATTAAAAATTTCCAAATTCTTAGCACCGTTATGCTCTTGTACGGTTTCCTACTTATAAGGGTTGAATCTAAAACTTAGGTTTTACTTACTGATAAAAAGTAGTATAAATACATAAAGGTCAGGTGATGCCCCTCCTTGACAAATGCCAACCCTGCCATACAGCCTCACCTTGAAAAATGCCAACCCTGCCTTACAGCCTCTCCTTGACAAATGCCAACCCTGCCTTTCCGCGATGCTTCCTACTCCCACTAAAGGAGCTCTGACGACCGACAAGTAGCGGTATAACCATAGCAGAAGAAATGCTATCCCATACTCAACATCACGCTTGGTCAGCGTTGTGAATTATGGCCAACCCCTTCCCGAAAAGATGATTTCAGAACTTAAACCTTGGCCCTCAGTCTCCGGGAGGTGGAATACACCTTGCTAAAGCAGCAGTCAGTGCGACATGAAGGCAGAGGGTGCTATGAGTCACATAAAGACTAGATTATGCTGCCCTTCGATGCTGACCTTGGATACGTTTAATGGGCGATCTTTATCTTCTGATTCAAGGCTACTTGAATTGGAGGAAGAACTCGAAAGGATCAAGTGGGACATCGTCAGGATAACTGAGCTAAGCAGATCCCATTGAACTAAAAAGCGGACATCTCTTGTACTATCGTGCGACAGATACTGGTAGAACTAGTGGTGTTGGATTTATAATAAACAAGATACTGAGGGACAGTGATCTAGATGTTGCAAGCTCCTCGTACCGAGCTGCGCGACTTGTTATCAAATTCTCAAAAGATATCAGACTCAGATTATTCAATCTTACGCACCCACCAATTTTCATCCTGGGAAAGAAGTTGAAGAGTTTTACGAAGAAATTCGGCACCTAAATAATAAAGGCAAGCATCACTTGAAGATCGTTATGGGTGATTTCAATTCAAAAATGGGGCAACAATAACTTTGGTAGGTAAATGCGAACATGGGAACAGAAACCAGCGTGAAAATACATTAGCAGAGTTTGCAGAAGCAGAAAGGTTTTTCATCATGAACTCCTTTTTCCAGAAAAACGCATTCGCTAGTAGGAAATGGATATCAAAACATTCCAATCGAATGACAAGTAGAATTTATTTTATTATGCTTAACAAGAAATTTGTCACTGAGTGCTACAGTGTTCTGAACAGGTTCAAAACAAGGAGGCCGCCCCGGTGGCACAATGGTCTAAGCGATGGCTTCTGATCATTGGTCAGAAATGGGTTCGGGTTCGAATCCCGGTGAAGCATGGATGTTGGTTGTGTTCGTATTACGGCACTGGCTCTTTCCCTTCCCTGGAACCAGTGGTCCAAAATTAGGGACGGGCGACTTCTTATATCCCATTGAGTTGCTCACGGTGAACGTTAAACCTCCAATAAAAACAAAACAAAAAAACACAGAGAGTGATCATAGAATAGTGCGATGTAAGACACCCCTCAACACTAAACTCGAACAGGGGCAAGCTCATAAAACAAGCAGAATGTATTGACTTAACAAAACTTGAAAAACATCATAACACCTTCAAATTGGAACTGAGGAACAGATTCTCTGCTGTAGAAGACCTAACATCAGTAGAAGTAGACAACTCTGAAGTTAACTGACTACTAACCAAGGCTCTTGTGGAAACGACAAAAAATACGTGGTTCAAAGAAAATTAAGAACAGATTGCATATGAAGAAAATATCAGGAAAAACAAACAAAAATGCTGATGCAACAGAAGAGGGAGATGAGGACAAATAAAGATGTCTGTTCCAAAGTAGAATATATAGAGCTATGCAAGACAGTAGAAAAATGCATCTCTGAATACGTAAGGAAATTCAACTGTCAACTAATCAGAAAAGCAATTGAAAACAACCAAAGATTAAAGAGAGTGAACGGGCATCTCAGTAAATGAAGAAAACAGATTCTGGCATTGAGAAAAGGAGATGGCATGGTAACAAGAAATAGAGGTGAAATTTTGACAAGAGTGAAATATTTCTACACAAAAAATATCAAAGAGATGATACATCTACTCTCCTTTTTATTGTAGCATTCTTCCAGTTCTCAGGAACCTACCCTTCATTGGGAGATGTCTCAATTAAGGGAAGATTCCTGCGGACTGGAAGAATGCTACAATAATCCTACTACATAAAAATGGTGACACTGAAGATCTCAGGAACTACAGGCCCATCAGCCTCCTATCAGTGGTTTATAAAATCTTCACTATGTTCTTTCATGTCGCTTGAAGGTAACACTGAACAATAGACATGGCTCAACCGAGAGAACAATGTGGATTCAGCAGTGGCTACAGCACTATATATCATATCCATGTACTGAGAGAACTAATCGAAAGAATGAGGAAATATGAACTTCTACTATGTATGACTTTTATTGATTATGAAAAGGCCTTTGGTTCTATGAAACAATGAGCAGTTACAGTGACTTTGAAATTCTGCGGTATGAAGATGCATACATAAGTATTATTTGTAACATCTATGAACATGCAGGTGTAAAGGTTCGGTTATTTGATGATTAAGCACCAATAAACATTGGAAAGGAAGTGAGACAAGGTGACACCCCTGCCCTTCAGAGCTGCAGATTATGGTCCAGGAACTTTCTGACAGGTGTGAAGAAGCTGGGTTAAAAATGAACTTTCGGAAAACAAAACTGATGTCCAATGCTTTTACAAAAAATGAACATTTATAGATTGAATGGAAAGAGCTGGATATAAGGGATACCTACATTTTTCTTGGATAGCTGGTATCAAGCAAAGATCACATTGATGAAGAAATTAATCGACGTATAAAGCTTGGTTGGAGAGCTTTTGGAAGAAACAGTACAATTTTTAAATGCAATATGCCATTATATCTTAAAAGAATAGTGTTTCATCAGTGCATCCTTCCAGTGCTTACATACAGAGCAGAGACGTGGACCTTAACTACAAAAAAAGAGAAAGACTTCGCACAACTGAAAGAAGCCTGTGATGATGCATGCTTGGTGTAACCAGGAGAGATAAGAAGAGGAACTCATGGATGAGGAAAATGAGAAGAGCGGAAGACATAATGGCCAGAGTAAAATCCCTGAAATGGTAATGGGCTTGGCATGTTGCCAGCAAAACGGACCACTGATGGACAATTGAAATTCTAGACTGGATTCCAAGGACAGGAAAAGACACAGAACAAGATCACATGGGAGAAGGATGGATTAAATTCAAAAGCATGCGGGAGTGACATGGAGGAGACTGGCGCAAGATAGGCCATTGTGGAAGAAACTTGGAGAGACCTTCATCCAGCAGTGGATCGATAATGGTTGATAATGATTATACGATATTATGTCATCATCATCATCATTGTCAACCATTATCAATCCACTGCTGGACGAAGGTCTCCCCAAGTTTCCTCCACAACGGTCTGTCTTGTGCCAGTCTCCTCCATGTCACTCCCACATATTTACGAATTTCATCCACCCATCTCCCATGTGGTCTTTTTCTGGGTCTTTTCCTGTCCCTTGGAATCCAATCTAAAATTTCGGCTGTCCATCTATGGTCTGTCCTTCTGGCAGTATGTCCAGCCCATTGCCATTTCAGGGATTTAACTCTGATCATGATGTCTTCCACTCTCGTCATTTTTCGGATCCACGAGTTCCTCTTCTTATCTCTCCTGGTTATACCAAGCATGCACCTCTCCATGCTTCTTTGAGTTGTCTGCAGCCTTTGTATGTCTCTTTTAGTTAAGGTCCACGTCTCTGCACCATACGTAAGCACTGGAAGGATGCATTGATCAAACACTTTTCTTTTAAGACATAATGGCATATTGCTCTTGAAAATTATGCTGTTTCTTCCAAAAGCTCTCCAGGCAAGTTTTGTACGCCGATTAATTTCTTCATCAATGTGACCCTCACTTGATATCTGCTGTCCAAGATAAACATACGTATCTGTTATCTCCAGTTTTTCTCCATCAATCGATAAATCTTCATTTCTTGTAAAAGCATTGAACATCACTTTTGTCTTCTGAAAGTTCATTTTTAATCCCACTTCTTTACTCTTGTCAGCAAGTTCCTGGATCATACTCTGCAGCTCTGATGGGGTAGTTGCAAAAATGACTACGTCATCAGCAAAACGAAGGTGGGTTAGATAATCTCCATTAATCTTTATCCCTTTGTTTTCCCAGTTCAGTGATTGAAAGACATTTTCCAATGTGGCATTAAAGAGCTTCGGAGATATGGTGTCACCTTGTCTCACTCCCTTTCCAATTTTTATAAGTGTTGTATTTTCAAACAGCCGAATCTTTGCACTTGCATTTTCATAGATGTTATTAATAATATTAATGTATGCATCTTCAATACCGCAGGATTTCAGAGCCGTGGTAACTGCTGATGGTTTCACCGAATCAAAGGCTTTTTCATAATCGATAAAAGCCATGCACAATGGAAGTTCATATTCCCTCGCTCTTTCAATTAGTTCTCTCAGTGCGTGGATATGATCTATTGTGCTGTAGCCACTCCTGAATCCAGCTTGTTCTCTCGGTTGAGCCATGTCCAGTGTTACCTTCAAGCGGTGTGAAAGAACTTTAGTGAAGATTTTATAAACCACTGATAGGAGGCTGATAGGTCTGTAGTTCCTGAGATCCTCAATGTCACCTTTTTTATGTAGCAGGATCATTGTAGCATTGTTCCAATCCTCAGGAATCTTCCCTTCATTAAGGCATCGAGTGAAAATTTGGGCGAGTACTGTTTCAATTTCTCCACTTGCTTCTTGTATGATGTCTATAGTAATTCCATCTTCTCCTGGAGCTTTCCCCCGCTTCATGTTCTTGATTGCATGAGCAACTTCTGCTGGGAGGACTGGAAGAACTCTGGTACCTTTCATGATGTCTGGAGTACATGTATCATCCCTTTCATATAATTTGGAGTAGAAATCTTTCACTCTTGTCAAAATTTCGCCTCTATTTCTTGTTATAGAACCATCTTCTTTTCTCAGAGCCATAATCTGTTTTCTTCCCTTACTGAGATGTCCCTTTGCTATCTTAAGGCTTTGGTTGTTTTCAATTGCTTTCCTCACTAGCTCACAGTTGAATTTCCTTACGTCTTCAGTGATACTTTTCCGTGCTGTCTTGCATAGCTCTATATATTCCACTTTGGAAGTCACATCTTCTTTAGTTGTCCTCATATCTCTTCTTTTTTGCATCAACATTTTGGTTTTTCCTGATAATTTGTTCACATGCAACTTGTTCTTAGACCCAGCTAATTTTGTTGCTGTTTCCATAAGAGCTTTGGTTACTTTTCTGTTAACTTCCGAAATATCCACTTCTTCCGATGTTAGGCCTTCTAAAGCAGAGAATCTGTTCTTCAGTTCCAACTTGAAAGTATTATGGTGTTTTTTAAGGTTGGTTATGTCAATACATTTTGTTTGTCTTATGAGCTTGCCACGTTCCAGTTTAGTGTTGAGGTGCATCTTACATCTCACCAATCTATGGTCACTACCTGTGTTGAACTTGTTCAGCACACTGCAGTCTTCGATGACGAATTTTTTGTTACACATAATAAAATCAATTTCACTTGTCGTCCCAATTGGATGTCTCCATGTCCATTTCCTGTGTGGCTTTTTCTTGAAAAAGGAGTTCAAGATGAAAAATCCTTCTGCCTCTGCAAACTCAACGAGAGTATTTCCACGCTGGTTTCTGTTGCCGTGACCGAATTTACCTACTGAAGTTTCATTCTGTTGCCGGTGCCCTATTTTTGCATTGAAATCTCCCATAATTATCTTCAAGTGCTGCTTACCTTTATTATTTAGATGACGAATTTCCTCATAAAATTCTTCAATTTCTTCTTCAGCATGACTTGTGGTGGGTGCATAAGTTTGAATAATCTGAGCCTGGTATCTTCTCGAGAGTTGGATAACGAGTCGTGCAGCTCTGTCAGAGGAACTTTCAACTTCTACAACTTTATCCTTCAGTTTCTTGTTTATTATAAATCCAACACCACTAGTTCTGCCAGTATCTGTCCCACGATAATAGAAGAGATGTCCACTTTTCAGTTCAATGAAATCTTCTCCTTTTCTCCTTACCTCACTTAGCCCGACGATGTCCCACTTGATCCTTTGTAGTTCCTCTTCCAATTCAAGAAGCCTTGAATCAGAAGATAGGGAGCGTCCGTTATAGGTAGCCAAGGTCAGCATCAAATGGCAGCCTAGTCCGGTCCTCCGGGGATTCTTAGCACCCTCTGCCTTCATGTCGCACTGGCCGCTGCCTTGGCCAGGTACATTCCAGCTGCCGGAGACTGAGGGCCAAGATTTAAGTTGTGGAACCATTTTGGAGGGGTTTGGCCATAACTCACCACGCTGGCCAAGCGGGTTGGTGAGTGTGGGATAGCATTTCCTCTAATCCCGATGGTATAGTTATACCGCTATTGGCGGTCGTCAGAGCCCCTTTAGTGGGAACAGGATGTACCACGAGAAGGCGGGGTTGACATTTGTCAAGGAGAGGCTGTGATGTTACGCATCACCTGACCTTACATCCCCGATATTATGTACTATAGTATAAATGTCATCATCATCATAATCATTGTCAACCAGTATCTATCCACTGCTAGATGAATGTCTCTCAAAGTTTCTTCCACAACGATAAAGTTATCAGTTATCCGGTTTAAACCTTCTATTGTCATCCAGATGTCTTTCTTGCACATCCGCGAAGCCAAAGTGGCACTCACTTGCAAATAACTACAAAAACTAAGATGTTGATCAATTTCATAAGATCTTGAAAGAGGTTATCATATTAATAACAATTAAAAAATTCTAACAAAAATAAAAGCATTAGCTTGGGCTCATGTGAAATAACACACATATCGCATTGATTGAAAATGTTGAGCAGAATATATCAATAAACTTAACGTTGTATCAAACTAACATCTCGAACTTCGTACATGGCGTATTTATTTCTCTTGTTTGACAAGCGACTTACTGCAAGTATTACCACATATGGAACAGAGACTTGGAAATTTAGATATGACGTTAATTTTTGGAAAGCATAAGGAGAATGATAACCAAAATTTGCATTAGATACAGCAAAAAAGGCGAAACGTTAGATAGGCAGTGTACATCACATGTGTGAGAGCGAATTTATATCGACCAGGAACCTAAGTAACTTAAGTTTCATCAAACAGACGTCATCGCTCTCTCCACGTTTATAAGTGAATAAAAAAAAATTCACATCGGTCGCCACCGGGAATCGAACCCAAGGTCTGCCAGTTACGATCGGCACATGCTACCGCTGCAACACAGTGGACTCGAATTCTCTAGACTCACATACGACTAACTGCCAAACCACATGGCAGGTAGCATTGTAGCATGTTCGGCGCGTAACTGGAAGACCCTGGGTTCCATTCCCGTTGGCCGCCGAGGAGAATTTTTCCGTGACTCACTTATAAACGTGGAAAGAGCGATAACTTCTGTTTGATGTTCAAAATCCACGTCAATTGTGTTTATTAATTAACTGAAGTTTTAAATGATTCGTCATTCTTTAAATCCTCGAGCTGCTCCTTTTCATAAGTTTAATGTCTGTGAGCTTTTCCGGGGTGATTTCTGCACGCCTTGAAAGCTGCATAGCCCTTTGGCCTATAAGGGTAACACCGTATCTTTCATTCGTTACTTCCCTGTGTTTTTGCTCTTTCTTCTTTTAATTCCACTTTTATAATCTGAAATCCGTTGGGCATGGAACCAATTTTCCTTAACTTTAATCTGAAAGGAATTAATAATGCATCTTGCTTCATCCTATTAAGCTTATTTAATTAGATGTGCCTCGTGTTTATATTCTTTGGAATGAATGGCATTTACTTGCTGATGTGAGATTTACCTCGTTTAAGCAGCAACGTGACTATCTTCGGCAAAGTTCTGCTTTCCTCTTCTTTGTGGAAAACAAACTGTGAGCTTGTTTTCATTCAGAATTTGTCACTTAAAAATTTGTTGATGAATGGCAGAGCTTTGTGGTCATGCGATATTTGATATTATAAAAGGGCACTTACACAAAACTAAATACGCCGCCCCGGTGGCGCAGTGGTCTAAGCGATGGCCTCTGACCATTCGTTTGAAAGAGGTCCGGGTTCGAGTCCCTGTGAGGCATGTATGTAATGTTTGTCTTACGGCACCGGCTCTCCCCTTTCCCTGGAACCAGTGACCCTAAATTAGGGACGGGCGAACCCTTATACCCCATTGAGTTGCTCACAGTGGTCGTTAAACCTCCAATAAAAAAAAGAAACAACCTAAATACGGTTTCTTTCTGTGTGTGAAAGATTTCAGAAACTTTAAAGTATGTAGTGGTACATAAGTACGCTGCTGTCCAAAACATAGCCCTTCAAGCGGCTGATATATTTGAACCAAATGCTTCCGAAAATTTCCTGCTCTCCCTAAATAGAAATGTACACATAGCGAACGGTTTTTACGAAAGCTACTGAGAAACAATTCCCTTTCACTTCTCTTCTCAAATTATTTACCTTCCATAAACGTGTCAATGTTGGTAAGTGCTCCTTTCTAGTTCTTTACTCTCTGGGTGACTAGTGACTAGCCCTTATTTGTGTTGGAGATAGAGTAGTCCCCCTTGACATGAACACCATGCCATTGGGCAGAAAAAATGAATCAAACATCTTCTGTATCCTTTCTAAGGTTCGTCGCCATTGTTATACATCTTTCTGTAGGAAATCGGTCGGGAAGAATAAGTGCCAATCACTGAAATACACTTTGAATAACTAAGCTGACGGAAAAGCAAAACATTCTGATACGAAGGTATACTCTTTCCAGCCGCGTTCGGCCCACTTGTTAGACAGTGAATACAGAAGCGCACCCAGAAATTCAGAAGGTGGGGGAGGGGGGGGGTCCAGCTCAACAAGTAAAAAAAATGCTCGAGTATGTGCACTTATGCGACATGACTTTTATAATATTATGAATTATCCAGCTGAAAATGGTGTTTTCGCTGTTGTTTTTACTGAATAAAGACACCACTGCTTCCAGCCTTCCAACACCATTAACTATGCTGGCGTAGGTGTCGCTACCCTCCCACCAGTTTGCATCTGTCCCTACCAAGATTTGGTTGCTCCCCTGTCTGCTCATGATTGTGGCTCACCTTGTCATCTAGGAGACGCTTCTGGTATGAGCGTGAAGGCATCGCCCAAAGCCAACCGAACGGAGAAACAGGTTTGAGACAGACGCCAAACATTCCATTCCTATTTTCAACTGTTGAAAAAACAGACAACCGCTCTCCTTGGAGAAGATTGGACTGGGGAAGGAAAAGAGTATGTGTCCATTCTACAAGCAACAGTGTAAATCTAGTTAGCGAAAACAAGCACATTTCGTGAAAATTTGGAGAACAGTTAGAGGGTAGAAATCTCTCGTGTCGGTCATCGATGGTGTCGGAATCATATTACAAAACACTTGACCTCATGGGGTCCGGAACTGGGGGCCACCCCATTGGGTGCGCCCCTGAGTGAATATATTCCTTCGAGATGATTTCAGCCATTTTGCTAATTCTGAGTTAATTTGTTCCAGCCGGTTTTAGAGCTTTAAATGTTGTCGACGGCAATAGCAACTGTAAAACGAAACGCACCATATCAAAAATTATGAGTAATATCTAACAGAGATCGAAACAGAACAGAATGTTACAAAGGAGGTATAAGCTTTTCTATTGTCCACTGACATACTTCCATTCAGACTGCATAAACAGACTACAGGGCAAAGCCTCAGTTGGACATATATCCATCGCGCATAGCAATTGTCCCATTCCTGCTAGAGAACACTGATAAGTGCTGGAATGGTTTCTGGTGGGAAAGTCCTTCGCACAACACGCCTCCTTAGAGCTTCTTATGCAGGCTCGATTGGATTCAGATCAGGGAAGCGAGATGGCCAGTACATTCGACAAACCTCACTAGCCATTGCCTCATCCACAGTTACGCTACCGTGAGCACGGACTTTATTTTGCGCAAAAATGAAATATGCGCATACAGCACAACGGAATGGACGAAAGGGAGAATATCACATCATTGCACTACCGCTACCCAGTGACTGTCCTTTTATTCAGTTGATGTACCTACACTTTGGTATGTCCATTGCCCATGGCACCTCTCCTGCTGTCCACACCATGATCCCGCGACCACCCTCTCTTTTACATTCAACAATGCTCCTGACATCATATCGAGTCCTACGTTCCTTCCGGATCAATTGCCGCTTGGAATCCAGAACAAAGCCTGAAGCGGCTTTCTTCTGTGAACATTACCTTCACCCATTGTTCTGAAGACGAGTGAGGTTGAAATATGTGTCATTGATGGCGGGGTGTACGATGCATCTAGATTAAGGATAAGCAGCGTACGTGTTACTTATAATATATTTTCCTTGCATTTAGATATTTTCACAGAGTTTGGCGCAAAATTCGCACTCCTGTGATTGCTCGAAGTTGATTACCCAACTTGGCTGCAGTGATTTTCTGATTCCTCTTGGCTATTCTAGAGAGTTAACATATATCCCGCTGGCTAATACAACGGGGATCCTCAAGGCAGCCATTTCACAGCGCTTCTGTGTCTCCTGAACGCTACCCAATACCGCGGCACTATGCTATGTGCGACTCTAAACTATTTCGCGATATCGGTCACAGCTGAGGGACATCGTTTTGTTACCTTGGACACATAGCCCCCGTCGCTGAAGCACATGGAAACAGAATTAACTGCCATCAGACACTACTCGGCCTGCTGCTTATATACACCCTCGGCAGCTTTCACGTGCTTATAGCAAATTTGCATACGGGTGCAAATGGAATGTTTTCATACGTCACACTTCGCTCGTGTGAATACATTTGCAAGCTTTCTTTGATCTCGTGACGCTCTGTAATCGTTGCACAATATGTTCGCCCTCAGCGTTTGGAGAGTAATGCATTTTCCGCTCCATACACCCGCCTGGACGTCATTATGAAAGCAAGGGTTGCTGCTAATAGGTGTTTGCGCGATTGGTCCCATAAGACAGTGTTCTGCCAAGATGTGCCTTAAGATTACCATCTCCTAATTTCTTGCACAAGTGATCCCAGAATCTCATTCGGAGAATAAAACTGTCTTCAGTCCTAAAAATGTGCTTTCAGCAGCACCTAAATGTAATACATAAAAAAAACAGTTCACCAAATACTGGTTTTCGATGCACTGGTTTTAACGCCCAGTACATCAAAAAACCCTTAAAATCCTTCTTCTGGGTGTGAAATACTAAAGCGGAGAAGAAAATAATCAACAAACATTCTCAATCCGCTGCTGGATGCAGGTCTCCACAACTCTCTTCCACAAATCTCTGTATTCAGAAATTCTCTTTCTGTAATTTCGGCATACTTTTCAATTTCATCTGCATACTGTACATATCTTCTACGTGGTCGTCTTCTGGACCGTTTCCTTTCCAATGTTATCCAAGCTAGTAGTTTAGTTACCCAACAGTGGCCAGTTCTTCTTCAGCACATTGACACTTGAGCGTCATTACTTTGACTGTGGTATAACCAACTCTTGTCTTTGTTCAGATCCGTGAGTTCTCTTATCCTATCTTTCTTGGTTACGACGAACATGCATCGCTCTACACTAGTTTCAGTTGCTCACATCCTCAAAATGCCGTTTTCTGAATTTATGCCCATGTCTCTGATCCATAAGCAAGAACTGGAAGGATGTGCTGATAAGACATTTCTTTTTTTAAGTCATAATTGCTCTTGAAAATTGTATTGTATCTTCGACATTCACTGCAGCCTAAATTCATACGTCTATCTCTAAATTTCTCCCATGAACCATGAATTATGCTGTTATTGTAAACACAGTGATTAGCTCCCGGCTCGAATGCATCACTCCATATCCGCTAACAGATGCTCAATTGGGTTCAAATTCGAAGAGTGAGATAATCATTGTGGGATTTGGACTCACTGGAAATTTTCCCAGGAAGTTCTTAGTGAAAGAAGAACGATTAAACGGGGAAATCCCTTATTGAAATGAATTGAAATGAATAAAGTGGAAGTGATGTAGTTCGCCGGCGTGTGAGTTAACTTATCTTTGCGCGGGTAGTGTGTTTACTTAGGCAATTTATTTCCTAAATTGACCAACGTAAATAATGGCGTGCCCAGAAATTTTGTTTTTAGGGATTACGTACTTTTTTACAACTAAATATGCTATGAGTGCATTCTAAAAATGCATATAACATCTGCCAAAAATATTGATACAAGGTCCGATCAAAAGGATCCGAGACTAGGGCGATATACAACAAATTACGTAAGTTACTTAAGTCTGGCTATGATTTTTCTCAAAGTAATCTCCTTGGGCAGCCATACACCGCTTCCAGCGTTTTTGCCACTGTTGGAACACTCCCTGGAAGTCCTGTTCGCGAATCCTGTCATTCACCGTCTGCGATTCGCGCTGGATCTCGTCCACGGACAATCTTCATTTTCGGGAACTGAAAGAAGTCGCATGGGGCCAAATCCGGCAAGTTAGGCGGGTGAGGATGGGTGGTCTTGCTGTTGCGGCTGCACACCTGGGGTGTTGCTAACGCTCTGTGAGCTGCTGCGTTGTCGTGATGAAGAAGGAAATCTCCACTAAGCCACATTTCAGTTCGTATGCGGCGAATGTTATCCCTAAAACGTGGAAGAACATGGCAGTAAAAAGGGGCGGTGACGGTTTGGCCCTGGGAGACTAATTCACGGTGCACAAACCCACGAATGTCAAAGAACACGATGAGCATGCTTTTGGTTGCACTCCGGACCTGTCGGGCCATCCTCGGTGGTGGAGATGCGGGACTCTTCCACCGCGATGACTGTTGTTTGGTCTCCGGGTCGTAACCTTAGACCCAAGTCCTGTCCCCAGTGATGACCCGCGAAAGGAACGTTGGTTCCTGCTTTTTCGAGTTTGTCGCAGAATTTGATGTTCGCTTGTTGCTCTAGTTTGCAGTCCATACCGAAACCGCAGATGTGTTCTGCACGTGGTCACCAAATATCGTGTAGCACAGCTCCCGATGTTCACAGAACGACGCCACTCGTTACAATGACTGATGAAGATCACTGACCTCGACCGCTGCTCGAGCATCCGCGCACTGCCATCTGTTGGCGCGCTACGTACCTACTCTCGGAACTTTTTGATCGCACTACCTATAAATATTGCTGGAGAGTATTATTGATATTCTTATTACGTGTATTCTGATCCCCACATAACGGCTGACAGTGTTCTTCCAAGATATTTTGCTATTTACTTGTGCAGAAAACAAGAGTACTACACTACGGCTTTGCATGCAAACACGTCTCAGAATATTACACCGGTACCTAAAACTCCTAGTACTTGTGAGTTGATGCGCATAACCTTTTGTGTTGTAGGCAACACATGCATCCGCTCGTCGGTATCTTTTCATTGGTAAATCGATTTTTCGGTCCAAACTACTGGTCCTCAGTGTTTTACGCTCCAGATGTGAAATTTCTTTGGCTAATGATGTCTCTTTTTTTGTTTTGGATTGGTGGTTTAACGACCACCGTGAACCACTTTGTGAGCGATAAGCAGTCGCCCGTCCAGAATTTGTAATTTAGAACTACTGGTTCCAGAGAAGGGAGACGGGACAAACACAACATCCATGAGAAGGAGACGGGACAAACACAACATCCAGCACCGTGGAATAAACACAACACCAGCACCGTGGAATAAACACAACATCCATACCTCACAATGACTCGAACCCGGACCCCATCTCAGACGAATGATCAGAAGCCATCGCTTAGACCACAGCGCCACCGAGACGCCCTTTGGCTACTGTAACCACATGCTTAGGGGACGTACTCTTGACAAGGATAATCATTGTGCGTTGAAAGAAGTTGCCATTTTCTCTATTACACTGGCTTTCACCGAACGATTGAACTCTCTCAGTTCACTCTGCTTAACCGTCATCGTAGTCGCCGGTACGCAAGTAACTATCTAACTATTAACACGTTGCACGAGGATTTTGCCTCATTATTATAGCTGGGTAGAGTAGGATTTTTAATGAGCGCAAAATCCTACTCTACCCCACCACAAAACGGTTTGTATTATGAATTGGGCTTTTCAGTGTTTAAAACAGTTCATTATAGATCACGTCTCCTTCAAATACTTTATTAAAGCATTTTGCTTTATAAGAAATTTTGCACAATTTACCATAAGCACTTTCGCTTTCTAAAAATGTTAAAGGAATATACCTCAGTTTCATTTCCAATACATTCACATCAGTGCATAACGAAGCTGAAGGGAGAGAGAAAAACATTCGATATAAAAGAAATTCGTTGTTAACGAACAGCCACAAAAAGGGCTGTTTTTGGCAAATTTCATTATGTTAGGTTAAACGTAGTCAACCATAAACTGCTGATCAATTAATCGGAGGTAAATATTATTTCTTAATTAAGAACTATGGTGAGTAATGAACATATGAAAGAGAACTGCAAAACGCGAATATTTTAATTAATGTAAAAATTAAAATAACAGCAAAAATTCTGAAGTTTCACTCGTTACATTTGTTTTGCTGTTAACATGCCACGTCGAAAATATTACGTGTCAGTTGTGCTGAATTTGTTTGCTTGTTATGATAGAAGCTGTCAATTTTTAATTCAACTTCCTTCGACGCCGTGGTTAAAACGTTTGTAGATGCAAAATTAACTCTAAGATTTAAGAAATCATCAAAAGCAAGTCCGTTTGAAATTGTTTCGTTTTGTATTGAGATTTCTTCTTCATGTCTTGCCTGATCATAATTCATGCCCTGAATGTTCTCCACTATGTCCACACCTGTCTTCAGCAATTCTAACGAAAGCTCTTCATCAATGGTCTCATAATATGGAAAGAAACGTCAGCGGCAATGATATATATTTTTCTAAGATGATTATAAGTTTCATTCGCTTTCATTCCTTCTAAATATCTTCGATTTCATCTACAGATACGTCTTCATTGTTCAACTGGAAGATCTTTCCAAAACTGGCATGTTTCCCAAAGTTTTGAACTGTTTCTTTTGAAGCTACATTCCAAACGCAGCTTAGAACATCACATGACATTGTAACTTCAATAACAGTTGTTTTATCTCTTTCTAAATTAATTAGAACTTCCTGAAGGATCATTTTTTTGTAAAGAACTTTCATTTTTCTCTACCATTCCCTGATCAATTGAGATCTGCGTTTGTTGGGGAATGGGGATGATATTCGTCAACGGCCTTTATCCAGGATGTATGTGTGTGTGTGTGTGTGTGTGTGTGTGTGTGTGTGTGTGTGAGACATGGAAGAAGTAAGAAAAAAGTACTAACACATTTTTTGTTTTGAACCAGACTAATCTGTTTGTAAGGGAAAACACGAGGTATTGTCAATAGCAAGTATTCCCTCGTTTTCAGAAAAAACGGAGACGGCTAAAAACTACGTAAATAACACTCATGATGTTGATGAAAACTGTGTTGAACTTCAACATATACGGTTTCTTCAAAACATTTTGTTCGTAATATACGGTTCGAATAATAAAGGAGAACATTGCATAGTTCTAGGAATCAATAAAAACTTAGGTTTGTGCCGAACTTCTTACTATGCAAGCAGTTCAACTCTATTTATGTAATTCGTTACGACGAAGGAAATCAGATCAAATGTTGCTATTCGTAAAAAAATATTTAAAAACGTCTTTTTGCTAAGTAAGTGGAGTTTAGGACAAACTATCTCGCAGTTGTGTTTACTTTTCGGAAAGCGTTTTTCAAAAAATCCAAAATATTTATCTGTGTCTTTTTCCAGGCATTTGGAATTTTGCTGATGGGATATTTTATTGGAACTCATACAAAATTGAAAATAATGATGCACTGTAAGAACTAAACGCAATACAAGCTTCGTATTTAAAAAGAGACATTCCGCAATATGTTTATTTAAACAAGTAGATGCTTATTTCTGAAATATTTAAACAGATGTCTCAAGGCGCACTCTTTAAGTAAAAAGCAGAAAGACAAATTTTAGTATATACGAGCATAATATTTTCTGTACTGTGAACTTCATGAAAGCGAAACTTTGAAAGAGTTTACAAAGTTTACTGGTTTGTATGTAAAGTCATGAATCATTTGTAACATTTGAGTTAGAAGAATAAAAACATCTTTTCAGAACCCTCTTGAAAAGTATTTGTACGGGCATTATATTTTTCGCTTGATGGAGCTGCGTTTATTTCATGTCAAGTTAAATACGTTCCACCCATAAAAATCACTTAGGGAAAACTCCTCACCGTCATTCGACGGGCTTTTTACTCTGTGTTTACGTCTAAAGCAAGCACTTGTAAATTATGACGTGGTGTCTGCGGAAGATTGCCTGCTTGCTGTAAATTAATATGCAAACCATGTGCCAGCTTATTCCGTAACTTGGATTTTTTTTTTCCTTTTGTGTCTCCCTTCATATATTGCTCAAGTTTTAAAGTGCAGTGCAAATTTAGGAGCGCTATTTCCTGATCTTTTGTTAGACATTTTCAGGAGTCCTTAGAGATACGTTTGATTTATCTGTCTAAAAAGCAGGTACACATATTGCTCAACATGTTAGGATGCTCTGTTTTAAGCATATGTAACCACGACTATTCAATGGAAAATACACAGTGCGTCAAAGAATTTTTAAGACTGGCGCTAGATTTCAGCCCACGCTGGCGCCACCAGTGTAATCGCGAATGCGTTATAAACCGTGACCATGTGCTTGCTTTCTGCCAAAAGTACTGCGCAATTGTTAAAGTAACTCAAACGAAACGGGCGTTCATTAGAGAAGTAAAAAATTTTTCATGTTGAATTATTAAGAGGGAACAAAGGGCTGTTATTAAATTTAACGCAAAACCTAGTAAAAGTGCCTCGGAAACGTACCAAATGATGAAACAAGTTTACGGTGAGTTTTGTTTAAGTAGATCAAATGTTTTCCTGTGGCGTAAACGTTTTTTGGATGGAAGTGAGACGCAAGAAGATGATGAGCATACCGGAAGACCAAGTTCATCTAGGACACCTGAGATTATTGAAAACGTGCGTGATTTCTTGACAAACAATCGATGTGCATCATTAAGAATGATGGAAGAGTCTTTAAACATCAACAAAGAAACGATTCGAACCATCCTGCATGAAGATTTGGGCAAAACAAAAATCTGTGCTAAATTTGTTCCACACACATTAAATAATGAACGAAAATCAAGGAGAAGAGCACATTGAAGAGACATCATTTCAGCCGCTGAAAATGATCCAAACTTCTTAAAATCGATTGTTACTGGTGATGAAACATGGTGTTTTCAGTATGATCCAAAAACAAAGCGACAAAGTGCGGAATGGAAGTAAAAAAACTCGCCACAACCCAAAAAAAAAAAAATAAGAAAAGTTCCATCCAAAATCAAAACCATGCTCATTACATTCTTCGATAGTAAGGGTATCCACAAATAATTTGTTCCAAGTGGACAAACAATTACTTGTGAGTTTTATTTAAATGTTTTGAGGAATTTCATGGGCAAAATTCGTTGCATTCGTCCAGAATATCGGGATGAAAACAGTTTGTGTTTGTTGCACGATAATGCACCCAATCACACTCACTTCTTGTTCGTAGAACTTTGGCGAAAAATAACGTCTGCGTGTTGAATCATCCACCGTATTCGCCTGATTTAGCACTCTACGACTTTTCTTTGTTCCCAAAACGTAAAATGAAGTTAAAAGGGTGTTATTTTGATGATATTTTGACCATACAAACAGCTTCGACGCCTGCTTTGGAGGCAATTCCGCAAAGTGAACTGGAACAGGCATTCGAATCATTATTAAATCGCTGTAACAAGTGTATTGAAGCCGGAGGGACTTATTTTCAATAACAAACCAAAAAAAATTATAATATCTTGTTTCTATTTCATTTTACAGACCCAGTCTTAAAAATTCTTTGACGCACTGTGTATGTGTCAGCAAGCGGTAAGAAAAAAGTTAAATTCCAATACGCTTATTGAGTAACTGTTAAAACTACGAAAATTCTTTCAAACATCGGCATATGAAGAATTCTAAAAAAATGATGAATCTGTTTATCGAGACAGAACCTATCGTCAGCCAAATTGTTTAGTACTAATGTTTAAGATTCCGGAAATATGTAGTTGTTAAAACTTAAAGAAACACTCATGTGATCCTTGTTGACTGTGATCTAAGCATCAAATCTACTGAAGAAACAGCAAAATAGCCATTTTTTTTATTGGAGGTTAAGCGACCACCGTGAGTGACTCAATGGGTTATTATCAGTCGCCCGTCTCCAATTTAGGGCCACTGATTCCAGGGAAGGGATAGAGCCAGCGCCGTAGGACAAACACAACATCCATGACTCACCGGGATTCGAACCTGGACCCATCTCGGAAGAATAATCACAAGCCATCGCTTAGACCACTGTGCCACCGGGACGGCCAAAGTAGCCTTTCCCAGTCATTTAAGAAATGTATACATCCTGGTAAAAAGTAAAACTCTCCATTTTAGTGTTGGAATCATGGGATTGCAGGAGCCGTTTATGCGAGGCAACTTTTTGATAACACGTATAGGTTTCAAAACGATGAACTACACACATTGCGTTAGCATGATTTTGCTCTTGATATGAAGAAACAACATTTATATACGCAGTTATTCGTGTGTTTCGCCGAGCCAACCGCTCAGTGAAATGCAGTAGACCTTAAAATAAAATACAATTGTGAATATACGTATGTCGATTTATCTTATAGATTTATGCAATGTCAAAGAACCACTTACATGAGAGAAGATTCAGCCTTGTATATTACTGAAACAAAGGCCTGGATATATACTACAGGCACGAAAGAAAGAGCACAGGCATAAACGCCAGTTATGAAAGAAAGGTCACAGGCATATGCGACAGTTAACAAAGAAAAAGCACAGGCATAGACGATAGTTACGAGAGAAAGTGCGCTGGTATATAGGAAGTTACGAAAGAAAGAGCAAAGGCACAGACAACAATTACAAAAAAAAGAGTATAATATATGCACCGAAGTTCGTCTGTAAAGTATTTCAATTTCGTCTTACTAGGGAACCGCTTTTCAAAAATTCGGAGACCTATCTTTTGAGACTATTTCGAATTTCGAAGTAACTTGTGGCTGCATGCTTGAAAAAAATTTAGTACATAGCATGCCTTTTGACGTATGAATGATTTTTAAAAAATAGTTTGCATGACATTGTCATTCAGCTTTGGGATCCGTCTCTGTGCACGGTATTTCAGCATCAGCGAGACTAAGTCTACTATTCTTGTGTGTGTGTGTGTGTCCATCGTTACAATAAAAGCATTCTCTGTACTCTCTCCAATATTTTCTAAGCAGTGGCGTATGTTCGAGGCTAGCTAGGCTACCTGCGAAGCCCAGAAAATGCACAAAAAAAAGTTTATTAAATATAAAAAAATAAAAGTCAATTATCTACAGTATTAAGATATGACGTTGTTTCGCTGCGAAAAAAACAAAAAAAAAAAACACGTGCGAATTCGCTTTTTTGACTCAGTCTGGCGAGCGAAGTCCAACGGCGTAACGCAACCAGCTCTTCCACAGTATTCCCTGTTCTGGTTCGAAGACCTTTCATACGATAGCCTGCTAGCGTTTCCATGACAAACTGAATGAGCGGGTGACGGAAAATGGGACATTTATTTGGGCAACGGTTTGCTCAGAAAAGAGAAGATATAGACCACCTCAGTCACTCACATATCCCGTCCGTAACAACACGTGTTTCGCGAGAGTTGTTTCCGTTTGTGTGAAGTGTCAATTAATTAAAATCAGTGATATTATATCTTAAATTCGTGGCTTTATTGGATTCGAACAGTTTTGATAGATTTTATGAAAACTTCCCTGAACATCTTCTGTCAGAGCTTAAATAACTCTATGCTTCAAATTGTGATACAGCTCGACTAAAAATGAGCTGAAGGTGTTTTATTCTCTTGGTGAATACAAAAACAAATTAGTAAGAGACATTACTTATTACATAAAGTTGAATAAACTGGACATAGTGTTTAGTGAGGTGTACAAATTAGCAGACCTAATATTAAAGTTTCCATCAACAACTGCAACTGCCGAAAGAAGATTTTAAGCATTAAAAAGAATCAAGATATATCTCAGAGCCACACAAGGACATGCACATTCGAAAAACTTGACTGTTTTGTCAGTAGAGAAAAACATTCTTTTTCAATATGAAAAAGTACTCGGAAGGGACTTTTTACGAAAACGTAACACTCAAGTTCACACTAAGGGAAGAAGAATGGAGTCCATGTACAAATAAAGTATTCAGAAGAAGAATGGGGTTCGTGTACAAATAAGTGTTCAAATCCTAATCCTCATAATTATTTGGTATCATGTTAGCAACAGCATGTACTTAAAATTTAAAAAAAAAGTTACATCTATTACTAAACAATTAAAAATTAAACTTCGCAATTGAAAAAAAACAGTACTGGGGGGGGGGGGGGGTGACAGCCCAGTTCACGGACCCAAGGTGCGCTACTGTTTCTAAGATATCATTTTCTCCCTACGTCGCGCAAATTATTTTTGCATTGGGCTCACAATCTTTGGCCAAATTGGCAGAATTTTATTTTTTCCCGTTTCTCCTTAGATATTTGTAAGCATTATCCGATTCACTCCTTTTAATATTGTCCTTATATACCGTTTTTCTACTTGCTAATGTATATTTGTAAGAGTTCGTTCTAATGTTAGAAAGCAAAATGAAGGAAAGTAGGCAGGTATTCAAAGTTTTAAGTATTTGTTCGTTGCGCGTCCCCAAACAGCATAAAGTGCCTGAAAATGAAAAATCTGATATCGTTTAATTAGAAGCTGCGATAATTAAAACTTAGAATTCGGACATATGCAATTGGGAAACGAATTTACGGGAAGAAGTAATTCTTCATAAATACATGGTAAGCACTGTAATGCTATTATTGTCATATTTTCACTGTATTCCATGTAACCACTTTCTTCGGAAAACTTGAAAATTTTCATCGTCCTGGAGCTCTCTCGAGAATCGTCAGCCTTTAAAAATTTTCCAGTTTTTTGAAGGAAGTTGTTACATGGAATGCAGTGAAAATATGACAATAATAGCATTACAGTGCTTACCATGTATTTATGAAGAATTACTTCTTCGGGGAAATTCGTTTCCCAACTGTATATGAGATGTATCATTCATACATTACTCAGACCACAAACTCTATGCACATTTTTCACACGTGAGGAGCAGAGTTCCATTTTAATGGCAGTTACGAAGCGCGAGAATTAACACAAGAAAGGAGGATAGAATTTACAAAATTGAAGCACTTTGAAAAAGAAATAATATACTACTACGTTCAAAAAGTTCCGGAGCTTTTTGGATATTTGAATTACGTCATTCCCCGCTGAGCACGTGAAGAGCATTATATGGCCGACCAGCCAGAACCGGTTTGATCCAGATCCAACACGTACAGCGTATGTGCGTAGTTCGTGATTACAGGCATTCGAGGCTCTCCGTCGGGGAGACAACGATGTCGAATTTTGAACAGCGTTCAAGTGTAAAATTTTGTGTTCTGTTCGGAAAATCTTTCGCTGAGACTTTTCAAATGATTCAGTCTGCATACGGTGAGAGCGCAGTGAGTCGAACTAGAGTTTATGAGTGGCATCGGTGATTCAAAAACGGGAGACAGAGTATCGATGATGATGAGAGGTAGGACGACCTTCAACATCCACACCGAATGAACAAATCGCCATTGTCAAAGAAATTGTGAAAAAAGATCGTCGAAAAACTGTTGCAGCGATTGCAGAAATTGCCGTCATCTCAGTTGGAAGTTGCCACTTTTTAAACAGAGAAACTGGGCATGAATCACGTGTGCCAACAAATTGTTCCCAAAAATCTGACACAAGAAAAAATAGAGGAGCGCATGCAAGTTTGCGAGGATAACATCGATGCAGTGGATTCATATCCAGATCTCTTGAATCGATTGATCACTGGCGATGAGACTTGGTGCTTTCTGTACGACCCCAATCCAACCGACAGTCAGATGTGTGGAAATCCCCGTCGTCACCACGATTAACAAAAGTTCAGGGCTGATCGCTCCAAAGGAAAGGTCTTGTTAACACTTCAAAATGGTCGTACTGTCACTAAAGAAGAGTACGTCAACGTCCTGAAACGTCTCCTAAAATCAGTAAGACGCAAACCACCCGATCTTTGGAAAACCAACTCGTGGGTGCTCTATCACGATAATGCGCCGACTCACAGATTCCCCTGGTGTCCGATTACCTGTCCAAACATCACATTCCTGTTCTTCCATAAGCAGCTGATTCTCCTGATCTCGCCCCGTGTGACTTTTACCTTTTCCCCCAGATGCAGAATTTGCTTAATGGGCGACGCTTCTCAAGTTCCAAAGAAGTGCAACGAGCTGCAACGGAGGCGCTGGAGGATGTGGCAAAAGAAGGCTTTCAATCTGCATTTAAATCTTTATTTGAGCGCTGGCAAAAATGCATAGTTGCACAGGGTTAGTACTTCGAAAGAAACACCGCATGAACAGGTATTATCTGTACTCATTCTTTTTATTTACAAAACGTTCCGGAGCTGTTTGAACGTAGTGATATATGCCGGAACAATACCTTAAGTCATAGAGGCAACGCAGTTCTGTATAGATGTAGCACAGTCCAACACATCTCCGTTGACCAACACAGCTCCGTATCACTTCAAAAGCTTAGGACTCGCAATTTTAAGTTGAAATATGCAGACAATTTGACAGTCAAAATATCCAACAGATCACATCTAAACATACATTTGATACAGCAGTATAAAATAGATGAGAAATAAAAAGGAGTATAAATAGATGAAAGTGTTGGACAGCGGGGATGTGTTAGACTGTGCTACATCTATACAGAACTCTATGACTTAAAGTATTATTCTAGCATATATATTATTTGTGTTTCAAAGTGCTTCAAGTTTGTAACTTCCACTCTCCTTTCTTGTGTTAATTCTCGTCCTTCGTTACCGCCATTAAATTGGAACTTTGCTCCTTACGTGTGAAAACACGTGCATAGAGTTTGTGGTCTAAATAATGTATGAATAATACATCTCATTTGTTTAACAGTTTTAGCACATTACAATTGACCATATTTTCATGGCTATATTATGTATGTGACGTACTTTCATCACTGGAATTTGTGACCTACATCCGACCCTGGATGTTAGAAAAGGTCGTGAGACGCTACGATGGGGCAGGAAAAGCTTCAACTAGCGCAGATCTGAAGGTTCTCAGATATCTACGTTCAGTTGCTTGGAATTTGTTTGTCTTGGGTAGTGTAATGACTAGCATGCTCGACCGGAAATCCGGAGGTACAAGTTCGATTCCCGCTCCAAGACGATGGAAATTTTCAAGTTTTCTGAAGGAAGTGGTTACATGGAATACAGTGAAAATATGCCAATAATAGCATTATAACTCGGAAATACAATTTTTCTTTTGATTATAAATCCTCATACTGTGATCAACATTTTAAATTATTAGCATCGCTTTCGGTAACCGAAATAACTCCTTTCATGTGTTGTCAATTTATTGTTTGCGTTTCTGCCAACTGGAACTGATTTCTTCATTGACACGATGAACTTTCGATTAGGTGTTCTCATTCACGAATTCTTTTTGCTAAACAGATAACGTTGTAAACACAGTAAGGTTCAAGACAACTCAAAATGTCGCTGTGAGATTTTAAATCTTCAAATAATTATATCTACTTTTCCTACTTCAGTTGCGGTTCTGTTTCCTGGTAAGAAAACAAATTGAAGCTCATCATATTTCGAGAGCTTTGCCTAAAAGCAGAACTTTCAGCTTCTCTTGAATTATAATTTGTTCGGTTCCATCAAGCAGTCAGAGCTGCGAATAAAAATAAAAATATCGATATTTTTATACGTAAACGTACTGTAAAAGCAAATAGTTTTATTTCATTTAAATTTTTTGCCTCATCTGTTTGTGGAATAACTACGTGCGAAAAGTGGCTTTAACTAACCTTCAAGAAATTCATCTCTCTCTGAAATTTCTTTCAAGCTTAGGTCATCAACACGTACATTTAGAACGAAAAATAAATGTTTTTTATCTATTCTAAAAATCCTCGTCACAAGTCGGTTATATCCTAAAAAACACTACCTCTGGTAAATTTATAGAAGACAGCAAAACAAAACGAAACGAATGCAACCTGCTTTTGACGCATTGTATTTCTGAAAATACACTATTGTGCAAAAATTAAGGACGAAGAAGAGAAATTAGCTTAACAGCGGAACGAGCAGGCATAAGGGACCGAAAGACCACTCAGGAGATAGACTAGGGTCCGGTACGGTAGGGTAGGGGGGAGTGTCGGAAAGGTATAAAGCATATGGGCGGTGTACGCTCACCAATTCGGTGAAAGCTATTGCACGGCGTACATCGGTCTGACCGACGTCGACTTGCTGCCACCGTGTGATATGGCCAACAGGCAATCCAGTAGATGACATCTGGATGACTTTAAACCGGGTCGCGTCATTGGGAAGTTCGAAGAAGGTCAAAGTGTGACTAGTGTGGCCGAGGAGTCCGGGATCGCTCACAGCATCGTTTCACGAGCTTGGAGAGCATTTCAAACGACAGGAACAGCTGTCCGAGAGTTTAGCAGTTGTCGTCCACGAGCAACCACGGTGACGGACGATCGGTACATTTTCCTACAGGCGAGAAGAAACAGACGGCAGACAGTAGGAGAAATCGCAAGGCACATGCAACAGAAAACTGGACGTCCATTATCGCGTTTTACCGTGGCTAGGAGGCTGCACAATGGTGGTCTATTTGCAGAACGACCAGTACGGTGTGTGCCATTAACGTCTGCGCATCGGAGACGGCGGTTTCAATGGTGAAAGGAACACAAGAACTGGACACATATGCAATGGGGTCAGATGAGAGCCGATATAGTCTGACGAGGGATTCTGGACGTATACACATTTGGAGAGAGCAGGGAACACGCCATCACACTTCCAAGATTATCGAATAGGACCGGTTTGGAGGTGGCGGAGTTCTCGTTTGGGGCGGTATCATGCTTGGTAGCCATACTGACCTCTACATCTTCTAAGGAGGTTCAGTCTCTGGTGTCCGCTATTGTACCGAGGTTCTCCTGCCTCACGTGCGTCTGTTTAGAGGTTCTGTGGGTCCTGAGTTCCTCTTCACGGACGACAACGCTACACCTCATAGTACAGAGGCTGTCGCAGAGCTGTTGGAGAGTGAAGATATTCAACGCATGGATTGACCCGCAAGGTCCCCGGACCTAAATCCAATCGAACACGTGTGGGACCTTCTCCGGAGACGCTTGGCAGCACGTCACCAGCCGCCAGCAACGATTCCGCATCTGCGATTGGCGCAACAAGAGGAATGGGCCGCGATGCCTCAACAGCTCCTTGACAACCTCGTCCTCAGCATGGACAGACGTTATAAATCCTGCAAGGCAGGCAGAGGTGATCATATATACCCTACTGAAGACTGGATTTTTCTTGGAAGCAGCCTGTCACATGGACGTTTCTGTCTTCTGTCCAGTTGTGCTCGAAACTGCCTTTTCAATAAAGTGCCTTTGTATACTTTGGATTCCTTGTTTGGACGGTTTTGCTCACTTGTCCCATATTCTTACATCTTGGGGATCTTATGATATGATTTAAGTCGATGTGGAGCACTTTTGCACGACGTTACATTCGAAAAACTGTCTTGTCCTTAATTTTTGAACGCCAGTGCATCTAAAAATATTTGCAATTCTACTCCAAAGAAATCAAGCATAAAGAAAACTTTTGCCACTCTACTTTTAAATAACGCAAAAGCTGCTTCAGAAATGTAATTTGCTGTTCAGAATTACCTTTTTCAGGCGCATATTCTATTAATTGATTTAAGTATGACAGTTTTTGAGGAATATTTGTAAAATTCTGCTGCATATGTTTTGCTTTCTACGTATTTTGTTTTGTGTGCCAGAAATTTTTGTACGTTTTACCGAGATTTCGAAGTTCATTTGTTCGTGAAGTCTTTTTGATTGGGAATTGCGGGAATATCTTTAATGCTTGAGGTTTCCTGAATTAATTCCGGAACTTTCTCTGAAAATATCATCGTGATAAAATAGAAATAAATTTGCTTGAGTAATATAAAACTGAAAATAAATGTCGCCGGTCTAAAATCTTAATCACGACAAGACCCTTTTTCTCGCCAGAGAAAACATGCGACCGTCGATGGAATAAAAATGTCCAAATAAGAGAATTGTTTCTTATCTCGCGATGCAGATGCGCAGACGCCAAATAGCAGCGCACATTTAAAATCACAAAGCCATCCTAAGCTGCATCCATAGTTCCGGCAGAAATTGCATGCCAAATATGTTTGCTTCGAGATAGCCTTTCTTTTAAAATTTTAATTCGGAACAGAGTACTGCTACTCGGACAATAATTTAAAAGAAACTGGAAAATTTAGAAGTGTCTACTGCTATTTTCTGATGAATAATGGCACTGAAACAAACACGCGCGCACACATGAACATATTGTTACGACTCACCCCCAGCTATTAATTCTGGAATTAATGGGTGTGGGGAGGTATGAATTAATTAGGTATTAATTAAGTTGGAGGCTTTATTGGAGTTAAAAAGTATAAAGAGCAGAGGAAGTCTTATCCGGGGTTAGGAAAAAAAGAGGAAGAATTTTCACACAGGTTGGGTGGTCGGAGTTTCGAACGCGTTGAAGTCGTAAATCGCAGGTCGCAGCTGACGGGTAGACTAAACACCGGAAAAAAGGGACGGTTCGAAGCGAGACATTACGGGCCACTTGTAGAACTAAATTAAATGTGGGACAAGAGAGTGAACGAATAATCATAAATCCTTTGACTGTTTAAGAGCATTTTCGCGTACTATTGCTCTCTTTTTGTGTGGTCCGGTGGGTAAGCAAGATTGAGCACTTGGCGTTGAAAATAAGAAAGACAGTTTAGTTGCCTGTTAGTACTCCGATGTGAAAGTCAAATGTCTTTGGACTGCTATGTTATTTGGAAAAACGAAGCAACAAACCTCCCGCATTTTGAAAGAAATGGAGATTAGCAACTCGGGGTATCTGGATAGGCAAGATTGCCATTAAGACAGCGGAATGCTTGTATCAGCGTGAGAAAGCAACAATTCTTCATCTGTGAGCCGAATGAAAATTTGCGACTTGTTGGCTCAGTAAAGAAGTTGAAGCTACGGAGAAATTAAGATGTCGGGAGTTGACAACTTGTTAATAGTACTCTGGATCCAAGGAGAAGCGAAGCCAAGAACGAAACTCAGGTTGGGAACTCCAAAGACAGTGGTTAGGAACCATCATCACAATCATCACCTCCCCGTATGCAACAAAAGAGGCTAGCTAATCTTACGAAGCGAAGCGAGGCTCTATCAACAAAAAGATGTGCGTGTGTTTCTACACGGAAGCAGAGCAACCCCTACGCGTGATTGCGGTGGAACGCAGCCCGCACATGGAAATCTTCAGTGTAAAAAAAGTGTGGCAGTGTTATCTTTATAACCGGAGGAAATTTCGGTCAAAGATGACCCAGCACTTAAGATCAGCAGTCGACTAATTGCTATACGTATTTGTGCTATTTTTATTTTATAGCCTATTAAATGTTTATGTTTAGTGCAGTCAGGGCATTTGCAGGACACATTATTTATGTGTACGAGTGTGATTAGTTTTGAATGTTTAAGTGTGTGCCCATAAATTACAGTCTTCGCGCCAAGGACAACGTCGAATAACCGTAGATAAAAGAAAATTAATAATTGCTTAGCCACGGTCGTAACATTGGTGGTCCTCGGTGGGACCACGGTTACATCAATATTATCTTTTATTATTTATTTATTTGCTACAGTATACAGTTTGAGCTAAAATCTACTGGTCCTTAGCCCCTTTATTTAAAAACAAAGGACGTTCCCAGGTTATCACTATACTTCGATTCACCCTATGATGACACTGAAGGGAAAGGCACGTGAAACCTACCTCCGCAACTAAAAGTAGTTCCCAACATTTCCCGTAAAAACCAACGCATTTATTGCCCCAAACATACTTTATATTTCCCTAGCTGTTTACTCATAAGTAGTTATTTTAGACATAAATCTAATGAAATTGATCTATTTTCTGAAATAAAGTTTTAAAACTAGACCAACGTACGCATGCGTAGATATACAGTGTTTGGGAGACAAGGCTCCACCTCTACTAATCCTTCCTGGGCAGCAGAAGGAATCCACCACCACTAATCCACCGCCTTGAAGGGCCTACTGCAACGGGGTGGTGACAATCGCTCATTACCCATTATTGACAAGCTGGTGTTATGTGAAGGCCCTCATAAAAATAGCAACAAGTAAACCGGAGAGAGTGCTAGTGAAGGTTCCAATGAGTTAAAGGGGGAAGTGATTGACAGCTGCAAAGAGCAAGACACAGTTGGGAGTGACGCGGATGAACATAACTTTCGGCAGTCCTCGGAGGCTCACTGAGTGCGTAGGCTGTTGTACCTTAAACTGCAGTGTCATCTTCGGGTGAATCGAAGTATATGTCCCTTGGTTGGTCCTCTGTTAGACACCGCACTGGTTGGACATAAATAATGGATTCTAACTATTAACAACTAGGTTCACCTAATAATATGATTCTAACTATTAATAGGTAGGCTCACTTAATAATAGGATTCTAACTATTAATAGGTAGGCCCACCTAATAATGGGATTCTAACTATTAACAGGTAGGCTCACCTAATAATATGATTCTAGCTATTAACAAGTAGTCGCACGTAATAATAGGATTCTAACTATTAACGGTTAGGCTCACATTTCCTTCGGATACGACCAGTCACACAGCAAGATATTGAGTACACTACGTCAAGAAAGATTTCCACAGGCATCTGCTTCACCTCTAACTATAATTTCCTTGTATTCCTGTGTGGTGGATCCAAAACTCGAAAGAAACTTTCCATAGCATCCCATAGATTTTTATAGGGTTCATATCTGGTAAATGGGCTGGTCATTCTAGGATGGGAACTTCTGAGGAATGCACTTGTAATCACGTTCTAGTTATCACGGCTACGTGGAGAGGCGCAGTGTTCTGCTGGAATAGTGCATTTCCCTATGGTTGCATGATCAATTGGTAAAACTCAAATTTGTTCGTGAGGAAGATCGAAGCGCGCCCCCTTACTCCGGAGAAAGTTGCTCTCCCAACTAAGCTACACGGACGGAATGTATCGCTGCAGATTTGTCGTCTTGACACGTGCTTTACCTCTGTAGTACGCCACACGCTACGAAAAGATGCAGATGGTCTGCAAGGATACACACGTAGCTTTGGTTGTTCAGAGATGTATTTGAATGTGCAAGATGTTCTAACGTGTACCAATCCGGACACGTACCAGACCATGACCCAGCCTTCACTAGGCTGAAAAATTTCTGGTTGACATGTTGAGTCAATCGCTTCGTGGTGTTTCCTCCAGATCGCACCTTTCCCCTTACGCGAAATGAATGAAAGCTGGACGCATTGGACCAGGGGACCCGTCTCCATCCAAGAGCCACTGCTGATGTTATTTTGTCCATTTGAGACGCACAGCCTGGTGATGTGGCATTAGCCATAGAACTCTGCTGAGTCAGCTATTCACCTGGTCCACTGCGGCTAATGATCTCTTGAGGTACATAGTGTTGACGTTTCTGGAAATTCCCTTGAAGAAGTTATTGCCACTGTAGCTCTCCAGTTTGTCGCATTTGTACCAGGCAAACATCCATGGTCACGGTCATCCTTCACCTTTCTCCACCAACAGCACACTCCACGATGTGATTTTATTCTGGAAACGGCAAGTGTTCTGACACACCCTTCATTGTGCCGAACGGAGATGCTGCAATCCTTGTACCACCTCAGCAATGGAGTGACCCGTGCGTCTGGCACCCAATGTCATCCCTGTTTCAAACACTGTCAATTCACGACTATTATCCATACTGACATCAAATTACGGTCTACGTGATTGCAGTAATGCCCTCCTACCTATATTGCTGCCAAGTGGCGGATTCGTCCACTAGCCAGAGGATATTGTTGCATAGAGATCAGGCACCCTGTGATGCCTGTTTTTTTAGTGTATATCTCTGCACATATCAGCTCGATTTAAAAAAAAATAATTAGCTTACGGGTCTTTTATTGATAGGTGACTTCGCCCTTAGACTGAGCAAGTACCGAAGGTATAGAATCAAAATATAGCTTATTCTATATCAGTGCTTCTAAAAATTTGATTGAAACAGTTCTAGGATATCTACTACTGTTATCTACTACTGTATGTACAAATTCATTTATAAAAGGCATTAATGTGCATTGAACTTTGATCGATATCTTTTCTTTTAATAATACGATTTGAAAAATCCTCTTCACGCCCAAGTTTCGAATAAAACTTCTAATTTTTCATAAGATACGGTTTGGTCACATGTGCGATAATACGTAGTAGTTTTACTGAATATGTTTTTGTCTCATACTGTTACACTAACCTGAAGCCATACTGTAAAGCACTATGACGATCACAGAAGAAGGCTTAACCTGCCTAACTAAAATTGCACCGTAAATCTGACTGAATTACTTTAGATGAATTGATAGTTTCACTTCGTTGTAACTGTCTACTTAATTGAACATTAGGAATAATAACACGTCAAGGAAATTGTATTTACTGGGTCCACTCTTTATTTATTTGTCCTTTCCATTCTTGATATTCTCGATCACAGAAAACATCAACTGCAGATTATAACTCTCTATGAAATCATCAGTGATATAAGACTGCTATCGCTTTAACCCTTTAAACGGCCTATGTACATAAACAAAATAGTAGACATTGTTTGGGCTCATCAATAATAAACTTCTTTTCAACCATAAAACCATCAGTGGAGGGGACTGCAAATTTTAATTTCCAAGACAGTGCATCAAACCGTGATTTTTTAAGTTATACACTTTTTCTAACTAACTAATTTTTGCAGTTATTTCATCATTTATATGTCATTAGATGCGAAATTTAAGGGATATTTCAAAAATGTTTTAGTTTCTCCTGTAGCTACTTCTCGTCTTACGATACATTACAAAAATCATGCCCAAGTCGAAATTATTATGAAAGGAATAATTTATCCAATACTTAGGTTTACAGAAATAAATCGTTTTTGTAGTTCATAAGGAATGAAATAAGATTTAAATACAGAAATGTAATGAAGAAAAATTATAACATGCACCTAATATTTTGTTGCCCAGCCTTTAGCTTTAATCACAGCTTTGCATCATACTGTGAACAAGGTTTTGTAAAAGACTGGATTGAACAATACGATTGAATGAGTTAATTTTTTTAATAATATAACTATACTAGTGATCCTAATTTCTTGGCGTAGATTATAAATCAAAGTTTCCAAGCTTTTGCACATCAACCAGATGGCTTTTTTTATAGTTCATTGAACCACAAATTTTCTATCGGGTTTAAGTTCGGTGACTGTTGTAGCCAATCAAGATGCTGAACATTTTTTGCTGAAACCATTTTTTCACTGCTTCATCACGATGATAGGGAGCACTGTCATCTTGAAAAATAAAATTGCTGCCATAAAGTGTTCCAGACGATGGTAGTATCTTGTTTTTTAATATCTAGATGTGTTGCTGTGCATTTACCGTTCCGTCGACAATATGGAGATTCCCTACAGCATGTACACACATGTAGCTCCAAACCATGACCTTCACTGGATGCTTAACTGTAATCACTAAGCAACTTCGATGGAATTCTTTACGCTTGAATCTCCTTACATGGGCACCACTCTGATTCCCTTTAACACAAAATTCTGATTAATCACTGAAACATTTTCCCACTGCTTGGTTGTCCATAAGACATGCTGTTTTGCCCACTAAAGTCTACGCTGCCTTTGATTTGCAGTTAACAATGGCTTACGCCTTCCTCCGCAGCCACGTAAGTCACACTGAAGCAACCTCTTCCTAACAGTAGATGCACATCATAACAGTAGATAACATCAGTCACTTCAGACCATCTTTGAAGCAGTTCAGGTGAATTGAGCCTCCTGTCTGGTAAACCTAGCTTTCTGAGCATTCTGTCCTGCCTGGCTGTAGTAGATCTGGGCCTTCCATTGCGACGCATATTTTTAATATCACCAGTGTCGTTTGCCTTCTTCAGTAGCTTAATAGCTGTAGATTGATTACAGCCCACTCTCTCAGCGATTCACCATGAAGAATATCCATCATCATGCAGAACAACCATGCATTTTTACTCTGTCTGCTGTAGACTAGTTTTATATTGAGAATGTAGAAAATTTATACCCTAATAACAACAAGAAACGGACCATTACAATGCTCTGGTAAGCAAGTATTGCGTCATTTTCTTGTAGGACTTCCGTCCACAGTGGGTAGATTTTAGGTCCCAGCCACCTACAGCGAGTTCGCCTTTTGGGCAGGACACAGAAACGGAAGAAACGAGAGCAAGTCTAGCGACTTTGACAGAACAGTTTGTAGTGAAATTAGAGTACAGTAGATGGCGCCACCCCACAAGTACGATGTTGCACATAGAGGGGAGAGAATTTCAGGGTGGGTCATAGGAAAGGATACCCATTTAACCAGTGGGTCCAATCACCTAACGTGCTCTTCCGAAGCACGGCGAAAATTCAGTGATTGTTAGCAAATCACACCACCTCCGCAAGATCAACCCAGGATCGAACCTGAGGACCTTACACTGGTAGTCTTAATTGCTTACCACTCAGCCATTCGCGGCTTACAATGCTCTAGTAACTCTGCGCCGACCCTTATAAAGGTTGGAGTAGGATTAGGATAACATTAGGAAGCAGCCAATCAGGTAAAGAATTGTTCATGATTGGCTGTAACAACTGATATGCAGCTAACGTGAATTTCAATGTGTTTGTCAAACCCCATATTTTATGTCATATCTTAAAAACAGAAGTATCCAGAGGAAAACCTAAGACAGTTTTGTAATCTTTATTAAAGTTCACATTTAATGACATATGAACGATAAAATAACTATGAAAATTAGTTAAAAAAAGAGTGAAACTTAAAATTTCAGAATTGTAGATAATGCACTACCTTTGCACACCACAGACACTGCAGATCACCTTCTATAACATTCCATTTATGTTAATCAGATAGGAAAGTTTAGAATGATCCATTAGTCGTCATCAGTAGAAAAGTGATTTAAAAAACAACAACATACTGAACTCTTTGTGTCGGTGATTAAAAGAAAATGTGGTTGAATCATCATTCAGATAATGTCTGACGGAATGAATTCAGTATCTTTTATGAAGAATTTTTGTGCCGAAGACCTTAGCCAAAATATGAGTACATAACACAAAGAGAAGTGTATAATAAATATTTAAAGCGGCCGTTTGTGCGTGAATATAAATTCATTAAAGGCATCTGAAGCATCGGTGGTGTATAGGAATGAGGTCTGTTTTGCAGCGTAAGATAAAGTACAAAAACAGAACTAAAAGTACTGAAAGATGTGATTTCGAAAATGCCGAACATGCTTTTGAGATACGCGCTGTTTTTACCCAATTCTAATGATCTTGGAAAAGGTTTTCTGCATTATCACTAGTGTGTCATCGAATGAATCGGAAAAGTGAATGAAAGCTCATTTCGCCTGAAATGATATTAACTTGTTATTCAAATGGTTTTGTTAACACGTCCATCTGCATTTCAGATTTAGAATGAAGTTACGTGCAGTTTTTTAAACCATTGATTAGCCAAAATACGGTTATTTAACACTTCCCTAATATGATGCAGTTCCTCCTCTCGCCGTCAAAGGAACACTCACCGGATGACGCATAGGTTCAACGAGGTGTAGTGTCTCCATATACACCGCTGAGCCATTTCATTATGACCACCCCCAGCCTAGAGGAATGAGCGCGTATATATGCAACCCGAGACTAGCTTTCCGTTAATAGAATGTGCAGAGTCAGAATCGGAAAGGCTGCCGATTTATCTGAGTTTGATAAAAGAAGAAACTGTGATGGCAGGGCGCCCCGGAACTACGATCTCGGAAATGGCGTGGCTTCTGGTTTGTTCACGTGCCGGTGTAGTAAGTACGTATCAAACGCGGTGCGCAGATGTCCAAACGACGAACTTTCATTCAGCCGCATGTCGTGAGCGGCTCATTCATGCCAAAGGGTAGCAGACACTGTTGCTCATTGTTCACAGCGACAGGAGGGCCACAGTGCGACATCACCCGCGGCTGCGCCACTGATGATCAGGTCAATGTGTGGCAAGCCAATGTGGGCCAGCGTAGCCGAAGACCCAACTGGGTCCCCGTGCTCACTGCGTGTCAGCGCCAACAACGCATGGAATGCACCCAAGATAATCGAGATTGGATCATGGGTGATTGGAAGACATGGGCCTGGTCTGACGAATTAAAATTCCGGAGGCACAACGTACACGTCCGAGCGCGGATATGCCGATTACCAACGGAAGCTATGGCACATGAATGCAATATTGAGCGGAAACATGCGAGCGGCGTTAGTGTTATGCTGTGGGCGATGTTTTCTTGGGACTCCTTAGGCCCCATTATCCCAATAACACAATCACTGACAGCTGTCAAGTATTTGAACATCATCGCGTTCCAAGTTCGCCCATGCATGGCAACTGTGTTTCCCGCTGGTGATGGTCCTTACCAACAGAATAATGCGCCATGCCACACTTCCAGAATCGTTCAGGAGTAGTTCGAGGAACATGCTGGTGACTTTCTGTTAATGTCCTGGCCTCCAAATTCAACTGACATGAACCCAATCGAACATTTGTGATTCGACTTGGAGAATCGGGTTCACGCTAAATCAGCACCACCCCGAATCTTACGAGAACTGGAGGACCTGCTGTTGTCATTATGGTACCAGATACCCCAGGATACCTATCGCTATATCATCGAATAGTTGCCTCGCCAAGTGGCCGCTGTTTTGCGTGCTAAAGGTGGTCTTACAGCTTATTAGGTAGAGGGACATAATGTACTGAATCATCGGTGTATATCAATTTATATTATACGGCAACCAAATGGAAACAAGGGCAAATAAATATTCAGTATTTAGGCCACAATTGTTTAATGTGTTCATTAGATAGCTTAAGATACGGTTTAGAATAGAAAATTTGATATTTTGACCAAACATCGCATTACCCTTGATGATGCACTGCCATGGTTCCTGTCTCATACTTGATGTTACAGGATAACTGCAACACGCCGTTTTAATGAAAGTGTGGTTTACCTTTTCAGTTAGTTTTACTCTTCGCTCTCATGTCCAGCCATGTATGGGCCATTAAAAACGGTTCTGCCGTATTTTTTTAATAATTTTACTATTCGCAATCTATTTTCTTTCATTCTGATGCCTTATATGTTCTTTCCTTTGATGTCATTATCATCTGTTTAAGCATTCTAATCTGGGTTTATTTACTGTTACTCTGCTTCTTAGTTACTAATACCTAAGCTTCAGATTCACATAAAGTACAAATCTTCTTACTGTTCTGGAGATATTTCCTTAAACTTTTATTCGGCAAATGTTTCATAAATTACTACTGAAACTTCGGTCCATTTCATTCCGTTCACCTCATGAAGTGACGGTCATCTCTATTCCTTTCTCATTTTACTTCAGTCCAGTCCGTAAAAACACTTCGTGCTGGAGGTTGAAAATTAATGTAAGTACATTGCCGTCTATGCACGATAAAATAGTTTAAAAAATCGTTTAATGTAAAAACACCTTAGTCATAAAAGCATTCACATAAAACACTAGAATCTTTCAGATCCGCAACGGATCCATCCTCAGGTGTAAGTCTGATGGTTAGATCAGCATGATATATACACAGTGGGGTGAGATACAAAAATGACGTAGAGTGTAATGAAGGCATGCGCACTACAGAAACATAAAAGTTCAAACAGGGGAGTGTATTATTATTCAAAGTTTATAAAAATATTTTTAGAAGCTGCAATCTGTAACAAAAATTTCCAGGGATTATGAATGATACTTGGGTAGTCGTCGTTACAGCATTGGTGGCAATGAGCGAAAATCTGTAGACTCTCAGTAAGAAGGGTTAGATGCTTAGATTTGGGAGTGGTGAGCATTTTGGTTTTTTCCCACAATGGTTGAAAAGGTTCGTTAAGTAGTAAACGTGACATTGCTGTATTGGAAGAACACGTTTTTATATTATATTCGTGTTCTTTAAGGCGAGTACTTAGATTAGGAGTTGTTGAACCGATATAGATTAAGTTCTCCGTTCCAGTTTCGATAGCTTTGAGAGGTATTGCATAGATTCGATGTTGGTCTAATAGCTGTATGGCACCTCTGTCTTTTTTTTTTTCTTTTTTTTTTTTTGGTGATGGAGTAGATATTGCGTGTTTTTGTTCCAAAATTAAGATCAAAAGGTTTACAAATATTTTTCAGAGTGTTTATAACAGTCGGGATATAAGGTACAGATCCCACATAGCGAATATCACGCTTATTAATGTTAATTAAGGAGCAAGTGGTACGTTCTTGAATTTTTTGTAGAATCCTATTGACAGTATGTGGATTATATCCAAAGACTGTAGTGAGGTCCCTGATTTTATCAATTTCGACATTGTATAGCTCGATGGTTGAAGAATGTGTTTTTGCACGATTTAACATAAAACGAAGTGAGGAAAGTTTTTGAGATATGGGCTGAGAAGAAGTTTCAGGGATCATAGATAATGAAGCAGTAGGTTTTCGATATACTGAGGTGATAATATTGTGGTTATTAGCATCACGTCTAATCAAAATATCGAGGAAAGGTAATGTTAGATCAGATTCATGTTCAATGGTAAAATGTATAGAGGGGAATTTAGACGACATGGTATCAATGAAAATATTCAGATCAATGATAGATGAAGGCCAAATTAATAAGATAACGATACAGCAATGTAACGAACCTTTTCAACCATTGTGGGAAAACCAAAATGCTCACCACTCCCAAATCTAAGCATCTAACCCTACTTACTGAGAGTCTACAGATTTTCGCTCATCGCCACCAATGCTGTAACGACGACTACCCAAGTATCATTCATAATCCCTGGAAATGTTTACTACAGATTGCAGCTTCTAAAAACATTTTTATAAACTTTGAATAATAATACACACCTCTGTTTGAACTTTTATGTTTCTGTAGTGCGCATGCCTTCATTACACTCTACGTCATTTTTGTATCTCACCCCACTGTGTATATATCATGCTGATCTAACCATCAGACTTACACCTGAGGATGGATCCATTGCGGATCTGAAAGATTCTAGTGTACCTTTTATGTGAATGCTTTTATGACTAAGGTGTTTTTACATTAAAAAAATTTTTAAACTATTTTATCGTGCGTAGACGGCAATGTACTTACATTATTTTTTTTTACTTCAGTCCAACCTTTTAAAAGTCATTTACCAATTTATAATATTTTATGCTACCTCTTTAACTAATTCTCTGGTATTTAATAATTTTGAAAAACAATAAATATGATTTTACGCGTTCTTGACCAGATAAAGTCGGATTACGAGGACAACTTCCACATCGTGGATTACCTAATACGATACGCTTCTTATATTATTAGTGTAAGCGTTACTTCAAATCAACCCTCATTTTATTTGCCATCCCTACGTCTTTTAATTGCAGAAACTGAAGACATATACGCATATACACTGAAGTGCCAGAAATACTGGTATACCAGCCTAATACTTGGTAGTTGTCCCACAGGAGCGCAGACTGCAAAAATACGACGTGGCATGGGCTCCATTAGCTTCTGGAAATATGCTGCAGGTAATGCACACCATACTTCCTGCAGAGCGCTCCACAATTCGGGTGTATTCCGAGGTCTCGCATTCCTGTGTTCCATAGCGCGTTACATGGCATCCCAAATGTGTTCTATCCCATTCAGATCTGGGGACTTTGGTGGGCATGGCAACACCCCAAACTCAGATGAATGCTCCTATAACCATAATGTGGCGTCCCGACACTTGTGTGGAGGTGCATTGTCCTGTTGGAACACGACCAACCGATTAGCATGAATGCAGGACATGAACGGGTGTACCTCGTCAAAAAGGATGCGCACATAGCGTTGGCCGGTCACAGACGTTTATAGACGTACCAGGAGTCCCAGTGAAGTCCAGCTAAACACACATAATACCATTACGGACCCTCCACCAGCCGGTACGGTTCCCTGTTGACAGGCGGGATCCATGGCTTCATGGGGTTGGCGCCACACACGAATCCTTCCATATGCCCGATACAGTTGGAAACGCGACTCGTCAGACCAGGCAACTTGTTTCCAGTCATCAAGTGTCCAGTGGCGGTGTTGCCGTGCTCAAGCGAGGCACATAGCTCTGTGTCGTGTACCCATCAAGGGGAATCGAGTTGGGCGTCGGCTCCCAGAGCCCATATCGTGCAGGGTACATTGCACAGTCTGGACGCTGATGCATGCTTGTTGAGGCTCCAGCATTGAATTCCGATGATATCTGCGAGAGTATTGCACGCCTATCGCGTGAAACGATTCTTCACAACCGACGATGGTCACGTTCACCCAATGTCTTTTTACGGCCACACTTGTATCGTAGGTTGGAGGTTTTTCCGGAATTCTTGTAGTCATGGTATACCCTTGCAATGGTCGTCCATGAAAATCCGAACTTCGTTTCTACCTCCGAAATACTATGGCCCATCTCACGAGTGCCAACTGTGACACCGCTTTGAAAATCGCTTAAATTGTCATGACTTGCCATTCTCATGCCGAAAACAGCTCTGACAGGATGTTTATCGCTTTATATACGCACTGGCGGACGCAACTGAATACGCGCATGGGTGACGTTGCTATGTATTTTGCATAAGCTCGTCTGTACCAGTTTTTCTGGCACTTCAGTGTACATTGACTTAATGGAAACAAAGATATATATATATATATATATATATGGGATGTAAGGTCAGGTGATGCGTAACATCACAGCCTCTCCTTGACAAATGTCAACCCCGCCTTCTCGTGGTACATCCTGTTCCCACTAAAGGGGCTCTGACGACCGCCAATAGCGGTATAACTATACCATCGGGATTAGAGGAAATTCTATCCCACACTCACCAACCCGCTTGGCCAGCGTGGTGAGTTATGGCCAAACCCCTCCAAAATGATTCCACAACTTAAATCTCGGCCCTCAGTCTCCGGCGGCTGGAATGTACCTGGCCAAGGCAGCGGCCAGTGCGACATGAAGGCAGAGGGTGCTAAGAATCCCGGAGGACCGGACTAGGCTGCCATCTGATGCTGACCTTGGCTACGTACAACGGACGCTCCCTATCTTCTGATTCAAGGCTTCTTGAATTGGAAGAGGAACTACAAAGGATCAAGTGGGACATCGTGGGGCTAAGTGAGGTAAGGAGAAAAGGAGAAGATCTCATCGAACTGAAAAGTGGACATCTCTTCTACTATCGTGGGACAGATACTGGCAGAACTAGTGGTGTTGGATTTATAATAAACAAGAAACTGAAGGATAAAGTTGTAGAAGTTGAAAGTTCCTCTGACAGAGCTGCACGACTCGTTATCCAACTCTCGAAAAGATACCAGGCTCAGATTATTCAAACTTATGCACCCACCACAAGTCATCCTGAAGAAGAAATTGAAGAATTTTATGAGGAAATTTGTCATCTAAATAATAAAGGTAAGCAGCACTTGAAAATAATTATGGGAGATTTCAATGCAAAAATAGGGCAACGGCAACAGAATGAAACTTCAGTAGGTAAATTCGGTCACGGCAACAGAAACCAGCGTGGAAATACTCTCGTTGAGTTTGCAGAGGCAGAAGGGTTTTTCATCTTGAACTCCTTCTTCAAGAAAAAGCCACACAGGGAAATGGACATGGAGACATCCAAATGGGACGACAAGTGAAATTGATTTTATTATGTGTAACAAAAACTTCGTCATAGAAGACTGCAGTGTGCTAAACAAGTTCAACACAGGTAGTGACCATAGATTGGTGAGATGTAAGATGCACCTCAACACCAAACTTGAACGTGGCAAGCTCATAAGACAAACAAAATCTATTGACATAACCAACCTTAAAAAACACCATAATACCTTCAAGTTGGAACTGAAGAACAGGTTCTCTGCTTTAGAAGGCCTAACATCGGAAGAAGTGGACATCTCTGAAGTTAACAGAAAAGTAACCAAAGCTCTTATGGAAACAGCAACAAAATTAGCTGGGTCTAAGAACAAGTTGCATGTAAACAAATTATCAGGAAAAACGAAAATGTTGATGCAAAAAAGAAGAGAGATGAGGACAACTAAAGATGATGTGACTTCCAAAGTGGAATATATAGAGCTATGCAAGACAGTAAGAAAAAGTATCACTGGAGACGTAAGAAAATTCAACTGTGAACTAGTGAGGAAAGCAATTGAAAACAACCAAAGCCTAAAGATAGCAAAGGGACATCTCAGTAAGGGAAGAAAACAGATTATGGCACTGAGAAAAGAAGATGGTTCTGTAACAAGAAATAGAGGCGAAATTTTGACAAGAGTGAAAGATTTCTACTCCAAATTATATGAAAGGGATGATACATGCACTCCAGACATCATGAAAGATACCAGTACCAGAGTTCCTCCAGTCCTTCCAGCAGAAGTTGCACATGCAATCAAGAACATGAAGCGGGGAAAAGCTCCAGGAGAAGATGGAATTACTGTAGACATCATACAAGAAGCAAGTGGAGAAATTGAAACAGTACTCGCCCAAATTTTCACTCGATGCCTTAATGAAGGGAAAGATTCCTGAGGATTGGAACACCGCTACAATGATCCTGCTACATAAGAAAGGTGACATTGAGGATCTCGGAAACTACAGACCTATCAGCCTCCTATCAGTAGTTTATAAAATCTTCACTAAAGTTCTTTCACACCGCTTGAAGGTAACACTGGACATGGCTCAACCGAGAGAACAAGCTGGATTCAGGAGTGGCTACAGCACAATAGATCATATCCACGTACTGAGAGAACTAATTGAAAGAGCGAGGAATATGAACTTCCATTGTGCATGGCTTTTATAGATTATGAAAAAGCCTTTGATTCGGTGAAACCATCAGCAGTTACAATGGCTCTGAAAACCTGCGGTATTGAAGATGCATACATTAATATTATTAATAACATCTATGAAAATGCAAGTGCAAAGATTAGGCTGTTTGAAAATACAACACACATAAAAATTGGAAAGGGAGTGAGACAAGGTGACACCATATCTCCGAAGCTCTTTAATGCCACATTGGAGGGTGTTTTCAGTCGCTGAGCTGGGAAAACAAAGGGATAAAGATTAATGGAGATTATCTAACCCACCTTCGTTTTGCTGATGACGTAGTCATTTTTGCAACTACCCCATCAGAGCTGCAGAGTATGATCCAGGAACTTGCTGACAAGAGTAAAGAAGTGGGATTAAAAATGAACTTTCAGAAGACAAAAGTGATGTTCAATGCTTTTACAAGAAATGAAGATTTATTGATTGATGGAGAAAAGCTGGAGATAACAGACACGTACGTTTATCTTGGACAGCAGATATCAAGTGAGGGTCACATTGATGAAGAAATTAATCGGCGTACAAAACTTGCCTGGAGAGCTTTTGGAAGAAACAGCATAATTTTCAAGAGCAATATGCCATTATGTCTTAAAAGAAAAGTGTTTGATCAGTGCATCCTTCCAGTGCTTACGTATGGTGCAGAGACGTGGACCTTAACTAAAAGAGATATACAAAGACTGCAGACAACTCAAAGAAGCATGGAGAGGTGCATGTTTCGTGTAACCAGGAGAGATAAGAAGAGGAACTCGTGGATCCGAAAAATGACAAGAGTGGAAGACATCATGATCAGAGTTAAATCCCTGAAATGGCAATGGGCTGGACATACTGCCAGAAGGACAGATCATCGATGGACAGCCGAAATTTTAGATTGGATTCCAAGGGACAGGAAAAGACCCAGAAGAAGACCACATGGGAGATGGGTGGATGAAATTCGAAAGTATGCAGGGGTGACATGGAGGAGACTGGCACAAGACAGACCGTTGTGGAGGAAACTTGGGGAGACCTTCGTCCAGCAGTGGATTGATAATGGTTGACAATGATGATGATGATGATATATATATTAATATTTTATCTCTCAGGATTTGTTTTTATTTAGCTTTTTATTATTTATTTTGTGTGTTGGGTTTCTATAAGCAATTTATACCGATTCAGGTTTCCCAGAGCAAAAGAAGCCTGACGGAAACTTTAATTTTCGAGTGTGTAAAGTTTATTACACCCTAAAAGTGATCGTTAATCAGTTTGAAGATGGGATTCAACTAATAGCTTGCTTTCCCGCATGGCATTATAGCTAGTCAGTGAGGTCGTAAAACATTCAATGAAGAATTATTTCATATTTCACGAACAATCATCTGACGCAGACCATTGTTATAACATAACGTTATATCGTAACTTCGAGTGTATTTGAAGCTTAACACTAAGCGTTCATGTTCATGTAGAAAAGTAAGCTCTCGTAAAAACAGAATCCCTCGCTAATAAAATTTACCTCCCATTTTTAAGGGCAAAGGAAGTTTCAGAGCGGAAAGTGAAAACAAAAAGAAGCTGCAAAACCTTTTTCTGTCCCACATGTTGCCGAACATTATATAGCAACGAAAAAATGGTGTGTACGGTGTGCGATAAATCCGAACACCCTACACGCCCCTGATATGTCCTATATGCTACATTTGAAGTTTCTTTTTTCATTGGCATCCATCACACTTCTAACTCAATGAATTTAGCCCTTTAGTATCATAGGTTTTGTAAGTTTATCACATTTATTACAGTATCATACTTTTCCAGGTTTTATCACATTTTATTTTACATAAAAATACAGATTTGAGTGTGACTTTCGCAAAGAAAACACACAGTCGAGTCACATTATTGTGACCACCTCTTACTTTCGACGTCAACAGCGCGTAGCCAATAAAACTAGACACGTGTCGTGAGCTGGCTTACAGGGTATATCAGCTGTGCTGTAGGCATTCTCAGAACATACCACTCGTTGCTGTACTGGATAAAAAGAGCGATTTATCAGATTGGCAAAAAGGGATGATTATCGGCTTTCGAGCCAAGGGTTGCAGTATTTCTGAAACAGGGCAGTTCTTGAACTATTCGTGTGCTGCTGTGGTTAAAGTGTATCGTGATTGGAGAAATGACACTATTAAGAATAAGCGACGTAGAATCTCCGGAGCACCACGTGCCATTGTTGTGAGAGGTGAACGTCGTCTGCGAAAGTGCGTGAGGGCCGATCGATATGCTACAGTGGAGCTGCCTACTGGCTAAATGAACCAGCAGGCACCCGAAAGTGCGTCTAAAACTACAGTTTAGCAAACCCTGCTGCGTATGGGGCTCCAATGTAGACGGGTGGTCATTGCACCTATGTTAACGAAGGTGCATAGGCACAAAAGGCTTCCATTTGCACGGCAGTATTGGAATTGGACCTCCGCGGATTGGCAGAGGATGGCCTTCTCCGATGAGTCACGTTTTCTGCTTCATCGAACGGATGGACGTTGGCGTATAAGGCGAGAAACATCGGAGAACAAACACTCTTCAGCCATTGCTGGAAGAACACATGCCGGTCGGAACAGCGTTATTATCTGGGAAATGATTTCGTGGCATTTTATGGATCCACTCATACCTGTGGAAGGTACTATGGACCGAATTCGTCATGAATCCATCCTTGCAGACCACGTACACCCATCATGCTGATGGTTTTCCCTGGGGCGGATGTTATCTTTCAGCACGACAATGTGACATGTCACACTGCTAGAAATGTCCGAGAATGGTTGGAAGAGCACGATAAAGACTTCATACCCTGACACCCTAATTCCCCAGACGTAAACACAAATAATCATCTGTGGGACCCCTCGATCGTGTTGTTCGCTCTATGGATCCTCCACCACGCACCCTCCAGCAGTTGTCAGATGCACTGCAGTCAGCATGACTCCACATACCTGTGAAAACCTTCCAACCAGTACCTTATTGAGCCACTCTAAACTGTCTAGCTGCTGTCTACGCTGTACACGATGGTTAATCTGGATATTAGCTGGTGGTAACAATAATTTGACTCGACCGTGTATATATCAATGTAAATAATAATAGAAAAACTACTTCGACATAACCAACAATTTTTGGACAAGCAGTGATGGTGTCTGTAACACTAGCAAATAATAGCATTTGATATTTAAAATTCGTTAAAAATAGAATTGAACTTCATTTCAATCGAATCTCACTAAAACTTAAATGTTCAAATAATCTCTTCAAATAAAACCTAACACTAGAATAGGTACGAGTAATATTTAAATTTATATAGCAAGGTAACTTTCCGTCAGATGATCTACACATACCAACCACTGATTTAAAAACTTTTGTTCAATAACGGGTTGAAACTCTTTTAACCCGAATTACAGCACGTATGCGGTTTGGCGTGGATTTCACAAGATGTTGAAGTGCATCTACGTCTACAGTATACCAGTCGTTCACCAGAAAGTCCTTTAACTGGTTCATATTTGACGAAAGAAGACTTTACTCACGGCTCTGGTTTGTTAACATGTCCCATACATTTTCAATAAGGTTCACATCCGGGCATTGTGTTGGGCAGGTAAGATGGATGAATTCACTGTCATGCTCGCTGAACTATTGCTAAACATATCTTGAGCGATGGACAAAAATATTGTCCTTGAGACAACCGTCACCTAATGGATAAAAAGATAAAAAGTCAACCAACATTGCAGGATTGAAATCATCGGCAGCAATGTTCAGATAATACTTGGAGGATACCCGACCTTTCAGCAATATCAGGACCTTCCTCACACAATAACACCAGCTCCAGAACCTTGAATTGTATTTACAAGGCAACCTCGTTCCGTTGCTTCACGGGGCTGGGGCCAAAATCTCCGCCTCGCGTCGGTACAGAACAAGGTACACCGCGACACATCGGATCATATCCTTTTTTTCCCCGTCTTCCAGCCACGGTGTTCCAGACACCATTGTAGACGAACTTTCCCTTTCTTCACAGAAATCAGGGGTTTCTGTGCTAATTTCCTTAGCATACGTAGTTGAGATATGAGTCGGGAACATATTTCATTGAATGCTTTTGTCAATTGCCGCAGACAGGAAGTCCTGTTTTTCTGTACAAGCCTTCTAAGACAAAGGCGATGTTGCTCGTGATAGATTTTCGTCGCGCCAAGGTTACGACTCTTATACAAGCAATTGGGTAATATTGCATTGATTAAAGACTCGCGATAACTCACCTTTTCAGAAACCAGTCAGTTCTTCTGTTTGGTTATCGTCGCTTGAGCCAGATGAACTTCCACAATAAGCCCTTCCTTCACAGAACTCAGAAAGACCCTTCGTTTTTCAGATTGTGACCAATACTACTGACGCTTACTGACGATAAACATTTTTCAATGTTTGCCTAATTCACGTGGCGCCGCACTTGACTAGGGTTGGAAAGAAAGTAATGTCCGATGAAGAGTTACCCGAAGTCGAAGTCACGGCCGTGGCGCATATCGGCCAATTGGATTGCGCAGCACATTGGCCTCTGAGATTGGTGGGGTAAGTCAGTGGCAGCGCCAATGAACATCAAAGGGGACAAGGAGCACATCTGTTACTGCACGTTGTATCAGTTTCGTCGCGGTAGCAAACCCGCAAGTGCTATAAGGAACATTACCAGTACGTACCCCAATGCCATATCACATCGTCAGTGCTATCGTTGGTTCGAACGGTTTCGGGTGGGAAGGTTTGACCTGTCAGACGGTTTCGAGAGGGAAAGTTTGACCTGAGAAACGGTTTCGAGAGGGAAAATTTGACCTGACAGACAGTTTCGAGAGGGAAAGTTTGACCTGACCGACGGTTTCGAGAGGGAAAGTTTGGCCTGACAGACGGTTTGAAGAGGAAAAGTGTGACCTGACAGATGGTTTCGAGAGGGAAAGTTGAACCTGAGAGACGGTTTCGAGAGGGAAAGTTTGACCTGACAGACTGTTTCCAGAGGAAAAGTTTGACCTGAGAGACGGTTTCGAGAGGGAAATCTTGATCTGACAGACGGTTTCGAGAGGGAAAGTTTGAACTGGCCACCGGTTTTGAGAGGGAAAGTTTGACCTGATAGACGGTTTCGAGAGGGAAAGTTTGAACTGACCGACGGTTTCGAGAGGGAAGGTTTGACCTGACAGACCGTCCAAAAGCCGAAAGACCTGCTTCAGTGGATATAGACATGCTGGTGACATTAGTATAGACTTACCTGCGTGTGACTGCGCGGAAATTTGTCGAACAGCTAGGGATTGCCCAAACAGACATTATCACGCACCTGCGTCAAATTATGGAGGTGCACAAGATGGGAATTTGGGACTATCAACTCACATTTGAGCCGAAGCCAAATATCGTAGGTAAATACGTTTCTCTGCTTGCACGTGACCAGGTAAAACCGTTCTTGGACCGTATTGTAACATGTGGCGTGAAATGGGTTCTGTATGACAATGTCAGTTCCCTGAAACAGTGGTTGGGCTCAAAAGAGAAGCCCATGCCGACCCCCAATGCAGACTTACACCCACGTAAGGTCCTGTTGTCTGTTTGGTGGGATGTGCGGAGTGTCATGCTTTTTGAGCTGCTCCTGAACAACACCATTATCACTGCCGAGGTGAGCTGCTCCTGAACAACACCATTATCACTGCCGAGGTGAGCTGCCGTCAGCTGAACGATTCGCACGCATAGCTCACGTCGAAACGACCAGCACTGCTGAACCGCAAAGGCATCCTCCTATAGCACGATGGGAGGGACTTCACTCAGCATTGGCGGACTGTCACAGAATCAGAGACCTGCTGCCGTTTCCAGCCTATTCCTCGGACATTTTCTCCAAGCGACAACCACATTTTCCGATCGTTGCAGCATTTCCTGGACGATTCATCAACTGGGTTGATGCAGAACTCTCACGACTCACATCTTTACGCACAATTCTACATAGACGATATCCAACTGCTGCCCAGACGGTGGGATCTAGTCGTGGAAAATGATGGCGACTACATTTTGGATTGATTTGGACTTGTATATACGGTAATTAGCATTTTTCTGTACCCTTGCATTTGTAGACATTATTTTCATTCCATCGCAGTACTTCGCATATGCAAACATTTTCGCATGTAAAATACATGATTCTGCAGAAAGGTTCCTAAGTCAGTGGCCGATGTGTGTATAAATTACGTTAAAAAGAAAATGTTTCTAGAAGTGAGATTCAGCACTTCTTTTCCCCTTCTATCAGCGTTTCTTGTTTTGTCCAATTTCAGGTCGCGCATGGATTCCCTGCACGTTCTTCTCATGACCATGTTGTTCTTATTTCCCGCAATTAGGGGTGATCGAAACTTTGTACATCAGGTGCTTACGTTGGCCGATTAACTACCAAGAAAAAAAGACGCCACTGTCAGCTTACAGTTGTTTTCTTTAGGAAAAAGATATTGTTTTGTGTCAGAAATGTTGCGTGTAAAACCTTGTTGATTAATGTATTTCATTCCATTTCGATTCTTAAATTTGAATATTCTTATGTAAAATAGAGCGTATCAGATAAATGGTTCTCGCACGCATTCATTCCCTGGGTTTACCTGTATCATTGCAATATGAGTATATGAAACTTTCTAATCTTTGGGGAGCGCAAATTCCATAATAATGATTACACAAGATCACATGGCATATAATTGTTGCAAGATTTTAGGACACCAGATCAGATATACACGGTCGAGTCACATTATTGGGACCACCACCTAATATCCAGAAGAACCGACGTGTGCAGCGCGGACAGCAGCTAGACGCACTAGCAATGACTCTTTAAGGTGCTGCAAGGTGTTCACAGTTATGTGGAGTCATGCTGACTGACTGCAGTGCATCTGACTGCTGCTAAAGGGTGCGTGGTGGAGGATCCATAGAGCGGAAAACACGATCGAGGTGGTCCCACAGATGCTTAATTTGGTTCACATCTGGGGAATTAAGTGGTCAGGTAAGTACTTTGAAGTCTTCATCGTGCTCTGACAACCACTCTCGGACATTTCTGGCTGTGTGGCACGTTGCATTGTCGTGCTGGAAGATCCCATCCGTCCCAGACAAGACAATCAGCATGTATGGGTGTACTAGTACCTGGTCTGAAGGATGGATTCATAACTAATTCGGTCCATAGTGTCTTCCATAGGTATGAGTGGACCAGAGAATGCCAAGAAAGCATTTCTGAGACCATAACGCTGTCGCCACCAGCTTGTGTCCTTCCAGCAATGGTTGAAGAGTGATTGTTCTCCTATGTCTCTCGCCTTATAGGCCAATGTTCGATGAAGCAGTAAACGTGACTCATCGGAGAAGGTAATCCTTTGCCAATTAGCGGAGGTCCACTTCCGACAGTGCTTTTCAAATGTAAGCCTTTTATGCCGATGCACCTTCATTAGCATAGGTGCAGTGACCATCCGTCTGCATCAGAGGCCCCTACGCTGCAGAATTTGCTGAACTGTCGTTTTAGACACACTTCCGGTAGCCCCTGGTTCATTCGGCCAGTGAGTTGCTCCATGAAGCATGTCGATCGGCCCTCACGCACCTTCGCAGCCGACGTTCACTTCTCGCATCAACGGCACGTGGCGCTCCGCAGTTTCCACTTTGCTTATTCGTAATGGTGCCATTTCTCCAATGACGATACATTTTAAGCATAGCAGCACGCGGACAGTTCACAAACTGCGCCGTTTTAGTAAAACTGCCAGCCTTGGACCAAAGGCCGATAATCATCCCTATTTGGAAATCTGATAAATCGCTCCTTTTATCCATGACAGCAACGAGTGATGTGTTTTCAGAATGCCGACAGCACACCTTTTATACCCTCCAAGCCATCTCTCTACACTTACCTTCTTTCATGGGCTACGCGCTGTGGACGTCAAAAGTAAGAGGTGGTCACAATAATGTGACTCGACTATGTAGCTGCGTAACTTTCTAGGGAGAAGTGTTTTCAAAACTATGAAATTATTCCTTGCTAACCCTTGCATGAATATAATACTAATAGTACTTACAAATATCGAACGTAGCTGGTTTTTTCGCATTCAGTTAATCTTTACTTGCACAAAACTGTAAGATAGAAAGCTTCAAAACATGGAGTAAAAATGATTACAAAACATGCTAAAAACGTATTTCTTTCGGATCGAGAAAGAAAACAACGATACACAGAGCAGTACTGCAAAGCCTCTGACGTTGGCCAAGAGGTTAGAACGCTGATAACTGGTTATTCGTTCAAGCTGAGTTCAGGTCATAAGTAAGTTGTGTGCTTGTATTAAGACGCTAGCTCTCTCCTTCTCTGGAACTAATGGCCCAACATTAAGGACAGGTGATTGCTTATAACTCAAATAGCTGCTCATGGTGGTTTTTTAACCCTGGAAAAAATCACACATCAAATAATATTTTTTTCTTATTTCTTTTATTTGGAACTTCTCGGGTTAAACATCGCACTGTACACTGAATCGCAATTTAATTGGATATAGCAGAAGTTATTCAATTGCTTGACTGCTACTCCTGCGTTATTATGAATGCCCGGCCGAAACTATGGTTATGTACGGTCATCACTTCCCAGATAGAGTTTGATTAAACATGTGATGGGAAAATCATGTGATTTGGATGCTTTTGACCCAGGGAAGATTCTAGGTGCGTGCAAGATGAGTTAATCCATCTCAGAAGTCATCAACACACTGGGATCTTCCCGTGATACAGTGTCCAGGATGTTTCATGGATACGAAAATACTGGCAAAAGAACAAGCTCCAATAAGAACAAGAATTGCAGAGGTGTACCGGCATTCACAGCTATTGGATCGAATCGTTACAATTGATGGGCGGAAGACAATGTCACAAATCACCACCGAATTTAACAGAGGATAAAGTCGCCATGTCAGTGCAAAGACCCTTCACCGTACTTTCAAATGTCTAGGGTTCGGGATTCGCCGGCCCCCAGAAAGGCATGACACTGGGATGAACGCCTTGCAAGGGCAAAAGCGCATCGTCACAGGACAAGAGAAGACTGGAAGCGGATTGCCTGGAATGATGGATTCAGAGTTAGATAGACTGGAATGATAAATTGACTCGCTGCTTATGAAGCCGATGGGTGAATGTGGAACTGGCTTCAACCTCATAAAGCCAAGGACGCTTCAGGTCAAATTGGAAGAGTACAAGCTGGTGTGGCTCACTAATATTCTGGCATGTTTTCAGCTGGATTGCTTTGGGACCTTTGGTATGTGTACAGTTGACTTTGAGTGCGTCCAAATATGTGTACATTCTAGCCAAACATTTAGGGAAAGTTATGTCTTGCATGCATTCAAGTGGCAATAGCGTATTCCAGGAAGATAAGATACCTGCCCATCCCGCATGCCCCAACTGGCTACTGAATGGGTACAAGAGCTTTGTAGCAAATTTTGTGAATCTGAAACCCTGAATCACAGACTTAAACACAATCGAACATCTTTGGAATACCATCGGACACGCTGTTCGGGTAGATGTCTCATCGGCTACGAATCTGAGCGAATTATGGACAGTTTGGAGTTGTCATGGCTGGGCATAACTGTAGAACATTTTCCAAACCGCGTGGAATGAATTTCTCTTTGTTTGGCCTCCGTCATGAGGACAAGATGTGGACTAATTCGTTATTATGCAGATATACATAATTCAATGGTACTTCAGGGTATAGAGATTTACTTCTTCGGTGAAAAGGAGGAACGCAATAACACCTGCGTGAAAATAGAAACGGGAATTATAACGGTCATCACCAAAAAAGGCTAGAAAAAGAAAAGTAAAAGTTTTTAACAAACCGTTTCGTTCAACCTCGTCAGCTGTGACGTATATTCTAATTTAACTTTCATTTTTAGTTCCTTTTCCTATGTAAATTTGAGTCTGTTCTCTTTTGCACTTTCCCAACTTAACCAGATATCTTCTCTCTCACATGAATGAGGTTGGCAACACTTTCGAGGTCAGAGAGAGTAACGTATGAATGTGATAAGAACGTTAGATAAAAAGGACGATACATCAGTTGCTTAGTGTATATGTGTGTGTGGAGATGTTCGATCGTTCTTCAGCTAGATTATACGATAGATAGTTAAGGTATTATACGTGAAGGATAAAACTAGCAGTGCTATATTGTGAATTTCATCAATCGTGCTGGACCAATAAAAGGTTATCGTAAGTTTGATTTCTGAATACATTTAGTCTGGCAGTAAAAGCTTAATTGGAACTATCCCATGCAACATATTCTCCTTTAGTTCAGAATTTCCTTAATCATGGCTTTAGACATAGCGTAACACCAATCTCGCACACGAAAAAGGCTTACGTTATACAGCCATGACCTTGCTGTCAAGAATTGGTCACAAACAAGCCTGAGCTTAACTTCAGTGACATTTATCTTTACGACCAACAACTAATAAATACATTTCCAGTTTAGCAAGTGTAACTCTCACTGTAACACTTTCTGAGTACAAAGTGGAAAGCTGCGGATTTTTGGAGATGAAGTGCCCTGATTAAACCTAAGAGAATTCGGGAAATTCATCTCTTGTTGGAGATAATGCAATCAGGTATCTCCTGTAACATGAAGAATCTTTGATATAAACTTCATTTGAATAGCGCGACTCTTTCTTGGTTTTGTAATTTTTACAAAGAGCAGTGTATAAATTTACCGAACTTTCATTGTGCAACTGTTAATGAAACCGAATTATTTTCCCACACATTTTTTCCCACTATTGTTCTTACCTAAAATCTAATGTTCCCAGAATTGCTATTTTAGCGTTGTAATAAATCTGCCGCCGTTTGAAAGACCTCCCAGCAGTTTCAGCTTTAATAAAAAAAATAACTCACCACATTTCTCATCGCTAGCGATCGACCTATTCAATGATGCAAACAAAAATGCCATCCTATTGCTAGAGTTGATGCTTTATCTTTGTACTTCCAGGTTTGTGTAATGTGAAAAATGACACACTGAATTTGAACATTTTTTAATGTTCTTTACAATGAAGGATTTTTTAGCACAATACATTACCTTGAATGACCCGTTACATGGAAAAAAACTAAGCTTTCAGCTTTTCTTACATTGGAAAGAAGACTTGCACTCTAGCTGTATGAGTAAACACTACGTGTCAATTATATCGGAGACAAGTTGCGTGCAAAAACAGCAAATACATATCAGTGCACTTAAATTTTATTATACTTATTGTTAAAGTTTTCGTGCGTCAATGAATTGCTTTGATGATTCAGTTAGATATCTGAGATTCACATTTCACGGAAAAAGTTAGTGATGTCAGAGACTGTTGATTATTGCTAAAGATAAAACTGAGTGAAGAGATCCTTTCAGAAATTTCATATTTCGCTGTCAAATTACGGTCTGTCGGAAAACGGTGATTAGAAAACGTATTATTGACGGAAGAAATGTATTTATAGTTGTCCTCTTCACACTGTTAAGTTCATAGTTGAAGCATTTGTGAACAATAAAATACTGTGGATACACTAGAGTCAGCGGCATATACGGGAAGATTTACGGTACAGTTTAGCGGGGAACAACTGTTTTCCCATAAATAGTGTTGCAGATGATTATTTTAAAGGGACGATTAATCAACCGATTAATCGAAAAACGAATTTTGATTAATCGGTTAAACATTTTTTAGTCGATTCACACTCCAACAATCTACGGTACACGCAATTTTAAATGTTAAAAATAAACAATACATTACCCGTATGAAATAATTATTTCCTGACTTAGTTCAAATGTAATCAGTTGTAATATCCAGTAACTATGTATATTAAATACATTTGGTCCATTTAATCGATTTTCACTTATAGTGTTTCGAAGGTACGTTTTGAGTTGTCGTAGCGTTGAGCGTGATCGTTCACTTACTGCTATAGTTACTGGCAATGTTGCAAGTATTTGTAAACAGAAATTTTGTTACTGTCGGAAACACATTTTCATCGCATATGAGAATTGCTTCGTGACCATTTCTCGGAATGTCTTCAATTTTGAGAACACGACGACACCACAGCTTTAATTCTCTTATAGCTTCCTGTACACTACAATCAAGAACACATCCGTAAGTTTTTTGGCAGTATTTTCTTGCTTTATGGTAAAATTATCTTATTTAGGCAAAGACATATAAACTTTGCAAAATCGTTTTGTGTTTGAGCAGTCGGCCGTGCATTTGGTTTGTGACAGGATCAAGAAAAGGAATGAATATTGCGGCGGTAATATTCCTCCAGAGCGTCTTTCATAATATTACAACTACGTAATATATCTCATATACGTGGAGATAGTGCAAATAGTGTGTTGCTGCAGAGAAGAAAAAGCTTTTTCAAGAACAATAGATATTGGATAGTTGATAGCATGCCGACGATAATTTGCACCCTATCTCCACGCAGTAACTCCCAGCTAAGTCTATTTAGCAACGTGCATATTGCAGGGCATTACGGTGCGATAATGTTAGCATTATTGGAGTAACAAGCACTCAGGTGGAAACAAACGGTCAAAGAAAATCGTACAGTTAGTTACACTGTAGAAATACAGAGGGGTTCCTTCCCCACTCCCCATTTGAGAAATACACTGGTTAATCGCAGGAGGAGGAGAGAGTGGAAGTGTGGAAAAGGAGATGTTTTTCAATAATAGTGGAACAGGTTAGCCCGTCTTCAGGCTCGTTCGGGCCCGGGCTCTATCTTGCAAAATGAAATTCGGGCTCGGGATGATATACCACGGTCTCGGGCTCTAAACATTGAGCCCAAACTCGGCTCTAGAAGGGAGGGAGTCAGTGCGGTAACACGAACATACATCCATACCTCACGGGGATTTGAACCCGGACCCATCTCGGAAGAATGATCAGAAACTATTACTTAGACCACTGCGCCACCGGGGTGGTAATCATGGGTTTGGCTTCCAGTTCGACGTGTAATACGTACTTCTGCCTCATGATGGAACACCCACAATCCTGCAACTCCCCCGATAAACCCGCCGCCCCGGTGGCGCAGTGGTCTAAGCGATGGCCTCTGATCATTCGTCCGAACGGGGTCCGGGTTCGAATCCCGGTGAGGCATGGATGTTGTGTTTGTCTTACGGCACTGGCTCTCTCCCTTCCCTGGAACCAGTGACCCTAAATTAGGGACGGGCGACTGCTTATAGCCCATTGAGTTGCTCACGGTGGTCGTTAAACCTCCAATCAAAAAAAAAAAAAACCCCGTTAACCAGCTGGAAGGAATTACCTCGGGTTTAACAAAATGGAATGAAATTCACTTGCACAAATAAATCGCGGCTTAAGAAGTCAGACGCACATTGGAAAATGGTGTTATTTGGCCCATTGAAGTCCTTGCGCCAGGAAATGCAAATCAATCAACCAACCAATCACATTAGAATGCGATGCTTTCTCTCTACCTTCGTTATTCAAAGTGGCATTTAGGCGCATCATATCATTTCTAACTAAATACCTGAAAAACAAGGCATGATGTTTGAGTCACTTGTTTCTGCCCAGTGACATGATGCCCATGTCAGCTGGACTATTCCTCTCCCCATTATGCCTTGCGTCATGAAGTAGTAAATAAAAGACTGGAAGGAAGCGTTTATGACTAGTGCCAGACTTATGGATGGTACTGCTGAGATGTTAGGTGGAAGGAACTGTTTTGCCGTATCTTTTGTAAAACCTAGCTGCTATGTGACCATTTCTATTCGGGGAGCGCAGAAAAGTTTGGGCATCATTCGGTTCAGGTACATGGGCCGCTTAAAGGGTTAAAAAATCAAACGAAACTCTTTTTTATATTTTTCACTTTAAATTGAGTTCCGTTCGTGTAATTGTTTCCGAACTTCGCATTTTGGTCAAACACGTTTTTGAAATTTAAATTTCATTTTTTTCTATCAACACTTTTTTTTTTAATATAAAAACGTTGCGTCGTAGACCAAGGAATGGGTGGAGGGTTATGATCCCAACTAACCTCTACGTGGACACTCCACTGACTAGAGTCAACAGGAAACAAATATAAGTGCATGACTTTAAAATATAATAATCCAGTTTTAACATGTTTAAACATTATCATACAAGTTCTCTCGAGCTTTCACCTTACCACGGGCATTATTTTCAAAGCACTAGGACAACCTACAGACTAAAACTGAAAACTTAATAGAACAGCGATGTTAAAATCAAATAAATTTTATTTGTTTTCAGCCTTTCTGCTTAAATGCACGTTTAAGCTCGGCAGATCATGTATGATCCCGTTTATAGCTATAAAAGCTGGGTTATTATTTTTTTAAATCTTGTTCTTGCTTGTTTCGATTAGTTGAACATCTTATACGTACATTATATGGGCCGAGTTATATTGCACCGATGTGTAAAAGATGTTACTCGACTGATAATTTTGCTGATAAATTCAGGAGCAGCTCTAAATTTTCTTGACGAAAAGAGAAAAGCATGAGCGTCGGTACGAAATAAGTAATGACGTATTTACCAGAACCAAAGATTTTTCTGCCCTATAAACTTTTCAAATAAAAATCTTTAGATATTTCTTACTTTTGATTTGCTCATTTCTCTCAGACGATCAAGATTATCGCAAATGCTTTTCTCCTTTATTGTTGATTGTAAAAGCTTGCTCACGGCAGTCGTTAAAGCCCAATATAAAAAAAAAAGCTTTAATGAATTCAAAAATCTCAGCAAATATTCACGACTTCTAAGGACGATTTCTGGGTCTCTCGTGATGAAAACGTATTTCAATGCAACTCGTGCGATCGGTGTTAAATTCCACTAATGCTCTTAATTTATGAATGCTGGAGTTGTAGAAAAAATATATGTCAAAAATTTTCACAAAGTTTACAACAGACAAAAAATTAGTAAAATGATTATGGTTTCTACGCGGTTTGAGTGTGAAAGATTAGTTTCAAAATGTTTTGCATAATGAAATTCTGTTTAATAATTTTGAATTCGGACTAAGGTTCTTCATATTTGGCCAACTGTTATAATTGCTTGAACAAAGCACAACTTGATGCTTTGTTCGTTGCAGGACATTTCGCAGGTACGAAATGTAGTCAAAAGGCGCTAAATCAACTGCATAAACATGCGGCATTTTAGAAATAATTATGACAACATAAGTTTTCTTTGATATGAAGTCATTCTTTCCTCCTGACTTTTCAATGAAAACTTTCATTCATTGAAATATCGTCGTGTATTCAAATCGCCCACTGTAACAGCGAGTCCTTTCAAGAGTCACTGTTAATCACTCTTGAATTGCTTGAACAGTTAAAATTACAATGTTTCCACATCTGTAACTTCAACTATTCAGAACGCTGCGTTTATTATGGACACAGGTTCTACTCGATAAACTTATGAAATTCAAGATGATTACTTCAGTCAAAAGCATTAACAAAAAGTTGGAAAATCACTTCGAAATTTAGTCATTCTGTTCGACGCTTTTACCAAAACAAACTATTCAGAAGTCAGGTCACCATGCTGCTTTCATAAGTAGTACGACCTGAGTTCGTAGTCATGCCGTAAAAAGAAGGTAACATTATGTTGCAAGAAAACATGACGTGCTGTTGGTTTTATTTTCAATTAAGATCTAACTCGCAAAGAACCTAAAAGTGTAAAGACCCTAAAGAATATGTGTATGTTGATCACACGCATATTCTTTCCAAATGAGAAACATGTGCAATGTTAGTTTTCCAAACACCGATATGTAGCGTTTACAAAGATCGTCCAGACTATCACGAGCTGGAGATGTTTCGGTTGAAATTTCATTTGCTTTTCTATGTGCTCTCAGCGGAATACTGCACGAGAGTTGAGCTGTATTGTATTTTTTCATAGAAGCTTATATTTTTATGTCACGCGTAAAATCTAACTTGTAGTAACCAGTTATCGTAAATTATAGCAATGCAATTTCCCGTGGAACAATTTCTACCATGTAAGACAATTTGTGTTTTATGAAATTGTTTCCCTGTGAAGATTGCTCTTATTGAGGTGGTTATTTCATAAGCTTACATGCCGGGTGACATTTTATGCATACTTGTAAGATGTGCGCTTAATTGAGACTAGAAATATAACCCCCACCCACACCACCCACCACCCCAAAAAAAAAGATTCATGAGTGACCAGAGGTTGTGACGTGCCTGTCTCGCAGGACGCACACGACATAAAGACAGATAGCAGCGAGAAATAACGTCTGCGTAGCTCAGTTGGTAGAGCGGCTTGTTCCGGAATAAGTGGACTCGGGTTCGATCCCCGGCGTGGACCAAAAATGACACAGAACTTTCCTTCGTTATAAGGTGCAAAACACCACAAATAGCGGAAACATTCCAGATGTAGATTGAAAATGTTATTACCGTTTTACATACACGAAGTTCATATGAACATGTAAGCATGATTGCTGCTTCTGCAGGGCCTAAGAAAAACATTGGCTATAAGCAGTAGGTGGCACTATCTTTGAATGAAGAGTAGTAACTACGTATAAAGTGTTTAAATTATTTATGTTTAAAAATGTCCATCTCCGTTCAATATTTATTTCAATATTTCCACATCTGTAACTTCAACTGTTCAATCATTTGTTTGTGTAATTCTTATATGAAACTAGAAATTCCTGAGTATTTTATTTTTTTAACAATTCTCTCATTTATTTTTCGAAATCCTTTATGACGACATCTGATGAAACAGTCCTTCATATCTAAATGAAGGAAACAGGCCGCGTCTATTTCTTCCATTTTCATTTTACATACGAACAAGATACCCTCGTACGTTACATTTATCAGGAAATGTTTGTTTTTTCTGTAGGTATGCGTAATCTTATTTGAAACACCTGAAATATACATAGTAATATCATAACAAAACAAGGGGCGATGAATGTAAGTTTTAATTAAGCTCCTGTTGGCAGTACACGTTCTGTTTCATCCTACACGTTCTGTTTCATTTGCTCTTTTGTACTACTTGATGTTGCGCTGCATAGATTTGTTCTTCCTTTTTGATGTACACTCTTTGCCAAAAAAAAAACAAAAACAAAAAAACCCCGAAACACTCCGAAAAATTTGTTTGATCCTGATGAAATGCGAGTGGAAGTACCTCAAGGCCGATATAAGTTGGTTGATTTTTATGGCGCCGTAGAAGGCAGATATAACTTAACCGTTTTTCGTGTGCGATATTGGTGTTACGCAATGCCTAAACCCATGACTAAGGAAATATTGAACCAAATGAGAATACGATGCAATAGTTGCACGGGATAGCTCAAATTACGTTTTTACGGCTAGACGAAACATATACAGAAGTCAAACTTGCGATAACCTTTTATTGGTCCAGCAATATTTATGAACTCTACAATATAGCACTACAAATTGTAAACTTCACATCTATCTTAACAGCGATCGAACATATCCACACTCTAACACATACACTAAGCAACTGTTGTATCGTCCTTTTTATCCAGCGTTCTTATCACATTCATACGTCACCACTCTCTCTGACCTCAAAAGTGTTGCCAACCTCATTCATGTGAGAGAGGAGATATCACGTTAAGTTTAAAAAGTGCAAAAGAGAAAATACTCAAATTTGCATAGGAAAAAGAACTAAAAATGAAGGTCAAATTAGAATGTACGTCACACCGAATATGCAAATGACTAAAAAATAAAGACCAATGACTAATTACTGACCAGCCACATGGTACGGAAACCATGCATCGAGGACGGCATATCAAGAGCAAAGTTCGCACGCAGGAACAATTGTGACAGCGGATTGCGGTTGCATTAGTCTCCATGGATTATGATGCTGCCTCGACGTTGCATCCGTGTTCAATACGAGTAGTTGAGCGAGTTTGAGAGAGGACGTATAATTGGGCTGAGAGAGGCCGGTTGGTCAAATCGCCGTATCGCCAGGCATTTGGATAGGAGCGACGCGTCTTTCGGACAATTTTGGCGCCAATGTTTATGTTGATGACGCAACTGCAATGGAAATGGGCATACAAAGACTATTTGAAAACTCTAATAGTGACTCAAACACTCGTAGTTCTCGTAAAGTTTCTGAAGCATAAAACGCTAGAGATTCGCATAATTTTATTTCATCAATATCATACTTTCAAACGACCGAGATTTATTCCAAAGCTGCTCCTTACATTCTATTTTCGAAGCAAGAAACTCGTGATCTTAGGTTGATGGGGTTTACGTTTCTCACGTATCTTTATCTATAACTACTAGATGAAAGCCCGCCAATAATGACGGGAAAAATATGATATGTAGAGTTATATTTTAATGACGGGTACTCTTTTTGTTTTGATATCCAAATGTAAAAGTATGTTTTATGACCATTACAACAATGAACATAGCAACAATAAGAAAAAGTATATTCGTTAACGCAGGAATTCGACAATTTAAACTGGCAGGCGTTCTTTCCACTTGCGCCATCAAAGTGGAACAAACGTTCACATAAACAAAATTATATTGTTTATTATTATTAGTAGTAGAATTAACGGGTGTGAAATTCTTAAGGATTAATATTTTCCAGAAATGGAGATTTATAAATTATCAGCGAGTGAATGCTAACCGTACTAAATCAAAACATATATATACAAGCTTCCAAAGGTGTCAATCAGTTATTAAGGCTACAAATGATGTAATACAAATCAGGGCCGTTTTGCATTATTATTTTATAGCTTGTAGCCCGTCCGAGGATTGTCGGTTTTAAGCATTAAATAAATATTAATATCTATAGGATGTTACCGTTCTTAGGATGGGGTGACATTTTCTATTGAAGCAAATTGAAAACAAATCGAACAGACACTGAATTTTTGTAAAGAAATACACTGAAGAGCAATTCAATTAGAGATAACTGTCTAGTAACATGTAGCACCACCTTTCGCCCTGATGACGACGGCGATTCGTCTCGGCATGGACTCGACAAGACACCGGAAGCGTTGGGAAGCCATACGGATCCACGATCCCTGAACATGCTCCCACAGTTCACGAAGATTTGATGGAGCGGGGTAAGAGCCTCAAACATCTCTCTCCATGGCCTCCAAGATGTGCTCGATGGGATTGAGGTCAGGGGACCTAGCTGGCCAAGAAAGCGAGGTCACATCGGTGGAGTGTTCATCCAACCGTTCGGATACAATTCGGGAGCTGCATTGTCTAGTTGCAGGATGAGGTCCCCCGTGGGATGTTGAAGACACACAAACGGGAGCAAACGGTCGTCCGGGATATCCCGGTAACGTTGGCCTGTGAGGGACGCTGTCACACGTACAAGGGGTCCCATTTCAGTCCATGTAAACAGTCCCCATACGACAATGCCACCCTCACCAGCTTGAAGTGCACCTTGCTGTCAATCGCTCTACGAGGTTTACGCCGTACTCGTATTCTGTCATCTGCATGTACCAACTCGAATCTCGATTCATCAGTCCAGGCAACATTTTCCCTCATGTCTAAGGTCCAGTGGCGATGTTCTCGCGCTCATGCCAATCTTTGCACCCTGTGATGTGCGGTCAGCAGCGGTACCCTCGTGGGACGATGGCTTCTGTACCCCATAGCGAGGAGATAGTTCTGAATGGTGTGGCTGTTTACACGTTTTTGTGCACCAGCGTTAAATTTCCGAGTGATTTCTTGCACTGTGGCCCGTCTATCCGCTGTTACAATGCGAGGTAGACGACGATGACCCCGCTCATCCACACGCTGTTGTCTACGGCAGTTGGCCCTTGCAAGGATGGTTTTACCGGATTCGATGTACTCACGGTGCACCCGTGACACAGTGGCTCGTGAAATTCCCAGTGCCTGCACGACTTCCGAGATGGAGTGACCCATTCGTCGGGCCCCGACAATTTTCCTACGATTAAATGCGCTTAGATCCTTCGTCTTACCCATAATGCGTCCGACTCTTACGGATTCCTGTCGCAGCACTCCTTATATTCTTGAATCGCTGCATACCTCATGTCGTTTCCGTTTACAGAGCCGCCCACAGCGCCACACAGGGCCACATCTCTAATTCAATTTCTCTTCATTGTAAGGCTTCTTTGCCTTTGCATATGATCTAGGAGGATTAATCTTTTGCCTTTTTGTCAAATTGTAATCCTCCTAGATCATATTAATAAGGGTTACATAGTAAATCAAGTAAATAGTGTTCCACTTTTACCCAAAAACAAAATATAATTTTTTTGACCGTAGGCCTAGATACAGGACATTTTAATAGATTTTAACCCTACTCATATTCATAAGCATTACATAACATGTAAAGTAACGTTTTATGTAAACCTTATGAACATGAGCACGCACGGTTAAAATTTGCTAAAAAGGCCAGAGCCGGGACCTAGGATACTAAAACTGATTTATTTTGCCTGAAAGAATTTGTAACATTATTAACTTGACTTTTTATGTAAATCTTATGAATATGAGCACGCACGTGTTAAAATTTGCTAAAAAAAGCCAGAACCGAGACCTAGGATACTAAAACTGATTTATTTAGCCTGAAAGAATTTGTAACATTATTAACTTGACTTTTTATGTAAATCTTATGAATATGAGCATGCACGGTTAAAATTTGCTAAAAAAGCCAGAACCGAGACCTAGGATACTAACACTGATTTATTTTGCCTGAAAGAATTTGTAACGTTATTAACTTGACTTTTTATGTAAATCTTATGAATATGAGCACGCACGGTTAAAATTTGCTAAAAAAAGCCAGAACCGAGACCTAGGATACTAAAACTGATTTATTTTGCCTGAAAGAATTTGTAACATTATTAACTTGACTTTTTATGTAAATCTTATGAATATGAGCATGCACGGTTAAAATTTGCTAAAGCGGCCTGAGCCGAGACCTAGGACTCTGTAACTGATTCATTTTGCCTGAAAAGATGTGCAACATTAACTTGACTTTTTATGTAAATCTTATGAACATGAGCACTGAACGTGACTTTTATGTGAACCTTATGCACATGATTAAAATTTGCTAAAAAGGCCTCAGCCGAGGACTGGGGACTTAAATTTAATTATTTTTGTCTTAAAACTAAATATTTGCGTTCTCCGTGATACGGAGAAATCTAAAGTGCAACTTGAGTATAATCCCCTAACGTTTCGGTGGTCTGTCTGCCAAACTCGCACCATGCTTCAATAGATCCTGTATGAAATTCAAAGTTTTCGATCAACTGACCCTTCGGTTAAATGTCCTTTCGATGAAATTAACTTTTAGGTAAAGAGACCTTTCGGTGAAATGAACTTTTCGATCAAGTGACCCTTCGGTGAAATCAACGTTTCGATCAAGTGATCTTTCGGTGAAACAAACTTTTCGGTGAAGTGATTTTCGGTCAAGTGAGCCTTCGGTGAAGTAAACGTCGGGCAAATGAGCCAGACTCATATACACGATCGCACAGAAATATTGTGACTCACATTTTGGCACCTATCGGACTCCATGTTAGAATTTCAACAACAAATCGGCAACTGCAATTCAGACAGCAATGAGAAACTATCTTACAAGTTCCGAAGTATTTACTGCAATTTCCCGCTGTATCATCACACATACACACACTCTCTCACTCACAAACACACACACATTTCCTTACAGATAGCAAACTACTGTATAATCGTGTATGTATTGTATGTATAAAAATAAGCGCAGCGATGCGTCGAAATGTTGTTGTTCACACTCCACTGATGCCATGGGAAATGAATGGCAGTACAATATATATCATTATTAGGAGAAAATAGTTTCTTATTTTTGTATTTATTTAAATTAGTAGGATGTTCCAAACATGGAAGCATCAGAATAATTTGCTTTAACTTTGTTTCCTGATGCATATTTATGCGTTACGCTCCACAGAAACGAAACATTTTATGTTAGAGCATTGCGTTTTATTAATTTTCAGAAGTCAAAATGACTTGTTCCCATTCTCGAAAGGATATGACCATTTCCTTGTATCTGGAGCGAAACGAATCATTGGCATGAAAAGAGAAGCGAGGGAAATACTGAGAGGTTTTCAAAGCAGAAGAATAAACGCTTATGATTAATTAATATGAAGGAGTGTTATTTGGACGTTGGACCAAAGACTGAAGGACACATTTTAAATGACTCTGCAAATGAGAACCGAAGTGTGACGGTAAGCTGAGGGACGACATTCCTCGCACAGAACTAGCGTTATACAGAAACAAAAGCATTGTTAAAGAACACAGACAAACGTATAAAAGTGTAATGTGGAGAAAATATGTTTCTTGCTTTTCCTGTTAGCAGAAAAACTTTGTTATAGAAATTCCAAAATATAATGGACTAATTCTAAGCACGGGCGCTTAAAGCTAATCTCAGTGCAGAAATGCGTGGCTAAAACATTATAATATTGTAAATGAATAAGAGATCATCTTGCAAATTCTGTTTCTCAAATTGTGTCTGTTATTGAGACGGGAGTAAGCTTATATGCTGTTGTATATATATATATATAGCAAATTTTCAAGAAATAAACACGGAGCAGGTAAAAAGATTCGACATAGATTTTAATTTTTTTTTTCAAACTCACATCTATTTTTCAGTAGCTGATCCTAATTTATCGTCGTTGTTGACGTATATCCAGTAGGCACAAACACGTCAATAACGATGATAAATTAGGAACAGCGAATGAAAAACAGATGTGCTGAATGCCAAAGAAGAGATGTCATCACGGACGACGGAAGGTAGGGACATGTGGGTCCTACTCCCCTCGGAATTTTATGGTCTCCCTCACTGGTACTCTTTCTACGAAAGTTTTCTGGTTTACATATTAGGAGTTGTCGTTTTTTCAGGATGAAAACCACCGCCACGCTATGAAGTTTTCTGGGAAACGCTTCACGTACAATAAACAAAAATTGATTTTGTACAAACAAGGTTAACATTTTTATCAGCGTTGTGTTTTTCTCTTTAAGAAATATAATTCCATATTTTTTTTAAATTATTTAAAAGCAATAACCAGGGCGGGGGCATTCTATCCCTCTTTGGGTTTTCTTCTTTTTCTCCAAGTCGGAATGTGTCTGACTCGAGACCAGAATATCCAATAATGTGCCAAATAATAACTGAGCAAAAAATAGTTCGAGCTCAAATTAAGCCGTAAGTATGCTGCTACTGGTTGTACATCGGTATTGCTTGAAGGTTTGACACATAAAAAGTAAACGATCCTGGACGAAGATATGTGTGCTTTTGCTGCAAGACCCTCAAATGGCCATGGGCGGGACATATTGCTAGAAGAACTTACCACTGCTGAACAGCTGAAATTTTAGATTGGATACCAAGTGGCAGGAAAAGATCTAAAAGTAGACCACGATGGAGATGGGTGGGTGAAATTTGGAATGCTGAAGTGAAAAGCTCAAAACAGAAAGTTGTGGAAGGCTCTCAAGGAGATCATCCAGCAGTGGATTGATAATGATTTATGATAATTAAGGGCATATATATAATTTTTTTCGGTGGGCGCCAAAAATGGAAGTTTTTGAAATCATCAGGATAAAATAAAAGTTAATGAGGAAGAGAAGATAATACAATTTCTATAGTATGTATTGTGTATATATATATAGACACTGACGGAAAAAAATCCCAACACCACGAAAAAATAGTTGTAGAGGAATGAAATGGCGGCAATACATTTGTATAGGTAACATATTTAATCGATTAAGGTTTCAAGATCACAGCTTATTGTAAGCGCGAGAAGAGCCATTTTAAATGTGAAATGCTGGCACATTAATAACCGGTGTAACCGCCAGAATGTTGAATGCAAGCACGCAAACGTTCATGCATTGTGTCGTACAGGTGCTGGATGTCAGTTTGTGGGATGGAGTTTCATGCCTGTTGCACTTGGTCGGTCAATACAGGGACGATTAATGCTGGTTGGGGGTGACGCTGGAGTTGTCGTCCAATGATGTACCATACGTGCTCGATTGGTGAAAGATCTGGTGATCTAGCAGGACACAGCAACATGTCGACACTCTGTAGAGCATGTTGGGTTACAACAGCGGTATGCGGGCGAGCGTTATCCTGTTGGAAAACACCCCCTGGAATGCTGTTCATGAATGGCAGCACAACAGGTTAAATTACCAGACCGACGTACAACTGTGCCGTCAGGGTGCGTGGGATAACCACGAGAATGCTCCTGCTGTCATAGGAAATTGCTCCCCAGACCATAACTCCAGGTGTAGGTCCAGTGTGTCTCGGCCGCATACAGGTTGGTTGCAGGCGCTCACCTGGCCTCCTTCTAACCAACACACGGCCATCACTGGCACCCAGGCAGAACCGGCTTTCACCAGAAAACACAACAGATCTCCACTCCGTCCTCCAATGAGCTCTAGCTTGACACCACTGACGTCGCAAACGGCAGTGGTTTGAAGTAAGTCGAATGCACGTTATAGGGCATCTGGCTCGGAGCTGTCCTTCAAGTAACCGATTTGTAGCAGTTCGTTGTGTCACTGTGGGGGCAACTGCAGCTCGAATAGCTGTCTCATACGCGGTACGATGCGCCACGGCCATACGCCGTACACGGCGGTCTTCCCTCTCAGTAGTGCCACGTGGCTGGCCGGAACCCGGTCTTCTTGTGGCAGTACCTTCCCTTGACCACCGCTGCCAACAATCATGCACAGTGGCTACATTCCTGCCAAGTCGTTCTGCAATATTGCGAAAAAAAAATCCACCTTCTCGTAGCCCTATTACACGACCTCGTTCAAACTCCGTGAGCTGTTAATAATGGCTTCTTCGTCTTCTTAAAGATATTCTTGACTAACATCAACACACTACGTCGAATCTCAACGATAACTAACTCTCACGAACGTTACAGCGCGTATTTACAGCAAACCTGCTTTGCATGTTCCGAGGGGCGCTACTAGCGCCACACGTATGCGTTGAGCGCGAAATTTGCATAGACGTCATCTTACAGATGTACTCTCACCGCCTACGAACTGTCGTTTATCTAACACAACCCGTTCTTGGTGTTTGGATTTTTTTCCGTCAGTGTATATGTCGAATTCTCTACACCTTAAGCCAAGAACTTCTCGTAGAAATCCCTGAATCGCAGTAAATGAACACACCTTAACTAAAACTCTCACAGTTCGCATATAACAATAATAAACATAATAATGGTAAACACTTGGGGTCGGGGACCGAGAGCCACTCATTAGGGAAAGCCTCCCCGGTCCCCGAACCCTGGTTCAGGTTTCGTGTAGGTGTCTATGAAATATGTTATCTCCAAAACAAGGGTTACAATTTTTTTCACTTTTTAATGTTATACACCTGATCTTCCCTACCTGAATCAACAACACAGAACTTAAAACAATGAAACAACTGTAGACTTTATAATTCCAATAAACTCAAAGAAATCTGACTTTCAATCCGAACACATCCCCTCCATATAATGCAAAAGCGTACCAACAGCTGCTGAACCCACTCCCAGACGTATCTTGAATTTTCGAAAGTAACTAAATGATGTCCTATGGCGACCTCTGTCGGAATTCACAAAAAACTGAAATGAAAATTAATTGTTTTTGTGTTTTAATGGATGTCAGCCAATGTTAGGTTAAATGCTCCTGGGCGACTCGGAAGAAAATATTTTAAATTAAGGCCCGAAGAAAAATTAGTCCAAAGCATAAGAGGTAGTAATGTTACATAGTCTGATAGTATAAGATTTTTCCGAATTAAAAGATGTCAATAAGTTTTCGAAATGAAAAAAAACAATATTTTAATGGATAATTATTTTTTAAAAAAGAAGAAAAAAGTATTTTTAACTGCTTTGTGGTATTAAACCGATTATTGCATGTTCATGTGATTCTGACGAATTGCGAAATAATAATATTTCTAAATACGTGTTTAGAGACATTGGAATACCAGCTACATAAAACCGCTCTGCTCCCTTTCTTTTTATTTATTTATGTGTGATTATCTTGGCTGTTGTGCGGTCGGGCAACGTGTTTTAGTTTGCTGGGTTTGGGTTTTTCTCGAAATCCCTTTTATTTTGATAATTTTACCATTAAATTTAATCGGTCCGTAAAGCAAGCTAAAATAGCAAAAACCAAAAATTCTCTGGTCTCAGTAAATTCATGAGCAATTTTCTTATTGCTTACCCTTGACGAAGCCAACAGAGAGTCAGTCATTAATGTGCTTCCCTGCATTCTTCTGTTCCCCAAATTTTCATCGTTTAAACTTCGCCTGCTTCGGATGGTTAGAAAGTGGTGATTGTTGTTCTACATCTCGTGCCCCGAATTTTTGTTTTTGCTTTGTTCAAAATTTGCTCTTTAGTATCACATTTTTATATTATTTGATCTTTCTTCTATGCAGCCTCTGGTGCTTTGGAATTTCAAATTTGTTCTTGGTTTTTTGCTTTTTTCCTTTATATGTTTATGCTATATATATATATATACCCTAAAAAAACACCAGAAGACTGAAAAATAAAAAAAAACAGATTAGCAAGGCCAAAAACGTTACAAACCACTGGGAAAAGAAGAGAGGGATATAGAGCTATGGTAAGCTGTTCTCCGTGGCTTTTTCAATGGCCAACCGACCTCTATAGAGACCAGAAAGTGTGAGTTTCTGCGCGAATTTAATCTGCAACGAATCGGCAACGAGTCTACCGGAATCAGCAAAAAGCAGCAACAGTGAAGAAAAAATAAGAAATAATAATAAATAAAATAATTATATTAATAGAAAATAAAAAATAATTGTTAATAAAACAATTATAATAATAAAAAGTAAAAAAAAATAATTTGGAACGGACCCACCCAGAACACGGACCAAATTACACTCCGATCCCTGAACATCCAAAAACAACACTCAAAATAAAAATAAAAATAAAAAAGTAAAAGATTCCAAAAAAAAAAAAAAAAAAAAAAAAGTTAGAGACTACTATTAAATAAAACAATTTAAAAAAACCTAGACACTACCCACAGCAGACTAAATTCCCCGAGGCCCAAACTCACATCTAACCAGATCATATGTAGAGGATTTCAGGAAGAGAGTGTCTGACCCCAGGTCTTAAACAACCCTTAGAAATAGGAAGCTAGGAGATTTGGGCTAGAGTGCCCGATTGGAAAGTCACACGGAAGCGAGAGGAAGACGCCTTTATTTATTACAGGGGGAGGGTGTAGTACCCGGTGTCCGACGGCTTAACGTACCCATCCGACGCACGACGGGTATTTAGTGGTTCCAACATATGCACCTGCTCAGGATCGAACCTGAGATTATTTCCACGGCAGTCACGAACGCTGACCACTGGGCCACCCGCGGGGTCATCACATCTAACCAAAAAAATTTACTAAACAAAAAACTCACTGAGAAGCAAATATTTATATAGACCCTGTGGGCGGAATCAGCTTTCAAGTGCATAACATTTGAATTTGTCCCCTAATTGCTGTTAGGTACTAATATTAGATAACTGCAAAAGTACTTCCCGTTTTCAGTGACTGAGACACATACGTAGTGGAAAGAAGTTTATTCATCAAAATAATTACCATGGGCATCAATAACGTTCTGCCAACGTGTTAGCAACTTATATATATATCCCTACGATAAAATGTCGAGTCATGGGAAGAGAAAAAGTTTTTAAGTGCAGCGCGTAACTTATGAGAGTTGGAGAAGTCGTGTGCCTGCAAATAATTGGCGAGTGAAAGAAACAAGTGATGATTTGAAGGAGAGATATGTGGTGAGTAAGCTGGATGATATAAAATCTCCCATTCACGTTATTTGACAGTGTTTCTGGTGAATGAAGTGGAGTGGGCACGAGCGTTATATTTTAGGGTGCAGAACTCATTTTCTGTTGACCCGTGCTTCTTCTTTCTTTCTCGGGTCCTCATGCACAGGCTTCAGTTGTTCAAGGTACACTAAGCGGTAATCATTTGTCCACGTTGCAAGAGTTCTAATGAACTACAAAACGTACTGTGCACCATATACGCAGCTGTAACTTTACGTGAATGCAATGCTGGCTATGATGTGTAAGGAATTGAGTTGCTGGTGGACAGCCGACGTCTGGAACGATTTGGGGTGCGGTACTAGAGCCACTTCTCATCACATGTAAGTACCCTATCCAAAGCGGGTTCCTTATCAAAGCGAGATAGCAATTCAAGGCAAACTGAGACACGTTGTTGTTTGTTCACTGCATACAATTCGTCGGGGACCTTCTTGAACAACTTGTATGCCATTACTTATTGTCTTCGGACGGTTTCAACACTAACACCAAAAGACTGGGCTAGTTCTTGACTTGTTTGGCTACTGTCCTGCTCAATTACAACTTTTAGGGGTTCTGTGTTAAGAGTGACAGGACGGGCAGTCCGGGACTTGTCTCCGTCTCTGAACTTTTGAAACCAATTCCGAGCTATGCGTTCTTTCACAGCATCTGCCCCAAATGAAAGCAAATACAACATGTTGTTTCTGCAACAGATGAACCGAGTTTAAATTTGTATAACAAATACCCTCGAATATATCCACTGATACCGCCATTGTAATCGCACGTATTTCCTCTACCAAACTGTTTACTCAACTGATTCATATGCGCAGGGCATCTTGGGATTTCAGGTGACGATACATCTTGGGAGGATCGCCATCTCTCAAATTCAATCATTGCAAAGCGTTTCTTTTTCACCCTCGAAAAAAAAGTAAGTAATTTTCTGGCTACTTGATAGAAAGATCAACAATAAAAACAAAACGGCTCGTCAATATATACCCATACAGCACAAAAACATTTCAGATATGTATCAATAATGTTACAATATCTCATTTTCGTTACACTTTCAGAGATATCTTACAATTACGTTTCAGCAACATCTATTTTGGAACATAACTCTTTGTACATAACGGTTACGTTAAAAATAGCATTCACCGATACTACTGTTTTATATTTTCCATTGTAGATTATTGCTACCTTGATGTTACATTCCGGCGATATTTAAGCTTTTTGGTTTGGCAATGGCGTGGATGCGCATGCGCATTTACGCCATTTTAATGAAGCACTCTCGTAGTCGTAATTCTACGTGCTACTGTGATATTCTTTGGTGATACTGTCGTACTCGAATTAGCTAGTTAGTTGATATAATATTTCATCCTTAAGTATATATTTTTTTCTTGTGATTCGAGATCATCTGAAAGTATGTAATTGTTTTGATTTTTATAATTTTTTTAATTCTAAAAAGCATTTTATAAAATCTAAGTAGATGGCTGTGTTGTTGTATTAGTATACTATACCAACATATTTTTTTGTTTACTTGAAGCTGAGAAATTTCACATTGGTAGGTATTTAGAGAAATGATGAATTTCATTTTCATTCTTATTTTCGCCGAAAATTAGTCTATTACACATGTATAATAGAAATTCGACACCCTCATTTGGGACCGATTTTTATTTCTTTTGTTATCAATATATAAACGCCACCACTGTTTCCAATGGACAGCGGACTGCGTTGAACCTGTGAAAACGTAAACAACTCATAATACGACTGTTGTTGCTGTTGAAACAGCTGTCGGGTGTAATATTTTTTTATTGTGATTTTACAAAGTTCATTAAAACTATAATGTTCAACGTAGTAAAGGTGTAACAGTAATATGATGATGTCACAAATATCTCTCAAATACGTAACAGTAACATGAAGTTGGTATGTTGAAGTTACAAAGATCTGTCACTGTAACGTATCGGTAATGTTTCAAAGTTATGTAACGTTTGAGAACATTTCGACGTAACCGTAGGATTTCTGAAACATTGCTCATACATTGCGCAACGTATCCGAAAGGTCTCAATGTTTCAATGCTATGTACTCTTAATATTTACGAAATATTCTGTGCTGTGTGGGTATACAGAAAAACCTTTTGGTGTAATGAGTACCAAAAAGAACCTCGTAGTGTACCTGTTTTTTTTTATTGTTTTTCAAATGACCACACCATAGCCTAGAACCATTTGTTTTGAATCTTCATGGCATCTTACGCTGGATCATACGCCCCATATGCGTTCGCCACAACTTAGAATCCTCACTTCAAAGTTATGGGCAGAAGTTCAGAACATGCCGATATCAGTACACTGTAAAACATTTCTTAAAAGTCACGAGCGAATTTTCGTGAGTAATTCTTTTGGAAAACTGACGAGGCCTATTCCTAATTTAACCTTTTCTGTAAAAAGACAAAAAAAGAGCAAAAACAAAAAAAAAAAAAAAAAAAGCAACCCTTGAATTTCGTGAATTTTTTTTTACGTGAATTCACAGAAATACTTCTGCTTATCTTACTCCAGATTACCGTTATGAACAGGTATAACGGAAAATCCCGAATTCTTAGAAACATCTCCATTCCTATCGTTCATAAAGAAAAATTGCCTTTAATAAAAAGTGTTAACGGGAAATTCTAAATTTTCAAAAAACCTTCCTGAAATATTTCTGTAATAGGAGCGGTTTGCGGGAATACTCGAGTTCTGATTATCTCTTAAATACCAACAGTCCATTGAAGTACCTGATTTTGAAGCTCTGAAGCGAGATTGGATATTGTGGATAGAATATAGCATGATACATAGATTACAGCGGCAATTTGTATTCTTTCCCTCACCTAGTTGGTGCACCAGCTCTCATATATTGAGTTACCGTTTGTTCCTTTGGGTGTAGAATGACCACCGGGACCAAATCGATGGGATACAAGTCGTTCTCCCACCCTAATTTAGGGCCACTAGTTCCAGCAAAGGGACAAAGACAGTGCCGTAAGACAAATACAATATTCACACCTCACCGGGATTCGACCCTGGACTCATCTTGGACGACTAGTCAAAACCCAGCGCTTAGACCATTGGGTCACTGGGGAGGCTGCGTTTCCGTAAGAAAGTTTTTAGCACGTCCTTTGTAAAAAAAGATCGTGCTCCAGTTATCGGTTTGTCCGTCCGTCCGTCCGTCCGTCCGTCCGTCCATCTGTACCCACGGAATCTCTGCAACTATTAGTCCGATTTGAAAAATTATTTTTGCATTCGGAAGCCTGAAATATGCAATTGAGGATCCTTCTTTTCGTTTTTTTTTTTTTTACGATGCGCATTTTTGCCGCTGTTACAATGCGAGCGTAAATGCAGATGATGTCGAATTCAAAAATTACGTTTTAATCCACATATTTGCTTCTAATCATCAAATTGAAAAAAATCTTTTATCTTTCGATACCATTTATGTTGAAGAGTATATTAGATATAGTTTCTTTTTCAAATTACGAATAGATTTTCCGCTAGAGGGCGTAAAAGTAAATTACATTTTTTCCGATAACTCTTCTCCTAAAACTCCGATTTGAAAAATCTTTTTTTCAGCTGATTGGATAGCGTTTTACGTTTGACATGTTTTTTCGTATCATTTCAAACTTTTAAATTAATTCATCGACGTTCCGCTAGGGGGCGTAAAGGTAAATTGCGTTTCGCTCTATATCTCTGCTTCTAAATCTCCGATTTGAAAACTTTTCTTTGCACCGGATACAGCTCCTGATGGGAAATCGTTTGCACATAATTTCTAATTTTTGTAAAAAAATGATTTGGCCACCAGGGGGCGTAAATCTTAATTTCCACTTCTAAAGTATTTGCAGCAAATGTTAGCTTCTAAAGTTTCGATTAAAGAAACCGTCGTTTGTAGACCGATACTACTCATGTCAACAAACATTTTAGGAACATTTTCTTCTTAAAATAGTGCATGATTTCTACGCCAGGGGGCGTAGATGTATATACTATTTTTGTCAATAGCTCTGCTTTTAGTAGTTCGATTTGAAAAATTCTTTTTTGTTGGATAGTGTTTCCAGTATGACATGTGCTTCATATAATTTCAAAATTTTCAAGTAATTCATAGACCTTCCGCTAGGAGGCGTAGCGGTAAATTGCGTTTCTCCCTGTATCTCTGCTTCTAAATCTCCGATTTGAAAAATTCTTTCTGCACCGGATACAGCTCCTGATGGGAAATCGTTTGCACAAAATTTCTAATTTTTGTAAAAAAAATGGTTTGGCCACCAGGGGGCGTAAACCTTAATTTCCGCTTCTGATGTATTTGCAGCAAAATATGAGCTTCTAAACTCTCTATTGAATAAAACGTCGTTTGTAGACCGAATTACTCGTGTCGACAAACCTTTTAGAAACATTTTCTTCTTAAAATAGAGCATGGTTTCTGCGCCAGGGGGCCTAGACGTACATCTTATTTTTGTCAATATCTCGACTTCTAGGAGTCCGATTTAAAAAATTCCTTCTTTGTTGGATAGTGTTTCTAGTGTGACATGGTTTTCCTAAAAATTCAAAATTTTCAAGTAATTCAGAGACTTTTCGCTAGGGGGCGTAAAGGTAAATTGCGTTTCCCACTATTTCTCTGCTTCTAAACCTCCGATTTGAAAAATTCCTTCTGCACGGGATACAGCTCATAATGAGAACTTCTTTGCAGATAATTTCTAATTTTTGTAAAACAATGGTATGGCCACCAGGTGGCGTAAGTCGTAATTTCCACTTCTGATGTATTTGCAGCAAAATATGAGCTTCTATAATCTCGATTGAAAAAAAAGTATTTTGTTGACCGATTTTAATCATGTCGCCAAACATTTTAGGAACACTTTCTTCTTGAAATAATGCATGATTTCTACGCCTGGGGTGTAGTTGCATATCTTATTTTTGTCAATATCTCTACTTCTAAAAGTCCAATTTGAAAAATTCCTTCGTTGTTGGATAGTGTTTCCGATGCGAAATGCTTTTCCTATGAATTCAAAAATTTCACGTAAATCATTTAAGACTCCGCTAGGGCACATAAAGTAAATTGCGTTTTGTGCTCCTAAAACTCCGATTTGAAAAATTCTTCCTGTATGGCATACAAAACCTTACGGAAAATATTTTTCACGTAATTTCTAATGTTTGGTAAAGAATGGTTTGGCCACCAGGGGTCATAAGTGTTATTTTCTACTTCTGATGTATTTGTAGCAAAATCTGGGCTCCTGAAAACTCGACAAATTTTTTTTTCTTGGATTTCATATAGGTAACCCTTTTGAGAATACTTTCTGGATAAACCTTTTGAGAATACTTTCTTCCTAAAATAATGCATGGTTTTCCCACCAGGGGACGTAAAGTCACATCTTATTTTTGTCGATAACTCTGTTTTTAAGAGTTCGTAAGCTCAAGATTCCGTTTACAGCAATATCTGAGGGATTAAAGACCCGATTTAAAAACTTCTTTCTTCCGTCAGATACTATTGTTTTCCATACCGGTTCCATTGAATTGGAATAGCTTTGATAAATTTATTTTGCGTCAGAACGGATTCAAAAGACGTGCTTATTACACCCGAAAATACGGTGTCATCTTTCTTGTTAAAATATGATACGGGTGATTGCATTTTCTCTATCATCAGTCTGTGGACTCAATCCCCTTAATACAAAAACTATTCTAGTAATCAAGGGTAAATTTAACATTTAGGGGTTTTGTTAAAGTATTGTGAACAAATACATTTTAGCTTTTCTTAAACGTAATAGAAGTTCAAGCAAATATCGGGCTCCAAAACCTTCGGTTGCTTCGAAAAATCATTAAGAAAAACACATGCAGTTTCTCATGAGTAATCCTATAGAAACAAAAAAAAATATTATAAACTCATTTAGAAAAATAATAAGCTCCTACAGTAAATAAAATGACTAATTAACTCTCCTTTAAAGCGAAATATATATTTAGTCATTGCGCTAATAATCTTCATATTTGTCTTAGACATGAACAAGCGGCAAGTGCGTCCTCATTAAACCTCTAGCTCGTTTAACTGCCGTAAAAGCAAGAACGGGATTAACCCCCTCACTGATAAATAGTGGAAGGATTATTTCATCTCGCGTACATCTTTAAAAAAGGAATCGACGAAGTCTAGATTTTGGAATTTCTGTGTTAAAAAAAGACAAATTCGAAGCTGAATCTTCGGTAACTAACTCTTCAAAACGGAAATTTTATTGAAAGTTGGAGACATCCCTGAAATTTTGCTCAAAAATTCTCATGAATTTTCCGTGTATATATATACACATATATACACCGATGAGTCATTTCATTATGACCACACCAGCGGCGCCGGGAATCCGAACGGTGGCGCAGGTGAAGATCACAGAGCAGTATACACTGAAGAGCAATTGAATTAGAGATACCTGTCTAGTAACGTGTAGCACCACTTTTCGTCCTGATGACGGCGGCGATTCGTCTCGGCATGGACTCGACAAGACACCGGAAGCGTTGGGCAGCCATACCGATCCACGACCCCTGAACAAGCTCCCACAGTTCACGAAGATTTGATGGAGGGGGTCAGAGCCTCGAAAATCTCTCTCGATGTCATCCCAAATGTGCGCGATGGGATTGAGGCCCGGTGACCTAGCTGGCCAAGGAAGCGAGGTCACGTCAATGGAGTGTTCATCCAATCATTCGGATACAATTCGGGAGCGATGGTGCGGTGCATTGTCTTGTTGCAGGATGAGGTCCCCAGTGTGATGTTGAAGACGCACAAACGGGAGCAAATGGTCGTCCAGGATATCCCGGTAACGTTGACCTGTGAGAGACGGTGTCACCCCCACCAGCTTGAAGAGTATTATCTTGGCAAGAAGGATCCATCGCTTCATGTGGTTTGCGCCGTACTCGTATCCTGCCATCCGCATGTACCAACGTTAATCTCGACTCACCAGTCCAGGCAACATTTTCCCACATGTCTAGGGTCCAGTGGCGATGTTCCCGCGCTCATGCCAATTTTTTCACACTGCGATGTGCGGTCAGCAGCAGTACCCTCGTGGGAGGATGGCTTTTATACGGTTCTACGTCAATTCGTCGCGTGCGTCAATTCGTCGACTGCGTCAATTCGTCGACTGCGTCAATTCGTCGCGCGTCAATTCGTCGCCTACGTCAATTCGTCGCGCGTCAATTCGTCGACTGCGTCAATTCGTCGCCTACGTCAATTCTTCGCGCGTCAATTCGTCGACTGCGTCAATTCGTCGCGCGTTAATTCGTCGCGCGTCAATTCGTCGACTGCGTCAATTCGTTGCGGACAAATTCGTCGACTACGTCAATTCGTCGCGTTTACAGATTTTGGTTACATACAAAACGAATGCAGGAAAACGTACGATTTCGAACGTCTTGCTCCCTGATCAAATTTATAAAGTTTGGCCACGCAGACAGGATAGGAATATTACGTTTTTCTTTGGCACTAAAAATATTAGACGGTAAACGGTTTTTGGAACGGGGCAGGGCCCGGTTGGTCAGAGCCCCCCATATACAAAATTTTAATCTACAGTTTTCAATTCAGAACCAATTCTGGTATACTGTTCCTATCCTGGTATACTGGTATACTATCTCGTGGTATACGAACCAAATCTGGTATACTATCGCGTGGTATTGTAACTTAGACTGTAGACGGTTTTGGGAAGCGGTTGCAGAGAGGAGGGGGTTACAGACCCCCCTACAGAATTGCCGTAAGATATAATTTTCAATTTAGAACTACCAAATTTGGTATATTATCGCAGGGTACTCTAACTTAGACGGTTTTTGGAAAGGGTCAGGGGCCCGGTTGGTCAGAGCCCCCCACACTACAGTTTTCAATTCAGAACCACCAGATCAGGTATCCTATCTCATAGTACTCTAACTTAGACGGTTGTCTGTTTTTGGAACGGGTCAAGGCCCGGGGAGTCAGAGCCCCCCTCCCCCCATACATACAAAGTTTTCGTAAAATTTAGTTTTCATTTCAGAACCATCAAATTTGGTATCATGAAACTAACTTAGACGCTAGACGGTTTTTGGAAGGGGTTGGAGCCCGCGGGGTCGGACCCCCCACGCCCTCTCATAAAAAATTTCGTAAAATCTACAGTTTTCATCTTAGAACCACCAAATTTGGTATACTATCTTATGGTACTCTAACTTAGTCGGCAGACCGTTTTCGGAACGGGTCAAGGCCCGGGGCGTCAGAGCCCCCCACATAAAAAATTTTCTTAAAAACTACAGTTTTCAATTCAGAAACACCTAATCTGGTATACTATCTCATGGTACTCTAACTTAGACGCTAGACGGTTTTGGGAAGGGGTTGGAGCCCGGGGGTCAGACCCCCCGAATAAAAACTTTTTCCTAAAATCTACAGTTTTCAATTCAGAACCACCTAATCTGGTATACTATCTCATGGTACTCTAACTTACACGCTAGACGGTTTTTGGAAGGGGTTGGAGCCCGGGGGTCAGACCCCCGAATAAACAGTTTTTCGTAAAATCTACAGTTTTCAATTTAGAACTACCAAATTTGGCATACTATATCATGGTACTCTAACGTAGACGCTAGACGGTTTTTGGAAGGGGCTGGAACCCCGGGGTGAGAGCCCCTCCCCTCCTCATAAAAATTTCGTAAAATCTACAGTTTTCAATTTAGGACAACCAGATTTGGTATACTACTTATGGTTATCTAACTTAGACGGTAGACGGTTTTTGGAAGGGGTCGGGGCCCGGGTCAAGGTAGCCCCATGCAAAATTTTCGTAAAAGTTCCGTTTTTTACTCTTAAGAATACCCTATTTACGTTCTAAGGCGCTCTTTGGCCCTTTGAGGGCCTTGCACCATAAACCATCAACCAACCAACCAACTAACTAACCTACGGTCTAAGTTAGGGACTGTAGATAACAATAAAGTGCAAAAATATGCGTTTAATGGTGTATTAAAAACACAAATCTATATAGTTTAGCTTTCACTACCAACGAACGGCTTATCAGAAAGAAATATAATGTAATGTAAACAGAGAGTTCCAGATATTCAAAATTCAAAACGGTAAGAAAAAGATGATCAATGCCAATGTGAAGTCGTATGCATGCGACATCACATAGGTACATTGCATTTCTGTGTCGCGGGATTCACAGAAGCACACGCCAGATGTACGGCAGTTCTATAGATGTCTCCTAGAAGGTAAGTATTCCCATTCCTTTTTCTTTCTTTTTTTGTTTCGCAAAATTAAATTAACTAAATCAAAAAATTTAAAATAAGTTTACTGGAAAATTGCAGGAATATCTTTTTCATTCATTAACTTTCACCCGCTGAACTCCACAAATAGTAATATTTACCTGGCAAATAACTGGTATCCCTGCTAGTACAAATTATATTAATGATTTATTTGCGTCCAGTTCAATCTAGTATGTCCATAAGAGCGTTAGGGGCCGTATGAAAAATACATTTCAACGTGTGCCGCTACGGCGGCTGAGTGATCTAGGCGCTGGCTTCTGACCACTTGTCGAGAAGGATCCTGGTTCAAATCCCGGTGAATCATGGACGTTGTGCTTGACTTCTGGCACTGGCTGTCCCCCTTCCCAGGAACCAGTGGCCCAAAATTGGGAATGTCCGACTGCTTATAGCCCACTGAATTGATCACGGTGGTCGTTAACCCCCCCCCCAAAGATTGCGACGTGTCCATTGCTATTTGTTGTGGACTCTACAAAAAGTATGTTTTTGATATCAAGGTGTCCACTTCCATGTAGGCTGGCCATAAAATGTTAGGAGACCGTACAAAATTGCACTTTTGTTTTCACCTTGTCAGCGCTTCGGTATATGGTTGAAGTATACGTATATATAGTTGGGCCATTTCAGCACGTAGTTTGGGTTATATAGAAAATCAAGATAATGTTACATTTTTACTCAGCTACAACACATTAATCCCGAAGGCTATTTGTTGAAATCTTTAATCCGCCGTGCTCATATTCACAACGTTAACATAACATGTCAAGTTATAAATGTTGCAGTTTTACCCTGTCACAAAACTTTAGTTACAAGACCTTAGGCGTAAACTTTTTTTAGGAATTTTTAGTCCGACGTATTCATAAGGTTTCGATAACATGCCAAGGTTATGGTACTGCGTTTTGACTGAGGCACAAAAATTAATAAACAGGCCTTAAGCCCTTTTATCAGTTTTCAATCAACCGTGCTCATATACATAAAATTTTCAGAGAAAGTCAAGTTTACTGTGTTGCGCATTTACTCGAGTACAAAACTATAAACAGCCATTAACTTTCACCCGCTGAACTTGGTGATTCCTCAATTCATCCATTAACAAGTCTTTTAAGTGATTGTATGCTATGGTCATATTGATAATGTTTGATGACAAGTCAGGTTAATGATGTTGCACTTATTAAAGACTTAAAAAGGTGTAGAGGCTAGTAATTATTATTTGAAGTCTAAATAAAAGCTCATTTTTAACATGACTCGTCATGAAATCCTTGTGAATATGGCATTTATTTTATTTTGTACATTTTACAAAGCGTATGCACTTTTTTTGGCATTTGTTTTAATTTTGTGTTGTACTTGTTACATAGCGTTTCGCATTTTTGTAATGCTTGTGACTTGTGATTGCATTTTGAATTTTTATTTGTTTCACATTTTGGATTGCATTTTGAATTTTTATATGTTTCACATTTTGGATTACTTTTTGACATTTTATGTTTTTGACATGCTATTTTGAAAATTTTGTCTTTTTTAATTTTGCGTTGGTTTTACATTCTTGCATCTTCGGCGGAATTACATTCTTGAAAAATTCAAATACAAGTTAGTAAAAGGTATAATTCAATTAGTGAGAAATACCAGCACATTTTAGTAAAGGGTAGAATTATATGAAATTCCTCTTAAAATGTCCAGCATGTTAACATTGTCTCTGTGCACCAAAGAAGTTCGAATTCCTTTTTAACTTGCCAGCGTTTCTCTTCTGGGTGGATTTGTTGGAATCTGTGCTATCAGTCTTTCGATTTTAGCCATAGTTGTTCTCTGCTCTTTCGCAATTTCACTGATTATTTCGTACAGTCACAGTTTTTTCTCTCCCAGAATTGTATTCCAGCGTCTGTCTAATCTTTCAAGTTCGTTTTGTGTTCTGGGAAAGCCAAATAAATTGTTTTCACTAACTGACCAAATTGTTGGCGGGAACAGCGGAGGGCTTCTGCTTGGATTGTTTCTTCTGCTTCCACAAAATTTTCCAAGAACATAATTTTCCTCAAACCACTGAACTCGATAACATGCCAAGGTTATGGTACTGCGTTTTGACTGAGGCACAAAAATTAATAAACAGGCCTTAAGCCCTTTTATCAGTTTTCAATCAACCGTGCTCATATACATAAAATTTTCAGAGAAAGTCAAGTTTACTGTGTTGCGCATTTACTCGAGTACAAAACTATAAACAGCCATTAACTTTCACCCGCTGAACTTGGTGATTCCTCAATTCATCCATTAACAAGTCTTTTAAGTGATTGTATGCTATGGTCATATTGATAATGTTTGATGACAAGTCAGGTTAATGATGTTGCACTTATTAAAGACTTAAAAAGGTGTAGAGGCTAGTAATTATTATTTGAAGTCTAAATAAAAGCTCATTTTTAACATGACTCGTCATGAAATCCTTGTGAATATGGCATTTATTTTATTTTGTACATTTTACAAAGCGTATGCACTTTTTTTTGGCATTTGTTTTAATTTTGTGTTGTACTTGTTACATAGCGTTTCGCATTTTTGTAATGCTTGTGACTTGTGATTGCATTTTGAATTTTTATTTGTTTCGCATTTTGGATTGCATTTTGAATTTTTATATGTTTCACATTTTGGATTACTTTTTGACATTTTATGTTTTTGACATGCTATTTTGAAAATTTTGTCTTTTTTAATTTTGCGTTGGTTTTACATTCTTGCATCTTCGGCGGAATTACATTCTTGAAAAATTCAAATACAAGTTAGTAAAAGGTATAATTCAATTAGTGAGAAATACCAGCACATTTTAGTAAAGGGTAGAATTATATGAAATTCCTCTTAAAATGTCCAGCATGTTAACATTGTCTCTGTGCACCAAAGAAGTTCGAATTCCTTTTTAACTTGCCAGCGTTTCTCTTCTGGGTGGATTTGTTGGAATCTGTGCTATCAGTCTTTCGATTTTAGCCATAGTTGTTCTCTGCTCTTTCGCAATTTCACTGATTATTTCGTACAGTCACAGTTTTTTCTCTCCCAGAATTGTATTCCAGCGTCTGTCTAATCTTTCAAGTTCGTTTTGTGTTCTGGGAAAGCCAAATAAATTGTTTTCACTAACTGACCAAATTGTTGGCGGGAACAGCGGAGGGCTTCTGCTTGGATTGTTTCTTCTGCTTCCACAAAATTTTCCAAGAACATAATTTTCCTCAAACCACTGAACTACAGAATCTGCATATTCTAGTAAAATTGATTTCACAAAATGAAATGTCCAAAACATTAAAAAAACTGCAACCACACGAAACAAAATACCCAAAACATGGTAAGAAATTCTGTTGAATGCACAATGAAGGTATACGATAGGAGAAATATATGTTTTTAAAACTTAATACAAGTGTCAAAACTGAAATAAAAAGAAAGAAAAAAGAAATATTCCAAATTTCATTGTTACTTTAGATATTTTGACCTGTTGACATTTCGTAAATTGTACTTGCACTCGGTCAAAAAATATTACTTACAAGGACTCTTTAGTACTTTTAATCGCTGTGGTCGTATTTATAAGGTTTGCATAACAAATCAAGTTAATAATGTTGCGCTTTCACTTAGGCACCAAATGCTAATTATTGGCCGCTAGGCCTAGGCCTTTTAAATAATTTTTGATAAGCGTAACACTCTTAAATTGATTTGTCATGCAAACCTCATATAATCACAGCATTATAAAAATTACTGTAAATGCATATGCCTAGGTCTCGGGCGTAGCTATTAATGCTTTGTGCTCGAGTAACATTTAAACAGAATTCATTTTATTTTCTATGAAAACTACATAAATATCAGCTCGGAGGACTGAAAACTATCAAAAATCTCTAGGCCTAGGGTCTGCTTAATAGTTCCAACCTCAGAAAAGCGCATTGCAAAAATCTTGGACTTCTATGAAAACATTATGAAAATTAGCACGGCACACTGAAAATTGCTAAACAGGCCCAGTCCTAGGGTTTTCTAATTATAGTTTTGTACCTGACTAAAAGTGTAACAGTATCTTTAGTTCTTACTAGCAGGGGTACCCGGCATTTCCCAGGTAAATATTACTATTTCTAAAATCACCAAGTTCAGCGGGTGAAAGTTAATGAATGAAAAAGCTATTTCCGTAAATTTCCAGGAAACTTATTTTAAATATTTTGATTTAGTTAACTTAATTATACGAAGCAAAAAAGAATTTACATTATTTACAGTACATTGTATTTCTGCCTGATAAGGCAACCGTTGGTGGTGAAAGCTAACGTTTATTAATTTGTGTTTTTAATACATCATGAACCGGATATTTTTTCACTTTATTGTTATCTACGGCCTCTAACCTAGACCGTAGGTGCGGTAAAGGAGTGCTGTATTGGGATGCAGTTCTTAAGAGTAAAAATTGTAATTTTTACGAAAATTTTGAATGGGCCCCCTTCACACCGGACACCGACCCTTTCCGTCTGCGGTCTAAGTTACAATACAATGAGGGAGTGTACTAAATTTGGTCGTTCTAAATTCGAAACTGTAGATTTTACAAAAATTGGCATGGGGGCTCTGAACCCCTGTCTCCAACCGTTTCCAAAAATCGCCTGCATTCTCAGTTAGAGTACCATGACATAGTATACCAAATTTGGTGGTTTTAAATTGAAAACTGTAGATTTTACGAAAATTTTTTATGGGGAGGGCTCTGACCCCGTGCCTGACCCGTTCCCAAAAAAGTCTACCATCTAAGTTAGAGTACCATGAGATAGTATACCAAATTTGGTTGTTCCAAATTGAAAACTGTAGATTTTACGAAAATTTTGTATGGGGGGAACGATCTAACCCCCGGGCCCCAACCCGTTCCGAAAATCGTCTACGGTCTAAGTTAGAGTACCATGATATGGTATACCAAATTTGGTGGTTCTAAATTGAAAACTATAGATTTCAAGAAATTCTATATGGGGGGGGGCTCTGAACCCCGGGCTCCGACCCTTTCCAAAAAACCATCTACCGTCTAAGTTAGAGAACCGTGAGATAATATACCAAATTTGGTCATTCTAAATTGAAAACTAGTTTTTACGAAAAAATTTTATTGGGGGGGGGGGCTCTTACCCCGTGCCCGACCCGTTCCAAAAACCCTCTACCGTCTAAGTCAGAGTACCATAAGATAGTATACCAAATTTGGTGGTACTAAGTTGAAAACGGTATATTTTACGAAAATTCTTTGGGGGAGGGGGGGTGCTCTTACCGCCCGGGCTCCGATCCGTTCAAAAAACCGTCTCCCGTCTAAGTTACAGTTTCATGATACCAAATTTGGTGGTTCTAATGTGAAAACTATAGATTTTACGAAAATTTTGTATGTGGGGGCTCTTACCCCTCGCGCCTTGACTTATTCCAAAAACCGTCTAGCGTCTAAGTTAGAGTACCATGAGATAGTATACCAAATTTGGTGGTTCTAACTTGAAAACTGTAGATTTTACGAAACTTTTGTCGGGGAGGGCATTCTAACCCCCGGGCCCCGACCCGTTCCAAAAACCGTCTACCGTCTAAGTTAGAGTGCCATTATATAGTATACCGAGTTTGGTGGTTCTAAATTGAAAACTAGATTTTACGAAATTTCGTATGAGGGGGGGGAGCCTCTGAAACCAGGGCTCCGACCCTTTCCAAAAACCGTCTACAGTCTAAGTTAGAATACAATGAAATAGTATTCCAAATTTGGTGGTTCTAAATTGAAAACTGTAGGTTTTACGGAAATTTAAAGTTTTGTACGGGGAAGGGGAGTAGGGTTTGCTCCGACCCATGAGCCCCGACCAGTTCCAAAAACCGTCTCCCGCTAAGTTAGAGTTTTATGACACAAAATTTGGTGGTTCTGAATTGAAAAATAAAAATTTTAAGAAAATTTTGTATGTGGGAGGGTCTTACCCCCGGGCCTTGATCCGCTCCAAAAACCTTCTACCGTCTAAGTTAGAGTACCATGAGATAGTATACAAAATTTGGTTGTTCTAAATTGAAAACTATAGATTTTACGAACGTTTGTGTGTAGGGGGGTAACCACCCTTGCCCCGACTCGTTCTGAAAACCGTCTACCGTTTAATTTAGAACACCATTATATAGTATACCCAATTTGGTAGCTCTAAATTGAAAACTTTAGTTTTTACGAAAAAAATTTATGTGCAGGGGGTCTCTGACCCGTGCCCGACCCGTTCCCAAAACCGTCTACCGTCTAAGTTAGAGTACCATGAGAGAGTATGCCAAATTTGGTGGTTCTAAATTGAAAACTGTAGATTTTACGCGGCATTTTATGGGAGGGGGGCTCTTACTCCCGGGCTCCAACCCCTTCCAAAAACCGTCTAGCGTCTAATTTAGAGTTTCATGATACCAAATTTGATGGTTCTGAAATGAAAATTAGATTTTACGAAAATTTTGTATGTGGGGGCTGTGACCCCCGGGCCTTGACCCGTTCCAAAAACGGTCTGCAGTCTAAGTTAGAGTACCATAAGATAGTATACCAAATTTGGTGGTTCTAAGATGAAAACTGTAGATTTTACGAAATTTTTATGAGGGGGCCCGACCCCGCGGGCTCCAACCCCTTTCAAAAACCGTCTAGCGTCTAAGTTAGAGTACCATGAGATAGTATACCAAATTTGGTGGTTCTAAATTGAAAACTGTAGATTTTAGGAAAAAGTTTTTATTCGGGGTGTCTGACCCCCGGGCTCCAACCCCTTCCAAAAACCGTCTAGCGTCTAAGTTAGAGTACCATGAGATAGTATACCAGATTAGGTGGTTCTGAATTGAAAACTGTAGTTTTTAAGAAACTTTTGTATGTGGGGGGCTCTGACCCCCGGGCCTTGACCCGTTCCCAAAACGGTCTGCCGACTAAGTTAGAGTACCATAAGATAGTATACCAAATTTGGTGGTTCTACGAAGAAAACTGTAGATTTTACGAATTTTTTTATGAGACGGGGGGGGGGGGGCTCCGACCCCGTGGGCTCCAACCCCTTCCAAAAACCGTCTAGCGTCTAATTTAGAGTTTCATGATACCAAATTTGATGGTTCTGAAATGAAAACTAGATTTTACGAAAATTTTGTATGTGGGGGGCTCTGATCCCCCGGGCCTTGACCCGTTCCAAAAACGGTCTGCCGTCTAAGTTAGAGTACCATAAGATAGTATACCAAATTTGGTGGTTCTAAGATAAAACTGTAGATTTTACGAAATTTTTATAAGGGGGGGGCGACCCCGCGGGCTCCAACCCCTTCCAAAAACCGTCTAGCGTCTAAGTTAGAGTACCATGAGATAGTATACCAAATTTGGTGGTTCTAAATTGAAAACTGTAGATTTTACGAAAAAGTTTTATTCGGGGGAGTCTGTCCTTCCCGGCTCCAACCCCTTCCAAAAACCGTCTAGCGTCTAAGTTAGAGTACCATGAGATAGTATACCAGATTAGGTGGTTCTGAATTGAAAACTGTAGTTTTTAAGAAAATTTTGTATGTGGGGGGCTCTGACCCCCGGGCCTTGACCCGTTCCAAAAACGGTCTGCAGTCTAAGTTAGAGTACCATAAGATAGTATACCAAATTTGGTGGTTCTAAGATGAAAACTGTAGATTTTACGAAATTTTTATGAGGGGGGCCGACCCCGCGGGCTCCAACCCCTTCCAAAACCGTCTAGCGTCTAAGTTAGAGTACCATGAGATAGTATACCAAATTTGGTGGTTCTAAATTGAAAACTGTAGATTTTAGGAAAAAAGTTTTTATTCGGGGGGTCTGACCCCCGGGCTCCAACCCCTTCCCAAAACCGTCTAGCGTCTAAGTTAGAGTACCATGAGATAGTATACCAGATTAGGTGGTTCTGAATTGAAAACTGTAGTTTTTAAGAAAATTTTGTATGTGGGGGGCTCTGACCCCCCTCCCGGGCCTTGACCCGTTCCAAAAACGGTCTGCAGTCTAAGTTAGAGTACCATGAGATAGTATACCAAGTTTGGTGGTTCTAAGATGAAAACTGCTTGGCTACTCCAAACAAAGCATCCACCTACTCACTTGCCTCCTGTGTGCCGTTATATTTTTCTTCTTGTGAAGTTCACTGTCTATGCTTTCCATCTTCAACAACGCTTCCCCGCTCTTATTCCACCTCCTCAGGAGGCAAGTGCTATCATTCGGAGACGCTTCCTAGCACGGTTAACCACTCGCCTCCAAATGGAGCACTCTCGTGCTGCCTCAACAAACACCGATAGCGTTTTTCAATCCACTTGGGCCCAATCGGCTGGGTGGTTCCATATCCACAATTTGCAGTTACATCTCAACCTATAAGTGGGATTTTTGTTGTCGCCCACGTTCACTGTAACAAATCATGTTTTTACGTATTAATTTTGGTGCTTCGCTATTTGTGATTTTTCTGTTTTAATGTGCCATTGAAGATAGCTCACCATGTTTCCCATGTTCTCTTCGATAATGTTGGGTTTTATGTTGTATATAATTCTTCCTTCTGCACAGTTTACTGCCCACGCAATGTCCCCTTCATTATGTTGAATATTTTTTTAAAATATTAGTCACTGTGTGTATAATATAATGTAACAAGATGCCCTTCTGAGTACATTTAGCGTTATTTCCCCTTGTCACTGAATACTTCTGTACATATGTTGTAAATTTTGAATGTAGCATCACTGTTGCATTTCTGTGAATTAGTACCTAATGTTTAATCTTTAGTATGGTAGTAATGCTTAATTGGAATTTGTGCATAGTATAGAATCATGTCTTGCCCTGTCTACAATACTGTAGGTAAACATTTTCGTTTGTATCGCTCGTGCTTTATTGTCTGCCTCTCCTTCGCCCTACGTGGCGAAATAATTTTTTTTTTTTATGATTTTAACAATATTTTGTTTTACGTTTCACTGGAAATTTCCAGCTGATGTATATACCGCTGTATTTATTGGCAGAATTCCATTGTCATGTACATAGAAATGTTATTTTACTGAAGAATAAAGGCAATTTTGAAATGTAGATTTTACGCGGCATTTTATGGGAGGGGGGCTCTTACTCCCGGGCTCCAACCCCTTCCAAAAACCGTCTAGCGTCTAATTTAGAGTTTCATGATACCAAATTTGATGGTTCTGAAATGAAAATTAGATTTTACGAAAATTGTGTATGTGGGGGGCTGTGACCCCCGGGCCTTGACCCGTTCCAAAAACGGTCTGCAGTCTAAGTTAGAGTACCATAAGATAGTATACCAAATTTGGTGGTTCTAAGATGAAAACTGTAGATTTTACGAAATTTTTATGAGGGGGGCCCGACCCCGCGGGCTCCAACCCCTTTCGAAAACCGTCTAGCGTCTAAGTTAGAGTACCACGAGATAGTATACCAAATTTGGTGGTTCTAAATTGAAAACTGTAGATTTTAGGAAAAAGTTTTTATTCGGGGGGTCTGACCCCCGGGCTCCAACCCCTTCCAAACACCGTCTAGCGTCTAAGTTAGAGTACCATGAGATAGTATACCAGATTAGGTGGTTCTGAATTGAAAACTGTAGTTTTTAAGAAAATTTTGTATGTGGGGGGCTTTGACCCCCGGGCTTTGACCCGTTCCAAAAACGGTCTGCCGACTAAGTTAGAGTACCATAAGATAGTATACCAAATTTGGTGGTTCTACGATGAAAACTGTAGATTTTACGAATTTTTTTATGAGAGGGGGGGGGCTCCGACCCCGTGGGCTCCAACCCCTTCCAAAAACCGTCTAGCGTCTAATTTAGAGTTTCATGATACCAAATTTGATGGTTCTGAAATGAAAACTAGATTTTACGAAAATTTTGTATGTGGGGGCTCTGATCCCCCGGGCCTTGACCCGTTCCAAAAACGGTCTGCCGTCTAAGTTAGAGTACCATAAGATAGTATACCAAATTTGGTGGTTCTAAGATAAAACTGTAAATGTTATTTTACAGAAGAATAAAGGCAATTTTGAAATGTAGATTTTACGAAATTTTTATAAGGGGGGGGGGCGACCTCGCGGGCTCCAACCTTCCAAAAACCGTCTAGCGTCTAAGTTAGAGTACCATGAGATAGTATACCAAATTTGGTGGTTCTAAATTGAAAACTGTAGATTTTACGAAAATTTTGTATATGGGGGGCTCTGACCAACCGGGCCCTGCCCCGTTCCAAAAACCGTTTACCGTCTAATACTTTTAGTGCCAAAGAAACACGTAATATTCCTATCCTGTCTGCGTGTCCAAATTTTATAAATTTGATCAGGGAGCAAAACGTTCGAAATCGTACGTTTTCCTGAATTCGTTTTGTATGTAACCAAAATCTGTAAACGCGACGAATTGACGTAGTCGACGAATTGACGTAGTCGACGAATTTGTCCGCGACGAATTGACGCGTGACGAATCGTCGTGGTCGACGAATTAACGCGCGACGAATTGACGCATGCGACGAATTGACGCGCGACGAATTGACGCAGGCGACGAATTGACGTAGTCGACGAATTGACGCACGCGACGAATTGTCGGGACACCCTTTTGTACCCCATAGCGAGGAGATGGTTCTGGATGGTGTGGCTGCTTACACGTTTTTGTGCACCAGCGTTAAATTGCCTAGTGATTTCTTGCACTGTGGCCCGTCTATCCGCTGTTACAATGCGAGCTAGCCGACGATGAACCCGCTCATCCACACGCTGTTTTCCACATCAGTTGGCCCTCGCAGGGATGGTTTTGCCGGATTCGATGTACTCACGGTGCACCTGTGACACAGTGGCTCTTGAAAATCCCAGTGCCTGCACGACTTTTGAGATGGAGTGATCCATTCGTCGGGCCCCAACAATTTACTCACGATTAAATGCGCTTAGATCCTTCGTGTTACCAATACTACGTCCGACTCTTACTGATTCCCGTCGCATCACTCTATATATTGTCGGATCGCTGCATACGTCATGTCGTTTCCGTTTACTGGGCCGCACACAGCGCCGCATTTGCATAACGCCAGCTGTCTCTGATTCAATTGCTCTTCAGTGTATGTACAACCCGCGGACCAACTTTCGGTTAGGAGATTGTTCCCAGTCAGGATGGGAAAAACTGCCTATTTTTCGGAGTTCGATAAAGGACAAATTGTGATGGCACTGAGACTCGGAACTACGATCTCCGAAACGGCGCGGCTTGTGTAGGTTTTTCACGTGTCGTTGTAGTTAGTACGTATCAAAAGTGGTGCACACATAGCCAAACGACGCACAGTCGTGTGTCGTCCACAACTCATTGATGCTAGAAGCGAGAGGAGGCAATCGCAAATTTTTCACAGTGGCCGGAGGGCCACAGTGTGACAAATCACACACAGCCTCAACAGTGGTAATAAGGGCAGTGTCCCATAGCACACAGTTCAACGCTGCCTTCTGCGCATGGGGGCGGCGTTGCCGAAGACCCAGACGCGTCCTAATGCTCACTGCTTCTCATCGCCAACAACGCATGAAATGGGCCACGAATATACAGATTGGACCGTGGATGATTGGCAGAAAGTGTCCTGGTCCGACGAGTCAAGATTACTGTTGCATCACGTAGACGGGCGAGCGCGGGTACGTATATTACCAACGGTTGTTATGGAACCTGAATGCTCTGTTGGGCGGAAACAGATAGCGAAGGTGGTGGTATGCTGTGGGCAATGTTCTCTAGGGATACTTAGGCCCCTTTATCCAAATATGAAATCCCTGATACCTGTCAGGTAACTGAAAATCTTTGCTAGCCAGGTTCACCCATTCATAACAACTGTATTCCCTGCTAGTGATATCTGTTACAAACAGGATAATGCGCCATGCCACGCTGCCAGAATCCTCAAGGTGCGATTCCAAGAACATGCTGGTGATTTTCTGTTAATGCCCTGGCCTCCAAATTCACCAGACAGGAACCCAGTCGAACATACACTGGCGGAAAGTGAAAAAAGAACACCAAGAAGGAGACGCCTGATATCAACGAAATTTATACAGCATAATAACGGAATACAGAGGATAACGTGATCAAAACATTATGGCAAAATACAGCTGTATTTGCTGGTAAAATGAAAAATAACATTCCCATGTAATATGGTTAGTACGAGGTTGAACCGCCATGAACTGCGTCACACTGTGCAATTCTGGCATGGAGTCTGTCGTACAGATGTTGGATGTAAATTTGGGGTATTGAGTTTCAAGCATCCTCAACCTGGACGCGTAAATCGGGAATGGTCGTGGCTGGCCCTGGAGACCGGATAAGTCGTTGTGCCATTAAATCCCACACGTGCTCAATGAAGGACAAATCCGGTGAACGTGCAGGCCATTGAAGTTGCCTCACACCCTGAAGTGCATGTTGCGTTGCACGTGCCGTGTGTGGGCGTGCGTTATTTTGCTGGAAAACAACACGATGGACCGACCTTACAAATGGCACAACGACGGGCTAAATGATGCTGTTGATGTAGGAGGTGCTGTTTAACGTACCCTGTACAAACACTAGTTGTGTACGGGAGTGATAGCTGATCGCTCCCCACATCAGGAGACCAGGTGTAGGCCCTGTGTGTCGCTAGAAGTTGCAAGAAGGGTGGAGACGCTCCCCTGTGCGTCTGCGAACACGCATACGGCCATCGGAGGCTCCCAGGCACAATCTGCATTCATCGCTGAACACGACAGATTGCCATTGCGTTCTCCAGTGCAGACGTTGGCGAAACCACTGCAGCCGTTCCTAACGGTGGGCTCGAGTCAGAGGTTCACATGCCACAGACACACGTTCACGTAGTCCTGCATCCAGTAGACGGTTGCGGATTGTTCGCACAGTCACCTGAGGTGCAACGGCAGCTCTGATTTGCGTCGCAGTTGATGTTCTGCTTGACAACGGCGCTCCTCTTATGAGTCGATCGGTCCGCTCATCAGTCCGTCTGTGACTACCGGTTCCACGTTTTCTCGTGTGGGAATGTTCCTCGGACCATCTACGCCACTATCGTACCACCACCGATACTTCCCGTCCAATTCGCTCCGCAATACGACGATACGACCACCCGGCTTCGCGGAGTCCGACTAGACGACCTCGCTCACTTCTTCCATGCCCAGGCATTGCAGCTTCTTCAGGGTCTTCGCACGTGTCCGTACGCCGACGACTGATTACATTCACTTCGCCGTACTCCTTAAATACCACCGACGATAATTTGCATATTATGCCATGCTTTGGCGTAAGCGCTCACCGGTTGGTTTCGAAATTAACATCACACCTATGTAAACTTGACCCAATTAACATATGTAAATTTCATGATCGTCCGCGAATTTCTTCTTGGTGTTCTTTTTTCACTTTCCGGCAGTGTATGTGGTTCGACTTGGAAAAGCGGGTTCGCGCAGAATCACTCCCCCGCCCCCTCCCCGAAATTTAGGGGAACTGTAGGAACTGCTATTGACATTATGGTACCAGATGCCCCACGATACCTATCGCTATCTCATCAAATCGATGCCTCGCCGAATGGCAGCTGTTTTGCTGGTTAAAAGGGGGTCCTACAGCTTATTAGGTAGGTGGTCATAATGTAATGGGTCAACGGTATATACACGGTCGAGTCCCATTATTTGACCATCAGCTAATATCCAGAAAAACCGCGTGCAGCGCGGACAACAGCTACACGGGATGGTATTGACTCAGTCAAGTGCAGGAAAGTGTTCACAGGTATGTGGAAGCATGCTGACTGTAGTTCATCTGAGAGCTGTTGGAGGGTGAGTGGTGGAGTATCCTTAGAACGAATAACACGATCGAGGTGGTCCCACAGATGCTCAATTGCGTTTATGTCTAGGGAGTTAGGGGGCCAATGACGTACTTTGAAGTCTTCATCGTGCTCTTCGAACCACTATCGGGCATTTCTAGCTGTGTGACAGGTCACATTGTCGCTCTGGAGGATCCCATCCGTGCCAGGGAAGACAATCAGCACGAATTGGTGTACGTGGTCTGCAAGGAAGGATTCGTAACAAATTCGGTCCATTGTGTCTTCCACAGGTATGAGTGGACCCAGGTAATATCACGAAAACATTCCCCAGACCATACCTCGGCTCCCACCAGCTTCTGTTCTTGCAGAAATTGTTGAAGAGTGTTTGTTCACCAATGTTTCTCGCCTATACGCCAACGTCCATCCTTTCGATGAAGCAGAAAACCTGACTCATCGGAGAAGGCAATCCTTTGCCTATCAGCGGAGGTCAAATTCAGATGCTGCCGTGCAAAGGTAAGCTTTTTCTGCCGATGCACCTCCTTCATTAGCATGGGTGCAGTGAACATCCGTCTGTATCGGAGGACCATAAGTAGTTGGGTTCGCTGAACTGATGTTTTAGACACACTGCCGGTAGCCCCTGGTTCATTAGGGCCAGTGAGTTGATCCACTGTAGCGTGTAGATCTACCCTCACGCACCTTCGAAGCCGACGTTCATTTCTCACGTCAATGGCACGTGGTGCTACGAAGTTTCCACTCGCTTATTCGCAATGGTACTATTTCTTCAATCACGATACACTTTAACCACAGCAGCGCGCAAACAATTCCACTCAAACTTGGCTGTTTCAGAAATACTGCCTTACATGGCCCTAAAGCTGATAATCAATCCCTTTTTGCAAATCTGATAAATCGCTCCTTTTATCCATGCCAGCAACGAGTGATATGTTTTCAGAATGCCTACAGCACAACTTATATACCCTCCAAGCCAGCTCATGACACGTGCCTTCTTTCATTGCCTGAAAATTAGCCCACAAAAAACAAAAAAATAATAAATAAAAAAAAATAATAAAAAAAGGGAACGCTTTCAAGGAAATAAATCTTTTATTATCTATTAAGTTTGAGAAGCAAACAAAGTAGAGCAAAAGACAGAAATTGAAATTTACCAAAATTAAACAAAAAGTAAAATATACTTACAGTTAATTGAAGAAATAAAGCAAAAAGAACCCCAATTGCAAGCTAAACAATATGGCTCATCTCACACTCTACCAGATAATGTAGACACTTTTACTGTTGAAATGAAAACGTCGAACATACAGAAGTAATTGACATACACTATGTACATCACAAAACCAAATAGCTATATCCTTCTAAAAAGTAATAAAAAAGTTTCTATTAGGTTACCTTATATAAAAAAATATTGCAATTAATGAGGATAAGCAACTTGTAACAAGGCAAGTTAAAAATATGCACAATGGCAAAACCTAACCCGCAATCGACGTATGCACAATTACGAGTTAGGTTTTGCAATAACCAAACTGAAAAATTGTATTTCGACACTGCTATGATCGAACCTCAGATATTTTGATAACTTACCGAGTGCGTTCGCCTTACTCTATGGTGGTCAATAATCCACGGCGCTATGTGTGTTTATCTGTCAGCATCTGACTTTACAAATCCGTAGGGGTGGGCTCAGCAACTGAGACGTCTCCATCTGTTGGAGCTTAACGGCACAAGACATTAAATTAATAGCTAATAAATCCAAAAGGGAGAGAAATGGTGAAAATCCTCCAAATGCGTGTAGACAATATAAATAGACAAAGTCCGCGCTTTTTCCACGTTTTTCTTTAATTAGCACACATCAACTAAAAAATTGTATTTCGACACTACTGAGATGGAACCCCAGATCTCTCGGTAACTAGTCCAGTGCGTTCTGATTAAAAACGATCGACTGCTTATCCCAGGTAATACAGCCTTGCAATTCAACAAAGGCCCAGCACTGAGCCACAGTCTTTTAGGAATAGAAAACGATGGCTCAGCGTTGGGCCTACGTTAAATTGCAAGTCTGTGCTACCTGGGATAGCTATTAGATTTGCGCACCACGAACGTTACTGCAGAACGAGGAGAAAGAAATAAAAACTCATTCACCACACCAAGGATATCAGGTTTTACCTGTCACACTTATTTAAGAAACAGAAGCTTCGCTGAAAACGTCAGTACTGAATATCTGCCAATGAAAATTTCTTGTTTTAATAGGTATGTATGACCCATACTCTGTTTCTGCTTTGTTATATGTCTCTCAAGAAATCGTTTTAGATCTGAAAAAGAAAGAATTGCGAGAAATATTAAATATTTTGTGATGCGATTTCAGACATGGCTTCTATTCCACTTTTATTAATCATTTTTATGCTTTTGTATCAAGTTTACAAACACATATTTTGTTATGCGCATCAAGCGGTGACGTCTTTCCATTAAAACAATAGATGGACAAATCTAGTTTATAAATCTAGACTTCATGGAGTTATTAATTTACTGAGACAAACTTTCATTTGCTATTTAAGTTTATCAGAATTACAAAGATGTGCTACATGCACATGCATCAGCTCAATATAACACGGTTTTCAAACATGTTACTGAGAAGTACTTCGTACTTTTCTCACTGCCTTCGTTTCATACAGACTTTCAACGAGAAGCCTGAAAAACTAAGTACAGTTTGGTATTCAGTATTTAGAGTAACTCTTATTTAAGTTTTACCACATCTGTACGAAAAATATTCTTTGTCTGCTTGTATACTATCTACCAACAAGTAATTGGACACCTGTGATAGCAAAGGAAAACGAATTTTATTCCCCTTCAAGAGTTGGTAGAGCCTCCACGAGTTGCGATTACAGCCGGGACCCTCCGGGGCATACTCTCAACCAGGCGGTGTACTACGGCTAGCGGTATTTTCTTCCACTCGGATTGGGGAAGACAGGTCAGTTCCTTCACCGATTTCGAACGGCGGGGGCCCCCTTAAGTTGAGGCTCCAAGTCGTCTCAGAGGTGCTCGATAGGGTTAAGGTCCGGGCTCTGCTCAGGCCTGTCCATTCGATTAACCACATTGTCACCATACCAAGCCATGGTGGACCTCGCAAAATGACAGGTGGCATTGCCATCCTGAAAGTAACATGGGTCCACCCCGTAAAACTGCCACAACGTAGGAAACGCATGGTCATACAAAATGGTGCAGTAGGTCTCGGCGTTGAGTCTTCAAGGAATTGGAACCAAGGGTTCCGTGCCATACCAGGAGAAACACCCCCATAGCATAATTCCACCACCGCCGAACTTCACAGTTGGCACAATACATTCCGGCAGGAGGCGTTCTCCAGGCAGACGCCAAACATAGACCCTACCATCCAAACGGTAGAGGGTGAACCTTGATTCGTCGCTCCAGAGAACCTGTTTCCACTGTTCAACGGTCCACTGTCGACGTTCTTTGCACCACGTTAGCCGAGCAGCGCTATTGGACTTGGTGATTAAAGGCTTGTGGACGGCAGCACGTCCATGATAACCGAGCATATGGGCATCCTTATGGATCGTATTCATCGAAAGAACACTCCCGGAGGCCTGTTGAAACTCCTCACGGATGTGGCACATCGATTTTGCGCGGTTCTTCCGACTTTCTCTGGCCAGCACCCGTCGGTCTCTAACTCCCAGTTTTGTGGGTCTGCCGGTCGGGGCAAATTCCAACAGTCACCTCTCATCATCCATTTGCCAATCACGTGAGCCACTATCGATTTTGGGCATTTCAACTCGCTGGATATCTCGCGTATGGATCGTATTCATCGAAAGAACACTCCCGGAGGCCTGTTGAAACTCCTCACGGATGTGGCACATCGATTTGGCGCGGTTCTTCCGAATTTCTCTGGCCAGCACCCGTCGGTCTCTAACTCCCAGTTTTGTGGGTCTGCCGGTCGGGGCAAATTCCAACAGTCACCTCTCATCATCCATTTGCCAATCACGTGAGCCACTATCGATTTTGGGCATTTCAACTCGCTGGATATCTCGCGTATGGATCGGCCATTTCTGTGATACCCGATGATTACACCTTTCTCGAAATCAGAGAGCTCCTAACTGCATGGCATCTTGCATGCGGCTGGTTGCGTTGTTGTTTCCCACACGATATTTAACGGTGGCGGCCGTGACGTGTATCAGGACCGCAGATATCGTCGATTGCAGGGTGTCCAAATACTTGTTGGTAGATAGTGTATTTGGTAACGAGTTTGTGTCATAGACATATTGGAAAACATTTACTTCGAAAACGAAGTGTCAAATTACATTGAAGTCACAAAAGTCGTGGGATAGCAGTATGCAAATTTGTAACTGGCGCTGCCATCATATAAAAGCTTCGACGCACGCCACGATGAGTGTTATCACTTGAGAGGAGTAATCTGGTGAGTCATGTTGAATAATCGCCATAAGGATTTTGGAAAACCAATGTGAATTATCGGAGTTTGAGCAAGGTATGGTACTGAGAGCTTAACAAATGAGACAATCAATTTTCCAACTTGTACGAACATTCCTCCATACACGGTGTCACGTGTGCACCAAGAATGCCTCATAGAAGGCATTATCATCCACCGTGGACAGCTTATTGGCCAACCACTGGTGCTGAATAACCGTGGCCAGCTGCGTATCACCAGGATTGTCCATGCCTACAGAAAAGCGACATTGGCTCAAATGACATCCACATTCAATTCACGAGGTACCAGAGCAGCGCAACGTAGCGTCCATGGTGTATGGGAGCAGAAGACCCACCAGAGTGCCTTTGTTAACAACACGACATCGGACACAGCATGAGCTCGTCAACTCGGTAATTGGACCCTGAAAGATTGGCAACACGTGGCGAGGTCCGATGAGTCAGGCTGCCAGTTGTTACGAGCTGATGGTAGGTTTCGAGTGCGGCAAAGACCTCATGAGATTATGCACCCGAACTGTCACCAAGGCACTGTGCAAGTTGGTTGAGGTTCCTTACATGTGTGGGGTGTCCTTACGTGGCACCGCTTCTGGTCTTCGTAAACACGTCATTAACCGATAATTGCTTTGTTGCTCTACTGGTGACTATTTGCAACCCTTTATAAACTTCATGTACCCCAATGACGATGAGATTTTCCAGGCGGACATGCAACATATCATTGGGCCCAAATTATTCAAAATTGGTTAGAGGAGCATTCTGGACAGTTCCGATGGATGGAGTGGCCACCACGTTCGCCCCACAGGAACCCAGTAGAGCACTTGTGGGAAGTGGTGGTGGAAAGGTCCATTCGCACCCAAGATCCTGCACCTACAAATACCAGGGAACTGTGGGCGGATGTTCAGACGGCATGGCTCAACATCTTGCCAGAAGTCTTCCGGCCACTCATGGAATCGATGCCACGTCGAGTTGCTGTACATCGCCGGGCTACAGGAGGTCCTACACGATACTAAGTACCTTTTGGCACTTCAGTGTAAAGTTAAGCACTTACATGACTCTCTTGATCTAGAAAAAACTTAATTAGTCAGATACAAAGAAAAATCTCAGTCCCATCCCCTCAACATTGTAGAGGATTCGTTTTCAATACTATCATCACTGAGCGGTGCTTCCAATTATGTTTGGCAGAAATATTTCTGGTAAAGTTCGTAACAATTTGGGAATCAAAGGATCCAGTTGATTTCTAAATGCTACAGAGATATCGTTTTTGATTAAAAGATATTATTCTTCGATTTATTCTAGGTATATTTTTCCTAGAATAATAGCATTATTTTGAAATTTCATTAAGACATGTGGGCTTATCTTTCTCATGAAGCGGCGTACATGAATTCTGCGAGAAACAAGAGATACGAAAGTGACTCTAAATAAGGGTACGGTAAATATTAATGGTTATTTCCTGAGTTTTGGGTTTAATGTGTTTTAAAATACAAAGTAAAAACTGCTCTACTCCTATTCAAACAGCAACAAAACTTCTCTAGAAAAGAATAATTCAGAAAAGAAAAATAAACTCACACGAAGTAAAAGGTTCTGAGGAGGTAGAGGGGAGAAAAATATGTCGCCATTTCTTTTCTTTGTATAAGATTTAAAACTAAAATTCGCGAAAACTAGAGAACTTGGAATGAAGACAATTTCGAAGGGGCGATCTAGAAGAATGTCTTGAAATTACATCGGAGTAGTTCTGCTTTTCAGAATTCGCGGAGAAAACGATAAAATGAAAAAAATCCGGAAATGGAAGATAATAAATCCTCAAATCTGGCACTGGATGCATTTGTTGAGTTTCTCAGAGAAAGAAAAATGGGATTTCATCTCTACCTACACAAAATGGAACGTCAGAGGTGTGATGACGTTCTGTAATTCCCGAACTGAAGTGAAGATATGACGAATCGCTGGAGCACTGTTGTGCCAAAAATGGGTCTATCTGCTTTAATATCCGTAGGATGCTTCTTTCATTTACAGCAATAACTCGAGCAATAAAACAATATGGTTTCCTATTACGAGACCACAGTTGCGGTTTCAAGGTATTATATAACTTAGAACTTCTGCGTTCTTGTCCAATTTGCCGAGACGAAGTCTTAAGCGAGGAAACAATCGTTTATTTCACATTATGCCTCCCAAGAATTCCCAGTTATTTTTCAATTCAAATGGTTTCAATATTAGTTCTTATTAACAAAATCTACAACCTACAAATGCATCTCAACTCCTTAAAAGTCAGAATTCAAAACTCACGGATATCGTTACGAAAGGTTTTATACACAAGACCAATATACACCGATGAGCTAGTACATTAGAACCACCTATCTAAAAAGCTTTAGGACCCCCAGTAGCCCGCAAAACAGCGATCACTCGGCGAGGCATCGATTCGATGAGGTGGCGATAGGTATCCTTGGGTATCTGTCAACAGCAGGTCCTCCAGTTTCCGTAAATTTCGGGGTGGTGGTGATTCAGCGCGAACCCGCTTTTCCAAGTCGAACCACAAATGTTCGATTGGGTTCATGTCAGGTGAATTTGGAGGCCAGGGCATTAGCAGAAAGTCACCAGCATATTCCTCGAACCGTTCTTTGATGATTCTGGCAGTGTGGTATGGCGCATTATGCTCTTGGTAACGGCCATCACATACAGGGAGCATAGTTGCCATGAATGAGTTAACTTAGTCCGCAACGATGTTCAAATACTTGACAGATATCAGGGATTGTCCTATTGGGATAATGGGGCCTACAGTGTCCAAATAAAACATCACCCACGGCCTGTTTCCGCCCAACAGTACATCCTTTTGCTATAGCCTCCGTTAGTACTCGGCGTATCCACGATCGGCCGTATACGTGATTCACCAGGAATCTTGATTCGCCAGACCAGGTCACTTTCTTCCAAATATCAACGGTCCAATCTCGATGATCTTTGGGCCCATTTCATGCGTTGTTGGCGATGACATGCATTGAGCATGGGGACTCTGCTGGGTCTTCGGCTACGGAGGCCCATACACAGAAGGCTACGATGAACTGTGTGTTGTGACGCGTTGTCCTGATCACCACTGTTGTAGCTGCGGGTGATTATCACGCTGTGTCCCTGCGGTCGCTGTGAACAATGCGTGGGAATCTCTTCTACCCTCTGGCAACAATGAGCTTTGACGGCGGCTCGTCGTTTGGTCATATGCGCACCACTTTTTATACGTACTTACTAAAGCGTCACGTGAATACTCCACAAGCCGCGCCGTTTTCGAGATCGTACTTCGAAGGCGCAGTGCCATCGCAATTTGTCCTTTATCAAACTCCGATAAATCGGCAGTTTTTCCCATTCTGACTCCGAACACTCTACTAACTGAAAGCCAGTCCTCGGATTGTATATATATATTGCTCTGTGAACTTCACCTGCACCACCGTTCGGTCTCCTGGCGCGCTCATTTCTCTAGGCTGGGGGTGGTCATAATATAATGGCTCATCGGTATACACTAGTACTTAGAGTTAAAGTAGCAAGTACAAAAACCTAGTTAACAGAAGATCCCTCCACGAAACTAACACGTATATGGCATAGAAGAAGACGGTAATGAAAAGCAGCAAATGCTGAGGTGAATAAACGAATACCGGCGCTAAAGGAAGCTATGGGACAGTAAAATATACAAATGCCACGCGCCAGTGGATTCCGTATATAAACGATTGGACAGCAATATCTTGGCAGTTTCCGGGTTTGCACTGTTAAGTGCAGAAATGAATCGTCATTGTATTTTAGACAGTTCGTTTAGACAATTGATTGTATTGGAGGACATTAGAAGCAAGACAGTCTCAAGCTCAAATGGCCATAATTTTAAATGTGGATCGATCCGCTATCTGCCGCCACTACAGACAATTTCAGGTCACTAAAACCAATCCAAGAAGACCTAGACAAGGTCGTCGGAAGGTCACTTCTTTTCGACAAGCCCGCTTATTTGTGTTAACAACTAGGCGCAATCCAAGCAACAGGAAACGTCAATTGGCACAAATTGCGGACTGTATCACGACATAGAGTATACCGAGGATTGCATCACATTGATCTGTATGTAACACGGCCTCTTCGGTGTATTCCCCTGAGCGTACCCCAGACAACAGTTTGCGTCGAATGCGGACGTCAATATGCTCAATCATCCCACCAAGAATGGGTACTCCTACGCATGAGAACAGGCTGTGTTCGAAACCAGATTACGGATAACATTCACATAGCTTGGGATATGATACCAACCGATGAACGTTCGGGGACGGGACCATTCGGAGAAGAACAAACGATGTTTAACGGCTGTCCGAAATCGCAACCAGATTTCAGTTCCTCATATTCGTGTTTGTTAGGTGCCATTAGTCATCATTTCCTGTTGATGGACGACAACGCCAGACCTCATTGGGCTTTGCGGATCAATGACTATCTTGGAAGCGAAGATATTGCACGTATGGATAAGCCTGCACGGTCAACAGATCTGAATCCTATTAAGCAGGATTGTGATGCGTTAAGCTCAAGAATTGCTGCTCCCTGTCCTCCTCCTACAGCATTATGGAAGTTATGGTATGTTCTTCTGGAAGAATGGGACTTTATCCCGTAGACTGAGGCGGTCTCCCTCATTTAAATCACGCTTCGGGTCTCTGAAACTTGCATTGCTGCCCATGGTGATCGCATTCCGTGTTGAAGAATGTGCTACCATTTTTTGTGGTTTATGTGACGTTATTTGGCTGCTTATTTCACTGATTATTTTCACAGGCCTATTATTTAGTCGTATTTGCACTACATTTTAGTATTTTGTATACACAAGTGAGAAGACCATATCACACAACTTTACGTAAAGTTATTTTTAGCACGTCTTTTGTAAAAAAAGATCGTGCTAATGTTATCGGTTTTCCGTCCGTCCGTCCGTCCGTCCGTCCGCCTGTACCCACGGTATCTCTGCAACTATTAGTCCGATTTGAAAAATTCTTTTTGCATTCGAAAGCTTTAAATTTCGAATGATGATCCTTTATTTCGTTTCTTTTTACGATGTAAAATTTCGCCGCTAGAGGGCGTAAATGCAGATGATGTCGAATTCAAAAATACATTTTATTCCACATATTTGCTTCTAAACATCCGATTGAAAAAACTCTTTTATCCTTCGATTCCATTTATGTCGAAGAGTATTTTGGATATAGTTTATTTTTCAAATTACGCATAGATTTCCCGCTAGGGGGCGTAAAAGTAAATTGCATTTTTTTCCGATAACTCTTCTTCTGAAACTCCGATTTGGAAATTTTTTCTTCAGCGGATACATTTCCTGATGCGCAATCTTTTACATATAATTTCGAAATTTTGGTAAAGAATACTTTGGCCACCAGGGGGCGTAAGAGTTAATTTTCGCTTCTGATGTATTTGCCATAAAATCTGAGCTCCTAAAATATCGACTGAAAAAATTCTTTCGTGGACTGATGCCACTTACATCGATAAACTTTTTCGGAATATTTTCTTCTTAAAATATTCCATAGTTTCTCCGCCAGGGAGCATAGATGTACATCTTATTTTTAACAATATCACTGCTTCAAAGGAGTCTGATTTGAAAAATCAATTCTTTGTTGGATAGTGTTTTCAGTGTGACATGTTTTTTCTATAAATTCAAAATTTTCAAGAAATTCATAGACTTTCCACTAAGGGGCGTACAGGTAATTTGCGTTTTCCCCTATATCTCTGTTTCTAAATCTCCGATCTAAAAATTCTTCCTGCACCGGATACAGCTCCTAATGGGAAATCGTTTGCACATAATTTCTAATTTTTGTAAAAAAATGGTTTGGCCACCAGGGGCGAAAACGTAAATTTCCGCTTCTGATGTATTTGCAGCAAAATATGAGCTTCTAAAATCTCGATTGAAAAAAAGTCTTTTGTGGACCGATACTACTCATGTCGACAAACATTTTAGGAACATTTTCTTCTTGAAATAATGCGTGGTTTCTACGCCAGGGGTGTAGATGTATATCTTATTTTTGTCAATATCTCTACTTCTAACAGTCCGATTTGAAAAATTCCTTCTTTGTTGGATAGTATTTCCGATGCGAAATGTTTTTTCCATAAATTCAAAATTTTCAAGTAGATCATAGACTTTCCGCTAGGGGGCACAATCGTAAATTGCGTTTTCTGTTCCTAAAACTCCGATTTGAAAATTTTTCCTGTATCGCATACAAGACCTGATGGAAAATATTTTTCACGTAATTTCTAATGTTTGGTAAAGAATGGTTTGGCCACCAGGGGTCATAAGTGTTAATTTCTACTTGTGATGTATTTGTAGCTAAATCTGGGCTCCTGAAAACTCGACTAAAATTTTTTTTTCTTGGACCGATACCGCTCATATGGATACACTCTTTGTGAATACTTTCTTCCTAAAATAATGCATGGTTTTCCCACCAAGGGACGTAAAGTCACACCTTTTTTTTGTCGATAACTCTGTTTCTAAGAGTTCGTAAGCTCACGATTCCGTTTACAGCAATATCTGAGGGATTAAAGACCCGATTGAAAAACTTCTTTCTTCCGTCAGATACTATTGTTTTCCATACCGGTTCCATTGACTTTGAATAGCTTTGATAAATTTAATTTGCATCAGAACGGATTCAAAAGACGTGCTCATTACACCCGAAAATTCGGTGTCATCTTTCTTGTTTTTACTTTCATTAATTTGTCAGTTATTGTGTGTTAACCACGTTTCCATGGCTTTTGCTTTAATTTTGAACACCACTGTATACAATAATTTAATCAAAGAGATTTTGGAGGTAATAGATCGTTACCACCAAATTTTATGCCGCCCCGGTGGCGCAGTGGTCTAAGCGATGCCCTCTGATCTTTCGTCTGAAAACGCGGACCGTTCTCATCAAAAGATGTACCTGGTCTGCAATTACGTTTAGATGTAACCCTGGGTTTCACATTAATGTCTAAAACCAGAGTTACCCAGGAGAACATTGCTCAAAGTATTATACTTCTTCCAACGGCTTGTTTATATCCAACGGCGCATCCTGGTTTTGAAAACGACGCACACCTACCTGGCCGTCGACTTCGTGCATCAGGAAATTAGATTCATAGGACCAGAGGACCTCCATGCAATCATTCAAGGTCCAGTTTTGATTCTCGTGTGCACATTGTAGGCGCTTTAGACGGCGGATAGGGTTTAGCATGGTCACAATGAGCTGCCTGCTTCTAAGCATGCTCGTTTTCATCAGGGTTCGATGTATTATGTTTTGTGACTCATTACTCCCATCATCATCATCATTTAAATTAGTTGCGCCAGAGTATTCTTTCGGTTGGCTCCTATCATACGGGATATCATCGATGAGCCATGGTCACCCCAGACCTTGCCTGTGTTTCGTGGTTTTTACCGTTCTATGACTCCTTTTTGAAGATATTAACCACGGTTAACTATGAGCAGCCCGCAAGTCTTGCCATCTTGGAAATGCTGTCTCTCCAGTCCTCTTGCCATTGCAATAAGTCCGCTGCCTTTCCTTCTGAAGAACAAGAATATCACTGATCTACAGAGCTCAGAATCAGGTGTTAATTATACCATCTTATGACTTTCACACGCGCTATCGTTTACCTGCAGTTGCTTGAATCTGCATAAAGATGGATTGATCACAATGCTTTGGTTCTTCAGTCTACATTTGAGAGACGATAATATGGTGAAACGACGAAGCATTGCCGAAATTGACAGTTTTCTGTAAAGAATTCCCCGGTACATCTCCCATTCTCTCAATGAATGACAGTCCAAGGAGAATAGTAGCCTAAGATAGTCCATGGGGCATCCTGCAGACAGCCTTCAATATCTACAATGCCGATTTAACTAGTCCGTTCACGTATTCGCGCTACATTCCCGGAAGCAATGGAAAACTGGGAACTGCATGGTCAACGAAGGGATATGATACCGCAACAAACCGACTTCCACACAGACGCGTAGCCCACTTTTTTATCTACTGCTCTATAGCAAGAATGGATGAATTTATCGAAAATTTAAATTGCTGTTGGACACTGTTTTCTTATTGCGACCTTTCTATTGTGGTAGGATCATACCGAACATCCTTAAAGGGCATTCGCAGTTTAGAAACACGATATATTACAACAGAAAGACAAAAAGTCATGAAGGAATAATCATGTTTTAATTCTGGTGTCAGATTTTGTCATAAAAAAAATTACGCTACGACCACCTTGATTTGAAAATAGCATTATCTTAATTTTTTTCAATACCGTGGCAAAAACTTCATCCCTGTTTATGCGTTTGATCTAAATGGGTCAGAAAGTTACCGTTCGTCTGCTTTTTGACGTTTAAGGTGAAAGATTCAAATAATCAGGTTAACTTTATCATATTTCAATAGATTTTAGTGGATTTTCATCCGTTATAGAATTTCTGGAACGTTGTAGCTCAACCTACTTTAAAATACTGTCCTTTCCCAAAAACCGTTTGAAGAACCCTACAAATTTCCGCTGGAGTTCCCTTAATTTCACAGGATGATAATGCCTATTTCTAATCCTCCTGCTTTTTGTGCATTAACTGGAAACGGTATGCGACATAATATTAAAGTATCTTGTTGTGAAAACCAGTGAAATATATTCGAGGCTAGTAGCGTAGCCTCAGGGAATGCACTAATAAAAGTAAATTAAATATACACAAATAAAAGTCAATTATCAACGGTATTAAAATATGTTGATGATTTCGGTGCGAAAAAAAACGCGTTCTGATTCGCTTCTTTGACTCAATCTGGCGTGCGAAAACCAACAGAATAACGCAAGCAGTACTTCCAGAGGCTTCGCAGTTCTGATTCGAAAACCTTCCGTACAATCGCCTGCTAGCGTTTCCATGACAACATGAAACAGATGGTAGAGGGGAATGGGCTATTGCTTTGGGCAACGGTTCTCTCAGAAAAAAAGAAGACTTAGACTATCTCAATCACACGCGTACTCCCGCCTATAACAGTTTTCGCGAGAGTTGTTTCAGTTTTTAGTGAAGTGTGAATCAATTAAAATGAGATATCATCATCATCATCATTGTCAACCATTATCAATCCACTGCTGGACGAAGGTCTCCCCAAGTTTCCTCCACAACGGTCTGTCTTGTGCCAGTCTCCTCCATGTCACCCCTGCATACTTTCGAATTTCATCCACCCATCTCCTATGTGGTCTTCTTCTGGGTCTTTTCCTGTCCCTTGGAATCCAATCTAAAATTTCGGCTGTCCATCGATGATCTGTCCTTCTGGCAGTATGTCCAGCCCATTGCCATTTCAGGGATTTAACTCTGATCATGATGTCTTCCACTCTTGTCATTTTTCGGATCCACGAGTTCCTCTTCTTATCTCTCCTGGTTACACCAAGCATGCACCTCTCCATGCTACTTTGAGTTGTCTGCAGCCTTTGTATGTCTCTTTTAGTTAAGGTCCACGTCTCTGCACCATACGTAAGCACTGGAAGGATGCATTGATCAAACACTTTTCTTTTAAGACATAATGGCATATTGCTCTTGAAAATTATGCTGTTTCTTCCAAAAGCTCTCCAGGCAAGTTTTGTACGCCGATTAATTTCTTCATCAATGTGACCCTCACTTGATATCTGCTGTCCAAGATAAACGTACGTGTCTGTTATCTCCAGCTTTTCTCCATCAATCGATAAATCTTCATTTCTTGTAAAAGCATTGAACATCACTTTTGTCTTCTGAAAGTTCATTTTTAATCCCACTTCTTTACTCTTGTCAGCAAGTTCCTGGATCATACTCTGCAGCTCTGATGGGCTAGTTGCAAAAATGACTACGTCATCAGCAAAACGAAGGTGGGTTAGATAATCTCCATTAATCTTTATCCCCTTGTTTTCCCAGCTCAGCGACTGAAAAACACCCTCCAATGTGGCATTAAAGAGCTTCGGAGATATGGTGTCACCTTGTCTCACTCCCTTTCCAATTTTTACGTGTGTTGTATTTTCAAACAGCCTAATCTTTGCACTTGCATTTTCATAGATGTTATTAATAATATTAATGTATGCATCTTCAATACCGCAGGTTTTCAGAGCCATTGTAACTGCTGATGGTTTCACCGAATCAAAGGCTTTTTCATAATCGATAAAAGCCATGCACAATGGAAGTTCATATTCCCTCGCTCTTTCAATTAGTTCTCTCAGCACGTGGATATGATCTATTGTGCTGTAGCCACTCCTGAATCCAGCTTGTTCTCTCGGTTGAACCATGTCTAGTGCTACCTTCAAGCGGTGTGAAAGAACTTTAGTGAAGATTTTATAAACTACTGATAGGAGGCTGATAGGTCTGTAGTTTCCGAGATCCTCAATGTCACCTTTCTTATGTAGCAGGATCATTGTAGCGGTGTTCCAATCCTCAGGAATCTTTCCTTCATTAAGGCATCGAGTGAAAATTTGGGCGAGTACTGTTTCGATTTCTCCACTTGCTTCTTGTATGATGTCTACAGTAATTCCATCTTCTCCTGGAGCTTTTCCTCGCTTCATGTTCTTGATTGCATGTGCAACTTCTGCTGGAAGGACTGGAGGAACTCTGGTACTGGTATCTTTCATGATGTCTGGAGTGCATATATCATCCCTTTCATATAATTTGGAGTAGAAATCTTTCACTCTTGTCAAAATTTCGCCTCTATTTCTTGTTACAGAACCATCTTCTTTTCTCAGTGCCATAATCTGTTTTCTTCCCTTACTGAGATGTCCCTTTGCTATCTTTAGGCTTTGGTTGTTTTCAATTGCTTTCCTCACTAGTTCACAGTTGAATTTCCTTACGTCTTCAGTGATACTTTTTCGTACTGTCTTGCATAGCTCTATATATTCCACTTTGGAAGTCACATCTTCTTTAGTTGTCCTCATCTCTCTTCTTTTTTGCATCAACATTTTGGTTTTTCCTGATAATTTGTTCACATGCAACTTGTTCTTAGACCCAGCTAATTTTGTTGCTGTTTCCATAAGAGCTTTGGTTACTTTTCTGTTAACTTCAGAGATGTCCACTTCTTCCGATGTTAGGCCTTCTAAAGCAGAGAACCTGTTCTTCAGTTCTAACTTGAAGGTATTATGGTGTTTTTTAAGGTTGGTTATGTCAATAGATTTTGTTTGTCTTATGAGCTTGCCACGTTCAAGTTTAGTGTTGAGGTGCATCTTACATCTCACCAATCTATGGTCACTACCTGTGTTGAACTTGTTTAGCACACTGCAGTCTTCTATGACGAATTTTTTGTTACACATAATAAAATCAATTTCACTTGTCGTCCCATTTGGATGTCTCCATGTCCATTTCCTGTGTGGCTTTTTCTTGAAGAAGGAGTTCAAGATGAAAAACCCTTCTGCCTCTGCAAACTCAACGAGAGTATTTCCACGCTGGTTTCTGTTGCCATGACCGAATTTACCTACTGAAGTTTCATTCTGTTGCCGTTGCCCTATTTTTGCATTGAAATCTCCCATAATTATTTTCAAGTGCTGCTTACCTTTATTATTTAGATGACAAATTTCCTCATAAAATTCTTCAATTTCTTCTTCAGGATGACTTGTGGTGGGTGCATAAGTTTGAATAATCTGAGCCTGGTATCTTTTCGAGAGTTGGATAACAAGTCGTGCAGCTCTGTCAGAGGAACTTTCAACTTCTACAACTTTATCCTTCAGTTTCTTGTTTATTATAAATCCAACACCACTAGTTCTGCCAGTATCTGTCCCACGATAGTAGAAGAGATGTCCACTTTTCAGTTCGATGAGATCTTCTCCTTTTCTCCTTACCTCACTTAGCCCCACGATGTCCCACTTGATCCTTTGTAGTTCCTCTTCCAATTCAAGAAGCCTTGAATCAGAAGATAGGGAGCGTCCATTGTAAGTAGCCAAGGTCAGCATCAGATGGCAGCCTAGTCCGGTCCTCGGGGATTCTTAGCACCCTCTGCCTTCATGTCGCACTGGCCGCTGTCTTGGCCAGGTACATTCCAGCTGCCGGAGACTGAGGGCCAAGATTTAAGTTGTGGAATCATTTTGGAGGGGTTTGGCCATAACTCACCACGCTGGCCAAGCGGGTTGGTGAGTGTGGGATAGAATTTCCTCTGATCCCGATGGTATAGTTATACCGCTATGGGCGGTCGTCAGAGCCCCTTTAGTGGGAACAGGATGCACCACGAGAAGGCGGGGTTGACATTTGTCAAGGAGAGGCTGTGATGTTACGCATCACCTGACCTTGCATCCCAAATGAGATATATTATATCTTAAATTCGTGGCTTTGTTGGATTCGAACTGTTTTGATAAGTTTTGTGAGAGCTTCCCTGAACATCTATCATCAGAACTTAAAAAACTCTATGCTTCAAATTTTGATACAGCTCGACTAAAAATTAACTGAAGGTGATTTATTCCTTTGATGAGTACAAAAACAAATCAGTAAGTGACAATGCGTATTACATAAATTTGAATAAATTGGATATAATGTTTAGGGAGGTGTACAAATTAGCAGACCTCATATTAAACTTTCCATCAACAACTGCAACTGTCGAAAGAAGATTTTAGCAATAAAAAGAATCAAGATATATCTTAGAGCCACACAAGGACATGCACATTCGAAAAACGTGGCTGTTTTGTCAATAGAGAAAAACATTCTTTTTAAATATGAAAAAGTACTCGGAAGAAACATTTTATGAAAACGCAGCACTCAAGTACACACAAAAGGAAAGAAGAATGGACTTCATGTACAAATAAGTGTTCAAATCCTAATCCTCATAATTTTTGGTATCATGTTAGCAATGACATGTACCTAAAATTTAGGAGAAAATTTATTTCTATTACTTAACAATTAAAAATGAAACTTTGCAAATAAAAAAAAACTTTTGAGAAACTATTTTACTGTCTTTCCCTTATTTGAGAAACTGGTTTCAGTGAAGAAGCAGAGACAGCGCCACCTAGTAAACACACCACCCATGCCTCATCCAACACTGAAACTGACGCCCATCTCGAAGAATGGTAAGCAGGCGCCTCAAAGAACTTACCTACAGGGGTGGGCTAATTAACAACTGTCTTCCATTATTTGAGAAACTATTTTACTGTCTTTCCTTTATTTGAAAAACTGGTTTCAGTGAAGGAGCCGAGAGAGCGCCACCTGGTAAACAAACCACCCATGCCTCATCCAACACTGAAACCAACGCCCATCTCGAAGAATGGTAAGCAGGCGCCTCAAAGCCCTTGGCTACAGGGGTGGGATAATTGACAGCTGTCTTCCGCGAAATATAAATCGTGAAAAATTAAGGCACAAACGTTTTCAATCAGATCTTTTGCAGTCGTTTCAGATTATTGAATATCACTTTCTAAAGATGTAAAGAACATCGTGAACACTCAAGAGATGAATATAGCGTATTAAATCTGTTTACGTTTGTGTCATAGTCAGCACAAAGATTTGCCAAACTTTCGCACTCCACTGGGAGGCTTTTGCAAGGAAATGGTAGACATAAAAGGCAGGGAATTGAAACACGTAAGGAACAAAGATGATTTTTAAACATAACGTGGGTGACGTCACAAGCATATTACACGAATTTTTATCACGCAATTATACAGTGCGTCGTGATGTGTTTCCATCTTTTAATAGCGCATGCCAAACCGTTGGTAGTTCAGTAGAAACCATATTATTGCATGCCAGTATACTGGATAGGATTTCGATTGTTTTCCCGATGGCAGTCACTTTAAAGTTCGTGCACAAAAGAATTTTTCTAATACTATTTCATACAAAAGCCGCCGATGAATGCATGAGTTCTGTGGCAAGGGCTGAATATTTCATGTCCTAGTTGAGACTGCCATCAAGGAAACAGTCGGAATCCTATCCAACAAACCAGCGTGCAATGATATTATTTTCTACTGAACTACCAAGAGTTTGGCATGCGCTATTAAAAGATGAAAACACATTGCGATGCACCGTATAATTGCTTGATAAAGATTCGTTTAATATGCTCGTGATGTCACTCACGTTATTTTCAAAAATCATCTTTGTTCATTACGTGTTCGAATTCCCTGCATTATTATGTCTACCAATGAATTGAAAAAGCCTCCCAGTGGAGTACGAAAGCTTGGTGAATATTTTTGTTTACTACACAATAAAAATAAACGGATTTAATACGCTATATGTGCGTCTCTTGAGTATACACAGTCTGGAGTATTTATAATAACCGTTAAGAGCATCGTGGTAAACATTTTTGTAGAACCTCCCCGTCTGTCTCGTGTGTTTTTCGAGTGTTTTTCACAGAAACTTACTAAAATACAATTAGAGAGAGTCAAGTTTAGTAAAAACGTCTCCAAAAGAAATACCGAATCCATTGCTTTGTAAAACCCATTATAGGTTATCAAGATCGTTAAATATTATAATTAAAATTCCTTCTAAGAACTGTATGTTAGACTTTTTAAATAGAAATCTTTACCTCCACGGCATTCTATCCATTGTTTTTCGAGAATCAGAAGTATCTTCAATCCAGATTATATTTGGGTATTAGGGACTGACTAAAATATAACGATGCCGTATGACCTGAATTTTTGTGCAGCAATGATGTAGTTATCGTCTTAAAAGCTGGTGTGCACAGCTTAGATGCATGCTGAGTTCTCATCTCCGCATTGCAGTAGCTAAACTCTCAAGAACTTATAACTCTGTAATAAATTCATTGGAGCACTTCTGTTATTTTGGGTTTCCAGAGAGAGGTGACCATTCTCTGTCTTTGCTGGACGTCGTTCTTCAAATTCGACTCGATTGGATTCGCCTTCTTTTTTACGAGGAGCAAACTACGGTATAATAATCCCTCAGTTTTCTTTCTTTCGTGAGAGTCATTGCATCGTTGCCATATCTGGAACACTTTCGATTTGTCATCCAATCATTTTTGGGAGACACACTGTTTCAGCAAACAGACACAGTCGCTTCACTTTTCATTTACTTCTCTGTTGCGCTATCTGAGTGTCCTATGCCAAAATACAATATCTACCAACAAGTAATTGAACACCCCTGCAATCGACGATATCTGCGGTCCTGATACACGTTACGGCCGCCGCCGTTAAATATCGTGTGGGAAACAACAACGCAACCAGTCGCATGCAAGATGCCCTGCAGTTCGGAGCTTTCTGATTTCGGGAAAGGTGTAATCATCGGGTATCACAGAAATGGCCGATCCATACGTGACATATCCAGCTAGTTGAAGTACCCAAAATCGACAGTGGCCTACGTGATTGGCAAGTGGAAGATGAGAGGTGACTGTCGGAATGTAGCCCGACCCGGCAGACCCACAAAACTGGGAGTTAGAGACCGACGGGTGCTGGCCAGAAAAATTCGGAAGAACCGCACCAAATCGTTGGGTCACATCCGTGAGGAACTTCAACAGGCATACGGGAGTGTTCTTTCGATCAATGCCATTCGTAAAGAAGCCCATTTGCTCGGTTATCATGGACGTGCTGCCGCCCACAAGCCTTTGATCACCAAGTCCAATAGGGCTGCTAAGCTAACGTGGTGCAAAAAACGTCGACAGTGGACCGTTGAACAGTGGAAACAGGTTCTCTGGAGCGACGAATTAAGTTTCACCCTCTACCGTACGGATGACAGGGTCTGGGTTTGGCGTCTGCCGGAGAACGCCTCCAGTCGGAATGTATTGTGCCAACTGTGAAGTTCAGCGGCGGTGGAAATATGCTATAGGGGTGTATTTCCTGGTATGGCACGGGACCCTTGGTCGCAATTCCTGGTAGACTCAACGCTGAGACCTACTGCACCATTTTGAATGACCATACGCTTCCTACGTTGTGGCAGTTTTACGGGATAGACCCATGTTACTTTCAGGACGACAATGCCTCCTGTCATGTTGCGAGGTCCACTATGGCTTGGTATGGTGACAATGGGGTTAATAGAGTGGACTGGCCTGCGCAGAGCCCGGACCTTAACCCTATCGAGCACCTCTGGGAAGAGTTAGAGCGTCGACTTTCGAGGTGCCCCCACCGTCCAAAATCGGTAAAGGAACTGACCTGTCTTCTCCAAGGCGAGTGGAAGAAAATACCGCTAGCCGTCGTACAACGCCTGGTTGAGAGTATGCCTCGGAGGGTTGCAGTTGTAATCGCCGCTCGTGGAGGCTCCACCAACTATTGAAGGTGAACAAACTTCGTTTTCCTTTGCTATCACAGGTGTCCAATTACTTGTTGGTAGATAGTGTATAATGACATTTACCACTCACCTTAGTTCACGTCTTTTGTGGTTGTAATCAATACTCATCGTCGTCCGTGCCCTTTGTGGTTGTACTCATCAGTCACATTATACACGCCCTTTGTGGTTGAACTCATACTCACTACTCACCTCAGTCGACCCACTTTAAGGTTGTACTCATCAGTCACATTATACACGCCCTTTGTGGTTGAACTCATACTCACTACTCACCTCAGTCGACCCACTTTAAGGTTGCACTCAACATTAAACTTGTCCTTAGTTCACCGACGTAGCGGTTGTGCTTAATAATCACCATAGTCCATGCCCTTTGTTGTTGGATCCAACATTCACTTTGGTACATGCTCTTTGTGGGTATACTCACCACTTTTCTTTGACCATGCCGCTTGTGGTTATAGTCACCACTCACTTGAGTACACGATTTCTGTTGTTGTACTCAACACTTTTCTTTGTTCATGCCCTTTGTAGTTATAGACACTACTTCCTTCGGTCTATAGTCTTTGTTGTTGTACTCAATATTGAACTTACTCAACGCTCTTTCTGTGTTCCCTTTTTCGAGGTTTCACGATCACCGTGAGCAGCTCAATGAGGTATAAGCAGTTGCCCGTCATTAATGTGAGGTCGCTGGTTCCAGGAAAGGGAGAGATTCAGTGCCGTAAGAAAAACACACCATCTATGTCTCACCCGGAATTAGGACAGGGACACATTTCGAAACAATAGTCAGAGACCAAATCTTAGACCACTACTTCAGAAGGCCTGGGGAGCCTTTGAGGTTATGTGTGTGCATATATTGGCGTTTGCTTCCTGGACGTGTTTGTGTTTTTATACTGAAAGTTCAGTTGTTGTTTTTTTGGAGTTAGAAATTAGGGATTTGTGCAGCAAAATAAAATCACAGAAGGCGAAGTTCCCCAACTGGGCGTCTTTCTTTAGTTTGCAGATAGCGTAAGCAGAAAAGCATCCCATGGCGCAGTGGTCTAAGCGATGGCCTATGATCATTCTTCGGAAAGGGATCCGTTTTCGGATTTCGGTGAGGCATGGATGTTGTGTTTGTCTTACGGCACTGGCTCTTTCCTTCCCTGGAACCAGTGGCCCTAAATTAGGTACGGGCGACTGCTTATAGACCATTGAGTTGCTCATGGTGGTCGTTAAAGCTCCAATCAAAAAAAAAAGACAAAAACAGAAACAAAATGCATCCCTGACTGCAAAGAATGTCTTTGTGGGTCTGGGAACTTAGTGACAAATACGGTAACTGGAGAAGTTGTACGTACTGGGAACTTTGAGACAAAAATGCTAATTGGAGAAATTGTGCGTACAGAGAACGTAAAGGCAGAAAGACTAACTGTCGAAGTTGCGAACACTGGGCGATGTCTACTGAAAACATGTTAAAAATACGAGTCACTTAAATCTTGAGAAACCGACAGAATATCATTTATAAGTGAGCATTGTTTTGTTGTCGTTAAACCAGGATATAATTATTGCGTTCTTATTTCTTTTCCTTTCGAAATACACTAAATGGACAAAATATTAGATATACGTACATAATAGCGTGTTGGTTTTCCTCTAGCGCGAATGACATCCTGTACACGCCAAGGCATCTGCTCCACTAAATACCAGAGTGTTTCCGGAGGTAATGACAGTCATGCCTTTTGAAACATTGCCCATATCTCCGCTTGAGACGCCGGTTCAGGATCCGTGGAATTGATTTTCCGCCTAATAGCGTGTGGGTTTTTCTTTAGCGCCAATAACATCCTGTACACCACGAGGCGTGTACAGGACATTTCCGGTCCACTGCATCCCTGAGAGCTTTCACGGGGTTTAAATCTGGAGAATGTGGGAGAGCCACTGCATGGTTTTAAACTCAGATGAGTGTTATTCGAGCCATACCTGGGTGGTTGTGGCCCGGTGGGATGGCGCACTGTCTTTCTGAAACAGATCATCTATCGCAGGGTGCGCGATGGTCATGAAGGCGTGTAGATCATCAGCCAGCACATGCTGTGGCGAGCTACGTATAAGGCTCTCTCCAAACACATTAACGGACCTAATGTGTCCCATGAAATGGCTCCTCAAGTCATCGTAAATCCACTACCGCCTTAACCATAGCCGACCCGGAACAACGAGGTCATCTCCTGATGTTGCTGACGCCTCACCTGCACCCTCCCGTCATCTAGGTACAGCTGAAACCGGGATTTGTCTGACAACACGTTGTGGTGTCAAAATTTCAGCTATCCAGTTTTGGTGTTACCGGCACTAGGCGGCGATTTCCCATACCGAGCAGTCAACGGTGGCACGCGGATAGGTCGTCGGCTCTCGTATCCCAGGGAATGCACCGTACGTCGTACCGCTTGCTCGCTCACGCACCTTGGATCTCCGTCATTTAACCTGGATATCATTCTCCCCACTTTTGCCGGGCGGTCGGTCAGTACGATTCTGGATAGTCTACGTCTGCCCAAGCCATCCATGAAGCCAGTGGTCCACCATCGCTTGCTCTCTGGGTGCTTGTACGTCCGTCGATGGTATATTCGCGGTACACCCTTGATGTGGTGTTCCTCGGGACAACTAAGGCCCATACTATTTGGGCGTTAGAATGACCCATTTGTCTTGCGCCGACAATGAACATAGGCTCAGAACCCCAAGTTACCCATGTTCGTCTATTGCAATAGACTTTTAGGAAGCCTCACTGCCTGACTATTTATTACCTGCGTCCGTTTTGGGTCTGTTTCACTCTACCCGGGAGATGCCATGTCAACTGTCCATCGCCTCTATCTCTAATATTTTGTCTACTGAGTGTATACACATACACAGACCTCCACGGTGAATTGGTAGGTTTTCGTCTAGTCCTCGAAATCGGATACAGATTCGCGTACCAAATGAAACTTGGATGGTGTTACCACCAAGGTGGTCGAGTGGTACGAAGCGTTGCCCAGGTAGCACAGCATTTCAATTTTATGTAGGTCCAACACTGAGCCACCGTCTTGTAGGAATACGTAGATGACGGTGACTCACTCTTGATCCTACGTTAAATTGCAAGGCTCTGCTACCCGGGTGGTTTCTAACCATATGACCCAGATGTGTCCAGATTCGAATCCCGGCTGTGTCATGGTATGTTTGTCTTATGGCACTCGTTTTCTTCCCTGTCTTCAACTAGTGACCCTAAATTAAAGGCGAATGAGTGCTTACAGTTCATTTTAATGTTCAGTGCGTTCATTAAATCTCCAAACTTCCTACGGTTTTTGTGTTTCCCCCATATTGTCACTCTTCTTCCGCTAGAACTAGTTGCCCCAAGTTAGGGACCAGTGACTCTCAATAGCCTGTTCAGTTGCTCATTGTGGTCTTTAAAAACTGAAAGCAAAATAAAGTATTTTTATATTCAGCTTCCTTTAATTTTCGCGAGTCGGGCAAAAAATAGTTACCTTGCGTTTCCAGCTACAACAATTATTCGCAAAACGTCTTTAGCTAAAGAGTTAGAGTAAGGGTCAGCGATTTCGTAACTCATTGGGCAGAGTCTTTTGAAATGTTTTTGTGCTGCATGCAGAGGCATGACTGATACCTACTTCTTGCGTACAGGTATGTGAAGGCATTTATGGTACAAAATGGGGCGCTTCTGTCAGCACGCGCCAACTAAGGCATTTCCACTTTCATGTTGGCATCAATGCTATCATTCATACCAGTGCGTTCACACTTGAGCTGTGATCCACAGTGGGATATAATGGGCAGTCTTCTCTTTTACGCTATATCACAGCCCAATGCCTTGCTTTCTCTAAGATGTTACAACTTGATTCTGGTGTTTCAACGATGGGGTCACCAATTTCGATGACAAGCCATTGTCAGATTGTCCAACGACCATTAACACTGAGAGCTTTGTCAGAGCTGTGACTTCGAACACCGGTACCACTCCGCGACAATTGCCAGATGTGGTGAGATCTTTCTAACTCACCATCTTTCGTCACCTGCACCAGCTTGGTTCCTCCTCCAGAAGCTATCGAAAGGTTCAACATGAATTGGCACTCCAGTAGGCGAAATATCGTGTCTTTCTTCGTTGCTGATTAGTGTGATGTCCATAGGGTTTGACGTCGTTTTGTCTCAGGTGATGAAAAGTGGATATTCTTACATTATTCTTTACCCGAAAACCAGTAGCTGAGCCCACATCGGTAAGCACAGCCAGAGAAGGGCGGTTCGAGACGAAAATAATGTTGTGAACTTGCTGACAAGAGTAAAGAAGTGGGATTAAAAATGAACTTTCAGAAGACAAAAGTGATGTTCAATGCTTTTACAAGAAATGAAGATTTATCGATTGATGGAGAAAAACTGGAGATAACTGATACATATGTTTATCTTGGACAGCAGATATCAAGTGAGGGTCACATTGATGAAGAAATTAATCGGCGTACAAAACTTGCCTGGAGGGCTTTTGGAAGAAACAGCATAATTTTCAAGAGCAATATGCCATTATGTCTTAAAAGAAAAGTGTTTGATCAATGCATCCTTCCAGTGCTTACGTATGGTGCAGAGACGTGGACCTTAACTAAAAGAGACATACAAAGGCTGCAGACAACTCAAAGAAGCATGGAGAGGTGCATGCTTGGTATAACCAGGAGAGATAAGAAGAGGAACTCGTGGATCCGAAAAATGACAAGAGTGGAAGACATCATGATCAGAGTTAAATCCCTGAAATGGCAATGGGCTGGACATACTGCCAGAAGGACAGACCATAGATGGACAGCCGAAATTTTAGATTGGATTCCAAGGGACAGGAAAAGACCCAGAAAAAGACCACATGGGAGATGGGTGGATGAAATTCGTAAATATGCGGGAGTGACATGGAGGAGACTGGCACAAGACAGACCGTTGTGGAGGAAACTTGGGGAGACCTTCGTCCAGCAGTGGATTGATAATGGTTGACAGTGATGATGATGATGATTTGCTGAAATTATGAAGGTCCTGTACACTAGAAACTCGTCCCTGGTGGTTAAGCTGTGAACAGGAAACTTCATGCAGAGCAGCTGCAGTGGATCGATGATACTCTACGCCAAAGCTAAGCACACATCACTCCTCTATAGTGGCAAACCGTAAATTACAGGGACTGGAATTGGTGGATATCATACCCCATCCGCCATACTGTTCAGACCATGCCTCGTATGACTACCACCTGTTTCGCTCCATATTCCAAGGCCGGATGTTTGTTTTAGTACTTAATGTGGAATGACAGAGGTTCTGCACGCGAAACCTATCTAGTGGTACCACCGTGGGATCGTGGTTCTGGTCATACGGAAACAACGCACTATAGAAAACAAGAGCCTGAGCTTTGGAGAAGGAGGTAAGCCTGTATGGCTTCCTTGCATCATTAAACATTTTAGCTGTGAATAGGACGAAGTTCTGTCTGGCAATACTCTACTCCGTCAGTAAAATACTGTACTTTGCCGACAATTCGATGGCTTTCACACATAAAACCTAGCGTAGCTTTTTAACAAAATAGTGTTTATCAAGCGAACGCTACAGTGTCTCGCTAAGTAGATGTTTCCTGGTTTCCTTTATGCACATATACCGATGAGCCATTGCATTATGACCACCTACCTAAGAAGCCGTAGGACCCATTTTAGCCCCGCAAAACAGCAGCCACTCAGCAAGGCATCGATTCGATAACCTGGCGATAGGTAACAGGGGTACCTGGTACTATAATGTCAACAGCAGATCTTCCAGTTACCCTAAATTTCGGGGTGATGGTGATTTAGCGCAAACCCGCTTTTCCAAGTCGAACCAACATTGGTGGTTCGACTTGGAAAAGCGGGTTTGCGCTAAATTGAGTTCATGTCAGGTGAATTTTTAGGCCAGGGCATTAACATAAAGTAACCAGAATGTTCCTCGAACCACTCCATGATGATTCTAGTAGTGTGACATGATGGCCGCATGATATCCTGTTAGTAATGGCCATCACCAGCAGGGAACACAGTTGCCATGAATGGTGAACTCGGTTTGCAACGATGTTTAGGTGCCTGACTGCTGTCAGGGATTGCGCTATTGGGATAATTGGACCTAAAGTGTCCCAAGAGAACATCACCTGTAGAATAACACTGCCCCGGGCCTGATTCTCCCCAAAAGTGCATCCAGGTGCCATAGCTTCGATTGGTAATCGGCGTATCCGCGCTCGTTCGTCTATGTGAAGCACCAGGAATCTTGATTCGTTAGACCAGGCAACCTTCTTCCAATGATCCACTGTCCAATCTCGATTATCTTGGGTCTATTTCACGCATTGTTGGCGATGATGTGCAGTCAGCATGGGGACACGGCTGGGTCTTAGGCTACGCAGGCCCATTCTCAGAAGGCTGCGATGAACTGTATGCTGCGACACATTGCCCTGGTCACCACTGGTGTAGCTACGGATCATTTGTTGCACTGTGCTTCTGTGGTCGCTGTGAACAATGCGCGACAATCTCCGCTCCACTCTGGCATCTATGAGCTGCGGATGACACACGACTGGACCACAGTTCGTCGTTTGGCCATCTGTGCATCACATGTGATAGGTACTCATTACAGCGGCATGTGAACAACCCACAAGCCGCGCTGTTTCTGAGATCCTAGTGCCCAGTCGCCGTGCCATCACAATTTGTCTTTTATGAAACTCTGATAAATCGGCAGCTTTTCCCCTTCTGACTCCGAATACTCTACTTAACAAAAGCCGATCCTTGGGCTTTATATATACTGGTCTGTGAACTTCACCTGCTCGACCGTTCGGTCTCCAGGTGCGCTGATTTCTCAAGCCTGGGGGTGTTCAGAGTGTAAAGGATCATCGTTGCATGTTTTGCCCCTTTTTTTATAATTTCTTTTCAAGTAATTAAGTAGATGACAAAGTCATAAATCCCTCAATCAGTGTATAACAAAATTAATTTTATTGTGCTAAGCTTTCGTCTTCCAACGAGAGGCTTTATCAAGGCGGACTTACACTAGAAATGCGATCGGTTTGAAGTTTAAGATCAAGCAATAGCACAAGTATTAAACATAAACATAATGCATTACAAACACGTCAACTTATACGTATTAACTAATTGCATGGTTCGATACCCGCGAAAAGTAAAATATAGCATCAAGTCAATATTTCATACTAGCCTCTGAAATATGGAGGTATCAGCTCAATGGATACCCCATCATGCATACGTTTCTTACTGTAACTAACTCAATAGACTCCCCGATCATAGTTCCCTTATAAATGGTGAATGGGACCATTATTTTTTCTTTCAGTTCATATAGGAATCTCTGCGTTGTAAATTACTACCTTCGCTAAAGCAGTGGTTTCTCTTCCTTCTCTTATGCCTCTTATGTGCTGTTTATGTCGCACACATAAAGATCTTTTCGTCATACTGATGTTGGACTTTATGGAGGAATCCGAAGATTTTAATGGAATCGCATACACTCCTCCAGCATAGCCCACGTCTGCTTTCCTTATTATTCGTTCCTAAAATCCTACCAACAGTTTTTGCTGGCTTCAACGCTACCTCGACATCATTGTGACGTGCCTGCCCAGCTGGACGCACACGACATAAAGGCAGATAGCAGCGATTACGAACGTGCGCGTAGCTCAATTGGTAGAGCGACTTATTTCAGAATAAGCGGAATAAGGGGACCCGGGTTCGAGCCCCGGCGTGGACAAATATGGCGGAGAAATGTACTTCGTTATAATGGTGCCCGAACTTCCCGGATTACCCAGCCGTTCAAGATCTCGCAATGGTGTGATGTTCTTTCCACAACGCGAGATAGGAAAAATCAGAGAATCCCTCCTCCAGCGCTTCGAAAAATATATGTGTGTGACGTTACGTTCGACACACCAGATTGACTGGGAGTCCTCAAGTGCACGTTCTACAGCGGATGGCTGCCTGCAACAATTGATGGTCACGGCAGACCCGTGGGCCATGCCCCCGGCCCTCTTTCGGGGGGAGATGTGACGTGTCCGCCCAGAAGGACGCACACGACATTAAGGCAGATAACAGCGATAACGAACGTCCGCGTAGCTCAATTGATAGAGCGACTTATTCGGGAATGAGGGGACCCGGGTTCGAGCCCCGGCGTGGACAAAAATGACGAAGAAATTTACTTCGTTATACCATGCTTTTTAAAAAAATTCCTGACATAGAACGATAATTGTGGAATATATGAAATGCTGCCTGCAAATTTCATGTTCGATTTCTTGGGGTTGTCCTTTATAAAGCTTCTTTTCTCTTTTTGAAATATGTTGCGAAGTTAGCATTCACGAAAGCCTACAGAAACTCCTTTCTTTATTACGTTGGTGATTCCCTGATTCTTTAAATCATCAGCTGACCATATTGTCAGAACCCTCCGCATCGATGTTCTGAACACAGCAGTTCTTTCTTTTATTTGTGTGTACAGTATGGTCTGCGTGAACACTAAAACACTAGAAGCACTGAAACACACTTAAGCAGTAGAAGCTTATTTTTACTTTGAATTTAAGAGCTACCATATTATCCAAACCATTGAACAACAAAACCTTTCTGAAGTATATGACTGCATCTCAGAGAGCAAATGTGAAGGATTCACACTGTAACCGTGCACTGATCGTCCATTCATTTCATATTGATAACACACCACTATGTCACGCCTAGAGAGAGGTTTTCTCGATCTAAGCGCTGACTTCTGACCATTCGTCCGAGATGGGTCCGGGTCCGAATCCAGATCAGGCATGGATGTTTGTTCGACGTACGGCACTGTCTCCAGCTTTGCCTGAAACCAGTGGCATAAAATTGTTGGCGGTGCCACTGTTTACAGCCTACTGAGTTGCTCAGGGTGGTCGTTAAACCACCACTCAAAAGAAAAGAAATAAAAACGAGACCCAGAGAGAATCGCAAACGGTGCAATTTGCTTTGTCTGAACGTTTGAACGTTTGTCCCAATTTGGTGTAGCAGTAGGAAAAGTCATTACTCTCGCACCAACCGGAAAACAAAATGTGTGACATCACGCTTAGATTTTCGTGTTTTCGTTAAGACGTTCAGTGAATTGCTTCACGGTAGCATTATGTAACGCCATCAACATTACACCAACTGAGAAAGAAATACTTGAGACCTCACGCTTACGTTTTGCGTTTTCGTGCAGGTGTTCGGTATATGGAAACTGCTTTCCAGAATAAATTATGAGACGCTCGCTACACGTGAAAAAGAAATATTTGTGACGTCACGCTGAGATTTTCGTCTTTTCGTGCAGGTGTTCAGCGAATGGAAACTGCTTCTCGCCATATAACCAAATGAAAAAGGAATATGTGTGACGCCACACTTAACTTTTCATGTTTTCGAGAAGGTGTTCCGGGAATTTTTTTTTTTTTGGTTGGAGGTTTAACGACCACCGTGAGCAACTCAATAGGCTATAACCATTCGCCCGTCCCTAATTTAGGGTCGCTGGTTCCAGGGAAGGGAGAGAGCCAGTGCCGTAAGACAAACACAACATCCATGCCTCACTGGGATTTGAACCCGGACCCCTTATAGAAGAATGATCAGAGGACATCGCTTAGACCACTGCGCCACCGGGGCGGCATTGCGGGAATGGAAACTGCAAATTATGTCAGCGTGTGACATAACAATTGTATGACGTAGAACATTTTTTATACTTATTGTTGTAATGTTCATAAAACATACATTAACATTTGAACATCGCACACACACACGCACACAAAACAGAATAGGTGGTTATTAAAATGTTCCCCTAATGATCATATTTCTCCCCTTCATTATAGACGGGCTTTGACCTATTGCCTAAGAATTGAGGAACTATAAAACGAAAACGCATTTTTACTGTGAGAAGATGAATGCTAGAAGATTTTATTCTACAATACTATCGACTTACAAGACCAAAAGGATTTTGATATAAACTCACGGACAATGAAATTTACGCACCTAGAAGAAAGCATGCTACAACCGCGAAACTTTGCAAATAGCTAGAGTGCATGCTGGTATGCAAATGATCCACGTTTGGTGCGATTGCGCATGACCTCACACCCTGTGGTAGCGCTGCAAGCACGAACCGGCAATCTTATAAACCGGCTTATAGTCGATGCCCCACGAAAGCGAAAAGCACCGGCCGACGAAAGCAAGAGTAAAGAGTGACAAGAATGATGGGTAGACGCCAGAGACGTCGATTAACGGAACTTGCTGACTTTGAGAGAGGCCAGATCATCGGGCTGAACCCCGCAGGTTAATCGGCGTGCCGTATAGCCCGCCAGGTGGATCGTTCTTACCATACCATCCGACTGTGTTGGGAGCAGTAGACACGTCGCGGCCCTGCCACACGGCGGAGCGGCTCCGGTTGGATCAGGAGAACCAGCGGTAAAAAGGATCGACGGATCGTGCGCCAGGCAGAAACGGATTTTACACGGATCCGGTCCATTATACAGGTAGAGGTAGCAGCTCCTGTGTTCTCCAGAACCATTTCCCGACGCCTCGCGGAAGCTAATCTGCTATCTCAGCGCCCTTTACGTGTGCTGCCATTAACACCGGAATCGCCGGCTCCGTGTTCAGTAGTGCCAAGCCAGAGCGACATGGAACTTCACAGACTGACGACGTGTAGCGTTTAGCGATGAGTAGCGCTTCGTTTTGGGGACAGATGATCATCGTGTCCGGGTGTAGAGGACCCGGGTCAACGGCACAATTCCAATCTCGCTATCGAGCGCCACACCTCCGCCACTGCAGGCATTATGGTCTGGGGAGCCATTGCCCACGATAGCCTATCATGTCTAGTAGAGGTACGTGGATCATTGATGGGCCAGCAGTATGTGGATGAGGTTCTACGGTCCCATGTACTCCCATTCCTGGCCGGGATTCCAGGTGCGCTGTACCAGCATGATAATTCCCACCCGCACACGGCTTGAGTTGCCCAGGACTGCCTACGTCATGCCGAGACACTTTCATGGACGGCCCGCTCCCCAGACATGTCCCCTATCGAGCATGTGTGAGACCAGTTAAAACGCCGGCTGCCGCCATGCCACACTATCTGGGATTTGGTGCTCAACATCCAACATGTGTGGGCCAGTCTGCCGCAAGACAACATCAGGCGTCTGTTTGCCTCCATGCCGGACCGAATTGCAGCATGTATTGCCGCACGAGGCGGTGCGACGCGCTATTAAAGATGACCGGACTGCATGCCACAGATCCCTCTATAATTGGCCTGCAGCTGTGTTTTTGCTCTTATGTGTGTGTCATTCATCAGTATCATTACGTCCATAAAATTTCAGTTCAATCCGATGCTTCGTTCTTGGTGCGCAAATTTCATTGTCCGTGAGTGTATTATCACTTTTTCTTCAAACAGAAATGAAGCAAACGAATTAATTTTATAACAGCGCATATAATAAATCATATCCTCCACCAAGCATAGAGTGACATATCCTTGTCAAAATTATAACTGAGAAGTACTGCTGCTTAGTTTATAATGCGTTAAATTATCTTAATACCCCATGATCTTTCAGCATGGAGATGAATACTTTTAACAATAAAAAAACTTCGCGCAAGAAATTCTATTAAATTCTAAAATTCGAATATTGTTTTTTCAAAAATAAATTCAAAGAAGATAACCTAAAGCTTTTTATGTTCCATGAAAACTGTTGTTTTGTAAGAATTTCCAATAATTCTTCTCGTCGTCTCTTCTTCATATCCTATATCGCTTGAATCTAAGAGAAAAGAGGATCTACGGCATACTAAAATTCAATAGTGGACAAGATTTTTTCAAATCTTTTATTCGCAAGGTTTTCTACATCTAGCTTTTTTCTGAAATCTTTGGTTGCCATAGAAACATCATGCGGGCAGAAAGCCAACAGATTTGATTTTTTCCCCTTTATTTCAGTGGGAGGCTACATTTTTGTTAGATCATTTACCCTGCAAGTAGATTTCATTTTTATGGATACACATACGTCCCTTTATCTTTCCTATTCCAAGAAACAAATCCTCTTTCATCTCCCCAGCATTACTGGTATAAAGAAATAACTGACCCAAAGATTTAAGATATTTTAGTTCGCAGCGAATGGCTGAAGTTTTGACAGTTTCCGCTTTACTGAAAAGGACAGAACATTTCTTAGGTGCTGTAATTTCTGAATGTTTGCTAAATTATTCCTCAATTTCTTCGAAGACCTCCTGAGGTGAGCGAAACGAACAAAAATGTATGTTTTCGAAATAATAATTTCGATAAATAAATAGTGAGTGTCATGAAACATCGCTTTCTAACTTCAACTTACACCCTAAGAAAAGCAGTCGCAGTACGAACTAAAAACAATAATTGGTTTTGTTTGGAGAAAATGACAGTGAATAGAATAATCTATGCTACATCTTGATTAATAAAATGTCGAACATTTCGAGAACTTCAAGGCAGTAGAGTTCAGTGCTTGTAACCTCTACGTTTAAGCGACGAATTTACATTTCTACTGCCCACTTTACCTAACTGGGCCAATTATTCGTTAACACTTATGAGATGATTTAACTTTTCAAGAACCACTGGTAAAAAAATAACGCCAGCGAGGAGAGAAAAAAAGGACTCATCGCTTCCGATGCATTAAAAATTAGAATTTTCTTTTCCAAACCATCCTACTCTTAGTCAAAATCTTAATGCATAACTTGTAGTGTTTACATTACTTAAACGCTGCTTTAATATGAAGCTTGTGTTTAACAAAACTTGATGAGGTATGCACAAAACTAATATCCCTAAATCCTTTCTTGAATAACTACGTGAATAAAACGGCCATGATAAAACAATCAGCTAACAATCGAGAGAGTACCTTGGTACTCTTTGTAAATAATTTATGCTATGCACCATTTGTATGCCAAGAACTTTGTGGGTGTGAAATGAAACGGATGATTCGATAGTGTATATTTATTTACATACAAGAAAGACATTGCATTTATTGGCGTCACGTACTAACACACCGAGCCGAACTCCGGTATACGGGGGTCCTAACAAAAGTTCTGCACACTGTCCATTTTTGAGAAATGTGTGAAGTAAGTAACGGCGAACACTTACCTTATTGCCATTCAATGTACTCCTCTCCTCTGCTAATAACTGATTGTCAGCAGTGAGGTAGGTCCTGGATGTCCCGTAGTTGTTCAGCTGTCGTATTACTCGGACCAGTTCGTCCAGCCATTCGTAGCGGATGCCACGGAGCCGATTTTTTAACTTTGGAAAAACATAGAAGTCGGGTGGACTGAGATCAGGGCTGTATGGTGCTTGGAATAAAGTTTCTCAGCCATATTTCAACAAAAGTCCCCGTACCGACGCTGCACCATGACCTTATGCTTTCTCATGCAGCAATATCCCTCCCGCATCCAACAAGTTGAGGCCAATTTTGACGAATTTTCGGTCTCAACTTTGTCTTTAGAAAATCCCGATAATATTGTACGCTGATATTTTTGCCCTACCGGCGCTCAATCACAGACCACAACACCCTGGGCATCGTACGAAAAATAAAATCATGATTTGCTTCTCTTTGGATTGTAACCTGCGACATTTTGAGAGACGTGGGGAACTTGGACCTTTCGATTCCGCTGATTGTGACCAGTTTGGATTTACAAATCAAGGATCCAGGTTTCATCAATTGTGACAGTTCTGTTTAGGAATGTTTCACCCTCCCCTTCTAACCTGTGGAGGTGACTATGTGCGATGCTCAATCTGGCTGTTTTCTGCTCGGGGGTGGATTGATGCGGCGATTTTTCTTTTTCCAGTGAGTCGGTCGAAATTCGGTGAACAGGCATGTTGGACAAATTTGCATGATGAGCAAATATCCTGGACTGCCAAACGGTGATTCTCTTCGAGAAGCGTTGCAACAATGGTGTCAGAGTTGGAAGATGTGAATCAGTTAATTGGTGTAAATATGAATGGATCCTAAGTCAGATAATATCCGAAAACTTTAAAATGTCGTCGTCTTGGAGTGGAAAACGAGCCCGCATCTCTCGGATAGCGCTCACGTAAGCTAAACCACTACACCACCCAGAACGACCAAGTTTCAAGTCTCTGATTAATTTGAAAATGACCGTCACATCTTCCAAATTTGTATTGTACAATGATGTTATCCCGTATAATCATTCATTAATGGTGACAGATATTTTGTCTGTCGCCGTTTGAGCAGTGATCATTGACCATGTCGCGTCGGCCCTCCCCAAAGCGCGATACCCAGCGAGAAATTATCTTTCGATCAAGAGTTCCTTCCCAACAAACTTTTTGCTAGGCAGTGTGGAACTGTGTCGTAGTTTTGCCTCGCAGAGTTTCTATTTTCACCTACGAACACTGGTCTAACCGCTATGACTCGACTTAAGGAGCTTCACGCTTCCATTTCCAAACCCTCCCACTCCCACACAGCAAAGGATAGCACGCCGTTTTGTCACCACTTCGTTGCTGAGAGTCTGATCTTGGCATAAAGCAATCATTTTCTGGATTGCATCATCGGCTCCCGTTTTAGATTACGTGTGCAGAACTAATGTTATGATCTTCTTATGCTAAGTGGAATTAAATCATAACAGCAAATAATAAGGTTTACTTATTCGTGACTTTGAGTGGTACTTAGGTAGGTGGATTAATCGAATGTTATTGTCATAAAACAAATGAAAGAAGATATGTGAGTAATAAAAGTGAGTATTTACTAAACTGTGGCGGCGGCAATAGTAAGGACTTCGATTGTTTATTTTAAAAAAATATTTGCTGTTATTATTATCTTTATATATTTTCAGATTTAGACGAACGTAAGAAAAGACGCTGACACCCATATTAGCTAAAAACGTCCATCTGCGTATGCACAAGTTATAATCTAACACATGGAGTGACACAATGGGGTGTAACCATTGAGTGACACGATGGGGTGATATCCTACACAAAAAGATACCAATCTCCCTTACTAACAGGCTCGGGATTCAGATTTTTTTTTTTTTACAGAAAGAAAATCTGAATCTCAAGTCTGTCAGTAAGGGAGATTGGTAACTTTTTGTCTAGGATATCTACAGGTACCAACCCCATCGTGCTGTACATCATTTTAAAGACGAACCGTTTTCATAGCATCCAAAATAATTTTTATAATGATTTTTAACACATTGAGCATCACGTTCTCGTAATTTACGCAAATTGAAATGAGATATTGCTATTCACTGGGCAGTTATAAGTCGCCCGTCGGTAATTTAGGGGCCCTGCTCATGGTAAAGGAAGAGGGTCAGTGCCGCAATACAAACACAATATCCATGCCTCACCGGGATCCAGACCTGGACTCATCTCGGATAAGTGGTCACAAACCACCGCTTAGACCACTGAGCCACTGGGGCGGCAAGAAACAGCATTCAAAAATCAGATTTCAATAAGGGTTTTTCCTAGTTCCTTTACCCATTTTCGTTACACTGAAGTTTTTTTAATTGGGATTTACTTTACTGCTCTCGAGAAAGTTTGATTTTATTTATGTATTTATTTATTTAATCACAATTTCATGAAACACCACAACAAAACAGAATTTAATCCATACACACTCGGGACTAAATCTACAATGATAATAAACAACAAAAGTTCAAGAATACAGTAATTCTAATAGTAATACACTGAGTGGCCACTTTAGTATGACCACCTGACAGTTTTAAGCAAATGAGATATGGCTGCACGCTGTTGCTGCCAGAGGACGAGGCTAGTATAAAAAGGGAAAGCTTAGTGCTTGCGACAGTAGTAGAAGGGATTTTTTGGGGACGAGATAGGTAAAAAATGCGATATGACGGACTTTCAACGTGGAATGACTGTAGGAGCTCGGGGTCATGGAGCGAGTATTACCGAAACCGCCGTATTCGTGAAATGTTCCAGAGCAGCTATTGTTAAAGTGTTTAAAGACTGGACTGTCAGCCAAAGATCTGGGTCTCTACGTGCAACGTGTGGTCGTCATCGGCTAGTGACTGCTCGGGCGGAACGGAGAGTGTCTAGACTGGTAACAGACAACAGAAGGGCAACAGTGCAGCAAATTATAGACCATCTTAATCAAGGATCCCCTCAAATTATCTCTGCACGCACTGCATGCTGTACATTGCATGGGATGGGATATGGCAGCCGAAGGCCTGTTCGAACACCTTTGCTCCCTGCAGTTAACAAGGGAAAACGTCTCCAGTTCGCACAGGAGCACAAGGATTGGACAGTCGATAATTGGAAACAAATTATGTGGTCCGATGAATCACGTTTTCAGTTGCACCATGCCGATGGCCGAGTGAGAATTTGGCGAAAACAGCACGAAAGCATGGACCCCAAATGCATTGCTACAAACCTTCAAGCTGGTGGAGGCAAAGTTATGGTTTGGGGAATGTTTTCCTGGCATGCTTTGTGCCCTTTAATTCGTGTCTGACTGGCACATCATATATAAACATCGTTGCGGACCAAGTGCATCCTGTCATGTGAAAGGTTTATCCCAATGGCTATGGCTACTTTAAAAAGATAATGCGTTCTGCCATAGTGCTCGTATTGTACAGGATTGGTTTCAGGAACATGCCGGTCATTTTACGTTGCTTGGGTGGCCCCCACAATCTCCAGATCTCAACCCCGTTGAGAACTTGTGGGATGAAGTTGAACGAGCCATCAGACCGCTGGATCTACAACCCTGCAATCTCACACTACTGGAATGTGCTATTCATCAAGTACGGTCTCAGATTCCACAAACCACCTATCAACATCTCGTGGAGTCCATGCAACAAAGAATCGACGCAGTATTAAAGGCAAAAGGTGGCCCAACAAAGTACTGAGGGGGTGGTCATAAGAAAGTGGCCACTCAGTGTATAAATGTACAAACAAGATTAATGAACTCAGGCTTTTTATTTCATAGAAATCAACTGCTCCACCCAGCATGCAATTTAACCAAAGTAACTAAAAATTGCAGCACTTCAAAAGTATAATTATTACAACACTTCAAAACTGTAACTATTTCCATACAATTCGATTTTTGCAAATAACATCATATTTTCGTTGAGACATACACGTGAAGAAATATATACTAACGAAAGTAACATTTAAAAAAAAATTACATACTAACATAAATAATCAAGTCACACGAACTGATAAGAAAAAGGTGCGAACACTTTGTAGCCAATACATCAAGTCTCACGGCAGGGATCATAACCAAAGTAAATAATAATTACAAAGCACAAAAGTAACACTATAAACTTTTAGTTTAAAATAAATTGAAGCACTGCAACAAATTCTTTATAACAAATCCTTGCGATGTAATGTGGCAAGAGAACCAGGGGAAAAGGCTAACATATACCCTAACAAGCATATAAGTCCCCCTCATTCCTCCCCAAACAAATCTAAATCGTCTAGCCACGGAATTATTTAACCGTAATAAAATAAATTGAAGTAATAATACATAATATATGATCAACCGTTAGTCAACCATTAAGTAAGAAATTCTTAAGCACTTTTTTAAATACCGAACAGCGCGTCCCCGTCTTGACCCGAAGTGATCCATAAGTGCGTCACCGTCTTGATCCAAAAAGATCCATAAGTGCGAAATAGTGCGTCGCCGTGTTGATCCGAAGTGGTCCATAAGTGAGTCACCGTCTTGATCCGAAGTTATTCATAAGTGCAAAAGAGTGCGTCACCGTCTTGATCCGAAGTGATCCATAAGTGCGTCACCGTCTTGATCCGAAGTGATCCATAAGTGCGTCACCGTCTTGATCCAAAGTGATCCATAAGTGCGTCGCCGTCTTGATCCGAAGTAATCCATAATAAGTGCGAAAAAAAAAAGTGATCCGAATAGTGCGTTGCCGTCTTGATCCATTCCAGACCCTAAAGCAGGTCACGTTAATACACTGTATTATTAAATAAAAAATTAGTACGCGCTGTTGGTATTAAAAAACTAGTGTTACCACGACTGTCATGATCATGAGAGCGCAAATGTAAGATAATTAGATCTCAATATTTATTAGCGTATGTACGTTCATGCATAAACAGTAATAGTCGAAAACTGCATAATTTATCAAATGACATTATCTGATAACTAAGGAAAAGTATGAAAAGTACACTCATTTTCATAAATATCTGCGTTCCAAGAAGGAGGCTTCGGATTGAAATGAGATTTTAGTTGTGAGATGGTACATACCAAGGACAGAAGTGATTACAATACCACAGCAGCAGGACAATTTCCCGCGGACATACGGTACATATTGCGGACAGCTAGTACAGCGTCGGATCACCTCGTGCGCGGATAAATGCGGTGATGCGGTCCGGAGTCAAATCAAAGGGACGCTGTATGTTATCCTGGGACCCATTGGTCTACTCTTCTTGCAACAGACGCTCTAAATCACAAACACTGGGACATGGAGAAAGATGGCGTCCCATCTGGGCCCGCACGTGCTCAATGGGCGAGAGATCAGGCGAGCTCGCAGACCACAGAAGCGTCGGAGCATGACGCAGACAGTGCTGGAAAACCCAAGCCGTGGGCGGAAGAGGCGTTGTCTTGTTGGAAAATTGCTCCTGGCGGCCAGGAAAGGCAGAACATGGGGCCACAGGATCTCCTCGTAGTGCTGGTCTGTCAATGTCCCACGGATCACGGTGAGTGAAGTCCGGCTGTCACACGTGATGGCTCCCCAGACCATCACGCCTGCAGTTCGAAATGAGTACCTTGATACAATGAAGTTGGGATTGTAGCTCTCACATGCGGTCCTCCAAACACTGACGCGGTGGTCGTCCAATCCCATACAGAAACAGGATTCGTCGCTGACCATCATACGTCGCAAGTCCGTAGTATTCCACGTTTCTCGGTGCTGACACCACTGCAATCGACGCCAACGATTGTCTGGTGTTAATGGCAGAAACCGTAAGGGCCGTCTAGAGTGCAAATTCGCTTCTGCCAGGCGTCAGAAAATGGTTCTGGCGGACACAGGAGTCCCTTGTGCAGCCGCCATATTTCGCTGAATTTTGGACAGGGACGTCGTTGCATCTGTGCGTGCTGCTCTCACGATCCCAAGGTCCTCTCTGTTGGTGGGGTGTCTGGGTCGTCCAGAGTCAGTACGCCGTGTCTGTGTGCCTTCCCGTGTCCACTGCTCCAAACACGATCGCACCGTACTATTCGACCGGCTCAAATGGCTGCCAATTCGGCCCGCCGGTCACCCATGCCTCTCTCATACCGACGATACTGCTGGTTCAAACTCCGTCAGTTGCCCGTTCGCACATCTACGGTGGCTATTCGGCACGCTTTTTGCTCAGGGATCTCACCTGACTCTTGCCGTGCACTTCCACACGAATGTGGAGTCACCTGCGCAGCGCCTTATAAGCCCCAAGGGTTGCGATTGTAGCGCCGGTCTTGGAGGTGCGGCATGCGGAATCGCACACAACTTTAATCATTTGCAGGTCTACTCTCCCCGTAGCTATTCGTAGAGTTTTGCATTAATCGCACGCTTTTTTTTTTTTTGGTGCGCGGATTTTTATGACAATGAGTGTACTACCTCCTATAGACCACTGTCGAATCGCTTACGGTGTGATCGTTAACCCCGAAAAAAATGTCGTTCGCATGTCGCCTTTTTTTTTCTTTTTTTTTTTTGTCTAGATTTGACAAACCGAAATACGCTGTCTTTGCATTTTACGCAAATCAACTAAACTTGACTATGTATAAGTTTCCAAGTTTCAAAGTAAAATGATATTTGACTTCATAAAAATTCCCAATGCTGACGGAATATCCGCGTGCCTTTCCGATGCAGCATTAATTCAGAGACAAATAACGACTTATCTTTAGAGTCGTGTGTTATCTTTTCAAAATCTTCGTTTGTTGAAGTAGCTGCTTTTGGACAATCATTTCACGGTCTATTATTTCGCTCCGTTCATTAAAGCTATTCATGTTACAATTATCCAAACGAGTCCATCCGAGCTTCACTTAAAATCTTGTTTGAGTCTCACCAGAAGAGAATATCATCTGTTTATGAAATACTTCCAAATATTCCGTTCGTAATTCATTTTCTAGCTTGTTCACAATGGCCTTTTCTTTGGCTTAGAACTGTAAGTTGTTCTGCTTGGGCTAACTGCACGTATGCTAACTGTTTTAAACTCATCCCTTAAAGTACTTTCGTCTGCAAACATACAATTGTTTAAAGCAATCCTTGGAATTTATTTCAGAAATTCGGTACTGCGTTTGTGTTCTTCAAGTGTTTAGAATTACGCATTGAAAAGCACAGATCGCAACCTGTTTGCAACGCGAAAGTGAAATATTTGATAGCTCGTACAGGATTCTTATGTCAGAAAGAAAAACACTCTCCTGAATACTTGAACTGACAAGCTGAGTAGATTTTACATAACTTAAATAAAATGTCTAAAAAAAAGTAATTATATATTTTTTCTTCGAAGTCTGTAACAGCAAAATATTTTTTTTTCAAAAGTTTACATGGATTTAATTACAAAAATGATTAAATATGCAAAATGGTGACGAAGCTTTTGGATGAGTTTTGTAACACGTTTCAGAAAAAACGAGATTTTAATTAAGTCCATGGTCAAATGTCACTTTGTTGTTTACGCGACTGTAATTCTTCTGCAGTCTATAAGGAAGAACGTAAGAAAAAGACAATTTCAGGAAGGAAACTTATTTGTAAACCAAATATGTGCCGTTCGCCCTTAAGGATATAAACTTTCCGCCGTCTTGTAGGAAAATTGATACCTTTTCCAATTATAATCACAAAAAAAAAAGAAGAATGCAGCGCTCTTCGCCCGCAGACGAAATTGTTTTTGTTCGTATAGGATAACGCATTGTCATTCGTCGACAATTTTCTGTGCAAATTAGTTATTAGAGTGAGTACTGATTCTTCTACCACAAAGATTATATTTAAATCACTTTTTGGGTAGAAAAATAGATAGCGTGAGCACCATTTTGTTTAAAATACCTATCTGCTTCCTCCTTTACGCAGTAGAACCCACGTACACGTATGCGCTAATAACTTATAAACATTTCCAGCCTAGAGAAATGTGCGCGCCTGGAGAACGAAAGGTGGCGCAGGTGAAGTTCACAGAGCAGTATATATACAACCCGAGGACCGGCTTTAGGTTAGTAGAGTGTTCGGAGTCAGACTGGGAAAAGCTGCCGATTTATCGGAGTTTGATAAAGGACAAATTGTGATGGGACTGCACGTCGGAGCTACGATCTCGGAAACGGCGGGGTTTGTGGGTTGCTCAGGTGCCGCTGTACTGATGTATCAATAGTGGTGCACAGATAGTCAAACGACGAACAATCGTCCAGCCATGTGTCGTTCGCAGCTCATTGATGCCAGAGGGAAGAGGAGACTGTCTCGCATTTTTCACAGAGACCGCTGTGCCACAGTGTGGCAAATCACCCGCAGATACAACAGTGGTGATGAGGGCAATGTGCCACAGCACGCATTTTGTCGCAGCTTTATGCACATGGGCCCGCGTAGACGAAGACCCAGCCGTGTCCCCATTCTCACTGCACGTCATAGCCAACAACGCATAAAATGGGCACAAAATCATTGAGATTGGACCGTGGATGATTGGAAGAAAGTGTCCTGGTCTGACGAATCAAGATTCCTGGTGCATCACGTAGACGGCTGAGCGCAGATACATCGATTTCCAAAGGAGGCTATGGCACCTGGATGAACTGCTGAGCGGAAACAAGATGGCCACGGTGTTATTCTTTGAGAGATATTCTCTTGGGCTCTTGGGACACTTTAGGTCCCATTATCCCAATATCCAAATCCCTGACAGCTAGCATGTATCTGAACATGGTTATTGACCAAGTTCACCCAGTCATGGCAACTGTTCCTTGCTGGTGATGGCTATTACCAACAGGATAATGCGCAATGCCACACTGCCAGAATCGTCAAGGTGTGCTTCGAAGAACATACTGGTGATTTTCTGTTAATGCCCAGGCCTCCACGTTCACCTGATATGAACCCAATCGAACATTTTTGGTTTGACTTGAAAAAGAAGGTTCGCGCTAAAGCACCACCACCCCGAAAAGTACGGGAACGGGAGTATCTGCTGTTGACAATATGGTCCCAAGCCGCGTTTACCTTGTCCTACAACTCAGCTGCCTTCCGCGGCAGCAGAGAAGAATCTCACAAGCTTTGTAAAACGTGGTCTCATACATGCTCGATTACTGATAGGTCAGGAGATTTCCTTACCATGGGCACATATGGACACCTTATAGGCACGCTCAGGTGTTAGTGGTGTGCGACCAGGTGTCACCTTTTTGGAAAACACTTTCCACGGTATCACTCAGAAATATCAAAAAATGCGTTAGGGTTGTGAAACGCCATCCCCGTATCGCATGTGTACCGCTGTTATAAATAAATGCACTGCATAAAAGGGTACCAGATTCGTAAGGAGTTTGCTGACCACAGATAATCGCTGGATCCTCCGTGTGGTCACGTTGTCTTAAAAAGGTGCCTCGACATTAGTCGGCACCGAACGAAATCGAGACTCATCGTTGAACACGACATGCTGCCGATACTTTCGCCGCGCTGCTCTGCTACATCGCTGCAGCCGAGTTTGGCGGAAGATCCACGATCAATGGCAGTGGACGCAATGACTATCAGAAGAGCATACCTTCACCTGCCAATTTTTGGTTCACTATCCGAGTCGTAACGGATATGACGTCAGTCGTCAGTCGCCACCACAACCTGTAAAATGCTCTCTGCAATAGTCGGGTGACTCCGCAATTGCCTGGAGGCGAACATACCCATCAATGCGTCTCACTATGACGCGTGATCTTTCGTTCTTGCAAATATTGTCGCCGCCTACCTTCAACTTTTCTGGCATTCAGACGCACATGGATCGCCATTCGGTGAATCGTCCAACTAGATTTACGGAGACTTACGCCCATGCCTTTCACAAATGCGTTCAGGTAGTGATAAGTTTTGCGAACAGGCCTATGAGGCGTCTTCAGTCTATGGATCTGTTGCTACAGCGTCCCCACACGCCGTTGCTTTGCTCCGTACGACCTGGAACACTTAACGCGATACTTTCCTTTAATCTCCTCGTACATCTCACGGTTCTAATTCCATACTCGATTGATTTTCGTAACCCACCTGCCTGCGGGCACCCACCTACCTCATCGTATGACGATAATCTCACGCCTTCTGTGTGAGGAAGTTTTAAAGTTGGGTCCTGCATAAGCAAGCTATGCTTCGAAAATTCCTACCGAGAAATTAATGAAAAACGTCAGGTCGTTCATTAAATAATGACCGATACTCTGAAGTTCCACACCCAACTCGCCCTAAATGCTTGCAGACAATGCGTCCAGACCAGCTCGCTCGCAACGCCATTCGTACGAGCTGAAAGTCGACTCACACGCCATATGCATGCCATGATCGGTTGAACTGCAGTCGTTTGCAATCACGTGAGAGTGCTCTGTACAACATGTTCGGTAGGAATGAGTTGCTTTCGATTCTGCTGCATGAAGTAAAGTTGGGTCGTAACGCAGCACAAACCTATCGTACTGTATATGGTCGAGACATGGGGCGAGAATACAACATCTGAACGTACTGTTCGTCGGTGGTTTGAAAAGTTTGGTTTCTCTGACACCAGTCTACAAAATGTAGAGGGCCGAGAACTACACTCCGTCACTGATTTCGGCTCTCTGAAAACACATTTGAAGGCAAAATTCTCGCGTCACTGTCCGAGAACTCGCCAAAAGATATAGTGTGCTGGTTTCAACCATTTCAAAGCATCTCACCAAATTGGTAAGTTCAAGAAGCTCGATACGTAGGTCTCACGCGAACTAAACGAACATCAGAAACAACAACGATTTGAGATGTGCAGCAACTTTCTGCTTCGCAACGAAAAGGAGTCCCTACTTGATCGCACCGTAACATGTGATAAAAAGTGGGTGATATACGGCAACCGTAAGAGATCTGGACAGTGGGTGAACCACCGAAACAACGCCCTGAACTAAGGTTAACGCCAAAGAATGATTTGTTGACTGCGTGTTGGACTGTTCACTGCATCACGCACTACAGTTCTTGAATGCTGGTGAGAGCATCACTTAGGCTACGTACTGCTGTACTGTGAAGAAACTGACCAAATGGACCAGCTGTTGAACAGGAAGGGTCATATCCTCCTCCATGATAACGCAAGACCACACGTGTTACAAATGACGAAAAAAAAAAAACTACACGAACTTAGGTTCGAAACCCTTCCACGTCCAGCCTACTCTCCTGATTTGAAACCTACCGATTTCCACCTGTCTATGTATTTTAGCTATTACCTCCAGGACAGGACCTTTAGAAACCGAGAGGAAGCCGAAATTCCTTTCCGGGACTTTTTCACATCCCGGAAGCCAGTTTTCTTCCGAACTGGCATTGGAGCTCTTGTCACTCGCTGGCAGAGGTGTGTAGTTGCTTAAGACGCCTATTTCCAATAAAAAAAGTTGTGTGCTGTGAGGTATGTCCCGTTTATTTTTACCCTCTAAATCGGCCATTATTTTCCGAATGACCTAGTAGGTAAGACAATAAAACCTGCATATGAAATTTAAAAAATCCATTTCTCCGAGATGGGTTCGGCTTAGAAACCCGGTGAAGAATGGATATTGTGTTTGCTTTACGGCACTGGCTCTCTCCCTTCCGTGGAAGAAGTGGCCCTAAATTAATGACAGTCGACTACTTACATCCCATCGAGTTCCTCATGGTGACTCTAAATAGAAATAAATATCTACGGTTCGTCTTCTATTTGGGTAAACACAGTGTCCTACAGCATTTATTAAAAGTATTTAAAAAAATCGCTAATTGGCTAAACTTTGTGGGAAACGTTATGTCCAAGATCCAGAAATAAAAATTAAGTAAAAAAACTTTTATTTTTTTTTTTGTGGAATGAGATTTTTTAAGTTGACATTGTTTTCCTTCGAGAATTACGGCAGTTTCGATATTCTACAAGATAAAAATTAAAACCGTCGGGTAAAATAAAATGTGTATCTCGCAGAACGAATAATATACCTCGTCTAGCAAGCAGTATTTAATTGTTAAACAAATTTATGTACGTGGTAGTAAATTACCAAAAGCACAGTTACAGATGTTAAAGTGCAGTCGTTCTGTTAAAGCCATAATAAAGATTTATCTCAAACTGAGTAGCTTAAGACAGAAAGAATGAAATTTAAACTATTTTTTATCATAAATATTTTGAGGCATTATTTACTGACAACTATTAAGCGTTCAAATTTAATGAAGTGTAACCAACAGTTTCATGATCGGTGGGAATAATTGGACTTGCATTCACAGATGCGATTAAAACAATTACGATATTTAATCATACGCTCATAATAATTTCAGCTTCCTTTTCCGAGCACGCACTTCTATGTTTAATTATGTAACGGCTCTTCGAATGCATGAGGAAATATAACAGAGTGTACTCCCAAAAAAATCATACATAGTTTTACTAATGTATTAATTAATGAAACATTTAACATTAAATACAAAGCAATTAAGGCTAGTTATTTTAACGCTTTTAAATTTTTGAGAGAATTTTATGTATCGCACGTTTATTCAAAATCAGGCTCTAAATATTACAACAGAATGAACCGGACAGACTTGTTTTAAATGCTTATGTCGTAAACTTTAATGACATTTCTGAAAAGTTGGGTTTTTAGTCTTTTCTAGACTAACAGGCGGTAAAACAACCTTTAGAAATGATGAGTTATATGTTGAAATTATTAGAACGGAAATGCTTTATTTGCAAAATATCAAAACGCTATTCTTCTGTCAATTAAAAGTTTGAATTCAATTCAAAATAAATTATGGCACTTTGTAATTTCCGTATTTAACGTCTGTGCCTCATCGAAGGGGGCAGATATGTTATTTTAACGGGCGCTTTACAAAATGATGATGGCAGCACTTATTTATCGACCACAAGATCTTAAATAATTAACACTTTCGCAGACGGGCAGACAACATGGTACAATTCGCAATGGCATTTCAGTCGGTTGTAATATAATCACGAAGTAATCGTGATGTGGCTGATGAGAAGCATGATGCCCTACCATTTATATCAGAACATCTGCATATCTACCAATAATATTTATTTACATAAAATCTAACATTATGGGCTTAAACCTTTGGGAGTTTGTGGCAGCCTCTACTTTTGGAGGAATATTATACACCAATTTCTTGTAAATGTTCGTCGATTATGTTCAGCTATTCGACCATCAAACCAGTAAGAAGTTCAGCTCTGTTTCTTCGGCGATCTGTTCATAAACGCACTCGACGGTCCAATTCGCCCATAACATTATTTATAGGGGTCAGGGCACCAGCCTAGGTTGACCAATCCAATGTTTTGAAGCCTATATCATCAAACTAATATCTAAAAACGCGCGCGGTATAAGATGACACGTTGTCCTGCTTCAGTGGTATGGGCAGTCACCAAATGACTTTCACAACATCGTTAAAGAATCAAGGACGTTCTAAGTCGAACTCATTGATCATGGTGTGCAAAACACCTAATGAGCCCAAGCCAATTCACGAAAAGCAGTTCCGTACCATCAGGCTGTTACGACAACGCTTCATTGTCGGGACGATACAGTCTGGAAGATAATTTTCTCCCATCATCCCCCATGCCTAGCAACAACCATCAAACTGGTAGACTGTATTGTGACTCAATACTCCAAAGCACAGTTTTTCATTGGCCATGAAACATTTAACACGCTAATCGGCTCAAGAGTCCCGTACCATCAGACTTCTTCGACCACACTTCATTGTCTTGACAATACAGTCTGTAAGATACCTTTCTTCTAGCATCTGCCTTGTCTAGAAACAACCATCAGCCTACTAGACTGTACCGTGACTCGTTAGTCCAAAGCACAGTTTTCCATTGGCCTACAAGCCAAGAGCTCCATACCATCAGGCTGCTTCGACCACACTTCATTGACTGGAGGATACCTTTCTTCTAGCATCTGCCTTGTCTAGAAACAACCATCAGCCTACTAGACTGTACCGTGACTCGTTAGTCCAAAGCACAGTTTTCCATTGGCCTACAAGCCAAGAGCTCCATACCACCAGGCTGCTTCGACCACACTTCATTGACTGGAGGATACCTTTCTCCCAGTATCCGCCATGTCTAGAAACAACCACCAGCATAGTAGACTGTACCGCGACTCGTTAGTCCAAATCACAGTTTTCCTTTGGTCTACAACCCAAGGGCCCCGTACTTTCAGGCTGCTTCGAACACACTTTAATATCTGGACGACACAGTCTGGAAGATACTTTTCTCCTAGCATCCGCCATGTTTAGAAACAACCATCAACCTAGTAGAAAGTATCGTGACTCGTTAGTCCAAGGCAAAGTTTTCCATCGGTCTACAGCCCAAGAGCTACGGTCCTTAAATTACGCTAATCGGCGCGTGGCACTGTTCGAAATGATTAGCTGCTTGTGATGGCCTATTGAATGTAGTAACTCATGTAGTGCCGCGTCCTTCACAATGTACTGGTGCTAAAACCAGTCCCAGTAATCTCACATGGTGTTTACGTGATTTGACACAGTGTTGAATTGCGTTCGGAGCAAACATTCCTTTAGCAAAACTCTCCTGTTACGCTGTGTTGGCTTCGGAGGGTTGCCGGGTCATTTCTTGACAGATTCAGCCCAGAATTGCACATCACCCAACCAAACATCGACATAGAAATCCTTAACCTTTTAAGCGGGCAATATAATTGAACATGACGGTGCCCAAAATTTTCTGCGCTCACCAAACAGAAATATTGACATAGCGAACAGGTTTGACGAAAGCTGGCAAATAATTCCTTTCCCGTCTTATCGGAACAGTACCGACAACAAACTTGCTATGAGTGATAAGCGCTTCTTTCAACTCCTTTATTATCTGCTGCATGACCCAAGGCATGATGGAGAACGGCTAGTCACCCTGTTACGCACGTCACGACACCTGGTAGATACAAGTGATTCACCATTTTCAGTATCCTGTCTTAGGTGAACAGGCAATCAGTCAGAAAGGATTAGTGTAAAATATCCCCCTAAATGACCACAATGAATAACACAGATAAAATGTTCTGATGTTCAGTTTCACTTAATTCAGCCTCCATCGGCCCACTTCTTAGACAGAGAAATATATAGCTGATTTCAGCTCATTTTTAACCCCGTGTTAATCCGTCCCAACCGGTTAAATAGTTAATACCGCTTTAATACCACCTTCGTACGGAGCGACTGGATATTCGGCAACGTACTATAAATCCATGCTGGAAATCATTTAACTCTGTTGATGCAGGAAGCTTGCACTTAGAGTCTTTTTTATTGTCTCATCATAATCCCACTAGCATATACACTACCTACCAACAAGTAATTGGACACCTGTGATAGCAAAGGAAAACGAAGTTTATTTACCTTCAATAGCGGGTGGTTCCTCCACGAGCGGAGATTACAGCTGCGACCCTCCGGGGAATACTCTCAACCAGGCGTTGTACGACGGCTAGCGGTATTTTCTTCCACTCGGCTTGGAGAAGACAGGTCAGTTCCTTCACCGATTTCGGACGGTGGGGGCACCTCTTTAGTCGACGCTCCAACTCGTCCCAGAGGTGCTCTATAGGGTTAAGGTCCGGGCTCTGCGCTGGCCAGTCCATTCGATTAACCCCATTGTCACCATACTAAGCCATGGTGGACCTCGCAACATGACAGGTGGCATTGTCATCCTGAAAGTAATATGGGTCCACCCCGTAAATCTGCCACAACGTAGGAAACGCATGGTCATACAAAATGGTGCAGTAGGTCTCGGCGTTGAGTCTACCAGGAATTGGAACCAAGGGTTCCGTGCCAATACCAGGAGAAACACCCCCATAGCATAATTCCACCACCGCCGAACTTCACAGTTGGCACAATACATTCCGGCAGGAGGCGTTATCCAGGCACACGCCAAACCCAGACCCTACCATCCAAACGGTAGAGCGTGAACCTTGATTCGTCGCTCCAGAGAACCTGTTTCCACTGTTCAATGATCCACTGTCGACGTTCTTTGCACAACGTTAGCCGAGCAGCGCTATTGGACTTGGTGATCAAAGGCTTGTGGGCGGCCGCCCGTCCATGATAACAGAGCAGATGGGCTTCCTTACGGATGCTATTCATCGAAGGAACACTCCCGGATGCCTGTTGAAACTCCTCGCGGATGTGGCCCATCGATTTGGTGCGGTTCTTCCAAATTTCTCCGGCCAGTACCCGTCGGTCTCTAACTCTCAGTTTTATGGGTCTGCCGGGTCAGGGCACATTCCGACAGTCACCTCTCATCTTCCACTTGCCAATCACGTAGGCCACTGTTGATTTTGGGGACTTCAACTTGCTGTATTCGTTACGTATGGATCGGCCATTTTTGTGATACCCGACGATTACACCTTTCTCGAAATCAGAGAGCTCCGAACTGCATGGCATCTTGCATTCGACTGGTTGCGTTGTTGTTTCACACACGATATGTAACGGCGGCGGCCGTGGCGTGTATCAGGACGGCAGATATCGCCGATTGCAGAGGTGTCCAATTACTTGTTGGTAGATAGTGTATATTCTGTTGGGTCTGTGACGTTGTGTTCCAGTAGCACCTTATTCACAATCAATACAAGGGTGTCCAGGTATATCAGGGGTGTCAAGGGATGTCCAGGGATGCATGGTAATCAGGGGTACTCTGTGTCGGTGTATTACAGGGGTGTCCTGGGCTGTCCAGATATTAATGGTAAGGCAGTATATGTTCGGCTTTTAGGGTTTTCCTTTCCCTGGAATAGATGCAATAAATTGTGAATTTGAGATTATTTACCCCTCTTTACCATTTTCACGCGAATATAAAAAGTATGATTTTCCGCCGTTGTTGTTCAAAAGCACATTAATTTCATAGTTTTTAAAACCGGGCGATTGTTGAAAATCTGAAATCATGTTGGCTCAGTGTCAACTTGAAAATCCCTTTCTACTTGGTACGAATACGAGTGTAACTTCCAAAGCCTTTCATAACAGATCATTCTTTTATTCAGAAGAAATCGTATGTTCTTGGTTTCAGTACATGCTCAGTCAAAGAGAGCACATGCGTAATTTTTTGGTATTTTGTCATGGAGCTTTCCATGATTCAGTGGTTGAAGATTTTTGATGATGCTGTCGAATCGCCCTGGTGGCTGAGTGGTCGGAGGGCGTAGGTTTTTTGCCAGCTGTCCAATATGAGCCCAGGTTCTAACCCCGGATGTGACATGAGCGGTGATGATGTCTAATGGGGCTTGTTACCTCCTTTCCCTGGAATCAGTGAGTCTAAATTAAAGAAGGACGACTGTTTACAGCCGTGGGAGTGTCTCATAGTGATGTTTCCAAAAAATTCTAGAAATAGAAACGGGGCTGACGAAATTTTATAAAACAGTCTTTGATAAAAAAATATTTAATTATAAAAATTGTATGTGAATTATTTCGACACTCGCAAAAATCTGTCAATAATTAAAACTTTCATTAGTTGTAATAACATTTTTTACGACACGCACACAGACACAAATATGATCATTCATTGTCATTGCCAACATTATAAATCCACTGCTGGATAAAGGTCTCCCGAGGTTTCTTCCACAAATACCTGTCTTGCGTCAGTCTCTTCCATGTGACTCCAGCATTCTTTCGAATTTCGTCAATCCATCTCCGATGTGGTCTTCTGGGTCTTTTTCTGTCCTTTGTAATCCAATCTAAAATTTCAATTAATTGTCCATCCGCGGTCCTTTCTTTTGGCAATATGTCCAGCTGCCAATTCAGGGATTTTACTCTAATAATAAAGACTTCCATCCTTGTCATTTTCTTTATCCACGAGGCCCTGTTCTTGTCTACCAGGATGCATCTCTCCATGCTTCTTTCAGTTGCCTGCAGCCTTTGTATGTCCTTTTTAGTAAAGATCTATACCTCTGATCCGTACGTAAGAACTAGAATATTATATTGATTAACACTTTTCTTTTAAAACGCAATACTACATGCTCCTCGCTTTATAACTGTTGTCCAATGTAAATACAGTATTCGGTTATCCCAACTTTTCTTCATACCTAAATTTACTTTGGGCAACTGATATATTAGTCGAGGTGACGTCACAGTGATGAAGCACTTAAAATTAATAGACGCATGAAATTATATACATACTTCCATATTCATAACTGTTTTGGAATTAATTTCAATGTGTAAAAAACCAACTTAATCTAAAACCACGTGATACTATGCGTCTTTCCTTTTGTGCACTCATTGTCATAAAAATCCCTGCACCAAGAAGCAGGCGTCGGATTGAAATGAGATTTTAGTAGTAAGATAATACATACCAAGGGCACAAGTGATTACAATATCACAGCAGCAGGAGGATTTCCCGTGGACAAAGGATAAACATTCCGGTGAGCTTCAGTTCCGCGTCGGACCGCCGCGTGCTCTGACACATGCGGTGATACTGGAACAGATTGGCCCACACTTCATGCAACCAACTCTCTAAATTACAAACACTGGTACATGCAGAAAGCTGGTGTCCTATCTGGTCCCACAGGCCTAGCGGAAAATGTTGTAAAATGGCTCCGGGCTGCCCCGCCAGAAAAGGCAAGACATGGGGTCGCAGGATCTCCTGTACGTATCGTTGCGCTATCAACGTCCCGTAGACCACTGCGAAGGTAGTCCGGCTGTCATGCGCGATGGTTTCCTAGCCCATCACGCCTGCAGTTCGAGACGTGTGCCGCTGTACAGTGAGGTTGGGATTGCAGTGCTCACCTGCTGTCCTCCAAGTCCATTTGTATGGACAAAAGAAGAGCGTTGAAACGTTGCTACAGGCGCATTTCTTTTTCATTGGGGTAATTGAAAATGGTCTGCAAGTTTAGACATGAAACCCTTAACCATATATTTCGTCCTTCTACCATATTGAATGGCCCAAGACGGCAGAAAGACATTACTAAAGACTTCCTCGAGCGGTGCAAGTTGTTGTACCATTTCGGATAGTCGCTGTAAATTCCTTCGCACACATGGTATATCCATAATGTTGCTCTTTTTCGGACACTTATAGAGGGACATTAATTTATGGAGAGTAAATGGAGAATTGGGGACAGTCCTGTCCTCTGAAAACTTCTGGAAAGTCAAGCAGGGTATGTGGGGCGGGGGGCATTCCCCTTCTGAAGAAACAGACTGCGATTCACTATCATGGGCAGTTTCCATGCTTTTTTCTGCCGAATCGGCAGGGAGGTGTTGGATGTGGAAATAGCGTATTGACTGTCCTGGCTAGGTTAAGCAGAAGAACGTCGACAGTGCGGGGTTAAAGTGCGTTTTATTATTTTTTTTGTCGTAAACTGGAACGAGAAGACGCAAGACTACATCGTGGTGAAGCTGGGAAAATATAGCGTTTATTAGCTGTCTGAGACTGGGTGACCTGTTGAGTTGGTAGCAGATGTGGAAAATTTGAGGTATCCGTATCAAGAGGATTATGTAAACCCACTGCAGTAGCGGTCAAATTCTGACCAGGTCGAACATTATCAAATTGACGAGATCCAGGATCTGAAGCAACAGGGTTACCAGTTGAAGTGGAGTCTGTAGAAGTTATTACAGGTGGTTTTCGTGCAGTTCCTGGTTGAGCAGCAAATAAAGCCGACGAAGGTTCCTGTAGGCTGGAAATAGAAGTAGCAGCGGCAGCGGAACTGTCCTGTAGAACACGATGTGGGCATTCAGACACGACGTACCCTTCAGCCTTGCACTTAAAGCACTGGACATCCACAGACACATTAAAAACAATTGTGCGGACGTCAATGCTGATTTCCATGGATGTGGGACGTTCAACAATAGCTTCTTCACTAGGGAATATGATACGGTACTGTCGACTTCCTCCTTGCACTGAACTGTAATGCGAATCGTTACCTAAAGCTGGATGAAATTTTGTTTTACCAATCACTCGTCTAAAATACCCTAATGCTTTAATTAGTATTGAATCTGGGATGGCTGTCGGCACCAGCGGGAGGGTAACAGTAATAGGCCTATGTGAAACAAGAATAGTTTGTAAATGGAAATGCCTAATATCAATTCCTGACCGAATAATTTTATCAACAGTAGTGGAGTCTGTAAATTGCACTATAATTCTCCCTCCCAATACGAATAATAGACACTATCTGTTTTTCGGGAACAACTTTATAAATAGCATCTAGATAAAGTGGGAGGGAGTGTCGGGCAACGATTGAAAAGAGAGACTCAGAAGTAATGCAGAGTTATACTGATTACCTTCATAAGATTCTTCAGAAACCAAAATGTTCAATATTTTATCCTCTCTGGTAAGTTCAATGTTACCAGAAAGTGAAGTAATCCGCTGAGATGAGTCACCAACAACAGTCGCAAATGCAAGCGGGGTTGGGAGTGGGCACATATCACTAGCCCTAACACTAGAGTTGGTTCCATCAGTACATGCGACGTTGCTTGTAGAAGACATAGTAGAGATATCAGGCAGCACAGGTGAGGAAGCAGGCACATTCATAGATGCAAAATTGCAGAAGTAGAAGACGACGAAGACGCATATGATGCGGTAGAGACGATACAGAGGTTGCGGCCATCTCGGCCACGAACCCAAACGTGAGAGAATGCTGCACCTCGCAACACTCAAAAAGATAAAACTAGAAACCTGTGGCTGTCCACAATCACTGCTTGTGAAGTGGAAAGGAGTGTAGAACACAACAAAATGATACCAGGAACACTTAATCCAACACAAAAATCCAAGATCAGTCAAGAATCGACTATTACTCGGGACCTCTATGAATATGCGACTTGTCCTTAACAGAAGTCATCGCTTAAACCACTACGCCACCGGGGCGGCCTACAAAATATGCTGTTAAAATGTGAAGTATGCACTTAAATTGTAAAATATGGATTTAAAATGAAAAATATGCATCTTTACTTTTAGCACGTCTTTTGTAAAAAAAGATCGTGCTTATGTTACCGGTTTGTCCGTCAGTCCGCCTGTAGACACCATGTCTCTGTAACTATTAGTCCTACTGGAAAAATTATTGTTGCATTGGGAAGCTTGAAATATGCGATGATATTACCTTGTTTTGTTTTTTTTGTACGATGTTCAGTTTCGCTGCTCGAGGGCGTAAATACAGATGACATCGAATTCAAAATACATTTTATTCCATATATTTACTTCTAAATATCGGTTTGAAAAAAATATTATATCTTTCGATTCCATTTATGTCTCAGAGTATTTTTGGTATAGTTACTTTTTCAAGTTACGCATAGATTTTAGGGGGCGTAAAAGTAAATTTCTTTTTTCCCGATAATTCTTCTTCTAAAACTCCGACTCAAAAAATATTTTCTTCAGCGTTACAGCTCCTGATGGAAAATCGTTTGCATATACTTTCTAGTTCTTGATACAGAATACGTCAGCCACCAGGGGGCGTAAGTGTTAATTTTTGCTTCTGATGTATTTGCCATAAAATCTGGGCTTCTGAAATCTCGATTGAAAAAATTTGTTCGTGGACCGATGCCACTTACGTCGATAAACCTTTTCAGAATATTTTCTTCTTAAAATGTTGCATAGTTTCTGCTACAGGAGGCATACATGTATATCTCATTTTTGTCAAAATCTCTGCTTCTAATGGTACATTGCGTTTGGCCCGATATTTCTGCTTCTAAAACTCCTATTTGAAAAATTCTTTCTGCACCGGATACAGCTCTTGATTGGAACTCCTTTGCATAGAATTTCTAATTTTTGGTAAAAAATGCTTTGGACACCTGGGAGCGTAATTCTTAATTTCAGCTTCTGATGTATTTGCAACAAAATATGAGCTTCTAAAATCTCGATTGAAACAAATTCGTTTGTGAATCGATACTACTCACTCCGATAAAACGTTTAGGAATATTTTTTTAATAAAATAATACATGGTTTCTACGCCAGGGAGCGTAGATGTGTATCATATTTTTGTCAATATCTCTATTTCTAGGAGTAAGATTTGAAAAATTCCTCCTTTGTCGGATAGTGTTTCCGATGCGAAATGCTTTTCATGTAAATTCAAAATTTTCAAGTAAATCATAGGCTTTCCGCAAGCGGACGAAAGGGTAAACTGCGTTTTCCCCGATATTTCTGCTTCTAAAACTCCGATTTGAAAAATTCTTCCTGTATCGCATACATCTCGTGATGGAAAATGTTTTTCATATAATTTATAATATTTGGTAAAGAATGGTTTGGCCCCCAGGGGCATAAGTGTTAATTTCTGCTTCCGATGTATTCGCGGCAAAATCTGAGCTGCTGAAACTCGATTATTTTTTGTTTCTCGGACCGATACCTCTCACATCGAAAATCCTTTTAAGAATACTTTCTTCCTAAAATAATGTGTGGTTTTATCGCCAGCGGGCGGCGTAGCAGAAGTCTGCAACCAGAGGGCGTAAGTTCATGATTCCGTTTACAGCAATATCTGCGGGCTTGAAAGTATAATTGAAAAGCTTCTTTCTTCGGTCAGATACTATTGCTTTCTATACTGGTTCCATTGACTTTGAATAGCTTTGATAAATTTAATGTGCGTCAGAACGGATTCAAAAGATGTGCTGATTACACCCGAAAATTCGGGGCCATCTTTCTTGTTCATTATTACGCGTATGGCCTGTGTGGTCCTTAATTTTCTTCTTTATTATTCGCAGTATGAAGTGCGGATTTTACATGCTCACCGATTTGATACTTTTTCTGGCAAGCGATTTTATTTTTCGCAAATCGGAGAATATGCAATTTTTTCATCAGTAGTTAAATCCTTACGGTAGTCGTAAAAATTTATGCTGAGATTAAAATATCCTTTCATAATTCATTCTTAGCAAGTTTGGTTTCTAATTCTAACTATCAAAGCTGCGTTTCCAAAACTTTTAAGTATTCACAGATCAAAGGCAACGCACGTATACATAAATCTGCTTTGTTGATTCGCCATAGCTAGTATTTCGTATGATGAGATCATTAGGTTTCAAAACGAAATCACGAAGGTAAATGCCGCAGGCTGTGATTATGAGCAGCTCAGCATGCATTCTATGGTAATTGGAAGGAAATTTCAGTCAAGTGGGTCAAACTCATTAAAGCAAGTCTTCCAGCAGAGGACACTTCCGACGTCATTACGTGCTGCCATGCGACAGTGAAAAGAAGTTTATTATATTTTCGTTTGCTTGGTTCAGTGGATTGTAAATCATTTGATCTACAATCGAGCTTAGAAGTTTGGTTTCAGTGGATTGTAGATACTCTGTTCTACAGCCAAGCTTAAGAGTTTGGTTTCAGTGAACTACCGATCCTTTGAATTACAACAGAGCTTAGAAGTTTGGTTTCAGGGGATTGCCGATAAGGGTGGAGAGAAAAATACTTTTTTTTTAAATCAGAAACGTCACCATTGGCAATAGTTGCGATTTTATTACTGAAATGACCCCCGAAATATGGATGGTATTATTTGATATCTTAGAGTTCCCCAAGAACCTCCAAGTTTGAAAGTTATAGGAAAAATGATTTAAAAACACCAGCTTTCTCCATTTTGTAAATATAAAAATGTATTTTATCACCATGTTATTTAATATCACCTTTGAGTGTATATACATGAGTAAAAATTCAGCAACCGTGAGTTAATTTCTTAGGCTTCCCCAAAGAGCTCAAATGTTGTCATATTTCTCCAAAAATGGCATACGGTATCTAAATATGATAGACACCAGCCTTACCTAGTAGCATAACTTGAGGAGTGAGTTTATTTCACTTGAAAATCAGACTTTTTTCAAAACTTGGCATCAGCTTCCTATCCAAATATTTGCTCTGATGAATCCATCTCTTGCAAGAAGGCCGCACACATGAACAGAAGAATCTGTTACAATCTTAACCATCCTCTCTACTGCATGAGAATGGCACGGTATTTTTGTAAATTCGTTGCAAGAACTTGGATATTAATCCGACTGTAGTAATTCCAAAAGCTCATCGTCTTTCCATTTCGTGTGATGGAGGCCCAGTCACAATACACTATTTCCAGTCGACTAGGTCGATGCAATCATTGCTCTGGAAATTCAGCTTAAGAATCCGAAACTTCCTAATGGTAGTTGTTTGTTCGGAAGATTTCCTGGACTTCATGATGCGTCGAACAGCAAGCTGACGGACATACCTTCTGTCCTCAAACTACATTGCAGCGAGCAAGTTTTCTGCAAGGGCAAAATACGCGTTGTTTTCGACGACTCTTTTTACAATATCCTTTAAATTATCTGGAAGATATTGAAACCGAGGTATAAAAAGCTGCAAATTTCTTGGGCCATCTTTACAGGTATCGTTACATTTGATCATGAACCACGATGGTGCATATACTTTAATTATGAAGGTGGCTAATAAGACAAGTTGTGGTGTTGGATCACTAGTTCCAACATACAAGCGCAGAATGCGATTTGCGAGGGTCAGCCAACGGGAATGTGCAAGTGTTTCAGGATTCCGATTTGCCAGATTTTGTGGGCAATTACCTGCAGATACTGCCTTACAAATTTCCCACAAATAAAGTTGATCCGAGCTAAGATCTACATAGTTAAATTCGGACTGAAGCGAAAATTCAATTTTCTGGAAATTAACGATAGAAAGGTTTGCGCACGGCTTCATGCGATTTCCAATCAATCCACTAAATCCTCTTGGACCTGATGTTTTCCTGTCGAGTGCTTCAGTGAAGTGGCGTAAGGACAGTTCATTAAAATGAAGTTGACGTATAACCCAGTGCACGGGAGAATTGAGCTTCTCTTCAAGGCGCCTAATTATACCTACATTTGTGCCTGTATTAGTCACTTCCAATATAGACTAACTCCGACAAGTCAAAGACCTTCTGGTCAAATAAGCTGAAGATACCGTCGGTAATGTCCTTGTCACTCTTGCTCTTCGGTGCAAAATGTCCCAAATAGACCGAAACAGGTTCTTCAACATGTGTAACATGCTCTTCTCATTCTTTTCGCTTGCGCTACTGCCATCATCTGCCTGTGTATTCGTAAGAGTTTCATCCCTTCTTCCGTCCAAAAATGGAGCTACAATCTTGCGACCAGTCAAGTTTACCTCATCTTGAATTGTTTGACGGGTCTTTTTTCTTTCTCGTTGTGCTTTATGCCGGTCAATTACAGGTACATTATTTGTTTTCGACTGAACCTGTTCACTTACATCATGAAGCAACGCCCACTCAAGATCAGCTGTCGCTCGATCGCTGATGCCTCGCCTATCGCACTTTCTAGAAAATGCAGACAGTGTCATTTGACGCCTAAGTTTTGAAGAGCGACGTGGAGTGAAATCGTAATCTTTTTCCGAGGCCAACAAATGACTAGGACCCGGCTCGTCTGGTTTTCCTACAGAATTAGTATTCGTATCCACTTCTGAAGGATCATCCTCGTCTCGCAGGGCCGATTTCAGTGATGCAGTTTTCTGTAATTTCCTACGGACATGCTCTTCTCTATCACTTTTTAGAGCTGAACTTTTCTTCAGTACACTGGTGGTTTTTGCGTCAAGCCCACCAACTATAATTTTTCTGTTTGTTCTTTGGTGCATTAGAAAAGCTCGCACTTGCACGGATACTTTTTTTTGCGGAGCTGCATTTGCGGGTTCTAAAACATTTGCACTTGCATGAGCATATGTCAAAGATACGTTGCGAATCTGCACGAAATTGTTCAACCTTCTTTCGGTAGGTTTCATCCATTCTTGCAGCGTGTTTTTTCAGCTTTTGGATTTCAGTGTTGTATGCGATAATATGCTTTACAACTGATTTGTGGAGTGATGTCGGAAGAGATACTTTCTTCCATATACTGAGCACTTTGTTCGCGACAATACTTGCTATTTCTGCTGCAGCAGGCTCATAATTTGCACCTTTGTGCCTAAGAGTATTCCTCCAAAGGTAGTAATGGCGCATTACATCTTCGTACGTAGGCAACACATTTTCATGCATCTCTTTGTAACTCACGAGGATGGGGCAATCAGCTTTATTTCTTGTTTCAGCCATCTTATGTAGTTGAGCGACAAAGCGAAAATGCCGGTACTCTCCAATGAGCGTCACTAGCAGTAAAATAAACTGTTGCATCATTATGAGGTAAATACGCCAACACTCTCTCCGAAACGGATCTGTGTGACTGTGATGAGATGACTCAGCGAGTTTGCAAACATAGCTCCGCTGTGAGGGAGGGGGTAGGGTGAGGTGAAGAAGGTAGCAAAAACAAAGGAGAGCGCAAAACAGCGCTATGCTTCTGAAAATCAACACGAGGTTTGCAGAAAGTATGAAGTGGGGGTATTAATATTAAGCCCAAATTGGTAACAATATGGCTGCTGTCGAAATTAACCCTTACCTAACTTATCATGCCATTTTTGGCAAAAATTTACATACTTTTAGGGATCTGGGGAATTAACTCATGTCCGCTGAGTTTTTACGCGTGTTTATACACTCAAAAGTGATATTAAATAACATGGTTACACAGTATTTGTTTATATTTACAAAATGGAGAAAGCTTGTGATTTTAAACCATTTTTTCCTATAACTTTCAAACTTCGAGGTTCTTGGGGAAGTCGAAGATATCGAATAATGTCATACATACTTTGGGAGGTCATTTCAGTAACAAAATCGCAACTATTCCCCATGGTGACGTTTCAAATTTAAAAAAAGTGTTTTTCGCCCCACCCTATTGCCGATCCTTTGATGAACAACCGAAATTAGAAGTTTGGTTTCAGTGGATTGCCGATCCTTTGATCAATAACCAAGCTTAGAAGTTTGGTTTCAGTAGATTGATTGCCTATCCTTTGATCTTCAAGCGAGCTTAGAAGTTTGGTTTCAGTGGACAGCCGATCCTTTGATGAACGACCGAATTTAGAAGTTAGGTTTCAGTGGATTGCTGATCCTTTGATCAACCGCCGAGCTTAGAAGTTCTTTGAGTTTGAGCTATTGCTTACTATTTCAGGTCTGGGTGTCTAAATGCTGTTTGCTTATTTTTTAATTAAATTTGTTACTTAGGAGTACGTTAAAAGATCAAATAAACTGTAGGAATGTTTTGTTTGAAATCTGCATTGTTACGGTAATTTGCAAGTTTTATTCATTTATGTACACGTACCTCAGAAATGGCTTAAATATGCAATTGCACATAATCCGGACTTTATACATCACGAACGTACACATAAGGCAGTGAAATTGTCTGGCTGTGCCTCAGCGATCAGGGTCGCGGCATTCAGCCTTATCGTCAGAACTGGAGCAGAGATGACGTCTCCGGTGAAGCATTGGCGTCAAGTGTGTCTTACTGTGTGGTGGTCCTATCTCCAGACCGTATCCCTGAAATATTGTGTCGCTCAGATTACCATAACGCTGGATCAAAATTTCTCCTCTCTTTTCTGCAAGTTAGCAAAGAATGATTAATTCTCGGTCGCCACACGAACACGAAACTTCCGATATGTGGATTTGATGTGCATTTAGCATCAAACGTCTCACGAGAGTGATCGCCGCATTTTTCCAGGGAAAAGCCGCGCGATATCATCGGAGTAAATACGAGTAATATTGCTCCGGGAGATAGCAATGTCTGCTTTACTTACTTGTACAGCGACGACAATGAACCCCGAGGATAACTTCTGCTAACCCGGTAAAGGCCATGTAAAATCAAAGAGCAGGTGGAAGTAGGGAATCCTACTAACTCTAAACGAGCATTTTCGGGCGGTCGTGGTAGTTTGGAAATGAGGGCGTTTCGGGCGTTATGGTCGTTAAAGTGTTAAGACAACTACCCTAAATTAAAGAGGAAAGAAAACTTACAGCCTTAAATGCTCATGGGGTTATTAAATCCCGAAACAAGAATTAAATAAGCAACAACAAATGCTACGTAAAATGAATTTATTTCCTTGTACGACTCTAACTTAAGCACTTGGTTTATTGTATGTATATTTACACTGATGAGTTATTATATGATGACTAACCCCAGCCTAGAGGAATTAGCTTGTATGGAGACCGAACGGTGGCGCGGGTGAGGTTCACAGAGAAGTGTATATACAACACGTGAACCGGCTTTCGGTTAGTAGAGTGTTCGGAGTCAAAATGGGAAAAGCTGCCGATTTATCGGAGTTTGATAAAATACAAATTCTGATGGCACGGAGTGTCGGAACTAAACTGACGTGCACAAAATTAAGGACGAGACGGTTTTTCGAATGTAATGCCGTGCAGAAGTGCTCCACATCGACTCAAATCATACCATAAGATCCCCAAGATGTACGAATATGGGACAAGTGAGAAAAACCGTCCAAACAAGGAATCCAAAGGATACAAATGCACTTTATTGAAAAGGTAGCTTCGAGCACAACTGGACAGAAGACAGAGACGTCCATGTGACAGGCGGCTGCCAAGAAAAATCCAGTCTTTAGTAGGGGACATGATCACCCCTGACTGCGTTGCAGGATTTAAAACGTCTGTCCATGCTGAGGACGAGGTTGTCAAGGAGCTGTTGAGGCATCGCCGCCCATTCCTCTTGTAGCGCCAATCGCAGCTGCTGGATCGTTGCAGGCGGCTGGTGACGTGCTGCCCAGTGTTTCCCGAGAAGGTACCACACTTGTTCGATTAGATTTAGGGCCGGGGACCTTGCGGGCCAATTCATGCGTTGAATATCATTTATTTATTATCTTCACTCTCCAACAGCTCTGCGACAGCCACTGCACGATGAGGTGTAGCGTTGTCGTGTATGAAGAAGAACTCAGGACCCACAGCACCTCTAAACATACGCACGTGAGGCAGGAGGACCTCGGTACAATAGCGGACACCAATGACTGAACCTCCTTGGAAGATGTGTAGGTCAGTACGGCTACCAAGCATGATACGGCCCCAAACGAGAACTCCGCCACCTCTAAACCGGTCCCTTTCGATGATGTTGGAGGCGTGATTGCGTGTTCCCTGCTCTCTCCAGAAATGTATATATCCAGAATCGCTCGTCAGACTAAATCAGCTCTCATCCGTAAAAAGAACTCGACCCCATTGCTGATATGTCCATTTCTTGTGTTCCTGGCACCACAGAAACCACCATCTCCGATGAGCAGGCGTTAATGACACACACCGTACTGGTCGTCGTGCAAATAAACCACCTTTGTGCAGCCTCATGGCCACGGTAAAACGCAGTAACGGACGTCCAGTTGTCAGTTGCATGTGCCTTGCGATTTCTCCCGCTGTATGCCGTCTGTCTCTTCTCGCCTGTAGGACAATATACCGGTCGTCCGTCACCGTGGTTGCTCGTAGACGACCACCCCTAAACTCTCGGACAGCTGTTCCTGTCGTTTGAAATGCTCTCCAAGCTCGTGAAACGATGCTGTGTGCGATCCCGAACTCCTCGGTCTCAATATTTACAGTTCGACTTTCTTCCAACTTCCCAATGACGCGACCTCAGGTAAATTCATCCAAATGTCGTCTACTAGATTGCCTGTTGGCAAAAGCACACGGTGGCAGCAACTCGACGTCGTGCAAACCGATGCACACCGTGCAATAGCTTTCACCGAATTGCTGAGCGTACATCGCCCGTGTGCTTTATACCCTTCCGACACTACCCCCTACGTCATGCTGCATATATGCGCATGCTCTACCGTACCGGACCCTAGTCTATCTCCTGAGTAGTCTTTCGGTTCGTTCTGCCTGCTCGTTCCACTGTTATGCTAATATCTCCTCTTCGTCCTTAATTTTTGCACACCAGTGTATGATCTCGGAAACGGCGCGGCTTGTGGGTTGTTCACCTGCCACTGTAGGGAGTACGTATCGAAAGTGGTGCACAGATAGCCAAGCGAAGAACCACTGTCAAGCCGTGTGCCGTCCACAGCACACTGATGCCAAAGGGGAGAGAAGTCTGTCGTGCATTGTTTACAGCAACCGCAAGGCACACAGTACGACAAATCACCCACAGCTACAACGTGACCAGGACGATGTGTCACAGCACACTGTTCATCTCAGCCTTCTGCGCATGGGTCTGCGTACGGAAGTCCCCGCCTGGTCGCCATGCAAACTGCACGCCATCGGCAGCAACGCATGAAATGGGCTCAAGATCATCGTGATTGGACCGTGGATAGAATATATTGCCCTGGTCTGACGAATCAAGATTCCTGGTGCATCAGAGCGCGGATATGCCGAATACAAACGGAGCCTATGGCACCTGGATGCACTGTTGGGTAAAAAAGGCTAGAAGCGGCAGTGTTATGCTGTGGGCTATGTTTTCTTGGGAAACTTTAGGCCCCATTATCCAAAAAGCGCAATCCCTGACAGTTGTCATGTATCTGAACATCGTTGCGGGCCAAGATTACTCATTCAGGTCAATTGTGATCCCTGCTGGTGATGACCATTACCAACAGGATAATTCACCATGCCACACTGCCAGAATCGGCATGGAGTGTTTAGAGGAACATGCTCGTGTCTTTCTGTTAATGCCCTGGCCTCCAAATTCACCTGACATGAACCCAATCGAACATTTGTGGTTTGACTTGGAAAACCGGGTTCGCGCTAAATCACCAATACCTCGAAATGTTCGGGAACTGGAGGACCTGCTGTTGATATTATGGTGCCAGATACCCCTGAATACCTATCGTCACCTTATCGAATCGATGCGTCGACCACCGACCCCTGTTTTGTGGGGTAAATGGGGTCCTACAGCTTATTATGTAGGTAGTCATAATGTAATGACTCATTGGTGTACATCATATATTTGAAGGATGTGGAACAGCAAATAAAATCACTAATAGTATATTCTTAACAATAACGCTTTCACTTTGAAAGAAATCAGAATTTCGGCTTCCTGGTACCGGTTTGTGAGCTGGATTTTGTCCATTCGCCGGAGTTGAAACTGAATCGAGATTCGAATGAGGCATGCGTGATATGTTTGGCTTATGTCGTTGGATCATTCCCTTCCCTGGAACCAGAGGTCCGAAATTAAAAACGTGTGGCAACTTATAACATCTAAAGTTGCTTACGTTAGTCATTTATCCTCAAACCACAAAAGAAAATTGGAATTATTTGATATGAGCAAGAACTCTAGATAACACCTGATACATTCCTAAAATAGCACAGACAGAATTTTCACAGATGCAGTCGCCGTTCTTTAAAGCGGAGCAGTTGGAATTCAGAAAAGTATCCCTTTAGCGAATACATTTCTTCTTCGGTGTCGCAACAAGCTGTGTTTGTGACATATATCATTGAGTTTTAAAACAACAGCCACGTACAGGCAGGTAAACACAGCGCGGTCGTTCAATGTGAAGAGAGATCGATCTTTTGAAGTTGAATCATGAACCTAGGTAAATCCGCTTTGTATAAAGGAAACCTCTCTCACCCGAAGAATGCGTATGTTGGGTTACCGTGTTTTACTGCTTGTCTCACACTGCTGCGGCTGTTCTTAATCTTTTCGCTTGTTATCGAAAAGAAAAACAAGAAAGACGACACCGAATTTTTTTGAAGTAATAAGCACGTCTTTTGAATCCGCTCTGACGCGAATTAAATTTATCAAAACTTTTCAAAATCAATGGAACAGGTTTGGAAAATAATCAAATGCTTCCAACAATCGATAAAACATCCAGAAATATCTACTTAGTTCCACCAGCGACATAAAAGCATGTTTCGAAGATTAACAAATGGCGAACAAAAAGTATTTCATCCTACAACGGAGGTACTAGGGACAAAGAGATTTTCAAACCCAACAGGTAAATGAAGAAATATAAAAACGGAAACATGATATAAGTTTAAGACTGCTGGCGGAAGAATTTTGCATAGCGGAAAAGTTGAAAATAGGCGAAAACTATTCTTCCCGGAAAAAGCGTTCTACCTTTACGCAGCTAGTGAGAAACCTTTGCGTTCCTTAAAGAGGATAATGCTCCACATCTCTGTTGTAGCGTATGGCATACAGTGAAGAAGAAATTTCTCAATAGCTCTTTTAGAAGCTGCAATACAGCTGCACTCTGAAGTACAAAAACACCACCTACCGACAGAAATCTGAACTACAAAATTCCTCATATACTAGCCTTGAGTGTTCTACAAGGTAAATGGCATCCGGTGTTGAAATAAATGTTTAAATCGCACACGTAAAAGCAGTGATATCGAGAAAAACAGAATAAGCATATGCTCCCCTAGCGGCGAAATTGTGCACCATTTTGAAAAAAAAAATACACACACAGTTTTCATAGTTAATAGTATCTGAACGAAGAAAGACATTTTTCAATCGGGTTTTTGGGCCGGCAGATACTGCTATAAACGGAAACGTGAACTTACGCCATCTGGAGGCAGACTTGTGCCCTACGAAAAATTTACAATCATAGGAGAAACATTTCCCCAAAGAAACGCTCTCCAACTAAGAAATAATTTTTCAAATCGGACTCTCAGAAGCCGAAAAATCAACAATAATAAGATATGCCTTTATGCCCCCTGGCGGAAAAAACATGCATTATTCCAAGAACAAAGTATTCTCAAAAAGGTCTTTTCATGTCAGCGGTATCGGTCAAAGAAATAATGTTTTCATTCGAGTTTTCAGGAGCTCAGATTTTGCTATGAATACATCAGACGCAGAAATTAACATTTACGCTCCGTGGTGGCTAAACCATTCTTTATCAAATATTAGAAAGCATTTCCTATCAGTATCTCCATTCGGTGCAGAAAAAAGTTTTCTAATCGGAATTTTAGAAGCAGAGATATTGGGGAAATCGCAATTTACTTTAACGCCCCTAGCCGAAAGTGTATGAGTTACTTGAAAATTTTGAAATTATATGAGAGCATTTTACACCGGAACAACTATCTAACAAAGAAGGAATTTTTCAAATCGGACACTTAGAAGCAGAGATATTGACAGAAATACGATATATATCTACGCCCCCTGGCGGAGAAACCATACATGATTTTAAGAAGAACATATTCTCAAATGTTTATCAAAATGAGCGGTATTGGTCCACGAAAGAATTTTCTCAATCGAGATTTCAAAAGCTCAGATATTGATGGAACTACCTACGAAGCAGAAATTAACGCTTACGCGTCCTGGTGGCCAAACCATATCTTTAATAAAAAATTTCAAATTAACAATCAAAACATTTTCCACCGGGTAATGTATCACATGCAGTAAGAATTTTTCAAATCGATGTTTTAGGAGCAGAGATATCGGGCAAAGTGCAATTTATCTTTACTCCTTCCAGCGGAAAGTCAATGAATTACTTGAAAATTTTTAAATTATATAAAAAACATGTCGCGCCAGAAACTCTATCCTACAAAGAAGAAATTTTTCAAATTGAACAATTATAAGCAGAGATGTTGACAAAAATAAGATATACATCTACGCCCCCTCGCAAAGAAACCATGCATTATTTTAAGAAGGAAATATTCCGAAATGGCTTCTCGACGTGAGTAGTATCAGTCCACAAACGAATTTTTTTCGATTCGACATTTTAGAAGCTCATATTTTGTTTGAAATTCATCAGAAGGAGAAAATTAGCACTTTGCCAAGTGGTGGCCAAAACCATTTTATACCAAACATTAGAATTATATACGAAATATTTCCTATCCGAAGCTGTGTCCGCTGCAGAAAAAAATTTTTCAAATCGAAGTTTTAGAAGCAGAGATATCCGGGGGAAACGCAATTTACTTTTAAGCCCCCTAACGGAGAACATATGCATAACTTGAAATAATCTTCGCCATGAGTAGAATCGAAAGGAAAATATTTTTTTGAATTGGATGTTTAAAAGGAAATGTATGGAATAAAATTTATTTTTGAATTCGATATCATCTGGGTTTATTCCCTCTAGCGGCGTAATTCTTCATCGTAAAAAAATCATAATAAAGGGTCATCACTCGCACATCTCAAGTTTCCTAATGCAAAAATCATTTTTCAAATCGGACGACTATTACACTGCCGGAAAGTGAAAAAAGGACACCAAGAAGGAATTGGCAGACGATCATGAAATTTACATATGTTTTTAATGGTGTCGAGTTTACGTAGGTGTGATGTTAATTTCGGAACCAACCAATGAGCGCTTACGCCATAGCACGGCATAATATGCAAATTATCGTCGGTGGCATTTAAAGACTACGGCTAAGTGAATGTAATCAGTCTTCGGCGTACGGACACGTGCGAAGACCATGAAGAAGCTGCAATGCCTAGACATGGAAAACGTGTACGATTTCAGCAGTTTTCGGACTTTGAGCGAGGTCGTCTAGTCGGACTCCGCGAGGCCTGGGTGGTCGTATCGTCGTATTGCGGAGCGAATTAGACGGGAAGTATCGGTGGTGGTACGATGGTGGCGTAGATTGTCCGAGGAACATTCCCACACGAGAAGACGTGGAACCGGGAGTCACAGACGGACTGATGAGCGGACCGATCGACGCATAAGAAGAGCAGCGTTGTCAAGCAGAACATCCACTGCGACGCAAATCCGAGCTGCCGTTGCACCTGAGGTGAGTGTGCGAACAATCCGCAACCGTCTACTGGATGCAGGACTACGTGCACGTGAGACTCTGGCATGTGTATCTCTGACTCCAGCCCACCGACAGGAACGGCTGCAGTGGTGTCGCCAACGTCTGCACTGGAGAACGCAATGGCGATCTGTCGTGTTCAGCGATGAAAGCAGATCCTGCTTGTGAGCCTCCGATGGCCGTATGCGTGTCCGCAGACGCACAGGGGAGCGTCTTCACCCTTCTTGCATCCGCCAGCGACACACAGGGCCTACACCTGGTCTCCTGGTGTGGGGAGTGATCAGCTATCACTCCCGTACACAACTAGTGTTTGTACCGGGTACGTTAAACAGCACCTCCTACATCAACAACATCATTCAGCCCATTGTTGTGCCATTTGTAATGTCGGTTCATCGTGGTGTTTTCCAGCAAGATAACGCACGCCCACACACGGCACGTGCAACGCAACATGCACTTCAGGGTGTTAGACAACTTCCATGAGATACACGTTCACCGGATTTTTCCCCCTTGAGCACGTGTGGGATTTTATGGGAAAACGACTTATCCGGTCTCCACGGCCAGCCACGGACATCCCCGATTTACGCGTCCAGGTTGAGGATGCTTGGAACTCAATACCCCAAACTTACATACAACATCTGTTCGACAGACTCCATGCCAGAATTGCACAGTGTGACGCAGTTCATGGCGGTTCAACCTCGTACTAACCATGTTACATGGCAATGTTATTTTTCAGTTTACCAGCAAATACAGCTGTATTTTGCCATAATGTTTTGATCAAGTTATCCTCAGTATTCCGTTATTATGCTGTATAACTTTCGTTGGTATTAGACGTCTTCTTCTTGGTGTTCTTTTTCACTTTCCGCCAGTGTATTTGCAGAGATAGCGTGTCTACAGACGGACGGACAGACGGAGAGACAGACGGTCAAACCGATAACATAAGCACATTTTTTTTTACAAAAGACGTGCTAAAAAGGATTCTTTTTTTACAAGTCATTTGTGAAATGACTTGTACGGGCAAACGCACCAGACCCGGCAAATTGTAGAGCTCCGAACAACTCGAAGTTATCTCCACGCCATATCCGTTATTTCAATTTTTTGAATTTATCTCACCAAGCGATAATTATTCTTACAAGTTCTGCTAGTTTTGAATGTTGGTTTAGTAATCTTCTGGTTCTTAGCACTCCTGTTGTATATTTTCTTCTGGAACCTGAAAAGAATTGAGTCTCTCCACTATTGCTGTAATTCTTCTTCTAGAACTAGGAGAGAACTGGCACTTTCTACTGCTGCCGTAATTCATTTAGAACTAGAAGAGAACTGGCTCTTTCCATTGGTGATTTACTTTTTCTTCTAGAACTAGAAGAGAACTGGCTTTTTTGACTGTTGCTCTAATTCCTCTTCTAGAACTAGGTAATATACGGAAATTGCGTTCGTTTTCATACCCTGGCATGTTGATCAGTCGACACGCGTACATAGTTCTCATCCCAAGATAATACAGAAAATGATTAAATGCGTTTGGTAGGCAGTAGGCTAGTGTATATATAGCATAATATTCAGTATAAACGATTCGCTCATGTACGCAATTCACATTTCGATTGTTTTAGATCTAGGATAAATGATGCGAACACCAGTTCTGCCTGTTCCCTCTACGAGGGCCACCCAAAAGTTTTCGCGCGGACCATGAAGGAAAAGTAGTGGGGAAATTGATAAACCAATTTTTACATTGAAGGTCTCCACACTTTTCCCATAGGTGCTTCTAGGCTCTTATGCCCTCAAAATAAAATGGTTTGCCAAGTGTGTTAAAACAAGGTTTCAACAGCATTAATAAAGTCCTCTTCCATCCTAAAATGCATGGCAGATAAACTCTTTTTTGAGATTCGGGTGAAGGTGATAGTCCGACTGTCCAAGATTAGGTGAGTATAGGTGATGTGGTAGCAGTTAAAATCCATATTCATGGATGGCAGGCGTGGTAACTGTTGATTTGTTACTTGGAGCACAACTTTTGTCAGCTTTCCTTGGCGTTTGTCCTTCAAACACTGTCAAAGTTAACTCAATAGGTTGGCAGATCATACTCGGGTGATAGTTCGGCCCTTCGCAAGGTAATCCACCATATCATCTCCTCCGCAACCCAGAAAACTGTTGTCATCGCCTTTCTAGCAAAATTGACGGATCTGACTTTCTTTGAAGTGGGTCAGATATAAATGACCATTGCTTTGACTCTGGATTATAGTTGTGTGCCCACGCTTCATCCACTGTTAGAAATCTTGGGAGAAATTCTTCTGGATTGCCTTTAAACAGAACAAGATTTTCTCGTAAGATGTTTTTTCTGAGCAATTTTTGTTCAAGTGTCAAGAATTTTGGGACCCAACGATCAGCAATATTTGTCATTATCAGATGTTCAGTTATAAGGCGATCAAATGTTGTTCTTGACATGTCTCAATGTCTCACAAATAAACCTGACAGTTATATGTCTATCTTGGAGCAGTGTTTTTTGCCTCTTGTCCATATTATCTTGAATGATGATCTTAGAAGGTCGTCCTGAGGAAATGCCATCTTCCACATTTGCTTTCCCTATCTGAAATTACGCCGCCCACTTCTTTGACGTATTATATCACGGAGCGCTCCTCCCGTAGTGTTTCCATCACATTGTTATGCTCTCTAGGCTCCAACCTTTTCTTATGCGGATATTTCATCACAGCTCTTAGCTCTTGCTTCTCCATTTTCCCATTCTCTTGTTGAACTCCTACAACTTGCGAACGTATGATGATTTAACTTATTTTCGGCATCAAACTCTTTGAAAAATCTTGCCTTTGCATGAGGGTTTGACGTCTCCCGCGTAGTGGACACAATAGCGAAAGTTTTGAAGCCAACGCACTTGCTACACCGAACAGAAGAGCACCTTTAAAATTTGTTGGTTTGATCCCGTACATCCCCAATATATCTTATTTTCTTAAAAATCACTTTCAGAAGAAAGGATTGGATGTCGGTCTAAAAGCTTCTATACCCATGGCAACCGTCGTCAGCACAGCAAGAAGGAATAGTACCTTGAAGCTCCCAGGTGCGGGCATCTATTGCCTCCCATTGTTATGCCCAGACTCCTCTACTAAATTTTACGTAGGTCTCACAAAAAGATCATTTGAGGAGATAATGAATGAGCACAAGAGGGACGTTGCACAAAAGAAGCTTTCTACATCCCTTGCCAAAGAAGAAGCTAACCATCAGGCTCAACCCCCATGGCAGAATATCTTGAATATCGCACCATATGGAGACGCAAGAACAGCTGCCATAAGGAAAACTGTTGTCATTTTAAGGCAGTAGGATGTATGCAATACAGATGTCTCTTTCGAACTACCGGTAGCTTGGAACCATCTGCTTGGCATCTCAAGATGGACTTCATGATTTTAGTTTCTTCCTAAAGTTTACATTTTTTGCTTTTGCATTAACTTTTAAGATATTGTATTCACCACGTACCGTGGTTATTTCTGCGCGCGGTCCTCACGAATGATTTCATTTGATATATTAGAATTAACGTTCTGTCTACAATTTTGATTCTGTATTCTCTATGTAACCGCCTGATGAAGCAGTTTGTTGACGGAGAAAGCTTGCGGAGTGAAATTCGTGTGATTTCTTACATTGACACCAATAAATCGGATAATTATATTTATAATTAGTAAAGTATAGCGACGTCTAAATCCAAAGTCTTCAAAAGAGTTTTTCCTGTCACTAAAATCTTCCCGAAACATCAACATGATTTTAAAATCGTGATGTGTTGCGTGTACTTCAGGCACCAAAATACTAGCGTATTTTATGATATTAACCAGAGGTTTTTCAAATTTCAAATACACGAAAGGATGTAAAGGGCAACATGTCGCAACATAATATTTGTTCACAAAAAATGATAAATGATTCATGGGCTGAAGAAACAAATCTAAATTATTGAAGTTGATATCCGCAAAACATTTTCATTTGACACGCCATTCGTTTAGCATATGAAAAATATAAAATTTACTAGACATTTTGTCTTACATGGTGACCGATTTTTAAAAAGTAATTGTTTTTAATCCTGGGTCAGGATTTGAATCCCTGGTAAGCAGCGATTGACTGCTTGTGTTGTGGGATTGGCTCTCCGGCCTTCCCCCTAGAGCCAGTGGCTCTAAGCTATTGCCAGCCGACCCCGGTGCAGCAGTGATCTAAGCGCTGGCTTCTGACCTATCAGCCGAGAAGGGTCTCGGTTCGAATCCCGGTAAGGCTTGGATGTTTTGTTGTCTTATGGTACTGGCTCTATCCGTTCCCTAAGCCAGTGGCCCTAAATTAGAGACCGGCGACCGCTTATAGCACATGAGTTGCTCACGGTTGTCATTAAACCTAAAAAAATTAGTGACAGCTTACAGCCCATTGAGTTGCTTACGGTGGACTTTAAACCCACAAACATTAAAAAAGAATGGTGTTTGTATCTTGAACCATCATGCATCGCATTTGAGTTTTATTGGAAAATCCTTTCAAACCGCATTGAGTTTTCAGTTTTCGTAAGAAAAAAATAAAATTATTTATATGCTGTCCGTTCTTACCTTTGCAAAAATTGATACTTCACCCCTTGAATGAAAAATAAAAATGAGTTTGTTATTTTCACGGAGAAGAAGTTCTGGAAGAAAAGAAGAATTAACTTTATAATTTGGTTCAAAGGCATGCAGATTTGTAAGCTTGCGGTAATGTCTTGTAAGTAGTTCACGTTTTTTTTTCTGTGTCAAGTAGAATTTATTTCTTACTTGAAGAGCTTATTTTAATGTTCAATATGTTTCGTTAATATACTGGTAAAGTGAAATATTATGCTTTGTAAGGGAGGCTTGTCTGATGTACATTTTAATCAGATTCCCCTCTAAAGCTATTCAAAGACAAAGGCGATGCAGCTGCAGAGGATTACAGCAACGTCACTTAATGTCGAAGTTCGCATAAAATCAAGGATGAGTGAACTTCTCAGCCCTGAGTGCTGGCTGGCTCTTTCGGTTCTTATGCATATTTAATGCGACTCTTGTGATTTGAAACTGCATGCATGATACTGTTGTCGTTAAAAATCGAAATTATTATGCAGGGAACAACATTACCTGTAAGCAGAAAGTGATATTCGATAATGAATGACATTTTGCTTTTGATGCTTGACATCATTTGAGACTGCGCTAAACAGGAACCCAGAATGTAGAAGGTTTAAAAACGAGCAGAGATATGCGGGAATAGCAACAAAAATATCATGAATAGTTTACAAAATAATTTCTCTACGCAAATCTTTTATACTGATGATTCAGGGTAAACACACTTAGTACATAAATTACCGCTAGCTTTCCATTCTTTACGCTTTCCAACCGTAGGTTGAAGAAGCGTATAGGCTCCAGCTTTATCCGTCTGTCCGTCGGCACGATAACACGCGTAAAAATGGTTCGATGTCGATGAAATTTTAGCATTTTGTAGGGGACCACCTGGGGATGAACCCTTTTGAAATTGGGTGAAGTGGGGTCAAAAATCACGGCATAGAAGCGGGATTCATTCCATTGCCCTTATGCGTCATAACGTGCGTAAATATTGATCGATGTCGATGAAATTTTGGTATTTTGCAGGAGACCACCTGGGAATGAACCCTATGGAAAATGGGTGAAGTGGGGTCAAAGGAGCGGAATGCATTACATTGAAAATGGGTGAAGTGAGGACATAGGAGCGGAATGCATTCCATTGCCTTTATGCGTCATAACGTGGGTAAAAATGGTTCGATTTCGATGAAATTTTATTATGTGGTAGGGGACCACCTGGGGACGATCTTATGACGTCACAATCTCGCGCTTGTGATGTTGGCGTGCGATCATGCCATCTGTTTCATTACGTCACGCATTGTGTGTGGATCCTATTAAAGTTTTATGATGTCACACTCTTGCGAGCAGATGGTCGCGATTCCCATCTGCCTCATTACGTCACGCGTTGTGTGCGTATGTCCGTCCGCACGATAACTCGCGTAAAAATTGTTCGATTTCAATGAACTTTTAGTATGTGGAAGGGGATCGCCTAGGAAGGAACCCTGTTGAAAGTGAACGAAATGGGGTCAATGGTCAGAACATAGGAGCGGGATACATTCCACTGCTCTTATGCGTCATAACTAACGTAACAAAGGTTCGATTTCGATTAAATTTTAGTATGTGGTAGGGGACCACTTGGGGACAAACCCTATTGAAAATGGGTGAAATGGGGTCAACGTTCAGGACATAGGAGCGGAATCACTTCCATCGCCATTATGCCTCATAACTTACGTAAACATTCTCCGATTTGGATGAAATGTTAGTATGTTGTAGGGGCCTGCCTAGGGACGACTCCTATTGAAAATGTGCGAAACGGGGTCAAAGGTTAGGACACAGGAGCGGAATCTATTCCATAGCCCTTATGCATCACAACTTACGTAAAAATGCTTCGATTGTGACAAAACTTCATCATGTTATTTCGGAGGTATACTGAACCGGTTCGGTTAAATATAATCGAAATGGGATCAAAGGTCAGGGCACAGGACCGAGATTTATTCCACAGATATTATCCGCATAACTTGAGTAATGATTTCTGGTATGTTGGAAAGCGTATTATAATCAATGCATTGCATGATTTTACTAACTTGTTTCTTAAAAGGAGCGATTGGCAGACTTTTTTTTTTTTGTTTCGGGGTTTGACTATCATTACCAACTGAGGGACGATAAGCAGTCACCCGTCCCTAACTTGAGACTACTGTGTCCGTGAAAGGGAGAAAGCTAGTGATCCATGTCTTACGAGGGATTCGACCCCGGATCTGCATCGGACGAATGACTAAAAGCCAAAGTCTGGCACCACTCAGCCATCGGGGTATGGCATCATCTTATTCCAAACTGATGCCATGCAATCTGTACAAAAGTTGTCATGCTCAAACCAGGAGAATTAAAATAATTCCAAGCCTCATATGAACATGCTGTTGAAATGTTTTTTCGGGGTTTATCCCCCACTATGAGGAAATCAGAAGGGTTATGAGCAGTCGCCTGATCCAAACTTCAGCTACTTTCACCAAGGAAAAGATGGAGCCACAGCCATCGGTCAGGCACACTATCCATGCATCATCCGGGACTTAGGCACATCTCTTATGATCCATCGATGCCAGGTGACTCAGACCATTTGGCTACTGGCGCTGTTGGTAGATATTAACAAGGGTCTAACTTCTGAATGGTCATTAGAATAAATAATAACTAGATGAGTTTCATCGGTGATAAATTAGCTCTCTAATTTCTTGTTCCTACATCTCCCTCTCATACTTCACCATGATAAACCTATTTTTGATTTCATGCAATCATTATTTCTCTGGAATCCTAACCTGATTTTCATTCATGTCTGCAGTTTTGGTTGTTTGTTAGATGATCCTTTCTTCCCCTGAAAAACATTTTTGTATGTCTAATAAACCTTCTTTTCACATGTGACGGGGTCCACCCGATTTTTTTTTCCTTTTGGCATTTCCGCACGCTTTCCTGTCCATCAATTATAAATCGAATAAATTACTTTTGTGATCTAAAGAATCCTACTTCCAAAGGCTGGGTAATATCAGAACAACGTTCAGTAATGATATATGTTTCAATAGTTTTCCCTTGAGGGAGGCTTTTTATCTTCTCATCCTGGTCATTATGCATCACTACTGGAATACATTTTTCAACTTAGTATTAGTATTAACGACTTCCGTCTAGTTGCACGATAAAATAAGTTAAATCTACATTGAAAGTTAAAACTTTATTAAAAGCATTGACACACATTAGGCCTTTCGGGAATTACTATACGGCCATCTTCAGATGGTAAAATTAGACCGTCCATCCAAGTATATATAGGTAACAGGTAAGAGGCCAAAATTAAAAAAAAATTTACATATCAGTCTCGACATAATGGTCCCGGTTAAAAAGTCTCCAGTTCCCAATTAAGTGACTAGGTGGAATGTATGTTGCCAGGGCCCTGGAATTTGAGGAGGGGAGCCGTCATTACAGCAGGTGTCGCCCAAATTTTAAATCTGCAGGCTCTCCAAGAATAACAAATTGGTTTGAGTAGATGCTGAAGAGATAATAATTGCTTCGTCCCTTTGTGGAACGTAGTTACCCATGCTTACAGTTCTTACTAGAGCCTTAGACAAGTTTCCTTGTTTCAATTCATTTTTATGTTCTTCCAAACGTAACCCAAGGTTCCTCCGGGTGGAGCTATGTAGCAGGAACTAGGCAATGACGGTTCTTCCAGGGTTCGTAGAGGTATCTTATAAACACTATGTCGTTTGTCCTTATTTACTTTGTCATGTCTGAACGTACAAGAGAAAAGATATTCCGGGTTCGGATCCCGATTCCCAATTGCAGTCTTCGTCAAATATTCTTAAGGATTGGGATCAGCGATGGATGAAAGTTTACTGAACCAATGTATCTTATGATACATTGCTTCAGTAAACTCGCTAATCCATCGCTAACCCCAATCCTTAAGAATATTAAGAATGTTTTCCAGATTAAAATATGTTTCATGCCTAAGAGAAGAAACACTTTTAAACTGTTTATCCTGCGTACTGGATTGAACGCACCAGTGGGCCATATTTGGCCGTGGGCCGTTTTTTGCCCTCCCTTGGTCTTAGGAAACGATGAGCAAGAAATGTAACTTACAACGGATGTTTACCTTCGTGGTGTCGAATTACACTCGTAATCATAATTTCTCTTTGAAAACTTCACAGATATTCGTTAATGAAGTAGTTAAAATACAGGCAGTACATAATTATATATTATTTAATTTATAAAACAACAGTTTATGAATGAAATATTTATAACTCAAAGCCTACTGTAGTTTCGCTGGAAATTATGGTCCAGTTTCTTCAGGACTAAGCGCTTTGGTTTCGTGCTTGTGACGTCGTTACCAGTTTCACGTTTCAGACGTCTCCTGCGGCCATCCGCTTTGATGAGTGCTTTCCATGCGCTCAAGGGTATGGAGATGAGGATAAATCATTTACCAGGTTTTTAGAGTTTTGAAAAATTAGAAATGCTTCTAATATGTCTAGGCCAAATATTGATCTAGGCCTAACAAATAGTTTTGCTATATCAAACAGAAATTGGTGGTTATTTTTCCAACAGTGCTGGACTATGGAAGATTTTTTAAGTTCATACTTTTTAATATGTGGTTGGTGTTCTTTCAATCTGAATTTTCTCAAAACTGTTTGTTTGACGAGGCCAATTTTACATAGAAATGTGTGGTCTAGTAATGGGAAGCCCACTATCTCCTAATTTTGCGAAATTTATATGGAACGCTTTGAAGACAAAATTTTCAGCATGATCTCCTTCAGCCTTTGGGTACGCTACGTAGACGACATTTTCATTCACTGTGAAGGTGAAATTTCGAAATTTCTTGAACTGTTACCAACGATCAACTCACTGGACCAAAATATTCAGTTTACTTATGAATTGGAATAAGATCGTTCTCTTTCTTTACTAAATGTAATAGTTACACGGTGCGAAGATTCATTCATCACCATTGCTTATTGCAAACCCTTTGCTGTTAGTTTACCGCCTCACGTAAAATCAAATCATTCCATCCAACACAAACCTTTGCCGTTTGTAGTAGATATGTCTACCAAGCCTTAAATATCTGTTCTACAAAGAAGGGTCTCCAGAAGGAACTAGCTTTCATCAGACATGTTGTTACCAACAGAGGCTTCAAACTTTTGTTGGTGGATTCGGCAATCGAAAAATTTGGTAACTTTTACACAAATCTACATTGACCCCGATCTCTTACAATTCTCAACGAAACTTCGCAGTTCCTCCATTCATCCTGTAACGTATACTCTAAATTCAGTTTCCTTTTGATTTTACTATCTCTTGTTATTTTATTTTCCTATGCAAATTATCTTCTCACTTAATGAGATGTTATTTCTCCCGCTGAATGATATGTGGCAACGAGTGTAAGTCATGACGTGGTGGTATGCAGTATATATAGGCGCGCTCAACTATACCAAGGGAGCTTCGTTTTATGTGATAGGTTCTTCTTAATTATTATTATGCGATTCTACGAAAGTTCGGATATTCAGTAGTAGTGTGATTTGTTGAGAGTGTGTTTGATAATACGAGGAGTTCTCGAATAAAAGGTTTAAAGTGAGTACGTTTTCTCAGTTCATATTATTGTCGGACCTCTGTCTGGCCGTTAAGTCTCTTTCATTAAGTGTATCCATTAAGTCCAGGGTATATTGTGTTTACCGCTCTAATAAGGAGCCTTCGAGGTACTAATGTACTAAAACCGAAGTTATAGTACTGATAGTCAAGATAATGAGGAACGCTGAGTAAAAAGAAGTTCCATATTCAATGAATTTATTGCACGTGCGAGTCTTACCTAAATAAACTCTAGCACTTTGAAGAATAGGTACACTTTAGCTACGTCAAGTAACCTTCCAATAACCCTAACGTGACTTAACGTAAACTTCCCTGCACTACACGTCCAGCGGAAAACTTTATTCATTATAATCCCTGAAATTTGTTTCAAAATATCAAAAATCTTTAAGTCATTAAATTTCAAAGTGAGTTTTATTTATGTATCTAAGTTGTTTTACTCTACGAAAAAGGACGCAATTCCTGACATAATCTCGTGGGGAATCTATCGCATCCAGTGTCAGTATGGCCTATCATACATAGGTCAGACACGGAGATCAATTAAATTCAGATTGAAAGAACACCAATCGTATATTAAAAAGTATGAACTTAAAAATTCGTCCATAGCCCAGCACTGTATGGAATATAACCCCCAATTTCTGTTTGATGATGCAAAACTGATAGATAAACGTAAATCAATATTTGACCTAGCATTTTTAGAAGCATTTCACATTTTTCAAAACCGCAATAACCTGCTAAATGATTTATCTTGATGTCCATACCTATCGAGCGCATGGAAAGCACTCATCAAAACCGTTGGACGCACCAGGCATCTGACACTTGCAACTGGTAACATCGTCCCAATAAATAAATGAAAGCGCTTAGTCCTGATGAAACTGGACATAGTTTCCAGTGAAGCTATAGTACATTTTAAGTTATAAATATTGTATTTACAAACGTTGTTTTTTAAATAAAATAAAATATTCGTTATTGTTGACAATATCAAATTCATGAATAAGACTAATTTAATGTAACAGATCATGAAGTGCTTCAAAATACAACCATTAAATCATCATAATCGAACAACGTTCCCTTATATTCCGCACGTATTATTTTATTTATTTTTTATTCACTGTTAATTGTTGCCAAAGAAGCATTATTCTTCTCCTGAAGGACGGGAAACTCTGGGGAGTTACATGCCGTTCGGGCGAAATACCTAAAGGAGAAGTAACATAATTTACATAAGAACAGAAACCAAAAAGGAAGCTCTAGTTAGAAATACACGTCATAATTTATCATAATATTATCCAAACAGTAAACAGGACCTAAATCAGCTGATACCCATGGTGGTCTCAGGTTCGGTTTCCGATTGGAGCATGTTTGGTGTGTTTGTCTTGCGCGCTGGCTCTCTCAATTCTTTGGAATGAGTGGCCCTAAATAAGGGCCGACTGACTTCCTATATCTCAGGTCGTTGTTGTTAGATCCTGTAACCATCAAAAAAAACAAACCATCTACTTCTGTTGAAGTGTACATCGATGAGCCATTATATTATGACCACCTATCAAATAAGCTGTAGGACCCCCTTTAGCCTACAAAACAGCGGCCACTCGCCGAGGCATTGATTCGATCAGGTAGTGATATAGGTCCTGGGGTATCTGGTAACATAATGTCGAACGGCAGGTCCTCGGCGAGGCATTGATTACATTAGGTGGTGATATAGGTCCTGGGGTATCTGGTAACATAATGTCGACCAGCAGGTACTCCAGTTCCTGTACATTTCTGTGTGGTGGTGATTTAGCGAGCACCCGCTTTTCCAAGTCGAACCACAAATGTTTGATTGGATTCATGTAAGGTGAATTTGGAGGTTTGGGTATTAACAGAAAGACACCAGCATGTTCGTCGAACCACTCCTTGACTATTCTGACAGTGGGGAATGGCGCATTATCCAGTTAGTAATGTCTATCACCAGCAAAGAACCAAGTTGCCATGAATGGGTGAACTTGGTCCGCAACGAAGTTCAGATACCTGACAACTCTCAGGGATTGCGCTATTAGGAAAATGGGACCTAAAGTGTCCCAAGAAAACACCGCCCACAAGAGAAAACGCCGCCTCCAGCCTGTTTCCGCCTAACAGTGCATCGAGGAGCCATAGCTTCAATTGGTAATCGACGTATCCGCGCTTGGCCGTTGTCTACGTGATGCACCAGGAAACTTGATTCGTCAGACCAGGCTGCTTTCTTCCAATCATCCACGGTCCAATCTTGAATATCTTGAGCCCATTTCATGCGTGGTTGCCGATGACGTGCAGTAAGCATGGGGACCTGTCTGGGTATTCGGCTACGCAGGTCCATGTGCAGAAACCTTGCGATGAATTGTGTGCTGTAACATATTGCCCTGATCACCACTGTTGCAGCTGCGGGTGATTTTGCGCACTGCGGCCCTGCGGACGTTGTGAACAACGTGCGACAGTCTACTCTTCCTCTGGCGTCAGTGACCTGCGGACGACACACGGCTAGACAACGGTTCTTCGTTTTGTCATCTGATCACCAATTTTGATGCGTACTCACTACAGCGGCACGTGACCAACCCACAAGCCGCGCCATTTCCGAGATCGTAGTTCCGAGGCGTCCTGCAGTCACAATTTGTCCTTTTTCGAACTCGGACAAATCGACAGCTTTTTCCCATTCTGACTCCGAACACTCAACAAACCGAAAGCCGGACCTCGGGTTGTATATACATGTATACTGCTGTGCGGGACTAGAGACCTACACCACCGTCTCCAGGCCTAGCTCATTTCTCTTGGTGGGGTGGGTCATAATGGAATGGTTCATCGGTTTATGGTGTAACGTACCAGGAGATGTGACGTAACCTGCCAGAAGGACGCACACAACATAAAGGCAGATAGGAATCAGAATAAAACGTCCGCGTAGCTCAATTGGTAGAGTGACTTATTCCGGAATGAGGGGATCCGGGTTGGAATCCTGGCGTGGACAGAAATGACGGAGAAATTTACTTCGTTATAATGGCGCCCGAACTATCCGGATGACCCGACCGTTCAAAATCTCGCATTGGTGTGATGTTCTTTCCACACCGCGAGATAGAAAAAATAAGAAAGTCCCTTCTCCAGCACTTCGAAAAAAATAAATAAATAAGGGGGAGATGATGTAACGTACCAGGAGATGTGACGTACCTGCCCGAAGGACGCACACGACATAAAAGCAGATAGAAATCAGAATAAATAATCCGCGTAGCTTAATTGGTAGAGTGGCTTATTCCGGAATGAGGGGATCCGGGTTCGAAACCCGGCGCGGATAAAAATGACGGAGAAATTTACTTCGTTATAATGGGGAACATGACAAGTAGCGTCGATATGTTGCTGAAAGTTTGTGCCTAGCAGGGACACGATAACAGGTGACAATCACACTTTGTTATCTAAGCAGCATCTCAGCGGAAATCCAAAAAAAAAAAAAATAGCGAGAGGACCCTGGTACTCTTTTTAGATAATTTATGTTATGCATCTTTCGCATGCCAGGATCTATGACGGTGCGAAATAAAACGAGTGATTCGGGAGTACACAGTTTTTTTACGTACAGCACATTGCTTTTATTAGCGTCTCTCACAGGCCCACTCTGAGCCACAGACCAGTACATAATAAGTGGAATACTATCATAACAACAAATAATAAAGATCACAAATTCCTTAAATGCACGGTACTTACGTAGGTTAATTAATTAATGCTATTTTCGTAAAACCAATGAAAGAATATATGTCACTGATAAGAGTAAATTTTTGTTAAACTACGGCGGCTGTAGTAGAAAGCATTTCGACTGCTTCATTTTCTAAAAACAACATTTCTCTGAATTAATGAAACGAATCATGCGTGTGACCTTCGCGATACGAAACAAGTTAGTATAATTGTGCAATGCATTGATTATGATACGCTTTCCAACATACTAGGAATCATTATCCAAGTTATGAGGATAATGGCTGTGGAATAAATTTCGCTCCTGTGCCCTGACCTTTGACCCCATTTTGATGATGTTAAACAGAATCGGTTTAGTATATCTGCGGAACAACATACTAAAGTTTTGTCGCAATAGAAGCATTTTTAGTCAAGTTATGAGAATAATAGCTGTGAAATAAATCTCACTCATGTGCCCTGTCCTTTGACACCATTTCAGTGATATTAAAGATAACCGGTTCAGTACATCTCCGGAATAACATGATGAAGTTTTGTGGTAATCGAAGCATTTTTACGTACGTTATGACGCATAAGAGCGATGGAATGGATCCTGTTTCTATGTCCTGAACTTTGAGCCCATTTCGTCCATTTTCAATAGAGTTCCTTCCCACATTTTCAATATGAGTCCCCTACCACATACTAACACTTCATCGAAATCGAGCCATTTTTACGCGAGTTATCGTGCAGACGGACAGACAGACAGACGGACAAAGCTGGAGCATATACGCTTCTTCAACCTACAGTTGGAAAGCGTAAAGAACTACTCAACCTAGAAACCTGAAATCTTGCACGAAGGTAGTTTATATACCAAAGATGTGCACTTCGGGCTTAGATATTCCAAATTTTGAGATTTTCGAATATTTGAGAAACATGTGGTTCCCGATTTACTCTGTATCGTTCCACTTTGCTTACAAACAACCAGATCACATCCAACGTGAAAGAAACGCGTTTCTTTTTTTTAGGATTTTTTTTTTTTTTGGAATTTCGTTATATTAGACGCCCTAATGACGTTTTTTTTTTTTTGTAAATACATTTTATGAAGGAAATGCATCGAATAACAGTACTACGTTGTTGTTTTTTTAGTTTTTATCCGGAGCTAGCGTATTCTTTAAACGAGGCTATTTCGAACTTTTGCTGGCACGAGACGAAATCATGACGCATGAATTTGTTATATGAAAATAAATGCAATATTTTTCAGAATAAAGTAAATGCCTATGATTATTTCAATTACAAACAGATTTATTTATAAAAAAAAATCCGTACATTATCGTGAACTACTTTCTTTCACCTTTGGTATTATCAGGTTGTATGTAAACAAAGCGGAACGATACACCGGTAATCGGAAACTAGTTGAAATCGTTCTGATTCGGTAGTAGAGCCGTACGTTTATATTTAATTAGCATTTTCGTCAAGGAAAGTGAGTTACAAATAACGTTAAATCTTTCACTTCTGAAGTTACAGTTTTGAAATACATTGATACTAACTTCCAGCTATGGTAATGAATTGCTTAAAAAATGATATTCAACATGTTCTCACAAGATGGCGCGGACAAGCTCTTTTCATTGCATTTCATCAAATTACAGTTCACGTATAATTATTCATGTCAAATAATAGGAAATAAGATTTCTTTATTTAAATAATTAACGTGTCCTTACGATTCACTGTCAGATATTTCACCCATCCAAAAGAAAACTACTTGCAGTTAGTTAGTAAACACAAAATCAAATATTGCGTTAGTGCGAATGAAATGCCCGGCGCGAACGAGAAGGGGAGACAGGCCCCCACCGCAGTGGAATGGAACAACCTACAGGTATTGCGGGTATTACGTCACAGAGTTACCATAAATAGCTAGCACGTGTGTGAAGAACAAAGTTTAGGCGTGGTTTGTTTGGACATAATGTGGCTTACAAATGAAACATGCAGAAACCGGATTTGAGAGTCATCTTCCTGTATGAATTAGAGCTGGCCCATTCTACAGGAATGGCCGCTCGAAACGTTAACAAAGCGTTTGGGGCGAACACAGCCAACAAACGAATCATTCGGCGATGGTTTGTGAAGTTTTGAAGCGGAGATACCGACCTGCAAAACGAAGCACGTGGTCAACAACCTGTTGCTGTTTCTCACGATCTTCTGTTACGTGTGTTTGAAGCGGATGCTCAAAAAACATGTCATGAGATAGAGGCAGAGTTAGGCGTCCACCACAAGACAATTGTTTGGCGTCTGGCTGCGCTGGGTAAGGTCAAAGAGCTGGACATGTGGCTGCCGCATGAGGTGACAACTGCCAAGACTAGGCGTTTGGAAGTCTGCAAGTCGGTGCTTGCCATGCATAAACAGGAACCTCTACTGCATCGAATCGTCACCTGCGATGAGAAGTGGGTCCTTTATGATAATCGAAAACGATTTGCACAACGGTTAAGCAAGGCACAGCCTACTGGACGGCATCCTAAGCCACCCCTGCACACCAAAGAAGATGATTCTATTTCTCTGGTGGTCCACAGCCGGGATAATTCATTTGAGTTTCTTGGCAAGAGGCCAAATCATCGCTGCAAAACGGTATTGTACTGAAGTACCCTAGACGCACCGGAAATCGATGCAAAAACAACCGGCTTTGGTCAATAGACATGGTGTTCTTCTGCTCCAGGGCCACACTCGCCCTCATGTCGCACAAAGAACGATGCTGACACTAAGTCCCTTGCGCTATGAAGCACAGCCTCATCCGTCCTATTTCCCTGACTAGTCTCCGAAAGACTAACATCTGTTTCGTCTCCTGGATCACTTCCTTTCCGGGAAACAGTTCACGATAGACAACGAGGTTCAACGTGCTGTTGATGATTTCTTCGGGTCCCAGCCGCAAGACGTTATTTCGTTCCGGGATTATGGCCTTGCCGGACAGATGGCAACTGTGTGTCGATCTCGAGAGGGATTATTTTGCCTCGCCGTCCACGTGTGCTGGTCCTTTGCCGGACATTTGATTCGCACCAACTCAATATATTTCAACACAAGTTAATTTTTTGCTCGGATTTACCTGCTCCAAAACCATGATAAATCGCCGACGAAGCTTAACATTGAGTTTCGTTCTCTAGCTAAACAAAGCCTACACCAACAAACAGCGTCAGCAGATACGGCCAAAAATCTAGTATCTAATATTATCATTATATATTATTCAGATTTAGACGAACGTAAGAAACTTATCCCGATGAAATGTGACGCAGCTACGAAATTCCATCTGCGCATGCACAAGCTAAAATCTGATCTCCAGATAGAAAGAGAAAAGGTGAATTACAAGTGTGTTAGTGAGTGGGATTTGTAACTTTCGGTCTAGGATATCTACAAGTTACACCTAATCGTGTTATATATCATAATAAAATTATCTACAATAGCAGGCAACCCCCTTTTGTGTGGGGTGTGGATGGGGTGGTGTGGAAGCGAAAGTTCTCTAGGCCCAAACCGTTTACATAGCATCACAAATGCATTCTTGTAATGGCTTTCATCACATTTAGCGTCAACTTCTCATAGTTTACGAAGATTGCAATGAGATGTTGCTACGTTTATGTAAAACCTGATGAAATAATGTTCGACGATTGTTTAGTAGAATATATTATTCAGTAACAATGAAATTAACTATTGTTCCATTACTCCATGGAACAGCATGCAAAAATCAGATTCCAAATACCTCCGTTACCTATTCTCGGAATTTACTTTACTGTTGTTGGGAAAGATGCTTAGCATCAGAAAGATTCAGGATGTCAGATGTTTGGCTTTCCTTTGCATTGGATTTGAGCTTGTTCAATGATCAGAAAGGCTTTCGCTTTGCCACAGATGAGGAAATAAAAGTTGCTGACAAAGAAAAGGGGTACAATATTAATATAAGTAAGGGAATTAAGAACCTCATAAGTGGCTGAGCCTAAATATTTTTTCATGATTGTGTATACAATATTTTGTTTTTCGTTTCAGGATTAACCATCACCATGAATAAGTCAGAGGGCCTTCCGCATCCCTAATATCGAGCCATTTTTTTCAAGATTGGGGGACAGCCAGTGACGATAGATAAACACACCACTCATGTCCCATTCAGGACTTGAATCGGGATCTGTATTGACGAATGGTCAGAAGCCAGCGCTTAGAACGCTGCGCCACTAAAGCTGCTAAAAACTGTTGTGTGAATGTTCATTTTACTCGTAAAGTTACTACAAAAAGCATATAATATTTTGGAAGAAATATTCATTTTGTTAACCCACTTTCTGATCAATCTGTACATAGCGGCGTAGTGGTATAAGCGCTTGCTTCTGCCCCTCCCTCCGGGTGGCCCGGGTTCGGATCCCTAGTAAGACACATCGATGATGTGTTTGTTAGATGATGTCACTTTCCTGGAACACGTGGCCCCAAATTAGGCACGGGCGAATGCTTATAGGCAATTTTGTTGCGCATGGTGGTTGTTAAACCTCCAAATAAGAAATAACATGCACCACATTACTGCTGAACTCTCTCGAAGTTCTTTCTAATGCACAATTTACGAAAATATTACAGAAACAATATGGTATTTAAACTATTAAAGTTTGCTCGTTTAAAGAACAGTGCTGTTTTTTTTTTTTTTTTTTTTTTTTTGCAATGCCTGCTGTTCTGAATTATATGCTACTAAACAATTATTTCTGTACAAGGATAAACTATTTAAAATTAGATTGTTAAACATACATGCACTATATTGATAAAAGTCACCGATCACCTAGAAGAGAAATACAACATAGCACTTATTGACATAAATTAGTACGGTGTCGGTCCACCTGTAACGTATACTCTCGATTCACTTTCCTTTTGATTTTACTATCTCTGGTTATTTTATTTTTCTATGTAAATTATCTTCTTACTGAACGAGATGTTATTTCACCCGCTGAATGAGATCTGGCAATGAGTGTAAGTCATGACGTGGTGGTAGCCAGTATAAATAGGCGCGTTCAGCGATTTCTGGGATAGCGTTTGTTGTTGTACGGAGAGCGTTTGTTGTTGTACGGAGAGCGTTGGTTTATGTGAAGGAGAGAGCGTTGTTGTTGTACAGAGAGTGTTTGTTCCATATGATTAGTTTGATTCTTCATTATTGTGAAACGAGTTGTGTGTGTGCGTTGGATGATTCCAGAGTTATATATTAAAAGAGCTTTTCGTAAGTGCGTCTTTCTCAATTCATAGTTCTTGTCAGATCTCTGTCTGGCTGTTAGGTTTATGTCATTAGTGTATTATTATTAACAACCAGCGTTAAGACTTTATTCATCCTAATTACTGCTACAACATTACTACCAGTTATAAGTTTGTTCAATACTATTACTATACTACTAGCAGGAGACTTTATTCATGATCTTAATTAACTAGTAACAACAACCATTTGAATTCACTATTAGAAGCTTAGTACGAGCATATAATTCAGTAGTAGAAGCATTATAAAACATTGCTAGCTTAGTTGAAAGCTTTATTTATTATAATTAGCTTAGCTGGTAGAAGAAGTTTATTCATTATACACCTTTGGCCTTAATGCATGCACTAACCCTTCGAGACATGCTTTCGACAAGGTTTTGGAAAACAGCGATAGGTATGCGCTTACATTCAGTACGTAATGCTGCCGCTAACTGTGGCTTAGTAGTAGTCCTTTGTTCCAAACTTCTTATGGGGCGCTCTAATTCATTCCATAGGTGCTATACGGGATTAAGACCAGGACACTATGCTTTCTAGCCTACACACTATACGGATTTATCGTCACACCACGCCGTTACAGTCCTTGCTTTATGGCTCGGTGCATTACCCTTCTGGTACCAACAAGGCTCGGTTCCATAGTATTGCCACAGAGTTGGCCCGGCATAATTGTACAGAATATCAAGGTATAGCTGTTGGTTAACAGGTTTGACCAAGATAACCAATGAGCCGCGACCATACCACGAAAAACACCTCAACAAGAGTACGCTGCCAGCTCCAAGCTTGACCGTAGGAACAGTACACTGTGATAAATAGCGTTCCCCCAACTGCCGCCATACCGACACACAGCCATCCGACTGATGGATCGTGTATCTGGATTCATCAGCCCATGGACTCGTTTCCATTGATCTACGATCTACGATAAATGTTCTTCCCACTATGCTAAACGACGAGTAGCATTCCGTGTGGAGATGAAAGGCTTATGAGCAGCCGCACGACCACGGTAACCCATGGAATGGAGTTATCTGCAAATAGCACGTGTACATACCAAGGTTACAGCATCATTACTAACTTATACACTGAGGTCTTGTGTAGTACTCCGTCGATTAGCTGTAACGACTCTCCTGAGGTTTCGATGTCCTCCATCACTGAATTTTTTGGTTTGACGGTACGTTTTGCTGCTTCAGGCACGCTATGTGCCTTCCACTTATTCACCACATCCAAAACAGTTGACTTGGGTATGTTTAAACGTCTCTCGCTTTCTGTTATGGACAACCCACTAATATAACACCAAACAATATTTCCTTTCTTAAACTTAGCTCTCTACCGCCGCGACGGTTTTACTCTACCTCACAGTGCGATATGATGGCGGGCAGTGCAGACTTGTTTTTATTCCGTTTGCAGCTGTACCGTGCATCTTAACAATGCAGCGGATCCGTTCATTTGCTTTTGAAGGGCTGTCCGGTGACTTTTGACAATATAGCGTAAATCAGAAAGGGAAATATTCCTTCCCTTTTCTAATTGTGAAGTAAGCATGCCTCCCACTGAATGAGAAAATCTTATTCAATACCGCGTTGGAGCTCCCTTAACCCCAATTACATATTGTATGTGGTATGGGATAGATTTCACAAGGTGTTGAAGTGCGTCTAATTCTAGATCATATCAGGCGTTCAACAGGCAGTCCTTCACTGACCCAGATTTGACGGAAGATAGCATTGCTCCCGGATCTGTTTTTCTCATATGTCCCATACATTTCTTATGAGGTTCAGATCCGAGCTTTGTGATGGAAAAGGAAATTAATCAAAGCCGCTGTCATGCTCGCTGAACCACTGGTGAAATCTTCGTGGGTGATGGACAGCAGCATTATCTTCCATGAAAGAACCATCACCTGATGGATAAAAAGTCAACATTGGTGAATGGACTTGATCGGCAACAATTTTGAGATAATCCTGCAGGGATACCCGATATTTCAGCAGTAACATGAGTCTTGTTGCTTTACGAAAGAACGCGCCACACACCATGACACCACCTCTAGAACCTTGAGTTGTGTTTACAAGGCAAGCTGAATCCATAACTTCATGGGGGTCCTCCCGAACTGTGTACCTACCGTCAACACAGAACAAGGCGTTCCACGATTCGTCGGACCACATGACGTTTTCCAGTCTTCCAGTGTTCAGGCACCGTGCTTCTGACACCACATTAGACGTACGGTTCGGTTCTTCGCAGAATTCAGTGATTCCCGTTAAAGCATGTGACTGCCAATACCGATCGGTCTTCAGTTCCCTGTGTATTGACCGCTGTGATATCGGTCGGGAACAACCTTCGTTGAGTACTTCGATCAATTGCTGCCCACAGCAAGTCCCGCTTCTGCGCACAAGCCTTCTCCAACGACGGCGATCTGGTGCCTGAAAGATTGTCGTCGTGCCATAATTATGTTTCTTAGAGAAGCAATAGGGTTTTTATTTTTCCACTGATTAAAGACCTGGTATATCTCACCAATTAAGAAACCAGTCAGTTTTCAAAATCGTGGCTCAAGCCTGACTGTCACGTACAATAAACCCATTACCGAACTCGAAAAGATCCATTTTCCAATCGAGATTAACACTACTGACGGGCAGCGGTCTTAAATGGCTGCCTAGATCACGCGGCGACGCACGTGACCACCTATTTTGCATATACTCTGCGTAAGTGACATTTACGCATATCTCCATAAAGGTTTCTAATTCAGTGGCCGGTGTGTGTAGAATCCCTTTCCTCAAAGTTACGGGAAACTTTGTGAAGGTGCTCTAAAAACAGATGCTAACATATCGGTAACGGAAAAACGCATTGTCAAAGTCTGACCAAGTTCCGAAACCGTGCTGAGCAGTTAGAAAAACGAGAAGTATATATCTTTGAAATATTCATGTATTCTGAAAGTAATGCCTCCTCCATAGTACCTTTTAAAATGTTGAAGTGATTGTAATGAAACTGAACTGACATGTGCTATGATATGTTACCAATCTGGCAACTTTCAGAATCGGAAATAAAGATCATGAATGACCGAGAAAAGCAGCGATCCTTCATTGAATTCCTAGAAAAAAAGGGATGTGAAGCTCCAGAAATCCGCAGAAGGCTCCTAAAGCTGTCACAGTCGATAACAATAATATCCGAAGATAAATGAAGAGCTTTCGAGAGGAAGAAAGTTCAGCGTCGGACAAACAAATGAGTGGAAGACCCGCAATTACAGCGACAGATGCCAACAGACAACGAGTGAAAGACCACATCACAGCTGATTGTTTCGAGAGGAAGAAAGTTCAGCGTCGGACAAACAAATGAGTGGAAGACCCGCAATTACAGCGACAGATGCCAACAGACAACGAGTGAAAGACCACATCACAGCTGATTGTCGTGTCACCAGTCACCATCCAGGAGTTACAATAATAAAAAGTCTCACTATGTACAAACTTTGAAGAAGCTAAAGGAAGCTATCACAAAGAAAAGAAGCGGCATTTCACTTCAAAATGTTGTTTTACACCATGATAACGCACGTCCGCACACTTCAACGAAGACTTCACAGGCTATTACCAAAATGGGCTGCTCGGTGATGCCCAACCCCCCTACAGTCCTAATTTGGCTCCCTCAGAATTGTTCCTGTTCGCCCCTTTGGAAAAATCCCTTCGTGGAGAACATTTCGACGATGTGACAAACGTTAACCTGGCTGTGAACTCATGGCTGAAATGAGAGCCTCAAGAATTTTTCCAAAATGGATTTTACCAATAGGTTCAAAGATGGTGGAAATATCTAGAAAGTGATGGACAATAATTTGAATAATCTAGCATTATTAACAATATATCCAAGTATTTTGCTACCGAGTTTCACATTTTTGCTGCTAAAAATAAAAATCTTATAAGGGAAGAGGCATTACTTTCAGGATGCCCTTTATAAATAATAGAGACTGAGTTGAGAAGAGAAGCTTACCATCGAATTGGAATACTAGCGGAAAGATGGAAGAGTTATGGTTCAACTGAAAGTGCGATCTGTCACATAAAATTTCATTTAAACATTTACGAGGTTGCAAGTCATTTGCAGATCCATTGAGATATAAAAGAACAGAAGGGCACTGAGATTGCGCAGAGCAAAAGTTGCAGAGGATAATGATGTAGTTCAAGGAGGAGTTCCAAACAAAAAGGAATGAGTCTTTCGGTCGTAGGGCTCGCACGTGACGTTAACAAGAGAAAAGCTTTAGAGATAAGACAACGAAGCGGGTGGGAGGAAGACAAGGTAAGTAGTCAAGAACTACAATACAAAAATGGATGTCTTTGCTTCTGAGCAAATTTTGAGAGTCATCAAGAATGCTGACAACGTAATAAGAGCAACATGTTATTTCAGTCTAACGAAAAAGCAAATGGACGGATCTCGGAAGGAAAGGTAATCAAAGGGGAAGGAAAGTGCCTCAGAAGAGGAAACTCATTTCACCATTCACAGGAATTCGAATAAACACGGGCAAAGCATAAAAATAAAATTATTCGCGATGCATGTATCACTTTACCCTGAAGTACTCATTCAAAAGAACGGTGAGAAAAGTGAAAGCATCTTTTCATAACGCCTGCGAACGTCATATATGCACTCCGCTATTTCCGGCAAACTGATAAACGTATCTTACTAACAGGAAATTTTAAATGAAAAGCAACATGATCTGATGTCCAAATTTTGTATTAAAAATCGCAGGTATCTTTCATAAATTCTGAAACTAAAAGCTGTTTCGAAATTTTCTCCCTAAGATATTTGTACTAGCTCTACACGAGTAGCAAATTATCCGGAGTACCCAATAGCAATCACATGCGAGCCATCCTCACGTACATACCCAAATATGACGTTGTGATGGCTTTATAGTGTATCTCACTGCAAAATCCTCCCAAAAGTTGCATGCTTCCAAAAAAGATGATGCTATAAAAAAGGTACGTGCTTCCTAAAAAACGGATATTACGAATCCGTCGCCTGATGGAACAACATGAAATTTTCGGTGAAGCGTATAAGGTGAATATCCCCCACCCTTCTCCCCGAAAAAAAAACCCTGATATTATCACTCTGTTGCCTTAGAGAACAACATGAAGCTTTCTCGAGGGGCGTAAAAGGTGCATACTTCCCAAAAATTGATGCTGTTACTCTGTCGCCTTACGAATCAACACGGAACTTTTTTGGTGGAGCAGAAGGTGCAGTTTTTGACTTAGATATTACTGTTTTAGTCTCTGCATCAAAGTTGGACTTAGACATTAGTGTTTGGGTCAAAGTTCGACTTTGACGTTATGTTTCATTCTTTATGTCAAAATTCGACTTCGACATTAGAGTTTTAGTCTCTGGGTCAAACTGACTTAGACAAAATGTTTTAGTCTCTGGGTCAAAGATCGACTTAGACATGACTGCTTTAGTGTCTACGTCAATGTTCGAGACATTATGGTTTAGTCTCTGGGTCAAATTTTGAATTAGACATTACTGTTTTACTGTTTTAGTCTCCGAGTCAGTGTTGGACTTAGACATTATTATTTTAGTCTCTGGGTCAAAGATTAACTTACAAAGGAAACTATTGGACCTCCCGACGACAATCGTCACGTACCGTTCTGTGGTGAACAAGCATGACACCAAAGTAAGAGGTGTGAATACCAGCATTTCGTAATCGCCCGCAACCCTCTAGAAACATGACTTATAAAAGTGGGACGTCCGCCTGTAATGTATGCAACCATAAAGTGTCAAACAACATGTAAAATGAGTGTGATGTGATTGGGTGATACTGCGCATACCTTGAAAGGTGTCCTGCGTTGTGTATGTCAGTTACTGTTAAACGTGAGTAGTGTGAGCCAGGCCACGGGCCTGTTTGTACGCATGCAAATATTGTGTTGTGTGTTTTAAGAAAATGGCTTCCCAGGTAGCCCAACCTTGCAATTTAACGTAGGCCTAACAGTGAACCACCGTCTTTTAGGAATAGAAAACGTTGGCTCAGGGTTGGGCCTACGTTAAATTGCAAGACTGTGCTACCTGGTTGTAACCATCATGTAGTACTGATACTGGTGAACGAGGTGAAGGAGAAATACCAAGCGGACGACACGGCTCCAACGTACATCGACAGGCTAATTGCAAGGCAGTTGTATAGCGTTTTGGAGCAACATGTCATTGGAGGCTCTGATATGTTTTAAAGACAGACATTGTGGCGTAATAGTGATGAAACGTCGGACAGGTTATCTGAACATAGCGTTACACCGGGTACTCCAGCACACAACGTGCCAAACAGTTCGAGTTCTTATGAACCAAACGGAAAGCATTCATGAAGAGTTTTCCGGAAAAACCATGCAGACTGTCTATGGCAATATGAAGGTCGCAAAGAAAATCGTTGCAGCACAATCTTCTCTCAATGCATTACCATGACGTGAGTGACGTATGTATATGACATTTGCAACTTAATGGTGTTGTACGTGGTCTCTCTCGATATTTAGGTGCCTCATATCTAACAGGTAAATGTTGTTTGACACTTTATGGCTGCATACATTACAGGCGGGCGTCTCACTTTTATAAGCCATATTCTAGGGGTTGCTGGTGTTTATGAAATGCCGTACTTTACACTTGTTACTTTGGTGTCATGCTTGTCCACCAAAGAACGTTCAGTGACGATTGTCGTCGGTAGGTCCGATAGTTTCCCTTGTTAGACATTATTGTTTTAGTCTCTGGGTCAAATTTCGACTTAGATGTCAATGTTTTTGTCTCTGGGTACAAATTTTAACTTAGACGTTAATGTTTTATTCTGTGGGTCGACTTAGACGTTATTGGTATATTCTGTGGATCTACTTAGAATTTACTATTTTAGTTTCTGGCTCTCACGTTCTATCCTTTGTGACAATCCGGGACCACAATTTATTAGATCCGCCCGAAGGATGTCCAACATGTAGTGGTACATTGGTACAGCGCACGCAGTCAAGATTCATGTACTTTTCTTTTCCATCTTGAAAAAATCCATGAGGACTGAACTAATACTTCCAAATGAAATTTCTACTGATTCAGCTATACTCCGGACAGTGTTTGGTCTACCTTACATCATGCGGTCATGCACGCTGTTCATGTTTTAATCAGAGCGGGATGTGGAGGGTCTTTCACAACGATCTTCAACATCGCAAAATTTCCTGCCACAACTAAGGGCTGTGTTTTACTTTAGAACTATGGAATATGTAGAATACTAATTTCCAGCGTATGTAGTATATCCTCCCGAATCTCTTGTGGGAACATGCCTTTTAGAAACAAGGATTTTAACAACGCCCTTAGTTCTATTTTCCCCATTTCGCACTGCTTTACGTTATACACTGAAGTGCCAGAAAAACTGGCACAGACGACTTTATGCAAAATACATAACAACGTCACCTATGCGCTTACTCGGTTGCGTCCGCCAGTGCGTATATAAAGAGATAGATATCGTTGTCAGCTGTCAGAGCTGGTTTTTTTTTTTTTTTTGATTAGAATTTTAACGACCACCGTGAGCAACTCAATGGGCTATAAGCAGTCGCCCGTCCCTACTTTAGGGTCACTGATTCCAGGGAAGGTAGAGAGCCCGTGCCGTAAGACAAAAACAACATCCATGCCTCACCGGGATTCGAACCCGGACCCCGTTCGGACAAATGATCAGAGGCCATCGCTTAGACCACTGTGCCACCGGGGCGGCAGAGCTGTTTTCGGCATGAGAATGACAACTAATAACGATTTAAGCGATTTTCAACGCGGTGTCATAGTTGGGCGCTCGTGAGATGGGCCACTGCATTTCGGAGCTAGAAACGAAGTTCGGATCTTCACGTACGATTATTGCAAGGTGTACCGTGACTACAAGATTCCGACAAAACCTAAAACTTACGATACCAGTGTGGCCATAAAAAGACATTGGGTGAACGTGACCATCGTCGGCTGTCACGAATCGCTTCACGCGAGAGGCGTGCATGACTCTCGCAGGTATCATCAGAATTCAATGCTGGAGCCTCAACAAGCATCAGCGTCCGGACTGTGCAACGTACCTTGTACGATATGGGCTTTGGGAGCCGATGCCCAACTCGAGTCCCCTTGATGGGTGCACGACACAGAGCTATGCACCTCGCCTGGTGCACGGCAGCACCGCCACTGGACACTTGATGACTGGAAACAAGTAGACTGGTCTGATGAGTCGCGTTTCCAACTGTATCGGGCAGATGGAAGGATTCGTGTGTGGAGTAAACCCATTGAGCCATGGATCCCGCCTGTCAACAGGGAACTGTACCGGCTAGTGGGGGTCCGTAATGGCATGGGGTGTGTTTTGCTGGACTTCTCTGGGAACCCAGGTGCGTCTGCACACGTATCAGGGGTCCCAGTCTGACCGGCCAACGGTATGTGCGCATCGAGGTACACCCGTTCATGTCTTGCATTCATGTCTGATGGGTTCATGGCCTGCATTCCAACAGGACAATGCAACTCCACACAAATGTCGGGACGCCACATTATGGTTAGAGGAGCATTCATCTGAGTTTGGGGTGTTGTCATTCCCACCCAATTCCCCAGATCTGAACGCGATAGACACATTTGGGATGCCATACAACGCGCTATCGAACACAGGAATCCGAGACCTAATAACGCACCCGAATTGTGGAACGCTCTGCAGGAAGTATGGTGTGCATTCCGTACTGCATATTTCCAGAAGCTAGTGGAGCCCATGTCTCGTCGTATTTCTGCACTCCTGCGTTTCCGTGGGGACCTACCAAGTATTAGACTGATGTACCAGTTTTTCTGCCACTTCAGTGTAGTTCTCAAAATCATCTGAAGAAAGCAATAACTGGATATATGAAATTAATAAAACATGTAAGGTGACACACAGGAACATGTAATACTTGCAGGAAAAATTTTCTACATTCATTCCCTAAAAGAAGGCTGAAATAGGTACTTTTTGAAGTTCCTTTTATATATACTAAATATATACTCAGTTGTAAATATATTAAACACGTAAATATGAATTGAATGTGGAGATAATTAAAGTTAATTTAATGCAAATCTGTAAATTTAAAAAATAATGTATTATCCGTAAATTTGATTATTTATACCGTACCATATCACTGTGCTTTATAACTATATGCTAAGCGTTCAATAAAATTTGAGACATTTTTCTTACCATGTAGTAATCTAAGATCAGACAATCCAACTTTACTATAATACGTCTGCTATTAGTATTCAAAATCTGAAACTGAAGGGGTAACCCATTACAGGGAAATGACGTCTTAGATCCTATTTTTAGATATGTCCCGATGATATTGATGTTTTTTCATCCGGATACCTATTTATTACGCCGTTAAATACAGAGAACTTTATGGTTTTACTTTCACACCGCTTGAAGGTGACACTGGACATGGCTCAACCGAGAGAACAAGCTGGATTCAGGAGTGGCTACAGCACAATAGATCATATACACGTACTGAGAGAACTAATTGAAAGAGCGAGGGAATATGAACTTCCATTGTGCATGGCTTTTATCGATTATGAAAAAGCCTTCGATTCGGTGAAACCATCAGCAGGTACAATGGCTCTGAAATCCTGCGGTATTGAAGATGCGTACATTAATATTATTAATAACATCTATGAAAATGCAAGGGCAAAGATTCGGCTGTTTGAAAATACAACACACATAAAAATTGGAAAAGGAGTGAGACAAGGTGACACCATATCTCCGAAGCTCTTTAATGTCACATTGGAAAATGTCTTTCAATCACTGAACTGGGAAAACAAAGGGATAAAGATTAATGGAGATTATCTAACCCACCTTCGTTTTGCTGATGACGTAGTCATATTTGCAACTACCCCATCAGAGCTGCAGAGTAAAAAAGTGGGATTAAAAATGAACTTTTAGAAGACAAAAGTGATGTTCAATGTTTTTACAAGAAATGAAGATTTATCAATTGATGGAGAAAAGCTGGAGATAACAGACACGTACGTTTATCTTGGACAGCAGATATCAAGTGAGGGTCACATTGATGAAGAAATTAATCGGCGTACAAAACTTGCCTGGAGAGCTTTTGGGAGAAACAGCATAATTTTCAAGAGCAATATGCCATTATGTCATAAAGGAAAACTGTTTAATCAGTGCATCCTTCCAGTGCTTACGTATGGTGCAGAGACGTGGACCTTAACTAAAAGAGAAATGCAAAGGCTGCATCCAACTCAAAGAAGCATGGAGAGGTGCATGCTTGGTGTAACCAGGAGAGATAAGAAGAGGAACTCGTGGATCCGAAAAATGACAAGAGTGGAAGACATCATGATCAGTGTTAAATCCCTGAAATGGCAATGGGCTGGACATACTGCCAGAAGGACAGACCATCGATGGACAGCCGAAATTTTAGATTGGATTCCAAGGGACAGGAAAAGACCCAGAAGAAGACCACATGGAAGATGGGTGGATGAAATTCGAAAGCATGCGGGAGTGACACGAAGGAGACTGGCACAAGACAGACCGTTGTGGAGGAAACTTGGGGTGACCTTCGTCCAGCAGTGGATTGATAATGGTTGACAATGATGACAATGATGATGGTGATGGTTTTACGTCAGTTATGTCACGTACGTTGTTTGTTAGTATATTAGTTGTGTTATTTAGTTAGTTCTATGTTAGTATATCAGTTGTGTTATTTAGTCAGTTGTATGTTAGTATATTAGTTGTGTTATTAGGTTAGTTGTATGTTAGTATATTAGTTGTGTTATTTAGTTAGTTGTATGTTAGTACGGTATATTTGTTATGTTACCTAAGTTAATAAGACTAGTCTACAAGGTTTTCATGACATGAACAAGCGTAGCTGTTTTTAACTACTTTATAGGTTCTGATTTCAGATCTGATGTCAAAAAATGGCCACCACGTCACGTGTTTTTGTCATATGGCATTAAATGGTTACTGTTGTTCCACATTAGCATTTGTAGGCATGTAAAAGGACACTAGATCTTTTTATTTTCATATTTCGCCACCGGACATGTTATGGGTGGCACCACTGAGTTTTTCAGATGTAGAGAATATGCAGCCGCAACCGAACCGCCATTTCTGTCTGTTTTTTACATTGCAAGAGAAACACGTGCTGCATGTTTATGAGCAAAAGTTGGCGAAATGGAGAAAAAGGATCGTCGCGGATTTATTAGCGTTCCAGATAAGTTTTGGCTGACAGTATACTATAAAATCGCATAGTCCTCCATTGACAAAGACTGTGAGAAAAGCCTACTATTTGTACTTGCATGTCATGTTGGAGATCAAAATAAATTTTTGGCTCCACAAGTCTGCCGTATATACTGCTTTGTTGGCCTGAGTGAATGGTTAAAAGGTATGCTAAAATCCATGACTTTTGAAGTTCCGATGATTTGGCGTGAGCCAAGTGATCACGTGGAAGATTGTTGTTTTTGTTTAACCAAAATGAGTGGCTTTTGAAAGAAGAAATAAAGTAAAACACAGTATACAAATTTGCCATCAGCCTTAAGGCCTGTTCTGCATGGGGAAGATCTTACTATACCAAAACCTCCATTAAACTGTGAAGAGATAGATTCACATTCATCCAATTAAGGTTGGATGTACATGAAGCTCGCTACTAACCACTTAGACGAGCCCCATTTGACGGAGCAAAATGAATTGAATTATTTCTTTCGAGACCTACATCTTTCCAAACAACAAGCTGAACTTTTAGGTTCCCGACTGCAAGAGTGGAACTTGCTAGCGAAAAATACATTTGTGTCTGTGTTCAGAAATAAAAATTTGGATCCAAAGTTCTTTCTATGAAATGCAGGATGGTATGTGTTTTTGTTCTGATATCCCGGGGCTAATGAAAAAATTAGAAATATCTCACGATCCTACAGAATGGTGTCTATTTATCGACGTATCCAAGGTTAGTTTAAAAGCTGTCCTTTTGTCCAACAGAAACCAGAAACCTTCCCTTCCAGTAACACTTGCTGTAGGAATAAAGGAGAAGTATGAAAGCATGGACAAAATTCTTACTTCAATACATTATGACCAGTTTAGGCGGTCAATATGCGGGGATCTGGAAATCACTCCTGCTCAGGTTTCAAAGTAGCTTCACAAATTTTGTTGTTTTCTTTGTACACTGAAGAGCAACTGAATTAGAGATACCTGTCTAGTAACGTGTAGCACCACCTTTCGCCCTGATAACGGCGATGATTCGACTCGGCATGGACTCGACAAGACACCGTAAGCGTTGGGAAGCCGTACGGATCCACGACCACTGAACAAGATCCCACAGTTCACGAAGATTTGAGGGAGGGGGTCAGAGCCTTGAACATCTCTCTCGATGGCATCCCAGATGTGCTCGATGGGATTGAGGTCAGGTGACCTAGTTGGCTAAGGAAGCGAGGTCACGTCGGTGGAGTGTTCATCCAAACATTCGGATTTAATTCGGGAGCGATGGCACGGTGCATTGTCTTGTTGCAGGATGAGGTCCCCAGTGGGATGTTGAAGACGCACAAACGGGAGCAAATGGTCGTCCAGGATATCCTGGTAACGTTGACCTGTAAGGGACGATGTCACACGTACCAGGGGTCCCATTTCAGTCCACGTAAATACGCTCCAGACGAGAATGTCACCCTAACCAGCTTGAAGAGTATCCTGCTGGCAAGAAGGATCCATCGCTTCATGTGGTTTGCGCTATACTCGTATCCTGCCTTAAGCATGTACCAACGTGAATCTCGACTCATCAGCCCAGGCAACATTTTTCCACATGCCTAGGGTCCAGTGGCGATGTTCCCGCGCCCATGCTATTCTTTGCACCCTGTGATGTGCTGTCAGCAGCGGTACCTTCGTGGGACGATGGCTTCTGTATCCCATAGCGAGGAGATGGTTCTGGATGGTGTGGCTGCTTACACGTTTTTGTGCACCAGCGTTAAATTGCCGAGTGATTTCTTGCACTGTGACCCGTCTATCCGCTCTTAGAATGCGAGCTAGCCGACGATGACCCCACTCATCCACACGCTGTTGTCCACGGCAGTTGGCCCTTGCAGGGATGGTTTTATCAGATTCGATGTACTCACGGTACACCCGTGACACAGTGGCATGTGAAAATCCCAGTGCCTGCACGACTTCCGAGATGGAGTTACTCATTTGTCGGACCCCGACAATTTTCCCACGATCAAATGCGCTTAGATCCTTTGTCTTACCCATACTGCGTTCGACTCTTACTGATTTTCGTCGCATCACTCCTTATATTGTCGGATCGCTGCATACGTCATGTCGTTACTGTTTACAGGGCCGCCCACAGCGCCACATTTGCATAACACCAGCTGTCTCTAATTCAGTTGCTCTTCACTGTGTGTGGGACGGTAGGGCCACAGCAGAACATTACGAACGGACAGACTGGCCTAAACGAGATGTTTTCATTTCTGGAGTGAGTAGCTTTCGTCACAAGCCCCAAGTAAATCCCTCTGATGTGCTGCTTCCACCACTTCATATCAGAATGATTGCTGACGAAAAACGTCGTAAATGCTATGGACGAATCTGGCCCAGGTTTCTTGCACTTAAACCAAACATTTTTGCAATTAATTGATGCAAAATTCAAAGAAGGCATCTTCGTTGGTCTTCAGATATCGAACTACTGCGTGATTCTGTTTTTACCGAAAAGCTAAACAGCACGTAGCTCGCCGCATGACAATCTTTCACATCAGTGGTCAAGGTATTTCTAGGTAACCACAAAGAAGGCAACTACAAACAGCTGATTCACAACCTTCTCAAGAACTATAGAAACCTTTGGTTCCGGATGTCCTTAAAAATAGTTATCCTCCATTTGTTTCTGGACTTCTTTCCTGACAACCTAGGAGCAGTGAGCCATGAACGATTTGAAAGGTTTCACCAAGACATCCGAACGATGGATAACAGATATCAAGGCAGGTGGGATCCCTCAATGATGAGTTATTACTGCTGGTTTTTGCAGAAGGAGAAAAACACGACCCACAAGAGAACAAAAACGAACTACTTGTACGGGTAAACGATTACGTGTGTAAACATTTACATTTGTGTTAATATTGTTTACACTATTTCTTCTTTCTTTTGCTGTCTCATAAGCAGTGATATATGATAAGGGTATTTATACAGTTTGTGTCTAAAGTCTTTTCCTGATTACGATAAATCGCAGAAAATGAACCACGCTCGTTAGACACATACGGTTTTCCAATATAGCTTACCTGAAATTTAGAGTTGTTTTTTTGGGGGTCATCAGTATACCTCAATGTGGGCTCCTTTTGTTACACGAAGGTCATCCAGTTGGTACTCTATCTCTTTCCATGTCTGCTGCAACATGTCATCTGTGATGGTCGTAAACGCTTCAGTAATTCTTCCCTTCAAAAAGTTAATATCTGCAACTGGTGTTGCATAAACTTGATCTTTAATGTATGCCCAAAGAAATCTTTAATGTAGCCCCATAATTTTTTTTTATGTAGCCGCATAAAATCCTCTTGACGTCTTTTTATGGTGCTACATAAATATTGTAGCGCCATTAAAAGAAGTCAAGAGGCGTAATGCCTGGGGATCTTGGTAGCCAGGGTATGGGACCATCCCTGCCTATCCATCTGTTAGAAAATTTGTCATTTAAGAATGGACGGAAAGGTACATCCAGTCCGGGGTTGCACTGTCCTGCTGGAACATTAACCATGATTGCAGCTCTTCCAATTGAGGTGCAATATACAGCTGCATCATGCCGAGGTAAATACCAGATGTAATGGTGGACTCAATAAAAAAGAACGATCTAATTACTTTGTTGTTCATTAGTCGGCACCAAACATTGATTTTCAGGCTATCCCTCTGTTTCTCTAAAACCACATGTGGGTTCTCTGAACCACAGATACGGGCATTATGTGTGCTCACTTTACCTGAGGCAGGGAAAGTTGATTCATCTGAAAAACAAATCCACTTCCGGTAATCATTATCTTCGTCTATTCGTTCAAGAATATCCATAGCGAATGTCACACGTCTGGTTCCATCATTAGGTTCCAAGGCTTGACCAATTTGCAATTTGCATGCAAAAGAACGAAGCCGCTTTCTGAAAATGCGGTGCACTATCTTCATAGGTATTCCCAGTTCACTAGATGCATGACGAATTGATTTCCTCGGACTTCGTACGAATGCACCACGTACGGCGTCGAGAGTATCCTCACTAATGGAAGGTATTCCACTTCTCGCACGGTCACCGATACTTCCTGTCTGTTTAAAATTTTTGACACAAGTTCCTGATGATCTTCACATCAAGCGGAGATCTATCATACTCACGCCAAAACTTCCGCTGCAATGAAATTGCAGATTTGGTTTCATGAAACCAGAGAACACAATTAGCCTTCTCCTGCATAGACAACATTTCGCCGACTGACGCTTTCAACAACAAATTACGCTGCACACGGCAGCGCCACCTACTGTTTCAAAAGTACAAGGAACAAAAACCTGAAAATATGACCCAGTCAATGCAACAAACCGTGTACGCTTAACTAGCTCGAATAATTTTATACGATTTATCGTAATCAGGGAAAAACTTTAGACGCACACTGCAGTTCGAAACACAAATTCTACAGCTAACAAGACACATAAATGTTGCAATACGTTACAATGTGAAGCTGTAATGTGTACATCTTGCATTGTATATACTGTATAACCATGCTTCCTCCTCTTACGGAGAGAAACAACAGCTTGAGACGTCTCAATCTGCCCGCATCGCCTTCAACAAAGCGAACTCCTGTCTCGAACCGCTTTTTAGCACGTCTTTTGTAAAAAAAAGATCGTGCTTCTGTTGTCGGTTTGTCCGTCCGTCCGTCCGTCTGTACCCACGATATCTCTGCAGCTATTAGTCCGATTTGAAAAATAAATTCTTTTTGCGTTGGGAAGCTTGAATTATGCAAATGATGATCCTTTATTTCGTTTTTCTTTACGATGTACAATTTCGCCGGTAGAGGGCGTAAATGCAGATGATGTCGAATTCAAAAATACGTTTTAATCCACTTATTTCCTTCTAAACATCCGATTGAATTTTTTTCATCTTTTGATTCCATTTATGTCGAAGATTATTTTAGATATAGTTACTTTTTCAAATTAAGCCTATAATTTCCGCCAGGGGCGTACAAGTAAATTATATTTTTCCCGATAACTCTTCTTCTGAAACTCCGATTTGAATTTTTTTTTCCAGCGGATCCCTCTCCTGATGGAAAATCTTTTGCATATAATTTCAAATTTTTGGTAAAGAATACTTTGGCCACCAGGGGCGTAAGGGTTAATTTCTGCTTCTGATGTATTTGCCATAACATCTGAGCTTCTAAAATATCGATTGAAAAAATTCCTTCATGGACTGATGCCACTCACATAAATAAACATTTTCGGAATATTTTCTTTTTGAAATTTTCCACAGTTTCTCCGCCATGGGGCGTAGATGTGCATCTTATTTTTGTTAATATCTCTTCTTCTAGAAGTCCGATTTGAAAAATTCCTTCTTTGTTGGATAGTGTCTGTACTGTGACATGTTTTTCATATAATTTCAAAATTTTCAAGTTTCATAGACTTTCCGCTAGGGGACGTAGCGGTAAATTGCGTTTCCCCATATATCTCTGCTTCTAAATCTCCGATTTGAAAAATTATTTCTGCACCGGATACAGCTCCTGATGGAAATCGTTTGCACATAATTTCTAATTTTTGTAAAAAAATAGTTTGGCCACCAGGGGGCGAAAATTTTAATTTCCGCTTCTGCTGTATTTGCAGCAAAATATGAGCTTCTAAATTCTCGATTGAAAAAAACTTCGTTTGTTGACCGATACTACTCATGTCGACAAACGTTTTAGAAACATTTTCTTCTTAAAATAGTGCAGGGTTTCTAGGCCAGGAACGTAGATGTATATCTTGTTTTTGTCAATATATCTACTTCTAAGAGTCCGATTTGAAAAATTCTTTCTTTGTTGGATAGTGTTTCTAGTGTGACATGTGGTACATATAATTTCAAAATTTTCAAGAAATTCATAGACTTTCCGCTAGGGAGCGTAAATGTAAATTGCGTTTCCTCCTATATCTCTGCTTCTAAATCTCCGATTTGAAAAATTATTTCTGCACCGGATCCAGTTCCTGATGGAAAATGTTTGCACATAATTTCTAATTTTTGTAAAAAATGGTTTGGCCACCAGGTGGCGTAAGTCTTAATTTCCGCTTCTGATGTATTTGCAGCAAAATATGAGCTTCTAAAATCTCGATTGAAAAAAGCGTCGTTTGTTGCCCGATACTACTCATGTCGACAAACCTTTTAGGAACATTTTCTTCTTGAAATAATGCATGGTTTCTACGCCAGGGGGCGTAGATGTATATCTTATTTTTGTCAATATCTCTACTTCTAAAAGTCTGATTTGAAAAATTCCTTCTTTGTTGGATAGTGTTTCCAAAACGAAATGTTTTTCCAGTAAAGTCAACATTTTCAAGTGAATCATAGACTTTCCGCTAGGGCGATCAAAGGTAAATTGCGTTTTCTGCTCCTAAAACTCCGATTTGAGAAATTCTTTCTGTATCGCATACAAGACCTGATGGAAAATATTTTGCACATAATTTCTAATGTTTGGTAAAAAAATGGTTTAGGCACCAGGAGTCAAAAGTGTTAATTCTGCTTCTGAAGTATTTGTTGCAAAATCTGGGCTCCTAAAAACTCGACTAATTTTTTTTTTGTTAGACCGATACCGCTTATATGGATAAACATTTTGAGAATACCTTCTTCCTAAAATATTGCATGGTTTTCCCACCAGGGGACGTAAAGTCACATCTTATTTTTGTCGATATCTCTGTTTCTAAGAGTTCGTAAGCTCACGCTTCCGTTTACAGCAATATCTGAGGGATTAAAAACCCGATTAAAAATCTTCTTTCTTTCGTCAGATCTATTGTTTTCCATACCGGTTCCATTGATTTTGAATAGCTTTGATAAATTTAATTTGCGTCAGAACGGATTCAAAAGACGTACTTATTACACCCGAAAATTCGGTGTCATTTTTCTTGTTGTTTCTTCAATTCAACATTCTTTCCCGGGTGTCCGCAGAAATATAAACAAACTCCACGTCGCTAACATTCTGGATCAAGAGGTACTTAATGGCAAAAAGCTTTTACCACCGCTCAATTTTACTCCGATTGGTGATAGTTTAAATAAAACATAAGTTGTTCCTTCCTTCTTTTATTTTTTTTTTTTTTTTGCGATAGCTGTTCGCGTCATCACACCCGCTCTCCTGAATGCAATGAAAAGTACCAACCGAAACCTCCTGCGAGCGAATCGTAATTTTGATAGCTGTCTACTGTACAGCGTTTCAAACGCCGTCATAAAATGGCCCTTGATGTTTACAGTGAAAGGTGCCACTCCTACATTGTAATGACAGAAAACAAGGCCACAATGAACAGGATAACGTCCCAATTCCACAAAGGGTACCTCCGGTGGTTTGCGCAAAAAATGTTGTACGAATAATTGCGCAGTCATCTGTGTCAGCTGATGCTCATGTCACGTGCCCTTGTTAACAGTATGTCACGCAGCTATGAGGTTGCACTGGGACAATGAATATCGTCACTAGACCATGTGGAAAGACTAGAAACTAGTAACTTTATTCGACGAACCAAAGTGTCAACTGCAACAAAATGACGGAAAGGTGCGGGTACGCCGTAGACCACAGGAAACCGTGTCTCGCGGCTTGGAAGTCGGGTTCTTACAGAACGGTACAGGCAGTGAAATCTACTTCACAGAGCAAATTTTGGGGAGAGTTTACTTTTGTTCCCTTTGTGCCTATTCAGACTATAGAAATTGCTCAATGTTGCGCTTACGTTCTTGTCGACCATCTGCACTCATTGCTACTATCCACTTCTCAGAGCAAGATGCGAGCTTTCAACAAACAGCTTTTCATCCTATCTCGCTCGTTCTGCGGTCACGTTAAGGAAATTGAGGAATGTCATCTGGAGAAAATGTCCTGGGCTTCTTACGTTGAGACGCTGTGGTACTCCTCCAGGACAAAGCCCGAGGATAGATGCCACAGAAAACACGGAATTTTCTGTAAGATTTTCATCGCTTTGCTTCCTTTCTCTTTGAAGGAGCACTTGTCTGGATATGGTTCCACGTACGATGAAAGCATCAAACTTGCTGCAGAGAAGTAGTTGCAACAGCAGTAACATTCCATACCTTCCACGCATTCTAGACAAATAAACTTATCACGCGCCAGCACAAATGTCTGAAACAACATCGCTATTATCTTGAAATGTAGTGTATAAGTTGTGACGTATTACAGAGGTGAAAACATGTGTAAAGACGACAACGCTAGAGCGAGACATTCTGTCCGCGTAGCTCAGTTAGGAGAGTGACTTAATCTGGACTGAAGGAATATGAGTTCGATGCCCATCGCAGAAAAACTTGTGTTTTCACATTGGCGCCCGATTGTGGAAAACGCATCCACTGGCCGTTGGGTTCTTCGGAAAATGTGGGAAGTTGTGCAATGCATGGTTTGTAATTAATAAAAAATTCCTACTTCGCTTCAAAAATTATATATATAAGTAGGCGATGATGTGGCGCACTACAGAGGGGAAAAATGTGTTAAGACGACAAATCTGAGGCGAGACAATCTGTCCACGTAGCTCAGTTGGGAGAACGACCTACTCTGGAGTGAGGGGACACAGATTTAATGGTTGTCCTGGACAAACTTGTGTTTTCACAAAGTGCACTTTTGTCATGCGTGGAATGCATTCCGTAATAAAATCTTGACTTTGAGCAATGAACTCTGTAATCGTTTTTTTTTCTGATCGATCCTTGTGCGTCCACTAGAACAAAATGAGCACGTAAGATTCAGCTCGAATTGCTTTTGTAAAGCTCGGCTTCTTTCAAGTAATTTAGAAAATTCAAAATTTTGGGACTTCGTTTTTTTTATTGGAGGTTTAGCGACCACCGTCAGCAACTCAAAGGGCTAAAAGCAGTCACCCTTCCCTAGTTTAGGGTCACTGGTTCCAGGGAAGGGAGAAGGCCAGTAGCGTGAGACAAACACAACATCCATGCCTCACCGGGATTTCAACCCGGACCATTTCGGACGAGGTTCTAGTACAAAACACCGACAATCAAAACACCGACAATCAAATTACCGACAATCAAATTACCGACAAATCAAAATACCTACAGTTCAAAACACCGACAGTTCAAAACGCCGACAGGCCGAAACACCGACAATCATAACACCGACAGTTCAGAACACTGACAATCATAAAACTGAGAGTTCAAAACACCGACAATCAGAACACCGACAAATCCTAACCAAGACAACCATAACAACGACAATTATTTGGATTAACATAATTGTCCGGCGAGTAGAAGAACTTTATTCCGAGCGATGCAACAACAGAGTTGGTGGGAAAGGGGATGGCACTACCAAATTGATGGATGTGGTTACCCCTAGCGGTAAACAACGGAACTTCATACATTTTTATTCAGACCGATGGCAACATATTTTTATTCCGAGCGACGGCAACATCGGAGTGGATGAGTGGGAAGGGGGTGCATAGGTGTTGGATATGTCGATGCTTATGTGCTGCCTCTCGCGGTGAACGATGGAACTTTATTATTTTTTATTACGAGAGATGTCAACATGGGAGTGGATGCACAAATGGCTGGGTGATTGAAGGGGATAACAACAACGAAACGATGCTTATGTGCTGCCCCTAGTGGTGAACGATGCAACTTCATAAATTTTTATTCCGACCGATGGAAACGTATTTTAATTCCAAGCGAAGGCAACATCTAAATGGATGATTGGGAAGGGGGATACGGTGTTGGATATGTCGATGCCTATGTGCTGTCCCTAGCTGTGAACGATGGAACTTTATTATTTTTATTCCGAGAGATGGCAACATCGGAGTGGATGCACAAATAGGTGGGTGATAGCAGGGGAAGACAACAACCAAACGCGGCTTATGTTCTGTCCCTAGCGGTGAACGACGGAACTTTATAAATTGTTATTCCGAGTGATGGCAACATCTGAGTGCATGAGTAGGAAGGGGGATGCATAGGTGTTGGACATGTCGATTCTTATGTGCTGCCCCTAGAGGTGAACGATGGAACTTTATTATTCTTATTCCGAGAATGGCAACATCGGAGTGGATGCGCAAATGTGTGGGTGATAGAAGGGGATGACAACAACCAAACGGTGCTTATGTGCTGTCTCTAGTGTTGAACGACGGACTTTATGAAGTTTTATTCCAAGCGAAGGCAACATATTTTTATTCCGAGCGATGGCAACATCGGAGTGGATAAGTGGGAAGGGCGATGCATAGATGTTGGACATGTCGATGCTTATGTGCTGCCTCTAGCGGTGAACGATGGAACTGCATTAATGTTTGTTCCGACCGATGGCAAGATCTGAGTGGATGTGTGGGAAGGGGGTTGCATAGGTGTTGGATATGTCGATGCTTATGTGCTGCCCTAGTGTTAAACGATGGAACTTTATTATTTTTATTCCGAGAGATGGCAACATTGAAGTGGATGCACAAATGGGTGGGTAATAGAAGGGAATGATAACAACCAAACGATGCTTATGGAAGAAATTGTACAATTTTCAAGGGCATTGTGTCTCAAATATTTCAATATCTTAGGAACCAGCTATTTCTTTTTATGTGATAAAAATCATGTTTCCATGGCAAGTACCATTATCCATATATTGATAAAAAAAGTCAGTTTATTGTCATTTAATTTGTGGAAGTAATAGTTATAATTTGTAATATAAATTTATTGTTTGCTGTCACCTGCCAGGAAACAATCTAGTATTCTATCCCAAAGTACAGGATCAGCCATAGTTATGTTTGCATGTAGTCTAGGCATTTGCCCCTGATTACCTCCAGTTCATCTACATACATTGAGTGGCCACTTTATTTTGACCACCTGACAGTTTTAGGCAAATGAGCTATGGATGCACGCTGTTGCCCGCCAGAGGAGAAGCTAATATAAAAAGGGAAACCTTAGTGCTTGGGACAGTAGTAGAAGTGATTTTTTGGAGACGAAATGGGTAAAAAATGCAGACTTTCAACGTGGGATGATAGTAGGAGCTCGGAACCATGGAGCGAGTATCACCGAAACCGCCGCATTCGTGAAGTGTTCCAGAGCAGCTGTTGCTAAAGTGTTTAAAGACTGGACTGTCAGCCAAAAAACTGGGTCTCTACGAGCAACGTGTGGTCGTCATCGACTAGTGACTCCTCGGACGGAACGGAGAGTGTCTAGACTGGTAACATACAACAGAAAAGCAACAGTGCAGTCATCGCTCCGAATAAAAATATGTTACCGTCCCTCGGAATAAAAATTTATGCAGTTCTATTGTTCACCGCTAGGGGCTGCACATAATCATCGACATATCCAACACGTATGCATTCCCCTTCCAATCCTTCTACTCAGATGTTGCCATTGCTCGGAATAAAAATATGTTGCCATCGGTTGGAATAAAAATGTATGCAGTACCATCGTTGACCGCTAAGGGAAGCACATAAGCATCGACATATCCAACACCTATACATCCCCTTTCCGACCCATCTACTCAGATGTTGCTATTGCTCGGAATAAAAATATGTTGTCATCGGTCGGAATAGAAATCAATAAAGTTCCATCGTTCTCCGCTAGTGGCAGCACATGAACATCCACATATACAACGCCTATGCATCCCCTTTCCTACCCATCCACTCAGATGTTGCCATCGCTCGCAATCAAAATATGTTACCGTCGCTCGGAATAGATATTCATACAGTTCCATAGTTCACCGCACATGAACATCTACATATCCAACACCTATACATCCCACTTTCCACCCATCTACTCAGATGTTGCCATCCCTCAGAATTATTATATGTTGCCATCGGTCGGAAAAAAATTATGCAGTTCCATCGTTGACCGCTAGGGGCAGCACGTAAGAATCGACATATCCAACACATATGCATCCCCCTTCCCGCCCGTCCACTCAGATGTTGCTATTGCTCAGAATAAAAGAATGGTGCCGTCGGTCGGCGTAGAAATCAATAAAGTTCCATCGTTCACCGGTAGGGGCAGCACACAAACATCCACATATCCAACACCTATACATCCTCCTTCCTACCCGTCTACGACGATGTTGCCATCGCTTGGAATTAAAATATGTGCCCATTAGACCGAATAAAACATTATGCAGTTCTATTGTTCACCGCTAGGGGCTGCACATAATCATCGACATATCCAACACCTATGCATTCCCCTTCCCACCATTGTTTGGAATAAAAATATGTTGCCATTGGTCGGAATAGACGTCAAAAAAGTTCCATCGTCCACCGCTTGGGGCAGCACATAAGCATCCACATATCCAACACCTTTGCATCCCCTTGCCCACCCATCCACGCAGATGTTGCCATCGCTCGGAATAAAATCATGTTGCCGTCGGTCGGAATAGAAATCAATAAAGTTCTATCGTTCACCGCTAGGGGACATGAATAGACACATATCCAACGCCAATGCATCCCCTTCCCACCCATCCACTCAGATGTTGCCATTGCTCGGAATTAAAATATGTTGCCAGATGTCGGAATAAAAGTTTATACAATTCTATTGTTCACCGCTAGGTGCAGTACATAAGCATTGACATATCCAACTCCTATGCATTCCAATTCACACCCATCCACTCAGATGTTGCCATATCTCGGAATAAAAATATGTTGACGTCGGTCGGTATAGAAATGAATAAAGTTGCATCGTTCACCGCTAGGGGTAAGCACATCTATTCGTTGGGTGTTGTCATCCCCCATACCACCCAGTGTGATTTTGCAATCGCTCGGAATAAAGTTCCTCTACTCGCCGGCTTAGAGTCCATATAATTGTCGGTGCTTTGAAGTGTCGGTGTTATGATTGTCGGTGTTTTGAAGTGTCGGTGTTATGATTGTCAGTGTTTTGAACTGTCGGTGTTATAATTTGTCGGTGTTATGATTGTCGGTGTTTTGAACTGTCGGTGTTATGATTGTCGGTGTTTTGAAGTGTCGGTGTTATGATTGTCGGTGTTATGATTGTCGGTGTTTTGAACTGTCGGTGTTATGATTGTCAGTGTTTTGAACTGTCGGTGTTATAATTTGTCGGTGTTTTGATTGTCGGTGTTATGATTGTCGGTGTTTTGAAGTGTCGGTGTTATGATTGTCGGTGTTTTGAAGTGTCGGTGTTATGATTGTCGGTGTTTTGAAGTGTCGGTGTCATGATTGTCAGTGTTTTGAACTGTCGGTGTTATAATTTGTCGGTGTTTTGATTGTCGGTGTTTTGAACTGTCGGTGTTATGATTGTCGGTGTTTTGAAGTGTCGGTGTTATGATTGTCGGTGTTTTGAACTGTCGGTGTTATAATTTGTCGGTGTTTTGATTGTCGGTGTTATGATTGTCGGTGTTTTGAACTGTCGGTGTTATGATTGTCGGTGTTTTGAAGTGTCGGTGTTATGATTGTCGGTGTTTTGAAGTGTCGGTGTCATGATTGTCAGTGTTTTGAACTGTCGGTGTTATAATTTGTCGGTGTTTTGATTGTCGGTGTTTTGAACTGTCGGTGTTATGATTGTCGGTGTTTTGAACTGTCGGTGTTATAATTTGTCGGTGTTTTGATTGTCGGTGTTTTGAACTGTCGGTGTTATGATTGTCGGCGTTTTGAACTGTCGGTGTTTCAGTGTCGGTGTTTTGACCTGTCAGTGTTTTGATTGTCGGCGTTTTGACCGGCATCCTTCGGACGAATGGTCATAAGCAATCGCTTAAACCACTGCGCCACCGAATCTGTAACGTACCAGGATGTGACGTACCTGCCAGAAGGACGCACACGACATAAAGGCAGATAGGAATCAGAATAATACGTCCGCGTAGCTCAATTGGTAGAGTGACTTGTTCCGGAATAAGGGGATCCGGGTTCGAATCCTGGCGTGGACAGAAATGACGGAGAAATTTACTTCGTTATAATGGCGCCCGAACTAGCCGGATGACCCGACCGTTCAAAATCTCGCAATAGTGTGATGTAATTTCCACACCGCGAGATAGGAAAAATAAGAGAATCCCTTCTCCAGCACTTCGAAAAAAAAATAAAAAAAAAATAAGGGGGAGATGATGTAACGTACCAGGAGATGTGACGTACCTGCCAGAAGGACGCACACGACATAAAGGCAGATAGGAATCAGAATAAAACGTCCGCGTAGCTCAATTGGTAGAGTGACTTGTTCCGGAATAAGGGGATCCGGGTTCGAATCCTGGCGTGGACAGAAATGACGGAGAAATTCACTTCGTCATAAGGCGGCTATTTCGGGAATGAACCATATGTTTCTTGCGAAGGTCCTTCCCAAATTATTAGTAAATCTGCATTATTTCAGTGAACATGAAACACTACAAATTTATGTGGTGAATTTCATAATTCTATGATTTAAAAAACTTAAATTTCTGTGTGGAAATAAATTTATGCGGTTTTTTCCTGTGTGTTTCCTGCTCTCGTACCAGAGTTCAGATCATTGCAGACAGCGGAATGAAATAGACTGAAACACTCCGTGACGTATATCTCTCATTTAACCTTCCATTGGATTTCTTGTCATCTTATTTAAATTTGGTTTCTTCTCGGTAAATATTTTCTGACTTAACGCGACTGAGTTCCTTCCAATGAATTTGATGTCAGCAATTCTGACAGCTAGAAAAAGGGCAAGCTACGTGGTTAAAGACTCCTGAGATAAGAACTGAGCGAGCAGTATCCCATGGACAATGTTACTGGATCAGTATTCATGTTTAGAGAGCGATTCACAATGGTATACACTATATTGAAAAAGGTCACCGGACACCCATTTAAAAAGCAAATGAACAGGCCCGCTGCGCTGTTAAAATGTGCGGTACAGCTGCAAACGGTATAAAACCAAGCCTGCAGGTTGAGTGAAAATGTCGCGGCGGGAGAGAACTGACTTTAAGAAAGAAAAGATTGTTGGGTGTTATATTAGTGGGTTTTCCATAACAGAAAGCGAGAGGCGTTTAAGCATACCCAAGTGAAATGTTTGGGATGTACTGAATAAGTGAAAGACACATGGCGTGCCTGAAGCAGAAAAATGTACCGGCAGACCAAAGCAAATCAGTAACAGAGGACGTCGAAGTATCAGGAGAGTCGTTAGAGCTCATCGATGGAGTACTGCACAAGACCCCAGTGTACTGGTGAGTAAAAATGCTGGAACCTCGGTATGTACGCGTACCATTCGCAGAGTACTTCATTGCACGACTTACCGCGGTCGTGCGGCTGTTCTTTAGCCTTTCATCTCCACGAATGGTACTCGTCATTTAGCATGGTGTAAAGAACATTTATCGTGGACCGTAGATTACTGGAAACGGGTCATATTTACTGATGAATCCAGATACACGATCCATCAATCTGATGGTCGTGTGTGGCTATGGCGGCAGCAAGGGGAACGCTATTTACCATAGGTACTGTTCCTACGGTCAAGTTTGGAGCTGGCAGTGCACTCGTGCAGGGGTGTTTTTCGTGGTATGGTCCCTGCCCATTGGTTATCGTGGTGAAACCTGTTAACCAGCAGGTCTACCTTGATATTCTCGACAATTATGCCGAACCAACTCTTTGGCAGCACTATGGAACCGAGCCTCATTGGTACCAGCAGGATGGATAATGTACCGAGCCATAAAGCAACGATTGTTACGCCGTGGTTTGACGTTAATTCCTTACCGTGTGTGGACTGGCCAGTACAGAGCTCTGATCTTAATCCCATTGAGCATCTATGGGATGAATTACAGCGCCGCATAAGAATTTTGGAGCCAAGATATACTACTAAGCAACAGTTAGTGATAGCATTATGTACTGAATGGAAGCACATACCTATCGCTGTGTTCCAAAACATTGTCGAAAGCATGTCTTGGAGGGTCAGTGTATCAACACCGTACTAATGTATGTCAATAAATGCTATGTTGTGTTTCTCTTCTAGGTGTCCAGTGATCTTTGTCAATATAGTGTATATGTGTGAAAGGTCTTCTGTGTGATCTGAACGAGCTGTGCCCATGTAGACAGTAGAGCGATATTCAATGTTACGAACGCTTCATATTTTTTAGTTCCGTTTGAGGGTTTGACGACCACCATGAGCAACTCATCGATGGGCTATGAGCGTCCCTACTGTAGGGCCACTTGTTCCTGGGAAAGGAGACAGTCAGAGCTAAAAGACAAAAACAACATACATGCCTTATCGGGATTCGAACCCAGACCCATCTCGAACGCATGATCGGAATCCAATGCTTAGACCGCTAAGCTACCGTAGCGTCATTCCTAGTTTTTAAAGACCGTTTGTGCATGCCGTTCTATTCTGTGTGTATTATTTTGCTACAGAGCCTTGTTGATACTAAACACTGAACGTGCCTGATTTCTGAATAAAGAAGTTTTATGCAAACCACTTAGTACACTTTGTATTTATTAAATCCTCGCCATATTATTAAAGTGTTAAGATTTTGAGCGGCTACACTGTTAAAAAAATTCTGAAATTCACGGACAAGTTTCCGTCATTTCTTTCGTCAATTAACGAAGCATGCTTCTGATACTACCTTTCCGTGAAATGACCAAAAAAACCTGAATTTAACGGACTTTTCGTGGCACGGGAAAATTCTGTATTTTCAGAAACCTTTCCGTAGTTTCTTTCTTATATTAACGGTAAATTACCGTTTTAGATATCTGTTAACGGAAAATTCTGAGTTTTCAGAAATTTTTCCCTAGTTTATTTCTTATATTAAAGGTAAATTACCGTTTTAGAGATATGTTAACGGAAAATTCTGAATTTTCAGAAACCTTTCCGCAGTTTCTTTCTTATATTGACGGTAAATGACCGTTTTACAGATGTGTTAACGGAAAATTCTGAATTTTCAGAAATCTTTCCGCAATTCCTTTCGCATATTAATGGAAAATCTCCGTTCTCATTTCTTTCGGTATCCGTATGACGAGAAATTACCGGAAATAAGAGCGAATCATGAGAATACTTCAGGTTTAATTAACTTTTAAATTTCAAACGTCTATCCAATTTTGAAGTTCCGTAGCGAGATCGGATATTATGGATAGCATATCGCAAGAATGTTGTTTATTTGGGACGGGATATTTTTCCTTTCCCCTATTTGGTGCACCAGCTACTTATTATATATTGTGTTACTGTAAGAAATCGGGTACTTATTGTACAGATGATTATAAGATGTGTGTGTATCAGTCTTTGGACAACTTAGACAAAATCTATTATAGCTATCAAGAGAAAATTTTATATTTAGTTTTTTTATTTTGTGAAATAATACTATAAAAAGTACATTTCACCTTTTTTAAAGATAACTGAAAGTCATTGACAGTTTAAAAAAATCAAGTTGCAAAACCTTTTGTTGCTTCGCAAAATCACGATGAAAAAAGCTCAATTGGTAGAAAGTCCTCCTACAGAAAAATAAAATATTGAAAACCTATTCATAAAAATAATATGCTCCAACAGACAAATAAAATGACTAAATCACTCACATAAATGGCAAAAAAAAATTCATCGTCGTTGAATTCGTTCTACGATGTACGTGACACATTTTATATTTATTTTTTTGTGAAATATGTGCCTAGCGTTTGTGGCTTTGTTGTTAAAGGCGCGAGTTACCTATTCAGCCAGCTCTAACGACGGGGGTTCGATCCTGACCTCACCGGTAAGAGCTGTACAGTGTCGTTGATTTTGCGGAATTTCAGTTTAAGTACGGAAAAACCTGAAATGTACTTTTCTGAAATAAACGGAATTTCTGTCCACGGAGAACCTGTAAAAATACGGGTTAAAATCAACGGCAACCTTTAAAAACGAAAATTTCTAAAAAACAAAGATAACTACCGACAACTTTGCTGCATGTTATTTTCAGAAATTTTCCGTGAATTCATACCACTTTTTTTTACAGTATACCAACGACTGAGAAATTACACTGCTGGACCGAAAATGCAACACCAAGAAGGAAGCATCCGATTGGCCTGAAATTCGCAGCACGCGTCGCCCGCGAGAGGACATGCAAACGATTAGCATTGCAGGGAATATGCAAATCATGTGCGCCCGGCACGGTACTAAGAAGCACTATAAGAAGGGTGCACAGAAGGCTGGGTGTAAGTAGTGGAAGTGTGTTGTGCTGCCGGACCTGTGCGTGGAAAGCTTCCTGATGTCTCGTCGCAGAATAGGCAGTCGTTCCAGCACGTTTCGGAGTTCGACGGAGGAAGAATAGTGGCTTATCGCGACAGCGGTTTATCGTACCGAGACATCGGCGCCCGTGTGGGACGACATCCAGCCACAGTGAGGCGAGTAGGGATTCGGTGGGTGCAGGATGGACGGACGGACCGACGTGAGTGATTGCCGCAGCAGCGGTACACCACCGAACGAGAGGACCGGCATGTTGTGCGGCGGGCATTGACTGCTCGCACCGCCACATCACGAACGTTAGCACAGGGATTAGGGTGTGTTGCGCAACAACATGTGTCAGCACGCACCGTTCGACGTCGTCTGCAGGAGCGGGGACTTGTCGCACGGCGCTCATTGCCCCGATTACTATTGACGTTACAGCACCGGCGAGTGCGACGGCAGTGGGCCGTTGAACGCCGCACCTGGATTTCGGAATGGCACGACATTGTCTTCTCCGACGAATCCCGCTTCTGCCTGCAACACCACGATGTTCGGATCCGCGTGTGATGGCACCGCGGCGAGAGACTGTATGACGCCTGCATTACGCATCGCCATATCGGTCCGTCGCCCGGCGTTATGTTTTGGGGCGCAATTGAATATGACACCTGCTCCCCTCTTTAACCCATGGCCGGTACACTCAACAGCCACCGCTACATCTCCGACGTTTTGAAACCTGTAGTCCTTCCTTACCTGCAGGACCTGCTAGCGGCCACATTTTAACAGGACAATGCGCGCCCGCACGTGGCACGCATCGTGCAACAATTATTCACGGCCCATCAAGTGTCACTGCTGCCGTGGCCCACCTGTTCTCCCGATATGTCGCCCATCGAACACGTCTGGTTGCTGATCGGCAACCAAGTGGCACGGCAAGCACCAGCCGCGGCTACGCCTGATGAACTGTGGTAACGTGTGGAAGCAGCCTGGACCGACATACCCCAAGCCCACATCCAAAGCGATGCCGCGGTGTGTGGTAGCCGTTACTGTCAGCCATGGGGGGCACACGAACTATTGATGTCTGCGTGTTCCGCAAGTCGTACGGGCCTGTCAGCTCAATCGTTTCCTCTTTGTATCTGTTGTTATGTGTCCCGTAAATCTGGCTTTGCTATCTCGTGCCCATCTTGGTGTTGCATTTTGGGTGGCCAGCAGTGTATTAGGTTTTCAATGAAAAGCACTAACAATATACTTTGCTTACATGTTCACCAAACGTTCTGTCAGAATACAGTTTTCAGATGAACATTTCGGAACGGACAATTGAAAAAGCTCAAGTGTGTTTTTAATATTTTCTTGCGAGTTTGTAACTATGCAGTGGTTCTTACGCCATTATACTGTATACCTGGTAACGCGTATTGAGTGTGCGCCCATCCTAGCTAACGCATGATATTTCAGTATTATTGTATGAAATGATTACCAGCTCGATGAATTCAGATATATCACAGTTTTACCCTCATGTTTAAGTGAAATTCTAAATGTTGCCTCAAAAAAAAAGCAACACGTATTTTATGTTTGTATTTTTAGTCATTCGAGTGAAATTGCTGATGATGTCAAAATAAAAATACTATTCAATTAATTAGAATTCCTTCATTCTGTTGGTTTAACATGAATTTTCGTTTCTTTCAGGATTTAAAGTGCTGACTGCGTATTGAAGTGACAAACAAGGAAACACTCCGTCCATAATATAGAGAAACAGATAAATTCGGATCATTACATCTTTTCATAAACTTTATAACAGTGAAATGACAAAATATCCAGGAAATAATTTTGACAGTTTAGTACAGAGGTAAAATTTATTGCATGCTAATCTAAGCCTTGCTTCATTCCACAGTTCTTTGGGAAAATAGTTTTTGCCTCTTGAGGAGTTAAAAAAATTCTTTTCTAACGTTCGTTTACTTAATTTAGAGCATTACATGCTGTCTCGGGTACTGTAAAGGAATACTCATGAAATACGGATTTTATGAATGAGATTTTTCTATTAGTCATTCAAATATTTTCTGAAGACGTCTCTTTAGCTGCAAGTTATTAGCTGAGAAAACATAAATCGTCTGATTTTTCGAAGAACTCTGAGAACACATGAGGTACGACTTTACAGCGGTAATATTACTACATGGCAAAATATTTTGCTTGAACGGTACATAAGTAGCAAGCCATTGATTCCATTTTTGATGGAATGAACTTTTGCTTGTATGAATTAATTTGATTAGAATCAAGTAACCATGAACGACACAGACAAAGACTTCTTTCAGAACGATTCGGTTCGCTTGGAGCTTATGAACTTTTCGTATAGTAATGCTAAGAATGGAGTTGGATCTATTGGAGCTCTTCCGTATTACGGAGAATATCTTAACATCTTCAGAGAATATTACGGTTGCTTTCATGGATACATAAGTTTAGTGGTTTGCATTTTTGGAATAACAGCAAATGTTCTAAACATCATCGTGCTTACCAGAAGGAATATGGTCTCGCCTACAAATGCCATTCTGACGGGACTGGCTGTTGCTGATATGTTGGTAATGTTTTCGTACTTACCATTCACAGTCCACAACTATATTAGAACAGGTATCACCGAGAAGGAACGCTATTCTTATGGGTGGGCTGTCTTTACTCTGTTTCACGCTCATTTCACCGTCGTAAACCACACGATCTCAAGCTGGCTGACGGTCACTGTTGCTATTTGGAGGTTTCTGGCAGTAAGCTTCCCAGCAAAATCTATGAACTGGTGTGGCATGCCTCGAGCAAAATGCGCCGTATTCACCACGTATATAACTTGTGCCGTGTTCTGCATACCTGTATACATGACCTTTACAGTGAAGGAGGATATCATAGAAAATAACGTCGTTACTTATAAAGTTGGTTTTAGTGAAATTGCTGAGAGACGAAATATGCTTCTACAGCGAACGAATTTCTGGCTTTTCAGTGTTCTCACTAAACTGGTGCCTTGCGTGGCTTTAACTGGCCTTAGTTATGGCCTGATCAGGGTTCTATATGAAGCTAAGAGAAGAAAACAACGGCTGAAAAACAAACCTGAAGCGGACAAGACTCACGAACGCACTACCAGAATGCTATTAGCGGTACTGCTCCTCTTTCTTCTGACGGAGTTTCCGTCGGGATTGATTGCTCTCCTCAGTGGGGTTTTAGGGCCCGATTTCTTCAACCATGTATACATGAATTTCGGTGAAACAATGGATGCCCTAGCTCTTATTAATAGTGCTATCAATTTTATAATATATTGTTCCATGAGCCGTCAATTTCGTGACACCTTTTCGCTTTTGTTCCTACCTAAACTTCTGAGGAAATGGAAACCTGTTCCAGTGGCAGATCCTACCCAAACTATGGCAACAACTTGCGTTTGATAACATAAACTGCTGGCGTGAAACATCAACATCCCACGTGGCGTATTATTTGTGATGACCGTGTCTGTGTCACTAACAATCTGATCAGTGCTATAATTTTTATGATATACAGATCTGCATTTCCTTTGTCGTGTCAGTTTTAGGTGACGGTAAATAACAAACATTTGTAAAAGGATTATTTTTAATATGAATCAAGAAGGCAACCAGTAGGAAACTGGAAATCAAAAGTGACAGAGTCTTTTCGGAGTCTCACTAATGCTTCTGTCTCTGTTACTCAAATTATCATACTATGGATTCTATGTCAGCTAAATAAACGTTATGCAACTGAGCAAATGACTACGTTGATAAAAAAAGTTACTTAATTATTGAGCAAAATAGTCCAGATTTCTGTGAGTGAAATATAAGTCACCGCCCTGTGCAGTGACGTAGGATCTTTATACCTGTCAAATGGAAATAACAATGCCCAGGCATTCTGCAGAGAACTTACTTTACTTTAAGTACTTACTTCACTTTGAGTACTTTCCTGTTTCATACTTTCACGAACTAAGTTTTAAGCTGAACTTTTTTGCCTTAAAGTCACAAATATTTGAAAGTATGAACAATTAAAAGAGCAGTATGAGTCATCTGATTTCTTGATCTCATGTTCAAACCATGCACTGATTGATGAATGGACATCTTCAAATCCTATTAATCTAAGTATCGCATGTGTCAGAATTTTCGTCTGCGTTCACTGATGTTTCGACAGTTCAGTTTATTTTAGACTGAGATATAAATAGTTATGTACAAAGGTAGTAATACGTAATATGTTCCGACTATAACTATCGGCCAGAACCTTCAACAGATTGCATACAATTTAAAACTAATATTTGTGCAAATGAATTTTGGATCAGAAATAACTAACTATAAGACATCTCCATTTACTAGATATCAAAGAGAATTATTACCATGGTATGACACATTCGAAAGATGATGTTAATTTCCAAGGGGAAAGTTAAACTCTCGTTTCTTTCATCAACACAATAAAGGCTAATAAACAAAATGTCATGGATTCTCTTTACATTATTATAACCGTGAATCAAGGATTCTGAACACATACTTTTGTGTACTTAGTCTCTCCGCTGAAAAGAAGCTTAAATATCCTTGTCTTTCTGGTGGCACATAATCCAATATCAAAATGAACAAGTACTCTCAAACCGCAACATAAGATTTATTAGTGTCACACATTGTGCAACAACAGAGGTTCAGAGTTCAAATCCGAAATCCTTCTCTCTCTGACATTTCAGTTCACGATAGCGTGATAAATATCACTTCGATAGTCCGCCGAAATGAGAGATTTCGAAATTCTAATAAACAAACCTAACTAAAAGTGCTGATCTACTATGAATTCAGGTGAATAATTAACGATAATGATTGATTTATTTCTTGTGCATGATATGTTAGAACCTAAAAAGCTGAAAATAAGCGTCATTTCAATGTATGTGAAACACCTGAGAACGCTTGGACTATATAGCATTTTCTAGGTATTTAATTGTGATTTAAATTGATGTTTATTATATGTTCCATACCTGGAAAGCAAATCAAAGTGTACTGGTATAATGAAATACTATATCGAAAGGACATGAGATTTCACATATAAGAATTTACAAACTGAATGATATCACGCTAACATAGTTAAACAAGTCAAAGGTTAGAGAAATAAAATGTTAGCAGAACTAACAGAGGAGCCACGCGTGTATTTGAGCATCTATGAGTCAAAGCTTTGATTTATGATCGATGACTTCTGTTTGACGTTCTTAATCCCCGTAAATTGTGTGTTTTAATTTCCGTATTTTACCATTCCAGTTCAGTCCATTAAAAATGCTGAAGTGTAATCGCTTTTTATATGTATAACGCTGAATCGTTATTTGTTTAACACGTAAATATGTAGAAAATAGTGCATCATAGATTTTGTTGTTTGTGATACAAAACAGTTGTTATAAAACATTTGCTAGATTTCAAATAAATATTAAGTAAAAGCTGCGGGTATCAAATGACTAAGTTTTGTAAAAAAAACTATTAGATTAATAGTAAACATAATTTGCATTTTTATAAATGTCCAGAAATATTATCTTCTTTAAAAAGAAAGGCAAACTGCGGATGAAATTTCAGGTAGTTTATTTCACAATGTGAGGATTATTAGGTGGAGTGCTGGTGATTGAAATACATAAACAAAACAGTTAATTGGAAGTTGAAATTATTCATGCCTAACAAGAACAATCTCCTTGAATGATAATTTATCCATTGTTATCAAATGCTTCAAATGATTGCATGCAAGTTTGGCTAAAATTTAATAATATGGTATTAGAAAAATATATTTTAAATCGTGAATATTGTCCTAAATCTTTAGTTATGCAGCATATATATCTATTGACGCTGTTAAATTGTGTTTATATGTTTTTTCTAATTATTTCTATTGTGCAGCTGAAATTTCTTATCATTTATGTGTTGTTAATTTCAGAGTCTAAATTAAAAAAATATGAAGAGGTTGCCTCATAGGTACATGCTGAACAATAAGCACCTATATAAGATGATGTAAAAATTATCATTCTGCATGAGGTATGCATATGTATAAAGAGTGAATACCACAATAGTCACATATCCAAATTTGTAAAAACTGCATGATATATTCCTAAAGAAAATGTTGATATAACTGAAATGATGTATGTCTGTAGAATTAATCAATGAATAAAACTATATTTCAGTGTATATATTTTGATGGCGTTCTATTCTGTTAAAAGGAAATAGATTTATTTAAGTAAGCTATCACGAAGTATTCACTTCCAAAGCATGCGACCTTTTGGTGTCCGAAAATGATGTAATAAAGTTATGAAAATCAAAACAGCAAGACAAAGGCATTAAACATAAATCAAACTGATAGATTGAATGTATATATTAATTGCTGCCAAATTATTGCCTATTTTTTTCCATGATTGTCAGTAAAAATTAGAAACAACGTAATTAATAACTAATAACAAGGAACGGTACAACAATTACACTTAAAATAATATAACTATACTAATAATACGAATTACTTGGCGTAGATTAAAAATAAAAATTTACAAGCTTTCGCGCATCATGAAAGCTTGGAAACGTTAATTTATAATGTTCTCCAAGTAACTGGTAATTACTAGTATAATTATAATTTGTTAAGAAACAATGTATCGTAACACAATTGCTTTTAGAATTTGCAAAGAAATTAAATCGAATGAAATCTTTAAATAAATTTATTTTAACGACAAATAATATTTAAAGCTACAGTTTTGCATCATTTCATATACACTTGTAAAAGGAAGAACAAATGTGTGGAGCAACATTAATTAGGAGAAAGTAATGTATTTTGGCATCTAAGAGTATCAAGACTTTGAACGTTTTAACTTAAAGAAGCGCATTTCCAACCACTTGGAAATATGAAGCAAATTCATTGAAAGTTCATTCAATTGCGTAAAATTAAAGCACATTCATTTAAGATTCCACTGAATTACGACCATCCTATTCAAAGTGAGTTACGCGCAATACTAGCGAAACGAGGGGAAGGGAGTAGCCTGTAGGTTAAAGGGGTGTACATAAAAGGAAAGGGTTCAATTGAGAGTGAAGTTACGGACTTAATCGGAAAAGTTAACATTTTTATAGGAATTTACGAAATACCAAATCACAGGCGCACGAATTGTTGTTCCATCAATTTAAGAAACCACAATGCCTGTGGGTTGCTTCCGGGTTTCCGTAGTTAATGTGCCATGAAAAAACCGCGAAATAATCATCCGGCGACACAACTCAAAAGGGCGACGAAAGACGGACTTCAGAGTTGAACGACTGATGCGTCGCCTTACACAGGGAAATCCTGGCGGTGCACAGTTTCGCCGTTGATGGTTCAACACCACACGGGTCAACAAGAAACGATATCCCGTGCGACACTCAGTCGTATTCTGACACGGATAGGCTAAAAGAGCAGACGTCCTACACATCACCTTATCCTAACAAACATCCATTGAAGTAAAGGACTCTTCTTGTACCAACAGCATGCCGATTAGAACAGAGAAAACTAGAAGCAGATGTGCTGGTCTGAAAAATCTCGAACTCAGTTCTGCTTTTGGTCGAGTCCAGTTTTGCGTCAACAGCATGAGACTATCGGTTCCTCATGCATGGCAGTGAAAAATGGCTGTACGATATAGGGAAGGTTTAGCTACACTGTTAAACATTTTGTGGTAGTTTGCACCAAAACGTGGTGCTACACCAGCTGCACAACATTCTGAGAAAGGATACTCCACTGTGTGGTACAAACAAAACAAACAACATGGTGAAATCTGGCACCGTAATGTGCTGCAACCTTGTACTATAACGTGGTGCAAAGTTACACCATGCTTTTGGGTTTTGTTTGCACCATGTATTTTTTCTCATAAAGTGGTGTAGCTGGTGTAGCACCACTTTTTGCTGCAACCTACCACAAAATGTTTAACAATGTAGCATTATGTGGGATGCTTGGTGCGTGTGTATCAACGTATGCACATCTACTACTACTAGAGTCTGCTTGCGGATAATGTACACAAGTGGTGAGTTCAGTCTCAATTTCAAAAGGCTGCACCCCATCTGAGCCCGTGGTACGTCAACCTAAGCCAGAATTTTGTATTGCAAATAGAGCCCAAGTCTTAACGAGCCCAAAAACTATGACTAACCTGTTTAGGCATAAAGAAAAAGAATATCGTCTTCCAGACTTCCACTCTCTTCTCCCTCTGCAATTAACCGATGTCTTTCTCAACAGAGGAGTGTGAAAGCGACGTCTTTCTGTTTCTGTATTATATACACACGTTTTTCTTTGACCATTTGTTTCTTCCTGAAATGTTTCCAGCGGCCAGGCGTTCTGAAATATCGGGAAGCCCTGCAATGTACGCACTTTGCTCAATAGAACAACCAAGGAGCTTCTGCGTGGAGGAATAGGACAACATTTCGTCGTTGTGTTATCTACCATCTAGCATCTATAGTTCATGAAGAAGCAGTCCTTTCTCCGACGAAATTTCCTAACGCAAGGAGTATGGTATTACAACACAATGACGGAATAAATTAACCATCCAGTGTCCTCCTCACCCAGCTCTAGTTGCCGAATCCTCTTTATCAACTAGAGAGAGTAAATGTTTCATGTGCAAGATCATACAATATATCATTAAGGAAAAAAAAATAGAAGTAAGTTCACTCTCTGTCTCTCTCTCTCTCTCTTTCTCTCTCTAGGAGCTCGAGTCCGTCCGTATCCGAACTTCAGTAAATGTAGTGCAACGCGAGCCATCCCGAGCGCGGTTCGTGCCGGGGCTCGGCTTCGGGGTTTCGACCTCGGCCTGTCTAAACACTTACGTATACCGAAAAACTTTCTATGCCACCCCGGTGGCGCAGTGGTCTAAGGCGTTGGCCTCTGATCATTCGTCCGTAAGGGGTCAGGGTTCGAATCCCGGTCAGGCATGAATGTTGTGTTTGTCTTACGGCACTGGCTCTCTCCCTTCAGTGAAATCAGAGACCCTAAATTAGGGACGGGCGACTGCTTATATCCCGTTTGAGTTGCTCACGATGGTCGTTAAACCTCCAATCAAAAAAAAAAAAAAAAAAAATTCTACCTCCACCCAGAAGGGAATACGTACTTCACCGAGAATAATCTATATCATGGGGATAGTCTTGAGTGGGAATGATTAGGCAAACTCTGATATGAGACATCTCGAATAGCCCCAGACTTGGCGAATCTCAACCCAACTGAACATCTGTGGGATGTTGTGGGACAAAATTTCTTTTGTGGGAAGTTGTGGGACAAATTTTCGTCGGTGTGCTGTCTACTGTCTAGCATCTATAGTTCTTCAAGAAGCAGTCCTTTCTCCGAAGAAATTTACGTGGCGCAGTGGTCTAAGCGACGGCATCTGATCATTCGTCCGAAAGGGGTACGGGTTCGAATATCGATGAGGCATGGATGTTGTGTTTGTCTTACGGCACTGGCTATCTCCCTTCCCTGGAACCAGTGACCCTAAATTAGGGGCGGGCAACTGCTTATAGCCCATTGAGTTGCTCGCGGTGGTCGTTAAACCTCCAGACGAAAGACGAAAAAATTAAATTTACTAACGCATGGCGTATGGTATTACAACATAAGGACGGAATAAATAACCCTCCAGAGTCCTTCGCACTCATCTCTAGTTGCCGAATTCTCTTTATCAACTACAGACAGTAAATGTTTCATGTGCAAGATCATACAATATTACAATAAGGAAAAAAATAGGAGAAAGTTATCCCTCTATCTCTCTGTCTCTGTCTCTCTCTCTCTGCCTCTCTAGGAGCTCGAGTCAGCCCGTTTCCGAACCTCCGTAAATACAGTGCAACCCGAGCCCTGTTCACGCTGTGGCTCGGATCGGGATTTTGACCTTGGCCTGTCTCAACACTTACGCAAACTGTAAAATGTTCTACTTCCACCCAGAAGTGAATAAGTTCTTCACCGAGAATAATCTATGCCATGGGAATAGTCTTGGTTAGGAATGAGTAAGCAAATAAAGCTCTGATATGAGGCATTTCGAATAGCCCCCAGAACTCGCCGAATCTCAACCCAACTGAACATCTGTGGGATGTTGTGGGACGCCAGGTGAGTTGTTGTGCAAAGTTGCCTGCTTCATACCGGAACGGTGGGCTGCAGTACAAAACTCCCGGTTGTAATTTCCCAAGTACTCTGAGGAGTTGGCTTCTAACCAATATAGGCCAGGGTCTAGTGCGCGATGAAGCATACGTGGTGTGCTTGTCAAATGAATCCTGCTTTGTCCCTACCGTGGAACCAGTGGTTTTACATTAGGAACGGGCATCACCTTATAACCCTTGGAGTGACTCATGATGGTTGTTAAACCTCGAAAAAAAAATTACAGCACGGGAAATCTTAAATGTTCTTTTCCACAGATTAATTTTAACCGCGGTCAAAAATATTACCAAAGTTCTGATTTCCCAGGTGCTTTATTTGTTATCCAGCTGACGTGGTGTAACAACTTCCATTTGTCGTTCTAGAATTTTCATCTTAAAAATTATATTTTTGTCATACTGCCACGTCGATGGCCAACATCTCCCGTGAATTGATCAAGTTTTCAAACTCAAAATTCTTCCGCTAAGGAAACAAAATCAAACACTGACTGTAAAGTTTATAATAAAAACAACCTTGAAATTGAAATTTTGATTTTTGTCAAATGGAGGTAAAGATTACATCAAAGAATTCACATAGTGGGTTTTTTTGGTCGAGAAAACTGTTGCACTCGCAAAGTAAACGGCAGCAATTACTGTAGTGCATTTAATTAGATAAACAGCCACATGTAGATTATAAAAACACGGTCTTGTAATTTTGTCAACCTTACCAATCATTTTCGGTACACTTAGCCACAGTTCCTGTGGAGGCGCAAACTGAGTGCGATAGTGCGAAAACATCATCGATATTAATATTTTCTCAAGAATCAAATCTTATTTGAATTACACTGAAGTTATCTCATCTAATTTGGAAATTTTCCCCCTAATTCTAAAATCCAATTTCCACTTCCTATAAACCCGCTCCCGTGGACGGGAGGTCAAGGGCATAATAGGTTTCTTACTTGTCGTCCCGAGGTTGTTTTTTCTTTTTTTTATTGTAGGTTTAACGACCACCGCGAGCAACTTAATGGGCTATAAGCAGTCGCCCGTCCCTAAGTTAAGGCCACTGCTTCCAGGGAAGGGAGAGAGCCAGCGCCGTAAGACAAACACAACATTCATTCCTCATCGGTATTTGAACCCGGTCCCCTTTCGGACGAACGATCAGTAGCCATCGCTTAGACCACTCCGCCACCGGAGTGGCATGTCCCTAGTTTGGCTATGTTCGATTCCATGAGGGTTCAGGGATGGTGTGCTTGTCTTTCTGGGATGAATCTTTGTGACGGACTTCGTACCACTTCTATCTGCCCAAGCGTTTACAAAGTTCCCATTGTTATTACTTCTAACAGTATGAAAGAAAATCATTTCAGTAGCGCTCCTCTTACACAAACCTATTAGTGAATCTAGAAGTGTTCATTGTCATCTCATACTTTTACGAGGACAAATCGAGAAACAAAGGCAGTTTATGAAGTAAGCTGATACCGCAAGCTACCATGGCCGATCAACTTTAACAGGACAAAACAGCAGTCACACAATGTAGCAGATGCTTCATGGAACGCTACATGTTGCTCTTGATCCGGAGGTGAATGTGCAGACATGAAGATTCTCCCTCCTATTGCAACCCTGTTGAACAACCTGTCGTAATGAGGTTTCTTTGGGCAGAAATATACAAGCGATTGAATTCACAGTATGATAATACGTTTATGAGCCAGAGAAGATCTTACGAATGGGTAGAATGGTTTGAATCTAGCAGAATGATTGTTACCGACGATGCTCGACCATAGCGCCCGTCAACATTGTGAACTCAAGACCATGTAGTTCATGTGAACTCACCCATCCAAGAAACCCGACGGTCTCGCTGTGTCTGTCTTGGTTAATAAGTTAGACATACGTTCTGGTTCTTTGTTTCTATTCAATGGTGCATAACGGCTTATCTCGCAGAGTCAGCACATCTTTTAGAGTTGCTCTGTAACTGTTCTGAGATACGAACTGCAAAAAATAAGTGGTGTGAATTCATAGAAAATTTTTTAGAATAATGCGCAGCAAAGTTGACGGTAAGTCTCGAAATTTCCGTCTATGAAAGTTGTCGTTTTCTTTTAACTTCCGTATTTTCACAGATTTTCCGTAGTCAGTAATTCAGTTTACTTCAGAAAAGCCTATTTCAAGTTTTCAGTATTTGAACAGAAAGGTCGCAAAAGTATTATCTTGCGTAAGGGCTGAAATATCCAAAACGCTGAATATTTCAGCCCTTGCGCGAGAGAATCCTTTTGCGCAGGTGGTTGTGATCGACCCTAGGTCGCTTGAGTTGAAGCCGCGCGTCTTACCCACTGGGCCAGAAAGTCACAGGACATGTTTAAGGTAAAACTAATTGGCCGATGATAATTTTTTTTATCATTAATGGCAGTAATTCTGTCATTTTATTTCGATTGGAGCATATTTTTTGTAATACGTTTGCAATAACTTTATTTTTTTCTGTAGGAGAACAAATTAAGTAATTTTTTTTCCATAGAGATTTTTTGAAGCAACAGAATGATTCGGGGTTTGAGATCTTTTTTCCTATTGAAAATAACTTTCAGTTATCTCTAAAAGAAAGCTGCAATAGACTGTTTTATGATATTATTTCACAAAACTTCTAAATATAAAATTTGCTCTTGATAGCTCTACAGCTTTTGTCTTAAAAACTTCACGGACTAGTACATAGACATCGTACAATCACCTGTACAGTAAATTAAATACCTGGGTTTATACAGTAATAGAATATATGATGGTAATAGAAAATATAATAGGGTAATAGAATATGCACTATATTGACAAAAGTCACAGGACACTATGACGTAGAAGTCTTGTCTTACTTCTACGTTATTTTGACACATCAATATACTAAGAAATAGTTCCTAAATTAAAGAATCCTTTACGGCCAGACGAAACATGTAAACAACAGAAGTCAACTTACGGAAAAGAGGCTTTATTCAAGGTTGTAGCACACACATCGTAACATAGCATATAGCTTTAAACTCTCCACACACCGCACAACTCTGAACACAACGCTCTTTTCAATAATCAGTTTACAACCCAACGCTCGTAATAATCGCTCGCTTACAACGCTCTCAAGCAACCTCTCCAAGCAACAGATCAGTCGTCGTTTTTATCTCTTGCTTTTATCTTATATCAGGCATACGTCACGTGTATTCAACCTCAATTGTGTTGCCAAACGTATTCGTTTTGAGAGAAAAGATATTACGTTAAGAGTGAAGAATAACAGAATAAACTCAAGATTTACATAGGGAAAGAAACTAAAAAGGAAAGTTAATTTACAATATACGTCACAACACCTAGTAGAGAAACATAACATAGCATTAATTGACATGCATTAGTACAGTATCGGTCCACCTTTGGCCTACACGTGTCTTCACGAGCTCCGTGTTTGACTGCTTCACGTACATGTTTTGTGTGTCCCATCATTGTTCTTCTGTGTGTGTGTGCCGAAGTTAAAGGTCTGTGCTTTCGTTTAAGATCCCTCCCCAGTTGGTGAGTGCGTATTTTGTTTCATTATCAGTATTTTAATTTCCACAACGATCTGATCGTTTTCTTCGTTAACCCTTGCCATTGATTATGGCATCTGCCGATGAGGGCGCTGTTCCCGCCCGCATCGCTTCAGTTCCTCGCGTCGCCTCTTCAACGACAGACGCAGCCGATCAATCATCTTCGCTTGCTAGTGGAGAGCCTCTTAATTTTTCTCCTGTCATTTGAACATCTTCTCCTGCTCAGGTCTCCGACTCTGCCGTTGAGAACGTGGATGTGACGTCCTTGGCCTCTGCTGACGATTATAAATTCATGGACGTCTATGATGGCGTTGTTAATCTGCCCTCTACCGTTTCTACTGCCTCTGCCTTTGGTATTCCACCGTCTCCCTCCTCGTCCCGTCTGCCCCCTATGGATTCTTACCTTACTCACAACGGCAACAGCGTCTTGTTAGACGTTCGCGAGAACTCTCCTGCTGGTCAACGTCTTCATTCGACCCTCGGGTTGGGGGTTTGTTTTAATGCGATGCCCAACACTCCTTTGAAGCAGTACAGCTCCACTCTCAAGAAGATGCTTCCTTCTGGTCCCATCACCCACCTCACCCGACAGCCACGAACTGTGATTTTTTATTTTTCGAAGAAAGAATATGCCGAGCTTGTCTTGTCTCGGGGCCTACCAATTGGCGATCGTCACCTCTTAGCCGAATCCATCGCCCAGCGTCCTGTTCTGGTCTCTCTACATGCGGTACCTCCGGAGATCTCTGATGATATGCTGTGTACTTCACTTGGTTGATGCGGCAGAGTAGTCGGCCCAGTGAAGCCTCTCTCCTCTTCCCCCTCTGACCCCGATGATAAACATATCTGTGGCTTCCGTAGAACTATTCGCATCATCTTCCCGTCGGATGAGCATCTCATAAAATTTCCACGGTTCCTCGATGTTCGTTGCGGTAACGAGCGCCGCCGGATTGAGCTCCTCACCTCTGCTCATTGCTCACGCAGCAAGGCTTACGGCCATCAGCAGGCCCAATGCCCCCATGCAGAGTCACTGACTCCTGCAGCTCCAAGGCAGCATTCTACCTCCCTCTTCCTCCGTTTCTGTTGCCATGCCTCCTCCTGCGTCTGCATCTCTTGGACCCAGTTCAGCCGAAAATCTGCTTAAAGCCTTCGATCAACACGTGTCTTCCGACGTTGCTTTCTCCACTCTGTCGGATTTCCCTCCGCTTGCCTCCTCCTTGCCTTCCCGTGTTCTCTCTCCATCAGAGGACATCACGGCTGATCTTCAAGCTTCATTCATCGTCGGCACTTTTGCTCCCGGCTATGAAGTGGACCTTTCCTCTGATCCCACATCTCGTGTGTCATCGATCCACGGCAAACGTCGCTCTACTACCACTACCGAGGCCCGGAAGAAAAAAGAAGTCACCTCTGACTAACCGCCCACATCGTTCCACCCGTCTAGCAGGTTCCAAGTCACCCCTATCACGTTCTAGCTCTTCCTCGTCAAAGTCCAAGGGTCCTCTGCCGACGTTTGAAAATTTCTCGACTCTGCTTACCAATGCCTCTCTTCCTTTAGAACCTGTCTCCTTTGAAGATCTCACTCATAAAACAAATCAGGAGGCTTCTCTAATCTTTTTACAGCAGTTTGAAGCAGTTCTTCTCGATGTCTTCGACCAAGCAACCTCCATCCTCAAAATCCTCCGGCATAATGCCAAGCAACCCGATGACGTCTTGTTGTGTCGTGGTACCATCAATCGCCTCGACACATTCCAGAAAGCTGCCATAGCTGCCCTTCATCCGACGTAGTAGTTACCCATGCAAGGTCGCCACTCTGAAATGTAGAGGGTTTGCTAACCCCCTCGCTAACGCTCTCGTCCTGGAAGATCTCTCGCCTCTTGCGGCAGACTTACTCCTTCTGCAAGAGACGAACTGCCACTCTTCGACACTTTTTCCTAGATCACGCACTTGGGTCTTCACCGTTCACCATGCTTTCCGTACCTCTTTGCTCGGTGGTACAGCAGGAGTACCAATCTGCCATCTCCGCATGCCGTGAAAGCTCCTTTTATGCTACGTAATCACCAGTGACCCCGTGGTTCACTGTTACACCAAGTCCGTTACATCTCACGGTGAGTTAAGACTCTGCGTTAACCTTTTGATGTTCTTTCGCATTGCAGTGCCTCGCCTGTGATCATTTTGTTCTTCCTCAAGCACTGCTCTGTTTGCATAACGTTGTAAATTTGTCATTACTCATTCAATGTACATATCATCGTATTTATCAGTTTGTATCATTCCCGTTCTTTTTTTTTTCTTTGAGACGATTCCATGTTTCTCGTCTCCTCTGTTTTGCTACATTAAAGCGATTCTGAAAGCACTTTTGGTCTTAATGCATGCACCGACCCTTTGAGACATGCTTTCGACAAGGTTTTGGAACACAGCGATGGGCATGTACTTCCATTTAGTACATAATGCTGCCGCTAACTGTTGCTTAGTAGTAGGCCTTCAGTCCAAACTTCTTATGCGGCGCTTTAATTCATCCCATAGGGGCTCTATGGGATTAAGATCAGAGCTCTGTACTGGCCAGTTCACACACGGTAAGGAATTATTGTCAAACCACGGCGTAACAATCGTTGCTTTATGGCTCGGTACATTATCCATCCTGCTGATACCAATAAGGCTCGGTTCCATAGTATTGCCAAAGAGTTCGCACGGCATAATTGTCCAGAATATCAAGGTAGACCTGCTGGTTAACATGTTTCACCACGATAACCAATGGGCAGGGACCATACCACGAAAAACAACCCCACACGAGTGCACTGCCAGCTCCAAACTTGACCGTAGGAACAGTACACTGTGGTAAATAGCGTTCCCAGGCAGCCGCCGTACTCACACACGGCCATCAGACTGATGAATCGTGTATCTGGAATCATCAGTCCATAGGATCCGCTTTCCATTGACCTATGGTGCACGATAAATGTTCTTTACACCATGCTAAACGACGAGTAGCATTCCGAGTGGAGATGAAAGGCTTATGAACAGCCGCACGACCACGGTAACCCATGGAATGCAGTTCTCTAAGAATGGTGCGTGTACATAATGAGTGTCCAGCATTTTTACTCACCTGTACACTGAGGTCTTGTGCTGTACTCCGTCGATTATCTTCAATGACTCTCCTGAAGCTTTGACGTCCGCTGTTATTGATTTTCTTTGGTCTGCGGGTACGTTTTGCTGTTTCAGAAATGCTATTTGTCTTCCACTTATTCAGTACATCCAAAACAGTTGACTTGGGTATGTTTAAACGCCTCTCGGTTTCTCTTATGGACAACCGATTAATATAACACCCAACAATCTTTCGTTTCTCAAAATCAGTTCTCTTCCGCCGCGATATTTTAACTCAAACTCGCAGTGCGATATGACCCCGGTCAGCTGCATGCTTGTTTTTATACCGTTTGCAGTTGTGCAACGCATCTTAACAGCGCAGAAGGTCCGTTCATTTGCTTTTGAAGTCGGTATCAGGTGATTTTGATCAATATAGTGTATGTGCACAAAGTGGGGAAGCGGAGAAGAAATACCCTGTGCCACAGTAACTAAAATTCATGCCATACACTATCCACAATATCCGATTTCGCTACAGAACTTCAAAATCAAATACTTAGACTTTAACAGTTAATCGAACTTCCAAGTATTTCCGAGAATCTCACTTATTATCCGACATTTGCCGTTATATGGATTCGGAAAGAGTGAGAACGGAGTTTTTCTTTTAATATAAGAAAAGAATGGCGGAAAGGTTTCTGAAAATTCAGAATTTTCCGTTAACACACGTTGAAGAAGACAATTTACTGATAATATGAACAAAAAAGACGACGCCGAATTTTCGGGTGTAATGAGCCCGTCTTTTGAATCTGTTCTGATGCGAGTTAAATTTACAAAAGCTATTCAAAATCAATGGAACTGGTATGGAAAACAGTAGTATCTAACCGAAGAAAAGAAAATCAGTCGCGCTTTTAATCCCGAAGATATTGCTGTAAACGGAAACGTCAACTTACGCCCTCTGGCGACTGTCTTGTGCGCTAAGAAAAAGTTGAATTTACATGAGAAACATTTCGCAGAGGAAACGATCTCCAACAAAGAAAGAATATTCCAAATCGGGCTCTTAGAAGCAAAGATATCGACAAATATAAGATTTTCGATGTGAGCGGCATCGGTCCATAAAAGAATTTTTTCAATTGAGTTCTCCGGAGTTCAGATTTTACTGCAAATACATCAGACGCAGAAACGGACCCTTATGCCGCCTGGTGGCCAAACCATTCGTGATCAAATATTATAAATTATATGCTGATAATTTTATATCAGGACCTGTATCGAGCACAGAAATAATTTTTCAAATCGGAAATTTAGAAGCAGGGATATTGAGGAAAACGCAATTGACCTTTACGCTCCTTAGCGGAACGTCTATGCATTACTTGAAAATTTTGAACTCATATAAGAAATATTTTACACCGGATACGCTATCTAACAAAGAAGGAATTTTTCAAATCCGACTATTAGAGGCAGAGATATTGACAGAAGAACGATAGACATCAACGCCCTCTGGTGAAGAAACCATGCATTATTTTAAAGTGAAAATATTCTCAAATGTTTATTGACAGGTGCGGTTTCGGTTCACGAAAGATTTTTTCAATCGGGCTTCTAGAAGCTGAGATTTGTCTGCAAATGCCTACGAAGCAGAAATTTAACGCTTACGCCCGCTGGTGGCCAAACCATATTTTATACAAAAAATAGAAATTGCAATGAAAAACATTCCCACCAGGAGCTGTATCCGGTGCTGGAAGATTTTTTCAAATCGGAGTTTTAGAAGCAGAGATATCGGGGAAAGGGAAAAGAGAAATTCACCCTTACTCCCCCTAGCGGAAAGTCAATATATATTTAAACATTTTGAAAGTATAATAGAAACATGTCGCACCGGAAACTCTGCCCAACAAAGGAGAAATTTTTCAAATCCTATTACTAGAAGCAGAGATATTGACAAAAACAAGATATTATATCTACGCCCCTGGCAGAGAAACCATGCGCTATTTTAAGAAGAAAATATTCCAAAAAGGTTTCTTTACGTGAATGGTATCGGTCTACGAAAGAATTTATTCAGTCGAGATTTTAGAAGCTCAGATTTTGCTGCAAATACATTAGAAGCAGAAATCAACACATACGCCCCCTGGTGGCCAAACCATTTTATACCAAAAATTAGAAATTATATATGCAAAACATTTTCCATCACGAGCTGTATCCGCTGTAGGAAACAGTTTTCAAATCAGAGTTTTAGAAGCAGAGATATCTGGGGAAAAGCAATTTACTTTTACGCCCCTAGCGGATAATGTTTGCGTAACTTGAAAAAGTGACTATGCCTACAATAATCTTTGACTTGAATGGAATGGAAAAGTAAAATAATTTTTGAATTGGATGTTTATAAGCAAATATATGGATTAGAATGTGTTTTAAATTCGATAATATCTGCATTTATGCCCTCTAGCGGCAAAATTTTGCATCGTAGAAATAAAACGAAATAAAGGATCATCATTTGCACATTTTATGCTTTCTAATGCAAAAAGAAGTTTTCAAATCGGACTATTAGTTGCAGAGATATCGTGTCTACAGACGGAACGACGGACGGACGGACAAACCGATAACATAAGCACGATCTTTTTTTTACAAAAGACGTACGAAAAAGAATAGCCGAAAGGTTTCTGAAAATTCGGAAATATTCTGACGTACGAAAAAGCAGTGAATTTCAGAGTTTTCGCCGTCATTTCACAGAAAAAGTAACAGAAATATGCTTCGTTAATTCACGAAATAAATCACTGAAAGTATTTCGTGAATTTCAGATTTTTCTTTTTTTTAACAGCGCATGGACGGGAAATTGAATCATAAGTCAGGCGATTCTGAAGAGCGGTTTGTCTAGATATTGTTTTTATGACTATGAATGGCCGATAAGGTGAGCAGTGTCTTCAAATAGGTTACAAAATCACACACACACAAAATGATTTTCTCTCAAAATCCAGCAGCAGTTGCATATTTAGTAAAACTTTCTTTCGTGCACATTTAACCCTTCCCTTAAAAAGGCATAACTTATACTCTTATGCTAATCTCACAAAACCGTGGGAGTTATTAAACTAGCACCTTATAAAACGCCTTCAGTGCGTAGTGTCTGACATGGAAACTACTAAGACTGGGCTTCCCTTCTTTTCTCCTCCTAAGCGCAAGAAATCTAATGTCACATGAACTGCCTTTCCTCCTTTTGGCGACAGCGAAGAAATTTCTCAAACAGCCCCGACCGTCAAGATAGAAAACACGCCAACAGCCTCCCTTGCAGATCGAATTCCTTTCCTCAGCCTTATTTCCTTACTTAAGAAAAAGAAATTTTAACTTTCTCAATATGTTTGCGCAAGTATTTTTTGTTTCAGCGAAAATTCTGTTATTGCGCGGCCGTTTCTAAGTTTGTGATTCTAATTTTATCAGTTGCGTCAAGGAGACGTTTATCCTACTGGCGTCCAAAAAGAAAAAAAGGACTGCTCCTATCGTTTAGCCAAAAGTTGAGCAAATTATTTGACTAGGCCTAATGTTTTCTTTCCTTTTTGGAAAAGAATCGCTCTCTGTTAGTCGCAAGTAAACCTTTTTCTTCTCCTTAACATATCGAATGGATTAATATTTTTCTCCGCACAATTTCCCCCAGAGAATGATTTGGATATCAATAGCTACACAACTTCGAGACGTAAAGTACGTGTCGACGAATATATTAACATATCCTCTCATACCTTTCTATCTTATTTTCCAGTTTCTAAAGACGATGAGATAAGAATCAGAGTAATATATATGAAAAGCATATATTGAAGTTCTTCACCAGAAAGGGAATTTAATATGCTGCGCAAAATAAAACACTTGCTTCATTTCTTTTGTTTTCCTTTTTTTTATACAGCGTAAAACTTCAAAACCACTTTGTTTGATTTGTTAGGCAACTGATGCTGTAAGTAAGAAATTTTAATCAAGTGCCGCATTTTAAACAAACTCTCGAGGTTTTCAATTCAAAATATTACTCTGAGTGATGCGAAAGGTATCCTTCAAATAAAATGGCCAGTATTCTTTCATTGAAGTGTATTATTGTTTTTCTTTTAAAAGAAAGGAAGCTGTTTCAATTTAACACAAGCAATCCAGAACGGAACTCCTGGTGTAATTGAAATTCCTTGAGTGGTTATTAACCTTACGCAGAATAAATCTTTGACGTCAAAGACACGGTTAGAAAAATTGTTAAAGTGTCTAAAAGCTTAAGCACAAATTGATAAAAGAACTGAAACCGCTGCAACGTTCAGAAGAAAAGTCTTGAATTTTTTGAGCAACGCTCTAGTGAACAGGAACACCTCATTTTAATTTGTGTTTTACAGAAAACGGAAGTGCGAAATTGAGCAAACTGTAATTACAAATTTTTTCTCCTATTCCAAATCCATAATTGCAAAGCAAATCGGTACTAATGAGAATCATGTTTTATGCCGCAGTCTACGGCGAAGGATTTCATAAAACACACTGCCACCCCGCCCCGGTGGCGCAGTGGTCTCGGCGATGGCTTCTGAGCATTTGTCCGGGAGGGGTCCTGGTTCGAATCCCGGTGAGGCATGGATGTTGTGTTTGTCTTACGGAACTGGTTCTCTCCCTTCCCTGGCACCAGTGACCTTAAATCAGGGACGGGCGACTGCTTATAGCCCACTGAGTTGCTCACGGTGATCCTTAAACTTTCCATGAACAAAAAAAGAAAAAAAAAACACTGTATATTTTGAGGGTATGTTCGCAGTCATCGAGAACTACAAAAATTATAACACTCGTTTTATGACGTCACAGTATATTTCCATCAGAAAAATTAAGTCCTTATCATGGGTTTAGTTCCTCTGTACTTAAGCCTAAAGTCAGGCCCTGACAAGGGGTAATACTCTAGCTATCGTGGTTTGTTAACACCTCACAAAACGCCGCGTATCGAAGGGAGGGAACAGATAGAGTGCCTTGACAGAACAGATAACATAAAAAGGGATGAAGAATCAGAGTTTAAGCAGTATACGCCGAGGCTTTGAAAAAGGAAGTCGTAAGATTCTACGGGAGGGCATCGACATGTGATCCTAACAGCTCTTATTTTCACGTATTTGCATGCCTAGCAGTTAGATAACTTTTTGTTTATTGGTTTCTTTTTTAAATGATTTATTGGACCTGGTGGTACAGAGACATGACAAACAGGCAGACATAGACAGGAGATAGATGTTTCACATCAACAAGTGCATATCAAACGTGGTTTTTACAGTATGCTAAATGACCAATGTACACAGAAAGCCAGTGTTGATCAAGTAACATATTATGAACAAGTACACATCAAACATGGCTTTACAGTATGCTAAAGGACCAATGTACACAGAGAGCCAGTGTTGATCAAGTAACCCATTATGAACAAGTACACATCAAACATGGTTTTTACAGTATGCTAATTGACCAATGTACACAGAGAGCCAGTGTTGATAAAGTAACACATTATGAACAAGTACACATCAAACATGGTTTTTACAGTATGCTAAAGGGCCAATGTACACAGAGATCCGGTGTTGATCAAGTAACACATTATGAACAAGTACACATCAAACATGGTTTTACAGTATACTAAAGGACCAATGTACACAGAGAGCGAGTGTTGATCAAGTAACACATTATGAACAAGTACACATCAAACATGACTTTACAGTATGCTAAATGACCAATGTACACAGAAAGCCAGTGTTGATCAAGTAACATATTATGAACAAGTACACATCAAACATGGCTTTACAGTATGCTAAAGGACCAATGTACACAGAGAGCCAGTGTTGATCAAGTAACCCATTATGAACAAGTACACATCAAACATGGTTTTTACAGTATGCTAATTGACCAATGTACACACAGAATGCCAGTGTTGATAAAGTAACACATTATGAACAAGTACACATCAAACATGGTTTTTACAGTATGCTAATTGACCAATGTACACAGAGAGCCAGTGTTGGTCAAGTAACACATTATGAACAAGTACACATCAAACATGGTTTTACAGTATACTAAAGGACCAATGTACACAGAGAGCCAGTGTTGATCAAGTAACACATTATGAACAAGTACACATCAAACATGACTTTACAGTATGCTAAATGACCAATATACACAGAGTGCCAGTGTTGATCAAGTAACATATTATGAACAATTACACATCAAACATGGCTTTACAGTATGCTAAAGGACCAATGTACACAGAGTGCCAGTGTTGATCAAGTAACCCATTATGAACAAGTACACATCTAACATGGTTTTACAGTATGCTAAATGACCAATGTACACACAGAATGCCAGTGTTGATAAACTAACACATTATTTACAAGTACACATCAAACATGGTTTTTACAGTATGCTAATTGACCAATGTACACACAGAATGCCAGTGTTGGTCAAGTAACACATTATGAACAAGTACACATCAAACATGGTTTTACAGTATGCTAAAGGACCAATGTACACAGAGAGCCAGTGTTGATCAAGTAACGCATTATGAACAAGTGCACATCAAACATGGTTTTACAGTATGCTAAATGACCAATGTACACAGAATGCCAGTGTTGATCAAGTAACACATTATGAACAAGTACACATCAAACATGGCTTTACAGTATGCTAAAGGACCAATGTACACAGAGAGCCAGTGTTAATCAAGTAACACATTATGAACAAGTACACATCAAACATGGTTTTACAGTATGCTAAATGACCAATATACACAGAGTGCCAATGTTGATCAAGTAACACATTATGAACAAGTACACATCAAACATGGTTTTACAGTATACTAAAGGACCAATGTACACAGAGAGCCAGTGTTGATCAAGTAACACATTATGAACAAGTACACATCAAACATGGTTTTACAGTATGCTAAATGACCAATGTACACAGAATGCCAGTGTTGATAAAGTAACACATTATGAACAAGTACACATCAAACATGGCTTTACATTATACTAAATGACCAATGTACACAGAGTGCTAGTGTTGATCAAGTAACACATTATGAACAAGTACACATCAAACATGGTTTTACAGTATGCTAAATGACCAATGTACACAGAATGCCAGTGTTGATAAAGTAACACATTATGAACAAGTACACATCAAACATGGCTTTACATTATACTAAATGACCAATGTACACAGAGTGCTAGTGTTAATCAAGTAACACATTATGAACAAGTACACATCAAACATGACTTTACAGTATGCTAAATGACCAATGTACACAGAGAGCCAGTGTTGATCAAGTAACACATTATGAACAAGTATACATCAAACATGACTTTACAGTATGCTAAATGACCAATGTACACAGAGAGCCAGTGTTGATCAAGTAACACATTATGAACAAGTATACACATCAAACATGGCTTTACAGTATGCTAAAGGACCAATGTACACAGAGAGCCAGTGTTGATCAAGTAACACATTATGAACAAGTACACATCAAACATGGCTTTACAGTATACTAAAGGACCAATGTACACAGAGAGCGAGTGTTGATCAAGTAACACATTATGAACAAGTACACATGAAACATGGTTTTACAGTATACTAAAGGACCAATGTACGCAGAGAGTCAGTGTTGATCAAGTAACACATTATGAACAAGTACACATTAAACATGGTTTTCACAGTATGCTAAATGACCAATGTACACAGAGAGCCAGTTTTGATTAAGTAACACATTATGAACAAGTACACATCAAACATGGCTTTGCATTACGCTAAATGGCCAATGTACACAGAGAGCCAGTGTTAATCAAGTAACACATTATGAAAAAGTACACATCAAACATGGTTTTACAGTTTGATGTGTACTTTTCATAATGTTCACAGAGAGCCAGTGTTGATCAAGTAACGCATTATGAACAAGTACACATCAAACATGGTTTTTACAGTATGCTAAATGACCAATGTACACAGAGAGCCAGTGCCGAAAAACAAATACAAACATCCATGCCTCACCGGGATTCGAACCCGTACCCTTTCGCGGACGAATGGTCATAAGCCAGCGCTTAGACCACTGGGCCATCGGGGCGACGGATTCCTTTGCACGTATTGTGAATTCTGTTACAATTAGGTAGGTCCTCTTCAGCCGTGGGTGGAGTAACGTTATTATATTCTGATTATTTAGTCATTCCAGATGTTATAATGTACGCTGTTGAGTAATGTTCAGTGGCGTAACTACTACCCCTGAGCTGTGGGGCTGCGGGGGCAGCGGTTGATGCAGGTAACGAAGGGGGTTACGACAGTTCCCAGTTTTAGTTTTAGTTAAAATCCGAACACGCACAAAAACAAACAAAGAATTAACCCGAAGGTTCATATTTTCTTTTAAGGTATATTTAGCTTTGCCTAAATAAATACCAAGTTTCACTTTTAAAACCCTGGAAGTCCTACAGACTGAAGCTATTCGGCTCCGGGTTGTAATACGGTCGGTCTGTAATTGGTTGTGATACGATTGCTCTCCAATCACCCTCTTTCTGGGCTGCTGAGGAAGAATGCGAGGCCACATGGAGATTTCCCGTAGAGCATGTGGGAAAACAGTCGGCCATCTACGATTACATACACTACAAGCGTCAACTTGGAAGCTCATTCTACACGAGCGTTCGAAACGCGGCGGTAGAGAAGCCAGCTGCTACCTTTTTCAGTGGTTATTCTACACGGGAGCGTTCTAACCGCACGCTGTCGAACTGAAACGAAACGCGAATTTATTCTACACGTGCGTTTGAACAGCGCGTTTCAGTAGTCCGCTAAGTTTCAAAATGAACACTCTTTAGGTAGGATGTGTTGCAGGGCTTTTAATGTTGAAAGATGTTGAAAGTTAAAAAAAAAAAAAAGAAACTGGTCGAAAGAGGCGTTGGTGAACTCATTCTAAACTATCAGATCATCTTTCGATAGGTAATTTTCATACTTCTTTACACTACCACAAAATGTATCCGGAGAAGTTCTTTCAATACTACAGGATGTCAGTTACGTCTTTCGACGAATTACTTGGCTAGTTAGTAAAACTATGCAATGCATTGATTATGATACGCTTTCCAACATACCAGAAATCATTACTCAAGTTATGAGGATAATGGCTATGGAACAAATCTCGCTCCTGTGCCATGACTTTTGACACCATTTCGATGATATTCAACAGAACCGGCTCAGTATACCATACTAACGTTTTGTCGCAATAGAAGCATTTTTAGTCAAGTTATGAGGATAATGGATGTGGAATAAATCTCGCCTCTGTGCCCTGACCTTTGCCCCATTTCGATGATATTCAACCGAATCGGTTCAGTATACCTCCGGAACAACATGATAAAGTTTTGTCAAAATCGAAGCATTTTTACGTAAGTTATGACGCATAAGGAAGATGGAATGGATCCGCTCCTATGTCCTGAACTTTGCCCCCATTTCGTCCATTTTCAATAGGGTTCCTTCCCAGTCTGTCTCCTACCACATACTAAAGTTTCATTGAAATCGAATCATTTTTACGCGAGGTATCATGCGGACGGACAAAGCTGGAGCATATACGCTTCTTCAACCTACGGTTGGAAAGCGTAAATAAGCGAAGTTAGTGTGAAACAGGATACCGTCATGATTGTTTAAAGGTGGACGCATGTCGGCCTCGCAAATGAATTTTCCTTCGTCGAACATCCTGCAACCAATAAAGACTAATAACAAAACTTGAACGAAATGACTGCCTCACTGGGGCAAGCGCCGCGTTCGAACTGCAGAGATGAACGTCCGTGACTAGCGTCTCTAGACAGGAATGATTCCCTTTGGGAGTCTTGCAACGCATGCTCACGGACATCGATGCTTGACGATCTCGGGAATTTCAGTTTTGGGGTCGTACACATATTGTATTAATGAAAGCAGCAGCCGGATTTCTACTCCCGAACGCAAGTGCTGTTTATATTGCTTTCAGGTCGGTATGTATCTACTCCCGTGCGCAGAAGATAAGTTAAAAAAATTGAAGTATGTCGAACGCCAGAACTGTTTCTTGTGTAGAGCGAGCAACGCGGAATCACAGGTAATATGACTTTCCCAATTGATACAGTGCTGCCATCTATCGGGCAACATTAGAAACACGGCGTTACAAAATAATAAACATTACCAAATAAAAGCCATTCATCAAAAATAATTAACAGATTGTTTATAAAATTTTAAATTGCAAAAGTGAGCTAAATTATTGGTAAGGGGCGCATATATTGGGTTGTCGGAAAAGTCATGACGTATTTTGGGACCCGATGGCGGTTGGGCGGTTTTGGAAGTAATAGAGGCATGCGCAGCTCTGTTATCGCTATGGCATTCCACAGGTGTCAGTTCTAGCTGCAGTCTAAAAGGAACAGTGAGCGATTTGGTTGATTTGCGGAGATTTGACATCAAGTTGAAGATGAAAGACCAAACTGTGCATTCAAGCCATATTTTACTACTGTATTTTACTTTCGTAAAGAGAGGACCGCGCGTCAAGCTTGTGAAAAGTTGTGTAAAGTGTACGGTGATCATGCTCTACAAGAATGTCAATGCCAGCGGTGGTTCACAAAATTCCCTGCTGGTGATTTTGACCTCAACGATGCTTCTCGCTCCGGGAGGCCAACCGAGGTTGGTGACGACCAAATCAAGGCATTGATCGAGTCAAACCCACGTTACACGACACGAGAGATTGCAGACACATTGCACATCCATCATTCAAGCGCTCACGACCACATGAAGAAGCTGGGATACGGAAGCAAGCTCGATGTGTGGGTTCCTAATGAACTCAAAGAAGCTCAGCTGACGGTGCTTATAAACTTCTGCGATATGCTCATTAAACGTGAGGAAAACGATCTTATTTTGAAACGACTGAAAACTGGTGACGAAAAGTGGATTGTGTTGAACAATGTGCTGCGCAAACGGTCTTGGTCCCGACGTGCTGCTTCGCCTCAGACGACATCCAAAGCAGACATTTATCAGCGGAAGGTTCTGGTCTCAATGGGATTTTAAAGGTGTCGTGTTTTTCTAGCTCCTACCACGAAACCAAACAATCAATTCGAATGTGTACTGTCGGCAATGAGACAGTTTGAACGAATTCATCATCCAGAAACGTCCAGAGCTCGTTAATCGTGAAGGTGTTGTGTTCCATCACGGCAACGCGAGACCACACACAAGTTTAATCACGCGCCAAAAATTATTGGAGCTTGGGTGGGGTGTGTTGCCACACCCAGCATACTCGCCTTACCTTGCGCCTTCAGACTTGAACTTGTTTCGCTCTCTTCAACAGTCCTTGCATTGTATAACGTTCAATTCAGATGAGGCTGTTAATCAGCACCTTGTACAGTTTTTCGCCACGAAAAATAGGTCCTTCTATGAACGAGGCATTTTGAAGCTCACTGATGGCGAAAGGTTATCGAACAAAACGGGCATTATGTCACTGATTTATCTTTGTTCTTTCTATCAATAAATGACCTTTGCAAAACATGGCTAAAATACGTCATGACGTTTCCGACAACCCAATAAAACACCCACAATTTGCATTGCATTCAATGGTAAACAAACATCCTAGGGATGGGGAATCAGAGACTATTCAGTGCAACGGCAAAAATATGATTTTTTGCTAGTTTAGCGATGACGGAGTGTCATAGCCTTGTATTATACGATTAATCGCGGAAAGCCGTGGCTAAACCAAGGAATACCTAAATCAGTTGCGCTTGATAAACTGCACAAAAATTATTCACCAACGAAACGCATCAGTGTGGTAAACCAAAAGGATTTGCATAATATTTGTAGAGATTTTAAAATTGAGAAATAGGTCATTTTTTTTTCATCAAATGATGTCCTTTCTATTGATATCAGAATAAAGAAAATGAATAGCGAAATGGTATCCTGTTTTAATACGGAAACCAATTGGTGAACTGCTTCCTGGTTTCCCAACAATAAGTGAAGACGAATTTATGTTGGCATTAATGACCGATGCCCAACAGAAGATGTCGAAAAAATATGGGATGGAGTGCATAATGATAGACTCGACCCATGGGACTAATGGACATGGCTTCCAGTTAACTTCCATTATGGTAATTGATGGGAACCATAAGGGATTCCCTTTTAGTATATCATATTCTACCAGAACTGCAGCAGAAACTTTCATTCCAATTTTTGCTGAAATATAAAACCGCTGCTCCAAGTTTTCCTTAAAGCCAAATTTTTCCATGTCTGATGATGCTCTTCATTTGTACCATGCAGCAACTGATATGTTCTCGGCATATTTAACGCTCATGGAATGCTAATATCTAAGCTACACCTGAGTTGGAGAGTAGAAGTCGGTCTACCACCTTCATTAATGCAATATGTTTACGACCCCCGAAACTGAAGTCCGAGAGATCTTCAAGCGTTTTTGTCCGTGAGCATGAGCAGTAAGACTTCTATAGGGAATCATTCCTATCTAGAGAAGCTAGTAACGTCAGTGTAGATTGAACAACGTTAAGAGCGCTCGCGTTGCCAACGCACCCTACCGCGTTGGAAGATCTTACGTAGGGCTAACACCGCCACTTTAGGAGTTAGAAGCGCTCGTCTAGATTGAACCCTGCGTTTTTCTATACTTGCTCATTGTCTTGTTCGGTTGGCATAACCACGCGTTTAATGGAAAGTCTCAACTGCCGCTTTTCGAGCGCTCGTGTGCCCGTAGAATGAGCTTTATTCAGAGCAGCCTCAGATCTACTGTGTAAAGGAGGGTGATTCCTTCAAGTTATTTATTTTAATTTTGAACAAAATAATTTTTTTATTGAAGGTTTAACGACCACTGTGAGCAACTCAATGGGTTATAAACAATCTCCTGTCCCTAATTTAAGGTTACTGGTTCCAGGGAAGGGAAAGAGCCAGTGCCCTAAGACAAACACAACATCCACGCCTCACCGGGATTCGAACCCAGACCCTTCTCGGACGAATGATCATGAGCCAGCGCTTAGACCACTGCGCCACCGGGGCGGCGCAAAACAATTAAACGTTGCTATTGCTTTTAGTTCTTCCTTACAGTAAGTATGTCTATCTCATTTACTGTGTGTAAACTTTAATGTACAAGCAAAAGATATCTATTTGCAAAACATTACGCCGCCCCGTGGCGCAGTGGTTTAAGCGATGGATTCTGATCATTCGAGCGAGAGCGGTGCGGGTTCGAATCCCCCGGTGAGGCATGGATGTTGCGTTTGTCTTACGTCACTTGCTCTCTCCCTTCCCTGGAACCTGTGACCCTAAATTAGGAATGGGCGACTGCTTATAATCCATTGAGTTGCTCACGGTGGTCGTCAAACCTCCAGCAACAACAAAAAAAGGTACAAAATGGCCCATGTGGAGCACAGAACCGGCTCCACATGGACCACAATAATGATTTGTTTAGCACATCAACTTTTAGAAGCTGACATTTTACAAAAACCAAGCCCTTCAGATACAAGCGAAAGTAAAATGGGTGATTATGGTTATTAACCTTAACCATTTAAATATATTTTGCCGAATTCTTTTCTTCTATGATGTATTCATGTTCATGCATCGCTCCGCGCTCTGTGTTAATTCTGATTGGCTGATTTATAACCTTGCATTATGTATGTATGTTCCAAAAATCACTTAAAAAGTTCAAACTACAGGGTTTTAGGTACTTTCCCTGACTTCCTGGCTTTCCTCCTCCTCCCCATACATCCCCCGAAAAATACATCCTTCCTCGTGTTCGATCCTGAAAAAATTTCTGTGCTTATGGGAGCTGAAGTAAACCTTTCGCGGGGCGCACGTTGTATTAGTTACGCCACTGGTAAAGTTACAGTACAGTTTGATGAGAATAGAGCGTGCTATTGTCAACCAGGTTCTCAGATTCTTTACCAGGTGGTCCGGCAATTTTTGCGGTAGTGTACACAGCAATCTACATTCACGACCCAGAATATGGGTAGTATCAGACTTGAGGGTAAAAACAGCATGTAGTAAATATGGGCACAGCTGTGCCAGAGTACCAGGAGATATAATAAAGTTACATGTGAGCAGAAGTCGCCGTTCCATTAATGATGTTTGAATATTTAAGAATTTAGTTTTCTATATCTGTATATGTAGCTCACTCTAAGAACAATAGTAGATGTAGAATATAGCTGGTGCTTTCGGTTTACTGAGTTAAAGGTGCACTAAAAATCATTAGCATATACAAACACGTCTCTGTGCTATGGAAATTATCGAGCTTGGGTCGAGGGAATGTGGTTAAGCTTCTTTATGCTTGGGAATAGAAGTAAGTTTCCTTTTTATGGTGTGGTAAGGGTTCTTCAGTTGCGAAGTACTCCACTGATGACTTATGTACTGTTGACGGAGATTCAGCGGTACTTGTACCAACAACGTGTTTCATCACGTGTGCAGATTTGTAGCTTACCGTTGCGAGCATTGGCTCTGGGCTGAAGCGATTTAATACCGTGCTTAAGCCGCTTGTACTACTGTTCTACGGCTTCATCACAGTGTAGCGATGACGAAATTAACACATTGCTGTGCTCATCGGATTGTTCATAGTACTTAGTAGTGAGTTTGAGCATGATCTCATCAAGAGGCTTGATACTATCCTTATGTAGCACTGAAAGAACGTTCCCCAGTAGCACAATCTTGCAATTTAACGTAGTCAGTCCCAACTATGAGCCACCGTTTTGTGTTACAAAAAGACGGTGACTCAGTCTTGGGCCTACGTTAGATTGCAAGGATGTGCTGCCTGGATAAGTTCCTGCTGGAATTCAAAATGTTAGTCTTAACAATCTACACTGCTGGCCACCTAAAATGCAACACCAAGAAGGAAGCATCCGATTGGCCAGAGAAGGCGGGGTGTAAGTAGTGGAAGTGTGTTGTGCTGCCGGACCTGCGCGTGGGAAGATTCCTGATGCCTCGTCGCAGAACACGGAAGTCATTCCAGCACGTTTCGGAGTTCGACAGAGGACGAATAGTGGCTTATCCCGACAGTGGTTTATCGTACCGAGACATTGGCGCCCGTGTGGGACGACATCCAGCCACAGTGAGGCGAGTATGGATTCGGTGGATGCAAGAGAGACGGACGGACCGACGTGAGCGATTGCCGCAGGCGCGGCACACCACCCACCGAGAAGACCGGCATGTTGTGCGGCGAACATTCACGGCTCGCACCGTCACATCACGAACGTCAGCGCAGGAATTATGGTGTGTTGCAACAACCTGTGTCATCACGTACCGTTCGACGTCGTCTACAGGAGCGGGGACTTGTCGCACGGTGCCCATTGCTCCGATTACCATTGACGTTACACCACCGGCGAGTGCGGCGGCAGTGGGCCGTTGAACGCCGCACTTGGACTACGGAATGACACAACATTGTCTTCTCCGACGAATCCCGCCTCTGCCTGCAAGACCACGATGGTCGGATCGACGTGTGGCGTCACCGCGGCGAGAGACTGTATGACGCCTGCATTATGCATCGCCATACCGGCCCGTCGCCTGGTGTTGGGGTTTGGGGCGCAATTCGTCACAACACCCGCACCCCTCTGGTACGCATCGCCGGTACACTCAACAGCTACCACTACATCTCCGACGTTTTGGAACCTGTAGTCCTCCCTTACCTGCAGGACCTGCCGGCGGCCACGTTTCACCAGGACAATGCGCGCCCGAACGCGGCACGCATCGTGCAACAATTCTTCACGTACCACCAGGTGTCACTGCTGCCGTGGCCCACCTGTTCTCCAGATATGTCGCCCATAGGACACGTCTGGTAGCTGATGGGCAACCGAGTGGTCCGGCATGCACCACCCGCAGCTACGCCTGATGAACTGTGGCAACGTGTGGAAGCAGCCTGGACCGACATACCCCAAGCGCACATCCAAAGCCTCTTTCGTTCGATGCCGCGGCGTGTAGAGGCCGTTATTGCCAGCCATGGGGGCCGCACGAAGTATTAATATCTTCATGTTCCGCAAGTCGCACGGGTCTGTAAGCTCAATCGTTTCATCTTTGTATCTGTTGTTATGTGTCCAGTAAATCTCGCTTTGCTATCTCGTGTCCTTCTTGGTGTTGTATCTTGGGTGACCAGCAGTGTATTTTTAACTGTGGCTAATGCTTCTAGATCTATGTCTGCGTAAACACACAGTTATTCCAGAGGGGACCAGATAGGCTGGCCAAAGTAGCAGCTTAAGTTTGGTGGTGAGTTTACTCCTTGTCACAGTGTTATTCCGGTTCAGACAACGTCCTTTACAATTTGTCTTTTAAAATAAACACAGGTTAGGGTAAAGAGTATTAATCTACCAGATCATTATTTCCTTGCATACAAAAATTGAATCATAAAAATAACAAATAATGAAGAAGTACGTGCAAAACTTGTACAATAATTAAAAAATGCCGTATGTGCACGGTATAGTCCGGGGTCCATACTTGAACACCCAAATAGGTTTTATTAAAACACGAAAGTAAAAGGTTAAAATCATAAAACCTTTTGGACACCCGCACCGGGATCCATCATCAGATACACTAAAAAAGTGAAATATGTGCTGGCCCCCAAACATATGTATGATGACGTATATGACGACATTGCAAATGCCACCTAGTGTGGAAAAGGAGCAAACTCACAAAACGTATGATTAAAGTACCGATGAATGAATAAACTGTATCAGGTTGACCTGTAGAATTATGAAAAGCATTATCCGAAAACAAGAATGTCCAAGGTCTCCGTATAACATGTGGAACATAGTCATTGTAGCATAAATGTCCCCTCCAAATAATGAATAAACTTTCGGCAAAAGTTAAATGCGACCTTTTATTTGGTGTAAGGAGGATCGTGGCTTACTTCCAGATGAGAAAGTGTGTTCCCGAGTTAACCAATCTAGCGAGTGCAGTTGTTATACCTATAACTCGAACACTGTACCTTGCTTCGGGTGTTCACTGTGCGTGAGGTAGATCCTATGTATTCTTGATCCACATCTCCTGGGTTGGAGGCTTTCGGTGAATAACGATAAATACCATGTCTGTTACCCATTTCCACCAGGTCTCGGTCTTTTTTAACTCTGGAAAGGATGTTACGTGTTTTTACACCAAAGCCAAGTCCACATGGTTTACACACATTGTTCAAAATGTTCACTATCCGTGGGATGTATTCAACAAACCCAACATACCTGATTCGTGAAGATTCTCTACTCAAGGAGGTGTCACGCGCATTCCTAATTTTGCGGAAGACACTGTGGACAAGTGAGTCACTGTACCCATGACATCTGGCTATATCACAAATTCGCTTGATTTCCAGCCTTCTAAGTTCATTATTTGAAGAATGAGTGAGGTTTTTGACACGTTTTACTAACAGTTCCCAGTTTTTAATCTCAAGCTTTACCCAGGCATTGGATCGAATCTGGGATTACTAACACCTTGAGACTCCTTTTATTATGGCATCCCTGGATGTTGTATCACTCTCCCCCAGTATCCCTGTTGATTCTGTTCATGAAATCATTGAGTACAAGTTAAGTGATTCAAATGAATTTCCACCGGCAGAGATACAGGTTACCTTGATCGCCTTGAAACGTATACAAAAACTCTCTTACTTCAAGTTTGATGGCGTAATTTACCGACAATACAGTGGGGCACCTATGGGTTCCCCACTATCTCCAATTTTAACTCAACTGGCTTTACAATTTCTAGAGGAGAAATTTGATGTCGGAACTCACCGAGGTTCTGAGACTTTACGTGAGGTATATCGGGAAGGTACAAGGCTCAGATTGTTGAAGCTTATGCACCCACTCAAGTCATCCTTAAGAAGAAATTGAAGAATTTTATGAGGAAATTCGTCATCTAAATAATAAAGGTAAGCAGCACTTGAAGATAATTACGGGAGATTTAAATGCAAAAATAGGGCAACGGCAACAGAATGAAACTTCAGTAGGTAAATTCGGTCACGGCAACAGAAACCAGCGTGGAAATACTCTTGTTAAGTTTGCAGAGGCAGAAGGGTTTTTCATCTTGAAATCCTTTTTCAAGAAAAAGCCACACACGAAATGGACATGAAGACATCCAAATGGGACGACAAGTGAAATTGATTTTATTATGTGCAACAAAAAAATCATCATAGAAGACTGCAGTGTGCTAAACAAGTTCAACACGGGTAGTGACCATACAATGGTGAGATGTAAGATGCACATCAACACTAAACTCAAACGTGGCAAGCTCATAAGACAAACAAGATGCATTGAAATAACCAACCTTAAACACCATAATACCTTCAAGTTGGAACTGAAGAACAGATTCTCTGCTTTAGAAGGCCTAACATCGGAAGAAGTGGATATTTCTGAAGTTAACAGAAAAGTAACCAAAGCACTTATGGAAATAGCAACAAAATTAGCTGGGTCTAAGAACAACTTGCATGTGAACAAATTATCAGGAAAAACCAACATTTTGATGCAAAAAAGAAGAGAGATGAGGACAACTAAAGAAGATGTGACTTCCAAAGTCGAATATATAAAGTTATGCAAGACAGTACGAAAAAGTATCACTTTTTTAAGACGTAAGGAAATTCAACTTTGAACTAGTGAGGAAAGCAATTGAAAACAACTAAAGCCTAAAGATAGCAAAGGGACATCTCAGTAAGGGAAGAAGAAAATTATGGCACTGTGAAAAGAAGATGGTTCTGTAACAAGAAACACAGGCGAAATTTTGACAAAAGTGAAAGATTTCTACTCCAAATTATATGAAAGGGATGATACATGTACTCTAGACATCATGAAAGGTACCAGTACCAGAGTTCTTCCAGTCCTCCCAGCAGAAGTTGCACATGCAATCAAGAACATGAAGCGGGGGAAAAGCTCCAGGAGAAGATGGAATTACTGCAGACATCATACAAGAAGCAAGTGGAGAAATCGAAACAGTACTCGCCCAAATTTTCACTCGATGCCTTAATGAATGGAGGATTCCTAAGGATTGGAACAACGCTACAATGGTCCTGCTACGTAAAAATTGTGACATTTAGGGTCTCCGGAACCACAGACCTATCAGCCTCCTATCAGTAGTTTATAAAATCTTCACTAAAGTTCTTTCACACCGCTTGAAGGTAAAACAGGATATGGCTCAACCGAGAGAACAAGCTGGATTCAGGAGTGTCTACAGCACAATAGATCATATCCACGTACTGCGAGAACTAATTAAAAGAGCGAGGGAATATGAACTTCCATTGTGCATGGCTTGTATCGATTATGAAAAAGCCTTTGATTCGATGAAACCATCAGCAGTTACAATGGCTCTGAAATCCTGTGGTATTGAAGATTCATACATTAATATTATTAATAACATCTATGAAAATGCAGGTGCAAAGATTCGGCTGTTTGAAAATATAACACACATAAAAATTGGAAATGGAGTGAGACAAGGTGACACCATATTTCCGAAGCTCTTTAATGCAACATTGGAAAATGTCTTTCAATCTCTGAACTGGTAAAACACAAGGATAAAAATTAATGGAGATTATCTAACCCACCTTTGTTTTGCTGATGACGTAGTCATTTTTGCAGCTATCCCATCAGAGCTGCAGAGCATGATCCAGGAACTTGCTGACAAAAGTAAAGAAGTGGGATTAAAAATGAACTTTCAGAAGACAAAAGTGATGTTCAATGCATTTACAAGAAATTAAGATTTATCGATTGATGGAGAAAAGCTGGAGATAACAGACACGTACGTTTATATTGGACAGCAGATATCAAGTGAGGGTCACATTGATGAAGAAATTAATCGGCGTGCAAAACTTTCCTGGAGAGCTTTTGGAAGAAACAGCATAATTTTCAAGAGCAATATGCCATTATGTCTTAAAAGAAAAGTGTTTGATCAATGCATCCTTCCAGTGCTTACGTATGGAGCAGAGACGTGGACCTTAACTAAAAGAGACATACAAAGACTGCAGACAACTCAAAGAGGCGTGGAGAGGTGCATGCTTGGTGTAATAAGGAGAGATAAGAAGAGGAACTCGTGGATCAGAAAAATGACAAATGTGGAAGACATCATGGTCAGAATTAAATCCCTGAAATGACAATGGGCTGGACATACTGCCAGAAGGACAGACCATCGATAGACAGCCGAAATTTTAGATTGTATTCCAAGGGACAGGAAAAGACCCAGAAGAGGACCACATGGGAGATGGGTGGATGAAATTGGAAAGTATGCGGGAGTGACATGGAGGAGACTGGCACAAGACAGACCGTTGTGGAGGAAACTTGGGGACACCTTCGTCCAGCAGTGAATCGATAATAGTTGACAATGATGATCAATGATGATATCGATAACATTTTGTTGTTTTGGACTCATAGCGTAGAAGACATGCACTCGTTTACTTCTTACATGTCGTCGCAGTTCCGCTCCATAAACTCCACTTTGGAGTGCGTAAAGGAGAGCAGTTTGTCTTTACTGGACTTAACTTTAAAAAGAAATTCACTTACACAGTCTTTGCAGTATTCGGTTTATCGAAAACCCACGGCTACTAATGATATCATCCCAGCACAGTCCTCCCACCCGATGACACACCAATTGGCTGCCATTCGATTCCTTGTGAACAGAGCGATCACTCATTCTTCAAATAATAAACTTAGAAGGCTGGAAATCAAGCAAATATTTGATATAGTCAGATGTCATGGGTACCGTGACTCACTTGTCCACAGGGTCTTACGCAAGATTAGGAATGCGAGTGACACCTCCTTGAGTAGAGAATCTTTACGAATCAGGTATGTTGGGTCTGTTGAAAACATCCCACGGATAGTGAACATTTTGAAAAATGTGCGTAAACCATGTGGACTTGGCTTTGGTGAAAAAACACGTAACATCCTTTCCAGAGTTAACAAGAAAGATGACACCGAATTTTCGGGTGTAATAAGCACGTCTTTTGAATCCGTTCTGACGCAAATTAAATTTATCAAAGCTATTCAAAGTCAATGGAACCGGTATGGAAAGCAATAGTATCTGACGAAAGAAAGAAGATTTTCAATCGGGTTTTTAATCCCTCTGATATTGCTGTAAACCGAATCGTGAGCTTACGAACTCTTAGAAACAGATATCGATAAAAATAAGACGTGACTTTACGTTCCCTGGTGGGAAAACCATGCATTATTCTAGGAAGAAAGTATTCTTAAAAGGTGTATCCATATAAGCGGTATCGGTCGAAGAAAAAAAAAATTAGTCGAGTTTTCAGGAGCCCAGATTTTGCAACAAATACTTCAGAAGCAGAAATTTACACGCATGACCCCTGGTGGCTAAACCATTCTTTACCAAACATTAGAAATTATGTAAAAAATATTTTCCATCAGTTCTTGTATGCGATACGGGAAGAATTTTTAAAATCTGATCTTTAGGAGCGGAAATATTGTAGAAAACGCAATTAACCTTTGTGCCCCCTAGCGGAAAGTCTACGATTTACTTGAAAATTTTGAATTTATAAGGAAAACAGTTCGCATCGGAAACACTATCGAACAAAGAAGAAATTTTTCAAATCGTACTCTTAGAAGTAGAGATATTGACAAACATAAGATATTTATCCACGCCCCCTGGCGTAGAATCAATGCATTTTTTCAAGAAGAAAATTTTCTTTAGAGGTATGTTGACATGAGGAGTAGTATCGGTTAACAAACAACTTCTTTTTTCAATCGAGATTTTAGAAGCTCATATTTTGCTGCAAATACAACAGAAGCGGAAATTAAGACTCACGCCACCTGGTGGCCAAACCATTTCTTACAAAAATTAAAAAATATGTGCAAACGATTTCCCATCAGAAGCTGTATGCCGTGCAGAAATAATTTTTCAAATCGGAGATTTAGAAGCAGAGATATATTGGGAAACGCAATTTACATTTACGCCCCCTAGCGGAAAGTCTATGAATTACTTAAAAATTTTGAAATTATATGAACCACATGTCACACTAGAAACACTATCCAAAAAAGAAGGAATTTTTAAAATCGGACTCCTAAAAGTAGAGATATTGACAAAAATAAGATATACATCTACGCCCCACGGCGAAGAAACTGTGAAATATTTAAAGAAGAAAATGATTTTAAAAGGTCTGTTGACATGAGTAGTATCGGTCAACAAGCGACGTTTTTTTCAATCGAAAATTTAGAACACCATATTTTGCTGCAAATACAGCAGAAGCGGAAATTAAGACTTACGTCCCCTGGTGGCCAGACTATTTTTTTTACAAAAATAGAAATTATGTGCAAACGATTTCCCATCAAGAGCTGTTTCCGGTGCAGAAAGAATTTTTTAAATCGGAGATTTCCAAGCAGAGATATAGGGGGAAACGCAGTTTACCGCTACGCCCCCTAGCGGGAAGTCTATGAATTACTTGAAAATTTTGAAATTACATGAAAAACATGTCACATGGAAAACACTATCCAACAAAGAAGGATTTTTTCAAATCGGACTCCTAAAAGTAGAGATATTGACAAAAATAAGATATACATCTACGTCCCCTGGCGAAGAAACTGTGAAATATTTTAAGAAAAAAATATTCCGAAAAGGTTTTTCGATGTGAGTGGCATCAGTCCACGAAAGAATTTTTTCAGTCGATATTTTAGAAGCTCCGAGTTTATGGCAAATACATCAGAAGCAAAAATTAACACTTACACCCCCTGGTGGCCAAAGTATTCTTTACCAAAAATTTGAAATTATATGCAAAAGATTTTCCATCACGAGATGTATCCGCTGAAGAAAATATTTTCAAATCGGAGTTTTAGAAGACGAGTTATCGAGGAAAAGGTAATTTACTTTTACGCCCCCTAGCGGAAAATCTATGAGTAATTTGAGAAAGTAAATATATCTAAAATACTCTTCGTTATAAATGGAATCGAAAGATAATATTATTTTTCCAATCGGATGTTTAGAAGCAAATATGTGGAATAAAACGTATTTTTGAATTCGACATCATCTGCGTTTACACATTCTACCGGCGAAATTGCACATCGTAAAAAAAAAAAACGAAATAAAGGATCCTCATTTGCATATTTCAAGCTTCCAAATGCAAAAAGAGTTTTTCAAATCTGACTAATAGTTTCAGAGATATCGTGGGTACAGGCGGACGGACAAACCGATAACAGAAGCACGATCTTTTTTTACAAAAGACGTGCTAAAAAAGATCGAGACCTGGTGGAAATGGGCAACAGACATGGTATTTATCGTATTTCACCGAAAGCCTCCAACCCAGGAGATGTGGATCAAGTATACATAGGATCTACCTCACGCACATTGAACACCCTATATCAAGGAACATATGTACAGTGTTCGAGTTATAGGTATAACAACTGCACTCGCTAGATTGGTTAACTCGGGAACACATTTTCTCATCTGGAAGTAAGCCACGATCCTCCTTACACCAGGTAAAAAGTCGCATTTAACTTTTGCCGAAAGTTTGTTCATTATTTGGAGGGGACATTTATGCTGCAATGACTATGTTCCACATGTTATACCGAGACCTTAGACATTATTGTTTTCGGACAATGCTTTTCATAATTTGGCAGGTCAATCTGATACAGTTTAATCATTCATCGGTATTTTAATCGTGTGTTTTGTCAGTTTGCTCCTTTTCCACACTAAGTGGCATTTGTAATGTCGTCATATACGTTATCATACATATGTTTGGGGGCCAGCCCATATTTCACTTTTTTGGTGTATCTGATGATGGATCCCGGTGCGGGTGTTTTTTTTTTTTCTTTTTTTGATTGGAGGTTTAACGACCACCGTGAGCAACTCAATGGGCTATAAGCAGTCGCCCGGTGCGGGTGTCCGAAAGGTCTTATGATTTTAACCTTTTATTTTCGTGTTTTTATAAAACCTATCTGGGTGTTCCAGTATGGACCCCGGACTATACCGTGCCCAGATGGCATTTTTTAAATATTGTATTGATAAAAATAGCATTCCGTTTTATTTAAAATCTAATCCAAGCAGTAAATTAGATTTATTTTAAATCTAATTTTGCAGTGACCGATTTTAAGTTGGAAAATAAATTACTGTTATTTGTTTTATATCTCACATATATCAATAATTCCGTAGTGTCCCACAAAATTGTGTGACACAGGTAGGGCGTTCCGACTTGGAAAATGGCTCATTTTCGATATCTTTATCCCTAAAAACTATCGCGGGAAAATAAATATTTTCTTCTAAGTTTAATCAGCTGGTTACTGTATGTGTCACAAAGCTTACGGCAAGTTTTCCGAATTCGTCAGCGCAGCACGGGGCAGACGGGGTTGCCACTCAGTGTGGAAATGGTCGTATAACCTTGGGGGTGAGGCCAGGCCAAAGCCCACGAGCAAGGAGCTGATTGGCTATTATCAAGGAAAAATCGGCTGCGTGTGATTCTATTGCTATTCAACTGTAAACTGTGTTAATGCTACATTGCGGACGAAACATGGTTCGTGAGAGACCAAGGTACTTAGAAGGAGGAGAGGTAGGTCCATCGTAACGGCACCGTCTTAACGCTTCTCTTCGCTGCGCTGTGACGACACGTGGCCATAAGCGAAGTTGTAACGCGCACGTAGCTATACCGAAAAAGTGTCATGTGCTCTGTGAATTTTCAATCGAAATAACGGAGCTAGTTTTGAGTAAATAATTTTAAAGTAAAAAGTGTGCAAACATCCAACTATTTTTCAAAATAGAGTAAAAAATATATATAGTATATACTGGGAAAAAACGGGAATATGACATGAATACTGTTCGATGCTTTTTAGCTGAATATTTTTTTCTTTTCCAAAAGCACACTGCAATGGCTCTTTGGAGCTGGGAAATCTACATTTCATTACGTCGAATCAATCATTTACCAATTTCATAAAATTAGCAATTTGTTTTCTTTTAGGAAAAAAAATACTCTACAGCTTTGCTTACGTTGTTAGTTTGCATCTGGGACGCGAAAACTAATTCTCTGTCTCATGGGGCCTCTTACATTTGTGTGGATCCATTTTATTTTATGAAACACCTTTAATTCTGAGTTATTACGTTCCAGCAAAAGGTCAAATATCTGGCGAGTGATGGTTCCACACTACAGCGTGTTCCGCGATCAAATATATGATTTCGGAGAAGTTTAAGTATATGGGGCATATCGGCAAACATCCATATTTTTCTATTTTCATTTACTGGATTTGGAAAAGAAGACAATACTGGGGTTATTCCAAGCTGCCTCCAAACCTTGATATCCCCCCCCATCCCAAAGATCGGGTACCACTCCATGCACTAAATAACCCGATTGCTCAACAGCTCGAATTACGTCAGTTAGCAGCTTTTGATCCATCTCCTTATCAAAGGAATAATACGGTATATGGTTTTTTCCAAGCTTTCCAGAAGCCTCTCAGCGTAACTACTAAAACGTTACTATGCAGTCCTAAAATTTTATCTGTGGCAGCATCATAATGATACCAGCAATCAACGCTCATTTCACCAAAAGATATACCTGAAACTTTGTCGAATTCGGCTAGGTGTATAGGATTCATTTTCATCACCTTTAAAACGGGCTCAATTAAACCATCGGTAACACAAATTTATCACACCACCGTTTCAGAGAGGAAATGCTTGGAAGCAGTATGTGCATTTTATTTTTGATGAATATATATGCTTTTCGAGAAATAGCATGCAAAACAAGTGCTTGACTTATATCTTCTTCATTCCATTTTGCTGGTCTCTTTTTTGACACAAGAGTTTGAATTTGCACTTCAGGGAAACAATGGCCAAGCAAATTTATGATAGCTGGCCACCTTTCACTGTTGCTCAGCAAATTTCTGCAAGCGTTTCATAATATTAATTTCCGTTTTCAGGCTTCTTTTCTCGAGGCAAAAGCATTGTTTTACCATTACCAACTGTTTTCTTACTTTTGATAATTCTTCCCGTAGTGAATTATTTTCACTCTTCAGTTGCATTATATTTTTGTTCAGACATCGCACTTCTCACATAACGTTGATGGCATCATAAATGTTATTCAGGAATGATGTCACTTTCATTGTGACCTGTGATTTGACGTTTAATTATAGATATACTTTCAATTCGATTTAATGCCATTTTTTTTCTGACCTCTCCGATCTTAAACCGTTCACTTCGAACAGAAGTTTGCTACTCCATCTGTTAAGGCATATGTTTTGTAGGCAAGGCATTTTTTCTCAGTTTTTTCTTGGGAGGCAAGTTCAGCAATTCATTTCTAAGATCTCGCTCTTACTTGGAGACATCAAAGTGTTCTGAACACATTCGTGCTTTCTTTGCATCGAATACATCCTTTCGACGGCATTTCTCTACCCATTGCTTCAAGAAATCTCTATCCAATGGGAAAACATGGTATGTAACATCTAACTTCCTTTCCTTTGAATTGTTATTACGACCAAGTGCAACAGCGTATCATGGTATTTTCGAGATAGTTGTACACAGAAAACAAATGAAGAAAAAAATGAATAAAACGACAAAGCAGGTCTAAAATTGACAAAGAAATGCAGCGAGTAATCGACACTACAGCACAAGCTCCGAATGCTCAAAAGATCGTTTATGGCCAGTGTGACGTCACACTACAGCTCATATAGTGACAGCTCGCCGGCGGCACGGAAACAAAGGCGATTGGACCTACCTCTCTTCTTTCTAAGTACCTTGAGAGAGACTACCCAAACGAGGGCATGTTTTTCGTAATGTACGTGAGCGAAGGAATTTTGAAAATGCACGTAACGATCGCAGTAATACACGCGGAAACCTATCTTTCTAAAAAGCTTTATTGGATTAAACTGACATACATGAGCACAGTTTGGGTGTGATAAATATTGAGCATGAGCACAGACTGGGTGTGATGAATATTGAGTGTGCACACTGCCACGCTTGGCATTCCGCTAAAGAGGAAACTAATGGTCATTTTAATTCCTGCTGTCATAACGGCCTCATTTCCCTTCCAGAACTACAGATAAATATGCGGCTGAAGGACTTACTTCTGAACAGTCCTAAGTTTGTCCAGCACATCCGGAAATAAAATAGCGCAATGCTTTCCTCTCGGCCACAAAACAGGAAATTTCAGGGACTGATCCATACTGCTTTAAAATTCAACGACAGATTCACAGGTGCATCTTTAATTTATTTCATTTATTTCATTTATTTATTCATTCAGTTGCCACTACAGCAACTAGGAAAAGCAGGAGAAATGCAGTGAGGCCTGACATAGCCTTCCTCTCCCCAGAATACAAAAACATCAAGCTTAACAGAAAAGGCAAGCCAACACATATATGGTAGGTTAATATGTGAATATACACGTACTAGCTCACAACCAACACGTATATCAATGTGTTCCATCATGAATAGCCTTCATTATATCTAAACAAACAAGCATCATATACACTTCACTATATAATCACATATATATTTATAAATAAACAAAAAATAACGTTTGTTCCTCACTTTATAATCATACTAACCCACATTTCTTCCATTCAATCGAAATTGTCTACTGTTTACTAATTATTTTATAAGATGTGCCTTTAGTTTTATTTTAAATAATTTAAAATTATTAATTGATGTTAGTTCTTGTGGCAATGAGTTCCAGAATTTTGCGCCACTATAATTTATATTCATTTTAAGTTTCTCAGTTTGTGAGAACATTGGAATTAGTAGTAATCTATTCCTAGTATTGTGGTAATGAGTATGTATATTTAGTGTTATTATATCATTGTGCATACCATTTTTAATTCTTTTATACATTATTTTTACCAAGTTATAATCATATAATTGCTTTATCGTTAAATTATTATACATATTGGGGTTCACTTTTGACCGAATATATGGTGAAAATTACCACTATATATATATATATAATTATATATATTGGGGTTCACTTTTGACTACTTACTGGTGAAAATTACCCTTTATACATCCTAGGCAGCTACTGATATACGTATCGGTCGTACTGCAAACAAAGAATTAAAGCGATCGATATTTACAGCCCTGGCAAATATTCTGGCTAACAGTCCTTACGCCCAAGCACGCATGACTGTAGCTCAGGCGATTGAACATGAAGTAGCAGGAAACAAGCTAGACCTGCGTTTTCTTGATAACATATTTACAAATGCTTTATATTCCCTCAACAAAACACATAAAGCATGAAAAAATGGAGGGTATTTTATTACCGCTTTACTTGCTTGAAAACTGCGAAAAATACTTCTCACTAAATTGGGGTTTTTGTCCCACTAATCCTCTAGTCGAGAATAATTATACAATAAAAATTTTGTAAAATAATTATGGATTTTTGGTATTATCAGTTGGAAAATTTTCAAATCCCGACTTTGCGGATTATACATCTATCCGGATAGCACCTCTTAAAAGAGAAAAAAAAATCCTTTTTTGAAGAACTTTGGTTTTTGGTCTGAGATATAATTAGCAGCAGATGTCGAATATTGGAAAATAAAAAAAAATGCTTTAGCGTCAGAAAAGCGTAATGCAATACAGAGATAGAGGTTTGAAAACAGTTCGAAAGGGATTTTTTTTTTTTTTTTACTTGCGAACATTATGACAGAAAATACAATGCAACGAAGGAAATATTATTTGCTCTCGCGGAAGACTACGTGCTGTGAGAAGCTCGGCACGACACACGTTCGTGGGTGCAGCTCGTCTAAGTATGTAACCAAACTAAGGAACTGTCAAGTCTAACAATGGAGCTACAGAAATGCAGGAAAATAATTCGTGATTTTTTTTTCTCTTTATTTACTTGAAAGTAACGCAACGGCACTTAAGACTTTTTCTTTTTTTTTTTACTTATAGAGCTTATTCAGAAAGTAATGCCTCCATATTTATACACAATCCCAATGGCAAGGTATCAAATTAGAACAAAACAAGAGCAAAGCTCAGAATTTCTACTTTAGTTCTCATATTTTTTTTCTACATAGTCCTCCTCACTCTTTATAGAGGTATGGCAACGTTTAACGTGTTTTTTTTTTGTGGTTTTTTTTGGGGTTTTTTTTTAAACCCATCTCTGTGCCGCCCCGGTGGCTCAGCGGTCTAAGCGATGGCCTCTGATCATTTGTCCGAAAGGGGTCGGGTTCGAATCCCGGTGAGGAACGGATGTTGTGTTTGCCTTACGGCACTGGCTCTCCCTGCCATGGAACCAGCGGGTGACTGCTATAGTCCATGGAGTTGCTCACGGTGGTCGTTAAAACTCCAATCAAAAAAAAAAAATATCTCTGTAAAAATCTTCACGTTGTTCACAGAACTTTTTCCTCGTAGAAGCTTGAATATCTTTACTGCAAGTGAACTGAAATCCTTTCAGATGTCTCTTGAGAGCCGAAAACAACCAGAAGCCGGACGGCGCTAACTCTGGGTTGTAGATAGAGTGTTAAAGAACGTTAAATCAGATTTCCTGTATGGTCTCTGAAGTGAAAGCATTGACGTGGGGTTTAGCGTTGTCGCGTTGCAGAATCATTGGCTTTTTACCTACACACGCGGTTTATTCTTTTCTTAAACCTTTTCAAGGTATGCACGAAGCTCTCAGAGTTGGTAAACCATGTACTCCTAATGAATTATGCCTCTGTAGTCCCATAGCAAAGTGAGCATGCACTTACAGGCAGAAATTGTAATTTAGTATGTTTACGCTCGAGGAGAGGACGGGTGTCGGTATTCCAGCGATTGATTTTCCATTTCCGGGGTCATAATGGTAAACCCAACTCTCATCACCAGTCACAATGCTTTGGAGAAAATCGCTTCCACACCAGCAAGCAACCTTTGGCATGTTTCAAATCTCGATCTCTTCATTTCAGTCGTTAGGTGAAGAGGTACCCACAACACTTTGTTATACTCTAAAACGTTAGCAATGTCATCGACACTACCTAAATTAATATTCAGCTCACCTGCTATGGGTCTCAAAGTTATTCTACGATTTTCCCTGATGAGTTCATAGACTTTTTTTTCCTGTTGAAAACGCAAATTGTGATTACGGGCCTCCTTCTTCGTAGCTGATCCTTTACGGCCAACATTCCTCCACTTTGATTTTCTTACCCAGTGACGAATAGTGCTTATATCCAAAGTTCCAGCACCATACACAGTAACTAATATAGCGTGAATTTCTTTGGGAGGTACATTTTCATGAGTTATGAACTCTATAACTCGTCGATGTTTGACACCCGTCCACACAGTTAAAAAAGAATCATCAATTTTAAACACAATTAAATACAAACAGATGTACAGTGTTCTATTACACAATCAAATGAAGCTAATGGCACCAAGAATCGTTTGCCGTCTAACTAGTTTCTAGACAACAAGTGATGCGTTAGTTATGCAACAAGTCACATTTGCGTGGAGGCATTGCTTATTGGACGCGCTCGTAATAAAGAGATCGTTTTGATAATTTCGTTGGACTGCTGGATCATCTCGTGAAACGCGACTTTTCTGTAGGAAATTACTGCTCGGAATTACACGGTGGTTTCTTTTTTCTAAATTTGGTGCTTTGTGGATTACCAGCCGCCGCGGATTATGCGACAGAAATACTGATGCGGCGAGGTTGGGCGGCTGGTATAATTGATTAACCAGGGGGATGGGCTTAAAGCGTGTAACTAAATTGTGTCAATAATTTGATTTAAGATTCGGCCAATTACAAAACTAATTAGGGAATCACTATGCTTAACTGGGGAGAACAATTAATAGGCCTTTGCAAAAAGTAGAACAAAGGAGAGATAAGGGTTTGTGATGAGCCCCAACCAATGTTCCTATCCCACAGAAAGGCGACCACACATAGCCCGCAAGTTTGGCACTGAAAGCCTAATAAACATGTCTCTCCGTAGAGCATTAACGTCTAAAAGGGATTAGTGAACGCCAGACGTATGGTTGTTTGAAGTCAGAAAGGGGCAAGTTCGGCCTTTGATACCTACGCAAACAAGCAAAGTACTCTGTATGGAGACAACTGACGAAAACCATCAGACCACAATGATACCTGGCAACAGAAGCGACGAAAAGTCCAAATGATTCTGTTGGCAGTCGAATTCCAATTCTCAACATACCGAGCTTCAGTTGTAGGGCAACGCCCTAAAAAGGATTAATCATTTCATCCTACGTATACGTTAGTATAATCATGTGGTAATAAAATATGGATTCTAGATTTCTTTCAGGATGATGCTTGTTGTTCAAATTTAACTTCGGATTACACTAGTGCAAGAGCTCCTATGAAGGAATCAGTATGTTTTATCAGTTCGACTTAGTAAATCAATTAAACAATTGATTTTGGTAAATCAATTAGGCGTCGCTTGTTTAGACCTAGAGAAGATTAATATGTTTCCATGTCGTGACATCTGAAAGAGCATAAATATTTGGCTATTAACAAAAAAAAAAATAAAGCGAATTAATTGTTTTTTTCTAGGTGGTTGAACAGTATGACACTAGTGTTCTAAAGCATTTTTAGATGTCCTGAATAATTCAAGAACATTTGACAGTTCCAAAGACTTCCACTGTTTTATGAAAAAAAATATTTAAGGAATACAAAATAAATAAGTACTAAAATGTCAGATATGTCAGTTCATTAATACTTAAGAGAGGAATTGCTATAAATTATATTTAATTGGTTTTGTATGTGTTTAAATCAGTCAGACTTATGTATACGCTTGACACCGAGCAGTACCGATCACAGAGGTTTTGAACTGTATAGCTGCCATCATGACAGAGACATGACCAAATTAAAAGAGCATATTAGATGTTAAAGGTTTAGGGTCAAGCAATGGGACCACTTGCTGCAGAGAGAAATAAACAAACAAATTCATCATCGTGTGCCGAATTTATTGTTTTGAAAATAATATGTTCAGTGTTTCTCCCTGTATTACGGTTAAAGAGTGTATAGGGTGATTAATAAACTTCACTATAACAATCCTCGAAGTCGAAAACGCACACACACACACACATAAACATGGAAGAAAGAGATTTGGGAAGACCTCCATCCAGCTGTGGACTGAGAATGGTTCGTAATGATGATAACAATGCGCACACGCATGCGCACATACACAATACTACTTTGACTAAACTAGAGATTTTTCTGCAAAGAAGAATAGATATTTCGAAGTTTTAACGAAACGAATGTCATTAAACCTTACAGAAATGGCTTTGTAAGATATGCTCCGAAAAGAGCTCAGAAAACTCTTAATGAAAATCACTGTTAATGAACAATCAATTAAGGCATGAACCAAGATATTCTATTCTTTCATCAGCGAAATCATTATTGCCACCCCTATCTTCACGCTCAGAATATATACCAAGAAAGATGACACTGAATTTCCGGGTGTAATAAGCACGTCTTTTGAATTCGTTCTGACGCAAATTAAATTTATCAAAGCTATTCAAAGTCAATGGAACCGGTATGGAAAACAATACATCTAACGAAAGAAAGAAGATTTTCAATCGGGTTTTTAATCCCTTAGATATTGCTGTAAAAGGAATCGTGAGCTTACGAACTCTTAGAAACAGAGATATCGACAAAAATAAGATGTGACTTTACGTCCCCTGGTGGGAAATCCATGCATTATTTTAGGAAGAAAGTATTCTCAAAGGGTTTATTCATATAAGCGGTATCGGTCACGTCCAAGAAAAAATAATTAGTCGAGTTTTCAGGAGCCCAGATTTCGCAACAAATACTTCAGATGCAGAAATTAACACTTATGACCCCTGGTGGCTAAACCATTCTTTACCAAACATTATAAATTATGTAAATAAATATTTTCCATCAGGTCTTGCATGCGATACGGGAAAGTTTTTTCAAATCGGAGCTTTAGGAGCAGAAATAAAGCAATTTACCTTTGTGCCCCCTAACGGAAAGTCTATGATTTACTTGAAAATTTTAAATTTATAAGAAAAAAATTTCGCATCGGAAACACTATCCAACAAAGAAAGAATTTTTCAAATCGGACTCCTAGAAGTGGAGATATTTACAAAAATAAGATATACATCTACGCACCCTGGCCTAAAATCAATGCATTTTTTCAAGAAGAAAATTTTCCTAAAAGGTTTGTCGACATGAGAGTATCGGTCAACAAACGACTTTTTTTCAATCGAGATTTTAGAAGCTCATATTTTGCTGCAAATACAACAGGAGCGGAAATTAAGACTTACGCCACATGGTGGCTAAACCATTTCTTACAAAATGTAGAAAATATGTGCAAACGATTTCCCATCAGGAGCTGTATGCGGTGCAGAAAGAATTTTTCAAATCGGTGGTTTAGAAGCAGAGATATAAGGGGAAACGCAATTTACGTTTACGCCCCCTAGCGGAAAGTATATGTATTACTTGAAAATTTTGAAATTATGTGAACCACATGTCCCACTATAAACACTATCCAACAAAGAAGGAATTTTTCAAATCAAACTCCTAGAAGTAGAGATATTGATAAAAACGAGATATACATCTACGCCCCCTGGCGTACAAACCATGCAGTATTTTAATAAGAAAATGTTTTTAAAAGGTTTGTCGACATGAGTAGTATCGGTCAACAAAGGACGTTTTTCTCAATCGAGAATTTAGAAGCTCATATTTTGCTGCAAATACAACAGAAGCTGAAATTAAGATTTATGCCCCCTGGTGGCCAAACTATTTCTTTACAAAAATTAGAAATTATGTGCAAACGATTTCCCAGCAGGAGCTGTATCCGATGCAGAAAGAATTTTTCAAATCGGAGATTTAGAAGCAGAGATATAGGAGGAAACACAATTTACCGATACCCCCTAGCGGAAAGTCTATGAATTACTTGAAAATTTTGAAATTATGTGAAAAACATGTCACACGGACAACGCTATCCAACAAAGAAGGAATTTTTCAAATCGGACTCCTGGACGTAGAGATATTGACAAAAATAATATACACATCTACGCCCCGTGGCGGAGAAACTGTGGAATATTTGGAGAAAAAAATTGTCCAAAAATGTTTATTGATGTGAGTGGCATCGTTCTAAGAAATAATTTTTTCAATCGATATTTTAGAAGCTCCGATTTTATGGCAAATACATCAGAAGCAAAAATTAACAATTACGCCCCGTGGTGGACAAAGAATTTTTTACCAAGAATTTGAAATTATATGCGAAAGATTTTCCATCAGGAGATGTATCTGCTGAAGAAAAAAATTTCAAATCGGCGTTTTAGAATAAGAGGTATCGGGGAAAATGTAATTTACTTTTACGCCCACTAGCGGAATATCTATGCGTAATTTGAAAAAGTAACTATATCTAAAATACTCTTCGACATAAATGGAATCGAAAGATAAAAAAAAGTTGAATCGCATGTTTACAAGCAAATACACTGACGGAAAAAAATCCCAACACCAAGAAGCGGTTGTGTTAGATAAACGACAGTTGGTAGGCGGTGAGAGTACATCTGTAAGATGACGTCTATGCAAATTTCGCGCTCGGGGCATACGTGTGGCGCTAGTAGCACCCCTCGGAACATGCAAAGCAGCTTTGTTGTAAATTCGCGCTGTAACGTTCGTGAGCGTTAGTTATCGTTGAGATTCGACGTAGTGTGTTGATGTTAGTCAAGAATGCCTTTAAGAAGACGAAGAAGCCATTATCAATAGCTCACGGAGTTTGAACGAGGTCGTGTAATAGGGCTACGAGAAGGTGGATTTTCTTTCCGCAATATTGCAGGACGACTTGGCAGGAATGTAGCCACTGTGCATGATTGTTGGCAGCGGTGGTCAAGGGAAGGTACTGCCTCAAGAGGACCGGGTTCTTGCCGGCCACGTGGCAATAGAGAGGGAAGACCGCTGTGTACGGCGTATGGCCGTGGCGCATCGTACTGCGTCTGAAACAGCAATTCGAGGTGCAGTTGCCGCCACAGTGACACGAACTGTTACAAAATGGTTACTTGAAGGACAGCTCTGAGCCAAACGCCCTGTAGCGCGCATTCCACTTACTCCAAACCACTGCCGTTTGCAACGTCAGTGGTGTCAAGCTAGAGCTCATTGGAGGACGGAGTGGAGATCTGTTGGGTTTTCTGATAAAAGCCGGTTCTGTCAGGGTGCCAGTGATGGCCGTGTGTTGGTTAGAAGGAGGCCAGGTGAGCGACTGCAACCAACCTGTCTGCGGCCGAGACACACTGGACCTACACCTGGAGTTATGGTCTGGGGAGCAATTTCTTATGACAGCAGGAGCACTCTCATGGTTATCCGACGCACCCTGACGGCACAGTTATATGTCGGTCTGGTGAGTCAACCTGTTGTACTGCCATTCATGAACAGCATTCCAGGGGGTGTTTTCCAAAAAGATAACGCTCGCCCGCATACCGCTGTTGTAACCCAACATGCTCTACAGAGTGTCGACATGTTGTCGTGGCCTGATAGATCACCAGATCTTTCACCAATCGAGCACGTATGGGACATCATTGGACGACAATTCCAGCGTAACCCCCAACCAGCATTAACCGTCCCTGTATTTACCGACCAAGTGCAACAGGCATGGAACTCCATCCCACAAACTGACATCCAGCACCTGTACGACACAATGCATGAACGTTTGCGTGCTTTCATTCAACATTCTGGCGGTTACACCGGTTAATAATGCACCAGCATTTCACATTTAAAATGGCTTTTCTCGCGTTTATACAGTAATAAGCTGTGATCTTCAAACGTTAATCGATTAAATATGTTACCTATACAAATGTATTTCCGCCATTTCATTCCTCTACAACTATTTTTTCGTGGTGTTGGGATATTTTTTCCGTCAGTGTATGTGGAATAAAACGTATTTTTGAATTCGACATCATCTGCATTTACGCTCTCTACCGGTGAAATTGCACATCGTAAAAAACCGAAATAAATGATTATCATTTGCATATTTCAAGCTTCCCAAAGCAAAAAGAATTTTTCAAATCGGACTAATAGTTGCAGAGATATCGTGGGTACAGACGGACGGACAAACAGATAACAGAAGCACGATCTTTTTTACAAATGACTTGCTAAAAAGGCGGCAAAGGAAGATCTTAAATGTTCACCAGCACGAAGCCCGTGCAATGGAAGGAGCGAATGACTTGTCGGGCTTTGAACGTTGACTGACTATCGGCGCAAGGTACCCGGGACCTATTATCACAGCAACGGTTGGCGTTGTTGGCCGTTAGGGGGCTGCAGTAGTGAAGGTGTGGCTGGAATAATCTGAAGGGGAACCCTCATACACCTAATTTGTGGAAAAGAGGAAACAGCCACTGGTTGAAAGCCAAGAAGTCCGGTTTGTGCGTGACAACCGAGACCAGAAACGAATCGCAAACCCTCAGTTACCGGCTGATTATAATCAACGTGCACAGAGAAACGTTTCCTAGCACAAAATGTTAAGACGCTGTTGCGGATGGTCTTAACGAATCGGCGGTCCGTTCTTGTGCATATCGGCTCCGATCGTCATAAACAGCGCCACCTGCAGTGAACACGACAGTACCGAAATTTGACAATGGATTGATAGCGAGGAGTTACCTACTCTGATGAATCCAGATTTCAGCTCTTGCATGACGATGGATTGGTCCATATTCGATGCTGTGCAAGTGAGCAGCTGAAACATGACTCCATGGTGGGAAGATTGTTGCCATGGGCAGCACATGGGCGCCCCATCTCCGATGAACGCCACCTAACCACCAGATCCTACCGAGGCACTGTTACGGACTAAGTCTGCGTGGTGACTGTGTACCCGGGGGAACGGGACTCTTTCAGGGAAACAGTGTGCCGAGTTACAATGTCCGAATTGCCAAAGGGTGTTTACAGGATCATGTTCAAGCACTTCGTGTGATCAACTGGCCGCATAAGTTTCCCAAACTTGATCTCATCCGACATTCACAGGATGCAGTAAAGCGTAATATTCGTCAATCCGTGCGATTACCAGCTCTGTCACTGCACTTCGGCCCGTCATGTTCTTCGGCTGGTACAGTATATCTGAGGACATCTTTCGCAGTTTAATGGACACAATGCCATACCGAGTCCAAGGGATTATGGTCAAAAGTGGTCCAGTACTCATGAGTGTAAACACATATGACGATTCAACACGTGCCAGAAGATGTTTTAGATGATTTTACAATAAACACATCGGGTAAAAAAATTACGGACGCCGATTGAAACATTTGCATAAGCATAAAGTTGATGAACCTAACAAGTTGCATACATATTGTGAGAGAAACTGCTGAAATATAACTGTGGATGTCTGAGATGTGTGTTTAAAGTATCTGTAGCATTCTGCATTTCCTTCTAGAGGTACAACTATGAGCTGTAAAGGTGAAGTTACTGAGTGGCAAACGGGAGTCAACGTTTTTGGCGGAGAACATGGTTATTCCTTGCAAAAAGTGGAGAAGTTTGTTCCTTTGTCCGAGTCAACAGCAGTAGTCAATAAAAAGTATGGAAGCTATGACTGTAAGCGCAGCCACTGTGGTAAAAGCTCTGCGATGGCAAATCGGGATCGCAGGTGTTTGGGCCGATAAGCAACTCCTGCACGTTTCGAGACTAGTCAAGAACTGCTTCAATAGTATAATGCTGGATCAAGTAAACCAGTCCCAGAACGAACGCTATGAAAAGAATTGCACGGCTTGAGCACTTTCAGTCGTGTTTCCCGTGTACGCCCGAAGTTAACAATTGTCTAGAAAAAAAATTGCCTTGCTTATGCAAAACACTATTGTCACTGGATCACTGAGCAGTGACGACGAAATACACTCACGGACAATGAAATTTGGTATCTAGAGAAAAACGTACTACAACCGCGAAGCTTTGCAAATAGCTAGAGTGCGTACTGGTATGCAAATGATCCACGTTTGGTGCAAGTACGCATGACCGCACACCCTGTGGTGGCGCTGCATGCACGAACAGGCAGCCTTATAAACAGGGGTGTAATCCATGCCCCATGAACGCGAAAAGCACCTGCCGACTCAAGCAAGGGTACAGAGCATCAAGAATGCCGGAAGACGCCAGAGACGTCGATTTACGCAACTGACGGACTTTGAGAGAGGCCTAATTATTGGACTGAAAACAGCAGGATGCTAGTCGGCGCGCCATATAGCCCGTAACGTTGATCATTATGACTATACCGTCCGTATGTGTTGGGAGCAGTGGACACGTGACAGCACTGCCACATAGCGGAACGGCTTCGGACGGACCAGGAGGACTACCGGTAGAGAGGAGCGGCGGATCGTGCGCCAGTCACGAACGGAACCCACGGGGACCCGGTCCACTTTACAGGCAAACGCAGCGGCTCCTGTGTGCACCCGAACCATTTCCCGACGGCTCGTGGTAACGAATTTGCGATTCCAGCGCCCCTTACGTGTGCTGCCATTAACACCGGAACATCGCCGGCTCCATGGGCAGTGGTACCAGGCCAGAGCAAGTAGCAAGTAAACCCCACAGACTGGTGACGTGTGGTGTTTAGCAATGAGTGACACTTCGTTTTGGGGACAGATGATCATCGTGTCTAGGTTTGGAGTGTCCCCGTGTCAGCGGCACAATCCCAACCTCACTATCCAGCGCCATCCCTTCCCCACTGCATGCATTATGGTATGGGGAGCCATAGCCTAGAACAGCTGATCAACTTTAGAAGTGGTATGTGGATCAGTGACGGACCAGCGTTATGTGGACATGTGGCCTCACGTGCTCCCATTCCTAGCCGGGATACCAGGTGCGCTATACCAGCAGGATAATGCCGGCTCGGGTTTCCCAGGACTGCTTACGTCATGTACAGCCACTTCCATCCCCTGCCCGCTTCCCGGACAGGTCCCCTATCTAGCATGCGGTGGGAAATTTGAAACGCCAACTGCCGCCGTGCTGCGCTATTCGGGATTTGGAGCACACCGTCTAACACGTGTGGGCCAGCCTGCCGCAGGACAACATCAGGCGTCTGTTCGCCTCCATGCCGGACCGTATTGCAGCATGTATCGCCGCACGAGGCGATGCGACGCGCTATTAAAGATTACCGGACTGCGTGCCACAGAGCCATCTGTAATTGTCCTGCAGTTCTGTTTTTGCCATCATGTGTATCATTCCGTCCATAAATCGTCAGTTCAATCCGATGCTTCCTTCTTGGTGCGCACATTTCATTGTCCGTGAGTGTATATGGTCCGAAGAATCCAGATTCTGTTTTTATTCCGATGATGGTCTCTTCAGGGTCCTGCGAAAGGCTGCCGAACAAATTAACCCAGAATGTGTCCAAGGAGCTGTCCAAAAGTAGGTGGAAGTGTCATGTTTATAGGCTGTATTGGATTTGGACCAATCGTTGAGGTGCCCAATCGTATGGAATCTATGTGTTATGTGACTCCTTTAAATAATGCATTATTGCCATTTGTCCAGTTTTTGGAAAAAGAAGGACACATAGTGGTTCCTGCATTTCAAGATGATAACTCTCGTTTCCATCGAGCTAGAATTGTGCTGGCTTGTTTTGAAGAACATGAGAGAGACGTTCCACATCTCAATTGGCCTTCAAATTCACTAGATCTAAATGTGATTAAAACAACCTGGTACATGTTAGAATGGGTTCTAAAGAAGAAAAAAACAACACTTTGCAAATTTGGCGGAAATAAGGGATATTTTGAGCGTTGAGTGGAATAAACTTTTTACGCATGTGATACTGAGTCATACTGATAGCATGGAAAACAAAATTAAAGATGTAATTAAAGCAGGGGACGCAACTCCATAAGCAACTCCATATTAAGGAATGAAGTTTACCGTCCGTAATTTATTTCTGGTGTGTTTACGTTGCGAAGAAAACAATCTACTTCTTAATGCATCAAAAACAGTGTCAAATATATTTCGGCTTTGTATCAGCTGCAAATGACCAATTAAATATTCCCTGGAAATGGGAAGAAGTTAAACTACATTTCAATTCCTCTTTACCTTGGAGTTGCATGACAACTTGTACTGTCTTATAGACTGTATATGGAAAAGATCAAAAGTAACATTTGTAGAAGAAATGCGATACTTCGAAAGCTTACTCAAAATAGGGAACAAATGATTCCACATTACGGCTTTCTGAATTACCTCTGTTTTACTCGATGGCAAAATGCGCATACCCGGTGGGGAGTCCATCACGTCCCTTCCAAGACGTAACTCTAATCTTAATCAATGCTGCAGAGATTTTAGCGGGCGTTTGAAGTCAAGTCATATCGATAATCGTTCCGTGTTAGCTGGTACTGCCTCACTTTCAGTTTCAGAAAGGTATGCGACCTGACTGAGAGTAGAAATTAACGTTCTGTTCTTCACCGGCTTCTGTTTTTAGGTACAGCATCACTAAGACGTTTGACGCTTTGAAGGAGTGTGCTTTAATACAGTCACACCTATAGATTGAAATGCCAACAGAACAGATGAGAGTCGAAGCTTTCAGGGTCATCGCTAAATTTTTTGACGTCGCCAGTTGAATTGGAACTAAACCATCAGTAAAGCTCCTGCGAGGTGCCTTTAGGGGCTTTTCGAAAATTTCTTAATTAATTGGTCTCAGGAACTGGCAGAAACAGAGAGATCGTGGTTAAAGGGACTTTTCATAATGGCTAAGGCAAACGTGAATTCGGAAAATCCCAGACAATGAAAAATTTGCAAATGTATCCAATGTCAGCGCACCATGATTTTACATAGATTTAACATATGAAACTGTAGTTGAAATTCAGAGTGTAACTGGATGGTAAAAAGTATAATTCTTAACGTATTTAATATTGTAGCTATTTTGCTTATCATAATTCAATGATAATGGTGTTTGCATGAGTTTTTCAGTAAAGCAATTCTACTTCGACACAAATTGAGAAGATAAAAAAAATCGCTCCAATTCCACTTTTACTGGACTTAAGAGAAATATCACATTCTGTGCTCTTTAAGAATAGTGCGGATCTGTATCTACCATTCACCAAAATTTTTCAAATCACGAGATGGGGAAGAGTATTATTATTTTGTAGTATTGCAGTATTCCGAGAATGTGAAACAAAGTTATCTACGAAGAGCAGTGGGTCAGAATGTCCTGAAGGAAATGGCGGGGCACAGTTTTATGAAAGGATTCATGGAAAGCTGGACATCAATTCGAAGATGCTTCAAGATACTCGACCGAGTTCGACTTCAAGACAAGAAGCCAAACGATGCATTCAAGCGACCTTACAAGAGTCTTGTAGGGAAAGCGTCCATGACTTTTCCACGCATCTACATATCCCTAACACAACGATTTAAAAGTGCTTACTTTGGATTTAGGCCTAATGTGCAAAGTAGCGACGTGGGTACCGCACACATTGAACACACCACAGAAGGAATTCAGCTACAAATGGCACGGAATAAGTTTTGAGTGGTATCGATGTAATACTTGAGTGCATACATGATTTCTCTGTTTAGATAAAAGTTTGGAGGAATTTTACTCACACAGACAACATCATTCACGCTCCTTGATCAAACCCAATACTTCCGCAGCTTCTTTCTTCCTTGCAGAGTTGAACCAGCATAAAATCTTGCTGATCTTTGGCATGTATGTTTGTGGTGTGGCTTTTAGGAAGATTTATGATGAGAATATCACCGTAATATCGAAGCAGTATAAGTAACTTCTACAGGGGCATATCACAATATGAGCATTGCTACAGCATACAGAGCGCCCTGTTCTTGTACACAACGCACGGCCGCGCAGCTGTGGGTATAGGGATTAATGGCAGCAAACTGGTTTCCATATAGTGAATTTCAGATAAAGAAAATGCGATGTTGCTAAGCGACTGAACTGCGGGAAATTCATGTACACTGTAAAAATACGAAACATTATAAAAATACGTAGAATTCTTTCACGAAATTACAGCTCGATTCCCGCAAACGGAAGATTCGTTAGGTATAGATGTTTAACGACCACTGTGACTATGTAATGATATAAGCAACTGCACGTCTGTAATTAGGGCCCAATGGCCCAAATTAGGGACGTGAGACCAGTGCCGCCCAAGAAGAATAACGGACAATTGACCACTTGCTCATTAGTACGGTTTTTTTTTGTTTTTTTATTGGAGGTTTAACAACCACTGTGAACAATTTAATGGGCTATAAGCAGTCGCCCGTCCCTAATTCAGGTCCACTGGTTCTAGGGAAGGAACAAAGCCCCCATCAAAAACAGTCTTGCTGGCCCAGCACTATGTTGCCGCTGCCGAACCGTCAATAAAATCTCCGGGCGACCAACAGAAGGACCAGAAGTTCAGGCCAACAGCTGACCAACAGTTGGCACCCCATCAGTTGTCATATGCCACAACAGGGCCATCAGTTGTTCATCACAGGCAGTAGCTGCCACAAGTGGCCCTTCAGCGGCCCTGCAAACACGTGCCAGAAATGATGGCTAGCCTAACGTGATCCGCTAGTTTCCTGGTAGTGGCAGCCGGCAACCACGTGACGTAACTGGTGGCTTGCCGAATCTTGTCCGCCAATTTCCCGGTAGTAGACATAAAAGAATCAAAGATAACCGCATTTTCCCCAAAGCTACAACTTTTTGTTTACGCTTACGAAACTTGTGAATTACAGCACTGCGCTGGGGAAATTTTCTCAACACACCGGAAAAACGCCCGTTGAATCTGAGGGGATACGAACCAGGGCCGTTGGCGAGGGAGCTGAGCTTCTATCGACCGGTCTAATTTGCCAACCGCGAGCATGTGCTTGAAGTTGTCTGTTTCGTGTGTAACGTGTAATCGAACGGTTCCCTCTTTCATTTTACAATATTGCGAGGTATTTTTTCATAAAAGTCAGTTTGATATATTTCATAAATTTATTTTTCAAAGTAACGGTAGTTTTTTTTTTTTTTACCTTAAGGGAACTTTACTCATTTTCAAGGAGTGTACATACTTAGAGTCGCTTTCCAAAGTTTTGTACTGTCTTTGCCGTCTTGAAAGGAGATTGTTGAATTAATATATATTTACCCGGGTTCATGTCGCATTCTGTTCCATTTTTAACGTTGTATCTTTTCTTTCCGTTGTCCGAAGCTCCATTTGTTTTAAAAAGAGAATATCTTTTATTTTACTTCTCGTTATTTCTAGAAGCGAATTCCTCCCAATCTTGTGTATTCAACCCATGGATGAGCACATTATACCCACATAGCGTTGTTTTTTTTTTCTTTCAAATAATTAATAAATTTTGCACGCGTATAATTTTTTTTTCCAACAGACGTTTTTTTAATGGTTTTCCAGGACATTTGTTTCAAGCGGTTTCAAATGTTTTCTTGTTATTCACCCACTCCATTCCATGCCCACTCCATTCCATGAATTCGTATTCATGGGAATGGAGAGGGTGAATTTCATGGCTGTAATCTAGTATTTCATGGCTTAATCTGATATCTTCGTCGTCGTGGAATTACATTAGGGAATTAATTCGCCTCTCTACATATGGAATTTTTTCTTAACAACAACTAAAATAACACGATGGCGATAGCGTCGTCTTCAACTAGCTGGTACCATGAGAGACACAGCAAGTGTTGATTCTGCGCATGCGCAGTTCCGTTGCTTCCAGCTACTGTTGGGGATGCATTGTTTCCCAGGAACGGGCCACTAGTGAGGCTTGATTGGAGGCCCACAATTCACGGCCATGCTGCAGGGCCATCAATGGCTCGCCAACTGATAGCGCTGCCACCAACGGACCGCTCCCGGGCCGTCAGCGGCAGATTTCACCCATCAGTGACCCATCACTGCCAGCTAGTGGCCAGCAGTTTCCTAGCACTTGTGTTTTTTCTGAGCAGTACCGTAAGACAAACACAACATCCATGCCTCACCGGGATTCGAACCCGGACCCATCTCTGACGAATGATCAGAAGCCAACGTTTAGACCACTGCGCCACTGGGGCGGCCATTAGTGCGTTCTTCAATGCTTTTTTACCTCATTTCTTTACTACAGCAGACAAGCAGTCCTTTAAAGTTCACCTCCTGAATGAGCAAGAAAATGTTGTTTTTCCATTTCAGTTTATTAATGTTTTGCCTAATTTGCTTTGTTTGCTTTATGCAAGTTTGAAATTTTAAAATAGAACTTACTTTCGGACCTTAGATTCGTTTTTATTCCATATCCCAACAGTTATTGTTTTACAGGGTGGGGATTTTTCCTGTAACTGTAGTTCTTGTTTTAAAGAGGTGCTGTTACTACGACCGGTGAATAACACACATCCACACTCAGAGATAATGACCCTCCTGTCCTTCACTCTCCTCGTTTCTGGGAATTGTTTTTCGAACAGATGCAATTGTAGGACACAACTTAAATAAGTTTCCTAAAACATGCCTCATGTCAAGTTTACTGTGATAATTTTCCTTAAAAAAGAGCCTGTTGGCCGTTTATAGTAGAAGCAGAGCAGATTTAATGGAGTTATTCTCTAGCGCTGCTCTTTCTTACTGACATTTTCTTCATCCCCTCGGAACAAGGCAAACCTGAGTAACATAACGTTTACGATTATTTTGTTTTTATTCTATTAACAGGGGATTATATCTCCAGATATCCCAGCGAATTTTTTGAATTTCACAGTGGTTCATTAAATACACTTGGTTTGGTGTATTATATTCTAAAATATCACAAAATGTAGGGTTTTAGATTAAAACAAATTTCGAACGCGAAATTTTATTATCAGGTCGTTCGGAAAATAATGACCGATTTTCTGTGGTGCCACATTCAACTCTCCCGCAATGCTTGCAGGCTAACCCTCTCGCTGCAAAATTCGCACGAGATGAAGGGAGACTCAGACGCCACATAACCGCCGTAATTGGTTGAGCTGCAGTCGTTGCTACTCGTGTGAGAGTGGTCTGTACAACATGTTAGGAAGGAAGTAGTTGCGGGTGATTCGGCTTCATGAGTATAAATTGAATCGTAATGCAGCACACACCTACCTTAATGTGGTCTAGCCATGAGGCAAGAACTAAATGGGGCGTAATGGGGCGAGAAATAAATTGGGTCGTAATGCAGCACACACCTACCTTAATGTGGTCTGGCCATGGGGCGAGAACTAAATGTGTCGTAATGGGGCGAGAAGTAAATTGGGTCGTAATGCAGCACACACCTACTTTAATGTGGTCTAGCCATGGGGCGAGAACTAAATGGGTTGTAATGGGGCGAGAAATAAATTGGGTCGTAATGCAGCACACACCTACCTTAATGTGGTCTAGCCATGGAGAGAGAAGGCAATATCTGAAGGTACTGTTCTTTGGTAGTTTGAAAAACTTCGTTCAGGTGACACAAGTCTACAAGTTGAGGAGGGTCGAGGACAAAATTCAGTCAACGACGATCTGAAAGCAAATCTTGAGGTAAATCCTCGAGTCACAGTCAGAGAACTCTTTAAACAGTACAATCTCTCGATGTCAACCATTTCCTAACATCTCTACCAAATCCGTAAGGTAAGTATACCGACGACAGTCACCTGCACCGCCAATGGCATAACAGGGATTAGTCGAACTCACTGTAAACACTATACAATCGTGGCCAAAAGTTCAGCACCGGTAGACCAAAAGTCACATTTTTGATGTTTGAAGTCAGCTTATACAGTGTAATAGTAAAGTCAGGAATACAAATTATACATCGTTTTAAAGGAAATTTTATGCTGATTTGAAGTATTTTTACAGAATGTTATTACCAGTAACAGAAGTGAAGTTACAAGCAAACGTACAGCGTCTAGTCATAAAAAGCGTCATTAGTGGCGTTTGTGAAATTAGTGTACAATGCATTTAACGTAACATTACTGTTCAGTACAATATTGTCACTTGCAGGGCACTTGACATAGCTGACCATCAAGCAAAATACGCTTTAATATTTAATTGGGTAACCACGGTTACTTAGTAACAAAGTGCACGTTCTTGGCATGGAATTAATGGGCTTCTCTAGTTGTCCATTGGTGATTACACGGTGCCATACGGCCCTTACAGACTCAATTAAAGACTTTAATTGAGTATCTAACGGCTGTATGGCACAGTGTTATTATTAACGGACAACTAGAGACTTAATCGAATCTGTAAGGGCCATATAGCACCGTGTTATCACCAATGGACAAGTATAGAAGCTAATTAGTTCCATGCCAAGAAACTGCACTTTGTTACTAAGTAACCGTAGTTATCCAATTAAATATTAAAGCGTATTTTACTTGTTGGTCAGTTATTTCAAGTGGCCTGGAAGTGTCAATAATGTACTGTACAGTAATGTTGCGTTAAATGCGTTGTACAATAATTTCACAAATTCCACTATTTGTTGCTTTTTGTCTAGACGCTGTACTTTTGATTGTAGCTTCACTTCTGTTACTGGTAATAACATTCTGTAAAAATATTTGAATTCAGTATAAAATTTCCCTCGATGTATAATATGTATTCCTGACTTTAACATTACACTGTACAAATTGACTTCAAACATCAAAAAATTGACTTTCAGTCTATAGGTGCAGAACCTTTGGCCACGATTGTAGGATGTTGAAAAAACGATCCTACGAGGCGGCAAATTTGAGCACGGAAGAACCACCATGAGACCCATCCCCTACAGGGAGACTCGCGCCCCTCGAAATGGGACCATACCCGGTCCTTTATTAGTCATAAAGAAAATGTGCAAATTAAAATAATTACCAGTACTCTGTAAGTCAATTCACAAAAATTGTTTACCACCATTAGGAAACAAAAGTAAAATTACAACCTCAGTTGTGTTAAAACAAATAGCCGAAAGCCCTCGGGAATGAACAACTCAACTCGGGCTCACAAAATTAATTAGGGCATTTTAAGGTCAATTTAAAATATATCGAATATACCTCTATCCCCGTGAAAAAACAACAAGAAAAAATACAATTGCATATCAAGACTTACAAAATCTATCTTACTCTTACTAGAAAATACGAAATGTACTAGTTCATGCACAAATGGAACACATTTCCATTCGGGAACAATACCAAGAAACATAGGAATGCAAACAATACCCAAACATTTACAAACTTCCAATATACACACAAGTGCAGTAACTTACTACCAAACTCAAATACACTGGCGGAAAGTGAAAAAAGAACACCAAGAAGGAGACGTCTGATACCAACGAAATTTATACAGCACAATAACAGAATACAGAGCATAACGTGATCAAAACATTATGGCAAAACACAGCTGTATTTGCTGGTAAACTGAAAAATAATATTTCCATGTAACATGGTTAGTACGAGGTTGAACCGCCATGAACTGCGTCACACTGTGCAATTATGGCATGGAGTCTGTGGTACAGATGTTAGATGTAAGTTTGGGGTATTGAGTTCCAAGCATCCTCAACCTGGACGCGTAAATCGGGGATGGTCGTGGCTGGCCGTGGAGACTGGATATGTCGTTGTCCCATAAAATCCCACACGTGCTCAATGGGGGACAAATCCGGTGAACGTGCAGACCATGGAAGTTGTCTCACACCCTGAAGTGCATGTTGCGTTGCTCGTGCCGTGTGTGGGCGTGCGTTATCTTGCTGGAAAACACCACGATGGACCGACCTTACAAACGGCACAACAACGAGCTGAATGATGTTGTTGATGTAGGAGATACTGTTTAACGTACCCGGTACAAACACTAGTTGTGTACGGGAGTGATAGCTGATCGCTCCCCACATCAGGGGACCAGGTGTAGGCCCTGTGTGTTGCTGGCGGATGCAAGAAGGGTGGAGACGCTCCCCTGTGCGTCTGCGAACACGCATACGGCCATCGTAGGCTCCCAATCAGAATCTGCTTTCATCGCTGAACACGACAGATCGCCATTGCGTTCTCCAGTGCAGACGTTGGTTACACCAGTGCAGCCGTTCCTGACGGTGGGCTGGATTCATAGGTACACATGCCAGAGGCAAACGTGCACGTAGTCCGTATCCAGTAGACGTTTGCAGATTGTTCGCACAGTCACCTCAGGTGCAACGGCAGCTCGGATTTGCGTCGCAGTGGATGTTCTGCTTGACAACGCCGCTCTTCTTATGCGTTGATCGGTCCGCTCATCAGTCCGTCTGTACTTCCGGTTCCACGTCTTCTCGTGTGGAAATGTTCCTCGGACCATCTGCGCCACTATCGTACCACCACCGATACTTCCTGTCCAATTCGCTCCGCAATACTACGATGCGACCACCCAGCCTCGCAGAGTGCGACTAGATGACCCCGCTCAAAGTCCGATAACTATTGAAATCGTACACGTCTTCCATGTCCAGGCATTGCAGCTTCTTCCGAGTCTTCGCACGTGTCCTTACGCCGACGACTGATTACATTCACTTCGCCGTAATCCTTAAATACCACCGACGATAATTTGCATATTATGCCATGCTGTGGCGTACGCGCTCACCTTTTGGTCCCGAAATTAACATCACACCTACGTAAGGTCGACCCCTTTAACATATGTAAATTTCATGATCGTCCGCCAATTCCTTCTTGGTGTACTTTTTTCACTTTCCGCCAGTGTATTTTCTAAATAATTCAATTCCCGAATTCACAAATACTTATAACTGCAAAATTCCAATTGAGCGAGATACCCAAGCCACCACCCAAAGTCAGTCTTTGCCATCAATTTGATCAGTAAAACATATACCACAATGAAAAACCGACAGCAACTTCCTCCAACAAAACAATATCATGTCAATAATTAAATATAATCATCATTTATCAACACAATGAGAAACAATCTATCAACAATAAATTATTCACAGAAATATTTACATTGACACTGATGGCTTATCCAATAAAATTACCAATGCCGAACTTTGACGTAACCGTAATACTTGATTCTTATTAATAATTAAATAGTTGATAAATCTGGAGATGTTCAACCTATGTTCCATCATATTCAAAAATTTCTTCATATCCGGTTCCACTGTAAAACCGAGGAATAGTTGCCGTAACTCATGAAATTCCGTGCAAAAGACCATCATGTGTGTCATAGCGGCCTGTCCATCACCAAAAGGGCACTCAACCTGTTTGATGTTAAATCGTTGATAGTACTGTGGCGATGATCCATGTTTAGTCAACAGTTGACTGACATATCTATCAGAGAAGCAGCGATTAGCCGAAACTGTTGAAACTGTCCGAAACTGTTGAAACTGTTGGGAAAGTTGAGTAAGTGACACGTGCCACCTCCAAGTCCTGCCACCGCTTTTCCAAGTATCTGTAGCAAGTCTCTTAAGATCCAGAGCCACCTCACAAACTGAAGACTTTGCATGACCATCAATTTCCGTTTTCATAGCACCCCTCTTTGCTATGTAATCAGCCAATTCATTACCAGGATCTTCTCTATGTCCCTTTATCCAGTGCAATATTATGTGTTCCATACCCAAGAAACTTATGAGCATCCTGATATGTTCCACTTGACTGTTATTGTTCTCTGCAGCAGAAATAGGTTGCAGAGCTGCTTGACTGTCTGTATAAAGATGAATAATGTCGTTATTATGGCTTGTCTGTAACCACTCTAAGGCATATTCAATGTCCCCAAGCTCTGCCTAAAAGACAGTCCAATTATCTGAAAATCTAATTGAACTTGAAATAACTAAGTTTACGTTCGAGTAGGAGCAGAAACTAGCACCCACTGAATTATTAATTTTAGAGCTGTCTGTATAGATCTCATAGAATCTAGACTGGTGGGGACATATCCCAAGTCAGACCAGAACATCTCCACCAAGTGGGTAAGGTAAGTAAATACTGACAGCTAAAACCCGTACATGCCAACTTCAGGCTTCACGGGGATTACCAAAACTTCTCACTAGGTCGATTGACCACGTTAAACACACATCTCATTTAATTTCAACTCCAACATCAACTAATCAAGACTAAATTTTAAAATTCTTATTTCTGACTGGAGACTCGTCCGCCAGCGAAGGGATCTCGCTTGATCCTTTATTTAATCTTAATTAATTCATACAAAAGCTAGAATAACAACCATTCAAACAAACAATCACCTTCAAAATACTAAATATTAGATCCAAAAAATCACAAAAGCACATTAAACAAATTGAAGGAACCATTCCATTAATAATACAAATTCATATCAAACACAACATTCTGCAAATTACAAAGGTGACAAGATAACACACTCATAACAATAACAATACAAAATAATTATTTGAACACTTAAATTCGAATGTCATCTCAAGTGATTTTAACTAATCTCCACAAACTACCCTCAATTCGAAAACAAATTTAAAATCAAATGTACACCCTAATTCTACAAACGCATTCAATATGTAATTCAACATTCACCATAAATCAATCAATTTCTTTCCAGAAACTACAAATACAACCAACATTATACTCATTCAGTTAAAAGAAATACTTTCGAAATCCAAATAATTCAATCTCTTAAGTAGCACAAGTAAAGACAAATAATACCAGAAGAAATCTGAAATACTCTCAGGTACTAAAATTAACAAACACATGTCACCAAAGAGAAACACCCAAATCAAAAACCATTTTCCATGAAGAGATCAATTCACCTTACAATAAAATTAATACTTCAACAATCCGACAGACAACAAACGAATGTTGACACATGACACATTCACAATGCCAACCAATATGCCAACCAATTCCAACCAATTCAAAAAAAGAAACCCAACAAAACAATGAACATTAAACACTCGTTAATAGAAAAACCAAGACAGAATAACGCTTCCCACAACACAAGTTCTTGACTTGAGAAGAAGCAATCGTCTATTCCCTAAACAAAGAGTCACTCATACTAACTCCAATACTTCCAGATCAACTACACAGTCGTTGTAGTTAATACCATGTCTTCATTCTCCACTATGTACAATATTAAATCCGTCACGTCTCTCATCAAGTTTAAAGAATGAACTATTCTTCTAGCCTCCACTCTTTCTCCCAGGGAAGAGTAGGCACTTCTCGTTTCTGCAGGGGTTGGGCATTCAAAAACCAGATATTAAGTTGACACCTCCGTTCTCCCTCACGTGCAGCTGGATTGCTTTAGTCCGAATCTATTGAAATAAGCTGGGTTTACTCCATGTTCAGTTATTAACTAGTTGAAAAGTCCGTTGTCCAAACATCTTTCACTTTATATTCCCGGAACAAACTGATAAGTTGTTCTACCCTTTCCGCCTTGGTCTCATAACAGCTGCGCCGGCCAGGTGGCGCAGTGGTCTAAGCCATAGCTTCTGACCTTTCGTCCGAAATCGTTCCGGGTTGGAATCCCGGTGAGGCATGGATGTTGTGTTTGTCTTACGTCGCTGGCTCTCTCCCTTCCCTGGAACCAGTGGGCCTAAATTAGGGACGGGCGACTTCTTATAGCTTATCGAGTAGCTCACGGTGGTGGTTAAACCAAACAACACCAAAAAAAAAAAAAAAAAAAAAAAAAACATAACTGTCGCCACCTTCCTAAAAGAGCATCTCTAATTTATGTTTTGATTGTTCGCATAGGTGTAAAACAAGTCACATCGACTTCACCTTTATCAGTTGTCTCCTTTGCTAGTCTATCAGCCATTTCATTCCCTTGATTGCCAACATGGGCTTTAGTCCAATGGAACTCCATCGAACCGCCCAACATGTTGTTCTTAATATGTTCCACAATTTCATTTCTGTTGTTCCTCCGACTCAGGGCGGATAGTGCAGCTTGAATGTCTGAAATAAAGTGGATTTTCCTGAATTTCCCAGAAAAGACAATCCATTCAACCGCTTCTTTAATAGCAATTGGCTCTGCTTGAAAAGTAGAAGCATTATCTGATAATCTAATTTTCTCTTGAACAACCAAATTATTATCCGTGATGGCGCAGAAACCTGCTCCAATCTTATTATTTATTTTTGATTCATCTGTGAAAATATGGTATTGTGGATTCACTGGTGGATTTTTATCCCATGATAAACTACATCGCTCCGCCGATGACGGCGGAACGGTTGCAATGGACTCTCGACTTCATCTCCATTAATGTTCAAATCAAGAGTTGATATATCAAATGTTTTGTTCCTAATATGGAACATCACCACTACTCTTTCTATAATCAAATCCAATGGTTCGCATCCCGCAATGACCTGCAGAGCCAAAGTTGAATGTGTCCTAAAACATTTGGTGATACTCAACAAAACCATTCTCTAGATCTGAAGTACCTTATATTTTGATTTAACTGTACCAGTCCACCATGCCCCAGCAGCATATACTACCATTCTTTCAGTACACTTCTTATAAATGGTTTTCTTAGTCTTTCCCGAAATCCATTTATGCTATTTGCCAATTGGGAAATGCTTTTCTTAATATAATCCCAAATTGCCACTCCCGACAATTTCTAGTCCAACACCACACCAAGGTAGTTGAGATTCTTCACGTTCTTAATAGCATGGTCTACAAATGTACTTCGGAGTGAAGGCCTCATACTGGGTCTTTTCGGGAAGAAGATACATTTAGTTTTTTCTAGAGAGAATGTTAGCTTATAGCTGTAACTCCATTTCTGCAAACTTTTTAAAGCGTCATTAATTTTATCTTCAATGACATGTCTTCCACTGGGCGACAGAATACAAATCATCCGCATATGCCTGTAGTTTAACTCGTTCCGGAAACTCTAGTTTAAATGCTGAGTTTGCAATCACGTTCCACCACAGGCGTCCGGATTTTGACCCCCGTGGACATCCTTTATTATAGGGTCTTTCAAAAATTTGATTTCCAATTTAAAAGTTCACTATCTGCCCATTGAGATAATCTCCAATCAGCTGATATAGATTTTTTGGAAATTATAAGTTCTTCAATGAATACAATACAAATGGCCACGACACGTGGTTGAATGCGCTACGAACATCCAATGCGACCAAAACAGGTATGGACTCCATTCTTCCTATTTTCTTCTACTTCCAATTTAATTCTTTCAATAGCCTGATCTGTGCTTCGTTCCGGTAAAAATGCGTATTGGCAATCAGCAAACCCATTTTTCTTCATTAGAAAATACAAAGTCCTATTTGTGATAAGTTTGTCCAAAATCTTACTCCAAAAAGTTAGTAAACAAATCGATCTACGCTGATGGACCTTCCTATTTCTTTCCAACTTTATTAAATAATACCAATTTAGCTACTTTCTGAAAACGTGGAAAACATCCCAAACTTAAACATTCATTAAACAAAAAAGTGAAGTACCCAGGATTGGAAATGAACACTTCTCTAACAATACTGATGTTAAGTCCATCATTGCTTGGTGCTTTCCCAACAGTTATAGATTCAGTCACTTCCAGTACTTCTTTCTTCGTAAACGGAATATCATCACCAGTAACCGGAGGAATCCTAGAATTCGAGCGAATCCTCTCCATTTGTTCCGAAGAGTCATCTTCCTCCTTGAAGTGGGTAACGTAAACATGCAGGACACGAGGGTCTCACCGGAACTGACGAAGCGTCAGAAAAAACAACCGTCTGAGATGTGCAGTAACCTTCTGCTTCGCAACAAAAATGAGCCCCGGCTTGATCGCATTATAGCCTGTGATAAAATTAGGGTGTTAAAAGACAACCGAAAGCGATCTGGACAGTGGTTGAACCACGGTGAACCACCGGAACAGCATCGTAAACCAAGGTTGACACCAAACAAAGTCTTGTTGACTGTGTGGTGGACTGTTCATTGTTGCATACACTACAGATTCTTGAATGCTGATGAAACATTACGTTAGTCACACACGGTGCGGAAGTTGACCGAATGAATCAGGATTTGCGTTTCAAACAGCCATCTTTGGTGAACAGGAAAGGGCCTATTCTCCTCCATAATAATGCGAGACCATATGTGTCACAAATGACAAAACAGAATCTACACGAACTGTGGTTAGAAAAGAGAGTGTTCATTGTAGAGTTCCACATCAGTGAACTTTTGATAAAATATATCAAACATTGGTTATGTATTCCTAAATCAACGGTATTGGATGCTGTTCATCGCTGGTAGAGCGAAGATTCCGATTAACCATTGAAAAACACAGGCGTACCCAACAATAACTGACAGAGACCGTTGACTGATCTCTCAGAACCTGTATTCGACGACAAGCTATCCCTACCTAAAAGCACAGAGTTTGAGAGAGGTGTTATTGTATTCATAAGTATTCCAAAGTGATCTATGTTGTAGGTAGTTCATCGCTGGTAGATCGAATTTTACCCACAAAAACTGAAACATTCACCCAAACAATTGACTGACACAGTCCGTCAGGGACGAAAGGAACTAGTGGAGTTTCTTCGACAGTGTTTGGCAGAAAATCTGATCTGTACTTAGATGTGATAAGGGCTTTTGGTATCCCCATTTGCCAAGCAGCAACTCGCTAGAAGTTCCACGCCAAGAGTTTTAATGATCACGCGACCACACACCAACCCCATATCACTCCACAGAATGCTGCTCGTCATTTGGCATGGTGAATCAGGCGCAAGTATTCGGGACTCAAAAACGAAATCGAAAAAGTACCCCTGTACCTTTGTTTGTGCTAATTCTACATCGGCGCAATGCAGTACTTCCCCTAGTTCACTTAATGTTTCTTGAAAGACATACAAACGCATTTTTGCTTTCACCGCAATATTTCCGCTTTTTCCAACAACAATTTAAGAAGAAAATCTTTCTGGCTTCAATTAGCTACAATCACAACCAAACAATTTGCGTATTTTTAGCATTCCAAATGTAAGCAGGGAAAATTTAGACTACTGCACTTTCATGAGACAGTATGTTATACGTATGTAATGTTGTGTACACGAAGAATTCTAAAGCTTACGTAGTACAAAATACTTCGTACTCGATCGAGGTTTATCGCTTTCTAAACAGCTCTTTAGGCAGCCCAGAGACGAAGAAATTAGCACAACAGCGAAAACAATCAGCAATTCCATCTCTTTGAATTACGCAAATATTTTTACATTATTTCTTTAATACTTTTTCGTAAAAAAAGCAGAAATATGTCACAGCGTTCACGGAAATATTATTTTGGCTGTCTTATTTCAATTGTAGCATTTGTTTAACTGAGTTTAAAGGCGTAGGTTTTAGAAAAATAAGAAAATACTGATGCATCTAATACGTTACGTTACATATATTGTCCACATGATTCCATTTTGAAGTTCTAAACACGTTAGGTGCTTTAGTCATTTTTTCTTTATGAATCATTTTTTTCTTTATAATAATTTTATATCTCTTAATAAAGTTCTCGCTTTTTTTGTTGTTAAGAGACATAAAGCAATTCAAAGAATAACTTTAGTTTTTATGTAAACTGTTCCACAGATTGATTAGAATTTAAATGTGTACCTTCCGATGGACGAAATCTGTACCCTCGGCAACAATCACATTGCACCTTGCCACACTCACAAACGCGGCTTTCCTATGATATTCACATTCATTTGTTCATTTGACATTTAATATTCTACATAATGCAGAGGCATCACTGATTAATACGAGACTGCGTAAAATGATTCATGCAATGCAAACTGTAAATTCAAAGTTCCACAAACCTGGGATGTACTTCCAGGTCTGTGTTCGATGATACAGAATACCTTACGGCGACACGACTGAGGACCGTAAATCCGGGTTTTCAATAGCCTGTCTTCTGGGTTCTAGAACCATAAATGAACACCGAAGTTCGGTAATTACCCTTATTTTAGAAAAACCTTGCTTTGGAGCATTTATTGAAGGTTCCTATTTTCCTCCCTCATCCATCTCACAGACAAATATCGAGAGACCGTGTGGGAATACAATAAGGTAGCAAAATACCTAAACAATATTTGTGCATTAATGGAATACCATATGTGAAGAAAACCTCATCTGTTATATGAGCTTCCTCACGAAGTTGGCTTCATCACCTAAAAGATATACTTCTCCAATCTCCACCTTATCATCACTGAAGTGCCAAAAGTTGATGTTATCTAGCCCGGCGAAGTGCAGCAACTCGATGTGGCATCGTATCCACAGTGGCTGGAATACCTTTGGAGATATATTGAGCCATGCCGTCTGAACAGCCGCCTACAGTTGCCTGGTATTTGTAGGTGCAGGATCTTGGGAGCAAATGGAACTTTCCACCACGTCCTATAAGTTATACACTGGCGGAAAGTGAAAAAAATATCACCAAGAAGGCGACGTCTGATACCAACGACATTTATACAGCATAATAACGGAATACAGAGGATAACGTGATAAAAACATTATGGCAAAATACAGCTGTATTTGCTGGTAAACTGACAAATAACATTTCCATGTAACATGGTTAGTACGAGGCTGAACCGCCATGAACTGCGTCACACTGTGCAATTCTGGCATGGAGTCTGTGGTACAGATGTTGGAAGTAAGTTTGAGGTATTGAGTTCCAAGCATCCTCAACCTTGACGCGTAAATCGGGGATAGTCGTGGCTGGCCGTGGAGACCGGATAAGTAGTTGTCCCATAAAACCCCACACGTGCTCAATTGGGGACAAATCCAGTGAACAAGCAGGCCATGGAAGTTGTCTCACACCCTGAAGTGCATGTTGGGTTGCATATGCCGTGTGTGGGCGTGCGTTATCTTGCTGGAAAACACCACGATGGACCAACCTTACAAATGGCACATCAACGATCTGAATGATGTTTTTGATGTAGGAGGTGCTGTTTAACGTACCCGGTACAAACACTAGTTGTGTACGGGAGTGATAGCTCATCGCTCCCCACATCAGGAGACCAGGTGTAGGCCCTGTGTGTCGCTAGCGGATGCAAAAAGGGTAGAGACGCTCCCCTGTGATTCTTCGAACACGCATACGGCCATCGGAGGCTCCCAAGCAGAATCTGCTTTCATTGCTGAACACGACAGATCGCTATTGCGTTCTCCAGTGCAGACGTTGGCGACACCACTGCAGCCGTTCCTGACGGTGGGCTGGATTCATAGGTACACATGCCAGAGGCACACGTACACGTAGTCCTGCATCCAGTAGACGGCTGCGGATTGTTCGCACAGTCACCTCAGTTGCAACGGCAGCTCCGATTTGCGTCGCAGTGGATGTTCTGCTTGACAACGCCGTTCTTCTTATGCGTCGATCGGTCCACTCATCAGTCCGTCGGTGACTCCCGGTTCCACGTCTTCTCCTGTAGGAATGTTCCTCGGACCATCTGCGTCACCATCGTACCACAACTGATACTTCCCGTCCATTTCGCTCCGCAATACGACGATACGACCGCTCGGCCTCGCGGAGTCCGATAACTGCTGAAATCGTACACGTCTTCCATTTCCAGGCATTGCAGCTTTTTCAGGGTCTTCGCACGTGTCCGTACGCCGACGACTGATTACATTCACTTCGCCGTACTCCTTAAATACCACCGACGATAGTTTGCATATTATGCCATGCTGTGGCGTAAGCGCTCACCGGTTGGTTCCGAAATTAACATCACACCTACGTAAACTCGACCCCATTAACATATGTAAATTTCATGATCGTCCGCCAATTCCTTCTTGGTGTTCTTTTTTCACTTTCCGGCAGTGTATATTGGGTTCATGTTGGGCGAATGTGGATGGCCACACTGTCCGTCGGAACTGTCCAGAATGTTCCTTGAACCAATTTTGGACAACTTGAGCCAGATGACATGGTGCATTGTCCGCCTGGAAAATCCAATCGTTGTTGTTGTACATGAATTCCATGAAAGGCGGCAAATGGTCACTCAGCAGGGCAACAAAGCGAGTGCCGGTTAATGACGTGTTTATGAGGACCAGAGTACCCAAACTGTGACACGTAAAGATACCCCATACATGTATGGAACCACCAGCAGCTTGCGCAGTGCCTTGCTAACACTTGGGGTCATGGCTAAATGGGGTATTGCCACACCCGTACCCCAGTATCAACTCGTGTCATCTGTAAGCGTGACTCATCGGACCACACCACATGTTGATAGTCTTCCATGGTGCAATTACCGTGTTCACGAGCCCAGGTGAGATGCTGTGCGTTGTGTTTGACATCGTGGTGTTAACAAAGCGACTCTAGTGGGTCTTCTGCTACCATAACCCACGGACGCTAAATTACACTGCACTGATCTGATGGATATGTCTCTGGTACCTCCTGCATTAAATGCGGATGTTATTTGAGCCAGTATCGCTTGTCTAACAATCTTGGTCATACACCGCTGGTCATAGTCCTTCAGCACCCGTGGTCGGCCACTGCGTTGTCTACGGTGAGTGATAATGCATTCCATGAGGTATTCTGGATACACACGTGACACCGTGGATCGAGGAATGCTGTGCTGAATGTTCGTACAACTTCGGAAATTGAATGTCTCATCCGTCTGGCTCCCACTAACATGCCTCGTTCAATCTATGATATTTCACGTAGGCTTTCCAAAATCCCACTGGCAGTTGTTCAACCTGATTCGCAAGATTAAACCCCGCAACTGATAAAAATCGTGGCGTGCGTCGAAGCCCTTTTACGATGGCAGCGCCGGTTAAAAATTTGCGTACTGCTATCTCATGAGTTTTGGCACTTCAGTGTATTAGGTCAATGTAGATGAAATGTCGGGTTTTCAGACTGGGCAGGTATTTAGGGATTAACCATCGTGCGATGTGACATCCGATACGGAAATTTGAAACGTCGAGGCTGCTGCCTTCAGAGGACAATGGATCGCATCCAAGTTCGTGTCAGTTCATTATGTAAGTTTAAACTTGGACATCGTGCATCGGACGCAGTTCAGAACATCCATACAACATTTGAGGAAAGATGTTAGTGAATGCGATACCCGAAATTGTACTTGCTAGACTCCAATACATATATAACCTCAACCAAGGGGTAGATCAGAAGGACCTATCGATGATGTGGAGCTGGAGGTATTCATTAAATCTGATTCACGCTATAAGATACAACAACTTAGCGAGAAGATTGGAGTATACCGCGCAATCATTTTCCGACATTTAGCCTCTATAGGCTAAGTGTAGAAGACGGATAAGTGGGTCCATGAGTTGATGGAACAGCACACATCACGGCTATTTAGTGTCTTCTCTTCTTTGCTTATTCGGAACGAAACGAACGACATTTTGAGGCTCTTCATCATGTGTGATGATAAATGAATGATATATGAAAAATACCGATGTTTGACACAATTATTCAACCACATTGAAGCCCAAAATTACACCCAACCCAGAAAACATATTGTCAGTTTTTGGTTGTCCAACGCTGATGTGATCCTCTCCTGCTTCCTACAACGGTGTCAAACCATCATGACGGAGAGTACTGTCAGGAACTTTACATTATGCATGCAAAAGGATCCACCAAACCGCTGATATTATTCAATCGCCATGAGCCCATACACCATACTGACAAAAGTCACCGGAAATCCCTTCAAAAGCGAATGAACGCATCCAATGCGTTGTGAAGATGCGCGGTACAGCTGCAAACGGTATAAAAACAAGCCTGCAGATGAGCGAGATCATATCGCACTGTGAGGTTGAGTGAAAATATCGCTGCGGGAAAGAACTGACTTTGAGAAAGGAAAAATTGGTTGGTGTTATATTAGTAAGTTATACATAAGAGAAACCGAAAGGCGTTTAATCATACCCAAGTCAATTGCATTGGATGTACTGAATAAGTGGAAGACACATGGCGTGCCTAAAGTAGCAAAGCGCACCGGCAGACCAAAGAAATACAGTGATAGGGGACGTCGAATCCTCGGGAGAGTCATTACAGCTAATCGACGGAGCACTGCACCAGACCTCAGGGTACAGGTGAGTAAAAATGCTGGAACCTCAGTATATACACGTACTATTCGCAGAGAACTTTATTCCATGGGTTCCCGTGGTCGTCCGGCTGTTCATAAGCATTTCATCTCCACACGGATTGCTACTCATCGTTTGGCATGGTGTAAAGAATATTTATCGTGGACTGCAGATCACTGGAAACAGGTCCTATGGACTGATGAATCCAGATACACGATCCATCAGTCTGATGGCAGTGTGTGGGTATGGCGGCAGCCGGGAAAACGCCATTTACCACAGTGTACTTTTCCTACTGTCAAGTTTAGAGCTGGAAGTGTACTCGTGTGGGGGATGGTTTTCGTGGTATGGTCCATGCTCAGTGGTTACCGTGGACAAACCTGTTAACCAGCACGTGTACTTCGATATTCTGGATAACTATGCCCTACCAACTCTGTAGCAATACTACGGAACCGAACCTTGTTGGTACCAGCAGGATTATGCACCGAGCCATAAAGCAAGGTATGTTATCGCGTGATTTGATAATAATTCCGTATCGTGTGTGGACTGGCCAGCACAGAGCCCTGATCTTAATCCCATAGAGCACCTATGGATTGAATTAGAGCACATCATAAGAAGTTTGGAACCAAGGCCTACTACAAAGCAAGAGTAAGCGGCAGCATTATGTACTGAATGGAAGCACATACCTATCACTGTGTTCCAAATCCTTGTAGAAAGCTTGACTTGAAAGGTCAGTGCATGCATTAAGGCCAAAGGTGGACCGACACCGTACAAATGTATGTCAATAAATGCTATGTTGTGTTTCTCTTCTAGGTGTCCTGTTAGTTTTGTCAATATAGTGCGCTTCTCCATGATAACGCGAGACCCCACACTGCACGCCGAACGATAGAAACTGCACCATCTGCTGCATGAAATCTTATCTCATCCAACTCATTCACTGGATCTGTTCCTTAATGGTTATAACTCCCCCATTCACCTGGAGATCTTTCTACAGCGTAAAATGTATCCCAGCCAAACATCAAAGGAAACCGTATTTCATGAGTTTGTCGCATCCTGAAGCTCGACATTCTTTCACGTCTGCATGCAGAAACTAGTATCTCGTTGACAAAAATGTGTTGCTACTAGCGTAATTATTTTGATTTATAAAGTTCATTTTAACACAGAATTTTGACTGTTGCGAGTCGCCATCAATATTCACACATTTCGTCTGCGACAATTTAATAATTCTAAGCCTTGATTCGACTGATGTTTAAAATAAAGTATGTGTGCTCCGTTTGACGACTCACTGGATCTGTCATTTGATGAATTTCATTGGAACCACTATCCCTGCATTAGGGACACTGAAAGACCTAATGTCATATTTTAACTGTTAATCTGGCATGGAAATTTCTGGAATTCACCTGCACAACAGCGCATATGAACAAACAGCTGTCTTATTAGTTCGACTGGCGGTGTCGCCAGAATACATTTTCCTCATCTAATCACAAGGCAACACTAAAAATGAAGAGTCTCGTATTAGAAAACCAAGTGTGCATTGTAGTTAAACCTAGGTCAAGCGCTGTCGTTCTAAGCGTGAAGTTAGACATTTATGCCTAAAAAACTATTCGTGCCATTCAATCAATACTAGTCAAATGACTACCGTCTGTGCATCAACACAACAAATAAGGGTGAAAACGTATACAACTTTCAATGGATCTAAATAAAATCTTACATAACATCTTTCGGATCAGAAAATGCGATCCATTATCAGAAAAATCAAGTGACTTATTCAGTCTTCAGGAAACCGTACTCGTATACGTCAGTTATTCCATATTCATAGGCTCATTCCTGGTGTCAAAAAATATCGACCATTTCCTATCTTTCGAGACGCGCCTCCACCCACCCGGTAACCTAGCTCCTACGCCATCAAGAAATCGGCAAGATAGTTGGTATTGCTGAGGAACATGGATATACTGCACAGATGGTGTATGAACTACTTGTTAGACGACAGACGATAAATCTTTCTACATTACAACTAGTCAATAAGCAAACAAATAAATATGTAGGATCAGTCGTGTATGATCCTAAAATAACGTTTGCCCTTAAAAGGATTTGTAAAAGACATCTCACTCATTTTGGGGAATGAACTATTAACTTGCTCTCTTCCATCAAGAACGATCACGATTCAGTGGACATAACACATAAGCATGGAGTATACATGACACGTGTGGAGCCTGTGCTGTCCACGAAATCAGAAAAAGTCTATTTAGGATCTAGTGTTTGGACTCTCAGGAATGGGTAGGCTGAACATGCGTTTAACATAAAAATGAAAGCAAATTCGACTGCGATGGCACGTTTGGTCATCCAAGGTTCTCATGTTCCCGTTTGGGACATTGTTTCTGTACTGAACGTTCCTCAGGTTCACAGAAAATATTTTCATTCATTCTTTCGGAGATACGGTGTGTAACGATAACCCACCGGAATTAATACCGATTCCTGGGAAATTGGTAATTCCCGATTCAACCCACCATTGTTCCCGGAGGAATTTTGACACAAACATCTCTTCGACGCCAATAACAACAGTATCCAATTCAAATTCGGATTAACGTTGCCTCCTCCCAGAGATCACACCAATTATGTCGAGAGCGGCTCCTGTTGTACATATATATATATAAATAAAACAAACTTTTATCCCTTTGTTTTCCCAGTTCAATGATTGAAATATATTTTCCAATGTAACATTAAAGAGTTTATCTCCCAAACTCTTTAATGCCACATTGGAAAATGTCTTTCAGTCACTGAACTGGGCAAACGAAGGGACAAAGATTAATGGAGATTATCTAACTCACCTTCGTTTTGCTGATGACGTAGTCATTTTTGCAACTACCCCATCAGAGCTGCAGATTATGTATGATCCAGAAACTTGCTGACAAAAGTAAAGAAGTGGGATTAAAAATGAACTTTCACGAGACAAAAGTGATGTACAATGCTTTTACAAGAAATGAAGATTTATCAATTGATGGGGAAAAGCTGGGAACAACCAATTCCTAAATTTATCTTAGACAACAGATATCAACTGAAGGTCACATTGATGAAGAAATTAATCGGCGTATAAAACTTGCCTGGAGAGCTTTTGGAAGAAACAGTATAATTTTCAAGAGCAATATGCCATTATGTATTAAAAGAAAAGTGTTTGATCAATGCATCCTTCCAGTGCTTACGTATGATGCAGAGACGTGGACCTTAACTAAAAGAGACATACAAAGACTGCACACAACTCAAAGCAGCCTGGAGAGATGCATGCTTGGTGTAACCAGGAGAGATAAGGAGAGGAACTCGTGGATCAGAAAAATGACAAGAGTGGAAGACATCATTATTAGAGTAAAATCCCTGAAATGGCAATGGGCTCGACATATTGCCCGCCGGACAGACCATCGATGGACAGCTGAAATTTTAGACTGGATTCCAAGGGAAAGGAAAAGACCCAGAAGAAGGCCACATGTGAGACGGTTGGATGAGATTCGAAAGTATGCGGGAGTAACATGGATGAGATTGTGGAAGAAACTTGAGGAGACCTTCGTCCAGCAGTGGATTGATAAGGGTTGACAATTATGATTATGATGATATATATATTATGTATTACAAACACTTGAAACTTGTGATGATGGATCGTATTTTATGATCCGAAAGGTATTATGTAAGGTTATATTTAGATCCATTAAAGGTTGTATGGGTTTGGACCATTTTCCTGTAATCGTGAACATACGGTAGTCCTTTGAGTAGTATTAGATATTTTTGTTTATTTGTATTTGTTTGAGGATTTTCATGTTTGGAGGTTTAACGACCACCCATGGTAACTGGATTGCCTGTTAGGAGTCGCTCGTCCCTAATTTAGAGACACTGATTCCAGGCAACAGACAGTCAGTACCCTTAAAGCAAAAACACCATCCATACCTTACCTGCGATTCGAACCCGGACCTATCTCCGTCGATTGGTCAGAGGCCAGTGCTTAGACCACTGTCCCACCAAGGACGCACATTCTCTTTTAAATTGATCACTTTCATTGCTCTAGGATTTTTTCAGCCGCCCCTGTGGTGCAGTGGTCTAAGAGATGGATTATGACTATTCGTCCGAGTTGGGTGCGTGTTCGAATCCCGGTGAAGCATGGATGTTTTGTTGTTCTTGTGGCTCTGGTTTTCCTGGAACCAGTTGCCTCTCCTTCCCTGGAACCAGTTGCCCTAAATGTGGGACGGGGGAATGCTTATAGCCCATTGAGACGCTCACGGTGGTCGCTAAACCTCCAACAATAAAAACATATACTCGTATATAGGATATTTCCAGTGCATTTTCACTGTGCTGTAAAAAGACATTTACCAACTGAAGATATATTAGCACTGAAGAAAAGTCAGTAGGAAATTATTTCTGTCATTTTCTTTATGCCAGAATGCATTTAAGCTAATTTCAAAAATATAACTGTCAGATGACATACTATCGGCTTGATTGTCTCGTTATTGATTAGTTATACCTACAGGGTTAACATTAGAATAAAAGAAATGGTTAGGGATTTTGTCATGCATACGCGGTCCCGTGAATGAAACAGTTGCAAACAAAACAAATATCAGGTCATCCCAGAAGTATGTCATCTTGCGCAAACCCAACAGTAGTGAGCAAACCCAACAGTAGTGAGAAAACCCAACAGTAGTGATTATGGCGTCAACCACGGTGAGTATAAGAAGGATCACGCCAGCAGACCTTCAAGTCACTTGAGACCGCAAACGGGAAATCTAAGTGCAGTCTTTGTGTACCTAAACCACATAGGAAATAGCAGTGCCAGAAGACCACATTAGGCACATAATGCTGTATGAGTTCCACTATCGACATTCAGCGACGGTAGTAACACGAAACATCAGTGCCGTATATGGACCGGGTACCTTGAAGGTCAGGAAATGTCAACGCTGGTTCTAGAAATTTCGACGGGGGAACACCAGCGTCAAGGATATGCAGCGACCCGGACGGCCTGTTGAGCTAGATAACGACGTGCTGAAAGCTACTGTTGAGGGAAATCCGCAGGCACCAGTCGAGGAATTGGCCATACTTGTTCATTCAAACCATTCCACTGTTCAACGGCATCTGCAGGACCTCGATTATATGTCGAAACTGGATAAGTGTGCACCCCATGATCTCACACCACAACAGCTACAACAGCATGTGAACATTTGCACTTCTTTGCTCTCCCGTAAAAAAAGGATGACGTTTTTTAACAGAATTGTCACGGGTATTGAAAAATGAATTGTTTATCAGAACATTAAACGTAAACGACAGTGGCTTTCCAAGAGCAATGTGCGGCAGCAGTGGCGAAACCAAGACGTTTCCCACAAAAGGTTTTGATGCCTGTGTGGTGAGATATGCAAGGCATAATCGATTAAGAGCTGCTGCGACCCAACAAAACCATTACAGGGGAAGTCTACTGTCAGCAGCTGCAGCGTCTACGCACTGCTTTGCAGGATAAACGTCGAGCATTCGTGAATCGTATAGGCGTACTGCTGCAGAAGGACAACGTGAAACCACACACAGCGAAAATGACCTATGCCACGTTGCAGGACTTCGGATGGAAAAACTTCCGCATCCAGCATATTCCCCAGACATCGCGCCATCCGACTACCACTTTTTCTGCAGCCTGCAAAACCGTCTTGCTGGGACTACACTTCGAAATGTGGAGAAGGTACGGCGAATCCTTTCTGCATTTTTTGCATCGAAACCCATGAGATTTCTACAAGTCTGGGATTCAAAACTTTGTCTATCGATGGAAGAAGGTTGTGGACACTTATTATATGGATTAAAACATCTGTTCCAGGTACGTTTTTCTTTCTTTTCTTCACACGTTGAAAAAAACGACAATATTTTTGGGATTACCTGATAGTTAAGGCGACATACCACTCTCAAACAGATAGTTTCCGTGTGGTGTACAGAGGGCATTGAATCATTTAACGATCTTCACATTTCGGTCGAGTGGTACGTTTCTGAATAATCGTCCGAACTATGCGTAGGCTAGAGTCCCAGATGAATCATGGATGGTGCACCCAACCCAAGCAGCTACACCCTGCAGCCTGATATCAGTTGCCAAACTGATTTCAGGGTGTATCACTCATGCGTGTAGCGCTATAGCACTCATGGTGGCCATAGAATTCTAAAAGAATAAAAGTCAATAGCTTACGGAAGCTATTGTTTTTCTTATTCAAGAAGAAGCTGATTATTTTTGTTGATTGGAGGTTTAACGACCACCGTGAGCAACTCGATGGGCTATAAGCAGTCTCCCGTCCCTAATTTAGGGTCACTGGTTCCAGGAAAGGAAGAGAGCCAGTGCCGTAAGACAAACCCAACATCCATGCGTCATCACCAGGAATCGAATCCGGTCCCCTTTCGGACGAATGATCAGAGGCCATCGCTTAGACCACTGCGCCACCGGGGCGGCACGAAATGTGGGTGGTAACGACCCATTACTTTCAAAATATCTTTGATTATTTTATACAGTGGTGTTCAAAATTAAAGCAAAAACCACAGAAACGTGGTTAACACACAATAACTGACAATTTTATGAAAATAAAGAAAATGACTTTACGTACAGTGTGTGGACGAATGACCAGAAGACATTGCTCAGGCCAAGCCATCACTAACTGATTTTAGAGATGGCATATGAACCAGCGGCGTACTGAATGTATCGAAATAAAAATAAGGTCATTTCCAGTTAGGTCAAATTTAAACATGCGAAATGATTCATTTAATCCTTCTTTTGTTATGAAATCGGACGTTAGATTTAAATAATTCATTAAAACGGAGTTGTGTTTTATGTCCGCCTATGAGGACAACTAAAGAAGATGTGACTTCCAAAGTGGAATATATAGAGCTATGCAAGACAGCACGAAAAAGTATCACTGAAGACGTAAGGAAATTCAACTGTGAGCTAGTGAGGAAAGCAATTGAAAACAACCAAAGCCTAAAGATAGCAAAGGGACATCTCAGTAAGGGAAGAAAACAGATTATGGCTCTGAGAAAAGAAGATGGTTCTATAACAAGAAATAGAGGCGAAATTTTGACAAGAGTGAAAGATTTCTACTCCAAATTATATGAAAGGGATGATACATGTACTCCAGACATCATGAAAGGTACCAGAGTTCTTCCAGTCTTCCCAGCAGAAGTTGCTCATGCAATCAAGAACATGAAGCGGGGGAAAGCTCCAGGAGAAGATGGAATTACTATAGACATCATACAAGAAGCAAGTGGAGAAATTGAAACAGTACTCGCCCAAATTTTCACTCGATGCCTTAATGAAGGGAAGATTCCTGAGGATTGGAACAATGCTACAATGATCCTGCTACATAAAAAAGGTGACATTGAGGATCTCAGGAACTACAGACCTATCAGCCTCCTATCAGTGGTTTATAAAATCTTCACTAAAGTTCTTTCACACCGCTTGAAGGTAACACTGGACATGGCTCAACCGAGAGAACAAGCTGGATTCAGGAGTGGCTACAGCACAATAGATCATATCCACGTACTGAGAGAACTAATTGAAAGAGCGAGGGAATATGAACTTCCATTGTGCATGGCTTTTATCGATTATGAAAAAGCCTTTGATTCGGTGAAACCATCAGCAGTTACCACGGCTCTGAAATCCTGCGGTATTGAAGATGCATACATTAATAATATTAATAACATCTATGAAAATGCAAGTGCAAAGATTCGGCTGTTTGAAAATACAACACACATAAAAATTGGAAAGGGAGTGAGACAAGGTGACACCATATCTCCGAAGCTCTTTAATGCCACATTGGAAAATGTCTTTCAATCACTGAACTGGGAAAACAAAGGGATAAAGATTAATGGAGATTATCTAACCCACCTTCGTTTTGCTGATGACGTAGTCATTTTTGCAACTACCCCATCAGAGCTGCAGAGTATGATCCAGGAACTTGCTGACAAGAGTAAAGAAGTGGGATTGAAAATGAACTTTCAGAAGACAAAAGTGATGTTCAATGCTTTTACAAGAAATGAAGATTTATCGATTGATGGAGAAAAACTGGAGATAACAGATACGTATGTTTATCTTGGACAGCAGATATCAAGTGAGGGTCACATTGATGAAGAAATTAATCGGCGTACAAAACTTGCCTGGAGAGCTTTTGGAAGAAACAGCATAATTTTCAAGAGCAATATGCCATTATGTCTTAAAAGAAAAGTGTTTGATCAATGCATCCTTCCAGTGCTTACGTATGGTGCAGAGACGTGGACCTTAACTAAAAGAGACATACAAAGGCTGCAGACAACTCAAAGTAGCATGGAGAGGTGCATGCTTGGTATAACCAGGAGAGATAAGAAGAGGAACTCGTGGATCCGAAAAATGACGAGAGTGGAAAACATCATGATCAGAGTTAAATCCCTGAAATGGCAATGGGCTGGACATACTGCCAGAAGGACAGAACATAGATGGACAGCCGAAATTTTAGATTGGATTCCAAGGGACAGGAAAAGACCCAGAAAAACACCACATGGGAGATGGGTGGGTGAAATTCGTAAATATGCGGGAGTGACATGGAGGAGACTGGCACAAGACAGACCGTTGTGGAGGAAACTTGGGGAGACCTTCGTCCAGCAGTGGATTGATAATGGTTGACAATGATGATGATGATGATGATGAACCAGCCTAATTACTGTACATGAAATGCATGAGCTTCTCTGTTAACGTAATTAGTAAAACATTCTGTGAAAACAGCTACAGAGAAACACAGTACATGTAAATGAGACATGTATTGCAATGCAAAGAAGCTACATGAATTCATGAAGTTTCATTTCTTTTAAGCACAATGTTTTTCAAATGGCCGTTTAATTGGTTTAATGGTAATTCTCACTTTACCATGGCCGCTGTACGTATGAGATGTCATAAGAAACAAATTGGGACTCATCATGAATTGAAAGTCCTCAGTCCATTAAATCCTGGTAAATTATATGTAATATGGTATTCACTTAATTGAGGAAACACGGAGACACTTGACCCAACGCTAACTTAAAAGCTGTGTTGTGAAGCTTAAACTTCCTAAAGTATATTTTCATTTTGGCGTTGACCTGTGTGACATAACTTTAATGGAATTTTAATGGCAGATGTAGCATTTGGTATTTCACATTCTTCGTGAATAGTAAATAATGGCTACTAAGTTTCATAATAACTCATTTATTTGATACATCTCGTAATATCCCAGCAGATGAATAATGAAATACTTTCTCAGAAAAACACTATTAAAAAAGTGAATATCCGTTTCGGTCGCAGAGATATAACATAATCATATTTTTCTAAATTTTTATCTAATTCTGTGAATTCAAGTTTTCATTAATTATCCCACTATATAGACAAAAGTCACCGGACAACAGAACCATAAAGGAGAAAGATCATTATTTTGAAAGAAGTCAGCATCAAGTTGGCCCATCTCTGGCCTAAATACATGCGCTAAACCACCTATGCATGTTTATCCCTTGAAAAGTGACTACAGGAATGCGCTTCCATAACTTTTGTAATGTCTTTGCCAGCTCTTTCTGTGAAATAGGACAATGTTAATAATTCCTGATACAGAGCTCTAATTTATACCCTCTATGTCCAATTGGATACAGATCAGGATGTTGTGAATGCCACTTCAAATGTGAAACTTCATTTTTCGAAAATCAGTCACAATCAACTAGTGTGGAGTTGCAGGCAGCGTTGCGTTGCCGGTAACAGCAGGATTCGTATCCGTGTTACTACCATAGCGTTCAAAGCACCGAATTTTTCAGGATGTCTAGGTAATCTTCTGTATTAAGATATTTTTGCTGTGTGAGTAGACTGAATCCGTTTCACGAGAAACAACCCCAAGCAATAACACTTCCACCTCCAAAACTGCGTGAGGGGAAAATTCGCTCCTGTAAAAAATATTCCCCTTGCACAAACACGTCTACTGGAATATTACTCTTACACACCTTCATTTATCAGTCCATAGGAGCTTTTTTGATGCTATGCATAATTTCCAGGGCAGCTGTAATGTAAATCCCTAGTAAAAAATTTGATATAACGAAATTGATAGTCAAAACCATTGAAGAAATCGGATTTTTGAATGCTATCTCTTGTCACCCCGGTGGCGCCGACGTCAAAGCTCTGACTTTTGAGCACTCCTCCGAGATAGGTTCGGGTTCGAATACCGTTGAGGCATGGATGTTGTTTTTGCCTTACGGCACTGGGTCTCTCCCTACCCTGGAACAATGAACCCTATATTAAGGACGCGGGACTTATTACAGCCCTGTGAGTTGCTCACGGTGGTCGTTAACCCCCTCCCCCTCCAAAAAAAAGTCAGTAAAATCATGCAATGCATTGATTATGATACGCTTTCCAACATACCAGAAATTATTACTCAAGTTATGTGGACGATGGCTGTGGAATAAACCTCGCTCCTGTGTCCTGCCTTTGACCCCATTTCGATGATATACTAAAGTTTTATCGCAATACAAGCAGTTTTACGCAAGTTATGAGAATAATGGCTGTGGAATAAATCTTGCCTTTGTGCAAAGACCTTTGGCCCCATTTCGTTGATATTCAACAGAACCGGTTCACTATACCTTCGGAACAACATGACAACGTTTTGTCGCAATCGAAGCATTTTTAGGTAAGTTATGATGCACAAGGGCAATGGAATGGATCCCACTCCAGTATCCTGACCTTTGACCCCATTCCACCCATTTTCAATACGGTTCGTCCCCAGTTGCTTCCTTACCACATACTAAAATTTCATCGATATCGAACAATTTTTACGCAAGTTATGACGCATAAGGGCAATGGAATAAATCCCGCACTTATGCCCTGCCTGACCTTTGACCCCATTTCGCCCATTTTCAATAGGGTTCGTGCCCAGTTGGTTCCCTACCACATACTAAACTTTTAACAAAATCGAACAATTTTTACGCAAGTTATAACGCATAAGAGCAATGGAATGGATCCCGCTTTTATATCCTGATCTTTGACCCCATTCAGCCGGTTTTCAACAGACTTCGTCCTCATGTGGTTCCTTACCAGATACTAAAATTTCATCGAAATCTAACCATATTTACGCAAGTTATGATGCATAAAGGCAATGGAATGGATCCCACTCCTATGTTCTGGCCTTTGACCTTATTTCACCCATTTTCAATACCAATCGTCCTCAGGTGGTTCCCTACCTACCACATAGTAAAATTTCATCGAAATCGAACAATTTTTACGCAAGTTATGACGCATCAGAGCAATGGAATGGGTCCCGCTCCTATGTCCTGGCCTTGGACCCTGCTTCGCCCATTTTCAATAGGGTTCGTCCCCAGGTGGTCCTCTACTACATACTAAAATTTCGTCGAAATCGAACCATTTTCTGTGAGATATCGTGAGGACGGACGAACGGACGGACGGACGTATGGACAAAGCTGAAGCATATACGCTTCTCCAACCTACGGTTAGAAAGAGTAAAAAACGAAAAAAAAAGCCCGTTGTTCGATGAAGTGACGCAAGAATTCTTAGTTTCAGTGTTTCTCAACAGTAAGTTATGTGGAAAGTGAATTCAAACAAAACTTCTGCGGCTATTCCTTATTTAACAACGTTCTGTGCACCGTTAAACGGATTTACTACTATCAGTTTTGCTTATCATCCCGCCTAACGAAATTAAGGAAATGTACACGATTTTTCAATCACTAAACAAACAAAAAATTTGATCTTCCATTTTTCCACAACATCCAAAGACATTTTCTCTCTAAAATTAACTTCGACGTTTTTCCGTGGTGATCCAGTTGAAGTTCATCTACAAAGTTTGCTCTTTCTCAAACGCTGGGAAAATAGCAGCGTACAAAAACAATAACATGGTTCAATTTACGTCATTTTTTACGCTTTCCAAAACGTAGGTTGAAGAAGCGTATATGCTAAAGCTTTTTCCGTCCGTCCGTACGCCTGTCTGTCGGCACGATAACCGGCGTAAAAATGGTTCGATTTCGATGAAATTTTAGTATGTGGTAGGGGACCATCTGGGGACGAACCCTATTGAAAACGGACAAAATGGGGTCAAAGGTCACTGCATAGGAGCGGGATCCATTCCATTGCCCTTATGCGCCATAACTTGCGTAAATATGGTTCGATGTCCATGAAATTTTAGTATATTGTAGAGGACCACCTGGGAATGAACCCTAGTGAACATGGGTGAAGTGGGGTCAAAGATCAGGACGTAAGAGCGGGATGCATTCCATTGCCTTTATGCGTCATAACGTGCGTAAAAGTAGTTCGATTTCGATGAAATTTTATTATGTGGTAGAAGACCATCTCGGAACGATCTTATGACGTCACACTCTTGCGAGCAGATGGTCGCGATTCCCATCTGCCTCATTACGTCACTCGTTGTGTGCGTATGCCCGTCCGCACGATTACTCGCGTAAAAATCGTTCGATGTTGATGAAATTTGAGTATGTGGTAGGGGAACACTGGGAAGGAACCCTATTGGAAGTGGAGGGAATGGGGTCAAAGGCCAGGACATAGGAGCGGGATCCATTCCACTGCTCCTATGCGTCATAACTAACGTAAAAATGGTTCGATTTCGATTAAATTTTAGTACGTGGTAGGGGACCACCTGGGGACAAACCCTATAGAAAATGGGCGAAATGGGTCAAAGGTCAGGATATAAGAGCGGAATCACTTCCATCGCCATTATGCGTCATAACATACGTAAAAGTTCTTCGATTTGAATGAAATGTTAGTATGTTGTAGAGGCCTGCCTTTAAAATGGGCAAAATGGGGTCAACGAATCCTATTGAAAATGGGCGAAATGGGGTCAAAGGCTAGGACAGGAGCGGAATCTATTCCATAGCCACTATGCATCATAACATACGTAAAAATTCTTCCATTGCGACAAAACTTTATTATGTCATTTTGGAGGTATACTGAACCGGTTCTGTAGAATATCATCGAAATGGGATCAAAGGTCAGGGCACAGGACTGAGATTTATTCCACAGCCATTATCCTCGTAACTTGAGTAATGATTTCTGGTATGTTGGAAATTTACTTGAGTAATGATTTTCTGGTATGTTCAATGCATTGCATTATTTTACTAACTTGTATAAAATAGCACAACTGATAAACGTCTCATGGGAGAAAAAGAGAGACCACGAAGTTCAGTACAGTGTTTCATTTGTGGGAAGACCACTGCTATTTACTTCTTAACTGAAAATCAACTTGACTTTAGTAACTCGTTTCGTCTGCTTCGTATAAACTAAGGCGTTATAATTTAATGTCTTATATAACCATATGTTATCAAATTTTCCTACTTCGACAGTTTACGGTATTTTTAATTTCAAAGAAGCTATGAATTTCCACTTGGCTCTAAATTATATTTGAAATACAGTATCTAACTGTTTGTTAAAAAAGATTAGTTGTTACAGTACCTTATTTAAGTACGCTTCCTTACGATAAATAGCCTGTGCATGAATATAAATAATCCTTATTTCCATTTTTTTTTCTTTTGTTTAGAGGTTTAACGACCATCGGGAGCACCTTAGTGGTCTGTAAGAAGTTGTCCGTCCCTAATAACCCATCCCTTAGGGCCACTGGTCCCAGGAAAGAGAGTGAGAGCCAGTGCCGTAAGACAAACACAACATCCATGCCTCTCTGGGATTCAAACCCGAACCCATTGTGACGTACTACAGAGGTGAAAACGTGTGTCAAGACGACAAATCTGCAGCGAGACATTCTGTCCGCGTTGCTCAGTTGGGAGATCGACTTACTACGGAGTGAGAGGACACGGTTTCGATGTCCGTCGCGGACAAACCTGTGTTTTCATATTTGTGCCCGATTGTGGAAAATGGGTCCACTGGCCTTTGGGTTCTTCGAAAAATGTGGTATGTTTTTTTCCACAAATTGTTTGGAATTAATGAAAAATTCATACTTCGCTTCAAAAAAAAATTAAGAGGGAGGAAATGTGACGTACTACAGAGGTGAAAGCATGTGTCAAGACGACAAATCTGCAGCGAGACATTCTGTCCGCGTAGCTCAGTTGGGAGAGCGATTTCCTCTGTGTGAATCAACACGGTTTCGATGCCCGTCGCGGACAAACTTGGGATTTCACACCATCTTGGACGAATGATCAGAAACCATCGCTTAGACCACTGCACTGTCGGGGCGGCCAAAAAATAAAATATCGTGTAATGAAACGTTGGGCCCTTATGGCGACCTCTAGTATTCGTGGAATACTCCCTATCAATTTTTTTGTAAACGTTCGTCGATGTTTTCTGACAATCAGCCTTGAAACCACTGTCCAGATGAGCCCTGTACGTTGGACTATAATGTCCTCCACGCACTCGACGGTCCAATCAGTTCCAGAGATTCCGTATAGAGTTCAGATCGGTGACCTGGTTTGGCTACTCGATTTTTTTGCCTTCAATGACCATAAACCAATCTGTAACAACGCGAGAAGTATGACACGGTACATTGTCCATCTGGTAGAGATATGGGTCGTGTCCAACGCACTGCTACGACGATGGTAATACAAAATTGTCCAGGACGTTTACGTAGGGCCCGGAAATCACGGTTATGTGCAAATACCGAATAGGCCCAAGCCGAACCACGAAATACAGCTTCATACCGTCACGCCAAACTTCAGTATCGAGACGATACACATACAGTCCAGAAGATACCTTCCTAGCGGCATCTTCCATGTCCAGAAATGAACATCCGAGCATCAGTCAAACATGTGTTACGGGCAGATGGATGCCAAATAAATCATGCAAGTAGACATGTCTCAGAAAACTTGAAAATTGCATCATCCTGGAGCGGGAATCGAACCCGAATCTCTGGATTTACATTCGAGTATGTTACCATTACAGTAACCAGAACAAGTAACTTCCAAGCAACTGAGGATCTTTTTTGAGACTCAGATAAAACGCTCCATCGTGCGCAAATCGCAGTATATATGATCCTTCATCTTAACGACATGCGAGCTTTCATGTTACCTGTATTTTTTTTATTGTAGGTTTAACGACCACCGTTACTAAATGGGCTATTAGCAGTCGCCCGTCCCTAATTTAGGGCCACTGGTTTCAGGGAAGAGAGAGACCCAGTACCGTTAGACAAACACAACATCCATGCCTCACCGGGATCCAAACCCGGACCCCTTTCGGACGAATGATCAGAGGCCATCGCTTAGACCACTACGCCAGCGGGGCGGCTGTTACCGTTTCACGCCAGATTGCTTATAGCCGTGTGCAACAGTAACATACACGAACGAAAATCGGGAGGTGAGGGTTCGATTCCCGTTCCAGAACGATGTAATTTTCAAGTTACTTCAGACATCTCTACTTGCATCTGAGCAGTAGTTTGTGTAGTGTCTACTGTGATTCGTTAGTTCAAAGTATAGTGTTCCATTGGTCTACAATCCAGTATCTACTTTTCATATACCACACTAATCGGCGTGTGGCAATCGAAATGAGCAGAAAATTCGGCTCACCCATTTAAACACTTAAGAAATGCAGTTATCCAAAATAAATATACAGGGTGATTGTAAACTTCTTCAACAAAACAAGAGGCATGAGAGTACACATGAAGACGAACAATATTTGCAATGGCACATAGGGCCGTATTCCACTCCTAATACCACAAACGAGAATGTTCGAAAAGCTTCCAGCAGTTACACGGAGTTCCTACCAGTGCATGAAAAGCACAAGATGCAAATCAGGTGCGCTGAACACTTGCGTAGACGATGAGGTGCAAAAAAACGCAGCTGAACCCGTTCAGCGATATTACCGTGCGAACATCACATCAGAATTGGTGTGTACGTCTGACCGGTGCTGCGCACCGTGTGTTCCAGGAGAGAGCGCTTCCCGGTTCGGTGCAGGATGTTCCGCTCACCACACGGAGGGACATGTGGTTTATGCATCATGGGGCACCAGTACACTTTGCCACCAAGGTCCGATACTGCTGAAACGCGACATATCTCGGGCGGTGGATTTGACGCGGAGGACCTGTGGCTTTCCCTCCACTCTCCCCGGACTTTAATCCACTGGACATCTACATCTCAGGGCACATGAAAACATTGGTGTACGAGACACCTGTGGACTACGTCAAACAGCGATTCGCGCGACGAGAGTCCACTGGTGTACGAGACAACTGTGGACTCTCGTCGCGCGAATCGCTGTTGCTGCGGACAAGATCAACACCACACCGGAAGTCTACGAGATGGTGCGACAGTCCTTCATTCGCCGGTGTGGGGTGTGCAACGATGCCCTTGGACGCGAGTTTGAGAAGCTCCTTTGTGTCGTTCTCTGATGCGATTGTGCAACTCATAAATTACACTGGTGCGCAAAAATTAAAGACGAAGAGGAGAAATTAGCATAACAGCGGAACAAGCAGGCAGAACGGACCGAAAGACCACTCAGGAGATAGACCAGGGTCCGGTACAGTAGGGCATGGCCATATATGCAGCATGACATGGGGGGGTCGGAAGTGTATGAAGAAAACGGGCGGTGTACGCTCAGCAATTCGGTGAAAGCTATTGCTCGGTGTACATCAGTTTGAACGACGTCGAGTTGCTGCCACCGTGTGATATGGCCAACGATCAATGTAGTAGACGACATCTGGATGACTTTACCTGAGGTCGCGTCATTGGGAAGTTGGAAGAAGATCGAAGTGTGACTAGTGTGGCCGAGGAGTTGGGGATCGTTCACAGAATCGTTTCACGAGCTTGGAGAGTATTTCAAACGACAGGAACAGCTGTCAGAAAGTTTAGCAGTGATCTCCCACGATCAACCACGGCGGCGGACGACCGGTATATTGTCCTACAGGCGAGAAGAGACAGACGGCAGACAGCGGGAGAAATCGCAAGGCACATGCAACAGACTACTGGACGTCTGTTATCGCATTTTACCGTGGCCAGGTGGCTGCACAAAGGTGGTCTATTTGCACGACGACCAGTACGCTGTATGCCATTAACGCCTGCTCATCGGAGACGGCGGTTTCTGTGGTGCCAGGAACACACGAACTGGACACATCAGCAATGGAGTCGATATACACATCTGGAGAGAGCAGGGAACACGCAATTACACCTCCAACATCATCGAAAGGGACAGGTTTGGAGGTGGCTGAGTTCTCGTTTGGGGAGGTATCATGCTTGGTAGCCGTACTGACTTCCACATCTTCCAAGGAGGTTCAGTCAATGGTGTCCGCTATTGTACCGAGGTTCTTTTTTTTTATTGGAGGTTTAACGACCACCATGAGCAACTCAATGGGCTATAAGCAGTCGCCCGTCCCTAATTTAGGGTCACTGGTTCCCAGGGAAGGGAGAGAGCCAGTGCCGTAAGACAAACACAACATCCATGCCTCACCGGGATTCGAAGCCGGACCCCTTTTGGACTAATGATAAGAGGCCATCGCTTAGACCACTGCGCCACCGGGGCGGCGTACCGAGGTTCTACTGCCTCACGTGCGTCTGTTTAGAGGTGCTGTGGGTTCTGAGTTCCTCTTCATGGACAACAAGGCTACACCTCATCGTACAGTGGCTGTCGCAGAGCTGTTAGAGAGTGAAGATATTCAAAGCATGGATTGGCCCGCAAAGGTCTTCAACCTACATCGAATCGAACACATGTGGGACTTTCTCTGGAGACGGTTGGTAGCACGTCACTAGATGCCAGTAACGATTCCGCAGCTGCGATTTGCGCTACAAAAGGAATGGGCCGTGATGCCTCAACAGCTCCTTGACAACCTCGTCCTCAGCATGGACAGACGTTGTAAATCCTGCAACGCAGTCAAGGGGGATCATATCCCCTACTAAAGACGGGATTTTTCTTGGCAGCCGCCTGTCACATGGACGTTTCTGTCTTCTGTCCAGTTGTGCTGGAAGCTACCTTTTCAATAAAGTGCCTTTGTATCCTTTGGATTCATTGTTTGGACGGTTTTGCTCACTTGTCCCATATTTTTACATTTTGGGGATCTTATGGTATGATTTGAGTCAATGTGGAGCACTTCTGCACGACGTTACATTCGAAAAACCATCTCGTCCTTAATTTTTGCACGCCAGTGTAGGTATGTCTCTTTGTTTTCACTGTTGAAGGTTCAACGTGGATATGTAACTATTCTTATCTGGCACTAGGAGTAGAATGTGGCCTAGGATCCATTGCAAGTATTGTTCATCTTGATGTGTGCTATACCCTCTCTTGTTTTGTTGAAGGAGTTTACAATCACCCTATATACAATGTAATCTGTCTGAATTCTAATTTTAATTTTGCCACGTCATTAGACGTCTGCTTCTGTCTAAACAGTTCCATTAATGAGCGACAAAACACTGCTTATCAGTCAAATCTCAGTTGACCAGCTTTTCTCTCCTACTTCAAAAAATCCAAACTGATATCAATTACAATTCGTCATCACAAGTAAACGGTTAATTAGATCAGCGTCTTTCCTACCAAAGATTTCCAAAAGGCAAAATAGAAAATTTCGTGGTTCCCTAAAGTTTATTGTAAAATGTGATTTAGTGGCTTTTAAACACACCGTAAAATACAGTAAACTGGACAGAAGTGCAGTACTTTGGATAATAAAAAGTGATAACTACATACGACGTCAAAAGTTTGGTAAGTGTGGGCTGAAGCTTTTAACATGAAAAGTCTGGTTATCGACTCTTTGCCCATAGAAGTTATTGTCAAATTTTGATCACTACGCTGGGTGAGTGTTCTGAAGCGCCGGCGCCGTCTGACCAATCGTTTTAGAAGGACCTGAATTCGAATTTTGGGCTGTGTGTTAGTCTGACTTAGAGCTCTTTCTCTTACCCGGAACCAGCGGCCTCGAAATTAGGGATCGGAGACTGCTTGCAGACCTAAGAGTTGCTCATGGTCGTGTTATAAACAAAAAGCAGATGAACATATTCATTTACCACCTCCATAAAATTCCAAGCTCTTTCTAAACCAACGATAAAATTTAACGGTTAAGCATATCGGCTATGGGTTTCACTCGGAGCCAAACGGAAAGCCACTGATTTGTTAAAACCAACCAACAATATCTAAATAACATTAGTTTACCTTGCTTGGATTAACAGATATCTGAGTGTTTGTCAGACCTTGAGAAGCAAGTCGATCACAGAAAACACTTTGCCAAATGTGAAAATAAATACCAGTAGCCAATGCTGGCAGCAAAATATCAACAGATCATATCACATGTAGAGGATTTTAGGAAGGGATTGCCTGACCCCAGGTCTTAAACAACCCTTAGAAACAGGAAGCTAGGAGATTTAGGTTAGAGTGTCCGATAGGAAAGTGACACGGAAGCGAAGTAGAAAAGGGGAGGAAGACGCCCTTATTTATTACCGGTGGGTCCAGTACCCTTGATCCTACGGCTTAACGTGCCCATTCGACGCACGGAGGATATTTAGTGGTTCGAGCGTTCGTACCTGCCTGGGATCGAACCCGAGGTCTTCTCCGTGGCAGTCACGAACGTTGACCACTAGGCCACCCGCTGCCCCGCAAAATATCAACATCCATTACAGCCGACATTTATTCAGCGAAGAAAGAAACGCACTATCCTGGACGTTTAGCGACAATCCAGGAGTTCCAGATGCCTCTTGTAGAAACATTGTGAACGAAACTTTGCTTTCCTTATTTTTTTTTCTGATAACGGGATTGAAAGAGAGAAATCTTGAAGAACAGTTGGCTTTAAAAAGGATATATTGTTTCAAACTTAGGAAATTTTTATTTCTGGGTTTAAAAACCACTCTTTGAGCTATACGAGTTTTCCCGTCTCAAATATAGAGCCACTGGTTCAAGGGAAAAGGTAGAGTGAGCGTCATCAGACAAGCAAAAAATCCATGCCTCACCAAGAACTGAAAACTCATCATACGAATGGTGAGAAGAGTATGGCCATAACTGAAAAATGGTGAGAAGAGTATGGCCTATAACTGAAGAGAAGAATAGTGAAATGGTGAGAAGAATACAACCTAGAACTGAAGAGAAGAATAGTGAAATGGTGAGAAGAATACAACCTAGAACTGAAGAGAAGAATAGTGAAATGGTGAGAAGAATACGACTTAGAACTGAATCCTTATCATACGAATGGTGAGAAGCCAGATCGTCAAGCCAGTGAGCCACCGAGCTGTAAATTATTTTAGACACACATATTTTCCAGAATTAAGCAAACCATCTTGGATCAGATGTGACACATTCGTCATCACCACATTTTGAGACAGAAATTTCTTTAAAGATAAATTGGCGTCTTTTGTCAAAAGTATTTCGTTGAAACAATTAAATAAAATCAATATTTTCCACCATTTGTAAAATTCATTTGTAAAATGCAAGATTTTTCACCATTTGCAAAATTCATTTTATCCAATTTTTGTAAAATGCAAGATTTTCACACCATTTGTAAAATTCATTTCATCCAACGATCACTTTTTCCGCCGTTCACTACATCCTCAAAATGGATCGTATACGGTAGAAATTTTCTGTTCAGAAGAAAGTTTTGTTACTAGACAGAAAAAAAAATCAGCGGACATGGATTACGTGCGATTTGTCTTTTCTTGGTTTAAGTTTTTCGATTAAATATGACGATTTTAAATGCCATTTAAAGTAAAACGAGGAACTGAACTGTGAAGAGATTTTTAACTCTTTCGTGTGGTACGATGTCAATCACTATGACATAAACCAAAGTTTAACAAAACATCTTTTGATGCTTTGAAATACCTCTTGTATATTGTTTTCATTTAGTTCTTAGCTTTTCATTATATTTAACTTTCATTTCGATCATCAGTTCTATTATAATCTCTGCATTACTGATTTTCATATGAATCAACTACAACGCTTTTTATACGTGTCATAGCTATTTAACGAGAGAAAAAAATCCATGACAGCTAAAAACTATATCAAAAAAATATGCAAGATGTATTTCAAAACATCAAAAGATTTTTGAGAAGCTTTGGTTTATGTCATAGTCATTGACACCATACCACCCAAAATAGTTAAAAAGCTCTTCGAAGTCCCGTTCCTCGTTTTACTTTAAACGACGTTTAAAATTGTTGTATTTTAATCAAAAATTTAAACAGGAAAAAGAATCGCATGTAAGGAAAATCCGTTGATTTTATTTTTCTGCGTGATAACAAAAACTCCATCGAAACAGTATTCCATTTATTACGAAATATACATATGTGAACAAAGTGAACGGTGAATGAAATGAACTGTGGACAAAATGAACATTCATTTACAGTTAATTTGTCCATTTTGTCTACTGTTCATTTCATTCACCGTTTGAACGGTGGACGAAATGAACAGTGGACAAACTGAACGGTGAATGAAACGAACAGCGGACTAAAAAAAAAACAGCGGACAAAGTGAACGGTAGACGAAATTAACAGTGGACTAAATGAACAGCGGAGAAAGTTAATGGTGGACGAAATGAACAGTCGACTAAATGAAGTGCGGACAAAGTGAACAGTGGACAAAATGAACTTGACCAAATGAGCGTGGACTAAATGAACACGGAAAAAGGTATGCGCTACCGTAAAATGGGCGGAAGTGCAACCGTGATTGTGTGTGGGTGTGTGCGAGAGAGAGAGAGAGAGAGAGATAGAGAGAGGGAAGGCTTTATAAATTGACGTGGCCGCAACAGTTAATTGAGAACCAACTTCTGTAAAAATTAAAGAACATCAGAAAAGGAAATGGGAATTCCGAGAACGGAAATTAGTGTCTCAAATGCTAAGAAAACATTGTTTTCGATGTAGGATGATAACGAACAGACAAAATGTTAGTTGATATTATGCAAAGATCAGTTTGAACGAAGTGTGTGGCCACATCATATTAAAAAATTGTGACGTAACGCTGAAGTGACGCGTGAGTTAAAACGGTATGTTCCCGTTATATGCTTTGCGGTGTACTTCAGTCAGGAGAATATCCGGCTACGGAAAAGAGAGACGTGGGTTCGAATCCCACTGCCGGCCAAAAAGGGCATTATTTTCATGTTGGGGACCGAACGTAAAATGGATCTCCTGGTCGTTAGATTTGAAAAAAAAATATGTGATAATTCTTCCACACATGGTCTGGAATTACTAAAAATACTTTGTTCTACAAGGAGCAGCTTCAAGCATAGTTTGTCGGCGAACCCGAAACCTGCGATTTCTTGCCCCCGCCTTTCTCAAGTGGGGATACACGTGACGTACCACTGAGTTGACGCATGAGGCAAAACGACAAGTTGCAACGATAAGTCTTGCCAGCGTAGTTCAATTGGTAGAATATCCTACTACGATGAAAGGAGATGTGGGTTCGAATGTCACCACGGACAAAATGGGCATTATTTTCACAGGATCTAAGATACATAATGATGAAAAGTTAAAACTTTTGCAAATCTTTCATAATAGATATTTCGAAAATAATCATTTGTGTTGGGCCATGAATTTAACCTAGGACCTTGCCATTCAGGCTTCCTAGTATCCGGATTTTTTATTTTATGTACATGATCCTAATTTGGTAGTTTTGAAGTCGGGTAAGGATACGAGTTCTTGCAATGTTTCTACAGACGAAGTTCGTCTGAGAAATAATGAGAAGGGAGCTCTGAAGGCAACCGCACATAAACTAGTTAACTCTCTGAGCATCAGTTAGATTACTTTATTTTCAAAACGTTAGTTGATTTTGTCCAAAGATCTGAACTTAACTTAAATGTGCGCGAAGGTGACGCCAAAACGTTACGGATACGAAATGCTGAAATGCGTAAAAAACGATTTGTATTTTGAAGATTTTTGTATGCTTAAGTTAAAAGAACATATCCCGTATCGATGTACAGTAAATTACTTGTTATTGTGATTATGATGAAGAGGTTTTATTTCATATTTTTGTGAAGCAAAATATTTCCTCTTGTAAAAAACTTTTTCGTATGCAAAACCATACCACTTTTTGATGTATTATTTTTCTACACATGTTATTTGCTTTTTCACCTGTAGATAGAGACAGTATGAAATTATTTATGACGCGTCATTATGCCTCGTCTGCATGAGAACAGAGAAACAGGTAATAGAATCAAAATAAATCAAATTTTTACACGAATCCTTGTGTAAATCCTCTTACCTTAATTCGAGTCTTGTGCTATACATATATGTATAAATACACGCACTAATATCGCAATATATAGTATATCATTTTATCATTTGGAAATGTCGTCGCACATTATATGGTGCTAACGCCCATTTGATTTTGCAAAGCAGGAACAGAAGTTATCACGTGTTATTTTCTCAGTGTTTGAAAAAAAAACAACAGAAAACAAGCGTAAGAGAGCGAAAGCCTGCAACGAAGAAGCTAGCAAAATACAAAGATCAATACAGCGAATAAAGTATGAGGCAAAGAGGAAGAAAAAGAGCAGAAGGAGAAGGAAGATGAAAACCCGTAGCCGCATGGAATATGGAGGAAGATTATGTGTAAGTATGATTGATTTCAAAGTAAAAGAAAGCTGGGAAGAGGAACGATGGGAAAAAAGAGACCCTGGTGAGAGAGATGCGTTAAAGGAATAGGGAAGTTGAAGCGTAGGTATGAATAATTTGTTACGCGATAGAAAATGGAAAAGCTATGTAGAGGCTGAGCTGATTGAAGTCAGTTTGAGTACACCCTGAATTTCCGAACGGAACATAAACAGCTGACTACTGATTTCTTCCATTTTTGTTTCGGAATTTAACTACCAACAGGAACAATTTATAGGATTCTAAACAGTTGATCGTACTTAATTGGAGCTCACTGGCTCAAGGAAAGGAGCAGAGCCAGGGCAAACAGAGAAGCACACCACCTATTCCTCAACAGGGACTCGAACCTTGACTCATCTAGGAAGATTGGTCAGACACCAGTACCTTCAAATAAGCACACCACCTATTGCTCAACAGCTACTCGAAACTTGACTCATCTATTAAGATTCGTCAAACGCCAGTGCCTTTAAATAAGCACACCACCTATTCCTCAATAGGGACTCGAAACTTGACTCATCTAGGACGATTGGTCAGACGCCAGTGCCTTCATAAGCACACCACCTATTCCTCAATAGGGACTCGAAACGTGACTCATCTGAGAAGATTGTTCAGACGCTAGTGCTTTCAAATAAGCACACCACCTATTCCTCAACAGGGACTCGAAACTTGAATCATCTAGGAAGATTGTTCAGACGCCAATGCCTTCAAATAAGCACACCACGTATTCCTCAACAGGGACTCGAAACGTGACTCATCTAAGAAGATTGTTCAGACGCTAGTGCTTTCAAATAAGCACAACACCTATTCCTCAACAGGGACTCGAAACTTGAATCATCTAGGAAGATTGTTCAGACGCCAATGCCTTCAAATAAGCATACACCACGTATTCCTCAACAGGGACTCGAAACGTGACTCATCTAAGAAGATTGTTCAGAGGACAGTGCTTTCAAATAAGCACACCACCTATTCCTCAACAGTGACTCGAAGCTTGACTCATCTAGGAAGATTGTTCAGACGCCAGAACCTTCAAATAAGCACACCACCTATTCCTCAACAGGGACTCGAAGCTTGACTCATTTAGGAAGATTGGTCAGACGCCAGTGCCTTCAAATAAGCACACCACCTATTCCTCAACAGGGAACTCGAAACTTGATTCATCTAGGAAGATTGGTCAGATGCCTGCGCCATCAATTAAACATACCGCCTATGTCTCAACTGGTACTAGAACCTTGACTTATCTAGGAAGACTGGTCGGAGGACAGCGCCATCAAGCAAGAACACCACCGATGCTTCAACCAGAACACGAACCCGGATTTATCGAGAACAATTGGTCAGACACCTGCGCCATCAAATAAACATACCACTGATGTCTCAATCGGGACACAAACTGGGGCATACCTAGGAAGAATGGTCAGAAGACAGTGCCATCAAGCAAGCACACCACCGATGCTTTAACCGGGACACGAACCCGAATTTATCTAGAAAGACTTGGTTAGACGCCTGCGCCATCAAATAAGTTCATCACGTTCGCCTAAATCGGGACACAAATTTGAACGTATCTACGGAGAATGGTCAAACGACAGCGCCATCTCAGAATGGCAAAACTATGCTCTAATCGGGACACAAACTGGGACTTATCTAGGATGTATGGTCGGATAATAGCGCCATCAGGTAAGTACATCAGCTGTGCTTCAATCGGGACACGAGCCAGTGCTATTTATCTAGTACGAAAAATCAGACACCAGTGCCATCGAAGAAACACACCGCCTATGGCTTAACCTAGCCTCGAACCCACTCCTATCTGGGAAGAATGGTCATATGCGAGTGCCATAGACCAATCAGTTACCGAGGCAGCTGATTGTTAATTATCTTAGCCGATTACTTACATTATGCTGCTAATTTAAGTACATGATTTGCAGTTTTGAGACGGTGAATCTGATCTTTGCAGCAGGCAGAAAGCCTATGGTTAGCGTTCTATAGAAATGACTTTGAAAACAACTTAAATGAAACATAGATCTTACTCATTTGATGTATAAGCACGTAGTAACTGTCATGGGTCATTACCAGTCATAAGTAACTGTCGTAGTAACTGTCATGGGTCATTAACTGTCATTACCAGCCTGATGTCATTGATAGTTGAAAATATACTGGTAAATCTTAAACCTCTTCAGTAGGCGACAGCACTTAAACAGTACTTTGCACGCGGAAAGTATCGACATGGTTTTGGATGATTAAATCGATGCGACATAAGTGGGCTTACTTTGTCATAAAAGAGTAGTTATTTTTATGCTAGCTTTCTCCCAATTTATCTTCACATTTTTCTCAGTCAAACTTGTCTTCAAGTGTGGGTTTTAAATTAGCAGGATAATCAAAAGTCGACTAATATTTTGCTTCTTTGTCATTTTCGTTTTTGTAATATTTTCACGATCACCAGCTTTACCTAACAATTTTCATTATGCTTTTCCTCCAAAGTTGGGGAAAGTAGGACTAACTGTTCAAAAGTCCATCTTAATTTGGCTTAGCAAACGATTAGGACAAAAACATTAGTATAGAACACATGCTAAAATTTTGCCTTCTCCCGAGTACTTAGTTGTAATGTTTCTTTCTGTTTTTGGGGTTGTTTTTTTTGATAGATATCATTATAAAATTGAAGGTAACTTTCATTTACATAGAATCTATCATGGACAAAAGTCTGGAATATTTCTCATTTGGTCGTGAAAATGAAAAAAAAAAAAACCCTCAACGAGAAGTATTGACACTCATTTAAAGAAATGAGTGTCATTTAAAACCACTTAAAAGATTCCACTGCAGAGTCTGGTATGCTTACAAACATAACATAGCTTTTATTGTGTTAACTGTCTCACATGTTGGTGTTCTATACCCATAAATTGTTGCACCTAGAGAAAAAAGTATTTTTACTTTCTGGATTCAGATATTTCTCAGTTTGTCTTCAAGAAACATTTGAAAAATAAAAATTTTCAGCACGCAAGAGGCTGATATACTCCGGAAAAGAAGAAGAATATTTCCTACGTAAGCGTATCGAAAAGTAAGTTCCATTCAGCGCTACCTATTGTTTTAATATTAAAGAAACAAGATTTGCGTTTCGCAGAGATGGTAATACGATCTAAAAATGTCGGTTGCAACATGCGTAGTGTGTTTTTATTGTCTGTAAATGAAGTGTGAAAACACAAATTTGTTCGCGACGGGCATCTAATCCGGGTTCCCGCTCTCCGGAGCAAGTCGCTCTCCGAACTGAGTTGCGCGAACAGAATGTCTCGCTGCAGATTTGTCGTCATGACACATGTTTTCACCTCTGTAATACGTCACATCATTTCCCTCTTAATTTTTTTTGTTTGTTTTTTTTGTCTTTGAAGTGAAGTAGGAAGTGTTCATTAATTCCAAACAATGCGTAGAACAAACATCACGCATTTTTCGAAGAACCCAAATGCCAGTGGATCCATTTTCCACAATCCGTCGCCAATGTGAAAACACAAGTTTGACCGAACCGGACATCGAATCCGTGTCCCCCTCATTCCGGAGTAAGTCGCTCTCCCAAATGAGATACGCTGACAGAATGTTTCGCAACAGATTTGTCGTCTTGAGACTTGTTCTCAACTCTGTAATACGTCGCAGAAGGCCCGTTAATTAACTCAGTTATTACACCAAATTAGTAGTCTTTCTAACCATTGACGGATACAGGGGACGGGTCAACGGGTCAACCGGTCGGGTTAAGGTATTTCTGACGTGATTTCGACCCGCTTTTATTTCCATTTTATTTTTGAAAAGAAGAAAAGGTATTAAATAATGCATACAGTGGAATTTTGTGCTCAATACTGGTGCCAGTGAAGTGAAAAGTGATTTGTCACACAAAAAAATCACCGTCTCTTTCTTAAAGTAAAGAAGATTTCCACCAACCGACGATACCATTTCGTAAAACGATACTTCCTTCGCGTTTGTTTTCAAGCGATTATCCGGAGCAAGATACAGACAAACGCCTGTAGCCTGGTTCCCTGGTGATTCACTCATCCCGCGTGTCATATGGTAAGGCTGAGTGTTACTTTATACATCGCATCCTTTGCACTCAGCATTCAGAGGTTTTCATTTGACGTGCTAACAACCCATTCCATTGCATGTCTTGTCGGAATTAATGCCTCATTTGCTGATATGGATGAATTTCATATTAAGGATATTGAAAAGGCGTCGAGGCCAACAAACATGTTCTGTTGAAAACAAAATGGGGAAAACTTAAAGCTGGAAGTTTTTTCATCCCATTCAGAAACCAGAATATGTTCCACGGCAACACCAATTTTCACAAGCTTGTGATGAGTTGAAAGTTTTATTCTTTTCATTAATTCATTTATATGATTTTTATATAGCCTAAGACCATAAAACCTACGTTACCCACTGCATCATCATCATCATCATTGTCACACATCATCAATCCACTACTTGATGAAGGTCTCTCCAAGTTTCTTTGTCAACGATCTATCTTGCTCCAGTGTCCTCCATGTCACTTCCTCATGCTTCCAAATTTGATCCCCCTCATCTCCCATGTTGTCTTCTTCTGGGTCATTACCTGTCCTTTGGAATCCAGTCTAGAATTTGGGTGTCCATCGGTGGGGGTCCTTTCTTTTGGCAACATGTCCAGCCCATTGCTATTTCAGGAATTTTATTCTGATCATGATGTCTTCCCCTCTTGTCATTTTCCTTATCCACGAGTTCCTCTTCCTATCTCTCCTGTTTACACCAAGCATACATCTCTCCCTGCTTCTTTCAATTGCCTTCAGTCTTTGTATGTCTCTTTCAGTTAAGATCCATGTCTCTTTTCGGTACGTAAGCACTGGAAGTATGCATTGATTAAACTCTTTTCTTATAAGGCATAACGGCATATTGCTCTTAAAAATTGTACTGTTTCTTCCAAAAGCTTTCCATCCAAGTTTTATACGTCGACTAATTTCTTCATCATGGTGACCTTTGCTTGATATATGCTGTACAAGGTAAATGTAGGTATTGGATATATCCATCTCTTCCCCATCAATCAATAAATCTTCATTTCTTGTAAAAGTATTGTACATAAGTTTGTCTTTTGAAAGTTCATTTTTAATCCCAATCCTTTATTCTTGTCAGCAAATTCCAGGATCATTTTCTGCAGCTCTTAAAGGGCAGTTGCAATAATGACGAAGTCATCAGCAAAACGAGGATGAGTTAAATAATTTACATTAATATTTTCCCCTTTGTTTTCCCAGTTTAGTAATGTGGCATTAAAACGTTTGGGAAATATGGTGTCACCATGCTTTACTCCCTTTCCAATGTTTATTGGAAAAACAGTGAGAAAAGGTGGTACTGTATCCTCAAATAACCGAAACCTTTGCACTTGCATTTTCATAGATGTTACTAATAATACTAATGTATGCATCTTTTCTGCAAGATATCAAAGCCATTGTAACTGCTGATGTTTTCACGGAATTAAAGGCCTTTCATAATCGACAAATGCCATACATAATGGGAGTTCATATTCCTTTTTTTCTTTTAATTAGTTCTCTCAGAACATGAATATGATCTATAATGCTGTAGTCACTCATGAATCCAGCTTGTTCTCTCGGTTGAGGGTATGTCCGGTGTTACCTTCAAACGATGTAAAATAACATAGTGAATATTTTATAAACCACTGATAAGAGACATGGGACTGTAGTTCCTGAATTCCTTAATGTCACCTTTTTTAAGTAAACCAAACATTGTAGCATTGTTCCAATCCTCTGGAATCTTCACTTCATTGACGCATCTAGTGAAACTTCGGGCGAGTCCAGTTTCAATTTCTCCACTTGCTTCTTGTATAATGTCCACGGTAATTCCATCTTATCCTGGAGTTTTTTTCCCGTTTCGTGTCAAACTTCTGCCGGGAGAACTGGAGGGACTTGATGGGCAAACATATCATATAGCCTCTCCTTGGCAAATGTAAACTCCGTCTTCGCACGGTTCATCCTCTTCTTCGCAATAAGGGGCTCTGACGACCGCCAAATAGCGATATAATTATACCACCAGGATTAAAGGAAATAAATATTACCCCAAACTCACCAACCCGCTTGACCAGCGTGGTGAGTTATGTCTAAAACCCCCCAAAATATAATTTCACAACTTAAAACTTAGCCCTCAGTCTCCAGCAAACAGGAATGTCCCTAGCCAAGGCAGTCGCCACTGCGACATAAAGGCAGCGGCTAAGAATCACCGTAGTACTGCATTAGGCCTTGCCTACCCTTGGCTACGTTTAATGGACGATCTCTAACTTCTGATTCAAGGCTCCTTAAATTGGAGGATGAAGTTCAAAGGATCAAGTGAGGCATCGTTGGGCGAAGTGAGGTAAGAAGAAAAGGAGACCTCATTGAACTGAAAAGGGGACATATCTTCTTCTATCGCATTACAGATACTGGCAGAGTCAGTGGAGTTGGATTTATAATAAACAAGAAACTAAAGGATAATGTTCCAGAAGCTGAAAGGTCCTCGAACAGAGCTGCGCGACTGGTCATCCTATTCTCAAAAAGGTACGAGGCTCAGATTATTGAAGTTTACGCATCCACTACAAGCCATCCTGAAGAAGGAATTGAAGAATTTAAGAGGAAGTTTGGCATTTAAGTAACAAAGGCAAGCAGTACTTGAAGATCATTATAAGTGATTACAATGCAAAAATCAGGAAACAGCAACATTAACAGAATGAAACTTTAGTAGGCAAATTTGTTAACGAAAACAGATATCTAAGTGGAAATACTCTCGTAGAGTTTGCAAAGGCAGAAAGGATGTTTACATCATGCACATAGGAAATGGACATGGACGCTTCACAATGGGTTGGCAAGTGAAATTGATTTTATTACGTAACAAGAAATTCGTCATTGAAGACTGCATTATACTGAAGAGTGACAACACAAGGAGTGACCATAGATTGGTTAGATGTAATATGCACCTCAATACCAAACTTGAATGTTGCAAGCTCATAAAACAAACAAAATGTATTAACATGTCCAACCTTAAAAAACATAATACCTTCAAATTGGAACTGAGGAACAGATTCTCTGCTTTAGAAGGCTTAACATGGAAGAAGTATACATTTCTGAAGTTAACAGAAAACTAACTGAGGCTCTTATGGAAACCAACAAAAATATGTGGTACCAAGAACAAGTTGCATATGAAGAAAACATCAGGAAAAAAATGCTTATGCAAAAGGGAAAGGAGACGAAGACAAATAAAAACGCAACTTCCAAAGTAGAATATATAGCCTTGTGCAAGATCGTACGGAAAATATTCACGGTAAGATGTAAGGAAATTCAATTGTGAACTAGTTAGGAAAGCAATTGAAGACAACCGGAGCCCGAAGAGAACAAAAGGGCATCTCAGTAACCGAAGAAAACAGATTATGGCGCTGAGAAAAGAAGATGACAATATAACAAGAAATAGAAGGAAATTTTGACATGAATGAAATATTTCTACTCAAACTATATGAAAGAAATGATATATCTAATCCAGACATTACGAAAAGTACTAGTGCGAACGTCCCTCCAGGCCTCCTAGCAGAAATTACACATGTAATTAAAACATGAAACGGGGAAAGAGCTCCAGAAGAGGAAGGAATTTCTGTGGACATTACACAAGAAGCAAGTGGAAAAATTGAAACTAGGCTTGCCCAAATTTTCACTAGTCGTCTGAATAAAGGAAAGATTCCTGATTATTGAAACAATTCTACAATGTTTGTGCTAAAGGTGACATGGAAGATCTCAGGAACTACAGGCTCATCAGCCTCCTATCAGTGGTTTATAAAGTATCAACTATGTTCTTTCACGTCGTTTGAAGGTAACACTGGACATCGCTTAACCGACAGAACAACATGGATTCAGGAGTGACTACAGCACTATAAATCATATCCATGTTCTGAGAGAACTGATTGAAAGAACGGATGAATATGAACTCCTATTATGTATGGTATTTCTCCATTATGAAAATGCCTTTGATTCCGTGTAACCATCAGCAGTTACAATGGATTTGAAATCCTGCGGTACTGAAGATGCATACATTAGTGTTATCAATAACACTGATGTATGTATCTATAAGTGCAAAAGATCGGCTATTTGAGTAGTAATAATTCGAAAAGAAGTGAGACAAGTTGACACCATATCTCCAAAATTCTTTAAAGCCACATTGCACAATGTCTTTCAATCATTGAACTGGGAAAACAAAGTCATAAAGTTTAATGGAGATTATTCAACTCGCTTTCGTTTTGCTGATGACGTAGTCATTTTTGCAACTTCCCCTTAAAGGCTGCGGAGTGTGGTCCAAGAGCTTGCTGACAAAGAGCAGTAAAGATGCCGGATTAAAAATAGACATCCAGAAGACAAAACTGAAATCCAATGCTTTTACAAGAAACGAAGATTTATCGATTGATGGGGGAAAGCTGGAGATAACCAATACCTACATTTAATTTGTACAGAAGATATCAAGCAAAGGTCACTATGATGAAGAAATGAATCAACGAATAAAACTTGGATGGAGAACATTTGAAAGAAACCGTAACATGTTTAAGATCAATATGCCATTATGTCTGAAAAGAAAGGTCTTTAATCAATGCATCCTTCCAGCGCTTACAAATGGAGTGAAGACGTTCACCTTAACTAAGAAAAGGCATCCAAAGTCTGAAGATAACTGAAAGAAGCATGGAAAGATGAATGCTTTGCGTAACCAGTAAATATAAGAAAAGGAACTCGTGCATAAGGAAAATGGCAAGAGTGGAAGATATCATGATCAAAGTAAAATCCTTAAAATGGGCAGGATGACGGGCCATCGATGAGCAACAGAAATTTTTTGACTAGATTCCGAGTGACAGAAAACGACCCAGAAGGAGACCACGTGGATCATGGAGATGACGAAATTTGAAAGCTTGCAGGAGTGATATGAAGGTAACTGGCTCAAGACAGACCATTCTGGAAGAAACTTGAGGACCCCTTCATCCAACAGTGGATTGATAATGATTGACGATACACATATTAGGAAAAAAAGGAACAGACCTAAATATCCTGTGTTTCTTTCTTTTTTGCAATTATTTTTTAAAGTTTACTGAATCATTTATTTACCAGCTGTGTTGCTGATTTTAATGAAACACATTGTCAGAAGGTAGTTCACATAGAAGTAGCTTGTAACAATGTCTAATCTCACGAGGAGAACCTATTGGATGGTGAATAGTGTTCTTTTAAGTTTGTTGTACTGTGGATCAACCGTACTAAGTTTCATTGAGCTTAATGTTCCAGAAAATTTCCGGAGATAAATTTTTATTTCTACTTTTATGCGTCAACGGTTAATTATGTGTCTGTATATTAATTTACAGAATGATGGTAATTTTCGTGGTAATTAAGATCCAATGTAAAATTCGCTATCAACCTAGTAAACTAGAGAATAAATGTTTAAATTCAATGAACATGATCTTTTCCAAATATTGTGAAAAAATTATTTCGGTGAAAATAAAACAACGGGGATACCATTCTCCCTGCAGGTTGCACTTAAATTATATATCAAGAACTATTTTTTGAGTGTTTATGTTTTATAAAAGGTATTTATGATTTTAATTGCATTAAGGGAAAGAAAGAAAAATTTTGCACGTTTGTGACAAATTCAATGGCAATTAAAAATATATCAGGAATGAATAATGCACTAAAGTTGTTAGGGAATTTTCGTGATGTTCACCAGCATTTCGGAATTGCCTTGCATGCCACACTGATAGATGAAAAATGTAGAGAAAGTGTTCCCTGCTGGTATATTTTTATTTTAGAACTAAGAAGTCACAATTAATTCCTAGCTAGACAGCTTAAAAGTTTGCTTGAATTACAGTCGTGATCAATTTAGCAAGGCAAATAAGAGTTTGTACGGTAGCTTAATGAGTAAGGAAAATTCTTTCAAGAAATAATTGATTTTTTAATAAATTGCACTTAGAAATAAATCATCTCTGTTCTTTAACGTTTTGCTTCTTTACTTCTGATAAATGACTTGGCTGAAAAGCAATGCGATCACGTTACCTTCCATAAAGCAATACCTTTTCTTTTGTTTTATTCATGAAGTTAGAGAAAATGCTTTTGGGTAACGTATCAGCTGAAAGGAAAATAATTTATTAAAAGTACGAAATGAAATATTATTTTCTTAGTATCGTAGAAAAAAATCATCATAGTTGTTTACTGTTGCAAGACATTTATCCTCTATAAGGTCTATATAATGGAAGAAAGAGATCTTTCTTAGAAACACCTGAATTCTGGACCACATGCAGTGTATCAATGAGTTCTGTCCGCGTTTCAATGAGCATCACAAGCAACTCTAACGGTTATTAAAGCTATACTTCGTATGCCCCTAATTTAAGCCACAGTTACCAAGGAGAGGGAGGGCCCCTACCGTGGAGCCATATCTACTTTGGGGCCCTGGCTCCGAAATATCTTCGACAGCTTGTCAGAAAAGAGTCTATTATTACTTCGCTACCACAGCAGCAGAGGTTCCATTGAAAAAGGACCTGTATACACTGTGCGCCAATGAATTACGACCACCCATATGCAAATTGAATTACACCCGATACTAACGTAACAAAGAAGAGGGCGTGGGACTAGGTAGGGACAAAAGGACTGTACAGCAGTTGGTGGTTCACTTAAGGGCGAAGTTACGGAAGTGATGGGTAAAACAAAAGAATTATCGGAGTATCCGAAAGGTCAACTTATGGGTGCACCAAGAATTGGGACATCCATTTCTGGTACGTTGATGCTTATCGGTTGTTCAAGACAGGTCCTATTTCACCTGACCTTTAGATTGTTACATTCTGGCCATTACATTGTCATAGGCTGGCCTTTAGATTATTATATTCTAGCCTTTAGATTATTATATTCTAGCCTTTAGATTATTATATTCTAGCCTTTAGATTATTATATTCTAGCCTTTAGATTGCTATATTGTGCCTGTAGGTAATTATTCATATTCTGACCTTTAGATTGCTATCATATTCTGACCTTTAGATTGCTATCATATTCTGGCCTTATGATTGTTATTTGTATTGTGGCCTTCAGATTGATATTTATATTCTGGCCCTTAGATCGTTATTCGTATTCTGGCCTTTAGATTATGATTAATTTCTGGCATTCAAATTGTTATTTATATTCGGGCCTTTAGATTGTTTATCCAAGTGTTTAGAGACTGATTAACAACAAACAACAAGAACACAAAGTTAAACATACTTAAACCGCATGCAGTGTTTGAAGAGTAAATTTCCAGATATGAATATGTATAATTAATACAGACATTTGACGTAGACTAGGAACATCAAACAGAAGTCATCGCTCTTTCCACGTTTATAAGTGAGTCACGGAAAAATTCTCACTGATCGCCACCAGGAATCGAACCCAGGGTGCAGTGGAAGCATATTCGGCGCATAACTGAAAGACCCTGGGTTCGATTCCCGGTGGCGACCAGTGAGAATTTTTCCGTGACTCACTTATAAGCGTGGAAAGAGCGATTACTTCTGTTTGAAGAATACGTATATTTCGTAGAGATTTTTTTTCTTAATCTGGGGGTTTAACATACACCATGAGCATCTGTAAGGGCAATGAGGGGACGCCCATCCTGATTTAGAGCCACTGGTTCATGGGAAGCATCGAGCATGTGCAGTAAGGCAGATGCGCCATCTAAGCTCATCTGGTACTAGAGCTACAGCGCCTGGAAGAATTAGTGTGTCGTGCTCGCAGAAAATCTTGCTGCCCGCAATCATGAAAGCGGTAGATGGCGCTGCGATCGGATGTCACGTCGCTTTTCGGGAGGAAGGACGACGAGAATGCACATCTTTCTATGACACACACCCAGCTCGTCAGCATTATGTGTACTCCTTGAACGATATTTTATAAGCAGATAACTTAAGTATTTACGAAATAATCGACACACCTCTTTCACCACCCCCTCACCCCCCAAAAAAAGAACGAACGAACGGGGTGCTCAAGATTCATTAATAAGGGTATCGTAGTTTAAGTTAAGCTTTGCATTGTGCTAACGTCAACATTAATGTTAGATATTTCGGAAGTTTTAGAGTCATACATGGGTTACATTATGCAAAAACACTGGAGACCAATATGCAGTTTACAATCACTGAAACATCAACTTACAGTATAAAGTAAAAATTAAAAAAAAGAAAATATTTTGCCCCTCAAAACCTTACTGGAAAAAAAGGGGGAAATATTTTCTCAATGAGACATGGGCTTTATAATTTGCATTCCAATAATCCAAATAGGTCTTGAAATTCAGTAACCTAAAAACTTAAAATTATTTAATAATGTACTTCATTTTTGAGCAATGAGTGACTAAATTTCTTGGTAAGAACATGGGATCAAAATAAATATTGAAACTTAATGCTTTCCATTTAGTTGCAGAGTATGGTTTGAAAAGAAGCCTTTTAATGAGTTAAAAATAGAATACAACAAATGCGATTACTATTTTTAAAATTGGTCTATTTTCTAATAACATACCAACTGTAATCCATTTATAAAAAACATTCCTAAAAAAAACTTTGCCTGTGATACGATAAACAAAATGAATCATACTGAACAGGAGTAAATATACAAAACCTGAATGTATATGATGACATTCTTTTAAAGAAAAATAGTTATAACATTTTTCTTTACTTTTCTTCACCTTATATAATAATGATGTGATTAAATTTGCTATTCAAATGGGTTTGCAGTGAAGAGAGGAAAATTGTTTTGCACCTTAAGTAAAAAGTTTAATAAGGTAAAAATTAAGAAGTGGGTGTTCATGGAGTCTGTCTAAATGGGATAATTCTATGCAGTCCTTGTAAACTATTTTTACCCTTAAAAAAAAAGGAAATTGTTAATGTAGCATACACACAGGCGTAGCATGGGGAAGGCACAATAGGGCATGTGCCCCCCCTCCCCACTTAAAAATTGGAAAAAATAATTAGTCGTTCTCCTTTTAAATGCCATAAAGTGTGATATACAGCGAAGGGAACACTACGTAATAGCCATCATTGTTATGACTGCTTTCCAGCAGAAATTCATGCGCAATAGCATGCAGTCATCTTTACGATGGGTTTCATCATCAGATGACAGCATGAGGTCGGTGCCATCTTAACGCTTTTGGGGGTCCTGGGCGGTCATATTTTTCGAGACCCCCGATTATGTATATACAGAACATATACAACATATGGATATATATATACAATGTATCAGAATTATTATGTACACCACTATTACCATGTTACCCCTATGAGAAGCAATATTCAGTATCCAGTAACTTTTTAAATACCACTTGAACGAAAAATGCCGTGTTCGAAGTGGGCAGATATGGGATACTGGTAGTTAACAAAAATGGAAGTGAGCATACCGGCAGTTTAAAAAACATTGTTTACCTATCCTGGTATGTAATAAATTATAAACCCGTCACAAACTACGTAAAGAAATTAGGTTGAAAGCACAAATTTTAACGCAAAAATCAGCAAATGATATTTTTAATGGCTAAAATTGAAAAATGATTAGCAGCTGGGACTGAAAAAGACGTTAAGTGCTCTGCTGTTACACTACAGTTTTAGTGTAGCAGCAGAGCACTTAACATACTGAAGCAGAATGGCTTTCGATTTAAAATCTTGGTGTCGACCATATCGGCAGTAGCTCTGTGCCACTTCGATCACTGGAAAAATGGTACATGACAAAAATTGTAGAACTTCATGAAGTGTACCAAATTGCATTCACATTTTGTTGTTCAGCGAATTACAAGAAAATTGGTGCTGGAAGATATAATATTTCTTCCCTATCTTACAAATTATTAAACGAAAATTAAATTGAAACCGAAGTAAGATACCAACCAGCGCCCTTTTCAGACATGACGCACCGGACGAAAATGCGGATATGCAGCCCCCATCAGTTATTTGTGTAAACAGCGACGATGTAAAAAAAAATATAAAAGTAGCCCAGGTGGGCAAACCCTAGTGATAAACATACGTGCGCTTCTTCATATAAAAAACACAAATGACGGTTTAAAAGTTAAAAAATGATTCCGAAAAAAAATGCAATTTGTGCGTGGCCCTCAGGCCTCACCCGCATTTAAGATCGGGAGGGATGCCGGCTTTGTTTTTTATTTTGTCACAAAAGATCCACCCGAACTTTCTTCCTGCCTCCTCGGGAAATCGAAGCTATGAGCAAGGTTTAAAAAAAGGCAAAAAATCTTCCAACTTTCTGGATTGGTGTTTCTTCTTTTCTTTAAATAAAAAAACCTGCTGGTGAGTGGTAAAAGATTTTAACTTTTTGTAAACCCATAAGACTCTTGGGACGTTAGGGGCCCTGGGCACCAGCCCCGTTGGCCCAGCTCCTAAGATGGCCATGCATGAGGTGCTTCGAAAGGAGTTGCTTTTTTTGTATTCATTAAGGTGAATCAACAAATCCTGGCACACCTTACAGGTTTGGCACCAATGGCAACTGAATAGGTGCCTTTTCAGGAAAAATATTTTCAAAAATGCTCTCCCAACCCAACAAGAAAACACCAGTTTACACTTATCCGTGCCCCCCCCCCCCCCCCAGAAAAAAATTGGTCACACTACGCCTATGTGCATACATGTCAGGAGAATTAAATACTTAATGAATTGTTACTGAAAAGATTAAGCACAGAAATTTCAGGGTGACTCAAAGCTAAAGTTCAAGGCAGTGATGTTTTATTAGAATACATGGCCAACTGCCATGTAATAGTGAGACACAGAATGCTGGTTTTAAGCATTTGTGATAAAAAATATTATTATGAATTTGTTTCATGCTTACCTCTTCTTGTACTGCCTTCACAGATCTATTTTCTACACGACCAGAAAAAATGTACATAGCTAAGATTGTTTCCATTCAACCTGCACATTTCCCCCTTTCAATATGTAACATTGAATAGATGTTCGGCTTTTCGATCACATATTTCACTCCCAGCCCTGCAATAATTAATAATGAATTGTGGTCCTGCTTTTGATTGCACTTTCACACAGTCTTGTGGATGATGCAGAGTTAACTGATAATCTCCTTTTGATGTGAGAGAAATACATTTGTGCTCATGTTCTTCCTTTAACAGCCACAAGAAAATGCAATAGCAGGCAATGGTAGTTAACACTACTGAATCTTTAGGATAGTTAAGCTTACCATAATCTGTTGCAGTTAAATAAACAAAGCTGTAAGATTATGCAAGATCTAAATCTATTAGTTTGTTATGAATAAATAAAAAAATTACACTTGAACAGTTTGTTTCAAACTTGGTTCGAAGAATGCCTAGTTATGTGTATCAGCACAGGCTTCATTTCTTCAGGAGTATCCGATATGCAGTACATGTTAACACAATAATTTTGTTCGGTTTCTTTCAGAAATTAGAAACATGTTGCAAGTTTAGTATTATATGCAGAATACCTATGACTGTGTATATCAGCACAGATATAAAAGTAGGTGGGATATAAAACTAATCATGCAGTATTTGAAATCCATATGTATAATCACAATTACAACCGAAGTATCACAATTATATTATTACTGTATTTGAATGTCTTCTCTCTGCTACTATTTCCAGTATAAATTTAATGGACTGACTCAAAATGTTTTTTTGACAATTTGCATATGAAAGTGAATTTAGTAAACTGTTAATTGCAGGATCAATTGCACCTCGCATTTTTAAGTGTTTTTGCCGTTCCCTTTTGGATGAACGATTCTTATTTTGTTGTTTTAAATAGAAATTAAGTCTTGTCATAATGTAATACTGAATAACTTTACTAGTGGTCTCTATTTCATGATTTTTGCAACCAACTGTTTTCAAGGTGGAACCACGTAAAGCCTGTATGATGTCCAAAATGCTATCTCGGTGCAATTCAAGAAAACTGAAGCACTTAGTAAATTTTTCTTCAATTTCATAGATCAAGGCAAAAAGTTTGTTTGACGAATATATCAGCCCTCCCTGATCAAAATGTTTTGTGTATTCTGCATTAACATTATTGATAGACACCTTATCCTGTTGAAGAAGGCTTTTACAAGTTTCACACACAATTTTTCTATTAAAAACACGAGCCACAAATCCTGAAATATAATATATGAGACTAACATCACTCTTTTGCTGGACCAGAATATTATGCTCCAAACTGCTTTCTTTGCGCGTAAGGTCAGAAGAATTTTCATTAGGACTTCCAGTTTCAAAAAATGAATCAATAACCGAAAGAGCTGATTCTTCTGGTTCCTTTGGTGGGACACTGATTAGTGAATTTACTACACAAGGTGGAGCATTACCACCTCTTGGAGGTTTAGCAAGGTTATAAAAACTTGGCATTTCTACAATTGTCAGAAATTCAGTGCTATTGGGGTGATCATTACATCCTTTGCATTGGCGAATAATGCTGAAAAGGTTTTCAATTTTATCCTGACTTAGTCTAGATGTTAAAAGGTAAGAATAATGAGCACTGTGCGTCAAGTATTCAACAAGGGATAAAGCGCTGCTAATCGATACCTTTAAACCTGTAGCAGTACTTTCAGAGATGAAACCATTACCTTCGGCATGCATCTCCCAAATATCTAAGAACTGCAAGAACTCTTTAAGAAACTCATATTTTGAGCTATTCAGGTATAAAGAATTATAAGGAGTTCTTTTTTTTTTTTTTTTTTTTTTGGAGGTTTAACGACCACCGTGAGCAACTCAATGGGCTATAAGCAGTCGCCCGTCCCTAATTTGGGGTCACTGGTTCCAGGGAAGGGAAAGAGCCAGTGCCGTAAGACAAACACAACATCCATGCCTCACCGGGATTCGAACCCGGACCCATTTCGGACGAATGATCAGAGGCCATCGCTTAGACCACTGCGCCACCGGGCGGCTATAAGGAGTTTTTGATGTCATTATGTCAATGAGTGCATTCATTTTTGTTATGAACATAATAGTTGGCTCTGGATCCCCGTATTGAAAACTTATTTGGTCTTTATAAATAAACAGGCCTTTAAAAACTTCTAAACTGAATATCTGAAATGCCAAGTTAGCTTTCATTTTTTCAAAATTGTTTGGAGTAAGATGAGCTTGAGTTATTTTTGGCATTGCTCTTAAACTAAGAGCGTTTCGATCCAACTTCCATGCAGCTTTTATAAATTCTGAATGTACTCGACCTTCTAAAAGACTGAATCCATTTTTTAAAAATGCATTACGTACACATTTGATTAAATGGGGCAAATCTGAAAAGAAGTGCAGATATCTGTGTCCATCAACAGGATGAGGCACCTTGCATTTAATGTCTCCTGCGCTAGTCACGCCAATGCCAAATTTACGCCACATGGATCTGTTCCATGATGCTCCATCACCTACTATGCCATCCACAAATAATCCAGCTTTTTCGGATAATATTATTGCTTCAGTTAAAAATTTACTGAGCATATCCCCTTTCATATTACTTTTTGTGGCAAATACTGCTAAAATTTGGGTCCAATCCCCAGTAAACGGCTGAAATAGAAATATCAAACCATGGTCATATAACTCATGTTTTTTCTCCGCAGGTGTAAACAATCCATAATCAACATATCCCTGAATAGTCCCACTTGACTTTAGTTGCAGGTGCTCAGAAAGTTTCATCTCATCAAAAACTATGCAACCATGCCTTTCGAAAGAATTTAATTCAGCAGTTCTACCTTTCAAAGTTTCAAACATTTTCTTATTAAATCCATAACCAGCTTGATATGATTTTACATATTTTTTCAAACAGGTTCGACTAGGCAAAATAAGTAATTTGTTTAACCTCATGTGCTCATAGAGCCGGGGACTTTTCATTCTCATTATAATGCATTCTAACAACCAACTGCTGTCATACCTCATACCTTTTACACTCTTCCGCTCTGAAGCTTTAATGCATTCACCTATGGCTAATTGTTGCTTATGAGATAAAAATTTCAACTTGTTAGTCAAGTTATTAGATGTATATTTTTTGTTTCTAACTTTTAAGTTTTTAATTTTATTTCTCAAAAAGACTGTATGTTGTTTTAATCGCTTTGAAGTTTGCTGTGCCATTTTTAACTTTATTCCACATGTCAGAACAGGTCTACCATTTCTTCGTCTTTTGAACACAGATCTGTGATTTAATAAAAGCTTGCGCTGGTACTGACATGCTGAACATATTGCTCCATTTTCACTAACATGACCAAAACATTTCCTGTTTTGCCAAAACTTCCGATTTCGAGTAAGGAGTTGCTCACCTGTTTTGTGCTTAGGTATTTCTGGAAATTCTTCAAGAGTTCCAACACCACGACAGCTGTGATAGGAATTGGCCTTTTCCAGTATGGTTTCCAAACTTTTACATGAATTTACTTTCTCTTTAACAATTTCTATACCTTTATGGTACACAATACATGAAATTTCAGATTCTGAACATTTTTCAACAACAATTTTTGTATCAGGATTGGTATGTTCTTTCGAGTATGTTTTCCATTTCATAAATCACACAACATTTGGAGATTCTTCATATGTAACAGTTACCCAAAATTTTGTTGGCAAAGTAACGTTGCATATTTCTTCAAATGAAATAAGGTCTTCATTCATTTTTGTGTTGGTATCTATTAAACGAGGATTGTCCTCCAATTTTCTCTTTTTTTCTGGTACAGAAGATGTAATCCTTGTAGAACGTTTGTTTGGTAAAGGTTTATTTAAATATTTCGGTAAATTTGGGAAAATAGTAGGTATGGCGTAAGGCTTGAGTAATGGTTTGTCTCGGCATGTTAGAACTTCCTTACCTTGAATAGTGGAACGATAATGCATCTCCATGAATTTAGATTCAAAGTGCAAGGCACATACAACACAACTTTCATCAAGTTTCTTATCAGCTCTGGGAATTGCCTTATCCCATTTGCTCAACATATCAGGTATTTTGGGGACAGCAAAAAGTGATATTTTATTTTTGCAGGATTTATAGCCAGTATTACATCCTGGCACAAAACAGCTGCTTTGCCTTTTCTGTTTTCTATGTTTTTTATTATTTGCTAATGCAGAATTTACCAGTCCTTTCACAGCTGACATTATTTCCTTATGATCTTATAACTGTTGCAGTCGATTTCAGTACTGCACTTAAGTTTAACCACACAGTAGGTTTAACGCGTGACAGCCAATACTTGATCAACTTCTACATCTTCACGAATAAAAAGTTACTAATTTCGGAAATAAATTTCGTTATAAACAATCCACAGTTCACAGTTGAATAAAACTAACACCGGAATAGGCCTATTGCGTTTCAGTGATCAACTGTTGAATTACCTAGTGTATTACTGTTATGATCGAGCTACAACAAGTTAGCAAAGATACTGCCAAAAAGATTTCCCTCCACTAACCTTTGTTTTGTGAAAATTTGAAGTTTTGTAAGGCAGCAAATCCTTGGTAAACAAACTTCCCACCATTGAATAACATGAAGCCGATGAAGCATCCTAACGTAACTTCCGATGCCAGCGCCCTCTGTCATTTCATGACGATTGGTCACAAAACCGTGAGGGACATCTTAGGGAGCACGACACACTAATTCTTCTAGGCACTGTACTAGAGCTCGGCTTACTGGGACGAATAACCAGAAACCAACGTTTGGAGCATATCGCTGCCGAGAACGGCTCTTTGTAAAAGTCACCAGAAAATATTTATCTCAGGTAACTGAAAATGTGTGATGAAACGTTTGCAAGATGATCTTTGCTTTAAGAAACACTCAAAAAAGACCCTCTTACGCAGTTTTCTCTACGCTTATTTTCTGTTGGTAAAAATATAGTTTTGAAAGTTCCACAACATTATGCATATTGCGCAGAGATTATTCGAAAAGTCCGAGAAAATGAGAAATTGATCACTGAAATATTTAAAGATAAAACGTCAGTAAAATTATATATGCTTTAAGAAGTTCAAAAAGATTTTTTGTTTATTTTCTCAAGCCGACCATGGTTTCGCTGGGTATTGACCTAGCTTCATCAGGACGAATGGCACGTAAATATTTAAATTGTAAATGACATCATAAATGGCTTTTACAGTCACGTGTTTTGGTTAGATGCTTACTTGCGTTTGATAAAAATGGCGTGGATGCCATGTCATTAACAAGTTGCGAAGACTTCTGATATACGTATATGCAAAGCTTCCAAAATATTAAGTTTGGTGGTTGAATCTGGCTTGTCAATAAGTTTTGATTCTTCAAAGAGAAAATTGTGGTCCTTTTCCTAACAGTGTTTAGCCATCGATGACTTCTTTAGGTCACAATTCCAAATGTAGGTCTTGTGCTCCTTCAATCGAAAACGCAAGAATCTACTGGTCTGTCCTATATACCAAGCGCCACATTCATATGGAATTTGATAAATTCCCCACTAGTTTTTGTCTTCAACATAGCCCTTTGATACTAAAAATCTCATTTTGTTTATGGGTTTAAAAATCACCTTTAAAATTAAAGGTTTTGAGAAGTTTTGTAATTTTGAAGGCAATGTCACGGGAAAATGGAATAAAGGTTTTCTGAAATTTTCCATGTTCAATGATTTTCTGTTTGGGAAAATATCGACTATGACATAACGATCCTTCATCGAACGCATTCAACAAATGGACGGAAAGGTGAAAACTGGTGCATTTTCACTCTAGTAAAGATACAAGTATTGTATTTCTGTCGACATAGAAACTCCCGGTTGGTTCTTTCGCCATTTTAATTCTTTTCCATGTTAATGGAAGAAAGGAAGAAATGTTTTTACTCGTAAATCTTTTGCTTATTCTCGCTTTTGTCGAAAGAATGTTTTCTGGTGAAGCAGAGACCGCATAGGGCTCAGCACATAATTTGAAACAGCTTTCTCTAACGAACGAAAGGAGCAAGCCTGAGGTAGCTGGAATGAAGCTTTTTTTCAAAGTGCCTCAACGTCGGAGATTTTTGCTATTGCAGCGTCAGAAACACGCCAGCTGAACGTCAGACTATCCATTAGTTATTTGCCATTAAGTGCTTTTCGCAGTTAATGAAAAAGAAATTCAATGGCCGCAGCAAATAACTCTAACGTCCGCTAAGGTATCTGGTGATTGATATCAAACTACTAAGTTTAAATTCTCCACCCAGCTGCAGAAAACGAGTTTTAAGCACGTTGGTTGCAATTGTTGGGAATTCTGAACAGACGGTCTGCTTGTTTCAATCAATTTTCCGATACAATTGTTTATTATCTCTCGAAGGTTTTCAATAATCATGCAGAAAATTATATTTCCACTCTCCTCTACAAAAAAAAAAAAATAGCAAAGTTCTACACTTTTTTTCTTCCTTACCGAAGAAATAAAAAAGAGCAAACCCGAAAGGACAGAAAATTAGCAATCACGGAACAGATATTCCTGAACCTAAATTACATGGAAAATTTTTCTGAAAGACTGAAACGATGTGCCAGTTTTGACCTAATAAATATACACTTCCCCAATTGAAACTTCCCCACTGAGAAAAACAGAGGCAAATAAATAGAAAATTTCCTCGGGAAAATCATGGATATAATTCATGATTTTATTTCTAAGGCTGTACATCAGTTTTGCATGATACAAGCCGGGATCACTTGACAGCAGCCAGCACCCTATGTAATTACCCTGTTCTGCAATGCAATCAGAAGCACGGCGTAGCATGGAGTGATGAAACCCTCTAATGATTTATTAGGGTTTCTGGAACCATGAGGCGTTTCCCTTTCCCCCTAATTTGGGGTCATTCTGGAGCTGTTGAGGAGATGCCTGCAAGCGTTGTTCAATGATTTATGCTCGATGTGTGATGGTTCGGCACACAGAGAAGGAAACCCAAAAGTAAATCTTCCGTAGAGGCTCATGGCAACAATTTAGTCCCGAAGATCTCAATACAACAGCGCACCAGTCGACGGACATGGAGCTAAAGCATCGAAACCGTAACCGTGAGAGTCTAACTTTTTTATTTTTTATTTCCTTTTTTAAGAGTTTACAACTCCCTCCGCGCTGCTAATTGTACAGCCACTGGTAGCGAGCGTATCACGCGACAGACGCTACCGTAGTTTTCGTCCGCGCACCGGAACGTCATTCTGTCCAGCTAAAGCGGAATTGTGGATAACGACTTCCGCAGTGTGTTGACGCTGACGCCAATTTTTTTTCTTTTTTTTTTGATTGGAGGTTTAACGACCACCGTGAGCAACTCAATGGGCTATAAGCAGTCGCCCGTCCCTAATTTAGGGTCACTGGTTCCAGGGAAGGGAGAGAGCCAGTGCCGTAAGACAAACACAACATCCATGCCTCACCGGGATTCGAACCCGGACCCCGTTCGGACGAATGATCAGAGGCCATCGCTTAGACCACTGCGCCACCGGGGCGGCGACGCCAATTTTACCGGCACGGACATCAACGTTGACCTAATAGTTAACTTTGTTCAATTAGGCGTGATTTTTATATTTCCCCTATTGAGAATATCTGAATTTGTGAAAATATAAGTATGGCGAAATGCTTATTACTTCCAGCGGAGAGTGGGATATTTAGGATTTCTTTATCTGTGAATTTCCCGAGTAAATCTCGCGCTATTTTTCAACTCACTTAACCTTGAGAGAAAATCCTTATGTCCCCAACTTCAACTGCGAATTCTCTTTTCTCTGAATTTAGGAGGAACAACGGAAAACTGTGTGATCCTTGATACAAAGAGTTAGTTAATTGGGGATAACAAGGGTTCATCTGAACACCCTGATGAAAAGTTTCCTTCTCACGTGGACACCTGCCATGATGTCACAAGTGACTGTTAACCGATAAATCTTGTCTTTCGCTGCATTGGCAATAGCTTATGTATGTCTCGATTTTATGTGGGGTTCTGGATAAACTGAGAATGGATCTGTCTCCCGATGAGAAACTTCACTCTTTAGTGCTTTTTCTGAAGCCAAAATGTTCACTGTGTAAAGAGACACAATCATAGGAGCAGTAAACGTTTTGTACACATTTTGCGTATGTTGGTACACATCCACAAATGGCACCAAGGTGAGCTGTCAGAATGTAACCTAAATATGTCTTAATAAGGAATGTGATAGAACAATGGTACATACTCATCTCACAACAATGGTACGTACTCATCACCAAGCTGTTGATGTACTCTGCAAACAAAGAATTCCATTCTACAATGAGGGTGGTAGGGTTCTGGAAGGGGGCTGACGAGCTGCTGCCATGTCATCTCAGACATGCTCTGTAGGGATCAAGTCCAGATACCTGAGTGGCCAGTCCATACGCCGAATATCCTCGTATTCGGGAAATCATTGACAAGCTGAGCCCTGTGCGGCAGGATGTCTACAGCTCGTTGATTAAGATGGACATAGATTCTAAAATCTCGTCCGTATAGGATCTTATCATTCATTAAATGAACTGGATGTTATAGAATGTCATAGGTTCTAAAATCTCGTCATAAATTAATGATTAATCTGTTTAGGCATTAAAAAATCTCGTTAAATGAACTGGATGTTATAGGATCTCATAGATTCTAAAATCTCGTCATAAAATATCGGATGTTATAGGATGGCATAGGTTCTAAAATCTCGTCATTAAAAAAATATCATTAAATAACTGGATGTTATAGGATTTATAAAATCTCGGATGTTATAGGATGTCATAAATGAACTGGATGTTATAGGATTTATAAATGAACTCGGATGTTATAGGATGAAATCATAAATGAACTGGATGTTATAGGATGTATTAAATGAACTGGATGTTACATGATGTAATTAAATTAAATCTCACTGGATGTTATAAGATGTCATAGGTTCTAAAATCTTAGGCATTAAAAAATCTCATTAAATGAACTGGATGTTACAGGATGTATAAAATCTCAGATGTTATAAGATGTTATAGGTTCTAAAATCTTAGGCATTAAAAAAATCTCATTAAATGAACTGGATGTTATAGGATGTCATAGGTTCTAAAATCTCGTCATAGGATGTTGTCATTCATTAAATGAACTGGATGTTATAGGATGTGATAGGTTCTAAAATCTCGTCATAGGCATGTTATCATCTCATTAAATGAACTGGATGTTATAGGATGCCATAGTTTCTAAAATCCCGTCCCTATTGGATGTTATCATTCATTAAATGAACTGGATGTTATAGGATGTCATAGGTTCAAAAATATCATCAGCTCGTTGAGAAAGACGGACATAGGTTCTAAAATCTCGTCCCTATAGGATGTTATCATTCATTAAATGAACTGGATGTTATAGGATGCCATAGGTTCTAAAATCCCGTCCCTATTGGATGTTATCATTCATTAAATGAACTGGATGTTATAGGATGTCATAGGTTCAAAAATATCATCAGCTCGTTGAGAAAGACGGACATAGGTTCTAAAATCTCGTCCCTATAGGATGTTATCATTCATTAAATGAACTGGATGTTAAAGGATGTTATAGGTTCTAAAATATCGTCCCTACAGGATGCTATCATCCATTAAATGAACTGCGCACCTACAGCTCGTTGAGAAAGACGGACATTGGTTCTAAAATCTCGTTCCTATAGGATGTCATCATTCATTAAATGAACTGAGCGCCTACAGCTCGTTGAAAAAGACGGACATTGGTTCTAAAATCTCGTCCCTATAGGATGTTATCATTCATTATATGAACTGAGCGCCTACAGCTCGTTGAGAAAGACGGACATTGGTTCTAAAATCTCGTCCCTATAGCGCTCAGCAATCACATTCTCTACCGCGGACACGAAGAGCGGTGTGCGACCGTTAAATACAATGCCACTCCACATGAGCAGACCACAACCTCCGAAGAAGTCCCGTTCGCAAACGATACAGGATCATTACACTATTAAACTTTGTGGTAGGTTGCACCAAAATGTGGTGCTACACCAACTGCACCACTTTCCGAGAAAACAGACACCATTGTGGTGTGCAAAATAAATCCAACAACATGGTGAAAATTTGCTCATAATATGGTGCAACTTTGTACTACGTTTTGGTGCAACTTTGTATCATAACGTAGTACAAAGTTTGCACCATGTTGTTGCGTTTTCTCTGCACGACACAATGGTGTATCTTTTTTCAGAAAGTGGTGCAGCTGGTGTAGCACCACTTTTTGGTGCAATATACTACAAATGTTTTAACAACAGTGTTCAGCGTGTCTTCCAGATGAAATGCCGACGAGAATTCGTTTTTAGATTGAATCCGGTCTCGTCTATAAAAAGAACACTGGCCCACTTGTCTGAGATCCAGGTACGATGTTGCCTGCACCAGTTAAAGTGAGCTCTCCTATAACATGAGGTTAGCGGGACACAAACCATGGGTCTCTTGGCATAAAGGTCAAATGCATTAAGCCTTCGATTTATCGTTTGCCTTGGTACCGTAATCCCAGTGTCAGCGGAGAGCTCTGAAGACAATTTCCGGGCTGTATAATACACTTATGATGCCATGCGGTTAACGCAACGTAATGGTACTCAAGAGGTGTCGTATACCTTGGATGACCTTGGCCAGGTCTTTGTAATACGTCACGGGTGTTGTTGAATTGTTGCCAAAACCATGAAATCACTCTGGAGTAGATATTCAAGCCGCCTTGACCTGGGCCTAACACTGGCCTTCCTGTCGCTCGTCAGCATCCTGTACACGTCTATGAGACATATGAAAAGCATTTACAGCCACCGGAATACTTCTTACGCGCACTATCATCAAGAAATATCACAGCCGTCTTGTTTTGGCTTTCAGTATGTAATGTAATTTACATATTGGATATAATTTTTTTCACTAATATGCAAGTTTTACTGCTGGCGTTTGTGTCTGAATTTCACTTGGATATATCCTGAGAACATCGAAATATTTCTTTGAGGGTTTTGGAGTTTTTGTCAGCTATTGCCTTCCAGAAATTAATTTTGGACACGAGTATATATCTATACTAATATATAAAGAGGGAAAGCGTAATATTGTAACCTGCGGATTCGTATTTTTCAGGAATGACGCTAAATAATCATTTTCAGGATAGTGAATTGTAATCATTTTCTCCCAATTTCCTGTCATGTGTTAGTCAGAGGACTGGTTAATGGTCTGAGGGGGCATCACAGAGAGAAAGCATTTTAAGGAGTGTTCGCGCCTTCTTGGAAAGCGTGGATTTCACTATTTTGCAGGGGATTCTGTTGGAAGTTACCGGAGAAGGAGGTCATAGATACTCTCTGGTCGGTGTGAACCGAGATAAACAAAAAGGGGCAATAAGTACTGATAAACAGAAAGCGAATACTGGCCGAACGGGAAGGCGATCAACTTGTTAATGATAATAGAGAGCAGGGAAGGAAATCAGGACAATGCTTTGAGACATTCCCCATAACATCTAAATAAACACCTTCCTCACTGCAAGAGCGAGCTGATACTTTGGTTGATATTTTATATATATTTAATTTATCTGCTCAAGTCGGGTAAATTACGGGTTAAAGTCCAGAAACAAAAACTCTCCGGAAGCAAAGCATCAAATGAACCCTTCACACAGAGGCGCCGAAATATAACTCAGCACCAAGCTCTGCAACAAAAGTGTGTTTGTGTATGTTTAAGGTAATCTCGAAAACTATTGAAACGATTTGGATAAGTCTTTCACCGTTGAAAAGCTTACTTCTTTCGGGAGGACATAGGTTATTTCGTTTATTTTTCATTGTTTTTTAAAACATTTGCTACAAAGAAGTCACAACTGGATGTGTGAACAAGCTGTCGTGTCTCCAAAGAGTGCATATGTAGATGAAATAAACGATGCTATTTTGCAAAAACTGCCCGGCAAATACAAAATTTTCACATCGATCGATACTGTCGTTAACTTGGAAAATACAGTCCATTCATTATCCACATGAGTTTTTAAATTCTTTAAATCCCTGAAGACTTCCACCGCATTGCCTGAAATTGAAAGTTGGCATTCCTATAATATTATTACAGAATCAAAATTTTCTAAACCTGAGCAATGATAAAAGATTATAAGTCAAAGCGCTGCTAAGTAATATGATTGAAGCCAATATACTAACTGGGCCAGCAGCTGGACAATGTCACTTACACAGGATCCCGGTGATCCCGACGGACATGAGTTTCACGTTCAAAAGGTTACAGTTTCCTGTTAAACTATCCTTCGCTATAACGATCGATAAATCCCAGAGCCAAACTTACAAACATGTGGTATTGGATTTGCGTCGAGAATGCTTCTCGCATGGACAGTTATCCTTCGGCTTATCGAGAACGGGCAGTTCAGACAATTAATTTCTTCTGATAACGACTGGAAACGAGACAAAGAATAATGTACATGCAGAGGCACTATGAATTATTTTTAAAAAATAAAAATAAAAATTATGTACATAAATTTATGTAAAAATTATTTATAATTTTGTTTCACGTGAAAATACTAACTGCCGCCCTTTTAATCTTTCGGTCAATTTCCTCCATTGGTTGCTATGTAATTCAGCTACACTTCTTAGGGACGGATCGGATTACACGTCTTATCATAGCCTTGTTTTTCGTTTATATATTCCACGCGAGCGAAGCCTTGGGCACAGTCTCAATATAACAGGCCTAGTTGACTGGACTGCATGTTGAATACGAACGGACACTGCATCGAATTGGAACCCAACACATTATTAGGTACGGAATCATAATGTCACGCGGCATGAGTGCAAAATAGAAAAGTTCTGTTGAAAACGTTCCTTCCAGTAGGATCGAAAATGAATTAAAAAAAGGCCTTCCTTTATCAATAATCCTTGTATTAAAAATAAGACTGACAATTGCTTTACGAGAATCAAAATTTAGCTATGATCTAAATTTCTGAACAACTTATTTAAACATCTTACGGCTGATCTTTGTAGAAACTCATAGTTTGAAATCACCTCTTCGCTATGAAGCTCGTCCACCAAAATAGTTGCGGACGTTTTCTTGGATTGTAGCAGGAAAAATTATGGAGCCACTTTATTTCCACGACACAGCATGCCGAGCAGGAAGTCAAATAAAGGAGACTGGGTTCATAGTTCAGGAAAACCCATAGATATGCTGAGAGAGTGGGGGAAGGTTGATGCTATCGCACAGAGGTGCTGTTTATGGATGGGAAGAAGCAGCACTTCTCCAGAGAATGTCCACTAGAAGACGTCCTGTAATATATCACCGCATGCGTGTGTGGTGGGAACGCGGGTGTTCGCATTGCCTTACATTCATTGCTGTCTTTATCGATCCTTCCTCAGTTTGCTGGTATTCTGGTCTGGTAGACAGAAGAAATTACCAGCGTTCATTTCTTTCTTTTAGTTTCACGAATTCCAGTTGTTCTCAGTGATAGTAGAAGTTCCCCATTCCTAATTTATATCTTCGTTCTCCGGACAATGAAAGGAAGTTGAACCAAAAAGACTAACACAGACACTACACCGAACAGCCAAAACATTATGACCAGCGCGTCGCTAGGCAAATCGAAGTAACTTCAGAATACGAGGGATCGTGTGAAAGTCATGAAACGGTATAAATAACAACTGTACTGAGCTCTTTTAATCAGTTTTATTCTTGTTTTTCATATGAGAAAGGCCAAATTTTAATTAACAACGAGTGGGTCAGAGCGTTTCCGAGACAGGAAAGCTCGAGGAGCGATCACGATCAGCCGTGGTTACTACCTCCAAAAAGTGGTCCGAGGAGGAAAATGCACGAACCACCGGCAACGTGTGTGCCGACCACGGCTCGTCGATGCTAGAGATGAGCGAAAGATATCCAGTAATTTACTAGAAAACAGAAGAGATACTGTAGCACAACTCGCCGATAATTTCGGAAGTCATACGGGATATTGCAGCGGAACTCGCCGGTAATTAGAGAAGGGGTACGGGATATTGCAGCGCAACTCACCGGTAATTTTAGAAGGGATACGGGATATTGCAGTGCAACTCGCCTATAATTAGAAAAGGGATATGGGATATTGCAGCGCAACAAGCCGGTAACTTTACAAGGGATACGACATTATGCAGCGGAACTCGCCAGGAATTTGAGAAGCGATACGAAATTATGCAGCGCCACTCACCGGTAATTTGAGAAGGGATACGGGATATTGCAGCGCAACTCGTCGGTAGTTTTAGAAGGAATATGGGATATTGCAGCGCTACTCGCCTGTAATTTGAGAAGGGATGCGGAATATTGTGGCGTAATTCGCCTGTAATTTGAGAAGGGATGCGGGATATTTCAGCGCAACTCGCCGGTAATTTTAAAAGCCATACGGGATATTGCAGCGCAACTCGCCGGTAATTTGCGAAGGGAGGCCGGATATTGCAGCGCAACTCGCCGGTAATTTGCGAAGGAGGCCGGATATTGCAGCGCAACTCGCCGGTAATTTGGGGACGCGTTACCGGACACCCACCCATGCTAACCCCGGTTCATCATCGAAAGCACCTGCAATGATCACACGAGCATCAAAACTGTATACTGAAGGACTGAAAGAAAGTCGTCTGATCCGATGAACCTCGTTTTCTGTTTCACCATGGTGGTGGCCCGGAAAATGTGCATCGTTTACACTGTTGGTTTGCCTTAACACTAAAACAAGCCGGTGGAGAAAATGTAGAAGTGAGACTAAAACAAGCCAGGAAAGTTTTGTGCAATGTTCTGCTGGGAAATCCCGGGTCCAGTCACTCATGTTCAGGAAACTATAACGCCTACCATTTGTTTCAACATCACTGCAGACATAGTACATCCTTTCATGGCAACTGTGTCTCCCTCCAGTAGTGGCTTCTTTCAGCAAAATAATGCTCCATGTCTAACTGTCGGGAATGGTTCGAAGAACATGAAAAAAACTTCGAGGTTCTCTCCTGACCTCACATTCCCCTGATGTCAATCCCATCGAGCATCTGTGGTTTGTGTTGGAACAGCAAATCCGATATGTGGCGGCTAAACCACGTAATTTACGACAGCTAAATGATCTTCTGGCAACGTGTTAGCATCAGAAACCACAAGACACCTTTAGAAATCTTTCAGAAGCCATTTCTCTCCGGGTGAGAGTTGTTTTTGCGGCACGTAGAGGACCAACACCATATTGGGCAAGTGGTCATGATGCTATGTATGCTATACTAGGGATTAGAACCGTGGGATTTGTTAAAGTCAAATTACTAGTAGCAGCAGCATGTATTTAATTCCAAAATGGCATTTAACTGGTATCCTGTAATTAGAGCCAAATTGCTGACGAATGAGTGTGTGTGTCCTTTTTAGTGGAAATTTCTTCATGTCTCAAAGGTGTCAAAGAAGAAATACCTACGTACTTTGCTTTTCGATCTTGAACGGCATTACTCATATCTTCAATTTCTTTAAAATACAGTCGAACCCTTATACACTGCCGGACAATTGCTAAGGACGGATGACAATAGCAACGATAGCAACCATAAAATGGAAGGCAGGAAAATGTGGAAATTAGCATAAGTGCGGGATATAGTAAAACGTGTTGTGCGTATGCAAATTTTGGATTGCCGAACTTGTTCGTGACGTCATAGCGCTGATAAGAGATATAAAGGATTTGACGCGTATTGACCGTTGTTGTTCAAACGCAAAGTTGAAAGGGAAAGAATCAATTGACGAACTTGCAATGTTCAGTATGTCCTCCCGACATCACCTAGATGATTTTACGCGTGGCCGTATTATTGGCAAGATTGAAGAAAGGCGAAAATTAACAGATGTTGCCAGGGAGTTCGACGTCAGCCACAGTGTTGTTTCAAGGCTTTGGAAATCATTTCAAACAAATGGAGAGTGTAGCAAACTTCACGGGGGGAGATCGTGTCCGCAGTACGACACCTGCCGAAGATCGGTACATAGTGCTATCAACAAAAGGACACCGGCGCAGCACAGCTAGTGAGGTAGCAAATCAGTTTATGGCTGCTACTGGCAAGCGGATCTCCCGAAAAATTGTCGCCAGACGTTTGCATGAAGGAGGACTATACGCCCGCCGTCCGGTTGTGTGCATCCCATTGTCCAGACGTCACCGTACCGCCCGTTCGCAATGGTGCCATCAACATCCCAATTGGACTGATAACGACTGGTCTGCTGCCCTCTTCTCAGATGAGAGTAGATACAGTCTATCGTCTGATTGTCGACGACAACTGATCTGGCGTGATAGTGGTACTGCATATTGTCCAGCAAACATACAGGAAAGGGACCGATATCCGACATGTAGTGTCATGGTATGAGCTGGCATCATGATCAATGGCCGTACGTCCCTCTATGTGCTTCCAACTGGGACTATGACTGGCCAACGATACATTAATGATGTTCTGCTACCTTATGTTCGCATGTTCCGTGGTGCTGTCGGTGATAGATTCATTTTCATGGACGACAACGCAACATGTCATCGAACAGTCGATGTCCAGGAGTGTCTTGAGAGCGAGGATATTCAACGCCTCGTTTGGCCAGCACGTTCTCCAGATCTGAATCCCATTGAAAATGTGTGGGATTTTTTGGGGAGGAGTCTTACTGGTCGCCAATGCCCTCCAATAAACAAGGACACCCTCATCCGTGCACTGACAGAGGAATGGGATAAATTATCCCAACAGCTGCTTGATAATGTTGTGCAAAGCATGACACGACGTGTGGAATCTTGCATAGCCCTCCATGGTGGCCAAATCCCGTATTGACATTGTGAGGATCTCTGCGAACGAGAGGCCCCTTTAAATACTTATATATGATTTTTGTGTCTTTTTCGGGTGTATATGTATGTGTTCAAGTGACAGCCGTGTAAGATATCTTGTACGAGAACGAACAATTTATCCTTGCAAACTCACTGCTGGACATTTTGGGGACATTGGTCCTCAACGACGCCATTTTGCTCGAACTCGTAAGATAGTCGTTGGTTGTCAAATACATGGTGAAATTCGGTACGCCTTCTTACATGCTTGGAGGCGGAACTTAAAGAACATTCGTTACGAGGTGTCAACAATGCAACCCCCGAAAACGTTGGGGGGTTCGCGGAGGAAGGGAGACGAGGAGGACATTAGAGATTGGAAGGCGAGGAGAATGAGATGTCACGGTGATACACCATAATGGTTTTTTTTTTTCGTTGTATGGGATATAACCCATAAAGCATGTAAATAATGTACAGTTGTATATATATACCTTGAATAAATATTCGGATTTCTTGGCAAATGGATTCCTGAACTGAAGGTATTTTCCTTAAGGCCGTACTTTGTGAAGGACGAAACGAACCAAACGAGCCTGGGAACCACAGGCTCGCTAAAACATGTCACACTGGCGCAGTCGACAGGATCCGTCCCGAACAAAGGACGAATAGAAACGGTATTCGCCCATCGCCCGGAATAAAAAATTGAATGAATCGGATCAACTTTACTTGACACTGGAATTAAAGGATTGAAATTAAAGAAATTGGCATGGTCGCTGAAAAAAACCTGACGGATTTTAGATGTACTAACAATTACCGCCAGAATTAGGCTATAAAAGAAAGCTCAAATCCAAGCATGGACCGAAAGGAGGAACTGATGGACGCATGTAAGGAACCAATTATTCATGGATGAGGTGTCACCCTGTTGCTGGACTAAATATAAAGTGGGAGCCAGAGACTGTGATTCCGTTTATTTGATGAGACAAGAACTGGATTGTGTGATGACTGTGGAAATGCTTACGTTGGATAATGGGGTAAGTTGCTTTTAGTCCCAATTTAAATAGAGCCATTTAGAAAAAAAAAAAAAAAAGAACATACAAGGGGGAACACAAATATTCAGGAATAGGAAAAAGTAGGGAGATTGTAGGATATTGCTTAGTGGTTAGGAGTAAACGTTTAGAATGAGAAACAAGTGTTTCGGATGAATTATTTTTCTTGTATAAGCATGAGTGTTCTTTAATATGTTAATATGTTCTTTGTGGCAGAATATCGATTTATTCTGTGGTATTAATTTAAGTGAAGTGTAAGCTAGAGATGAAAGATTTTTATGTGGAATTGGTGAAAAGGAAAAATAAGTGTAGCCTTGATATACCAGTATTTTGGATGAATTGATCTTATTTAAATCAGTATCAGTGCTCTTTAAGATGTTTTATGGTTTATGTGGTAGTAAATGAAGTTGTGTGGTGGTATTAATGTAAATGAAGTGTAGGCAAGAAATGAAATATTTTGGATTTGTGAAAAAGAAGAATAGATTCAGCCTGAATTCTTCTAGTTTAAATATAACGCGAAAGTTTAAATAAAGAATAAAATTCTTTGGAAACTGGTATTAATGAAAATGCTGTAAAGAAAATGGTATAAACAAAAATGGTATAAACAGAAAGGTATAATGGAAAAAGTTGTAAAGAGAAATGATCTAAAGAAAAATGGTGTAAAGAAAAGTGGTGTAAAAGAAAATGATGTAATGAGAATGGTATAAAGAAAATGGTTTAAAGAAAAAGGTATTGAAGTAATGTACGTAATTGCATATGATGTTATGTAAGTTTGTTTGATGGAACTGATAAATGTTACGATAAGTGTAACGTGTAATCACAAGTGATTTTATGTTCATTTGCTAGTACTGGAGATCGATAATTTTATTTAGTCACCTGTTAACAGAGGGTATAACAGTAAATATTGTAACCATGCCTCCGAAGACTAGGAGAGCAACAGATTCAGAGATACAGGAGGAGGTATCTGATCGTGAAAGTGGTAGTGAGGAAGCGATTATGTCAGGTGGTGCTGAAACGATGGTAGCAAGAGCTAGGTTGCTAGAAATGGAATTGGAGAGGGAAAGGTTTTTATGGGAAAGGTCTCAGAAGGAAGCTGAAATGGCTATAAAGAAACAGGAACTGGAATTAAGATCAAAGCAAATGGATATGGATCATGAGGTAAGGTTAAAGGAGTTAGAGTTAGCATCGCAATCGGGTAACAGGAGAATTGGGAATATGGTAAGTAATTCAGAAGCCATGGTTTCACAGAATAATGAATTTCTGAAATATGTAAATTTGTTGAAAGGTGTTTTGTTGAAACCTCCTTCTAGAGCAGAGGAGTGGCCATTTTTCTTTTACCATGCCGAAACTATGTTCAAGCTATATGAAGTGCCTGATGAGTATCAAGGGAAGGTGATATTGCAAAATTTGCAGGGGTATGTACGTCATTTAGCTGCAACATTTGGAGCGGAAAAATTGGAAAATTATGTTGACATTAAAGAAATCTTGTTAAAGGAATTTAAAATCACTCCTCTTCAACATAAAAGAAATTTAGAAAAATGTGTAAAGAAGCCAGAAGAATCTTATACACAGCATATAATGAAAGTCAAAGCTGCACTAGAATTTTACTTGGAATCAAGGGAAATAACGACCTTGGTAGAATTGAAAGATTTGTTAGTAGCAGACCAAGTAAAGGATGCTTTGCCAAGCCACATTAAATCACATGTGTTGCTAAAGGAGACCGAGAAATGGTTAAAAACGACCGAGTTAGCTAGTGAAATTGATAATTTTGTTGCTGCTATGCCAAAGGGAGGAGCTCAGAAATTTGATAACTGGAATAAGCCGAGTACGAAAGTGCAAGAAATTGGAAGATTTGGGAAGCCTGATTATAACAGAAATAGAAATGAGTTTCAAAGGAATAAGACGGTAGGAAATGCAAGCGGAGGTCGAGTGCAGACACATGCATCTTTTGATAACAGGAATTTAAATAAAAGATGGGAAACGAGAGCTTCGAATAGCATGGAGAAAGTTCAGTGCTTTCGATGTGGATCAAGGGGTCATGTACGCAAACGGTGTCCCCAGGATCCAGGTTCCGAAGTTACTCACCGATCGAGATCCCAAGATAAAAGAATAAGTGAAAATAAGGAAGAAAAAGGATTGAATGAAGTGTGTGTAAAATTGAATATACCGGCAGAGCCTGAATGGATATCGGAAGGAATTCCATCGGGTAAAACAGAGTCAGAATTACTTAAAGTAAATTTAAGCATAGAAGGAAATTGCTTTAAAGGAGTTATTGATTCAGGAGCACAAATTTGTGTTTTAAGGAGAGAGTTTGTCCCGGATAGATATTTGGAGACCGGAGGAAAAATATTTGTGCGTCCGGCTATTGGATCGTCAGTGGAAGCGAAGCTGGTATCACTTCCGTTGAGCTTGTTAACGTCACCGAATGATATTCAACCTCATGTTCAAGTTTATGCTGCAGTGGTGGATGATTTAAACGAAGAAGCTTTAATTACACCACACGTATATAAAACTCTATGTGAACAGAGAAAGGCATACTTAGGAGTGTTTGAAGACCCTAGCGCATTAGTGAGGCAGGCAAATGTGTTAGACGCCGGAGGGGAGAAAGGTTCCATTCTACCAGCGTTAAGGATCAAGGAGGACCCGTCTACCACTCTAAGGGGGGAAGAAACTAGCGCATCCCCAAGCAGAGCACAGCAAGGGAGTGATTCTCGAGCCCTGGACCAGAGAGGGAAGAAAGTGAAGGCCATGGATTATAACAATCCCGAACGAAGTGAAGATTCATTGTCTGGAGACTGTGAAAATTTACACCCGGAATCTTCGAGCCAGAAGTTTAAGAGGCAGCAAACACAGTGCGAGGCTTTGAAAGGGAATTTTACTGACGCACACCGGAATAAAAATAACTACTGGATTGAGTCAGGAATGTTGCATCATACGGGAAATTTAAATGGGCAGAAATTTAACCAGTTAGTTATTCCTGAGTCTCGAAGGTTAGAAATAATGAAATTGGCTCACCAAACGTTACCTGGGGTCATTTAGCAGCGAAAAAGACGGCGGATAGAATAAAGATGTCGTTTTGGTGGGATGGATTGACCAAAGATGTGAAAAAATTTTGTGAAGCTTGTGAGGATTGTCAATTACGCAGACGTGTAAGGGTATGTGATAGGGCACCGATCGAGCCTATAGGTAGGCCAGAGTTGCCGTTTCAATGCGTAAATGCGGATATTGTTGGACCTATAGAACCCATGTCTTCACAAGGACATAAGTACTTGTTATGTTTGATGGACCAGCATAGTAGATGGCCAGAAGCGGTACCTTTAAAATCATTATCAGCAAAAGCTACTTGTGAAGCATTTTTAGAAGTGTTCATGCGTACCGGTGTACCAAGTGCAATTATGATGGATAACGGTACTAATTTCAAGTCACAATTAACCCAGGAATTTTTGAAGCATTTAGGAGCATCTCCAAGGTTTATAACGCCAGGTTATGCCCAGGCTAATGGGTTAGCAGAACGATTTAATCAAGTGATGAAACACATGCTGCATCATGCGATTCGAGCCGAAGGCCGTGCTTGGCATCGTCAGTTGCCTTTTCTTTTATGGGCGTATCGTGAGGTACCAAATAGCACGACAGGAGTATCACCGTTCATGCTCATGTACGGACGCATGCCAACCGGGCCTCTAGCAATTTTAAAATCCTGTTGGGAGGATGGCTTAATTTTACCACAAGGAGTAGGAGAGTCGATAAGTGAATACCTAGAGCGACTGAAGGAAAATTTAAATAATGCAGAGAAATATGCTAAAGACCAATCAGAGGAACAACAGAGGAAGTATGCATACTATCACAATTTGCGGTCCACAGAGAGAAATTTTGAAGTAGGGGATGAGGTGATTGTACTGATCCCTGATTCTACAAACAAATTATGTTCAAGATGGATGGGACCTGGAGAAATTGTAGATAGAAAATCACAACATTCATACTTAGTGAAACTACCAGATGGAAGCAAAAGGCATCTCCATCAAAACAAACTGAGGAAGTATATTCAACCAATAAATGCAGTTGGAATTATTTATGAAAATGATGAGGAGTTTGGCGAAATACGACCGGTTCCTGTAGGAGAAAGGCCAAAGGCAAAGGAAACTTTGATTTCTGTTAAGGACAAGTGGACACATTTAGACGCATCACAACGAGAGGAATTGATTCAGGTACTTTTAAAATATCATGAAGTGTTTGACGGAGAGATAAAACGTGCTAAGGTTGGAAGTCATGTAATTCGGCTAAAGCCAGGAGTAGAAAGGAAGCAGCCAAAAATCTATAAAGTGCCAGAAGCTTTGAAATCCGAAGTAGAAAAACAAATAGAGGATTTGTTAAAAAGGGGACTAATTGAACCTTCAAATGCGGAAGTGGCATATCCATTAGTTTGTGTGTCTAAGGCAGATTCATCGATTAGATTATGTGTGGATTTCAGAGGGCTGAACGCCGAGAGTAAAATAGTTCCATTTCCAATGCAGAATGCAACAGAATTGCGCTATAAAGCTGGAGCTGCTGGATATCTGACAACCTTAGATATTTTGAAAGGTTACTGGGAAATTTCCATGGAAAAAGAGAGTAAGGAGTTAACTTCCTTCGTATCACCGAAAGGCCAGTATCAGTTTACTGGCATGCCCTATGGATTATCAGGAGCAGCAGGAACGTTCCAGAAAGCTATTAATATTGCCCTTAGACCTAACCAAGAATATGCTGAGAGTTATATAGATGACATAATAATTTTCTCAGAAACATGGAAACAGCACTTGGATCATATAGCTGCAGTACTCAATACTTTGCGACAGCTAAATTTTGCAGGAAATTTAAAGAAGTGCTCTTTTGCAAAATCAGAAGTTAAGTACCTTGGTCAAGTGGTCGGCTCAGGTAAACATGGACCTGATCCTGATAAGATATCAGTGATTAAAAATTTGCAGCGACCAAAGACAAAAAGAGATTTGAGATCCGCTTTAGGATTGTTTAATTATTACAGGGAATATATTCCAAATTATTCTATATTGGCTAAACCACTTACAGATTTAACAAAGAAATATGTGGCAAATAATATTCCATGGTCAGTAGAAGCTGACAAGTGCTTTATAGAATTGAAAGACGCTTTATGTAAGGTTACATATTTGAGTACTCCTGATCTGAGTAAGCCCTTCGAGATAAGCTGTGACGCGTCTTCAGTTGGAATCGCAGCTTGCCTCGGACAAAGGGATGACAAGGGAAATGTTCGCCCAATAACTTTCATTAGTCGAATGTTAACAGAAGCACAGAGTAAGTGGAGCACCATCGAAAGAGAAGCTTACGCAGCTATTTATGCTCTAGAGAAATTTGAGATGTGGACCTATGGAGGACAGATTACTCTCTATAGTGATCACAATCCTTTGAAGTACTTGACAGAAGGCATTCCTAAAAATGCAAGATTGCAAAGATGGGCATTAGCAATAGCTCGTTTCAATGTAACAGTTCGTCATAAGTCTGTGAAGGCTAATCTTGATGCGGATGCTCTCTCTAGACTCGGACATGAGAATGCGTAGAGGTTACTGAAAAAAAAATAGAGAATGTTCCATTGTAAATGATATTTCAGTAAACGTTCAGTGTGAATTAGTATTGTGTGTAATTAATGTAAGTGATAAAAGTTTACCAAGAGATAATCATATTTTCTTGTGTATTATTATTTTCGTGACAATGTTATACTTAATAGGTGCAATGTTTGATGTTATATGTATGTTACTTTGGTAATGTAAAGTTACCACGTCTAATGCTAAGAGTAACGCCTCAATGGATGGAGAACGGGAAAAGAAGTTATTATTGGTAATGTCAGATTCTTGAAAGGATTAATTCCTGCCCAAGTGAATGGAAAATGTCGTCTGAGTGGAATTTAGTGTTATTTGCGTATAACTATTTTTAAAAATGAAGAAGTTAGACCATGGGACATAAACAGAAATACACACAGCACAGTAAGGTGCATTGAATATTTTAAATTGCTTTGGCTCTTAGTTCTAAAATTGTACTGGGACTAAAGCAACACCCTTTAGGTTTAAGTGGTTTCCATTTCACGACCTTGGTCGAGTAATGTTAAACCGGAAGGGGGTGTGAGGATCTCTGCGAACGAGAGGCCCCTTTAAATACTTATATATGATTTTTGTGTCTTTTTCGAGTGTATATGTATGTGTTCAAGTGACAGCCGTGTAAGATATCTTGTACGAGAACGAACAATTTATCCTTGCAAACTCACTGCTGGACATTTTGGGGACATTGGTCCTCAACGACGCCATTTTGCTCGAACTCGTAAGATAGTCGTTGGTTGTCAAATACATGGTGAAATTCGGTACGCCTTCTTACATGCTTGGAGGCGGAACTTAAAGAACATTCGTTACGAGGTGTCAACAATGCAACCCCCGAAAACGTTGGGGGGTTCGCGGAGGAAGGGAGACGAGGAGGACATTAGAGATTGGAAGGCGAGGAGAATGAGATGTCACGGTGATACACCATAATGGTTTTTTTTTTTTTTCGTTGTATGGGATATAACCCATAAAGCATGTAAATAATGTACAGTTGTATATATATACCTTGAATAAATATTCGGATTTCTTGGCAAATGGATTCCTGAACTGAAGGTATTTTCCTTAAGGCCGTACTTTGTGAAGGACGAAACGAAACCAAACGAGCCTGGGAACCACAGGCTCGCTAAAACATGTCACAGACATCTTACGCCGGAACGCCTGCGGACGGTAATTGCATTTTTTTCACGTTTACGTATTCTGCACAAAATGGCCTGTTTGTTCCTTGAACACGTTCCAAAGCCTTCTGGATTTCAGAACATAATAAATTGTCTTTCTTGTAATGTCCTGGCATTCTGACATTATTTTATTTCACTTGGCATCCAACCACACTTACTTTTTTATGCGCTATATAGCCGTTTAGGATCCGTCCTTAGCAATTGTCCAGCAGTGTATAATGAAGTTGAAGGGAAAGTCAAAAGATTTCCATATACGCGACCGAACTTTGTTGTGACCTGGCAGATAAAAATGGGATATTTTTGGCTTATTACACTATGCGCACAAAAGTGATTGGGCACTGTGAGTAAATACAAAAATAGTATTTTTTACATCATGAGTGGGTAGGTGCTCCATTTGCAGAGGTTGCAGCAACCACTCGTCGAGGTAAACTGTCCACAAGTCCATGGAGTAAGGAGTACCGGATATTCCTCCATTCCGCCTTGAGTACATCGACCAACTCTGTACGTGAATAAGGTCATGTGGGTCTGGACCTCTCCTGTCGTTCCAGTTCATCCCATAGGTGATCAATGGGATTCAGGTGAAGGCTCTAAGTCGACCCGAGAGATCTGACTCTCATACCACGCCATTGTAGCCCTGAAAATACAGTATAACAAACGGCATTGCCGTCCTGGAAGAAACCATCGTCGTGTCCGAACTGCCACAACGTTGGGAGCACTGAGTTGTCCAGGATATCTCTATACAACACAGAGTTCATGTTGCTATGAATAAGAACCGGTGAACCCACACCGTACCTGCTGAAACAGCCTCATACCATAACTCCACCGCCGCCGTCCTCCGCAGTCTGCACTGTACACTCCGGATGTAGACGTTCTCCGGGTAACTGCCAAGCCCAGCGTCTTCCATCCGATCGGAATAATGTGAAGCGGGACTCGACGCTCCATAATACCTACCGTCATTGCTCCAATGTCCAATTTTTGTGGTGCTGAAACCATCCCAGCTGCGTGACTTTATTAGTTACTATGATGAGAGGCTTACACGTGGCTGCTCGGGCACGATACCCGGGTTCATAGGCCTCTCTTCAAAGTGTCTTGTAGAAGACCATAACATCTGTGGCCATCTGAAACTCACGTTCTATGGCATGTATTTGTCAAAACCTGGTTTTTAAGATCTCCCTCTACAGCACTCTCCGGTCCTTGGGTTGCAGTTTCGTTTCCTGTAAATTCCTATAATGTTCCGTCTTCTTCCGCTTGTTGATGACAAAGGCCACAGTCTATTTAGCGAACTGTTTGATTGATATCAGCAATGATTCTTATGGTCATTCCTCTCCAATTGAGGGACCTATTATAACGCCCTTTTCAAACCCGGAGAGCTGTCTCCTGCCAGCCATTGTGAGCAGATCAGATCAGATCATATGTAGAGGATTTTAGGAAGGGAGTGTCTGATCTTAAACAACTCTTAGGAATAGGAAGCTAGGAGATTTGGGCCAGAGTGTCACACGGAAGCGAGGAACTGTTTCTGGAGCCGTTTTAAGAAAACGAGAGCAAAATTTTATCGCACAACGCATTTCACCTTTTGCCACCCCAATGGCGGAGTGGTCTAAGCGATGGCTTCTGATCATTCGTCCGAGATGGGTCCGGGTTGGAATCCCGATGAGGCATGGATGCGTGTGTTTGTCTTACGACGCCGGCTCTCTCCCTTGCCTGGAACCAGTGGTCCTAAATTCGGGACGGGCGACTGCTTATAGCCCACTGATTTGCTCACGGCGGTCGAAAAAAATTCACTTTTTAACTCTGAATCTCTCACTTCCATAGCTGTACGGCGAAATACAGACTTACCTTAAAAAATTGTGCAATAACAAAACCATAATCGTCTGCCACGGCTATAAACTGTTGTCATAGATACTTCTTTAAGTTAGTTAGTCGTCTGCGTGGCTCTTTTCCCCTTTCGAAGTCTTGCCAACTCAGAAAAAAATTACTCTCAGTGTTTAGGGAACGGCCTTTGTATATGAGCCGCCTCTCGGGCACAGCGGTTTAAGCGTTGGCTTCTGAAAATTCGTCCGATATCGGTCCGGGTTCAAATTTCGGTGACGTATAGCTGCCCTGCTTGTCTTACGGCATTGGCACCCTCACTTCTCTGGAACCAGTGGCCCTAAATTAGGGACGAATGATTGCGTATTGCCTATCGAATTGCTTGCAGTGGTCATTAGGCCCCGCCGCTCAACTAATATCTATGCCAAAGCGCACACATGCCGTAATTCAGGCTAAGTAATGTCCAACTCGGTGCTAAATAAAATTTTAGAATTCAGTGACTGGTATGTGTTAATCCATTTCGGCCGCCGCATGTCAACCTTTAATTCCGTTTCAGTCTGTGTTGTTTCGATCTTGCGTGCGGATAAATTTCATTTCCGATTCGAAGAGTCTGATTCAGTGGCGTGCCGTGAACGTTATGTGTAGGCATGCAAAATTTAAAAAAACAAAACAAAAAAAAAACGTACGTCATTTATAGCGTAATTCCATCCTGCGACTTTTTCCATTCTTCCGTTACTTTGGTTTGACATCCAAATCTTCAGTAGAACTTTTTCAATCGTTATTAAAAAATTTTTAGAAAATATATCTTGCCTTTGCGTATACTGCATGAATAGGTAGGTTTTATTCGCGCAATTTAATGACACAAAGTACTATTATTTCCCTCACGCATTTGTCCAAACTATGTTCATGGGAGGATTTGAACAATTTGTAGATTGTTTTAGTGCTTAATCCAGGGGAATGAGTAAAACACACTTCACTTTTGAACCTAACGAAATCAAACGAGTATATAATAAACATTTAATTGTGAGAAACGTTGCTATTTTTATTTTATCTCAACATCACAAGTTTTGTAATCATAATTTATATACGAATTTTCCATTGATTGATGCAACTCTCTGTTTCGCATTTTGAGCAGGCAAATAACGAAGGCCCCAACCGAAGTGGAAATAAACATTGGGGACAGAGTGAACGGACCTCGGTTCTCTGATTGGTTGACTACCCAAGCCCTGAATGCAACAGAAATTTCGCATGCGGTGTATTTCTTAGTTGCCGTTCGTACTTACCTGGCAGGGATACGCTCACTCCAACGGCAAAATCTCACATGAGTATGGACATACGAAGTTAGGTTCGCTTTCAATGCCGGCTAAAATGCACACAAATAATTTAATTTAATTTTAAATAAAACTTTTCTAAAACAGACCCTTAGTCTAATCATGAAAGAATCATGTGATGGTTATATTCAAATTAATTGGAAACTTGAGACTCGGTCGTTCTGGGTGGTGTAGTGGTTAGCATTCCGGGGGGCTATCTAGGCGACGCCGTTTCGAGTCCCGCTCCAGGACGGTGAAATTCTCAAGTTTTCGGATATTATCTGATTTAATATCCTTGTCACATTTACACCAAAAATCGGATTGCCATCTTCAAAATTCACACTTAGTTCAAATTTTTCCGTAAAAAAACTGCAGCACAAAGCTTTACGTAGTACAATTCTTTTTTTTTTTCTCAGTAAATGTTTGTACATAATTAGGGCATGCAATGCATGCGTTTGCATACAGCGCCCGCACGCCACTGTCTGATTCCTTTCAGAGCTAATATTGAGGTAACCTTAAGACTTAAAGTCAATTAATAGAACTTACATCTGCTTCGGTGGCCATCCATCTGATAGGTGACTCTCTCTCTCTCTTTCTCCTTCCTTTCAACATTAAACGCATGAGGAGCATTGTTGATAACCTATGATGTCTTGAGATAATAAGCGTCCTCTCTCTTTTCTTATTAAAGGATCAACCCTACAAAAAGAGCTTTTGATACCAAAGCGCATGTGTACCGCATTTTCTCGTTCATTCTTCGCTGCAGAAGATTTTTGTTCTAGCTCTCCCGCATCGTCAAGCTTTCCCCGTAACTGCTTCTTGAACTATTTACATATTCCCAATTTCCAATCAGAAAATGTTATTGCTAAAATATCGATAAGAATAAAAAGGTAGCTGTCTAAGTATGTAGAAAACCAACCCGAAACGTACAATTGGAATTTTACTACTAAAAAGACATATTAGGTAAAAACAAGATCTTTCGCAACAGACGCCCTGTGCGTCATCAGGTTAAAAGAACTGGCGCTAGGAGAACATACACACTTAATATATAAGTAGTCCCGAAGGCAACAGAGATCCTAGTGAGTGACTTGATATCCGCGTCACAACTCGGTTACACCGAGAAACAAAGTTGTGAAAGTAAATGACTTTTAATAGGTGACCAATACATACTCACTGAAGTGATTGGTAAGCACAAGGTCGTCGCCGAGAGTTTGTACATTGACGTTTTTAAGGACGTACGCTGTAATGATGACTTACCTGCACAATGTACATGCACCGTAGATTCGGTTGTCTAACTTCTTGTGTTGTGCGAAGTACCCTATTGCGCGGGTTGGTAGCGAACTTACCTATCACTTCGGTGAGTATGTATTGGTCACCTATTAAGTGCCATTTACTTTCTCGACTTTGTTTCTCGCTGTAACCGAGTTGTGACGCGGATAGCAAGTCACTCACCAGGATCGCTGTTGTCTTCGAGAATGCCTATACACTGTATTAAGGGCGTATGTTCTCTTAACGCCAGCTCTTTTAACCTGCTGACGCACAGGGCTCCTGTTGCGAAACATCTTGTTTTTACCTAACATGTCTTTTTAGTAGTAAAATTCTAATTGTGCGTTTTGGGTTGGTTTTCTACATGCTTAGACAGCTATCTTTTTATTCTTATTTACATATTCCCTTAGAACTTTGTTTTTAGTTACCTGTATTTAAATTATTCCGCGGTTCAGTGATATGATCAACGAAAGCATTTGATTCCTATTTGTAACACTAGTAATTTATTGCCTTAATTGGGTTGTACTCTGTCGATAACGACATATACAGATATAGTGCCGTTAGTTCTTCATAGAATAATCAACCGATGATACTAAATAAAACTTACTCTACTGGCCTTCAAAATATTCCTTTCGCAAGATACGATGATACAATTAAGAAATCCTTCATGTAAATGCTGGAAATTATGGGACATGTCTGCCTTTGCAATTATCTGCATCTGGGTCGTCACGTTAGCGGGAATGATCAAACTGTCAGCCTAACTAGTCCCTTGCACAAGTCGTTGAAGCCGGTGCCAGATCAGCCAATTTAGGACCACTGGTTCCAGGGAAGTGAGAGAGCCAGCGTCGTAAGACAAACACACGCATCCATGCCTCACCGGGATTCGAACCCGGACCCATCTAGGACGAATGATCAGAAGCCATCGCTTAGACCACTGCGCCACTGGGGTGGCAATTTCTCCCTGCTACGAGAATGTAAGTTTAGTTCTATGCATCATTTCTGCCAGTTGACAACGTGCTTTCACACTCTCTGATCAAAAGTATCAGGACACTTGCCTGTCCACAAGCTCCCTCTAATAGGAATGTAATTAATATCGAGTTTGTTCACTTTTTCCTGCTATCACTGCCTCCACTATGCTTGAAGGTTCTCTACTAGATTTGTGAAAACAGGAATTTGGCGGTGACGGTTATCGAAATCGTGCGTCTCCTCTCTCCGGAGTGCGTTGCTCTAACCGACGAAGCTACACCGGCGAAGTGTATCGCTGCAGATTAGTCGTCTTGACACGTGTTTGTATGTGTAGTTCGTCATATCACCTCCCTATTATTATTATTTTTTATATTTAATGCGAATAAGGAACTTTCCTTAATTCCAGATGATGTGTGGAACGAACATCACTCGTTTTTTGAAGAAACCAACGGACAGTAGATTCATTTTTTACGTTCTGGCGCGAGTGCGAAAACAGGAATTTGTGTTTGACGAAGATCGAATCTGCGTCTTCTCGCTCCGGAGTGAGGTGCTCTTACTGACTAAGCTTCACGTAGGGTGTCACTGAAGATTTGTCGTCTTCACACGTGCTTCACCTCTGTAGTGTGTCATAGATTTTAGTACGTTCCTGCGAGATTTTCCTTCAGTTCTGCCACGCGAGCATTAGTCAGGTCAGTCACTGATGTCGGTGACAAAACTGACTTGCCCTTGGGCTCTACTCGCAGTCGGTGTTCCAATTTATACCAATGAGATAAATTGGAACACCGACTATGGGGTTGAGATTGAGGCTCTAAGCAAGCCAGAGAAGTTCTTCCACACACGTCATCCCTGCACGGACATTGCTTTGTAGTGCAGGTGCATTCTGTTGTTCGCAAAGAAAAGGACCTTCACTGAACTGTTGCCATGATGAAGGCAGCACGTAATTGTCTAGAATGGCATTTAAAGCCGCAGCGTGAAGGTTCCCAGGCATTGGAAATAAGATGCCATACAATCCAAGAAAAACGTTCGCAGCACACGACGGCTTCTCCACCAAACTTCACAGTTGGCACAACAGAGAGAGAGAGAGAGAGAGAGAGACGGGGGCGTTCAGCTGGCATCCTTCACAATGAAAATCATCCGTCGGACTTCCAGATGGCAAAGTGTGATTTATCCGCTTAGAGAATGCGTCTCCGCTAATACAGAGTCCACTGGAGCGGAACTTTACACCACTTCAACCGACACTTGACGTTCATCTTGCTGATGTTAGCTGGTGTGTGGCTGCTTCACCATTGAATCCCATTTCCATTTGTTTTATCCCTCGACAAAACGCTATGGTGCTGGCATTCCTTCTAGAAGCATTTTGGAACTCAGGGGTGATTACTGCAATCGACATGCGATCTTCTAGCACCATCTGCTTTAGAACTCTGAAGTTGGACTCTGTCATTTTACGTGACCTACCAGGTAGTTATTGCGCTCTTTCTACTAATAGGTGTTTTCAGATCTCAATATCAACCCTTGCAGCTGATTGTGGTAGCTGCAACAGGGAATAAATTTCTTGAACTCATTCCTTGCTTAGATGGCTAAAATTTTATGCCAGTTCCATGTTATGGGTCACTGAGCTCGGCTGTGCCGCACATTCTACTGTTCCTTCTGATCTACAATATTTTTCGTTTCCGGTACTCATGTTTATATCTGTATGGGCCATTTCTGTGATGCATATGGGGAAATCCACTATTCGAAAAGGTTGTCCGGTTACCTTTCGTTATATAAAGTATATCAGCTGGTGAAACATCTATCTATGCCACACGCTTTCTCACTGCACCGTGACCTTTACAGACATGTTCCATCATGTACTTGACTACGTCGTGTGAAAGGTACCTCACATTTCGCGACCTTTCTCCTTTTATACATTAACACAGCATTCACCGAAATTCATTGACAAACTTTGTAGACGCAATATTTTCTTCCATTTGATCTTAAATATATGCCATGGCCTCGTTCAGATAATAAACGCAATGTCAAATAGAAGCCATCGCTCTTTCCACGTTTATAAGTGAGTCACGGAAAAATTACCATCGGCCTCCACCGGGAATCGAACCCAGAGTCTTCCAGTTACGCGCCGGACACGCTTCTACTGTACCACGCGGCTTCTAAATTCTCCAGACTCACATACGACAGACTGCCAAGCAGTAGAAGCATGTCCGGCGCGTAACTGGAAGACCCTTTGTTCGATTCCCGGTGGCGGCCGATGGTAATTTTTCCGTGACTTACTTATAAACGTGGAAAGAGCGATGGCTTCTATTTGATGTTCCAAATAAAAAAAATATTTTAAATTCATATGTTTCATCCTTTTCTTTAAGAAAATTATTTATCTCTTAATATCAGGTTTAGATTAAAAATTATGTTATCCATTAACTGTTTCATTTTACAAATATCCGGTAATTTAAATTTGACACCAGAGGCACCTTCAATTCACTCGGCTACCACAGAGGAGGCTGTGGACTTGCATTCCACCTCTCACGAACTTCTCACGCATGTTCGATGGGATTTTTGCTTGGAGATTTGGCTGACCAGGAAACTTGTTGGACACCTTCAGTCTCTAAATATTCCCTAAAGAGGCGTACTTCATGATAACTTGCGTTGTAACGTATACTCTAGATTCACTTTCCTTTTGATGTTTACTATTTCTGGTTATTTTATTTTCCTATGTAAATTATCTTCTTACTGAACGAGATGTTATTTCTCCCGCTGAATGAGATCTAGCAATGAGTGTAAGTCATGACGTGGTGGTAGCCAGTATAAATAGGCGCGTTCAACGATAACTAAGGAAGCTTTTTGTTGATGTGCGTAGGGAGAGCTGTTGTTTATGTGCCAGAGAGCGTTTGTTTATGTGTAGGAGAGCTTTTGTTTGTGTTACGTGAGAGAGCTTTTATGTGTAAAGAGATCTTCGTTTATGTGAGTAGAGCTTCGTTGTATGGTGGAGGATACCAGGACTTTCGATGAATAAAGCTTTTGTTGTAAGTACGTTTTTCTCAGTTCATAGTTTTGTCAGATCTCTGTCTGGCTGTTAGGTTTATTTCATTAGTTGTTATTATTAACAACCAGCATAAGACTTTATTTATCTTAATTACTACTACAACATTACTAGCAGTTAAAAGCGTGTTCATTATTATTACTACACTACTAGCAGGAAAGTTTATTCATGATATAATTAACAAACAACAAGCATAAGAAGAAGCTTAGAAGCAGTTGAATTCATTATAATTGGCGCCCAAACTTTTCTCGAACACGACATCTTGACAATTATTACCCATGTCTTCCTTAAATGAAACAACTTCAATTTTTCACCCTAGATCAAATTTCGATGGTGATGGTATTAATTTCGACCATCTGCAAGAAGCCTGTGGGGCTCACTTTGATATAAGTAATCTACACGTACCCAGGCATTCTTCACAATTTCGTAATTCACCAGCTTCCTATCACTCTGAGTCGCGGGTCGTACCTGAGGGAGTTCAATCCTCTCAGCGAAGCAGAATGCTTGCCCATTTCGTGCCGCATGCAGGAACAATTAATTTCAATGGTTTGGAGGGGTCCTTAAAATTCCTCGAGGATTTGGAAGATTATTTTGATCTCTACAATATTCCTGAAGACTGCAAAGTACAAATAGCAGGCACTTGCTTGAAATATACCGCTAAGACCTGGTATCGGCAGTGGAGAGTGTCGAACGCGGATTCTCATTATGAGAATTTCCGAGCAGAATTTTTGGAGGTCTTTCCTTTCGGCCTCAGTCGAGCTAGCCTTGCACAACAACTTTTTCTCCTCAGCAAGGACTCAACGATAGCCCTGCTGCATTTACTTTAGAAACAACACGCTTGTATAACTTATGGGATCCACATGCCAGTCATGTCGACATGTTTGACACCCTATTGCGGCAGCTCGATCCATTTCTCCAGGATTTTCTTGAGGTTCGACACCCTGCTACAATTCATGAATGCCTTCGCCTCATACGAACGTATGAAGAGCGACACGGCAAACATGGTTCAACTCACCATGCTCGGGCACCGCGCGAGGCTTATTACGAATATCCTCAGCGGCATAATAGGCCTAATGACTTTCAACGCGAGCGTACACAGGTGCACGCCCAAGCTTCATATGTCCCACCACATAGAAGAGTGGTACACCAACCGCTTGTTTCTGAACAATTTTCTGGATACCGTAAAAATGCACAGTATGCTCGAACCCGTTCCAATCCGCAGAATTCGGAACGTTTTCATGCTCAGGGCAATGATGATTTTTCTGCCCGTGCTGAGGAAAGAAGTAATAGAAATGAAAATATCAACAGACATGCGGAGTTTCCGCAGCAGTTTTCACGCAGTTTTCCTCATCGTGAAAACTTTCCCGATACCCGGCAGGGCCGAGGTTTCAGACCGCATGATAATCCAACCAGGAATCCTTTAAACTTCCAAAGGAAGTAAACCAAGGGTCGGTCCTTTTTCCTGATACCAAGCATTCTGACCCTAAAACAGTATTAGTGACTGTCCAAACTCCTCAGTTGCCTGATGTATTCTTGACAATTGAAGATATTATTGTCGAGACAAAGTTCGACACTGGTTCTGAAATATCAGCCCTAAATACGAAGTTTTGCACTGACAATTTTCCTGCAATACACGTTCAGCCTGCGACGCAGTATTTGCGATTTGCAAATAACGAAATCTTCAGTATCACAGGAACTGTCACATTATCTCTAGGGCTGGGAAAGGCTCGTTTTACGCATTCTTTCCTGCTTATAGACGAACTACCTGTTAAATGTCTAATGGGAATGGAATTTATCAATACTTTTCAAGTTACTCTGAATTTCGTACAACATGTGATTTCCTTTCCGGAACCTATCGAAGTGATTCCTACGGTTCCTATAGATATAACGAGTTTGTTATTGAGTAACCAACTGAATGAGAGGCAACGAAACCAGCTTTCTCTACATTTGCAGGAAAGCCCTGGTTTATTTTCTGATCAACCTGGTTTCACACAGGTGGTTTATTATGTCATTGACACTGAGGGTTCGAAACCGATAGCGACGAAGCCTTACCCTTGTGCTCCCCATAAGAAACAGGAAATGCAACGTCAAATTTCTGAGATGATTAAACAGGGCATAATAAGGGAATCAACAAGCGCCTGGTCTGCACCTGCCTTTTTGGTTCCAAAGAAACAACCCAATGAATTTCGTTTCGTGACAGATTTCCGCAAGCTCAACCAAGTCACGAGAACGATCAATTACCCACTACCTGTCATGTCGCATATTTTGCATGACCTGTCATCAACTAAATGGATGTCAACTTTGGATTTGGCGAGTGGATATTGGCAGGTGGCGGTACATCCGGACTCCGTCGACAAAACAGGCTTTGTGACTCCTTTTGGGGCTTATGAATACCTGCGTATGCCCTTTGGACTAGCTTCTGCACCTGCTACTTTCCAAAAGCTTATGGATACGGTTCTCAGACCTGTTCTGGGTCCCCATGTGCATGTATATTTGGATGACATTATTATTACATCCGAGACTTTTGACGAGCACCTTTCTCTGCTCAAAAAGGTGTTCCAACTCATATACAATGCTGGCTTGACGTTAAAACCTAGTAAATGCCAGATAGCGAGGGACGAGATTGTATATCTGGGGTTGAAAATCACTCCCCACGGCTTATTTACGGATAATGAAAAAATTAGGCCTATTGTTGACTTTCCTCGGCCTAAAACAGCAAAAGAACTATCACGCTTTCTGAGAATGACCGGATGGTATCAGCAGTTCGTCCCCGCTTATGCTACAATCTGTGAGCCATTGTATGCTTTGAAACGTAAATACAAGAAGTTTGTTTGGACACCTGAGGCTAACGCTGCGTTTGAAACACTGAAGTCTGCTTTGACTCAGCCTCCTGTGTTGGCTTTCCCGGATCATACTAAGGAATTTGATACTTATACTGACGCATCTGGAGTTAGTCTTGGTTGCGTTTTGTCACAAGCTGGGCATCCAATAGCTTTTGCGTCTCGTACTTTAGTCAAAGCTGAACGCAATTATTCAGCTACGGAACGTGAATGTCTTGCTGTTGTGTATGCTCTTGACAAATTTCAATGTTATCTTAACGAATTGACAGTTAACATAATTACGGATCATTCTGCCCTTCAGTATTTGAATTCTGCTAAGCATCTCTCTCAAAGACTTATGACGTGGGCTCTGAAGTTACAAGAGAGCAATATCAAAATTTCGTATCAGCCAGGTCATAAGAATCCATTACCGGACGCCTCGCGTTCCGATTAGTGGGGTCCCCACAGAAACTACTCCTGGATGTCAGCCTTTACTTCTAATAGCTGATATAACATCCAGAGAGCAGATAATGGCAGAATTAGTAAATGATCCAGATTTTGGGGATATCTATAATTTTTTGCTTGCGGGTTCGCCCCTACACAGTGACCCTTCTTCGGCTGGGAGGTCACAGCATTTTGAAGTCATAGAGGGTCTTCTTTACTATACGAAATCTAGGACTACTAGGGCAGAGTTTCGCCCATGTATTCCGCGAACCCTTAGAATGGCCCTTTTAAACGAATTTCATGACAAACCTCTTGCAGGCCGTTTAGGTATTCGGAAGACCCGTTGTAAATTGCGGGATGTTGCCTATTGATCTGGCATGTACCAAAGTGTGTTCGCATACGTTCAATCATGTCACTTGTGTCAGATAAATAATTACCGTAATGTAAGACCGGCCGGTCACTTGAAATCTAGTTCAAGTTCTCATGTTTTTGATATTATTTCAATAGATTTATTGGGACCTTATCCTTTATCTGTTAAAAACAAAGCTCGTTACGTGTTAGTATTAACTGATAATTTTTCTAAATGGGTTGAAGTTTTTCCCATTAAAGCCGCTACGGCAGAAGTTATTTGTAATGTATTAATTAATGAAGTATTCTCTAGATATGGTGCACCTAATAAAGTAGTTTCGGATAATGGTCCCCAATTTATTTCTGACATTTTTGAAAGAATGTGTGCGAGACTACACATTAAGCATAAATTCATTTCCCCATATCATCCCAGAGCAATCCTGCGGAACGAGTAAACCGCGCGCTAGTGAAAATGATTGCTACATTTGTCATTAATCATCACGAGCGATGGGATGAACATCTTGAGCTTTTTTCGTTCGCCCTCCGCTCGTCTGTTCACGAATCTACTAAAATTACTCCTGCAGAACATTTTCTGGGTCGCAAAATTAAGACCCCTTTTGAAAATTTAACGGGGATTATCGACGAACTAAACCAGCGACCAACTCCGCAATCAGTACGAATCATGTCAGAAAAAGCTCGTGTTGCAATGCTAGGAGCACAAGAGGCTCAAGCAAGATACTATAATACTAGGCGTAGGGAACCAGATCTTGTCGTTGGAGATCTCACTATCGTGGAAACGCACTTCCAGTCTTCTGTTTCTCATACTTTAGTGAAGAAATGTGCACCCAGCTACGAAGGTCCATATCGGGAGGCAAATGTGTTTGAAAATAACATTGTTCTTGAAAAACCTGACAACCAATTTCAATACGTACACGTTGCTCAGTGTCGCAAGTATCACGAACGAAATATCGTATTTATAATCAACCCTTCTCAACCTTCTGTTCCACTGACTCAAGAGTCTATATCTCACGATCAACCTCCAAAAATTTTGGACGAACCAACAAACATTTTTGAAGAATCTCCAGTGATTTTTTCACCCTCCCCTCCTCACGACGGGCTTCCAAACACGCAACCTGATTCTCCCATGAGACGAAGGCTCGAATCAAGTTCTTCAAGTACTGGTATCGTTCCTTTCCCTCCAACCATTGCAAAGACTATTGCTGCACCGTTTCCTGATAACTCTGCACCAACACAAGCTCCTACTTCCTTGAATACCTCGTCAGAGAGTATTCCTATAGGCAGAAATAAACATCGCCCTGCACGACCACTAAAGTACAGCAGCGACTCAAAGTCTTCAGATATTTCTGATTTATCAGTTATGGACAATAGTTTGCCGATTCCTAAACGTCAAACACAAATTACAAACCGTCCAGCAACACCAAAAGCTGGTCGAAAACGTAACTTGTCTTCCCAATCTGCTTCGCCGCAGCAGCGACGAAGGCAGAGATCCTTGCATCCGCCCGGGCTTCGCCCCTGGAACCTATGCTCAGGGCAAACAGGGCCGATGCCTGCTTCTACTCTCATGCCACGAGGTAGAAAGCGAAAACAAACGATGGGGCCGGAGCCACGTCCCTCCAAAAGAATGCTGGAAGGACAACACGGGCCCCAGCACAAAGGGACTACATATCAAAAGCCTGGGGGAGACCTTTCCTGTCAGCCGCAGGGATTTCTGGACCAACGGACTTCAACCGTTCCTGACCGTTCCTGTCAGCCCATGGAATTTCCTGACCGACAGACTCAGCCGTTCCTGACCGACGGATTTCAGCCGTTCCTGACCGTTCCTGTCAGCTGCAGGGATTTCCTGACCGACAGACTTCAGCCGTTCCTGACCGTTCCTGCCAGCCGCCGGGACTTCTTGACAAACAGACAGACTACAGATATTCGAGATCCATTCAAGTCCTTGAAACGGTCTACGCCACCTGAATTTACCAGTCCGATTAGGCCTGGAAAACGTTACTGTACTAGAGTTTTTATGCGTCCTCGAGATAAGTAAGTTCTCGTGGACAGGTTCTTTTCTCCGTTTGTTGTTTTTCCTGCACGACCAGTTGGCGTGTCAGCATTTCTTTTTTTCGTGTGGGCCAATGCATTCTTTTTGTGTATATATGTGTTTTTTTTTATATTTCTTCTATGTCCTTCTACTAATCCAATTTTTATATATATATATATGTGCTTAGGGGTAAAATAGTAAAAATTGTTACTGTTAGGCAGCTACAGGCAATCTTCGCTGCTGATACAGTTGGTGTGTATTCAACGATAATATGAGAACGTAATTTGAAATTAAAAAAGTGATTCCTGCTAGGCAGAATAAAAGGAAGGTATGCCGATGCAGGTTTGTTTTGTTCAAGTATACAAAGTGTTTCAGAGACGAATACAGATTTCTTGATTTTGTCATGCCAAGTTTGATATTGTACATACGGCTGCCACCAAAACAACAACAAAAAAGAGGTCGATAAACGTCAATCAACGAAGTGTAAGACTTACACTCCAAAATTGATAGGTTTTTCGAAAAAAAAAATTAAGGGGGAGATGATGTAACGTATACTCTAGATTCACTTTCTTTTTGATTTTTACTAACTCTGGTTATTTTATTTTCCTATGTATATTACCTTCTTACTGAACGAGATGTTATTTCTCCCGCTGAATGAGATCTGGCAATGAGTGTAAGTCATGACGTGGTGGTAGCCAGTATAAATAGGCGCGTTCAACGATACCCAAGGGAACTTTTTGTTGATGTGCGTAGGGAGAGCTGTTGTTTATGTGCCAGAGAGCATTTGTTCATGTGGAGGAGAGCTTTTGTTTGTGTTACGTGAGAGAGCTTTTATGTGTAAAGAGATCTTCGTTTATGTGAGTAGAGTTTCGTTGTATGGTGGAGGATACCAGGACTTTCGATGAATAAAGCTTTTGTTGTAAGTACGTTTTTCTCAGTTCATAGTTTTGTCAGATCTCTGTCTGGCTGTTAGGTTTATTTCATTAGTTGTTATTATTAACAACCAGCATAAGACTTTATTTATCTTAATTACTACTACAACATTACTAGCAGTTAAAAGCTTGTTCATTATTATTACTACACTACTAGCAGGAAAGTTTATTCATGATATAAGTAACAAACAGCAAGCATAAGAAGAAGCTTAGAAGAAGTTGAATTCATTATAGCGTTTTTTGGGACGACAACACATCAAAACCGAGCATCCCCGTTTTCTGCATCAAAGACATGAAGTGCTTCTGATCATCTTTATGCCACCTCCAAAATAGCCAGCCCTCCATCATTTTGGAGGGATAGTAACCAAACTACTACTCAGAGCTTTCCATAACTTTCTACTATTTCGTAAAGGGAGAACAGAAAGCGCTGGCAGCGAATAAAGCTTCATGTAACATAACCATATTTTAGGACAAATCTTGAATTTTTCGTATATCCATAACGTTGACTACGCTGTCTCAGTATATCCATTCCCAGGAGATCAGAACCTCGTCTAGCCACCATGAGATTCACACATCGTCTCTCTTTCGCTGTCGCTCCGGGAGGCGAACTCCTACCACCTTCGTCTTCGGCTGGCCCTCTTCGAGGAACTGTGTTTCTTCAGACAAAGTCACCTCGCCTAGAAAGTTTTTCTAACCACTGTTCTGCGGATAGACATCCGTTTCCAAGAAGACGAAGACCGAAACCGCTATTCCTGGTTCCGGAGCCAGTTGCTCTAAAAAGCTAAAAATACCGTTACGGAATTTATCGGTGCAGATTTGTCGTCTTGACACGTGTTTCACCTCTGTAGTATGTTACATATCATGTTAAACTTTTTTATGCTGAGTCTCGCAAATAAACAAAAGGGAATTTCGTCATGTAACAATAACATTCTTACAGGTAGGGTAATACTTTTCTGGTATGTTCCATATTTAGATACATCTACAATGAATTCTTGGGATGCAACAGGGCTGCTCAGAAAACAGAACCGTAGAACAGGGCAAGGCTCTAAAGCACATGCTGATGACGCCAGCGCTCATGAGATATTTAGTGATTGGAGAAAGGTCTTTATTAACTGGGTGACAGTTGCATCCTCGCCATAGGCCTTCTGGCGAAGAGTCCACTCATATTTACCAATCGTAACACTAGAGTACAGGAAGATTTTTAACAAATGGCCTAAGCGATTTCGAGATTCAGTTGCGGCGAAGCTATTGTGGTGTTCCTTTTCCCTATTAGAGCGAGATAACGGTCGGTTCGCCTTGAGGTAGTTCTCGGAGAAGTCTGTGCCCAACTCCTCTAGTAATGGCTCCCGTTCCTATGAACGGCGGTTGTATTCTTAAACGATCTTTTGCGACACATCGATCCATCGTGGCACTTCCGTATAAAACTTCCTGTTTCAAGTCGTCTAACAGTCCGTAATATCTAGGAATCATCAAAATGGTGACCATTTTGATGATACTGAAGATCATTTCTTGTGATCTTCAGCGTTCACGAAATGCCTAATTTCTTGAGGAAGCAAAGATTGGGGAATGCAACGAAATAGAGTAACCGCGAGCTCGATACGAATGAGAAATTATTATGTTGCGCGAACTTGTGAGGTGGAAATCTTTTCTGAATAGGTATTTCTATTGTACATAGCACTGCTATTACGCTTGTATCATTTTAACAGCGAGGATGTTGCTAAAATGTAAATGGTGATGGTAATATACTGACGAAAAGCGCTGCTGCGTTTACCTTTAGTCTTGTCAAAGAGAGTATGCAACCATATGCATAAACGTGATGTGACAGAAAAATACCTTCCCAAGCAGATTTCAGATAGCGCTAGTGGGCTTGACAGCGCGACTGAAACTACAGATTACTGAGAATTGCTGTGTGTCCGCATGACACTTTTTCTTTTCTTTTTTTTAATGGAGGTTTAAAAAAAGGATTTAGTGGACCTGGTGGTACAAAGACATATAGACAGACATAAACAGGAGACAGAAATTGAACAACACCAAGTACAAATCATACATGGTTGATAGCATGCCAAATGATTAATTTACACAGATACACACAGTGTTGATCATGTAACACATTGTGAACAAGTATACACTGAAGAGCAATTGAATTGGAGATACCTGTCTAGTAATGTGTAGCACCACCTTTCGCCCTGATGACGGCGGCGATTCGTCACGGCATGAACTCGACAAGACACCGGAAGCATTGGCAGGCTATGCGGATCCACGACCCCTGAACAAGCTGCCACATTTCACGAAGATTTGATGGAGGGGGGTCAGAGCCTCGAACATATCTCTCGATGGCATCCCAGATGTACTTGATGGGATTGAGGTCAGGAGACCTAGCTCGCCAAGAAAGCGAGGTCACGTCGGTGGAGTGTTCATCCAACCATTCGGATGCAATTCGGGAGCGATGGCACGGTGTTGTTGTAGGATGAGGTCCCCATTGGGATGTTGAAGATACGCAAACGGGAGCCAATGGTCGTCCAGGATATCCCGGTAATGTTGACCTGTGAGGGACGATGTCACACGTACCAGGGGTCCCATTTCAGTCCACGTAAACAGTCCCCAGACAAGAATGCCACCCCCACCAGCTTGAATTGAAAAGTACCCTGCTGTCAAGAAGAATCTATCGCTTCATGTGGTTTGCGCCGTACTCGTATCCTGCCATCAGCATGTACCAACGTGAATCTCGACTCATCAGTCCGGGCAGCATTTTCCCACATGTCTAGGGTCCAGTGGCGATGTTCCTGCGACCATGCTAATCTTTACACCTTGTGATGTGCGGTCAGCAGCGGTACCCTCGTGGGACGATGGCTTCTGTACCCCATAGCGAGGAGATGGTTCTGGATGGTGTGGCTGCTTAGACGTTTTTGTGCACCAGCGTAAAATTGCCGAGTGATTTCTTACACTGTGGCCAGTCTATCAGCTGTTACAATGCGAGCTAGCCAACGATGAACCCGCTCATACACACGCTGTTGTCCACGGCAATTGGCGCATGCAGGGATGTTTTTACCGTATTCGATGTACTCGCGGTGCACCCGTGACACAGTGGCTCGCAAAAATCCCAGTGCCTGCACGACTTCCAGGATAAAGTGACCCATTCTTCGGGCCCCAACAATTTGCCCACGATCAAATGCGCTTGGATCCTGCGTCTTACCCATATTTCGTCCGACTCTTACTGATTCCAGTCGCATCACTCCTTTTATTGTCGGATCGTTGCATACGTCATGTCGTTTCCGCTTACAGGGCTGCCCACATCGCCGCATTTGCACAACACCAGCTGTCTCTAATTCAATTGCTGTTCAGTTTACCTCAAACATGGATTTTACAGTATGCTAAATGACCAATGTACACAGATAACCAGTGTTGGACAAGTAACATATTGAGAGTCAGTGCCGAAAGACAAACACAAACATCCATGATTCACCGGGATTTGAACCTGTACCCACCTCGAACGAATGATCAGAAGACATCGCTTAGACCATTGCGCCAACGGGGCGGCAAATAACACTTCTCAATGCTCAATGTGAGTCACAGCATTTCTTAGAGCAATCCGTGAGAAGGAATGCCGTCCGTCGAATGAAAAAGTACTGTACTTCTATCAAAGTTCAAATTTTGTAGCACAAAACAAGAATGGAAGTGATATATTCATAAAATAAGTTAGAGAAATTCCTGTTTTTTTACGCTTTCCAACCGTAGGTTGAAGAAGCGTATATACTTCCGCTTTGTCCGTCCGTCCGTCCGCCCGATAACTGGCGTAAAAATGGTTCGATTTCGAAGAAATTTTAGTATGTGGTAGGGGACCACCATGGGACGAACCCTATTGAAAATGGGACAAATGGGGTCATAGGTCACGACGTAGGAGCGAGATCATTCCATTGCCCTTATGCGTCATAACTTGCGTAAATAAGGTTCGATTTCAATTAAATTTTAGTATGTGGTAGGGGATCACCTGGGGACGAATCTTATTCAAAATGGGTGAAGTGGGGTCAAAGGTTTGGACAAAAGAGCGGGATGCATTCCATTGGCCTTATGCGTCATAACATGCGATTTCGATGAAATTTCAGTGTGTGGTAGGGGACCACCTGTGGACGAACCCTATTGAATGTGGACGAAATAGGGTCAAAGGTCAGGACATAGGATTGCGATTCATCCCATCACTCTTATCCCATAATACTAAGGTGGACGTCAAGTAATTTTGCTTACTATATTTCCAATTGAAAAACGTTTGTACACATTTCCTTCACAATTAATGTGTTCGCAAGGATGAAAATTTGAACATCGATTAAAATATCTTTATTACAACTTGGAATACTTAATTTTTCTAAAGCATAACCATAATTACATTAAAAATCAATAACTTTTCTTTTGGTGGTGTGGAAACCAGAAAAAGGATGGCGTGACCTGTACTTTGATGACCTCAGTAGACAAACAAATGTTGGATTGCATAATTATGGTTATGTTTTAGAAAATATTAAGTATTCCAAGTTATAAAATGAAGATATTTTAATCGATGTTCAAATTTTCATCCTTGGGAACGCATTAATTGGGAAGAAAATGTGTACAGAAGTTTTTCCATTCGAAGTACAGGAAGCAAAATTACTTGACGTTCACCTTAAAGGATCAATTCTTGTATGTATGTAAATTTTATTTTGAAAACGGCTGTGAGGATTTTGATGAAAGTCGTTAACCTACCGTTTTCTGGTACTAGAAATCGATTTAGCTTGATCTCGACTTTAAGAAAAAAATTTTAGTGGGTTAAATAACCACCCCGAATTACTAAGTTTGTAGTGTGGTGTCATGACGTCGCCCCTTTAGATGTTGGAGCGCGGTCATGCCATCTATCTCATTACGTCACGCGTTGTTTGTGGATTCTATTAAAGTTTTATGACGTCACACCTTGCTAGCAGATGGTCGCGATTCCCATCTGCCTCATTACGTCACGCGTTGTGTGCGTATGTTCGTCCGCACGATAACTTGCGTAAAAATCGTTCGATTTCGATGAAATTTTAGTATGTGGTAGGGGAACACCTGAGAAGGAACCCTATTGAAAGTGAACGAAATGGGATCAAAGGTCAGGACATAAGAGCGGGGTCCCTCCTCTGCTCTTATGCGTCATAACTAACGTAAAAACGGTTCGATTTTGATTAAATTTTAATATGTGGTATAGGAGACCACCTGGGGACAAACCCTGTTGAAATGTGGCGAAATGGAGATCAAAGTTCAGGACATAGGAGCGGAATCACTTCCATCGACATTATGAGTCATAACTTACCAAAAAATGTTTCGATGTAGATGAAATGTTGGTATGTTGTAGGGACCTTCCTGGGGACGAATCCTATTGAAAACGGACGAAATGGGGTGAAAGGTTAGGACACAGGAGCGGGATTTAATCCATAGCGCTTATGCATCATAACTTACGTAATATTGCTTCGATTGCGACAAAACTTTATCATGTTATTTCGGAGATATACTGAACCGGTTCTGTTGAATATCATCCAAATGAATCAAAGGTCAGGGAACAGAGATGAGATTTATTTCACAGCCATTTTCCTCATAACTTGAGTAATAGCTTTAGCAATGATTTCTAGTATATTGGAAAGCGTATCATAATCAATACATTGCACGATTTTACTAACTTGTTTTATATTGTGTAATAAAAATAATTTTTGGATAAAAATAATTTTTGGATTATATTTTCTGTAATAAAAATAATTTTTGGATTAAGCTTAGTCTTTAAAGATGAGTTGCATACCGACAGGTAAAACATTCGTATCTTCACCAGAAATGGAAGCGGGTCACGGGTCAGGGGGTCGACAATTTCTTGCGGGTCAAATGGGTCGGGACAAGGCGTTCATGACCCGATTTTGACCCGTTTTATTTTTGAAAAGGAAAAAAACTGTTTCAAAGAAAAATGTGTACTGTGGAGTTTTGTACTCGATAGTGGTGCCAGCGAAGTGAAAAAGGATTTGTCATACAAAAGTATTGCCGTCTGTTTCTTAAAGCAAAGGAGATTTCCACTCGCCGACGGTATCATATTGTAAATCGGTACTTCCTTTACGTTTGTTTTCTGTGCGATTGTCCGGATCAAGATTAGGCAAACGCCTGTCGCTTGCTTCTCTGCTGATTCTATCTCTCATACCCCGCGTGTCACATTATATGAATGAGAGTTACTTTACACATTGCATCCTTTGCGTTGAGCATTCAGAGGTTTTCGTTTGACGCGCTAACATCCCGTTCCATTGCATGTCATGTCAAAATTTAATGCCTTATTTGTTAAAATGGATGAATTTCATACTACGGAGATCAAAAAAAGCGCCAAGGCCAATAAATATGTTTTTGTTGAAAACAGTGACGTGCTCAGAAATATATTTGGGGAGGGAGGGGGTGCATATCGTCGCCCTAATGTCAAAACCACGAATACAAAAATTTTGTAGTTTCAATTACCGATATTTAAAACTTAAATTTTATCAAAAAATCACTTCTGCAATTACATCAGACTGTTCAAGCACACTTCATAACATTTACATCTGTTGTGACGTACCTGCTAGCAGGACGCACACGACATAAAGGCAGATAGCAGTCAGAACGAACGTCTGTGTTGCTCAATCGGTAGAGCAACTTATTCCGGAAGGAGTGGATCCGGGTTCGAGCCTCGGCGTGGATAAAAATGACGGAGAAATTTACATCGTTATAATGGCGCCCGAACTTTCCGGATGACCCGGCCGTTCAAAATCTCGCAATCGTGGGATGTTCTTTCCACACCGCGAGAGAGGAAAATTAAGAGAATCCCTTCTCCAGCGCTTCGAAAAATAAAAATGTGTGACGCTGCATTCCACACACCAAATGGACTGGGAATTCTCAAGTACTTGCTTCAGCAGATGGCTGCCTACGAAGATTCATGGTCACGGCTGACCCGTGGGCCATACCCCTGGCCCTCTTTCGGGAGGGGGAGATGTTACGTACCTGCCAGCAGGACGCACACGACATAAAGACAGATAGCAGTCAGAACGAAAGTCTGCACAGCTCAATTGATGGAGCAACGTATTCCGGAATGAGAGGACCCGGGTTCGAGTCCCGGGGTACACTATAAATGACGGAGAAATTTACTTCGTTATACTGTATTATGCATCAGTGAATAGAATTTTATATGATGTAAAATCAATAATCAAAAAATTCTGCCAGCAGGACGCACACGACATAAAAGCAGATAGCAGTCGGAACGAACGTCCGCGTAGCTCAATTGGTAGAGCAACTTTATTCCGCAATGAGGGGACCCGGGTTGGAGCCCCGGCGTGGCCTAAAAACGACGGAGAAATTTACTTCATTATATTGCATCAGTGAATAGAATTTTCTATGATGTAAAATCAACAATCGAAAAATTCTCACATTCTTGGTTTTTATCAGTGCAGCTATACGATATTATTCCTTCCTAAAGTGTCGAAAAAAACGTGCATGTGAACAGGCATTTTGTATTTCTCAAATACTTTTATTTACAAAGTAATGCTCATTCTACGTTTTTGTTTTCTTGCTATGGTATGTACCCAAGATAAAAAGGCTTACCTCCTTCCTCCCCCAGGCCTGAGTCCCTACCATTCATTAATCTGACGCCCTGACCACAACATACAACTCCAATTCGCTCTCTTCTTTCTTTGGTGGCATCCGAGTGGAAAATGCGCACATGTGTGTGTGTGGGAGGGGGGTAGGCATTACAATATGTGACCTCTTCTGACCATTCCAATTTAAAGAAGTAACTAACGGTAATTTAAGGAATATCAGAATGGCGGCACTAGCAAAATAACATCACCGACAAGTATTTTAAATTTTTAATACCAAATAAAATTATTTGGGGAGGAGGGGTGCATATGGCCCTTTGCAGCCCCTGGTTACGCCACTGGTTGAAAAAAAAAAAAAGAAGGAGAGTGAATAGTTGTTTCGTTTCATTAAGAAACCAGATTATGTTTACCAGCAAAATCAATTTTCACATATTCTGAAATTTGATATGTTATCAAGAAAACGGCAAAAACTGAAATTATACATACAACAAATTATTTAATTCAAAATTTGTTTCGTGAATGTAGCAGCGTAAAAATTAAGTGGAGCAGCCTTAACATTACTGCGGAGGAACGATTTGACTCTCGCAGATGTGTTTGTAAACAGGTGTAAAACAATTAGGTTATGTGTACGAAAACAGTTTCAAAACTTTCTGTAAGTGAGTAAATTATACGTTTCCGTCAGGGGTGGATTGGGACTACCAAACCAGGCAGGAAATATTAGTCTGTGCGGTCCATTAAGAAAATACCCGCACCCACAGGGGACCACCTCATAAACGCCCTCATTGAATACATTCGTTTATATTCTTGATGAAAGAGAACTGTTGAAATATGCATTGTAAAAACGAATTTTTAAAATTCCTTGATTCTTAAATTCTTGTAAAAATTGCGAAAACACATTTTAACAACAAAACAGAGTATAATTATTTGACTTTGAGGAATGCGGCTTTGACATAATCCCTAGTCTCTTGAAGAAATACCCAATTTCCAACTAAATTACCATGGAGATCATTACGAAAGTTAAACATTTCGCTAAGCAATTAATTTTTGTATTTATTTGTTCACTTATCACTTACTGCGCAATGGCATTGGTGATTTCTCCTTGATTAGACGCCCATTTTAAGTGTGCCCCTTATTTTGAAACATGAGCCAGTACTAGTTAATTGTTGTTTCTTTTAAGATAAATGTGGGTGAGATAGCATGTCGCCATATCGGAATATCTCTGTCAGATTGTGCTCCGTGTTGGTCTGTATATCAGGGAGTGGAAATGATGGGTCGTCATAATGGGTACTTTTGTCTCCTTCAAGCTTAGAAAAGGAGGGTAGGGCCTACCAATGATCCTGGGCTCCGCGTTCAAAGACTTACGTCTAATAGTAGTTAGTTTCACTTCTTATTCCTTTCAAGGAAATAGCTTTTCGCACAGTTATAATGCTTACACGAATTTAAGAATTACGGTTCATAAGTACCGACATTATTATTCGTTGGTTTCAAAAAATACAGACAGATAGAATACTAGAAAGTGGGCCATTTCTCTAGCGGTGCATCGGGAATTGTCCCAGTGAGCCAATCCGCCTCTGGTTTCCGTAATATTTTCATATGATTGATTTCTATATAACCGCCGACGATATAACCTACGATATCCATTACATGGGATGTAAGGTCAGGTGATGCGTAACATCACAGCCTCTCCTTGACAAATGTCAACCCCGCCTTCTCGTGGTATATCCTGTTCCCACTAAAGAGGCTCTAACGACCGCCAATAACGGTATAACTATACCATCGGGATTAGAGGAAATGCTATCCCACACTCACGAACCCGCTTGGCCAGCGTGGTGAGTTATGGCCAAACCCCTCCAAAATGACTCCACAACTTAAATCTTGGCCCTCAGTCCCCGGCAGCTGGAATGTACCTGGCCAAGGCAGCGGCCAGTGCGACATGAAGGCAGAGAGTGCTAAGAATCCCCGGAGGACCGGACTACGCTGCCATCTGATGCTGACCTTGGCTACGTATAATGGACGCTCCCTATTTTTTGATTCAAGGCTTCTTGAATTGGAAGAAGAACTACAAAGGATCAAGTGGGACATCGTCGGGCTAAGTGAGGTAAGGAGAAAAGGAGAAGATACCATTGAACTGAAAAGTGGACATCTCTTCTACTATCGTGGGACTGATACTGGAAGAACTAGTGGTGTTGGATTTATAATAAACAAGAAACTGAAGGATAAAGTTGTAGAAGTTGAAAGTTCCTCTGACAGAGCTGCACGACTCGTTATCTAACTCTCGAGAAGATACCAGGCTCAGATTATTCAAACTTATGCACCCACTACAAGTCATCCTGAAGAAGAAATTGAAGAATTTTATGAGGAAATTCGTCATATAAATAATAAAGGTAAGCAGCACTTAAAGATAATTATGGAAGATTTCAATGCAAAAATAGGGCAACTGCAACAGAATGAAACTTCAGTAGGTAAATTCGGTCACGGCAACAGAAACCAGAGTGGAAACACTTTCGTTGAGTTTACAGAGGCAGAAGGGTTTTTCATCTTGAACTCCTTTCTCAAGAAAACCCACACAGTAAATGGACATGGAGACATCCAAATGGGACGACAAATGAAATTGATTTTATTATGTGTAATAAAATCAATTTCATTTACAAAAAATTCGTCATAGAAGACTACAGTGTGCTAAACAAGTTCAACACAGGTAGTGACCATAGATTGGTGAGATGTAAGGTGCACCTCAACACTAAACTCGAACGTAGCAAGCTCATAAGGCAAACAAAATACATTGACATAACCAACCTTAAAAAACACCATAATACCTTCAACTTGGAACTGAAGCACAGATTCTCTGCTTTAGAAGGCCTAACATCGGAAGACGTGGATATTTCTGAAGTTAACAGAAAAATAACCAAAGCTCATATGGAAACAGCAACAAAATTAGTTGGGTCTAAGAACAAGTTGCATGTGAACAAATTATCAGGAAAAACCAAAATGTTGATGTAAAAAAGAAGAGAGATGAGGAAAACTAAATAAGATGTGACTTCTAAAATAGAATATATAGAGCTATGCAAGACAGTAAGAAAAAGTATCACTGAAGACGTAAGGAAATTCAACTGTGAACTAGTAAGAAAAGCAATTGAAAACAACCAAAGCCTAAAGATAGCAAAGGGACATCTCAGTAAGGGAAGAAAACAGATTATGGCACTGAGAAAAAAAGATGGTTCTGTAAAAAGAAATAGAGGCGAAATTTTAACAAGAGTGAAAGATTTCTACTCCAAATTATATAAAAGGGATGATACATGTACTCCAGATATCATGAAAGGTGCAATCATGTTCTTGATTGCACATGCAATCAAGAACATGAAGCGGGGAAAAGCTCCAGGAGAAGATGGAATTACTGTAGACACCATACAAGAAGCAAGTGGAGAAATCGAAACAGTACTCGCCCAAATTTTCACTCGATGCCTTAATGAAGGGAAGATTAATGAGGATTGGAACAACGCTACAATGATCTTGCTACATAAAAAAGATGACATTGAGGATCTCAGGAACTACAGACCTATCAGTTGTTTATAAAATCTTCACAAAAGTTCTTTCACACCGCTTAAAAGTGACACTGGACATGGCTCAACTGAGAGAACAAGCTGGATTCAGGAGTGGCTACAGCACAATAGATCATCTCCACGTACTGAGAGAACTAACTGAAAGAGCGAGGGAATATAAACCTCCATTGTGCATGGCTTTTATCGATTATGAAAAAGCCTTTGATTCGGTGAAACCATCAGCAGCCACAATGGCCCTGAAATCCTGTGGTATTGAAGATGCGTACATTAATTATTTTAATAACATCTATGAAAATGCAAGTGCTAAGATTTGACTGTTTGAAAATACAACACACATAAAAATTTGAAAAGGAGTAAGACATGGTGACACCATATCTCCGAAGCTCATTAATGCGACATTGGAAAATGTCTTTCAATTACTGAACTGGGAAAACAAAGGGATAAAGATTAATGGAGATTATCTAACCCACCTTCGTTTTTCTGATGACGTAGCCATTTTTACAACTACCCCATCAGAGCTGCAGAGTATGACCCAGGAACTTGCTGACAAGAGTAAAGAAGTGGGATTGAAAATGAACTTTCAGAAGACAAAATTGATGTTCAATGCTTTTACAAGAAATGAAGATTTATCGCTTGATGTGGAAAAGCTGGAGATAACAGACACGTACGTTTATCTTGGACAGCAGATATCAAGTGGGGGTCCCATTGATGAAGGAATTAATCGGCGTACAAAACTTGCCTGGAGAGCTTTTGGAAGAAACAGCATAATTTTCAAGAGCAATATGCCATTATGTCTTTAAAGAAAAGTGTTTGACCAATGCATCCTTCCAGTGCTTACGTATGGTGCAGAGACGTGGACCTTAACTAAAAGAGACATACGAAGGCTGCAGACAACTCAAAAAAGCATGGAGAGGTGCATGCTTGGTGTAACCAGGAGAGATAAGAAGAGGAACTCGTGGATCCGAAAAATGACGAGAGTGGAAGACATCATGATCAGAGTTAAATCCCTGAAATGGCAATGGTATTGGTATTGCTAACTGTGGGTACCATAGTGGTACCCAGTTTATTGCTATAACGAAATACAGACATAGGAGATTCATTAAAAGCTGCAGTACAGAAAACAACAGTGCGGAAAGTCAGTATATCCACGATGCAGCACAACGTTACACAGAAAGGAAATGAATATGCACACGAACAATGAATGGCCTAACGGCATGTCAAACACTATAACACATGTGCACAATTGCATGAAATGTACTATGCTATCATAAATCAACCGAACATAACTGAAATGTGGTTAGAGCGCAAAACAACATTGAGTACCTCAGCAACTTAAGAAAAATAGCACAGGTAACAAACGTACCACTATAATAATCCGCGATAGAGGAAAGCACTAACACAGCAAACACTCACAATTATAGGTAATTTAAAAAACAGGCACAAATTCAGAAAACAACAGATAAGATAATGAGGAGATCACACAAGGAACGAGACCGATTAGTTGTGAAAACACAGCAAAAACACGCAATTATCGCAAATTTAAAATACATTACTTGTGAAACACAGCCAAATACAAAAATAAAGCAAATTTACAATACATCACTTGTGAATCGCAGTAAAAACACACAATGAAAACATCAGAATCAAAATGCACTAAGTCTGCAAAACCAGGGAATCTGCGAACGGGTTCGCAAATCCCCTAGCATTGAGAGAACAAAAATTAATCGGTGTAAGGAAGAGAGCTAAAGGTCATCGGTAAAAGGATAGAAGGTATCACATATATGCTTCTCAACGAGCTCCTTCAAGGAGGCGAGACGGCGCGTGTAACGTCTCAAAAAAGGCTGATACCGAGGATCGGAGGCACACAGAGATTTAAAAAGTGACACATAAGATTCGTATTGCGTTGCCGCTGCATACAGGTCCAGATCAGGTGAGTGAAGGAATTCTTCTGAACCAACAATCGTACGTGCAGGTTGAAAAAGGCGTAAAAGTTGCTGTCTGGACAGTGGTCCAGGAACTAGAGGAAACGTATCAATGGCCTGTAGAACCCCAGCATCAGAGAGAGGATTGACAGGACCTGAGCGGAGAAGCATACTGTTTGAAGAATCATCAGGTGGAGAAACACCGGAACCGGAAACCTCGGGAACACTAGATGAATCCTCAGAATGTGGCACAGAAAGTTGTTTTAACTTTTTCTGTTTTACAGCGCCTTTGGAAGTTCCAATCCTCTTCGAAGAAGAAGCTGAGGCGGATGTATCCATTAGTGGATCAGGCTCACCTCCCAAGTCACGAGACGAGGAAACGACCGTCGCCGAAGAAGCAGTACGTAGCTGAGCTGCCTTAGTGGAGACTGGTACAACAGCCGAGGCTTCAGGAAGATGTTGCAACAAGGGTATGGTAGACAAGGTTGTAAATGCAGATCCGATATCCGAGAGGCTAGGAGAAGAGCCAGACGGCCGATCTGCCAAACCACCACTCAACACACCCGGATCGGAACACTCCGCTGTAGACACATCTGTAGTCGAAGACAACTCTATCAATCTTGAAGGTGGATGCACAAACGTACGGGTCGGGAGAGGAGGAAAGGCAGCATTGTCCGTGACGGAAATGTCCGTCTGACGGAGAAACCAAGAATTCGCGTCAGGCAAACTACCGGTAGTGGGGATAGTAGAAAGACCAATGTGGTCAGCAGTGGGATGCGAACTTGATGAACGTCCACGTCGAACGCGGTCACAGGAGGCAGTGGTGTGATTCTGTGTTAAACAGTGTGTACAATAGTGAGCAGTGAAAATCTTGAAACTGTACGTTCGTGCGCCAATTTCAACAGTAGCTTCTGTAGGGCAATCTGCCAAGGCTTTCTCGGTGGGAACGACGACCAATAACTGATGGCGAGGTCCTGTAGCTTGTGAAAATCGAGTTCCGCGGGGAGCGTCAGAGAGGCGATGAACCTTGCCAACAATTTTACAAACATGACTGACAAGGAGAGGAAGTGCAGTATCAGGCACTTCCTGTGGAACAGGATAGAACGTGATGTTCACCGGTCGCTTGGAAAGAGGAGACGGGATGAGATGTTTGGTCCCAATCAAAAGTCCGTTTGCAAGAAGAAAGTCAGCATCCTCCTTGTGATTGAACTGTACCGAAATACCCCGAGGAGTACGGGAAATTCCTGCAATGGACGCAGACGACACATGTCCAGAGAGGGCTTCCATGTAGCGTGGAAATTGAGTATGTGGTAAAGCATGAAAGAGCACACCTCTATCCAGGAGGTTATGGAAATCACGGCCAATCTGCGAATTGTCATCCATCGTTACCTTCACCTTGTGGTTGGATACCCGAATAACAGGTATTGCTTGCCAAAGACCATCTGGTTGAGAGGAATCGGACGTAGAAGTAGCGCCTCGTTGCACTTTAGAGGCAAATGACATCCTCGGAAGAGAAGTCTGTTCGGATCCGGCAGGCACAGAAGGCTGTGAAGGAAGAGAAGCACAGGCCGAAGGCAAGGCAGTAAAATCAGTAGTACCCAGGGAGGGCACCGAGGCAGATGCAGGAGCTGAAGAAGAAAGCGCAGCCAAGTCCAATGAAGGCACCGGTGCAGGAATACTAGAAAGCTGGGAAGGCATCTGAGCAGACACATCTGAGTGTGCTAACTTCCATGGACGTGGGAAGTGTGACGTGACCTGCATCCGCCACGCCCATAGATGATAAGGAAATGCCGGAAGCCGCCATGCTGGCAGCTTCCAAACGTAAACAAACAAGCAAACGATAAGAAAACGGATGAATATGAACTAATATGAGGATGAGAACGCTAGAAAAGTAGTTCAAAACGTACACAGTACCTTTAGACAACCGGGCCACGCAACAGGTGAGTGAGGGACGAGGTATTCCACACTAAAATGCATAAAATATTGGAGCCACCAACACTACGTCTGTCACGAACGAGCAATGGGCTGGACATACTGCCAGAAGGACAGGCCATCGATGGACAGCCGAAATTTTAGATTGGATTCCAAGGGACAGGAAAAGACCCAGAAGAAGATCACATGGAAGATGGGTGGATGAAATTCGAAAGTATGCGGGAGTGACATGGAGGAGACTGGCACAAGACACACCGTAGTGGAGGAAACTTGAAGAGATTCCGGTCGGGTCCAATTGTATGACCTCCGGGTCCGGTTCGGGTACGGGTCCGAAATTTTTGGCCCGTTTGAAACTCTGATCTTCACATGCCAATAGTTCGTATCGAAGCCATTTGAAAAAAATTTAGGGCCATTTGTTTTGTTTCGTTTTGCTGAAGCTTTCTGAAATTGCATTTAAGAACTGAGCTTTGGCTAATGCATAAAGATTCATTTCATCAGAATTAATTTGCATGATTTCATTTCGTTAACTTAGCATTAATCGGCAACACCATATGCACATTACTTCATAGATTATCTTTGTAAGACAACGAAAGAAAAATGAAAGTTTGGCAGCTCATGTATGTTCATGTTTACAGCGACAGAAACAGATTTATCTTTTGAAGTCTTGCACTCGTTTGTTTGTCATTAACGCTGGTGAATCGGCAGTATTTTAGAGTTACTAAAGCTTATTCACTATAACTGTGGACAATCTATATATATATATTTTTTTTTTTGGATTGGAGGTTTAACGACCACCGTGAGCAACTCAATGGGCTATAGGCAGTCGTCCGTCCCTAATTTAGGGCCACTCTTTCCATGGATGGGACAGAGCCTGTGCCGTAAGACAAACACAACATCCATGCCTCACCGGAATTCGAACCCGTACCCTTCTCGGAAAAAATGGTCATAAGCCAGTTCTTAGACAGTTGCGCCACCTGGGCGGCTCTGCGATGTATATTGTGCGACATAGAAAATGCCGCACCGTGAAGGAATGTGCGAAATGAGATGACAATTACGACGCATGTACACAAGACGCGTAGGTAGGAAAGAAGTGTTTTGAGGGATTAAATGAAGGGAGACAGTGTAATACGGCTTGAGTCATTTGGTCTTATGACTCCCAATACACAACCTACATCCAATAAGTTCCAGGACTGACCGCAAAACAGTAGTGGGATAAAACCATCACGTGTATGCCAGAAGACAGAGGTCCTTGGCCAATCAGCGGACAGCTGAAAACCGGGTTATACCGGTACCGATAGGCGGCAGACGGGCATTGAGGGAGTCATAGCAAGCGTTATCGTCCTATTTCACATTAGCCATGGAACAGCTGAGAGTAAATCCGTTTTTGTTGGAAACACTTGGTAAATCAGCTAATGAAATTTACAGAATGCTAAAAGAATCGTATGGTAACAAAGCACTATACTGCAACAGAGTTTTCGAGTGATGCACACGGTCTTGTGATGGGCGGGAGTCCGTCGGTGGTGATCTGAAATCTGGGCTTCCCACCAGTGTTCAGACAACACTTTCAGGTCGATCAGGCTAAGGAGCGAGTTCTGCCGAGATACGCCCTTTTTTAAAATCATGGTTCCATCTAAAAATCTTGAAACATTTATCTTTGTAAGATTTTTTCATTAAATCAACTGTTTTTGGAGCCGTTTACCCAAACGATAGCAAAATTTTATTTATTTATTTATTTATTTACTTTTTTGATTGGAGGTTTAACGACCACCGTGAGCAACTCAATGGACTATAAGCAGTCGCCCGTCCCTAATTTAGGGTCACTGGTTCCAGGGAAAGGAGAGAGCCAGTGCCGTAAGACAAACACAACATCCATGCCTGACCGGGATTCGAACCCGGACCCCCTTACGGACGTATGATCAGAGGCCAGTGCCTTAGACCACTGCGCCACAGGGGCGGCCAAAATTTTATCACACAACGCATTTCACTTCTTGAATCACTCACCTCCGTAGTTGTATGGTGAAGTGCATACGTATCTTAAACAACTGCGCAATTACAAAACCAAATCGTCTGCCACGGCTAATAACTGTTGCCATAGATACTTCCTTAATTTAGTTAGTCGTCTGCGTGGTTATTTTTCCCCTTTGCACTGTTGCCAACTCAAAAAAATACTCTCAGTTTTTATGCTTGATGCTTGATACCTCTGATGAAAAACTACTTTGAGAAACGACACTAAGTCCAACAGCTAATGGCATAATTGCGCTGCAGGATTTATTGGTGACGTAACACTTTCACAGCCAATGTCCTTCGTTATTGGTTCAGATGGTCAGTCTCGTCTTATGACTGATTTATCAAAGTAAGATGGCCTTAGTCGAAGTCCAGTACCGTTCAAAATGAATAATACCGTCAAAGAAGCGAAAGCACATTGTTAGCAAACAGCAAAGGGAGCAAGGACTGTGGGATATGGCGGCATCTTTTGTCGAAAACCGCAAATAAAAGTACGTTTCCCCTAGTTGAAGTGCCGTTTCAGAAATGGTGTTTTTTCCAAAAACTTACTTCAAAACTATGACTCTATAGTATTTCTGTGATTATGTATGGATAATATTTTTTCGCAAGCAATAACAGGGAAGAAGTAAGTGTCTCTGACGACATGGGCAAAAGACAAGAGGGCGTCCCCTGTCACCAAATTTGTTCTTTTTCTAAACGGTGCGGGCTCATGACGTATATGTGTCTGTTTGTCTGGAGTGCGTTTTATTCCGTTATGTTAAGTAATTTTGCAATGCTATTTGTCATTAATGAAAAATATAGTACTTCTATTTCATAATGTACCAGTGTACGTTTCAAATTATTGATTTTCAGGATTTTGTGAAAACTAAACACATTGTAATAATCAAGTAGAAGTCATCGCTCTTTCCCCGTTTACAAGTGATTCACGGAAAAATTCTCATCGGCCGCCACCGGAAATCGAACCTAGGGTCTTCCAGTTACGCGCCGGATATGCTTCCACTGCACCACAGCGGCCTCGAAATTCTCCAGACTCACAAAATATTTATCGTTTGTGGGTCTGGAGAATTTGGCAGTTTGTCGTTTGTGAGTCTGGAGAATATCGAGGCCGATGTGGTGCAGTGGAAGCATATCCGGAGCGTAATTGGAAGACCCTGGGTTCGATTCCCCGTGGCGGCCGATGAGAATTTTTCCGTGACTCACTTCCGCGGCAACGCACCGTCACACAGGTCACTTCTCGTTCATGAGTCGCTCGCAAAAATAAAAATTGTTGTCCTCCTACACCCACCTTACTCCACTGATCTCCCCTCTGCAACTTCCACCTCTTCCTTGAGATGACAGGTCGACTTCAGGGTCATCGAATTTCGATTACTGAAGAAGTGAAAAACGCATTGTTGGTTGCACTGAAGGACATTACATAGAATTGGTTCCAGAAGTGCTTCGACGAGCTTTACAGTAGCTGGCAGATATGTGTTTTTGAGAGAGAGTCTCATTATGAAGGAGGATCTGCTTCAGTTTTGTAATTATTATTAACTATGGACTTACGAACCCAGGACGGGAAAGTTTGGATCCTACCTCAAAAATGAGTCAAATGAAAACTTCAGAAGTGCGATAAAAATTCAAAACACTGTGTCATTTTCCTGTAACTCAACAACGTTGTTACAAATGATGAAATTATTTTCTTACAGGTGGTAGCAAGGTGCAGACAAGCTTAGTGACGTCACAGTAGCAGTGTAAAGATGGCCTCCTCAAATGAAAAATGCACCAAAGAGGAGCAACGTTCTGTCATCCGTTTCGTTAGTAATGAAGGCTTGAAACTTATTTAAATTCACCGTCGAATGAAGTTGTAGTATAGTGATGCAAGTGCGTCACTCCAGGAAGTGTACGAATAGATTAAGAAGTTCCGATATGGCGTGAGTTCTGTGACAGATTCTTCTCGACCAGGTCATCTACACAGCGTAGTGATACTAGAGTCCATTACAGCAGTTGAAGGCATTGTGATAGGAAATCGTCGAGTGACGATGAAACAGCCGCATTTTTTAACATCAGTCAAAACATTCAGCGCACCACATTATCCATGAGGTTCTCCAGTTCAACAAAGTGTCTGTAAGGTGGGTGAGCAGCCCCGTTGGCGCAGTGGTCTAAGCGATTGCTTATGACCATTCGTCCGTGAAGGGTCCGGGTTCGAGTCCGGATGAGGCATGGATGTTGTGTTTGTCATACGACACTGGCTCTCTGCCTTCCCTGAAACCAGTGACCGAAAATTAGGGACGGGCAACTGCTTATGCTCCATTGAGTTGCTCACGGTGGTCGTTAAACACCTAATCAAAAAAATAAAATAAAGAAAAGTGAGTGCCACGCCAGCTGCCTCCAGAATTGAAACAACGACGTGTTTCAGTTCCGAATTGAAACACGGGCGTGTTGATGACTGTCAAGGATCTTTGCGTGGCTTTGAAGCAGAAGGTGATAGCTTCCTACCGAAAATTTTTACTGGAGATGAAACCTGGGTTCACTATCATGAGCCTGAAACCAAGAGAGCTAGCAAGGAATGGCGCCATTCCTTGCTAGCTCTCAAACATTTTATACCCTGAATAAAACCAAGAGATCAATTAAATTTAGAAATCTAGAGATGTACATGATCACATTCTAATATATAAGAGCTAGCAAATTTATAAAGAGTTAGCAAGGAATGGCGCCATTCCTTGCTAGCTCTTTATAAATTTATCACACGCGAGTGCGTCCATCATTCTGTCTCAGGAATGGCGCAATTCCTGAAAATGGCGTGACTTTAGGCCATCTAATAAACATATTCTGTCTCAGGATATGGGTTAAAACGTTTTAACACTTTCCACTCATTCTGCCTCACGATAACACTCATTCTGTCTCATCATTCTGTCTCAGCAATGTCTCAAACGTTTTAACCCTTTCCATTTCCTGAAAATGGCATCATTATGTCTCAGGAATGAATACATATATATTTTTTTTACTATATAATTTTTCCCTAGCTCTTAATAAATTTATCACACGCGAGTGCGTCCATCATTCTGTCTCAGGAATGGCGCCATTCCTGAAAATGGCGTGGCTTTAGGCTATCTAATAAACATATTCTGTCTCAGGATATGGGTTAAAACGTTTTAACCCTTTCCACTCATTCTGTCTCAGGAGTATCTCAAACGTTTTAACGCTTTTCATTTCCTGAAAATGGCATCATTATGTCTCAGGAATGAATACATATATATTTTTTTACTATATAATTTTTTTCCTAGCTCTTTATAAACTTATCACACGCGAGTGCGCCCATCATTCTGTCTCAGGAATGGCGCCATTCCTGGAAATGGCGTGGCTTTAGGCCATCTAATAAACATATTCTGTCTCAGGATATGGGTTAAAATGTTTTAACCCTTTTCACTCATTCTGTCTCACGATAACACTCATTCTGTCTCATCATTCTGTCTCAAGAATGTCTCAAACGTTTTAACCCTTTCCATTTCCAAAAATTGGCATCATTATGTCTCAGGAATGAATACATATATATTTGTTTTTACCATATATTTTTTTTACTATATAATTTTTTCCCTAGCTCTTTATAAATTTATCACACGCGAGTGCGTCCATCATTCTGTCTCAGGAATGGCGCAATTCCTGAAAATGGCGTGGCTTTAGGCCATCTAATAAACATATTCTGTCTCAGGATATGGGTTAAAACGTTTTAACCCTTTTCACTGATTCTGTCTCACGATAACACTCATTCTGTCTCATCATTCTGTCTCAGGAATGTCTCAAACGCTTTAACTCTTTCCATTTCTTGAAAATGACATCATTATGTCTCAGGAATGAATTCATATATATTTGTTTTTACAATATATTTTTTCCCTAGCTCTTCATAAATTTATCACACGAGAGTGCGCCCATCATTCTGTCTCAGGAATGGCGGCATTCCTGAAAATGGCGTGGCTTTAGGCCATCTAATAAACATATTCTGTCTCAGGATATGTGTTAAAACGTTTTAACCCTTTCCACTCATTCTGTCTCATCATTCTGTCTCAGGAATGTCTCAAACGTTTTATCCCTTTCCATTTCCTGAAAATGGCATCATTATGTCTCAGGAATGAATACATATATATATATTTTTTACTATATAATTTTTTCCCTAGCTCTTAATAAATTTATCACACGCGAGTGCGTCCATCATTCTGTCTCAGGAATGGCGCCATTCCTGAAAATGGCGTGGCTTTAGGCTATCTAATAAACATATTCTGTCTCAGGATATGGGTTAAAACGTTTTAACCCTTTCCACTCATTCTGTCTCAGGAGTATCTCAAACGTTTTAACGCTTTTCATTTCCTGAAAATGGCATCATTATGTCTCAGGAATGAATACATATATATTTTTTTTACTATATAATGTTTTTCCTAGCTCTTTATAAACTTATCACACGCGAGTGCGCCCATCATTCTGTCTCAGGAATGGCGCCATTCCTGGAAATGGCGTGGCTTTAGGCCATCTAATAAGCATATTCTGTCTCAGGATATGGGTTAAAATGTTTTAACCCTTTTCACTCATTCTGTCTCACGATAACACTCATTCTGTCTCAGCAATGTCTCAAACGTTTTAACCCTTTCCATTTCCAAAAAATGGCATCATTATGTCTCAGGAATGAATACATACATATTTTTTTCACTATATAATTTTTTCCCTAGCTCTTTATAAATTTATCACACGCGAGTGCGTCCATCATTCTGTCTCAGGAATGGCGCAATTCCTGAAAATGGCGTGGCTTTAGGCCATCTAATAAACATATTCTGTCTCAGGATATGGGTTAAAACGTTTTAACCCTTTTCACTGATTCTGTCTCACGATAACACTCATTCTGTCTCATCATTCTGTCTCAGGAATGTCTCAAACGCTTTAACATCTTTCCATTTCTTGAAAATGACATCATTATGTCTCAGGAATGAATTCATATATATTTGTTTTTACAATATAATTTTTTCCCTAGCTCTTCATAAATTTATCACACGAGAGTGCGCCCATCATTCTGTCTCAGCAATGGCGGCATTCCTGAAAATGGCGTGGCTTTAGGCCATCTAATAAACATATTCTGCCTCAGGATATGTGTTAAAACGTTTTAACCCTTTCCACTCATTCTCTCTCACGATAACACTCATTCTGTCTCAGGAATGTCTCAAACGTTTTATCCCTTTCCATTTCCTGAAAATGGCATCATTATGTCTCAGGAATGAATACATATATATATATTTTTTACTATATAATTTTTTCCCTAGCTCTTTATATATTTATCACACGCGAGTGCGCCCATCATTTTGTCTCAGGAATGGCGCCATTCCTAAAAATGGCGTGGCTTTAGGCCATCTAATAAACATATTCTGTCTCAGGATATGGGTTAAAACGTTTTAACCCTTTTCACTCATTCTCTCTCACGATAACACTCATTCTGTCTCAGTAATGTCTCAAACGTTTTAACCCTTTCCATTTCCTTAAAATGGCATCATTATGTCTCAGGAATGAATACATATATATATATTTTTTTTAAAATATACATACAATATATTTTTTCCTAGCTCTTTATAAATTTGTCACACGCGAGTGCGCCCATCATTCTGTCTCAGGAATGGCGTCATTCGTGAACGTGGCATGGCTTGAAGACATCTAATAAACATATTCTGTCTCAGGATATGGGTTAAAACGTTTTAACCCTTTTCACCCATTCTGTCTCAGTAATGTCTCAAACGTTTTAACCCTTTCCATTTCCTGAAAATGGCATCATTCTGTCTCAGGAATGAATATATATATATATATTTTTTTTTTTTACTCTAATTTTTTTCCCTAGCTCTTTATAAATTTTTCACACGCGAGTGCGCCCATCATTCTGTCTCCGGAATGGTGCCATTCCTGAAAATGGCTCACCCCCTGACACACGACATAGAATGGCGCCATTCGAGATTTCTAAATTTAATTGATCTCTCGGTTTTCTTCTTGCTAGCTCTCATATATTAGAATGTGATCATGTACATCTTCAGATTTCTAAATTTAATTGATCTCTTTGTTTTATTCAGGGTGTCTTGATTTTAAAAAAAGATAAGGTCCGTTTTCTTTTCCTTTCTTCTTTTAATGAGGTATGGTGAGTGAAAGTGAATGATGAGTGCGCCCATCATTCTCCTCTTTATAAAATTTTACACGCGAGTGCGCCCATCATTCTAGCTCAGTATAAAATTTTACACGCGAGTGCGCCCATCATTCTTGCTCATTATAAAATTTTACACGCGAGTGCGCCCATCATTCTAGCTCATTATAAAATTTTACACGCGAGTGCGCCCATCCTTCCATTCCTTGCTAGCTCTTTATAAAATATTTCACGCGAGTGCGCCCATCATCAGGTTTCATCTCCAGAACATTTTTACTGGAGACGAAACCTGGGTTCACTATCATGAGCCAGAAACCAAGAGAGCGAGCAAGGGATGGCGCCTTTCGTCCTCACCGAAACCGAAGAAGTTCCGCACCCAGTCAACTACAGGGAAGATTATGCTTACTCTCCTTCCGGACGAAGGAGGCGTAATTTTGGAGAACAACGTGCGCAGGAGGAACACAACAACCAGTGACACGTATGAAGAATTTTATCAGAAATCGTCCTCAACCTGCCATCAAATTCAAAGAATGTGGACTTTTGAGTACTGGTTTCTTGTTGCAACGAAAAAACGCTCTGAACCATTTCGCTCATGCAACGGTTGCCATTATACAAGACCAGCACTTCGAGTGTCTCCCACATCCGCCGTATTCACCAGAACTTGCCTCTAAGTCATTACCACATCTGTGTACCACTCAATGTTGCGATGGGAGGAAAGACTTTCAGGTGCGACGAAAAGGTGCAGCAGGTGGCGCATGAGTGGTAGCACACGGAACCAAAATATTTTTTTGTACAGGAATATCGGCACTTTGTAAGCACTGAACGACGTGTATTGCACAAAATGGAGATTATATTGAAAAATGACATAGGTGTGTACCATTTTTGTTATATAAATTGCTAGAAACAATTATTTAAGGTTTTCAGTTGACTTATCCTCAAGCACTATTTAAGGTTTTCAGTTGGCTCTACGGCGATGAAATTTTCAAGTTTTCTGATGTGATTTAATTCACGTGTGAAACAGTAATTACAGTCAATTTGGCGATGTCCGACTGCTGTGTTAATTATCTTGACGTATGTACCACGTATTAAGAGAAGAATATATCTTCAACTCTGAATACTTACGATATCATTAAATTGTAGAAAAAGTGCAGAAGAATTTTAATTAATTATTATACGTAAGATAAAGCCATAACATTTTACCTCCTTTAGTAGACTTTATAGCAGCATGCATGCATATTCACTCACGGACAATGAAATTTGTGCACCAGAAGAAAACATGCTACAACTGCGAAACTTAGCAAACAGCTGGAGTGCGTGCTGGTATGCAAATGATCCACGTTTGGTACTAGTGCGCATGACCGCACACCCTGTAGTGGCGCTGCAATCACGAACAGGCAGCCTTATAAACCCGCGTGTAGTCGATGCCCCGTGAAAGCGAAAAGAACCGGCCGACGCAAACAAGAGTATAGAGTGACAAAAATGTCGCGTGTATAGAGTAACAAACATAAAAATTATAGAGTGACAAAGATGCCAGATACGTCGATTTTCGCTACTTACAGACTTTGAGAGAGGTCTAATCATCGGCCTGAAAATTGCAGGGTGGTCGGCGCCTCGTATAGCCGGCCACGTGGATCTTTCTGACCATACCGTTCGACTGCGTTGGAAGTAGTGGGCTCGTGACGGCACTGCCATATGGCGGAGCGGTTCCGGACGGACTGGGAGGACCACCGAATTGAAAGGGTCCCAAGTGGACCTAGTCCACTATACAGACAGATGTAGCGACTCCTGTGTGCCCACGAACCATTTCCCGACGCCTCGCCGAAGCGAATCTGCGATCCCAGCGACCCTTACGTCTGCTGCAATTAACACCGGAATATCGTCGACTCCGTGTGCATTGGTGTCAGGCCAGAGCGACGTGGTACGCCACAGACTGAGGACGTGTTGTGTTTAGCGAAGAGTGCCGTTTCGTTTTGGGGACAGCTGATAACCGTGTCGGGGTGTGGAGGCACACGGGTCAACGGCACAATCCCAACCTCGCTATCGAGCGCCACACCTCCCCCACTGCAGGCATTATGGTCAGGGGAGCCATTGTCTGCGATAGCCGATCAGCTCTAGCAGTGGTACGTGGATCATTGACATGCCAGCGGTATATAAATGAGATCTTATAGCCCCACGTGCTCCCATTCCTGGCCGGTATTACAGATGCGCTATACCAGTAGGATATTCCCGCCCGCACACGGCTCGGGTTGTCCAGGACTGCCTACATGATGTCCAAACACTTCCATGGACAGCCCGCTAACCGGATATGTCCTCTATCGAGCATGTGTAGCACGAGTTGAAACGCCGGCTGCCGCCGTGCCGCTCTATCCGGGATTTGAAGCACACCGCCAAACACGTATGCGCCAGTCTGCCGCAGGACAACATCAGGCGTTTGTTCGCCTCCATGCCGGACCGTATTGCAGCATGCATCGCCGCACGAGGCGGTGCCGCGTGCTATTGAAGATGGCCGGACTGAGTGCCACAGATCCCTTTGCCATCATGTGTATCATTCATCTGTATCATTACGTCCATTAAATTTCAGTTCCATCGGATACTTCCTGCTTGGTGCGCAAATTTCATTGCACGTTAGTGTACATTCATGGAGATAATAATGACCTTCGGATATAAGACGCAGGATGATTTTGACACTTTTTTAAAAAACAAAGTTGGTCGTAATTCCGAAAAATACGATAATTTGTATTGGTAAATCTTATGTTCAAAGTAGAGTTCAAATATCTTCAGAAGTGCTTGCAATCATTATACAGGAAACCAAACTTAAGTGAAATTGTTAGAATGAAACGTAACTTATCACTTCGGGAATTCATGAAATAAGTTTTCCCCTCTTTACAAGAAACCTGACGCAACATTAGTTTTCATTAGGGAAGTAAGCTGTATTCTGTAATGATTTATGAGCAGAAAGATTTTGATATCTCGGCATCAATGACGGTATTTGTCTTTATGTCAGAAGAAAACCCTGAGGGAAATGCTAAGTTCGGAAGAAAATTTAAAATTCGGCAGAATCTCTTCCCCTTGATGATTCAAGTCATCCCATAAAGACAGTATCTTAGGAAAAAATATCAGACGATCCAAAGTAAGAAAGACACAAAGCGAAAAAAAGAAGTCTGTAGAGATATGCAAGCAACTTCATCTTCATCTCGATAGGAGTTGAAATGATTATATGGAACGTCAACAAGTTTTACGTTCTGATGGATGGGAGGGATTTTGATCGCAGCAACCATTCTATCGCCAGCAATTTTATTCATGGAATAATTTCGGCGCACAACATTTCAGAAGCATCATGCTCCGTGATATAGGTAGTTCAAAGAACAGACGCGGCCTCTGTTAAAGCATGGGTTTCCCTTTGCTGTTATAATGTTCAGCCCTCCGAGACGCTAACACATAATTCCGAAGTAAGGGCGATGAATTAAGGCTTCTAATTCAATTATGCAGAATAAATGGTGTGTACCGCGGCATCAAAGTGAGAAAATGCTTTACGTTCCCCTCTTGATCTTCCTATACTTATCAAAGCTCTTGTAGCTGGTCCAGGGAGTAGATTGATTTAACAGGGGTAAGAACAAAAGAAAGTCATTTAAATTTTGCTAGCTTAATGGCAGTGGCATTAGATAATAAAGGGAAGAGCTTCCCTGTTTGCTGAAAGGCAGTGCACACGGAACATCAAGCTGGCACTAAATAGATTTCTTGTTTGCCAGCTTTACGGCAGCATAAATGCTTGCGTGTGCCAAGGTTCAGACCTGCATTGCAAAAATGAATTTGAAGAATTCCTTCTACAGAAAGACATAAAAAAATTTGACAAAAGCTAACCAGCCATCAATATAAAACGTCAGTATTTCATCAACTTCTAGGGAATGTTGAATAAATACCGAACGATATTTAAATATAAAACTCATGCACATATGCGTATGCACACTAGTTTCGTAAAAATGTTTGGAATTCACAAACAGTATGCGAGGAAGTGCATTTTTCACAAGTGGTATGACGTCAATACTTTTGTCCTACGCCGTTTTTTTTCATAAAACACGAAAAGGGCTGTAAACCTAAATTCAATTTCGCCTCAATAAATTTCTAGTGGTTCAGGTTTGTCAGCGGCATCATATGTAACTGTAAAGTGCTTCATGACATCTACAGTACATCGTGTTTTTAATATCTATTTGCTAGTACAAATCTTACCTTATGAGTCACTCTGACAAAATAAGTGGTGAAAATCCTCCAAATACGTGGCGTCGGTGAATAAACAAAGACATCGCTTTTTCCACATTTAGCAACGCACAGCAACTGAAAAAGTGGATTTAACTGCTATAATTAATATATAGCCAGTGCCGTTAATGCCCACCAGATGGAGACGTCTCAGTAGCTGAGCCCATCTTACGGTTTTATAATGTCAGATGCAGACAGAAAAACGAACATAGCGCCATGAATTGTTGGCCACCATGGTGTAAGGCTAACGCCCTCGGCTAGATATGGAGAGATCAATGATTCAATTCCCCGGTGGCGGCCGAATAAAAAAAAATTACGTTGCTGTGCGTCGCTAAACGTGGAAATAGCGATGTCCTTGTTTAAAATAAGTGGTAAGGAGTATGAGATTGATAGGTACCATTTATTACCTTTATGCACAAATACACACACAAATAATATACGAAGGCACTCACTCTTATATAAACCTGGAATGAAATACATCACATAAAGCTCCTTTTTGAATTCTCACTTCGCAAATGGGCATCTTTTCTTCTTCGCACTTCGTCTCCTTCTACCACATCGAGGCAAACCAGAAACAAATCCACCATCGCTCCGCGGTTGAGGTTCTAAACAATCGCCAGCGACTGGGCTGCCTCTACTAAGTTCCAACACAACGTATATTCGATTAAATTTACCACTTATGGATCAAACTAGCTGTGGGAAAACCAGGGTTTTTACTCAGAAAGATTTTGATACAACTGTGTGCAAAATAAGCCATTCCGTTTGTGCAACATGTATAAAAACATTTCCTCAATTAGATTATGCAATTGTATGTGCATAATGCATCAGCCCGCCATTGGTTGTGCCCATTAAATGCATAACAAACAGTTCTTCCTCATGGAAGTAACCAAGCCATATACTTGGACAAATAAGTAAAATGGTTGTTTTTTTTCACATGAAAGAACACGCAAGAGAGCCTTACCAATCTTACTTGTACAGACCCGTTCTATCACATTGACCAGACTGTTTTGCATCTAAGCGTCAATTCTAAGTAATGCATTCAACTTTCAGTTCAGGCGAAGCGAAGAGAACTTCTGTTATGCATATGTCAAAAAGCAGAAGCGATGAGGCGACGACATTTCTCATTGTGATGCCACAATCTACACATACTGGACACTGAATTAGAAACTTTTATTAAATATTGAATTCGACCTCCCATTGCCTGAATCACAGAACGCATGCAGTTTGAGGAAAATTCTACAAGGTATTGGAATGTATCTACGTGTACCGCATACCAAACGCTCACCAGACAGTCATTTAATTGGCTGAGATTTGACTTTGCTTCAGAATATGATTTTCTAAGTTTTCCCATACAACTAAGTTGTCATGTCGTGTTCTGAAGACGTAGGTGGTTCAGTCCATTTAATGGACAACAACGTTCGACCTCATAGAGCTCGGCTAGTGGCCAACATGCTTCAAGAGGCGGGAATCGAGCTTATGGAGTGGCCACCATGCTCTTCAGGCTTAAACCGAAATTACCATGTCTGGAACTCACTTGGCAGAAGCATTGAAGACCGGCCACCTTTGTGGACTCTTCGTGAACTTAAAACTGCCCTCATTTAGAAATGGCGAAGATACCCCAAAACACCGACTCGATAACCTTATCAATCCTATGCCACACAGGCGTGCAGCCGTCTCAGACATTCGAGGAAATCACACATTCAACTAGAAGTCAATTACTAACTTCAAAAATTCATTTTTCTTATTCTTCAGATATGCATATTGTGGTACAGCATATCGCATCATGCGTTTTAAATAATAATACTGCATAAATATCCGCTAATCTTATTTTCCAACCCATATTACTGAACATTCAACTGCATCTTACATAAAAATAATATTTAACGTTCAACAACGTTAGTCGTACATGATTTTTCTTACAATATCTCTTGCTCCCAAAATTCTTTTGAGCAGCGTGTATAGTAAATCTTAAATTTCTAGATAATTATTTCGCAAAATCCTTAAATTAATAATAATAACGGCAATAATAGCACACGAAACAGCAACAAAGGCCTTTGTGAGTCTTGGAGAAGTACCAGCTAATTTTGTGTGACATTGGCGAAAAGATCAGATCATATGTAGAAGATTTTACGAAGGGAGTGTCTGAACCCAAGTCTTAAACCACCCTCAGAAATAGGAGATTTGGGATAGAGTGCCCAATAGGAAAGTGACACGGAAGCGAGGTAGAAAGGTGTAGGAAAACACCGTTATTTATTACCAGGAGGCCAGTACCGAAGTCCAAAAGCTCAACGTGCCCATCCGACGCACGGCAGATATTAGTGGTTCGATCGTTCGTACCTGTCCGGAATCGAACCTGAAAATTTTCGGTGGCGGTCACGAAAGTTAACCACTAGGCCATAAGTGGCCCCATTGGCGAAAGGAACTTACTCACTGGGTTTTGTTCCAGAATCTTTAGGTTGAATACTCAACTCGAACCGTCAGCTTTGGGCTAATCCCCCACACTGGTGTACTGGTGTACTTATCTGAATAAAAAGACAAAAAGAAAGAAATATACGGACTGTAGTGTGAGATATGATGTACCTACCACACTTGGGAAGGATATTTCACCACGGCATCAAACTGAAATTTCCAAACGACATACCAGGAAGAGATCTCGGCTGAGTGAGTGTAAAATTGGTGTATGGAATAATTGAGGTATAAATGGCAAGATGAATGAGGTGATTGACGAAATGAATAAGTATAGATCGGATGGGTTGTGTATAAGTGAAACCAAAGAGGAGGAAATTGGGATAGAAGACCTGAACGAAACAGTGAGTGTGTGGTCTGGAATATTTGATAGTGTGAGCGGACAGACTGGTGTAGGTGTGATTTTAAGTGAAAAGATGAAGAACAACTTGATTCACTATAGTTCAAACAATCTTTATTGGTCGAAAAACAGTACAGATTCATACACGCTGTTAAAACATGAGAAATAACTGGAGAACAAACATGAATAATTACAAATGCCGGAGCAGGACCCCCATCCGGAAATAAACCAGAAAGTTAAAACGGATGAGAAACTATCACAGTGTGTACAATTGTACACATAGAAATCAAAACATTAAGCTAAAGGAATAAGAGCGCATAGCGTAACTCAAGGAGTAATGTGATAACAATATATGAGAACGACATATGTCGGAGCAAAACTAGCCTCCGGAAAAAAACACAAAGTTAAAAGATTTAAATGGCGATACATTGTCAACAATCTCTCATGAATAAACCAAAACATGGTGCAAATTTTACAGGAAAACATAGTGGTTGACATAGGTAATCAACTTATAAAAAACACAACAAACTTATACACTATAAAAAAAACGAAACACATGTGCAAATCTCAAAAAACACCAGAAAAATAAAAAATGCCACATGCAAGGAGCTATGCAAGTGATTAACAGAAAAAACACGTGGGCACTAAAAAACTCTTCTGCTATACAAAGCACTGAAAGTTTGCACATTACGCAACATAATCAAAAAACAAAAACGGCGGCAGAACAGTACAAGGAAATCAATATAATGAAAACACTAAGGAAATAAGCAAAATGCAACAATACGGTAGAGGCAAACAACAAGACAGATGTACTAGGAAATCAGCAAATAAATTCTCATAACAAACCCTGTGTTATGTCATAGTGAGAAACATAAGAAACAGCCGATTTCCATGGCACCAAACAACTCATCCAGAAAATGCACAATGTATAAACAATAATCATATACACATAACAATTCCTCCATTAGCACATGGTACAATAGAACATAAGAATACTGAGGCAACTCAATGGTTCAGCACAGTACAAAGATACAATACAAATTGCTCGGGATTACAGCACCATCACAAATATACTACAGAACACATACACAGAACAGCAATGAAGAGGGTAGAACACGTCGTAGAACGCATTCGAAAAACAAGAGTCCTCAAACTCATGAGGACACCACCATAACAGAACAACACATGGTGGATAACCTGTGTCAGGAGGAAAGATACAGAGACACAATAGTCAAGCTCCAAAATGATTATCCTCAGAATGCAATTCAAATGTAGCACAATAATCACGACAATGCGAGGAAGAAACAACAAACAAAAGGCTACAGAACAAAGAAAACTCCTCACGTTCCAACTTGCAAGGAGTACTGAGTGGTTAAAACGATAGACTAATGGTGGTACCATCAATCCGGAACCAACCGGCATCCTGCGCTCAGACTTGACGAAACCGTGCTAAAGAATTGGTAGATTGTGCTTCTGCATATTCGAGGCGGAGGCGAGCTGTTAAACGGCTGCGAAAATAGGTGAGGATTCTATCACTCGCAATAAGGGGATTAGCAGAGTCTGCGGCATTCCGGAGATAAAGATGATAGATATATATTGCTTGTTTCACCAAAACAAAGAGAAAGGCGCAAACGTCCGGTAAACGAGATGGAGGGTGCTTCGTTAAAAGCAACCAGGAATAGGCGAGAAAAGGTAGATTGCGAGAAGTGATATGGTTCACGAAACGAAATACACAATGCGAAACAGGAATCAGGATGGGACAATGCCAGTACATATGGACGATATCTCCTATGGACTCACAAAATGGGCAAACGGAGGAAGAAAGGAGAGACATACGGGATAGAAGAAGAGGGACAGGAAGCCGGCGGTGGAGATATCGCCAGTGAATGTTAAACTCCAACGGTGCAGAAAGAGGAGAAGAAGAGGCAGACCAGATGGCCTGAGAGAGGGAAGAAGGAACATCAGAAATTGGGTGCGGAGCTGCGGTAGGTGTACGAAAGAAACGGTAAAAGGAAACAGTGGAAACTGAGAGAATAGGGACAGAAACGCCTCTAATAGAGAGAAAAAAGAAATAGGGAGACTGGGACCAAGGACAGAGACGAGGCCATGAGAATTGACGAGAGATGGATAAAGAAAACCGATGGAAGAGCGAAGAAGAGCATAATCAGTAGCATGGGAAGGTGAAGGATCGGAAAATAAGGAAGTAAGGGGTTTCCAGGTCAAGTCGGGATTAACGAGTGCGCGAACAGTTAGTATACCGGAGCGGATCCAGGAAGGCAAAAGAAAAAAAGGCTGTCTGGAGGAATGGACGAGGGTGGAAAAGAAAAGAGGTTCATCCAAGAGATCAAGGGTGGTGGTCGGAGGGGGCCGGGAAAGAGGAAGAGAGTGGAGGAACGTCAGAGCTTCAGAAAGAACAGAAGGAAAATTAATGGAAGAAGAAGAGAAGGAATCCATCTTAAGATAAAGGGGAAAGGAGAAAGATGGATCGTGAAGAGAGAGAAGAACATCAAGGGTAGAAGAAAGGGACGGAGTGGGAGCAACCGAGATCCGAAGAAAGGAAACAAGTCGGTGAGCACGATAATATATGTGCACATCCGGTAAATTGATGCCGCCGTGCTCCTGTGAAAGGTTGAGCGTCGCCGCCGCGACCCAGTGCTTTGTGGACCAAATCATCGATGTACACAGACTTTTGATATGATCAAGACGATACGTAGGCAGTACAGTAGAAGACCAGGTAAAGAAACAAAGTGGCAAGATGTAACGACGTACAATGGCAGCACGCTGATAATAAGAAGTGTATGAGTGCGTTGATTTCCAGAATCCCACCGTACGGTGAAGACGTGGGCGTAAAGCATCCCACGAAGCAACTGCTGCCGTAAACGGATGCCCAATATAAGTACCAAGGATTTTCTGAGAAGAAGAGGACCACACCGCACCCCATAGGGCATCAGTACGGCCCACCCACGATCCACACCATAAGCCGGTGCTTTTTGCAGCATTAAGAGTAGCACCAGATAAGTCCGCATAGGATTGATAAACTTGATATAAAACATCAAAGAGGTGGTCGGAACGCAAGCAGAACGTAGCATCATCGGCATACGCAGTATATACACAGCAGTGATGCCTAGTGCTAGCGACTGTGGGTGGCATAGAAGAGAGAAGGGATCGTTTCGCTGCAAGAAGAAAGGGCTCAAAGGCCAAGGCAAAGAGTTGTCCCGAAAGGGGACAACCCTGCCGGATCCCACGTTGGAAAGGCACAGCCGCCGTCAAAAAGAAGGCCGTTCGAACGTGAAGACGGGCACCCCGGTAGAGACTGAGAAGGATAGAAACGAAAGAAGGAGGGAAACCAAAAGAAGTAAGAACAGTACAGAGATAATCGTGAGAAACGTTATCAAAGGCAGATTTTTGATCGATATTAAGGAGTGCCAAAGGTTCAGAAAATTTACGAGCAAGGAAGGTAAGAAGAATTAGAAAAGTGGTATTATTATTAATGGACCGACCAGGCACAGTGTATGACTGGTCAGGAGAAACAAGAAAAGGAAGGACAATATTAAGTCGGCGAGAAAGTAATTTAGTGTAGAGTTTATAATCTAAGTTGAGAATTGAAATGGGGCTCCAATTCGTCAAATCCAAAAGGTCTCCCTTTTTAGGCAGGAGAGTAATATGTGCTACAGTGAAGTTCGGCGGTAACACAGAAGAAGAAAGAGCACAAGAAAAACATGCTGAGAGAAAGGGTAGTAAGGACGGAAAGAAAGCACGGTAAAAGGAAAGTGGAAGACCGTCAGGTCCTGGAGAAGCATGCGGATTAAGAGACGCGAAAGCCTCTCGGAGTTCAGAAGGGGAAAAATCCGATTGTAAGAAAGAGCAAAGGTGAGCTGGGACCTGAGGGAGATTAGAAAGAAGCGAGGAAGAAGAAAGATCAGTAGTCTGCGGTACCGCTCGGTACTTTTCCACAAAGGCATTCCGAACATGGGAACACACGACGGATTGATCATCGGTAACGGTATCATCAGCGAGGCGGAGATGTCGTATGGAGGATGAGGCTCGCTTCTTAGACTCCATTTTAGCAAAGTATTAATACGACTGCGCAGACGAAGAGATATGACGCCAGCGCATCCGCCGGACAGCTTGCCGTGCCAATGGTTTAAGAAGTGCAGAGAGATCACTTTGATACACGGTATACTGAGGGTCTGCCGGAGTCAGAATTGACAGATGACCTCGTAGATTGGCAATTTTCTGGGAACGTTCGGTGCAAACAGTAAAGGAGTAATTGCGAACAAAGAACTGCAGATCACTCTTAACCTTTAACCAAAGATGCAGAGCACTCGGTGTGGAGTCTAAAAGACAACGCCTATCGGCTAGAAATTGGTTGACTGCGGCACAAAATCCAGGGTCCGTGAGAAGCTCATCATCAAAAGTCCACGTGCGACGTGTACGAGAAGGTGTAGAAGTCTCACAGACAGTGAGACATACTGCACAGTGGTCGGAGGAAACCGTAGGAAGGTGTACCACGTCTGTAATGGACGGAGTCATCGTCGTCGAGACATACACACGATCAAGTAGTGCCAATGGAGAACCAAGTGTCACCGGACCATGCCACGTGTAGGAAATGTCAGTTGGTCGTAAATGCCGAAAAGCGTCAACAAGCTGAAAGTCATGAATGATAGGTGAAAGCAAAGATGTAAGATTTCGACGGTATTCACCTCTGGATGAACACCTATCGAGGGAAGGCTCGAGAGTACAGTTGAAATCCCCACCCAGGATAACAAAATCCTGAGCGGGGAGAGCAGCAAGGGCATCTCGAAGACAATCACAAAAGGTTGTCACCAGAGATTCATTCTGCGGGAAGTGTGCGTTAAGCACATGATAGGTAACATTATCAATAGTAAACGAAAAACATTGTAGTCGACCAGGAGATATAGATTGAACTGCATAAGACGAGAAGCGATGCAACAGACGATGATGGACACCAACTGCTACACCGCCCCGTCTCCTAATACGATAGTCATGGAAAAAGGTATATGGCCATGTAAGCCATAAATGGTATATGGTATGTGCATCGCAGTTAGTCTCCTGTAGTAGTAGAAGATCTGCCTGGGCAGAAACCAAATCCTCGTACACAAGAGAGTTAACCTCCGGGGTAGCAAAACCCCTACAATTAAACGTCGTGATCTGGAATAGTCAAATCCACTGTCGGCTGATGTATTGTGGAAGTAACAGTCTTAAACTTCTCTACTTGGCGGAGAATCGTTACAACAAGTTCGCCATAATCACCAGAAGCATCGTCCACACTCTGAATAGCTGCTGCCACATGTGTGAGCTGTTGAAGAACAGACGGTATGAGCGCACCCGCTTCAAGAACAAGAGCTTTTATTGCAGGCCTTTTCACATCAAAGCAGAGCAAATTATAAATTTGCTTATGAGATAAAGGTTGCTCTAATATTTTGTAATGCCGCAGCTGTTGTGCAAAATCATCAAAGGGAAGAACACCCGAGGACACCTCAATGTCCATAGACATTTCATAATCTTTGAACGCAGCTGGAGAAGTTTGCTTCCTACTTGAAGCACGAGGAGAATGACCAGGAGGCTTTCCGCGTTTAGCCTTCGCGCCGCGACCGCGGGAAGCCAGTCGCTTCTCATTTCGAGATCTCGAGTCTGCCACAGATCCATCACTGGGAGCAGGGTCACCAGTACTACAATAGGTATCCTCTGAGTCTGCGATTGAAGTCTCAGCATCCGAAACACCGCTGCCGCCATCTGAATGTCCAGGATCATCCGCAGGGCGGAAAGGTGCAGTCGATGGAAAATCAGGGTAGTGAGCAACAGTGACAGGTGGTGGTTGGGGTACTGCCGACCCAGCATCCAACGTTGTGGAAGATGCTGCAGAAGGACGTGCAGAGACAGTTGCTTCCGCGTTCCGAGAAGGAGGCAAACGATCCATAGTAGTAGGCGGTCGAGAGGAGACGTATCTACACTCTGTCTGATTATGTCCAAATTCCTTGCACTTCCCACAGTGAAATTGAGTAAGAACGTCAATACGTCTCACATGATCACCACATTTAACATTGTACTGAGTGGGACAGGCTTCAATGGAATCTTGTGTAGGGAATACAATCCGTGCAACTCGTCGAGCTCCCTGTATAGAACGGGTGACCGCTCGGCCATCCGGCTTAGCGGGCGCTGCGGAATGGGTGTGTATCGGGCCGACAACACGACCCAAACTAGAAGCAACAACATATAACATGGAATCTGACACTTCTGGTGGCACTGGATAGAATGATACACTCACAGGACGATGTGCAACGGGATCAGGGTACAAATGCTGATCTCGAATAGCGAGACCCTTCAAAATAACCTCGTGAGCATAATCAGCTTTTGTAAAATAAACAATTACAATAGTAGGACGATGCGCCATAAATTGAATACAATCAGATGGAAACATACCTTTTAGGGCGTCTTCATACACATAGAGAGGTGTATTTGGCAAGGCGACAAAACAAACTCCTCGATCCAGGATTGTAGTGAAGGCTTGTCCTTGTGGAGAAGCTACTGGTATGTCCAATTGGAAAGAGTTCCCAACACGGTGAAGGTGAGATTTCAAACTAGGTGCATCAGTGTACATCTCAGCAACAGCAGGACGAGATTTTTTGGTCGCAGCTGAATATGAATTTGGGGCTGCTTGGCACGAAGCTATAGGCCCAGGGGATGCAGCAGGAATAGTGTCCATGTTAACAGGATCCTTGAGGAGCGCTGACGAAGTCGAGCTGATCGGTGACATCACAGCAGGAGGGTAGCGAGAAGAAGCATCATCGGAAGGCAGCTGAATTCCGACGGAAGGGGAAGACGGCGTAGGGAAGCCAGGCATCGAAGAAGAAGAACGAGTACCATCGGAAGTGAGGTCGGGAAACTTGTCCTCACCTCCGGAAGTCGCCATCTTTAATGGCGGCGCCCAGACAGGGCCAACCGGCCCGGTCAAAACGTAAACAAACGAAGAAACAACACAAAATAAGCACTCACCAGCTCGGGAAGTAAACCAAAACGAAGCCCCTGACTTTTAACTGAAGGCTGGGACAAAAGGAACCACTCAAAACACGAAAACACTCACTCACTAAGTCAAATAACGAGAGCTCGAAATTCACTATAGCTGCATAAGTGAGAAAATTCTTTGGATTCGTTTGAAAGTGAAACGTCAGAGAATAGTACGTGTTGTAGTGTATGATCCTTGTGACTTGGAACCTTCTGATAGGAAGGAAGATTTCTGGAATGAGCTGAAAGCTGTTTTGAGCCAGTTTTCTGCTAATCGCACAAAGAAAATGTACAATTCCGGAATAGACAACTAGTATTTTATAAATCATTGAGACAAACGGCAATCCACATAAACGTCAGCCCATGTAAGGACGGTGCCTTGAAATTTTGGAAAGAAATTTGGGAAAGCCCAGTTGAACATAATAAAAAGGCTTTGTGGATCAACGATATTTTTAAAGATATGAAAGGAATACACATGGATAATCTGATGATAACAACTGATATGATTACACAGCAAGTAAATAATGTGAAAGCCTGGAGCGCACCTGGAACAGATGAATCACACAGATTTTGGTTAAAGTATCTTACAAGTTTTCATCAACGTATAGCTATGCAATTCAATATAATGCTGTATAATTCTACCACAGAAGATTTTATGCCAACAGGTCGCACATTCCTTATAATGAAAGATCAGGAAAAATGCAATGAACCTGCTAACTATCACCCAATTACATGCCACCCAACAGCATTCAAACTTTCCACAAGAGTACTAGCAAGATTAATTTATGACTAATTATAACAAAACAATTTTTACCCAATAGAATAGAAGGGAACTTCAAAAGGTCAAGAGACACAAAAGATCAGCTGCTAATTGACAAAATGGTACTAAAAATCTCCAAAAGACGAAAACCGAATTTCAATATGGCATGGATAGATTATAACAATGCATTTGACTCACTGCCACACAGCTGGGTTAACACATGTCTATAACTATTTCGAGTTAGCAAGAACATCTGCCGATTCCTCAAAGAAAATATGAAAAACTGAAAAACAATGTTACATGCATATGGTGATGAACTTGGAGAAGTTCATATCAAGAGAGGAATATTTAAAGGGGATTCTTTGTCTCCTTTATTGTTTAATATCTCTTTAATCCCACCGTAAATGATTTTGAACAAAACAAAAATGGGTTATCACATTTCGGACCAACATGGAAAAATAAACTATCTGCTGTACATGGATGACTTTAAATTATATGCAAAAATTGCCGCCGAACTTGAAACATTTCTGCATACAGTACAAATATTTAGTGATGATATACAAATAAAATTTGGACTGGAAAAATGTGCAGTACTATCCATGCGCCAAGGAAAAGTGCAGAATATAGATGGAATAGAAATAGAAAATGATAATATAATGAAATTATTGTCAGAAACAGATAATATTTTGCATACAAAACTCAAAGGTCTGACTCAGAGTGAATACATCAAGAGAGTACGAAAAATATTAAAATTAAAACTCAGTGGTGGAAATACAGTCAAAGCCATAAATACATGGGCCATTCCAGTAATCAGATACCCAGCTGGAATAATTGATTGAACCCAAAATGAATTACAATTACTGGATCGGAAAACTCGAAAGTTATTGAACGTGCATCACGCACTCCATTCAAAATGTGATGTTGACAGATTATGTTTACCTCGAAAAATTGGACAGTAGAGGAAGAAAAAAGAAGCCTGAAGAAAAAAGAAGCCTGAATGATTGCATCAACAGAAGCAGAGAAAAGCTACTTCAGACAGTGAATACTGAAAATATATTAAAAACAACATAAAGCAAATGTGAATACAAGAGAAAGCAGTTTAAAAGCAGATTAAATGGCTGGAAGATCAAGCCACTGCATGGACAATTTCTAAAGAATATTGAAGGAAAAAGTGGAAACAACTTGACTTGGGCATGGCTGAAATTGGGTTCCATCAAGAAAGAAACAGGTCTGATTTTTGTTGCACAAGAACAGGCATTGCAAACAAATGTTATGAAGGCTAAAATCCAGAAAGTCCGTGATATCCCAAAGTGCGAATTTGTCAAGAAAAAGATGAAAGTGTTTCTCATCTTACATGCGAATGTAGGAAAACTGCTCAGAGAGATTACAAAGCTAGACGTGAGAGGGTTGCTGCGAAGCACAAGCTGCCAGCATCGAAAAACTAATGAGAATATCAGGCTGAGAAAGTCATAGAAAATGATCAAGTCTAGATCTGGTGGGATTTTCGAATTCAAACCGAAGCACATACACTTGCATATCATTCACCAACTTAGTATTGCAAAAGGAAAGAAAAAGAGACAAACCTTAGCATACGGTTAACGAAAGGGAAAACGCATGTGTGAAGAGACCAAGAAAAGTAGCGAAAAAAAATTACCCAGGCAATGGAAAACGTGACCCAAATTTGAAAATAAGTCAAAAACAGAAAGAGGAAATCAACACCAAAGCTAATTGCACCGTAAAGTAAGTGAGGAAAAAAGGAAAATAAAAGTTCTGACGGCCCTTCACACTCCAGTCAGTACCTGATAAATAAAACCAAAAACATTGACACAAAATGAACCGAAGGGAGGGGCTGCGAGAGAAGAAAAATGGTGAGCGTAATGGGGAATTGAATATTGAAACTGAATTCAATCAAAACAGAAATGGGATAGCAAACCAATTTAACAGAACGTACGCTAAATAAATGCGTAATCAAGAACAAAATGCGATTATTTCTTACTGCTTTGGAGTTTTAAAAATATATCATTCTTTTTTAATAAAGCAGTTCTGAAATGGTCAAAAAGATGTTCACACCTTTTCATAGATTTTCAGGTGCTGATTTCAGGAGAAATAGTAAAAACATTATGTTTTCTATCTCATACCATTTCTCCACAAAACAAAAATTAATTTTGCTACCTATTCATATGTCTGTTCTTACATAAGCACACCGGACAAAAAAATTAGGCACCGCTGTCAGAACGTACCTAATAACGGGTGACGGTGCCTCTCTTCTTGATAACAGCTTGAATCCAGTGTGGTAGACACTCCACGAGTTTGTGGATGTATTGAACTTCGATTTGCAGCCACTCGTGCGTTAATTGATCCCGAAGTTCCGCCAGAGTACGTGGGTGTCTATTCCAGCGTTTTACCTTCTGCTGCAAATGATCCCACAGATTTTTAATAGGATTAAAATCTGGGGATTTCGCGAGCCAGTCGAGGTGAGACAATGTTGCTGATTGTTCGTCGTGCCACTGAGACACAGTTTTAGCTCTGGTCGCTGGGTAATTGCCATCTTGGAAGACAGGAGTGGCAATGTGATGTTGTTCCTGGAGTTGTAGGTCAAAGGGCAACACTTCGTCATTCAGAATGCGGCGGTACGCATGCTGGTTCAAATTCATCGTACCTGCAACGAGAGGCCCCGCCTCGTGGTACTAAAAGCATCCCCAATGCATCAGAGAAACCCCCAGCTTGAACAATACCTTCGGCACAATCAGGATTAAAGGCTTCATTGGGCCTGCGATGCACTCGTTGCCTCACATCATTTGAGTACAAACAAAAACGAGACTCATCAGACTAAATTACTCGTTTCCAATCCTACGCAGTATCGTTTTGGCGCCTCTGAAACCATTGATAATGTGATACTTTGTTACTTGCTGTTAAAAGAGGCCTTTTCTGTTTTATTCTGCTCCATATGTCCATAGCATGCAGTTCGTGTCACAATGTCCTTTCGAAAAGTGGCTGGAGTGGGTTTTCATTAACTGTTTGGAGCAATTGTTGCCTGGTTTGAACCCGATGTACAATTACTTGGCGTGAAACATGGCGGCTGTCCATATAGGTGAGAATATTTTTCCGGGCACAGTTACCTCGCCGATTTTCAGCTGACTGCAAACTACACCGCTATTTTGTAGACCCGCTGGATGGTACGCTTTGACATCCCAACAAATTGGGCAACTTCATTCACTTTGTTTCCGTGGGCACGTCCAAGCACGATGGCTCCTTTCTGCCACTCGGTAACGTCTGTCTCACAACCCATACTGCAGACTAAATTTAACACATGCGTTGCTCTACACCACTGCACAAAAATGAAATGTTCCTGTAGACCACGTCAGTGCTATTTATCTCGCAACAATGCAGTCATCGCGTCCTCTGTGCAACCTGTAACCTCCTACTGTCATCAGTGTTTTGGGTGACAATTATTATAAAATATCATTCGTCTGTTCTTACATATACACAGTCGAGTCGCATTATTGTGAAAACCTCCTACCTTGGACGTTAAAACAGCGGGTTTGCTAATGAAAGAAGGCATGTGTCGTGAGCTGGCTTGGAGGGTATATAAGGTGTGCTGTAGGAATTCTGAAAACATATCACTCATTCCTGTCATGGATAAATTAAGCGATTTATCAGATTTGGAAAAAGTGATGATTATCGGCTTTCGTGCGAAGGGTGGAAGTATTTCTGAAACAGCGCAGTTTGTGAAAAAAAATTTGGTTAAAGTCTATCGTGTTTAGGAAAATAGCACCATTGCAAATAAGCAACATGCAAACTGCGGAGCACCACATGCCATTGATGTGAGAGGTGAACGTCGGCTTTGAAGGTGCGTGAGGGCCGATCGACACGCTACAGTGAAGCAACTCACTGGCCGAGTGAACCAGGGGGCTACCGGAAGTGTGTCTAAACAGTTCAATTAACCCTGCTGCGTATGGGGCTCTGGTTAAAATGAATGATCACCACACTTATGCTAACGAAGGTGTAACGGCAGAAGAGGCTTACATTTGCACGCTGATTGGCAAACAATTGCTTTTCTCCCATGAGTCACGTTTTGCTCTTCATTGAACGGATGGACGTTGGCGTATAAGGCGAAAAACATCGGAGAGCAAACACTCTTCAACCATTGGTAGAACAACGAAAGCTGGTGGGGGCAGAGTTATGGTCTGGGGAATGTTTTCCTGGCATTCTCTGGGCCCACTGATACCTGTGGAAGGCACTATGGACAGTATTCGTTATGAATCCATCTTTGCAGACCACGTGCACCCATACATGCTGATTGTCTTCCTTGGGGTAGATAGGATCTTCCAGCACAGCAATGCGACGTGCCACACAGTTATAAATGTCCGATAGTGGGTGGAAGAGCACGATGAAGACTTCAAAGTACTTCTCTGGGCCGCTATTCCGCAGACTTAAACCCAATTGATCATCTGTGGGACCACCTCGATTGTGTTTTCCGCTCTATGGATCTTCCACCACGCACCGGCCAGCAGCTTTCAGATGCACTCAGTCAGCATGGCACTGCATGCATGTGAACACCTTCCAGAAACTTATTGAGTCACTCCCAGAACGTCTAGCTGCTGTCCGCGCTGCACACGGCGGTTACTCTGGATCTTAGCTGGTGGTGACAATAATGTGACACGATCGTGTAAAACAATTGTTATAAATCATCATTCGTCTGTTCTAATATGTAAAACATTTATTTTAATTTTAACTCATTTGTTTACTGAATCTACTGTTAAGTTATCCAAATGTAGTCCTTAGTTCTCACGAAACTCAACTGTACGACCACAAATGCATGTATTATATGTGGTGAATATCCATGATCCTTGAACAGTGAGGTGGATACGCAAAGTTGCCTATGCTGTTTGTGCGAATTGGACAGCCGAGCGAAGGGCAACTCTGAATCAAAGACCAGTGGGCAAGTAGCGCTACTTTAAAACCAGGAAAGTTTGGCGAATCCCAAAAAGGTCCTCCCACTACCTATCCATATTAAATTTGGACTTACGAAGCATTTCGTAAAAGCTTTGCAAAGAGAAGAGAAGTGTTTTAAGTATATGTGGGAAACGTTTCCGGGATCGTCAGATGCCAAATTGAAAGCAGTCATTTTTTGTCGGACCGGATATTCGAAAACTGCCAAAAGTCAATACGTTTGGAACAAAATTGGAAACTATTGTAGGCAAGGTTGGAATACTTCAAAAAAGTTGCAATAAAGTTCTTGGGGAACTGCAAACATCCCAAGTATAAGCAAATAGTGGAAAACAACATAGCAAATTGATAATATCAAGATGTTCAATGAGCTGGGAGGTGAACTTCCTGACTGCTCACTTGGATTACTTTTTCTGAAAATCTTGGAGCCGTTAGTGAGCAACAAGGATAAAAATTCCATCAAGAGGTAAACGAGTTGGAACGACGATACCAGGAGAGATGGAGCGCCAATCTAATAGCAGACTACTGTTGATGCTCAGAGTGACCCGCAAGCTGCGAATGGAAGAAAAAGTAGCTTAAATTTTAAGGCAAAAGAAAAAGACAATATAAGGAATTGTAAATACAAATATATTTTTAAAATGGATCTTTGTAACGTTTTTTGCACATAAAAGTGGTTTTTAGCACGTCTTTTCTAAAAAAAGGTCGTGCTTATGTTGCCGGTCCGTCCGTCTGCACCCGCGAAATCTCTGCAACTATTAGTCCGATTTAAAAATTTCATTTTGCATTGGGAAGCTTGAAATATGCGAATGATGATCCTTCATTTCGTTTTTTTTTTTACAATATACAATGTCGCCGCTAGAGGGCGTAAATGCAGATGATGTCGAATTCAAAAATACATTTTATTTCACATATTTGCTTCTAAACATCCGATTGAAAAAAATATTTTATCTTTCGATTCCATTTATGTCGAAGAGTATTTTAGATATAGTTACTTTTTTTAAATTACGCATACATTTTCCGCTAAGTGGCGTAAAAATAAAATGCATTTTTCCCGATAACTCTTCTTCTAAAACTCCGATTTGAAATTTTTTTCTTCAGCGGATACACCTCTGATGAAAAAAATATTTCGCATATAATTTCAAATTTTCGGTAAAAAATACTTTGGCCACCATGGGGCGTAAGTGTTAATTTTTGCTTCTGATGTATTTGCAGTAAAATATGAGCTTCTAAAATCTCGATTGAAAAAAAAATCGTTTGTTGACAGATAGAACTCATGTCGGCAAACCTTTTAGAAACATTTTCTTCTTGAAATAATGCATGGTTTCTACGCCATGGGGCGTAGATGTATACCTTATTTTTGTCAATATCTCTACTTCTAGGAGACCGATTTGAAAAATTCCTTCTTTGTTGGATAGTGTTTCCGATGCGAAATGTTTTTCGTATAAATTCAAAATTTTCAAGTAAATCATAGACTTTCCGCTATTGGGCACAAAGGTAAATTGCGTTTTCTGCGTTATTTCTGCTTCTAAAACTCCGATTTGAAAAATTCTTCCTGTATCGCATACAAGACCCGATGAAAAATATTTTTCACATATTCTCTAATGTTTGGTAAAGAATGGTTTGGCCAGCAGGGAGCATAACTGTTAATTTCTGCTTCTGATGTATTTGTAGCAAAATATGGGCTCCTGAAATCTCGACTAAATGTTTTTTTTTTTTTTTTTTTTTTGGACCGATACCGTTCATATTGAAAAATATTTTGATAATGCCTTTTTCCTGAAAAAGATTGCAGGGTTTTCCCCACCAGGGGACGTAAAGTCACATCTTATTTTTGTCGATATCCCTGTTTCTAAGAGTCCGATTTGAAAAATTATTTCTGTGTTGGTGAGCGTTTCTGGTGCGAAATGTTTCTCATATGAATTCACATTTTTCTTAACGCACAGGTCTACAACCAGACGGCGTAAGCTCAAGATTCCTTTTACAGCAATATCTGAGGGATTAAAAACCCGATTGAAAAACTTCTTTCTTCCTTCAGCTACTATTGTTTTCCATACCGGTTTCATTGACTTTGAATAACTTTGATAAATTTAATTTGCTTCAGAACGGATTCAAAAGACGTGCTTATTACACCCGAATATTTGATGTCATCTTTCTTGTTAACTTTTTGTAATGAAATGAACTTTTCATCAGAATACATGTGAATGCACAATATGTTAAATCCGATTTGTGAAAAATCCTACCGTCTTCGAGAAATTTAGCCATTTTTAAAATCAACACAAAATACCTTTAGAACCCAGAACCCGCCAAATATGTGCTGACAATTTTTAGTGGTTCAAAGTTGCATGTCTGTGTAAAATCTGCCTCTGACTCCCGAAGAAAGCACTAAGCTTGTGAGAAATCATACACACATTTTCCAAGAAAGACTGCACCCCAAAACGTCCACAGATATGTTATTATGCCCGGCGTTTTTTAATGATACATCGCTACACTGTATAATCAAAAGTATTCGGACACCACAATGTTTTTGGGAAAATGGCTTTACTACCGAAATTAGTAGCTAATTAGTCTACATTTTGCTTGCATGACAGCAGCAGCACTTCCAAACATACTATCAAGCAATATTTCCAACTATACATTTCCAAACATATTATCCGGTAGGGTTCAACAGACATGGCTCGCTATTCGTCCTGCAAGGCTGCTTACAGAGCGGAGAATGAAGACGGTCGTTGTGGTCGACTTTGTATCCGTTACTCCAGTTCATCCCAGAGGACTTCTATGTTACTAAGATCCGAACTCTGAGCAGTCCAATCTAACAATTCCATCTCATTTTCAAGGAAGCAGTCCTGCACACGCTTGGCAGTGTAGCACGGAGTTCGATCATGTTGGAAGAGACAACGATCATTTCCATAATACTGCCATATTATTGGTCGGGCAGAATTATCCAGAACGTCGAGGTACACTTCAGAGTTAAAGTCTTGCACTATAATTATCAACTAGCCGTATCACATCCACCGAAAAGACTCTATACCATAAATAAACCTTCGGCGAATTTAATAATTGGAGGAACACAGTCCGGCGTAAATCGTTTGCGGGGCTACCGCGAAATCCAAGCATCCTATCAGATTGGAAGATGAGGACCGCGACTCGTCACTCCAAAGAACAGCTTTCCAGTAGCCCGCAGTCCAGGAGAGACGGGAGAAACACCACTCCAAATGGCGCTTCGCATTTGCTGTAGCGATATGTAGATTGTGTGCCTCTTTTCTACCATAATACTGTGGATAGTTATGGTTCTGACAGTGGCATTAAACGCATTTCCTATTTCATCAGCAAAGGAAACGGCAGAGAAAGAATGGGATTTCTTATCATGGCTCCTCTGTCAAGTTTCGTCAGTCTGTGCTGCCTTCTTGAACGTTTCTTGCTGTATCTGCCCCGCCCTGCTTCCATCTCTTCACGGCATCATTTAGAGCCGTTTTAGTTTAGCTGTTATGCTCTGCATGGGAACGTTACTCAAATGCCATCCTATGACCACACCACGCTAGAATTCAGAAAGTTCATGTCCACGCTGCATATTAGCTTCAAAGTTACCGATAACACGACAGAACATCTCAGCTTCTTAAACGTATCTCCCAACTCACAGGGCACGTTGATGCGCGACCATTCTTTGCACTTATGCAAAATTTGGTACTGCCCGAATACTTTAAGTAATGTAGCGTATATTTCAAGGCACTGTTTAGAATGCATGCTTGAAACTTCATTTATTTGAAACATTCTGTAAACAATTCAGCAGATACTATTAATTTGTGCAAATTCACTTTCGGATTAGAAGTTTTCTAAAGATTTTAGTTAAAAATCTACCTTAGCTTTGATTTTACTTCACGTAGACTGATGTTTTCATTTTGCGAAGAAACGTCTTCTATGTACAAAGCATGGGATTTAGTGTTCCGCCCTTTTAGCTCATTTGAGCGTTCGTTTTTCCTTAACTTGTTCGGTTTCTGCATTGCATCACGCAAACTTTAGTTTAAATCGAATCAAACAAAAAAAGTGTTAAAAATAAAGACTGAAAAGCGAAGTGAGGAGAATGAGAAACCTGATGCTTTGTTAGTTTTTTGGCCATGTTTAAAGAACAGCCATTGCTGAATAATTCAGCATATAAGTTGTAGGTTTCTAAAGAAAAACACTAAATTTTCCTCCGCTTGGAAGGAGTGTTGATGCGAAGAAGCGCATAAAATCCTGCAGGAGGATTCCTAGTTTCTGCAAACATGAGTAATTTACGAGATGGACTTGAGCAAGGCGCTACTGTTTCTTGGCTGATACTTTGTATTCAAAAGACGTCGGACCACCAACAGAGCTCTAATCCCCTACGCTTCTCCGCCCTCCGTTCCTTATAAGAATTTCTCTTTCCACGCAAAGTTTTGTCCTCGGCTAGAACCTGCACCCTTGGGTGCATTGTTTCGTGCTCGCTGAGTTCTTCATTTACATGCGAAGAAAAGCCTGCGTTCTTGAAGTATGACCCGTTTCATCGGTTTTGTCCGATTTTCTCGTCTCAACAAATTTCGCAAAGTGTCGAATGCAAATTAAAATTTTTTTTTTCGATACAGTCTGATTGCAACATGTAGAAACATTCTTCTCCGCAAATAGTCATTTACTTCATTCGTAGACCGCAGTATCTCCACGATTTGATTAGTCACACACAGAGATAATTGGATTTACGATTTTCTAAGGAATGTCTTGTTGACGGGTCCAGCTCATCATATGACTGGCAACCTTTCTGGTTATTTTGTTCACTTTGAAAACAAGAGGAACATCTATTCCTCGAGCTGCATTGGAGGGTTCCTGTACAACTTAAACTTATCGTGTGACTTCTTTTGCTCCTTGGTATTACAGTTTTTGAAGGGATTGTTACTAATTTAAATACAACTTTTTTCACATTACTTTTGGCTTGATATAGTTGAGATTAAGGGATAACTCCAAGGTTTTATTCTTCAATTCATGTTTATTTCTCTTTTCGCTTCTGTTAATTTCTATATATTCTTCTACCTTCATGTTTGCAACGTATAGTAACACGTGATATTGAAAATGGAATGCTTTACCGATCAGGTGTTGTTGCCATCTATTTTTAATTTAATCAGCACGTCTTTTGTTGTAAAAGATGTACAGACTGATAACGTAACTTTATGCGTCGTTCTGTGAACATCATATCTGTGCAAGTATTAGTCCGATTTGAAAAAAAATATTTAGGCATTAGAAAGCTTAAAATGTGAGATGGGTGATTCTTGCATTCCAGTTTATTTTCGATTCATAACTTCGCCGCTAGACGGCATAAGTGCAGAAGATATCGACTTCAATGCATTTTATTCCATGTATTATTATTTATATTTCTGATTGAAAAAATAAATTCTTTGTCCTTCGATGCCATTTATAAGGAAAACTAATTTGAGTACAGCTTCTTTTTTTGAAGATGATAATCCGATTTTTGGTGTAAATGTGACAAGGATGGTTGAAAATTTCATCGTCCTCGAGCGGGAATCGAACCCGCGTCTCCCAGATAGCGCCCGGGAATGCAAACCACCACACTACCCAGAACGGCCAAGTCTCAAGTTTCCGATTTATTTCCCGGTCGCTAACTGGGAGACGCGGGTTCGAGTCCCGCTACAGGACGATGAAATGTTCAAGTTTTCGGATATTATCTGACTTACCATCCTTGTCACATTTACACCAAAAATCGGATTGTCATCTTAAAAATTTGCATTATATGGTGTAATTCCGTATTTCTTTCATGATACAGCTTTTTTTTCACGTAATCCACAGAGGTTTCGTTAGGAAACGTAAAGGTAACTTGTCATTTCTCCGATGTCTCTGTTTCTAAAAGTCCTATTCAAAGAATTCGATTTGCATCGGATGAAGCCCTTGGTGAGAAATGCTCAGCCAATAATTTTTAATTTTTGGTACACTATGGTTTGGTCACTGGGGGCGAAATTGCATATTTCTGCTTCTGATGTATTTACAGCAAAATCTGAGCTAGTGAGTATTCCATTAAAAAAAAAAAAATCATGGACTGATACCGCTTATCTCAGAAAAGCTTTTGGGGATAAATTCGGTTTAAAATAGGCATAGTTTTGCAGCCAGGGGGCGTAGATGTGCATCTTATTTTTATGAACATATCTGCTTCTAAAAATCCTTTATGAAAACTTATTCCTTTATCTGAGAGCATTCCCGATGCAAAATGTATTGCACAGAGTGAAAATCCTCCAAATATCGGATTGAAAATCCTCCAAATATCTGGCGTCCGTGAATAAACAAACACATCGCTCTTTCCACGTTTACCAACGCAAAGCAACCGAAAATTTGCCATTCGCCGCCGCCGGGGAATTGAATCTCGAATCTCTCGATACCTAGTCAAGCGCGTCAGCCTTACACTAAGGTGGCCAACAATTCACGGCGCTGTGTGCGCCGTGAATTGTTGAGCCCAACATACGGATTCATAATTTTTAATGCTAACAGAAAAACGCACATAGTGCCGTGAATTGTTGGCCACCGTGGTGTAAGTGTAAGGCTAATGCGTTCGGCTAGATATCGACTGATTCGGGATTCAATTCCCCGGCGGCTGTCGAAACACAATTTTTCGATTGCTGTGCGTTGCTAAACGTGGAAAGAGCGATGTCTTTGTTTATGTATTGCACATAATTTCAGATTTTCCTTAACGCACAGTTGGGACACTAGAGAGCGTAAGTTCCCTATTCCGTTTATATCGTGTTTACAGTAACATCTGCGAGACTAAAAACCCGATTGAAAAAATTCTTCTTCGGTCAGATACCACAAATTATGAAAATATTTTGAGTGTACTTCCTTCCAAAAATAACGCAGATTTTCCCGTCCAGTGGCCGACATTATTTAATCTGAATTTCTCAATATCGCTGCTCTTGATTGCCCAATTTAAAAAATTCTACTAACGCCGGATATCATTTATTTTGTTAAACAGTTTAGGCGTGTATTTGTGGAGAGTTGATTGTACACCTTTATTTGTAGTTGTATCTCCTCTTCTAAAAAACCCCATTGAAAAGTTTCTTTTTTTGCTCTATGCCATCCGCTACAAAAAAAAATGGGTACCAGTATCTTCAAAAAGCACTGCACAGTTTTCCCGCCAAGGTGAGTAATGTCAAAACCTTTTACCTGCTATCTCTGCTTCCGTGAGACTTATTTGGAAAATTCATGTTCCTCAGCATAGCTTTTCCTATGAAGAATGCTTTTCGCCCTTTTCAACTTTTCCATTATGGAAAATATTTCCTCTAGAAGTCGTGGAGTTGTATTATATTTCGTACTACATTTCGTTTTTTAACTGCTCGATCTGAAAACCTTTTTCTCTCTAACATCTTCCTTCTTTCATGAAGAAATTTTTGTGCACCATTTTTTATTTTTTTTCCAACCAGTTACACTGACTGTGAATAACTTCGAAAAATGATATTCACGTCGGAAAGGATTAGGCAGATACGTTCATTACAACTGAAAATTCGGGGTCACTTTGTGAACAAGTATAAAACGGCCACAAGAATGCCAAATGATTTTTACTTAAAAGATTCAATCTCTTTATTCGTCCGGAAGCAATAGTATGACAAAAGAAAAACTATACTGAATCAAATAGTTAGGTCGCAAAACAAATGTAACGAGACACAATCCTTTCCCTCTTAGCTACACAGGACATTGAGTTTGCTGGATATTTTAGAAATTTACAATGTCGTGCTCCAAAACAGTAAAATCCTAAGACTTCGCGAAATTTTAACGAACAAGTCGCACTCTAGAACAAGGAAGCGTGAACATTCAGTGCGAGCGTGAGCGAGTACTAAAAGTCCGCGGGAATTCATGAACACCTCAATCAAACCGCTCGTACTAATCAACTCCCTCGGTATATTTCAAAAACAGCAACTCTTATCATCAGCTTTTGCATACGTTATTACACTTTGACCTGTCTCAGTTGCCGAATCAAAAATTCGTCGAAAAGGAAAATGTAGCGTTCAGATTAAAACCAATTAACGAGAATAAACTAAAATTTACATAAGAAGACAGAAACTAAAATGGGAGGTGAAATTGGGGTGTACGTCACATATTTTAGCATCCTCGCAGCGAAGGGCTTCCCAACAGTGTATTGCAATCGGAGAACATGGATAAACGTGGTGATTTGACCGACTGAAATAGCGGACACATTGTCGGCGCATGAGAGATGGGTCATTCTATCCCCCAAGTGGTAAGAATCCTAGGAATACCGAGGGAAAGCGTATCAAGGGTGTAACCGCGAGTATACCCATCGACGGACCTACAAAAAGAAATCAGTGGCCGACAACACGCCATTGATGACGGCGGATCGACGGCGCAAGTCACATCAAGGTTAAATGTCGGAGGCCCAAGCAGTTTTAGCAAGCGAACAGTACGGTGTACTGTGCATATCGGACATTACACCTCGTCTGGTGCCGGCAACATCAAACCTGGACCTCTGCAGAGTGTCGCAGCATCATGTGGTCCGACGAATCCCGTTTCCGGCCCTACTGAGCTGACGGCACGGTGCGGATGTGGTGTCGACAGCATGCGGAAATAAGTCCGTCGTGACAGGTCGCATCTGTACAAGGCGGTGATGGCTCTGTGGTGGCTTGGGGTGCATTCTCATAAGACACAGGACACATTAGGTACCTTAGTGTGTCTGGAGAGGTTCTAAAAAGCTCCGTGCTACCAGCCTGTGGTGTGATCACCTACACGCTTTCATGGCCTCTGCGCATCTTGCGGCTGATTGTCTGTTTCAGGAGAAAAATGCGCCTCCCCACTAAGCCACAATCACCCATACATGGCGCGAGGAACGCTCATCTGAGCTTGGAACCAAACAGTGGCCTGCCGAATCACCGGATCTAGACTCTTAGGGATCTCTCTGTGATGCAGTTGAGGGGAACACCCAGAACAGACGTCTCGGGCGAAGTTGTTGACAATGTCGCAACAGGAGTGGCTGGCAATACCTCTGCAAACCCTCCGGCATCTGATGGAGTCGCTGCTGCCGATCAGCTCGCAATTAGGTGGGTATCTCTAATGTTTTGTCTACTAAGTGTACTTCTTCAAAAAATGGAATTGATGTGGAACAAACTTGTATTGCTCTTGAATAAGTAGACTAGCATGCATGAGGTTTCAGGTTAAATTTCTTAAATATACTTACAGACAATTCGTGTAGAATTTGTGGTATTCCTTTCTCTTTTTTGCTAACGGGATGTTACATTTGTATCCCTAATGAACACAATTATTCCAGTGTTCCTTGGTGATATACACTGCCGGACAATTGCTAAGGACGGATGACAATAGCAACGATAGCAACCATAAAATGGAAGGCAGGAAAATGTGGAAATTAGCATAAGTGCAGGATACAGTAAGACGTGTTGTGCGTATGCAAATTTTGGATTGCCGAACTTGTTCGTGACGTCATAGCGCTGATAAGAGATATAAAGGATTTGACGTGTATTGACAGTTGTTGTTCAAACGCAAAGTTGAAAGGGAAAGAATCAATTGACGAACTTGCAATTTTCAGTATGTCTTCCCGACATCACCTAGATGATTTTACGCGTGGCCGTATTATTGGCAAGATTGAAGAAGAGTGAAAAATAACAGATGTTGCCAGGGAGTTCGACGTCAGCCACAGTGTTGTTTCAAGGCTTTGGAAATCATTTCAAACAAATGGAGAGTGTAGCAAACGTCACGGGGGAGGTCGTGTTCGCAGTACGACACCTGCAGAAGATCGGTACATAGTGCGATCAACAAAAAGACACCGGTGCAGCACAGCTAGTGAGGTAGCAAATCAGTTTATGGCTGCTACTGGCAAGCGGATCTCCCGAAAAACTGTCGCCAGACATTTGCATGAAGGAGGACTATACGCCCGCCATCCTGTTGTGTGCATTCCATTGTCCAAACGTCACCGTACCGCCCGCTTGCAATGGTGCCATCAACATCGCAATTGGACTGATAACGGCTGGTCTGCTGTCCTCTTCTCAGATGAGAGTAGATACAGTCTATCGTCTGATTGTCGACGACAACTGATCTGGCGTAATAGTGGTACTGCATATTGTCCAGCAAACATACAGGAAAGGGACCGATATCTGACATGTAGTGTCATGGTATGGGCTGGCATCATGATCAATGGCCGTACGTCCCTCTATGTGCTTCCAACTGGAACTATGACTGGCCAACGATACAATAATGATGTTCTGCTACCTCATGTTCGCATGTTCCGTGGTGCTGTCGGTGATAGATTCATTTTCATGGAGGACAACGCAACATGTCATCGAACAGTCGCTGTCCAGGAGTGTCTTGAGAGCGAGGATATTCAACGCCTCGTATGGCCAGCACGTTCTCCAGATCTGAATCCCATTAAAAATGTGTGGGATGCTTTGGGGAGGAGTCTTGCTGGTCGCCAATGCCCTCCAATAAACAAGGACACCCTTATCTGTGCACTGACAGAGGAATGGGATAAATTACCCCAACAGCTGCTTGATAATGTTGTGCAAAGCATGACACGACGTGTGGAATCTTGCATCACCCTCCATGGTGGCCATATCCCGTATTGACATCTTACGCCGGAACGCCTGCGGACGGTAATTGCATTTTTTTCACGTTTACGTATTCTGCACAAAATGGCCTGTTTGTCCCTTGAACACGTTCCAAAGCCTTCTGGATTTCAGAGCACAAAAAATTGTCTTTCTTGTAATGTCCTGGCATTCTGACATTATTTTATTTCACTTGGCATCCAACCACACTTACTTTTTTATGCGCAATATAGCCGTTTATGATCCGTCCTTAGCAATTGTCCAGCAATGTATAATACACTGAAGAGCAATTGTATTAGAGATACCTGTCTAGTAACGTGTAGCACCACCTTTCAGCCTGATGATGGCGGCGATTCGTTTCGGCATGGACTCGAAAAGACACCGGAAGCGTTGAGAAGCCATACGGATCCACGACCCCTGAACAAGCTCCCACAGTTCTCGAAAATTTAATGGAGGGCGGGGGGGGGGGGGGTCAGAGCCTCGAACATCTCTCTCGATGGCATCCCATATGTACTCGATGGGATTGAGGTCAGGTGACCTAGCTGGCCAAGGAAGCGATGTCACGTCGGTGGAGTGTTCATCCAACTATTCGGATACAATTCGGGAGCGATGGCATGGTGCATTGTCTTGTTTCAGGATGAGGTTCCCAGTTGGATGTTGAAGACGCACAAACGGGAACAAAGGGTCGTCCAGGATATCGCGGTAACGTTGACCTGTGGGGGACGATGTCACAAGTCCCAGGGGTCCCATTTCAGTTCACGTAAACACACCCCAGACGAGAATGCCACCCCCACCAGCTTGAAGAGTACCCTGCTGACAAGAAGGATCCATCGCCTCATGTGGTTTGCGCCGTACTCGTATCCTGCCATCCGCATTTACCAACGTGAATCTCGACTCATCACTCCAGGCGACATTTTTCCTCATGTCTAGGGTCCAGTGGCGATGTTCCAGTGCCCATGCTAATCTTTGCACCCTGCGATGTGCGGTCAGCAGAGGTGCCCTCGTGGGACGATGGCTTCTGTACCCCATAGCGAGGAGATGGTTCTGGATGGTGTGACTGCCTACACATTTTTGTGCACCAGCGTTAAATTGTTGAGTGATTTCTTGCACTGTGGCCCGTCTATCCGCTGTTATAATGCAAGCTAGCCTACGATGACCCCGCTCATCCATACGCTGTTGTCCACGGCAGTTTGCCCTTGCAGGGATGGTTTCACCGGATTCGATGTACTCACGGTGCACCCGTGATACAGTGCCTCGTGAAAATCCCAGTGCCTGCACGACTTCCCAGATAGAGTGACCCATTCGTCGGGTCCCGACAATTTTCCCACGATCAAATGCGCTTAGATCCTTCGTCTTACCCATACTGCGTCCGACTCTTACTGATTCACGTTGCATCACTCCCTATATTGTCGGATCGCTGCATACGTAATGTCGTTTCCGTTTACAGGGCCGTCCACAGCGCTACATTTTCATAACGCCAGCTGTCTCTAATTCAATTGCTCATAAATAGATATTGACAAAAGTCACCGTACACCCCTTCAAAAGTAAAAGGACCGATCCACTGCGTTGTTAAGATGCGCGGTACAGCTGCAAACGGTATAAAAACAAGCCAGCAGTTGACCGCGATCATATCGCACTGAGAACTGACTTTGAGAAAGGAAAGATTGTTGGTTGTTATATTAGTGGGTTGTCCAAAAGAGAAACCGAGGGGCGTTTGATCATACCCAAGTCAACCGTTTTAGACGTACTGAATAAGTGCAAGACACATGACGTGCCTGAAGCAGCAAAACGTACCGGCAAACCAAAGAAAATCAGTGATAGACGACGTCGAAGCCTCAGGAGAGTCGTTACAGCTAATCGACGGAGTACAGCAGAAGATCTCAGTCTACTGGTGAGTAAAAACGCAGGAACCTTGGTATGTGTACGTACCATTCGCAGAGAACTTCATTCCATGGGTTACCGTGGTCGTGCAGCTGCTCATAAGTCTTTCATCTAAACTCGGAATGTTACTCGTCGTTTAGCATGGTGGAAGGAATATTTATCGTGGACCGCAGATCAATGGAAACGAGTCTTAGGGACTGATGAATATAGATACACGATCCATCAGTCTGATGGCCGTGTGTGGGTATTGCGGCAGCCGGGGGAACACTATTTGCCCCAGTGTAGATTTCCTACTGTCAAGTTTGGAACTGGCAGTGAACTCGTGTGGGGGTGTTTTTCGTGGTATTGTCCCGGCCCATTTGCTATCGTGGACAAACCTGTTAACCAGCACATCTACCTCGATATTCTGGACAATTATGCCCAAACAACTATGTGGCAATACTATGTAACCAAGCTTTGTTGGTACCATCAGATAATGCACCGAACCATAAAGCAAGGACTGTTACGGCGTGGTTTGACGATAATTTCGTATCGCGTGTAGCATGGTCAGCACAGAGCTCTGATCTTAATCCCATAGAGCAGCTATGCGATAAATTACAGCGCCGCATAAGAAGTTTGGAACCAATACCTACTACTAAGCAACAGTGAGCTGCATCATTACGTACTGAATGAAGGCGCATACCTATCGCAGTGTTCCAAAACCTTGTGGAAGCATGTCTCGAAGGGTGAGTGCATGCATTAAGGCCAAAGGTAGACCGTCACCGTACTAATGTATGTCAATAAATGCTATGTTGTGTTACTCTTTTAGGTGTCCGGTGACTTTTGTCAATATAGTGTATAAGCATTTTTTTCGATACTAGGTCGTTGAATTCCAAGAGTGTCCCTTAAAGGCAATTTTGTGTAATTTTAAAGTACTAAGGCTTCAACTTCGATCGTCATTTGTTTTTATTTATTGTGCTATGTATCATTGTTTAGCTAAAAACAGTCTTGTTGGGCCAGTGCCAGCACTATTTTGCCGTTATATGGACCGTCAATAAAATGTCCCGGCGGCCACCAGATGGGCCAGCAGTTCAGGCCAGCAGCTGGCCAACAGTGTGCAACCCATCAGTTGTCATATGCTAGAACTGGGCCATCAGTTATGCATCACAAACAGTGGATGCCTTAAGCAGCCTCTTAAGAGGCCATGCAAGTACATGCCATAAATGATGACTAGTGTGCCGGCATTGGCAGCCGGCGATCACGTGACGTAACTGATACCTTGCCGAATCTCTTCCTTCAATTTCCCAGTAGTTGTAAAAAAAAAAAAGGACAATCATAGTTCACCAAAGACACACACCTGCTTTTTTTCCCAACGAAACTCCCACATGATGTCACGGAGCTGAGGAAATTTCCTCAACAGGCACGGCAAATCGCCCAAGGGATCTGACTGGCATCGAACCAAGGACTGCTCGTTTCCGAAGCGGATGATCTAAGCATTGTAGTCGTTTGACACGCGTGATCGTCATGAAGGTGAGCTTCTCTCCTGCGCAATGTGAAACTAAGGGTTCTCTTTTTAATTTTGCAATATTGCGATTCCTCCACTCTTGTGTATTCAAATACTAGACAATTTTGTAACGAAAATATTCATTTTGTACTGGTATATTTCTTAATTTTTTCCAACACAAATATTTGTTTATGTCTTTCCGGGACTTCTGTTTGAAACGGTTTAGTGTATGAAGATTATAAGGAAATTATTTCTTGTTATTCATGGGAATGGAGTGAATGTGTTTCATGACTGTTTGTATTCTCGATTCTTCGAGTGTTAGTGCAGAAATTTTGCTACGAAATAAATTTCTATAAATACATGAGATTAATGGGATGTAAGGTCAGGTGATGCGTAACATCACAGCCTCTCCTTGACAAATGTCAACCCCGCCTTCTCGTGGTGCATCCTGTTCCCACTAAAGGGGCTCTGACGACCGCCAATAGCGGTATAACTATACCATCGGGATCAGAGGAAATGCTATCCCACACTCACCAACCCGCTTGGCCAGCGTGGTGAGTTATGGCCAAACACCTCCAAAATGACTCTACAACTTAAATCTTGGCCCTCAGTCTCCGGCAGCTGGAATGTACCTGGCCAAGGCAGCGGCCAGTGCGACATGAAGGCAGAGGGTGCTAAGAATCCCCGGAGGACTGGACTAGGCTGCCATTTGATGCTGACCTTGGCTACCTATAACGGACGCTCCCTATCTTCTGATTCAAGGCTTCTTGAATTGGAAGAGGAACTACAAAGGATCAAGTGGGACATCGTCGGGCTAAGTGAGGTAAGGAGAAAAGGAGAAGATCTCATTGAACTGAAAAGTGGACATCTCTTCTATTATCGTGGGACAGATACTGGCAGAACTAGTGGTGTTGGATTTATAATAAACAAGAAACTGAAGGATAAAGTGGTAGAAGTTGAAAGTTCCTCTGACAGAGCTGCACGACTCGTTATCCAACTCTCGAGAAGATACCAGGCTCAGATTATTCAAACTTATGCACCCACCACAAGTCATCCTGAAGAAGAAATTGAAGAATTTTATGAGGAAATTCGTCATCTGAATAATAAAGGTAAGCAGCACTTGAAGATAATTATAGGAGATTTCAATGCAAAAATAGGGCAACGGCAACAGAATGAAACTTCAGTAGGTAAATTCGGTCACGGCAACAGAAACCAGCGTGGAAATACTCTCGTTGAGTTTGCAGAGGCAGAAGGATTTTTCATCTTGAACTCCTTTTTCAAGAAAAAGCCACACAGGAAATGGACATGGAGACATCCAATTGGGACGACAAGTGAAATTGATTTTATTATGTGTAACAAAAAATTCGTCATCGAAGACTGCAGTGTGCTGAACAAGTTCAACACAGGTAGTGACCATAGATTGGTGAGATGTAAGATGCACCTCAACACTAAACTGGAACGTGGCAAGCTCATAAGACAAACAAAATGTATTGACATAACCAACCTTAAAAAACACCATAATACTTTCAAGTTGGAACTGAAGAACAGATTCTCTGCTTTAGAAGGCCTAACATCGGAAGAAGTGGATATTTCGGAAGTTAACAGAAAAGTAACCAAAGCTCTGATAGAAACAGCAACAAAATTAGCTGGGTCTAAGAACAAGTTGCATGTGAACAAATTATCAGGAAAAACCAAAATGTTGATGCAAAAAAGAAGAGAGATGAGGACAACTAAAGAAGATGTGACTTCCAAAGTGGAATATATAGAGCTATGCAAGACAACACGAAAAAGTATCACTGAAGACGTAAGGAAATTCAACTGTGAGCTAGTGAGGAAAGCAATTGAAAACAACCAAAGCCTTAAGATAGCAAAGGGACATCTCAGTAAGGGAAGAAAACAGATTATGGCTCTGAGAAAAGAAGATGGTTCTATAACAAGAAATAGAGGCGAAATTTTGACAAGAGTGAAAGATTTCTACTCCAAATTATATGAAAGGGATGATACATGTACTCCAGACATCATGAAAGGTACCAGAGTTCTTCCAGTCCTCCCAGCAGCAGAAGTTGCTCATGCAATCAAGAACATGAAGCGAGGGAAAGCTCCAGGAGAAGATGGAATTACTATAGACATCATACAAGAAGCAAGTGGAGAAATTGAAACAGTACTCGCCCAAATTTTCACTCGATGCCTTAATGAAGGGAAGATTCCTGAGGATTGGAACAATGCTACAATGATCCTGCTACATAAAAAAGGTGACATTGAGGATCTTAGGAACTACAGACCTATCAGCCTCCTATCAGTGGTTTATAAAATCTTCACTAAAGTTCTTTCACACCGCTTGAAGGTAACACTGGACATGGCTCAACCGAGAGAACAAGCTGGATTCAGGAGTGGCTACAGCACAATAGATCATATCCACGTACTGAGAGAACTGATTGAAAGAGCGAGGGAATATGAACTTCCATTGTGCATGGCTTTTATCGATTATGAAAAAGCCTTTGATTCGGTGAAACCATCAGCAGTTACCACGGCTCTGAAATCCTGCGGTATTGAAGATGCATACATTAATATTATTAATAACATCTATGAAAATGCAAGTGCAAAGATTCGGCTGTTTGAAAATACAAACACACATAAAAATTGGAAAGGGAGTGAGACAAGGTGACACCATATCTCCGAAGCTCTTTAATGCCACATTGGAAAATGTCTTTCAATCACTGAACTGGGAAAACAAAGGGATAAAGATTAATGGAGATTATCTAACCCACCTTCGTTTTGCTGATGACGTAGTCATTTTTGCAACTACCCCATCAGAGCTGCAGAGTATGATCCAGGAACTTGCTGACAAGAGTAAAGAAGTGGGATTAAAAATGAACTTTCAGAAGACAAAAGTGATGTTCAATGCTTTTACAAGAAATGAAGATTTATCGATTGATGGAGAAAAACTGGAGATAACAGATACGTATGTTTATCTTGGACAGCAGATATCAAGTGAGGGTCACATTGATGAAGAAATTAATCGGCGTACAAAACTTGCCTGGAGAGCTTTTGAAGAAACAGCATAATTTTCAAGAGCAATATGCCATTATGTCTTAAAAGAAAAGTGTTTGATCAATGCATCCTTCCAGTGCTTACGTATGGTGCAGAGACGTGGACCTTAACTAAAAGAGACATACAAAAGCTGCAGACAACTCAAAGAAGCATGGAGAGGTGCATGCTTGGTATAACCAGGAGAGATAAGAAGAGAACTCGTGGATCCGAAAAATGACGAGAGTGGAAGACATCATGATCAGAGTTAAATCCCTGAAATGGCAATGGGCTGGACATACTGCCAGAAGGACAGACCATAGATGGACAGCCGAAATTTTAGATTGGATTCCAATGGACAGGAAAAGACCCAGAAAAAGACCACATGGGAGATGGGTGGATGAAATTCGTAAATATGCGGGAGTGACATGGAGGAGACTGGCACAAGACAGACCGTTGTGGAGGAAACTTGGGGAGACCTTCGTCCAGCAGTGGATTGATAATGGTTGACAATGATGATGACATGAGATTAATTAACTATTTCTTATAATTCATTAATTATTCATTTAATTTTCCTCCGACGGTAATCTTCGTCGACGCGGCATTTCAGTAGGAAATGAATCCGTTTCTTTACATACGGCTATTTTTTTGTAGCATCCACTAAAACAACACAATGGCGAAGGCGTCGTCTTCAACTAACTGGTAACACGAAAAGACTGTGCACCTGTTGCTTCAGCGCATACGCAGTCCCACTGCTTCCACCTTCTGTTGGGGTTGCTTTGGTTGCTAGCTACAGGCCGCTAGTAGCACTTCCGTGGGTGCCCGTAGTTCACGACAATGCTGTAGGGCCATCAATGACTGCCAACTGATGGCGCTGCAACCAACGGATCGCTACCGTACCGTGAGAGTCAGATTTCAGCCAGAAGTGACCCATCACTTCCAGCTGGTGGCCAGCAGTTTGCCAACACTTGTGTTTTTGCTGTGTTGCCTGTATTTGCCAAAAAAATCTGAGCTTCTAAAATCTCGATTGAAAAAAAATCGCTTGGGGGCCCATACTACTCACTCCGATAAACCTTTTCGAAATATTTTCTTCTTAACATAATGCATGGTTTCGTCGTCAGGGGGAGTAGATATATAGCTCATTTTTGTCAATATCTCTAATTATAAGAGTACGATTTGAAAAATTCCAAATTTTTCAAGTAATTCATATACTTTTGTCTGGGAACGTAAAGGTAAATTGCGTTTTCCCCGATATTTCTTCTTCTAAAACTTCGATTTTAAAAATTCTTCTTTTGTCGCATACAGGTCCTAGTGGGAAATGTTTTTCACACAATTTCTAATATTTGGTAACGAATGGTTTGGCCACGAAATAGCATAAGTGCATAATTTCTGCTTCTGATGTATTTGCAGAAACATCTGAGCTCCTGAAAACGTGACTGGAAAAATTATTTGCTGGACCGATACCGATCACATCGAAAAACCTTTTGAGAATATTTTCTCCTTAAAATAATGCATAGTTTTACCGCCAGGGAGCGTAGATGCATATCTTATATTTGTCGATATCTCTGCTTCTAAAAGTCCGATTTGAAAATTTATTTCTTTGTTGAAGAACGTTTCCGGAGGGAAATGTTTCATAACGCACAAGTCTGCCACCAGAGGTAGTAAGTTCGCAATTCCGTTTATGCATTATCTGCTGGATTGAAAATCCGACTGAAAAACCTCTTTCATCTGTAACGTATACTCTAGATTCACTTTCCTTTTGATTTTTACTATCTCTGGTTATTTTATTTTACTATGTAAATTATCTTCTTACTGAACGAGATGTTATTTCACCCGCTGAATGAGATCTGGCAATGAGTGTAAGTCATGACGTGGTGGTAGCCAGTATAAATAGGCGCGTTCAACGATACCTAAGGAGAGCGGTTGTTTATGTGCGTGAGAGCTTTCTTTGTTTCGTGTGTAAAGAGATCTTCGTTTATGTGAGAGCCAGATATCGAGTAGTTGTGTGACCGATGAAGTGAGTGTGGATAAATAATAGAAGTTTACCAAATAAAAGATTGTCTTAGTAAGTACGTTTTTCTCAGTTCATAGTACTGTCAGACCTCTGTCTGGCTGTTAGGTTTATTTCATTAGTTGTTATTATTAACAACTAGCATTAAGACTTTATTCATCTTAATTACTACTACAACATTACTAGCAGTTAAAAGATTGTTCATTATTATTACTACACTACTAGCAGGAAAGTTTATTCATGATATAATTAACAAACAACAAGCATTATAAGAAGAAGCGGAATTCATTATAATTAATTAATTGAAGGAAGCTATATTCATTATACATCGGTTACATACTACTGTTTTTTATACCAGTACCAGTGAATTTGAATAGTTTTGTTAAATTTAATTCGCGTCAGAATGCATTCAAAAGACGTGTTCATTACACTCGAAAATTCGGTGTCATCTCTCTTATTTTAAGTCCAGAAGAAAGAAAAATTACTTTGAATGTTGACATTTTCAACTTCATGGAAGTTGAAGATGTCAAACCTGATTTTTCCAGCGAAATTGTTCTGGAGAGATCGCAAGAGATGTTTGTCTGTAGGTTCAAGGTCTGAGAAATACGGCGAGTGAAGTAACACTTCCCGTCCAGTATCCAGTAATTTTCTTTGCCTGATTAAAGCTGTATGGGGTCTTGCGTTGCCATTTTGTAAAATGACGTCTTTCAGATTAGCCAATGGTGGACGCTTAGATTACAGTTTTTCAAATTGATAACGAGGAACAGTACACCAATTATGTAGGAAATAGTAACATTTAACTAGTGATCCGATTTATTGGCGTAGGAAATAGACACATAAGCGTTTCCAAGCTTTCGCACATCAACCACATGGCGTTTTCAAGGAAGTTAGACAGAAACTGCATCTGGTTAAGGTGCGTAAGCTTGGAAACGCTTATGTGTATATTTCCTACGCCAATAAATCGGACCACTAGTAGAGCGTTACTATTTCTGATTTTTCTTTCAGCCTTTCCAACTGTTGGCAGTACAAGTCGGCATTTGTCGTTTGGTAATGTGTATGCAGCTCCCCCTTGATATTCCACCTTACACTGAACAACACATTTCTCGGATGCAGTCGTCCTCTTGAAGTCGATGGAGCAGGCTTCCCAACTCGGCATCAGTCCTCTGAGGCCTTATATTTCTGAAAAAGATCCACTTTTCATTGCCAATAATTGATTGTTCCAATACAGGTTCATTTCTGTGATACGCAAGCAAAGAAAGACACGGGGTCATTCTGCCCGATCGATTTCCTGCGGATACCCACGGGTCGAACTTTTTCTTAAACTCAAACGCATGAATCCTCCTTTTTATTGTTGTTCTGTGCACAGAAAACCTTTATCATAATTCTTCAACGGTAAGCTATTGGTCATTTGATATGACTTGGTTGAGATCCTCTTCAGGAACCTCTGATGGACGTTCAGAACGTGGTCGATCTCTGCAGCTTCTGCCTCCTACGCGGGAATTCTGGAACCAACGGCGACGCGTGTGGTTTCGTCTGCAGCATCCTTGCCATAAAGGTTGCGGCAAGATTCAGCGGCATTTTTGCTTTTGTCGAACTCATAAAGGAAACAATGGGTAATGGGATCCTTATTGCTTAACATGTTAACCCTTGTGCGACTTGTTCACGAATGAGATTCAGCTGCATACTTAGTACCATTTTATAGCCTACTCCTCGAAGCGTTGTCGCCATCACGCGCACGCCATCTGTTATTGGATTTGTTACTTAAATGTTTTACTTGGAATTTGCATCTTAAAGAATTGGATACACCTAATACTTTTGCATACACCTAATAATGTGGCATTAACTCACAAAACGCTTAAGGTGAAAAAAATTACATAAGAACATAAAAACTTTGCAAGGTTAAATGAGAGATATACGTCGCATAATAAAATTATGGTAGCCATTTGAAATGGAGAAATTAGTAAACGTAACTTAAAATACAAGTAGTATTAACTACAAGAGAAACTTCAATTTTCTCTTCAGATATCATTCACCAGCCCGTTGAAGATGAACTGAAGAGGAGCATTATCTTCCCCGCTAAGTGTTTTCTCCCCTTAGGGTCTTTTGCGGTTAGCATTTAGAAGATACTTGTATATACTGCGCTTTTCCCTCACTCATATGACTCTGCAATACAAAAGATGTATCCATTCCAGAACGTGAATTGAAATTTTAAATTTTAAGACCTTTTATTTTTAACAACTAGGTTCGTTTTTTTGGAGCACAAAACGTCATTTAATGCTTGGAATTCGTTCCTAATGTTGAATTAATGTTCCGTATCTGATAGAGTAACTTGATACCTTTTCGTTTGAAAATGCAAATAGTTGTGAAAATAAAGTACTAAACTTCTCAAAAATGCATGCATTTGTCTTGTTTCTAAAATTTTAAATAGTTTCTAAAGTTGGTTACGAAAAGAGAATTTAGAATTCAATATCAAAACACTTCGAAAGTTTTTGAGAAAAGTTCACAAAATGAAATCTTTACGGAAGTCCATGTCCTTGTATTTTACTTAAGTGGAAATAAGGGGAGGTTTCTTTGTCACTCTGAAATATATCATCCAAAACACTTTTCTTTCCGCCGACTGATTTCACAAGATTTCGCAGAGGGCCTTTTTGTAGCGGAGATGAATTTTTTTTTCTCTTCACTGCTGCATTCCTGCACCACGAAGATAAAGCACAGATCCTACTCTAACTTATATTAGCCACCAAAGAAGTGCGGAGCTTCGGAAAGTTTTATTGCCGTTTCTCCACTGGGTAAAGAAGATGTAATACCGGGAACTAGAGTTCTTGATTTTCAAAGTGAAACTTGATGAAAAGGAAACAGCGGAAGTGTCTTTTATTATATTTTCCCTCCCAATATTATTTTCTACGCGGATCCTTTAAACTGAAGCGTTCCTTCAATGTTTCTTGTGCGTGATTGTAGAATCAGTTTTCCAATCTGCTTTATTTGGCTTTTAACAAATTGCTTCGATTAAAATTTATGTGGATTTTATCAATCTGAGAAATCATTACTACTAGATAAGCTTTGATCCAACAAAATCGTATTTCTAAATTAAATTATGGATGAGTCATATAATGAAAGAGATGTACATATATGTGTTTAGAAATGGCATTTTTCACTTGACGTTCGGTAAAATGAGTAATATCCTATCCGACCACCAAAGGATAATTGTCCGGAAACCAATTGACCAGAATGATCGTTTCATGGAACTGTCTCTTAGCAGAGGAGGGCTGGCCTGGTGACGCACTGGGCTAAGCGCTGGCTTATGACCATTTGTCCGAGAAGGGTCCGGGTTCCAATCCCGGTGAGGACATGGATGTTGTGTTCGTCTTACGGTAATTGCTTTCTCCTTTCTATGGAACCAGTGGCCGTAAATGAGGGGCGGGCGACTGTTTATAGCCCATTATGTTGTTCATGGTGGTCGTTAAACCTTCGATCAAAAAAAAAATTAGAATTTAAGAGTCATTTAACTGGTGGACCGTTTCGCCAAAAGATCATTTTGCCTGAAAGTTTACTTCACCAAAAGATCTTATTGCCTGAAAGTTTACTTCACTAAAAGATCATTTTGCCTGAAAGTTTACTTCACCAAAAGATCATTTTGCCTGAAAGTTTTCTTCACCAAAAATTGTTTTGCCCGAAAGTGTTCTTCCCCAAAATATCATTTTGCCTGAAAGTTGACTTCACCAAAAGGTAATTTTGCCTGAAAGTTTTCTTCGTCAAAAGATCATTTTGTGGAAATAAATGTTTCACCTAAAATTCATTTTACCGAGCAGCTCGTTTCAAAGAAAAAGAAATCCCAATATTGCGATGTTCATCTGAAACTACCATTTGCTGAAATGTTTCCATGTTCCGAAATATCATTTAATTTAAATGATCACTTCACCTGAAAATACTTTTGTCGAATAATTTATTTCAAAGAAAAGGAAATTACAACACTGTGATGTTCATCTGATCAAAGCACCACACACATATTAAGAAGCAGATACCAGCTCTCCTGTCATCCAGTCACACTGTTCCACCAGCACTGCATGCAGCATATACCTTACAGCGGGCGAAATCCACACCGAGGGGTATGTCGACAGCGTGTTACAATTCACAATTGCAGGAGTGTGTCATGCTTAGCACCAAGTGGTGCAGAAGCTCTAATGTTAAACTGTCCCACTACTGCTGAAGAGCCATGATAAATGCTGGAATGATTTCTGGTGAGGGATTACTTTGAACAACGCGCCTATTCACAAATTTGCTTGCATATTCGATGAGATTGAGATCAGGGGAGTTTTCTGTACCATCCATCTGACGAACATCCTCATTTTACGATACTTGATCAACAGGTGCTGTGCGGCGAGGACTTGCGGTATCGTCCAATAGAACCAGATCTCCGCCCACAGCCCAACGGACAAACGAATATAACGAAGAATATCAAATCATTGCTGTATCGCTGCCTGGTTATAGTCCCGAGATCTATCAGCTGTAGTTCTGTACGTTCATTGGATCCGTTCTTTCTGCCCGGTCAACGGTGTTCCAAGCAAAATACTCAGTCCTACTTTTGCTTTATATCATTTGCTGCTTCTACTCGAGAAGAGACTAAAGAGGCTTTTATCCACAGATATTATACAGTAACTGTGTACATTGATCTAAGAACCAGACAACGTAAGATATACACCTCTGATGACAGACGGTAAAATGAACCTGGATGGTGGTAGACGGCGTACGGATTCCCTAGCATTTATTTCAGTTGTATTTAAACGTCTTAGCATGACTAGGCACGATATTATTGCACACCAGTGCCCGCTTGAATACGATTATCAAGCTGTACCACGGTGCTTTTCAGACAAAGCACTGCCACTGTTTCTAGCTAAGAGTCATCCCGCTTTCTTGTACAGCTAGGATGACCTCTAACAAAATATCTGGCAGTGCTTTTGCGTCAGCCGAATGCTTACTGAATCCGTGGCACTGTGATGTGTGCTACTCCAAATTCTTTGGCGACGGTAGTCATAGTCCAGCCTTCTTCGAGCTTGCAGATTATTCGGTCTCGTAAAAATTATTCATATGATGTCTGCAAAACGTCCTTTTCTTCCCTCAGATACGCAGTTTCTCGTTCCGTTGCTGTTAGACATAAAAAATTGTTGAACTCATATGAGACTCAACTAAGACGCCAAACTTCAGAGGCTATACGCAGCTGTCAGGTTCTGACAACAATTTGCATACGGGATACTCCAGACAGCACAGCCTTGCAATTTAATGTAAGCCTAACACTGAACCCCCGTCGTTTGGGAATAGAAGAAGGTAGCTCAGTGTTGGGCCATTGTTTAATTGTGAGGTTGTGCTGCCTGGGCGCATCATCGAATGTCTTCACACGTCACCATACATTCCTCTTAGAAAGCTGTTTTTTCTGAAAGATGTTCTGTAATCGCCAGATTTTAAGATCAAAATAACCCTTTAGCCATCATAACACTCAGAATGGCCGTACGTGCAAAAGACTGAGGGAACTAGAAACGCCTACCTAAAGTGAGTAGAATGTCCTACCCTCAGTTGTACTTTGAAGTTTCATGGTATGCGCGGGATATATTTCTGTCACCATTTTTCCCACTAAAATTAAGCTAAGCAACCGTCAGTTTTTCCTGGGGCTATATCATTTATTTTCATTACATCACATCGCCATTCAGTGCAGTGATTGCTCTCCAGAGACGTCTGAAGCTGAATGCATATCAAGCCTACAAATCAGAAGTTCCGTGTGATGACTCAGTAGTACTTTCTCTTTTGTTATCCTGTAAGAGAGGAGAAAGAAATCCAAAAGCTAGCGACATATAGTTTCGGGCATTTTGGTATTCTGAGCGATACACAATTTTAGGAACTCGGTTGCTAAAGGATCAAATCACTCGACCTGTGAGTACATAAATGCGAATTTAGATAACCCTTGAATAACGGAAAACTCTGGATTAAAAGTCATCAACCGGTAGATATTACATAATCCTTCAACTGCCCTTGGTAACACAGTGTGTGACATGCCTACCTCAGAGGTGGAGCATATGTCAAGAAGGCAAAGTTGCAAAGCAAACTTCAAAGCTGTAGCTTAATCGGGAAAGCATTCGGCTCTGTAGCAGAAGGATGCAGGTTTGAGTTCTGTCACCGAAAATTTGTGTTTCGTTATAAGTGTAGAGTCACGATTTCAAAGAACCGTTTGTAAATTCATATGAGAAATGTAGTCGATTCACTATTTCATATTACAGCTGCATTTTTCTTTTGGACTTAAACGTAAAGTATGTAAACATACGTTATATTGGCATCGATGTGCTCACCCGTCTGCCTGTTTATTAGCACCACATTTCGGCATCCATTCGTCGGGAGGGGCGGATTGGCTCACCGGGACACCGGGATATTTCCCGGTGGACCATTTGAAAATGGCCACTTTCTCGTATCCTCTTTGTCTGGATTGTTTGGAAACAAAGCATAATTATTTTGGTACTTATGAATAAGGATCGTTAACTTCATTTAGCTTTGTATTATCTGTCTAAAATGTTTTCTTAAAAAAGTTGGCGTTTCCTTCTATCTATCTAAGTAGCTATCTATCTATCTATGTCTAGGACGTTTGTTCTAAAATGACAAAGCAAAAGTATCTTTAATTCCGTGAAGAATTTCCCGCGGGACCAAGCACTCTGTTATAAATAAATTAATGTAACTACGGTTAAGCGTAGGTCGTTGGACTTGGAGCCAAATGGTCATTTGTAGGCCCTAACTCCTTTCGCAATTTCAAAGGAGGCACTAGTAACCATTTTGATAATCCATTATTCTCACATCTCTATCCACTTAGAGATATAGAGCACAAAGCGATTCCCCGGCAGAGTTGTTCTGAAAAATCCGTGTCTCACCCCCAACTGTCTTGAAAGAAACAATAATTTATCGGTACTGGTTCATGAATGAAAATGATAGTTCATAATTCAAATAATAGGTAGACTTGAAAAAGGCGTCTATTCTAGGAGTGGTACGAATACCGTTGCGCAGTACACGATCAGTGACCAAATAATTATAATTGTACCCCGTTTTGAGTACGGTTTAATGCTTATACACTAAAGTGCCAGAAAAACTGGTACAGCCGTGCTTATGCAAAATGCATAGCAACGTCACCTATGCGCGTACTCGGTTGCGTCCGCCAGTGCATATATCAAGCGATAAACATCCTTGCCAGCTGTCAGAGATGTTTTCAGCATGAGGATGACAAATAATAACGTTTTAAGCGATTTTCAACGCGGTGTCATAGTTGGCGCTCGTGAGATGTGCCATAGTATTTCGGAGGTTGAAACGAAGTTCGGAATTTCACGGACGACCATTTCAAGGGTGTACCGTGACTACAAGAATTCCGGCAAAACCTCCAATCTACGATACCAGTATGGCCGTAAAAACACATTGGGTGAACGTGACCATCGTCGGCTGTCAAGAATCGCTTAACGCGATAGGCGTGCAACACTCTCGCAGGTTTAATCGGAATTCAATGCTGGAGCCTCAACAAGCATCAGCGTCCGGACTGTGCAACGTACCCTGCACGATATGGGCTTTGAGAGCCGACGCCCAACTCGAGTCCCCTTGATGGGTGCACGCGTGGGCACGGCAACACCGCCACTGGACACTTGATGATTGGAAACAAGTAGCCTGGTCTGACCAGTCGCGTTTTCAACTGGAAGGGTTCGTGTATGGCGCAAAAACCATGAAGCCATGAATCCCGCCTGTCAACAGGGAACTACACCTGCTGGTGGGGGTCCTTAATGGTATGGGGTGTGTTTAGCTGGACTTCACTGGGACCCCTGGACGTCTACAAACGTCTGTGATAGGGCAACGCTATGTGCGCATCCTTTCTGACGAGGTACACCCGTTCATGTCCTGCATTCATGCTAATCAGTTGGACCTGTTCCAACAGAACAATGCACCTTCACACAAGTGTGGGGACGCCACATTATGGTTAGAGGAGACTTCATCTGAGTTTTGGGTGTTGCCATTCCCACCCATGTCCCCACATCTGAACGTGATAGAACACATTTGGGATGCTATGCAACGTGCTATCGAACACAGGAATCCGAGACCTTGGAATACACCCGAATTGTGGAACGCTCTGCAGGAAGTATGATGTACATTGCCTACAGCATATTTCCGGAAGCTAGTGGAGTCCATGTTCCGTCGTATTTCTGCAGTCCTGCGCTTCCGTAGGGGACCTACCAATTATTAGACTGGTGTACCAGTTTTTCTGGCAATTCAGTGTACATTAAAACGTGAATGGATTTTCAAAATTGTTTCATCTTTAAATTGCTGTTAGAATTTGTTCACGTCTGAATTCGTTTTACAATGCTACAGTTCTCTTTCATCTAGGGGTTAACAGAATTTCTTTCATGATGGAATTTTGAGATGTGGTCCTGTGAGTAAGTGTGTTTCTGTAGTGGACCACAAGACTAAAATTCCAGGCCTGGTTTCGTTGACCCAATCTGTCCCTATTCGTCGGATTTATAAATTTGGCAATCTTTGGAGTTGCCTGAGCCACGAAAAAAGTTCCTTAATTTCATCCTATTTTAATGCACTATTTTGCCGCTAGGGGCCATAAGTGCACAAAGCTATGTGACTACATAGATGATTTATTCAATCTCACTGCTATTAAAATCTTATGAAGAAAATTATATTTCGTTGAGTAATCTTCATTAAGTGAAACAATGAAAGATCAACAAGTTTGTAAAATCATGCAATATATTGATTTTAATACGCTTTCCAACATACCAGAAATCATTGCTCAAGTTATCACTCAAGTTGTGAGATTAATGGTTGTGGAATAAATCTCGGTCCTGTGCCCTGACCTCTGATCCCATTTCGATGATATTCAACAGAACCGGTTCGGTATACCTCCGAAATAACATGATAAAGTTTTGTCCCCATCGAAGCATTTTTACGTAAATTATGATACATAAGGGCTTGTAACGTATACTCTAGATTCAGTTTCCTTTTTAATTTACTATCTGTTGTTATTTTATTTTCCTATGCAAATTATCTTCTCACTTAACGAGATGTTATTTCTCCCGCTGAATTATATGTGGCAACGAGTGTAAGTCATGACGTGGTGGTATGCAGTATATATAGGCGCGTTCAACTATACCAAGCAGCTTCGTTTTAGATATGATAGGTTCTTCCATTAATATTGTTATCTACGATAGTACGAAAGTTCTGAATATCAGTAGTTGTGTTTTGTTGGAGTGTGTTTGAGTAATACCAGGAGTTCCCCAATAAAAGGTTAAAAGTGAGTACGTTTTCTTAGTTCATTTTATTGTCAGACCTCTGTCTGGCCGTTAAGTTTATTTCATTGAGTGTCTACCTTAAGTGCAGGGTATATTGTGTTTACCGCTCTAATAAGGAGCCTTCAAGGTACTAATGTACTAAAACCGAAGTTATATTACTGAAATTCAAGATAATGAGGAACGCTGAGTAAAATGAAGTTCCATATTCAATGAACTTATTGCACGTGCGTGTCTTACCTAAACAAACTCTAGCACTTTGAAGATTAGGCACACTTTAGCTACGTCGAGTAACCTTCCAATAACCCTAACGTGACTTAACGTAAGCTTCCCTGCACTACACCCCCAGCGGAGAACTTTATTCATTATAGGCTATGGAATAGATCCCGCTCATGTGCCCTAACCTTTCACCCCATTTCGCCCATTTTCAATAGGATTCGTCCCAAGGCAGGCCCCTACAACATACTAACATTTTATCCAAATCGAAGCATTTTACGTAAATTATGACGCGTAAGGGTGTTGGAAGTGATTCCGCTCCTATGTCCTGACCTTTGACCGCATTTCGCCCATTTTCAAAAGGGTTTGCCCCCAAGTGGTCCCCTACCACATACTAACATTTCATTGAAATTGAACCGTTTTTACTATAGATATGACGCATAAGAGCAGTGGAATGGATCCCGCTCCTATATCCTGACCTTTGATACCATTTCGTCCACTTTAAATATGGTTCCTTCCCAAGTGGTTCCCTACCACATTATAAAATTTCATCGAAATCGAACGATTGTTACGCGAGTTATCGTGCGGACGGGCATACGAACACAACACGTGATGTAATGAGGCAGATGGGAATCGTGACCATCTGCTCGAAAGAGTGTGACGTCATAAAACTTTAATAGGATCCACACAAAACGCGTGACGTAATGAGACAGATGGCGTGACAGCGCGCCAATATCTCAATCGTGAGCTTGTGACGTCATAAGATTTCTAATTATGGTTTACATAAATGGGACGACGCCATGACACTAAAAACGTGGTAATTCGGAATGGTTATTTAACCCACTATACCAATTTTCCTAAATTCGAGATCAAGCTAAATCGATTTCTAGTACCAGAAAACGGTAGGTTAACGACTTTCATCAAAATTCTTAGAGCCGTTTTTAAAATAAAATTTACATAGATACAAGAGATGCTCCTTTAAGGTTGACGTCAAGTAATTTTGCTTCCTATACTTCCAATGGAAAAACTTCTGTACACATTTTCTTCACAATTAATGTGTTCCTAAGGATAAAAATTTGAATATCGATTAAAATAGCTTCATTTTATAACTTGGAATACTTAATATTCTCTGAAACATAACCATAATTTTGCAATCCAACATTTATTTGCCTACTGACGTCATCAATGTACAGGTCGTGCCATCTTTTGTCTGGTTTCAACATCACCATAGGGAACGTTATTGTTTTTAATATAATTATGGTTATGTTTTAGAAAATGTTAAATATTCCAAGTTATAATATGAAGTTATTCTAATCGATTTTCAAATTTCCATTCTTAGGAACACACTAATTTTTAAGGAAATGTGTACAAACGTTTTTCCTTTGAAAAATATAGGAAGCAAAATTAGTTGACGTCCACCTCAATAGTATGGGATAAGGGCGATGGAATGGATCCCGATCCTATGTACTGACCTTTAACCCCATTTGCCCCATTTTCAACAGGATTCCTCTCCAGGTGCATCCCGCTCCTATGGCCAGACCTTTGACCCCACTTCACCCATTTTCAATAGGTTTTGTTCCCAGGAGGTTCCCTACCACATACTAACATTTCATTGAAATCGAACCATTTTTAAGCAAGTTATGAGGCATAAGGGCAATGGAATGGATCCCGCTCCTTTGTCGTGACCTTTAACCCCATTTGTCCCATTTTCAAAAGGGTTCGTCCCCAGGTGGTCCTCTACCACATAGTAAAATTTCATCGAAATCGAACCGTTTTTACGTACGTTATCGTGCCGATAGACGGACCGATGGACGGAGAAAATTGGAGCATATACGCTTCTTCAACCTGCAGTTGGAAAGCGTAAAAAAAATGCATATTCTGTTTACCTTGCTATATCTGCTTCAGAAAGTACGTTATCAAACATTATTTTATTTTATTTTATTTTTTGGCGAATAGATTTCATTGAGAGAAGTATTTTCCGGATTCGTACTGGTTTTTCATAATAGAGACCTTTCCCACTAGGAGGATAGATAGAAAGCACCGATTGAGAAAAATAGGTTTTTCAGCGGATATTTGTGACAGTAGCAAACATGTCCATATGTATTATCCTTCCAGGAACCCAGAGCACTTGCTTCCACATCTCGGATTCAAAACGTGATATTGAAGGACAAAAAACTGTTTCACTTCGGACCCCATTGTCAGTAACTAGCCTGCATTCCGTCCTAGGACGGTGAAATTTTAATTGAAGCAGATTGAAAACAAATCAAATAGACCAATAATTCAAACACTCAACGTGGAGCAGAAACACCAAACAGAAATCATCGCTCTTTTCACGTTCATATGTGAGTCATGGAAAAATTCTCATCGGCCGCCACCGGGAATCGAACCCAGAGTCTTCCAGTTACGCGCCGGACATGCTACCACTGCGCCACACTCACATGTGAATAACTGCCAAGCTGCATGGCAGGTTGCTTCATGGAGCCCCGCACAATACTGGGGATTCAACAAAGATGGAGAGCAGCAACTAAACAAATAACTAAGAGGCGAATGGATAATTAATTCAAACACTAGACGTGAATCAGGAACACTAAACAGAAATCATCGCTCTTTCCACGTTAATAAGTTAGTCACGGAAAAATTTTCATCTTTTGCTGCGGCAACTCAGTTATTAACGTGGAAAAAGCGATGATTTCTGTTTGGTGAATCAAATAGACGTCGGATTTCTGTAAGAAAATGCAGGGTGTTTGAGAATTATTGGACACATTACAAAATTATATACTGAGTTGCCACTTTTATTATGATTACCCCCCAGTACTTCGTTGGGCAACCTCTTGCATTTAATACTGCGTCGATTCTTCGTGGCATGGAATCCACGAGATGTTGATAGGTGGTTGGTGGGATCTGAGACAATGCTTGATGAATCGCATTTTCCAGGAGTGTGAGATTGCAAGGTTGTGGATCTAGCTGTCTGATGGCTCGTTCAAATTCATCCCACAAATTCTCATAGGGATTGAAATCTGCAGATTGTGGGGGCCACCTAAGCAAAGTAAGCTGTACAATACGAGCACTCTGGCAGGACGCATTATCTTGTCATCGCCATTGGGATAAACCATCCACATGACAGGATGCACTTAGTCAGCAACGATGTTTAAAGATGATGTGCCAGTTAGACGTTGATCAACACGAATTAAAGGTCCCAAAGCATGCCAGGAAAGCATTCCCCAAACCATAACGTTGCTTCCACTAGCTTGAAGCATTGTAGCAATGAATTCGGGTTCCAAGCTTTCGTGCTGTTTCCGCTAAATTCTCACTCGGCCATCGGCATGGTGCAACTGAAAACGTGATTTATCGGACCATAATTTCTTTCCAATTATCGACTGTCCAATCCTTGTGTTCCTGTGCGAACTGGAGACGTTTTCTCTTGTTAACTGCAGACAACAAAGGTGTTCGAACAGGCTTTCGGCTGCTATATCCCATCCGATGCAGTGTATGGCGAACAGTGCGTGCAGAGATCATTTGAGGGAATCCTTGATTAAGATGGTCTGTAATTTGCTGCGGTGTTGCCTTTCTGTTGTCTGTTACCAGTTTGGACACTCTCCGTTCAGCCCGAGCAGTCACTAGTCGATAACGACCACACGTTGTACGTTGAGACCCAGTTTTTTGTCTGACAGTCCAGTCTGTAAACACTTTAACAACAGCTGCTCTGGAACATTTCACGAATGTGGCGGTTTCGGTGATACTCCCGCCATGGCTCCGAGCTGCTACAATCATCCCACGCTGAAAGTCCGTAAAATCGCATTATTTACCCATCTCGTCACCTAAAAATCACGTCTACTAATGTCGCAAGCACTAAGCTTTCCCTTTTTATACTAGCCTCGCTCTCTGGCGGCAATAGCGTGCATCCATAGCTCATTTGCTTAAAACTGGCAGGTGGCCAAACTAAAGTGGCCACTCAGTGTATAAAACAATACATTAAACAGATAGAAAGAAACTGACTGTACTAACTTACAATGTAACAACACAAGTTAATAAATTTCAATGTGAGATCCTTTGGTTGCTCGAAATACGTCCGAGCGATACTTGATTCCATGCCATGTATTGGCAAACATTGTGAGGAGTTATGGGATTAATAGCAGCTGTGATACGCTGCTTCAGTTCCTGAAAATCAGTACAAGCCGTCTAATAGACACCATGCTTCACATAAATCCACATAAAATAATACAATGGAGTTAAATTTGGAGTGCGAGGAGGCCACGGAATGAGACCACCACACCCAATCCATCTGTTGGGGAAATGCTCATTTAGGCACTATTTGAATTTTATTAGCATGAAACTTTAATTTCTTGTGCAAGCTATCGTGAACTGTCGATTTCGGAATGCACAGTTCTCTGCTTTCTTTACGAACGGATTTCCTGGGGCTTTGTCGGAAACTTTCATTAACTTGGTCAATCGTCTCACCGCTGACGCTAGGCCTACCGGCTCCTCCACGATGTTCCACATTGCCAGTGTCTTTAAACTGTTTCATCCAATGCTTAATTGAATTCGTTGACGGAGGATTACAACCATATTCTAAACGGTACCGTATTTTAACTTTAATGACAGACTTCAATTCCGCAAGCCATAACACACACATCGTCTTCTGCAATACGGATGACACTACTGATTGCGCATTTCACATACATTCCTCATCAAGCCACACCTAGCGCCATCTATCGGATTATGAGAATAACAATACTGCAAAACAAAAATATAGAAACCATGTTAGTAATACGTGACATAGAAAAACAGACAATGCTCATAGTTGGTTTTTTTACATAATTTTGTAATGTATCCAATGATTCTCGGAAACCCTGTATAGTAAATATCATCAACGTAAGAGCCGAGAATGTTCTTAGATGTGATTTTGCTCACTTTGACATATCAAAATGTAAGTTTTTATTGTAGGTTAGAGCGCTTTAAATGGATCCGGGTATTTATATTTATAATAGAGAGCCCGTCGCGAAATATTTTGCAAAATGTATAAGATAATCAACACTAAACTCTGAATGTTCGATAAAATAAAAAAAGGAAAAAATAAATAAAACGTTAAAAGTAATTTTCGAGTTGTGTTGAATCAAATTAAAACACAAACTCAACTTGCCGTGGTATTAAGAATTCAATTCGAATTTTGTAGATCGGATAAATATGATGTAGAACGAGTCCTTGATAATCCAATGTTTTTTAATTAGCACGCGAGCAGCTTGACAACTTAAAGTGATCGCGTGGATCACGATCACATGACATTAAAAAAAATGTGAGCATGTGGCGTTCCTCGGTTTTGAAACTCAATCGTGTAGTTATGAGCTGTCAGTTTTCTCAAAACCCTGAACTGTTTGATCTTCCGTGAATGATTTCAACTTTAACTTGCAAGTAAGACCGTTACGAAATATTGTGTACATTAATATTTTGTATAATATGGCGTATTTTACTGTGTTTCCTCTCACAATCAATAGATGGCGCCACAATGCAGACGTTGCTGTGGCGTCAAGCGTTCCAGACAGAAAGAAAGAGAGAGAGAGAGAGGTCTGGCTGTTTGTTTATATGTATAGTGAACATTTGGACAATTTCGATTTGTTTTAGAAAATTATGAATTTCACAAAAGTTTTCTAACAAATAGGCCCAACTATGGCAAGACAGGAGTGGGAGTTTCCCCTGTCGCAGCTCAGATAGGGTACAAAAATGAGTGCTTGCAATCTGATTAGAATTGGAATTCAAACCTTTTGCACCCTGTTTCCAGTACATATTTGTTTACGTCATACCTTGTCATTTGTTCAATTACAAAATTTTTCTCTGGTTTAGGATACTAAACCAGAAATATTCCCTAATGTCCCTGGTTTTAGTATCCTTGGCAGCTTAAAATTCGCATTTTCTTCCTCAAAATATTTAGGGAATATTAGTGGGTCACATTTAGGAACGAAAGGGAGGTTGTATAGTCTGTCAAACTAAAAACGAACCACGTCACACCTCGAAAACAATTTGGTCTACTGCTTTTCTTTAGTCGGATGAACAACACGTGCGTTGAAAGACAGGGATATCGTTTACATTGTAAGAGAATATCTGGGAACTACTCGAACATTACTATGGCTGCGAGCCACTATTGTCTATCTGCTCGATGTGAATCCGAAGGTCACAACTCCAAAGCAGTTGAGAAAAACTGTGCAAACCGACACAGTTTGATTGTGGGTCCCCCATAGAAATAACGTTGAGGTATCAGGTTAATTTTGTTTTGCCGAGCAGAGTAGATACAGTGAAACCTCCCAGTAGCGGTTACTCCTGAGTCGGAAAAATCCACTCGTTGTTCAAAGATTAGGCCTGAGTTAATATTGTTTGGAGATTGCATTTATACAAAAGACAAATAAGTCACTGAAACTTCCTCTCACAGAAAACGGTTTAAGTGCTTTTTTCCCCAGTGTTGAAAATAACTCAGTTTAAATAATGAGTACATTTTATTAAAAATTACTGTGATATGTACATGTTATACATAGCTGATTCTGCTCAAGGAACAATTCCTTTAGCATTATGTTTTGTTCCTAGCTTATCGCTTCAGCCGAAGTACCAAGGAAGCTAAGGGGGCAAATACCTTCTTCGTGACTGAAATGGTGTGTTTTAATACACCTTCTTCATAACTGACTGGATGTGTTTTATTAGAATTTCTTTATGACCGAATGAGTGTGTATTATTAGACCTTCTTCATGACTGAATGGGTGTGTTTTATTACACCTTCTTCATGACTTAATAGGTGTATTTTATTAGACATTCATGACCGAATAAGTGTGTTATATTAGACCTTCTTCAGGACTTAATGGGTGTGTTTTATTAGACCTTCTTCATGACTGAATGGGTGTGTTTTATTAGACCTTCTTCATGACCGAATGGATGTATTTTATTGGGCATTCTTCATGACTAAATGGATCTGTTTTATTAGACCTTCATGACCGAAAAAGTGTGTTAAGATCTTCTTCAGGACTTAATGGATGTGTTTTATTAGACCTATGTGTTTTATTGGACCTTCTTCATGACTTAATAGGTGCGTTTCATTAGACATTCATGGCCAAATAAGCGTGTTATATTAGACCTTCTTCAGGACTTAATGGGTGTGTTTCATTAGACCTTCATTATGACCGAATGGGTGTGTGTTATTAGACCATCTTCATGAATCAATGGGTGTGTTTTATTACACTTTCTTTATGACTTAAGATGCACGTTTTATCAGACATTCATGGCCGAATAAGCGTGTTATATTAGACCTTCTTCGGGACTTAATGGGTGTGTTTTATTAGACCTTCTTCATGACCGAATGGGTGCATTTTATTGGACCTTTTTCATGACTGAATGGGTGTGTCTGTTTTATTAGACCTTCATGACTGAATACGTGTGTTACATTATATCTTCTTCAGGACTTAATTGGTGTGTTTAATTAGACTTTCTTCGTGACTTAATGGGTGTGTTTTATTACAGCTTCATGACTGAATGGGTGTGGTTTATTACACCTTCTTCAGGACTAAATGGGGTGTCTGCTGACGGCTGTTAAGAGGTTCCCGTGTTTGGAGTTTATTGTTAATATTAATCCTACCGCAGCTGACAGATCAAAATTCATCATTTTTTGGAGGTGTCTGTTAACGGAGTATAGATATATCTCTCTATATACGGTATATACAGACAGCGAAATGGATGAGCAATATTTTGAGGTTTGCCCCGGGCGTAGAAATGCGTTGTGACGCGTCCGTTACGAGACAAGGTTTTCTAGACGTTCAAAAAATCGGAAAATTCCTGCTTCATAATTATTTGTTTGAATCTTTTACCAAAATACGTTCTCGTTACACATGCTGATTCGGGATTATTCTACTTTCCCTTTCTTTTATTTGAAAATGTTCTCCTTTGTGATTCGGCTACACTTGAGTATAACTTATTTATAAGCTTAATTTTTACTAAAACCAGTCAGCAAGGAAAGTGATTCTATTTTCCGTAAAAACAAAGTTTGATTTCATTGGGAAATATGCAGCAGAAAGCCCAAATTTGCCCCCTGCTCGAGAGCGATGTATGTCGAACAAACCGTGTTACTGCAAAACCGCTGGGAAATGTCGTGCGAAAGCAATCTAATGAAGTCGTGGCTCTGATTATCACTCAGCCTAATTGACGAAGCCGTGTGTGAGCGACACAGGTTTATGTTTCCGAGAGACGGACGTTAAGAGAGTCGTTTGCTGGCGTGTGGTCTGCTCCGCTAACTAACTTCCTCGCTTCAGGGGCAATATTCCTCTTTCTTCGTCTGTGCGATTAAGTCTCCAGCCCTGCAGTGGAATGCCGAGGAAGGAATCCCATCCCTAAATGAAGCATCGGCGCTGAAGGACATGTTGACGCTGTCCATAAAAATTTGGTGTTTAGCGAAATACTAAGCTATCCTCTTTTTGAATCTATTCTTCTTTGTTGTCCGTAATGTACGGAAGTTTCCAACAAGTTGTTACGAATTATCTGATAAACCGTAATCACCCAAAGGAATCGCGCCTCGTGGAATACTTGGACGAAAACATAGTAAATATGCATGGCGGCAACTCAAACTAAGTGTCGTTCCCAATTTTTTTAATGTTATAATTGCAGCAAATGCCCAGTATGTAGGTCGTCAAGAAAGTTCTTGAAGCAGTTTCGTAGAAACAACGCTCTCCGCACGAAGACGAGGAATTTCATGGGATGTACTAAGAAAGTTTTAGTCGTTGATACGCTACAGCTGAAGACTGCACATTTGGAATTGTTTAGGAAAACCCATTGAAGTTCGAGTTTCCGTCACTGAGTTGCTGAAGCGTATACGACCTGCGTTTACAAGACGTTCTTTGTCTAGAGGTGGCGGTGTGTTAAATGTTTACAACGTGGAAAACTATACGTTTTTCAATGGCTATTCGAAAAACAGCCTAGTTAATGTCATGCAGATCGCTGGTGGTAGAAGGAGGATTGCTGAACATAATTTTCCTAGAGATTCATTTTCATGCATTTAATCCTATTGACATCAATGAAAAGCCATGCAATTAAAATCTGAAGTGTGCCGCCCCGGTGGCGCAGTGGTCTAAGGCGTTGGCCTCTGATCATTCGTCCGTAAGGGGTCCGGGTTCGAATCCCGGTCAGGCATGGATGTTGTGTTTGTCTCACGGCATTGGCTCTCTCCCTTCCCTGGAACCAGTGACCCTAAATTAGGGACGGGCGACTGCTTATAGCCCATTTGAGTTGCTCACGGTGGTCGTTAAACCTCCAATCAAAAAAAAAACAGAAATCTGAAGTGATTAAAAAAATCAGTTTTATATTTTGTACTGTCGTTATTGACAAACTCACCACCTAATTTCATTCATACGTTCGCCTTCTTTGTATTACCACTGGAATATTCTGAACTTGTGTTTCATGTATTGCATTTTACAACGCATTCTTTTTACGCAGGATTTTTTTACCGATAGTAATTTAATTTTATTCTGACGCAAACATTTCCTTAACGTCTTCAATCAATGTTAAAAATCATGTTCTGAAAACAATCAATCTGAACTTCTTCAGCTGTTGCGAAACGGAATCAGGGAATTGTGTGAGATTTCTGACCTTTCAGTGGATTTTTATCTACACTGCTGGCCACCCAAAATGCAACACCAAGAAGGACACGAGATAGCAAAGCCAGATTTACTGGACACATAACAACAGATACAAAGATGAAACGATTGAGCTTACAGGCCCGTGCGACTTGCGGAACACGCAGCCATCAATAGATCGTGTGGCCCCCATGGATGGCAATAACGGCCGCTACGCGCCGCGGCATCGAACGAAAGTGGCTTTGGATGTGGGCTTGGGGTATGTCGGCACAGGCTGCTTCCACACGTTGCCACAGTTCATCAGGCGTAACCGTGTGTGGTGTTTTCCGGGCCACTCGGTTGCCGATCAGCGACCAGACGTGTGCAATGGGCGACATATCGGTAGAACAGGTGAGACACGGCAACTGTGACACCTGGTGGGCCGTGAAGAATTGCTGCACGATTAGTGCCACGAGGTGGCACGCATTGTCCTGTTGAAACGTGGCCGCTGGCAGGTCCTGCAGGTAAAGAAGGACTACAGGCTCCAAAACGTCGGAGATGTAGCGGTGGCTGTTGAGCGTACCGGCGACGCGTACCAGGGGAGTGCGTGTGTCATATCCAATTGAGCACCAAACCATAACGCCAAGCGACGGACCGGTATGGCGATGCATAATGCAGGCGTCATACAGTCTCTCGTCGCGGTGCCGCCACACGTGGATCCGACCATCGTGGTGTTACAGGCAGAAGCGGGATTCGTCGGTTAAGACAATGTCGTGCCATTCCGTAGTCCAGGTGCGGCGTTCAACGGCCCACTGTCGCCGCACTCGCAAGTGGTGTAACGTCAATGGTAATCGGAGCAATGGGCGCCGTGCGAGAAGTCCCATCTCCTGCAGACGACGTCGAACGGTACGTGCTGACACAGGTTGTTGCGCAACACACCCTAATTCCTGCGGTAACGTTCGTGATGTGGCGGTGCAAGCCGTCAATGCCCGCCGCACAACATGCCGGTCATCTCGTTCGGTTGTGTACCGCGGCTGCTGCAATCGCTCACGTCGTTCCGACCGTCCCTCCTGCACCCAGAGAATTCATACTCGCCTTACTGTGGCTGGATGTCGTCCCACACGGGCGCCGATCTATCGGTACGATAAACCGCTGTCGCGATAAGCCACTATTCGTTCTGTGTCGAACTCCGAAACGTGTTGGAATGACTGCCGTATTCTGCGACGAGGCATCAGGAAGCTTCCCACGCACATGTCCAGCAGCACAACACACTTCCACTACTTACACCCCGCCTTCTGTGCATCCTTCTTATAGTGCTTCTCGGTGGCGTGCCGGGATATCACCCCTTAATAGCTTAACAAGCCCGCGCACCGAACACCGGAAGCTGCGTGACGTAGGGGAGAGTAGGCTGATGTCCGTGGTGGGTGGTCGAGCATGCATGAGCTTGCTCACTCTGTGTAAGCGTGACTACGGATGTGCGTGGTTGTTGTTGTCAAATTGTCAACTAAATTTATTTTCATAGAGGAATATTAAAAGTATTCAAATTCCCTACTAATGGGGAGGTTCTCAGAAAGTGGATTACAGCAATAAAGCGTGAAAATTTTCAAGTGACCAAGACCTCTAAGGTACGTGGAAACCTTTTGTTAACCTTATTTTAAACTACTCGTGGAATAAAAATTTCGAACTAGAAAATTTAAATTTGACTAATTTTATAATCTAATGCATCTCACAGCGGGAAGTCAAAGCACTGAAAAGATTTTTGAAAAATGAAATTTATGTTTGTAATGGAAAGAATAGATTACTTGTGTTGTTATAGTAACCCATAACATGTTTTTGCCAATGTATCAAATAAGTTCAAAGTAAAATATGTATATTTAGGAAGGGATTTTAAACTTTATTATGGACACAGAATAATAAGGGTTGCATGTTTTTGATCCCAAGAGTAATATGTTGATACATTCGTACTTAGTTATTTAAGTGTTTAGGCAGCGCCAGGTTAACTTTTTTGGGGTCCCTATTTCTAGGCACAAGTGCTTGTAAAATACCTATATCTTATACGAAATATATGTATGTCATGTACACATCTAACTTGCCTATGTCCTTTATATAAATGCTAAGGCCTTGTTGCCATGTGAAATACATCTTTTGTGTTTGCAGACATGGAGAATTGCATTGAATTATCATTTTTAATATTTATTACTAAAGGAATACAAACACTGAATCAAGTATAGACAGCAAAAATTAGATATGAATGCACAAAAACAGAAGTTCATACATAGTTCAGGAGTAAGTTTGCCTTTAAAATGTCCGTTTAAAGATTTTGAAGCATTTTTCTACAAACCAACACATTGAAGAACTTTCGTGTGAGCAGTGTGTATGCTCTATCTGTGGTTGGATGGGAATTTATCAGAACCATTCAATTTCTCAAAAATTAAGTGAAATATATCAGTACTACCTGGGCAAGAAATTACTTACTTGCCCAGGTAGTAAAAGCTGGATGCGCAGGAAAATTTATCTTTTAAGATAACAAACCAGAACCCTAATTTTTTCTAAGTTAAAAATATGAACTGTTTTAACATGTTTGCACTTCCATTTTAAGGGTCTGTATTACAAATGTTCAATGCACAAACGTGTGTATATCAATTTTTAAGATGCTGATGCTAAAATTGGTATGAAATGGTACGATGATGAAACTGGTGTTTCGGAAATTTAGTGATTCTGCCATGTTCCTTTTTTAAAGTTTTCTCCCTTTGTCACTAAACATGAGAGGCCAGTTACATCAGAGGCATGCAAACTGTTGTTGATTATAAACAAAATTTGGAGCAAAGCTAGGTTTCCGATTTCTGGGCGTAGAGCATAACATAATTAAAGATATGATATTACTCTTTCCTTGGTACTTCGTAACAATAATACAACTTCCATTAATTAACAATGACATGAAACACGACATGTGATGACTGTCTTTTTTTCTTGTGTGGTAAGAAATTTTATTACAAACTTTTGTATTTTAAAATTTAGTTACCATGCACAGGCAATTAGATGTTTTATTTACCTTCCCAGACGAATGATTTACATGCTCTGGGCATCTCGGGCATGGTATTTTTAAGCCTTGGATATTGTTATTTTTAAGAGAAAAAAAAGTACGTGGATCGACATGAATCCACATATTGTGGAAACTATGTTCTACACAAACAAGATTTTAAAAATACAAGTAGAAATATATACTCGCTTCTTCTTTTTTTTTTTTTAAACATTTGCTTAAAATGAGAGATCAACTTTTTATTCATTTATCTAGACTTATCTGTTTCCATACTTCCTGCACTGTGTCTTCACAAGCTACAGCAATGATAACTGGAACTAATATATCTCATATTATCCGATAACTACTGGAAAGTGTGCTTCCAAACGTGGGAGTGGGTGTCAATTTTTGTACGGGGAAAACTTCTTCAATCCTTCATAGAATTTATTTTGAAACCAAAATCATAAAAAAAGGAAAAAATAATCTTTTTCAATAGCTTTAGTAATGACAAAACATTTGTGCAAAATTTTATACCATTGCGTTTTATAGTTTCTGAGAAAATGGTACATCAAGATAGTCAATTTATAATGAAACATGTACATCTTTTAAAATAAATCCTATAGTACCAAAACAATCGCTTAGATTTATTCAGTACCATAACTGCATGTGCATTTGTCAGGTTCTCAAAAAATATAATATGTATCTGAAAAAATACTTTAAGATATTATTGGAACAAACTTCAGATTTTCTTAGAAACGTGTCTTTGAAATTCTTCAAGGAACAGCTAACGGACACATAATCAAATTGTGTTTGTGATACACAAAGAACTACACAACCATAATTATTTGTACATTGGCAGTTTTCCTGAATACTTCTTGAAAATCAAATTTCAGGAAATTTCTGCCAATAAGTTACTTGTATTTTTCCAGATAAAAAGAAATACTTATATTGTGGATCCAAATAGTTTTGCTTAACGCTACTAATATACTTAATACAGATCTGTTGAACTTTGACAAGGTAACTTTTTTGTAATAATGCTCTGAAAAACAAAAATTATAAACTTTATATTTGTTTATCAAACTGAAGTTGTCCAAACACGTAACTAGATGGTACTAAAATTAGGAAAACTTGTTATGTCATTATTGTACATTTAATAATGTAGCAATTGCATAATTTTCTTGAAATCTTAATTTATTTGATGCAATCAGTGGATCAAGAAGCAATTTACTGTATGTATGTTAAAACGTGTTTTATTGAGCCTTTGGTAATAATAAAAAAACACAGAAAAAAATTAAGTTTTTCTTGACCTTTTTTTATATATTAGTGATCACGGATTGCATATAAAATACATTTTCGCTAAAGGAATTATTTCATTACTAAAATTTTCATAGTCATAAGTTTGCAATGAATGAAAAATCTGATTCCTTAAATTAGTCAATCGACATCTTTTGAAACGACGGCGATACTTCGTAATGGACCCTCAAACTAATCTTTCAAGTATAAGAACGATTTGTTCACAAGTACAGGAATCGTTCGGCTAACTATAAAGACATTATAGCTTCAAGTGAAACTACGACAACAGTTTATAATTTCGTTTATGGGAATGGTTTATCACTTCCAGTGAAATGACATAGATGCTTTCATTAAGTTGACGAATCTGTCTTGCTTACCCTTTCAAGTCGAAATTATTGCTACGCTAAATTTTACGCTGTAATTTCTTTTTCTTCTGTATTTTGAAAGATTATTAAACAAACTTGTTAACTCTGCAGTTATTTAAAAACTAACAGACAAGTTCTTATTTAAATGCAGTGAAACTCTGAGAGAACGCACTTCCTGGTTAGTTGGTGTACGTAAAGACGCGTTCGTTCGCACATAACCGTAATGCTCCTCTCCGCGACTACGGCCTACTCCAGTGACGTCACAAATCGGTGCGCGGGCCTGTTAAGCTATTAGGGGTGATGGCCGGGTGCGCATGATTTGCATATGCCCTGCAATGCTAATCGTTTGCATGTCCTCTCGCGGGCGACGCATGCTGCGAATTTCAGGCCAATCGGATGCATCCTTCTTGGTGTTGCATTTTGGGTGGCCAGCAGTGTACATTGATTTCGGAAAAGATTATTGTTTTATCGATATCTGGTTAGAAGCAATTTTCCTATCCTTGTATGGCTTTGTTAAATTTTAAACACCTCTCCATTGAACATCATGTCTTCCATTTCAACTGCTTTCTGACATTTCGATCTTTTTCTTCTTTTTCAAGATTATGAATTCTTGCTTGTTTGTCATTTCTCACGTTCTTAATGTTTTTACGGCATTTCTAGTGTCACTGGATATATAGCATTGAATTCCCATTTTAAAATCACTTCTTGAAAAATCAGACAGCCTTTGGGAATTTTCTTCAGTGCCCATTCGTTCTTTTTTTAAAATCCTTACAGTGTTTTTACTGCACCAAAGGGCGGCTGCTTAAGTAATGTTATTTCTTCGGCTTTGAATCAGAAAACTTATTTTGTGGAATATACTTTATTCATGAAAGTATCTTACCAACAGTGTAGGTAGCGAGCCTCGTAAGATTGCAAAGCAAAACTCAGTTCGTGTTTATTATTCAGCAGACCTTGCATAAAACCACAAAATGATTTTCAAGGAAGTTCCTTTTTTTCAAATAAATGCAAAAGCCAACAATTTTAACATTTGGATAATCTTCATCTTAATTTTTCAATTATGTGATCACCGTTTAAAAGTTGAAATTGTTTTTTTGGAGTAATTTTACAGACACTACAGCTGGAAGTTTTCTTGAAAAAATAATTAAATGAAGAAATATGAATTTCATTACCGGAGTGGTTCAAAATGTTTTATTATTCTAACACAAACAAAAAAGCTCTGTCATTATGACCCCTATTTCATTTCGACATAGGCCTCGTCCACTGCTACGCACTCCTCCTATTAATGCTCTGCTACCTTGTTCTACATGACAAAAACATAATTATGTTGGTATTCCAGCCACGCATACATAACCACGACAATTTTAGAGCCGGAGCCATATCACCTCCTACGGATGTTTTTCTCCAGCTCGGAAAACAAATAAGGCTCACGAAGTGCAAGATCTGGAACCTAGTGCGGGTGCTGGAGCAACTCTAATCAAGCAGTCTGTATGTCTGTCTTCGTAATGTCGGAAGTGTGGCTCGGTGCATTGTTCTGAAGGAGGAAGACACCTGTTCGTAGTCTTACACGGTCAGTTTTTGAAGACTTTACGAAGTTAGTTTAAGAGGTCTACGTATTGCGCCCCACTGATATTGATACTCTTTTCCAGGAATTCATTCATGTTGATGCTTTCTGAATCCCAAAAGGTCTGAAGAAATCTCGTGTCATCTGGTAAAGCAACGCGAAACATCTTGGGCTACAGGAAAGATGCATAGTTCCACATTAAACTGCGTTCTGCAGGATCTGGGTCAACGTTATAAACCCAAGTTTAAACTAATGTAACAATCTGGTACCACAAATTCACTTATTCCGCACGAACCATGTTCAAATATAATAAAATGAAGTAAAAATCCTCTGTCTCATGCACGATCCTACAAAACTTGTCAAACACTCAAACAATAGTGACTTCAAGTATACGTTACACTTTAATCACTATGTTTAAAAATGACAGGTTAAAACCTTTAAAAAGATAACATTAAAATTCGAGATCTTTCGAAGCCACTGTGCCTTCATCATCAGGAAATGAACATATGCGGCGTTTAGCAAACATCCAAAGAGTTATATAACTTATTTCAAAATGACGACATCCACTACACCCGCGCATGCCCAATGTGTTGCGGTGGGCTCCATTAGATTAGCACTCAACACTAAGTTGTGGGAGGTGGGTGTGTGAGTAAATGTAAATTAATTGGTGTCATACATTAGTAACATAGGTCAGTGATATAAACTTTTTAAGTACAGGTAACCAAGATTAAGGAAGTTTGCATGGTGCTTCATTATTACAACATACTCATAGCCGATCGAGTCGCCCATGGTGGTAGTTAAACCCTAAAAAAAAAAAAAATTGTCATGAATCTCGTTGTCAGTAAGTTTATCTTTAACCCCACTTCTTTACTCTCCCCAGAAAGTTCCTAAACCATTCTCTGCAGCTGTCTATATGTTGTCAGCAAAACGAAGTGGGTTTAACTAATTCCATTTGTCATTAAGTTCTTGTCCTCGCAGTACAACCATTGAAATACTTTCTGCAATGTCGCATTGAAGAGATTGGGAAATATGGTGTCCCTCTCTCTCACTCCCTTTCTAATTTTTAACGCCTTATGTCGTTGAATTTTTGCAGATGCTATTAATGATACTATTTTAATACCGCATGATTTATAAGACATTATAAGTATTTATGGTTTCGAGGTATAGGAAGCCTTTTCATCATCATCATCATCATCAGGAAAATATATTCATAATTGGAGTTCATTTTCATTCGCACTTGCAATTTGTTCTTTCTGAACACGGCTATGATCTGAATGCTAAAGCCAATCTTGAATCCAGCTCATTTCCTTAATTGATAAATGTCCGGTGTTTCCTTCCAGCGATGCCAAAGGTAGCAATGTAAGGATTTTGTAAACAACTCATGGATATGTATTTAAAACTGGCTGATGGTGACGTATCATCTCAAACAGGATGTTGGACCTGTAATTCCTGCGATCCTAAAGGTTCTCTTTTTACGCAGCATTTTCACTGCAATATTGCTTAAATCATAATGACCTATTCCTTCGTTGAGGCATCTAGTGAAAATTTGAACGAGTATAGTTTCTGTTTCTTCCTGCCTTCTTCTACAAAATCGATGGTACTTCCATCTTCCCCTGCAGCCCTGCCTCATTTCATGTTTCTAATTGCTTAAACAACTACCGGGAGGAATAAATGTATGTACTTTATTACCTGTACATTTGCTCATGACTGTAACAGGTGGATAATCGCCTTCATATAATTTTGTTTAGAACTCTTTAACTGTGACTGAATTTCGCCTGCACGTCTTGTTGCAATTTGATCTTCTTTCCTGACTGTCACACCCGTATCCTTCCATTACAGAGACAACCCTTTGTGCTCTTCAGACTTTAGATGTCTCAAGTTCCTTTTCAGGTTGTTCACAATTGAGTACCCTCATGTCTTCAGGGACAGTCTTTCACAATGTGTTATTAGTTTTATTTAGTATGCACTGTTAGTTACATTTCCTTTATTTACATTTATCTCCCTTCTTTTTTGGCTTCAACATTTTTTTTATTTTTTTGCTATTTTTTTCATGTAGTTTTTTTCATAGCAATACATATTTTTGTCGGTATTGCCATAAGAGCATTGATACTTCCGTTAACTTAAGACAATTCTACTGCTTTTCCTGTTTGTCTTTCTCGTTAAGCGAATGGGTTTCTCATTTCTAATTTGAAGCTGTATAACGAAGTAAATTTCTCCGTTATTTTTGTCCACGCCGGAGCTCGAACCCGGTTCCCCTCATTTTGGAATAAGTCACTCTAGCAATTGAGCTCCTCGGCCGTTCGTTCTGAATGTTATCTGCCTTTATGTCGTGTGCGTCCTGCTGGGCAGGCATGTCACATCCCCCTTCCCCGAAAGAGGGCCGGAGACATGGCCCACGGGTCAGCCGTGACCATGAGTCAATGCAGGCAGCCATCCGCTGTAGAACGTGCACTTGAGAACTCCCAGTCAATCTGGTGTGTGGAATGCAACGTCACACACATTTATTTTTGAAGCGCTGGAGAAGGGATTCTCAAATTTTTCCTCTCTCGCGGTGTGGAAAGAACATCACACCATTGCGAGATTTTGAACGGCCGGGTCATCCGGAAAGTTCGGGCGCCATTATAACGAAGTAAATTTCTCCGCCATTTTTGTCCACGCCGGGTCTCGAACCCAGATCCCCTCATTCCGGAGTAAGTCACTCTACCAATTGAGCTACGCGGACGTTCGTTCTGACTGCTATCTGCCTTTATGTCGTGTGCGTCCTGCTGGGCAGGCACGTCACAGCTGTTATGATATTTGATTAAGATTTGTCATTTCAGTGATTTTGTTTTTTCATGAGGCAGGAGTCCTTCAATTTTTTTTTCTTGTTAAGGTACATCATACATTTCATCATTCACTGGTCACTTCTCCTGTTGAACCTTTTAATCATACTGCAATCTTTGATGGCAAATTTCTCGCTGCAAACAATAAAATCAATTTCATTTGTCACTCCATGTTAATTTCTTATGCGGCATTTAATTGGAAAAGATGACCATGATAAAAGACATTTAAGCGTCTGCAAACATAACAAAGATATTTACGCGCTCCTTTCTTTCGATGTGACCAAATTTGCCGACGAAAGTTTCATTTTGTGTTGCTTTTTTCGGCGTTGAAAATCACCCTCAATGATCTTCAAGCGATGCTTACCTTTGCTGTTTATATGCCGAATTTCCTCATAACTTTCATCTTCAGCATGACCGAATCAAGTATTTCTTTTAAGAACTGGTTAACTAAACGGGCCGCTCTTTATCATTAACTTTTCGACCTCTAGGATATTGTATTTCACGATTTTATTTTAATTATAAATCGAACACCGATAGATCTGCCGCTATGTGGTGCAAGGTAGTAATAGAAATGGCAAATTTTTAAATTCTGTGAGATTCTCTCCTTTTCCCCTGTCTGTACATTGTCCAGCAACATCGCGCTTTATCTTTTGGAAATCTTCAGCCAGTTCGTGGAGCCTTGAGTCAGAGGATAGGGTTTGTTCTTTATACATAGCCAGTGTCAGCACTTAGAATAATTCATACTGCCAGGAATTCTTAGCACTACAACGCCTTTATGCAAAACTAGCCTTTACCAGGTACATTCCAGCAATCGAAAACTAAGGATATTTATTTTGTTTGGAGGTTCAACGACTACCGTGAGCAACTCGATGGACTATAAGCAGTCGCCCGTCCGCAATTTAGTGCCACTGGTTCGAAATTGCAACGAGTTCAACATCCCTTTACATTTGGCATTTATAGACTTCAAAAAAGCTTTTGATAGCATAAAAACAGCTTCAACAATGGACGTCCTGAAAAATTACGGCATTGAACAGCCATGGGACTGGTACGATTAGTACAACGACGATTGGTCCAATGCCGATTCGTCCAATGTACAATTGGTCCAAAGGTACGATTCGACCAATGGGACGATTGGTCCAATGCCGATTCGTCCAATGTACAATTGGTCCAAAGGTACGATTCGTCCAATGGGACGATTTTTCCAATGCCGATTCGTCCAATGTACAATTGGTCCAATTCCGTCCGATCTGTCCGAAGTGCTACTCGTACTATAAAAATCTCATCTGTTCTTATTCTATCTCTGATGTTACACGAAAGTACCGGTAGTCCAAAGAATGTAAAATAATGTTACATTTCATGCGTAATATTGTGGTTATAGATTTTTTTTCGGAATCGCGTTTTCTTGTTATACTGTCCTTGTTGCCGTATGAAGTTACTGATGTACGAGCCGTTTAATCAAATTCAATATTTCTCTTTTGCATTAAATAATATAAAATTCTAATTTTCCGTTTCTGTTTGTAGCATGCAGTGGAGTTCCGCCAACTGGCCAATGGAAACAACTGGTCGGGGTTCGGACCGAGGTCTTTTCAAGAGTTTTTGTTCTACCGATGTCATATTCATATTGTTTACATATCAAATCAAGTTAATAATATTGCGCTTTTACTTAAAGGCGAAATATTAATTCATAGGTGATAGGCCTAGGCCTTTTCAACACTTTTTATTCTACCGATGTCATATTCATAACGTTTACATATCAAATCAAGTTAATAATACTGAGCTTTTACTTAAGCACGAAATATTAATTCATAAGTTCTAGAACTAGGCCTTTTAAACAATTTTTATTCTACCGATGTCAGATTAATAATGTTTACATATCAAATCAAGTTAATAATACTGCGTTTTACGTAAGCATGAAATATTAATTCATAAGCCCTAGGCCTTTTTAACACTTTTTATCCTACCGACGTTATATTCATAACGTTTACCTATCAAATCAAGTTAATAATATTGTGCTTTTACTCAAGCACGAAATATAATTCACAGGCCCTAGGCCTAGGCCTTTTTGACAGTTTTTATTCTACCGGTGTCATATTCTTTAACGTTTACCTATCAAGCAAACTTACTAATGTTGTGCTAGTATTTTTAACTTTACTTAATACGTAGACGTTAGAATATGACATCAGTAGAATAAAAAGTATTGAAATTTGGCGCCTAGGTCTTATGAATTAATATTTAGTGCCTAAGTAAAAGAGCAATGCTATTAACTTGATTTGATGTGTAAAATATCTACGTTGTAACTTAAAATCTTCTAAAAAGGCCCGCGGCCTAGGTGCCTTATAAAGAGCCGAGAAATGATCCGTTGTGTGCCTTTATTAGGCTTTATAGCATGTTTTCAAATACAAAATATCTCGGTTGTAACTGAAAATCTTATAAAAAGGCCCGCGGCCTAGGTGCCTTGTAAAGATCTGAGAAATGATCCGATGAGTGATTTTTATTAGGTGTGACGTATATTCTAAATCAGCTTTCCTTTTTAGTTTCTTTCCCTATGTAAATCTAGAGTTTATTCTGTTATACTTCACTCTTAACGTGATATCTTTTATCTCAAACGAATACTGTTGGCTACACAATTGAGGTTTTTTTTTTTTTTGATTGGAGTTTTAACGACCACCGTGAGCAACTCAATGGGCTATAAGCAGTCGCCCGTCCCTAATTTAGGGTAACTGGTTCCAGGAAAGGGAGAGAGCCAGTGCCGTAAGACAAACACAACATCCATGCCTCACCGGGATTCGAACCCGGGCCCCTTACGGACGAATGATCAGAGGCCAGCGCCTTAGACCACTGCGCCACCGGGGCGGCACAATTGAGGTTGAATGAACGTGACGTATGCCTGTTTTGATAAGAACGAGAGATAAAAGCGACGACTAAACTGTTGTATGAGAGCGATTATTAAGCGAGCGTTGTGTTAAGGGCTGTGAAGCTGTGTGGGGTGTTTAAATATTGATATCGTTCTGTTATGGACGTGCTACAACCTTGAATAAAGCATCTTTTCTCCGTAAGTTTGACTTCTGTTGTTTACATGTTTCGTCTGGCCGTTAAGGTTTCTTTCATTTAGGAACTATTTTTTAATATGTTGATGTTTTAAATTAACGTAGAAGTACGAAAAGACTTCTCCGTCATATAGGTTTATAACATGTTTACAATTACCAAATGCACGAAAATTATGTTTCCAAAGCATATAAAGAGGACAATAATTTAAATTATTATTCCTTTCTGGAAAACAAAAATTTTACCGTTGGTGGAATGATACCGTTGGACGAATTGGCGTTGGACCAATCGGACATTGGATTCGTTCAATGCCGTTTGGTCCGTTGGACCAAACGGTTGCACGAATTGTCGCTTTGGACGAATCGGCATTGGGCGAATGGGCATTGGGCGAATCGGCATTGGACGAATCGGCATTGGACCAATCGTCGTTGGACGAATCGTTCGGGACCGAACTGCCTTAAATAAATCGAATCAAGTATATCTACCAGAAGCAACATCTAATATTATCCCAAATGAAAAAAATTAAAAGTTTAAAATAAATAGAGTTATAAGACAAGGAGATACTGCTTCGCCAAAGCTATTTACTTTAACTTTGGAACACATAATGAGCAATTTAAATTGGTTAGAAAAGGAGATCAACATAAATGGAGCAAGGTTGAACAATTTAAGATTTGCAGACGACATAGCCCTAATTTCAGAACATACAGTAGAATTTAAAGAAATGATACAAGAACTAACAGATTTATCAAAATAAATTGGAATAAAATCAATATTGGTTAAACAAAAATAATGTCAAACCAACTTAATAAAAGGGAAGCACAAGAAAATGTTAGAATAAATGATATAACGAAACAGAATATGTGGAAGAATACATATACCTAGGAAAACTAATTACTACAAAGAAACACGGAATTATGGGAGAAATTGACAAAAAAATAAAAATGGGATGAACAGCTTTTGGGAAGTTAAAGAAGAATCTATGTATTGAGGTGTGCAACTTAATTCTCGGTCCCTAAACGCAAGCGATCATAGAACGTCGGCAAATGCAAATAGCTGGGTGCGATAATGGCTGATTGCAGCGCCACAAACAGCTTTCCAGACAATCGTAACCGCTCACAGCTCTAGTGAAAGAAGGGACGAAAGTTGACGGTGAAAGCAATGTCGTTAGAGAAGCAACATTTGAGGCACTGCCTTCTGTTCGCGTTTCAGCTGAAAATAAATTGCCGCGAAAGCCCAGCAAATGATCTGTGATGCTTTTGGGGTGTGGCTGCTGTGTCCTACAGTACGTGTAAGAAGTGGTTCCAGCAGTTTAAGCAGAGAAATTTCAATCTACGTGATGCAGAACGTCGGGGACAGCAACAGAAAGTTGACGATGAGAAACTGGAACAACCCTTGGACGCGGATCCCTGTCGCACACAATCAGAGTTCGCCCAGGAACTCGGGGTAACACGCGAAGTTATTTGCAAAGCGCTTACCCACGCTTGGACGGATTCACAAGGAGGGCTGTTGGGTGCCCCACCAACTCACAGCTGCGAACAAGTCTAGGCGCTACGATGTTGCTGTGTCCTTGCTCTCCAGATTCAAGAAGAATGATGACCTTCACAAAAGTTTGGCCTGTGATGAGAAGTGCGTCCTCTACGATAATCCTAAGCTGCGCAAATCGTGGGTTTATCCAGGTCAGCCTACCACCAGTATCGCCAAACCGAATATCCATGCCAAGAAGTCGTTGCTGTGCATATGGTGGGATCAGCGCTGTGTCGTACACTATGAGTTGCTCAAACCTGGTGAAATGGTCAATGCTGAGCGTTATTGTCAGCAACTTATTCGTGTGAGTGACGCAATGGAGGCGAAAAGGCCATACACCGGAAAGGGCAGAAGGTCGGTCTTGTTGCTTCAGGATAACGCGCGTCCTCACACCGCGAAAACGACTTTAAACACAATCACCGACCTGGGATGGGAGATTTTGTCCCAACCGGCGTATTTTCCAGATTTCGCTCGGTCAGATTATCACCTCTTTCGCTCCCTGCAACATCACCTGAGTGATACGCACTTCATTTCTTTCGAGGAGGTCCACACAAGTATTGATGACTTTATCAATTCGAAATAGCCCTCTTTTTTCCACAGTGGCGTTCGGCAGCTCCCCGACCGAAGCCTCAAATGTATCCAACACGACGAGGATTATTTCCTTGATCAGGTACGTATTCCATTTGCTATAATTTACTGTCAGCGTGCCGTGCCTGTTGCCGAGAATTAAGTTGCAAAAGTAATAGTAAAATAAAGCCAGAAAACAGAGCAAAACTTTTCAATCAACGTATAATAACCATAATAACATATGGCGCTGAAACCTGGCTTATCAAGAAAAACATCTTAGACAAATTGCATAAAACACAACTTAAAATGGAAAGATCCCTACATAATATAAGACTTCAAGATAAAGTAAAGAATACTTATATAAAGTCCAGAACAAAATTTTTAGGCATAGGTGGAAAGATATTTTATTTAAAATGGATATCGGCTGGTCATATAGCAAGAATGGAAAATTAGATGGACTAAAATAATAACAGAATAGAGACCATATAAAGGAAAGAGAGGAGTAGGAAGACTAGACGGGAAATGAATGGATGATATAAACAAAACTGTAGGAAAGCTGTGGAATACACAAACCCAAGACAGAAACATTTGGAAAGAAATGAGGGAAACATATAGCCTCAGTTGGCTATAAAAAAGAGTTGGAAGAAGGTTCGAGGGAATACAGAAAGACAAACACAACATCCACGCCTCACCAGGATTCGAAACCGGACCCATCACGTAAGAATGGTGAGAAGCCAGCGCTCAGACCACTGCGCAACCAAAACGGTGAAAGTCACGCTTCGGGCTATGAAATTGTAAGGAGAGAAGGCCATAACCCTCCACTGGTCGAGAGTGCTGGTGAGTGAAGTTTAGCGCGCAACAGTCCGTCGTCAAAAACCCCTCGCCGCCCCGGTGGCGTAGTGGTCTAAGGCATTGGCCTCTGATCATTCGTCCGTAAGGGGTCCGGGTTCGAATCCCGGTCAGGCATGGATGTTGTATTTGTCTTACGGCACTGGCTCTCTCCCTTCCCTGGAACCAGTGACCCTAAATTAGGGACGGGCGCCTGCTTATAGCCCATTGAGTTGCTCACGGTGGTCGTTAAACCTCCAATCAAAAAAAAAAACCCTCAGTAAGAACTGGATGACTTTCGACTTCATCTCGGAGAGGCAGTGCCTTGAGTATCAAGATCACGTGGTGACGTGACCAGGTATTTTGCAAATAAGTAACGTTTATGTTGTTTTGTTGTTGTTGATTGGAGGTTTAACGACCACCGTGAGCAACTCAAATGGGCTATAAGCAGTCGCCTGTCCCTAATTTAGGGTCACTGGTTCCAGGGAAGGGAGAGAGCCAGTGCTGTAAGACAAACACAACATCCATGCTTCACCGGGATTCGAACCCGGACCCCTTACGAACGAATGATCAGAGGCCAACGCCTTAGACCACTGCGCCAACGGGGCGGCGTAACGTTTACGTATATCTGCACAAAGGTTTCTTATTGATGGCCATGTGTGAACTTCAATGTATTACAAAACGCGAGTCGAGAGTTTTGCAATATTTGGATCACTATATGTCTTCATATGTACCTTTACGACAAAAGCTGACTATCATTCAAAGTATGAGGCCATCGTGTTGCACCGTCTTTAGCTATCTGTCCGCTAGTTTTTCGAATCTGCGGCGGTGCCAGTTCTTCTCATTCGAGGCAAAGAACTCCTTCACTCCAGCTGCCACCTCCTCCTGGTTGTTGAAGTGCCCCCTTTTCAAGGAAGTGGGCATGGACCTGAACAAGTGATAATCCGACGGGGCAAGATCCTTACGACATGCTGGGTGTGGCATCAGTTCGATGCCCTCAAGTTCCTGGAGTTTTGCCCCGGTCGTTCGCGCGGTATGAGGCCGAGCGTTTTCCTGCTGTAGGAGAGCGCGCTTTCTGTTCACCAGTGGCGATTACTTCTCCTGCAAAACGGCGTATATCCGCTCCTTCTGCTCAGAGTAGAGTTTGGTGTTGAAAGTCCGATCGTCTGGAACAAATTCTCAATGGATTATCTCCTCAAAATTCCACCAGACACAGAGTATCACCTTGTGTGAGGAACGCCTATGTTTGACAACAGGTTCAGGAAGTTGGCCAGGGCTCAACCAGTGCCGTTGTTTGTTAGGATTACGGAAATAAACCCACTTCTCATCGCATGTAACAATTCTCTTGATGAAACGTACATCGCGCGGGTGTTCTAGGAGATCCAAGCATACTTCCCCTCAGGAGTTTGCTTCAGCTGGTGTCAGTTCGTAAGGGACAATGTGGCATCTCCTGCAAACATTGCCGATTTTCTGAAGGCGACGAACCACGGTGGTCTATATATCACAGGCCACATAGCAGGCATATATATATATATATAAGACCATATATCAAATCACGTATGAGACCATATATCAGGATTATCAGGCGAACTGAGCATATCGTACTGCTCGCCTGAAAAATCTCCGAGTGCTGGTTGTCGGATTTGCCTCTACGGCCTGGCTGCACTGCCTCCGAATCCACGGTTCACGGCCTACCTGATCTTGGCTGATCATTGAGGTTTCTGTCACCTTAACAAAATTATTTGAACCATCTGGTTGCGGTGCTGTGGTCCATGGAACCTTCCCCTTTCGCATGACCAATGTTTCGTGTTGCTTGAGCAGCGTTATGGCCGAGTTCAAACTCGTAAAGTAAAAGTTCCCTAATTAGCCGGTTGTGGCTGTTTATCTTTTATGCGTCCCTACCGTAGACAGAACGACGACATGCAATGTTGTTCACAGCAACAACTACCACTTATAACGTAAGCCTTTTTGGTGTGCGATATTGGTGTTACGCTATCTCTAAAACCATGTATAAGGACATGTTAAACTAAATGAGAATACGATGCAATAGTTCCTAATTAAGCTTTCACGGCCAGACGAAACATGGACAGAAGTCTATTTACAATATTCCTTTTTTTTTGGTCCAGCAAATTGAAGACATCCACATTATAGCCACTACAAGTTGTAAATTTCCCATTCATCTTAACAGCGATTGAACATCTTCACACACATACACACACACACTGAGCAACTACTGTATCGTCCTTTTTATCTGTCGTTTTTATCACATTCATACGTCACTCACTCTGGCCTCAATTATGTTGCCAACCTCATTCTTGTGAGAGAGAAGATATCACGTGAAGTTTAGAAAGTGTAAAGGAGAACAAACTCAAATTTACGTAGGAAAAGGAACTAAAACTGAAAGTTAATTTAAGAATAAAAGTCACACACTTTATATACCTTTCGACTGACTGCAGTGTGCAACTTGAACTACTTTAAACACGTGATATACCCGCTGCAGCACATGTGTGTCGGAAAATATTATAACCCTTTTGACTCACCCTCTATATATGTGTTTCAATTTCAAAATGCTAAGTTTAATATGAGGTGTGAATTTTTTAAAATCGTTTCTGGGAAGTTTGTACTTTATCTTCAGTATCTATTTCTTTTCAGTATGTAGGCGTTTCCTGATGTATAATTCTTCAAACAAAAAAAGAAAAGAAAAATGCAAATACGGACGACCGCATTACCTAGCATCCATTCTTGCCGGTTAAGGAATAAAAATTTCTTCAATCAACATTTACAGACTGGGTAAAAACGTAACTTCTAGAAACTTGTAATAAAGAGGCACGCGTAAAAACCTTCCTACAAAGAGGGAAGTTTTACCTGGAGTTAGCGGAAGCTGCGGCTTCTCGGGTTTGCGAAACGTCGGAGGTCGCATTAGACTGCACTTAAAATGAAGGTTCTTCTTCTCAGCAAAATCCTTGGGATCAGCACTCGAGGAGATCTGGGCTTCCAGAAGCGAAACAGCGGCAGATCTGACACAGTCCCTCTTACTTGCTATTTGTTCTCCTAGAATGTAAGCGATGAAGAATTGTTCCGGCATTGTGTCTTTAAGCGCCTTTATTTTGCCGCTCCAATTTCAGCGCAACAATGGGATTTCAGGGAAGCTGATCCCATAGATTTCCTGCTTTCAGCGGCGGCTTTTACAGTTCGCCATTAAATGTACAGTACTTTAATGCGTCAGTCGAAATACAACATAGGAACTTAACGCCTCGCGGAAAAATTGAAGGAATAAATCAGTTTCTTGTTTCCATCTCGAAGAAATAAAGTTTTCGGTTATAAAAAAATGAAATTCTGATATTCTGGAAACTTGAAATAAGTAAAAGTATCGGAAAATACAAAAGCTTAAGAAATGTATTGCATTCGATGGGAATTTTGCATTTAGTATTTTACGAAGCATCTTTAAATTAAATTGAGTTCCATCTAAAAAAATATCGGTCCTTAAGTACACTGAGTGCTTACGGATTTACGACAACTCCTATGCTAAGTGAATCACACCTATGGCGTAGTTGGGGAGGACGTGGGATGTACAAAGGCCGTTCCATAAAAACAGAGTAATTTTTGTTGAGTTGGCAACAGTACGAAGGAGGAAAATAATAACGCAGACGACTAACTGAATTAAGGAAGTAAATATGGCAACAGTTATTAGCCGTGGCGGACGATTCAGGTTTTGTTATTGAGCAGATGTTTAAGGTACGTTTGTATTTCCCCATACCGCTATGGAGGTGAGTGATCATAGTTAAGAAGTGAAATGCGTTGTACGATAAAAATTTGCTATCGTTTGGGTAAAAAGGCTCCCAAGACAGTTGATTTGATGAAAGAAGCTTACAAAGGCAAATGTTTGGATAAGTCAACGATTTTTAGATGACTTAAAAAAAGGCGTTTGTCGGCAAACTCGATTCTAGCCCTGGTCGACCCGAATATGTTGCTAGAGAGCATATTGTTCACACTGTTTAGGAAATCCTGCAAGAAGATCGACGAATGACGTGCGAACACATAGCGGCGTCAACTAATATTTCAAAAACGTCAGCATTCCGCATCCTAAGCGACAAACTACTGCTGCATCGTTTGTTCCAGATGGGTACCTCATCACCTGACGAGAGAACAATTGTCAGCCAGAGTTCAGGTGAGTCATGAGTGGAAACAAGTGATTGCAAAGAATTCAAACTTTCTAAAAACAACAATAATAACTGCCGATGAAACATGGGTCCACTATTTTGACCCCCTCACAAAGCGCGCAAAGAGTGTCTGGAAACACACAGGCTCGCCTCCTCCGAAAAAAAGGTCCTCCAAACCAAATCAGCTGGAAAGGGGATGATGATAATTTTCTTTGATCATAGAAGGTGTAGGCTACCAGCATGCCTTTCCTCCACAAATTACTGTCAATACTGAGTACTAAACTTCATTCTTGAAGAGCCTGAGACGACACATCAATTATGCGACCGGAACTGATGGGCACGTGAGCCCTAAACCATGATCACGCCCGCCCACATGTTACTGTTTGTGTTCAACAGTTTCTTAGGAAATACACTATTGAAAACATGCTACAGCCTCCCTACGGTCCGAATCTCATTACGTGCGATTTCTGGTTGTTTCCAGCAATGAAGTAGACGTTTTGTGGCGCAACATTCAACAGAAATGCTGACGCTATTCTAGAAGTACAAGGGTCGCTAAAGCAGCTTCCACAAAATACCTTCGCCACATGTTTTGAAAAGTGGACTGAACGATGGGACCGTTGCATATCATCCGAGGGAAGATACTTTGAGAAAGCATAACATATATTTTGCTCTACCTATATTTCTTCATTTTGTGTGATTTTTAACCCCAGTTTTTATTAAAATCGTCGTTGTAGAATAAAGGGTCGTATGTAAGTGGGTAGTGAGGGCGAAAGTGAGCCGCGTTATAGCCCAGTGATAACAACAGTCCACTGCGTCCATTGGGCTTACGGTTTGGCAGGGGACCCATTCAGCTGCGATGTCAATTTGCTGTTCTCTACCTGGCACTTTTAGCCATTTCTACTTATCTATCCGCTTACGTATCAGGACCTCAAGTCCCTCCGTCCTTCACTTGTGCTTCTAGTAAGCGGCGTTCAGCGCCATGGTATTATCGCCTGAACCATCCTTCAGCAGAAACATCAAAGTAGCTGAGGGTGATATTACAGACGTGATGCGTAAACCAAATAATAATTCATATGAGTTTACTAAATGCCTTCGTTACGGAAACTGCGACATTGGCGTGTAGTTCGAGAGGCCCCGTTTTTAAAGTGCACCACGCGTGGTGTCAAAATTGCGAAACATCCAAGCCGTCTTACAAATTAGGAGGGCGGCGAAAGATGAAACCCAGTGGTGAACAACCGGTGAGCTGCCTGAAACAGGGTAATCGCCGCAGCAGGGTATCGAAGTTGAAGGAAATAAATAGGTCAACCACGCGCCAATGCACTGGTGGACAACAAGAGTAGACGCCCAATGCTCCACTCTTTCTTAACAACAGTGCCTCGACGTAAACGACTCTTCTAGTATCAACAGAATGCTAACTGGAAGATAGACGATTGCTTGTCAGTGGATCACTTCCATTCACTCTATCGCCGATGTGGTATTTTGGCTGCCACATGACGCTAAAATTCCCTCATAAGTGACATCCACTGCCCAGGCCAGTTGAGGCGGTTGTATGGTTAAGGGCATTTTCAGCTGGCATCAACTGGGCCCATATTCTCGTGTGGCCTATTGTAGGGATGCTGGCTACTACCGACCGGGGACGGCTGTCTGTCGTGTACACCCCACATTGTTACACCTAAGTCCAGAAGCTGAAAGGGTTCTTCCCGGACGAGTTCCGTGTCTTCGGGCTTGCTTCGTGCAAGAATGGTTCGATAAACGCAGTACTGATATGAAACATCACGAACTGTCCCAAATTTGCCTGTTCTTGACCCATTGAACATCTGTGGGATAATGTAGAAACCGCAGATGTTCAAGGCGGTTGTGTGGTTAAGGGCAAGGCGGTTGTATGGTACGAGTTCCGTGTCGTCGGGCTTGCTTCGTGCAAGAATGGTTCGATAAACGCAGTACAGATATGAAACATCAAGAACTGTCCCAAATTTGTCTGTTCTTGACCCATTGAACATCTGTGGGGTAATGTAGAAAACACAGATGTTCAATGATTAGAAACCACGTAAAGACAGCAAGCAGACAGCTTTGTTGCAGATCCCCAAACAGCTGTGCCGACACCTCGTGGAGTCGATGTCACACCGGGTGGAGCCTGTTTTTCTGGCGAAAGAAGAGCCGTCGAAAAATTAGGTAAGTGGTTGTAATTCAGTAATTACTCAGTGTAGTTGTTACTTGTCATTTTTCTGTTCACACCGTTCCGATGCTTTAAAACTCTCCGTGATCATTTAGATTTTCCTACTGCCTTGAAATTTGAAGCTAATATCACTACTTAAAGCCTTCCGTTGTAGCTCGAAAAAGTTGATCACACCAGAATTTCTAAGTTTTTGAGCACTCTTCCGCTACAAACTCTTTTAAAATGTTTTCATACTCTCTTTTCACAAAATGTATGTAACAAATTTCATTACCTGCGCCGTCTCTGTGATTTTTCTCACAACATCAGCACGAGAACAAAAAATGATTCCATCATCATTTTCTCAGCAAGAATTGTGTTTAGATTATAGAGAGAGCTTTCTGTTCAACGGATCTAACCCATAAAAATCGTCTGTCTTCTTTCTCCCTTAGAACCATCTTGTATATATCCGTTAATGTGAATATTTTGATGTTCACGGATACGAATAATACCCGTCAAGCCTTCAATTTTAAGCTCTTCTCTCAATACTTGCACCCTCTCTAAAAAACTCCATTACATCTTTCTCAGTTCTTACAATCCTACTCTTCCAACTCATCTAATATTCGACTGATTTTGTCGTAAACTGCCGTCTTATTTTGGATGTTCTGCCATTCCGCCATAATCGCGAGATCTACACTACGTAACGTCCTTCATCTCTCAGTTTGACAAAATCTATTCAACGCAACTTCCTGTTTTACTCAGTGTGACGAAATATGTTCAACGAAACTTACACTTACCTTCATAGGGAACAAATCTACTCTACAAACTTCCTTGTCTCTCAGTAGAGGGAAATAAACCAAATGCAATATCATTTATCTCTCAATATGGAGAAATCTAATCCACGTAATTTCTCTTTTCGCTCAGTAGAGATAAACTGCACTTCCCAACTTCCTTTTTTTTTTTTTTTTTTTTTTTGATTGGAGGTTTAACGACCACCGTGAGCAACTCAATGGGCTATAAGCAGTCGCCCGTCCCTAATTTAGGGTCACTGGTTCTAGGGCAGGGAGAGAGCCAGTGCCGTTAGACAAACACAACATCCATGCCTCACCAAGATTCGAACCCGGACCCCTTACGGACGAATGATCAGAGGCAAACGCCTTAGACCACTGCGCCAACGGGGCGACCAACTTCTTTTTTCCCCTTAGTAGGTAGAAATCCGCTTAACACAGTTCCTTCTTTCTGTCAGTATGGCAAAATTTACGGTTCACTACGTCCTCTTTTACTCAGCAGGAAACATCTACTCTAGGAAACTTCTTTTTGCAAAAATCTTAAATGCGCCACTTGAAAGACTTAGTTTCATCTGATTGTTGCGACCACGAGCACAATTTCCTGCGCATTTTCGAACTTTTCTGATGCATTTTTTTCTTTAGATGGCGTAAATTTTTCTTTTTACCGATGACATCCTTATTATTTTTTTTGAAGGACTGCAACTCTTTTTACAACATTTGCTTCTCAAAAATGATCTTAATATTATCCATATGGATCCTGATTTTTGAGATGCAGTAACTACGATAATGCGCATAAATTATACTCTTAGATAAAGAAAACAAAACACAGGACGAACCCGACTATAGTCATCTTCGAACTGTGAAAGCCGGTATACAAGTACCTCTGCAAATGACTAAAGTTTCAAAGATGACAATCCGTTTTTTGGTGTAAATATGACAAAGATAGTATAAATATGATAAATAAATATGACAAGCATGGTAAAATATAAATATGTTAGCGCCGGATAGCATACTCGGGCGCTATCTGGGAGACGCAGATTCGATAACTGCTCCAGGACGACGAAATTTTCAAGTTTTCGGATATTATCTGACTTACCATCCTTGTCATATTTACACCCAAAAACGGATTGTCATCTTCAAAATTTGTATTGTTTTGTGTAATTCCGTATTCCATTCATAACTAAAGTTTCACTGCCAGTTAAAGTCCAGGTCTCTCCGAGAGTTTGTTTGAATTTCTCACAAAAGTGGCCTAGATAAGGACTGTCGGACGCTCAGCGTGAACATTTTGGCTGCGTTATTGTGTGTGCTCACTACAAATGTGTATAGTCCGTTCAATTTAACTTGGCAGTTAGAAAGATTCACTTTACCAGTTTTAGGGGAGCTTCGTATCGTAAGCAGTGTGCTTACAACTAATCGCCTCCAACCCTCTTGGAGCAGGGCAATAAACAATGACGATACGGGTTGGATGGGAGGAGTGTTGGCGGTCAGTCCTAATGTTGATTCCCTGTGGTGTTTGGAGCTTCTCCTTCAATGGTCTTTGTGGGAGTGAAAAGAATAAGGCATTCTTGAACATCACCAAACGACCTTTTGCGACTTCTGTTACTGATTTCTCAAGCTAGCTTTGTAGCAAGCAAGAGATCTTTACTCACGGTTTTTTTCTTTTGTTGTTTCTTTTATCTTTTGTTTTTGTGATACTGTTAATATTATTATTGCTCACAACTATGGCACTCAGCACACTTAAAGCTGGAAAAGTACTTAAAATCTAAGCTAGAGGAAATTATTGGGAATGTAATAATGTTCATGGACGAAGAAAAACGAAATGGAGTTCCGAAAGTGGATGTCAAAAAATCCAATGAACGCGTTTCGGAGGCTACAGGAGTTTCACTGAGAACTGTTTACAGAATTCGGAAACAGACTGCTACAAGCGAGGTTTTGTCAACTCCTGGTAAAAGACGAAACAAGAAAGCGCCGAAGCACGAAATAGATGATTTTGACAAATGCGTTGTGCGCAGAACTGTACATGACATGTATGAAAAAAAGGAAATCCCTACTCTTCAGTCTTTATTAATCAAATTACGCGACAGTATTGATTTTGACGGAGGTAAGACTACATTGAGTAAAATACTATAGATGATTTGCGTTTCAAATATAAGCGATGGAATGGTCGAAAGTTTTTAATAGAGAAGCCCGACGTTGTAGCGAAACGTAGGCATTTCTTAAAGGAGTTAAAGCGTAATGAAAATCTACCCGTTCCAAAAGCTGTTGTTCATCAAGATGAGACATGGCTTCTAACGTCTCATGTTTGTCCTAAAGGATGGCAAGACACAAGCTGTGAAAAGCCAAATGGACTCCAAATTCCTTCATCGAAAGGAAGCAGATTTATAATTTGCCATGCCGGAACAAAGGATGGTTTTATACCAGGAGCTTCACTTTTATTTCGTTCGAAGACAAAAAGTGGTGATTACCATGATGAAATGAATTCCGAAAACTTTAGAAAATGGTTTGAAAGCCAGCTGCTTCCGAATTTACCGCCAAATTCAATAAGCGTCATGGAAAATGTACCATATCACTGCATGCTTGCTGAAAAAATACCCACGACGAACTGGAAGAAGGCTGAAATACAAGCATGGCTTCAGCGACATAATATTGATTTTGCACTTGATATGCTTAAAGCGGAATTACTACAGATTGTCCGTCGCTCCAGACCGCAGAAAAAATTTATCATTGATGAAATAGCAGCAGATCATGGACATCAAGTATTAAGACACCCACCTTATCACTGTGACTTGAACCCCATTGAGTTGATTTGGGCTGATGCCAAAAACCTATGTGGGTCGGCATAATGCTTCTTTCACAAAAGAAAGCGTAGAAACTTTATGGAGTAAAGCATTGCAAACCGTTACTCCGGAAAAATGGAGGCCAGTGTGAATCATGTCCAAATTTTGGCACAAAAATACTGGATTTCTGATGGCATCATGGATGAAATAGAGGAAAATGAGATTGAAAATTTTGTAATAAATATAGGAGAGCATACTGACAGCAGTGATGAAACTGAAGACAAATCATCAGTCGATGAAGATTTTGATATTGAGGGAATAATGCCTTTACCTGATTGAAATTTATTCTGCTTTGCTGTGGCTTCAAGGTAAGAGATACACAGTCCTGTTTCAATAAAAGGAATGTCCCTAACACACACACACACACACACACACACATATATATATATATATATATATATATGTGTGTGTGTGTGTGTGTGAAAAGGTTTTGATTCCGTGAAACGTTACCAGTTACGATGGACTGCCTCACTCATTTTCAGACCGATAAGGATGGCAGAGTGGTTACTGTCTCGATGAATAGTGGAGTTACGTCGATTAAGATTTTCTGTGCGTATGTTTTGTTGCTGTGCTCTCTTCGGAACAGCTTCTACGATCAGTTCCTTTACTTCCTCAGAGAGGGCTAGATTTTTCTGGTCAGAAGAATGTTAACTCATTTGTCGATAACCATAACGACCTGCTGGGCACTCGTGGCAACAAGGATTCTGATAGAACGGTCTCTACGGTTTTGATCAGGAATCAGCAATTGAAGGATGCGTGGCGCTCGTATCTGCAGGTGCCGGGTTTTACCTGCGTAGGAATAACCAAGCTTCTGGGATTGACATATGTTTCTTGTCTTCGACGCTTGAGTAGGTAACTGGGGCTGAGGTCTTCGAACAGAATTCGCAGCAGCTACATATATCTGATCATAGTGTTTTCGTCATGGACATCTGTAGCACCGAAGGAAAGAGATGTGACACTCTGGCGCCTAAACACTTCCGTGTTGGAGGATGTTGAAGCACTGTCGAAAATCCAATCGATCCAGGAAGAGGATGAACAGGCGAGATCGGTGGATGGGGACGAGCGAAGAAAGAGGTTTGCAACGTACCAGGATATGTAACGTACCTGCCAGAAGGACGCACACGACATAAAGGCAGATAGGAATCAGAATAAAACGTCCGCGTAGCTCAATTGGTAGAGTGACTTGTTCCGGAATAAGCGGACTCGGGTTCGAATCCCGGCGTAGACCAGAAATGACGGAGAAATTTACTTCGTTATAATGGCGCCCGAACTATCCGGATGACCCGACCGTTCAAAATCTCGCATTGGTGTGATGTTCTTTCCACACCGCGAGATAGGAAAAAAAGAGAATCCCTTCTCCAGCACTTCGGAAAAAAAAAGGGGGGGGGGGGAAGTGATGATGTAACGTACCAGGAGATGTGACGTACCTGCCAGAAGGACGCACACGACATAAAGGCAGATAGGAATCAGAAGAAAACGTCCGCGTAGCTCAATTGGTAGAGTGACTTGTTCCCTAATGAGGGGATCCGGGTTCGGATCCTGGCGTGGACAGAAATGACGGAGAATTTACTTCGTTATAGGTTCAGCGGGTTTTGAGTATTCGGGGGAAGCAGTTAGCGAAGGAGAAAAGAAAACTCAGATGTCTCTCGCAAATTTTATGAATGCTTCTCTTCAAGATAAAGAGAATGCGTGCAACCTCCGCATCATTACTGAAATTAAGCAGGAGACTGCCCATTTTTACAAGACCGTTATGAAGTCCAACTTCAGGCGGCGATCAGGAGCATCGAGGAGGAGTGGGATGTAAATTACATCTACCGTAAGCTGGAGGTTGAAAGAAAGAGAAACAAGTTTTCTGCATGAAGTTTGGGATTATAGGGAGTTCCCGCAGGAGTCTGCAAAATCTACGGCGAGCTTTTTTCTAGTGAGAAAATTGAGTCAACGACGATGGGCAGTGGCTCGAGGGAATTTCGTGGATCTCCGAAGAGGAAACGGAACTCAAGCTCTTCGAAGGGGATTTCATGGTTATAGAAGAAAGGTCGGCGATTAAGGCCATTCATCAGGGACTTGCGAGTATTTAGCAGAAGGTTTTCGCTCAGAAAGGCGTGAATGAGCATTCACTTGCATCGGGTGGACTGTAAGCTTATGGATTTCATAGTGGAAGCTTGCTCATTTTTCGTAAACTTGTCTTCCAATGAGGCACCGTGCTAACGCCCCTCCCCCTATCAGTTTAGTCTTAATGTGTTTCTAAATGTTTGTTTTCGTAGTCTGTGATATGTTTCTAAATGTTTGTTTTCGTAGTCTGTGATATGTTTCTAAATGTTTGTTTTCGTAGTCTGTGATGTGTTTCTAAATGTTTGTTTTCGTAGTCTGTGATGTGTTTCTAAATGTTTGTTTTCGTACCCTGTGATGTGTTTCTAAATGTTTGTTTTCGTAGTCCGTGATATGTTTCTAAATGATGTTTGTTTTTGTTGATGGCTTAATCGCGCCCCTCGGTGAGACGTAAGGAGGTTTTCCTTTTAACTCCCAGTCGTGGGGCCCTTTGTTTTTGATTACAGGTGTCTCTTGTTGCCGGAGGTGGGTATCGTGCCGTTGGTGCCGAAAAACCGTCACTAACGTAACGTGCGGGGTGTGTGATTCGGGGTGGTGCTTGTTTTGCTGCATGCATTTATGGTATGTTGTGGTTATGTGTTTGGGTTTCTCTTGGGGAGGGAGGCTGCGTGAGTTTGGTGTGTGCCGGTTCTGTGAGAATGAGTTGTAGGGTGGAGGCGTACCTCGTCGGAGTAAAGTGTTCATCTCGGACCTGACGCCTCCGCTGGGGGGGGGGGGTCACTTCACTGTTGACAACGCCACTGAGTCTCCTCTGAAGGAGGGTTATCCTCCTACTTGTACGCACCGAGAACGTCAGCCAGACTTTCTCGCCGTACTTTGTGACTCCGCCGTCGGTTCGAGAGGGGTCCGTTAGAGTTCCTCTGCGTGACCAGTATGTTTCGGGGGTTCAATTGTTGGTGCCTGTGGAACCGTGGTGTGTGCAACGGGGCATAAGTGAAACACCAGTGGAACCGAACCCATGTCTTATACATGTGGCGAGGGAAAGCAAGTGTGTTGGTGTTGCTGGGCAACAAAACTTCGTTGTGGGAGAGAGGTCGCCGTGCGTGAGCACAATATGACGTCCCTCTCTTCCAATTTCCGAAGACAAGAATATTAGTGTTATCAATAAAATCTTTGAAAATGCAAGTGCAAAGGTATAGGCTATTTGAGGATACAGCACCGATAAAAAAATGGAAAGGGAGTGAGACAAAGTGATATCGTACTTCCCAAACTTTTTAATGCCACATTGTAAAATGTCTTTCGATTACTTAACTGGAAAAACAAAGGGATAAAGATTAATGGAGATGATTTAATTCATCTCCGCTTTGTTGATTACACAGTCACTTTTATAACTTCCCCTTCAGAGCATGATCCAGGAACTTGCTGATAAGAATCAAAAAGTGCACTTCAAAGTGAACTGTGGGAAAACAAAGTTGATGTGTTATGCTTTTACAAGAAATTAAGATTTATACATTGACGCAGGAAATTTGGATATAACCGATACCTACATTTACCTTGGGCAACATATATCAAGCAAGGATCACTTTGATGAAGAAATTAATCGGCGTATGAAACTTGGATGGAGAGCTTTTGAAAGAAACAACACAATTTTCAAGATCAATATAACGTTATACCGATCAGCCATTACATTATGACCACCCCCAGTCAAGAGCAATGAGCGCACCTGAAGGCGGAACGGTGGCGCAGGTGAAGTTCATTGAGCAGTATGTATACAACTCGAGAACAGGCTTTCGGTTAGTAGAGTGTTCGAAGTCAGAAAGGGAAAAGCTGCCGATTTATCGGATTTTGACAAAGGACAAATTGTGATGGCGCGGCGCCTCGGGACGATACGATCTCAGAAAAGGCGTGGCTTGTGTTTTGTTCCCGTGCCACTGTAGTGAGTATGTATCAAAAGTGGTGCACAGATGACCAAACGACGAACCGTCGACCAGCCGTGTTTCATCCGCAGCTCACTGATGCCAGAGGGGGAGCGGAGACTGTCGCTCGGTTTTCACAGGAACCGCAGGGCCACAGTGCAACAAATCATCATTAGGTATAACACCTAATGAAAAGGTGTTAAACACATTTTCATTTTAGAAGACCTTTCATTAGGTGTCATAAAATGTTTACAAATGCGAAATATCTAGGTTGTAACTTTAAATTTTCTAAAAAGGCCCATGACATAGTGTTTTTTTATTTTTTTATTTATTGTATTGGGGTTTAACGACCACCGTGAGCAACTCAGTGGGCTAAAAGTAGTCGCCTGTCCCTAATTTAGGGCCACTGGTTTCACGGAAGGGAGAGAACCAGCGCCGTAAGACCAGCACAACATCCATGCCTCACTGGATTCGAACCCGGACCCATCTCAGAGGTATGATCAGAAGCCATCGCTTAAACCACTGCGATAGCTTATTTATTTCGTACACATCTGTAATTGGGTGAAATTTTTATGCATCAAAAATTTGTTTGAATCATGATATTTGGATCATATTTTATTTTGCCCACTACTTTGATGTAATTTCTACAATGAACCCGGTGGGGGAAGGGTCAAAGCAGAATTGGACTAGTGTTCATTTTTCAACCATGCATTTTTACATTTCTTTGCTAACACTGATTCGTTTATGAAACGGGTGTAGGATTACTGCCCCCAAAAAATTTAAAAGGCCTTATAAAAATTGCATTTTTGACCGCTTCGTGGACACGACCCCCAGAGGTTGGTTATCTGAATCATATGAAGTTTCCGTAATTTCGTCTTTTCTTAATTGCGGTTATTAATGTAATTCTTTATAAAAAATGTTTATGATCTTCAACTCAACAAAAGATTTCAGGATTTACAACAAACTGCAATTAATTACCTGGGGGAATGTCCTGCCTTAGGAACCCTGTCGGGGAGGGGGGGGGGTAAACACCAAAAGTATAAAATATAAGGAATTTCTGGTCTGATCGGTAGACTTGCAGCATTTACAAGCTATAACTCGACACATTATCTGAAGGACATGTGCCAACTCAGCAAACCTGTTCTGGGCGGGGGGGGGGGGGGTTAATACCAAAAGTGTAAAATATAAAAAATTTCTGATCCGATCGGGAAATTTTCAGCATTTACAACCTTACATCTCAACAAACTCTCTGAAAACATTTGCTGACTCACGAAACCTGTCGGGAGGGGAAGGAGGGTACCTAAAATATAAAACAAAATCAAAGTATTTCTGGCTGTAAATGCTGAAAATCTCTCTTAGACAAGAAATTCCTTATATTTTACACTTTGGGAATTTGGGAATTACCCCCCCCCCCCCCACACACACACACACACACTCCCGACACAGGTTTTCTGCGTTGTCACATGTTCGCAAAGATTTGGTTCAGATTAGTTTGTAAACGCTCAAAATTTCCCGATCGGATCAGAAATTCTTTATATTTCATATTTTAGGTTTTAAGCACCCCCTCTTCCCCTCTTCCCCTCCTCCCCCGGTAAGTTTCCTGCGTTTGCACATACACGCAAAGAATTTGTTTAGCTGTAGTTTATATACCTTGAAAAATATCGTAAATTAGAAAATACGAAATTACGGAAATATTATGTGTCAGATATCCAATCTCCGGAGACGTAGCCGCGGAACAATCCAGAACTCAATTTTTATACGGCCCCTTAAAAATGTTGTGGCCAGTTCTCCACTTTGTTTTTTTCCCGAAAATCATGGAAATGTTTAAATTTCTTACTGAAAATAAATATTTAAAAAAAAATTATAGACAGTATTTCTTAAGTAGTGGGAAATATAGCTACACGAATTTTGTTTATGCACAACAATTTTATGGCACAGAAATACCAATGTATCCAGTTCTCCTGTGTGGCCAGTTTTCCGTACTCGTTATGAAACATGAGATACACACTTCAATGCGGATGGGATATTTATATGGCTTCCTCATCAATATCATGTTTTTCGGGAAAGTTTTCTCCTTGGTATTTCTATTCGGTCACCCATAGTGAGATCCTAGATGTGCACTAATACTGAGGCCCAAAAATAATGGCCCAGCCCTGGACCCAGTGTCTGCTTAAAGAAATGTGCTCAGCGATAGTGTATGTATACGATATATAACTACTGAAAACTTTTCGTTTAAATTGTATCACATAGAGAACAAAAAACATAATTCCCCCTGTGTTATCTGTAAATGCAATGACAGTATTCGACATTTGCTAGCGAATATTAACAGCATGCATTTTCTTATTAAAACCTAGCCGTGATTGTTTCCTTATTTGACCGCATTTGGTTGAAACTTTTAATGTCAACCCCCGGGCTCCCGCCCATCATGGAAATCCGATACCATCTCACAAAACCATAGAGGATACCCAGCATGCAAAGTCTGCGGTATCCTTCATGCAAAGTCTATTTAACCAGAAGCTTCTAAGCGCCACAGGAAGTCAACACTAGGAGGAACCTCCAACAATCCCTCCCCTCCACCTCCCTTCGTCATTGTTGAAAGGGTCTTTGGTCTGCTGGAAGCGATGAGTTCCTAAAAGGCACGCTGTTTACTCCCCTCAAACTGGTAAAATGAATCCTTCTCAACTGCCAGATTAAACTGAATGGACTATACAATTGTACTGCAAACAGCTGTACTCATTTGAGAGGAGGCATCGTAGGACTGCGGGAAGTAGGTTCATGGTGTCGACGAATCCCCCATCACTAGAACCACTGTGATGCAGCAGTGGATGGAAACTGTGCGCATACTCGCAACGAAAGCTCTGGACTGGGGCAGGGGGATCGTCTCACAGTCGAACAAATCGGAAGTAGGGTTGTGCGGATTGTCCCTGCAACTGCCGCACTGGAGGGAGGCTTCGCGGCTAAGAGGGACTCTAACCGGAGGAAACATATTTTACAATTTTTTTAGCGGATACTAGATATGAAGCTGATTAAGGAAATAGCCAAGAATTTTTTTCGTAAGCTTGTAATGAATTATTGAAAAGAAAACGAATTTTCGGTATTTTTTTCAATAAATAAGTAAAATATTTAAAAATCACTTTCACAGTTTTAATTTATAATAAACTGCATGACTGGAAAATATCTATTTCAGATGACTAGGGACCTACTTTCAGAGTCATTGCAATGTATATTAACAAGAGAATGTGAAAGAAATAGTTCAATAAATTAAATATTTATACTACTGAGGATAAGGTGCCATGTATTACAGTCCTTTGCATGTAACAACGCATCCTTCAGAGTATAATGAGCTGAAAGATGTTCTTCCGGGTACAAAGAAATAGAAGCGGAAACCTATGCCACCTTTTTATAGCAGGGTAAAGAGAAAAAAATCACTGTATTAAAAACATCGTGGCATATCAAGTGTGGTTTTTTACATATATTGAAGAGCAAATAATTTGATGTATTTTTTACATGTTCAAGATCACGTAATTCTTAATTGTCACTTATTTATTTTCTTACTTATATTCTGTATTTTCGTATGAATCCTAAATGGACATTTGGCACTGTCACACGGCTGTTAGGTATTTTGGGTGTGTGATCGTCCGGCATTCCCAAGAAGCTGACCTTAGTTCTCTAAATGAATAATATTAGCATGATACTGTATGATTAACTTTGGCGTAACTAGTTTGCGGTATTTTCTGTTGGCACAAAAGTTCTGCAATCATTTTAATTACAACTTGCACACTTATGCAATAAAGTGCAATAATTTTGGTTTTACGAAAAATGTATGTAGGTTCCATAGAATTTGATTTATTAAAACCCCCATAAAACCCAGTTATTAATACGAAATTTAAAATTTTCGGTAATTAAAAGCTAATAGATTTTTGCAAAAGGAACTCGAAAAAAAATTGCGGGAAGAGGGTGGCAAGCTTCTGCTGTACACCACCTGTCGGAATCCCTTTGACAGTTTCCCTGTCCCTCATTCAGCGGGATGTAAAGGCCTCCTATACAGCATACTATATTATCGTCGTGCGCCTTGCGAGATGACTTGCAGAAAGAGGGCACCATTCTCAGCACCCCTTCTGACGTCTTCATTAGCCATTCTATATTGATGGATACGTCTGGAGTTGTGTCCTTCTCGGAAATCATGGTCGATAGATGACTGGCGTCGCATCGCCTTTAGTTGTGAATCCCGCATCTGCCGTGGAGCTGATGATGACCGCATTTGCATATGGAGAACTGAACAATGGTCATATCCTGAATCAGTTGAAAAGCGACATACTTCCGCTAACAGCTGTTTTGTGTTGCGCGGAAGCGGACACCACAACACAACTAGTAAGGGACGCGTCTATCCGTGGCAAAAAGGACGTTAACCGATAAGCTATACTTTCAATATATCCTGCGACCCGTCTTCTTGTCATACGTATCACGTTGTTAAGAACCATTAACCAGTAGAATAATGCCCGGCCACACCCGGCCCACTCCTGAAGTGTTGCAATCCTTCCTTGGCCAGGCAAAGGTCCACGGAGCTCTCTGATATCGAGCATGTCTAAGAAATGCTGGAACGTCATGTACAGCCATCACAGAATATTTTGAAGCTTATGCATTAATTGCGGGTTTCTTGGCATAATCTGTAACAGCACATCACATTTTTGCGAGACTCCATATCACACCATCTGTATGTCATATTTTGCTGCAGACTTTAGAATGTACTAATATGTAACAGCTATGCTGCGACTCTTCTTAAATAGAGTCCTACTCCTCTGATATTGTAATCACCTTTTAGCTCTTCCTCGACAATGCATATGCTGAGTTTTATTGCAATGTGAAGCATGTTTTACCGCGATTCGATTATTTCTCTAATGGAGTACATTTGAAGTTGAGGATATACAAGAGATATTGAATAACTTTAGCGTGATAGATTTGAGACTTTTGTCAAGGCAATCAGTTGAGAAACAAAAATTATGTTGAATCCTTCTCTTTAAAATTCCCTGAATTTATCAATATTACAAATTCAGACACATGTAGTTTCATGCGAGTAATCAAATCGCGAACATTCGTAGCGCCTTTGAAATCCCTGTTCAATTTTATTTTCGATACAACAAAACTTCTTGCAGTATGTCAGACAGGAACTGAATTCTTAATTTAGTCTGTCAGGAAAACGTACTCCTAAAACCCGTTTGATTTATATCGCGCGCAAGCACATCTGCTCTCTGTTGAAATGCCATCGTTAAAGGAAAGGAATAAAGAATAGACTAGATGTGGACCTTACCTTTACCAGAATCAACAGGACGCAGTTGGTTGGAAGGCTGGGATGAAAATCTCATGAGGAAAAAGTGCAATTAATTTTCTTTTCACCGAGGTGTCTCGTGAGATAGATATCCAGACATTACGAAAGTAATTCCCCCATGCTCTAACATCGTTTGGGAAGAAAAATGGTGCTCGATGTGCACGAATCAGTACAAGCCGAAGAGACGACATCACAAATAATCTGAGCAATGAAGTTTCAAGCTGGAGAAATTACCTGGCACCGCTTATATAAAAATAAGATTTTCTAACAGAACAAGTACTAAAATCCATTAACCTAGGTAGTGTAGAAATGTTAGGTTCAAAACCGTACCTGCACACTGACTGATCAAATTATAGAGAATATCTTCCTGTTATTTCCTTAATGAGTGCCCTCTCCGTGACGGTTAAAATAACATTTCCGTTAAAAAAATGTCAGCCAATAATGATTCAATAATATCAGTTTATAAAACCTTAACTAACGCCGAATATTCGATCAAAAAGTGATTCAGATACAGACCAATACAAAACACAGTTAAGTAGCAAATAATTAGGAACAGCTACATAAAAACGGGTTGGCCTACCCTTGATGTTTGAAACAGCGTCTATTGGATGTGATGTGAGATGGTGATATCGATTGACAACTTTTGTTCTGATAAGCGAATGTGATGGTGTCCGTTAATTGCCGAATGTTAGCTGGAGGAGAATCTAGCATACGAATGCCTCTCTAAATCTCATCCCATAGATGTCCATATGTGTTAAGATCTGGGTGCAATGGAAATCATACAGGAGCTTCGAAGTTCTAGTATCCCTAGAGCCAACGTGTGACGATCCCAGTCCTGTGTTATGGCGCATTGTCCTTCTGGAAGTAGTCCTCTTCATCGGAAAACACCATACATATGTCTGAGTGTGCCCGACAGAGACGTTTTATTACATGGGCGTACCCGGCGTACGCCGGGGGCCTAAGTCAAACACCGTTTAGACTGAGTCACCCAAGATATGTGTGTTACGCCATTTTCGAACTCCGACTCACACTGCAGAGAGCGTGGTTTCTGTTTTCCTTTTAAGATTTGCCGAATCTAAAAGACGTGGAGGAAAGGTAATACTAATAAAAACCCTTGCAGTTTAAAGCAAATTTAAACAGAGTGTTCGGGTTTTTTGTAGGCCTACTAAGGATCTCATTCCCGTAATACAAAAAGATGCAATGCACATGAAGCTTAAAAAAGATGAAACTTATTGCCCCATGGGTGATTGTGGTAAATGAACAAACACGCATGGGGTCAGCTGCAGCTCCGGATGATTGAGGGATGGCGTCACCACAGCCCTAGCTGACCATGTAACAGTTTTTTGACTGTACCTGGCGCCCTTTGGCCAACTCTGGCTCTTGCACCAACAACCCCCAATAATACAAACAAAATGAGAAAAAACGATATATTTAACGTCACTCTTGAACCTTACAATATTGTTCTCCCTCAAAACCTCGTGGCTTTAGTCTGGTCGTTAAATTAATCATATGACCGATGTGCCACATACTTGAAGATATTCAGACGCTTTTGTTGAGAATTTTTTTTTAATAATTTTTTAGAAATTCATTTCTTTCTTTTCTTATTTGATTTGTTTAAAACAATATATCAATTATATCAATTATTTCATTGTGGATCTTCTGAAAATCCGAAAAATGCTCCAATACCTTGAATTTCACATAACTTTAGTGTAAACTACGTGCTTCTACTTAACCTCCGCTACTTCAAGGTCCGGAATTAATTTCTCATAACTATTTTCTCTTTTCTGTCTTATTTATATGGCGGTATTTTTACTTAAACATAATAATATTAGGTGTACAAATACGTTTTAACGCGTTTTAAGACAACGCATTATATAACTTAAGAGAAAACAACAATATCTTTACGAATCAAAATATGCGCCGTCATTATCTATTACTTTCCGCCATCGGTCGGACAGCTGACGGATTCCATCCATGAAGAATACTTCGTTGTGTGACACGATGAAGTCGTCAACTCATTTTTGCACTTCGTCACATGTCCGGAACCGTACAGAAGACAAACCATGTTGCATAGATCGGAACAAATGGTAGTCTAAAGGGATTATATCTGAACTATAAGCCGAGTGCTCCCAAACTTCCCAGCCAAGCGTCAATAATGTTTCCTTGACCGATTTCGCGACATGCGGCCTAGCGTCGTCATGCAATCATTTTCACAGGTTGCAATCCTTTGCCTGTGAATGGAAGTTTCCGACATATTTCCTGGTTCAATCGCAGCAATTGTTGCTTGTAGCAATCAGCAGTCACAGTTTGGCCCTGTTCCAATAGTTCATAATAGATCACACCCTTCGTATCCCACCAGATGCACAGCAGAATTTTCTTGGAGTGAGTATTGCGCTTCGGTGTCGAAGTCGTTGCTTCAACGGGGTCTACCCAGTGCTTCTTTGCGTTTGGGATTATCGTACCATATCCACATTTCATCACCCGTAACGATTTTCCACAGGAAAGACTTTCTGTTGCTGTTTATTCAAACGATTCAAACACTTCATGTCACGCTCATCTTTGCTCCTCTGGCTCAGGTCATGCGGCCTCATTTTTCTTCCTTCTGGATCTTTCCCATTGCGCGTAAACTATTGGAAATGATTTCTTCAGTTAACCCCAAGTTGTTCAGCTAGTTCTTTTTGCGTTTGAGACGAATCTTCATCCAGCAATGCTTGCAGTTCCTCATGTACAACCTTCCGTGGGGGGCCGCTAAGTTCTCGATCGCTAATATCAAAATCACTTGCTTTAAAAAGTTTAAACCAAAACTCACACGTGCTTTTCGATATAATATTCTCCCCTGGAATAGAACAATTCGATGCGCATGAGTAGACGAAAAGGGAGAGTTCTACCACAGTGACAGCCCCATATAGACTTAGCATTGGCTGTCCACGAGGCTGTCCCCAGCTGTTCCCGAGGCTGTACCCGGCTGTCCCAACTGTCTCCGAGGCTGTCCCCGGCGGACCCCGGCTGTCCCAACTGCCACCGAGGCTGCTCCAGCCATCCACTTGTCAGACTTTTTGTCACGTGATCGTCCTCATGATGTGCTGCCCCCTAGCGGTGCTTCTTGGAACTTTATTTTGATGGATCTTTGATTTTGAGAGATGGCAACGACCGAGTGGGAAAGGGGGTGGATATAGGGGGTGTCAATTCGATGCTAATGTGCTGCTTTATTATTTCCATGGATTTTTGATTTCGAGGGATGAAAACGACCGAGTGGGGAAAGGCTGCTGCATAGGTGTTAGATATGATGGTGCTTATGTGATTCTTGGAACTTTATTTTTTCGATGGATCTTTGATTTTGAGGGATGGCAACGACAGAGTGGGTTTTGTTGGGATTTTTTTTTATTTCTGTATCTTTCAAGCGGGATTTCCCCCTCTTCCATGCTATTTTTCCCCGGAGGAAATTTTTACGTAACGATGCTGGGGAACTTTCTTTCCAAGGGAATAAAAATGCTCTGATGGTCTCAGCTAGGTTCTAACTCCCGATGATTTGGTTTCAAAAAATGGTCGGGTGGTCAAATGGTTTTCGTGTACTTGTATTACCTCAATTTTTTGATAACTTTTAAGTTATTTCTTCATGTGTTTATATATATATTTTTGCATGTTTCGAGGGAGTTTTTTCGCGTAGATGTACTGAATTTTCTGGGAACTTTTCTTTTTCCTCCATTCAATTTTATTTCAGACCATGAGACGAGGAAATGCTTCTTTAGAAACGATTTTGCTCCTGTTCGTAGTAATTATTGTATTTTGACAATTTTTTTGTGAAATGACTTCATGTTAATTCTGAGTCTTTCGCCCTGCAATATTATTTTCTCGTAATTTGTTTCGTGTGTTCAAGAACTCTACAGGTCTTTCACAGTTAAAATCCTGCTGAAACAGTATTTTTTTACTTTATTTCATGTAAAACTAAATTTATTATTGTTTATTCACCTCATCAAAGTCAGTAAGAACTCGCCTAATCTCATTCCTTTTCCTCCTTTAGTTCGCTTTAAATTGAGATGTTTCAAAACTTCCATATATTTCATTCACTAAAGGTCCTGTTCTCCCTTGTCTGTCCCTTCATTTTTAAATTCTGTGCCTGCTGCATTTTATCTTTAGAAGTTTAGTTTCATTGACCTTTTCTTTCGTTTTAATTAGGTTTTAATTACCGCAATTTTTATTCATTGTCTCAGCAGAAAAAGCTATCATTCTGGAGACATAGCGACTAAGTCCGTACTTCCTCTAAACATTATTTTTGTACGTTTTACTAATTCCTTACAAAAGCAGTTGTTTCCAAACTCCCATAGTGAAAATAATTTTTCCTTCTGTTCAGTGTTGTATGATTCTTCAAACTTTGGTTTATTTTTAGGTAACTTCTTTTTTTTCTCAGCTTTGGTTTTTCTGATTCAAAATAGCAATCTTTTCCTATCGATTTAATTGCTGTTATTTTTCCATTCGTCTTTACTTTTGAACAGAAATAAATCTAAAATTTTCAGTTGTATTTTAGTCTATAAGGCCGATTCTTCCCTATTTCAAATAACGTCATTGTAGGATTTTAGTGTAAATGCCCCTAAATCTTTAGAACTGACTTCCTTTTCATAGTTAGATACTAATTCCTCGAGGTTTACATTAAAACATGAAAGAAGAGTGTGTTTACGTTCTCTCCAGTGTGTGAGCTTTCCACAAGAAATAAGTTTTGGAAGCCCCCTCTTTCTACCGGAAACTGACTATCTTTTGCGACTGTTTTCACGCGTCTACTGCTTACTGGAAAACCTCATATGACATGAAATCACTTTACTTGGTAGATTAAACTAAATTCTGGTTTTGAACTTTGAGCTCAATCTCAAGCTCGCAAAAGCATAGTTTACTAAGCGAACTTAAACTGTCTAAGATGACAAAAATCTAAAACCGATGACTCAATGCCAGGATAGAGCGTTTGAACTTTACCGTTCATTCACGCTTTAAGAGATCCACCGTGAACCACTAAAAGGGAAATAAGCAGACCCTGATTTAGTCCACTGTTTCCGAGGAAGGTAGAAAGCTAGTGGCGTAATTCAAAAGCTCATGACTCAAGCTTTCCCAGGATTCAATTACGGACCAATACCGGACGAATAGTCAAATGTCAATGCTTAGACGTTGAAAAATTACTTCACACAAATATTTTCATGCTTAAAGTGCTTCAAGTCAAAGTTTCCATTACTTAAGATTCTCCAAGGTCAATATTTTTTCTACCGTAAAAACTTCTAAAGGATTGATTTTTGAAAACAAAAAGCGGATTCTCGCAAAAACGTAAAATTTCCCCAGAATTGTATGAGGAACCAAAAAACATTGATGAAGCTGAACGCTAAGTCTTTCAACCTATTTCTTTTTCTTCATGTTTCATTCCATAAACCTTCTTCAAATTCCTATATCTCCAAGAATTTTGTTAAATGTCCACGTTCTACTCCCCCAAAAATTTCTGAAAATGATAGTTTATCTCTTAAAAAATTCCAGAATAAGAATTCCTTCACTGAAACAAGAAATTCCTAATCAAGGCATTCCATCCCTCTTTCTACTTCAAATACTCTATTTGTAAATCTAAGGTTCTGGTATTTTTTTTTAATATTCACATATTTTTCCCTCTAACTTTAGAAGATATTTCTCCAAAATGTATGTACATATCACGATAGTAAAACATCTTACAACTGCTTGATGTTTAATTCACTTCACACTGCCTTAAGGAAATTCTTTCATTTTCTCATAACACATTGACATGTTATTTTTCTTCCCATTCACTTCAAAGACTTGAGATCAACTTTATGCAGTCCTTTTAGAAAAAAATTCATAGAAAAGCATAAATTTACTGAAAATGTCAGTTTTTCTTAAAGAAATCTTAAGAATAAGAAATATTTCACCAAAACAAGTTACCCCTATTCAAAGCGTTAAGTGGCTTTTTTCGTATCAAATTCTGTATTTCAACATGTAAACTTTATTCTTTTTCTACTTCATTTCGTCTTTCCTTTCTTCTTTTTCCCAATGTAATTTAAAACTTCTTTTCTTAATCTATTTTTCATAAAGTATCATTCTTTTGAGTTGATTTTTTCTCTCTTTTTTTAAATGAATTCATTTTCTATAAGTTCACATTGAGAAGAGTTTAAATTTTGATTGAAAGATGTTTGCACAGATCGTTTTCGGAAAAGAAGAAAATAGATCAGGCAGAAAATGGAATGCATGAAAAATCACAGTCCATTTTCGGAAAAGTTCATTCTCTCCTAGGTTTAAAAATGGAACACTTCATTTTTTCTTAGGGGCGGTTTTGATGAAACACGTTTCATTAAAAGAAGGGAAATTCCCACAGAATAACATGGGAAAACTAGCGAACATAGAAAGACTGTTTCGAAACGAGTAAAAATCTGTTGAAGATCGTTTTCGAAAAAGTTGAAAACAGATCAGGTAGAAAATGGAATGAAGTAAAAACAGTCACAGCAAGTTCCTAAAATTAGAAAATAGATGAGGTTGAAAATGGAATCTACTAAAATTGTCTAAGAAAAGAAATTTTTATGAAACACAGACTGTTTAGTTGTTGTTGTGTTTTCAGGCTAGGGGGAACTCTTCTTCTTTTCAACTCGAAGAATAAAATGAGTCAGTTTGAACATTCTCAAACTCCCCGAAATTAAGCCGTGTACTCTGGTTTCGGCTCAATACTGTAAAGCATTGCTCTCAGACCAGTCGGAAATCCCCTTCGATTGGTCGCCTAAGGGAAAACAGCAAGCCCCTTTCCTTAACAATTCCCAAATATCCTTAAGAAAAGTCTGGCAAAAAAGCACTACTTCCCCGTTAAAACAATTCAAAAAAGAAAATTACATTCTCACTTTTACTTTAAACATCTTGAAAGCTTAATATGTTGACTCATTTTAATAAAAACAATAATTTCACTTAAAATTTAATTTAAAAAAATAATAATTTTTTTTAAGTTTATGCCTTAAAACTAAAAAAAAATTACGCTTAATATTTCAATAAGTAATAAATATTCACAAACTCACCATGTCCCTTGCCCATTAAAAAAACAGCATTCATTTCTGAATTTATATAATCGAAATCATTATTTCCCTTATTTCTTCAAGTACTTTTCTCCCGATTGTAGAGAGAACCTCTTCTGAAATCTTCACTTTTCCACATGTGTTCATAAATGCTTGAGCTACTTCCTTAGGATTCAACAAGGTCACAGCGTTCTCGAAACAAGGCCACAGCGTTCTCGAATGCGCTTTCCTCAGCCACTTCGTGGTTAGACATGGAGGATGCATCATAATAAGTGGAAGTACTTCAGAAATGCATTCGCGACATCTACATACCTTCAGGATGCTCTCCCCAATTAAATTTTTTAAACATTCAATTAAATTGTGTCTAAGTTCGTACTCCTCAATCGATGTATTTTGAAAGTTTCGGGATTATCCAAGTACGATTTTCTGGAATTCGGAATCCATTAGCACTTCCAGGATGCTGTCCCACTCGCCATCCAAATTGATTTGAAGTTTCTTAAACTGCTTTCTGGTTAATGCAACTCCTGTTGTTAAGTGGAAAATCCCGCTAGCATCAGAGAACTCTATCTGGAGTCCGTGGAATTCGCCGTCTCGTGAATTTGAAAACAAGAGTTCATTTCCAATGCTGTGAGTTTTTCCAGGCTCTCCCAGTTCAAAAACACGACTTATGAAGTCCAAGAAGCAACTTGAACGCATCGTAATCCCACATGTAGAGGGGGTTAACAATTCTGCAGTCGACTTGAATTCCCTAACATGATCTTTGATTATAGAACTAAATACAGAAACCGTCATAAAAGTATTTCCTCTTATATGAAATTAATGTTCTGAAATTGATTCCAGCTTGAATCCAATGGGACAGCTTTTCTCAGGTTGAACCTCCGGAACACAAGTGGAGACGAATCACAATTTTCAGATGGAATCAAAGCATTTGAACAGCTGGGAAACCGACACACTGTTTCTTAGCGTAAGAAACAGAAACGTCTGGAAGATTCATACTGCTTCTTTCACAGTGATTAAATGGGAAAAGAATGACGTTAGCGAGCTGACGGAAACCGAAGTTGAAAGACTTGAAGACGTCTTACTTTATTCACACTTAACATAGAACTAAAATTATCTCAGCGTTTCCTTTGCATACTGTAACCAACGCATGACCCTTTTCACCACGTGCTGATGTGTCACCATGCGTCAACATTTGGGACGTTTCAAAACAGTAACTTCATTGTGACTATTTCCTTATCTAGTCATCTCGCAACGAACACGTTGCTGATTAATCACTATATGACTCTAATCAGACAAAGCGAACTTCACCTCAGGGTTTATCTTAAGGCAAAATCTTAGCAAGAGATAAATGAAAGGATTTCATTAAACCTTACAAAATTAATTTTTATATCTTGCTTGAGAAAATAAATTAAAAAAATTCTTCATAGAGTACATAACAAGCGTAAAGAAATTCTTCAGGGCAGAATTTCCACTAAAACGAGGGTGGTATACGGAAAGCGTGAGAATTTAATCAGACACTCTAACCTTCAAAAAATTAATCTTGGAATTAACGCTGCCTTTGAAAAACGAGTGAACTATGAAATGCTTTGTTCTCTACACAAAAAAATTTCAGATTTCGAAATCTCGCCATCCTGACCCACTTTTTCCTAAGTGAAATTTAACATATGGTGGAAATCTCCACTTACGAATGCCTTTGAGTGGGGAATCGCTCTCATCAAAGGGGTCAACGGTTCCAAACGACATTGATTAAAATTGGAGAGAGGAAAAATATAAGAATTAAAAAATAATACATAGGCAGGATCCCGAAAACATAAAAAATATAAGTTTTATAAAAAAAAAATTCCGGGAAAAATATTGGAGGAGTGAAGGATTTCCCATTTCTTCTTCCATTCCCTCAAAATTTAACTAAGTCCAATAAATCTCTCGAAAAAAAAATTAAACCCATACTTGGATTGTCAACAGAGAGAGCGACTCGCGACGTCAACCCATTCCGCGGCTAGTAGTCGGAGATACACTATTCCCCCTCTGACCTTATTTTTTTTTCTATGCGAACAGAAATGAACTCGAACAACCGTCTTAGGAAATGTTTCATCCACGTTTTTAATTCCCAACCATGCAAAAGCAATCAGATTGCCGTTTCCCACCAAAATTTTTCAGAATTTAATAAACCCTGAATTCTTAATGAGGAACATTAGTCGGCTTAATGGAATAATCCCTTCAGCTTTAACATTTTTTTTTCAGTTTAACTTTATCACAGTTTCTTACATTTCAATCTCAAGTAGGCTAGGTTCATTTTGTATGAAATCACTTCCTTCTATTTTTTTCAACCTCCTCTTATAGAATCTAACATCTTATTTTCCATTGACAGCAGCCTTTGTCTATTAAGATGGAATTTTTTATCAAAACTTCTGGATCACATGACAAAATCAATTTCTCTCATCTTAAAAACTGCGGACATCAAACTTTCTTATTCTTGCATCCCATATATCCGGTCGCACCGCAGGAGCAAGAAAGAGCAGAGGATGAGGAAACGTAGCCCGAAGGAGCTCCCTCCCTGTCACGCCACCTTGTTCTTCGGCTCCTTCAGGCTATGTTCCGACGGCTCCTTCAGGCTATGTTCCGACGTCTCCTGCTCCTTCTTGCTCCTGTGGTGCGAATGGATGTAGGGAATGCAAGAATAAGAAAGTTTGATGTCCACAATTTTTGAGATGAGAGAAATTGATTTAGTCATGTGATCCAGTAGTTTTGATAGAAAATTCCATCTTAATAGACAAAGGCTGCTGTCAATGGGAAATAAGATGTTAGATTCTACCAGATGAGGTTGAAAAAAATAGAAGGAAGTGATTTCATACAAAAATGAACCTAGCCTACTTCAGATTGAAATATAAGAAACTGTGATGAAGTTAAACTGAAAAAAAATGTTAAAGCTGAGAGGGTTATTCCATTAAGCTGACTTGGTTTTAATGTTCCTCATTAAGAATTCGGAGTTTATTAAATTTTGAAAACTTTTGGTAGGAAACGGCAATATGATTGCTCTTGCATGGTTGGAAAGAAATGACGTGGATGAGTCATTTTCTAAGACGGTTGTTCAAGTTAATTTCTGTTCGCATAGAAAAAAATGATGTCAGAGGGGGAACACTGTATCTCCGACTACTAGCCGTGGGATGGGTTGGCGTCGCGTGTCGCTCTCTCTGTTGACAGTCCAAGTATTTGTTTAATTTTTTTTTTCGAGAGATTTATTAGACTTCGTTTAATTTTTGGGGAATGGAAGAAGAAATGGGAAATCCTTCCTCCAATATTTTTCCCGGATTTTTTTTTATAAAACTTGTTCTTTTTTATGTTTTCGGGAATCCTGCCTATGCATTAATTTTTTAATTCTTATATTTTTCCTCTCTCCAGTTTTAATCAATGTCGTTTGGAACCGTTGACCCCTTTCATGAGAGCGATTCCCCACTCAAAGCAATGCGTAAGTGAGGATTTCCACCATGTGTTAAATTTCACTTAGGAAAAATGGGTCAGGATGGCGAAATTTCGAAATCTGAAATTTCTCTGTGTGGATAACAAAGAATTTCATAGTTCACTCGTTTTTCAAAACAACGTTAATTCCAAGATTTTTTCTTTGAAGGTCTGATTAAATTCTCACGCTTTTCGTACAGCACCCTTGTCTTAGTGGAAATTCAGCCTTGAAGAATTTCTTTACGCTTAATATGTACTCTATGAAATTTTTTTAGTTTATTCTCTCAAGCAAGGTATTAAAATTAATTTTGTAAGGTTTAATAATATCGATTCGTTTATCTCTCGCTAAGAATTTGCCTTAAGTTAAGCCCTGAGCTCAAAGTTCGCTTTGTCTGATTAGAGTCCTACAGAGATTCATCAGCAACGTGTTCGTTGGGAGATGACCAAATAAAGAAATAGTCACCATGAAGTTACTGTTTTGAAACGTCCCAAGTGCTGACGCATGGTGACATATCAGCACGTGGTGCAAAGGGTCATGCGTTGGTTACAGTATGCAAAGAAAACGTTAAGCGAATTTTAGTTCTGTTCTAAGTTCGAATAAAGTAAGACGTCTTCAAGTCTTTCAAATTCTGTTTCCGTGAGTTCGCTGACGTTATTTTTTTCCACATTTAGTCATTGTGAAAGAAGCAGTACGAATCTTCCAGACGTTTCTTTTCTTACGCTAAGAAGAATTGTGTCGGTTCCCGCAGGATGTTCAAATGCTTTGATTCCATCTGAAAAATGAGATGAGTTTTCATCCGTCTCCACTTGTGTTCTGGAGGTTCAACCTGAGAAAAGCTGTCCTATTGGATTCAGGCGGGAATCAATTCCAGAACATTATTTTCATATAGGAGGAAATATTTTTATGACTGTTTCCGTATTTTGTTCTGTAATCAAAGTTCATGTTAGGGAATTCAAGTTGACTGCAGAATTGTTCACTTCTTCTACATGTGGGATTACGATGCGTTCAAGTTGCTTCTTGGACTTGAGAAGTCGTGGTTTTCATCTGGGAGAGCCTGAAAAACCTCACAGCATTGGAAGTGAACTCCGGTTCTCAACTTCACGAGACGGCGAATTCCATCGATTCCAGAAACAGTTCTCTGATGCTAGCGGGATTTTCCACTTAACAACAGGAGTTGAATTAACCAGAAATCTGTTTAAGAAACTCTAAATTATTTTGGATGGCGTGTGGGACAGCATCCAGGAATTGCTAATGGGTTCAGAATTCCAGAAAATCCTACTCGGAGAATCCCGAAACTTTCAAAATACATCGATTGAGGAGTGTGAACTTAGGCACAATTTAATTGAATGTTTAAAAATTTTAATTAGGGAGAGCATCCTGAAGGTATGTAGATGTCGCGAATGCATTTCTGAAGTACTTCCACTTATTATGATGCACCCTCCATGCCTAACCACGGAGTGGAACAGGAAAGCGATTTCAAGTTTCGAGAACGCTGTGGCCTTGTTGAATCCTAAGGAAGTAACTTAAGCTTTTATGAACACATGTGGAAAAGTGAAGATTTCAGAAGAGTTCCTCTCTACAATCAGGGGAAAAAGAACTACTTGGAGAAATAAGGGAAATAATGATTTTGATTATATAAATTCAGAAATGAATGTAGATTTTTTTCTAATGGGCAAGGGAGAAGGTGAGTTTGTTAATATTTATTATTTATTGAAATATTGAGCGTAAATATTTTTTAGTTTTAAGGCATAAATTAAAAGAGAATTTTTGTTTTCTAAATTAAATGTTAAGTGAAATTATTTTTTTATTGCAATGAGTCAAAATATTAAGCTTTCAAGATGTTTAAAGTAAAAGTGAGAATGTAAATTTCTTTTTTGAAATGTTTAAAACAGTAACAGAATGAATGCAATTGTTTTAATGGGGAACTAGTGCTTTTTTGCTAGACTTTTCTTAAGGACATTTGAGAATTGTTAAGGGAAATTTGTATGATGTTTACCATTAGGCGACCAATCGGAGGGGATTTCCGACTGGTCTCAGAGCAATGCTTTACAGTATTGAGCCGAAACCAGAGTACACGGCTTAATTTCGGAGAGTTTGAAATTTTTCATTCTTACTCGCTTTTTCTTTGAGTTGAAAAGAAGCGCTCTCACTGAAGACCACACTAGCCTGGAAACAAAAAACTAAACAATCTGTGTTTCATAAAAATTTCTTTCCTTAGAGATTTTTAGTACATTCCATTTTCTAACTCATCTATTTTCAACTTTTAGGAACTTGCTGTGAATGTTTTTACTTCATCCCATTTTCTACCTGATCTGTTTTCAACTTTTTCAAAAACGATCTTTAACAGATTTTTACTCGTTTCGAAACAGTCTTTTTATGTATGCTAGTTTGCCCATATTATTTTATGGGGATTTCCCACTTTTAATGAAACGTGTTTCATCAAAACCGCCACTAAGAAAAAATGAAGTGTTCCATTTTTAAACCTAGGAAAGAATGAACTTTTCCGAAAATGGACTTTGTGATTTTACATGCATTCCATTTCCTGACTGATCTATTTTCTTCTTTTCCTAAAACGATCTTTGCAAACATCTTTCAATTAAAGTTTAAACCCTTCTCAATATGAGCTTTAAAAAGAGAAAAAAATGAACCCAGAAGAATAATACTTCATGAAAAACAGATTAATAAAATAAGTTTTAAGTTACACAGGGCAAAAGAAGAAAGGAAAGACGAAATGAAGTAGAAAATGAATAAAATTTATATGAGGAAATACAGATTTTGATGCGAAAAGAGCCACTTAATGCTTTGAATAAGGGAAACTTTTTTTAGTGAATGGGGAAACTTGTTTCACATACATTTGGGAAAATATCTTGTAAAGTTAGAGGGTAAAATATATGAATATTAAAAAAACAAAAAAAAACAGCTCCTTAGATTCACAAATAGGGTATTTGAAGTAGACAGAGGGATGGAATGCTTTGAATAGGAATGTTTTGTTTCAGTGAAGGGATTCTTAGTGTGGAATTTCTGGGGAGTAGAACGTGGACGTTTAACAAACTTCTTGGAGATATAGGAATTTTAAGAAAGTTTATGGAATGAAACATGAAGAGAAAGAAATGGGTTGAAAGAGTTAACATCGAAGCTTCATTAAATTTTTTTTGGTTCCTTATACAATTGTGGGAAAATGTTACAATTTTGTGAGAACTTTTTTTTTTTAAATCAACCGTTCAGAAGTTTTTAAGGTAGAAAAAATATTGATCAAGAGGAATCTTAAGCAATGCAAACTTTGACTTGTAGCACTTTGAGCATGAAAATATTTGTGCGAAGTAATTTTTCAACGTCTAAGCATTGACATCTGACTATTCGTCCAATATGGGTCCGAAACTGATTCCTGGGGAAGCTTGAGTTATGAGCTTTTTAATTACGTCATTAGCTTTCTACCTTCTATGGAAACAGTGGACTAAATCAGGGTCTGCTTATTTCCCTTCTAGTGGTTCACGGCGGATCTCTTAAAGGGTGAATGAATGGTAAAGTGCAAACTCTCTGTCCCATTGAGTCATCAGTTTTAGATTTTTGTCATCTTAGACAATTTAAGTTCGCTTAGTAAACTATGCTTTTGCGAGCTTGACCTTGCGTTCAAAGTTCAAAACCAGAATTTAGTTTAATCTACCAAGCAAAGTGATTTCATGTCATATGTGGTTTTCCAGTAAGTAGTAGACGCGTGAAAACAGTCGCAAAAGATAGTCAGTTTCCGGTAGAAAGAGGGGGGCTTCCAAAGCTTATTTCTTGTGGAAAGCTCACACACTGGAGAGAACGTAAACACACTCTTCTTTCATGTTTTAATGTAAAACTCGAGGAATTAGTATCTAACTATGAAAAGGAAGTAAGTTCTAAAGATTTAGGGGCATTTACACTAAAATCCTACAATGACTTTATTTGAAATAGGGACGAATCGGCTTTATAGACTAAAATACAACTGCAGATTTTAGATGCATTTCTGTTCAAAAGTAAAGACGAATGGAAAAATAACAGCAATTAAATCGATAGGAAAAGATTGATAGGTTGAATCAGAAAAACAAAAGCTAAGAAAAAAAGAAGTTTCATAAAAATAAACCAAAGTTTGAAGAATGATACAACAATGAGCAGAAGGAAAAATATAATAAGCAAAATAAGGGGAATACGATATTTTCACTATGGGAGTTCGGAAACAACTGCTTTTCTGACGAATTAGTAAAACGTACAAAAAATGTTTAGAGGAAGTACAGACTTAGTCGCTACGTCTCCAGATGAAAGCTTTTTCTGCTAAGACAAATGAATAAATAATACGATAGTGAAAACCTTATTGAAACGAAAGAAAAGGTCAATGAAACTAAACGTCTAAAGATAAAATGCAGCAGGCACACAGGTTAAAAATGAAGGGACAGACACGGAAGAACAGGACATTTAGTGAATGAAATACACGCGAAGTTTTGTTACATCTCAATTTAAAGCGAACTAAATGAGGAAAAGGAATGAGATTAGGCGAGTTCTTACTGACTTTGATGAGTTGAGTAAACAATAAAAAATTAGTTATACATGAAATAAAGTAAAAAAATTTTGTTTCAGCAGAAATTTAACTGTGAAAACCTTAGCGTTCTTGAACACACGAAAAAAGTACGAGAAAATAGTATTGCAGGGGCGAAAGATTCAGAATTAACATGAAGTCATTTCACAAAAAAATTTCAAAGTCCAATAATTACTACGAACAGGAACGAAATCGTTTCTAAAAAAGCATTTTCTCGTCTCATGGTCTGAAATAAAATTGAATGGAGGAAAAAGAAAATTTCCAGAAAATTCATTACATCTACGCGAAAAAACTCCCTCAAAACATACAAAAAATATGTAAAAACACATGAAGAAATATCATAAAAGTTATAGAAAATAGAGGGAATGCATAGTACACGAAAACCATTTGACCACCAGACCGTTTTTTGAATCCAAATAATCGGGAGTCAGAACCTAGCTGAGACCATCAGAACATTTTTATTCCTTGGAAATAAAAAAACTAGCATCGAAGAGGGGGGGTCCCGCTTGAAAACCAGAGGAGTAAATTAAAAAAAATCCAAACAAACCCCACTCGGTCGTTGCTATCCCACAAAATCAAGGATCCATCGAAAAAATAAAGTTCCAAGAAGCACATAAGCACCATCGTATCTAACACCTACGCAGCGCCCTTCCCCACTCGGTCATTTCCATCCCTCAAAATCAAAGATCCATCGAAATAATAAAGTTCCAAGAAGCACCGCTAGGCGGCAGCACATCAGCATCGAGTTGACATCTCTAATGTCCACCCCTTTCCCACTCGGTCGTTGCCATCTCTCAAAACCAAAGATCCAACGAAAGTTCCAACAAGCACCGCTAGGGGCAGTACATCAGCATCGAGTTGTGATCCCCTATGCCCCCCCCCTTTTCTCACTCGGTCGTTGCCATCTCTCAAAATCAAAAGTCCGTCAAAATAAAGTTCCAACAAGCACCGCTAGGGGGCAGCACATCAACATCGAGTTGACATCACCCTATATCCATCCTCTTTCCCACTCGATCGTAGCCATCTCTCAAATTCAAAGATCCATTAGAAGTTCCAAAGTGCACCGCTAGGCGGTAGCACATGTTGAGGACGATCACGTGACAAAAACTCTGACAAGTGGACAGTGGGGCAGCCTCGGGGATAACTGGGCAGCCGTGGACAGCCCCCGGGACAGCTGGGGACAGCCACAGGGACACCGGGGACAGCCACAGGGACACCGGGGACAGCCTCGTGGATAGCCAATGTTAAGTCTATGGGGAGCGGGCGCTGTCCCTGGGATATAACTCTCCCTTTTCCTCTTTCCTCTACTCACATGCTTTTGCAGTACTTCGTTGAGGAAATTCGTAACGAAATGGGGTGTCGAATAATTGCAGTGTAGCTTGCCATTTTTCACCGACCGAACTGCAAGTACGTTTGACTGTTGGGCGAACTTTTGTGCCACATTTTATACTCTGGACCAGTTATGGTCACATGGCTACAACACGGGGGAATGTCGGATATGTAAATTAGTGGTATGCGTCATACAAAAAATGCTTTAAAACTTTTTTGTACACCTAATATTGTAAACTACGACTTCCACGCACAAAAGCGCGGAAGGATACATTAGGTTGTAAAGTACGACTTCCACGCACAAAAGCGCGGAAGGATACATTAGGTTGTAAAGTACGACTTCCACGCACAAAAGCGCGGAAGGATACATTGACATTTAATGACTTGAGCGTGTGGTGAGTGATGAGGAGAGTTGCGAGAGAGATATCGAAGGATGAGGACATGGCGAGCTTTGGCTAAGACAACAAGTTCAGTTTGTAACGCGAAGTGTATTCCAATTTATGTTTTTGTGTAAAGTAATAAATGTTTTGTGTTGTGATCGAGTGTCTGTGATGTTACAGACGAAAGATAGAATTGGAGGCACCGGCAAGATTCGAACTACGAAAGATAGAAATGGAAGGCACTTGTGAGATTCGAACGACGAAAGACAGGAAGTGAAGGCATCTGTGAGATTCGAACTACGAAAGATAGAAATGGAAGGCACTTGTGAGATTCGAACGACGAAAGACAGGAAGTGAAGGCATCTGTGAGATTCGAACTACGAAAGATAGAAATGGAAGGCACTTGTGAGATTCGAACGACGAAAGACAGGAAGTGAAGGCATCTGTGAGATTCGAACTACGAAAGATAGAAATGGAAGGCACTTGTGAGATTCGAACGACGAAAGACAGGAAGTGAAGGCATCTGTGAGATTCGAACTACGAAAGATAGAAATGGAAGGCACTTGTGAGATTCGAACGACGAAAGACAGGAAGTGAAGGCATCTGTGAGATTCGAACTACGAAACATAGAAATGGAAGGCACTTGTGAGATTCGAACGACGAAAGACAGGAAGTGAAGGCATCTGTGAGATTCGAACTACGAAAGACAGAACAACTTCAGCGGCGTTCTTTATGACCGTGGGAATCGACGAGTTGAAAGTTCTTCAAGCGTGCGAAAGAACCAACGCGACAGGGATATTTTTTTTTCCTCTTTGTGTTGGGAAGAACAAAAGACGGTGACTGTAGTTTGTTTTTTTCGAAATTATTTGTTCCGTATCGGATTCACACCACATTAGATGTTTATGTAAGTACTGTTTTGTTGTTGTTCTTAGAGAATTATCCAAAGGAATGAAATATCAAAGCAAGTTTTTTAGAAGTTTCCGTGCACGGAATTAAATAGAAGGAAATAATTTCTGTCAAGAAATAGTACATTCAGATCAACTGTTTGAGGCTAGAGTATAGGTAAATGTAGAATATTGTTGTAAACAATTTCTGTGAACGTATACACATATACGAAAATAGAAGGAAATAATTTCTGTCAAGAAATAGTACATTCAGATCAACTGTTTGAGCCTAGACTATAGGTAAATGTAGAATATTGTTGTAAACAATTTCTGTGAACGTATACACATATACAATAATAAATAAACATTGGGTACACGTAGAGCTTGTTGAAATGGCTTTCTTAGGAAGAGCTCGAAAAGAAGAACTTCTGCAGTTGGCGGAAGAATTGGGTATAGAAGTTATGCCAAATCTCAAAATTCTGGAATAAAAGAATAAAATTGTCAACTTTGAAGAACATCAAGAGGATTTCGTGAAAGAACTTTTGGCAGGTATAAAAGAGCGTAGAGAAACAGAAAGACAAATGGAATTGGAGCTTGAAAACCGTAGACAAACAGAAGGACAAATGGAATTTGAGCTTGAAAAACTCAGAATAGAAGCTGGACGTCAGCCGCTGAGAGGTAGTTTGGAGCAAAATGGAAATTCTCATAAACCGAGATTAGAACTTCGTCATTTGATGAAAACATTTGACCCAAAAGACAGTGATATACGTATTTACTTAGTTTTATTTGAAAGGCAAGCACAACAAGCAGAAATAAAAAGGGACGATTGGGTCACGAATTTGATAGGACTTTTGCCCTACGAAATATCACAATTGATTGCCAGAGAAAATGTGGAAGATGCTAAAAACTATGAATATGTTAAAAGGTCACTTCTTAAAAGATATAAGTTAAGTCCAGAGAAATTTAGATTGAAATTTGTACAACACATGCGTACATCAGAGAAGACCTGGGGAGATTTCGCCTTCGAGTTAGAAAATTTTTTTAATGAATGGATTTCAGGACTTAAAATAGGCGATTTTTAAGGGCTAAAAAATTAATGATCACAGATCAATTGAAGCGGAGAGTGCCTATAGAAATAAGGGAGCATTTTATTGATAAATGGTCAAATATTGTCTCACCTTCAGATTTGGCTGATATGGTGGACAATTATGAAAGTGTAAGAGGAGGAATCAAGAAAAATTCGTCGAATGAATTTTGTGCTTCAAAGAAAATGCAAGGCAGTGAGAAAAAAACTAGAGATAACTATGATCGCAGAAATGTTATGAAAAATGGATTTTATAACAAAAATTATGTTAAGTCAGATGTAGGACAAGGGTGGTCAAAACGGAATGTATCTCAGAATGAAGAAAAGTATGATCGCAGACGGAGGATTCAATGTTACGAGTGTGCATCTTATGATCACATTCGACCTCAGTGTCCTAAGCTAAAATCACAGAACTCAGGAATCGTAAATAGAATCAGAGAGGAAACTGAAGGGGATGTCTTGGCACCCTATACCTTTGAAGGAAAAATAAATGGAGTTACCATGCCTATTCTTCGGGATACAGGTTCATCAGTTGATATCATTTGTCAAGAGTATGTGTCGCCAGGTGAGTTTACTGGAGAACATGTGTGGGTACAGCATCTTCTGGATGAACAAAAGGTTTGTTTACCATTGGCAGAAGTTGAACTAGAATGTGACTTAGGTCATATTGTAACTAAGGCTGCGGTGATTAGAAAGTCGCTAGATCAAGGTAGATTTTACTTGGAAATAAGACTGCCGCTTTGTTAAAAAAATTGATGTGGAGTGGCCACTTAATTCAGAACAAGTAAATGTTGTGGTTACTCGGTATCAAGAAAAACAGAAACGAAACAACGAAGAGAGAAATTCAGTAAAGAATGATTCAGGGAAGAAAGAAAAACAAGCCCTTGAAGGAGAGGCTGTGGGTTCCGAAGAATCAGATGAATTAGAAGAAGAAATTCTGCCATTGAGGCATGATGAAGATAAAGCCATGTTAGAGTTGGTAAAAATGGATTCAAAAAGTTTCATGGAAGAGCAACGGCAAAGTTTGGAATTGAAAAAAATTCTCAAAGAAATAGAGAAAACAGATTTTAAAAAGGCAAATGGTTATGCTGTACTAAGAAATGGGATGTTGGTGAAGAAGAAGATCAACAAGATTGGCGAAGAGGAAGATCTTATTGTTGTTCCAGAACAATATAGAGAACAAATAAAAAACATGTGTCATGAGGGAACTTCGGGGCATTTAGGAGTGACAAAAACCAAAGACAGACTAGCGAAGTATTTTTATTGGCCTAACTGTTATAAAGACATTGAAGAATTTGTAAAATCTTGTGATTCATGCCAACGTGCTGGAAAAGCTGTGGACAAAAAGAAAGCACCTTTAAAAATAGTTCCAATTATTCCTGAAATTTTTACAAAAATCAACGTTGATGCCTGTGGGCCTTTGCCCGAGACTTCAAGCGTAAATATATACATAATTACAGCTATGTGTTTGTCGTCCAAATATCCAGATGCAGTACCAGTACCAGACATAGGATCCAAGTCGGTAGTTGACGCTTTGTTACACATTTTTAGCCGCATGGGATTTCCGAAAGAAATTCAAACTGATCAAGGAGCCAGTTTTGTAAGCATTTTGACACTAGAATTTCTGGAGCGGTTTGGAATAAATATTTACTCATAGTTCTGTATATCATCCCCAAAGTAATCCGGTAGAACGATTCCATCGAACTATTAAACGGATGTTGAGAGTTTTATATCTTGAGTCTGCTCCGGATTGGGAGAAACAGTTACCGGCGGCGCTGTTTGCTTTGAGAACTGTGACACATGAAAGCACAGGGTTTACGCCTGCTGAATTGGTGCATGGAAAAAATTTGAGGACGCCAATGACATTATTGTATGAAAAATGGATGGGTCATCCTGAAGAAGAAAACTATGTCACTGAATATGTATTTGAGTTAATAAATAGGATGAAAAGATGTCAAGAACTTGCCATTAAAAACATGGAAGTGGCTCAATTGAAAAGAAAATATTGGTATGACAGAAATGCGGTAAAACGTGAATTTCAAGAAGGAGATTTAGTATTGGTTTTTGTTACCTGCAGGCCAAATAAGTTAGCGGAACAGTGGAAAGGACCAGGGAAAATTGAGAAAAAAATTTCTGAGACTAATTATGTAGTACGCTTTGAAGGTAAAAATGTAAAGCATCAAGTATATCACATTAACATGCTGAAACCATACCATAAACGACCAGAATTTGTGAACTTATTGCCCGGTTGTGAAAATGGTGAAATGGATTTAGAGATTAAATTTCCGCAAGTTGAAAAAAATCCCAATATATTTAACTTGTCTGATATCGAGGATAACAGTAAACTTCGAGAGCGCCTAAGTGGCCAACAAATTCAGGATCTGAAAAAACTATTATGTCATTACTTGAAAATGTTTTCTAATATTCCAGGAAAGACTCATTTGGTCGAACATGATATCGAGCTAGCTAGTAATGCTATTGTAAGAGTTAAGCCTTATAGAATGTCGCCCAGGCAGATAAATATTCTTAAAGCCGAGATAGATAAAATGCTGCAGTACAAGATTATAGAAGTTGGTGAATCAGACTATACATCACCCATGATTTTGGTAGAAGTACCCGGAAGAGATCCACGCCCATGCATTGACTACAGGCGATTAAATGAAGTGACAAGGACCCAGTTCTATCCATTGCCTAACATAGAAGAAAGAGTCGAAAAGGTTTCTGGAGCGAAGTATATTACAGTATTAGATTTAACAAAAGGGTACTGGCAAATTCCATTAAGTGCTAGAGCTCAACGATTGGCAGCGTTTGTGACTACTTTTGGAACGTATCGGCCCTTAAAGATGCCATTTGGCCTTAAAAACGCACCTTATTTCTTTAGCAAAATGATGTCGGAACTTTTGAGAGGCTGCGAAGAGTTTGCCGTACCATATCTAGATGATGTTGCCATTTTTTCCGAAAACTGGGGGGATCATTTGATACATCTTGAAGAAGTGCTGCAGAGGTTGCAGAGGGCTTCCTTGACCATAAAACCTTCCAAATGTAAATTTGCTCAAGATCACGTCTTGTATTTGGGTCATATTGTTGGACAAGGATATCGAAAACCAGCGGAACGAAAGGTTCAGGATATACAAAATTTTCTTACGCCAAAGAACAAGACGCAAGTAAGATCTTTCTTAGGCCTGGCGGGATATTACAGCAGATATATTCCAATGTTTTCTTCGATAGCAGCTCCCTTGACAGACATCTTGAAGAGTAAAAATCGTAAAGAGGAAATTATATGGTCAGAACAATGTGGGAAAGCTTTTGTGGAACTAAAAAAATCTTTATCTAGTTTTCCTGTTCTGTATGCCCCTGACTATGAACGTAGATTTATTCTGCAAACTGATGCTTCAGATCAAGGAATGGGAGTCGTCCTCTCGCAAGAACAAGAAGATGGCGCTGAACATCCTGTACTCTATCTAAGCAGAAAACTTTCGACAGCAGAGAAGACATACAGTACCAGTGAAAAAGAATGTGCCGCCATTATATTTGCGGTACAGAAACTGAAATATTACCTGGATGGTCAAAAATTCCTCATACAAACTGATCATAACCCTCTCGTTTGGTTACGCACCAACGCAAGTTCAAATGCTCGTCTGATGAGATGGGCCCTTGCTTTACAAGCATATGATTTTGTTATAATTCATCGATCGGGAACTATGCACAAAAATGCAGATGGACTGAGCAGAGTTCCAACTTTAGATGATCCACCTTGATTATGCTATGTGTCTGCTAGTCAAAACATTTTATTTTTTTTGGTCGTGATATATACTACATAGAAATTGTTGGAAAACACGTAAAGATGATTGTTAAATTAACTCATATATTTCTCTTTGTAAATGGATTATGACTCATTATGTGAACTATGACTATTGTATTGTAAAATGACAAGAACGTTTTACCACTGGAAAAAGTTCCTCTGGAGTGAGAAGGGGTTATAAAGTACGACTTCCACGCACAAAAGCGCGGAAGGATACATTGGGTTGTAAAGTACGACTTCCACGCACAAAAGCGCGGAAGGATACATTGACATTTAATGACTTGAGCGTGTGGTGAGTGATGAGGAGAGTTGCGAGAGAGATATCGAAGGATGAGGACATGGCGAGCTTTGGCTAAGACAACAAGTTCAGTTTGTAACGCGAAGTGTATTCCAATTTATGTTTTTGTGTAAAGTAATAAATGTTTTGTGTTGTGATCGAGTGTCTGTGATGTTACAATATATATTAATTACATATGGAAATGTATTGCTATAGTACACTGCAAAAGTTTTTGTTGTATTTTGTTGAGATGAAAAGGAGAAGATATACCTAGCAATATTTTTAGGTTTTAGATGATATAGTGCGTCGCACAAATATAGAGACAGAACAAATTCTCGAATAAAAAAGAAACAACAACGAGCTGAAATGTACACCTCATATTTATAGGAAAAGTAGCATAGTACACGCAGCTGTACAACAGTTTGACGGAAATATAACAATTCCAACGCCAAGTACAAAAACAAAAAAAAACAAAAAACAGAAATACGCTGTCTCAAAAATATAAAGACCTACTAGTTATGAGCACCTCCGGTACGAATAGTGGAGCCGTTGCTCCGAAAAACACTGAAAACCCGATTGGACAGGCTGTCCATCAAGTGATGAAAGTGTTCTGGACGGAGTGCGTACCAGCTTCGTCCAATCTGCTCTTTTAATGCCACCACACGTGAGAACTGCCGTCCATTCGCATACACATCACGAGCTAGGATACCCCAGAGGTTCTCGATAGGGCTCAATCTGACTGAGTGCTGGCCAATCCATTACGGTCACATGAGGAGTGTTAAACCAGCTTTTCGTTGATGCTGACCGATGGATAGAGGCACTGTTTTTCTGGAACAGATAATGAACACCTACTAGAGTTTCGGCAAACGGTGGCTGCTGAGTATGTCCTGATACGTTTCGGAGTTTTGCCTGCCTTACAGAAAAACTATATCCGTTGTCTAATTGAACGCAAAAGCTCCCAAGACCATCACAGATCCACCTTTCTATCTGCTGAAAAAGGTGCGTGGCTCGCGTCGTAAATCAAGCCAACAGCAGTTCCAACCGTCAGGGCCATCCAGGTTGAACTTTTTCTCATCAGAGAAAATACTGTAGTTATGATCCACTCGTCCGTCCAGTACTTGTGGCAGCTTGCCCATAACAATCTAGCTTCCTTGTGGCTGCTTGCCGATAACAATCTAGCTTCCTTGTGGCACCGCGTGAAGTGTAGCAGACGGCGCATTTTACGGAGCACAATGTTGCGACTTTCCTTGATTCGTCGTTGAAATGCGTCCTTTGAGACGGTGACACCAACAGTCTGAGAAACTAGACGTAGTGGTAACCTTTGGGATGAAACTAAACGCATGATGGCACGATCATCTCGTTTGGTTGTTATTTGAGGCCTTCCAGGCCGTTTTCTGGCAGTTAAAGCACCGCGTTTCGATGAAATCTCCAAATCTTCTCAATTTCCAAATCTCCCAGTCTCCAAATCTTCTGCACCTCCTCACCAGAAAGTTGAGTGTTGCGTGGCATTTCGGCAAATCAATGTCTGACCGCAGGTCCGCTGTCTTTTGTAGTCTGGACCGAATTGCGGCCCATGCACGTGCGTAGAACATGCCAATTTGTACATCTCATTTGCATGTGGCTACTTTACATTATTGTTTTTATATTTATGAGACACCTAAAATTACACCATTTCACTTTGTGGTGTTCTTTTTACACAATCCGGTCATCTCGACGGATCGAAACGTTTGTTTTAGGGTTATGTCTAATTAGGTACCACTTCAGCTTCCTACCTATATTCGCATTGTATTCATGGCGGAAAGTCGACTGTCTATATTTATGCGACGCACCTTAAAATGGATTATATGCGTGTGTGCGCCCACCGGAAGGAAGAGAGCGGGGCTCGTGCCTCGATGCGCCGCGGGCGTCAGATGTTCTTAAAGCGCCCCTGGAGCCCGATCCACAACGATATTAAGATACCGTGGAATCCAAAGGCTGTTCCAAAAGTATTGGAGAACCAAATGGCTTCCACGAACAGAGACAGACTTCAAATACTTATACCACCTTCAACAGCTTGTACGATTAACGCTGGAAAGCTGGGTTCCATAGATTCGTGCTCCTGATACCATTTCCTGGCCAGTTCAGCAGCGACTATCAACTGAAAACCTAATTCATCAGACCATGCAACCTTTCTTTTTATTTATTTATTTATTTTTATTTTTTGTCCTTTAGAGTGCAGTTGTGTAACTCCCGTTCATAATGTACACGGATTTCTTGATTTAAAATAGAGATTGGTTATTCAGGGTATCCACCTCGCTGCTTTACCTAAAGTTTTTACTAATAACATCGTGAATAATTACAGTAACAGAATTATATTTGGTAAGAACATAACTTCATCCATGAAAAACAGAGTCACATCATAAGATATGTTGAAAGTGTCCGCCCTGCGCATCGAAACAGGCCTGAACACGAAACTCCATATTTCGGGAAGCTCGCTCCAGTTCCACTGCCTCGCAGATGGTGTCGTTGGATGCCTGTCGGCGCTCTCGTTGTGACCTTGGAATTCTCGTATGCTAGGCTGGTGATGCCACAGGTTTAGAACACCAAATAAACAGTGTGTGTTCAACAAATAGTTAAGAAGCTGGAAATCCATGGAACATTACATGATTTTCATGGGGAGGGCCATCCCGAAATCTCTGAAACACTAGGGTAGAACTTACAGCTACGACTTATTTCTTCGCCACGGAAATATTTGCTTAGACTTTCCCAGGAAACCGGTAGGTGAAAGAGCACGTGTCGCAGAGTAGCAAAGATGGCTCCAATTTATCCGTACCATTTTTCTGCTGTTCACGAACTGAAAGGGCCATACCAAGAGTAAAGAATGAGGTACTGTCAGTGGTTTCAAGCATTAGTTGCGGAACGACCGGACATCTTGGACTACGCCTTGTTTTCCGACGAAGGGTGGATTCACTAATCGGGATACATTAATGCACAAAACATGCCTATGTGTGCAGTGGAAAATTCTCATGCATTTATCGAGAAACCACTCACTTCACGCACAAAACATTGGAGTGCGCTGTGCAGTGTCACGTCGGTGGGTCATTGGGCCCATCGTCTTTCAGGATATGGTCACAACAGCCGTCTACATGGAAATTTTTCAGGCATTTGTTAACCAACTGCACCCTGAAGAGCTGACCACCGGATAGTTTATACAAGATGGGGCAACTTGCCATACATCACATGTAAGTATGGCTGAAATTGCGTCATTCTTTGAAGATCGCGGGAATTCTAAAGAAATGCAGCCCTGTCGATTTCATGACTGTTGTTGTTTAACAGCACTTGATTTCTTTCTCTGGGAGTATCTCAATACAGCGGTGTTTCAAAACAAGCCGGCAACCCTTGAGGTATTGAATCACAACATCTGCGAGGCAGTAGCAGCGGTTACGTTGGAGCAACTGGCGCAAACTTCCCGAAATATGGAGGTTCGAGTTCAAACCTGTTTCGATGTAAAGGGCGGACACTTTCAACATTTCTTATGATGTGGTACTGTTTCACATAGATGAAGGTATATTTTTACCAAATATCATTCAATTACTGTAATTAGTCACGATGCAATGAACAGAAAATTTAGGGTAAAGTAGAGAGTGGCACAACCTGTACAATAAAGCGACGTCTGCTGTTATAGCCCGTTCGCGCAATTTTTTTTTTTTTTTTTTTTTTTTTTGGATTGGTGGTTTAACGACCACCGTGAGCAACTCAATGGGCTATAAGCAGTCGACCATCCCTAATATAGGGCCAGTGGTTCCAGGGAAGGGAGAGAGTCAGTGCCACCACAAAAACACAACATTCATGCCTCAACGGGATTCGAACCCAGACCCCTTTCGGACGAATGATCAGAAGCGATCGCTTAGACCATTGCGCCACCGGGGCGGCACGCAAATTTACGACGGTCTGTGCATGCTAAAATTTCTCTTTTCGAAACCGCTGTTGTACTGCGCAGTTATTTCACGCAATGAATATCCTCTGTTACAGGGTGCAATCCTCTCTGGCAGAAGTTTCCCGCAAATATCGACCAGTCGTATGTGACCTCAGTATGACAGCTGACTGCTTCTTTTGTTTTTTGTGCTCCGTTCATCGTACGCCCTCAGTACAATGATATTTGCCTTGTCGAGAACGTTTGCCCGTGCCTCCCGATGGCGCACTTATCTAAGCGATGGCTCCTGACCATTCGCACAAGATGGGTATGGGTTCAAATCCGGGTGAGGCATGGACGTTGTGTTTGTCTTACGGCACTGGCTCTTTCCCTTCCAAGGAACCAGTGGCCCTAAGTTATGGACGGGCGCCTGGTTATAGCTCACTGAGTTGCTCACGGTGGTAGTTAAACTCCCAATCATTAAAAAATTGCCTTTTCTAAGATCGTTGCAGTAACCGTTCCACTATCACGCCTCTTTCTAAACTCGCCATTCTGGTCGCGCAGTGAACTAAGCGCTGTCATCTGACCATTCTTTAGAAATGGGTCCGGGTTCGAATATCGGTAACGCACGGATGTTGTGTTTGTCTTACGGCACTGGCCCTCATTTTCTCCTGGAACCAGTGGCTATAAATTAGAGAGGAGCTACTGCTTATTGCCCATTGCCTTGCTCACGGTAATCGTTAACTCCATTCCTTTCACCCAGAATAAAATCGCTTAAACCACGAGTCGTTTACACAATCTTGCTGTCTACGCTTTCGTACACACCTGAATCTTTTAGAGTGAACTGTTTATAAATCCACCTCAGCGTCATGGTTACGTCCGTCGGGACGCGTATGTCCGAGTGGTCAGCGTTCGTGACTGACACGGAGGAACCTCAGATTCGGTCCCAGGTAGGTACGAACGTTCGAACCACTAAATATCCGCCATGCGTCGGATGGGTACGTTAAGCCGTCGGACCCCGGATACTATCCCACCGGTAATAGGGCGTCTTCCTGCCTCGCTTCCGTGTGACTTTCCTATCAGGCACTCTAGCCCAAATCTCCTATCTTCCTATTTCTAAGGGTTGTTTAAGACCTGGGGTCAAACACTCGCTTCGTAAAATCTAAATAGGATATGATATGGTTACCTACGTATATCAGTGAGAGTGGCACGTGTCTGATTGCTATTGGGTGTTCTTAATAATGTGTTACCTCAGTGTATGTTTTCTAGCATATCAGTCTGACATTTTAGCATTACCCACTGGTGAATTAATCGTATAAGCTTTTCTTCCTCATTACATCCATTTTTCAAGTGAAGTTTCTTACTTCCTTGTCAAAATGCTGTGAGGTTCAACCAAAAAATACGTTATTGTTAATTAATTTTCACCCGATTTATTATAATCAAAGTATTTTTTGCTGAATAAACATCACCGTAATAAATTGCAAGCGTCAATGTTAATCTCATATTCAACTCCAACGCAATTTTTGAGAGAGCTTAGGAATCTTTTGAAAGAGCTTTGAAATAGGAGATAACTGATTTATAGTACAATAGCTAATTATCTTCTTCTTTTGGCTTGAAAATACCTCATATTTCATGTGGATGGGTAAAACAACAAGTCCATTCAACCAAGAAAACGATAACTTCTCCCCTGACAGTGAGCAGAACACCAAAAAAAAAACGCTGAATATTTTTATTTTGTTAAATTCATGAACAAATTGCAACTCGTTCTGATGTATTCCTGAATTAGAAAAGTTCTCATATTGTACGTTATTGAAAGGAAAGAAATTACGTAAAATATCGGTTGCCTAAAATATGTTGTATACACTATTACATTTCCATATACCGCTGAGTGCTATCTTCTGACCACTGGTTCAAGATGGACACAGGTTCTTCTTCAGCTAGAGGCACGGGTAGTTTATTTGTCTTAGGGAACCGGCTACCTCTGTCCCTGAAACCAATGGTCCTAAATTGAGGAAAGCCCATGTCTAATATCCCAATGAGTTGCTCACATGGTGGTCGTTTAATTCCAGAAATTATGAAGCACATAAATTATATCTGCAACTGGTACAATTCCTCAGATTCTTATAACTCAGACTAATAAATTTATATCTGCAACTGGTACAATTCCTCAGATTCTTATAACTCAGACTAATAAATTTATATCTGCAACTGGTACAATTCCTCAGATTCTTATAACTCAGACTAATAAATTTATATCTGCAACTGGTACAATTCCTCAGATTCTTATAACTCAGACTAATAAATTTATATCTGCAACTGGTACAATTCCTCAGATTCTTATAACTCAGACTAATAAATTTATATCTGCAACTGGTACAATTCCTCAGATTCTTATAACTGATTGACTATGTCTTCACATGACTTCATGTCCGTAGTGACCATGCTATAGATGCCGTTGTTATGAGAAAATCCAATAAACTATTACTAATAAAAAAAATGGTCAGCTTTATTCAGAAACCGAGGGATTCCTTATTGGAATTAAAGACCGTTTTATTTCAACCCAGAACTACAAGAAAAGGAAAAGGAAAGGTAAAGATGATGAAAGATGATTTCTTCTGTAAGCATAACCGTTATGCCTATCAGTTGTCTCTCCAATTTTTGTGTACATTTACAATGCCAGTTTGAATGTGTGGATAAGCCAATTAAACCGTATATGACTTAGTTTGTTCTGTTCTCTTTTCAGCACTTAGCCTCATTTGTTCTCTTCTTGCTTCAAAACAATACTTTAACAGACATGACCATGTAGCCAAGATCTTATATCAAGATCTTGGAGTTAAATGAGGCCTTATCTAAGGCTATACTCAACTTTATAACAAGTACTAACTTGAACCTATTCTCGAAAATCAGAATTACATCACGTACTGGAACAAACCTATCATCACAGACAAGACCACTAATCACTATCGACCTAATATTCTAACTGTAGACAAAAAAATTGAAAAAGAGACAACTGATAGGTTTAGCGCTTCTACTTACAGAAATCATCCAAAGAACAGTAGATTATTAAAAGCGATTAGAATTGCATACTGAATAGCCTGTAGTTCATTGGTCTCCATGTAACATCTCCACAGAAAACGTGAAAAGTACATCGCCCTGGAGCGGCAATCGAACCCGCTTCTTCCGATTTCCGTTCGAGCATGCTATCTATTACACTACCTAGGACGAGAGAAATGGTGAAAATCTTACAAATACGTGGAGACAATGTAAATAGATAAAGTCGTCATTATTTGCATGTCTTTCTTTAATTAACACACAGCAACCGAAAAATTGTATTTAGACACCGCTGGAATCGAAACCCAGATCTCTCGATAACTAGACGAGTGCGTTCGTCTTGCACTACCATGCCAACAATCCACGGCACAATGTGTGTTTATCTGTCAGCATCTCATTCCACAAATCTGTAGGGATGGGCTCAGCAACTGAGACGTCACCATCTGGTGGTGCTTAACGGCACAAGCTATTTAAGTATAGCTAATAAACCCAAAGGGCGAGAGAGATGAACGCACTCGCCTAATTATCGAGAGATCTGGTGTTCGATCCCAGTGGTGTCGAAATACAAATTTTCGGTTGATGTGTGTTAATTAAAAAAAAAAAACGTGGAAAGAGCGATGACTTTGTCTATTTACTATCCAGGACAATGAAGTCACAAGAAATCGGGAGATACGGGTTTGATTCCCTCTCAAGGACGATGTAATCTTCAAATTTTCTGAATACATGTTACATTGAGTCCAGTAAACTATAGGCAGTTCGCTATACAATTCCGATTGCTTTGAATAATCTAGTGAATTTTCCCATGTTTCTGAGAAGTATTTCTTCCTTAATTTTTATATCCAAAGAACAGTATCTGAAAAAATCTCAAAAATATGAGAACCTGCGAATGGAAATCCAAAGGATCTGGAAACAAAGTATAACACAGATCATACCAGTGGTCATTTCGGCAAACGCAGTGGTACCAAATAAAACAATTGATTTATTCAATGCTTGCCATGCCTTCGCCTTTCTGGAAATCTTAGCCTGATGTATGGGAAACAAATGATTTACTCAGTGCCTTGTCATGCCTTCCCCTTTCTGGAAGAAACGTGATGAAGCGTCGCCGCATATGACAGACGATACCATCAGCTGTATACAGCAAGTGAGTCGTTGTTCTTAGTTGTTCTGAAATGCGAGTAAATGTACTTCTGCAGAGTCGCTGTCGTCCAATGCGTTTTCGTACTTGTTTCATGCTGTAGAAATCCATCTGTATAGACATAGGTATCAAGATGCGGAGTTTCTGGATTGTCCAGAAAATATCTGCACTGTGTTTGCGTGCGTGCGCGAGCTTGTGTGTGTGTGTGCGTGCGCGCGCGAGCGAGCTTGTGTGTGTGTGTGTGTGCGCGCGCGCGCTTACCTGTGTGTGTGTGTGCGTGCCCGTGCTTTTGTCTATGCTTGAGTAAGCTTAATCTTGCTAAAGTAGGCTTCCCTGTCATTCCATAATAAGAGCAACAGAACAGATGATCTACCACATAAATTTGGGTTAAGGTCGAAGTATGCGTACCAGAAATGTACGCTAACAGCATCAAAATATGTTTTGCATGATATGTAATATGTTTTACCAGAAGGCTATCGAACATGTTTTCGGATGATTCTCGGGCGAGAAAGCGTTTTGCACCCATATCTGGAATTATTTATCCTCCAGGTAAATTGCGCATTTCACCATTTATAGAACAAAATGGTTCTGGGCAGCTAATTACCATGGCAACAACTCTGCACATGGACGTGATATATGAACTTGAGGAGCATCATCCTGGTTTCGATTTGTACCCTTTCGGTTGAAACATTTCAACAACTCAATATTTGGAGGAAACCTATGAGGTAACGAGCTATAAAATGTCAACCGATGCCAGTTCTCAGGCTTAGTGTTCTAGGGTCGTTATGACTGTTTTTAAATGTCCGCCTGATGCCATTTCCCACGATTGGTGCTCTGGGGTTGAGCTGACTAGTTATAAAAGTCCACCCGAGTCTATTTCCCAGGCTTGGGGACTTGGGGCAACCTGACTAGCTATAAAATGTTACCCGATATCATTTCCCAGACTTGATGTTCTGGGGCCACGTTGACTAGCTATAAAAGCTCAGCGATGACATTCTTTATGCTTCGTGTTCTGAAGTCGCGTTGACTAGATACAAAAGATCACCCGATTTCATTTTCCAGACTTGGTGTTCTGGAGTTAGGGTGCCTAGCTATAAAAGGTCGCTCCATGCCATTTCCCAGGCTTGGTGTTCTCGGATCGAGCTGACTAGCAATAGAAAGTTATCATTTTCCAGACTTGGTGTTCTGCGTTCGCGCTGACTGGCTATAAAATATCTACTCATGCCACTTTCAAGGCTTGATGTCCTGAGATTGTACCGACCAAAGGCAAACCTGCCTTTCCACGACATTTGAACTGCACGTTAGTGTTTGCATCTCTGAAACATGGCACATAAAGGCACACAGAACATGACCGACATCTGTGTGACTTGGTCACCTCCAAAACAGAACATTTGCTGTCATTGAAGTAGTTTCCAAAGGCATGTATGTGCCTCTGTGTCCTTAAAGACAGTGTGTTTCATTTGTGACCTGTATCCATAATTTAACCTTTGTTTGGAGTGCCCTCATGTAAAACTGATGTAAAACTGATTTCTGCCCTCATGTAAAACTGATGCTGTGCCCTCATGTAAAACTGATTTCTGCCCATTAATTATTTTCTCAATTAAGTGCACAATACGTCTCCCCACGAACTTTCTACGTTGGCTACCAGCCAGTGAGTCGAAGTTCAGCCAAAAGATAAATAAAGGGATCTGTAGAGAGAAAGAGAGAGAGAGAGAGAGAGAGAGGAAGGGGGGGGGGGGGTTGCTATCTACGGAATACGATATGTAGCATTCTGGTTGAGAAATGTTATGCTTTAATAAGAGGTTTAAGTAATGTAAGACTTGATTTATGTGGATTATATTTGGTGACGGCGAACGATAATAGTCAAACGTATGATATTTCGAAATAATAGTTTAACTGCATCTTAACTGTTGTGAGTGACGCATTATCGACATCGATGTGCTGCATACTTGATGGGGATTGAATAAAAAGACAATGAATTCTTAAGCACAGTATTCTATGATTCTCTAATTCTGGACCCGTATTAACTTTGAAGTGTTTTTTTTATATTGTGCAATTAAGTTTTTTCAGTTTCGGCTTCTACCCCAACAATACGAATTAGAATATAACAGCACTTGAAGCAGTTTAATTCATCTAATAAATTAACCGTTAAATTTCTTCAGGAATAAGAATAATAGAAATAAACCCTTAATATTCTATTCAGTCTATGGAGTAATTCCCATCACTCATTTCGTTCTGAAAATCCTTGGATGTTCATTTGCTGTTCATGTTTCTTACTCCAGTGGGTCTAGACATACATCATAACACCATGAAGCTGAAAATGCAGCCTTTACCATATAATCGTTTGTTTGATTTTCAATTCGCTGGAATATTTCAGGCAGAAGCTGCTGACAGACATACAAACATACGAGAAAGTTAAACCTGATTCCATGAATCTTTAAAAGAAAGGTACTTTTGTAAAAGCGATGAAAACAGGAAAGTGAGGTAATAGTGTATAATTCTAGCAAGTTATAAAGTGCTCAAATTTATCTAGAACTATCGTTATCTGTTAGCATAGAATGTACAATTTTTTTTTCAGTGTTATGTTTGGAGATCCGCGTTATAAAATTCTTATTGATTGAAAAATATTCTGTTTCTTATTACGGCATTTCAGATCCGCGGAGGATATCCCCAGTTCGGTAAAATTGCGCCTGTCAGTATCCTGAATGTGCTTTCAGTAGACAAATGTTTTGTATTTCTTAAAGCTTAGAGCTAAAATACGGCATGGCTTTTTCTCTGTTGTTCTTCCACTTTATCTCTGGCCCCTATTCTCTCCATAGTTTCAAAACGGTTGTCTGTTCTATCAATAAATCTTCGTCAACATGAACATATGAATCTAAAACAAAGTCTGACGAGCGACGCAACACTGCTTGCATTCCGTTTAGAATGTGTCTATATCACCAGTTTTCAAGAGGACTTCCGTAACTGATCGCATCTCGGTTTGACAGCAATATCTGCATCTTTTAAAGCAACAGAAAATTTTCCACAGAGAAGCCGAGTGAGTACGATGTGCTACAGAGCTCCAGGGATTTTTCTATCTAACTCACCTTGTCTTCGCGTCAAATCTATACACAGCAGCTTTTCCGCAAAAAATACTTCCATTGTTGTTGCGTAAAATTCTTCATCTCCAACAACAGGTTACAAAGTGAAACACAGACCTTCCTTTCTTTAGGAAATGACATTTGTGTGAAATATGTCTCATATCTGAGCAACATAATTTCTTTTTGCTCCGCCATTGTAAGAATATTTGATTTTATTAGAAGAAGGGAAAAGACAACACATTGTTGCTTTTTATACTCTGGGAAACTAAAATTTTAGCATTCTGAAAAATATGAACATCAATTGTTCCTTTGATTTAAAACATCGTATACATTCGGCTTCCGATACTCAAGGTAATGACAGCCAAACACAAAAGGAACTCATGATAGAATTTGTAGATTCCAATTAACACACTTATTGACACAAACGATGCTTTGACTTCATCACGTTACCACTGACGTCTTAGTATGGACTAGCAGGAGGCACGGAAGAAATGAGGAACATGAGAAGCAGACACTCTTACTTTTAGGAAGAGGGCAATACTACGTGACTGACCGCTTAACGTGTCCTTCTGACGCGGATATTTGTGGTTGAATACCTAACAACCTTTTATGGGGTCGAACCCGGAACCCTTTGGTCGGCATACTGTTGTGTTAACCACATTGCTATTCTTGGTCCGCCCAGACTTGGCCGTCTGGTGCCGTCCATATACAGGGTGTCGGGATGGCAGGTATCCAGAATAAAGAAAATATATCTCGGAAAGAATTTACAGAGAACCAGCTAGCGCATGCGCGTCAGTTAGTTTTCTAACTATAATTGTGTCATTTGTATTACACTGCTGTGCAAAAATTAAGGGCGAAGAGGAGAAATTAGCATAACAGCGGAACGATCAGGCAGAACGGACCGAAAGACCGCTCAAGAGATAGACTATGGTCCGGTAGGTTAGGGCATGCGCATATATGCAGCATGACGTAGGGGGAAAGGGGAGTGTCGGAAGGGTATAAAGCACACGGTTGGTGTACGCTCAGCAATTCGGTGAAAGCTATTGCACGGCATACATCGGTTTGAACGACGTCGAGTTGCTGCCGCCGTGTGATATGACCAACAGGCAATACAGTAGACGACATCTGGATGACTTTACCTGAGGTCGCGTCATTAGGAAGTTGGAAAGAGGGTCGAAGTGTGACTAGTGTGGCTAAGGAGTTCGGTATCGCTCACAGCATCGTTTCACGAGTTTGGAGAGCATTTTAAATGACAGGAGCAGCTGTCCCAGAGTTTAGCAGTGGTCGTACACGAACCACCACGGCGGCGGACGACCCGTATATTGTCCTACAGGCGAGAAGAGACAGACGGCAGAAAGCAAGAGAAACTGCAAGGCACGTGCAGCAGAAAACTGGACGTCCGTTATCGCGTTTTACCGTGGACAGGAGGCTGCACAAATGTGGTCTATTTGCACGACGTCCAGTACGGTGTGTGCCATTAACGCCTGCTCATCGGAGACAGGGGTTTCTGTGATGCCCGGAGGCTGCATAAAGGTGGTCTATTTGCACGACGACCAGTACGGTGTGTGCCATTAACGCCTGCTCATCGGAGACGGCAGTTTCTGTGGTACCAAGAACACAAGAACTGGACACATCAGCAATGGGGTCGAGTTCTCTTTACGGATGAGAGACGATTTATTCTGGCGAGCGATTCTTGACGTATACACATCTGGAGAGAGCAGGGAACACACAATCACACCTCCAACGTCATCGAAAGGGACCGGTTTGGAGGGGGCGGAGTTCTCGTTTTGGGCGGTATCATGCTGGATAGCCGTACTGACCTCCACATCCTCCCAGGAGGTTCAGTCACTGGTGTCCGCTATTGTACCGAGGTTCTCCTGCCTCACGTGCGTCTGTTTAGAGGTGCTGTGGTCCATGAGTTCCTCTTCATGGACGACAATGCTACACCTCATCGCACAGTGGATGTCGCAGAGCTGTTGGAGAGTGAAGATATTCAACGCATGGATCTGCCCGCAAGGTCCCCAGACCTAAATCCAATCGAACACGTGCGGGACCTTCTCGGGAGACGCTTGGCAGCACGTCACTAGCCGCCAACAACGATTCCGCAGCTGCGATTGGCGGCACAAGAGGAATGGGTCGCGATGCCTCAGTAGCTACTTGACAACCTCGTCCTCAGCATGGACACACGTTGTAAATTCTGCAACGCAGTCAGGGGTGATTATATCCCCTACTAAAGATTGGATTTTTCTTGGCAGCCTCCTGTCACATGGACGTGTCTGTCTTCTTCCCAGTTGTGCTCGAAGCTGCCTTTTCAATAAAGTGCCTTTGTATCCTTTGGATTCCTTGTTCGGACGATTTTGCTCACTTTCCCATATTCTTACATTTTGGGGATCTTATGGAATGATTTGAGTCGATGTGGAGCTCTTCTGCACGGCGTTACATTCGAAAAACCGTCTCGTCCTTAATGTTTGCACGCCAGTATATATACACTTCTGGTTTTCGCCGTGCAAAGAAAAAATGTCGAAGTTCTTTTCTAACTATAATTGTGTCAATGCATTTCAATGTGGACACGTTTCAGAGCCGAACAAAAATTTAGACGATTGTCGACATCATTTCACGTTGCTTGAAGCGTGTTCGGTGTACTAATAGCAGTCCGTTATGCGGGTTACAGGTACTAAACGTTGGTTATCATGATGTTTTAGAAAATGTGTTTGACATATCTCCACAGGAAATAGTCCAAAGTAATCGAGGTAGTTGCCTTCAATGCACGATCTTAAAAAACAAGAGTCACTCACAATACAAATTTAAATTCGTTGGCTGAATTTCAAGATTTTATTGTATATAAGAACTTTCGGGTTTCCCTAGAACCCATCATCAGATACAGGAGAAGGAATAAATTTAAATAAAGTGTTACGTGAACATAATATAGATATCAGATATGAATATGACATAATGTCACGTGGCATCAAATTGTCAAACGACGTGGCATGTATCATAAAATAAAGGAAATAGAATGCAGGTATACATATAATACTGCATTGTAAAAATAAAGGAAGGCTAGTAGGTATAAATTGTGTTGTTCTCATCAGGAACCACAACAAAGAGCACTACAGCAGAAATCGAGATTAAGTGATTTCGTCCTCAGTTTGCCTCGTATTCGGTACTGTAAATAATTTCCAGATTGTAGGTACAGATACTGGAACATTGTCATTACAGCATAAATGTCTCTGAGTAGCAATTACAAGGCTCTCAGTGAACAGCAATGTACAGACAGCACTAGGTGTTACGATGATGGAAGCATCATTCCAAATTGGATAGTGCAGGCCATCGCAAACGAGTCGAGACAATGCAGAATTTTTAAGTCCATTCTTTACGGCGTATTTATGTTCATTCAGTCTTGTTGCTAGTGTACGTTTTGTAGATCCTATATATTTACTATCTGGAGTGTCATCATCAATACTTTTTAAGGGGATGCTGTAAACGCCAAATTTGTTTAGCTTTGTTACCTGGTCTCGATTTTTTTTTTAATTAACTGGAAAATGTTTGTAGTACGTATTCCAAAATCCAGGTGAAAGTTTCTGCAAATGGCTTTGAGAACAGGTGTTATGGTTGGATAATAATCTATTGAACCTATATATCTACGAGGTTGTTGGTTCCTTTGGAGAGTAGTTGAGTTTTCTTGGTGGAGCTTCTTAAGAGCTTTTTTTATGATAAAGGTGGGAAATCCATGGTTTAGGGTGATGTTGAAAATTTTGTTAATTTCACATTTTCGTCTGCTGAAACTAGATGAATGCGTGATGGCTCTGCGTAGAAGGTAAAAGATTGAGGAAAGTTTATAGCTTTTTGGATGTGCTGAAGAAGCCGGGATCAACGTAGGTACCGAAGTGGGTTTCCTATATACAGAGTGTTGCAAAGTGCAAGTGACAGCATCTCGTTTAAGCATAAAATCCAGGAATGGCAATTTACCTTCACTTTCCAGTTCAATGGAGAATTTTATGGTCGGGATTTGGGATGATAAGTGTTCAGCAAAAGTTCGTAGGTCAGCTGGTTCGTGATCCCAGAAGAGAAGTACATCATCAACATATCTTATGTAAAAGCACGGAGGTTGTTGATATTCTTGTAGCACTTTATTTTCTATGTGCTGTAGTAGAATTTCCGCTAGGATCGGAGATAGTGGTGATCCCATTGGGGCGCCCTCAGTTTGGCGATAAATAATGTTGTCGAATTGAAAATATGATCTGTTTTGAACTAGTTTTAAGGCTGTAATGATGGATTGGATCGTTTCTGGTTCGTATTTCAGTTCAAGCAGTTTTATCTGAATGATGTCATGAACAGTTTTAATCGGAACATTAGGGAACAAAGAGTGACTCTTGTTTTTTAAGATCGTGCATTGAAGGCAACTACCTCGATTACTTTGGACTATTTCTGCACGAATTCGAATTCACCTAATACCATCCTAGTTACACGGAAATAGTCCATTGGGGTTATGTCTGATGATCGAGGATACCAAGCAATTGGTCCGTCTCTGCCAATCCATCTCACGATCCAGGAGATACCTAACGATCTGTCTGAAATATGGCGGCACCCGTCGCGTTGAAAAAAGGTTTGAGGTGATAGCTGGGGTTGCGCAAGAAGTGCCAGCATGTCCAAGTGCGAGACTTCGGTAGCAGTGTCTTCTGGAGAGAAGAAAGGTCCGACCATCTTAAGGCGCATCAAGCCAACCAACATGTTGGTTGACTTTGGCAATGCATCTCTCTTGCTCACATGTGACATGCGGATTTTCATTACACCAAATCCTGCAGCTGTGTCTATTCAAAGTTCCAAATACACGAAAGGTCGCCTCATCCGAGAAGCACACGAGGTGGAAAAAATCGAGTGTTGTGTCAATTCTTTCCAGCATGTCTACAGCAACACTTGTGCATGCGATATGGTCATTCGGTTTCAGTGCCTGAAGCATTTGAATCTTCTACACCCTTAGATTAAGCCATTTTTGTACCACATCGCGTGTTGTTGAACGTGAAAGGTGTAGCTGCGCGCCCGCGCCGATGTTAATAGACAGCAAGGTTTTCTCATCCCGCCTTTCTCGCAGACGAATAATTGTGACGTCACTGAGTGACGTCACCGTCCAAACATGTGAATCGTAGATTCGAGCTCTAGCTATGGACGAAGATGTCTTGTCAACAATTTTTATAACTCAAATACAGAACAAAAGCTTATGCAAAAGCACATTTACATTAAATGCAGAAGAAATTCACAGTCATGTGAATATTTTAGTAACGGAGATTTCAAAAAATCTCCAGCACATTTTTGTACGTTAAGGGCGGGAAAACGGTTATACTTTTAAGTGCTCATTTAGTAACAAGAGGAAGTTTTGCTGTTTTAATAAAAATCAAGAAGGAGAAGCACACAGCAGGACGTATTATTGCCTTATAATAAAGAATTTCTTTATGAGGAATAGGAAAGGCATCCCAGCAACATTCCCCAAATTTTTTAAAATACAAATTCAAAGCATTATGTAGTAAAACATCTGGTACGATTTATGAAGATTATTCCGGCTGGTTTACGAATAATAATTTCGACACGCTGCTATGGTGCAGATACAAAGAACCGTGTTGATTAGGTAGTCTTACGATGGCGATTTGGACAGTGACGTCACAAAGCGGGAAAACGTAAATGGCGGGAAAACGGTTATACTTTTAAATGCGAATTTAGTTACAAGGGGAAGTTTTGCTGTTTTAATAAAAGTCAAGAAGGAGAAACGCACAGCAGGACGTATTATTGCCTTATAATAAAGAATGTCTTTATGAGGAATAGGAAAGGCATCTCAGCAACATTCCCCAATTTTTTTAAATAAAAATTGAGAACATTATGTAGTAAAATATCTGGTAGGATTTATGAAGATTATTCCAGCTGGTTTGCGAATAATAATTTCGACACTCTGCTACGGTGCAGATACAAAGAACCGTGGTGATACGGTAATCTTACGATGGCGATTTGGACAGTGACGTCACAAAGCAATTACCGGAAGCACAGGATGAGCATAACCTTGTCATTTACTAACCTTGGCTGCGCGCTAGCAGCCAAAATTGGTGTGAGCGGACTTCGCAGGAATGCCGGTGTGGTGCGTTTGACCTTTCCCTAAGGTGTCCGTGACTTTCCAGGAGACTTCTCACGTAACAGACTTCCGGCAGCCCTGAGTTTGTTGTCCCAGAACCAAATACTTTCCCGTGTTCTAGGTTTTTGTACATATTGCGTTCTAAAACGACGTTGAGCAAAAGCAACAGATTTCAATTCAAACGTCACAACACGCATGCAACCTTCTCCGGCGGTGTGGACATTCTGACTGAGCTCGTTTACCGTCAGTCGGCATGCCGATACTAGGTGGCCCATGCGCGTGAGCTAGTATCATTTGACTCACGCACGTGAGCTAGTATCAATTGACTCACGCGCGTGAGCTAGTATCAATTGACTCACGCACGTGAGCTGCACATGGAGAAAAATTTGAACGATTTCTTCTGCGATGGCGCAAACCAGAAGGGAATATAATACATACTTTCCGAGATATAAATCTTTTATTTCGGATACCTTCTGTCCGGATATCCTGTATATTACGCTCAAACCTCTGAAGATCCCTCTACGTACTATTCGATGAGCCAGCTCGTGCAAATGGGCTGACCCATGTGTGTGTGTGTGTGTGTGTGGGTGGGTGTGTGCTTGCGTCCGAAAATATATTAGTATTTCTCACACAATCTATTAGATAAAAAAACTCTGTCTCGTATTTTTTGTATGTTTGAGCAAAATTTGGATTTGCACATCGAATGAATTCTAATACTTTTTATGGATTGCTAAGAATTTCGTTCAGTTACATTAGAAAATCCTTGAAGTCGAAGAATTCTACATAGATATCCTGTTCTGCTTGAAAAAACCGTTCTCTTATGCGGAACGTTTGGGGCATTTTTCTCTATAAACCGTGTTTCTCGGTAAAATTCTGTTAACCGAGAAATTGAATTTTTTTTTATGTACAAATGTGACAGAGTGAAAGAAAATAAAGAAATATTGGAAGAAATTCAAAAGAAATGTTAAGAAACGTAAAGCAAAGCAAACCTGAAGTTGAACAATTTTCTACTTAAGAATCAGATTTCTTAACTATTATTTCTTTGCTTCTACTCAGTGGCCTATAAAATTTAATTTGCTGTTTTTAGTTAAGAAAGCATTTCAAGCGGTACTAGTTTTTCGTGCCTTGAATAAAAAATGACATAATACCTAAATGTTTAACCGCGAGTTTGATTTGATAAAACAAATTGATACCTATGAAATATCTGCAGCAAGCTTATCCTTTCCCGTTTCTATTTTTAGGCATTGCTTTGGCGTATTAAAAATGAGCGCAATTTCGTTTAAGGAGATCTAAATCTGCCCTACGATTTATTAAAGGCCCATTCATTACATTCATTAGGAATCCCGCAACGAAGTTATTCACGAGCTTTGTCTAGTGCTTTTAGCTTTTAATCGAATTTGTTTTTATAGGTTTATTTAGTTAGTGACAATTAAGTGAGATATTGAGAGTTAGCAAGGGCATATCTTTCAATAGCGGCGGGAAGATAAGCACACCGGACAAAAAATTAGTCACCATTAAGAGAAATGACAGTAGGAAATTACGAGTTGCAAAGAGGGCGCCACGATAGCATTGTTGGGAGATAACTAGCACAAACGTGGTCTACAGGATCATTTCGGGGCCGCGGGTGGCCTAGTGGGCAACGTTCGTGACTGCCACGGAATGGACCTCAGGTTGGATCCCAGGCAGGTACGAACGCTCGATCCATTAAATATCCGCCGTGCGTCGAATGGGCACGTTAAGCCCTTGGACACCGGGTACTGGACCCCGGGAATTAAAAAGGGCGTCTTCCTCCCCCACCCCCTTTCTACTCCGCTTCCGTTTCACTTTCCTATCGAACACTCTAGCCCAAATCTCCTAGCTTCCTATTTCTAAGGGTTGTTTAAGACCAGGGGTCAGACACTCCCTTCCTAAAATCCTCTACATATGATCTGATCTACAGGATCATTTCTGTCTCGTGCAGTGATGAAGAGCAACGTGTGTGTTGAATTTAGTCTGCAATATGGGTCGTAAGACAGAAGTTACTGAGTGGCAAAAAGAAGCCATCGTATTTGGCCGTGCCCACAGACACAAAGTGAATGTAGTCGTCCAGTTTTTTGGTGTGTCGAAGCGTACTGTCCAGCGGTTCTACAAACAGGGGAGTAATTAGCAGTCAACTGAAAATCGGCGACGTAACTGTGGCTGGAAAAGGATTCTCATTAACATGGACCGCCGCCATGTTTCACGCCTAGTAACTGCAAATTGGTTTCAAACTAGGCAAAACAACAATTGCTACAAACAGTAATGAAAGTTCACTCCAACCAATTTCCAAAAGGACGTTGAAACGAGAACTGCATGCGATGGACATCTGGAGCAGAGTACCCTTGAAGAGGGCTCTTTTAACAGCAAGTCACATAGTCGCACCTTATCAATAGTCTCAGAGGCACCAAAACTTTCTGTCGAGGATTGAAAACGAGTAGTTTGGTCTGATGTGTCTCGTTTTTGTTTGTACTTCAATCATGGGAGGCGACGGGTGCATCACAGGCCCGATGAAGCCTTTAATCCTGATTGTGTCGAAGGTGTTGTTCAAGCTGTAAAGGGAGTTCTGTGATGTTTTGGGAATGTCTTTCGCACCACGAAATGGATCCTTTCGTTGCAGTGACGATGAATTTTAACCAGCATGCGTATCTTCACATTCTGAATGACCTGGTGTATTACCTGGTGTTTCCCTTTGCTCTACATCTCCAGGAGCAGCATCACATTGCCACTCCTGTCTTCCAAGACGACACTTGTCATGTGCACAGGACTAAATCTCTACTTGAGTTGCACGACGAACAATCAGCAAACTGTCTCACCTCGACTGGCCCGCCAAATCCCCAGATTGAAATCCTATTGGAAATATGTGGGATCATTTGGAACAGAAGGTGAAACCCCGGAATAGACACCAACGTCCTCTAGCGGAACTAAGCAATCAATTGACGCACGAGTGACTGTAAATTGATGTTCAACACATCCACAAGAGGCGCCGTCACCCGTTATTAGGTAAGTTCTGCTAAAGGTGACTGTGCATAGCAATATCATGCCTAACTGAGATAGCTGATACAGTTTCTTAAAAATCATGAAGCAAGTGTTCAAAGGAAAACATGCAAAAAACCATAAACTCAACTAATAAATAAGTTGATGGATGACTTCACACTCACACACTTTTAGTGCGACGCATATTCGTATAATATATTTTAAATTTGTTGCTATTTCTTATGTAAATTTTGTTTATCCATAAGTTACCCTTTCCACACTGAACATCATATCTGAACCTAAATTGTTTCTCTTGATGAGTCAGCACCGGCAGCTGATCAAATGTGAAGAAAGATGGATAAAATGACGCTTCAGTGTGCGTTGAGTGTGTCAGAAAATAGATAGTGAAATGTTGACAACGTCAGTAATACTTGTTATTTCAGTTGTACGAAGTTTTCATGTTTTTTTAGAGGTTGTACAACCTGCATTAATATTTGGTCCAGTTACACCTGTCTTCACTAACCAAACTAAGCGTGGCTGAAATCATCGTTTATGCGATATCGTGTACCGTGGAGTTTTAAAATTTTGCTTACAGTTGGAGTTTAACGAGCTTTACTAAGTTTCCAGTTGAATATTCTTAAAGAACTTTCTCTTCTAGATGTCCCGTGACAAAAGTCACAGGACATCTAGAAGATGAACACAATATGGCATTTATTGTCATAGATAAGTACGGTGTCGGTCCACCTTTGGCCTTAATGCATGCACTGACCCTTCAGACATGCTTTGGACTACATTTTGGAACACAACGATAGGTATGGGCTTCCATTCAGTACATAAGGCTGCCGCTGACTGTTGCTTAGTAGTAGGCGTTGGTTCCATACTTCTTATGCGGCGCTTTTATTCATCCCATAGGTGCTCTATTGAATTAAGATCAGGGCTCTCTGCTGGCCAGTCTACACACGATACTGAATTATCGCCAAACCACGCCGTAGCAGTCCTTGATTTATAGTCGTGTCTCTTTTGAGCTCCGTGTTTCGCCGTCTACTGAGTGTGTTTTGTGTGCTCTGTAGTTAACTTTTGTGTGTGCCTTCAAGACGAAGGTTGTATCTTTCATTTAAGACATCTCCCTAGTCGGTGAGTACTATTTTCATTTAGCTATCAGCATTTTATTTTCTCGACCAGTTGGTCGTGTTTAATAATTTAGGCCTCGCCATCGGCGATGGCGACTGCTGATAAGATCAACGTTCCCGCTCTCGTCACAGCTTTTCCTACTACGTCGATCCTTATCTCTGACGGAGCAAACCAATCAGCGTCCGTCCTTAATGACAAGGAATATCGTCCTCCTCCTCCTGTTGCCTATTGCTCTTCTTCTTCTACTCTTCGACTATCCGACTCCACCCCTCCTGGTGGTGATGCTACGTCGTTCGTTTCTGATGCTGCCGATGACGTAATGGATACATCTGAGAGCGTTGCTTCTCTGCCCTCGGTAACCTTGCCCAGCGTTGTGTCAGCTCCTTCATCCAGCGCTGCACCTCTGCCTTCCAGTGGAGGTTTGCCTTCCCGCTCTTATTCTAGCGTTACCTCAGGTGCGTCCCTACCGACGCAAGCGACTCGCCTTCCCCTTGCAAATGCCCATGTCCAGATACATGGTGACTCACTTCAATTGGATGTTCCGCACTTCTCACCCGCTGCGCAGGAACTTCACTCCACCCGTGAGTTGGGAGTGTGCCTAGATGCTCTTCCGAATACACCGTTGAAGGTCTATTGTGATACGCTCCTTGCTTTTCTTCCAGCCGGAGCCATTACTCACCTCACCCGCCGGCCGCGGACGGTGATTGTTTATTTCTCATCCAAAGAGCATGCAGACACGCTTTTAAACTTTGGTCTTGACCTGGGAGACCACCACCTGGAAGCTGAACCGATCGCCAGGCGCCATGCTCAGGTCTCCTTGCATCCGGTGCCCCCGAAATCTCGGATGCGATTATATGTACTGCACTTAGTAAGTGTGGTAAGATTGTTGGTCCTGTTATCACACATTCAGCTGCGCCCAAGGATCCTGCAAATAAGAATGTTCGTAGTTTCAGCCGGAGTGTTCGACTCATCTTTCCATCAGAGGAGCATCTCCGTAAGTTCCCACGGATCCTAAACGTCCGATGTGGGCAGCTCTCCTACAGAATTGACATGCTAACATCAGAAAACGGTGCTGATTGCAAAGAACTTGGGCATCAGGGGGCTCGATGCCCCAACAACGAGTATCCAGCTCCCACGGCTTCTACAGTGCCTACAGCCTCTAAGCAGCCTCCTGCTACATCTCGCTCTCGACCTGCACCGTCTTCTAGTGTGCCAACTGCCCCTGGGCCGAGTTACACAAAAAGTATATCTAAAGACTCTTGTCAACGAGCGTCTTTTGATGCTGACCTCACCTCCCACCTTCACTGTCCAGCCAGTGCTCGCCTCACCTAATACTAATATATATATATGCAGACACACCTAATACTCCTGATCACGTGGCAACATCAGGAGATCTCGCAGCTTGTTTCCCACCAGTCTTCACTGTTGGTGTCTCCGAGTGTGACGGCGGCGCCGATAACTCCTCTGACTCTGCGTCTGCTTCCCGAGCATCGTCGCTCCCTGGAAAACGCATTTCTGGCACTCGTACAGGTACCCGACGTAAGAAGAAGAAGAAGAAATCTTCCTCTGCGGATGGGCAACCGTTCCGTGCTACCAAATCTTCAGGAGAATTTTCTACCTCTCCTGCGCAAACAGAAATTGAAAGGGACACTGATGATGATGGGTCTCCGCCTTCGTTTGAGGTCTTTTCAAGTGTACTCTCCAAATGTGGTGCTCCTTCAGAACCTCGCAATTTTGGAGATTACTATCAGTTTTGCACCCACACCACGAACCTGGTGTCGACGTATGACTACCTCCGAGAGCGCGAAGACATTCTTCCCGCGCTGCTCCTGCAAGCCGGATGCATTGCTAAATACCTTCGTGGGTTTGTACATGACCCCCTGCACCACTCATGGACCCTTGGCTGCGTAAACCGATTACAACAACTCCTGAAAGTTGCTCCGCGACTCCTCCAATCAACGACAGACCAGTCCATTCAAGGTCACGACCCTTAATTGCAGAGGGTTTGCTAGCCCCCTAGCGAATGCTCTTGTAATGGAAGACCTCTCGCCCCTCAGGGCCGATCTGTTACTACTGCAAGAAACAAACTGCCATTCCTCCACTCTGTTTACTCGCTGGCGTGCTAGCGATTATGTATTCCATCATGCATTTCGCTATTCATCTCATGGTGGGCTTGCTATCGGAATACATCAGCAGTTCCGATCCACCCTCACTGCACTCTCAGTGCAGAACTTATGCCGGAATTTACTCCAGCAAGTCTCCTTCACAGTTGGCGGAGCTCAATTTCACATCTTTAATGTGTATATTCCGTGCACCTCTATTCATTTATCCATCTTGTTCACCAAACTCAATCAAGCTCTCTCGAAAATCTCGCCTTCGGATCGTGTGCTCTTGGGTGGAGACTTCAATTGCACCCTTGACACGGCACTGGATCGCTCTCCTTCGTCTCGAAAGCGTCGGACGGATCTCGTCGCACTACTCCATGACTTTGTTGCTGATTTCTCCTTCACCGATGCTTATAGGCGCCTACATCCACAAGAGACCTCACACACGTGGCGCTCGTCTGGGAGTGAGCTTCCATCGACTGCACGCTTGGATCGGGTTTACGTTTCCACACCGCTTCTTGCGTCTATTACCGAGTTGCGACATCAACCTACTGCTTCCTCAGACCACTGCACAGTCACCCTCACAGTGTTTGTTGCGTCGTCACTCCCTCGGACTGTACGTCCGTGGACGTTTGACTCCAATCTCCTCACTGATCCTGACTTTTGTGCCTCTGTCCGTTCTTTCCTCGCTGCTCGTCGCGCAGGGTTGCATTCCGCACCCTGTACCTTGACGTATTGGCTTCATGTCAAGCATCAGCTCCTCTTACATATCAAGCAACTTTCCTTCACCATGACGACTTCTAGTCAGATGCGCCTCGATCACGCCAGGCAGATGCTCGCACTGATTGGGTTGTCAGATCCGCTGTTTCCAGCATATCAGGCGGAGCTCCAGGCTTTGCTGAAACCTCTTGTGCAGCAAGCACTTTTACGTCTGCGTATTAAACATCTCAATCCGGAGGAATGCACCTATGATTTTCTAATATCAATGGAATCTGCACGTAAGTCTTCTACCTCGCTTCGTCATCTTCGCCTCCCCTTTGGCGAAATTACATCCGATTCGGCAGTGATTTGCTCTCACGTTCGTCAGTTCTATACCACCAAGTTCAGTGAAACTCCTCCCCCTTCTCCCTCTGCTCTGCCCCATCTTCTCAATAACCTGCCTCAAGTTCCGTCTCATCTTGCTCACACCCTGTCTTCTTCATCCACATCCACGGAGGTGTCCGACACCTTCTCTTCCCTTAACCCCCATGCCGCTCTGGGTCCGGACGGCCTCTCTTTTCCTTTTTATCATGCGTTCTTGCCTCTTCTGTTGCCTTTTCTCCTCTCCGCTTTTTCTGCTGCATTTAACTGCTCTCCCCTCCCGAGGAGTTTCACGGACGCACATGTGGTCCTATTTCCCAAGAAGGGTGACCCTCTTGACTTGGGAAATTGGCGCCCAATTTTTCTTCTCAATCAAGATTATAAACTCTATACTGAGCTTCTTTCCCGTCGACTAAACTCTGTCCTTTCTCACATCCTTGCTGACTCTCAAACCTATACTGTTCCTGGCCGTTCTCTTTCCTCCAATGTTCAACTTCTTCGCGATCTCATTCATCTTGCCAAGACTCATTCAGAACCTCTTGCTCTCCTTTCCATAGACCTCCGTTCCGCTTTCGATAATATCTCACACGCCTATTTAACACAAACCCTGCTACGCTTTGGCTTTCCTCCACAATTTGTGTCTGTTCTTCTCTCCCTCTACCGGGAAGCCGTTTTCCATGTCAAAACGGCATCTTTTCTCACAGAACATGTTCCCTTCAAGCGGGGAGTTCGGGCTGCCCACTTTCTGGTCAACTGTTTGCGATTGCCGTCGAGCCCTTTCTACGCTCTCTGCAAACATCTCTCCTAGCACAACTTCCACCACCAGTTGCCAGCTCACGGCATCACTCAGTCATTTACTCTGCCTATGCAGATAACATTACCGTCTGCATTCGTAGCGACTCACAGTTCCAACTGATTCGTCGTTTGTTCTCTTCATATGCTTCATGTTCTGCAGCTGAACTGAATACGTCTAAGAGCACTGGATTGTGGTGCGGGTCGTGGTCCAATCGCATGGATGCTAAATGGGGGGCCACATGGTCATCCACTACCCAACGCTTCCTGGGTGTGAAATTAGGCGCACCACAAGCTACATCCAGTGCAACTCGCACGGAACTCCATCCTCGCCTCCTCCGCACAGCTGCGTTCTGGTGTCGTGCGCAGTTCTGTACGTCCTACTATCAGCGTGCAAATCTGACCAGGACATACCTTCTGTCCATCTGCAAGCATTCTTGGATTGCATCTACGACCCCACTTTTCTGTCTCCAGGAGGTTACACGCTGTCTTACTCGAGTAATGTGGGCGGGTCATCACTGGATTAACGTCCACAAAAGCTCTGTGCTCCTCCCTCCTATGGTGGTTCTGGCCTACCTGATGTCCCGCTGTGCTACAAAGCAAGCCGAACGATCAACTTCATTCACCTTTTCACGGCTCCAGTGGCTTCCGCAGTTCAGGTACGTGACGTTCTTGCCTCCTTGCGTAACCCACATTTTTCCTTTCTTTCTTTAGTTCTCATGGATTGCTGTACTTTCCCTCCTCCAAACTCCCACCTGAATATTCTGAAGCCCTCACTCACCTTCGCTCTATCCCCCTCATTCGTTCCCCTCCCTCTTCAACTCTAGAGCTTCTTTCTGAACCACTCTTCTTCAACTCCCTTGTTCATCCCCCTCATCTGCCCTGCTTTTCATTCCCCTCTTGGCTCCGAGCAGGTGTAGTAACCGTACAAGACCTCACTAACTAGGATCTGTCCTGGCACCCTTTCTCTGGCCTCCCCCTGCTATTCTCTCGTCCCCATCCGCCCATTTGGTCTATGACTCTCTGCTAACTGCACTTGTTTCGCTTATCCCTGATCTTGTCTCCCCCACCGGTCTCGTCTCTGTCTTTTCTGCCCCTCTTCCGCTGCCGTTTTTCCTCCGACTCTCAGACTCGGTTCTTCCTCTCTCCTCTCTCTCCTCTAAACCTTTTTATCGTTTTCTAGTGCACCTTGCCACCCCTTCACCGTTTTCTATTGTCGAGGTTCCCCCTGCTTCTCTTCCTTTTGTCTGGGCGGCTGCCCGCTCACCGTTATCCGCCCCTCTTGAAATTAATACCTACTGGCTCTTTTTGCATAATCGCCTCCCTGTTCCGTATTTTCTCTTTCGCATGTCCCTTCTCTCCTCCCCTCTCTGCTCCTTGTGCGCACATGAGGCAGACGTTTCTCACGTCTACCTTTACTGTCCCATTCTGATGCCTCTCCTCCACCAGACTTTCCGGATTGCCAGTCGCTCGTGTTCTCAAGATCTTCCGTTCACTGCCTACAGACATCTTCTTCTGCGGGCTCATCCACCTACGCCTCTTCCGTCAGTATGTGCCTATCTTTTCGTGCTGGTTAAACACGTTATTTACGTATACCTTCAACAACTCCGCAGCGTTTCCTCGCCGGTCTCTTTACACCAGGCCAGCGCAGCACTCTTTTGCCATTTTCAAGATCGATTGCTTACTCGACTCCGCCTGGAGTACCAGTCGGCTTCTTCCAGTTGTCGAGAAGCCACCTTCTATGCTACCTGGGCTCCGGTCGCTCCATGGTTTGCGGTTGATTCTGGACTGCTACACCTATCAGTACCCTAGGCCATTCTACACCTCCTTTGCTGAGTTCCGTGGCACCCTGGTGCCCCTCCTCCACTCTACGACTCGTCTCCATGTATATCATGTGATCGCGCTACAGCCTGTGCTGTAATACCCAAGTTTTTTATTTTCTCGTTTTCAGTGTGCATATCATTGTGATCTTGTCATTTGAATTGTTGTTTTTCGTGTCACACTATGCTTTACCATATTTACATTGTTATCAGTGTGCTCTCTGATTCCGTGACCTCCCGTCACTTTTATGTACTTGGGGCTGTACCCTGGTCACCTTAAGTGCTTTCTGTTTATGCACCTAGTGTATTACACCGTGTTCCTGTAGTGTGTTTTACTTTGAGATGTCATGTAGTGTACGTCTCTATCTCTCATTTGTTATATTTGCCGCACTCACACACCTTCTTAGCGTTTAGCCATTTCCTTGCACCTGTTTGATTTTTGTACAGTTCTATACTTCCACATTGTGTACATACTATTTTCGTGCTTTCACATTGTGTTAATGCTTTGATCGTGCACGTACAAATTTATGATAAATTCTGTCATCTGTCAGAACCCATGGCTTGTCCTGTGCTTTCACTTTATGCATATACTCATAACATCCCTGAGTGCACTCATGGTTTATCGTGTGCTTTTTACTGTACCTGTAACATTTCTTGCGCTGTATCGTGTCTTCACATTGTGTACTTTATTTGGTCATCCTTGTGTATAATATGGTTCATCATGTCTTGTTAATGTACCAGTTACATCTATTGCGTCGTACAGTGCTTTCATTTTGCGTTAATTCCTCTTGTCATCCCAGTGTCCATTCCTAGTTTTGCTCTGTGATCTTTCTGTTCCTTTTTTTTCGTGCAATCCACGCTACCGTTGAATTGTGAATGCTAATGTCATCTCAGTATATTTTCATGCTTACTCGTGTACATTAATTACCTTCACCCCGCCTGTATTATGTTGCTTTGGTGCCCTCGTTAAATAACTTGCAGAATTGTGCACGCTGTGTTTTTATCTCATGTTTGTAATGTTTTACCTTCACGGCGGTGTTTGTGCTGTTCTTTTTCTAATTGTGTACTATTGTTTCGCCTGTGTTATCCTGTAAATCATGCCCAGCCAATGTATTGTGAAACGATGTGTTTCTTTCTGTCACTTCTACTGCAATTTTTATGCAATAAGCTTTGCTTGCAGCATTTGTTATTCATCTCCATTGTCATTGCAGTGTATATACCATCATGTTTTAACAGTTTGTATTATTTCCCAGTGAGACGCCCAACACTGTACGTCTCCCTCTTATGTTTTCTTATGATGAATAATAATAAAGCGATTTTGAAACCTTGCTTTATGTCTCAGTGCATTGTCCGGCTGGTACCAACAAGGCTCGGCTCCATAGTATTGCTACAGAGTTGGTAGGGCATAATTGTCCAGAATATCAAGGTAGACGTGATGGTTACCAGCTTTGTCCATAATAACCAACGGACCGGGTTCATGCCACGAAAAACACCCCCAAACGAGTATACTGCCCGCACCAAACTTGACCGTAGGAACAGTACACTGTGGTAAGTAGCGTTTCCCGTGCCGCCGCCATACCCACATACGGCCATCATACTGATGGACCGTGTATCTGAATTCATCAGTCATTAGGACCCATTTCCTTTGATCTACTGTCCACGATAAGTGTTCTTTACACCATGCTAAACGAAGAGTCGCATTCCATGAAAGGCTTATGGTCAGCCGCACGACCACGGTCACCAATGGAATGGAGTTCTGTGCGAATGGTACGTGTACATATCGAGGTTACAGAAATTTTACTCACCTGTACACTGATGTCTTGTGCAATACTCCGTTGATTAGCTGATACGACTCTTCTGAAGCTTCGACGTCCTCTATGACTGGTTTCCTTTGGTCCAGCGATACATTTCCCTGCTTCAGGCACGTCCTGTGTCTTTCACTTATTCAGTACATCCAAAACAGTTGACTTGGGTATGTTTAAACGCCTCTCGGTTTCTCTTAGGAACAACCCAGTAATATAACACCCAACAATATTTCTTTTCCCAAAGTCAGTTCTCTCCCGCCGTAACAATTTCACTCAACCTCACAGTGCGATATGATCGCGGTCAGTGAGGCTTGTGTTTATACCGTTTGCAGCGGTACCACGCATCTTAACAACTTAGAGGATCCGTTCATTTGCTTTTAAAGGGGTGTCCGGTGACGTTTTTCAATATAGTGTATATTAAAACTAACGAAAATGGGTAACAGTGTATCATTGTCAAAACCGTTATGAAAATATGATCGTACCGTGTGCTGTCCCATGAAGAGATGCAACAATGGTTAATTTCGCTGTTTGTCAACAGTATATTTTACGAAACTATCGCGGAACATAAATGCATCCCGTTTTATATAAATGTAACAATATCTCATTGCAGTCGCTAAATGAAACGCACTGGCACTAAATGAACGTGACGTGTATAAATACCATTACAAAAATACATTTTTGATGCTATGAAAACGATGCGTCGTAGTGAAATTTGGCTTCTACTACTTCAGTAGTGGCATTTGGGTTACTAAAGCTTTAACAGATGTATTACCCGATAGAATGTAACCTGTAGATGTCGTAGACCAAATCTTACCAATCCCTCCTCAGTAACACATTTGCGATTCAGTATTTCTTTCTACCGTGTGATCCAAAACTCTTGCACATTTTGAAAACGTAAACACTAGCGGGATTTTCATAGTAGGGCAACGCGGTTTTCGTAGAAATGATCAGAATGACATCAGGGTTTTTATGAAATCACATAAATTTTTACTCATTTTATTTACATTTTTCATCGCCAGATGGCGCAATAGGCAAACAGGTCTGGGATAGTGGGCATAAAATCAACAACTGGGTAGCAATCACAAATCACAGCTATCCGTGTCAGTATGCTGTCATTACCGGAGAAAGCGCTCTTGGTGAAATTGTTCTATTGCAATATTGAATGTGCGAGTTCTGAATTAAGAGGCTACCGGTCACTGAAAGGTGATCGCAGTGGGATAGGACGGATGGAAAGTGCTGCGCTGCGGCGACTGGTGAAAAATTCGAGGAAACAGGGTCTTTGGCAGCACGCCCACGAAGCGGTAGACCACGAACACGTGCTGCTGCAGCAGAGACGATTACGCAGGAAATGGATACGATTGCAATGTCATCCGCACATTGAGACTTCAGTGCTCGCTATGCTTCTCGGCAAACAGGCATTCCATACGGGACTGTATGACGAACACTACGACGGATTCTGCACAGATACCCGTACAAACTGCAAACTATATCACGAACTGCAACGGCATCACGAACTGCAACCTGGCGATTACGTGCAATTTCGGGAGTTCGTAGCAGGTTTTTCGACAAATGGATGTCGACGAGAACTAGCTGATGAACATTTTATGGACTGATGAGGCACACTTTGCCCTAAACGGAGCGGTAAACACGCACAACTGCCGCATCTGGGCAACGGACCATCCCAGAGCAGTCGTTGAAACGCCACTTCATAAGCCTAAAGTGACAGTGTGGTGTGGATTCATGACTTCCTTCACTGTCTTTTTTTTGAAGAGGTCTGCGGCACCTACTTCGAAACCGTTTCAGTGACAAGTGCACGTTATGCGAACATGTTACGAACGTACTTTATCCGTAGCTTGCAAGAGCGGGATGCAGTGAATCTGTGCACATTTAGGAGAAAGCGCTCTTGGTGAAATTGTTCTATTGCAACGCTGAATGTGCGAGTTCTGAATTAAGAGGCTACCGGTTACTGAAAGGTGATCGCAGTGGGATAGGACGGATGGAAAGTGCTGCGCTGCGGCGACTGGTGAAAAATTCGAGGAAACAGGGTCTTTGGCAGCACGCCCACGAAGCGGTAGACCACGAACACGTGCTGCTGCAGCAGAGACGATTACGCAGGAAATGGATACGATTGCAATGTCATCCGCACATTGAGACTTCAGTGCTCGCCATGCTTCTCGGCAAACAGGCACTCCATACGGGACTGTATGACGAACACTACGACGGATTCTGCACAGATACCCGTACAAACTGCAAACTATATCACGAACTGCAACGGCATCACGAACTGCAACCTGGCGATTACGTGCAGCTTCGGGAGTTCGTAGCAGGTTTTTTTCGACAAATGGATGTCGACGAGAACTAGCTGATGAACATTTTATGGACTGATGAGGCACACTTTTCCCTTAACGGAGCGGTAAACACGCACAACTGCCGCATTTGGGCAACGGAACATCCCAGAGCAGTCGTTGAAGCGCCACTTCATAAGCCTAAAGTGACAGTGTGGTGTGGATTCATGGCTTCCTTCACTATCTTTTTTTTTTTTTGAAGAGGTCTGCGGCACCTACTTCGAAGCCGTTTCAGTGGCAAGTGCACGTTATGCGAACATGTTACGAACGTACTTTATCCGTAGCTTGCAAGAGCGGGATGCAGTGAATCTGTGCACATTTATGCAGGATGGAGCACCACCCCACATCGCACGTTCCTTTAAGCAACTGCTGCAAGAGACGTTTGGGGCAAATCGTGTGTTGAGCCGACACTTTCCGAAAGCCTGGACTCCTCCGTCACCAGATCTGACACCCTGCGATTTCTGGCTCTGGGGTTACCTAAATTCACAAGTGTACAGATGTCGCCCAACATCATTGGCCATGCTAACAGATGCCATTCGATACCATGTGTAAGCTATACCACCAGACATGCTTTTCAAAGCCGTCCATGGTGTTTTCTCTCGTCTGCAGGCAATGCTGGAACAGGATGGCCATCACATTGAACACCTGGTACAATGAGGTGTTTAGCATGGTACAATCAAGTGCCTATTTTTTTTACACTTCCAACCTTTGGTTGTTGCGCCATCTGGCGGTGAAAAATTTAAGTAAAATGAGTAAAAATGTATGTGATTTCATAAAACACCCGTTGTCATTCTGATCATTTCTACGCAAACCGCGTTGCCCTACTCTCAAAACTCCGCGAGTTATTACGTTTTCAAAATGTGCAAAACTTTTGGATCACCCGGCTACTTTGAGGTCAGATATTTGCTTTCGCATTCTCAGATGGACTTTCGTTGCTTCATCAGATTTCATCGGTGTCATGGTCGTTTCTTACATTTGTATAAATTTAAATAATAATAATAATAATAATAATAATAAATATTGTTTTTGGAAACCTAAACAGTCGAAATTCTATTGCCGCTGCCATAGTTTCGTAAATATTTAATTGTATGACTCACGTATCTTCTTTCATTGGGTTTACGACAGTAATATTCATTAATCTGCCTACCCTAGTCCCGCTCTTAGCCAAGAATTAGTAAACCTCATTGTTTGTTCTTATGATTTAATTCCACTTATTATATACCCGACTGTGGCTTGGTGTCGTCGTGAGTTACACGAATCAATGAAAATAAGCTATACATAAACAAATGTATATTCTCGAATCAATAGCCTTATTTCACACTCACAAAGATCTTGATATACGAAGGATGCGTAGCATAAGTTATCTACAAAGAATACCAGGATACTGTGTCGCTTTCCATGAATAATTAGGTAACAACCAACCGCCAGATAAAAGCATCTGCACAAGAGACTTAGTAACAATTCCAAATTATTTGTTCTTCCACATACTGAAATTTCAATGGGAATGTATGCAATCCTCTGATACAAAATGGTTCACTGGTTTCAACACAGATTTCACTCTTATGACAGAAATAATCGATTTCATATATATTACAAGTTTTAACTCCTTCATAATGCTAACGTTTAGAATCCGCTCACAATCTCTAAATGACATAAATGAATCTCGTCTCTCTCTCTCTCACTCTCACTCTCTCTACCGCATTCAATGTTGTCATTGTATCTTGCTCTGACACACTGTCAGCTCTGCCAAATTCTAAAAGCTGTTCAGAGAAGAAATCTGCCGTTCAGAGAGAAAACGTTTACCCACGAAGTAACGTAATTTACATAAGGAAAGAGAAACTCAAAAGAAAGGTTTTTAGAGTACATATCACAACGAGTTTCGCAAGTTACAATGTCTCCCAAAGTGTGTACGCATTGCAGTGATTGGAATAAACTTATGTCTCTACTTCAGTTTCACTTCCATTATTAGTGAAGCAGCTTTAAGCTAAAATACGAGCTAACTGTGATTGTAGATATTCCATTGAAACCTAAGTTAACTAAAAGACTACAGTACATAATAAAGAAATCGTTTGTGTTATAATTAGATCCTTTTGATTTAAGACATAAGAAAAACAGGCCACTGAACGAAATCCTGATCAGTTGAACGAGAGGCCGGAATAAATACTTTACCCTGATATGAATGTACACTGGTGGGCAAAATTAAAGGATAATCTAAAATTCTACATTACTCCCGATAGACGAAAGGAAATACAATGAAATTTGACAATAGCCTTATTTGATACGTATTGCTAGATTTCCATATTCCAGAACTTGGCAGTTAAATCATAAACACGAAACCTGCACATGAGAACAGGAAGCGCAATATAGAAATTATGCATTGGTTTTGTCTGGAACAGTCGTACGATTGCCTCTAACAAAGATACGGAGCTCGCCACGACTCCCCATACGATTAATGAGACTATCAATTAAGGCGTGTAGAATTAAAAAGAACAACAGAATGACAACATTTCCTCTAAAAGAACAACTCAGAATTCCTGAGGTGACCTAGGTGTAGACTGGTGCCTTGCAACTCGCCTTCCCAAGACAACGTAAATAGGCTGAATAGGATACAGGTCCGGCGAATATACAAGCAATCCATTCGAGTGATATCTTAAGTTTTCATATACTCATCCACCAGTTGAGCTCGATATGATTTGGCGCTATCGTCCATCAATAGGAAATCTAGACCGACGGCACACTTCAACAGCGTAGGTGTAACGAATCTCATTTCGATATCTTTGACCGGTCACCAAGCCACTTTGAAAGATGTACAGATCGGTGCGACCGTCTGTAATGATTGAATAAATAAATATATCCCTCTTTCCACGTTAAGCAACGCGCAGCAACCGAAAAATTATTATTCGGCCGCCGTCGGGGTATCGAATCCCGAATCTCCCGACATCTAGCCGAGCGCGTTAGCTTTACACCACAGTGGCCAACAATTCAGGGTGCTATGTGTGTTTTTCTTTTTATGTAAGCATCTGACATCATAAATCCGTAAGATGGACTCAGTCTGTAATGATGTCTTTCCGGACTAGAAAACCACCGGCATGATAATTGGACCTTTCGCCGGTATTTGAGGGTCTGTCGCGAGTCTCAGGTTCTCGCCAGGGGAGATTATGTGGGGAATCAGTATTTAAACTGTGTCATCACTCATTCGTAAAACGTACACGTGCCCAGTTATCTGGGCACTACAGGCTATGTTGGAGACTCGAATTTAAACGAGCCCGTTTGGAGGAGGGAGTTAGAGGACCTGGATAATAGGTCCGCCTAACTCCCTCCTCCATTAACTTCTTTCTCATTGAGTTCGTTGAGTGCTGCTCCTAACTTCCACTTCATTGAGTTCTCTCTCATGAAAACTACGGTAAACTGTAAAACGAGTTATTCTCATGACAGCGGCTGCATAGAGCTTCAGTCAGTTTCTTACCTGTTCTCTGCCTTTCTTGCTGTGAGAGCCATTAACTCATCTTCGACAGCAGTGGTAGACTTGAGACGATTTTGTCTTTGGTGACGAAGAATCTCTCCTGTCTTAGCAACCGTCTATAAAAATCATCAAATGATATTTTGTTTTTGGTGACGAAGAATCTCTCCTGTCTTAGCAACCGTCTATAAAAATCATCAAATGATATTTTGTGGTACATTTAAAGCTCTGGACATCTCCGACTGGGATTGACCAGTTTTCATTCACCGATCACTCGCTACTGCTGTGAATCGTCCAAACACTGTCTTCAATCTAACACAGCAATACCTTCTAGCCTACTTCGAGAAAGAATACGACATGCGATAAAAACACAGCAGATCTATTGCCTTTATAAGACAGTCCTCATTTGTAACGTCTGTGCTAATAGATACGTACTTACACATAATTTCTTCCGTATCACTATTTTGCAGTATTATCATTTTAATTTTGCACACCAGTGTGTATATCTTCCGACCTGAGGTTCATGTTTGTAAGAACGGTATATATTTCCAACAAAAACATTTTTTTAAAGGGGAGAAACGTGTGGATTTGTGATAACGGTTTTACTTGCCCTGTTATTGACTCCCTTTTCTGACAAGTCAGGCTTAGTGTAGTGGGAATTCGGTTTTTCAGTTTCCAACCTTTTTTTATTAGAAATAACTTAATAATTCTGCGGTTTACCAATGTTTACATTTCTTTTCGTAGTTTTGAAAAGAGTCGGATTGGAAGCCGTATTCTGCACTGCGATATTTCGACTTCCATTTGCTCGTAGACCCCTGCTGTTTTTTCTTCAAAATTAAAAAAAAAGTAGGTCTCATTGAGTGTGTGGAATTCGATTTCCCAAGACACCCAACATAAACTCTCCCTGAGGTATATCGCTGGATTTATGAAAGGAAATAAAAACGTTTTTGCCGTTTAGTACTTATCTTTTGAAGTGGATTTACAATCTTACGAAAACGAATAGTCTGGAATTTCGTACTTTCTTGTGCGACAAACTCTGACCCAATAGCTTAGCCTTTTCTTGCGTTTTCCTTTTTTTTTTTTTTTTTTTTTTAAGGGACAACTGATCAGAGTATTTTCAGTCGAAAGAGAAAAGTAAGAAACACAAGTTAAAATTTATGTTCGTACAAAGTAAGCTGCCGTAGTTTTAAAAGTCTCTAAAACAGGAACTATATTCTGCCAGTATAAGCAATTCTGGCCGTCGTTTCCTTCATGTCTTCACTCATTTTTATGTAAATAGTTTCGACGTTAAAATGAAAGTTAATATTTATCACTCGGGAGACGTTTTTGTCACTATATATTACATCATGATAATTACCACAGTAATCAGACAACTCTGAATTGATTGTATTTATTGTTCTTGACGTAATATCAATCATCTCAGAATACTTAAAATATTTCATCGCTCTGGAGCGGGAATCGAACCCGCTTCTCCCGATTACCGTTCGAGTGAGCTCAAACCGTTACACCACCCTAGAGCCCTGCACGAGCCGGGCCTGGCCCGAGGCCTGAGCCCTGCCCGGCCCGGTCCTGCCTGTAATTTAAAACTTACGGGCCGGGCCTACAATTTCGTAAGCAAGATTAGGCGGGCCTGCACTTGCATGTGTGCCGTGTAATAAGGTTGTTAATAAATGTAGGTTATTTTGATTTTGAAGTCTCTGTCTTTTCCTTCCCGTGATCATATTTTTTTGTTTTTCCCAATCATTCTTCTCTCCCGCATTGTGCTATTTTTTATTTATTTATTTATTTATTTTGCGCGCGTCTTTTCTTCTTTGATCTTTGGCAATCGAACTCCCCTTTGAATCCATATTCCATTTATTCCGGACGTTTACACCAGAAAAACACTTGTGCGGTACGATGATTTGCATTTATCGGAATTAGGAATCAATTAAAGCTTCAATATGCGCTAGTAAACTATTCTTAGGCTAGTAAACTATTGTCTTCATAATTTTGATTTGCTACTTGCTTTGTTTTAAATAGGGATGAATATTGGGTTGGGTAAATTAGAGGTTCGAGGAGCAAAACAATCGGAAAATTGTGTTACATTTGGATTTTGGGAGTTATATCCTAAACTTGAAGAATTAAAATCAAAGACGTCTGGGCAACAGAACGGAATCATATTCTGCGTACGAGAGTTTGTTGTATTAACTATTAACCATTAAGCATGTTATTGTGTGAGCGTGTGCGTAACTGAGCATCAATTTATATTATGTTCTGGGCAAAGTGTCAAAGAAGACAGTGCTTGACTCGTATAAACAGTGATCTGACCCTACGAAGGGTTCGATTATGAAATGACGGTAATTTACTTAAGTTCACTGAATACTATTTATTGCATTTGCCGTATTTCTGGTTACTGGTGGGTTAGTTCACTTATTTATACCTTCTTTTTACACGAGTTTCGAGTTAGTCCAAAAAAATTACAGTAGAAATACCGTCTGTGTTAAAGCAAGTGACAGTTACGCAAATGAAACCTATGACGGACCTGAATGGCCTAGCCGGGCCTGATATTAATTGGATGGGAACGGGCCTGGCCTGGCATCGACTTGGTGGGCCCGGGCCTAAAAATATTGCCTCTGCAGGGCTCTACACCACCCAGAACGATAAAGTCACAAGTATCTGAGTGTTAAGAGCATCTGACTATATAGTCTGACCGCATTCTTAATTGAAGCAAACTGTGCTGCAAGCTGGCGTTGTTAAGCTTATCACCAGTCGTCCAAGTATGTAGTGCTGAAGAAATATTCTTCTCATAGTACGTGGAAATTACGTCATGATATTACGTGAAGAACAGTAAATACAGTCAATTCAGAGTTGTCTGATTGCTGTGGTAATTATCATGACGTATTTCCCACGTATTATGAGAAGAATATTTCTTCCGCGCTACATATATTACATTTATAGTGATTTCATAAATTCTGATTTTAAATGGCGATGTTGAAGAAGTTCGTCGACTGACTTTACTCTGTCGACATAGAAATCACATGTTCTGTTATTTCATCACAAAAAAAAAGGTGGGCATTCAAAAAAAGTTATAATTATTTTACTTTTCTTTGTACTTATATCACTATGGTGACTGCTCGTTTCTTTGTTGTTGTTGTTTTCTTTTTTTGTTTGGAGCTTTAAAAACCATGGTGAGCAACATTATGGACTATGAGTAGTCGCTTGTTCCTAATTTAGGGCCACTGGTTCCTGAGAAATGAGAGAGAGGGCTAGTGTCTTAAGAAAAACAGACCTATGCATAACGTGTATTACAACCCGGACCCATCCTGAAAGAAATGATCATGATCATATGTGGTAAATGATCATATGAAGAGGATTTTAGGAAAGGAGTGTCTGACCCCAGGTCTTAAACAACCCTTAGAAATAAGAATCTAGGAGATTAGAAACTGACACGGAAGCGAAGTAGAAAGGGGGAGAAAGACTCCCTTATTTATTGCCGGGGGGCCCAGTACCCGGGGTCAGACGGCTTAACGTGCCCATCCGACGCACGGCGGATATTTAGTGGACCGAGCGTTCGTACTTGCCTGGGATCGAACCTGAGGCCCTTTCCGTGGCAGTCACGAACGTTGCCCACTAGGCCGCTCGCGGCCTCCTCCTGAAAGAATGCTGAGAAGCCTGCGTTTAGGGCACTGCTCTACCAGTGAGGCCTGTCCGTCTTGCACTGGAAATCTGATACTTCGGTGATCTCAGTTCTAACGAATATTAGTAAGAAACAAGGAGTTGGAGAGAACTCATTTCCATTATTTTGCTAAGATTCTTCCATCCTTCAAAAAGGATATCCAAGCAATATTATAAAAAGTAAATCGTATTATCTAGGTCGTTGAATTGGTCTACATATAAGTCACCGCAACTTCAACTTTAATTTAAAGCTTTAACTTCCGCTGAACATGAATTATTTTCAGTCGTTCGTGTCGTTTCTCAAAATCTAAACCACCAGACATGAATATCATTGTTATTACAAACAAAAATGCAGAAAGTGGCATCTTATTTATTCAAAGGCTGTGTACAGAAATTAATTCGATGAAAACAAAAGGTGTTAAATGAATTAGCTTCAATACTGACATGTAAGTAAACGAGTTATCAACTACTCTACAACACTGTACCTTACGACGAAGTAAATTTCTCCATCGTCTTTGTCCACGCCGGGCATCGAACCCGTGTCCCCCTCACTCCGGAGTAAGTCGCTCTTCCAACTGAGCTACGCAGACATATGCTCCCGCTGCTATCTGCCTTTATCTCATGTGCGTCCTGCGGTGCTCCCGAAAGAGGGCCGCGGGCATTGCGCACGGGTCGGTCGGGACCATGTGTCGCTGTAGGTAGTCATCCCATGAAAAACGTGCATTTGAGAAATCCCAGTCAATTTGGTGTTTGGAACGTAACATCACACACACATTTATTTTTCGAAGCGCTGAAGAAGGGATTCTCATTTTTCCTCTCTCGCGGTGTGGAAAGAACATCACACCATTGCGAGAAATCTAACAGCCGGGTCATCCGGAAAGTTCGGGTGCCAATATGACGAAGTAAATTTCTCCATCGTCTTTACCGAAGCCGGGCCCCCCTCACTCCGGAGTAAGTTGCTCTCCCAACTGAGCTACGCGAACATATGCTCTCGCTGCTATCTGCCTTTATCTCATGTGCAGCTTGTGGTGTAGGCACGTCCCAACCTTTTCCTAATTTATCTGAGTACAATGTTGTTGTTTTTTAATGTTTTGCTGTTTTTGTAATGTTTTAAATGACAACAAAGTTCTCTATGGGTCGTCCAAATGAAACATAGACCTAGATAGACGAGCAGCACTGCAGTATCCGCCGAAGCGATGGTGGCGCTACAGTAACCATTTATAAAAGAGGAGTGCAACGTACGAAGCATTTAGTTGGTGCGACGTGTTGGAAGTGAGTAATATTAAATGAACATAAACGACCTATCCCATTGATACCTCCAAGCTGGCACAGCGAGCTGTGATCCAATTTTTGACGAAAGAGGAAAGCAAATCAACAAAAATCTTAGTACGCATGCAGGTGGTTTACCCGAATGCTTGCCTTGCACGCAGTATCGTCTTGAAATGCTGCAACTAATTTCAGGGTGGACGTGAAAGCACTTTGGATCTGCCATGACCTGGCCAAGCACTCGCCGCTATTACATCAGACACAATAGCACCAGCGGACGAACGCGTGAAAATTCACCGCAGAATAACAGTTAGAGAGTCAGCAACTGCAATGGGCATCAGCAGGAGCTCCATTGGTGCAATTCTTCACCAAGAACTGGGGCATTCGAAAGTGTGTCCACAGTGCGTTCCAAAGCACCTGACACGAGATCCATAAACTTATTGATCGATGGGACACCTGCCTAAATGTTAGGAGTGCCAGTATGTAATGTATATATTTCCCTGTGTACATATTGTTATCCTGTTGTAAAGTACTTCAAACTCCCTCAGCTAGTCTATGTTTCATTTGGACGACACTTTCTGAAAGCCACTTCCACTTTATTCGTACTTAAGCTCATTAGGTACCCAGCAAAAACAGTCTTGCTGGGCCAGCACTGCCCGCAATGGCCCAGCACTATGTTGCCCCTGCCGAACCGTCAATAAAATGTCCGGGCTGCCGACAGAAGAGCCACAAGTTCAGCCCAACAGCTCGCCAACAGTTGGCACCTCCATCAGTTGTCACATGCCACAACAGGGCTATCAGTTATCCATCACAAGCGGTAGCTGCCACAAGCAAGCTGCCCTGCAAGCACGTGCCATAAATGATGGCTAGCCTAATGTGTTACGCTATTTTCCCGGCAGTGACAGCCGGCAATCACGTGACGGAACTGATGGCTTGCCGAATCTTGTCCGCCAATTTCCCCGTAGTAGCCATAAAAAAAGAAATGAAAGGGTAACCGCAGTTTCTCGAAGCTACAACTATTTTCTTTTTAGCCTTACAAACTTCTGCATTGCAGCACTGCGTTGGGGAAATTTTCTCAACAGGTCCTGAAAAACGACCATTTGGATCTGAGTGGGGGCAGTCCACCAACGGGACTGATTTGCACGTACAAGCGTGGTCTTGTAGCTGAGTCTCTTTCCTGCGGAATGCGTAACGATGATTCTCTTTTTCATTTACAATATTGCGAGGTATATTTCATAAATATTGGTTTCATATAATTCATAAATTTGTTTTTTAACGTAACGATTGTTTTTTTTTATTGTTTTTTTATCTTAAGGGAACTTCACTTATTTTCAACGCGTGTACCAACTGAAAGGCGCTTTCTAAAGTTTCGTGCTGCCCTTGTGGTCTTTAAAGGTGATTGCTAAATTAATATGATTATCCGTTCATGTTATAGTTTGTTACGTTTTTTACGTTGTATCTTTCCTTTCAGCTGTCAGAAGCTACATTTGTTTTAAAGAGGAAAGTTATTTTATTTTACTTCTCGTTATTTTTAGAAGTGAATTCCTCCAGTCTTCTGCACTCAACCCATGATTGTGTACATTATATCCACATAGCGTTGCTTTTTTTTTTTTTTTTTTTTTTTTTTCAAATAATTGGTAAATTTTGTACGCGTAGAACTCTTTTTTTCCAACATGACATTTTTTTCATGCTTTTCCCAGGACTTTTGTTTCAAGCAGTTCAGTGTACGTTAAAACGAAAGATTACACAGAAATTATTTCTTGTTATTCATGAGAATGGAGTGGGAGAATTTTATGGCTGTAATCTAGTATTTCATAGCTTAATCTGATATCTTCGTCTACGTGGCATTTCATTATAGGAAATTAATTCACCTTTCTACACATGTTTTTTTTTCTTAACATCCACTAAAATAGCACGGTCACGGTGGCGATAGCGTCGTCTTCAGCGAACTGGTACCTCGAAAGACAGCACGCGTTGCTTCTGCGCATTCGCATCCCGTCCCAGCAAAAACAGTATTGCAGGGCCAGAAGTGGGCCATTTCTGGCAGCCAGCACTGCCAGCAATGGCCCAGAACTATGTTGCCGCTGCCGAACAGTTAATAAAATGTCCGGGCGGCCAACAGAAGGGCCAGCAGTTCAGGCCAACACCTGGCCAACAGTTGGCACCCCATCAGTTGTCATATGCCACAACAGGGCCATCAGTGGTCCATCACAGGCAGTAGCTGCCACAAGTGGCCCTTCAGTGGCCCTGCAAGTACGTGCCAGAAATGATGGCTAGCCTAATGTGGTCCGCTAGTGGGCCGTTAGTGGCAGCCAGCAACCACGTGACGTAACTGGTGGCTTGCCGAATCTTGTCCGCCAATTTCCCAGTAGTAGCAATAATAAAAAAAAAGCAAGGATAACCGCAGTTTCCTAAAGCTCCAATTTTTTTCTACCCTTACGAAGCTTGTGAATTTATGCACTGCGTTTGGGAAATTTTCTCGACAGACCGGAAAAACGCCGTTTGCATCTGACTAGATTCGATCCTGGGCTGTTGGCGTGGAAGCCGCGCTCGCTACCGACCGGACTAATTCACAACGCTCATATACGTGCTGGAAGCTATCTGTTTGGCATGCAATTTGTAATCGAATGCTTCCCTCTTTCATTTTATAATATTGCGAGGTATTTTTCATAAAAGTCAGTTTCATATAATTGATAAATTAATGTTTTCAACGTAACGATAGTTTTTTTTTTTTACCTTAAGGGAACTTCACTCATTTTAAAGGCGTGTACATACTGATGCAAGGTCAGGTGATGCGTAACATCACAGCCTCTCCTTGACAAATGTCAACCCCGCCTTTTCGTGGTGCATCCTGTTCCCACTAAAGGGGCTCTGACGACCGCCCATAGCGGTATAACTATACCATCGGAAGGATCAGAGGAAATTCTATCCCACACTCACCAACCCGCTTGGCCAGCGTGGTGAGTTATGGCCAAACCCCTCCAAAATGATTCCACAACTTAAATCTTGGCCCTCAGTCTCCGGCAGCTGGAATGTACCTGGCCAAGGCGGCGGCCAGTGCGACATGAAGGCAGAGGGTGCTAAGAATCCACGGAGGACCGGACTAGGCTGCCATCTGATGCTGACCTTGGCTACTTACAATGGACGCTCCCTATCTTCTGATTCAAGGCTTCTTGAATTGGAAGAGGAACTACAAAGGATCAAGTGGGACATCGTGGGGCTAAGTGAGGTAAGGAGAAAAGGAGAAGATCTCATCGAACTGAAAAGTGGACATCTCTTCTACTATCGTGGGACAGATACTGGCAGAACTAGTGGTGTTGGATTTATAATAAACAAGAAACTGAAGGATAAAGTTGTAGAAGTTGAAAGTTCCTCTGACAGAGCTGCACGACTTGTTATCCAACTCTCGAAAAGATACCAGGCTCAGATTATTCAAACTTATGCACCCACCACAAGTCATCCTGAAGAAGAAATTGAAGAATTTTATGAGGAAATTTGTCATCTAAATAATAAAGGTAAGCAGCACTTGAAAATAATTATGGGAGATTTCAATGCAAAAATAGGGCAACGGCAACAGAATGAAACTTCAGTAGGTAAATTCGGTCATGGCAACAGAAACCAGCGTGGAAATACTCTCGTTGAGTTTGCAGAGGCAGAAGGGTTTTTCATCTTGAACTCCTTCTTCAAGAAAAAGCCACACAGGAAATGGACATGGAGACATCCAAATGGGACGAGAAGTGAAATTGATTTTATTATGTGTAACAAAAAATTCGTCATAGAAGACTGCAGTGTGCTAAACAAGTTCAACACAGGTAGTGACCATAGATTGGTGAGATGTAAGATGCACCTCAACACTAAACTTGAACGTGGCAAGCTCATAAGACAAACAAAATCTATTGACATAACCAACCTTAAAAAACACCATAATACCTTCAAGTTAGAACTGAAGAACAGGTTCTCTGCTTTAGAAGGCCTAACATCGGAAGAAGTGGACATCTCTGAAGTTAACAGAAAAGTAACCAAAGCTCTTATGGAAACAGCAACAAAATTAGCTGGGTCTAAGAACAAGTTGCATGTGAACAAATTATCAGGAAAAACCAAAATGTTGATGCAAAAAAGAAGAGAGATGAGGACAACTAAAGAAGATGTGACTTCCAAAGTGGAATATATAGAGCTATGCAAGACAGTAAGAAAAAGTATCACTGAAGACGTAAGGAAATTCAACTGTGAACTAGTGAGGAAAGCAATTGAAAACAACCAAAGCCTAAAGATAGCAAAGGGACATCTCAGTAAGGGAAGAAAACAGATTATGGCACTGAGAAAAGAAGATGGTTCTGTAACAAGAAATAGAGGCGAAATTTTGACAAGAGTGAAAGATTTCTACTCCAAATTATATGAAAGGGATGATATATGCACTCCAGACATCATGAAAGATACCAGTACCAGAGTTCCTCCAGTCCTTCCAGCAGAAGTTGCACATGCAATCAAGAACATGAAGCGAGGAAAAGCTCCAGGAGAAGATGGAATTACTGTAGACATCATAAAAGAAGCAAGTGGAGAAATCGAAACAGTACTCGCCCAAATTTTCACTCGATGCCTTAATGAAGGAAAGATTCCTGAGGATTGGAACACCGCTACAATGATCCTGCTACACAAGAAAGGTGACATTGAGGATCTCGGAAACTACAGACCTATCAGCCTCCTATCAGTAGTTTATAAAATCTTCACTAAAGTTCTTTCACACCGCTTGAAGGTAGCACTAGACATGGCTCAACCGAGAGAACAAGCTGGATTCAGGAGTGGCTACAGCACACAATAGATCATATCCACGTGCTGAGAGAACTAATTGAAAGAGCGAGGGAATATGAACTTCCATTGTGCATGGCTTTTATCGATTATGAAAAAGCCTTTGATTCGGTGAAACCATCAGCAGTTACAATGGCTCTGAAAACCTGCGGTATTGAAGATGCATACATTAATATTATTAATAACATCTATGAAAATGCAAGTGCAAAGATTCGGCTGTTTGAAAATACAACACACGTAAAAATTGGAAAGGGAGTGAGACAAGGTGACACCATATCTCCGAAGCTCTTTAATGCCACATTAGAGGGTGTTTTTCAGTCGCTGAGCTGGGAAAACAAGGGGATAAAGATTAATGGAGATTATCTAACCCACCTTCGTTTTGCTGATGACGTAGTCATTTTTGCAACTACCCCATCAGAGCTGCAGAGTATGATCCAGGAACTTGCTGACAAGAGTAAAGAAGTGGGATTAAAAATGAACTTTCAGAAGACAAAAGTGATGTTCAATGCTTTTACAAGAAATGAAGATTTATCGATTGATGGAGAAAAACTGGAGATAACAGACACGTACGTTTATCTTGGACAGCAGATATCAAGTGAGGGTCACATTGATGAAGAAATTAATCGGCGTACAAAACTTGCCTGGAGAGCTTTTGGAAGAAACAGCATAATTTTCAAGAGCAATATGCCATTATGTCTTAAAAGAAAAGTGTTTGATCAATGCATCCTTCCAGTGCTTACGTATGGTGCAGAGACGTGGACCTTAACTAAAAGAGACATACAAAGGCTGCAGACAACTCAAAGCAGCATGGAGAGGTGCATGCTTGGTGTAACCAGGAGAGATAAGAAGAGGAACTCGTGGATCCGAAAACTGACAAGAGTGGAAGACATCATGATCAGAGTTAAATCCCTGAAATGGCAATGGGCTGGACATACTGCCAGAAGGACAGATCATCGATGGACAGCCGAAATTTTAGATTGGATTCCAAGGGACAGGAAAAGACCCAGAAGAAGACCACATAGGAGATGGGTGGATGAAATTCGAAAGTATGCAGGGGTGACATGGAGGAGACTGGCACAAGACAGACCGTTGTGGAGGAAACTTGGGGAGACCTTCGTCCAGCAGTGGATTGATAATGGTTGACAATGATGATGATGATGACATACTTAAGGTCGCTTTAAAAAGTTTTGTACTGTCCTTGCAGTCTTGAAAAGAGTTTGTTGAATAAATATATATTTACCCGGGTTCATGTCACATTCTGTTACATTTTTAACGTTGTGTCTTTCCATTCCGTTGTCCGAAGCTACATTTGTTTTAAAGAGTAAAAGATATTTTATTTTACTTCTCGTTATTTTTAGAAGCGAATTCCTCCCAGTCTTGTGTATTCAACCCATGGATGAGTACACCTCATAGCGTTGCTTTTCTTTATCTTTCAAATAATTAATAAATTTTGTACGCGTATAATTCTTTTTTTTTTCCAAACAAACGCTATTTTAATGGTTTCCCAGGATATGTGTTTGAAGCGGTTTCAAATTTTTTCTTGTTATTCATCCACTCCATTCCATGAATTGTTATTCATGGGAAATGGAGTGGGTGTATTTCATGGCTGTAATCTAGTATTTCACTGCTTAATCTGATATCTTCGTCGACGTAAAATTTCATTAGGAAATTAATTCGCCTCTCCACATATGGATTTTTTTCTTAACATCCACTAAAATAACACGATGGCGATAGCGTCGTCTTCAACTAACTGGTACCATGAGAGACACAGCAAGTGTTGCTTCTGCGCATGCGCAGTCCCGATGCTTCCACCTGCTGTTGGGGGTTGCATTGGTTGCCAGCAACGAGCCACTAGTGGCACTTGCTTGGAGGCCCACAATTCACGGCGATGCTGCAGGGCCATCAATGGCTCGCCAACTGATAGCGCTGCCACCAACGGATAACTACCGGGCCGTGAGCGGCAGATTTCAGCCAGCAGTGACCCATCACTACCAGCTGGTGGCCAGCAGTTTCCCAGCACTTGTTTTGTTGCTGGGGTTGCTTCCCCCTGGTGTTGGGGTTGCATAGGTTGCTAGCTGCCGGCCACTAGCGGCATTTGCTTGGAGGCCCGCAATTCACGGCGATGCTGCAGGGCCATCAATGGCTGCCAACTGATGGCGCTCCCACCAACGGACCGCTACCGAGTCGTGTGAGGCCGATTTCAGCCAGCAGTGACCCATCACTGCCAGCTGGTGGCCACAAGTTTCCCAACACTTGTGTTTTTGCTGGGTAGTTGAGGCATGAAGAAACCTTCCGTAACAGAGTACGCTGAATTGAATTCAATCAAAGATATCTCGCAATAAACGTCGAGACTAATGTCTCATCGAATAGCAACCTGCTAACTCAATACAATCTGATTTTACAAGAACCGCCCATATAAGAATCGCTCGTATCATCATTGCCACCGCACACTCAATTTAATTCAATTCAATTCAATTCATTTATTTTGCTGAGCTAAAAAACAAGTGTTACATAAATATCAGTTGAAACAATGCACAGCAAGGAAGCAGGGGTAAAATGCCAGCCAGGCCTGACAGAGTCCCATGCTCCCTAGGCTAGTTTTACACTGAGGTCAGTAGTTGTAATTACAAACAAGAGTTTCATAGTGACAAAATAAAAAAATAAGAAAAAACAAAAAATAAAAGCTGATGATATATGAGAAGATAATAACATTACAGATAATAACATTGAAAAAGCAATTTGCGTCGCGATATACAAGTCGTAGTATTATTCATAGTTCCCATCCACTGTAATCATTAATTTGAGGAGCTGCAAATTTTATATGTAGTTCTTTTAGGTTTTCTTTAAGAAGGTTAAAATTATTCCAAAAAGGCAGATCCGTCGGTAATGAGTTCCAATAGTGTGGGCCAATGTAATTTAAATTTTGCTTAGGTCAAGTAATCTTTCGGCTACCAAGCATGATACCGCCCCAAACGAGAACTCCACCACCTCCAAACCGATCCCTTTCCGTGATGTTGGAGGTGTGATTGCATGTTCCCTTCTCTCTCCAGATGCGTATACGTCCAGAATCGCTCATCGGACTAAATCGGCTCTCATCCATAAACAGAACTCGACCCCATTGCTGATGTGTCCAGTTCTTGTGTTCCTGGCAACACAGAAGCAGCCGTCTCCGATGAGCGAGCGCTGATGGCACACACCGTACTAGTCGTCGTGCGAATAGACCACCTTTGTGCAGCCTCCTGGCCAGGGCAAAACGCGATAACGGACGTTCAGTTATCTGTTACATGTGCCTTGCGATTTCTCCCGCTGTCTGCTGTCTATATCTTTTCGCCTGTAGGACAATATAACGGTCATCCACCGCCATGGTTGCTCGTGGACGACCATTGCTAAACTCTCGGACAGCTGTTTCTGTCGTTTGAAATGCTCTCCAAGCTCGTGAAACGATGCTGTGAGCTATCCCGAATTCCTCAGCCACACTAGTCAAACTTCGACCTTCTTCCAACTGACGCGACCTCGGGTGAAGTCATCCAGATGTCGTGTACTGGATTGCCTGTTGGGTATATCACACGGTGGCAGCAACTCGACGACGTTCAAACCGATGTACACCATGCAGTAACTTTCACATAATTGCTGAACGTACAGCACCCGTGTGCTTTATACCTTTCCGACACTCCTCCCCCCTACGTCATGCTGAACATATGCGCATGCCCTACCGTACCGGACCCTAGTCTATCTTCTGAGTGGTCTTTCGGTCCGTTCTGCCTGTTTGTTCCGCTGTTATGCTAATTTCTCCTCTTCGCCTTTAATTTTTACACACCAGTGTATAATTGGTTAATCGTAAGAATGTTGTATTCGTTTGGGAAAACTCTTGTGTTATTATATAATGTTAGTTGTGAATTTCTATCAAATTTTAGGTCAATTAATCTTACATATTTGTTTTGAAGAATTTAAGGTTTTTTGAAATTATATTTAGTTGTCTGTCCCCACGATAAGATAACATAACTATCGAGTCTGAAACATGGTATAGTACTGTATAAATGAATTAGTGTTGTATAGGTATGATTTCTGAATACCACGCTGATGACTCCAATATTTTTAGAGAGTTTGAGAAGAAGAGAGTCCACATGTTGGTTCCATCTAAGGTCCCCATGTAAGGTAATCCCTAAATAAAGTAAGGAGTTAACCTCTTCTATATTTGTACCATTAATAGATAATGTGATAGAAGGAGGTTGTGGAACATTTTGTTTTGAGAAAATTAAAGATTTCGTTTTGGTAGCATTATATTATTATCTCAAAACTCTTTATCTATGTTAATTGCTCTTTAACCGGCTGTCAGGGTGCCAACATTTACCAGCTCGACAAGGCAAATTTTCCTGCGTTAAGTCAAAACATCTGTTAATGAGAAGAAACAAAAGAAAAAGAAGGACAACAAGAAAGATGACACCGGATTTTCGGGAGTAATAAGCACGATTTTTGAATCCGTTCTGACGTAAATTAAATTTATCAAAGCTATTCAAAGTCAATGGAACCGGTATGGAAAACAATAGTATCTGACGGAAGAAAGAAGTTTTTCAATCGGGTCTTTAATCCCTCAGATATTGCTGTAAACGGAATCGTGAGCTTACGAACTCTTAGAAACAGAGATATCGACAAAAATAAGATGTGACTTTACGTCCCCTGGTGGGAAAACCATGCATTATTTTAGGAAGAAAGTATTCTCAAAAGGTTTATCCATATGAGCGGTATCGGTCCAAGAAAAAAAAAATTATTCGAGTTTTCAGGAGCCCAGATTTTGCTGCAAATACATCAGACGCAGAAATTAACACTTATGACCCCTGGTGGCCAAACCATTCTTTACCAAACATTAGAAATTATGTGAAAAATATTTTTCATCAGGTCTTGTATGCGATACAGGAAGAATTTTTCAAATCGGAGTTTTAGGAGCAGAAATAACGAAGAAAACGCAATTTACCAACGTGCCCCCTAGCGGGAAGTCTATGATTTACTTGAAAATTTTGAATTTATAGGAAAAACATTTCGCGTCGGAAACACTATCCAACAAAGAAGAACATTTTTCAAATCGGACTCTTAGAAGTAGAGATATTGACAAAAATAAGATATACATCTACGCCCGTGGCGTATAAACTATGCATTATTTCAAGAAGAAATGTTCCTAAAAGGTTTGTCGACTTAAGTAGTATCGGTCAACAAACGACTTTTTGTTTTAAATCGAGATTTTAGAAGTTCATTATTCACTGCTAACACATCAGAAGCGGAAACCAAGACTTACGCCACCTGGTGGCCAAACCACTTTTTACAAAAATTAGAAATTACGTGCAAAAAATTTCCCATCAGGAGCTGTATCCGGTGCAGAAAGAATTTTTCAAATCGGAGATATAGAAGTAGAGATATAAGGGTAAACGCAATTTACCTTTACGTCCTTTAGCGGAAAGTCTATAAATTATTTGAAAATTTTGAAATTATATGAGTGACATGTCACACTGGAAACACTATCTAAAAAAGAAGGCATTTTTTTCAAATCAGACTCCTATAAGCAGAGATATTGACAAACCTATGATATACATATACGTACCCTGGCGTATAATCCATGCGTTATTTTAAGACGAAAAGGTTTCTAAAAGGTTTGTCGACATGATTAGTATCGGACTACAAACGACGTTTTTTTTTTAATCGAGAATTTAGAAGTTCATGTTTTACTGCAAATATATCAGAAACAGAAATTAAGATTTACGCCCCTGGTGACCAAACCATTTTTTTATTATAAAAATCAGAAATTATATGAAAACGATTTCCCATTAAGAGCTGTAACCGGTGCAGAAAGAATTTTTCAAATCGGAGTTTTAGGAGCAGAAATAACGAAGAAAACGCAATTTACCTTTGTACCCCCTAGCGGAAAGTCTATGATTTACTTGAAAATTTTGAATTTATAGGAAAAAACATTTCGCGTCGGAAACACTGTCCAACAAAGAGGATTTTTTTTTCAAATCGGACTTTTAGAAATAGAGATATTGACAAAAATAAGATATACATCTATGCGCCCTGGCGTAGAAACCATGCATTAATTTAAGAAGAAAATGTTTCTAAAAGGTTTATCGACATGAGTAGTATCGGTCTAAAAACGACGTTTTTTTCAATCGAGAATTTAGAAGCTCATATTTTGCTGCAAATACATCACAAGAAGCGGAAATTAAGATTTACGCCCCCTGGTGGCCAAACAATTTTTTTGTACATAAAATCAGAAATTATATGCAAACAATTTCTCATCAGGAGCTGTATCCGGTGCAGAAAGAATTTTTCAAATCGGATATTTAGAAGCAGAGATATAGGGGGAAACGCAATTTACCGCTGCGGCCCCTAGCGGAAATTCTATGAATTACCTGAAAATTTTGAAGTTATATGAAAAACATGTCACACGAAAAACACTATCCAACAAAAAAGGAATTTTTCAAATCGGACTCCTAGAATTAGAGATATTGACAAAAATAAGATATACATCTGCGCCCCCTGGCGGAGAAACTGTGGAATATTTTAGGAAGAAAATATTCCGAAAAGTTTTATCGATGTGAGTGGCATCCGTCCACGAAATAATTTTTTCAACCGATATTTTAGAAGCTCAGATTTTATGGCAAATACCTCAGAAGCAAATACTAACACTCACGCACCCTGGTGGCCAAAGTATTCCTTACCAAATATTCAAAATTATATGCCAGCACTCACGCCAGCAGTGCTAGTAGTAACCCAGCACTATGTTGCCGCTGCCCAACCGTTAATAAAATGTCCCGGTGGCCGCCACATGGACCAGCAGTTCAGGCCGGCAGCTGGTCAACAGTTGGAACCCCATCAGTTGTGATATGCCAGAACAGGGCCATCAGTTATCCATCACAGGCAGTGGCTGCCACGAGCGACCCTTAAACAGCCCTGCAAGCACGTGCCGTAAATGATGGCTAGCCTAATGTGGTCCGCTAGTTTCCTGGCACTTGCAGCTGGCAATCACATGACGTAACTGATGGCGTGCCGAATCTTGTTTGCCAATTTCCCAGTAGTAGCCATAAAAAAAGGTAACCGTAGCTTCCCAAAGGTACAACTATCTTCCCCCCTTCTCCTTCTACGAAACTTTTGCATAACGGCACGGTGCTAGGGAAATTTTCGCAACGGGCCCTGAAAAACGCCCAGTTGGATCTGGCTGGAAACGTATCAATGACAGTCGACTTCCAAAGCCTGCGCCTAAGCCACTATACTGGTTTGCCACGCACGACCCTGTGCTTGAAGCTGAGTATCTTTCCTGCGCGATGTGAAGCGAAGGATTTTCTTTTTAATTTTATAGTATTGCGAGATATTTTTCATACATGTCCGTTTCACGTAATTCATAAATTTATTTTTTCAACGTAACGTTTGTTTTTATTTACCTTAAAGGAACTTCACTCGTAAACCGAGTGTACCAACTTAAAGGTGATTTCCGAAGTTTTGTGCTGTCCTTGTGGTCTTGAAAAGAAGTTGTTTAGTTAGTATATTTACCCGTTAATATAATATTCTGCTACATTTTTAACGTTGTACCTTTCCTTTCCGCGGTCCGAAGCTACATTTGTTCTAAAGAAGAAAGAAGTTTTATTTTACTTGTCGTTATTTTTAGTAGCGAATTCCTCCAATCTATTGTTTTCAACCCATGGATGAGTACATTATATCCACATAGCGTCCCTTTTTTTTCAAATATTTAATTGATAAATTTTGTACACGTGTAATTATTTTTTTTTATTTTTCCAACATAACGATTTTTTATGTTTTTCCAGGACTTTTGTTTGAAGCGGTTTAGAGTGTGTTGAAAGCAAAGATTACACAGAAATCATTTCTTGTTTTTCATGTAAATGGAGTGGGTGTATTATTTCGTGATTGTCTGTACTCTCAATTCTTTGTATGTTAGTGCAGTAATTTTGCTACGCAATGAGTTTCTATAAATACATGAAAGCAATTGACTATTTCTTACAGTTCATTAATAATTACTTATATAATTTTTTCCGACGGTAATCTTCATCAACGTGGCATTTCATTAGGAAATTAATTCGCTACTTCGCTACTCTGCTTATGCTTTTTTTCTTAACATCCATTAAAGTAATATGATGCACCGTCCTCAACTAACTGCGACCACGAGAGATACAGCACACATTGCTTCTGCGCATGCGCAGTCCCGTTGCTTTCCCCTCGTGTTGGAGTTGTTTGGGTTGCCCACTACGGGCCACTGGTGGTACATGCTTGGAGACCCGCAATTCACGGCGATGCTGCAGGGCCATCAACGGCTGCCAACTGATGGCGCTTCCGCCAGCGGACCGCTACCATGCCATGAGCGGCAGATTTCAGGCAGCAGTGACCCATCAGTGCCAGCTGACCGCCAGTAGTTTCCTAAGACTTGTGTTTTTGCTGGGATACTAACCTTTTCCGGCCACATCATCCGGCGAGACGGTTTAGAAAAACTTTGTATTCAGGGGAAAGTCGACGGCAAAAGAATTAAAGGATGTTCCTCAGAAAGATTCATCGATCAAGCAAAAACTCTCACAAATCTATCAGTTTCAGAAATCGTGAGAACTTTTAAGAATAGACAGGATGTGAACTGGGTGACGGCGCTCAAACAGAGCAACAAAGAGATAGAGAGAGAGAGAGAGAGAGAGAGAGTTACATGCGTTTATGTTCGTTTCTGCTGAAGTGGGTGAGCGAAAGAAAATTTTGCCGTAATTTTCATAAACTCCGGCCGCTATGTGAACATTTCTGTTTCGGGAGCAAAGAAAATTTTTGGGCACCATTTGATTCAGGTATATTGGCAGCTTAAAGGGGTTGAGAGAATCCCTTGTGTGACAGAAAATATGTACAACGGTTTTCGAAATTTTGCAGGATCATTATCTGGCAAGAGATTATGCTTCCCTGATTACAGCGCTTCCAGTGTGTCGGTGATTACCTCTGCGAGCTCGTCCGCCAAGTGAATTAATTTCATGCAGAACACGCAACTGTACGACAAAGCTGGTTCAGGGATTTGTTATGTACACTCGTGGTGGAAAGACATCACCAAAAAATTTGGTCATTGAACAAGGCAATCATCCTGTCTCGCTAGTTTCGGTACAGGACAACTCGTCCAATAAATAATGATAGGCCTAATGCCGATTCATCTAAAAGGACAATTGACCCAATGCCGTTTGGTCTAATGGACTATTCGTTTAAATGTGCGATTAGTCTAATGCAGATTCGTCCGATGAGACGTTTATTCCAATGCCGATTCGTCTGATGGTAAGATTGCTCCAATCCTGATTTTTCTAATGGTATCATCCTGCCAACGGCCAATATTTTTTTTTTTTTTTTAAGAAAGGAATAATAATTTAAGTTATTCTCCTCTTTATATAATTCTGAAAAATGATTTCGATACATTTGGTATTTCAAAACATTTTATAACCTGATAAAATGCACAACGAAACATATCTCGGCTATTTACAAAGCACCTAACCCGCGGGCTTTTTTAGAAGATTTTAAGCTACAACCTGGATATTTGGTATTTGTAAACATTTTATAAAACCTAATAAAACGCACTCAGCGGATTATAATCCGCTGAGTGCGTGAGGTATGAGTCATACTGCCGTGCCAAGATAACATTATCTCATGTTCCGCCTTTGTGAGTGGCGCAAATCGTGACGTCATAGAGATAAAACAGTTGCATTTCCATTATCAGCTATATATTTATGTTTATCTATTCCTTAAACAATCATTCCGCCTCTCCAGATAACATTTTCACACTTTACAAACGTTGCCATATAACAATGTCATTAAAAAATAATGTTTGTTTTGAATTTTCACATTTTCGTCATTTGTGAAAAAACTTGACGTGATACGGAATTTTAAAGGTCATTTTCGGAATCTGCGCAGGAAATCCATTCAGATACACCTATTCATTTCAAAACAACAAACCTTGCATTAGTGTTACTTATCAACCCTTTGCAAGGCAACTTGACTTGATGTGTAAACGTTACGAATGAGACATCGGTAGAACAAAAACTGTTACAAGGACATAGGTCTAGAGCCTATGCATTAATATTTAGTGCCTAGGAAAAAGAGCAATATCATTAACTTGATCTGATGTGTAAACGCTGTGAGCATGACATCGGTAAAATGAAAACTGTTAAAATGGCTTAGGCCTAGGGCGCATGAATTAATATTTAGTGCCTAAGTAATGGCGCAATATATTAATTTGATTTGATATGTAAACGTTATGCATATGACATGGGTAGGATAAAAACTGTTAAAAAGGCCTAGATCCGAACCGCGTCTAATTTTCAAGGGGCCACTTAGCCAAACTCCACTGCGTATTACAAAAAGAAACGGGAAATTAGTCATTTCTATTATTTAATGCAAGAGAGAAACATTTAAATTGATTGAACGGCTCGTACATCAACAACTTCATACAGCAGCCAGGACAATATTACACGAAAAAAGTTATTCCAAAAAAAAAAAAAAAAAAATCTGTAGCCACAATATTACGCATGAAATGTGTCATTATTTTACATTCTTTGGACTACTGGTACTTACATACAAACAACATAAAAAATGAATCAAAACGGATGAGGTTTATTTCGTACGAGTAGCACTTCAGACAGACCAGACGGAAGTAGACTAATCGTACTATTGGACGACTCGGCATTGGACCAAGCGTACCATTGGACGACTCGGCATTGGACCAAGCGTACCATTGGACGACTCGGCATTGGACCAAGCGTACCATTGGACGAATCGTACCTTTGGACTAATTGACATCTGGACGAATTGGCATTGGGCCAATCGTACCAGACCCCCTAATTTACTGTTTAAGGTTGTAAACAGGGTGATTTTGAATTCCTACTATGCGTAAAATGAGTACCTGAATTTCATTGTTCTGTGTCTTGTCCTTTCCTATTTTGTGTCACACTGGCTTCCTTCACGGACACGATAGCACAATTCTACGCCTCAGTGGTGTTTACCATACCCATCGTAATAGTTCAGCAGAGTGAGTCATGCTAAAAGCAGAAACATTTGGGCTTAAGAAGCCAGGAACAGAGTGGGGAAATATATAATTTCTAATTTTTGTGCGGAATGATACTGCAAATACATTTTGTCCTTGGTGAACGTGCCATACGGAAATTTTATCGCTTTACAATATCAGTATCATCTATGTCTCCTGTGCTGATACAGTACAGAAACTTAAATTGTAGAGCTTTCCTTACCATATGTAGGAAGATAATCTTGTACAATGACAGAAGGTCAGCCAATCGTAATATCAGCAATATAAACCCCAATAGATCTCTGATAAAGGTGTCGTAGAAACCTGTTTTGTAATTTCACAATTTCATTCATTAATATCCCGATCATGGGGCACCAAATGATCTCAGCATAGCCTAGTGAAGGTCTGAGTCTCAAAAAATGCGATTAAGTGTGCGAGAATTGGTAAAATACAATGCCTGGCCACAAAAAAGTCGCAGTATGAATGGAAACATGCAAATACCGAGGAGGACATGACTGGTGAAGCATTTTTAATATTTGCATAATGCTGCTGCCTATACAACCTTTAAATGGAACGGGATGAGCGTAAAGCTCATCAGTTGTAAGCGATCGTGGCTGAAGACGTTATACGCGGTCACGGAAAAGATGTGACAGAGTTCACAAAGGGCCAAATTATTGGCCTGTGGCAAGGGCAGAAGGCATACAATGAGATTGCTGAAATCACTGGCACCGGATTACGAACTGTACAACACATTATTAAATCGTGGAATGATGGCGGTGAAGCATCAGCTTCGCGGAAAATGTATGGTTGGAAAACACACCTGAATAATAATGACCGAAGATCATTAAAACGCTTAGTGAAGTCGCATCGCGAAAAACGACACTGGAACTCACAACCACATTCAGTAGCGGAAGCAAGACCATTTCCACTAACACGATGATACGGGAACTTAAAGGACTGGGATTAAACAGCTATACACACTGTGAAGGAAACAACTGGCTAGTGAAAGTAATCGGGAGAAAGACTCCAAATCGCCACGGAACATAAAGATTGGGCTGCTGAGCCATTTGGTAGAGTTATGTGGTCTGATGTGTCGAGGTATACTCTGTTCCAACTTGATGGACGCATCAGGGTTCGAAGGGAAACGCATGAAATATTGGACCCTTCCTATACTGTACTCACTGTACAGGCTTCAAGAGGAAGTGCGATGATCTGGGGTTACTTCTGTTCGGCTGGTCTAGGCATAGCAAAACTCTGCAGCAATAAAATGAAGTCACCTGAGTATCTCAGCATACTGAACGACCACCTTATTCCATCAATGGAAAATTTCTTCCCTGACGGCAATGGCCCACTCTAGGATGACAATGGCACGATTCATCGCGCTAAAATTGCAAAAGATTGGTTCGATCAGTAAGATGCATCATTCGCACATTTGAATTGTCCGCCACAAAGTCCTGACCGCAACCCCATTCAGGGCCTGTGGGATAAACTGGAGAGGAATCTAAGCAGTAATTCTACTCTTCCGTCATCAACCAACGATCTTGGTTAAATGTTACTGCAAAACTGGTTACAAATCAGTGGGGAGACAGTGCATGAACTCGTAGGCAACCTGCCACTCCGAATACATGCTGTATTTCGTGTTAAAGGTAGTCCCACGAATTAGAGGTCTGCACGGGCCAGTGCCGGGTCGGGCCTTTGCTGATTTCTAAGTTGGGAAAACGGGCCGGGCCGGGCCGGGCCTTTGCTGATTTCTAAGTTGGGAATATTTAATGTAAAACAGACACGGGAAGAGCAGGTTTCTTTTTTCTTTCTTTTATGAGCAAAACAATCGCTATATGGTGCATTTCTGGTTTGGAAAACTCGCAACATACAGCAGCAGGATAATTTCTGCTTTTGGAAAAAATAGAAGTTTTATGACATCCTCCCGTCCCACAAAACAATTGGAGTGGGTCAGCTCCCCTCTTTTTCAAAGATAATGAGCTCCCTTCTCTCTCTCTCTCTCTCTCTCTCTCTCTCTCTCTCTCATTGTAACTTTCACCTTCCTCTCATGTTTCATGGCAGGCTACTAACTGCAGCATTTCTAAACCGAGCCACCGCTCGCAGACGATCTTTTCAGCACGTCTTTTGTAAGAAAATATCGTGATTATGTTATAGATTTGTCCGTCCGTCCGTCTATACCCATGATATCTATGCAAATATTTGTCCGACTTGAAAATTCTTTTTGCATTGGGAAGCTTGAAATATGTGAATGATAATCTTTTATTTCGGTTTTGTTTTTTACGATGCATAATTTCGCCGCTAGAGGGCGTAGATGAAGATTATTTTGAATTCAAAAATACGTTTTATTCCAATATTTGCTTCTAAACATCCGATTGAAAAAATTATTTTATCTTTCGATTCCATTTATGTCGAAGAGTATTTGAGATATAGTTACTTTTTCAAATTACGCATAGATTTTCCGCTAGTGGGCGTAAAAGTAAATTGCATTTTTCCCGGTAACTATTTTTGTAAAACTCCGATTTGAAATTTTTTTTCTTTAGCGGATACATTTCCTGATGAAAAATATTTTGCATATAATTTCAAATATTTGATAAAGAATATTTTGGCCACCAGGTTGCGTAAGAGCTAATGTTTGCTTCTAATGAATTTGCCATAAATTCTGAGCTTCTAAAACATCAATTAGAACATTTTCTTCTTCAAATAATGCATAGTTTCTACGACAGGGGGCGTAGATGTATATCTTATTTTTGTCAATATCTTTACTTCTAGGAGTCGATTTGAAAAATTCCTTCTTTGTTGGATAGTGTTTCCAATGCGTAATGTTTTTCTTACAAACTCAAATTTTCAAGTAAATCATAGACTTTCCGCAAAGGGGCACAAAGGGAAATTGGGTTCTCTGCCTTATTTCTGCTTCTAAAACTCCGATTTGAATAATTCTTCCTGTATCGCATACAAGACCTGGTGGAAGGCCCAAGTGTTAAGGCATAAGTGGGCATAAGTGTTAATTTCTGCTTCTGATGTATTTATTGCAAAATCTGGGCTCCTGAAAACTCGACTAATTTGTTTTTTGTTGGATCGATAACGCTCATATGAAAAAACTTTTTGAGAATACTTTTTCCTAAAATAATGCATGATTTTCGCACCAGGTGACGTAAGTCGCATCTTAATTTTGTCGGTATATCTCCGTTTCTGAGAGTCCGATTTAAAAAATTATTTCGGTGTTGGAGAGCGTTTCCGGTGGGAAATGTTTCTCAAATAAATTCATGTTTTTCTTAACGCACAAGTCTGCAACCAGAGGGAGTAATCTCACGATTCCGTTTACAGCAATATCTGAGGGATTAAAAACGCGATTGAAAAACTTCTTTTTCCGTCAGATGCTATTGTGTTCCATACCGGTTCCATTGACTTTGAATAGCTTTGATAAATTTAATTTGCGTCAGAAGGGACTGAAAAGACGTGCTTATTACACCCAAAAATTCGGTGTCATCTTTCTGGTTTGTTGTTCTGGTCGGCGGCACTTTGTTCTCTAGAGGTGTGAAAAGCTTTTAAGTTGTCTTAAATGGCACGGGAGAAATGGGCTGGGAGAAATTTACTTCTATGTATAAATCTGTGCCGGTATTTTTTCCATTTGTACTCTCGGGCAGCCGTTTTCAAAACTTCTGTGAACACTGGTTAGCTGGGCAGTCTGTCGTTGTTTTCCCTTAGCATATGCTCAGTTCAGTGTTACTGATAAATACCCTTCCATATTTATTATGGAGTTTAAGAAAGCGAAAGAGTTTCGCGAAAAAATCGCTTCCGGAGAATATGTGCTTGTAGGCAACGTAAAGAGGAAAATCAGTATTTGGAAATATTTTAAATTACTGTCCCGTTCTGAAACTAGTCAGCTGGAAAACGTTGTGAAGTGCACTAAATGCAAAAACTTTTTGAGTTACGTCAGCACAAAATGATCGTATGTAGATGATTTTAGGAAGGGAGTTTCTGACCCCGGGTCTTAAACAGCCCTTAGAAATAGGAAGCTAGGAGATTTGGGCTAGAGTGCCCGATAGGAAAGGGACACGGAAACGAAGTAAAAAGGAGGAGGAAGACGCCCTTATTTATTGCCGTGGGGGGGGGGGGCAGTACCCGGGGTCCGACGGCTTAACGTGCCCATCCGACGCACGGCAGGTATTCAGTGATCGAGCGTTCGTACCTGCTGGGATCGAACTTGAGGTCCTTTCCGTGGCAGTCACGAACGTTGCTTGCTAGGCCACCCGTGGCCCACGATAGCACAAAATCTGGAACATTGCATTTAAGCGGCCCAAATGTGTTCTCCCCTCCCCACACACACACAAGAGACATATTGGGTTTCAGCAATATGATATGCCGGTAGAGATAGGTGCAGTTTATAAAGCCTTAAAATTTTATCCCAGTAGAACGATCGGACTCATAATTCTGGATATTCCGTAACTTTCGAATTACCCCCCCCACCCCTCCTTATCCCCATGGATATTTCCAGGTCCGGTAGTAGGGAATGATAATCATTTGAAAACCCAGAAAATTTGAAAGGCATGGAAATTGTTCTATTCATGCAATATTTTTGAGTAAACAAGCCCCTCACGTGACTTATACTGTCTCAGAAATATTCTGAATTAACGTTTTTTGTAATAGAATGCGTGTAGCAATTAAGAGAACAAAAACTCTTCAGGAATCAAATGGCCGAGTGCACCAGGTGTCAAACTTGGAAACAGTAGAAATATACGGGCTGGGCCGGGCTTTAATTTAAAAAATTGAAATGGGTCGGGTACGGGCCGGACCTTGGACGTGCAAGGTTTGACCTAGCCGGGCTTTCCAAATTAAAGCCCGTGCAGACCACCACCACGAAGCATTAACATGCACGCGTTTTAATTTCACCAGGCAGTGTTCTTTGAAAGGCGCGTAATGAATCTAAGACTTATATAGGCTGAAGGTAGAATTATTTCGATGTGGCTTCTTTTCTTAAACTTTAAGTTGATATCAAATGTAACTCCCAAGTTGTGGACGTTATTTTTCTGGCTAAGAGAATAGTCGTTAGCCAGATTAACTGAGCGCGTTAAAACGCATCAAAGCCACATTACTGAAAATAATTAGAGATACTTTTGTTCAAGCAACCGTTTCGTTTTACCCAGTAATTCCGTGCATTACACATGCAGCATTTTTCAAGAAAAACGCAAAGTGAAATCATGGTTTGATTTTTCATTTTATAGTTTCATTCCATGAAAGGATTCCTCGGAAATGGATTTCATCCCTTTCACTAGCATAGCGTAAATAATTAATGAAGCTAACTTTAACCTGAATTAAATGTGCAGCATTTGAAGAAAAAAATCATTTAATACATTTTTAGTATTGAAATGATTTTTGCGAACGGGGGAAAAACACCTTCAGGACATTTCAATAAAAAATTGTTCCTTGTTTTACGTTCTTCATTCAGAATGAAATAAATGATTTAATGTTGGAAGCTGCAGCATTAATTTCGCAAATTAACGGAGTTAATTAAATATTGTCGAAACGTTTAAGGAAAGAAATTCCCCGTTTCCGTCAGTTCTCTCGAAGCAATTAAATAATTCACTCAATCTTAAATGCAATAGCGTTTCTTTCGTAACGTACTCATCAGAAAAAATTTTTTCTAACTGCAAAAATGTACAATTCGAAATCGAAATCTGATGTTAAGAATGCTTTCTAGCGCATAACGTGAAAACGTTATCTCATATAATCAGTAGCGTTCTGTAAATTTTAAGTTTAGTCATGCAGAAAGAAAACAAAATCAAACAAAAAAACCTTACCTCATTTGGAATGGAATATTACACTGGGATTTTTGTTGTTTGTTTTTGACTTCTCCCATTATTTTCCATTGTCATTCGGAAAACGTATAAACAATCTGTCTTGTCCTTGCGTGAATGTATTGTTATTCTCAAAATTTTATGGCACAACGTATTTAGTTTCCTCAAGCCTTTATCCAGACCTAGTTCATGCAACGTTTTGACAAATTTACCTAGTGTTCACATGTTTAGCTAAGGAAGAATAAAAACACTTAATTAACTTTTTAAACTAACAAAAAAAAAAAAAGACAGGCATCTTTCTTTAAGTGAATTCAAGTTCTGTTCGAGTAATTGGATGGTTTTTACACCATAATCCTTTAATTCTAAAACACTTTCCATGTAGGATAGTTATGGCGGATGATTGAGATTTGGACATTTCCAGGATACCGACTTTACCCTATTAGGGGTTACAGAATGGTAAAAGCTGAAGTTCACTTTAAATTAAGAACAGAAAAAATATCATTGCATGTACACTGGCGTGCAAAGATTAAGGACGTGACGGTTTTTCGAATGTAACGTCATGCAGAAGTGCTCCACATTGACTCAAATCATACCATAAGATCCCCAAGATGTAAAAATATGGGACAAGTGAGCAAAACGGTACAAACAAGGATCCCAAAGGATACAAAGTCACTTTGTTGAAAAGGTACCTTCGAGCTCAACCGGACAGAAGACAGAAACTTCCATGTGACAGGCGTCTGCCAAGAAAAATCCAGTTTTTAGTAGGGGATATGATCACCCCGGACTGCGTTGGAGGATTTACAACGTCTGTCCATGCTGAGGACGAGGTTGTCAAGGAGCTGTTGAGGCATAGCGGCCCATTCCTCTTCTGGCGCCAATCGCAGCGGCGGAATCGTTGCTGGCGGCTGGTGACCCGCTGCCAAGCGTCTCGCGAAAAGGTCTCACACGTGTTCGATTGGATTTAGGTCTGGGGACCTTTCAGGACAATCCATGCGTTAAATATCTTCACTCTCCAACAGCTCTGCGACAGCCACTGTACGATGAGTTGTAGCGTTGTCGTCCAGGAAGAGGAACTCAGGACCCACAGCCCCTCTAAACAGACGCACGTGAGGCAGGAGAACCTCGGTACAACAGCGGACACCAGTGACTGAACCTCTTTGGAAGATGTGGAGGTCAGTACGGCTACCAAGCATCATACCGCCCCAAACGAGAACTCCGCCACATCCAAACCGGTACCTTTCGATGATGTTGGAGGTGTGATTGCGTGTTCCCTGCTCTCTCCAGATGTATGTGTACACGTCCAGAATCGCTCGTCAGACTAAATCGGCTCTTATTCGTAAAATGAACTCGACCCCATTGCTGATGTGTCCAGTTCTTGTGTTCCTGGCTCCACAGAAACCGCCGTCTCCCATGAGCAGGCGTTGATGGCACACACCGTACTGGTCGTCGTGCAAATAGACCCCCTTTGTGCAGCCTGCTGGCCACGGTAAAACGTGATAACGGACGTGCAGTTGTCTGTTGCAGGTGCTATGCAATATCTCCCGCTGTCTGCCGTCTGTCTCTTCTCGCCTGTAGGACAATATACCGGTCGTCCGCCGCCGTGGTTGCTCGTGGAAGACTACTGCTAAACTCGCGGACAGCTGTTCTTGTCGCTTGAAATGCTCTCCAAACACATGAAACGATGCTGTGAGCGATCTCGAAATCCTCGGCCACACTAGTAACACTTCGACCTTCTTCGAACTTCCCAATGACGCGACCTCGGGTAAAGTCATCCAGATGTCGTCTACTAGATTGCCTGTTGGCCATATCACACGGTGGCAGCAACTCGACGTGGTTAAAACCGATGTACACCGTGCAAACGTTTTCACCGAATTGGTGAGTGTACACCTCCCGTGTGCTTTATACTCTTCCGACCCCCCCCTACGTCGTGCTGCATATATGCGCATGCTCTACCGTATCGGACCCTAGTCTATCTCCTGAGTGGTCTTTCGGTGCGTTCTGCCTGCTTGTTCCGCTGTTATGCTAATTTCTCCTCTTCGTCCTTCATTTTTGCACACCAGTGTATTTTAAATACGTTGTGTGTTTTACTCTTTTTTCTAGAAGAGGATAAAAAGTTTTTATTCATTATGTTGCAAGGTAATAGCCATGATCAACAAAGCAGCATTTGGAATTTTGAACCACTGTAAAATCCATTCTGTTTGGAAAAAACAAGCATGGAATTATTCTTATGTTTTACCTCCTTACCTAACGACAAGGCTAAGCGTCTCAGGATTGAGGTTGTACTTTCGTTTGTTACACATTCAGACCTTTCTGCAAAATTTAAGGAAATAAAAAAACTTATTAATTTCGGAACACCGTCATTCATTTCCGGACTTTCCTTTTGGATTGGCACTTTGTCAATCCAAAAGGAAAGTTTAGAATTAGCCATACAACTTTTTAACTCTCTCAGGAACTGTGACTCAGAAGTTAGTCATTCGAAGGCAAATCAGGGATAAGAACTGTAGAAAAGAAATTCTAGTTTTCATTGGTTGATGCAATAAGCTATTTCGGATTTCTACAAGTTCTTCTGCTGCCGTTTCGGAAGCAGCATCCGAAGTAGAGTGAACATGCACAAAGCGAAAGGACTCCAGTTTCTCTAACTGGTGGACTGCCCAACCTTTGGCGTTCGAACCATTATTGCAAATGGAGAATTTCGCATTGCAATACTTTCTTATGTTACTGACCTTCTCTGCCTAGCACACTGGCTTTCTGTACGCGGCACAAAATCACATAGGTTCGACGACGCGAAAGCAGGTGTCGCAGACACGGTTACTGTGTATATGTTTCATCAATCGCGGTTAAAAATACGCACAAATCAATAAATTTGGTTTTAAATTAGAAACCTTCCAAAACCATCGGTAAATAGCCTAAATTTTAACTTACAAAATCTGCAGTACAAACATTTTATTTCTATAATCTTATTTTCACATACAACAAACTTTTGAACATAATTATGCATACAACGACAGCACGCTACAATATGTGACTAATCCAATTAGTAATAAATATATAAAACAAATATTTTCTTTGAAGTCATTACATACACTACCGGCATTTACTACGCAACTGCGCTTCGAAATAATATTCGAATATTGAATCGCATTCAGAGTATTTAAAGGAGAAAGAAGAACGAAAAGTTATTAATGTGTAACGTTCGTAATGTTTGACACGTGTATACACTCATCGTCAAAAAATGGTTGCACCCGAAAGGACGTGTCGGATTGCAGTGCTATTCGGGAGGAAGATAAAGGTTTCCAGGAACAATAAATGATTACCATTGAGACTTATATTGGCAATATTTATTGAACTACACGCCATTAAGTAGTATTTCTCACTATGGCGTCGGGCAGCCATGTTTGCTCCCACAACATGCCAGACGTCTCGGCATGGAATTGAACAGGTTCCTAATGGTGTCCTTCGATAAGCCATCCCATGCAGCTTAATTCTTCTCACGCAGTTCCTGCAGATTGTGCGGTAGGGGCAGGGGCGTAAGGAGGGAAGGGGGAGACTACCCCCCCCCAATGAGCCTAGATGATGATTAAGAATGAACTCTGAACAATGACCGAAAACGTCCCATAAACAGGGGCTTCTTTTTCACAGTACGCGCCTGCTAGTGTAATCCTGTTCGGACACTTGACTTAACCACCCTCCCACCATGGGGGTGGAGTGTGGGTAGCGCGTCCAATAGCATCCCACACATTTTCAATCGGCGATAGGTCTGGCGAGGCGGCTGGCCATTGCAGAGTGTCAGTGCCTTGAAGGTAAGCTCTCGAGAAGCAGCAGAATGCGGACGAGAGTTGTCTTGTTGGAAAAACGCACCGGAATGAGAGTTCAGAAAAGGTAAGGCCACTGGCTGCAGCACCTCATTAACGTAACGTTGGGCTGTCAAAGTGCCTGTAATAGGCACCAAAGGTAATCTGGCATCGTAAGCAAATGTACCCCACACCATGACACCAGGTCTTCTGGCCATGTGATGCTCTTCTACAGACCGTTCATCTTGGCGCTGACCACGGTGCCTCCACACACGGATTTGTTTGTCGTCTCCTCCAAGATAAAAGCAAGACTCGTCACTTAAGGTCACCCGCTGCCATTCTGAGTGGCTTCATGACGACCTGGAAAGACACCATTGCAGTCTTTGGTGACGATGCAATGGCGTTAAGAGCAGTCGTTGCAAATGGTATACGTGGGTGTAATCTTACATCGTGCATCCGACTGCCAATGGTGCTGGCACTAATCGGACGATACATGGAGGGCATCACTGCTCGCTGATATCCGTAAGCATGGCTGTTGGATCACTCCGCGTATGTTGGACATCCCATCGGTCCACTCTCTCCGTGGTTTGACCAGGTCTCAAAGACCCTTCCTGTCGCTGCTCCGTGCCTTGTTCTGTCCACAGCTGCCAACAGCGTGCCATGGGGATATCCGCAAGACTCATTTGGCGCTCAATATGGCGATAAGATCATCCGGCTTCCCGGATCCCAAAGTTGCGGCTTTCTCGAACTCCTCCAACTGCTCGAATTGCTTTCGGACTTTTCTCCGAGGCATACTTCACTTGCAAAGATGGAAACAACACAACAGCACGAGTCAGAATGGCAAGCACGCGCAACGGGACGACCTTATATAGCCCGTAAGGGACAGCGCTGCTACCCGTCCTTGCTGCTGGTGTTACATGCGCGGCCGTGCGTGGCACTTGAATCATTTGCATGTCTCACGATGTCAAACCTAGCCACCAAGTTTCATTTCTGTAGGTTGCTTTCTTCTGGGTGTAAATATTTTTTGACGATTATTGTATATCGCGCACTACACGCTACATGCAGTCAATTCTCCTTATCCACTCATTTTAAGTGAAACAGGAGTCACTAAAATAGAGTTCAGGAAATAGTTACTTACAGTTTTTCCCTTCATTCTGTCAACATCACATAATCACTATTCATGGAGAACGTGATTTATAAGAGCCCCAATTTTTTGAAGCTAATTAATGTACGTTAGTAAGCAGAAAGCCTTAACTCCAAACACTCAAAATACACTCATTGCCATAAAAATCCGCTTACCAAGAAAAAACTGTGAGATTAGAACGAAACTCGGCAAATAGCTGCAGAAAGGGCAGACATGTAAATGGTTAAAGTTTCGTGCGATTTCGCATGCCCGCGCGTCCTAGACAGGCGCTGCAATCGCCATATTTGGCGCTTATAAGGCGCCGCGAAGGTACTGCACATGCGTACCGAAGTGAACGGTAAGAGTCAAGGGATATCCCTGAGCGATACACATGCCGAGGAGCCGCCGTAGATGTGTGTACGGGAAACTGACGGAGTTTGAACGAGGCCGTATCGTCGGGATGAGAGAGACAGGGCGGCCGTCCCACCAACTCGGTTACCATTCGAAGCGGTTGGACAGTACGGTGCGATCATGTTTGGAGGAATAGGCACGAGAAGGCACCCGGACACGGCGGACTGTCTCTGGACGACCCAAACACATCACCATCAGAGAGTACCGTGAGATCGTGAGAGCGGCACGCATAGATGCAACGACGTTCTTGTCCAATATCCACAGACATGCGGCGGTGATACAAGGTGCTTTGTCCGACAGAACCATTCCCAAACACCAGGCAGAGGGGAATCTGCACTCTGAAAGGCCCTTACGTTTTCCGCCATTAACACTTGACCATCGTCGACGTCGATTGCGGTCATGTCAGCAGCGAGCAACGTTTAATGCTACGGACTGGCGACGTATAGTGTTCAGCGACGAATCCCTTTTCTCTATGGGAACGGACGAGCACCGTGTCAGGGTGTGAAGGACAGCAGGTGAGGGCCACAATCCCAGCCTCACTGTGTAACGTATACTCTAGATTCACTTTCCTTTTGATTTTTACTATCTCTGGTTATTTTATTTTACTAAGTAAATTATCTTCTTACTGAACGAGATGTTATTTCACCCGCTGAATGAGATCTGGCAATGAGTGTAAGTCATGACGTGGTGGTAGCCAGTATAAATAGGCGCGTTCAACGATACCGAGGGAGAGCTGTTGTTGTACGGTGAGAGCGTTTGTTGTTGTAGAGAGAGAGAGCGTTTGTTGTTGTATAGAGAGAGCGTTTGTTTATGTGAAAGAGAGCTTTTTGTTGATGTGCGTAGAGTGAGCTGTTGTTGTACGAAGTGAGCTGTGGTTTATGTGTCAGAAAGCTGTTGTTGTATAAAGAGATCTTCGTTTATGTGAGAGCCAGAAGTTTCACTAATAAAGAATTTGTTGTAAGTACGTTTTTCTCAGTTCATAGTTTTGTCAGATCTCTGTCTGGCTGTTAGGTTTATTTCATTAGGTGATTATTATTAACAACCAGCATAAGACTTTATTCATCTTAATTACTACTACAACATTACTAGCAGTTAAAAGCTTGTTAATTATTATTACTACACTACTAGCAGGAAAGTTTATTCATGATATAATTAACAAACAACAAGCATTAGAAGAAGCTTATTAGCTTAGCAGAAGCATTGAAACTGTACATATGCACACGTCCCGAACAGCAGGCGTGATGGTATGGGGAGCAATCGCGTATGATAGCCGGACTTCCATCGCAGTGATTCGGAGGACGTTGAGGACCCAGATTGTGTTGTATAACAACACAATCTGGGTCCTCAAGTACACACAGATTGTGTTGCATAACAACACAATCTGGGTCCTCTTGTATAACAACACAATCTGGGTCCACAATCTGGGTCCTCACCGTATGTTATCCTGGGACAGATTGTGTTCTTGTATAACAACACAATCTGTCCCAGGATAACATACGGCGGTAAAATATGCTTTCCTTCTAAGATGTTCTCGTGAATCAAATGTTAGGTCGATGCATAAGTACAGGAGATCTTGCGGCCCCATGTGCTTCCTTTCTCGGAGGGGCGGCCCGGAGTCATTTTCAAGCAAGATACAGCCCGTCACCACACGGCTTGGGTTTATCAGGACTGTCTACGTCACGTTTCAACTCTTACCTGTTCTGCCAGTCTGCCAGATCGCCTGACCTTTCGCCCATTGAGTATGTGTGGAACCAGATGGTACGCTAGCTTTTTCCATATCCCAGTGTTCATGATTTAGTGCATCAGGTGCAAGAAGTGTTAGCCAATCTGTCCCAGGATGGCATACGGGGTCTCTTTGACACCATGCTGGACCGTATCCCCTCATGTATCCGAGCACGAGGCGGTCTGACGCGGTACTAACGGTGACCGGAATGTGTACAGTATGCCCGCGAGATATGGTACTCTTGCTGGGATATTGTAATCACTTCTGTCTTTGGTATGTACCATCTCACTACTAAAATCTCATTTCAGTTCAACGTCTTCTTCTTGGTGGGCGGATTTTTTATGACAATGAGTGTATAACAACAGAACTGAACACGCAGCCTTCAAGCAAACACATTTACAGAGTAACACAGCTTCCACGATTATAACATCACACCACAAACCACACTTTTGGCTGCTGCTTCATCATTATATATTACTAGTTCTTATGTGTAAACATGCATACGTAACGATCTGTAACCTCAGAATTGTTGCCAACCTCATTCCGCGAGAGGGAAGATATGTATAACGTTAAGGTTGAAAACTCTGAAAGAGAATGAGCGCAAATTTAAGAAAGCAATTAAAAATGAAAATGAATTTAGAGTAAACGTCCAAAAGGTTGGTAAATTATGCTGTCCTTCTAATATGTTCTCATGAATCAAATGTTAGGTCGATGCATAAGTTTCCAGCGTTTGTTCATGGGAATTCGCTCTCCCCCTTTTTTAATTTTTTCTTGGGCATGCAACCTTCGTGCCACAGTCGAGTGATTCACATCTAACTGCACTGAAGAGCAATTGAATTAGAGACAGCTGGCGTTATGCAAATGTGGCGCTGTGTGCTGCCCTGTAAACGGAAACGACATGACGTATGCAGCGATCCGACAATATAAGGAGTGATGCGACGGGAATTAGTAAGAGTCGGACGCAGTATACGTAAAACGAAGGATCTAAGCGCATTTGATCATGGTAAAATTGTTGGTTCCCGACGAATGGGTCACTCCATCTCGGAAGTCGTGCAGGCACTGGGATTTTCACGAGCCACTGTGTCACCGGTGCACCGTGAGTACATCCAGTCAGGTAAAACCATCCCTGCAAGGGCCAACAGCCGTGGACAACAGCATGTGGATGCGCTGGGTCATCGTCGGCTAGCTCGCATTGTAGCAGCGGATAGACCGGCCACAATGCAAGAAATCACTAAGCAATTTAACGCTGGTGCACAAACACGTGTAAGCAACCACACCATCCAGAGCCATCTCCTCGCTATGGGGTACAGAAGCCATCGCCCTACGAGGGTACTGCTGCTGACCGTACATCACAGGGTGCAAAGATTAGCATGGGCGCGAAATATCGCCACTGGACCCTAGACATTTGTAAAAATGTTGCCTGGACTGATGTGTCGAGATTCACGTTGGTACATGCGGATGGCAGGATACGAGTACGGCGCAAACCACATGAAGCGAAGGATCCTTCTTGCCAGCAGGGTACTATTCAAGCTGGTGGGGCTGGCATTCTCGTCTGGGGACTGTTTACGTGGACTGAAATGGGACCCCTGGTACGTGTGACATCATACCTCATAGGTCAACGTTATCGGGATATCCTGGACGACCATTTGCTCCCGTTTGTGCGTCTTCAACATCCCATTATGGGCCTCATCGTGCAACAAGACAATGCACCGTGCCATCGCTCCCGAATCGTATCGGATTGGTTGGATGAACACTCCACCAACGTGACCTCGCTTCCTTGGCCAGCTATGTCACCTGACCTAAATCCCATCGAGTACATCTGGGATACCATCGAGAGAGATGTTCGAGGCTCTGACCCCCTCCATCAAAACTTTCTAAACTGTGAGAGCTTGTTCAGGGGTCGTGGATCCGTATGGCTTCCCAACGCTTCCGGTGTCTTTTCGAGTCCATGCCGAGACGAATCGCCGCCCTCATCAGGGCGAAAGGTGGTGCTGCACGTTACTAGACAGGTATCTCTTATTCAATTGCTCTTCAGTGTATATTGTCAGTTATGTGACCGACTGGGTGGCATCTTTGTAGAGAACGGCTTGAAGATGTGTCCTCTGCATTTGTTTCAGCCGTACACTACACTGCTTGTCCACAACTCTGCAATCATTACTTCTGAATAGTTCAGAACCACTCACGACGTGTGCCTGTATTCACACTTTTCTCTCCGTATGCCGAAAAGATCCACTCTCGTTCTTCTTCTGCAATTGTGATCCTGAAATGAAACTTGAACAACACACTGTGGCGGTTATGCAGCATGTCGGTCGTCGTGTCTTCTAGCTCAACTAACCTTACGGGTGGGCTGTTCTTCAGCACGTGTTGTTCGACGACGAGTAACCGCCTTACCTCCAGAGAACGAAATTTGAAGAAATTTCTACCGTTTCGCTTTTACAGCCTGCTTCGTGGAACACGAAATACCTACTCGCAGCTCAAATATTATGCAATTGCAAATGATATAGAACTCACAATACACTGCCGGACAATTTCTAAGGACGGATGACAATAGCAACGATAGCAACCATAAAATTGAAGGCAGGAAAATGTGGAAATTAGCATAAGTGCGGGATACAGTAAGACGTGTTGTGCGTATGCAAATTTTGGATTGCCGAACTTGTTCGTGACGTCATAGCGCTGATAAGAGATATAAAGGATTTGACGCGTATTGACCGTTGTTGCTCAAACGCAAAGTTGAAACGGAAAGAATCAATTGACGAACTTGCAGTTTTCAGTATGTCTTCCCGACATCACCTAGATGATTTTACGCGTATCCGTATTATTGGCAAGATTGAAGAAGGGCGAAAAATAAGAGATGTTGCCAGGAAGTTCGACGTCAGCCACAGTATAATTTCAAGGCTTTGGAAATAATTTCAAACAAATGGAGAGTGTAGCAAACGTCACGGGGGAGGTCGTGTTCGCTGTACGACACCTGCAGAAGATCGGTACATAGTACTATCAACAAAAAGACAGGTCGTGTTCGCAGTACGACACCTGCAGAAGATCGGTACATAGTGCTATCCACTAAAAGACACCGGCGCAGCACAGCTAGTGAGGTAGCAAATCAGTTTGTGGCTGTCACTGGCAAGCGGATCTCCCGAAAAACGGTCGCCAGACGTTTGCATGAAGGAGGACTATACGCCCGCCGTCCTGTTGTGTGCATCCTATTGTCCAGACGTCACCGTCCCGCCCGTTTACAATGGTGCCATCAACATCGCAATTGGACTGATAACGACTGGTCTGATGTCCTCTTCTCAGATGAGAGTATATACAGTCTATCGTCTGATTGTCGACGACAACTGATTTGGCGTGATAGTGGTACTGCATATTGTCCAGCAAACATACAGGAAAGGGGCCGATATCCGATATGTAGTGTCATGGTATAGGCTGGCATCATGATCAATGGCCGTACGTCCCTCTATGTGCTTCCAACTGGGACTATGACTGGCCAACGATACATTAATGATGTTCTGCTACCTCATGTTCGCATGTTCCGTGGTTCTGTCGGTGATAGATTTATTTTCATGGACGACAACGCAACATGTCATCGAACAGTCGCTGTCCATGAGTGTCTTGAGAGCGAGGATATTCACCGTCTCGTATGGCCAGCACGTTCTCCAGATCTGAATCCCATTGAAAATGTGTGGGATGCTTTGGGGAGGAGTCTTGCTGGTCGCCAATGCCCTCCAATAAACAAGGACACCCTCATCCGTGCACTGACAGAGGAATGGGATAAATTACCCCAACAGCTGCTTGATAATGTTGTGAAAAGCATGACACGACGTGTGGAAGCTTGCATCGCCCTCCATGGTGGTCATATCCAGTATTGACATCTTACGCCGGAACGCCTACGGACGGTAATTGCTTTTTTTTCACGTTTACGTATTCTGCACAAAATGGCCTGTTTGTCCCTTGAACACGTTCCAAAGCCTTCTGAATTTCAGAGCACAATAAATTGTCTTTCTTGTAATTTCCTGGCATTCTGACATTATTTTATCTCACTTGGCATTCAACCACACTTACTTTTTTATGCGCTATATAGCCGTTTATGATCCGTCCTTAGCAATTGTCCAGCAGTGTAAAAGAAGAACGACTTGTGAATTCCAATAAATAATGTAATTACGTTGCAGTACGAAAATTAAAAGCTGCAAATTACATCTGGTAACCTCCCGCTTGTACCGCCATTTAAATAAACCAAAACTAGTCACGAATTCTGATTTTTAACACATCATTTAAAGTACGAACTATGCGAAACTTCATGGTTCTGATAACAGTTTGTTTATCCGCCTGAGGGCAACATATTTCTAGATATTTTATTCCAAAATGAAAAATTTCTTTTGAGTCGTCTGAAGTACGAGAACAGTGATAAATTCATTATTTTCTCGACATCCTCCTGTGTCGATGGAATGTGCTAAAACATAAGCATGTGTGCTTGAATGCTAATTTCATGCTATGTCGTCTTCAAATTACGTACTCACCAATAACGTAGGTAATTACCACTATGCGCTGCACCAATCCTTGATGATGAATTTCTTGAGGGATTAAAATGAGGAGAATGTACGTGTATTTCATTTGCGCGGTATCATAGCCATTCACATTCATTCAGCTATGTTTACAATACTAAAAGGTTATCTCAATACATCCAGCGCCGATTTTAGGGATCTATCAGCATACAATCCTGAAAAACCACGAACTGGATGGAGGGCAACGCAATTTGAACCTCCAAAAACCTCACTAGCCCATGCTCTCGCCATCTACACCAAGATGGCATTAATCCTACTTCAAAACATGTGATAATGCGACCACCTTTTGGCATTCAAATCCACCTGTATCTTCCTCGGGATGGACGCATAAAAATCCTGGATTGTGGTTAGTAGGATGTTACGCCATTTTTCGTGCAGAAACTGCTCCAGGTCCTTGAGAGATCCAGGGCGAGCATAACGCGATCTTACTCTGTTTTCCAACACAGACCACAATGGCTCGATTATGTTTAAGTCTGGTGATTGGAGAAGCCAAGGAACGTCACAGAGCTCGGAATGTCCAATCATGTTCCTCAAGCCATGATTGGACATTCCGAGCTCTGTGAATTGGGGCGTTGTCATCTTGATAGATGACATCTCTTACAGAAAACAATGCCTGAGCCACTGGATGAATTTGGTCTGCCAAAATGGTTTCATACGCCCTGCCAGCCATTCGTCCTTTCAAGGTGATCAGAGAATACGCAGAAAACCACAATATGATCGCCCACAGCATAACAGAACCACCACCATGCTGCCCTGTTGGGACCAGACAGTTTAGGTTGTACGCTTCTGAAGGTGTTCTCCACGCGTAAACACGTGCTGCGGTGGGGAATAGCATGAATATGGATTCATCCGACCACATGAAACGCTTCCATACATCGGCAGTCCTCGTTGTATGCTCCTGGCACCACTGTCATCGCCGTTGTGCATTCAACAGGGTCGCTGCGGGTTTTGCGATAGCAGCTCTGCCATGAATATCTTGTTTACACAGTTATCTGCACACTGTTTTTGTTGATACTGGTGTTTGGAGATGCAGATTGAGCTCCGCACCGATTTTTGGCGCCGTGGTCTTCTTATTACGGGTAACAATCCTCTTTAATGCTCTCCTGTCTCTATCAGTCAGGTTCGAACTCCGGCCGCTCTTGTGTTTCTCAGACGAGGTTTTGCCACCAACACGGTATGGTGTCATTACGCTAGACACAGAAGCTCTCGATAGCCCCAATACCCTGACGACTATTGTCAGGGAGGTACCATCCTGCCGGCCACCAACAATTAGCACTTTTTCAAAGTCCGTCAGGTTGCGCATTTCGTCGTCACCCTAAAAGAGATTTTGCAACAAGACACTTTAAATGCACTTAAACAAGACCTTAAGGTTCTAAGCAAAGTTATGGCAACCAAAACGTAGTGTATACCTTTGAGTCTTGCGACGTACGCAGCTGCATTAAACGTCACGTGTCTGAGCGTGGTGTTCACACTACTCTGTCCAACCCCTGTATATGCATACACCCTTTTCTGGCCATCTCATCCTTTAAAAATCGTGTTCTAGAAATACGTTTCCCATCAGAGACTTTTCCCTTTGCGAAAAAATTTACGTTTTCGTTTTTTAGCACATCTTTTGTAAAACAAGTTAGTAAAATCATGCAATTCATTGATTATGATACGCTTTCCAATATAATTGAAATCATTACTCAAGCTATTACTCAAGTTATGAAGAAAATGGCTGTGGAATAAGTCTCACCCCTGTGCCCTGAACTTTGATCCATTTGGATGATATTCAACAGAACTGGTTCAGTATATCTCCGAAATAACATGATAAAGTTTTGTCGCAATCGAAGCAATTTTACGTAAGCTACGATGCATAAGCGCTATGGAATAGATCCCGCTCCTGTGTCCAAACGTTTCACCCCATTTTGCCCATTTTCAATAGGATTCGTCTCCAGACACGTACCTACAACATACCAACATTTCATCCAAATCGAAACATTTTTACCTAAGTTATGACTCATAATGGCGATGTAAGTGATTCCGCTCCTATGTCCTACTCTTTGAGCCCCATTTCGCCAATTTTCAACAGGGGTTGTCCCCAGGTTGTCTCCTACCACATACTAAAATTTATTCGAAATCGAACCTTTGTTACGTTAGTTATGACGCATAAGAGCAGTGGAATGGCTCCCGCTCATATGTCCTGACCTTTGACCCCATTTCGTTCACTTTCAATAGGGTTCCTTCCCAGGTGTTCCTCTACCACATAATAAAATTTCATCGAAATCGAACAATTTTTACGCAAGTTATCGTGCGGACGAACATACGCACACAACGCGTGACGTAATGAGGCAGATGGGAATCGCGACCACTTGCTAGCAAGGTGTGACGTCATAAAACTTTAATAGGATCCACACACAACGCGTGATGCATTGCAACAGATGGCGTGACCGCGCGCCAACATTCTCAAAGGCGAGATTATGACGTCATAAGATTTCTAAGCATTGGTAACATTAGTGGAACAACGCCATCACTAAAAACGTTATAATTCGGGGTGCGTATTTAACCCAATAAACGAATTCTCCTAAAGTCGATATCAAGCTAAATCGACTTCTAGTACCAGAAAACGGTAGGTTAACGACTTTCATCAAAATTCTTAGAGCCGTTTTCAAAATAAAATGTACATACATACATACAAGAATTGCTACTTTAAGGTAGACGCCAAGTAATTTTGCTTCCTATACTTCTAATAGAAAAATTTCTGTACACATTTTCTTCAAAATTAATTCCTTCCAAAGGATGAAAATTTGATCATCGATTAAAATATCTTCATTTTATAACTTGCAATACTTAATATTTTCTAAAACAATACCATATTTATGCAATTCAACATTTTTTGTCTACTGACGTCATGAAAATACAAGTCGCGCTATCTTTTTTCTGGACAATTAATGCGTTCACAAGGATGAAAATTTGAACATCGATTGAAATAGCTTCATTTCATAACTTGGAATACTTAATATTTTCTAAACCATAACCGTAGTTATGCAATTCAACATTTGTTTGTCTACTGACGTCATGAAAATACAGGTCGCGCCATTTTTTTCTGGACAATTAATGCGTTCACATGGATGAAAATTTGAACATCGATTGAAATAGCTTCATTTCATAACTTGGAATACTTAATATTTTCTAAGCCATAACCGTAATTATGCAAAACAACATTTTTTTGTCCACTGACGTCATCAAAGTATAGGTTGCGCCATCTTTTCTCTGGTTTCAACACCACCAAAAGAAAAGTGATTGATTTTTAATATAATTATGGTTATGTTTCAGAAAATATTAAGTTTTCCAAGTTATAATATGAAGTTATTTTTAATCGATGTTCAAATTTTCATCCTTGGGAACACATAAATTGTGAAGGAAATGTTTACAAAATTTTTCCATTGGAAGTATAGGAAGCAAAATTACTTGACGTCCGCACTAATAATATGGGATAAGGGCAATGGAATGGATCGCAATCCTATGTCCTGACCTTTGACCATATTTCGTCCATTTTCAATAGCCTTCGTCCCCAGGTGGTCCCCTACTACGTACTGAAATTTCATCGAAATCGAACCATTTTTACGCACGTTATGACGCATAAGGGCAAAGGAATGCATCCCGATCTTATGTACTGACCTTTAACCCCACTTCACCCATTTTGAATAGGTTTCGTCCCCAGGCGGTCTCCTACCACATAGTAAACTTTCATTGAAATCGAGCCATATTTACGCAAGGTATGTCGCATAAGGGCAATTGAATTATCAAGCTCCTACGTCATGACCTTTGACCCCATATGTCCCATTTTCAATAGGGTTCGTCCATAGGTGGTCCCCTAGCACATAGTAAATTTTCATTGAAATCGAACCATATTTACGCACGTTATGACGCATAAGGTCAACGGAATGATTCCGCTCCTACGTCGTAACCTTTGACCCCATTTGTCCCATTTTCAATAGGATTCGTCACCCGGTGGTCCCCTACCACATACTAAAATTTTCTCGAAATCTAAGCATTTTTACGCCAGTTATCGTGCGGACAATCGAACGGACGGATAGACGGACAAAGCTGGAGCGTATACGCTTCTTCAACCTATGGTTGGAAAGCGTAAAAAAGATCGTGCTTGTGTTACCAGTTTGTCTGTCCGTCCGTCTGTACCCACGATATCTCTGCAACAATTAGTCCGATTCGAAAAATTATTTTTGCATTGGGAAGCTTGAAATATGCGAATGACGATCCTTTATTTCGTTTTTTTTACGATGTACAATTTTGCCGCTAGAGGGCGTAAATGCAGATGATGTCGAATCCAAACATACGTTTTATTACACATATTTGCTTCTAAACATCCGATTGAAAAAAAAACTTTTATCTTTCGATTCCATTTATTTCGAAGAGTATTTTAGATGAAGTTACTTTTTCAAATTATGCATAGATTTTCTGCTAGGGGGCGTGTAGTAAATTACATTTTTCCCGATAACTCTTTTTCTAAAACTCCGATTTGAAAAAAAAATCAGCTGATACATCTCCTGATAGAAGATCTTTTGCATATAATTTCTAATTTTTTGGAAAGAACACTTTGGCCACCAGGGTGTGTAAGAGTTAATTTTTGCTTCTGCTGCATTTGCCATAAAATCTGAGCTTCTAAAATATCGATTGAAAAAATTATTTCGTGGATTGATGCCACTCACATCGATAAACCTTTTCAGAATATTTTCTTCTTAAAATATTCCACAGTTTCTCCTCCAGGTGGTGTAGACGTATATCTTATTTTTGTCAATATCTATACTTGTAGAGTCCGATTTGAAACATTCCTTCTTTGTTGGATAGTGTTTTCAGTTTGACATGTTTTTTATATAATTTATAAATTTTCAAGGAATTCATAGACTTTCCGCTAGGGGGCGTAGAGGTAAATTGCGTTTTTCCCTATATCTCTGCTTATAAATATCCAATTTGAAAAATTCTTTCTGCACCGGATACAGCACCTGATGGGAAATCGTTTGCACATAGTTTCTAATTTTTGTAAAAAAAATTGTTTAGCCACCAGGGAGCGTAAATCTTAATTTCCGCTAATCATGTATTTGCAGCAAAATATGAGCTTCTAAATTCTCGATTGAAAAAAACGTTGTTTTTAGTCCGATACTACTCATGTCGACAAACCTTTTAGAAACATTTTTTTCTTAAAATAATGCATGGTTTTTACGCCAGGGGGCGTAGATGTATATCTTATTTTTCTCAATATCTCCACTTCTAAAAGTCCGATTTGAAAAATTCCTTCCTTGTCAGATAGTGTTTCCAGTAAGACATGCTTTTCATATAATATTAAAACTTTCAAGTAATTTGTAAACTGTCCGCTAGAGGGCGTAAAGGTAAATTGCTTTCCCCTATATCTCTGCTTCTAAATCTCCGATTTGAAAAATTCATTCTGCACCGGATACAGCTCCTGATGGGAAATCCTTTGCAAGTAATTTCAGTTTTTGTAAGAAATGGTTTGGCCACCAGGTGGCGTAAGTCTTAATTTCCGCTTCTGATGTATTTGCAGCAAAATATGAGCTTCTAAAATCTCGATTGCAAAAAACGTCGTTTGTTGACCGATACTACTCATGTCGACAAACCTTGTAGGAACATTTTCTCCTTGAAATAATGCATGGTTTCTACGCCAGAGAGCGTAGATTTATATCTTATTTTTGTCAATATCTCTACTTCTAAAAGTCCGATTTCAAATATTCCTTCTTTGTTGGATAGTGCTTCCGATGCGAAATGTTTCTCCTATGAATTCAAAATTTTCATGTAAATCATAGACTTTCCACTAGGGGTCACAAAGGTAAATTGAGTTTTCTGCGTTATTTCTGCTTCTAAAACTCCGATTTGAAATGTTTTTCCTGTATCGCATACAAGACCTGGAGGATAATATTTTTTACATAATTTCTAATGTTTGGTAAAGAATGGTTTGGCCACCAGAGGGCATAAGCGATAATTTCTGCTTCAGATGTATTTGTAGCAAATTCTGGGCTCCTGAAAATTCAACAATTTTTTTTTTTTCTTGGATTGATACTGCTCATGTGGGAAAACCTTTTGAGGATACTTTCTTCCTAAAATAATGCATGGTTTTCCCACCAGGGGAGTTAAAGTCACATCTTATTTTTGTCGTTATCTCTGTTTCTAAGAGCCAGATTTGAATTATTTCGGTGTTGGAGAGCGTTTCCGTGCGAAATGTTTCTCATATAAATTCATGTTTTCCTTAACGCACAAGTCTGCAACCAGAGGGCGTAAGCTCACGATTCCGTTTACAGCAATATCTGATTGATTAAAAACCGATTGAAAAAGTTCTTTCTGCCGTCAGATACTATTGTTTTCCATACCGCTAACATTGGCTTTGAATAGTTTTGATATATTTAATTTGCGTCAGAACAGACTCAAAAGACGTGCTTATTGCAGCCGAAAATTCGGTGTCATCTTTTTTATTTTATTTTCCTTTGGGTAATATACAGTTCTCCTAAGAAGAGTGTGCAGACGCGTATTTATATGTGAACACATATATACGCTTCTCAAACACCGACTGAGATTTTTATTTGCGTCAAATAACCATTAATATGCTGCAATTCGCCCTTTTTTCTCTTTTTTACTTACACACAGTCGAGTCACATTATTTTGAACACCTCCTACATTTGACGGCAACAGCGTGTAGCCAATAAAAAAGGCACGTGTTGTGAGCTGGCTTGGAGGGTATATAAGGTGTTCTGATGGCATTCCGAAAACATATCACTCGTTGCTGTCATGGATAAAAGGACAGATTTTTCAGATTTTTAAAGAGGGGTGATTATCGGCTTTCGGTCCAAGAGTGGCAGTATTTCTGAAACAGCGCAGTTTGTGAACTGTTCGTGTGCTGCTGTGGTTAAAATGTGTCGTCATTGGACAAATGTCACCATTGCGAATTAGCGACTGGCAACTGCGGAGCACCACGTGCCATTGATTTGAGACGTGAACGTCGGCTGGGAAGCTTCGTGAGGACCAGTCGACACGTTACAGTGGAGAAACTCACTGGCCGAATGAACGAGGGAGATACCGGAAGTGTATCTACAACGGTAGTTCAGCGAACCCTGCTGCGTATGGGGCTACTATGATGGCGGCGGATGGTCAGTGCACCTATGCTCACTAAGGTGCATCGGCAGAAAACATCTTACATTTGCACGGCAGTATAGGAATCGGACCTCCGCTTATTGGCAAAGGATTGCCTTCTTCGATGAGTCACGTTTTCTGCTTCATTGAACTGATGGACGTTGTAATATAAGGCGAGAAACATAGAAGAACAAACGCTCTTCAACCATTGCTGGAAGAACACAAGCTGGTGGGGGCAGCGTTATGGCTTGGGGAATGATTTTGTCGCATTCTCTGGGTCAACTCATACTTGTGAAAAGCACTATGGACCGAAGTCGTTATGCATCCATCCTTGCAGACCACGTACACCCATACATTCTGATTGTCTTTCCTGGGGCGGATAGATCTTCCAGCACAACAATGCGACGTGCCACACAGCTAGAAATATCGTTGAGTGGTTGGAAGAGCAGGATGAAGACTTCAAAGTACTTCCCTGTACCCCTAATTATCCAGATTAAAACCCAATTGAGCATTTGTGTGACCACCTAGATCGTGTTGTTCGCTCTATGGATCTTTCACCGCGCACCCTCCAGCAGCTGTCAGATGCACTGCAGTTATAGCATGGCTCCACATACTTGTAAACACCTTCCAGCACCTTATTGTGTCACTCCCAGCCCATCTAGGTGCTGTCCGCGCTTACTCTAAGAGTTAGCTGGTGGTCACAGTAATGTGATACGACCGTGTAATTGTGCGCAGCTTTTCGACCAGGGATTAAGAATTTGCATGTGTACTTGTAACGACGAACCCCCTTTTAGAATTCCTGTTGAGAAAAAAGCTCAGTTTCTTTGCCTGAGAAAGTGTTTTATAAACACATAGGCGGACATTTTCTAATTAAACAAATGCACGGTTTTATGCTCTGATGCGAAAAGGTATATTTCTGTTGGCGAAAACAGGATTACTTCTAAAACACCAACTTTCCTACAGAAGCTAAATAAATCTTTAAAGATGTAAATTTGGTGTATATTGAGTGTCAAATAAGATAGTAGGAAAATCTGAAACATTGTCACAGTTTCCTTGGTGATTAATTCTTGTGATCCTAAGTCACAGTTGCTATGATCACGAACAATATTTATTTGGAAATAATACTTACCAGTTTTTGGCACGGAGCGTCCTGCTGGTTTTTTTATTTGTAAAAAATTGCTTTTGTATATACTCACCCAGTTTTCCTGACGTTAAGCAGAGAAAAGCAAGATATTATACGGAAGGTTTCGCGCAAGTCTTTCTAAAAGGACTTGCACTATTTAGAAATAATTGGAAATAATTAAAGTATCGTTATATTCACTCTTATAATAAGCTAAAACGAACACAACTTATTTTTACTTTTTTCTGAAATAATTTCTGCTTCACACACCATGGAAGAGGTTTTTTTTGTTTCTAAGTTGATTTTACTCCAAACCTTCTTATTTGTACGCCTATCTGTCAGTAGAAAGTATTTTAGTATTGTAAAACGTATTTTCAGCTCATTCTTCAATGCAGCTATCTTAGAGGAGCAAATTTTGTGTAAGGAATAATCAATTTAATGATATAGCCTGCTCAACATATTGAAATAACATACAAAATGTTTACTTTTCTCTTTAATGTTACCTTCAACAAAACTTTTTATTTTTCTTGTAATCGTGACAAATAATTTGTAGGTAGTCTTTATTTCTAATAAGAAAAATACAGTAATCTTCTGGGCCTCAAGGATATGCATTGCCATAAAAATATCTGGAAGCAACACTTCCTTCGACTTAGAAAAGTTTCACCACTCCCTAAAGGGAAACGGCGTCCTTCCATATACAGCAAAGGCTGCTTATTCCCAGTTGGATTGGATTACTGTCATTTGCCATAAGTTGGGTATATCTCTGCGAAAGTAGTTTCTTCATCTTTTCCGCTTTATTTTTTTTATGATTAAGGAGTTTTGGTGAACACCCCAATCTTAGGCAAAAACTTACGATGTTTGGAAATATCTAGAAAACCCTTATTTGTCATTACCTAACAGGCTTCTTTTATGACATCATTCTAACTTTTTTCTTTTTTGGATTTTGATTAATGAAGGTAGCAGGAGGAATTTTGAAACTACAGAAAATAAATCTATTGCGTGGTATTGCGTATACAATGCCACGTTACTTTCTTTTTCTTATAAATATAGAAGCCGAAGTCAGATTATGAATTTGAACTCCTCAAAGTTTGCTGTTCCTTTTCCTAGGAGGGGCGGGGAATTAACAATCCCCATGAGTGACTCCTTGAGCTATATGCAGCCGCCCGTCCCTAATTTGGGGCCACTGGTTCCATGGAAGAGAGAGAGCTAGTGTCGTCGTAAAACAAACACAACATCCATGCCTCACCGGGATTCGTACCTCGACCCAACTCGGAAGAATTGTCAGAAAATACCGATTAAACCACCGCTCCACCAGGGCGGCAAAGCTCTCTGTTCTCTCCATTTGTCATCATGAAAATCAATGAAGAGTTATTCTTCACATAGGGAATTAATGTGAAGGGTAGTGTATAATGTGAAGAATCATCATGAAAAACAATAAAGAAGAAGAATTATTCTTCACATGGGGAATTAATGTGAAGAGTAATATAATGTGAAGAATCATCATGAAAAACAATGAAAAAGAAGAATTATTCTTCACATGGGAAATTAATGTGAAGGGCAATATAATATGAAGAATTATCATGAAAAACAATGAAGAAGAAGAATTATTCTTCACATGAGGAATTAATCTGAAGGGTAATATAATGTGAAGAATCATCATGAAAAACAATGAAGAAGAAGAAGAATTATTCACATGGGGCATTAATGTGAAGGGTAATATAATGTGAAGAATCATCATGAAAAACAATGAAGAAGAAGAACTATTCTTCACATGGGGAATTAATGTGAAGGGTAATATAATATGAAGAATCATCATGAAAAACAATGAAGAAGAAGAATTATTCTTCACATGGGAAATTAATGTGAAGGGCAATATAATATGAAGAATTATCATGAAAAACAATGAAGAAGAAGAATTATTCTTCACATGGGGAATTGATGTGAAGGGTAATATAATATGAAGAATTATCATGAAAAACAATGAAGAAGAAGAATTATTCTTCACATGGGGAATTAATGTGAAGGGTAATATAATATGAAGAATCATCATGAAAAACAATGAAGATGAAGAATTATTCTTCACATGGGAAATTAATGTGAAGGGCAATATAATATAAAGAATTATCATGAAAAACAATGAAGAAGAAGAATTATTCTTCACATGAGGAATTAATCTGAAGGGTAATATAATGTGAAGAATCATCATGAAAAACAATGAAGAAGAAGAAGAATTATTCACATGGGGCATTAATGTGAAGGGTAATATAATGTGAAGAATCATCATGAAAAACAATGAAGAAGAAGAACTATTCTTCACATGGGGAATTAATGTGAAGGGTAATATAATATGAAGAATCATCATGAAAAACAATGAAGAAGAAGAATTATTCTTCACATGGGAAATTAATGTGAAGGGCAATATAATATGAAGAATTATCATGAAAAACAATGAAGAAGAAGAATTATTCTTCACATGGGGAATTGATGTGAAGGGTAATATAACATGAAGAATCATCATGAAAAACAAAGAAGAAGAACAATTATTCTTCACATGGGGAATTAATGTGAAGGATAACATAATATGAAGAATCATCATGAAAAACAATGAAGAAGAAGAATTATTCTTCACATGGGGAATTAATGTGAAGGGTAATATAATATGAAGAATTATCATGAAAAACAATGAAGAAGAAGAATTATTCTTCACATGGGGAATTAATGTGAAGGGTAATATAATATGAAAAATCATCATGAAAAACAATGAAGAAGAAGAAATATTCTTCACATGGGTAATTAATGTGAAGAATCATGATGAAAATCAATGAAGAATTATTCAATGCATCGGAAAATCACCCGATTATTCACTCCACAAGTAGATTATGACTCTGAATTGCTTGCAGGTTACTGCTGACCGTATAAGACAGAACTGAAATGTGAGCAAAACTGAAAAGTGAACCCTCCCGGATCGGGGATCGAACCACCACCTTCCCATTTCCGTTCGAGCATGCTATTCGTTACACCACCCAGTTCAATGGAGACTTTAATTGTTTCAACTACTAAAAATCTGAAGTTGTTCAAATTCTTAAACGGAAAGTGGTTAGCTTCCGTTTGAAATTTGCTATTCAAAATGATGTGACAAATAGCATGCGAGGACGGAAATCCAGAGACGCAGATTCGATTCCCGCTTCACAGCTGGGCAATTTTCATGGGGTTTTTACGCGGTCTTATACGGCGAACAGTAAACTGCAAGCAATTCATTGTCATAACCTGAATTGCTTGCAATGCAGTTGCTGCCTGAATAATCGCGTGATTATCTCATTTACTCGAATCTAACGCGCACCTTTTCCCTCCAAAATGAAACCTGTGTATCCGGGTGCGCGTTAGAATCGTTGACAAATACCTATAACAGGGAGTCTCGCAAATGCCTGACTGTCTAAGATGTTGTCATTGCGGCGCGCCAGCATATGGAATTTCCTCTGAGTGTCTGATTGTTGCTATGGCCGCCGACAATCTCCAACTTTCCCCATTATTTTACATTTGTTGAGAAGCTTCGGCGAAACATATAAAATACGGACAGTCGCTAGCTTCACAGTATTGTTCTCTGAAAGAAAAACTGTATTTTGTTACTTGAACGTGGAGTATACTGTCCAGAGATGTATTCAGCAAAGTTTAAACTGCAGGTGCTTGCCTATGCAAAGAAAAATAGCAACCCCGCTTGTTTTAGGGTTTATGGAGTTTCAGAAATGAAGGTAAGTTTTTGGAGGAAGCAAAACGTAAAGCTGAATCAATGCTCCAAAACAAGAAAGACGTTCTCATGACATAAGGAGGGTAGATTTTCCGAGATTGATGATCGTCTAGATCATTCGTGAAGCAGCAGCGTGTATCAGGTTTTCCTATTATTGTAGAAATTCTTCAGGCAAAAGCACGATAAATTTATTGTGAACTTGGATCCAGTGTAAAGTTTACTGCTTCAAGAGCATGGATTTGCCGTTTTGTGAAAAGAAAAGGATTTTCTCTGAGGCAGCGTACTTCAATATGTCAGAGAATGCCATCTGACTTTGAAGAAAAGCTAGATAGTTTTTTCAAGTGTATCATATCAATAAGAAAGCAAAGGAACCATGTTTTAAGCCAGATTCGGTATGCTTACCAAACACCATTGTATTTTGATATGCCATCAAATTACACTGTAGAAAGTATTAGTGCAAAGCAAGTTAAAGTGCTAACAACAGGAAACGAGAAGCTCCGAATGATTATTATGCTTTCTATTACCGCCGATGGGAACAAGCTACCACCGTATGGTATTTTCAAGACAAAAACATTTCCGAATAAAGAGACTTTTCCTCAGAAAATTCATGTCAGAGTTCAAGAAAATGGCTGGATGACCGAAGAGCTGGTAAACTATGTGACGTACCTGCCCGAAGGACGCACACGACATAAAGGCAGATAGGAATCAGAATAAAACGTCCGCGTAGCTTAATTGGTAGAGCAACTTATTCCGGAATGAGTGGACCCGGGTTCGAACCCCGGCGCGGATAAAAATGACGGAGAAATTTACTTCGTTATAACTACTGGCTTCAAAAAGTGCGGTTTCTACGACAAGGTGCGGGGCGACTGCGGTCCATGCTTGTATTGGATTCATTCAAGAGGCATGTAACCAACTCGGTGAAGACCAGGATTGTTGAAAACAGAACTGATCTAGTTGTTGTGCCTAGAGGAATGACTTCTGAACTTCAGCCCCTTGATGTCTGCATAAATATTCCTTTTAAAGCATCAATTTGATCACGCTATAATGCATGGCTTACATCGGAAGACACAAAACTGACAAGAACTGAATGTGTTAAAAATCTTTCACTCTCTGTAGTAGCACAGTGGATTGTAAATGCCTGGGAGTTCATTCCTAATGACTTAGTTAAGCCGTCTTTTCTGAAGTGCAGCATTTCCAGTGCAATGGATGGCACTGAAGACGACGCCATCTTCGAAATATCCAGCAGTGAAACCACAGCCGACAGCAGCAATGAAGATTCGTACAGTGAAATATCTCAGGATGTAGATGGAGAGATATCTGTGGTCAATACATAATTTGGAATTATGTGGAATTTAAATAAATTGAAGAATTGCCATATTTCGTAAGTTTCATAAATTTGTATTTTTTTCAAGTTTTCTAGCGTCTTAGTGTACGAATATTAAGAAAAAAGAGCACTTTCGTAGCTGAGAAGTAAGGTGCGCTTTATATTACGGGGCTCGTTAGATTCGAGTAAATACGGTATTTGTGAAGAATAATTCTTCTTTGATTTTCATTTCTTTTTCTGCAGAGAAAGCAAAATAATTTCTTGGACGATTCCACATGGCCGACATGTCGGCCGGTATGCAACATGAAGTTTAGACTGAAATATTGATACGCTTAATTAACTTTCCTGTACCGAAGAAAGGTTATCAGTACAAAATATCTTTCAATGGAAGAGGGTTTTACATCTTTTCGAAGATAGCTCAACTGATTAGTGTTATAATCATCATATGACATATACCGAAAGTGATTAATCCAAAGGTACTGCGAATTATGTTGTAAAGAAAAGATGTAATCGAAATCATTGTCAATAGCACAAAAACTGCTGCTTCGTTGTCGCCGACGCGAGAATTCAAAATAGCAACGGTTGCCATGGTGTCGCAAAACAATGGTTACCATGGTGTTGCAAAAAAGTAACAAAAATTGTTGTTTGTTCGCTTATAGTGGGTCCGCGTGTGGATGCACCTACACAGGCTTCATCATGGTTTAAAAGCTCGAGAGAAGCGAAAGAAGAAATTATAACCGCGAGGAAGTTAGTGAATACTTTTTCGTGTGGTTACGCAACATGGCAGAGTATTTGGCTGGTAATATTCATTAACGTAAGGATGAAGACGGATTACAGAGCTTCAAGTGTTTTTCTTTGTAAAATTTGGTAGTAGTAAGCTGATTATTGCTATGAGAGTAACATATTTTGGCGAAGAGGATTTCATACTGATCACAAAGCGTTCAGCTACAGCTAAATATCAAATTTCGGTTTAACTGCTGCTAAGCATACATCATCAACGAACAAGTAATTAATTTATTCTTTGACTTACTTTTTCTCGTTTTTTTGTTTTATGAATGTAACACAAGTCTAGTCTCAGGATTAAACTGGAGCTTATGGGTTAAACCGCGTTGTGTTTTATTATGTTATGGCTTATTGAATTATTTTAACAAAAATATCCGGTTTCATGCAGTTCTTGATCGAACCCATGCTGTCATCTTGATCTTGCGCACTGGACAAAGTAAGTTCTTTTTCAATAATGTCAAGAAATGAAACCAAAAGAAAGTAATAATATTTAAAAGCTTAAAATCCAAAAGCACGCCGTCTGTACGCCTATTGGGTTGATGCAAAAGTGATTCCCAGGTCAGTAGTATATAAAAATGCAGCAACGCCAATAGTTGTATATCAAAATGTAGCCAATAATATCGTATATCTAAATCATATTGCGTTGTGTGATTGTGGCTAATGGTTTTTTGGTTCTCAGGTCCGGAAGTATGGAGTGTCAAGTAGAGAGGAATGAACATTTCCGACATCTGCTCCTCTACGAGTTTAACAAGTGATCCACAGCCACCGAGGCTACTCGATAAATCTGTGCTGTGTATGGGGAGGATACTATTGCTCCGAGGACAGCCCGCTAATGGTTTGAGTGGTTCCGAGGTGGCAATTTTGACCTCAACGGCTCTCCACGCTCAGGTCGTCTACCGCACTTTGATGAAGATCGTTTTAGCCATCTCATACACTTAAATCCGCATCAAATCACTGAGATGAACTGTGATCAGGCCACAGTGGTGCGACACCTGGAACCTATGGGAAAGGTCCAGGAATTGAGGTCTTGGGTGACTCACACTTTCACCGGGGACAAGAATCAGCGTGTTGCCATATGTGGTTCCTTGCTCGCTCGTTATCGCGAATGTTCTCAGCAACACAAACCCTTTCTGTCACGTATTGCTACTGGAGATGAAAAATGGTGCATGTACGTGCATTTTAGGCATCTGAGGGAATTGTTAAGCCCAAACAAGACACAAATGGATGTCATTATTCACTGGGAAATGCTGCCGAGGAATCGGACCATCAACGCTATACTCTATTGTGAGCAACTCCACCGTGTGGAGGGAGAAATTCAGCCGAAACGGCCACATCGGCGCAATGGTGTCCTTCTCCAACATGATAACGCACGCCCTCACAATGCAAATATGACTAAAATGGCCATGCAGGACATGAAACGGGAAATCCTTCCACATCCGGTAAATTTCCAAGTTATCACCCCTTCAGACTATATCTCATGTTCCGATCTCTGTCGCATTCACTCCGTGAACGAACGTTCAACAATGATGTCAATCTCCAGAATTTCCTTAATGATTTCATCGTGGCAAAACCTTCACGTTCTTTTAAGAATGGCATGGCAGACCTATCCAGACGTTGGGACACCAACGTAAACAATGGAGAAGAAGGGAATACATAGTTCTTTGATTCCGTTTTCTCTTCTGATGTAATACATTCCTGTAATGCGGAGAATAAAACGGCATGAACTTATCCATCAACCTAATAATTTTAAATATTTATCGTTCCTAGGAGATGGGAAAAAATAATATCTAATTATTTCCTTACTTTAAGCGGTCGATTTACATAAACAAACGGTGCCCAAAGTTTTATTTTCCCTCCAAACAAAATGTTTACTTAGCTGTGATAAAACAATTATTTCCCCGTCTCATCTGAAAAGTAGCAACCATAAACCTGTATCTACGATAAGACTCCGATCTAATTCTTTATTCTCTGCACCTTGTCCCAAGTCATGACGGGTAAAGACTATTCTAGCTGACTCGGACACCATTTCACTCGGTAGAAACAAATGACTGAAACATCTTCTCTCTTCTTCTTTACACTGTAAAAACATTTCTGAAATTCACGAGCCAATTTCTGTAATCCCTTTCGTGAATTAACGGAGTATTTGGTGTATGCATAAGTTCGACCCGTTTGTGTAGGTTACAAAGAAAGAAGAAGAATACAATAAATAACATACCTAGGATTTCGCACAATTGACATCATTCTGTATGATATCTTGCCATCTGTCTATGAGAAGGTGAATCCACTCCGGAAAAGCTTCTGTATTTCAAAAAAGTCATGTAATACCGTTTTTACATCGTCCTCATCATCGAAGGTTTGGAGAACGAAGGCGTTTTGTAACGATCAAAAAATGTGGTAGTCCGTAGGAGCCAGATAAGGGGAGGAATACGCCGGGTGAGGGTGCACCTCCCAATCAAAGTCCAGTAATTCTCGCTGAGGGATTAAAGCAGCATGAGGTCTGGCGTTATCATGATGAAGGAGCACGCTTTTGCGATTAAAGAGTGCTGGCCACTTCAATGTCAGTTGTTCTCGCAATCTGTCCAACTGTTCGCAGTAGAGGTCAGCATTTATCGTTCGGTTAGGTGCCAACACCTCCCAGTCGATTATTCTCTGGACACTCACCAAACAGTCAACAAAATATTTTTAGGATGCAGTCCTCCTTTTCAGGTCGATGGAGTAGGCTTCGCACCTTTGCACACAGTCCGTCGTCGCATAACGTTACGGTACAATACCCATATCTCATCACCCGTTACAATTCGTCCCTAAAACGGTTCATTTCTATGACGAGAAAGCAAAGACACACAGCTTAGGATTATCTTCTCTCATTGCTTTGCAGAAAGCTGGTGCGTAACCAACTTATCAAACTTAATGATGAACTCAAGCGCGTACATCCGTCTTTCGACTGTTGTTCTGTGTACCGACAACGTTTCCGATAATTCCTGAACGGTCGGATGTAGGTCATTTGTTATGGCTTATTCCACATCCTCGTCAGAAACCGAGGATCGACGTCCAGGACGTGGTTGAACTTTACAGCTTGTGTCTCCGTCGCGGAATTTCCGAAACCAACGGCGACATATGCTATCATCAACTGCATCCTCCCCATATACTTGACAGAGGTTACGGCAAATCGCGGCTCTCTTTATCGAACTCGTACAGTAAACAATGCCTAATGTGCTCCTTATGGCATGCCATGTTACACCGTCCGTGATTTCCGTTACGAATGACTTACTCGGATAAACCTAGTGCGTCTATATGCTCTACTGGTCCGCGCTTTATTGGCCGAAAATTCGGCAACGTAGCGTCATCTGTGACGTAAATACCCCGATCGCAATTTGCATCTATTATAAAAACGGATATAACTTTTGCACACACCCAATATATTTATGATAGTACAAATGAATTTCATGGACTTTTCGTACGCCAGGGAAATTCTGAATTTCCAGAAAGTTTTGAGCAATTTCTTTCTTATATTGACGGTGAATTGCCGTTTTTACGATGTGTTAACGGAAAATTCTGAATTTTCAGAAATCTTTTCGCAATTCCTTTCGTATATTAACGGAAAAACTTAGTTCTCACTTTTTTTCGTATCCATATGACGAGAAAGGTCCGGTAATAGCAACGATTTGTAAAAATACCTCAGGTTTGATAAACGGTAAAATTTAAAAAATCTGTCGCAGGATCAGATTTTCAAGTTTTGCAGCGAGATCGGATATTGTAGGTAGCATATCGCGTGAACTTTGGTTATTGTAGCAGAGGATATTTCTTCTCTGCTCCCCTTTTTAAGGCACCAGGTTATTGTGTTACTGTAAGAAACCGGGTACTTAAATTATTGTACCATGTGAGGTACATTTCGTTAGCCACCCCACCCCGGCAAATTCAAAGTTCAACAGTGCCATTCGTTTGTGCTACGTTTGAGCTGGTTTGTGCCGCAAACCGTGTCGTTTGTGCTAGCATAGTTTTTGAGATATTCAAAATATAAATTGGGAGGGTTGGGGAAACGGTCAGCCCCCCACCCCTGCAAATTCAAAATCCAACAGTGCCATTCATTTGTGCTAAGTTTGTGCTGGTTTCGGCAGCAAACCGTGTCGTTTGTGCTAGCTTAGTTTTTGAGATATTAAAAATATAAGTTGGGGGGGGGGGGATGCTCAGCCCCATACGCCGGCAAATTCAAAATCCAACAGTGCCATTCGTTTGTGCTACGTTTGTGCTGGTTTGTGCCGTAAACGTGTCGTTTGTGCTAGCTTACTTTTTGACATATTAAAAATATAAATTGTGGGGGGGGTGCTCATCTCCCACTCCCGCAAATTCAAAATTCAACAGTGTTATTCGTGTGTGCTACGTTTGTGCTGGTTTGTGTCGCAAACCATGTTGTTTGAGCTAACATAGTTTTTTTTTTGAGATATTTAAAATATAATTTTGGTTGGCTGGGGAAATGCTCAGCCCTTTACTCCCGCAAATTCAAAATTCAACGGTGCCATTCGTTTGTGCTACGTTTGTGCTGGTTTGTGCCACAAACCGTGTCGTTTGTGCTAGCTTAGTTTTCGAGATATTAAGTACCTAAATTTTGTCGTCAACCATTTCCTCAGACCCGCCCTCCCCCCGCCCCACTCGCAAATTCAAAATTTAGCATAGCCATTCGTTTGTGCTGGTTTGTGCCGGAAACCCTGTCGTTTGTGCTAGCTTAGCTTCCGAGTTATTAAATACCCAAATTTCGGTGTGGACCATTTCCCCAACCTGTTTTGAATATAACATAAATTTGGCTGGTTGGAGGAATGCCCTCCCCCTCCCATCCCACAAGTTCAAAATTCAACACAGCCATTCGGTTGTGCTGGTTTGTGCCACAAAACGTGTCGTTTGTGGTAGCTTAGTCTTCGTGATATTTCTGTGAACAAGCCTTTCTTTAATAACAAACAGATCATGAATCTACAGTGAGCACGAGGTGATGAATGATGCACTGTGGATCAATGGCATTAGATCATCTGGAGTGACGAAAGAATTTGATTCATAACAAAAGGAGGACATTTGTACGTATGACGCTGACAACATGATCCGAGCCCTACTGTACCTACATTCAAACAGTAAAGCATCCTACTGCCGTTATGATGTGGGGTTGCATCTCAGCTCATGGAGTGGGTAGACTGCGTAACATTGAAGGTAACATGAATGCTGCCCATTATATACAAGTACTGGAGAGGGACAATGATTCCTTCATCTGTTAACACGTTTCCAAATAGGGATATCATCTTTTAGGACGATAACGTGCCCTGCCATCGGACACGAGTAGTGGACAGGTGGTTGGTTTCTAAATCTGTCGGGAAGTTGCAATGTCCTACACAATAGCCGAATCTTAATCCGATCGAATACTTTGGATGAAACTGAAACAGGTGAGTGCGAGAAATCCTACAAATTAAGTAAAGTTACTTGAAGCTATGATTTCATGTTGGTATCATCTAACATCAAAGGATGAACTTAAACACCTTTTGAGTAGTATGCCCAGGAGATGTGTCTTAGCAATTAAAAACAAAGGCAATCCCAATAATTATTAGACAATTTTATGTATGTGTACATACAAACAATTGTCTTATAATAATTATGCATAAAAATTATGGATACATTATGTAGGTGTACATATAGAGAAGTATGTCTTGAAACATATTTGACATTCATTGACTAAATGAACAAGTTTAACGAGTTCTATTTTTTTTATTTCTCGTAACTTAAACAGTTTGTACTTAACCAGAAAAAAAGAAGTTTATGTTAGCTTTACAATTTCTTTCTGTCCTCATCCACTTCATGTACAACAATGCAGATATGTTAGATCTGTAAAACGTTTCGAATTCCTTACGAAATTATTTTTAAAATGATGTACAGCCGTCGGTGGCGCAGTTGTCTAAGCGATGGCTTCTGATCATTCGTCCGAAAGGGGTCCGGGTTTGAATCCCGTCAGGAATGGATGTTGTGTTTGTCTTACGGCACTGGGTCTCTCCCTTCCCTGGAACCAGTTACCCTAAATTAGGGACGGGCGACTGCTTATAGCCCATTGAGTTGCTCACGGTGGTCGTTAAACCTCCAATCAAAAGAAAAAAATGGTATGAAGGAACTGATGTTACTGTTAGTAAATCTACTGGTAGGTGGAGTCGGCTTCATTATCGCTTACATGGCTGTAAAAGCAGGAGTAAAACACTGTTAACTGCAAATCAAAGACAACATAGACTTCAGTGGGCAAAATAGCATGTATCATGAACAACTAAGCCATATGAAAATGCTCTTTTCAATGATGAATCAGAATTTTGCCTTAATGGGAATCCGAGTAGTGCCTATGTAAGGAGATTCAAGCAGGAAGAATTCCATCCAAGTTGCTTAGTGAGGCCAGTGTTAAGCATCCGGTGAAGGTCATGGTTTGGAGCTGCATGTGAGAACATTGACATGCGAACCTAAATATTGTCGATGGTACACCAAATGCCCAGAAATACATCTGGATATTAGAAAACAAGATGCTGTCATCACCTAGAAGACTTTATGATAGTAATTTTATTTTTCAAGAGGACAATGCACCCTGTCATCGTGCAAAACTAGTGAAAAACTGGTTTCAGGAAAAACATGCTCAGCATCTTGATTGGCCACCACACTAACCGGACTTAAACCCGATCGAAAATGTTTGGTTCAAAGTGCCGTATGAACTATCAAAAAAGAAGCTATAATGAATAAAATTCTCCGGCTGGACGTGTAGTGCAGGAAAGCTTACGTTAAGTCACGTTAGGGTTATTGAAAGGTTACTTGACGTAGCTAAAGGGTGCTTAATCTTTTTTTTTTTTTTTGGTTGGAGGTTTAACGACCACCGTGAGCAACTTAATGGACTATAAGCAGTCGCGTGTCCCTAATTTAGGGTCAGCGGTTCCAGGGAAGGGAGAGAGCCACTGCCGTAAGACAAACACAACATCCATGCCTCACCGGGATTCGAACCCGGGCCCCTTTCGGACGAATGATCAGAGGCCATCGCTTAGACCACTGCCTTCAAAATAAACCTTTATTAGTCTAAAAGCAAGGTACATGTGATACGCTTCAGTCACATGAGACTGTATTAAAAGAGACGAGGCCAAGAAGTCTCAACACAAAAGAAGGGAGGAAAGAAAACTGGTAACATCAGAACAAGATTAAAATATATACAGATAAAAAAGGAGCACAGAAAACAAAAACAAAAAACACACACATTACAAAACCCAAACCCCAGAGTGAGGGAAGAAAACACATTCCAAAAACTAGTACATAGAAGCGCGAACACAAAGGTGACAGGTAAAAAACACAACAACAATACAACACAACACAAATTGTCTGACACTGCAAGACAGCGGCAGGAGAAACAAAACTGTACTTCTGAAAACATGCAGCAGCGGCCAAAACATTAGTACAAGAAGAAAATAAACAAAAAAAACCGTGCACATAAAGGGGGGTGTTAACCAACCGCTATAACTAAAAACGAAATACGAAGTGACGCATGTTAGTCAGGAGGAACACTGTACAGAAGAATACATGATAATAAGGGGAAAAACCGCTGCATTACACAAAATAAATGTAGCCAAACAGGCACACGAGGTTCACAAAAAAAAATCGCACTCAATTCAAATTTCATACTCAAAACAAGACGCGCGTTGACAAACCCCGGAATCCGACGTGGCGCTATAGAGAGAATCACGCGGAAAGAAGATCGCATAGCATCATAACACATTGAAAACAACACAAAGTACGTCCAGTCGTGCACGGTAACAGAAGGCTGTGCCGAGAAAAAATACAATATTACAGGAAAAACCCGGACAGGAGAAGCACGAAGCAAGACGTAGAACCCTAGCTTGAATGCAAAGAAAAACAAAAACGAAAACACAAAAAGTGCACTTAAAACATAATCAGAGACAAAACTGCCTCAACTGACTACTTCACTTCACATGTAGTCACATACAGTCAAGAAAAAAACACAAGAGGCACAGTAAAAAAAGCACAAGGCAAATAGTGCGTTGACCAACTCCTTGGGTCAACGTAACCCAATAGACAAGATACGCACGAGAAGCACACTGTATAGAAAACGAGAGATAAGGCTGAGTATTCAATGAAAAACACAACGAGACCAGCAGGGTCACGCTAAGTAATTCAAAGTTCATAAAAAAGCAAAACAAGTGAACAGGAAATACAGGGCATGAGAAAAAAAAGGCTACCTAAACTGAGGAGCCAACTGAAACACGGAAGTAGAACATGCACAAACAAGTAAAAAAACAAGATGATCACATTAGCAGTATAGGTAAAATGCAATTACAGTATTAAAGAACTCACACAGGAGGAGAGCGAGTAGGACAGTCGTCATCCGAACAACTAAACAAAACACGTGAAAAAAACAAGAGCAATTACAAATACACGGGAAAACCACACACAGTAAACACAGTACAAAAAAGATCAGGAACAACAACAAAGAAACAAGCACAAAAGAAACACAACACGCCAAAAAAAAAACTTTGCAAAACTAGACAACACAGACTAGCCCAACGGAAAACAACAAACCCAACAAGCATCACACTATACCAAACAATAACACTGATCACAAACAAGTGGTGGCCAACCAGTACAACAAAACACCACAACAAGAAATGCGTCGACCAACAACTGTGGCCGAAGAAAACATAGAAAGCAAGCACACAATAATACATAGACAAACAACTCAACAAAAATACCGACAGAAAAAAACAATAACCAATTGCACAGCACCACCAAGAACCAGAAAAAAATACACACAGAACAGAAGAACACAAATGCCCACGGACTCCGGACAGAAAAAAAAGTCAAAGCAACTAGCTGTAAAACAACCAATCACAGCGCAAAAACGGCAAGAAAATTTAGACAAAGAGGCCAAGGTCGCTAGTAAGAGGAAAAGTATAGAAAAGCACTATCCAAGAAAGAATATACCGACCAGTAGAATGAGCTAACAAAGCACAGGAGAAAAAACAACCAAAAGACCGGAATCTCAAGGACGCAAAACAGTACAACATAACCACAGGGCCATTATAAAATCAAAAAAAGGAAAATGGTAAAAAAATAAAAGGAAAAACAACAGGATCAGAGGAAAAGAATGAATACAAGGGAAAAAACCTGCAGCTCAATCAAAAACAGAACAAGACAACAAACCGGAAAAGCAAAATCAGACAAAGTGACGAAAACAGTACACCAAAACAAAAACAAGAAAAAAAAACTGATCAAATGAATTGAATCAACCCATGCTCAACCCGAAACCATGGAAGGTGGGGGTACCAGATCGAGAAGAAAGCAGGAACTGCCTGCCGGGCCAGAGCTACCTCGTACTCAAGTTGGATGACGGACTTGATCGAGGAACGAAACCTACGGCACAGAAAAACTCGCGCAGGATGATATCGACGAAGAGCAGGCCGATCAACACTGGTATGATAGTATAAATAAATAGTCAGTTTGGCCTGCAAAATTAAAAACGCGCAAACTGGATTGTGAACAGCAGCGGAAGGATGATGACGGCGAAGAAAATAGTAATGTGAAACAGAGTGAAAGGAAGGACAGACCTTGGAGAGAAGAGCAACCATCAAGGAAAAAAGAGGCTGTAAAACTAAACAGGAGTCATATGCGTGATGAACATCACCGAGCGTTGAACAGAAAAAACACAAGGGAGAAGACAGGCGACCCAAACGATGAAAAGTTCGTGGTGTGAGCAAGCGGCGATGAAGATGGAGCCAATGAATATCAGTTGCTTTTGGGGAAGCCAGAGAAATGTGTGAATCGACCCATGTCTGAGAGGTTTCATCAGGAGGCACAAAAGGAATAGCGAGAGGTGCTCGAAAATAAGTAAGAAAGTGGCGGTACAAGAGTTTTGCAGTAACTAGATGCACCAGAAAGGGAACATCATTCAAATAAACCAGAAAAGGAAGGCAAGGGGACGCCGAAGAAGAAACAATTAACCCAAAAGAATTCACGAGGGACGGGTAAAGGCGTTGAAGCTGAAAATGAAGCAACCGGAGTTGGACGCGATATAAGGGAGTGTCAGCAAGAGTGGGGTCGATTTGGGAAAGAGACTTCCAGCGGAGAGAAGCATCTACAAGTTGCGATACCTGTACCACGCCACTGGCGAACCAGGTGGAGAAGCACAAGTACGGTGAAGAGGGAGAACGGAGTGCAGAAGAGTAAAAGAGAGGTTCCGCAAGCAGATCATTAGTTGAGGTAGGTGGGAGACGGACGGGACATAAGGAATGCCAGAGAGAAAAAACGGTGCGATAAGTATCGGGAAAGTGATCTGGAATGAGGGGGAACAGATCCATACGGAGGAAAGTAGCGAGAGTGAGAAACGGACTGCGAGGGAAAAGTAAAGTATCAACAATAGTAAGCGATGAAATCTGAGGATGAGAAAAAGAACGGAGAAAGGTCTGAAGATGAATAGCATTAGATTTTTGAAAAAGATCTGGGAGGGCAAGACCTCCAAAGGACAGAGGAAGGACGAGAGTAGAACGATGAACCCAATGAACTTTATTCTAGATGAAATCAGTAATCAAACGTTGAGCGGATTGGAGAAAAATGGGCGAGGGAAAATAAGCGAACCACGAAGGTGTCAAAATGGGAAGAAGAAAGGAAGAAACCAGATGTGCTCTGCTAAAAAAGGACAAAAAAGGTTTGAACCGGCAAAAAGGAGCAAGACGGCGATTGAGCTGCTGAACCAAAGGAATCCATGTGGCATCAGCAACAGCCACGGGATTTCCAACGCACACACCAACAAGTTTAATGACCGAGGAAGACCAACGGGCACCCCAAGGGCGATCACCGTGTGCCACCCACGATCCGGCCCACAGACCGACAGATTTAGACAAATTAAGTTCGGAACCGGAAATTGAAACATACTCACGATAAGCAGAAAGGACAACACCGAAAGAACGTTCAGTGCGAAGAAAGAGAGTGAGGTCATCAGCATATGCAGACAACACTATGCGGTGGTGACGAGTAGGAGCAATACTGCGAGGAAACACAGAAAACAAATGAGAACGCAGACAGATTAAGAGAGGTTCAAATGCAAGCGTAAAAAGTTGACCCGAAAGGGGACAACCCTGCCGGATCCCGTTATCAAAGGGGATGGTAGCTGTCATGAATGTGGAAGTGCGAATACGGAAAGAAGAGTGAGAGTAAAGATTAATAAGAGCTTGACAAAAAGAGTAGGAAAGCCAAAATGACGAAGAACAGCAAAGAGATATGAGTGATTAATGGAGTCAAAAGCTTGTTTCTGATCAATATTAAAAATTGCGAGAGATTCGGAAAGTTGGGAAGCAAGAAAATATAAGTTGCGAATGGTGGAAATGTTGGTAGTAATCGAACGGGAGGGAATAGTGTAAGTTTGATCGGGGTGGATTAAATGCTGCAAGACGGGATTGAGGCGAAAAGCGAGAATTTTAGCAAAGGTTTTGTAGTCAGTATTAAGAATAGAGATAGGACGGCAGTTAGAAAAAAGACCAAGGTTTCCAGTTTTGGGGATGAGACGGAGAATAGCAAAAGTGAAATCAGAGGACTGAAAATTAGAAGAAGTAAAAACGGCATTAAAACAAGCAACCAGAAGTGGGAGGAGAGAAGGAAGAAACTTCTTATAAAATGAGAGCGGAAGACCGTCCGCGCCAGGGGAATAACGGTCATTCAGACTGGAAATTGCAGAGCGGACTTCAGAAGGAGAGATAGGATAAACAAGAGAATCAAAAAACAATGTGAAACCTGAGGGAGGACATGAAGAAGAGGGGAGGTATCTGCAGGAGAAAGGAGTCGGTGTTGAAAACGATCCGAATAATGGGAAAAAGTAAGTTCACAGATACGATAAGGGTCGGTAACTGTAGATCAGTCAGGTAGTGAAAGAAAGGAAATCATGTTGCTTTTAACATGATACTCCTCAAGGGACTTCAAACTAGAAAAGGGGTCGTCGTGAAACCGCAAGTGAGTGAATTTCAGACGAGTAATGGCTGTTGAAGCAAAAGTAAACAGAATACGACGAAGTTGAGCTTGAAACACGGGAAAAGAAGGATCAGAAGGAGAAGTAGTCTGCAATTTAGGACGGAGAACATCAATATCTTGAAAGCGAGAAGTACGGGAAGAGAAAGAAAACTGACGTGCGAAAGAAATAATCGAAATTTTTGTGGAAAGCCACAGAGCCACTGGGTCGTCAGACGAAGAAAGTTGTTGCACAGAAGACGAGATCATAGAGCGAATTTCAGCACAGAAAACAGGATCAGTTAAAACTGAATCGTCGAGCGACCAGACTGGGGAAGGGGGAACGGAGGAAGAATGCAAAAAAGTTTTAAAAGAACGGGGCGATGATCTGACGAAACGGAAGGATGATGAGTAATTTCAACTAGAGAGGAATGGAGAAAACTGGAAACATAGAATCTATCTAGGCGTGCTGCGACACAGCGTGAAGCAGCCGGGGGAACCAGGAAAATTCCTTGGACCGGGGATGGAGGGAACGGAATGCATCAATCAAATCAAAATTAACAACGACTTGAGTGAGATTGGAAACAAGGTCGGAACGGCTTTCGGTTGAACCATCTCGGTCAAAACCGGGTTGCAAAGTGCAATTGAAATCGCCTGCAACAATGACTGTATCATTTGGATTGAGGGTCGAAAGGATAGAAGAAAGATGTTGGAGGAGAGTTTCTGCATCCGTAGCAGATTGCGGAATATGGATATTGAAAACATGAATACGTTTAGAACAAAAACAAAAAGAAATATGTTGAAAAGAACCCAGCAGACTCTGTGACTCAACAAGATCAGAAAGGGAAGAATGAAAACGCACATGAAACGCTATAGCGGTACCAGACCTGAGATGGGTCCGGTAATTATGATAAAAATGTACGGCCAGCGTCTCCAGCGGGAACACCCGGCATCCAAGGAACAGTTCGTCTCCTGGAGAAGGAGGATATTAGCCCCCAGATAACGAACGTCATCGTAAACCAAAGCATTCGCCGCAGAAGACGCAAGCCCTCTACAATTAAAGCTAAGTAGTGTTAACAAGGACATCACTGGTAAGTTGCATCCGGCCTTCCAGTTAAGCCCTTAAAATCTTGAGTAAGTATCCCAGACGGCGAGCATATTGCTCAGTCCCGCCAGGCAAAGTAACATTAGTTATAAATGCATGGAACTGGTTTAGCTGTGCAATCATTTCAGGCAGCAAGTGAAGCTTACTCTTTATGCAAGGTAGTGTGATCAACTTCGACTTACGCGGGCGAGTGGTCAATGCATACAGATCAGATAAGGTAAGAGGGTGCAAAGGCACCGCAAGTTCTTCAAACATAGTAGAAATGTCAAGAAGTGTAGGAGAAGGAGAATCATCGTCAGAGTCAACCATTTCAGTGTCATCAGGATCAGTGGCGATCGTGTTCATAACATCATCATACTGGAGACATGCGAATCGGTTCGATACTAGTAATTCAGAATTAGGCTTACGATGGCTAGGTGAACCCGAGGTAGAATGGGCTGGTTTCTTGGACCGAAGACGTTGAGACGAACGGGAAGAGCGAGTAGAAACACCAGGTGAGCTGGGGTGTTTACGTTGTGATGTAGGTGCAGACACTTCCAGCGATGGGAAATTCTCATTGGAGGGCTCCAAACCATCCAGTACGACGACAGGAACCGGGAGGGAAGGAACGACTGGAGAAACAGCAGGCAAAATTGATGAAGGCAGAATGTAAGCAGGTGTCTCAGCGGCCTGCACAACATCCGCAGGGGCAGCGGCCACCGGAACTGTAGTAGCTAATGAAGAATCAGATCTAGCACCAGCAGTGTCATGAGGACAAGCAGAAGCGAGATGACCCTTCCCCTTACAGCGGAAGCACTGAACCCCTGCAAAAAGATTAAAAATGTACGTCCGGGTATCAGTGACTAATTCCAGAGTTGCAGGGCGTTCCGCAATTGACTGAGAAGTTGGAAAAATAACCCGGTACTGGCGGCGCCGACCCTGCACATGTTTCAGGGGGGAATCACGGGCTGTAGCTGGAAGAATCTTGGTCACTCCCACAACACGACCCATCGTGTTGAGGGCATCAATCAACAGAGAATCAGGAACAGCAGTTTGTACAGGAGAGAGGGTCACCGTAACTGGTCTTTGGGTAGCAGCGACAGGTTGTAGATGAAAGGACCCAATATCCACCCCATGAACTATAATTAAATCTACTGCTTGCTGGTGGGTGAAGTGAACAACCACCCCTCCACCCAAGCGAATAATGGACACAATGCTTTCGGCTGGAACGACCTTCGACACAGCATGCAGATACTGGGGGAGGGGGGTGTCACGCAAAGCAGGAATGAAAACACTTAATAATAAGGCAGACGACAACTGCTTACCTTGCGGCGAATCACTTGGAAGAATAATTTTCAACGCCGAAGCTACACGTTTGAAATGTGGTGCAGAATCACTAGAAATATATGAAGTACTTCCCACAGCTTGTGCGAACGACGTTGAAGTAGATTCTGGAAGTCCAGCAGCACTAGTCGACGCAACATTCCCCGAAGAAGGCACAGGACTAAGAAGCGAAGACATATCAGCAATCGACGAAGCAGCTGTAGACGACGGTGACTTATTCACAGTGGTAGTGGACATTCTCGACCACTGGCCCACCAAAACTCATGCGTCGTAACTGACGACACACGAAAATGAAAAAAAAAAAAAATGGGCACCCACTCGGCACTCAGCCTCACTGCTCGTGAAGCGAGGGTACGAACACTGCAACCAAAACACAAAACGACGAAATACCACAAAAAGAACAAGTAAACTAACGAACGTTGACTTCTACGCAGGAGCCGAAAAAATATGCGACTTGTCTGTTCAACGACTACTGCGCCACCGGGGGCGGCTGCTTAATCTTCAAAGTGCTAGAGTTTGTTTAAGTAAGACACGCACGTGCAATAAATTCCAAGAATATGGAATTTATTTTTACTCAGCGTTCCCCATTATCTTGAATATCAGTAATATAACTTCGGTTTTAGTACATTAGTACCTTGAAGGCTCCTTATTAGAGCGGTAAACACAATATACCCTGAACTTAACGTAAACACTCAATGAAATAGACTTAACGGCCAGACAGAGGTCTGACAATAAAATGAACTAAGAAAACGTACTCACTTTTAACCTTTTATTGGGGAGCTCCTGGTGTTACTCAAATACACACTCCAAAATAACACAACTACTGATAGCCCGAACTTTCGTACTATCGTAGAAAAGCAGGTAAATCGCATATCAATAACCAGGAAGAACCTATCACATATAAAACGAAGCTCTTTGGTATACTTGAGCGCGCCTATATATACTGCATACCACCACGTCATGACTTACACTCGTTGCCACATATAATTCAGCGGGAGAAACAACATCTCGTTAAGTGAGAAGATAATTTGGATAGGAAAATAAAATAACAAGAGATAGTAAAATCAAAAAGAAACTGAATCTAGAGTATACGTTATAAAGCCAACAACCAAACTTCATTGAATATGTAATTCAAATATAGAATCGTATTGTTCAACCCAATCTTTTACAAAACCTTGTTCACAGTATGCAATCAAGATGCAAACCTGTGATTAAAGCTAAAGTTTGGGCAACAAAATATTAGGTACACTTTATCATTTTGCTGCATTATATGTATTTCTGTATTTAAATGTCATTTCCTTCCTTATGAATTACAAAAACAATTTTTTGCTGTATACCTAAGTATTGGATAAACGATTCAATTTTTTAAATAATTTCGACTCGGTCATGTTTTTTGAAATGTATCTTAAAAACAGAAGTAGCTACAGGAAAAGCAAAAACATTTTTTTTAAATCTCCGCTAAATTTTCTACCTAATGACATATAAATGATGAAATTGCAATAAAAATTAGATAGCTAAAAAAAAGTCAAACTTAAAAATTCACTGCCTTTGCAGGTCATGCAATACTTTTCACACCACCGAAAAAGGATTAAATTAACATTTCTGAGCTTACCCAAATTATAAGATTTAAAACAGCCATTCAGCAGTAGTTGAAGGTTTTTCCAGGGGCAGGACGAAAGTTTTAGCTGCTTAAAGAAGTATCTGTACATTTACATATTTACGAAGACATAGTTACAACTTTTCAAAATAATCTCCATGAACATCTATACAATTTTGTGTTCCATTTTACCCAATTCGCAAAATAGTCCCTAGCCCTTCAAATTATATTTTGAATATCTGAAAAACTAAGCCATCACAAACGACACGGTTTGCCTCAGAAAACAACACAAACGTAGAAAAAACGAATGGCACTGTTGATTTTAAATTTGCGGGGATGGGGGGCTGAGCGTTTTCCCAACTTCCCAAAATCATATTTTGAATATCTCAAAAATTATGCTAGCACAAACAACACGGTTTGCGGCACAAAACAGCGCAAACGTAGCACAAACGAACGGCACTGTTGAATTTTGAATTTCCCGGGTGGGGGGGGGTAGGCAAATGGTTCACCCCCAAACTTGGATGTTTAATATCTCGAAAACTAAGCTAGCATAAACGTCACGGTTTGTGGCACAAACGTAGCACAAACGAATGACACTGTTGAATTTTGAATTTGTGGGAGTGGGGGCTGAGCATTTCCCCATCCCTACAAAATTAAATTTTAAATATCTCCAAAACTATGCTAGCACAAACGTGGCACAAGCGAATGGCACTGTTGAATTTTGAGTGTGCAGGGGTGGGGGCTGGGCAAAAGGTCCACACCCAAATTTGGATATTTGGGATCTCGAAAAATAAGCTAGCACAAACGACACGGTTTGCGACACAAACCAGCATAAACGAAGCGCAAACGAATGGCAATGTTGAATTTTGAATTTGCCGGAGTGGGGGGCTGACCATTTCCTCAGCTCCACCAATTTATATTTTGAATATCTCAAAAACTAAGATAGCACAAACGACACGGTTTGCGGCACAAACCAGCACAAACGTAAGACAAACGAATGGCACTGTTGAACTTTGAATTTGCCGGCGTGTGGGGCTGAGCACACACCCCCAATTTATATTTTTAATATCTCAAAAACTAAGCTTGCACAAACCAGCACAAACGTAGCACAAACAAATGGCACTGTGGAATTTTTAATTTGCCGGGGTGGGGGCCTCACAAATTTCTCTAGCCCCCCCCCCCAATTTATTTTTTGAATATCTCAAAAACTATGCTAGCAAAAACGACACGGTTTGGGGCACAAACCAGCACAAAGGTAGCACAAACAAATGGCATTGTTGAATTTTGAATTTGCTGGCGTTGAGGGCTGACCATCCCCCCCCCCCCCCCCCAATTGATATATTTCGAATATCTCAAAAACTATGCTAGCACAAACGAATGGCACTGTTGAATTTTTAATTTGCCGGGTTGGGGGGGGGGCTGGCGAAATGTACCTTACCATGTGTATGCATCAAACTTCGGACCGCTTACGACAGAACCTATTATATAGCCAGCAACAGCAAATTTTATATTTATAAGTTTTCTGAAATACTAGTATCAAACGGTGCACTTCAGCTAAAGTGTAATCTATAAATACACTATATTGAAGTCAGCGGACACCCCTTCAAAAGCAAATGCACGAGTCCTCTGCGTTATTAAGATGAGAGATACAGTTGCAAATGGTATAAAAACAAACCTGTACGCGATCTAACCGCACTGTGAGCTTGAGTTAAAATGTCGTGGCAGGAGAGAACTGACTTTGAAAAAGGAAACATTATTGGGTGCTATATTAGCACGTTGCCTATAAGAGAAACTGAGAGGCATTTAAACGTACCCAAGTCACGTGTTTTGGATGTACTGAATAAGTGGAAGACACATAGAGTGCCTGAAGCAGTAAAACATACCGGTAGATAAATAAAATCAGTCATAGAGGACGTCGAAGACTCAGCAGTATCGTTACAGCTAATCGACGGAATACTGCACAAGACCTCAGTGTACAGGTGAGTAGAAATACTGGAACCTCAGTATGTACACGTACCATTCGCAAATAACTTCATTCCGTGGGTTACTTAGGTCCTGCGGCTGCTCATAAGTCTTTCATCTCCACTCGGAATGCTACTCGTTGTTTAGCAGGGTGTAAATAAAATTTATCATGGACCGTAGATCAATAGAAACGGGTCCTATTGACTGATGAATCCAAATACATGATCCATCAGTCTGATGGCCGTGTGTGAGTACGGCGGGAGCCGGTGGAACGTTATTTACCACAGTGTACTGTTCCTACGGTCTAGGCTGGAGTTTGCAGTGTGCTCATGAGGGGGTGTTTTTCGTGGTATGGTCTCGGCCCATTGGTTATCGTGGACAAACCTCTTAACCAGCATGTCTACCTCGATATTATGGACAATTATGCCCTACTTACTCTGTAGCAATACTATGGAACCGAGCCTTGTTGGTACCAGCAGGATAATGCACCGAGCCATAAAGCAACGACTGTTACGGCATGGTTCGATGATAATTCCGTATCGTGTTAGGGCTGGCTAGCACAGAGCCCTAATCTCTAATCTTTATCCCATAAAGCACCTATGGGATGAACTAGTGCGCCACATAAGAAGTCTGGAACCAAGGCCGGCTACTAATCAACACTTAGCGGCAGCATTATGTACTGAATGGAAGCGCATTCCTAACTCTGTGTTCCAAAACCTTGTCGAAAGCATGTCTCGAAGTGTCAGTGCATGCATTAAGGCCAAAGGTGGACCGACGCCGTACTAATGTATGCTAATAAATGCCATGTTGTGTTTCTCTTCTAGGTGTCCGGGGACTTTTGTCAATATAGTGTATATTTGAACAATCTAATACATGGGCGATAGTCAATGCATATGGGATAAAGTCCCATAGAATAGTGTTACCCACGTTAATATATGTAGTCAATAAGTTTTATTGGTGCTTTTGTCATGCTGGCTGAAATATCAGCTTACAAAATTTAAAGGAAATATGTTGAATATGTAGCTATGCTTTTAAGTTCTGATATAATATTTTATTATCATTGATGTCAACTGGTCGTTTTGGGGCTCCTGTACAATAACGTGTGTAACAGTATTTTATGGGACTTTATCCCAATGCGCATCAAACGGTGCATTTCACCTTTCCTTAAAGATAATTTAAAGTCATTGTCAGTTTAAAAATCCCAAGTTCCAAAGCATTCGGTTGCTTTGAAAAATCACGATGGAAAAAATACTTAGTTTGTGATAAGACCTCCTGCAGAAAAAATAAAATTATTACAAACCTATAAAAAAGAATAAGATACAACACCAAATAAAATGACTAGACTACTGGCTTTAACGACAAAAAAATTCATCATTGCGCATTTAGTTTTATTATGAACGTGATTCAGGTTTCTGGGTATTTCTGGCTCAGTGATTATCACGCGCGTTATCGGCTGAATCAGCCCAAACGACATCGGTTCGATCTCCGTGCTGCGACAGGATTATCTGGTGACAGACTGCAAAATTCCTAGTCTTTGATTTTTCGAAATGTTTGTATAAATGCAGAAAGCCCTCAAACGAGCTTTTCTGAGATGAACGAAATTTCTGACTACAGAAGAACTGTGAAAACACGGTAGTTAAAAAAAATGGGCACTTTTAAATGCGAAAATCTCTCTCCGAGACGGACATATAACGGCAACTTTGCTGCAAGGTATTTACAGAAATTTTACGCAAATTTATGCTACTTTATTTTTAAAGTGTAGATTCATTACCATTGTTAAGGTCTTTTTAGCAGATCTTTTGAGGAAGAAGTAGTGTCAATCATCCCCCCCCAAATGACATCTTTGAATTAAAAAAAGCTAAGAGGAAAACAACGGTTTCTGATGCGCATGTTCACACGTTCCTGCCGCTTTTTGCCAACTTCTTAGACAGCGAATATTATTTGTTCGAGCATATTAGCGGCAATGTCGCTAGCCTAAAATAAATTCGTTCCAGGGAGTTACAGTGTTAAAGCATACCCATTACCCATACAGCACAAAACGTTTCAGATAAGTACCAATAATGTTACAATCTCTCATTTTCGTTACGCTTTCAGAGATACCTTACAATTACGTTTCAGCGACATCTATTTTGGAACATAACTCTTTGTACATTACGTTTACGTTAAGAATAGCATTTCACCGATATTACTGTTTTATAGTTTCCAATGTACATAATTGCTACTTTCATGTTAAATTCCGGCGATGTTTAAGATTTTTGGTTTGGAAACGGCTTGGATGCGCATGCGCATTTATGCCATTTCACCGAAGCACTCTGGTAGTCGCGTTTCCATGTTTTACTGGGATATTCTTTGGTGATACTTTCGTACTCGCTAGTTAGTTGATTTAATATTTAATCCTTTTTTTTTGTGTGTGTGATTCAAGTTCATATGAAAGTAAGTAATTGTTTTGATTATTTTAATTTTTTAATTCTAAAAAGCATTTTAAAAAAATCTAAGTAGATGATTGTGTTGTTGTATTAGTACAACATAACAGCATGTTTTTTTTTTTTTTACTTTAAGTTGAGAAAATTCATATTGGTAGGAATTTGGAGAAATGACGAATTTGTTTTTTTTCTTTTTTTCGTTGAAATATAGTCTATTCCACATGTCTAATAAAAAAGTCGACATCGTCATTTGGAACCGATTTTTATTTATTTTGTTATCAATATATAAACGCCGCCACTGTTCTCAATGGACAGCGGACTGCGTTGAACTTGTGAAAACGTAAACAACTCGTAATACGAATGTTGTTGCTTTTGAAACAGCTGTCGAGTGTAATATTTTACATTGTGATTCTACAAAGTTTATTAAAACTATAATGTTCAACGTAGTAAATACGTAACAGTAATATGATGATGTCACACATATCTTTCAAATACGTAACAATAAAATAACAAAGTTACAAATATCTTTCAATTACGTAACAATAAAGTACCGAAGTTACAAATATCTTTCAAATACGTAACAGTAGTACGAAGTTGGTATGTTGAAGTTACCAAGACATTTCACCGTAACGTAACGGTTATGTTTCAAAGTTATGTAACGTTTGAGGACATTTTGACGTAACTGTAAGGTTTCTGAAACATTACTGTTACATTGCGCAACGTATCTGAAAATTATAAATGTTTCAGTGCTACGTACTTGTAACAGATACGAAATATTCGGTGCTGTAAGGGTAGCAATGACGGGAATACTAGAACGTGCCAAATCTTATTATTTTCACAGTGCCAATCAGTCAGAGTTCACATATTAGATACTGCAAAAGAATACATTTTCAGAGAAATGGGTAGAAAAGCATCATATTATGTCTTTTAAAATGATACACTGAAGTGTGGCTTCCCGTAAGGACTGTGCTACATGTTCAATTAGTACCTTAAATATTAACATTTTTTAGCACACCCTTTTTTTTTCAAAAAAGAAAAAGGGCGTTCTTGCGTTTTCATTATCTACGTTAATGAATCAAAAAAATAAGCTACATTTAGAGCCACCTGGAGTGGGATTGCAGTCATACCTTGTGTGCTGGGGAGCGAAGTAGACTGCACGTCAGAGCTGCCGACGGGAGGAGTTTTAGTTCTGTAACTGCATAAGTCGTGCGCAGGAGGCAGTTTGTAGTGGCGTGTCATCTGGATTTTTACTCGAAATTGGAAGTGCTAGGAACCATTCGATTTTTGTCGGCTAAACACCTAAATTGCACTGATCATCCATCCTGGAATACGGGAAAAATACCATGTCTCTCTCGTCCATTGAAAAAGGGTACCAACTATTTGAAAAACGTCGCAGAAATTTGACGGACCAATACCGCGAAGGTAAGCCATCAATATCGAGCACACCGGAGCATCTTGCCACCACTATCGACCTGATAGTTTTATCAAACTCAAGGAAATTGTTAGTAGGTTAGACATTTCGTACGAGACTGTGCATTCCATCATTCACAAGCTGATAGAATTTCGGGTGTTGTGTGCTAGATAGGTGCCACATTTACACACCGACCAGCACAAAAACCGGCGTTTCCTGTCGTCTTTGGTTCTTCTGATGATATTTTTTGCGTCGAAACATCACAAGTGACGAGACGTGGTTTCACTATTTCACCCCTGAAACCAAACGATCGTCCATAGAATGGAAGTTTGTCACCTCTCCCACAAGAAAGAAATTCAAAGTCCAACCGTCTGCAGGAAAGGTCATGGCGACTTTTTCGTTTGACTCTGAAAGTGTTGTTCACACAGAATTTCTGCCAAAAGAGACGACTATTAATGCTGACTCATATTGCCAAGCGTTACGAAATTTGCGAAAGCTAATTGTGGGTAGACGCTGGGATAAGTTGAGCGAAATGGTCATTCTACTGAACGACAACGCCACACCGCTAACACAGCACGGAAAACAAAGAAATTATCACAGTCATTTACATGGGAGGTGTGGCAACCTCCACGTTACAGCTCCAGCGTATCCCCTTGCGACTACCATTTGTTCGGTAAAATGAAACAGGACCTTAGTGGACAACAATTCCAAACCGATGAGGTGACTTTTTCTGTTCAGGTATGGAAAAGTTGAGCAGACGTTCCGGTAAATGTTTACAGCCCTTAGGCGACTATGTCGAAAAATGAATATATTTTGTACCTTTAAACCAACATGCATCCCCTGAGTATATATCTTTATTTGCTTTTTCTTTATTTAACAGTGTAAATAACGTTTTGATCTCGTCCTCGTATATCCATCCGTCAGTCTGTCCGTGGACACCGTATTTCTGCACCGATTTGTAAAATTATACGAGCACCATACAGAAACTACGTGCATTTGAAGATAAACACGAACAAGAAAGATGACACCGAATTTCCGGGTGTAATAAGCACGTCTTTTGAATCCGTTCTGACGAAAATTAAATTTATAAAAGCTATTCAAAGTCAATGGAACCGGTATGAAAAACAATAGTATCTGATGGAAGAAAGAAGTTTTTCAATCGGGTCTTTAATCCCTCAGATATTGCTGTAAACAGAATCGTGAGCTTACGAACCCGTAGAAACAGAGTTATCGACAAAAATAAGATGTGACTTTACGTCCCCTGGTGGGAAAACCATGCATTATTTTAGGAAGAAAGTATTCTCAAAAGGGTTTTCCATATGAGCGGTATCGGTCCAATAAAAAAATTTTGTCGAATTTTCAGGAGCCCAGATTTTGCTACAAATACATCAGAATCAGAAATTAACACTTTAGACCCCTGGTGGCAAAACCATTCTTTACCAAACATTAGAAATTATGTGAAAAATATTTTCCGTCAAGTCTTGTATGCAATACAGGAAGAATTTCTCAAATCGGAGTTTTTGGAGCAGGAAACGCAATTTACTTCGGGCGTTCTAGCGGAAAGTCTATGATTTACTTGAAAATTTTGAATTTATAGGAAAAACATTTCGTATCGGAAACACTATCCAACAAAGAAGAAATTTTTAAAATCGCACTTTTAGAAGTAGAGATATTGACAAAATTAAAATATAAATCTACGCCCCCTGGCAAAGAAACCACGCGTTATTTCAAGAAGAAAATGTTCCTAAACAGTTTGTCGGCATGAGTAGTATTGGTCAACAAACTGATTTTTTTCAATCGAGATTTTAGAAGCTCATAGTTTGCTGCAAATACATCAGAAACGGAAATTAAGACTTACGCCACCTGGTGGCCAAACCATTTTTTACAAAAATTAGACATTATGTGCAAACAATTTCCCATCAGGAGCTGTATCCGGTGCAGAAAGAATTTTTAAAGTTGGAGATTTAGAAGCTGAGATATAGAGGGAAACGCAATTTACTTTTACGCCCCTAGCGAAATGTCTATGAATTACTTGAAAATTTTGAAATTATATGAACCACATGTCACACTGGAAACACTATCCAAGAAAGAAAGAATTTTTCAAATCGGACCCCTACAAGTAGAGATATTGACAAAAATATGATATACATCTACGCCCCTTGGCGTAGAAACTATGCACTATTTTAAGAAGAAAATGTTTCTAAAAGGTTTGTCAACATGAGTAGTATCGGTTTACAAACGACGTCATTTTCAATCGAGAATTTAGAAGCTCATGTCTTGCTGCAAATACATCAAAAACGGAAATTAAAATTTACGCCCCCTGGTGGCCAAACCATTTTTTTTACAAAAATTAGAAATTATGTGCAAATGATTTTCCATGAGGAGCTGTATCCGGTTCAGAAAGATTTTTTTAAATCGGAGATTTAGAAGCAGAGATATAGGGAGAAACGCAATTTACATTTACGCCCCCTAGCGGAAAGTCTATAAATTACTCAAAATTTTGAAATTTTATGAAAAACATGTCACACGGAAAACACTATCAATCAGAGAAGGAATTTTTCAAATCGGACTCTTAGAAGTAGAGATATTGACAAAAATAAGATATACATCTACGCCTCCTGGCGGAGAAACTGTGCAATATTTTAAGAGAAAATATTCCGAAAAGTTGTATCCATATGAGTGGCATCAGTCCACGAAATAATTTTTTCAATCGATATTTTAGAAGTTAAAATTTTATGGCAAATACACCATAAGCAAAAATTAACACTTACGCCCCTTGACAGCCAAAGTATTATTTACCAAAAATTTGAAATTATATTCAAAACGCTTCCCATCAGGAGATGAATCCGCTGAAATTTTTTTTTTCAAATCGGAGTTTTAGAAGAAGAGTTATCGGGAAAAATGTAATTTACTTTTACGCCTCCTAGCGGAAAACCTATGCGTAATTTGAAGAAGAAGCTATATCTAAAATACTCTTCGACATAAATGGAATCGGAAGATAAAATAATATATTCAATCGGATGTTTAGAAGCAAATGTGTGGAATAAAACGTAATTTTGAATTCGACATCAACTGCATTTACGCGCTGTAGCGGCGAAATTGTACATCGTAAAAAAAGCAACGAAATAAAGGATCATCATTCGTATAATTCAAGCTTCCGAATGCAAAAAGAATTTTTCAAATCGGACTAATAGATGCAGAGATACCGTGGGTACAGACAGACGGACGGACGGACAAACCGATAGCATAAGCACGATCTTTTTTTACAAAAGACGTGCTAAAAAGGGTATTGACAATTAGCTTTTATTGTGCGATGAACTCTACATACTTTATTCTACTTTTCAACATATTCCCGTGGAGGTTAGGACATTTTTCATGTCGTGGCACAAGATACTCTCCTCATAGAAGCATGCCGCCGTGGTTTCGAGCCACCGCTCAACCGTTGTTGTTTAGGTCATCGTCGTCATCGAACCGCTGGCTGGCAAGAAATCGTTTCAAGTGGAGAAACAAAAGATCGTCACTCGGCACCAAGTCTTGGCTGTACAGAGGGTGGACCAGCTGCTCCCATCTAAATTTGGTAACCAGGTTTTCCTTCACATTTGCAGAATGACCTTTTTTTGTCATGGAGGAGAACAAGTCCCTTGCTCGGCTTGACCCGCCGATTGTTTTGACGCAACTTTCGCCGTGTTTCGCAATAAACTGACGTGTTTACTGCCGTGCCTTTAGGAACGAATTCCACCAAAATTTGTTTCTTGTCCCAAAGACAGTCCACATGACCTTTCTCGTTGAAACTGTCTGATTGACTTTTTTTTTTGGTTTTTAGGCGCGCCATGTGTTTCCATTGCAGGGACTACTGTTTCGATTCAAGTGTGATGTGAGAGACCCAAACCTCATCTCACGTCACTATACCTGTTAAAAAGTCATCGCCGTTCTGCATGTACAGCACCCCAACATTTCCAAAGCAGATCCCATAGTCTTTGTTTTGCTCTCCTCCATCAGCCATCGTAAATTCACTTTGAGGTCCTGAAGCTTTTGTGTAATGATTTCGGGTTGTAATCTTTCGGAAACCTCAGGGAAACGGCCTGAAAGATCAGAAATTGCAAAGCGTCGGTGGCCGCTAATGGTTTTCACTTGATCTGACATTTCTCGCATTCAGAAACCGAATCACAGATCGCCCTTCACACTCGGCGGGCCGTTTTATTAACTTAAATATTACTACCGCATAGCACAAATCTTTAACAGAAGCAAAAGCTCAAAAATGGTGTCAGGGCGTGGCTAATTAAGTGTGTTACCCTTAGACTGCAAATAGTGACTTTATACAATGAAGGATACTCTGAACAAGACATAAGCAGAAAGGTGAATGTGAGCAAGACTGCTATTCATAATACGATAATGAAATATCGAGATACAGGTCAATTTAGCAACCGAAATAAAAATGGAAGTCCAGGGAAAACAACCACACGTTATAAAAATACCATAAAGCGAATAGTTATGCGTTCTGCGAGGAGTTCGTCCAAGAAAATCAAGGCCTTTCTACATTCAAAAGGGTCTGATATTAGTATCAGCACATTTTCCCGACGTCTTAGCAAAGATTTTGGATTAAAGTTTTATAAACCTGCACAGAAACCTAGACTAACCTTTGTAATGAAAAAAGAAAAAACTGACTCCAGTTTGCGAAGCGTCATTAAGCGTGGACTGCTGGGAATTGGAGTCAAGCTCTTTTTTCCGATGAATCAACTGTGCGTCAATTTAAATCACATGAATCACATGTTCGACGACCAAAAGCCAAAATGTTTGATGGAACATAAACCCTTCTCACCATGAGATATCCGCCTTTTCAGATGATATGGGATGCTATGTCAGCATCCGGTACAGTTTCATTGTCCTTTTTACCGACAGGCACTACCATGACTGGTCCTTTTTATGTGGAAATGTTATGTGAGAAACTGTTAACTCATATGCAAGTGCACAGATGCACAATCGTTATGCATGATGGTGCTACATGCCACAGATCAAAGACAGTAAAGGACTACCTGCAGAGGAAAAACATGACTGTGCTTGACTAGTCCGCTAATAGTCCCGACTTTAAGTCCATCGAGAGTTTATGGACCATTTTAAAAAACAAAGTAACAGAAAAACAGCCATAAAATTCCGAAGATTTGATTGACGCGATAAAGTACGTGTGGTGCAAAGGCATTTTAAGTAACTACTGCAAATCTCTCGTTGAGAGTATGCAAAATCGTATTCTGTTCTTTATAAAAAACAAAGGTGAACACACAAATTACTTATTTCGGTCTTTTGGTGCTCCAAAGAATATAAGTATTCATTTGTGGGGCAATTTTTTTAAAATATCTCTGACTAGTAATTAGTTGTTTCTTTGAAAACCTTGATTTTCAATACATTGACCGTTAATCTTAAACTTTCGCAAATGACTGTATATCAGATCGAAACTTGCCAAGTGGCCAGTAAGACAGCATCCATCAAACGACAGCGTGCGTTTTTGACAATAGAGTAAAAAATTTAGATCGATAATAGATTAGAAGCCGGTGCACCAATCACGAAGATAGCAAAATAATTCTATGTTGATGTATTAACTCGGTCATAAAAGCTTAAGGTAGCAGTCTTAAAAGCACGATAATTGAAACAGTACACCAGCTTCCGATGAAATGAAGAACTTATTTAATGTATAAGTTAAAAGGTTAAAACAAAACCATAAGAACATTCGGTTTTCCTAAAGACCGTCATCAGATGGAAGTACTAAAGGAGTTTTTTTTTTGGGGGGGGGGGGGTGTGAAGATATAAGTAACCTAAAGGCAGAACGTGACGTATTGAACAGGTGATCAAGTCGTCAAATCCAAATTGATAGTTTTAAATCGATATATGAATACAAACAATCAAGTGATCAAATTATCGAATAAATCACAAACAAGACAAGTAAGATGTAGAAAATAATGAATGAAGTAAGGCAAATACATTCAATAAAGAGGCAACCATACGTAACTTACATATAATAAGCGGGTTATATACATACTTAGGTCCAACTACAATACGACAATTCTTTTTTTTTCATTAATATTAAATATTTTCATTTTCCACAACTGGATGGGAAAGTTTTAATAATTATGTTAAAAGTATCGGTATGTAGAGAGGAGTATTGTCATTATAACATTAAATTCCTTGTTCAGCAATAATCAAACTTTCGGTGAATAATAAGGAGGAGATAGTACGTGGTGTTGTAATGATTTTTGTCTCTTTCCAGTTGGGATAATGTTGCCCATCGTGCACTAGTCTTGTCAGAGCAGTATTTGATAGGTCATTGTTAACGGCATATTTATGTTCATTGAGCCTAATTCCCAATGATCTTTTGGTTGATCTGATGCATTGGCTGCAAGGGGGAACTTGGTTCAAACTATCAAGTGGGATGGTGTATACACCAAATTTATTAGCTTCTGGAACTTGGTCCCGATCTTTCTTGATCAGAGTAAAAATATTGGTGGTACGTATCCCAAAGTCCAGATTGAGCGCTTCACAAATATTTTTTAGGATTGAGAAGACAGTTGGGAAATAGTCCATTGAGCCCACAAAATTGCGACAGGGGTGTACGGCCACTTGATTCTTTGTATTCATATATCGATTTAAAACTATCAAATCGGATTTGACGACTTGATCACCTGTTCAATACCTCACGTTCTTCCTGTAGGTTACTTATATGCCTCCACACCAAAAAAAAAAAAAACTCCTCTAATACTTCCATCTGATGATATTCTAAAGGAAGACCGAAAGTTCTTATGGCTTTATTTTTAACATTTTAACTTATACAATAAATAAGTTCTTCAGTTCATCGGAAGCTGGTGTACTGTTTCAATTATAGTGCTTTTAAGACTGCTATCTTAAACTTTTATGACTGACTCATTCCCACGAGAACCTGATGCCTAGGGGTATTAACTATCAGTCAAACGAAGCATTGCGCAGATTACATAAAAATTGCTTTGTTATTAAATATCAGTCGTGGGAAGTCACGAAGAAAGATTATGACAGCGGATGACGAGAAACTGGTCCGTATGTTATCGAATCTCCAAGAGTCCCATGAACCTAATTAGATTTGATAAATGCAATTTTACTGTGATTTGTTTCTGTGGCGCAGTAAGAATTGCTATTTGAAGGACCAACTAAATCTGATCGATAAATATTCACTAAGAAGATCGTAATGTATTCCACTTAATGAACAACTGAGCATCTTATTCTTCAGAAAGCTTACAATGAAGCAAGGAAATAGTAATTCACAATATTATAATTTTCTAAACAAAGACATCGTTCTTTCCACGTTCGGCAACGCACAGCCACCGGGGAATCGAATCCCGGTTCTCTCGATATCTTGCTGAGCGCTTACACCACGGTGGCCAACACTTCACGGCGCTTTGTGTGTTTTTTTGTCAGCTTCTAACATCATAAATCCGTAACATGGGCGCAGCTACTGGAGACGTCTCTATCTGGTAGGCATTAACGACAATGGCTATATATTAATTATAGCAGTTAGATCCAAAGTGGAAATCCTCCAAATACGTGGCGTCAGTGAATGAACAAATACATCACTCTTTCCACGTTTAGCAACGCAAAGCAACCGAAAAATTGTTATTCGGCCGCCGCCGGGGAATCAAATCCCGGATCTCTCGATACCTAGCTGAGCGCGGGGTTCGAATCCTCGACGGCGAGAGATCCGGGGTGTCGATTCAATTCCCCGGCGGCGAGAGATCCGGGGTGTCGATTCAATTCCCCGGCGGCGAGAGATCCGAGAGATCCGGGATTCGACTCCCCGGCGGCGAGAGATCCGAGAGATCCGGGATTCGACTCCCCGGAGGCGGCCGAATAACAATTTTTCAGCTGCTGTGCGTTCCTAAACGTGAAAAGAGCGATGTCTTTGTTTATTCACCGACACCACGTATTTGGAGGATTACAACTTTCTATTCGCAAAGTAATATATGAAGGAACATTTATTATTATTAATGGAAAGGTTAATTCGCAAAGTTCATTAAATGTATTCTATCGGATTATTATATCTACCGATTTTTTTATGTTTTCTAGTCTTTTCTTGCTTTAAACTAAAGTATTAGGTCAAAAAATCCCAAACGAAGAAAGGAAGCTACTGAAAAGAATAAAGTACTCGTCCCATGAGACATTGCAGTGAGCCCTGTTTTTGATTAAGACTAACATAAGTCGACTAACTTCCACTGAAACTTCCTCTCCTCTTAAAGAGATTTAACACTTACCTGGATCTCAATCAATTCTTTTCGAACAGCTCTGCCAGCTCTATCAAGAATAAATTGCGAGAAAACAAATTCCTTCACTTACTTTCTTATAGAAAGCGTCTAAGAATAAACGTGAAATCTCTCAATTCCACTTTTGAATCGAGAAATTCATAATGCGATCAGTTTATTTGTAAAGAAATGGAATTCCGTTCCACAGACTTGCCCAAAAGAGGCAAAGTAATGCTTAAGATGCCCCGCTCTAAATTTCTTTTTCTAAGAAAATTAAAACCCTTGTAAATGAAAGACTACGACATCTGACATCGTGATCGCTTGCTGAAGCGCATTGATAAATTTGTTTTATTTGGATTCTTCTAGTGATTTACTATGAAGTATAACGGTTATATATTTTTTTGCATTATCTCAAGGTGCTGCTTGGTCGGCGTTTTTTCAGAAAGTTTAATATTTCCATTGGATATACAAATTGTTCGTTATTTCCAAGTTTGGAAAAAACGACATATGTGCGAATTACTAGAGCTTCTAGTATTTTCTCACAAATACGATTTTTTATAGAGAAATTGCATTAATGTAATTTTTAATTATAATTCCGTAAATGCTTTTGATTCTTCTGTCATCTCCCCTAGACGTGAATGACCAGGGAATTATTTTCATAGATAATGTAATACTGCAGATAGAACAATACTCAGACTAATAATACTTTAGAGATATGTTACAAAATTCAATTTTCATCGAAGAGAGCAAATAAAAGTCACTTCGCGCAAATACCATATTCTTGAGAAAGCTGCATTGAAATAAACGTATTTGCCAGAACACTTACACATTCTCTTATCGTAATGCCAAACTATAACGTACATAATGCCCAGTGAAATCAGATACATCTGAAAATGTCCCAATTCTAAATAGCGCATGTCTGAAGATGTTGCAATTGTACATAACCGCATGTCTGAAGATGTTGCAATTATACATACCGCATGTCTGAAGATGTTGCAATTATACATACCGCATGTCTGAAGATGTTGCAATTATACATACCGCATGTCTGAAGATGTTGCAATTATACATACCGCATGTCTGAAGATGTTGCATTTCTCTGTACTGGATGTCTGAAGATGTTGCATTTCTCTGTACTGGATGTCTGAAGATGTTGCGATTCTCTACAATGCATGGCTAAAATATTGTAATTCTCTGCACTGCATGTCTAAAGATGTTTCAATTCTCTATACTGAATATCTGAAGACAATGCAATTCTCTATGCTGCATATCAGAAAATTTTTCAATTCTCTGTACCGAATGTGTAAAGATGTTGCAATTCTTTATACTGAATGCCTGAAGGTGTGCAGTTCTGAATGTCTGAAGTTGTTGCAATTTTCTATAATGCATGTCTGAAGATGTTGCAATTCTCTATTCTCAATGTTTGAAAATGTAGCAATTCTTTATACAGAATATTTGAAGATATTGCAATTCTCTATGCTGCACATCTGAAGATTCTCTAAACTGAATCAGTAAATACGTTGCAATTCTCTATACTGAATGTCTTAAGGTGTGTAATTCTTTATACTGAATGTCTTAAGGTGTGAAATTCTCTATACTGAATGTCTTAAGGTGTGTAATTCTCTATACTGAATGTCTTAAGGTGTGAAATTCTCTTCACTGAATGTATAAATACGTTGCAATTCTCTATACTGTATGTCTTAAGTTGTGCAATTATCCATGTTGCATATCTGAAGCTTTTGCAATTCTCTATACCGAATGTGTAAAGATGTTGCAATTCTCTATACTGAATGTCTGAAGGTGTGCAATGATCTATACCGAATGTCTGAAGATGTTACAATTATATATAGTGAATATCTGAATATATCACAATTCCCTAATATACATATCTGAAGACGTTGCAGTTCTCTATACTGAATATGTAAAGATGCTGGAATTCTTTATACTGAATTTCTGAAGACGTTGCTATTCTCTATACTGAATGTCTTACGGTGTGCAATTCTCTATATTGAATGTCTGAAAATGTTACAAATCTGTGTATTGAATATTTGAAGATGTTGTAATTCTATATGCTGAATATCTGAAGACGTTGCAAGTAGAAATAGAACATCTTCAAATACTCATTGCATCGAATATTTGCGACAAGCACATACACTATACCGACAAAAGTCACCGGACACCTAGAAGAGAAACACAACATTGCATTTATTGACATACATTAGTACAATGTCAGTACACATTTGGCCTTAGTGCATGCACTGAACCTTCGAAACATGCTCACGACAAGGTTTTGGAATACAGCGATAGGTATGCGCTTCCATTCAGTACATAATGCTGCCGTTAACTGTTGCTTAGTAGTAGGCATTGGTTAAAAACTTCTTACACGGAGCTCTAATTCATCCCATAAGTGCTCTATGGGATTACGATCAGGGCTCTGTGTTGGCCAATCCACACACGATACGGAATTGTCGTCAAACCACACCGTAACAGTCCTTGCTTATGGCTCGGTGCATTATCCTGCTGGTACCAACAAGGCTCGGTTCCATAGTATTGCCACAGAGTTGGTAGGACATAATTGTCCAGAATATCGAGATAGACGTTGCTGGTTAACAGGTTTGTACTCGACAACCAATGGGCCTGGAACATACCACGTAAAACAGCCCTACACAAGTACACTACCAGCTCCAAAGTTGACTGTAGGAACAGTACACTGTAGTAAATAGCGTTCTTCCGGCTGTCGCAATATCCGCACACACGGCTACCAGACTCATAGATCGTGTATCTGAATTCATCAGTCCATAGTGCCAGTTTTCATTAATCTCAGGTCGACTATAAATGTTCTTCATACCATGCTGAATGACGAGTAGTATTCCGAGTGGAGATGAAAGGCTCATGAGCAGACGCACGACCATGGTAACCCATGGAATGAATTTCTCTGCGAATGGTACGTGTACATACCGAGGTTCCAGTATTTTTACTCACCTGTACACTGAGGTCTTGCGCAGTATTCCGTCGATTAGCTGTAACGACCCTCCTGACGCTTCGACGTCCTGTGTCACTGATTTTCTTTGGTCTGCCGGTACGTTTTTCTGCTTCAGGTACTCCACTTATTCAGTACACCCGAAACAGTTGACTTGGGTATGTTTAAACAGCTCTCTGATTCTCTTATGGACAACCAACTAATATAACAGAAAAGAATATTTCCTTTCTCAAAGTCAGTTCTCTCCAGCCGCAACATTTTCACTCAACCTCACAGGGCGATATGATCGCGGTCAGCTTCAGGCTTGTTTTTATACCGTGCGTACCTGTACCGCGCAATTTATCAAACCAGAGGGTCCTTTCATTTGCTTTTGTAGGGGTGTTTGGTGGCTTTTGTCAATATAGTGCATATCAAACGACGCTGTAAATATAGCTCCTGATACGTTTTGGCCTACAGTAAGAATTGTTTCTCTTAGGAAAACGCTGGCCCCGAAAACGTTTCTAATGGTCTAAAAGTGTTTGCCTCTACATCGCATGATATATGTCTTCCAATTAATTTACTCACTCACATACGTACTTTGCCTACACGTATATGACATTCAGAAAAAGCTTCTATTATTTCCCTATGCATTTCAGTAGACTTGTATTACCAGTGAGATTTAAATATCTGATAAAACTGTTCTTAATAACTGAAGGAAGTATTTTGAGTATTTAATCATAACACCACTGGAGTCCTGGCATTTAGTAAGTTCTAATTCCGAATGTGATGCACTATATCATGAAAGTTGATTATACAGCAAAGACAAAACAGCTAAAACATCATATGATCAGTCTTCCGCATTGGCGAAAAAAAAAATCAACATGAAGCAACAGGTAATGGCTGAATTGTAGGGAATGATGGAATTGTCCCAGAGAATGTTAATATACATTTTTTTAGTCTGTAGAGCATCTATACCATTACCGTGCCATACTAAAATTCCCCAATGTCACTCAAGACTATTGAAAGGCTTAGGAATCTGTAGAGATAGGGTTTCGACGGCTTGATGAGCCTTCTATCTTCAAGTAGTAATAAACCTGTGAGGAAGCGGTTCTAGGTGTACTGAAAGAACACCGAAATGTAATACTTCCTTAGTGTTAAAATTTAGGGCTCATGTATATTAAGTGTTGAACTTATTAAATGTTATTTGAAGATCTATCGAATGCATTGCAATGATTTCGCTTTCTCCACTGATAAGGACTCAGATTTATTTGGTACACTTCTAACTCATGGGCCTTAATATCCATCAACACAGTTTTGCGGGAAGAATTCTAAGACTGGAGAAGACAAAACAGCCACTTCGGTGGTGCAGTGGTCTAAGCGCTGGCTTGTAACTATTCGTCGGACATGGGTCCGGGTTCGAAACCCCGTGAGGCATGGGTGTTGTGTTTGCTTTCCAACATTAACTATTTCTCTTCCCTGGAGCCAGTTGCCCTAAATTAGGGACGGGCGACTGCTTATAACCCATCGAGTTGCTCACGGTGGTTGTTCAATAAAAAAAGAGAAAACACATTACGCGGAGAAGACTGTTATCTACATTGCTGGCCACCCTAAATGCAACACCAAGAACAACACGAGATAGCAAAGCCAGATTTACTGAACACATAACAACAGATACAAAGATGAAACGATTGAGCTTACAGGCCCGTGCGACTTGCGGAACACGCAGACATCAATAGTTCGTGTGGCCCCCATGGCTTGCAATAACGGCCGCTACACGCCGCGGCATCGAACGAAAGAGGCTTTGGATGTGGGCTTGGGATATGTCGGTGCAGGCTGCTTCCACACGTTTCCACAGTTCATCAGGCGTAGCCTCGGATGGTGCTTGCCGGGCCACTCGGTAGCCGATCAGCGACTAGACGTGTTCGATGGGCGACATTTCGGGAGAACAGGAGGGCCACGGCAGCAGTGACACCTAGTGGGCCGTGAAGAATTGTTCCACGATGCGTGCCACGTGCGGGCGTGCATTTTCCTGTTGAAACGTGGCCGCGGGCAGGTCCTGCAGATAAGGGAGGACTACAGGCTTCAAAACGTCGGAGATGTAGCGGTGGCTGTTGACTGTACCAGCGATGCATACCTGAGGGGTGCGGGTGTCATATCCAATTGCGCCCCAAACCATAACGCCAGGCGACGGACCGGTATGGCGATACATAATGCAGGCGTCATACAGTCTGTCGCCGCGGTTCCGCCACACGCGGATCCGACCACGGGGGTGTTGCAGGCAGAAGCGGGATTCGTCGGAGAAGACATTGTCGTGCCATTCCGTAATCCAAGTGCGGCGTTCAACGGCCTACTGCCGCCACACTCGCTGGTGGTGCAACGTCAATGGTAATCGGAGCAATTGGCGCCGTGCGACAAGTCCCCGCTTCTGCAAACGACGTCGAACGGTACGTGCTGACGCAGGTTGTTGCGCCGCACACCTTAATTCCTGCGCTAACGTTCGTGATGGGGCGTTGCCAGCCATCAATGACCGTCACACAACATTCCAGTCCTCTCGCTCGGTGGTGTGCCGCGGCTGCAGCAATCACTCACGTCGGTCCGTCCGTCCCTCCTGCACCCACGGAATCCATAGTCGCCTCACTGTGGCTGGATGTCGTCCCACACGGGCGCCGATGTCTCGGTACGATAAACCGCTGTCGCGATAAGCCACTATTTGACTTCTGTTGAACTCAGAAACGTGCTGGAATGACTGCCGTATTCTGCGACGAGGCATCAGGAAGCTTCCCATGCACAGGTCCGGCAGCATAACACACTTCCACTATTTACACCCCGGCTTCTGTGCTCCCTTACCACAGTGCTTCTCGGTGGCGTGCCGAGCGCACATGATTTGCATATGCCCTGCAATGCTCATCATTTGCATGTCCTCTCGCGGGCGACGCATGCTGCGAATTTCAGGCCAATCGGATGCTTCCTTCTTGGTGTTGCATTTTGGGTGGCCAGCAGTGTATTTTGAATAGAACATAGGCGTTATGTATCCAAACATATTCTTTGGATATATTTTTGTGCGTAAATGAGAGACGTAACGCAGGTCAAACAATTAGCCACTTGAACTGGAAGATTCAAAAGTGTTGATCTAAAAGATTGTTTTCTGAATAGGGACGCTTCCAACTTCTTTTTTCACCTTTTTTCGCTATTTAACCGCCACTCTAGAGCATCATTAGTCACTTCTATAAATAACACACATTTCTATGAATAACTGATAATATGTATGAATGATAAATTTCTCAATATCTAAATTTTCACTTTTGATATTCAAATATTTCTCACGTCCCTAATTTTGGGGCCACTGATTCTGTGGTGGACACAAACCTAGTGACATGAAACAAACACACCACGAATTCTTCAGTAGGGGCTCGAATCCGATCCATCTTGAATAATTGCTAGAAAGCCAGAGACTCAGACCTATCATTCACCGGGGCAACTTCCTATTTGTTAGCTGTTATGTTCCTAATAATACCAGAAATATACAGTTTGGACAGCACACTATTAGTAATTATTCCCTTGTAAATGTTATTTCTAATGAAACGTAGTTATTAACAAAACTAAACATATTTTATTAAAACCTTTAAATTTGTTTTTAAAACAAATTGGATCACTGTCTAGAACAGTGGGTCCCTTCTCGGCCAAATGACATTTAAGGGGCTATAATTCAAGTTTTTTTTAATCTTGTTTTAGTGTTCAAAGGTCACCAGGAGGAGTCCTGGAGGTCTATCGTAAAAATTTCTGTCCACTTGCTTATAAAAGAAATCCAAGGGGCAGAACAAGCGCAATTCGGCAAGAATACAACCCATGTATTAATCGGTACTGGTACCTAGGCCCGTCTCATAAGAATGATAAGAAAAGCCCCTGTCTCATACCTGAGCAGCATTCAGAATACGCGGGTACCTTTAAAATTTATTATGACAGTTTTTCAGCTGCATTCAATTTAACCAAAACTAACTGTTCTTTATAATCTCACCAACTTGTGATATTATGTATTTATCTTTCAAGAAGAAAATTTTTTCCAGCATCATAAAAAAACACTCAAGTCTGCAATGGTGTTAGTTTTTCAAGATCCGCAAAACACAAAGATCGGGCGTTTGCTATGTCTTTCTTCTACACCAAATGAATCTTTATTAATTTTCCGAATATTTCCTATACAGGTAAACAATTTAAAAAAGTAAAGCCATAAAAGCTTTTAAAGGTGAACCCTGAAATGGTGTATTGCCTTTGGAGTGTTTTTTATGTATTATTTTAACAATCTACAACGGCCGTTTCATAAAAACTTAGGGTAAAATCACAAAAAATGAAGAAATATAGACACAGCAAAATACACTATCTACCAACAAGTAATTGGAGACCCCTGCAATCGACGATATCTGCGGTCCTGATCCACGTCACGCCCGCCGCCGTTAAATATCGTGTGGGAAACAACAACGCAACCAGTCGCATGCAAGATGCCACGCAGTTCGGAGCTCTCTGATTTCGAGAAAGGTGTAATCATCGGGTATCACAGAAATAGCCGATCCATACGTAACATATCCAGCGAGTTGAAGTACCCAAAATCGACAGTGGCCTACGTGATTGGCAAGTGGAAGATGACAGGTGACTGTCGGAATGTGCCCCGACACGGCAGACCGACAAAACTGGGAGTTAGAGACCGACGGGTGCTGGCCAGAGAAATTTGGAAGAACCGCACCAAATCGATGGGCCACATTCGCGAGGAGTTTCAACAGGCATCCGGGAGTGTTCTTTTGAAGAATACCATCCGTAAGGAAGCCCATCTGATCGGTTATCATGGACGTGCTGCCGCCCACAAGCCTTTGATCACAAAGTCCAATAACGCTGCTCGGCTAACGTTGTGCAAAGAACGTCGACAGTGGACAGTTGAACAGCGGAAACAGGCTCTCTGCAGCGAAGAATCAAGGTTAACCCTCTACCGTTCGGATAACGGGGTCTGGGTTTGGCGTCTGCCTGGAGAACGCCTCCTGCCGGAATGTATTGTGCCAACTGTGAAGGTCGGCGGCGCTGGAATTATGCTATGGGGGTGTTTCTCCTGGTATGGCACGGGACTCTTGGTCACAATTCCTGGTAGACTCAACGCCGAGACCTACTGCACCATTTTGGATGACCATGCGCTTCCTACGTCGAGGCAGTTTTACGGGGTGGACCCACGTTACTTTAAGGATGACAATGCCACCTGTCATGTTGCGATGTCCACCATGGCTTGGTACGGTGACACTGGGGTTAATCGAATGGACTGGCCTACTCATAGCCCGGACCTTTACCATATTGAGCACCTGTGGGACGAGTTGGAGCGTCGACTTAAGGGGTACCCCCACCGTCTGAAATCGGTGAAGGAACTTACCTGCCTTCTCCAAGCCGAGTAGAAGAAAATACCGCTAGCCGTTGTATAACGCCTGGTTGAGAGTGTGCCCCGGAGGGTCGCAGCTGTAATCGCCGCTCGTGGAGGCTCCACCAACTATTGAAGGTGAATAAACTTCGTTTTCCTTTGCTATCATAGGTGTCCAATTACTTGTTGGTAGATAGTGTATATGTTATGTTTCATAAAATGAAGAAATATAGGTACAGCAAAATAGTATATGTTGTGTTTCAGTTCCGGTCGCTTAATCGATATGTGTCGTCACCGACACTTCAAGACTTAAATGTAATACAGAATTTGTGGAGGAACGGTATGCTGTATGAACAAAACAAAATTATCATCATCACCTTCGCAGCTGATTTGGTTTGGCGGACTTATTTTGGAGGAGACGAGCCTGTGTGTTTCCAGGCACTCGTTGTGCGCTTCGTGAGGGGGTTGAAATAGTGAACCCAATTTTCATTGGCAGTTATTACTGTGTTTAGAAAGTTTGGGTCCTTTGCTATTATTTGTTTCCACTCATATCACCCCCGAAATCTGGCTAACAATTTCTCTCTCGTCAGGTAACGTGAGCTACACATCTGAAATACACACGGTGCAGCAGTAATTTGCCGCGTAGAATGCCGAAGTTTTTGAAATATTAGTTGACGCCTATAACTTGCGTAAATATGATTCGCCATAACATGCGTTTAACTCGTCATTCGTTGATCTTCTTGCAGTATTGCCCAAACAATATTAACAATGCGCTCTTTAGCAACATATTCAGGTCGACCAGGCCTAGGAGCGAGTTCTGCGGACAAACACTCTTCTTTACGCTTTCCAACCGTAGATTGAAAGAAGCGTATATGCTTCAGCTTTGTCCGTCTGTCCGTCCGTACGATAACACGCGTTAAAATGGTTCGATTTCGATGAAATTTTAGTGTATGATAGGGGATCACTGGGGACGAACCCTGTTGAAAATGGGTCAAATGGGGTCAAAGGTCAGGACATGGGAGCGGCATCCATTCCATTGCTCTTATGCGTCATAACGTGAGTTAAATTAGTTCGATTTCGAAGAAATTTTAGTATGTGGTAGGGCACCACCTGGGGAAGAACCCTATTGAAAATAGGTAAAATGGAGTCAAAGGTCAGAAAATTGGAGCGGAATACATTCCATCGCCGTTATGCATCATAACTTGAGTAAAAATGGTTCGATTTCGATGCAATTTTAGTATGTGGTAGGGGACTACCCGGGGATGAAACCTATTGAAAATGGGCGAAATGGGGTCAAAGGTCAGGACATAGGAGCAGGATCTATTCAATTGCCCTTATACGTCATAACTTGCGTAAAAATGGTTCGATTTCGATGAAAATTTAGTATGTGGTAACGGGACGAATCCTATTGACAATGGGTGAAATGGGGTCAAAGGTCAGGATATAGAAGCGGAATGCAGTTCACTCCGCTTATGAGCCTTAATTTGGGTAAATATGGATCGATTTCAATCAAATTTTAGTATCTAGTAGAGGACCACCTGGGGACCTTATTGAAAATGGGCAAAATGGGGTCAAGGGTCAGGTCATAGGAGCGGGATCCATTCTACTGCCCTTATGCTTCATAACTTGCGCAAATATGGTTCTATTGCAATGACATTTTAGTATGTGGTTGCGGACCACCTGGGGACGAACCCTATTGAAAATGGGGTCAAAGGTCAGGACATAGGAGCGGGATACATTCCACTGCCCTTATGCGTCATAACTTGCGTAAATATGATTCGATTTGAATGACATTTTAGTATGTGGTAGGGGACTACCTGGGGACGAACCCTGTTGAAGATCGGTGAAATTGGGTCAAAGGGCAGGACCTAGGAGCGGGTTCATTCCATCGCCCTTATACATTATAACTTACGTAAAAAAGCTGCGATTGAGACAAAACTGTGTCATGCCTTTCCGGAAGTATACCTTACCTGTTCTGTTTAATATCATCGAAATGAGGTCAAAGGTCAGGTCATAGAAGCGAGATTTATTCTACCGCCATTATCATCATAACTTGGGTAATAACTTGAATAATGATTTCTAGTATGTTGGAAAGTGTATCATAATCGATGCATTGCATGATTTTACTAACTTGTTTGAAATAATGGTGCCACCTAAAAAATCGTTGACTCACCCAAACATTTATCAGTGTAAGCTTTTTTACGCTTTCCAACCGTAGGTTGAAGAAGCGTATATGCTCCAGCTTTGTACGTCCGTCTGTCCGCCTGTCGGCACGATAACTCGCGTAAAAATGGTTAGATGTCGATGAAATTTCAGTAAGTAGTAGGGGACCACCTGGGGATGAACCCTATTGAAAATGGGGGAACTGGGGTCAAAGGTCACGCCATAAGAGCGGGATCCATTCCATTGCCCTTATGGTAATAACTTGCGTAAATATGGTTCGATGTCGATGAAATTTTAGTATGTGGTAGGAGGAACACCTGGGGACAAACCCTATTGAAAATGGGCGAAATGGGGTCAAAGGTCAGGACATAGGAGCGGAATCACTTCAACCGCCATTATGTGTCATAACTTACGTAAAAATTATTTGATTTGAATGAAATGTTAGTATGTTGTAGGGGCCTGCCTTTAAAATGGGCGAAAAAGGGTCAACAAATCCTATTGAAAATGGGCGAAATTGGGTCAAAGGTTAGGACACAGGAGCGGAATCTATCCCATAGCCCTTATGCACATAACCTACGTAAAAATACTTCCATTGCGACAAACCTTGATCATGTTATTTCGGAGGTATACTGAGCTGGTTCTGTAGAATATCATCGAAATGGAATCAAAGGTCAGGGCACAGGACCGAGATTTATTCCACAGCCATTATCCTCATAACTTGAGTAATAATTTGAGTAATGATTTCTGGTATGTTGGAAAGCGTATTATAATCAATGCATTGCATGCTTTTAGTAACTTGTTTTATTAAATCAACTGTTTTCGGAGCCGTTTTACCCAAACGACAGCAATATTTTATTGCACAACGTATTTCACTTCTTAACTCTGAATCACTCACCTTCATAGCTGTATGGCGAAATGCAGACGTACCCTAAACAACTGCGCAAAAGCAAAACCAGAATCGTCTGTCACGGCTAATAACTGTTGCCATAGATATCTCCTTAATTACATTAATCGTCGGCGTGGCTATTTTTTCCCTTCGCACTGTTGCTAACTCAAACAAATTACTCTCAGTTTTTATGGAACGGCCTTTGTATATAAAACTCCTAATAGGTACAGTCAACCCTTGATGTACCGCATTTTGTTCCGCTACATAGTGGCTTTATATCAAATTTTCAAGCTATTTCTTAGTAACCTAAGTTTTATTAATTATGATTCTTCGAAAATTCTAACTAGCATTCAATTAAATACATGCTAATTAGAAAATATGCAGGTATATGATGTGTACTTATATGCATTGCAGTTCGGAGTGCCCTTTCGGATCTCGGAAGCGTACATTAAATGCATACATTTATAGTAGAAAGAAAAAATTAACGTTTTAATTGTAAGAAATTTATCACAAAAATCGCACTACGTTACTAAAACTTTATCAAGCTAAAATTAGTCTCACTACACGAAATCGTTTTACATACCTTAGTTTTTTTGGTTTTTTTTAAGATGTCCATTTTCAGATTTTAACATCTTCATTGCGATATTCGCGAATTTCAGTTTTCTGCCTTATGGTTAAGGACTGTTCTTCCCACATTTTATTTCTTGAAACCGAAAAAACAACAATAACAGCCAAATGTTGTTTTTTTTTGTTTCTGATTTCGATGCTTGTAAACAGGTGCAGACTGATTTGCAGATCCAAGAAGATAAATTAAAGATAACATGTATCATGTGGGGTAAAAGAAGAGTATATTCCTGGAGAAAGGTGGGGAGGTAAACAACTCAAACACGTCTCTTCCAAAAAAGAAAACACAAGAATTGAGAAGTAGACAACATCCCAACTCACAGCCGTTTGTAACCAGCCCCACAGCAGGCACTCTTCGCTGATGATTCGCTGTACGAAAATGGAGGACATGATTAAAAAAGCAAAGGGTCCTGAAACATCCATTAAATCCTAATAAAAAGAAATATATTAACCCCCAAAAAATCGCAATAAATCCAGGCCGCAACGATATCCCAAATTATTGTGGTGTGTTTTCGGAAAGAGCAGCTGACTTCGACCCCAGGCAACGTCTGCTATTTTTTCCGCAAAAAGGTTCGATACAATTGAATCGTCGTCCGATAAAACGGGAAAGCAATTCACCCACAGCTTGCAAGGGGCGGTGCATCAAATATGTATCGTGTTGGAGAAGGCAGATTAATGCAGTAATACACTGGCGGAAAGTAAAAAAAGAACATGAAGAAGGAATTGGCGGACGATCATGAAATTTACATATGTTAATGGGGTCGAGTTTGCGTAGGTCTCATTTTAATTTCGGGACCAACTGGTGAGCGCTTACGCCACAGCACGGCATAATATGCAAATTATCGTCGGTGGTATTTAAGGAGTACGGCGAAGTGAATGTAATCAGTCGTCGGAGTACGGACACGTGCGAAGACCCTGAAGAAGCTGCAATGGCTGGACATGGAAGACGTGTACTATTTCAGCAGTTATCGGACTTTGAGCGAGGTCGTCTAGTCGGATTCCGCGAGGCCGGGTGGTCTTATCGTCGTATTGCGGAGTGAATTGAACGAGAAGTATCGGTGGTGGTACGATAGTGGCGTAGATGGTCCGTGGAACAATACCACACGAGAAGACGTGGAACCGAGAGTCACAGACGGACTGATGAGCGGACCGATCGACGCATAAGAAGAGCGGCGTTGTCAAGCAGAACATCCACTGCGACGCAAACCCGAGCCGCCGTTGCACCTGAGGTGACTGTGCGAACAATCCGCAACCGTCTACTGGATGCAGGACTACGTGCACGTGTGCCTCTGGCATGTGCACCTCTGACTCCAGCCCACCGTCAGGAACGGCTGCAGTGGTGTCGCCAACGTCTGCACTGGGGAACGCAATGGCGATCTGTCGTGTTCAGCGATGAAAGCAGATTCTGCTTGGGAGACTCCGATGACCGTATGCGTGTTCGCATACTCACAGGGGAGCGTCTCCACCTTTCTTGCATCCGCCAGCGACACACAGGGCCTACACCTGGTCTCCTGGTGTGGCGAGCGATCAGCTATCACTCCCGTACACAACTAGTGTTTGTATCGGGTACGTTAAACAGCACCTCCAACATCAACAACATCATTCAGCCCGTTGTTGTGCCATTTGTAAGGTCGGTCCATCGTGGTGTTTTCCAGCAAGATAACGCACGCCCACACACAGCACGTGCAACGCAACATGTACTTCAGGGTGTGAGACAACTTCCATGGCCTGCACGTTCATCGGATTTGTCCCCCATTGAGCACGTGTGGGATTTTATGGGAGAACGACTTATCCGGTCTCCACGGCCAGCCACGACCATCCCCGATTTACGCGTCCAGGTTGAGGATGCTTGGAACTCAATGCCCCAAACTTACATCCAACAGCTGTACGACAGACTCCATGCCAGAATTGCACAGTGTGATGCAGTTCATGGCGGTTCAACCTCGTACTAACCATGTTACATGGCAATGTTATTTTTCAGTTTACCAGAAAATACAGCTGTATTTTGTCATAATGTTTTGATAACGTTATTCTATGTATTCCGTTATTATGCTGTATAAATTTCTTTGGTATCAGACGTCTCCTTCTTTGCGTCCTTTTTTCACTTTCCGTCAGTGTATATATATATTGGAGGTTTGCGGGTGCCAAGGGTGTGGTGCTATATCAACGGATGAAAGGATGTTTTACATAGAGCATGTTTGTTCAGACCCAAGAGTGGCGTTATGTAAGGGGAGTGGCAAATCGACGGCGGTACATCGGTGGTTGACTGCATGTACATTCCGGAATTTCTCAACAACTACCAAATTTTCCCTTTTGACGTTCAGATGGTTTTAAAGTGAGGAAATGAGATAATGAAGAAAGAATAAATTCGGAAAACACAGTGATCACCACTAGCGTCTATGATACTAAACTTTGCACTAACTTCTATTTGTTAAATGTTAAGTCATACTGCGAAATTAAACGATTCCTCCTTCTTGACTGCGACTTTCAGCCATATACATTAGGTCATACGATTCTGAGGGCGATAAATTCATGCATCCCTAACCTACCCCCCAACACACCTCCACATTTCATCAGACACCCCCATAAAAGGATCTTCGCACCCCTTCATTTGAGGGTGTAAAATGCGGACATATATACAGGGTGATTCATAAAGAAGTATACAGTTTCCAGATGCTGTAAAACAGTTAAAACAGTAACAGTTAAAGACACGGACCACAAATGCGAACCGTTAGGTACATGTACTCATAAAATCTGTGTTCCGCTCATGAGGGAAGTGACCTAGGCGATAGCGCGCGTGTCATGTGACTAGTCAATCAAAATGGTAGCGTCTGCAGTGGAGAAGGCGTTTTGTGTTTTTGAATTGAGCAAAACGGAATCTGTAACTGTTGTGCAACGGCATTTTCGATCGCGATTCGGAAAAGAACCTCCAACCAGAAAATCTATCTACGATTGGCATAAAAAATTTGAAACCACGGGAAATTTTGTTTGGGCAAACTTGAAGCACCGTGTCACAGCCACTATCACTGCACTTGATTCAGATATTTTACCTCGCGTTTGGACGGAAATGGATTACCGGCCAGATGTGTCGTGTGACTCACATAGAACATCTGTGACTGTCTCTAAAAAAACTTGAAGCATTCCCCTACAATTCTGTTACAGGTAACATAAAATAGCTTACATTAATCTTGCTTTATAGTGCGCTGAAACTGCATACTTCTTTATGAATCACCCTGTACTTCTAAATGTTTAAGTAATAGTCAATTTTATTATCACGTAGCACCGCTGTCAAAAAGCAGTTGTATGTGAATTCCTCACAGCTCTACTTTGAATTATATTCTACCATAATATAATAATTTTTCTTTATTTCTTTCTTTTCTAACTTAGAGTGGAATGTTCTTTTTTCTTATTTAAAATCAGTCATTGAAACTACAAAAAGTATGATCGTATCTCTACATTTTAGTCTGCTACAGATTTTGTAGGTATACATCTGAATCATTTCATCGTGTAAAAGCTTTGTGAAAATATCAATATTTGCTTCTTCAGCAATCCCTATTGCTAATTTTTTGCTTGATATTTGTTTTTATCCAACATCCCCGCAAACTTTTTCAGCATCTTCCTGGCTTGAAGTTCCTGTAAAAACCCATGCGGGGTGTCCTTTCAGAAATGTTTCGTGCGAAATAAATGGAAGACAGGGGTGTATTTGTAGTGTGAAAATACTGTACAAATTTTAGTGTTAATATTATTTTCAGAAGAATCCTGGGGAAGGATCTACAAAGGCTAAGAACTAGCTCGAATCCTATTTATGCCTTCTCAACACTCTGTCTCACGAAGGGCTTGTCTTTGAATCCAAAGACAGTCAGTCAGCCTCCTTTCAGAGGTAGTGCATCGTTCAGGAATTATGTTCACTTATCTGAGATCAAGTACCTCTGAGGCTGTTGCCAATGCCAGCAGGCTAGAAGGAGCTAACATCCGATCACGGAGAAAAATCCCTGGGCAATCAATTCAAATCGATTAAGATAATATTGGAATCCTAAGAAACTTTAATCATTCAGCTAAGTAACACATTCCTTCACGAACTCCAAATCTCAGGGAAAGATTAGCTGGCATTGTGAAATAAGCATGGCCCCTCTGTGGTCTTCAAATAAGCAAACTAAGAAAACTTCCATTTCTCATGTACAACATACACTAAAACAACTTGCAAATTTCGACCAAATCTAGCACATCGAAGCTGAGTGAGTGGCGACATTTTATAGCGGGGATCTCAGCAATCGTCGAAAGGCGCCGTGTCGAAAAATTTCGAATAGGCAATACATTAATAAACGTGTTTCGAATGGGGCAACTTCTCAAAATCAGTTAACATATAATATTATTGTTAACGGCTCTGCGTATGCATTCCATGTACTGAAATTCATATATTTGTGCTCATAAAAAAATCATTAATAATAAAAACGCAAATATAGTTCACGAATTTACAGAAAAACAAACTCCAGTATTGATCACATTTGGATTTAAGCTAGTTTTGTTCTTATATTCCTTCTGCAATTTTTTTATGTATCGTTTTAAGAAGGGAAAGTCTGAGTTTAAATGTATTCTGATCGTTCGGCAAAATTCAGACCAAATAATGCTTATAAAAGAAATAGATGCTTTTACTTAAATTATGCCGAAGAGATCAAATAAATTGTAGATCAATGGCATAACTGCAAATTAGTGTTTGGTCACAGGCTGGTCATTTTTGGTTCCTATTGACTAAAAAAAAAATTATTATGTATCTACTCAACAAAGTACGTACATAACTGTTCACAAAAATATATATGGGCTCATCGTTCTAAACGCAAACGAATCCAGGAAAAGCAATCCGAATTTGCAATGCTTAGGAATCTTACAATAGATGAAATACTGTAGATATATGGCCCAAGTCTAGAGAATATTCAGGAGCATTTTTGAGGCCATTAAGTAAAAACTATTAATTTGCAGGAATGGAGTATTTAGTGATAATACAGCTCTTTCGTGTTTTTAATAATTGAGAACCGTTTTTTTTCGGAATTTATCGACCTCCGTGAGCGATTGTAAAGACTCTCCCATGCCTAATGTAGGCATGGGAGAGTCCTTGCAACTTTCCAGGGAGGGGAGATAACCAGAACCTTAGGGAAAGCATATCACATATGCATCATTCAGAACTCGGCTGCCACAGCGGCGCAGTGGTCTAAGCTCTGGATTCTGATTATTTCTCTGAGATGGGCCGGGTTCAAATTCCTGTGAGGCATGGATGTTGTGCTAGTTTTACGATACTGGTTCTCTCGCTTCCCTGGAACCAATGGCTCTAAATTACTAGTATGGACGGGCTACGGTTTATAGCCCATAGACTTGTTCACGGTGGTGATAAATCCTTCCTCTCCCACCCCCACCCCCGAAAAAAGAAATATTAATTCGGGCCTACCTATAAATTTATTAGCTTGAAATTTAACCCACTTACCACTCAACCACCAGGTTTGTAGTGCAGCTTTAACAAATCTTTCAAGTCGTAACTAAAAGTCATTAGACAGAGCGGGGCATAATATGCATCATTTTCAGCAATAAGGATTTCATATTCTTCAGTTTGATTCAATTTGTGTTATATAAATATGTATATGTTTATGTATGTATGTATGTATTGTAAGGCTGTAATACGATCCCTTTCTCTCTTAAAATAAACTCCACGTCTTAATTAATTACCTAAGCAGAAACGAAATTTCTGTCGCTATGATGCATTTCAGAAAGAGCGTTCTGCCACAGTAATTTAGAGAAAAGCTCAAGTTTACGTGGCTTGTTCTCCGCATCTAAATAAGTTTCAGGTACTAATAATCTGGGATCACAGCAAATTCATTATGCTTCCATTAGCACGGGATTAATTAAATGATGCTTTAATGAAGGACACGGTGGTCGTTTGCTGGAATCAAGAATGTCTTTAGTTTTACGAAATGGTAAGAGGACAACGACGAGATATATTCAGCTACTTTAATTAAACCAAACTGTGAGAAATTCTACCTAACGGTAAGATTAAAAGGCGAATTGCTTTTTTGTTCTCAAGGGAAATCATGATATAATTAAATAATTTACTAGTAATTTTTTAAACATTACTTATTATAACGTAATAGTAACATAAGGATTTCAGTCTTGGTTCACCTGCTCAATTTTACGAAGCACTTTTCTCTCACATTTCGAATTGTTTGTCGAACCGTACCGCATGTGACTGCTCGCCAGTACTGTATCGTAACATAACGATATTAGAAAAGTCCATGTTAGCCCAGAAGTCTCCACAAACCCTCGTTTTTTCGTTAACCTAATTTTATTATTACTATAGATGGTACTCGGCGTTTCCTCAGTTTAAGAAAAATGCATGATTCAGCTTCTAGCCCATTGGTTTCTGAGCTTTCCTGAAATTACGAATAAACCATATTGAACGAAAACAATTAACTGAAATGTGTTCCGGTAACGAAAAGAAAGGGATATAAAAAAATGAAAAAATCTATATTTGTTCCTGCACAATTGGCTTAAATACAGGAAACTTGAAATACTGAAACAACACATTTTTCAATAAAATGTGATCAGGGTAATGTACATTTAATTAGAACACAAGAAATTTTATCCTCGCAGAACCTCTGGAATCACGACCTTGAATGTTCTTTCATTTGGAACCAAAATTAAGAAGTTTTTATTTTTCCCAACTCCGGAACGACCGACATAGAACCGACCACGGGAGGAGAATTAATTTTGCAGGTGAAGTTCAACAACTTTTAATGATTGAACATATGTCTTGTTGATACTCAGCGCAAAACTAAGAACAACACGAAGCTGTAGGCGTTTAAACTAAAGTGGATAGTCAGATAGGACGATTCGAACGCATGGAATAAAGTAATGGTCTCCTACAGCATGACCAGCCAATATAGTAGCTCTGATTACATATAACATGAGTTTCTTGAGAGTCAGTCGTGTTTTATTGTGAAGTGCAGAGGGATCCACATTTAATCACGATAAAATTAATAAAACCACCAGATGATGTGGGAGAATGCGTAAACGGAATTACAGCAATATTAAGCTTTGATAAAATACAATTAGGGAAATTCACATTTTTTCCCCATTTCTTTTCTTGTATTCAATTTAAATTTAATTGAAATAATTAGTAAGCAGCGAGATCAAATTTCAAATTGTTATGTAAAAAAAGAAACAATGGTTGAAGAAACCTAGTCAAAATTTTCTAGCAGACGTATTTTGGAATTTCTTCTAGTGAACGGTAACACACGAAGAGCCGCCGTTGGAAACGTAAACAAGCCCTCCTGCAACTGAGGAGTCTTCATGCCCTTAAGACCTTGGAAGTGCATCCCAAAAAAATTTCGCCGTAACATATTAATATCTTAGCCAGGTAACACAGCCGTGCAATTTAACTTAGGCCCACCGTTTTCTACACATAAAAACGGTGGGTTACTGTTGGGCCTACGTTAAATTGCAAGGCTGTGCTACCTGGAGAGCTTCTATTTCCCCGTAATTGTTTACCCGCATAGGTTTGTAATCCTAGATTGCTGCGAAAAAGCCACCCGTAAATGTGTGAAGGTTTGGCGCATGTAAGTTGCTATATCAATTAAAAGATAATTTCTGTAATGGCTTCTGTTACGTTTAGCATCATGTTCTTGTAATTCACGCAAGATTGCAATGAGGTATTATTACGTTTATGTAAAAAATGATGGAATACTACGAATTTTGAAGATGTAATTTACAAAGTATGTAATACTATAAATTGTGTATGGTGTAATTCGGCATTCCATTCATGATGATGAAATACTGTTGGGTGATAGTTTAGTAAAATATCATTGCGTGACAGTGAAATGAACTATTGTTGCGCCAATCATGGGAGAGTAAACAGAAGTATCAGATCTCAACAATGGTTAAATACTTTAAAAACTAATAAATTAATTAAAAATCACCAAAAAATGGAATATCAAAAAATGGATCCGAGTTGCACTATGTCACCTCGTCCACTATGTGCATACCAAATTTCAAGTCTCCGCTTTCAGTAGTTTCCTCCGTAGAAGACCGACGGTGAGACGGAGAGGGTAATTCTATTAACACAGATTTTGCAGCTTTACGTCAACCACACGTAAATCTCTGCCGTAAGACATAAACACCACTTATGCACTGTAAAAAATTGCAGGGTCAAATTACGGTAGTTACACTGGCAGCTGAGTGGCCAGTCAATAAAGCGTAATTTTACAGTACTATACCTTAATGTTCATTAACAGTCTAATGACCGGGAAATAAAAACGTATTGCCCACAGAGGTGTTGCCAGTCGATTGGCTGCACGTAAAAAACAGGTGTATAACCATTTTAAGAAGAACGTTGCCAGATTGTCAAGGTTAAAATACAGTAACAGATCAAACAGTTTAAGCACCGCGAACATGTAGTTTATTTGCCGAAAATGTATGGTTGACCGCCAGGTGGCGTGCTTACGATCTGTAAACCGTCTTAATTCGTGTGAATCACTGACTAATCACGGCCACATTCGGAACGTCACCCGTCCCAGTTTTGGGAACTGCTTCCAGAAAAGGGACCGAACTAGAGCCGCAGGAAAAACTGATGTCCGTTCTTCATCCAAGTCTTTCACTCGGGCTCAAGCTGAACGACTAGCCAGAATTCCGGGCATCTGATCAGTTTTCCCAGGAGTGACCAGTAGAAATTCAATGTGTGTTTTTTTACTCTTTCCAACCGTAGGTTGAAGAAGCGTATATGCTCCAGCTTTGTCCGTCTCTCTGTCTGTCTGTCCGCACGATAACTTGCGTAAAAATGGTTAGATTTCGAAGAAATTTGAGTATGTGGTATGGGGAAGACCTGGAGACGAACCCTATTGAAAATAGACGAAATGGGGTCAAAGGTTAGAATATAGGAGCAGAATTCATTCCATCATCCTTATACGTTATAACTTGACTAAAAATGCTTCTATTGCGACAAATCTTTAGTATGTTGTTCCGAAGGTATACTGAACCGGTTCTGTTGAACAGCATTGAAATGTGGTCAAAGGTCAGGGCACAGAAGCGAGATTTATTCCACAGCCAGTATAATGATTTCTGGTTTGTTGGAAAGCGTATCATAATCAATGCATTGCATGATTTTACTAACTTGTTGAATGATAGTAGCAAGAAGGAGTCAATCTAAGTTCTTTAAATGAAGTTTATTGGTAGAAAGAGGTAAATATTTTTTACCAAATTGTAGCCGACACCCTTTTTTACGCAACCGAAGTATCTCCTTTTAGCTGAGTCTATTTATCATTTTTTTATCGATGTTTGTCGCCGTCTCATGTGTACACAAGGCTATAAGGAGTCCCGAGTACCAAATATAAGACCATTGTTCTAGGGAACGGAAAGAGCCAGCGTCGTAAAAGCAACACATCATGAGTGCCTCGAAACCAAGCACAAATGGAGCAACTACCTAGAAGCCTGAGCTCTTACCATTATGCCACCGAAGCCGATAGGTGTGATCATTGCAACGGGAACACTTTATTTTCCATTACAACGTTCTTGTTTCAGGTTTCATACTCTCTTCACTTTAATACCATCTTGCTGGTAAACAACTTGTTGAACGGCTGGGGAGGCAGGACAATTTCAATGTTCATATGAATTTTCGCATTTTGGCACCAGCTCCAAGCGGTTACGTAATATAGGTTCCTGTTCCAGGTGAAACAAAAATTCAGTTGCGTTTTGGTCCAGGACACAATAATTCTAAGTCCCACTTAGAAGAGTTACCCTAACCTTCGTGGTTTATGGGATGTTTAACCATTGAAACAAGAAAAAATGTTTAAAAATGAAAATACTGTTTTGGAATCCCTAAAATGTGGACCACAAAAACCAGCCAACAGCGAAATCCGTATTTGACTGACATCGTGGGCATTTAGTAAAAAAACAAAACAAAATCCTGTTAGTATCACGCTTTTTTAGTGCCCTCAAAACCAGTTGAGGAATTTTCCTCCTATCTTTTTTCTAGTTTAGAGGTTTAACGACCACCGTGAGCAATTTGATGAGCTATAAGCAGTCGCCTATGCCTAATTTAGGGCCAATGGCTCTAGGGAAAGGAAAGAGATAGTGCCTTAAGACAAAAATATCATCCATGCCTCACCTGGTTTCAAGCCTGTACTTATCTCAGTCGAAAGGTAAGGATCCAACACTTAGACCACTCCGCCACACGATAACAAAACAACTGGCAATATTTTTACAAAAAAAAAAAAAACTGAAGGCTATTTTTCTCAATGAGTGAGATGCCATGATTTTGCTTTAAGGAGAAATCAGTCAAACTAGTGTGTTAATGAATATACTGAATCCTTGTTTATATGAAAACAGATTAACTTATTTGCATGCACTGCTTTTAAAAATATCGCAACTGTTGGTTTGTAATATTCACTGCCATTGGCAAATTATGTTATCAGCACTTTCAAAATGTGTCTCATGGAGTCATCTTCCTGCAAAGAAAGCTTTTCATACCTCTTTGCACTCCGTTTAAAATGTCAGAAACAGATAAATTGTCAAATTTATCCAATACGTTAACAACGTCTAATGATGATCAATGAATGAAAAATTCGATTACATCATCGTACAATACAAATTTGGAGGATGTGAATCTGTTTATTGGTGCAAATATGACATGGATATTAAGTCAGATAATATCCGAAAACTTAAACATTTTGTTGTCTTGGAGCTGGAATCGGACCGCGTCTCCCTAATAGTTCCGGTATTTAAATCACTACACCACCCAGAACGACCAAGTTTCAAGTTTCCGATTAATTTAAATATAACTATCATATGATTCGCTAGTCGAAGCAACTGGCATTCATATATAGTTTTCGGATATTATCTAACTTAACATCCATGGCATATTTACACCAATAAACAGATTCACGTCTTCCAAATGTGTATTGTACAATGTTGTAATCCCGTATTTCATTCATTGATATTCCGCGCCTCCGGGCGACCACGGAAATGAATTCTAACCCTCCAGATTCGCTATATATGAATGCCGGTTGCTTCGACTAACGAATGCTGTGATGGTTATATCCAAATTAATCTGAAACTTGAAACTTGGTCGTTCTGGGTGGTGTAGTGGTTAGTTTACTCTGGCGCTATTCGGGAGACGGAGATTCGATTCCCGCTCCAGAACGACGAAAGTCTCCAGTTTTGGGATATTATCTGACTTAACTTACATGTCATATGTGCAGCAATAAATGGATTCACATCTTCCAAATTTGTATTAACATCTAATGAGAGTATTGTAAAAATTACGCAATACCATGTGCAACGTTGATCCCTGCGAAGGCTGAATCACCTAATCGTCGATAATGCGTTTCATATCGCAATTTTTCATTCCTGTTTTACGACATATAGTTCCTGTAGTCCCTATCAATACCCGAGTAACCATGAGCTCGAAACGAAGAGAGAATGTATAATGCTTTACACCGAGGAAAAAACTTGTTGATGTTGCTGCAAAATTGGGAAAAGGGGAAAATGCTAAGCAACTTGGATTTCAGTGTAGAATAAGAGAATTAAAAATCGATGATCTAAAAGTTTGGAAAACAAGAAACGATTTTTAAACTCATTTTACAGATAGCAGTAGGAGAACAGACAGTTGATGATTTCAAAACGAAAAAAGAAAGTTGATACAGAATTTACCTGTGTGGTGGTTTCTTCTTTACAATCCTTTCCGAGTTTAAGAACGAGAGAAATTCAGCGAAACAATAAGCTTTATGCAGAGCACCGGAGAACTGTGCACAATTTAAAATATACAACGTGCTTTGAATTATCCATACTGAATGGAACCAATTGAAAAAGTATTTTTTCAATCAGACTCCTTAAACCGGAGAATTCATACATGCTACGTATTCCCACTAGGGACAGAAACAGTGCTTAATTTGCGCCGGAGCTCACCAGAGCTCAGCTCCTGTACTTCTTCATTTTTGGCGAATATTTCAGTATTAGCTGGAGAGATCCGGAGCTCAGAAAGAGACTGTTTTTTGTTTATTCTGTCTTCAGTGTTAACCACACAGGATAGTTCTGGTCCCGTGACCTGCAGCCATGGTGACGCAGATATTTTTAGCACTCTCTTCTCATTGGGTGAAAGGACAGGATACAATCAAACTGGTAATGACGCAATGCTTAATTACATAGCTTAAAAAGGGGGCTCTGGTACTTTTTTCTTTAGAAATTAAGCCCTGGACAGAAATGATCATTTTGAAAAACCGCAAAACATACACTAATGCTCCTCAAGGCAGAAAACATCCGATGAAAAGGATTTTCCGATCGAGAAATTTAAAATACAATTTTTCTGAAAATACAATATTACATTTAACCACCTAGAGGGTGACCTGTGCATCATTCGAAGAAGGAAATGCCTCCAAATATTATTCACGATCAAGTTTCCAGGAAAGGAATTACGGAATCGCAAATATTTGTGCAAAGAGAAATGAACCCTGATAACCCATTTTGTTTTTTGTTTCAAAATGCGTGCTGAAATGATGAATCCTCGTCGAAATTCTCAAGCTGGCAAAAATTACAAAACAACTGCTAAAAAAGAAGAAAAGTGTCCTTATGACCACCTTGGCAAGCCCATGATTTCCTGATTTATACAACAGCTGAAGCAAGAAGAGCCGCTATCTAGATCAGTCATGCATGACAAACATTTTTCTTTCTTTATAACTCTTACAAGTGTTTAGGACATGTAAGATCCTTCTGGAAGATAAATTTAGCTCAAAGAAATACTGGATTTGCAAATATAGTATTCGATGGATTAAATTAAGAGAAGGTGTAACGCTGCTAATACTTTTCAGCTGAATTTTAAAAAGAAAGAAACACTGAATTTGAAGGGTTTATGAAAGAGTCATGATTTCAATATCTATTTGAAGAGTTTACACAAGACCAACTGCGAAACGTTTATGAAACTGTTATCTTGTTTACCAGAATTAATTCAATTACATGTATAACGAAGTGAATTTCTCCGTCATTTCTATCCGCGCCAGGATTCGAACCCGGGTCCACTCATTCCGGAATAAGTTGCTCTACCAGTTGAGCTACGCGGACAATTATTCTGCTTCCTATCTGCCTTTACGTCGTGTGCGTCCTTCTGGCAGGTACGTCACATCTCCTAGTACGTTACACATGAAGACGTGACCCAGGACAGAAATCGAGTGAAGGTTCCAAAGTTACCTGTTATTCCACTTCAAGGCTTTAGGACGCTGAAATTAGACATTTCTTAAGCCACAAAAAGTCAAAACTTATCTGCTCAACGTTTTAGTATGAAAAGGGTAGAGATAAATTGAAATTCCTGTTTCGATAAAAATTTTTTTAAAGGAATACTATGTATGTGCTCGAAGGTTACTGAGTTTGCACTTCACTCAGTGATCACTGAATTATGACCACCTACCTAATACTACGTAGCTCCTCCTTTTGTCCTCAGTACAGCCACTATCCTACGTCGCATTGATTCAATAAGATGCCGGAAGCAGTTGGGTGGTATGTCTAACCAAGCTGTGTGTAATTCGACCTTCAATGCACGTATGGAGTTGATTGGTGCGTCCAGACACGTGATATGCCGTTTCATAGTGTCCTACAAGTGATCTGTAGGATTGATATCGGTGGAGTTTGGTGGCCGATGCATACACTGGAAGTCTGAACTGTGAACCTCAAACCATTCCTGCACACCGTTGGACCTATGTGTCGGCAAATTGGAATTTTGGGAGATTCGGTCGCCATTCGAGAGAAAGTGCAACATTGTTGAGAGTACAGAGTCAGCAAGCAATTCGCGATAGTGGGCACCAGTCATACATTATTCCACAAGAACCAGAGGTTCATGTTCCTGCCAGGAAAGATACCCGACACGTACAACCATCTCCATCGGCTTGTACTGTGGAGACCATGCAGATTGGATCGAGTGCTGCATGTTGTGTGCGCCAAATACGTACACGACCAACCACTGAGTGCAGTAAACTGTGCGACTAATCAGACTAACACACTTTTTCCAGTCATCCGACTGCCAACTTGTATAATATTTGCAGCAGCAGGCGCGTCTTTTGCGCTGATGAACCGTGTTTAGGAAAGGATGTCTTGGCGTCTTCTGCTGTTGTAGTCCATACGTGCGGGCGTGAGACGAATGGTCATGACAGACACTGTCGCGGGTTGATCTTTGTTGCGTTGGATAGTCAACTGTTGAACAGCGCTGCGTCTGGAACCAAGCACCCGCCCTCCGAGCTCCCACAATCTGTTGTTTCTCACTCTGGTAAATTCTTCCGTTTACCCAACACGCTCCGAATTTTATGACCTACTGTTCCACCCACGCTTTACACACTGAGTGGCCACTTTATTAAGACCACCTGACAGTTTTAAGAAAATTAGCTATGGATGCACGCTGTTGCCGCCAGAGAGCGAGGCTAGTATGAAAAGGGAAGGCTTAGTGCTTGCGACAGTAGTAGAAGTGGTTTTTGGGTGACGAAATGAGTAAAAAATGCGATTTGACGGACTTTCAACGTGGGATGATTGTAGGAGCTCGTAGCCATGGAGCGAGTATCACCGAAACCGCCGCATTCGTGAAATGTTCCAGAGCAGCTGTTGTTAAAGTGTTTAAAGACTGGACTGTCAGCCAAAAAACTGGGTCTCTACGTGCAACGTGTGATCGTCATCGACTAGTGACTGCTCGGGTGGAACGGAGAGTGTCCAGACTGGCAACAGACAACAGAAGGGCAACAGTGCAGCAAATTACAGACCATCTTACCCCTTAAATGATCTCTGAATGCACTGTTCGCCGTACACTGCATCAGATGGGATATAGCAGCCGAAGGCCTGTTTGAACATCTTTGCTGTCTGCAGTTAACAAGAGAAAACATCTCCAGTTCGCACAGAAGGACAAGAATTGGACAGTCGATAATTGGAAACAAATTATTTTGTCCGATGAGTCACATTTTCCGTTACACCATGCCGATGGCCGAGTGAGAATTTAGCGGGAGCAGCACGAAAGCATGGACCCCAAATGCATTGCTACAACCCTTCAAGCTGGTGGAGGCAAAGTTATGGTTTGAGGAATGTTTTCCTGGCATGCTTTGGACCCTTTAATTAGTGTTGATCAACGTCTGACTGGCACATGATATTTAAACATCGTTGCAGACCAAGTGCATCCTGTCATGTGGATGGTTTATGCCCATGGCGGTGGCTACTTTCAACAAGGTAATGCGTCCTGCCATAGTGCTCGTATTGTACACGATTGGTTTCAGGAACATGCCGGTGAGTTTACTTTGCTTAGTTGGCACCCAAAATCTCCACATCTCAACCCCATTGAGAATTTGTAGGAAGAAGTTGAAAGAGCCATCAGATAGCTGGATCCACACCCCTGCAATCTCACACTCCTGGAAAGTGCTTTTCATCAAGCATGGTCTCAGATTCCACAAAAAAAACCTATCGAAATCTCGTGGAGTCCATGCCACGAAGAATCGATGCAGTATTAAAGGCAAAAGGTGGCCCAACGAAGTACTGAGGGGTGGTCATAATAAAGTGGCCACTCAGTGTATATGCTACGTCGGTTGACTAATCTCGCCCACCTGGAAATCACGTTGTCAAGGGCCTAATCCTTTTTTGATCAAGGTGGTCATAATTCAGTGATCACTCGGCGTATTTCTACGCTTTCTCTCTCTCTCTTTCTCCGATGTCATCTACGGAAAGGTAAATGTACTCCAAAACGCTGAATCTGTTTTGATCATTAAATACTTTTACATGAAATCCATTTTTGATAGATTACTTTAAATGTAAGCACGCGTGTGTTACCCATGACTTGCTCCTCTCATTATTACGGTGATTCCCGACTTCAATATGTCCTTGATGTCCAGAAAAATGTGTTTTCTTTCCTTTGAAAATAGACTCTGGTAACAAAAAATTAGGGATATTGCGGTTTTGAAGAAAAAACGCGGTGATATGCAAATTTATCGACCAATAGAAATCTGTTTCCAGCGTGGGTTGCTAATTCGTATGTAAATTGACATCGTGAGAACACTACACCTGGCGTAAGATCTCCGATAAAAGTACCCTGCGAGAAGTGAAAGACGAGCTGTTTTACCGCTTGATATTAGAATTTTATTTAAATTTTTAGGGGCTATATAATAACGAAATATGTGTTATTTCTTCCAACAGCCAAAATTTTAAGCTGAAATTTTTGAAAAATTGAAATCAATGGGTCGAAAGACAGATGTAAGTAATTGGTAGAAAAGTATCACAGCTTTTGGTAGGTCAAAACGACACAGCGTTAAAGAAGTTGCTAAATTTGCAGGTGTTAGCAAAAGAGCAGTTCTACGTGTTTATAAAGATTGGTGTAAGTCAAACTTGACTGAAAATAAAACGAAAAACTGTGGAACAAATACCATTTTGACAAGTCGTGACCGGCGCAGAATTTCTCGCCTAGTCAACGAAAACAGATTTCAAACTAGCTGAGAACTCCTCCAATCAATTAAAAATGAACCTCACACATTCACCTGTACATCTGAGCTGACACTGAATAGGGAACTTCATCGAATGGATATCTGGAGTAGAGTTGCGAGACTGAAACCAATGTTAACTTCAGCTCACAAAGGAAGTCTAAATAGATTTTCAATCCTAACTGTGTTTCAAGAGTTCTTGCCAAAGCAGGTGGGTCCGTAATGCTGTGTGGTTGCTTTAATGGTTGTGAATTAGGCCTACTAGTAGAATTGAAAAATACGATGGATCAGCATGCTTATATAGAAATGTTTGACAATCATGTGTTTCCTTTTGCACATTTGCTGGATTCTTATTAGGTAACTTGTCCGATTTACCAGGATGGCAACTGCAGGATTCACAGAGCTGAAGCTCTTATGCATTGGTGTGAAGAGCATGATGCAACTTTGGGACACATGGACTGCCCAGCTAAATCAACAAATTTAAATCTCGTCGAGAATTTATGGGACCAACTTGAACGAAGTGTAAACACCAAACTTCAGCATCCCAGGAATCTCAATGAATTGCGAGACAAACTCTTCTTAAAATGGTCAAACATTGACTCAAGTCATTTGAATCATCTTGTAGAATCTCCGTCAGCAAGAATTAATGCTGTGATCTCTGCACGTTGTGATGTAATTAAGTATTAAAAGTAAATTTCTGGAGGTGACTAATTTTTTGTCTAATGTATGTATATATAGGTTCATTCTTCTTCGAGTAAAGAAACTTTATAAGCATTTCTTAGTTACGAAATGTTCTTATTTGTCCTAATTTCATTCGCTTCCTCGTGGAATGGGAAGTAAATCAGATTCATTGTAGAAACAAGTTAAATTTTCCAATTATCTGTATGAACCAAGCGCACTCCTTTGAATCCCCTAACAGCATGTACCTTGGTGAGTGAAACGTTATTCCTGAATGCAGCAAACTTTTGATGATGCAAGAAAACTATACACACTGATATCCTTCTGCATAGTACAGGTCGTTCTTTTCTATTATATAACTTTACTAATGTTCCACCAGGGCCACAATCCCACGAGAGTACCACTGGGCAGGCTTTGAGGACAGAAATTCTCTGATGCCGGATTGCCGATGCAACACTGAAGCAAAGTTCCGTCCTTGTAGGAAATAGGCCGTGGAACGAAACAAGTGGTAGTCGGACGCTGCATGTTTCGGATAATGTGGAGGATGGGACCGAATCTCAAGCCTTTCCAGTTCTTGCAATTTTTTCGACGGGCCACTCTGGAGGTCTGACTCGTATGATTCAATTGCAGCAACGCTCGTTTCCTGTTGTTGAGTGCTGGGTAATTTTGGCAAAGAGCACAATGGACTGGCGGCAGTTATTCTAGCAACAGATCCCGGTCCACAGCCTGACCATCTAGAACTAATTTCTAGTGCGCCGGGTGCTCACAATTCCACCAAATGTTCATCATGACGTTTCTCTCGAATTGTCCTCTTTACACCTTGGATTGTGCTTCCTGGATTATGCTTCAGTGTCTAGTTCCCATGTAGTAAGGGAACGTAGGAAATACAGGAAATACAGGAAATACACTTTTCATCACCTGTGACAATACGCTGCCAAAACCTACCGTCCTGTTGATTTGAAGGAAATCTAAGTCAACAATCTGCATGTTGTTCGGCCTGATGGGGTGTGAATTCATGACAAGCCTTTTGTCTGCATCTGGAGGAGAAAGCAAGCTGACGGAGGTGACGATTGATGGATTGGGAAGACCCTTCTCCTGCTACCAATTGTTGTGTACTGGTACTGGTGTTCGCTGTCACAGCTTCGACCAAGGTTTTAGTGTTTGCGGTCGTTGGACCTTCTGTCCTCAGTCTGTCTTCAAAACTGGTTTTCCTAGGATTGAAACGAAGGAACCATTTTCGCGCATTGCTTCTGTCTACTGTTTCCTAGACTTCCACTGCACAAATTTCTCAAGCTGATGCATTCTCCTCTAACCCTTTGTTTCGTTCAATAACGCCGTAGGAACACACGAAGAACACGTATTTCTGCCTCCATTCTCAGCTCGCAAATGCACGTCATTATCCCCTTGTGTTCCACTGCCCCTACAAAATGCTGGCGTCCGTATCGCACAAGAACGGAGGCACAACATTTTTAAAGCTCAAAACTGAATGAAATCTATGCTCACCTTGATATCACAGTTGATCGGTTATATCATATACTTACCAAAACTAGTATGACCTCATTTGAGGAATTTCGGTGCTGTAGTTGTTACATTATGTACTATAATGCGATTGGTTGCGCTTAAATTCAACTTTCACTTTTAGTTTATTTCCCCATGTAAATTTTGAGTTTATTCTCTTCAAGCGTTTCCACCTTAACGCTATGTTTTACACACTCACTGTATGTTATGTGGCAACAGTCTTGAGGTCATGTGTATTTATGAGGTCACGTGTGTTTGTTTTGACAAGAGTGATGTATATAATGTGTGAAGCGAGCAGTATTTAGTGTGGGTAGATTAGTGCAGCCTTATGCAGCACTTTAAAGACTATAAGACGTATATTTTATTAAATTGTGTTGATATACTACATATCGCATATGTCAAATGGAAACTTTAAAAGTACGACAAAAAATTCAAAATACAGTGTCATCGTCCTATAGTTTGACAATATTGTTACCAATGACTAAAATATTTTCTTACAGCTGGCAATATGGTGCACACACAAGCTTAGTGGCGTAACAGTAGCAGTGTAAAAATGGCCGCCTCACTTGAAACATGCAGCAAAGAGGAGCAACGTTCTGTCATCCGTTTTTAGCACGTCTTCCGTAAAAAAAGATCGTGCTTATGTTATCGGTTTGTCCGTCCGGTCGCCTGTCGACACGATATCTCTGAAACTAATAGTGCGATTTAAAAGGGGTTTTTTTCATTAGGAAGCTTGAAATGTGCGAATGATGATCCTTTATTTCATTTTTTTCTTTTTTACGATGCAAAATTCAGCCGCTAGAGGGCATAAACGTAAATATCGAATTAAGAATGCATTTTACTATATATATTTGTTTCTAAACATCCAGTTCAATTTTTTTACCTTCAGATTCCGTTCATAGCAGACTATTTTAAGTATGGTCGCTTTTCCAAGTTACGCATAGATTCTCTGCTAGGGGGCGTAAAAGTAAATTTCGTTTCCTCCGATATCTGTGCTTCTAAAGCTCCTATTTGAAAAACAAATTCTGCAGCGAATACTGTTCCTGATCGGAAATATTTTCCATACAAATTTTAATTTTTGCTATAAAACCGTTTGGCCACCAGGGCGCGTTAGTGTTGATTTCTACTTCTGATGTATTTGCATCAAAATCTCAGTTTCTAAAATCTCGATTGAAGAAATTCTTCCGTGGGCAGATACTACCACGTGGACAAATCTTTTCGGAATATTTTCTTCTTAAAATAATGTATGGTTTCTTCGCCAGGTGGCGTAGATGTACATACATTTTTTGTCAATATCTCTGCTTCAAGTGGTCCAATTTGAAAAATGTCTTCTTTGTTGAACAGTTTCCAGTGCGACATGTTTTTCATATAATTTCAAAATTTTCAAGTAATTCATTGACTTTCCGCTATGGGGACTACTGGTAAATTGCGCTTTCCCCGGTATCTCGGCTTCTATAGCTCCGATTTGAAAAATTCTTCTTGCATCGGAGACAGCTCCCGATGGAAAATCTTTTGCATATAATTTCTAATTTTTGGTAAAAAATGGTTTGGCCACCTTGGAGCGTAAGCGTTAATTTCCGCTTCGTAGGTATCTGCAGCAAAATCTGAACTAAAAGCTCAATTGAAAAGATTATTTCGTGGACCGATACCGCTCATGTCAATATCACTGGTTCTAAAAGTCGGATTTGAAAAATTCCTTCTTTGTTAGATAGCGTTTCTGGTGTAAAATGTTCCTCATATAATTTCAAAAATTTCAAGTAATGCATAGACTTTCCGCAAGGGGGTGTAAAGATAAATTGCGTTTTCCTCGATATCTCTGCTTCTAACATTCCGATTTAAAAAATTCATTCTGCAGCGAATACAGCTCCTGATAGGAAATGCTTTGCACATAATTTCAAATATTTGATAAAGAATGGTTTGGCCACCAGGTGCGTAAGTTTCAATTTCTGCGTCTGATGTATTTGCAGCAAAATATGAGCTGCTGAAAACTCGACTGAAAAAATTCTTTCGTGTACCGATACCGCTTACATCGAAAAACCTTTTGAAAATACCTTCTTCTTAAAATAACGCATGTTTTTTTTAACAGGGGGCGTAAGGCCATATTAATTTTTGTCGATATCTCTGCTTCTAAGTGTCCGATTTGAAAAATTATTTCTTTGCTGAAGAGCGTTTCCGTGGGTAAATGTTTCTCATATAATTTCAAATTTTTCTTAGCGCACAAGTCTGCCACTAGAGGGCGTAAGCTCACCTTTCTGTTTACAGCAATATCTGCCAGACTATAAACCCGATTGATACACTTCTTTCTTCGGTCAGATACAAGTAACTATGCAAACTCTGTGGGCGTATTTTCTTTACAAAATAGTGCACACTTTCGCCGATAGGGGCGCAAATGCTTATTCTGTTTTTCTCAATATCACTGTTTTTGCATGTACGATTTAAAAAATTATTTCAACATCGGTTGCCATTTCTCTTGTAGAACACTTTAGGCTAGTATATGGGGAATTTTATAGTTCACAGATCTGTCTGTAGGTGGTGTTTGTGTATTTCAGTTTGCAACTGTATAGCCGCTGCTAAAACGCCATTGAGAAATTTCTTCTTTACTGTATGTTATTCGCTACAGCAGAGATATGGAGCATTATCCTCTTTAAATAACGCAAAGTGTCCCGCTAGATGCGCCGAGGTCGAAAACTTTTTTCCCCTATCTCTGCTCCCGGGGGACGTATTTGAAAAGTTATTTTCCCTTAGCATAGCTTTTTCGATGAGGAATATTTTTCGCCTATCTTCAACTTTTCCGTTATGCAAACTTTTTCCGATAGCAGACGTAGACTTATATCGTGCTTCCTTCTATATTTCTCCTTTTAACTGTTCAATTTGAAAACCTCTTTTTCTCTGGTACCTTCCTTGTAGTATGTGAAACTCTTTGTTCGCCATTTGTTAATTTTCGTAACGTGCTTTTTAGCCGCTGGTGGAACTAAGTAGATGTTTCTATTTCTGGATGTTTTATCGATTGTCAGAACCAGTTGTATGTTTTCCAAATTGGTTCCATTGACTTTGAACAGTTTGATAAATTAAATTTGCGTCAGAATGGATTCCAAAGACGTGCTTTTCAAACCCGAAAATTTGATGTCATCTTCCTTGTTCGAGTGGTGAAGGCGTGAAACTTATTGAAATTCATCGTCGTATGAAGTAGCAGTATGGTGATGCACGTTTGTTACTCCAGCAAGTGTACAAATGGACTAGGACATTTCGAAACGGCGTGAGTTTTGTGAAAGTTTCTCCTCGACCGGGTCAGACACACATAGTGGTGACACGACAGTTCATGACAGCAGTTGAAGGCACTGTGATGGAAAATTGCCGAGTGACAGGGGATGATATAGCCGCACTTTTGAACATCAGTCATGGCTCAGCGCACCACATCATCCATGATGTGATCAGTTCAACAAAGCGTCTGCAAGGTGAGCAGCCCGCCAGCTGATTGCATAATTGAAACAACTACGTGCTGATGCCTGTCAAGAACTTTGGCTGCGCTTTGAAGCAGAATGTAATGGCTTCCTACAGAGAATTGTTACTGGAGGTGAAACCTGGGTTCACTATCATCAGCTAGAAACCAAGTGAGCTAGTAAGAAACGGCGCCATCCCTTTTCGCCAAAACCGAAGAATTTCTGCAAGCAGCCAACTGCATGGAAGGTTATTCTGACTCTCTTTTCGGATGAACAAAGTGTAATTTTGGAGTCCTATATGCCCAGGGGGAACACTGTAACCAGTGACACGTATGCAGTTCTTACCAAGAATCATCTTCTACCTGCCATCAAATCCAAACGACGTGGACTTCTGAGTACTGGTGTCTTGTTGTAACTTGACAACGCCCGGCTCCATTCTGATCGGTTGCAACCATATAAGACCAGAACTTCGAGTTTCTTGCACAACCGCCGTATCTATTAGGAACACTGTAACCAGTGATACATATGCAGAACTTATCAGGAATCATCTTCGGCCTGCCATCAAATCCAAACCATGTGACTTCTGAGTACTGGTTTCTCTCTGCAGAATGACAACGATCGGCCCCATACTTCCCGTGCAACTGTTATAACCATACAAGACCTGCACTTCGACTGTCTTCCACGCCCGCCGTACTCACCAGACTTTTCTCCAAGGGATTACCACGTGGCTGGACCATTCAAACATGCGATGAAAGGAAAGACTTTCAGGTCCGATGACGGGGTGCAGGAGGTGGTGCATGAGCGGCCGCACACGTGACCAAAATATTTTTTTTTCTATACTAATCTATGAACTTTGTAAGCGCTGAAGGATTTGTATTGCACAAAATGGAGATCACATTGAAAAATGTTACAAGTATGTACCACGTTTGCTGAATATATTGTGCGAAAAAAATAATCTATTATTTTCATTTGACTCTGGCTTGTATATACACATTCAGCCTCATGTCCTAGAGGTACAGTCTCTGAAACTACTGAAGTATCTTGAAGACAGAGAAAAACGACATTTGTTCATAAGTTGAAAACGACTCTTTTCTGGTTGTTAGGTCAGGTAATATTGCTCACTGTACAATTAAGGGTTTTATGTTAGCTTTCTGGAGCATAAAGTAAAGAAGTTCCACTGTTAAAAAAACCACCGATGCTACGATAGGTAATGTTATGAAGCGATTAATTAAAAAATACACGCTAACGTAAGATACAGAAGTTTCACGTGGTTATTCACAAGAATAAATTTTTCATAGTTTAAAAGGAACCAATGTTTGTTGAGCGTTAACTTCTGTATTAAAATCTGTTTTCATAATTTAGATTTAATTACGAAATAATATGCTTATGCATTTATGTAGAATGCTTCATCTTATACGATCTATTAAAAACACTGTGTGCAAAGAAATCATGTATACTCTAAAACACCTCTTATGATATCCGTAAAGTATGTAGTTTACATAATATTTTATGTATAGGGCGAAGTGACGAAATGCAAAATTGAAATGTTTATGATTTCTGTTCGCTAGAAGGTTGTATTTCTAGGTTTCTTCAGAGAGAGATTTTTTCAATAAAAAGATGGTTTTTGTAATCACTGCATTTTAAATGAAATGTTTTCGAAAGCAAATGTATTTCATTTTTAGAAAGAATTATATTTTTCTAGATAAAATATAACATAACAGATGTGTGTGTCATATTGTTTCTCTTGAAACGATTTTTTGGCTTTTTGTAAAAAGGCAAAGAAATACAGGAAACATTAAAGTTTTTCTTTAATGCTTCCCAAAATGAATCATTTTTTTTGTTACCGAAGTAGTACTGTACATTATTTTTACAATTTCCACGGTCATGAGGTTTAGAAAACCTAAGAACAGAATGATGTAAGCACTGACCATTACAGTTGCATGCCGAATCCCGCCAGCGTTTGGAAAATAGTATCTTTATAGAAATGTCCAAGATGTCCAACAAATATAGTTCCAGAAAATGTTGCTGCAAATTAAAGCGAAAGCCATGTTCTCTTCCAGTCTGTCAGAATAAATGCCGGGTTTTAAGTTTTCGACAAGGAATCCTCTTCAGCGATGAAGAAACACTCGAGACGTTAATTAAATTTCCTTCCCGTTGTACACTCCCTCCAGGAGAAAGTCACAAGTCACAGGAAATTCCTTTTAACTCGTTGAAGTGCAATTATTCCTTTTAGTGGAAGTAGCCAAAGTTGGAGGATAGTTTAAGAGCCATGAGCGGATTCCTGATCAACCTCGACTTCGAATTGGATTGTCTGTTTCTCAGTCTGAACTTTTCGAAAGAGAACCGGACTTTTGTGATTTATGAGGCCACAAAGAACAAATAAAGGGCTGTTTCGAATTTCGTGTTTAATTAGTTTTCCTTTCATCTGTATTGAGATTGCGATTTGTAGAGAATGAAACCTACATTCGAAAATGCCTGAGGCTGGTCTCTGATATAAGTCCTTTCAATTTGTTTCTGACCGAAACGATCAGAGTAGGGCATCACACATTGATGAATTCCAAATATTTTAAGGAACTAGAACTCGGCCAAGGCAAACCCTGATTAGGTTCCAATACATACACAAAGAGAAAACGCAGCTTCAGGCTAATGTCCAAAGAGGGGATTCAATTGAATTCAAGATTGCGAATTCTTCTTTGAGTAGTAAGGATGACGCAAATTCTACTTTGAGTAATAAGGATAGCGCCGAATTTAACAAAAGTTCTTACTATCCCACTTATATGCAAATTTGTGTTTTCATTTTAAATTTTTCAGTCAAGTGACGTTGTAAACAGTGGAGTTTTATGCAACCTAATGAGAAAACGTGACTGTGTAAAACGTGGAAGTATATGAAAGATCTTGTTAGTGGCGGCACCAATAGAACTAACAAGTTAGTAAAATCATGCAATGCATTGATTATAATAGGCTTTCCAACATAATAGAAAGCCTTACCCAAGTTACTACTGAAGTTATGAGGATAATGGCTGTGGAATAAATCTCGGTCCTGTGACCTGACCTTTGATCCTATTTCGAAGATATTCTACAGAACCGGTTCAGTATAGCTCCGAAATAACATGATAAAGTTTTGTCGCAATCGAAGCATTTTTACGTAAGTTATGATGCATAGAAGCTATTAAATAGATCCCGCTACTGTGTTCTAACCTTTGACCCCAGTTTCATCCATTTTCAATAAGATTTGTCCCCGGGCAGGCCCCTACAACGTACTTACATTTCATCCAAATAGAATAATTTTTACGCTAGTTATGACGCATAAGGGCGGTGGAATAGATCCCGCTCCTATGTCCTAACCTTTGACCCCATTTCGTTCACTTTCAATAGGGTTCCTTCCCAAGTGATCCCCCTCCACATACTAAAAGTTCATCGAAATCGAACAATTTTTACGCGAGTTATTGTGCGAACGGGCATACGCACACAACGTGTGACGTAATGAGGCCGATGGGAATCGCGACCATCTGCTCGAAAGAGTGTGACATCATAAAACTTTAATAGGATGCACACACAACGCGTGACGTAATGAGCCAGATGGAGTGACCGCTTGCCAACATCTCAAGCTCGAGTTTGTGACGTCATAAGATTTCTAAGCATGGGCAACATTAATGAAACGACGCCATGACAGTAAAAACGTGGTAATTCGGGCTGGTTATTTAACCCACTAAACGAATTTTCCTAAAGTCGAGATCAAGCTAAATTGATTTCTAGTACCAAAAAACGGTAGGTTAACGACGTTCATCAAAATCCTTAGAGCCGTTTTCAAAATAAATTTACATACATACAAGAATTGCTCCTTTAATAGTATGGGATAAGGGCGATGGAATGGATCCCGATCCTATGTCCTGACCTTTGACCCCATTTTGTCCATTTTCAATAGGGTTCTTCCCCAGGGGGTCCCCTACCATATATTAAAATTTCATCGAAATTGAACCATTTTTACGCACGTTATGACGCATAAGGGCAATGGAATGCATCCCGCTCTTATGTCCTGAACTTTGGCCCCACTTAACCATTTTCAATACGTTTTATTCCCAGGTGGTCCCCTACAATACACTAAAATTTCATCGACATCGAACCATATTTACGCAAGTCATGACGCATGAGGGCAATGGAATGGATCCCGCTCCTATGTCGTGACCTTTGACCCGACTTAACCTATTTTCAAAAGGGTTCATTCCCAGGGGTCCTCTACAATATGCTAAAATTTCATCGACATCGAACCATATTTACGCAAGTTATGACGCATGAGGGCAATGGATTGGTGAGCATGGCAGCAACCGGCGGGACGCTATTTACCACAGTGTACTATTCCTACCGTCAAGTTTGGTGCTGACAGTCGACCCGTGTGGGGGTGCTTTTCGTGGTATGGTCCCGGCCCATTGGTTATCGCGGACAAACCTGTTAACCAGCAAGTCTACCTCGATATTCTGGACAATTATGCCTCACCAACTTTGTGACAATACTATGGAACTGAGCCTTGTTGGTACCAGCAGGATAATGCACCCAGGCCATAAAGCAAGGACTGTTATGGAGTGGTTTGACAATAATTCCATATCATGTGTGGACTGACCAGCACACAGCTCGGTCCCATAGAGCTCCTATGGAGTGAAATAGAGCGCCGCATAAGACGTTTGAAATCAAGGCCTACTACTAAGCAACAGTTAGCGGCAGCATTTTGTGCTGAATGAAAGCGCATACCTATCGCTGTGTTCCAAAAACTTGTAGAAAGCATGTCTCGAAAGATCAGTGCATGCATTAAGGCCAAAGGGGAACCTACACCGTATTAATGTATGTCCATAAATGTTATGTTGTGTTTCTCTTCTACAGTAAGTGTCCGGTGACTGGTGTCAATATAGTGTATAATATATGGAGCTAGCGGCCAGTGCGACATGAAGGAAGAGGGTGCTAAGAATCCCTGGAGGACCGGACTAGGCTGCCATCTGATGCTGACCTTGGCTAGGTATAATGGACGCTCCCTATCTTTTGATTCAAGGCTTCTTGAATTGGAAGAGGAACTACCAAAGATCAAGTGGGACATCGTCGGGCTAAGTGAGGTAAGGAGAAAAGGAGAAGATCTCATTGAGCTGAAAAGTGGACATCTCTTTTACTACCGTGGGACAGATACTGGCAAAACTACTGGTGTTGGATTTATAAAAAACAAGAAACTGAAGCATAAAGTTGTAGAAGTTGAAAGTTCTTCTGACAGAGCTGCACGACTCGTTATCCAACTCTCGAGAAGATACCAGGCTCAGATTATTCAAACTTATGCACCCACCACAAGTCATCCTGAAGAAGAAATTGAAGAATTTTATGAGGAAATTCGTCATCTAAATAATTAAGGTAAGCAGCACTTAAAGATAATTATGGGAGATTTCAATGCAAAAATAGGGCAACGGCCACAGAATTAAACTTCAGTAGGTAAATTCGGTCACGGCAACAGAAACCAGCATGGAAATACTCTCGTAGATTTTGCAGAGGCAAAAGGGTTTTTCATCTTGAACTCTTTTTACAAGAAAAAGCCACACAGGAAATGGACATGGAGACATCCAAATGGGACGACAAGTGAAATTGATTTTATTATGTGTAACAAAAAATTCGTCATAGAAGACTGCAGTGTGCTAAACAAGTTCAACACAGGTAGTGACCATAGATTGGTGAGATGTAAGATGCACCTCAACACTAAACTGGAACGTAGCAAGCTCATAAGACAAACAAAATGTATTGACATAACCAACCTTAAAAAACACCATAATACCTTCAAGTTGGAACTGAAGAACAGATTCTCTGCTTTAGAAGGCCTAACATCGGAAGAAGTGGATATTTCTGATGTTAACAGAAAAGTAACCAATGTTGTTATGGAAACAGCAACAAAATTAGCTGTGTCTAAGAACAAGTTGCATGTGAACAAATTATCAGGAAAAACCAAAATGTTGATGCCAAAAAGAAGAGAGATGAGGACAACTAAAGAAGATGTGATTTCCAAAGTGGAATATGTACAGCTATGCAAGACAGTACGAAAACGTATCGCTGAAGACGTAAGGAAATTCAACTGTGAACTAGTGAGGAAAGCAATTGAAAACAATAAAAGCCTACAGATAGCAAAGAGACATCTCAGTAAGGGAAGAAAATAGATTATGGCACTGAAAAAAGAAGATGGTTCTGTAACAAGGAATAGATGCGAAATTTTGACAAGAGTAAAAGATTTCTACTCCAAATTATATAAAAGGGATGATACATGTTCTCCAGACATCATGAAAGGTACCAGTACCAGAGTTATTCCAGTCCTCCCAGCAGAAGTTGCACATGCAATCAAGAATATAAAGCGGAGAAAAGCTCAAGGAGAAGATGGAATTACTGTACACATCATACAATAAGCAAGTGGAGAAATCGAAACAGCACTCGCTCAAATTTTCACTCGATGCCTTAATGAAGGGAAGATTCCTGAGGATTGGAACAACGCTGCAATGATCCTGCTACATAAAAAAGGTAGCATTGAGGATCTCAGGAATTACAGACCTATCAAACTCCTATCAGTGGTTTATAAAATCTACACTAAAGTTCTTTCACGCCGTTTGAAGGCAAAACTGGACATGGCTCAACCGAGAGAACAAGCTGGATTCAGGAGTGGCTGGAGCACAATAGATCATATCCACGTACTTAGAGAACTAATTGAAAAAGCGAGGGAATATGAACTTCCATTGTGCATGGCTTTTATCGATTATGATATAGCCTTTGATTCGGTGAAACAATCAGCAGTTACAATGGCTCTGAAATTCTGCGGTATTGAAGATGCATACATTAATTTTATTAATAACATCTATGAAAATGCAAGTGCTAGGATTTGGCTGTTTGAAAATACAACACACATAAAAATTTGAAAAGGAGTGAGACAAGGTGACACCATATCTCCGAAGCTCTTTAATGCGACATTGGAAAATGTCTTTCAATCACTGAACTGGGAAAACAAAGGGATAAAGATTAATGGAGATTATCTAACCCACCTTCGTTTGGCTGATGACGGAGTTATTTTTGCAACTACCCCATCAGAGCTGCAGAGTATGATCCAGGAACTTGCTGACAAGAGTAAAAAAGTGGGATTAAAAATGAACTTTCAGAAAACAAAAGTGATGTTCAATGCTTTTACAAGAAATGAAGATTTATCGATTGATGGAGAAAAGCTGGAGATATAAGACACATACGTTTATCTTGGACAGCAGATATCAAGTGAGGGTCACTTTGATGAAGAAATTATTCGGCGTACAAAACTTGCCTGGAGAGCTTTTGGAAGAAACAGCATAATTTTCAAGAGCAATATGCCTTTTATTTCTTAAAAGAAAAGTGTTCGATCAATGTATCCTTCCAGTGCTTGCGTATGGTGCAGAGACGTGGACCTTAACTAAAAGAGGCATACAAAGGCTGCAGACAACTCAAAGCAGCATGGAGAGGTGCATGCTTGGTGTAACCAGGAGAGATAAGAAGAGGAACTCGTGGACCCAAAAAATGACAAGAGTGGAAGACATCATGATCAGAGTAAAATCCCTGAAATGGCAATGGGCTGGACATTATGCCAGAAGGACAGACCATCGATGGACAGTCGAAATTTTATATTGGATTCCATGGGACAGCAAAAGACCCAAAAGAAGACCACATGGGAGATGGGTGGATGAAATTCGAAAGTATGCGGGAGTGACATGGAGGAGACTGGCACAAGACAGACCGTTGTGGAGGAAACTTGGGGAGACCTTCGTCCAGCAGTGGATTGATAATGGTTGACAATAATGATGATGATGATACGTAGCTAGCAGGAAAAGGTGTGGCAGTCGTAGAAGCTGTCTTATGTTGTAAAGGGTATTTTTCATTAATTCAGCGTCTGTCAATTTGAGTGGTGTTATTACCTACATATTTCGTGTTAAAGCTTCTTTAATCTACTATTGCATTTACTAACTCACGTTAATACGATTACGTTACTACAGCTGTTAAGAGATATTTGCGTGATTATCTAGAAGTTCTTCATTACTGAAGTGCCGACTGAGTTTTGGCTGAATAAAAGACGAACTTAAGCAACTACTTCCTTGAAGATACACTGCTGGCCACCCAAAATGCAACACCAAGAAGGACACGAAATAGCAAAGCCAGATTTACTGGACACATAACAACAGATAGAAAAATGAAACGATTGAGCTTACAGGCTCGTGCGACTTGTGGAACACGCAGACATCAATAGTTCGTGTGGCCCCCCATGGCTGGCAATAACAGCTGCTGCACACCGCGGCATCGAACGAAAGAGGCTTTGGATTTTGGCTTGGGGTATGTCGGTCCAGGCTGCTTCCACACGTAGCCACAGTCTTTAGGCGTAGCCGTGTGTGGTGCTTTCCGGGCCACTCGGTTGCCCATCAGCGACCAGACGTGTTCCATGGCGACATTTCGAGAAAACAGGCTGGCCACGGCAGCAGTGACACCTGGTGAGGCATGAAGAATTGTTGTACAATGCGTGCCACTTGCGGGCGCGCATTGTCCTGCTGAAACGTGGCCGCTGGAAGGTCCTGCAGGTAAGGGAGGACTACAGGCTCCAAAACGTCGGAGATGTAGGGGTGGCTGTTGAGTGTACCAGTGATGCGTACAAGAGGGGTGCGGGTGTCATATCCAATTGCACCGCAAACCATAACGCAAGGCGACGGGCAGGTATAGGGAAACATAAGGCAGTCGTCATACAGGCTCTCGCCACAGTGCCGCCACACGCGGATCCGACCATCGTGGTGTTGCAGGCAGAAGCGGGATTCGTCGGAGAAGTCAATGTCGTGCCATTCCGTAGTCCAGGTGTGGCGTTTAACGCCCACTGCCATCGCCGGTGATGTAACGTCAATGGTAATCGGAGCAATGGGCACCGTGCGACAAGTCCCCGCTCCTGCAGACGACGTTGAACGGTACGTGCTGACACCGGTTGTTGCGCAACACACCCTAATTTCTGCGCTAACGTTCGTGATGTGGCGGTGCGAGCCGTCAGTGCCCGCCGCACAACATGTCGGTCCTCTCGTTTGGTGGTGTGCCGCGGTTGCGGAAATCTTTCACGTCGGTCCGCCCGTTTCTCCTGCAGCCACTGTATCCATACTCGCCTCCCTGTGGCTAGATGTCGTCCCACAGTGGCGCCGATGTCTCGGTACAATAAACCGCTGTCGCGATAAGCAAGTATTCGTACTCTGTCGAACTCCGAAACGTGCTGGAATGACTCCGTATTCTGCGACGAGTCATCAGGAAGCTTCCCACTCACAGGCCCGGCAGCACAACACACTTCCACTACTTACACCCCGCCTTCTGTGCACCCTTCTTATAGTGCTTCTTGGTGGCGTGCCGAACGCACATGATTTGCATATGCCCTGCAATGCTAATCGTTTGCATGTCCTCTCGCGGGTGACGCATGCTGCGAATTTCAAGCCAATCGGATGCTTCCTTCTTAGTGTTGCATTTTGAGTGGCCATCAGTGTATTTGAGTGACTTTGTTCATGCCGTAAGCAATGCACTTTTACGGCCACATTTTATCCGAATGTTAGCGGTTTTGCCGGATTTCACATACTCCTAATACACACTTGCTACGGTTTGGCGCGGAATTCCTAACAGTTTCGCCGTTGCGCTGATTGAATATCCGGCCTCCCTGAATCCCATGATTTGATCCCGATCAAACTCACTTAAGTCTCGTCCTCGACCCATGCTGGCACCTAACGGAATGTTTCCTGTACGTACCGACCCGCTCTATTTATAGCCCCAACCGGCTTGCTGCACACCGCGATTTGCTGCTCTCCCGCTGCTTTGCGTATTTTCACCGGGGTGTGCGTAAGAATTTCTCTTTTTAGTGTATATTGGTACCATGAGATTAAAACAGGCGTAACTATCTCTGCCAATCATGCAGACATAGTGCCATATGACAAAAGGCAGAAGAAAGCAGTCATTATCGACATATCGGTGCCATTGGACCGTAATACTCAGAATACCTATGCAACAAAAACAACAAGTAGTGGAAATGGCTGCTGAGATTAAACAGATGTGGAAGCTGAAAACAGTTCACATACATATGTCTACTGATTATCTCTGCAACTGATATAATACCTCAGGCTCTTATAACTCAGCTTGATGCTTTAGGTCTACAACACCTAAGGCCCAAAATCCAAGAAGCAGTTATTCTCCAAAGATGCCACATCGTACGTAGATTTCTAAACCACGAGTGGCTATACCTGTGCTTGGCCGTAATGACAAGTGGACCATGCTACAAATGCCATTGCTGTAGATGAGAAAATTAAATAAAATATAATAATAATAATTATTATTATTATTATTAAGATGATCCCACCTCTTCCTGAGGTTTTTCTCTTCCTTCCGGGACGTGCACGACGTACCAAGTCTGGGAAATGGTTTTACTTTTCTCTCAATTGTCCAGGAACTTCTTTTCTATCCTACAAGTGTTCAGCATAGCTGCCTTCTGTAATTCCATGTAGGTGTTAGGTTGAAATTCTAGTGTCTGTATAGAGCTGTATATGGTCTTAGGTACAACTCCTGTGGCTGATATTATTATGGGGACGGTGGTGACGTTCTCCTCCATATGCCACATTTCCTTTACTTCGAAACCGTAGGTCGTTATACTTCGGCAGTTTCTCTGCGTGCGTCTTCTCGATGTTGCACGTGTTGGGCACGGCTATGTCAATGAGGTATGTTAACCTCTTGTCTATTGTCTAACAGGACGATGTCGGGCCGATTGTGGGGTTGGTCTAATCTGTTCTGATCGATCTGTCCCGGTACATCTTGTGGGTGTTGATCCCTAGAACCGTTGTTGGGTAATACTTGTAGTAATAGAACGGGCTCAATTGTAATGAGGTGGTGCTTTCTTGACAATTTCTGATGGACAATCTTGGCGACTTGATTGTGCCTGTTCGTGGACGCTGTTTGTGTGAGAACTCTGTACCCTGCTGTGATAGGGTGGATATCTCTGGCGCTTGATGGTATTGCCGAAATGTGTCGCTTTCCACTGACGTGTCCTTCAGGGTATTCTTCCAATAGTTTCTGGTGTTTACAACTGATCTTGTATAGCCATCTGGAACCCTTCCGTCTCGGGAAAGAGTGATCCGTTTGTTAGCTATGCATTGGATGCAGTCTTATCCACATGGTCCGATTGCAGATCATTGTAGTGCCTTCCGTGTAGGACTTTCTTGCTCTAAGCTTCTTCTTTTGGTTCCCGCGTTTCAATCTCGATGATCTGAGAAGAGAGGTCTAGGGTTGTGTACTTCTTACCACTCAGGTTTTTCGCTTGGTGAAGCGGTCCCTTGCTCTGATGAAAGTATTTTCTGAGGCTGCTGATGTCTTTGTCTCGGTGTTCCATAAGGTCAATCATTCCCCGTCCTGCTTTTGCCTGTCCAATGGTCAGCCTTTCTATTGCTGGCTTCGAGTGGTGCTGGCATGTTTAGTGAGGGTTGTCCTGGTATTGCGGGTTATTTCCTCAAACTATATTGTGGTCCACTTGATAATTCCGAAGGAATAAGTGAGGGCTGGAACTGCGTATGTGTTGATAGCCTGAGTGATGTAGCGAGCGTTGAGCTTGGTCATCATTAGTCTCCTCAGCCTTTGGTTATATTTGGTGGCTAGACTGTTATTTATGTTTTTGTGCTCCAAGCGTTGTGCTTGAAGCATACCAAGGTAATTATAGACTTCTCCTTCCTCCATAGCTGTGATCTGTTCTCCGATCTTCAGTTGGTAACTACGTGCATCATGCTTTCCGTGGTTCATGCCTTGTATCTTGCATTTCTGTAAGCCGAATTCCATCCCGATATCATTGCTGAAGCCCTCGGTGATCAGGATTAATTGCTGCAGTTAGTTCTGCGACGATTCGTACAGCTTAATGTCATCCATCTACATGAGGTGGGAGGGTTTGTACTTACTGGTTTTGTTGCACTTGATAGTAAAACCATACTTGCTTTCGTTGAGTTTGGTGCTACACAGAACCATAGTGTGCTAAGTGAATCTGTCTGAAATATGCATCTCTTTATATGAATAGGCTTGGTCGTTCTGTTCTCGACTTTGACTGTTGTCTTCCAACCTGTCATGGCCGCTTTAAGGAAATCAGAGGATTACAGGACTTACTCTGTAGATCTCAAGGACCTCTACCAGCCAGGTGTGGGGTACGGAATCGTAGGCTTTACTGTAATCGATGTGTGATGTGTACATGTTGCCGTGCATCTTGAAAGCTTGCTCCAGTACAATAGAGTCGATGGTAAGCTATTCCTTGCACCATCTATAGTCCAGTTGGTATCCCTTTTGCTGTTCTGCCATAAGTACTTGTCCTTCTATGTGCCTCATCATCTGATTGGCGATACATACTGTTAGGATCTTATAAAGCGTAGGTAGACACGCTATTAGTCGATAGTTGGCTGGATTTCTTGTTCCTCATCTTTAGCCTTTAATATTGTTACTCCCTGGGTGAGGAAATACGCGATTAGAACTGGATTTTGGGTCATGTTGGTCAGTTGATCTTCCAGATATTTGTACGTACAGGTGAACCTCTTGTACGAGTAGGTTTGGATGTTATCAACACCTGGTGCTTCCTAGCTGTATGTCTTAGATATGGCTTGCTGATGGTCCATCGCTGTGATCTTCCAGTCGGCCATTTCCTGATATTGGCTTGCTGTCCTTTTTTCTCGCTGTAGCCATGCGGCTTTGCTGTTGTGGTTCGTATTGCACGCCGCTTCACATTCTGGTGGTCCTTCGCCTTTGATATCATTCTGGTGGTCCTTCGCCTTTGGTAATGTTATGATAGAAGCTTTTCTCATCGTTTTAGAATGTGTTATTGTCGCTGTGGGTTCTCTTGGTATCGTCTTATTCTCTTGCTGATAGCTAATAGACTTTGTTTTAGCGTGTCTAAGTATTCTTGCATTTGCTTATTTTCTTCGAACCTGATGTAGACTTCGGCGCTTTTCAGGATGACCTTTACTTTTCCTACCAGTTTCTGGGACCTATTTCCCTTTATGTACTAGGTGAGTTGGCCGATTTTCTTCCGGAGTTCATCAACTCGGCCCTGCAGTCTTCTTTGTCATGCTGGTAGAATGGATTTCTTGATTCTTTGTTCCTTCTGACGGATGTTGTTTTTCCCATTTTGTCTTCAGGAGGCAACTGCGGCACAGTACACAGCGGTGTGGATGGATTTTAACGGACTTGTTGAGATGTTCTGTTATTTGCTAAAGATATCTGTTAGGTCTTTGCCTCGGTATTCTGTGTTTCATGGCAAGGACCATTCCTTCTAACTCTTGAACGGCTGCCCTGAATTCGTTGGCAACCGCTGATGGCACCCTCTGGCTTTGTTCGGTCCGGTTTTCTGACTATGTCTCATGCTCTTCATCAGACATGGCATTCCCTTCTGCAGCGTGCTGCTCGCTACTCTATGGTTGATCCCATAGTTCTTGCTTTATGGCTTCCAGGACGGCAGATGGTATCATATTCTTCGCGACAATGGTCCGTCTCTGATCCGCTACCGTTGTTCGTTGACTTGAAAGTTTGGGTATTGCTGTAGCCATTTGTCATACCTTCTCTTCCTGTACATTGTCATTTCTGTACCCATTTTAGTCACTTCGTAGTATGTTCTCATGATGTACACGTTCATTTCTGGACTCCATGCCATGCGTTGGCCTGCACTTTGGACCTATTTGGTCTTGGGCCTAGCATCCCCAAAAGCATCTCCGGCAGATCGTGGACTGTTTCCTGTGGTAGCCATGAGAGGAGTAACGCCACTTACTTGATTGCTTCCCTCTGGAGGCTCTAACTTACTTGTCAAACGGGCCCTTCTACCTAAGGCTCAAACGCGAGTGACTTTATCCTGCGCCACACTCGGTGCAGTGTGTGCTAACAATAAAAATCGATCTTAGTGTAATCCTCATGGAAGTGAGATTTTTCAGTATGCAGGTTTCTTAACTACTGAATATTGTACCTTCTTAACTGATGTTGTAAGTACTAGATGGTGCCACATTCCTGCAACTGTTTCAACACCTTTTTTAGGAAGGTTATCTCAAGTCGAAATATAGGGCGGCTGGCGCTGGATCCTGGTGGAATCCAACCTGCGAGCCCTTGGTTGGTAGCTGCTTACGCAATACACTAGGTCCTAATATCTATATAAATGTAATATATAATATAATAATAATAATCATTGGGCCTTTCGTGGCATAGGGACGAATATTATTATTATTATTACACAGCCCAACAAGAACAAAAATTCTGGCGCCTCGGAAGTTAGACCTATTGTTGGGTAAATTTGGGGCGCTGATTCCAAAAATGGCATCAGTATTGCCCTATCAGCTCTAGTTTTGGTGATAGGGCATACCCGCCTTATATGCTGATGTGCAGATATATTGCTATTTTATGAGTGTAAAGCCAGTGTCTGTTAGTCTAATTGGGAGTCTGTGAACAATTATGCAACCAGATAATCTAGTGTGATCTAATTTTGTTTGCAGATTGAGTAGACGCCATGGCTTCCCCACGAAGAATTTGCTTGAATCATCCAGATGTCTTTTGCTACATTTGTGGCGAATGCATACTTAAAGAAAGAACGAAACTTATTTCTGAGTTTGTGAAGAAGGCATATCTTGGTTATTTCGGTGTTCAGCTTGGACACCAAAATAAATCGTGGGCTACCCATATTGTATGCAAAACTTGCACGGAGCATTTAGGGCAGTGGACAAATGGAAGAAAGAGCTCTCTGAAATTTGGAATACCAATGGTGTGGAGGGAACCTAAAAACCAGCATGATGACTGTTATTTTTGTCTTGTCAACATCAAGGGCATCAATCAAACAATAGAAGCAATTGGACATATCCTGACCTCGATTCAGCAAATCGACCGCATCCACACTCAAATGAGGTACCCATTCCAGCTTTCATCCACCTACCAGAGTTGCCAGAAGATGAGGAATCAAGCATGTCTGATCACATACAAGATAATAGCAGTGGGGAAAGTGACAGTGATTTCGTAGGAACTTCATCAAATCCTCAACCTTTTAACCAACATAAATTGAGTGACCTCATCAGGGATCTGAACCTCTCAAAAGAGTCTTCAGGAATGCTAGACTCCAGGTTGAATGAAAAGAATTTGATTCATTCTCGTACCAACATTACGCTGTACCGTATCAGAGAAAAGGATTTGCTGTCCTTTTTCTCTACGGGCAATAACCTAGTGTTCTGCAATGATGTCAGTGGCCTTTTCAGGAAAATGGGTCTATCATCATACATGCCACATGAATGGGGCCTTTTCATTGATAGCTCCAAGCGGAATTAAAAATTTGTTCTTTTACACAAAGGCAACATATATGGCTCAATTCTAATTGGTCACTCAGCCAGTATGACAGAGACGTACGGGACAATCTATAGTCTTGGAAAACCTGAAGTATCAACAACATTAATGGGTGATTTGTGTAGTCCTAAAGATAGTGAACTTTCTCCTTGGTCAGCAAAGTGGCTACATAAAATATCTGTGTTTTATATGTCTTTGGGAAAGCAGAGTCAAACACGCTCACTGGATAAGAAAAGTGTGGCCTCTTAGAAAAAATATGGTAGTTGGAAAACAAAATGTATTAAGGAACCTTTGGTAAGAAGAAACAAAATCATCCTGCCACCTTTACATATCAAGCTAGGCCTAATGAAACAGTTTGTAAAGGCGTTGAACACTGAAGGTTTGTGCTTTGGCTATTCATCATGTACATTCCCTGGACTGATCACGGAAAAACTGAAAGCAGGTATTTTCGATTGTCTCCAGATAAGTCAACTTATAAACGATCCATATAGATTCAATGGACAACATTGAGTCTTGTGCCTGGACTTCGTTTATTGTAGTTGTCAAAAACTTTCGTGGCAAACATAAGGCAGACAACTACTCTGAATTAGTTGAGGACATGCTCTCCAATTTTAATAAGCTCGGCTGTAATATGTGCATCAGGGTCCATTACCTACACAGCCACCTATATTGCTTTCCAGAAAACCTTAAGCTGTACTCTGAGATTTAGTGGTTATCTCTTTGAAAAAGCTCATCTGCCGTGTTAAAGTTTAATATTCATGGCGCTAGATTTAAAAAATTCTTGGTGTATCAAACGTCTCTATTTACAAGGATTACGGCAAACAACACGAGCTTCACTGACATCGAACACAAGTCTTATGTTTAGACAATATATTTTGTTCTTCCTATTCCTTATATTTTCTAAGGCAAACATTTGTATAATCTGGTCCCCCCTATTATTTCCCTGATCCACCACTCATTTCCTGCTACTTGAGCTGAATATTCTTTTAGTAAGCATCATTTTTTTTTTTGATTGGAGGTTTAACGACAACCGTGAACAACTCAATCGTCTATAAGCAGTCGCCTGTCCTTAATTTAGGGCCACTGGTTCCAGGGAAGAGAGAGAGCCAGGGCCGTAAGCAAACACAACATCCATGCCTGACCGGGATTCGAACCCGGACCCCTTTCAGACGAATGATCAGAGGCCATCGCTTAGACCACTGCGCCACCAGGGCGGCTAGTAAGCATCTTACCGCTCGCTCTTTCAACATGGCTAAATCACCTCAGAATAATTCTCCACCTTACAAACAATTTTCTTTACTTTAAAAATCTGCAACACACTTTCGTTTCTCACATGATCAGAAAGTGTCTTGCCACAGACCCTATGTAAGTAACGCATATCTCCAGCACACAAACGACTCATATTTCTTATTTACAGTATCCAGGTTTCACTTCCGTACGTAAGAGTAGAAGCAATTAAACTTTCATACACAGCCATTTGGAACCTTTCTAGAAACACATTAATCCTTTGAAATCGTCCAAAGTCGGCAATGACTTTCAAAGATGAATTAATCTTTGAAAGTCATAGTCAACCAATCACTTTTCTCTGTTAAACATGCTTTCTAAATATGAAATCTTTTTTTTTTTTTTTTTTTTTTAAGGCTTAACGACCACTGTGAGCAACTCAATGGGCTATAAGCAGTCGCCCGTCCCTAATTTAGGGTCACTGGTTCCAGGGAAGGGAGAGAGCCTGTGCCGTAAAACAAACACAACATCCATGCCTCACCGGGATTCGAACCCGGACCCCTTTCGGACGAATGATCTGAGGCCATCGCTTAAAATCTCCTTTACCTGCTCTACCTCTGTACCATTTAGATTCATCCCGCAATTAGAACTAACAGTTCTTTGTTCAAAAACCGTAACTTTATCTTTTCGATTATTTATACTCAATTTTAATTTTATACACACACATGCATCCATATCAACAATTCTGCTGGAACTCAGTTTTGCTCCAGCTAAGAGGACTGAGTATTTAGCATGCAGCATCTGCACCCACGGATATTACCAGGATATAAGCCAGTATTTACTGTTTTAGTATCATGCATGCATGCATCCGTAAATGTCATACATAAGTGGGAAAAGGAAGAAGTAATTCTGCACAAGTACGAGGTACATAGCAATACAAATGTGATCGTTGGCACACATGTGCCTTATTTTCATTGTTTCCATGTGGCAACTCCTTCAGGAAACTCGAAAATTATATCCGCTTATCTTCGGTTGCTTTGAACTTCCTTGCTCTGGGAGGGGTAACGAATAGCATGCTCGAACGGAAATCGGGAGATTCGGGTTCGGTTTCCCCTCCAGCGCAATGTCGTTTTCAAGTTTTCTGAAGGAGCTGCTACATGTAAATAGTGAAAATAAGACACATTTGTGCCAACGATCTCATCCACAAATGTATTAAACAGCCAAGGTGGAACTGCGGAATTAGGCAGATCGTTTTTCACTGACATCCAAGCTGCAGTGGCCGGTTTTACGTCGCAATTAAAAAGAGGGAGCTTATTAGTAGCAAATACACATTTGCTATGCTAAGCTATTTCTAAGGGATCGAGAGAGACACCTGAGGACACAAACGTGACTTTGAACATGCACGCGCTGCTATTGGCGCTCAAAAGTGTTCCTTTCACGTGTGCATTGCAAAGAGAAAAGCAAATTCCCTTATTTGAACATTGTTATTCTATTGATGGTAGAAATATTTCCTAGAGAGAGAAAGGTACGTTGGTTACCCAGTGCACGCAGTGCTTTACTACGTGTCTGGAATTTGGAAAGCTATTTTGCCTACGCTTCAAAAAAGGACTATACATGATGTGTTTGCTAAACTAATTTTCATTATATTTTATCCGAAGGAGGAAATTTATCCCTATGGCTAGAGCTATAAGAAACAGACTAAAACGAAATGGCGGTAAAAGAAATATTTTAGCTGGAACTTGTTATCTCAAATTCCTTGTACCACTGCCTTTCCTTAGAATTATGTGCTTTCAGCCCACCAAAAATGATACGAAGACCTACGTATGATATTATTTTACAAATTATGAAAGTGGGCTGATGGGGAAACGCGTGGGGTATGACATGCGTCATTTTTTAAATAATTACTCGAAAGTGAGATTTCTTTCTTTCTTTGTTTACTTTTGAAACATATTGCAGTATGCTTCTCGATTTTCTTGATAAAGAAGAAGCTGCCCATGTGGCGTAGTTGTCTAAGCGCTGGCTTCTGACTATTCTTTCGAGATGAGCCAGGATTTGAATGCTGCTAAGGAATGGGTGTTGTGTTTGTCTTACGGCCCTGATTCCCTCCCTTTCCTGGAGCCAGTAACAGTTAATTAAGGTTGAACGACTTCTTATATTATACTGAGGCTTTAGGGTAAAAAAATCAGAAAAGAGCACTCTAGCTACTTGGGATCACCAATCTGGACAAAAAATGTTTTTCAGGAAGTATCTTGGATCCTCTTTAATTTATTTCGAATTCATGCCTCCAGTCTGAATGAGCCCAACAATTTATCAGTATATCAACTTTTTTTTGGCATTGGAATAAGAGGACCTAAACCACTTGCCACAATCCCCACCTCAAAAAGGAACAGTAACACAGATTTTTCAGACGCTGGAGTTTATTCTATACCGCTTATCTACCCCGACGGATCCATGAAAGAATATGTGGGCATGACAAAGCGCTCTTTCAAGGTAAAACTAGCTGATGACTTTACCTGCACCGTCAAAGTGCTGACTTCGCAGGGAAATGCGGAACTCTCTCGAATAGTTTGGGATTGATAGGATCCCTGACGGCGTTCCGACAGCTAGCCAGTCAGTCACCGGAAACCACAGTCTTCCACTCGGACAGATTCGGTCTAGTGACCTGTGGGGATCTGCCTCCCCCACGGGACCGGTACCTTACACCCTTCTGTCACAACCCGTGTGTGCGACGTGCTATGGGCAAAGCAACTTTTTTAAGAATATCCCATCTCTTGGCCGGGAGATCGCCCGCCAAGACTAACTGAGCACAAGAGAGACGTTGGAGCGGGAAGAATAAATACAGCAATAGCGAAAGAAGTCGCAACCCATTCAGCCACTCCGCAATGGGACAACATGAAGAAAGTCGCATTCTATACAAATCACAACGCCACAGCTATAAGTGAATCCTTTGAGATCTTAACCAACCCGATCACGTGCAATGATGAACTTTCATTTGACTTACCTTTTGCATGGCGCATGTCACCTAACAGATGTCCTTCACCTGCCTGCACGAGGCATACTTCACCTTCGAGCATTGTGTTTGTATTAATGTTATATTGCATTTAAATCTTGTATATTCTTTAGACGTAATTTTAAGCCCGAAGAAGTCACCCGTTGGTGGTGAAAGCTCGCACGCCTGTTTACTATTTATTACGCCAAATAAACGGATTTTCACACGAATTCTTATCTTTCTTGCAAATTACGAATTCCAATCAACAATCGTTTTCTTGATTTTTACTATTTCCTTTTTCGTTTTCGCAATCTTTTAACATTTTGGTTCAGGATAAATTATTTGACTGTGTAATTGTCCTAAAGATTTCATGGTCACTCATTTCTTGAAAGTGTTTAAACCGTATTAAAATTTAGGACGCCTACACAACTAACTGCCTTTTCATAAACTGTCTTATCGGTCATCTTTCGGAAGATGCAATACATTACCAATATTTCCAGGTCCTTTTTTTAACCATACCAGTTCATTGAATCGAGCCTGATCCTGTTAATACCTGGCCATGGTATCGATATATTCTGGTCTTACATACTGTAGTTTTAACTTCTGTGTGCTCAGCTTTGGTTTGTCCAAGCGAAATGTTTAAAAAAAATGTTAAAGGAACGTCTTATTTCCTACGAAATTAATATGATTTCTTGCACATGGTGTACATAATCCTTGAGTATATTCTTGAAATAGTATTCAAATTTATAAACCTACATGTATTTCTCAATAACTCAACGTTTGACTTTAAAATTAGGAGCTAACCACATCTGTGACACGCTATATTTAAGCTTAACAACGGGGATGCCTTAAAGGAAACGCATATTGCATAGAAAATAGAAAACGTGCGCACGGTGTGTTCATAGTAAAATATAATATGCGAGCGAAGTTTGTAATGGTTTAGGTCCAGAAAGTTTTCCGTTACAATTATAATATTCATTACGGCCCTAACTCTGTAAGTCTAAACAATTTTAAGACAGCGCGTCCGGATTGGAATTTCGAACAAGAACCTCCCAATAAGTTTACTGGCTTGCGTGAGATATCTACAACACTGTCAATTTCGTACGGATTAAAATTCATATGTGAGCCCCGAAGATGACTTCTGCGAGCTATGGCTTTCACTGTGATGTGGTGTGTTCACGTGCCGTTCACTGCAAATTCAATTAATCCCAAGTTTGGAGAAGTGGAAATGTATTAAACAAGCTCATGAATGAACAATGGGGGAGACCAGCGGTTAATTCGACGATTAAACGCAATTTCGAGCAAGATAGTTATTAACAAACGACAGAAAAGTCCGGGGAAATTTGGCACAACTGATTAAGTTCATGGACCGAACGTACTCAAATTATCTCTTCGCATCTGATATGCAGCTCAACGAGGCACACATGCAGCGCACCTTATGATTCCGAGTGGCTGCCGTTCTAATATTTCAGCAACATTAAACTTGAAATGGGAATCGCTGTATATTTATTAGCACTCATCCGTTATGTGACCAAAATGCAAAATCTCTGGGAAATATCCTTTTCACCAAGAAACGTTAAAATATGGAAATGAAGCAAAAACAAAGTCGAGGAAACAGCAAAAAGCAAAAAATGATGTGCTTTTACTTCATCTAAAATCATACATTTTTTTTAAATGTACCTTTAAAATAATGTACTTCTTCCTTCAGTGTCTTGACGATCTTCACAAAATTTTCTAACCAAAACGTTTCTATGCGTTTTTAGGACTAACTTCTCTATATTGTTAAGGAATATACAGCCATTTGAGACCACCTGTTGGTATTAGGAGAATTCTGTCGATTAGGTCAGCTACTGTCTGTATTACTCAATTTCCTGTCGGTGTTGCCTCATCCTACAGCGGCAATTGTTGATAGAGTTGGGTGAAGCATGCGAGCGTCAGTTTGCTTCTGGTTTACATGCTGAGAGGTTTTGTACGTATTTTCTATTACGGAAAATGTGGAAAAAAACCTTACTAAGTGTTATTCAGAGGGCACAAATAGTAACTTTATATCATGAAGAATACTCCGAACGTCGCATAAGCAGAAACGTTAATGTGAGCAAGACTGCTATTCGTAATGCGATCATTAAATATCGAGATACAGGTGAATTTAGCGACCGAAAGTGAAGAGGACGTACAAAGAAAACAACCCATGAGGTGACAATACCATGAGGCGAATAGTTATGCGTTCTCCTTATAGAGTTCGTGCAAGAAAGTCAAGCTCTTTCTACATTCAAAAGGGTCTGATATTAATATCAGCACTCTTTCCCGACGTCTTAGCAAAGATTTTGGAGTAAAGTCTTATAAGCCTGTACAGACCTAGACTAAACTCCCTCATGAAAAGGAATAGACTCCAGTTTGCGTCATCAATCGTGGACTGCTGAAAATTGTAGCCAAATTCTTTTTTCCGATGAATCAACTGTGCATCAATTCGAATCACATGAAGAACATATTCGATGACCAAAAGGGAAAAGATTTGATGAAAAATACACCGTTCACACCGTGAGACATCCGGGTAGTCAGATGATATAGGTGCTATGCCAGCATTCGGTAATGCTTCAGTATCCTGTTTTCCGAAAGGCACTACCACGACTGGTCCTTTTTATGTGGAAGTATTACGTGAGAAGCTGTTAACTCATATGTAAGTGCAAAGATGCACAATATTTGTGCATGATGGTGCTCCATGCCACAGATCGAAGACAGCAAAGGACTACCTGCAGAGGAAAAACATATATGTGCTTGACTGGCACAGTAATAGTCCCAACCTTAACCCCAGCGAAAATGTGTGGACCATTTTAGAAGACAAGGTAGCAGAAAAACAGCCATCAAATTCCCGAGCTTTGAATGACGCGATAAAGTACGTGTGGTACAAAGACATTTCAAGTGACTACTGCAAATCCCTTATTGAGAGTTTGCAACATCCCATTGTTTCCGTTCTGAAATAACAAGGAATGCCACACAAAGTATATATATATATATAAAATTTTCACTAAATTTTTTTCACACCGCTTGAGGGTAACACTGGACATGACTCAACCGAAAGAACAAGCTGGATTCATGAGTGGCTACAGCACTATCGCTCATGTCCACGTACTGCGAGAACTAATTGAAAGAGTGAAGAAATATGAAATTCCATTGTGCATGGCATTTATCGATTATGAAAAAGCCTTTGATTCGGTGAAACCATCGGCAGTTACAATGGCTCTGAAATCCTGCGGTATTCAAGATGCATACATTAATATTATTAATAACATCTATGAAAATGCAAGTGCAAAGATTAGGCTGTTTGAAAATACAACACACATAAAAATTGGAAAGGGAGTGAGACAAGGTGACACTAAATCTCCCAAGCTCTTTAATGCCACATTGGAAAATGTCTTTCAATCACTGAACTGGGAAAACAAAGGGATAAAAATTAATGGAGATTATCTAACTCACCTTCGTTTTGCTGATGACGTAGTAATTTTTACAACTACCCCATCAGAGCTGCAGAGTATGATCCAGGAACTTGCTGACAAGAGTAAAGAAGTGGGATTAAAAATGAACTTTCAGAAGATAAAAGTGATGTACAATGCTTTCACAAGAAATGAAGATTTATCGATTGATGGAGGAAAGCTGAAGATAACAGATACGTACGTTTATCTTAGACAGAAGACATCAAGTGAGGGTCACATTGATGAAGAAATTAATCGGCGTATAAAACTTGCCTGGAGAGTTTTTGGAAGAAACAGTATAATTTTCAAGAGCAATATGCCATTATGTCTTAAAAGAAAAGTATTTGATTAATGCATCCTTCCAGTGCTTATGTAAGGTGCAGAGACGTGAACCTTAACTAAAAGAGACATACAAAGGCTGCAGACAACTCAAAGTAGCATGGAGAGGTGCATGCTTGGTGTAACTAGGAGAGATAAGAAGAAGAACTCGTCGATCCAAAAAATGACAAGAGTGGAAGACATCATGATCAGAGTTAAATCCCTGAAATGGCAATTGGCTGGACATACTGCCAGAAGGACAGACCATCGATGGACAGCCGAAATTTTAGATTGGATTCCAAGGGAGGAGAAAAGACCCAGAAGAATACCACATGGGAGATGGGAGGATGAAATTCGAAAGTATGCGGGAGTAACATGGAGGAGACTGGCACAAGACAGAAAGTTGTGGAAGAAACTTGGGGAGACCTTCGTCCAGCAGTGGATTGATAATGGTTGACAATGGTGATGATGATGATGATATCAGTTGACATTAGTCTGGTAGGCAATTTCGGTTTTAATCCCGCATGTAAATGTTCTTTGTTCCATATAAACGTAAACCGGTTTTGCACACCTGCTGCTGTGACGTCATCCCAGCCAAAGCATGATTAAAGCCGTTTCAGCGAATATCATTAAGTCACAAGATCAAAGTCGTTTCGAAAACCTGTTAGAAAACTGAAAACGTTACGTCACGAATATACGCTCTATGTTGTCCCTTGCAAAAGACCTTCGAAATAAAAAATATGGACTTAGAAATAATTGAACGATATATTTCCTTTTACTTCATTTGTAGCCACATGCGGGAATGGTTGGGTCAATAAATACTCTAAAGACCAGTCTTGTTTTAGGAGATGTAGTTTTGGAAATAAAACTCACTCACTCACTGCGAAACTGGGTATTTAAATGATTTGACAAAAGGCTAACACACACATCATCTTCTTGTTTATTTTCCTGTGTATAAATTCGTTGTGGATTCAATGAATTAATTGTATACAAATTTAATTACAACATCTAAAATTAAACACGAAACTCCATGATTTCTTGGATTTGTTTCTTTACTTATGTGATAATTTACTGTAGATAGATTGACTGAATTGTGCATGAGATTCATTTAATTCAGTTATGCACACTGATAATAATAATAACGCATAACATATTAACCATCCTACGTCATAAAACTGTTGAATCCCCTAATTTGATCCAAGAAACAGTTTCCCTGTACTGAAGCCCTGCACATAAATACGAAAATCTTAGTGTGACATGACAAATATTTCTTTATCGGTCGGTTGTCGCTTATGATGATGATCCTGTAGAACATGAATGGTGCACATTTACCGAATATATAATTGAAAGTAGTCGCTTAGATCATTTACTTTCATTTATTTTAAATCCGTCATTGTTCACGAGTTGTGGCTAGCTAAAAATAAATATATATATATCAATTTACACGATTCCAATTCCTTAGCAAAAAAAAAAAAAAACAAAAAACAAAAAAAAACTTATATCCGAATACACGCAATTAACCAATCATTGGTGAAAAATATCATAAGCTGAGATTTTTAGCCTGCTGATCGGTTATTTTGTCTGTTCAAGATGTTGGATGAGCTCTAAGAAAATAAAATTGTGCTTCATCTAATAAAATTGGAGGCACGATTTCATGATATTAAGTGATTACGTCACTGCTGTGGAAATATGAAGGTAAATCATATGTATAGTAGAACCAGCAAGTAACGAGCCCGTATTTAGCGAGTTCCTGGATTTAACGTACAAAACAGAAACTTTTGTTTGGTATATTGTTAATTAGAAGCCAACTTGATCGTTTTTAACGAAGGAAATTCAATGAAACTCTGGATATAACTAGGGAGTGAGAAGCTAAGGTGATCGCTTTAAAAAGCAAAGTGAAAAAATGTAATGAAGATCCTTTTTTTCAGAACAAAAATTTCCTCGCACTGCCTTGGAATGATAGAATACGAATGGTGGCGAACAGGACGAAATTCGAAAAGCACAGGGGAATGCTGGTGGCTAGTGGAAGAATGTTGATAGAAAAGCAATGAAGGGGATGCACATCAAATGCTCGACAAATGATTTGTGAAAGATATACCTTCTCTGCAACCCATTTTAAAGGGAGCACCTTTTTTCTAAAAAGGTTTCCACATGATGTCTGCTTCAGAATTCGCTGTTGTTTTGTATTCATGTAGTAACATTTTTTTTAATGTTTATGCATTTGGAGTACAATTTTTAAAAAGGTTTCTAGATGATGTCTGCTGAGGGATTAGCCGGTAGTATATATTCATGTAAATATTTATTTCATTTTATTTTATTATTTTATTTTAATACTTTGTGCTACTGTAGAAAGCTAAATACGAGGGTTGCAAAACCGAATAAAAAGCAAAACTAGGCATAACCTGTTTTAATAATTGACAGAGGTCGTTTAAGTTGCACATGTTGGTAGAGTAACTCTTTCTTTAAACAAAGTTACTACTCAACATAGTATCATCACAAGTGTTGCATTTGCGTCATCGTTGAACCCAACTCTGGAATCCATTTTGAAAAAATTCATGTGTGTACTGTTGTACTCACTTTTTCACAGCCACTTTCACCTCGTCTGTACTACCAAATCTTTATCCCTGGAAACTGTCCTTCATTGGACCGAACAGGTGGAAGTCGGAAGGCGCCAGATCGGGGCTGTACGGTGGATGGTGGACCAACGACCAGCCTAATTTCCTAATCACCTGATATGTTGCCAAAGATGTGAATGTGGTCTCGCATTGTCATAATGAATGTGAATACTTTTCAGATTCTTGTTCGGTGTCTTCCTGATTATGGCTTCTCTAAGCATCTTGACTGTCTCAATGTACTGCTCGCTAGTCACCGTATGGCCACGTTCCAGAAAATCAAGGAAAATGGCACCACTGTGGTTCCAAAACACAGTCACCATGACTTTCTGTGCTGATCGCTGGCTTTTGAATTTCTTAAGCCATAGTGAAGAGGTGTAACGCCATTCCAAGAACTGATTCTTTGTTTCCGTATCGAAAAGATACGCCCACTTTTCCTTCCATGTCACTAGATCGGAAAGAAACGGGTCTTCATTGGCTTCAAACGCTTCCAGCAGATCAGAGCAGACTTCCACCTTTCTCTCCTTCAAATCGGGTGTCAACAGCCGAGGTGCCCACTTTTCACACACTTTCCGATACCCTAAGTCTTCCACCATCTTCTGTATGGCATTGTGACTAAAGTCTAGTTGTGCAAAAAGCTCACGGATTGTGACTCGTATCTCCACGAGAAGCAATTCATCCAATCGCTGACGATTTATGTCAGTGGTCGCAGATGATGGTCTCGCACTGCGTGGTTTATCTTCAATGCTGGTTTCCCCTTCTTACAATTTCTTCATCCATAAGTGCACATTGCTCTCCTCAATGGTGTCATCTTGGTAAACATTCTGTAGCCTTCTGTGGATGTCGAACAGCCTGCACCCTTCCTTCGTCAAGAACTCAATGACGGCACGTTGCTTCTGGTTGGAATCCATTATTTGTCTGCAATGAAGAAGGGTTACTATAGACGAAGAGTTACTCTACCAACATGTGCAATTTGAACGACCTTTGTCAGTTAATAAAAATGGCATGCCCACTTTTGCATTACTTTCGGTACAACCATCGTAAATCTGTCAAGTCCAGTCTTTATGGATACATAATATAAAGGTGTAAGCATATTATCAGGTATGAATATTTTTACAATGTGGTATTCTTCACCTCAAAACGGATTTAGCGAGTGCACGGTTTGAGCAAAGATTTCTGTCGGTCGTAAGCTAATTGTTATAAGAGGGCTGTTCTGTATGTTCTTTCTAAAAAATTTTGCAAAGACCTTAACAAGTTGCAAACGCTTCTTAGATTTTCAATTGGTTCGTTTGATCGTTTCCATTATATGAAGTAGTCACTTCACGTCATAGTACCACGAGCAAATATTTTAATTAATTGAGTTTGTTTCCCCAGATTCTACGAGTTCAGTCTATATTTTTCATTTAGCAAAGTCAGGGGAGTATATAGAAGTTCCTTTTTCGGGGTGTACGGGATAGAAAATGGAAATTTTTGAAGTCCACCGTCCATTTAAAAGTAATGAAAAATAGAAGAAGAAATGAAAGCATTATTTTTTAATGTATGTTGTATTTTTATTAAATTAAAGCTTTTTTTAAATGTATGTCGCATTTTAACAAAAACGTTAAACACTTTCGGGGGAGGGAGCGAAGGCCCCTTGGCCCCCTCTCTAAATACGCACCTGATCAAGTGGCCGTCCTCAAAGCGAAAACTGAAAAGGAAATTTTTCCCATAGGCTTCGCTATACCAATTCTAAAGCTGTCAGGCGCGTTCAAATCTGATGCTTCTATAATAGCATATCTAAATCGAAAAAAAAAGCTTAATTTAGCACATAAATTTTGGAATTACTATCAAGTTACATGAAAGCTCTGCTGAATTCAGACCAAAAAACAACAACAACAAAATAAAGCAACGCCTTTGATTTCGGACGAGTGCTCTGAATTCAGTTTAATTCATAATGAGTTCTTTCAATATGTCAGAATGTGTGTTAACATTCCGACCGGCACACGAAATCTGTAGGAGTCGCTTCGAAAAAAGCCACACCGTTGAGCCTCTGCCGCTTTTTCAATGGGTAGCATTTTGCGTTTGAAATAGTGCTGGGTGTGTGGGCATGTGCAAAAGTTCTACCCGTTTTTGTAATTGATGCAAATTACTATCGGAGTAGCTACGTCACAAATGATGCTGTGATGCCGAATTTTTCGTCAATAGAGCGTGGAGCAGTATAGCATACAGCGTTATTAGGTTTGTCCTTGTAACTCATTCGTAACGGAAATCACGGACGGTGTAACATGGCATGCGATAAGGAGCACATTAGACATTGTTTACTGTACGAGTTCTATAAACGCAGGACTGCAGCCGCGACTTGCCGCAACATCGGTCCAATATGGGGGTGGATGCAGTTGATGACAGCACATGTCGCCGTTGGTTTCGGAAATTCCAGGACGTACACAGAAGCTGTACAGATCAACCACGTCCTGCAAGTCCATCCGTGGTTTCTGACGAGGATGTGGACCAAGCCATAACAAATGACCCACATCCAGCCATTCAGGAATTAGCGGAAAGTTATCGGTACACAGAACAACAGCCGAAGACGGATGCATGCGCTTGTGTTCATCACCAAGTTCGATAACTGGGTTCCGCATCAGCTTCCTGCAAAGCAACGGGAGGAGAGAATCCGTACCTGTGTTTCTTTGCTTTATCGTCACAGAAATGAACCGTTTTTGGGACGAATTGTAGCGGGTGATGAGAAATGGGTACTGTACCGTAATGTAAAGCGTCGACGAACTGTGTGACAATGTGCGGAGCCTGCTCCATCGATCCCAAAAGGAGGACTGCACCCCAAAAAGATTTTGTTGAGTGTTTTGTAGGATGTCCAGAGAGTAATGCACTGGAAGGTGTTGGCTTCTAACCAAACGATAAATGCGGACTTCTACTGCCAACAATTGGACAGATTGCGAGAACAACTGACATCGAAGCGGTCAGCACTCGTTAATCGCAAAGGCGTGATCCTTTATCACGATAACGTCAGACCTCATCCTGCTTTAATCACTCTGCTAAAATTCCTGGACTTCGTTCGGGAAGTGTTACCTCACCCTGCGTATTGCCCTGACCTGACACCTACGGACCACCACCTTTTTCGATCGTTACAGAACGCCTTCGTTCTACAAACCTTCGATGATGTGGACGATCTGAAAACGGCATTACATGACTTTTTTTACTCTAAAACACAGGGGTTTGTCCAGCTTGGGATTCGACTACTCATACGCAGATGGCAAGAGGTCATACAGAATGATGACACTTATGTGAAATCCTAGGTATGTTATTTGTTGTGTTCTCCTCCTTTCTTTGTAGCCTACAAAAACGGGTAGAACTTATGCACACATACAATAAATCGCTGTCAGGACGAGAAACCGGTCTTCCAGCGTGAAACTGTTACTCGTATCTATGGTAGGCGCCTTTGTATCACCCTGACTCAATATTTGGTAACTTGCCTTAAGTTGTACTACATGTCTTTTTAAAGTGAAACTCACCACATGTGAGACAGATTTTGGCATTCATTCAATGCACAATTCAGTATACGAAAACTTTGTGTATTACATGTAAGTCAGCAAACAATTTCGCTGCACAAAACATGCACTTAATATCCTGTTTCTGACGTTAGTAAAACTTAACAAAATAATATTGTGCAGATATTTTTCTATTTTCCTACCTGCAATTTTTAAAATACAAGTTGTCTATTAATGAAATAAATAACGTCAGTATGTTATTAAAGGAAAAAAGCATCGAAAAAACTTACTTCAAACGTCAAGAGACGTAGCAAGTGTTAAAATTTATTAAGTAAAATGAGAGATGGCGCCAGGTGTCTCACGTAATGAAAAATCTAGTCAAACACAGAATACAACAGACATGGATTCCCCATTGGAGAAAGCAGCGTGTGTGATTTGGTTTGCGGAGTCAATATCTTTAACATTAGTTCAGCGTATACTTCAGAACGGAGTACATGAGACAGCCACCGACATGAAGCAGCATCGAACAATGGGTAAATACACTGGTGGAAAGTGAAAAAAGAACACCAAGAAGGAACTGGCGGAAAATCATGAAATTTACATATGTTAATGGGGTTGAGTTTACGTAAGTGTGATGTTAATTTCGGAGGCAACCGGTGAGCGCTTACGTCACAGCACGGCATAACATGCAAATTATCGTCGGTGGTATTTAAGGAGTACGGCGAAGTGAATGTAATCAGTCGTAGGCGTACGGACACGTGCGAAGACCCGGAAGAAGCTGAAATGCCTGGACATGGAAGACGTGTACGATTTCAGCAGTTATTGGACTTTGAGCCAGGTCGTCTAGTCGGACTCCGCGGGGCCGGGTGGTCGTATCGTCGTATTGCGGAGCGAATTGGACGGGAAGTATCGGTGGTGGTACGATGGTGGCGTAGGTGCTCCGAGGAACATTCCCACACGAGAAGACGTGGAACCGGGAGTCACAGACGGACTGATGAGCGGACCGATCGACGCATAAGAAGAGCGGCGTTGTCACGCAGAACATCTACTGCGACGCAAATCTGAGCTGCCGTTGCACCTGAGGTGACTGGGCAAACAATCCACAACCGTCTACTGGATGCAGGACTACGTGCACGTGTGCCTCTGGCATGTGTACTTCTGACTCCAGCCCACCGTCATGAACGGCTGCAGTGGTGTCTCCAACGTCTGCACTGGAGAACGCAATGGCGATCTGTCGTGTTCAGCGATAAAAGCAGATTCTGCTTGGGAGCCTCTGATGGCAGTATGCATGTTCGCAGACGCACAGGGGAGCGTCTCCACCCTTCTTGCATCCGCCAGCGACGCACAGGGCCTACACCTGGTCTCCTGGTGTGGGGAGCGATCAGCTATCACTCCCGTACACAAATAGTGTTTGTACCGGGTACGTTAAACAGCATCTCTAACATCAACAACATCATTCAGCGCACTGCTGTGCCATTTCTAAGGTCTGTCCATCGTGGTGTTTTCCAGCAAGACAACGCACGCCCAAACACGGCACGTGCAACGCAACATGTACTTCAGGATGTGAGATAACTTCCATGGCCTGCACGTTCACCGGATTTGTCCCCCATTGAGCATGTGTGGGATTTTATGGGACAACGACTTATCCGGTCTCCACGGCGAGCCACGACCATCCCGGATTTACACGTCCAGATTGAGGATGCTTGGAACTCAATACCCCAAACTTACATCCAACATCTCTACGACAGACTTCATGCCAGAATTGCACAGTGTGACGCAGTTCATGGCGGTTCAACCTCGTACTAACCATGCTACATGGAAATGTATCAGACGTCTCCTTCTTGGTGTTCTTTTTCCACTTTCCGCCAGTGTATATTCAAAGCAACAGGAAGTGTCTTGAAAGGCAAAAGCACTGGTAGAACTTTCATTTCGGATGAAAAGGTGCAAGACGTGCGTAAGGCTTATCTAAGGAGCCCGAAATAGTACGTCCACGTCGCCAGTCGTTAACTCGAAATATTACGAATAACGGTTCACAAGGTTCTGGATAAACGACTACGCGTATATGCGTATAAAGTGCAGTTAGTGCAAAATCTAAGACCAAATGATCAACCACGTCGAAAGGTATTTGCTGTACACATGTTTAATCGCACTGGCAAAGATCACACACTTATTTCACGGATCTGTTTCAGCGATGAGTCCACATTCCATGTTTCTGGCAGAGTGAAGAAACATAACTGCCAAATATGGTGCACGGAAAATCCCCATGTCGTTGTAGCACACGAGAGAGACAGCCCGAAGGTTAATGTCTGGCCTGGTCAAATGGAAGACAGAGTGATAGGGTCCTTTTTCTTCTCTGAACCAACCGTTTGTGGCATAACCAACCTGGACATGTTAGAACAATTTGCAATTCCACAACTCCAGGATATTCAAGACATCATTTACCAGCAAGATGGAGCGCCTCCGCACTGGTCATTGGATGTATATAGATCTTTATACCACCAGTTTCCAGGTCTATGGATTGGACATGGGGATCCGACAGCATGGCTATCCCGTTCTTCTAATATTACCCCGTGCGATTTTTTTCTTTGGGGCTTCATTAAGGACATTGTATAGGAGAAAAGGGTTACATCTATCACTGAGCTCAAAGAACGCATTACTCCAACGAATATCAGGTGTAACAAGGAGGGAGACCTTGTTACACAAGGTCTTCCTCCTTTTTACACCTGTTATTCTGCAGCGTACGTGAATGGAACTGGACTATCGAGCAAACATCCTGCGAGAAAACAAACAGAGCACACGTGGATACCTACTGACTTTCAAAAAAATTATACTTTCACAGTTACCGAGTGTTTTAACATTAAAAGTAAGTGGTTATTTATTTTAGTTTTTTTCCAAAAGCATATTGTAGTTGTATACTTCATTCATTGGCACCCTGTACATTTAAGTCATATTATTTTTTGATTAAAATCTGTCGTCTACTATAAATTTATCTTACATACTTTAGTTTTTTGTTAATTGAGCCATTCCTTACTAAATTGGTACCTCACCGATTTTAAAATACGTAACGAAAGAGACATATACCCTTATTTCTAAAGGCCTGAGGTACTGCATAATTGTTTGTAATAATTGCCGGAAATAAATATGCCATGCCAGAAGGGGCTGCTTCTATTATATTTATATATTGCAGTTACAACGGATGTGTGAATATCTCACTTTCGTACCGGAACTGACTTTGTTTTCATCACATGTGGGACCTACGATAAATTTCGTAAACACGGAAATATGAAAAACTGTGAAGAATATAGCCAAATCCCCTACTAGAAGCGGAGTTACCCAATGACATTTTGTCATGTGTTTCAGCTGAACATTAAATATGACTTAGACGATGTATCTGAATAAAACAATAAAGTTAAAACGGAACAAACATGCTCCTTCAATGCGGAGATAACGCCGGGTTTACGAGAAAAACAGGAGTTCTGTAGATACAAATTTCTGTATCGAAAATTGACCGACACCTTTCTTTTAAACGAATTTCGCCGCCCCGGTGGCGCAGTGGTCTAAGCTATGGCCTCTGATCATTCGTCCGTAATGGGTCCGGGTTCGAATCCCGGTCAGAAATGGATGTTGTGTTTGTCTTACGGCACTGGCTCTCTCTCTTCCCTGGAACCAGTGACCCTAAATTAGGGACGGGCGACTGCTTATAGCCCATTGAGTTGCTCACGGTGGTCGTTAAACCTCCAATAAAAAAAACGAATCTGAATTAATGCGATTAGGTAAGCAAACTTTAGGACATGCAATAGGGATTGCAGCTTGCTTATTGCCAAGATATTAAAATTTTGCTCCTGGGCTAGGAACGCGCTAGGCTTGTTCAAGCTGCTAATTCCCACGACAACAGTGAACCCACACGTGCAAACTGGGTTACATGCGGTAGAAAGGTGAGTCGCGCCTGACGGGGGTTGAACCACTTTGGGAGCAGTATTGAACGAACGAGTCAGCCACGTTCAGGCCGTTTTAAAAAAAAAGACACCTTCAACATGTCTAGGGAGTTCAAACCTGTCAGGGGGGATTAATGTGTGAAGATGAAAGGAATTACAAATATGGATTGTAGTTTTTACTTATAATTCAAATGATAGAGATGTAAAGCTAATATTTTGCTTTCTTCTAAATCTAGCAAATGACTGAGTGAATGAATGAGTCCTATGTTTCGTAAACGACATTAGCACACCCTCAATACCACGGGTGCCAGGTATTGAGCATTCGCGGTAAAGTGATGGGAAAGATTGCCCAGCATCAGGCGATCGAAGATAGGAAGATCTTCCAGCCAAGTCCGGATAGTTAAGAAATTACAGATGCTTCGAGTAGGTATTTGGTTTCTGCATAGGCCACAGAGATAGGCACGGGTCCGAGTCCATGATGAGACCTAGGTGATCTTTTTGTCTTACTACTCCAGCCCTGTTCCTTCCCTGGAAAGAGTGATACTAAATTAAGGATGAGAAACTTCTGATAACCATTGGGGTTTTAGTTTTAAAGTTTTGAAGACGTTGTTTTATTAATTAATTGATTACATAATGCTCTTCAATAAATTCGTGTTGCATATATGAGGATCTTTCACATAAATGGTTGCACGTTCGAGTATGAGAAAGGAAAGCTCACGAAATAAGAAGTGGTTGTGCGATGAGACAAAGGATATGAAGCACTATTTCTCGACGAAATCACCGCGACGATTCCGACATTTATCGGACTGCACGACTAGCTTTTCCATCCCGGACCAAAACAATTCCTGTCCCTGCTGATGTAGCCAGTTTGTTGCGGCCGTTTTCACGTTATCGTCGCACGAGAAGCGAGTACTAGGCAGTGCTGTTTCAGCGCAGGAAAGCGGTGAAAGTCACTTAAAGCCAAGCCCGACCTTCCACACCACCCAGCAAAATTTGTGGAGCAACTTCTACGTGGTTTTGGTGGAGTGAGGCATCGCTTTATCGTGAAGGAGAATGACACCATCGCTCAGCAGACCTGGTCATTTTCGTCGGATGCTCTCGAGCAATTTTTTCAGCGTGGCACTGTACTGATCAGCGTTGATGGTGCGTCCATTCTCTAAGAAGTCAATCAAAAGCACACCTGAGAAATCCCAGAAAAATGATTCCATGATTTTTCCAGCAGACGGTGTTACTTTAAACTTCCTTCAGCGATGAAGCAGCATGTTTCCATTACATGAAAGCTCTCTTGCTGGTGGAAGCGAAGTCGTGCAGCCACACCTTGTCCCTAATCACAAAACGGTCAAGAAAGTTATGTCAGTCTTCGGAGTAACGCTACTGGAACGACAAACGTGTCATCATTCGTGCTGCTTTGCGATCGACGGATGACGAACGTGGCACCCATCTGGCACAAACCTTGAAGTACTGCAAAACATCCATTATAAGATGTAGAACAACGCCATAGCTCGATTCCCGCTCTAAAGAAATATGGTGCTAAACTACTTTTAGGTTGTCTTGAGACATTTCGTCCACACCTGCAGTATTGATCTGTGTCGTCGACGAACTTGGACGTCCACTGTTTGTGCGATGTCGGTTCCCAACATCATCCCTACCGGACTGAAACGAACGACACCATTTTGTCATGTGTAGTCGAGACATCTTATCGTCACCATAAACTTCGACGAGCTGGCGATGGATTTCGGCTGCGAGCACGTTCTTGGCACCTATAACTGCTCTCACTTCGACCTGGTACCACGTTTCTAGTCACGTCGCGATTTCGAAATGTCACTGCGCATCTTACGCTGGGCACAAGAGTTCGGCAGATGTGCCTGGAGCACTAACGCTCGAATTTCTTGAACGTACATGTTATATATGCCACTTGTACGGCATCCCGTATTTAATTTATAGCATGTGCAACGTTTTTTCTGATCGACCAAAATAACTAAGTGAATAGTAGTATCGACCGAATAGAAAAAAAAACTCAGTACTTACGTGGAACGGCAACTTTTCTCCTTATTTTTTCACTCACTGGAAGTGCAGGTCAACAATACCATCTACTGACATATATCTTCCATCTGTGACGTACCTGCCAGCAAGGACGCACACGACATAAAGGCAGATAGGAATCAGAATAAAACGTCCGCGTAGCTCAATTGGTAGAGTGACTTATTCCGGAATGAGGGGATCCGGGTTCGAATCCTGGCGTGGACAGAAATGACGGAGAAATTTACTTCGTTATACATCAACATACACCGATGAGTCATTACATTAAGACCTCCCCCAGCCTAGAGAAATGAGCGCGCCTGGAGACTGAACGGTGGAGCAGGTGAAGTTCACAGAGAAATATGTATACCACCTCACGACTGGCTTTTGGATAGTAGAGTGTTCGGACTGATAATGGAAAAAGCTGCCGATATATAGGAGTTTGATAAAGAAAAAATTGTGATAGCACGGCGCCTCGATATTCTGATTTCGGAAACGGCGCGGCTTGTGAATAATTATCGTGCCGCTGCAGTGAGTACGTATCAAAAGTGGTGCTCAAATGTCCAAACGATGAGCCATCGTCCAGCCGTGTGTCGTCCTCAGCTCATTGATGCCAGGAGGGGAGCGGAGACTGTCGCGCATTGTTCACAGCGACCGCGAGACCACAGTGCGACAAAATCCCCCGCAGCTACAACAGTGGTTATCAGGGCAATGTGTCACAGTACAAAGTTCACCACAGCCTTCTGCGCATGGGCCTGAGTAGCCGAAGACCCAGCTGGGTCCCCAGGATCACTGCACGTCAACGCCAACAACGTATGAAATGGGCCCAAGATCATCGCGATTGGTCCGTGGATGATTGGAAGAAAGTGTCCCGGTCTGACGAATCAAGATTCCTGGTGCATCACGAAGACGGCCGAGCGCGGTCTCCTATATATCGGCAGACGATTACCAACGGTCTATGGCACCTGGATGCACTGTTGGATGGAAACAGGCCGGCGGCAGTGGGTGATGTTTTCTTGGAACACTTTAGGCCGCATTTCCCCAATAGCACAATCCCTGACAGCTGTCAGGTATCTGAACATCGTTACGAACCAAGTTCACCCATTCATGGCAACTGTGTTCCCTGCTGATTAAGGTCATTACCAACAAAATAATACGCTATGCCACACTACCAGAATCGTTAAGAAGTGGTTCGAGGAACATGCTGGTGACTTTCTGTTAATATCCTGGCCACCAAATTCGCCTGACATGAACCCAATCGAACATTTGTGGTTCCAGTTGGAAAAGCGATCTCGCGCTAAATCGCGCCACCATCCCGAAATATACGGGAACTGGGGGACCTGCTGGTGACATTACAGTATCAAGTGTCCCAGGGTAGTAATCGCCACCTCAACGAATCGATGCCTCACCGAATCACCGTTGTTTTAGGGCTAAAGGGGATCCTACGGCTAATTAGGTATGTGGCCATAATGTAATGACTCATTGGTGTATATCTCAATCATATAACAGCAATACGCATTCGTCAATTCAAGTAGAAATCCAATGGGGTTCAATCTCTTTCTCTATATCAACTCTCCACAATCTATTCACAGTATCTTATTCTCCACACTCAGTGTAAGCGTTGACAAAATGTGCATAGTGTTCAGCGAAGTAATGTGCCCTTCAGTGATAAGATGCCTAACAAAGAAGTAAGAAGCGAAAAAAGCCAGTTGTTCAATCACCACAAACCCGGAACTGTGAGGATTTTCACACCAGACCGCCGCTTGTGTGTGTCAAGACTATGTGAAATAGAGAAAAACTTCCAGCTGACGAAAGAAATGTGGCCGTAAATGTGCAATCAACTCTCGAGGTGAGGGTAGACTTTTCCGCAACGTTGCGATGAATCGCACTGCTACCGCGAAGCAGACACTATTGGAATTTAGTGAACGCTTGTCCACAAGCTTACCATCATCATCCTCATCAACATCAACCATGGGAAGATTGTCCCTAGGAGCCAGCCACCAGATGGCAGCAGATTACAACCGTCTTGTACTTTTACTACCAGTGCATCGACACTCATCTGGTAAACACTGTGAGGGAAGGGGGACAAGGGACTAAGAGCGTCCGGGGCCGACTTCATCATCATTATCATCAACAACCATGGGATAAATGCCCGCATAAGCCGGCCACCAGATGGCAGCAGATTGCAATCGTCTTGTATTTTTACTACCAGCGCATCGACACTCATCTGGTAAACCCTGTCAGGGAAGGGGGTCACGCACAAGTGAGTACGGGGCCAACTTCAGAGGCAATCATCCGCGCATTCGCATCCCCACACCCGGTGAGTCTGCGGAAAACTCCGGAAAATTCGCAAAATTAGACGGCCGGCAGGATCGAAGTGGAACACCCGTCAGAAACGTTCGCCTCCCACACTAAGCACAGCGCGATAGCCAACGGCGTTATGCCGATAGTCCACAAGGTTATGCACGAAGACTATTCGTCGTACCATGGAAAAATATTAGCTATGACATTAAACACCCAGATCGTGTCCCATTGCTTACTGCAAGGAACTGAAAAATTAGGTTGCAGTTTGCAAAGGCAACAACATGTCATCTGGTCTGAAGAAACACCATTTCAACTCCATCATGGCGATGAGAGGGTGCGTGCGTGGGGCAAACCGCACGAAGTGATGAACCAAACTTGACAAGTTGGAGACTGTCAGGCAGGTGAAGGCGCGGCGTAACATTTTGTACTGAATTTACACGGGCTTCCATTCACCTCACGAACCCGTCATGATCTCAGTCGCAGGTGCAAGATAACTGGACATTTTCTCTGACCATCTACACTCGTTCGTAGCGATTGTCTTTCTGGACCATGATGCGATCTTTTAACAGGCAAACACCATATTTATACCCTCCGAGTGGCGTCCAACATGTTCCAGGATCATTGAAGTAAGTGTACCACAATCGAACGGCCCCCTCGCTCACCGGACATTAACCTTATTGAGAATCTGTGCTACTTAGATCCAGCGATCAAGGACCTCATCCCCACAAATTCTTGACTATCTGTTCTGGCTCTTCAATACCTACCGGAAACTGTGGATAATCTAACCCTCGCTCCACGGGAGGCAATTCCACCTTCGTGTATTTAACACTATATTGAGTCCTTACGAAGACGTCTAGCTTCTGTTATGAGTTCAGCAACAAGTTATTAGAACGGTCTTTATAACAATTTGTTCATTCAATGTAGACTATATTACCAAAAGTAAAGTCGGACACCAAAATGTTTTGCGACAAATGGTTTTATTATCGCAATGGGTAGTTAGTCCGTCCACCTTTTGCTTGAATGACAGCGGCAACACGTCGAGGCATACTATCAACCAATTTCCGGTAGGTCTCAAACGGAATGGCTCGCCATTCGTCCTGCGAAGATACTGCCAGAGTGGAGATCAAAAATGGTTATTGTGGTTGATTTCGTTTCCGTCACTGCAGTTCATTCCAGAGGTGTTTCATAGGATTAAGGTCAGGACTCGGAACCGACCAGTCTAACAAAGCCATGTCATTTTCAAGAAACTAGTCCAGCACACGCCACGCATTGCGGCAAAGAGCTCGATTGTGTTGAAAGAGACAGCGGCCATTTCCATAATACTGCCACTTTTTTGGTAGAGCAGAGTTATCCAAAACGCCGAGGTGCACTTTAGAGCTCATGGTTTGTGTTAAAATAACCCACGGGCCGAGTTCCATCATCGAAAAACAATTCTATACCATGATGAAGACTCAGCCAAACTTGACAGTTGCAAGAGCAAAATCCGATGATAACGTTCGCCGGAATGTCGCCAAATGCAAACACACACGATTGGAAGAGTAAAAGTGTGACCCCTCATTCCAAAGTACAGCTTTCTACTCTCCCACAGTCCAGGAACGACGGGAGATACACCACTCTAAACGGCGTTTCGAATTCACGGTAGTGATGTGTAGTTCTTCAAAAAGTTATGGTACCAATCGAGCCATTAAAAGAATTTTCTACTTTAGCAGCGATGCAAACAGCAGAGGGAAAACGGGATTTCCTAACATTTCTTACCATCGCTCTTCTGCAACGTTCCGTCAGTTTTTGTGGCCTTCCTCAACTTTCGGTTTTCTCTCCGTCCTGTTTCCATGTCTTCACATCACTTACAGTGGATTTTGGTATTTTAGTATGTTAAGTTTAGCTGCAATGCTACGCATGCGAAGGTTACTCAAATGACATGCTATGACCAGCCCGCGCTGGAACACGGAAACTCCACGACCATGCAGCATATCTTCTTCAAAGTGTCTGATAACACGACGGAACATTTCAGCTTTATATACGACTTAAATACAGTGTATATATACAGGGTGATCAGAATCGGCTGCACAATAAACCTACCAAACGATTCCTCGTGGAGAAAGAAGCCGAAAACCGTTGTCCGTTGTCAGATCGGACGTCGCATTCCGGAGATATACGCGCCGAAAGTTTCTTGACTTCACATCCAGTAACGCACATGCTCGTTGAAGAGCGACGTGGATAGTTATACAGACGCATGTGTCATAAGGTAATCAAGCCGCCTCGGCGGAGCAGTGGCCTGAGGCCATGTCTACTGATCATTTGTCCGAAAGGGGTCCGGGTTCGAACCCCAGTGAAGCATGGATATTGTGCTTGTCCTACGGCACTGACTTTCTCCCCCTTCCCTGGAACCAGTTGTCCTAAACTCAGGACGAGCAACTACTTATAGCCCACTGAGTTGCTCACAGTGGTCTTTAAACCTCCAATTGAAAAAAAAAGAAAAAAAAAGGCAATCAACATTTTAAAATGTGGCACGGGGTGGATATGCAAATTCGAAGAACGTGGTGGCATGAAACCATCAGTTGTACGCCTGCGCGATACGGCAGGTAGAAATAAAAAAGGTTGGCGACGGTAGCAGGTAAGCTCATACTGCGTTGGTACATTTGACAGTAGTGAGGGTAGCGATATGTCGTACAGTTTGAGAGAGTATTGTGACATGTATCTCCTATTGGGGGAATGCCATGGTTCAGCATTGCGTGCAGCAAGTCTCTACAGCGAGCGATACCCAGCACGACGGGACCCGGACGCCCAGGTCATACGGCGGCTTGACGCTCGAATGCGCGACATGGGCAATGTCGCACCACGTCCAAGTGTAAACAGTGGCGCTGAACCCTCTGCGAGAGCACCATCCCTCGAGGACGCCATACTAGAGTTCATAGAGGAGAAGCCAACGACCAGCAGCCATACGATCGCGCGACAGTTCGGTGTGCACCAAAGTACAGTACTTGCCGTTCTACACGACGAATACCTGCATCCATATCACATCACACGGGTGCAAAGCCTATTACCACAGGATTATCCTCGGAGACAGGCATACTGTGAGTGGCTGCTACTGCAACATGCTACCGATAATAGTTTCATCCGCCGGATCTTGTGGACTAATTTAGCAAACGTTTACACGGCAGGGTATCTGCAACACCCGTAATAGTCATGTTTGGGCATTGGACGATCCGCACGCAACACGTGAACACGCTCACCAGGTCCAGTGGGGTGTTAATATATGGTGTGGTATTGTGAGCGATATCCTATTGGGACCATATCTTCTTCCCGAACGTGTTACAGCTGGCAACTACATAGTGTTCCTACGTGATGTTCTGCCGGATTTACTGGAAAACGTACCAATGGTTGTTCTCAGCAATCTATGGTTCCAGCATGATGGATCAACGGCGCATTACGCTGCAAATGTTCACCAGTGGCTGGATACGGAATATCCCGGTCGATGGCTTGGCCGTGGTGGTCCTGTCGCATGGTCCGCTAGATCGCCGGATCTTAACCCATTGGACTTCTTCCTTTGGGTTCATCTAAAGGAACTGGTATATCAATGTACTGTCAACAGCCTGCACAACCTAGTGGCCACCTTACATGCGGCCCTCACAACTGTAACCTCTGCTACGCTGCAACGCGTGCAGATGTCTATTCCTCGGCGGGCTGCCGCCTGTTCCGCACTACAGGATGGTCATTTTGAACACATGTTGTAATCTGACACGAATCCACGTATTTTATCATTTGTGCTGTGGTTGTGCAAATCAATAAATTACATGTTTTCTGTCAAAGTAATAGGGTAAGTTATTTCTAATGTCTGTATTCTTACCGGATGTGATACCGGATCGGACAACGGTTTTCCGCTTCGTTCTCCACGAGGAATCGTCCGGTAGGTTTTTTGTGCGGTCGATTCTGATCACCCTATATATAGAAATGTTGAACCACATGTATGCATTGGTTTCTTCGGAATATTATACGTATATGTTTCTCAACACTGAGAGTCATCAACAGTCATAGAAATGTTCAACCACGTGTATGCATTGGTTTCTTCGGAATAAAGCCCATTCATTTATTTTCTTGCCGATCGGGCTGGATTTATTCACATCCTGTAATAACAGCGTCTTCGTCTCTAGATATTTTAAGCACAATAATTTACCGAACTGACATTTTCAATGGCCGTTTAAACTATCATACTACTATCCAATATAATTTCTTTAAAGAGAAAGCGGTAGTTTACACAATCTGAACATGAAGTAAGAAACAACTAACTCAACTGAAAATAAAAAGGACAGCATTTGCGGCTGAATTCGTAGCAGCAGTTTTCTTTTCTCTTTTTTTAAAGTCTGCTGGGAATACATCCTGCAGAATATCAAACTTCTAACAGTTTCTAAATGGCTGCGAAAATACAGATTTTTTTTTTGTTTAAAGTAGAAACCACACGGACTTTAAATAGTGTTTCGATTGTGAATCAAAGCATGCAACGTCGAGTTCTCAAGAGACCGTTTACTTGGGGGAAAAGAGAGGAGAAAATGGGCAGATAGAATCTGAAAGGACTCGTCGATGTCTTTAAGGACCTTGCTTTTCTCAATAAAATGGCTGGATTTTTTAGCAGCAGAACTTTATAGGCGCTGGGTTCAAAATAACGTATTACTTCTTCTTCTCAGATGTAGAGACAAACTTCACTGACTGAGACTGAATGCTAATCACGAGAAAAGAACTTTTTTCGTTGGAATCCTAGATGTCTAGCAACATCAAGTTTCGCCTTTTTTCTCTCTTTTGAGGTTGTTAAAACAAACTTTTCCCCCTACAACTTGATTTCTTTTAACTCCCCCCCCTCTCTCTCTTTCATTTGATTTCAGAAATTAAACGTGAAACTCAGCAACAGGATTTTGTATTTTAAACTTCTGGAGTAAATTATTCAAATTGAGAAATTTGTAAAAGTAATTCCCCGAGGTTACCAAAATCTGATTGACTGAACATCTAACACAAATAACACTGATCTGCAAATTTTCAACTTTTTTCTCTTGTTTTCAAATGAATAAGTGTGTCGGAATGGATTATTTTGCGCAGAGTCCGAAAATGACCTTCAAAATTCCGTATCACGTCAGGTTTTTTCACAAATGACGAAAATCTAAAAATTAAAAAAAAAACGTTATTTTTTAATGACATTGCTATATGGCAACGTTTGTAACGTGTGAAAATGTTCTCTCTCTTGCCGCCCCGGTGGCGCAGTGGTCTAAGGCGCTGGCCTCTGATCATTCGTCCGTAAGGGGTCGGGTTCGAATCCCGGTGAGGCATGGATGTTGTGTTTTTCTTACGGCACTGGCTCTCTCCCTTCCCTGGAACCAGTGACCCTAAATTAGGGACGGGCGACTGCTTATAGCCCATGTAGTTGCTCACGGTGGTCGTTAAACCTCTAATAAAAAAAAAAAAAATGTTCTCTGGAGGGGCGGATGATTGTTTAATTAATAGATAAACATAAATACATATTCAAAAGCAAACATAACTAACATTCGCCACTGGGCTCCCCTTCAAACTTCCTCTTTTTGGATTGTCTTCGGTGTGCGTCCGTACAGTGTCTGTTCAACATCCAACAATAGTCGGCCATCTATGTACAGTCCACTTTCCTTGGTATCTCTTTTCCATCACTTTAATATCCTGATAGAAGCGCTCGCCATGTTCTTCCGAAAAGTCACGAAGATTGTTAGGAAAGTAATTTAGATGATCATGAAGAAAGTGAACTTTGACGCTCATGTTGCAACCAAGCAGTTCATAAGATTCCAGCAAGTCTTCGACTAAAGTGGTGTAATTTGAAGCCTTCGTATTCCCCAAAAAGTTGTGTACCACATTTCTGAATGCAGTCCATACTCGCAATTTGCACTCACTCATGGTTTCTTCGAATATGTTGTCTGACATTAATTTTCGTATTTGAGGGCCTATGAAAATGCCAGCTTTAATTTTTTCAGACGTGATTGATGGAAACTTACCACCAAGATACTGAAAGCATTTACTGTCCCTGCTTAAAGCTGTCACGAATTGCTTCATTAAGCCAAGTTTGATGTGTAAAGGTGGCAGCGGTATTTTCGAGGGATCAACCAGTGGAAGTGAAACAATGTTTTTTTCGCCAGGTGTGAATGTACTTCTGACTGGCCACTGCTGACAAACCCAATGTTCCGTCCTTGCCCTGGAGTCCGATTCACACAAAAAGCAAGGAAATTTGGTGTAGCCTGCTTGATGGCCGATCAATATTCCAATCACCTTGAAATCCCCGCACAAAGACCATTCATGAAACTTGTACTGCACACTTTCCAGCAGTAATTTAAGGTTCTCGTATGTCTCTTTCAAAATCACGGAATGTGCTACTGGAATGGATGTATGGATGTTAGTATTTTGTAATAAAACACCTTTCAAACTGGATTTGCTGGCATCTATGAACAACCTCCACTGTCCTAGATTGTAATTAATGTTGAAGTATTTCATGACTGCCGGAATGTCTCGACAATATACCAAACCGCCTTCCTCTGCAAAAAACGGAACCAATTCTGATTCTCTTTGTGTGTACCAGCAGAATCTCGTATTAGGACATAGTAAATTCTTTTCCTAAAGTCGTGATCCTAAAAGCTCTGCTGCGTCTTTAGGTAAATTCAGATCACGAACCAAATCATTCAGTTCATGCTGGGTAAATGGCACTGGGGTTTCATCCTCCATGCTGTCCGGTTGGTAATCTCATCACTTGTATCACCGTCTGAATCGGTGTCAGTTGGAGGGCTTGATATTGGACGGGGATGGCACAGGGATGTATTCACTATGGGGCACTGGTCTTATGGCAGATGGGATATTGGGATACACAATGTTACGCTCACTGGTTCTGGTATGGACCACGATATTCACTGTGCAGAAGTAGCAGTCGTCACTGTGATTTTTGGCTCACGCCACACCATGGGTACACCGAACGGCATTGATGCCCTTTTTCCACTTTTCCAGTTCCTCAACCCCTCCACACATGCACGGCACACATTGTGAGGAGTCCAAACTTCGTCCTGATCTGCTAGTTTAATGCTGAGGTATTGAAAATAAGCATTTTTCACGAAAGGCGTAATATTTTGCTTCTGTTTTTTTCCTGTCGTATAACAGCCACATATGTGGCAAAATATGTCTGGATGATTTACACAACCACGTGAAGCCATTGCACACGCCACAAAGAAACAACCGAATGGGACCACTCCCTTCTTTGCACTGACTAGTGTAACACGATCTGCCCCGAATGAAGCCACATGTGACCAATAGAAAGAAGGGAGCAGTGGCGTGAGGTATGAGTCCTACTGCCGTGCCAGGATAACATTCTCTCATGTTCCGCCTTTGTGAGTGGCGCAAATCGTGACGTCATACAGATAAAACAGTTGCATTTCCATTATCAGCTGTATATTTATGTTTATCTATTCCTTAAACAATCATCCCGTCCCTCCAGAGAAAATTTTCACGCGTTACAAACGTTGTGATATAATAATGTCATTAAAAAATAAGGTTTTTTTAAATATTCACATTTCCGTCGTTTGTGAAAAAACTTAGACGTGATACGAAATTTTGAAGATCATTTTCGGAAGCTGCGCAAAAAAGTCCATTCAGATACACCTATTCATTTCAAAACAACAAAACCTTGCACATTAGTGTAATTTATATCTAAACAGAGTCATAAGGTGTAATAAAACCCACACTTAGTCAAACTTAGTTGAACAACTAAAGTAATATCAGGTGATATAAGTCGTTTTTTAAAATGCATATTAAGTCAGAAATTAAAACGTATTCAAACATTTTTTTTTGAAGGGGTTTTACTTCTCCTTTTAAGTAAAACCCACAAAAATCCTGTGATTCAATGTACTTATTTAAACAAAATAAAAAAAACCTGCTTTGGGAGTTAAAGTACGTATGCAAAAGTTTTGTGCTGTCGTGTTACGCTACCATAAAGCGCTTTAAATAAAAACATGAATTTAGTTCAACGTGCAATGATGTCATTAAAATCCGCAATCACTACTTGCTGGATTCCCTTCTGAAACTAGCCGAATTGACGTGAACTGCGTTCAAATCACTCTTTAGTCGATGAAATATATGTTTTCTTTATGTTTCTTTTCTGATCCATAAGTACTGTTCTAAAAGTAGAAGCGGAAAATATTTTAAAACACTACAGAGAGACATAAAGAAAGCTCAGCATTTCTTCTATCAACGACTCTTCCAAATAAATACAAAACACGACTTTCGCGTTTCTGCAATCCCAATCGCAATTTCGAAAAGTTCTAGAATCAAACCATCAGCTTTGCCCCATATGTAAGCACTAGGATGGCTATCATAAAGGAAAACAGTGGGTAGCTCTTATTTTGTTAAAGTCAGGTTATTCCACATGTGATATCCATTAACATGTTTAGCACGTCTTTTGGAAAAAGGACTTGCTTATGTCCGTTCGTCCGATAACCTGCCCGTCCATCTATCGGTGGTCACCATCTATCTGCATCTGTTACTTCCATTTGAAAAACACTATTTACATTAAGAAGCCACAAATGCAAGAACGATGATCCTTTCTTCATGGTATTTTAACTTCGCCGCTAGAGGGCGAAAATGTAGATGATTTGATTGATTGATTGGAGGTGGTTTAACGACCACCGTGAGCAACTAAATGGGCTATAAGCAGTCGTCCGTCCCTAATTTAGGGTCACTGGCTCCATGGAAGAGAGAGAGCCAGTGCCGTAAGACAAACACAACATCCATGCCTCATCGGGATTCGAACCCGGACCACTTTTGGACAAATGATCAGAAGCCATCGCTTTGACCACTGCGCCATCGAATCGGTGGAAATGCAGATGCTATCGAATTCCAAATGGCTTCCATTTCACGTCATTGCTTCTGAATTCCCTATTTAAAACAATTCTTCGCTTTTGTCGATACCACTTACAACTGAAACTATTTTCGGTATAGCTTATTTTTCAAGTAATGCACGATTATCCAGCTGGGAGGTGCAAATATAGATTACGATATCTATGCTTCTAAAACATTCGTTTTCCGTTGGATAGAGGTCATGTTGAAAATGTCTCGAATATACCAGTTTGGGCAAATTAACTTATAATTTGTAAATAGAACAAAAAACATTGATGCATTGTCCGAAACTAAAGTTTCTACTTTTCAACATAATCCGTCTTATTTGCAATGAACTTGCGCCAGCGGTCCGGAAGTTTGCGGATGCCGCACAGGAAGAAGTGTTTTGGTTCTCGGTGTAGCCACTCCCGAATAGCCTGTATCAAAACCTCATTACTGCAAAACCTTTTCCCGCCCATATATGCCTTTAGAAGGCCGAAGACGTGATGTCCGGGGCTGCAAGGTCCGGAAAGAATGCAGGCTGTGGCAGAACGTTCCATTTCAGTTTCTGGATGGCTTTCATTGTCCACGCAGCCACGTGTGGACGGGCGTTATCCTGGAGAAATGACACAGATGTTTGCTCCCGTTTTCGCTTGTTCCTCATAGATGTCTTTACTGTGCCTTCGAAAAGTGTGGAGTAATATTCAGTATTTATTTTGCGACGATCTGTGAGGAAATCCACGTACAGTACACCTTGAGAGTCCCAGAAGACGGTGGCTATAATTTTCGCAGTAGAGAACGTGGCGCTGGTGAGGTTCATTCTCCACCATTTCCCTTCCATTTTTAAACGCACTGTTCCACTTACAGACACTCAAATTGGACAGTGTGAAATCACCGTACTGTCTACTCAATCGCGAACAGATTTCCGACGGTTTACAAACTTCTTTCGTCAGGAATTTGATTAAAACGCGATGTTCCAAGCTAACGGGTACCTTTGCTTCGCTCATCTTCCTCCCAACTGACCAATGCCGCCGTAGCACACACGAAGTGGGTGGGTGAAAGACCTTGGAACAGTGCTGCCACCAGCCACGTATTACCGTCTTCAACGCACCGTGCTGCATTTTTGAACTACGAACAAATTGCAATTCACATTTGCCCGCACTTTATAATTTCCAGTATTTTGTGACGAACTGTTTTACCAAACACGAGCGTAAGGTATGTTTCTCTTTCCGATGTTTTTTTCATTAGAGGTTTAACGACCACCGTGAGCAACTCAATGGGCTATAAGCAGTCGCCTGTCCCTAATTTTGGGTCACTGGTTCCAGGGAAGAGAGAGAGCCAGTGCCGTAAGATAAACACAACATCTATGCCTCACCGGGATTCGAACCCGCACCCCTTACGGACGAATGATCAGAGGCCATCGCTTAGACCACTGCACCACCGGGGCAGCCTATTTCCGATGTATTCGCAGCACTATCTGCTGCTAAAAATTCGATTGAAAAAAATTATTTGGTGCTCAGATACCCGACACCACAGAAAAATTTGTCAGTATATTTCCTTATTAATACATATAACGTACAGTTTTTTCGCAAGGAAGCATATACATACATTTCTTTTCTCGGTACCTATGCTACTAAAATTTTAATTTGCAAAATTATTTCTTTGCAGAACAGCTTTCCTGTTGAGAGATATTTTGCACGCAATTTCTAATTTTAACGTACAATTTTGCCACTAGAGGATGCACGTGTATACCTCTGTTTATAATGTCTTTGCGGAAATATGTGCAGGCCTTAAAACCTGATGGAAAAAAATAATTTGCAATCAAATACCGCTAACTACAATATATTTTTGGAGCATATCTTGCACGAATAATACGGGAACGAAAAACGACCTAGAAAACCCAATACGTTAATATAAAAACTCCAGGCGGTAAAATAAGAGATAGAAAATATATCTCTAATCTGTACAATTAATTGATTTGTGTGCCATTTACATTGACGAGATGTCATATCTATGTGGTTGAAAATATGACTATATTATCAGCGAGGCAGACTGGCCGTGAAACAGTTTGGTGCAATCACGGGACCAAGTTGTCTAAGTACCGATTTATTCCTCACAATTTTTTGTTTTAAATTAAATTGAAATAACAATTTCTCATGAAAGTTGGCTTTGAAAAATGAAAGTCCAAAATGTAACTCGCGTTGCAGGAACAACTCCGTATTTCTTTAAATACTAAATTCAGCTATTTCGCTTCCTAAAATTGGGCTTCATGAAAATATCATATTATTAGATATAGTAAAAGAAAAGTCTTTTATAGTTTAAGATTTAAATATTTCACATACAGTTTATTTTATATAAATATTTTTCATAATAAAATATTAAGATTTTAAAAAATTTTATACCATTTTTGAATATAATAGAAATGCCTAAATACCAAATAATCTAGACGATTTAGTTGTTCCGGATCCTGAACTTTCTAATTATGTTGAAACTTTGAAATTTGCGAGTTTGCTAATCAAGATTCACATCTGATAGACCTATGTCTTGTTTGCTTTACGTAAACCTGGTGTTCTCCTCTACAAAATAAGTGCCATGTCGTTGTGCTCATCCAAATAGCTGTAACACTGCATGTCGATAAGGACCCTTTGCAAGCGGTAGACCTTTAATGTTTGCAAGTTTCAGTCTTGCATGTATGAACGTTAACCTTTAATCGGAATTTCACATATTTCTTTTCTTCGAAATTCGCAATGACACTTTTCCCCACAGTACCGTCTCTCGAAAATTTTTATTCTTGCGCTTTATTCCAATTTTCATTAAACTTAATTTATTTATGGTCCTCAGTTCTCTTGTGTCACATGTGGTGCAGTGCCCAGCAAAAACACAGGTGTTGGGAAACTGCTGGCCACCAACTGGCAGTGATGGGTCACTGCTGGCTGAAATATGCTGCTCACGGTACGGCAGCGGTCCGTTGGTGGCAGTGCCATCAGTTGGCAGCCATTGATGGCCCTGCAACATCGTCGTGAATTGCGGGCCACCAAGCAAATGCCACTAGTGGCCCGTAGTTGTCTACCAAAGCCACCCCAACACTAGGTGGAAGCAGTGGGACTTATATGCGCAGAAGTAACACTTGCGCAGTCTCTCGTTGTACCAGATAGTTGAAGACAACGCCATCGCCATCGTGTTGTTTTAGTGGATGTTAAGAAAGAAAAACTTATGTAGAGAGGCGAAATAATTTCCTAATGAAATGCCACGTTGACGAAGATTACCGTTGGAGGAAAATTATATAAATAATTAATAAACTGTTAGAAATTGTCAATTACTCTCATAAATTTATAGAAACGCATTTTGTAGCAAAATTCCTGCACTAACACCTAAACAATCGGGAACACAGACACCCAAGAAATACACCCACTCCATTCCTATTAATAATAAGAAATAATTTCTGTATAATATTTCGTTGGCATACACTAAACCGCTTCAAACAAAAGTCCCGGAACGACAGTAAAAAACATCGTTATATTGTGGAAAAAAATAAGAAGTGTACAAGTACAAAATTTATCAATTATTTGAAAAAAAAACGCCATGTGGATATAATGGACACTTCCATGGGTTGAATACACATGATTGGAGGAATTCCCTGCTAAAAATAACGAGAAGTAAAATAAAATATATTTCCTCTTTAGAACATATGTAGCTTCGGACCGCGGAAAAAAAGATACAGCATTAAAAAGGTAACACAATGTGAAATGAATGGGTAAATATATACTCAATGTCATAAAAATCTGCGCACCAAGAAAAAACCGTGCGATTAAAACAAAACTTGGAGAATAGCTACTGGGAGGGCAGACATGCAAATGATTAAAGTTTCGCACGATTTTGCATGCCCGCGCGTCCAAGACCGGCTCTGCAATCGCAATCCTTGGGGCTCATAAGGCGCCGCGCAGGGGACTCCGCATTCGTGACGAAGTGCACGATAAGAGTCAGGTGAGATCCCTGAGCAATAGACATGCCGAGGAGCTGCCGTAGATGTGCGTACGGACAACTGATGGAGTTTGAATGAGGCTGTATCATCGGGATGAGAGAGGTAACGCTGGCCGGCGCGTGGTATCGGCCGCCATTTGGGCCGGTAGGACAGTACGGTGCGATTGCGTAGGGACCAATGGACACGGGAAAGCTCCCGGACACGGTGGACTGGCTCTGAACGACACAGACACACCACCAGCAGATGGGGCAGTGGGATCGTGAGAGCGGCACGCCCAGATGCAACGATGCCCTTGCCCAATATCCAGAGACGTGTGGCGACTCCTGTGTCCACCAGAACCATTTCCAGATGCCTGGCAGAAACAAATCTGCACTCTCCACGGCCCTTACGTTTTCTGCCATTAAAAACTGACCATCATCGGCGCCGATTGCAGTGGTGTCAGCAGCGAGCAATGTGGAATGCTACGGATTGGCGACATATAGTGTTGAGCGAAGAATCCCGCTTCTGTATGGGAACGGACGACCACAGTGTCAAAGTGTGGAGGACAGCAGATGAGTGCTAGAACTCGATCCTCACTGTACAGTGGCACACGTCCCAAACTGGCGGTGTGAGGGTCTGGAAAGCCATCGCGTGTGACAGGCAGACTGCCCGCACCGTGATCTGAGGGACGTTGACAGCCCAGCGCTACGTACAGGAGATCCTGCGGCTCCATGTGCTGCCTTTCCTTGCGGTTCGGCTTGGAGCCATTTTCCAACAAGATAACGCCCGTTCGCACACGGCTCGGGTTTCCCATTACTGTCTACATCATGCTTCGACGTGTGCGTGGCCTGCCAGATAGCGTGATCTGGTAAGCTACTTAAGCGTTGAAGCATGACGTAGACAGTGTCTGCCCATCGAGCACGTGTGGAACCAGATAGGACGCCAGCTTTCTCCATATCCCAGAGTTCGTGATTTAGAGCGTCAGTTGCAAGACGTGTTGGCCAATCTGTCTCAGGATGACATACGGCGTCCCTTTGACTCCATGACGGACAGTATCACCTTATGTAAATACCCTAATACATAAAACTATGAATACCGGAATGCGTGAAACTAAGAATAGCCGAATACGAGAAACTGTGAATACCCGAATACGTGAAATTATGAATACGTTGTTAAATTTTGAAATTATGAATACCACAATCAGTGAAACTAAGGACACGTTGTTAAATTTTGAAGCTATGAATATCTTAATACGTGAAACTATGAATACGTTGTTAAATTTTGAAGCTATGAATACCTTAATGCGTGAAACTATGAATGCGTTGTTAAATTTTGGAAATGTTAAAATATGTAAATACGTTGTCAAGTTTATAGTTTGATCTCGGGTCTGAGGATATAATTCAGAAAAATTGTGGTATTCAGTGGAAACGATTCCCTATTTCTCTAACGCATAGAATAGAAAATGTAATTAAAATTCGAATTGGAATTTTTAGTAAAACAAGGGAGCTCACTGCGTTGACAATAAGTTTGTTGGTATTTCATATCCGTAGAGAAACCAATTTGGGAGAGAAAAGTGTGAAAAATTCGAAGGCCAAATATAACCAGATTCAATAAAATACACGAAAGATGGCAGCACATGAGGAACAAATCTGGGAATACACAGGAAGCGTATTTGAATTTCTTACTTCCCACCCAGCTGTTTTTAGTCGATTCTTACTAAAAATAGTTAGAATGATCCAAAATGCAAATGGAATTCAGAATTGACCGATAACATTTTTTTTTTTTTTGAGAAACCCAGTGAAAAGACGATTGTTTTTGAATCATGTTCTTCAATATGAAGAATACCGAACCCCAGTATAGAAGATTTTCTAAAACTAATATAAAATAATGTACTGAGAAGCCTGTAACGTCCTTTATAGCGGAATTAAAGTATTAACTGTTTGAGAACGGGAAGGGTGTGGTTTTGGAGTGCTGTCTTCTCGAGGATGTGAGGCGTTCACATTTAAGGGTCATGAGAACGAAATTTTGGAACGCTAAATTTAAATATCGATTTGTTCTGCTGTCATTAAATTTAGAGGGGAGTGAACTTGTTTCCTTGTCTAAATAAAAGAATTTACCTTATGTTGATTGCTGTTGAGTGCGTGCTACCATGACTATTTCTTTTCTTTGACCATACCTTAATAATAGTCCGCCGCACCTCTAGAGCAGGTCTAGAGCAGGGCAATGGTGTACGCTCTTGCTTTTAACCAGTCGTCCGAGGGTCTGGATTCGAGGACTTTTGAGGCAGGGGTGGTGTGTTTCTATTACAACACTGGCCCTCTCCCTTCCCTGGAAGAAGTGGCCCCGAATTTGCACCGTTTAAAACTCTAACGACTTATAGTCTTTACAGTTGCTCACGGTGATAGTCAAACCTCCAGACTCAGAAACATAAAAAATATAATAATTACCATCCTCCTGTTCAATCAGAGTTACGCAGGTTGAGTAGTCGAACTGTGAGACTAAGCAGGTGTGAGCTTTGCTGAGAGGATGAATTTCTTTCATACTATAACTTTCGACGATAAATGTCAGTCGAGCATTGACGGGCTTTGTTGAATAAAGGATACGAAATATTCCGATTGTTCGTGAGTGTCTTCATCATCATCATCATCATTGTCAACCATTATCAATCCACTGCTGGACGAAGGTCTCCCCAAGTTTCCTCCACAATGGTCTGTCTTGTGCCAGTCTCCCCCATGTCACACCTGCATACTTTCGAATTTCATCCACCCATCTCCCATGTGGTCTTCTTCTGGGTCTTTTCCTGTCCCTTGGAATCCAATCTAAAATTTCGGCTGTCCATCGATGATCTGTCCTTCTGGCAGTATGTCCAGCCCATTGCCATTTCAGGGATTTAACTCTGATCATGATGTCTTCCACTCTTGTCATTTTTCGGATCCACGAGTTCCTCTTCTTATCTCTCCTGGTTACACCAAGTATGCACCTCTCCATGCTTCTTTGAGTTGTCTGCAGCCTTTGTATGTCTCTTTTAGTTAAGGTCCACGTCTCTGCACCATACGTAAGCACTGGAAGGATGCATTGATCAAACAATTTTCTTTTAAGACATAACGGCATATTGCTCTTGAAAATTATGCTGTTTCTTCCAAAAACTCTCTAGGCAAGTTTTGTACGCCGATTAATTTCTTCATCAATGTGACCCTCACTTGATATCTGCTGTCCAAGATAAACGTACGTGTCTGTTATCTCCAGCTTTTCTCCATCAATCGAAAAATCTTCATTTCTTGTAAAAGCATTGAACATCACTTTTGTCTTCTGAAAGTTCATTTTTAATCCCACTTCTTTACTCTTGTCAGCAAGTTCCTGGATCACATTCTGCAGCTCTGATGGGATAGTTGCAAAAATGACTACGTCATCAGCAAAACGAAGGTGGGTTAGATAATCTCCATTAATCTTTATCCCCTTGTTTTCCCAGCTCAGCGACTGAAAAACACCCTCCAATGTGGCATTAAAGAGCTCCGGAGATATGGTGTCACCTTGTCTTTTCACTTTACAGGATTTTTACAAGAAATGAATTATGAAGACACACATTTTAATGTGTCTTCATAATGGTAGATAAATGCAAATAAGGAAAATCTTAAGCCTCTTAAAAAATCCTGGAAAGTGAAAATTTTATCATTTTTAGTTGAACAGTAATTCAACACAAGCGTACGAAACTGAACCGTACAAAGATTCCGATACTCCGTGAGTGTCCTCATGTAGGAAGATAAATTCTAAATAAAGAAAATTTCAGCATTTTTAATTGAACAAACAGTAATTCAACACTGAAGCGTACAAAACAGCAAGTTTTAAGCTGGTAGCGCTGATGAAAGATTAAAGAAACCCATGATCTCAGCAATCTGTAAATGAATAGAGTAAAAGAGCATGAAAATAGTGTTTTGGATTAAAAATTTGCGTTAATGTATTAATAATGAATGAAATGTCGCATATTGTAATATATTAAAAATCATAATTTTTTTTTAGAACGGTTCATAAACTATGCCAGGAACGGGCAAAGACAAGAAATACTCCCATCCGTTTCGTAGTTAGAAAAGAACATACTTGGGGTGAGGTTACAGCCAGTGAAATAATATCGGGATTTGACTGTTGCTGGTTAAGAACGCTTCGAATTATTCGGTGTTTTTCCTTTGAGGGCATTTCGGCTCCCAATTTTCCTTTTGTACCATTAACATTGATATTTCCTCCCCATGGAAGATGAAGTTCTTTCCTCATAACCCAACAAAGCGTAGTTCTTTTCATGAAGTATACGCATGATGCACGGATGAATCAAAATTATTATTGCCGCAGTTTTCTTAGTGGCTATTACGTAGACCTCGGGGGAAAAAATTTCCTACAGAGTTCGTGCCCCGCTACTTCAGAATAGTCACTATGGCTCGGATGTCACGTGTTAAGCTGTTGATCTCGAGTATCAGACTCGGCGGCATAAAAAGTCTGCTTCTCAGTTTCATCTCTCCTTTAAGGTGCAGCTAGACCCTCAACGTATTTTCTTCTACATCTTGAAATATATTATTGTCGCCTACGGAGAACTACTCCTCCCAGATTAGCCTATGAGATTTTAAGCGTTATTCCTTAAATTTCGCCATCATGTCAGTCATTAATAGTATCTCAACACCAATGCACCAACCCAAGTACATTTATAGAAGACAGTTAAGTCGAAAAAAAGTAGAGTTTCGCCTATTAAAGAAAAACGGGAATAATGCCTCCAAAATGCTGTCATACAAATCTCCAGCTTTTCCCAGTTAAGCAATTTATAAACTTGAACATAGGTACTGAATATTCTGTCTTTTCCATCACCTGGTTCCTCTTCCTGTGTGTTTCCGAAAACAGAGCATTTTCAACTTTATCATTTCGCATTTTCACTGTTTCCCTCATTTACGTATAGAACATGCCATTACGTATAGATTTCTTTTACGCATTCTTTCACGGGATTTTGCAGTTGCGGTCTCCAATTATTTTGCGTTCCACCGGATTTATACACAGGCTCATCATTTTGTTAGTCAAACATAGGTGTTACGTTTCGTCGAAAACACACTGTGTGCTAAGAACAACAAATCGACAAAAAAAAAAAAAAAAAAAAGATTTCGCCTAATATATTTTTCGAAAAGTAACACAACCGATTCTAATTTCAATGCTTTCTACTTCCTTTTTTTCTTTTTGAGTACGAGTGATTCCACATTTTTGCACTCTAATAATTACTTAATACAAAATCCTAAAATCCTTTCAATAAGAACAACTTTTGAGCACATGATATGTAATTCTGAGACATTCCATCCGAATGTAAACAGTGTGTGATGATATTCCGACCCTTTAATCGGCTGCAAGCGGATTAACTCGGGGTTAGCAAAATGATCTGAGATCAGCTCTGAGGAGTATATTCGCTGTTGATTGAGATGTGGGTTGAATTAGTATGAAACGAGTGAACGTGCGCATTAGAAAGCGTTGGTTCCCACTTAGCTTTTTCATCCAAATTGGACATTTAGGGGAACGATTGACACTAACCCTTTCTAACTGATTGGGCTGCAACAATAACGACCAGCCTAAGGGGGAGAAGATATTAAATCCTTTGTTTCTTCCCAATGACCTAATGTCAGTTTTACGAGGATTAGCGCTTTCCCATCATGGTTTGGGTCATGGAGTGGAGAATTAAAGACTTGAAGGGAGCACTTATCACAAGTTAAGGGCCGCGGGGGGCCTAGTGCTCAACGTTCTTGACTGCCACAAAGAAGATCTCGGGTTCGATCCCAGTCAGGCACGAACGCTAGAACCACTAAATATCCGCCGTGCGTCGGATGGGCAAGTTAAGCTGTCGGGCCCCGGGTACTGCCCCCCCCCCCCCGTTAATAAATAAGGGCGTCTTCCTCCTCTTTCTACCTCACTTCCGTGTCACTTTCCTATCGGGCACTCTATCTCAAATCTAGCTTTCTATTTCTAAGGTTTGTTTAAGAACTTGGGTTAGACACTCCCTTCCTAAAATCATCTACATATGATCTGATCTGATCTTATCACTAGTTAGGGTCTCAGTTGGCCTAGTGGTTAACGTTCCATGTTTCCTCGGAAAAGTCTCAGGATTGATTCCTGTCAGGAACGAACGCTCGAACTACTACATATCCTCAGTGCGCTGGACGGGCACGTTAAGTCGTCAGACTCTGGAAAGTGGATTCCCCGATAATAAATAAGGATATCTTCATCCTCCATTTCTACCTCGCTTCGCTGTGACTTCCCTGTGGGCACTCTAACCCAAATCGCCTAGCTTCCTATTTCTAAGGGTTTTTTTAAGGTCTGGGATCAGACACTCCCTTTCTAAAATTCGCTACATAAACCTAAATGTTATCACTAGTGACAGATTTGGGGTCGGTACGGCTCAGGTGAGAGGAGAAAACGAACTGTTTTACCGTAGCTTTCATAAAAGCCGGTCTACGTGTCAACATTTTTGTTTCGGGAGCGTAGAAAATTTCGGGCACCATTGGGTTCAGGTACATTGGCCACTCAAAGGGTCAAACACGTCATTTAAAAAAATAACGATATATCCGGAAACTTAAAAATGAATGGGATCAAATTGTTTCGAAATAATATTTATTCCAGAAATTTAGGGCCCAGAAAACTAATAAACATTTTGAGAAACCTGAGTCATACCGATTTCTATATGTAAAACTTCTGATCCAATCGAACCATAGTCATTCACTGTAAGGTTCGCAAAGAAACGTGGCAATTATGCTAAAGAAATACTTTCTGTACTAATCTGAAGGAAAATGGTACGTTTTAGCTTTAGATTAGCGAAACATATAAAACTTCTAATCACAAAAGGGACACTGAAAGTTTCCCTCCTTTCATTAGGAAATGTCTCAAGTAAACATTTGGTACCAGGGGCTTCCTTCAGACGGTACAAATGGATCGTTTAAATTAGTCACACAAAGACGAAAGAAACATCTAGTGCTTCCAAGGTAACATTCTTCTGAGGGAAAGAAGAAGGGCACAGTGCTTTTATAAAAAATACGGAGAAGTCTGGTGGCAAAAAAAGAAAAAATGCTTTGCAAAAAATGTTTCCGAAGAAAAAAGATGCAGCACAGTAAAGAAACCTGCCATAAAGATGGACATGAATAAGAAAGCTGCAAAAGTAAAGAACTTCCCGGTTCCCCAAAAAAGTACTTAAAATCATTAAGCTAAAAAGTCCCAATCTGAAGAAAATGGCTCCAAAGGAAGCAGCGCGGAAAAAAATAACTAAGAAGCAAAAAATCCAAGAATGCTAAAAAATACCGTTTCAAAATCAATGAGACCTTTTCTATAAATAGGCCGTTTCCATGGAGGTTTTTTACAAAGTCAATAGTTTCAATAAAAACGAATCCATGAAAGTAAAAATACAGCTTTTAATACCCGTCATCCTCTACCTGATTTAAAATGCAGCTAAATTTATTTCACATAAAGATCTCAAAGCCAGTTACCAAATTTCACAGAATCGCAACTAAAAAAAAAAAAAAAAGGTAATTCATCACTAGACACACCGTTATTTAGAAAGCGACAAAACTTTGGTTCCAATAACAGAGATAACGAGTTTGATTCAAGGAAAGGAAGATCCATTTCAACATTTTTAATTCATTACCCACTGTTAACTCATTGAAATTCCCAAGTAGGATGCATATGGCTTAATATTGCCTTTACTTGCAATTATATGATTTTGTTCTCCCCTATCTCTTTGTATGCGAAATCAGTCATCTATTTAACTTCAAAACCAAACCTAAACTTTTTTCTAAAGTATCCGGAAATCATAAGATGTACTCTATCAAAGAAAAAGAGATTTAAAAAAAATACAAAGCGATAGGCCGAGGGAGAAAATTAGAATATTCGTTATGCTCAAGGAAAGCCTTACTGAAACAAGCTATTGTTTTAAAATTGTTATAATACAAACGGCAAGTTCCTTTAACAAAATGTTAAGATAAAGATCTGTAAAATATATAGGTTAGGTAGAGTTATATCAGATATGGAGGTAGACTTGCAATTTGCATAAAAGAAAATATCCCTATTTTGAGATACAAAGTGATAATTATAAATGACTTCTTTCGTTATACTTACGGATCCATATGATTTTTGAACGATTATATGTTATGGACTCAGAGGGATTTAAATGACATGCATACTACCTGAATGTTCAAAAAAGTCAACCATTGTCCCCTCATGTAGTTCTTGGGGTTAGCAACCCTTGTAAGGCAATAAGAAGTGATGCGTCCCTATGTTTGGGGAACCTATTCCAGGGAAGAGGACAAACCAGCACCGAAGGTTAAGTATACCACTCATGCTACATCTGGAAATCTAACTCGAACCCCAAATTGAAAGATTTGCCAGAAGTTCTTGCCTGCATCCGTTCGTCCAGCTGGGCGACCAAACAGTTTGAAAGCAAACTCATGGAGAACAGAATGACATAATTAATTGTTGATGGATCCTTTGAACATACGGACGAAAATGTATATGTCTGGTAGTTAGGTAAGAAAATCTCTGACAAAGAAAGTAAAGTTTGTAAACTTCGTGTCCGAAATTCCATGTAGTTCAGTGATAAAAACAAACGAAAACTCCTTCTTTACACGCGCGCGTAAACTGTATCAGGAATTCTCTTCAGATTTTTGAACCTATGATACAATATTTACTAGAAAACAAAATTACAAACTAAAATCCAAGACATTACATGTAAAATAAATCTGTGTTGGTAAATTGCGACGGGAGCTACGAGTGGTCTTCAACCCCATAGGTAAATTGCTGCTGTAGCCTAAGGGACGGACAGATCGCAGCGGCTTAGAACTTACCCACGTTTCCGTACGCAAATTGCCGGTAAAGCTTACGGAAAGGTAAGACAACATGAAACATAACAGCCTGCATCTTTATAATAATGAAAATCAAATAATATTTCCAAGTTAAATACTTGTTCATACGGCTGCTATAAGAGGAATAAAAAATCTTTTGCCTTACCGATTTTGAAGAGAGAAAGATAAAGTAACACTATCCTCACATGTACAAAATTTGAATATACATACTTTACTATGCTTTTGAGGAAAGTTGAATTGAGATAATTCGATTTCTCTTTCATGAGTCACCCTCAGCTTACCCAAAAATTAATATTTTGAAAAAAAAAACCGATGCAAATTTCACAAATTCAAGACTTGTTGTACATTCTCCTTCATAATCGCTGATTTTCTTAGACAGCATTTATTTCCTTTTTCATGGCAGTTATGGATTTCCTTCTCTGAGTGACATCACCTGAGCTTTGGATTTTAATATATATATTTGGGTTTGAAAAAGTTTCAGAACTTCTATAAAGTTATATAGGCTTCGATGGGGATGATAAAAGTGAGTATTAAATCGAGCATGAAAAGACTCGCATAAGTTCGTCGTGTGTCCTGTTGAAGCCTGACATTCAGACATTTTTAACGCAGGAATATCCTCTTATGTGAGGGTCTCAAATCGACAGAACTTTCTTCCACAGCAGGGTTTATTATCTTTGATGGACGTTCAGGAATATCCTCTTGAGTTTTTCCGTGCAATTTTCTTGTGGGGTTGCAATGACCTAGAACGTCGAAGGATTAAAGGGGATCGTTTAGCCTTAATTTATACCTACACCCAAATAAATAATGTCGTAATAACTTTACAGGCACGTAGAAGGTAAAATTAAAAATAATTGTGCTAATAAACAAAATCCATCCTCGGATTTGTAGACATGCACTTGCTTTAATATACCACTGAAGAAAATCCAACATCCACAGAAAATAATTTAATTAACGCTACAAGTCTCTGCTGAAAAACGAGAAATCATGCCTAATCAGAAATCCGAACTTTTAAACAAACATTCCAATATACATGAGCAGAGTTGTTGTGTACTTTCCTCAAGTATTGATAAATAGCAAGAAATGCAATATTTTGGCGCCTTCCCAAAGATTTTTTCATTAAATTTGGTATTTCAAAGTCTTACTGGCAAACGTTATGCAAATCTACTTCTACAGACAAATTATTAATATAATAAAATAATTTTTAAAGAACATAACTTTTTTTATTTTCCGGGCTTCTGAACAGTGAGTGATCTTTGCATTATCCTGTCAGACCAAGTGTTCCACAGGAGTTTTACTGAGACCTATAGTATTCATCATCTACCAAAATGATAAGCTACAATCTTCCAAAAGAACGCCTGAACTTACAAATTGACGATACAACCCTTATTACTATGTCACTAAATAATTAACAGAAATTTTTATATGTAGAAGAATCAAACCACCAAACGTAAATTAAATATTTTTCCATTTGAATTTCAAATCGTGCTGGAGATTTCTGTATAACAAAAAGGGCCTGCCTAAAATGCACTGCTTGACTTAGAAAATGCTACAAAAGGAGGCATTTGACGGGGAACCGTGCCAAATTGGGGATTATGGTTTTGTCTCATTTCGTGTACCCCTTCTTAGTATGGCATTTTCTGCGTCGAGCAGTGTATTTATTTAAGTAAAATACCGATGAAAAGAAGCGGAATAACTAAGGTGTTTGTCTTTTTGAACACATACTAAAATTTCCTGGAAACCACATGTAATGAGTGTGATCGAAAGATAAAACAAAAAAAATGTCATTATTTTTGGTCATTCTTCATTAAATTCTTTATTTGGGATTGGCGAAATGTGATTCATTTATAAAGCATTTTTTCGCCGATATTTGCATGCGCATGTTTAACTTGTAAATACACTCCCAGGAATATACTTCATTTTATTATGCAAAGTGCTTCCAAAAAAGGTGTTTCCAACTTTGGAAACGTTCACGCTTACCCTACTGCGCACAGTGAGGAAGAAAGGTCTATGAACATTGGGTTGGAAAAGGTTCCCTTCCCATCTTCAGTCACACACACACACTTTGAGCGTGAAAGTAACAGAGCCTATGGAGTTAATGTCTTTTTTTTGTATCATTTATGACAGCACACTTATCAACGAGAAAAAAATATCTAGTCTACATCATAGCAGTGCGTTCCTGAGCAGCAATACATTATTTGCAGTTTCACTTCATTTATTGTGGAACTCGCTCGAAAAGTCCCAGGCTTCCACGAACAAAAAAAGTCCTGGACTGTTCCGAATTTCTCATTAAGATACGGAATAGTGTAAGAATTGGCCTTAAAATGATATAGTGGAGCAGTTGTCTAAGTGCTGGCTTCTGACCGTTCGTCCGAGATGGGTCTGGATTCGTATCCCGGTGAAGCATGAACATTGTGCTTGTCTTACGGCATTAGCAACCTCCCTTCCGTGGAACCAGTAGCCCTAAATTAAGGACGGATCTGCTCACGGTGGTCGCTAAACTCACAAACAAAGAAAGTCCCGGACTGTTCTGAATTATTTGACAAAAATCCACCTTTTGTACGAGGATAAACCTTTCTCATTAAGATCCGGGATAGTGTACGAATTGGCCTTAAAGTGATATAGCATAAGAAGAAATCTAAGGGATACAAATCCGGTGAAGGTGTAAGCCGTGCAGCTGTTCCATTTCTACGAATCTAACTGGTGGTATGCGTACGTTATGACGTTTTGGAGAGTTTAGGCTAAAATATGATGGGTCTCCATCTTGCGTGAACTACATATATATGCGACGGCGTGATACTGATGGAACGCCTTCCAACAATGCAGGTAATTCTGTCTTCATGAAATGCGTGTATTGCTGGCATTTTTGAACCAGTCGGACAGTCATCAACGATTCCTGTCCAGACATTCACATGAAAACCTTGCTGATGCCAAGGCTGTGTTATTGTATTAGTATTTTCCCGTGTCCCTTCATGAATATTATGAAAATGCACAATGTCATCTCTTGCGAATTGCGATTCATCGGTGTACAGCACACAATGATAAAAAAGAAAAAAATACGAACAAAAACAGGTGCAGTACAAAAGAGGTGCAGCCATTATAAATGCATGACTCGTTGATGAAAGTCAGCTGGGGGCAGAGTTGCTCATGACCACGAACTCTTCATACAGCTGGCTGTAAAACATCTATCTCTGCTATTACTGCTCCCGTGCGAGTTCCTGGGTTCTCTCCAACCTCGTAGAACCCCTGTTCTTTCAAAGCAGATGTTTGGAAGCATTCCGTTACCTCCTTATCTTCAGCAACGGTAGAGAAGGATTCCGTCTCTTAAAGACGCCAAAGGATGGCTGCAAAAGTACCCATGTCAGGACATCGTCTTTACTAAAATACCATGATTTTGAAACGCTGAGTTTCCCTGTTGTTTGTTTTTGCTAGCCCATACAGGAAAGGAATATCTGCCGTTTTATCGTAAGATAGTTCATTATTTATGCCCAAGGTAGCTTACAACACTTGTATCGAAGATACATGTAATAACGTACACAACTACTACTGATCCCCTTAAATTTACCTTCTGAATAACTGCAGAGTCACTTTATGCAACGTTATTTCATTCATTTGTGTTCGGATTTTGGTCCATTTGCATGCATGTATACTATCAGAAGTGCAAATGATGCAAATATACTTAATAGTGTACCTTCCGACATGTTTTCCTATTTGCCCCCTTTAAATGTGCTGCAAGTCGTAACGAAAATGTCTCCGTCCCAATGTAGGTAGGAAACTTTTCTTTATCGTTATGCACGTAAGAACATATTCAGGAATTTAAACTAGACATTATGGAAACACCCTATATCTTGCAACTGAGAAGATCAAAAAGTGTGCGCCGAGAGGTATCAAAAGACATTCACTTCTGATAAAAATGCGAAGTTGAAGCTATTTCTGCAACAAATTGTTGTGTACCGCAGAACTGTTACGAAAGGGTAAATAATCTTCAAAATTTTAACTGGTAAAAGTACGATACAGCGTTAAAGAAACATTTATAAAACTAGGAACTTCATTGTTCGAAGGCCACAGGCTTTAATATTTGACAATGAAAAGAAATGGATAAACTAAATTGCCAACTGAAAATCCGGACCGCTGTTGGTCCAATATATGTATTTTGAAAGGGTCTGGTTCATTTGCCCGACGTTTACTTCACCGAAGTGTCACTTGACCGAAAAGATTGTTTCACTGAAAGATCACTTGATTGAAACGTTCATTTCACCGAAGGGTCACTTGATCGAAAGGTACATTTCCCCGAAGGGTCGCTTGATCGAAAAGTTCATTTTACCGAAAGGTCTCTTTACCCAAAAGTTCATTTCATCGAAACGTCATTTCACCGAAATGTCAGTTTATCGAAAACTTTGGATTTCATTACAAGATCTGTTGAAGCATGGTGCAAGTTTGGCAGACAGCCCACCGAAACGTTAGGGGATCACACTCAAATTGTACTTTCGATTTCTCCGTGTCACGCAAAGATTTAGTTTTAAGACAAAGTAATTAATTTCAAATCCCTAGGCCTCGGCTTAGGACTTTTTAGCAAATTTTAATCATATTCGTAAGGTTTACATAAAAGTCTTGTTCAGTGCTCATATTCATAAGGTTTAAATAAAAAGTCAAGTTAATAATGTTGCACATTTATTCATCCAAAAAGAATCAATTTTAGCGTGTGGCTTCCATGGCTGGCAATAACGTCCGCTACACGCCGCGTCATCAAACGAAAGAGGCTTTGGATGTGGGCTTGGGGTATGTCTGTCCAGACTGCTTCCACACGTTGCCACAGTTCATCAGGCGTAGCCGCGGCTGGTGCTTGCCGGGCCACTCGGTTGCCAGTTAGCAACCAGACGTGTTCGATGAGTGACATATCGGGAGAACAGGCGGGCCACGGCAGCAGTGACACCTGGTGGGCCGTAAAGAATTGTTGCACGATGCGTGCCACGTGCGGGCGCACATTGTCCTGTTGAAACGTGGCCGCTGGCAGGCCCGGCAGGTAAGGGAGGACTACAGGCTCCAAAACGTCGGGGATGTAGCGGTGGCTGTTGAGTGTACCGACGATGCGTACCAGAGGGGTGCGGGTGTCATATCCAATTGCGCTCCAAAACATAACGCCAAGCGATGGACTGGTATGGCGATGCATAGTGCAGGCTTCATACAGTTTCTCGCCGCGGTGCCACCACACGCGGATCGGACCATCGTGGTGTTGCAGGCAGAAGCGGGGTTCGTCGGATAAGACAATGTCGTGTCATTCCGTAGTCCAGGTGCGGTGTTCAACGGCACACTGCCACCGCACTCCCCGGCGGTGAAACGTCAATGGTAATCGGATCAATGGGCGCCATGCTACAAGTTCCCGCTTCTGAAGACGACGTCGAACGGTACGTGCTGTCACAGATTGTTGCGCAACACACCCTAGTTCCTGCGCTAACGTTCGTGATGTGGCGGTGCGAGCCGTCAATGCTCGCCCCACAACATACCGGTCCTCTCGTTGGGTTGTGTGCCGCGGCTGCGGCAATCGCTCACGTCGGTGCGTCCGTCCCTCCGGCATCCACCAAATTCATACTTGTCTCACTGTGGCTGGATGTCGTCCCACACGGGCGCCAATGTCTCGGTACGATAAACCGCTGTCGCGATAAGCCACTATTCGTCCTCTGTCAAACTCCGATACGGGCTGGAATGACTGCTGTATTCTACGACGAGGCATCAGGAAGCTTCCGACGCACATGTCCGGCAGCATTACACACTTCCACTACTTACACCCCGACTTCTGTGCACCCTTCTTATAGTGCTTCTCGGCGACGTGCCGGGCGCACATGATTTGCATATTTCCTGCAATGTTAATCGTTTGCATGTCCTTTTGCGGGAAACGCATGGTGCGAATTTTAGGCCATTCGGATGCTTCCTTCTTGGTGTTGCATTTTGGGTGGCCAGCAGTGTGTGTATATATATATATATATACAGTGGTTCTTACATGACACTCCTTAACTCTTTCGAATTTCATTCACACACCTCTCCCATAGATTTGTTCACGGTCCTCCCTGTGCCTTGGAATCCGGGACAGTATTCATCTTTTTCCAACTTTTGTCAGTGCTTCTAGCAATGTATGGCCCATTTCCATTTAGGGATTTTACCTTTATTGGTTCGTCATCAACCTTTGTCTATTTCCTGATCCATGTGTACATCTTTCTCATTTTTCTGGCTATGCTCAGTTCCATGCTTTTATCAACAGTTTGCAGCCCCGATATACTTGTGTTAGTCAAGGTTCAATACTCTGACAAATAAGTAAGACTTAGAAGGATTAAACCGTTTTCTTTTAAGGCATAATTGCAGATTGCCCTTTAAAATCGCATTCTTTCTTTTCAAATGCTCTCCAGCCACGTTCTATACGCCTATGACTTTCTTCTTCGATGTAATCTTTGCTTCGTACCTGTTGCCCAAAGTTAACGTAAATCTTCAGTTCATGTAAAAGCATTATATATCACTTTTGTTTTCTGTAAGATCATTTTAACCTCACTTCTCTACCCATACCAACAAGTTCTTGAACAAATATTTTCTAGATCTGAGTGGTTCTTGCAAAAATTCTTACGTCGTCTGAAAAACGTAGGTAGACTAAATAATTTTAATTAATATTTTCCCCTTTGTCTCCCCAGTTCAATAATTCAGAAACATTCTGCATTGTGGCATTTAAGAGTTTGGAGACATTATGTCAACTAATTACACTCCCTTTGCGACATTTATGCATGTTGTGTGCACGAACAGTTGAACTTTTGCACTTGCATTTTCATAGATGCTATTAATAATATTAATGCATGCATTTCAATACATCATTACTTTAAAGACTGCTGACGGTTTCACGGAATCAAGAGCTATTTCACAATTAATAAAATTCATACATAACTGGAATTAGTACTCATTAGATCTTTCAATTAGCTCTCGCACTACATGGATGTGATCTATACTGCCGAAACCATTCCTGTATCCATCATGTTGTCTTTACTGAGCAATGTTTAGTATTTCCTTCATGCAATGTGATAATACGTTAGGATTTTATAAACGGATGATAAGTCGGTCGCTTTGGGGTTCCTAAAATCCTCCACGTCCACTTTTTTATGTAGCAGGAAGTCTTCCCTTTATTGAAACATTTAGTGAAAACTTGGGCGATCATAGTTTCTATTTCTCTGCTGGTTCCTTGTGTCTTTTTGTCCACAGTAATTCCATCCTCCCCTGTAGATCTTCGTTTCATGTTATTAATTGCTTGCGCAAATTCTTCCAGGTGGAATGAAGTAACTTTTGTACTGGAACAATTCTTTGTGTCTAATGCAGGTGTATCATGCCGCCCGTATAGTTTTGTGTAGAAAGCTAAATCGAGTCAAAATTTCACCTCTATTTCGTGCTACAATATCATCCACTTGTTTGATGCTGCGGTCCCATTACAGGTGCAAAATGATCAACACAACCACGATCAAATATTCCAAGTACATGAGGATGTTTAACGGCAATAAGTTTAGAAGAAATTTCAGACATACGTATATATCTTGTATTTTGGTGTCCGTAATACCTATGTAAAGAAATATTAATTCTTGTCGATACGCACGTTTTCTGATAAGGCGTATAAGGAAATACTTCCCCATAAAGCAAGAAGTTAATTCCTTCACGGATTTTAACTTTGGGAGTTTATTTCCCTTATTTCTTCTTTCTAATTCACAAAACCTAGTTTTTCATTTTGGAACATCTACAGTATCCTTAACAGAATTCTATTCACTTATCGCACTGGATCTGCTTTCAAGGTACGTACCACTAGCTTGCCGATTTTTTGAGAAAAGGATCTGCCAGTTCATGCTTCTCTCTCACTGCTTTCCCTCTATCTGTTCCCACTTGTCAGTCACGTTTTTCTGTCGTACAGGTGGTTGAATGATCAGACAAGCTCTTTCTGGCTAATCGTGCTAGTATGTCATGTTGCTAGGTCGTGGATAAGGAATGGGATTTATACGATGGCAAAGGGCATCCTACCCTCCCTAGAATTAGTGGCGCAAAAGTAGGGAGAGGAAGGATGCCTACAGCCTTAGATACAGTTGTTGAGCCTCCAGCCCCAGTAAAAGGGGGAAAAGAAAAGCTTGTCTTTCGCCTCACGACCTTTTATTTGTTTGTTTGTCCCTCTGTTCAACTGTATTCCTTGTTTTCTTACCCATTGAGTCTCTCTCTCTCTCTCTTTCTCTTTTCCCAGTTTTAAGTTTGTGTCCTTTCTCATTTTTCAGCCCTCCTTCTCTGTCTCTCTCTTTCTTACTTCTAGGAATTATCCCCCCCCCCCCCCGCTCCCTTCTCTCTTTCTTTCTCTCTTTTTTTTTTTTTTACTTCTGGGATTTAACCATTTTCATTCGAAGTCCAAAGTGTGTGTGTGAGAGAGAGAGAGAGAGAGAGAGAGAGAGGGTGAGAGACTAGTTTTTTCCACCTTCAATGCTAGACATCAACAATCCATTTTCCTAAATTTTTAGAATTTCTCTTCCACTGTCCTATAAGACTCGTTCTCTCTCTCTCTCTCTCTATAGCTTTCTCTCTCTCTCTCTCTATAGCTTTCTCTCTCTCTCTCTCTCTCTCTCTCTCTCTCTCTCTCTATCTCTTTCTTACACTTTTTATATATAATTTTCAGTTTTCCGCTCCCACGCTCTCTTTCTTTGCATTAGGTATGCTATCAATCTCTCTTTCACTTTCGGTCTTTCTCCACCTCTCTCTTTCTACCTTTTAGGACTTATTTTCCTTTTTCTCTCACTCTTTCATCTCCACTTCTTTCTTCTCTCACCAACCTTTAGTCTCACTTCTTTTGTGCCCTTCTTCTCTGTCTCTCATTTCGGTCTCTAGGAACATAACGAAAAATAGTAAGTCGTTGAGTTATAATAATTATTTCGTATTTCCCATTTATTTAGGCACAGATACATATGAGGGTCGAAACGCAAACTGTAAATTATTGATTTAGACCATATTCCACTAAACCGAATTTAAAAGTGACAGTATTTTTTCTGATAAATTCATTCGAAACGTGTGAGTTCTGCAATCTTAGAGGAAATGGAAAAAATACATTTACGCACAGAAAAAGAGTAACCGAATTTCAGGTAGCTAAAGCGGCGCGTCAAGCAATTCGACTTGCTCAATAATAATGCAAGATTTGATAAATGCTGGCTGCGCAATTCTCTTAGGAAAATCCGCGATTTGAGGAAATAAAGAAAAAAGCATGTTGCTAAAAATACAGACTTTCCAAAATTGTCTACGGTGCAAAAGTGAATCTGTCATTTCCTTTCATCGTAAACTATTCATGAAACGGCGAATAGCTTCGAACTGAAGAAATAAAGCGGATTAAATTATTTGCTTCACATCGGGATTGTTAAGTTTCCGTTTGGAAAATGCCGAATAGGTAATCTCATTGTCATATGTCGCATGCTTTCGTAAGAATATTCATACGTCATCTGGAAATATTTATTAGAGGAATACGAGCTATAAGGGATTGGGAACAGTAATTCTTTATTAAATGAACGAGGCAACCCATGCAAATTCTTCTCTGGGGATGGAGGCGCATGTAATGAGAAATGATTGAACAATGGCGCTGTAATGCTCCAACAATATGAAATTACTTTTACTTCACCTCGATTTCCTGCTATCAATTGGTTTAGGAAATAGCAGCGTTTTAAAAAACCAGTTGAAGTGGCAATTGAAAAGTGCAATGTTCTACAGAGACTACCCTTTCAGGATAACAATGCCTGTGGTTCATGCCGTTCTGAATATTGGACCAACGCATTTTTTTTTTTACTTTATTCTCTGACCGCATCGATGAACGATTTTATCGATTGCCAAGTTTTGTAGTCACATTATGAAAACATTACATTCGCAAACGCAAATGTCGTCTTCGTGAATGTATGGTTTTTGTTTTCATAATTTTTCTTGGGGAAGCAAATTTTAAACCACATTGCGCAATTTAAGTGAAAAATAATTAGTAGGAGTAATCTAGCTAACATTAGAGCACAGTGCCTTAAAATATATATTATTTTCTTACTTACTACTACGCTTCAACACCCACAGCGACTGAGGATTGAAAACACTCATTTGGCAGACCTTTCAGTAAACGTTTCGAGATTAGGTAATATTTTAAATGTAATTCCATTTCACACACGCACGTAGACACGCTCTCTCTCTCTCTCTCACACCCACACACATGTTAACCTGGGGAACGGCTCAAAAGGTGTGATTAAATTATGTTAATAATTTGATTAAGTATTTGGCCAATTACGAGACTAGTTAGGGAATTATTAAGATTAACTTGGGAGGACAGTTAAAAGGCATCTACAAAAGGAGAACAAAGGGAGAGAGATAAGGGTTTAGTGAGAAAAGTCTGCCCAGGGAATGGGGACAACGCTCACAGCCAGCTAGCTTGGTATGAGAGCTCTCGTATGTCTCCTCGGTAAGCATTAACGCCAAAAATGCATTAGTGGATGTCAGAACTTACTGCTATTGAGGTCAGATGGGGGTAAGTTCGGCAGCGAATCCGACGCAAACCAGCGGAGCGCCCTGTACTGACAAATAGTCATCCACAGAGAATTGAAGAAACCCAGAAGGTCCTAAGGATGCCTAACAACAGACGTGTAGGAGAGTGTAAATGAGTAAAAGAGGCAGTCGAATTCCAATTCTCGACGGAAGAAAAAGGACAAGGCTCGTACGGCAGTTGTACGGCCGAAGCGTACGAATTTTTCCTTGATGGGATAAAAATAGCAACGTAGGTTGAACTTGGTACCAGCGGTCGGTCTACCCGGAGGAAAAATTTCCAACAAGAGAGTGTTTATGCGAGAAATATAAGCTGCGGTTTGCAGTGTTTTTTATATTCCAGTTAACGTCGCAGTTTCTTTTTTATTGGAGATTTAACAACCATCGTGACGAACTCAATAGGCTATAAGCCGTCGTCCATCCCTAATATAGGGCCACTGGTTCCAGGGAAGGGTGAGAGCCAGCGACGTAAGACAAACACAACATCCATGCCTCACGGGTATTCGAACCCGGATCCATATCGCGGACGAATGATGAGAAGCCAACGCTTAGACCACTGAGCCACCGAGGGGCACATCGCAGTTGGCGAGGCGGAGCGTCGTACTGCCGAAACGGCAAAATACGTTATCTTAGATGTCTATCTACAGCGCATGATGCATAGCAGCTTCCGGAAGAAATTGTCCTAAAGAAACCGCTGACGAGATTCTAAACCAAGTGGGTCATTGACCTCGCACGGATGGCAGAGTTTGCTTCCTTAGTAGCCAAAGAAGGGAAGGGCAAAAGCAGTCCCTCTCTGATACACTGGCGTGCAAAAATTAAGTGCGAGACGGTTTTTCGGATGCAACGTCGTGCAGAAGTGCTCCACGTCGACTCAAATCATACCATAAGATCTCCAAGATATAAGAATGTGGGACAAGTGAACAAAACCGTCCAAACAAGGAATCCAAAGGATACAAATGCACTTTATTAAAAAGGTAGCTTCGAGCACAACAGGACAGCAGACAGAAACGTCCATGTGACACGCGGCTGCCAAGAAAAATCCAGTCTTGAGTAGGGGATATGATCACCCCTGACTGCGTTGCAGGATTTACAACGTCTGTTCATGCTGAGGACGAGGTTGTCAAGGAGCTGCAGAGGCATCGCGGACCATTCCTCTTGTAGCGCCAATCGCAGCTGCGGAATCATTGCTGCCGGTTGGTGACGTGCTGCCAAGCGTCTCCCGAGAAGGTCCCACACGTGTTCGATTGTATTTAGGTCCGGGGACCTTGCGGGCCAATATGCGTTGAATATCTTCCCTTCCAACAGCTCTGCGACAGCCACTGAACGATGAGGTGTAGCGTTGTCGTCCATGAAGAGTAAATCAGGACGCACAGCACCTCTAAACAGAGGCACGTGAGGCAGGAGAACCTCGGTACAATAGCGTGACTGAACCTCATTGGAAGATGTGGAGTTCAGTACGGCTACCAAGCATGATACCGCCGCAAACGAAAACTCCGTTACCTCCAAACCTGTCCCTTTCAATGATGTTGGAGGTGTGATTGCATGTTCCCTGCTCTCTCCAGATTTGTATACATCCAGAATCACTCGTGAGACTAAATCGGCTCTCATCCGTAAAGAGAACTTGATCCCATTGCTGATGTGTCCAGTTCTTGTGTTCCTGGCACCACATATACCGCCGTCTCCGATGAGCAGGCGTTAATGGCACCCACCGTACTGGTCGTCGTACAAATAGACCGCATTTGTGCAGCCTCCTGACCACGGTAAAACGCGATAACGGACGTCCAGTTGTCTGTTGCATGTTCCTTGCGATTGCTCCCGCTGTCTGCCGTCTGTCTCTTCTCGCCTGTAGGACAATATACCGGTCATCCGCCGCCATGGTTGCTCGTAGACGACCACTGCTAAACTCTCGGACAGCTGTTCCTGTCGTTTGAAATGCTCTCCAAGCTCGTGAATTGATGCTATAAGAGAACCAGAACTCCTCGGCCACACTAGTTACACATCGACTTTCTTCCAACTTCCCAATGACCCTACCTCGGGTAAAGTCATCCAGATGTCGTCAACTAGATTGCCTGTTGTGGCCATATCACACGGTGGCAGCAACTCGACGTCGTTCAAACCTATGTACACCGTGCAATAGCTTTCACCGAATTGCTGAGCGTACACCGCCCGTGTGCTTTATACCCTTCCGACACTCCCTCCCCTCTATGTCATGCTGCATTCATTACCATGCCCTACTGTACCGGACCCTAGTATGTCTCCTTAGTGGTATTTCGGGCCGTTCTGCCTGCTCGTTCCGCTGTTATTCTAAGTTCTCCTCTTCGTCCTGAATTTTTGCACACCAGTGTACGAAAAGAGCGTCTCCCGATCAGACAGCGAGGGAGGCGAAATCATGAACTCGTGACAGCCGATGCTCCAAAGAAACGTCACGGCAAAATCATCGAAACACGGTGGCTCCTAGACCGCCGAATGTGTAATTTTGTGCGTGTGCCGTGTGCGTATCAAAAGAATCTACTCAGGTAAAAGTTTGTGATATGAGACGGCGCGAAACAATAGGATTACTTGCTCGGAGATTTCTCGAAGTATGTAAGTACTTTTTGCTATTTTTTAACAGCATAACTTTTGGAAGGGACTTATAGTGAACTTTAGCAGAGGTGAACTGTACTTAGCCAAAGAATACCTGATGACAAAGAATTGAATCGGTCCAAGTACGCTGAACTGTGGAAGCCTACCTCCTGAATTAAAAGTGAGGATAAGAACTCGATAAGAAGGGAAACTCCTCCCAGCACTTGTGAAGTGTGAAGATTTGCTTCCTGGCCAACACAATTTCATTGTATACAAATGTATTTATGCGTAAAAATTTGCTCCATCATCAGTTGGCTCTAGCACTGAATTTCTGTATTTCTAGCTCTTTAGTGACTGTTTATGCTTCAAATGCTAGCTCCTAAATAGAAGATCCTTACCCCGTATGAATTAACTTAAACCGCATGGAAAATAATCAATTGGTGGATCTCGTTGGGATCAAAAAACGTATCCATATATACACTGCTGGCCACCCAAGATACAACACCAAGAAGGAAGCATCCGATTAGCCTGAAATTCGCAGCATGCGTCGCCCGCGGGAGGACATGCAAACGATTAGCATCGCAGGGCATATGCAAAACATGTGCGCCCGGCACGCCACCGAGGAGCACTATAAGAAGGGTGCACAGAAGGCGGGGTGTAAGTAGTGGAAGTGTGTTGTGCAGCCGGACCTGTGCGTGGGAAGCTTCCTGATGCCTCGTCGCAGATAACGGCAGTCATTCTAGCCCATTTCGGAGCTCGACAGAGGAAGAATAGTGGCTTATCGCGGCAGCAGTTTATCATACCGAGACATCGGCGCCCGTGTGGGACGACATCCAGCCACAGTAAAGCGAGCATGGATCCGGTGGGTGTAGGGGGGACGGACGGACCGACGCAAGGGATTGCCGCTGCCGCGGCACACCACCGAACTAGAGGACCGGCATGCTGCGCGGCGGGCATTGACGACTCGCACCGCCTCTTCACGAACGTTAGCGCAGGAATTATGGTGTGTTGCGCAACAACCTCTGTCAGCACGTACCGTTCGACGTCGTCTGCAGGAGCGGAGACTTGTCGCACGGCGCCCATTGCTCCGGTTACCATTGATGTTACACCACCGGCGAGTGCGGCTGCAGTGGGCCGTTGACACCGCACCTGGACTACGGAATGGCACGACATCGTCTCCTCCGACGAATCACGCTTCTGCCTGCAACACCACGATGGTCGGATCCGCGTGAGGCGCACCACTGCGAGAGACTGTATGATGCCTGCATTATGCATGGCTATACCGGTCCATCGCCTGGCGTTATGGTTTAGTGCGCATATGGATATGACACCCGCACCCCTCTGGTACGCATCACCGATACACTGAAAAGTCTCGTCTACATCTCCGACGTTTTGGATCCTGTAGTCCTATCTTACCTTTAAGACATGCCAGCAGCCACGTTTCAAGAGGACAATGCCCGCCCGCACGTTGTATGCATCGTGCAGCAATTCTTCACGGCCCACCAGATGTCACTGCTGTCGTGGCCCTCCTGTTCTTCTGATATGTCGCCCATCGAACACGTCTGGTCGCTGATCGGCAACCGAGTGGCTCGGCAAGTACCATCCTCGGTTACGCTTGATGAACTGTGGCAACGTGTGGAAGCAGCCTGGACCGACAAACCCCAAGCCCGCATCCAAAGCCTCGTTTGTTCGATGCCACGGCGTGTAGCGGGTGTTATAGCCAGCCATGAGGGCCACACGAAGTATTGATGTCTGCGTGTTCCGCAAGTCGCACGGGCCTGTAAGCTCAATCGTTTCATCTTTGTATCTGTTGTTATGTGTCCAGTAAATCTTGCTTTGATATCTCGTGTCCTTCTTGGTGTTGCATTTTGGGTGGCCAGCAGTGTATATGAATAAAATTTATGGCAACAGTGAATATTTGCGCAAAGGAACAATAGAGTTTCTGTGTGCCAGTTCGGTGTTGACTTTGCTAGTAAAGTTTTGCGTTTTCCTTTTCCTGGTGCCCGTGCCTTAGTTTAAAATTAATCTATATTTCATGAGGTTTATTAGGTTTAACGTTTATTTTGTCCCCTCTGTAAGAAATGTGTGATCGCTGTGACAACTTTGTTACTAAAATCATTGGCATTAATTTGGTTTTTATCAAAAGGAGGAAACAAGATAGATGCTTATGTCGAAATTCGCGTTTTTCCGTCCAGAAATAAGCGATTTCATACTGTTTATGCTCCTAAATTTTCTGCAACAAGCTCCAAACCATCAGTCTTCGTAAAATCCTCCTATGTGAGTTTTTTTTTTTTTTTTTTGTAATTCATCTTTAACCTCACCTGTTTATTCTTATCCACAAATTCCTAGATCATTTTCAGCAGCACTGAGGGAGTACTTGCGAATTTTAATTAAGTCCTTAACAAAATGAACGGGGGTTAAACAATTTCCATTAAAGTTTTTTTTTGTTTGTTTGAAGGTTTAACGACCATCTTGAGCAACTCAAGGGGATATAAGCAGTCGCCCGTCCCTAATTTAAGGTTACTGGCTCCAGGGAAGGGAGAGAGCCAGTGCCGTAAGAAAAACACAACATCCATGCCTCACCGAGATTCGAACCCATACCCATCACGGACGAGTGGCCAGAAGCCATTGCTTAGACCACTTTATTTCCTCATTTATAAGTAATTGGTGCCATTAAAGATTAATGTAGCAAATTTAGAAGTAATTGATGTCATTAAAGATTAATGGAGCAAATTTAGAAGTAATTGATGTCATTAAAGATTAATGGAGCAAATTTAGAAGTAATTGATGTCATTAAAGATTAATGGAGCAAATTTAGAAGTAATTGATGTCATTAAAGATTAATGTAGCAAATTTAGAAGTAATTGATGTCATTAAAGATTAATGTAGCAAATTTAGAAGTAATTGATGTCATTAAAGATTAATGGAGCAAATTTAGAAGTAATTGATGTCATTAAAGATTAATGGAGCAAATTTAGAAGTAATTGATGTCATTAAAGATTAATGGAGCAAATTTAGAAGTAATTGATGTCATTAAAGATTAATGGAGCAAATTTAGAAGTAATTGATGTCATTAAAGATTAATGGAGCAAATTTAGAAGTAATTGATGTCATTAAAGATTAATGGAGCAAATTTAGAAGTAATTGATGTCATTAAAGATTAATGTAGCAAATTTAGAAGTAATTGATGTCATTAAAGATTAATGTAGCAAATTTAGAAGTAATTGATGTCATTAAAGATTAATGGAGCAAATTTAGAAGTAATTGATGTCATTAAAGATTAATGTAGCAAATTTAGAAGTAATTGATGTCATTAAAGATTAATGGAGCAAATTTAGAAGTAATTGATGTCATTAAAGATTAATGGAGCAAATTTAGAAGTAATTGATGTCATTAAAGATTAATGTAGCAAATTTAGAAGTAATTGATGTCATTAAAGATTAATGTAGCAAATTTAGAAGTAATTGATGTCATTAAAGATTAATGGAGCAAATTTAGAAGTAGTTGATGTCTACATCTAACTTGGACAACAGCGGTCAAGCAAGGACCACAGCGATGAAGAAATTAATAGAAGTACAAAACTTGGCTGGAACGCATTTCGAAAAACACAAAACAATTTTCAAAATCAATTTTCCGTTATATCTTAAAACAAAAGTGTTTAATCAGTGCATCCTTCCGGTTTTTATTTAGGTGTCGGAGACATAAAAATTAACTAAACAGCCATCAAGGATTCACGTACAATTCCAAGAAGTATGGAGAGTTGTATGCTAGATGTAACCAAGTCAGACAGTAAAAGGAACTGATGAATCAGAAAAAATTACAAAAGTAAGTGGCATCGTGATCAAAGTAAAGTCCTTGAGGTGGCAATGGGCAAGACAAACTGCTAGAGCTTACCACTGTTGATAACTGAAATACAGTACTTAACTGAATAGCAAGGAGAGGAGGCGACAAAGAAGAAGAGAATGTGGGAAATAGGTGGATCTAAAATTCGAAAGTATTTCGCTGTGACATGGAAGAGAATAGTTCAAGACAGAGGAAGCTACAAGGCTGATTAGAGAAAAAACATAGTGAAAAGGAAAGCTCTAGACAAAGCTTCTTGTTGAAAAAACAGTCAGCCATAAAAGAAAAGACGATTAGAAAACGAAAAGATTAAGGCAAAACTAATCAGCAAAAAAATATCCGCAATAAGTAACCATTTTTCCTTTAGTTAAGAAAACGGTAGTGTTAATCGAAAAGCCTCCCCACTCCTCACACATATAAACACTTTGAGTTGTTAGTTTTTAATACTTCAGTTGGTGACTCATGCCTTGTAAAAGGCATTTACCTATAAACACCTTTGAAAACTCACCTAAAGGGCAATAAGCAATCGTTCGTTTCTAATTTGAGGCCAACGGTTCCGGTGAATATGGAGAGCCAGCGCCTCAGATAAGGCAAACAGCTCTGCATCATTCTGGGTTGAACTGGTTCCAGGTACGGAAAATAACTACCGCTTTGGGAAAGGCGCAGCGCTTCATTCCGGGCCATAGCCAGTACCCACCTCGACTGACCGATGTAACCACTCTGAGATTAAGTAGCCCAAGGGTGTGTTTGGATTCAATAAAATAACTTACCTCGCTGCTATGTTTCGCACAAAGACTGAAGGAATGCCTTTAAATTATTTTTAATTCTTCTACACAGAACTTAAAGTCTCTTGGAATGGAAAGGCCTTCCTGTAATTGCATACCTTGGGAGAGCTGTTGTACTCTCCAACGTACCACATGTATACAACATAGGATCTATTATAGGCTATTATCATTCATACGTTGAATTCCTGCAGTCCCGGCATACTCCGATTAGTTTATTTCAGTTATACGTTATTCGTCAGATTGCAAGTTTCGTTTAAAATTTTTCATTTTCTAGCTGAAAAGAAAAATTCCCCTTTCTGAGCCTTAGGAGACCAAGGAGTAACACTTACTTTTTCTACTACAAACTTCCCTTTCTTTTCCATTAATCGCTACTTCGGGCATCTAGTGTGGACGACAGCATTGGCGAAACTACCACCCCCGCAGCTGCGGGAGGGGGGGCAAGTAACGAAGGGGAGTGTTGCAGCTGCCAGTTATAGTTTTATGAAGAAATTAGAACGCGCACAATAATTAACCCAAATATTTATATTTTGCTTTAAGATATATTTAGCTTAGCCTAAATAAATGCCTGGTTTCATTTGTAAAACACTGCATCTCCAACAGATTGAAAGTATTCGACTCTTCGACTTCGGGTTGTAATACAATTGCTCTGCAAATGGATTGTAAATAATACGATCGCTCTCTAATCGCCCTCTCTCTGAGCTGCTGCTGAGGAAAAGCGCGAGGCCACAGTGGGATTCCCCGTGGAGGATGTGGGAAAACAGTCAGCTACCTGACATTACGTACATGCCAACATTTATTGACGGCATCCGCAGATCTGCAGTGTGTAAGAGGGTGATTTCCTCAAGTGATTTATTTTACTTTAGGACAAAGCAATTACACGTATTGTCAAATCTATTACTTAAAAAGTTAAAACTACAGTGCTCTAGGTACCACCATTGCTTTTACAGATACTCTCCCTAACTTCCTACCTACCTCCTCTCCCGCCGCAACCACCACGCACACACACCTAGAAAAATTCATTCTCCCTCGTGTTCGAAATCCTGGGAAAATTACTGTGCTTAATGGTGATGAAGCAAATCTTGCAGGGGGCAGGGCGCACGTTGTGCTAGTTACGCCACTGGAGGACAGAGATGTGTTGCGGAACACCTTGAATAGGGTGAATTGGTAGAAACGAAAGTTAGTATTTTTAAAGGTAAGAACTTTATAGCCGGATGTTTTTTTTACCGCTGATTTCTAAAAAAACTGGTTGACTGGATTCAGTTCAAGAGAAAGTCCCGCGCAACTGTAAAGTTCGGAATCAGTGAAAATAACAGTCGAAATTTGGTCGAATTTAAGCCCAGGAACTTTTAATGATTATGCCAGTAGTGATTCCCAACTTTCTAAGTTATCACTTTTGACAACTGATGACATGAAAGATGGTGAGAACAGCAGTAACAATGATGATTAAAATAGGGTTATCACCAGGGCCGGTTGAACCAGTAAGCAAAAATAGATAGCTGCATAAGGCGCCGAAATTTGAAGGGTGCCAAGATTTTGATTTGATAAAATCGAATGAGTTAATTAGTGAGGAAAATAAAATAAAAACAAAGAACATTTGGTATTCTGTTGTCCTTTCGCTTATTCATATGACTTGCGAATTCTTATTCCTTGAGTAAGCGAGAAATGAAAACCTGCGTTCATAGACTGGGTAAGTCAGCTTGCCGCAAATCCGACGCCCACGCTTCTCTGTTGAGAAACTTCCGCAAACCAGTCCCAGACAAGTCAGGCGACTCTCCTGAAGGAGGCACTTAATTTTTTTTTTTTTTTTTTTTTTTTTTTTATTGGAATTTTAACGACCACCGTGAGCAACTCAATGGGCTATAGTCATTCGCTCGTCCCTAATTTAGGGCCACTGGTTCCAGGGAAGGAAGACAGCCAGTGCCGTAAGACAAACACAACATCATGCCTCACCGGGATTCGAACCTGGACCGCTTCCGGACGAATGATTAGAAGCCATGGTATAGACCACTGCGCCACCGGTGGCACTAAAGATGTAAAGAAAATGGATTCTGCTTTTTTTTTCTTTTTTTTTATTGATTAGAGGTTTAACTAGACCACCATAAGCAACTCAATGGGCAGTCGGCCTTTCCAAATTCAGGGTCATTGGTTCCAGGGAAGACAGAAAGCCAGTGCCGTAAGACAAACACAATTTCCATGCCTCACCGGGATTCGAACCCAGACTCTTCTTGGACGATTGGTCATATGCCATTACCTAGACCACTGATCCACCGAGGCAGCAAAAATAGTTCTGTATTTTACGGCTTTCAATGAAAATAATAAAAATAATATAATTTCGAGTGGTCATATGCCATCGCTTAGACCACTGCGCCACAGGGGCGGCAAAATTGGTTCTGTATTTTACGGCTCTCAATGGAAATAATAAGATTTCCCAATTCTTCTGTCACAAGCAGTGGCATGCTCAACGCCTAAAAGTTAACATCTGTCACACTCAGTATTTTCTAATAAGAACAGAAGCAGGAGAGGCTCTGTCCAAAATTCATTTCCATGGAATTCGTATTTTTTTTTTTTTTTTATCGGGAATTTAGTAAAGAGTCTTGTTAGATTATCTACATTATCGATCAAATAAGCAATTGCTTGTGCCATAAATTTGAAGACTCTTGTTGATAATTTGGCCAAAAATAAAGGCTGTAAAATGAAATTTTAATTTTATTTTAATTTGCATTGGACCAGTAAGTAAATGATACAGTTCCAACTAGCTGATTTTTGTTTAGATTACATTGTATTATTGCAACTTGAAATTATTGAATAAGTGCAATATGTGTAGCTACACGAAACACGAATGAATACCGTGAAGTTTTGGGGAGATGGCTTGTCTAAGGGGTCACGTACCCTAATACTGCCTCTGGTTATCACTCTGCCAACACCAAACTTTGTCCAAGGTCTTACTACCTATGATGCTATGAAAGTATTATAGATATTTTCATAAATATTTTCATAACATCATAAATATTTTCATAGCATCATAGGTGAAAATATTTCCAAACTTTGTCCACGGTCTTACTTGATGTTATGAAAATATTTCCTATTAAACGGAAGTCCTCAAAATCCTCTTAATAAAGTAGAAAATAAACTTTTTGCGGTATGTTCAAAAAATTCATCTCCTTCTCATTTCACACAGTATTTTAAAACTGTCATTGAAAAACCGAGTTCGACTGCGCATCATAGCATGTACCTATTCCAGAGAATATTCGTACGGAACTGAAAGTTGATTAAATTGAGAAATAAAGTTCCATTAGTAATAAGTGCATCAAACATTTGCTTTTTACAATGTTGAGTAGTATAGTTCAATATGAACTTTCGTTTATATCTTTTTCACAACTATACGTTCATTATTGATACCTGGAAAAACGTATAATCGATGGTTTATTGTTATTCAAAAGTGTACTTCCGCAAAACATTGGAATTCTCAAGATCTAACTTGCTTGCTGAACTTTCCGACAGATGACGCCACATCAGCTATCGTGTTTGGCTTATGCTCCCTTTTCGATAAACCTTCCGAAAGTGGCCCAAAAGTAGTTTCTGAAGCGACGATAGATGGCTACACGTTATCGCTAAATCGTGAAGCGTAGCGTAACGTTGTAAAATGGGCAAAAGAAGTGAATAACACGGATTTTAGGTGGCCCTTGTAAGGGCTTTTATGAATGTACATTCTTGCATATGTGTAAAATATTTATTACAACGGAAGAGTGAGTTTTCTTCATGAATCTGAAACTGTCTACCTAGCAGAATAAAAGCCAGAAAAGCTTTATCTGCCAGGGAAGAACTGCCTGATCGCACGAATCAGGACTTCTAAGCAATGTTCTGAGGAAATTCGGCAATTCCGTCGGAATAAATATTCCATAATATGGTCTGCCAAGTGCATTTTGTGGTTGCCCTCTGTTAACTTATGCTTAAGGGGACGCCAATTGCTCTCAACTCCTTGTGTATGCGCCCCTGTGATGGGATCAATGAAGTTGAGAGAGTGGTTGACTGTGAAATGTGCGTACCCAGAGCGCCATCTATCGGAGCGGGCCACTTTCGGAAGGTTAGCCAAAAATTCTATTAACTTCTAAATGAAACAGAACTTTTGAAATATGCATCGTAAAATTAACACAGTCATCAACAAATTTTAGCAGAAATTTAAGGGTGGAAGGATTTAAATATCAACTCATGGTTGAAGGTACCAATAGCATATCAAACCATGTTCAAAGAGGTTGTTGTATTAGATAATTATATTTATTTGGTCACTGATCGTCTACTGCGCAATAGTATTCGTGCCACCTCCTTGAATAGACGCCTTTTCTAAGTCTACACATTATTTTCACTCATGAACTACATTTCTGATCCATGACGCAGTAGCAGTAAATCGTTGTTTCTTTTAAAGCTGTCTTCAAATGTAAGAGAAATTCTATTTTATATCTGCAATGTAAATTCTTTTGAACACAATTTCTCGAAGACTATCACTTTGTAGTATTTGAAATTTTGAGTACAAATAAAAACGACCTATAGCTAATTTGTGCCACAATTATTATTCTGAAAAAAATATTAGAATGTTTTTTATAATTCAATTTATCTGACTCAAAAGTATTCCAATTCGGGAGCTGAATGGCGCGATTAGTTAGCTTAGCAGTATTTCTGTCTGGAAGAAACAAAATATCTCATTTCTGTCTGATATTTTTGAAATATCTAGGCCAAATAGAAATAATCAAATGGGACCAAAATTGAGATTGGAATCTTGTCACCCATAAATCATCTTAAATCCTACTGTACGTTCATTTTTTAAGAGAAACTGTGTACATTAGCAGAGAATCCTTAAATTTGAGCTATAGAAACTCCGCCTACCTACTAAGCTCCACCCCAAATAACGTCACTTGTTAAAATGCAACAACGTGTATTTTGTCTTTTCATTGTTAATCCAACGGGGGACCGCTTCTATTCTGAATACGGCGAGGTCCGCAGAGATTCGCTGAAGCCAACTGCTGAGACAGTCTGTCAAAACGTAAAAGCTACACCCAAGGAGTGATTTTATGGCAGAAGATGGACCCTAACACTCATTCAAAGACAGCCTTAAGATAAAGGTGTGGATTTCGGAACATTTCTGCCGGAGTATCGCTTTGTGCTCTATGTCTGTACGTGGATAAGGGTGTGGGCATGATGGATCATCAAAATTGTTTCTAGTGTCTCCTTCAAGGTTAAAAAAAGGAGGGTAGTGTGTTACCTGTCTCCTTTGGATCCGAGTCCAACGATCTACGCTTAACCGTAGTTTGCTTAATTCATTTCTGGATGAGCTTGGTTTGAACTTAAATGACTGCAGGGGCCAAGGGTATGATAACGACGCTAATATGAAGGGGGTAAATAATGGTGTCCAAGCTCGAATTCTTTAGTAAATCCTATAGCATTTTTCATGCACATGTGCATGCCACAATTTAAATTTACTCTTAGGAGAAAGGACTAATTGTTCTGCAAAGGCGATTACTTTTTCTGGTGTAATTGGAAGAATCTATTCTATATTTGCAGCATCTCCTACTCGATGGAACATTGTGCTCAAATATGTTCCTTATATTACGGTTAGGAAGTCCTGTGACACTAGATGGGAAAGCCGTGTAGAAAGTGTTAAACCCATCAGATACCAGGCAAAAGATGTAAGGGACGCACTTCTTGAAGTTGCAGACACAGTAAAATCAAATGTGAAGCTCGCTCATTGGCAGTACATGAACTTCACAGTTATGAATTCTTATTGGGCATTGTTATATGGTATGACATACTCTTTTCTGTGAACAGTGTGAACAAACCACTTCAATCAGAGAGCATGCAGCTTGACATGGCAGAAAATATGCTTCAGGAGGTTGTTAAATTTTTGAACCAATCTCGAAATGAAGGCTTCAATTCAGCAATTCTGTCCGCTCGTGAAATTTGTGAACAGTTAGGCGTTGAACCAAACTTTTTGAGAAAAAGAGTGGCTGAGAAAAGAAGAATCTTTGATTACGAAGTAGACGATGAGCCCTTGAGAAATATAAAATCTGCACAGGAAGTCTTCAAAATAGAGAATTTTTATCCTATTATAGACACTGCGCTTTACATTCTGTGAAATCTCGTTTTGAAAAAAATATAAGGAGTTCAATGACAAGTTTGGATTTTTGCACTCTCTACCGAAAATGAAACAAATGAATACGAAAATCTAATGAAATATTGAAAAAACCTGATTTCACCCTCCGTTCAGGAAATTCCCGCGATATATGCGGAGAGGAGCTAATCACAGAATTGAAAATACTCTGAGAACTAGTTCCGGACGTAGTCAATATTGCCATCTAAGTATTGCAATTTTTAAACGGAATGCCAAATCCCTTCCCTAACGTAGCTATCGCGTATAGAATCATGTTAACTGTGCCGATGACAGCTGCGAGTGCGGAAAGAAGTTTATCTCGCTTGAAATTAATCAAATCGTATCTGAGGACAAAAATGTTTCGAGAAAGGTTAACTGCACTCTCTACATTGTCAATAGAACACGATGTGGCATCAAAACTGAATTACGATGATATTATTGAAGATTTTGCTGGACAAAAGGCGAGCAAAGTCTCCTTTGTGTGACAGGTAAAACGTAAAGTTTTCCTTTTACATAGCAGTATATTCATGAAATATGATTACTGTTTCTCGAACTTTTAAAGGACATTTTCTTAATGTGTTACAATTCACTAGGAAATTGATGTACCTATTTAAAACGATTTTCTTTTTGTTCCACATAGGTTTCATTTTTAAAATATACAGCTATAGTAAAACAGATTTAAAAAATTCATACTGCTTAGTGCATAGTATTACTAACATTTAATTTTTTTTCGCAAAGGAGAACGACGTTTGAGCTTAATAATAATAGCAGTTACAGTTACAAGTCTAAGAAAAATATCAGTTCCTTCTCTAACAAATAAATGAGTGAAAAGCTTAGCATCACCTTATGAGAAAATAAAACATTTCTATTTCGTACGTGCGCAAAATACCGTTATCCAGGTTGATTTAGCAAAAATTATTAGTTAGCCAGAGGGCCTCACGGACCCCCAAGATTTCGGCGTCCGTAGTAAAAACTGTTTGCTAACAAGAAGACAAAGTAGGAATTTGCTCATGGTATTCGTATTAGATGTAGAAATAAGTTTTAAAGCGTTTTTGCGTGACGTATACTGCGAATTTACATATCAGACGTTCCCCTGCGTTGTTGTCATGTGACCGTAACTGGTCCACGGTGTAAAATGCGAAATAGAAGTTTGTCCAACAGTCAAGCGCACTTGCACATCGGTAGATGAAAGATGGGTAGCGATACTGCATTTATTCGACACTGCATTCGTTACGAATTTCATCAAGGAAAAGTGCGGTAAGATCATGTGCATCGATCTGTTCTGTTCTGGGGATAATATTGTATCGAAAAGCACGTGTGAGTATTGGTTTAGACGGTTTAAAGCAGGTGATTGTGATATTAACGATCGAGATCGTAGTGGAAGGTTCCACATGAGGAACTGCAAGCATTGATGGACGAAGATTCGTCTCAAACGCAAAAAGAACTAGCTAAACAACTGGGGGTAACTCAACAAACCGTTTCCAATCGTTTGCGCGCAATGGGAAAGACTCAGAAGGAAGAAAAATTGATGCCACCTTTCCTGAGCCAGAGGAACAAGGATGAGCATGTCATGAAGTGTTTGAATCTGTTGAATAAACAACACAGAAAGTATTTCCTGTGTAAAATCGTTACGAGTGATGAAAGGTGGATATGGTACGACAATTTCGAGCGCAAGAAACACTGGGTAGACCCCGGTGAAACAATGGCTTCGACACCGAAACTGAATATTCACTCCAAGAAAGTTCTGCTGCGCATCTGCTGGGATAAGAAGAGTGTGTTCAATTCTGAACTATTGGAACCGGGTCAAATCGTTACTGCTGATTGCTGCAAGCAACAATTGCTGCGACTGAACCAAGATATCTGTCGGAAACATCCATTCACAGGCAAAGGATTGTGTCCCGTGAAATTACTGCAGGACAACGGTAGGCCGCATGTCGCGAAATCGGTCAAGGAAACGTTATTGACGCCAGGCTGGGAAGTTTTGGAGCACCCGGAGCATAGTCCCGACATAGCATCTTCTGACTATCATTTGTTCTGATCGGTACAACATAGTTTGTTTGCTGTACGGCTCCGGACATGTGACGAAGTGCAAAAATGGGTTAACGACTTCATCACGCCACACGACGAATTATTCTTCATGGTTGGAATCCGTCAGCTGCCCGACCGATGGCGGAAGGTGATAGATAATGACGGCGTATATTTTGATTCGTAAAGATATTGTTGTTTTCTCTCAAATTACATATTGTCTTGTCTTAAAATGCTTTAAAACTTATTTGCACACCTAATATATGTTATTCGTAGTTACAAATACTTTTGCGCCCTCCTCAAAACTAAGCTATTGGGGCCCGTGACTGCTGCTAATAATGATAAATGCTGATACCTCCACTTTTCCGCAGTTCTTATATTGATCAATTTGGAAAATATAAAGAATAATATATCACTAGAAATATTACATATATATATTTCGGAAATGTTTATAATTAGCAGTGGCGTAGTGTAAGTTTTCTACGAGGGGATGCTGAAATAATCTAGTTAAAATAGAAATGCAATCTTTTAAATTCTGTATTGCAATAAAAAGGAGGGACTACACAAAAAATATTTATACAATATATAATACCATATCATAATTATCATGAAATGTCATTTGGTCTAATTTTAGAACCTAAAGTGGGTTTTTTTTTCTAAAGTTAATGTACAAAATTTGTGAGATACAGAAGTTTTGATAGGTGTTTTTATTGAATATACAGCTTTGACATTTCACCTACATATATTATATACATATGTAAAAAGGATATAGGTATAATTTGAGCTAACGAAAGAGAAAATCAACATTCTGACCATTTTTGTGGGTATTGTGTTCCCTTAAATAACTTTGTGTATCAGCTCTATTCTTCGTATTTTTTTCTTTTCAGAAAATACGTCATAACTCCTATCAAGAAACACAGGATCACTTGAAACTCTCGAAGTAAAGCCTTTTCAATAGTTAATGAGCTGAAGTGACTTAGACGGTCATTTCTCATAGAGTTTCTAGGGAATGTTTTAACTCGCTTTAAAGCACTTATGTTTCTCTCACTGCTTGCAGTTGTTGCTAGTAATGTGAGAATTAGGCGCAATAGTTTGGTTACCTCTTCGTAAATATTGTGCAACCCATTTGCTACTAAATACTTCAACAAATCTGTAGGCTGCAAAACTTTCTTGTCATTCTGATAGATATTGACTAACTTATTTTGCAATTTGTATTTCACAAAAGACTCGTAATTTCTAAACAAGTTATTCAGAGCAACAACCGGAAAAGTTTTTAGATATTCCCTGAACTTCTGTTCATTTAGGAGTTCTGTGAACTGCAAGCTAGAAAACTCTTGAATCTCTCTTTCATTTGTGAAATTTGAGAATCAAGTATTTCTTAGCACACATGAGGCACACTCATATTCTCGCTTTCACCAAACTGCAAATTCTCATTGAATTCCTTACCTTTTTTGAACACAATTATCAATGAAATCGCCACTCTTTCTAATATCTTCTAACTGCTGAATGGTCTGACGAATCTCATTGTGACACGCAACAATTCTATCTGAGGTTGACTAAAGTACAAATTTTGAAGATGACAATCCGTTTTTAGGGTGTACATGTGACAAGGATGGTAAGTCAGATAATATCCGAAAACTTGAAAATTTCCTAGTCCTGCAGCAGAAATCGAACCCGCGTCTCCCAGATAGCGCCCGGGTATACTAACCACTAAAACGCCCAAAACGACCAAGTCTCAAGTTTCCAATTAATTTGAATACAACCATCACAGGATTCGCTAGTAGAAGCAATTATTTTTTTCTTTTATAAGTGCTTTAAAGCGCGTTAAAACATTCCTTAGAAACTCAATGACAAATGACCGTCTAAGTCACTTCAGCTTATTAGCTATTGAAAAGGCTTTACTTCGAGAGCTTTCAAGTGATCCTGTGTTTCTTGATAGGTGTATTGACGTATTTTCTGAAAAGAAAAAAATGAAGAATAGAGTTGGTATACAAAGTTATTTAAATGAACACAGTACCCACAAAAATAGTCAGAATGTCGATTTTTTCTTTTATTAGCTCCAACTATTACTCTATCCTTTGTACACATGCATATAATATATGTAGGTGAAATTTCAAATCTGCGTATTCAATATAAACACCTAACGATAAACCTCCAGATTCGTTAAACATGAATGCCGGTTGCTTCTATTACTAGCGAATCCTGTGATGGTTGTATTCAAAGCAATCGGAAACTTGGGCCTTGGCCATTCTGGGTGGTGTACTGGTTAGCGTGTCCGAGCTCTATCTAGGAGACGTGGGTTCGATTCCCGGTCCAGAACGACGATATTTTCGGGTTTTCGGATATTATCTGACTTACCATCGTTGTCATATTTACACCAAAAAACGGATTGTCATCTTCAATTTCTTTTATATGGTGTAATCCCGTATATCATTCATGATTTGACTAAAGTAATTTCATCAAGGGTTCGATATAAACAAAGGAGGCTTCATAAACACACAGACGAAAAAAAATCGAACTATCAAATGTTTTTTCAACCCGATGGCACAGTTTATACGTGGTAGGATTCAAAAGTTCGAGGACTAGGCAACATAGTTCCTTACCTTGAATACTTAAAAAAAAACCATACGCAACCCCCTTCAAAATTATCCCATTGGACGACGATGCACTTTTGCCAGCGTTCGTAAGGCTTCTGGAAGCATTGCTAAAAGCCATGTTTCGCAACCCCTCGTAATGACTCCTGCGTTGCTGTTTTTACCTCATTTGTCAACACAAAACGACAACGAACGATGCATTATAAAATATTAAGATATTCTGTCTTCAACACATTATCCTAATATAACAGTCATCTGGCTTTTACAAGATGCATCAAGTGTTTCATCAGCTTGTACAGAAACGAAGGAAGTTTCTTTCATTTCAGATTCAATGCTTTAGTTTAATACAGCCGTGATAACTTCAATCAAATCATTCTGTATGTCAGGTGATGTTCCTTTGAATGAAGAAGATGACTGCAAGTGCTCTCGGATGGTTGATTCGTTCAAAGTCAATAGCTCTAAAAGTTCTAAGTAATTTCTTTTGTTGACTGAATCTGTATGGCGTAGGATTTTTTTTTTTAATAGCACCTTTTCTCCAACGTAAGATTAGAGCTGGTAGTTTTTGTTTTTTTGTTTTGTTTTTTTGCAATAATCAATAATATCCTCCTCCAACATTCTTTCCAGGTCAGTTATTTTTTTCACCGTAAAAATAGCACTGAACACAAAAAACAACACTGCGCAACATATAATATCTATCACCTACGATCGCGAAACTTCTTCTCCTCGAATGATGACAGCCGTACGCTGGCGTTTTCTGTCGCAGAGAAACCGGGCTGATTACTTTTCGCGTGCATGCGCAGTCACATGAATTCGACGCTTTCATCTCTTTTCTCCAAGTCCATGAGGCGTTAGACTTGTCGAGGGTCTGGTATTGAAGAGAAAAGAACTTTACATCAGACGAGCAGAAAGAGAGAAGGAACTGAGTAGTTGCTTTTATGGGAAAATAAACGCTAATATCGTGCTTTGAATGCTATTTTGGTTAAGAATAATATTTAAAATTGCCAAAAGGAAATAGAATAATACACTGTTTAACATGCAAGGAAAAGCACTATTCTCGAATTATCAATGGACGATGAGCGTATCAGCGTTCCCCTCACGCTACACCACTGATAATTAGGAAGCCCTCCCGGCTACATTCATCCCGTTACCTCTCTCGTCTACGTTCATGAGGAAAAATACGTGAAAATATATGAAGTAACAGCGGTACTGCTGATAATAAGTGATCCACAATAATAAAAATAATATGTGATAACATCACTTTTGGTTTCACTCCAGGGCGTAATTAGAGAGAGCTAAGAGGCCTTGGCCTCCCCTCGAAAGTGTTTCATTTTCTGCTAAAATGCGACTTAGAATAAAAAAAATACATTACAAAAAAATAATACTTAAATTTTTCTTTTATTTTTCATTAACTTTTTTTGTCCTGATGGATTTAAAAAAAAATATTTCCTGTCGCCCCCCCCCACCGCCTCTACCAGAAAAAAATCTATGTACGTCTCTGATTGCATTTATACGGAGCAATTTGGGATATTAAGATAGCAGTTTGTGTAAGTACGATTTTTTTTAAAGGGAAGTCAAAACTTATGTTCAAAAGTTTGTGTAACTACGATACTTTTTTTGTTTTTTTAAAGGGTCGTCAAAAGGAAAACAGACTTTACCTTTTCAGCATTATTTGATTTTGTTTATAAGCTTTGGTGCAGTAATTTACAATAAAACATAAATATATTTGAGGGGGTGGTGGCGGTTAACACATGCACTACATGTCCAGAATAGGGTGACGTCCCGGTGTCAACGCGCAGAGTACACTCCAACTCCCAGCCTGTATTTACACAGAGTTATACAAAAAGTACAGTGGGGCAATGCCCCTTGCCCCCCGAAGGGGTTTCATTTATAACCCATTGAGTTGCTTTCGATGTTCTTCAAACACAACCCCTTCAAAAACGAGACCTAAACTGAAAAACAAAATGCTTTCTTTGTGTTTCAATTGGCGATTGTATTTTCTTCATTTTTTGTTTTTATTTCATGGAGGTAGTATCCTTCTCAATAATATTTACGAAGTATTTTTAATTCGATGTAACTCATGAATTTTAAATAAAGACCAGTTTTGAGCATATCTGCTCTTACGCGTGTGTCTGAATCCAACTCAACACGAACACTATAGTATTAGCTGCAGGAGAAAAGCTCAACCTTCTTGAAAGCAGAAGTGGCGTCTTCTATTGGCGCTTGAAGTAAAAATAGACTCTCAGTTGAATAGTAGGGAAAGTAATGCAAAGCTATGCGCAGAATATTAGCGGAACACAAGAAACTTCTGCCATTATGAACAATGAAGTGTTTTTTGTTGAAATGCGACTTGCATTAGAAAAAAAAGGGTGTTAATTTAATAAAAATGCATCAACTTACATTAGAAAAAATGCTTTACTTTTTTCATCTATTCTTTATTATCTTTTATTTTGTCCTAGGGGATTTCAAAAACTTCCATTTTTTTATCTGCCTCCCCCGCAAAATAATTCTGCACACGCTCCTGGGTTAAGGGTTAATTTCTTTAACGCCACTCAGTAGCTTCACCTGTTTCTCGTATGAGGTGTTCACGTACATCAATGGGGAGAATACCAATATGTGGAACCATAGAACTGCTTTTTATAGACACGCAGACGTGGCGTCATCTAACATCTAGATTGAGAATTCCAAACATCAGAGTGCTTAGGCGTTCGCGACGAAACTTAGAGACCAGGTCTTCATTCATGTTTAAAAGTAACTTAATCTAGAAATAAAAACGGTTGACTTCCCCCAAAACTAATTTAATTAATTTGAAAATTACCTAGAAAAAGACAATCCTTCAGTCAATTGTTTGGAGTAAAATCCCAATAGATGGCGACACGTCACTGTTCTTGATGGCAGAAGATTCTTGTGTTCCGCTAAAATTCTGCGAATAGCTTTGCATTACTTTTCCTACTATTCAACTGAGTCTATTTTTACTTCAAGCGCCAATAAAGGACGCCACTTCTGCTCTCACGAAATTTGAGCTTATCTCCTGCAGCTAATACTATAGTGTTCGTGTTGAGTTGGATTCAGATTTCAGACACACGAGCAAAAGCAGATAAGCTCAAAACTGGTTTTTATTTAAAATTCATGAGATACATCGAATTAAAAATACTTCGTGAATATTATTCAAAAGGATACTAGCTCCATGAAATAAAAACAAATAATTAAGAAAATACAATCGCCAATTGAAACATAAAGAAAACATTTTATTATTCAGTTTAGGTATCGTTTTTGAAGGGGTTGGGTTTAACGATCATCGAAAGCAACTCAATGGGTTATAAGCAGTCGCCCGACGCTAATTTAGGCCTACTGCTTCCAGGGAAGGGAGAAGGCCAGTGCATTAATACAACAAAAAAAAATAAATAAATAAAACACGTCCCTCATCTGTGACGAATGGTCAGAAACCAGCGCTTAGACAACTTGCCTTTTCTGCGGCTTTGATTGCTCTGAAATCTGCAGAAATGTCACAACTTTTAGAAGGCAATCGAAGAACGTCTTAAGTTGATCCAGCTTCAACATTCGGTACAGAAATTCTTGATTTCCTCTGGCACGTGACTTGAAGTTCCGCAAAAATTCTAAATGGAGTTCTGGAAAATATTCACTATGAGAAAGGACGAAAGCGTGAGGATCATCTGGATTAGGGTTGGGATATAAAAATGGTGATATATCTTATTTTTCCGCATTTGAGTCAGTGATTGTAGGTGTGATTTTCCTTGGAATCTTTGGAGGTTGGTCCCCGGGAGTATGAGGTGACTTGAAGTTTGGCTGCACAAGCAGGTGGGATAACATCCATTGAGCCCTCGGAACTGGATCGGTTCACATACGCCTCTAAACGTACGGAAACCGGAGCTTCAGCTTTATACGTCACAGAGACAGACTCAGGAAGGAAAAAAAAGGAGTACACTAGATGGTGAACTTGGCGAAGACAAGGATCTTGTTGAAGAGGGAGATGGAAAAGATGCAGCGATAACAGACCGAGGAGTAGAGGATGAAACCACTTGCGTTGGAAGCAGGGACACTGAAGAAGATAAAGCCGTGGACAAAGATGTAAAAAACTGAAACTTAGCGGAGCAACAAGCAGAAGAAAGAAAGAGTGTAGGCGAGGTAGGTGAGGAAGACGACAAGTGAGGTACACGGGAGGTCGACGATAGATGAGAGCAAGAAGAACAAACGTGGCCAGAGGCCTTGCACTAAAAAAACTGAGAAGTAGCCATGAGATCAACAGAACAAGAACAACTGTTGGTTTGAAGAAAAATAACTTGAGCCATATCTTTCGAAGTAGCTTCTAACGTGAAAACGATGCGAAAATGTTGCCGAAAGCACCAGACGAGTCATAAGAGGAAGGCGGAATTCGAATGCTTTCTCCCACAATTTCGATGTAGAATGCGAAGAGGGTGGTGATAAGAATATATACGAATATATACGCGAATATATACCGTGAGGTCATTTACGTCTTCTGCAAGAACGGAACGGTGGTGTCAGGTGCTGAGTAGTCGGTGGAAGAGAAGACGCAGTACGAGGTGAATCAGATAGGAATCGAAGGCTGGAGAAAAACATTTCCCGGACACAGATTGATCTGCCGGATTCCGTTGTTAAAGGCTATGGCAGCTGTTGAATGAGGGATCCATACTCTAAACTGGAGCTATGGAGTAATAATATTTTACCTTACTACTTTTGTTGCGTAATTTTTTTAACCCTATATAATAATTAAGAGATTACTCCAAGAAACTAAAACTTTTTGCCGCCCCGGTGGCGCAGTGGTCTAAGTGATGGCCTCTGATCATTCGTCCGAACGGGGTCCGGGTTCGAATCCCGGTGAGGCATGGATGTTGTGTTTGTCTTAAGGCACTGGCTCTCTCCCTTCCCTGGAACCAGTGACCCTAAATTAGGGACGGGCGACTGCTTATAGCCCATTGAGTTGCTCACGGTGGTCGTTAAACCTTCAATCAAAAAAAAAAAAAACAACAACAACTAAAACTTGGATTGTTCTTTAAACTGAAACTGTGCAGTGTGCTCGTCTCGGTCCATTTGCCCGAGCTGGACGCGATTATTGGATGGGGTATGGGTGATATCTGGGCCCCCTCTCCAAAACCAGTGCCTTAAATTAGAGGCGGACAACTTCCCATTGCTCCATGAGTTGTTCATGTTTCTCGTTAACTACCCCCCCCCCCCCAAAAAAAAAAACAAGCTTTGTTGGTTTCTAATAGTAACCTCGACTGTGTAAAGCACTTTTTGTTGCTTTTATGGTTTGTTTTTTGTTATACTTACCAAACTTTTTAATAATTATTTAGTATAAGATTATGTCAACGGATTGAGGAGTACATTAGTAAAAAGTTAGAAAACTTACTGGTTTAGACGCAAAATGTTTTTTATTGTTTATTATCCATATATATAAAATTGAATGTTTGTTTGTATGTCCGCTATACAAATCTACAGTTTTCAATTTAGAACCACCAAATTTGGTATACTATCTAATGGTACCCTAACTTAGACCGTAGACGGTTTTTGGAAAGGGACGAAACTCGGGTTCAAGGTGGCCCCCATACAAAATCTTCCTAAAATCTACAGTTTTCAATTTAGTACCACCAAATTTGCTATACTATCTCATGGTACTCAATGTTAGACCATAGACCGTTTTTGGAAAGGGTTGGCGCCCGGGGCCAAGGGATGTGCCATACAAAATTTCCGTAGAATCTAAAGTTTCCAATTGAGAACCACCAAATTTGGCATACTATCTCATGGTTCACTGTCTTAGACCGTAGATGGTTACTGGAAAGGGTCGGAGCCCTGGGTCGGTCGAAGCCCGCGGTCAAGTTGTCCCCACTCAAAAATTCCGTAAAATCCACAGATTTTAAATTAGAGCCACCAAATTTGGTATACTATCTCATGGTACTCTAACTTAGACCGTAGGCGGTTTTCGGATGGGGTTGGAGCCCTGTGTTAAGGTTCTCCATACAAACTTTCGTAAAAAGTTCCATATTTTACTTTTAAGAACTGCAGCACGATTCAGCACTCCAATACCCGATCTACAGTCTAAGTTAGAGACCGTTGATAACAATAAAGTGCAAAAATATTCGTTCAATGGTGTATTAAAAACACAAATAAATAAACGTTGACTTTCACAATTAACGGGCGGCTTTATGAGGAAGAAATACAATGTAATGGAAACAGAGAGTTCCAGATATTCAAAATTCAAAACGATAAATAAAAGGATGACCAATGCCACTGCCAAGTCCCATGCACGCGACATCACATACGTACATTGCATTTCAGTGCCGCGGGATTCTCAGAAGCGCACGCCAGATGAACAACAGTTCTATAAATGTCTCCTCGAAGGTAAATATTTCCATTCCTCTTCCTTTCTTTTCTGTTTCGTAAAAGTAAATTAACTAAATCATTTTTTTTACATCAGCAGCCATCCCCCGGCTTCCCTCTTTTTTTTTCTTTTTTTTTTTTTTTTAGGCAGAAATATTACTGCATCAGTCAGTCATTGTCAGTGGCTGACATTAATTTGGAGGAACCTTGCTTTTCACGCAGTCGCCTGCTCAGAGGCAGACAATACTAAAAATCTCTGCATATTTGCTCCCAGTGAGAAAACCAAAAATATTGTTTACCAAAAAGCAATAACTTAAATGAATTAAAATAAATTTACTGGAAAATTACGGGAATATATTTTTCATTCATTAACTTTCACCCGCAGAACTTGGTGATTCCACAAATAGTAATATTTACCCGGGAAATACCTGGTACCATTGCTAGTTTCATTGTATTTGCAGAAAACTTTACTTAAAGTTTTAAATAATTGTTCAAAAAATTGAAATTGAGTTCGTTACTCTAGATCTAAATTTATTTTTAGTGTGAATGTGTTGCAAATGATGTGAATAAATGTGGAAAAAAATTAATAGGTCTTTAACGAATCTTTTTCCGAACTGTCAATACTGGTTTCTATAGCTAGGCATGAGATATAAAATAAAGATACATAAAGCATTCTGGACTGCTATTAATGTTTCATATTTTTATAGCTAAATTCCTTGTTTTAAATTACGTCTTAAATAGAAAGCAGTGGCGATGTTTCCAATATCTTTTGAGGATCATATTCTATCCATTAAATATTATGTTTTAATGCATATTAAATATCTATTAAATATTTTAAAATAAAGGTAAGATGCAAAATAAATAAATGCTTTCATTTTACAAATTACTTATTCACAAAAAATATCTATTTAATTCTTAGTTTAAGAATAACATTGTGCTCGCAGAGTATTCGCAATCAACTCATTTACACAGATGAACTATTGAAAGTAAAAATTACTCTTTAATACTGAAATACATAAACCATGAAACATAATTAAATAAATAAATATGTGAATGATCGAAAATTAGAAATATCCATTCAGTACATTAAAACATGCTGTATATAACACACACTTAAAACATGATGAATGATTGGAATACGGGATTACACCATACAATACAAATTTTGAAAATGACAGTCCGTTTTTTGGTGTAAAAAAATAAATTTTGAAGATGACAATCCCTTTTTGGTGCAATTTTTACACCAAGAAATTGATTGTCATCTTCAAAATTTGTATGATGAATGACATTTATTTATCTATTTTTTTGTACAATGTTTGTAAATATCTGTTCGTGAAGAGCAATTTGCTATGAGTAGTTGATATTTTTCTGCAAAGAATAACTGACCCAGAATGTGACATTTTTTCTCAGTGATAGTTCTATTATTTTAAATATAATATATTTTTACGGTACTATACTTACATTATATTTAAAACATCAGCATAAAAATTCCTACAATAAGGAATGATGTATCTTTAAGATTCAAAAGTTGGAAACTGCTGTTGAAACCATTAAGGTGCAAGCATATCTTTGAGATTCTGCTACGACTGCGTTATAAACTTCCGGAAGCACTATAACGTTCACTGTTCTTGGAAATTTGCTTCAGTATATTTTTAAAAATAATGCACATGTTTTAAAATAATTGAAAATACATTTACATTCTTTTCACGCGAAATTGTATCTTAAATTTAAAGATCTGGTCTGTGCTGCCATCTGTTGTACAAAAAACTACTTTATGATAAAATTAATTAATAAATTTCGGCGATTTTAAATCTTCTTGCGCTCACAATAAATACATTTACGTGCGCCATACACTATTTAAAAAATCTTAGGAAATAGCTATCCGGAGTAGGACAAATAAACACAGGGACTCCATCTCTAAAGTTCGTTTCACTGACTCGAGACAAAAACATTTATGGTTAATTTAGCTGCTGGTAAGAGAAATGTCTTTACTAATCGCTTCTGTGAAGTGATATGATCACAGAGTTAAACCTGTTCCTGAGCTAAATTTATTGCATCGAGTTATTTTTCATAGAATCCACACAGAACTCACTATTCATTGACACCAAGGAAGATTTAATTTAAACCAAATTCCAATTTGCAGAAAGGTTTCTTCGCATTTATTCCATACCTCAAAAAGTTTGTATTCAGAAGAAATATGAAATATCTCTTAGCTAATGAAATGCAGTTATACTAAAATTTAATAAAAATATTGGAATCCTCCTTACAAAAATTTCTTGAAACGAGTTTTGAATCATGCACAGAAAACAGCAATGCTCAATGAGAATAGTATAATCTTTGAATGTTGCATACAATCAGTGGTAGATCCAAGGGGGAAGCATATGTTCGTGCCGAGCTCCCCAAATCAATAACAGGTGCACGGAGACGGGTGCCTTGAGTTCACTCCAGCTCTCTGAAAATCCAGAGTCGTGTTAACACGTCGTTGCCGTTGCAAACGACCGCTAATGTGCAGCTGTAGGCTGGGCTTCCAGAATTTTTTCTGTATTTTAAATGGTATTCCTATGAGCTATCTACAGAGATAGTCATGGGCAGGGTTAGACTGAAGGAAATAACTGAGTATGCGGTACCGTCCCCTCCAAAGTGTATGGGCCTAACAGGGTTTCAAAGGGTGGAGCATCTGGTGGGAGATTACAAGAGGCATAACCCCCCCCCCCCCCGCATAGTTGAATAACTTTTTTCTCAGTCCTATAAATGTACGTTTCATTTTTTGTTTCCTCGCAAAAATGAAAGGTACATTTATTTTTCATTAAAAACTTTTTAACTCGCTAGAATTATTTTAATAATTGTTTACTAGTTTTGCAAAAACCATCCACAACACATTTTTGATAATACAGTAAAAACAGAAAAAAAGAAGTTTATTTAAACAGTTTTTGAAAAAACAGGTCCCTGTTCTTTTTTCTGGCTCCGATTTAATGAAACATCCACGTCCCTCATCAATAGCATTTCGGTGGCTTTTCAACCGTAACTTTGTGAATGGTACCTGGCTAAAATGTGTAAAATAATACGTCCGTTCACACTAATGAAGAGTAAATTCGACACGTGTTGTACGGTTAAATAGCTTCAAAAATATGTTACAATGGTATTCATAGCACTAAAACCTCGCTCGCATTCCGCAGTGCAATATATGTAATTGATCGAATAAGTTTCATGAACGACGACTTCAAATTTTTCAACAGGAACTGTAAAATGCAATCAATTTCACATAAATCAAACCCTCGGTCTACACGTTTTACCTCCGCTTCTCCAATGACACTGCATGTGGAAGAATTACTTGAAAGCACGTTCTCTATAACCTCCAAATCCTTTTCCAAGTGTTCATTGCTAGATACAAGTCTATCTGTCATACGATCAATTACAGAAGGAATTGATTTTCGTTAATATTTTTCCCTTTGGATTTTACGATTTTCAAGTTGTAGAAATGTCCGTTTTCTATTGCAGCTGCAGCCTGATTGGTTTCCTTGAAATATTTTATAACGTATCGTTCGTTGTATTTCTTGATTGACTTTCGCAACTGTCATTTCCCGCGCTTGTAGAATTTGGCACAAAATGGAGAGCTCATACAGCACATCATACACAAGCGCCAGGTCTTGTAAGAACTCGGATGATTCAAGCTTCTTTATAAACCCAAACGGTCTGGACTTGCAATTTTTTGAAAAATGACTGTGCAGGGCTTTGTAAGATGTCCAAACAGCCTTAATCGTTCGAAAGCTACTCGATATCCACCTGACTCTAAGTACTCGTCCAATTTTGCAAAATTGCACACAAACTTCGACTCATATTCTATGCAATGCCCGCTTGTTTTTTGACGATGCTGAGTAAAACGAATACAGTTTGTCCAAAACAGACATAAAGCGATTCACACCTCCAACGCCTTTTCCAACATCGTTCACTAAAAGTTCAAAACAATGTGACATGCAGTGCAAGGTGAATAATCCAGGATTTTTTTTTCCAGAAACTTAGTCACGCGCCCGACTTTCTTTACCGACCATCACACTAAATCCCTCTGTAGCCAGCGCGATCATGTTATTTATTACATATTTCTCTGGGAGACCATGTTTTTCGAAGCAGCTACATTTTGCTTTCACAATGCCTTCTGCATCTTGAAAGTTCAATTCGATTAAGTCGAAAAACGTGTTAACGGTCTTGTTCGTGTTGAAAACGAAAGCAAGTACAAAATTAATGCACTTTTATTTGATAATGTACTTGATTCATCAGTAAACACACTAAATTTCGCGTCTGTCGTGATTAAAGACTCCAGAAGCCGTCTTTTCAATTCGTCAGCAAAAAGATCTATCATCCTTGCACCTGTCTTCCATGCTTGAAGGGAGATTCCAAGCTCCAAGCCCTTTAATGCTTTCTTCATACTCGAGCCGTGTTATTTTTAGCTATGCTATATGCTGTTCTAATGAGTCGAGAACATTCTTCTACAGTCTTTTGTAACAAAAGTTCAATTTCTTTTTCAACATTCTCTTTTGGCTTGCTTCTTTGATCTAAACTGCTACACCATGACTATCGCTTTTCTCATGACGCGAAATTTTTGTGTGCAAATAACTTAGCTTTAATTCGTGGTTAGGTCCAGCACAATCTATCTGAAAGTTCACAGTTTCTGTAGCAAGATGAGCCGAATCTTTCACTAATTTCAACGTTTTTGCTTTGTCACAATAATTACAACCAAGCTTACCTGCTTGAGTGCTCAACCAAGCACATCTTCCAGAAAAAGATTATACTTTTCCGTCACCCCAAATGTTTGGCCGCACGATATTTTCTGGTTGTGTAGACCCACATTTCACCTGATCACTGCAAACATCTTCAACTACCGAACTAGAAATAACACAAGCAGTACCGACAGATTATTTGACTGATGCTGACCTCTTTTAATGTATCCTTTCTGAATTTCTTAAAGAAATTTCTAATATCCCCCATGGCTCGACGACAAAAAATACGCCAATAACGCCACTCTCGCATGTAAAATTAAAATTACAAAACGAGATATCAGAACAAGTGTTTGAAACGAATGAACGCGAGAACACTTTATCGCCAAGTTGCCGGGTTTGGCAATATGCGTACGGGTACGGATAGTATCAGTATTGCCAGATGATGTTATCGAAAAACAGCCCAACAAATTTGGAAAAGTAGCCAAATCATTAAACAAGAAAGATGGCGCCAAATTCTCAGATGTAATGGGCACGTCTTTTGAATTCTTTACGACATGAAAAATGTATTTCAAAGCAGATTTTTAGAAAATCTAAAACTTCAGAAAAAAGAAAGTACACTTAAACCCCTTAAAAAAAACTGCGCGTAATTTAAAATGTGTAAGACGAACAAGGTTATTTATAGTCAATGGAACCGGTTATAAAAACAACAACTGGGTTTCTACATTCGATAAGACATCTAGAAATAGAAATGGCAATTTTACACCCACTAGCAGCTGAAAAGAATGTTAAGAAAATTAACTAGGCACAAAAACTTTCCCATAGCATAAGGAAGTTATCAGAAATAAAGAGATTTTCAAATAGAACAGTTAGAAGAAGAGATATAGAGGAAATGATGATATAACATTACTTCCCTTAGCTAAAACCTTTGTGTTCCTGAAAGAAGGAAAAGGGTCTAAAACACTCTTTACAATGCATATTGTCCTAACAAAAAATAATTTTCTAACGGATTTTTAGAATCGAATGAACTCATTCAAACAGAAATGTATGCTGACGTCCTATCTTGGAAGAATTTTAACTAATGTAAAAGTAGAAAATATGTGAAAGTATTCCTCATAGCAAAAGCTTTTCTGAGGATAAAGAATTTTTCAAAAACATCTCTTGGAAGCAGAGATAGCGAGAAAAAGGTCTGGACATTTTCGACCCCTAGCGGGAAAACTGTGCAGTAGGAAAATGTTCCCCGTTTTTACTGCAGCAAATGGCATACAGCACAAAAACATTTTTCAGTAGGATCTTTAGAAACGGACATATGATTGTATGCATAAATGCATACCACCCAAAAGCAGACAATGAACTACGATAAAAAAAAAAAAAAGGAATCCAGTCAGTGTTTCACATGGTGAATGGTATCCGGAGTTAGTTAAAAAGACTTTTATCGGACTTTTAGAAGCAAAGATTTACAGAAAAACATATTAAAATTTGTGCCCCGAGGAAATGCCGAAGAAATGGAGCATTAATTTCGGCAGGAAATGCCCACAACATGTCTCCGTAGTTAATAGTATCGGTTTGAAAAAGGAATTTTAAACCGTGTGTTTGGCCACGCAGATATCACCGTAAATATGCTACAAACCAAAATGTAAACTTACGCCATCTCGGGGCGAAATTTTGCATTAAAAACTTTAACATTTTACCCAAAACATTTCTCACCAAAAGCGCTTTCTGACAAAGAATGAATTTTGCAAATAGGACTTTTAGAAGCAAAGATATCGAGAAAAATGTGCTATAGAACTACGCTCCTGGCGAAAAGCCTATGCATCTTTTTAAGCAAAAAATATTTTGCAAAGGTTTTTCCTAATGAGCTGTAACGGACCGCGAAAGATTTTTTCTCAATCGAGTTTTGAGAAGCGCAGATATTGCTGCAAATATATCAGAAAGATAAACATGCACTTACGCCCCTGGTGGCAAAAACCATGCTTTACCAAAAATTAGAAATTATATGTAGAACATTTCCCATCAGGAGGATGCAAAAATAATTTTTCGGATCGATCAGTTAGAAATAGAGATATCGGAAAAAATTGCATTTACTTTTACGCATCCTAGCGGAAAACCTATACATCACTTGAAAAAGAAACTGTACCAAAAATAGTATTCGTTATAAATGGTATCGAGAAGAAGAAAGAAGTTTTGCAGTCAGATGTTTAGAAATAATGATATAGGATGAAATGCATTTTGAATTCCACAGCATCTGCGTTTAGTTCCTCTTGCAGAAATCTGTGCATCAGAAAAAACCTTAAAACGCGGATAATCGTTCTCACATTTTGGTCTTTCCAACATAAATAGAATTTTCCAAATCGAACAAATAGCTGGAGAGATACGGCGTCGACAGAAGATCGTACGCACAAAATGATACTATAAGAAAGCACTTTTTTAACAAAAGATATACTAAAACGGGAAAAGATTTAGTAATTTCATAATACCAAGTTTATTTTGCATACCCCTGCACATAGCTTTTAATGCATATATGACAAAATCTATAAACAAGTTTAGATACGTGAAATATTTATCCTGAATAAAAAAGAATTATTCTACAACGTGTGCCTCCTAATGCATAGTAATTCCCTTCATTTCATTATTAAAATGCTTCTATTACTTCCAAGGTTTGTCCTACCTTTCTTTCAGTAGCAGCGCGTTGAAATAGAACTTTCCAGGAACTTGACCCACGCATCTATCAAAATTAAATATTTACTCTTTTTACTTTTGATTAACATTGCACTTTGTAAAACATTCTAGTGCAAAATGAATTTTCTCCTTAAACAAACTTTCCAAACGAAAGTGAGAAGAAAAAGTTTGAAACATCCGCCGTTTGGTGAGGTCGTCTCTGCTACCCTTGGGCATCCAAGAAATACATTTGGAGACGTTATATGAAATCATTACATTTCTTAGCTATTGTAGAGCTTTCTCATCGTATCGTCAGTGATGCGTTTTCCTTGGTTGCCAATTTCAGCCTGTCTTTCACACATAGCCTAGGAAACAAAGTCCAAAACATCTCTCATAGGGACATACCTCGTAGGGATGCACCTCATAGGGATCTCATAGAAAACAAAGCCTGAAACATCGCTCATAGGGACGGACCTCGTAGGGATATAACTCTCATATGGATTTATCTCATAGGGGTTTTTATACGGGCTATTGAAAATTTAGAAATTAAGAAGCAAAGTGAAATTGCTGTTAATTTTATTTAAAAAATGTAGCATATGAATCGGAAAGTATATGAAGAAATATCATTTCTTTTACCAGATTTCGCTTTCCATCACCAACCGGGGGTGATCTGGCAAGTATCTTTTTTAGACTTTCCGCTGCCGGCTAGGAGAAAGTTGACACAAATAGTGAACTACACCACCAGGAAGTTACTTCCCATGAGGGTGCTACGTTTTTCGAAGAACTCAGGTTTTGATGAAAGCCATATTTCTTCAACACTTTTAGCTCGAAAGATTTTAGCTTCATTGTCATGTTGTTCAAAAGGAAGGAATAGGGATTCAACTTCATAAGCATATATTTACCCCGTTTCTATGGAAGTTACAAAATACAGAAGATAAGAAAATCATAAATCTGAGAAATTTAAAAAATTACTTCATCAGGTGAAATCCTTGAGTCATAGCATCTTTCGATACATAATTGATACTGCTGTGAAAGGTAGGCTAAACATTTTAACAAAAAAATAATTCTAAAAATTTTTAAATGAAAAGCTAAATATTTAAGCAAAAATATTCATTGGTTGCCGAAACATCGCTCATAGGGATACACCTCATCGGGATTGAAAATTTGGAAATAATGAAGCAAACTGAAATTGCTGTTAATTTTACTAAGAAAGGCAGCATGAATCTTTCGCAAGGTACATAAAGAAACATAATTTCTTTCACAAGTCTCGCTTTCCATCACCAACGCCAGGTGCGCGATCTGTCAAGGCATTTTTAGCACGTCTTTTGTAAAAAAAGATGGTGCTTATGTTATCGGTTTGTCCGTCCGTCCGTCCGTCCGCCTGTACCCACGATATCTCTGGAACTATTAGTTCGATTTGAAACATTCTTCTTGCATTGGGAAGCTTGAAATATGAGAATGATGATCCTCCATTTCGTTTTTTTTTTTACGATGTACAATTTTGCCGCTAGAGGGCGTAAATCCAGATGATGTCGAATTCAAAAACACGTTTTATTCCACATATTTGCTTCTAAATATCCGATTGAAAAAATTCTTTTATCTTTCCATTCCATTTTTATCGAAGAGTAGTTTAGACATAGTTACATTTTCAAATTACACACAGATTTTCCACTAGAGGGCGTAAAAGTACACTATATGTTTTCCGATAACTCTTCTTCGAAAGCTCCGATTTCAAAACATTTTTCTTCAGCGGATACACCTCCTCATGGAAAATATTTTGCATGCAATATAAAAATTTTGGTAATAAATACTTTGGCCACCAGGGGGCGTAAGGGTTAATTTTTGTTTCCGATGTATTTGCCATAAAATCTGAGCTTCTAAAATATCGATTGAAAAATTTTTTTCGTGGGCTGATGCCACTCACATCGATAAACCATTTCGGAATATTTTCTTCTTAAAATATTCTACAGTTTCTCAGCCAGGGGGCGTAGATGTATATCTTATTTTTGTCAATATCTCTACTTTTAGGAGTCCGATTTAAAAAAAAAATCCTTCTTTGTTGGATAGTGTTTTTAGTGTGACATGTTTTTCATATAATTTCAAAATTTCCAAGTAGTTCATAGACTTTCCGCTAGGGGGAGTAGAGGTAAATTTCGTTTCCCCTTATATCTATGTTTCTAAATATCTGATTTGAAAAATTCTTTCTACACCGGATACAGCTCCTGATAGAAAATCGTTTGCACATAATTTCTGCTTTTTGTAAAAAAAAAAAAAGGGTTTGGACAAAAGGGGCGTAAATCTTAATTTCCGCTTTTGATGTATTTGCAGAAAAATGTGAGCTTCTAAATTCTCGATTGAAAAAAAACGTCGTTTGTAGACCTACTCATGTCGAAAAACCTTTAGAATCATTTTCTTCTTAAAATAATGCATGGTTTCTACGCCAGGTGGCGTAGATGTATATCTTATTTTTGTCAATACATCTACTTCTAGGAATCCGATTTGACAAATTTTTTCTTTGTTGGATAGCGTTTCCAGTGTGACATGTTTTTCACATAATTTCAAAATTTTCAAGTAATTTATAGACTTTCCGCTAGGGGGCGTAAAGGTAAATTGCTTTTCCCCTATATCTCTGTTTCTAAATCTCCGATTTTAAAAATTCTTTCTGCGTCGAATATAACTCCTGATGGGAAATCCTTTGCACATAATTTCTAATTTTTGTAAGAAATGGTTTGACCACCAGGTGGCGTAAGCCTCTATTTCCGCTTCTGATGTATTTGCAGCAAAATGTGAGCTTCTAAAATCTCGATTGAAAGAAACGTTTTTTGCTGACCGGTACTACTCATGTCGACAAACCTGTGAGGAACATTTTCTTCTTGAAATAATGCGTGGTTTCTACGCCAGGGGGCGTAGATATATATTTTATTTTTGTCAATATATCTACGTCTAAGAATCCGATTTGAAAAATTCCTTCTTCGTTGGATAGTGTTTCCGATGAGAAATGTTTTTCGTATAAATTCAAAATTTTCGAGTAAATCATAGACTTTCCTCTAGGGGGAACAAAGGTAAATTGCGTTTTCTGCTTTATTTATTTATCTAAAGAACGGATGCAGGAACGTCAACAGGAAACAAAGTCATATTAGGATGGTTAAACATTCATAATTTTCTCAAAACGAAAAATCAAAGCTTTCTTGCATATGTGTTTTGTCTAATGAAAGATGTTCTGTAAAGAAAGAAACTCTTTTGTATTTTAAAGGAGTCAGCATGATTTTCATTTATTTTAACCTACTGCTGCTGTTCCACCCGATCGCATTATCTACGGAATGGATGGTTCGCGACTGAAAAGCAGCTAAGGTTTCATAAACATATACACTGAAGTACCAGAAAAACTGATACAGACGAGCTTATGCAAAATACATAGCAACGTCACCTATGCCCGTACTCGGTTGCATCCGCCATTGCGTATATAAAACTATAGACATCCTTGCCAGCTGTCAGAGCTGTTTTGGGCATGAGAATGACAAGTAATAACGATTTAAGCGATTTTCAACGAGGTGTCATAGTTAGCGCTCGTGACATGGGCCATAGTATTTCGGAGGTAGAAACGAATTTCGGATTTTCACGGACGACCATTGCAAGGGTGCACAGTGACTACAATCATTCCGGCAAAACCTCCAACCAACGATGCCAGTGTGGCTGTAAAAAGACATTGGGTGAACGTGACCATCGTCGGCTGTCAAGAATCGGTTCAGCGATAGGCGTGCCACACTCTAGCAGGTATAATCGGAATTCAATGCTGGAGCCTCAACAAGCATCAGTTTCCGTGCTGTGCAACGTAACCTGCACGATATGGGCTTTGGGAGCCGACGCCCAACTTGAGTCCCCTTGATGGGTGTGCGACACAGGGCTATGCGCCTCGTCATCAAGTGTCCGCCGGCACTGGACACTTGATGACTGGAAACAAGTAGCCTGGTCTGACGAGACGCGTTTCCGACTGTATCGGGCAGATGGAAGGATTCGTGTGTGGCGCAAACCCCATGAAGCCATGGTTCCCGCATATCAACAGGGATCTGTACCGGCTGGTGGAGGGTCCGTAATGGTATGGGATGTGTTTAGTTGGACTTCATTGGGACCCCTGGTACGTCTACAAACGTCTGTGACCGGCCAACGCTATGTGCGCATTCTTTCTGACGAGGTACACCCGTTCATGTCCTGCATTTATGCTGATGGGTTGGGACTTTTCCAACAGGACAATGCACCTCCACAGAAGTGTCGGAACGCCCCATTATGGTTAGAGGAAGATTCATCTAAGTTTAGGGTGTTGCCATTTCGACCCAAGTCCCCAGATCTGAACGTGATAGAATACATTTAGGATGCCATACAACACGCTATCGAACACAGGAATCCGAGAGCTCGGAATACACCCGAATTGTGTAACGCTCTGCAGGAAGTATGGTGTGTATTGCCTACAGCATATTTCCAGAAGCTAGTGGATCCATGCCCTGTCGTATTTCTGCAGTCCGGCGCTCCCGTAGGGGATCTACTAAGTATTAGACTGGTGTACCAATTTTTCTAACACTTCAGTGTATATACAGTATACAGGCTGCATAGGAAAGTCCATTCAGCCTGGAATAACTTACGAACGGTGAGAGGTACAGTTATGCAAGTGAGATAACGGTACCGAAAAGTGACTACGCATATTCTATCTCTTTTCGTTTTCGATTTGCAATGGCTAACGTCCGCATTTCGCCACTAGGGGCGCTGCTATCGGTTGCATTCGATCGGACGTAGTCGCTTTGCTGTACCGTTATCTCACTTGCATAACTGTACCTCTCTCCGTTCGCAAGTTATTCCAGGCTAAAGGGACTTTCCTTTGCACCCTGTATAGGATTTCGACAATTAGTAAGAGCTTTATCTTGAATGAAATACGGGATTACAACATATAATGCAAATTTTGAAGATGGCAATTCGTTTTTTTGGTGTAAATGTGACAAGGATGATAAGTCAGATAATATCCGAAAACTTAAAAATTTCGTTGTCCTGGAGCGGGATTCGAAACCACGTCTCCCACATAGCGCCCTGTGATGGTTATATTCAAATTAATCGAAAACTTGAGACTTGGTTGTTCTGGGTGGTGTAGTGGTTAGCATACCCGGGCGCTATCTGGATTTCCGCTCTAGGACGACGAATGTTTTAAATTCCAGGATATTATCTGACTTTACAACATAATGGTCATATTTACACAAAAAAAGAGAAAAGAATTGCCATCTTCCAAATTTGTAGCAAGAGCTTCATTGGAATGATATTCAGCTGTTGTCACTTCATTCTTGGCTAACTGTTCTTGCGTCACAATAACAAAAGTACAATTTTGTTTTTAATATCTCCATAGATTTGCTCCTCGACCTCGGTAAATTTGCAGTTTTTAATTTACATTTCTGAACATATGCAGAGGCAGTTTCCGGACTGCTAACGAGTTACGTTCCTTACTAAGTCTGTCTTTAAGTTGAATTCGTACGTAAGTCGGAACAATTATAAGTGCGGCTCATATCTAACGCCAGTTAGTCAAATGTTTGTTTATAGTAATCCGTTCGATGCATAAAAAAAAACATTAAAGAAACACTTCCAGATGCACTAAAATACCTTTAATATAATAATACAGTAATAATAACAACAAAAAATGGCCGTTTGGGTGGAGCAGTGGTCTAATCCAGTGGTCTTTAAACTTTTTCTTGACGCACCCCTACATTGGCGAAAACCACTTATCGCACACCCCTTGTCTGGTAGCTCTAAACAGAGCTACAGAACTACATTAGTCCCTTGTCTGGTAGCTATGTTTAAAGCTACCAGACAAGGGCCTAATACATATACTGAACAGTCTTTTGCTGAAGATCTGGGTAATTTGTTTTCAAATAGCGAATTAAGCGTGATGGTTTCATGCTGTCATTTGCTAAAATTTCATCGCAAATTACACATTTTGAGCGAGGCTCCGCCTTGACGATAATCGATGTGAAACCGAATTTCAGATATACGTCTTGGTAATTTCGGATTTTCTTATTAATTTTTTCTGCTTTCACAGTCTTCAGCAGTTTGAACACTTCCTAACATTTTTTAACACTCAAATGTGCCAGAGTCGCTTGTCAAAGACATACCTCTTTCCTTGTCGTTCCTTGTGGCATTAACTTTAAGCCATTATTCCATTGTGCACATTGTACAACTGTACACATGAAATATCGTATAAAATATATGAAGAACAAACGCATCAGAAGATAAACATTCCAGAAGTGAAAATATTGTGAAACAGCGCTCATAAACACAAGCAATGTTCGTCAGAGTCCAAACAGCAAGTGTATTTGTCAATGTCGCTTTTGTATTGAATTCCTGAAATATGAGGCATTTCCTGTGAAAGAAAAACCTGTTTCCTTTTACAGTTCATCAGGGAGTACGACGAGATGACGACATGGCGGTAGGAGCGCTATCACACCAGCCCTCCTCAGTGTTGCCGTTTTCGCCAGATGGGCAATCAGCTGTCGCCGCCGGCCGCTTTATTCTCAGATCCTCTCGGTGTTGATGGGCGTTGCGAGATAACATGAGAAAAAAGTCTGGGGTTTCGAGGGGTGGAAACTGAGTTTAAAACGCGCCGCGAATCACGTGACTGCAATAATGGGATGTCTTTGAAGAAGAAAAGGGAAATAAATAAAATAAAGATAGACAATTTTCTCACTCAAATGCTCGTTTGAATCCATGAGTTTAGAAAATTTTCGCGCACCCGTAATAATCGTGCCACGCACCCCACTTTGAAGACCACTGGTCTAAGCGCTGGCTTATGACCATTCGTCCGAGATGGGTCCGGGTTCGAATCCCGGTGAGGCATCGATGTTGTACTACTTTATTCTACCTTGGGTCCAAGCGCCTATGAGCCGAGGAACCGCTGTAGAAGCGCAAAGTTTTGATGCGCGTCGCCAAGTAGCGCCCTTTTGTTATTACGAACCATTGTATGTAACTTGAATTTACTTAAAGACGAAGCAGGAAAAGTAAAATAACGCCGTGAATAGTAGCACTCAAACACAATTTAACTCAGGACCGCAACAGGAGTAACACCACTTGCGCAATAATGGACCGTGGCGTGTGGTTTGCCTGACGTGAGAACAAAATTCGCTCACGCAATCCAATATCGTCAGTTGAATGAAAGTCACCGGGCGACGTGCATAAGAGTTAGAGATGCTTGATTGCGTTTGTTATGTACTAGAGACGACTACATGTCCCATCCAGAACATGTTGAGGATTTTATTCGTGGTCGAACGATTGGGAAGCTCGAGGATAGTCGAACTGTGAAGAGTGTGTCTCAAGAATTCGGTATTGCCCATAGAATAGAATAATATCGCGTGCGTGGTAGGCCTTCAGGAATACAAGTGCAGCTGTGTGAAAGACCGGACGTGATCGTGTCCACCAAGGTTAAGGGGGATCGACACCAAAGAGCAAGTAACCTAGCAAAAGAACTGAACAAGAGCACAGTCAGTACAATATTACGATTTGCATTAGCCAGGAAACTACACAAAGGTGGAATGTTTGCACAACGACCAATACATTGTGTTCCATTAAAAATTGCACACTGGAGACACCGTTTACAGTGGACCAGAGGACGTAAGATTTGTACAGCAGAACAGTGGCGTAACTCTTTGCTTGTTACAGTAGATTCAGTCTGTCTAGCGATTCAGGAGGTCAGCTAATCTGGCGTGAGGGAGGTACTAAGTATCGCCACGAAAACGCAATGAAAGTGAGAGATATGGCTGCTGTGATGTTTTCATTTTGACAGATGGACATACGGAGCTCAAAAGAAGGTACTGTAACTGGTGCGCGCTACTGTAATGATGTAATCCTCCTTCATGTTTTTCTGTTTCGAGATGCTATTGGACAACATTTCGTGGTAACGACCGATGACGATACATCCCATTGTACGAAGACTGCTGATGAGCTTCTGGAAAGTGAAGACATTTTGCGAATGAATTGGCCAGCACGTTCCCCTTACCTAAATCCTATAGATTACACGTAGGGCTCTCTCAGAAGCAGTGTTACGGCACGTCGGCACACACGTCGGAAACTGTGCAATAGCTGAAAATGGCTCTGGCGGAAAAATAGGAAATATAACCGCAAGAACTCATCAATAACCAAGTGCAAAGTATGGACGGACGGTGGAAATCATGCATCGGCATTAGAGGTGATCATATACCCTACCGATGACTTCCTCTTCTCTTCGTACCGTCTTTTGCAGTGTTCTATCTTTACCATGGCAGCCAGGAACTATGCAGCCAATTCTGAATAAAGTTGCACTAAATGCTTTAGTACCTTCAGTTGTGTCGTTGTTGTTTCCATCATCACTTCGGCAGGTAATAGAGTTCCTATTGTTTGAATTTCACATATCTAGGCCGCTTCTGTGCGACGCAAAAAATAAAGGACAAGACATGTCAAAACCTGGCTTGCACACCATGGACTGTACTGAATGAACAAAAATAGGACAGCCACAATACACCAATCTTAATGAAGGAAGCATTTCTTCTCTGAAATAAAGGAAAACACTGGCATGCCCTTGTTGCATAAGTGGATCGGTCCAATAGGTAGCGTGTCTCGTGACCTCTGTATGCTATATGAATCAGACAAACCAGCTCGTGGAGTATCAGTTAGCATTTGATTGAGAAAAGGACTATTCAAAATGAGTATCCTCAGCAATTTTGAACGTGAAATGGCAGTTGGCTCCGAGCGTGCTGATTCGAGCATCTCCCAAACGGCCGTTTTCCTCAGCTTTGCATTCAAAACTATAGCAACGGTTCACTACACGGGCACAGATTGGAGCTCCTCCCAAATGGCCGTTCTTCTGAACTTTTCATTCACAACTGTAGCAAGAGTTTATTACACGGGCGCAGATTCGAGCACCAACACGGACGCGGATTCGAGCATCTCCCAAACGGCAGTTCCCCTCAGCTTTTCATTCACAACTGTAGCAAGGGTTTACACCACGGGCGTAGATTCGTGCATCTCTCAAACGGCCGTTCTCCAACTGTTTGGAAGATGCTTGAATCTACATGGATGCAGATTCAAGCATCTTCCAAACGGTTGTTCTCCTCAGGTTTTAATTCACAACTGTAGCAAGGGTTTATTACACGGGCGCAGATTCGAGCACCTCCCAAACGGCAGTTCTCCTCAACTTTTCATTCACAATTGTAGAAAAGATTTACTACATGGATACAGATCCAAGCATCTTCCAAACTGTCGTTCTCCTCAGGTTTTCATTCACAACTGTAGTAAGGGTTTACTACTTGGGCACAGATTCGAGCGCCCCCGAAACGACAGTTCTCCTCAGTATTTCATTCACAATTGTAGCAAAGGTTTACTAAATGGATACTATTTCAAGCCTCTCCCATACATATTCAAGCATTTCCCATCTCAGTTTTTCATTCACAAATGTAGCAAGGTTTTTCATCCTCAGCTTTTCATTCACAACTGTAGCAAGGCTTTACTACATGGACGCAGACTCGAGCATATCCCAAATGGCCGTTCTCCTCAGCTTTTCATTCATAACTGTAGTATGGGTACTTACTACCTGGGCGCAGATTCGAGCAAATTCCAAACGGCCGTTTCCATCAGATTTTCATTCACAACTGTAGGAAGGATTTTTTTTTGATTGGAGGTTTAACGACCACCGTGAGCAACTCAATGGGCTATAAGCAGTCGTCCGTCCCTAATTTAGGGTCACTGGTGCCAGGGAAGGGAGAGAACCAGTGCCGTAAGACAAACACAACATCCATGCCTCACCGGGATTCGAACCCGGACCCCGTTCGGACGAATGATCAGAGGCCATCGCTTAGACCACTGCGCCACCGGGGCGGCAAAGGATTTGTTACATGGACCCATATTCGACCACGTTTTAAACGGATGTTCTCTTCAGCTTTTAACTCACAACTGTAGCGATGGCTTACTACATGGATGCCCGCAACGAAAGTCAAGTGATCCTACCTGGAAATTGGATAACAACTGAAAAGTTCATTAACGTACGCTGTGTATCTTTATAATTTAGATGCAGAATCAAACTCGTGGTGCCACCTTTGAAAATACAAGTCCGTAGCGAAACGGGAAAAGTTTTGGGCTTCAGATATTACCGTAGAACACTCCAAGCCCAAGCTCAGGAATCAAAAAAAGTTTAGCCGGCAATTCAAAAGACAGCCACACTTCCCACAACAATGTGTATCCTTGATAACTCTTTCAGTACCATGCATAGGGCGAAGTTTTGGGTAAATTCAACTCTGACCAATGGGAGACTAAATTAGATGGCCTTTGTGTATAATGAGTGTCCGACAAAATTCGGTGTACCGGAATAGAGGTTTTCTAAGAAAGATTGTTGACCGATTCGAGCGAGCTGATAGAAGACTGCAATTTTTACTTTCTTCTAACCAGGAGTGATACAATCATAATCCAGTATAAATATGTGAGATATTGTTCTTTCCTAGCTAGATAGGTTATACAACATTTATTCAAGTATATTTACTTAAATTGTCACTAAATGCTAGGTAGCATTGATATTTTTCTCTTTATCCTAAGAAATAAATATGTTTCCCTTTAGGCAATGAGATTGTATTTCTATCATCTACACTGCTGGCCACCCAAAATGCTACACCAAGAAGGAGGCATCCGATTGGCCTGAAATTCGTAGCATGTGTCGCCCGCTAGAGGACATGCACACGATTAGCATTGCAGGTCATTTGCAAATCACGTGCACCCGGCACGCCACCGAGAAGCACTATTAGAAGGGTGCACAGAAGGCGGGGGTGTAAGTAGTGGAAGTATGTTGTGGTGCCAGACCTGTGCGTGGGAAGCTTCCTGATGCCTCGTCGCAGAATACGGCAGTAATTCCAGCACGTTTCAGAGTTCGACAGAGGACGAATAGTGGCTTATCACGACAGCGGTTTATCGTACCGAGACATCGGCGCCCGTTTGGGACGAAATCTAGCCACAGTGAGGCGAGTATGGATTCGGTGCGTGCAGGAGGGACGGACGGACCGACGTAAGCAATTGCTTCAGCCGCGGCACTCCACCGAACGAGAGGACCAGCATGTTGTTCGGCGGGAATTCACGGCTTGCACCGCCACATCACGAACGTTAGAGCAGGAATTAGGGTGTGTTGGGCAACATCCTGTGTCAGCATGTACCGTTCGACGTCGTCTGCAGGTGCGGGGACTTGTCGCGCGGCGCTCATTGCTCCGATTACCATTGACGTCACACCACCGGCGAGTGCGGCGGAAGTGAGCCGTTGAACGCCGCACCTGTATCACGGAATGGCACGACATTGTCTTCTCCGACGAATTTCTCTTCTGTCTGCGAAACCACGATGGTCGCATCCGCGTGTGGCAGCACCGCGGCGAGAGACTGTATTACGCCTGCATCATGCATCGACATACCGGTCCGTCGCCTGGCGTTAAGGTTTGGGGCGCAATTGGATATGACACCCGCACCACACTTGTACGCGTCGCCGGTACACTCAATAGTCACCGCTACATCTCCGAAGCTTTGGAGTCTGTAGTCCTCTCTTACCTGCAGGACCTACCAGCGGCCACGTTTCAACAGGACAATGCGCGCCCGCATGTGGCACGCATCGTGCAACAATTCTTCACGGCCCACCAGGTGTCACTGCTGCCGTGGTCCACCTGTTCTCCCGATATGTAGCCCATCGAACACGTCTGGTCGCTGATCGGCAACCGAGGGGCCTGGCAAGCACTGTCCGTGGCTACGCCTGATGAACTGTGGTATCGTGTGGAAGCAGCCTAGACCGACATACCCCAAGCCCACATGGAAAGCCTCTTTCGTTGTATGCCACGTCGTGTAGCGGCCGTTATTGTCAGCCATGTGGTCCGCACGAACTATTGATGTCTGCGTGCTCCGCAAGTCGCACGGGCCTGTAAGCTCAATCGTTTCATCTTTGTATCTGTTGTTATGTGTCCAGTAAATCTGGCTTTGCTATCTCGTGTCCTCCTTGGTTTTGCATTTTGGGTGGCCAGCAGTGTATCTTGAATGACTTAGAGCTTAGGGAGGTCTTATGTCCTGGAACTTTGATTTAAACCACACTGGACAAAATTCTGCGGGCGCCCAGGGTCCACTGAAAATAGCGCGACACGGAAAAACACTTCCAACAATTGGCGATCTCATGGACGAAAACAACTGGGGCATCACAGGTGCCAGTGAGGACTGGCGACATGGTCATCGTCTATTATAATACTCTCCCGACATGACGTTTCACGTGGTGCGTTTTGAGACTGGTAATATGGTCATTGTCTATTGTAGTAAATTCCGTACATGACGTCGCACGTGGTACGTTATGAGACTAGCGACACGGTCGAAGTGTCAAAAAAGAAGTCTATTGTAGTAAATTCTCGACATGACGTGGTAAGTGGTGCGTTCTGAGACTGGTGACATAGTCTTCAACTATTGTAACAAATTCGTGACAGGACGTGGCACGTGAATCATTATGAAGCTGGCAAAATGGTTGTCGTCTATTGTAGTGCATTCTCCACATGACGTGGCACGTGGTGCGTTCGTAGACCGGCGACATGGTCCTCTATTATTGTAAATTCCCGATATGACGTTGCACGTAGTGCGTTCTGAGACTGGCGACACGTTCGTCGTCTGTTGTAGTAAATTTGCGACCTGACATGACATGTGGAACAACATTATGATACTGTCAAAATGGTCGTCATCCATTGTAGTACATTCGTGACACGTGGAGTATTCGGGAGACTGGCGACAGTCTATTGTAGTTAATCCGCGCCATGACGGGGCATGTGACGCGTTATGAGACTGGCAACATGGTGGTTGTCGATTGTTGTAAATCCACGACATGACGTGGCATGTGATGCGTTATGAAACTAGCGACATGGTCGTCGTCTATTGCACTATATTAGCGAAACGACTAAACATGTGATATGCAATGAGATGGCCCTTAGCACATTAATGTTAAATTCTTCTGTGATTTACCGGGTTGTGGTTGGTCTTTTCATTTGCAGGATTCTCGTCAATCTCCCTTGATTCCTCTCAAACACCAGTGGTTTTCGTCCGCAAACCGCCGACTGATGGTAGATTTTTTTCTGTGGGTCGCATCTTTCATAGTAAATTTTTGCAACGGGTGTGTGCGAAAATCCCAGAACGACGCCGATTTTGGAAGTACTCGAACCGGCAATTCTGGCTCCAACTATCATGAGACCTTCGAAGTTGCTCAGATCACTCGTTTTGTGCATTCCGACCCTGAATCGAACACTAACGAATGCTGGACAAAGCTGATCTGCCTGATTTGTGTCGAAAATCGCGTTCACGTTCCGTGTTGCGTGTTCTAGTGAGCCATTTATGCGACGAGGGCAGGTGTACAACGGAAAAGGAAATTTGCTTGTGGTTTTTCTTTTACATATGTGTTAAGTGTTAATGGAGGGCGATAAAAGGTTTCTCTGATTCTCTTCAAGAAGCTGCTGAATTGAAGTAAGTTATTAAAACCTGTAAATATTGGCAATCTGGCCTCAACGCGGTAGAAGCTACACTGCTGGCCACCCAGAATACAACACCAAGAAGGACACGAGATAGCAAAGCGAGATTTACTGGACACATAGCAACAGATACAAAGATGAAACGATTGAGCTTACAGGCCCGTGCGACTTGCGGAACACGCAAACATCAATAGTTCGTGTGGCCCCCATGGCTGGCAATAACGGCCGCTACACGCCGCGGTGTCGAACGAAAGAGGCTTTGGATGTTGGCTTGGATTGTGTCGGTCCAGGCTGCTTCCACACGATGCGACAGTTCGTCAGGCTTAGCCGCGGGTGGTGCTTGTCGGGCCACTCGGTTGCCGATCAGAGACCAGACGTGTTCGATGGGCTACATATCGGGAGAACAGGTGGGCCACGGCAGCAGTGACACCTGGTGGGCCGTGAAGAAATGTTGCACGATGCGTGCCAAGTGCGGGCGCGCATTGTCCTGTTGAAAAGTGGCCGCTGGTAGGTCCTGCAGGTAAGGGAGGACTACAGGCTCCAAAACGTCCGAGATGTAGCGATGGCTGTTGAGTGTACGGGCGATGCGTACAAGAGGGGTGCGGGTGTCATATCCAATTGCGCCCCGAACCATAACGCCAGGTGACAGACCGGTATGTCGATGCATAATGCAGGCGTCATACAGTCTCTCTCCGCGGTGCCGCCACACGCGGATCCGACCATCGTGGTGTTGCAGGTAGAAGCGAGATTCGTCGGAGAATGAAATGTCGTGCCATTCCGTAGTCCAGGTGCGGCGTTCAACGGTCCGATGCCGCCGCACTCGCTGGTGGTGTAACGTCAATGGTAATTGGAGCAATGGGCACCGTGCGTCAAGTCCCCGCTCCTACAGATGACGTCGAACGGTACGTACTGACACAGGTTGTTGCGCCACACACCCTAATTCCTGCGATAACGTTCGTGATGTGGCGCTGCGAGCCGTCAATGCCCGGCGCATAACATGCCGGTCCTCTCGATTGGTGGTGTGCCGCGGATGTGGCAATCGCTCACGTTACTCTGTCCGTCCCTCCTGCACCCACCGAAGCCATACTCGCCTCACTATGGCTGTATGTCGTCCCACACGGTCGCCGATGTCTCGGTACGATAAACTGCTGTCGCGATACGCCACTATTTGTCGTCTGTTGAACTCCGAAACGTGCTGGAATGACTGCCGTATTCTGCGACGAGGCATCAGGAAGCTTCCAACACACAGGTCCGGCAGCACAACACACTTCCACTACTTACACCCGGCCTCTTTGCACCCTTATTATAGTGCTTCTCGGTGGCGTGCCGGGCGCACATGATTTGCATATGCCCTGCAATGCTAATCGTTTGCATGTCCTCTCGCGGGCGACGCATGCTGCGAATTTCAGGTCTATGGGATGCTTCCTTCTTGGTGTTGCATTTTGGTTGGCCAGCAGTGTACATTCATCTTATTCGACACCCGGGCTCAGGGAGTGTAAAGTGGCTGACTGCAAAACGATTGGTGATAATGAAATCCTTCAGCTGGAATGATTTTACAACTTGGTAGAGTCTATCTTCGAAAAGGTGTCTGCTGGGTGTGTTTTGTGCAGATTCTCCCTGTTTGGTCAAAGGCTAACGGATATTTTGTTCCTGACTTTCTTCAAAGCGGAGATAGTGGCTAACAGATATATTTGTCCTTAATAAGATAAACTGTGAAGAAATAAAATTTATCATAGCAACACGTTATATATTTTTTATATTGTATATTATGCTGAACGAAGTCAAATGAAAACTTTTTTAAATCATTATTTTTGATGCCACGGTTTGCACTTCTTACAGTGGTACATTTTTGTAAATCAATTTTTAATATTTTTATGAAAACTTGTTTCTGAATCATTATTTTTTATGCCATTGTGTGTGCTTCTTACCGTGGTACTCTGTTTTTAATCAATTTTTAATATTCGTGATCTAGAATAAACCAATAGAAATAGTAATACCCTAGCAATTCTCGTGCTAAAGAACTATTGTATTAAAACTGAATTATCACTGCTGTCCAAAGTTAAGTATAGCTTTAAAAAGAAAAACGTTTTAGAACAAACGAAAGGAGAGGACGGGTAATAAAGAACAGAGAACGTGGGAATATTCAAATACGGTAATCCTGACGCAAGACCATGTGACGAACGATACTTGGCATAAAAGGCGAAGCAGCATATTCGTGGAGTTGAGAAAGACCTGCAAAAATGCGTGAAGTGACATTTCATACCGTCATCGTGCCCTGCTTGTAATAGAATTTAATTTAATTAAAACAATATACCAGAAAGAGGACCAGTGGATATGTTTATACGTGGTTGGATTATCGGAAAGTTGAAATCCGGCCAGACTCAGAGTAATGTTGCAAAAGTCATCGGCATGAAACAATCCATTGTAACCAGACTTTGAAGAAGATACCAGAACATAGTAGTTGTTAATCGTCAACCTGTGGCAGGTCGTCTACGGATTACAACGGCTCAGGATGATAGATATGTGGCACTAACAGCAACACATAACAGAGTGAGAGTGCTTACTTTAGAGCTGTCTGCGACTGCTTCAAGTTTACAGACAGCTCAGAAAACAAGGACTATACGCGAGGAGACTGCAGTTTGCATCCTCTTTGGCAGCAGAAATGCCAGAATATTGTGGTGCGGTTAGCAATGAGAATGGGACGAAAATTAATGGACCAATGCTCTGCTCTCAGATGAATCTAGGTTCAGTCTCAAAAGTGACAGCCGTCGTGTTCTCATCTGGAGAGAACCTGGAATCCGTTGCTCCCTCGCAAACTTTCGAGAAAAGCACCATTACATAGGTGGTGGTGTATTTGTCTGGGGTATTAATATGTGCAACGGACACCCACAGCTCTATGTCTATTCTGTTGGAACTTTAACGAATCGGTGATACAGAGACCTATGCGAGGCTATTTCAGGGTGCTGTCGTCCAAGATTTTGCAAGACCATAAGGCGAGACCTCATAGAGATGCTGCGTAGCGTCGATCTGGAAATAAAGATATCCACCTTACGTCATGACCAGCGCATTCCCCAGACCTCAGTCCAAATAGAGCATGCATGGGATGTATTGGGGAGACGCATTTGAGGTATCATCAACCTCCTACCAGAACTCTCGAGCAACTCTGATCTGCTCTTGTTCACGAGTGGGATTTGCTACAGGAGAGTTTTCTTGTTTCTATTGTCAAAAGCATGAAACATCGGTGTGACACTTTTATCGATTTAAGAAGTCATCATAGGCCTTACCAGACCGTTGTATAACGTCGCCTCCTGAAAATTCCTGTCTCCACCATGTTAGACTATTGGTACGTCTTCTTGGTTATTCATTTTTTACATGATTTCTGACGCGCATTTAGTTCGTTGCTAAGATATCAGTGCATACTTAACAACCAATTTCATTATGGCTTTTTATTTTCGTAATTTAATACAGTTTGTTGATCATGCTTAACTTTCGGACACCAATGCATATTAAGCGCTGTTTTTTAACCGAAGCCCTGTCTTTCAATTCGTTTAAGCTAAAAATGTTTACTTAAATAGTGTATGCAGCTACAACAATGAACCAAGAACATTTAGATTTAACGGCAAGCGAAAGGAAACAATCGATAACTAATGCATAGCGCGTGTCCTTGCGGTAACAATGAGAATTAGCAGAAGTTTTTGTCGTTTAATACCAGCACGACCGGCTGTAACACACAAGCATGGGTGCTCATCCCTGGCGGTAGGGCCTGTAGGTATGCTTCCTTGTTTTTAAAGGTCAACGTTCATCTTGTAAAACTCTCTCTCTGCATCTTTGCTGCCTCGCTTTTAAATGTCGTTAACTCGGTTCTAAATACATCGTCGTTTCCAGGACACCTCAAGTATTCAGATACATCATTAGAATTGCTTCCGTAACTGCTCTTAACCTGAACGGATGGCAACATTAAAACAGTGCTTTCATGCGAAGAAGACGAATAAAGAAGAAATAAAGCTTTAGTTCGCTACTTAGAATTTCCGGACTGATTATTATTACTGCTTTTTCCCATGAGAGGACGTTTACTTACCCAGCTGATAGAGGGAACTTTCCTTATTAAACTTCTCTAAAGAACAAAGTGCAGAAAATTACAGCTCCCTAACATGCAAAATTGATTATTTCAGAATTCTCCCATTTGCAGCGTTCAATAAGTATGTAGTAAAATTAGTGCTTTTCACTTACTGTCCAACCCAAGTTATGGGAATAGTAAATAATTGAGAAAATGCACTAATGTAACTTTCTAAAGTAATTATTTTTGTTCTTTGTTCGAGACGCATAGCTTGGTATTTTGTGAAAATCCCGAAGTTGCCGTCTTGTCTTATTTAACTTTATGTAGGAACTCTACATTTGGATTATATTCTGATGCTCTGCTGAATATCCTTTGTTAACAAGATAACGAGAGTTCTACTTTTCTCTAAGGGGTTTCTGAAAGCGTTTGGGTTTTATTTCTATCATTGGAAAAATAATCAAGTGGATTAACTTCGTTATGCTTAGTTTTTAACTTTTCTATGTCTTTGCCTTGCCGTAAGGGGAAATAATACGCATGTCTCTGTCTTTGTTTTCCACAGAATATCAGTTTCGAAACCTTCGAACAAAGACTTAGTAAAGGAATGTTTAGAGGAAAAACTATGGAGGCATAGAACAATATAATTTTAGTGTCACACACCCAGCAATGTCTTGACTTGGTTATCTGGCTTTATTCTTAGTTACGCCCGTTAACTCTGCTTGAAAGAAACATATACCTCATAACAATAGCTTTGAAAGAGTTCAGAAGTAGATCCCTCGAAATAAAACGCCTTTATATTGTGATGCAAGAGCAGACAGACTGTAGTAATCTATAGCCAGATGCCTCATTCTCTACTTGTACGATTCCATTTTTTCAAACCGGGAAATGATTGTCCTTGACATTTTAATATGAGTCGCAGTGCTAGGAAATCTGTCTGAGATAGTGAAAAACATATGTGAGTAAAATACAAATGTGGAAGATGGGAATCCGTTTATTGCTGTAAATATGACATGTATGTTAAGTCGGATAATATCAGAAAACTTGAAAATTTCGTCGTCCTGGAGCAGGAACGGAATCCGCGTCTCCCGGATTGCGTCCGAGTATGCTAACCACCACACCACACAGAACGACCAAGTTTCAAGTTGCTGATAAACTTGAATATAACCATCACAGGATTCGCCAGTCCAAGCAACCGGAATTCATATATAGTGACTCTGGAGATTTAGAATTCATTACCGTAATTGCCCGGAGTCGCAGAATATCAATGAATGCAATACGGGATTACACCATCGTACAATACAAATTTGGAAGATGTGGATCCGTTTATTGCGGTAAATATGATATGGATGTTAAGTCAGATAATATCCGTAAACTTGAAAATGTCGTCGTCCTGGTGCCGGAATCGAACCCGCATCTCTCGGATAGCGCCCGAGTAGGCTAACCACTATACAACGCAGAACGACCAATTTTCAAGTTTCAGATTAATTTGAATATATTATGTGTTGTTTAGCATATTCATTCATTGAGATGTGAACTAAAACTATAATTTACAATCTATATTTCCACTGGTCTTACGTTCTTTTCGGATTCCCTAGACTGTTAATATTTTAAAGATGTAGAATATTTATAACGTCAGAACTACCAGGGAGAGTCAAAATGTCTGCCCGATTGCAGCTAAATGTTTGAATAATGACGCTCTCACCTCATTCTACAAAGTACAGCGCGTTGTTTTCTATTGTCATTTGCCAACGTCCCACCAGGTCCGCGAACCCACGGCGATACCTAAGAACGAAGTGCAAAAAATTCGGCAGGTTTCGAGGACAGAAACTCTCTGATGCCAGTTTCTACATTCACCACTGAAGCCAAGTGCCATCCGTGTAGGTAATGGTCCTCGGAGGAAACAGGTGGTATTGGGTTGACAAGGTCTGGGGTTTTGGGGTTGGAACCTAACACCTTCCAATTCTTTTAGTTTTATCAGGATCGGTCTGGAGGTGTGACCTGGGTCTTTACCTATTGACAGCATGGTCTTCTTGTTATTAATGAGTGCAGGGTGACGTTAGCACAAAGCATTGTGGACCAGCTACAGTTGTTTGGCGTAAAGTTTTGCGTTTACAGCGTGACCATCTGACGCGAGTTCCCACTGCATGGGATCCCTCATAATTCCAAATGCACAGCAGAAATTTCCTCTCGAACAGCCCTATTTCTTCCACTGGCTGTACTTCCTGACGTGGTTTCAGCCACAGGCTAACAGTTGTAGGATAATGTAGCAATATTTACGTTTTATCATCTCTGAAGGTACGGGAAGAAAACCTATGGTGCTATGGATTTGACAGCAATCTTTGATAGAGAGTGGCACGTTGTGTCCCCTGCTGGTTCCTAATTCATTGAGAACTATTCGATGGCGCTTGGATGAGAAACGAAGCTGCTGAAGGTGACGGAAGACGGTGGATTGGAAATACCAACCTCTGCTGCCATTTGCCGGGTACTTTGTCGGGTGCTGTTTGTGGTCGTTGTATATCCTGACCTTAATTTGTCTTCGCGACTGGTGCCCGCAGCACTGAAAGTCCGGAATCATTTTCGTACAGTGCTGCTATCCACTGTTCCCCCGCCTTCATCTGCACATATTTCTCTCGCTTCTGCTGCCGAGTTTAATAATGCTGTAGATGCACGAAAACAGAACGTTTATCGACCTCCATCTTCTGTTCACCTGTTAGTGCAGTGTTGCTCCGTGACAAATGCACTTGATGAAGAACTGGTGTTCCATGTCATTGCCGTACCTAGCCGACGCTGGTGCGTGTCTGGCCAGCACTATATGTGCATCTCAAAATGCGACGAACTTTTCACTTATCCTGGTATTTGTTGAAACGATCGTTGTAGCCAAACATTGACCATATCATTTCGCATTCTTGAATTTCTAACACGTCTTCTGACCCAAGAATTTCCTCCTATTAATATCAAAATGTCTGTTGGATGTACATCTCCGTGCATTAATATCAAATGTTCATAAGAGTTAAAATGCATCTGCGTGCACAACCACTGAAACAGAAAACTTCCTGCAAACCCGCGAATCACCACAACAATAGAATAAGATAATTTAAAGAAAAATTTATAAAACAATAAATAATTATTAGAACATTACAGATTCCAGTGAGAACAAAATAAGTACATTATAACTGAACGTGCAGCAATGTGTGTGAAATGGACCTTTAGGGCAAAATATTAAAATATTGGAGTATAAACCTCATAAAAACAAGGGACTAATTAAAGAAAGTTTCTACATCCAGAAAAACAGTTCCATTAAGGAACTTTCAAAAATTATAAACATAATTTTCAACAATTTCATTCAGAAACAGTAGACTTACAAAATACACAAGGAAAAGATTTTAATTTAATAACTGGCAACGGCAAGGAGGATCCTGGAAATAAAACTTAAATTCTTTTTGTGTAAACGAAACTTTTGATTAAGTTCTTATATATTGAGAACAGGCCTTGATAGTTGATAAAATCTAGTGGCCAGAAATGTCAGTAAAAACAAAAGAACTCAGAAGATGTGAAAAATAGTTGAAAGTTATTCAAGTTAGAATAGAATTAAATATATTAATCTGAGTAAAGCCTTGAGTAAGTGTTCTAACTCCAGTAAATATTTTTTTAATCTACAAGCAAATTATATCTGCAAAATCTGCTAGTTTGGAAACTATCCGCGTACGGTGTACGCGTGCACGCCTACATTCTGCAACTGTGATGTTCGTCCGTCTACCTCTGGGATGCACATTTACATGCATTAATATTAAAGTATCCGTCCATCTCTCTGTATGATGCACATTTCCATGCATTGATTTCAAATTGTCCTACCGTCTCCATGTGGCATATAAATCTCCGTGAATTAATATCAAAATGTCCGTCCGTCTCTCAGTAGGATGTACATCTCTGTGCATTATTATCAAAATGCTCGCTCGTATTACTGTGGGATGTAAATCTCCATGCATTATTATCAAAATGCCAGTCCGTCTCTCTGTGGAATGCACATATCCGTGCATTAATTTCAAAATGTCCTTCCGTCACTCTGTGGGATGTACATCTTCGTACATTAATACTAAAATGCCCGTCTGTCTCTCTGTGGAATGCACATCTCCATGCATAAATTTTAAAATGTCCTTCCGTCTCTCTGTGGGATGTACATCTCCGTGCATTAATATCGAAATGCCCGTCCGTCTCTCTGTAGGATATACATCTCCGTGCATTAATATCAAAATGTCTGTCCGTCTCTCTGTGGGATGAACGAGATGAATGCAGATTTATGTATTATTTTCATTTTGCTATCACGAACTTCCTGCTTAGAGGCCGCAAATGCGTACTTTTTTAAATATATATTTAATATATTTTTTATGTTTTATAGATCTTTTAAAAATATATTTAATATACCTTTTTTAAAGATACGTTAAAGGATATTTTTGAAGTAAAGAACAATTTGCCAATTTGTCTAGCTTTTCTACTTCAAATAATGCACAACGTCTCTGCTAGCGACGTGTGTTTTCATATCATTATTTTAGTTATCTGCGTATCACAAAATCTTACACGAGCATTTTTTTCCAGACTGGTAGTTACACCAGAAAAGATTTCCTCATATTTTTTTTATTTTTGTAATGAACACTTCCACCCCTAGATGGAGCAACAATGAATGTTATTTTATTCGTTTTCTCTTCCTCTAAAAGTAAGATCTGAAAATATGTTTTATGTCAGATATCTTCTTGTGCATGGAAAAGTATTTCATATATCTTTTTTAATTTTTCGTAACATCAAATTTGGGAGGTACTGGCTTTGGTGGCTATATTTTGAACGAAGGAAATAAAATACATTACGAAATAAATATAATATTTTTAGCTACGCCTATGCTTCCAAAAATTCGATTTAAAAATTCTCTTTTTGAACTGATATCATTCATTACGAATAACACTGCGCAGGTTTTCTAATTTAAATATTGAACAGGTTGTCCGCTAGGCAGCAAAAATGTACATCTGTTTTCCTTGATATCTCCACCAGAAAAAGGACTGATAGGATTTTTTTTTCTAATGTGCTATTATTCCTCTGAGCGCATACTACGTTTCAATTCGCAACAGGATCTCCGATCTGATAGAAAACGTATCTTTAGACTGAATACTATGAAAAACGTTTTGCTCTATTTTTCGACTTCAAATAACGAGCAGATTATCTGTTCAGAGGCAGAAAATTGCATCACATTTTCCTCTTCATCTTCTGCGTGTGTAGGATTTGAAAATTCATTTTTCGATTGATTATTTTTCCATGTTTTTGGAATTTTTTTGGCGTGATTCCTAATCTTTATAACATTCCGTCCTGCAAACAGAGAACACAACTCCACATCTCTCTGCAGTTGTATGTGCTCTCCAAAAATTACGATGGGAAATGTTTTTGTACCGCACACCATTATCTGTGAAGGACACAACGCACGCAGTGTGGTTGAAATAATGAACAACAATTTTTCCCGCTTGGGAGTGTAAATTTGTATCCTGCGTATTAAATTGTTGCAGACGAAATGCCGAATCTTGTAATCTCGTGAAGATAGCAGATAATTAAGGAATTAAACCATTGCGCGATGTGACTTGCGGTATGCAAATTTAAAACGTCAATGCTGCTGCCTCTAAAGCATTGGTCATTTCGACAGTGGAACCAGTGCCAAGTCGATTGTGCTACAGTGCAGACGACGATGGACAAGAGCTAGATTCATTTCACTTTTTTAAACGTATATGAGTTAAAATTTAGAAATCTTGCATCGGTGACATCTTTCACTATTAATACAATATTTGTAGAAGGCACAGTTAGTGAATGAAAGACACCTTCCTGGTTTGTTAAATTGCTGACAGCGAAATGGTCCTCGATAATGAACCACGCGATAGAACAAGGTGGGCAATCAGGGATGTATGGGCAAACGTGATTGAAACCTATTCACGTCACACGGTACGAGAACTTGGCAAGAAACTCGTAGTGCACTATGTAACTATTTCCTGACATTTAAGGGTCACAGACATAGTAAAGAAGAGGGAAGAATAGGTCCGCTATAAGTTCATGGTACATGACGATTTGACATCTACTCCTCTTTGCTTATCTGCAACTAAACGAATGACATTTTGAGGAGCCTCTTCACGTGTGATGGGAAGTGGATGCTGAATGACAATCGCCGAAGTTCGGACGCAATGGCTTGATCGTAGTGATTGAAGGTTTAACGACCACCGTGAGCAACTTAGGGGGCTGTAAGTAATCGGCCGTGAATTTCTCGTCCCCATAATGAAGAGCCACTTCTTCCAGGAAAGGTAGAGAACCAGTGCTGTTAGTCAAACACAACATCCATGCCTCACCGAGATTCGAACTTGGACCCATCACGGGTGAATTCTCAGAAGCCGGCGCTTAGACCACTGCGTCCCCGGGGAGGCTACCCGCAGTGAAACCCCAAAACACATCCTGAATCTGGTACTTCATCCAAGACGAAGATAGTTAATGTTTTGTCGTCAACAGCTGGCATGATCCACTTATCTTTCTTACAGCGGGGTCATCCAATCAAGGCGGACAGGTACTATCAAGAACTTAACATTAAACATGGCAAACTCTCCACAAAACAGCTGGGATTAGTCAGTGGAAATGGACCACACATTTCTCCAGCATAGGTCGAAACTCTACATTTTACGCCAGACGATGCAGTTGCTGCACCACTTGAGGTACGAAATCTTACTTCATTCGCCTTACTCACCTTATCTGTCTCCTACTGACGATAACCTCTGGACCCATTTCTACGGGATAATTGGCTTCCGAGTCAAACATCATCTTAATCCGCATTCCATGTGTTTCTCGCATCCCGACGCTGGGGAATTTTTTCACGACCGCATTCAGAAGATTGTATCGCGTTGGCAAAAGTCTGTTGCTGGTGGTGGTGATTATTCTGATAAATAAAATTCATTGTTCACCATATTTCGGCTGTTGGAAATGTCTATGAATATTCTGACATTTCATTTGCAACAATGAAATATCTCCTCCCTGTACCGGCTCCTAAATGTCAGATTTGAAAAAAAAAAAAAAAATCAGCCGTATACCATCTACTATGAAGACAATTTTGCTTTTTCGTAACCCACTTCTGCCGCTGGAGGGCGTTCACTCGCTCCCGAATCTCCTGTTTTGAAAGTCAAACTTACACAAAGAGATTGGTTCTCAAACGTACCAGCTTTTCCATTACGATCATTTCAGGCACATTTTAAACTTCATATATCACTAAATGTTTAGTGATCAGTGAATTTCATATCACAGATCGAACTTGTTTATTGTGAACTCGCATTTAAAAAGTACAGTACACTGTAAAAAATTGCAGGGTCGAATTACGGTAGATACACCGGCAGCTGAGTGGCCAGTCCATAAACCGCAATTTTACAGTATCATACCGAAATGTTCATTAACATGTCTAATGAGAGGGAAATAAAAACGTGTTACCCACGGAGGTGTTGCCAGTCGAATGATTGTACATAAAAAATCAGGTATATAACCACTTTAAGAAGAACGTTGCCAGATTGTCAAAGTTAAAATGCAGTAATAGTTCAAACAGTTTAAACACCGTGAAAATGTAGTTTATATACCGAAAATTTATGGTTGACCAACAGGTGGCGTGCTTACGATCTGCAAACCATCTTATTCCTGGAGAAACAGTGACTATTTACGGCAATTTTTTACAGTCTAAAACCCGTTTACAACGAGCCCTTATTTAGCGAGATTTCGGATTAAAGGACAATATATATCATCATCATCATTGTCAACCATTATCAATCCACTGCTGGACGAAGGTCTCCCAAGTTTCCTCCACAACGGTCTGTCTTGTGCCAGTCTCCTCCATGTCACTCCCGCATATTTACGAATTTCATCCACCCATCTCCCATGTGGTCTTTTTCTGGGTCTTTTCCTGTCCCTTGGAATCCAATCTAAAATTTCGGCTGTCCATCTATGGTCTGTCCTTCTGGCAGTATGTCCAGCCCATTGCCATTTCAGGGATTTAACTCTGATCATGATGTCTTCCACTCTCGTCATTTTTCGGATCCACGAGTCCCTCTTCTTATCTCTCCTGGTTATACCAAGCATGCACCTCTCCATGCTACTTTGAGTTGTCTGCAGCCTTTGTATGTCTCTTTTAGTTAAGGTCCACGTCTCTGCACCATACGTAAGCACTGGAAGGATGCATTGATCAAACACTTTTCTTTTAAGACATAATGGCATATTGCTCTTGAAAATTATGCTGTTTCTTCCAAAAGCTCTCCAGGCAAGTTTTGTACGCCGATTAATTTCTTCATCAATGTGACCCTCACTTGATATCTGCTGTCCAAGATAAACATACGTATCTGTTATCTCCAGTTTTTCTCCATCAATCGATAAATCTTCATTTCTTGTAAAAGCATTGAACATCACTTTTGTCTTCTGAAAGTTCATTTTTAAGCCCACTTCTTTACTCTTGTTGGCAAGTTCCTGGATCATACTCTGCAGCTCTGATGGGGTAGTTGCAAAAATGACTACGTCATCAGCAAAACGAAGGTGGGTTAGATAATCTCCATTAATCTTTATCCCTTTGTTTTCCCAGTTCAGTGATTGAAAGACATTTTCCAATGTGGCATTAAAGAGCTTCGGAGATATGGTGTCACCTTGTCTCACTCCCTTTCCAATTTTTATGTGTGTTGTATTTTCAAACAGCCGAATCTTTGCACTTGCATTTTCATAGATGTTATTAATAATATTAATGTATGCATCTTCAATACCGCAGGATTTCAGAGCCGTGGTAACTGCTGATGGTTTCACCGAATCAAAGGCTTTTTCATAATCGATAAAAGCCATGCACAATGGAAGTTCATATTCCCTCGCTCTTTCAATTAGTTCTCTCAGTACGTGGATATGATCTATTGTGCTGTAGCCACTCCTGAATCCAGCTTGTTCTCTCGGTTGAGCCATGTCCAGTGTTACCTTCAAGCGGTGTGAAAGAACTTTAGTGAAGATTTTATAAACCACTGATAGGAGGCTGATAGGTCTGTAGTTCCTGAGATCCTCAATGTCACCTTTTTTATGTAGCAGGATCATTGTAGCATTGTTCCAATCCTCAGGAATCTTCCCTTCATTAAGGCATCGAGTGAAAATTTGGGCGAGTACTGTTTCAATTTCTCCACTTGCTTCTTGTATGATGTCTATAGTAATTCCATCTTCTCCTGGAGCTTTCCCCCGCTTCATGTTCTTGATTGCATGAGCAACTTCTGCTGGGAGGACTGGAAGAACTCTGGTACCTTTCATGATGTCTGGAGTACATGTATCATCCCTTTCATATAGTTTGGAGTAGAAATCTTTCACTCTTGTCAAAATTTCGCCTCTATTTCTTGTTATAGAACCATCTTCTTTTCTCAGAGCCATAATCTGTTTTCTTCCCTTACTGAGATGTCCCTTTGCTATCTTTAGGCTTTGGTTGTTTTCAATTGCTTTCCTCACTAGCTCACAGTTGAATTTCCTTACGTCTTCAGTGATACTTTTTCGTGCTGTCTTGCATAGCTCTATATATTCCACTTTGGAAGTCACATCTTCTTTAGTTGTCCTCATCTCTCTTCTTTTTTGCATCAACATTTTGGTTTTTCCTGATAATTTGTTTACATGCAACTTGTTCTTAGACCCAGCTAATTTTGTTGCTGTTTCCATAAGAGCTTTGGTTACTATATATATATATATATATATATATATTTTTTGGTAGAATGTTAATCGCTTCACACATATTGCAAGCTGTTTATTGTTATGTAATTTGATTTTATATAGGAGTCATTACATTCGGCTTTTCCTATCAGTTTTAAAAACCGTGACTTTATCAGCACTGGGATTTAATGAGCAAAAGTGGTGGTCCTCTCATGCTCACTACAAGGAAGTTTGAACTGCTTAATCTTTCGTTTGGGTCAAAATACTTGCTCATTGTACACCAATATGGAGCGATATCGCTAGTGTTTTTTTTTTTTTTTTTTTTTTTATCTTTTTCAGTTCCGGAACTAGTAATAAAAGTATATGAAATTAAAAGATTTACGATGTTAAAAATTAATAGCCTTGAAGGGCTATTGATATCGTCCTTTGCGCTCTGCCTAAAATATCATGTTATCATTCTAGAACTGGAATGCAAGAATGTCAGATAAACAGAGAATGCAATGATTAAAATTTCCGTGGGCAGCTATAGCAAGTGAAAAAGCAAATCACAGAATAAATTCTCTGTCTTTCATCATTTTTTTTTTTTACTTGTTTAACAAGGTCGGACGGTGTTCAGCAAAATCAAGAGAATATAGATTCCGTGGCCCCCAGAGTGGAGCAAATGGTCTAAGGGCTAGCTTAGACCATTCGTCCGAGAGGGTGCAGGTTCGAATCCCAGTGAGCGAAATGGATATTTTGTTTGCCTCACGACCCTGGCTCTTTCACTGCCGTGATGGAAATAACCGTAAATTAGGGACGGGCGACTGGTTATAGAAGTCATCGCTCTTTCCACGTTTCTTTTTCTTTATACGTTAGTCACGGAAAAATTAACATCGGTCGCCACGGGGAATTGAACCCAGGGTCTTCCAGTTACGCGCCGGACATGCTACCAATACAACACAGCGGCCTCGACTTCTTCAGACTCACATACGACTAACTGCCAAACCACATGGCAGGTTGTTTCTTGGAGCACCGCACAATGCTTGGGATTCACCAATGATGGTAAGCAGCAACTGAAAAAATAACTAGGAGGGGAATGAATAATAAATACACATTTGACGTGGATTAGGAACATCAAACAGAAGTCATTGCTCTTTCCACGTTTTTTTTAAACGTGGAAAGAGGGATGACTTCTGTTTGATGTTCCTAATCCACGTCAATAGTATGTGTGAAGCGATTAACGTATACAGCCATCCGCACGCACCAACGTGAATCTCGACTCATTAGTCCAGGCAACATTTTTCCACATGTCTAGGGTCCAGTGACGATGTTCCCGCGCTCATGCTAATCTTTACACCCTGTGATGTGCGGTCAGCAGCGGTACCCTCGTGGGACGATGGCTTCTGTACCCCATAGCGAGGAGATGGTGTGGCTGCTTACACGTTTTTGTTCAACAGCGTTAAATTGCCGAGTGATTTCTTACACTGTGGACCGTCTATCCGCTGTTACAATGCGAGCTAGCCGAAGATGACCACCCTTATCCACACGCTGTTGTCCACGGCAGTTGGCCCTTGCAAGGATGGGTTTACGGGATTCGATGTACTCACGGTGCATCCGTGACACAGTGGCTCGTGAAAATCCCAGTGCATGCACGACTTTCGAGATGGATTGACCCATTCGTCGGGAGCCGACAATTTGCCTACGATCGAATGCGCTTAGATCCTTCGTCTTACCCATACTGCGTCCGACTCTTACTGATTCCCGTCGCATCACTCCTTGTATTGTCGAATCTCTGCATACGTCATGTCGTTTCCGTTTACAGGTCCGCCCACAGCGTCACATTTGCATAACGCCAGCTGTCTCTAATTCAATTGCTCTTCAGTGTATAAGGTGTGAGTGAAGCAGTAGGCTATAAAATTCAGAGCATGATGGGTAAACGGAAAGATTTAGCGGACTTTAAGAATGGATAAATTATGGGAGCTCGAAGAAAGGGTACCTTGATTTCCCAAACCGGGCTGAACTGGTGGTTCGCGAGCCGCCGTAGTTAAAGTGTATCAGGACTGGAGTGAAAATGGTCAAACCATGATCCGGAGAAAAAAACTGCACAGGACAGCGGAAGGCTGAGGTGAGCTCCGGGTCCGACGTCTCGTATAGACTAACAGACACAATTTTTGCACCCTGTTGACTACCCGATAGAACAGATACAACAGTTGACTACCCGATATTACAGAGGTCAACCCGCAACAGTATCTCTCATGACCATGCTTCGTACGCTCACACATATGAGCTATAACAGCAGACGTCCCCGACGACAACCACTCCTGACCAGAGTTCATCGACAAAAAAGGCTCGCCTGGTGCAAAGATCATCTACGTTGGACGTCGGATGACTGAAAAGAATTATGCTGGTCGGACGAGTCGCGTTTCTGTACTCCAGTACGTAAATGGCGAATGATCGTGCACGCATTTGGAGTAAACAACATGAGGCGACCGATCTATCCCTCATGGTCTGCACAGTGCAAGGCCGTGGAGGCGGTTCTATGGGCAAGAACTTGGACCCTGGTGCATGTGGAAGAACGTATAAGTGGTGATCACCGTCGCGAACTGCTTGCTCACTCTGTACACCCAGCAATGTCAGCTTTTTTCGCCGAACGGCGACTGTGTCTTCCAAGACGACACTGCGCCAAGCCTCGTGTCTGATATTATGAGTGCGGAAATGGTTTCAGAAACACAGTTCACACCTCCAACATAACAACTGGCCTCTAAACTTCCCGTATATCAATCCCATAGAGCACTCGTGGGACACTATGTAACGGTTTATCAGCGGTTTTAGATATACCAATAACCTCAGTGCCTGCATTAACGTCACATTACATACAGCTTGGTTGGCCGTACCTACCAACTGCTTCCGGCATTATACTGAATCGATGCCACGTCTGATAGCTGCAGTACGGATACCGGAAAGAGGAACCTACAAAGTATTATTAGGTAGGTGGTCATAATTCAGTGATCGCTCAGTGTATATGTAAATAATTTAAATTTAGTTGGGGTCATATTTTCTGGGTTACCGATTTGCAAAAAAACAAAAAAACAAAAACAAATTCAAAACTCATTTTCGTAGTCTTGACAGCTCAGTGCAGCATGCGCTTTAAGCAGCTTCTTTGTCCAATATCTGTGTAAAAGTTCACAATAGAGAATAAAGCATTAACCCTTTGACCGGTTGGAACGAATTAACTCGGGGTTAGAAAAACAGGCTAAAATCAGCTGGAGCGAATATATGCACGGTCTAAAAAATAGGCCGAACGAGTGAACCTGCCTATCAGAAAGCATTGCTTTCCTCTTAGCTTTTTTATTCAAAGTGGTCATTTAGGAGAATAATTACGTTTGAGTGTCCCGTTTCTTCCCAGTAGCATGATATCCAAGTCAGGGGAACTGCCATTCCTATTATACCTTGGGTCATGGAGCAGAGAATAAAAAACTAGAAAGGACTTTCTACCCAGATAATAAAGGACTAGAAGGCACTTTCTACCCAGAAAATAAAGGACTAGAAGGGACTCTCTACCCAGAAAATAAAGGACTAGAAGGGACTTTCTATTCAGAGAATAAAGGAGCTTATACCTAGTGGGGCATGATATCCGTGTCACTTTTGATGGGTTTATGGTCAGTACTGCTGAGATAAGAAGGACAAAGAATCTGTTTTACGCTTGCTATCGTCAAACCCTGTCGCTGTATGTAAAATGTTGTTTAGGGAAAGCAGAACATTTTGGGAATCATTTAGTTCAGCTACATCAGCCGTTTAAAGGGTTAAATTACTTCGGCTTATTTGGTGTAAGTAATGAATAGCACTGGCAACGTAGATAAGAATTGAAGATTCGGAAATATGTGGAACGAAACTACTACAACACTTAGTATTCACACCAAATACCTACTTCAACACAGTTGTTTTAAACTTTCACTAAACTTTCCGAGTTTACTTACAGTAGAAAGATTAAATTGATATCTTAAATTCGCATTCCGCGTTTATAGGTGAAATCGGTGAAGATCTAATTTATGTAGAGCCTGCAAGGGAAGAATGGCCCATTTCGACTTGACTACTTTATGCCGCAGTTCGGTGTTATTTAAACTAATTGTAGCAAGCTGTCCGGCGTGCGTAATACTTCGTAGGAGTCAGATGATTGGCGATTTTTTTTTATTATTCGCCTTTATAAGGCCAATAATACACAAAAATGGGGCGAATTCACGCATTTCATAAACACTTTATTGAAGATTAAGTTCTTAAATCTCACTACTGTCATCAGGTCTTCGGATTCTTACTTGAAATGTTATGCAAAAACGCTACCACTTCTCCTGAAATAAGAATCATAATTTGTTTGCTTCTCTCCTCCAACATAACTATACTAATGAATGGCTAGTACTAAACAGCAGTTTGAGCATAATATGTCTAATCACTTTATTGCCGGACCTTGTGAATATCTTAAAGATAATTATTTTTTATCAGGTTTTTCAAGATATTTTCTTGTTTTTATTTATGTATAACAAACATGTCCTATCTTATACTAGTATATCTTTAGAAAGCGACTTTACTTACTTGATGTTTTATTTACCTTTCAGGATTAAAGGCTGAGACATAACAGTTTAGATGATGAATGAACAAAGCATTGTTTAAGAATGGAAGAGTAAAAAATTGCGAACCGCTGTTTGTTTGGCTAATAAGGCAAATTCTAACGGGAAGAAATACTTGATGAACATTAATTGCGCTAATTCCAGAAGATTTATATTTGTCTGACAAGAACACCATTTCTTAATTTGCACAGCAGCCTATTTTAGTGTAACTGAAGGAAACAAGCGATCACTGAAGATTTATTTCTCATTCAGTTGCAGTCCTCAGTCTCGTGGTGAGAAACGTAATAGATCTTGATAAGAGGATTCGTAATTGTTCAGTAAGGATCATTAACAAGAGCATTAACGGAGAAGTTGTTTGGAAACGCAGTACTTAACAGGGGCAAACTTTTCTTTTAAACGTTAGTGGTCAAGCATTTTACGAGAATTCAACAGAAGATTATTCAGCAGTGTAATCTCCGTCATAGTTTTATAAAAAGGATATAAATGCCATTGCAAATAAAGGAAGGAATTTCCATCATGATGTTAAAATAAAGAATAGGGATAATATTACAAGTAAAGATGAAGCCAAGGTGCTGCTAACCTGTCCGGTGACGCAGTGGTCTAAGCGCTGCCTTTTGGTCCTCCTTCCGACGAGGTAGGTCCAGGTTCAAATCTGGGTGAAGCATGGACTTTGTGCTGTCCTGACCTTTGACCCCATTTCGTCCATTTTTAATAGGGTTCATCCTCAGCGGTCACCTACCACATACTAAAATTTCATCGAAATCGAATTATTTTTACGCGTTTTGACGCATAAGACTAATGGAATGGATCCCGCTCCTATGTCCTGACCCTTGACCCCATTTTTCCCATTTTCATAGGGTTCATCCCCAGGTGGTCCCCTACGACATACTAAAATTTCATCGAAATGGAAACATTTTTACGCACGTTATGGCGCACAAGGGCATGGAATGGATTCCGCTCCTATGTCCTGAACTTTGATCCCATTTCGTCCGTTTTTAATAGGGTTCGTCCCCAGGTGGTCCCCTACGACATACTAAAATTTAATCGAAATCGAACCATTTTTACGCGAGTTATCGTGAGGACGGGTAGACATACAAACAGCCGGACAAAACAGGAGCACATACGCTTCTTCAAAAAAGTGTATCTGTTGTGGTGCAAATACAGGTTAGGAATTTCTGCCATGTTGTTGCAAAAAAGGGTAGCAATGATGCTGCAAACAAAGAGTAGGAGACATCATCATGCTACAAAAGAGGATGGAAATAACGCAGAAAAGATAGACTAAGAATCTCCTTTAAGGATTTTCTAACAAAAGTAGGAATAGCGTTGCGATTAAAGGTAGTAATATCGGTAATGACGTTATGAATGTTGATGTTGAAAAAATGGGTAGGAATAGTATTGCAAATAAAGGGTAGGAATTTTCGCCATGATGTTGCGAGAAAGAGTAGAACTGGTGTTGAAAATATAGAGTAGGAATGATGTTTGAAATATGAGGTACGAATCTCAGTCATTATATTGAAAAACTGGTAGGAATAGGTTGGCAAATACAGGGTAGGAATAATGTTGCAAATACACCGATGAACCATTATATGCATTATGACCACCCCCAGAATAGAGAAATGAGTGTGCCTGGAGACCGAACGGTGCCGCAGGTGAAGTTCAGAGATCGGTATATGTACAACCCGAGGACCGGCTTTCGGTTAGTAGAGTGTTCGGAGTCAGAATCGGAAAAGCTGCCGATTTATCGGAGTTTGATAAAGGACAAAATATGATGGCACGGTGCTTCGGAACTACGATCTCGGAAACGGCTCGGATTGTGTATTGTTCACGTGCCGCTGTAGTGAGTACGTATCAGAAGTGGTGCACAGGTGGACAAACGACGAACTGTCGTTCAGCCGTATGCCGTCCGCAACTCATTGATGCCAGAGAGGAGTGGAGAATATCGTGCTTTTTTCATAGCGACAGCACGGCCACAGTGCGACAAATCGCCCGCAGCTACAAGAGCGGTGACCAGGGCAATGTGTCACAGCACACAGCTCATAGAGTCCTTCTGCGCATGGGCCTGCGTAGCCAAAGACCCAGCTGGGTCCACCTGCTAACTGCATGTTATGGCCGATAATGCACGAAATGGGCCCAAGATCGTCGACATTGGACCGCAGATGATTGGAAGAAAGTGGCCTGGTCTGACGAATCAAGATTCCTGGTCCATCAGGAAGACCGCCAAGCGCGGATACGCTGATTAACAACGGAAGCTATGGCACCTGGTTGTACCATTGGGCTGAAAGATGCCGTCTGCGCGGTGGGGGGGGGTGGTATGCTATAGGCGATGCTTTCTTGGGACACTTTAGGCCTCATTATTGCAATAGCACAACCCCTAACAGCTGTCAGATATCTGAACATCGTTGCGGACCAAATTCCCCCATTCACGGCAACTGCTGGTGATGGCAATTACCGACAGGATAATGAGGCATGGCCACTACCAGAACCGTCAAGGAGTGGTTCGAGGAACATGCTGGTGACTTTCTGTTAATGCCCTGGTTTACAAATTCACCTGGCATGAACCCAATCGAACATTTGTGGTTCGACTTGGAAAAGCTGGTTCGCGCTAAATCACCACCACTGCGAAATGTACGGGAACTGGAGGACATGGTGTTGACATTATGGTACCAGATATCTCAGGATACCTGTCGCGACCTGATCGAAGCTAAGCCCCGAAATTGGCCGTTTTTTTGGGCTAAAGGGGGTCCTAAAGCTTGTTAGGTAGGTGGCCATAATGTGATGGCTCATTGGTGTATATTGTAAAAGTCGCTGCCATGATGATACGAAAGAGGTAGCAACTACAATGCAAATAAAATATTGGAATCTCCATCATAACTTTGCATTAAAGATGTAGGATTCTCCGTCATGATTGCAAATAAAGGTTAGCAACCTAATTATGAGATTGATAAAATACAGTCTCAAAGACATGACATTTAAAAAAAATTCTTTCTGTCATTTGTGGACACAGAGATGGATTTAAAATCCTAAAAGCAAGATATATGATCACAAGTATAAGAATCGGAGAAAGAATGAATTAGCCTGTAAATCTTCGCAGGAATGCATTTAGAAGAAATATTATAGTAAAATTGTCAAGAGTAATTTTATCTTTACGTCTTAAAGGAAAATTGTTTGATTAATGAATCTTTCGAGTTAATTTTCTTTTACTTATGGATTAGAGAATTATACCCAGGACCGCACTTAGATCCAGGGAATCTGAGCACCAACCCGAACCGTGCACCCCATGCGGGCCTCACGCTTTGGTGACCATTCTCATCATAGGAACAAACAAGAAAGATGACACCGAATTTTCGGGTGTAATAAGCACGTCTTTTGAATCCGTTCTGACGCAAATTAAATTTATTAAAGCTATTCAAAGTCAATGGAACCTTTATGGAAAACAATAGTGTCTGACGGAAGAAAGAAATTTTTCAATCGGGTTTTTAATCCCTCAGATATTGCTGTAAACGGAATCGTGAGCTTACGCCCTCTGGTTGCAGACTTGTGCGTTAAGGAAAACATGAATTTATATAAGAAACATTTCGCACCGGAAATTTTTCAAATCGGACTCTTAGAAACAGTGATATCGACAAAAATAAAAGGTAATTTTACGTCTCCTGATGGGAAAACCATGCATTATTTTAGGAAGAAAATATTCTCAAAAGGTTTTTCAATATGAGCGGTATCGGTCCAAGAAAAAGAATTTAGTCGAGTTTTCAGGAGCACAGATTTTGCTACAAATACATCAAAAGCACAAATTAACACTTATACCCCCTGGTGGCCAAACCATTCTTTACTAAAAATTAGAAATTATGTGAAAAATATTTTCCATCAGGTCTTGTAAGCGATACAGGAAGAATTTTTTAAATCGGAGTTTTAGAAGCACAAAAAACGCAGAAAACGCAATTTACCGTTGTGCCCCCTAGCGGAAAAGCTATGGTTCACTTGAAAATTTTGACTTTATAGGGAAAACATTTCGCATCAGAAACACTATCCAACAAAGAAGGAATTTTTCAAATCGGACTCCTAGAAGTAGGGATATTGACAAAAATAAGATATACATCTACGCCCCTGGGGTAAAAACCATGTATTATTTCAAGAAGAAAATGTTCCTAAAAGTTTTGTTGACATGAGTAGTATCGGTCAACAAACCACTTTTTTTTTCAATCGAGATTTTAGAAGCTCATATTTTGCTGCAAATTCATCAGAGGCGAAAATTAAGACTTACGCCATCTGGCGGCCAAACCATTTTTGCAAAAATTAGAAATTATGTGCAAAGGATTTCCCACCAGGAGCTGTATCCGGTGCAGAAATAATTTTTCAAATCGTAGATTTAGAAGCTGATATATAGGACGGAAAGCAATTTACCTTTACGCCCCCTAGCTGAAAATCTATGAATTATTTGAAAATTTTGAAATTATATGAAAAACATGAAACACTGGAAACACTATCCAACAAAGAAGGCATTTTTCAAATCGGACTCCTAGAAGTAGAGATATTGACAAAAATAGGATTTACATCTACGCCCCCTGGCATAGAAACAATGCATTATTTCAAGAAGACAATGTTTCTAAAAGGTTTGTAGACATGAGTAGTATCGGTCTACAAACGAAGAATTTTTTCAATCGAGAATTTAGAAGCTCATATTTTGCTGCAAATACATCAGAAGCGGAAATTAAGATTTACGCCTGGTGGAGGCCAAATCATTTTTTTACAAAAATTAAAAATTATAAGCAAACGATTTCCCACCAGAAGCTGTAATCGGTGCAGAAATAATTTTTCAAATCGGAGATTTAGAAGCAGAGATATTGGTTGAAACGCAATTTGCATCTACGTCCTTTAGCGGAAAGTCTATGAATTACTTGACAATTTTGAAATTATATGAAAAACATGTCAAATTGGAAACACTCTCCAACAAAGAAGAATTTTTTAAATCGGACTCCTAGAATTAGAGATATTGACTAAAATAAGACATACATCTACGCCCCTGGTGGAGAAACTCTGGAATATTTTAAGAAGAAAATATTCCGAAAATGTTTACCGATGTGAGTGGCATCAGTCCACGAAATAATTTTTTCAATCAATATTTTAGAAGCTCAGATTTTATTGTAAATACACAAGCAGCAAAAATTAACACTTACGCCCCCGGGTGGCTAAAGAATTCTTTACCAAAAATTTGAAATTATATGCAAAAGATTTTCCATGACGAGGTGCATCCGCTGAAGCAAAAATTTTCAAATCGGAGGTTTAGAAGAAGAGTTATCGCGAGAAATGTTATTTATTTTTTCGCCCCTAGCGGAAAATCTATGCATAATTTGAAAATGTAACTATATCTAAAATACTCTTCGATATAAATGGAATCGAAAGATAAAAGTTTTTTTTCAATTTAATGTTTAGAAGCAAATATGTGGAATAAAACGTATTTTTGAATTCGACATCATCTGCATTTACGCTCCCTAGCGGCGAAATTGTACATCGTAAAAAGAAAAAACGAAGTAAAGGATCATCATTCGTGTATTTCAAGCTTCCCAATGCAAAAAGTATTTTTCAAATCGGACCAATAGTTGCAGAAATATCGTGGGTACAATCGAACGGACGGACGGGCGGACAAACCGGTAACATAAGCACGATCTTTTTTTACAAAAGACGTGCTAAAAATTAAGGATAAAAATGCAATACGTCGCTTTAAACAAAATAATTATGAATGACCTGCACAACTAAGCGAATGTTACCTTATTTATATGGAATATATTTCTACATTTTAGTGTTGCTTTAAAAATTTTATTGACAATTCAAATTACTTCTGCCTCAGCAAAATCAAGTTACTGTAAACTGAAATTAATAAAATCATATCTTAGAATTGCAATGACTCAAGAAAGGTACCCGATTTGTTATTGCTGGCAATAGAACATACATTATGTGATATGTAGATTGCAAGAACGTAATTAATGGTTTTAATAAAATGAACGGAACAAAAAGGAATTTTGTAGAACAAACTCGTGGGAATTTACGAATTTTTTATGACATTTTATATCTTATGTCCTCTGGTCTGCGAACAGAACATCAAAACCTTTGTAGTCCTGCATAAGAACACCCAAAAAGAGTCGAGCTATGACTTTGATTTTTACAGGATAGGTTTATTAGGAAATACAAAACACATGATTAGCATCTTGGTATCATACGTATCACGTGCGTCCATGTAGCTAATAATCGATGTGGCTACTTTTGGCTTGTATCACCTGATCTACGCGCCGAGGCACAAAATCAAATAATGTGTGAAATGTGTTCATCTAAATAGCCATCCAGGCTGTATTGTCCGGCGACCAAAGCTCATCAAGAGTTGCTGGTGGGCGGTCATACCGCTACGCCTGCCGTTTAAGCATGTCCCAGAGATTTTCTGTGGGTGACAATCTCGGCGATCTAGTCTGCCACGGCAGTAGTGGGACGTTGCTATTCCTGAAAAGGAACGTGTTGTCGATGCAACATGCGGTGTGGCATTCTTCTGGTGAAATATGACCACGGGGACGTCCTGAATGTACGGAAGGGCGACCGATCGTAGAATGTCATTGACATTACGGGCACACGTTATGGTGGTACGGACTCTCATGGGAGATGATCTGTTTTCGTACTCGATGGGACGCCAGGCCACAATGCCTCGTGTTAATAACGGTGTGCTTAGTGCAAATACACTCTTCCCGTAGCATCTCCCCCAGTCTTCGGCGGGTACAGATGCGGCCATTATTTTCACCTTAACAGAAGCGCAATTTGCCCGAGAAACACGATATTTTGTCATTAGTCACACCACTCTCTTCGTTCGATGCACCATTGCAGCCTTGCAGTCCGCTGCTGGGGTGTCAAAAGTAGCCGTGCCTACAGTCCGAACTGTGATAATCGGCGAAGAACACTTACAGCTGGCATGGGAGAATGCGTCAGAGTTGGCCACATTTGCGGCAACGCCGTTAATGATGCAGAATTAATTATCACTCAGAGTCTTTCTATTGCGATGACAGTTGTCCCTCATGATAATTTTAAGGTAACTACCGGAATATAAATGATACCCCTAAGACTAATTTTTGTCCTTTGCGTTCGAAGCTTTTACAGCCATTGTGTGCTTCCGAAAGTTGTGTAATAGAAAATTGTGTAATTCATTGCTCTGAAAATTTTTTTATTGAAATACAGTCCAACATCCATATATCGAACTTCTGTATATCGAAATTCTCTACGTATCGAAGTTTTGTGAATCCCCGTGATCATTACATAGAAACATTGCTTCCATATATCGTTAAAAATGTCTGTATATCGAATTTATTTTTCAGGCAAATCGGGATTCCTACTCCTCTCCCCCGTAAGACGATATTATAAGAAAAACAAGTGAGAGAATATAGAACGGAGATGTCGCGAGAGGAAGAAGGAAAGAGTGGTTGAGAGCATTGCGACGCTGACGGGTCGCCTAGAGAGGAGGGCGATATTGCTTCCACACTCCCGTCATCCTTCTTCCCATAAGTAATCTTTCTGCTCTGTAAAACAGGTTCAATTTGTTTCAGTCTCTCTAACCGACGGTGTGTGTTCGCGATGTCAAAAAGAAAATCTCCCAGTGTTGTGGAAAACGTGGAATTGTTGAAGAACGTGGACAGTGGAACACGCAAAAAGGATATTGCTGTTAAATTTAGTGTTACCCCAAGTACAGTGTCGCGACAATTATACGTAAAAAACCAGGATTGCGTTATGAAAACCTTTGAAGATGTCCGATCTGACAGGAACGTTCTAAAACGTGTCACTTTGGAAAAGTGGGCGAAGCTGTTTTAAAGTGCATTAAACTTGTTCGTGACAAAAATGTGCCTACATCAGGTTCTCTTATAAAAGAAGAGGCATTAAAGCTTTCCAATCGCTTAGGGCAAGTAGATTTCCAAGCTAGTTCCGGTTGGCTGGTTAAATTTAAGAAGTGACATGGCACAAAAGAAAATATTTTTTTCCGGGGAAAGTGGAAGCCTGCGTGGCGCCGACTGCAACCAATGGAAAAAACACGGTTTTGAAGAAGATTTTGGAAGAGTATTTCGCTGAAAATATTTATGATATCGACGAAACAGGACTTTTCTTTAAATGTTTGCCAAATAAGACTTACTTTTTAAGATGACGATTCCTAATGCAGTAAAAACGGCAAAGATAAGAAAACAGTTTTGGTGGGCGCTAACGTGAATGGCAAAGAAAAATTGAGATGATTGCTGACGGGAAAAAGTAAGAAACCTCGATGCTTCAACGGCGTGAAATCTTCAGAAGTTGACTACCGTTACAATAGAAAGGCACGGATGACGCTAAAGAACCCCTAAGAATTCTAAAAAAGGTCGCGTTTGATGCAACACGTAGTGGTCTTTTGTTCGCCGAAAAAGTTTCTGATGATGTATTTCACGGACGTAATAAGTGTCAACACTTTTATGATGAATCATCAACGAAATTTGTTGCGCTGCAGGAAATTAGAAAGTTTTTACGCAAATATAAATGCATAGGAGTACTACATAAATACAAATGTTTTTCCAATGTACGTTCATTCCCATTTTATCTCGTTAATTTTTTTTAATTATCTTGATGGGCATAGCTTTTATATTATGGGATTGACATTCACTGAAGTTATTTATAAGAAAGTGTGTATTGATTAGGAAATGCACTTCTAAATACAATATACCTCACAATGCATATGTATACGTAGAAGTGTTTCCATATATCGAAGTATCTATATATAAAAAGTTTTTGTGGAACCACCGACTTCGGTATATGGAAGTCTGATATTATATAGGCGTTTAAAAAGTCATCTTAAGTGGCTTATCAGGCATTCAAGTAGAACTAAAAAAGAAAACGCAACCAAAGAGACCTCTTATTTATCAACTTCATAAAGTGACATAAAATTATTAAAATTCAAAACTGATTACCGAGACATGGATTAAAATGACGTTGATACACAAAGCCATAGGGGTGCAATTTGATTTTTACTTTGCATGCTCTTACCATCAGATATTGAGTGAAATGTAGGTATGATCTTAACAAGAAAGGAGTTTTGCTGGAATCTTGTAGTTTGCCCTCCCAGTTGTTCATGGTGGCACTTAAAAACAGAAACAAATGAACATACATCAGGAAAAAGCAAGCCATAAAAACCGATTATTATCATTGAAAATAAAATAATACCAATGTTAAAAAAATTGTCAGAGAATACCGGAGCTTTGTGAAAGCGTCTAACGGTTTAAAAAGATCTGGTTCTCGTAAAGCTTTTTCGTTTCCTCAAAAATATAAAGCATTATTTGATACAAGGGCGTGCAAGTGCGTACACTCCATGAAATGTGCATGTGCAATAAACAATAAGAAAGATGACACCAAATTTTCGGTAGTAATGAGCGCGTCTTTTGAATCCTTGCCGACGCGAACAAAACTTATCCAAAGATATTCAGAACAATGGATCCGGTTAGAACAAAAATCAACCATATTTCTACAGTCGGTAAGACATCCACAAAGAGAAACAGCTATTTGCGTTCACCTGCGGCTAAAAAGTATGTTACGGAGATTAACAAATAGCGCACAAAATTTTTCTCATAGAAGAAGGAGCATCAGAGAGAAATAGGTTTTCGAATCAAACTGTTAAAAGAGGTAATATAGAAGGAAACATGATATAAATCAACGCTTTCTAGCGGAAGAATTTTGCATGATGGAAGATTTGAAAATTGGCGAAAAGTATTCTTCATGGCAAAAGCTATGCTAAAGGAAAAAACAATATTCAAATACGTCTCCTCGGAACACACAGAGAGAGAGAGAGAGAGAGAGAGAGCAAGAAAAAGTTCTTAACCTTTGCGCCTCCTTGATAAAAGCTGTGCGTTATTTAAAGAGTATAATGCGCTTCATCTTTATTGTAGCAAACAGCATACATTAAGAAAAAAGAAATTTTTCAATAGGGTTTTTGGAAGCTAGGATACAGCTGCAAACAGTACAAGTCGCTCCGATGGCGCAGTGGTCTAAGCGATGGCTTCTGATCATTCGTCCGGAAATGGGTCCGGGTTCGAATCCCGTTGAGGCATGGATGATGTGTTTGTATAAAGGCACTGGGTCTCTTCCTTCCCGGGAAACAGTGACCCTAAATTAGGGACGGACGACTTCTTATACCCCATTGAGTTGCTCACGGTGGTCGTTAAACGTCCAATAAAAAACAAACAAAAAGAACAGTGGAACATAAACACCGCTTAGCGACAGAACTGTGTACTTCAAAATTCCTCAAGTACAAACTTAAAGTGTTCCACAAGATAAATCGTGTCCTGTGTTGAAAATTATTTTGAAATCGCACATTTATAAGCAGAGGTATTGAGAAAAACAGATTAAACATTTACGCCCATAGCGACGAAATTGTGTATTATTTTGAGAAGAAAATAAAAACAAAGAGTTTTCATAGTTAGTTGTATCTGACCGAAAGAGAAGTTTTTCGATAACAGTTTTAGTCCAGCAGATACTGCTGTAAATGTAAACGAGAACTTAAGCCCCCTAGTGGCGCACGTGTGCGTTAAGAAATTTTTGAAATTATATGAGAAACATTTCGCTCTCCCTCAAAGAAAGAATTTTTAAAATCGGACTATTAGAAGCAGAGATATTGATAAAACAAACATATACATCAACACCCCCTGGAAGAAAAACTGTGCACTATTTCAATATTCTCAACAGGTTTTCAAGGTGAGCCGTGTCGGTTCATGAAAGAATATTTTGAATCGAATTTTCAGAAGCTTAGATTCTTCTGCTAATACATTAGAAGTAGAAATAAACACATACGCTCCCTGGTGGCCAAAACATGCCTTAACAAATACCAGAGTTATATGCAAAACATTTCCCATTAGGAGCTGTATCCGATGCAGGAGTAGTTTTTCAAATCAGACTTTTAGAAGAAGAGATGTCGGGGAAACGCAATTTACTTTCAGGCTCCCTAGAGTAAAATCTTTGCACTAGTTGTGAAAGAGACTGTGCCTGAAATAGTCTTGATATAAATGGCATCGAACGGAAAAATAACTTTTTAATCCGATATTTCGAAGCAAACATATGAAATAAAATGAGTTCGATATCATCTGAATTTACGTGCTCTAGCGGTGTTGTGCTTCGGAAAAAAAACGGAATGCAAGGATCACCATTCTCACATTTCAAGCTTACCGATGCAAAAATAACTTTTCAAGTCGGATTAATCGTTTCAGAGATATGTTGTCCACAGGCTGACGGAGGGGCAAAGGGATAACATAAGCACGATCTTTTTTTTTTATAAAAGACGTGCTAAAAGGTACCCATATACTCGACCATAGAACAATTCGTAAGATGTGTATCGGCGGTGTCGACATCAAAACCATTGTCCAGTTGCAATAACCGAAAAGATAGGAAGCAAAAGAAATGCCATCTTCCCGAATTTCAGTTAATACAGTTGCTGTCCCTATGAAACTTTCCTCTTCAGGATCATCTGAGACTGGGAGTAATGATGCAGACTTCTCATGACGTTCCACTGTGGCAGCTCCTCGTAAGAGATTCAAACATGCTGGGTAGGATCTAAAGGTTCCCACACTGCACCTGAACGGCATAGTACTTGTATCGCATACCCACGGTAGTTATTGGATTACGTTACAACATTATCCCATCGTACAGGGAAATTCGTATCGTCCACCTGCGTCACGAGCTGCTGTACATCCGAATATTGTGTGTGCAACTTACGCAGTGTTCAACGATAAAATGACGATATTTAAGCAGCGCGTTGATATTCAGTTTTGTGTTCGTTTGTGCAAAAGTGCAACAGAAACTTACGAGATGTTGAAGCAAGTCTACGGCGAGAAAACCCCGTCGTGGTTACAAACATTCGATTGGTATCGACGCTTCAGAGAAGGCAGACATGAGGTTGAAGAATACGAACAAAGAGGGCACCTAGTGACAGCTCGCACGGGTGAAAACGTTTCTAAGGTTGACGCCATCGTACACGCCAACAGACAACAGACGATCAAACAAATAGCAGAAATTGCTGGGATATCGGAGACTACGTGTCAATGGATACTAAGAGATGATCTGAAGATGCACCGGGTGTGTCAACACATTGTCCCACGCATGTTAACTGCTGAAGATCAGTTGGGCATACGGATGGAAATGGCGAGCGATCTGGTAACTTCTGCCGACTAAGACTCGCATTTCTTAAAACATTCATAACGGCGGATGAAAAAGGATGTTTCCTCTTCGACCCGCAGACTAAGCGAGTATCATCTAAGTGGAAATCGCCATCGTCTCCACGCAAGAAGAAATTCCGCAGAGATCTCAGCAAAGGGAAGATCATGCTAGAGGTTTTCGACATCCATGGTATTGTTCATCTTGAATGCATCGGTGGAGGTCGCACTATCAACAAGGATATCTATCTGGACATCATGAGATGCCTACTGGAGTCGATCCGCAAGAAAAGGCCTGAGCTGTGAGGGTGATCAATCGTGCTTGCTGTTGCACGACAATGCACCAGCACACAGGTAATTCCTCGTTTGTGAGTTTCTAGCCCAAACACGAACTGTTGTCCTCTTAAACCCACCGTACTCACCTGACCTCGACCCTTGCGGCTTCCACCTCTTCCGTGACCTAACACGTCGACTTCAGAGTTGTCTGTTTATGAGCGCAGAATAAGTGAAAAACGAATTGCTGGTTTCACTGAAGGACATTGCAAAGAATGGGTTACAGAAGTGCTTCGACGAACTCTACAGCCGCTGGCAGAAGTGTGTTGTTGCAAGAGAGTCTTACTTTGAAGGAGGATGTGCTGGTTGCACTGAAGGATTTTGTAAAGAATGGGTTCCAGAAGTGTTGTTTTTTTCGACGAAATCGATAGCCGCTGGCAAAAGTGTGTTGTTGCAAAAGGGTCTTTTTTTGAAGGAGGATATGCTTCAGTTGGTTGCACTGAAGAACATTGCAAAGAATGGGTTCCGGAAATATTTCGACGAACTCTACGGTTGCTGGCAGAAGTGTGTTGTTGCAAGAGAGGTCTTACTTTGAAGGAGGATGTGCTGATTGCACTGAAGGACTTGCAGAAGTGCGTCGTTGCAATAGGGTCTTATTTTAAAGGAGGATATGCCTTGTAGAGCATTGCAAAGAATGGGTTCCAGAAGTGCTTCGACGAACTCTACAGCCGCTGGCAGAAGTATGTTGTTGCATGAGGATCTTATTTTGAACAACGATGTGCTTCAGCTTTGTGACTCTAACTATCTATGGATTTACTGACCCAGTCAGGAAACTTTTGGATCCTACTACCTACTACTCTTGGAACAGCAGGTGATAAAACTGGAGGAAGTAGGAATAATTGACGAGAGTGACATAAGCGACAAATCAAAAATTTGAAGAGCAAGAAAGCCGGGGTATGGCAATATTTACAACGCGAAAGAGCAGTTAGGGATCTTGAGTTTTTGAACTTTGGTAGTCAAAGGGACAAAACGAAAGTGCTTGCAAACCTGGAAAGTAGAAACTGCACGGTTCATTCGTGAAGAGCACATAAGTCAAACCCTCATTTGTGAAAATAGATCTAAATACATCACTCATACTATTTCCTTGTAGTTCATCTGCCAAAGAATTTTCCTTTGCCAGTGTAGCTTGTTTAATTGAGAAGTAGCGAACTTAAGGCAATTGGTACACAATGGCTGCAACGGTACTTCTGTTAATACAGGAAACATAGAAGGCATTTTACAACTTCCTGAAGGGCAGATAAACCTGCCACTCGAGTGCTAGTTTGTCAATTGCATTCTAAATAGTTGCATTTTGCCACTTATTCCAAAGAGTTGCCTTTCGCCACTTATTCCAAATTGCATTCTAAATAGTTACATTTTGCCACTTATTCCAAAGAGTTACCTTTCGCCACTTATTCCAAATTGCATTCTAAATAGTTGCATTTTGCCACTTATTCCAAAGAGTTGCCTTTCGCCACTTATTCCAAATTGCATTCAAAATAGTTGCATTTTGCCACTTATTCCAAAGAGTTGCCTTTCGCCACTTATTCCAAATTGCATTCTAAATAGTTGCATTTTGCCACTTATTCCAAAGAGTTGCCTTTCGCCACTTATTCCAAAGATCGGAACCTAACACTCAATCTGGTCCAATAGAAAAATTCTTAGGGTATATAAGAAATTGTCAGTGGTTAATCTTCGGTCTGCATTAGCAGACATGCTAACTACCATAAATAAGTTTGACTTCAGACATATCAGGATTATTTGCTTCCTATATGTGAAGCAATCACACTTCTCCAAAGCCCTTGAACGCAAGAATACTGGTAAGGTGTCGAAAAATCAAGTGGTTGACCTCTGCAACAGGATTTTGCAACTTAAAATTTCTATCGTAATATCTAAAGTCTTTGGCACAATTTTTCGTAAAGATATCCGTATATGCCGGAATGTGATTTACGATGCATTCCCAACCATTATGCGCAAACTGCCCAGAAGACAGTTTCTAAATTATTCGTCTCTCACGCTATTGGTACCAAAGAAGGGACTGAAACAGTTAATCCAATTGTACAATACAACAGTTTCTCTGCTCGCTCCAAAAATAGTCTGATTGCAATGTTTCTGTTAAAACGGCGACACATAACACAGTTACCTTTGAAACGATTAATAGAAGTGCGAAATGCCGTTTCAAAAATAACAGGATTTTGAAATTTAGATTTAATCTTCTGTTTCTTGAAATTTAGAATTACAAATCTTTGGTGCGTGTAACTATGGATCTGATATCTGGTAAAATTGTGATGTAACTGGTACTCTTTTGATCATAAATTTAACCATTGTAGAATTGCTATTTTCATATCCCATATACACTGAAACAGTAGAGATAATAGTTTAAATAGTTACTGAAGTGTTTACTAAAGTTTAACGGATTTAATGATCGACACGCGGTTACTGCCAAAGATGGATTCTCATAAGTTCAAATTCCACTCAAAATCAGATTATAACAGACATGCTAAGTGAACAATCATTTGCACATCCATGATTATATGCATCAACTTCATTTCGATCCATGTCTATGTAGTTTATTTTGCACTTGCTTTTCATGTAAAGTTGATATCAGGCGTTTTATTTATTTTGTTAAGTTTTGCGTTTTAGTTCAAATTTAGTGTCGGTATGTCCCTGAAAATGAACTATGAAGCCGATATTTTTTTTTTATTGAAAAATAACTTAAGGCAAATTAATTCAAATTTATTACAAAACGTTTACAATGATCCAGTGGATGTAAAAAGTGCGCCCGCTAAAGCCAAAAAAATCGGTTTTGAAGATAATATTTAGAACTTGATAATCACCTCCATCCGCCTTTTTACAATTGACAGGACTTTTAACTTCAATTGGCGAAGTTTTATAGGTATTACAAGTCCAGAGTAGAAATAAAGCATTTATTTACTTTAATTTCGGCAAAAATAATGCTTGAAGTTATGCGAATTACGCAACCAAATCTATGAGAGAACCCCAGCTCGCAGCATTAGAGGATAAGTGTGATAGAGCCTAACTCTCTAGGCAATGAATCCCTCCTCTCAAGCGGTTCACGCAAAGAAATAACACCAAAATTGAGCTGTTTACGTCTTCTTGCAATGCACCATGTTGGAAACGAGATGTGTGCTCGATTCTGCTTGCAGTAAGAACCTGCTAATCATCACCTGCACCGCCAGTGGATGCTCAATAGGGAATAATCGAACTTCCTCATAGTTTGCGTAGAAGTCGCGACAGCAAACCCAGGAAAGGAAGGACAACTTGTAGCCGGAGCATCTGCCCGAGGCCTCCCCCGATCTCGAGGCAGACGACTTCTCGTGTTAACTCGAATCGCGTGCTGAGAAACCCACACACCACGAACAACCTCTTTTTATTTTGGAACCAACTTGGTCCCTTGTTGACAAAAACATCTACAAAATATTATGGATCAGTTGACTTAACTGGTGAAATTAAATTTAAATGAATACATCACAATGTATCTCTTTGAAGAATATTCAGTCAACAAGTATTCTACTTAAACTTTCCAACAGACATATGTCACATTGCAATTTAAAATATCTAACTAATACACACTGTTGTTACTGAATAACAATTACAAATTCTAAATAACTTTACGAATTGTTTCAAAAGAGAACTGACGCTTTAGTACTCTCTTTTAGTATGTGAAATAATATATTGCTTTAAGAGTAATCACTAAGGTTTGAGCTTAAATAACAAAAATCTAGTAAGAACAAGAACAATTCACAATTTGATGAAAAAAACCCCACTATCTTTATCAACATCACATTTCAAGATCAAGTAAACACGATTACAGAAACGGGGCAGCTGATCAAGAAAAACTTTAACCGACTCCCAAAATTGTAGCGATTCTCGTTAGAAATTGATAAAGACACACTTAAAGAGATCCAAAATATCATTAATCATTAATATGCACTTAGATTTGAATAAACGTGCTATTAAAACTGATAAGATATATACAAAACCGTCGCACACGTAATCAACTCAAAGCAGCAAGTACATAAAAAACTTTAATTAAGAGTTGAAAACATATTTACTCTCCCGTAAGACCTTTTGCGAACACCGTGTTCCCATCATCACACATATCTTGCGACTCAGCAATTCCCCATACACGCAGTCGATTCACATTATTGTGACCACCTCCTACTTTTGACATCAACAGCACGTAGCCAATGAAAGAAGGCACGTGTCGTGAGCTGGCTTGGAGGGTATATAAGGTGTGCTGTAGGCATTCTGAAAACATAGTCCAAAAGGAGAGTTTTATCAGATTTGCAAAAAGGGATGATTATCGGCTTTCGGGCTAAGGGTGGCAGTGTTTCTGAAACAGCGCAGTTTGTGAACAGTTCGCGTGCTGATGTAGTTAAAGTGTATCATGATTGGAGAAATGGTACCATTGCAAATAAGCGAAGTAAAAACTGCGGAGCACTACGTGCATTTGATGTTAGAGGTGAACTTCGGCTTCGAAGGTACGTGAGGTGGGATCGACACGCTACAGTGGAGAAACTCACTGGCCGAATGGACCAGGGGGCTACACGAATTGTGTCTGAAATGACTGTTCAGCAAACCCTGCTGTGATGGGGCTCTGATGCAGACGGATGGTAACGGCACCTATGCTAACGAAGATGTATCGGCAGAAAAGGTCTGTATTTACACAGCAGTATCGGAATTGGAACTCCGCTGATTGGCAAAGGATGACCTTCTCCGATGAGTCATGTTTTCTGCTTCATTGAACGGATGGACTTTGGCGTATAAGGCGAGAAACATCGGAGAACAAACACTTTTCAAAAATTGCTGGAAGAACACAAGTTACTGGGGGCAGTGTTATGGTCTGTGTGATGTTTCCGTGGCAATCCCTGGGTCCACTCATATCTGTGGAAGGCACTATTGAACGAATTCGTTATGAATCCATCCTTGCAGACCACGTACACTCATACATGCTGATTGTCTTCCCTGGGCCAGATGGGATCTTCCAGCACGACTATGTGACGTGTCCCACACCTAGACATGTCGGAGAGGTGTTGGAAGAGGACGATGAGGACTTCAAAATACTTCCCCGGACCCGGAGTTTCGCAGACTTAAACCTAATTGAGCATCTGTGGAACCACTTGGATCGTGTTGTTCGCTCTATGGATCCTCCACCACGCACCCTCTATCAGCTGTCAGATGCACTTCATTCAGCATGGCTCCATATACCTGTAAACACCTTGCAGCACGTCATTGAGTCACTCCCATCCCGTCTAGCTGCTGTCCGCGCTGCACGGTTACTCTGGATATTAGCTGTTGGTCACAATAATGCGACTCGATTGTGTATATACACTGAAGAGCAATTGAATTAGAGATACCGGTCTAGTAACGTGCAGGCAGCACCACCTTTCGCTCTGATGACGGCGGCGATTCGTCTCGGAATGGATACGACAAGACATCGGAAGCGTTGGGAAGCCATACACAGAGCTGGACTCTTCTCCACTCCGAATTTCTGGGTGCGCCCATGCTTCAAAGTACTGCCCTGGCTTCCTAATTCCTTAGACCTAAACCTAATTGAGCATCTCTGGGACAACCTCGATCGTGTTGTTCGCTCTATCGATCCTACACCACGCACCATCCAGCAGCTGTCAGATGCACTGCAGTCAGCATGGCAACACATACCTATGAACACCTTCCAGCACCTTATTGAGTCATTCCCAGCCCGTCTAGCTGCTGTCCGCACTGCAAACGGCGGTGACTTTGGATATTAGCTGGTGGTCACAATAATGTGACTTGACCGTGTATATTACAACTGCCGGATCACAAATTGCATTCGTAAGATAAATATGCGACCACACACTTTGCGGTCGATACAAATCAGTGTAATAACATTCAAATTTGGGTAAGCTACGTACTGCAGCGGTGATTCAATCACTCACGTAGAATCCCGATCCGAGGAAAAGTTATCACCCTCCACTGCCAGCTTGCAGAAAATATCTTTAAACAAGTAGTGGAAAAAATAAACCCTGGTTTTGAAAAACATGCACCTCTAAAACTCACGTCTAAAGATTATTATAGAGCAATGACAAGACTTTCTTCAGTTCAGTTTTGATGTAGATGCTCAGTTTAGCTTTCAATTTTAGATGTCTGTTCTGATTTAAATTTTAATACAGGATGTCTATAAAGTCTTACCCGCATTCCAAAAATTAATATAAAAAATGTATCACAGGTACAATAAAGGGATTGCATAAGAATGATAGCGCACAAGTGAAGTTTTTTACCAGTGTCAGCACACCTCCACATGAGCGCCATTTGTGGCCCGGAAGGCATCTAAGCTACACCGCTGGCTACTCAAAATGCAACACCAAGAAGGAAGCATCCGATTGGCCTGAAATTCGCAGCATGCGTCACCCGCGAGAGGACATGCAAACGATTAGCGTTGCAGGGCATATGCAAATCCTGTGCGCCCGGCACGCCACCGAGAAGCACTATGAGAAGGGTGCACAGAAGGCGGGGTGTAAGTAGTGGAAGTGTGTTGTGCTGCCGGACCTGTGCATGGGAAGCTTTCTGATGCCTCGTCGCAGTATACAGCAGTCATTCCAGCACGTTTCGGAGTTCGACAAAAGACGAAAATTGGCTTATCGCGACAGCGGTTTATCGTACTGAGACATCGGCGCCCAGCCGCAGTGATGCGAGTATGGAATCAGTGGGTGCAGGAGGGACGAATGGAGCGACAAGAGCGATTGCCGCAGCCGCGGCACACCACTGAACGAGAGGACCGGCATGTTCTACGGCGGGCATTGACGGCTCGCACCAAAACAACACGAACGTTAGCGCAGGAATTAGGGCGTGTTGCGCAGCAACCTGTGTCAGTACGTACCGTTTGACGTCGTCTACAAGAGCGGGGACTTGTCGCACTGCGCCCATTGCTCCGATTATCACTGACGTTACACGACAGGCTAATGCGGAGGCAGTGGGCCGTTGAACGCCGCAAGTGGACTACGGATAGGCACGACGAATCCTGCTTCTGCCTGCAACACCACGATGGTCGGACACGCGTGTGGCGGCACCGCGGCGAGAGAATGTATGACGCCTGCATTATGCATCGCCATACCGGTCCGTCGCCTGGCGTTATGGTTTGGGGCGCAATTGGATATGACACCCGTACCCCTTTGGTAAGCATCGCCGGTACACTCAACAGCCACCGCACCATCTCCGACGTTTTGGAGCCTGTAGTCCTCCTTTATTTGCAGTATCTGCCAGCGGGCACGTTTCAACAGGACAATGCGTGCCCGCACGTGGCACGCATCGTGCAACAATTCTTAACGGCCTACCAGGTGTCACGTCTGGCGTGGGTCGCCTGTTTTCCCGATATGTCACCCATCGAACACGTCCGGTCGCTGATCGGCAACCGAGTGGCCCGGCAAGCACCACCCGCAGCTACGCCTGATGACTTTGGCAACGTGTGGAAGCAGCCTGGACCGACATACCCCAAGCCCACATTCAAAGCCTCTTTCGTTTGATGCCGCGGCGTGTCGCCGCCGTTATTGCCAGCCATGGGGGCCACACGAACTATTGATGTCTGCTTGTTCCGCAAGTCGCTCGGGCCTGTAAGCTCAATCGTTTCATCTTTTTATCCGTTGTTATGTGTCTAGTAAATCTGGCTTTGCTATCTCGTGTCCTTTGTGGTGTTGCATTTTGGGTGGCTAGCAGTGTGGATTCGATTTCACGAAATGTTTTGTTTGATATATCAGCAGAAGTAGAACCAATGGCGTCCTTTATTCTGGGCAAAATCCAGAGGGGTTATGTCTGGCGATTGAGGAGGCTATGTCATGGGACAGTCGCATCCAATCCATATGTCCGGAAATGTAGCATTCAGGAACTCACTAACCATTATTGATCAATGTCGTGGGGAACCGCCTTGTTGGAAAGTAACCGAAGGTTGGAGTGCATATTACTGAGGTGCTATAAAAAGTTACAGCATGTCCAGGTACACGTTACATGATACCGTGGGTTTTGTAAAAAGAAAGGGTCCGATGATTTTTTAATGCAGTCAGGCCGCACCATACGTTCACTTTCGGGCTAATCGTCCGTTGCTCGATGACAATAGGGATTTTATGATCCGCAGATTCGCACATTGTACATATTTACTGTACCAGAAACGTGGAATGTGTCTTCATTTGAGAAACAGACACACTGCAGATAATCACTCTCATGAGCTATGCGCTTCAACATTTACGCCGCAAATTCAGCACGACGAGGCCACTCGCTCATCAGGCTGAACAACTTGAACGATATGCACCTCATAAGCATACAGATGAAGGCATTGGTGTACAATTTTGTGAACCGTGATACGGGGTATCCCAGTTTCCAGTGTAGCACGACGAATGGATTTCCTGGAGCTTCGCAGAAATGTCTGCTGAACAGCTGCAGCTGTCTCTTTTGTAGCCAATGGTCGGCCCACTCGAGGATAATTAGATCGCCAACACTACCCGTCGCTTTAGACCTTTCATACCAAGTTTGTATACTTTTTTATTCTGGTGGGGATCGTCTTTATTCTTTTCTGAAATGACGCTGGACAGTAACGGGCGATTTGGTCTCATAGAACCACAAAACTCACACTGCTTTTTTCTTTTTTTTTTTTTTTGCATGGAAGCCATTATCGATGAAATGCTCCTCTTATTCACAGTAGTGCACACCTAAAAAACAGAAAACAAAACTTTATGAGTTTTGCTATGCTATGTTGCCAACCATTTTAGTTTAACTTACATAGATTTTTTATATTAATTTTTGTAATGTGGCAGATACCTTATGGACACCCTACACTTCTATTTACCTATTCATACCTTAACGTCATATCTGGACTCCCAAGAGAGCTTAGTTTTTCGGATCTCCTAGCAGGCAGTCAAAAAAAATATACGCTGAAAAGAAGCTATGTCATGATAGCAGGTTGTGATATGATAGCATAGGTGAATACGCTGATAAGAAGCTGTGCCATGATCGAACGTTGTAATATGATAGCATAGGTGAATACGCTGATAAGAAGTTGTGTCATTATCGAATGTTGCGATATGATAGCATAAATGAGTACGCTGATGAAAAGCTGTGTCATGATCAAAGGCAGTGATATGATAGCATAGGTGAATACGCTGAAAAGAAGCTGTGTCATGATCGAATGTTGTGATATGATAGCATAGGTGAATACGCAGATAAGAAGCTGTGTCATGATCGAAGGTTGTGATATGATAGCATAGGTGAATACGCCGATAAGAAGCTGTGTCATGATCAAAGGTTGTGATATGATAGCATAGGTGAATACGCTGAAAAGAAGCTTTTCATGATCGAATGTTGTGATATGATAGCATAATTGAATACGCTGATAAGAAGTTGGGTCACGATCGAATGTTGTGATATGATAGCATAGGTGAATACGCTGATAAGAAGCTGTGTCATGATCGATTGTTGTGATATGATAACATAGGTGAATACGCTGATAAGAAGCTGTGTCCTGATCGAAGGTTGTGATATGATAGCATAGGTGAATACGCTGATAAGAAGCTGCGTCATGATCGAAGGTTGAGATATGTAGTATTGGTGAATACGTTGATAAGAAGCTGTGTCATGATCGAAGGTGGTTATATGATAGCATAGGTGAATACGCTTTAGTGCAGTAATCAGGTAATTTGAAAAAAATAATAATAACAGAAATCCATCTGCTCGCAAGGAGGGAATATGCAATTTTTTTAAGGATCTTTACATCTGACGATAACTTCCGGAATATACCTTTACCATGTACGCAAGCAGTTTGTTGTTACGAATAATAAAAAAGAAAAATAAAATAAAATATGATACTTAAACTGAACTTCAAGAAAATAGCTTAGGCTCTTAAACAAATTATGACCATCCAGTTCAGGTGAATAAAGATAGTTCCATTTTACAAAATGATGCTCAACAACAGCTTCGTCATCATGGTGGCCGAGTGGTCTGAGGCGCAGGTTTCCGACCTTGGTGGGTCTGAGATCGAGTATCTGATCAGGCATATGTGTTGTGTTTGTCTGATAACGCCAGCTTCGCCATCTCCCCGATACCAGTGACACTAATTTAGTGCTCACGACAGCTTTTAACCCTAAGATCTTCTTATGGTGGTTTTTAAACCCCGATAGGAAACAATAGATTGATTCCATTTAAAAATAAATCTCTCCTGACGATTTATTTCTCAGAACTTGTTTCTTTCCCTTTTCTGTCGATGCCTGATAATTTACCACAACTGTTTTAACCCTCAAAATTTATCATAAAATGTGTTCTTAGAAAATATTTATTGGTTCTTCGCTTTAGCAAAAATAGAAACAAAGAAATTGCTTTGCTAAAATAAAGTAATATCAGAATGTCATTTATTTTTCTCAGTATCGTTGCAGAAAGATTACATTAGCGATCGCAAGAAAGAAAAAGAAAGCCTTCTTTGAGGAATCCACGCTCCTTAGCTTAATGATTCTGCTGACTCTTTTGTCCCTAAAGAAGACCTTGTGTCTGAAGCACCTAATGAATGCTTCTCTACTGATATGGTGAAAACAAATAAGAGTAATTGAACAGACATGTTCTCTATATTATCGAAGCCAAACTATTGCTAACAAAGGCGGTTCTCACCAATGGATAGAATTCTTGGTAGACATATATTTTATTACAGCGTCAGTACCTGTATAACGAAGTAAATTTCTCCGTCATTTTTATCCGTGCCAGGATTCGAACCCTGGTCCACTCATTCCGGAATAAGTTGCTCTACCAATTAAGCCACGCGGACATGTATTCTGATTCCTATCTGCCTTTTTATGTCGTGTGCGTCCTTCTGGCAGGTACGTCACATCTCCTGGTACGTTACATCATCTCCCCCTTATTTTTCTTTTTTTTTTTTTTTTTCGAAGTGCTGCTCATATTTTTCCTATCTCGCGGTGTGGAAATAACATCACACCAATGCGAGATTTTGAACGGTCGGGTCATCCGGATAGTTCGGGCGCCATTATAACGAAGTGAATTTCTCCGTCGTTTTTATCCGTGCCAGGATTCGAACCCTGGTCCACTCATTCCGGAATAAGTTGCTCTACCAATTAAGCTACGCGGACATGTATTCTGATTCCTATCTGCCTTTTTATGTCGTGTGCGTCCTTCTGGCAGGTACGTCACATCTCCTGGTACGTTACACCTGGTCCTATGCAATGTTTTTCTATGGCTTGGAGTATGTTGGGCTTAGCAGATAAAACTCAATTGTAGGGAATTGTTTTCTCAAAATAAATTTTATTGATATCGCCGCGATATAAATATGAAACAATGCAGTAGGAACAAAGGTTTTCAACAGAAGTTAAAAACGATATAGTGTTCTCCAACCGCTCGAAGAAACAAACTCATATATATCGATAAAAAAAACTGTTTTTGGAAGCGAAAACTATTTTTACTTTCAACTGTTTCAATTCGGTGTTATTTTTCCCATTAGGTTTATTCAGCATGAAACATCGATTTCATGCAATCGATTGAAAATGCTCATCTCCAAAGCATATGTACCCATACTGAGTAAAATATGAAATGAGAAAAATTTAAATACGTTAAAGATTGATCCATTCAATTGGAAATGTCTTCGATTTTTCTAAAAAATATTTATGTTAATCACAATAAAAGGGAAAGACTAATATTCGGCAATAAGTGTCATAGAAAGAGTGGCTTAATAACGTTTAGTGCAGAGGTTCCCAATCTGTGCGTTGAGATGCCCCAGCGCGTCGCGACTATAATGAAAAACTGAAACTCATAATTTATAGTGAAACGCAACACGCAAATTTTCAAGACGTGTACATATTTTAAAGAATGAATAGAAAAAAGAAAATATATCGTTTTTCTTGTTGTGAAAGCGCTCTCTTTATCTGAGTTCCGGACTGTAATGCTCTTTGAAAACTTGGCGTGACGTCGTACAGTGCTTACAAATGCAAACATAGCTGGACAAAATTAAAAACCCCTTTCCTATAAAACAGATTGTCATAGAATTTTATAAGAATGCCCAAGTTGCATTTTCTAATTATTTGCTTATTGCGGTAAAAATATCAACGAAATATTCACATAATTTTGTAAGATTTAGTGCAAATATAAGATTTAGTCTTTGTTCTTATTTGTAAGATTTAGTCTTTGTTCTTATTTGTAAGATTTAGTCTATGTTCTTAGTTGTAAGATTTAGTCTTTGTTCTTATTTGTAAGATTTAGTCTTTGTTCTTATTTGTAAGATTTAGTCTTTGTTCTTATTTGTAAGATTTAGTCTTTGTTCTTATTTGTAAGATTTAGTCTTTGTTCTTATTTGTAAGATTTAGTCTTTGTTCTTATTTGTAAGATTTAGTCTTTGTTCTTATTTGAACAAAATAACAAATTAATAGGATTTAAACAAAATACAGATTGTGGTTAAATAAACACATATTTCAAATATTTTCAGGCTTCAGACAGATGTACATCTATTCATTTTCCATCATCATCTTCATCGCTACCGCCTGGATCTTGGAGTAGTCTCAGTACATCAGCAGATGTACTTTTACTCCTCTTTTGACGTTTGACTCAAAGACTGCTCGCAGTCGGGTCCAAGAAAATTAATAGCGTGTGCATCAAGTCCGTCATTGTATCAGCTGTATAAAATTTACTAATATGATGTTTCCTGAAATTATTATAGTTCTTATTCTGGTCTTCTTTAGCTTCCTCGGAAATCATCCCAACTGGAATTACGGCTTCTTTTATCAAGTGTGCACCATGGATAAATATCTTATGCACCCTTTGTGGTCAATAATACCACTTATATTTTCGGATGTATAATTCTGCTGTGTCGAAGCAGTATTTTTCAAACTCTCCATTGTTAATGCTGTACACACTGGCGATTTTGTTAAGGATGGTTCCAAATAGCCGAATCAGCTCTTCATCTACGTCAGTAATATCTAATGCTAAAGCTGGATCTTCAAAGAACCTCCGCGCTATTTCCGACAAGTATGTCGAAAAGCAGCCCCATTTCTTCGCGGAAGCGATCTTGTATTTTTTTTTTTCGTTCTTCAACCTGAGCATTGTTTTCTTTTCGTATTTGCCGCAATTCAATGTCTAATCTACATACACTGGCGGGAAGTGAAAAAAGAACACTAAGATGGAGACGTCTGATACCAACGAAATTTATACAGCATAATAACGGAATACAGAGGATAACGTGATCAAAACATTATGGCAAAATACAGCTGTATTTGCTAGTAAACTGAAAAATAACATTGTAACATGGTTAGTACGAGGTTGAACCGCCATGAACTGCGTCACACTGTGCAATTCTGGCATGGAGTCTGTCGTACAGATGTTGGATGTAAGTTTGGGGTATTGAGTTCCAAGCATCCTCAACCTGGACGCGTAAATCGGGATGATCGTGGCTGGCCGTGCAGACCGGATAAGTCGTTGTCCCATAAAATCCCACACATGTTCAATGGGGGACAAATCCGTTGAACGTGCAGACCATGGAAGTTGTCTCACACCACACACGGCGCGTTGCACGTGCCGTGTGTGGGCGTGCGTTATCTTGCTGGAAAACACCACGATGGACCGACCTTACAAATGGAATAACAACGGGCTGAATGATGTTGTTGATGTAAAAGGTGCTGTTAAACGTACCCGGTACAAACACTAGTTGTGTACGGGAGGGATAGCTGTACGCTCCCCACACCAGGAGATCAGGTGTAGGCCCTGTGTGTCGTTGGCGGATGCAAGAAGGGTGAAGACGTTCCTCTGTGCGTCTGCGAACGCACATACGGCCATCGGAGGCTCCCAAGCAGAATCTGCTTTCATCGCTGAATACGACAGATCGCCATTGCGTTCTCCAGTGCAGACGTTGGCGACACCACTACAGCCGTTCCTGACGGTGGGCTGGAGTCAGAGGTACACAAGCCAGAGACACACGTGCACGTAGCCCTGCATCCAGTTGACTGTTGCTGATTGTTCGAACAGTCACCTCAGGTGCAACAGGAGCTCGGATTTGCGTCGCAGTGGATGTTCTGCTTGACAACGCCGCTCTTCTAATGCGTCGATCGGTCCGCTCATCAGTCCGTCTGTGACTCCCGGTTCCACGTCTTCTCATGTGGGAATGTTCCTCGGACCGTCTACGCCACCATCGTAACACCACCGATACTTCCCATCCAATTCGCTCCGCAATACGACGATACGACCACCCGGCCTCGCGGAGTTCGACTAGACGACCTCGCTCAAAGTCCGATAACTGCTGAAATCTTACACGTCTTCCATGTCCAGGCATTGCAGCTTCTTCAGGGTCTCCGCACATGTCCGTACGCCGGCGACTGATTACATTCACTTCGCCGTACTCCTTAAATACCACCAACGATCATGCTGTGGCGTGCTGTGGCGATCATGCTGTGGCGTGCTGTGCCGTGCTGTGGCGTAAGCGCTCACCGGTTGGTCCCGAAATTGACATCACACCTACGTAATCTCGACGCCATTAACATATGTAAATTTCATGATCGTCCGCCAATTCCTTCTTTGTGGTCTTTTTTCACTTTTCGCCAGTGTATATGATATATACAGGATGCACTCGAAAAATTTAATCCACGAGGGAAGGCTAGATAAGCCCAGGGTCAGTGCTGTTTTCTCTAGATATTTGTCCCGAATAAGGCTTCGTTTGTTCATTTGGGAAGGAGTTGCCCCACACACATGGCCATTTTGTGATGGGGTACCCATTTGTACAGAGCACACTACAAATCTTTCCGTCAATCATAGTGAGAATAAGTTCTTGCCTCACAAGAATTTCACGACATTTTACATGTACATCAGTTGGAGATAATGCAGCTATTTTTTGATTTTATATTGTCGATTTGTTTCCTTGTTAATTATGGACTGTCTTTCTTTAGAATAACTGTGATAGGCCGAGAGTATTTTGTCGACGAAGGCAAAGGATTTTGCCACAAAATTACTTTTGTCTCTGGAATTGTACTACTACCAACGGAAGAATACGTAGTGATCTGCAGTGGTACCATTGATCAATACCCTCTTGTGTTGCCGAATATAGTTGTTTTTACTGACTTTGTCCAGAGGCTCCATCACAGCCCCATTTGACGACCATATTAAGTGTTGGAAGTGTGTATATGCCTACTCGCACTTGCTGTAACATCTCTAGCTGTACTGACACTAAACGGTGTACAGTTGTACCTCTGCAGCGTAATTAGTGATCTCTACTTTATCGGGATAGCATCGCTTTTTTGCCCCAAGAAGCATATGATAATTTGGGAAAATATTAGCATTGTGAGCTATGCCTATCTGACGCATAGAGAAGTATTGGTCCTTAGTGAGCTTTTTATCCACAAAAAAAGGCTAATGCCTTGTCACATGTCATTTTAATCGGTGCTTTGTTACTTGGAGTTTGATAGGCTTCTTTTATTTCTGTGGCTCTTTCTGGGGAACAACTTGATACTTGCTATACGTTTCCTGCTGCATCACGCCTGCCTGCAGATCGCAAACCCATTCCCCCAGAAGAACAATCTCACTAACAATGTGTGTTTCCAACAATGGTTTCAATTTCATTTTTCGACTTAATACCGAAACACTCATGGAACAACTTATGTGGACGACCCATGTGTTTTCTTTCTTTACCACTGTCTGCTTCTGGAAAAGTAATTTTAACACTCAACCAATCACTGTTTTTTCGTAAGAATTCTTTCAATACATAGGGACAGTTAGTCCACCGTTCTTTAAATTTCTTTCAAAATTCGGCACATTTTTTCTGCATTAGTTCACAAATATGTCCCTCAGGATCTTCCAAGACATATTTTGTCAACATGTAATCACACAAAGGCTAATCTCCGTAAAATATTATTTAATTCTTTACATTTCGCAAACATCAAACTGATGTCTTCTTGTAATTATGTCTGCCGTCGCTTAAATATTAGTAAAAAAAGAAGTTGGTTCCAGTTGGTCATAAAGCAGGTATAATTACATACCTAAATAACTAACTTAAACGCTGAGCATAGTTTCACAATGGACCTTTACGGCCTTTGATTTTGCAAGCCTCTTACTTCAAGTACACTGAAGTGCCAGAAAAGCTGATACACAAGTCTAATATATAATAGGTCCCCCACGGGAGCGCAGGACTGCAGAAATACGACGGGTCATGGACTCCACTAGCTTCTGGAAATGTGCTGTAGGCAATGCACACCATACGTCCTGCAGAGCTTTCCACAATTCGAGTGTATTCCGAGGTCTCGGATTCCTGTGTTCGATAGCGCGGTGCATGGCATCCCAAATGTGTTCTATTAAGTTCAGATCTGGGGACTTGGGTGGGAATGGCAACACTCCAAACTCAGATGAATGCTCCTCCAACCATAATGTGGCGTCCCGACACTTGTGTGGAGGTGCATTGTTCTGTTGGAACAGGCCTAACACATCAGCATGAATGCAGGACATGAACGGGTGTACGTTGTCAGAAAGGAGGCGCACATAGCGTTGGTCAGTCACAGACGTTTGTAGACGTACCAGTGGTCCCAATGAAGTCTAGCTAAACACACCCCATACCATTACGGACCCTCCACCAGCCGGTACAGTTCCCTGTTGACAGGCGGGTTCTATAGCTTCATGGGGTTTGCGCCACACACGAATCCTTCCATCTGCCCGATACAGTTGAAAATGTAACTCGTCAGACCAGGATACTTGTTTCCAGTCATCAAGTGCCAAGTGGCGGTCTTGCCGTGCCCAAGCGAGGCGCATAGCACTGTGTCGTGCACCCATTAAGGGGACTCGAGTTGGACGTCGGCTCCCAAAACCCATATCGTGCAGGGTACTTTGCCCAGTCCGGACGTTGATGCCTGTTGACGCTCGAGCATTGAATTCCAATGATACCTGCGAGAGTGTTGCGCGCCTATCGCGTGAAACGATTCTTGACAGCCGACGATGGTCACGTTCACTGAATGTCTTTTTACGGCCACACTGGTATCGTAGGTTGAAGGTTTTGCCGGAATTCTTGGTTTTGCCAGATGTTGTGACGCTACACCCTTGCAATGGTCGTCCGTGAAATTCCAAACTTCGTTTCTACCTCCGAAATACTATGGCTCATCTTACGAGCGCCAACTGCGACACCGCGTCGAAAATAGCTTAAATCGTTATTACTTGTCATTCTCATGCCGAAAACAGCTCTGACAGCTGGCAAGGATGAATATCTCTTTATATACGCACTGGAGGACGCAACCGAGTACGCGTATAGATGACGTTGCTATGTATTTTGCATGAGCTTATCTGTACCAGTTTTTCTGTCACTTCAGTGTACTGTTATAATGAAGGAACATAAGAACTAAATAACAAAGTGTTAAATTTTTAAAATGCACTAAAAATGTCGGAAGATACCTCTACTTTTATTCGTCGAAAACCCGAATAGGATCGAGAGTAAATTACGTGTACACAGAAAACGGTGGTTGCACTAAATACGTGACATCTACCTGCTCATGTTCAGACCAAATTATTTCATTTGTAAAACTGATTGTGAGTCGTAGCTACACAACCATTTAGGATTACAGTACGACAGTATTTAAATTGTTTTAAAGCTCAAGCAATTATATCTTTTGCCCAGCTAGATTTATATTTGGTACCACTGTGCGTCGTTCTAATCTCGCTCCCCCATACAATCTGAAAATGGACTGAGCAAGGCAAGGTCAAGCGATTACGTTCTACCGCCGTATTGTTGGGCGCTTACTTTACTTCTCTTTATTTATTTTTTATTTTTTAGGGCCACTGGTTCCAGGGAAGGGAGAGGAGCAGTGCCGTAAAACAAACACAACATCCATGCCTCACCGGAATTCGCACCCGGACCCCTTTCGGACGAATGCTCAGAGGCCATCGCTTAGGCCACTGCTCCACCGGGACGGCTGCTTTACTTCGCAGTCTTCATTCGATACATATGTAGGGTGTATACACACTCGTTAGAACTGAGCTGCTGTGTTTTAAAAACTGTGAACATAGTTATTTCTATGTGAGCGTGCGTTATTTTATGATAATGGAGAAGTTTTTAAATAAAGAACGTGGTGTAGAAGAAGTTGGAAGTAGTTCTAAACAGGCGAGAAAGAACAAGCCCAGAAATTTTAATGACACGTACTTGAGTTTTGGTTTCACGTGTACTGCTGTTAAGAATTAAAAAAAGTACACTGCTGTTAAGCAAAAAATTGTTTTTACTTCCATATACATTTCGCTACGAAGGCCATTTTAGATTCAGTATCTATTTACAGTACTTCATGACGTCACTTCTAAGTGGCGTATTTCCCACAAATCTATGCTTCTGAAAGCCAGATATAAATTAATTTGTGTTTTATACAGATCACAACAGTGAATTTTAAAATATTTTATCACCAAACACGTTGCCACTACGGGATAAGTGTACATATTTATGTTTTAAACATGTTTACAACCGTGCCTTGGCTACTAAAAGACTAGCTGAACAAATAATTTTGCAGTTATATGCCACTCACCCCACAAAACAATTATGTGTACGGTTTTTCCCCCTCAAATAATATTTGGCTTTTCCCTGCTAAAGGACGCTACCATAAATATATATAATGATAATACTTCCGCTTCTAGAAGTCCGATCTAAAAATTCTTTTTCCCACTGACAGCATTTGTGGAGAGGAATATTTTTCATATATTTACCAATTTTGGTACCGTATAGTTTTAACACTATGTCGTGTAAGTTTTCATTTCTGTTTGTACCGTACTTAAAACTGTTTCTTTCTTTCTTTCTTTCTTTCTTTCTAAGAACCCGATTGATAATTTTTCAATTTGTCTTGGATATCTACCAATATGAGAAATGATTTTGCAGAATTTGGGATTTTTCGTGGCACGCATTTTTGCAGCTAGAGGCCGTATAACTATTTCTATTTTTAGATGTTTTTCCGATTATATAGAAATCGGTTTGATATTGTTTCACTTTGCAAACAGTTAAATACATTACGAAAAGCACCGCTTACACAAGGCCGTAGCTAGGTCCCAGAACCAGAGGGAAATGTCATTTCGGGGGCTTTGTGTTCAACTACAAACTAGTGTTTTTCCACGAAGAGAGACCGAAGTTTTGTTCTTGTGTTTTTATCTCCTTTTATTGCTTTTCTTCATTAGCGAATAATTATGCTGAAAAAAAAGGGAAAAAGAATTAAATAAAATTTAAAACACGGAATAAGAAGGGGAAGAAAGAAAGCAGAACTATTTTGAAATGCAAAAATTTATCACATCTTTGAATTTGCTGGATGGTGGTTGAATTGTACGTTCCTTATTTGCTTGAGACAAAATTACTCCCAACTAACGTGATTTCTTTTTTAGTTTACTGTTCTTGTCTCTTTTTCCGTGGATCCACGCAATGGCATCGAGAATGTGCTGATGTCATAATTCAAATTTTTCTACTCCTCTTCTTCGGTTCCATTTTTTTCTCCATCTTCAATCGCATATTCTCCTTCGCCGGTTCTCGGTGTAAAAGGAGTATGACTATGTGGTCAATACCCATAGCCCCCGTTTCCCTTTCAAAAACCAAGCGCACCAGAATGTTAGGTAATGACACAAAACATGCATTGTAAAAACACTCATATTGGACGAAAAACAAGGAACGAGAAAATGTTGAAAGCTCTTCTTCTCTTGCGCACGGGGATGGATTTCCTTTTAGCACTATTTTCCAACCCGTAGAGGAATACATTTATTTAAAATGTCTGCAGCTTCTTTGTGGGCAACGAACTACCTGGATACTTTTAAACAGCAGCTTAGCATCTCATTGTCACTTACCAAATGACGAATGATCGAATGACGAACAAAGGCTTAGCCTTCTGGCCAACTATACCTACATCTACTTCACTTTCTCTATCTTTTTTTTTGTGTGCGTGACGTTCCTTAAAATCTAAAGTTTTCCGCAAAAACAAAACAAAAGACAAAAAAAAACCTACGGCATTTCTCTTTTCCCTATCCAAAACACCGACAAGCCTTTTCACCATGTGACATAGAATCATTGGTGCAGTTGCTCTTACTGTATTACCTTTAAAAAAAATTTCTATGCAGTCATTCGTCTATTGTTATGTAACACTTAAATTTTTCTTGTTTTTAAAAAAATGTAATGCCGGACAAATACAAAAGTCCTTTTTGTAAACCAAGGAAAATAAAAAAACAATTCAACAACGTGTATTTCACAGGGAGAGGGGCAGATCTCCCTCTATCCCCCATGCGAGCATTAGCCTGTGCTTACATTGCAAGCACAGGCTAATGCACAGGCAAAAAGAATGCGTAAACGCATTCTTTTTCGCTGAACTTTTTCTTCTAAAGATCTGTTTTGAAAAAAAATTCCGTGCCGTAAAATGTTCAGATGACAGCTCATTACACCCGAGATATCGGTGTCATCCGACTTGTTTAATATTCGAATCAAAGTCCATGTAAAAGTATCGTAAAAGTATCGTAAAAGTACAGTACACACAGTGTGCCCGTTAGGTAATGACACAAAAATGATTACATCAAAACAACAAACTATATTTTGAATTGTCACTCACACTAATTAAGAAAAAAATCCAACTACACACAACGGTGAGATTTTTCGTACAGGTGTTCGAAGGCACGGTGGAAGTCTTGAATCGGAACCTTCTACAGGTCACACCTCGTTTTGGATATCCTCAACATCCCTGAAGAGCTCCGCTTTCAAGCACGCTTCCACCTTTGGGAAGAGGAAAAAGTCTACGGCAGCCAAATCTGGCGAGTAGGATGGATGTTCGATTACAGAGATCGACGTTGAAGCCAGAAACTGCTTTAAAGGCAGCGCACAGTGAGCGAGCGCGTTGTCGTGAAACAGAAACCAATTGCTTTTGTGGAACATTTCTTTCCTGATACGTCGCATCCGGAAGCACATGCGTTGCATTACTCCTAAATAATACTGATAGCTGACTGTAGTGCCCTCAAGAACAAATTCGCGGATAAAATTCCAGCAGAGTCGAAAACAAAAATCACCTTTGTCTTGACACGTGTTTTTTGCAAACGAACTTTCTTCTGTTTAGAAGAAGACGTTCCACGCTATTTCAAGCACTAGCATTTTGTTTCAGGATCAAACTGAAAACATCAACTTTCGTCACCGGTGACAAAAACAAAATCAGAATCTCGATCAACTCCATGAATGAAATGTTTACAATATGCTTTCCAATGCTTTCACAAAAGTTGTCCGCGACGGACGTCGAATCCGTGTGCCCTCACTGCGGAGTAAGTTGCTCTCCCAACTGAGCTACGCGGACGGAATGTCTTGCTGCAGATTTATCGTCTTGACACATGTTTTCACTTCTGTAGTACATCACAAAGTTCCTGGATCATACTCTGCAGCTCTGAAGTATTATTTCAAAGACCTCTGAAGGGTTCTTTGAAATACGGTATATCTTTTTCTTTTCAAAAATAAAACGGAAATAAAACCGGGTGGTAATCGGTCTGGAACACCTTGACCAAACCGGTTTAACCAACAGGAAATTGTCGACACGGTGACCCGTTTCCATCTCTGATCGTGCGTCAGTGTGTACGGCACGAACCTTGAACAAGTCTTCCTCTGGTGCAGATCTGTTTTTAAGATTATCCTGGCCGCTTCTTTACCGACACTTAGCTGTTCAGCGAGCAGCCTGTTGGTTATTCGCCTGTCCTGGGCAACAATTTTTGTAGCCTTGACCACATTTTTATTTGTCCGTGTAAAAACTGGACGTCCTGCGCGTGGTTCATCCTAGAGGGACTCCTAATCTTTAAACGCTGAAACCCACCGAAAGACCTGTGCACGGCTCAGACAGTAAACCTTTTTTGGGCCTTGATTCACCCCCGTAGCAGTTTTCCCTAATTTACTCTTTTTCATTTTATCACAGCTCTTTGCTCCATTACGCGGATTCTGGCACGCTTCACTCACACAGTCCTAATTCAAAGGTGGCCATACGAAAACTGCTGCGTCCCTCAGCTCGAAAGTAGTTTGTGCGATGAAAGAATCTTTAAACATTAAAAATCAGCGAAACACCTGTGCACGACTCAGAAAAACATCACCGTAAACTTTTTTTATGTGTTAATACACTTCCCTAGCAGCTTCACCTAATTTACGGTTTTCCATTTTATCACAGCTCTTTGCTCCATTACGCGGATTCTGACACGCTCCACTTACACAGTCTTACTCCAAAGGTGGCCACACCAAAACTGCTGCGTCCCTCAGCTCGAAAGTAGCTTGTGTGATGAAAACATCTTTAAACATTAACAAGTTAGTAAAATCATGCAATGCATTGATTATGATACGCTTTCCAACATACCAGAAATTATTACTCAAGTTATGTGGATAATGGCTGTGGAATAAATCTCGCTCCTGTGTCCTGACCTTTGACCCCATTTTGTTGATATTCAACAGAACTGGTTCACTATACCTCCGGAACAACATGATAAAGTTTTGTTGCAATAGAAGCAGTTTTACGCAAGTTCTGAGAATAATGGCTGTGGAATAAATCTGGCTTTTGTGAAATGACCTTTGACCCCATTTCGTTGATATTCAACAGAACCGGTTCGCTATACCTCCGGAACAACATGATAAATTTTGTCGCAATCCAAGCATTTTAGGTAAGTTATAATGCACAAGGGCAATGGAATGGATCCCACTCCAGTATCCTAACCTTTGACCCCATTTCGCCCATTTTCAATAGGGTTCGTCCCCAGTGGCTCCCTAACACATACTAAAATTTCATCGAAATCGAAACATCTTTACGCAAGTTATGACGCATAAGGGCAATCGAAATAAATCCCGCTCTTATACCCTGCCTGACCTTTGACTCCAATTTCGCCTATTTTGAATAGGGTTCGTGCCCAGGTAGTTCCCTACCACATACTAAAATTTCATCGAAATCGAACCATATTTACGCATGTTATGACGCATAAAGGCAATAAACTGGGTACCGCTTTTATGTCCTGACCTTAGACCCCATTCCGCCCATTTTCAATAGGGTTTGTCCCCAGGTGGTTCCCTAACACATACTAAAATTTGATCGAAATCGAACATTTTTTACGCAAGTTATGACGCATAAGATCAATGGAATGGATCCCGCTCCTATGTCCTGACCTTTGACCCTGCTTCGCCCATTTTCAATAGGGTTCGTCCCCAGGTGGTCCTCTACCACATACTAAAATTTCGCCGGAATCGAAAAATTTTAACGTGAGTTATCGTGCGGACGGGCGGACGGACTGACGGACGGACAAAGGTGTACCATATACGCTTCTTCAACCTACGGTTGGAAAGCGTAAAAAACCAGCGGAATACCTGTCCTTCGCTCAGAAAATTATCGGCGTTCACCTTTTTTAGGTCTTGATACACGTCCTTGGCAGTCTTCACTAAGCCGCCCCGGTGGCGCAGTGGTCTAAGGCGCTGGCCTCTGATCATTCGTCCGTAAGGGGTCCGGGTTCGAATCCCGGTCGGGCATGGATGTTGTGTTTGTCTTACGGCACTATCTCTCTCCCTTCCCTTGAACCAGTGACCCTAAATTAGGGACGGGTGACTGCTTATAGCCCATTGAGTTGCTCACGGTGGTCGTTAAACCTCCAATAAAAAAAAAAAAAAAGTCTTCACTAATTTAATTTTTTTCATTTTATCACAGCTCTTTGCTTAATTACGCAACTTCTGACACGCTCCACCCACACAGTCCTACTTCAAAGGTGGCAACATGAAAATTACTGCGTCCCTGGGCACGAAAGTATCTTCTGCGATTAAAGCACAATCTAATGGTAAAAACTACACTGACGTAAAAAAAAACACAACACCACGAAAAAATAGTTGTAGAGAAATGAAATGGCGGCAATACATTTGTATGGGTAACATATTTAATCGATTAAGGTTTCAAGATCACAGCTTAATATAAGCGCGAGAAGAGCCATTTTAATAGTGAAATGCTGGTACATTAATAACCGGTGTAACCGCCAGAATGTTGAATGCAAGCATGCAAACGTTCATGCATTGTGTCGTACAGGTGCTGGATGTCAGTTTGTGGGATGGAGTTCCATGCCTGTTGCACTTGGTCGGTCAGTACAGGGACGGTTAATGCTGGTTGGGGGTGACGCTGGAGTTGTCGTCCAATGATGTCCCATACGTGCTCGATTGGAGAAAGATTTGGTAATCTAGCAGGCCACGGCAACATGTCGACACTCTGTAGCGCATGTTGGGTTACAACAGCGGTATGCGGGCGAGCGTTATCCTGTTGGAAAACACCACCTGGAAGGCTGTTCATGAATGGCAGCTCAACAGGTTGAATCACCAGACCGACGTACAACTGTGCCGTCAGGGTGCGTGGGATAACCCCGAGAGTGCTCCAGCTGTCATAGGAAATTGCTCCCCAGACCATAACTCCAGGTGTAGGTCCAGTGTGTCTCGGCCGCAGACAGGTTGGTTGCAGGCGCTTACCTGGCCGCCTTCTAACCAACACACGGCCATCACTGGCACCCAGGCAGAACCGGCTTTCATCAGAAAACACAACAGATCTCCACTCTGTCCTCCAATGAGCTCTAGCTTGACACCACTGACGTCGCAAACGGCAGTGGTTTGGAGTAAGTGGAATGCACGTTACAGGGCGTCTGGCTCAGAGCTGTCCTTCAGGTATTCGATTTGTAACAGTTCGTTGTGTCACTGTGGTGGCAACTGCAGCTCGAATTGCTGCCGCAGACGCAGTACGATGCGCCACGGCCATACGCCGTACACGGCGGTCTTCCCTCTCAGTAGTGCCACATGGCCGGCCGGAACCCGGTCTTCTTGAGGCAGTACCTTCCTTTGACCACCGTTGCCAACAATCATGCACAGTGGCCTGTCGTTCTGCCAACAATCATTCCTGCCAAGTCGTTCTGCAATATTGTGGAAAGAAAATCCACCTTCTCGTAGCCTTATTACACGACCTCGTTCAAACTCCGTGAACTGTTGATAATGGCTTCTTCGTCTTCTTAAAGGCATTCTTGACTAACATCAAATCTCAACGATAACATCAAATCTTGTAAATGCATTCTTGACTACGTCGAATCTCAACGATAACTAACGCTCACGAACGTTACAGCGCGTATTTACAGTAAACCTGCTTTGCATGTTCCGAGGGGCGCTACTAGCGCCACATGTATGCGCCGAGCGCGAAATTTGCATAGACGTCATCTTACAGATGTATTCTCACAGCCTAGCAACTGTCGTTTATCTAACATAACCCCTTCTTGGTGTTGAGATTTTTTTTCCGTCAGTGTATAAACACATTTGTTACTTTTCTTCAAGGAGGTGTTCGATAAATAATCAGTCTCGTTACATAATGAGCGCACTGTGTATGTAGGCATTCATGAAACAAGGACACCGTAGGAAAAGTGCAGAGGGATATCAACTACTATACCTTAGATAAAGCAATGACATTTTTAGCTCATTTAACAGTCTGTATAGCGGCGTACATGCATGTGCATTCATGACAATAATAACTACCTTCAGGTATAAGACGCAGGGATATTTTGACAGAATTTTTTTTTTTTGGGGGGGGAAGTGTCTTGTATTCATACAAATATTGTATCTACCGTGTAATGTGTATCCTTAGCGTGGCGGAGGCTTGGTACTTTACAAACCACACTTGCAAACAAACAAACACACACAAGCAAAAATCTGTGTGACTAAAATGTTATGTTATGAAGCAACCCCTTAGGGTTGTATCCAATTCCAAACCGCCGCCCCGGTGGCGCAGTGGTCTAAGGCGCTGGCCTCCGATCATTCGTCCGTAAGGGGTCCGGGTTCGAATCCCAGTCAGGCATGGATGTTGTGCTTGTCTTACGGCACTGGCTCTCTCCCTTCCCTGGAACCAGTGACCCTAAATTAGGGACGGGCGACTGCTTATAGCCCATTGAGTTGCTCACGGTGGTCGTTAAACCTCCAATCAAAAAAAAAAAAAAAAATTCCAAACCTGCTAAATCCGTGAACGTGCTGATCGTCAATATACTACAATGGAGGATAATTCGAATTTAGTCTGTTTTGTCTAAAGAGAGGGATATTTAAATTTACTCTGTTGTGAATTACCTTACTTGCAGTCATTAAAATATTAAGTGTGAACAAATTATAACGTTATCAATGAAATAAAATATTAATCATCAATATAGTTAAGAAGAATCATTCATAAAGTAAATAGTAGCATAAGATGTTTCGTGCAACGAATCATTCTAATCGCATTAGTTTAAATTCCGAGACTGGGAAAGAATTACAGAAGAAGTAATTTTGCTCAAAACTTACGCATTTGTTTGAAGCGAAGTATCGCTCTCTCTTTATTAAATGATAGAAAACCATACTTTGTTATAAACCAACTTAATGCGAGTTTGAGGTAATTTAATCCTCTCTTTCATAAATTTCTCATGGCACGTCTTTGAGTCAATAAGCTCGTTTTTAGAAAGTCAGTTTTCTTTAACTAGCTCCTGAAGCGAAGGTTTCATGCCCTCCTTGGAAGGTAAGCGATTGGCTAATTAGAGAGCAGTGCGAGATGATATTCCAGAAATAGGAAAATAGAGTTAAATTCAGGGTGGATGAGAATTTTTAAGAATACCATTTAATTTTTTCTCATTCTTTGCTGGTACTCAAAATATATTGCGAAAGTTTGACACTCTTAACATTCTTCTATTGTTTCGAAAGTAGAGAAAGAGAGGGCATTAGAACAGAATTTAATTTTCCTGTTCCCTGCAAGCTCATAATATCGTTAAAGAAATCGTAGGCACGTTATTCTTAAAAAAGTCAAAAATAAGAAAGTAGAAGGATGCGTTAAGAGAAGTATCAACGAAATTATTTACACTGACGTTTCGCTAAAAGAGTAAGAAAAATTTTTAGTTCATGGAGAAATGCTTCACTTATGTACCTAAAACTACTTCAGATCACAATCAACATGGAAAATCCAATTTTCAAGTTTTTAGTGATACATTATTAAGCTAACTAAATCGTTTATCTTGAGACGTATGCGTCAAATGGACAGTGAAACAGCGATAATTTCTGTACTGCTGGCATTATGAACATTTGAAAACGTACGATGAGCTACTCTTCAGTATTCGGAGCGCTCAAGTGTGACATGCAGCCAGTTCTGTCTGCTTCTTCTAAAACCTTTGTTAAAAATCACGACGCTCAGGGGAAACTGTTCGTCAAATCCGACATTCAGATGAAAAGGATGGATTTTATCATCCAGCATATCACCCCTGGAGATGGTGCTTCTCTGTTCCAGGTTGCAAACCAAAGAGCATCCCAAAAAGGCGCAACCAAATTTCAGATGATTATAACTTTGAATACAAAACTAATATCAGCATTCTGTTTGTTGCAGATGGTAATGAACACCCTAAATTTTCTGGAAGTGTACCCAATGGATCCTGCGACGAAAGCACAGATTGTGCAGAGGTTTACTGAAACACAATCCAAAACACAGGTTCAGCGGAATTTCAGAATAAAATATTGAAGCAAACCGCACACACTTAGCATCAGAATGTGGTACAAGTCCTTCAAGGAAACTGGTAGCGTCCTTACACAGAAAAGCCCTGGGCGACCATTGCTGGTCCAAGAAAGGGAGTAGGTTGTGAGACAAACACTCACTCGTAGCCCTCAAAAGTCAATCAGACAAGCAGTACGATAGCTGGCTATCCCGATCATCATTCACTTGCAGCCCTCGAAAGTCAATCAGACAAGCAGTACGACAGTTGACTATCCCGACAAACATTCACTCGCAGCCCTCGAAAGTCAATCAGACAAGAAATACGACACCTAACTATCCCGACAAACATTCACTCGCAGCCCTCGATAGTCAATCAGACAAGCAGTACGACAGCTGACTATCCCGACAAACATTCACTCGCGGCCCTCGAAAGTCAATCAGACAAGCAGCACGACAGCTGACTATCGCGACAAACATTCACGCGCAGCCCTTGAAAGTCAATTAGACAAGCAGCACGATAGCTGGTCATCCCCAAGTCGTCAGTGCACACAGTGTTACGTCAGAGATTGAAAAACCACTAGCATAAACTGCATACAACCCATCACATAACCCCAGATGATCATGTGAAACGTAAACAGTTTGCTGAAGAGATGTTGGAGAACATTGAGAGTGCTAAATCTTTCCTAAGACAAATCTGTTTCTAGGATGAGTGCACTGTCCATGTTACTGGAAATGTTAATAAACAGAATGTGGAATTTGGGGAACCGAACACCCGTATTGCACAATGAACTTGAGCCAAAAAGTAAATGTTTGGTGTGGCATAATGGTCGACCGTGTTATTGGACCCTGTTACTTCCACAAAGCGACCGTGAGAGCTGATAATTACCTGGACATGATTGAGCAGTTTGTGTATCCAAAGGTTTTATGAACTGCAACTCCGGTCATTTTCCAAAAGATGGGGCAGCACCTCATTGGTGTCTGATTGTTTCTGGATACCAAATTTTCCAATCGATAGATTGGGCGTGGTGGCCCAATTGCATGGACCCACATTCGCTGGACTTAACACCCTGTGACTTTTTTATGCGGATTTCACCAACTGTGAGGTTTACAGAACCCCTATTACAGACATTGCTGACTTAAAGAGGAGGATTACACACGCACTGCAGAAACTTAATACGGACATTTTTGAACGAACATGGTTGGAACTGGAATAAAGTTTAGATATTGTTCGGGTGAAAAATGGTGCCCATGTTGAATGTCTATAAAACTTCACGGCCTGTTCTGTCAATTAACACAAGTTGTGTATTGAGATCATTTATATTAAAACTGTTACGGTTATTTGAAATTGGTTACCCCTTTATGGGACACCCTGTAAAATACCAGAGACATTCAAAAGTTTAGAATTGGGCCTTTTTTTCTACATTATTTCATCGTTTATTGAGACACAAGAGACAAAGCCAGGGGATATTGTCTCTTGAAAACGATTGAAATCAAATCAATGTTTGGACCATAAGAGATAGACCTGTTCACTTGCAGTCTGCAAAATAACTTCCATAACTTTTTCCCCGATGGAATTCGGTTATTTCATTAGCGACTGCTACCAGAGGGTTAAATTGGATTATAGAGCAAGGAATAAAACTCGACTGTTACCAGTGGGTAAAATAAAAGATCTTTGAAGTGCTCTCATTAGCAATGACAAACAAACTGCCGTGTAGGGTGTATCTAATAATCAATAAATCACTTGACTGCCCTACCTTGTTACGGTTATCATCCAGCATATCACCCCTGGAGATGGTGCTTTTCTGTTCCAGGTTGCAGACCAAAGAGATTTAGTAAAGCAGTTCAGCTTTATTCCGTGTGACGTATATTCTATTTTACCTTTCATTTTTAGTTCCTTTTCCTATGTAGATTTGAGTTTCTTCTCTTTTGCACTTTCCAAACTCAACGTGATATCTTCTCTCTCACATGAATGAGATTTGACAGCAACCTTGAGATCAAGACGTAAAGGTACATACACTACATTGACAAAAGTCAGCGGACACCTAGAAGAGAAACACAATATAGCATTTATTGACATACATTAGTATGGTGTCGGTCCACCTATAACGAAGTGAATTTCTCCGTCATTTTTATCCGCGCCGGGGTTCGAACCCGGGTCCACTCATTCCGGAATAAGTTGCTCTACCAATTAAGCTACGCGGACATTTTATTCTGATTCCTATCTGCCTTTATGTCGTGTGCGTCCTTCTGGCAGGTACGTCACATCTCCTAGTACGTTACATCATCTCCCACTTATTATTATTTTTTTTTTTTTTTTTTGAAGTGCTGCTCTTATTTTTCCTATCTCGCGGTGTGGAAATAACATCACACCATTGCGAGATTGTGAACGGTCGGGTCATCCGGATAGTTCGGGCGCCATTATAACGAAGTGAATTTCTTCGTCATTTTTATCCGCGCCGGGGTTCGAACCCGGGTCCACTCATTCCGGAATAAGTTGCTCTACCAATTAAGCTACGCGGACATGTATTCTGATTGCTATGTGCCTTTATGTCGTGTGCGTCCTTCTGGCAGGTACGTCACATCTCCTAGTACGTTACACACCTTTGGAATTAATGCGTACACTGACCCTTTGAGACATGCTTTCAACAAGGTTTTGGAACACAGCGATAGGTATGCGCTTCCATTCAGTGCATAATGCTTCCGTTAACTGTTGCTTAGTAGTAGGCTTTCGTTGCAAACTTCTTATGCAGCGCTCTAATTCATCCCATAGGTATTCTATGGAATTACGATCAAGGTTCTGTGCCGGCCAGTCCACACGCGATAGGAATTATCGTCAAACCACGCCGTACCAGTCCTTGCTTATATGGCTCCGTGTATTATCCTGCTGGTACCAACAAGGCTCGGTTCCATAGTATTCTCACAGAGTTGGTAGTGCATAATTGTACAGAATATCGAGGTGGACTTGCTGATTAACAGCTTTGTCCACGATAACCAATGGGCCTGGACCATACCACGAAAAACACCCCCACACGAGTACATTGCCAGCTTTAAACATGTCCGTAGGAACAGTACACTGTGGTAAATAGCGTTCCCCCTGCTGCCGGGATACCCACACACTGCATTCAGACTGATGGATCATGTATCTGGATTAATCAGTCCATAGGACCCGTTTCCATTGATCTACGGTCCACGATAAATGTTCTTTACACCACGCTAAACGACGAATAGCATTCCGAGTGGAGATGAAATTCTTATGAGCAGCCGCTCGACCACGGTAACCCATGGAATTAAGTTCTCTGCGATTGGTACGTGTACATACTGACGTTCCAGCATTTTTACTCACCCGTACACTAAGGTCTTGTGCAGTACTCCGTCGATTAGCTGTAACGACTCTCTAGAGGCTTCGACGTCCTCTATCACTGATTTTCTTTGGTCTGCCGGTACATTTTGCTACTTCAGGCACGCCATGTGTCTTTCTCGTATTCAGTACATCCAAAACAGTTGACTTGGGTATGCTTAAAAGCTTCTCGGTTTCTCTTATGGACAACCCACGAATATAGCACCATACAATCTTTCCTTTCTCAAAGTCAAAGTTCTCTCCCGCCGCGGCATTTTTACTCAACCTCACAGTGCGATATGATCGCGGTCAGCTTCAGGCTTGTTTTTATACTGTTTGCATCTGTACCGCGCATCATGACAATGCAGCGGTTCCGTTCATTTGCTTTTGAAGGGTTGTCCGGGGACTTTTGTCAACATAGTGAATATTTTGCGACGCATTTGTTTGAGTGTGTGGAGGTGTTAGGTCGTTGCTGAGTATGATTGTACGTCAGCTAATTAAGGTATGTGAAGTTGTGTGTGCAATTCATCATGATATGTTTGTGATGTCGTCTAATATAGCTGAACCAATAAAACGTTGACGTAAGTGAAATGACTTTCTGTATAGGTTTCATCTGGGCTTAAAAACTTTAATTTCAAATGACCTATCCGATACAATTAGTGCTTCACATTTACCTTTAATTCAACAATATTTCAGCCGGACATTTGGAACTTTAACATAACAAATCTTACATAACGTAAAACGTGTTACATTATATCTGCACGAGCATTTTTAGCTAGCCTTTTAAGGGAATGAGATACACAAACTAAATGGTAGCCCCAAAATTTCCCGCGCTCCCCAAAACAGAAGAGTTTACGCAGCGACCAGGTTTTACGAAATCTCTGGCATTACAATTCTTTTCCCCTTTCATTTTAGCAGAACCGACCATTAACCTGTCACGGGGGTCTAGCGCTCCCTACTAGTTCTTCACAGTATTTTTCCTCCATAATCCAAGGCATAATGGGTAATGGCTAGTCGCCCTAACATGGACATTATATAGAACTGCAAAGGAGCAAGGTACTCAAACATCCTCTCTCTCCTTTCTTAGGCTCGCCGACATTGTTATAGCCCCAATTTTCCATTATTTTAGGTTTAACGTCCACCGTGAGTAACTCAGTGGGCTCTAAGCAGTCGCCCGTCCCTAATTTAAGGCTTCTAGTTCCAGGGAATGGAGAACGCCAGCGCCGTAAGACAAACACAACATCCGTGCCTCACGAGGAATCGAACCCGGACAAATTACGGACGAATGAGCAGACGCCATTGCTTAAACCACTGCGCCACCAAAGCGGCATAGCCCTTTTAGTCGGTAATCAGTCAGGAAGGATATATGTTAATTATTCTCCTAAATCTTCACTTTGAATAACAAAGCTAAGTGGAAACGTAACGCTTCCTGACGTGCGGGTTCATTTGTTACAGTTGCTTTCGGCCCACTTGTTTGACAGCGAATATAATATTTCGATCTGATTTTAACACATATTTCTAACCCCAAACTCATTTGTTAGATAAATGATTAAAGAGATACACTGGTGTGCAAAAATTAAGGACGAAGAGGAGAAATTAGCATAACAGCGGAACGAGCAGGCAGAACGGACCGAAAGACCACTCAGAAGATAGACTAGGGTCCGGTACGGCAGGGCATGTGCATATATGCAGCATGACGTATGGAGTGGGGGTGTCGGAAGGGTGTAAAGCACACGGGCGGTGTACGCTCAGTAATTCGGTGAAAGCTATTGCACGGTGCACATCGGTTTGAACGACGTCGAGTTGCTGCCACCGTGTGATATGGCCAACAGGCAATCCAGTAGAAGACATCTGGATGACGTTACCCGAGGTTGCGTCATTAGGAAGTTGGAAGAAGGTCGAAGTGTGACTAGTGTGGCCGAGGAGTTCGGGATCGCTCACAGCAGAATCGCTTCACGAGCTTGGAGAGCATTTCAAACGACAGAAACAGCTGTCTGAGAGTTTAGCAGCGGTCGTCCACGAGCAAATACGGCGGCGCACGACCGGTATATTGTTCTACAGGCGAGAAGAGACAGACGGCAGACAGCGGGAGAAATCGCAAGGCACATGCAACAGACAACTAGACGTCCGTTATTGCGTTTACCGTGGCCAGGAGGCTGCACAAAGGTGGTCTATTTGCACGACGACCAGTACAGTGTGTGCCATTTACGCGTGCTCATCGGAGACGGCGGTTTCTGTGGTGCCAGGAACACAAGAACTGGACAAATCAGCAATGGGGTCGAGTTCTCTTCACGGATGAGAGCCGATTTAGTCTGACGAACGATTCTGGACGTGTACACATCTGGAAAAAGCAGGGAACACGAAACCACACCTCCAACATCATCAAAAGGGACCGGTTTGGAGGTGGCGGAGTTCTCGTTTGGGGCGGTATCATGCTTGGTAGCCGAACTGACCTCCACATCTTCCAAGGAGGTTCAGTCACTGGTGTCCGCTATTGTACCGAGGTACTCCTGCCTCATGTGCGTTTGTTTAGAGGTGCTGTGGGTCCTGAGTTTCTCTTCATGGACGACAACGCTACACCTCATCGTACAATGGCTGTCGCAGTGCTGTTGGAGAGCGACGATATTCAACGCATAGATTGGCCCGCAAGGTCCCTGGACCTAAATCCAATCGAACACGTGTAGGACCTTCTCGGGAGAAGTTTGGCCACACGTTACCAGCCGCCAGCAACGATACCGCAGTAGCTATTAGCGCTACTAAGAGGAATGGGCCGCAATACCTCAACAGCTCCTTGACAACCTCGTCCTCAGCATGGACAGACGTTGTAAATCCTGCAACGCCGTAAGGCGTGATCATATCCCCTACTAAAGAATGGATTTTCTTGGCAGCCGCCTGTCACATGGACGTTTCTGTCTTCTGTCCAGTAGTGCTCGAAGCTACCTTTTCAATAAAGTGCCTTTGTATCTTTTGGATTCCTTGTTTGGACGGTTTTGCTCACTTGTCCCATATTCTTATATCTTGGGGATCTTATGGTATGATTTGAGTCGATGTGGAGCACTTCTCCACGACGGTACATTCGAAAAACCGTCTCGTCCTTAATTTTTGCAAGCAAGTGTATAATTATGGTGTCTGTGGTCAGAATTACTCCTGATCTATTGTACCACCGTGTGATATGGCCAACAGGCAATCCAGTAGACGACATCTGGATGACAGTATTTTTAATTTCACATCAATTCATCCTAACAAAATAACCTCGGAGCAGCAAAATGAATTGATATTTTTCTTGTTTTACAAGAATAATAGATTTTTGAAGAAAATATTGACGTGCTGAATTATCGCAATAAGAGATAAGATCCTGAAACCGCAGATTTTCGTTTAGAAAAGTGCGTAACTAATTTATAACTTTTCTAGAGTGTTCAGATTATTTCGTAAAATTCACTTTAGATATTGCATTCTGTGAACATTTCTTGCTTGAATTCAGTCAAATTGCCCCATACATGTCAAATCATGTTGCAGCGGAGAGAGAAATATGCACGTTCTTCCTTTTTTTGTTAGGATGAATTGATGTGAAATTAAAAATACTGTAAAGAAATAGAAGATTAATCGGTATTTAGAGTGATGTTAACACAAAGAAGACTTATGAAACTAAAGCCCACCGGTCCCAACGAATTATAATGAACACGTCTTTCGAATCCTTTCCGACGTGATTACAATTTATTAGTCATTCATAGTCAGAGGAGTGGAGTATCGGTTAGAAAACAAAAATCTACTTGATTTCTACAATCAGTAAAACATCCATAAATAGAAACAGCTAATCACTTGCACGAACGGCTAAAAAGTATGTTCTGAAATTTAAGAAATTGTGCATAAAGAATTTCTTATAGCAAACGGAAGTATCTAAAACAAAGAGATTTTCAAATGGAACATTCAAAAGACGAAATATAGAAGGCCACATGATATTACTCTACGCCTTATAGCGGAATAATTTTGCATAATAGAAAAGTTAAAAATAGGCAAAAATATTATTCAATGTAAAAGCTATAAAAGGTCTTTTCACATAAATCTCCAGGAAGCAGAGATAGCGAAAAAAATGTTTGTTTCTTAGGCCATCTAGCGGGAAATCTGTGCGTTATTAAAAGGAGATAATGTTCCCCATCTTTATTGCAGCGAATGGCATAAAGTAAAAAAGTAAATTTCCCAATAGGGTTTTTAGAAGTGAAGATACAGGAGCAAGCAATGCAGAACCACAAGAACACCACCTAGCGACAGATCCTGTGAACTACAAAAAAAAGACAAAAAAAAAAAAAAAACTCAAGTACAATCCTAAAGTGTTCTTTAAGGTAAATGGAATCCGGTGTTAAGAGAATTTTTTTAAATCGGCCATTTAGAACTAGAGGCATTCAGAAAAACAGGTTAAACATTTGCGCCCCTAACGGAGAAATTGTGCATTATTTTGGGAAGGAAATATGCACAAAATGTCTTCATTGTTAGTAGTATCTGTCCGAAATGTTTCTTTCTATCGAGTTTTTAGTCCCGGAGATATTCCTGAAAACATGCCCAAAAAATGAAACGCGAACTTACACCCTCTAGTTGCACTCTTGAGCGTTAAGAAAAATTTCAAATTACCTGAGAAACATTTCGCATCGGAAACGCTTTCCAGTAAAGAAATAATTTTTCAAATCGGACCCTTAGACGCGTAGACATCGACAAATATAAGATATACATCTTCGCCCCTGGCGGAAAAACAACATACTATTTTAAGCACAGAGTATTCTGAAAATATTTCTCGAGGAGAGAGGTATCAGCCCTCGGAAGAATTGTCTCAATCGAATATTTGGAAGCTCGGGTTTTGATATAAATACGTCAGAAACAAAAATAAACATTTACGCTTACCTGGTGGCCTAGTTTTTCTATATAAAAAATTAGAAATTATATATAGAACATTTCTCACCAGGCGCTGTATCCGAAGCCGGAAGAATTCCCTAATCGTATTTTTTGAAACAGAGATATCGCGGAAATCGAAATTTTATTATGCGCTCCTTAGCAGAAAATCTATGCATTACTTGAAAAAGGCACTAAACCCAAAATAGATTTCGTTATAAATGGCGTCTGAAGGAAAAAAGTTAATTTTCAGTTGGAAATTTAAAAGAAAATATATGAAATTATATGTATAATGAATTCGATACAGAAGAAATGTATTTTGAATTCGATAACATTTACATTACGCGCTGTTGCGGCGAAGTTTTGAATCAGAAAATAACCGAAAAGCAAGAATCATCGTTCTCACATTTCAGGCTTTCATTCGAGAAATAATTTTTCAAATCGGTCTAATAATTGCAAAGATATCCGTCCTTCCGCGGACGGACGGACGGCCGAACGGACAAATTGATAGTATAGGCATGAATACTTTAACAAGTTAGTAAAATCATGCAATGTATTAATATCCAACATACCCCAGCAAAAAGAGTCTTGCTGGCCCAGCACTATGTTACCGCAGCCGAACCGTCAATAAAATGTCCCGGCGGTCAACAGAAGGGCCAGCAGTTCAGGCCAACAGCTGGCCAACAGTTGGCACCCCATCAGTTGTCATATGCCACAACATGACCATCAGTTATCCATCACAGGCAGTAGCCGCCGCAAGTGGCCATTCAACGGCCCTGCAAGCACGTACCAGAAATGATGTCTAGCCTAATGTGGTCCGCTAGTTTGCCGGTAGTGGCAGCCGGTAACCACGTGACGTAGCTGATGGCTTGCCGAATCTTGTCCGGTAATTTCCCAGTAGTATCCATACAAAAAAAAAGAAAAATCAAGGATAACCGGAGTTTCCCAAAGCTACAACTTTTTTTTCTCCCTTTATGAAACTAGGGAATTAGAAGACTGCGCTGGGGAAATTTTCTCAACAGACCAGAAAAACGCCCGTTTGGATCTGGTTAATACGAACCAGGGCTGTCGGCGTAGGTATCAAGCTCTGTGCCGCTCGGACTAATTTGCCACGCACGAGCGTGTGCTTGAAGCTGTCTGTTTTGCGTAATCGAATGGTTCTCTCTTTCATTTCACAATACTGCGAGGTATTTTTCATAAAAGTCAGTTTCATATAACTCAAAAATTTATTTTTTAACGTAACGATAGTTTTTTTTTACCTTAAGAGAACTTCACTCATTTTCAATGAATGTACCAACTTAAAGTCGCTTTGCAAAGTTTTGTACTGTACTTGTCGTCTTGAAAGGCGATTGTTGAATGAATATATATTTACCCGGGTTCATGTCACACCCTGTTACATTTTTAACGTTGTATGTTTCCTTCTTTCCTTTCCGTTGTCTGAAGCTACATTTGTTTAAAGAGGAAATATATTTTATTTTACTTCTCGTTATTTTTAGAAGGAAATTCCTCCCAGTATTGTGTATTCTAACCATGGATGAGTACATTATATCCACATAGCGTTGCTTTTCATTTTTTTTCAAATAATTAATAAATTTTGTGCGCGTATAATTATTTTTTCTTTTTTTCCAACCAACGTTTTTTTAATGGTTTTCCAGGACATTTGTTTCAAGCGGTTTCAATTTTTTTCTTCTTATTCACCCACTCCATTCCATGAATTGTTATTCATTGGAATAGAGTTGGGGCATTTCATGGCTTAATCTGATATCTTCGTCGACGTTGAATTTCATTAGGAAATTAATTCGCATCTCTACATATGGATTTTTTTCTTAACATCACTAAAATAACACAATGGCGATAGCGTCGTCTTCAAATAAGTGGTACCATGAAAGACACAGCACGTGTTTCTTCTGCGCACGCGCAGTCCCGTTGCTTCCACCTGCTGTTGGGGGTTGCATTGGTTGCCAGCAACGGGCCACTAGTGGCACTTGCTTGGAGGCCCACAATTCACGGCGATGCTGCCGGGCCATCAATGGCTCGCCAACTGATAGCGCTACCACCAACGAACCGCTACCGGGCCGTGAGCGGCAGATTTCAGCCAGCAGTGACCCATCACTGCCAGCTGTTGGCCAGCAGTTTCCCGGCACTTGTGTTTTTGCTAGGACCAGAAATCATTACTCAAGTTATGAGGATAATGGCTGCAGAATAAATATCGCTCCTACATCCTGACCTTTGACCTCATTTCGTCCATTCTCAATAGGGTTCATTCATAGGTGAACCCCCACTACATACTAAAATTTCATCGAAATCCAACCATTTTTACGCAAGTTATGACGCACAAGGACAATGTAATGGATCCCGCTCCTATCTAGTGAACTTTGATCCCATTTCGCCCATTTTCAATAGAATTCGTACCCAGTGATCCCCTACCACATACTAAAATTTCATCGAAATCGAGCTATTTTTACGCAAGTTATGATGCATGAGGGCAATGGAATGAATCCAGTTCCTATGTGCCTGAACTTTGAACCCATTTTTCCCATTTTCAAGAGGTTTTATCTCCAGGTGGTCTCCTACTACATACTAAAATTTCATTGAAATCGAGCCATTTTTACGCAAGTTATGACGCATGAGGGCAATGGAATGAATCCAGCTCCTATCTCCTGACCTTTCACCCCATTTCGCCCTTTTTCATTAGGGTTCGTCCCCAGGTGGTTCCCTACTACATACTAGATTTAATCGAAATCGAGTCATTTTTACGCAAGTTATGACGCATGAGGGCAATTTAATGAATCCAGCTCTTATCTCCTGACCTTTGACCCCATTTCGCCTATTTGCAATAGGGTTCTACCCCAGGTGATCCCCTATCATATACTAAAATTTCATCGAAATCGAGCCATTTTTACACGAGTTATCATGCGGACAGGCGGACAGACGGACAAAGCTGGAGCATCTACGCTTCTTCAGTTCAATACAATTTTATTAACAAGGTTGGGTTTAGGTGGCGAACATGGGCGTCCTGATACGTATATTGTACGGTAAAGTATACAAACTCTAAGATCTATGTACATTATATACAACACGATGTATTGATTCACAAAGGAGCCTCATGGTAAGGGGTGCAGACATTTCACAACGGTTGGAAAGCGTAAAAAAGAACTTTTGTATGTGCCAGGGGATTAAGACAACTGGTTACTTGTTTGGCTTCTAGAACTGTGTTCCTTTAATAATTTAGAAACTAGTGCGTCCCTTTAACAATCTTGTCCGTTAAATAATTTAGAAGCTAGTGTGTCCCTTTAATAATCATGTCCATTTAATAATTTAGTAACTGGTGTGTCCCCTTAATAATCTTGTCCGTTTAATAATTTAGAAACTAGTGTGTCCCTTTAATAATGTTGTCCGTTTAATAATTTAGAAACTAGTGTGTCCCTTTAATAATGTTGTCCGTTTAATAATTTAGGAACTAGTGTGTCCCTTTAATAATCTTGTCCGTTTAATAATTTAGAAACTAGTGTGTCCCTTTAAAAATCTTGTCCGTTTCATAATTTAGAAACTAGTGTGTGCCTTTAATAATCTTGCCCGTTTAATAATTTAGAAACTAGCGAGTCCCTTTAATAATGTTGTCCGTTTAATAATTTAGAAAGTAGTGTGTCCCTTTAATAATCTTGTCCGTTTAATAACTTAGAAACTAGTGTGTCCCTTTAATAATTTTGTCCGTTTAATAATTTAGAAACTAGTGTGTCCCTTTAATAATCTTTTCCGTTTAATAATTTAGAAACTAGTGTGTGCCTTTAATAATCTTGCCCGTTTAATAATTTAGAAACTAGCGTGTCCCTTTAATAATGTTGTCCGTTTAATAATTTAGAAACTAGTGTGTCCCTTTAATAATCTTGTCCGTTTAATAACTTAGAAACTAGTGTGTCCCTTTAATAATTTTGTCCGTTTAATAATTTAGAAACTAGTGTGTCCCTTTAATAATCTTGTCCGTTTAATAATGTAGAAACTAGTGTGTCCCTTTAATAATCTTGTCCGTTTAATAACTTAGAAACTAGTGTGTAACTTTGATAATTTTGTCCGTTTAATAATTTAGAAACTAGTGTGTCCCTTTAATATTCTTGTCCGTTTAATAATTTGGAAAGTGTGTCCCCTTAATAATGTTGTCCGTTTGATAATTTAGAAACTAGTGTGTCCCTTTAATAATTTAGAAACTGTGTACCTTTGATAATTCAGAAACTAGTAATTTAGGAGTCAGCGTGCAAAAGCAAATGCGGCAGTAACAAGTGAAATGCACGTGAGTGCGTGTGTTCGCGAGCGCGCGCGCTTGCTTCTGTAGACCGGAAAACAAAAGCCATTCTATACTGATTTATGAATATACGATTCTGTGACTGTAGAGCATTCTGGATCTTTGTTTATCGCGAAAGATAGATATAAACAGCAGGAAACGAAAAATCGTATTTGCACAAATTGGATGCATCTTACTGTTACACGCAGGAGAACAGGTCAATCGCAGTATTTTACCAGAAAACCCACCCTTATCATCTGATTCATAACAATAACAACGTCGAATAATATATCGTGTACGCAAGCAGCATTGCACTTGAAATTTCTGCCCAGAGGCATACTTGTTTGAACCATGATTCTTACACAAAACGTGAATATAACAGAGTTAAAAGGAAAATAGGATATTTGGTTCAACGGACAACAAAGTCCCCGGTTGCCAGTGGGTCAGTAAACGGAGGAAATTCTCTAAAAATGGCAGGTAAAAAAAATAAAAAAATTACGTATTTCATGGAGTTTGAAGAAATGCACTTATCGTTACTGCCGAAAATCACGCTTCACTGGTGCACAGCTTTCTTTCCGGCACACATATCAGCGGTAAAAGCCCTTCTGATTTATCAGTTAGTTACATTTTCTGCGGTGACTTGTGTAGAAAATCGGGTGAGGAATCCTTAATGTACGACCCATTGACTGAAAATAAGTTGCCACGATCATTTGCCAATCCAAACTACCGGTCAGGATGCTTCTGTTTGGTTATGAAGCGTATTATACAGCGAAACCTTTTTCTTTGTCATTCTACAGAGAAAAAGGTTTCGCTGTATAATACGCTTCATAACCAAAGAGAAGCGTCCAGACCGGTAATTTTTCGAAAATGATCTTACCCCACAATGCCATCTAACACGCTGTGTAATTGTAGTCGAGTGCTTTTATGCCCCCCCCCCCAAAAAAAAAAAATATGCCTTATAAAAAAACAGGAACATTTTTAAATATTAATAAGTCGTTGTTTGCCGTATGCATAACAACAAAAATGGCGTGGGATGTTTCAAACTCTCGTCCATACCTTTTGATAAAAGGAAGAAAGAAGAAAGATGGCACCACATTTGCTGTTGTAATAAGCACGTCTTTTGAATGCGTTCCAATGCTTATAATATTTATCAAAGTTATTCAAAGTCAATGGAACAAGTTTAAAAAAACAGCCGTATTTCTACGATGGATAAAATATCCAGAAGTAGAAACACCTACTTACTCCCACGAGCTGTTAAAAGCTATGTGACGAATTTTACAAATGGCTCACAAAAAGTTTTTCATAGCAGAAGGAGAAATCGGCGACAAAGCAATTTTCAAGTCGAACAGCTAAAAGAAGAAATATAAAAGGAAGCATGATATAATAATTCTGGGCCTTCTAGCAGAAGAATTTTGCATAATGGGAAGGCTGAAAGTAAGTAAAAAATATTCCTCACGCAAAAAAGCTACACCAAGGAAAAGAAAAAAATACGTTCATTATGTACGTCTCCCGGAACCAGAGATAACAAGAAAAATTTTTTAAGCTTTACATCACCTAGCGGGACATCTGTGCATTATTTAAAGGCGGTAATACACCACATCTCTATTGTAGCTAGTGGCATACAGTAAGAAAAGAAATTCGTCAATAGGATTTTGGAAGCAGAAATACAGCTGCAATCAGAAGTACACGAGCCACATATAGCAACAGAACTACAAATCAAGAAAGATTTTGTTTTAAATGTTCGTCTTCAAATTTCAATTTAAATCTGCATTCATTCACATTGTGAAAAAATAATTGCCCTTCGTGTAACATTATAGGATGATTAATCTGCAGTACTTCACCAGGAATTGTTTCAGTTGCTTCGTATCCTGTTTTATGGGCTTTAAATTTACCCATGGTGCTCGTCAGTTAATTTTTTTTTTCTCCTACATTTAGGCTCCATATTGAGGATGTATTTATAAACTATAAAATTCCTCAAAAAAACCTGAAGTGTTCCCTAGAAAAAAACCTGAAGTGTTCTATAAAATTCATAAAAACCTGAAGTGTTCCACTAGGTAAATGACATCCGGTCTGCAAATAATGTTTTAAATCGCACATGTAGAAGCAGAAATATTGAGAAAAACGCATCATATATTTGCACCGCCTAGCGGCAAAATTGCGCATTATTTTGGGTGCAAAATAAGCATAGAATTGTTTTCATAGTTAGTAGTATCTGACTAAAAAATATTTTTTTCAATCTTGTTTAAGCTTTCCAACCGTTGGTTAAAGAAGCGTATATGCTCCAGCTCTTTCCGTCTGTCCGTCCGTCCGTCCGTCTGTTCGTCTGTCGGCACAATAACTCACGTAAAAATGCTCCAATTTTGATGAAATTTTAGTATGTTGTAGGGGACCACCTAGGGACAAACTCTATTGAAAATGGGTGAAGTGGGGTCAAAGGTCACGACATAAAAGCGGTATCCATTCAATTGACCTTATGCGTCATAACTTGCGTAAATATGGTTCGATTTCAATGAAATTTTAGTATGTGGTAGGACCCCACATCTGAACGAATCCTATTGAAAATGGATGAAGTGGGTCAAAGGTCACGACATAGGAGCGGGATGCATTCCGTTGCCTTTATGCGTTATAAGGTGCGTATAAATGGTTCGATTTCGATGAAATTTTAGTAAGTGGTTTGGGACCACCTGGAGAGGAACCCTATTGAAAATGGGACAAATGGAGTCGAAGGTTAGGACATAGGATCGGGATCCATTCCATCGCCCTTTTCCCACACTATTAAGGTGGACGTCAAGTAATTTTGCTTCCTATATTTCCAATGGAAAACCTTTTGTACACATTTCCTTCACAATTAGTGTTCCCAATAATGGAAATTTGAACATCGATTAAAATAACTTCATACTATAACTTGGAATACTTAACATTTTCTAAAACATAAGCATAATTATATTAAAAAACAATAACGCTTCCTGTGGTGGTGTTGAAACCAGAAAAAAGATGGCGCGACCTGTACTTTGATGACGTCAGTGGTCAAATAAATGTTGGATTGCATAATTACGGTTATGGCTTAGAAAGTATTATTACGGTTATGGTTTAGAAAATATTAAGTATTCCAAGTTATGAAATGAACCTATTTTAATCGATGTTCAAATTTTCATCCTTGGAAGCGCATTAATTGTGAAGAAAATGTGTACAGAAGTTTTTCCATTGGAATTATAGGAAGCAAAATTACTTGACGTCCACCTTAAAGTAGCAATTCTTGTATGTATGTATATATGTACATTTTAATTTCGAAAACGGCTCTAAGAATTTTGACGAAAATCGTTAACCTACCGTTTTCTGGTACTAGAAATCGATTTAGCTTGATCTCGACTTTAGGAGAATTCGTTTAGTGGGTTAAATAACCACCCCGAATTATAACGTTGTTAGTGTCATGGCGTCGTCCCATTAATGTTACCAATGCTTAGAGACCTTATGACGTCACGATCTCGCGTTTGAGAATGTTGGCGCGCTTTCACGCCATCTCTCTCCTTATGTCACGCGTTGTGTGTGGATCCTATTAAAGTTTTATGATGTCACTCTCTTGCGAGCAGATGGTCGCGATTCCCATCTGCCTAGTTACGTCACGCGTTGTGTGCGTATGTCGGTCCGCACGATAACTCGCGTAACAACGTTCGATTTCGATGAAATTTTAGTATCTGGTAGGGTATCACCTAGGAAGGAACCCTATTTAAAGTTAACGAAATGGGGTCAAAAGTCAGTACATAGGAGCGGGATCCATTCCACTGCTATTTTGCGTCATAACTAACGTAAAAAAAGGTTTGATTTCGATGAAATTTTAGTATGTAGTCGGGGACCACCTGGCGACAAATCCTATTGAAAATGGGCGAAATGGGGTCAAAGGTCAGGACATAGGAGCGGGATCTATTCCATATGCTTTATGCATCATAACTTACGTAAAAAAGCTTCGATTGCGACAAAACTTTATCATGTTATTTCGGAGGTATACCGAACCGATTCTGTTGAATATCATCGAAATGGGATCAAAGGTCAGGGCACAGGACCGAGATTTATTCCACAGCCATTATTCTCATAACTTGAGTAATGATTTCTGGTATGTTGGAAAGCGTATTATAATCAATGCATTGCATGATAGTATAAACTTGTATTAGCCTTAGAAATCGCTCAAAACGCAAATGTGAACTCACGGCCTCTACTGGCACACTTGTGCGTTAAGGAAAATTAAACATTTCGCACCGGAAATGCTCTCAAACAAAGAGAGAATTTTTCAAATCGGACGCTAAGAAGCAGTTATATCACCAAAAATATGATAATGTACGCCCCTGGAGAAAAAACTATACATTATTTTATGAAGAACGCATTCTGAAAAGGTATTCCGGGTGAGTGGTATGGGTCCATGAAAGAATATTTTTCAATCTAGCTTGTAGAAGGTTAGATTTTGCTGCAAATACATCAGAAGCAGAAATAAAAATCTAAGCCCACTGGTGGCCGAACCGACTTTTATGAAAATTAAAAATTATGTGAAACACATTTCCCATCAGGTGCTGTATCCGATGCAGGTAGAATTTTTCTAATCGGAGTTTTACAAGCAGAGGTATCGGTGAAAACCTGAAGTTACCTTTACGTCTTCTTAGCGGAAGAGTTACAGGGCTTGGTGCTGAGTTCTGTTACAGCGCCCTGTGTGAAGAGTTAGTTAGATGCTTCCTTTGCAGTAAGTTCTGTATCGGTGGTATAATCCGTAATTCTCCAAACTGGAACAGATAAATACAATACAAAGTCTAGAAGAGTGAATCGACTGAGGCTAAATTTTGCAGTAAGGAAGAGTTTTATTCAGATGTTACGGGGAATGTCTCTAAGCCTTGTCCTGATCTCCGTTCTTTCTACATATTAACGCCTCATAATCTCTTTCCGTCTCTTTCATCATCGGCCTCATTCCTTCCTCCTTCCCTTTTTTACCGAAGATACTGAACCCCCGCTAAAATCTCCTGCCTCATCGACCTTCTGCCACCGAGTTCTCTCCGCTCTTTCCCTCTCCGATAGCTGACCCCCGAACGAAAACTCTCACTCGTATTAAGTCCAACGAATTCCTCCTAAGCAAAGCCACACCCTAAGATGCCTCCTCTCCGAAAAACGCATGATTCATTAATTGGCTCGCTGGCACCCTCTATTCGCTCTGCTTGGGACAGCTGAAAAGTAATAATGTCCAGATTCATTCTTCTCACATCGACGAAACTATAAATCTAACACCCCCGCTGCTGCGACACGTGGGAAAAAAGGTACTTTGCCTGTTCGCTGCCCTTCCCTACCAAATGGCGGCAATGGAAAGAAAATGACTACAATTCACTATCTCTAAAAATGGCTACTGAATTTCGCTTCTGATAAATATGGAAGCCCCAGTTACAGAAGATCTATGTATTACTTGAAAATTTTGAAATTATGTGAGAAATATTTTGCACCGGTAGGTACCGCTCTCCAACAGAAAAAAAAATATTTTTAAGTCGGACTTTTAGAAGCAGACGTATCAATAAAAATAACATCTATATGTACGCTCCGTCACGGAAAAGCTATGCATTATTTTAAGAAAAACGTATTCTGAAAGGTTTTCCGAGGTGCTGGTAGTTCAATCGAGTTCTCAGAAGCGATTTATTCTGCTTTTTGCTGCAAATGCATCAGAAGCAGAATAAAATAGTTACCCCTTCTGGTGGCCAAACCATTCTTTACCAAAAATTAGAAATTATATGTAAAATATTTCCCATCAGGAGTTGTATCCTATGCAGACTTCATGACTATGGTTTTTTATCATGCAAATGGATATTTCCTGCAGGATAACGTATTAGCACACAATGCTCGTATCCTCACCAAATGGTTTCAAAAACATTCCGACGAAGTTTTCTTGCTTTGACTGCAGCATGCACATTTCCCAGATTAAAGCCCCATTTTTCATCACCGGCATGACGTAGAACAAGATTTCCACTGGAAGATTGTGCCGCTGTCCAATTTGCAGCATCTGCGGGGCTAAACTATTTCTGCAGCGTGCGACATTTTTGTATGACGTTTTCAGCATCTGGTATGTTCAATCTCCCGACGAATCGTTGCTCTTCTGAAAGTCAAGGGCAGCACAAAACGCAACAAGTTGATCTGTTTGATAAGCTGTCAGCTCAGTGTACTTTGCAAAGCAATGTTAAAATAAAGAAAAAGTTTCATTTACGCATCATCCGGCTCCACGGTATTTATTCCAGGTCAGTAAACTGGACTGAAATCAGTTAGAACGAAGGTATTCGATGTCCAGGAAGTGGCTTTAATGTGACCGGAAAGAGTGAACTTGAGCATCAGAAAGTTTTGCGTAGCTTTGTTATTCCAAGTGGTAATTGGGAGAGTGATGGAAATAAAGTATTTCTTACTAACTGTATGCGAACTGGAGAAATGTTTGAGTTACTTGTTTCTAGAGAACGGTATGATATGCGTGACAGGGGGCACTAGGTCTTTCCCATCATGCCTTGAGTCATGGGCCAAAGAATAAAGGACTATAAAGGAGCGTTTATCACCTATGACAAATTTATAATCAATACACCTAAGATGTGAGAAGAAAAAAAATTTTGTTTGAGCTTTTGCAAAACCAGTGAACGTTTCTCTTTGATGAACGTCGACAATTTTGGGCACCACTATGTTCAGGTATATCGGCCCTTTAATGGGTTTTTGACAACACTTAGTGGAAGATAAGCATTACGGTAGGATAAAACATTGAGCGGAAATCAGTTTAAAATAAATGTTGGAGGAAAAAGCTTCACTACACGTTACGTGTAACACACTAATACAAAAGCATTCTGTTGGAATCAGTACTTTGCTATTTAATAGTTACTATGCATTCTATTATCATAAATACTTAGCTAATTCTGCACTTTTTGAGGTACACACACACACCGACCACTGAATTAGGAACGTTTATTCAATACTGGGGTGGCATTCTTTAGCCCGAATTACAACACGTACGCTGTTTGACATATATTCTACAAGGTGGTAGGGTGCATCTACGTGTGTATCATACCAGGCGTTCACCAGACAGTCCTTTAACTGGCTCAGATTTGACGAAAAAGGACTTTGCTTTCGGATCCATTTTTCTAATGTGACCCATACATCATCAATGGGGTTCAGAACGGGCTCTGTGGTGGCCAGGAATGATAGAGAAATTATCTGCCGTGCTCGCTAAACCACTGTTGAATACATCTTTAGCAAGGTACGTTGGCACTGTCGTGCACGAAACGGACGTTACCTCTGGATAAAAGTCAACTTTACAGGATGAACTTGATGGGCCGCTGGTGGCCTACTGGTCAACTTTCGTGACTGCCACGGGGAAGACCTCGGGTTCGATCCCAGGCAGGTACAAACGCCCGAACCACTGAATATCCGCGGTGCGTCGGATGGGCACGTTTAGCCGTCGGACCCGGGGTACTGCCCCCCCGGTAATAAATAAGGGCGTCTTACTCTCCCTTTCTACCTAGCTTCCATGTACCTCTCCTATCGGGCACTCTAGCCCAAATCTCCTAGCTTCCTATTTCTGAGGGTTGTTTAAGACCTGGGGTCAGAAACTCCTTCCTACAATCATCTACATGATATCTGATCTGATGAACGTGATGGACAAGAATATTAAAATAATCCCCAAACAAAACGGGTTCCCTGATAAACCAGGGAACCCGTTAACCTTTTAACGACCATGATCCCAAAACCTTGTATCACTCTAAATACCATAACGCCCGAAACTGTTTGTGTTGGCTCATTCCTTTGTTTAGTAACAACAATAGTGACTGAGGGTGACACCTGCTGGTCCTTAATAGGTCATGCAAATTTGAAGAGCAGGTAAAGGTAGGAAATCTAACTCATTTTAGACAGGTGTTTCGGGCGGCTATGGTCGTTTGTATGGACGGGCATTTTGGTCGTTAAAGGGATATAAAAAAGGGTTCCTTGGTAATCCTGTAAGGTTGGTGTGCATCTCACCTTACAGGATTATCAAAGAACCCGTTTCGTACCAACATCATATGACCGTCACCATGACAGAATAGGGTTTATAAGGAAGGCTAGGTCCATTGTTACTCTTGGAGCTGCCGCTGAACTCTGTGGCTGCCGTGGGCATAGAACAACGTATAGCGCGACTCGTCAGATCACATGACATTTTCCCAGTCTTTCAGTGTCTAGTCACGGTATTCCTGACACCACTGTATACGACATCACACACTCCACACTATGACAGTGTAGTGTTTATAAGGAAATCTGGGTCCATTACTCCATGGGCTCCCGCCAAACTCTCTACCTATCGTTGACATAGAACAAGGTGTAGCGTGACTTGTAGGATCACGACTTTTTTCCAGTCTTCCCAGTGTCCAGTCACGGTATTCCTGACACCACTATATACGAACTTTCCGGTTTTTCGCAGAAATGTGGTTGCTGTATAAGCACGCGCCAGCTAGTACCGGTACTTTTCAATTCGCCAAGCATAGTTCTCTGACTCATGTGGATCAGGAACAAACTTCAGTGAACGCTTCCGTCAATTGCAGCATAGACGAAGTCGTGTTTCTTCGTACAAGACTTCCTCAAACGACGGTAATCTGGTTTCTGACAGGTTGTCATCGCGCCCCAATTACACCTCTTAGACAAGTAACGTGGATTATTTTTCCACTGATTAAAGGCCCAGGATATCTTACCATTTGAGAAACCAGACAGTTCAGCTGTTTCCAAAATCCTCGCTCAACCCTCGCTCTAACCAGACGTGAATTCTTTTATCGAATTCAAAAAGTTGCTTTGTTTTTCCAACTGCTACTGACAAGCAACTGTCTTCAATAGTTGCCTAAACCTGCTGACGCACGTGACCACGTATTTCGCCTACATTCTGCGTGAATGACATTTATGTAGCTCTGCTGAAATGTTTCTAATTCAGTGGCCGCTGTGTGCCGTTTCTGTTATTTGCGACACTTACAATCTTCTACAGTTTTTCTGATTAGGGTTTTTATTTTTAGGTCTCAAGAAACTGGAATGATCTCTTAGAACAGTTTCCCATAAAATCTAAAGAAAGATCTTAAGAATGAAGCTTCTTTCTTAAAGTTATAAATGACCTACACTTCAATCAGTTGTACATGTATAACCAACGGCATTGTCTTGGTTCATCGTTTGCCAATAAGAAACTGAAAGCGCTTTGCTTCTCAAGGTATACAGTATACAGTAGAACAGATTTTTATACGTTTCTCACTTATATGTAAAATATCGCCGATCCAAAAATTCTGAATTGCTCTTAATACTAAATTTGATCAAATATAAGTTAATCGAATTAGCTTTCTTTTCATTTTTAGCACGTCTTTTGTAAAAAAAAACAGATCGTGCTTATGTTATCGGCTTGTCCGTCCGTCCGTCCGTCTGTAGACACGATATCTCTGCAACTAATAGTCCGATTTTAAAAATTCTTTTTGAATTAAGACGCTTGAAATGTGCAAATGATGATCCTTTATTTCGTTTTTTTTACGATGCAAAATTTCGCCGCTAGAGGGCGTAAATGCAGATGATATCGAATTCAAAGCACATTCTAATCCATATATTTGCTTCTAAACATCCAATTGAAAAAATTCCTTTACTTTTCGATTCCATTCAAGTCAAAGAGTATTTTACGCACTTTTACAAGTTACGCATATATTCTCCGCTAGGGGGCGTAAAAGTAAATTGCTTTTCCCCAGATATCTCAGCTACTAAAGCTCCAATTTGAAAAATGTTTCCTTCCTTCAGTGGATACAGCTCGTGATGGGAAACATTTTGCATGTAATTTCTGATTTTTGGTATAAAATGGTTTGGCCACCAGGGGGCGTAAGTGTTGATTTCTACTTCTAATGTATTTCCAGCAAGATCTGAGCTTCTAAAATTTTGATTGAAAAAATTATTTCGTAGACCGATAATACTCACGTAAGCAAACTTTTCCGGAACATTTTCTTCTGAAAATAATGTATGGTTTCTAATGCATTATTTTAGAATATTTTCTAATACATTATTTTAAGAATATTTTCTTCTTAAAATAATGTATGTAAGTGTTATATTTCTGCTTTGTAGTTATTTGCAGCAAAATGTCAGCTTATAAAAGTCCGATTGAAGAAATTCTTTCGTGGACCGATACCGCACCTGTCGATAAACATCATTTGATATTATTTTCATCTTACAATAATGCATGGTTTCTACACCAGAGGGCGTACATGTCTATCTTATTTCTGTCAATATCTCTGCCTCTAAAAGTCCGATTCGAAAAATTCCTTCTCTGTCAGATAGCATATCCGGTGTAAAATGTTTCTCACATAAGTTCGAAATTTTCAAGTAATGCATAGACTTTCCGCTACGGGGCTTAAAGATAAATTGCGTTTTTCTCAATATCTCTGCTTCTAAAACTCCGATTTGAAAAATTCTTTCTGCAGCGGAAAACTCCGATTCCCTCATATGCTGAGAATTTCCAATCGGCTCCTGATAGGAAATTCTCAGCTTGTAATTTCTAATATTTGATAAAGAATGGTTTGACCACCTGGGGGCGTAAGAGTTAATTTCTGCGTCTGATGTATTTGCAGTAAAATCTGAGATCCTGACAACTGGACTAAAAGAATTATTTCTTGGATCGATACCGCTCACATTGAAAAACCTTTTGAAAATAATTTCTTTTTAAAAATAATGCATGGATTTTCCACGAAGGGCGAAGTTGCATATCTTATATTTGTCGATATCTCTGCTTCAAAGAGCCCGATTTGAAAAATTATTTCTTTGTTGGAGAGCGTTTCCGCTGGGAAATGTTTCCCGTATAAATTCAAATTTTTCTTAACGCACAAGTCTGCTACCAGAGGGCGTCAGTTGACGTTTCCGTTTACAGCAATATCTGCGGGTTTGAAAACCCGACTGAATTTTTTCTTCGGTCGTATACTCATTTTTTCCATACCGGTTTCATTGTTTTTTAACACTTTTGATAAATTTAATTCGTATCAGAGCGGATTCAAAAGACGTGCTCATTGCACCCGAAAATTCAGTGTCATCTTTCTTATTTTCTAGTGTTGTGGTATCGTGAATTAGAAATTTAAACAACGAAAATGGGAAATAACTAAATCCATCGCTCTTTCCACGTTAAGCATGATTTTCACCCTGGATTTCGCCCTTTGGATTATTGCTATAGTTACACTGAAGAGCAATTGAATTAGAGATACCTGTCTAGTAACGTGTAGCGCCACCTTTCGTTCTGATGACCGCGGCGATTCGTCTCGGCATGGACTCGACAAGACACCGGAGGCGTTCGGAAGCCATACGTACCCACGACTCCTGAACAAGCTCCCACAGTTCACGAAGATTTGATGAAGGGGGTCAGAGCCTCGAACATCTCTCTCGATGGCATCCCAGGGGTGCTCGATGGGATTGAAGTCAGGTGACCTAGCTGGCCAAGGAAGCGAGGTCACGTCGGTGGAGTGTTCGTCCAACCATTCGACCATTCGGATACAATTCGGGAGCGATATCACGGTGCATTGTCCTGCTGCAGAATGAGGTCCCCAGTGGGAAGTTGAAGACGCACAAACGCGAGCAAATGGTCGTCCAGGATATCCCGGTAACGTTGACCTGTGAGGAACGATGTCCGTACCAGGGGTCCCTATTCAGCTCACGTAAACAGTCCCCAGACGAGAATGCCACCTCCACCAGCTTGAAGTGTACCCTGCTGTCAAGAAGGATCCATCGCTTCATGTGGTTTGCGCCGTACTCGTATCCTGCCATCCGCATGTACCAACGTGAATCTCAACTCATCAGTCCAGGAAACATTTTTCCACATGTCTAGGGTCCAGTGGCGATGTTCCCGCGCCCATGCTAATCATTGCACCCTGTAATGGGCGGTCAGCAGCGGTACCCTCGTGGGACAATCGCTTCTGTAACCTCTAGCGAGGAGATAGTTCTGGATGGTGTTGCTGCTTACACGTTTTTTTGCACCAGCGTTAAATTACCGAGTGATTTCTTGCACTGTGACCCGAATATCAGCTGTTACAATGCGAGATAGCCGACGATGACCCCGCTCACCCACACGCTGTTGTCCACAGCAGTTGGCCTTTGCAGAGATGGTTTTACCGGATTCGATGTACTCACGGTACACCCGTGACACAGTGACTCGTGAAAATCCCAGTGCCTGCACGACTTCCGAGATGGAGTGACCCATTCGTCGGGCCCCGACAATTTGCCCACGATGAAATGCGCTTAGATCCTTCGTCTTACCCATACTGCGTCCGACTCTCACTGATTCCCGTCGCATCACTCCTTATATTGTCGGATGGCTGCATACGTCATGTCGTTTCCGTTTACAGGGCCGCTCACAGCGCCACATTTGCATAACGCCAGCTGTCTCTAATTCAATTTCTCTTTAGTGTGTAAATAGCCAGTGTCGTTAATGCCCACCAGATGGAGTCGTCTCAGTTGTAGATCCCATCTTACGGATTTATGATGTCAGATGCTGACTGAAAAAGAAAAATTCGCATAGCGCCGCGAATTGTTGACCGCTGTGGTGTAAAGCTAACGCGCTCGGCTAGATATCGAGAGATTCGGGATTCAATTCCCCGGCGGCGGCCGAATAACAATTTTTCGGTTGCTGTGCGTTGCTTAAGGTGGAAAGAGCGATGGATTTATTTGGATGATAAATCCATTGCCATATTATCGGATTTATTTGGATGATAAATCCAGCGCACGTATTTGGATGATTTTCAACGAAAATTGTGTTTGCCAAACTCTCTTCCCAACCTCCCACTTCGCCGCGAATTCCTTTTCCATTTTTAAATCTGCCACCCTTCGCCTTTTTCTCTTCCTGTTTCCTGTCATCCATCCGCTCTATGATTCATTCTGCGGAATACGCGCTGTCCTCCTGAGCTACCATTTGTCGGATTAATTGCCACCTGTAGTAGACCACTGCTATTGCTTGACGTTGTCATGTTTTCGTTGATGCCTTCTTTTGTATTCCCTTTCTAGCCTTGGAGCGATGACTTTATTATCTCGTAAAGCCTTGTCTCTCTTAAAAAGACAAACTGGAGAGTTTGAAGGAAGTTAATGAAAATCACATGGTGACGAAAATGATTTTAGCTGCAAAATAAAAAAATCCTAGTATACGAATGCACAGAGATTGAGCAGAGTGCAAGATTTTCAGGTTAAACTGCATCGAAAAAACTACGTGTTCAAGCTAGAAATTTTGCATATTGCGAGCATATTTTTATTCAACACTTCGAGTAGTGCCCTGTCGTTAATAATCCCGTAATCGGTCCACTACTCACCGAAAAAAGCAAGGAAGTCGCAAAACAAAGTAAGCGTAAAGCAAGACGCCCATTTCTCAGCTGGATGGCGTCATCTATTTAAAAATAGGTATTTCATAGTTGGGAAAATTCTCAGTGATGAATCTGGAGAAGTTTCTTTTGATGCCATAGACGAATGGAAGATAAATTTAGCAAACATTTCCAAAGTCTGCAAGCGTAAAGGAACACTGCCATGATTGGAAAATAAATAAAAAAACTATCCTACCAATTGTCCTTTCATGCTGTGACCCCGATGGAAGTGAAGAATTAACACCTTTCATCATCGTAAAATCTGCAAGACCCGGTGTTTTAGAAATATTAAAACTCTACTCAGTACTTACGCTGCCGACAATACGTCATGGATGACAGCTGCGCATTTCACAGATTGGATGAACAAAATAGATGCGAAAATGAAGAGGAAAAGCGAAAGATTCTTCTCTTATTGAGTGCAGTTTTGGCCACCTTCAAGAAGTAGAATTTTTTTAAATGCATCAAAGTTGTATTTTTGCACCCAGATTGCACGAGCTGTTTTCAACCGACGGATTTAGGGGTCGTCAAGTGTCTTAAGCATCATCACTGAAAGCGCTCGAAAATACTTCTCATGCCAAAATTAAAAAAAAAAATCGTGAAAGTAACCTCGTACTCTTCGCAGATAATTTCTGCTATGCATCTTTCGAAAGCCAAGATCTTTGTGTGTGAAATTAAACGAATGTACATATTTATATTTACGTACAATATATTGCATTTGTTCGCGTCACTCACAACCACACCGAGCCACAGTCCTGTACACATTAAGTGGAATTAAATGATAACAACAAAAAATAAGATTTACTAATTCCTGACATTAAGTGGTACTTAGACAGGTGGATTAATGAATGTTGCTTTTCGTAAAACTGATGAAAGAAAATTTGCCAGTCACAAAATTAAATATTTACTGAATTATGGCGGCGGAAATAGTAAAGTTTTAGTTTTAGTTTTTCAAAAGCAATATTTATTAATAATATTGTTAATATTATTCAGATTTAAGCAAACGTGAGAAATGACCCTGACACCGATTACATGCGATGTGCTTTGAAAGTCAATTTGCTCATGCGCGAGCTAAAATCTAACCTCAAGATGGAAAGAAAGCCTGAATCGCAAGTGTATTAGGGAAAGGGGTTGGTGACTTTCGGTCTGGGACATCGACAGGTTATAACTCCATTGTGTAATTTACATAATTCCAAAGCTCCCGTCAATAGCAGGCAATCCCTTTTCATTGTATTTATTTTCTTATAATTCCTCTGTATACTTTACTGCGCTCGGCAAAGATAGAATCAAACACATTTTTGTAACGGCTTTAATCAAATTTAGCATCAGGTTTTCAAAATTTACGCAAATTTGCAATTTGATATTTTTACGTTTATGTAACACGTGATGAAATAATATCCAGTGATAGTTTAGTAAAATATATTGTTGAGTGACAATGAAAGTATTGTTGCATCACTTCATAGTTCAGCACGTGCACGAACAGATTTCAAAAACGGTTTTGATAATAATGCACCGTTACCCATTTTCGTTACATCGAAATGTTTCACTTGTATTTATTTCACTACTATCGCGAAAGATGCATAGAATCAAAAATTTGCACTGAACGTGATGAAATCAATGGACATTTTTCAGGGCATGGAATCATGTTTCGTCGGAGACAATACTTCACTGTTTGGCAAAGATGGAGTTCGATATTTGACATAGGCATGCGCTCTTCCAGACGATTTTGTCTTCCAAGATGACATCGTCATGAGATTTGGCTGGAATGCTATAAAATAGTAGCAGATGCGTTTATCTTCCAAGATTACATGAGTCGCGACGTGGATTTGGCAACGTCATCACTTATGAACCTAGATGAAATGGTAGAGAACAAAATTAGCCTCCAGTGGTGAGAATAATGATGATTCTCAGGTAAGTGCGCAAGCACCCGAATTTAGCGATACACTGAAATCGTTCGACGTGGATAGGACCTGCTTTCGTAACCATAATACTAATGAAAAAAACACGAATGTACTCAAATAACTTTAAGAATGCACTGTTTCAACTTAACAGTAAATAACGAAAACATTAATGATTTTTTAACACCACGTTAATGTATACCTGTCTTTCAATATGCTACATCACATCGTCTTGTGTAAAAAATATCAATCGTGAATGAAACAGTAGCAGAGCTGTAACATTCTCCAACATATCGTCTTTTGTAAAAAATATCAATCGTGAATGTAACAGTGGCAGCTCCGTAACGGTCAACATCATATCTTCTTGTGTAAAAAAATATTAATCGTGAATGAAACAGTAGCAGGGACGTAACAGTCTACATCATATCTTCTTGTGTAAAAAATATCAATCGTGAATGACATAGAAGCAGGGCCGTAACGGTCTATAGCGTATCTTTTTGTGTAAAAAATATCAATCGTGAATGAAACAGTAGCAGGGCCGTAACGGTCTACATCATATCTTCTTGTGTAAAAAATATCAGTCATGAATGACACAGCAGCAGGGCCGTAACGGTCTACATCATATCTTTTTGTGTAAAAATATTAATCGTGAATGAAACAGTAGCAGGGCCGTAACGGTCTGCATCATATCTTCTTGTGTAAAAAATATCAGTCGTGAATGAAATAGTAGCAGGGCCGTAACGGTCTACACCATATCTTCTTGTGTAAAAAATATCAACCGTAAATGAAACAGTAGCAGGGCCGTAACGGTCTACCTCATGTATTCTTTTGTAAAAAATATCAATCGTGAATGGCACAGTAGCAGAGCCGTAACGGTCTTCATCGTGTCTTCTTGTGTAAAAAATATCAATCGTGAGTGAAACAGCAGCAGGGCTGTAACGGTCTACATCATATATTTTTGTGTAAAAGATATCAATCGCGAATGACACAATAGCAGGGCCGTAACGGTCTATATTATATCTTCTTGTGTAAAAAATATTAATCGTGAAAGAAAAAGTAGCAGGGACGTAACGGTCTACATCATATCTTCTTGTGTAAAAAATATCAATCGTGAATGACATAGTTGCAGGGCCGTAACGGTCTATATCGTGTCTTCTTGTGTAAAAACATCAATCGTGAATGAAACAGTAGCAGGGCCTAAACTGGGCGTAAATTGATGCTCTGGGAGATATAAAAAAAATAAAAATTTCTAAATAAGAAAAGAAAGTTTCACCCTTAAGTATTTTCTTTTTAAAGACTTCAATTAGTGTCATACAGTATTCCATGCAGTTAGCCAGGGTACAGAGCAACATACATTGTGAGGTGTGAACATCTGATACCCATAAAGGGAATTTTCCAAAACTGTGAATATAAACACATAAAACAATATGCTGATATGCCTAACCTCTATGACTTTTCCGAACATGTCATTGGGATGAGGATCTAATTAATCATTTGTGCTCTGTCGCAGATAGTTTGCCGAGCGTTTAACCTTGAAAGGAATTTTTCCAAGACCTACCCCTAAAGCTTTTCTTATTGTTACGTTCACTTACCGATACTCATTGGCTCTGCGCTGTTTTGTTTTTCGGCGTTCATTTCTGTGGAGTGTTGTGTTGTCGGCGTTAACATAACGTTTAGGCTTTACTTTGTATTTACCACCTGTGGTTCTTAGGCATTTACCTAGTTTTTACATTTTTAATAAAAGTATGTCAAAAACCTGAAGTGCAATTTCTCGACGATCATAATACTTTCCGTTAACAGCGGAGTGTGAAAAAGTAAAAAACAACGTATTATTTGAGTGGAACTCGAAGGGGTGTAATTTCAAATCTCGCCTACCAGATCAGAAAAGCTTGCTACGATCCTGAACAGTAGTAATACTTTGCATAATATGTACATTACAGTATATGTACTACATACTGTAATTAAAAGTTCTGTAATGGTATGCAGTGTGACTGATATCAATAAATTAAAAAAAGCTATGAAGAAAAAGATAACTGAAAATACTAGTACACTAGAGGATAAAGGTATGCATACTATGTATTACTTGGCACAATAACACTAACGGCTACAGCCTACGTTGCAACAAAACAGTGTGCTGTCATCTATGGACGGAAATGTGCCCTGTTCGTCTACACGGTTTTTTTATTACACGTTAATTTTACTTGTTATTTTGAAAAGCGTATAAATGGGGTTCCATTGTATTTGAGCTTGGGTTAAAGTTGTGTTCTATGTTTCCTATTAACTTCTGAAACTCCAAACTATCTCAGCTAAAACGAATGTGGAAACTACTAGCAATTGCATTTATGATATTGTGAAATATCTGTAATACAAAATAAGCGAATCAGAAAATTTCAAAATACAAAAGCGAGGAAATACGTTATTTATGTAAATAGAACAAAAGATGCCGATGGCATATTCGGAAAACATATGCACACATGTTCGCATATCTTTTTCTTCAGTCTCATACTGACCGCACCTGAGCGAAAATTTCTTTAAACATTCCCCCGATTTCCAACCATTTTTAATTGTCTTTTCCTAAACTGCTTGACTTCAGGGATGTTTCTCTCAAGTAACAGCTTGATGTTTGGATGTTGTTTCCAGAAATATAAGCTATCTATTGCTTTTTTGTAACTTACTTATACCAGGTGTTTAAAAAAATAGAAACAAGCTTGTGTATCTTTAACGGTTGTTCACAGATACATACTTTCAATTACAAAAATACTCAAAGCTGCGTAAAGACCTACGACATGGCACTTACACCGCTGTAGGGGGCATTTGTGTAAAAATAAAATTACTTTTTTATACAACCATCGCAGAAACATAATTTCAATCAAAAAATTGCGAAATATCCTGATTAGCCTAAAAAATCAAACCCCGTCATTCTGCTTGCAAAACTCCCGGAGATATTCGCGACAAAAGTTGTAAAAAATGTATTGGTTGGAGCCCGTTTACGGAGAACAGCAGCTTTTCCGCTGCATAGCTGTGGAGAGCTCAAAGCGAGTAACGGAAGAGCTATCGCGCGTGCAGGAAGGAAATTATGGCAGCCGAACGTCTGGTTCTTGCCCTTGTGTGGAAATTGCTGCATAGATGATTAAAACAGCTGTAACACGAGAGGAAAAATATGCTTCCGTCTTGATGGTGTAAGAAGCAAATGTATTGTACTAAGTTCAAAAAGTAGGAACTGTACACCAAATTTTACTCAAAATAGTATAACTATATACTAAAAATCCGAAAATTTCTTGGCGTAGAATAAAAATCAAAATTTCCAAGCTTTAGCACATCAACCAGATGGCTTTCTCAAGGAAGGTAGACAGCTAACTGCAAATTGGATAATAGAACGTTTCAACACTTTAAACGCGGGGACTTGACTAGATAATAAATGATTAGGAGCATCAAACAAAGATCTTCGCTCTTTCCACGTTTATAAGTGAGTCACGGAAAAATTCTCATTGGCCGCCACCGGGAATCGAACCCAGGGTCTTCCAGTTACGCGCCAGATATGCTTCCGCTACACCACAGCGGCCTCGAATTCCTCCAGACTCACACACGCTAACTGCCAAGCCAAGTTGGCAGGGTGCTTCTTGGAGCCCCGCAGAATGCTGGGGATTCACCAAAGATGCTAAGCAACAATTGAAGATATAATTAGAAGGCGAATGAATAATTAATACAGACATTTAACGTGGTCCAGGAACATCAAATAAAGATCTTCCCTCTTTCCTCGTTTATAAGTGAGTCACAGAGAAATTCTCATTGGCCGCCACCGGGAGTCGAACCCAGGGTCTTTCAGTTACGCGCCGGATATGCTTCCGCTTCACCAAAAACTGGAAGACCCTGGGTTCGACTCCCGGTGGCGGCCAATGAGAATTTTTCCGTGACTCACTTATAAACGTGGAAAGAGCGAAGATCTTTGTTCGATGTTCATGGACCACGTTATATGTCTGTATTAATGATTAGGAGCAAACGTGATATTTGGAAGAAACGAGGTCACTTGAGAACATCGAATTCAAAACCTTTCGACTTTGCGTTTTGAATTCGTCTCAACGACCATCCACAACTAAAGCTTTTTCTGTGTTATTATTACTTTAATGATTGGCAAATTGAAAAACAGTTATGTGTTCGCAGGGACTATTTTCGGTGATAATTGGTGATGCGCACTAAGTTCGTGCTGCTGCTCTTTTAATCATCTGTGTACATAGGCATAACAACTGAGGCGGTAAAGGGGTCAGGACACCCCTAGATCTTCAGAGCCGGGGTTCTCCAATGTAAAGGTCCCCACAATTTTTTTCCGGAATATAATGATATAATGCACACTTTTTTTATGATATGAACCAACTAAATTTAATAATATTAGATTGTGATTTTTCGTAGAATGCAAACACGAGTATAATGTGAAATTAATAAAACAGCAATAACGATTCCTAATCAGCAAAGTCAGCTCTACAACTTTGTAATTTACATTTCTTCCCTATTTATCATAGTTTTACAGTTGTGTTTGCTAAGTTCCACAATTCGCCAACAGAGGCGCCGTGCCCGTTGGATTGTGCCACAGCAACTGCTTTGCTCCTGCGTGTCTGTGTGTGTAGGGGGTCCCAAACTATCTTATAAGTATGTATATATTATTATATGTATATATATGTATACATATATTCTGGGGGAGGGTCCGATCACTGCGTATGTGTGATCTCCCCCTCCCCCCATCCGCCCCATTTTGAAACATGCTTACGCCACTGTCTGTGTAGCAATTTCTTCAGGAAAGCAAGAATCAGACTTTCGGAAGTGGCTAGTTCCTGCACGCGCAAGAACACTTCCCTTACGCGCTTTGAGTGATCCAGAGCTATCGAAACCAGCTACCGTTCGCATTAAACGGGCTCCAGAAGCCACGTTTTTACAATTTTCATCGTGAACATATACCCGAGTTTTGCAAGCAGAATAACGGGATTCGTTTTCCGGACTGATTAAGACATTGTCCAACTATTTTGATTGAACTTTTTTTCTGCGATGGCTGTATAAAACGGGGTGCGGCTGCCATGTAGTAAGTCTTTATTTTGTTTTGAATATTTTTCAAATTGGAAGTATGTATCTGTGATTAGCCATTGAAAGAAACTTTTATGCAAACGATTAGCATTGCAGGGAATATGCAAATCATATGCGTCCGGCACGCCACCGAGAAGCACTATAAGAAGGGTACACAGAAGGCGGGGTGTAAGTAGTGGAAGTGTGTCGTGCTGCCGGACCTGTGCATGGGAAGATTCCTGATGCCGCGTCACAGAATACGGCAGTCATTGCAACACGTTTTGGAGTTCGACAGAAGACGAACAGCGGCTTATCGCGACAGCGGTTTATTGTACCGAGACATCAGCGCCCGTGTGGGACGACATCCAGCCACAGTGAGGCGAGTATGGATTCGGTGGATGCAGGAGGGACGGACGGACCGACGTGAGCGATTGCCGCAGCCGCTGCACAACACCGAACGAGAGGAACTACATGTTGTGCGACGGTCATTGACGGCTGGCAACGCCACATCACGAACGTTAGCGCAGGAATTAGGGTGTGTTGCGCAACAACCTGTGTCAGCACGTACCGTTCGACGTCCTCTGCAGGAGCGGGGACTTGACGCACGGCGCCCATTGCTCCGATTACCAGTGACGTCACACCACCGGCGAGTGCGGCGACAGTGGGCCGTTGAACGCCGCACCTGGACTGGGGAATGGCACGACATTGTCTTCTCCGACGAATCCCGCTTCTGCCTGCAACACCACGATGGTCGGATCCGCGTGTGGCGGCACCGCGGCGAGATACTGTAGGATTCCTACATTATGCATCGCCATACCGATCCGTCGCCTGGCGTTATGGTTTGGGGCGCAATTGGATATGACACCCACACCCCTCTGGTACGCATCGCCGGTACACTCATCAGCCACTGCTACAACTCCGACGTTTTGGAGCCTGTAGTCCTCCTTTACCGGCAGGACCTACCAGCGGCCACTTTTCAACAGGAGAATACGCGCCCGCACGTGGCACGCATCGTGCAACAATTCTTCACGGCCCACCAGGTGTCACTGCTGCCGTGGGCCGCCTGCTCTCCCGAAATGTCGGCCATAGAACACGTCTGGTCGCTAATCGGCAACCGAGTGGCCCGGCAAGCACCATCCGTGATGAACAGTGGCAACGTGTGGAAGCAGCCTGGACCGACATACCCCAAGCCCACATCCAAAGCCTCTTCCGTTCGATGCCGCGGCGTGTAGCGGCCCTTATTGCAAGCCATGGGGGCCACACGGACTATTGATATCGGCGTGTTCCGCAAGTCGCACGGGCCTGTAAGCTCAATCGTTTCATCTTTGTATGTGTTGTTATGTGTCAAGTAAATCTGACTTTGCTATCTCGTGTCCTTTTTGGTGTTGAATTTTGGGTGGGCAGCAGTGTATATTTGATTCCGATCCTTGTTTTGATTAGAGCACAGAGGCGTAACTAGGGCGTTGCAGAACTCAAAAGCATTTGGGAATATCATCACTTTTTCATCTTTTGTATTTCGCAGTCCATTTAGAGCTGTGTCAGTCACCCGTCATGGTTTGCACACCTGAATGCACGTACAACTAATGAGGGAAACGCACATAAGGATATCAAACAGTGAACAAGAGATACGAGAAAACAGCCCATTCTGGAACAGGTGGATGTCAAAGGTCAACTATCCAGACATTAATTAGCTGAGTTCGTTAATAACCAGGGTCGGCTTCTTTGAAAGTGGTGCAGTATTCCGATGGTTCACCCTAACAAGTGTTTTGCGGAGAGAGTGAATCTATAAAGAAATGCTTATGAGAAAATGTAATGCAGAAAAGATGTCCGCAAATCGAATTTCTTCTTTCATGTAACAAAAACCAGAAATTAATGAGATACAGTGAACGTGTTTGTCGCAACATATGTCTTTGAAACGCTTGATTACCATGTAAAAAATAAGGGGTGTGAATTCACGGAAAATTTCTGAAAATAAAGTTCATCAATTTTGCCGATAGATGTCCGCCTTTTTCAGAAATTTCTGTTTTTTAAAAGTGCCTGTTTATTTTAACTTCCGTATTTTTACAAATTTTCCATAGTCAGAAATTCTGTTTATTTCAGAAAAAATCTACACTGACGGAAAAAAAAAATCCCAACACCAAGAAGGGGTTGTGTTAGATAAGCGACAGTTGGTAGGCCGTGAGAGTACATCTGTAAGATGACGTCTATGCAAATTTCGCGCTCGGCGCATACGTGTGTCGCTAGTAGCGCCCCTCGGAACATGCAAATCAGGTTTGCTGTAAATATGCGTTGCAATGTTCGAGAGCATTAGTTATCGTTGAGATTCAACGTAGGGTGCTGATGTTAGTCAAGAATGCTTTTAAGAAGACGAAGAAGCCATTATCAACAGCTCACGGAGTTTGAACGAGGTCGTGTAATAGGACTACGAGAAGGTGGATTTTCTTACCGCAATATTGCAGAACACTTGGCAGGAATGTAGCCATTCTGCATGATTGTTGGCAGCGGTAGTCAAGGGAAGGTTCTACCTCAAGAAGACCGGGTTCCGGCCGGCCACGTGGCACTACTGAGAGGGAAGACTGCCGTGTACGGCGTATGGCCGTGGCGCATCGTACCGCATCTGCGGAAGCAATTCAAGCTGCAGTTGCCACCACAGTGACACAACGAACTGTTACAAATCGGTTACTTGAAGGACAGCTCCGAGCCATACACCCTGTAGCGTGCATTCCATTTACTCCAAACCACTGCCGTTTGCGACGTCAGTGGTGTCAAGCTAGAGCTCATTGGAGGACGGAGTGGAGATCTGTTGTGTTTTCTGATGAAAGCCGGTTCTGCCTGGGTGCCAGTGATGGCCGTGTGTTGGTTAGAAGGAGGCCAGGTGAGCGCCTGCAACTAACTTGTCTGCGGCCGAGACACACTGGACCTACACCTGGAGTTATGGTCTGGGGAGCAATTTCCTATGACAGCAGGAGCACTCTCGTGGTTATCCCACGCACCCTGACGGCACAGTTGTACGTCGGTCTGGTGATTCAACCTGTTGTGCTGCCATTCATGGACAGCATTCCAGGGGGTGTTTTCCAACAGGATAAAGCTCGCCCGCATACCGCTGTTGTAACCCAACATGCTCAACAGGGTGTCGACATGTTGCCGTGGCCTTCTAGATCACCAGATCTTTCACCAATCGAGCGCGTATGGGACATCATTGGACGACAACTCCAGCGTCACCTCCTACCAGCATTAACCGTCCCTGTATTGACCGACCAAGTGCAACAGGCATGGAACTCCATCCAACAAACTGACATCCAGCACCTGTACGACACACTGCATTCAACATTCTGGCGGTTACACTGGTTATTAATGCACCAGCATTTCACATTTAAAATGGCTCTTCTCGCGCTTACATTAAGCTGTGATCTTTAAACCTTAATCGATTAAATATGTTACGTATACAAATGTATTGCCGCCATTTCGTTCTCTACAACTATTTTTTCGTGGTGTTGGGATTTTTTTCGTCAGTGTATTTCAGGTTTTTCCGCATTTAAATTGAAATTCCGCAAAATGGACGACCCTGGATTTTTCAGCTCTTGCCACAGACAATCTATCAGCTGTAGTCATAATCGGAACCCAGTCGTTTGGGTTGGTTCAACAGGAAACACCTGCCTTTTAACCACTGAGCCACAAACGCTCGGAAATCTGAATCACGTACATTGTCAAATAAATTGCGCGACGATAATTGTTATTGTCATTGATGTGTGTTATTTAGTCATTTTATTTTCTGTTGGTTGGAATAGGTTTGTAATATTTTTTTCTGTGGGAAGGGAAGACTTTTCACAAATTAAGCATGTTTCATCGTGATTTTTTTGAGCAACAAAATGCTTTGCAACTTGATTTTTTTAAACTGGCAATGACTCAGTTATCTTTAAAAAAGGTGAAATATAGCTTTTATAGAATTATTTAACAAAAAACTACTAAATATAAAATTTACTCTTGATAGCTATAATAGCTTTTGTCTTAAGTTGTCCAAAACTGGTGAATTGGCATCGTATAATAATCTGTACAATAAGTCAAGTACTCGGTTTCTTACAGTAACACAATATAGAATTGATAACTGGTGCACAAAGTAGGTGAGAGGGGAAGAAATATCCTGTGCCACAACAAACAATATTCATGTGATATGCTATCCACAATATCCGATCTCGCTACGTAACTTCAAAATCAGATCCTTCGACATACGATTGAAATTTAAAAATTAATCAGACCTCAAGTATTCTCACCAGTCGCTCCTATTATCCGTAATTTTTCGTCATACAGATACGGAAAAAATGAGAATGAAGTTTTTCAGTTAATATACGAAAGGAATTGCGCAAAAGGTTCTGAAAATTCAGAATTTCCCGTAAACACATCTCTAAAACGGTAATAAACCGTCAATAAAGAAAAAAACTGCGGAAAGGTTTGAAAAAATTCAGAATTTTCCCGTGGTACGAAAAATCCGTGAAATTCCGGTTTCTTTCTGTCGTTTCAGGGAAAAGGATGTATCAGAAATATGCTTCGTTAATTCACGAAAGAAATGTCGGAATGTGTCTCGTGAAAATTTTCAAATTATCCTTGGTTAATTTCATAGAATTGTTTGTAGATCCAGACTCCGCCAATGGCATCGCGTAAGTATATACTTGCGAGTCAGGCACAAGCACATAGCTCCGATCAGCTGTATGATATATTTGAATTTCACACTGAATCACGTGGATACATTTTTTCTTGTCTGGGGGCCCACCATGAACAACACAATGATCTACAAGCAGTTGCCAGCCTCTCATATATGGCAATTGGCTCCACAGGAGGGAGAGACCGAGTGTCTAAAGACAAACACACCGAACCCGGACCCACTCTCAGGTGAAAGGTCAAGAATGGCCAGCTCTTTGGCTACTGCTTAGCTAAGGCGGCGGTGCAAACATTTGTTCGTCATGTATAGATTGTTTTCTGCCTTCTTCTACGCAAAAGAATCAAGATCAAAACAGTCGAGATTAGGGAAGAAGATTCAGAAGTTATTTTTCTGTACCATTTCTTACGCTGCAGAACAAAGCGTGTGTGAAATGCATTTCGTACTTGCATAGAATTTGAGAAAAAGTAATGATTGTTGGTTGCTTTTGTGATTTGTAATCTTCTCCCAGCATTGGGCAGGCCATCCAACATGATGTATTCTTGGAAAAGGATACTAACGGATTCTCTGACTGCATTCGGAGGCAGTGCATCTTGGTGACTATACAGAGGATATTCACACATTCTTAAAACGTTTTTGATAAAAAAATACAGAAAAGAAAAGAAGTTTAAAGAATTGAAACTGGTAACAGCGTAATAGACGAACACGAAAGAAACATCTGTTGCAGTTAAACATCGTCTACTAAGAAAATGGCGCACGTAAACAAACTGTGGGTAGAAGGTTATGTTTTTGCTCTTTACAAAGAGAAATATTCTATTCTGTAACTAGGAAACGCTGTGAAAATCACGGAACAAGCATTTCTAAATGTAAAATAAGCCATATTATTAATAATAGAAGGAAAAATCGTGAAGCATTGCTTTTAACAGTAAAAGCAAAACTCCAAACGAATATCCAAAGAAGGTACGTACTTTCACGACTATTTAAAAGTAAGGTCTCTGGTTTTAAAAGAAAATCCACCTACCCAAAGAGCAATTTGTAAGTTGTTAAAAACAACTGTATCAAATGTAAACAAGGTAATAACAAAATATTTGAATCTGGAAAAAACAAAAAAGCATAGTCTTCACCACCTTTTCCCTAGGCACGTGACTAAGCGCTGAACAAGGTGTGGACTTCTATATGTAAATCACTTTGCTAGAGGCAAAAGAAAAATAAGATCATGTTTCATCAATAGTCACAATGGAAATTCATTGTGACTATTGATGAAGCATGGATCTACCTAAACGACTGTACCAAAAAAAGGGCGATTTGCTATCGCAATAGGACAGAAAAAGACTTACAAACTTGGTTCAAAGAATTCAAAGAAAGCTTCAGTAAAGGATACATGATTATTGTTGGTTTCTCATACAATAAGAAATTAAAGTAAAGCTGAAAAAAAAACTTAAAAAAATAATTCTTCATATTAACAAAATAATGTTTGAGCTCCTATATTTAAAGAGAAAATACCTTTCCTTTTATCCACAATGCCTTCAAAATGTAGAACATCATCAGTATAAAGCTACCAGTCACATACGTCGAAACCTACCACTCTATTTCTTGAAAAAATGAAAAAAGAGACGGGTATCAAATCTATACCTTTTGCTCATTTTTCTTCAAAGTCCCCTGATCTGTCATCAATGAATCTGTCACCAATCCTTCATGCTGCTAAAAAGAGCGTTTTCTTAACTTAGACCTAAAACAATGTTTAGACTATGGAAAGCAATGGAAGAGGAGTGGAATAAAATGCCACTACCAATTTTAAGAAATGATCTGTTATCTTAGAAATAGATGAAGGTTCATAGTCCAGAGAAAGGACTATCAGGTAGAGCATTTAAGAAATAAATAATTTCATTTTAAACATTAATTATCTTGCTGGAAAATCGTTCTAAAAATGTGTAAACATCCTCTGTGAATGCCATATGGAGAAGAATAAAATGGTTCCGTGTAGCCTTCCGATAAAACAGTGCCCATCTCGAAGCATTGCTTTAATACGTAAGCCTTAGATTATGGTTTTTATGGCTATACTTTTCAATAAACAGATAGCTGATAATAATTTTAATAAAATAATGTTACATGTGTACTGGGCCGTATTTAGGCATAGGCCTAATGTGCCTGGGCCGAGGACGGGAACTTATGGGGCCTGCCAAAAAAAAATGAACACTAAATAGTTTTAAAATGCATTTCGAGAATACGCGCTGTGTGGTAATGTTTGAACGGAAAGGGATATTTAGCCCTACGTGAATGAGGAAAGTTTCGTACCGCGGAGCGGGCTGGCAGAGGTGGTAGTTGGTGACACTGTTTGTGTGACAATGGTATTAAGGTGGTTCCACCTAAAATCTCAGCCTTATGTTCCCAATGGTAAAACTTCTTAACATATTTTCTTCGCAATTAATGTATTCCCAAGGATGAAAATTTGCACATCGATAAAACTAACTTTAAGTTATAGCATGGGATACTTAATACTTGCTAAAGCATAAAAATAACTAAGCAATCCAACATCTGTTTGTCTACTGACGTCACCAATGTACAGGTCGCGCCATCTATTAACAGTCTGAACATTACTCAAAGAAAAATGATTGATTTTTAATGTAATTATAGTTATGTTTTAGAAAGTATTAAGCATCTCATGTTATAACTTAAAGTTAGTTTTATAGATGTGAAAATTTTGATCCTTGGAAATACATTAATTTCGAAGAAAATATGTGAAGAAGTTTTACCATTGGAAGCATAAGGCAGAGATTTTAGGTGGAAGCACCTTAAGCAACTGCTGTTTGAAAGTGGAACGTACCCCAAGGGCGTGGGTCACGGGGTTCTGCTACCGGGTACGTAACCTAAAACCATGAAAAGAGAGGTTTGTTTAAACGAGTTGTGACTGCAAAATGCTAAGCATATCAGTATGTTCTGTGTTTTTTATTGTAGCTTTAGTATTCAAAGATGTTTGATATACTCGTACCGGAGGTGTGAAACATAAACATTGCATTACACTATTACAAAATAAATAGCCGAAGACGCTTAAGTGGCGCAAAATACCGCTGATTGGTGGAAGAGAAGAGGAAGAAAAGTGAATTATTGTTAAGCATCAAAGCTACGCTGTTTTCCCCCCAAAACACAATTCAAACTGAAGCACGTTCGTCTCAATTAATCACCGAAAATAAATATAATGATACAGATAAACTTAGTGAGGGTGCACCTACTTTTAAGAGTGTTTTTAGTAGGCCCAGTGTTGACGAACAAGCATCGAAAGAAAACGAAATCTTAAAACCATTGTATGACCCGCTTTTTCCCGTGATAAATCACGTCACACGCCACTACTATGTCCAAAATGGCGTGAATCATGATATGAAGAGCAATTTTTACCACTTCTTTTGCACAAAAGATCGTGCTTATGTTATGGGTCTGTCCGTCTGTGTCTCTGGAAACTATGTCTTTGGAACTATTAATCCGATTTCAAAAATTATTTCTTCATTTAGAAGCTTGAAATGTGGGAATGATGATCCTTCTATTTCGTTTTTTCCCGATGCACAACTTCGCCGCTAGACTAGGCCACAATGTAAATGCAGGTGATATCGAATACAAAATGAATATGCTTCCTTCTAAATATCCGATATATATTAAAAAAAACATATAAATAAAAAAAATTATGAAATATATATAGGCCTAATATACAAAAATATATATAAATAAATATAAATGTTAAATTTATATATATGTAAGGTCAGGTGATGCGTAACATCACAGCCTCTCCTTGACAAATGTCAACCCCGCCTTCTCGTGGTGCATCCTGTTCCCACTAAAGGGGCTCTGACGACCGCAAATAGCGGTATAACTATACCATCGGGATCAGAGGAAATGCTATCCCACACTCACCAACCCGCTTGGCCAGCGTGGTGAGTTATGGCCAAACACCTCCAAAATGACTCTACAACTTAAATCTTGGCCCTCAGTCTCCGGCAGCTGGAATGTACCTGGCCAAGGCAGCGGCCAGTGCGACATGAAGGCAGAGGGTGCTAAGAATCCCCGGAGGACCGGACTAGGCTGCCATTTGATGCTGACCTTGGCTATCTACAACGGACGCTCCCTATCTTCTGATTCAAGGCTTCTTGAATTGGAAGAGGAACTACAAAGGATCAAGTGGGACATCGTCGGGCTAAGTGAGGTAAGGAGAAGATCTCATTGAACTGAAAAGTGGACATCTCTTCTATTATCGAGGGACAGATACTGGCAGAACTAGTGGTGTTGGATTTATAATAAACAAGAAACTGAAGGATAAAGTGGTAGAAGTTGAAAGTTCCTCTGACAGAGCTGCATGACTCATTATCCAACTATCGAGAAGATACCAGGCTCAGATTATTCAAACTTATGCACCCACCACAAGTTATCCTGAAGAAGAAATTGAAGAATTTTATGAGGAAATTCGTCATCTAAATAATAAAGGTAAGCAGCACTTGAAGATAATTATGGGAGATTTCAATGCAAAAATAGGGCACCGGCAACAGAATGAAACTTCAGTAGGTAAATTCGGTCACGGCAACAGAAACCAGCGTGGAAATACTCTCGTTAAGTTTGCAGAGGCAGAAGGATTTTTCATCTTGAATTCCTTTTTCAAGAAAAAGCCACACAGGAAATCGACATGGAGACATCCAATTGGGACGACAAGTGAAATTGATTTTATTATGTGTAACAAGAAATTCGTCATCGAAGACTGCAGTGTGCTAAACAAGTTCAACACAGGTAGTGACCATAGATTGGTGAGATGTAAGATGCACCTCAACACTAAACTGGAACGTGGCAAGCTCATAAGACAAACAAAATGTATTGACATAACCAACCTTAAAAAACACCATAATACTTTCAAGTTGGAACTGAAGAACAGATTCTCTGCTTTAGATGGCCTAACATCGGAAGAAGTGGATATTTCGGAAGTTAACAGAAAAGTAACCAAAGCTCTTATGGAAACAGCAACAAAATTAGCTGGGTCTAAGAACAAGTTGCATGTAAACAAATTATCAGGAAAAACCAAAATGTTGATGCAAAAAAGAAGAGAGATGAGGACAACTAAAGAAGATGTGACTTCCAAAGTGGAATATATAGAGCTATGCAAGACAGCACGAAAAAGTATCACTGAAGACGTAAGGAAATTCAACTGTGAGCTAGTGAGGAAAGCAATTGAAAACAACCAAAGCCTAAAGATAGCAAAGGGACATCTCAGTAAGGGAAGAAAACAGATTATGGCTCTGAGAAAAGAAGATGGTTCTATAACAAGAAATAGAGGCGAAATTTTGACAAGAGTGAAAGATTTCTACTCCAAATTATATGAAAGGGATGATACATGTACTCCAGACATCATGAAAGGTACCAGAGTTCTTCCAGTCCTCTCAGCAGAAGTTGCTCATGCAATCAAGAACATGAAGCGGGGGAAAGCTCCAGGAGAAGATGAAATTACTATAGACATCATACAAGAAGCAAGTGGAGAAATTGAAACAGTACTCGCTCAAATTTTCACTCGATGCCTTAATGAAGGGAAGATTCCTGAGGATTGGAACAATGCTACAATGATCCTGCTACATAAAAAAGGTGACATTGAGGATCTCAGGAACTACAGACCTATCAGCCTCCTATCAGTGGTTTATAAAATCTTCACTAAAGTTCTTTCACACCGCTTGAAGGTGACACTGGACATGGCTCAACCGAGAGAACAAGCTGGATTCAGGAGTGGCTACAGCACAATAGATCATATCCATGTAATGAGAGAACTAATTGAAAGAGCGAGGGAATATGAACTTCCATTGTGCATGGCTTTTATCGATTATGAAAAAGCCTTTGATTCGGTGAAACCATCAGCAGTTACCACGGCTCTGAAATCCTGCGGTATTGAAGATGCATACATTAATATTATTAATAACATCTATGAAAATGCAAGTGCAAAGATTCGGCTGTTTGAAAATACAACACACATAAAAATTGGAAAGGGAGTGAGACAAGGTGACACCATATCTCCGAAGCTCTTTAATGCCACATTAGAAAATGTCTTTCAATCACTGAACTGGGAAAACAAAGGGATAAAGATTAATGGAGATTATCTAACCCACCTTCGTTTTGCTGATGACGTAGTCATTTTTGCAACTACCCCATCAGAGCTGCAGAGTATGATCCAGGAACTTGCTGACAAGAGTAAAGAAGTGGGATTAAAAATGAACTTTCAGAAGACAAAAGTGATGTTTAATGCTTTTACAAGAAATGAAGATTTATCGATTGATGGAGAAAAACTGGAGATAACAGATACGTATGTTTATCTTGGACAGCAGATATCAAGTGAGGGTCACATTGATGAAGAAATTAATCGGCGTACAAAACTTGCCTGGAGAGCTTTTGGAAGAAACAGCATAATTTTCAAGAGCAATATGCCATTATGTCTTAAAAGAAAAGTGTTTGATCAATGCATCCTTCCAGTGCTTACGTATGGTGCAGAGACGTGGACCTTAACTAAAAGAGACATACAAAGGCTGCAGACAACTCAAAGGTGCATGGAGAGGTGCATGCTTGGTATAACCAGGAGAGATAAGAAGAGGAACTCGTGGATCCGAAAAATGACGAGAGTGGAAGACATCATGATCAGAGTTAAATCCCTGAAATGGCAATGGGCTGGACATACTGCCAGAAGGACAGACCATAGATGGACAGCCGAAATTTTAGATTGGATTCCAAGGGACAGGAAAAGACCCAGAAAAAGACCACATGGGAGATGGGTGGATGAAATTCGTAAATATGCGGGAGTGACATGGAGGAGACTGGCACAAGACAGACCGTTGTGGAGGAAACTTGGGGAGACCTTCGTCCAGCAGTGGATTGATAATGGTTGACAATGATGATGATGATGATATATATATATATATACCACATGGTACTGCTGCCAAATAAAGTCTATTTTCAGGGTGAGTTTTTTTACTTTTTCAATATTTAGTCTTCTTTAAAGTTGGGCAATTTTACATTGATGTGTACATCTAAAAAACATTTTTTTGTTCTTTTGCAGTCTTTTCCCAGGTTTTATTTTGCGTTTCATTGGTCTAAATTCTACGCCTGTCTTGCAATATTTTTCGGCTCTGTATTGATGTTTTTCTGTTTTTGTGGGCGATGAGGAATTTTGGGGTTTGGCCAGATATGTCATAGATGTAATACGAAATTCAAAATCGTGCTTAAGTTTCCAAGCCAAAGTGGGCGGCTGTCTTTTTTTTTTTTTTTTTTTGGTGATTTTCGGAAACTTGCACTTTTGCATTTATGACATAGCAGAAACCCAAGTTCAACTAGGTCTTTGTGGAAGTGAGTGAATGCTAAATTTTGCTGGTCCTTGATAAAGCCAAAGCACAGCATTTTCAAAGCTTTCTTCACTCTATTTTTTCTCCCTGCTCGTTTTCTTTGTTGTTTTTTATTTAATTTTTTTCTTCATATTTTGGCCCCTGCTATAGTTATTTCTGCTTCTTGTAGGTATATACACTGCTAGCCACCCAAAATGCAACACCAAGAAGGAAACATCCGATGGGCCTGAAATTCGAAAAATGGGTCGCCCGCGATAGGACATGCAAACGATTAGCATTGCAGGGCATATGCAAATCATGTGCGCCAGGCACGCTTCCGAGAAGCACCATAAGAATGGTGCACAGAAGGAGTAGTGTGGCAGAATACGGCAGTTATTCCAGCACGTTTCGGAGTTCGACAGAGGATGAATAGTGGCTTATCGCGACAGCGGTTTATCGTACCGAGACATCGGCGCCCCTGTGGGACGACATCCAGTCACAGTGAGGCGGGTATGGATTCGGTGGGTGCAGGAAGGACGGACGGACCGACGTGAGCGATTGCCGTAGCCGCGGCACACTATCGAACGAGAGAACCGCATGTTGTGCGGCAGGCATTGACGGCTCGCACGGCCACATCTCGAACGTTAGCGGAGGAATTAAAGTGTGTTGCGCAACAACCTGTGTCAGCACGTACCGTTCGACGTCGTCTGCATAAGCAGGGACTTGCCGCAAGGCGCCCTTTGCTCCAATTACCATTGAAGTTACAACATCGGCGAGTGTGACGGCAGTAGGCTGGTGAACGCCGCACTTGGACTACGGAATGGCACGACATTTTCTTCTCCGACGAATCCCTCTTCTGTCTGCAACGCCACGATGGTCGGATCCGCGTGTGGCGGCACCGAGGTGACAGACTGTATGACGCCTGCATTATGCATCACCATACCAATCCGTCGCCTGGCGTTATGGTTTAGGGGCGCAATTGGATATGACACCCGCACCCCTCTGCTGCGCATCACCGGTACACTCAACAGCCACCGCTACATCTCCTACGTTTTGGAGCCTGTAGTCCTCCCTTACCTACAGGACCTGTCAGTGGCCATGGGTGGCCAGCAGTATAAATATATATATATATATATATACCATCATCATCATCATCATCAACCATTATCAATCCACTGCTGGACGAAGGTCTCCCCAAGTTTCCTCCACAACGGTCTGTCTTGTGCCAGTCTCCTCCATGTCACTCCCGCATACTTTCGAATTTCATCCACCCATCTTCCATGTGGTCTTCTTCTGGGTCTTTTCCTGTTTCTTGGAATCCAATCTAAAATTTCGGCTGTCCATCGATGGTCTGTTCTTCTGGCAGTATGTCCAGCCCATATATATATATATATATATATATATATATATAAGGGGGATGTAAAGTCAGGTGATGCGTAACATCACAGCCTCTCCTTGACAAATGTCAATCCTGCCTTCTCGTGGTGCATCCTGTTCCCACTAAAAGGTCTCGGACGGCCGCCAATAGCGGTATAACTATACCATCGGGATTAGAGGAAATGCTATCCCACACTCACCAACCCACTTGGCCAGTATGGTGAGTTATGGCCAAATCTTTCCAAAATGACTCCGCCGCCCCGGTGGCGCAGTGGTCTAAGCGGTGGCCTCTGATCATTTGTCCGAACGGGGTCCGGGTTCGAATCCCGGTGAGGCATGGATGTTGTGTTTGTCTCACGGCACTGGCTCTCTCCCTTCCCTGGAACCAGTGACACTAAATTAGGGACGGGCGACTGCTTATAGCCCATTGAGTTGCTCACGGTGGTCGTTAAACCTCCATTAAAAAAAAATGACTCCACAACTTAAATCTTGGCTCTCAGTCTCCGGCAGCTGGAATGTACCTTACCAAGGCAGCGACAAGTGTGACATGAAGGCAGAGGGTGCTAAGAATCCCCGAAGAACCGGACTAGGCTGCCATCTGATGCTGACTTCGGCTACATACAATGGACGCTCCCTATCTTCTGATTCAAGGCTTCTTGAATTGGAAGAGGAACTACAAAGGATCAAGTGGGACATCGTCGGGCTAAGTGAGGTAAGGAGAAAAGGAGAAGACATCATTGAACTGAAAAGTGGACATCTCTTCTATTACGGTGGGACAGATACTGGCAGAACTAGTGGTGTTGGATTTATAATAAACAAGAAACTGAAGGATAAAGTGGTAGAAGTTAAAAGTTCCTGTGACAGAGCTGCACGACTCGTTATCCAACTCTCGAGAAGATACCAGGCTCAGATTATTCAAGCTTATGCACCCACTACAAGTCATCCTGAAGAAGAGATTGAAGAAATTTATGAGGAAATTCGTCATCTAATTAATAAAGGCAAGCAGCACTTGAAGATAATTATGGGAGATTTCAATGCAAAAATAGGGCAACGGCAACGGAATGAAACTTCAGCAGGTAAATTCGGTCACGGCAACAGAAACCAGCGTGGAAATACTCTCGTAGAGTTTGCAGAAGCAGATGGGTTTTTCAGCATGAACTCCTTTTTCAAGAAAAAGCTAGACAGCAAATGGACATGGCGACATCCCAATGGATTGACGAGTGAAATTGATTTTATTATGTGTAACAAAAAATTCGTCATCGAAGACTGCAGTATGCTAAACAAGTTCAACACAGGTAGTGACCATAGATTGGTGATGTCTAAGATGCACCTCAACACTAAACTTGAAAGTGGCAAGCTCATAAAACAAACAAAATGTATTGACGTAACCAACCTTAAAAAAGACCATAATACCTTTCAGTTGGAACTAAAGAACAGATTCTCTGCTTTAGAAGGCCTAACATCGGAAGCAGTGGTTATTTCTGAAGTCAACAGAAAAGTAACCAAAGCTCTTATGAAAACAGCAACAAAATTAGTGAATCTAAGAACAAGTTACATTTGAACAAATTATCAGGAAAAACCAAAATTTTGATGCAAAAAAGAAGAGAGATGTGGACAACGAAAGAAGATGGGACTTCCAAAGTGGAATATGTAGAGCTATGCAAGACAGTACGAAAAAGTATCACTGAAGACGTAAGGAAATTTAATTGTGAACTAGTAAGGAAAGCAATTGAAAACAACCAAAGCCTAAATGTAGCAAAGGGACATCTCAGTAAGGGACGAAAACAGATTATGGCACTGAGGAAAGAAGATGGTTCTGTAACAAGAAATAAAAGCGAAATGATGACAAGAGTGAAAGATTTCTACTCCAAATTATATGAAAGGGATGATACATGTACTCCAGATATCATGAAAGGTACCAGTACCAGATTTCTTTCAGTCCTCCCAGCAGAAGTTGCACATACAATCAAGAACATGAAGAAGCAAAAAGCTGCAGGAGACGATGGAATTACTGTAGCCATCATACGAGAAGCAAGTGGAAAAATTAAAACAGTACTCGCCCAAGTTTTCACTTGATGCCTTAATGAAGGGAAGATTCCTGAGAATTGGAACACCGCTACAATGGTCCTGCTACATAAAAAAGGTGCCATTGAGGATCTCAGGAACTACAGACCTATCAGCCTTATATCAGTGGTTTGTAAAATCTTAACTAAAGGTCTTCCACACCGCTTGAAGGTTACACTGGACATGGCTCAACCGAGAGAACAAGCTGAATTCAGGAGTGGCTACAGCACAATAGATCATATCCACGTACTGAGAGAACTAATTGAAATAGTGAGGGAATATGAACTTCCATTGTGCGTGGCTTTTATCGATTATTAAAAGGCCTTTGATTCGGTGAAACCATCTGCAGTTACAATGGCTTTGAAATCCTGCGGTATTGAAGATGCATACATAAATATTATTAATAACATCTATGAAATGCAAGTGCAAAGATTCGGCTATTTGAGAATACAACACACATAAAATTGGAAAGGGAGTGTCCCAAGCTCTCTTATGCCACATTGGAAAATGTCCTTCAATCACTGAACTGGGAAAACAAAAGGATAAAGATTAATGGATATTATCTAACTCACCTTCGTTTTGCTGATGAGGTAGTAATTTTTGCAACTACCCTATCAGAGCTGCAGAGTATGATCCAGGAACTTGCTGACAAGAGTAAAGAAGTGGGATTAAAAATGAACTTTCAGAAGACAAAAGTGATGTTCAATGCTTTTACAAGAAATGAAGATTTATCGATTGATGGAGAAAAGCTTTAGATAACAGATACTTACGTTTATCATGGACAGCAGATATTAAGTGAGAGTCACATTGATGAAGAAATTAATCGGCGTATAACACTTGCCTGGAGAGCTTTGGGAAGAAACAGCATAATTTTCAAGGGCAATATTCCATGTCTTAAAAGAAAAGTGTTTGATCAATGCATCCTTCCAGTGCTTACGTATGGTGCAAAGACGTGGACCTTAACTAAAAGAGACATACAAAGGCTGCAGACAACTTAAACAGCATGGAGAGGTGCATGCTTGGTGTAACCAGGAGAGATAAGAAGAGGAACTCTTGGATCAGGAAAATGACAAGAGTGGAAGACATCATGATCAGATTTAAATCCCTGAAATGGCAATGGGATGAACATACTGCCAGAAGGACAGACCATCGATGGACAGCCGAAATTTTAGATTGGATTCCAAGGGGCAGGAAAAGACCCAGAAGACCACATGGGAGATGGCTGGATGAAATTCGAAAGTATGCGGGAGTAACATGGAGGAGACTGGCACAAGACAGACTGTTGTGGAAGAAGCTTGGAGAGACCTTCGTCCAGCAGTGGATTGATAATGGTTGATGATGATGATATATATAAAATTATTTGCAAATATATATTAAAAAATTTCTTCTTCTTTCCGATGCCCATTTATAACCGAGCCTATTTTACGCACAGTTTCTTTCTCAAGTAATGCATAGATTTTCCCATATTTACCCCAATGTCTCTGTTTCTGAAACTACGATTTGTAAAATATTTCCTGCATTGGAAACAGCTCTTCATGGAAAACATTTTGTACATAATTTCTAACTTTTGATAAAGAATGGTTTATCCACCGGAGAGTGGGGTGGGGGGAGACGTAAGTGTCTATTTCTGCTTCTCATGTATTTGCAGCAAAATCTGAGCTTCAGAAATCTCGATTGAAAAAGTTATTTCGTGCACTGATATCGCTCACCTCCGAAACGTTTGAAAGTACCTCAAACTTAAATGGCGCATAATGCTCACGAAAGGGAGCATAGTTGTATATTTTATTTTTGTCGATATCTCTACTTCTAAGAGTCCGATTTGAATGTTTTTTTTTTGTTGGAGAGCATTTCCGGTGCGAAATGTTTCTCATACAGTTTCAAGTTTTTCAAGTAATTCTTAAATTTCTGCTAGGGGGCGGGGCGTAAAGGTAAATATGGTTTTCCTTAATATTTCTCCTTCTAAACTCCGATTTGAAAAATTCTTCCTGCATCGGATACAGCTCCTGATCAGAAATTTTGTTTTTATAATTTCTAATTCTTGATAAAAAATTAGAAATACCGGGAGACGTGTCTGAAAAGTTCTTTTTCATTAGAATAGCTTTTATATGAAGAATATATTTCGCCTATTTTCACCTTTCCTATTATAAAAAATTCTGCTGCTAGAAACCGTAGAATTATATCATGTTTCCTTCTATATTTCTTCTTTTAACTGTTCGATTTAAAAATCTGTTTGTCTCCGATACCTTTTATCTGCTATGAGAAACGTTTTGTGCGTCATTTTTTAATTTTTGTAACATTCTTTTTAGACGCTGGCGGAAGTATGATTCCCATACGGAGTGTAAAGGTAAAACATAAATCCTGGGAAATGGCTGCAAAAGAACAATATATATATTGTTCTTTTACAGCCTTTTCCCAACCATGTATATATATATATATATTGTTCTTTTGCAGCCTTTTCCCAAAAATATTCAACATGCATATATTATATTTTTATATGGTTGCTTCTATTTTTGGATGTTTTTGTGATTGTAGAAATCCTGCTGTAATTCTTTTCTAACCAGTTGCATTGACTTTGAATAACTTTGAGGAACTGAATTCGCATCAGAAGGGTTTCAAAAGACGTGCTCATTACAACCGAAAACTCTGTGGCATCTTTGTTGTTATAAGCTGATTAGTCCAGACAAACATAGAGTCCTGACAAAAGCGCTGTTTGAACGAAAAGTTTTAAATGGCGACGTTATGAAGCATGTCTATGTAGTGTATCAGATATGTAAACAAAGAAGCTGCTGCAATAGAATGTCCTTTACAGTCCTTAAAAAATCCTGGGCATACCGGTAAAGAACCTGCTAATGTGTAATTACTTTCCTCTCAACCCACGAGTTAGACATAAGTAACTGTCGGGACCAAACTCATAACAATGCTGCTAATATGCAAGGGATATATTCCGGCCTGCAAGAAAGAATCGAAAAGGCCAAATCATTAGCATTTTGTTTACTGTGTTCAGCCAACTCCCTTAATTTAGTGGGATCGAGCGCTGCAACTTGTTGTAGGCGGAATATAACCTTTATTGAAGTGCAACAAAATTTGTACAATTTGTACACATTATCAACCCATCGTTGGAAGCTTTTCGAGTTCTTTTTCACATTGGGAAACCTTTCTCTCAAAACACTTTCTGGAACAAGATGGTCCGTACGAGAAGAGATGCGTAAAAGTCTATAAACAGTGTTTTTGAGAAACCACCACTAAAGCCCTAAAATGTATAAAAGAAAATGAAAATGTAAAGCCAGTCACTAGACAAGTGCCCATGGGAATTTTTAGGAAACTATACTCTTCTGAAATTACTTCGTAGCTGCAATCTAGGGAGCTATTCTGGAAAGATTCAGTGCTGTGTGTGAAAAATTAAAATATGAGAAAATGGATGTCGGTACTGTGATCAAGTTGCATAAATATCATCACCTTTCTGAATAAAATGAGACTGTCATTTGATGTCTATAAAAATATTAGAGAAAAAGATTTCAAAGCATTCAACAAGTGGTAGAAGCGCAGGAAAGTAGACCTAAACAAATTACAAAGGGTAAGTGATGAAAGTTAGAATAGAGTCTTTGATGAGTCAGAATCTGCATCTGAACAAGACAATGAGAACGATGTAAATGAATGAAAAAAACAGAACAGAATGAAAAATCCGTATATCTGTTTACAATGAATTTTCTGAAAGAATCTCATTCGCAACAGATTTACTCATTTAAAGATATAAAAGAAGCATTTAAAGCAGAATGTATCCATCTGAAACATTTTCTGTTAGAAGAAAGATATAATCGCCGACCATTACCACTTTTAAACAAACTTCTGATTACTAAAAATATTTCAGACTTATATCCCAATGATGATTTATTTATGTACTCTGGCTGTGCTTGCCGTTGAAAATGATTTAACTGTTAAATTAGACTAGGAAGATGTTACGGACCAATTTCCTGATGAAGAAGCAAGACATAAACCACTAACCTGCTAATTGTAATTATTTTGATTCTTTATTGTTGAGTGAATAAAGTATTTTCGTCAGGACATTTATATTTGTTTTATTATGCTTTGATATCTTACAATATAGGCTTATCAAGTTTTGGGAAAGTAGTGCGGAGGGGCGCAAAATTCATGGGCCCATAGGCGCTGCTGTAGTTAAATTCGGCCCTGCATGTGTAATTGTTGGATATAGATATTCAAACTGGAAATAAATACAGTAATATGATTTAAAATAAAGTAAAGGTACACCCTCAGAGCAGGTGCTAACCCTAACTTTGATTATTAATCATCAGAAAACCATGAATGTTTCTATAGACGAACACCAAAACTTCATGCAATAGATCTAAATTAACTGAAAGAACAGATTTTAGCACGAAGTTCGCAGACAAGAGTCAACATTTACAGAAAGCGCAGTAACTGGAGCATATGAATCGTTGACACAGACAAAATAGATCATGTGATTCTACGCATATCATCATCATCAGCGCTTAGGAGAGATTTCGCTGAAACATTTCTGGAGGTCACGGGAGTGCACATACAGAAGAGGTATTCGTTCAGCTGGCTCTTGCAAGGGTGACATGAATTTCACTATTTCCAGCTTACTATTTCTAGCTTACACTATTTCCAGCTTACCTTATGTTACTGATGGACAATCCATCAGTAATATTAACACGATGGTGACCAGTGTAAAAACTGTCTTATATAGGAGAAGTATTTCGAGGTCATTTTCATGTATCTTTTATAAAGTTTCCCCTTTTCGGTTAGTTGTCTTTGCATACGAAATGCGTTTAAATTAGAAAGCATGAAGGAATCGGCCTAGAGGCATTACTCAGGTGGTTGTGATATTCATATCGCACATGAGTATGGCTACTAAAGTAGGAGGCCAAAGTCGGAAGTATTTACAAATAAGAGCGCCTGAAACAGCTATTCGAATCTCGGTATAATAAGTTTGGGTTTTGAGAAAGGTTTTATGGGCAGTTTACAAATGTTAGTTCTCAGCTTTTAAACTGCGGGATATACTCGATATCAGTAGAGCAGTTCGTTATTATGACATGCAAATAAATATACGAAATATCTAAGCCGGACTTTCAGACAATGTTACGATTAAATTACAGTAAAACCTCTTTAACTCAAACTCCCAAATCACTGACACCTCTATTTAGCGAACCGTTCTGTAATCTTCAATTCTAAAGTATTTACGATTCTGTATATGTACCTCCAAATTAAGTATTCTCGGAATGACGGGAAGACAACTTGGTTATTAAACAGTTAAAAACGCAATCGTTCAATTAAAATATGTGCAAAGGTTTGCCGCAGAGATTTTCCTTAATTTCTTTTAACGGGAGTAGGCTGACTTTTGTCCTCACGATTCCCATTACAAATCTATTGATCATATCACCATCGGCAATAGGGCCCAAAGAGTTTATTTTGTGATACGATGTAATCCTCTTCTTTCTAGAACTAGCAGGAGACCTTAAACGTGAGTGGTAAAATGTAGCAGACAGACAACCTCTTCTAAAAGTGAATCCGTACGCTGTCTGGTTTCGCTATCAACAATCGCTTTCTTTTAATGCGATTTTGTGCTTGCGTAGCTTATAGTGAATGTGCGTATATTTAGATTGGATAATTTGTTGGTTTTGAAATGGAGACAAGAAAAATACGATTAGCTCTGAAAGAAAAAGAAATTAAAATTTAAAATGTGGCTGAAAAGCAAAATTTGACTGCGGTTTCTTTCCGAACACTTCAAAGTATAGGCAAAGCACAAAAAAGTGAAACAAATTGATTGAATGAAGTAGTGGAAGATTGAAGAAGTAGTGTGCGACATCAAGGACTTCAAAGACGCTGTAAAATGCAGTGAATAATTCTAAATCTCTTTGTAAACGAAGGGAATTCGTTGTGATTGGGATTCGATGAAAAGGGATTCGTTGTGATTGGGATTCGTTGTGATTGGGATTCGATGAAAGGGGATTCGTTGTGATTGGGATTCGTTGTGATTGGGATTCGATGAAACGGGATTCGTAGTGATTAGTGCTACTAAAGAATTTGAAAATAAACAACAACTGAAAAACAGGCTACGAATTGCAAAGGATAGAACAAACGCTTTTATCAGATTTCTTCGCGTCAAGAATTGCAACATGCTTTGATTAAATAATAAGTACGTGCAATTTGAAATTCAGGGTGAATCATATTTAATTGTTACATATGAATTTTGCAACATAAATCGAAATGCCCAAATTTTATGTACACTATCATGAAAGAAATACGGGATTACGCCATATAATAAAAATTTTGAAGATGACAATCCGATTTTTGGCGTAAATTCGAGAAGGATGGTAAGTCAGATAATATCCGAAAACTTGAAAATTTTCATAGTCCTGGAGAGGAACTCGAACCTGCGTCTCCCAGAAAACGCCCGGGTATGCTAGCCACTTAACCACCGAGAACGACCAAGTCCGAAGCTTCCGATCAATTTGAATATAACCATCACATGATTTGCTAGATATCTGACTTACCACTCTTGTCAAATTTACCCAAAAATCGGATTGTCATCTTCAAAATTTGTATTATATGGCATAATCCCGTATTTTTTTCATGATTTATCTGCTTCTCCGGGCGAACACGGGATACGATTCTTAACCCCCAGATTCGCTAAACATGACGGTTGCTTCGACTAGAGAATCCTGTGATGGTTATATTCAAATTGATCGGAAACTTGAAACTTGGTCGTTCTGGGTGGTGTAGTGGTTAGCATACACGAGCGGTTTTCTAGGAGACGCGGGTTCGAGTCCCGCTCCAGGACGATGAGAATTTTCAAGTTTTCGGATATTATCTGACTGACCATCCTTGTCAAATGTACGCCAAAAATCGGATTGTCATCTTCAAAATTTGTATTATGTACACTATGTTAATATTGTGTATGTGAACGAAGGGTGTGTCACTTTGCATACTATTAAAATTTTCTGAAATTCACGAACCACTTACCCGTGTTCCTTTCGTTATTTACGGAAGCATATTTCTGCTATAACTTTTCCGGTAAGATGACCAAAAGGAGACTGAACTTCACCGACTTTTCGTGCGCCAGGAAATTCCTGAATTTTTAGAAACTTTTCCCCAATTCTTTCCTCATATAGACGGGGAATTCCTTTTTTTTTAAAGATGTTTTAACGGGAGATTATGAATTTTCAGAAACCTTTCGCAATCCATTTCGTATATTAACCGAAAAACTCTCTTCTCATTTTTTCCGTATTCATATGACGAAAATATTCCAATAATAATACCCATTCGCGGGAATACTTAAGGTTTGATTAATTGTTAACTTTCAGTCGTCTGTCGAGTGATCTGATTTTGAAGCTCCATAGAAAGATCGGATATTGTGGAAAGCATATTGCATGAAATGTTGGTAATTGTGGCAGCGGATATTCCTTCTCCTCCCCTCCGCTTTGTGCTCTAGCTGTTGTTGTTTTTTGTTGTTTTTTTTATTGGAGGTTTAACGACCACCGTGAGTAACTCAATGGGCTATAAGCAGTCGCCCGTCCCTAATTTAGGGTCATTGGTTCTAGGGAAGGGAGAGAGCCAGTGCCGTAAGAAAAACACAAAATCCACGCCTGACCGGGATTCGAACCCGGACCCGTTACGGACGAATGATCAGAGGCCAGCGCCTTAGACCACTGCGCCACCGTGGCGGCCTCTAGCTGTTGTAAGCACGTCTTTTGTAAATAAGACCGTACTTATGTTATCGGTTTGTCCGTCCGTCTGTAGACACCATATCTCTCCAACTCGTCCGATCTAAGTCCGATTTGAAGAATTATTTTGGCATTAGAAAGATTGAAATGTGCGAATTATGATCCTTTATTTTGTTGTTGTTTCTTATAATGCACAATTTCGTCGCTAGAGGGCGTAAATGCAGATGATATGGAATTCAAAATATATTTCATTCCATATATTTGCTTCTGGAATCATTTTGGAGACATCCAAATGGGACGACAAATGAAATTGATTTTATTATGTGTAACAAAAAATTTGTCATAGAAGACTGCAGTGTGCTAAACAAGTTCAACACAGGTAGTGACCATAGATTGGTGAGATGTAAGATGCACCTCAACGCTAAACTTGAACGTGGCAAGCTCATAAGACAAACAAAGTCTATTGACATAACCAACCTCAAAAAACACCATAATACCTTCAAGTTAGAACTGAAGAACAGGTTCTCTGCTTTAGAAGGCCTAACATCGGAAGAAGTGGACATCTCTGAAGTTAACAGAAAAGTAACCAAAGCTCTTATGGAAACAGCAACAAAATTAGCTGGGTCTAAGAACAAGTTGCATGTGAACAAATTATCAGGAAAAACCAAAATGTTGATGCAAAAAAGAAGAGATGAGGACAACTAAAGAAGATGTGACTTCCAAAGTGGAATATATAGAGCTATGCAAGACAGTAAGAAAAAGTATCACTGAAGACGTAAGGAAATTCAACTGTGAACTAGTGAGGAAAGCAATTGAAAACAACCAAAGCCTAAAGATAGCAAAGGGACATCTCAGTAAGGGAAGAAAACAGATTATGGCACTGAGAAAAGAAGATGGTTCTGTAACAAGAAATAGAGGCGAAATTTTGACAAGAGTGAAAGATTTCTACTCCAAATTATATGAAAGGGATGATATATGCACTCCAGACATCATGAAAGATACCAGTACCAGAGTTCCTCCAGTCCTTCCAGCAGAAGTTGCACATGCAATCAAGAACATGAAGCGAGGAAAAGCTCCAGGAGAAGATGGAATTACTGTAGACATCATACAAGAAGCAAGTGGAGAAATCGAAACAGTACTCGCCCAAATTTTCACTCGATGCCTTAATGAAGGAAAGATTCCTGAGGATTGGAACACCGCTACAATGATCCTGCTACATAAGAAAGGTGACATTGAGGATCTCGGAAACTACAGACCTATCAGCCTCCTATCAGTAGTTTATAAAATCTTCACTAAAGTTCTTTCACACCGCTTGAAGGTAACACTGGACACGGCTCAACCGAGAGAACAAGCTGGATTCAGGAGTAACTACAGCACAATAGATCATATCCACGTGCTGAGAGAACTAATTGAAAGAGCGAGGGAATATGAACTTCCATTGTGCATGGCTTTTATCGATTATGAAAAAGCCTTTGATTCGGTGAAACCATCAGCAGTTACAATGGCTCTGAAAACCTGCGGTATTGAAGATGCATACATTAATATTATTAATAACATCTATGAAAATGCAAGTGCAAAGATTAGGCTGTTTGAAAATACAACACACGTAAAAATTGGAAAGGGAGTGAGACAAGGTGACAACATATCTCCGAAGCTCTTTAATGCCACATTGGAGGGTGTTTTTCAGTCGCTGAGCTGGGAAAACAAGGGGATAAAGATTAATGGAGATTATCTAACCCACCTTCGTTTTGCTGATGACGTAGTCATTTTTGCAACTACCCCATCAGAGCTGCAGAGTATGATCCAGGAACTTGCTGACAAGAGTAAAGAAGTGGGATTAAAAATGAACTTTCAGAAGACAAAAGTGATGTTCAATGCTTTTACAAGAAATGAAGATTTATCGATTGATGGAGAAAAGCTGGAGATAACAGACACGTACGTTTATCTTGGACAGCAGATATCAAGTGAGGGTCACATTGATGAAGAAATTAATCGGCGTACAAAACTTGCCTGGAGAGCTTTTGGAAGAAACAGCATAATTTTCAAGAGCAATATGCCATTATGTCTTAAAAGAAAAGTGTTTGATCAATGCATCCTTCCAGTGCTTACGTATGGTGCAGAGACGTGGACCTTAACTAAAAGAGACATACAAAGGCTGCAGACAACTCAAAGAAGCATGGAGAGGTGCATGCTTGGTGTAACCAGGAGAGATAAGAAGAGGAACTCGTGGATCCGAAAAATGACTAGAGTGGAAGACATCATGATCAGAGTTAAATCCCTGAAATGGCAATGGGCTGGACATACTGCCAGAAGGACAGATCATCGATGGACAGCCGAAATTTTAGATTGGATTCCAAGGGACAGGAAAAGACCCAGAAGAAGACCACATGGGAGATGGGTGGATGAAATTCGAAAGTATGCAGGGGTGACATGGAGGAGACTGGCACAAGACAGACCGTTGTGGAGGAAACTTGGGGAGACCTTCGTCCAGCAGTGGATTGATAATGGTTGACAATGATGATGATGATGATGATGATTTGCTTCTAAGCATTCAATTCAAAAACATTCTTCTATCTTTCGATTCCATTCATGTCGAATACTATTTTAGGTATAGTCACCTTTTCAAGTTACACAAAGATCCTCCGCTAAGAGGCGTAAAGGTAATTTGCGTTTCTCCCGATATCTCTGCTTCTAAAACTTTGATTTCAAAAATGCTTTCTGCAGCGGATACAGCTCCTGATGAGAAATATTTTGCACATAATTTCTAATTTTTGGTTTAAAATTGTTTGGCCACCAGGAGGTGTAAGTGTTAATTTCTGCTTCTAATGTATTTGCAGTAAAATCTGAGCTTCTCAAATCACGACTGCAAAAATTATTTCATTCGTTTATCAACACTACTCATGTCGATAAACGTTTTTGAAATATTTTCTTTTCAAAATATTGCCTAGTTTCTCCGCCAGGGGGCGTAGATGTATATCTTACTTTTGTCAATATCTCTGTTTCTAATAGTTTGATTTAAAAAAAAATCTTCTTTGTTGGACAGAGTTTCTGGTGCGACATGTTTTTCATATAATTTGGAAATTTTCAAGTAATTCAATGACTTTCTGCTATGGGAAGTACTAGTAAATTGCACTTTCCACGATATCACTGCTTCTAAAACTCCGATTTCAAAAATTCTTCCTGCACCGGATACAGCTCATAGTGGAAAATGTTCTGACAGTAATTTCTAATTTTTTTTATAAAATACGGTTTGGCCACCAGAGGGTGTAAGCCTTAATTTCTGCTTCGTAGGTATTTGAGCTCCTAAAAGTTCGATTGAAAAAATGCTTTTTCGGTACGGCTCATGTCTATACACATTTGAGAATATTTTCTTCTTAAAATAATGTATGCTTTCTCCACCAGAGGGCATAGATGTATATCTTATTTCTGTCAATATATCAGGTTCTAAAAGTTGGATTTGAAAAATTCGGTCTTTGTTAGGTAGCCTTTCCGGTGTAAAACGTTTCTCATGTAATTTCAAAATTTTCAAGTGATTCATAGACTTTCCGCTAGGAGGCGTAAAGGTAAGTTGCGTTTCCCCCGATACCTCTGCTTATAAAACCCCGCTTTGAAAAATTTTTCCTGTATCGCATACAGCTCCAAATTGGAAATGTTTTGCATATAATTTCTATATTTGCTAAAGGATGATTTGGCCACCAAGGGCGTAAGTGTTAATTTCTGCTTCTGATGTATTTGCAGTACATTTCACCTTTTCTTAAAGATAATTGAAAGTCATTCTAAGTTTAAAAAGATCTTAGCATTCTGTTGCTTCACAAAAGTACGATGAAATAATACTTAATTTGTGATGACCTCCTACGGAAAAAATAAAATTATTACAAACCTATTAAAAAAATAATAAGCTCCAACAGAAAATGAAATGACTTATTCCCTCGCATTAATGACAAAAAAAAAAAAAGAATCATTGCGCGATTAGAATTTTACCTTGAACATGGGCGGAGTATTTCTAGCTCAGTGGTGAAGAAGGTCGGTTTCTGTTGAGCCAAAACGAACGATTTCGGGACGTACCCCACAGGTGCGAAATGATTCCCTGGTGTAAGGGCTGCGAAATTCAGGCTCATCAATTTGCGAAATTTCTGTATAAATACGAACAAAACCCGAAACGGACTTTTCTGAAAGAAGCGGAATTACTGACTACAGAATATCTGTGAAAAGAAAGAAGCTTTAAAGAACTGGCACTTTTGAAACGAATATTTCGTTAAAAGTCTTTTTATTTTGAAGTTCTATATATTTTTACTACAACTTTGCTGAACCTTATTTTCAGGAATTTTCCGCGAATTTACACCACTTATATTTTACAGTGCGTAACAGTTGGCGTTAGTATCAAGAGTTCTCCATGAATGGGTAAAAAACAGTTGAACACTATTTTGCTTACTTTGAAATATCGGTTTTCAGTAAGTAAATTCTTATATCAGAAGTGCATATCTTTATTACACATAGCTTCTTTCACTTTTTATTCTATAGCAAGTCATCGGCTCCTCAAGGCATTTTTGAATGAACCAATAGTAAAAAAACATTTAATAAAAAAAAACACCTTTTTAATTAAATACGTTGTGTGTACGTATTTATCATCAGGTTAGCAACACTATACTAATAATCCGATTTATTGGCGTATGAATATATGCATAAGCGTTTGCAATTTCTCGCACATCAACCAGATATCTTTTTCAAGGACGTTACACAGAAAGTGCAAACGGAATAATGGAACACTTTAATAATTTGAACGATGGGAACTTGACTTGACAATAAATAGATACGATGTTATATTGATTTAAAGATACGAGGTGTCGCGCTAGTTGTGCACGTTGTATCCTGGTAGGTCAACCAGCGTGACACCTCATACCTTTAAATCAATATAACGTCGTATCTATTTATTGTCAATTCAAGTCACAACGTTCAAATTGTTAAGGTGGATCCGCCTAAAATCTTTGTCTTGTATTTTCAATGGGCAAAGATCTGTATCCATTTTTTTCACAATTAATGCATTCCCAAGGATGAAAATTTGAATATAGATGATAATCACTTCATATTATAGCCTAGTATACTTAATATTTTCTAAAACGTAACCACAATTATATTAAAAATCAATATTTTTTCCTTTGGTGGTGTTGAAACCAGAAAATAAATGGCGCTACCTGTACATTGATAACGTCGGTAAACAAACAAATGTTAGATCGCTTCATTTTGGTTAAATTTTAGAATATATGATGTATACTAGGCGATGATACAAAGTTATTTTTATCGATGTTCAAATTTTCATCCTTGGAAACGCATTAATTGTGAAGAAAATGGTTACAGAAGTTTTTTCATTGGAAATACAAAGCAGAGATTTTAGGTGGATCCACCTTAAAGCGTTCAATTATTCAGTTTGCAGTTTCTGTCTAACTTCCTTAGAAAAGCCATCTGGTTGATGTGCGAAAGTTTAGAAACGCTTATGTATGATATATTCTTACGCCAATAAATCGGATCACTAGTATAGTGTTGCTATTTTCTACATAATTGGTGTACTGTTCCTCGTTATCAGTTTATCATGAAGTTTTTGGTATCGTGTGCGTAGATCATCTCAGAATTCGTTCTCCCCGAAAAGCGTGCAAATATATATAAAATTCCTCTTCCAGTTCTGTTAAACGCTACTCTTACACTGCAGGGCCCATGAGCGCATACAATACGGTTTCAAAACTATCGCGTCTCTGGAGATAGTGAAAATATATGCAGAAAATATTGGATACGGGGAACAAGCCAGAAGAGGAGAAGATAAAAAAGAAGAAAGATAAAAAGATAAAGATGATAGACTTGTCATCAGTAGTGATGATATCGTTACTGATATCAAGTTTACAGTACGAAACCCTTGCTATCAGTACCGATGTATGTTCCTTTGAGATGCTTTGGATCTTACCGAGTTCAAAAACCATCCAAAATGAGACCATTAGTATTTTCGTAAATCTAATTTCTAAAATTGCATTGATATGATGTCCGCAGGTTATTAGGAATCACGAATTAAAGTAGCTTTCTGCTATTTAAACATTTTTGTTAGAAAGTAACTCGTGGGTTTAATATATTTAATTACAAAGAACTTGGACATACGGAGTTTAGAACTGACCAGCCTTACACTTGAATTATTTATCTGAACGGGATGAATAAAGTGTACACTTCCCTATTATTAATTAATCCGGACTCCTGCTTGTCTACAAATTATATTTATTTAAAGAAAATCTAATACTGCGTGGAGTTAAGGGCAATTTAGAGTCGTAAAAAGAGAGAGCTGCAGCAGGGCAAGAAAACTAGCCATTTAACGCCAATTTCAAGGTACCAGACCCAAAATTTCTCAGTGTCCATTTGATCTCCATATCCATCAGGTGCATACAGTGTTGTCAGTCTTGAGAAAAAAAAACAATGTCTAAAAATTAAAAAAATATAGGAGTATAGGTATATACGGACTGCATTACACACCCTATGATCCGCGCAATGCGTCTTTCTTCAAATACTGGTTCTTTATGTGACGTAAATGTACCGTTGAATTTCTTGTCTTCTTTGTTTGTTTATCTTTTTGATGATCGATCCTTGATTTAAAATAATTAGCACAATATTTCGAATTTAGTAAAGATTTATAAACGTACTTTTCTGATCTTAAACGGAAAACATATTTAGAGATTATTGTATGATTATTTGCGTTGGGGGCAAAGCATTCAGAAATGGTCTAACGACGCCCCTGGTGGTGTAAATATATTGTATATGGATCAAACAGTTTGTTTCAGACTAACTGGATTCCGTGTTTGGAGTGTTTTTCTCATCTGTGATTGCTCAAGTTTGACAGCATGGTTGACGTTTGCCCAAGTATTCAATTTCGTGCTGAGTTTTCGATTGTATGATAAGTTCCTTGCAACTTCATTGTGTTTATGTTTAAAGTTCTAATATTTTAGTGTTGCATTTCCTTCAAGTAGCAGTGGTAAAATGCTTCTCGTAGTCTTAAAATCTTAAACATCTTAATTCTTCTTGTATTCTTAACATCTTAAATGTGCTACATTCTAAACAAAGCTTCATATACTAATCAGACGGATTAAATCTTTCAAGAATTAGTCTTTAAGTTTGATATTCTGGGGCAACAGCGCGCAATGTGCTTATCAAATTTTCATTTTGAGCGAAACTAAAGTAAACACTAACACTAAATGAATCATTTGAAGACAAGAATTACTATTGCCCTTATATATCTCAAGGATGTTATTTGGTCTCTGAGGACATTGCGGCAATCGACTGTTGTAGAACAAAGATGACTTTCTCGTAAAATAATCCTAAAGAGAAAAGTAAATAAATACCACCTTTTCCCTTATTTCCATAGAGATTCCTTGCCTCTTCGCGTGTTTCCTTTTAGCATGTCACAACACTTTTCTCTGCTTCATTAATAATCCTCTATGAGTTCCTTTCCAAATTATGTTTCTAGTATTTTCACGGGTTAGAAGAATTATATGAATCAGGTATTTCGTTCATTGCGAAATACTTTCTGCTACTAATTTGCTTAACCTGTTTGAGTTGTACTACACATGGGAGTCCCGAGAATCGAACTTCCATGCCATTATTAATATCTTCCCATTTCGAGAACGCTTTCGGAAGATGTTTTTCAGAACCGTTCATGTTATTTCAACGACTCTATGAGTTTAGTTCTTATTTTACCATTAGCATAATTAATCAGCCTTCACTGCAGCCTACTGAACTTCAGAGAACTTGTATCACAATTATAAATTGTTTGTTCTCTAATAAACATGTTATGAAGGACGAAAGAAATCCATTAATATTATTTTTTTACTGTAGTAACTAATGTTGGATAATTCATTGACATAAAAGTGAAAACGTCTGGCGTTAAAGTTAAACCAGAACGTGAGCACTTTAAGCAGGCAGTCCAAAATGGATACTGAAATCCTTTTTGCATAAATTGGCATTAACTGAAAGAACTGTTATAAAATATTTATTTTTCTTTACTATTTTTTGCGATCGACTGAATTTTTCGGAAACAATACAAATTAAATTAAATCGAAAAAGCCCATAAACACTTGTTGAAAAAATTAAACAGCAATTAAAATATTATTTGATGTCTTTAAGCAAGGCCGAAAGATGAACATAGAAAAGGCAGTCGGCAAGAAAATTGTATACATATGCTTATTCGGCCAAGCCGAAAACCAAAATAATCAATAAAAACGGCTAATATTTACGCTTCTACTTTTTATAGAATAATTCGCACAAATGAGTTGAACGGAAAATTAGAATATCCTTAATTGATTTTGATTAGGAATAAATACGTTATTCCACGTACTATCAATTTGAATAAAAATTAATACAGTGCCTGAAATCTCGTTTCCAGAATACGTTTTTGAAAGAAAGGATCTAATCAACGGCATATTTTTTGCCTCAGGATTTACGAACCCCACGAGTAACTAAAGCATCCAAAATGTAGGGTCACTTCAGCCAGTTCAGGGAGAGAGCCAGATCTATAGATAAACACAGCTGTCATGTCTCATTTGCAATCGAACCTAAGTTCAGTTGGGACTGTTGTCTAGAGGGTGTGTCTGTCCACTCAACCACCTTGAAAAACAGCGTACTTTCCTTTCGTAAACATATTCACCAAAAGCCTGTTAAGAAATTCATTCTACAGCATATATGCAATTAAAATCCCCACTATTCAACGCATTGAAATTCATGAATCAATACCATAATACACTTGAATAAATGGTTCTCCTCTTTGCTTAAGAAAACTGTAGTACCTCATCACTGCTGGATAAATCCTTCCTAAATATTAATCAGTTGGCCCTCTTCGATCGTTTTTTAAATAGAAATTATGAAAAACAATGTTAACATATTGTTTTTTGTTCATCCATTACAAAAGCTAACGTCCTGTCTTTGACACCATATGAGTGCACGTGTTCTTACTAAAATATCTTCAATATGACATCGCTGCTTGTTGGCACCTCTCGCCGATGATTCTTGGAGAATGTGCATATTTTTACAAAACTTGAACGTTTCCGGTTTTTAAAATATAAACCCTTTGCAAAGAAAAAAGCAAAACCTGAATCACATCGAGAAAGTAGTTCGATCCTACTGAAACTCAACAGGCAAGTACTTCAAGTCCGAATATGCAAATGATTAAAACAAATAACGACGAATGACCGGATAGTGGCTGCCCACAGCGCATGGGAAACGCGAATCGAAGACTTGCACGCAGGGACAATTAAGACAGCGGTTTGTGGTTGCATCAACCTCCATGGACAGTTAGGCCGCCTTGACGTCGGATCCGTGCACAGTACGAATAGTTGCGCGAGTTTGTAAGAGGGTGCGTAATTTTGCTGAGAGGGGCCGTTTGGTGAAGTCGCCGTTTCGCCAGGCATTTTGCTCGGAGCTACACGGCAATCGGGCGATGTTGGCACATCGTGAACGGCACAAACCAGCTGATCGCGGGCAGTGGGCAGCCGAGGGAATTGACAGAACGCGAGGATCGAACGACTGTGAGAGCAGCACGAACTAAACCGAATTCGTCGCTCTCAACAATTTGTGGCCGTGTTGCATCGTCTGGAGGTACACAACGGGCCATCCGGACTTTTGCCAGACGACTTACGGCACGGGGACTGCATTCCAGTAGGCCACTTCACCGCCTACCACTGACCAGCGACTACCACCGGTATTGTGGGACCCGATCAACGGGGGATAAGGTCCAATGGCGTCGTATTGTCTTCAGTGATGACTCAAAGTTTGCACTTGGTGCCAATGACCAGCTCTTATATGTTTGAAGACGAGCCCGCCTGAGCAAGGATCCTGCCTTACCATGAAGCGGCATACGTCTCGGCACTGGAAATGACTATCTGTTGATTTTTCACGGTAGCCGGATATCATTGGTAGCAATCGGTTCAACACTCACGGCTCAACGGCACGTCGACGTCATTCCACGACCTGTTGTGGCAGTACCACCAAAGAATCTTCCAACAGAATAATGTACGGCCACACGCGGCACAGGTATTCTAGACCTGCCTTCCTAATGTGGGCACCCATTCATGGCCAGCTCAATCGCCCGTTCTCTTCCCGATCCAAAATATTTGGAACAGGATTAGACGCCACCTACTCCCATCCTGGAATGTTGGCGAACTGGCTGACAATTTGGACACCATCTAGCACGCTATACCTCAGCACAGTATCCGTGGACTGTATGTATCTGTCCCACGCCTGGTAGCCGCTTGTATTAGAGCCAGAGGTGGTGCTGCAACATACTGTCTTGCTCCACTCGTGTAGCTGTTTAATCCGAATAAATGGCCCAACTGCTTTGGAACTGCAATCAATCCCTTTCTTACGCATGTATACTTTACACATACCAACTTTCTTCTCGACTAGATGACTCCTTCTGTGTGTTTCTTTTTTGTCAAAGAGTGTATTTCCTACTTGAAAATAGATAAAAACCGCATTTTTCGACGCACAAGACGAAAGTTTTTATTCAGAAGTCTGAAACTTGAATTATACGTCCATATCCTATTATTATCTATTGATTAGTCATTAAAATTTCTCAATGAGAAAAAAATAAATGTGTCTTAAATTTGGTTGTGATCCGAAACGCAATATTACGTTCGTAACAAATCATTCTGAAAGAGCACGAAATGTAATATTCCATTCACTTAGAACTTATTTAAAAGCAACTGAAATGGATGTTTGTTTTCGACACAAACACTATTAAAATTATCGTGACCAATTAGGAATGGCAGCTGTCGTATATTAATTGCGTGCTCTTAGAGATCTCTGTAAGACTCCCTTGTTTTGCAAAGTCGCTTGTAGCCACTGCTGTAGCCACGTAGTTGATTTGTTGGTTACAATCGTGTCTACAGCTGGCGGCGCATGCGCTTTAAGAAAAGTAAAGACCAGCGGCTAGCGAAGGCAGTCCTTTTTCTTTTCATAACATTATCTGAGTTGTATCTCTCAAATGTATTAAAATCAACGGTTGCTTCCATTTATTATGCTTATCTAAATTCATTATATTTTTATGTTTCTGATTAAAATCTTTTGGCTTCTGGCTTCAGTTGGTCTCTGTGAGAAAGGGGTGAACGACAGCTAGCTGTGAATGCATGCATCATTTTGATTTGGTCCACTTTCTTTCTCACTTTGAGGGGTTGGTTCTCCTACTGATCAGTGGAAGGAAAAGAATATGGTAGCGTCAGCATGTAATACAAAAATACCATATTTTTCAAAGTAGCTTACAAAATTCAGCTTTTTGTTGAAAAGCAAAATGCGGAAGTTACGTCGCTCTTTCCATTTACTTCAATATGTACTGAAACGTTTAAAATATATTTACATAATTTTGTTTTGATTGTTTCATCTTTGCGCGGTGGATTCTGGTCTCTCTCAGGAAGAAATACGGTAGCTCCAGTTCGTGAGCAACAATAAGCGTACGGAATTCAACTTCGTTGCTGAAAGGAAAAATGGTGTAGGTTCCCTCACATTCTCTTCCGTGTAATATTTATTTAAGCATTAAAAATAAAGTGACGGAAATTAGGAACACTAACTGCCTTGTCTTATTACGAATTCGACTTATTAATGAATGGAGATAAACACATTTAGAAATTTAATCCATTTTACTTCTACTTTATATCGACTGATGAGCGAACAAATACGGTAATCATGTTTCCAACTAAAGAGACCTATGCAAAAGCAAACACTTACACCAAGAGGTATTTTCTAAAAGATACGTCATGAAAACCTCTTTATCTATGCTACAATATATGTGGGTTACCTGTGTACTTAGTGACATGCATAGAAAAACGGAAATATGTATGAGAGCTTTAAGAATGAAATATTTTGTTCCTCGACAAACACATATGTCAAAAACGTTGTTCTTGGTTTATTTATTTGGTGTAGGATAGTGGAACGTATTGCATGGTGAATGATATTTCATTTTTTACTGCGGTACTTTTCCCCAACAAGGAGCACGTACGTCTTTCACTGTCACCAGTCTAGATTGGGGTAAGGTCTAGACGCCATCTCCAGATCCACTTTATTAGAGAGAGGCGTGATGAAGGATATCCAAGCTGGTGTTGAAATGAGCTGAAGATATTTAACAAACAATAACAAGATTTATTACCAATTTAGGGTAGGAAGAATGCTGGTTTTTACACGCTGGCAATAGAACATAGATAAATGACAAACAGAGCTTGAGCTGACCATATAGATATATGTCACTTCCCGGAGAGTTAGCACCTTACTATTTCTTAAGAGTTCAGTGGTGATAGGTTCTCGTTTCAGTTCATACGGCAAACACAAAAATACATAGCACACATGTTAGCTATAATAACTTTCCAACGCATGCAGCCAATTATGCAGCACTTTCTGACACTTGACGTGAGATTGCCAGAAATCTAGAATGATGGGTCTAGACAGCAGCCTAATCCCTTTTAAAAATACAGATATTTTTAACTAACCTCAGTTAGCCTAATCTACCCCTACCTAACTCCACCGCAGCCGAGCGCTAATTATACGTCAAAATCATCCCTCACGGTAGCCTGACGTCTTACTCCGGTGGAAGCTATGCAAGAAGAGCCCGCCAAAAATCTAATTTCCCGAGTCCTCATAAACTTTTGTGAGCCCCAGAGAGTGCTCAGCCAATCACAACGACGCATTCTATCCCCCTTTGCTGGGCATATTTCACTCTCTGCGTCTTAAACTCTCCCGGTTACACAAGCCCGCCAAACATCTAACTTCCCCAGTCCTTCCAAACTTTTGTGAGCCCCAGAGAGTACTCAGCCAATCACAACGACGCATCCTATCCCCTCTTGTAGGGCACCTTTCACTCTGTGCGTCCTATGCTCTCCTGGTTACATAAGCCAAGTGGCTCATGCCACGCTATTGCTTTGCTCTCTCAAAGAATTCCACGATCAAAGTTCTGAGATTTCATGGGCTTGTCCTGTTCCTGTGAACTGGTCTCTAAGATGCCGTCCTTCTCCCCTCCATGCCTTCCCCTTCAAAATTTCGTCCCATCGCCCATTTCTGATTTTTCCCACATTTATTTTTAAAATTCAGCATTTCCCATATTCGTGTGAACCACTGGCATTTTTTCCATTCCTTTTTTTCCTAACAATTTCCACATCATCATAACATCATACAGAAAAAAATACATTTCACAAATCTAACGTTCGTTTTATGTGAAACATTTCAATCGCGAATAACAGAAAACATACACATCACGTGCCGTACAACGTGGCTTAATCTCCTACAGGATAGAAATGTTTTACTGCTGTAATCACGCTGAAAGTTTACAAAACTTTAAAAGTAATCTCTTTTCACGGTAATGAGTAACCAGTCTCAGTTTCTATTCTAATCTCCAGTTTTTTACTGCATCAATTAAAAGCACTATCTTCATACGTCCATCACTCTACATTCGAAAACACTGCATTAAGTACATTTCTGCTTGCAGAGAATTTAGTAATGCTTTCGTAATGAAAAATTGCGTTTCTTATATAAGAATTTACTTACTCAGAACCGATCAATGCTTATATTTCAAAGTATTCTCCACTGTATTTAAGAACTTGGAATCAGATTTCCGCAAAGTGTTCGATCCCAGAACAGTACCGTGCCTTCAGTTTATAGGCAAAAAGATCTTGACACTTTCCTGTGCAAGGTGACGCAGCTCTCCTCCAATTTTTTAGTCCGCCGTTAGCTGTCCTTTGCAGTTGCGTTCACTAATGTTGTTTCGCGATTTTGGCACCACTTTTGCTACACTTCAACGATATGGACACATCAACCCTTCGTACACCAACGATTTAGGATTTCGCAAACTCCGATATATCCTTGGTTCATCAGTCCAAGTATTATAAACAAATGTTCAAGCGATTTGGTTTGTTTACATTCGTGAGAAGATTTCAGATTAATCTTTCACAGGCTTTACCAAAGTTAAATCTGTTGTGTACGACTTAATAGGAAGAACCATGACTGATTTGCATACGCGGTCTGTTCAAAAAGTAAACGACCTCACTTTTGTTTCTCCTAACTTAAACATAGCACAGAACTGAGACATAGTGGCGCATGATTTTGGACTTTAGTGCGCATGCCTGAATTTTTGCCACACCGTCTACTCATTTGGTGACACTGTCAGTGAAGGATAATATTATTTTAAAGTACACCAGATCGTGCACACTCAAGAAGCGCTTAATAACGTAGTAAATTCGTTTATTTAGTGGTGTAATACGCAGAAAAATTTCAACAAGCTTTCACTCTCCAGTGGGAAGCTTTTCGAAGGCAATGGTAGACATATGCCTACAAAAAACATATGTCTATTATTTCTTTGAAAAAGTCTCCCAGTGGAGAGTGTAAGCTTGGAGAATCTCTCCCACAGACATAGGCAATGGTGGACATATGCCTACCAAAGGCACGTGTCTTACATTTCTTTGAAAAAGCCTCCCAGTGGAGAATGTAAGCTTGGCGAACCTTCATGCGTATTACACCAGTCATTAAACGGATCCACTTCGCTATAAGCGCTTCTTGGCAGTGAAGGTTTGGCCTTGTGACTTCTTTGCCAGTCACATTCCCGTCTCGTGCAGCAATGAATGAAAGAGTATAGCAGAGAATCTGCATCAAATTTTGCCGCCAACGCGGCAACACAACAACTGAAACAACTGAAATTACTAGAAGGATCTTCGTGATAAAGCCATGGGTACACCACAAATCAAGGAGTGGTATCGATGTTTCAATGACGAACGAACGTCCGTTGGGAGTAAGGAACGCGAGTTAAGAAAGACCCTCCACGAGCACGAACCCCAAAATGTTGGAGAAAGTACGCCCTGTAAACAAACTGTAAACAATGAGTAGTACAAGGTAGTTCTCTGTCTCCTACGAGATGCAGTGCGGCCGAAAAGACCTGCGATGGGGCAGCAAGGTGACTCGCAGCTGCATTATTACCACGCTCCCGCCGATTGGTCACACTTACGTATCCCAGCTAATTCACTTTGTCGTGAACGCTTGAATGATGGATGTGCAATGTGTCTGCAATCTCTCGTGTCGTGTAGCGTGGGTTTTACTCGATCAATGCCTTGGTTTGTTCATCATCAACCGCGGTGGGCCTCCCGGACCGAGGAGCATTGTTAAGGTCAAAATCACCAGCACGGAATTTTGCGAACCACCACTGGCACTGACTGTCTTGTAGAACGTTATGATCGCACACTTTACGCTACTTTTCACAAGCTTGACGCGCGTTCTTCCCTTTATGGAAGTAAAACAGTAAAATATAGCGAAAATGCACAGTCTGGTCTTCCATCTTCAACTTGATGTCAAATCTCCGCAAATCAACCAAATGGCTCACTATTCCTTTTAGACTGCAGGTAGAACTAGCACCTGTCGAATGCTATAATGATTATAGAGCTGCGCCTGCCTCTAGTACTTCCAAAGCCGACCAACCGCCTTCGGGTGTCAAAATACGTCATGACTTTCCCGACAATCCAATATAATAATGGTAACAAACTTAAGAAAAGAGAGAAAATATATGTTAGTCATTTATTTTTACCCAGTAACGTAATGTCAGTGTCAACGCGACTAGCGTCATGACTGGAGTTATGAAGATCATGCTTTTGGGTCACGGAATCCCCATCCTGCCTTGGGTCATGGAGCAGAACGAAAAGTACTAGAAGAGAGCCCTTACCATTGGTTATAGGTTTCTGGTCGGTTCTATTGAGATGAGAGGGGAGAAGTAACTGTTTTGCGGCAAAACCTAGCAGCTTTCTTAAAACCGGGATGATAAATGTGACCATTTCTGTCTGGAAAGCGCATTACATTTTTGCAACCATTTGGTTCTGGGACAGTGGCCGCTTAAATGGTTAATTCACTAAAAGGTAGAGATCGCCCCGATGGCGCAATGTTCTAAGCGATGGCTTATAACCATTCGCCCAAGAAGGGTCCGGGTTCGAATCCCGGTGAAACATGGATATTGTGTTTTGTCGAACTGCACTGGCTCTCTCTCTTTCCTGGAACCAGCGACCCTAAATTAGGGACAGGCGACTGCTTATAACCCATTGAGGTGCTCACGGTGGTCGTTAAACCTCCAATAATAAAAAAAAAACGAAATATGAAAGTTCCGGTGTAGAATGAGGGCTTCCGATGGTCGAAATTGCCGTCGTCCGTGTAGTGTCATGATTTTCACGCAGCGTCTTCAATCCTTACGCTGGAAGAGAAAACGAAGTAATGTTAAGGGAAAAGCTTAGGATTGTCATAGATTATTTTTCCCGTAAGAGAAAATATAGTATTTATTATATTAGGTCATGTGTCCAAACTTACGTTACTCGATGTAGGTAAAAGCTGCCAAAGCAAACTGTTTCACACTTGTATTTGTTTACTTGGTTAATCATCACCGAACTGTGAGGTTCTTAAAATATGATTCATTTTTTAGTTCAAGTATAATTTTCAAGTTTGTCATTCTTAAAAGAAACATTTCAGATCTGGTAAATTGCAAACTAAAGCAATACAAAAGTGCTGTGATGTACTGTACAGGTAAAGCACGTGCCAAGACGACACATCTGCAGCGATACATTCTCTCGGTGTAGCTTGGTTGGTTCGAGCAAGTGGGTCCGAAGCGAGGAGTCGATCACCGTCACCAAATACTTTGTGTTTTCACAGTGTAATGAAAACATGCATATACGCCATAAGTTGTCTCCGTTTTAGACAGGATTCTGTTTCACACAAATACATGCACGGAAGCCAGTGAAATGTAAACATTTAAATATTTGCAATGCTAAGAACAGATTTTAAATTATTAGTTATATTTTAAGAGCATGATGTTGAATGTCCTGACTATTTTGTGATGTTTGATTATGTGGTTTTTATCTCCTTTGTTTCATTATCCTCACTACTATGGTTTATTTCAATTTGATATCGCTCAATAATTTCGTCAAGACTTTTATTACTAGGCCCGTTCGTAACTTTCCTGTGAATGTCTCCGTAATCTTTTACACTGACGGTTACAAAAGTGGCTCTGTTTAGTGCTGCCTGCACTAAACACCATTGGTGTTTTCCTCCAACGGAAATCTTGCTTTCTTGAAACACGGCTTTTATCGTTTCGGATTATACTTCTCGTGATGCTTTTCAAGCCATCCAACTAAACCAACAACAGTGACGGATTTCGTTAGTTCGCTAAAAGAGAATGCTGATTCCGATATTCGCAAGAAGCTAATGTATGACAAGCGTCCGATAATGAATTTGTGCGCATGAATAAGTCATTTATCCACTGGCTCACAAATGTACCGCAGTCTTAGCATAAATACTGATACAAATGTTCGTAAGATGGCGCGCAACGGGTGTGTGACGTCACCGACCAGCCAGCAGGTATGAATCAGCTAGTGAATCATTGTGCTTTCAGCCACAGAGAAGATAACGTGTTTCGTGAAGTACTTGCCATGGAATGGGGGTGATTATGAGAATCGTGTTGCTGTAATAGCGCTGCACAAAGCTGGCAAGTCAGCTTCTGAGATTTTCAACATTCTGTTGTGAGGAGGGGGGAGGGAGGAGGAGATTATTTAAAATTAAACTTTACTAATGAAAATTAATTTTAAATTCCTCTCAGACTGTGGTTGTTCGAAACAAACAAACCAAAATAAAAAAAATGATTTATTCCCACAACTAAGATAAAAATTAAAAAAAAATAGTCTTTGCTGTACAAAATGATCATTTAACTTTTACTACCGGAAAAAAAGAGAACCAATTTAGTTACTAAAGGACTATTGCGGTTTGTGACGTGGAAAATAAATGAAAAGGAAAAAAGGCCCAAGTACGATCCACCCACTAGTCTAGGCTAGTGTGGACACATGCTGTTGACTAACATATATTAAGCACACAACACATTACGACACTCAAGAATGCAATTTGAAAGACCAGTTGGTCTTCATTTATTGTAATTAATTTCAATGATGGGTGTACATTTTTCTTTCTTTCAGACAATAAGAACTATGGTCAGCAAGAATTTGGTACTATAATATAAAGACACCTTTGCATAATTTTGACCTTTCTTCAAGGAAATTTAGAGCCCCGTGACACTGCTTTGCTTTTAAAATCACTTAGGTGAGGAATTTTAAAATCGAAGGTGAGGAATTTTTACACTTTTGTTTTACAACCAGAGTATTAATTCATGATACCCATACACTTCTAGAACACATTTCCAGAGGAGGATTGTCTGCTCTAATCACTCCATTACTTAATGATAATTATGAAAACTACAGATATTTTCCAGTAGTAGTATTTTTTTAATAGACCCCATGAGCTTTTCTCACGGGGATGGAGGTGGCTTGGCCGAAAGAGCTGACCGCACTGGTCAACCAATAAATTTTGAGAGGGAAACTGCTAGTGTCCTGCATAGCAGTAAGACCTGCCACAATTGCATGCACCCAGCAACTTTGAGAAAAACCAGAATGTGTGTGCAAGTCCAGCTACGCTACTGATGCTAAGTGTGAATGCCAAGTTTTTGCACGCCCTCCCAAAAATAAAGAGGGGACTGGAAATCTTCCTGCCTTTCTGACAACCCGGCTGCAGTTTTAAATCGTGAGAGAAGAGAAAAAAGAAAGGAAAGAAAGATATCATCAGAGTCATCATGCACATTGCATCTTCACACTTACATATTCACAAATTTTGAAGGGAGCAGGCTGTTCCAAACAGCAAATAATTATTTAAAATTTCTTTTTATATTTTACATACACTTTTTCTTATGATAGTGGTAAAAAAAAATGAAAAGGTATACCCTAGAGCAACATCTTTATTATTATTTCTTTTCTCTTCTCCAGAAAAATAAAAGAAAAAAAACCCCATGAAATTCATGAAGAAATGAAGTTACATAGATACACACCCAAAATAAAATGTCATCACACCGACCTACTGACATGACAAAATAAATGTCATCACACTGACCTAGTGAAGATCCTTCCGAATAGATCCCGAAACATTTCTAAGCCACTCAAATGGGAGGGATTATGCTCAACTGCGCTAACTCAGTTCGCTTCATCTTTTCCTTTGAACTTTCTTCCCCCTTCTCCTATTTTCTTTCGACTTTCGCTTCGTCCCTTACTGAGACCAAACGGGGGATCTTCCGCTTAAGCCACGCGATCTTTGCCTTTGAAGTAAAAAAGTCAACCGAGTACCGATCAAAAAAATAAATAAAAAAAAAGTATAAAAGAAATTAAATTCTGGAACGCCAAAATGAGAGCCGCGGATGGCTTAGTGGTTAGCGATTCAGACTATCACTATTGATCCTCAGGTTCGAACCTGGGCTGATCTTTCAGAGATGGTGTGATTCACTAACAATCGCTGAATATCCGCCGTGCATCGGACGAGCACGTTAAGTGACGGCCCCCAGGCTGGACCCACTATTTAAATGGGTATCCTTCCCTATGCCCCCCCGAGATTCTCTCACCCCTCTGTGTGCAATATCGTACTTGTACGGTGGCGCCATCTACTGTACTCTAATCTCACTACAAACTGTTCTGTCAATATCGCTAGACTTGCTCTCATTCCTTCCGTTTCTGTGTCCTGCCCAAAAAAGGCGATCTCACTGTAGGTGGCTGCGACCTAAACTCTACTTACTGTGGACGGAAGTCCTAAAAGAAAATGACAAATACTGTGGTCCCTATACGTTCTTCGACTTGAAAACGCCAAAATGATGAAATTTTAGACTAAAATGAAAAATTGCTTGGGGTGTGGTTTTCCGGGTTTAATGTACGGCTTTGCTGTCGCGAGCGCTCTAACAGGGCGTCTTACGACCGACCTCCTGTGACAAAAATAGGTCCCAATTGAAATCATTATAGCGCTGAAAACACGATTGAAATCATTATAGCGCTGAAAACACGATTGAAATCATTATAGCGCCGCACACTAAGCGTGTTAGCATATTCGATGCAATACTTCTGGGTGTGCCTCAGCGTTTGACTCAGTCTATCTCGGCAACCGTGAGCGCAACACAACTTTGCGGGGTATCGTTTTAAAGCTCTCAACGAGATCTATTAAAATATATGAAGAACATTTCGCAGTGGTTTGAACTGAACACTTTAAAAATTGTTTGCTTGTGAACCGATGAACACTTTTAACAATATCGCGGTTTATCTGGACAACCGTGAGTGCAAAACGCGTGTGCATGGTATCGCTTTAACGCTCTCGACGAGATCTATTCAAATATATAAAGAACATAACGCAGTGGTTTAAACTGAAATTTTTTAAAATTGTTTTCGTGTGAACGGGTTCACATTTTCGACAATGACGCGGAATTCGCAGAATGAACCCAAACAAAAGTGGAGAAAGTATAAACGACAGGCGAGAGCAAGGGATGAGGAATGTAGGAAGCCCAAGAAGACAGAGCACCACGTTCGGTAATTCGGGTATCGATCTGCTTTGTGTTAGCAATGTATCCAGCATTCTTTGTAAAAATCATGTAAGCTACTTTTCATATCATAGACCTCTGTTCGCTAATAACAAATTAAATAAAGGCTCTGCAACCATACTCGATTAGCTCATTTCAACTCTCCGATATGCAAGTCGTAGTCCTACGTTCCAAACTGACGGCTCAATCAGAACTGAGCCTACCGGTATGTATTTTTTTAAATAGTTCTTCTTCCGAAAATATTCCCAAAGCCATTTAAATCTTTTTGCTTATCTGCTGTGTAATTACAGTGATTTTCGCCATTCGAATTTACCGATAGTGCTGACTGCAGCATTTGTATAGCCTATGAAATAAAAATAAGTTTTTTTTTTGTTTTTTTTTTGTAGAATGAACTTCTGAATTTTGGTAACTTCGCAAAATCAGAAATTTTAGCTTCTTTCACTGAAAAGATGAATATGTTGGTTTCCACTTTTCAATTTACTCCTCGTGGCAGTAGTGATGGTTATGTAAGTCTTGATTTCTTTGAAGACAGGCTTCTGTTATCCGCCTGTTTCTTGTTGTACTTGGTGTTATTCGAGAAATAATATCTGATAAAGGCTTTCGTTGTAACCTAGACTTTCTTTATGTTTTCTTCTTAAAATTTTCCATTGCATGTGGTTATATAAGGCGCATGCTTTTGTATTTTGTTTTCGCTTTTTCCGTATTATGTTCTTAAAATGTTTTGCATGGATTGTTGCTACGCAATAGAATCTGTCATCGTTAAAATAAGGAAAACACCTTGTTTTTTTCCGACAACAGAAAAGTGTGCATACCGATCTTTATCTATACGCATCACAAGCTGTAAGAGCTAGGAGAATTGCTTTTCTTGACAAGATGGATTTCTCTTTCAAACCAAATCTTCCAAGAAGGGTTGCTTAGTGGAAAATTATCTTGACAGATATTTATCAAATTCGGAATGGATTTCAAATTCTCCTGAAAGAACCAAGGAAACACTTCTGTTTTCTTTAAACATGAGCTCCCTCAGTTACATACGTGGTTTCAAAACTTAGCCCACTGGCGAAAATCCAGTGAAACTGACGCACTAGAAAAAAAATGAAAGTGGCACCCTAGAGGTGTGGAATGTTTCAACTCGGTTGAATATTTTCATAAGAAAGTTCAGGTTCTTTTTTCATTTCAGTATTCTGCACAGCATTTTAAATATTACACCTCTGAAAACCTAAGATTTCTTCAACCTGCCTAATCAGACACGATGTCTCCTTCAAAAATCTTTCCTCGGTGTTAATACATGAAACTCAGTAACCCAAACATCGCTGAGAGAAAAATTATTATTTAGTCATACTTCCAGTATGTAACTGTTCTTTAGCTATACTTCAAGTATCTATTTGGTTTTTCTGTCGGACTACAAGTACCTAATATACAGGGTGTGCCATAGAAAAGAGGCCAGAGTATAATGAACTGCAACAGTCAGGCAATGTTACCATACATGGTAAAGAATAGTTGAAATGACAGAAAACAGGAGTAATTTACTTGCGTTTACAACAATTTCTGAAAGTGCTGTCCTCCGACATCAAGACACAGCTGCACACGACGGAACATGTTGTTCGTAACGCGCAACAACTCATCGGCAGTAATCTGGGCTACTGACAGAGTAGTCTCCATTGTCCGTCTGGGTCCATTTCTCGTTGAAAATGGTCTCACGAAACCACTAACAATATCGCATCCGTTTTGCATAATCAGGAGTTTTAAGTTCGTGGAGCGCCATAACTTTGAACTGCCGAAAATGCAAATCCACCTGAAGTATGAGTTGGCATGACATGGCAGATATTCCCGTTGCAGACGATAATCGGCGAATCGACTTCCGAAGGCTTTGTAACATCATTGTGCACACATCCTTGATATTGCGTTCGGTACGAATTGTCTTGGGTGTGTTCCTTTTCCTGTTGCACACCGTGCCGGTTTCACGAAATTTCCGCACTAACTTCTGTACCACTGATTTCGCCGGTGCTGCACAATGTGGAAATTTTTCTGTAAAGAACTTATTTAAAACCTTGTATGAGTTATTTCTGAAATACTGTTCCACAAGAAAAATCCTCTGTTTCGTACTTAAAACCATTTCTGTTTCCTTTGTTCTCACTTCACTTGCACTTATGACCGCGTACCTGCACTGCTCTGGCTGTGACTAAACACTCCAGAGAATTCCTTTGCAGCTGTACACGCAGAAACCGGTTAGAAGTGGAACAAAGCGGTTTTAACTGGAAACTCGTTAACAATGTCTGGTTAAGGGGCTTCTTTTATATGGCACATCCGGTACTTCAGTCACACTTCAAGTATATAAATATTCTTTAGTCACACTTCTGGTATCTAATTGTTCTTCAGTCAAACTCCAAGTACCTAATCATTATTTAGTCACACCTCAAGTATGTAACTGTTCTTTACTTACACTTCAAGTACGTATTTGATCTTTAGCCATAATTTCAATCATTCTTCAGTCGCAGACCAAATGCCTAATTATTCTTCAGTTACACTTCAAGTATCTCAGTGTTCTTAAGTCACACTTCAAGTACCTAATTGTTCTTCAGTTACGCTTCAAGTATCTAAGTGTTCTTAAGTCACACTTCAAGTACCTAATTGTTCTTCAGTCATACTCCAAGTACCTAACCATTCTTTAATCACACCTCAAGTATGTAACTGTTATTTAGTTACACTTCAAGTACGTATTTGTTCTTTAGCCATAATTTCAATCATTCTTCAGTCGCAGACCAAATGCCTAATTATTCTTCAGTTACACTTCAAGTATCTAAGTGTTCTTAAGTCACACTTCAAATACCTAATTGTTCTTCAGTTACACTTCAAGTATCTAAGTGTTCTTAAGTCACACTTCAAGTGCCTAATTGTTCTTCAGTCATACTCCAAGTACCTAATCATTCTTTAGTCACACCTCAAGTATGTAACTGTTCTTTAGTTACACTTCAAGTACGTATTTGTTCTTTAGCCATAAATTCAATCATTTTTCAGTCGCAGACCAAATCCCTAATTATTCTTCAGTTACACTTCAAGTATCTAAGTGTTCTTAAGTCACACTTCAAGTACCTAATTGTTCTTCAGTCATACTCCAAGTACCTAATTATTCTTTAGTCATACATCAAGAATCTAATTTTTGTTTTGTCACACTTCAAGAATTTAGTCCCTCTTTAGTCACACTTCAAGTATGTAATTGCTCTTTAATCACACGTCAGGTACCTAGTTTTTCTTTTGTCACATTTCAAATACCTAATTATTATTTAGTTCACTTCAAGTACTTAATTATTATTTAGTCACACTTCAAATACCTCAATTATTCTTTAGTCACACTTCAAGAATCTAATTGTTTTTCAGTCATAATTCAAGTACCAAAGTATTCTGTAGTCATACATCATGAATCTAATTGTTGCTTTGTCACACTTCAAGAACTTAGTCCTTCTTTAGGCACACTTCAGGTACATAGTTTTGCTTTACTCACATTTCAAGTACCTGAATATTATTTAGTAACACTTCAAGTACCTTATAATTCCTTACTCACATTTCAATTACCTAATTCTTTTTTAGTCACACTTCAAGTACCTAATTCTTCATTGGTATTGAATTTTTTCAAGCATTGCTCTTAAGTCACGCTTCAGGTACGTAATTATTCTTTAGTCACACTTCAAGTATCTAATTGTTTTAGGCATACTTCAAGTACTTAATTATTCTTTATTTACGCTTCAAATATCTAATTATTCGTTAGTCACAATTCGAGTACCTAATGTAATTTTTACTGGAATTTCAGAATATGAAATTAAGCTAAATTAAGCTACCAATCACAAATTTTGACGGTCATCCAGAACTCGATCCCTTCGTCTTTCACTATTTCACGGTGTCCACAAAAGCCCAGAGATACCTTCAAATAATGAAAACACAATTTATTCAAATTTGAGTGTCTTGTTTTTCTGTGTGTTAACGACCACCACGAGCAAAGCTAAAGGTTGTGAGCATTCGCCCGTCTCTAATCTAGGGCCCGCTTGTTCCACGGATGGGAGAGAACCAGAGTTGGAAAACAAACACATCACCCATGGCTCATCGAAGATATGAACTCTGACTCAACTCAGATTATTAGCCATAAACCTACGCTTCTGGCCACTTGGTAAACGACGCAGCTTTGTTGTTTTCGGATTTTATCATTTATAAATTCTGTTTGCGATATGCCGCGTAATTCTGTACAAATCGTCAATCAAATCTTTGTTCTCTGAATTAATTGCTTTACAATTCTCAATCACCTTATAAAATCCATGCTGAACACCGCCTTTAAGTGAATGGTACAACATAAAAGGCAGCAGATTCACAAAAAAGACACTTCTAAAGCTTCCGTCTGGTGAATGGAAGATTTTTCATGCAACGTTGTAGCACAAGTATTGCAGTTACGTTACTGATCCCATTAGTAAACCACTGCAATATGTGTTGCACTCAAAGATGCCAAATTTCTTTTTCATGAACTCACGTAGGGATTTTGAAAGAACTCTGCGATTCCAAATACATCCCCCACCACCACCACCACCACCACTAAAGGTCGGAACACTCGTTGTAATTCATTACAACGAGTGTTCGGTTGTATAATTATATTTTGCAGCTGATATAAGTATCACTTGACCAGCTACTGTAGGCTACTATACAAAGAGCAAAATCTGTTCGTAATCTTTTCCAGTAGTTCAAAATTACGTCACCAAACTTTACATAAAGTTCTTGTTTGATCATGCTGATGACGTATGATACAGAATCACCCAAAATTTAAATCCTCTATACACCACATATTCTTATATCGTATTCAGAATTCGAGAAACTCGGACCCGAAAAGCAAAGGGTCCATATGCTGAGCACATTCTTCTGGCAACATTAATCGATGTTTTGAAGTATTGGCAGCTTCCTAACGGATTTAGCACTTCGAACAGTTTAAGGAAATGTATTGTCATAACAACTTTTCCCTCTGCTGTAATCTTTTGGCGGTAACAGATCTCCAGAACACTAATCTATGAACATGACATTTTTCATGTATGGTAGCAAGAGCATTCGTAACGACGTTATTCGTCTTTTGATTTAATTTTCGACCTCAGAGGATTTCATTAGCTACATTACACTCTCGGACACCAATAACAAGCTTTAGTTTTCACAACATGGATTTCTTTCCGTCACATCATCCAGCATGAAAACACAAGTTTGTCCGCGACGGGCATCGAACCTGTGTTCCCCTCATTCCGTAGTAAGTCGCTCTCCCTACTGAGCTACGCAGACAGAATGCCTCCCTGCAGATTTGTCGTCTTGACACCTCTGTAGTACGTCACATCATCTCCCTCTTAATTTTTTTGTCTTTGAGTCGAAGCAGGAGATTTTCATTAATTTCAAACAATGTGTGGAACAAACATCACACATTTTTCGAAGAACCCAACGGCCAGAGGATCCATTTTCCACAATCGGGCGCCAATGGGAAAACACAAGTTTGTCCGCGACAGGATTCGAAACCGTGTCCCCTCACTGGGGAGTAAGACTCTCTCCCAACTGAGCTACGCGAACAGAATGCCTCGCTGCAGATTTGTCGTCTTCGCACATGTTTTCACCACTGTAGTACGTCACAGTGACCGAAAAAAATATGCACATATTTTGGTCCTGGATGGCGATAAGAGAAATGCTTAAAAAATGATTTCAATAAATTCTTGAACCCAGATACTTTTGTAAATCGATGTAAAATCAAGATTTGTCTGCTTTGTTTACTTTTCCTATTTTGAAAGAAGTAAAAGGAAAGGTGCCATAGAAAACTCGATTAATTTCTCCCTGCATTCTGGTGTGAAAGAAGAAAGAAGTCTCAGAAGTCTCCGTGATGAACTCAAAGAAAAAAGACTTGCAACAACTTTCTATTCAGAGAACGCAACTTTATCTCCAAAACGGCTGACGCCCATAAGTTAAAAATTACGTCTGCCCTTGGACATAATATCTCTGCACCTATTAGTCCCATTTGATTTTTTTTTTTTTTTTGCATTGTGAAGTCGGTGAGAACCAAATTCTATACCGTTTGCTTTGTTTCTGAAACTTATCCTTGCTGCAAGAAGAAACAAAACAAATTCTATAGAATTCAAAATACAGGGTGATTCATAAAGAAGTATACAGTTTCCAGATGCTGTAACACAGTAACAGTTGAAGACACGGACCACAACTGCGAACCGTTAGGTAGATGTGCTCATAAAGTTTGTTTCCCGCTACTTAAGGAAGTGACGAAGGCGATAGCGCGCGTGTCACGAGACTAGTCAATCAAAATGACAGCGTCTGCAGTGGAGAAGGCGTTTTGTGTTTTTGAATTGAGCAAAACGGAATCTGTAACTTTTGTGAAACGGCATCTTCGATCACGATTGGAAAAGAACCTCCAGCCAGAAAATACATCTACAATTGAGATAAAAATTTGAAACTACGGGCTGTTTGTGCAAACTTAAAAGTCCTGGACGACCGCGTGTATCGGAAGAAGTCGTTGATAGTGTTTGCACCGCCATTCAACAAAGCCCGGGAAAATCAACGCGGAGGGTGAGTCGTGAAGTACAAATTTCACAGCCCACTGTCTGGAGAATTTTGAGAAAGAAGCTGAAAATAGTTCCATAAGAAGCATATCACAGCCACTATAACTGCACTTGATTCAGATATTTTACCTCGCGCTTGGGCGGAAATGTATTACCGTCTCGATGTGTAGGGCGTTGAAACTGTATACTTCTTTTTGAATCGCCCTGTATATTTTATTCTACATTCTTATTTCTAAATAAGCGACTGAAGCAGTTCCTTTACCCTCTAATACTTTTAATTTTTCAGATGTCATTTCTAAACCAGGACGTAGGCTAATCATCATGAGCTTCGCCCATTCATGTGAATTACAATGAGGTAGGTTCCTGTTGTTTTCCCAATCATATGTCAATGGGTAGCAGCTAGAAATGGCGCGGCACGTTAAGTATCTATTTAAGGGATCCTCGCACGGACCTGCGTTAATTTCGCGGAAATTCTGGAAAAAAGCGAAATGAAAGGTCAGCAGAGATGTTGAAGCCCCCAACCTGTGACTTACCACAAAGACATGACGCTGGCAATTAGCAAACTGCGCTATGAAGCGGTGCTCCCCCATTACAACGAAGAATATTGCCACTAGTGTTTCTACTTCAAATAATTATCAGTACAAAATAAAAGTTCCTACTACACTAGTAAAAATTCACACTACTTCAAATAATTTCCAGTTTCTCCGCTAGGGATGTATACAAGTAGGCTGTTTCTTCGCAAACTCTGCTTTAAAAAACAGTATTTAAAAATTGTCCTGGTGTAAAGCATATTTTTTAATTTATGACAATGCACGGCTCTGAAACAAGGGAACTCGGTGTATAATTTTATTAACAATATCTCCCATTCAGAAAATACGACTGAAAAACTCTTTCATTTATAGGTCGGATACCTTTGACAATGAAGAACATTTTTCGCCAAATTTATTTTTCAAAAAACATACAGTTTTCGCTTCATTGAATTGCACCAATTTTCACACAGCTTATAATATTGTTCGATTAGAAAACTTGCTTTCGTTTCGAATATCAACCGTTGTGCAGATATTTTGCGTACAATTTTCGATTTATCGTAACGTATTTTCGGTCGTTAGTGGACGTAAGTTGCTATCTGTGCTGGAAAACGTTTTGCCAACTCTTGAAGCCCCATGAAAGGACATAATTTTGCGACTAGTTCCATTCAGCATGAAAAACACAGCGCATATTGTGTAACTAGAATAATGAGCTGTCCTTTATCGATAGGGGAGTAAATGAGTTTCATTTTTGCTTATCTTATCTTTTATAAAAATACTAGCTTTACTACCCGGTTTTGCCCGGGATTTAGGCTTATTAATTCCATATTCCCACATAAGTCACTGAAAAAATCGGTAAAAAATTGATGCTCGCAAGAAAGAAACAAGAAAGATAACACAAAATTTCCGGGTGTAATAAGCACGTCTTTTGAATTCGTTCTGACGCAAATTAAATTTACCAAAGCTATTCAAAGTCAATGGAACCGGTATGGAAAACAATAGCATCTGACGGAAAAAAGAAGTTTTTCAATCGGGTCTGTAATCCCTCAGATACTGCTGTAGACGGAATCGTGAGCTTATGAACTTTTAGAAAGAGAGTTACCGACAAAAAATAAGATGAGACTTTACGTACCTTGGTGGGAAAAACCATGCATTATTTTAGGAAGAAAGTATTCACAAAAGGTTTATCCATATGAACGGTATCGGTCCAAGAAAAAATAATTTAGTCGAGTTTTCAGGAGCCCAGATTTTGTTACAAATACATCAGAAGTAGGAATTAACACTTATGACCCCTGGTGGCTAAACCATTATTTACCAAACATTAGAAATTACGTGAAAAATATTTTCCATCAGGTCTTGTATGTGATACAGGAAGATTTTTTCAAATCGGAGTTTTAGGAGCAGAAAACGCAATTTACCATTGTGCGCCCTAGCGGAAAGTCTATGATTTACTTGAAATTTTTGAATTTAGAGGAAAAACATTTCGCATCGGAAACACTATCCAACAAAGAAGGAATTTTTTAAATCGGACTCCTAGAAGTCGAGATATTGACAAAAATAAGATATACATCTACGCCCCCTGGCGTAGAAACCGTGCACTATTATAAGAAGAAAATGGTCCTAAAATGTTTGCCGACATGAGTAGTTTAGGTCGACAAAGATTTTTGCTCAATCGAGATTTTAGAAGCTTATATTTTGCTGCAAATACATCAGAAGCCGAAATTAAGACTTACGCCACCTGGTCGCCAAACAATTTTTTACAAAAATTTGAAAATACGTGCAAACGATTTCCCATCAGGAGCTGTATCCGGTGCAGAAATAATTTTTCAGATCGGAGATTTAGAAGCAGAGATATAGGGGAAAACGCAATTTACCTATACGCCCCCTAACGGAAAGTCTGTAAATTACTTAAAAATTTTGAATTTATAGGAAAAACTAGTTACACTAGAAACACTATCCAACAAAGAAGGAGTTTTTTTAAATCAGACTCTTAGAAGTCGAGGTATTGACAAAAATAAGATATACATCTACGCCCTCTGGTGTACAAACCGTGCACTATTTTAAGAAGAAAATGTTTCTAAAAGGTTTGTCGACATGAGTAGTATCGGTCTACAAACGATGTTATTTTCAATCGAGAATTTAGAAGATCATATTTAGCTGCAAATACATCAGAAGCGGAAATTAGGGTTTGCGCCCCCAGGTGGCCAAACCATGTTTTTACAAAAATTAGAAAATATGTGCAAACGATTTCCCGTAAGGAGCTGTATCCGGTGTAGAAAGCATTTTTCAGATCGGAGATTTAGAAGCAGAGATATAGGGGAAAACGCAATTTACCTTTACGCCCCTGGCGGAAAGTCAATGAATTACTTGAAAATTTTGAAATTATATGAAAAACATGTCACACGGAAAACACTATCCAACAAAGAAGGAATTTTTCAAATCGGACTCATAGAAGTCGAGATATTGACGAAAATAAGATATACATCTACATCCCCTGGCAGAGAAACTGTGAAATATTTTAGGAAGAAAATATTCCGAAAATGTTTATCGATGTGAGTGGCATCAGTCCACGAAATAATTTTTTCAATCGATATTTTAGAAGCTCAGATTTTATGGCAAATACATCAGAAGCGAAAATTAACACTGACGCCCCCTGGTAGCCAAAGTATTCTTTACCGAAAATTCGAAATTATATGCAAAAGATTGTGCATTAGGAGATGTATCCGCTGAAAAAAAATTCAAATCGGAGTTTTAGAAGAAGAGTTATCGGGAAAAATGCAATTTACTCTTACGCCCCTAGCGGAAAATCTATGCGTAATTTGAAAAAGAAACTATATCCAAAATACTCTTCGACATAAATGGAATCGAATAGTACATGATTTTTTTCAATCGGATGTTTAGAGGCAAATATGTGGAATAAAACATATTTTTGAATTAGACATAATCTGCATTTACGCCCTCTAGCGGCAAAATTGTACATCGTAAAAAAAAACGAAATAAAGGACCATCATTCGCATATTTCAAGCTGTCAAATGCAAAAGAATTTTTCAAATCGGACTAATAGTTGCACAGATACCATGGGTACAGACGGACGGACGGACGGACAAACCGATAGCATAAGCACGATCTTTTTCTACAAAAGACGTGCTAAAAAGCTGATTTCACAAATTCGGTCATAAAAAATTATTTATTCATAGTGTGATTATTTCAGCACTTGGCTGTACAAAACGTTTTTGGTTTCTCCTTCATCGGCGACAATGTATAATTTTGTTGGATCCTTTACTCTTGACTTTCCAACATACAGCTGTAGAATCAAATGGACCAAAAGCGTTACGAATTATTTAACACGCGTCCAGGAGACACAGCACTACAAACAAAATTCGTTAACAATTTGTTATCGACGATCAAATGCATCACGTGCTTTGGATTTTAGAGGTCTTGGAGGGACGAATCTCTGGGATAAAAAAGTTAAACACGTATCTCTGCGAATATTAAATGAAACTGGCTGAAATTTTAATGAACACCATGAATCGTTAATAGGAACATGACCTAAAAATTTCACCTGAATCGGTAAATAACTTTTTATATTAGCCGTCAAAATTTTATTAACCGTTTCTGTGTATACACTGACGGAAAAAATCCCAACACCAAGAAGGGGTTGTGTTAGATAAATGACAGTTGGTAGGCGGAGAGTACATCTGTGAAATGACGTCTATGCAAATTTCGCGCTCGGTACTAGTAGCGCCCCTCCGAACATGCAAAGCAGGTTTGCTGTAAATGCGCGCTGTAACGTTCGTGAGCGTTGGTTATCGTTGAGATTCGACGTAGGGTGTTGATGTTAGTCAAGAATCCCTTTAAGAAGACGAAGAAGCCATTATCAACAGCTCACGGAGTTTGAACGAGGTCGTGTAATAGGGCTACGAGAAGGTGGATTTTCTTTCCGCAATATTGCAGAACGACTTGGCAGGAATGTAGCCACTGAGCATGATTGTTGGCAGCGGTGGTCAAGGGAAGGTACTGCCTCAAGAAGACCGGTTTCCGGCGGGCCACGCGGCAGTACTGAGAGGGAAGACCGCCGTGTACGGTGTACGGTAGTGGCGCATCGTACCGCATCTACGGCCACAATTCGAGCTGCAGTTGCCACCACAGTGACACAACGAACTGTTACAAATCGGTTACTTGAAGGACAGCTCCGAGCCAGAAGCCGGTTCTGCCTGGGTGCCGGTGATGGCCGTGTGTTGGTTAGAAGGAGGCCAGGTGAGCCCCTGCAACCGACCTGTCTGCGGCCGAGAAACACTGGACCTACACCTGGAGTTATGGTCTGGGGAGTAATTTCCTATGACAGCAGGAGCACTCTCGTGGTTATCCCACGCACCCTGACGGCACAGTTGTACGTCGGTCTGGTGATTCAACCTGTTGTGCTGCCATTCATGAACAGCATTCCAGGGGGTGTTTTCCAACAGGATAACGCTCGCCCGCATACCGCTGTTGTAACCCAACATGCTCTACAGAGTGTCGACATTTTGCCGTGGCCTGCTAGATCACCAGATCTTTAACCAATAGAGCACGTATGGGACATCATTGGACGACAACTCCAGCGTCACCCCCAACCAGCATTAACCGTCCATGTATTAACCGACCAAGTGCAACAGGCATGTAACTCCATCACACAAACTGACATCCAGCACCTGTACGACACAATGCATGAACGTTTGCGTGCTTGCATTCAACATTCTGGCGGTTACACCGATTATTAATGTACCAGCATTTCACATTTAAAATGGCTCTTCTCGCGCTTACATTAAGCTGTGATCTTGAAACCTTAATCGATTAAATTTGTTACCTGTACATGTGTATTGCCACCATTTCATTCCTCTACAATTATTTTTTCGTCGTGTTGGAATTTTTTTCCGTCAGTGTATATTTCTTTTTACCGATGAATTAAAAATGCCATGCCTACTGTATTTTAAAGAATTTTGACCGGATTCCAGTGAAAATTTTGAGGAATTCCTCTTATTGCCAATTCATGGTGTTGAAAAAAATTTTAGCCCGTTACGTTAAGATTTCGCAAAGTTGGTTTTTGCATTTTTTTATGCACAGTTCTTAAAGAATAAAAACACCTATGGATGTGCCGCGCCGATGAATGCAGTCACGGGCTTTCAGATTTGGAACAGATAACGATGACGTAGCAAACGAGGCTGACTTTATTGATTAGCTTATTAATTAATTCATAACTCGCGAACGAAACAACGTAGAGATCTTAAAATAGTTGCGTTGACCTAGAAATTCCAGTAATAATAAGCTATGCAAATTTCCCTATGCCACATTTCGGAGTTCCAGAGTTTTTGCTGCTTCAGACAAACAGACGTTTTGTGTTTTATGTATAAGATGACTTGAAATAATATTTTTGTGCTGGAAATGATTAAAAATATACGCTCATTATATCAAATAATTCAGTGTCATGTTTCTTACCATAGTAGTCCACATTGGAACGGATATCGTTAGCAATTTAACGAATTATCGACCTAGATATTTTGTAATTACGTAGCAATTTGGTAGTCGATGTATGCAAACCACACACCGTAGTATATTTCAATGTTTTGCATTGCGTCACAGAAGCATCATCAGTGTCTTCTTTTTGTATTGCTGTACAGATGCATGCTCACTGTCCTGTTTTTACGTGAAGAGTGACAATCTCTGGAAAGCTTACGTCATGCCGGAAAGCATTTATATTAGCGCTGATCAATGCCACACAAGAAAATGCACTGTCATGGAAATTGGATTATAAAATTTGTCTTCCGTCAATACAACGTTTAATTCAGTTTCCCATTCGATTTTTGTGGGCCTAAGCTCCTAAATTGCACTGGCAACCATCGCGAAATATGTGCTGTGTAAGGGGGAAATGCAATGCCTCGCCTCTGACATTGTAAAGTGGTGCCAACAATTTGAAAAGGGTCGCACAAATTTGGGGGACGAATGCCGCGAAGGCAGACGATCAATACCCAGCTCTCAGGATCAGGAATTGCCGCAGCCATTGAAGTGGGAGATGTGACGATACCCACCGTGCATTCCCGACTTATCCCCGTGCGACCACCATTTGATTTTCATATTAATGAAACAGGACCTTACTGGACAACGATTCGAGACCTATGGGGCTGTGAAAACTGGGGTCCTTAATTGGAGGAGTCTTTTTCTGTACAGGTATGGAAAAAGTTAATTACACGTTACGATAAATGTTTACAGTCCTTAGGCGGCTATGTCGAAAAGTGAATAAATGTTGTACTTTTAAACCAACATACATTCCCGGAGTATATCTCTGTATTTGTTTTATTCAACAGTGAATATAACTTTTGATCCGCCTTCTTATAACTTACCTGCATGCCTGTTTGCATGCGTTTAGGATAATTAGTGTGGGATTTGAAATTTCGATGTCACATAGTGTATTTTCGGTTTCTTTCATCATCTACGTTCCTGAAGACCCCACTTGAAAAAATCCCTTTTGTGCAGGAGAAAATGCACTGACTGTGCGAAGCATTTCGTTTACACGTTCTGTTTTTGCATAAGGTACATTTCTGCAGCTAGAGTATGAAAAAAAGTGTTTCCGGTTTAAGCCATAATGTCATTTGAAAAAATAAAAAAATCAAACTATGTTTTGCTTCTGATGCTTACATTATAGCAAAGAATTACAAGCATTTCCAACTTCCACTAATGTGATTCCTTTTCCACTAGGAAGCTGAAAAAAATATTTCCTTCAATTTGACACAGATACCAGATTTCTAAATGTCGACTGAAAAAAAATATATACTTTGCGTCTTAGAACTCCCTTCATCACAACAGCTCTGCTTCCAAGAAATGTAATCAATTCTTGGAAATAAAAATTCACCCAGTGATTGAAATATACATACTAATAAGTGCGTTCGTATTTCCGCTTATAGGAGATCAACTAAAAAATTATTTATTAGTAGGACTTCATTCTCCAAGACATATTGTATATATTTTTAGATCTGCAGTTATGAAATTTTGCTTGGGAGAAAAAGATTGATCATTACTACACTGTTAAAAATTTCACAGTTAGATTACGGGCAACGGCCGGCAACTGGGAGCCCGGCCGTTGCCCATAAAACTATGGCTTGGCCCGTTTTTGTGAAAGCCCATGAAATTACGGTCTGAACCCTAAATACTAAGCCCATAATCTGAAGAGCAACGCCCATAAAAAAATAAGTTTGACCGTATTGAGCAACGCCATAATTTGAAGGGCATTGCCCATAAAAAAATAAGTTTGACAGTATTGAGCAACGCCATAATTTGAAGGGCATTGCCCATAAAAAAATAAGTTTGACCGTATTGAGCTATGCCATAATTTGAAGGGCTATACCCGAAAAAATAAGTTTGACCTTATTAACTTAAGCTGTAATTTGAAAGGCAATCCCTGTAAATATGAAGTTTGACCATATTCAGTTAAGCCTCACGGCAAGTAGTCACCGACTTTTACATAAATGCATTTTTTGTGGAAGAGTGTGCAAGTAAATGCATGTTTTTTGTGGAACAGTGTGTGAGTGTGAAATTGTTACTTACATTATAACTGAATCAATTCAGTTCTAAATGTGAGTAATGATATTTTCATATCTTAAAATCAGGTTTATTACAATATGATAAATAATGACATCAGTTACACACAGATTTGTTTAACATTAGGCTTTACGAACTCTGTACGCACAGTTGGTTGAACAATACTTACGTTTCTTTTAGACATGTTTTAATTGGAGAATTATTTCTAAAGCACAGTTGGTTGAACAATACTTAGTTTCTTTTAGACATTTTAATTTGCACGTACGTACTTATGTAGTATTTGTATGAATGAATACAAAGGGCAGTTATGTAGTAAAGATATGTACAGGCATATTTTTGTATTTATATGTTATATCAATGACAAACAGAACTACAAACTGGCATCCGAGTACATTGCGTCTATAAGGGTATTCAATCCACAATGGTGTCAAAGTTGGTTTTTCATGTAGGTTTTGGCTAGTATTACATTTGACATAGGGTTGAATCATGCTTTTTTTGTTTTCACATTCACTGCCTTGTGTGCTGGTTCATTTTACATTCTACTGAGCACTGTGTTGTCAGTGTTCCCAGAACTTTTACTGTCTTGTTTCCTATCTCTAATTTTTGGATATTTACCTACTTTTCATATGTTTAGTAAAATTATGTCAAAAACTGGAAGTACTGCTTTTGAAAGATCACATTGCTTCCCCATAATTAAGGTATCAGAAGGAAAAGAAAAAAAATACTTGAATGGAAATGAGAGCTTTTGAACTTGATAGGGCATAATTTCAAATCTCAGACCCTCACCCAAAGAAGAAACACTTGTTTAGACCCTGATTCTAACTGAGTCATTGTAGAACATTAATGCATATCAATATTTCTAAAATATTAAATTTTCCTGTTTGGAATGTTTTAGAAATGACTTCAGTGATTAAACCTGTTCTTTCATTGTTGTGTTGCCACAAGGAAACCATTTGAGAGCAAAAAATTTTTTTTTGGAAAGCTATTAAATAGTTGTATTTATAATATCTTGGCAATACCTGAAGATACTGAAACAATTTTTATTGATGTACAAATCAGGTGTTTAGTGACAAAGGAAAAGAACACGGCAGAATCTTTAAATTTCTCAAAAAACAATTTCATCGTATCATTTTGTACCAATTTCAGCACTATCATCTTAAAACATGAAATACATGCTTTGCATATTGAACATTTTGAATAGACCTTTAAAATAGGAATTACAAAACGTGTAAAAAAATTTCGTATTTTTTAACTTGAAAAAAAAAGTGGCTTCTGATTTATCTTAAAATATAAATTTTCCTTGGCATCCAGGTTTTACTACCTGGGTAGGTAAATAATTTATGTATATACCCAGCTGCGCATGTAACATTTCAGATATTTTCCAAGCTCTGCTTAAAGTGACACAGGTGAAAGATTTCACTCGCAGAAATTTAGAATGAAATCAATTTTTTTTTACATTTAACTTTAATTACTACATTTGCAAAGCAAAGAAACTGTTCATGATATATTTTCACTGTCATTTTCTTGGCCAGCATTTACCAGATTCAGTAAAAAAAAGAATAACAGTCGAAACTCGTTATAATGAAATTCAAGGGGGACAAAAAAAAAATTTGTAGCAACGTATTGTTCTTAAAACATTACAAAATTTTCATTAAAATGTTAGTATGTACTACAGAAATTTTCATTACGCATAAGATTGCAATGCTGTAAAAGTGAAATAGTGCCCACAGAGACAAGCAAAGGTAATTTTTTTGTAATGGGAAGTTTTTGCTAAAGTAGTAATAATGAAATATATAAGCTTTAATTAATATGTATGTATGAAATTATGTACTGTATATATTTTTACTTATACATATCAGGGTTTGAAAAATACCATGCCTGGGTCGTGTGAATCATTGACCTGGGCAGGCAAATAAATAATCTAGTTGCCAGACTGGGCAATTAAATCTAAAAATGAAGTTCAGAATATAATTTTCTACTACAAGAAAAAAGACAGTCATCGCATGTCATGTTGCTTTTCACTGCTAATCACTGGAAGTTGTATTATTGTTATGCAGCGCCAAGGACAGAAGAATATCACTTCTTTAATTATATTATGCTTTAGGTCCATAAATTGGAAGCATATGTAATTTTGCTCCAAATGTTTAAAGTCAGCGACTGAATGCATGCCTCTGATGGAACTAGCCTCCTGTGTTTATTGACAAAGGGTTAAAACTTCATATTTTAATGTATTTCATATTTTAAACGTGTTTTAAAGATTTTTATTGTAATATGGACCTGTGAGTCTGACACTGTGAAGAGAAGCTGCGATAGGAATAATGCATCGCTCCAGTGAAGATGTGAAGTTTGATACGTTAAAAGGAAGGTTTGTTGCTGTGTGGAAATGAAGGGTGCAAGAGAAAGAGGACTTACGTTATTGGCAGAAGAGCAATAAATGTTGTAGTGATACGCTACAGAAAATAGGTCCACAGCAGCTACCCTTTATTTTGTTGTATCCTGTACGTTGTTGGCAGGAAAAACAGGATAAAACCTCTTCGATTTGCAAAAGATACATATGAGTAAGATAGAAACTCGCGTGCGAACAAGCTATTAACAGAAGAACCAAAAGTGCAGAGACACAGCAAATGTGTTCAAACCAAAACCGAAATTTATAGTTCCCCAGTTTTCTGTACAACATAGAAAAGCATATTAGTACTTTCGGTAAATGTGTACTTCAGCGTCCTAAACTATTTCGTTGGAAAAATTTAACTGTGGGTGAAAAGTTCGATGCACACAATTTTTTAAGCATGCAAAATAATAGGGAAAGGTGAAAAATTATGTTATTTTTAGATAAAAAGGAAATAATTTTTGCGAAGTATTAACCTGCGAGTACGATGGTTTGTAGCAGGTGGTGCGGGAGGCTGAAGCGATGCTAACGGCCACCGCGTGAAGGTGCTGTGCGACGGAGCGGAGTACGAGTTGGTAGCAAATGCGTGGAAGAATACGACAGCAGTAGGGTATATTTTTCGGAAGAGTGTCGTGTAATCGTGCGCAGAAGTAGTTCAAACCTGTTTTATTCATTTTTGAGAAAGATATGTGCAGAATGTCGTTATTAGTGGTTTCACAGTGTCTCCGAATGGAAAGGAATTAAGGAATGTAAAATAATTTATGTACGACAGAAGTTTTGAGGAAGACGTTTTGGTTCCAGTTGAACCCAAAGTTTTTGTTTTGGTTTGGAAGATGTGCACAGGTAGGCGATTTCTTCAAGCACTTCATTTGCAGTTCTGCTGTTATTCAGTACATCGTAGCTCACATTTTTTTCCTCGTGACATGGATATTTTTCAAAATAAGCAATTTTCTTCAATTCATATATCGCACTATGGCAGGGAGACAGCTTCTTGTATTGTGGCGGATAATGACATTTTAAGCCCTGACGAAATCCGAAATGACTGACGATTTTGTACTTCCGCTTTCTCAAAATTACCCTTCAAAAAAACAAAAACTTACAATGCTGCGCAAATTCAACCTCTTTCTTTCTGCGTATGCCTACAAGACTTTTCGATGACTACGTACTGCTAAACCGCTTCCTTCTTAATTCTTCCGCCCGTTACATGCCCTTCTCAACGAAGCTTCCATTCACCGGACTTCACCTTGATGCCGTTGCCGCTCTCTCGTCCTATGCCTACCGCACGTACTCTTCCAAACCATCGCACTCTCAGGTAAATACTTCGGAAAACTTATTTCCTTTTATCTAAAAATACTATATTTTTGCACCTTTTCCCATTATTTTGCATGCTTAAAATATTGTATGTCACACTTTTCCCACACAGTTACATTTTTCCGACGAAATAATTTAGACGCTAAAGTACACATTTACCAAACTTTCTATTTCGGATCGGGGAATCATATGCGAAAGAATGAAAATTTTCACGTCTGCTTTAAAAACAATTACAAAACATGAACAAACTATATTGTGTAGCATATGAGTATAAAATTGTTCGCTCTCTTGGCAAGAAGGTACTTGCTTGGACTTGTAGTCATCCGCACGTGAATTGCACGGCGAAGCGAATCTTCCTTTCAACAAAGCAAATCTTCACATCGTTGCCGTAGTGATGTGTTAGGCCTACCACAGCGTCGCACTCACAAGTCAATATTACAAGTTTCCGACAAAATAATTTAGGACGCTAATCTACACATTTACCGAATAATCTGCCAATGATGAAGATTGGAGTGCCATTTCAGATGGATTCAGTAGTTTTAAAGAGTTTGTAGAAATCAATGAAAATGCATTATCGGGGAATTGAATGATATTCAAGAAATAGCCAATGAAATTCAGGATGATGATGAAGAGACATAACGAAGAATTAACAAAAGATCCCCAGACTGTCACGAAAGCAGTGTAGAAGCTTTGGAAACACTGTCACTACATACAACTCACCGATACATCTAATTGCCACACATTCCTGTTTAAACAAACTTGTAAAAGCTGTTTTCAATGAGAGGCAACAGCAGAAACAGTCTTCAGTTTTACATAACTTTAAAAAGCCATAAATATAAACAAGGTATGTAATTAAAATTTTGAGATCAAGTAATTTACATTTTTGAGTAATCTAAGCTTTTAAGTGTTAAATTTAACTAAGTAAATTCAATCATTGATATTTTTCTTATTTTGCATGTTATTCTCATGTTAATTACATTTTAAACTTAATTTTGGCTGGAATTACACTAACTTTTACTTATGCTGCGCTCTCATTTATACATGCTTTGGTTTGCGCTGACATATATGTGAAATATTACTGTATACATGTGATAATGAGGTGATTATAGATATAATTAAAAAATATATATTTTTTGGCTCTTCTGGTTTCCAATTAAATTTATGTAATTTATGTGTTGAGTGGTAAAAAGCTGTTTTCAATGAGAGGCATATGGGGTTTGTATATATGCAGATTTCCATTGTTTGCTTCTTCCTGCTGAAAACTAAGCTAGGGGTGCCTATGAGTTAACTGAATATACCATAGTCACAAAATGATTGATAATTATATACTAAGGAATGTGAGTGAAATGGTATTCCTAAAAGCAATCAAAACCATGTAGCAGTCAGGGAGAATCACAAATGTGTTTCCTGAACGAAAATGTGACATTTCATCACATGAAACTTTTTTCCACCTCTAAATTGAGGCCATTGGTTCTAGGGAAGGAGAAAGCCAAAGCTGTTATGTTATGTAAAAAACAAATTTCTTTTTTAAAGGTTTTAACGGCTAATGTGAGGAACTAAATGGGATATAAGCAGTCCCCGTCCCTAATTTCAGAGTCACTGGTTCCAGGGAAGAGAGAACGCCAGTGCTGTAAGACAAACACAACATCCATGCCATATCGGGATTCAAACCCGGACCCACTTGGACAAACGATCATAAGATGGTGCTTAGACCACTGCACCACCAGGGTGGCAAAACTAATGCCTCATATGGGACTCAAACCATATGTTAAATTGTGACTGCTTGCCAAAAACCTTGATGTACAACCAACTCTGATACCAGTACGGCTTGAACATTCTCTAGACCAATAGTTCTCAAAGTGGGTTACACTAAAATAATAGGGGGGGGGGCATATGCAGATTTGTTAGCAACCATACCGAGTCACATAGTGAACCAATTTTCAAAACAAAATTAATCTGAATTTATGGCTAGTGCTGGTAGGATGTGTGGTGAAGTTTAGCATATTTAGCTGAAATTTCTGAAAAATGAACTAGTGGAACTTCTCATTACAGGGTGAAAACAATCTGTTCTATGTTGAAAAAACAAAACACAAGCAATGACCAAAAAACTTTATGAGAAAACCAAATTACAGGGAACAGCTCTGACCAATTTTCATAACTGAATTCATTATCATCAGAAAATGAGCAAACAATTGGAAACTTGATGTTAAACAGCTAATAATCGTCCATCTCTGCACTCTCCAAACATTTACAAGGCAGTATTTCCCATTCCCACTGAATGAACTAGTTACTCATTCACATACAATGTGTAATCTTCTATTGCCAAATAAAAAACTTATGAGACATCTTTTAACTCTGGTTGGTTTGAAAAGCATTTGTTCTTTGAAATCACTGACTAGTTTTTGGATTCCAATGGAAAAAGAATTTCCAACATTGTCGAGCACTGCCTTAAATAAGTATTTATTGCCTTTTACAACTACATATTTATGTGAAACTAGTGTTTTATCCTTAACCACCAAGAAAACTAAATATTGAAATAAGCTGGATGTTGAAGATAACTTGTTTGTACATAAGCAAGAAAACTCAAAATATTGATGAACTTTGCAAGAGTAAATGAGCTCATACATCTTACTGATACTAAACAAATGACTTGACCAGTTTTATTTGATTTTTTTTTTAGCCATTTGTGCAATTTCTGTGACATCAGTGTATGTAATTTTAGCAAATATTATACCCACATAAACACACTGGAATAAACTTTTCATTAAAGAATATGCCTGTACATATCTGTACTCCATAGCTAATCTTTGTATTTATTGGTGCAAATATAATACTTCACAAGTTCTTAAGTACATGAGCAAATGAAAAGGAGTCTTAAAAAAAACCAAAGTATTGTTCAGCCAGTTTGTGCTTTAGAAATAATTCTGTCTAACTTCAGGAGTTGAACACTATGCCGTAAAAAAAAAAAAGCACAAAACGGTAAGACAATATTTATGCGTGTTATATTGCAAAATGGCATTCATTTCAGACTACAAACATACGAAAACAATGCTGCCTACGTAATTCCCAAATCAGCATGTACAGATCGAATTTATTCGACATCCTAGATAACGCTAGGTATATACCTGACGATAAAGACTTGCACAGATAGTAAAACATATATGGATGTGAGAGTTATGCCCCTACCCCAGTCAAATGAAATCTTAGCTACTACATAGATTTTCCTGTGTGACAATGCTTCAGCCACCCTCGTTTGGTGGTGAAACTTTTAAAATTATATATATATATGTACACAGTTCGTGAGCTTACTATCAAACAAAAATGTGTGTAAATGATTTCGTTACTTTTACATATCATAATAAACTTAATTTTAAAAAGTGTCTACTCACATGTTTTCTTTCTTCAACATGCTGGCGTCTATCCAGTACATGTTCGTGACTTCGTGTTCGTCAGTTAGGGATGGGCGATATTTATCAATATCTCGAAATATCGATATTTTTGTCCGATATTTTGATATATAGTATTGATATCCAAGTTACGATATATCAGAAAATCACTATATCGGTGCGATATTCAATATATCAGCTTACGGCTGATGTGATTTAACTTGTGGAATGAAATCTGTGTTCTTTCCTCTGGCATGTCACGAAAATTATGTTGCTTGAGGACTATCAAACTGCGATCTCATTATCGAGATTCACATGATATTATGTCACCTTCCGATTTCTAGAACTTTACAAGGAAAAATATCTGCTGTGTTGAAAATTTTAACTATTAGTTGACAGTAGGCACCCAGAAAACAAATTTAACGAACGGTTGATAGCAGATTGTTCTTTTGCCTATGAGCATTATGTTTGAAGTAAACTGGCACTTTAACCAAAATTAAATACATACCAATGACACACAATTTGAAGTTAAGCATTTTTTTTTTGTTAGTGATAAATTATGTAGATCTTAACAGCTGGGTAAGGAAATGCAAAACAGCTTTTCGAGAGTTTTCTTGATGTCTTACAAGTTATGTAGTATAAAGTTTGTTGTAATTCAGGCTATGTATATATCAGACGTAATTTTTTTTATCATCCTTTGATAATTATCTTGTAAATACATACTGAAACTTCCTGAAGTAATTATATAATCTGGTAAAAATATGAGCATAACAACTTTCGTCTTGATCTGCTGATTTTTCCACACTTACAGCATGTAATTTCCTCTGATTGTCCATTCGTTTTTTTGTTATCTAGGAGAGACAGGCTTTCATACATTAATTAGTAAATATATACTTGATGAATTTGGATTATGATATTTTTTTATGTTTTCATACATTAATTAGTATGGCTTTCATTAATTAATTAGTAAATATATATACTTGATTAATTTGGATTACGATATTTTTTATGTTTTTATTTTTATAATCATATTTTAATGGAGGACTAATAATCATTAGCATTTTTTAAAATATCTTTCTGGAAAAATAATTGCTTTCTATGAAAAGGCCATCACAAATTATTCGTACTCTAATTACTGTTTTTAACAAAAATGTCACTTGTAAACATATTATAAGCACTTTAATTTTTTTGCTTATGCCATGGGAACTATTTTTGCTTACACCATAGAAGTAATTATATCTGTATACTCCATTAACATTGTGTTCTGTCTTAAACGATAAAAAAAATAGCAAACATTGTTCACACCTTCTGAAAAATACAAATGTATACAAAATGCTCTAAAAATTACAATAACAAAGTTTTTTTAAAGATTTTTTTCCATAACATTTCCTTGCAAGCTGATATAATGTTGTTAACTTTGACATTTGCATCCCAATAAAAATAGTTATTCTTTCTATAATTCAGTTATTCCCATGTTAATTGATGGTTAAGATTCCTGTCTGCTGGGATTAATAAGTACTTTTGTTTTTTTGTCATTTATGCCATACTGAAGCTTCAACTTACCTTTCCTCGAAATGTTGGAAATACATATTTCTCATAATCTCACATTGATGAAAAACTCATGAAAACATTCCTTTGCAACTGGGATTTTTGGAAACTTCTTGGCAGAAACCATATCCCTGCTCGTCGAGCAATGCCCACACATGAAACAAGAAAATCACGTTTTGGGTTTTGGAAAGTATATTCAGCATTTCTGCAAATTACAAGCTCACTTCTGTTGCATGATTTTTTTATTTATTTTTGCATCAAAACTTTCTTCTATATATTTTTTTATTTTAGGATCTGAAAAACAATATTTTATGTGTTTTTCATATCACTAAAAATACAGCTTGAGAGCTGCAATCTTGCATAAAGATAGTTTTAAGCTATAAAATGTAATAATAAAGGACAAATAAAATTGCTCCCTTTTAGCAGGAGAAAGCAGCTCTTGAAAAAAAATTCAGCTGATGTTTCTAAGAAATTATCTGAGAAAACTGGTAGGATATTTATTCCCCACATTCACTGCCAAGCTTGTGTATTATAATTAGTTATTACTTATTACCAAAACAATTTTTTAAGGTAAAGAATATTTTTATGTCTTAAGAGACACATATGGTTGAGTCGTCATTAGACTATGTAAATGCTATCTGTGGAGAGTAGTTACTCAATTATGTTTGCTCATGCTGATGAAACAAGCCTGTTGGCAGAGAGCAAAAGTGAGTTGCAGCGTATGTTGTCCCACATGTATGAAGTTTGTATGAATTTCAAACTTAGTATATGAAAGGAAAAACCCAAAGTTATGTTTTTGACAGATGAATTGTTAGTATTAAATCAAACAGATCAGTCTAAATGGCAAAGAGATTGACCAGGTAAATCAATTTACATATTTAGGAAGCATGTTTGACAGAGAAAACAAATTAGGTAGTGAAATTAGTAGGCTAGTAAATTAATCTTTGAAAGTCACAGCTGCTTCAGGAGGATTTTGAATAAATGATGACTGATAGGTTCTCAAAAAGGTCCCTAATAGTTGTGTGTGAAAAAGTACAGTAATTGTTCCTACTCTGATGTGCAGCAGTGAAGGTGGAGTACTGCAGACGAAACATAGGAGTGATTTGCGGGCTGTAGAGATGTGTTACTTATGGGGGTGGGGGCAAGATATGTTTTGATCATGTGAGGAATGAAGAGGTTTTGTAGATGAGTAGTGTGAAGCAAAATATTGTTTGTAAGGTGGGGACAAATATTCTTGGGTGGTTTGGAGAATGAGTGGTGAGATGATTACTAGGAGAATTTATTCTGCACAAGTGACAGAAAGAAAATGTAGAAGATCAATGGAGGACCAGATTCAGGAATTCCTGCATGAGAAAAAGAGAATAAATGTGAAGTACAAATGGTCTTGTGTGTGATGGATGTCAGTGAAGCTCAAGTTGTGAGCTGAGATCACTGTAAATGCAGATGTTTGATACATCAAGAGTAAATAAAATGTATTTCCATCAGTTTTAAACTTTAATCCAGCAGATAAGCTCTCATCAAGAAACCAACCTATGATCTTAGAGAACAGCTTAGTGATATATATACATGTAAAGAGAAAATCCCTCATCTACAGCAAGTTAAATATAACTAGAGGTGAGGAATCAGTACTTATTTTTGTGTTGTTTTGGTGTTAATAAGTGAAACATTAAATGCTATATCCCATTTGAGTTCAAAACTGTAAATTTTTTTTTTAAATCTGCTGACTTCCTTAACTTTAAGGATAGACTCCACCAATGAGCATTTAAAATGTAAAACAAAAAAAAAATGATATGATATCGAAGATAGCTCCTCAGGTGTTTTAGACTTGATAAAGAATACTTCAGATATTTATTGTGTACAAGTTTTTAATGGAGATGAGAAATCCAAAGAAATGGACTGAGAACTGGAAAAAAATGCTTGAAGTGAAGTGGTGTGTGTGTTGATCTCCATGAGCATCTAAAGTTGTTCCCGAATGTGTAGAAGCTTGATTCACCATAAGCAGACACATGTCCCTAATTTAGGGCGAGTGGTTCCAGGAAAGACAAGACAGGAACAACTTCTTTATGTATTTTACCACTTGGTAGGCACATTTTCATGATTATTTAGATACTGAATAGTTTCCATGACATTTAATGAACATTTCATGACTGAATAGATTTTATTCATGACATTTAATAAATAGATTTCTTGACTGAATAGATTTCATGACATTTAATTGCTAAAACCTGGAAAGAGCGACATCTTTGTTTATTCACTGACGCCACATATTTGGAGGATTTTCACATTTAATGAACAGTGCTTCTTATTTTGAAAATTTGACTGTTTTCTAACAGTTTCTGAGGAAGAAGTAATCTTTTTGTATGAGAATTTTCCTGATATTGATGCTGAATCAGTTGTAGCAGGTATAAAATCACATACAATTTTTGCAAACTTGATCAAATGTAAAACCGATGGGCGCAATGCAAGGTATTCATATAATCCGAGCATTGTTTCAGCTAATATATTAATATAGTCTTTAATGGTAGTCTAAGAACTCCCTTCCTACAGCTAGTGTCAAACATTTGGCACAATGTATTGCCTTTTAATCAAACCAAGAACCCATATTTATGAGTACAAATGCAATTTTTACATTGCACATTTATTAGATTTTAGCAGGAAAAGAATTTTGAAAAAAGTAACCTTGTATACTGTAAAGAAACACTAGAGAAATCAAATGAGGAAGAGCACTGCACGTTAAAACTTTTCTGTACAACAGAATTTTGTTAATGCCATTCCGTTTAAGAATAACAGTTTTCACACAAAAAAAAAAATATGTTCACAGTTTTTATCAAGAGAGAAAGAGACATAATGACAAAATGGATAACACTGGGCAAATTAGGCCGAAACCTGTTAACAAGGTTTGTTGTATTTTCAGTTGTTTTTTTTTTGTTATTTTTTTACAAAAAAAAATAAATTATATATGTATCTACAGTGTATATGCACACTAACTTTGAAATAATATATTTTCATGTATGTGTGCAAACTTCTTCAAAATTGCATTAAAAATCTCTAGCCATTTACTTCTCAACAATATTATGACTTTGCAGAACATTCTGCATTAGAAATTGCAATAATATGCTGTGATTACAGGCTAAGGGGGTAATGTTTCAGACAGAAGTAACCCAGTGATTTTGTTTTAGGCATTTTACTCCACTTTTGTACTTAAATAAACATTTCGAATAATGGAAAAACCTTAACATGTGTAGAATAATCAAATCAATGAGACTTATTTACCCAATTGCCTGTGGTTTACTGGTCTTCTATGTAGCAAAATATTTCTGCCACAAATTCCATTTCAAGTGTGTTTTTTTATTCATATATATTCTTTAAAAAGATGTTGAGTGTGCTTAACAGGAAAGTTTACATCTAATTTGTTTACTTTTAAATGATAACCAAAACCTTCAAATATTGTTGGTGACAGTTGATACTATCCACAGCCACAGCCCCCCCACATTAGTGGAAGGGGAGTGCAGATGTTATATAAACACAAAAGTGCACAACACTTTTATGATTGCTTTTTTGACTAATTTTGTCTCGCTGTATCAACAATCTTGCATAGGTAGCAATGTTAAGTACAGAGAATCATGATAACATGTTTTGTTAAAAAAAACAGTTTCTGCATTTATGTTCTGTAAATTTATGTGACAACTTCCTGCCCTTTGGCCACTTTCATCCCATCTGTGCTCTGCCCCTTCATTAAGAAATACAACAAGGGGCATATATAGATTTTTTCTGAGGGCGTGCCAATGAAATGAAAAAAGATTAAATCCACCAGGACAAAATAAAACAATGAGAATAGAAAAAAATTAAACAAAAATTATAACGTAAATTAATGAATTTTTTTATTAAATTAAGCATTTTTGTTTCCAATGTAAGGCACATTTTAACAATAAATAAAACACATTTAAACACTTTCGGGGGGGGGGGAGTGGGCATAAATATATGCCACCTTACATTACATAAATGTATAAAATATATAATATAAATACGCCCTTACATTACCTTGGCTACGATGTAAACAACCCTGATGTTGGCTTTCCAGCTCAGCATACAAGATATATTTTTAGCGAATTTTTATGAATTATAAAAACGTAAAATGTTAATTCCGCTGTCGAAAATATTTATTTACGTAACAAAACAACGTAAAAGGGCAAAATAAAAGCACTAACCCATGGCGTCGGTCTTGTAAAAAAACGTTAAATATCAATTCCGCTATCGGAAATAATTATTTACACAACAAAACAACTGAAATGGCAAAATAAACGCACTACGTTTATTTCCAAGTACAGCGACTGTCTTGTAAAAGGTACGAAGTTAGTAATATACAGTACTTTTCTGAGATATCACTATTTTAATGGTATTAACAAAACTTCATTGCAGCTATATTTTCAAGCTGCAGAATAATTTAGTAATGGCTGAGATTTGTGCGAACAAGCCAACAGCCAATTAGTCCCAAGTTCCCAATAGCCAATACTTAGCACAACATTGGATCGGATTCAGTGATAACCCTGATGCAGTATGCAGTGAATAAACCGAAATATCAGTCTTATTGAGATCAGAAGTATTGAAAAATATCGAAAAATCAATCTGATATATTGATCTTTAAATACACATATTTTCGATTCAATATATCGGTCTCAGAAATATTAAAAGATATCATCATACTTTTGAAAATATCGCCCATCCCTTCGTCTTGGTAAAAAAACGAGCAATCCCCGTAAAATCACGTGACGACTCGCTGACCAATAGCAGAAAGCGACGCATGCCGCATTCCTTTTCTGTCATTATCGTTCATTGGCTAACCCGTGCCTCTTAGCAACGCCCATAAAATTACGGATCGGAACAGTTTTCCTACATATCCATGCCCGTTAAAATACGGGCATCACCTTGAAAACTGCAGAAACGAGCCTTGATCGTAAAAATACACGGGCAACAAGACTTTTTTTACGGGAATTTTTAACAGTGTATATTATTAAATATCGGATCTTCTTTCGGATCAAAGGAACTTTTCATTATGTCCTGAACTATGATGGCATCTTCATAATGACCTTCAATTGAAATGAGTAAAATTCAATTTATTTTCTACTTGCCCATTTTTGGTCACATTAAGGAAACTCTTAATTAAGATACACCGTGTTCCTAAGCTTAATCAATTAATCTTATTGAAATACGAGTAGTATCATCTTTAAGATAATTAAGTTCACAAGAATTAATAAACGGTCTGAGAGTTTTGCGATTTTAATTATCGCATGTGAATTAATGAAGTTGTTGTAGTTCACAATAAATCAATGATCACAGACTTTTAGTTGCAGCAGAGATTATACAGGGTGTCCCAAAATGATTTCCCTGATTTCAACTGCTTTTAACTATATTGTGAATATATTTACGAATACCAGATTTTACACATAAACGCACATGACAATCAAGTTTTATTTGGTGCACTCGATATGGTCACCCCTCAAGTGACAAACAAAATGTCAAATCTGTACTCTATCTCCCGCCACACATTTAGCAGCATTTGAGAAGATATATTTATATGTTTGGTATTTGATTGTGTGAGTTGTAACTTGGGATGATAATGGGTGTACTTAAAAAGCTATATTCAAATTTAGCCTAACACAAGAGTTTAATGAAAAAAATTAAAAAAAGATGTAAACTGAAAATAAATTTGGGCTAAATCTTAAAAAAGTTTCATTAATAACAATAGATATAGTATTTTTGTTATTTAAAACCATTTATTTAAACAATGTTTTATTTTTTATTGATTTGTTTAAAATCTGAGACTACATGGGTTTTAAAATTTTTATTAATTTCATTATTCAGAATTTGTAATAATTCATAATACAATATAAAAAAATATAAAAGACTCTCTAGGGCTAGTCTGATTCGTTCACATAAAATGTGCTCATTTGGAACTTTTATCGCATACATTATCTTTTTAACATATCCCTAAAAGAAGAAGTTCAATGGAGTGATATCCGGTGATCTCGGTGGCAATGGGATTGGGCCGTCTCTAACAAACCATCGATTGGGAAAGTGATGGTACAGCATGTCTCACACATATGTTGCCCAGTAAGGTGGTGCTCCGTCTTGTTGGAAATACACACGGGACTGCATGTCCTGCAATTTGGGTATTGCATAAATCTCAAGCATATCCACATACGCATTACCGGCGAGAGTTCTTTCATGAAAAAAGAAAGGCCCAATAACGCTGTCATGCCGTAATGCACACCACACATTAACCTTGGGACTGTCCCGCATGTGTTCCCTGACGGTGTGTGGGTTTTCGTGACCCCAAATTCGCACGTTATGTCTTTTTACAGCACTGCTAATGTGAAAAGTCGCTTCGTCCGAAAATGCTATCTGCTGTAAGAAATATTTATCACCCTGCAATTTCTGGCATGGTGTTAGCAAACTGCTCGCGTGCATCAAAGTCCTGTGCTTTGAGTTCCTGAACAATCTGCACCTTATACGCATACAATTTTAACCGATTTTGTAGCACCCTGTGCACTGTACGCTTCGGTACCTTGAGCTAACGTTCAGCTTGCCGCACTGATTTTTGCGGTGATCGGGTGAAGGCTACATGATTTTTTCAACTGTCTCTGCAGATGCTGAGGGTCGCCCAGCACTTTTACCCTTTTCGAATGTACCTGTTTCCAGAAACTTTCGCATCCACGAATTTATCAATTTCACATCTGGTGGTTGTTTTCCGTAACGAGTTTGAAACATTCGTTGCACCATTTTTGGGCCACCCCGGTGGCGCAGTGGTCTAAGCGATGGCTACTGATCATTCGTCCGAAAGGGGTTCTGGTTCGAATCCCGGGGAGGCATGGATGTGTTTGTCTCACGGCACTGGGTCTCTCCCTTCCCTGGAACCTGGGACCCTAAATTAAGGACGGGCGACTGCTTATAGCCCGTTGAACATTAAACCATTTTTGGCGACTTTGTTTCTGCCAGCCACAAGACACATTGAGCCTTTTCTTGTGAGAAGCCATGTCTTCAGATGTACTGTGGAAGCCATGTCTTCAGATTCTGCACCAACAGCGCTCCAATTGGAAGACGTATGTACTAAATCTCACAGCCAGCAAAACTTTCAGAGTGCACCTATTCACCTGCAAAAGAAAATCGAAATCAGTGGGAAGCTATACCATTCCGAAATCAGGGTAATTATTTTGGGACACCCTGTATTATATTATATCATAATTTGAGTTTTTTTTTTTTTTTTTTTTTTTTTTTTTGATTGGAGGTTTAACGACCACCGTGAGCAACTCAATGGGCTATAAGCAGTCGCCCGTCCCTAATTTAGGGTCACTGGTTCCAGGGAAGGGAGAGAGCCAGTGCCGTAAGACAAACACAACATCCATGCCTGACCGGGATTCGAACCTGGACCCCTTACGGACGAATGATCAGAGGCCAGCGTCTTAGACCACTGCGCCACCGGGGCGGCAAATTTGAGTTTAAGCAATGTTTAAGAAATTGTGTGTGTGTGCATGTATGAGAGAGAGTGAGAGAGAGAGAGAGACAGAAAGACACAGAATGAGAGAGAGAGAGAGAGAGAGAGAGAGAGAGAGAGAGAGAGAGAGAGAGAGAGAGAGAGAGAGATCTTTGAAAGTTGCAGTACTAGAGAACGTATAATGTTATTTGCTTAGTATGCATAAATAAATAAATGTCCACAAAAATCCGCTGGTCAGAAAAAGTTAAGGATACCGTGGTTTCGAAGGGAAAACGTAGTGATACGCAAATTTAGCAACTACTGGAGATCAGTTACCAGTGTGAGTAGCTACGTCATATGTAAATTAGCATCACGAGAACACAGCACGTGGTGTGCGAGCTCCAATAAAAGCATCTTGTGAGAAGTGGAAGACGTGTCGTTTCACCACTTGGATCAGAAGCCTGCTGAAAGCATTGCTTTCAGCGTGGGATTAACCTGAAATGACGACATTTAAGCATTGACAACAGAGATAGGGCTGTTGGCGTCTTAAAGACAGGTGTACGGCAGATAGACTTGGCTGCTGCCTTCGGAATTTCACAAAGTGTAGTAAGTTGGTTGCACACAAGATTTTTACAGCATTGAAATGTTCCAGATCGACCCAGGAATGATCGTCCGAGGATTGCCACCAGGAAGCAAGATCGCTACCTGATAGTGAGTACCCGCAGAAAGCCTAGTATCACTAGTAGCTGACTCAGGGTACCATTTCGAGGTGCTTCTGGTATCACAGTATTTATTCAAACTGTATGAAACCGTCTTCACAAGTACGGACTCGTAACAAGGAGGCTGCTGAGGTGTACAGCATTGACATCAACTCACAGTCGTCAAAGATGTATCTGGGTCTAAGAGTACATGCAATGGAATACAAAGTGGCACCATATACTTGATGAATCCAGTTTCGCTCTTTATCTTCATACCCGATGAGGACATGTGGAGGAGGAGACCCGACGCAGGAATGCAACCAAACTGTGTGTAGTCCTTCCAACCTAACCAGCGGAAGTCAGTTGTGGTCTGGGCAGAAGTCTGTTTTAATCACCGTACTCCCTTGTACATGTTTGCGAAGGCAGCATGAATGCCTCATTGTTCTGATACGAGATCACTGTGCCCATTGTGACATTGTTTGAAGATACTATTGACCATGCATTCCGTTTTCTCGATGACGGTACAATTAGTCACTGTGCCTGGAGCTGGATTCATCCCTGCAGTCTCCGAGGTCTTCTGACTTTAATGTTCTTGAAAACATTTGGGATGATATACAAAGAAGTCTGGATAACCACGTTCTAAACCGCAGTACAGTATTAGACCTCTATAAAGTGTTGCCTGTGATACGGAGTGAGCTGCCCCAGATACTCATCAAAGGCTGATAGGTACCAAGACGTTTTTGTACAAAGAGGTGGTGTTACAGGGTACTGAAATCAAGAGGTACAGATATTCTCCGAATTTACCATATTTACGCTTTCCAACCGTAGGATGAAGAGACGTATATGCTCCAGCTTTGTCCGTCTGTCTGTCACGATAACTCGCGTAAAAACGGTTCGATTTCAATGCAATTTTAATATGTAGTAGGACACAACCTGGGGATAAACCCAATTGAAAATGGGCGAAATAAGATCAAAGGTCAGGGCGCAGGAGCGAAATTTATTCCACAGCCATTATCCACATAACTTGACTAAAAATGCTTCTATTCCGACAAAACGTTAGTATGTTGTTCTGTAGGTATGCTGAACTAATGCTGTTTAATATCATCGAAATGGAATCAAAGGTCAGGACACGGGAGTGAGATTTATTTTACAGCCATTATCCATATAACTTGACTAAAAGTGCTTCCATTGCGACAAAACGTTAGCACCTTGTTCCGTAAATATACTGAACAAATCAGTAGTCAGGGTAGGGAGGTGGGTTTGTCTGCGCGCAGGATAAACTCACGTAGAAATTGCTTGATTTCGATACAGTTCAGTATGCTTTTATGGGGAACCACGGAGCGAAGTCAAAAAGATACCGTCACATTCAAATCATTAGTCAATAAACTATATTTTAAGGTTTAGGAACGGAGTATATACTTACGTCCTGCTACATTATCGCTTACTTAAAATTATTCGAATTTAACGCTCACAATTTTTCGATTTTGATGCTCACAGTTTGTGGTGTTTGGGTATATTAAGTAGCAATTCTTACTTAAAATGGGCTGAAAACTGTCTTAGGTTACCCATAATATACGAGAAGCATTACATTTTCTTAAAGTATTAAGAACAGCAGATGTTTCACCCACGACGTAGCGCAGATGTTTTAAGCAACAGATGTTTACGAATTTTTCTACTGCCCTTCTGCGTGATAACTTGCGCAAAAATGCTTCGATTGCGACGAAATACAATACGTTGTTCCGTAACGACTTTGGAAGCTGTTCCGCGAAAACTGTTTTTTGTCAGCAATTGCGTGCAGTGCGCATGCCTGAGATTCGTTAGCCATTATTTTCGCACGATAAATTCCGTGAATATTGCCCGATTTAGACGAGCTTTTTAATTATTAAACGGCTAACGTGTGGTAGCTCTTGATAATAGAAATAGGTAACGCGGGCACAAAGAGATTTAATTCTGATATATGTGAACCTCAAACGTTATACCATAGTTTAGCCCCCCTCAAAACCAAGGCATTTTCTATCATGTCTGGCATGTGTTGGAAAGCGTTTCATAATCAATGCATTGCATGATTTTAGTAACTTGTGTCTATATTGCAGTGCTACTTTGTTGTTTGTAGACGACATGACATAATAATTTATTTAGGTAAACCCAATCTTTATCGTTTGTCTTAAGTAATCTCACTGATTTTTTTCAATGCGTGTGATTTGAGTAAGATACATATATCCTTCATTTCATTTCATATCCCTAACTTTTTGGACCAATGTATGCGTGGAGAGTCAGTTCCCCTGCAAATTTATATTACCGCAAATAGGATTACTTCTTTAACTGACACGTGTCGTAGCGTTTATGTGATGCTACGGAAAGCTAAACACTAATATTTCTTAATTATGCAGTTTATGGATAAACAGCCAGTTAAATAACAATTCTGTACTTACTCAAATTCCAGTGTGTTTATTATTCCTTTAATCTCTTGGTAGGTAAGTACACATCATCATAACATCTAGTAGTTTGGCGTCTGGATATATGATGTTCTAGAATGCGCTGAACGCAACAGATTACTTGGAACTTATGACACTTTAAGAGTATAACAAACTTGATAGCAGTTTAATGCTTCAATTTCGAAGCAATATAACAAACTAATCAATTTCAGCGAGCCTCGTAACATGAGATTTAAATCATCTAACGTGAGACAGCAGAATACATCCGATAAGTCATCATTATCATCATTGTCAACCATTATCAATCCACTGCTGGACGAAGGTCTCCCCAAGTTTCCTCCACGACGGTCTGTCTTGTGCCAGTCTCCTCCATGTCACTCCCGCATACTTTCGAATTTCATCCACCCATCTTCCATGTGGTCTTCTTCTGGGTCTTTTCCTGTCCCTTGGAATCCAATCTAAAATTTCGGCTGTCCATCGATGATCTGTCCTTCTGGCAGTATGTCCAGCCCATTGCCATTTCAGGGATTTAACTCTGATCATGATGTCTTCCACTCTTGTCATTTTTCGGATCCACGTGTTCCTCTTCTTATCTCTCCTGGTTACACCAAGCATGCACCTCTCCATGCACCTTTGAGTTGTCTGCAGCCTTTGTATGTCTCTTTTAGCTAAGGTCCACGTCTCTGCACCATACGTAAGCACTGGAAGGATACATTGATCAAACACTTTTCTTTTAAGACATAATGGCATATTGCTCTTGAAAATTATGCTGTTTCTTCCAAAAGCTCTCCAGGCAAGTTTTGTACGCCGATTAATTTCTTCACCAATGTGACCCTCACTTGATATCTGCTGTCCAAGATAAACATACGTGTCTGTTATCTACAGCTTTTCTCCATCAATCGATAAATCTTCATTTCTTGTAAAAGCATTGAACATCACTTTTGTCTTCTGAAAGTTCATTTTTAATCCCACTTCTTTACTCTTGTCAGCAAGTTCCTGGATCATACTCTGTAGCTCTGATGGGATAGTTGCAAAATTGACTATGTCATCAGCAAAACGAAGGTGGGTTAGATTATCTCCATTAATCTTTATCCCTTTGTTTTCCCAGTTCAGTGATTGAAAGACATTTTCCAATGTGGCACTAAAGAGCTTCGGAGATATGGTGTCACCTGGTCTCACTCCTTTTCCAATTTTTATGTGTGTTGTATTTTCAAACAGCCGAATGTTTGCACTTGCATTTTCATAGATGTTATTAATAATATTAATGTATGCATCTTCAATTCCGCAGGATTTCAGAGCCATTGCAACTGCTGATGGTTTCACCGAATCAAAGGCTTTTTCATAATCGATAAAAGCCATGCACAATGGAAGCTCATATTCCCTCGCTCTTTCAATTAGTTCTCTCAGTACGTGGATATGATCTATTGTGCTGTAGCCACTCCTGAATCCAGCTTGTTCTCTCGGTTGAGCCATGTCCAGTGTCACCTTCAAGCGGTGTGAAAGAACTTTAGTGAAGATTTTATAAACCACTGATAGGAGGCTGATAGGTCTGTAGTTCCTGAGATCCTCAATGTCACCTTTTTTATGTAGCAAGATCATTGTAGCGTTGTTCCAATCCTCATGAATTTTCCCTTCATTAAGGCATCGAGTGAAAATTTGGGCGAGTACTGTTTCGATTTCTGCACTTGCTTCTTGTATGATGTCTACAGTAATTCCATCTTCTCCTGGAGCTTTTCCCCGCTTCATGTTCTTGATTGCATGTGCAACTTCTGCTGGAAGGACTGGAAGAACTCTGGTACTGGTACCTTTCATGATGTCTGGAGTACATGTATCATCCCTTTCATATAATTTGGAGTAGAAATCTTTCACTCTTGTCAAAATTTCGCCTCTATTTCTTGTTACAGAACCATTTTCTTTTCTCAGGGCCATAATCTGTTTTCTTCCGTTACTGAGATGTCCCTTTGCTATCTTTAGGCTTTGGTTGTTTTCAATTGTTTTCCTCACTAGTTCACAGTTGAATTTCCTTACGTCTTCAGTGATACTTTTTCTTACTGTCTTGCATAGCTCTATATATTCCACTTTGGAAGTCACATCTTCTTTAGTTGTCCTCATCTCTCTTCTTTTTTGCATCAACATTTTGGTTTTTCCTGATAATTTGTTCACATGCAACTTGTTCTTAGACCCAGCTAATTTTGTTGCTGTTTCCATAAGAGCTTTGGTTACTTTTCTGTTAACTTCAGAGATGTCCACTTCTTCCGATGTTAGGCTTTCTAAAGCAGAGAATCTGTTCTTCAGTTCCAATTTGAAGGTATTATGGTGTTTTTTAAGGTTGGTTATGTCAATACATTTTGTTTGTCTTATGAGCTTGCTACGTTCGAGTTTAGTGTTGAGGTGCATCTTACATCTCACCAATCTATGGTCACTGCCTGTGTTGAACTTGTGTAGCACACTGCAGTCTTCTATGACGAATTTTTTGTTACACATAATAAAATCAATTTCACTTGTCATACCATTTGGATGTCTCCATGTCCATTTCCTGTGTGGCTTTTTCTTGAAAAAAGAGTTCAAGATGAAAAACCCTTCTGCCTCTGCAAACTCTACGAGAGTATTTCCACGCTGGTTTCTGTTGCCGTGACCGAATTTACCTACTGAATTTTCATTCTGTTACCGTTGCCCTATTTTTGCATTGAAATCTCCCATAATTATCTTCAAGTGCTGCTTACCTTTATTATTTAGATCACGAATTTCCTCATAAAATTCCTCAATTTCTTCTTCAGGATGACTTGTGGTGGATGCATAAGTTTGAATAATCTGAGCCTGGTATCTTCTCGAGAGTTGGATAACGAGTCGTGCAGCTCTGTCAGAGAAATTTTCAACTTCTACAACTTTATCCTTCAGTTTCTTGTTTATTATAAATCCAACACCACTAGTTCTGCCAGTATCTGTCCCACGATAGTAGAAGAGATGTCCACTTTTCAGTTCAATGAGATCTTCTCCTTTTCTCCTTACCTCACTTAGCCCGACGATGTCCCACTTGATCCTTTGTAGTTCCTACTCTGACGAAAATCATTCAAAAAGCATCTGAACAAATTCAGTTCAAATGGCAGTCAACTCACAACTCCAACTATACAGCCGCAAACATCATCATTCTTATTTTGTAGAACACATACATCATTCTGCTCCTGACGTCAATTCGGTTTGAAATAATAATATTGGTCGAGAGAGAAATATAGATTTAAGTTAGAAACTGCTTAAGGAGAATGAACCAGAAGTTATATCATACATGCATGTCACTAAAATGTTCTCTGAGATTCAGAGGTTAGCTCCTAACGAAACTTACTGTTGTCGTATCAAACATTTCCATTTACAGCTATCTTGGCATACAACTCGGGCTTCACTTATATCCATTACACGCCGTGCACCAAAACCTTTTATAATTCATACTCTGTGACGTATATTCTAAATTAACTTTCCTTTTACTTTCTTTCCCTATGTAAAACTTGAGTTTATTCTCAGTTATACTTCACACTTAGCGTAATATCTTTTGTCTCAAACGAATACTGTTGGCAACATAATTGATGCTGAATGAACGTGACGTATGCCTGAGAGGATAAGAATGAGAGATATAAACTACGAGTAAACTGTTGCTTCAAGAGCGTTGTGTTGTGGGGCTGTGTGGTGTGTGGAGCGTTTAATGCGAAGTGCTATGTCATGTTACGATGTGTTGGAGAAAACCTTGAATAAAGCATCTTTTCCGTAAGTTTGACTTCTGTTGTTTACATGTTTCGTCTGGCCGTTAAGGTTTAAATTTGGAACTATTTCATCTTATATTTATGTTTTTCAAATAACGTAGAAGTACGAAAAGACTTCTACGTTATAACTCATAATGTTTTTCTCATGACGCCACTCCTGAATCTGATCCACCCATGTCTTTCTTGGCCTTCCTTTGCCTTTCCTTCCTGCCTCTTGGGCTAAAAAGATTTTCTTAGTAAGCATCTCATCACTCATTCTTTCAACATGGCCAAACCACGGAAGCATATTAGTCTCCACCTTGGCTAACAACATTTTGCTTCACATCACACAACTGCAACCCATCTTCATTCCTCACACAATCAGACCGTGTTTTGCCACAAACCCACCGCAAGTAACGCATATCTCCAGCGCATAAACTTTCAAAATGTTTTATTCTGAGCGAAATTTACAGGGAACGAAGGCGGTAGGCGGCATGTGCCTTTACAATGCCTGAAATCATAATAACAGGAGTCAGATATATACAAAGTGTGTGCAATTTACATTATGCAAGGGGTATATACAATGCAAGTGAAATAGATGAGCGGACTACAAAACAAAATTACCGAGTATGTATTTAAGAAGTGCGCTATTTACAGTATGAGAGGTGTATATATACAGCGAATGCGCAAGTTACAGTATGAAAGGTGTATATATAATACAGTGCTAGTGAGATAGATGAGCGATGATACAACATTAGTGCAACAGTGCAGGATGTGATAATGAAAAAGAGATATGTGAGACTGAATAAATGTACAATTTAGGCGAAGTATATACAGATGTGCGTGAAGCCATATAGGAACAGGGAACGAACTATGTGCAGCAAGTGAGATATACAGACAATGCAATGAAAATATAAATCCAAATGACGCAGAACATAATGATGCAATTGAAATGTGTACTATATGTGTACAAAAATGCATGACTGAGATATGTAAGATGCAGACAGTAAAGAATGAGCTTGTAGGACGGCTCCAAAACGGAGCATACACAGTACCAAGGAATATGTATATGTACAGAATGAACAGCGAAATATACAGGATGTGTATGTACAATTTATATGAGCAATATGATGAACGAATGAGCAGAAGATATATGATGAAATAAAAACATTGAATATACAGGTACAATGTGAGGCACACAGAAAAAAATCACTACAAAAATTACTTATTCAGAAGAGGGCACCACAAAGTAAGTGCACGTGAATAACCTGCAAACACTAACAGCAAAAAGATAAACTGGAGATGGGAATAAGAAGAATGCACAGAAGAACTAAGTCTGACAAGCTTAGGGAGACACTCTCCGGATCCGGTGAGCCAGTCCAGGGTTCATCGCAAAGATCAAAGCTGGGAAGGTCCCAACGTAGAGGATGAAAGTCAAATCAGAAGATGTAGGTCTGCAGAAAGCCCGGAAAACCAGCGGTGTAATGGTGACCATACACTCAAAAACTGCTGGCTCTGGTCAGTGGCCTTGGCAGCGGTAAACGCCATTTGGAGCCTGGATGTCAGCCGGTTGCGGAATCGGTGACGTAAGAGGCGCTGAACTCTCCTGCTTGAAGGAGCGTAAGCACATTAGAGGTATGACGGAGTTGTAGATAGAAGCAGTAAATCACATGCTTTGCGAGTGCAAAGATGTATGCGCAAGGCTCAGATAAAGGCACCGGTGGCGAACAAGAAACCAGCAGCGTACTGTATGAAGAAAAAGCCAGCTCTTTGGCACAGATACACTTGGCAACGGCAAAGGCTAGGTGTAGTAAAATAAGGATCGCCGGGCAGTACTGGTAGATGTGTAGAACAGCAGCATGCTCAGAACAGAAGATGCAGGTGGGTGCGGCTGCCAGCGTCATCCGAAATAACGTGGCCGGCACTGGCAGGCGGCGGTGAAGGAAGAGCCAGTGAATATTCCTTTCATCTGGTGTCGAGATGGGTGAAGCTGTTGCCGACCACACACTCGAAAGAGCGGCGGGCGGCACTCCTGAAATGAGCTGGGGTGCGTGTGGCAATGGATCCAGAAGGAGAAAACGATAGAGAGTACGGACAGTGAAACTGCAGATCGGAAGAAAAGAGCCACGAACAGGAATAAAAAAGGGAAGGGGAAGAGAAGCAGAAGAAACGAGAATGAGGCCAGACGGAGAAGCGAGAGCAGGAAAAAGAGTAATGATCGAGGAGCGGAGAGAATCGTAGAGTGCAAGAGAGGCAGAGGTGCGTGGAAGGAAAGGAGAGAGGTCGGAAAAGGGTTTTCATGTTAGATCGGAGGAAAGTAAGTCTCGGACGGATACGATCCCAGCGGGGAGCCAGGAAAGGTCAGTGAAATACGGTGCGTTAGGAGGATGGAGGATGGATGAATAGAAGAGGGGTTCAGTTAGAAGTTCTGAGGTGGTAGCGGGTGGGGCACGGAGTAGTGGCAGAGAGCGAGGAAAGGAAAGCGTCTCTGAATAAGCGGGGGAAAGACGGGAGCGGAGGAGAGAAAAGCGATCCATCAGTAGAAAAGTTGTGAATTTGAAGCGGGGGTTCCGGGGAGAAATCATCACGTCTCGGAGAAGAGAGGCTGCGGATCTTGGTTCAATGAGTAGACGCAGAAGGGATACTATCCCGTGTGCTTTGTAGAACTGGCGGGCATCCAGGAGCGCAATACCACCAGTGGAGATAGGACGACTTAGAGTTGAGACTTGTATCCAATGATGAGCTGACCAGATCATAGTAGAAATGATCCGTGTGACTTCAGAAAGATAGAAAGCTGGCATGCGAGCTGCTGCCCACACATGAAGACAATTAGACAGAAGATATGTACGAGCAAGGCGTGCCCGGGTGACGTAAGAGGCGCTGAACTGAGCTTTCCGCCAGATGGCAGCCGATCGAGCAAGGCGATTACGAAGGGCAACCCACGTGTTGTTTCGGGCAGCTATGGGAGCTCCCAGGTGTACACCAATAAATTTCTGAGAAGAGGCAGTCCAGGAGGCGCCCCATGGGGAGTCCGTGCTGGACTCCCAGGCACCACACCACAGGCCGGCATTCTTGGTAGTGTTGAGCATCGCTGAGGAGCAAGAAGAGTAGAGTGCATATACATGAGCGAGGGTATTAAATTGAGATTCCATCCGAACGCAAAAAGTCGCGTCGTCGGCGTAGGCGGAGTAGGTTATAGAGAAGTGCCCGGTGCTTGCTGTGGGAGGAGGAAGAGCCGCAAGAAATGCACGATGTACTGTGCGTAGGAAAGGCTCAAACGCCAGAGCAAATAATTGCCCAGAAAGTGGACACCCCTGTCGTATTCCACGACGGAAAGAAGTGGGTGCTGTCAGAAAGGTGGCTGTCTTGACCTGAAAGATGGCGTCGCGATAGAGAGCAAGAATAGTGGTAACGAAGACAGAAGGAAAGCCAAAAGCGTGTAAAGTAGTTGAGAAAAATGAATGGGAGATATTATCAAAAGCTACACGTTGGTCTAAATTTAGTAGGGCAAGAGATTCAGAATTAGTTCGGGCAAGATACAGAAAATCACGAAGCAGGTGAAGGTTAGTAGCGATAGAACGACCAGGTACCGTGTATGACTGGTCGGAAGTGAGAAGATACGGAAGAACTTGATTTAGGCGGCTAGAGAGAATTTTAGTGAACAGTTTGTAATCAAGATTTATTAGTGAAATCGGACGCCAGTTCCCCAGGTCAAGGAGGTCACTCTTCTTAGGGAAAAGTACCATGTGAGCAACAGTGAAGCCCCTCGGAAGGGAGACAGATGCAAAGGCAGAAGAGTAAGCAGCAAGAAGGAAAGGAAGGAGAGAAGGTAAAAAGATAAGATAAAATGATAGATGGAGGCCGTCAAGACCAGGGACGGCTCGGGGATTGAGAGAGGAAAGTGCAGTCCTAATTTCAGATGGAAAGATATGCTGCAGAAAAGAAGCGGAGAGTTGAGAGGGGACTTAAGAGAGAGAAGAAAGTAAAGTATTACACGCAGAAGCAGAAGGTGGAGGGGTATCACTGCACTTGTCGGAGAAGTATTGACGAACATGGGAGCAAAGCATATCTGGGTCCGAAGCCACATGACCGTCAGGCAGACGCAGCACACGGAGTCGATGAGAAGAACGGCGCTGATTCTCTAACGAAGACAAGAACTCAAAAGAACAGTCTTCGGGAGACAAGTGCTGGAGACGAAGTCGTAAAATGGCCTGCCGGGCTCGAGGTTCCAGAAGAGCACAAAGGTCTACCAAATATGCTGGATAGAGGGGATGAGAGGCTCCAAGCTGGGCGAGAACTTGTCGGAGATTGCGTTCTTCCATGGTGCGCAGATTGGCAACTGTAAACGAGTGGCTCTTGAGAAAGTGGAGCAGGTGTGACTTGACATCCAGCCAATAACTTAGTGCACAGGAAGCAGTAGACAGTCCAGGGTGATAAGAGTGAAGGAGATTCCGGGTGTTCGAACACAAAGATTGGTCATCCAGGATAGAGGTATCTAATGTCCAGGAGTGATACTCGGAGCGTTGACGGAAAGAAGAGGTGAAGGTGGCCACAACGGCACAATGGTCAGAAGAGGCGGTGTGTAGATGCTGCCAGTCCGTAACCACGGGCAGAAGGGCAGTGGTTGCGTAGAAACGGTCAAGTCTAGGGGAAGATGAAGAGGTGGCAGCTGAGGACCTCCACGTATGGGGGACCGTTGTAGGATAAATTTGACGAAAGACGTCTCGAAGATCAAACTCCGTGATGAGATAGTGTAATTGCTCCACAAGACGTAAGCGAGTTTCCTTATGAATTGGAGCACGATCAAGATCAGGGTCAAGCGTGAAATTAAAATCGTCGCCGATCAACACATGATCCGACGGCAACGTTGACTGAAGAGCTGAACGGAGCGCCATGAAAAGGAGGGTGTGATGTTGAGGTGTGCACGGAACGTAGATGTTAAAAATGACATAACGACGCTCGTCCAGAACAAAGGTAAGGCGCTGAAGCAAGTCACGGCAGAGAATCTGCACCGTCACTGAAGATAGAACTTGACGGAACTGAGTGCGGATGCCGATGGCCAGACCGCCGATTGTAGAGTGTCGGAAAGCGTGGTGGAACTGATAGTTCTACTTACGTCATCGATTGAAGGGAGTTGTAGACAGTCAATTTGTCTCTTGGAGCAGAAGAATGTCTGCTGTGAGGTGATAGAGATCTTCACAAGCAAGCGAGTTCGCCAGAGGGGACCCAAACCCCCTGCAGTTCAGTGTCGTTATCTTGAACGGAAATGTCCGACGGCGGTTCAAGGAACTTGTCAGCGGCTCATTGGAGCCGAGAGAGACGATCGCAGATTTGCTTGAAAAACCGCTTTCGCCGAACGATGTGGATGGTAAGGCTTGGAGGTGAGATCAAACAACCGCCACTTGCTCCGTGAGATAGGATTGGTGAAAATCGTGAGACATGGTTTTACTACGAGGACCGATGAGATAGGAGTATAACTCCGCACCAGAAACCGGTGTCTGTGGTAGTGAGGAATCTTCCAATTGCTGTTTGAAATCCTCTAGAGTAAGTGAGACCAGTGTGCTGTCGTCAGAGTCGGAGATGGAGATGCTAGAAGCGTCAGATGCGAGTGAACGACTTTCCGAGCGATCACGTCCTCCTTGAAAGGTGGGAGATCTGCGTGTCTTCTTATTGCGATGTCGAGTAATCCGACGACGCTTCGAGCGTACACTCTGTTGCTCGGGACTAAAGGCAGGATTGTCTGGCCCTGTGAAGGCATCAGGCGCATCGACCCCATTATCGGGCTTTGAAGGGTGCTGTGGAGTAAATGAAGAAAGCAGAGGAGAGTTCAACTGGTCTCCGGTCGAAGAATTCTCCTGCTGTGGGCATGTTTTATAACGAAGTAAATTTCTCCGTCATTTTTAGTCTACGCCGGGATTCGAACCCGGATCCCCTCATTCCGGAATAAGTCACTCTACCAATTGAGCTACGCGGACGTTTTATTCTGATTCCTATCTGCCTTTATGTCGTGTGCGTCCTTCGGGCAGGTACGTCACATCTCCTGGTACGTTACAGTTTGGAGTATAGAAGCTGAGTTGGAAGTGGAAGGTTGCAACGAAATCCCGCGTTGACCAACGGTTTTATGCAGACTTTGGGAATAACTCGATTGCCGCTGGTCAGAGGCGCCAGATGAAGATGCCGGAGGTCCAGTTGACCGTTTAGTAGGCTGTACTGAATATTTGGAGGCAGTAGCTGCCCGATGAGGGCATAGCGCACTAGGGTGACCTGTGCTCTTACATACCGAACAAAGGGTGCTCACAGTGAAGTCCATGCGTCTAATATGAGTGTCACAGCGTACATTGAGTACCGATGGAACACGTAACATGGCTTCCTCCGAGGGAGAGATCACACGTACGTTACGGCGAAATCCTAAGAGATAACGGTCCTCAGGGACTCCCGGAAAGGAGGAGTACGTAATGACCAATCCGACAGTACGTCCATAATTCTGAGCGACGGAGAGCAATAGGTCGTCGGATACTTCCGGAGGAACAGGGGCGAAACTGACTGTAGTAGGTGCTTGTGTGAGTGGGGTCGCAAGGAGATGGCGATCGCCGATGGAAATGCCTTCGGTCAGAACTCGAAGAGCGAAGACTGGAGTCGCAAGATCAGCAATTACTTGACTGGTTCTTCTACCCACGTGAGTAACAGCCTCTTTTGGAACAATTTGTCGAAGGGCAGCGCTGTACGCCGTCAGCGTTGTGCTGGAGAGGCTGCGGAAAAATACACCCAGCCCGATTTTATCAAGAAAAAGCTGACATTGAGGGCAAGTAGTCGGAACATCCATGTAGATCTGGTCTGTACCATACGTCATCTGATAAGGGCACTTTGAACAAGGGGGCTGGTGAGAAGAAGAAGAAGAAGTTGACGCACCTGAGGTGACGTCAGCATACGTCACACCTGGCGCGCGTTGTGATGACGCGTAAGTGGCTAGTGAAAGTGTGACGTCCATGGCGTCGTCAGAAGGCACAGGGGGAGGCAATGGTTCACCACTCTTCGTCAGATGGGAAGGAGATGACTCCATGGGCAAGGCAACTTTGTCACGCTGCGGAGAGGAGGGGCTTATCAAAGGAAGCCCTCCATTCGCGGATTGCTGCTGAGCAGCTGAGAGGGATAAAGAGTCACTTCCGAAAGCGAGGATAGAAGCTCCGCTACCCCGGAAGTCGCCATTTGCAATGGCGATAAGATTACGAGCTTTGGCCAACTCAACCAAAGCAGGAAAATGAAAAATGCAACACAGAAAGGGCACTTACCGAATTGGTAAATGAATCAGAAGTAGGACGGCACCTTCACACACGCTGCACACACAAAATTAGGAGCTTTAGACTCGGAAATTATCCCAAATGGAACAAAATATGAGCACGAAGTAAACAACGACTGTCGTCCAGCACACAAACGACTCCTATGTTTCTTCTGTAGTACCCAGGTTTCACTACCATACATCACAGTAGGAAAAATTAGAGTTTCATACACAGCCATGCGGGACTCTCTAGGGAATCCATCATTCCCGTGAAAACCTCCCAGAGTAGTTATGTCTTTCAATGAAGAATTCACTCGCCTACTAATTGCACCACCCAATTTGTTCTTTGTGTAAAACATGCTTCCTAAATACACAAACTCACTCACCTGGTCAATCACAGTGCCATTTATACTTACATTACATTCAGTGTTGTTAATTCGTCTGCCGAATTAGGAGCACTGACAACATACTCTGCAAATCACTTTTGCTCTCTGCCAACAGGACAGTGTCATCAGCATACAGCAACCTGCACACACGGATATCACCAAGACATAAACCACTATGATCTATTTTGGGATCACGCATGCAGGCATCCATAAATATATTAAACAGCCATGGTGACATTACACAACCTTGTCTAACTCCTGCACCAATATAAAACTATTTTGATAAAACACCATTCACTCGTACACAAGCTCTACTACCAGCATATATGGCTTTTATACTATTAAGTAGATTCCCAGTAACACCATATTCATTCAATACCTTCCACAAAAGTGTCCTATTTACTCGGTCGTAAGCTTTCTCTAAATCTATGAAGGCAGCAAAACCATTTTTTACGAACAGCCAGATACTTTTCAATCAACATGCGTAATGCAAAAGTCCGGTTAATGCAGCCTTTCCCAGGTATAAAACCATTCTGAACATCAGACACTTTCTCTGATGTAATACTCCGTACTTTTTCAATAACGACCTTACCAAACACTTTCTCTGGCACACTTAGTAGCCTAATACCACGATAGTTCTTGCATTCAGTTTGATCACCTTTTCCTTTATACAAGGGAAAAATAATAGCATCCTTCCAATCCCGAGGGACCATTCCTAACTCTCAGCACAACTGGAAAATTTCAGTTAACCAGTCAATTATAGATCACCACCGTATTTCAACAACTCGGTAGTTATGCCATTAACTCCCGGAGCCTTAACATTCTGAAGAGGTTTTAGATCTTTACACAGTTCTTCTCTTGAGATCCTTCCTGTGCTTCCATCTCTCACTGTGACATCATCTGCGTCTGTCTCAGAATGATCTTTGCTTTCCTGATCTAGTAAGGTAAGCAAAGAATTATCTTTGTTTTCCTGATCTAGTAAGGTAAGCAAAGAATTATCTTTGTTTTCCTGATCTAGTAAGGTAAGCAAAGAATTATGTTTGTTTTCCTGATCTAGTAGGGTAAGCAAATAATTATCTTTGTTTTCCTGATCTAGTAAGGTAAGCAAAGATGATTCTGAGACAGACGCAGATGATGTCACAGTGAGGGATGGAAGCACAGGAGGGATCTCAAGAGAAGAAGTGTGTAAAGCTCTAAAACCTCTTTAGAATGGTAAGGCTCCGGCAGTTGATGGCATAACTGCCGAGATATTGAAATATGGTGGTGACTCTGTAATTGACTGGTTAACTGACATTTGCCAGTTGTGCTGGGAGTTAGGAATGATCCCTCGGGATTGGAAGAATGCTATTATTGATCCGTTGTATAAGGAAAAAGGTGATGAGACTGACTGCAAGAACTATCGTAATATTAGTCTACTAAGTGTGCCAGGGAAAGTGTTCGGTAAGGTTGTAATTGAAAAAGTACAGGGTCTTACATCAGAGAAAGTGTGGTATGTTCAAAGTGGTTTTATGCCTGGTAAAGTCTGCACTAACCAGATGTTTGCATTACGCATGATGATTAAAGAGTATCTGGCTGTTCGTAATAACGTTTTTGCTATAGATACAGGAATTAAGCAGGAAAGTTTATTCAAGTACACTGTTAAATATTCTGTGGTAGGTTGCACCAAAAAGTGGTGCTACAGCAACTGCACCACTTTCCAAGAAAACATACGCCATTGTGTGGTGGAAACAAAATCCGAGATGTAACTTTGCACAACGTTTTAGTATAAGGTTGCACCACGTTATGGTACAAGATATCACCATGTTGTTCGGTTTCGTTTGCAAAACACAATGGTGTATACTTTTTCAGAAAGTGGAGCAGCTGTTGTAGCACCACTTTTTGGTGCAACCTGCAACAGAATTTTTAACAGTGTATACGTCACAAATGCACGATAATTGTAGACATCAAAAACAGAAAAAAAAACCACGAATGCCCAGATGCGCACCTATATACGTTTCTAAAGCGTCAAGAGATACTGAATTAAAGGTATTCAAGACACTCAAGACAAAAACATTGTGTTTCTGTCCAATCGACCACGTCTGGATCATGAGTGAACGCCATCTTTGGATCAACCCGCAGCCAGTACGGAATACATATGTCTCCTCAATGGAACCAGATGGAAGGAATTTGGTGTGAGATACCTTAGGAAGCTGTTTAACAGCTTTGGAACTGCATACGAAGAAGCATATCACATTTTGTCCGCATCCGAAAGCAGTTTTGCATCATATTTATGTCTGTTATATGGGTCATGTGTTGTGAAGAAATGAGTTCATTATCATGTAAAAATTTCATCATGTGTTTCTTATAACCTTGGCTGTCATAACTCAAAGTATCCTATCTGCATTCTACTTCCTTCAGGTTGCTGCAATTTCAATGTCATAGTGTAAATATCCACCCTCTCCAGAGAAGGCATTACGGTGTATTTGAAAGTGGGGACGTGAGCAAACTCCATAACGAATGACACCCGTTGTAAAGGGAATTATTAGCAACCGGTGTTAAAAAAGGAGAGACGCGTTTACAATTAAGAACATACATTTTCAGTCCTCGAGCGGTAGAATTTTTTTATTATATGAAAAAGGTGGACATTGTATAAAAAATTGTTCCTCATAGCAAAAGGTACCCGACTTTGAAAATCAGAATGTCAGAAGCAGGATTCGTATGATTTAAATAAAAATCTCCATGATTAAAAATATTCAAAGAAAGAGCAATTTCTTTTTTCAATATGATATTTAATCAGGATTACGGAATAAGATAAATATCGAGATGGAACTGCTACTTAGATTTGTGCTTCAGAGCTGGAGGAAAGTTATGACATCACTTGCAGTTGTGACCGCCCAATGGAAAAACAATTCTCAAATCGAATTTATTGGTGCCGAAATATGTATGATGTTCGCAGGCAGACAGACGTAAAATCAGATAATAATCAATACTTCTACTGGATATCTAGTTGTTATGTCATAAGGAATATTATCACAGAAGTTGGACTCGTCAAGCTTTTTAATGCCTAAGGACACGCAAAGAACAAACGAACTTTATAAATATAATTTCTTCCGAACTAGCATTGAAACTATTGTAACTCGCTGGCACAGGTGTGTAGCTGCTGAAGGTGCCTATTTCGAATAAAACAAATTTGTGTGCTATGTGACTCTTTCTTTTTTATGCTCTAAATCGGCCAATATTTCTGAACGATCTGGTATACATCGCATTATCAAGATATTTGTACTATTACACAATACCACTTAACTGATTTTACAACCTTTATTTTTTAAACCCAGTAAATTCCCCCAATCAAAAAATTCCCCCACGGAAATCTCCCCCCACCTTTTTCCGTCAGGGACCGTGCACAAATTGAATTTTACACAAAATATCGAATGTCGGGGAGATTTTCGGGTTCACCAATTCCATTTTCAAGCACTAAAAATCAGACGACAGCCTTACAAGTAGCACAAAGACGTGTGGCAAATTTCCGGGTTCGGCATTTCGATTTTTAACTCAGTGTATACACAAAGTTAAAAATCCAAATGCCGAACCCGGAAATTTCCATATACACTGCTGGCCATTAAAATAATAGCACCAAGAAGGACAAAATATAAGATAGCCAAACTGAGTTTATTTATACTTTATAAAACAAGGATGGAGTGATTAAAATTTGAGGTAATTTGGATGCATAGAACGTACAAAACCAATACGGAGATTATCCATCATGTGCATTAATAACCGCTGCCAGACGGTTCGGCATTTAATCGAAGAGACACTGGATGTCACCTTGGGGTATTACATTCCATGAGGCTTCAATTCCATGCCAGAGTTCATCTACTCTAGTTGCCGGGGGTCGTTGTCGGACCACTCGCTCCACGGCTAGGGACGAGACGTTTTCAATAGGCGAAAGATCTGGTGATCGCGCATGCAAAGGGAGTAGTGGAACATGCTGAGCATCAAACAAATGTCGGACGTTGCCTACGACGTGCGGTTGCGCATTGTCTTGTTGGTAGGTGGCCAACCGTTGGCCTTGTACATATGGAACAACCACAGGCTCTAAAACCTCGGAGATATAAAGGTGGCTGTTCAAATTTCCGTCTATGCGTACTAGGTGCGAGCGGAATGCATATCCAATGGCACCCCCATAGCATTACTCCAGATTCTGAGCCGGTATGACGCTGCAAAGTGCAAGACTCCAGGAGCCGGTCTCCACGGATACGGCCATCATAGTGCTGGATGCAAAAGCGAGATTCGTCTGAAAAGACCATGTCATGCCATTCCCGTGTAAATCTGCCTCATTCAGCGCACCATTGGTACCTCAAACGCCTGTGCTGTAGATTTAAAGGTAGGCGCAGCAACGAGCGCAGCGCAAACAGTCCGTGCCGCTGCAAATGACGTCGCACCGTACGTCCGGATACTTGTAGTCGTGACACAGACCCTAATTCGCGAGCTAGGGTCCGTGATGTGCTGGTTCGATCCCTAATAGTCATGCGCACAGCATGTCTCTCATGTCGGGCGTTGCTGAGTCGGGGCCGTTGTGATCCTACCCGTCGCTCCGTCGTACTCTCCTGGAACCATCGATTCGGAATTCGCATCACAGTGGTCATATTTCTCCCAACGCGAGTACCAGTTTTGCGGCACGATAATCCACAGTCTCGGTACGCTACGATTCTGCACCGATCGAGATCCGACACGTGCAGGGAAGCGTTCTGTCTTCTTACACGGGGCATCCTGAGACCTTCTGCGAGAAAAAACTGCGAGCAAACACAATTATACTATGGAAAACCAGCTCTCTAATCTCCCCTTTTATACTGCTTCTAAGTGGCGTTACTGGGGCAAATGATTTGCATCTGCACTGCGCTGCAACTAATATGCGTGCGCTACCATACGCTACGCATCATGCAAATTCCAGGTCTGTTGGATGCTTCCTTCTTCGTGTTGCTATTTTAATGGCCAGCAGTGTATACACTGAGTTAAAAATCCAAATGCCGAACCCGGAAATTCCCCCCACACACACATGGCAATAATACTTGCCAAACATCTGCACATTTCAGTAAAAATTGAAATGCCGAACCCAAAAAATTGTACCACATATTTGTGTTACTTTGTAAGGATGACGTTTGATTTTAAGTGCTTGAAAATGGACTTGGTGTACCAGAAAATCTCCCCCACATTCGATATTTTGTGTAAAATTTAATTTGTGCACGCTCCGTGACTTAAAAGGTAGGGGAGGTTTCCTAAGGGGCAGTTTTCCAATGTGGGGGCAATTTACCGAATGTTGGGGAATATTCCGGTGGGGAATTACAATATCCATGCCTCATCGAGATTCGAACCCGGACGTACTTTTACGAACAGTCATAACTCAGCTCTTAGACAACTGCGCCATCAGGGCGGCATGGGAGAATCTCTGATTATGGATATTTTTAAGATTCGTGCAAAAGGTAATATAATTTACATATTCATACAGCGTTAAATTATTATACTAAAACTCCAGCTTACCGTAACAGATTTATAATACATAGCAAATGCTGAAATTATAATCTCTCGGGCTTTCCTGTAAAAGAAAGTAAAATTTACGCTAAGGATTACATTATATAGAGGAACAGAATACAACTGCATTTCGAATACAAAATGCAGTCTACATTTTCTTCAACTTTTAAGTTAGTTATTACCGTTTTCATTTCCTCCTTGCTTTTCGCATCCATCGAAGATTAATCCCCTCGAAGGAGTCACAATAGGACATACTAGGGGTGTTCAAATGAAAAGGTACGAAACGTCATGAGAACGTAACCGTTAACATATTTGCCTATGCCGCTATGGGAGAACGTAGCGACACATCTAGGGATGCGATTGGAGTCGCCGGCGTGGATCGGAGCATGCGCGGGCGCCCGCATGCGCAGCAGAGAGCAGAGGCTCTTATAAAGAGTGCCGACCAATTTACTACTTGTTGAATTCCCTCAGCACAAACGAACCATTAACTCCGATGTGTACTTCGAGACACTCCGAAGCCTACGCAGGTCCATCAAGAACAAAAGACCGGGGCTGCTCACGGAGGGTGTGGTTCTGCTCCATGATAACGCGCGTCCACACCTCTCCAGGGTCACACACGCGGAACTGGCCAAGTTCCAGTGGGAGCAGCTTGACCATCCGCCCTACAGCCCGGACATGTCGCCCTGCGATTTCCATGTGTTTGGTCCCCTGAAAAAACATCTGAAAGGGAAGCGCTTCCACTCGGACGACGAACTCAAGGACGCTGTGCAGGACTGGGTCTCGTCACGGCCACAGGAATTCAGGGAACAAGGAATCCTTCGGTTCGTTAATCAATGGGATCGTTGTGCTACGGCCTATGGTGTATACTTTGAATAAAGTCTTCATTTATACCCACAGTGTTGTTTCGTACCTTTTCATTTGAACACCCCTAGTATATTATTGGATCAAACTCAGTTAGCGGTGGTCCAACCATTTTTATGAATAACAATGAAATCATTGCTGTGATTAAAAGAAAAGGCCTAACTGTATTCATTATTAAATTCGTCTGAGAAAATCTCCTTTCACTTTCACCAGAGGACAGTAATGGTTAGCAAAGTTTAATTCAGCTGTAAATGTTGCAATAGGTTTTTCCTTTTCTTAAAGTTGTAGGTATTCTTTAGAACCACTAACCATTTCTTTTTCATGAAGTTTAACGCTCTTACTAACTTCCTGTTTTTTCTTGGTCATCGTATAGTACATTTCCATTTAAATTTTAATTAAACAAAACACAAAAATGTTGTGTTTAAAGAAGTGCCTGTTCGCCTTTCCGGCGCATTCAGGACAGAGAAAAAACCCTGGTTAGAAAGAGACAGAGAATAAAAAGGAAATTAAAAGAACCGTTTACATGAGTCTTCGTACAGACACGTATTTGATTAAATTATGAATTTTAATAGCTGCGTTGTAAGGAGTTTTACAGACAAGTGTTTCTTCAATACCTACCGACAGTCATATATTTCGAATGTAAATTAACCATTTTGCGAATTTTAACGTTAACGTGACATCGATAATTCTGAGCTCTGTAACGTATCTCCTAATTAATGCTTACATATGTCTAAGAGCTTTTCTGATAATTTTAAACAGACAAAGCAGAATCTGGACTTGTGGAAGACATATATACATATATCTGTCATACCATAACAGATGTTGCTACGGTGTGTTGTAATTGCAAAACGCGTTTTTAAGCAAAAATTGACACAATTCTTGAACAAATGCGTAGAAAGGGTAAAAATGTAATAAAAAACTACAACAACGGCAATTGCAAAACTGTGGATATTTTGAAGAAAATTAAAAATATTATATCGCCCAATCACACGCAAAACAAAGCACGCTGGACAAAAAATTACAAAACTTTATGATAAACCGAGTCCCGATTAGTTGGATATTATATCCATTCTTGATTTTACTGCATACAACTCTCAAATCATCGGTAAAAATGCATATTTCAAGCCAAACAATTTTGCAGTTGATTTAATCTTTTAACGTAATCTTACTGTACAAGTTTATTTAAAAAAAGAGGGTTTAAACTCCCAAGAACTGAAAAAGCAAACAATAGCTGAAACACAATGAAGTTCTAAGCGCGGCAGGAGATCAAAGTGCCGGAAATCCACTGAAGCTAAGCGAATGAAAAAATAACGAATTCCCACACGTGGCAGCAAGAAACGAGGCATCAGAAATGTCCTTTGCCGGTAGGCTTGCTTTGATGTGTTTGACCACCCTGACTGAAATTTCCTTAATATTCCCACAGTAGCTAAGGAGAAATTGATACGGAACTACGCACAAGCACAGCATGCGACATTTATTTTCCTGAACTAATTTTCAAATTTAATGATGTCATCGTACCAAATGATAGCTATGTCAAATCAACAAAGTAGATCTCTGGGAATGTAAATTACGTTTGATCTATAAATAATTAGGTGCCTTGAAAAACGCAAATATGCTTGTACGAGTATAATCCCAAAAAATGCCCCAAAACTAAGTCATATACGAAATATGAGATTTGTGAAAAACAGTTTGCTTGCAAGAAAAGTATCGAATTCATCAGAATGCAGAAACAGTCCTTCACAACGCGAAAAAAATGAATTATCTCTCTTTTTCTCTCTCACTCTCTTTCTTTCTCTCTTTATATATCACCATCATTCATCACCGTAATTGTCGAGCATTATCAATCCACTGCTGGATGAAGGTCTCCCCAGGTTTCTTCCACAACGATTTGTCTTGTGCCAGTCTCCTCCATGTAGCTCCCGCATGCTTTCGAATTCATTCGCACAACTCCCATGTGTTTTTTGAGTCTTCCTTTTCCTGTTCCTTGAATCCAGTCAAAACTTTCGGTTGTTTATCGATGGTCCGTTTTTCTAGCGATATGTCCAGTTCATTGCCGTTCAGGGATTTTATTCTGATCATGATGTCTTCCACTCTTGTCATCTGCCGTATCCATGAGATCAACCTCTTATCTTTCCTGGTTACACTAAGCATGTATCTCTCCATGCTTCTTTCAGTTGACTGCCCAAGAGGTCGCATTTGTGTCGAGCGCCTGGGTACGCATTTCTTACGCACCTCTTGCCGACTGCTTCGCGAGGCACGTGCCGTGACCTGCTTTCTACTCTCCCATGTTTTGTTACACCGAGTAGCATTTTGTTCGCCATTGTGTTAAGTGTTTACTTAATTGACTTCGCTTCTCTGCTTTTTTTTTTGGTTTCAAAGCCACCTGTTTCTGTGACTTTTTTTTATCTCGGGTTTTCGGCATGTCAGCCGAGCCCGCTGTTTCATCGGCAAATTATTAGTAGATGAACTCTGGCACAGAATTGAAACCTCATGGAATGCAATATCCCAAGGTGACATCCAGAGTCTCTTCGACTCTATGCCACAACGTCTGGCAGCGGCTATTCATGCCCATGGTGGCTACTCTCCATACTGAATTTTGTACGTTCTATGCATCCGAATTACCTCAAATTTTAATCACTTTATCCTTGTATTATAAGGTATAAATAAACTCAGTTTGGCTATCTTATCTTATGTCATTCTTGGTGTTGCTATTTTAATGGCCAGCAGTGTATACACTGAGTTAAAAAACCAAATGGCAAACCCGGAAATTTGCCCCACATATTTGTGATACTCGAAAGGCTGTCGTCTGATTTGGAGTGCTTGAAAATGGAATTGGTGAACCCGGAAATATCTCCGACATACGATATCTTGTGTAAAATCCAATTTGTGCACGGTCCCTTACTGAAAAAGGTGGGGGAGATTTCCATGGGGGAATTTTCCTGTGGGGCAATTTACGGAATATGGGGGAATTTTTAGGGATTTCTAAACTTTTTATGGTAATTATTTCGGTTTTTCAAAAGACCTTGCGATAAATAACATTATGTGTAAAATATTTGTTGTTTAACATTTGTAGATTAGAATGTTTAGATAGATCGATATTTTGCAAAATGTGTACTATAATCAGCACTAAACTCGAAAAGTTGTTTTCGTGTAAACTTACCTTAATAACCTTTAGTTTGATTTTTCGTGTTAATTTACTTTTTCTCCGGCACACTTGTTATTACCTTCACGGCTTGTTTTAGACTGTCCTATTCGACGATTAGTTTGAAACTTTACACCAAAGCTTTTTCTACAAAATAATGCGACATCTGATAATACAAATCGGAACTATCTAAATTCTCGACAATGTGCTATTGGGGCGACATCTGCTTTTAGATGCAATCTTGCTCACTTTGACATCTCAAGATTTCAGTTTTTATTGGAGGTTAGAGCGTTTAGATAGATCGATATTTTGCAAATGTATAATACATTCAGCACTAAACTCGGAAAGTTAATTAAATTAAAGAAGCAAAAAATAATTAAAGTGTACAAATTAATATTCGAATTATGCTAAATTAAATTAATATACAAACGCAACTTGCCGTGATATTAAGATTTTAATTCAAATTTTGTGAATCGGATAAATAGAACTCGAGTCATTGATAATCGAACGTTTTTAAATTAGCACGCGATCACCTTGACATCAAAAGTGATCGCGTGCAATTATATAGCAGGCAATCATTTTGACATAGCGAGAGCACACGCGAATTGATTGATAAGTGATGGCGCAACAAGGCAGATGTTGCTGTGACGTCAAGTATTCCAGAGAGAAAGAAAGATAGCTCTGCGTGTTTATATACATTATGTGACCCTCGCTTGATCTCTCTTTCTTTGTCTCTTCGTCTCTCTCTCTCTCTGTATATGTATATGTAGGTGACAGCATATCTTCCATATAAGAAGATACATGAATACAGCATATCTCAATAATATAAGGTGGCAGCATATCTCCCAAACTCTTCAATGCGACATTGTAAATTATTTTCAAATAATTGTCCTCAGAAAAAAGGGAATGAATTTAAATGAAGATTACTTAATTCCCTTTGCTTTGCTGATCGCATAGTCATTGTTGCAACTTCCCGTTCAAAGCTGCAGAGTAGGATCCAGAAACTTGCTGAAATGAGTAAAACAGTGGGATTATAAATTAACTTTCAAAAAAAAAAAAAATTCATATTACTGCCTTTTACAAGAAATAAGTGCTTATCGATTGATGAAGGAGAGCTGGTGATAACCGATACCTACATTTACCTTGGACAATAGGTATCGAGCGAGGATCTCATAGAAGATTAACTTAATTGGCGTACAAAACTTTGTTGGAAACAGTACAACTTTCGAGAGCAGCGTGCCATTATGTCTCAAAAGAAAAGTGTTTAATCAATGTATCCTTCCAGTTCTTACGTACGGAGCAGAGACATGTGTGAAAATACAAATTAAATTGGCGACAGTGATCGAACCTGCATCCTTCTGCTCCGGAGCCGAATGTTTACCCAATTAAGCTACTCCGATGGAATTTATGGCTACAACCTTGCCGGCTTGACATGTACTTCACCTCTGTCGTACGTCACACATACCCCCCCCCCCCTCTTTGAGAAATAGCTGTGCCGGAATCATTAGCGTCCGGGTCAGCAGGCAAACCAAGCTTTTTTTTGTTTTTGTTTTTTCGATTGGAAGTTTAATGACTACCGTGAGCAACTCAAAGAGCTATAAGTAGTCGCCCGTTCCTAATTTAATTTAGAGTCACTTGTTCCAGGGAAGGGAGAGATCCTTGCCTCACGGGATTCGAATCCGGACCCCTTTCGGACGAATGATCAGAGGCCACTGCGCCACCAGGGCTCATAACCACGCTTGAAGCAGCTCGCTCTAGAAGACCGAATTTTTAATAATTCTAGACGATCTGTTGAACGAACATCACACTGTTTTTTTTTCGAAGCGAAGAAGTAGTTCTCACTGATTCCAAGCGATGTGTAGAAAGAACATCACGCATTTTTCGAAGAACCCAGAGGCCAGTAGAACTATTTCCATAATCGTGCGCCGAAGTGATAATACAAATTTTCCGATGGCAAAGGTCGAAGCCGCATCCTTTTGCTCCGGTGACGGTTGCTTTCCCAATTGAATTACACCGACATAATTTATGGCTGCAACTTCGCCGTCATCGTACACGCTTCACCTTTGTGGTACCGGTGGTTATGATTAAAGTGACACTACTCAGAGAGCTTTGGAGGGAGTACTATGACAGATATAGCAGTGAAGCTTGGAAATAAGGCGAATTAGAACATTCGGTCAAGAATTGCAAAATAAAAAGAAAAAATAGGTCAACTGTTTATCACCAAGTGGAGCAATGGCGCTGTGAAAGAAAACAAGAGCTGAAATGGGTGTATTTTCATTGTTATCATAAAGAAATTACAAAGTTGGTTCAATATGTGTGCCATCCAGGTCAATGACATACTGAATAGGCAAGACAAAAATATCAACACACGCTTGCAGCATTGCTGGTGAGTAGTAGGGGTCACTTGGGCGCCGGAAGTGACATGCAAATGGGCGTGGTCGACTTCCGGAAGTGGCGTCACGGATGCGCTTCCCGTGGACGTAGACGAATAAACCTTTCTTCCGGTGGCAACAGTGAGCGTAGCTCTCGGTGTCCGCAATTTTTTTTTTTTACTGCATGACATCACCGTGGTTATCGTCGATGTTGAGGAATTCACTTTCAATTAAATTTCCCAGCCCCGAAAAATGGCGGAGAAATTTCCCAGAATTAAAAGTAGCTTCGTCAACATCGACGACAACTATGCGAAAGTGACGTCATGCAAAGGAAAAAAATGGTGGCGACCGATGGCCACGCCCACTGTTGCAACCGGAAGAGTTCATTCGTCTACGTCCACGGGAGACGCATCCGTGACATCACTTCCGGAAGTTGACCACGCCCACCTGTGACATCACCTCCGGCACCCAAGTGATTCCCTACTATTCTGGTGGGATATTTCCAAAGTCACACAACCCACTGTGGACCATCCAAATTATCTGCGAGACAGGATGCACACTATAAAACAACAAGAACCGTTCCCATGGCAATAGTTGTCGAAGGTTATTATGCTGTAGAAGAAAGACCGCGCGCTCTTAGTGAAGTTGTTTTATGAGAGAAATGGGAATGTGTCATCGGCGCTAAGGGAGTTCCGAAGTTTAAAAGGGCTGCGACTAGGACCCCTGACAATAAGCGTATTAAAGAAAATGATTGTACAGTTTAAGCAAACAGGTGAATTAAATGTTTCCCCTAGAAGAGGTCGGCGACGTGACCTTGAGGAAGTCGTTGAGGAGATCGCTGTTGCTATTACCGACAGTTCAGCAAAGGCAGAGGTTCATGCATCATCCACAAGTGCCCGAGCAGTAACTCGGCAAATGCCAATCCCATGATCAACGGTACGCAAAGTGCCACGGTGCATTTTATTCTTCTACCGATACAAAATTCAGATGGTGCACGAGTTGGAAACCCCAAAATCCGGGGCAGCGAACAAATTTTGCGTTATGGTTTTTGGCTAAAATGGGTATGGAAGAAACCTTCCCTTACCTGTGGACAGATGAAACCCATTTTACACTGGCAGGTGCGGTAAACACTCACAACTGCCGGGTATGGGGAACTGCAAATCCATACGTCCTTTCCAAAGACCATTCTAGTCCACCTATGTGACTGTATAGTCCGAATTCTCATCCAGTTTTATTCACGGGCCAGTTTTCTTTGAGGAGAGAACCGCTGCAGGTGTAATGCAATGCACCGTTGCAAGTGAACGTTACCGTGACCTTCTGACTCAACATGCCATTCCTGCGCTGCAAAGAAAGAGCGTGTTTACGGAGTACTGTTTTTATGCAAGATGGGGCACCACCACATGTTGATCGCACAGTTAAACAGCTGCTTCACGATACATTTTAAAGTGAACGCATAGTTTTCAGAGGTTTTTCTCATGGTTGGCTTTCACGACCGCCAGATTTGAATCCTTGTGGCTTCTGGATTTGGGAATATCTCAAGGATAGAGTCTACCAGGGTCATATTCGCTCCATACCAGAGCTGAAGTCAAGCATAACAAGACATGTTTCAAATATCCAACCGGAAATGCTACGAGCGTGCGTTAATGATTTTCTATCGCATATTCAGCATTTAATCGACATGATTGGAGCACATGTTGCATCAGCTTTGTAATTTCTGAACGCTAACAATAAATACTATATCGATTCCAGCTCTTCTTTTCTTTCACAGCGTCATTCCTCCCCCTGGTGGCGAACAGATGATTTTTTTCGTAATTCTTGACCGCATGTTCTAATTTGCCTGCTTTCCAAGTTTCACTGCTATATCTGTCATAGTACTTCCTCCAGAGCTCTCTGAGTAGTGTCACTTTAACTATAACCATCCGGTATATCACACATGGACCTTAACTAAAGAAAGACATACAAAGGCTGAAAGAAAATAAAAGTACATAGAGAGATGTATGCTTTGTGTAACCAAGAAAGATAAGAGGAGGAACTTGTTGGTCAGGAAAATGACAAGAGTGGAAGGGATCTTGATAAGAGTAAAATTCCTGAAATGGCAATGGACTGGACGTACTGCCAGAAGAACGGACTAACGATCGACAACCGATTTCGGTTCCAGTATTTTTTGTAAAAAATGGAGAGTCTGTCGGGATTCGGGAGAGGTGTAATCCTAAGCGCACGTCTAGCAGAAGTCATTGCTATCAAACCAAAATAAATTATTGGTTTTTCAAAAGCAACCACGTTAAAGATGTCAAGCAACTGGTAGATGAACGAATTTTTCATATCCAAAGGGCACAATTGAGCACGAAAACTAGACATAGAGAGTGTGGCCGTCACTTTGTGTGAGGGATGTAAAGAAAGACAGGTGATCCAGTGTGTAGCAACTGACTGCTGAGTTCCACAAAGCCGTAAGCAGCTCATTTGAACTTAAACGTTGCCTAAGGAGTTAAAGAAACTGAGTATTGGATGCCTCCAGCCTATTTGGAAGCCACCTATTTCAGCAGAAAGTAGAAAAATCCGCTTATAGTGGTGATGTGGTCAGCTGAATCACGCTGTACATTGTTTCGCACTGATGCTTGGCAGTGAGTGTGGCGAGAACCACATGAAGCAATGGATCCAGTATATCTTCTGAACACAATCCAAGCATCTGGAGGTTGCACAATTACATGGGAACAGTTCTGTTACTACGGACACTAGGTACTGATACCGGTGAAGGTAAGTTGACATTCATTGAAGTCTGAGTGTTGTAGCCCGCCAAGTGCAACCTGCAATGCTACATTACTTTTCTGCGTGTGATGGTATCTCTATGGATGACAATACACCATTATATTTTGCCATATACTTTTAAGAATGGTTCTTGATGACCACTGGACGGACGTCGGTTATTTTCCTTGGCACCGCAGTTCCTTGATCTGAATCCTACTGAAAATATGCGAGTATAATGCTCGAAACGGCTGTTTGGCTTCGATGTCCGCTTTCATCAACACTAGAATAGATGCGCGGATTTTTTCTTTAGGTATCGCTATCTTTGGGCCGAAGAAAACTCAAGCACGTCACAGATCCGCGCCTCTTCATATCCCTGCTGCCATTTGCAAAAAAATACTGCTGTCCCTGATATAAAATAAAGGTTTTTATTTTTCTGGCCAGTGTGTATAGAAAAGCAGGAAATAGGGCAGATTTTTAAACAAAATCCAAGAATAAGCAGTTGTTTAAAATATAAATATCAAGCCTACCTAACAGACAACTGCAAAACACCCAGTTGTTTAGTCTGGTTAAAGAGGCGTTCATATACTCCATGCTCTTGTATAAATTAATGGCAGTCAAATAGGGTTCTAGGACAGCAGTAAGATGTTTCCATTTATTTGTCTAGGCAACTTTTTCTTCTACTTTTTAGCACGTCTTTTGTAAAAAAAGATCGTGCTTATGTTATCGGTTTGTCCGTCCCTCCGCCTGTACCCAAGATATCTCTGGAACTATTTGTCCGATTTGAAAGATTCTTTTTGCATTGGGAAGCTTGAAATATGAGAATGATGACCCTTTTTTCGTTTTTTTTTTACGATGTACAATTTCGCCGCCAGAGGGCGTAAATGCAGATGATGCGAATTCGAAAATACGTTTTATTCCACATATTTGCTTATAAACATCCGATTGGAAAAAATATTTTATCTTTCGATTCCATTTATCTCGAGGAGTATTTTAGACATAGTTACTTTTTTCAAATTACGCATCGCTTTTCCGCTAGGGGGAATAAAAGTAAATTACATTTTGTTCGATAACTCTTATTCTAAAGCTCCGATATGAAAAATGTTTCCTTCAGCGGATACACCTCCTGAAGGAAAATCTTTTGCACAGAATTTCTAATTTTTGGAAATAAATATTTTGGCCACCAGAGGGCGTAAGTGTTAATTTTTGCTTCTGGTGAATTTGTCATAAAATCTCAGCTTCTAAAATATCGATTGAAAAAATTCTTTCGTGGACTGATGCCACTCACATCGATAAACCTTTTCGGAATATTTTCTTCTTAAAATATTTTACAGTTTCTCCGCCAGGGGCCTAGATATATATCTTATTTTTGTCAATATCTGTGCTTCTAAGAGTCCGATTTGAAAAATTCCTTCTTTGTTGGATAGTGTTTTCAGTGTGACATGACTTTCATATATTTTCACAATTTTTAAGTCAATTATAGACTTTCCGCTAGGGGGCGTAGAGGAAAATTGCGTTTTCCCCAATGTCTCTGCTTCTAAATCTTCGAGTTGAAATATTCTTTCTGCACAGGATACAGATCCTGATGGGAAATCGTTTGCACATAATTTCTCAATTTTGTAAAAAAAAAATTTTGGCCACCAGGGGCGTAAATCTTAATTTCAGCTTCTGATGTATTTTCAGCAAAATATGAGCTTCTAAATTCTCGATTGAAAAAACGTCGCTCCTAGACCGATACTACTCATGTCGACAAACCTTTTAGAAACATTTTCTTCTTAAATTAATGCATGGTTTCTACACTAGGGGGCGTAGATGTATATTTTATTTTTGTCAATATCTATATCCAATATGAACAATTCCTTCTTTGTCAATATCCGATATGAAAAATTCCTTCTGTGTTGGAGTGTGACATGTTTTTCATATAATTTCAAAATTTTCAAGTGATTCATAAACTTTCCGTTAGGAAGCGTAAAGGTAAATTGCTTACCCCCTATATCTCTGTTTCTAAATCTCCGATTTGAAAAATTTTTTCTGCACCGGATACAGCTCCTAATGGGTAATCCTTTGCACATAATTTCTAATTTTTGTAAAAAATGGTTCGGCCACCAGGTGGCGTAAGTCTCAATTTCTGCTTCTGATGCATTTGCAGGAAAATATTAGTTTCTAAAATCTCGATTGAAAAAAGTCGTTTGTTGACCTATAGTACTCATGTCGACAAACCTTTTAGGGGCATTTTCGTCATGAAATAATGCATGGTTTCTACGCCGGGTGGCGTAGATGTATATTTTATTTTTGTCAATATCTCTTCTTCTAAGAGTCCGATTTGAAAAATTCCTTCTTTGTTGGATAGTGTTTCCGATGCGAAATGTTTTCCCTATAAATTCAAAATTTTCAAGTTAATCATAGACTTTCCGCTAAGGGGCACAAATGTAAATTACGTTTTCTGCGTTATTTCTGCTTCTAAAACTCCGATTTGAAAACGTCTTCCTGTATCGCATACAAGACCTGATGAAAAATATTTCTCACATAATTTCCAATGTTTGGTAAATAATGGTTTGGCCAGCAGGGGGCATAAGTGTTAATACCTGATTCTGATGTATTTGTAGCAAAATCTGGAATACTGAAAACTCGACTAATTTTTTTTTTCTTCGACCGATACCGCTCATATGGATAGACCTCTTCAGAATACTTTCTTCCTAAAATAATGCATGGTTTTCCCACCAGAGGGCGTAAAGTGACATCTAATTTTTGTCGATATCTCTGTTTCTAAGAGTCCGGTTTCAAAAATTCTTTCTATGTTGGAGATAGTTTCCGGTGCGAAATGTTCCTCATATAAATTCATGCTTTTCTTAACGCACAAGTCCGCAACCAGAGGGCGTAAGCTCACGATTCCGTTTACAACAATATCTGAGGGATAAAAACCCGATTGAAAAACTTCTTTCTTCCGTCAGATATTATTGTTTTAAATACCGGATCCATTGACTTTGAATAGCTTTGATAAATTTAATTTGCGTCAGAACGGATTCAAAGACGTGCTTATTACACCCGAAACTTCGGTATCATCTTTCTTGTTTATTATAAATCTTAATTTATAAGCGTAGAAATCTCTAGAACTCGTCCACAGGAGTGTGTTTGCAATTTCAGAATAAGAACAAAAAAGAAAGATGACATCGAATTTTCAAGTGTAATAAGCATGTGTTTTGAATCCGTTCTGATGCAAATTAAATTTATCAAAGCTATTCAAAGTCAATGGAACCGTTTGGAAAACTATCAATCGGTTCCAACAATCGATAAAACATCCAGAAACAAAAACATTTACTTAGTTCCTCTAGTGGCTAAAGAGCATGTTACGAAAATTAACAAATGACGAATAAAAAGTTTTTCATAGTACAAGGATGGTAGCAAAGACAAAGATAATTTCAACTCGAACAGTTAAAAGGAGAAATACAAAAGGAAACGTGATATAGGTCTACGTCTGCCAACGAACAAATTTTGCATAACGGAAAATTTGAAAATAGGCGAAAATTATTCTTCATGGAAAATGTTGCGCTAAGGGAAAATAACTTATCAAATAGGTCTTCCCGGAGCAGAGATAGCGACAAATGAATAAAAAAAAGGTTTCAACCTTAACGATCACCCGTCTTCCCGGAGCAGTGCATTATTTAAAGAGCATGACGCTCCACGTCTCTGTTGTAGCGAATGGCATAAAGTAAAGAAGAAATTTCTCAATAGCGTTTTTAAAAGCGGCGATACAGCTGCAAACTGAAGTACACAAACACCATCTACCGACAAAACTGTGAACTACAAAATTCCTCATACACACATGAGTATACTAGCCTACAGTTTTCTACAAGGTAAATGGCATCCGGTGTTGAAAGAATTTATTAAATCACACAAGTAAAAACAGTGATATTGAGAAAAACAGATTAAGCATTTGTACCCCTAGCGGCGAAATTGTGCACTATTTTGGAAAGAAAATACACCCACACAGAGTCTGCGTAGTTAGTAGTATCTAACGGAAGAAATAAGTTTTTCACTCGGGTTTTTAGTCCTGCAGATATTGCTGTAAATTGAAACGTGAGTTTATGCCCACTGGTGGCGGACTTGTGCGCTAAGAATTTTTTTAAAATTATATTTGAAACCTTTCGCATCGAAAACGCTCTCCAACAAAGAAAGAATGATTGGAATTGGACTCTTAGAAGCAGAGAAATCGGCAAAAATAAGATAGGCATTTACGCCCTCTATTGGAAAAACCATGCATTATTTTAAGGAAAAGTATTCTCAAAAGGTTTCTGATGTGAGCGTTATCTGTCCTCGAAAGAATTTTTTCAATCAAGTTTTCAGGAACTCAGATTTTGCTGCAAATACATCTGACGCAGAAATTAACCCTTACGCCCCCTGGTGGCCAACCATTCTTTATCAAATATTAGAAATTATTTGCAAATCATTTCCCATCAGGAGCTGAGCATTTCAAATCTGCGTTTTAGAAGCGTAGATATAGGGGAAAACGCAATTTACCTTTACTCTCCCTAGCGGAAAGTCTATGTATTACTTGGAAATTTTGAATTTATATGGGAAACGATTTACACCGAAAACGCTACCTAACAAAGAAGTAATTTTTCAAATCCGCCTCTTAGAAGCAGAGATATTGACAGATATATGATGTACATCTACGCCCACTGGCGGAGAAACCATGCTTTATTTTAAAAAGAAAATACTCTCAAATGTTTATCAACATGTTTATCCACAGAATAATTTTATCAAACAAGCATTTAAAAGCTCAGATTTTGCTGCAGATATCTACGGAGCAGAAATTAACGCTTACGCCATCTAGTGGACAAACCATATTGTATAGAAAATTAGAAATTACAGACAAAACATGTCCCACTAGGATCTGTATCCGGTGCAGAAATAACGTTTTAAATCGGAGTTTTAGAAGCAGAGATATCGGGGAAAGTGCAATTTACCTTTAAGCAGCCCCCAGAGGAAAATCAATGAATTATATGAAAAGTTTGAAATTATACGAAAAGTATGTCGCACCTGAAATTCTGTCTAACAAATAATAAATTTTTGAAATCGGACTTTTAGAAGCAGAGATATTAACAAAAATAAGATATAGGTCTGCACCCCTTGGCGCAGGAAATTTGCAGTATTTGAAGAAGAAGACATTCCGAAAAGGTTTATCGACATTATAGTACCAGTCCACGAAAGATTTTTTCCAATCGAGATTTTAGAAGCTCAGATTTTGCTGCAAATACATCAGAAGCAGAAAATATCATTTACGCCCCCTGGTGGCCAAATAATTTTATACGAAAAATTAGGAATAATACGCAAAGTATTCCCCATCAGGAGCTGTATCCGGTCCTGAAATGTTTTTCAAATCGGTGTTTCAGAAGCAGAGATATTGGGCGAAACACAATTTGATTTTACGCCCCCTAGCGGAGAATCTACGAGCAATTTGAGAAAGTGACTATACCTAAAATAATCTTTGACAATAATCTTTGACAGTAATGGAATCGAAAGGTAAATTTTTTTTTTTAATTGTATATTTAGAAGCAAGTATACGAAAAAGTATCACTGAAGACGTAAGAAAATTCAACTGTGAACTAGTGAGGAAAGCAATTGAAAACAACCAAATCCTAAAGATAGCAAAGGGTCATCTCAGTAAGGGAAGAAAACAGATTATGGCACTGAGAACAGAAGATGGTTCTGCAACAAGAAATAGAGGCGAAATTTTGACCAGAGTGAAAGATTTCTACTTCAAATTATATGAAAGGGATGATACATGTACTCCAGACATCATGAAAGGTACCAGTACCAGAATTCTTCCAGTCCTCCCAGCAGACGTTGCACATGCAATCAAGAACATGAAGCGGGCGTAAGCTCCAGGAGAAGATGGAATTACTGTAGACATCATACAAGAAGCAAGTGGAGAAATCGAAACAGTACTCGCCCAAATTTTCACTCGATGCCTTAATGAAGGGAAGATTCCTGAGGATTAGAACAACGCTATAATGATCCTGCTACATAAAAAAGGTGACGTTGAAGATCTCAGGAACTACAGACCTACCAGCCTCCTATCAGTGGTTTATAAAATCTTCACTAAAGTTCTTTCACACCGATTGAAGGTAACACTTGACGTGGCTCAACCGAAAGAAGAAGCTGGATTCAGGAGTGGCTACAGCACAATAGATGGTATCCACGTACTGAGAGAACAATTGAAAGAGCGAGGGAATATGAACTTCCATTGTGCATGGCTTTTACCGATTATGAAAAAGCCTTTGATTCGGTGAAACCACCAGCAGTTACAATGACTCTGAAATCCTGCGGTATTGAAGATGCATACATTAATATTATTAATAACATCTATGAAAATGCAAGTGCAAAGATTCGGCTGTTTCAAAGTACAACACATATAAAAATTGGAAATTGAGTGAGACAAGGTGACATAATATCTCCGAAGCTCTTTAATGTCACATTGGAAAATGTCTTTCAATCACTGAACTGGGAAAATAAAGGAATAAAGATTAATGGAGATTATCTAACCCACCTTCGTTTTTCTGATGACGTAGTCATTTTTGCAAATACCCCATCAGAGCTGCAGGGTATGATTCAGGAAAGTGCTGACAAGAGTAAAGAAGTGGGATTAAAAATTAACTTTCAGAAGACAAAAGTGATGTTCAATGCTTTTTCAAGAAATTAAGAATTATCGATTGATGGAGAAAAGCTGGAGATAACAGACACGTACGTTTATCTTGGACAGCAGATATCAAGAAAGGGTCACATTGATGAAGAAATTAATCGGCGTACAAAACTTGCCTGGAGAGCTTTTGGAAGAAACAGCATAATTTTCAAAAGCAATATGCCGTTATGTCTTAAAAGAAAAGTGTTTGATTAATGCATCCTTCCAGTGCTTACGTATGGTGCAGAGACGTGGACCTTAACTAAAAGAGACACACAAAGGCTGCAGACAACTCAAAGCTGCATGGAGAGGTGCATGCTTGGTGTAACCAGGAGAGATAAGAAGAGAAACTCGTGGATCAGAAAAATGACAAGAGTGGAAGACATCATGATCAGATTTAAATCCATGAAATGGCAATGGGCTGGACATACTGCCAGAAAGACAGACCATCGATGGACAGGCGAAATTTTGGATTGGGTTCCAATTGACAGGAAAAGATTTAAAAGAAGACCACATGGGAGATAGGTGGATGAAATTCAAAAGTATGCAGGAGTGACATGGAAGAGACTGGCACAAGACAGACCGTTGTGGAGGAAACTTGGGGAGACCTTCGTCCAGCAGTGGATTAATAATCGTTGACAATGATGATGATGATGATATGGAATAAAATGCATTTTGAATTCTATATTTTCTGTATTTACGACCTCTAGCGGCGAAATTGTGCATCATGAAAAACTGATGCAAAAATAATTTTTTCAAATCGGTTTATCAGTTGAAGTGATATGGCGTCTATGGACGGACGGACAAACCGATAACATAAGCACGTTCTTGTTTTATAAAAGACGTGCTGAAAAACTCTCTTGTTAGGACTGCTATTCATAGATATCGAATGCAAGTTTTTCTCCACTTTCTCTCATTCTCTCTCTTTTTTAAATAGTCAACATCGAATTTCGGCATCTAATAATTCAGTAAGGTTAGTTTTTTACAGCGCGTCTAGGAACCTAAGTATTAAAGGCAATGCCAACACAAAATGTTTTAATATTAATGTAACAGCGTGAATAGTAATAACTGTCTTCGAGCGAATTACTTTTCCTAGAAGAAGGAAAATTTATTTAAGGAAAGTTTTTTTTAATACTTTCGGGTGAATACGTTGCAAAGTATGCAGCAGTATTTAAGTTAAAAAACAAAACAAAACTATTTCACTAAATCTTTTCATTCACATATGCCTGTTTAAAAGCGTGCCTATAGCATGATGAGATTCAGTGTGATATCTCAATAGAAGAAGAAATGGCAACATGGCTCCAAGAGAAAGAAAAAACTAGGTACTGTGGAAATTAAAAAAATAAAACGAAGACATTTGAGATTTAATTACAGAAGACATCGTCTACTTCTTATTAAACCACGAAATCAAAAAATACCTTTGCCCTTTGAGGGAAATAAGAATGACGCTAAAAACAGCTTTTGCGAAGTAACTATTAAAATCTGAAGAGTAATGCAAGAAAAAAGTGTGTATCTTTTAAGATGCAGATAGTTAAGAAAGTATACTCAATTTCTCATTAAATTTTTGCATAATAATGTTGGCTAATAATAATTTATTTTTTAGAAACACGAACTTCGCATTCTCTTATTTGGAATATTTTAAGCTGAACTTAGTCTTAGCATATAATTAAAGCAAAACCTTCATATTTTAATTCTTTTCATGAAATTCACATTTGTTTTCTTGCTACTCGTGTTCCGATATCATTAAGTTAATATTTGGAGTATTCCGAGGACTTTTAGTAGAAACTATTAGTACTGTCTGAAAATAAATAACTTTATTCTTTGATTAAGACTTTCTGCTATTTCAAACTATTGTTTCCAGCTTTTTTTGTGCTCAAATTAGTTAGGTTTTTCTGAATGTAAAGTAGCTTTACCGATCTAGCTGTACAGAAAATATATTCAAATAATAAGCATGCCTCAGTTTCCTACGCTAATGTTTTTTTTTCGTGCTAACAGGAATGCAGTTAAGAAGTAGTGTTTGAAAATGGTATAAACTTCGCTTTTTGACGGTTTCCAACCGTAGGTTGAAGAAGCGCATATGCTTCAGCTTTTTCCGTCCGTCTGTCCGTCTGTCTGTCGGCACAATAACTCACGTAAAAATAGTTCGATTTCGATGAAATTTTAGTATGTGGTAGGGGACCACCAGGGGACGAACCCTATTGAAAGTGGGTGAAGTGGGGTCAAAGGTCACGCCATAAGAGCAGGATCCATTTAATTGTCTTATGCGTCATAACTTGCGTAAATATGGTTCAATTTCGATGAAATTTTCATATGTGGTAGGGGACTACCAGGGGAGGAACCCTATTGAAAATGGGTGAAGTGAGGTTAAAGGTCACGCCATAAGAGCGGGATCCATTTCATTGCCTTTATGCGTCATAACATGCGTAAATATGGTTATATTTCGATGAACTTTCAGTATGTGGTAGGAAACTACCTGGGCACGAACCCTATTAAAAGTTGGCAAATTGGGGTCAAAGGTCAGGCAGGGCATAAGAGCGGGATTTATTCCATTGCCCTTATGCGTCATAACTTCCGTAAAAATGGTTCGATTTCGATGAAATTTTGGTATGTGGTAAGGAACTACCTGGGAACGAAACCTATTGAAAATGGGTGGAATGGGGTCAAAGGTAAGGACATAAAAGAGGAATCCATTGCATTGCCTTTATGCGTCATAACATGCGTAAAAATGATTCGATTTCGATGAAATTTTAGTATTTGGTAAGGAACCACCTGGGGACGAACCCTATTGAAAATGGGCGAAATGGGGTCAAAGGTCAGGGCATAAAGGTGGAATCCATTTCATTGCCTTTATGCGTCAATACATGCGTAAATATGGTTCGATTTCGATGAAATTTTAGTATGTGGTAGGGAACTACCTGGGCACAAACCCTATTGAAAATGGGCGAAATGGGGTAAAAGGTCAGGCGGGACATAAGAGCGGGATTTCTTCCATTGCCCTTATGCGTCATAACTTGCGTAAAAAGGGTTCGATTTCCATGAAATTTTAGTATGTGGTAGGGAGCCACTGGGGACGAACCCTATTGAAAATGGTCGAAACGGGGTCAAAGGTCAGGACACTGGAGTGGAATCCATTCCATTGCCCATGTGCATCATAACTTAACAAAAAATGTTTCGATTGCGACAAAACGTTATCATGTTGTTCCGGAGGTATAGTTAACTGGTTCTGTTGAATATCAACGAAATGGGGTCAAAGGTCATTGCACAAAAGCAAGATTTATTCCACAGCCATTATTCTCATAACTTGCGTAAAACTGCTTCTATTGCGACAAAACTTTACTATGTTATTCTTGAGGTGAACTGAACCGGTTCTGTTGAATATCATCGAAATTAGGTCAAAGGTCAGGACACAGGAGCGAGATTTATTCCACAGCCATTATCCTCATAACTTGAGTAATAATTTCTGGTATGTTGGAAAGCGTATCATAATCAATGCATTGCATGATTTTACTAACTTGTTTCTATTATTTTGGCTGCTACAATGTTTATCCTTCAGCCATCCATTCGGCAATTCGCTGTGAAAGCTTCCAAGAAATTTCTCTTAGGTAAAAAAAAATTGAATCAAATGTACGTGATTTCTCTTTACGTACATTTTCATTCAATTACTTTTGTTGATTACATTTACATTCAATCAAAGAACATTTCCTGAAACTTTTTTCCGTTTGCAGCTAAAAAGTTCAACGATGCGAGAAAGAAGTACACGATCACCAAATTCTGCAAATTACAAGTTGTGGTTTTGTATAGTCCTTTGTGAATCTTACACCAGAGCCATGACCTTACGGCACTGCTATTCGTCAAATGTTAATGACAGTAACACTGTGATGCCAGTTTCCATATCCATAACTGCAGCAAAGTGCGTTCCTTTTAGGAAATGGGCTATGAAGCAAAGATACGATGGAATCCTCAAAAGGTTCAGAGTCTTTCTAACCGCAACTCGCTGAGTCTCTTGGAGAGGCTGAAACAATAGAAAAATAGAAACAGGAACAGGTTGCCCTGATAGTAGGTAATAACAGAAAACGTTCGGAAAAAATTCGAGTTTTAGCAGTATACGGTTGCCAGTTAGATTGGTGAAGTTGTAAGTTGCCCTACATACATTGCGTGCTTGCACTCCTAAAACACCACCAGCAGAAAACAGGAGAAAAAAAGACGAGGGAAAGAGGGGGGGAAAGAAGAAAAAGAAGAAAAAGAAGAAAGAATAATAAAGCATCGCAAAGAAACTACGCGAAAAACAAACAGTTTTTCACTTATTTTCCCTTAAATGGGTCGTTGTTTCTTTATAGCCAATATTGCTCGCCCCGTGCAAAAATACATTTGCAAAAACGCCATGAACACCGGAAATTTCTAAGTTTCTGGACTTTAGAACAATTTTCTGCATTTCACACATTTCGAAAGCCCTTCATTAATTTAACTGCTTATTTATTTTTACTAGTTAACACATGAGCGTCAACAAGCGAAATTTCGCAAGTAAGCATTCGTTTTTTTAGCAGGTCTTTTGTAAAAAAAAGATCGTGCTTATGTTTTCGGTTTGTCCGTCCGTTTGTACCCACGGTATCTCTGCAACTATTAGTCCGATTTCAAAAATTCTTTTTGCATTCGAAAGCTTGAAATATACGAATGCTGATCCTTTATTTCGTTTTTTTTTACGATGTACAATTTCGCCGCTAGAGGGCGTAAATGCAGATGATGTCGAATTCAAAAAATACGTTTTATTCCACATAATTGCTTCTAAACATCCGATTAAAAAAATCTTTTATCTTTCGATTCCATTTACGTCGAAGAGTATTTTGGATATAGTTTCTTTTTCGAATTACGCATAGATTTTTCCCTAGGGGGCGTAAAAGTAAATTGCACTTTTCCGATAACTCTTCTTCTAAAACTCCGATTTGAAATTTTTTTTTCAGCGGATACATCTCTTGATGCACAATCTTTTGCATATAATTTCGAATTTTTGGTAAAGAGTACTTTGGCCAACAGGGGGCGTCAGTGTAAATTTTCGCTTCTGACGTATTTGCCATAAAATCTGAGCTTCTAAAATATCGATTGAAAAAATTCTTTCTTGGACTGATGCCACTCACATCGATAAACCTTTTCGGAATACTTTCTTCCTAAAATATTCCACAGTTTCTCCGCCAGGGGGCGTAGATGTATATCTTATTTTTGTCAATATCTCGACTTCTAGGAGTCCGATTTGAAAAATTCCTTCTTTGTTGGATAGTGTTTTCCGTGTGACATGTTTTTCATATAATTTTAAAATTTTCAAGTTATTCATAGATGTTCCGCTAGGGGCGTAAAGGTAAATTGCGTTTTCCCCTATATCTCTGCTTTTAAATCTCCGATATAAAAAATTCTTTCCGCACCGAATACAGCTCCTGATGGGAAATCGTTTGCACGTAATTTCAAATTTTTGTAAAAAATTGTTTGGGTACCAGGTGGCGTAAGTCTTAATTTCCGCTTCTGATGTATTTGCAGCAAAATATTAGCTTCTAACATCTCGATTGAAAAAAGTATTTTGTGGACCGATACTATTCATGTCAACAAACATTTTAGGAACATTTTCTTCTTGAAATAATGCATGGTTTCTACGCCAGGGGCGTAGATGTATAACTTATTTTTGTCAATATCTCTACTTCTAAAAAGTCCGACTTTAAAAATTCCTTCTTTGGTGGATAGTGTTTCCAATGCGAAATGTTTTTTCTATAAATTCAAAAATTTTAAGTAAATCATAGACTTTCCGCTAGGGCGCACAGTGGTAAATTGCGTTTTCTTCTCCTAAAACTCCGATTTGAAAAATTCTTCCTGTATCGATACAAGACCTGACGGAAAATATTTTTCACGTAATTTCTAATGTTTGGTAAAGAATGGTTTAGCCACCAGGGGTCATAAGTGTTAATTTCTACTTCTGATGTATTTGTAGCAAAACCTGGGCTCCTGAAAACTCGACTAAATATTTTTTTCTTGGACCGATACTGCTCATATGGATAAACCTTTTGTGAATACTTCCTTCCTAAAATAATGCATGGTTTTCCCACCAAGGGAGGTAAAGTCACATCTTATTTTTGTCGATAATTCTGTTTCTAAGAGTTCGTAAGCTCACGATTCCGTTTACAGCAATATCTGAGGGATTAAAGACCCGATTGAAAAACTTCTTTCTTCCGTCAAATACTATTGTTTTCCATACCGGTTCCATTGACTTTGAATAGCTTTGATAAATTTAATTTGCGTCAGAACGGATTCAAAAGACGTGCTTATTACACCCGGAAAACCAGTGTCATGTTTCTTGTTTAAGAGTCCGATTTGAAAATTTCTTTCTGTGTTGCAGAGCGTTTCCGGTGCGAAATGTTTCTCATATAAATTCATGTTTTTCTTAACACACAAGTCTGCAACCAGAGGGCGTAAGCTAACGATTCCGTTTACAGCAATATCTGAGGGATTAAAAACCCGATTGAAAAACTTCTTTCTTCCGATAGATACTATTGTTTTCCACTCCGGCTCGACTGACTTTGAATAGCTTTGATAAATTTAATTTGCGTCAGAACGGATTCAAAAGACGTGCTTATTACACCCGAAAATTCGGTGTCATCTTTCTTGTTTTTTATCTCTTTAGTATAAGGGAAAAATGATTTTACATGGAAATTGTATAAGGGAAAAAATAGTATAAGAAAAAAATGATATTACATGGAATTAGCATAAGGTAAAAATAGTATAAGGAAAAAATTATTTTACATGGAATGAGTATAAGGAAAAAATCATTTTACATGGAATTGGCATAAGGGGAAATAGTATATGGAAAAAATTATATTACATAGAATTAGTATAAGGAAAAAAATATTTTACATGAAATTAGTATAAGGGAAAAACAGCATAAGGAAAAAAATATATTACATGTAATTAGTATAAGGGGAAAATAGTATAAGGAAAAATTTTATTGCATTTAATTAGTATAAAGGAAAAATAATATAAGGAAAAAATATGTTTCCTTAGTATCAGGGAAAAATAATTTTACATGGCATTAACAAGTAAGTCTGCCCATGTAGGAAATAGCTTTTTTTTTCAAACTTTTACTCCCAATTGGCAATTGGTTTCTTGGCACGATCTTAATGGATTTTTTCTGGTATATTTTCCAGAATATGCTTTGGTGTCTTATAAATTACAGGAACCTTAATATCATAATTGAGGACCTCCCTCACTAATGGATTTAGATGATCCAAGGCTTCATCGTATAGCACCTCTTTGCTAAAAAAAACGCCGGGTCAGAAGAAGGGGTCAAGGACAGATGTTGCGATATTATCGTCCCATATCTGTTATTTCTGTATTTGCAAAAATATTAGGAAGGTTAATACTCAAACGGTTGTTATCTTTTATTGATACTAACAATATACTTAATAAAAAGCAACATGGTTTTCGTACGGGTGGCTCAACGGAGACTGCAGTTCTTGATGCATTAAAGTTTTTGCAGTATAATATAGATCAGGGTCTCAGTGTAGTTGGGATTTTTTTTTATTTGTCTCGCGGGTTTGTTACAGTTAGACATGATATTTTAGTGTGGAAGCTTAAACATATTGGTATCAGGGGAGTTGCTAAACCTTTTTCTGAGAGTTATCTCACTGGGAGAAAGCAGTATGTTCAGTTACAGGGTGTTCGTTCCAATGTAAAATCTGTTCATTATAGGGTTCCACTGGGATCAGTTCTTGGTCCCCTACTTTTTTTGATTTACGTCAATGATATCTTCAATGTTTCTTCCAGTGCAAATGCACTTTTATTTGCTGACGACACAAGTTTAATTTTTTTCTGGTCATGCGGTATCTGAGTTGATACCACGTGTCAACCATGACTTGCGAGAGTATTTCACACGGTTCTGTTGCAATTCTTTAACTCTCAATGTTTCTAAAACAAATTGTGTTTTTTCTCTGATCGAAAGGTTGTGACAGTATAACTAGTCCCCGAATCCATTTAAATGATATTTCTTTGGCTTTTCAGGCAAATGTTAAATTTCTGGGAGTTCATCTGCATGAAAATTTGCGGTGGGATGCATATGTTGATGCCTTGGCAGTTAGGTTGAGATCTCGTATTTGATTTTTTCCAGGATTTCAAGTTGCTTGCCAATTACAATAAAGTTAGTACTTTATTATTCTTTTATTTACCCACTTATGTCTGTCTTACTGTCTTTTAGCCTAGGGAATGACAACTAGAGGAAATATTAATAGAATTTTCACTTTGCAAAAAACATTTGTTCGATTGTTGAATCAATCGGAAAACGTGGATAGTTTCTTCTACCATTATAAGTTATTGATTTTTGTGAAACTGTACATATTCAGACTTATGTTGTTCATGCATGAGCGTGTCTATGCTAATAAGAATTTAAATCTAATTACTGTGTGTCGTCCTGAGTATGATTATCACACTCGTGGATATACCGATTTGGTGATAACCAGAGCTCGGACAAACGTTTTATATTATAATATCAATACCACTTGCCCTCGGCTCTGGAACGGGTTGCCGATTTATATTAGATTAATTGTTAACTATGCTTCATTTAAAAGAGAGTTAAGGGAATACTTAATATACAGTTAATATGTTTCTGGTTTCATGAAAGAAATACAGGATTACGCCATATAATACAAATCCCGAAAACGACAATCCGATTTTTGGCGCAAATGTGACAAGGACGGAAAGTCAGATTTTATCCGAAAACAAGAATTATTTTTTTTAGCATGCCCGGGCGTTTTCTGGGAGACGCGGGTTCGAGTGTCGCTCCGGGGCGATGACAATTTTCGGGTTTTCGGATATTATCTGACTTGCCGTCCTTGTCACATTTGCGCCAAAAATCGGATTGTCGTCCTCGGGATTTATGTTACTGGTTTCATTATCTGCAATTCCGATTATGCAAATAGCAATTCTATAGAAAGATAATCTCTTCACTTGGCACTTTTGTTTTTTATTAGGGAACCAGGGCCTCGTCAGGCCTACACTAGCTATTCCCCCTGGCTCCCTGCCATGTTGCACTAGAGTTGATTGAATAAGTGCTTGTAATATACGTAGTATTATTCGTATTGTCATACGTGTTTTGGTATTACTATAACTTCATTTGTACTTCGCATTATGTGGCGCAGTGGTCTAAGCGATGGCCTCTGATCATTCGTCCGAACGGGGTCCGGGTTCGAATCCCGGTGAGGCATGGATGTTGTGTTTGTCTTACGGCACTGGCTCTCTCCCTTCCCTGGAACCAGTGACCCTAAATTAGGGACGGGCGACTGCTTATAGCCCATTGAGTTGCTCACGGTGGTCGTTAAACCTCCAATCCAATCCAAATACTTCGCATTATATGTAAATTATTATTGTATGATATTTGTATCTGTATGTTTGATGGTTCATGTGTTTGTGTTAGTTGTATAATTATTCATATTTTTGCATTTATGTGTTACATTATTGAATTTCTTACATATATGTATTGGATTTCTCTTGTGTTTGCATATGGTGCGATTAGTATTTGGTTAATTTTTTGGTACGGAAATTGCATGTGCGATTTGATTGTATGCTAGATGGTGTAACATGGGAAATTCAAATTCAAATTCAAATTCAGTTCAATTCAACTCATACATAGTGTAACGTACCGAATTTACTTTTAACATGTTTCGAATTTCATGATGAGAGGTACCCCCATCAAAGCCTATATAATTCTGAGGGTTTTATTTTGGGTGAGGGGATTTGATTTTTTGCTGCTTTCAGCAAGCCCCATAAAGCACGAAGTAATAACTGGCGCAAATCAGGTGCTAGACGAATGGGGAAAGTTCCGGACTGTATGGAGAATGAAATAGCACCTCAAACCATTTTAATTTCTGTAGCCGCCCAGGTGGCGCAATGGTCAAATCAATGGCTTCTGATCATTCGCCGAGGAAAAGGTCTGGGTTCGAATCCAGGGTAAGGCAGGAATTTTGGGTTTGTCTTTCGGCACCTGCTGTCAGTGTGTCACTTGATCACCACTGGCTCTCTCTGTGCTACTTGATCATTTGGGATACTGCATACCTTGTTCGCTGTGTCTATGTGTTACTTGTTGAGCACTGGCTCTCTATGTGTTACTTGATCATTTGACATAGTGTATGCCATGTTCGCTATGTATATACACTGGCGGAAAGTGAAAAAAGAACACCAAGAAAGAATTGGCGGACGATCATGAAATTTACACATGTTAATGGGGTTGAGTTTACGTAGGTGTGATGTTAATTTCGGGACCAACCCGTGAGCGCTTACGCCACAGCACGGCATAATATGCAAATTATCGTCGGTGATATTCAAGGAGTACGGCGAAGTGAATGTAATCAGTCGTCGGCGTACGGACACGTGCGAAGACTCTGAAGAAGCTGCAATGCCTGGACATGGAAGACGTGTACGATTTCAGCATTTATCGGACTTTGAGCGAGGTCGTCTAGTCGGACTCCGCGAGGCCGGGTGGTCGTATTGTCGTATTGCGGAGTGAATTAGACGGGAAGTATCGGTGATGGTACGATAGTGGCGTAGATGGTCCCAGGAACATTCCCACACGAGAAGACGTGGAACTGGGAGTCACAGACGGACCGATGAGCGGACCGATCGACGCATAAGAAGAGCGGCGGTGCACCTGAGGTGACTGTGCGAACAATCCGCAACCGTCTACTAGATGCAGGACTACGTGCACGTGTGCCTCTGGCATGTGTACCTCTGACTACAGCCCACCGTCAGGAACGGCTGGAGTGGTGTCGCCAACGTCTGCACTGGAGAACGCAATGGCGATCTGTCGTGTTGAGCGATGAAAGCAGATTCTGCTTGGGAGCCTCCGATGGCCGTATGTATGCGTATTCGTAGACGCACAGGGGAGCGTCTCTACCCTTCTTGCATCCGCCAGCGACGCACAGGGACCTGGTCTCCTGGTGAGGGGAGAGATCATCCATCACTCCCGTACACAAGTAGTGTTTGTACCGGGTACGTTAAACAGCACCTCCTACATCAACAACATCATTCAGCACGTTGTTGTGCCATTTGTAAGGTCGGTCCATCGTGGTGTTTTCCAGCAAGATAACGCACGCTCACACACGGCACGTGCAACGCAACATGCACTTTAGGGTGTGAGACAACTTCCATGGCCTGCACGTTCACCGGATTTGTCCCCCATTGAGCACGTGTGGGATTTTATGGGACAACGATTTATCCGGTCTCCACGGCCAGTCACGACCATCTCCGATTTACGCGTCCAGGTTGAGGATGCGTGGAACTCAATGCCTCAAACTTACATCCAACATCTGTACGACAGACTCCATACCAGAATTGCACAGTGTGACGCAGTTCATGGTGGTTCAACCTCGTACTAACCATGTTACATGGGAATGTTATTTTTCAGTTTACCAGCAAATACAGCTTCATTTTACCATAATGTTTTGATCACGTTATCCTCTGTATTCCGTGATTATGCTGTATAAATTTCGTTGGTATCAGACGTCTCCTTCTTGGTGTTCTTTTTTCATTTTCCGTCAGTGTATGTTACTTGATTAGTATTGGATCTCTCTCTCTCTCTCTCTCTCTCTGTTACTTGATCGTTTTGCACACGGTATACCATTTTCGCTATTTATATGTGTTATTTGATCAGCACATGTCTCTCTGTGTTACTCGATCATTTTTTTTTATTGGAGGTTTAACGACCACCGTGAGCAACTCAATGGGCTATATGCAGTCGCCCGTTCCTAATTTAGGGTCACTGTTTCCAGGGAAGGGAGAGAGCCAGTGCCGTAAGACAAACACAGCATCCATGCCTCACCGGGATTCGAACCCGGACCCCTTTCGGACGAATGATCAGAGGCCATCGCTTAGACCACTGCGCTACCGGGGCGGCCCTCGATCATTTGGCATACTGTGTACCATGTTCGCTATGTCTATGAGTTACTTGTATCAGCACTGGCTCTCTCTGTGTTACTTGATCATTTGGCATAGTGTATACCATGTTCGCTATGTCTATGTGTTACGTGATTAGTACCGGCTCTCTCCCTGTTACTTGATCGTTACGCATACTGTATACCATATTCGCTATGTCTATGTGTTATTCGTTCAGCACTGACTCTCTCTGTTTTACTTAATCATTTGGCATAGTGTATACTATGTTCGCTATGTCTATGTGTAACTTGATTAGTTGTGGCTCTCTCCATATGTTACTTGATTGTTTCGCATACTGCATACCATGTTCGCTATGTCTATGTGTTACTTGTTCAGCGCTGGGTCTCCATGTGTTACTTGATCATTTGGCATAGTGTATACTATGTTCGCTATGTCTATGTGTAACTTGATTAGTTGTGGCTCTCTCCATATGTTACTTGATTGTTTCGCTTACTGCATACCATGTTCGCTATGTCAAAGTGTAACTTGATAAGCACTGGCTCTCTCTGTGTTACTTGATCATTTGGCATAGTGTATACTATGTTCGCTATGTCTATGTGTTACGTGATTAGTACCGGCTCTCTCCCTGTTACTTGATCTTTACGCATACTGTATACCATATTCGCTATGTCTATGTGTTATTTGTTCAGCACTGACTCTCTCTGTTTTACTTGATCATTTGGCATAGTGTATACTATGTTCGCTATGTCTATGTGTAACTTGATTAGTAGTGGCTCTCTCCATATGTTACTTGATTGTTTCGCATACTGCGTACCATGTTCGCTATGTCTATGTGTTATTGTTCAGCGATGGGTCTCCCTGTGTTACTTGATCGTTTGGCATACTGTATATCATGTTCGCTATGTACGTTGTTGATGTAAAATGAATATACGGTCTATGTGTACCTGACAGTACTGCACAACTAAGTGTGTTTACCCTCTCACTGTATCTGCACCACCAGGTGAAATAAATAATTTTTTTAAATCCCCAATCAAAAAATAAAAAACAAACGAAAAAAAACGCCGGTAATTTTTGGCGGACCACTCTTTTTTTTTTTTTTTTTTTTTTTTTTTTGAGATTTAACGACCACCGTGAGCAACTCAATGGGCTATAAGCAGTCGCCCGTCCCTAATTTAGATTCACTGGTTCCAGGAAAGGGAGAGAGCCAGTGCCGTAAGACAAACACAACATCCATGCCTCACCGGGATTCGAACCCGGACCCCTTCCGACGAATGATCAGAGGCCAACGCCTTAGACCACTGCGCCACCGGGACGGCGGCGGACCACTCTAGAGGCGTGACTTGGAGCATTCTCTACTTGAAGCAATGCCCACTTCATATTGACGAGCGGTGGGTGGTTTTGGCGCAGAGTACCATGGAATTGCTGCAGTTGTTCGGCACAGAGGTTCCCGTTCACAGCCTGACCTTCTGGCAGGAGTTCCAAGTGCACAGGACACTCACAATCAGGGACGGATTGGCCCACCGGGATATTTCCGTGTGGACCACTTGACAAATGGCCCACTTTTTCGTATTATTCTTTGCATGGATTTTTGGAAAGAACGTATAATTACTTTCGTACATATGAATAAGAATCGTTAACTTCATGTGAGCTTTACCCCAATGAGCCACTACATTATGACCACCTACCTAATAAGTTGTAGCACCCCGTTAGTCCCCAAAACCGCGGCCACTCACCGAGGCATCGATTCGATGAAGTGGCGATTGGTATCCTGGTGTATTTGTTAGCAACGATGTTCAGATACATGACAGCTATCCGGGATTGTGCCATTGGGATAATGAAGCCGAAAGTGTCCCAAGAAAACATCGCGCACAGCAGAACACCGCAGCCGCCGGCCTGTTTCCGTCCAATAACGCAACCATGTGCCATAGCCTGCGTTAGTAGTCGGCGTATGCGCGCTCGGAAGTCTACGTGATGCACCAGGAATCTTGATTTGTCAGATCGGGCCACTTTCTTCCAATCATCCACGGCCTAATCTCGATGATCTTAAGTCCATCTCAAGGTTTGTTGGCGATGAAGTTTCGTTAAAATGCTGGGCCCCAGCTGGGTCTTTTGCTTAGCGGGTCAATACGTAGGCGGCTGCGAATAACTGTGTGTTCTGTGACACATTGCCCTAATCACCACTATCGTAGCTGCGGGTGATTTGTCGAGAATGTAACCCCAGCGGTCGCATGTGCGACATTCTCCGCTCCCCTCTGGCATGAATGAGTTGCGCACAACACACGGCTGGACAACGGCTCGTCGTTTAGTGATCGTAGTGAGTACGTATCAAAAGTGATGTATATGCACCACTTTCGATACGTACTCACTACAACACATAAGCGGAGCCGTTTCCGAGATCGAAGTTCATAAGGCGCGGGGACATCACAATTTGTCCTTTATCAAACTCCGATAAATCGGCAGCTTTTCCCATTCTGACTCCAAGCACTCTACTAACCGAAAGCATGTTCTCGGGTTGTGTATATGCTGCTCTGTGAACTTCACTTGAGCCAGTGTTCGGTCTCCAGGCGCGCTTATTCCTCTAGACTGGGGGTGGTCATATTGCAATGGCTCATTGGTGTATTTTATCTGTCTAAAACATTATTGTTTTAAAAAATAGCGTTTCCTTCTATCATTATATATACTATATTGACAAAAGTCACCAGACTTCTTCAAAAGCAAATGAACGGATCCGTTGCGTTGTTAAGATCCGTGATACAGCTATCAAACGGTTTAAAAACAATCCTACAGCTGATGGATATCATATCGTACTGTGAGTTTGAGTAAAAATGTCGCGGCGGGAGAGAACTGACTTTGAGAAAGGAAAGATTGTTGGGTGTTATATTAGTGGGTTATCCATAAGAGGCGTTTAAACATACCCAAGTCAACAGTTTTAGATGTAGTGAATAAGTGGAAGACACACGGCGTGCCTGAGCCAGCCAAACGTACCGCAGACCAAAGAAAATCAGTGATAGAGGGCGTCGAACATTCGGGAGAGCCGTTACAGCTAATCGACGGAGTACTGCGCAAAATCTCAGTGTAGAGGTGAGTACAAATGCTGGAACCTCGGTATGTACACATACCATTTGCAGAGTACTTCATTCCATGGGTTATCATGGTCGTGTGGCTGCTCATATGCCTTTCATCTCCACTCGGAATGCTACTCTTCGTTTAGCATGGTGTAAAGAACATTTATCCTGAGCCGTAGATCAACGGAAACGGGTCCTATGGACCGATCAATCCAGATACATGATCCATCAATCTGGTGGCCGTGTGTGGGTATGGGAGCAGCCGGGGGAACGGTATTTGCCACAGTGTACTGTTCCTACCGTTACGTTTGGAGCTGGCAGTGTACACGTGTGGTGGTGTTTTTCGTGGTATGATCCTGGCCCATTGGTTATCGTGGACAAACTGTTAACTTGAACATCTACCTCGATATTCTGCACAATTATGCCCTACCGAACTCTGTGGCAATACTATGGAACCGAGCCTTGTTGGTACCAGCAGGATAATGCACCGGTCCATAAAGCAAGGACTATTACGGTGTGGTTTGATGATAATTCCATCTCGTGTGTGGACTAGCCGGCACAGAGCCTTGATCTTAATCCCACTGAGCACCTATGGGATGAATTAGAGTGCCGCATACGAAGTTTGGAACCAAGGCCTACTACTAAACAACAGTTGGCTGCAGCATTATGTACTGAATGTAAGCGCATACTTATCGCTGTGTTCCAAAACCTTGTCGAAAGCATGTCTCGCAGGTTCAGTGCATGCATTAAGGCCAAAAGTGGACTGAAACCCTACCAATGTATTTCAATAAATGCTATGTTCTGTTTCTCTTCTAGGTGTCCGGTGACTTTTGTCAATATAGTTTACGTTGGGTGTTTGCCCTGCTTTCGTAATCTTGAAGGAGAAACTAATAACGGTTTTAATGGTAAATTATCCCCACTCCCTTATCCACGAACAGATATAGAGCACAAATCAATTCTCCGGCAGAGATGTTTCGAAATCCGTGCCACATTCACATTTATCCTAAATGAAACAACGATTTACCGGTACTGGTCATGCATTAAACCGGTAGTTCATGGGTCAAAATAATGGATAGACTTAAAAAACGGTGTCTATTCAAGAAGCTGGTACGAAAAGCTTTACGCAATAAACGAACAGTCATCAAGTAAATATAATTATCTGGCAAAACGTAGAATGACTTGATATTCTAAATTCTGTCACGACAGGAATTTTCGAAATCCTGTCATCCTTAAATTGTTGTCCAAATTTGTTAACGACTTACTTAGTTTCACAATGTATATTGCAAGAGTTTTCTTTCATCTAGGTGTTAACAGAATATTTTTCGTCAGGAAATTTATGAGGTGTTCTCCTGTGTGTGCTTGTGTTTCTGTAGTGGACCACAAGAATAAATTCCGGGCCTGGTTTCGTCGACACAGTTTGCCCCTGCTCACAATTCCACCAAATGTATAGCATCACTTTCCTCGCTAACAGTCAACTTTGCAACACCGGCTGCTGTGCTGCATGGCATGTCTTTTTAAGTACTTGTAACCCATCCTAATATTGTTAATCATCATTTTTGTGTGCTCCATTAATTCGTGTGTCTGAGTTATCACTTGAGCATCTCTGTAGGTCACAGTACAAGGGCGAGACAGCTCTTGGATAACTAGTTTCTTAACGAATATTCATCTGTGTAACGACCTTGCACTTTGAAAAAGCACCTCATCCAGACTGTAATTAATTTGTTGGAGATAAATTTTTTCATTGCTGAAGAGAACAATAAAGAAATTACGTGATGCTCAGAACTCTTAGCAAAGTTTTTAAATGCCATAAAGTTTCCTTGTGATAAAGACTAACTGAAGAAGTCTTGATTGTTTTTCAGAAATTTTGGTTGACACAATAAAAAGCTATGTCCCACGTTTGTCTGGTTAAACTGTTTGTCATTTATAATCTAGGTCTGCAGCAGTTTTACTGATTGGGATGTGTCGCCTGTTTCTTAGTAATTTTGATGACATTTTAAAAAAACAATGTTAAAATTTGTCTTTCACGTACAGTTTTTTCACAAAATGATTTTGTTAAGTAATCGGGCTAAGAAAAAATAAAGATTTTATAAGTTATTAATTCTATCCAATCGCCTGCAAAATAATGTTGTGTCACTTAGATTTGTCGCTTAACAGCTCTGAACATGCATTTGATAAAGTTTAGGGAGAGGAGAAATAAATACTGAAGGAGGAAAGGGTAACAAGACAATGAAGCTTCTAGAAACAAGGTTCAAACACATCTGATCTTGCTCTTATTTCAAATTATAAGGCTCTAAGTTGCCAGTTGGAGAAATACTGAGAGAGGAAAGAGATAATTGGACAATGAAACATGTAGAAACAGGGTTTAAACATGTCTGATATTGCTCTTATTTCAACTTATAACTCTAAGCTGCCAGCTGGAGAAATACTGAGGGGGAAAAAATGGTAACGTGACAATAAATACAAACAAACCGGTTTCAAAGATATCTGAGAGCGCTGTTGTCAGAACTTATGAGACACTAACCTGGCAGTTCGAAAATACTGAAGGAGGAAAGGGGTCACAGTACAATAGAACATGTAGAAACAGGGTTTAAACATGCCTGTTCTGGCTTTTATCTCAATTTATAAGGGTCCAAGTTTGCAGTTGGAGAAATTCTGAAAGAGGAAAAGGGACACAGGACAATAGAACATATAAAAACAGGATTTAAACATGTCTGAACTCGCTCTTATCCCATATTATAAGTCTCTAAGGTGCCAGTAAGAGTTACCGAGAGAGAAAAGGGCCATAAGACAATGGAACATGTACAAACAGCGTTTAAGCATGTCTCAGCTTGCTCTTATCTAATCTTATGAGGCTCTAAGTTACCAGTCCCAGAAATACTGAGGGAGAAGGAGTAAAGGGGTAACAAGGCAACGAAAATGTAGGAACAGGATTCAAACATGTCTGAGCTGGGTCTTATCTAAATTTATGAGACTATCCCTGCAGTTGGAAAATGAGAAGGGAGGAAAGGGGTCACGTGACAACGGAACATGTACAAAGAGAGTTTGGAAATCCCTGAGCTTGCTCTAATCTCAACGTATAAGGCTCTAAGCCGACAGTTGGAAAAATACTGAAAGCGGGAAGGGGTAACAGGACAATGGAACATGCAGAAAGGGGTAACAGGACAATGGAACATGCAGAAAGGGGTAACAGGACAATGGAACATGCAGAAAGGGGTAACAGGACAATGGGACATGCAGAAATAGGTTTTAAACGTGTCTGAGATTGCTCTTATCTTATAAAGCTCTAAGCTTCTTATTTGTTATTTATTATTCTCATGTAATGACGTAATTCAATCATTTTTATTGGGTAATGTAATTCAAGTCAAATGAGATATATATGTATACTGTCACGCATTGTTCTCGTGACAAGCACTTTCAAATGTGCGTGCTGTAACGGCTAAAGCATAAAGGAAGGATATGTAGAGAAGACATTGGCTGTATAAAGCTGAAACTCATGACGTCATGAAGTCGACTGCAGCGCACCAGCGACGTAAAACAGAACTACAATTGATTGACAGCTGGTTTCCCAGGGAACACCTACGAACCACGTGATTTTTGTTCGAACGAATCTTTTTACTTTGACTTTTGACTTTGGCTTGCTATCCGGCAGTGTTTAAGACGAATACACGCAATACTTTATTAATTTTAAGGTTCTTTTTGGTTTTCAATTCCTTTAGCGTTCTAATAAGTGGTATTATTTTGCTTATTACTTACTGATCGTATACTTTTTCTTACAGAATTCATAACTTTTGGGATTTTACGTGTCTGTTGTTCATTTGATTGTTTCTTCCATACCCACTCTGCTTCGCTTACAATTCTAATTTGTATTCAATTGTCATCTGCTTCGACATCTACGTTATTGGCTTCGTTAGCTTTTCGGATTTTGTTTTTTTACTCGGCATTTGTGTAGCCTGTATTTCCATAATTGGCCAACATTTGTGAAAATTGTTTTCCATCTTCGTGACTTTTTTGTTATTTCTGAAGTACTTTCTTCCTATCTGTTCTCTATCCTACTAACTAAAAACCTTTCTCCTATATCTGGTCTATTATTTTTCACCATGTTCTCACTTAACCCCACGTATATCAAAGGCACTAAATGTTGTGCATGTGGATTGGCAATATTATCCAGAGAAGTCAAAGCTAGTCGCTTATTCTGTTTTCCCAAAGATCCTACCAGGTAATTCAACAAGAGCCGCTGGGTTGCCGTAGCAACTGTTGCCGACGTCACGGGGTCACGTCACATTTTGCTTCTGTTTTAGGTCCGGGGGGGGAACTTTCTATGTGAGGAATTTCCAGTGGCTCCTATGTCTGTTTCCACTCTATATATCCTTCCTTTATAGGCTAAAGTATGAAGAGAGCTGTTTTTTCTTCACAGCGAAAAATTGTGTTTGAGCGTCGTCGCTGTATTCTATTTTTATTTGCTTATGTTTGATAGATATTACTATGGTAATAATTAATCAAGCTGCATCTATTTTAATTATGTCTTACTAAGAGTAATTTCACTGCATTTTATGCATTACACCCTACACTGCTTACGGACCCAGAAAAGAACGCAATCATTACTCCTTAGCTCGGACTGATGGAAAAATAAGAAGGCGTAGGACAGGATATACCAAGCTTCGATTCAACCGTATGTAAACAATTTCCACTGAATTTTTCGATTGTATTTAAAAATAGATGATGTCGCATTTAATTATCGACCAGTTAAACAAATGCAATCATGACACTTGGAAGATTCAAATGGAAGCCATTCTAACTCATAATGATCGTTGGAATTATGTTAAAGGTCAGAATTAAAAACCTGTGGATGGAACAACTGCAGCTGAAATAGAGGAGCTTAACAAATGGATGCTAGCTGACCAGAAGGCTAAAGCAGACATAATCCTCTCAATCTGTGCTAGCGAACTTTGCCATGTAAATAATTGCAAAAGCTCATGCGAAGTCTGGCAAAAACTTCGATCAGTTTACGAATCAAAAGGACCAGCTAGAAAGGCTATACTACTAAAGCGACTGCTATTTCGCAATGTAAATTACATTAATGATATGTCAGAACACCTGACTGAATTTTTAGAAATAGTTGATGAACTCCATGAAATGGATATTTTAATAGCTGATGATCTTCTTTCAATATTGATGTTGTACAGTATTCCTGACACTTTCGACAATTTTCGTTGTGCCATAGTCTCGAGATGAGCTACCGAAACCCGTTGTTTTGAAAGTCAAACTTTTAGAAAAACGGGAAGCTCGAAAATAAAAAAGAATCCAGATTGCCGAACGTCATACTTGTCTTCCAACAGGCAGGGTAATTCGAACCCTAAAGTAAGCTCTTGCAACTGGATGTGGAATCAAGGCAAAAACGACAGAAGCCACGAAAAAGTGTTCCGAAGTTATAGATGCAACTACTGTTCGAAGATGGGTCCCAAATCTTCTGAATGTTGTAAAAGAATTGCTGACAGAAGGGCAGAATCCTTGAGACCAGAGGCTTCTATGGTAACAAAATCGAGAAATGAAAGTACTCACACGGCTATAACTATGAATGCCACTCACAATTCGAAATCTGCATGGTGCTTAGATACGGGAGCGACTTCTCATATGTGCAAAGATGAAGATCTGTTTTTTGAAATAAACAAACAAACTGTTTCGTAAAACTTGCCATTGACAAAACAGCAGAAGTAACTGGAAAATGATCAATCCGGATCGCCGTACCGAACGAAAAAGAAGTAAGAACCATTCGATTAGAAAATGTGCTCTGTGTTCCTGAGTTGAAAAGCAATTTAATGTCGGTCTGTGTCAAAAGCCACAGCAGAAACCAACCGTTCAGTTAATTTCACCGAAAAAGGAGCCAGAGTCGTTGAATCTAATGGAACTCTACTTCTCCGAGCCGTTAGAAAAGGTGAATTATATTTGGTCACACCAAGCTACGAAAATGTGGCGATGTTCACAGAATTTCAGAAATGACATCAGAAATATGGTCATTTTAATGAAAATGATCTAAAAAGGCTGAAAGCGGCCAAAATGGTGCGAGGACTCTCTTTTGCAAATAAGGATACCCTAAGGAATTGTGAAGTCTGTATTCAGGCGAAACAGACGACAAAACCCTTTCCGAAGGAATCCAGGTTCGAAAGCAAAGAATTGCTGGACCTCATTCATTCAGATGTCTGTGAACCAATGAAAAACAAATCTCTTGGTGGTTCACGCTATTTCGTTACGTTTATTAACAACAAGTCACGGTATGTTGAAATAAGTTATCTTAAAACAAAAGACGAAGTGAAGAAAGCTTTTTTTTTTTAATTCAAGGCCGCAATAGAAAATCGTAGGAGTAAAAATTAAAACACTCCGTGCCGATAATGGGCTCGAATATTGTGGAGCAGAATTCCACACTCATCTGGAGCAGGAAGGAATACGCAGAGAAAAGTCTGCGGTATTAACACCACAACAAAATGGAGTTGCCGAGCGATATAATTGCATAATTGTCGAAATGGCAAGGTGTTTGTTGATACAATCCAGGCTACCTGTTACTTTTTGGGCAGATGCAATAAATTGTGCTGTATTTCTAAGAAATCGTTCTCCAACACGAAGTTTGAATGGGAATATCACCCCATACGAAGCTCTGTTTGGCGTCAAGCCAAGTGTATCATTCTTCAAGGTTCTGGGGCATATTGTTTGAATAAGCGATCAAAATGTAAATTCGACCCGATATCCCAAGAATATATATTTGTTGGTTATTCAATGGAATCCAAAGCATACCGCTTACGGAACAAGAATTCCAGAAAGACAGTCAAAAGCCGTGACATCCGTTTTATTGATGAATTCGAAGATAACCTTCCATTTGGTTATGAATTCAAACTCCTCACATCATCCGAAACGTATATTTCAATTACCGGAATGAGTGACATGATATCCTCACCCGATGAGGATAGCACACTAGACGCCGAGAGTGAAACAGAAGTTACGCCAGAATAATTGATAACAGAAGACATGACGTCAGAGCCAGATGCGTCACAGGAACTTACGTCAGAAAAAGTCATGCCAGATTCCTCAAGAGAACGAAATTCGCCATTGTTTACAAACAAAGGTCCCACAGTAGCGAAAATGAGAACTGTTGGCCGTCCTAGAAAAGTTCGTACTGGGAAACCTGGCAGACCATATGCTACTCTTGCCAAGGAGAAAGCATGGGAATTGGTACCACGACCAAAACACAAAAGAGTTATTGGTTGCAGATGGGTCTTAAAAACGAAATTCAATCAAGTTGGTAGCATTGAAAAATTAAAAGCAAGACTGGTTGCAAAATGGTGTTCTTATACACCAGGAATTGATTACGGAGAAATTTTTTAACCAGTTGCCAGATTAAGTTTGATTAGAACAGTGATCGCTCATGCTGTGTTAAAAATGGCTTAACAGCTTACCAGCTGGATTTCGTAATGGCATATGTAAACGGAAACTTGGATGAAGAAATATACATGGACCTACCGAAAGGTTTCGAAAATAAATTCAATAAAGATCAAGTTTGTGGATTAAAAAGATCAATCTATGGCTTTAAACAATCCGGCAGGTAATGGTATAAGAAACTGGATGAAAAACTGACATTTCTTGGTTTCAAAGCACTTAATTCAGGTAAATGTGTTTATCACGTGAAAAATCCTACTGATGAAGTCATTGTTGTTGTTTATGTTGATGACTTAATGGTATTTGCAAACAGCAAAGATAGTTATAAAACTATAAGGGATAATTTAGCCAGTTCATTCAAAATGAAGAACTTGGGAACCTTTCATTACTGTTTGGGCATTGAGTTTGCGCAAAATACAAACGGTATAACAATGTTGCAACAGAAATTTATACAAGATATCCTACATAAATTCAAGATGCAGGATGATAAATCTGTAACAACCCATTTGGATATTAGGGCCAAGCTAACTAAAGAAATGAGTCTTAAAACAGAAGAAAAAAATCTGAAATGAAATATATTCCGTACCTTTCACTTATTGGTTCGCTCATGTATCTTTCTGTAGCACCTAGACCTGACATCACGCACGCTGTGAATTTTTCAGCCAATTTAACAACAATCCAGGTAAGGCTCACTGGATAGCAGCAAAAATAATATTGAGATACCTGAAAGGTACACAAAACCTGGAGCTTGTATTTAACCGTGCATAAGAGCCACTGACGGCTTTTGTAGATGCAAACTGGGCTTCCGATGTCAACGACAGGACACCCTACACCGGACATGTATTCAAATTTTCCAGAGCAGGAATAAGTTGGCAATATAAGAAACAAAGAACTGTCGCTTTGTCAACTACCGAAGCGGAATATATGGCACTCTCTGAAGTTGCAAAGAACTGTGCATTTAAGAAACTTCCTTAGTGAACTTTCTTTATAGGCAATGACATAACCGACAAATATACTGTATATTGTGATAACTAGTCAGCACAAAAGCTAATTCACAATCCTGTCTGTCACTCAAGGACTAAACATATGGACATCCGTCATCATTTCGTTCGATAAATATATGAAACAGGTAAAATTGATGTTAAATACCTGAATTCTAATAACATGACTGCGGACATTTTGACAAAGGGACTAAATGCTAATAATAACTGTTGCGAGTTATTGGGACTCACTGTTATTTAATTTACCATGTAAGTATCACGATTCACTAGAGCTGAGTTTGTTTTTGTGATGTGGAAGATCTCAGAAATGTTTGTATATAAACAAAATAAGTATTGTGTGGGGGATTGTTGGAATTCATTCCTTATTTGTTATTTGTTATTCTTGTGTGATGACATAATTCAATCATTTGTTCTTGTATAATGTAAGTCAAGTGAGATATATATGTATGTATACTGTCACGCATTGTTCTCGGGAGTAGCCCTTTCAAATGCGCGTGTTGTAACGGCTAAAGTATGAAGAGAGCTGCTGTTGTCTTTACAGCGAAAGGTCGTGTTTGAGCGTCGTCGCTGTATTCTCTTTTTATTTGTTTATGTTTGATAGATATTATTACGTAATATATAATCAAGCTATATCTGTTTTAATCATGTCTTACTAAGAGTAATTTCACTGCATTACCTGCTGCATTTTATGCATTACACCCCACAATTCAACTTGGAGTTGTGCTTCTGCATGAAATAGTTGCATATTTTATTTGATTTTAACGTAGAAAATGGTTGTTTTCGAGACAAGAGCTACACGAAGTTTGGATCACTGTCGGAGAGTTTCTTTTATGTTTGTGGGGAATTTGTCAATAGAAAAGAAGAGAGGAACATATTACACATCTTTTTTGCTTGTTTGAGGGTTTAGCGACCGCAGTGAAAAACTCTGTAGGTACTTCCTGGAAGCAGTGCCCCCAAATCAGGGGGCACTGCTTCCAGAGAGTGTTCAAAAGCCGCGTTGTAAGACCAGCTCACCCCCCATGAATCATCTGGAATTCGAACACAGGCCGGATAGGACAAATGGCAGGTAGCTAACGTTTGGACGACTGCGCCAAAGGGACGGCCAATGCACGCTTTTAAATAATCTTTAAAATCGTGGGTTCCTCATAATGTTTGTGCTGTTTAACTAAGGCAGTGGACGAGAGATAAGAAAAATTCCTTCAGTATGGTATGCTAGCGACCTATAGGGAACCAAATAATAACAGTGACGAATTCTCCGTTTGTTCTTGTAAGGTATAAGGATAAAACCTTAAAGAGGTTTCGTACCCAAATCTTCCATATGCTGTAAGACACATTGATCGTGGATCATATAAACCAGGGGTAATACCTCCTTAAGTCCTTGAAGATGCTCCTGTAATCTTTGAACGAAAGAGCAGAGATAATTAGTTCACAAATTACCAGTGTGGTAGCTATACCACAAAGACTCAAGGTTTTTTAAAATGAGTTTAGTGTTTCGAGACTAAGGCCTTGCTAAAGACTTTAGATCCAGAATGAATTCAAAAAACCTTTATCATTCGATTGTATCAGAAATGAGAAGAAGAATGTGTTCTATGTTTAGCTCCAAAAAGGTGAAATTAATGTACACAAAATACAGGAGTAAACAATAAATTCTATCAGCTTTCTTTTCCATTAGCGCGTACTTAACTTTATGAACTTTTGGAAATTTTAAAAGAAAATGTGTTGGCCAACGGTACTACAGGGTAGCTCCAACATCGAACTACAACTTCAAAAGTAGATAATTCTGCCAAAAAGTATTAAGTTGCGCGTGAGAAATAATTATGTATCTTCAGTTCCATATCTAATGCATTCGCATTCTAACAAACGCTTTCACGGAGACAGTATATCTCAACACAATTGGTGAAATTTTCGAAAAGGAGTCTCCGTCCTTGTTTCACATCGAGAAAGAAGTCTTGAAAACAAATAGAAATATAGGTGTAGCTACCTGTTTTAGCTTGATGCTTTCTTATATCGAATCCTTGTTTTTATTTAATTTATGCCATTGAGTGTACCTGCACAGAAAGGGACACCGAGAAATAAGTCCTCGGTAACCACATGTACGTAAAAAATAAGAGGAAAGAAGAAAAGAAAGTAACATTGTTCAAAGTTAAACCGGGAAAAAAATCACTTTTCAATTGAGCATGAATATTCCTTCCGATGCATGGAGCTAAACTACAAATTTGGTCCAAAAATGAAGTGCTAAATCATACAATCTTTGGCTTGGAATTCCTGTTCAACCTTTTCGACAAACAGACCAACCAATAATAAATACTCATCTGACACGAAATATTGCCTGGCGAACAATAGCAATATCTTTCGTCGGTTTAATGATAAACCAAATTAAATTTTGGTAACAGGTCACTTAGGCATATAGTCCAATTTTGTTGTTGTTGTAGGTTTAACGACCACCCTGAGCAACTCAAGCAACTCAATGGGATATAAGCAGTCGTTCGTCCGTAATTTAGGGCCACTAGTTCCAGATAAGGGAGAGAGCCAGCACTGTAAGAGAAACACAACATCCATGCTTCACCGGGATTCGAACACGGACCCGTCTCGGACGAATGATCAGAACTTCAAAATATCTTTATTGCCATAAAACCATATAAACAATATTTACAGTAAGTTCACCGGGAACACTTGCCATTTTGGCATATTTTACACGGAAGACAAAAAGACTCAACAAACATACAGTATTGCGAAATTACAATGACAGAACACAGAAACGAGATCAATTTAACATTCTCCGTCTACCACAGAAATCCAAAAAAAAAAAGAAAGCACCAGGTAATTCACAATAATGAACATTAAAATTAAACAAAACACAAAATCTGTAAAACTGAACATTGTCAAAGGCCGCACAAAGTTAAAAATATTTAAGCATGTCATTCATGAAAAAAAAAACAGCAAGCCAGGAAAAAAAAAACCTTGCTCGTAACATGTACGCTACCACTAACAACATGATATACTGTTTTTTTCCTGCCAGGCTGTAAAACTATATTTTACGACAGACATATTAATTCATTAAGAATCATGAACCAAAATAAGCGTAAACCTTAACTCTAAAAAACCTGCTTAAAGCGGGTACGCTGCTTCTAATACAAAAATAGGCTCTTCTGTCTGTCTGTAAGTACCTCAATATTACATAAAAAGAAAAAATATCGCTAAGTGAGACTATGAGCAACATAATTCGCAACAAAAAAAAACATTATACATACGAATCAGTTTCACTTGAAAACAAAAATCATCTACTTCTCAATCTATAAACACAGACGTTTTTCATCAACAAGTTGCGGAAAAAGTAGGTGAGTAAAAATCTCGTAGCATTAGATGCAACAAACAAACAAAAAGGACTCATCATTCAGATGTGATAAATACAAAAATTCAATGTACAGGATATATTGCAAATGTTGCTAAATTCAATGGGAAGAATCGTAAATTAGAAGTACAGAAAACTGCATGACATTACAACAAATGAGCATTACATTATCTTAAAGAAACCGTCATTTTCATACAGAGAAAGTACTTATTGCTAGACAAAAACTAAATAGCTAAATTAGTCTGTCACTTTAACAATAGGCTTGCAAAGACAAATATTGAAAAAAAACTTCAGACATAGTAAAATTCTTATTAACCACTATGGGTTCGATAATGCAGAAAAAAAGACCATTATGTTATCGCTAGACAGTGCAAGCAACTTCAAGCATTCAATTTTCCCCAACAATAAATACAAAATTCAGTTATAAACGCGAATGATTAGGAAAAACCTTAACAGCACATGACGGTGCAACGTAATAACATAAAATACTCTCACGTGACACTCAATCAAGCAGAACAATTCATAAGACACTAACTTTATGAAATTGAACAGAGAAACGTAACTAGGTAGTCAAATAAAACGACATATTACCCAACAGTAATTTATGGAAAAAGAGGTTATGCCGAAAACTTCGTAGGGCAACTAACATGCGTAAATATACAAAAATAATCACAACATAGTGCAAAAAAACCCCAAAAAACCAAAAAACGCTCCAGTACAATACGAAGGCAGAGATCGGACCACAACAAAATGTCGTGGACGTTACACGGTTAGTGTTACAATACCATTATTCGTATTAAACCAGATATGACTTGGGGACCACTTAGCATGAAAACTGTCAAGACTGTTACTCGTCTCTGCAGTATCATACTCGACCTGCAATATCGCAGTCACAGACTGACGGTATCTGCGACAAAGAAAACGTCTTGCCACGTTATAACGTCTAAGGGTAGGACAATCGACACTAATATGATAGTACTGATAAATTGTATATTTTGCTTGCAATATGAGAAAAATGCATACAGAATTGTGTGATGAAGCAGATGGATGATGTGAGCGAAGAACATTATAATGAAACATGGTATGTAAAGAAGCACAAACATTCTGAAGCAAAAGAAACATCAATGAAAACAAAGGCTGTAAAAACAAGCACATCGAGTAAGAGTGAAATACATCTCCCTCTGTATTGCAAAAATAACATAGTGACGATGTAAGATGCCGAAAACGATGAAGGGTGCGTGGGGTTAATAAGCGACTATGTAGATGTAACCAATGGATATCCCTTGCCTTTGGAGAAGCCAAGGCGGTTAGTGGATCACTCCATGTTGCTGGTACTTCTGCCTCTGGCACGGAGGGAATCTGCATTGGATCGGTAAAATATGTAATGAAATGCCTATAAATGAGTTTAGCAGATACTTGATGTGGAAGAAACGGCTGGTCATCTAGATAAATAAGGAACGGGAGACTGAGTGAGGCTGATGAGTTCTGAATAAGGCCATTCTGATTGGCAAGTTGTGGGTAGAGTCTCTGAATGCAAATCTGGATATGCCGAAGTTGAGCACGATGAACAGGGGTATCTGCAAACAAGGGAGAAATGCGAGAAAGAGGTTTCCAAAGGAGATCAATGTCAACGAGTTGAGAGACCTTCACAACTCCACTGGCAAACCATGAGGAGTAGTGAAGGTACGAAGAGGTAGAAGAGTAGATAGCAGAGGAGAAGAAGAGGGGTTCTGCAAGGAGGTCATTAGTAGTGGAAGGGGGAGTCGGACAGGATTCAGGGAGCGCCAAAGGGTAAGTGCAGACTTGTAAGTGTCAGGGAAATGAGTGGGAATGAATGGGAACAGGTCCATTCGCAGAAAAGTTTGAACTGTAAGGTGGGGACTCCGGGGGAAGAACAGAGTATCGATAATGGTTTGCGTTGAAGAAAGAGGCGTTGAAAAAATATTAAGAAAGTTATGAAGATGAAAGGCTTGAAATTTTCGAGTGATATCAGCAAGAGAGAGACCACCATACGAAATCGGAAGAGAAAGCGTGGAGCGATGCACCCAATGAATAATATTCCAAATGAAGTCCACAAAAGTTCTCTGCAGATGATTCAGCAAGAATGGTGGCGGAAGGTGAGCAATCCAGCTGTGAAACAATTTCGGTTGCACAAACACATTTAGTAGCATTGCCCGACTAAAAAATGAAAAGAAAGGGTTTGAGCTGACGGAGAGGCGCAAGTCTTCGATTAATTCGATGAACGAGGGGTTCCATGCTGCAGCAGCAACCGCCTCCGGTTTTCCGAAGTGCACACCAAGAAATTTGACTACGTTGGAAGACCATCGGGCACCCCACGGACGGTCACCACGGGTCGCCCACGCTCCCGTCCATAAACCTGAGCATTTTTCAGTGTTTAAGGCTGATCCAGAAATTACGGCATATTCGTTATATGTTGATAATAAGATTCCAAACGAAGATTCTGTTCGTAAAAATAACGTCAAGTCATCGGCATATGCAGTCAAGACAGTATGATGGTGCCGGGTGCACACAACTCCACGGGGGACAGAAGAAAGAAGTCGGAAACGGAGACAGATTAGAAGAGGTTCAAAACAGAGTGCAAAAGTTGACCCGACAGGGGACAGCCCTGCCGGATACCGTTAGAATAAGGGATAGCAGAAGTAATAAAAGTCGAAGTACGAACCCGAAAAAAAGAGTTTGAATACAGATTAGAAAGAGCCTGGCAGAAGAAGGGAGGGAATCCAAAGCGTTGAAGGACAGTAAAGATATAAGTATGGTTAATGGAATCAAAAGCCTGTCGTTGATCAATATTAAAAATAGCAAGGGGTTCTGCTAGCTGGGATGCGAGAGTGTTAAGATCGCGGATCGTGGTAATATTAGAAGCGATAGAGCGGGTGGGAACAGTAAAAGTTTGGTCAGGATGAATTAAATAGGATAGAACAGGATTCAGACGGAGTGCGAGTAGTTTAGCAAAGATTTTATAGTCGGTATTAAGTATAGAGATGGGTCGCCAGTTAGATAAAATACCAAGATAGCCAGATTTAGGAATAAGGCGAAGCAGAGCAAAGCTGAAAGCATTGGAAGAAGAACTTGAAGACGAAAAAAGGAAAGTATAACAACTGAGGAGAAGTGGCATGAGATAAGGAAGGAATGTTTTGTAGAATTTTAAGGAAAGCCCATCCTCTCCTGGTGAGGAACGATCATTTAAACTGTAAATCGAATTGCGGATTTCTTGAGGGGTGATCTGAGCATTTAGAGAGGACACATAGCATTCAGGAACTTGCGGAAGGTCTTGCAAAAGTGGTGCAGAAGAGGCTGGCTGTGTTAATGTACGTTGAAAACGTTGGCTATAATACGCATGAGTTTGATTACATATAACATATGGGTCAGTAGTTACTGAGCCATTAGAGAGGAGTGAGTTGTACAATGGTATTATTTTTTTCCTTCGTACCTCGAGGAACGGAGACTGCGAAAAGGATCTTCTGCGAATCTGAGAAATGAGTATTTCAGACGGGTCAGTACATTTGAAACAGAGGCTTGAAGACATTCTCGTAATTTCGTTTCAAGGAGATCATAATCCGATGAGGTTCGTGGGATTCGCTGAAGCGCGCGCCGGAGACTGTCCACAGTCATATTACGCCGGGTTCTGATAGTAAAAGAATATTTCTTCGCAAAAAGCTACAACAGATTGTTTTGTCGAGATCCACAGAGCCGCTGGGTCGGAAACAAAAGACAATTGAGTAACAGCTTGAGTGATAATAAGAACAACTTCAGTATTAAAATCAGGATCTTGAAGACATGAATCATCTAAAGACCAAACACTCGGCCGTGGAATACCAATAGACTGAAAACAGAGGGAAAAGAATAACTGGCTTATGGTCTGAAGAAACAGAAGGTGCGTGATTGACTGAAATAATAGACGGACGAATAAAACGGGAGACATAAAATCGATCAAGTCTGGCTGCAGCACAATTTAAATGAATAGGGGGGAACCAAGAAAACTCTCGTTCAGTTGGGTGTAGATATCTGAAGGCATCTTGGAGGTCAAAGTTGAAGACAATCTGAGAGAGCTGAGAAACTAAAGAATGACGGCTTTCGTGTGAATTATCTCTATCAACGTAAGGTTGAAGTGTACAATTAAAATCACCAGCAAAAAGAATAAGGTCTGAGGGAGGAATATTCGCAAGAACGGCAGCAACATGAACCAGGAGATCAGTAGCTTCATTATTATTTTGAGGTACATGAATATTTAATAGATGAATTCGACTGGACTGAAGGCAAAACGAAATACATTGAAAAACTCCCAGGCGGCTCTGGGACTCGACAATATTCTGTAATATAGAGTGAAATCGGGAATGAAATGCTATTGCAGTTCCGGACCCAACATGTGTCCTGTAATTATGATAAAAAACATAAGGCCAGCGGCATAAGCGAGCAAAATTGATTCCTGCCGAACAGTTAGTCTCTTGCAACATTAGAACATCCGCCTTTAAAGGTCGGACATCTTCAAAAACCAATGCGTTTGCTGCTGACGCCGCTAAACCTCGGCAGTTAAAAGAAACAAATAGTACCTTAGAGCTCATTTTGGTGGCTGCAAAATCCCCTCAACTCGTTTATCAAGCATTGTTAATAAATAACGAATACGTCGACAAAATAAGTGCACTTTTGGTGTGGTAGTCGAGTGCTTGTGGAACAGTTCATGTAAAAAAAGATAACTGTGAAACCAATTCCGGCACTTTAGACAGATTTTTCTGAATGCAAGGAATTTTCATGATGCTAGTTCTCTTAGGAACCGCATACAGAGAGACTTGTTCGAAGTAAGATAATGGCGTAACTGGCACTTCTATATCTTTAAGATATCTATCAAAGTCTTCCGCACACTCTGGATATGGTTCAATATCAGAATGTGTCGACGTGGTGTCACTCAGATTATCAGGTATTTCCATGTCAACCTCCTGATAGCTCACACTGGTTTCAGGCTGTTGTAGGGTTGAAGTGGAAGAGTTGCTTCGTTCAAGACTCGGCGACTGAGAGGTCCACCAGAACGTGTCGCTTTCGAGCTGGACCTGGTTTGTGGTCGACCTCTCTTTTTCTTAGGAGATGTCGGGGTCAAAGGTCTCTTACACGTAGTTGTAGAAACTCGTGTTCCCCCCGACGGTGGCAAGGCAGGGTAATCTTCTAATTGATAACCACTATCAGGTACTTCCACAGAAGGGGATCGCTGAGCTGCAGAGTTATGAATAATAAGACTCTGAAATGTGCTGTCTGTACTCAACATAGCATCATCTACTGATTCCAGGTTTGGTGTCCGGGCAACTGACGGCTCAGAACAGAATGATGACTCAACGGCTCCAGGATTTGAAGTAGAATTATTCTGCACATTTCTGTGAGGACACGAGGTCACCCGATGCCCTTCCCCTTTACAATAAAAGCACTGCATTCCTGCAAATAAGTCAAACGTGTATTTTCTTGAGTCTGTAATAACCTCAACGGAGGTAGGCCTGTCCTTCAGAGCCTGTTCCGTAGGGAAAATCACCCTATACTGACGACGTCCTCCTTGCACATAGGCATAGGGGTGTTTAAGCCTGCAGCAGAGAGAAATTTTGTTGTACCTACTACTCTACCTGCCGATGGAACTAAGCGCATCTACTAATAGTTCATCAGGAAGTCCCGAGGGAACGGGTGTCAGAGTGACGGTAACAGGGCGCTGAATAGAAGGTGTCGGTTGCAGATGCACAGTACCAATGTCTACACCACATTGAAGAATTTTTTCAACAGCAGATTTTAGGGTAAAGCGCACTTCGATTCCCCCACCAAAACGGATGGCTGATTTGATGGATTCTCTGGAAACAACCATTGAAATTGCATCCAGGTATCGAGGGATTGGGGTGTCCTTTAGGGCAGGAACATAAACAGTGAAAGATAAATTTTCTGAGAAACGCTTACCTAGAACAGAGTCATCCGGAACTTTCAGTTGTAAAACTTTATCCACACGTGTAATCGTATATTGAGAGTCTATTGAAGCTGCAGAAGGTACATTCGCAGGACGGACAGCAGTCGCATAGGTGCTGAGAGGGGTGGGGTGGGCCCTCGGCTCCGACCCCTTCATGCACAATTTGTTCCACAACACTTAACACACTTTCCGAAGAATGACAGATCACAGTGGAGGTATCCATTACTGATATATCCTGGGAAGCAGACACACTGGTCGTTGATATAGAAGATTCGAGTAGAATAGGCACAGAAGCATCAGACGTCGACTTAGACGCTGAGGTCGTAATCATCTTGACTACTAACACAGAACTTAAACTAAAACCTAGTGTTGCGGCTTGCAACACTAAAACAAAAAGAACCCACCTTCAACAGTATGCTTGAAGGCATAGGTACTCTCCTTGAGTAACCTTGTAACACTGAAGTGAGTAACTGACCTAGTCACCCACGTCGGTGGAAAATACACCAAAAAAATAAAAATAATAAAGGCTGTCCCAACGAATTTGTAGGTTCAACTTAAGCATACAACATTCACAAAACTAAATAACATAAAAAACCTAACAGGAAAACTCCCAAAAACAACTAATATCACTCAAAGTGCAGGAGCACAAGTAAACGTGACCGCCCGATCAGAAGCCATCGCTTAGACCAGCGGTTCCCAACTTTTCCCACAGTATTCCTCCCCCATCGGGGCTAGCGTGCAATGGTGCCTCCCCCTCAGCATAGCAACAGGTATTCATTGCTCTACAATCAGTATTTATTTTCTTTTAATACAAATTCAATGATACCGGTAAGGCTTGATTGAAAATATTAAGCAAACATGCAACTGACCTACTAAATATACAAATATTCCTACTTAAAGCACTTTGCACAAATAAAGTGGGTAATATGGTTATAGAGTATACAACCAGGAATTTATTCCTCCTGAATAAAGTTGTAATAATGTAAATAAAAAAAAATGTTCTCCATATTTTCACAAACTGTACACATCAATATGGAACTTGGGCTTGTTTTGAATTGCACAAAGGATCGATGTATGGTTCTATCTGTGTCAGTCCTGCACGCAGGTCGTTCTCCACATTAAGACGATTTCTGTACTTCGTTTTAACTGCAGCCAATGTCGAAAATCCAGTTTAGCACAGGTACCTTGTTGGAAATTGAAGGAGCATTTCCAGACTTTTGCAAGTTCATTATACTCGCTTCGAACTGAAAGCCAAAATTCTGGAACAGGGGTTTTGTGAAACGCTATTTTTGGTATCTTTTTGCTGGAAAGTTCACGTAATCGTTCTTGACAACCCATGCACACTATTACGGAGAATAGATCTCGAATCCAGTCGTGGGTGTGACTGTCGATCTGAGGACAGTAGTCTTTAAACTATTTTTTCAGTTCTGATAGGTGCACCGCTACTCTTTCATAATGGAATTTATAGTAGAGCACTAGCTTCCTCTGCTATGAATTTTGTAAACAATGGAAATATTTCAATAACCCCACAGTCGATACGACCTTTCCAAAAGTCCAACTTCTTTACGAAGAATTCCATTTTGTCCTGCATACCCAGAATATTTGAGTCCTTTCCTTACAGAGGCACATTCAAACTGTTTAGTTTTTCAATAATGTCCGCCAAACCGGCTAGTGTTGCTAAAAATTCAACATTACACAAATTTCTGCTAATTCCGTTTTCCTATGCAGAAAAGTTATAATTTCATCACGCAATTCGAAAAGACGCTGCAGAACTTTTCCACGCAACGGCCACCTGACTTCACTATGAAAAAGCGGATGCTTAAGTTCAGATCCCATTCCTCCACAAAGTTTAGTAAAGCAACGAGCCTGCACTAGCCGAGATTTGATGTAATTAACAATCTTAACAGCATCTGTAAGAACACTATGTACATCTGTTTGCAATATTTTGCTAGGAAAAGCTTCGCATTCTATCATACAATGAGTCGATTTTACTGCCGGAGCTAAAGCTTTCACTCGAGTTACGAGGCCATTATTCTGCCCTGTCATAGCTTCAGCGTCGTTGGTGCATAAACCTATACTAATAGTCGAAGTCAAGCCTTCAGGACAGACAATTTCGTTGAGTACAGCGAATATAACTTCACTTGTAGTTGTTGTTGGGTGGGTTTGTTTTACAAAACAGTAACTCTTCTGTTATGTTTCCTTCCCTGGCATATCTCACGTAACAAATAAGCGGAGCCTGTGATGAAATATCGGTTGATTCGCCGAGTTGCAACGCAAATACAGGGTGATTCATAAAGAAGTATGCAGTTTCAACGCACTATAAAACAAGAACAATGTAAGATATTTTTGATACCTGTAACAGAATTGTAGGGGAATGTTTCAAGTTTTTTTAGAGAGAGTTACAGGTGTTCTATGTGTACACCCTTAGTCACACGACACACATCGAGCTGGTAATCCATTTCCGCCCAAACGCGAGGTAAGATATATGAATCAAGTGCACTGATAGTGGCTGTGATTCGCTGTTTTAGCTCCATTAGATCAACAGGAAGTGGAGGGGCGAATACCTTGTTCTTTACGCACCCCCACAGAAAAAAGTCACAAAGTGTTAAGTCAGGACTTCTGGGTGGCCATTGGCTCAGCGGCATGTTATAATCCGCGGTTCGTCCAATCCATGAGTGAGGAAGATGTTAATCGAGATAATCTCGCACGTCGCCTAACCACTGCGGTGGTGCACCGTCCAATTTTAGAGTAAAGTTGTCACTGTCCTGAAACTGTGGAATCAACCAAAGACTTAACATATCCAAAAAAGAGCCTCCCGTGACAGTTTTATCGTGAAAAAAGAAGGGGCCGTACACTTTCTTTTGAAAAGAACGGAAACACATTTATCTTAGGGGATTATCGCACGTGTTGCTCTGTAAATCTGAGATTCTTCGCTCTCCAAAAGCGAACACTGTGCTTATTTACCTGACCACTCACGTGAAATGTAGCTTCATCGGTGAAAAGTAAGTGATCGGCAAAATTGTCATTTTTAAAACGGTGTTGCATTTTGGCACTAAATTCAAAGCGCTTTGTTTTGTCAAGTTCAGTGAGATTTTGCAACATCTGCACTTTGTATGGAATAATTTTTAGCTACTTTCTCAAAATTCTCCAGACAGTGAGCTGTGAATTCTGCACTTTACGATTCACCCTCCGGGTTGATTTTCCCGGGCTTCGTTGAATGGCGGTACAAGCTCTATCAACGACTTCTTCCGATACACGCGGTCGTCCAGAACTTTGCACAAACAGCCCGTAGTTTCAAATTTTTTATGTCAATCGAAGATAGATTTTCTGGTTGGAGGCTCTTTTCCGAATCGTGATCGAAATTGCCGTTGCACAGCAGTTACGGATTCCGTTTTACTCAATTCAAGAAATAAAAACGCCTTCTCCACTGCAGACGCTGCCATTTTGACTGACTAGTGAAGTAACACGCGCGCTATCGCCTACGTCACTTCCCTCAGTAGCGGGACACAAACTTTATGAGTACATCTACTAAACGGTTTGCAATTGTCTTCAACTGTTACTGTTTCACAGCATCTGGAAACTATATACTTCTTTGTTAATCAGGGTGTATTTGACTTTCTTCTACTTGTTAAATTAACTGCGTTTTCAGCCGCCCCGGTGGCGCAGTGGTCTAAGCGATGGCCTCTGATCATTCGCCCGAAAGGGGTTCGGGTTCGAATCTCGGTGAGGCATGGATGTTGTGTTTGTCTTACGGCACTGGCTCTCTCCCTTCCCTGGAACCAGTGACCCTAAATTAGGGACGGGCGACTGCTTATAGCCCATTGAGTTGCTCACGGTGGTCGTTAAACCTCCAAAACAAAAAAATAACTGCGTTTTCAAACCCATAGCCAATTCATCGATTCGTCGTGAAACAATTGTTCGATAGTGGAATAGTTTGTAATGCCTTCGAAAGCTGCCTCGCCATGTTGAGACTACGCCGACAGGAGGCGCAGCGGAGAGGCCAACGCCAGAAATGAGGAAAGTGTGGACATGTGAAGACATGTGAGAACTGATGGCGGAACTGATATGAGAACTAATGTGAGAACCGATGTGAAGACTTATGACGAAAGACAGAATGATGAAATTTCAGTGTGGGTGTGTACTGTTATCTAATTCCACATAAAATGATTTGTAATAAATTATGCTCATCAATTACTTTGGATGTGTACAACCCTCATTGGAATATGTAAAGTTTATTGTGTATCTAACCCTGTGAACAGGAGCACAAAAAAGCTGCTGAAGAGACCTCGCACGGTCTCACGGAAGAGGCAAGAAGTCAAATTTTACTACCTCTAATTACCTAAATTGAACTGAAATGCGAAAAGTAAGAACACACCATTCATAAGGCTACACATTTCTAAAGCTGCCAGAAGAAACAAATTCTCGGCAATGTTGTGTGATTTCTTACATTTAGCAATTTTGATAACCCCTACATCAGAAACTTTCAACCCTGTCTGCGATACCGTAGCTGCCATTGACGTAACAGTCTTCTGTTGTTTCAATTCCATATCTTTTCGAACAATAATCTCACGATCCTTGTAAATACACTGAAGAGCAATTGAATTAGAGACAGCTGGCGTTATGCAAATGTGGCGCTGTGGGTGGCCCTGTAAACGGAAACGACATGACGTATGAAGCGATCCTACAATACAAGGAGTGATTCGACGGGAATCAGTAAGATTTGGACGCAGTATGGATAAGACGAAGGATCTAAGCACATTTGATCGTGGGTAAATTGTCGGGGCCAGACGAATGGGTCACTCCATCTCGGAAGTCGTGCAGGCACTGGGATTTTCACTAGCCACTGGGTCACGGGTGCACCGTGAGTACATCGAATCCGGTAAAACTTTCTGTGCAAGGGCCAACTGCCGTGGACAACAGCGTGTGGATCAGCGAGGTCGTCGTCAGCTAGCTCGCATTGTAACAGTGGATAGACGGGCCACAGTGCAAGAAATCACTCGGTAATTTAACGCTGGTGCACGAAAAGGTGTAAAAGGTAACACCATCCAGAGTCATCTCCTCGCTATTTATTACAGAAGCCATCGTCCCACGAGGGTACCGCTACTGACCGAACACAGCACGTTACAAAGACTAGCATGGGTGCGGGAACATCGCAACTGGACCGTAGATACGTGGGAAAATGTTGCCTGGAGTGATGAGTCGAGATTCACGTTGGTACATGCGGATGGCAGAATACGAGTAAAGCGCAAACCACATGAAGCGATGGATCCTTCTTGCCAGCAGGGTATTATTCAAGCTGGTGGTGGTGGCATCCTCGTCTGGGGACTGTTTACATGGACTGAAACGGAACCCCTGGTACGTGGGACATCGTCTCTCACAGGTCAACGTTGCCGGGATATCCTGGATGACCATTTGCTCCCGATTGTGCGTCTTCAACATCCCACTGGGAACCTCATCCTACAACAAGACAATGCACCATGCCATCGCTCTCGAATTGTATCCGATTGGTTAGATGAAAACTCCACCAACGAGACCTCGCTTCCTTGGACAGCTAGGTCACCTAAGCTCAATCCTATCGAGCACATTTGGGAAGCCATCGAGAGAGATGTTCGAGGCTCTGACCACCCTCCATCTAATCTTCGTGAACTGTGGAATCTTGTTCAGGGGTCGTGGATCCGTATGGCTTCCCAACGCTTCCGGTGACTTGTCGAGTCCATGCCGAGACGAATTGCTGCCGTCATCAGGACGAAAGGTGGTACTACACGTTACTAGACAGGCATCTCTAATTCTATGGCTCTACAGTGTATAATCCTCATGCATAGTTTCCACATGTGTTTTAAATTTCGCATGTCTAGGACTGTCGTTGGCGAAAACTTGAGAACAAATGACACACTGCGGTTGCTGAACGCCGGTTTTGCTACCAACACAAGAAAATCCGAACTTGATATAGCTTGCGTCATATTACCTGCACGTTTTCTCTCCTTTGGTCTGCAGATTCTGCACTAACCATAAATCTCTTCAAATAGCGGTCCATTCTCAATGTCAAGGAGATTAGTTTAGTTTTAAATTACGTCGAATATATGGCAATAGTCACAATGAACGTTATTTAGGCGATGGCAGAAAACAAATGAGCGAGTTAGGGAAAAACACGGTGGAGAACTATCCCATTGTGTTTGGAGGGGTGTCTGTTTTCATCCACGTATATTGAATAACATTGCGCGTATCGGCTCGTCCCTCCCCGGCAGGTGATCCGCGTCTTCCAATTGACCTTTTGCTGGTCAATAGCGCTGTTTTCTGGTCATTCGTCTGAGCCCAAGCAAGGCACGGGAGGCCCTTCACTGCCTGAACAACCTGCCGAACCGGTAGCACGATATTCTAGAGAGACAGCCTTTTATGGACGACAGAATTGCTCACGGTATTTGGTAAATGGCGAAGGAAGTAAAAAGAGTATACACTACTGTTCTGGAAAATTGCAACACCAAGAGAGAATCTCGCCATTCAACTGAAGTTCATATCACAGATTCCTCATATTACAGGAGATAACTGATTAAATGTGTAGAGCGATACAAGATTTTTTCGTTTCAAAAGTCAGTTACTCCGAGCAAAAATAACTACACGGTGTGACATTGAATGGAAGAGAATTTTGATCTCTCCCTGGGGAATAATCCGATAAGATGTTTCTATGCGAGACCAGAGTTCAATCGTGGTGGCTGGCGGAAGCTATTGACGGGCCAGTCCAATAGTCCAGTTGGGCCAAATTTTAGCCATGACAGGTTTACAATGTTCCAAACTTCTTCGATGGGGAATATATCTGTCGAACGTGCAGGCCAGGGATGAACCGGTGTCTGCCGTGCATAGAAAAAATGTCTTGGAGATTTCGGGCTACAGGTGGCCGAGCATTGTACATCTGGAATATAGAGCCAGGACAACTCTGGAAGAAGAGTATAACCTCTACCTCTAAAATATCACTGATGTATCTTTGGATGTTGAGGGCTCCCTCATTTCGCATCAGGCGAGATCGCGAATTGAAACCAAAGGATCCCCAAATTATGACCCTGGACGTTGGGCTAGTATGACGCCCCAGAATACAGGTTGGAAGGAGCAGTTCACAACAATATCCTTCGACAATCACGGTGCATCAAGTTGTATCGCGACTCGTCAGAAAAAACTACCTGTCGCCTATCAGCACTCCCTTGTCTTTTTCCGCGGCCTCGGTGCAGCGTGATGCATCTATGGTTGATTATCAACCGAACGCGCAAAAATAGGCTGCGAGGAACCAGTCCACCTTTAATCAGACGACGTCAAGCTGTGTTAAAGGACAAAGTCTGACCTGCGACAGTGCTCCTCTGCTGCGCTAACATCGTGGATGTCACTGTGCGAGTAGTCCCTAACATGCGGCTCCCGCACGGGGATAACTGGTTTTCCAGTTATTTGGGGAGCGGCGCCCCCACGGCCCGAGCTAACCTTGTGACGGTTTCTATTGCCTCTGCGGCTTTGACGATTACATCACCGAAGGGACAGCTGTTCATCCAGCTGATGGGGGATGGCGTCCCCACGGCCCGAGCCGATTTTCTCTTATTGTTTTGCTTTTTTTCGTCTTATGTTCATATTTTGACATGTACCCGCCTCAGTTGTAGGCTGCTGAGGTTGTGATGAGGCGCCAGCTCCGGGTTTTGTTCCTCGTTCTCTTCCCCGTCTTTTCTTTTTTATGTTACATTTTCTGTTTTTCCGGAGCTGGTTAGCTTAGACCTACCTGCATGTTTGCCGTGTGCGGTGACCCGTACCGGTGGAAATGAGGATGCTGGAGGCTGAGGTATTTGGGGGCCGGGTTGTAGTGTCTCCAGATGCCAACACTCCTCTTTGCCCTCTGCTTCACCCTAAACGGGAGGCTGGGAGATAACCCACTCTCGTCAGGAAGTCTGTGGCCGAGTGGTGTCCAGACTTCTAGCGGCTTGTCGTTCTGTTCGGCTGGGTGAGTTGGGGGGTAGGGGTGGGCATGCCAAAGGGGTGTTCTCCGGGCACGGGAAAGTCTGGGTGCGCGCTGAGCGTGTGTCTGCCCTACCAACTTGCTATATCCGCTGACTATCCCTAGAGCCGTGTCCTGCGTCCTCTTGGGCTTGCGGACCTCCGGCTCTCCCTCGTTGGGCTCGGTAGTGGGTGGGGAGGTTGGCGGACGAATCTTTTCACTTCTTCATGGAACACAAAAGTGTTTCCCATGCTACAAATTTAAAGCGCCCTGTGGAGGAAGATCCACCTTCCTCAACAAAGAAACTTGTCTCTACTAATTGCAATGCTCTGTTTCTGTTACTCAAATCTGGTGACTCTTCACAGTCACTCAGTAGCAAGAGTCCTTTCTGGATCAATAAGGCTTTGCAGGCAGTTGCTGGCTCTCCAAAGAGTGTGAAGAAGCTCCCTTCAGGGGATCTTCTTGTGGAAACTTCTAATCCACGCCACAGTGCCACCTTGCTGGAAACGACCGTTTTGCTTGGCATTCCTGTCCAGGTTTCTCCACACGGTTACCTCAATTCCTCTCGCGGTGTTGTCAACTCCCGCGACCTGCTTGAATGCAGCGATGAGGAATTGCTGGAGGAACTTGGTGAACAGCATGTCATTGGGGTTCGAAGGATTCTTTAGGCGGGATGGGAAATCTATTCCCTCCCCGTAACATCATCCTAACGTTTGACTCCCCAAACCTGCCTACTTCCATCAAGGCAGGTTATTTACGGCTTGATGTTCGACCGTACATCCCGAACCCCTTGCGATGTTTCAGGTGCCAGCATTACGGTCACTCCCAGCAGTCTTGCCGTAATGTTGCAAAGTGTGGCCGCTGTGGTTCCACAGAACACTCTTTGGCGGATTGCTCTGCAGAGTCTGATCATTGTGTCAACTGCGAAGGGACTCATCCTGCTTCTTCTAAGCAGTGTCCAAAGTGGATAGAGGAACAGGCAATCCAACGCCTGAAGACAACTGAGCATCTCTCATATCCCGAGGCTAGACGGCGGATCGCCCCTTTACAACCAGGCCGGCGGTCCTATGCTTCAGTTGTGGTGCGGAAGGCTTCAGTGGCGGTCCAGACTGAGGTGTCCATCCCAGCGGGGTGTCCTTATGATTTTGGGGACATCGTCACTGCTGGTATGGAAGCACTGAAGTCTCGCCGTATTGCATCCAAGGCGACATCAACATCGTCGCCTAAACCTACCTCTATGCCGAAACCATCTACGGCCATCACAGGGACCCAGGTCCAGGGCACTGGTAAGAAGAAGCCGGAAAAGGTAAAACCGGGTTCATCCTCCCCGAAACAGAGCAAGCAAAAACCATCTCTCAACACAGGGGGTAAACACAGCCCTGTGTTACCTCCCGACACTGCGGATGGATTGGAGGTGATGGACGACAGTGAGACGTTCTAGTCGTCTGTCTTTTTCATTCTTTCATTATATTTTTCATTATGGCCACGCTCATTCAGTGGAATTGCCGAGGTCTGCGTTCACGCATTGACGATTTAAAAGGCTTACTGTCTTCGCACACACCTGTGTGCGTGTGTCTCCAGGAGACAAAGCTTCGCATGACGGACACTCCTTCGCTGCGGAGACATTCCCTTTTCCGCAAAGATCACCGGGACGGCGTAATTGCCTGCGGAGGAGTGGCCGTCGTTGTTCCTCATGGTGTCCCTGTCACTGCGGTTGCCCTTCGGACGCCTTTGCAGGCAGTGGCAGTGAGACTGTCTGTGAACACTCTGCTCACGGTGTGTTCCATCTACATACCACCAACTGAAGCTGTAAGCCTTTCGGATCTGGAAGATTTAGTTGACCAGCTGCCGCCTCCTTTCTTCATCTTTGGAGATTTTAATGCTCACAATCCGTTGTGGGGTTCTACAACTCGAGACTCCAGGGGCCGTGTTGTTGAGTCCCTTCTCTCCACCACGTCCCTATGTCTCCACAACACCGGAGTTGCTACTTATTTTCATGAACCCACCTGTTCGCACTCAGCCATTGATCTGTCTTTGAGTTCACCATCCTTATATCCTGACTGGTCCTGGAGCGTGTCTGGTGATCCCCTTGGCAGCGATCACTTTCCCATCTTTCTCCGTCTAGCGGGTGGCGGGTACCGTTACCCTACTCGCCCTGCTAGATGGAATATTGATCGTGCCACGTGGGACGCATTCACGGCTTCAGCGATTATTACTCCAGCTATGGTGACCTCAGGAACGGTCAATGACGCTGTTGCGGCGGTAACGGATTGTGTTGTGCATGCGGCAGACCTTACCATCCCCAGGACGTCGACTAAACTTCCACGTTGCCCAAGACCTTGGTGGAATTCCACTTGCATGGCAGCTCGTCAGGCCCAACATCGGGCTTGGGGTAGGTTTCGTCGGTACCCCACCGACGCGAACCTACTTGATTTCAAGAAGGCCAAGTCCTACGCGCGATTGGTTCGTAGGCGTAGTCATGCGGGAGTCCTGGATACGTTACGTATCCGGGATTAACTCCGCTACCAGCCCTAAGATCGTTTGGGACAGGATCCGTAAGATTCGAGGACAGTACCCATCTGGGGCAATCTCCATTCTTGAGAGTGATGGAGGAACGGTTGCTGACGCTCAGGGTATTGCTGACTGTCTGGGCGCCGCTTTTTCTTCGGTGTCCAGCAGCAGCAATTACCCTGCTTCGTTCCGGCAGTTACAGCCGCGGCTTGAACGGTCCAAGATTTCTTTTGGACCGTTCTCTTCCGCAGATTATAACAGCCCGCTGACTGCCGTGGAGCTGAAGACCGCTCTGAATCGGTCCGGCCGGACATCTGTCGGACCAGATAACATCCATTACGAAATGCTGAAGCACCTTTCTCCGTCCTCTCTGAATGTCTGCTAATCCTGTTTAACAGGATTTGGCTAGAGAATGCCTTTCCCGAGTCTTGGCGTACGGCCATTGTCGTTCCTGTTCCCAAACCTGGTAAAGATCCCACCAACCCGTTGAACTACCGGCCAATTGCTATGACGAGCTGCCTTTGCAAAGTACTCGAGCGCATCATTAACCTTCGTCTCATTTTTTATTTAGAATTTCATCACATTTTTCGCCTCATCAGAGTGGATTTCGTAGATCTCGATCCACCACCGATCATCATCTTCGCCTTGAGGCTTCTGTCAGGGAGGCGTTTGTCCGGCGTCAGCACATGGTCTCCGTCTTCTTCGACATGGAGAAAGCCTATGATCGTACCTGGAGATACGGCATTCTCCGTGATCTGCACGAGTGCGGATTGCGGGGAAACTTACCATCTTTCATCGCCGGATTTCTCCAGGACCGGAGTTTCCGTGTGCGCGTCGGGTCGACCCTCTCTGCGGTGTACCCGCAAGAACAGGGTGTACCTCAGGGCTCCATTCTTTCCGTTACGTTGTTCATCCTTCGTGTTAACCATATTTTCCAACTGCTTCCTCCCACGGTTCGTGGAACCATGTACGTGGATGATCTGCAGATCTCTTGCGCCTCTGTAAACATGCGTACCATCGAGAGACAGCTCCAGTCTGCCATTACCAAGATCTCTCACTGGGCTTCCCAAAATGGATTTGGCTTCTCGTTGCAGAAGACCGTTTGCGTGCATTTTTGCCGCAAACGGGGTTCCACCAGACCCCAGCCTCCGTCTGGGGTGCTCTACCATCCCCGTGGTGTCTGAAGTCAAGTTCCTTGGGTTAACTTTTGACCGAGCGCTCACCTTCCGGCCTCACATCCAGTCTTTGAAGGTGAAGTGCACGAAGTCATTGAGTATCCTGAAGGTCCTCTCTCGTACATCTTGGGGGGCCGACAGGTGCTCAATGCTTCGCATTTACCATTCTCTGATTCGGTCAAAGTTAGACTTCGGATGCATTACTTACGATTCAGCGCGTCCATCGGTTTTAAAGCCTTTGGACCCCGTCCATCACCAGGCTCTGCGGCTATGCACTGGTGCTTTCCGCACCTCTCCCGTGCATAGCCTGTATGCGGAGGCTCATGAGCCGCCGTTATGCATCCGTCGTAAGCAGCTGTCTCTTCAGTTTTATACAAAACTGAAGTCTTTTCCTGATCATCCACTGTATGGTTCCATCTTCCAACCGGACTGTGTCCGTTTGTTTTCCAACCGCCCCTCCTGTGTTCCGACGTTCGGGATTCGGATGTCTGCCATAGTGCGCGATGCTGGTCTAGACTTGTCAAGGATTGGTTTGACCCGGTTCTACAATGAACCGCCTTGGCAGCCGGTTCAAGCAACGGCTGACCTTTCTCTTTGTGTGTGGCCAAAGTCTTCCACTCCTGCTCTGGTGTACCAGCAGCTCTTTGCTGAAAAACTGTCAGTCTACCCGGATTTCGTGCCTGTATTCACCGATGGCTCGAAGTCCGGGGATGTCGTTGGATCCGCTTTTGTGTGTGGCGAAGCCTCACATGCTGAGCGGCTTCCGCCTGAATCAACCGTCTTTTCGGCGGAGATGCGTGCGGTGCACCTCGCTTTGTGCCACATACAGTCTCGATCACTTCGTCGCGCTATGGTTTGCTCTGATTCCCAGTCAGTCATCCATGTTTTATCTTCTCCAGAGGACACGGACTCACCTGTCATCCGTGATGTCCGTCGTCTTCTTGGAACTTTGGAGGGTGATGGCTTCCTGGTCCGATTCTGTTGGGTTCCTGGCCATGTTGGGATCCGGGGTAACGAGCTGGCAGATCTCTCTGCCAGGTCTGTTTCCTCCATGTCGCCAGCTCGGCTGCCACTGTCTTTCCGAGATTATCGGCCGTTGATCCGGAAATTTGTTATGGATGAGTGGCAGTCCCTGTGGTCTCAGCAGGGCAGCAATAAACTCTATGCCATCAAACCACAGATCGGACTTTGGATGTCTAGTTTGCGGAAGAACCGTCGTGAGGAAGTTGTTCTTGCACGTCTCCGCATTGGGCACTGTCGTTTTACTCACCGCTTTTTGCTGTGTGGCGAGAGTGTCCCGGTGTGTGAGGCGTGCGACTGTCGTCTCACTGTCCTTCATGTTTTGTGTACTTGTGTTCGGTTTTGTGATCATCGTTTTCGTCATTTTCACTCCCATCTGTTGGACGAAGTTGAGCAGCTACGCTGCAGACAATTATTGGCGAAGCCTGCGACGTGAACGCAGTGTTTTCGTTTTTACAGGATATTGACTTTTTTAAACTTATCTAGATTTTAACTTGTTCACTATCATATTTCATTTTTACTACATCAGCCTGTTTTTAACCTTGTGTACGTTTTTATTGCTTTAGTTTTGTTTTGATGTCTTTTGTTTTGGCGCTCTTTGGCCAACCATGGCCCTTGCGCCATTAAAATATATTAACCAACCAACCAACCCTAACATGCGGAAGAGGTGTCTGTCATTTCGTGCAGTCGTGCCATTTTGCAGCTTATTTCCCGAATTTCTGTGTGTCCGAGAGTCTTATCTGTCCACTGATGGCACGATCACAGCATTTTACTGGTGTTTTGTCCCGTGCGAGTGACAATTTCGCGGTAGGAAAATGCAGGTTCTCGCATCCCAACAATTATTCGGCGCTCAAAGTCTGTCATGTGTTCACAATGCGCACTTCTTCGGTGACCGTGCATCGTGAGAAACAAGAAACTCTCTTTTGACTCATTGTCGGATCTCCACTGACTGCAACATGATCATATGATCATTTTTAGAGGATTTTAGGAAGGGAATGTCTGACCCCAGGTCTTAAACAACCCTTAGAAATAGGAAGCTAGGAGATTTGGGCTAGATTGCCCGATATGAAAGTGACACGGAAGCGAAGTAGAAAGGGGGAGGAAGACGCTCTTATTTGTTACCGGGGGCCAATACCCGTGGTCCGACGGCTTAACGTGCCCATCCGACTCACGGCGGATATTTAGTGGATCGAGCGTTCGTACCTACCTGGGATCGAACCTGAGATCCTTTCCGTCGCAGTCGCGAACGTTGCCCACTAGGCCACCAGCGGCCCCTGACTGCAACATCTCGTTTGAGCCAGCTTTTATGCCCATGACTGAAAAGTACAAAGGGCGCTACTGCGAAACCCCGTGCGTATTTTATGTCCTAACATTTATTTGTATGTCCTAAGCTGCTGTACCTGTAAGTCTCAAGATACCACCAACAGTCCGTCATGGTGTTGCAATTTTCGCAAATAGTAGTGTATACACATACCTGCTAGATAATGGCGATTTATATGAGCATAAAAACGTTAATTTTGTGTATACACTATTCCGTGCATCGAATGTTGGGCCGTGGAGGACCTAGTGGTCAACATTCGTGACTACCACGGGGGAACCTCAGATTCGATACCTGGCAAGTACGAACGCTCAAACCACTAAATATCTGCCGTGCGTCGGATTGGCACGTTAAGCCGTCGGACCCCGTGTACTGGTCCCCCGGTAATAAATAAGGGCGTCTTCCTCGCCCTTTCTACCTTGCTTCGATGTCACTTTCCTATTGGGCAGTCTAACCCAAATCTCGTGGCTTCCTATTTCCAAGGGTTGTTTAAGACCTGTGGTTTGACATTCCCTTCTTAAAGTTCTGTACATCTGATCTGATGTATGGAATGTTGTTTGTATCGTGAAAGAAGAAAGTCACAGGTGAGAGAGCGTATGTCATGATATAAATTTCCGTTCAAAGCAAAACATGTTTAGTAATTTGTTTTATTCCGTCATTTTAACAATATTTTTAAATGCAAAGCTTACATGGTGGCATCTCCAAATTTTATTTGATGTGTTCATTTTCAGTTTTAATCGCAAAAAAGGATTCGGATATATGTAATTTTGAAGTTTCTTTGCAAAATTTAAAAAAAAACTAAAAAAGACGCTTGAAAGTTTGTTTCTGCGTAAATGAACATCAATCAACATGCAGGAAAAACGGCACTTTAACGGCTCCTTTATTTTATCATTCTTTATTATGCTGGATGTGTTGCCAGCGTGTTGTAATATAATATTATTTGTCAAAAAATGCGATCGTAATTATCAGGAGAATATTGAATTTTTTCGAATGAATACAGGATATGGTGATTTCAGCTTTAAGGTGCCTCACGAAGTTTTTTTTTTTGTTAAATTTGGAGTTATGCAAAGAAATAAAAAAGCTTGCAAGAATATTTGACGAAATCATTTAACAAACCAACGTTGAAGTATGTAAAAGTTTTTGAAAGAAACAATTTTTTCTGCGGTTAAATGAAGAAAATAAAGTATTAAAAATATCTGCATACTAAACGTTTAGCTGTATTGTTCGTAATCCGTAAATATACCGCATTACACTATTTTTGTTCTTTTCTTAACGCCATTTATGAGAAAAGCATTTTAGGGAACATTAGTGCTACAAAATGTTAGTAGTAATGTGTTATAGCATTTTTTTACAAGAAAGATGTGGGTAAAAGTGCATTACATGAAGCAAGTGAAAATGGAAGAGAAAACAGCAACAACAACAACAAAAATGATGTCGACATGTTTTTCTAATCCCCAAACCTTCCGAGGCAAAGCATTATGCGTTGTTCGTTAATTCTAAAGACAGGAATTTGTTATTCAGATGGAGCTTTGCGTCGTAGTTGTCAGGATGAATTAAGCACACTCTCCAACATTCGCTTATTGGTATATGAGTGGATTACAGACTTTTCTCCCCAACCTTCCGCTGAATAGCTGAACCAGGTGGCAACACTGTCGAATTTCCTTCCAAAGGAAACGAAGGCGTGTTTCGTCATTGTTGTACGCCGTTGGGGCGTATTCGGCGATCGTTTATTGCATCACGCAACTTGTATAACATTCTCTGAAAGAAAAGCGGCGAAGAGGAAAAAGAAATCACAGACGCCATTTTTTAAGAGGAACGAAGAACTTGAAGGAAGAGTGAGAACTTCATGTATTTTCGAAAGCATATTTTGATATATTACCGAAAGTCATGAAGTTGTTATTCACCCGAGACGTCAGAAACAATGCATTCTAATTGCTTATAAAAAGAAAATATTTATTTCGTGATAGCCACCTTTTACAGCAAGAAAGATGATACTGGATTTTGGGTTGTAATACGCACGTCTTTTGAATTCCTTGCGATGCGAATATATTTTTTTCAAATTTATTCATAGGCAAAGTAGCCAGTTAGAAAACAACAACAACTGGGTTTCAACAATCGATAAAATATCCAAAAACAGAAGCATCTACTTACTCCCAACAGCGGCTAAAAGGTATGCCACGAAAATTAACAAATGGTGCACCAAAAGTTTTTATAGCAGAAGGAAGATATCAGAGAAAAAGCGATTTTCAAAACGAACAGTTAAAAGAAGAAACATAGAAGGAAACGTGATATAATTATACGCCCCCTAGCCGAAGAATTTTGCATTAATGGAAAAGTTGAAAATATGCGAAAAGTGTTCTTTATAGCGAAAGCTATGCTAAGAATAAACAGTTTTTCAAATACGTCCCCCAGAAACAGAGATAGCGAGAAAAAGGTTCTGATCTTTGCTCCCCCTTACAATAAAGCTGTGCATTATTAAAAGTGAATAATGTGTCCCTGTCTTTATTGTAGAGAATGATAGACAGTGAAAAAAAAATCTTTCAATTTGGTTTTTAGAAGCGGAGATACAGCTGCAAGCAAATGTTCACAAACACCACCTAGCAATAGAACTATGAACTACAAAAGCTCCACAACTACAAGCCTAAAATGTCCCACAAGATAAATGGTATCGGTGTTAAAATTTTTTTTAATCGGTCATTTAGAAGCAGATATATCGAGAAATAAAAAGTACTAAATATTGCGCCTCTTAGCTGAGAAATTGTACATTATTTTGGGAACGAAATACACACAAAGTGTTTTAACAGTTAGTGGTATCTGACCAAAAATTAATTTTTTCAATCGGGTTTTCAGTCCTGTGAAAGGAAACATTATCTCACGCCCGACAGTGGCACACTTGTGCGCTAAAAAAATTATGTGCAGAACGCTTCGCTCTGAAAGCGCTTCTTGCTAAAGATGGAATTTTTCAAACCAGAATCGTAAAAGCTGAGATACCGAAAAAAATTATATGAATCTACGTCCCCTGACGAAAACGGTATGCACAGTTTTAAGCTGATGGTGTTCTCCAAAGGCTTCCGAGATGAGCGGTATTTGTCCAATAAAAAATGTTTTTAATCTAGTTCTCAGAATTGCAGATTTTGCTAAAATACGTCAAAAACAGAAATAATAATTACGCCTCCTGATGGCCAAATTATTCTGTACGAAAGAAAAAAAATATGTCTAGAATACTTCCCGTCAGGCGCTGTATCCGTTGCAGAAATAGTTTTTGAAATCTGCGTATCAGAAGCAGAGATATCGGTGATATACTAATTTACGTTTAGCGGAAAAATATATATTAATTAAAAAAGAAACTGTAGCCAAAATAGTTTTAAATGGCATCGAAGTGACGGAAGAATTTTTCAATCGGATATTTAAAAGCAAATATAAGGAATAAAATGTACTTCGAATTGGATAGCATTTGCTTTTACTCCCTCTAGTTGCGAAGTTATGCATAAACATTTTTCAAGTCGGACTAATAGTTGCAGAGATTGGTGTCTTTACAGATGTGAACGGATGGATAAAGTGTTACTCTACACTGAAGAGCAATTGAATTACAGATACCTGTCTAGTAACGTGTAGCATAACCTTTTGCCTTGATGACGGCGGCGATTCGGATCCACGACCCCTGAACAAGCTCCCACAGTTCACGAAGATTTGATGGATGGGGGTCAGAGCCTCGAACATCCTTCTCGATGGCATCCCAGATGTGCTCGATGAGATTGAGGTCAGGCGACCTAGGTGGCCAAGAAAGCGAGGTCACGTCCGTGGAGTGTTCATCCAACCATTCGAAAACAAATCGGGAGCGATGGCACGGTGCATTGTCTTGGTGCAGGATGAGGTCCCCAGTGGGATGTTGAAGATGCCAAACGGTCGTCCGGGATATCCCGGTAACCTTGACCTGTGAGGGACGATGTCACAAGTACCAGGGGTCCCATTGCAGTCCACATAAGCAGTCCCCAGACGAGAATGCCACACACACCAGCTTGAAGAGTACCCTGCTGGCAAGAAGGATCCATCGTTTCATGTGGTTTACGCCGTACTCGTATCCTGCCACCCGCAGGTACCAACGTGAATCTCGACTCATCAGTCCAGGCAACATTTTTCCACATGTCTACGGTCGAGTGGCGATGTTCCCGCGCCCATGCTAATCTTTGCTCTCTGTGATGTGCGGTCAGCAGCGGTACCCTCGTGGGACAATGGCTTCTGTACCCCATAGCGAGGAGATGGTTCTAGATGGTGTGTCTGCTTACACGTTTTTGTGCACCAGCGTTAAATTATCGAGTGATTTCTTGCACTGTGGCCCGTCTATCCGCTGATACAACGTGAGTTAGCCGACGATGACCCCGCTCATTTACACGTTGTTGTCCATGGCAGTTGGCCCTTGCCGGGATGGTTTTACCGGATTTGATGTACTCACGGTGCACCCGTGACACAGTGGCTCGTGAAAATCCCAGTGCCTGCACGACTTCCAAGATGGAGTGACCCATTTGTCGGGCCCCGACAATTTGCCCACGATCAAATGCGCTTGGATCCTTCGTCTTACCCATACTGCGTCCGACGTTTACTGATAACTGTCGCATCACTCCTTATATTGTCGGATCGCTGCATACGTCATGTCGTTTCCGTTTACAGGGCCGCCCAAAGCGCCATATTTGCATAACGACAGCTGTCTCTAATTCAATTGCTTTTCAATGTAAGCACGTTGTTTTTTATAAAAGACGTGCTGAAAATTATTTGGTGAGTTTTATGTTCGAGAATGAACGACATTTCACAGTCCCGGTGGGCTTCAATTCAAAAATGCGGCCCTCCGTGGAACCAATGTCTTTGGATATTATTTGTAGCCTTCAAAAGTTGGTTTTTCATCCCCACCCTAATAAAAAGGAATCGAAAGCGAAGAAAAAAGCCATGCAGAGGTAATTTTTGATTCATGAATTAGTAGAAAATAGGGGAAATAAAATGCAACAATGAAAGACAAAGTGTTATTATGTTTGGCAAAATGTCTTATGGCATTTTTGCAATAGATAACGTTGGCTTTAATTTTTAAGGTACATTTTCATTGCAGACACATGATATTAAAATATTGCAAAAAGTGAATTTCCGACACTAGACAGAGTTTTCAGTTATAGTTTAATTCATGTTTTTTGGTTCGAAACAAACCAAAAAAAAAAAAAAAAAAAAAACGTTGTTGAAAGGGGGATACAATAGGGTTCATTTTCGTCATTTAACCGGCTGGAAGGAATTAACTCTGGGATTGTCAAAGTGGGCAGTAATTAGCTCGAACGAATGCATTTTTCATCACGAGGGTCACAACAAAAATTCTGCACACGTTAGTCTAAAACGGAAGCGGATGATGCAATCGGGAAAACGATTGCATCATGTCAAGGTCAGACTCTGAGCAAAGCAGTGGTGTCAGAACGGCGCGCAATTATTTGCTGTGTGGACGTGGGAGGGTTTGGAAATGGAAGCGTGCAGCTCCTCAGGTCGAGTCACAGCGTTTAGACCAGCGCTCGTACGTGAAAATAGAAACCCTGCGGGGGAAAACTCCGAAACAGATCCACACTGCCTTGCAAGAAGTTTGTGGGGAAGGAACTCTCGATTGAAGCACAATTTATTTCTCAGGACAAAGTTGAGACCGAAAATTCGTCAAAATCGCCTGAACTTGTTGAAAGCGGAAGCGCTCCTGCTGAATGACAACGCATCTTGTCATAGTGCAGCGTCGGTACGAGGATAATTGTCGAAATATGACGAGGAAACTTTAATCCCACCCACCATACAGCCCTGATCTCAGTCCACCCGACTTTGATCTGTTCCCAAAATTAAAAAATCGGATCCGTGACATCCGCTACGAATCACTGGACGAACTGTTATTGGACGTGACCTGACCAATACGACAGTTGAACAAAAATGGGGGGGATTCCAGCCCCTACCTTATTGTTGGTAAGCTGTCATTAACACCGAAAGGGAGTACATTGAACGGCAATAAGTTAAGTTTTCTCCGTTAATTCCCACTTTTCTCAAAAATAGACAGGGTGCAGAACTTTTGTTATGACCACCATAGGAAGTGAGCAAAAAGCGGCTGGACAGAACGAACCAGTGTATCACAGCTTTGTCTTTTAAAGAAGTGATTGATACAAATTTTTTTTGTTGCTGCTGTTGTTGTTGAGGGTTTCACGACCACCATGAGCAACTCAATGGGCTGTAAGCAGTCGTCCGTCCCTAATTTTTGGTCACTGGTTCCAGGGAAGGAAGAGAGCCGGTGCTGTAAGACAAACACAGCATCGATGCCTCACCGACATCCGAACCCGGACCTAACTCGGACAAGTGGTAACAAACCAACGCTCAGACATCTGAGTAACTTGGGTGGTAAGCTAATCCTTTCGGACTGATTACCTACTAAAATGGATATAACAATTGCGACAAACATAACGAAAGACAGAGAAGATGTCTGAGTCATTTGTATCTACACACGGCATGATGTCAGTGTAAGGTGGGCAAACTCTTCTCTATAATGCTTTGGAACATGAAGCAGAGATTAAAGACAAGAATGGAGGCCTTATGCGTTCGGCAGGTTTATATTAGGTACTAATGAGATGAGAGATTGAAAAGAGTATTTTTGCCGTAGCTTCGTAAGCCCCAGCAGCTTTGTGAACATTTCTGTTTGAGAAGTGTGGAATATTTTGACTATCATTAGGTTTAGGTACACTGGTTGCTTAAATATTTAATGCTGTTTTTCAATGGAAATGGAACATACGTGACGCAAATGCATACAAGAAAGGTGTCACCAAATTTTCGGTTGCAATATGCACGTGTTTTGAAACCTTTCTGATGCGAATAAAATATATCAGAAAAACGTTGAATTTCAAAAATCGATGAAGAACAACTGAAGCAGTGAAATGCATTGCACGAAGGCTATAAGAACGCGCTATACAGTTCGCTTAAACTTCGATACCATGTTGTTGATTTTCCTTTGATGTGCACCAGATATTTGTCACACGTACTTGAAATCATCAACAGTACTATGAAAATCATTCTTCTGAAGTACTTGAAAACGAAATATTCTGAATATTCAAATGTCATTGGCGGATATAGTGGGTATTTCCCAGTGCGCTAAATTGTTTCTTATACTTACATAATTGTTAATAAATGTTTCTCAAAATAGGTAAATTATTACAAAATCAGTATATTAAATGAAATTTGTTTTTCTCTTTTAATAGCAATTAGACATGCGCAAGTACAAATATACTTATTGAATACCTAAAAACATTATCGAATACAATGAAAACGTGTAGTAATTTTTTTTGTTCGTTTTGCTTCTAATGTGGATATGAGTTAAAATGATGAACTCGTTGCATCTTGTTTCACGGGGTATCAGATTATTGGTCGAGTCGAAAACCTGTTATCGCATGCACTGGTGGAAAATTTGTGACGAAACTTTGCTTTTATCTAGCTCAAACAGGTTTTAGTTAAAACGAAAAAAACATGTTTTATTTCTTGTTAAATTGCTGGTGCTTATAATTTTGCAATTCAGTTTTTACAAATGTCTTAAAAATTGTTTTCGGAAGGGGAAGTTCTCGCAATAAACATTGTTTCGTATGTACTGCTTATTATTGTTTTAAACATTTCTTCGCATATGAGTTGTCTTAATCAAACCTTGATTTGTTGTGCATTTCTGGAACTTGACAATTCCTTGTAAATTTGCTCAACTCGCGATGGATTCATTTTTCTCTTGCAAAACATTTTCTTCCACTTGGATCCCAATCAATTATACTACAGGGTAAAAGGTAATTTGCAGCCAGCTGTACATAGATGCTATATCAGCAGAAAATAACGCAATTTTCTGTTAGTATTCGAAGGATGCCAGATCCGTAGATTCTGCAGGAAAAATGTGATTTGGACAGATCTTCTGCTGCATTTTTTACTCCCGTGTGGGTTCAGAATTGCGGTAATGCTTCATTAAGGTATCCCACTAAGTTGGGAACACTGTTTTTGAAAAATTCAAGAATGGGTAACTTTTTTTTTTAGGAAGGCTAACACACAAAAACTTACAAACGCTGAAAACAATGATATCAACATAAATTTTCAAGAAATTGGGAAATTTGTGAACGAATGTAAAGAAATATGTCGTTTACGGTAAACGTTCTAAATTAAAAAGTTACGGATATATGATGTTATTTTTTGCATCAGTATATGCACATGCATGCCGATTGTCTATGCAGTGAACTAAAATGTAAGTGATGTTCCTAAACACTTCTGAGATGCACTCATTCCCACAGGCATTACTGTGAATTTTCGACCAATCTTTTCACTATGCTGAATGTAAATAACTATAACCTAACTTTGAACTGACAAACAGCAAAACGTTTAGTTCATTGCATTGTATTTTAACAATTTAGTTCATTGCATTGTATTTTAACAATTTAGTTCATTGCATTGTATTTTAACAATTTAGTTCATTGCATTGTATTTTAACAATTTAGTTCATTGCATTGTATTTTAACAATTTAGTTCATTGCATTGTATTGTATTAACATTGTAAGAAAGATGTATACCAAGTTTCATAATTTTTTTTACATGCCTTTTGCAGTTACCAGGTTTTCCGTAGAGTTCGTGACGAAAATCTCATTAAGCAAAAAATGCGATTAAAGTTTAAAAGACAAAGTTTTGATGGGATTAAAAGTATGTTTATGTTTGCCACCCACGCAAACATAAATTGCATCACCTAATTTTATCCAAAGTATTGCTAGAAGCGTAAAACCTTGTACAAAATATTATCTACTGCAATTTTGTGCACAATTAGTAAGACTAACCTAACTATTTCCCAATTTCCAGCCTTTCAAGTGTCACTTCCCGTTTACTTGGCACCTGGGTTTAGATATTCCGATTACTATAACTCTGTAACAATTCATCGTAGACAACAAACAAAGGCAGTTTTGGAATCGTAAGGAATGGGGCTTTAAAATGAACGCATTTTTACAAAATGTGAAATTTTGCCCAAAACGACCTTTTCAACGAAGTGAAAATGTCCTTAAGAAAAAAATATTAAATAGTCTGATTTAGTCATGTTTTAAATAACATCTGAGAGCTGATTCAGTAACTAGACCGGCAGAAATAGTACCTGTGAGGATGTCCGTAGCTAAGAGCAACCACGCTTTTGCTAAAAACAAAGAGTGCAAGGCTTAGCAGTCGCCTAGAGTTCGAACGGAGCTGCTAAGAACAAAGAGCCTTACAGAGATACACAGCCAGTATGGGTGTTCAAACAGGGTTTTATCAAAATAATGGAAACACCTACTGCGATTGAAGTATGCGCATGCGCCGTATGTAAATCACAGGAGCAGCGTCAGCCACGCTGTGAGGTGTATAAAGGGGTATGTACTACGATGTTGGCTATCACGTAGTAGTGCTACTGTCACGGGTAAAACTACTGAAGCAGATCTTAGTGACACCAAAAGGGCATGACCAGTGCTGCGCGTCTTGCACTAAATTCAGTAACTAGACCGATAGAAATAGTAGGTGCAACGCGAATAACTGTATGGAAGATTATGATTATCTGTGGGACCAGCGTTCGTCCTTCTCTAATTTGAGGCCACTGGTTTCTGGAAAGAGACAGAACTAGGGCCGCAAGAAAGCACATCATTTATGCCTCAGAAACACCTCATCGATGCCTCACAAAAGCATCATCCATTCCTCACAAACATTTATCTGTTCTTCATAAATACAACATCAATTCCTCACAGCTCTGATCCATCGCAGTTGAATGATTAGAAAAAAATAGCGTTGCACGATTCAGCCACTTGCGCATTATGTATGGAATAGATCAAGATAAATTATCAAATGGTTGTAAATCGCAGAAAGAAAAGCAAATCAGCTGAATGCTAAAAATTATCAGGTCAAGCATGAAAACTAAGTAATGAAAATGATTTTTTTTCAAAACAATACGAAGACATATACGTCATCGTAATTCTCACTTTTGTTGAAATTAATAAATGAGGATAGACATGAAGAAGTATCACATTTATGTGAAATATTGGTAACAACACATGAATGGTGAGCAATGCTCGAAGTCTATTTCCCGTTTTTATTTATTTATTACCTTCTCCAGAAAGGTATGTACACTAACTCATTTGAGACGAGATAAAATGGAATATTCTGCAAAACTTGTTAGGTTTATTATATGTGGGCTATTGGTACAGGGGAAATGTTTATCTGCTGTCGTCGTTGTTCGTTTATTGCCTTTAGCAACATGCGCATGAAACTGTTCTGTCCATCAACGATATCCTTCTTTTGAAACCAAGTAATGTATAAACCTCGATGATTCCCTTTATCTTATCAAGATAAGAATATAGCCAAATTAAATTACATCGTAAATTACAGGCGGTTATCACTGCATTAATCGCGTGCATCATGCTATGCCTTTTCGCATTCTTTTTGAATTCTTCTCGAGATAGCGAAAGTTTTCGAAAGATAGCTTTACCTCACCATGAGATATATCGTCGTAACTCACTGCGTTCTTTGTTACATCTGTTTATACTAATAACTAGGAACTGTACACCAATTATGTAATAAATAGTAAAACTATACTAGTAATCAGATTTATTGGCGTAGGAATATACAAATAATCGTTTCCAAGCTTTCGCACATCAACCAGTGTCTATCTAACTTCCTTGAAAAAGCCATCTGGTTGATGTACGAAAGTTTGCAAACCCTTATTTGTATATTCTTACGCCAATAAATCGGATTATTAGCATTGTTTTACTAATTAGCTGTTTATATGCCAACATAGAGAAAAAAAGACTAAGTAAAAACACATGGCAAATTCGCTGCAACTTCAACTGCACTAACTGTGAAATAACAGAAAGTACTCTGATGTAGCAAATTATTAGGGCAGCTAATAACAGTCCCACACGTAACATCCTCCCTTACGTATGGAGTTGAGATAGCTTTACAACAGATCACTACAAATGTTCAGAAATACACAAAGAGTGAATAGAGAAAGCATGGGACAGACTCCTGATTAAAGCGACATTGAAAAGAACGATAACGGGCGTTAGGCTGGCAGAGCAAGCAACTCAGAAATGGCAAAGCATCTTGGTTGTGAAAGAACAACTGTATCGAGGGTATACAATGGGTGGTGCATAAACAACAAACAAATTGTCAGTGATCCTCCTGTGGACTGAAATGGCTGGTCGAGTGTCAAAAGCAACATTTGCGGAAGAGGATTTTAAGAAGTAACAGGCAAACTCCATTCGTCCAACTAACCGCGCAGTGCACCAGCTGTATAAAGAGCAGCATACTCAAGACGTCGCACATTTGCGCGAATGAGCATTTGCTTCGAATATCTTACCTTTGAGGATATAAACATACAGGGATGAGATTATTAATCCAGCTAAAGTATAAGCACATATAAGCATACACGAAGACACTCCCACAGAAACATTTACACTAAAAGATCATGAACTTCTTATTCACTTCTAAATTATGCATTTGTCTGTCTAAGTTCGGTCTTCGTCTCCCCTCTCTTAGACGTTCAACAAGAACCAAAACCATCAGCGTACCGCGGTTGCGGATCTTACGTCATCTACTATCTACAAACAATCGTCAGCGGCTGGGCCGCCTCCCCTAAGTCTAAGTTCCAACAGCAATATCTATTCGGGTTCCAAATATGTCTGCTAAAACAGCTAAAAAAGTTGTCAGTTGGCACAAGATCATCTAGATTCTTGAGGACTGAGAAAAGGTGGCCTAGTCTAAAAAACACATTTACAGTTAATACATGCCTATGAATGTTCCAGAGTATGGTTTCAATAAAAAGAATGGATGAACAATTTTCTGATTTTAACTGCACAAGCTATTGGTTCAGGTGAAATATTTTCGGGTCTGCTTTCATGACGAGGATAGTATTACTTGATACCATTGAGACAGCAATTTAGATGCCAGAAGGTTTCTTAACATCATACCGATGCATATGCATGGTGTTTCCTGATGTAGAAAGTTACTTACAACAGTAAAATGAGCAATGCCAGATGGCTCGTTTCGTCACCCGGTGGTTCCAAGAGCACGACAATGTCTTCAAAACGTACAAGCGGCTTCCAGAGTCCACAGATCTTGACATAACAGATCTTGAACCCCAGTGAGATGAGAGTGAGCTAACCCTTGTTATCTCGGTGATCTTCAACCAACGTACATTTCGAAATTGCCAGACCCCAACCCATCCACTTGGCTGAACATAGCTGTAGAGTGATATCATCACCTCATTAAATCCATGTCATATCGAATGGAAGCTGTCTTGAAGGTCAAGTTCTGCCCGACATGTTATTAAGTTGGTGAATCTAATAATTTGTTTCTTCACTATGATTCATTTCCGTAAAGAGTGATCGACTTACGGGCGTGACGTTTATTCAGAGACTGGAATTGCGGTATTTACCAAAAGCTTAGTGCTTTTATGAGAACTTATTCAAATAGTGTTTTAGGCTGAAGCTTGAATGTATGTTTATAACTAGTAAAACATTGCATCCCTAAATATTTTTGTCTGATTACAACGCTTTACTTTCCTGAATGTCACTGTATAAGATATAACATTTTGTTGGGTTTAACTTAAAGAATAAAATGTGCACTTAACATGAACGGCTCATTAACTTGAAGAATAATATCATTTTTGTTAAATGAGAGGAGATGTACATCAGCTCGTCTTTGGTAAGAAGCATATGGAACTCTATATCTGTAAAACAGGAAAGCCAGATTTCTAGAAGACGTTCGACCAGAGTGTCACGCAATAGAGCATGGATATCGACAGTTTTGTTAATATTGTTATCACTCTTTTCAGCACTTATATTTTCAAATAACAATTGCTTCTAAAGCTTCACTGTGTCTGTCCGTCTGTGAGCACCATATCTCAACATCTATTAATCATATATGAAGCGTAGGTTTTGCATTTGGAAATTTAGAGTGTTTGAATGGAGATTCATGCGTCTAAGTCTGTTTCTAGTGAACAAATTTGAAACTGGAAGGCCGAAGATGCAGATGATATTGAACTCCAAACATATAAGGGTCGTTTAGATGAAACATGAAATGAGGCTGTGCTTCAATATTTTATATTTTCATCCGGTTTGTTACTGGGAAAAATTATGAAACCGACATCCGCTACTGGCTATAATTCACCAGAGAAACTCGCTTTGTGCTTTATGATTGTATGTAAAGTGTTACAACACGACACCCATATGGTATGCTGTTTTTTCCGCCGATAGGTACTTCGGAAACCAATGTACAGACACGCACACACCTTTCGGTACACTAGATGTTCAACATTGATACTACTCATGGAATTCATGGTGATGTGTAGTTACGACGCCAGTTGTCGAATGGTCACTCTTCAGTTATCTCTGATCTCTCATCCACCACTACAATAATTTTCTGAGTGACTGCGCTGTGTCATTGCCCAATTTGTAGAAGATCCGATGTCCACTGAGGTCCTTCGTGAAATTTTTGAATCACTTGGAAACCGTACGGCGTGCTAAGAAGGCCTGCATTTCAAGTATACTGCCTGCATTTCAGCACTTTCCTTGGACAAATGTTGGATCCCGCAGGTTTCTGCTTGTTTGGATGTATTATTGTTTTAGCAAGGGTCAAGTAGCAGCCTATTGCACTCTCCAGATGTGTTATGACAACTGACAGCCTGTCGTGGCGTATTGCTCTTATCTGCCTATATAGAGCTGCGCCACTAACGCCGACTGCGCATTGATTGCAAGGGTGATGTTTCCCAAGTCCATATTTTATTTTTGTAAGTACTTATACTTCGTTCTATGACACTGCTGCAAAAAATCCGCTTCGGACAATTTTTTTTTATTTCTATTTCTTCATCTGCGACGGCGATTTTGACCACGATCTATATTTCAAAAAAATGCAGTTTTTTCTCTAAAGACATTAATAAGTATTCCAGTTTTTCATTGAAAGTGTAGTGACCACCGTGAGCAACCCGATGGGCTATAAGAAATCGGCCGTCTCTAATTAAGGGCCATTAGAACACCAATGCCTTAAGAGCAAAACACAACATACGTGACTCACCGGGATTCGAACCCAGGCCCATCTCTGACGAATGGTCAGAAGGCAACACTTTGGCCATTGCGCCACCGAGGCGGATATATTCCAGTTCTCCCGAAACCTCTGCTCCAAAAAATCGAGTTTGTGAAAATATTTCGCTTAAAATTTCTGATTTGTCGTAAAGCACATTTTACAGTCTCGGGGAGTAAGTGCACATGTCATTTTGAAATTCCTTTATAGCCTTAAGTATCATTGTAAAAACCGATAAAAAGTTTCTGTTTTGGATACCTCATAATACGACAAACATTTTATGCATATTTCCTGCTCAAAATACATAGGCTCGGAAATATATCCAGTTTTCCTGGCACAATTGTCCCAGCGATTTAGAACATGAAACAGAGAATAGTTCCAGGGAAAGATGAAATTATCGTGGTCATTGTAGAGGACCCCATTGAAGAAATACGACGGCTGTAAGGGCGAAATACATTATTAATGTAATGTCGGACATTCGACATCATTTTCATATTTTGTGTGATTACGATACAAGGACTAGAATTAGAAATCAAGCGACAAAAGAAAGAAACAGCACGTGTTTTCCCGTTTCCAGGAAAATAACTATTCTTTTTTTGTTTATTTCCAGAAAAGGAACATTTCTGTAAGTTAAATTTGTCGGATTACTAAAAGCCTTTGAGGTTAACGTGTTTCCGATGTATTGGAAGACTCCAACAAGGCGCCCGACCGTCTGAGAAAATGTACATATTTATTTTAGCCAAGTCAGTTAGGAATATATGAACCTAATACTGTATACAATGCTGGGGCTCTTGCTGTCCGTTTGAGATTAGTTCTTGGAAAAGGTCAAGGTCGCGATAGGGGTAGTTAGGTGATCTCCGTACTCCGCAGCGAAGGTTGGGGGTCGGAGCAAACGGGTCGGAAAAGAATGGGAGGGGCGACAGCTGGGGTTCGTTTCTACCTCTCGCTATATAGTTCATCGCGCCTCAGGCGATTAGGCAGTGGTTAGCACGTGGGCGCAAGGCTCGATATGCAGTAAGTTGAGGGTCGGATCTTGGGGGGGGCACGTATATGCTGCTCGGTAGGAAGCTGAGTATGTCCTCGTGGATGGACGGAAACTTGCGTTCTTGTGGCACCGGCAGTTAAAGGTTCTCACAAGCGCGTAGAGATTCTGCGCAAAAGAGCAGACAGACTCCGACCGGTATTATAAGGAAGAACAATAGAGTGTTAGCACCGAGAGCTACACCAAGACGAAAACGCACGTGTGAAACAACGCGCAACTGACTTCTTGCCACGAACGAAGTCTCCGATATGCAGCCTTGTCTCGGACAGCATTTCTATGAATGAGGATTAAATTTGATTTAAATTTAGTAATCTGTGATGGATTCCTTTCGAGACCTGTCTCTTCGTTATTCATTCACCTCCCCTCCCTTGATCAGCAGGTCTTAATATAACAAAGCTGAGGGAGCAGAGCGTCTGTTTGACCAATTATCACAAATTATTGGTTATTTAAGTAGCAGGAACCTTGACCTATTGTTTGTGTGGTGGGTGCTCCAGTGAACGAGCTTTGATTATATAGCCTTGCAGGACTTTGGTTACGTAAGGCAGGTGGAGCATTTACGTTCGCCCCTACAGCAAGAAGGTTAATTTGGCGCAGTCAGTAGCGAGCTCGGAAGAGGTGAAGTTAGGGAAGGCATAAAAGAAGTTGGTAGGCTTACAGCTTTTTGAGGACTTTGAACAATTGCACACGTGGACGGACAGAGGATCCCGTAACCAAGGTTCGGACGATCAGATAAGCCCGCAACTAGGGTTCGGACGGACAGGGGAGCCCGTAACCAGAGTTCGGACGGACGGAGAAACCCGTGACCAGGGTCCGGACAGAGCTGGGAACAAAGGGGACGCCACCTTGCACGAGGATTTCCGGAGCCAATTCAAGACCGGTCGGTCCTGATAAGGACGCTCCTTCACGGGCCGCGGTACAAGCTGCAACAGTAGAAGCAGAGGGGATAACGAGTAGCTCCGGTAAGTGCCACTTTTGAGACGAAATTTTCTTACCTGCGTCGCTACCTGTGTAACAGTTAGGGTTAGGTAGGAAAGCCTCATCATGGTACTAGGAAACTAAGGATTAGAAGCCAAAAAAAGAAAAACTTTTTGTAGCGAACAGGAGTTTATTAAAGCATTTATTAAAATTTGAATTAGAATAGAGTAGGAATTGTGCCAATAATATATATACGTGTATTCAGAGAAATAAATAAGGTAGGCAGAAGTAGCAAGGAGCGATAAGCTTATAAATAAAAAAAACGTTTTGTATTAAAGATAGGTACGATAGATTAAGTTGAGAGCAAAGGCTACCGTCGATCGAAATGTATTGTATTATTGTGTGTATAGATATTGTGTATATTATTAGTGCATAACCATGACGCAGCTTTTGGATGGGAAAGAATTAGATGATTATGAGACTAAGTTAACAGAGGGAAAAGTGGAGGAAGATAGTGATAACTGAGAAAATGAACTAAATTCTAGCAAAGAGGTACTATTAACTTAGATAAAGAAAAGTTTAATACCGATAGAATGCAATGGGAATACAGATTTAAAATGTTACAGCTGGAAGAAAGAAAAGTAGAATTAGAGAATAAAAAAATTAGAAGTACATCTCTTAGATAAAAGAGAGGAAAGGGATTTTGAGCTTAGAAAATTAGATATAGCCCATGAAAAGAAATGCGACGGTACGAGGAAAAAATCAAGTTAAATTGACCGAATACATAAGAGTTCTTGAAAAAACCTTGCCAAAAAGTTCCAGTAAGCCAGAAGAGGTTCTGGATTTTTTTTGATACGCTGAAAAGAGCTTTTCTTCTACATGAGGTTCCTGAGAACATGAAGGGGCGACTAGTGATAGCTTTGTTTGACGCAGAATGCGTGAATCATTTATTTCGACGCCTCACGGTGGAGCAGTATGATTCTTATGACACCATTAAGGAAGCACTCTTGAGTGAATGTCACCTGACTCCCGACATTTACTTAAGGAAGTTTGAGGCCATTCGTCGGAATAAAGAGGAGAGTTTCCAACAGCTAGCAGGAAGCATTGGGATGACGCTCCAGTATTATGTGGGAAACAATGGGATAAAGGATTTTGATCAATTAATGAATCTACTGATATGTGATAAGTTTAAGGGTCTGTGAACTCCCAGTTTGAAGACTTACCTTTTACAAAGGGGGTCCGTTGGTAAGTTGTTTCTCGCCAAAGATCTATGAGAACTCTGTGACTTGTATGAAAGTCATGTGGAAGCTTTAGGGTTGGAAGGAAACGCAGATTAAGATAAGCTATCCAGGGGCTACGAATTGTAAAGAAAACCATGTGGCCACCGCAGGAAGTGGGTCGAACAAAAGAGATTACGCAGATAATAATGCTTCATTCCAAAAGGGGAAATTTCACCCGGAAAATCAAGCTTTTGGAAATAGAGGGAGAAATGTTCGACCGCAGAATAATCAGGGAAGCTCAAGCTTAGATCGAGCGATAGTGTGTTTTCGTTGCGGAATAGCGGGTTATCGTCGCAGTCAGTGTAACCAGAAAATACCCCTGGGTTAGGACAGTAGAAATCATCCCTACTATTGGAGGAACGACCCACCGAAAAAAGTGAGTCGAGTTTCTGTCGAGGAGAGGAAAGATGTAGGTAAAGTAGGGGGAAAGGTCAAATTAGGGGACGATAAGAGTGTAAGAAGAGTGAGTGCAAAGATTGATATAGTGTTAGGCCCTGCAGGAAGTGAAGTAGAAGTAATGGAGATCCCGGTAGGGAAAAGAATGATAGTGGACACCGAACAAGGGCACCAAGCCAATATTTTGGTGGACAGCGGGGCGGAGTTTAATTGTTTTCGCCAAGGTATGCTAGGTGAAGAGCTACGAGAAGAGATAGGGAGGATGACTGACAGGATTCGATGGGCGAAAAAGAGTTTTTTTCCATCAAGCAGCTCCAAGTAAAATTAGTGGAGGAGGGACTCGAAAAGGCAGGCAATGGATCAATTGGGCGGAGTGAGATTCTGTGTGCAATTGTGCCAAATCTTATTGACGAAGCAATTATTACCCCTGAAGATTATGGAAAGATGGAGAGATTGGAGAATTCCAGCTCCGAGTGGGCTACTAGCGATGAAAAAGCACTAAAAATAGTGGAGGCGGGCCCAAGGTGGGAAAAGGAACTCAAAGTGCGCGGTTACCGAGTTCTGAATTGGGAGAAGCCCAGGAACCGGGTTACAGGAGAGCGCGCCGGGAGACAACCAGTCAGTTGAAGGGGTGTGGCACCAGGAGCAGAGGATCAGGTCAGTCAATCAGAAGAGTGCTTTCCGAGTGAGGTAAAGCAGGAGCAAGCGATGGAGGTAGATGCGGGGCTAAACCGGGAGGAAGAGGATATTGGCGGGGAAGCTGATAGATCTGACCATATCATGTTTCGGGAACAGCAGCAAAAGCATGCAACTTTGGAGGAAGCGCATAAGAATGCCTGCTAAGGAAAGAATGGGTACTCATACATCGATGGAAGGTTACACCTTAAGGAACAGGTATTGGGTCAAACTACTGGGCAGTTAGGAGTACCGAAGCGTCGAAGGATGCCAGTGTTAGAACTGGCCCAGGCCCGGGAGTTTGGCGACATTAAGAAGACGCCAGGGAGAGAGATAGAGGAAGAAAGGAGAGAATCTAAAGGTATTACGGCGGAGATCGACAATATAACTCAGGGACAGCTTAGAGAGCTGCAGCAGCTAGTAGGTAACTCAGGGAAATATTTTTCAGAAAAAGTTCGGGAGTATTGTGAGGCGTGTCAGATGCGACCTTACATCACAAGGGTGGGGGGACGGTTGCCGATAACGGCAGTTAGAAGACCCACCCTGCCCTTTGAAGTAGTTAATGTAGAACAGTTAGAGACAGAAAGGTCGGGACAGTTAGTAAGACAAAGAGTTGAACAATCAGAAAGAGAAAGGCTTGAAAAATTAGAGAGAAGTGTTAGAACACTTAGTACAAGAAAGACTTCAGGTGATGAGAGAAATGGAGTTAGAGGAAGAAACTAGGAAAAAAGAGAAGGTTAGAGAAAGTTAGAGAATTCTGCACATTGCAGCATAAATGGGACAAGTGCGTGTGGGGGAAAGATAACTTTAGACGTGACAAATCTAAAGTTCTAGCAATTATTGCTGTGGAACATAAAAAGGGTGCGATATAAAGCCTATTGTTGATAAGGAAAATTTGATGACCGATAGAGGTTTTTTTTATTCAGAATGGAAGGTTTTTGGTTTTGATAGAACTGAAGTAGTTATGAGTTTAAGATTATGAACCTGGTCTAAGTAAGAAGAATGGTGAAAATATTTGTTTACCTTTTTTTGGTATGTGTACATCGCCCAGTATAATATCTCAATAACTCATGTCACCGGCAAACTTATTCCACAAGCCGACGCATTTTCAAAATTATCTTTTAAGGAGTAGACTCAGCACCCTGATGATGTGAGAAGTACCACAAACACAGGTAGAAGACTCAGTGAGTCTCGGGAGTGGTACTACGATATACATAGGTAAAAAGAAGTGTCAAGTAAAAGTGTTTGTGAAAAAAAAACGCAGATGACACTGACTCACCATGCGAGATAAGAACCCCGCATGTTTCGTCTCGCGTGCAGGGGCCTGTAAGGGCGAAATACATTATTAATGTAATGTCGGACATTCGACATCATTTTCATATTTTATGTGACTACAATACAAGGACTGGAATTAGAAATCAAGCGACAAAAAAAAGAAACAGCACGTTTTTTCCCGTTTCCAGGAAAAGAACTATTCTCTTTTTGTTTATTTCCAGAAAAGGAACATTTCTGCAAGTTAAATTTGTCGAATTACTAAAAGCCCTTGAGGCTAACGGGTTTCCGATGTATTGCAACACTCCAACATGGCGCCCGACCGTCTGAGAAAATGTACATATTTATTTTAGCCAAGTCGGTTAGGAATGAGCCTAATACTGTATACAATGCTGGAGCCTTTGTTGTCCGTTGGAGATCAGTTCTTTTAAAAGGTCAAGGTCGCGATAGGGGTAGTTAAGTGACCTTCGTACTCCGCAGAGAAAGCTGGTGGTCGGAAAAGAATGGGGGGAGGGAGTCTCGTTGTCTGCCTCTCGCTAGATAGTTCATCCCACCTCAGCCGATAGGGCAGTGGTTACACGTGGGCGCGAGGCGCGATTCAGTTAGTGAGTGAGTTGAGGGTCGGAGCTGGGTGAAAGGAGCACGTGTATGCTGCTCGGTAGGAAGCTAGAAACCTAGTATGTCCTCGTGGATGGACGGAAATTTAGCGGTCTTGTGACACAGGCCGTTGAAGGTTCTCACAAGCACGTAGAGATTCTGTGCAAAAGAGCGGAGAGACTCCGACCGGTATTATTAGGAAGAACAATAGAGTGTTAGCAACGAGAGCTACACCACGACGAAATCGCACGTGCGAAACAACGCGCAACTGACTTTTTCCCACGAACGAAGTCTCCGATATACAGCCTAGTCTCTGACAGCATTTCTATGAATAAGGATTAAATTTGATTTAAATTTAGAAATCTGTGATGGATTCCTTTCGAGACCTGTCTCTTTGTTATTCATTCACCTCCCCTCCCTTGATCAGCAGATCTTAATATAACAAAGCTGAGAGAGCAGAGCGCCTGTTTGACCAATTATTACAAATTATTGGTTATCTAAGTAGCAGGAACCTTGACCTATTGTCTGTGGGGTGCGTGCTCCGGTGAACGAGCTTTGATTATAGAGCCTTGCAGGACGTTGGATTACGTAAGGCAGGTGGAGCATTTACGTTCGCCCCTACAACGTTCGTTCAATATAAAAGTTTCAACTTTTCATTTGGTAAGAAACGAAGTACTAAAACGATATATGTATGTCTGGATAGGTACATTCGTCACTAATTTTCCACATAATTTCCATCAATGTTGAGGCATTTGTCTCAACGCTGTACTAATTCATCGAACCCCTATGCACAAAAGTCCGGGCTCAGGCCTTCTAAAACCATCCTGACGGCGGCTTAGACAGCAGCATCAGTTTGAAAATGGCGACCTTTAAACTCCCTCTTCAGTGTCGGAAACAGATGAAAGTCTGTTGGCGCCAAATCAGGGCTGTGGGGCGGATGTGACAGCAGTTCCCACCTGGATACTGAACATTTTGCCTGTGTTTGTGCATCCGAGTATGGTTGGGCGTTATCGTCGCGCAGGATGACATTAGCTGAGAGGAGGCCAGGGCACGTGCGTCGAATTACCGCTTTGAGTTTCTCCAAGGTTTGACAATACCGGACGGCATTGATTGTTCGCATAGGTTCCAAAAATTAAATGAGCAGAATACTTCTAGCATCACAGAACACTATCACAAGCACCTTACCTGTGGATGGCGTCGCGTTGAACGTCTTTCGCACGGGAGACCCCCGGATGTTTCTATTCCATCGATGTCCTCTTGAATTCGGGAGTGGTGTGTTGAATGAAGGTCTCATCCGCTGTCACATTGCGCACGAGGAAGGCATTTTCGTCGTTCTAATAACGCATTAGACCATCCAGGCTGCAGCCCATTCTATTCTGCCGATGTTATGGAGTGAGTTGACGGGGAATGCAACATGCACAAACTTTGCGGTATCCGAAGTCCTCATGGATGATTTTGTGTGCTGTTCCAATGGAAAGTTTCAACTTTGATTCTCCTGCTTGATTAGCTGAGTTCATTTACTGCAGCGATGGCTTCAGCACTACTGGCCGTGGAGGTACGACCAGATAGATCTTCGTCAAAAAATGTCCAATCTCCCTTTCGCGAACTTGTTGCACCACCTTCTCACCATTTGCACAGACATTATGGAATCACCACACACAGCAACGAGTTTCCTGTGGATGTCATTGGGTGTACAGCCACTTGTCCACTTGTACTGTATTACAGCACGCACCTCTTCCTTACACCACGTCTCCAACACGCGTGCACCTGCCATGCTACTTGGCTCCTAATGATGTGAGCCCGGTGTTTCACTAACTACCTTCAATCCTTGCTGCGCTGAGCCTGCGCGTTCTTGTCTAGAGGAGCAATGAGGACGGGTACCTGGTGGAGATTGATCTCGCCAGATAACCCTGTGATTACCCTGCCTCCCATATGTTTGTAACAACTTTGACGGCATAGAGAAACTTATGTATTGAGTGAAATACGTAGGAAATGTACTCCCCATCAGATGGTCTGTATGTTGTTAATAGTCCGGGTTACACCAGTCCCAGCCTAGTGCATACGAGTGTCTCTTTTTTGGTGATTACGGCCTCACTCATGTTGTCTCGATAAGTGAACTATTTTTATATTCACACATGATGCTTCTCTCATCTGATCTGAATACTAGTGGGTGTCGCAATCTCTGCGACACAAATTGTAAACTGAACACAGAAACCGTTCCATTTTATAACATAAAAATTTTCGAAGAACGATTACATTGTATTTTCGGATGAAACTTCTTTTTTACGCTTTCCAACCGTAGGTTGAAGAAGCGTATATGCTTCAGCTTTGTCCGTCCGTCCGCCGTCTGTCTGTCCGTCCATCTGTCCACACGATACCTCGGGTATAAATGGTTCGATTTCGATGAAATTTTAGTATGTGGTAGGGGACCACTGGGAACGAACCATATTGAAAATGGATGAAATAAAGCCAAAGGTCACGATATAGGAGCGGGATTAATTCCGTTGCCGTTATGAGTCATAACGTGCGTAAATATGGTTCGATTTCAATGAAATCTTAGTATGTGGGAGGGGACCACCTGAAAACGAATCCTATTGAAAATGGTTGAATTGGGGTCAAAGATCAGGACATTGGAGTGGGATGCTTTCCGTTGCCCTTATGAATCATAACTTGCGTAAAAATGCTTCAATTGCGACAAAACGTTATCATGTTGTTCCGAAAGTACACTTTACGGGTTCTGTTGAATATCATCAAAATGGGGTCAAAGGTCAGGTCATAGGAGCAAGAATTATTCTACAGCCATTATCCTCATAACGTAATGATTTCTGGTATGTTGGAAAGCGTATCATAATCAACGCATTGCATGATTTTAATAACTTGCTGTATAATTACTCTGTTGAGAAAAGTATTGGCGTTTTGCGCAATTATGAAGCAACATATGAATCTGATGAAATGAATGTTGTATTAGTTTTAATGGAAAAAATAATATTTTCATTCACTGAGATAGCAGTACAGAATACGGAATCTAAAAAACGCACTACACTGCTGTTACAGCAAATATTCGTTAAAAGAATTAAGCAGAACAGAAAATATACACTGTGATGACGGTTTAGTAGATATATCTACCTAGTGACGTGTTATTCGCAATTAATCTGCATAATAGCCCGAATTCATCGTACCAAATTCTAGAAGCGGCATGCAGAAACGCTGATCGTTTTGCGCTGTTGCTGAAAATTGGACTGCGGTATAGTCTCTTAACAAACAGCTCGTTACACTTCATACTAGAAATGCTCCATGAAGTATCAATCCACGGATTTTGCGGGGCCATGAAGTACAGAAACCTTGTCGGCATGTTCATAGAACCATTCGGTGATGATAACGAACCATGTGAGCGCGTGCGTTATTCTTATGGACGTATTGATCTTCTTGAAGATAAATCATAGCCATGAAGAGATATACACTGAAGAGCAATTGAATTTGAGATACCTGTCTAGTAACGTGTAGCACCACCTTTCGTCCTGATGACGGCGGCGATTCGTCTCGGCATGGACTCGACAAAGTACCGGAAGCGTTGGGAAGCCATACGGATCCACGACCCCTAAACAAGTTCCCACAGTTCACGAAGATTTGATGGAGGGGGTCAGAACCTCGAAGATCTCTCTCGAATGCATCCCAGATGTGCTCGATGGGATTGAGGTAAGGTGACCTAGATGGCCAAAGAAACAAGGTCACGTCGGTGAACTGTTCATCTAACCATTCGGATACAATTCGGGAGCGATGGCACGGTGCATTGTCTTCCTGCAGGATGAGGTCCCCAGTGGGATGTTGAAGACGCACAAACGGGAGCAATTGGTCCTCCAGGGTATCCCGGTAACGTTGACCTAAGAGGGACGATGTCAGACGTACCAGGGGTCCCCTTTGAGTCCACGTAAGCAGTCCCCAGACGAGAATGCCACCCCCACCAGCTTGAAGATTACCCTGCTGGCAAGAATGATCCATCGTTTCATGTGGTTTGCGCCTTACTCGTATCCTGCCATCCACATGTACCAACGTGAATCTCGACTCATCAGCCCAGGCAACATTTTCCCACATTTCTAGGGTCCAGTGGCGATGTTCCCGGGCCCATGCTGATCTTTGCACCCTGTGATGTGCGGTCAGCAGCGATACGTTAGTGGGACGATGGCTTCTGTACCCCATAACGAGGAAATGGTTCTGGATGGTGTGGCTGCTTACACGTTTATGTGCACAAGCGTTAAATTGCCGAGTGATTTCTTGCACTGTGGCCCGTCTATCCGCTGTTACAATGCGAGCTAGGCGACGATGACCCCGCTCTTCCACACGCTGTTGTCCAAGGTAGTTGGCACTTGCAGGGATGGTTTTACCGGATTCGATGTACTGACGGTGCAGCCGTGACACAGTGGCTCGTGAAAATCCCAGTGCCTTCACGGCTTCCGAGATGAAGTGACCCATTTGTCGGGCCCCAACATTTTGCCCACGATCAAATGCGCTTAGATCCTTCGTCTTACCCATACTGCGTCCGACTCTTACTGATTCCGATCGCATCATTCGTTATATAGTCGGATTGCTGCATGCGTCATGTCGTTTCCGTTTACAGGGCCGCCCACAGCGCCACATTTGCATAACGCCAGCTGTCTCTAATTCAATTGCTCTTCAGTGTATATACACTACTATTTGCGAAAATTGCAACACCATGACGGACTGTTGGTAGTATCTTGAAACTTACAGGTATATGTACAACAGGTTAGGACATACAAATGTTAGGACATAAAATACGCACGGGGTTTCGCATTAGTGCCCTTTGTACTGTTCGGTCTTGGGTATAAAAGCTGGCTCAAACGAGATGTTGCAGTCAGGGGCCGCTGGTGGCCTAGTGGTCAACGTTCGTGACTGCGACGGTAAGGACCTCAGGTTCGATCCCAGGCAGGTACGACTCTTACTGATTCCCGTCGCATCACTCTTTATATTGTCGGATCGCTACATACGTCACGTGGTTTCTGTTTACAGGGCTGCCCACAGCACTACATTTGTATAACGCCAGCTGTCTCTAATTCAACTGCTCTTCAGTGTATTTTGCCTGCAGCGATGTTCAGATTAAACATGGTGTTGAGAGAAGGTTAGTAGATGGCGAGGTTATGCTCATCCCACATTCCGGTGATTGCTTTGTGACGTCACCGTCTATATTGCCATCGTAATCATCGTAAGACAAAATTGGTGTCGATACCTTGAATATGAGCTCCACTGTCAGGATCTATAAATGTTTTGCGTTATTGACTGTTAAATGAATGAAACGGCATAATTTATGAAATCTGAATAAATGCTATCAAAAAATGAGTCGTTACTCTTAGCCATTTAGACTTCCATAGAAAAAGTTGGAAATAGCTTCGCTTCAGAAATATGTTGGGTCCGGATAAAAAAAATAAAAAAAAGGAAAATTGTTATTCGATGTATTTCCTTCATAAAATGTATTTACAAAAAATATAGTCGTTAAGACGTCTATTATAACAAAATTATAAAAATGTATCGTGAAGTTTCAAATATATATCGTGAACTACTTTCTTTCACGTTGGTTGTGATCAGGTGGTATGTAAACAAAGCAGAACGATACACGGACAATCAGGAACTATTTGAAAGCGTTCTGATTCGGTAGTACAATCAGAAATTCTTTATTAGTATGTCCTGCTGTGTGTTTCCCCTTCTAAATTCATACAGAAACAGCAGAAATTCCCCTTGTAACTAAATTAACATTTAAAAGTATATGTGTGTACCCCACCTTTACGTAACAAAGATGTGCGATAGGTATTTTTGAAATCTTCGTTACTAAAACGTTTATGTTCACATGATTGTGAATTTCTTCTATATTTAATGTAAACGTGCTTTTGCATTAGCTTTTGTTTTGTGTTTGAGTTATAAACATTGTTGACAAGACATCTTCCTCCATAGCTACAGTTCGGATGTACATACCGCCTTCCTCGCAGAAGAATAATCGTGATTTCACTCAGTCACGTCGCGATTATTCGTCTGCGAGGAAGGCGGTATGAGTAAACCTTACTGTATATTAACCTTGGCGTTCAGATACCCTTTGATGGCCATCACAGGTCTTAATGCTCGCCACGAAAACTTTCCCCACACCAGCACAGCACACCGCCTTCACAGGCCTAAACTGTTGACCCCTGAAGGAATGACACCATGGCCTCATACCGCTTGCGCACCATTCGTATCCTACCGCTTGCGCACCATTCGTATCCTACCGCTGAGTGATGCAGAAGGAACCTAGATTTGCCGCCCCGGTGGCGCAGTGGTCGAAGGCGCTGGCCTCTGATCATTCGTCCGTAAGGGGTCCGGGTTCGAATCCCGGTCAGGCATGGATGTTGTGTTTGTCTTACGGCACTGGCTCTCTCCCTTCCCTGGAACCAGTGACCCTAAATAAGGGACGGGCGACTGCTTATAGCCCATTGCGTTGCTCACGGTGGTCGTTAAACCTCCAATCAAAAAAAAAAAAAAAAAAAAAAAAACCTAGATTTTTCCGTCCTGTCGACAGTTTTCCAGTTTTCAACGGACCACAGTCGATGCTGCCGTGTCTACAGGATTCGCAGTTTTGTGTTCTGCGCTAACATGATCGACAGTCGTTCCCGCTCTGACAGTCGTTTCTAGCGTGATCAGACAATCCTGCTATCATTATAATACCTAGTCGTCGATCATTTCGAGCCAGTTGTATAGATTTTGTCCACTTATCTTCTGCTCTCAAATGATTGGGCGTTCCGGACGTATGTCGTCTTCACCCATACAGCACAAAACGTTTCAGATATGTATCAATAATGTTGCAATCTCTCATTTTCGTTACACTTTCAGATATATCTTACAATTACGTTTCAGAAACATCTATTTTGGAACATAACTCTTTGTACATTACGGTCACGTTAAAAATAGCATTCCCCGATACTACTGTTTTATAATTTCCATTGCACATAATTGCTACCTTGATATTACATTCCTGCGATATTTAAGATTTTTGGATTTGGCAACGGCGTGGATGCGCATGCGCATCTATGCCATTTCACCGAAGCACTCTCGTATTCGTATTTCCATGTGCTACTGGGATATTCTTTAGTGATACTGTCGTACTCGAGTTCGCTAGTTAGTTGATTTAATATTTCATCCTTTTCTTTTGTGATTCAAGATTACCTGAAAGTAAGCAATTGTTTTGATTATTATAATTTTTAAATTCTAAAAAGCATTTTATAAAATCTAAGTAGATGGCTGTGTTGTTGTATTAGTATACTATACCAGCATGTTATTTTTTTTTCTTGAAGCTGAGAAATTTCATATTGGTAGGTATTTAGAGAAATGATAAATTTGATTTTCTTTCTTTTTTTCCTGAAATATAGTCTATTTCACATGTATAATAGAAATCGACACCCACATTTGGGACAGATTTTTTCTTTTGTTATGAATATGTAAACGCCGTCACTGTTCTTAATGGACAGCGGACGGCGTTGAACCTGTGAAAACGTAAACAATTCGTAATACGACTTGTTGCTTCTGAAACAGCTGTCGAGTGTAATATTTTTTATTGTGATTTTACAAACTTTATTACAACTATATTGTTCAACGTAGTAAATACGTAACAGTAATATGATGTTGTCACAAATATTTTTCAAATACGTAACAGTAATATGATTATGTCACAAATATTTTTCAAATACGTAACAGTAATATGATGATGTCACAAATATCTTTCAAATACGTAACAATAATATGATGATGCCCTAAATATATTTCAAATACGTAACGGTAGTATGATGATGTCACAAATATCTTTCAAATACGTAACAGTAATGTAACGAAGTTGTAAATATGTTTCAAATACGTAACAGTAACATGAAGTTGGTATGATGAGTTACAAAGACCTTTCACTGTAACGTATCGGTTATGTTTCAAAGTTATGTAAAGTTTGAGGACATTTTGACGTAACCGTAACGTTTCTGAAAAATTACTGTTACAAATTTTGAAGATGACAATCCGATTTTTGGCGTAAATCTGACAAGGATGGTAAGTCAGATAATATCCGAAAACTTGAAAATTTTCATCGTCCTGGAGCGGGACTCGAACCTGCGTCTCCCAGAAAACGCCCGGGTATGCTAATCACTACACCACCCACAACGACCAAGTTTAAGTTTCCGCTCAATTTGAATTTAACCATCGCAGGATTCACTAGTCGAAGCAACCGGCATTCAATCGGATTGTCATCTTCAAAATTTGTATTATATGGCGTAATCCCGTATTTCTTTCATGACTACTGTTATATTGCGCAACGTATCTGAAAAGTCTCAATGTTTCAGCGCTACGTACTTGTAACATATACGAAATATTCTGTGCTGTGTGGGTAATGGCATTTCGGCCATTACTGAACCTCGTACACTGTAACTATTAGGTGGTGTGAATTCACGGAAAATTTCTGAAAGTAACGTGCCACAATGATGCCGGTGTTTCTTGGTGTAATTTCAGTGTTTTTCAGAAATTTCCGTTTTTAAGAGTACTTGTTTATTTTAACTTCCGTATTTTCACAGATTTTCCGTAGTCAGAAATTCCGTTTATTTTTAGAAAAAAACCCATTTCAGGATTTTCCGAATTTAAACTGAATTTCCTCAAAATTGACCACCTTCCAGTTTTCAGCCCTTTCCCCAAATAATCCTTCCGCTCCAGTCTGGATCGAACCGCACTGCTTGTGTTGGTTGAACAGGAAACGCTCGCCTTTAACCACTGAGCCAGAGAAACTTGGAAATTCAAATCACATACATCGTAAAACAAATGCGCGACAATGCATTTTTTTGTCATTAATACGAATGCTTTAGATATTTTATTCTCTCTTAGAGCTTTTTATTTTTCTGAGTAGGTTTGTAATATTTTTTTCTGTAGGGGGAATTTTCACAAATTAAGCAAGTTTTCATCCTGATTCTTCGAAGCAACGGGCGGAATTTTTTTAAACTGATAATGACTTCCAGTTATATTTAAAAAAGGTAAAATGTACGTTTTATAGTAATATTTCACAAAAAACACCTCCTAAATATAAAATTTATCTTGATAGCTGACATAACTTTTGTCTTAAGTTGTCCAAAGACTGACACATCAACATCGTACACTGAGGAGCCATTACATAATGAGTACATACCTAATATGTTGTAGGACCCCCTCCCCCCCCTTTAGCCAGCAAAACAGCGGCCACTCGGCGAGGCATCGATCCGATAAGGTGGCGATAGGTATCCTGGGGTATTAGGTACCATAATATCAACAGTAGATCCTCCAGTTCCCGTACATTTCGAGGAGGTGGTGATTTACCGCGAACCAGCTTTTCCAAGTCGAACCAGAAATGTTCAATTGGGTTCATGTCAGGTGAATGTGCAGGCAAGGGCATTAACAGAAAATCACCAGCATGTTCCTCGAACTTCTTCTTGACAATTATGGCATTGTGGCATGGCGCATTATCCTGTTGGTAATAGTCATCACCAGCAGGGAAAACATTTGCCATGAATGGATTAACTTGGACCGCAACGTTGTTCAAATACCTGACAACTGTCCGGAATTGTGCTCTTAGGACAATAGGGCCGAAAGTGTCCCAAATAAACATCGCCCACAGCACAACACCGCCGCCGCCAACCTGTTTCCGCCCAACAGTGCATCCTGGTGCCATAGCTTCCGTTGGTAATCGGCGTATCCGCGCTCTTCCGTCTACGCCATGCACCAGGAATCTGAATTCGTCTGACTAGACCACTTTTTTCCTATCATCCACGGTCCAATCTGGATGAACTTGGGCCCATTTCATGCGTTGTTGGCGGTGACGTGCAGTGAGCATGGGGATCCGGCTGGGACTTCCACTACGAAAGCCCATGCGCAGAAGTCTGCGATGAACTGTGTGCTGTGACACATTGCCCTGATCACCATTGTTGTAGCTGAGGGTGATTTGTCGAACTCTGGCCGTGCGGTCGCTGTGAACAATGGGAGACAGTCTCCGCTCCTCTCTGGTATCGATGAGCTCTCTGGCATCGATGAGCTGCGGACGACACACGGCAGGACAACGGTTCGTCGTTTGGCCATCTTTGCACCATTTGTGATACATACTTACTACAGCGGCACGTGAACAACCCACAAGCCTCGCCGTTTCCGAGATTGTAGTTCTGAGGCGCCGTGACATCACAATTTGTCCTTTATCAAACTCCGATAAATCGGCAGCTTTTTCTATTCTGACTCCGAGCACTCTACTAACCGAAAGACGGTCTTTGGGTTGTACACTGAAGAGCAATTAAATTAGAGATACCTGCCTACTAACGTGCAGCACCACCTTTCGTCCTGTTGGCGGCCGTGATTCGTCTCGGCATGGACTCGACAAGACACCGGAAGCGTTGCAAAGCCATACGGATCCACGACTCCTGAACAAGCTCCCACAGTTCAAGAAGATTTGATGGAGGGGGTCAGAGCCTCGAACATCTCTCTCGATGGCTTCCCAAATGTGCTCGATAGGATTGAGCTTAAGTGACCTAGCTGTCCAAGGAAGCGAGGTCTCGTTGGTGGAGTTTTCATCTAACCAATCGGATACAATTCGAGAGCGATGGCATGGTGCATTGTCTTGTTGCAGGATGAGGTTCCCAGTGGGATGTTGAAGACGCACAAACGGGAGCAAATGGTCGTCCAGGATATCCCAATAACGTTGACCTGTGAGAGACAATGTTACACGTACCAGGGGTCCCATTTCAGTCCACGTAAACAGTCCCCAGATGAGAATGCCACCACCACCAGCTTGAAGAGTGCCCTGCTGGCAAGTAGGATCGATCGCTTCGTGTGGTTTGCGCCGTACTCGTATCCTGACATCCGCACGTGCCAACGTGAATCTCGACTCATCAGTCCAGGCAACATTTTTCTACATGTCTAGGGTCCAGTGGCGATGTTCCCGCGCCCATGCTGATCTTTGCACCCTGTGATGTGCGGTCAGTAGCGGTACCCTCGTGGGACGATGGCTTCTGTACCCCATAACGAGGAGATGGTTCTGGATGGTGCGGCTGCTTACACTTTTTTGTGCATCAGCTGTAAATTACCGAGTGATTTCTTGCACTGTGGCCCGTTATTCCGCTCTTACAATGCGAGCTAGCCGACGATGACCTCGCTAATCCACACGCTGTTGTCCACGGCAGTTGGCCCTTGCAGGGATGGTTTTGCCGGATTCGATGCACTCACGGTGCACCTGTGACACAGTGGCTCGTGAAAATTCCAGTGCCTGCACGATTTCCGAGATGGAGTGGCCCATTCGTGGGGCCCCGACAATTTGCCCACTAGCAAATGTGCTTATATCTTTCGTCTTACCCATACTGCGTCCGACTCTTACCGGATTCCCGTCGCATCACTCCTTATATTGTGGATTCGCTGCATACGGCATGTCGTTTCCGTTTACATTGCCGTCCACAGCGCCACATTTGCGTAACGCCATCTGTCTCTAATTCAATTGCTCTTTAGTGTATATATACTGCTCTGTGAACTTCACCTGCGCCACCGTTCTGTCTCCAGGTGCGCCCATTTCTCTAGGCTAGTGGTGGTCATAATGTAATGTCTGATCGGTGTATAATCATCTGTACAATAAGTTAAGTACCCGGTTTCTTACAGTAACTCAATATACATGTATAATAAATAGCTAGTGCACAAAATAGGGGAGAGGAGAAAAAATATCCTGAGCCACAATAAATAAAATCTAAGTTATATGCATAAACAATATACGATCTCGCTACGGAACTTCAAAATTTGACAGACGATTGAAACTTAAAAGTTAATCAAACCTCAAGTATTCTTAACAATCGCAGCTATTACGGGTAATTTCTCGTCATACGAATAGGAAAAAAAGTGAGAACGGAGTTTTTCCGTGAAATGGTTTCTGAAAATTCAGAATTTTCCCGTATTACGGAAAATCTATGAAATTCAGATTTCACGTAAAAGGTTGTATCAGAAATATGCTTTGTTAATTCACGAAAGAAATAACGAAAAGAGGCTCGTTACAGTGTATGACACGCAAAAAAATGCACATGAGATATGCATTCTTCCCTGTACGACTTACATAACATACGAAATGATTCGTTAAGCGTTTTCTTTAATTTCACTAGAAATTTTACGTTTGCACATTGTTCAGTTCTAGGTCCGATCAAAACGTTCCACGACTAGGCCGATATATAACAAAATACTTACGTTAATTAAGTCTTGCTATGATCTCCCACAAAGTAGTCTCCTTGGGCAGCGATACACCGCTTCGAGCGTTTTTGCCACTGTTGGAACACTCCCGAAAGCTAATCGTGTTAAGCATCGTCTGCGATTCGCGCTGGATCTCCTCCACGGTTTCAAGAAGGTGACTCTTGAGCTTCAGCTTCATCTTCGGGAACAGAAAGAAGTAGTAGGGGGCGAAATCCGGCGAGTAAGGCGGGCGAGAAAGGGTAGTCATGCTGTTGCGGCTGCAAAACCGGCGTGTTGCTAAAGCTCTGCGAGCCGCTGCATTGGCGTGATGGAACAGGAAATCGCTACTGCGCCAAATTTCAGGTCGTTTGCGGCGAATGTCCTCCCTAAGACTTAGCGGAACATCGCAGTAATAAAGGCTGGTGACGGTCTGGGCCTGCGGCGGAGGAATTCACGGTGCACAACCCCACGAATGCCGAAGAACGCGATCAGCATACCTTTGGTTGCGCTGCTGACCTGTCCGGCCTCATTCGGTCGTAGAGATGCCATGATCTTCCACTGCGACGACTGTTGCTTGGTCACCGGTTCGTAACCGTTGACCCAAGTCACTTCACGAGTGATGACCCGCGACAGGAACGTTGGCTCAGTCACCATCTGCTGACAAAAATCTTGACAGAGTTCGACACGGAGCGCCTTCTGTTCGGCGTTCAAAAAATTTTGCACAAACTCTGCAGCAATGCGGTACGTGTTCAAAACCGACGTCAGAATTTCTTGCACTGTTCCATATGACACATTGACGATGGTAGCAATGTCTTGAATGGTTCTACGACGATCCTCATGCACCAGTTCCCTAATTTTGTCCACAGTTTTGGGGGTTTTGCTCCTGGACGGTCACCCTCACCTCTCGTCGTCTTCCAGTTCCGTTCTGCCGCTCTTGAAGCGCGAGTGCCACTCAAAACACCTCGCACGACTCATTGCTTCATTGTCATAAGCCTGACGCAAAATTTCATGTTTCTCCGTTCTCGATTTGCTCAGTTTGACGCAGAATTTGATGTTCGCTCGCTTGCAGTCCATACCAAAATCGCAGCTGTGTACTGAACGTGGCCACCAAATATCGTGTAGCACAGCTCCCGATGTTCACAGAACGACGCCACTCGGCACAAGGACTCATGAAAGTCACCGCACTCGACAGCTGCTCGCGCATTCGCGTACTTCCCTTTGTTGACGCGCTTCGTATCCAGTCTCGGAACTTTTTGATCGGTCTACGCATTTTCGTTGACACGTGCCAGGAAACTAATGCAGAGGGTGACGTGAATTTTGCATTAGCGCCCCGAAAAAACAGTCTTGTTGGGCCAGCACTATGTTGCAGCTGCCAAACCGTCAATAAAATGTCCGGGCCGCCAACAGAAGGGCTAGCAATTCAGGCGAGCATCTGGCCAACAGTTGGCTCCTCCATTTGCTGTCGGATGCAACAACTGGGCCATCAGTTATCCATCACAGACAGTAGCTGCCACAAGTGACTATTCAGCGGCCCTGCAAGCACGTGCCATAAATGATGGCTAGCCTAATGTGGCCCGCTAGTTTCCCGGCAGTGGCAGCCGGCAATTATGCTACGTAACTGATGGCTTGCCGAATCTTGTCCGCCAATTCCCCAGTTGCAGCCAAAAAAAAAGTATAACCGCAGTTTCCCAAAGCTAATACAACTACTTTTGTCTTCTCCTTACAAAACTGTTTCACTGCATCATTGCGCTGGGGAAATTTTCACAATAGGTCCGGAAAACACTTGTTTGGATCTAGTAGAAAACGAACCAATGACTGTCAGTGTGAGGAGCGGGGGTTCTACCAACTGGAATAATTTGGCCCGCACCATCATGGCTTGAAGCTGACCCTCTTTTCTGCGTAATGTGTAATGAATGATTCTCTATTTCATTTTACAATATTGCGAGGTATTTTTCATAAATGTCAGTTTCATATAGTTCATAAATTTATTTTTTCAACGTACGATTGCTTTTCTTTACCTAAATAAAACTTCACTTTTTCAACGAGTGTAACAACTTAAAGGCCCTTTCCAAACTTTCGAGTAGGCCTTGTAGTCTTGAAAGGCGATTGCTAAATTAATATATTTACCCGTTCATGCCACCATCTGTTACATTTTTAACGTTGTGTATTTCTTTTCCGCGGTCCGAAGCTACATTTGTTTCAAAGACGAAATATATTTTATTTTACTTCTCGTTATTTTTAGAAGTGAATGCCACCGGTCTTGTGTATTCAACCCATGATGAGTACATTATATCTACATAGCGTTGCTGTTTCTTTTAATAATTGATGAATTTTGTACGCGTGTATTTTACAGCTATAATCTAGTTTTTCATGGTTAATCTGTTATCTTCGTCGACGTGGCATTTCATTAGGAAATTAATTCGCCTTTCTACATATGCTTCTTTTTTAACATCCACTAAAATAACACGATGGTGATAGCGTCGTCTTCAACTAACTGGTACCACGAGAGACACAGTACGTGTTGCTTCTGCGCATGCGCAGTTCCATTGCTTCCAACTGGTGTTGGGGTTTCATCGGTTGCCAGCTACGGGCTACTAGTGGCACTTGCTTGGTGGCCCGCAATTTATGGCGATGCTGCAGGGCCATCAATGGCTGCCACCAACGGACCACTACCGGGTCGTGAGTTATCCATCACAGACAGTAGCTGCCACAAGTGACTCTTCAGCAGCCCTGCAAGCACGTGCCATAAATGATGGCTAGCCTAATGTGGCCCGCTAGTTTCCCGGCAGTGGCAGCCGGCAATTATGCTACGTAACTGATGGCTTGCCGAATCTTGTCCGCCAATTCCCCAGTTGCAGCCAAAAAAAGTATAACTGCAGTTTCCCAAAGCTAATACAACTACTTTTGTCTTCTCCTTACAAAACTGCTTCACTGCATCATTGCGCTGGGGAAATTTTCACAATAGGTCCGGAAAACACTTGTTTGGATCTAGTAGAAAACGAACCAATGACTGTCAGTGTGAGGAGCGGGGGTTCTACCAACTGGAATAATTTGGCCCGCACCATCATATCTTGAAGCTGACCCTCTTTTCTGCGTAATGTGTAATGAATGATTCTCTATTTCATTTTACAATATTGCGAGGTATTTTTCATAAATGTCAGTTTCATATAGTTCATAAATTTATTTTTTCAACGTACGATTGCTTTTCTTTACCTAAATAAAACTTCACTTTTTCAACGAGTGTAACAACTTAAAGGCCCTTTCCAAACTTTCGAGTAGGCCTTGTAGTCTTGAAAGGCGATTGCTAAATTAATATATTTACCCGTTCATGCCACCATCTGTTACATTTTTAACGTTGTGTATTTCTTTTCCGCGGTCCGAAGCTACATTTGTTTCAAAGACGAAATATATTTTATTTTACTTCTCGTTATTTTTAGAAGTGAATGCCACCGGTCTTGTGTATTCAACCCATGATGAGTACATTATATCTACATAGCGTTGCTGTTTCTTTTAATAATTGATGAATTTTGTACGCGTGTATTTTACAGCTATAATCTAGTTTTTCATGGTTAATCTGTTATCTTCGTCGACGTGGCATTTCATTAGGAAATTAATTCGCCTTTCTACATATGCTTCTTTTTTAACATCCACTAAAATAACACGATGGTGATAGCGTCGTCTTCAACTAACTGGTACCACGAGAGACACAGTACGTGTTGCTTCTGCGCATGTGCAGTTCCATTGCTTCCAACTGGTTTTGGGGTTTCATCGGTTGCCAGCTACGGGCTACTAGTGGCACTTGCTTGGTGGCCCGCAATTTATGGCGATGCTGCAGGGCCATCAATGGCTGCCACCAACGGACCACTACCGGGTCGTGAGCGGCAGATTTCAGCCAGCAGTGATCCGTCAGTGCCAGTGGATGGCCAGCAGTTTCCCAACAGTTGTGTTTTTGCTGGTCGGTTACGGATTGTCCATTGTGAACGGTTTCCAACTCACTTTCAATCTACAACGAGCGCTTCATTTGCGACATGCACAAACTCGTTTTTTCATAGCCATACCTCGTGTAATTCAGACGACAAAGCCTAAATACATTAAGCACTTTTAAAAATGTATTAATACAACTTGGTTTTCTCTGTCTTTGCCCTTTGCAGATTTACCTAACTGTTGGGCTCACGCTTGTTATTCTATATAGTTAAGAATTTACTTATTTATCTCCTATGAGTGGCTGATTTCTCACGTGATAGACTACACGAGCTACTATTGATCGGTAAAACTTTTAGAAAATAAATAAAAGGCTCTTCTAATTTACTAACTCAGGTGGTGGAGCAAGAAACCTCGTCAAGGGAAATCTAAATTGGCTCTATACTAATCGCAGGCTCAACAGTAAACATCACACTGAAAAAGAAAAAAAAACAAGGGGCAGGAAGAAGCTTCGCTTTTACTGAGAAAAGAAACGAGTGAAGCGATGTGGTGTTCACATTATTCCTACGAAAAAGTTCTACAAAAGAAGATAAATTTCTAAGAGGCTGACAAAATATAAAACGAAAAAAAAAAAAACCCCTTCCAATATCACTCGGAGAAAGCTTGTTAATTAGAAGTAATCTCAAAAAGGTTCAAATTAAAGCCCATCTAATTAGGTGTGATTAGTGTCAGAGTTTCAAAACAAATTAACTAAGAGTAAGGTCAGAAAAAATGATGTTCTGTAATTCAGAAAGAGGACGTGAATGCAAAAAGAAATTCCACGTTGATCAAAATTGAAGCTATTTTGTACTGGAGAACATGTTGACTGTGTATATTAAAAACTGGGAAAGAATACTTCCTAGTGACTTCTAAAAAAATGGTATACCTTTTAAATGTTAAATCACAAGACGCCATAAGTAACATATCATTTGGTTTAAAACGTTCACGAATGAAACAAAGCGAGAATTGTGTTCTGGAACAGTAAGACACGTGATTCCAAAAATTGATGTTGCGTATTTAATTTCAAAGAACAGCAGAAAAAAATTGGAGAAGGTCGAAATTCCAAATTCATCGGGGGATGGAGATCGAAACAGCGTCTCCGCGCATCGGAGTCAGTTCTTCTAACCGATTAAACTACACCGCTGGAATGTATCGCTGCAGATATGTCGTCTTGACATAGCTTCACCTCTGTACAAGGGCAACGTCAATAAAATTCAAATTATACATGGATTTTGGAGCGAAAATCATATTTTTAGTATTTATATCCTAAAGTTTATTTTTTCTAATGGTATATTGACCGCACGGTTTTGAATTCGGGAATGGATTCTAAAAATGAATTTTCTTCAGACCCAAATTAGAGATTTAAGTTGTGACGAAAGAAAAATTTCAGCATGCATTCCCATGGAAACCAATAAATATAGATTGTGCGCCAATGATTTGCACAGCGAAGTGACAAATTATTAGCAACCTCTAATTAGACACGTTTCATGTTCACTTATACACTGAGTGGCCACTTTAGTATGACCACCTGATAGTTTTAAGCAAATCAGCGATTGCTGCACGCTGTTGCCGCCAGAGGGCGAGGCTAGTATAAAAAGGGAAAGCTTAGTGCTTGCGACAGTAGTAAAACTTATTTTTGGGTGACGAGATGGGTAAAAAATTCGATGTGACGGACTTTCAATGAGGGATGGTTGTAGGAGCTCGGAGCCATGAAGCGAGTATCACCGAAACCGCCGCATTCGTGAAATGTTCCAGAGCAGCTGTTGTTAAAGTGTTTAAAGACTGGACTGTCAGCCAAAAAACTGGGTCTCTACGTGCAACGTGTGGTCGTCATCGACTAGTGACTGCTCGGGCGGAACGGAGAGTGTTCAGACTGGTAACAGACAACAGAAGGGCAGCAGTGCAGCAAATTACAGACCATCTTGATCAAGGATTCCCTCAAATGATCTCTGCACGCACTATTCGCCTTACATTGCATCGGATGGGATATGGCAGCCGAATGCCTGTTCCAACACCTTTGCTGTCTGCAGTTAACAAGAGAAAACGTCTCCAGTTCGCACAGGAGCACAAGGATTTGACAGGCGATAATTGGAAACAAATTATGTGGTCCAATGAATCATGTTTTCAGTTGCACCATGCCGATGGCCGAGTGACAATTTGGCGGAAACAGCACGAAAGCATGGACCCCAAATGCATTGCTACAACCCTTCAATCTGGTGGAGGCAACGTTATGGTTTGGGGAATGTTTTCCTGGCATGCTTTGGGCTCTTTAATTCGTGTTGATCAACGTCTGACTGGCACATCATATCTAAACATAGTTGAGGACCAAGTGCATCCTGTCATGTGGATGGTTTATCCCAATGGCAATGGCTACTTTCAACAAGATAATGCGTCCTGCCACAGTGCTCGTATTGTAGAGGATTGGTTTCAGGAACATGTCGGTGAGTTTACTTTGCTTAGGTGGCCCCTACAATCTCCAGATCTCAACCCCATTGAGAATTTGTGGGATGAAGTTGAACGAGCCATCAGACAGCTGGATCCACAACCCTGCAATTTCGCACTCCTGGAAAGTGCTATTCATCAAGCACGGTGTCAGATTCCACGAACCACCTATCAACATCTCGTGGAGTCCATGTCACGAAGAATCGACGCAGTATTAAAGGCAAAAGGTGCCCCGACGAAGTACTGAGGGGGTAGTCATTATAAAGTGGCCACTCGGTGTATACGTAACGTTGACATGGCTTTATAAACAGCTCACTGCAAAAGATTCAGAAGCATAAGATGCGTAGATAAATAATCAATACAAGGAAGATTCGTGATTTGAGCAACTTTGAAAGAAGTCTGATAATGGCTGGCAGGTGCAAGCATTTCACAAATGGCAAATATTCTCGAGTATGCAAGAACAACTGTATGGAGTGTTGTCTAACTTGTGAACAAACAAAAGAAAAATAAATTAATGAAATACAAGCAATCAGCTGTCTTAGTGTGGGCGGAAACGACAGGTAGATATTCTAGCTGAAAGTCAGTTGCGGGGGGATTATACAAGGTAACAGACGAACTCCATTGCATCAATTAACAGATCAGTACAGCAGCGATATCCATAGGATAATTTAAGGACACACAGCCCGATGCACATTAACGTGAATGGTCTATAACGTCAGAAGTTCCTTTGAGTGCTACTCGTATCTGTTAATACTGACTAATTCGTTTTATGTCACCATAGGAGGGTTCGTTTCTGTGATCACAACTGGGTTCCTGAGGTCCGGAAAACGGTTTTCTAGTCCAGTGGATCATATTTTCAGTTAATGTGGCCCGAAAGGTCGGGACAGATACTGGCGTAGATAACACAAATTGATGTATTCCTACTGACTAATGTTATATGTATATTCTGGTAGACGGGGTCGGATGGAACTTCTGCGGGTCCCTGAGCAAAATATCTGTGGGTGACTTAGAAAATAAATCTCCTATTTTGATAAAGTCGTCACATAAAAAAACTGTCCGTTGTGACCCACTATAGAGGTGAAGTTCGTGCCAAAACGATAAACCTGCAACGATATATTCCGTCGGTGTAGCTTAGTCGGTTAGAGCGACTCACTCTCGATCTCCGTCACCAACACATTTCTGCTTCCACACAGTAAAAAAGCACATTAAATCTATTATAAAAAATATTATCTAAAAGAAGTATTCGCTTTAAGCTTAAGAATAATATGGAGTGAAAGCTCAGAGAGTAAAAACCATTCTACCCCTCGATTTCCTTTCCGGAGAGAGAGAGGGTTAAAATTGTATTGCGACTCTGATAAAAACTTCCTGATAAAATGAAAACTTCAAATAATCCGCGAAGAGAATATTTTTTCGTAGCGAATATATATATAATGAGGATTCAGTTTTTCTTTCCTGAAATGTTGTATCTTAGCTGTAGAGTTTTGATGCAAGGTGGAGGAACTGATAAATTAGTAACTTCTTTAAATATTGGTAAGCGTTCACATATGAAAATTGCTCTTAATTTTTAAATTTCCAGTACTGGTTCTAACGTCACCGAACAATTGGCCCCCACAGATAGATAAAAGAAGGAAGCCACACAGAATGATAAAATTAAGTTGCTATTTTATGAATCCACAAAATATAAAGGTAGGTACCAAGATTGTGCCGAAAGTAATGCAAAAGTGGGCATAACTTCTAAATTAAGTGACAGATGTCTTTCAAATTGCGCGTGTTGGAAAAGTAACCCTTTCTCTATGGTACCTTTTCTTCTTCACTGCAGGTAAATAATGGATTAGAAGCAAAAGCAAAGTGCCGTCATTGAGTTCTTGACGAAGGAAAAGTGCCGGCTGTCCGACATTCACAGACGGCTAGAGAATGTTTACGGTGATGACACCATTGACAAGAGCAATGTGCACAGATGGATAAAGAAGTTTAAAGAAGGGGAAACTAGCACTGAAGACACCACGCAGTGGGAGGCCATCATCTGCGACTACTGACACGAATCGTCAGTGAGTGGAGGAATTAACTCGTGCAGAGAGAAGAGTTACAATCTGTCAGCTTATTGCACAACTGGACTGTGGTCACAATGCCATGCAGAAAATGGTAGAAAACTTAGGGTATCGGAAAGTGTGTGCAAAAGTGGGTACCTTGGAAGTTGACACCTGATTTGAAGGAGAGAAGGGTGGAAGTCCGCTCTGATCTGCTGGAAGCGTTTGAATCCAATGGACACACATTGTTTTCCAATATGGTGATAGGGAATGTAACGTGAGCGTATCCATACGATCCGGAAAAGAAGAATCAATCCATGGAATGGCGTCACACCTCTTCACCAAGGCCCGAGCAGTTCAAGAGCCAGCGATCAGCACATAAAGTCATGGTGACTGTTTTTTGGAGTGACAGCGGTGTCATTATCCTCCTTGATTTCTGGAACGTGGCCGTACCGTGACCAGATAGCGGTACACTGGGACACTCAAGAAGCTTAGAGAAGCCATAATGAGGAAGAGACCGAACAAGAATCTGAAGAGCATCCACATTCACCATGACATGCCGAGACCACACACATCTTTGGCAACAAATCAGGTGATCAGAAAATTAGGTTGGTTGGTGGTCCCCCATCCACGGTACAGCCCAGATCCGGCGCCCTACGACTTCCATCTGTTCGGTCCAATGAAGGACAGTCTCCGGGGACAACAAATGGATGACACAGACAAGGTGAAAGGGGCTGTGAAAAAGTGGGTAGTACAATCCACTCCTGAATTTTTTCAAAGAGGATTCGAGAGTTGTGTTCAACGATGGCGCAAATGCATCGCTTGTAATGGAGACTATATTCAATAGTACTTTTGTACAGAGAAATAGTTACTCTACCAACTTGTTCAATTTGTACGATCTCTGCCAGTTAATAAAGAAGTTATGACAACTTTTACATTACTTTAGGTACAACTCTCGTACAATTATCATTTGAAATCTACAAATCTCAGTACCGGTACGACGAAGGCTATAACCTATTTGAAAGTGGGAGGATCGGAATCTAGAAACAAAAAACATTTGTAAAACATCTTTTTAAGTGTATGGCGCTCCAAATGTTAAATAGTAATAAAGATAATGAAATCTGCAAATAATGAATGCTTTTATTTTCTAAACTGCGGGGTACGAGGTTCGGGACAATAACCCCTGTTTCCCCTTCAGCCCAGCCGGCCCTGCTGGTAGAGGCTTTGCAATATAAGAGTGTCTATTTTCATGGAGAGACTTGGGTTCCTCAGTACATCTAGAACAACACTTGTATAACACGAGGTATCGGAACATCATTTCAGACCAGAAACACCCGTATATTGGTAGCGCGTTTTCTGACGGTGAAGGCTTTCTTTAGCGGGTATGTGCGCTACGCCACCGTAAGACATGGATCCTCACTAAGTGACTCCATGAGCAAGAGTGTTACGTCAAATTGTGAAAATGGCTTCAACGGTCTCATAATCTTAATTCAATTGAGCACATGTGTGGGATGCGATTGAGAGAGCCATTCATAGCGGATGTGCTCCTCCAACAAACATTCAAAAATTGACAGACGCCAATCGTTGAATGGCCACACACATCTGTAGAACGATATCAAAATTTATTTGAATAAATGCTACATCAAAGCCTGGCCTTTAAGGCCGAGGGTGACCCAATACATAGGTAGATAGGTGTTCTTAATAATTCGCTAATTCAGAGTGTGGTATGCGGTGTGAACGGAAGGAAGGACGGATTTCGAACGATAACACGCCATTAAGGTGGTTCCACCTCAAATCTCTGCCTTATGTTCTTAGTAATTCGCTAATTCAGAGTGTGGTATGAGGTGTGAACGGAAGGAACGACAAATCTCGAACGATAACACGCCATTAAACGAAACGATTAGGTAAAGAAAAGAACCACACTTCAAATGGAAAATAAATTGGAGAACATGAATAAAGAAATGCCATTAAGGTGCGTCGCATAAATATAGAGACAGTCTATTTTGTGCCGTGAACGCAATGCGAATATAGGTAGGAAGATGAAGTGGTACCTAATTAGACATAACCCTACAACAGAGTTTCGATACGTCGAGATGTCCGGATTGTGTGAAAAGAACACCACAAAGTGAATTAATGTAATTTAAGGTGTCTCATAAATATAAAGACAACTACACTGGGGTGCAAGCATTAAGGACGAGACGGTTTTTCAAATGTAACGTCATGCAGAAGTGCTCCACATCGACTCAAATCATGCCATGAGATCCCTATGGTGTAAGAATATGGGACAAGTGAGCAAAACCGTTCAAACAAGGAATCCAAAGGATACAAAGGCACTTTATTGAAAAAGTAGCTTCAAGCACAACTGAACAGAAGACAGAAACGTCCATGTGACAGGCGGCTGCCAAGAAAAATCCAGTCTTTAGTAGGGGATATGATCCCCCCTGACGTCTTTGTAGGATTTACAACGTCTGTCCATGCTGAGGACGAGGTTGTCAAGGAGCTGTGTAGGCGTCGCGGCCCATTCCTCTTGTAGCGCCAATCGCAGCTGCCAAGAAAAATCCAGTCTTTAGTAGGGGATATGATCCCCCGTGACTGCGTTGTAATATTTACAACGTTTGTCCATGCTGAGGACGAGGTTGTCAAGGAGCTGTTGAGGCATCGCGGCTCATTCCTCTTGTAGCGCCAATCGCAGGTGCGGAATCGTTGATGGCGGCTGGTGACGTGATGCCAAGCGTCTTCCGGGAAGGTTCCACGCGTTTTGATTGGATTTAGGTTGGGGGACCTTGCGAGCCAATCAATGAGTTGAATATCTTCACTCTCCAACAGCTCTGCGACAGCCACTGTACGATGAGGTGTAGCGTTGTCGTCCATGAAGAGGAACTCAGGACCTACAGCACCTCTACACAGACGTAAGTGAGGCAGGAGAACCTCGGTACAATAGCAGACACCAGTGACTGAACCTCCTTGGATGATGTAGAGGTCAGTACGGCTAACAAGCATGATACCGCCCCAAACGAGAACTCCGCCACCTCCAAACTGGTCCCTTTCGATTAAGTTGGATGTGTGATTGCGTGTTCCCTGCTTTCTCCAGATGTGTATCCGTCCGGTAATCACTCGTCAGACGAAATCGGCTCTTATCCGTAAAGAGATTTCGACCCCATTGCTGATGTGTCCAGTTCTTGTGTTCCTGGCACCACAGAAACCGCCGTTTCGGATGAGCAGGCGTTCATAGCACCCACCGTACCGGTCGTCGTGCAAAACACCACCTTTGTGCAACCTCCTGGCCACGGTAAAACGCGATAACGGACATCCAGTTGCCTGTTGCATGTGCCGGGCGATTTCTCTCGCTGTCTGCCGTCTGTCTCGTCTCGCCTCTAGGACAATATACCGGTCGTCCGTCGCCGTGGTTACTCGTGGACGACCACTGCTAAACTCTCGGACAGCTGTTCCTGTCTCTCCAAGCTCGTGAAACGGTGCTGTGAGCGATCCCGAACTCCTCGGCCACACTAGTCACACTTCGACCTTCTTCCACCTTCCCAATGACGTGACCTCGGGTAAAGTCATCCAGATGTCGTCTACTGGGCATATCACACGGTGGCAGCAACTCGACGTCGTTCAAACCGATGTACACCGAATTGCTGAGCGTACACCGTCCGTGTGCTTTGTACCCTTTCGACACCCCCTCACCACGTCATGCTTCACATATGCGCATGCCTAACCGTATCCGACCCTAGTCTATCTCCTGAGTGGTCTTTTGGTTCATTCTGCCTGTTCGTTCCGCTGTTATGCAAATTTCTCCTCTTCGTCCTTAATTTTTGCACACCGGTGTATGTAAAATAGCCACACGCAAATGAGATGTACAAATTAGCATGTCATATGAACGCGCATGGGCCGTAATTCAGTCCAGCCTATAAAAGACAGCGGACCTGCCGTCAGACATTCATTTGCCGAAATGCTACGCAGCAGTCAACTTTCTGGTGAGAAGGTGCAGATGATTTTGAGACTGAGAGCAAATGGATTGCCTGTAGCGAACTTTTTTAAAGCCATGGGGAGGAGTAGGGCAGTCATTTATAAGACGTTATCGAAACGCAGTGCGTTAACTGTTAGAAAACGGGCTGGAAGGCCTCGAATAACAACCAAACGAGATGACCGTGCCATCATGCGTTGAGTTTCATCCCAAAAGTTATCACTACGTCAGGTTTACCGGACAGTTAGTTTCACCGTCTCAAAGGACACAGTTCATCGACGAATCAAGGAAAGTCTCAACATTGTGCTCCGTAAAATGCGCCATCTGCCATACCTCACGCGGCACCACAAGAAAGCTAGATTGTTATGGGCAAGCAGCCACATGCACTGGACGGAAGAGTGGATCACAACTATTTTCTCCGATGAGGAAAAGTTCAACCTGGACGGCCCTGCCGGTTGGAACTGTTATTGGTATGATTTAAGCCGCGAGCCACGCTCCTTCTTCAGCAGACAGAAAGGAGGGGAGTCTGTGATGGTCTGTGGAGCTTTTGCGTTCAATGGGACAACGGAAATCGCTTTTCTACAACGCAGGCAAAACTCCGAAGCGTATCAGGACATACTCAGAGGCCACCTTCTACCATTTGCCGAAACTCTAGCGGGTGTTGATTATCTGTTCCAGCAAGACAATGCCTCTATCCAACGGTCTGCAGCAACGAAAAGCTGGTTTAACACTCATCGTCCAGTCCCGGACGATTCGTCCAACGACGATTGATCCAATGCAGATTCGTCCAAAGGGACAATTGGTCCAATGCCGATTCGTTCAATGGTACGATTCGTCCAATGGTACGATTGGTCCTACGCCGATTTGTCCAATGATATCATTTTACCAACGGTAAACTGTTTTATTTTCCAGAAGAGAATAATGATTTAAATTATTCTGCTCATTATATCCTTTTGAAAGATCATTTCCGTATATTTGGTAATTGTAAACATTTTACATAAACCTGGTAAAAACCACTTAATGGAGCATTTCTCAGCTGTTTACAAAGCACCTAGGCGCGGGCCTTTTTAGAATATTTTAAGTTACAACCTAGATATTTGGTATTTGTAAACCTTTTATAAAACCTTATAAAAAGCACTCATCGTATCTTTTCCCAGGTCTTTACAAGGCACCTAGGCCGCGGGCCTATGAATTAATATTTCGTGCTTAATTAAAAGCGCAATATAATTAACTTTATTTAATATGTAAACATTGCTGATCTGACATCGGTAGAATAAAAACTGTTAAAAAGGCCTAGGCCTCAGGAATTAATATTTCGTGCTTAAGTAAAAGCGCAATATTATTAACTTGATTTAATATGTGAACGTTATAAATCTGAAATCAGTAGAGTATAAGCTGTTAAAAAGAACTAAGCCTATGACCTATGAATTAAAATTTCGTGCTTAAGTAAAAGCGCAATATTATTAACTTGATTTGATATGTAAACGTTATGAATATGACATCGCTAGAATAAAAACTGTTAAACCCGACCAGAACGTTTCCATTGGCAAGTTGGCGGAACCCCACTGCATGCTACAAACAGAAACGGAAAACTAGTATTTTATATTATTTCATGCAAAAGAGAAACATTGAAGTTGATTGAACGGCTCGCTCGTACATCAGTAACTTCATACAGCAGCAAGGGCAGTATAACAAAAAAACGCGATTCTGAAAAAAAAAATAGGTAACCACAATATTACGAATGAAATGTAACATTATTTTACATTCTTTGTACTACCGGTACTTTCGTATAACATGGGATATAAAATCACAACAGCTGAGATTTTCATAACACGAGTATGACTTCGGACAGATAGGACGGAATTGGACCAATCATCCATTGGACGAATCGGCATTGGATCAATCGTCCCTTTGGACGAATTGGCATTAGACCAATCGTACCTTTGGACCAATTGTCCATTGGACGAATCGGCATTAGACCAATCGTCCCTTTGGACGAATTGGCATTAGACCAATCGTACCTTTGGACGAATCGGCATTGGACCAATCGGCATTAGACCAATCGTCGTTGGACGAATCATACCAGACCCATCATTGTCTGACCGTAGTTTATTGGCCAGCACTTAGTCCAGATCTAAACGCTATCGAGAACATCTGGGGTATCCTCGCTCGTGATGTGTATGGGAATGGACGGCAGTTCTCAAGTGTGATGGCATTGAAAGAGCAGATTGAACGAAGCTGGTACGCACTCCGTCCAGAACACTTACATCACTTGGTGGACAGCATGCCCAATCGGGTTTTCAGTGTTATTCGAAACAACGGTTCCACTATTCATACCGGAGGTGTTCATAACTGGTAAGTTGAGACAGCGTATTTCTTTTTTTTTTCTTGTACTTGGCGTTGGAATTGTTATGTTTCCGTCAAACTATTGTGCAGCTGCGTGTTCTATGCTATTTTTGCTATAAATATGAGGTGCACATTTCAGCTCGCTGTTGTTTCTTTTTTATGGAGAATTTGCTTTGTCTCTATATTTATGTGACGCACTATATAATGCAAAATTGGAGAACTGATGATATGAGAAGGATAAAGGAACTAAAATGTGTTTTTTGTTTAGGGATTTTTAACGCCCACAGTGAGCAACTCCATAGGCTATAAGCAGTCACCCATCCCTAATTTATGACCGCTGGTTCCACGGCCAGGTAGGTACCCAGTGCCATAAGACAAACAAAACATCCATGTCTCACTGAAATTCGAACCCGGATCAATCTTGGAGAAATGGTCAGAAGCCAGCGTGTAGACAACTGAGCCACCGGAACGACACAATGTGAAATTCCTCTAATGCTGTTCCTAGAAAAACATAATGTGATTGTAGTCCTGTTATCGCGCTAAAAATTTCAAGTAGTTAATGTATTTCACTTTTGACTTTTCGAAGGATTATTTCCACTGTCATTTTATTGTTTGTCCGCCATTTTTAAAGTTCATGTCAGAAAACACTTGCAGTAATGCGTTCAGGTGAAAACTCAGTACAGTCTAAATGCGTAATTTTTCTGTGACATCAGTTTGACAATCGCGTACATTGAATACAATTTTCCAAGTATTGTTTTCAAATTGCATGTCTTAATTCACTTCTGCTGTGAATGTACTATACTGTGCAAATTAATTCGGACAAAGTAAAAAATCACTCTTTTTTCAAAACTATGCCTTTATATCATTCTATGCCTTGATATACACTGATAAATACCTGTATTAGTCTGAAATATGTCCTCCTTTAGCAGAAATGACCTCTTGAATTCGTTTTGGCAGTGACTCCACTAATTGAGTGCACATATTTGTGACTTAATAATCGTGGAACCACACTTTTATAGCATTCGTTATCATGCGTTCTTTGGTTGTACAGTCCATTTTACCTAAACGTCTCTTCAAAATATTCCACAAGTTTTCTATGGGATTTACGTCTGGTGAATTTCCAGGCCAATCAAGCAAATGAATTTGATTTTCCAGCATGGAATTCTGGACCAATTTCGAATTGTGGGGCCAAGTCATGTTGAAATGTCCCGTCAAAAGTTTGCAAGAATGGAACAATCGTACGTTGTAATATTTCTACGTACTTGGCTGAATTAATCATACCTTGAACAGGAATTAAGCTTTCAGTTCCATTTGATGTAAAAAAACCCAAAATATCTGTTTCAGAGAGTGTTTTACAGTTTGTTCGACATGCTCAGGTCTTAAGGGTTCACAGTTGCTTCATCTAACGACATTTGCTTCGTAACCCTTCACAAATAAATGAGTTTCATCACTGAAAATTACCTTTTTCCAGTCGTCAGCAGTCCATGATTTATGTTTTTTGGCCCATGCTAAACGTTTTATCTTCATTTTCGCACTCAAATATAGTTTCTTCGTTGGTCTTCTTGCCTTTCGGCCAACTTCCAGAAGCCTACGGTGTACAGTTGAATCACTAACATCACAACCACTTGCCAATAAATCTCTTTGAAGGTGGGTGCTTGTTTTTTTTATTCATTTTACTATTTCTGATTAGATATTTATCGCTTCGTGGAGTTGTTTTTCGTTTTCTTCCACATTTACCTCTCCTCTTTGGAGACGATGATCCAGATGCATTGTATCGCGTAAGCAGTCTTGATACACTTGATTTGCCTACACCAACTGCAGAAGCGATATCTCTCACTGTCATAGAAGTGTGATGCTTCAGAGCAATTATTTTCGCACGCTTCCTTGTGGAAATATCCATTTTTCAATACACGAAAGCAACACGTACTCACAAAGAGCAAAAACTAACATCCACCTGTCACACACGAAAGCTCACAACTGAAGCTGAAGTGCTTATTTCCTGTTTAAAACCGGTCAAACCACATTTTTACTATCAAGTTCTAACAGTCACACCACCTCACAGTTGATAAAACCGGTTTACGTGGGTTTCCAACATTAACTGGCGATCACATTAGAATTCTGAGAATAAAATAGCTTGTCACAATTAATTTGCGCGGTATAGTATGCTATTGCAATTCTGTTCGTTTCCAGATTTTTAAGATAATTTGTACTATTTCTAAGATAAGAATGCTGAATTTTAATTTCCCAACTGAAATTTTTAAGTGTTTTCTTTTCTCCCGTTTCGGAGTTAAACAATTTTCCACCTCGTTCTGCTGATCTGAAAGAAAAAGATACCAGCCCCTGATTTCGCGCCGAAGGTTTCCCAGTAAGAAGAGAGCTTCCGCTGCAAGGGCGAACGTCATATCCAAGTCTTTTTAGGATTAAAGACTCGGAATAACAGTGGGAGAACTATGGAGCCGTATAGCAGACCACCCGCAGTCTTTTCAGCAAGATCATCTTGTAGTTTGATGAACATTTCTTCAAGAAACTATCGATCTATTCAGCATTTTTTGCACAGCAAATGTTACTTCAAGGTTTTAAACACGCCTACTTTCCTGTCTGCGTGTCGCTCACAAACTGAGAAAAGCCCCAGCTTTTGTTTATATGGCGGCGACACGTTTATGCTCCTGTATTAATGGAACGTTCTATTTTGAGTCTCATAAATAAAACTTCTGTAACGGTTAACTATACGTGCATTCAAGGACTTCTTTGGCTTCTACATCTAGACAGATGTCTGAAAGGGAAATTCTACTTCACAATGCTCTGTAAAGAAAGACGTACGTTGTTAGAAAGAAGAAAATAATTTCGAATGCCGACGCTGAAGAAATCCGATAAATTGAATAAGCATATGAACTTTTGTTAAAAATGTTCACTAAATTCTTCAGCTCTTTATATTCTCAGTGAATTTGCTTATCACTACCTGAAGGATTTTGCGCTAATATGCAGGGGTTGGACAAAATAATGTGAACCCTGGGAAAAGATGGTTTTACGTACCTAGTAGGGTGTGGAACCACCTTTGGCATTCAAAACCACCTCAATCCTCCTTGAAATGGAACATACAAATCCTGGATGGTGGTTTAAGTGGGATGTTACACCATTCTTCATGCAGAAACTGCTCCAAGCACTTGAGAGATGCAGGATGAGGATAACGGGATCTTACTCTGTCCTGCAACACGGAGCACAGTGGTTTGATTATGTTTAAGTCTGTTGATTGGGGAGACCAAGGAAGGTGTGAAAGTTCGTTTTCACGTTCCTCACCTCGTGATTGGACATTCCGAGCTCTGTGAATTAGGGCGTTATCACCCTGATAGATGGCATCCCCTGCAGGACACAATACCTGAGCTAATCAGATGGGCTTGGTTGGCCAAAATGGTTTCATAGGCCTTGCAGACATCCGTCCTTTCAAGGTGATCAGGGGACTTAACCACAATATGACAGCTTAAAGCATGACAGAACCACCATCATGCTGCACTGTTGGGAGCAGACAGTCTAGGTCTTCACAGGTAAGCACTTCCTGCGGTGGGAAATAATGTGAATGCGAATTCATCCGACCACATTACATGATTACATGTATCGGCAGTCCACGTTGTATGCTCGTGATGCCACTGCCGTCGCCGTTGTATATTCACCCGAGTTTGCCTCCCCGGTGGTGCAGTGGTCTAAGCGATGGTCTCTGATCATTCGTCCGAACGGGATTCGGGTTCGGATCCCGGTCAGGTATGGATGTTGTGTTTGTCTTACGGCACTGGCTCACTCCCTTCCCTGGAACCAGTGACCTTAATTAGGGACGGGCGACTGCTTATAGCCCATTGAGTTGCTCACGGTGGTCGTTAAACCTCCAAAAAAAAAATCACCCGAGTCACCAGAGACTTTTGGAATAGCAGCTCTGCCTTGAATATCTTGCTTATGCAGTCCCTGCCATTGTTTTCGTTGATACTTGGTTCGGGAGATGCAGTTTAAATCACAGCACTAATTTTCGGCGCTGTGGTCTTCTTATTAGGGATAACAATCCTTTTCTCTTTAATGATCTCCTGTTTCTATCAGTCAGGGTTGTTTTTCGACCACTCTTGTGTTTCGCAGACGAGGTTTTGCCACGAACACGGTATGCTGTCATGACGCTAAACACTGTAGCTACCTATACCTCCAGTACCCTGGGAACTATTGTCACGGAGGCACCTTCTTCCAAAGTCTGTCACGGAGGCACCCTCTTCCAAAGTCTGTTGTCACGGAGGCACCCTCTTCCAAAGTCTGTTGTCACGGAGGCACCCTCTTCCAAAGTCTGTTAGGTCACTCATTTCGTCATCACCTTGAAAGAAATTTTGCAACACGACACTTCAAATGCACTTAAACCGGACCTTGAGGTTCTAGACAAAGCTATTGCAACCAAAACGCGGTGGATACCTTTGCATATTGCGACGTACGCAACTGCTTTAAAAGTCACGTCACTGAGCCTGGTGTTCTCATTACCTTGTCCAACCACTGTAAAATCTTATAGTTTGATCTACGCTTTTAAAGACATAAAACCTAAATGGACATCGCGAATACTTTGCACTACAATTTTAAGAGTAGATATTGCCAGTTATTTTGTTGCTCCTCAACCCACGGAACTTCTTGTGTTAATAACTTTCAAATGTTATTTGTTTTAGGTAGGGAAACATACATCGACCCGACAATACATTACGGGCACCGGTCTAATGTAAGGTTTGTCCTCAAGGTGCCACCAAAATAGCTTTACCCTACGAAGCTTGTACGCTAAAAGATTTCTAAGAGCGTCTCGTGGTATCTGGTGCTGAAACGTTACCAGCTGATCCTCTAACTCTTGTGAGTTACATGATTGAGCAGCAGCAGATCGGAGTTGCTGTTCCAATACAAACCGCAGATGCTCGATTGGATTAATTCGGAGCCAGGAAAATACCTCGATGTCGTACTCATGTTCCGCAATACATTCTCGAACAGTCCTGGCAATGTGGAATGGCGCATTATCCCATTAAAAGAAGACACTATTAGAGGGGGAATACCGTTGCCATGAAACGATACGCCTTGTCTGCAATAATGTTTAGGTGCGTGGTAAGCGCCATAATGTCCTGCACATGAATGACTGGACACAGGATTTTCTCATCAGAGCATTGTCAAAAGTATTACACTTCCTACCTAGGCTTGTTTTCGTCCCACGATTTATCCTGGTGCCAACACTTCGTCAGATAAACGACGCACACCCCCGACCGTCCCGATGCTGCAACAGTAAACGAAATTCGTCGGAGCAGAAGACCTTCTTCCAATCATTCGATGTCCAGTTTTTATGCCTCCGTGCCCATTACACGTGCTTTCGAAGGTGAACCGAGTTTAGCATGGGTGCTCGAAGGGGCCTGAGGCCACGCAACAACATTTTCAGCCGGGTTCTGTGTACTGTGTGTTGTGACACATTACTCTCGTCCCCAGCATTCAAATTACCGGCGAGTTGCGACAGCGTACCTTTCTGTTTCCGCGTACCATTCCAGTTAGCCTTCGCTCACCTCCAGCATCGATGAACCCTGGTCAGCCCACGCCTTATCGGCGGTTCGGAGTTTTTTCCTTTTCGAAAAACTTTTTGAAGGCAATAAACACTGCTGCCTATGAGCACCCCACAAGCCTGGACGTCTCGTAAATGTTCTGACCCAATCGCCTCGCCATTCGAGTTTGGCCTTTGGTCAACTCCCTTAAGTTCCCTTCCTTTACTATCTGAAGAACAGGAAAAACACTGATTAGCAGAGAGATGTGTTATTTATATACCGTTTCATCCTCTTCACACGCAACGTGTTTTACCTGAAGTCGCTTCAATTTGCATAATGACTTTTGTGAAAACTGTAATTTGTCGGTGAGGTGATCGAAGTCGCGTCTCCTCGCTCCGGAGTCAATTGCTCTATCCGACTGAGCTACACGAACGGAATGTATCGCTGCACATTTGTAATGTTGACATGTGTTTCACCTCTCTAGTACGTCAAAACGTACTGATCGTAAATTTTTGGCTCTTCGGAAAATTAAATTTTTTAAAAGGACTTTTTATTTATTTTAAATTGCTGAAAATGTGTTTTCTTACAATAATTAAACATCTAAAGCTCAATTTATCTACCCTTTTTCTGCTGCTACTTGCCACCACTCAATTAACAAAACACTTATCTCATTTCTTTTCTCGCCTTTAATTTTTCTCTATTTCATTTAATTCGCACTACGTATTCACAGTGCTTCAATTACAGAGAAAAAATGTTTCAGCGAGATTCATGCAGCTACTATCTTTGATGGTTCTTTATCCTTTTTGTGTCAAAACATTTTGCGTGAGTCAGCTGTAGTGAAAGTCTTAACCCGAAAGACTGACGAGTTCAGTTACCGTTACCCATTCTTCAGTGAACACAATTGATAGAATTTAACCCTTTAACCGACTGGAACGAATTAACTCGGGGTTAGGAAAATGAGTTGAAACTGCCTCACACGGATATATTCGCTGTCTAAGAAGCGGACCGAGAGCGGATGGAACGAGTCAAGTTGAGAATGAGAAAGTTTTGCTTCCCCTTTTACCTACAGTATGTCATTCAAAGTGGTCATTTACAGGGATGATTGACACTAATCCTTTCTGACTGCTTACCCTCTAAAAGGGCTGTAACAATGGCAAAAATCCTTAGAAAGAAGACTAGAGTGACTTGATATTATCCAGATGAATGATGTCTTAATCATTCCTTGGAATTAAAGAACTTTGAACGGCTATCACCAAGCAAGCACTGTTGGGATGCAAATCACGAAGGACTATCACCAAATAGTAGTGGGATACGTACCACTATACATTAATAGAATGCATATCAACGGTGACAAGTTGATGGTCAGTACTGATCACGTGAGAGGGGGAAAAATGATTGCGCGGCAACTTTCGTAAAACCCGAGCTCCATGTGAGTTTTTCGGTTTGGAAAACTCGGAGAATCTTAGGCAACATTTACTTCAGATTCATCGGCCGCTTAAAGAGTTAATGAACCAAAGCAAGCATAAATTTGCATCACAAACGTTTTATCACTTCTCGAAATGCTAAAAAAATCATAGTGGCATAAAAAGATTTCTCATTGACACATACAGTGTATTATCAAACGTTTCCAGACACTATCAAATATTTGCCTAAGTGCAAAGAACGCTTGCACAGGAAGGTGTGCTTTGAGTGGGGAAGTACGTACATAAACTGAGATGTTCAGTACTGTTGTTACTAACTTTGAAGCGGATAGGTCGTGAACTTTCCGATTTCCAGCATGGGCTGGTCATACAATGCCATTAGGGTGACGCTCCCATACGGAGCATTGCAGCTAAACTAAGCTTACCAAAATCGACTTTAAGTGATATGGTAAAGAGATGGAATCAGAACGATGCATCTGCACATTAAACACGTTCATGAAGGCACTACAAATATGACAGAACAGCCATGATAAGAAATGTTAAGAAATCTCTTTCTTCCTCTGCCGTTTCCATAGCTTCTGAAGTAGAAAATGCTTGTAATGGCTCGGTTAGTACTGTAACTCTGCACAGAGAATTGCTCAGTGTGGGGATTATGGTAGAGCAGAGGCACACAAGCCACACATCACTACCCTGAATGCGAAGGGCCTCCTACAGTGATGAGGCTCCCTTCGTTCCTGGAAAGTTCGCGACTGGGAAGTTGTTCTTCGGAATAACAAGTCACGCTTTTGACCCTATCAATATGATGGACGTGTTTGGATTTGGCGACAGCCCCATGAACGATTTTCGTAGGACTTGTTTTTTGTAAATGGAATCTTTGCCCGATGGTTATTAAAACACAAAACATGAGCTCTAAAGTATACTTCGACTTTCTGGATAATTCTACCTTAGCAAAACTGTGGCAGCATTATGGAAATGACCGTTGTCTCTTCCATCACGATGGAGTTACACTGCACGGCGTGCGCAGGACTGGTTTCTTGAAAATAAGGTAGACTTGTTAGACGGGCCTGCTCAAAGTCCTAATGATAATTACATAGAATACCTATGGGATGAACTAGAGCGACGGGTGCTAAATCGAGCGCAATGACCCTCACTGCTCTAAACTCTGGCAGCAGCTTGGCAGATCGAATGGCGAGCCATTCCTTTAGAGACCAACAGGAAATTTGTTGATAGTATGCATTGACGTGTTGCCGCTGTCATACAAGCAAAATTGGACCAACTAACTACTATTTGAAATAATCAAGCAGTTTGTTGTAATACATTGTGCTGTCAGAATACTTTTGATAATACACGATCGAGTCGCATTATTGTGAACACCAAATAATATCCAGAATAAACGCTGTGTGCAACGCGGGCAGCAGTTAGACGGGTAGGGAGTGACTCAATAAGGTGCTGCTAGATGTTCATAGATATGTGGAAATATGATGCCTGCAGTGCATCTGACAGCTGCTGACGGTTACGCGGTGGAGGAGCAATAGAGCGAATAACACGATCGAGGTGGTCCTACAGATGCTCAATTGGGTTTAAGTCTGTGGAGTTAGGGGACCAAGGAAGTACTTTGAAGTCTTCATCGTGCTCTTTTAACCACTCTCGGACATTTCTTGTTGTGTGACACGTTGCATTGTCGAACTGGGAGATCCCGTCGGCACTATGGAAGCCAATCAGCATGTATTGGTGTACGTAGTCTGCAAGGATGGATTCATAACGAATTTGGTCCATAGTACCTTCCACAGGTATGAGTGGATCCATAGGATGCCACGAAAACATTCACCAGAGCATAACGCTGCCCCTACCAGCGTGTATTCTTCCAGCAATGGTTGAAGAATGATTGTTCTCCGATGTTTCTCGCCTTATACGGCAACGTCCATCCCTTCGATGAAGCAATAAACATGACTCATCGGAGAAGGCAATCCTTTGCCAATCAACGGAGGTCCAATTCTATTACTGCCGTGAAAATGTGAGCCCTTTCTGCCGATGCACCTTCGTTAGCATAGGTGCAGTGACCATCCGTCGGCATCGGAGCCCCATACTCAGCAGGTTTCGCTAAATTGTTGTTTTAGACACACTTCCGGTAGGCCACTGGTTCATTCGGCAAGGGAGTTGCTCCACTGTGGCGTGTCGATCTGCCCTCACGCACTTTCGACGCCGACGTTCATCTCTCACATCAATGGCAAGTGATGTTCCGCAGTTTTTGCGTTGCTTATTCGCAATGGTACCATTTCTCCAGTCACGATACACTTTCACCACAGCTGCACGCGAACACTTCACAAACTGCTCTGTTTCAGAAATACTGCCTGCCTTGGCCCGAAAGCCGATGTTCATCCTTTTTTGCAAATCTGATAAATCGCCCTTTTAATCCGTGACAGCAACTAGGGATATATTTTAGATCATCATATCATATCGTATGTATAGAGGATTTTAGGAAGGCAGTGTTTGACCCTACCCAGCAAAAACACAAGTGCTGGGAAACTGCTGGCCACCAGCTGGCAGTGATGGGTCACTGCTGGCCGAAATCTGCCGCTCACGGCCCGGTAGTGGTCCGTTGGTGGCAGCGCTATCAGTTGGCGAGCCATTGATGGCCCTGCAGCATCGCCGTGTATTGTGGGCCTCCAAGCAAGTGCCACTAGTGGCCCGTTGCTGGCAACCAATGCAACCACCAACAGCAGGTGGAAGCATCGGGACTGCGCATGCGCAGAAGCAACACTTGCTGTATCTCTCATGGTACCAGTTAGTTGAAGACGACGCTATCGCCATCGTGTTATATTTTAGTGGATGTTAAGAAAAAAATCCATATGTGGAGAGGCGAATTAATTTCCTAATGAAATTTTACGTTGACGAAGATATCAGATTAAGCCGTGAAATACTAGATTACAGCCATGAAATACACCCACTCCATTCCCATGAATAACAATTCATGGAATGGAGTGGATGAATAACAAGAAATAATTTGAAACCGCTTGAAACACATATCCTGGAAAACCATTAAAATAGCGTTTGTTGGAAGAAAAAAAAAGAATTATACGCGTACAAAATTTATTAATTATTTGAAAGAAAAAAAAAAGCAACGCTGTGGTGTACTCATCCATGGGTTGAATACACAAGACTGGGAGGAATTCGCTTCTAAAAATAACGAGAAGTAAAATAAAATATCTTTACTCTTTAAAACAAATGTAGCTTCGGACAACGGAAAGGAAAGACACAACGTTAAAAATGTAACAGAATGTGACATGAACCCGGGTAAATATATATTTATTCAACAATATCTTTTCAAGACGGCAAGGACAGTACAAATTTTGGAAAGCGACTCTAAGTATGTACACGCCTTGAAAATGACTGAAGTTCCCTTAACGTAAAAAAAAAAAAAAAAAAAAAAACTATCGTTAAGTTGAAAAAATTAATTTATCAATTATATGAAACTGACTTTTATGAGAAATACCTCGTAATATTATAAAATGAAAGAGAGGAAGCATTCCGATTACAAATTGCATACCAAACAGATAGCTTCCAGCACTTATCCGAGCGTCGTGAATTTGTCCGATCGGTAGCGAGCGCGGCTTCCACGTAAATGGCCCAGGATCGAATCTAGTTAGATGCAAACGGCGTTTTTCCGGTCTGTCGAGAAAATTTCCCCAGCGCACTGCGTTAATTCACAAGCTTCGTAAGGGTAGAAAAAAAAAATTGTCGCGTTAGGAAACTACTGTTATCCTTGCTTTTTTTTTTTTTTTTATTATTATTATGGCTAATACTGGGAAATTGGCGGACAAGATTCGGCAAGCCACCAGTTACGTCACGTGGTTGCTGGCTGCCACTAACGGCCCACTAGCGGACCACGTTAGGCTAGCCATCATTTCTGGCACATGCTTGCTGGGCCACTGAAGGGCCACTTGTGGCAGCTACTGCCTGTGATGGACCACTGATGGTCCTGTTGTGGCATATCACAACTGATGGGGTGACAACTGTTGGCCAGCTGTTGGCCTGAACTGCTGGCCCTTCTGTTGGCCGCCCGGACATTTTATTGACGGTTCGGCAGCGGCAACATAGTACTGGGCCATTGTTGGCCCAGCAAGACTGTGTTTGCTGGGTAGGTCTTAAACAACCCTTAGAAATAGGAAGCTAGAAGATTTGGGCTAGAGTGCCCTATAGGAAAGTGACACGGAAGCGAAGTAGAAAGGGGAAGGAAGATATTTATGACCGGGGGCCAGTACCCGGGGTCCGACGGCTTAACGTGCCTATTCGACGCACGGCGGATAGTTAGTGGATCGAGCGTTCCTACGTGCCTGGGAACGAAACTAAGGTTCTTTCCGCGGCAGTCAGGAGCGTTGCCCACTAGGCTAGCCGCGGCGATATATTTTAGAACGCCTATAGCACAACTTATATACCTTCCAAGCCAGCTCACGACACGTGCCTTCTTTCATTGGCTATGCGCTGTTGACGTTAAAAGTAGGAGGTGTGACCACTTCCTGCTATGTACCAACTTATATACCTTCCAAGCCAGCTCACGACAAGTGCCTTCTTTCATTGCCAACGTGCTGTTGGCGTCAAATGTAGGAGGTAGTCACAATAATGTGGCTCAACTGTGTGTAATGTATACTCACAGTTCTTTTAGTTCTTATGCTTTAGTAATTCACAGGTCTACTAGGAACTAAACAGTGTTTGTAGCTGCGGACCACTCAGAGAAGCAAGGACAGGTGCATCCGTGGTGTGACCAACAAAATTAAAAAACTGAACATATGGATCAGGAAAATGACGCGAGTTGATAACATCATGATCAAAGGAAAAACACTCATGTGGTAAAGCACTGGACATATTATTAGAAGAATTGACTAACCTTATACAATTGAAATACTAGAATAGATTTCAAACGACAGGTAAGGCAGAGAATAGCCCATTAAAGATGTATGGGTGAAATTTAAAAGAATGATGGAGTTATATGGAAAAGTATTGCTGACGGCGGAGAGTTGTGAAAAAGATTTTGGGAGACCTTAATGGAGCACTGGATGTTCAAGAATGGTCGATTATGATAATTTTGGGATCGAATGCGGAGCTTTCCTCCACTCCCGGTCAGTACGCAGAAGATTTGTTCCGCCTCGTTAGATTCAGAATTTTATAAATTTTTAATGAAATTCCCATTAATGCAGCGGGTTTCCTATTGGTTAGAGCGCATTTGCGAATGGGTCTTCTTCCGCAACCGTAAAACTCGCATTTGTCCCGAAGTCACATTGAACCTTTGGTCTCGGAGCAACCTCCTCGTAGCAAACAAGTCTACCCAATTTTCGTCCGGCTTTTAACTTGTGTAATTCAGCTCACTGTATGCTTAAATGCCGCCCTATTAGAAATTCAGTCAACTAACCAGGCAGTTAGAGAACGCAAATTACGACTCCTTCATTGTGCACCAGCAGACAACCCGGCGTTGCGTGGGTTTAACTCTTAAAATGCAACCTGCATTTTTTCGTTTTTTATACAGTAAATGATCGTGTTGCTTAATTATATATTAATGCTTTATTTAAATAGTATTTGTACACTATTGACAAAAGTCACCGGACACCCCTTCAGAAGCAAATTAACGTATCCGCTGCGTCGTTAAGATGCGCTGTACAGCTGCAAATCATATAAAGCAAGCCTGCAACTGACCGTGATCATATCGCACTGTGAGGTTTAGTGAAAATGTCGCGACGGGACAGAACTGACTTTGGAAAGGAAAGGTTGTTGTCCATAAGAGAAACCGAGAGGCGTTTAAACATACCCAAGTCAACTGCTTTGGATTTACTGAATAAGTGGAAGACACATGGAGTGCCTGAAACAGCAAAACGTACCGCAAGACCAAAGAAAATCAGTGATAGAGGACGTCGATGCCTCAGGCTCAGCGGTCACGTTCATGCGAGTTCCGTACATATTGGTTTGTGTTGTGTGATATCAAGTGTTTCTTCTGTAGGGGACAACTGGGAACGAACCCTATTGAAAATGGGCGAAATGGGTCAAAGGTCAAGATATAGAAGCGGGATCCATTCCATCGCCCTTATGCATCATAACTTTCCTAACATGCTTCGATTGCGACAAAACTTTATCATGTTGTTCCGAAGATATACTGAACCAGTTCTGTTGAATATTATCGAAATAGGATCAAAGATCAGGGCAGAGGAGCAATATTTATTCCACAGCCATTTCCCTCATAACTTGAGTAATAACTTGAGTAATGATTCTGGTATGTTGGAAAGCGTATCATAATCAATGCATTGCATGATTTTACTAACTTGTTTATTTATAGATTGCAAGGCACTTAGGTCAATAGGCGTCAACTTGGAATGTTGAAATATATACTATAGAAATCTCTGGATCAATATATACTATAGAAATCTGTCGTCAACTTGGAATGTTGAAATATATATTATAGAAATATCTGGATCAATAGGCGTCAACTTGGAATGTTGAAATACACTGGGGAAAGTGAAAAAAGAACACCAAGAAGGAGACGTCTGATACCAACGAAATTTATACAGCATAATAACGGAATACAGAGGATAACGTTATCAAAACATTATGGCAAAATACAGCTGTATTTGCTGGTAAACTGAAAAATAACATTTCCATGTAACATGGTTAGTACGACTTTGAACCGCCATGAACAACGTCACACTGTGAAATTCTAGCATGGAGTCTGTCGTACAGATGTTGGATGTAAGTTTGGGGTATTGAGTTCCAAGCATCCTCAACCTGGACGCGTAAATCGGGGATGGTCATGGCTGGCCGTGGATACCGGATAAGTCGTTGTCCCATAAAATCCCACACGTGCTTAATGGGGGACATATCCGGTGAACGTGCAGGCCATGGAAGTTATCTCACACCCTGAAGTGCATGTTGCGTTGCACGTGCCGTGTGTGGGCGTGCGTTATCTTGCTGGAAAACACCACGATGGACCGACCATAGAATTGGCACAACAACGGGATGAATGATGTTGCTGATGTAGAAGGTGCTGTTTAACGTACCCGGTACAAACACTAGTTGTGTACGGGATTGATAGCTGATCGCTCCCCACAGCAGAAGACCAAGTGTAGGCCCTGTGTGTCGCTGGCGGATGCAAGAAGGGTGGAGACGCTCCAATGTGTGTCGCTGGCGGATGCAAGAAGGTTGGAGACACTCCCCTGTGCGTCTGTGAACACGCATACGGCCATCGGAGGCTCCCAAGCAGAATATGCTTTCATCGCTGAACACGACAGATCGCCATTGCGTTCTCCAGTGCAGACGTTGGCGACACCACTGCATTCGCTCTTGACGGTGGACTGGTGTCAGAGGTACACAAGCCAGGGGCACACGTGCACGTAGTCCTGCATCTAGTAGACGGTTGCGGATTGTTCGCACAGTCACCTCAGGTGCAACGGCAGCTCGGATTTGCGTAGCAGTTGATGTTCTGCTTGACAACGCCGCTCTTTTTATGCGTCGTTCGGTCCGCTCATCAGTCCGTCTGTGACTCCCGGTTCCACGTCTTCTCGTGTGGGAATGTTCCTCGGACCATCTACGCCACCATCGTACCACCACTGATACTTCCCGTCCAATTCGCTCCGCAATACGACCATACGACCACCCGGCCTCGCAGAGTTCGACTAGACAATTTTTTTTTTTTTTTTTTGATTGGAGGTTTAACGACCACCGTGAGCAACTCAATGGGCTATAAGCAGTCGCCCGTCCCTAATTTAGGGTCACTGGTTCCAGGGAAGGGAGAGAGCCAGTGCCGTAAGACAAACACAACATCCATGCCTGACCGGGATTCGAACCCAGACCCCTTACGGACGAATGATCAGAGGCCAGCGCCTTAGACCACTGCGCCACCGGGGCGGCCGACTAGACAACCTCGCTCAAAGTCCGATAACAGCTGAAATCGTACACGTCTTCCATGTCCAGGCATTGCAGCTTCTTCAGGGTCTTCGCACGTGTCCGTACGACGACGACTTATAACATTCACTTTGCCGTACTCTTTAAATACCACCGACGATAATGTGCATATTATGCCGTGCTGTGACGTAAGCACTCACCGGTTGGACCCGAAATTAACATCACACCTACGTAAACTCGACCCCATTAACATATGTAAATTTCATGATCGTCCGCCAATTCCTTCTTGGTGTTCTTTTTTCACTTTCCGCCAGTGTATATACTATAGAAAATTTTGGGTCAATAGGCGTCAACTTGGAATGTTGAAATATATAGTACAGAAATCTCTGAAACCTAAATCTTTTAGAGAGGAGAAATTGGTGAAGTTTATACAGTAAAGAACACTGCCGAGCTAGAAAGTAGGAGAGGCCTCGGGACCCTACTCTGACAATTGGTTTCTTTAGAAAAAATTGTTGAACAATTCCACAGCGTAACCCGCGTAGTAACTGTTCTCAGGAACTCTCATTTAACGAGTCATTAGCAAATCAACAATATATATACAGGGCCGCCCTTAGCAGCCGCTGGGCCGGGAGCGATTCTAGCTGCGCTTTAACCCCACCCCCACCCCTACAATAGACATAAAACATAGATTATTACAGTCACCTTTACAGCTTAATGAAACGTCAAGACGTTTAAAAATTTTACCAATAACGAAAGACTGCATTTAAAATATTTTGAACACTACTGATATTTTGTAAATGTCTTAAATGATGTAGATAAAACAAGCACACCAGCATACGTCTTTTCCTCATAATGACTCCGTCTCTACCTATTATGGGACAGTAATGAACTCACTTTATAAGAACTGGACTTTTCTTGCTTTTAATCCAGCTAAGTTAGCTATTAAATCATCAAAATTTATTTTGCTCGCTTTATCCTGTTCAATGGACAAAGTTGCCTTTTTCTTGAGACATGACAGATATTAAATAAGATTTAATCAGCTTCTAGCGTGAGAAGCTTCTTTCTGCGCTTGCCACCGTTACTGGGACAGTAAGTAAAATCATTTAGATGATGAGGACACTACGGAAATGATTCTGAATTTTATTCATGTATCTTAAAGCACAGGCTGCAGTTTTGACATCAGATGGAAGTAACACACGTAGCACAACTTTTTCGAAAACTATCATTGCAAGGTGCAATTTGAAAGATATGGCTGCAGTGTTTCGGTAGACATAATATTGTAGTTTGCTGCCCATATTTGGATATATATAAATTCAGCAATTGATATTAAAAAAAAGGATAATTAAACGAGACGGAGTTTAAAATAATAAAATTAGAATAATTGAAAATAAGAAATTCGATCCGTGCTTTTCCTCTCTCCCTCTCTCATTTTCTTTCTTTTTTTCCATAGGGTGTGAGCTCGGGGTCCCCCTAAGAGCTGGGCCCTGTGCTACCGCACCTGTCGCACACCCTTAAGGGCGGCTCTGAATATATAGCTTACATTTGTCTTTTAGGCAATTTGTACTCTGCTTCACCTTATTCGATTCGGTAGTGGAATCGAAAAAAGATTTTCCGATATCTGGGCATTTTGATCATCAGATTTACTTTCGGGTTCTTCCGCAGAAAATAAACTTTTTACCAATAAAAACAAATGTGCTGTTAGATCTGTTAAACTCAGTAACGCAGGAACTGTTTCGAAATCGTACTTTTATTTTCCTTTATTTTCATGGGCTAATAGGACTACCATTAACAACTGTGTGTGACATAAGCAATCGCCAGTCTCTAATTTCGGGACACGGTCGACAGAAGACACAGAGCCAGTGCCATCTGAAAAACACACAAGCGATGAATCATCGGGGACTCGAAAACTTTCCGGTCTTGGAAGAATGACCGGAATTCAGTGCCTCAGACTACGCCGCCACTTGTGTGGCGTTTCGGCATCTTAGCTCAGATACTGAAACACCTTTCTATAGGTTTTACGTAAGAGGTGAATGGCTGAGTCTTGGTCTCATATTCCTTAAAATAAACAGTCCATGCCAACATGAAGGTAATATAACGATAAAAAAAGTATGGCGTTAATATAATGCAGATTTTCCTCAAAAGGGTTTATCTTCGTCCTCATGGCGTAAATGGTAAAGGGGTGTTCTTATGTAAGTAACAATACTGTATCCAACTGATTCTTTCTTTTATGTACGACGCACATAAATTACTGTACAAAGCAGCGAAGGTATTTACAGATACACCAAATTGCTCTCAAAGACAGCTACAACAGCTACACGGTCTGTTTAGATATTGGAATATTTAGTTAAAGGAAACAACAATTCTGTTTACATAAATGGAGGAAAACTACTAAACAAATACAACCAGTATGAGTTACAACTAAATTAAAAAAATTGGCTTTATAGATTTTGTCATAAACCTAAAGAAGTAATAGCCTAAATTTTTGACATGAAGTGATTTCAGAGAATGGTGAAAGCTGTTCATGCGATATTTTAATGTAAGAAAGCACTGAAAATTTAATTTTTCTAAAACATGTCTGGAAATGAAGAAATTTTAGAAATTTCTATGCTGTGTAGTATAGAAGGTTAACTGCTGACGGTTTCCACATACTTACTTTCCAGCTCACCGCGTCTAATTAAAATAGAAAACCAATTTTCAGTGCTATGTACACTCATAGTCAAAAAACTAGTTGCACCCAGAAGGACATGTCGGATTGCAATGTTATTCGGGAGGAAGGTAAAGGTTACCAGGAGCAATAAGTGATTAAACATTGAGACTGATATGGACAATATTTATTGAGCCACACGCCAATAATTAGTTTCTCTGAGTATGGCGTCGGGCCACCATGTTTGCGCACATAGCATTGCAGACGTCTCGGCATGGAGTTGTACAGGTTCCTAATGGTGTCCTGTGATAAGCCATCCCATGCAGTTTGAACCTGTTCCAGCAGTTCCTGCAGATTGTGTTTTAGGGGTGGTGTGTGGATATCGCGTCCAATAGCATCCCACACATTTTCAATCGGCGATAGGTCTGGCTATGAGGCTGGCGATGGCAGTGTCTCATTGCCTTGAAGGCAAGCTCTCAAGACAGCAGCAATATACGGACGAGCGGTTTCCTGTTGGAAAATCGCAGTAGAATGATCGATGATCTTTCAGAAAAGGTAGGGCCACTGGTTGCAGGACCTCATTAACGTAACGTTGGACTGTCAAATTGCCCGTGATGTTCACCACCAAAGGTGACCTGGCATCGTAGGCAATTGCACCCCACACCATTATACGCGGTGTTCTGGACGTGTGACGCTCGACAACAAACCGTTCATCTTGGCGCTGACCACGATACCTCCACACAGGGATTCGTTGGTCGTCTCCTCCAAGACTGAAGCGGGACTCCTTTCTGAAGATCACCCGCTGCTATTCTGAGTGGCTCCATTACAGTCTGACACGACACCATTGTAGTCTTTGGCGACGATGCAATAGTGTTAAGGGAAGTCGTCGTAACGGTCTGTGTTCGTGTAACCCTAAGTCGTGCAGTCGTCTGCCAATGGTGCTGGCATTAATCGGACGATGCATGGAGGGTACCACTGCTCGCTAAATGTCCGCAATCGTGGCTGTTATGTCACTCCGCCCATGTCGCACAACCCGTCGGTCCTCTCTCTCTCTCCGTGTTTCTTCTAGGTCTCCCAGAGGCTTGTTGTCGCTGCTGCGTGCCCTGTTCCATCTATTTCCGCCAACAGTGCGCTATCTTGATACATGCACGACCAGTATGGCGCGCAATACGGCGATAACACCCTCCCGCTTCCCGGAGCCCAAGGACACGGCCCCTCTCAAACTCCTACAACTGCTCGAATTGCTTCCGAACTTTTCTCCGAGGCATACTTCACTTGCAAAGGATGCAGCCAACACAACAGCATGAGTCAGAATGGAAAGCGCGCGCAACGGGACGAGCTTATATAGCTGGTCAGACATAGCGCTACGACCCCTCTTTTCTTGTGTAACATGATCGTCCGGGCGTGATACTTGAATCATTTGCATGTCTTGCAATGCCAAACCTACCCACCAAGTTTCATTCCTGTCGTTTGCTGCCTTCTGGGTGCAATTATTTTTTGTGACGATAAAAATGAATTTTAGAACGCGAATTGATGACGGTTTCCACATTTTTACTACCAGTTCACCGCGTCTAATTAAAATAGAAAACCAAATAAGTGACGTATCTACAATATTTTCAGTCAGATTTTAGCTTGATCATGCGGAGATGGACTTTTGTTTCTTCATCATATTCCAACGGATTATTTTCTACGTTTCTCTAGATTTGAATACTGATAATAAATATTTTTTTAAATATGAACAGTCAAAATACTCGCACTTACTATTGCAGCCATAGTAAGTAAACATTTACTTTTATGGCTTCCATATTATCTTTCATAGGTTTTACGAAAATAACGTTCATTAATCCACTTACCTAAGAACCGCTCAACGTCAGGAATTAAGGCATTAGAAAATACTAAATTTTGTTGCTATGATTTATTTCCACTTAGTACGTACCGGACTGTGGCTTGGCGTTGCCGTTAGTGACCCGAACAAATGCAATGTGCTGTACGCATATAAATGTATAGTATCGAATTACCCGTTTGATGTCACACCCAAAAGATTTTTGCATGTGAAAGATGCATAGCAAAATTATCTACAAAGAGCACCCGTTTCTTTTTTTGTAAAATATGTGATGTTTTTTCTGTAGCTCGTTATTGACAAACTCCCCACAAGTACCACTGACACTGTCTAGGCAGTTAACGCAGCTTCGTGTGGCGATTTTCACAAACACTGCGAATCAGAACATTAAAACCAAGTACAAATACAATAAACAACTGTTCTCCTCCAACTGGAACTTTTTAGTCTTATAGAGAAGTGGAACTCCAATACAAGTCCAGACAGATTTGAACTATGTTTTCACATATTTCCTTGCCCTGTTATCCCATTCATTTTAAGCGCAATCTAACAGTCTAACCAGATTCATATTAAGACCTGTTGCAGCAAGTTTGAGTGGAAACCCTATTTTCTGGGCAATTAAACAAGAGCAGTCACTCGTGAAACCTTTATGTTTTGGTTAATCCGATGATTTTAAATCTCGTTTGTAGAAAAACTGTACCTGGTATACAAATTTAATAATAATTTTTGATATCAGCACCTGAACTTTAACAAGCTACAGATAAAAAATATCAAACAGTAACAGACCTGTCAAATTACTCAATGCTGCTTAGAAAGATCAACTGAAAATTGTAAACTTAGCTGACATCTGTGCAATATATTTACAAATTGTGTCCGAATCAAGAACATGAAGCTGGGAAAAGCTCCAGGAGAAGATGGAATTACTGCAAACATCATACAAGAAGCAAGTGGAGAAATTGAAACAGTACTCGCCCAAGTTCTCACTCGATGCCTTAATGAAGGGAAGATTCATGAGGATTAGAACAGCGCTTCAATGGTCCTGCTACATAAAAAATGTGACATTGAGGATCTCAGGAACTACAGACCTATCAGCCTCCTATCAGAAGTTTATAAAATCTTCACTAACGTTCTTTCACACCGCTTGAAGGTAACACTGAACATGGCTCAACCGAAAGAACAAGCTGGATTCAAGAGTGGCTAAAGCACTATAGATCATATTCACGTACTGATAAAACTAATTGAAAGAGCGAGGGAATATGAACTTCTATAGTGCATGGATTTTATATATAATGAAAATGCCTTTGATACAGTGAAACCATCAGCAGTTAAAATAGCTTTGAAATCCTGCGGTGTTGAAGATGCATACATTTATATTATTAATAATATCTATGAAAATGCAAGTCCAAAGATTTGGCTGTTTGAGAACACAGCACACATAAAAATTGGAAAGGGAATGAGACTTGTTGACACAATATCTCAAAAAGCTCTTTAATGCCACATTGGAAAATGTATTTCAATCATTGAACTGGGAAAACAAAGTTTTAAAGCTTAATGGAGATTATCTAACTCCCCTTCGTTTTGCTGCTGACGTAGTCATTTTTGCAACTACCCCTTCAGAACTGCAGAGTATGATTCAGGAAATTGCTGACAAGAGTAAAGAAGTGGGATTAAAAATGAACTTTCAGAAGACAAAAGTGATGTACAATGCTTTTACAAGAAATGAAGATTTATCGATTGATGGAGAAAAGCTGGAGATAACAGATGCGCACGTTTATCTTGGACAGCAGATATGAAGTGAGGGTCACATTGATGAAGAAATTAATCGGCGTACAAAACTTCCCTGGAGAGCTTTTGGAAGAAACAGCATGATTTTCAAGAGCAATATGCCGTTATGTCTTAAAACAAAAGTGTTTGATCAATGCATCCTTCCAGTGCTTACGTATGGTGCAGAGACGTGGACCTTAACTAAAAGAGACATACAAAGGCTGCAGACAAATCAAAGAAGCATGGAGAGGTGCATGCTTGGTATAACCAGGAGAGATAAGAAGAGGAACTCGTGGATCAGAAAAATGCCAAGAGTGGAAGACATCATGATCAGAGTAAAATCTCTGAAATGGCAATGGGCTGGACATACTGCCAGAAGGACAGCCCATCGATGGACAGTCGAAATTTTAGATTGGATTCCAAGGGACATTAAAACTCCCACAAGAAGACCACATGGAAGATGGGTGGATGAAATTCGAAAGTATGCGGGAGTAACATGGAGGAGACTGGCACAAGACAGACCGTTGTGGAAGAGGCTTGGAGAGACCTTCGTCAAGCAGTGGATTGATAATGGTTGACAATGATGATTATTGTTAAGTAATTTGACCTTAGCCTTTGGAAAAACGTGTCTGGCAATTAAAAGGAAGATTTTTTTTTAATTTTTTGTGCTATGTATTATAGAACGTGATTTTTTCAAATACGAGCTATGAAACATAAAGGTTACAGCTTTGTTCTTATTTGTATCTCTTTGAGATGCTGGAAATAAATGTGTAGGCTCTTTTTCTTTCGATTTTTTTCCCTCCCATACGTGATGTGTTTAGTTTTTAATCTCTAACAGAAAGATTCCAGAAAAACACAAGTTGGATTCTCTTAGTTACACTGCAATGTCCCATGCTACACTTTCAAAAATAATGGTTTCTTTTTTTCTACATCAGAAGCACTGGGATGCATCAAACATAAAAAACAAAAACAAAATAAAGTATGAAATAAAACTAAAATCAAGAACATAAAAAACTTAAAAAAAAAATAAAGAATGTGGTCTTCTCGATTTTGACTCACGAAAATCAGCCTTTCATTTATTCTCAACAGAAGGACATTTTTGCCAAATATAGGGAACAAATACACTGTTAACATATAAAACTGTATTTTTGAATGAAAAATCAAATGATGAAAAAAAAATTACTAAGAAAATACTGATGTCGATAGTTCCTCTAAATTTAATTTGTCATAAGAATAAAGCTTTATGTTGCCGGGAATAAATTGCTTTTTAAAGAAACAAGGAATATGGTTTTAATTTGTTCCATAGTAAAGCGAAATCTTGAATTTTGTCAGTTTTCAAATGTCATGTCGGCATTTTCTTTCTATTTAATTTGGCACAATACTGACAGTCCATTTTTCAGAGAAAAATGGTTTTCAGAGAAAAAAGCGAATACTATTAGAATCATTTTGTTTCATTTTCTGCAAATTTTGATTTTCTGTTTTGACATGTAAGAGAAGACCAGAAGGACAGACATTTAAATTATTACTATAATGAAAGCCAAATAAAATACTAAAAAAACCGGCGCTACTTTTGACATCATTTTACTCGTACTTTGAGAGTAAATGTACGAGTGTGGCAGGTAAAGGCATTACAACTTAGCAGACAGCTAATAAATGGCATAAAACTTGATTAGAATGAAGCACGAAGGTATTTATGTCACTAAGAAAATCGCAGTTTTAAGAAATAAAAACAAAGTACGTAATAAACAACCTTCTTATAAAATAGTATCAAGTCGTATTTTGGGAACACACACACACACACACACAATTTTTTTGAGGTGAAATTCACCATTTCAAGCTTCTTTTTAAAAGAACTGTCGGAACAAATGGTTTAATTTGAAATATAACTGGCAGATAACCCCAAGAGATAACATTCCTTGGTTCGTTTTTGAAGCGCATTAGCCATTACGCGATTTTTTTTTCATGAATTTGTTTTCCTCTGAATTTCACGATTAGTTGCCAGCAATGAACACAAATACTGTTCTGGGTATTTGTGAGCACATGTCTGGATAGCCATATACGAATTTTTTCATCCGAAATTTCCAACTATTTATCTGTAATAATAAACGAAAAATGTGTGTGTGCTTGAGAGAGAGAGATAGAGCAATAAATTAGGAAACCAATTATGGTACCCTTCGAATTTTGGCAGATCGTTTTTCATTGCTATCCAAGTTTCGGTGTCCGGGTTGAAACTGAAATCCCAAGGTTAGGTGTCATATGCCATAGTTAGTCATTCATAAGGATCGACAAAACGGTATTGATATTGTTGTAGGACATCCGTCCACATTAAATGTTTATCTGTAAGGGAGTCGTACATAAACCTACATAAAACAAGCCCGCCTGTACAAGCTTTAGGGAAGAAGATGGAGCAGGGGTCGGATTTATAGGGAAGCCAACGAAGTCCAGGCCATGCTTGAGAAACTATAAAATAATTATTAATAACTTTTTTTTGCTTCTAAACAAAAGAAAAACAAGAAAGATATCACCGAATTTTCGGGGTGTAATAAGCACGTCCTTTGAATCCGTTCTGACGCAAATTAAATTTATCAAAGCTATTCAAAATCAATGGAATCGGTATGGGAAACAATAGTATCTGACGGAAGAAATTAGTTTTTCAATCGGGTTTTTAACCCTCATATATTGCTGTAAACGGAATCGTGAGCTCACGCCCTCTGGTTGCAGACTTGTGCTTTAAGAAAAATATGAATTTATATGAGAAACTTTTCGCACCGGAAGCGCTCTCCAACACCGAAAGATTTTTTCAAATAGGACTCTTAGAAACAGAGATATCGACAAAATTAAGATGTGAATTTACGTCCCCTGTTGGGAAAGCCATGCATTATTTTAGGAAGAAAGAATTCTCAAAAGGTTTTTCCATATGAGCGGTATCGGTCCAAGAAAAAAATTAGTCTAGTTTTCAGGAGCCCAGATTTTGCTACAAATACATCAGAAGCAAAATTTAATACTTATGGCCCTTGGTGGCCAAACCATTCTTTACCGAACATTAGATATTATGTGAAAAAATATTTTCCATCAGGTCTTGTATGTGATACAGGAAGAATTTTTCAATCTGGAGTCTTAGGAGCAAACGTAACGCAGAAAATGCAATTTACCTTTGTGCAACCTAGCGTAAAGTCTATGATTAACTTGAAAATTTTGAATTTATAGGAAAAACATTTCGCATCGGAAACACTATCCAACAAAGAAGGAATTTTTCAAATCGGATTCTTAGAAGTAGAGTTATTGACAAAAGTAGGATATACATCTACGCCTCCTGGCATAGAAACCATGCATTATTTCAATAAGAAATGTTCCTAAAAGGTTTGTCGACATGAGTGGTATCGGTCAATAACGGACGTTTTTTTTCAATCGAGATATTAGAAACTTATATTTTGCTGCAAATACATCAGAAGCAGAAATTAAGACTTATGCCACCTGGTGGCCAAACCATTTTTTATAAAAATTAGAAATTATATGCAAAAGAGTTTCCATCAGGAGGTGTATTGTATCCGCTGAAGAAAAACATTTTCAAATCGGAGTTTTAGAAGAAGAGTTATCAAGGGAAAATGTAATTTACTTTTATGCTCCTAGTGGAAAATCTATGCGTAATTTGAAAAAGTAAGTACATCTAAAACATTCTTCGACATAAATGGAATTGAAAGACAAAATAATTTTTTAAATCGGATGTTTAGAAGCAAATATGCGGAATGAAACGTATTTTTGAATTCGACATCATCTGCATTTACGTCCTCTAGCGGCGAAATTGTACATCGTAAAAAAAAACGAAATGAAGGATCATCATTCGCATGATTCTAGCTTCCCAATGCAAAAATAATTTTTTAAATCGGACTAATAGTTGCAGAGATATCGTGGATACAGGCGGACGGACGGACAAATCGTAACATAAGCACGATCTTTTTTTACAAAAGATGTGCTAAACAATATAGAGCGAGGAACAAATTCGCTGTTCTTGGTTTGGGAAGATTTGGTGGGCATAATTGCACCCGAAATCGAAGTGCGTCATCTACAAGTATGAATTTACTAGCTTAAATGTAGGCTCACTAAATATCGTTTTGAAAGTAATATTACTTAATCATACACTACAACTGAGCTTAGAAATCGGGGTGCCATTTCTGGTGAATTTTCTTAGAGTATAAGGAATATTAAACTCCTCAATTCAGTGGTCTATATGACTCTCTATCTATTCCTTAAAATTCCACCCCCATTAAGGTTAGTTCAAGAAGTTATTACAAGACTGTGAGAGTATGAGTAAAATGGAATTGAAAAACGTGTTTTAAGAGGCACAGGAATGGATTTCGTCCATTTTGGACTGTGTATAAGGGAACTAACTGTCAGTGGGGTGAAATTTGACGATAGGCAACAGCAGATCCCACGCCGCATGTATCGTAAATGTCATTTAAAGCAGTAGCATTAAGTAAAATTACGTAACATGTTAAAGTACTGTTATTCAGTGGTCATCTTTATAAAAGTACCGAATTTTGTTTCTTAACAAATGTTTTCCACTTTTACCTTGTGCCATTTCCACCTTATCAGAGTATCACAAAAACTGTCAATATTTAAATTTTGTCTTGATAGCTGTAATAGTTTTTGAGTTATGGCGACAAAAAACTACACACATACCCCCCCCCCCCACACACACACACAGAACACCACCATGAAAATAATCAAATCATGTCCGGGGAGGCCAAAATGGGTATTTCTGTAGAAATATGGAAGCTAATTTGTTTTTGCGAGTACAATACTTTTTGTACATTAGTGGGAGAGAGTAAAAAGGAAAAGGCGCAAGTTATATTTTAAGGGTGGCTGGCCAAGTGTGTTAAAGTTAGCTGGGCCCTGCGTATAGAGTCTCCCAAAACTGACTCTCTGCACAAGACCCAGGTAACTCTAAAGCCGTCACTGGGATGCGACGCTGGAGCGACTGACGTCACAGTAAACTACTAGTGTGTTCTTGGCGAAGGGTAGGCAGAGAGAAGGGGGGCAGGAGGGACGAACACATGATCTTAATTTATAAGCGAGGATCCAGTACCCGCGGTCAGTCGGCTTAATGTGCTCGACCGAGTCCTGGCAGATATTCAGTGAATTTTAACATTCGTCACCAAGACCTTTCCAGGAGCATTGGAAAGGTCGTGAGTGCTAACCACTATGCCACCCACGGAAACTAGGTTTCTGCCATAGAGGTCAATATTTTAAATATTACAACTATACTGGTGATCCGAAATTTCTTGATGTTGTGCGAAAGCTTGGAAACTCTGACTTCTATTCTACTCCAAGAAATTTCGGATCACTAGTATAGTTATACTATTTAAGTACAGTTGGTACATTGTTACTTGTTATTAAATAGAGGTCAATATATTTATTACGCGATGCTATTTCTACGCGAAACAGAGGCAGCAGAAACCGAAGATCTGATCTTGAACGTGAGTGCGTGCACTGCCATTGAGGCTTGAGAATGCTCCAGCGACGTGTACGCGAGGAGCAACCAAAAATTCGCTCATTTAGGCAATCTGATGCTGTCAGTATTCAGGATTTTTCCTGATGCAGAATGGGCGTAACTTGCTCGACAAATGTAGCACTTTACTACCCGTCTAGAGTTGGGAAAATTATTTTTTTCCCTCGGTTCACAAATAATTTTACAAAGTGAGTTTATCTTACTCATCATTATTACCTTCTTGCTAAAAAGGAAAATTTATGATTGTAGTTAGAACTATGAAAACAGAAAAAAGCGAAATTTCAGAGAAAAGCGATATTTTAAACAGGAAAAGGGGAATAATGTACAGGATGTTTCAATATTCAGTGAATTTTAACATTCGTCACCAAGTACGCAATCGTGTTATGGGTAATATTAAGTTTAATTCGTTTGCTATGAAAAGACACAAAGCATACAAAAGGGAAACAAATTACACCTACTTTTACCTGTACAAGAAATGATGGAAATAGTTTCCTCTCTTCTACATATGTAGGTTCGTACTCTTTTCGTGACATTTGCATGCCTCTTGAAATATTTACAGATACTTTCAATTTTTCAAGTGCGTGAGGATCATTAAGAAACACTTGACCTTTTAAATGTCCCCAAAGGAAAAAAATCTGGAAGAGTAAGCTTTGGAGATTTTGGAGGTCAAGCGACGTCTGAAAAATTCCTGAACATGGCCATAGTTCCATTTGCTGTATGACAGGTCATCAGTCCTCAAGGACTAACTATAGTGAGTACGGGAGTGGCGAAAGACACAAATACCGAGGTACCTGATGCTGGACCATGCCTTACTTTGTGTAATATACGTCTGTTATGTTATCTGTAGACTAGTTCCTACTCTTCTTTCTCCTTAGTTCTTTTATTATTCTTGTCAAATTGATATTAGAGTATTCGAGGGCAAGGGGCCAATCTTTCCTATTCACTATTTTTTTTCTTTCTTAAGCAGTGAGAGTCTGTCTTCTCTCGTAGCTGGCAGCAGCTATAAATTGTATCACCGAACCCGTCTGGTCAGCTTGAGGGATTTGACGGTTTTACCCCCAAATGAAATGAAAATTTAGAGATGACCTACAGAAATTTAGAGGTGCTAAATGGTGGAATGCAGCTAAGAATCCAGGTAGTTGGAAAATATTGCGGGAGGCCTATACCATGTAGTGGGTGTAAACAGGCTACATAAAAGAAGAAGGGCGCATTATCCTGTCGAAACGAACATTCTCTTTCATTCACCTCCAATAATACATGAAACTGTTAGATCATGTCAGGATAAACTGAAATTTCAGTTCATCAGAGCTTCCACAGTTAACAGTGATGACCGGCCTGGGCACATTTTATCATCCACTCTCCCAGTGTCACGAAATTTTGCAGATAAACGCGATATTGTTGACTTGTTAGAGACTGAAGACCGACCGAGAAAATTGCAGCTGAAACTCATCTTGCACATGTTTATAAGATTTATACGCTATAAGATTCCACAATAAACACATATTCTTTATGGGCAAACGAAATAGCCTACACAACACTACAGTAATGGAAGCCTAAATGAGACTAGTGCGTGTCAAGGGCGTTCAACTGCTTACCTCTGGTGACCTTGGGTACGGTGCTGCCGCCTGCACTGAAAACATGACATAACATTTGCCTATCCATTAAGTTCTTACTTCTACACTTTACGGTTGCGTCTTATTCGGGACACCATGCAGTCAACAAAGAGGTATATACTTATAACTGAGATATTTTTCTATCTTCATGTATTCCAAACATAATGTTACTTCACTGAAAACAAGATTTACGTACAAAGATAAAAATGGATACTTTTCGACGTTATAAAAATTCAGGACGAGGTAATCAAAACAGTCATTTAATGCAATGAAACCCAGTATACACAGATTGCGTCTTAAAAGTTACAGCGATGCAGTACAGTGTGAGTTCAGCTTTTTCCTTCATGTAGTATCAATGTTTCTTTCCTGACAATATATCGTTACCAAACAGATGTAATGACTAAAAATATATAATGCTAAAGCATTTGGATACCCTACTCATTTGATCAACAGAACTCACTCATGTGTCAGGAACACCTTTGCTTCTACACTACAATATGTTACCGAACATTCTAAAATATTCGTTGGCTCAGTAGACTTTATTCAATTTCTTACTAACCCCTTAAAAACATCTGTCACCGCTTCTCCTTGGATTTTGGCACCAAATCAAATATGCTAACCATGATCCGAAAGGATCGAGAAAGAGCACCGGACGAACAATAATGGGGTATCTATAGCATTTCTTTGCATAATGGTACAGGCCAACTTTGTTTTTGATATATCGGATCTACAGAGCAGAGTCTGGCTTGCAGAATGCGGGAACACAAATACAACATCAAGGCAGGGCTGCAAATCACCGCTTTGGCACGAACTGTCAATGATGGGACTTTCTACCCACACTGGGATCACGCAAGAATTCTAATAACTCCAAGATCCTGTTCCATGCTTTTATTGACTGAAAGTTTATTTATTTATAAAACTCGTTAAGAATGTTGTAACGACTGTGTACCACACGACATACCACCTTTACGAAAAAATATTATACACTGAGTGGCCACTTTATTATGACCACCTGACAGTTTTAAGCAAATGAGCTATGGCTGAACTCTGTTGCCACCAGACGGTGAGGCTAGTATAAAAAGGTAAATCTTAGTGCTTGCGACAGTAGTAATAGAAGTGTTTTTTGGGTGACAAGGTGTGTAAAAAATGCGATTTGATGGACTTTCAAAGTGGGAAGATTGTAGGAGCTCGGAGCCATGGAGCGAGAATCACCGAAACCGCCGCATTCGTGAAATGTTCCAGAGCAGCTGTTGTTAAAGTGCTTAAAGACCAGACTGTCAGCCAAAAAACTGGGTCTCTACGTGCAACGTGTGGTCGTCATCGACTAGTGACTGCTCGGGTGGAACGGAGAGTGTCCAGACTGGTAACAGAAAACAGAAGGGCAACAGTGCAGCAAATTACAGACCATCTTAATCAAGGATTATCTCAAATGATCTCTGCACGCACTGTTTGCCGTACACTGCATCGGTTGGGATATGGCATCCGAAGGCCGGTTCGAACACCTTTGCTGTCTGCAGTTAACAAGAGAAAACGTCTCCAGTTCACACAGGAGCACAAGAATTGGAGAGTCGCTAATTGGAAACAAATTATGTGGTCCGATGAATCACGTTTTCAGTTGCACCATGCCCATGGCCGAGTGAGAATTTAGCGGAAAGAGCACGAAAGCATGAACCCCAAATTTATTGCTACAACCCTTGAAGCTGGTGGAGGCAACGTTATGGTTTGGGGAATGTTTTCCTGGCTTGCTTTGGGTCCTTTAAATCGTGTTGATCGACGTCTGACTGGCACATCATGTATAAACATCGTTGCGGACGAAGTGCATCCTGTCATGTGGATGGTTTATCCCAATGGCGATGGCTACTTTCAACAAGATAATGCGTCGTGCCGTAGTGCTCGTATTATACAGGATTGGTTTCAGGAACATGCCGGTGAGTTTACTTTGCTTAGGTGGCCACCACAATCTCCAGATCTCAACCCCATTGAGAATTTGTGGGATGAAGTTGAACGAGACATCAGACAGCTATTATCCACAAACCTGCAATCTCACACTCCTGGAAAGTGCTATTCTTCAAGCATGGTCTCAGATTCCACAAACCACCTATCAACATCTCGTGGAGTCCATGCCACGAAGAATCGACGCAGTATTAAAAGCAAAAGGTAGTCCAACGAAGTACTGAGGGGGTGGTCATAAAAAGTGGCCACCCAGTGTATAAAATAACCTAGAAGAGATTGGACAAAAATTATGGGGCTGCGCCTTAAACATATCTGACGTAACGCACACATGCTATGTCTACTCATACTGCCACTGTTCTGCATAAATAGTAGCAGTGTTCAAGTGTTCACTTCACATCTGCAGATGGGACCAAAGTGGCCCGGAAGTTCTTTAGTGTTTCCTCAGATTAAACTAAAGGACTGAAATTTGTGGCTTCTGAGTTCATTGGTTTTTAGCACGTCTTTTGTACATAAAGATCGTGCTTGTGTTATCGGTTTGTCCATTCGTCCACCTGGAGACATGATATCTTTGCAACTGTTGGTCCGTGTTGAAAAATTAGTTTTTAATTCGGAAGCTTGAAATATGCGAATGACGATCGTTTATTTCGGTTTTTTTTTTACGATGTACAATTTTGCCGCTAGAGGGCGTAAATGCTGATGATGTCGAATTCAAAAATACGTTTCATTCCACATATTTGCTTCTAAACATCCGAGTGAAAAAATTATTTTAACTTTTGATTCCATTTATGACGAAGAATATTTTAGGTATAGTTCCTTTTTCAAATTACGCATAGATTTCCCGCTAGGTGGCGTAAAAGTAAATTACGTTTTCCCCGATAACTCTTCTTCTAAAACTCTGATTTGAAAAATCTTTTTCTTTGGCGGATACAGCTCCTGATGGAAAATCCTTTGCATATAATTTCTAATTTTTGATAAAGAATACTTTAGCCACCAGGGGGCGTAAGTGTTAATTTTTGCTTCTGATGTAATTGCCATAAAATCTAAGCTTCTAAAATCTCGATTGAAAAAATTATTTCGTGGACCGATGCCACTTATGTCCATAAACCTTTTCGGAATATTTTCTTCTTAAAGTATCCTTGTCTTCTCCGCCAGGGGATGTTAGATGTATATCTTATTTTCGTCAATATCTCTGCTTCTAATGGTCCGATTTGAAAATTTCTTTCTTTATTAGACAGAGATTCCAGTGTCACATGCTTTTCATATAATTTTAAAATTTTCAAGTAATTCGTAGACTTTCCGCTAGGCGGTGTAAAGGCAAATTGCGTTTCCCCCTATATCTCTGCTTCAAAATCTTGCTTTTGAAAAATTCTGTCTGCACCGGATACAGCTCCTGATAGGAAATCCTTTGCACATAATTTCTAATTTTTGTAAAAAATGGTTTGGCCACCAGGGAGCGAAAGTCTTAATTTCCGCTTCTGATGTATTTGCAGCAAAATATGTGCTTCTGAAATCTCGATTGAAAAAAAAATCGTTTCTGGACTGATACTACTCATGTCGACAAACCTTTAAGGACAATTTTCATCTTAAAATAATGAATTGTTTCTACGCTAGCGGGCGTAGATGTATATCTTATTTTGGTCAATACCTCTACCTCTAGGAGTCAGATTTGAAAAATTCCTTCTTTGTTGGATAGTGTTTCCGATGCGAAATGTTTTTCATATTGATTCAAAATTTTCAAGTAAATCCTAGACTTTCCGCTAGGGGGCACAAAGGTAAATTGCGTTTTCTGCGTTATTTCTGCTTCTAAAACTCCGATTTGAAAAATTCTTCGTGTACCGCATACAACAGCTGATGGAAAATATTTTGCATATAATTTCTAATGTTTGGTAAAGAATGGTTTGGCCACCAGGAAGCATAAGTGTTAATTTCTGCTTCTGATGTATTTGCAGCAAAATCTGGGCTCCTAAAAACTCGACTAAAATTTTTTTTCTAGGACCGATGCCGCTCATATCAAAAAAGCTTTTGAGAACACTTTCTTCCTAAAATAATGCATGGTTTTCAAACCAGGGGAAGTAAAGTCTCATGTTATTTTCCTCTCTATATTTGTTTCTAAGAGTCCGATTTGAAAAATTCTTTCTGTGTTGGACAGCATTTCCGGTGAGAAATATTTCTCATATAAAGTCATATTTTTCTTAACGCACGGGTCTGCAACCAGACGGCGTAAGCTCACGATTCCATTTACAGCAATATCTGAGGGATTAAAAACCCCATTGAAAAACTTATTTCCCCCGTCAGGTACTATTGTTTTCTATACCGGTTCCACTGACTTTCAATAACTTTGATAAATTTAATTTGCGTCAGAACGGATTCAAAAGACGTGCTTATTACACCCGAAGATTCGGTGTCATCTTTCTTGCTTTGATTGTGGGTTTAGCGACCACCGTGAGCAATTCAGTTGGTATAAGCAGTCGCCTGTCCATAATGTTAGATTACAAGTTCCAGGGAAAGGACATAGCCAGTGCCGTAAGACAAACACAACATCCATGCCTCACCGGGATTCGAACCTGGACCCATCTCGTATGAACGGTCATAAGTCAGCTCTTAGGCCCTTGCGACACCTGGGCGGCTTCATTCAACAATGCGATGACCCTCCGGACACGGTTTTTACCTGATTCGAAACCTGCAGTTTCGTGGCACCAGCTTCTCAAGAGGGCGATGATCTAACGTGCTAAGTGATATGACGTACATAACATACGAACTACTGTGATGCCTCATGAGAAAAATCAACACTTAAGCAGCGGTGAGCCTACTGCCGTAGTTCAGTTGGGAGAACAGCCGGTACGGAGTATCAAGACTTAGGTCCGGGAGTCACCACCTACAAAAGGTTTATATTATAATATTTGCTTTTTCTTTTGTTTCGGGGGTTTAACTACAACCGTGAGATACTCAATTATAAACAGTTACCAGTCCTTAATTTAGGGCAATTAATTTCGGGAGAGGGAGAAAGCTAGCGCCGGAAGATAAACACAACATCCAAGCCTCCCTGGGACTTGAACTTGGACCCACATGTACGAACGATCATAAGCCAACACTTAAACCGTTACAGGGGAAAAGTCTTTACAAGAATAAAAGAGAAACAAAAATTAAACGGTAACCGAGGCCTGGACATCATGTTTCATCTCCAAGAAACAAAATGTTGTTACACACATCGTAATTTATGATACCTGTCTCAAAGATATGGATCATGCTACTAAAGAATGATAAAAATAAAAGTGAGCGCCTTGCGTCACATTTGAACCCTATCCTGATCGTATGTCACGTGACCAAATTTTGAAAACATTTACATTTTCTTCTTAAACGGGAACGTCTAGTCCGTTCCTATGAAGTCTGAATGTTCTCTTTTTTTAGATGTGTCAAATTTAAGATATGATATCATTTTTAATTCAATCATTACTAAATTTTTAGATTTTTTCTTCCAGTTACATTTGGTACTTTCTACAAATGTTTAAAGGTTTTCCGTTGCATCCTACCGTAAATTTAGCAGTGACTTACTGCTGTACAGTTTCTGCATATAAATTTATTTTTTGCGCTATGATTTTTTATCTGTAGTTTGCTTCAATTACCCATTGATTTATGGAACATATATATATATATATATATATATATATATATATATATATGGGATGTAAGGTCAGGGGATGCGTAACATCACAGCCTCTCCTTGACAAATGTCAACCCCGCCTTCTCGTGGTGCATCCTGTTCCCACTAAAGGGGCTCTGACGACCGCCCATAGCGGTATAACTATACCATCGGGATTAGAGGAAATTCTATCCCACACTCACCAACCCGCTTGGCCAGCGTGGTGAGTTATGGCCAAACCCCTCCAAAATGACTCCACAACTTAAATCTTGGCCCTCAGTCTCCGGCAGCTGGAATGTACCTGGCCAAGGCAGCGGCCAGTGCGACATGAAGGCAGAGGGTGCTAAGAATCCCCGGAGGATCGGACTAGGCTGCCATCTGATGCTGACCTTGGCAACGTACAATGGACGCTCCTATCTTCTGATTCAAGGCTTCTTGAATTGGAAGAGGAACTACAAAGGATCAAGTGGGACATCGTGGGGCTAAGTGAGGTAAGGAGAAAAGGAGAAGATCTCATCGAACTGAAAAGTGGACATCTCTTCTACTATCGTGGAACAGATACTGGCAGAACTAGTGGTGTTGGATTTATAATAAACAAGAAACTGAAGGATAAAGTTGTAGAAGTTGAAAGTTCCTCTGACAGAGCTGCACGACTCGTTATCCAACTATCGAGAAGATACCAGGCTCAGATTATTCAAACTTATGCACCCACCACAAGTCATCCTGAAGAAGAAATTGAAGAATTTTATGAGGAAATTTGTCATCTAAATAATAAAGGTAAGCAGCACTTGAAAATAATTATGGGAGATTTCAATGCAAAAATAGGGCACCGGCAACAGAATGAAACTTCAGTAGGTAAATTCGGTCACGGCAACAGAAACCAGCGTGGAAATACTCTCGTTGAGTTTGCAGAGGCAGAAGGGTTTTTCATCTTGAACTCCTTCTTCAAGAAAAAGCCACACAGGAAATGGACATGGAGACATCCAAATGGGACGACAAGTGAAATTGATTTTATTATGTGTAACAAAAAATTCGTCATAGAAGACTGCAGTGTGCTAAACAAGTTCAACACAGGTAGTGACCATAGATTGGTGAGATGTAAGATGCACCTCAACACTAAACTTGAACGTGGCAAGCTCATAAGACAAACAAAATCTATTGACATAACCAACCTTAAAAAACACCATAATACCTTCAAGTTGGAACTCAAGAACAGGTTCTCTGCTTTAGAAGGCCTAACATCGAAAGAAGTGGACATCTCTGAAGTTAACAGAAAAGTAACCAAAGCTCTTATGGAAACAGCAACAAAATTAGCTGGGTCTAAGAACAAGTTGCATGTAAATAAATTATCAGGAAAAACGAAAATGTTGATGCAAAAAAGGAGAGAGATGAGGACAACTAAAGAAGATGTGACTTCCAAAGTGGAATATATAGAGCTATGCAAGACAGTACGAAAAAGTATCACTGAAGACGTAAGAAAATTCAACTGTGAACTAGTGAGGAAAGCAATTGAAAACAACCAAAGCCTAAAGATAGCAAAGGGACATCTCAGTAAGGGAAGAAAACAGATTATGGCACTGAGAAAAGAAGATGGTTCTGTAACAAGAAATAGAGGTGAAATTTTGACAAGAGTGAAAGATTTCTACTCCAAATTATATGAAAGGGATGATACATGCACTCCAGACATCATGAAAGATACCAGTACCAGAGTTCCTCCAGTCCTTCCAGCAGAAGTTGCACATGCAATCAAGAACATGAAGCGGAGAAAAGCTCCAGGAGAAGATGGAATTACTGTAGACATCATACAAGAAGCAAGTGGAGAAATCGAAACAGTACTCGCCCAAATTTTCACTCGATGCCTTAATGAAGGAAAGATTCCTGAGGATTGGAACACCGCTACAATGATCCTGCTACATAAGAAAGGTGACATTGAGGATCTCGGAAACTACAGACCTATCAGCCTCCTATCAGTAGTTTATAAAATCTTCACTAAAGTTAATTCACACCGCTTGAAGGTAACACTGGACATGGCTCAACCGAGAGAACAAGCTGGATTCAGGAGTGGCTACAGCACAATAGATCATATCCATGTGCTGAGAGAACTAATTGAAAGAGCGAGGGAATATGAACTTCCATTGTGCATGGCTTTTATCGATTATGAAAAAGCCTTTGATTCGGTGAAACCATCAGCAGTTACAATGGCTCTGAAAACCTGCGGTATTGAAGATGCATACATTAATATTATTAATAACATCTATGAAACTGCAAGTGCAAAGATTAGGCTGTTTGAAAATACAACACACATAAAATTTGGAAAGGGAGTGAGACAAGGTGACACCATATCTCCGAAGCTCTTTAATGCCACATTGGAGGGTGTTTTTCAGTCACTGAGCTATGAAAACAAGGGGATAAAGATTAATGGAGATTATCTAACCCACCTTCGTTTCGCTGATGACGTAGTCATTTTTGCAACTAGCCCATCAGAGCTGCAGAGTATGATCCAGGAACTTGCTGACAAGAGTAAAGAAGTGGGATTAAAAATGAACTTTCAGAAGACAAAAGTGATGTTCAATGCTTTTACAAGAAATGAAGATTTATCGATTGATGGAGAAAAGCTGGAGATAACAGACACGTACGTTTATCTTGGACAGCAGATATCAAGTGAGGGTCACATTGATGAAGAAATTAATCGGCGCACAAAACTTGCCTGGAGAGCTTTTGGAAGAAACAGCATAATTTTCAAGAGCAATATGCCATTATGTCTTAAAAAAGAAAAAGTGTTTGATCAATGCATCCTTCCAGTGCTTACGTATGGTGCAGAGACGTGGACCTTAACTAAAAGAGACATACAAAGGCTGCAGACAACTCAAAGAAGCATGGAGAGGTGCATGCTTGGTATAACCAGGAGAGATAAGAAGAGGAACTCGTGGATCCGAAAAATGACAAGAGTGGAAGACATCATGATCAGAGTCAAATCCCTGAAATGGCAATGGGCTGGACATACTGCGAGAAGGACAGATCATCGATGGACAGCCGAAATTTTAGATTGGATTCCAAGGGACAGGAAAAGACCCAGAAGAAGACCACATGGGAGATGGGTGGATGAAATTCGAAAGTATGCAGGGGTGACATGGAGGAGACTGGCACAAGACAGACCGTTGTGGAGGAAACTTGCAGGAGACCTTCGTCCAGCAGTGGATTGATAATGGTTGACAATGATGATGATGATATATATATATATATATATATATATATCTTTCACACCGCTTGAAGGTAACACTGGACATGGCTCAACCGAGAGAACAAGCTGGATTCAGGAGTGGCTACAGCACAATAGATCATATCCACGTACTGAGAGAACTAATTGAAAGAGCGAGGGAATATGAACTTCCATTGTGCATGGCTTTTATCGATTATGAAAAAGCCTTTGATTCGGTGAAACCATCAGCAGTTACCACGGCTCTGAAATCCTGCGGTATTGAAGATGCATACATTAATATTATTAATAACATCTATGAAAATGCAAGTGCAAAGATTCGGCTGTTTGAAAATACAACACACATAAAAATTGGAAAGGAGTGAGACAAGGTGACACCATATCTCCGAAGCTCTTTAATGCCACATTGGAAAATGTCTTTCAATCACTGAACTGGGAAAACAAGGGGATAAAGATTAATGGAGATTATCTAACCCACCTTCGTTTTGCTGATGACGTAGTCATTTTTGCAACTACCCCATCAGAGCTGCAGAGTATGATCCAGGAACTTGCTGACAAGAGTAAAGAAGTGGGATTAAAAATGAACTTTCAGAAGACAAAAGTGATGTTCAATGCTTTTACAAGAAATGAAGATTTATCGATTGATGGAGAAAAACTGGAGATAACAGATACGTATGTTTATCTTGGACAGCAGATATCAAGTGAGGGTCACATTGATGAAGAAATTAATCGGCGTACAAAACTTGCCTGGAGAGCTTTTGGAAGAAACAGCATAATTTTGAAGAGCAATATGCCATTATGTCTTAAAAGAAAAGTGTTTGATCAATGCATCCTTCCAGTGCTTACGTATGGTGCAGAGACGTGGACCTTAACTAAAAGAGACATACAAAGGCTGCAGACAACTCAAAGGAGCATGGAGAGGTGCATGCTTGGTATAACCAGGAGAGATAAGAAGAGGAACTCGTGGATCCGAAAAATAACGAGAGTGGAAGACATCATGAGCAGAGTTAAATCCTGAAATGGCAATGGGCTGGACATACTGCCAGAAGGACAGACCATAGATGGACAGCCGAAATTTTAGATTGGATTCCAAGGGACAGGAAAAGACCCAGAAAAAGACCACATGGGAGATGGGTGGATGAAATTCGTAAATATGCGGGAGTGACATGGAGGAGACTGGCACAAGACAGACCGTTGTGGAGGAAACTTGGGGAGACCTCCGTCCAGCAGTGGATTGATAATGGTTGACAATGATGATGATGATGATGATATATATATAAGTAATTAAACTTGAAAACGTGTACTCTCATTAAATTTTCTTCCGAGTCCAGTCGCCGCTGAACGTTTAACATAACACATGCTTGCATCCATTAGTAGACATGCACCTAGTTTTAGTCTTTTCTGGAATTCGACAGGGGTCGCCACCGGGTTTAATTTGGTTCCTTGTGGACTCATGAATTGCGTTTGGGGAACCAGCATGGCATTTGTTCATTTTCTTTCGTGTGGTTTAGGATTAATATGTTTGAGGAATATGTTGGAGTTCGTTGCGATGAAGGTTTTTCTGGTTATTTTACGTGTCTATATATCTAACTTTTAGTATTTATGGTTCAGGTAAGAAAGACCAGATGTCTAGCCCTAAATTTTGCAAAATTCTTAACCCTTATTTTGGAGATGGTTTTTCAGGTAATTTGACAACTGCATGAAACCTGGACCAGGGTCGGGGGTGTTTCCTAATGAGTGGCTCCCGGCTTTCGACCTTACATATTTACTACCATTATTTGTGTTTGTTGGTTTGTGGGAGGTTCGAGTGTTTCCTTGGAGAGATTTTTGGTGCTTGTGAGTGGTAAGACTGATATATATATATATATATATATATATATACACAGAGAGAGAGAGGGGGGGGGGATGTACAGTCAGGTGATGCGCAACATCACAGCCTCTCCTTGACAAATGTCAACCCCGCTTTCTTGTGGTGCATCCTGTTCCCACTAAAGGGGCTCTGACGACCGCCAATAGATGTATAACTATACCATCGGTAGTAGAGGAAACGCTATCCCACACTCACCAACCGGTTTGGTCAGCGTGGTGAGTTATGACTAAACCCCTCCAAAATAACTCCACAACTTAAATCTTGGTTCTCAGTCCCCGGCAGCTGGAATGTACCTGGCCAGGGCAGCGGCCAGTGCGACATGAAGGCAGAGGGTGCTAAGAATCGCCGGAGGACCGGACTAGGCTGCCATCTGATGCTGACCTTGGTTACGTATAATGGACGCTCCCTATCTTCTGATTCAAGGCTTCTTGAATTGGAAGAGGAACTACAAAGGATCAAGTGGGACATCGTCGGGCTAAGTGAGGTAAGAAGAAAAGGAGAAGATCTTATTGAACTGAAAAGTGGACATCTCTTCTCATATCGTGGGACAGATACCGGCTGAACTAGTGGTTGGATTTATAATAAACAAGAAACTGAAGGATAAAGTTGTAGAAGTTGAACGTTCCTCTGACAGAGCTGCACGACTCGTTACCCAATTCTTAAGAAGATACCAGGCTCAGATTATTCAAACTTAAATGTAAATGGGCGATGTCATCGCCCATTTACATTATCTCCACGTATTTGATATATATTAACCTATTCAAACTTATGCACCCACCACAAGTCATCCTGAAAAAGAAATTGAAGAATTTTATGAGGAAATTCGTCATCTAAATAATAAAGGTAAGCAGCACTTGAAAATAATTATGGGAGATTTCAATGCAAAAATAGGGCAACCGCTACAGACTGAAATTTCAGTAGGCAAATTCGCTCAGGGCAACAGAAACCAGCGTGGAAATACTCTGGTAGATTTTGCAGAGTCAGAAAGGTTTTTCATCAGAAACACCTTTTTCAAGAAAAAGCCGCAAAGAAAATGGACATGGAGGCATCCCAATGGATGGACAAGTGAAATTGATTTTATTATGTGCAACAAGAAATTTGTCATGGAAGACTGCAGTGTGCTAAACAAGTTCAACACAGGTAGTGACCATAGAATGGTAAGATGTAAAATGCACCTCAATGCTAAACTTGAGCGTGGCAAGCTCATAAAACAAACAAAGTGTATTGACGAGACCAACCTTAAAAAGCATCATAATACCTTTAAATTAGAACTGATAAATAGATTCTCTATTTTAGAAGGTCTGACATCAGAAGAAGTGGACATCTCTGAAGTTAACAGAAAATGAACCAAAGCTCCTATGGAAACAGCAACAAAATTAGCTGGGTCTAAGAACAAGTTGATGTGAACAAATTATCAGGAAAAACCAAAATGTTGATGCCAAAAAGGAAGAGTGATGAGGACAACTAAAGAAGATGTGACTTCCAAAGTGGAATATATAGAGCTACGCAAGACAGTACGAAAAAGTGTCACTGAAGACTTAAGGAAATTCAACTGTGAGGAAAGCAATTGAAAACAACTGAAGCCTAAAGATGGCAAAGGGACATCTCAGTAAGAGAAGAAAACAGATTATGGCACTGAGAAAAGAAGATGGTTCTGTAACAAGAAATAGAGGCGAAATTTTGACAAGAGTGAAAGATTTCAACTACAAATTATATGAAAGGGATGATATATGTACTCCAGACATCATGAAAGGTACCAGTACCAGAGTTCTTCCAGTCCTCCCAGCAGAAGTTGCACATGCAATGAAGAACATTAAGTGGGGAAAAGCTCCAGGAGAAGAAGAATTATTGTAGACATCATACAAGAAGCAAGTGGAGAAATTGAAACAGTACTCACCCAAGTTTTTACCAGGTGTCTTAATGAAGGGAAGATTCCTGAGGATTGGAAAATGCTACAATGATCCTGCTACATATAAAAAAGGCGACATTGAGGATCTAAGGAACTACAGACCTGTCAGTCTCCTATCAGTGGTTTATAAAATCTTCACTAAAGTTATTTCACACCGCTTGAAGGTAACACTGGACATGGCTCAACCTAGAGAACAAGCTGGATTCAGGAGTGGCTACAGCATATAGATCATATCCACGTACTGAGAGAACTAATTGAAAGAGCGAGGGAATATGAACTTCTATTGTGCATGGCTTTAATCGATTATGAAAAGGCATTTGATACAGTGAAACCATCAGCAGTTACAATGGCTTTGAAATCCTGCGGTATTGAAGATGCATACATTAATATTATTAATAACATCTATGAAAATGCAAGTGCAAAGATTCGACTGTTTGAGAATACAGCACACATAAAAGTTGGAAAGGGAGGAAGACAAGGTGACACCATATCTCCCAAACTCTTTAATGCCTCATTGGAAAATGTCTTTCAATCACTGAACTGGGAAAACAAAGGGATAAAGTTTAATGGAGATTATCTAACTCCTCTTCGTTTTGCTGATGACCTTGTCATTTTTTGCAACTACCCCATCAGAGCTGCAGAGTATGATCCAGGAATTGCTGACAAGAGTAAAGAAGTGGGATTAAAAATTAACTTTCAGAAGACAGAGGTGATGTACAATGCTTTTATAAGAAATAAAGATTTATCGATTGATGGAGAAAAGCTAGAGATAACAGACACGTACGTTTATCTTGGACAGCAGATATCAAGTGAGGGTCACATTGATGAAGAAATTAATCGGCGTACTAAACTTGCCTGGAGAGCTTTTGGAAGAAACAGCATAATGTTCAAGAGCAATATACCATTATGTCTTAAAAGAAAAGTGTTTGATCAATGCATCCTTCCAGTGCTTACGTATGGTGCAGAAACGTGGACTTTAACTAAAAGATACATACAAAGGCTGTAGACAACTCAAAGCTGCATGGAGATGTGCATGCTTGGTGTAACCAGGAGAGATAAGAAGAAGAACTGGTGGATCAGAAAAATGACAAGAGTGGAAGACATCATGATCAGAGTAAAATCCCTGATATGGCAATGGGCTGGATATGCTGTTAAAAGAACAGACCATCGATGGACAGTCGAAATTCTAGATTGGATTCCAAGGGACAGGATAAGACCCTGAAGAAGACCACATGGAAGATGGGTGGATGAAATTCGAAAGTATACGGGAGTAACATGGAGGAGACTGGCACAAGACAGACCGTTGTGGAAGAGGCTTGGAGAGACCTTTGTCCAGCAGTGGATAGATAATGGTTGACAATGATGATGATGATTTTATATATAGGGAGAGAAAACACTGTCAGTTAGTCTTTATGTGCTGAACTTTCCGCTGACGTAAGAAAAGCCACGTTTACCAACTTAGTGTTTTGCTGAAGAGTACAGGTTGGTTTCTATTATTTGTTCATATCTGACTTGTTCACTGTAGTAATATATATATATATATATATATGTATATCAGTTTCCTTTCCTGTTTCCTGATCATAGCATGGAACTCGGACGAATTTAAATTCCATCATTTTTGTTGTTTAACAGTGATAGAGATTTAAATTTAAGCTGTGGAACGTATGTTAAAATCAATCTTTATCTCTTCTGTTCTAAGCGGAAAATTATAATTCACAAAATGTATTTCGTACAGCAGATATTCAGATATTGTTTAAAGTGATGTTTATAAAGCATTATTCTTATTCCCAAGTTCCGAAAAATATTTTGTATGCCAGATGTTCAGAGATTTGTTTAAATGATGACTGTAAAGCATTATCCCTACTCCCAAATTAGTTTTTCAATATAGCTTTTGCTTACTTTAATTTTGTTTACGTAACTCAAAATTCTTAGAGCTGTGCATTGCTCCGTTTTTACTCATTAAAATGAAATGGTGCTAGATACATATCGCCATAAAGCCATCGACTGCTTATTCTTTGTGGGATGAAAAAAATTATTTCGCCTTAAAGTTGTGTTTCTAATTATTATTGATGGAAATTCTACTATTCTCATCGATGAAAGATCCGCTTTTCAGAAAGAAAATGTAAATTTACTTTCTCTGTTTACAAACAGGACTTTTCAATTTGGTGATTTAAATGCTCCTAAAGCCTGAATTATGTATGTTAAATATGTTCTTAATGCTGAACATTGAAGAATTTATTTTGACATATACCCATTACATCCCAGACGATCAAAAGCTAGAACTATTAGTTTCTGCTTCATAGGATTTAATACATATCCCATTTAAACTGTGTCAGTAAAATTAGATTTTGGCACTTAAAGACAGCGATGAAAATTAAACTGAAATATATGTTTCGAGTACAGAGAAAGTACACGTTTCAGTGATAATTGTCTGTTTAATTCGTATAAAAGGTTACTCGGGAATATGGGACTTATATCTAGACCCATTTTTAATAAAATATGCCACACGTCTCAGGTGTTATGCAGTAGTTCTTCGGCATTTGTATTAAGGAGCCTTTTAGATTAAAACTGTCGAGCTTTGGAAAGTATTAAAAGTTCATATTATTTAGTCGGATTTCTTGACAGAGGTGAAGCAGCAGCCGGCCGAAATGATCTCACTGCCTGTTTAAGTAAGCCACCGGGGAGAAAGTGCCTAAGACTTGTTGCGTTTACCAATATCATTTTCACGAAGTGTATTCTTACGATGAGTGTATTTTAGATCGCAAAGGAGCATGGCTATTTGAGTGAAAAGGATTAGATTGTTTAATTCCATAACTTATTTTTAAGACATCTCTCAGACTTTGGCATTTAATCGCCAGGAATCACATTTCATAGCTTTACCTTTTCAATCATCGCTCTCATGCCTTTTTCCATATTAATAAATAGTGAAGTGATTAATTCAAACGAAGAAAAGAATAGTTAAGCACACTTTTAGAGTGAAACCTCCGTTATACGATTTTATACGTAACGTAATTATTCTTTAGTCCCGATATTTTTCTGTAGTCTCTATCGCTTTTTTAACTCGGTTATACGTAATTCTTTTATACGCTTTTTGGGATTATACGTGAGTATTTGAATTTCAGATTATAAAAAATGCACTGTTCTCTGATTCTTTTATATGTAAACTGGTACATTACAACTTTGAGATAATCGAGACAGCGTCTTCCGTGGTGCACCGGAAGTTGATCCCATCAGATGGGAAACATTGTTTACTCTCGATTTGGATAAAAGAAAATGCTTTCGAATTTTATGACTCCCATATATACACAGTCGTATTAGCATAATATGACCACCTACCTAATAATGGGATTGCCCTTGGCCCGGATGACAGCGGCGACAGGATTGGTATGGACGCAATGGGATCCTGGAAGGTTGCGCGGGGTATTCTGCTGTTGGTGAACACCATCACCACCAATAAGATCCTGGAAGGTTGCACGAAGCATTCTGCTGTTGGTGAACAACATCACCACCAATAAGATCCTGGAAGGTTGCACGACGCAGTGTGCTGTTGGGGAACACCATCACCACCAATGAAATTCTGCAAGGTTGCACGGCGCATTCTACTGTTGGTGAACACCATCACCACCAATAAGATCCTGGAAGGTTGCACGGCGCATTGTGTTGTTGGTGAACACCATCACTACCAATAAGATCCTCGAAAGTTACACGGCGCATTGTGCTGTTGGTAAACACCACCACCACCAATAAGATCCTAAAAGGTTGCACGAAGCATTCTGCTGTTGGTGAACACCATCACCACCAATAAGATCCTGGAAGGTTGCACGAAGCATTCTGTTGTTGGTGAACACCATCACCACCGAAAATATCCTGGAAGGTTGCACAAAGTATTCTGCTGTTGGGGAACATCATCACCGCCAATAAGATCCTGGAAGGTTGCACGAAGCATTTTGCTGTTGGTGAACAACATCACCACCAATAAGATCCTGAAAGGTTGCACGACGCACTGTGCTGTTGGTGAACACTATCAGCACCAATGAAATCCTGCAAGATTGAACGGTGCATTCTACTGTTGGTGAACACCAACAATACCAGGGTAAACGTCCTAAATAAAGGAATCCATGTGGTCAGCGAGGATGGATAGATATCAATTAGCGTTCAGGAACCCATCCAGTGGTACCAGTGATCTCAGGCCATACCAGGAAAACATCTCCTAGACATGAACACTGCCACGTCTGGCCTGTGCTTGACTGAAAAGCATGTCCGAGTGTTGGTTTCCGTGTGTCTGACCCCGTATCTGTAACCGCCCGTCACGTTTGTGGAGTAGAAACCTTGATTCGCAGGAGAACCTTAAGAGGCAACCTTTTCCCACTCCTCCCCTGTTAAATGACGCTAGTCCCATGCGAACCGCAGGCGGCGTTGCCGATGGACCAGGGTTAACATGGGCGCCTTGACGCAGCGTCCACTACGGGGACGCATGCGTAACATAGCTCGCTCTGCTGCTATCGGGGACACGTACATGGGTACCCAGCGTGCATTTGCATAGTCAATTGCAGCACTTTTGGCGCTCTGGTTGTTCTTTACCAGTCGACGGAGGCGATGTTCTCCTCTGAGGTCGATGGCCTTTGGGTCTCCACAGTTATGACGTCACGTGGTACGCGGTGTACCAGTGGTCCATTTTTGGTGCACACTTACTACAGCACCTCACGATCATCCCACAAAATCTGCTGTTTCTGAGATGCTCCCGCCCTTGGCGTGGTAGCCGATGATCATATAATTAGACGGTACGTGAAAAGCGTGTCATTCCTCCGTTACGATGCCCGTGTAGTGAAAAAAGGGGAGGACTTGTGAAGGTTTGAAAGGTAAATGATTAACCACCATAGACGTCTGTGGCCAGGATCTCAACAAGCGCAGGTATTGTCGGCTGTTCGAAGGCCTCTGTAGTTTAAGTGTGGCTGTAAAGGCCCCATTGGACACGCATCCACTCAACGCATCGAAATATTAAAACTGCCAATGGTTGTCAGACGAAGTGAAAGCCTGTTGCCACTTGCTGTAGGATAAAGGACGGCACACGTTATCCCACTAAACTATTACCAAAGTGCACAAGGAACGTTTTTCGAGCTTACAGTCAGAGAACTCTTTGAGGATGAGTCTAAGAACTCGGCTGCACGTTCCTGTGCCATGTTCACCGACCGTAATTGACACCTTTGTGTGCAGTGGATACTATAGCTCCTTCACTATATATCGAACTACTGGAAAAGAGTCGCTTCTTGACATTTGTTCACGCTTCAGCTCCAATATGCTTCTGGATGGGCTTGCAGTCGACGCCGCGCGGGTATACAACTGCAAATGGATTGCATGATAGGACGAAAACCGCCTATCGGTGGTGGTGTTATTGTAGTATGGATATTGTTCGGATGGACATTGCTGGTCCCCTCATCCTTTTTGTATGCACGCTTACTGCCAGTTCCTATCTAGATATTGTTTAGCGTCAAGTACTACCCAACAAGGTGACCCTGGCACTGGACTTTCTCGAAAGTCAACGCCCAGTGTCAAAAGACCCTAATTGTGAAAGAATGGTTTTAGGATCATGAGTAAACATTTGGTGTGCTACGTTCCCCCGGCTTGAATCTCGTAGAACACTTGAAGAATGCAATGCGATGCAGCACGAAATTACCGCGATTTCTTTTCGTACGTCATTTTCGTTAGCCGTGACATTTCGAATGAAGGAAAACTTATGTTTGCTGCGGTGGTGAAGATTGCCCCTTTAAAAAGGGTCACAGACCTTTTCCCGTTCTTCGAAGTAAGAGAGGTTTCGTATTTTAAATCACCCAACAGATAACAGCCCTCCAACATACACATGTCCCGCTTGAAAGGGATTGTCCGAAGGATTCCACTATCGGCTGTTTACGACAAATAATTCTTTTGCGAATTGCTCACCCCCGTGAAGAAGCATAAGTGTTATTATTTACAGCTATTTCTCGTGAACACAAACTGCTCAACATTATCATTCATATCCATTTTCTACACTTCGAATATCTTCATTTGTGCGACACATATTTGTGTTATTTTTCTTGCGCGTGTTATACAGTTAAAGAGTTTAACTCATTACTAGATATTTGCACTTCTATGCAATCAAGTTACATTATGATAAGTTTGTTTCGTTTTCGTTTTGCATGCGGTGATGCCATTGTGAGAGATTCACGCTTCGTCGTTCCGCTTCGTTTTACTCATAACCTTCACTGTTGGAATCCTTATCATCCAATAATTATATCCAGTCGGTACAGAATTCCTGAGAACATATTCCATAGTCTAGTGGTATTAAGGCTACGCCGAGTGGTGGTAGTAGTTACCTTGAACAAAGGGCGACATAATACAAGGTAATTCAAAATGATTACCCTGATTTCAAATCAAAGGCGACCTAATACAGGGTAATACCTTGAAAAAAGGCGACCTAATACAGGATAATTACCTTGAACAAAGACGACCTAAAGGGTAATTCAAAATGATTGTCCCGATGCAAATTCAAAATGAGTGTCCCGATACAAATTCATGATTGCCCAGATAACAAATGACAGTAACGTGCTTATGAAGATAAATAGACAGTCGATAATCCTATTAACCCTACACAAGAAAGAAGGAAGTTTAGAATTCTATTGGGACCTACCGCTTTGTTGCTATGGTATCATTGCGTATCACCCCCACATTGGAATATGCACTTTCGCCAATTTTTGAACACAATTCTTCCAAACTGTTGGATTGGTCATTTTGGACAAGACGACAGGGTTTCCTGCAAGTGGCCCCCCGGGCCTCCGGACCTTACTCTTTGTGACTTCTTTATGTGGGGTATGCAAAATACCATGTGTATGTGCCACCTCTGCCAAGAACACTGCAAGAACTAAAGATGCGCATTCAGATTGCACTGGCACCAGTGACTACGGACATGCTTCATAATCTATGGCGTGAAATGGATTATCGTTTAGATGTTGTCCACGTGACCTAGGGGAGTCACATAAAACATTTGTAAGGTATGGAAACAAAATTCTAAACTTCCTTCTTTATTGTGCAACAATGTGCTGTCTGTATCTACAAGTATGTTCATAAACCAGGTATTCTCATTTGTAATCTCCGATTACAAATGAGAATACCTGGATATATACGACCTAATTTTGAATTACCCTGTATAATATACGACCTAATATGCAAATATAATATACGATCTAATATGCTGTTAGGTACGTGACTGTAATCTTATGGATTATGATTGTGCGTCTACGGAAAAGGAAATTCGTAATATTGGCTGTGATATCTTTAATTAGTTTCTGCGGGCGATATAACACCCAAAGAAAAGTTTGCCTTGAAACAATGTACTGTTTATGAAAGCCCTGAAATATATTACTATATCTTCAGTTACTTAAAATATCAGAATTAAAAGATTTTTATTGTTTCAGAACAGTCCCCTTAATGTATTTTTTTTTCCTAATTTGTGGTAAAATTTGAAAAACAAAACATATCTTATTTATGTCTTCCCATGTTATAATTCATATAGACAAAGTCATCTGTGCTTTTTTGTCATGGAACTTAAAATTAGGTACACTCTTTTTGATGCAAAGAACTAATTGATATTTGAAGACGTTTTCACAGTTTTGAAATACTGAGATTACAAGTTTACATAACGTCTACTTCTTTACCATATTTCTTATAAGAAACTGATATGAATATTTACAGCGCTTGTTTGCCCTTTCCCATGTATGCAATACAGCATAAAGATTTTATTACATCACAAGGAGAATGAAGTCATCTGTACCTTCAGAAGGAGAAGAAAAGCTTTGTCGATGTATACGGAACTGGAAAATCCACTTTCCCTTTTACCACTTGTCTGTTGGGAATCTCTGAAGGAAAACTTATAACTTTTAGCGTTACTCCCTTGACTTGAGTTCTTTTTTAAATGCACGAAATGGTGCTAACAGTAAAGAAGGAAACTTTTTAAAGCAATCATTTAATGAAGCAATAATTTGCACGTTATGACACCGAAAGATCATTTTATTACATGGGTTCCGTTTCTAACAGAATCCTGCTGCAATTATTACACAATAGAGGTAGTTTAGCTTATAAAAATCTGCAGATTGAAATTTCAGCACGTAGTGACAATGAGACGCGAGTATTTTATTATTAGCCGGACAACGCAAAACCACACACAGCGAAAATGACCAGTGCCACATTGCAGGACTTCGGATGGGGAAACATCCAACATATTCCCCCGAAATCGTTCCTTCCGACTTCGCAACCTGCAAAACCATCTTGCTGGGACTACACTTCAAAATGTGGAGGAGGTCGAACCCTTTCTGCCTTTTTTCTTGCATCGAAACCCACGGAATTCTACAAGTCTGGGATTCAAAACTTTGTCGATCGACGAAAGAAGGTTGTAACTACCAGGGGTTCACTTATTATGTGGACTAAAACATCTGTTCCAGGTACGTTTTTATTTCTTTTCTTCACACGTTGAAAATACGACAGTATTTTTAGGATTACCTGATAATAAAGTTTTAGTTATACATTCAGGAATATTCCATTTTCTCGAAACACGATGACGCTCTAGGGTTCTTAATAAAGTAGCAGACGATGTATAAGTTTTTCCTGTGGACGATGTTCAAATAAATAGCAAACTCTAAATCTATAAATCTGAAAACCGTGGAATAAATTGCCAGAGAATAAGAAAACAAATATCAAGTGACACGCTTGCAAATGCGACTGTGGCTGCTAAGCTGCATGGTTTGCAACGTTCTGTACCTAGAATAGGTACACATACTATACCGTGCAAATTAATTGGGAGAAGCTATTTTATTCTCAGAATTGTAATGTGATCGCCAGTTGATGTAGGAAACCCACGTAAACCGGTTTTATCAGCTGTGAGGTGGTGTGACTGTTAGAACTTGATAGTAAGAATGTGGGTTGAGCCGGTTTTAAACAGGAAATAGGCGCTTCAGCTTTAGTTGTGAGCTTTCGTGTGTGACAGGTGGATGTTAGCTTTTTGTTCTCTGTGAGTACGTGTTGCTTTCGTGTATTGAAAAATGGATATGTCTCCAAGGAAGCGTGCACAAATAGTTGTTCTGAAGGATCACACTTTTATGACAGTGAGAGATATCGCCTCTGCAGTTGGTGTAGGCAAATCAAGTGTATCAAGACTACTTACGCGATACAATGCATCTGGATCATCGTCTCTGAAAAGGAGAGGTAAATGTGAAAGAAAGCAAAAAACAACTCCACGAACGGATAAATATTTAATCAGAAATAGTAAAATAAATAAAAAAAAAAAAAAAGCACCGACCTTCAAAGAGATTTATTGGCTAGTGGTTGTGATGTTAATGATTCAACTGTACGCCGTAGGGTTCTGGAAGTTGGCCGGAAGGCAAGAAGATCAACGAAAAAGCAATATTTCAATGCGAAAATGAAGATAAAACGTTTAGCATGGGCCAAAAAATATAAATCATGGACTGCTGACGACTGGAAAAAGGTAATTTTCAGTGATGAAACTCATTTGTTTGTGAAGGATTACCAAGCAAATGTCGTTAGACGAAGCAACTGTGAACCCTTAAGACCTGAGCATGTCAAACAAACTGTAAAACACCCTCTGAAACAGATGTTTTGCTGGTTTTTCACGTCAAATGGCACTGGAAGCTTAGTTCCTGTTCAAGGTATGATGAATTCAGCCAAGTACGTAGAAATATCCCAACGTTGGATTGTTCCATTCTTGCAAACTTTTGATGGGACATTTCAACATGACTTGGCCCCATGTCACAATTCGAAATTGGTCAAGAATTTTATGCTGGAAAATCAAATTCATTTGCTTGATTGTCCTGAAAATTCACTAGACTTAAATCCCATAGAAAACTTGTGGAGTATTTTGGAGAGACGTTTAGGTAAAATGTCCATTTTACCTAAACGTCTACAAAAGAGCGCATGATAACGAATGCTATAAAAGTGTGGTTCCACGATTATGAAGTCAAGAATATGTGCACTCAATTAGTGGAGTCAATGCCAAAACGAGTTCAAGAGGTCATTTCTGCTAAAGGAGGACATACTTCATGCTAATACAGGTATTTATCAGTGTATATCAAGGCATAGAATGATATAAAGGCATAGTTTTGGAAAAAAGAGGGATTTTTTTTCTTTTTCCCAATATATTTTGCACAGTATAGTATAAGGTATGTGTACATGGTCATATCAGAATAGTGTGACTACCCCAGAATCACAGTACACCGGCCCAGTCGTGTCACAGAGTGCAAGTGACAAGGTCAACCACACGGCGATATAGGCGGCCGTCCATGACAGATGAGCCATAGTAGGAAACGTGAGCATAATGGACAGAGGTTTTTCAATACACGAAAGCAACATTTGACGGACGTTCAAAAAGGAATGATCATCGGCTACCGCGCCAAAGGTGGAAGCATCTCAGAAACAGCAGACTTCACGGGCTGTTCACGAGGTGCTGTAGTATGGGTGTACCAAGAGTGAACCGCTGGCAAACAGAGTATCTCCCGACGTCATAACTTTGGAGCCCCAAATCTAATCGATCCCAGAGGAGAACGTCGCCTCCGTTGACTGGTAAAGTGTAATAGATACGAAACAGCGCAGCAATTGGCCACGCAAATGAACGCTAGGCCACCAGGTGCGTATCTCCAATAACAGTAGAGCGAACCCTGTAACGCATGGTCTCAAGGAGTCGACGTTGCGCCGTAGCGCCCATGTTAACCCAGGTCCATCGGCAACGACGATTGCAGTTCGCATTGGACAGTGGAAGAGTGGAGAAAGGTTGCCTTCTCCGATGAATCGAGGTTTCTACTCCACAGAAGCGATGGGCAGTGGTGGATACGGCGTCAAACACACGATAACCAACACTCGAACGATGCTTCTCAGTCAAGTACAGTCAGGAGGTGGCAGTGTACATGTCTAGGAGATGTTTTCCTGATACAGCCTGGGATCATTGGTACTCCTGGATGGGTTCCTGAACGCTAAACCGTACCTGTCCATCCACGCTGACCAGATGCATCCCTTCGTATTGTACCTTTAGCCTGGTGGTGATGGTGTCTGCCAACAGGATAATATGCGTGCCAGGTTTCTAAGGGGTTGTGTGACTGGTCGCAGGAACACGACAGCGATGTCTCTGTCCTCCTTTGGCCGGTGAAATCGCCCGACCTCAATCCCACAGAGATCTTGTGAGACTCTTTTGATCGACAGGTTCGATGTCATCTCCGGGACCTTCGTGCTCTGCTGTAGTCCGAGTGGGCACGTGTGCCTCGGGAAATCTTCCATGGACTCATTGCGTCCATGCCACGCGGTCTCGTCGCTGTCATCCGGGCCAAGGGTGGTTATTCCCATTATTAGGTAGGTGGTCATATTATTCTTATACGACTGCGTACATTTTCTTGACTCGCATCAGCGTTTCTTGTATAAAATTAATTTATGGGCATATAGGTTCACGGAAAATACAGAACTTTCAATTTGGAAGAAGCGAAAAAGAAATTTATTGCTCACTTTTTTAAGATTCGGGATGTAGAGTGATATTTTATTTGATGGAAATCTGAGCGATTCTGGTTGTTATCACATCGCAGTCACATTTTCTTTAATGAAGAAATGCTCCTAGCAGTTCATTTTTTGTATATGGCAAACTCTGATCAGGCATTTTATTTCTTCTCATAAACTTTCGGTTTTTTTAATGTTCTGGCTCTCCTGTGTTGTTTCATTGTTGTTTCTTTTTATTTTAGCACGCTTTTTGTTCATAGCTATGCTACTACTGTTATCCTCTTACGGTTACCATACCTCTTCGCCTTTCCGGTAGCGCAGTGGTCTGAGCGATGGCTTCTGTTTATAATCATTGGAACGCGGACCCTTTCGTCCGAAAAGGGTCCGCGTTCCAATCCGATGTTGCGTTTGTCTTACGGCACTGTCTCTTTCCCTTCCCTGGAACCAGTTACCCTAAATTAGGGACAGGAGACTGCTTATGCCCATTGAGTTGCTCACGGTAATCGTTAAACCTCCAATAAAAAAAAAAACACTATACGTTTTTATCTTACTCCGATTTGGAAACGTTTTTCCCGTTGGGAATGCTGAACTGCAGAAACGATTTTTGTATTTTATATCCAACTGAAGCAAATCTTTTTTCATTCGACAACTTTCATCAGAAGGACCATGTTGTATATTTGAGGTGGCGTAAGTTTGCGTTTATATTGGCAACTGTATCTGCACTTCTAAAGTCTCGATGGAAAAAAAACTTTTGTTCTACATGCCGTTTGTTAGGGTAAGAATTGCAAATATTATCCACTTTAAAAACGTTTTCCTGATATTGCGTAACAGGGTAAGCCATTTTTTCCTTCTTTTTGCTATTTCTGCTTCTAAACAGAGTCGCAGCCATGAACAATAATACTTTAAGGATATGTTCAACTTTTTCGTGATTTACAATACTGCGGCTAGGAGCATCAGTGAGTATTAAGTACAGAGTTGTGCAAGTTATTAGACTCAAACCCAGTTTTGTTACATTTTGATAGTTATTATGACGTAAAGGCCTCAGATGAAGACTGTAAAATTATTTTGCAATGTAGTAAGGTTTTTTCATCTATTGTCTATCCTTGTTGGGCCTATATTCAGGAAAATTCGGCAGGGAAGTTTTTTTGTTTTATAGAGTTACTTACTCATTTAGACATTTACTTCAGCTGTTTCATTTCGTCTGTTAATATGTGATCCATTTCTTCATTTTAGGTTCTTTTGCGTGATTTTGATACAAATTGTTCACTTTAAGTGTTTTTCGTGGAACTTCAACGCTTCTAAGAGCTCAAAGATTTTTTTCAGGCCACTTTTTCAGACAATGTTCTGATTCCTGAAAAGTGAGGCTATGGGAAAGGCAGGAGACCTATAACCAAGGAAAAAGACCTTAGTTGAGTGCCTATTGAATGCAAATAAGTATTCTCAACGTGATATTGAAAAAAAATTGATGTTTCACAAAACTCAGTTAGCCAGATTAACGTTTCACTCAAAGCTCAGAAAATTCTAACTAAACCCCCGAATGCATAGACAACTTATCCAAATGGCAAACCAGCAATTACGTTTCAAAAAATTCGAAAGCATATGGCGTGGATGTATCAGCTTCTATCGTTGGGAGACGACTTTGTGCCGCTGCCCTCCCAGCACGCAGGCCACGTACAAAGGCAAAGATCACGCCTGCAATGGCTAAAAAGGGCTGCTTTGGGCCAAGAAAGTTCAAAAGAAATTTGGGAATGACTGGAGCAAGGTACGCTTTCATAATCTGCTCATCAAACTGTCATTATTAACATTCAGTGCTTTCTTAGAGAGGGAGGGTGAAAAATACCGAGTGCTGATGCTCGTTTAGGACCGGTCAAACCGAAAAATACTTTTTGTTTTATGTTTCTTTTCTCTCAGGTCATCTTTTCAGATGAATCCATATTATCTATAGAGGAAGAGAGCGGTCAGTACGTACGCCGAACAAAAGATGAAGAGCGTCAAGCACAATGTATCGCACAAATGGTGAAACACCCAACCTTCATAATGGTGTGGGGCAGCATGTCTTCAAAAGGAACATTGTTCCTGGTCCACGTCAAATGTCTATATTAATTATTCGCCTTCTAATTATTTCTTCTGTTGCTGCTTACCATCTTTTGTGAATCCCCAGCATTGTGCGGGGCTCCAAGAAGCAACCTGCCAAATTGGCTTGGCAGTTAGGGTGTGTGAGTCTGGAGGAATTCGAGGCCGCTGTGGTCTAGCGGAAGCATATTCGGCGCGTAACTGAAAGACCCTGGGTTCCATTTCCGGTGGCGACCAATGAGAATTTTTCTGTGACTCACTTATAAACGTGGAAAGAGCGATGACCTCTGTTTGATGTTTGATGAGGAAAGCTGTACACTGTAGATAGCGCTACAAGACATGACCGGTACAGCGATGTTCTTCAAACACGGCTTTTCCCACAAGTAAATGAATGGTTCCTTGATGGAAACTTTGTCTTCATGCAGGATTCGGCACCCCACCACAAAGCCACAGCAGTAATGCATTTCCTGGTAGAAAATAATGTAGATGTTCCTGACCAGGTAATAGCCCAGATGCAAATCCAATTGAAAATCTGTTCGCAATTGTAAAACAAAAACTCAAGAAGACAATCACTACCAAGCCTGACCTCATAGCAGAACTTATCCGAATTTGGCACAGGGATGAAGACATCAAAAAACAATGTGAAACTCTTATGTAGAGCATGCTAAACCGTATCAAAATAATGATAAAAAACAAAGGATATCATACTAAGTATTAAAAGTTGTAAACAGTGTGGCAGTAAAAGAGATTTATAGCAACAGCATGATTTTGTTGAACATTTGTTAAGTCTAATAATTTGTTGCTTGAGTCTAATAATTTGCACACCTGTGTAGCTTTCTGCCGCACAACTCCTAAATAAGTTACCAAGTTAATTTTGCATAACTTCTTTTGTGATTAGGTCAGTTTAGTACGAAAGACACTGCGCACATTGTACATTTTAACTACCGTGTTTTTTGTCATATTATCAGCTTATCATCTGTCCAAAAATGTTTGATTTAGATCCTGCGATTATATATGCCAATGCGGATAATACACTGCTTAAAAGAAAGTGTTTTTTTTTACGGCTCCTCGATTTTTAAAACATCCGCGTTATAATTGTCAAGAGATGTCGTATATTTAGAGAATTGCCAAAATGCCTTAATAACAGGAAAACGTAGCAGAATAAGAAGCCTGTAAACAGTTAAAATGAAGTTTCTTTCTTCTTTTACAAGCATTTTGACAAGAAATACATTGGAACGAAGGAGCTTGCACTTGCGGAACATCACGTGCTGTGGGAAGCTTAGAGTTGCACACATTCGTAAGTGTCACAGGTCTAACTACGGTAATGCTTAAAACACTCATGTATTTTGCTCTTCATTCACTTGCAAATAACAGAAAAGTATTTAAAATGACAGTTTTTTAATAAAAACGTTCCCCTTCCCCTGTACTTCTTTGGACTGCTGGGTCATCCCAAATCACGACTTACCTGCAAGAACCTACGGTTCTTGGTCAACATCTCTTGATAGGATCGTGACAACTACGGTAAAGAAACTACAGTCCGATCCGGAGAAGTCAAATTCAAGCCCGCTGTTCTCATGTGGGACGGTAGAAAGAAATTAGCTACCTCCTCCATCCTAAAATCTATAGCTATTCGAGAATCGTTGGCGATCATCACTAACAATGACGCTTGGAATGACAGCGTCTCTCTAGAGTTGACACGAATTTGGAAGCAGTTCTTCAAATAACGTTTACTTTCCTCCAGGATACCGTGTGCCCAACCAACGTAACGCCTCGCGTCTTTGAATGAATATTACACCGTATCTATTTGTTTATTGTCACAAGTCACCGCGTTCAAATTGTTGAAGCGTTCTATTATTCAAATTTCAGTTTCTGTCTATCTATATATCTATCTTCCTTGAAAAATCCTTCTGGTTGAAGTCCAAAAGCTTGAAAACGTTTATTTTTATCCTTACACTAATAAATCGGATTATCACTATAGTATTATTACAACTTTATCCCTTTCTTGTTCAAGATGTGGTTTTATTGTAAATGTCGATAAATATTATAAATACCACATAGCACTTTGCAACTGAAAAATATGGCTTAAATCCGCGCATATGAAACAGGTACATCAAGCAGACCTAATCGCTCTTTCCACGTTTATCATTGAGTCACGGAAAAATTCTCATCGGCCGCCACCGGGAATCGAACCCAGGACCTTTCAGTTACGCACCGGACATTCTACTTAGAAGACTGTGTTCGATTCCCATGCTAACTGGAAGGGCCGCAAGTGGCCCAGTGGGCAACGTTCGTGACTGCCACGGGAAGGGCCTCAGGTTCGATCCCAGGCAGGTACGAACGCTCGATCCACTAAATACCCGCCGTGCGTTGGAAGGACACGTTAAGCCGTCGGACCCCGGGTACTGGCCCCTTGGTAATAAATAAGAGCATCTTCCTCTCCCTTTCTACTTCGCTTCCGTGTCACTTTCCTATCGGGCGCTCTAGCCCAAATCTCCTAGTTTTCTATTTCTAAGGGTTGCTTAAGACCTGGGGTCAGACACTCCCTTCCAAAAATCCTCTACATATGATCATGATCATGCTAACTGGAAGACCTGGGTCCGATTCCCTCGATTCCTGGTGGCGGCCAATGAGAATTTTTCCGTGACCCAATTATAATCGTAGAAAGAGCGATGACTTCTGTTTTGATGTTCCTAGTTCACGTCAATTGTGTGCATTAATTATTCTTTCGCCTCCTAGTTATTTGCTCAGTTGCTGCTTTCCATCTTTTATGAATCCCTAGCATTGTGCAGGGCTCCAAGAAGCAACCTGTCATGTGGTTTGTCAGTTAACCAGTTGTGAGTCTAGATAATTCGAAGCCGCTGTGGTGCAGTGGTAGCATGTCCTGCGCGTAACGGGAATACCCTAGGTTCGACTCCAGGTGGCGGACGGTGATAACTTTTCCGTGACTCACTTATAAACGAGGAAAGAGCGATGACTTCGGTTTGATGTTCCTAGTCCACGTCAATTGAGTGCATTAATTATAAAACAGGTAATCATACAAAAAAAAAAAAAAAACATTTCAAGCAGGGATCTGTTGAAACTTGTGTTTCGCTGATGTTTATTTGAGTGAAGATAGAATTCACATTAGCTCTTGATATCACGTGTTAACCAGGTGCTTAGAAGAAATAACTTATACCCTATTTTTTATACGTGTCCAAAAATAAAATATCCTTAAACACGAGCGGTCTTTCGTTTTACTGAATTATGGATTTCCCAGGGTTTTTACCGCGTGGTATTTAATTTCGTTCTCTCATTTTAGATGGGATGCGTTCCTTGTGTTCGAAAGTCATCTAAAGAAAAATACGTAAAGATACTATGCGCCTTATTTTTTCTTCTTTACATTCTCGCATCTGCACAATAAAGCCAGAAAACTTTAGTATTCTATTGGTGTCCTAAGGCTTGTGCAGCCCATATGTTAATGGTAATCTCGAAGAATTTGGCTGTCGAAGGAGGTTTTCGTGTCTTGATGTTGCGATGCCTTATTTGTAGGAGGCAAAACCTTAAATAAAGCTTTCATAGCTTTTGAAAATGGTATTTCAGAAATGTTCTGCCGCGTGTTCAATTACTTCTAAGGTGGACAAGCTTACGCATTCAGAAGCACATAGAAAACCCCCCTTTAATACATAGCGCAATAACCGTGACAGCCATAAAAATATCTGATTCCATTACCTTAAACAGCATCAAGGCTGCCTTTATCAAATTTCAACACACACCACGTTCAGCATTCTGTCATGTTCAACGCGGTTTGTGCATTTCCCCTGAGAATAAAACGGATAATGAAATAAAGATGTTCCGAAGTAGCTCAAAAAAGTGTTCAACCTTCTGACCTAATACCGAACGTAGTTTTTCTATGTCTTGCGTTGGCTGATACAAAATGCGTTAGGGATCTTCGGAACGGTGTTTTATGAAGCAAAAAAAAAAAAAAGATGTCGTGCTCCATAAAATGACATCCGAACATAGTCACAAGATCACTGGCTTTCAAATAAAATCTCTAGAGTCAGGGAAGATGTGGCAAAATATAATTCGAAAAGATTTTATTTTGAATATAGAATTAGAATTTTTTTTTTATCGAATGCGCGTAAGGGACATTTTTCGGTTCCTAATTCGTTCTGTTTTAAATTAGAATCTTTTGTTTGAGCTTTCATTTCCTTCTTTCCCCCTTGCAGTAAAATTTCCTTATTACAATTCTGCAATCTTGCCGTAACTGCTATTCTTTTCTCTAAAACTAGCTCATAGCCATTGCCATGCACGGGAGAAAAAGCTGTGACTAAAATTATTTTATAACACGAATCGTAAAATACATATACATAAATATAAACGGTTGAATTATTAATGGGCAGTCTATAAGATAGGTCACCACCAACAAAATGTTCGTATTATTCCCATGACAGGAGCCTATTATATAGGTTAATAGATTTTAACCCGTCATATGACAGTCACAGTACGTTAAAAATCATATGATGTAAAAATTTTACTTGTTCCTGTTTATAAAATTACTTTGCAATGTGAAGAAAATGAAATAAAACACGACATAACACCCATGTAACAGAAAAAACATCGCAGACAGTTGTTTGAGCACATGCGTGTCGCCACAGATGAAGTAGTTTGTTTTAATATAACTTTATTTCATTTTATGGTATTTTTCCTTGATTTTACGTATCGTGCCGTAGTGGTGAGCTTAGTTCCGATTTCGGCCGTCGAATAAAAGCAGATGGCGCTGCAAGTATTGAATGACATCAGAGCTCCTGCGATCGCGGTGAGCTTAGTTCAGTTTTTGGCCACCGGATAAAAGCAAATGACGCTGTAAGTACTGAATGACGTCAGAGCGTTAGGGACAGACGTAGCCTATAATATAGGTTTCATTAAAAGCTGGAGAATGAATTTCGCCGATACAATGAGTATAACGTTACACAATATTTTTGTCCTGCTGCTTGCAATTTCTCTGTATGTGAGTAGCATATTCATGTTGCAGCAAAGAATTAGAATGAGGCTCTTAACCCCTTTGTTTTTAAATACAATGTTCGATCAAAAAATAACACACAATCGGTTAAAACTAAATGCAGTTATAGGTTGAGCATAATATTTAGGCTATGTTCTTTATTAATAAGGATGGATATAAAATAATGACAACATACGTGTAGTCTATATTGAAAAAAGTCATTGGTCACCTAGAAAAGAAAAACAACATAGCATTTATTGACATACATTAGAACGGTGCCGATCCACCTTTGGCTTAAATTCATGCACTGACCCTTTGAGACATGCTTTCGACAAGGTTTTGGAACACAGCGATAGGTATACCCTTCCATTCAGTACATAATGCTGCCGCTAACTGTTGTTTAGTAGTAGGCCTTGGTTCCAAACTTCTAATGCGGTACTCTAATTCATCCCATAGGTGTTCTATGGGATTAAGATCAGAGCTCTGGGCTGGACAGTCCACACACGATACGGAATTATCGTCAAACCACGCCGTAACAGTCCTTACTTTATGGCTCGGTGCATTATCCTGCTGGTACAAGGATCGGTTCCATAGTATTGTCACATAGTTGGTAGAGCATAATTGTCCAGAATATCGAGGTAGACTTGCTGGTTAACAGGTTTGTCCCTGATAACTAATGGGCCCGGATCATTCCATGAAAAACATTCCAACACGAGTACACTGCCAGCTCCAAACGTGACCGTATGAAAAGTACACTGTGGAAAAAAGCGTTTCCCGGGCTGCTGCCATACCCACACACGGCCATCAGACTGATGGATCGTGTATCTGGATTCATCAGTCCATAGGACCCGTTTCCATTGATCTACGGTCCACGATAAATGTTCTTTACACTATGCTAAAGGACGAGTAACATTCCGAATGGAGATGAAAGTCTTGTGAGCAGCTGCACGACCACGGTAACCCATGGAATGAAGTTCTCTGCGAATGGTACGTGTACATACCGAAGTTCCAGCATTTTTACTCACCTGTACATTAAGGTCTTGTGGAGTATTCCGTCGATTACTTGTAACAACTATCCTGAGGCTTCGACGTCTTCTATCACTGATTTTCTTTGGCCTTCAGGGACATTTTGCCGCATCCGGCATCCCATGTGTTTTCCACTTATTTAGTACATCCAAAACAGTTGATTTGCGTATGTTTAAACACCTGTTGGTTTCTCTTATGGGCAGCCAACTAATATAACACTCAACAATCTTTCCTTTCTCAAAGTCAGGTTGGGTGATACTCCCGCAGCGACAGTATCACCCAACCTCTCCCGCAGCGGCAGTATCACCCAACCTCAGAGTGCGATATGATTGCGGTCAGCTACAGGCTTGTTTTTATACCGTTAGCAGCTGTACCGCGCATATTTTTAAAAGCTGCAATTCCGTTCATTTGCTTTGAAGGGGTGTCCGGTGACTTTTGTCAATATAGTGTATATTCCAAAATATTTATTCATAGAGCAGAATAAGTTTACATCCCTTCAATATAGTCTCCTCCTTCATTGATTACCTTCTTCCACACATCTGGAAGGCGCAGAATACCGTCAGCAAAGCTATTTTTGTTGATGTCAGCACACGAGCGTCCACAATAGCCAATGGGAAAAACTTGAGTCCCAAGCAAAAATACGTTTGAAGCCATTTTGTGAAAATATATTAGCTTTGAATTACTGAAATTTATAAATTATATATATTGATAATTAGGTTTTATATATTGTTTTCAATAATTGAAATTGTTTGAAACCTGTAGGTATTTTTCTTGAAACCAAAATTCTTTCACTTTATTTCGAGTAACACAAATGTGCACCTTCTAATTCATCTGATTGCACTAGTTTTATACCTTTGCAAAGCATTATAAAACACTTACGCCCAAATTAATCATATCATGCAAAACTATTTCTTTTGGAGAACTACATGCAGCCTCCATGAAATGCTTCACACTCACATAAAACACATAATTGCCGGGTAACAGTGCCAAAAGATCTTTTCCGACTTATACCAAAATACAGAACATAAGTAAGCAAATAAATAAGTAACAATGAAGAGTCATGGCACTCGAAAACTAAAACTACTTAATTTTTTTCTCTTGCTACACACGGAACGTAATGCCGTAATATTTTGCACATTGTAAAATTTGTTTCTCTTGACTGTTTCTTCGTCGAGTGCAAGAGCACTTTTCAGTTCATTATATTCTGAAGGATGTGAAGTTATATGCGAAGCATTGTATTACATAACATCTTATCCTCATTGGTATAAAAATTTTATTTATTGAATTGATATTTTTTTCACATTTTCTTGTTAATATACACGTAACAAGTGTTATGACCGTGGAAAGGGACTTCAAGTCACCTGGATTTTTTGGGTTGCTTGCTGTCCAAACATTCACATTTTATAAACTCGAACGGGGTAAAGGATTTCCAAATACACTGGCGGAAACTGAAAAAAGAACACCAAGAAGAAATTGGCGGACGATCATGAAATTTACATATGTTAATGGGGTCGGGTTTACGTAGCTGTGATGTTAATTTCGGGTCCAACCGGTGAGCGCTTACGCCACAGCCCGGCATAATATGCAAATTATCGTCGGTGGTATTTAAGGAGTACTGCGAAGTGAATGTAATCAGTCGTCGGCGTACGGACACATGCGAACACCCTGAAGAAGCTTCAATGCCTGGACATGGAAGACGTTTACGATTTCAGAAGTTATCGGACTTTGAACGAGGTCGTCTAATCGTACTCCGCGATGCCGGGTGGTCGTATCGTCGTATTGCGGAGCGCATTGGACGGGAAGTATCGGTGCTGGTACGATGGTGGCGTAGATGGTCTGAGGAACATTCGCACACGAGATGACGTGGAACCGGGAGTCACAGATGGGCTGATGAGCGGACCGATCGACGCATAAGAAGAGCGGCGTTGTCAAGCAGAACATCAACTGCTACGCAAATCCGAGCTGCCGTTGCACCTGAGGTGAATGTGCAAACAATCGCAACCGTCTACTGGATGCAGGACTACGTGCACGTGTGCCTCTGGCATGTGTACCTCACACTCCAGCCCACCGCCAGGAACGACTGCAGTGGTGTCGCCAACGTCTGCACTGGAGAACGCAATGGCGATCTGTCGTGTTCAGCGATAAAAGCAGATTCTGCTTGGGAGCCTCCGATGGCCGTATGCGTGTTCGCAGACGCACAGGGGAGCGTTTCTACCCTTCTTGCATCCGCCAGCGACACACAGGGCCTACACCTGGTCTCCTGGTGTGGGGAGCGATCAGCTATCTCTCCCGCACACAACTAGTGTTTGTACCGGGTACATTAAACAGCATCTCTTACATCAAAAACATCATTCAGCCCGTTGTTGTGCCATTTGTAAGGTCGGTCCATCGTGGTGTTTTCCAGCAAGATAACGCACGCCCACACACGGCACGTGCAACGCAACGTGCTCTTCAGCGTGTGAGACAACTTCCATGGCCTGCACGTTCACCGGATTTGTCCCCCATTGAGCACGTGTGGGATTTTATGGGACAACGACTTATCCGGTCACCACGGCCAGCCTCGACCATCTCCGATTTACGCGTCCAGGTTGAGGATGCTTGGAACTCAATACCCCAAACTTACATCCAACATCAGTACGACAGACTCCATGCCAGAATTACAGAGTGTGACGCAGTTCATGGCGTTTAAACCTCCTACTAGCCATGTTACATGGAAATGTTATTTTTCAGTTTACCAGCAAATACAGCTGCATTTTGCCATAATGTTTTGATCACGTTATCCTCTGTATTCCGTTATTATGCTGTATAAATATCGTTGGTATCAGACGTCTCCTTCTTGGTGTTCTTTTTTCAGTTTCCGCCAGAGAATTTTACTTATTTGTTGAGAAATGTTTTTTTTTTTTATATTCAATTCAGAGCTGCAGTAAAAAATCCTGAGTATTTCTTTAACTACTTTAAATGCACCTCTTGCAAATATTTTGTGAGATCTTTTTAATGAGATTAGAGGCCCTCTTCGATGTAAGCCACTCCCCTCGCAATGAAAAGGTTGCTTGTGCTGTCAGTACGTCCCTGAGCACACAAACCTTCGGGGAGTTTCTGTTTTTGTGTGAAAACATGTTCATCGAGGTTTTTCTTTCAGTTTTGTGAAGAGATCAGAGTGACATGGGCCCATGTCGGAGGAATAGGGCGGATGTTCGAGCAACTCCCACTGCCATCGTGATAAGAAATTCCTTACAAGAGCACCAAACAGAAATCTCCGCTCTTTCCACGTTAATAAGGGAGTCTCAGAAAAATTATCATTATCCACCACCGGGAATCGAAACCAGGGTCTTCCAGTTACGCCTTGGCCATGCTCTGGAAGACCCAGGGTTCGATTACCGGTGGCGACCGATGACAATTTTTCTCAGAGAAACACTTATTAACATGGAAAGAGCGATGCTTTTCGTTTGGTGTTCCCGATCCACGTTGAGTGTTTGAATTAATTATCGTTACAACAGCAGCACTGTGACATCGCGCATTTTCTTGCAAGACAATAGATGCACCTATTCGGAAATTTGGCCAATTGCGTCGCAGAGCAAGGCGAAGCTGATGTTCCAAAAATGTTCGCAGTACTTAGCGAAAATACCTGGTGCTGCGGATTTCCATGATGGAGTATAACATCCTGGACATAACGCGCCACTATGAGTATAACCTTGAGATTCCCGAGTTCGTGGCGAACCCTCTTTGGCAGTGGAGACGATGATGGACTCCATTTTGGTCTCGCCCACGTTTCATCCAAAGCGATGATCCTCTCCAGGAACACCCTACCTTCTGTTGTGTTAAGTTTCAAATGCTCACTGGCAAGGGAGCAGCTGCGCCATTTTTGAAATTCCTTAAGGTAATGAGACATAATGCCCGTAACCAGCACATCCTTCGATAGGTGCAAAACTATTTTGTCGCATATTCCTGCCTCTGAAGGTAACTGAGTTGCTGTCCATCGTTGATCCACCGCCATCAACGATTGCATCAATTCCACGTGGTGGTCTTGGACGGAAGACCATGGATGTGGAACGTCCAGGTTTATCTGAACGTGCCGCATCCTTCACGTTTTTGTGGCCTCGGCGGAACGCAGTCACGCAGCTTGCCACATTTCGATATGATAAGGCCTGGTTAACACATGATTCCCGAAAATCTTGATGACATTCCGTAGCGTCCATTACACGCGCCACCACGCGTTTGATCAATGGAGGTGGTTCTAACTGGAAAACATCACACTTTCGAACGGTTTGTTGAACAACGCTACTTTAACGTTGGGTCCATTTTACTTGGTACACCTTTCACTGGCGAAACTGTGTACGTGGAAGAGCAACACTTTCACGCGCCAAGTGCTTGTAACAGCAACGTCCACACGCTACAAGTGCTTATAACAGCAACGCCCTTATGTGGGCATCAGCAAAGTGCGAATAATGTTGCCAATATTTTGTTTCCAAACCTGATGAACACACGGTCGAGTCACATTAATGTCACCACCAACAAATATTCACAGTAACCGCCGTGTGCAGCGCGGGCAGCAGCTGGACGGCTGGGAGTGACTTCGTAAGATGCTGGTGCTGGAAGGTGTTAACAGGTATGTGGAGACATGCTGACTGCAGTGCATATCACACCTGCTGAAGGGTGCATAGTGGAGGATGAATAAATCGAACACGTTTGAGGTGGTCCCACAGATGTCCTATTGGGTTTATCTGAGGAATTAGAGCGCCAGGGAAGTATTTCGAAATCTTCATCGTGATATTCCAATCACTCTCGGACATTTCTAGCTGTGTGTCGTGCTAGGGGATCTTATTCGCACCAGAGAAGACAATCAGCATGTATGGCTGTACGTGGTCTGCAAAGATGGATTCATAACGAATTCGGTCCATAGCGCCTTCCACAGGTATGAGTGGACTCATAGAATACCATGAAAACATTCCCCAGTTCCCCCATCATCTTGTGTTCTTCCAACAATGGTTGATGATTGTTTGTTATCCGATGTTTCTCGCCTTATTCGCCAACATCCATCCGTTCCATGAAGCAAAACGTGGTTCATCGGAGAAGGCAATCCTTTGCCAATCAGCGGATGTCCAATTCCGATACTACCGTGCAAATATAAGCCTTTTCTCTCGATGCACCTTCGTTAGCATAAGTGCAGTACCTATCCGTCTACATCGGAGCCCCATACGAGTTAGGGTTCACTGAACTGTCGTTTTAGACACACGTCCTATAGCCCCTGGTTCATTCGGCCAGTGAGTTGCTCCACTGTAGCGTGTCTATCTGCCCTCACGCACCTCGAAGCCGACGTTCAGCTCTGTCATCAATGGCACGTGGTACTCAGCAGTTTCCACGCACGTCGCTTGTTCGCAATGGCGCAATTTCTCCAATCGGGATACACTTTAACCACAGTAACACGCGAGCAGTTCACAAACTGCGCTGTTTCAGAAATACTTCCACCCTTGGCTCGAAAGCCGATAATCATTCCTTTTTGCAGATCTGATAAATCGCTCCTTTTATCCGTGACAGTAACAAGTGATATGTCTTCAGAATGCCTACGGCACACCTTATATATCATCCAAGCCAGCTCACGACAGGTGCCTTCTTTCATTGGTTACGCGGTGTTGACGTCAAAAGTAGGAGGCGTGGTCACAATAATATGAATCGACTGTCCATATCTAATCAAAACGTTCCGTGAGTGCTAGATCGAATGCCATGGGATCTGATGTAAGCACCAGAACCAGACATTTGGTCGTCCAGTTCCTTTTCAATACCTGTGCAACTTCAGCGACCGTAATTCACAAAGAACTGGAAATTGCTAATGGTGAAGAAACTGTTACTATGTACAGAGATGGAATTAGCGCATGAGAAACGTTAGTTTGCTATATAAATATCAAGGGTAGATCACGTTGTTCAACAACATTAGCAATGGACGAAAATACGGTCCTTGTTGAACACACGGTTCAAGCAGATAAAACAATAACACACAAATCAGACGATGAACAAACTTCGAATGTTTAAAGGAAGTATTGTGCCGTTGCTCTTAACCTTCGGACATCGAAATATTTGTCCAAGATTAGTGCCAAAGATTCTTACACTTGAGGCGAAGCAATCAAAAAGATAAATTTGCCCCGACCTCTGAAAAATTTGTTCGTTCACCCTGTGAGGTGTTTGAGCGGATCAGAGCATGCCACGGGACCAAGGTTTATCATAAGGACTCATTCTCTTAACGTCAGTTAATGCAACAGATCCACAAAACACAGCCTATGAACAACAAAAAAATGTGCAGGCTTTCTGTATGAAAGGTCCAAGTCATGAACAACGCTTTTTGAGACAAAGAAAACATTATCTGTTGACACACTTCATATAAATGCCAATTTCAATAACGAAAGATATTGCAAATCCTTAAGTAAACTTTAGAGAATCGTTTAAACCAAGAGACTACACCTAAAAGACGTACAGATTAAGTTCCATCGGAGTAAGGCAAAATTACACATGTCTCACGTATCTCTTCCGACAATTTCAAGATTTCTTTGGACTTAAATATCTCAACATACGAATACGTAAATGAGTCAAAACTTCATCCCGTTTTGCGTTGCACGCAAAGTTAGCCTCCATTCCTGTGCAAAATGTCCTACAGATTATGGACTGGGTACCAGAATGACTTGTAACACATGTTACTGTTAACAACCATTAATGGAACGGAGCAACAGTGAGTTATCAGGCGGGAGGAGGATGGAGATCGATAAACGTGCTATTCTGCTGCTACTACGGCATTACCAAAAAAAAGGGGGGTGGGTTAAACTCGGATGTAGCAACCAGCGAAAGATTCACAGCTGAAGGCGAGGAAACAGTGGACATCTGCGCGACACGGGAGCTGTTCTGGTTTTCCTATGCTCGGTACGTCAGGCTCGAAGTGAAGTCAAGGTCAGGATTCCAAAGACCTCCAACACTGACACCGTCTTGGAGGCTGTGACAACAAATCCCAGTAACAGATCACGCCAAATGGTAGCTCAGTTACGACCTCCCGAATCCATCACCGTTCTGCAACTGCATCAGCCTGCGTTCTCCTCCAGGCCTGTGCGAAACGCCCCCATCATCGACAGCACTTTTCCATTTTTTTTGGTTGGGGGTTTTAACGACCACCGTGAGCAACTTGTGACGTACCTGCCAGGAGGACGCACACGACGTAAAGGCAGATAGCATTCAGTACGAACGTCCGCGTAGCTCAATTGGTAGAGTGACTTATTCCGGAGTAACTTCGTTATAGCCTTACCGGGATTCGAACCCGGATCTATCTCGGATCAGAAACAAGCGCTTAGACCACTGTGTCACCTGTTCGGCGACAGCACTTCGCTTCCTCCTCAATGCGCCATCGAATGGTTCTCCATGAATTGACACGGAGTAGTGGCAATAGCGTGCTACTCTCTGTTGGAGATTGCTGTCAAATCCACGGGGCCGCCCCAGTGGCGCAATGGTCTAAGCGATGGCCTCTGATCATTCGTTCGAAAGGGGTCCGGGTTCGAATCCCGGTGAGGCATGGATGTTGTGTTTGTCTTAAGGCACTGGCGGTCTCCTTTCCCTGGAACCAGAGACCCTAAATTAGGGACGGGCGACTGCTTATAGCCCATTGAGTTGCTCACGGTGGTTGCTCAACCTTCAATAAAAAAAATAAAAATCCACGGGACGATAGGTTTTGACGTCGTATCGCCACAGCTGGTGAAAATTGATGTACTTAGTCTGATGCAACAGGCTGTGAGTTCCAGGAATTTATTTCACGTGACAGGCCTGATATTTCGGTTCCTTTTATCTTTTACAGTAGAATGCATGAAGCATGCCCTTAGGAAAATACTAGGTGAAATTGCAAACGTTTATTGAATTTTGGGAAACAATGCTATTTGCAGAAGTATTTACATTCTGACGTTTACGCGGGTAACCATCCGTAAAATATAAAAAAAAATGCTTATTTTCCTCCTCATAGCAACTTCGAATGTTGTTGTCGTGTCTGTCCTCGCAAACCCCTCAACTGTCTTTGGGGATCGCATTATTGACACCTCGTAACGAATGTCTCTTTGGTTCCACCTCCAAGCACGTAAGAAGATCTACAGAACATAACCATGTATTTAATAGGTTGGTGCGAAAATTATGGCCGAAATATGTTACAGTGCATTTTCCATGCAATTTGTATAAGGTATGTTGTTAGTGTTATCGCTGGTGATATATCATTTTGTAGCTTATTCATCACTGAATCAATCTGGCTGTTTAGGTTTTTGTTGACATGTTTTTTGCCGTGATTTCAGGAAAAGAACAATGGCTCTGTCAAAACAAGAAATTCGCATCATTTTGCTGCATGAGTTCAATCTTTGACACAAAGCCGCGGAGGCAACTCGAAATGTCATGAAAGCGTGGGGCATGGAAACAGTTTCGGAACGTATAGTCCTCAGATGGTTCGAAAAATTCCGTACCGGCGAAACCAATCTCGACTATGTCGAAGGTCGTGGCCGCTCTACAGGCATTGAGAACCACCAACTGTGGGAAATTATCGAAGTTACTCCGCTAAAAATCACACGAGAGGTCGCCCAAGAACTCACTCGGAGTGAATCACACCACCATTGGTCGCCATTTGAAAAACATTTTTAAGGGGAAAAAGCTCGATAAGTGGGTACCTCATGAACTCTGCGAACACCAGAAAGTCATCGTCATGAGGTGTCGTCTTCACTCATTCTGCGCAACAAGAACGATCCATTTCTTCATCGAATCATAACGTGGGACGAGAAATGGATCCTTTACGAAAATCGGCAACGTTACGTGCAATGGTTGGATCGAGGGGAACCACCTCACCACTTCCCCAAGAAACATTTGCACCCACAGAAGATCATGGTAACTGTGTCGTGGTTTGCAGTTGTATTGATCCATTACAGTTTCCTCAAACCGGGCAAAACGATCACCTCAGTGAGGTACTGTCAGTACATCGACGAGATACACCAGAAACTGCAGCTTTTGTGCCCCGCATTGGTCAACAGAAAAGGTCTCATCCTTCTCCACGATAACGCCAGGCCTCATGTCACCCAACCATGCTACAGAAATTGAACGCTTTGGGGTACGAAGTTCTGTCTCACCGATCATATTTCCAGGGCTTATCACCAACAGACTTCCACTTCTTCAAGCACCTGGACACCTTTCTCTGGCAGAAACGCTTCCCTAATCAGGACGTTGCTGAAACCGCCTTCCGAGAGTTTGTCGACTCCCGAGGCCAGGCATTTTATGCCAGCGGGATAAATCAACTCGTTTCTCGTTGGCAGATATGTATTGATTCGAATGGGTCACATTTTCATTCAAATACTTTCATTCTAATCTGACTTATGTCCTTTTGAAGTTTGCGTTAGAAAACAGCCATTATTTTTTCACCAACCTAATAACAACAACTCTCTTAAACAGTCTGAGCAACATGGTGTCCTTTCGAAAAAGTCTTTCACGAAATTGCGTGTAGAGTTTCGTAAGAATAAATTGTCCGTTCTCATACAATATATGTCTTACACTGCGGTTACCTGAACACATACTCTCAAAAAAGTCATATTCATCACTGTAAAGTAAATTTGAATAAAACATCAATTGAATACGCATAAAACATATTTAAATACAGTACTATAGAGGCCTTTTGCAGAGATCCTCAGACTTAGGCTATCCTATCTCTGCGAACCAGTAGCTGAGTGCAAGCCAGAAAGTGGTGCAGTGGGGGACGAGAGCTGTTCGAGAAGTAAATCATGCGATGCATTTGGTGGAATATTGGTGGCCCTGTGCACTGGTACCTCGTGCCAGACGGTCAGGCTGTGGATGAGAAATTATATGCCGAAAAACTGTAGTGGTTTCATGATGCCTGCGTCAAGGCAACGCTAATCAATAGGACGCAGGCGTTCCTGCAAGAGAATGATATCCCAAGTCACACCTCCAAACTGGTCTGCCGAAACTTGAGGAACCGAAAGTGGTTAAAATCCTACTCCAACTTTCACATAGTTCTGAGGTTACCCCATCTGAGAACTCCTATTTAGCATTTGCCATCAAAACGCTTCTGTCCCCGAAACCAGCCGAGTGGGAGAAACATGGGATTGTGGTTCCCGAGGAATGCTGATAAAGGACTATAGAAAACAACTGCCTGTACTTTGAAGAATGAGGTAAGCGTGTACGGATTTCTTGAGTCAACAAATAATTTAGCTGCAGACAGGGAGCACGTTTGATACCTCCGTCGTTTTGATCGGACGCCCGTGGACCTTTCTTTTTTGATGGATTAAATATATTTTTAGGTGGGAAAACACTTGATTCTTATGAACACTTAATAAAGGAGTTCAAGCGCTAGTTTTCTAGGCGCAAACCTGCATTTTGCCAACGTGCTTTTGTGGGCTGACAAAAACAACAGACAACATACACTATACTGACAAAAGTCACTGGACACCTACAAGAGAAACACAACATAGCATTTATTAATATACATTAGTACGGTGTCGGTCCACCTTTGGCCTCCAAGTGTCTTCACGAGCTCCGTGTTTGAGTGCTTCACGTACATGTTTTGTGTGTCCCATTATTGTTCTTCTGAGTGTATGCCGAAATTAAAGTTCTGTGCTTTCGTTTAAGATCCCTCACGAGTTGGTGAGTGCTTATTTTGTTTCACTATCAGTGTTTTAATTTCCACACCGAGCTGGTCCTTTTCTTCGTTAACCCTTGCCATTGATTATGGCATCTGCAGATGAGGGCGCTGTTCTCGCTCGCGTCTCTGCAGCTCCTCGCGTCGCCTGTTCAACGACAGACGCCGCCGATCAATCATTTTCGCTTGCTATTGGAGGGCCTCTTAATTTTCCTCCTGTCATTTGCATGTCTTCTCCTGCCCAGGTCTCCGACTCTGCCATTGAGAACGTGGATGTGACGTCCCTGGCCCCTGATGACGATGATGAATTTATGGACGTCTTTGAAGACGTCGCTAATCTGCCCACTACAGTTTCTACTGCCTCTGCTTCCAGTATATTGTCTCATGCTGCGTCAATGCCTTCCAGAGGAGGCGCTTATACACGCACGCATTCTGCGGCTGCCTCTGGTATTCCGAAGGCTTTTTCCTTGTCTTGTCTGCCCCCTATGGATTCTTACGTTACTCTCAAAGAATACACCATCTTATTAGACATTCCCGAGAACTCTCCTGCTGGTCAACGTCTTCATTCGACCCTCGAGTTTACGGTTTGTCTTGATGCGCTGCCCAACACTCCTTTGAAACAGTACAGCTCCCCTCTCAAAAAGATGATTCCTTCTAGTGCTATCACCCACCTCACCCGAAAGCCACGAACTATGGTTGTTTATTTTTCGAAGAAAGAATGTGCCAATCTTGTCTTGTCTCGGGGCCTATCAATTTGCGATCGTCACCTCTGGGCCGAATCCGTCGCCCAGCGTCCTGTTCTGGCCTCTCTACATCCGGAACCCCCGAAGATCTCTGATGATATGCTGTGTGCTTTACTTAGTCGATGCGGCAGAGTAGTCGGCCCAGTGAAGACTATCTCCTCTGACCCTCTGACCCCGATGATAAACATATATGTGGCTTCTGTAGAACTCCTCGCATCATCTTCCCGTCGAAAGAGCATCTCATAAAGTTTCCACGGTTCCTCGATTTTCGTTGCGGTAACGAGCGCCGCCGGATTAAGCTCCTTACCGCTGCAAGGCTTACGGCCATCAGCACGCTCATTGCCTCCATGCAGAGCCAATGACTCCTGTAGCTCCAAGGCAACATTGTACCTTTTCCCCCGTTTCTGCTGCCATGCCTCCTCCTGCGTCTGCTCCTCCTGGACCCAGTTCTGCCGAAAATCTGATTAAAACCTTGGATCAACACGCGTCTTCCGATGTTGCTTTCTCCACTCTGTCGGATTTTCCTCCGCTTGATTCTTCCTTGCCTTCCCGTGCTGTCTCTTCATCAGAGGACATCACAGCTGATCCTCAAACTTTATTCACCGTCGGAACTTTTGCTCCCGGCGATGAGGTGGACCTTTCTTCTGATTCCACATCACGTGTGTCATCGATCCACGGCAAACGTCGCTCTACTACCAGTACCAAGGCCCGGGGTAAAAAGAAGAAGTCACCTTCTCCAACTGGCCGCCGACATCGTTCCACTAGTCTAGCGGGCTTCAAGTCTCCCCTGTCACGTTCTAGCTCTTCCTCTTCAAAGTCCAAGGGTCCTCTGCCGACTTTTAAAGACTTTCTCGACTCTGCTTTCCAATGTCTATCTTCCTTCAGAATCAGTCTCCTTTGAAGATCTTTACGAGTTTCTCACTCCTAAAACAAATCGGAAGGCTTCTCTCATCTTTTTGCAGCTGTTTGAAGCAATTCTTCCCGAGGTCTTCGACCAAGCAACCTCCATCCTTAAATTCCTCCGGCATAATGCCAAACAACCCGACTACGTTTTGTGTTTTCGTGGTACCATCAATCGCCTCGACACATTCCAGAAAGCTGTCATAGCTGCCCTTCATCCGACGTCGCACTTACCCATTCAAGGTCGCCACTCTGAATTGTCGGGGGTTTGCTAACTTCCACGCTAACGTATTGTTCTGGAAGATCTCTCGCCTCTTGGGGCCGACTTATTCCATCTGCAAGAGACGAACTCCACTCCTCGACACTTTTTCATAGATGGCGCACCTGGGACTTAACCTTTCACCATGCTTTCCGTTACGCTGTGCACGGTGGTACAGCAGGAGTATCAGTTTACCATCTCCTCATGCCGCGAAAGCTCCTTCTAAGCTACGTGGTCGCCAGTGACCCCGTGGTTCGCTGTTACACCAAGTCCGTTACATCTCACGGTGAGTTAAGACTCTGCATTAACTTTTTGTTGTTCTTTCGCACTGCGATGCCCCGCCTGTGATCATTTTGTTCTTCCTCAAGCATTGCTCTTTTTCCATCACGTTGTAAATTTGTCATTACTCATTCAATGTACATATCATCGTATTTATCAGTTTGTATCATTCCTGTTCTTTTTTTCTTTGAGACGATTCCATGTTGCTCGTCTCCACTGTTTTGTTACATTAAAGCGATTCTGAAACCACCTTTGGCATTAATGCATGCACTGACATTTGGAGACATGCTTTCGACAAGGTTTTGGACACAGCGATATGCATGATCTTCCACTCAGTACATAATGCTGCCGCTAACTGTTGTTTAGTAGTAGATCTTGGTTCCACACTTCTTATGCGGCGCTCTAATTCATCCCATAGGTCCTCTATGGGATTAAGATCATGGGGCTTTGCGCTGTCCAGTCCACATACGATACGGAATTATGGCCACACCACGACATAACAGTCCTTGATTTATGGCTTGGTGCATTATCCTGTTTGTACCAACAAGGTTCAGTAATATTGCCACAGAGTTGGTAGGGCATAATTGTCCAGAAAATCAAGATAAACGTGCTAGTTAACAGGTTTGTTCACGATAACCAATAGGCGGGACCATACCACGAAAAACACCTCCACACGAGTACACTGACAGTGTCAAACTTGACAGCAGGAACAGTACACTGTGGTAAATAGTTCCCCCGGCTGCTGCCATACCCAAACACGGCCATTAGACTGATGGATCATGTATCTGGATTCATCAGTCCAATGGACCCGTTTCCATTGATCTACGGTCCATGATAAGTGTTCTTTACACCATGCTAAACGACGAGTAGCATTCCGAGTGGAGATAAAAGGCTTATGAGCAGTCGCACGACAGCAATTACCCATGGAATGAAGTTCTCTGCGAATGGTGCGTTTACATACCGAGGTTCCAGCATTTTTACGCACCTGTATACTGAGGTCTTGTGAAGTACTCCGTCGATTAGCTGTAACGGCTCTCCCGAGGCTTTGATGTCCTCTCTCACTGATTTTCTTTGGTCTGCCGGTACGTTTTGCTGCTTCAGGCACGCCATGTGTCTTCCACTTATATAGTACATCCAAAACAGTTGAACTGGGTATGTTTAAACGCATCTCGGTTTCTCTTATGGACAACCCACTAATATACACCCAACAATATTTGCTTTCTCAAAGTCAGTTCTCTCCCGCCGCGACATATTTTACTCAATCTCATACTGCGATGTGATCGCGGTAAGCTGCAGACTTGTTTTTATACCGTTTGCAGCTGTACCGCGCATCTAAACAAAGCAGCGGATCCGTTCATTTGCTTTTGAAGGTTGTCCGGTGACATTTCTGAATACAGTGTATGTGAAATACGAAAATAGGTGTATTGAATGACAACTATACGTAGGGTATTGCTATAAAATGTTTGTAACTGCTATAAAGAAATTCATGACCGATTGGGCATTACCTTTTCACGTACCCTTGTATAACCACCAAATGTGGCAGATAGATATCGTCTCATTAATACACAACATTTATGCATTAAGACAAAACTATACTGCTCAAAACAATTAGGGGATATTGTAGCTTTATATGGAAACTGTGAGTGACGGAAAACTTTCGATATTAAAATAGGAACTACAGATATAACACGCTATGTGAGAAGAAAATTGTGGCCAAAACATAAAAATGCATATTTATGAACATATCCCAAAAATTAAAATAAAGTTATATTTTTTGCCAGAAAATTGGATTTAATAGGGGTGTGGTTTCTCCTGACAGAAAGCGATGTTGTACACCTGTGAGGCATGGTGTCAATCAGAGTATTAATGAGGGATTTAGGAATTCCATCCCACTCCTGCCGAAGAGCACTTTCCAAAAGCTGGATGGTTTGTGGAGGAGTTAATAGAACAGCAACACTTCTCCCTGGAACGTCCCAGACATGCTCCATGGGGTTCATGTCTGGGGAATATGCTGGCGAATTCATCGATTCCCTTGTCAAACAGGAAGTCTTCCACACATCGAGCACGATCTGGCCTGCAATTATCGTCCACGAAAATGAATTCATCTCCGATTGCTGCAGCGTAAGGGAGGACTATGGGTCTGGGGATATCACCCCTATACCGCTGAGCAGTAAATGTTCCATTTCTGATTAGGTACATGTCGGTTTGACCATTGAGAGAGATACCGGTGCACACCATCACACCGCCCCCGCCAAATCGAACACTTTGTTGCACAAATAACGGGTTGTTACGAGTACCTCGTTCCTTCCAAATGATGAGTCGCCTATTGTCAGGATGTACAATGAAGCGCGACTCGTCCGAGAAGAAAACATTGCTCAGTTCATTTCTTCTCCAATCGGCATGGTCATGTGCCTACTACAGTCTGCGGCCAGCACAGTGGCGTATTGTTAAAGAAATGTTAGTATTTCGTATCTAAACCACGTTATCCCCTAATTGTTTTGAGCAGTGTGGATACCTCAAAAAGTGACAAAGCTAAAAGGAGAAAGGATTTTAAATATTAAAGGTGTTCCACATCTTTATATAAATTTTTGCACGTATTTTGCTTAAAATGTACATTCTTATGTTATCGCTTTTTCCATCCGCCCACCTTTGTACACCATATCTACGCAACTAATACACCGATCAGAAAAAAATATTTTCGCGTTAGGAAGCTTGGAATGTGAAAACGATGATACTTTTTTTTTCGTTTTTTTTTTTTTCTGTTGCATAATTTTGCGATTAGAGGGCGTAAATGGAGATGCTGTCGAATTCAAAATACATTTTATTCCATTTCATTCCATCTAAATGTCCGATTGAAAAAAAGATTTGTTTCCTTCGATGCCATCTATAACGAAGACAGTTCTGGGTACAGTTTCTTTTACAAGTAGCGCACAGTTTCTCTGCTAAGGTGCATAAAGGAAAACTGCTATTTCTACGATATCTCTGCTTCTAAAAGTACGGATTGAAAAATCGTTTTTGTATAAGATAGTTTCCGACAGAGAATGCTCCGCATATAATTTACAGTTTCTGGGAGGAATGGTTTTTCCCCTAGGGGGCGTTAGTGTATATTCCTATTTCTGACGTATTTGCAGGAATTTCTCTACGTGTGAAATCTCGATTCAAGAAAATTGTTTGTGATAAGTTACCGCTCACTACGGAAAAAGTTTTGGGAATACGTTTAGCTTAAAGAGAGGAGCACAAACTTCCCTCTCTTCCGGAAATCTTGCCCTAAAATTTGAAGAATCCTCACATTCCAGCATCAAATCATACAACGATCACTTTTTAACGCTTTCTAACCGTTGGCTGAAGAAGAGTATATGCTACATCTTTTTCTGTCTGTCTGTCTGTCTGCCCGTCCGCACGATAACTCGCGTAAAAATGGTTCGATTTCAATGAAATTTTAGTATGTGATAGGGGACCACCTGGGGATGATTGAAAATTGTCGAAATGCGGTCAAAGGTCAGTACATAGGAGAGTGATCCATTCCATTGTTCTTATGCATCATAACTTACGTAAACATGTTTCGATTGCGACAAAACGTTTTCATGTTGTTCCGAAAGTACATTGAACCGGTTTTGTTAAATATCATCGAAATGGGGTCAAAGGTCAGGACACAGGAGCGAGATTGATTACACAGCTATTATCCTCATAACTTTAGTAAAAATTATTCTATTGCGACAAAACTTTAGTATGCTGTTCCGGAGGTATACCGAATCGGTTCTGGTGAATATCATCAAAATGGAATCAAAGGTCAGGGCACAGGAGCGAAATTGATTCCATAGCCATTACCCTCATGACTTGAGTAATAACTTGAATAATGATTTCTGGTATGTTGGAAAGTATATCATAATCAATGCATTGCATGATTTTACTAACTTGTTATCCTTTCCCAAACTTTTTCAATGAGTTCAAATGTGCGCACTCAGATCGTCATTTTTCAAATCTTCCCGCCGTTCCTTGAAACGTTCAGAGGATAAGAATAGTCCCATACACATTACGCAACAATTCAACAATCGCAGATGTAATTTTACCGATTTTCAAACAGAGTTGGATATTTGCTATCTTCTGCGTGAGAGAGAAATGATAATGTTCTTCCACTGAAAAACGACATGTACAGCGTAAATAATCATCTGCGCAGTTCTCATGCATTAACTGTTGCCACCGCATAAGCTGATAAATGACTTATAAAGAAACTATGTTTTCTCAACTCGTGTGCTTTACGGTAATTTAAAAAAATCAGTCTCATTTAATTTTTGCACTGTATAAAGCATGTTTTATACAGGGTGATTCAGCTAAGCGTGTACAAACGTTTGGGTGGGGTAGGTTTCGTAAAGACAAATCAAAATCACATAGCAATGCCGGGTCGGAAACGCTATCTTCATGTGCTAGTGTACAAAAAGGACGGGAAATGAAAGAGTAGGACGTAGGAGAACAAAATGCTTTTTATTACTCACAAGACATTTGCGAAATGCATTGAGGTTACAAAACGTGTTCAAAGTTGCGACCATGAGCTGTAACACACGCTTGACATCGTCGGCGCATGGAATCACGTACATTTTGGAAAATTCTCGGCGTGTCTCGGACTACCGAAGCAGCTACAGAAATGCGTGCTTCAAGGTCGTCATCACTTTCAAAGGCGGTGTCGTACAGCAGTCCTTTGATTTACCCCAAGACGAAGTAATCATGGCATGTTAAGTCCGGCGATCTTGCAGGTCAATAAAAGGGACAACGACGCCTGATCCACTGATGTCCAAATGTTATGTTTAAGTGATGACGTACGTCATTACTGAAATGGGCGGGGGCCCCAACGTGCTGGAACCACATTGCACGGCGCAGCGACTGAGGGACCTGTTGTTCGTTCAATAGCTCTGGCAAGACGTCCTCCATAAATAACTGGTAACTCCTTCCGTCCAGACAAGAAGACATGAGGTATGAGCAAACTAAATGGTGCCCGACAAAGCCGGCCCAAACATTAGCAGCAAAACGGTTTTGTGCTGCAAAGTGGTCGTACAGCATGATGGTTCCCCGCCGCCCATACATGCGCGTTATGTGCACTGAAGCAACCTTCCCGCGTAAATGACGGTATCTTGGAAGAACGTATGAGCAGTCTCGCTGCCAAACAACGCTATCTACCGCATTAAGATGGCGTTTCCGACCCTGCACTGCTATTTGATTCCGATTTGTCTTGGGGCAACCTACCTCTCCCAGAAGTTTGTACACGCTTAGCTGAATCACCATGTATATTGAAAAGAAAGCAAGTATTTTAAAAGGCAGTCATCTTTTTTGTGTCTAACATGGAAATATTTTATCTTAGCTACATGGAAGGGAAACGTTCTTCATTGTGAATGACAACTTTCTTTTTTGTAAATCAAAATATTCGGATAAAATTAACCTTTTCTTCCTTCATCTTTTCTTTTCTGCTGCAAATGAGCTCAAAAACTTTCACGTATGACACGTAGTTCTCTAGAGATAGAGTTAAGTCCTATTTCTAAATCAGCAGCTGGAGATAGGTGGGAAATTTAACTCACGCTTCTTCTAAGCGTGAATGCTTCTCGTAGTGCTCTCTAATGTCATAGGCGCATTTAAATAATGCGGGGGCTTTATGTGCTAAATTTCCATCCTTCGTATTAACTTTTTTCTCCCAGTAGCGTAAATGCTGGCCAGCACGTAACAATCTGTGCCATTTTTGTGGTCCTCATTGTGTCAAAAAAGTGTATGTAATTCATTACGACAGCAAGTGATCATTAAGTCTTTGAACATTTCATCACGTTCTGAGCCAAATGAGTATCCTAAAAGAAAATTATCTAAAACGAAGTTGCCACTTATTTAATTATTATTCACTAAATGATATTCATACTTTGAGGCCATCGTTTTGAAATTTAGAGCGTACATCAAATCTAATATTTAACATGAAAATAAAATTAAATTTAATATTTTAACGCGTAAAACAAAATTTTAGTGAAGAAACTTCTTTTAAAATTGTGTTCATCGTCTGCAGCAGTCTCTTAGAAATTTGATAACCAGACAGTAACCGAAACAACTTCATATATAGAATTAGAAAATACCAGAAATGATACTGTTGCACACAAATTCGTTTCGTGTGCAACAGTATCATTTCTGGTTTATTTCTTGTAAATACTCATCGTCCTATTCAACCATTATCGATTTATGATGGTTTTCCCAAGTCTCTTCCACAACTGTCTGTCTTCCGCAAGTCTCCTTCATCTCAATCCAGCATGCTTTCGGATAATAACCACACAACTCCTTCGTGTTCTCATTCTGGAACTTTTTTCTATTCCTTGATATCCAGACTGACATTTCATCTTTCCACCGGCGTTCAGTTCTTTAATCAGTATGCCCAGCCCATTTTCATTTCAAAGATTTTACTTTGATCCTGATGTCTTTCACTCTTAATATTTTTCTCGAGGAGTCCCCATTTGCCCTAGGATTCCTATCTAATCTAAATTCATTGCAGCGCTATGCTGCCCAGAGCGTCCCAAGCATTTTAGATTGAATTCTAGTCGGGGTTCACTCCATTCGGTCGATCTGCTCCCACTCCAACAGTTCATCAACACACGATGATCGATTAAGACGGGAGTTATCGTCCATAAAAACGAAAGAATTTCCCACAGCACCTCGAAACAAGCTAGTAAATTCTAAAATGTCCTCCTCATAATAGCGCTGGACTTTCATAGACCCTTTCTCTAACACCAGGAGCTCTGTACTCCCATTGATCATATTCCCAGACGAGACCATTACTCCACTACCCCTGTAATGGCCAATGATCTAAAATGACCTCCTCACAATAACACTGGAAATTCATGGACCCTTTCTCCAACACCAGGAGCTCTGTACTCCCATTGATCGTAATCCCAGACGAGACCATTACTCCACTACCCATGTAATGCTCAATGTTCTAAAATCACCTCCTTACAAAAACGCTGGGCGTTTATAGACACTTTCTTTAACGCTAGGAGCTCTGTACACCCATTGATCGTTATCCGTGATTAGACCGTTACTCCATCACTCCTGAATTTGTCTATTTCTACGATGTTTCTAACTCAACTTGCAGTGCGGGATTCTCTCCAAATGTATTGCCTTCTAGAATCAGACGAAAAATTAAATTAGTTTTCCTCTGTGAACAAAGCATTCGCCCATTGCTCCTCACTCCATGTGGAGCATTCACGACACCATCGATAGCGAATTGTTTTGCGTGTTGGGATCAATGAAACACATTGTAAACGATTCCGGGCATACAATTAGAAACTATTCAGACCATTTGACATGGTTTTGCGCAATATTTTGGTACCCGTGCTTGATTCTAACCGTTTTGTTAACTTGCCAGCCGTTATTCGGAGATATCTTTTAGCTTTTACAATAAGATAACGATCTTTAGTAATTTTGCATGGTTTACCACTACCAAAACTTTTGGCAGCTATTCCATGTCCACAATACTGTTTCCAGATCTGTGATACTACCCTCTGGACAATTACGAACATCTTCGCTAGGTCTCTCGTTGTCGGCCATTTTTCCAGTTTACCAACAATTCGCCCACGGGTAAAATCATCCAGTTCCGTACTTTTAGATGTATTACATATCACCACAGCAACAAAAAAGGCAGATCCACATTTTCACACCTAAAACACAAACGATTTCTTCCAACTCTCGCTTCAGCTGTTATCGCCGATCAGCAGTACACAGTTGTCACATGATTCCTGACAATTTGCATATGACCGAAAACTCTCACGTAACTTGCTCTTGCGTGTTCCGATTACGTCAGAATGTCTGCTAACCAACGACTTGTGAGCCCGAAATCCAGCCTTTTGTCGTTTATCCTTACTTTATGGGCATGAGGGTAGGTATATGTCTCTGATCCATAATTAAGAATTGGAAAGGTGCATTGATTATATTTTTTTAAGATATGTGGTAAATCGCTCTTGAAAACTGGACTGCTTCTCCCGAATTCTCTCCCACCAAATTTAGTACGCGGATTAATTTCTTCGTCAATGAGACTCTAGCTTAATATCTGTTCTGCAAGGTAAATGTAGGCATCTATTACCTCTAGATTTTTCCATCAATCGATAAATATTTAGTTTTTTAAAAGCATTGCACGTCACGTTTGTCTTCTGAATGAATATCTGTAATCTCGATCATTTACTCCTGCCAGTAAGTTCCTAGATCATACTTTGCAGATTTGAAGGGGGTATTTGCAAGAACAACTACGTTATTATCAAAATGAAGATTAATTAAATAATCTGCGTTAGTACTTATAATCTCGTCTGCCCAGTTCAATGACTGAAAGACATCGTGCAATGTGGCATTCAAGAACTTGGGAGATACGGTGTCACCTTGCATCGCTTACTTTCCAAGTATTATTAGTGGTGTATCCATTAATAGCCGAAGCTTTGCATTTTTATTTTTATTGATGTCATTAATAACTTTAATGTATGCATCTTTATTGCCGCAGGATTTCAAAGACATTATAAGGGCTGCTAGTTTAATGGATTCAAGGGTCATTTCACATTCAATACGACCGTACGTATTGGAAGCTCATACTTCCTCGTTCAATCCGTTAGATCTCCCAGTAGATGGACATGATCTATAATGTTGTAGCTACTCGTGAATACATTTTGCTGTCTTAGTTGAATCACTTGCAGTGCTGCCTTCAAAAGATGTGATCGTACCTACGTGAGGATTTTACACACCACTCATAAGAAACTGATGAACCGAAGTTTCTGAGATCCGAAACGTTTCCTTTTTTTTACGTACTGCGTTGAAAAGAAAGTAATTTCCGATGACGAGGCACCCGAAACTGAAGCCATGCCCACGGCCCATATTAGCCACTGAGATTGTTCAGCATACTGGCAATACATCGGTCGGCAGGTGGTTTAACTCCGTGGCAATTAGCCGTCAGTAGGCGAATAGTGTAAGCGCCAGCCAGCATAAAAATGGACTAGGAGCACATCCGCCATTGTATGGTGTATATGTTTCGTCGCGGTAGCACTCTCGCAAGTTCTGTAAGGAACATTACCACCTTTTTCGGTCGTTGCAGCATTTCCTGGACCAACAGCATTTCACCAACTGGAACGATGTCGAAAGCGCACTTACTCACTTCTTTGCGTCCAAGTAGCTACAATTCTACAGGTACGGTATGCAACATTTGCCATGATGATGAGAACAGGTCGTGGCAAACGATGGCGACTACATTTTGGATTGATTTGTAATTGCATGTACGCTAATTAGTACTCTACTGTTCCCTTGCATTTGCAGACAAAGCTATCTTTTCAACCCCATAATATGTAGTATTGTTCCCTTGCATTTGCCGACAAAGCTATCTTTTCAACCCCACAGTAGGATCAATGTGGCATTGTTCCCTTGGCATTTGCAGACAAAGCTATCTTTTCAACCCCATAGTAGGATCATTGTAGCATTGTTCCAAGCATCAGGAATCTCGTTTTCATTGAGACATCTAGAAAGCGAGTGTAGTTTTTATTGTGCTATTGGCTTTTTGTATAATGTCCACAGCAATTCTATCTTCCCTAAAGCTCTTACACGTTTCGTAATCTTAATTGCATGTGCAACTTCTTCTAGGAGGACCGGAGGAATTTTGATGTTAGTGCATTTCTTTATTTCTGAAATAGATGTATCATCCATCTCTTTGATACAGTTTCGTGAAGAAAACTTTCACTGTAGTCATAATTTCGACTCTATTTCTTTCTGCAGTAATATTTTCTTTTCTGAGTGCCGTGATCTGTTTTCTTCGATTACTAAGATGTCTATTTGATTTCTTCAGGCTTTAGTTGTTTTCAGTTGCTTTTCTCACTAGTTCACAATTGAATTTGCGTATGTCTTCAATGATACATTTTCGCACTGTCTTACATAGCTCTATATATTCCACTTTGGAAGTTACTTTCGCTTATATATCTTTCGCTCCCTTCTTTTTGCTTCAGCATTTTGTTCTTTCCTATATTATCTTCATATACGGTTTGTTCTTAGTACCTACCAGCTGTTTTTTGTTTTTGTTTCCATAAGAACCTTGGTTAGGTTTCTGTTAAAGTCAAAATATGTGCTTCTCCTAATATCAGACTTTCTACAAGAGAGAATCGGTTCCTCAAATACTCTGCTCTCTTTTTCTGTAGATATATATATTTTCCAAACCACTATACCAAATCATTAATTTCTGAAATAAGAAGGATCCGGATTTATTATCGAGACGTAGAATTTATCTTTTTTTTTTTTTGGTAGAAGGTTTACCCACCACCGTGAGCACCTTAATGAGCTATAAGCAGTGGCCTGTCCCTAATTTAGGGCCACTGGTTCCACAGAAGGCACCGTAAGACAAACACAACATTCATACCTCACCCGGATTCGAAGCCCGACCCATCTCGGACGAGTGATCACAAGCCATTGCTCAGACAACTACGCCACCTGCGCGGCGTTGTCTTTTACGAGCAAATATATGTCATTATAAGAAGACGTTTTAACACTACCCAATTTTGAAAACCAATTCTTACTTTATAGGTAAAAAAAATTACACCTGTTTTCTTCAAACTGAAATAAACTTGAGATCTCAATGTAAGAAACGTTTTCAATATGTACAAGTATAAACGTTTTTTTTTTTTTTGATCAAAACAGAAGTAATAACTTACGTATAGCTTTTCGCACCAAAATAGAAAAGAAAAAAGGATCAAACCGAAGTCATCACTATTTCCGCGTTTTTAAGTGAGTCACGGAAAAATTATCATAGCGGTCCACCGGGAATTGAAACCAGGGTCCACCAGTTACGTGCCAATCATGCTACCACTTCACCACAGCGGCCTCGAATTCTCCAGACTCGCATACGACTAACTGTCAAATATCTTGGCAGGTTGCTTTTTGGAGCCCTGCACAATGCTGTGGATTCACCAAAGATGGTAAGCAGCAACTGAACAAATAACTAGGAGGCGAAATGAACAATTAATACAGACAATAGATGAAGATTAGGAACATCAAACAGAAGTAATCGCTATTACCACGTTTATAAGTGGTTCATGGAAAAATTCTCATCGGCCGCTTTGCTCAGTTCCTGCTTACCAACTTTTGTGAATCGGCTCCAAGAAGCAACCTGCCAAGTAGTTGCTGCTTACCATCATCGTGCGGGGCTCCAAGAAGCAACCTGCCAAGTGGTTTGACAGTTAGTCGTATGTGAGTCTGGAGAATTCGAGGCAGCTGTGGTGCAGTGGTAGAATGTCCGGCACATAACTGGAAAACCTGAGTTCGATTCCCGGTGACGACCGATGAAAAGTTTTCCTTGACTCAGTTATAAGCGTGGAAATAGCGATGACTTCTGTTTGATGTTCCTAATACACGTCAATTGTCTGTATGAAAAAAAGGCTATTTAAATCTAGGTAAAACAAATGCAAGTATCTAGAAATGGGAATTTAAAAACTGAAAATTTAAGACACATTAATACATCAGCTAATCTCGCTGGCGGGTCGTAGGGGTCCTAGTGGCTTCTGAACGTTCCACCGGGTGAGTTCGGGTTCGAGTACTGGTGAGACATGAGTGTTGTGTTTGTCTTATAAAACAGGCTCTATCACTTCTCTAGAACCAGTGGTCCTAAATTAAGGACGGGTACTGCTTTTAACCATTGTAGTTAGTCACAGTGGTCGTTAAATCACTGAACATTAGGGGATCAGATAATGATGTTTAGGTAAAATTCAACCACGGTGTAAATGACTGGCAGGATAGTTTGTTTTTAACAGAAACGTAACTTCCGTATAATGATCTCTCACATGTTTTGCCACATGGTGATGTTTTCTTAAGTAGAAACATTTAAAAAATGCCATCCAGAAGTACTGCAGTAACTTAATGCACTTCCTCAGGGACGTTTTACTTTAATGTTCGATATTCATCCAGGTATTTACAAGTTGCACTTCTCTGATCAAGTTTTCCGAACACTTTTCTGCTAGATTAAGGTTTTGGGTTACTGTCATGAAATACGATACGCTTCCTATTGTCTTCTTCAAATCATTGATGTAGAATAATAAGAGAAAGCTCAGTGATATATTTTTTAGCAATACCTCAAAGGCAGAGAGCATTCTCTTAGTCGTCTGTCATTTTCTATTCCATCTTAGGTTTAGGCTGTTATTTCATCCCGGATATTATTTTCAAGTCGTGCTGAAATGGCGCAAGCATACAGCTAAAACTTAATTTAGCATTATTGTGTCACTTCTTAACTGTCGTTTACAAAACATAATATTTGACCTGATAGCTTATCTTTCTATTTTTAAATGCTCCGATTCTTTTCGAATAAAGTAAGGAATAAATCAAGAATAAGCTTTACATGTTCTTTGTATTATTTTCTCTGGGGGTTAATGACCTTCATCAGCATCTAAAGGTGTAGTGAGACACTCATACCTAATTAATTAGATGTACAAATCAATTTTAAAGCGTTTTAAGACAACACAACATGTAATTTGAGAGAAAGTAACAATACCTTTACGAATCAAAGTATCCGCCGTCATTATCTATCACCTTCCGCCATCAGTCGGGCAGCTGACGGATTCCAGTCATGAAGAATACTTCGTCGTATGACGCGATGGAGTCGTAAACCAATTTTTGCACTTCGTCACATGTCCGGAACAGTACAGCAGACAAACCATGTTTCATTGATCGGAACAAATGATAGTCTGAAGGGGCTATGTCGGGACTATACGCCGGGTGCTCCAGAACTTCCCAGCCAAGCGTCAATAACGTTTCCCTGTCCGATTTCGCGACATGTGGCCTAGCGTTGTCATGCAGTAATTTCACGGGACGCAATTATTTGCCTGTGAATGGACGTTTGCCTATGAATGGTTCAATCACAGCAATTGTTGCGTGTAGCGATCAGCAGTTACAGTTTGATCCTGTTCCAATAGTTCATAATAAAGCACACCCTTCATATCCTACCAGATGCACAGCAGAACTTTTTTGGATTGAATATTGCGTTTCGGTGTCGAAGTTGTTGCTTCACCGGTGTCTACCTAGTGGTTTTTGCGTTTAGGATTGTCGTATCATATCAACTTTTCATCACCCGTAACGATTTTCCACATGAATTACTTTCTGTGTTGTTTATTCAACATATTCAGACACTTAATGACACGCTAGTCTTTGTTCCTCTGGCTCAGGTTATGTGGCACCCATTTCCCTGTGTTCTGAATCATTCCCAAATGGTTTGTTGAGTTACCCCCAGTTGTTCAGCTAGTTATTCTTACGTTTGAGACGAATCTGCATCCAGCAATGCTTGTAGATCCTCATATGTAACCTTCTGCGGGGCGCCGCTTCTTTCTCGATCGCTAACATCAAAATCGCCTGTTTTAAACCTGCTAAACCAAAACTCAGACGTGCTTTTTGATACAATATTCTCCCCCAGAACAAAACAGATCGATGCACATTCTTTTACAGCTTATTTTTCTTGATTAAACCCGTAACGAATGCAGCGTCGAATAAATGCAGTATCGCTTGGCATCTTTCACCTACTGCTGTGCGAGTGCGTTTGAAACAGTCGAACTTCTGTGTCACATTTTATATATACGTCATACTAAAAACGCTTTAAAACTTATTTGTACATCTAATAGAGCCACTGGCTTTAGTAAAGAGAACAAAACAGAGAGAGAAGGGAGTAAATTCAATGTCCATCAATACAGACACTTGACGTGGACTAATAACATCAAACAGAGGTAATCGCTCTTTCCACGTTTTTAAGTGAGTCACGGAAAAATTCGCATTGGCCGCCACCGGTGATTGAACCCAGGGACTTCCAGTTACGCACCGGATGTGCACCAACGCGGCCTCGAATTCCTCCAGACTCACACACACTAACTGTCAATTGTCAATTAGTGTGTGTGAGTCTGGAGGATTTCGAGGCCGCTGTGGTGCAGTGGAAGCATATCCGGCCCCTCGTAGTACAGTGGAAGCTTCCACTGCACCTCTAAGTCCTCCAGATTCACACACACTAACCGCCAATTGGCAGTTAGTGTGGAATTTGAGGCCGCTGTGGTGCAGTGGAAGCACATGCAGCACGTAACTGGAAGACTGGGTTCGATTCCCGGTGGCGGCCAATGATAATTTTTCTGTGACTCACTGAAAAACGTGGAAAGAGCGATGATCTCTGTTTAATGTCCATGTCTGCAAAGGAATTCGAACCCAGATTCAGTAATAAAGACGTAGATTATTCCCTAGATTACTCAGCTACTACTGGGTTGCCGGAAAAGTCATGAAGTATTTTAACCATGTTTTGCAAAGGTCATTTATTGATAGAAAGAACAAACATCAATCAATGATATAATACCCGTTTTGTTCGATAATGTTTTGCCACCTTTCAGTGAGCTACAGAATGCCTTGCTCATAGAAGCACCTGTCTTTCGTGGCGAAAAACTGTACAAGGTGCTGATTTACAGCCTCATCTGAATTGAACGTTCTACCACGCAAGGACTACTGAAGAGAGCAAAACAAGTGGAAGTCTGACGTCGCAAGGTCAGACGAGTATGCTGGGTATGGCAACACATCCCACCCAAGCTCCAATTATTTTTGGCTGGTGATCAAACTTGTGTGTGGTCTAGCGTTGTCGTGATGGAACGCAATACCTTTACGATGAACGAGCTCTGGTCGTTTCTGGATGATGGATTCCTTCAAACTGTCTAATGGCCGACAGTACACATTTGAATTGATTGTTCGGTTCCGTGGTAGGAGCTCGAAACACACGACACCTTGAAAATCCCACCACACTGCGACTAGAACCTTCCGCTGATGAAAGTCTGCTTTGGATGTCGTTTGAGGAGAAGCTGCACGTCGGGGCCAAGACCGTTTGTGCAGCACATTGTTGTACACAATCCACTTTTCGTCACCAGTTATCAGTCGTTTCAAAAAAGAATCGTTTTCCTCACGTTTAATGAGCATATCGTACATGTTTGTACGTACCGTCAATTGAGCTTCTTTGAGTTCATGAGGAACCCACACATCGAGCTTGCTTACGTATCCCAGCTTCTTCAGGTGGTCGTGAACGCTTGAATGTTGGATGTGCAATGTATCTGCAATCTCTCGTGTCGTGTAACGTAAGTTTGACTCGATCAATGCGTTGATCGTCATCAACCTCGGTTGGCCTCCCGGACCGAAGAGCATCGTTGAAGTCAAAATCACCAGCACGGAATTTTGCGAATCACCGCTGGCACTGACGTTCTTGTAGGCAATGCTCTCCCACATGTCTCTCAAAAGGAACGTCCAACAAATCCGCCAGGTGCATTCCCCTGTCCTTTTATCCAACGATTATCACAACTTCCTGCGTATGGATCATTTTCTGGCAGAAAATTCCTTCCCTAACCACCAAGCTGTATTTCAGGCTGTTGTGTCTTTTGCCTCACAGACTCTGGAGTCTTATCGCTGTGGTATCCACAGCCTTTTGACCCGTTCACAGAAATGTGTCGACGCAGTGGGTAACTACTTTTTCTAGGGCGATAGGTGCTTATTATTTTTTGAGGATTTCCAGCTGGTGTTTGTTCTCATATCTAACATTTCACCTGTGACAACTCAGTGTTGAAATTCACCGTAGACCAGAAGGCGCAATAAGTGCTTCGCTATCAAATGCAAAATTGACTGTGAAGCGCCTCTTACTACCTGTAACTTCACTAAGATGCAAAACTGGCATTATTTCAGTAGCAAGAAAATATGAACTTCTGATTACTTTAAATCTCATTCTGATGTGTTACAAATGGTCTATTCCATTAACGAGAAGATGTACAACAGATTGAGCAGTCTTTTAATCTGATTACAAAGGAGGTAGTCCTAATATTCATACATTATCAGATCAAAAGTATCTGGATACGTGTCTATCCACAAGATCTCTATCATAAGAAAGGAAGTGGTATCAAGTTGCTTCTGCTTTTACTACTTTCAGAAACTGCAGTTTGGTGAAAAGGCTTTCCTCTAGATTTTGGAACGTTGCTACGGAAAATTCCTACGATTCTCCCACAAGGATCACCGATGTGTGGCAGTTCCAATTCATTTCAGAGTAGTTCCCTGAGATTGTAATCAAGGCATGTGCTAGCCAGTTAAGTTCTTCAGCACCCATCTCATCAAACAGTACCTGCACGGATATCACTAATTGGACGGGGTCATTGTGTTGTTCGTACGGAAGGCGCCTTCACAAAGGACGCCGACAGAAATTTTTATTCAGACAGCCGCTGGGAAATAATTATGCTCCTAGGTCTGATGATAAATGGAATCGATTAGTGGCAGGCAAAACGAAGGAAGCCCAACATGAAACTTTAGTCGGTGAGAAATGCTTGTACCCTAGGCACTGATTATAATGAGCCTAGGTCAGTGGCGGGAAACGCAAAAGACAGGAAATGATGCCCATCGCCTGTGCTAGCCAACGGAAAATGATTTGCTGTGTATGACTTCTAGGTCTAACGATGAATGTTAGTGTGGCTGTAGGCACAGTGTAGATCTGTGGCCGTATTCAGAGGTTTTCCTGTGATTTACTCACCCGGATTGAAAATCTACCGTGCGCGTGCCTAGTGGCTACCATTGCTCCCAGTATCTTTGAACTGCGGTAGAGTTTTGCTTACCATGTTCAGCTATAGGAGTGACAACCTTCCTCTTCCCTGGTGGTCAATATCCCATTTCCTAGAATTCGCGTGACCCTCTCTTTGCCCCTAGAACGTTTGTAGGGGATGTATATTTACAAGCAGATGTTATGCTAGAAATCATTTTCATATCTTAATATTACGCCTCAGTTGCTTTTGTGCGTACAAATCGGCAATCAATTTCTGAGTGTTGCAGTTTCAATATCCCAGGGTGTGCGTTCGTTCTATTTATGGTCACCACCTCAAAGCATTTTGAAGTACTCATTCGAATTTAAAACTTAATATATAAATTATATTAATAACAAGTTTTAGCAATCACTTTAATACAGATGGCATAAATAATACACATTGCTAGCCACCCAAAGTGCAACACCAAGAAGGAAGCATCCGATTGGCCTGAAATTCACACCATGCGTCGCCCGCGAGAGGACGTGCAAACGATTAGCATTGCAGGGCATATGCAAATCATGTGCGCCCGGCACTCCACCGAGAAGCACTATAAGAAGGGTGCACAGAAGGCGGGGTGTAAGTCGTGGAAGTGTGTTGTGCTGCCGGACCTGTGCGTGGGAAGCTTCCTGATGCCTCGTCGCAGAATACGGCAGTCATTCCAGCACGTTTTGGTGTTCGACAGAGGACGAATAGTGGCTCATCGCGACAGCAGTTTATCGTACCGAGACATCGGTGTGCCCTTGTGGGACGACATCCAGCCACAGTGAGGCGAGTATGGATTCGGTGGGTGCAAGAGGGACGGACGGACAGACGTGAGCGATTGCCGCAGGCGCGGCACACCACCGAACGCGAGGACCGGCATGTTGTGCGGCGGGCATTAACGGCTCGCACCGCCACATCACGAACGTTAGCGCAGGAATTAGGGTGCGTTGCGCAACAACCTGTGTCAGCACGTACCGTTTGACGTCGTCTGCAGGAGCGGTGACTTGTCGCACGGCGCACATTGCTCCGATTACTATTGACGTTACACCACCGGCGAGTGCGGCGGCAGTGGGCCGTTGAACGCCGCACCTGGACTAGGGAATGGCACGACATTGTCTTCTCCGACGAATCCCGCTCCTGCGTACAACATCACGATGGTCGGATCCGCGTGTGGCGGCACCCCGGCGAGAGATTGTATGACGCCTGCATTATGCATTGCCATACCGGTTCGTCACCTGGCGTTAGGGTTTGGGGAGCAATTGGAAATGACACCCGCAGCCCTCTGGTACGCATCGCCGGTACACTCAACATCCACCGCTAGAACTTTGACGTTTAGGAGCCTGTAGTCCTCCCTTACCTGCAGGACCTGCCAGTGGCCACGTTTCAACAGGACAATGCGCACCCGCACGTGGCTCGCATCGTGCAACAGTTCTTCACGGCCCACCAGGTGTCATTGCTGCCGTGGCCCGCTTGTTCTTCCCGATATGTAACCCATAGAACACGTCTGTTCGCTGATCGGCAACCGAGTGACCCGGCAAGCACCACCCGAAGCTACGCCTGATGAACTGTGGCAACGTGTGAAAGCAGCCTGGACCGACATACCCCAAGCCCACATCCAAAGCCTCTTTCGTTCGATGCCGCGGCGTGTAGCGGACGTTATTGCCAGCCATGTGGGCCACACGAATTATTGATGTCTGCGTGTTCCGCAAGTCGCATGGGCCTATAAGCTCAATAGTTTCATCCTTGTATCTGTTGTTATGTGTCCAGTAAATCTGGCTTTGCTATCTCGTGTCCTTCTTGGCGTTGCATTTTGGGTGGTCAGCAGTGTATATTAAAAATTATCTTAAAAAAAATGTCGGTCTTTTTATGAGCCATCACAGCCAGTCTATTACTAAACGTTACTTTCTCAGCATTTCTTTCTATAAGAAATTACTGCATGCATTTTCAGGTAACGTTTCATTATGTCGATTTGCTTGTTGTATTACAAGAAAACCTGACCCGAGGGGTTTCTGTAATTTAAAACAAAAGTTTGCATTCGTTAACTATTCATAATCCTAAAGTTTTAATCATATGGCAGGATCTTGTATTGATAAAAGATATACATTCTACTGAACTTGGGGAATGATTAGTGTATCAAAATAAACTGTAGTAACTATTCGTTTATTGGTGTAAAAAATTAAACAAGCATTTTTGTCAAGTTTTCAACCATCAACGAATGGGTTTTTGAAGGCTGACAGCAGAGTATATACTGAATATTAAAACGTTACAGTTTGTATATGAGTATGACTTGACTAAACAAATAAAGAATGATCAAATACACAGACCGCTCTGTGTTTGAAATCATGATGTATGATGGTCAGGCCTGTGAAATTTTGGAGCATTGAATATAAGTTTTTGTCATCTCTCGGAAGGGGGAAGCTGTTGTTAAACGCGTAGTTGCTGATGATCTCCGAGGTTTATCGGAAATCTGTTGATTTTATTTTGGAGTATGGACTTAATATTTAATACTATCCCAAACAAGGAGAACAGAGTTGCATTTCACTTATTTGGAGCTGGTTGCGCTGCTTTCCTTAGCCTATTTTTGATGTTCTTTGATTCTCTTTTCGATAGAAAGTTCTGTTATTCCGAGGTAATACCGTTGAATGCCATCAGGGTATAAACACCAGCCTCATTGGTGATTGGAAGTCTGTCAGAGGATCTTGTAATCGTGCTGTGTAAGAATGTGGGAGACATTGTGCTGACACATCCAGGTTTGTCATCTTAAGTTGTGTGGATAAAAGACTAAGAATTCTGCACCATCAGCGTCTAAGGCCAAAGCAAAGAAACCAGCAGCCAGGAACGAGGGTTCTTCAGCTAAGAAAACCACCAAGCCTGCTAATAAGAAACAATTGACTAAACATCTGGCAAGAAAGCCCGAGAAGAAACAATTGACAAGGCAGCTGGCAAGAAAGCCTTTGGAGAGAAAAAGAAAACCTCTGTGAAAAGGTCCAAGAAAAGAAAGCAGCAAAATTGAAGACCCCTAAAAAAGCAGTGAAAGCCACCAAGCCCAAAAGTCGGAAGCCCAAAAAAGCTAAAGCTCCAAAGAAAGCAGCAGGTAAAAAAAGCAGCTAAAAAGTAAAGAATCTACTAGATTAAAGGAGGGAGAAAAAAACCTGTGGTCTTTCTTGAGAATGTCGGAAACACCTGGAATATAGGGTAGCAATCCCAGGTAGATTAATATGTGTGCGTCTTAAGATGTTCTCTGTTTTTGCGATAATGCTGACTGAGTTCATGACTGAGGGTTTATTCTACTTCAGTGTCTAATTTTGTTTCAATAGAGGCTTGTTTTAGAAATGTTTGAAACGCCAGTAAAATTCAAATTTCTGTACTTTATTTTTCTTTTTTGAAGACTAAAACGATATGTTAGATAATCAAATCATAGATAACCAAATTTACTTAACCAGCAGTGAGACGCAAAATTTCTCTAACACTAACTGGCATTTCTGCAGGCCTGACCTCTCTCAGTTTTAATGTCTACACAGTAACTTTCATCTGACAAATTTCTACACTGGCGTGCAAAAATTAAGGACGAGACGGCTTTTCGAATGCAACGTCGTGCAGAAGTGCTCCACATCGACTCAAATCATACCATAAAATCCCCAAGACGTACGAACATGGGACAAGTGAGCAAAACCATACAAACAAGGAATCCAAAGGATACAAAGGCACTTTATTCAAAAGGTAGCGTCGAGCACAACTTGACAGAAGACAGAAACGTCCATGTGACAGGCGGCCGCCAAGAAAAATCCAGTCTTTAGTAGGGGATATACTTACCCTTGACTGCGTTGCAGGATTTACAACGTCTGTCCATGCTGAGGACAAGATTGTCAAAGGGCTGTTGAGACATCGCAGCCCATTGCTCTTGGAGCGCCAATCGCAGCTGCGGAATCGTTGCTGGCGGCTGGTGACGAAGTGCCAATCGTCTCCCGAAAAGGTCCCACGTGTGTTCGTTTGGATTTAGGTCCGGGGACCTTGCGGGCCAATCCATGCGTTGAATATTTTCACTCTCCAGCAGCTCTGCGACAGCCACTGTACTATTAGGTGTAGCGTTGTCGTCCATGAAGAGGAACTCAGGCGCACGTGAGGCAGGAGGACCTCGGTACAATAGCGGACACCAGTGACTGAACCTCCTTGGAAGATGTGGAGGTCAGTACGGCTACCAAGCATGATACTGCCCCAAACGAGAACTCCGCCCCTCCAAACCGGTCTCTTTCGATGATGTTGGAGGTGTGATTGTGTGTTCCCTGCTCTCTCCAGATGTGTATACGTCCAGAATCGCTCGTCAGACTAAATCGGCTCTCCTCCGTAAAGAGAACTCGACCCCATTGCTAATGTGTCCAGTTCTTGTGTTCCTGGCACCACAGAAACCGCCGTCTACGATGAGCAGGCGTTAATGGTCCACCCCGTACTGGTCGTCGGTTAAATAGACCACTTTTGAGCAGCCTCCTGGCTACGGTAAAACGCGATAACGGACTAACGGACGCCCAGTTGTCTGTTGCATGTGCCTTGCGATTTCTCCCGCTGTCTGCCGTCTGTCTCTTCTCGCCTGTAGGACAATATACCGGTCGTCCGCCACCGTGTTGCTCGTGGACGACCACTGCTAAACTCTCGGACAGCTGTTCCTGTCGTTTGAAAGGCTCTCCAAGCTCATGAAACGATGTTGTGAGCGATCAAGAACTCCTCGGCCACTCTAGTCACACTTCGACCTTCTTCCAACTTCCCAATAACGCGATTTCGGGTAAAGTCATCCAGATCTCGTCTACTGGATTGCCTGTTGGCCATATCATACGTTGGCAGCAACTCGACGTCGTTCAAACGGTTGTACACCGTACAATAACGTTCAACCGAACTGCTAAGCGTACTCCGCCAGTGTGCTTTATACCCTTCCAACACTCTCCCCCCCCTCGTACGTCATGCTGCATAAATGCGCATGCTGTTTAGTACCGGACCATAGTCTATCTCCTGAGTAGTCTTTCAGTCCGTTCTGCCTGTTCGTTCCGCTGTTATGCTAATTTCTCCTCTTCGGCCTTAATTTGTGTACACCAGTGTATTATATCTCAGAAAACCACACCTTTTTTCGATCATGAAATAATTTTCAAAAAGATATTTACATAAAGTTTATTGAGTCAAATTCTAATACACTAGAAACAATACTTATGTACGATAATTCATCGTTTTTCCATAACAAACAATTTTCTCGTTTAAAAAAATCACCAAAATTCTTTCAGCTGGTTTTCTTAGACACGGAAAAGTGAAATTAATTCTGTCTTATGCGAATAAAAGAAAAAATAACCAGAAATCCAGGTGATACTGCGTCCTTTCTCTGTGGGTGCATGTACTCACCAATTGAAAGAACCAGACTGGGATGTAAATCTCTAATTTTTTTTCTTACTCGTTTTTTGTTCTTAATCGAGCAGAGGAGCGTGATAAAAGGCCTTACCGAGGAAGCTTCTTTGTCTTCACGGCTGTCATCTCTACCCTTTCACGGATATTTAATTCTTTCTAAGTTGTTTAAAAGTTGGAATCCCCCGGGTTGTCGTCTTCCAGAATAGAAACCTCGTCGACACGGTCGCAGATTTAGAAATGAATGCTAAAATGTTGTTTCCTATGGTTCAATTAGTGGAAAACATTATCTTTCTAATAGCTGCGAATAATGCACTCCCACTGCTCCTAAGAGAATATGTTCCTGTCGCACTCGAATAATTTGGAAAACGCTTCGCAAAACACATTCTCAGAGAATGAGCCGTGTTTCATTTTTTCTGTTCTTTCATGTGTTAGCATCTGTCTGAAACAACTCTTAGCTCATTCCCGAGAGAACTCCACCATTAGATTTCGCTAAATGCAGTGATTCCATTCTTCTTTATTAGCTTCAGAAAACCTTTAGCTGAAGTTAGAGTACTTGTTTTTTGGTCTTACGTAACACTGTAGTCTTCTTCTTTCTCGATTCAAATACCATATGACCAGAACTAGCTAACAAATATTTAACAAAATCCCAGTAAGAAGGTTTCTTGACGATTCATGCTTCACGGAACAAAGTTTGAAATTTCAAGTCTTCTTCAACATGAATCGATAATTCTTTAGCATCCTGAACTTTGCAGAAACTAGATTTCACCTAATGCGTGTTTATTAATTAAGTAAGATTATACACTGGTGTGCACAAATTAAGGACGAAGAGGAGAAATTTGCAAAACAGCTGAACGAGCAAGTAGAACGGACGGAAAAACCACTCAGGAGATAGACAAGGGTCCGGTACGGTAGGGCATGCACATATATGCAGCATGACGTAAGGGGTGGGGTATGCGCACGAGCGGTGTACGCTCAGCAATTCGGTGAAAGCTATTGCACGTTGTACATCAGTTTGAAAGAACGTCGAGTTGCTGCCACCGTGTGATATGGCCAACAGGCAATCCAGTAGACGACATCTGGATGACTTTACCCAAGGTCGCGTCATCGAGACTTTGGAAGAAGGCCGAAGTATGACTAGTGCGGTCGAGGATTTCGGGATCGCTCACAGCATCGTTTCACGAGCTTGAAAAGCATTCGAACGACAGGAACAGCTCTCCGAGAGTTTAGCAGTAGTCGCCCACGAGCAACCACGGCCGCGGACGACAGGTGAATTATCCTGCAGGCGAGAAAAGATAGACGGCAGACAGCGGGAGAAATCGTAAGGCACATGCAACAGACAACTGGACGTCCGTTATCGCGTTTTACCGTGGCCAGGAGGCTGCACAAAGCTGGTGTATTTGCACGACGACCAGTACGGTGTGTGCCATTAACGCCTGATCATCGAAGATACTGGTTTCTGTGGTGCCAGGAACACAAGAACTGGACACATAAGAAATGGGGTCGAGTTCTCTTTACGGATATGGACCGATTTAGTCTGACGAGGGATTCTGGACGTATACACATCTGGAAAGAACAGGGAACACGCAATCACACCTCCAACATCATCGAAAGGGACCGGTTTGGTGGTGGAGGAGTTCTCGTTTGGGGCGGTATCATGCTTGGTAGCCGTACTGACTTCCACATCTTCCAAGGAGGTTCAGTCACTGGTGTCTGCTATTGTACCGAAGTTCTTCTGCCTCACGTGCGTCTGTTTAGAGGTGCTGTGGGTCCTGCGTTCCTCTTCATGGACGACAATGCTACACCTCATCGTACAGTGGCTGTCGCAGAGCTGTTGGAGAGTGAAAATATTCAACGCATGAATTGGCCCGCAAGGTTCCCGTACCTAAATCCAATCGAACACGTGTGGGACCTTCTCGGGAGACGCTTGGCACCTCGTCACCAGCCGCCAGCAACGATTCCGCAGCTGCGATTGGCGCTACATGAGGAATGGGCCGCGATGCCTCAACAGCTCCTTGGCAACTCGTCCTCAGCATGGACAGGCGTTTTAAATCCTGCAACACAGTCAGGGGTGATCATATCCCCTACTAAGGACTGGATATTTCTTGGCAACCGCCTGTCACATGGACGTTTCTGTCTTCTGTACAGTTGTGCTCGAAGCTACCTTTTGAATAAAGTGCCTTTGTATCCTTTGGATTCCTTGTTTGGACGGGTTTGCTCACTTGTCCCATATTCTTATATCTTGGGGATCTTATGGCATGATTTGGGTCGTTGTAGAGCACTTCTGCACGACGTTACATTCGAAAAACCGTCTCTTCCTTAATTTTTGCACGCCAATGTACATTTGGTGCACAGATTTAAAAGTATCCAGTATTTTTCTGATAAAAATCCCTATTGTTTTAAATTTAAAACAAGTTTGGAGGAAAACGTAGTAAGATCAAATGCTTAGCAACCACTTGGGACGAGTGGTACAAGGCATTTGCTTCTAATTATTCATCCTACATGGGTCTCGGTTCGAATCCCGCGTGGAGCATGAATGATACCTCTGTCTTACGGCACACTAATCTTTTCCTTTCCTTGAAACCAGTTCCCCCAGATTTGCGAGGAGCCACTGATTGTATATCCCATTGAGTTTCTCACTGTGGCTGTTTAACCCCAAAATAGACAAAGCCTTCTTTTCACAGTTTCTTAATAGCAGGTGAATTAACTGGGAAAATGTAAAAAAATAAGCTGCCAATAAAGCACTGATTAGATTTGCGCGAAATAATTTATAAGATAAAAGCCTTTGCTATCTTATGCGGTTCTTTTTTTATATTTATTTTTGATTGAAGGTTTAACAACCACTGTAAGCAATACGATGGGCTATAAGCAGTCGCCCGAACTTAATTTAGGGCGATGGGTTCCAGGTAAGGGAGAGAGCAAGTGGCGTAAAACAAACACAACACCCATTCCTCCCGGGGACTCGAACCAGGAACCTTTTCGGACGAACGGTCATAAGCCAGTTATTAGACCACCGCGCCACCGCAGCAGCCCTATATGGTTCTCAAGTTCCGTTTTGCATGACGGGAATCGCAGTCTCCTACAAATGTTCATTCTGTGCCCTTATCTGTTCTACAATTTTAGGAATACCAAATCTAGTTTAAAAAAACAAAAGGTCTCGAAAATAGGTACCAATTCTGTATACATATTTTTAACAGAGAAGGAGAGCAAAATGAGCTCCAATTCAAATTTGGGAGAATAAATCCGTTTATTGGTATAAATGTGACATGGATGTCAAGTCAGATAATATCCGAAAACTTGAAAATTTCGTCGTTCTGGAGCGGGAATCGAAGCAACGGATAATACTCTCAGGGATAGACCATGGGTATGTTAACCATTACACCATCCAGAACGACTAAGTTTTAAGTTTTCGATCGTTCATTTCATTTATTGATATTCTGCGCATGCGGGCAAACACGGGAATGAATTCTGTATCTCCAGATTCGCTATATATCAATGGCGGGTGCTTCGACTAGCGAATCTTGTGATGGTTATATTCAAATTTAAGGAAACTTGGTCGTTCTCGGTGGTGTAGTTGTTAGCATACTCGGACGCTAACCAGGAGAAGCGGATTCTATTCCCGCTCCAGGACGACGAACCTTTCAAGTTTTAGGATATTCTCTAAATTAAAATCCATGTCATATTTAAACCATCTTCTAAAATTTGTATTGTACAGTGGTGTAATTCCGTATTTCATTCATTGATGCGTTCCAATTGTTCTCCAGAGATCACTTGAGAGGGAAAACTAAATGCTATAACGCGTAGGCCTGAGTGCGACGTAACACATACTACGTAGTAAGCCACATACTACGTAGTAAGCCACTTCGATTAGTAGTTCAACACATACTACGTAGTAAGCCACTTCGATTGCCGAATGGTGAGAGATTTTGGTTTCCAAACAGTCCAAACTTGGTACAACAAGTCGTCCAAACTTCCAGGGTTGCAGTTACGACTAAGGAACAAGCTGTGCAGCAGCCCTTTTAGCGCAGTGATCTAAATTCTTGTTTGTGATCATTCATCTCAAACGAATCCAAGTTCGAATCACGGAGAAGGATGAATGCTCTCCTTTTCTCATGGCACTGGTTCTCTCCTTTCCTTAGAACCAGTGGCCATGAATTGTGGTGTGGGCGGGTGACCACGTATAGCCCATTTAGTTATTCATCATGATCATGATCATCATCATTGTCAACAATTATCAATCCACTGCTGGACGAAGGTCTCGCCAAGTTTACTCCACAACGGTCTGTCTTGTGCCAGTCTCCTCCATGTCAATCAAGTATACTTTCGAATTTCATCCACCCATCTCCCATATAGTGTTCTTCTGGGTCTTTTCCTGTTCCTTGGAATCCAATCTAAAATTTCGGCTGTCCATCGATGGTCTGTCCTTCTGGCAGTATGTCCAGCCCATTGCCATTTCATGAATTTAAATCTGTTCATGATGTCTTCCACTCTTGTCATTTTTCTGATCCACGAGTTCCTCTTCTTATCTCTCCTGGTTACACCAAGCATGCACCTCTCCATGCTGTTTGAGTAGTCTGCAGCCTTTGTATGTCTCTTTTAGCTCTCTGCACCATACGTAAGCACTGGAAGGATGCATTGATCAAACACTTTTCTTTTAAGACATAATGGCCTATTGCTCTTGAAAATTATGCTGTTTCTTCCAAAACCTCTTTAGGCAAGTTTTGTACTCCGATTAATTTCTTCATCAATGTGACCCTCACTTGATATCTTCTGTCCAAGATAAAGGTACGTGTCTTTTATCTCCAGCTTTTCTCCATCAATCGATAAATCTTTATTTCCAGTAAAAGCATTGAACATTACTTTTGTCTTCTGAAAGTTCATTTTTAATCCCACTTCTTTACTCTTGTCAGCAAGTTCCTGGATCATACTCTGCAGCCCCGATGGGGTAGTTGCAAAAATGACTATTTCATCAGGAAAACGATGGTGGGTTAGATAATCCCCATTAATTTTTATCCCTTTGTTTTCCCCGTTTAGTGATTGAAAGACATTTTCTAATGTGGCATTAAAGAGCTTCACTCATAATAGTCGTTAAATTTACAAACAAGAAAAAGTGGTATGCTCGTCTTTCTCGCTGCCGCCCATTCCCTGGAGACAGAGGCCTTAAATTAGGAAAGTGCATTTGGTGTCAAACTGTATCAAATTACTTCACTTCATATTTATATCAGATTTTTGCTAATATATATAGCGTAGCTCTTTCTTACCAGCCATTCGTTTTCGCTAGTGAGTAGTTTTAGCAATAGGAACTGCTTTTCGTAATGAGTGAAAAAAAGCCTTCTGCATTAAACCTTTTGAATGAAAAACAAAACCTTATGATTAATACTGTTTTATTGTTTCCCTGCTTAAAAGAAATAAGGGAAAAAAGTGAATCTTCTCAAACATTCATTAACCCTTGATTCTAAAAGGAAAGGAACTCAGGGCGGGGGATTATTTGTCATCAAATTGAGAGAAAATTCTGAGTTTCTGAGTTTGTTCAAGTATTAAAATACATAATCGTTTGGAAAGCTTCCTGAAGATCCTTATTAAAATCATTTTTTGATTTCAGCAATAAGACACAGTCTTACCACTCTTACACTAACATGAATACAACGAACATGATTTTCAATAACTACTAGTAAGCCTTACGTCAAACAAAAAAATAGCACCGTTGCATATCATCCGAGGGAAGATACTCTGAGAAAGACTAACACATATTTTGCTGAATCTATTTTTTTTTCATTCTGTGTGATTCTACTCTAAGGTTTTATGGAGCAGCTGCTGTATTTATAGTTTGGACAACTTCTTCATTTGGTAAGAATACTTACTTTTGGAATAACGGAAAGTCCATACGTTTAAAAATACTGCATTAAAAGTTGCTTGCTTTAAAACACAAAACAATGAAAGAAATTAATAATTAAATTATAAAAGCTACACTATCTACCAACAAGTAATTGGACACCCCTGCAATCGGCGATATCTGCGGTCCTATTTCGGCGACCACCCTGCAATCGGCGATATCCGCCGTCAAATATCGTGTGGGAAACAACAACGCAACCAGTCGCATGCAAAATGCCACGCAGTTCGGAGCTATCTGATTTCGAGAAAGGTGTAATCGTCGGGTATCAAAGAAATGGCCGATCCATACGTGACATATCCAGCAAGTTGAAACACCCAAAATCGACAGTGGCCTACGTGATTGGCAAGTGGAAGATGAGAGGTGACTGTCGGAATGTGCCCCGACCCGGCAGACCCACAAAACTGGGAGTTAGAGACTGACGGGTGCTGGCCAGAGAAACTCGGAAGAACCGCACCAAATCGATGGGTCACATCCGCGAGGAGTTTCAACAGGAAGCCGGGAGTGTTTGTTTGGTGATCAAAGGCTTCCGCTCACAAGCCTTTGATCACCAAGCCCAATAGCGCTGCTCGGCTAAAGTGGTGCAAAGAACGTCGACAGTGGAAACAGGTTCTCTGGAGCGACGAATCAAGGTTCAGCCTCTACCGTTCGGATGGCAGAGTCTGGGTTTGGCTTCTGCCTGGAGAACGCCTCCTGCCGGAATGCATTGTGCCAACTGTGAAGTTCGGTGAAGGTGGAATTATGCTATGGGGGTGTTTCTCCTGGTATGGCACGGAACCCTTGGTCGCAATTCCTGGTAGACTGAACGCCGAGACCTACTGCACCATTTTGAATGACCATGCGCTACCTACGTTGTGGCAGTTTTACGGAGTGGACCTATGTTACTTTCAGGAAGGCAATGCCACCTGTCATGTTGCGAGGTCCACCATGTCTTGGTATGGTGACAATGGGTTTAATCGAATGGACTGGCCTGCGCGGAGCCAGGACCTTAATCCTATCGAGCACTTCTGGGACGAGTTGGAGCGTCGACTTAAGGGGTGCCCTTACCCTCCGAAATCGGTGAAGGGACTGACCTGTCTTCTCCAAGTCGATTGGAAGAAAATACCGCTAGCCGTTATACAACGCCTGGTTGAGAGTATGCCCCGGAAAGTCGCAAGATGTAATCGCCGCTCGTGGAGGCTCCACCAACTATTGTATGTGAATAAACTTCGTTTTCCTTTGCTATCACAAGTGTCCAATTACTTGTTGGTAGATAGTGTATAATGCAGCCTCTGTGGCCGATTGGCCAGAAATGTAGGTTCCTGGATAGACATTCAAACTGGGCCCTGGCAAGAGTCTTAAACGGGGCGTCGGGTGCAGGGTTGTACGAGTGTTGTAGATCTGTCCCTTCCTTCTCCGTGGAACTGGACACAGGAATTATGGACAAATGACTATTTGTATCAGCAAACGTAGCTCATGGTGATCGCTAAATCGCAAAAAGAGGCAATTTATGTACTAAGAAAATGTACCTTATTTTAAGCGAATAAGACGACACTTTTTCTTCATAAGTCCGGGCCACGATTTATACGCTACATCCTTTCTGTTCTAACGGAATATGTGTAATATTCCGTTCACTAACAACTCGTTTAAAATCTACTAAAACGGATATATTTGTTCGACAGAAATACCATTAAAATTGTCGTTGCGAATTTGGAGTGGCATGTGTCGTTTTTTAATTGCATTTCCCCGCGATCCCTGCTAGATTACCTGGGTGGCATTCACCCCTGGTTTTGCAAAGCCGCCAGAACTAAAATGGGTGCAGCCTCGTAGTGGTGATAATAGTGTCGACAGGTTGCGGCGCATGCTCTTTCAATGCCCCAATGACCAACGGCTAGCAAAGGCAGTCCTTTTTTTCGCTTTGTCGCATTTTCTGAGCTGTATCTAGCAACTGAAATAAAATCATCGGTTGTTTCCATTTATTACACCTATCTCAATTTACTTCATGTTTCTGATTAAACCGTAAGCTTTTTTGGCTTTTGATTTCAATTAAACTCTGTGAGAAAGTAGTGAAACACACCTCACGCTGCATGCAGCACTCTGCCTACTCTTGTATTCACCTTTATGCCGCTGCTTCATCTAATGGTCGATTGGAATGAAGGAATATGGTAGCGTCAGTTTGCAAGGGAAAATAAGAGTACGAAATTCCCATTTTTTTGCCGAAAAAAAAGCACGGTAGGTCACCACACTCTTTCTCTTCCTTTCAATATTATTGGGACATTAAGAATATAGCTACATAATTCGTTTTCTTTTTTCATCTTTCCGAAGTTGCTTCTCCGACTGGTCACTACGAGGGAAGGAATAAGGAAGCGTTAGTTCATAAAATATAAGCGTACGAAATTAAATCTTTCGTGATAGAAAAATGTGGTGGATTACCTAACTTTCTCTTCCGTTCATTATTTACAGAAACATAATATATATAAACACACAGATCTCTCTCTAGGTAATTTTCTCTCTCTGTCTGGAACGCTTGATGTCACAGTAAAGTCTGCATTGTTGCGCCATAACGTATCGATCATTCGTGTGTGCTGTCGAGATGTTAAAGTGATTGACTCCTATATAATAGCAGGCGATCACTTTTAGATGGAAAGCTGATCGCGTGCTAATTTAAAAACAATGGATTATCAATGAATCGAATTTCATTTATCCGATCTACAAAATTCGAATTGAATTCTTAATATCACGACAAGTTGCCTTTGTATATTAATTTAATTTAGCGCAATTCGAAAATTAATTTCTACGCTTTAATTATTTTTCCAAACCTTTAGAGTTCAGTGCTGATGATATTATACATTTTGCAAAATATCGATCTATTAAAACGTTCTAAACTACAATAAAACTGAAATTTTGAGATGTCAAAGTGAGCAAAATTGCATCTAAATGCAGATGTTTTCCATATAGCACATTGTCGAGGATTTAAAATTCAGCACAACCATTTGTAACTTACGGGTAAATTTCAGATTGACTAAATAACGACGAGCCACAGCGTGTATCTCGAACAAAAAATTAGAAAAAGATCCCCAAACCAAATTATTGAAAACAAATTTTAAAAACATGTACAGAAACTAAATAAACAAACAATTTACTTGCTTAAAAATTATGCAAGCGTCGCCAAAACCTTTTTTATTTTTTGTAGGTCGCTACACACAGATCCGCAGGTTTCCCTCCAAGTGTTCATCAGTTAGACCGGAACGACTTCTTGATTTACTTGCTTCATTGCTGAAAGAGTTTGCTTGCAAAAGTGCTTCCGAATAATGTTGCCATTTTCAGAAAGTGAATTTTCAATCTCTTCATTTCACAAGTCAAGTAGTTTACATGATGTTATAGTAAAGTAACTTCTGCAAATTTAACCTTCAATTGGGAGTTATGTTGAAGATCATGAAGCTCCATCTGAAAATCGACGAGCGCCGTTTCAATATTAGTTGCAAATGGTATTGCAAACACTGTTTCTGTACCCTCGTAAATTTTTCATACCCCAGGTGCCCCATAAAATTTTCATATGGCTATAATTTTCCTATAAATGTTTGAATAGTTCCCGTTTCGTGCCGCTCGGTGCGCGCGGGCCACATACAAACAGACCGCGGGCCGAGGGTTGTGTATGTTCGATTTAGATAGTTCAGTTTCTAATAACAGATGTTGCATTCTTTTTTTTTTTTTTTTTTTTTTTTTTTTTGTAGAAAAAGCTTCGGCATAAAGTTTCAAACTAATCATCGAATAGGACAATCTAAAACAAGTGTGCCGGAGAAAAAGTAATTTAACACGAAAAATCAAAGTAAAAGTTATTAAGGTAAGTTTACAGGAAAACAACTTTCCGAGTTTAGTGCTGATTATGTTACACATTTCGCAAAATTTCGATCTACGTATCTAAACGCTCTTACCGACAATTGTTAAACAACAAATATTTTACACACAATGTTATTTATCACGAGATCTTTTGAAAAACGGAAATAAATAGCGTATAATTTTCAGTTCTAACATGAACGAGTACTTACTATACAAATTTTTACAATACTTGCTTATAGAAATCCGGAGTCTATTTGATTTGTGTTCAATCTGCTTCAATTAAAAATTTCACTCCGTTATAGGAGGGGCAACATACCCTGTATATTAATTTTTATTTAAAGCTATAAATAACTGCCCTAAGACGGGCTATAGGCTTGTTAAAAATATAGTTACAGAAATTCGAAACTAACTGTATGTTTTCTAGCCTCGTTTTATAGTCAGGATCGAATCATCTATGAATGAATAAAGGAAATTAAGAAATTAAATGTATTCGACCGGTACTCCGTATCCATCTATAAATCGAAGGATGCGGTACTGGAGTTTGTGTCACATAACTCATAGAATTTTTACAAGTTTGAAGCATCGATCATACAAATTCGATGTGAGATCTGAAAATCCTCTTAAGAATATATGTTCTTCAGCTACAGCAAAACTTTGTGCAAGTTATTAATGACTTTTTTGATCTAGTAAATATAAAATCGAAAAGAAAATCAAAAGCTGTTACTTCTAGAAACCCGACTACTCATCAGCGCCAAAACTGCTAGTTTAATTTATTTCAGAAACATTGTTCTCGGATGTCTGAATCCACAACATTCATTATGTGCCCAAAATAAAAGGAGTACCTTCGGCTATTGGGATTTAAATTAGCTTCCTGTATCTTTTCAAATGCAAATGAGACCAGGATTGCTTTGGGATACATGGATGGGCCAAACGGAATAATACGTTACCTTCGGTTTTCGTCAGAATAGCTGAAAGGCATTGTTTGCATCGAACAAGTGCCCTTCCATTTTCAATGCGTTCCTACTCGCACAATAAATTGGATAGAGATTTCGGAAACGCTTTGCGACAATAAAAACAGTTTGTGCCTGAAAACAGGAACAATCCGATTTGCGAAACTCACAACGAAACTAAAAAGTAATCTTCTAAACGTGCATTCCTCCAAAATGTTTCTTTCGGAATAGCCTGAAGTTGCAGATGATAAGTGAAATGATGATTAGAAATTTGATATACGTCTAACAAAATAACGTAGTTGTTACTGACTTTCTTTCTTCTCAATGATGAAACAAACAATAACCTGCACAAAATATAAAACGCGTTATTTATCCTTTTTACATATCGTCGCTGTTCTTCGCAAGACCGTTTTGGAATATAACTCATCGATTTACATAAACGAGTCATCATCTTATGACGAAAGGCTTTAGGGAATGAATGAATAATAAAAATCAAACTTCAAGCATTAAACATGATAAGAAGGAATGTGAGGAAAATTTAAAAAATGTGTTGTTCTTTGTAAAAAAGCTTCGGGGCGCATGGAAATTACTAACGGGTGACATTCTGGAGCTTTATTTGAAATATTAAAATTCATGCTGTAACTTATTTATTAAAAACAATATTTCGCGCTTTTATGGTTAATTTTTTTCTTTTTGTGTAATTAGATTTTTGTTCAGCCGGATTTCTCTGACAAAATATTGTTAGCAATCAGGATCGCTACAAATCTCCATCAAACTATCGCTATTTCAATTTATCTCTTACATGGAAAAACAGCTAGATTTATGTCCTTATTATCAGAATAAGTTAACTGTTTAAAATTTTTTAATAATGTCTTAGCACCTTTTTGTCTAGGCATGCAACTGATTTCACTTCGATGTGAAATCCCGGCAACGGCATTGGCAATTTTTTTAAATATTGTGATTTTATAACAACACCGATCGGAAGAACATGAAAATTATTTTCAAGTGTTATAATTTGAATCATTATTGAAGCCAGAGTTGCAAACATTACAAACTGATTTGCGTTTCAAATGAAGAAATATATGTTACACCCATTTATGTATTTCAATCACTATGAAACATTTTTGAAAGTTATTAGTTAAATGATTTAAAAAGAAATATTCAATATTAGCATTATATCTATTTTCGAACATCATAAGGATATTACAATTAGTTTTATCAGATTATCTCAAAAAGAAACGGAATAATATGTTACTGCACATATTCAATTAGATGCAAATCAGAATTATCTTCCATGATCCCTTAACATAAGCTAGCTGAATTCGCTTATTCACGTATTCAAACAGACTAAAATTAGAATGTTCTATCGTGACGTATTAATATAATGTTCCAAACTTCGCAGTTGGTTGCACCAAAAAGTGGTGCTACACCATCTGCACCACTTCTTGCGATTAAAGTGTTGGCGCATGGTGCACCAAACATTCAAATACATGGTACAATGAGCGTAACTTCGCACCAAACATGTTGGATATCATTACATGTTACACAATTGCAGCGTATTTTTGTGTATTTCTTGCATTGCACGGTGGTTTACCTTAACCCCCAAAAATGTAGCCGCTGGTGTAGTCATACCTTTTGGTGCAACATACCACAAAATTTATAGCGGTGCATAAACTAGTTATACAGTGTATTTCTGCACCTATCGAAAAGGCGCAAATCATAATGCTCTGCCTTTAACATCTTAACATGAACTTGTTAGATAATACAGTATGTCTGTGCACATATTTAGTCAGATACAAATAAGAATGCTCTAGCTTGATCTCTTGACATGAACTATTTAGATAATGTGTTTATGCACATATCAGGAAAATAGGGAATCAGAATGTTCTACCGTGACCACTTAACATAAACTTGTTGGAACATACGTTCATGCACACATTCGGGTAGTCAGAAATCACAATGCTCGGCCTTGACCACTTAACCTGAACTACATGGGTAATGAGTTTATATACGTATTCATGCAAATGCAAATAAAATGCTCTACGATGATTTATTAACGTAAATAAGTTAGATAATGTGTGTATGCAGATATATTCACGCAGAAGCAAATCAGAATGCTCAACAGTGACCTCTCAATACTTGTTGTTTTCTCTATTTATGTAGGGATTATAAAACTGAAATTGCAATCTTGAGCAACATTTTCCACTATGTGCAAGGAGTTTCCCACCAGAAACTCGACGCAGAATTTTTTTAATCACACTTTTAGAAGCAGATATATCGCAATTTACCGTTACTGCTCCAATCGGAAAAATTGAGCATTTCTTGAAAAAAAAGACTCTACCCAAAAGAGCCTTTGTAGTAAATGGTACAGGAGCAAATATAATTTGCTGAATTGGACATTTAGAAGAAAACATATGAAATGAAATATGTTTTGAATTCCCTAGTCCATGATATTCTGCCAATTTGCGCCAAAGTAAGAACTCATCTGTTCATAATATTCTTACTTCGGCGCTAGATGATATTTACGCCCACTAGCGCCTAAGAAAGAATGTAATGGACAGATGTGTATCGGGTAAAGAGTGGAAAGCAAAGATCATCGTCCTCAAGTTTCGCAGTGCATGCACAGTTTTTAAAGTGAACTAATATTTGAAGATATATGGTGTTCATAGGCTGACGGGCGAATTGATAGATATATAGACAAATTCATACTCTAAGCATGTGCTACTTTTCCATGCTAAAATGTGCAGGGTTTGCCCAAAATAATGGAAACACCCTAATATGGTGTGGAAGCACCCTTGGCATTTAAAACTGCTTGAATCCTCCTTGGAATGTACGCAGCATACAAGTCCTGGATGGTGGTAAGTGGTATGTTGTACCATTCTTCCTGCAGAAATTGATAACGGGATCGAACTCTGTTTTCCATCACAGACCACAGGGTCTCAATGATGTTTAAGTCCGGTGATTGTGCAGGCCAGGGAAGGTGTGCAACTTCATCCTCATGTTCCTCAAACCATGATTGAACAGTTCGACTTCTGTGAATCGGGGCACTATCATCGAGAAAAGCGCCATTCCCTAACGGAAACAATGTCTGCGCCATTGAATGCACATGGTCAGCTAAAAGAGTGACATAGTCCCAGCTAGTGATGCGTCCGTGTAAGGTGATAATGTGACCTGTTGCAAACCACGAGATCATGGACCAAACCATTACGGAAACGCCCCCATGCTTCACTGTATGAAGGAGACCGTCTGATTTCTGCGGTGGTTCTCCATACGTAAACCCGTCCTGTGGTGGGGAATACTGAGAAACGTGATTCATCGGAAAATAAGACATGTTTTCATTCATCCGCAGTCTAGGTTTTATGTTCCCACCACCATTGTAGTCTCCGTTTCATATTAACCTGTGACACCAGGGTTTTGCAATGGCAGCTCTGCCGTAAATATTGTGCTTATGCAATTCCCGTCGCACGGCACCGGTCGACACTGGGTTTTGGAGATGTGCATTAAGCTCAGCAGTCACTTTCGTCGCCGTGGTCTTCTTCTTTGCGGTCACAAACCTATTTAAGGTCCACCTATCTCTCGCAGTGAGTTTGGGTTTCTTTCCACAGTTGTGTCTCGCAGATGATGTTGTGCAGTGAACATTGTATGCTGTCATGGCCTTCGACACGGCACCTTTCGATACCCCCAATACCTGTGCCACTGTGGTTACGGACGCACCAACCAGACAGGATTCTACAATCTGCCCCCTTTGGAACTCCGACAGGTTGCTAACACCGATTTACAATGGAACTCCGAAATTATGCTAACACCGATTTACAATGCAATCACACGGACCCTTGAGATTATAAGCAACACTCTTTTACAAAAACAATTGTAGCTACATAATCGTTTTACTCAAAAAAGCAGCACATACCGAAGTCACTGTTTTCAGCAAGGTGTTTCCATTATTTTGGACAACCCCTGTATATCGGAAGGGTGTCTTGGATTTAGTGGTATATCCTGCAGTCGAAGAAAAAAGAAAGCAAACATCTTTGATTACTCTGAAGAAGAAAAGCACAGAAAGAAAATCACCATATATTTAGAAATTCCCGGCGAAGTCGAAAATGAAATAACTCCTGAAGGATGGAAAGAAGCACGCTAAAACAAAACTGAATGGAATCCGTTAAAAGTAATATTATTTCCTGTAGGGAAACACACGACCAAAGTAAACTAGTTCTATTTCCCGAAGAAAAGCATGTTGCACTCAAATAAAAAAAGCACAGAGCTGGTAAGAATATCATTGACAGACACAACACATGTAGGAATATCATCAACAGATACAACGTAAGTTTGTAGTTGTAAAAGCCCATTCACCTAGGGAAAACCCTTCCCCCAAACAAGAAAATCAAAGAAGACAACATTCGAAGCAATTGTTAAACAGTAATTCGCTTTGACATAAGAAAAGAACGGTTTTTCTCAGCGGGATGTAGACTCATGACCTTCTGTCTCACCTTGAAGACTACAGAATCCAAGGGGAAGAAAACAGTACGAACTTACAAATCCATAAAAATGTTCATGCAGCCAGCGAGAATGCCGATCCAAAAACTAAGCTGAATTTCTGAGCAGCAGTACATATAGATAAATACTAAAACTTCAGATTGCTAGTAAAAAAACCCAACAGTAATTCTGATTTAAGTTACACAGTCGTATTAGAAAAATATGTCCACCTTCCTAATAATGGGAATAACCACCCTTGGACCAGATGAGAGCGGCGAGACCGAGTGGCATGGACGCAATGAGGCCGTGGAAGGTTTCCCGAGGCACACGTGCCCATTCGAACTGCAGAAGAGCACGTAGGTCCAGGAGATGACGTGGTTGTGTGTCGAAACTTCGAACCTGTCGATCCAAATAGTCCCACAAGTGCTCTATGGGATTGAGATCGGGTGATTTAGACGACCAAGGGAGAACGGGGACATCGCTGTCGTGTTTCTGGGAACAGTCAGCCACCCTCATATTGACGTGGTACGGCGTATTGTCCTGTTGGTAGACATCATCACCACCAGGGTAAACGTCCAACATGAAGGGATGCATGTGGTCAGCAAGGATGGACAGGAAGCCGTTGGCGTTTAGGGACCCATGCAGTGATACGAGAGGTCCCAGGTCATGCTAGGAAAACATCATCTAGACATGCGCACTGAAACCGCTGGACTGTACGTGACTGACAAGCGTGTCCGGGTGTTGGTTCTCGTGTGTCTGACGTCATATCCGGCACCGCCTGTCACTTCTGTGTCTTCCAGTGTCCAATGACGTTAGTCCCATGCGAACAACAGGAGTCTTTATCGATGGACCTGAGTTAACATGAGCGCCTTAACGCAGCCGCGACGCCGGAGAGCCATGCGTAACAGGGTCCGCTCAACTATTATCAGGGACACGTACCACTGTACCCCAGCGTTCATTTTCGTGGTACACTGCATCACGTTTGCTCGTCGATTGCCCTTTACCAGTCGACAGAGACGACGTTCTATGCTGGTTTCGGTGGCCTTTGGGGCTCCACAGTTATGACGGCGGGAGAAACTTGGTATGCCAGCGGTCCATCCTTGGTACACCCTTACTACAGCACCTCGCGAACAGCTCACGAAGTCTGCTGTTTCTGAGATGTTTCCACCTTGTCGCGGTAGCCGATGATCATTCTTTTTCGAACGTTCATCAAATCAGTACCGCTGTCCATTGTGCTTACGCTACGCACTATGGCTCATCGGTCGTAACAGGTTGGTCGTATCACCGTTTCATTAACTTCGTCATTTTCAGTCTGTGACGCGCCTGGACGGGTACACCGTGATTCAGGGCGTGGTCATATTATTCTATTACGACCATGTATTGCAGATTTCACTCACCTTGCCTAATGTAGTACTACAAATCCCGAAAAAGTCGTTTTCCAGTGAAAAATGTATGAAAGCATATTCGATATAGAGACTTTAGTTAGTCCATGAGTGAATTTCTTGCAGAGATCAAAAGCTAATGAAATGTATTTACTTTTTAAAACTGAAAATTTGACTAAAATAATTGAGAAGCACAGCGAGAAGGAACAAAACAGAACTCGAATGTACACTGAAGTGCCCGAAAAACTGGTACACAAGTCTAATACTTGGTAGGTCCCCACGGGAGCGCAGGACTGCAGAAATATGACGGGACATGGACTCCACTAGGTTCTGGAAATATGCTGTAGGCAATGCACACCATACTTCCTGCAGAGCGTTCCACAATTCGGGTGTATTCCGAGGTTTGGGTTGATTGATTGATTGATATTTTTGGCGCAATGGTCCAAGGTTTCCGATTCCTGTGTTCGATAGCGCGTTGCATGGCATCCCAAATGTGTTCTGTTACGTTCAGATCTGCGGACTTAGGTAGAAATGGCAACACCCCAAACTCAGATGAATGCTCCTCTAACCATATTGTGGCGTCCCGACACTTGTGTGTAGGTGCATTGTTCTGTTGGAAAAGGCCCAACCCATTAGCATTAATGTAGGTCATGTACGGGTGTACCTCGTCAAAAATGATGCGCCCATAGCGTTGGTCGGTGAAAGACGTTTGTAAACCTACCAGGTATCCCAGTGAAGTCCAGCTAAACACACTCCATACCATTTCGGATCCCCCACCAGCCTGTACAGTTCCCTGTTCACAGGCGGGATCCATGGCTTCAGGGGGTTTGCGCCCCACACGTATCCCCATACAGTTGGAAACGCGACTCGCCAGACCAGACTACTTGTTTCCAGTCATCCAGTGTCCAGTGGTGGTGTTGCCGTAATCAAGCGAGGCGCATAGCTCTGTGTCGTGCACCCATCAAGGGGACTCCAGTTGGGCGTCGGTTCCCAAAGCCCATATCGTGCAGTTTACGTTGCACAGTCCGGACGTTGATGCTTGTGAGGTTCTAGCATTGAATTCCGCTGATACCTGCGAGAGTGTTGCACGCCTATCGCGTGAAACGATTCTTGACAGCCGACGATGGTTACTTTCATCCAATGTTTTTTACGGCCACACTGGTATCGTAGGTTGGTGGTTTTGCCAGAATTTTTGTAGTCACGGTACACCCTTGCAATGGTCGTCCGTGAAAATCCGAACTTCGTTTCTACCTCCGAAATACTATGGTCTATCTCACGTGCGCCAACTATGACACCGCGTTGAAAATCACGTAAATCGTTATTACTTGTCATTCTCATGGCGAAAACAGCTCTGACACCTGGGAAGGATGTCTATCTCTTTAAATACGCACTGCCGGACGCAACCGAGTACGCGCATAGGTAACGTTGCTATGTATTTTGAATAAGATCGTCTGTACCAGTTTTGCGGGCACTTCAGTGTGTATCTATGGATTTTAGAAAACCCATTAAGATTCTAAAATTCTTACGAGTAATTTGTTTTGCCTATTGACAAAGAAAGGGAAAGGTACGTTACGTATTATGAACTGCGAAAGTTGATATCCCCTAGTCTGTTGGCATGCCGAAGAGAAAAATCTCAAATGCTATTTGTCAGTGTTTTGAAATTTGGCAATCTGAAATGTGACAAAAATTATTACTAATTTAGAAGCGATAAGCTTAGCTCTGGAAGGACAGTTAGTTAAGTTTGAACTCTGTACGTTTGCCTTTATTTATTGATATTGTTACTTAAGAAATAAGTTAGTGTTATTTCGGAAATATATTAAACTTCTTTTTGGAGAAGGGTTGTTAACGACCGACATGAGCAACTATATGCAGTTGCGTGTCCCGAATTTGGTACTTCTTGTTATAGAAATCTGGTAGAGCTGCGTCATAAGAAAAACACTTTATGTGGGACTGGAATCACAGCATATTGGGTGTGTGCAAAAGTTCTTCCCAATTTTTTGTAATCGATGCAAATTGCGATCGGCGTGGGTATTACAGATGACGCTGCAATTCCGAATTTTTGGCCAATAAAGCGTGGATCAGTAGAGCATGTAGAGGCATTAGGTTTGTCAGAGTAAGTCATTTGTGATGAAAATCAGGAACGGTGTAATATGGCATGCGATAAGGAGCACATTAGACATTGTATACTCTACGAGTTCGATAAAGGCAGTAATACAGCTGCAGCTTGCCGCAACATCTGTCAAGTGTATGGGGAGGATGCAATTGATGACAACACTTGTCTCCGTTGGTTTTGAAAAATCCGGAACGGAGACACAAACTGTAAAGATTAAGCACGTCCTGGACGTCCATCCGTGGTTTCTGACGAGGTTGTTGACCAATCCATAACAAATGACCCACATTCAACCGTTCAGGAATTAGTGGAAACGTTGTCGGTACAGAGAACAACAGTCGAAAGACGGATGCAGGCGCTTGGGTTCATCATCAAGTTCCATAACTGGGTTCCGCAACATCTCTCTGCAAAGCAACGAGAGGAGAGAATCCATACCTGTGTTTCTTTGCTTTTTCGTCACAGAAATGAACCGTTTTAGGACGAATTGTAACGGGTGATGAGAAATGGGTACTGTATCGTAATGTAAAGCGTCGACGGACTGTGTGCCAAGGTGCGGAGCCTGCTCCATTGACTTCAAAAGGAGGACTGCATCCCAAAAAGGTTTTGTTGAGTGTTTGGTGGGATGTCCAGGGAATAATCCACTGGGAGGTGTTGGCACCTAACCAAAGGATAAATGCTGACCACTACCTCCAACAGTTGGACAGATTGCTAGAAAAACTGACATCGAAGCGTCCAGCACTCGTCAATCGCAAAGGCTTGGTCCTTAATCATGATAATGCCAGACCTCATGCTGCTTTAATCATTCGGCAAAATTACTGGACTTCGGTTGGGAAGTGTTACCTCACTTTGCGTATTCCCCTGACCGAGCATCTACCGACTATTTTCGATCGTTACAGAACACCTTCGCTCTCCAAACCTTCGATGATGTGGACGATGTGAAAACGGCATTACACGACTTTTTTACTTTAAAACAAGAGTTTTTCCAGCGTGGGATTCACTTACTCATAGTCAGAGGGCAAGAGGTCAGACATAATGTTGATAATTATGTGAAATCCTAGGTACGTTATTTGTTGTGTTCTCTTCCATTCTTTGTAGCTTACAAAAACGGTTAGAGCTTATGCACACACGCAGTAGTTTCGTTGAAGAGCCAGAAATTGAAAACTTTGCCAACTTACTGGGGGAGGGCAACTCTGCTTTAAATAAATTTTTGAAACGCTATTCTTGCCTAAAATAGTAAAACTATACTGGAAATCCGAATTTGTTGGTGTAAAATAGAACTCAAAGTTTCCAAGCTTTTGCATAACAACAGATGGCCTTTCATAATTCGGATTTTTTAGGTTTATTATTTTAAGTAGACTTGGTGCACAGTTCCTCTTTATTAATTTGTTTCTCCTATTCTTACGCCTGTCACTAAGATATAGAATATATAAATACTTTTTATGATCGTTAAGCTACTTCCAGAAATTTATCAGATTTATTTTAATTGCTAATCTTATTGTTATTATTGGATTGGCAACTGAGCGTTAAAAAAGCTTTGAAACGCTATTCTTGCGTAAAATAATAAAAGTATACTAGTAATCAGAATTTGTTGGTGTGAAGTAGAACTCAAAGTTTCGAAGCTTCTGCAAAGCAACCTGACTGCTTTTCATAATTCGGATTTTTAGCGTCGTTAAGCTATTTCGAGAAATTTATCAGATTTATTTTATTTTGCTAATTTTATTGTTTCTGATCCTTTCAAGAGGTTTGAAGTGGAAATAAATTTTTTTAATGCAACTTACAATCCATTACACTGAAGCAAGCTCAGGTTCAGCACGCATCTTTATTTTTATCTCCTAAATTTATAATATAATAAATTAAATTTATTTATATAATAAATTATCTTTTCAGTATCAGGATTATACATTAGTATAATGTTGATACTGAAAAGTATGTGTCATGTAACGGTACAAAAACAACTGTTCATTTTAAACTCATAATGTACAAAAGAAATTTCTAAAAAAAAACATTCTGGTCAAAATACCAACTCTCTAATTTCAAAATACTGTCAATAGAAAAGGCAATTATTCTTGAATAATTGTTTTAAAATATGAAACTTTTAAGGAAATAATTAAGTAATATATTCTAAGGCTGAATTTAGTTTTGTGCTTTGAGTGTGTTGGGTTCTCTTCTATCATTGTCCTTTCCTATTTATTTTTGTTAGGCAAGAGCTTGTAAGGATTAGAATCCGTGTTCTAAACAAAGATTTTGGTTCTCTGACGAGAGAATTTACGGTTGTGGGATTTAATTGTTTCCGGTAACTAAATAACAAGGAAGTGAACGTGGTTAATGATTAAATGACCGCATTTTAACCTCTGTCTCTTTTTTTCATTGCTACAACAGTGCACTCTAGTAATTAAATATTAATTATGTGGCCAATTAAGAGATTTCTTCCCATTATCACATTACTTCAACACTGCAAAAACAGCGTTTAAGAGCTTTTTTCTCCAAATTCTTAAATTGTACTTTAGGCGAATTTATTATCACTAAATGCTGTTGCTTCCTTTTAGAAACCGTTTCTTCAATTAAATTTCTTGAACATTTCAGGGATTATATACATTATTATGGCTCTTGTTTGAACCACCATAAATGCACATATAAATAGAATTGTAAATGGCTGTTGTCTTATGTACATGAACTTACGTATGTATACACATGCTCATGTGTACATACGTACGTTCACCTCTAAGACACATATAGTTTATAGCACTTCACTGGTATTTCGATTGGCATAAAGCTCTTTTACGCTTTATGATGTGAATTACACTAGTGTGTAAAGGCTTTCTGATAAAATATTTACTGGAACACTTTATCATGGATTCTGTGTGAAATTCTGACACGTGTTTTTCTTTTAATTATAGATTATAACCAAATACGTAAAATGATGTAGAAAGTTTCAAAGGCAGCTTCGATTTGGCTTTTGTGTATCACATGAAATTCAATGCAAGTTTTGAAAAACAACGAAGGATGTATTCATAAAAGACGCAATACAGCTTCTGGAGATAATATTATTTTGATTATGTGTGTAGCTTGTTTTTTAAATACAGTAGTCACTTAAATGTTAACTAAGTACTTGCATAATCAGTGTAGCAATTACTCTAACGGCCAATGTTCATTCGACTAAGAAAACGATTACATACCGGAGAAAATTAAGCTCTTACTTTATTCTTCTTACAGTTTGTTGGGAACTGCTGAGTCCAATGCGCCACTAGGCCTAACTGATTTTGAATCTTCCGAACGAGCCCGACGTAGGTTCTTTTGAATCCAGTCGAGTTGAACTCCATCGCTGAAATACTGAAACATGTAGTTGGTAATTACTTAATATCTAAGACAACGAGCGACTCCAGTAAATAGTATTTTGTTAAACGTAACGAAATTTAATAGATGAGATACAAACTACGTTCGATTAGCTATCTTCACGTGCCAAAAGGTTTCGAGATGGCGAACACTTTACTATCTCGGAAGAATCTCCGCCACGTTTAACTTGGGTCTTTCCGTCCAAATCCCGGTCGATCTCTGATTGCGGAAAAACCCCGATAGGTCTACCCGACACTCTCTGCTCGAACACGCCGTCCAACCACGTCGAAGGCAAAACTTTAAATGCCTCCTGAGCGAACGTGTCACTCCCTTTTATAGCCTTATCCTTCCTTTTCCCACCCCCCTTCGAGCTTCTGGAAGACTATTGGCGTGGAGTTCGCCTCTCTCTGGGAATGGTGGCCTTCGATACATCAGACCCAGCCGTCCATGTCAAGGTTAACAGATACCGCTAGGCATATATATGCCTGGCTCGGCACTCCCTAATACGGCGTACAAAAGAAACGCGCCGCGTGTCTTACACATGTGTTGGAATTTACAATACATTGCATTTGCAATAATAAATTGATACAGCAAACGTTGTACATGAAATAATTATTGGAAGCAAGCATCTGTCACCTTACGCAGCTTGTTACTATGATTTCATAAGAACAAATCCCCTAGCAAACGATAGCACAAAAAACATACGAAATATCGTGAGATGGTACTTTAACTTTCGTTCGATGTATACCTCGTCGCAGATTTCAATGCCATTTTTCATATTAAGAAGTAGTATGAAAAATGGTTTTCATTTTGACTTGAAGCAGTAGTACGTCCTAACCGCACATCACATTTTTGCACAAGGTGCTGTTGTTCATTTGCTCTGACTCACTGTCAACAGTTGCCGAAACGTATAAAGTAACTATAGGAGGTGCTGATGTTTCGTTTAGAAGGAAATGTAATCAAATCAGTAACACACACTGCTCTACATAGAAAATGTCACACCGTAAAAGTAATGCACGAAGTGAGACGCAATATCCCACACCCGTAAACAAGTATTTCGCAGAAGAAGTGATTTAATTTTTTTAGGGATTGCATAAATTATGTTGGCGTGGAGACAATATCATGTGGTTTAATTGAGCAGGTCGTATGACCGTCGGTAAGACAACACATTCAGAAACATGGCGTGGTGTCGAGAGAAAAGTCTCCGGATGTTGTCCTGAGACATCGCTGACAATACGACGTTGATCTGTGCCCACAATTCGTCAAAATTCCGAGGATGGTTTTGCAAAGACATTAATTCATCTGCCAATAACGTCTCACACGCTTGGTGAACAAAGATATTTTGGGGATCACGCTAGTTACGGCAGTGTGCGGTCGGACATTATTTTACTGAAACTGGGCAACATGGATACCACACAGATACGGCAAAAAACGCCCTGCAGCACGTCATCGACTTATCGCCTTGGTGCAATTGTATCCACTTAGTGTACGAACAGTGACCCGCTGTTGAAACTGGTAACTCCCAAAATCATAACATCAGGCTGAGGATCCGCATGACGTTCACGGGTGGCAGCAAGATAAGTCCGGTGACCACGTCACTGCCAGACCCAGAATAGGCGAACGTCAGCGCAGAGACAGAAGCAAGACTCGTTGTTGAATACCACATGGCCGCCTAGGAGGCACAGTCGTCTAAGCGATTGATGCTGATTATTTGTCTGAAATGGGTCAGGTTTGGAATCCCGGTGAGGCATGGATGTTGTGTTTGTCTTACCGCACTGACTCTCTCCTTTCCCTGGAACCAGTGGCCCTAAATTAGGGAAGGACAATTGCTTATATGCTGTTAAGTTGATCGGGGTGGTCGTTCAAGTTTCAATAAATAAAAAAGAATACTACATGGCTGTATTCATCCCGCCACGTATGACAGCATCATTGCAACCTTGCGCAAAGATGTACTACAGGGAACGGGAGTAGTTGTAATGACGTTCGAGATCACAAACCTATATATGTACATACATACATATCACTTAGCTGTCCTCTGATATTCAGAGGTTAGCTCCATAAAGAAATACAAACTACCAGATCATTTTTACTTACTGTTGCCGTATCAAACTTCTCCATTTACAGCCATCTTGACATACAACTCGAACTTCACTGACATCCATCACACGCCGATTACGGCAGATCACAAACCTGCATCATGCAATCTGGGATTCACAGGTTGTGTAGTTATGGGAAAGTCCATTGCTTTCTGTAAGCTTCGTATACGGATGTGGATCGCGGGGCTGCTAATGCTGTACGCATGTGGATCGCAGGACTGTTAATTCTGAACGTATGTGGATCGAGGGGCTGCTAATGATGTACGCATGTGGATCGCAGGACTGCTAATTCTGTACGTATGTGGATCGAGGGTCTGCTAATGATGTACGCATGTGAATCGCGAGCCTGCTAATGATGTACGCTGTGAAACGAGGGGTTGCTAAGGCTTGCCGTCGGATACGGTGATCAAGCTGTTCAGACGTCTGCCTACATGCACCATTCCGATTAGTGAGATGTACGTTACCTTTATCTAAACACTCTTGCCAAATTCGGCCTAAATTTTCCCATTCTAGCGTGTTTCCGCTATGAGGAAGCGCTGGGACCAATCAGCCCTGTGGTGAAGTCCCTAGTAAAGGTATCTATGTGATGATAGGATTTCGATGACGTCACTCAGCAATTCTCATTCCTTATACGTACGTGCTCTCATTACGGACATCACTTCAATGCAGTGTTCAACATGCCAAGGTGAAGACGGCCAAGCATTTTTGCCCCTTTTATCTCCCTCATCTATCATATAATTGCTTCGCAAGTCACTCATTTACGTAACTCAAATGCTTACACTCACTCATTTACGTAACTCAAATGTTTACACTCACTCATTTACGTAACTCAAATGTTTACACTCACTGATTTACGTAACTCAAGAGTTTTAGGTGTGTAACTTTATGGTCAAAGCAAGTTTACCAAGAACACTCATATTAAGTTAAGCTTGATTAACTATTGAAAATCTCGTATAGCTTAATAGTCAAAGTCCTAAATTAAGCATAGATTGACTAAACGAGCCGATACGTCGGTACTTACTTAAACTTAAATGTTTTATTTAGTCTCTTAGGCATTAGTTAGCACAATAAATCATATCACTTCCACACTGATGAAGCACCTTTTCATTATTGCTCTAGAATCTGCTTAAACATTGATTCTATAGCATCAACTATCACATGACAATAAACAAGAATTTGAAATCTTATTTAACGTCATTTAGTAAGTACAAAATTAGGTTAACGAAAATCATTAAATGAAATATATCCTAGTGCAAGTCAACCTGACGCAAATAAGATTAAAGGAAGGCAGTTTACCGAAAGACAGCGTAAAACAAGACAGCTCTCCCTCCAAACAACGCAAAACGTCGTTCTAATCTTTGTTTCTTACGCACATCACACAATCTCGACCTCAGTACTCGCAGTCAAAACATTCAGGCCAGAGAGAAATGTAAATTTTTAAAGAGAGTGGACCAAATTTACATACAGCAAGAACTGAAAAGGAAAGTTATGTTAGAGTATACGTTACAATACACCAATTTAAACGGTTTTTCAGCAAAACGTCGTCGTGTGTTATTTTCTACGGTGTGCCGAAGAGTGTAATTTACATAACAGAAACTCAAAATGAAAGGTTCATTTTGAGATATGCGATTACGAATGATTTTTCATGGCTGTATGAGTCGTAATCTGTCGGTGCAAAACTTCGTAAGTCCCTTTCGCGGTTTCGCTTAGGACAAACATGCAGTAAAAAGCATGGCATATATGTTACATCGAACGGCATCTTCAAGCAGTATCATACAAAAGCTAAACCTACTAAAAAGGATTTTCATCTAAGTTATTTTATATAATTTTTTATATCGTAAGACATACTGAAACGGCGTGAAATTCCCACAGGTCCTTGGGACATTCTTTTCCATTAAGTCAAGATTTGGGTTTGATGCGCACATCTCTCCTCAAAACGTCAAGTCTTATCATTTTTTTCATGGATACCATAAACTGTGAGAGCTGATTTTTTTATATTAAATGAATTCCTAGTACACCTCACAGAAAAGTCGCTGACCTCAAGCAGGGTATCATCAGGATGACACATCATGAGCTAGATAGAGTGGAAAGCCTGCCCTGATGCTTGAAGAGCAAAATGATTTAGAAAGACTTGAAGCTCTACGTTAACCAAAAAATGGTTACTGTATTTATCCATGCACTCTGGGTAAACTAAAATCCACAATTTCTGACATCATTACTAATATTTGTCCGAGATCCTACTGAAATAATCTACGTATGTGCAACACCTGCCTAATATGTTGTTGGTCCTCCACGTGTGCCCAAAACAGCTCTCACCCCGCAAGGCGTGGACGCTACAAGATTCAGAAAGTGTCTTGTCGTATTTGGTACTTACGCGATACTAGCAGATCCTTTAACTCTTGTAAGTTACATGGTCGAGCTTCCGCAGACCGGATTTTCCGTTCCAACCCAAACCACAAAAGCTCGACTGGAATGATGCTTGGCCGCCCCGGTGGCGCAGTGGTCTAAGGCGTTGGCCTCTGATCATTCGTCCGTAAGGGGTCCGGGTTCGAATCCCGGTCTGGCAAGGATGTTGTGTTTGTCTTACGGCACTGGCTCTCTCCCTTCCCTGGAACCAGTGACCCTAATTTAGGGACGGGCGACTGCTTATAGCCCATTTGAGTTGCTCACGGTGGTCGTTAAACCTCCAATAAAAAAAAATAAAAATAAATTGGAATGATGCTTGGAAAATTTGAAGCCTAGGGCAATATCTGGAAGTCTTCCGAATGTTAGGAGAACCGTTCTCAAAATTCGGGAAGTGTGGCATGGCGATTATGCTAATAGAAGGTGTACTCGAAGGGTTATACCATTGCCATTAAACGATCCTTGTCTGCAATGATGTTTATGTAGGTGGTAGCTGTCAATATTTTCCTTCATGAACAACTTGACCCAGGGTTTTCCAGCAGAACATTACCCAAATCATTGCACTTCCTCCACCGGCTGATTTTCGTTCCACGGTGAATTCTGCTACCAACACTTTCCCAGGGTAACGAAGCAGACCTATACTCTTTCCATGAGCATTCAAATTAGCAAGTTGAGCCACAATATCCCATCTGTTGGGTAGTAATATATGGGGCAGCTTTCGATCATTTCTTGTATCGATGAGCCGTGATGGGTGCACACCTTGCCGGCGCTTTCTTGTTTCCTCTCCTGGGGACACCTTTTGAAGGCACTAATCAGCTGACTATGGTCACATTTGAAACCTTGCCGTATCGGAAATTCCCCGAACCACTACTCTGGCCATAACAACTTGGCCCTTTTCAAACTCGCTAAATCAGCTGCTTACTCACCTGAAGAATAACAAGAAAGATGACACCGAATTTTCGGGTGTAATAAGAACTTCTTTTGAATCCGTTCTGACGCAAATTATATTTATCAAAGTTATTCAAAGTCAATGAAACCAGTACGGAAAACAATAGTATCTGACGGAAGAAAGAAGTTTTTCCATCGGGCGTTTAATCCCTCAGATATTGCTATAAACGGAATAACGAGCTTACGAGCTCTTAGAAACAGAGATATCGGCAAAAATGAGATGTGACTTTACGTCCACTGGTGGGAAAACCATGCATTATTTTAGGAAAAACGTATTCTCAAAAGGTTTATCCATATGAGCGGTATCGGTCCAAGAAAAAAAAAATTAGTCGAGTTTTTTGGAGCCCAGATTTTGCTACAAATACATCACAAACAGAAATTAACATTTATGCCTTTTGGTGGCCAAACCATTCTGTACCAAACATTAAAAATTTGATGAAAAATATTTTTCATCAGGTCTTGTATGCGATACAGGAAGAATTTTTCAAATCGGAGTTTTAGAAGCGGAAATAACGCAGAAAACGCAATTTACCTATGTGCCATCGAGTGGAAAGTCTATGATTTACTTGAAAATTTAGAATTTATAGGGAAAACATTTCGCATCGGAAACACTATCCAACAAAGAAGGGATTTTTCAAATCGGACTCCTAGGAGTAGAAATATTGACAAAAATAAGATACACATCTACGCCCCCTGGCGTTGAAACCATGCACTATTTTAAGAAGAAAATGCTTCTAAAAGGTTTGTCGACATGAGTAGTATCGTTATACAAACGAGGTTGTTTTCAATCGATAATTTAGAAGCTCATATTTTCTACAAATACATCAGAAGCGGAAATTAAGGTTTACGTCCCCTGGTGGCCAAAGTATTCTTTACCAAAAATTTGAAAATATATGCAAAATATTTTCAATCAGGAGCTATATCCGCTGAAGAAAAACATTTTCAAATCGGAGTTTTAGAAGAAGAGTTATCGGGGAAAGTGTAATTTATTTTTAGGCCCTTCTAGCGGAAAATCTATGCGTAATTTGAAAAGGTAACTATGTCTAAAATACTCTTCGACATAAATGGAATCGAAAGATAATAGAATTTTTTCAATCGGATGTTTAGACGCAAATATGTGGAATAAAACGTATTTTTAAATTCCACATCATCTGCATTTACGCTCTCCAGCGACGAAATTGTGCATCGTAAGAAAAAAACGAAATAAAGGATCATCATTCGCATATTTCAAGCTTCCCAATGCAAAAAGAATTCTTCAAATCGGACTAATAGATGCAGAGATATCGTGGGTACTTACAGACGGACAAACCGATAACATAAGCACGATCTTTTTTTACAAAAGACGTGCTAAAAATGACTCAGATTAACAGAGGTCAGTATCAGGTGTTATTTTCCAGTTTCAAGACCTTCACACGCACTATCGTTTACATAAAGTTGGCCGCCCCTGTGGCGCAGTGGTCTAAGGCACTGGCCACTGATCATTCGTCCGTAAGGGGTCCGGGTTCGAATCCCGGTCAGGCATGGATGTTGTGTTTGTCTTACGGCACTGGCTCTCTCCCTTCCCTGGAACCAGTGACCCTAAATTAGGGACGGGCGCCTGCTTATAGCCCATTGAGTTGCTCACGGTGGTCGTTAAACCCCCAATCAAAAAAAACAAAAAAACAACAACATAAAGTTGCTTCAATTTGCATAAAGAAGCGGCGGTCATAATGTTTAGACTCTTAGGTGTACATGCTACATCATACTCGGTTATGCATGTAACTTTCTGCTGACCACTTTCAAAATTTGTTTCAGGACAATAACAGAAAAGAATGCAGAGAACGATTTCACTTTATTCCCAAATTTAATGCATACAGCCTTATTTTACATATCGTCGATAACATTTTCTTGGGTTCATGATTTCAAAGGTCATTCTTACTTTATTTTTTGTACTTCGAGTTTAACAACCACAGTTAACGTATAAAGCGAAATCAGTCCATCGTCCCTTATCTAGGGCCACCGGTTCCAGGGAAGGGACAGAACCCTCAGATGAAAGCATCACTCATGCCCCATTCTGAGGTTGAGCCAGGTCTGGTTCGAAGAATTGAGAAGCGACCAGCACCTTCCATTTTACAGACCTAACATAAAAATTGCTTTAAAAATAATATGAAAGCAACGACCAGCATCGCGCGTTAAATATTGTGCTAATACGACGTTTGGTAAAACAGCACTGCTAACCCTGTGTCGAACAATTGAATAAATGCTGGATTTTACAGATGCAGGTCACTGTGTTTTTATTTGTTTCGTTTTGGGGTTTAAAGACCACAATGAACAGCCTCACTCCTATGTTAGGGCCACTGATTCCAGAGACCCAGGGCCATCGGGCAAACACACCACCCATGCTACATTTCAGACTCAAACTCTGGCACATTTCGAAAGGATGGTCAGACGCCAGCGCCTCAAGCCGCTCGGCCACCGGGAAGGCATTTTAGTTTTGTAGCCTAATATGCTTTAAGTTGCTGCAAACTAAAATGTTTTCGTCTTCTTTTACTTCTGCTAAAGCAGAAATATTTTCTTCTTCTGATAGCGTCACATAAATGTACGAAACCTGACTGCCTGATTTAGGATAGTGTAGGCTGAATATCCCTTATTCTAATATCCCAAAACAGAGAACCTTCGAAATCCGAAACCTCTCTCGGGAGCCGACATGACATCACAAGTGAAAATGTTTAGAAGGCTCTGGGAAAGTTTGTAAGCATTATACAGTTTTCTGCGGATCAAGACGGTTACATTACGTGACGTCGGATATTGTGGATGGTGCGCTGACGTTCTGTTCTGTTGTCACGATGGGGAAACAAATTCTGTCGATTCAACTCACTGAGGCAATTCGTTCGTTGGCACATCTCTTGAACGATTTCCTCAGGGAATATCTGTCTGGAATCGGCGCAGAGTCGAATCCATTTGCGTTTTTCGTTTCAATGAATGATTTTCAGATTAAATTTATTTTCAAACCTTTCTAACCGGTGGTGTATTTTGGGTACCATCGACCAAAACTCGAAAACGAATTAACCGTATCCGAAATGCAGGACATCTTTTTGTGTATGTTTATAAACTGCAGAAAATATGTAACTATTGTCTTCCACTTGCAATTTATGACGGAGAAAAAGTCCCGTGGTGTGTTTTGGGCACCATCGACCAAAACTCGAAAACTAACCTACCATACCCAAAATGCAGGACATCGTTTTGTGTATCTTTAAAAACTGCGCAAACTATGTAAGTTTGTAAATAATAACACAAGGAACTTTGTACCTACTATAATTAAAATAGTATAACTATACTAATAATCCGAATTTATTTATTGAAAATGCCATGTGGGGGATGTGAGAAAGCTTGGAAATTTTTATTTCTATTCTACGCCAAAAAATTCGGATTACTAGTATAGTTATGCTATTGTAACTATGTAAGTATCGTCTTCCACTCTAATTTGTGACGGAGAAAAGTGCGATGGAGCGCTTTGGGTACGAAAGCAAACGGGAATTTTTTCTGGGTTTTTAGTTAAGTGGGTTTCAGAACGTTCGTGAAATTTATTAAATATTTTACACTAATGAACATGGTTCCCTTTTCTGAAAAGAACGCGTGCCTCACCGAGACACCGTTGTAAGAACTCAATGTCTAGTGAAAAGTAATTCTGTTCGAAGAGAAGATGAGCTAGTTTGCAGATTAGATTCTTTTCATTAAAGAATAGTTTCACGAACGACTCAGTTCGCTGATTCGTTCTTCTCGAATGAATTATTAGCGAATGACTTTAGTTTCTTGAAATATAAATGGATGAAATGTTTAGACTTAGCTATCTCATAATATACACGGTCTAGTCTCACATGACTTTAGTTTCTTGAAATATAAATGGATGAAATGTTTGGACCTACTAGCTATCTCATTATACAGGGTGTCACGGAACTTCGTGTACAAACTGGAGGGAGGTATACAACAGCGTTAGGAACCAGAATTAAATAGGAAAGCATGAGCGGAAACGTCACCCTCACGTGAGAAAAAGACACAAAGACACAGTAAGGCCACAATACAGAAAGCAGTGGTGAAGCAACCTTTTCACGTGACGGGGTATTCAATATGCAAAACGCGCAAATGTGGGGCGACCACCAGACGCACAACTACGCTCCACTGTTAATGTGTGGGCGGGTATCATGGCGGACAGTTTAGTAGGGCCATACATCTTACCACCTTGACTGGACGCTCGCAAGTATCTCGTCTTTCTTCAGGAGGTTCTTCCGGAAATGCTGCACGATGTCCCTGCACATGTTCGACGCGGAATATGGTTGCAACATGATGGGGCGCCATCTCATTACGCAAGGTGCGTACGTGACCATTTGGAGCGGACATTTGGAACCAAGCGGATTGCGCGTGGCGGTCCTGTCGAATGGCCAAAAAGATCACCTGATTTATCTCCTCTTGATTATTATTTCTGGGGTGCCATGAAGTGCATTGTGTACGACACGCCAGTAAATTCTGAAATGGACCTGGTGGTACGAATCTCCATCGCTGCTGCTACGATCCGCGAAACGCCAGGTATTTTCGAAAATGTTCGCCAATCCATGTCGCGTAATTGTCATGCGTGCATCTAGGCCAATGGGCCCAATTTCGAACACATTCTGTGATGCTTGTAAGTCCTACATTGTACTCTTTTGTTGGGTTATAAAGCGTTTTACACTGCTTTCTGTATTGTGGCCTTACTGTGTCTTTGTGTCTCTTTCTCACGTGATGGTGACGTTTCCGCCCATGCTTTCCTATTTCATTCTGGTTCCTAACGCTGTTCTCTACCTCCCCTCCAAGTTTGTACACGAAGTTCCGGTTCACCCTGTATACACGGTCTAGTCTCACATGACTTTAGTTTCTTAAAATATAAATGGACGAAATGTTTAGACCCCTAAGCTATCTCATTATATACACGGTCTAGTCTCACATTATTGCGATCTCCAGCTGATATCCAGAGTAACTGCCGTGTGCAGCGCGGACAGCAGCAAGACGGGCTGTGAATGACTCAATAAGGTGCTGAAAGATGTTAACAGTATGTGGAGCCATGCTAAATGCAGTGCATCTTACAGCTGATAGAGGGTTCGTGGTGGAGGATCCACAGAGCGAGCAATATGATTGAGGTGGTCCCACAAATGCTCTATTGGGTTTACGTCAGGGGAATTAGGGGGCCAGGTAAGTACTTTGAAGTCTCCATCTTGCTCTTTTAACCACTCTTGGACATTTCTAGCTGTGTGACACGGCGCATTGTCGTCCCGGAAGATCCCATCTGCCCGAGGTAAGGCAGTCTGCCTTTATGGGTTACGTGTTTCGCAAAGATGGATTCAAAAGGAATTCGGTTCGTAGTGCCTTCTACAGGTATGAGTGGACCCAGGGAATGCCATGAAAATATTCCTCAGACCATAACGATGCTCCCACCGGCTTGTGTTCTGCCAGAAATGGTTGAAGAGCGTTTGTTATGCGATATTTCGCGCTTTATATGCCAACCTGCATCCGTTCGATGAAGCAGAGAACGTGACGCATCGGAGAACGCAGTTCTTTGCCAATCAGCGGAGGTCCAATTCCGATGCTGCCGTCTAGAATAAACTTTTACTTCCAATGCACCTTCGTTAGCATGGACCATTCGTTTTGCATCTGAGACTAATACGCAGCATGGATTGCTGAACTGTCGTTTTAGACACACTTCCGGTAGCCCCCAGGTTCACTCTGTCAGTGAGTTGCTGCACTGTAGCGTGTCGATCGGCCCTCACGCACCTTCGAAGCCGACGTTTGCCTCTCACATTAATGGCACTTGGTGCTCCGCAGTTTCCACGTCGCTTAATTGCAATGGTTCCGTTTCTCCATTCACGATACACTTTAACCACAAGAGCAAGTGAACAGTTCACCAACTGCGCTGTTTCAGAAATACTTCCACTCTTGGCCCGAAAGTCGATATAAAATCTGATAAATCGCTCCTTTTATCCATGACAGCAACGAGTAATACACAGTGCGTCAAATAATTGTTAAGACTGGCGCTGGATTTCAGCCAACGATGACGCCACCAGTGTAATCGCGAATGCGTTATAAACCGTGACCATCTGCTTGCTTTCTGCCAAACGTACGGCGCAGTTGTTAAAGCAACTCAAACGAAACGGCCGTTCATTAAAGTAAAATTTTTTTCATGTTGAATTATTAAGATGGAACAAAGGGCTATTATTAAATATAACGCAAAACTTGGTAAAAGTGCCTCGGAAACGTACCAAATAATGAAACAAGTTTACGGTGGGTTTTGTTTAAGTAGATCAAATGTTTTCCTGTGGCACAAACGTTTTTGGACGGAAAAGATACGCTTGAAGATGATAAGCATACCGGAAGATCAAGTTCATCTAGGACACCTGAGATTATTGAAAAAGTGCGTGATTTTGTGACTAACAATCGATGTGCGTCACTAAGAATCGCGGAAGAGTCTTTAAACATCAACAAGGAAACGATTCGAACCATCCTGCACGACGTTTTGGGCAAAACAAAAGTCTGTGCTAAATTAGTTCCACACACGTTAACCAATGAACAAAAATCAAGGAGAATTGCACATTGCAGAGACATCATTTCAGCAGCTGAAAATCATCCAAACTTCTTAAAATCGATTGTTACAGGTGATGAAACATGATGTTTTCAATATGATCCTAAAACAAAGCGACAAAGTGCGGAATGGAAGTAAACAAAACTCGCCACAAGCCAAAAAATAACAAGAAAAGTTCCATCGAAAATCAAAACAATGCTGATTACATTCTTCGATAGTAAGGGTATTATCCACAAAGAATTTGTTCCAAGTGGACAAACAATTACTGGTGAGTTTTATTTAAATGTTTTGAGTCGTTTGATGGGCAGAATTCGTCACATTCGTCCAGAATATCGAGATGAAAACAGTTGGTGTTTGTTGCACGATAATGCACCCAGTCACACCTCACTCCTTGTTCGTAGATGTTTTGGTGAAAAATAACGTCTGTGTGTTGAATCATCCACCGTATTCGCGTGATTTAGCACCCTGCGACTTTTCGTTGTTCCCAGAAATTCAAATGACGTTAAAAGGGTGTTATTTGATGATATTTTGACCATATAAACAGCTTCGATGCGTGCTTTGGAGGCAATTCCGCAAAGTGAACTGGAACAGGCATTCGAATCATTATTAAATCGCTGTAACAAGTGTACTGAAGCCGGAGGGACTTATTTTGAATAACAAACCAAAACAAATTATAATTTCATGTTCTATTTTATTTTATAGACCCAGTCTTAAAAATTCTTTGACGCACTGTGTATCTTTTCAGATTGCCTACAGTACACTTTATATACCCTCCAAGCCAGCTCACGACACGTGCGTTCTTTCACTGGCTAAGCGCTGTTGACGCCAATAGTAGGAGGCGGTTACAATAATATGACTCTACTATGTAGATACACCGTATGCAAATACACATGAAATCGAAGATAAAAATTCGAAATCGCCGACGCTTTTGACCCCAAGTATATCGGATAATAGATACTCAACGAGTAATAGGGAGGCACCCGATCTGTCTGTATCTGGATATAGCTTACTTCTATTTCTGCCAACTAAGCAGCCGAGATTCTTTCTCCAGTTGCAAACACGTTTGCAAATAACCTTGGAAGTAGAATTCAACTCGTAAATCGAAATTGATTAACTTCCCTTCCGCTTTGCTTCCACGCATTTGAGTCGCAGAGCTCTGAGAGGTGCGTCGACCCAGTTTAAAGTCAAGGTAATACTTATCTTGTTCATGGTGAAGCGGCAGTGTGAGCTCAGGCATCGGAAATTCGCTTGTGGCATCTAATGCAGCTCTCAAGCTAGACTAAACGGCTTATCGAGTTTCCACGGTTTCGATGGGCGTTTAGATAAATACGAACATAATTGCTGCGGAACTCGGAAATGAACATGGTCCATTGCATCCGTATCCGTTGGGAACTTAGAATCCAACAAATCATTGCATATAGACGTAGATCTATGACGGAAACCAATCATCCCTTATTACAACGCGATGAAATGGCAGCTCTGCGAAACTTTCAACACCAATTTAACAATTCAGTCCTTGGGTTTAATGAGGAAATGCGCTTTCAGTTAGTATCGGTTTTCGACTTATTCGTAATTAATACATGCTACTACGTTACGTGATATTCTAAAAATCATTAAAGGGATCAAAACCGAAGAACTGGTCGAGAAATTCGATTTTTTATTGGCGATTTAAAATGTTCAAAATGTTCTCTTTCGAACGGTGCATAACGTTAGGTAATCGCAAAGTAGAAATTGCCCGTCTCTATGGCGCTGTGGTTAAAACGACGGCTTTAGTCAGAGATGGGTCTGGGTTCGAATCCCAGTGAGGCGTGGATGTTGTGTTTGTCGTGCAGCACTGGCCATCTTCCATTACTGAAAACCAGTGGTCCTAAATTAGGGACGGGCTACTGCTTATAGCCCACTGAGTTTGTGACGTACCAGCCATCAGGACGCACACGACATAAAGGCAGATAGGAATCAGAATGAACGTCTGCGTAGCTCAGTTGGTAGAGCGACTTGTTCCGGAATAAGCGGACTCGGGTTCGAATCCCGGCGTAGACCAAAAATGACGGAGAAATTTACTTCGTTATAATGGCGCCCGAACAATCCGGATGACCCGACCGTTCTAAATCTCGCAATGGTGTGGTGTTATTTCCACACCGCGAGATAGGAAAAATCAGAGAATCCCTTCTCCAGCGCTTCGAAAAATGAATGTGTGTGACGTTGCATTCCACACACCAGATTGACTGGGAGTTCTCAAGTGCACGTTCTACAGTGGATGGCTGCCTGCAACGATTCATGGTCACGGCTGACCCATGGGCCATGCCCACGGCCCTCTTTCGGGGGGGAGATGTTGCGTACCTGCCAGCAGGACGCACACGACATAAAGGCAGATAGGAATCAGAATGAACGTCTGCGTAGCTCAGTTGGTAGAGCGACTTGTTCCGGAATAAGCGGACTCGGGTTCGAATCCCGGCGTAGACCAAAAATGACGGAGAAATTTACTTCGTTATAAGTTGCTTACGGTGATAGCTAAAATCCCAACCAAAAAAAGTAGAAATTGAAAATTGTCCATTGTTTCCATAACCATGCAGCTCATACGCACATTCCATTACCTATAATGGAACTGTTGAAACTGGTATTTTGAGACTTGTCTCACCCAGAACTTCTGAAAGAGTGTGTACATGGGAAAACCGAAACAAATCCTTAAATTAAGTAATTTCGACAGGTCTGCCAAAGACAGTCTTTGTGTCGCTGGAAAAAGTTAGAGTGTATAATGGTTTCGTGTCATAATTTTAGGTACACTGTAAATTGTAATACTTTAACCAAATTTGGAATACTTCCAGACGCACACTACGTAAAAACTATGGTAAAATGGATAAAGGAAGGGACAGTAGGTAGAAACTTTCAGAGTTCTCGAAGAAAGCTCGACAGAAAAAACAAGCTATGAAAGGGAAGTTTGACGACAGATATAAAGAAGTGGAAGCAGATGAACCTTCATATAAATCAGGATATCATTAAAATGGCATATATTTATCATCTATGGGTCACATGAGATATTAATAACATTGTTTAATTTGAGAAAAATGAAAGTTTTGTTTTTCTAGGGATTTTTTAGAACGTGTTTTTTACTGTTTGGGTTCCTTTTTATAACAAACTACTGGGAACAACACTTTGAAATTTCTGTGGTATATTCAGAGCATGTGTGAGCACATTTTAACATGAGAGTTTGAAGGTATGTTGTTTGTTTTTGTTTTAACAAAAATAAATGTGGTAAAATTTGGGTTAAGAACTGTCACCTTGAGGAAAAAATCGCAATTTGAAAAACTTCTGAAATAAAAAAATATGAGTTATGAAATTGTGTAAAACTATTACGTCTATGAGATGTGAAAACTTATTTTGTAATAATGGTATTTATACTGTGTTTTCTGAGAAAAAGGCACTGGAAATGAGCAAATTTAACACGGGCAAGATAGACTTGTTTCGGTCACCTTAAGCAAGCTAACTTTGAAAGTGTTTTGCAGTAATAGCACTGGGGAAAAAAATTTTTTCTTATTTTCTAATACATGAGATTTTTCAACTTATTCTAAGTAGTTTTTCAACGTTGATTTCAAATCTGAAGTCGGTTTTCCTATACATGTTCTAGTTTTCATGCAATTTGAAACTTATGATTTTCGTAACAACAAAAATAGTACACCCATTGCTGCTTACACTAGGGATAGCTTCAGAACTAGGCTTACATCCACCCTAACCGTAGGCTAATTTTTTTACAAACATCAATATTCTTCATCTTTATTGTTAATTTTGGATTCTAGAGATTTATCTGATTTACACAAAAGCAACATCTGTTTTCCTTTGTTTCAGATCTGAATACGGCTTCTTCAAGTAGACATAAATGTGTAATAATCCTGATGCATATTCTGTTATGTATGTGGCTGCTACACACTTCTTCGTCGAAGGCGCAATATAACTTCGTTTGTGAGGCATGCCTATAAATCCTATTTTGAAGTTCCCCTTGGCGACCAAGACAAGACATGGGCTCCTCATATCGTGTGTCATCATTGTGAGGAAATGCTTCGTGACTGGACAAAAAATAAAACGAAACGGCCTGCCTTAAGGAGTTCCCATGATTTGGAGAGAACCCAAGGAGCAGATAACTGACTGCTATTTTTTGCCTGGTCAACACGAAGGGTGTCGGCAAGAAAAACCGGCATATGGTCTCCTATCCCAGTATTCCCTCAGTAGTGCGACCTACTCCGCACTCTGAGGAACTTCCTGTTCCAGTGTTTAATGGTTTTGCCTCATCTGAAGATGAAGTCAATGAACATGATCATAAGGAGCACGAGAGTTGTGATAACGAGCTTAAAGAAATGTTTTCAGAATCCGAAGACTCCTCATCTGATACCAAACAGTCATCAGACTTTCAGTAGTTTAGCCAAACGCACTTACATGACTCAGTGCGTGATTTGGGGCTCTCCAAGAAAGCACCCGAGGTATTAGCCTCCAGGCTGCAAGAAAAAAACCTAATTGACTGCTCTGCAAAGGTTTCTTAATTCCGAAAGCGGGACCAGAATTTGGGGACATTTTACAGAAGACAAGCAGTTTATTTACTGCCATTATATCCCAGGTCTTCTCAGGCAATTAGGTGTTACCTCGTATAGTCCAACAACTTTGCATTCCTACCTTATCAGTTGCTCTGAATCAGCTGTTATCTTTATGTCGAAATATATGTTAATTAAAGTAAAAGCATTAGTGCATACTTATATTTAACTATAATGGATAAATGTTTCAGATTTGTCAAGTGGATATACATATTTTACTCCACAAAATGAATTTTAGTTTGCTTTTTTCAAACTTGAATGCATATTTTTATAAACCCACGCGTTTTTGTGAATGCCTAAAGAACATCTTTGATAAGACGGTTATTTAAGCCTAATTTTAAGATTGCGTGACCATAAATTCCTCAGATGCACCATGTCATCATGCGATAGGCGTCAAAATTTCGCGAAAAGCGAAAATGTTTAATTGCAAAAAATATAGAGCTTACAGAGAAAAACTAACTTCACATTTGAATTCAGCACACTTAAATTAGGTAAGAACAAGTGCTGTTATCAATGCAACAAATATTTTGTTCCCCAGGGTAATCCGCGCTCATCTAACACGTCTCTTTACTTTTATTTGATACTATGGAAACGCCTTTAAAATTGTATTTCTTCTTTATCTGAACGGTGCAGTTAACCATAAAATATCATATTTTGTTATGATTATCTATAAGACATCAAAATTATCTTTCTGATAACAGAAGCGTGGTAGAAATAAAAACAGCAAAAGCGGAAAGAAACAACGTTTTAGTTTTATTCATACACTGAATAACAGAACCGTTACATTTTCAACATACACAGCTCCTCTCCGAAAATACCAAACCCGAAAGTATTTTACAGAGAGCAATGGAAACTGGTGAGTTTATGTAGACAATGTAACTCTGGTATCATATACACTGAGTGGCCACTTTATTATGACCACCTGACAGTTTTAAGCAAATGAGCTATGGCTGCACGCTGTTGTCGCCAGAGGGCGAGGCTAGAATAAATAGGGAAAGCTTAGTGCTTGCGACAGTAGAAGAAGTGAGTTTTGAGTAACGAGATAGGTAAAAAATGCGATTTGACGGACTTTCAACGTGCGATGATTGTAGAAGCTCGGAGCCATGGAGCTAGTATCACCGAAACCGCCGCATTCGTGAAATATTCCAGAGCAGCTGTTGTTAAAGTGTTTAAAGACAGGACTGTCAGCCAAAAAACTGGGTCTCTACGTGCAACGTGTGGTCGTCATCGACTAGTGACTGCTCGGGTGGAACGGAGAATGTCCAGACTGGTAACAGACAACAGAAGGGCAACAGTGCAACAAATTACAGACCGTCTTAATCAAGGATTCCCTCAAATGATCTCTTCACGCACTGTTCGCCGTACACTGCATCGGATGGGGTATGACAGCCGCAGGCCTGTTCGAACCCTTTTGCTGTCTGCAGTTAACAATAGAAAATTTCTCCAGTTCGCAAAGGAGCACAAGAATTGGACAGTCGATAATTGGAAACAAATTATGTGGTCCGATGAATCACGTTTTCAGTTGCACCATGCCAATGGCCGAGTGAGAATTTGGAGGAAACAGCACGAAAGCATCGACCCCAAATGCATTGCTACAACCCTTCAAGCTGGTGGAGGCAACGTTATGGTTTGGGGAATGTTTTCCTGGCATGCTTTGGGCCCTTTAATTCGTGTTGATCAACGTCTGACTGGCACATCATATCTAAACATCGTTGCGGACCAAGTGCTACCTGTCATGTGGATGGTTTATCCCAATGGCGATGGCTACTTTCAACAAGATAATGCGTCCTGCCGTAGTGCTCGTATTGTACAGGATTGGTTTCAGGAACATGCCGGTGAGTTTACTTTGCTTAGGAGGTCCCAACAATCTCCAGATCTCAACCTCATTGAGAATTTGTGGGATGAAGTTGAACGAGCCATCAGACAGATGGATCCACAACACTGCAATCTCACACTCCTGGAAATTGCTATTTATCAAGCATGGTCTCAGATTCCACAAACCACCTATCAATATCTCGTGGAGTCCACGCCAAGAAGAATCGATGCAGTATTAAAGGCAAAAGGTGGCCCAATGAAGTACTGAGGGGGTGGTCATAATAAAGTAGCCACTTAGTGTATATTAACAACGGTAAACTTTATTAACCATTTTGAATTCTGTAATTTTAAATAATCGCATCAGTGCTCATTTTGAGACGGTCCCCTTTTTTACGAGCAATATGCCAGTTGCGTTAATGAGTGTGGACACTCTCTGTCGCTTCGTAACGCTATAACTCTCAAATCCGAGGAAATCGCTGAGTTCGGTTTTTAGCACGTCTTTTGTTAAAAAATATCCTACTTATGTTACCGGTTTGTACGTCCGTCCGTCCGCCCGTCAGTCCGTCCGGCTGTACCCACGATATCTCTGCAACTATTAGTCCTATTTGAAAAATTATTTTTGCATTGAGAAGGTTGAAATATGCAAATTATGATCCTTTATTTATTTATTTTTTTACGATGCACAATTTCGCCGCTAGAGGGCGTAAACGCAGATGATGTCGAATTGAAAAATACGTTTTATTCCACAAAGTTCGTTCTAAAAATCCGATTGAAAAAATTATTTTATCTTACGATTTCATTTATGTCGAATAGTATTTTAGATATAGTTACTTTTTCAAATTACGCATCGATTTTCCTGTAGGGGGCGTAAAAGTAAATTGCATTTTTCTCGATAACTCTTCTTCTAAAACTCTGATTTGAAAAATTGCTATTTCAGCGGTTACAACTCCGTATGGAAAATCTTTTGCACATAATTTCAAATTTTTGATAAAGAATACTTTGGCCACCAGGGGGCGTAATTGTTAATTTTTGCTTCTGATGTATTTGCTATAAAATCTGAGCTTCTAAAATATCGATTGAAAAACTTCTTTCGTGGACTGATGCCACTCACATCGATAAACCTTTTCGCAATATTTCTTTTTAAAATATTCCACAGTTTCTCTGCCAGTGGGCGTAGACGTATATCGTATTTTTGTCAATATCTCTACTTCTAGAAGTCCGATTTGAAAAATCCCTTCTTTGTTGGATAATGTTTTCAGTGTGACATGTTTTTCATATTATTTCAAAATGTTCAAGTAATTCATAGACTTTCCGCCAGGGAGCGGAGAGATAAATTGGGTTTCCCCCTATATCTCTGCTTCCAAATCTCCGATTTGAAAATTTCTTTCTACACCGGATTAAGCTCCTTATGGAAAACTATTTGCACATAATAATTTTTGTAAAAAAAAACGGTTTGGCCACCAGGGGACGTAAATCTTAATTTCCTTTTCTGATGTATTTGCAGCAAAATATCAGCTTCTAAATTCTCGATGAAAAAAAACGGCGTTTGTAGACCGCTACTACTCATGTGGACAAACCTTCTAGGGACATTTTCTTCTTGAAATAATGCATGGTTTCTACGCCAGGAGGCGTAGATGTATATGTTATTTTTGTCAATATCTCTACTTCTGGGAGTCCGATTTGAAAAATTCCTTCTTTGTTGGATAGTGTTTCCGATTTAAAATATTTTTCTTATAAGTTCAAAATTTTCAAGTAAATCCCAATCTTTCCGCTAGAGGGCGCAAAGGTAAATTGCGTTTTATGCGTTATTTCTGCACCTAAAACTCAGATTTGAAAAATTCTTCCTGTATCGCACACAAGACCTGATGAAAAATATTTTTCACATAATTTCTAATGTTTGGTAAATAATAGTTTGGCCACCAGGGGGCAGAAGTGTTAATTTCTGCTTCTGATGTATTTGTAGCAAAATATGGGATCCTAAAAACTTGACTACATTTTTTTTCTTGGAGCGATACCGCTCATATGGAAAAACCTTTTGGGAATACTTTCTTCCTAAAATAATGCATGGTTTTCCTACCAGGAGAGGGTACTTAAAGTCACATCTTATTTTTGTCGATATCTCTGTTCCTAAGAGATCGATTTGAAAAATTATTTCTGTGTTGGAGAGCGCTTCCGGTGCGCAATGTTTCTCATATAAATTCATGTTTTTCTTAACGCAGAAGTCTGCAACCAGAGGGCGTAAGCACACGATTCCGTTTACCACAATATCTGAGGGATTAAAAACCCGATTAAAAAACTTCTTTCTTCCGGCAGATATTATTGTTTTCCATAGCGGTACCATTGACTTTGAATAGCTTTGATAAATTTAATTTGCTTCAGAACGGATTCAAAAGACGTGCTTATTACACCCGAAAATTCGGTGTCATCTTTCTTCTTTGCTCTTTCCAAGGAGTGAGTGGAAAACAATTTTTAGTAGGGTAAGTTTTACTCGGATATCTGTTCAAACATCTGCAATTCTTAGCGGAGCAAATTCTGAATGTCAAATAAAGCTGTTTGCCGAATGATAGATGAGTGACAGAGGAACTGGACAAGAGGTGTATTACGGCATTGGCTGTCTTCTCTTTTTGGAACATGCAAACCCAAGAAAATATCCAAAATCGTGCAGAATTTGTCATATAAAAGTCAAGGTAGTTGCTTTCGTGGTGGTCACGGATTTTTCCTATTCAGGACGAATGACAAACGGGGACTTCTTATTTTACTCTGGAAGAAAGCGGTTTGAAAGGTTTCCCTGAAAATGGCTGTTGAAGTAGTGTTCCGTGTTGTGAATGCAGAATTGACAAAGTCAGAGCAAGATTTCTGAGGAATAAGCCTAATAAAAAAAAATAAGCAGAAACAGGTCATCGAGTCAATAGCACAGGATATGATTTAAAAAAAGCAGGACAAAACTATGAAGACTCCTCCCTCTTAAATAACTGAGTAAACCTGTTCTTTACTGCAAAAGAGCGACTCTTAATTTTAAGAGGTATTTTATTTTTTTGTTTCATCATAGGGGAAAAAATACTGGCAAAATACCGGAACTTTGAAATTTCTTACAAACGAAGATCTAACGAACACTTGACACAGGACACCGAAACAAATTCAGTTAACAACTTTGTAACAAGAGGGGGTTATGTAAATGATTGCAGTAGCAAAGCAAACACATGATATGTGAGGGACATGAAAAAGTGAACTGCATGGAGTTTGGTCGCCTTTCTTTGGGAATGTAGACCACTGAATTGGAGTCTTCGCGGTGGGGAAAGCACGTGTAAGGAGAAAGAATGCCTGAACGATTCGGGATTCTTTCTCCTTATACATAAACCGCGAACATTTAACGAGTTTTATAAATATGTCTCTGTAGAAATTTTCAGGTTGCTCTTGGAACCATTTCTTCGTAGAGGTTTGACCAGCTTCGTCAGAGATGAACTGAATTTCTTTCAGATGTCCCTTGAGAGCAGAAAATAACCAGACGTTTGATGGCGCCAAATCTGGCTGTATGTAAGGTGTTCAAGAACGTCCAACCCCATTTTCTGCATGGCCTCCAACGTGATACCACTGGCTTGTGATACCACTGGGCCTGACAACTACAAATTAGGAACTGACGATTACTTATAGCTCATACGGGATGTAAGGTCAGGTGATGGGTAACATCACAGCGTCTCCTTGACAAATGTTAACCCCGCCTTCTCGTGGAGCATCCTGTTCCCACTAAAGGGGCTCTGACGACCGCCAATAGCGGTATAACTATACCATCGGGATTTGAGGAAATGCTATCCTACACTCACCAACCCGCTTGGTCAGCGTGGTGAGTTAAGGCCAAACCGCTCCAAAATGACTCCACAACTTAAATCTTGGCCCTCAGTCTCCGGTAGCTGGAATGTACCTGGCCAAGGCAGCGGCCAGTAAGACATGAAGGCAGAGGGTGCAAAGAATCCACGGAGGACCGGACTAGGCTGCCATCTGATGCTGACCTTGGCTACGTATAATGGACGCTCCCTATCTTCTGATCCAAGGCTTCTTGGATTGGAAGAGGAACTACAAAGGATCAAGTGGGACATCGTTGGGCTAAGTGACGTAAGGAGAAAAGGAGAAGATCTCATTGAACTGAAAAGTGGACATCTCTTCTACTATCGTGAGACTGATACTGGCAGAACTAGTGATGTTGGATTTATAATAAAGAAGAAACTGAAGGATGAAGTTGTAGAAGTTGAAAGTTCCTCTGACAGAGCTGCATGACTCGTTATCAAACTCTCAAGAAGATACAAGGTTCAGATTATTCAAACTTATGCACCCACCACAAGTCATCGTGAAGAAGAAATTGAAGAATTTTATGAGGAAATTCATCATCTAAATAATAAAGATAAGCAGCACTTGAAGATAATTATGGGAGATTTTAATGCAAAAATAGGGCAACAGCAACAGAATGAAACTTCAGTAGGTAAATTCGGTCACGGCAACAGAAACCAGCGTGAAAATACTCTCGTTGAGTTTGCAGAGGCAGAAGGGTTTTTTCATCTTGAACTCCTTTTTCAAGAAAAAGCCAAACAGGAAATGGACATGGAGACATCCAAATAGGACGACAAGTAAAATGGATTTTATTATGTGTAACAAAAAATTCGTCATAGAAGACTGCAGTGTGCTAAACAAGTTCAACACAGGTAGTGACCATAGATTGGTGAGATGTAAGATGCACCTCAACACCAAACTCGAAAGTGGCAAGCTCATAAGACAAACAAAATGTATTGACATAACCAACCTTAAAAAACACCAAAATACCTTCAAGTTAGAACTGAATAACAGATTCTCTGCTTTAGAAGACATCGGAAGAAGTGGATATTTAAGTGGATATTTCTGAAGTTAACAGAAAAGTAACCAATGCTCTTATCGAAACAGCAACAAAATTAGCTGGGTCTAAGAACAAGTTACATCTGAACAAATTATCAGAAAAAACCAAAATATTGATGCAAAAAAGAACAGAGATGAGGACAACTAAAGAAGATTTGAATTGCAAAGTGGAGTATTAAAAGCTATGCAAGACAGTACGAAAAAGTATCACTGATGACGTAAGGAAATTTAACTGTGAACTAGTGAGGAAAGCGATTGAAAACAACCAAAGCCTAAAGATAGCATAGGGACATCTCAGTAAGGGAAGAAAACAGATTATGGCACTGAGAAAAGAAGATGGTTCTGTAACAAGAAATATAGGCGAAATTTTGACAAGAGTGAAATATTTCTACTCCAAATTATATGAAAGGGATGATACATGTACTCCAGACATCATGAAAGGTACCAGTACCAGAGTTCTTCCAGTCCTCCCAGCAGAAGTTGCACATGCAATCAAGAACATGAAGCGGGGAAAAGCTCCAGGAGAAGATGGATATACTGTAGACATCATACAAGAATTAAGTGGAGAAATCGAAACAGTACTCGCCCAAATTTTCACTCGATGCCTTAATGAAAGGAAGATTCCTGAGGATTGGAACAACGCTACAATGATCCTGCTACATATAAAAGGTGGCATTGAGGATCTCAGGAACTACAGACCTATCAGCCTCCTATCAGTGGTTTATAAAATGTCCAACAAAGTTCTTTCACACCGTTTGAAGGTAACACTGGACATGTCTCAACCGAAAGAACAAGCTGGATTCAGGAGTGGCTACAGCACAATAGACCATATTCACGTACTAAGAGAACTAATTGAAAGAGCAAGGGAATATGAACTTCCATTTTGCATGGCTTTTATCGATTATGAAAAAGCCTTTGATTCGGTGAAACCATCAGCAGTTACAATGGCTCTGAAATCGTGCGGTATTGAAGATGCATACATAATTATTATTAATAACATCTATGAAAATGAAAGTGCAAAGATTCGGCTGTTTGAAAATACAACACACATAAAAATTGGAAAGGGAGTGAGACAAGGTGACACCATATCTCCGAAGCTCTTTAATGCCACATTGGAAAATGTCTTTCAATCACTGAACTGGGGAAACAAAGTGATAAAGATTAATGGGGATTATTTAACCCACGTTCGTTTTGCTGATGACGTAGTCATTTTTGCAACTACCTCATCAGAGCTGCAGTGTATGATCCAAGAACTTGCTGACAAGAGTAAAGAAGTGTGATTAAAAGTGAACTTTCAGAAGACAAAAGTGATGTTCAATGCTTTTACAAGAAATGAAGATTTATCGATTGATGGAAAAAAGCTGGAGATAACAGACACGTACATTTATCTTGGACAGCAGATATCAAGTGAGGGTCATATTGATGAAGAAATTAATCGGCGTACAAAACTTGCCTGGAGAGCTTTTGGAAGAAACAGCATAATTTTCAAGAGCAAATATGCCATTATGTCTTAAAAGAAAAGTGTTTGATCAATGCATCCTTCCAGTGCTTACGTATGGTGCAGAGACGTGGACCTTTAACTAAAAGAGACATACAAAGGATGCAGACAACTCAAAGCAGCATGGAGAGGTGCATGCTTGGTGTAACCGGGAGAGATAAGAGGAGGAACTCGTGGATCCGAAAAATGACAAGAGTGGAAGACATCATGATCAGAGTTAAATCCCTGAAATGGCAATGGTATTGGTATTGGTAACTGTGGGTACCATAGTGGTACCCAGTTTATTGCTATCACGAAATACAGACATAGGAGATTCATTAAAAGCTGCAGTACAGAAAACAACAGTGCGGAAAGTCAGTATATCCACGATGCAGCACAACGTTACACAGAAAGGAAATGAATATGCACACGAACAATGAATGGCCTAACGGCATGTCAAACACTACAACACATGTGGACAAATGCATGAAATGTACTATGCTATGATAAACCAACCGAACGGAACTGAAATGTGGTTAGAGCGCAAAACAACATTGAGTAACTCAGCAACTTTATAAAAATAACAAAGGTAACAAATGTACCACTATAATAATCCGCAATAGAGGAAAGCACTGACACAGCAACCACTCACAATTATAGGTAATTTTAAAAACAGGCACAAATTCAGGAAACAACAGATAAGATAATGATACTGAGATAATGAGGAGATCACACAAGTAACGAAACCGATTAGTTGTGAAAACACAGCAAAAAACACGCAACTATCGAACTTTAAAATAAAGCAAATTTACAATACATTAAATAAAGCAAATAAAGCAAATTTACACACAAATAAAGCAAATTTACAATACATTACTTGTGAATCACAGTAAAAACACACAATGAAAACATCAGAATCCTCATGCACTAAGTCTGCAAAACCAGGGCATCTGCGAACGGGTTCGCAAATCCCTTAGCATTGAGAGAACAAAAAGTAATCGGTGTGAGGAAGAGAGCTAAAGGTCATCGGTAAAAGGATTGAAAGGTATCAGATACATGATTCTCAACGAGCTCCTTCAAGGAGGCGAGACGGCGCGTGTAACATCTCAAAAAGGCTGATACCGAGGATCGGTGGCACACAGAGATTTAAAAAGTGACACATAAGCTTCGAATTGCGTTACCGCTGCATACAGGTCCAGGTCAGGTGAGTGAAGGAATTCTTCAGAACCAACAATCGTACGTGCAGGTTGAAAAAGACGTAAAAGTTGCTGTCTGGACAGTGGTCCAGGAACTGGAGGAAACGTATCAACGGCCTGTAGAACCTCAGCATCAGAGAGAGGATTGGCAGGACCTGAGCGGAGAAGCATACTGTTTGAAGAATCATCAGGTGGAGAAACACCGGAACCAGAAACATCGGGAACACAGAAAGTTGTTTTAACTTTTTTCTGTTTCACAGCGCCTTTGGAAGTTCCAATCCGCTTCGAAGAAGAAGCTGAGGCGGATGTATCCATTAGTGGATCAGGCTAACCTCCCAAGTCAGGAGACGAGGAAACGACCGTCGCCGAAGAAGCAGTACGTAGCTGAGCTGCCTCAGTGGAGACTGGTACAACAGCCGAGGTTTCAGGAAGATGTTGCAAAAGGGGTATGGTAGACAAGGTTTTAAATGGAGATCCTATATCCGAGAGGCTAGGAGAAGAGCCAGACGGCCGATCTGCCCAAACCACCACTCAACACACCCGGATCGGAACACTCCGCTGTAGACACATCTGTAGTCGAAGACAACTCTGTCAATCTTGAAAGTGGATGCCCAATCGTACGGGTCGGGAGAGGAGGAAAGGTAGCATTGTCCGTGACGGAAATGTCCGTCTGACGGAGAAACGAAGAATTCGCGTCAGGCAAACTACCGGTGGTGGGGATAATAGAAAGACCAATGTGGTCAGCAGTGGGATGCGAACTTGATGAACGTCCACGTCGAACGCGGTCACAGGAGGCAGTGGTGTGATTCTTTGTTAAACAGTGTGTACAATAGTGAGCAGTGAAAATCTTGAAACTGTACGTTCGTGCGCCAATTTCAACAGTAGCTTCTGTAGGGCAATCCGCCAAGGCTTTCTCGGTGGGTGGGAAAGACGACCAATAACTGACGGCAAGGTCCGGTAGCATGTGCAAATCGAGTTCCGCGGGGAGCGTCAGAGAAGCGACGGGCCTTGCCAACAATTTTACAAACATGACTGACAAGGAGAGGAAGTGCAGTATCAGGCACTTCCTGTGGAACAGGATAGAACGTGATGTTCACCGGTCGCTTGGAAAGAGGCGACGGGATGAGATGGTTTGACCCAATCGAAAGTCTGTTTGCAAGAAAAAGTCAGCATCCTCCTTGTGATTGAACTGTACCGAAGTACCCCGAGGAGTACTGGAAATTCCTGCAATGGACGCAGACGACACATGTCCAGAGAGGGATTCCATGTAGCGTGGCAATGGAGTATTTGGTAAAGCATGAAAGAGCACACCTCTATCCAGGAGGTTATGGAACTCACGGCCAATCTGCGAATTGTCATCTATCGTTACCTTCACCTTGTGGTTGGATACCTGAATAATAGGTGTTGCTTGCAAAAGACCATCTGGTTGAGAGGAATCGGACGTAGAAGTAGCGCCTCGTTGCACTTTAGAGGCCAATGACATCCTCGGAAGGGAAGTCTATTCGGATCCGGCAGTCACAAAAGGCTGTGAGGGAAGAGAAGCACAGGTCGAAGGCAAGGCAGTAGAATCAGTAGTACCCAGAGAGGGCACCGAGGCAGATGCAGGAGCTGAAGAAGAAAGCGCAGCCAAGTCCAGTGAAGGCACCGGTGCAGAAGTACTAGAAAGCTGGGAAGGCATCTGTGCAGACATATCTGAGGACGAGAGTATGTTAACTTCCATGGACGTGGGAAGTGTGACGTGACGTGCATCCGCCACGCCCATAGATGATAAGGAAATACCGGAAGCCGCCATGTTGGCAGCTTCCAAACGTAAACAAACGAGCAAACGATAAGAAAACGGATGAATATGAACTAATATGAGGATGTGAACGCTAAAAAAGTAGCTCAAAACGTACACAGTACCTTTAGACAGCCGGGCCACGCAACAGGTATGGTGCACAAGTTTGTTTGTTTTTTCAGTGTCAGTACACATCCACATGGGCTTCATTTGTGGCCCGAAGGACATCTAAGCGATATTCGATGTCACGCCATGTTTTGTTAAACATCTCAGCAGAGAAAACCAATGACGTTCGTTATTCTGCTCTTCAACATCTCGACATCCGTAACACTGCTAGAGTAAATTTGGTCTTTCATATAACCCCAGTGGAAAAAGTCTGGAGGGGTTATGTCGGACGATCGAGGTGGTCATGTCATGCGACCGGCGCAGCCAATCCATCTGTCCGGAAATGTGGCGTTCAGGAACTCACGAACCATTATTGACCAATGTGGTGGGGCACCGTCTTGTTGGGAAATAACCGAAGGTTGGAGTGCATGGAACTGAGTGGGACGAAGTATTCCACACTAAAATTCATAAAATATTGGAGCCACCAACACTACGTCTGTCACGAACGAGCAATGGGCTGGACATACTGCCAGAAGGACAGACCATCGATGGACAGCCGGAATTTTAGATTAGATTCCAGGGGACAGAAAAAGACCCAGAAGAAGACCGCATGGGAGATGGGTGGATAAAATTCGAAAGTATGCGGGAGTTACATGGAGGAGACTGGCACAAGACAGACCGTTGTGGAGGAAACTTGGGGAGACCTTCGTCCAGCAGTGGATTGATAATGGTTGACAATGATGATGATGATGATGATTGCTCATACACTGAAACCTTTTCATTACGAACACCATCAGTTTTTCCATATTTGGAGTCATAAAGAAGTACCTTGTGATTTCAACGTTACGTACGGCTACAATAAATTGTGCACACCTATCCTGTGTATGTAATCAGTAAACGCTTGCCTATAATGGCGAAACAGGGTGACTTAAGGCAATTTGATGGTGGCTAAAGAGTTGCAGCCAGGAGGGAAGGTGCATGTATTTAGGAAACAGCTGCACTTATTGGCTGCTTGCGCACCCAAGTTTAAGGGGTGTACCATGACTGGATTTACCGTGCACAGACATCCAGAAGAAGAACTTCCATTGGTCATCCACGTGCGGTTGATCCTAGAGGTGAGTGTGGGCTGGCACGGCTGGCATCTCAGCAGCGTCGTGCAACAGTTGCCCATCTCACCCACCAGTACGGCAGCAACGTACAACAGTCACCCAGCTCTCCCACCAGTACAGCAGCAACGTGCAACAGTCACCCAGCTAACCCACCAGTACAGCAGCAACGTGCAACAGTCACCCAGCTCACCCACCAGTACAGCAGCAACGTGCAACAGTCACCCAGCTAACCCACCAGTACAGCAGCAACGTGCAACCGTCACCCAGCTCACCCACCAGTACAGAAGCAACGTGCAACAGTCACCCAGCTCACCTACCAGTACAGCAGCAACGTGCAACAGTCACCCAGCTCACCTACCAGTACAGCAGCAACGTGCAACAGTCACCCAGCTCACCCACCTGTACAACATCAACGTGCAACCGTCACCCAGCTCACCCACCAGTACAGCAGCAACGTGCAACAGTCACCCAGCTCACCCACCTGTACAGCAGCAACGTGCAACAGTCACCCAGCTCACCCACCAGTACAGCAGCAACGTGCAACAGTCACCCAGCTAACCCACCAGTACAGCAGCAACGTGCAACCGTCACCCAGCTCACCCACCAGTACAGAAGCAACGTGCAACAGTCACCCAGCTCACCTACCAGTACAGCAGCAACGTGCAACCGTCACCCAGCTCACCCACCAGTACAGCAGCAACGTGCAACAGTCACCCAGCTCACCCACCAGTACAGAAGCAACGTGCAACAATTACCCAGCTCATCCACCAGTACAGAAGCAACGAGCAACAGTTACCCAGCTCACCCACTAGTACAGCAGCAACATGCAACAGTCACCCAGCTCACCCACTAGTACAGCAACGTCGTAGTTCAACCTACAGTATTTCCGCATGCGTCATGCACCGTGTATTTCTGCACCTGGGGTTCCAGAGCCGGAAAACAATAAAGGTACCCATGAGGAAACCCAGTCATCGCAAATAACGTTTCGCGCAAGCCAAGGAATGTCGGCGATGGTCCTCTAACAGTTGAAAGAATGTCGTCTGTACTTACGAGAACCGTTTTTTCTGTATTGTAATACTGATAGCCGGTTCGCATATGGTGTAAACAGGATGAAGCCTTATTCCCTTGTTGGACAGTTGGGGTACAACAGGCCGGTGGAGGTGGAGCTCTGGTCTGGGAAGTTTTTTCCCTGGCAATATCTTGGTCCGCTTGTTATCATCCCCAAAACATATGGTGGGCGCTACAGGGACCTATTAACCGCCGCCGACCATCTCCATCTATATCTGCAGGACGTTTACCCGACCCCCAGTGCCATCTTTCAACCGGACACCGCACGGTGTCATCGGGCTCATATAACTACTGAGGTGATTGAAGGAACACGACAACAAATTTGCCACATTGACTTGTTCCTCAGATTACCATGGCTGTAACCGAATTGATAATCTGTGGGATATGCTAGAACGGGGTGTGAACACTGCTGATCTTCCTCCACAAAATGAAGGTGAAATTACGGAGATGCTGCAGAGGACATGGGTACAGTAACGCGTGGAGGATGTTAGTCACCTTTATCACCTGTTCTCATATGCGAGCCATGAATGCACACAGAAGTGGACCAAAGCTTTATTAGATATATCATACAGTTGCTCTCGGTGGTTGTTTAAAGCACAAGACAAAACAAAACAAAACAACAAACATCACCAGGCATGGGATGCAAATATGAGCATTTGAATAGAATCATTAGCTAAAATTGGAATTAATAAAATCATGGGAAATGAATCAGGAAATCTCGTTATTAAAAAAAGAATTGCGTGGATTACTTTGGATTGACAATGTGCTTTCAATGGCGACATTAGCATTAGATATACTTTTTTTATGAGGAACTCTTTGGGATAAAAGCAACGGGCCGTCTGCAACATGGTATGGACGTAACAACTTAATTGCGCAATTTTGTGACACTTTTCATTTCAATGGACCTTCTATTTGTTTTTTCCGGACGACTAGGTAATATTCTCTTTCCCTTTATAACTTGCATATATTACCTTTTGGCATCTATTTAATGTAACGTGATATGCAATGTACTAGAATTCCATGTTTAACATGATACTTCCCCATGCTTTTCCTTCATTCGCAACAGCCTAGTCTTTATGTTAATTCGTACCAGATGTTCCCGATGACTTACCTGTGGCGCTGCCTGTTATCTGTGCTCATTACACTCTTAATTCTTCACGATGCTTGTCTATATGCACTATATTGAAAACGGTCACTGGACACCCCTTCAAAAGCAAATGAACGGATCCGCTGCGTTATTAAGATGCGCGGTACAGCGGCGAACAGTATAAAAACGAGCCTGCAGCTGACCGCGATCATATCGCACTGTGAGGTTAAGTGAAAATGTCGCGGCGGGAGAGTTCTGAGTTTGAGAAAGGAAAGAACGTTTGGTGTTATATTAGCGGGTTGTCCATAAGAGAAACCGAGAGGCCGCCCCGGTGGCGCAGTGGTCTAAGGCGCTGGCCTCTGAACATTCGTCCGTAAGGGGTCCGGGTTCGAATCCCGGTCAGGCATGGATGTTGTGTTTGTCTTACGGCACTGGCTCTTTCCCTTCCCTGGAACCAGTGACCCTAAATTAGGGACGGGCGACTGCTTATAGCCCATTGAGTTGCTCACGGTGGTCGTTAAACCTCCAATCAAAAAAAAAAAAAAAAAAAAAAAAGAAACCGAGAGGCATTTAAATATATCCAAGTCAACTCTTTTGGATGTACTGAATAAATGGAAGACACATGGCGTGCCTGAAGCAGCAAAACGTACCGGCCGACCAAGGAAAATCAGTGACAGAGGACGTCGAAGCTTCGGGAGAGTCGTTACAGCTAATCGACAGAATACTGCACAAAACCTCAGTGTACAGGTGAATAAAAATTCTGAAACCTCGGTAGCAAACACGCGCCATTCGCAGGGAACTTCATTCCATGTGTGGTCGTGCGGCTGCTCATAAGCCTTTCATCTCCACTCGGAATGCTGTTCGCCGTTAAGCATGGTGTAAAGAACAATTTATCGTGGACCGTAGATCAATGGAAACCGGTCCTATGGACTGATGAATCCAGAAACACGATCCATCAGTCTGATGGCCGTGTGTGGGTATGGCGGCAGCCGGGGGAATGCTGTTTACCACAGTGTACTGTTCCTACTGTCAAGTTTGGAGCTGGCAGCGTAGGGGTGTATTTGGTGGATGGTCCCGGCCCATTTGGTATCGTGGACAAACGTGTTAACCTGCACGTCTACCTCGATATTTTGCACAATTATACCCTACCAACTCTGTGGCAGTGGTAATACTGTGAAAACGAGCCTTGTTGGTACCAGCGAGATAATGCACCGAGCCATAAAGCAAGGTCTGTTACGGCGTAGTTTGACGATAACCCCGTACCGTGTGTGGACTGGCCAGCACAGATCCCAGATCTTAATCCCATAGAGCACCTATGGAATGAATTAGAGCGCCACATGGAAAGTTTGGTACCAAGACCTACTACTAAGCAAGAGTTAGAGGCAGCATTTTGTGCTGAATGTAAGTGCATACCTATCGCTGTGTTCCAAAACCTTGTCGAAAGCATGTCTCGAAGGATCAGTGCATGAATTAAGGCCAAAGGTGTACCGACGCCGTACTAATGTATGTCAATAAATGCTATGCTGTGTTTGTTTTCTAGGTATCCGGTGACTTTTGTCAATATAGTGTATTAGTCTTACCGTAATTATCTGATTTAGTCGTCTGATGAAGGAATTTATGGAAACCCGAAAGTGCTTATAGTTCTACTTATAACTTTTTAACCTTATACAATAAATGTTTCAATTCCTCCAGTGATTTTAAATTTTTTATGTATGTAGGTTTTCAAAATGATCGTGCGTCGAAAGCAACTACCTTGACTTTTATATGACAAGTTCTGCACGAATTTGGATATCTTCATGGGGTTGCAGGTTCCAAGGAGAGGAGACAGCCAATGCCGTAATATAAGCACACCACCTTGCCTCACCCGAAACTCAAACCCAGGCCCATCTCGGACGAGTGGTGTTAAGCCAGCTCCTTCGATACTGCGCCACAGGGTCACTTAAATCATTTAGAATGTCTCACTGTAGATTACATGTGTTATTTTGAGATCATGTATGGGTTCTACGAAAGAGCTGTATAGAGTTTTATATATTTTGAATAGGTTTTATATCCTGAAGTATATGCAAACCTTGCATTAGGCTTGTAATATTTTATTTAGAGGTGCAAAACCCATGTGTTATAACGTACGATGATCTCAGTTAATGTCCCTATGATGCTGAACTTTGGGAATACCTTAAAAAAATTCCCTCACCTGCAGTTTGTTAACCTTTCTCTGTACATAACACCCACTTTTTGTGAATAGGGAATTCAATAAAATTTGAAGGATGTCGCATATATTAAGGTGTGTCGTATTTTGAAATGATCCTGATATATACTAAAAGACGAATAATGTGTACGATGATAAATCATTGTGTTCCTAGATCTTATTATAATCATACTTCCGGTCTGACAAAGGACTAGTCATTACCATTTACGATGCTGCAATCGATGAATGGATGAATGACGGGTGCGATGTTCAAGCTGCAATTAAACCTGGTATCGCTCACACCGCCGAAGATAAGGATGAGGTGATCGTCAGGTATAGGCAATGGTTCCATCTGCGGAACAGGATGAGCATATCCTGCTAAAGCTGCCAATCAGGAGTTTAGATAACCTCTTCCAAACCACAAAATGCAGGTAGCCCGGATGCTTCGATGTTACTCATTTTATGGGAATTTCATGTCCCATGTTGTGTCACCATCAAAGAGCACTTAGTGTTAAACGTAAAGCAACAGTATAGTGTGAAGCGAGTTCGTCATCTCAAGTGAGGCGTAGTTTCCGTGATTGCGAAACCCAGACTATTTTGCATTGATCTAGAGTTTGTAATAATATATTTGTGTGAAATTTAGAAGCGACACTCAATTTAAAATCATATACGACCGGTAAATAATATGTGTTTTTCCTACATTCACTTCAAACACATGTGCATGTGTGTATCTGTTATACAAAAATACACAAGTGTATGCGTATACACACATACACACTCACACATATACGTATATTATCAAAAATATTCGAACACCATACTGTTTTGGAACAAATGGCGGGAACAACATACCGAGGCATGCCATCACCCAATTTCAGGAGACCTCGACAGGAATGGCTCGCCATTCATTGTGTTGATAGAGTGCAAGACGACGACGGTGGTTGTGGTCGATTTCGTATCCGTCGTTCCATATAACCCCAGTGGTGTGCCATGGGATTTACGTCAGAAATCTGATAATTTCAGTCTAAGAACTCCACCACATGTTCCAGAAACTAGTACTCTACACGTCGCGCAGTGGGGCAGGGAGCTCGATCGTGTTGAGAGAGACAAGGGTCATTTCCATAATGCTGCCACATTACTGGTTGGGCAGAATTATTCAGAACGTCGTGCCACACTTGAGAGTTCGTGTTTTGTGCTATAACAAACAACGGGCCGCCAAATACCATCCACGAAAAAGCAATTCCATACCTTGATGGAGCCTCCGCCGAACATAACAGTTGGAAGAACACGGTCCGACATAAATCGTTCGACGGGCTGTCGCCAAATCCAAACACACCCATCAGATTAGAAGACTGAAAAGCTTGACTCGTCACTCCAAAGAACAAGTTACCAGTCTTCCACAGTCCGCGAACGACGGAGGACACACTACTCCAAACGGCGCTTGGCATTCACGGTAGTAATTTGTGGCTTATGAGCAACTTCTCTATAATAATAACCCACAACGTGCAACTATCTGCTGATAGTTTTAGTACTAACCGAGCCATTACAAGCATTCCCTACTTCAGCAGCCATGGAAACGACAGAGGAAAGAAAGGGTTCTTCTCTCAGGTGTCATCAGTTTGTGCGGCCTTCCTGAACGCTTTTTTGTGCTGTAGTTGCACTGTTCTGCGCTCATCTCTTCACAACATCACTGACAGTTGATTTTGGCATGTTTAATTTAGCTGCAATGCTCCGTATGGAAACGTTACTCAAATAACATTCTATGACCAGCCTACGGTGGAAATCAGAATGTTCTGGTCGACGCTGCATATCGGCTACAATGTTACTGATAACACGACAGAACATCTCAGCTTTATATACTTACCTCCCCACTCACAGCGCACCCGTTCTTTGCACTTATTCAAATATTTGGTAGTGTCCGAAAACTTTTGACAATATAGTGTCTATTATATGCACTGTTCAGTCTCAGTATTTTGCTGGATGAAGGTGTTCATGAGTCTCTGCCTCAAATTTCAGTCCTGAGCGCGTCTTTTGTGCGTTACGCCGGCATGCTTTGGGATTGCATCCACGCGTCTCGCACGTGGTCATCTTTTCCTTCCTTTCCTGTTCCTTGATCTCGAATCTAGTAATTCAGTTATTAAACTGTCTTTAGCCCATCGCCACCTGAGAGTCTTTACTTTGATCATGATGTTATCAACTCTTGTTCTTGTCCTTATCCACGCGTTATTTTATCTTTGTTTCTTAGGTTAACCAAGCATATTTCTCTCCCCTACGCTATTTTTTTTATTTTTAAGCTCTGTACTTTTTCTTAGTTAACGTCTGTGTCTTTGATCCATAGGTAAAAACTGAAAGGATGCGTTCTTAGTATAACCACTTTTCCTAATGGTAAATTGATATTGAAAATTTTACTTTTTTTTCCAAATGCTGTATGGCCAATTTCAATATCCCGATTAATTTCTTTATCAGTGTGTTCCATACTTGATATCTGTTGCTCAAAGTAACTGTTCGCATGACTTACCTTAACCCTTTCGCGACCACGATACTAAAATGTTTTTTCATTCAGAATATCACAACGCCCGAACATATCTGCTGCTCCTTTCCGAATTTCGTTCCCCCTCCTTTTGTCAGGTTAACAAAAGAATGATTAGTGCTGGGTCACCATTCGAGCCTTCCGATCTCTAGGTTTGCTATGCGCTGACCTTTGGACGTTTCCCTAGGGCAATTAGTGCATTCTTCTACTGAGAACCTTAGACAGATGGGAGTGGTAACAACTGAAAAATCTGGTTTATCATACATTCCCCTTTTGTTGTTTTTCCTTGTAAAAAAAATATTCTTAAACCGTTTATTTGGATTAAGCAAAATGAAGGAATTTTAAAGACAAAGTTTCTCTCGTAAACTCCGCTTTTGGAACAAAGTAAAATATCACCAACAAACGAAGCACGTGTCAACTATGAAAAATTTTACTGAGCGACGTCAGAAAATTGAAATGATATATCTCATGAACAAACCAACTCCTGGTGCACATCTTTGTTTATCGGCAACAATGGTGACAGAGGGGGACTTATCCTAATCCCTCGGACGCCGTGCAAATTCAAAGAACATGGGGGGTAGGAATTTCTACTCATGCTATCCGGGTGACTCGGGCGCTTGTGGTTGTCTACATGCCCGCTCGTTTCGGGCATTGTGGTAGCGAAAGTGTTAAAGGTGTCCCACTAAATACTAATTGTACAGTTCATGTGAAATATTTGTACATACGTTCTGTTTCCCGTAAGCTCCTCTTTAATCCCACTTCGTTGCTGTTGTCAGCAGGTTCTTAGATCACTCTATATAAGTCTTCGAGTCATTGAAGTGGGAAACAAAGAGATAAAGATTAAAGGAGATTAATTAACCCACCTTCGTTTTGCTTACAATATACCGTAGTCATTTTTCAAAGTGCTCACTCAGAGCTACAGTGATATGATGGAAGACCTTACTAATAAAAGCAAAGATATGGTGTGAAAACCGACTTTCAGAAGCAAGATTGATGTTCAATACTTCTACAAATACTGAAGATTTGGAAGATGAAGGTGCAATTCTAGAAGTAACAGATGCTGCGGTTTATCATGGACAAAAGACTTGAAGCTATGGTCACATAGAAGATGAAACATATCGGGGCAAGGGAATTGGTTGGAGTGAATTTAGGAGAAATATAACTGTTTTTTTCGAGAAGAGTTTACCATAATGCCTTAAAAGAAAAAGTTTAATCAATGCATTCTCACAGTTTTTACCTATTGGAGCAGAGACATGGAAGAACCTTAACTAAGCAAGTTAGCAAAATCATGCAATGCATTGATTATGTACCCTTTCCAACATACCAGAAATCATTACTCAAGTTATTACCCAAGTTATGAGGATAATGGCTGTAGAATAAATCTTGCTTCTATGACCTGACCTTTGACTCCATTTCGATGCTATTCAACAGACCCGGTAAAGTATACTTCTGGAACAACATGATAAAGTTTTGTCTCAATCGAACAATTTTTACGCAAGTTTTGACGCATAAGGGTAATGGAATGCACCCTGCTCCTATGTCCTGACCTTTGACCCACTTCACCCATTTTCAATAAGGTTCGTTCCCACGTGGTCCCTTACGACCTACTAAAATTTCATTGAAATCGAACCATATTTACGCAAGTTATAATGCATAAGGGCAATGGAATGGATCCCGTTCCTATGTCGTGGCCTTTAATCCTATTTCGCCTATTTTCAATAGGGTTTGTCCCGAGGTGGTCCCCTACCAAATACTAAAATTTCATCGAAATCGATCTATTTTTACGCGAGTTATCGTGCGGACGGACGGACAGACGGATAAAGCTGGAGCATATAAGCTTCTTCAACCTACGGTTAGAAAGCGTAAAAAAGGACATTCTAGTGCATGCTTGGTGTAACCAGGAAAGATAAAAAGAAGAGAGACCTGTGGATGGCGAACATCACAAGAGTGAAAGATATCATGATCAGAGTAAAACCACTGAAATGGAAATAGGCTAGATATATTGCCAGAAGAACGGACCACTGCTGGCCAGCTGAAATTTTAAGACGGATCCGAACGGACAGGAGAATACCCTAAAGAAAGTCGTGTGGAACCTGAGTGGGTGCATTTTGAAAGCATGGTGGAATGATAAAATGGAGACTTGTTCAAGACAGACAATTGTGGAAGAAATATGGGAAGACCGTCAACCAGTATATGATTGGTAATGGTTGACAAAGATTATGATGATTAGCAAAAAATGAAACAGTCGTTTCAAAACAAAATTTTGTTCAACAGTACCGTTCTTGGTATTCCCCAATTCTGTATGAAATTGTTTCGATCCGTGTCTGGTTATTAAATTTCAAAGAGACTGCTGTAGTCGATGAACACAATTTTAATGGAACTTTCGTCAGAGAAATTTCATTTTACATATTAAAATATTAACTTTGAAGAATATCTTATAAATTTCACGACAAATGAATTTTAATATGATTTAGTGCATAATGCAATAGGTGGAAACTTCCTTTTTCAGAGTTTTTCCTTTAGGATATACGTTTAACTCAAACCATGATGAAACATTCAGTTAATTAATGATCATCGGCTGTCGTAATGAGTTACATACACTTTTTCGACACAATGATGGTGCCTGCCCCCTCTCCTCAGAAATGCGAAATTTATGTTACGTGCTGAGCAGCATTTACGACTCTGGAAGAAAAAAGGTTAATACAAAGGATAGAAATTTAGACCATCAAGCTCACGCAATATTAAAATGCGGCTAAGAGTGTTATTCAAATGCAGCTTTCACATACAGTAAAACACGCGTGAGCTACATTGGCACACAACCGAAGCTCGACTTGTGTGCCAAGATCTACATTTTGAGAGATCTTGATACACAACTCGTGCTTCACTAACATCATTCACGTGAACCACACAATAAATTGTTTGTTTCATATTCATTACCATCTGTCCTTCCAGGCATATATGAATCTGATCCTCCTATTATTCTTTTGGAGTTTCCCTACCTTTCTGTCCTGCCACTTGAGATGACTAAATTCTCTTTGTCAGCACCTCATCACTCATTCCTTCAACATAGCTAAACACCCTCAAAATATTTGTCTCCACTCTATTAATAGCATTTTACACAGACCTGCCACTGTATTAGAAACCTTTCTGCAGATGTATGTAAACGTCACTTATGCAGTGTATATGCAAAACCCATGATCACGTACGTCATCACGTGATCCAAGCAACTATTTAAGACAACTGCTCACCAGTAGTGTTGATCACAATGGGAAAAACAAAGAACCTTTCGGAATCAGATAGAGTGTTTATTTTGGGTGGCCATCTGGCAGGGGCTATGGTTAAAAAAAACAGAGCTAACTGATTTCTTAACAGGTGAAATATCCCAGGGCTCTCATCACTGGAAAAATAACCCACATTTTATGTCTAAAAGGCGTAGCTGTGGGGCAACAACTGTCTTTCAGGAACGACATTTGCGTCATCTGAGAAGGCTTGTACGGAAAAACAGGACCTTCTGTGTGCAACAATTGATAAAAATATTCAAAAAAAGATGTTCCCGACTCATATCAGAGATAATTATGTACAGGATAAACAAGATGATAGGCATTTGAAGTTGCATGGTTATATGCAAACCCCAGATTTCTCCAAAGAACAGGAAGTTTCGTCTATGGTGGAGCCAGAAACACCGTGACTGGACACTAGAAGACTGGGAAAAAGTCATGTGGTCCGACGAGTCGCGGCACGTCTTGCTCTGTACCAACGGTAGGCAGAGGATTTGGCGGGAACACCCTGAGACAAAAAACGCAGATAGTCTTATAAACACAACTCAAGATTCTGGATATGTTGCTATGGTGTGGATACCGCCCTGTTTATATGGAACTGATCTTCTGATATTGTCTCTCGATGACAATCAGTCGTGTTCTCATTCCTGTCAGATTGTCGTTCTGCTACAGTAACGCCTCTTAGAAAGCAACGTGCCTTCTTTTTGCAGTGATTGAACACCCAGGATATCTCACCTTTTGAGAAACCGGCTAGCGCTACTGTTTCCAAAATCGTCGCTGCAGCCAGACACACACCCACCATAAGTTCTTTATCGAACTTCGAAAGATCCTTTGCTTTCCCCTTTGTGATCAACACTATTGATGAGTAGCAGTCTTAGTTTCCTAGATCACGTGGTAATTCACGTGACCACCATAATAATATCAACAGAATAAGGTTTTAATGATTCATCAGAATAAGGGTTTCTAATTCAGCGGCTGGTGTGTGTGTGTGTGTGTGTGTGTGTGTGTGTGTATTACATATAGATCTCCCACTGTATTCTTCTTTTGAACATTAACTTCCATCAAATAATGTTTTCTCGCGGGAAAGTAATCAGACTAAGAGGAACACTAAGAATCAACTATTTGCTTACTTAGATTTTCCTTCCATCCGAAACGCCATTTTCCTTAACTCTCTTAGGAAATGAAGTCCTTTCAAAAATATATGAGCTCCTAAAGTTATTCGATTTCTCGCCTGAGGCCTATCATCCTAGCCACGCAAAGATGATTGTCGATTCTGGTGGAATCCCAAAAGACGAGTGTGATCCTTCCTAGGCTTTGAGATTTCTTGTTGCGTGAAATGTTTCTGAGTTCATCCTGTTTTGAAAATTAAATTTCATCTGATAAGGTAAAGAATTCCGAAGAGTAGCATAGTTGTTCTGAAATTGATTAATAGATTGAAGAAGGAGTTTAGATGTGTAAAGTTACAGTACAGGACGTATCTTAACTCGCTTCATTGATTTTTACTTTGAGAAAATCGAACAACGAGAATTCTTGGTTCACCAGAGAGAATACTTAGTGCGAAGTGCTAGAGAGACGAGAAGAAAAGTGAAGCTAGAATAGAAATTCGGATCGTGGTCTGACTAACAGAGCTTTATGATGTAACTGCCATATGTGCTACAGAGCATTAGGTGCAATAAATGGGTTTGAATGGTTCTACAAATATCGATGTTCAAGGTTTTAACTTCAACTTAAGCTAAACGTGTGTTACTTAATTTGCTGAAACCTTATCATTCTAAATCATATATTTTCTTATTCGTAGCACCAGCAAACTTCATTGAAGAAGAATAAAAATCTAAGTAGACGCTTTAAAATAAACGGCCAATGTAATAGATGGGACGGTACTTACGAATTCACAGTTCACTTTATTTTCAGTTTTCCCCGAAGGTAAATCATTTGTCGATTGTAACAGCAATGTACAACACGCTTCCATCTATTACTTAGTGGCAAAATAGGTTTCACATTTATTGCCCCACGTCATCAATTATAAAACACTGTACAGACCTTTACAATGAGTTAGCTTTGCATTAGGAACAGCCTCCATGTTACATATTCGGTGTGATAATGAAGTACTACGTGATATCAACGTCACGTGCGGTTACCATAAATTGTGCACACCTATCCTCTGCACGCAATCACTAAACGTTTGCTGGTAATGGGGAAACGTGGCGAAGTAGGACAATTTGACCGCAGCTATATGGTTTGGGAAAGGATAGCAGGTGTCTGTATTTCGGAAACAGCGTCACTTGTTGGCTGCTCCCGTACTACTGTATCAAGGGAGTACCAGGACTGGATTACCATGTCCAGGCATCCAGCAGAAGGGCTCAGATTGGTCAACCACACATGTTGGCTGTTCCCGTGCTACTGTATCAAGGGTGTAGCAGGACTGAATTAACCATGCACAGACATCCAGCAGAAGGGCTCAGATTGGTCAACCATACATGCTGGCTGCTCCCGTGCTACTGTATCAAGGGTGTAGCAGGACTGGATTAACCACGCGCAGACATCCAGCAGAAGGGCTCACATTGGTCTGCTGCAGTTGTTGGCTGCTTCCGTATCAAGGGTGTACCAAGACTCGGTTAACCACGCACAGACATCCAGCAGAATGGCTCACATTGGTCAGCCACACTTGCTGGCTGCCCCCGTACTACTCTATCCAAGGTGTACCAGGACTGGACTAACCATACACAGACATCCAGCAGAAAGGCTCACATTGAACAATCATCCACGAACTGTTGATCCTAGAAGTGAGCGTTGGGTATCACGATTGGTATCTCAACAATGACAGGCAACAGTCACTCAGCACATTCACCAGTAAAACAGGGGTGCAGTTCGACCTATTTCCACATCCATCATCCTCCGTATATTTATTTCGCCTGGGGTTCCATCGAGACCTGCGACGGTACTCATGATGACTCGTAGTTATTGCTAACAACTCCTCGGATGAGCCAAGGAGCGTCGCCAATGGACCTTCCACAGATAGAAGAAGGAAGTCTGGAGTGATGAGTTGCGTTTCCTGCTGAATCAATGTGATGTCCTGATTTGCATGTGGCATAAACAGCATGAAGCCCTATGCCCTAGTGATACAGTTAGAGTTCAACAGGCCGGTGGGTGTAGAGTTTTGATCAGGGGAGTTTTCTTACTTTAAAGCTCTATGTCCGTTGGTTTTCATCCCACAAACACTGAATGGTAGACGCTACAGGGAATTGTTAGACGACCATTTCCGCCCATGTCTGCAGGGTGTTTACCCAAACTCTTGTGCCATCTTTCACCAGGAAAACGCACGGTGTCAACGGGCTCGTATAACTACTGAGTGGTTGGAGGAACACGACAACGAATTTATCATATTGACTTGGCCTTCATATTACCCTGACTCTAACCCAATTGAACATTTGTGAGACATGTCAGGACGGGATGTGAGAACTGCTGATCCTCCTGCACGGAATGCGTGTGAACTGACGGAGCTGTTTCACCGGACATATGTTCAGTTACGCATGGTGGATATTCTACAGATTGTACAATCTCTTCCTAGGTATCTGTGAGTTGTTACTTCACAGGAAGGTGGACCAACGCGTTATTAGGTAGGTGTTCCTAACGCAGAGCTAACTCAGTGGTATATCATGCTTTTCTCACGTATCTCTGAGAACACCAACTCTACGTCTCTCCACATATTACACTAAACATCGCTCTTAACAACAACAGAGCTCTTACTCTCATTGAAAATCACTCTTAGTAAATACAACTCTTTTTCCCTTTTTGACTGCACTTCGATCCACTGTCAGGCTGCCAACTTCGAAATGCTTGGCTGGAGACGTTTAGTGATGTTAAGTCAGAAAAAAATATTTTTAGAAACCAAAATTACACCAGAACACAGAAACTCAGAAGGAAGGTTAAATTAGAATTATATATCACAAAGACAAGAAAGCAAGGAGACAATTCATAGAACATTAGAGTTAAAAAAATTTCACGTTCGTAAGGGGAATTACATAAGGAAACCTGAATTTATATATTCATGTTTCCCTCCCAATATTAGTCTCCGCTTCATTTGTGCTTTTCCACATTAAGTGGAGAGGATGTTTTCTACTATTATATGTCTTTCATTCGTTTTGTTTCGCCGTACCTTTAGGTATCGCTTTAGCGTTTTGTGAGGTACACTTTGAGCTCTAACTTTCCCTTAAAAATTTCGTTCCTGCATATAATGTGATATTTCTTGGACACCCTTTTAATTTCTGAACGATTCCGGACTTCCAGTTTCTTGTCACTTTGGCAACACTGACAGATCAGATCATCAGGAGGGAATTTTGGTTGATTCTCAGATGTTGCAAGATGCGCTACGTTAATCAAACTTACGAGGTATAGTTTACGAGATCTACGATTTATTAATATTTTTCGCAATTAACGCCTGTTCTGTTATCGTGGAAGTTATATGCAACTTACCAACTTATTAGTTTAGTAGGTGTGTCTTCAACGTAAGTTTATGTGGAGAGCTACATGCAGCAGAAAATAAACTTAAGTATTGTTCATTATTATTTCTCTCATTGGACCAAGTCATTTAATTTTCTTGTATTTTAGACACTAAGTACGGTTAATACACAGACATTCGAGACGTAGGACTTTACACATTAAATTTAGAACATCAACTTTTAACAAACATTTACTCACCTTCCAGTGAAAGTGTGTCTCACGCATATGATGGCATCTTACAATTCAAACAAATTGTAACGTACCAGGAGATGTGACGTACCTGCCCGAAGGACGCACACGACATAAAGTCAGATAGGAATCAGAATAAAACGTCCGCGTAGCTCAATTGGTAGAGCAACTTATTCCGGAATGAGGGGACCCGGGTTCGAATCCTGGCGCGGATAAAAATGACGGAGAAATTTACTTCGTTATAATGGCGCCCGAACTATCCGGATGACCCGACCGTTCAAAATCTCGCATTGGTGTGATCTTATTTCCACACCACGAGATAGGAAAAATAGGAGAATCCCTTCTCCAGCACTTCGAAAAAAAATAAAAAATAAAGGGGAGATGATGTAACGTACCAGGAGATGTGACGTACCTGCCCGAAGGACGCACACGACATAAAGGCAGATAGGAATCAGAATAAAGCGTCAGCGTAGCTCAATTGGTAGAGCAACTTATTCCGGAATGAGGGGACCCGGGTTCGAATCCTGGCGCGGATAAAAATGACGGAGAAATTTACTTCGTTATAATGGCGCCCGAACTATCCGGATGACCCGACCGTTCAAAATCTCGCATTGGTGTGATGTTATTTCCACACCGCGAGATAGGAAAAATAAGAGAATCCCTTCTCCAGCACTTCGAAAAAAAATAAAAAATAAAGGGGAGATGATGTAACGTACCAGGAGATGTGACGTACCTGCCCGAATGACGCACACGACATAAAGGCAGATAGGAATCAGAATAAAACGTCCGCGTAGCTCAATTGGTAGAGCAACTTATTCCGGAATGAGGGGACCCGGGTTCGAATCCTGGCGCGGATAAAAATGACGGAGAAATTTACTTCGTTATAATGGCGCCCGAACTATCCGGATGACCCGACCGTTCAAAATCTCGCATTGGTGTGATGTTATTTCCACACCGCGAGATAGGAAAAATAAGAGAATCCCTTCTCCAGCACTTCGAAAAAAAAATAAAAAATAAAGGGGAGATGATGTAACGTACCAGGAGATGTGACGTACCTGCCCGAATGACGCACACGACATAAAGGCAGATAGGAATCAGAATAAAACGTCCGCGTAGCTCAATTGGTAGAGCAACTTATTCCGGAATGAGGGGACCCGGGTTCGAATCCTGGCGCGGATAAAAATGACGGAGAAATTTACTTCGTTATAAAATCGGTTTGCAGTGGATTCAGAGAGCCAAAGTTCTGTATGATTTCATACCATAAATGTTCCATGGGTTTTTGTACAGGAACTGAGACAAACAACGAAACAGGAAACAATCTATCATGTTGCTGAAACCACTCAGAGAAAATGTGGCATATCCTGCTAGAAATATTTGTCACCACAAGCGCAGAGAATGACCATAGTTGAATGAATTTCATCAGTGATTATAAATATTTAAATAGGCTTGGAAACTCATGTTTACGACCACTAGAACGATGCAGCAAAAAAAAAAACTCTCATAAAAACATGGCCCACAACATTGCAATACCTCCTCATCTCACTAGTCCTAACCATTCCATATGGATCGATATTCGTATCTTTTGCCTCAATACTTCTACTTTCTCACCTGCAAAAGGCTTCTGAAAATGTGACACTTTTTAACCATTTAGAGTTATCCTGTGGTGTTCCAGACGTTTTGCCTTTTCGTTACTAAGGAAAATGATGCTGTTGTTGCAACGTATGACAGATTTTATAGAGTTTGATATAGCCTATGACTTAAATTCTCCGTTATTAGGTTCATTTTATGTGACTTATTGCGTACAAATTGTTACCTGTCTTTCTCCTCGGCCGTTGAAAAACGGCTTTTAACCACAGCTCTTGCCAGTACCTTTCTGTATAATCTAATTGCTGATGCTCATCTAAGAATAAAACCAACTTTGCTTAAGTCAAATCACTCCTCAGAGCACCCAATGTTATTCCACAACCAAAGTTCTTTACGTCACATACATTCCGCAATGAACCTCCAAAAACGCATTCCGAATTACTATTAGGTATAAGATTGGAAGAATCAGCGTTTAACCACAAATTCATTTTACTCTACTGTTTGTTAACATTGAAACACCATGAATGGCTGACAATATTAGCTTAAAACTTACAGGATATGTTCAACAGTTTGGGACATACAAATGATTAAAATGTAAGGGAAAATACGCATGCAGTTTCGGAGCAGCGCCCTCTGAACTGTCCAGCGTTTTTTTTTTTTTTTTTTTTTTTTTGATTGGAGGTGTAACGACCACCGTGAGCAACTCAATGGGCTATAAGCAGTCGCCCGTCCCTAATTTAGGGTCACTGGTTCCAGGGAAGGCAGAGAGCCAGTGCCGTAAGACAAACACAACATCCATGCCTCACCGGGATTCGAACCCGGACCCCTTACGGACGAATGCTCAGAGGCCAGTGCCTTAGACCACTGCGCCACCGGGGCGGCATCGTCCAGCGTTGGATATAAAGACCTGACTCAAATGAGATGTTGACACCAGTGAAGAGCCGAAATTGAGTAGAAATGGTTTTCCTTGTGTCTCCCTACGTCCCGTCGCGGGAGGAGTTCGCATTATGAACACCTGTCCGACTTTGAGCAATTAAGGATTTTTGGGATAAAAGAAGCTGGATTTTTGTACAACAAAAATACTTCTCGTGAAATACAAAACGTTAGTACGTTGATGCGAAAGTTACGTCGGTGGACAGATGAGGCTCGGGGCACCAAAATCCGGAAAATGGACCGCGAAACAGCATGACTGCCCCACATGACAGGCACCTCTACTGCGTGGCAGTGACTGATTGCACTGCAACATCAACGGTGTTAGCGCAGCAGTGGAGCACTGTCACGGGTATGACTTTGTTCTCCAGCACAGTTCAACGTCCTTTGCTTAACAAAGGACTGGTCGCTAGCAGCCCATTGCTGCTCATCCCATTGACCCTCAACCACAGACGCCTCAGACTGCAATGGAGCCTCAAAAATAGACTGGCGCATTGATTGGCAACAGGTCACATTTTCTGAGAAGTCACGATTCAAATTGATGCACCATGTTGGTCACATACGTGTTCGAAATATCATGCTGAACGGCATCCTGCAGCGTGCATTTTGCAGCGTCTTACCGGTCCACCACCAAGCGTCATGATTTTAGCCGCCATTCAGTTCAATTCACTTCGCAATCTCGCCTGATGCGAATCGAAGGAACCCCCAAAAGCCAGCGGTAAATCCGTGATGTTTCAGAAGAAGAGGTGATACCCTTCCCTCATAGTTGTCCTAGCGCTATTTTCCAGCAGGATGATGCTCGGGATATCACAGGGCTACAATGCTTGGAATGTAGCACGGAATTTCCAAGTCTTATTCAATGCATGGCTTACACCTCTTCTTCCCTGGTCTGCACATTCAACGGATACGACCATGATCGACAATGTCTAGGACATGAAGGCAAAGCGACTGGACCGTCAAGCGCCTCCGCTCATCATAACAATGTAACTCTGATCTCACATAGAAGCTACCTGGATGGCTATTCATTACCCAGGACAATATCAAAAACCTCTTCCACTCAATGCGACGCCGTGTAGAAGCATTTGTTTTTGATCGAAGTAACTGAGTTTTGAAGAGAAAAAACTTTGTACAGTTCTAAAGTTGTTCTTGATCAACATTCAGAGACACAAATACGCTTTTTAGAAGTCCTTGTTATTGAAAAAACGTGAAAAGACAACTGTAGTAAGGTTAACCCTATTGAAGCTCCATACCCATGGAAACTTATATTGGAAAATAAAACTCAAAATAGCCAAAATAAACCAAAAAAAAAAAACACACCAGAAAGCCACAATACAACTCAAGAAATGAATTTAGGATGTATCCATTCAGATACGATTCTGAATTTGATCCACCACTCGACTTACAGCAAATTGTCAACGAGGCTCTTAGTTACGACGAATCAACGTGTGACATCACAGGTGGTATTGACAGGACCTGACAGCCATATGCATCGAGGGTTATAAATACCCAGATGCTTTACTAGCATCACTTAGAACCGCTTGATAATGGTATAGCACATATAGAGAAATGCATCGCGCATGTCAAATAGACGACACGAATGTATTTGTGGCGAGTCATATGGTGATGTCGGTGTATTTGTGGCGAGTCATATGGTGATGTCGAATGTATTTGTGGCGAGTCATATGGTGATGTCTTTTAACAAACATTTACTCACCTTCCAGTGAAAGTGTGTCTCACGCATATGATGGCATCTTACAATTCAAACAAATTGTAACGTACCAGGAGATGTGACGTACCTGCCAGAAGGATGCACACGACATAGAGGCAGATAAGAATCAGAATAAAACGTCTGCGTAGCTCAATTGGTAGAGCAACTTATTCCGGAATGAGGGCACCCGGGTTCAAATCCTGGCGCGGATAAAAATGACGGAGAAATTTACTTCGTTATAATGGCGCCCGAACTATCCGGATGACCCGACCGTTCAAAGTCTCGTAATGGTGTGATGTTATTTCCACACCGCGAGATAGGAAAAATAAGAGAATCCCTTCTCCAGCACTTCGAAAAAAAAAAAAAGAAATATAAGGGGAAGATGATGTAACGTACCAGGAGATGTGACGTACCTGCCCGAAGGACGCACACGACATAGAGGCAGATAGGAATCACAATAAAACGTCTGCGTAGCTCAGTTGGTAGAGCGACTTATTCCGAAATAAGCGGACTCGGGTTCGAATCCCGGCGTAGACCAAAAATGACGGAGAAATGTACTTCGTTATATAACTTTCGGACAAAAGACTGGAACACCTACCGGACTGCGGAAAGTTCATACGAAACCAAAGGAACATAGTTTTTAATTTAAATTCTTCTTATTAACTTTTTTTTAACGAAATAAACTAGTTTGGATTACTACAATAGTATGTGCAAATTCATTTTCTTCATCTAGAGCATGATGCAGTTACCTATTATTTCACAATCTGAAAGATGTGTATATATATATTTGCGAATCATGTGTATTTCATAAAAAAGAAATTAGGTTCATTATTCAAGAGTCATTTTTGCCGCTGTCACTGATACGGTACTTTTGTATTTTTTTGGTCACAAGTGATAAGAATGAGCACAGAGTAAATCGTTTTGTTGGGAAAAAAATGATGGAAAAAAAAAGAATTTTACTTCTACAAAATGGGCATTTTTATTACAAAAGGATCAAGTACTTGAAAAAAAAGGAAAGAAAAAAAACAACGCTATGTGTGTATAATGTCCTCATCCATGTGTTGAATACACAACAAGATTGGAGGAATTCGCTGCTACACATAACCACAAGTAAAATAAAATATCATTCCTATTTAGAATAAACGTAGCTTCGAACCTTGGGGGGAAAAGGATGCAACGTTCAAAACGTAACAGCTGTGACATGAATGGGTAAATGTATTAATTAAACAATCGTCTCTCAAGATTTCAAGACCACAAAGAGAGCACAAAACTTTGGAAAACATCTATAAGTCGGTACGGTACGCTCCTTGAAAGAGAGTGACGTTCACTTAAGGTAAATACAAAAATATTTCCGTTGAAAACATAAATTTATGAATTATACGAAAGGAACGTTTATGAGAAACAATTCGCAATATTCTAAAATTAATAAGAGAACCCTTCGTTTCCCATCGAGCAGGAATGAGGCTCACCTTCAAGAAAACGCTCGCACGTGGCAAACTGGGTAAGCAAGCTGTCAGGGATTCCATGCTACCTTGATCCACCGTGCGGTTTTCTCGATCTATTCAGGAAAATTCCTCAGCATCGTGCAGTCATACAGAAGTTCGTTTGGGAAAAAAAAGAAGAGATGTGCCTTTGGTGAATTCTGATTATCCTCTTTTTTTATGGCTACTACTGGTAAATTGGCGAACAAGATTCAGCAAGCCACCAATTACGTCACGCGATTGCCGGCTGCCACTGCCGGGTAACTAGAGGACCACATCAGGATAGCCATAATTTATGGCACGTGCTTACAGGACCGTTTACGGGCTGCTTGAAGCAGCAGTGCCTGTGATGGATAGCTGATGGCCCTGTTCTGTCATATGACAACTGATGGGAGTGCCAAAAGTTGGACTGCTGCTGGCCCGACCTGCTGCCGCATGTGGTGGCCGCCGGAATATTTTATTGACGTTTGGTCAGCGACAATTTAATGTTATCACTGCTGGCTTGAGTGCTGGCTAAGCAAGACAGTTTTTGCTGGAATACACTCTTAGCGAAAACACACTTGCTGGGCCAGCAGTACAAACACTGGCCCAGCACCATGTTGCCGTAACATGAACTGTCAACAAAATGTCCCGGCGGCCACAAATTGGGCCAGCAGCCGGCTAAAAGTAGGCACTCCATCAGTTGTCATATGCCAGGACATGACCATCAGTTATCCGTCACAGGCTGTGACTGCCACAAGCGGCCCTTAAGAGGCCCTGCAAGGACGTGCCATAAATGATGGCTAGCATAATATCGTCCGTAAGTGTCCCGGCAGTGGCAATCGGCAATCATGTGACGTAACTGATTTCTTGCCTAATCTTGTCTGTCAATTTTCCAGTAGTAGTAAAAAAATAGGTAATCATAGTTCACCAAAGGCACACACACACACACACACACACACACACACACACAACAGCTTTTTCCCAACGTAACTCCTACATGGTGCCACGGCGTTGAGGAAATTTGCTCAACAGGTCCGTTAAATCCCCAACGGATCTGACTTGCATCGAACCAAGACTTCGGTGTGCAAAGCGAATGCTCTAAGCACTACAGTAGTTTGCCACGCGTAAACGTCCGCTTGGAGATGAGCCTCTCTCCGGCGCGATGTGAAACCAAGGGCTCTCTTTTTAATTTCGAAATATTGCTGGTTCGTGTTCGTAAATATACGTTTCATATAATTCATAATTTTTTTAACGTAATGATTTTTTTATTTGCTTTAAGAGAACTTCACTCACTTTCAACGAGTGTACCAACTTAAAGACGTTTTCCAAAGTTTTGTGCTGTCCTGGTGGTCTTGAATGGCGATTGTTTAAGTAACATATTTATACATTCATGTCACATTCTGTTACTTTTGAACGTTATATCTTTTTATCTTTTTTTCCACGGTCCGAAGCAACGTTTGTTCTAAATAGGAATGATATTTTATTTTACTTCCGGTTATTTTCAGCAGCGAATTCCTCCAGTCTTGTGTATTCAACTCATGGATGAATACATTATATTCACATAGCGTTGCTTTTTCTTTTTTTTTTTCAAGTACTTGACCCTTTTGTAATGAAAATGCCGATCTTGTAGAATAAAATTCTTTTTTTTCCACATGATGATTTTTTAATGTCTTTGCGGGACTTTTGTTTGAAGCGGTTTTGTGTATGTTAACGAAAGATTATAAAGAAATAATTTCCACACGTCTAGGTGAGGACAACCAACCTTAGTTACGGCAAGCCATTTTGTCCAATTAACTGTGTTACCGCTCACGTGAATGGTTCGAAACTATAATCTTTTACATTCCTAAATGTCTATACTAACCTACCATGACCTTTCGGAGTAAACTTTCTAGAGCACCATTTTCTACGTTAAACACTATAAATGAAAAATTTTGAAAATTTAAACTTCATGGTTCAATCCGCTTTGCCGATAAGCTTAGCTTCTTTAAATAGAGATGTAATATCACTTTCATGAAACTTTTTTATCTACACACGAGTTCTTTGTTCCACAGCTCTTTACTTTCAGGTTTTTGTCCTTTTATCGATAACGCAAGGTCTTGCAGATCTGTCCTATGTATGGGACAGACCGCATTATTCTCGATTTAATAAATTTTCCACCATATTATATCTCCAGTTTCGAAAAAGTTCATTTTGCTCATGGGTTTAAAATAAAAATAAAAATGGTTTTGAAAATATTTTGTAACTCCGAAATCAGTGTAACGAGATGAAGCAACAGCAGTAAACTTGTCTCATAAAGGATGCAAAATAAGAGTTAACCTGGAGACCTGCTTCGATTTTCAAATTTGTTGAGTGTCTATCATGGAATGAATGTGTCGTCTGTGATGCAGAATTTTCAAGGAAACGAAGTTACTTTTTGAAATCGTCTTAATCTGAACATATACGTATATTTGTAGGTATCGCATTATGTACGATATACACTGAAGAGCAACTGAATTAGAGACAGCTGGCGTTATGCACCTGTGGGGCTGTTGGCGGCCCTGTAAACGGAAACGACATGACGTATGCAGCGATCCGACAATATAGGAAATGATGCGACGGGAATCAGTAAGAGTCGGACGCAGTATGGGTAAGACGAAGGATCAAAGCGCATTTAATCGTGGGCAAATTGTCGGGGCCCGACGAATGGGTCACTCCATCTCGGATATTGTGCAGGCACTGGGATTTCCACGAGCCACTGTGTCACGGGTGCACCGTGAGTACATCGAATATTGTAAAACCATCCCTGCAAGGGCCAACTGCCGTGGACAACAGCGTGTGGATTAGCGGGGTCATCGTCGGATAGCTCGCATTGTAATAGCAGATAGACGGGCCACAGTGCCAGATATCACTCGGCAATTTAACGCTGGTGCACAAGAACGTGTAAGCCGCCACACAATCCAGAACCATCTCCTCTCTGTGGGGTACAGAAGCCATCGTCACACGAGGATACCGCTGCTGACCGTACATCACAGGGTGCAAATCTTAACATGGGAGCGGGAACATTGCCACTGGACCCTAGACATGTGAAAAAATGTTGCCTGGACTGATGAATCGAGATTCACGTTGATACAAGCGGATGGCAGGATACGAGTTCGGCGCAAACCACATGAAGCGATGGATCTTTCTTGCCAGCAGGTTACTCTTCAAGCTGGTGGGGTTTGGGATTCTCGTCTGGGGACTGTTTACGTGAACTGAAATGGGACCCCTGGTACGTGTGGCATCGTTCCTCACAGGTCAACTTTACCAAGGTATCCTGGACGACCATTTGCTCCCATTTGTGCGTCTTCAACATCCCACTGGGGACCTCATCCTGTAACAAGACAATGTGCCGTACCATCGCCCCCGAATTATATCCGAATGGTTGGATGAACACTCCAACGACGTGACCTCGCATCCTTGGCCAGCTAGGTCACCTGACCTCAATCCCATCGAGAGCATCTGGGATGCCATCGAGAGAGATGTTCGAGGCTCTGACACCCTCCATCAAATCTTCGTAAACTGTGGGAGCTTGTTCAGGGGTCGTGGATCCGTATGGCTTACCAACGCTTCCGGTGTCTTGTCGAGTCCATGCCGAGACGAATCGCCGCCGTCATGAGGGCGAAAGATGGTGCTACACGTTACTAGACCGGTATTTCTAATTCAATTTCTCTTCAGTGTATATACCAATGTATCTGTCCATCACGTCCAATTCTTTAAACCTTCAATAAAAAGTACTGGTACTAAAGAGTCGACCCGTCTGTGTGTATGTGCATTCCATGTTATACCAGAGAGAGAGAGTGGGGTTGCTTTGTACATGACGAATCCCAGCTCTGAGTGCAACACGGATCACTTATCACGAGAAAGGTAACGAAAACAAACGCGGTGGTTCAGCAGACAGTTAAACTGATCCCTCAAAGAACAAAAATTCACTCATGAAAAAAGACTGATAACCATCATCTTAATAAATGACTGAGTTTAGGTGCTCTCCCAACAGAGAAGCTTTTTAGCAAATACTGTAGTTTATTTTTTTTAAATAATGAGCTGATTCTTCGATGTTTTTTTCATTTATCAGTTAATTATATAAGGGCTACGCATGAGTATTTACGGTTTCCCTATCCCAAAGAAAAGAATGAACAATTCCATACGGAAATTTCCATTTAAAATAGTATAACTATGCTAGTAATCCGAATTTCTTAGCGTAGATTAGGAATCGAAGTTCGCCGCCCCGGTGGCGCAGTGGTCTAAGCGATGGCCTCTGATCATTTGTCCGGAAGGGGTCCGGGTTCGAATCCCGGTGAGGCATGGATGTTGTGTTTGTCTTACGGCACTATCTCTCTCCCTTCCCTGGAACCAGTGGCCCTAAATTAGGGACGGGCGACTGCTTATAGCCCGTTGAGTTGCTCACGGTGGTCGTTAAACCTCCAATCAAAAAAAAAAAAAAAAAAAGAATCGAAGTTCCGCACTTCAACCAGATGGACTTTTCGAGGAGAGTAACAGCAAACTGAGTAACAGAACGCTTCAAGAATTTGAACGCGGTGACTTGACTTGACAGTATACGAACAGACGTTAAGTAATTATTCATTCAAAGACTCGTTCAGCACGAAGAATCATGGAAGGAAAACAAAAGGCATTCACTATTTGAAGAACTAGTTCCAAACGTGGCAAAGCCGCCCCGGTGGCGCAGTGGTCTAAGCGATGGCCTCTGATCATTCGTCCGAACGGGGTCCGGGTTCGAATCCCGGTGAGGCATGGATGTTGTGTTTGTCTTACGGCACTGGCTCTCTCCCTTCCCTGGAACCAGTGACCCTAAATTAGGGACGGGCGACTGCTTATAGCCCATTGAGTTGCTCACGGTGGTCGTTAAACCTCCAACCAAAAAAAAAAAAAAAAACGTGGCAACTCCAGCAAGGCACTGTCATTGCATGATTTACTGTTGGTGATGATCTCCAAAGTTTCGCGAATGGCAGTAGATTTTGGGATGGAGTAGGAAGCCAACTTCTTTACGTCATCGCACATGTAAGTAGCGGACATGAACTGAATTTCTCTGGATAGGGCCGCTGTTACTTTACGGATCTTTATGTCCCTTTCATGCTCGTTGATTCTAATTCTAAATAAACGTTTGGTCATTACAAAGTAGTATCGCTTGGAGATGTCCGGTATTATAGAGGGATGGCATAAACATCTGCCTCATTGTAAAGCGTGGGCCTATCAGTGTTTACCTGAAGCATCGTGTATAAAGATGTCGGAGACCTGATGCCGACGCTGAGGTTCATACTCTTCAGCGCGTTCTTGAGATGATAAAAAACGTTTGGCATTTAGGGAATTGAGCATGAACATGGAGATTCCCATATTCATACTTTTTTCTTTAGGCTTGCGTTCTAATGTTCATACCTTGTACCGCAAGCCTAAAGTAGCATTTATATAACGATTGCTACTTTAAAGCTTGATACTTAAAGCGAACTTATATGAGTCTGCTACTAAGTCTGAACTGTGGTAGAGGGACTTGTCCTGAAGATTTTTGCAATATTGCAACCTGCACGACAATAAAATTCACGGGACGATGCGATTCATCGACTTGACACTTGACTTTCTCGAATTGCAGAGAAGTTCACGGGACAGTTTTCAGAGCGACTGTTTGGTGTTTGAAAATGTTATCTTTCTGCAGCTTGCTAATGCCTTGGTGTGCGAAACTTCAGGACTAGTCAGATTTTGACCTTTGGCGTCGCACGGGAGCGGCCTGTATATGTCAAATTAAAACCATAGCAACTCCATTACATTCCGATATAATGACGGAAACAACACCAACACAACTGAAGATACCGCAGAATACAGTGGAATTTTATTCAGAATCGGCTACATAGCACTATGTGTCATGAGACAAAAGCATCACTGCCAAGTACGATGCGAAGGAAAGAGTAGGTAATCAGTAGGTGATATGCTAACTCCTGACATCGATGCATGATTTTCATCGCCTGTTCGTACTTCGCACTTGATTGTTGATGAGTTCTTGCAGTAATATTACCCTTTCTTCCGCCAGCGCCGTCTTTAGCTGTTGGGCAGTTTCCCGCGAGTGTTGACGTGCCGCAACGTGACACTCCAGAGCGTACCACACGTATTCTATGGGATTTAGGTTGCGGATATGTGATAGCCAATCTATCCTTAGAACGCATTCACGTTCAAACACCTGATCAACAGACACAGTAAGATGGGTGTGGCGTTATCGTCCATTAACAAGAACTGTAGGCCAATGGCACGTCCGAACAGATAAAGATGGGGAAGTATTACGTCATTACAGTGGGGCGCATTGATTACAGATCTTCCTTCCAATATATGGAGCTCCTTGTGTCCATTGATGAGAACTCCTACCCATACGATAACACAGCAGTCGCCATATCTATCCCTTTCATTGCAGTGTTCGGGATGATTCCGAGCGCCTTCCTCAATCCAGATTGGCTGACGTACAGAATCGCTACAGAAAGTAAGTTTAGTCTCATCAGTAAAGAGTACTGTGTCCTAATGTTGTGTTGTCAGTTGTTCAGTCCTTATGTTCGCTGGACCAGTGTGAGCGGTGTCTTCGGTGAGCAGTTGTTAACTGAACACAGCATACTGGTCGTCAAGCAAGCGGTCCATTATCGTGTAGTCACCTGGCCGTTGTAAACTGCGATAGTGTACGTCCTGTGCTCATGCTCAGTTGTTTTGCAAGGTTACTTGCTGTATGGTGTCGGTCCTTCTTCGCATGTAGAAGCAGATATCGATCTTCACTGGGGTAATTTTTAGTGGACGACCACCACCAGTGTATCTCACAACTTTACCTATAATCTTGACGACCGAGCAAGCAGGATATATGATGTTATGGGCGATACCAGAATCTTGGACAACACTCATCACAGTTTGTCTCTCTTCGAGCCTCTCAATTATTTGACCACGAGTAAAATCATAAAAATGTTCTCGGCGGGCCATTTCGTAGTCTCTAACACACAACAAACTCAATCGAACGTCTGCGACACTTATGGCACCATCCGGTGAATTCCGTTCAGCTGATGCTATTAGACTGCATGACCGCATTTTGTACCACGTCACGCAAACCAAACGCCATGCTCTATTATTACGCGTGTGATGTTGCTCCTGCTTCAAGACACGGGCCTGAACCAAGGAGGTTATATTACTGGAGACACTACTAGCTCTGCCGCAATAGGTCGCAGCTGAACTGTTGTCTGACGTCACAAGCAGGCAAAAAGTAACTAAATTATACCGTTGATACAACAATAAGCTTGTGTATCATTGATAAAAATTAATGAATTACTCACTTTATCTGTTTATACGCTTAGAAGCTTTTGTTTCATTGGTTTCAAAGCAGCTTCTTTTCTGCGGCTACGTCGTGCCTGCTCATAACGTTATTTGCAGCACGGACGGTGACTTATGGTGGCCAATGCGGCGTATATAGGAGTGGTGTCCAGTAATATAACCTCCTTGCCCTGAACTAATCTTTGTGGGGTATTTTTTCTGCTGCTGCTTACGGCATTATTTTGCTTTTTCCACTTCGTCCTTAAGTTTTGCAAACCGTCAAGCTACTTATATGAACAGGACAGATCTACTGCTACAGGAACTGAAAGAAACGCCATAACATTGTTCAGGCATAGGAATCCCGCTGGGGAAAGTTGTGATATTTCTTTAGCATCATAATACGAGAAGAAATCATGGTTCAAATGTCCTATTAAAAGTTAGATGTAGTCTATTGTTGTTTAAAAACCGCATCATAATTTTTGTTTTCCATGAATTTTACAATTATTTTGTTGAGTATACTTTGCTTCTATATCCATTCACTTTTGCTGTGATGGTACGCAAAATGATAGAATGCATTATTTAACCAGTTTTATGAGATAAGGTATCAACACGGCACCGTCTTCTAGTAAAACGTAGCTATAATACAAATACAATGGTAGTATATACCGAAATATTCCGAAACGCTGGTTTCTGATAATTCGTCCCAAATGGGCCTGGGTTCCAATTCCGGTGAGGCATGGATGTTGTGTTTGTCTTACTGCACTGGCGCAAGGACACGAGATAGCAAAGCCAGATATACTGGGCGCATAACAACAGATACAAAGATGAAACGATTGAGCTTACAGGCCCGTGCGACTTGCGGAACACGCAGACATCAATAGTTCGTGTGGCCCCCATGGCTGGCAATAACAGCCGCTGCACGCCGCGCCATTGAACGAAAGAGGCTTTGGATGTGGGTTTGGGGTATGTCGGTACAGGCTGCTTTCACACGTTGCCAGAGTTTATCAGGCGTAGCCGCAGGTGATGCCTGCCGTGCCACTCGGTTGCCGATGAGGGACCAGAGGAATTCGATGGGCGACATACCGGTAGAGCAGGAGAGCCACGGCAGCAGTGACACCTGGTGAGCAGTTAAGAATTGTTACACGATGCGTGCCACGTGCGGACGCGCATTTTCCTGTTGAAACGTGGCTACTGGCAAGCCATGTAAAATAAGGGAGGACTACATGCTCCAAAGCGTCGGACATGTAGCAGTGGCTGTTGAGTGTACCGGCGGTGCGTACGAGAGGGGTGCGGGTGTCATATCCAATTGCGCCCCAAACCATAACGCCAGGCAGCGAACCGGTATGGCGATGCATAATTCAGGCGTGATACAGTCTTCGCCGTGGTGCCGCCACACGCTGATCCGAACATCGTGGTGTTGCAGGTCGAAGCGGGATTCGTCGGAGAAGACAATGTCGTGCCATTCCGTAGTACAGGTGAGGCGTTCAACGGCCCACTGCCGACGCACTCGCCGGTGGTGTAACGTTAGTGGTAATCGGAGCAATGGTTGTCGTGCGACAAGTCCCCGCTTCTGCAGACGACGTCGAAAGGTACGTGCTGACACAGGTTGTTGCGCAACACACCCTAATTCCTGCGCTAACGTTCGTGATGTGCCGGTGCGAGCCTTCAATGCCCGCCGCACAACATGCCGGTCCTCTCGTTCGCTGGTGTGCCTTAGCTGTGGCAATTACTCACGTGGGTCCTTCCGTCCCTCCTGCACCCACCGAATCCATACTCGCGTCACTGTATCTGGATGTCGTCCCACACGGGCGCCGATGTATCGGTACGACAAACCGCTGTCGCGATAAGCCACTATTCGTCCTCTGTCGAACTCCAAAACTTTAGGAATGACTGCCGTATTCTGCGACGAGGCATCAGAATGCTTCCCACGCACAGGTCCGGCAGCACAACACACTTCCACTACTTACTCCCCGCCTTCTATGCACCCTTCTTATAGTGCTTCTCGGTGGCATGCCGGGCGCACATGATTTGCATATGCCCTGCAATGCTAATCGTTTGCATGCCCTCTCGCGGGCGACGCATGCTGCGAATTTCAGGCCAATCGGATGCTTCCTTTTTTGTGTAGCATTTTGGGTAGCCAGAAAGTATTTATACAATATTATAGCAATAAGTGAGATAATTGCAGTGTATTCCATGTAGCCACTCCCTTCAGAAAACATGAAAATTTTCATCTTCCTTGAGCGGGAATCGAATTCGCACCTCCCGATTTCCGGTCGAGCATGCTAGTCATTACACTACCCAGCACAAGGAAATTCCAAGCAACTGAACGTACATTTCTGAGAACCTTCAGATTTGCGCTAGATCAAGCTTTGACGAGAGCAAATCTGAAGGTTCTGATATATCTACGTACTGTTGCTTGGAATTTCCTTGTCCGCTAGTTCAAGCTTCGGCTACCGCAAATCTGAAGGGTCTCAGATATGTATGTTCAGTTGCTTGGAATTTCCTTGTCTGCTAGTTCAAGCTTCGACTAGCGCAAATCTGAAGGTTCTCAGATATCTATGTTCAGTTGCTTGGATTTCCCGTGTCCGCTAGTTCAACCTTCGACTGGCGCAAATATGAAGGTTCTCAGATATTTATGTTCAGTTGCTTGGAATTTCCTTGTCCGCTAGTTCAAGCTTCTGCTACCGCAAATCTGAAGGGTCTCAGATATCTATGTGCAGTTTCTTGGAATTTTCTCGTCCGCTAGTTCAAGCTTGGGCTAGCGCAAATCTGAAAGGTTATCAGATATCTATGTTCAGTTGCTTGGCCTTTTTTTGTCCTAGGTAGTGTAATGACTAGCATGCTCGATCGAAAATCAGGAGGTGCAGGTTCGATTCCCGCTCCAGGACAATGATATTTTTCAAGTTTTCTGAAGGAAGTGGTTACATGGAATACAGTGAAAATATACCAATAATAGGAGTACAGTGCCTACCATGTATTTATGAAGAGTTATTTCTTCGGGGAAATTCGTTTCCGAATTGTATAAATTTTCTGAAGAGAATTCTGTTAAATCATAAATTGTCCATTTATTCAGAATGGGATTTTAAAATGCTGGTATTTCCGTTTTCATCTGGATGCTTTGTATGCGTGCAACCTTCATCGTACTTTAGTGCTTGAAATTAAAATGTACTTCGTTAATTCATTAAAGATCACACGATTCTGTTAATTCTTAAATATTATTCCTGTGAAGATATGGAGAGGGGTACATCCGTCTTCCTTGCCTTTAAAGCCTGCAAATCTTGCGTGGAACTAGGTAAGATGGAAATCGAAGATCATAATAAGCCGAACAATGCTTCTAATCCTGCAAAGCGCCTTGTGTAACATCTACGATATAGAACTCCTGAGAGCATTTACGAGACCATTGAGAATCGTTTCATTTCAGAACAAATTCACAAGATTCTCCGTTTCGCCTTCATTTAGCACGAAACCGGGTATTTTGCATAAAGCTCTATGATTTATGTTTCGTCGCTTGTCTACCAGCAGTGTTGCCCAAAGTTTCTCTGTATTCATTGTAATGGAGTTGTGCAAATCCGTCCTTTCTCAAAGGGAATAAATACTTCAAAGCATAGGAAAATGGGGTGCGTATAATCTTTGTGAAAGCTCTATTCATGATATGTGTTATAGTTCTGAAAACATTTCAAATTCTCGAAGTAATGTATGGATTTCAGACGTTGAAATTATTAGAACCGAATTCAACGCATCCTTTATTTTTTTTATTTTAAAACTTTTCCTGTAGTTCCCATGGTTACTGCTTATAGAACTGTAAGTTGTGTCGAGGAAAACTGAGTTTTTTGTTTTTTTTTTATTGGAGGTTTAATGACCACCGTGAGCAACTCAATGGGCTATAATCAATCGCACGTCCCTAATTTAGGGCCACTGACTCCAGGGAAAGGATAGAGCCAGTGCCGTAAGACAAACACGACATCCATGATTCGAACCCGGACCTCTTTCGGACGAATGATCCGAGATCATCGCTTAGACCACTGCGCCACCGGCGAGGCGAAATGTGAGTTGCAGAGTACTATACTGTGCAAATTAACAGGGACAAAGTAAAAAAATCACTCATTTTCCCAAAACTATGCCTTGTTATACACTGATAAATACCTGTATTAGTATGAAGTATGTCATCCTTTAGAAGAAATGATCTCTTGAATTCGTTTTGGCATTGACTTCACTAATTGAGTGCACATACACTCGCGGAAAATGAAAAAAACAACACCAAGAAGGAATTGACGGACAATCATGAAATTTACATATGTTCATGGGGTCGAGTTTACGTAGGTTTGATGTTAATTTCGGGATCAACCGGTGAGCGCTTACGCCACAGCACGGCATAATATGCAAATTATCGTCGGTGGCATTTAAGGAGTACGGCGAAGTGAATGTAATCAGTCGTCGGCGTACGGACACGTGCGAAGACCCTGAAGAAGCTGCAATGCCTGGACATGAAAGAAGTGTACGATTTAAGCAGTTATCGAACTTTCAGCGAGGTCGTCTAGTCGGACTCCGCGAGGCCGGGTGGTCATATCGTCGAATTGCGGAGCGAATTGGACGGGAGGTATCGGTGGTGGTACGATGGGGGCGTAGCGGCGTAGATTGTCAGAGAAACATTCCCACATGAGAAGACGCGGAACCGGGAGTCACAGACGGACTGATGAGCGGACCGATCGACGCATAAGATGAGCGGCGTTGTCAAACAGAACATCCACTGCGACACTAATCCGAGCTGCTGTTGCACCTGAGGTGACTGTGCGAACAATCCGTAACCGTCTACTGGATGCAGGACTACGTGCACGTGTGGCTCTGGCATGTGTACCTCTGACTCCAAACCACCGTCAGGAACGGCTGCAGTGGTGTCGCCAATGTCTGCACTGGAAAACGCAATGGCGATCTGTTGTGTTCAGCGATGAAAGCATATTCTGCTTGGGAGCCTCTGATGGCCGTATGCGTGTTCGCAGACGCACAGGGGAGCGTCTCCTCCCTTCTTGCATCCGCCAGCGATACACAGGGCTTACACCTGGTCTCCTGGTGTGGGGAGCGATCAGTTATCACTCCTGTACACAACTAGTGTTTGTACCAGGTACCTTAAACAGCACCTCCTACATCAACAACAGTATTCAGCCCGTTGTTGTGCCATTTGTAAGGTCGGTCCATCGTGGTGTTTTCCAGCAAGAAAACGCACTCCCACACACGGCCCGTGCAACGCAAAATGCACTTCAGGGTGTGAGACAACTTTCATGGCCTGCACGTTCACCGGATTTGTCCCCCATTGAGCACGTGTGGGATTTTATGGGACAACGACTTATCCGGTCTCCACGGCCAGCCACGACCATCCACGATTTACGCATCCAGTTTGAGGATGCTTGGAACTCAATACCCTAAACTTACAACCAGCATCTGTACGACAGACTTCATGCCAGAATTGCACAGCGTGACGCAATTCATGGCGGTTCAACCTCATACTAACCATGTTATATGGAAATGTTATTTTTCAGTTTACCAGCAAATATAGCTGTATTTTGCCATAATGTTTTGATCACGTTATCCTCTGTATTTTGTTATTATGCTGTATGAAATTTCATTGGTATCAGACGTCTCCTTCTTGGTGTTCTTTTTTCACTTTCCGCCAGTGTATATTTGACTTTATAATCGTGGAAACACACTTGTATAGCATTCGTTGTCATGCTTTCTTTGGTTGTACAGTCCATTTTACCTAAACGTCTCTTCAAAACATTCCACAAGTTTTCTATGGGATTTAAGTCTGGTGAATTTCCAGGCCACTTAAGCAAATGAATTTGATTTCCCAGCATGACGTTCTGGACCAATTTAGAATTGTGACATGGGGCCCAGTCATGATGAAATGTCCCGTGAAAAGTGTGCAAGAATGGAACAATCCTACTTTGTAATATTTCTACGTACTTGGCTGAATTCATCATACCTTGAACAGGAACTAATCTTCCAGTGCCATTTGATGTGAAAAACCCTCCAAAGCATCTGTTTCAGAGTGTTTTACAGTTTGTTTGACAAGCGCGGGTCTTAAGGGTTCACAGTTGCTTCGTCTAACGACATTTGCTCGGTAACCCTGCACAAATAAATGAATTTCATTACTGAAAATTACCTTTTTCCAGTCGTCAGCAGTCCATGATTTATATTTTTTGGCCCATGCTAAACGTTTTATCTTCATTTTCGCACTCAAATATAGTTTCTTCGTTGGTCTTCTTGCCTTTCGGCCAACGTCCAGAAGCCTACGGTGTACAGTTGAATCACTAACATCACAACCACTTGCCAATAAATCTCTTTGAAGGTCGGTGCTTGCTTTTTTTATTCATTTTACTCTTTCTGATTAGATATTTATCGGTTCGTGGAGTTGTTTTTCGTTTTCTTCCACATTTACCTCTCCTTTTTGGAGACGATGATCCAGATGCATTGTATCGCGTAAGCAGTCTTGATACACTTGATTTGCCTACACCAACTGCAGAAGCGATATCTCTCACTGTCATAGAAGTGTGATGCTTCAGAGCAATTATTTTTGCACGCTTCCTTGGAGAAATATCTATTTTTCAATACACGAAAGCAACACGTACTCACAGAGCAAAAACTAACTCCCACCTGTCACACACGAAAGCTCACAACTAAAGCTGAAGCGCCTATTTCCTGTTTAAAACCGCTCAACCCACATTCTTACTATCAAGTTTTAACAGTCACACCACCTCACAGCTGATAAAACCGGTTTACGTGGGTTTCCGACATCAACTGGCGATCACATTACAATTCTGAAAATAAAATATCTTGTCCCAATTAATCTGCACGGTATAGTATGTTGTCCCGGATGTACGAAATTTGAATAAAATTCAAACTGAGTATAAATACCCACACAACACAGAATATTTCTTATATGTTGCAAGTACGTAGCACTGAAACATTAAAACTTTTCAGATAGGTTGCGCGATATAAGAGTAATGTTTCAGAAACCTGACGGTTACGTCAAAATATCCTTAAACGTTACATAACTTTGAAACATAACCGATACGTTACAGTGAAAGGTCTTTGTAATTCATGTTACTGGTACGTATTTATTACGTTGAACATTACAGTTTTAATAAATTTTTTTAAATCACAATAAAATATATTACACTCGACAGCTGTTTCAAAAGCAACAACAGTCTTATTACGAGTTGTTTGCGTTTTCAGAGGTTCAACGCAGTCGCTGTCCATTGCAAACAGTGGTAGCGTTTATATATTGATAACAAAAGAAATAAAAATCGGTCCGAAATGAAGGTGTCGAGTTTCTATTATATATGTGGAACAGGCTATATTCCAGCGAAAAAAGAAAGAAAATCAAATTCGTCATTTCTCTAAATACCTACCAATATGACATTTCTCAGCTTCAAGTTAAAAAAACATGCTGGTGTAGTATACTAATACAACAACACAGCCATCTACTTTGAGTTTATAAAATGCTTTTCAGAATTTAAAAATTATAATAATCAAACCAATTACTTACTTTCAGATGATCTTGATTCACAAAAACAATTATGAACTAATAAATCAACTAACTAGCTAACTCGAGTACGACAGTATAACCAAAGGATATCCCAGTAGCACGTGGAAATACGACTACGAGAGTGCTTCGGTGAAATGGCATAGATGCGCATGCGCATCCACGCCGTTGCCAAACCAAAAATCTTAAATGTCGCCTGAATGTAACATCAAGTTATCAATTATGTGCAATGGAAACTATAAAACAGTAGTATCGGTGAATGCTATTTTTAACGTAACCGTAATGTAGAAAACGTTATGTTCCAAAATAAATGTTGCTGAAACCTAATTGGAAGATATCTCTGAAAGTGGAACGAAAATGAGAGTTAAGTTGTGGATAGGAAAAGTGAGTGTTATTGATACATATTGAAACGTTTTGTGCTGTATGAGTAAGGGAAATACCAAAATTACGGTTATTGAATGTAATGTAAATCTAAAGGGCATAATGATTGAACAGATGGTCGCTGACGGCCTAGTGGTCAACGTGAGTGACTACCACGGAGAGACCTCAGGTTCGATCCCCGGGAGGTACGAACGCTCGAACCGCCGTGTGTCGGATGGGCACGTTAAGCCGTCTGACCACGGGTGCTGGATCTCTGTAAAAAATAAGGCCGTCTTCCGCCCCCTTTCTACCTCGCTTCCGTGTCACTTTCCTATCCGACACTCTAGCCCAAATCTCCTAGCTTCCTATTTCTAAGAGTTGTTTAAGACCCGGGATCAGACACTCCCTTCGTAAAATCCTCTACGTATGATCTGATATGATTGACCAAGTGAATGAGTTTGTGTATTTAGGAAGCATGTTTGACAGAAAGAACAAATTGGATGGTGAAATTGGTGGCGAGTGAATTCTTCATTCAAAGTCATAGTTGCTTTTGGGAGGGATACAATGTAATGATGGATTCCCAAGAAAGTCCCCTATAGCTCTGTATGAAATAGTAATTGTTCGTGCTCTGATGTATGGCAGCGAAAGCTGTGTACTGCAGAAGAAACATAGGAGTCGTCTGTGTGCTGGAGAAATGTGTTAGTTGCGGTGGGTGGGTGGTGGGGGTGGCAAGATCCCTGCTGATTGTGTGAGGAACGAAAAGGTGTTGCAGTTGTGTAATGTGAAGCAAAATGTTATTAGCAAAGTGGAGACTAATATGCGTCGGTAATTTGGCCATGTTGAAGGAATGAGTGATGAGATGCTTACTAGGAAATGTTTTTAGCCCTAGTGGCAGGAAGGAAAGGCAGAGGAAGGGCAAGGAAGTCATGGGAGCATCAGATTCAGGAGTGTCTGCATGAGAAAAAGATCATCAGTATGAAGCATAGAAGGTCTTGTGTACGTCGTGTTCTGGACGTCAGTGAAGCCTGAGTTGCGTGTCAAGATCGCTGTAAATGGAGAAGTTTGCTACGGCAACAGGACGTAAATAATCTGTTTAAAATGTATCTAGTAGTTTGTATATCTTTGTGGAGGGGACATCTGAATCTCAGAGATATGTAAGCAGGTAATTTTCATTAGCTTCAACTTTCGACAAAATGTCTTGGGCAAACTGGAAACGGCAGGGTTTATCGTCCCGCTGTAAAGCCTGTACAATCTGCAGTTTATACGCACGGAGTTGTAGGTGGCAATGCAGAACCTTCTAAAGAGTCGTTTGTGGCTTATCTTACTGCGACGCAGCTAGTCTCGTTGACTTCTGTGGGCTTCGAGAACAGGAGTGGGAAGACCAAGAACTTCGCAGTAACGATGTTCGTTTTTTTTGTTTTTTGTTTTTGAAAAACATCCTCCTGCGAAGTTTTGTCTTCCTGCTCCTTTTTGCACAATACCAGTTTTTTGAAACTGCTTTAACCAACGTCGTATAGCATCCTGCGTAGTTCTCAGTCTTCCTGCTCCTTTTTGCACACTACCACTCTTTTGAAACTGCTTTAACCAACGTCGTATAGCATCCTGCGTAGTTCTCATCCTCCTGCGTAGTTTTCAGTCTTCCTGCTCCTATTTAAACACTACCAGTCTTTTGAAACTGCTTTAACCAACGTCGTATAGCATCCTGCGTAGTTCTCAGTCTTCCTGCTCCTTTCTGCACACTACCAGTCTTTTGAAACTGCTTTAACCAACGTCGTATAGCATCCTGCGTAGTTCTCATCCTCCTGCGTAGTTCTCAGTCTTCCTGCTCCTTTTTGCACACTACCAGTTATTTAAAACTGCGTTAACCAGCATCGTATAGCATCCTGCGTAGTTATCCTCTTCCGGCGTAGTTCTCAGTCTTCCTGCTCCTTTTTGCACACTACCAGTCTTTTGAAGCTGCTTTAACCAACGTCGTATAGCATCCTGCGTAGTTCTCAGTCTTCCTGCTCCTTTCTGCACACTACCAGTCTTTTGAAACTGCTTTAACCAACGTCGTATAGCATCCTGCGTAGTTCTCATCCTCCTGCGTAGTTCTCAGTCTTCCTGCTCCTTTTTGCACACTACCAGTTATTTAAAACTGCTTTAACCAGCATCGTATAGCATCCTGCGTAGTTATCCTCTTCCGGCGTAGTTCTCAGTCTTCCTGCTCCTTTTTGCACACTACCAGTCTTTTGAAGCTGTTTTAACCAACGTCGTATAGCATCCTGCGTAGTTCTCAGTTTTTCTGCTCCTTTTTGTACACTACCAGTCTTTTGAAACTGCTTTAACCAACGTCGTATAGCATCCTGCGTAGTTCTCATCCTCCTGCATAGTTCTCAGTCTTCCTGCTCTTTTTGCACACTACCAGTCTTTTGAAACTGCTTTAATCAACGTCGTATAGCATCCTGCGTAGTTCTCAGTCTTCCTGCTCCTTTTTGCACACTTGCAGTCTTTTGGAACTGCTTTAACCAACGTCGTATAGCATTAATTATCGGAAGGCGGAGCTCTGCCGTACTGCGTTCTGTAACGACGTTGCGTTGTAACTTTGTTTTAAAGAGCCAAAGTACGCTCATTGCTTTAACAATCGCCATTTTGAAGTATGACGGCAATTCAGCGAGTATCATGTTGCCACATAAAACTTTCCACGGGGAACTTAATGCTGTAGGGAGATTTATTTGGTCGGTTACGGTTTGACCATGCCAGGCCACTGAAACCCCGACAATAATTACGAAACACGCTGTAGAACATTTGATTTTTCTATTCGGCCTTATTTCGGAAGTAAAAAAGAAACTTATCTGCGAGTGCATCGTTGACATCTGCAGCGCCATTGTGAATCTGCTTTTAAAAAACACATCTGGATGACGATGAATCTATGTCACCCCATACCTCCAGAGATCAAGAATCGCGTCACTCTCCACTTTCATCCCTACATCCGGGACACAACAAAAATGGCCGTCCTGGTGGCCGAGTGCTTGCCTCGAATCATTCGTCCAAGATGGATTCGGGCTCGAATACAGCATAGGGCATGAATGGTATGCTTTTCCTACCGCACCCTTGCTTTCTCCCGCTCTGGAATCATCCGGTACTATATTCCACCAAGCCGCTCATGGTAGTCGCTATATCCCAAAGAGGAAATATTAGTATTTCGACCAACTTAATAAATGAAATAAGATTTCTTTTTCTTCAAGAGATACTGCATTACGTATAAACAAAATGGTAAGTTATTATTTGCTATAATGATTGAGTATCGATTTCAGAAATATATTAAAATTGAATGCATTGCCTATTTATTGTAATTTGGTTAATGATAAGAGTTTCAATTTTTTATCTGATTATTCCCAACAATGTTTATTTTTCTTTATAAATTCTGTTAATTTATGTACATCAATTTGCTCGAATAGTATTCATCTTGGTAATACCAATTAAACGTGAAGCAAGACAAATTAAATAAAAAAAATATTTTTCGCAAAGGTATCGATAACACATTTATGCTGCATGAAAATTATTGGCGTACTGTTCGTATAGTTTTCATCGATATCATAACCCCTCCAAGAAAATATTCCTAGTGGCGAGCCTGCATTTAGGGGAAGAAGTGTTCATTTTGAAAATTTTGAAGGTGCATGAAAAATTACAACTACCACCCCGATGGCGAAGTCGTTTAAGCGCTGCCTCATGACCGTTCGTCGAAGTGGGTCCGAGTTCGAATGCCGGTGAGGCTTGGATGTTGTGTTTGTCTTACCGCGCTGGTTCTCTCAGTTCCCTGGAACCAATGGCCGTCAATTAGGCACTGATTGCGTATAATCCATAGAGTTGCTCATGGTGGTCGTTAAAATTCCAATAAAAAAAAAAAGTCTTATCCGAAGTAAAAATAATTTTTCAAATCGGGCGTTTATGATAAATGGGGAAAATTAAAATTCACATTTGCCCTTTTATCGGGAAAACTGTTTTTTTTAGTGGGAACTCATGCACAAAACGTTGTTTTTCCTGAGTGAGATCTACACAAAAACGAATGTTTAGGCAGAGTGTTCGAGGCTATCTGTATATTTAAAACACAAGGCTGTTTATTTCTACAACCCACCAGCGCCACGCACTGGAGCGATTTTCGTGATATTTTTTTTAAAAATGAAAGGTACTGACCCACAGATTTGTTATCGCTAATTTTTGTTGTCATAGGTAATTTTTTTATGTTACCATGGCATTTTCTTTGCACACGCCGTTCGTTATTGTGGCGTTTGTTCTCACTTCAGTATTTGTAGCGCCATCTGCCTTTCTGCGTTGGTCGGACTTGGAACTAAGCCCTCCGTTATCAACTACGTAGTTGCAATTATTCGTATCGATTCAGTAGTTTTCGAGATTTGTAAAAAAATCCCGCATGTTATCGTGGACTACTTTCTTTCACGTTGGGTGTGAACAGGTTGTATGCAAACAAAGTGAAACGATACACCTGAAATCGGGAATTACTTGAAAGCGATCTGATTCTTTAGTACAGCCAAAAATATTAAAAAATACTAAAACATAAACGAAATAGTCTATGTCCACCGGAAAGAAATAAGTTTCCCAACTGTGAAAGAATTATCTAATTCGGTTCATTGGTTTTCGAGATTACCTCAAACACACAAAGTTTCTCCCTTTATATAATTAGTATAGATTATATAATTACACGAAAAAATTGTTAAAACCAAACTGATGAAATAAATCACATTTTAACCTCATTGTGTAGTTATCTAGACACGATATCATTTTGGGTCACTGAAAGAATGCCTCAATACTCCAATGGAAGCCCATCAACGACGGATAAGCACATGTTTATACAATAATGAGGAACGTCATCGTTAAATTTGTATACGAGTAGTTGGAAAAATCAAAAATCAATGAGAATATTACGAACATTTTGTTGTCGGTGACCCATCTTATACACTGCCCATTAATAATTCAACCGCTTATTATATTTATGCATTTTATTACGATTCGTGTTAAATGACACGAAACAATTTCAGTCAGTCTTTTCAACCGTGCATGGCACGGGTTACATTGAGTGGCCAAATTATTATGATAACCAGACCATTTTAGGCAAAGTAACTATCCAGCAGATGCTGCTGACGCAAGATGGCTGAATCGGTATGAAAAGGAAAAAAACTTAGAGCATGCAGAGACCAATGAAAGCGCGCACTAAATAATGTGTTAAAGACGCGATATAACGGACTTTGAACGTGGGATGACCGTAGTTGCTCGAAGCATTGGTGAGAGTATTAGAAAAATGGCTGCACTTGTGAAATCTTCGAGGTCAACACGTGTTAAAATTTAAAGAGGGGACCACTAGTCAAAAAGCCGCGTCTGACAACAAGGCGTATGTTCGTCAACTGCTACTGGATGCTCGAGCCGAGCGGAGAGTAGGTAGAATTATTCAGTCAACCAGACGGACAACAATTCCTCAGAGTACAGTTAATCTGAATCACGGACAAAGCCCGGTGGCCTCTCAAAGTACAGTCCGCCGCATATTACTTCGCATGGACTACAGAAACAGACGGCCTGTCTCTAAGGTAGTGCTATCTGCAGCGGACAAAGAGAAACGTCTCCTCAGGAACACAAGAATTGGACAGTAAATGAGTGGGAAAGTGTAACGTGGTCCGACGAATGACATTTTCAACGACGCCATGCAGGTGGAAGGGGAGAATATAAGGACAGAAGCACAACATCATGGACCCATATCAAATCGTCACTGTTCTTCAAGTTGTCTGAGGCAACGTTATAGTCTGAGGAATGTTTCCGTGGGAGTGTGTAGGCACGTTGATTCGTGCGGTGGAATTCCCGACCGCCCAAAGGTATCTAAATATCAAACCAAACAAAATTCATTGATCTTTCAACGTTTATAAGTGAGTCATGGAAATATTATCATTGGCCGCCACCGGGAATCGAACCCAGGGTCTTTCAGTTACACGCCGGACATGCTACCACTACACCACAGCTGCCTCTAATTATCCAGACTCACAAACTAGTAACTGTCGAACCACACGGAAGGTTGCTTCATGGAGCCATGCACAATGCTGCGGATTCACCAAAGATGGTAAGCAGCAACTGAACAAATAATTAGGTGGAGAATAATTAATTAATACACACAATTGACGTGGGTTAGGAGCATCAAACAGAAATCATCGCTCTTTCCACGTTTATAAGTGAGTTACCGAAAAATATTCACCGGCCGCCACCGAGAATCGAACCCAGCTGGTTTGGCAGTTAGTCGTTTGTGAGTCTGGAGAATTCGAGGCAACTGTGGTGCAGTGGTAGCATATCTGGCGCGTAACTGGAAGACCTGGGTTCGATTCCCGGTAGCTTTTCCGTGACTCGCTTATAAACGTGGGAAGTTTGATCATTTCTGTTTGATATTCCTAACCCACGTAAATTGTGGGTATTAAGTATTATATCAATGTCCAGCAAGTCCACCCTATATCAATGTCCAGCAAGTCCAACCTGTTAATTTAAATGTTTATTCAAATGGAAATTGATACTTAAAGCAGGACAGTGCTTCATGCCAGAGTGTATATCATCATCATGATAGTCATTGTCAAGCATTATCAATCCACTGCTAGACGAAGATCTCCCCAAAATGGCCTGTCTTATGCCAGTCTCTTCCATTTTACTCCCGCATGTTTTCGAATTTCATCCACCCATGTCCCACGTGGTCTTCTTCTGGGTTTCTTCCTATCCCTTGGAATCCTGTCTAAAATTTTGTTTGTCCATTGGTGGTCAGTCCTTCTGGCAATATGTACATCCTATTGCCATTTCAGGAATTTTACTCTGATCACGATGTCTTCTACTCATGTAATTTTTCTGATTCCCTAGTTCCTCCTCTTATCTCTCCTGGTTACACCAAGCATGCACATCTCCATACTGCTTTCAGTTGTCGGCAGTCTTTGTATGACAATCTTAGTTAAGTTCCACGTCTCTACACCATCCGTAAGCAGTGGAAGGATGCACTGACCAAACATCATTCCTTTAAGACATAATAGCGTATTGCTCTTAAAAATTGTTCTGTTTCTTCAAAAACTCTCCATCGAAGTTTTATTAGCAGATTAATTTCTTCATTAATGTGACCCTCGCTTAATACTTGCTGTCCAAGAAAAATGTAGGTGTCGGTTATATCCAGTTTTTCCCCATCAGTTGATAAATCTACATTTCTTCTAAAAGCATTTTACATCAGTTTTGTCTTCTGAAAGTTCGCTTTTAAACCTATTACCTTACTCTTGTCAGCAGGTTCCTGTATCATACTTTTAAGCTCTTAAGGGTAGCTTCAAAAATGATTATGACCAGCAAAACGAGAGGTGCGTTAAATAATCTCCATTAAAGTTTATACCTTTGTTTTCCCACTTTACTAATTGAAAGACATTTTGCAATGTGGTATTAAAGACTTTGGGAGATATGGTGTCACCTTCTCTCACTCCCTTTCCAATTTTTATTGGTGCTGTATAGTCAAATAAAAGAACCTTTGCACTTGCATTTTTATGATGTTAATAATAATAATAATAATAATAATAATAATAATAATATATGCATATTCAATACCGCAGGATTTCAAACCATTGTAACTACTGATGGCTTCACGGAATCAAAGGCCTTTTCATAATCGATAAAAGCCATGCATAATGGGAGTTCATATTCCCTCGATTTTCAACTGGTACTCTCAGTACATGAATGTGATCTGTATTGCTGGAGCCAATCCTGAATCTAGCTTGTTCATTTAGTGAAAAAATACGGTAACCCCATCTTTCCCCGGAACTCTTCCCCGTTTCATGTTTTTGATTTCATGAGTAACTTCTGCTTTAACGACTGGAAGAACTCTTGTTCTGGTACCTTTCTTAATGTCTGGAATACATGTATCAGTTCAATTTCATATAATTTTGAGTAGAAATCTTTCACTCTTTTCAAAATTTCACCTCTATTTCTTGTTACAACATCATCTTCTTTTCTCAGTGCCATAATCGATTTTCTTCCCTTACTGAGATGTCCTTTTGCTCTCTTCAGGCTTTGGTTGTTTTCAATTCCTTTCCTCACTAGTTCACATTTGAATTTCCTTACGTCTTCAGTGATATTTCTTCGTACTGTATTGCATAGCTCTATATATTCCATTTTGGAAGTCACATCTCCTTTATTTTTTCCTCATCTGTCTTATCTTCCACATCAGCATTTTTGTTTTTCCTAATATTGTGTTCATATGCAGCTGGTCCTTAGTACCAGCTATTTTTGTTGCTGTTTCGATCAGAGACTTGGTTAGTTTTCTGTTAGCTTCAGCGATGTATACTTCTTCCAACGTTAGACCTTCTAGATGAGGTAATTTGTTCCTCAGTTTCGATTTGAAGGTATCATGATGTTTTTTTAAGATTGGTCATGTCAATACATTTTGCTTGTTTTATAAGCTTGTGACGTTTGAGTTTAGTGTTGAGGTGCATTTTACACCTCACCATTCTATGGTCACTACCTGTATTGAACTTGTTCAGCACACTGCAGAATTTCATGACGAATTCCTTGTTGCACATAAAAAAATCAACTTCACTTCTATACCCATTGGGATGCGTCTATATCCATTTTCTTTGGGCCTTTTTCTTGAAAAAGGAGTTCATGATGCAAAACCATTCTGCATCTTCAAACTCCACAAGAGTATTTCCACGCTGGTGTCTATTTACGTGACCCAATTTACTTACTGAAGTTTCATTCTGCTGCTGCTGCTGCCCTACTTTAGCATTGAAATCTCCCATAATGATGTTCATGTGCTGCTTGCCTTTATTATTTATACACTCCTTATGCATAAATAATAAAGGCAAGCAGCACTTGAAGATCATTATGGGAGATTTCCAGAGAATAGCCACATGGAAGGCAGCCATGCAAATGATTAAAGATTCGTGAAATTACGCATGCCCGCGCGTCCAAGACCGGCGCTCTAATAGCAATCCTTGGGTCTTATAAAGCGCCGCGCAGGGAACTCCACGATCGTGCCGAAGTGCACAGTAAGAGTCAGGTGAGATTCCTGAGCGATAGACATGCCGAGGAGCCGCCGTAGATGTGTGTACAAGCAACTGACAGAGTTTGAACGAGGCCGTATCGTCGGAATGAGAGAGGCAGGATGGTCGGCGCGCTGAATCGCTGCCATTTTGGCCGGTCGTACAGACGGTTCGATCATGTTGGGAGCAATGGACACGGGAAGGCCCCCAGACACGGTGGACAGGCTCTGGACGTCCCAGCCACACCATCAGCAGAGAGGACCGTGGAATCGTAAGAGCGACACGCACAGATGCAACGACGTCTTTGTCTAATATCCAGAGACATCGTGCAGCTGTACAAAGAACTCCTGTGTCCGCCAGAACCATTTCTAGACGCCTATAAGAGGCAAATCTGAGCTCTCGAGGCCCTTACATTTTCTGATTAACACCTGACTATCGTCGGCGTCGATTGCAGTCGTGTCAGCAGCGATCAACGTAGAATGCTACTGACTGCGACGTATAGTATTGAGCGACAAATGCCGCTTCTGTATGGGAACGGACGACGATTGTGTCAGATTGTGGAGGACCTCAGGTGAACACTACAGTCCCAACCTCACTGTACAGTGGCACGCTTCCCGGACTTCAGGCGTGATGGTCTGGGGAGCCATCGCGTATGACAGTTGGACTTCCCTCGCAGTGTTCCGAGGGACGTTGACAGCCCAGCGCTACGTACTGGAGATCCTGCGGCCCCATGTGCTGCCTTTTCTAAGGGACCCACCCGGAGCCATTTTCCAAAAGCTTACGCCCGTCCGCACACGGCTCGGGTTTCTTAGGACTGTCAATGTCATGGTCCGACGCTTTCGTGGCCTGTCAGGTCGCATGACCTATCGCCCATCGAGCACGTGTGGGACCAGATGGGACGCCATATGTCTCCATGTCCCAGTGCTCGTGATTTAGAGCGTCAGTTGCAATAAGTTTGGGCCAATCTGTCCAATGATAACATATGACGTCTTTTTGACTCCATTGCGCACCGTACCACCGCATGTATCCGAGCACGAGGCAGTCCAACGTAGTACTAACGCTGACCGGAATGTGTACGGTAGGTCCGCGGGACATCATCCTGCTGCTGTGATATTGTAATCACTTCTGTCCTTGGTATGTACCATCTCAATAATAAAATCTCATTTCAATCGGACGCCTCCTTCTTGGTGCGCGGATTTTTATGGCAATGAGCGTATGACGAATTTCCTGGAAAAATTCTTCGATTTCTTCCGCAGGATGACTTGTGGTGGGTGCGTAAGCTTGAATAATCTGTGTTTGGCATCTTTTTGAGAGTTGGATAACGAGTCGCGCAGCTCTGTCAGAGGAAATTTCAATTTCTAGAGCTTTATCCTTCAGTTTCTTATTTATTATAAATCCAACTCCCCTGGATCTGCCGGTAACTGTCCCGAGATAGTAGAAGATATGTCCACTTTTCTGTGGAATGAGATCATTTCTCCTTACCTCACATAGCCCGACGATATCACACTTAATCTTCTGGAGTTGCTCCTCCAATTCAAGAAGCCTTGATTCAGTAGATAGAGATCGTCCATTGAACATAACCAATCTCAGCCTCAGACGGCAGCCTAATCATGTCCACCGGTGATTCTTAGCACCCACTGTCATCAGTTCGCACTGGACGCTGCCTTGGAAAATTACATTCCACCCACCGGAGACGGAGGGCCAAGTTTTAAGTTGTGGAAGCTTTGGGGGTGGGGGTGGGAGTTGGCCATAACTCACCACGCTGGCCAAGTGGGTTGAAGAGTGTGTGATAACATTTCTCTAATTCCGATGGTATAGTTATGCCGGTATTGGCGGTCGTCAGAGCCTCTGTAGTGGGAACAGAATGCTCCGCGAGAAGGCCGGGTTGACGTTTGTCAAGAAGAGGCTATGATATATTACGCATCACCTGGCTTTTCATCCCCAAACATATATCGACATATAAATTTCCCCAACCAGAAGGAGGTGTGCTACAAATATGCAAATCGACTGCCATTGACGGCCAACCATCGCAGAGCTCATCTGGTTTGGTGCCGAAGTCAAGCAAACTGGGGTCACAAATGGACCACTGTACTGAGAAAAACGTTTTGTTAATTCAACGAAAACACTTTGTCGATATATAGTCAACAAAAAATTATGTTGAATTAAAAAACAATATTTTGTTGGAAATTGTTGTTGATTTAATAAAATTTATTATCACGACAAATCGTTTTGTTCATTTAACAAAATGATTAGGTCGATTTTGGGGCATTTGTTTGATTCAACAAAACATATTGTTATCGTGACAAAATACACTGCTGGCCACTCAAAATGCAACACCAAGAAGGAGGCATCCGATTGGCCTGAAATTCGCAGCATGCGTCACCCGCGAGAGAACATGCAAACAATTAGCATTGCAGAGCATATGCAAATCATGTGCGCCCGGCACGCCACCGAGAAGCACTATCAGAAGGGTGCACAGAAGGTGGGGTGTAAGTACTGGAAGTGTGTTGTCCTGTTAGCTCAATCGTTTCATCTTTGTATCAGTTGTTATGTATCCAGTAAATCTGGCTTTGCTATCTCGTGTCCTTCTTGGTGTTGCATTTTGGGTGGCCAGCAGTGTATTTTGTGGCTGCAACAAAACATATTGTTATCGTGACCAATAAGTTTTGTTGCTATAACAATATGTTTTGTTGGATCAAACGAATTCCCCAAATCGACCTAATCATTTTGTTAAATGAATAAAACTTTTTATCGTAATAACAATAAATTTTGTTAAATCAACAGTAATTTTCAACAAATTAATTTTACACATTCAACAACATTTTTTGTTGACTGTATATCGACAAAACATTTTGTTGATTGAACAAAATTTTTGTTGAATTAACAAAACGTTTTTCTCAGTGTGTAGTCTTCAGTGACGAATCCCGCTTCTGTCGGGTGCTATGGATCGTCGGACCCGTGTCTGGCAATACCCTAGTTAACGGAGGGATCAGGTTATCGTTCGCGAGCTCCACGCCGTCCGTCGGGCAGGCATCATAGAATGGGGGGGCTACTGCGCATGGCATCAGGTCGCCTCTTGTCGGCATCCCGGGCACACTGACAGCTGCACGATGCGTTAGCGGGGTTCTGCAGTCAATTTTGATACCATTCCTGAATGGCGTACATCATCCCATTTTCCAAAAAGACAACGCCCGTGTACACACCGCTCGGGTCTACAGATAATGTTAGCTACATATTCAAACACCGCCATGGCCCTCAAGTTTCCCCGATTTGTCCCCGATTGAAATCCTGTCGGACTAGATTAGATGTCCTCCGCACTTGAATCGGCCTGCGCACAACCGCGATGAATTATGGGAGCAAGTCAACCGTGTTTGGCGTTCCATTTATCAGGTCGATATCCGTCGATTGTATGACCCATCGCCACGCCATATAACTGCCCGTATTGCCGATTAGGGCTACGCAACCACTTACAGAGGCGTATCCATGATAAAAACTGTTCGTGGTTGAAAATAAGATCCAGTTTAACACTTATGTATTCCTATTTGCATGCTCAATTTCACCCCTCTATCCTCATTCCTTTTATGTAGACAATTTCAATGCGAGTAGTTTATATATATTAACTCATCATCAAAGAAATAGTTGTACCCAGGAGGACATGTCGCAATGCAATGCTATTCGGGAGAAAGGTAAATGTTAGCAGGAACAATTAATTATTAAACATTGAAAGTGATATGGGCGATATTTATTGAGCTAAATGCCAATAAGTAGTGTCTCTCAATATGGCGTCGGGCAGCCATGTTTGCTGGTACAGCATGCCAGACGTCTCAGCATGGAGCTGTACAGGTTCCTAATTGTGTCCTGCGAAAAGCTATCCCACGCAGCTTGAATCTTCTCACGCAGTTCCTGCAGATTGTGCGGTAGGGGTGAAGTGCTGATAGTGCGTCCAATAGCATCCCACACATTTTCAATCGGCGATAGGTCTGGCGATGTGGCTGGCCATGGCAGAATGTCAGTGCCTTGAAGTCAAGTTCTCGGACGTTGTCCTGTTGCAAAATCGCACCGGAGTGAGTGTTCAGAAAAGGTAAGGCCACTGGTTGTAGGACCTCATTAACGTAACGTTGGGCTGTCAAAGTAAATGAATGAACACCAAAAGTGATCTCGCATCGTACTCGTCACTGAAGATCACCCGCTGCCATTCTGAGTGGCTTCATGACGGTCTGGAACGATATCATTTCAGTCTTTGGCGACGATCCAATGGCGTTAAGAGCAGTCGTTGTAATGGTATACGTGTGTGTAATCTTACGTTGTGCAGCCGACTGCCAATGGTGCTGGCACTAATCGGACGATACATGGAGGGTACCACTGCTCGCTGAATATCCGCAATCGTGGCTGTTGGGTCACACCTCGTATGTCGGAATACCTTTCGGTCTTCTCTCTCCATCGTTTGTCTAGGTCTCCCAGACACTTCCTGTCGTTGTTCTGTCCCCTGCAGCCAACAGAGTGCAATGATGATATCCGCATGACCGGTATGGCGCACAATAAGGAGATAAGAATATCCCGCTTCCCGGAACCCGAAGATGCGGTCCCTCTCGAACACCTACAACTTCTCGAGTTGCTTCCGAACATTTTTTTCCGAGGCATACTTCACTTGCAAAGGATGCAACCAACATAAAGCGCGTGTAGGAATACCAAGCACGCGCAACGGGACGACCTTATATAGCCGGTAAAGCACAGCGCTACGATCATTCCTTGCTTGCGTCACATGCGCGGCCGATGCTATAGTTGCATCATTTGCATGTCTGCCGATGTCAAACCTACCCACCATGTTTCATTGCTGTAGGTTGCTTCCTTCTGGGTGCAACTATTTTTTTTTTTTGACGATGAGGTTATTTTAAAATTGCACAAGTTGAGATTTCGACAAAATGAGAAACGACAGAATAGGCCATTCAGCCAAGCACACCACCTATGTCTCATCCGTGACTCAGTCCAGATATGTCAGTCCCATATTTCATCCGTGAATCGGTCCAGTTATGTCGGACGAATGGTAATTATGTCGGACGATCCGTGACTCGGTCCAGTTATGTCGGACGATCCGTGACTCGGTCCAGTTATGTCGGACGAATGGTACACCACCTATGTCTCATCCGTGACTCAGTCCAGTTATGTCAGTCCCATGTCACATCCGTGACTCAGTCCAGTTATGTCGGACGAATGGTAAGAAGCCCGCAGTGCAGCCACTCGGCGTCCGAGATGCTACTACGGCGTCCGAGATGCTCTAAACAGATTCAGCATTCGTATGAGTCCCTTTTTTTGCTGAAATCGTATTGTGTTGCTTTAGATATTCCTCCTCCAATGATATAATCAATATCTGTTTTCTCAGTGCTTAAAAGAAAGCAAAAAATGACATACTAATTTTTGGCAAGATTTATGTATCACTGAAGCAGGCTACGAGCACTTGAGAGGATTCAACTCCTAGCACAGGTTTCACAGTAAAAGAGTGGCAGAACGAAAGGTGCTCCACAGAAGAAATTATTTTAGTTTTCAGAACTTCAGTTTAAACACAAGAGTTAGAAGAACCAGGACATCGTTATAAAGAGGAAAAATATGCGCTGAAGTGGACGAGCCTGAATCCTTATAAGCTGAGAGGCATTAAAAGCGTAGCTAGCTCGCTGTTAAAATTAAAAGAAACATAATTAATTTCCAAGTGGCGGATCTCAGCTGCATGGCTCCCTAATTAACTTTAGAAATCCAGTGTATAGAGAGCGCAAAAAAAAAAAAAAAAAAAAGCTTGAAAAACACTTGGTGGTTTCATTCGCCTTTTAGGAAGGGAAGGCATGGTATAATGTTAATCGTTCAATAGGGAATTCAACGTGATCCTTGACAAAGTAGTGAATTCTGGGTAATTTTGGAACGAACTGTTTTGATATCAAGAAAAAAATAACTTATAGGAAACACAGTTGTGAAATCCTGACAGTTTGGACGTGGCAAATGTTTTTGTACTGTACGTTATTTCTGACATTTATATCGCACATTTTTATCATTTCAGAAAATTAAACAAATGGAATAGCTTTTTTATTTCTAAAGAAATGTTTCTTTCGTTTCGAAACTATTTACTTAAGAAATATTCTACGAAACAATTCCCCGAGTCAGAGTGGCTTCACGAATAAAATGAAATGCCGCATTTATTATGCAAAAGTAAATAGTCTTAATACCAGTTTTACAGCTACGTTTCGTGAATACACTATTTTCTTATTCTGTCTGAAGCCCTTTATGCTATCCTACAAAGGAACGTGTTAATTTGTAATTGATTTCTATTTCTCATGGAGCACTAAGAAATAGTTAGTAAAAGATCCCCTGTCTGTACGATTCGATGAAATTCAAAGCGAATAACATAGCTATTACACTTTATTTATTCAATTCTCAGTAACAACATTTAAAATTTTGATGCTAACAAGTTCTTAACTAAAATCTGCGCAGTCTAATTTTCGATAAAATGCTTAGATTTCACAGTTGTTTAAGAAGAAATGGTAGAAAGGAAAGACAATTCCAAAGTTTAGATCCCATGAGAGCTGAAGACTTGTTAAACAGATAACAATGCATGATATTAATTAAAAGGAACATAATTTTTATTTCAAGAAATCAAGAAACAGCAAAATCACCCGGCTTTGCCCGTGTTTAACAAAGAATAATTTAGTCAGTTTCCGGGGTAGCATTTTCCAAGTTTTCCTTAAATTATGATTAGGATATATTGCCGGAAACATTATAATTGAAATACAAGCCAGTAATGGAAAAAGAAAACGTACTTAAAAAAGGAACAACATCTGTAATTGTGCTGGAAGAATTCGACTAAACCAGCAGTCTTCACTAACTGAGAATACCGGATATTTGATAGAAATCATTTTTCTATTGTGTTGTGATCTACGCAAAGTTCAGATTTTCGGAAGTGCAACTTCACTACAGAACCTGAAATTTGCAATACCAAGAAAGAATCTAACAATTCAAAAGAAATTTATATCACACATCCCTCATATTACAGGAAATAAATGATTACATTTGCAGAGACATCCAATATTTTTTCGCTTCAAAACTCAGTATCCTCAAGCAGCAATAACAGTCTCTACAGGGCGTAGTACTAAACGGAAGAGGTTTTTCATATCGTCCTGGGAAATTGCCTGCCAGGTTGTTCCTATGCAAGACCAGAGTTCATTTGTGGTGACTGACGGAGGCACTTGAGCAGCCACTCGCTTAGCTACCATGTCCCAAACTTGCTTGTTCGACGACATGTCCGGCGAACGTGCAAAACCGGAGAAGCGGTATATGCTGTGCATGGAGGAGGTCTTGGATATTCCGGGTCACATGTGACCGAGCATTGTCCTGCTCGAATACAGCGCCAGGGCAACTCTGAAGGATAGGTGCCCTCTCTGTCTCTAAAAAAACTCAGAACTGTGATTTATCTTTGGCTGTAATAGGGTTTCTTCAATTCATGTCGGGTGGAATCGCTAATTGGACCCAACGATAGTCGAACCATGACGCTGGGTATTGGGATGGCACGACGTTGCAAAACTCACGCTTCAAGATGCCGTTCACCACGATATCTTCGAACACGTATGTGGCCATCATGGTGCATCAAGGTGATTAGCGATTCGCAGTAAACACGGCTGTTGCCAATCAATTTCTGTGCTCGGGAACCATTGCAGCTTGACGTGTGTGTGGTTCAGGGTCCTTAGGATGAGCTACTATCCACCAATTCTCTGTTAAACAGAGGACGTCGGTCTGTGCTGCAGAACAAAGCCGGAGCTGTGACAGTGCTCCACTGCACAGCTGACAGTGTAGACTTCGATGTGCGATCGGTCACTGATATGGGGTACAGGTGTCTGTCATCTAGTGCAGTCATGCGATTTTTCGATCCGTTTCCCGGATGTCTGTGCGGCCGAGCCTCGTCTGTCCACTGACGCCATGTTGGCATCACTGTACGGGAATTTCGTCCCATGTGAGAAGGAATTTCGCTGTAGAAAAGTCTAGCTTCTCACATCCAAACAACCCTTCCTCGCTCAAAGTCTGCCAGGTGTTCATAATTAGACTTTCTTCCACGACGGGACATAGAGAGAGACACAAGAAACACCCATTCGTCTCAACGTCGGATCTTCACTGGTTGCAACATTTCGTTTGAGCCAGCAACCAGTGAAGATCCCACATTCAGTCGGATCTTCACTGGGTCCTACTTTTCGTTTTGAACCAGCAACCAGTAAAGATCCCGTAATGAAGTGGGATCTTCACTGGGTGCAACATTTCTTTTGAGCCAGCAACAAGTGAAGATCCCACATTGAGTCGGATCTTCATTGTGTCGCAACATTTCGTTTGTACTAGCAACCAGTGAAGATCCCATAATGAAGTGGGACCTTCACTGGGTGCAACATTTCGTTTGAGCCAGCAACCAGTGAAGATCCCACATTGAGTCAGATCTTCACTTGGCGCAACATTTCGTTTCAGCCAGCAACCAGTGACGATCTCACAATGAGTCGGGTCTTCACTGGGTCTAACTTTTCGTTTGAACCAGCAACCCGTAAAGATCCTATAATGAAGCGGGATCTTCACAGGGTGCAACATTTCGTTTGAGCCAGCAACCAGTGAAGATCCCACATTGAGTCGTATCTTCACTTGGTGCAACATTTCGTTTGAGCCAGCAGCCAGTGAAGATGCCATAATGAAGTGGGACCTTCACTCGGTGCAACATTTCGTTTGAGCCAACAACCAGTGAAGATCCCACATTGAGTCGGATCTTCACTTGGTGCAACATTTCGTTTGAGCCAGAAAGCAGTGAAGATCCCACATTGAGTCGGATCTTCACTTGGTGCAACATTTCGTTTGAGCCAGAAAGCAGTGAAGATCCCACATTGAGTCGGATCTTCACTTGGTGCAACATTTCGTTTAAGCCAGCAACCAGTAAAGATCCCACATTGAGTCGGATCTTCACTTGGTGCAACATTTCGTTTAAGCCAGCAACCAGTAGAGATCCCACATTGAGTTGGATCTTCATTTGGTGCAACATTTCGCTTGAGCCACCAAGCAGTAAAGACCCCACATTGAGTCGGATCTTCACTTGGTGCAACATTTCGTTTAAGCCAGCAACCAGTAGAGATCCCACATTGAGTCGGATCTTCATTTGGTGCAACATTTCGTTTGAGCCAGCAACCAGTGAAGATCCTACATTGAGTCGGATCTTCTTTGTGTCCAACATTTCGTTTGAACCAGCAACCAGTGAAAATCCCATAATTAAGTGGGATCTTCACTGTGTCCAACATTTCGTTTGAGCCAGCAACCAGTGAGATCCCCCATTGAGTCGGATCTTCACTGGACCGGTCTTGGGTATGTTCGATGTAGCGCCCTCTAAACATGCCCAATTCAGAGGTCGCTTCTCCGAAACCGCATCCACATTTTCACTTATATTTCAATCGTTTTCATGTCCCAACCTGTTGGAAATATCATATATGTTTGAAACTAATACCAGCAGTCATTCATGGTGTTGCAATTGAGTTGGGTCTTCACTGGTCCGGTCAATTTTAACAATTAGTATTGTGTATTTATCCGTGAAAACCCTCTGGCTCAGACATTGAGTTTTCTTCGATTTAGAGACAAGATGAAGAGGTTTTAATTTTTGCCAACTCTGTAGCAATTAACATAGCGTTTGCTACGGGAAAAGCGTGGGTTTTGCAGGTTGATTCCAAGAGTTTTTAACGATTTATCCTGTGATTGCTAATACTCGTGGCAAAACTGAGAGGAACAGAAAATTCTAGGCTTTTAAACGGTAATGAAAGATCAGAGGAAATATTGAATAGCATGGTATTAAAACATGGTTTCCAGTAGCATCCCAGCCGTGATGACAGCTCTGATGACATTTTATATGAGTTCCTTGACTGTCAGTATTGTTCCATTTCAGAGTGTTGGTGGATCCAGATTATTTCCAGATAAAGTAAGTGAATCAATATTCAAGAAGACGTAGGAGAATGCGCAAAATCAGAAATAGCAATGTCCAGCTTTGAAGAAATGAAATGCGAGAAATTTAAATTGTCCTTATATTTCGTCCCTTGTTTCGATTTCATGCAGCCCAAGCGGCGCAGTGGTATAAGCGCTGGCTTCAGACCATTCGTCTATGAATGGTCCGGGTTCAAATACCTATGAAGCATAGATTTTGTGTTTGTCTTACGACACAGTCTTTCTTTCTTCCCTGGAACCATTGGCCCTAGATCAGGGAACGCGACTGCTGATATCCCATTGAGTTGGTCACGGTGGTCGCTAAACCTGCAAGCAAAACATATCTACTTTATTAATATATAATCTCTCTCTAAAAGTACTTTATTTAAAAAGTGAAACTATTTAAATTACAAATCGCTCGCGTTATGTAAAATTCGAAATAATGGTTGAATGAACCTAGTTTAAATTTTACTGCAGAAAAAAATGGGAACTATTTTTAATCGGTGGCGACGCACCGAGAGCAGGTGTCTAAAACATAGAAAAAATACCGCTGACAATTGCAGCTAAAGCATACTACACTTGAGAAGGAAATGTCATAAGAAATTTGCACAACCTTTTAAATCATCGCTCATATGCTCTCGTAGGTATTCTCCAGCAAAGATTAGTAGCATCAGTGTGCTAATCTTTGACGGAGAAGACTCGTAGATATGAGAAATATTGGCACATATAACTTAATGATAATAACAACATAATAACAACAAGCTGTTGTTATTATTTTTTTTTGTATTGCTTCTATTGGGTTTGAAGTGAAGTTCTCGTATTACAAGCACGATAGTTCAAAGAAATATTATTCTTTTTATGCGAAATATAATGATATATTCTTATAGAAGTGTGTAATGAAGTGACTTCGTATAAAAATGAAATGAACCTTTGTTGCGTGAATTCATGGCACAGATTACTGAAAGATTAAATTTTAACAATGGTTGAAAGCTTTAAAAATTAATGATTGATTAAAACTCGGAAAAGTCGAATTTGAGATAGAGGGTTCCGAAATGCCCATCCCATGTTCTTCCTATGGTGTCGTCTAAGTTTCGAGTCTCTATTCTCAACAGGTTTCTTCCGTAGGCGACTGACACGCAGAACTGACAGTCAGACACGATAAGTTTGTTATTATACACTGGTGTGCAAAAATTAAGGACAAAGAGGAGAAATTAACATAATAGCGGAATGAGCAAGCAGAACGAACCGAAACACCACTCAGGAGATAAACGAGGATCCGGACCGCTAGGGCATGCGCATATATGCAGCATGACGTAGGGCGGGGAGAGTGTTCGAAGGGTATAAAGCACACGGGTGGTGTACGCTCAACAATATGGTAAAAGCTTTTGCACCGTGTACATCGGTTTGAATGACGTCGATTTGCTGCCACCGTGTGATATGGACAACAGGCAATCCAGTCGACGACATCTGGATTACTTCACCCGAGGTCGTGTCATTGGGAAGTTAGAAGAAGGTCGAAGTGAGACTAGTGTGGCCGAGGAGTTCGGGATCGCTCATAGCATCGTTTCACGAGCTTGGAGAGCATTTCAAGCGACAGGAACAGCTGTCCGAGAGTTTACCAGTGGTCGTCCACGAGCAACCACGGCGGCGGACGACCGGTATATTGTCTTACAGGCGAGAAGAGACAGACGGCTGACAGCGGGAGAAATCGCAAGGCACATGCAACAGACAACTGGACGTACGTTATCGTGTTTTACCGTGGTCAGGAGGCCGCACAAATGTGGTCTATTTGCATGACGACCAGTACGGTGTATGCCACTAAAGCCTGCTCATCGGAGACGGCGGTTTCTTTGGTGTCAGTAACACAAGAACTGGACACATCAGCAATGGGGTTGAGTTCTCTTTACGAATGAGAGCCGATTTAGTCTGACGAGCGATTTTGGACGTATACACATCTGGAGAGAGCAAAGAGCACGCAATCACACCTCCAACATCATCAAAAGGGACCGGTTTGGAGGTGGCGGAGTTCTCGTTTGGGGGGGGGGGGGTATCATGCTTGGTAGCCGTACTGAAGTCCACGTCTTCCAAGGATTTTCAGTCACTGGTGTCCGCCATTGTACCGAGGTTCTCCTGCCTCATGTGCTTCTGTTTAGAGGTGCTGTGGGTCTTGAGTTCCTCTTCATGGGCGACATCGCTACACCTCATCGTACAGCGGCTGTCGCAGAGCTGTTGGAGAGTGAAAATATTCAACGCATGGATTGGCCCGCAGAGTCCCCGTACCTAAATCCAATCGAACACGTGTGGGACCTTCTCGGGAGAAGCTTGGCAGCACGTCACCAGCCGCCAGCAGCGATTCCGCAGCTGCGATTGGCGCTACAAGAGGAATGGGCCGCGATGCCTCAACAGCACCTTGACAACCTCGTCCTCATAATGGACAGACGTTGTAAATCCTGCAACGCAGTCAAGGGTGATCATATCCCCTACTAAAGGCTGGATTTTTCTTGGCAGCCGCTTGTCACATGGACGTTTTTGTCTTCTGTCCAGTTGTGCTCGAAGATACCTTTTCAGTAAAGTGCCTTTGTATCCTTTGGATTCCCTGTTTGGATGGTTTTGCTCTCTTGTCCCATATTCTTACATCTTGGGGATCTTATGGTATGATCTGAGCCGATGTAGAGCACTTCTGCACGACGCTACATTCGAAAAACCGTCTCGTCCTTAATTTTTGCACGTCAGTGTAGAAATCCTACTCAGTGAGATAATTGTAGGAAAAAAAAAAGTAAGAAATGAAATATCTGTGAAACAAAGTCAGCGGTATTTTTATTGTTGCAAGGATCATCCAAGTCCCGAAATGTAGTAAAACGCAGGTGTGAAAGTAAAGTGCTTTACATTTGAGCATTTAGAAACAACATTAATATATTGTCTTTTACTGTGCGACTGCTAAAGAATGATGTAATGACATATTAGCGTAGGAATCATTAGAAATATCGTAAGGAACTAGTATGCTTCGGCAAATGAACAACAATGAATTTGAATCAGGTTAGGTCTCAAAGGTTTGCTTTTTAAAAGTTCGGAACGAAAGGTTTTGAGAAGCTTTGGGCTACTTTCAAAACATTCAAATTTTAGACGTTTTTTGTGCTCTTAGAAATTTCTCACTAAACTAATTTATATTAAGATATTCTTAGAATACTTCGAAGGCAGACATGGTAGCATGCTACAAATTATTAGCTTTCATTTGACGATTGCCAAGACAATTTGTATTGCAGAAATTCGAATGAAAAAGGAAAAAATTAATTAGAGTAAAAAACTGCAGTTCTGATTTATCTTTTGAAGAATCCGAACTCCTAATTGGCGACATGCAAAATAACACTTTCAAATTTCCTTTCGCAGTTCTAGAAAACCTAGCATTTAGAAGGAGATTTTTCTTCTGCTGAATGACTTAATAACTACGAAAAATCGCTTCTTCATTACGCAACTTGTTCTTTTATGACGTAAATCTTTCGTGAATGAAATGAAGCTTTGGATAAAACTGCTTCTATTTCCTTTAAGCTTTAACAGCAACCAAAGTTTTGTTAGCTACCGTAAAATTACACTTCATTCACATTGAAATCAGTTGTATAAGTCAAACTCAGTTTTTGGCAAAGAATAAAACTGTTTGGATAAGTTTCTCCAACTTTCAACTAGTTTTCCATTTAAATTCCGCGCTCACGAAGTCTGTAAGGAACGGCATCGACTTTTTGTCTTTGGCATTCGAAAAATGTGTAACCGGATTTATGTGCGGGTATTGATTTTTTTTAAACTGTAACTCCCAAACTGTTGATTTACATCATATTATCTTCTACAGAATTGCGGCAGTAATATCGTAGCGTTATATCACAATGCTCAGAATTAAGTAGACGATCAAAGAATCATTGTTTAGTGGATGGTTCCATTTAGTTGATGGCGAAATAATTTTCAACTAACGTGGAAAAACGAATTATTTTTTTAGTAAACTGCCTGGTCTCTGTCCATGAAACAACACAATGGCACCCAGCCAGTGCCGGATCAACTTTTTCGTATCTGGGGGTGCTTAAATTATCCTCCTTCGTGTTCAAAATTTCTCGACTTTCACTAAATCTTTAGCAGTTCTTAATTTGCCATACCACGGGGATCTTTTGTTCTTAATTTACCATCACCAACATCATCATCATTGTCAACCATTATCAATCCACTGCTGGACGAAGGTCTCCCCAAGTTTTCTCCACAACGGTCTGTCTTGTGCCAGTCTCCTCCATGTCACCCCCGCATACTTTCGAATTTCATCCACCCATCTCCCATGTGGTCTTCTTCTGGGTCTTTTCCTGTCCCTTGGAATCCAATCTAAAATTTCGGCTGTCCATCGATGATCTGTCCTTCTGGCAGTATGTCCAGCCCATTGCCATTTCAGGGATTTAACTCTGATCATGATGTCTTCCACTCTTGTCATTTTTCGGATCCACGAGTTCCTCTTCTTATCTCTCCTGGTTACACCAAGTATGCACCTCTCAATGCTGCTTTGAGTTGTCAGCAGCCTTTGTATGTCTCTTTTAGTTAAGGTCCACGTCTCTGCACCATACGTAAGCACTGGAAGGATGCATTGACCATACCAGTTCTTAATTTACCATACCCACCTTCGTGTTCAACATTTCTCGACTTTCACTAAATCGTTAGCAGTTCTTAATTTGCCATACCACGGGGGTCTTTAGTTCTTAATTTACCATACCAGTTCTTAATTTACCATACCCACCTTCGTGTTCAACATTTCTCGACTTTCACTAAATCGTATGCAGTTCTTAATGTACCATACCAGTTCTTAATTTACCATACCCACCTTCGTGTTCAACATTTCTCGACTTTCACTAAATCGTTAGCAGTTCTTAATTTGCCATACCACGGGGATCTTTAGTTCTTAATTTACCATACCAGTTCTTAATTTACCATACCCACCTTCGTGTTCAACATTTCTCGACTTTCACTAAATCGTTAGCAGTTCTTAATTTGCCATACCACGGGGATCTTTAGTTCTTAATTTACCATACCAGTTCTTAATTTACCATACCCACCTTCGTGTTCAACATTTCTCGACTTTCACTAAATCGTTAGCAGTTCTTAATTTGCCATACCACGGGGATCTTTAGTTCTTAATTTACCATACCAGTTCTTAATTTACCATACCCACCTTCGTGTTCAACATTTCTCGACTTTCACTAAATCGTAAGCAGTTCTTAATTTGCCATACCACGGGGATCTTTAGTTCTTAATTTACCATACCAGTTCTTAATTTACCATACCCACCTTCGTGTTCAACATTTCTCGACTTTCACTAAATCGTATGCAGTTCTTAATTTACCATACCACGGTGAAAAGAAAGTCTTATGCTTGTTCAAAAGTTGAACTTCCGTTTCTTGACCAAATTTTAATAAAAACGTGAAAACTAGGTAAATATGCAAGAACCAAGATGGTGAATATCAAGTAGACAGTAAAAGTTATGTGAACGCCGACAATGCAGCATTTCCAACCAAATGCAGAATGGAAAGCATACCAGTACAGAAAGAATCAGTATCATAGACTGAATATTACAGTAGGGAGATGATTTCGGGGCAGGGCTTGGAAAAATGTCGCTCTAGGTTAAACGCTCAAAGGAACTTACTGCAACAGACAGATAACTAATTAGCTCTTTCTGTACGGCGTATTCAGAAATGTTACGTAGGATAGGTATACCTGCATATTGTTTTACATGGTTGTCTTCTCTGTTTCAGACAATTCCTTTCATACATATGAGGAGTCCACATCTTCAGACTACAGTATTTTGTACCCTGATCAGCTGCGCGGAATAGCACATGCGGCTAAATGCAGCGGCGTAGCCAGGATTTATTTTGGGAGTGGTCTGGGATTCTGTCTTACACTGTAAGTACATGCCTGTGTTTCTCGCTATCTATCTATCTATATTTTTAATTAAATTTGTGTAACCTTTATTTGCAGTTGGATTCGAACGCACTTCATTCCACTCCGGAGCCACCGTTCTCCCAACTGAGCTACGATGGCAGGCGTATCTCTGCTTCATTGATTTGACTCATACATTACCTCAGTAGTACGTAATGTCTTGAGCAAGGCAGGTGACGAAATTCCAGGTTTCTGATCATCCGCCAGTCATGTTAGAAGGAGCACCTCATTATAGAAGAATTAATTTCATTTCATACATATGAGGAGAAGAATGAATTCCTATGACGATTTAATATCACTTAATATCCGTACACATCAACATGAAACTAGAAACAGGACAAAACTTGTTCCAATGTTTCCCCAGGACGAATCGGCTAAAACGAAAATAAACTACTTTGGTCCTAAATTGTGGAATTCATTGCTTGTTGACTTTAGATCTGTAAATAACGTTGACCTATTTAAGAACAAACTAAAAGTGCATCTTATGGGAAAAATTTAAATAAATAATGTTTTTGGACGGAATCACAGAAAAAGCCAAATGAAATGTATTGACACTTTATACAGTAATAATCTATGGTTTCTGGTTGAGTGTTCGAATCTGGGAGTGTTTGATCCCGAATCGAAATTAACTCAGGAATCAACTTGGTGTAATACTGGTATTAGATGGAGATCTTATGTATGTATTTCATTTTCACATATTATAACATTGTAAACTATCATCAATTAGACTGGTTTTGACACTGAAATATATAGGGCGGGGGTTAATGGTGGGGAGTCGAACTATAGAGAGGGTTGTGAGGGGGTAAATGATTAACTTTATGTAATCAAATGTTGTCACATGCTGGTTTGTCTTAGGGTTTGTAACTATTTTGTCAGGCAGAAGAACACTATGTCAGGCTTGGCCTTTTTCCTCCTTTCTTCAAATGTAGAAAACAATCATTAATTGTCACGTCCACATACACTATATTGACAAAAGTTACCGGACACCTAGAAGTGAAACACAACCGTGCATTTATTAACATGCATTAGTTCGGTGTCGGTCCGCCTTTGGCCTTAATGCATGCACTGTCCCTTCGAGACATGCTTTCGACAAGGTTTTAAAAACAGCGATAGGTATGTGCTTCCATTCAGTGCATAATTCTGCAGCCAACTGTTGCTTAGTAGTAGACCTTGGTACCAAACGTCTTATGCGGCGTTCTAATTCATCCCATAGGTGCTCTATGGGATTAAGATCAGTACTCTGTGTGGGCCAGTCCTCACACGATATCGAATTATCGTCAAACCACGCCGTAACAGTCCATGCTTTATGGCTCGTTGCATTATCCAACTGTAATAAACAAGGCTCAGTTCCATAGTATTGCCACAAAGTTGGTAGGGCGCAATTGTCCAGAGTATCGAAGTAGACGTGCTGGTTAACAGGTTTGTCCACGATAACCAATGGGTCGGGACCATACCACGAAAAACGCCCCAACACGAGTTCAGTGCCAGCTCCAAACGTGACCGTAGGAATAGTACACTGTGGTAAATAACGTTCCCCTGGCTGCCGCTATACCCACACACGGCCATCAGACTGATGGATCGTGTATCTGGATTAATCAGTCCACAGGACCCGTTTCCATTGATCTACGGTCCACGATATATGTTCTTTACACCATGCTATACGACGAGTAGCATTTCGAGTGAATATAGAAGGCTAATGAGCAGCCGCACGACCACGGTAACCCATCGCTTAGCTGTAACGATTCTCCTGAGGCTTCGACGTACCCTATCACTGATTTTCTGTGGTCTGCCAATACGTTTTGCTGCTTCAGGCACGCCATGAGTCTTCTACTAAGTCATTACATCCAAAACAGTTGATTTGGGTATCTTTAAATGCCTCTTGGTTATTCATTTGGACAACCCAGTAGTATAACACCCAACAATATTCCCTATCTCAAAGCCAGTTCTCTCACCTTGCAACATTTTCACTCAACCTCACAGTGCGATATGATCACGGTCAGCTGCAGGCTTGTTTTTATACCGTTTGCAGCTGTACAATGCATCGTAACAAAGCAGCGGATCGGTTCATTTGCTTTTAAAGGAGCGTTCGATGACTTTTGTAAATATAGTGTATATGCTGTGTATTTTGATGCGACAACTAAATAAACGAAATGAAATGAAATTTATGTTCATTACATGCATTGTGTGGAAGAACCGTCACAAATTTTTTTCGAACCTCACTGCCAGGAGATTTAAATTTGTTCAAGCTGCAAATCGACCTTCCTTTGCCGGCGGAACACACCTCCTCCTACTCCTGATCGTCTTTTATTTGAACTGAACAACACGTTCAGGCTTTTTGCTGCTTCATTGTCGATTTGACCTAAGGCGTTGCCTCTTAGTCCATCATCTGCGTCATTTCACGTAGTTCTTTCCCGAGTTTTTTTTTCTTAATTCTGTTTGCAAAAAAAGAAAAAAAAAAGAAGAAGCAAACCGGGAAAGTCGTTCTGTCCTGATAAAACTCCGTATCCGAGTACCTCTCGGCCGAATACGCAAATGATTAAAAAATAACGACCAGTGACTAAAACAGTGACTCCCCGCAGCGCATGGGAACCGTGCATCGAAGAGGGTATATAAAGACCAAAGCTCGCACTCAGGGGCAATTATGACAGAGGATTGAGGTTGCATTTTCGACAATGTCAGCTACCAGGGACCCAAATGGGTTATGATCATTTGCGCGTTTTTTGCAGGAGCTTCATTATCTAGAACGGCAGAAATAGTATGTGTCATATGGAAACCGTATCGAAGATTGCGACTACCTATCAAAAAGGGCACGGTGCGGCGTTGCTCCAATTGTGTAAATTATGGACTCCGTACGAAGATGTCAGATAGGGACAGGTGAACGTTGTCATAGCCGCCCCGGTGGCGCAGTGGCCTCTGATCATTCGTCCTAAAGGGGTCCGGGTTCGAATCGCGGTGAGGCATGGATGTTGTGTTAGTCTTACGGCACTGGCTCTCTCCCTTCCCTGGAACCAGTGACCCCAAATTAGGGACGGGAGACTGCTTATAGCCCATTGAGTTGCTCACGGTGGTCGTAAAACCTCCAATCAAAAAAAAAAAAAAAAAAAAAAGAACGTTGTCATAAATTATGCAGCACAAGCGCAAGATCGCGGCACCGAAAATGACAGCAGAATTGAACACCAATCGAAACGACCCGGTTTCCGTCTTAACAGTTCGTCGGTTACTCCATTGCTCCGGTATCTAGGACCGTGTCGCAATTCACAAAAGTCTGATTATGAAGAGCAATGCAACAAAATGTTTAGGTTTTGTTCAAAGCAAATAAAAAGTGGGTTGCTGAGACCGACAACTTGTCATTTGGTCTGTTGAATTATGGTCTTATTTTATTTTTCCACTGGTAAAGTGTACCTCTGGCGAAACCCTACGGGCGTGTACCTTCCTGACTCTGAAGTACGGATACGGATCCCTGATACTAAGGAGTGCCATATCATGACATTTCTCGGGGCCAGTGGCTATCTTGCAGGGTCGTGTCACATCTACACCCTAAGAATCGATTCTCGGGGACCACCTGAATACCATGTTGCAGGCATTGCTACCTCGTGACCGTCTTTTGTGTCAAGTAGAGTTTCCTTTCTTTACTGAACAATTAAACATACAACATGTTTTTCTGTGTTTTACAAACTTCAGTGTTTGCTGAGAGACAATATTCCAGAAGCAAGACTGGCAGCAAAAGCGACACAGATACATATCCCACAAACAATACAGATACATAAACATTTTAGGAAATAGCATAACATGGTGGGAAATAAATATGTAATTTGTTTTTATAACACAGAGAATTGAAATAAATTGTTTTGATGCAAAAAGTGTATAACGATAATTTATTTGGCAAATAAAAGTTTAATAAGTGAAGAATATAGCAGAAACACCACAAAGCAAGGTCCTCAGTAGAAAAAGGACACGCGCAAAGACAAGCGGAAATAGAAATATGGAGGGACACCATGCTGAAGCAACAAAACCCCAAGATAGAAGAAAAACAGGTTCAAGCAACAGCAATGGAAGTCACTCTGGACAAACAACAACCAACCAATTTTGAATTATGAATAAAACAGAAGCAAGAGGAACAAGTTCCTAACCCAAAACTCTCCAGTAGAGGAAGTTAACCGATGGAAGATCACAGAAAAACAGCTTAGATAAGAAACAAAAGTCACAACAGCAAAAAGTGAAAACTGAGATTTAAAACTTCCTGCCTAAAAACAAAACATCTCGTTTCGCACTAAATGACAATCTACAACCTAACATACAATAATAGCACATGGCCGAACAGACGATCTTCCAAAACAAGCAACAAAAAGCAAACACAATCGGAAGCAAGTCAGAGCAAGACAAAAATAAGTCTCCCAGGGACAGAGACACCCTAGAAAAGGCAAAGTGATGAAGCAAACAACCCAGCAGCAGTCAAACCCTGCACAAACACTGGGGAACTAGAGACAGGATTGAGGTTTCTCAAGCTAAAACCACAAGATCTTTTTTGGCACAACCAGACTCGGTTTAGCCGAACAGAGGACCATTCTAAGCATGCAACAACAACAACAACAACAACAAAAAAAAAAACGTAAACATTAAAAATCCGGCCACACAATTTCCTTCATCATACAAAATACATTCGGAAGAGAAGCATCTCAAAAATGACAGATCCAGAGGACCAGAATCCCAGAGTGACAGAGGTAAAGCAGGTAAACAAACACAAACCGGAAACCGTGTGGTGGCCTTAAAGGCTCACCAGAGTGAATTTTGATGACCCCTAGAGTAAATACTTACAATATAAAATAACCCACGCACCCGTGCATTGTCCGGAACGTGTCAAGGTGTGCATTGCAGAGCATGATGATGAGGTACAGCAGCCACCTTGACCATCTCAATCTCTAGACCTCAGTATTATTGAACATTTATGGGAATATCAGGAGCGAAAGGTGAGACTACAGTTTCCACCTTCAACATCCTCGTCACAGTGAGTTGACACATGTTTTACAGGAAGAATGATCCTAAATTTCAGTATCGTATGTACACTGGCGTGCAAAAATTAAGGACGAGTCGGTTTTTCGAATGTAACATAGTGCAGAAGTGCTCCACATCGACTCAAATCATACCATAAGATCCCCAAAATGTAAGAATATGGGACAAGTGAGCAAAACCGTCTAAACAAGGAATCCAAATGATACAAAGGCACTTTATTGAAAAGGTAGCTTCGAGCACAACTGGACAGAATACAGAAACGTCCATGTGACAGGCGGCTGACAAAAAAATCCAGTCTTTAGTAGGGGATATGATCACCTTTGACTACGTTGCAGGATTTACAACGTCTGTCCATGCTGATGACGAGGTTGTCAAGGAGCTGTTGAGGCATCGCGACCCATTCCTCTTTGTAGCGCCAATCGCTGCTGCGGAATCGTTGCTGGCGGCTGGTGACGTGCAGTTAAGCGTCTCCCGAGAAGGTCCCACACGTGTTCGATTGGATTTAGGTTCGGGTACCTTGCGGACCAATCCATGCGTTGAATATCTTCACTCTACAACAGCTCTGCAACAGCCACTGAACGATGAAGTGTAGCGTTATCGTCCATGAAGAGGAACGCAGGACCTACAGCACCTCTAAAGAGACGCACGTGATGCAGGAAAACCTCGGTATAATAGCGGACACCAGTGACTGAAAATCCTAGGAAGATGTGGTGGTCAGTACGGCAACCAAGCATGATACCGCCCCAAACGAGAACTCCGCCACCTCCAAACCAGTCTCTTTCGATGATGTTGGAGGTGTGGTTGCGTGTTCCCTTCTCTCTCCACATGTGTATACGTCCTGAATCGCTCGTAAGACAAAATCGGCTCTTATCCGTAAAGAGAACTCGACCCCATTGCTGAAGTGTCCAGTTTTCGTGTTCCTCGCACCACAGAAACCGCCGTCTCCGATGAGCAGGCGTTAATGGCACACACCGTACTGCTCGTCGTGCAAATAGACCACCTTTGTGCAGCCTCCTGGCCACGGTAAAACGCGATAACGTACGTCCAGTTGTCTGTTGCATGTTCCTTGCGATTTCTCCCGCTGCCGGCCGTCTGTCTCTTCTCGCCTGTAGGACAATATTCCGGGTCGTCCGCCGCCGTGGTTGCTCGTGGACGACCACTGCCAAACTCTCGGACAGCTGTTTATGTCGTTTGAAATGCTCTCCAAGCTCGTGAAACGATGCTGTGTGCGATCATGAACTCCTCGGCCACACTAATCACAATTCGACTTTCTTCCAACTTCCCAATGACGTGACCTCGGGTAAGGTCATCCAGATGTCGTCTACTGGATTGCCTGTTGGCCGTATCACACGGTGGCAGCAACTCGACGTCGTTCAAACCGATGTACACCGTGCAATAACTTTCACCGAATTCCTGTGCGTACACCGTCCATGTGCTTTATACCCTTCCGACCCCCACTCCTACTTCATGCTGCATATATGCGCATGCCGTACCGGAACCTAGTCTATCTCCTGAGTGGTCTTTCGGTCCCTTCTGCCTGCTCGTTCCGCTTTTATGATAATTTTACCTCTTCGTCCTTAATTTTTGGCCACCAGTGTATATGACTGGTATAAGTCTGTTGCAAGTCGAATTGCTTCTGTTTTGAAAGCCAGAGGTAGGCCTACAGCTGATTAATAAAACGTTCTTCAGTAATAGTGAATATTTTCATTATTTTGACGAACCCTTGTCTCTGTTTATCAGTATTTGCTCCAGAAGAAATTATATTTATATGAGAGGCTGAGGGTTTTCCGGGATATCGTTGAGATAGGAAAGTGTTCGCTATCTGGAAACCTGTTGGCACGTGGAGATAGCCAATCGAACGGAACTTATTCTTGTATCTATTAAATTTTTTGACGTCTAACCAAGGACTTCTTTCTGGAGTTACTCTTTGTCGTAGATCTGTAGTAATTGCTGACTACAGAGAAGGTTCCAGAGAAAGGAAAGAGAAGGGAAAGAGCCGGTTCCATTAGATAAACACAACATCCGTGCCTAACCGGGATTCAAACATAGACACATCACGGAAAAATGGTTAGAAGCCAAAGCTATAGACCACTGGGACACTGGGCCAGCAACCCGGAGTTTTCATCATGATGTACCTAATGCACCTCGGGTAAAAACAAGCCCAACATAATTAGAAATTTTGTTAAAGTGAATTTGAATTCTTACCTTGGGTGTGCTGCCATTTAATGCGGTTTTTCACTTTTAATTTTCTTTTTGTTTAACATTTTCACAATTTTTCTAATCTTTGAAGCCTTAAACAAGAATACTCCAATGGGTGATAGAAGAAGCATGCTAAAAATTTAAACATTCACAGTTTTAACATTTCTAATATATACGTGGAATGGCAACATCTCCATTAAAAAGGCACAAAATGCGGATTGAAATGTAACGTGTGCTTATGCTAATGTTCATCGTGTCTTTGGAAGTTTAAGAAACTAGCACGCATCAGAAAACAGACTTACACCTATTCATTCGAGATCAATTACATAAAAAGGATTAAAGCAGTCTCAAAGGGTGTGAAAAAGCACTTAGGGAAACACCAACTCCAATATATAAGTAGGTAGAATATAGGAATGCAGGTTATACGCCACATATAATAACACAATTTAATACAGTAATATATATTTTATTTTGATCCGTTAATAGGTGTAAAGATTACAAAACATTCGCAAGCTTTCACTGCCAAAGGGCAGCTTCTTCAGGCTGCTCAATATACACTGAAGAGCGATTGAATTAGAAATACCTGTCTAGTAACGTATAACACCACCTTTCGCCCTGATGACCGAGGCGATACGTCTCGGCATTAACTCGACAAGACACCGGAGGACGACATACGGATTCAAGACCCCTGAACAAGCTCCTACAGTTCACGGAGATTTAATGGAGGGCGTCAGAGCCTCGAACATCTCTCTCGATGGCATCCCAGATGTGCTCGATGGCATTGAGGTCAGGTGACCTAGTTGGCCAAGGAAGCGAGGTCACGTCGGTGGAGTGTTCATCCAACCATTCGCATACAATTCTGGAGCGATGGCACGGTGTATTGTCTTGTTGCAGGATGAGGTCCCCAGTGTGATGTTGAAGACACGCAAACGGGAGCAAATGGTCGTCCAGGATATCCCGGTAACATTGACCTGTGATGGACGATGTCACACGTACCAAGGGTCCCATTTCAGTCCACGTAAACAGTCCCCAGACGAGAATGCCATCCCCACCAGCTGGAAGAGTACCCTGCTGGCAAGAAGGATCCATCGCTTCATGTGGTTTGCGCCGTACTCGTATCCTGCCATCCGCATGTACCAACGTGAATCTCGACTCAACAGTCCAGGCAGCATTTTTCCACATGTCTAGGGTCCAGTGGCGATGTTCCCGCGCCCATGCTAATCTTTGCACCCTGTGATGTGCGCCCAGCAGCGGTACCCTAGTGGGACGATGGCTTCTGTATCCCAGAGCGAAGAGATGGTTTTGGATGGTGTGGCTGCTTACACGTTTTTGTGCATCAGCGTTAAATTGCGGAGTGATTTATTGCACTGTGGCCCGTCTAACCGCTATTACAATGCGAACTAACCGACGATGACCGCGCTCATCCACACGCTGCTGTCCACGGCAGTTGGCCCTTTGCAGGGATGGTTTTACCGGATTTGATGTACTCACGGTGCGCCCGTGACACAGTGGCTCGTGAAAATCCCGGTGTCTGCACGACTTCCGAGATGGAGTGACCCATTCGTCGGGCCCCGACAATTTACCCATGATCAAATACGCTTAGATCCTTCGTCTTACCCATACTGCGTCCGACTCTTTCTGATTCCCGTCGCATCACTCGTTATATTGTAAGATCGCTGCATACGTCATGTCGTTTCCGTTTACAGGGCCATCCACAGCGCCACATTTACATAACGCCAGATGTCTCTAATTCAATTGCTCTTCAGTGTAAATAGTAACAGAATGTATTAAAAATACATAACTCAAACCAGTAGAAGTTTGAGTTCGGAATATGTTTTCGCTCGAGGAGAAAATGGGTGTGGTAATTCCTTTGATTGAAGTTTCATTTTTTCATCATAATAGTGAACTGAAATCTCATCACTAACCTAAATGCTTTAAAAAAATTATTTCCATATTTTTCATAGCGTGCAAGAAGACGCTCGCATGTTTCAAATCTTGACTTCTTCATTTTAGTCGTTAGGTGACCCGGTACCCGAAGAGCACACACTTTGTTGTATGCAAAAACGTTAACAATATCACTGACTTAAACAGCATAACTACACTAGTGATCCGGATTTCTTGGCGTAGAATAGAAATCAAAGTTTCCAAGCTTTTGCACATCAAACAGATGGCTGTTTCAAGGAAGGTAGACAGCAAACTCCAAACTGAATAATAGAACGCTTCAACAATTTAAACGCGGTTACTTGACTTGACAATAAACGAACAGTGGCGAGCGTACGTAATTAGGCATTCAGAACACAAGGCGTTATGCTCGTTTAGCACGCAGAATCATGGGAAAAAAAGGTATTCACTCTTTAAAGAACTGGTTCCAAACTCGTGGCAATTCCAGAGAGACGCTATCATTGCATGATTCGTTGTTGGTTATGATCTTCAAAGCTTCGTGAGTGGCAGTAAATCTTGGTGTGCAGTGGGAAGCTAATTTCTTTATGTCATCTCATATAGGAGCAGTGGACTTGAACTTATCATCTCTGGATAGGGAAGTGGTTACTTTGCCGCACTTAACGTCTCTTTTATGTTCGTTAACTCAAATTCTAAATAAACGTTTTGTCATTCCAATGTAGTATCGCTTAGAGCCGTGCGGATATCGTAGAGGACGGCTCTTATGATTCCGCGTGTTAAACGAGCATAACGCCTCGTGTTTTGAATGCCTAATTACGTACATTCGCCCTTGTTCGTTTTTTGTCATGTCTCCGCGTTTAAATTGTTGAAGCGTTCTATTGTTGAGTTTGCAGTGTGCTGTCTACCTTTCTTGAAAAAGCCAGCTTGGAAACTTCGCATTCTATTCTACGCCCAGAAATTCAGATCAGTAGCGTAGTTATACTATTAAGTGTGTAACGTAATTATCGGCCCCTAACCGCAACGTATCGTAGAGCGTCGGCAAATGAAAATAGCTGTGTGCGATAATGGCTGATTGCAGCGTCATCTAACAGCTTTCCAAGCAACCGTAACCGCTCACACCTGTAGTGAAAGAGGGAACGAAAGTTGACGGTGAAAGCAATGTCATTCTAGAAGCAACATTTAAGCCATTGCCTGCTGTTCGACTTTCAGCTGAAAACAAGTGCCGCGGAAACCCAGCGAAGGATCTGTTCTGCTTTGGGTGAGGCTGCTGTATTCATACAGTACGTTTAAGAAGTGGTTCCAGTTGTTTAAGCAGGGAAAGTTTGATCTACGTGACGCAGAACGTCCAGGACAGCCACAGAAAGTTGACGATGACGAACTGGAATAACTTTTGTACGCGGACCCTTGTCTTACAGAGTCAGAGTTTGCCCAGGAACTCTGCAGTAAGAGGGCAAGCCATTGCAAAGCGCCTGCAGAAGCTTGGACAGATTGACAAGGAGGGCCGCTGGGTGCCCCACCAACTCACAGCTGGCAACAAGTCTAGGCGCAACGGTATTGCTGTGTCCTTGCTCTCCAGATTCAAGAAGAAGGATTTCCCACACAAGATTTTGACCTGTGATGAGAAGTGGATCCTCTACGATAATCCTAAGCGGTGTGAATCGTGGGGTTACCCAGGTCAGCCTACCACCAGTACCGCCAAACCGAATATCCATGCCAGGAAGTTGTTGCTGCGCATATCAGCGCGGTGTAGTACCCTGTGAATTGCTCAAATCAGGTAAAACGGTCAATGCTGAGTGTTATTGTCAGCAACTCATTCGTGTGAGTGAGGCAATGGAGGCGAAAGACCATACATCGGCAAGGGCAGAGGTCGATCCTGTTGCTTCAGGATAACGCGCGTCCTCACACCGCGAAAACGACTTTAATCACGATCACAGACCTGGAATGGGAGATTTTGTCCCAACCGGCGTATTCTCCAGATTTCGCCCCGTCGGATTATCACCTCTTTCTCTCCCTGCGACATCACCTGAGCGACACGCACTTCATTTCTGTCGAGGAGGTCCACACAAATATTGATGACTTTATCAACTCGAAACAGCCTTCTTTTTCCGCAGGAGCAATCGGCAGCTCCCTGACCGATGGCTCAAATGTATCCAACACGACGGGGATTATTTCCCTGATTAGGTACGTATTCGATTTGCTATAATTTGCTGTCAACGTGTCCTGCCTGTGGCCAAGAATTAAGTTGCACACCTAATAATATTTAAGTATAGTTGGTGTACAATTTCGTGTTATTTAATTAATACAGTATTATTGACATTACCTAAACTAAGGTTCAGCTCACCTGCTATGGTTCCATTAGTTATTATCCGATTGTTCTTGATGAACACATTGAACTTTTGCGTCTTTAAATCGCAAGTTGCTATTACGGGCCACCCACTCCGCGGTTGATCATTTACGGCCAACATTTCGCCTTTGTCCTTTGATTTTCCTAACCTACGACGAACAGTGTGCTTATAGCTAAAGTTGCAGAAACATAAACTGCCACTAATTAAGTATAAATGTCACTGGGAGGAATATTATCATGAGGTTAAATCTCTTAACGCTTAGAAAGATGCAATCCATTTATTTTGCGCAAGAGACTACAGAAACACTTAAAGCAAAGTGCGCTAGCTTTCGTCACCATGGGTGGTTTCTTCAGAGCGCTTAACAGAAGACTAAATCTTAAATTCTAAGAAAGAAGATAGCTAAACAATTTAAACGTACAAAAACACTACGTTAATTAGTATGATCCACAATTGCTGCGACCTTTTTTTAACACAATGCAAAGTGTGTGTGGTAGGATGTAAAGCGTGCCATACTCCATCTCACAAATCTATTTAACTGATCATTGTTTGATACCCCTTGACACAGCTGAAAATTAATCATCCATTTTAAACGCAATTGACTACGGGCAAATAGATGTATGGAATTAAATTCTTCAGTAAAATGAAGCTAATGGCGCAAAGAGTCGTTTTCCGGATGACTGGTTGCTAGGGAACAAGTGATTGCTGGGCAGCAAGTCATGCACGAGACGCAAGCGCGGAGGCATTACTTATTGAACCTGCATCGTAGTAACAATCCTTTTTTTTATTTATTTTTCTGTTCACTATGAAAAATCACGACTATATTGCGCACTTTAAAATATGTAATGTTCCCTCGGTGATATAAACGTATTTATTCCATTTTAGTTGCACGTTTAGATTTTCTAAAAAATATGTTTCGAAATATTTTTTTCTTGTCTGGCAGGCTTCAAAAGAAGTGCTCATTAAAACCGAATATTCTGGGTCATCTTTCTTGTTTAAAATAGATTTCTCTGAAATTTCAATCATCTTGCAAAAATAAGATAGTACTTTCTGAAAGAGACACGACATTATTTTCGCCCTCATTACTGGGTATTCATAGAAGGCAAGCATCGGGCAGCTTCTTTAAAAAGACTAGAAAAAATACCAGTAGCCCTAATTATTAAGCTAGAAAATTTGTGTCGTAGAAAATGAAATGGAATACTAGAGTTAGAGAACAAATCTTGAATATTTTACTACCAACAAAAACTAAAAGTTGTTTTAAAGAAGAAATGCTTTTAGATATATCCTAAACAAAAGCGTATGTAGTTTCGTTTGAATGGGAAGTGTGTTAGCTGATTTCAACATTTGTCGCAAGTAAAGGAAAGCGAAATAACAGGAATGAAAAACGGCAAATTAAAGGAATCAGACAGACATTTTTCGAAATCCAAATCAATGCTAAAAGAAACGAAAGTCTTCATGACAGCATAAAATAAAATAAAAAAATATTTGGTTTTGCATGAATAGTCACTGAAAGCAGAACGATATACTGAGTAAACTTCAGTGCGACGCCTTGATGAATGCTACTTGGCTAACAAACTCAACGAATTTACTGTAGTCAAATATTTAGCCTAACCATTTTAATTATTAAACGTTACGACAAATAAAAGCAATATCGCTATAAAAACGGCAGGTTTTGCAACACAAAGAGAATGTCGAAGAAACGTTTTAAGATGTATCTTTGTGCAGCTTCAGACGATTAAATATAAAAAAATTAATGTGTGTTTTTTACATTTTAGATGGAAATTATTAGTTTATGTGCACATGTCATCCGATAATAGCCAAACTGATGTACTCAAATCAGTATTGAGCGGTCTCTAGAGTTCATCACCTAGTGACTTTCCAAACTCGTTGATCGATGGTAAAAAGCTGTACACCGTAAAAGAATTAGTGTAAATTCACAGAAAATTCCTGTACAACAAAACAACATACTCAGTAAAAATCTTTCAAAATGCGAGACGAAAAACTTCGTGCAAAGGATCAAACTAATTACAAACAATATCGTCTTAACACGATTTGCACTAAAGAGCAATTGAATTAGAGATACCTGTCTAGTAACGTGTACCACCACCTTTCGTCCTGATGACAGCGGCGATTCGTCTCGGCATGGACTCGACAAGACACTGGAAGCGTTGAGAAGCCATACGAATCCACGACCCCTGAACAAGTTCACGAAGATTTGATGGAGGGAGATCAGAGCCTCGAACATCTCTCTCGATGGCATCCCAGATGTGCTCGATTAGATTGAGGTCAGGTGACCTAGCTGGTCAAGGAAGCGAGGTCATGTCGGTGGAATGTTTATCCAACCATTCGGATACAATTCGGGAGCGATGGCACGGTGCATTGTCTTGTTGCAGGATGAGGTCCCCAGTGGGATGTTGAAGACGCACAAATGGGAGCAAATGGTCATCCAGGATATCCCGGTAACGTTGACCTGTAAGGGACGATGTCACACGTACCAGGGGTCCCATTTTAGTAAACGTAAATAGTCCCCAGACGAGAATGCCACCCCCACTAGCGTGAAGAGTACCCTGCTGGCAAAAAGGATCCATCGCTTCATGTGGTTTGCGCCGTACTCGTATCCTGCCATCCGCATGTACAAACGTGAATCTCGACTCTTCCGCGCAGGCAACATTTTTCCACATGTCTAGGGTCTAGTGGCGATGTTTCCGCGCCTATGCTAATCTTTGCACCCTGTGATGTGCGCCCAGCAGCAGTACCCTCGTGGGACGATGGCTTCTGTATCCTAGAGCGAAGAGATGGTTCTGGATGGTGTGACTGCTTACACGTTTTTGTGCCCCAGCCTTAAATTGCCGAGTGATTTCTTGCACTGTTGACCGTCTATCCGCTATTACAATGCGAACTAACCGACGATGACCGCGCTCATCAACACGCTGTTGTCCACGGCAGTTGGCCCTTGCAGGGCTGGTTTTACCGGATTCGATGTACTCACGGTGCACCCGTGACACAGTGGCTCGTGAAAATCCCAGTGCCAGCACGACTTCCGAGATGGAGTGACCCATTCGTTGTGCCCCGATCAATGGCGCTTAGATACTTCGTCTTACCCATACTGCGCCCAACTCTTACTGATTCCCGTCGCATCACTCCTTATAGTGTTGGATCGCTGCACACGTCATGTCTTTTCCGTTTACAGGGCCGCCTACAGCGCCACATTTGCATAACGCCAGCTGTGTCTAATTCATATGCTCTTCAGTGTATTACAAAATAAATTTGCACGATGTTTTTTACAGTTTTGGTGACCACTGTTGCAACGATTACAACCCTTATGAACTGTCTGGAACTTGGGAGCACTTCATTGATACGTTTCGTGTCAAACTGTTGTTTCAAGTGGCAAATGTGTTTAATTTGGAATAATTTGTTCTAACCGCTTACCTTCTCATCATGATTTGCATAAGTTGTTTAGAAAAATCCTGTTTCTGTCACGTGTCTCTGGAGTAACGTACTAATGGTGCACATGGACAGTGTATATAAGATGTTATGTTGGCGAGTCTGATACATCTGAAGACAAGGTTAACGTCACCTTGAAAGTACTTATAGTTTTAATTTGTACATATTTTTCATATTTTAATAAATCGTGCTAAGACGGTATTGTTTGTTATAAGTTTAAAAAAATTCTGAAATTCACGAGCCATTTTCCGTCATTTCTACCAGGGAGCGTAAAGTCATATCTTATTTTTGTCGATATCTTTGCTTCTAAGAGTCCGATTGGAAAAATCATTTCTTTGTTTGAGAGTTTTTCCGTGGGGAAATGTTTCTGATGTAATTTCAAACTTTTCTTAGCGCACAAGTCTGCCACCAAAGGGCGTAAGTTCACGTTTCTGTTTACAGCAACATCTGCGGGACTAAAATCCCGATTGAAAAACTTAGTTCTTCGGTCAGATATCACTAACTATGCAACCTCTGTGTGTGTATTTTCTTTCCAAAATAGTGAACACTTTCGCCGCTAGGGACGCAAATCCTTATTCTTTTTTACTCAATATCAGTGTTTTTACATGCGCGATTTAAAAATTATTTCAACACTGGATGTCATTTACCTTGTGGAACACTTAAGTTTAATATATGAAGAATTTTGTAGTTCGGAGTTCTGTCGTTAGGTGGTGTTTGTGTACTTCAATTTGCAGCTGTATCGCCGAATCTAATAAAAAATTTTCTTCTTTACTGTATGTCATTCGCTGCAACAGAGATATGGAGCAATATGCTCTTTAAGCAACGCAAAGATTTCCCACTAGCTGCGAAAAGGTCGAACGCTTTTTTCCATGAAGAATAATTTTCACCTGTTTTCAACTTTTCCGTTATGCAATTTTTTTCCGTTAGCAGATGTAGACTTATATCACGTTTTCTCCTGTATTTTTCTTTTTAACTGTTTCATTTGAAAATATCTTTGTCTCTGGTACCTTCCTTTTAGAATGAGGAACTTCTTGTTCGCCATTTGTTAATTTTCGTAACATGCTTTTTTAGCCCCTGGTAGAACTAAGAAGATGTTTCTCTTTCTGGATGTTTTGCTGATTGTTGGAACCAGTTGATTGTTTTCCAAACAGGATCCATTGACTTTGAATAGCTTTGATAAATTTAATTCGCGTCAGAACGGATTCAAAAGACGTGCTTATTACATCCGACAATTCGCTGTCATCTTTCTTGTTTAAAATTACAATAACTTTCAATTATCTTTCTGAAAAGGTATAATGTACTGATTTATAGTATTATTTAACAAAACCGCTGAATATTTTTTCTGATTGGAGGTTTCACGACCACCGTGAGCAACTCAATGGGCTATAAGCAGTCGCCCGTCTCTAATTTAGGGTCACTTGTTCCAGGGAAGGGAGAGAGCCAGTGCCGTAAGACAAACACAACATCCATGCCTGACCGGGATTCGAACCCGGATCCATCGCTTAGACCACTGCGCCACCGGGGCGGCAAACCGCTGAATATAAAATTTATACAAATTTTGAAGATGACAATCCGATTTTTGGCGTAAATGTGACAAGGATGGTAAGTCAGATAATATCCGAAAACTTGAAAATTTTCATCGTCCTGGAGCGGGGCTCGAACCATCGTCCGGGCGTTTTCTGGGAGACGCGGGTTCGAGTCTTTGCATTATATGACGTAATCCAAAATTTGTATTATATGGCGTAATCCCGTATTTCTTTCATAAAATTTATGCTTGATTGAAATAAAAACTTTTGTCTCAAAGGGTTCCACGTACTGATACATAGTCATTATACCCTCAGCTGTACAATAATTTAAGTACCCGGTTTATTACGGTAACACAAGGTACAATAACTGGTGTACAAAATGGGGAAGAAATGCCCCGTACCACAATAACCAAAATTTCATGCGATGTGCTACCCACAATGATCCGATCTCGATACAGAACTTCAGAATCAGGTATAAAGAGAAGCGATTGAAATTTAATACCCAGCAAAAGCATTATTGCTGGGCCAGCACTGGGCAGTTGCTGGTAGCCAGCAATGGCCAGCACTATGTTGCCGCTGTCTAACCGTCAATAAAATGTCCGGGAGGCCAACAACATAAAGGCCAGAAGTTCAGGCAAGCAGTTAGCCAACAGTTGGCACCCCCATCAGTTGTCATATGCCACAACAGGGCCATCAGTTATCCATCACAGGCAGTAGCTGCCACAAGTGGCCCATCAGCGGCCCTGCAAGCATGTGACATAAATGATAGTTAGCCTAATGTGGTCCGCTAGTTTCCCGGCAGTGGAAGCCGGCAATCACGTGACGTAACTGATGGCTTGCCGAATCTTGTCAGCCAATTCCCCAGCAATAGCCATAAAACAAATAATAACAATGGAAAACCGCAGTTTCGCAAAGCTACAAGTACTTTTTTTCACCATACGAAACTTTTGCATTACAGCACTGCGTTGCAGACATTTTCTCAACAGGTCGTGAAAAAACGCCCGTTTGGATCTGGGTGGAAACGAGCCAGGGCTGCCAGCGCGGGTAGCCAGCTCTCCACCAACTGGGCTGATCAGGCACGCACGAGAATGGCTTGAAGCTGACCCTCTTTTCTCGGGAACGTGTGCCGAATGGTGCTCTATTTCATTTTACAATATTGCGAGGTATTTTTCTTAAATATCAGTCTCATATGATTGATAAATTTATTTTTACAACGTACGTTTTTTTTTTTATTTACCTTAACGGAAGTTCACTTTTTAACAAGTGTGCCAACTTAAATGCGCTTTCCAAAGGTTCGAGCTGTCCTTGTCGTCTTGAAAGTCGATTGTTGAATTAATATATTTACCCATTCATGTCACATTTTGTTATATTTTTAACGTTGTATCTTTCCATTCCGCTGTCCGAAGCTGCATTTGTTTTAAAAAGGAAAGATATTTTATTTTACTTCTTCTTATTTTTAGAAGTGAATTCCTCCAGTCTTGTGTATTCAACCCATGGATGAGTACATTATAATCACATAGCGTTGCTTTTTTTTTTTTTTCAAATAATTGATAAATTTTGTACGCGTCTAATTCTTCTTTTTTTTTTCCAACATAGCGCTTTTTAATGTTTTTCCAGGACTTTTGTTTCAAGCAGTTTAGTAAATGGTAAAACGAAAGATTGCACAGAAATTATTTCTTGTTATTCATGGGAATGGAATGGGTATATTTTATGGCTGTAATCCAGTATTTCATGGCTTAATCAGATATCCTCGTCGACGTGGCATTTTATTAGGAAATTAATTCGCCTCTCTACCTGTGCTTTTTTTCTTAACATTCACTAAAATAACACGATGGCGATAGCGTCGTCTTCAACTAACTAGTACCACCAGGGACACAACACGTATTGCTTCTGCGCATGCACCGTTCCGTTGCTTCCACCTGGTGTTGGGGTTTCATCGGTTGCCAGCTACGGGCCACCAGTGGTACTTGCTTAGTGGCCCGCAATTCACTGCGATGCTGCAGGGCCATCAATGACTGCCAACTGATGGCGCTGCCACCAACGGACCGCTACCGGGCCGTGAGCAGCAGATTTCAGCCAATAGTGACCCATCACTGCCAGTTGGTGGCCAGCAGTCTCCCAACACTTGTGGTTTTGCTGGGTAGGTAATCAAAAAGCAAATGTTCCAGCGAATCGCTCCTGTTACAGGAAATTCTCCATAATATGGATACGGGGAAAAGTTAATATAGGGAAATATATATATATTTTTTATTGGTGGTTTACCTACCAACGTGAGCAGCTCGCCCCTAATTTAGTGCAATTGGTTCCAGGGAAATGACAGAGCCAGTGCTATAAGAGAAACACAACATCCATGCCTCGTTGGGATTCGAACCTGGGACCATTACAAGCCATTGCGCCACCGGGGCGGCAGAAAGAAATTGCGGAAAGGATTATGAAAATTCTTTTCCTGGGGTTCGAAAAATCAGTGAAAGTGCAGAATTTTTCTTGTCACTTCACGGTAAAGGTTGTATCAGGAAGATGATTCGTTAATAAAAGAAAAGGAATCACGATAAATGGTTGGCGATTTTCAAGAATTTTTTTACAGTGTGGATTTCAAAATTTTGATAGCTGCAGCTTAAATAATTGACTGCGTAGCTAGAAAATGTTTGCAGAAATTGTTTAAAATAACTGCGTTTAAAATACACTGGCGGAAAGTGAAAAAAGAACACCAAGAAGGAGACGTCTGATACCGACGAAATTTATACAGCATAATAACGGAATACAGAGGATAACGTGATCAAAACCTTATGGCAAAATACAGCTGTATTTGCTGGTAAACTGAAAAATAACATTTCCATGTAATATGGTTAGTACGAGGTTGAACCGCCATGAACTGCGTCACACTGTGCAATTCTGGCATGGAGTCTGTCGTACAGATGTTGGATGTAAGTTTGGGGTATTGAGTTCCAAGCATCCTCAACCTGGACGCGTAAATCGGGGATGGTCGTGTCTGGCAGTGGAGGCCGGATACCTCGTTGTCCCATAAAATCCCACACGTGCTCAATGGGGGACAAATCCGGTGAACGTGCAGGTCATGGAAATTGTCTCACACACTGAAGTGCATGTTGCGTTGCACGCGCCGTGTGTGGGCGTGCGTTATCTTGCTGGAAAACACCACGATGGACCGACCTTACAAATGGCACAACAACGGGCTGAATGATGTTGTTGATGTAGGAGGTGCTGCTTAACGTACCCGGTACAAACACTAGTTGTGTACGGGAGTGATAGCTGATCACTCCCCACACCAGAAGACCAGGTGTAGGTCCTGTGTGTCGCTGGCTGATGCAAGAAGGGTGGCGACGCTCCCCAGTGCGTCTGCGAACATGCATACGGCCAGCGGCGGTTCCCAAGCAGAATGTACTTTCATCGCTGAACGCGATAGATCGCCATTGCGTTCTCCAGTGCAGACGTTGGCGACACCACTGCAGCCGTTCCTGACGGTATGCTGGAGTCAGAGGTACACATGCCAGAGGCACACGTGCACGTAGTCCTGCATCCAGTAGACGATTGCGGATTGTTCGCACAGTCACCTCAGGTGCAACTGCAGCTCGTATTTGCGTCGCAGTGAATGTTCTGCTTGACAACGCCGCTCTTCTTATGCGCCGATCGGTCCTCTCATCAGTCCGTCTATGACTCCCGGTTCCACGTCTTCATGAGTGGGAATGTTCCTCGGACCATCTACGCCACCATTGTACCACCATCGTGCCACCATCAATATTTTCAGTCTAATTCCCTCCACAATACGACGATACGACCACCCGGCCTCGCGGAGTCCGACTACACGACCTCGCTGAAAGTCCGATAAGTGCTGAAATCGCACACGTCTTCCATGTCCAGGCATTGCAGCTTCTTCAGGGTCTTCGCACGTGTCCGTACGCCGACAACTGATCACTTTCACTTCGCCGTACTCCTAAAATACCACCGACGATAATTTGCATATTATGCCGTTCTGCGGCGTAAGCGTTCACCGGTTGGTCCCGAAATTTACATCACACCTACGTAAACTCGAATCCCATTAACATATGTAAATTTCATGATCGTCCGCCAATTCCTTCTTGGTGTTCTTTTTTCACTTTCCGGCAGTGTATATTCAAAGCATCTTGAATGATTAAATAACTACTAACAGACAGTGAAGAATTACCAGAGGGACTTCTGTATGATAGTGTTTTCCTTAGAAATTTGTTCCACTCAGGAAAAGTTCAAAGACACATCAAAGTAATTCACTGAGACAATATAACTCGCTGTAATAAACACATTTCTTATTCGTTTGCCGTCAGTTTCCACGCGTCAATCACGTATATACAGCATATATATATATATATATATATATATATATATATATATATATATATATATATATATATATACACTATATTGGCAACAGTCACTGGGCACCTAGAAAAGAATCACAACCGAGCATTTATTGACATATATTATTTCGGGGTCGGTCCACCTTTGGCCTTAACGCATGCACTGACCCTTTGAGACATGCTTTCGACAAGGTTTTAGAACACAGCGATTGGTATGCGCTTCCATTCAGTACATAATGCTGCCGCTAACTGTTACTTAGTAGTAGGCCTTGGTTCCAAACTTCTTATGTGGTGCTCTAATTCATCCCATAGGTGATCTATGGAATTACGATCATGGCTCTGTGGTGGACAGTCCACACACGATACGGAATTATCGTCAAACCACGTCGTAACAGTCCTTGCTTTATGGCTCCGTGCATTATCCTGCTGGTACCAACAAGACTCACTTCCATAGTATTGTGACAGAATTGGTTGGGAACAATTGTCCAGAATAACGAGATAGACGTCCTGGTTAACAGTTATGTCCACGTTAACCAATGGGCCGGGGCCATACCACGAAAACCATCCCCCCACACGAATACACTGCCAGCTCCAAACGTGACCGTAGGAACAGTAAACTGTGGTAAATAGCGTTCCCCGGCTGCCGCCTAACCCGCACACTGCCATCAGACTGATGGATCGTGTATCTGGATTCATCAGTCCATAGGACCCAATTCCATTGACTTACGGTCCACGATAAGTGTTCTTTACACCATGCTAAACGACGAGTAGCATTCCGAGTGTAGTTGAAAGGCTTATGAACAGCCGCACGACCACGGTAACCCATGGAATGGATTTCTCTGCGAATTGTACGTATACAAACCGAGGATCCAACATTTTTACTCACTTGTACACTGAGGTCTTGTGCAGTACTCCTTCGATTAGCTGTAACGGCTCTCCTGAGGCTTCGACGTTTTCTATCTCTGAATTTCTTTGGTTTACCAGTACGTTTTGCTGCTTCAAGCACGCCATGTGTCTTCCACTTATTCAGTACATCCAAAACAGTTGACTTGGGTATGTTTAAGCGCCTCTCGGTTTCTCTTATGGACAACCTACTAATATAACACCCAACAATCTTTCCTTTCTCAAAGTCAGTTCTCTCCCGCCGTGATATTTTCATTGAACCTCGCAGTGCGATATGATGACGGTTAGCTGGAGGCTTGTTTTTATACCGTTTGCAGCTTTACCGCGCATCTTAACAACGCAGGGGATCCGTTCATTTGCTTTTCAAGTGGTGTCCGGTGACTTTTGTCAATATAATGTACATACTGTTTATATACATATATCCAGTGCCGTAACTAGCTTTCCATGTTCCTTGTGCAAGGTTTCAGCCCCCCTCCATTAATTATTTACGGTGAGGAGAAAATAATAAAGCAAATACGATATAACAATTGTTCCTAAATAATGTTTGTGTACACCAGAAATATACAAGATCATTCACATGTATTTGTAAACGACAATAATTAATTTAATTGCACTTTTCTGGCTTTCATTTCAGCAAATTCATTGATTACATCATCATAATAAAAATCTTTAACGATATTATATTCAATCGAAATTATGCAGAGCTTACCTTGCTCAGTGACGTCACAGCTCGGATGATGAATCATAAAACTCCATAGAACGGCAGCATAAACAAAGAGCAGCATGTGCGCCCAAATATCACTTCTTTACTATCCTTGACGGAAGCTCTGGACACATTAGAAAGGGAGAAACTTAATCTTAAAACGAGTCCTTTCATCCTCATGTGACCAGATACGTATCTTTAAGAGCAACCCATTTTAAAAAGATGCTGTTCAAATCATGACCGACTGATGCAAGACTATTTAACTGCAAACATTTTTAACTGAACGCAATGAAAAAAGCGTTTTATTTCATCAGCTGCTTATGACATTTTATAGTAACGTTAAATATGCACTAATACAGTAGATCAAATACAATTACGTACCTCTAATCCTTAGTCTATATGATGCACATTATTGGAGTGTCATTTTTCTTTGTATATGAAATTATTGACGCTTCTCAACACATGTCGCGATATTCCAAAAGATATTTCCTTGGGAGATGAAACATTCGGTTTTAATCTTTCCCTTTATGTACACTATTGTACAAACATTATTACACTCTGGCTCGAGCTCCTTAAATGTTGAAATGACTATATACATGTTGATAAAGTATCCTATTTCATCGATGTTCTCTGTACTTATTGCCCCAGTAGTTTAATTTGAAGTTTAAAAATTCATCAGCAAAAATCACATTCCATCTATGTTCATTGTACCTGTTGCACTAGCAGCTATATTTGAAGTTTAAAATAGTTGACTATTAAAATCCAATAAAAGGTTTAAAATCGCGGCATGCTTGAGATAACCACCATTCTACCAAACACTTGTTAAAGCTTTTTCGACTTTTTATAAAGTCATCCTCAGAACATCTGTCCAAAACTCTATGTTGCAGACCGACAATGTGCACGAGATGATTCTCTACGGGGTATCTCTACGTGTGCGAAAGGGCTGACTGATGAATTTTTAAACTTCAAATTAAACTACTGGGGCAATGAGTACAGAGAATATCGATGAAATATGATATTTTATCAACATGTATATAGTGATTTTAACATTTAAAGACCTCGAACCAGAGTGTATTAATGTTTGTACAATAGTGTACATAAAAGAAAAGATTAAACCGATTGTTTCATCTCCCAAGGAATTATCGTTTGGAATATCGCGACATGTGTTGAGAAGCGTCAATAATTCCATAAACAAGGAAAAATGACACACCAATACTGTGCATCATATAAACTAAGGATTAGAGGTACGTAATTGTATTTGATCTGTTAGTGCATATTTAATGTTACTATGAACTTTCGGTGTGACTTATCAACGAGGACCCGAAAGAAAACTTTTGTGGTTCTACTGAGATATTTTATGAAATTTTATTTATCCTGACACTTACGCATTTTCACGAGACAGTTTTTTTAGTCAGTTCCATTTCAGGACCCAACCCTTAGTTCTGGGCCCTGTGTTCCTGTTGCACCTGCCTAGTTGCGGCGCTGTATATACACTCATGATCAAAAAAATAGTTGCACCCAGAAGGAAGCAACCGACAGGAATGGAACTTAGTGGGTAGGTTTGTCATTGTTAGAAATGTAAATGATTCAAGCATCGCGCTCGGCCGCGCATATGACACAATTGAGGAACGGCTAGTGTCGTAGCGCTGGGCCTGAACGGCTAGGGTCGTAGCGCTGTGCCTGAATGGCTAGAGTCGTAGCGCTGTGCCTGAACGGCTAGGGTGGTAGCGCTGTGCCTGAACTGCTAGGGTCGGAGTGATGTGCCTGAATGGCTAGGATCGTAGCGCTTTGCCTGAACGGCTAGGGTCGTAGCGCTGTGCCTGAACGGCTAGTGTCGTAGCGCTGTGCCTGAATGGCTAGAGTCGTAGCGCTGTGCCTGAACGGCTAGGGTGGTAGCGCTGTGCCTGAACGGCTAGGGTTGTAGCGCTGTGCCTGAACGGCTAGGGTCGGAGTGCTGTGCCTGAACGTTTGTCTCATTACGCTTGCTTGCCGTTCTGACTCGTACTGTTGTGTTGGTTGCATCCTTTACAAGTGAAATATGCCTCGGAGAAAAGTTCGGATGCAATACGATCAGGTAGAGGAGTTCGAGAAGTGCTGCATCTTCGGGCTCCGGGAAGCGGGATGGTCTAATCGCCGTATTGCGCGCCATACCGGTCGTGTGGATGTCACCTTAGCACGCTGTTGACAACAGTGGATAGAGCAAGACACGCAGCAGCGACAGGATAGGGTGTAGGAGACCTAGACGAACCACGGAGAGAGAGAACCGATGAGTTGCCTGACATGCGCGGAGTGACGCAACAGCCACAATTGCGGATATTCAGCGAGCAGTGGTTTCCTCCATGCATCGTTCGATTAGTGCCAGAACCATCGGAAGACGGCTGCACAGTGTAGGAATGCACGCGAGCAGACCGTTCGACGACTGCCTTTAACACTATTGCATAGTCGCCAACGACTGCAATGGTGTCATGCCAGAGAGTCAAGGATCATTCAGAACGTCATTTGGTGGTCTTCAGTGACGAGTTCCGCTTTAGTCTTGGAGGAGACGACCAACGAATCCGTGTGTGGAGGTACCGAGGTCAGCGCCAAGATTAACCGTTTGTTGTCGAGCGTCACACGTCCAGAAGGCCTGGTGTTATGGTGTGGGGTTCAATTGCCTACGATGCCAGATCCCCTTTGGTGTTCATTACAGGCACTTTGACAGCACAACGTTACGTTGATGAGGTCCTAGAACCCGTGGTCCTAACTTTTCTGAAAGTTCCCTCCAGTGTGATTTTTCAACAGAACAACGCTCGTCCGCTTATTGCTGCTGTCTCAAGAGCTGACCTTCAAGGCACTGACACTCTGTCATGGCCAGCCGCATCACAGACCTATCGCCGATTGAAAATGTGTGGGATACTATTGGACGCGCTTTCCACCATTCCACCCCTACCGCATATTCTTCAGGAATTGTACTAGAAGATTCAAGCTGCATGGAATGGCGTATCGCAAGACACCATTAGGAACCTGTTCTACTCCATGCCGAGACGTCTGGCATGCTGTGTGAGCAAACATGGCGGCCCGACGCCATAGTGAGAGACACTACTTATCGGCGTGTAACTCAATAAATATTGCCTATAACACTCTCAGTGTTTAATCATTTATGGTTCCTGGTAACCTTTATCTTCCTCCCGAATAACATTGCAATCCGACGCGTCCTTCTGGGTGCAACTATTTTTTGACGATGAGTGTATCAAGCAGTCTTTAATCTCTTTCTGAACACGCACGCTTCGCAATCGATTCGTAATCTTTCTGCATCTCCATAAAACTCCACTCACTCTGCTTCACATTCAATGTCTTCATTTTGTGTTACTCTGACTCACTGTCGCCGTTGCAACATTTTAAAAGCTATTAGAGGAAGAATGTGCCGTTTACTTAGAAAATGTTTAAACAAAAAATAACTAAAATTACGTAATAAAGCACACACTCAAAAAGAAGAATAAATAAAGATTCAATTATCACAGAAATGTTTCCGGTCATCAAAGAAAGCGGGGATTCGATTAATACGGAAATTTTTATTTGAGTACAGCTTAATCACAAGCAATAATACGAATCGAATTTTCAAACTACAACAGTGAGTTTAACTTCCAAAACTCATTGCAATTGGCCAAGATGATGTAAAATGACTTCCGCAATTCCCATCCAAGCGAAAAAATCCTCGAAAACTTTTAAAATTACGTCGTTCCATAAAAGGATTCGAACACTTATCTCCTGATCTGAAAGTTCATTTTCATGGGATACAGCCATCCCTCTGCTAGATACTTGTGTAGATTCAAATACATCATATACTCTAAATTGTAATGCGCAACAAAAAGGGAAACAAGATTCCAACGGAAACGCAGTGGTGTGAGGCGTGGCCCTCTGACAATTCGTGCGAGATGGGCTCACTTTCGAGTGCCGGATGAGGCACTGGTGTGCGCATGGATGATAGCTCTACTCCTAATCGTGGAACCAGAGACCCTAAATTAGGAACATTTCATACATTACCGCTTAGTGAATATATACCATTGAAAACTACCATCCTTTATATAATGCGTAACATCACAGCCCCTCCTTGACAAATGTCAACCCCGCCTTCTCGTGGTGCATCCTGTTCCCACTAAAGAGGCTCTGACGACCGCCAATAGCGGTATAACTATACCATCGGGAATAGAGGAAATTCTTTCCCACACTCACCAACCCGCTTGGCCAGCGTGGTGAGTTATGGCCAAACCCCTAAAAAATGATTCCACAACTTAAATCTTGGCCCTCAGTCTCCGGCAGCTGGAATGTACCTGGACAAGGCAGCGGCCAGTGCGACATGAAGGCAGAGGGTGCTAAGAATCCCCGGAGGACCGGACTAGGCTGCCATCTGATGCTGACCTTGGCTACGTATAATGGACGCTCCGTATCTTCTGATTCAAGGCTTCTTGAATTGGAAGAGGAACTACAAAGGATCAAGTGGGACATCGAGGGGCTAAGTGAGGTAAGGAGAAAAGGAGAAGATCTCATCGAACTAAAAAGTGGACATCTCTTCTACTATCGTGGGACAGATACTGGCAGAACTAGTGGTGTTGGATTTATAATAAACAAGAAACTGAAGGATAAAGTTGTAGAAGTTGAAAGTTCCTCTGACAGAGCTGCACGACTTGTTATCCAACTCTCGAAAAGATACCAGGCTCAGATTATTCAAACTTAGGCACCCTCCACAAGTCATCCTGAAGAAGAAATTGAAGAATTTTATGAGGAAATTTGTCATCTATATAATAAAGGTAAGCAGCACTTGAAAATAATTACGGGAGATTTCAATGCAAAAATATGTCAACGGCAACAGAATGAAACTTCAGTAGGTAAATTCGGTCACGGCAACAGAAACCAGCGTGAAAATACTCTCGTTGAGTTTGCAGAGGCAGAAGGGTTTTTCATCTTGAACTCCTTCTTCAAGAAAAAGCCACACAGGAAATGGACATGGAGACATCCAAATGGGACGACAAGTGAAATTGATTTATTATGTGTAACAAAAAATTCGACATAGAAGACTGCAGTGTGCTAAACAAGTTCAACACAGGTAGTGACCATAGATTAGTGAGATGTAAGATGCACCTCAACACTAAACTTGAACGTGGCAAGCTCATAAGACAACAAAATCTATTGACATAACCAACCTTAAAAAACACCATAATACCTTCAAGTTGGAACTGAAGAACAGCTTCTCTGCTTTAGAAATCCTAACATCGGAAGAAGTGGACATCTCTGAAGTTAACAGAAAAGTAACCAAAGCTCTTATGGAAACAGCAACAAAATTAGCTGTGTCTAAGAACAAGTTGCATGTGAACAAATTATCAGGAAAAACCAAAATGTTGATGCAAAAAAGAAGAGAGATGAGGACAACTAAAGAAGATGTGACTTCCAAAGTGGAATATATAGAGCTATGCAAGACAGTAAGAAAATGTATCACTGAAGACGTAAGAAAATTCAACTGTGAACTAGTGAGGAAAGCAATTGAAAACAACCAAAGCCTAAACATAGCAAAGGGACATCTCAGTAAGGGAAGAAAACAGATTATGGCACTGAGAAAAGAAGATGGTTCTGTAACAAGAAATAGAGGCGAAATTTTGACAAGAGTGAAAGATTTCTACTCCAAATTATATGAAAGGGATGATACATGCACTCCAGACATCATGAAAGATACCAGTACCAGAGTTCTTCCAGTCCTTCCAGCAGAAGTTGCACATGCAATCAAGAACATGAAGCGGGGAAAAGCTCCAGGAGAAGATGGAATTACTGTAGACATCATACAAGAAGCAAGTGGAGAAATCGAAACAGTACTCGCCCAAATTTTCACTCGATGCCTTAATGAAGGAAAGATTCCTGAGGATTGGAACATTGCTACAATGATCCTGCTACATAAGAAAGGTGACATTGAGGATCTCGGAAACTACAGACCTATCAGCCTCCTATCAGTAGTTTATAAAATCTTCACTAAAGTTCTTTCACACCGCTTGAAGGTAACACTGGACATGGCTCAACCGAGAGAACAAGCTGGATTCAGGAGTGGCTACAGCACAATAGATCATATCCACGTACTGAGAGAACTAATTGAAAGAGCGAGGGAATATGAACTTCAATTGTGCATGGCTTTTATCGATTATGAAAAAGCCTTTGATTCGGTGAAACCATCAGCAGTTACAATGGCTCTGAAAACCTGCGGTATTGAAGATGCATACATTAATATTATTAATAACATCTATGAAAATGCAAGTGCAAAGATTCGGCTGTTTGAAAATACAACACACGTAAAAATTGGAAAGGGAGTGAGACAAGGGGACACCATATCTCCGAAGCTCTTTAATGCCACATTGGAGGGTGTTTTTCAGTCGCTGAGCTGGGAAAACAAGGGGATAAAGATTAATGGAGATTATCTAACCCACCTTCGTTTTGCTGATGACGTAGTCATTTTTGCAACTACCCCATCAGAGCTGCAGAGTATGATCCAGGAACTTGCTGACAAGAGTAAAGAAGTGGGATTAAAAATGAACTTTCAGAAGACAAAAGTGATGTTCAATGCTTTTACAAGAAATGAAGATTTATCGATTGATGGAGAAAAGCTGGAGATAACAGACACGTACGTTTATCTTGGACAGCAGATATCAAGTGAGGGTCACATTGATGAAGAAATTAATCAGCGTACAAAACTTGCCTGGAGAGCTTTTGGAAAAAACAGCATAATTTTCAAGAGCAATATGCCATTATGTCTTAAAAGAAAAGTGTTTGATCAATGCATCCTTCCAGTGCTTACGTATGGTGCAGAGATGTGGACCTTAACTAAAAGAGACATACAAAGGCTGCAGACAACTCAAAGCAGCATGGAGAGGTGCATGCTTGGTGTAACCAAGAGAGATAAGAAGAGGAACTCGTGGATCCGAAAAATGACAAGAGTGGAAGACATCATGATCAGAGTTAAATCCCTGAAATGGCAATTGGCTGGACATACTGCCAGAAGGACAGATCATCGTTGGACAGCCGAAATTATAGATTGGATTCCAAGTGACAGGAAAAGACCCAGAAGAAGACCACATGGGATATGGGTGGATGAAATTCGAAAGTATGCAGGGGTGACATGGAGGAGACTGGCACAAGACAGACCGTTGTGGAGGAAACTTGGGGAGACCTTCGTCCAGCAGTGGATTGATAATGGTTGACAATGATGATGATGATGATGATTTCTTTTTTGGAGCGAGAACTTAAAAAATTAATATTCGTATTTTTTTTCTCAAGTCGACTATATTTTGCCGGAGTTTAACAGCAACCATCAGGGTCTTTGAGATGTATAAACAGTGGTCGATCCCTAATTTGAGAATCCTGGTACCACGGTGGGTGGGCAGGGTAGAGCCATGGAAAATGCGGCGAATACTGTGAAATGTATTGCATAAAAAATCATAGCTTCAGAAATAGTATTACTCAAGCGGTAATCTGAATTTATTGGAGTAAAATAGAAATCAAAGTTCCCATGCTTTTGCACATCAATCGGATGGCTTTTCAGGGAAGGTAGACAGCAAACTGGAAACTGAATAATATTGTAGAACATTTCAACAATTTGAACGCGATGACTTCAGTCCGTTCTTCAACATTTGAACGCGTGGCTTGACTTCAGTCAAGTCACCAAACTGCAAACTGAATAAGAAAACACTTCGACAGTTTGACAGCTGTGACTTGATTTGAGCCAAATCACAGCCCTCAAATTGTGGAAGGGTACCATTATTTATTAGGTGTATGCAAACGTTTCCGCCACTCCTGCTAGCGGGAGCTGTAGGGGTCTAACCGGCCGGCAACCCGTGCTGACAGTTCATACATGAAGCCAAGCATGGCGGTCGTTAGAGTTCATTTCCGGCACTGTTTGTTATTCATGTTTAATACAGGGAAAAGTTCTAGTTAAGCGTACGGTTCAATATGTCAAGCTTAGGGTGAAACGGTTATGGGTGAGCGGACATGTCGACAATGGTTTGCCACGCTTAAGAAAGGTGATCTAAGCTTGGAAGACAAGCCAGGTGAAGGTAGACCGTAGAAATTCGCAGGCGAGGAGCTGAAATCGTTGTTGCAAGAGGATGCCACACACTCGACTACGCAACTGGCGAAACGTTTGAAAGTAGCTCAGTCGAGTATGGTACGGCGTCTATAGTCATTGGGAAAGATCCAGAAGATTGGTAAGTGGGTCCCGCATACTTTAACAGAGCGTAATATTGGACAACGATTGGGCATCTGTATGTCGTTGCTGAAGAGGTTTCAAGGGAAGAATTTCTTGTGGAAGGTTGTCACCGGAAATACAAAATGGGTCTATTGCGACAACCCCGTACGCAAGCAATGCCAGATCGACCGAGGCCATCCATCGACATCCACTGCAAAACAAGATATTCACTGGGAAAAAGGTGCTGTTGTGTGTCTGGTGGAATATGCATTGAGTATTCTACTTAGAACTGTTGAAACCGGGCGAAACAATCACTGCACAACGATATAGCCATCAGTTTATAAAACTGAACGCCACAATCGAGCAAACACGCCCACGGACAGGTAAAAAACTTCTCCCAGTTACACGATATGCTAGACTACATGTCGGTGCCACCACGAAATCAACCCTTGAACAGTTACACTGGGGGAGGGGGAGGGTGCTACCGCACCCGGCTTACTCCCCGTACATTGCACCCTCAGACTTTCATCTGCTTCGTTCTATGCAACGTGCCCTAGCCCAACAGCGGTTTACTACGATACCAGAGGTGAAACATTTCGTGACTGTGTTCTTCAGCTCAAACCCGAGTCCTTCTATCACAGGGGCACTCATTTGTTGCCTACAAAATGACAAAAGGTCATTGATGCAAACTTCCAATATTTCGTTGAATAAATGTGTACTTGTTTTCTGATTCCGTCGCCTTTATCCTTAAGACGGAGGAAACATTTGCATACCCCTAATAGTTTGCAGTTTGCTGTCTAACTTCCTTGAAAAAGCCATTTGGTTGATGTGCAAAAGCTTGGAAATTCTGTTTTCTATTCTACGCCAATAAATTCGGATTACAAGTGTAGTAATACTATTTTAAGTATCTTTAGAGTGTAGTTCTACTTTACTCTTTACGTATTTACAAAATAAAGATGCAAACGCTGCCTCTGTGGCCAAGCTATCAGAGGAACAAGACTCTGAACATTCGTTCGAGAAGGGTGCCAAGCTCGGTTCCCGGATGAGGCGCAAGCCTTCGTTTTTCCAATGTCTCTGCTCCCCACCGTGAAGCTAGGGGCGACAAACTAGGGACTGGAGACTCTTTATATCCCTCAGAGTTGATGATGATGATGACAGTTAAATTTAAATAACATATATTTCGGTTCAGCTTAAGAAGGGTAAATATTTTGACATTTTGCAGTAGCTAGCTAAAAAAAGGAATGATAGTACTGGTGATTAGAATACCTTCACTAAAAACAATGAATCAAAGATTAATTAAATGGACACTTACGGCGGCATACAAAACAGAAAAAGAATCATGATGAGTATCCCTCAAAAGTTTGGTACATGATGTACAATCCAAAAACAAAAGTCATTGAAGAACACTACATACATGATCGCATCAGAATATTAAGGCCACCCCCGGAATCACAATGTACACACCCATGCGCGCCATTGAGTGCATATGACAATGTCGATCACACGAGATATAAGCAGACGGCCAAGACAGATGAGACTGCGTAACGTGAGCGCAACGGGAACATGTTGTGATTTGACAGACGTTTAAAAAGGAATGGTCATGGGCTACCGGGGAAGGGTGGAAGCATATTCGGCATGTTAGCCCACCATCTCCACCCATATCCTGAAGATATAGGTGTAGATGGTTGGCTAACATGTCCCTTTGTGCCCACAATTCAGTGCTTGTGGGATGATAACCAACTGACCTAGGGCGAACCATGGCAACGTTCTTCAAACCAAAACACCACCTACACCGTCCTGTTGAACCCTAATTTTGCAACCAGGGGATGCAGCTTAATGCTGTTTACGCCGTATTCGAACACGGCCATCAGCATGGTAAAGCAAGAAACGGGACTCATCAATCCAGAATCCTTCTTCCATCTGTCGAGGGTTCGTTGCCGACGTTCCTTGACTCATGCAAGACGCTGTTTCGGATGACTGGGAGACATAATACGTACACTCTTTGGTATCCGGATGTGGTAACCTAGGCGGAGCGAAGTACGGTGCATTTGGAAATAGGTCGAACTGCACCCCTGTTGTACTGGTGGGTGAGTTAGGAAACTCTTGTGCGTCTTTTACACGGGCAACCAATGCGAACTCTTCTTCTAGATGTCTGTGTATGGTTAATCTAGTCCTGGTATAACCTTGATGCAGTAGTACGGGAGTAGGCAACAAGCGCGGCGGTTTCCAAAACACTGGCACCTGATCTAACGGCCATAAATATACAACCGCCGTCAAATTGGCTTACGTTGCCACGGTTCCACATTACATGCAATCAAACGCTTGCAAGTAAGAGTAAACGCTGAATACGTGTACAGTATAAGTGTGCACAATTTATGGTAGCCGTTCGTGACGTCGATATCACGTTGTACTTTACCATCTCTCCGAATATAGAAAACTCGGGGTGTTCCTAATGCAAACCTAATTCAGTGTGTTTTAAAAAAGAATCTTGCGAATATTAAAAGTGCGTTAAAAGGCACTTAATTGTTTTTTACAGACAGCGAGTCGATAGTTTTGCAATATTTGGATTAACCATATCCTGCGGCGGGTATGTCACGTGTTTAAACCAGTTCAAGTCGCACACTGTAGTCAGTCGAGAGGAATATAAAGTGGTAGTCGTTGCTGTGAACATCATTTCCGGTCGTCGTTCTGTCTGTGGTTATGACGCCTAAAAGATGAACAGCCACAACCGGCTAATTAGGGAACTTTTGCTTTACGAGTTTGAAATTGGCCATAACGCTGCTGAAGCAACACTAAACATTTGTCATGAGAGAGGGGAAGGTTTTATGGACCATGGCACCGAAACCAGGTGGTAAAACAAATTTCGCTCAGGTGACAAAAACCTCGACGATCAGCCAATGTCAGGTAGGCCGTGAACCGTAGATTCTGAAGCCGTACGCCAGGCAGTACAGCCAAATCCAACAACCAGCACTCGGAGATTATCAGGCGAGCTGGGAATGTCACAGAATGCCGTGGTTCGTCATCTCCAGGACCTCGGCAAGGTCTACAGGAGATGCCGCATTTTCCCTCACTAACTGACGCAAGCTGAAGTAAACCGCCGAGTGGAAGTGTGCACGAAACTCTTAGAAAACTCGCGGGATGAATGTTTCCTTAAGAGAATTGTTACGTGCGATGAAAAGTGGGTCTATTTCCGTAATACTAACACACAACGGCAGTGGTTGGGCCCGGCCCGACTTCCTGAACCTGCTTCCAAAAGCGGTCGCTTCTAGCACAAAGTGATGCTCTGCGTCTGGTGGAATTTCGAGGGTATAATTTATTACGAATTTGTTCCAGACGGTTGAACCATCAACGCCAACCTCTACTCTGACAGCTGGAACGAATGTATACCGTATTGGAGGAGACGTACCGGGAACTGGTGAACAGAAAGCGCGCTCTTCTACAGCAGGACAAAGCTCGGCTTCATACCGCTCGAACGACCAGGGCAAAACGCCAAGCCCTTGAGAGATGCGACACCCAGCATATAGTCCGGATCTTACCCCGTTGGATTATTACCTGTTCTCATCCATGACCCACATCCTTCGCAGGGGGTGGTTCAACAACTTGTAGGAGGTGGTAGCTGAGGTGAAGGAGTTCTTCACCTCGGAGGACAAGAACTGGTACCACCGCGGAATCGAAGAACTGGCAACCAGATGGCTAAAGACGGTGCCACACGATGGCCTATACTTTGAATGCTAGTCAGCTTTCGTCGTAAAGGTACGTATGAAGACATAAAGTTATACAAATATTGCAAAACTTTCGACTCGCCGTCTGTATATACGTATACAGCTCGCAGACCGCAATTTATAGGCCTATCACGAAACTTAACAAAACTGTTCGTGTCTAAGACGTTGCAAGATCAGAATAACAGAAAGCAAAACAAGCAAGCACAGATTGCATCGTCTTAACTTATATTTTTATTATATTTTTATTCTTTCATGAAGTGTTATCTACAAAATGATCTGTCTTGTATTCTGAAATTTAGTTGTTTCGATGCTACATAACCTGCGACAAAACATGACATTGTGGGAAACGAAAGCGGATCTCCTTTCTAATTAATGTCGAAATCAAACATAATTTCTTAATGAGACAATTTTTTTTTCATTTGGGAAATTAACTCTTTGTAATATTCCCAAGAAAACTAAGAAAGCTAAGAACAATTTCAGCAAAACGGGGGTTTCTGCTCCAACGACAAAATGAAAAGTAATTAGCAAAATCTCCGAAATGTAAAAATAGCTTCAGAACCGATATCGACATAACTTTTCAGTTCATTATTCATTCAAGAAAACAAAGCTTGTGTTTATCTCTGAAATATTTTAATTCGAAATTTTCGTTTAAGGGTTTCTTGCGATTTTCCTAATTAGTGTGATGGGAAGAAGTTGTTTAAATTAAAGTTTAACAATGCAAAACAAGTCACAGAATCTTTTTTTTATGCCTCCGAAGAACTTCTTCTTCACAGAATATGTCACAACAATTTTGCATGTTGTTAATTCAGAATCTTGAAGAGATGACGATTTTTTTCCTTTAATTGAGTCTGCTTAAGATATATTAACACATCACCCCAAAAAAGAATACGGGATTTCAATGCAGCAGTTGCTGATGCTGTTCTTTTCAGATCAAATGGGATTATAACGAAATAAATTTCTCCGTCATTTTTGTCCACGCCGAGGCTCGAACCCGGGTCCCCTCATTCCGGAATAAGTCGCTCTACCAATTGAGTTCGTTCTGACTGCTATCTGCCTTTATGTCGTGTGCGTCCTGCTGGCAGGTACGTCACAACTCCTCCCCCCCCGTAAGAGGGCCGGTGTCATGGCCCACGGGTCAGCCGTGACCATGAATCGTCGCAGCAATCAGCTGTAGAACGTGCACTTGAGAACTCCTAGTCAATTTGGTGTGTGGAATGCGACGTCACACACATTTATTTTTCGAAGCGCCGGAGAGGGGATTCTCTTATTTTTCCTACCTCGCGGTGTGGAAAGAACATCACACCATTGCGAGATTTTAAACGGTCGGGTCATCTGGAAAGTTCGGATGCCATTATAACGAAGTAAATTTCTCCGTCATTTTTGTGAGCTACTCGGACGTTCGTTCTGACTGCTATCTGCTTTTATGTCGTGTGTGTCCTACTGGCAGGTACGTCACATCTCCCCGCACCCCCGAAAGAGGGCCAGGGGCATGGCCCACAGGTCAGCCGTGACCATGAATCGTCGCAGGCAGCCATCGGCTGTAGAACGTGCACTTGAGAACTCCTAGTCAATTTTGTGTATGGAATGCAACGTCACACACATTTATTTTTCGAAGCGCTGGAGAGGGGATTCCCTTATTTTTCCTATCCCGCGGTGTGGAAAGAAAATCACAACATAGCGAGATTTTGAACGGCCGGGTCATCTGGAAAGTTCGGGCGCCATTATAACGAAGTAAATTTCTCCGTCATTTTTGTCCACGCCGAGGCTCGAACCCGGGTCCCCTCATTCCGGAATAAACCGCTCTACCAATTGAGCTACGCGGGCGTTCGCTATCGCTGCTATCTGCCTATATGTCGTGTGCGTCCTGCTGGCAGGTACGTCACAAGATGTAGCTATTTAATGGCCGCCCCATGGCGGAACGGTAAGAGGCCAATGGGTAACCGTTTGAGTTGGGTTCTGGTTCGAGTCCGGAATGTGGTATAGTTAGTGTATTTGTCCAATGGCGCTAGCTCTCTCCCTTCTCTGGAACTAGCGACCCAAAATTAGGGACGGGCGACCGCTTACAGCTCTCGGAATTGCATATAGTGGTTGTTAATGCTCTTAGAATGTCCTAACTGTATTATTTGTTTGGAGGTTTAAAGACTACTGTGAGCACCTCACTGAGCTATATGCAGTTGCCCGTCATTAATATATGGGCACTGGTTCCAGGGAAAGGAGACAGCTAGTGACGTAAGACAAATGCAACAACCATGCCTCATTGGGTTTTGAACCCGGACCCATCTCGGTCGAATGGTCAGAAGCAAGCACTTATATCACTGCGCTACTCCTAAAGGGTATGCATCCTCTTTTAATACACAGCAAGTAAGAGACGAGAAAGATGTATCTCAGAGTGTTGTTTTTCCTTTCAACGCTTCTGCTCTCTTAGAGAGCTTGTAATTCACTAAATATCATCATTTTTTTTTTTTGATTGGAGGTTTAACGACCACAGTGAGCAACTCAATGGGCTATAAGCAGTTTCCCGTCCCTAATTTAGGGTCACTTGTTCCAGGGAAGGGAGAGAGCCAGTGCCGTAAGACAAACACAACATCCATGCCTCACCGGGATTCGAACCCGGACCTCTTTCGGACGAATGATCAGAGGCCATCGCTTAGACCACTGCGCCACCGGGGCGGCCAATATCATCATCATTGTCAACTGTTAACAATCCACTGCTCGATGCAGGTCTACCCAAGTTTTTTCCACAGCAGTTTGTCTTGAGCCAGTGTCCTCCATTCCATTTCGGTAGGCTTTCGACTTCCATTCACCCATCTCCCATGGGGTCTTCTTCTGTGCCTTTTACGGTATCTTGGTGTCCAGTCTAAAATTTCGGTTGTCCATCGGTGGTCTGCTCTTTTCTCAATATGTCCAGCCCATTGATATTTCACAGATGACCATGATATAGTGCGTCGCATAAATAGAGAGACAGAACAAATTCTCGAATAAAAAAGAAACAACAACGAGCTGACATGTATGCCTCCTATTTATAGCAAAAATAGCATAGGACACGCAGCTGCACAATAGTTTGACGGAAACATAACAATTCCAACGTCAAGTACAAGAAAAAAACAGAAATACGCTGTCTCAAAAATATAAAGACTTAACTAGTTATGAGCACCTCCGTTACGAATAGTGGAGCCGTTGTTCCGAATAACACTGAAACCCCGATTTGGCATGCTGTCCACAAAGTGATGTAAGTGTTCTGGACGGAGTGCCTACCAGCTTCGTTCAATCTGCTCTTTCAATGCCACCACACTTGAGAACTGAAGTCCATTCGCATACACATCACGAGCGAGGATACCTCAGAGGTTCTCGATAGGGTTCAGATCTCGACTGAGTGCTGGCCAATCCATTCCGGTCACATGATGAGTGTTAAACCAGCTTTTCGTTGATGCAGACCGATGGATATAGGCATTGCCTTGCTGGAATAGGTAGTCAATACCCGCTAGAGTTTCGGCAAACGGTAGAAGGTGACTGCTGAGTATGTCCTGATACCTTTCGGAGTTTTGCCTGCCATGCGGGAAAGCTATATCCGTTATCCCATTGAACGCAACAGCTCCCCAGACCATCACAGGGTCCCCTCCTTTCTGTGTGCTGTAGAAGGTACGTGGCTCGCCTAGTAAATCATGTCCATAGCAGTTCCAACCGTCAGGGCCATCCAGGTTGAACTTTGTCTCATCGGAGAAAACAGTTGTAATTCATTCGTCCGTCCAGTGCATCTGGCTGCTTGCCCATAACAATCTAGCTTTCTTGTGGCGCCGCGTGAGGTGTGGCACACGGCGCATTTTACGGAGCCCAATGTTGCTACTTTCCTTGATTCGTCAATGAACTTTGTCCTTTGAGACGGTGACACCAACAGTCCGAGAAACTTGACGTAAGGATAACCTTTGGGATGAAGCTAAACGCATGATGGCACGATCATCTCGTTTGGTTTTTATTCGAGGTCTTCCAGGCCGTTTTCTGGCAGTTAGCAGTTGAAGGAAACTATGTTTCCACAGACACGAACACGTATTCACACAAGTAAAGAAAGACTTTACAAAGAAAAAATTGAAACTCTAGAAAGTTTCAAAAAGTTTGAGAAAAGTGAAAAAAAAATACTGGGCAAAAACAGAAAAAAAATGTGTTGAAAAAAAAGAACCCCAGTCATCATGCGAGCATAAGTTAAGCTCAAAAATAAAGGAGGCAATTAATGACACAGAATTAATTAAAAATGATACAAATAAATATCTGCGTAATATTAACTTATTACACAGAGAAAAAAAAAGTTGTCATTAAAAGCAATTTACAGAACTCTGTGCTAAAAGAAAGAATTGAAAAACATCGCAAAAATTTCCAAAACACAAATGTGACAGAGAAATTGATTGCAGATGTTGACAAACATCTAGGTGAAAAAAAAAAAAAAAAAAGGCCCTTGTAAGGGCATTCTTGTTTCTGAGGCGGAAAAAAATAAAGAAAGCCCTTTTAAGGGCATTTCTGTTTCTGAGGAACAAAAAAAGGCCCTTTTAAGGACATTTTGCAGAATTCTGTGCTAAAAGAAAGAATTGAAAAACATCGCAAAAAAAAAAAAAATTCCAAAACACAAAAGTGATAGAGAAATTGATTGTTGATGTTGACAAATATTTAGGTGAAAATGCTATACAAAAGCCAAAAAAATTGGAAAGAAAAACAGTTACTCTAACTGTGAAAAAACCAAAATATTTCACAGGAAGGCTTAGCAAAGAAATTAAAGAGGCAGAAAAAATTACCTGTAATGAAGGTGCTCAATTGCAGTATACTAATAACATTGCTCCTTATAACACACAAAACGAACTGCCTCTTCTATATGATAATGTGGAAAATAAACAGACTGAAATAGCAAGCCAAAAAGTAAAAAACATAGAAAGCAGTGAAAGCAAAATTGACCTATTAAAAAAAATTAAAGAAAAGTCCACAAGTGAGAAACTTATGGAAAAAATAAATAAATGGAGAAACAGATAAAAAACAAATAAAACGGTGAATGGACTATCAATAAAATAGCAGAATTAGCTGCCAAACTGGTCAAAAACAAGGAAGCAATCAATTGCAATACTGACATTGATGCCCAAGTCAGCGAAAGTAACAACAACATAAAAAAATTGACACAGTAAAAAATGATGAAAAAAAAAACGAGGATGAAATTTTTTCCTCTGAAACAAATGGACTTAACATATTAATTTGGAACGCGCAAGGCATCAAAAGGCAACATAGAGAATTCTTAGCCTACCTAAAATACAAAAAAATTGATATTGGGCTAATTAATGAATCCTGGCTAATGGACAGAATTAAATTCAAAATTCCCAACTACAAGGTTTACAGAAAAGACAAAACCTCCCAAACTGGGGGAATTTTGATTGCAGTGAAAGATAAACTAGAGCAAAGAGAAGCAACATGCAACACAGAGGATGGCATTGAAGCGCACTCGGTTATTATTAAAACAAAAAATAACCCGATTAAATTTACGGCGCTATACAATCATCCCAAACACACTATTACCAGGAAAGCTCTACATAATCTTTTCGAGGAAGATATTCCTACGGTCATAGCGGGAGATTTTAATAGTAAACACCGCTATTGGTACTGCCCTAGAGCTAATAAAAGTGGAAACAACATCTTCAGATATCTCCTAAACAAAAACATTGATTTGGGGGCACCATCTGAAACCACAAGAACGGCGCTCAGAGGAACTAGCAACATACTAGATTTTGCCCTCTTGAAGAATAATAAATATTACTTTAAAATTTATACTGCGGCAGCGCTCTCCTCTGACCACAATCCAGTTCACCTCCAGCTTTATACTGATAAAACTGTGACGGTAGCACCCAAAATGGTCACTAACTTAAAACAATTTGAAGAGAAAATTAAACTAGTGCCACCCCCGGTAATTGGAGACTGTAATAGCAAAGGAGAAATTGACAGAGCTGTTAAACTCTTTAACCTCGCCATTAAAAAAATTATGGAAGAATGTCAAACTCCTGCTAAAGAGAAAAAAAATCCGTACTGTTTACCCAAAGAAATTTTGGAACTTATTAAAGAAAAAATTGGTACCGAAGCAAGTGGCAAAGAACAAGAAATTAAACGTTCTATGACCTTTATTGCTGCCTAAATAGACAACGTAAAAGAGAAATCAGAAAATTCGAGAATGGGTCATGGGGACAAGTATTAGAGGAAGCTCATATTGACTACTCTGAAAATTCGGATAAAAAAAATAAAATGACTCTATGGAATCTTACGTCGAGCTTGCAAAATAAAAATGTCAAATTACTCCCACCCCTTCAAAAAGAGGATGGGACTGTAGTTAGAACTGACGAAGAAAAAGCAGATATTTTTGCAAACTCACCAGAAAAACAGTTTAAAATAAATGATATCCCTCACACTGATGTAGCCATTAAAATGAAAAAGGCCCTGGATACTTATTTTAAACATGCGGAGGATGTAGAAAATTCTAGAGTCATCACCCAAAGTGCACAACTCTATGAATAATTTACTAGTAAAAAAAAACTTGTGTTAACATCCCCAATAAAAGTAAACAGAAAGGCTCTTTTAAAAAAAATAGGAGGACAAGGCATAGAAAACAGCAGCCAAAAGTAGTAAATGCTACGACCTCTCTTATGTCCGATAGACAGCAACCTCTAAATAAAGTGGATACGACCTCTCTCGGGCCCGGAATCCAAAAAAATGCAAAAGTCGGGCAGCAACTTCAAATTAAAGGTGCTACGACCTCTCTTGGGTCCTGAACGCCAGAAACTGAAAAGATAAGAAAAAACAAGACACCTTTTAAGGGCCAAAAAAATTTTTTTGTTCCCCCAGATTTTGAAAAACCACTACCCATAAGGGAAAGGGAAGTTTGGTTTCATATTAATAATCTTAAAAATAAAAAGGCACCGGGCAATGATGGCATAAATAATAAAATTATGAAAACATTACCGGAAGAGTATGTGCAAACCCTTTCTAAAATATACAATTGTGCCATTAAATTACATTATTTCCCTGATGTTTGGAAGACAGCAGAGGTAATATTATTACCCAAGCCAGGTAAAAACCCGACAATTCCTGAAAATCACAGACCGATTTCGTTGCTCCCAACCATGGGAAAAATCTTTGAAAAAATACCATTAGAATGCAACAATTCTGTGAGGAATTCCTAGTAATTCCATTTATTCAAGGAGGTTTTAGAGATAAACACTCCACGGTGCACCAACTCTCTAGAATAACTTAAAATTTGTGCTGAAGGAAGAATAAAAAAAGAACACACAGCAGCCATATTTCAGGATGTGGCAAAAGCATTCGATAAATGCCCACATGAGGCAATTCTCTACAAGCTAATAGCACATGATTTCCCACCCTGGATTATACATATAATCAAATCATACCTCACTAACAGAACATTCTGTGTAAAAATCAATGGGAAAAAATCGTTAAAAAGAAAAATCGAAGCTGGTGTACCGCAAGGCAGTGTACTCGCGCCAACGCTGTACTCTATCTTTACGTCAGACTTTCCCAACTATAATAACAGGAATCTGACTACAGCTCTCTATGCTGATAACACTGCACTCGCTTATACTTCCAAAAATAAAAATCAAGCAACTTTCATGTTGCAACATTATGTTGAAAAACTTGAGAAGTATTTCTTAGATTGGAAAATCAAAATCAATACTGAAAAAACTCAAGCAATTCTATTTTCTAGGATTAAATGAAATCACAATCCAGACCTTGGAATAGAAATGTATAAAAAAAAATACCTTGGGTAAATGATGTTAAATATTTAGGACTTTTTATGGACCACAACCTAAACTGGAACAAGCATATTAAAGAAACTTTTACCAAATCTCTTAAGATTAGAAGAAGTCTCCAGCCAATAATAAAAAATAAAAGGCTTAGCCGGAAAAACAAACTTTGATATCGAAAGCCTGTATCAGCCCTGTTATTACTTATGCCTATCCTATTTGGGGTAACTGCAACAAACAGCTGAAAAATGATATTACCTCATTTCAAAATAAAACTCTACGTTATATGGTTGGACTTGATGGAAGAACTTCAAACCATGCTATCCGAAGCATGCTAAATATTAATTCTATCCATTACACGATGTATGACTTAGCTAAAAGATACTATGAAAAAGCTAAGATTCATCCTAATCCTCTAGTCAGCGAGGCCATAAACTATACTGTCAATGAAACTGACAGTTATAAAAGGCCAAAAGCTATCTTGACTAAAGTTCCAGAAATGAACCCAATTCACAGCTACCTGAGCAAAAAAAAATAACTATAATTGGGACTAGTGTTCAGAGGGTATTCTTCACATAAGTTAAAAAAAAAAAAAAAAAAAAAAAAAAGGCTCTTTTAAGGGCCGTACTCTGTTTTGCAAAAATACTTCATACATGTGAAAAAATCTTGTTAAAAAAAAACCGCTCTTTTAGGGGCCGAACTTGTTTTGCAAAAAGAAATATTACATTCCATATATATGAGACTGGCCCAGAAACAAGGTACTATGGTTTTAAAAATAACTGACTCCTACACGGGAACTGAGCGAACGACAAATGTGTGGTTGTGGGTGCCTTGCAACACATGGTTTTGTGAGAAAACTGGGTGTTTATCTGTCGGATTTTTCTTGTGTGGTTCTTTTTTTTTTTTTTAGGCACCCCTTTTCCCTGTCCTTTCCCCGGTTCCCTGATGCCGGGCGTTGACTGCGGGATGACTTGCTTTGATTGATTTGTTGCAGGTAAGTATGTAGGGTAGCTTACAACTTCGATACTTAACGGGAAACCGTATACTCCTTTTGCTCTAATATTTCTGTACTTTTCTTTCGTGCTGTTCTATCAGGGAAATCTGTTCCCAAATATCTTATCTTCTTCTTTTTCACCTGACAAAAGGCGCAGAGCGCTGTGGGTTCGGGTCTCTCAACCTCAGATTGGAAATCTCTCTCAACTAATATGAAGCATGGAGCTTGCTACCCATGTCGCGTAGCGTAAAATGACCGAAGCTACATGGTTTAATTGCATAGCAATGCCAAACGTTCTTGATTGTTTTACCGAATGACTTAATGATCACTGTTTTCTAGTATGGATATTTTATCAGACAATACTCACCTAGTAAACTTTGAACATATAATTTTCGTTGCGTAAAACGGTTCGATTTCTCTTATAAACTGAGTGGCCACTTTATTATGACCACCTGACAGTTTTAAGCAAATGAGCTATGGCTGCACGCTATTGCCAATAGAATGCGAGGCTAGTTGTATAAAAAAGGAAAGCTTAGTGCTTGCGACAGCAGTAGAAGTGATTTTTTGGTGACGAGATGGGTAAAAAATGCGACTTGACGGACTTTCAACGTGGGGTGATTGTAGTCATGGAGCGAGTATCACCGAAACCGCTGCATTCGTGAAATGTTCAAGAGCAGCTGTTGGGTAAAGTGTTTAAAGACTGGACTGTCAGCCATAAAACTTGGGCTTTACGTGTAACGTGTGGTCGTCATCGACTAGTGACTGCTCGGGCGGAACGGAGAGTGACCAGACTGGTAACAGACAACAGAAGGGCAACAGTGCAGCAAATTACAGATCATCTTAATCAAGGATCCCCTCAAATGATCTCTGCACGCAATCTTCGCCGTACACTGCGTCGGATGGGATATGGCAGCCGAAGGCCTGTTCGAACAACTTTGCTGCCCGCAGTTAACAAGAGAAAACGTCTCCAGTTCGCACAGGAGAACAAGGATTGGGCAGTCGATAAATGAAACAAATTATGTGGTCCGATGAAGCACGTTTTCAGTTGCACCATGCCGATGGCAGAGTGAGAATTTGGCAGAAACAGCATGAAAGCATGGACCCGAAATGCATTGCTACAACCCTTGAATCTGGTGGAGGCAACGTTATGGTTTGGGGTTTGTTTTCCTGGCATGCGTTAGGCCCTTTAATTCGTGTTGATTAACGTCTGGCTTGCACATCATATCTAAACATTGTTGCGGATCAAGTGCATCCTGTCATGTGGATGGTTTATCCCAATGGCGATGGCTACTTTCAACAAGATAATGCGTCCTGCCATAGTGCTCGTATTGTAGAGGAGTGGTTTCAGGAACATGCCGGTGAGTTTACTTTGCCTAGGTGGCCCTCACAATCTCCAGATCTCAACCCCATTGAGAATTTGTGGGATGAAGTTCAACGAGCCATCAGACAGCTGGATCCACAACCCTGCAATCTCACACTCCTGGAAAGTGCTATTCATCAATCATGGTTTCAGATTCCACAAACCACCTGTCAACATCTCGTGGAGTCCATGCCACGAAGAATCGATGCAGTATAAAATGCAAAAGGTGGCCCAACAAAGTACTGAGGGTGTGGTCATAATATAGTGGCCACTCAGTCTATATTTCATAGTTAAAAGCCTTTACAGGTGCGTAAAAGTACAAGGAAACAGTAACACAAATCATTACAAGGAAACGAAAGAACTCCTCATTAGATACATTTTTTATTGATTGCTAAAAATGATTATGTTAATCTTCATCTTTAAATAAAAACGCATTTCGATGCCAGATAAAGTTCTAAAATCCACCATTTACGGTAAAGTTCAGACAAACGATCATTATAAGTTAATCCTCGTTCAAAAATTCCATTAACGGTTATTCACATAGCACCTTTTTACCAGTCTGTACCACATAACCGGTGCTGCAAAAGGTTTGACTAATATCAATAAAGTAACAACGAAAAACCTGTTGCCACGCGAATAACCAAGTGGTCAGACGCTCGGGTTTCGAGCAAATTGTTCTAGCTCGGTGCAGATGATGTATGGGTGGAGCGTTTGTTCAATTGCATTTGTTCCGAACCTTCCATGAAATTGCTTATGTTCTCAGATCTTCATCTCGGTTTGCCGAAGCAGACGAAAAAAAAAATGTTTAGGTGTGTGTATGTGGAAATAATCAAATACTTAAGACTTCTGACTAGGCATTCAATATTACATTTGGTGAAATCGCATGATTTCGATGTCCACCGTGAGATTCAGCACATGAAACAACCCTTCAACAGGCTGGAACGAATTAACTCTAGGTAAGAAAAATGGGCACTAAGGAATATATTTATTGTCTAAGAATTAGGTAGAACGTGGCTGGATGGAGAGAATCTGATAATTACAGAGAGGTGTTTTCCCCTTAGCTTTTTTATTCAAAGTAGCCGTCGAGGAGAATGATTGGCATTCATCCTTTCTGACTGATTGCCTGCTGCAGAGGTTATAACAATGGCGACGAACCTGAGGAAGGAGAGATAATATATCTGAATAACGTATTTCTGCCTAGTAGCATGATGTCTGTGTCAGGGAGACCAGACACTGATACCATGCCACTGGAAAAAAAACAAGACCTTTTCCTTTCTTCCTTAGTTCACAGAGCAGAATGGAAGAGAGCGCTAGAATAGAGGACAAGAAGAGAGATCTTATCAGCCGGGACAGATTTTAGGTCGGTACTACTGAAATGAGAAGAAGAAAGGAAACATTTTGCCGTAGTGCTCATTCAACCCCGTCGCAATGTGGACATTTATGTTTGGGAAGCTCAGTAAGTTTGGGGCACCATTCTGTTCAGGTACATTGGTCGCTTAAAGGGTTAAGGTGGTGACTGCGAAAATCAAACATCTTTTTCTATAGAATGAGTAGATACGCAGTTTCTTTTACTTTCAGTTCTATCCTGCATCTGGAATGGGGAGTTAGAACTCAAGAAAAGTTCTTGATTCTTGCCGCAGACATAGTGTTATGGAGTGCATTTAGCTTGTCCCTAATCACAGTATTGCAGCGGGTATGGAAACTATTACCAGCTAAATCCCTTGACTTTCAGCATGGTTTTATATTGGATGGGAATTAGGAACTAGCTAAATTCCTTTACTCCCACTACTGAGGATGTGGCATTGGATTGTAGCCAATCCCTTGATTTTGTGTGTGGCCTTTCACTGAATTACCAAAAAAAAAACCTGTGATACCTCTCTAATACCGTGTTGGTCCTCCTCGCGATCAGATAACGGCAGCAACGCCACTATGCATGGACTCCGCGAGCTCTCCGTAGTGCTGTGGAGACAGTGACTCCATGGTTCCTGAAGAGCGTCCCACAATTCCGTAATATTCGCCAGTGGAGGATTCCTAGCATTGGCTGCACATTGAACAAGGGGTCATAGATTCCACAAGCTCTCTGTAGTACTGTGGAGACATTGCACACCATACTTCTTGAAGAGCGTCCCACAATTCCGTAATATTCGCCGATTCCTGGCATTGGCTGCACATTGAGCAACGGGTCATGGATTCCACGAGCTCTCTGTAATACTGTGGAGCCAATGCACACCATGTATCCTGAAGAGCGTCCCACAATTCCGTAATATTCGCCGGTTGAGGATTCCTGGTATTGTCTCCACGCTGAACAACGATGCATGGACTCCACGAGCTCTCTGTAATACCGTGGCAACAGTGCAAACCATTCTTCTTGAAAAGCGTCCCACAGTTCCGTAATATTCGCCGGTGGAGGATTCCTGGCATTGGCTCTACGTTGAACAACGAGAAATGGACTCCACGAGCTATCTGTAGTACTGTGGATAAAGTGCAAACCATACTTCTTGAAGAGCGTCCCACAATTCCGTAATATTCGCCGGTGGAGGATTCCTGCCATTGGCTCCACGTTGAACAACAGGGGCTCTGTAGTACTGTGGAGACAGTGCAAACCATACTTCTTGAAGAGCGTCTCACAATTCCGTAGTATTCGCCGGTGAAAGATTCCTGGCATTGGCTCCATTTTGAACAACGAGGCATGGACTCCATGAGCTCTCTGCAGTACTGTGGAGACAGTGCAAACCATACTTCTTGAAGAGCGTCCCACAATTGCGTAATATTCGCCGATGGAGGATTACTGGTATTTACGGCACGTTGAACAGCGTTTCGAACGTGTTCGATGGCGTTTAAATCCGGCGAATTAGGTGAATAAGCCAGGATGCCAATCTCCATTGAATGTTCCTCCAGCCATAATCGGACGACTGTGGGCCTGTGTGGTTGCGAGTAGCCTTGTTGAAAGTTGTCGCAGCCGTCGAAGCGGTTGCAGGACATGAACGGGTGCAAATAATACCCAAGGATGGTTACGCATCATCCACCCGTCGGAGTGGTGTGCAGATGTATGAGGAATACTAACGCGTGCCAACTGAAAGCGCCCGACACCATAACAGGGCCACCGCTGTCCTACACTGTACCTTGTAGGTATGCGGATCCATTGCCTCGTGGAGTATTCGCCACACTCGGAGTCGCCAACGGGCCAAAACAGTTGGTAGCGCGATTCATCGGACTAAGCTACACACTTCCAGTCATCTTACGTCCAATGGTTGTGTTTCAGAGCCCAGTGGACGTCCAATGGTGGTGTTCCAAAGCCCAGTGGACATCCAATGGTGGTGTTCCAGAGCCCAGTGGACGTCCAATGGTGGTATTCCAGAGCCCAGTGGACGTCCAATGGTGGTGTTCCAGGGCCCAGTGGACGTCCAATGGTGGTGTTCCAGAGCCCAGTGGACGTCCAGTGGTGGTGTTCCAGAGCCCAACAACATCGGTGTGTCGTCGGGTCAGCAATGGCACCCGAATGGGCCATCGGCTCCGGAACCTCATGGAACATACGAAACATTGCAATGTCCGAATGTTGATGCTACTTCTGACCCAACATTGCATTATGCTGCGATTTGCGGCAATGTTGCACACCAGGCAGATGTTATGATGTGTGCCAGACGCCGCTGCCCACGACCTATCTCGTCTATTCTGCGGGCACCCCAGTCTCGCACTTTGGATTTCCCCCTGAGTTTGTGTAGTCCAGGTACTCCTCTGAAATTGTTGACCGTATAAGTACAAATTTCGTGGTGGAGTGACCCATATTCCGGACTCCGACTATCATAACACGTTCGAAATCGCCTAAAACCTGATGAGCTACCATCGGAACTGCGAATCCTACTACTTGAGCCTGCGGAGATGCCTGGCTCTTTATATAAGTTGTTTGGGGACTATACCACTTACCACTTGCTTGTGGTGTCATGTAATTAAATGGGTAACGCTGTTCCCAGCTTTTTTGGCGCCTCAGTGTATTTTGTATGGAAAAGAGATTTATCTTTGCGATCCGTTTCGCTAACCAACCACCATCGGAGATTACTCTCCAAAGAGGCATTTAAATGGTCAAATTGAGGGAAAGATATCTCAGCAGCAGCGAATTTGTTTTGTAGTAGCAATTCGAAGATTACATAGGTTTGATACCCCATCTCAACATAACTTTACGTTCAATTAGGTCACCTCTGAATTTAGCGGACCTCGAACTACGTAAGCTATTAATTTTGAATGCTAATTAGGGTTATCTAAATCGGAGTCTCTCATTGTCATTACGGTCTCCTGAGTAGAAGATGTTGTTTGCCACGAAAATTTGAATAAACCAGCAAAGAGCTATAGAATAGATTCAAGTGAAAATGGCCGCCCCGGTGGCGCAGTGGTCTAAGGCTCTGGCCTCTGATCATTCGTCCGTAAGGGGTCCGGGTTCGAATCCCGGTCAGGCATGGATGTTGTATTTGTCTTACGGCACTGGCTCTCTCCCTTCCCTGGAACCAGTGACCCTAAATTAGGGACGGGCGACTGCTTATAGCCCATATTGAGTTGCTCACGGTGGTCGTTAAACCTCCAATCCAAAAAAAAAAAAAAAAAACAAGTGAAAATGACGGTCTTCTTGGGAACGTAATCTCACTCAAACGTATGTGCGGTGATTAGGTTCCTGTAGGCACGGAAAACGACACCACCAGCAGAAATCCATCGTCAACTGCGACAAAGCTGTGATCCTCACGCCAGGAGCGACCGGAGCGTGTCAGAATGGTTTCGAAAATACTTCCATTGACACAGTGCGTTGACGAATGAGCAACGCATTCGCAGGCCTTCCACTGCGGCAATAGGCAGCAAGATGGCAGCATGATGGCGTGTGTGGAGGCTCTTATGCAAGAAGAATGACGTGTAACTTTTCGTCAGTGCAAATGCGTATATTTTTTCGGTATCGCTCGTCAAATCGTTCTAGCTGTTCACCGCGCGTACGTCCTAGTAAAACCATATTTCCAGACGGGTCGTCATTCTGACTTGAATTCGTTCTCCAGAAGGTTGCCTTATTTTCAAACGGCTATGCCAAACAACGCCCAGTGGTTAGGAGAAACTAATGTCCTTTTTTTTAATTTATTTATTGGTTCCAGGTAACACATACATCTCGAATTCAGACAAATACAGTATTGTGTGTCACAGGGTAAGAATATTATGCAATACATTGAAATCATCAAAGTACAGATCGAACATGTAATGCCGAAAGACAAACACAGACATGCATGCCTTACCCTGGATTCGAACCCGGGCCCCTCCGTTGGGCGAAGGATGAGAAGCTATCGCCAAGGCCCACTACCCAACCGGGACGGCAAAATATTTATTTTACTTTCTCATTAGGTAATTTTTTTTTTGATTGGAGATTTAACGGCCACCGTGAGCAACTTAATGGGCTATAAGCAGTCGCCCGTCCCTAATTTAGGGCAACTGAATCCGGGGCGGCCTAATGGCCATTTAGAGACACCCTTTTGCATTTCTCTAGTCCATCGCTGTAGGTCATCGGAATTCACTTATTGGTCAATCCTTTTATTTGCGTAAGCGTATTGCTATTAACACTTAAAACTAACGAAAATGCTTAACATTAACACTCGTTTGTAGTGCATTCCAAACAATATAGTGCGTTGCAACTAAGGACAGAAACCCACCTACTATTTATGTTTTATTAACGCAGTTTTTATGGGAATCACTAATCTAAATTGTGCAATTATCCTGCTGTCAAAAGACAGAACTCAGCGGTTGAATAATTTGTTTCTAGTTTGAGGGCAGATCTTTTCTCCCCTTTATAAGGTAGGATTCGCTTGTATTATGTTCTTCAGCAGATCTTTATAAAGCCCGAAGGACAAACGATGGATTTTGTCTATTTTCTTCTGTGAAATGTTGAAATCGCTTGCATGGAATTTTGTAAATCAACTTCATGAAATGTGTTTTAACAAGCAAGCATCTTTGTAAATGTTATGACAGGTCGGCAAGCCTGAGTAACATTGTCACCTTGATTAAAGTAAAACAAGCAACATATGGGTTTTCTCGAATTCGGTCTTTCATTACTGACGCTCTTTGCTCGCTGAAAGAGTGCGCATATATATTGCCTATACAAAGTCTACCGCAATATCATTTACCACAGACATACAAAAATCTTACTTAACGTGATTCCATGACGCCTTAGAGGCGGGTGCGTATGATCGCTGAACTGTTTTGGAATTCTAGTTATATTACAAATAGTTATAAATCCTTTCAAACTTATGTGTTAGTTGCATAAATGCATAGTGAAGCTTAACACTTATAAAACACGAAGTACACGGTTTATATAAAAAGAGAGATTCGGCGCGCAAATTAGGTCTGTGCATAAGTTTCCAGCGTTTTACGATCGAAGGAGTAACACTCTTATTAAAATACTTGTGCAGCTACATTTATAAATAACTCTATCCATATATTAAAAATTACGAAAACAGAATTAATTAATCAACTACAGCAAGTTAATAATACAGGCCCAGATCCGGATGATATCTCTCCGAAAACTCTAAAATCCATTATTTTTTATAATTTAACACCATTACTGCGCATATAGAATAACGCTTTACTTTCTGATATTTTTCCTGCCGCATTTAAAATTGCTATAATTACCCCAACCTTTAAAAAGGGTTCTCCTTCAGATAATTATAGACCCATTGCCAAATTATCCATTTTCTGTAAAATCTTTTAAAAATTATCATTTACTAGACTCTACTCATTTATTAGTATATTTAGCATACTTAATTATAATCAATTTCGTTTTTTACCGAACTCTTCTACAGAAATTGTCACATTACACTTAAAAATAAAATACAACAAAATTTACATTACAACAAGTATTCCCTATGTATTTTTATGGACCTATTTAAAGGCGTTTAATACTGTAAACCATGCAATATTATTACAGAAATTACACACTTATAGCATCAGGGTAATATTTTGGGTTCTACTGAAATCCTATTTCCTTAATAGGAAGCAATACATAGAAATTGGTTCTGTTCAATCTAAAACTCAAATGATAAACTTGGGGATCACACAAGGATCTGTTCTTGCGCCTTTACTATTTAATACCTATATTAATGATTTTTGTTTGTTTTCTTCGAATATTGATTCCATTTTATATGCTGATGACACAACTGTTTTACTCTATGGTGATGGCATTCTTACATTAACCGAACAAGTGCAAACACAATTTATTTTAATTTCTAATTGGTTAGCTGCTAATTATTTAATTATAAACATGACTAAAACAAAAATTATGATATTTTATTATTCTGATCCGACTTAATCATTATTGAATAACATTTATTTAAATGATACTCCAGTTAAAATTGTGAAAAATTATAATTACTTGGGTGTAGTGTTCCAAAAAAATTTAAATTGGAATCAGCACATTGATTATCTGTTGGGTAAAATTACAAGAAATATGTTGGTGGAGGGTTCAATTTAACCCTCTAATTGATGATACTCCTGATTTTTGTATTACACCTTAATTCAATCATATGTGCATTACTGTATTTCGGTTTGGGGAATGACAACAAATTACAACTTACATAAATTACAATGACTCCAAAACAGATTTTTCAGACTATTGGAAATTAAAATTGTTGGCACTTCATAGTGTAATTTTGCTGCTGCATATAAACTGACTCCGAATAGTTTCAATATTCTTGATATTCGACAATTGCATCTTTATAGCATCGGTAAGTTGATGTTTAAAAGAATTAAAAACAATAATTATTCAAACATAATATCTTTGGATTTATTTACTCATACTTATTCTACTAGATTTAGAACAAATTTAATTCTTTCCTTCCCTAATACGGAACGGGACAGAACAATGATTAAATATTCAGGGCCTCTGTTCTGGAATAGTTTGCCTATCGTTTTGACTTCGTTAAATAATATTAATCTATTCAAACAAAAATTAAAACATTATAACTAACATTAACATCTAATTATTTTGGGTAATCCCATTGATTATCATGCTCTATGAGTATGATTTCATTTTTATGCTTGATTTTATATTGGTTTGACTTGGCTTGGCTTTCTTTCTGTCTCTCTCTTTTGTTTCTGCTGGGGAGTCGAGGGCTCGTCAATCTTTCTTGGTCTTTTCCCTCTGCATCCCAGTTGTTGCAGAAGATATTGGTTGTCAAGATGTGAATCTTAATTAATCCAATACAGTGGTTACGCATGTAACAATATAGTGGTTACGCATGTAACAATTAAATTGCATTAATGAAAAAAAAAGAATTAATGTCATCCTTACACAAGCATGTTGCCTTTGACTATCATCGAAGTACTACTACGTTCAAAAAGTTCCGGAACATTTTGAATACTTGCCAAATGTCAGTGAATTACGTCATTCCCGCTGAGCAAGCAAAGAGCGTCATGTGACTGACCAGCCAGAACCGGTTTGACCCAGATCCAACACGAACAGCATAGGTGCGAAGTTCGTAATTGCAGGTATTTGAGGCTCTCCGTCGCGAGGACAACGATGTCGAATTTTGAAAAAACGTTCAACTGTAAAATTTTGTGTTCTGTTCGGAAAATATTTCTCTGAGACTTTTCAAATGATTTTTAAGTCAGCGTACGGTGAGAGTGCAATTAGTCGAACTAGAGTTTATGGTGCTTTCTTTACAACCCTTAATCCAGCCGACAGTCAAAAGTGTGGAAATCACCGTCGTCACCACGACCAAAGAAGTTCCAGGGTGACCGCTCCAAAGGAAAGGTCTTCTTAACAGTTTTATTCGATTGCAAGGGGGTCGTACACAAGGAATTCCTTCAACATGGTCGTACACTCACTAAAGAAGAGTACGTATACGTCCTGAAACGTCTCCGAGAATCAGTGAGACGCAAGCTACCAGATCTTTGGAAGACCAACTCGCGGATGCTCCATCACGATAATGCACTGGCTCACAGATCCCTCCTGGTGTCCGATTACCGGTCCCGTTCTCCAGCAACCAGCGTATTCCTCTGATCTCGCCTCGTGTGACTTTTTTCTATTTCCCCGGATGAAGAATTTGCTTAAGCGGCGACGCTTCTCAAGATCCGAAGAAGTGCAACGAGCTGCGACGGAGGAACTGTAGGATGTGGCAAAAGTAGGCTTGCAATCTGCATTTAAATCTTTGTATGAGTGCTGGCAAAAATGCATAGTTGCACAGGGTAACTATTTCGAAGGAAACACCGCATAAACAGATATTATCTGTACTCATTCTTTTTTACTATAAAAAGTTCCGGAACTTTTTGAACTTACTAATATATACTGAATGTCCAAATTATTATGATCACCAGACCATTTTATGCAATGGAGCTATCTCGCTGATGATGCTAACGCAGGATGGCTTAATCGGTATAAAAACGAAACGCTGAGAGCATCCAGAGGTTAATGAAGTATATCATGCCAGAAATAATGGGTAAAGGACGTGATCTTCTAATGCGGAATTATCATGACACTAGAGACAGTGGTGGGAGCATTAGCAAAACGGCTGCACTTTTGATATGTTCCAATGCAGCAGTTGTTAAAGTTTAAAGATAGTGGATCACCAGAAAAAAAAACGTGTATGCTCGCAATGTGTGTGGTCTTCAACGACTACTGGATTCTCGAGCTGAGCGAAGAGAAGGCAGACCTGTTCAGTCCAACTGACGGGAAGCACTTCGTAAGATTGCAGAAAATCTGAATCATAGACCATACCCGATGGCTTAGCAATGTACAGTTTGCCTCACATTACATCGTATAGGGCTACAGAAGCAGACGCCCTGTCTGTAATTCATTGCTATCTTCAGTGACCAAGTGGAAACGTCTCTAGTTCGCTCAGGGACACATGAACGTTTAAAGATAGTGGACCACCAGTCAAAAAACCGTGTATGTTCGCAAGGTGTGTGGTTTTCAAAGACTACTGGTTTCTCGAGCTGAGCTAAGAGAAGGCAGACCTGTTCAGTCCAACTGACAGGGAAGCACTTTGTAAGATTGCAGAAAATCTGAATCATAGACCATAACCGATGGCTTAGCAATGTACAGTTTGCCTCACATTACATCGTATGGGCTACAGAAGCAAACGCATCTGTAAATCAATTGCTATCTTCAGTGAACAAGTGGAAACGTCTCTAGTTCGCTCAGGGACACAGGAATTGGGCAGTAAATGAGCGGAAAACGGTAATATGGTCCGACGAATCACATTTTCAAATACACCATGCACATGGAAGGATGAGGATATGGAAACAGCAGAAGTAAATCATGGACATATCTTGCATCCTATGTTACTCTTCAAGCTGGCGGAGGCAACGTTATGGTCTGGGGCAGGATTTCTTGAAAGCGTTTGGGCACTTTGATTCGTATGGTGCAAAGTCTGCCTACCCAAATTATTTAAATGTCGTCCCAACCAAGTGCATCCAGCTATGTTGACGGTTTCTTCCAATGGTCATGGATACTTCCAGCAGGAAAATGCTCCATGTCATAGTACTCACATTGGAAGTGTATGCCTTGAAATGCATGAAGGAGATTTTTACCTGCTACATTAGCCTCCTGAATCACCGGGTCTCAATCCAACGGAGCATTTATACGATGAAGTTAAACGAGGCATCAGACAGCACGGTCCGCTGCTAACAAATCTTCAGGAGCTCGAGGGTGCAATTCATCGCATTTGAGGTAATATACCCCAAGCCACTTCCCGACCTTTAATATAGTACATATCAAGACGAATTCAAGCAGTGCTAAGGGTAAAAGGTGTCCCAAGGACATACTCACCAGGTGGTCATAATAATTTGGCCACTCAGTGCATATGCGCTCTGCATATCTTTCGGCAGCCCGCTATGATGCTTTCCCTCCAAGCTGAAATCATCACTTTTGAACTTTGGAAACCACTCATGACATGTGCTTGCACCTACATCTTTTTTCCGCATGCCGAACAAATCCACAGTAGTGGTTCTGCAGCGAGTTACCCGAGGTTAAACATGAACAGCAGAAAGCAATAAATATATGCATCTTATCAGTTGCCATGTCCTAGATCCACTAAACCAACACGTGGCGTTCGAAACCATGTTGCCGATTTCTCCTACAGCACCAAATTATGACAAATGTTCTACCGTTTCCGCGTTACAGACTGCTAGGTGGAGCGCCGAAAATCTATGCATAGGTCTAATATCTAATTTCCTTTGCTCTCAATTTTTTTTCGTGGGCATTCAGTGCTCATTAAATAGAAGAACAAAAATCAAGCGTTTTGTTCCAAGAAAGGAGGAAATGCATTCTCTTTAGAGTGTTTTTTTAAGTAATGAGTTGGGGTAGACAAATTATTCATTACAAACCTACGTAAATTTTTGTCTACATTTTGCAAATGATAAATTAAGAATTTCTTCCTGACACATTACAAACACGGAATACGCTCGTTTGGTGAATAAAAAAGGGGTGAGAGAAAAAAAAGCAAAACGTGTGCTGAAGTTCCACCAAAGTTTGTTACCTGAACAATCTGCATTCCGATAAAAATATTTCTGCCTCCCTGGTGGCGCAGTTGTCTAAGCGATGGCTTATGGCCATTGGTTCGGGAGGGCTCTGGTTTTGAATCCAGGTGAGGCATAGATATTGCATTTATGTTACGGCACTGGCTCTCTCCCTTCCCTGGAACAAGTGGCCCTAAATTAGGCTCGGGCGGTTGCTTAGAACCCATTTAGTTGCTCACAGTGGTCTTTAAACCTTCAACAAAAACTCCGTAGCATTGTCGAAAATATTAACCCGTTCATAGGAAAACCATTTGTAAAAGTCTTAGTTTAAACCACTGCGATACGTTCTTTATATATTTGAATAGATCTCGTCGAGAACTTTAAAACGATATCACGTACAGTCGTTTTGCACTCACGATTGTCCATATGCACTGAGTGGCCACTTTATTAAGACCACCCCCTCAGTACTTCGTTGGGCCACCTGTTGCATTTAATACTGCGTCGATTCTTTGTGTCATGGACTCCACATGATGCTCATAGGTGGTTTGTGTAATCTGATACCATGCGTGATTAATAGCACTTTCCAGGAGTGTGAGATTGCAGCAATGTGGATCCAGATGTCTGATGGCTCGTTCAACTTCATCCCACAAATTCTCAATGGGGTTGAGATCTGGAGATAGTGGGGGCCACCTCAGCAAAGTAAACTTACCGGCATGTTGCTGAACCCAATCTTACACAATGTAAATACTATGGCAGAACGCATTATCTTGTTGAAAGTAGCCATCGCCATTGGAATAAACCAACCACATGACAGGATGCACTTGGTCCTCAACAATGTTTAGATATGATGTGCCAGTCAGACGTTGATAAACTCGAATTAAAGGGCCCAAAGCATGCAAGGAAAACATTCCCCAAACCATAACGTTGCTTCCACTAGCTTGAAGGGTTGTAGAAATGCATTTGGGTCCATGCTTTCGTGCTGTTTCCGCCAAATTCTCACTCGGCCATCGGCATGGTGCAACTGAAAACATGATTCATCGGACCACATAACTTGTTTCCAATTATCGACTGTTCAATCCCTGTGCTCCTGTGCGAACTGGAGACGTTTTCTCTTGTTAACTGCAGACAGCAAAGATGTTCGAACTGGCCTTCAGCTGCAATATCCCATCTGATGCAGTGTACGCCGAACATTGCGTGCAGAGATCATTTGAGGGGATCCTTGATTAAGATGGTCTGTAATTTGCTGCACTGTTGCCTTTCTGTTGTCTGTTACCAGTCTGGACACTCTCCGTTCCACTCGAGCAGTTTTTTGGCTGACAGTCCAGTCTTTAAACGCTTTAACAACAGCTGTTCTGGAACATTTCACGAATGCGGCGGTTTCGGTGATACTCGCTCCATGGCTCCGAGCTCCTTCAATCATCCCTCGTTAAAATTCAGTCAAATCACATTTTTTAACCCATCTCCTCACCCAAAAATCACTTCTACTACTGTCGCAAGCATTAAGCTTTTCTTTTTTATACTAGCCTCGCCCTCTGGCGGCAAAAGCTTGCAGCCATAGCTCATTTGCTTAAAACTGTCAGGTGGTCATAATAAAGTGGCCACTCAGTGTATATCCGATATTGTCAAATGTGGTGTTCACCGGTTCACAAAAAAACAATTTTTAAAGTGTTCAGTTCATACTACTGGTAAATGTTCTTCGTATTTTTGAATAGATCTCATCGAGAGCTTTAAAACGATACCACGCACAGTCTTGTTTCTCTCACGGTTCATAAGATAGACTGACTGAAAAGCGGCGGTACACCCAGAAATACTGCATCATGTCCTCCACGCACAGGGAACGAGAGTAGCATCACGTCCCGCGCACGATGTATTTCGCACAAGGAGTATAAAATAAGGGGAGAGAGCATGTGCTCTCACCATTGAAGCCAGCCAAGTTGCTTGGCCGCCATGTTACATTACCCTCAGTTGCTCATTTTTGCTTTGGAAGTTAAGGAATATTTCAGTTTTTTATTTCGTGTGAGAAGGGCGTTTGCTTATGACTGATTTATGGAATTGTTCATTTGAAGTTCAACTAACATTAAAAGCTGAAGAGAGATCTATTGTATTTGCGGATCAAAAACTTATGATGGAATAGCTAAAAATTTCTAGTACGAATTAGAAATTTGTCCAGTTTTCAATAATTCCTGGTCAAAGATCACATTCCCGAAAACGTTTTATTAAAACTCTGTAAAAAGCATTCGTTTCTCGCGCACAATAAAATCCGTGTTTTTTTTTTTTTAATTTTAAATTCGTAAATTATCGCATTTCTGATTAGTACATAGTAATCTATCAACGCTAATGGATTTTATTGTGCGCTACAAACTTTTTTCAATTTGCATATTCCGTGTACTCTTCGTTAAAATTTTGTAAAGTATCAAAGTTTAGCAAGAACTATTGTTTCTAAGGTAATATTTTGTTGCGTTTCTGTCTTCAGAAACATTCATTCGATCACATGAAATAAATCAGGGTTTTCTTCTTCACTTTAGAGTTTGTGAACGGCCTTATGCATTACTTTAAACAGCATGCACTTTTCGTGTGACGAGTTAGAAGGATTTTTGTCGTACGCAGCAGTAAAACGTGACTTAGCAGTGCTTTGAAAGGAAAGAATAAAAAAACAGTGGTGATATTATAGACTACATCCATAAACGTACATGCTAGTTTTTCTTTTCGCAAGAAGGATTAAAAAGTGTTAGCCTGCTTAAATTGTTAGGTATGTAATTCGATGGGAACGCAATCAGAAGGGTAACATAAGATGGCTACCGCTCAGAGCGTCGGCTTCAGAGATTTACGTAGGGCTTGCTTGTTATACCTCTTATTCTAACCTCCTTGATTCCGTGGTACGCAAATTGGACTCCATGCTGTTTACGAATATGCTAACACGATTAGTGTGCGGCACGTATTTTTAACGCTATAATGATTTCAATTGGGACCTATTTTTGTCACAGGAGGTCGGCCGTAAGTCGCCCCATACTATCCGTGGAGTTAGAGCAGTCCTACGTCAAAAGGAAAGATATCTGGTGTGTTAAGATGGGATTTTTTTACAGTCTATATGTGCGATTCACATTTCAAATAAGACTAAAATTTCGTGAAATCTGTGATAGATAGCTTTGCATGATATCCTCGTGAAGGATATTTTGTTTTTGTATGTCACTGCTTCTTTGTATCTGCTTGGTATTTGAGCACGAAAGCATCAGCTTTCAGCAGCGACACTTTCCTGGGAAATAATATGCTTTCACGTGAATTTGTACGTTAGATTTCTATTAATAAAGGGTAAAGGATCGTACGTGAAATAAATCCAAAATCTAAAACCAGTAATGCATGCAAAATTCAGACACATTCTTAGTAAACGATGCTTCTTCATACATCGTTAATTTCAAATTTCTATTCTGGTAAAATATTTCCAATGACAGGCTAGCATTCCTTGGTAAAATGAATGCAGAAGTCGGTGGTATATGCATTCGTGAATCTTAGTAACCTGGATGCTTTTGCACCAGATTTAAATTATTTGAAATGCACGAAAAGTTTACAGTGTAAATAAATTCATCATACTTTGGTACTAATAATGATTATTATGACTCTTTCCATTCCTTATTTCTACACAAGACTCATTTGTAACAACAATATGTTTTAATTATAGTAAGTTTCCGGTTTCTTCACTTTATATAACTTGTTAGGGAGATAATTTTTTCACTTAAAACGATTAGAAGGGTTGTCTTAGAAACAATATTTTTTTAAAAACTCCTTTAATTTTGGAAGCACATACCAGAAAGTTTGCATAAATCTAGATTCACATCCTAAGTCAATGTATACAGCATTTTGTTTGGATTTGGATTTGTTCACGCAAAAGAGGGGTATTCCCAGAGCACCATGTTTGAGAGTTTGGGAATAGAAAGTTGCTAGGCGACGAAGATCCACATAAGACTAAAAATATTTTGTGAAAATGCGGCAATCGACATCAGGGATGTCAGAAAAAAAATGGGGAACGACGTTTCCAGAAGGAAAGGTTTTACTGGTCTTCAAACAATGGAGATTTAGGCTACCAACTGCAGTCATCGATGCGAACGAACAACAAGAAAGATAACACCGATTTTTTAGGTGTGATAAGCACGTCTTTTGAATCCGTTCTGACGCAAATTAAATTTATCAAAGCTGTTCAATGTCAACGGAACCTATATGGAAAACAATAGTATCTGACGGAAGAAAGACGTTTCTCAATCGAGTCTTTAATCCCAAAGATATTGCTGTAAACGGAATCGCGAGCTTGCGAACTCTTAGAAACAGAGTTATCGACAAAAATAAGATGTGACTGTACGTCCCCTGGTGGGAAAACTATGCATTATTTTAGGAAGAAAGTATTCTCAAAAGGTTTGTCCATATGAGCGGTATCGGTCCAAGAAAAAAAAAATTTAGTCGAGATTTCAGGAGCCCAGATTTTGCTACAAATACATCAGAAGCAGAAATTAACACTTATGACTCCTAGTGGGAAAACCATGCATTATTTTAGGAAGAAAGTATTCTCTAGGGGTTTTTTAATATGAGCGGTATCGGTCCAAAAAAAAAAAAAAAAAAAAAAAATTAGTCGAGTTTTCAGGACAAATACAAAAGAAGCACCAGGGGTCATAAGTGTTAATTTCTGCTTCTTTTGTATTTTTGCTACAAATACAAAAGAAGCAGAAATTAACACTTATGACCCCTGGTGGACAAACCATTCTTTACCAAACATTAGAAATTATGTGAAAAATATTTTCCATCAGGTTTTGTATGCAATACAGGAAGAAGTTTTCAAATCGGACTTTTAGAAGCAGAAAACGCAATTTACCTTTGTGCGCCCTAGCGGAATGTCTATGATTTACTTGAAAATTTTGAAATTATAGCAAAAACATTTCAAATCGGAAACACTATCCAACAAAGAAGGAATTTTTTCAAATCGGACTTTTAGAAGTAGGGATATTGACAAAAATCAGATATACATCTACGCCCCCTGGCGTAGAAACCATGCGTTATTCCAAGAAGAAAATGTTCCTAAAAGTTTTCTCGACATGAGTAGTATCGGTCAATAAACTACTATTTTTCAGTCGAGATTTTAGAAGCTTATATTTTGCTGTAAATACATCAGACGCGGAAATTAAGACTTACGCCACCTGGTGGCCAAACCATTTGTTTCACAAAAATTTGAAATTATGTGCAAACGATTTCCCATCAGGAGCTGTATCCGGTGCAGAAAGCATTTTTGAAATCGGAGATTTCTATGAATTACTTGAAAATTTTGAATTTATAGGAAAAACACGTCACACTAGAATCACTATCCAACAAAGAAGGAATTATATAGCTTGTGGGACGCTAACACCAGAAAACTAATTATAAATATAATGATCCGATTTATTGGTGTCTAAAGTAAGAAATCAAAGGAATTTCACTCCGCAAGCTTTCTCCGTCAACGGACGGCTTCATCTGGCGGTTACATAGAGAATATAGAATCAAAATTGTAGACAGAATGTTAATTCTATAATCTCTATGTAACCACCTGATGAAGCCGTCCGTTGACGGAGAAAGCTTGCGGAGTGAAATTCGTGAGATTTCTTACTTTAGACACCAATAAATCGGATCATTATATTTATAAAGAGGGAATTATTTGAATCGGACTCCTAAAAGTCGAGATATTGACAAAAATGGGATATACATCTGCGCCCACAGACGTAGAAACCATGCAATTTTTCGAGAAGAAAATGTTTCTAAAAGTTTTGTCGACATCAGTAGTATCGATCTACAAACAACGTTTTTTTTTTCAATCGAGAATTTAGAAGCTCATATTTTGCTGCAAATACATCAGAAGCGGAAATTAAGATTTACGCCCATTGGTGACCAAATCATTTTTTTTTTTTTTTTTTTTTACAAAAATTAGAAATTATGTGCAGACGATTTCCCATCAGAAGCTGTATCCGGTGCAGAGAGAATTTTTCAAATCGGAGATTCAGAAGCAGAGATATAGGGATAAACGCAATTTACATTTAGGACCCCAACGGAAAGTCTATGAATTACTTGAAAATTTTGAAATTATATGAAAAACATTTTACACCGAAAACACTATCCAACAAAGAAAGACATTTTCAAATCGGACTCCTGGAAGTAGAGATATTGACAAAAATAAGATATATATCTACGCCCCCTGGCGGAGAAACTGTGGAATATTTTAGGAAGAAAATATTCCGAAAAGGTTTATTGGTGTGAATGGCATCAGTCCACAAAATAATTTTTTCAATCGATTGTTCAGCTCAGATTTTATGGCAAATGCATCAGAAGCAGAAATTAACACTTACGCCCCCTGGTGGCCAAAGTATACTTTAACAAAAATTCGAAATTATATGCAAAAGATTTTCCATCAGATGTATCCGCTGAAAAACAAAATTTTCAAATCGGAGTTTTAGAAGAAGAGTTATCGGGAAAACTGTATTTTATTTTTACGCCCTCTAGCGGAAAATCTATGCGTAATTTGAAAAATAAACTATATCTAAAATACTCTTCGACATAGATGAAATCGAAAGATAAAATAATTTTTCAATCGAATGTTTAGAGGCAAATATGTGGAATAAAACGTAATTTTGAATTCGACATAATCTGCGTTTACAACCTCTAGCGGCGAAATTGTACATCGTAAAAAAATGAAAGAAATGATCATCATTCGCATATTTCAAGCTTCCGAATGTAAAAAGAATTTTTCGAATCGGACTAATAGTAGCAGAGATACCGTGGGTACAGACGGACGGACGGACAAACCGATAACATAAGCACAATATTTTTTTACAAAAGACCTGCTAAAAAGCTGATGGACACATTTCAAGTGATTGATATGTGACCTTTCGGGAGATCAACGATGCACTGTATTGTGATTCATGGCAAATGCTTGAAAAGTGAGTTATACGTCAATTCGTTCAGGATCATCTGGACCAGTGCTGCCCAATTGGCAGCCCCAAGGCCGAATGCTGCCTACGGAACGCACTTTTACTTCCCTCAAATGAAAAATAAACAAAATTTCATTGGTGAATTTCTCTCTGTTTCTTACTATTTCTAGTACTGACATATTTTGTACGTTTTCTGCTTGCATAGGTTACGTCAACCCACGGACTAAAATTTAACGACGCAAAGTTTCTTATTTTAGCACGTCTTTTGTAAAAAAAGATCGTGCTTCTGTTATCGGTTTGTCGGTCCGTCCTTCCGTCCGTATGTACCCACGATATCTCAGCAACTATTAGTCCGATTTGAAAAATTCTTTTAGCATTGGGGAGCTTGAAATATGCAAATGACGATCCTTTATTTCGTTTTTTTACGATGCACAATTTCGCCGGAAGGGGGCGTAAATGCAGATGATGTCGAATTCAAAAATACATTTTATTCCACATATTTGCTTCTAAACATCTGATTGAAAAAAAAATTATATCTTTCGATTCCATTTATGTCGAAGAGTATTTAAGTTATAGTTACTTTTTTGAATTGGGCATAGATTTTCCGCTAGGGGGCGCAAAAGTAAATAACATTTTCCCCGGTAACTCTTCTTCTAAAACTCCGATTTGAAAAGTTTTTCTTCAGCGGATACATCTCCTGATGAAAAATCGTTTGCATATAATTTCAAATTTTTGGCAAAGAATACTTTGGCCACCAGGGGGCGTAAGTGTTAATTTTTGCTTCTGATGTATTTACCATTAAATCGTAGCTTCTAATATATCGATTAAAAAATTCTTTCGTGGACTGATGCCCCTCACATCGATAAACCTTTTCAGAATATTTTCTTTCTAAAATATTCCACAGTTTCTCCGCCAGGGGGCGTTGATGTACATCTTATTTTGGTCAATATCTCTACTTCTAGGAGTCCGATTTGAAAAATTCCTTCATTGTTTGATAGTGTTTTCCGTGTGACATGTTTTTCATATAATTTTAAAATTTTCAAGTAATTCATATACTTTCCGCCAGCGGGGCGTAGCGGTAAATTGCGTTTCCCCCTATATATCTGCTTCTACATCTCCGATTTGAAAAATTCTTTCTGCACCGGATACAGCTCCTGATGGGAAATCGTTTGCACATAATTTCTAATTATTGTAAAAAAATATTTCGGCCACCAGGGGGCGTAAACGTAATTTCCGCTTCTGTTGTATTTACAGCAACATATGAGCTTCTATATTATCGATTGAAAAAAACGTCGTTTGTTGACCGATACTACTCATGTCGACAAACCTTTTAGAAACATTTTCTTCTTAAAATAGTGCATGGTTTCCCCGCCAGGGGACGTAGATGTACATCTTATTTTTGTTAATATCTCTACTTCTAGGAGTCCGATTTGAAAAATTCCTTCTTTGTTGGATAGTGTTTTCCGTGTGGCATGTTTTTCATATAATTTCAAAATTTTTTAGTAATTCATAGACTTTCTGCTCGGGGGCGTAGCGGTAAATTGGGTTTCCCCTATATATCTGCTTCTAAATCTTCGATTTGAGAAATTCTTTCTGCACCGGATACAGCTCCTGATGGAAAATCGTTTGGACATAATTTCTGATTTTTGTAAAAAATCGTTTGGCCACCAGGAGGCGTAAATTTTAATTTCCGCTTCTGTTGTATTTGCAGCAAAATATGCGCTTCTAAATTCTCGATTGAAAAAACGCCGTTTGTTGACCGATACTACTCATGCCAACAAACCTTTAAGCAAAATTTTCTTCTTGAAAAAATGCGTGGTTTCTACGCCATGGGGCGTAGATGTATATCTTATTTTTGTCAATATCTCTACTTCTAAGAGTACGATTTGAAAAATTCCTTCTTTGTTGGACAGTGTTTCCGATGCGAAATGTTTTTTCTATAAATTCAAAATTTTCAAGTAAATCATACACTTTCCGATAGGGGGCACAAAGGTAAATTGCGTTTTCTACGTTATTTCTGCTTTTAAAACTCCGATTTGAAAAATCCTTCCTGAATCGCACACAAGACCTGATGGAAAATGTTTTTCACATAATTTCTAATGTTTGGTAAAGAATGGTTTAGCCACCAGTGGTCATTTGTGTTAATTCTGTTTCTGAAGTAATTGTTGCAAAATCTGGGCTCCTTAAATCTCGATCAATTTTTTCTTCGACCGATACCGCTTATACGGATAAACCTTTTGAGAATACTTTCTTCCTAAAATAATGCTGCATGGTTTTCCCACCAGGGAACGTAAAGTCACATCTTATTTTTGTCGATATCCCTATTTCTAAGAGTTCGTAACCTCACTATTCGGTTTACAGCAATATCTGAGGGATTAAAAACCCGATTGAAAATCTTCTTTCTTTGGCCAGATCTATTGTTTTCCATACCGGTTCCATTGACTTTGAATAGCTTTGATAAAGTTAATTTGCGTCAAAACGGATTCAAAAGACGTGCTTATTACACCCGAAAATTCGGTGTCAACTTTCTTGTTCTTTGTTTTGCTATCATGCGCTTCCGTGTAAAGGGTGCCCAGTAAAGTCCTTTCTCAGCAACGTAACTTTCGAACGCCGACAGCTATAGCCATAAAAATGGTGTCTAGGTATTGTAAAGTGGCTATGCCCTATTTGATGAGAGCACGTACAGTGCCTCCTAACGGCAAAGTCAGGAGATATCCTGCCGATCTCGAAAACTTTACGAGATACGGGAACATAGTCAATTACAAAGTTGTAGAGCAGTATCGATTTAGTACCAAAAGATACCTTGCGCACATGAATGCTAAGAATGGAAAGCGTACAATGCTCGTTTCTTTGTTCGCGATGTCGAACAATGTTATGTCACGAAACGCGTCACAAAGGAGATAATATCGCCTTCCGCAAATTACTAGCCCGACTCGTGGCCCAGTGGTAGTGCGCGCTCTTCGCATTCGATAGGACCTTGGTTCGATCCTCATCGGGTCCATGCTATGGTCACTGTCTGTAAAAAACGAGTGGACTCGGTGGCGATCGTGACAATTCGTCTCCCATCGACTAACCAAGTCAACACAACCCGCGATTGGTATGCTATTAGCATGCAATTTCTGTGATATGCAAATAAGTATGGATCGTAATACCTTTTCGGCAGGTATAAAAGAGAGTTCCCGAGGTGTATGTCAAATCTCGCGGTCATGGAGAAAGATTCCAATGATAAGTACTGCGAGATGTTGCTCCTATAAGGTGAATATGGTCGCAATGCAAGAAAGGCAGAACGGCTATATCGTGAACGTTATCTTACAGGACCGCATCCGTCATGGAAAACCATCCTCAATGCTGTTAATACGTTAAGGGAGACGGGCTGCGTGACCAACCGACCTCGATGCGGCAGACCAGCTGCAGTAGGTCGTCAAGTGCAACCAGAGGATGTCTTAGCATACGTTCTTAACAATCCTGAGAGCAGCACAAAAGAGGTTATTGCCGAGTGTGGCCTCTCAGAAAGCCGCGTATTGTAAATCCTGAGGCGATCAGGTGCTCATCCGTTCCGTCCAACACCGTTGCAGGCACTACATCCAGGGATGCTGAGCAACGTTACGACTGGTGTAACTTCATCATGAACAAATTAGAGGTCCAGCCAACCTTCCTTGATGACATTATTTGGACAGATGAGGCGTGATTTAGGCGAAATGGCGTCTACAATAGGCAGAACACCCATTACTGAGCGCTGGAAAATCCTGCACGTGGTCTACCAGTTCGTCATCAGGTATGGTGGTCCATTAATGTTTGGTGCGCCATTTTCAAGGACAGCCTCATCGGACCTGTGTTTTACGAGGGTACGTTAACGGAAGCCTGATACTTGGAGCTTCTACAGTATGTATTACCCGATCTTCTGGACAACGTGCCGTTGCCTCAACTGCGGAATGTTTGGTTCCAACATGACGGCGTCCCTCCGCACCAGCCAGGAAACGTAAGAAGGTACCTGGTCGAGACATTCGAGCAAGAAATCATCGACTATGTTGGTTGAGTAGAGTGGCCTGCACGCTCACCGGACCTCAAGCCACTGGACTTCTTCCTGTGGGGCTACCTCAAAGAGCAGGTGTATCAGACCCCCTCCGACAACGTTGCAGGACCTTCGACGCCGTATAACTGATGCTTGTTCCAGCGTGTCACCTGGCATGCTGCAAAAAGTGCAGCGTGAGATTCAATCTACAGTCCAAATGTGTGTTGTGGATGACGGAGAGCACATTGAGCACCGACGGTAAATGTGCCTAGTGACAACTAGATGCTCCTTTCTGACGCGTTTCGTGAGGTATAGTGTTCGACATCGCGAACAAACAAACAAAGAAGCGTTGTACGTGTTCTATTCTTAGTATTCATGTGCGCAAGGTGTCTTTTCGTACTAAATCGTTGCTGCTCTACAACTTTGTAATTGACTATTTTCCCGTATCTTGTATAGTTTTCGAGATCGGCACGCTAACTTCTCACTTTGCCGCTAGGAAGCGCTGTAAGCGGTAACATCGAATAGCGCATAGCCACTTTACTATATCTAGACACCGTATGGCTATAGCTGTCGGCTAAAGCATAAAAACGGTATCTCTCTCTAAATTGCAAGAAAATTTCATTTTTACTACTACTAACAAAGGAAATAACAATTTTGCCATTATTTGCAAAAAATTTTCTATTTTGAATTAATTTCAAAAGAGCTTCATAATAAAGTTAGATATAAGCCTACTTTAGCTTCCAGTAAGGAAATCAGCAATAAACTCAAAGCGTTTCACAAGCAGCTAGGGTTAAGAATGGCGTACAGTTATGAACCTGAATTTCCTTATCTAGTTGCTACTGCAAAGTTTCATAAGGAACCGGTGAAATTTAGGTTCATAGCTAGTAGTACAAAAAGGCCTAAAAAAGTAATAGATAAGTATTTTGAATCAGTTTTGAAACAGGTATTTAACCTTATTAAATCCAAAGTAAACCTAACATGTAAGAATTTTTGGATTATTAAAAGCAACGCCGATGTCATTTCGGAAATTTTTGGTAGCACGCCAGCAGAAGCTAATTGCTATGACTTTGAAAACCTGTATACCAGCCTTCCAGTTGATGACATTATTAGTACGCTCATGCTATTCTTTAATGAATTTCAAATCTCCAACATTATTTCGGAAACTTCTTGGCATATGCTTATAAATTGTTGTATTAAAAATAACTTTATCTTTTACAATAACAAGTTATTCAAACAGGTTAACGGTACACCTATGGGCAGTACGCATAGTACAGCCGTTTGCAACTTACCCCTGTTTTTTAAAGAATATCAATTCATGAAGTTAAATTATTCCAATCAGGAAAGCTACTCTCATACCTTCAGATATAAAGATGACCTTATTTGCTTTAATAATTCAGGAAATACAGAGAAGGACTTTGCTGCTATTTATCCTAAGAGCTTTAAACTTAATAAAACTAATGAAGATAACCAAATCCTTGATTTTTTGGATTTAAATATTAATCTCAATGCAGGTAACCCAATTATAAGTCTTTATGATAGAGAAATAAATTTAAATTTAAAATTGTTAAATATGGTATGTGGTGGAGCAATATTTCAAATAAAGTTATAGAAAATGTTTCCATATCCCAAGTACTAAGGCTTTCTAGGATATGTAGCTTAAACTCTGATCTAGAAAAACATGTTATTATTCTAATCAAACAGTTTATTGAAAACCAAGTTCCTAAGGACTTCTTAAAAATAGCATTAAGAAAAATAGTTCTTAAAAATAGAATTAGGATGGAAGGCCTAATTTAATTTAAATCTTGCTGACTGAATGAATTGTCTAAATTAAAGCTATACTCTAGACGTTTAGGCAATGATGTGGTTAGCAAACAACTAAGGAACCTATAATGCACGATTCAATTCCTCTCCTTTGATACCACAAAAAAAGGTTATAGTTTTTTTTTAAATATTTAAAAAAAAGCAAAAAACGCTAGAAAAATATCTTAAGGGTAGCTATATGATAGTTGTTTTAGAAATATAATAAAAAAAAATAGTAACAGTTAAAGTTCTAAGGTTTGGAAGGAATGGTGATATTTGGGTATTATAATACTTTTTGAACTCTTGGGAGCAGGGCAATGCCTCCCTGCTTGCAGGAAGGGCATTTTAGTATTCTGGTCTGCACTGAGAAACTGTACAGGTTTTTCAGTGCATTAATTCTGGGTTCTGAAGTCTTTCCAGGCTTAATCTGCTCACAACAAGAACGTTCTGAAATTGGACGCTAGATGGCGCTGCTAAGGGCCTGCCCCTGAATTAAGTTAAGTACACCCCAAGATGAAGTAGTAGTACATTGTCTTCAGGCATGATGGGAGGTAATGGTTGCTCTGGCTGCTTTTCTTTTCTCTTTTTTTTTCAGATTTTTTGTGGGCTCTTTTCAGCAATTAGAAGCAGGCTATGTGAAAGGGGTTAGTATTTTACTCTATTGGAGCTTTCAGTAGCATTTCATTAATTTTATCTGTTGCCTGTAGTCATTTTGGTGCCTCTGGAACTTCCTGTGGGCTAAAATGATGAAACAAGTATGTTGTATATAATGTTGGATATGGAAAAGCAAGGCACTAGGTTATGCATTATTTTGCTGTTAGTTTGTATATTATAGGTTTTGTGGGTTTGCTCTTTGAGTAGTTTTTAATATATTTTATTATTATTTTTTTTTTGGATGCTTTTCTTGTGTAAGTTGGGCTTAATATTTTCTTTACTGGTGCTTGAAACCATGCCCCTTGGTATATTCATTTATAATTATTTTTCTTTTTCTTTACGGCATTTGTTGTTTTTTAGCCTTTGATGTGGGTATTGGGGTTTTGGGTTTGCATGTAAGTTGATTGCATTTTCGTCCTTCTGTTCACTCTTGGAGTTAATACTGTTTTTCTGGTTTTGTGCTGAAGGAGTTGGTCTCCTTCTTCCCAAATTTGTCTGTTGATTTCTTTTCATTTTGGTTGTTTGCTTTTTCTGGTTTATTTATTTGGTTTATGTTTATGTTGTAAACATTTTTTGTAATTCCTGGTTTTTTTAGATGGTAATTGGTTTACTTTTTGTAACAAGTTTAATTTTCCCTTCGGTACATTTTTTGGCTGAATGTTAATTGCTCACTCTCTTCAATTTAATTTTTGTTGTGAGGTTGGGCAAATGTGTTTTAGTTTGCTGGGTTCGGGTTTTCATTATTTATCCCTTTTATTGACATTTTCCCCTAAATTTAATTGGTGCTTTTAGCAAACTAAAATAGCAGAAACCCACAATTCTCTGGTCTTAGTATATTAGTGAGTGTTTTCTTGTTGCTTGCCGTTGACGAAGCCGACAAGAGGTCAGTCATTAATATGCTTCCCTGCATTCTGTTATTCGGCACTTTGCATCGTTTGAAGCTTGACTGGTTCGGAAGGTGTATTTGGTGTCCGTTGGTCTTTCTATTTTTTTCTCCTGTTAAAAATTTTGTTTTGTTTTGCCTTATTGTTATTTGATTTTTCTCTTATGCAGCCTCAGGCGATAACAAATCTCAAATATGTTCGATTCTTTACGTTATTTGTTTTTGCTATATATATATATATATACTGTAAATAAGGAAGCAATATATCAATGTATATATATTAATATATATATATATGGGATGTAAGGTCAGGTGATACGTAACATCACAGCCTCTCCTTGACAAATGTCAACCCCGCCTTCTCGTGGTGCATCCTGTTCCCACTAAAGGGGCTCTGACGACCGCCAATAGCGGTATAACTATACCATCGGGATTAGAGGAAATTCTATCCCACACTCACCAACCCGCTTGGCCAGCGTGGTGAGTTATGGCCAACCCCTCCAAAATGACTCCACAACTTAAATCTTGGCCCTCAGTCTCCGGCAGCTGGAATGTACCTGGCCGAGGCAGCGGCCAGTGCGACATGAAAGCAGAGGGTGCTAAGAATCCCCGGAGGACCGGACTAGGCTGCCATCTGATGCTGACCTTGGCAACGTACAATGGACGCTCCCTATCTTCTGATTCAAGGCTTCTTGAATTGGAAGAGGAACTACAAAGGATCAAGTGGGACATCGTGGGGCTAAGTGAGGTAAGGAGAAAAGGAGAAGATCTCATCGAACTGAAAAGTGGACATCTCTTCTACTATCGTGGGACAGATACTGGCAGAACTAGTGGTGTTGGATTTATAATAAACAAGAAACTGAAGGATAAAGTGGTTGAAGTTGAAAGTTCCTCTGACAGAGCTGCACGACTCGTTATCCAACTATCGAGAAGATACCAGGCTCAGATTATTCAAACTTATGCACCCACCACAAGTCATCCTGAAGAACAAATTGAAGAATTTTATGAGGAAATTTGTCATCTAAATAATAAAGGTAAGCAGCACTTGAAAATAATTATGGGAGATTTCAATGCAAAAATAGGGCAACGGCAACAGAATGAAACTTCAGTAGGTAAATTCGGTCACGGCAACAGAAACCAGCGTGGAAATACTCTCGTTGAGTTTGCAGAGGCAGAAGGGTTTTTCATCTTGAACTCCTTCTTTAAGAAAAAGCCACACAGGAAATGGACATGGAGACATCCAAATGGGACGACAAGTGAAATTGATTTTATTATGTGTAACAAAAAATTCGTCATAGAAGACTGCAGTGTGCTAAACAAGTTCAACACAGGTAGTGACCATAGATTGGTGAGATGTAAGATGCACCTCAACACTAAACTTGAACGTGGCAAGCTCATAAGACAAACAAAATCTATTAACATAACCAACCTTAAAAAACACCATAATACCTTCAAGTTGGAACTGAAGAACAGGTTTTCTGCTTTAAAAGGCCTAACATCGGAAGAAGTGGACATCTCTGAAGTTTACAGAAAAGTAACCAAAGCTCTTATGGAAACAGCAACAAAATTAGCTGGGTCTAAGAACAAGTTACATGTAAATAAATTATCAGGAAAAACGAAAATGTTGATGCAAAAAAGAAGAGAGATGAGGACAACTAAAGAAGATGTGACTTCCAAAGTGGAATATATAGAGCTATGCAAGACAGTGCGAAAAAGTATCACTGAAGACGTAAGAAAATTCAACTGTGAACTAGTGAGGAAAGCAATTGAAAACAACCAAAGCCTAAAGATAGCAAAGGGACATCTCAGTAAGGGAAGAAAACAGATTATGGGACTGAGAAAAGAAGATGGTTCTGTAACAAGAAATAGAGGCGAAATTTTGACAAGAGTGAAAGATTTCTACTCCAAATTATATGAAAGGGATGATACATGCACTCCAGACATCATGAAAGATACCAGTACCAGAGTTCCTCCAGTCCTTCCAGCAGAAGTTGCACATGCAATCAAGAACATGAAGCGGGGAAAAGCTCCAGGAGAAGATGAAATTACCGTAGACATCATACAAGAAGCAAGTGGAGAAATCGAAACAGTACTCGCCCAAATTTTCACTCGATGCCTTAATGAAGGAAAGATTCCTGAGGATTGGAACACCGCTACAATGATCCTGCTACATAAGAAAGGTGACATTGAGGATCTCGAAAACTACAGACCTATCAGCCTCCTATCAATAGTTTATGAAATCTTCACTAAAGTTCTTTCACACCGCTTGAAGGTAACACTGGACATGGCTCAACCGAGAGAACAAGCTGGATTCAGGAGTAGCTACAGCACAATAGATCATATCCATGTGCTGAGAGAACTAATTGAAAGAGCGAGGGAATATGAACTTCCATTGTGCATGGCTTTTATCGACTATGAAAAAGCCTTTGATTCGGTGAAACCATCAGCAGTTACAATGGCTCTGAAAACCTGCGGTATTGAAGATGCATACATTAATATTATTAATAACATCTATGAAAATGCAAGTGCAAAGATTCGGCTGTTTGAAATTACAACACACATAAAAATTGGAAAGGGAGTGAGACAAGGTGACACCATATCTCCGAAGCTCTTTAATGCCACATTGGAGGGTGTTTTTCAGTCTCTGAGCTGGGAAAACAAGGGGATAAAGATTAATGAAGATTATCTAACCCACCTTCGTTTTGCTGATGACATAGTCATTTTTGCAACTACCCCATCAGAGCTACAGAGTATGATCCAGGAACTTGCTGACAAGAGTAAAGAAGTGGGATTAAAAATGAACTTTCAGAAGACAAAAGTGATGTACAATGCTTTTACAAGAAATGAAGATTTATCGATTGATGGAGAAAAGCTGGAGATAACAGACACATACGTTTATCTTGGACAGCAGATATCAAGAGAGGGTCACATTGATGAAGAAATTAATCGGCGTACAAAATTGCCTGGAGAGCTTTTGGAAGAAACAGCATAATTTTCAAGAGCAATATGCCATTATGTCTTAAAAGAAAAGTGTTTGATCAATGCATCCTTCCAGTGCTTACGTATGGTGCAGAGACGTGGACCTTAGCTAAAAGAGACATTCAAAGGCTGCAGACAACTCAAAGCAGCATGGAGAGGTGCATACTTGGTGTAACTAGGAGAGATAAGAAGAGGAACTCGTGGATCCGAAAAATGACAAGAGTGGAAGACATCATGATCAGAGTTAAATCCCTGAAATGGCAATGGGCTGGACATACTGCCAGAAGGACAGATCATCGATGGACAGCTGGAATTTTAGATTGGATTCCAAGGGACAGGTAAAGACCCAGAAGAAGACCACATGGGAGATATGTGGATGAAATTCGAAAGTATGCAGGGGTGACATGGAGGAGACTGGCACAAGACAGACCGTTGTGGAGGAAACTTGGGGAGACCTTCGTCCAGCAGTGGATTGATAATGGTTGACAATGATGATGATGATGATATATATATATATATATATATATATATATATACTGTGAATACGGAAGCAATATATCAATATATATATATATATATATATATATACTGTAAATGCGGAAGCGATATATCAACATATATATACAGTATGATGACAAAAGTCACCGGACACCCCTCCAATAGCAAAAAAACGGATCCGCTGCGTTTTTACGATCCTCGGTACAGCTTCGAACGGTATAAAAACAAGCTTGCGAGCTCCCAGCGATCATATTGCACTGTGGGGTTGAGTGAAAATGTCGCGGCGGGAGAGAACTGACTTTGAGTAGGGAAAGATTGTTGGGTATTATATTAGTGGGTTGTAAATAAGAGAATTTGAGAGGCGTTTAAACATGCCAAAGGCAACTGTTTTGGATGTACTGAATAATTGGAAGACACATCGACAGCCTTAAACAGCAAAACATTAACGGCAGATCAAACAAAATCAGTGATAGAGGACGTCCAAGCCTCAGCGGAGTCGTTACAGATAATCGACGGAGTACGGCACAAGACCTCAGTGTACGGGTAAGTAAAAATTATGGAACCTCGATATGTACACGTATTATTCCCAGAGAACTTCATTCCATGGATTATCGTGGTCCTGTCGTTGCTCATAAGCCTTTCGTCTCCACTCAGAATGCTACTCGTCTTTCAGCATGGTGTAAAGCATAATTATCGTGAACCGTAGATCAATGAAATGGGACCTATGGACTGATGATCTGAGATACACGATCCATCAGTATGATGGCCGTGTGTGGGTATGGCGGCAGCCGGGGAACGCTATTTACCACAGTGTAGTGTTACTATTGTCAGGTTTGGAGCTGGCAGTGTACTTGTGTGGGGGTGTTTTTCGCGGTATGGTCCCGGCCCATTGGTTATCTTGAACAAACTTGTTAACCAGAACAACTACCTTGATATTCTGAACAATTATGTCCTACCAACTCTGTGGCAATACTATGGAACCAAGCCTTCTTGGTACCAGCAGGGCAATGCACCGAGCCATAAAGCAAGGACTGTTACGTGTGGTTTGACGATAATTCCGTATCGTGTGTGAACTGGCCCGCACAGAACCCTGATCTTAATCTCATAGAACACCTATGGGATGAATGAGAGCGCCGCATAAGCCGTTTGGAACCAAGGCCTGCTACTAAGCAACACCTAGCGGCAGCATTATGTACTGAATGGAAGCACATACCTATCGCTGTGTTCCAAAACCTTGTGGAAAGCATATCTCGAAGGGTTAGTGCATTTATTAAGGCCAAAGGTGAACCGACACCCTACTAATGTATGTCAATAACTGCTATGTAGTGTTTCTCATCTAGGTGTCCGATACCTTTGTCAATATAGTGTGTATATACACTGAAGTGCCAGAAAAAATTGGTACAGACGAGCTTATGCAAAATACATCGCAACGTCACCTATGCGCGTACTCGGTTGCGTCCGCCACTGCGCGTAAAAAGCGATAGACATCCTTTCCAGCTGTCAAAGCTGTTTTCGGCTTGAGAATGACAAGTAATAACGATTTAAGCGACTTTCAACGCGGTGTCACAGTTGGCGCTCGTGAGATGGGCCACAGTATTTCAGAGGTAGAAACGAAGTTCGGATTTTCACGGACGACCATTGCAAGGGTGTACCGTGATTACAAGAATTCCGGCAAAGCCTACAACCTACGATGCCAGTGTGGCAGTAAAAAGACGTTGGCAGAACGTTACCATCGTTGTCTGTCAAGAATCGTTTCACGCGATAGGCGTACAACACTCTCGCAGGTATCATCGGAATTCTATGCTGGAGCGTCAACAAGCATCAGCGTCCGGACTGTGAAACATACCGTGCATGATATGGGGTTTGGAAGCCCACGCCTAACTCGAGTCCTCTTGAATGGTGCACGACACAGAGCTGTGCGCCTCGTTTGGGCATGCCAACACTGCCACTTGATGACTGGAAACAAGTAGCCTGGTCTGACGAGTCGCGTTTCCAACTGTATCGCGCTGATAGAAGGATTTGTGTGTGGCGCAAACCACATGAAGCCATGGATCCCGCCTGTCAACAGGGAACTGTACCGGTTAGTGGAGGGTCCGTAACGGTATAGGGTGTGTATAGCTGGACTTCACTGTGACCCCTGGTACGTCTACATACTTCTGTGACCAGCCAACGCTCTGTGCGCATCCTTTCTGACGTGTACACTTGTTCATGTCCTGCATTCATGCTGATGGGTTTGGCCTGGTACAACGAGACAATGCACCTCCACGCAAGTGACGGGACGCCACATTATGGTTTGAGGAGTATTTACCTGAGTTTGGGATGTTGCCATTCCCACCCAAGTCCGCAGATTTGAACGTAATAGAACACAATTCAGATATCATGCAACGTGCTATCGAACACAGGAATCCGAGACCTTGGAATATACCCGAATTGTGGAACGCTCTGCAAGAAGTATGTTGTACATTGCCTACAGCATATTTCCAGAAGCTAGTGGAGTGCATGCTTCTTCGTATTTCTGCAGTCTTGCGCTTCCGTGGGGGACCTACTAAGTATTAGACTGCTGTACCAGTTCTTCTGGCACTTCAGTGTATATACAGGGTTCTAAGAGAAGTCCGTTTACCCCCTTTAAGTTTTAAACCGCATAGCGTACCTTTACGGAAGTAACGTGTACATATAAGAAGGCGACCATGCTTAATCGATTAAACGTGCTTGTAGCGCCCGTAGTGGAGAAATACAGAACGTTGCAAAACTAACTCAGAAACCAAGAGAGATACGCAAAAAGTTCAACTACAAAATGATAGAGCGGTGTTTAATTAGTACAAAACGACACTTGGTTCAACAGAAACACTTGCAGAAAAGGCAAAACATGTTAAAGTAGTAAACTTTAAATTTACAGGTGCAACTAGCCTGGCGAGTAGTTTACCGTACACATTGTTCAAAGTGTGCACCATCAGCGAAGATGCGCTGTGACGTAGCAGGAGATGTAACGTACCAGGAGATGTGACGTACCTGCCCGAAGGACGCGCACGACATAAAGGCAGATAGGAATCAGAATAAAACGTCCGCGTAGCTCAATTGGTAGAGTGACTTATTCCGGAATGAGGGGATCAGTGTTCGAACCCCGCCCGGCGCGGATAAAAAATGACGGAGAAATTTACTTCGTTATAATGGCGCCCGAACTATCCGGATAACCCGACCGTTCAAAATCTCGCATTGGTGTGATGTTATTTCCACACCGCGAGATAGGAAAAATAAGAGAATCCCTTCTCCAGCACTTCAAAAAAAATAATGGGGAGATGATGTAACGTAGCAGGAGATGTGACGTACCTGCCAGAAGGACGCACACGACATAAAGGCAGATAGGAATCAGAATAAAACGTCCGCGTAGCTCAATTGGTAGAGTGACTTATTCCGGAATGAGGGGATCCGGGTTCGAGCCCCGGCGCGGATAAAAATGACGGAGAAATTCACTTCGTTATAGCGCGTCTGGACTCGGAACAGAAATGCATCTTGAACAGCATGCAACATCGCAAGGGTTACAGAATTACAGGGTCTGACGATGCGTTCCTTTAAATCTGCCACGCTGGAAGGTTCCGTAGAGTACACTTGATCTTTCAGGTATCCCCCAAAAAAGAAATCCATCGGTGTTAGATCGGGTGACCGTGCTGACCATTCCGTACAATCGCGATACCCAATAATATTGTTGCCGAACGTGCGAGAAAAGAACGAGCGAACATGGAAAGGTTTAGTGGGAAGGACTGCTGTCATGTTGAAACCATATGCGTGGTAACTTATTGAAGGGAACATCATCCAACGAATCGCTTACTGGACCACATAACAGTTGCAAGTAAAGCTTACCTGTTAAATTTCCCTCAAGGAAAACAGGTCCAATTACGGATGTTTGCCACATCCACACCACACATTAAATGACCACCGTACTTGATGGTGTGCTTCTCTCGTCATGTGTGGATTTCTCACGTCCCAGTAGTGGGATTTCTGATGAGTGATGATCCCGCTCTTTGTAAATGTTGCTTCGTGAGTCCATAGAATGTCCACAAACAACGGCTTTTTCTGTAAGGTGTTCAAGAAGTTACAAAACACCCACCTTCCCTTGCAGGTTTCCAGGCGTTAGGTTTTGCACGACAGCATCATTGTAGAGATGCGCACCATGTTAGTTCATAATTTGCCACACCCTTGATGCCGACAATCCACACGCACAGCACACTGCCGTCGTACTACTTCGGGGATTTGCAAGGACGTAGCCCAAAACATCCGCAGGATGTACTCGCACACCGGCACCAATGGGACGACCGGAACGATGACGCTTAGTAACGGCTTCCTGTTTTTCGCAGGCGCCGGACAACTTTAGCGAAACACCCCTGAGCTTAAGAAATTCAAAGAGTAAAGCTCCGATACCTTCCTTTTGCTATGAGAAGCATTTGGTGCGCCATTTGTTAATTTTCGTAACATAATATTTCAGTCGTTGTTGTAAGTAGTTGTTTCTATTTCTGGATGTTTTAACGATTGTAGAATTCCAGTTTATTTTTTTAACTAGTTGCACTGATTTGTTTATAACTTCGATAAATTTTGTTTGCGTCAGAAGAGATTCAAAAGACGTGCTCATTGCAACAAAAAAATCGGTGTCTTCTTTCTTGCCTTTTTTTTCTAGTACACAAACCGGTCTTCCAAAAGATGCATTTATTTTCTGCTAAATATCAAAAGAGACAATGGGATCGAACTTTTTTTAATTCTTTCTTTAGTTGAAGAAACCGGTGCATTAAAGAGAGCATGAAAATTCATTAATTTTAATAAATAAAATCTCATTTCACTTTTGGATTTCGTCAGACGAGTATTTCTCAAATATTTTCCGTGACTCTTTCCAAAGTGAATCACATCACATTAAAAACATCTTCATGATTTCTTTATTCCAGGTTAAAAAAATAAAGATATGATCACTGTTTTGCTGACGACAAAATGAAATGAATTACGCGTGTTCTGAAGTTACTCCATTTCTAGAAAATCTGATGGTAAAAACTTAAAACACTTTTCTGGAGAAATACTTTTAGTCGTTTCAAGGAAAGTAAGCTTATTTTTATTCCACGAAACTACTTTGACATAAAACGGTTAATGATGTATGGTTTACAAACAACATTTTCAGACAGAACCTAAGTAATTTAAAAAATTCAGATTCTCAGATATTGAATAGCTCTAATCAGAGATAAATAACTACTGTCTTATAGATGTAGTAACGAGACGGCGGAATGTTATTCTCACATTCAGTAAAAAATGATGAAAAGCTATGTTTTTATGAAAATATCTTCACAATGGATGCTAATTTCGCTATTGCTGGGTATATCTTTTTTTTTTTTGTAAATACCCTCAGTACACAAAACATTACAGATAGGGGTGATAGGCAGTTGACATGGATTCCCCCCACGCAGTGCGAAACAGACCCAAACCAAACGAAGGTCGTGTTAAATGCCCGCCCCGCATGCCGCACATGAAATAAAGGCAGATAGCAGTGAGAGCACATGTCAGTGTAGTACAGTGGGTAGCACTCGGAGGTCCGGAGTCGAGAGTTATATGCTCGAATCCCGCCCATGGTAAAAAAAACAATGAGAGAAATTTCCTTCGTCATATTGGCGCTTGAACTTCAAGGATGATCTGGCTGATAGGTTTCCCGCAATGGTATGATGCCCTTTTCACACAGCGATACAGGAAAAATGAGATTCCCTTCTTCAGTGCTTCGGAAAAAATAAATCAGTGTGATGTTACGTTCCTCACGCCAAATTGTCTGGGATTTCTCAAATGCACGTTCTTCGTAGGATGACTGCCGGCAGCGACATGTGGTCCCGGCTGATCCGTGGGCCATGCTTCCGGCCTACTTTCGTGGGGGAAGGGGAGATGTGACGCGCCAGCTCCGCAGGGCGCACATGAGATAAAGGCAGATATCAGTGAGAGAACATGCCAGTGTAATATAGTAGATAGGAGCTTCGCAGCTCAAGGCTGTGGGCTCGAATCCCGCCCATGGGTTAAAAATGATGGAGAAATTTACTTCTTCAGAGTCGATAAATAGGCGGACAGCTTCCCAACATTTCATCGCATTCGACGAACATGGATAAAAAGGATGATCTGAGCGACTTTGATAGTGGACGCATTGTCGGCGCAAGACAAATAGGTCATAGTATCACCCAATTCGTAAGAATCGTAGGGTTCCTGGAGGCAAAAGTATTGAGGGTTTACCGCGAGTATATCATCGACGGATATACTAGCTCCCAGAGAACCAGCGTTGTCCCACCACACACCATTAATGGCCGGAGCCGACGTAGACTACCTAGGCTCGTACAGTCTAACCACTTGGCAACGGTGGCGTAAGTCACTTCCAGGTTAAATGTCGGAGGTCTTAACAGCGTCATAAAGCAAATGGTACGGCGGACGTTGCCTGCTATGGAATCCGACGCCTTACTCGTGTGCCACTGTTCACTGCTCGTCGTCGGACATAACGCCTCGCCTGATGCAAAAAAACATCAAACTAGAGCTCTGCAGGGGAGTACCGCGTCGTGTGGTTTGATGAATCCCGTTTTCAGCTCTACCGAGCTGATGCAAAGATGTTGGCGCGGCGTCGACAGCGCGAGGCTATGGCCCCGTCGTGCCGAGTTGGCTGTGTTCAAGGCTGTGGCGGCTTTGTGATGGTTTGGAGAGACTTCTCATGGGACACATTAGGTGTCTGAAGATGTCCTTAACCACTGCACGCTACTACCATGTGTCAGCTGATCGCTTATACGCTTTTACGGCCTTCGCTCATCCTGCAGACGACGGTCTGTTTCAGCAGAACATTGCGCCGGCATCCGGTGCAGTCGATGCCTCGTCGTGTGCAAGCTTTTATTAGTGCCAGATGAGGACCAACACGCCATTAGGTGATCTCAACCCATTGGAGCATTTGACGCCGTATTAATTATTATTTTGTGCTAGATGAGGACCAACACACCATTATCTCTACTGTTTTGTCCAATGGATTGAGACAAAACATTATATCTAATGTTTTGTCTCAATCCATTGGAGCATTTGACGCAGTATTTATTATTTTCTGCTAGATGAGGACCAACACGCCATTAGGTGATCTCAATCCATTGGAGCATTTGACGCCGTATTAATTATTATTTTGTGCTAGATGAGGACCAACACACCATTATCTTTACTGTTTTGTCCAATGGATTGAGACAAAACATTATATCTAATGTTTTGTCTCAATCCATTGGAGCATTTGACGCCGTATTAATTATTATTTTGTGCTAGATGAGGACCAACACGCCATTATCTCTAATGTTTTGCCCGTTGAGCTTGTATAGGACTATAACTAATTTCGAAATGGAAATCTGTTCAGAAACGGAATCACGATTTTACAGCGAAAATGAAGAAATTTAGCTGTCTTACTGATTAATTTGTATTAGAAATTTAGTTAAATTTCAAGAAATTTAGTTTTCTTACTGCTAAATTTGTCTTAGAAATTTAGCTGTCGAAAATGAAGGAATTTAGCTGTCCAACGATTTAATTTTAACTACGATGACACTTGTGCAAGAAGCAAAACAGTTGTTTCGATACATGTGCACAGCGCTTTTTACAGATTTCTTGATCCTTTAACAGCCCGAATATTCTGCATTCCCTTTTAATATGGCAAAAAGGCATGGGATATGTTACGTGATACTAATTGTATCTTTGTAACCGGGTTGGGAACCATTTAGTGAGAATCGTGCTCTATAGAAGACGGGAATCCTTCAAGGAAATCTAACGGATATCCTCTATCACGATCGGCATATAGACTCAAACTCATCTCGTCGTTGGTATGCGTTCTAAAGACAAAATTCGAGCAGCGTAGTTGGCTAAAAATAGATGTTGCGTACCGTGAAGGAATGGCTATGAAGGATTATAACAAGCTTGTGGAGCATTTGGTTTTCCCTTTAGGACGGAGTGGCAGCCTTTAGAAAAGGAGAAAAAAATATATGGCTTGTGCTTCTGGATGGGACCCTCCTAGGTGAATAAAACTCAAGTCACACCTTTGTCTGCATTATGCGAGAATGATCGGCGGTCGACATTTCGTAAACTCTCTCACGATATACGACTATGCTGCACATTTTGAAAAAACGACTAAACATGCGCAATATTGAATCACGTTGGGTGCTTCATGCTTTAATTGATGAGAAATGGCAACGTTAAGAGGCAGCTCGAATCCATTTGGAACAGCATCAGTGTGAAAGGGACACATTTCTACGGCGTATCGTTACGTTGGATGAAACATGGCTGAGGTGTTATGAACCGAAACTCAAGCGCCAGTCTAATGAATGGAAGAATTACGACAATCGCGAGAAGCAAAAATCCCACAGAGTCCTAGTAACGTTCAGGTAATGATCTTCGCCGTATATGACTGGGATGGTGTCTTATTAACACTTGCAGTACCTCCAGGACAAACGGTAAATGTAGCTTATTATTCGCATTTTCTCTAACATAACCAGCGTCCAGCTCTCTGGAAGAACAGTGTTATTTACTGGAACATATTCTGATAATTTTGCAGGACGACGCTCGCTGACATGTTGCTGTCGTTGTGTAAAAATACAAGTTTGTCCGCGACGGGCATCGAACCCATATCCCCTCAATCCGGAGTAAGTCGCTGTCCCAAATGAGCTACGACGACAGAATGCCTCGCAGCAGATTTGTCGTCTTGGTCCATGTTTTCACCTCTGTAGTAGGTCACAATTGTCAGCGAGCTGTTCCGTTGATGAGGATGGGCAATGTAACACCCTCCCTGTTTGCCTGTCTTACGCTCCTGTGAGTTCGATTTGTTTCCGAAGTTAAAGCACCACTAGGAGAAGCATTTTAAAACCACTGGCGACAAGCGTTCCATTCAGAGGGTTTTTCTGGAGGAGCAATTTCAATTTTGAATGGGCTGAAACTTGTTGATTGATTACATACATATAATCACAATTTTGTTATTTATATATACTGTAAGATTATCTAGTCCCTGTTCATAAGAAAATAATGGTAAATATGGATGTATATATTCATTCGGATGTATTAATATATATTCTTTCACACCGCTTGAAGGTGACAATGGACATGGCTCAACCGAGAGAACAAGCTGGATTCGGCAGTGGCTACAGCACTATTGATCATATCCATGTACTGAGAGAACTAATTGAAAGAGGGAGGGAATATGAACTTCCATTATGCATGGCTTTTATTGACTATGAAAAGGCTTTTGATTCGGTGAAACCATCAGGAGTTACAATGGCTTTAAAATCCTACGGTATTGAAAATGCATACATTAATATTATTAAAAACATCTATGAAAATGCAAGTGCAAAGATTCGGCTATTTGAGAATAGAGCACCCATAAAAATTGGAAAGGGTGTGAGACAAGGTGACACTATATCTCCCAAACTATTTAATGCCACCTTAGAAAATGTCTTTCAATCACTGAACTGGGAAAATAAAGGGATAAAGATTAATGGAGATTATTTAACTCAACTTCGTTTTGCTGATGACGTAGTCATTTTTGCAACTACCCCATCAGAGCTGCAGAGTATGATCCAGGAACTTGCTGACAAGAGTAAAGAAGTGGGATTAAAAATTAACTTTCTGAAGACAAAAGTGATGTACAATGCTTTAACAAGTAATGAAGATTTCTCAATTGATGGGGAAAAGCTGGAGATAACCAATACGGACATTTATCTTGGACAGCAGATATCAAGTGAGGGTCACATTGATGAATAAATTAATCGGCGTATAAAACTTGCCTGGAGAGCTTTTGGAAGAAACAGCATAATTTTCAAGAGCAATATGCCATTATGTCTTAAAAGAAAAGTGTTTGATCAATGCATCCTTCCAGTGCTTACATATTGTGCAGAGACGTGGAACTTAACTAGAAGTTGACATACAAAGACTGCAGACAACTCATTGAAGAATGGACAGATGCGTGCTTGGTGTAACCAGGGGAGATAAGAAGAGGAACTTGTGGATCAGAAAAATGATAAGAGTGGAAGTCGTCATGATCAGAGTAAAATCACTGAAATGGCAATGGGCTGGACATATTGCCAGAAGGATAGACCATCGATGGACAGCTGAAAATTTAGACTGGATTCCAAGTGATAGGAAAAGACCCAGAAGAAGACCACATGGGAGATGGGTGGATGAAATTCCAAAGTATGCGGAAGTAATATGGAGGAGACTGGCACAAGAGAGACCGTTGTGGAAAAAACTTAGGGAGACCTTCGTCCAGCAGTATATTGATAATGGTTGCAATGATGATGATATTCATTCGTAGGTAGAATTTTTGTTCGGGCCATTTTGTGGCAGAGCGGACGAAATCAGCATGTTTAAGTCTGTTGCTACCACATACACGCAATTAGCCGCATTACTATAGGCTTAAAAGTATGTATGTATTTGAAGTGTGTACCTGTCTTGTGTGGCTATGGGATTATCTCATGGGCGCGTTAAGGAGTGAAACACAAGCGTAAGGATGTGGTAGGTGAGATTAGCTGAGAAATCCGATAGCGGGGTATTTCAAAAATTTTATGGGAGAATGGGCACTTTTGACTTTTGGGAGTTTTAAGAGAGAACGGGCATTTTTTACTTTTGTCTTTTTAATTTTACTTTCGGTTGCGAATGAGGTGGGACCATAAGTTTGGTGAGAAAGGTCGGGTCTTGGATTTGACACCGTACCCAGAGAGCGATTGATATTGGGTCACGTAGCTGCAGCGACGGTTTACGAGAAGCACGAAGTCCGGGTCTATTATTGGTAGCTTGGACGGAGACCAAGTAAAATAGAACTTTCCATTAGCGAGCACTAGAGAAGTCCCAACCACATAATTTTAGCGAAATAAGCTATCTGTTTTTCTTATTGTTACGAAGGTTCCGGATTCTATAATTTTCTTTCAAGCACTGATTCTTTTGGGAACGAACCAAAAAAGTATGTGACGCCTATTCCTGGATCACAGCTGTGTTACGTAAGAGCTAGAAAGGAGCAATTGTTGTTACATACACATTAATACATAGAAAAACTTTAAATAGAGTATAAAAATGTTCTTATGTTTGTATATCGCAAATGCAAAGTCCAGGAAATCTACACATGCAAGTGATTAAAAATGTAATATATTTGCTTTATTTTAGCAATACACCATGGATTTCATCATGGGGTGGTGTAAAATATTGTGGATGCTAGTAAGATAATGCTGCGCTGGAGAAAATCTCACCTCCCTTAGAAAAACCTTAGGAGTGGTAAAAATGTGCTCACTTTACAACAAGCATTTTTTTTATAAATAAAGAAACTATACAGTGTTACCTGAAAACGTATGGTGTAAACTGTTCCCCTGCCATTCAGTTTTAACCTTTTTAGACAATTTAGATTAGCGGGTAGTGAAAAAAAAAATAAAAAACGAAAGAAAAACTAAATAATCGTTTGGATGTCAGTTTGAATTCCTGGATTTTTTTTATTTTTCATTTTTTAATCACTGAGTGTAAACCACCCACCGCCAATGGAAAAAAAAACTTTTTATGAGAACAATTTCTAATAATTTGCTGGAAAGTCGGCATCCATGGAAAGTCGGCATCCAGAAGACTGAAATAAAGCTGAATGCCAGCTTCCGAAATACACTGACGGAATAAAAAATCCCAACACCACGAAAAAATAGTTGTAGACGAATGAAATGGCGGCAATACATTTGTATAGGTAACATATTTAATCGATTAAGGTTTCAAGATCACAGCTTATTGTAAGCGCGAAAACAGCCATTTTAAATGTGAAATGCTGGTACATTAATAACCGGTGTAACCGCCAGAATGTTGAATGCAAGCACGCAAACGTTCATGCATTGTGTCGTACAGGTGCTTCATGTAGTTTGTAGGATAGAGTTCCATGCCTGTTGCACTTGGTCGGTCAATTCAGGGACAGTTAATGCTGGTTGGGGGTGAGGCTGGAGTTGTCATCCAATGATGTCCCATACATGCTCGATTGGTGAAGATCTGGTGATCTAGCAGGCCACGGCAACATGTCGACACTCTGTAGAGCATGTTGCGTTACAACAGCAGTATGCGGGCGAGCGTTATCCTGTTGGAAAACACCCCCTGTAATGCTGTTCATGAATGGCAGCACAACAGGCTGAATCACCAGACCGACGTACAACTGTGCCATCAGGGTGCGTGGGATAACCACGAGAGTGCTCCTGCTGTCATAGGAAATTTCCCCAGACCATAACTTCAGGTGTAGGTCCAGTGTGTCTCGGCCGCAGACAGGTTGGTTGCAGGCGTTCACCTGGCCTCCTTCTAACCAACACACAGCCATCACTGGCACCCAGGCAGAACCGTCTTTCATTAGAAAACAAAACAGATCTCCACTCCGTCCTCCAATGAGCTCTAGCTTGACACCACTGACGTCGCTAACGGCAGTGGTTTGGAGTAAGTGGAATGTACGCTACAGGGCGTCTGGCTCAGAGCTGTCCTTCAAGTAACAGATTTGTAACAGTTCGTTGTATCACTGTGGTGGCATCTGCAGCTCGAATTGCTGCCGCAGACGCGGTACGATGCGCCACGGCTATACACCGTACACGGCGGTCTTCACTCTCAGTAGTGCCACGTGGCCGGCCGGAACCCGGGCTTTTTCAGGCAGTACCTTCCCTTGACCACTGCTGCCAAAAATCATGCACAGTGGCTACATTCCTGCCAAGTCGCTCTGCAATATTGCGGAAAGAAAATCCACCTTCTCGTAGCCCTATTACACGACCTCGTTCAAACTCCGTGAGCTGTTGATAATGGCTTCTTCGTTTTCTTAAAGGCATTCTTGACTAACATCAACACCCTACGTCGAATCTCAACGATATCTAACGCTCACGAACGTTACAGCGCGTATTTACAGCAAACCTGCTTTGCATGTTCCAAGGGGCGCTACTAGCGCCACACGTATGCGCCGAGCGCGAAATTTGCATAGACGTCATCTTACAGATGTACTCTCACCGCCACCAACTGTCGTTTATCTAACACAACCCCTTCTTGGTGTTGGGATTTTTTTCCGCCAGTGTATGATGATGTATTGCAGTGCAAACACCTCCACTCTGTGAAATTACCATTTTATTGCGGAAGTAATCCGAGCTGCCATTGCTTTAAGATCTGCCTCTTCAGCGAGGACTGTTTAATGAAAGATGATAGAAAGTTCAGATTGAAATGCATGTGGATTAATACATACAATTGACGTGCATTAGGAACGTCAAACAGAAATCATCACTCTTTCCACGTTTATAAGTGATTCACGGAAAAATTCTCATTGGCCACCACCGGGAATCGAACCCAGGGTCTTCCAGTTACGCGCCGGACATGCTCCCCCTGTACCACAGCTGCCTCGAATTTCTCCAGACTCACTTACGACTAACTGCCCAGCCACTAGACAGGTTGCTTCTTGGAGCTCCGCACAAAGCTGGGGATTCACCAAAGATGGTAAGCAGCAATTGAACAAATAACTAGAAGGCGAAATGAATAATTAATACAGACACTTGACGTGGATTAGGAACATCAAACAGAAGTCATCGCTCTTGCGGTAACTGGAAGACCCTGGGTTCGATTCCCGGTGGCAACCGATGAGAATTTTTCCGTAACTCACTTATAAACAAAAAAAGAGCGACGACTTCTGTTTGATATCCATGTGGATGTTTTTTTTTATTATTATAATATTTTCCCTCATTTTCTAAATTTTTTTTATGTAGAACTACGTCCTTCTCCGCGCTGGGTATGGGGTAACATCGGGAGCAGGGATACAACGAAAACTTGTCACATTTTGAAAGCTTATACCTTTGAAACTAATAATCGTGGAATAATAAATAATACATCACTGGGTAATTTGCGTTGACTCATTTATGACAGAATGAGTTTCAACCCTCCGTCACTTACCCCTTCGATACAGTAGCGTTAGAAAGTTAAGCTAAATTTCCTGTGATTTCATTTCGCCGCATGTCGGTTTAAGGTTGATAACTAGTGAATAGGTAATGATAGCGATGTGATGCGCCCCGCATTTCGTAGCTGACGATCAGAGCTAACGGACATATGTGATAAATTGAAATAAAGTGGATTTAAAATTTACTTATTTTTAGACAAAAAAAAAAAAAAAAAAAAAAAACTGGTGGCCAAAATTTAGAAATGCGGCAAAAATCCAGAAGAAATTACTATAAGAACCGACGAAAGTTGAAGAAACATATAATGAATTATGCTTTTCTTACTGGTAGTTATGTTGTAGTAATTATTATATCATGAATAAAGTCTTATGCTGGTTGTTAATAGTAAAACTTAATGAAAAGAGACCCAACGGCCAGACAGAGGTCTGACAGTACTATGAACTGAGGAAAACGTACTTACTTAAAAACCTTTTATTTGAAAACTCCTGGTATCATCCAACACACACTACTAGTCACACTAATCGTATCACAATAACGAAGAAGAACCTAATCACATAGAACGAAGCTCTCGGCACAAAATAACGTAGCTCTTTTCACATTGAACAAAACCTCTCCATATATAACAAAAAGCTCTCCGCATATAAACAAAAGCTCTCCTCGCACATAAACAAAAGCTCTCTCACGTAACATAAAAGCTCTCCTCGCACATAAAAAAAGTTCTCCGCATATAAACAAAAGCTCTCCTAGGTATCGTTGAACGCGCCTATTTATACTGCCTACCACCACGTCATGACTTACACTCGTTGCCACATATCATTCAGCGGGAGAAATAACATCTCGTTAAGTAAGAAGATAATTTACATAGGAAAATAAAATAACGAGACATAGTAAAATCAAAAGGAAAGTGAATCTAGAGTATACGTTACAATCATCTAGAGGAGAACAAGAGGAATCCTAAAAGGCTCGCTAAGTCGTCAACCGAAAGGTCACGGAAATGAAGGAAGCTTCAAAATTCCGCGCGCCAGGATGCGTTTCACCCGAATTCGACTCTACAGCCACAACTTTCCACTTCAACTGCACAAATTGAGCATTAACAGCAAGAAAGAACAGGTGCAGATTGATATCATCGATCCAAATTTCCACACCGAGCATGGAATACCAATGTACACTGAAGAGCAATTGAATTAGAGATACCTGTCTAGTAACGTGTAGCACCAGCTTTCGCCCTGATGAGGGCGGCGATTCGTCTCGGCATGAACTCGACAAGACACCGGAAGCATTGGAAAGCCATACGGATCCACGACCCCTGAAAAGCTCCCACAGTTCACGAATATTTGATGGAGGGGTCAGAACCTCGAACATCTCTCTCGATGGCATCCCAGATGTGCTCGATGGGATTGAGGTCAGATAAGCTAGCTGGCCAAGGAAGCGAGGTCACGTCGGTGGAGTGTTCGTCCAACTATTCGGTTACAATTCGGGAGTGATGGCACGGTGCGTTTTCTTGTTGAAGGATGAGGTCTCCAGTAGGATGTTGAAGACCCATAAACGGGAGCAAATGGTCGTCCAGGATATCCCGGTAGCGTTGACCTGTGAGGGACGATGTCACACGTACCAGGGGTCCCATTTCAGTCCACGTAAACAGTCCCTAGATGAGAATGCCACCCCCACCAGCTTAAAGAGTACCCTGCTGGCAAGAAGGATCCATCGCTTCATATGGTTTGCGCCGTACTCGTATCATGCCATGCACATGTACCAGCGTGAATCTCGAACCATCAGTCCGGGCAACATTTTTCCATTAGCATGGCCGATGTTTCCGCGCCCATGCTAATCTTTGCACCCTGTGATGTGCGGTCAGCAGCGGTACCCTCATGGGACGATGGCTTCTGTACCCCATAGCGAGGAGTTTGTTCTGGATGGTGTGGCTGCCTACACGTTTTTGTGCACCAGCGTTAAATTGCCGAGGGATTTCTAGCACTGTGGTCCATCTATCCGCTGTTACAATGCGAGCTAGCCGACGATGACTCCGCTTATTTACACGCTGTTGTCCATGGCAGTTGGCCCTTGCAAGGATGATTTTACTGGATTCGATGTAGTCACGGTGCACCCGAAACACAGTGGTTCGTGAAAATCCCCAGTGCCTGCACGGCTTGAGAGATGGAGTGACCTATTCGTCGGGCCCCGAAAATTTGCACACGGTCAAATGCGCTTAGATCCTCCGTCTTACCTATACTGCGTCCGACTCTTACTGATTCCCGTCGCATCACTCCTTATGTTGTCGGGTCGCTGCATACGTCATGTCGTTTCCGTTTACAGGGCCGCCCACAGCGCCACATTTGCATAACGCCAGCTGTCTCCAATTCAATTGCTATTCGTTGTACATCGCCAGCCTTCACAACTTCGCTGGATAAGGAATGCATCACGTCTCAAACCTTTACACCTCCGATTCATTCTGAACCTAGACAAGAACAAGAACAACAACAAGATGAGTGCATTAGGACTGGGACGTATCGCCAAATTTATAACAAGGCAACTAAGGAGTTTGAGAAATTATTTCTAAAGAACGATTTCTTCAGAAACAATGTTAGCAATAACTACTGACAGTGATTATACTATGGCTTCTCCTTCAACTAACATTAATTTATAATCAGCATAAGTTACTATGAATTGTATATGGTATAAGTTGCTTTTAAGTAAATATAGTAAAACATTTCTTTCGTTTTATTTCTTAAAAATTGTTTATCTAAAAAAAATCAAAAGTGCACAGTAGCAACTGTGCCACAATCTACAACTTGGGGCTAACCCAACTGTCCTTTGCTGAATACTTTAAGGACGTAGAACTTGTGAGATAGTGCCATCAAATAGTCACAATCGATCTATCGACCTTGTAGCTTGCGGCGCAGTTGTTACTGTGTCCCTTTGATTTTGGCGCAGGATTACTTCTAACTTTACGGATAGTATGGGGCGACTTACGACCGACCTCCTGTGACAAAAATAGGTCCCAATTGAAATGATTATAGCGTTAAAAATACGTGCCGCACACTAATCGTGTTGTCATATTCGTGAACAGCATGGAGTCCAATTCGCGTACTGCGCAATACATCGTGTGTGGGACGTGATACTTCCGTCGTTCCTTGTGCGCGGAGGATATGATGCAATATTTCAGGGTGTGCCGCCGCTTTTGACTCACTGTTTCTCGACAACCGTGAGCCCAACACGACTGTGCATGGTATTGTTTTAAAGCCCTCGACGAGATCTATTCAAATATATGAAGAACATTTCGCAGTGGTTTGAACGTATCTTTTAAAAATTGTTTCCTTATTAACCGATGAACACTTTTGACAATATCGCGGTTTATCTGGAAAGCCGTGAGTGCAAAACGACTGTGCGTGGTGTCGTTTTAAAGCTCTCTACGAGATCTATTTAAATATATAAAGAACATATCGCAGTGGTTTAAACTAAAACTTTCAAAAACTGTTTTTGTGTGAACGGAATAGCATTTTTGACAATGCCCTGTTACTCACAGAATGAACGCAAGCAAAAGGGGAGAAAATCAAAACGAGTGGCAAGAGCAAGTGTTGAAGAATGTAAGAAGCCCGAGGAGACAGAGCACCACTTTGGGTAATTCGTGTATCTATCTGCTTTATTTTCGCAATGTATCCAGCATTATTTGTAAAAAATATTGTAAGCTACTTTTCATATCATAGACGTGTGTAGCTACGTATAACAAATTAAATTAGCGCTTTGAAACCTTACTCGGCTAACTCATTTCAATTCTCCGATCTTCAAGTCGTAGTCCTACGTTCCAAACTGACGGCTCAGTCACAACTAAGCCTACCTGTACTTTTTTTAATTACTTCCTCCAAATATTCAACTATATATGAAAACAATTAGACTAAATGTAAGGGGACATCTCTCAAAACGCACAGGGGCGAGGGGAATTCATGGATTTTCGGAGGCCAAAGCACTAACGAGAAAATGCCTGAATACATCACTGCGGACAACATGGTAAGAGCAGTTGACAGATCCATTTTGAAGATCAACACGTCTCGCCTTGCTGACGGCATACCGAGACTACCGCACAGATGGCAGCGGCTTTTGGATACTGCTGACGGCATACCGAGACTACCGCACAGATGGATGGCAGCGGGTTTGGGATAATGCTGCTAACTACATCGGAGGGATATAGCCGACTAGAGTCGGATCAGTAGCGCACACAGAATTTCATCAACGGTGGGGTCGAACAAAAAATTTACTGGACAAGCAAAATGTGCAATACTTTTTTATATAGATACATGTAATTATATATTTTCAAGAGCAATATGCCATTATGTCTTAAAAGAAAAGTGTTTGATCAATGCATCCTTCCAGTGCTTACGTATGGTGCTGAGACGTGGACCTTAACTAAAAGAGACATACAAAGGCTGCAGACAACTCAAAGGAGCATGGAGAGGTGCATGCTTGGTGTAACCAGGAGAGATAAGAAGAGGAACTCGTGGATCCGAAAAATGACAAGAGTGGAAGACATCATGATCAGAGTTAAATCCCTGAAATGGCAATGGGCTGGACATACTGCCAGAAGGACAGATCATCGATGGACAGCAGAAATTTTAGATTGGATTCCAAGGGACAGGAAAAGACCCAGAAGAAGACCACATGGGAGATGGGTGGATGAAATTCGAAAGTATGCAGGGGTGACATGGAGGAGACTGGCACAAGACAGACCGTTGTGGAGGAAACTTGGGGAGACCTTCGTCCAGCAGTGGATTGATAATGGTTGACAATGATGATGATGATGATGAAATCTTATTTTGACTACGGCTAAGGTAAATATATATACACTGATGGAAAAAAATCCCAACACCACGAAAAAATAGTTGTAGAGGAATGAAATGGCGAAAATACATTTGTATAGGTAAACATATTTAATCGATTAAGGATTCAAGATCACAGCTTAATGTAAGCTCGAGAAGAGCCATTTTAAATGCGAAATGCTGGTACATTAATAACCGGTGTAACCGCCAAATGTTAAATGCACGCACGCAAACGTTTATCCATTGTGTCGTACAGGTGCTGGATGTCAGTTTGTGGAATGGAGTTCCATGCCTGTTGCACTTGGTCGGTCCAATACATGGACGGTTAATGCTGGTTGAGGGTGACGCTGGAGTTGTAGTCCAATGATGTCCCATACGTGCTCGATTGGTGGAAGATCTGGTGATCTAGCAGGCCACGGCAACATGTCGACACTCTGTAGAGCATGTTGGGTTACAACAGCGGTATGCGAGCGAGCGTTATCCTGTTGGAAAGCACCCACTGGAATGCTGTTCATGAATGGCAGCACAACAGGTTGCATCACCAGACCGACGTACAACTCTGCACTCAGGGTGCGTAGGATAACCACGAGAGTGCTCCTGCTGTCATAGGATCTTGCTCTCCAGACCATAACTCCAGGTGTAGGTCCAGTGTTTCTCGGCCACAGACAGGTTGGTTGCAGGCGCTCACTTGGCCTCCTTCTAACCAACACACGGCCATCACTGACACCCAGGCAGAACCGGCTTTCAAACGAAAACACAACAGATTTCCACTCCGTCCTCCAATGAGATCTAGCTTGACACCACTGACGTCGCAAACGGCAGTGGTTTGGAGTTAGTGGAATACACGCTACAGGGCGTCTGGTTCGGAGCTGCCCTTCAAGTAACCGATTTGTAACAGTTCGTTGTGTCACAGTGATGGCAACTGCTGCTCGAATTGCTGCCGCAGACGCGGTACGATGCGCCACGGCCATACGTTATACACGGCTGTTCTCCCTCTCAGTAGTGCCACGTGGCCGGCCGGAACCCGGTCTTCTTGAGGCAGTACTTTCCCTTGTTAACCGCTGCCAACAATCATGCACAGTGGCTACATTCCTACCAAGTCGTTCTGCAATATTGCGGAAAGAAAATCCACCTTCTCGTAGCCCTATTACACGACCTCGTTCAAACACCGTAAGCTGTTGATAATGGCTTCTTCGTCTTCTTAAAGGCATTCTTGACTAACATCAACACTCTACGTCGAATCTCAACGATAACTAACGCTCACGTACGTTACAGCGGTTATTTACAGCAAAATTGCTTTGCATGTTCCGAGGGGCGCTACTAGTGCCACACGTATGCGCCGAGCGCGAAATTTGCATAGACGTCATCTTACAGATTTACTCTCACCGCTTACCAACTGTGGTTTATCTAACATAACCCCTTCTTGGTGTTGGGATATTTTTTTTAAGAACCTTAGTGAAGATTTTATATATATTTTTTTTTATATAAAATCTTCACTAAGGTTCTTTCACATCGCTTGAAGGTAACACTAGACATGGCCCAACCAAGAGAACAAGCTGGATGCAGGAGTGGTTACAGCACTATTGATCATAGCCATGTACTGAGAACTAATTGAAAGAACAAGAGAATATGAACTCCCATTATGCATGGTTTTTATTGATTATGAAAAGGCCTTCGATTCCGTGAAACCATCAGCAGTAACAATAGCTTTGAAATCCTGCGGTATTGAACATGCATACATTGATCACTGAAGCGATGAAAGATTTCCGTCTTTTGCACGATTTAATGATTAAAAGATGAGAAATATATACAATTAAAACCATTAGCACTTTTGAGACAGCGGCTGCCTCTTCTTCAGATGTAATAAATAGATGCACATTTAATCTATATATAATATAGATCATTGCATTGTGGGAAGCATGGTAAGTTATTAGCCAATAGTAATCTACATGCGCCAAAAATGTTGCGTATAGTGTTGGCCCAATGATCTGAAGAAAATATGGAAATATATAATAGAAATAAATGGTGTAGGGTGGGGTGAACATTCAATTTCAAGTTTATATTACAATATATAATTTACATTTTTAATAAGGGATTTCCAAACGTTATGTAACTCATAGGGGACATGTTCATTACAACATTGCTCACCGGAGGCCTCTATATACACACTCTCTGCAATTAAAAGATCACCAGGTTTACTAGGAGTATTTATTATTCTTACATTGCTCCAGTCGGGATTAAGATCATCTTGCATAACAGATTTGGCTAGTGATCTACAATGCATGCCTGTTTTAATATTGTATTTGTGTTCTTTAATTCGTAATAAAATATTGCGTTTTGTAGAACCCACATAATTAGAAACTACTTGTCCTGTAGTTGCCTTAACCAGAGGGATATTGTAAATACCCCACTGTCCCATTTTGCTATTCCGTTCACGATCCTTACGAACTACTGAAAATAAGTTTCGTGTACGTGAACCAAATTTCAAGCCATATGGTTTACATAGTTGTGTTAAGCCTCTCGTTAAATGTGGATTGCATTGCATAGAGCCAACATATATGGAATTGCAGTTGGAGTTTCTTAACAGGGTAGTATGTAGGGCATATTTGACTTTGCCAAACACTTGCCTAGTCAGATATTTAGGGAACTCATATTGCTCAGCCAAACCAAAAATGTAGTTACCTTCTTGCTGAAATAATTCAGTAGTTGATGAATGTGAGTGAGCTCTTCTAAACAAGTAGAATAATGCTGTCAACTTATGTTGTTTAGGGTGTGATGAATAATAAGGTATTAAAACAGGTGAATGACAGGGTTTTCTATATACACAAGTGGTAATGCAATTAAGGCTATAGTCCTTACGAATGAGAATATCCAAGTAAGGTAAGCAGTTATTAGCTTCAAATTCTATCATGAGCCTGATAGTTGGGAACATGGATGATAGTTCCTTGGCGAAAAAGTATAAATCATCTTGGTTGTGAGGCCATGCAACCAGGATCTCGTAAACGTACCTAAAATAAAGCAACGGGCGGTGAGGAAAGGAACTAAGGACCTGATTTTCAATGTGCTATAACAAAACTTCAGTTAGAACAGCAGACAGGGGGAACCCATTGGGGAGCCCTCCAACTTTTGATAAATGCTGTCTTTAAATTTGAAATATGAACGTTTCTTAACAAGACGAAGTGCGTTCATAATAGCATTAATTTCTGAACTCGGTATATGGGAATCAGCAAGTTTTGCCTCAATAATCTGATGTGTGGCCTCAACAGGTACATTAGGGTACAATGAGACCACATCAAGAGATGCCAAAATGAAAGGCTGCGATTGTGGCTGAAGCGATCGCAGTCTTTCTATAGCCTTTGTGGAACTTTTATCAGAATAATGTGGATCCACAGTATAAGTGGCTAAATACTGTGCCAAGGCTTTTTCTAAGGGTCTGGTGGGGCTAACATAGCCTGACATCAGAGGACGAATGGGAAAATTCTCTTTATGCAATTTAACCCTTCCGAACATATCAGGCACACGATAGCCGGAGGGAGGGGTGAATGCATGTGAAAAACCTTCAGGAAAAGAATAAGCCTTTTTTAGTCTTTGAAGAACCGCTACTGTGGCCTGACTAGGATCACTTTGAATGGTTTTGTGTGGAATAGTGTTAATAACTTCATGCATTTTTGAACATAGTCACGATTATTCAATGACACAATCTGACTAGATTTGACAATAGACAAGTCATTATTATTTTTTAGTTCAACCAATTGTCTTTGCTCTTGAATAAGATCGGGTTGTGGGATAGGGTAACAAGAGTCATGTTGTAAGGTATGGGCCATTATCACTCTGGCGTAATCCTTTTGCTGTTCAGGAATACGTTTAACTATGCTTTCCACCTGGGTAATAGTGTTCAGTATGGATCCTTTCTTTGGTGGATAAGAGAATTTTGCTCCCTTATTTAAAGCCTTAGTTTGCAGACTGTTAACTTCAATATTACTGAGATTTTTAAACTTTGTTAGAGCTGGGTGTTCCGGGCTACCATGGTAGGTACGACCTTAGTCAGTTTGTTTTCCAACACTTTTGTCGACTAATATACACAGTTTTTTGATATGGGTGCAAGTCAGAGTCTCGATTTAATTCCTTAAATTAGCAGAAGTAATGGTGAGCCCCTGATCTACAATAGCTGGGTGTTCATTTCTGACGAAGGTTAGGTGAGCAAAGTAGCACTTACGGTTTAGAAGATCCAATAAACCTCTTTTGTTGCGTACAACCCTTGATAGCCTTTTATTTTCGGCAATCCTAAATATTCTGTTGTTATGCCATGATAGTCTTTGAGTATGGATTTGCAGAAATCGTGGAATCACTCCAGTGTCCAAACAATTTAGCAGAAAATATAACTGGGTTTCCTCCTTGGCCAAGCTGAGACGCAGGTTTCTAAAAGTAGATACTGCTGCTTTTTACAGGCTTATGTGAATTTGAATGTTGAATAACTATAATTATGCGGTACAATGAGCAACAAAATTTGAAGACTCGTGCGACATTAATCACTGAAGCGACGAAAGATTTCCGTATTTAGCACGATTTAATGATTAAAAGATGAGAAATATATACAATTAAAACCATAAGCACTTTCGAGGCAGCGGCTGCTTCTTCTTCAGATGTAATAAATAGATACACATTTAATCTATATATAATATAGATCATTGCATTGTGGGAAGCATGGTAAGTTATTAGCCAATAGTAATCTACACAATCGCAGCCTTTCATTTTGGCATCTCTTGATGTGGTCTCATTGTACCCTAATGTACCAGTTGAGGCCACACATCAGATAATTGAGGCAAAACTTGCTCGAGTGACGTGGAGGAGACAGACCCGAGAAAGACAATTGTGGAAGAAATTTGGGTAGACCTTTCTCCAGCAGTGGATTGATAATGATGATGATGGCATTAATGTACACTACATTATCCAAAGTGTTCGGACACCACAATGTTTTGGGACAAATGGCATTAATATCGCAATTAGTAGTTAGTCTGTCCACCTTTGCTTGTATGGCATAGGTAACACGTCGAGGCATACTATCAACGAATTTCCCGTTGGTCTTGAATAGCTCGCCATTCTTCCTGTAAATCTGCTGCCAGAGTGGAGAGCGAAGACGGTCGTTGAGGTCGATTTCATATCCGTCACTCCAGCTCATCCCAGAGGTGTTCTATGGGGTTAAGATAAAGACTCTAAGCAGGACAGTCTAACATCATCACCTCATTTTCAAGAAACCAGTCCTGCACACGCCGTACAGTGTGGTAGGGAGCCGGAACGTGTTGGAAGAGACAACGGTCATTTTCATAATATTGCCATATTGTTGGTAGCGCAGTATTATCCTGAACGTCGAGGTACACTTCAGATTTCATGGTTTGTGGTATACTAACCAACGGCCCGAGTCCCATCCACGAAAAAACAACTCCATACCTTGATGAAACCTCCGCCGAACTTAACAGTTGGAAGAACAGTCCGACGAAAATGGTTCGCCGGGCTGTCGCCAAATCTAAACGCGTCGACCAGATTGGAGGAATTAAAAACTTGATTCAACACTCCAAAGAACAGCTTTCCAGTTGCCAACAGTCCAGGTACGACGGGAGACACATCACTCCAAACGGCGCTTCGTATTCACAGTAGTGATGTGCGGCTTCTGAGCCGCTGCTACAGAATAAGAACCCACACTGTGCAACTCTCCGCGGATAGTTATGGTACTTACCGAGCCGTTTATTACAAGCATTTCCTACTTCAGCAGCGATGGAAACGGCAGAGTAAGAACATAATTTCTCAGCATTTCTTACCATAATTAATACAGACATTTAACGTGGACCAGGAACATCAAACAAAGATCTTCGCTCTTTTCACGTTTATAAGTGAGTCACGAAAAAATTATCATTGGCCGCCACCGGGAGTCGAACCCATGTTCTTCCAGTTACGCGCCGGATATGCTACCACTACACCACAGCGGTCATTCATTTAACTTCTTATTATTTCTTCAGTTGCTACTTACCATCTTTGGTGAATCCCCAGCATTGTGCGGGGCTCCAAGAAGCAACCTGCCAACTTGGCTTGGCAGTTAGCGTGTGTGAGTCTGGAGGAATTCGAGGCCGCTGTGGTGTAGCGGAAACATATCCGGCGCGTAACTGGAAGACCCTGGGTTCGACTCCCGGTGGCGGCTAATGAGAATTTTTCCGTGACTCACTTATAAACGTGGAAAGAGCGAAGATCTTTGTTTGATTTCTTACCATGATTTTTCTGTCACGTTCCATCAGTTTGCATGGTCTTCCTAAACGTTTTGTTACTTTCGTTGCACCGTCCTGCTTCCATCTCTTCACCACATCACTTACAACTGCTTTTGGTGTGTTTATCTTGGCTGCAATGCTTCGTATGGAAACGTTACCCGAATGACATCCTATATCCAGCCCACGCTGGAAATCGGAAAGTTCACGTCCACGCGGCATATCTATTCGAAGTTACTAATCACACGACAAATCATCTCAGCTTTATATGTAGTATATGTACCTCCTCACTCACACAGCGCGCACCTTCTTGCGCAACCATTCTTTGCACTTATGCAAATATTTGGTAGCGTCAGAATACTATTAATAATATAATGTATGTATGTACTGTACGTTCTTAGTGAATGTTAGCATAAATCAACACAGATGAACACACAGGTTAAAAACAATTCTCTGAAGAAATAAGATACATTTAGTAACCGTTGAGCATAAACCGTTTATAAATATAACGATCATTACGAAAACTAAAATTAAGACGGACAGAAAAATAATTGATCATAATGAAAATACTAAATTTATAAAGCCACGCGCAGAATCTATTTTTATTTTCTAATTTAGCCATAGTCGGAATGTATTTTAGAAGAAAATAATTTGTTTTAAGGACTCGGGCCTTCTTGGGTGGGGTCCGGACCCTGCGGTCCCTCCCCGTGTGGGCGCCACTGAGTTGTATCCTATCCTATATTTCAATGTAACCTTTTATTTTCCCACTAATAAAGCTCCAACCCTTGTATATTTAATGCCGGATAGCTCGCGTTCCTATTTTCGGATGGTATTAAGTTGCACCGCTGAAAAATAAGTTTTCCGTAGCAACGGTTTTATAATATTGTAAACTCGAATTTCACGCACATGGAAACATTAATGGTATCAGTTTTCTCTTTTCTCCTGAGAGAACCTTAGCATAGAGAGGACTCGCGCAACGTTCATTAAAGTGAACAAAGCTATTTTAATACTCCTTTTCGAAAGTCTAGGATAACTTGAATGCGTTGCAAAGCATAGATAATAAAGCAGAATCCCACGCTACTTCTAAGAAGAGGCATGATTTCATACTCTACGGCTCTTGAAGAATTAACTTCGCAGTGAAAATTGTGGAAGAATTGTGCTGTGTGTGAATCAAATAAACTTTCTCTAAATAGCGAAAATTTAACAATGGACCATGAATGAAATTTTAAACTCGAATTTTAGCATACCCGGGAGCTATCTGGGAGACGCGGGTTCTTCGAGTCCCGCTCCAGGACGATGAAATTGTCAAGTTTTCGGATAATATCTGACTTCCCATCCTTGTCACATTTACATCAAAAATCGGATTGTCATCTTAACAATTTGCATTATCATTGGATGTTAACCAAGAAAGATATTTCGTGGAGATTCTGATAAATGTTTAGCTTTCACATCTTCTTTTTGCTGAAAAATGGTACATACGCGTGTATCACGTGGAAGTATACACTGCAGTGCAATTGAATTAGAGACACTTGGCGTTATGCTAATGTGGCTCTGTGGGCGGCCCTGTAAACGGAAACGACATCACGTATGCAGCGATCCGACAACATAAGGAGTGATGCAACGGGAATTAGTAAGAGCCGGACGCAGTATGGGTAAGACGAAGGATCTAAGCGCATTTGATCGTGGGCAAATTGTCGGGGTCCGAAGATTGGGTCACTCCATCTCGGAAGTCGTGCAGACACTGGGATTTTCACGAACCACTGTTTCAAGGGTGCACCGTGAGTACATCGAATCCGGTAAAACCATCCCTGCAAGGGTCAACTGCCGTGGACAACAGCGTCTGAATGAGAGGGGTCACCGTCGGCTAGCTCGCATTGTAACAGCGGATTGACGGGCCACAGTGCAGGAAATCATTCGGCAATTTAACGCTGATGCACAAAAACGTCTAAGCAGCCACACCATCCAGAACCATCTCCTCGCTATGAGGTACAGAAGCCATCGTCCAACGAGGGTACCGCTGCTGACCGCACATCGCAGGGTGCAAAGATTAGCATGGAAGCGGGAACATCGCCACTGGACCCTAGACATATTGAAAAAGGTTGCCTGGACTGATGAGTCGAGATTCACGTTGGTACACGTGGATGTCAGGATACGAGTACGGCGCAAATCACATGAAGCGATTGATCCTTCTTGCCAGCAGGGTACTCTTCAAGCTGGTGGGGGTGGCATTCTCCTGGGGACTGTTTACGTGGACTGAAATGGGACCCCTGGTACGTGTGACATCGTCCCCCACAGGTCAACGTTACCCGAATATCCTGGACGACGATTTGCTCCCGTTTGTGCGTCTTCAACATCCCACTGGGGACCTCATCCTGCAACAAGACAATGCACCGTACCATCGGTCCCGAACTGTATCCGAATATTTGGATGAACACTCCACCGATGCGACCTCGCTTCCGTGGCCAGCTAGATCACCTGACCTCAATCCCATCGAGCATATCTAGTATGCCATCGAGAGGGATGTTTGAGGCTCTGCCCCCGCCCTTCCCCTCCATCAAATCTTCGTGAACTGTGGGAGCTTGTTCAGGGGTCGTGGATCCGTATGGCTTCCCAACGCTTCCGGTGTCTTGTCGAGTCCATGCCGAGACGAATCGCCGCCGTCATTAGAGCGAAAGGTGGTGCTACACGTTACTAGGCAGGTATCTCTAATTCAATTGCTCTTCAGTGATATCTTTTAACTGACGAATTTTGATTCCAGTCTGGCATAACCGTTTCAAGTATGAAGTTTAGATAACGTCCTATCAAGTGCAGTTTACAGTGATGGAGAGCGGATGGGAAATCAGGGCTTAAGCTCTGGGTTCTGATCATTATTCCGAGATTGGACCGTGTTAGCATCTAGGGTGAAGCATGGATGTTGTGTTTGTGGTACAACACTGACACTCCCTCTCTTGCCTGTAACCATCGGTCCCAACTTAGGGATGGACGACAGCTTACAGCATATTCAGTTGCTCGTGGTGGTCGTTAACTTCCAAACAAGAAAAAAAAAAGGGGGTACATCGAATTTTCGGGTGTAATAAGCACATCTTTTGAATCCGTTCTGACGCAAGTTAAATTTATCAAATCTATTCAAAGTCAATGGAACCGGTGTGGAAAACAATAATATCTGACGGAAGAAAGAAGTTTTTCAATATGGATTCTAATCCCTCAGATATTGTTGTAAACGGAATCGTGAGCTTACTCCCTCTGGTTGCAGAGTTGTGTGTTAAGAAAAACATGAATTTATATGAGAAACACTTCGCACCGGAAACGCTCTGCAACGCAGAAATAATTTTTCAAATCGGACTTTTAGAAACAGAGATATCAACAAAAATAAGTTGTGGCTTTACTTCCCCTCGTAGGAAAACCACGCATTATTTTAGGAAGAAAGTATTCTCAAAAGGTGTGTCCATATGAGCGGTATCAGTCAAAAAAAAAAAAAAAAAAAAAATTTGATCGAGTTTTCAGGAGCCCAAATTTTGCGACAAATACACCAGAAGCAGAAATTAACACTTATGCCCCCTGGTGGCCAAACCATTCTTTACCAAACACACATTAGAAATTATGTGAAAAATATTTCTCATCAGGTCTTGTATGCGATACAGGAAGAATTTTTCAAATCGGAGTTTCAGAAGCATAAATAAAGCAGAAAACGCTTTTTACCTTCGTGCCCCCTAGCGGAAAGTCTATGATTTACTTGAAAATTTTGAATTTATAGGAAAAACATTTCGCATCAGAAACACTATCCACTAAAAAAAGGATTTTTCATATCGTGCTCCTAGAAGTAGAGATATTGACAAAAAATAACATATACATCTACGCACCCTGGCGTAGAAACCATGCAATATTTTACGAAGAAAATGTTTCTGAAAGGTTTGTCTACACGAGTAGTATCGCTCTACAAACGACTTTTTTTTTCAATCGAGAATTTAGAAACTCATATTTTGCTGTAAATACATCAGAAGCGGAAATTAAGATTTAAGAACCCTGGTGGCCAAACCATTTTCATAGAAAAATTAGAAATTATGTGCAAACGATTTCCCACCAAGAGCTGTATCCGGTGCACAAAGAAGTTTTCAAATCGGAGATTTAGAAGCAGAGATATAGGGGGAAACGCAATTTACTTCTACGCCCCCTGGCGGAAAATCTAAGAAAAACTTGAAAATTTTGAAATTATATGAAAAACATGTCACACTGAAAAAACTATCCAACAAAGAAGACATTTTTCAAATATTGACAAAAATAAGATACACATCTACGCCCCTGGCGGAGAAACTGTGAAATATTTTAAGAAGAAAATATTCCGAAAGAGATTTATCGATGTGAGTGGGATCAGTCTAGGAAAAAAATGTTTCAATCGATATTTTAGACGTTCATATTTTATGGCAAATACATCAGAAGCAACAATTAACAGTTACGCACCCTGGTGGCTAATATATTATTTACCAGAAATTTGAAATTATATGCAAAAGAAAAAAAAATTCAAATCGGAATTTTAGAAGAAGAGTTATCGGGAGAAATGTAATTTACTTTTACGCCCCCTTGCGGAAAATCTATGGGTAATTTGAAAAAGTAACTATATCTAAAATACTGTTCGACATAAATGGATTCGAAAGATAAAATAATTTTTTCAATCGGATGTTTAGAAGCAAATATGTGGAATAAAACTTAATTTTGAATTCAACATCATATGCATTTATGCCCTCTGGCGGCGAAATTGTACGTCGTGAAAAAAAACCGAAATGAAGGATCATCATTCGCATATTTCAAGCTTCCCAATGCAAAAAGAATTTTTCAAATCGGACAAGTCGTTGCAGAGATATCGCGGGTCCAGGCGGACGGACAAACCGGTAACATAAGCACGATCTTTCTTTACAAAAGACGTGTTATAAAGAACGACAATGTACTTTGGTACCTTTTGTACATAATTTATGTATGCATCAATCTCAGGGCAAAATCTTTATGGGTGGAAAATAAAAGGAGTCATTCGAGAGTATCCAATTGCATGCGCACAATACCGAGCCGCAGTCCGGTACATACTAAGTGGAATTAAATCGTAACATCCAAAAATAAGACGTTTTAGTCAACAACAACAAGATATTCCTAATATTAAGCGTAGGTGGATAAATGAATATTATAGTCGTAAAATCAATGAAATCAACAGGTATGTGAGTAAAAAAATAAATTTTTACTAAAGTATGGGAGCGGCAAGCGTAAGTGTGTCTACTGTTTAGTTTTTCAGAAACAATAGTATTATTATTATTATAATTATTATTATTACACTCATGTTCATAAAAAACATAACATCTGAAAGGAGGTGAGCTACAACTTTACTTTTTTCAGGATATGTTCATTACGCAATACAGAACAAATTATTAGCATCTCGGTGTCATACGTACCAAGTACGCCAATGTGGCTAATGATCGGCTTGGCCACCTGTGCCTTGTATCACCAGCTCTACGCGCTGAGGCATTGAATCAAATAATATGTGAATGGTGTGCTGAGGAATAGCCATCCACGTTGAGTTCAAAAATCATCAAGTGTTGCTGGTGGACTGTCGTACTGCTGTACCTCTCGTTCGAGCATGTACCAGAGATTTTCTGTGGGTGACAAAATACGGCATTCAAGTCGGCCATGGCAGAAGCGGAATGTTGTTATCCCTGAAGAAGGCTTGTGTTGTCGCTGCAACATGAGGTATCATCGTTCTGCTGAAATATGGCTCCCGGGGACATCCTGCAGGTACGGAAAGCGACCGGGGGTAGAACGTCATTGACGTAAGGAGCACTCGTTATGGTAGTACGGACTCTCACGAGATGTGATCTGCTTTCGCACGCTATAGCACACCATGATATAATGCCCCGTGTTGGTGTGGTATACCGGACACAGATGCAGCCATCATTTTTGGCAAAAAAGAAGCTCCTTTCGTCCGAGAACACGATATAGCCATTCGTCACGCCAGTCTCTTCGTTGGATGCACCATTGCAGCCTGGTATTTGGTTGCTGCGGTGTCAAATGTAGCATGAAGAGGGGCCAATGAGCCTGCATTCTGAGCTGTGGCAACCAGAGACGCACTGTTACAGCTGACATGGGAGAATGCGTCACAGTTCGCCACTGCTGCGCCAACGCCGTTGGTGATGAAGAACGGTCACTCAAAAACATCCCCATGGGATGACGGTTGTCCTTCGGCGATGTCTGTGTACGGCGTCCAGAAATTTCTCTTTGAATCCTACGTTCTCCTTCGTACCATTCCCTCCACACTTTTGCCACGATGGACATATCGCGGTCCACACGACCGACAATCACCCAGGAAGAAATACTGCAGTCTTTTGTGCCGATGATGTGACTTCTGTCAAACTGGCTGATCTGATTGTACGACTGTTTTACACGACGGTGAGTTATTCTTACCCACTGATGACCAAGCAGTGACTTGCCAACCGAGCCACTTGGCGTTTGTAACAGAAAAACAGCCGGTTCCTGATCTGTGATGTTCCGCAATTACATATGCCTAGAACGTGGTACGTATGCACCCATGACGCAGAAATGCTAAACATTTCTGCGATATTGCCTGATCAGCATATCCTGTAAAAACCAAAGTCATAGCATGCCTCCTTTCAAGTGCTCTGTTTTTTATGGACATGAGTGCATTATTATTATTATTATTATTATTATTATTATTATTATTATAGATTCCATCTCTTTCTGAGGTTTTTCTCTTCCTTCCGGGACGGGTACGTCGTACCAAGTCAGGCAAGTGGTATTTCTTTCTCTCAGTTGTCCAGAAACTTTCTTACTATCCTACAAGTGTTCAGGATAGCTGCCTTCTGTAGTTCCATGTAGGTGTTAGGTTAAAAGTCCAGTGTCTGCATAGGGCTGTGAATGGTCTTAGGTACAACTCCTGTGGCTGATATTACTATGGGGATGATGATTGCGTTCTCCATATGCCACATTTCCTTGCCTTCTTATCGTTGGTCGTTATACTTTAACACCTTCTCTTTGTGCGTCTTTTGTCGTATTATCATCATGATTATTATTATTATTACTATTATTGTTATTATTTTTTTTTATTATTATTATTATTATTCAGATTTAGACGAGCGTAACAAACGATTCTGACACCGATGAAATGTGATTTAACTACAAAAATCCATCTGCGCATCAACATTCCTTCTAAAAGGCCATAAGCAATGAGCGCCTAATTTAATGAGCTGAACAGGCATCAATACCACTTGGGCAAAAAATTCTATTTTCTCAGCTTCTCTTATAAATGTAGTAGAAGCTTGAATTTGAATGGGAACCCTTATTTTTGCTAATACTCCCATTTTTAGCACCGTTCTTTCCGCAATAGATTTCAAATTATTATAAAAAATAATTATTAACAAGTTAGTAAAATCATGCAATGCATCGATTATGATACCCTTCCAACATACCGGAAATCATTACTCAAGTTATGAGGATAATGCCTGTGGAATAAATCATGCTCCTGTGACTCCATTTCGATGTAATTAAACAGAATTGGTTCAGTATACCTCCGATACATCATACTAAAGTTTTGTCGCAATAGAAGCAACTTTAGTCAAGTTACGAGGATAATGGCTGTGGAATAAATATTGGTCCCGTGCCCTGACCTTTGACTCTATTTCGATGATATTCAACAGAACCCGTTTGGTGTGTCTCCGGAACAACATGATAACGTTTTGTCGCAATCGAAGCATGTTTAGCTAAATTACGAGGATAATGGCTGTGAAATAAATCTCGTTCCTGTGTCCTGAACTTTGACTCTATTTCGATGATATTTAACAGAATTAGGTTCAGTATACCTCCGGAACAACATACTAAAGTTCTGTCGCAATCGAAGCATTTTTACGTAAGTTATGACGCATAAGGGCGATAGAATGGATCCCACTCCTATGTCCTGACCTTTGACCCCATTTCACCCATTTTCAATAGGGTTCGTCCCCAGTGGTCCCCCTACCACATTCTAAAATTTCATCCAAATCGAACCATTTTTACGCGAGTTATCGTGCGGACAAACAGAAGGACAAAGCTGGAGCATATACGCTTCTTCAACCTACGGTTGGAAAGCGTAAAAAAGGAGAGAGAGAGAGAGAGAGAGAGAGAGAGAGAGACAGAGAGGGACAGAAAGAGAGAGAAAGAGAGAGAGAGAGAGAGACAGACAGACAGACAGACAGATTCCTTGTCAGGAAACAAACAAGCGAAAATCATAAACAGCCTTACGAAAGCAAATTCAAGAAGAAAACAAGTTAGTAAAATCATGCAATGCATTGATTATGATACGCTTTTTAACATACCAGAAATCATTACTCAAGTTATTATTCAAGTTATGAGGATAATGGCTGTAAAATAAGTCTCGCTCCTGTGACCTGACCTTTGACCGCATATCGCTGACATTCAACAGAACCGGTAAAGTATACTTACGGAGCAGCATGATAAAGTTTTGTCTCAATCGAAGCATTTTTACTTAGGTAATAACGCATAAGGTTGGTGGAATGGATCCCGCTTCTTTGTCTTGACCTTCGACATCATTTCCACCATTTTTAGTAAGATTCGTCCCTTGGTTGTCCCTTATCACATACTAAAATTTCATCGAAATCGAACCATTTTTACGCAAGTCATGACGCCTAAGGGCAATGGAATGGATCCCGCTTCTATGTCCTGACCTTACGACATACTAAAATTTAATCGAACTCGAACCATTTTTGCTCACGTTATAGCGCATAAGGGTGGTGGAATGGATCCCGCTCCTATGTAGCGACCTTTGACCGCATTTCACACATTTTCAATAGGATTCGTCCCCAGGTGGTTCCTTGCCACATACTAAAATTTGATCGAAATCGAGCCATTTTTACGCGAGTTATCGAGCGGACAGGCGGACAAAGCTGCAGCACATACGCTTCTTCAACCTATGGTTGGAAAGCGTAAACAACTTTTCATTAATTAACATTTTTATTTAATAAAAAGTGAGAAGATCAAACTTTCTGCTGGAATGCTTACAATTTAACTGACCGGAATGTCTTTCCCCCGCCAACTAGCATGGGTGCATTAGTTAGTACACTGAACTTGGTTACGGTTTGTTGTGATTGGCTGGCGTTGATGTGCTGTTTTGAGGAAAGACTCAGTATCTGCTCTTTCTTGGCGTGGGAAAATCTCTAATTCGTATTCTTCCGTTCACTATCTGCTCGCACGAGGCTATACTTTGCAAGAAGCCTTTGAAAATGAACAGGACAATGAGACGAGGTTAGGAGGCAAACGGCATTTAAGAAAAGTGTTGTTTTGACTTCTGAGAGCCCGAATTTTATTTATTTATTATTATTTTTTGCAATATTTTTGATTTATGAAAATTAATTAATTAGGAATTTTGGAATGTTAATCTAAAATGCGTACTGCGCGGAGGAAGTTAAGTCGCCGCGCGAGTGCTCAGCTGGAGGGAACATTGCTGCGCCTGCGCAAGCTAAAATCTGACATCAAACTAAAAAGAAACTGTGAATCCAAGTGTGTTAGTGAGGAGGATTGGTATATTTTGGTCAAGGATATCTACAGATTACACCTCATCATTTTATTCATAATTTTAAAGCTTTCGTCAATAGCGTGTGAACCGCTCCCTTCTTGGGTAGCATAGAGAGGAAGCCAAATTTAGCTACAGTAAAAATGGGACATTTTTACTTCGGCTTTACTTTACTACTGTCGGAAAAGATGCCTAGCTTAAAAAAAAGAGAGAGCTGTAATCAGTTTGTTGTTCTAGAAAGAAGAAAATTCAAAGCAAAAGTCCACAGTAAAATGACCGAGTCATTACGTGATAAGTTTCCTTACTATTTTGCAGTTGAACAATGGGCGGGCAAGGCGAAATTTTAACAGTATCACAACGCATTTCGCAATACACAAAGTTGCGATGTATTTTGATTTGTGTAGCATATTTCTGCGACGCCAGTTTTGAATTTATGCAAAAGAAATGGGCATTTGGTTTTAAATAATTAGCTTTTTTTTTTTTGAGCATACTTTTGTCTGGTGATCAAAGCGAGAGCACACAGTGTTGAATTCGATCTTTCAGTTGCGCGATGGCCGGTTCAAAAATAAAACTAAACAGTACCGGCAGCACCCATAATAATCAACATCTTGAAATTACATCCAACTCCAGATGCAAAAGTAGAAAGTGAGTTCTGAGAAATGAGCCGTGTACAAACTGGTTTCAGAGAGGCAATAGACACATAGACTTTAGATGATCTACTACGAATTTCTTTCGAGGATTCAGAACCTACAGTCAGCAGCTGATTTACTGTATTTTTAAACAAGGAAGATAGACTTGCCAATGTAAAGCCATATATGGCCGTAAACATCCACGTGCATCACAGAATGATGTCACCTTTTACCAATGCACTCTGTTCATAATTCTCCTCCTTTGTAGATACACAATTTCTATTTTCACAAGTATTTGATTAATAACATTTTTATTTTCAAACTAGCCCATAGCCCGTCCGAGGACGTTGGCTTTTAAGCTTTAAATAAATATTAATATATAGGGGATATCCTATTCGGCGGTTAGTTTGTTTTTAAGCTTTAAATAATATTAATGTATTTAGACTGTCCTATTCGACGGTTAGTTTAAATCTTCGTACCATAGCTTTTTATACAAAGTAATGCGACATCTTGTATTACAAATCGGAACTATCTAAATTATTGACAATGTGCTATTGAGACGACATGTGTTTTTAGATACAATTTTGTTTGACTTTGACATCTGAACATTTCGGTTTTTATTGCTGGTTAGAGAGTTCTAGATAGATCGTTATTTTGCAAAATGTATAATATAGTCAGCAGTAAACTCGGAAAGTTCGATAAAAAAATAAATAAAAATAATTAAAGCATACAAATTAATATTTGAATTGTGCTAAATTAAATCAATATGCAAACTGAACTTGCCGTGATATTAAGAATCCAATTCGAATATTGTAGATCAGATGAATATAACTCGATTAATTGATAATCCTATGTTTTTAAATTAGCACGCGATCACTTTGAGATCTCAAAGTAATCTCGTGCCACTCGTATTATATAGCACGTAATCTCTTTGACATCTCGACAACGTTCCAGAGAGAGAGAGAGAGAAAGAGAGAGGGAGAGAGAGAGAGAGATGAGTATTCATTACATTATGATTACAATTAATAATTTTGATACAAGCAGATTTTTCAAAAGTGCTCCTTTGGGAAGGAGAACTAGAAAGAAAGTCAGTGTGGAATGCTAAGAGCTTAGGTAAAAAAATATATACCCAGGCAACCGTGAGATAATAACTATCTATTACTACCAAAGCGTACAAAAAGCAGCGTTGTTTAAATTTAAAACTTGTGAAACAATTACTTCGTAAATTGAAGAAATTGCTATCAAAAATATATGTATAACATATTTTTCTATACAAAATTTTGTAAACAAATTCGGCAACTGCTGCTGTGTTGCAGGTTGTAAGAGAGGACAATTCATCACTGGGTATAAAAACCATCCGAGAAAGCCCGTTGGAAGCACAGTTTCCACAATATGATTTTGGGACACCCACGAATAGGTGCAAAAATGATAGTGAAGTTTCTGGTTCATCAGATGAAACGAAAACCTACGTGCTGTAGTGACAAACTGGACCGTTAAAAAAATTGAAATTATATATAAAACATTCCGCACCTGAAAGGCTGTCCGACAAGAAAATAATTTTTCAGTTCAGGCAGTTAGAAACTGGGACATTAAGAAAAACAAATTGTATACCTACATCACCTAATGCAAAAGCGTGCATAATTTTAAACAGAAAATATGCTCAAAATTATTTCGGTACTGAGCGGTATCTTAAAACGAATGAAGCTTCTCAATCGAAGTCTCAGAAAGTTGATAAAAATACATCGAAAAGAAAATTGATCCAAATACATCGAAAAGAAAATTGATCCAAATACACTATACAAGAAAGTTGATCCAAATACACTTGTGCTCCTAGAGGCAAAATAGTTTCTTGCCAAGAATTAAAAATTATAAATGCAAAATATATGCCACCAGAAACTGTATCCGACGCTAAAAGAATTTTTCAAATTGGGCCGAAAGAAGCAGAGATATGGGAGACACCGCAAATGTACATTTACGCCCCAACCGGAAAAAACGGCGCATTGATTGAAAAAGAATGCTATCCAAAATAATTTTTAATATAAGTGCTATCGAAGGAAGAATAGAAATGTCAATGAGAAATTTAGAAGCAAACATGTGGAATAAAATGAGCTTTAAATTCGATAGCATCTGCATTTACTCACGCTAGCGGGGAACTTATGCATCGGAACGGGATCGGAATACAAGGATCATTGTTCTCACATTTCCGGCTATCTGATGGAAAAATAAATTTTCAAATCGGACTAACAGCTGAAGACATATGGCGTACATAAACGAACAAAGTGAGAGACAAGCACACACTTTTTATTTCCAAAAGACGTGCTAAAAATTAATATGAACTCCATGATATCTGTCTCTTTAGTGTATGCTATACACTAAAAAGACTGAAATCATGGAGTATCTGGTTCCTACGCAACGCGACGCTTCCAGCTCTCTCGCTAGTTCACACACACACCGTCTGGAAGGTAACAGGTAGGAAGACATCACTGCATTCATGCAGACGTTAATTTGATGTCAGTATGGATAAGCATTGTGAGTTAATAGAATTTGAAAGAGAGATTATAGTGGCTGCCGAACGCATGGGTCACTATGTCCCGAGGGTGGCACAGGAATTGCAGTTCCCCGTTCAAGAGTATCAAAAGTGTATAGTGAATACGAGATTTACACAATAACATCACATAGTGGACAGCGCTATGGGCAGAGCAAGATGGTGGATGAGTGTGGGCTTCGACGTCTGTCTTGCACAGTTGCATCCAACCAGACAGCGACAGCGGAACAAATAAATGCCGACTTCAACGCTGGAGGTGCAGAGAAACTATCCACCAAGACCACCAGGCAATCATTAGTAGCAGTACGATAGGGAAGCTTCCGACCAACCAGAATCCCATTCCTAACGCCTCATCACCGGATTGTATGCCTCAAATGGGGGAATAACTTCGGCACTGAATCTTGGATGACTGAACACACCTCTGTTGGTCCGATGAGTCCCGTTTCCAGTTATTTCGCGTAAAACAGGAGGCTGCCGATTGGGACAACAGGAAATTGCCGGTGATATTATCGAACACGCGTCTCCTCGCTCCGGAGTGAGTTGCTCCAAATGACTAAGCTACACCGACAGAATGTATCGCTGCAGATTTGTTGTCTTAACACGTGCATTATCTCTGTAGTATGTCATAAGATCTAGTGGAAATCGCACGAAGCGATGAAACAGGCATATCAGCAATGCATTTCTCAGGCTGGCGCAGTCTTTGTTATAATCTCGGGACGTGTCTAACTAGCACATGAACACGCGTCTCCATGTTTCGATATCTGATACGTCTAGATGCATCTCTGAAAGATGCTCTCTAAGTCTCTATCCTTGCAGATCAATTTGCAGCCATTCATGGTTATAATGAATCCACAGAAAATGAACTCTTATAGCAGGAAAATGCTCCGCCGCGAAGAGGCGTCATGACTAGTTAGAAGAACATTCCACAGGAGGTCTCTCCCAGGAATGGCATAAATCCAGTGGTACATCTTTGGGATGCTGCGGAAATGTCCGTTCAAACCTTCGGCTCTCCACCCAGTAATACGCCGGAGCGCAGACAGCGGGGTATCAAGCCTGGGTTGAGATAACCAAGAAAAGCTTGCGTAATTTAGTGAGCATAATTCCTCGCCGCGTGATTTCCCTTATCCTCGCGAAAGTTTGGCCTACATGTTACTAGGTGATTTCTTACCATCGCACGGTTTCTGACCATTCACTGTATGTTTATCAATTTCGAATGTAAAAATTAGTGTAAACTATGAATTTTTAGCATATATTTTGTGAAAAAAGATCGTGCTTATTTTTTCGGTTTGTCCGTCCGTCCGTCAGTCTGTCCGTCTGTAGACACAATATCTCTACAACTAATAGTCCGATTAGAAAAAATGTTTATGCATTAGAAAGCTTGAAATGGGCGTAAATGCAGATGATATCGAATTCAAAATACATTTTATTCCATATATTAGCTTCTAAACATCCAATTCTAAAAATTATTTTACCTTTCGATTCCATTCATGACGAAAACTATTTTAGGTATAGTCACTTTTTCAAATTACGCATAGATTCTCCGCTAGGGTGCGTAAAAGTAAATTGCATTATTCCCGATATCTCTGCTTCTAAAGCTTCGATTTGAAATTTGTTTTCTGCTGTCCATACAGCGCTTGCTGAGAAATAATTTCCATATAAATTCTAATTTTTGCTATGAAACGGTTTGGCCACCAGGGGGCCAATTGTTGATTTCTGAGGTATTTGCAGCAAAATCTAAGTTTCTAAAATCTCAATTGAAAAATTCGTCCGTGGACAGATACTGCTCGCGGCGACAAACTTTTTGGGAATATTTTCTTCTTAAAATAATGCATGGTTTCTCCGTCACGGGGAGTAGACATATATCTTATTTCTGTCAACATCTCTACTTCTAAAAGTCGTATTTGAAAAATTCCTTCTTTGTTAAATTAGCTTTTCAGGTGTAAAATGTTTCTCGTATAATTTCAAAATTTTCAAGTAATGCATAGACTTTCCGCTACCGGGCGTAAAGGTAAATTGTGTTTTCCTTGATAAGTCTGCTTCTAAAACTCCGATTTCAAAAAATCTTTCTGCACTGGATAGAGCTCCTGATAGGAAATGCCTTGCATATAATTTCTAATATTTTATAAAGAATAGCTTCGCCACCAGGGGGCGTAAACGTTAATTTCTGCCTCTGATGTATTTTCAGCAAAATCTGAGATCCTGAAAACTCGATTGAAAATTTTATTTTCGTGGACCGATACCGCTCACATCATGAAACCTTTTGACAATATTTTCTTCTTAAAATATTACATGGTTTTTCTAAAAGAGGGAGTAGAGTCATATCTTATTTTTGTCGATATCTCTGCTTCTAAGAGTCCGATTTGAAAAATTATTTCTTTGTTGGAAAGCTTTTCCGTAGGGAAATGTTTCTGATGTAATTTCAAACTTTTCTTAGCACACAAGTCTGCCCCCAAATGGCGTAAGTTCACGTTTCCGTTTACAGCAATATCTACCGCGGAATTAACAACCCGATTGAAACACTTCTTTCTGCGGTCAGATACCACTAACTATGCAAACTCTGTGTGTGTATTTTCTTTCCAAAATAGCGAACACTTTCGCCGTTAGGGGAGCAAATGCTTATTCTGTTTTTCTCAATATCAGTGCATTTACATGTACGATTTAAAAAACATATTTCAACACAGGATGCCATTTCCCTTGTAGATCACTTTTGGCTAGTATATGAGAAATGTTGTAGTTCACAGTTCTGTCGGTAGGTGGTGTTTCGGCAGTTTGCAGCTGTATCGCTGCTTCTAAAAACGCTATTGAGAAATTTCTTCTTTACTGCATGCCAATCGCTACAACAGAGATGTGGAGCATTATGCTCTTTAAATAACGCAAAGATTTGCCACTAGCTGCGTAGAGGTCGAAATCATTTTTTTTTCTTCGCTATATCAGCTCCCGGGGGACGTATATGAAAAGTTATTTTCCCTTAGCATATCTTTTTCCATGATTAATATGTTTCGCCTGTTTTCAACTTTTCCTTTATGCAAAATTTTTCCACTTGCAGACGTAGACTTATATCATGTTTCCTTCTATATTTCTCCTTTTGACTGTTCGATTTGAAAATCTCTTTGTCTCTGGTACCTTCCTTGTAGTATGGGAAACATTTTGTTCACCCTTTGTTAATCTTCGTAACATGCCTTTTAGCCGCTGGTGGAACTAAGTAGATGTTGCTATTTCTTGATGTTTTATTGACTGTTGGAACCAGTTGCTTGTTTTCGAAACCGGTTCCATGGACAGCTTTGATAAATTTAATTCGCGTCAGAACGGATTCAAAAGACGTGGTGTTTACATCCGAAAATTCAGTGTTTTCTTGTCAATGTTGGTATCGAAGTTTGCAATTGGCATGCTCAGTTTGGTGTATTGTATGTTGAAAATGTCTGTGCAACTGGCTACTACATTAAAATAATACATTAACCAATACGTCTACTTACAACAATTAGCGTACAAATTAGTGCGAAATAATTACTGTATGGCCTAGAAACTGCCTTTCGTAGTAACAGTTGTAATGTTCGTTTATATATGGATTATGTGAACACTACACACAACCGGCTCATCTTAAGTGCTTCACTTAAACTGTCTCATTAGTCGCGCAAATTGCGTCCAAAGAAATCATTACTCTGAGTTATTTTCCTTTATTCGGGCAATCCTCATGAATACTGTTCCTGCAAAAAGTTACTATTTGAACAAGCTTAAATTAATGTCACTGGTATTAACACTTCTGAAGAATCAAGCAAACATTAGTAGGCACAATACGTTTTAACTTCAAAAGTCAAACATACGCAGTCGAGTCACATTATGGAGACCACCTACTTCTATTGACGTCAACAGACCGTAGTCAATGAAAGAAGGCACGTTTCATGAGCTGGCTTGGAGGGTATGTAAGGTGTGCTGTAGGCATTCTGAAAACATATCACTCGTTGCTGTCATGGATAGAAGGAACGATTTATCAGATTCGCAAAAAGGGATTATTATCGGGTTTCGGGTCACAAGTAGGAGTAACGCAGATTTTGACCTGTTCGCATGCTGCTGTATTTAAAGTGTATCGTGACTAGAGAAATGGCACCATTGCGAAAAAGCAACGTGGAAACTGCGTAACACCACGTGCCATTGATGTGAGAGATGAACACCGGCTTTGAAGGTGAGTCAGTGCCTTTTTTTTTTTTTTTGATTGGAGGTTTAACGACCACGGTGAGCAACTCAAATGGGCTATAAGCAGTCGCCCGTCCCTAATTTAGGGTCACTGGTTCCAGGGAAGGGAGAGAGCCAGTGCCGTAAGACAAACACAACATCCATGCCTCACCGGGATTCGAACCCGGATCCTTTTCGGACGAATGATCAGAGGCCATCGCTTAGACCACTGCGCCACCGGGACGGCAGTGATTTTCGACAGGCTACAGTGGATCAACTCACTGGCCGAATGAACCACGGGGCCATCGGAAGTGTGCCTAAAACGACAGTTCAGGAAACCCTGCTCCGTATGGGGCTCCGGTGCAAACGGATGGTCAGTGCACCTATGCTAACGAAGGTGCATCGGTAGAAAAGGCTTACATTTGCACGGCAGTATAGGAATTAGACCTCCGCTGATTGGCAAAGGATTGCCTTCTCCGATGAGTCACGTTTTCTGCTTCATCGAACGGATGGATGTTGACGTATAAAGCGAGAAACATCGGAAAACAAACACTCTTTATCCATTGCTGGAAGAACACAAGCTGGTGGAACCAGCTGGTGGTCTGGGGAATGTTATCGTGGCATTCTCTTGGTCCAATCATACCTGTGAAAGGCACCATGGAACGAATTCATTATGAATCCATCCTTTCAGGCCCCGTACACCCATACTTGCTGATAGTCTTCCCTCGGGTGGTCGGGACGCAAGCCCAATTGAGAATCTGTGGGACCACCTCAATCGTGTTGTTCGCTCTGTGGATTCTCCACCACGCACCTTCCATCAGCTGTCAGATTCACTGCAGCCAGCATGGCTCGACACACATGTGAACACCTTCCAGCACCTTATTGAGTCACTTCCAGCGCTTCTAGCTGCTGCCCTCGCTGCACATGTGAGTTACTCTGGATATTAGCTGGTGGTCACAAGAATGTGACTCGACCGTGTATAACGGAATTCAATACGCAGATTTCAGATGTGTCCACATAAAGCAACGCCGTTTCCACGATTATAGCATTATAATATCCACCACACACTTTCTGACTGTTGCTTCACGTTATACATCTTCCAGTTCTTATCGGACACATGCATACGCCATACTCTCTGACATCAGAAGTGTTGCCAACCTCATTCCACGAGAGAGAAGATATAACGTTAAGTTCGAAAACGTTAAAAGGAAATGAACTCAAATTTACTTCGAGAAAGCAACTAAAAATGAAAGTTAATTTAGAGCATACGTCACACTGTAAAAATAAAAAGTATCTTAAAAATAGTAAGAAGAATGTGTTTTGGTCTTGAATTGTGATTTTAAGAGCTTTACATCTTCCTCGTGCTCTTTCTTTTTCACGAGTAGCGAGAAATCTTGTTACGCAAATTTAAATCTCCTAGAACATCGCGAAAGTTATCGACAATGTTCCTGATGAAGCAATGTTTCGTAGCTATGGAAAAAACTACCGTGTTTACAGGTGAGCTACTCTCATTAAGTATCTTATAACACCTTGTTAAATTCAATGCTGTGTAGGCGAGGAGAAAGTACAAAGGTTTCATTAAAATATCGCCTGCGTTATGCGGTAGGTGAATTGCTGGGAGGATTTTTGTTAACTTAAAAATGTACTCTCTGAAAAAATATGTAGCACTCACCGAATGCTAAAATACCAAAACCGGAAAATACTGAGATCTCACTTCTTGTGTTTGTCTTAATAAGTTCACCCTGTTTGCCAAGGAACTTGGAAAATAAAGAAGACAATCCAGATTCCCTCAAGACCCTATTATTCCGTTTGACTTAGTGGCGCGAGATTACTTTGTGCAAAGAGTGACTGCAAGAGACGGAATGGAAGTTAAAACCCCGAGTCGAAGATTTTGTTTGCTTTTCCTTGCTTCTCTTCTCCTTCAGGAATAAACTTGTTTGTTAAAGTTCAGAAATTTTAAAATTACGCTTCGTGTTTTAGAAGCTAAATTTTTTTCACGGTGACTGGATACACTATTGGCTCATTATAATTTTACTTTTGAATTTTGCGAAAAAATGTAATAATTGTATATCGCAAATGTTCATGCGATATATAATTATTACATCATTTGTTCTCCCCTAAAACTTTTTTAAGAAGGATGTCTAATTATCTGGTCAAAATATGTTCTGCGCTTTGACTTATTTCTTATTCTTCATGTTGGTGTAGTGTAAGTCTATTCGTAATTATTTTCTAACGAGCTAAACACTACATGTGCTAAATGGCAAGTTCAACAATAATGGAATAGGCGTCCACTCTAAAAGGTCAAGGGTTAGTACTTACTAATCTTTTATTTCCATCCAACTTCAAGAAAGCATGGCATTATTCCAACATCGTTAATCCACCACTAGTAATCAATCAATAGTATAATACTCACACCTTTACAACATAATTATGCAGAGACCAATAACAATATAACTTCACAAACGTAATACGATCAGTAAAGATGAAACATTTCCGCACACAAATATATCCTTGAATGGAATACTAGATTACGCCATTCAATGCACCAATATATAATACTAGCTTTACTTCCCGGATTTGTCCGGAATTTAGGCTTATTAATTTCATATTCCCTTATAGGTCACTGAAAAAATCGGGAAAAAAATGCTTGCAAGAAAGAAAAAAGCTGATTTCACAAATTTGGTCATTACAAATAATTTATTCATAGTGTGATTATTTCAGCACTTGGCCGTACACAACATTTTTGGTCTCTCCTTCATCGGCGACAATATATAATTTTATTGGATCCTTTGCTCTTGACATTCCAACATACAGCTGTCTGTAGAATCAAACGGACCAAAAGCGTTACGAATTATTTAACACGCGTCCAGGAGACACAGCATTAGAACACTGACTGATCAAAATTCGTCAACAATTTGTTATCGTCGATCAAATGCATCACGTGCTTTCGGTTTCAGCCGTCTTTGGGGGGTTCTCTGGGATAAAAAATTTTAAAATGTATCTTTGCGAATATTTTATGAAACTGGCTGAAATTTTAATGAACACCATAAATCGTTAATAGGAACATGACATCCAAATTTCGCCTGAATCGGTAAATGGCTTTTAAATTAGCCGTCAAAATGTTTTTAACCGTTTCTTCATATATATTACTGATTACCGATGTATTAAAAATTCTATGCCTATTTTAAAAAGTTTTGACCGGATTGCGGTTAAATTTTGAGGAGTTCTCTTATTACCAATTCATGGTGTTGATAAAAATTTGAGCGCGTTTCGTTTAGATTTCGCAAAGTTCGTTTTTGAATTTTTTTATTCACGGTTCTCAAAGAATAGGAACACCTGTGGATGTGCCGCGGCGATGAATTTAGTCACGTGCTTTCAGATTTGGAACAGAATAACAATGACGTAGCAAACGACGTTGACTTTATTGATTAGCTTATTAATTAATTCACAACTCATGAACGGAACAACGTAGAGATCTTAAAATAGTTAAGTTGTGCTAGAAATTCCAGTATTAATAAGCTATGCAAATTTCACTATGCCACAGTTTGGCGTTCAAGAGTTTTTTCTGCTTCAGACAAACAGACGTTTTGTGTTTTGTATGCAAGATATATCTCTTCTTCAAAATTTGTATATAACCTATTTCGTTTTTATCAACATGCATACGTCACTTACGTACTGACCTCAGGGGTGTTCCTAAACCTCGTTCATGTCAGAGAGAAGATATCACGTTAAGTTAGGAAGCGCGAAAGAGAACAAATTCAAGTTTACGTAGGAAAAGGAACTAAAAATGAAAGTTAAATTAGAATCTACATCACTCTGGGTGTTGGTCAGTGTGATGGCTCATAGCGCGCAGAGGCCTAATACGGTAAAGAGAAAGATAAAATGAGAAATGCAGAAGACTAAAACGAATTAGACATTCGTATAATCGAGTGCCGCATAATTTACGAAGCAGCAAACAACTGTCGGACTATTGTACGCCAGAGTTTAGAATTACGACTTCAAAGCAGATTTTCAGTAGAATACAATGCTGTTGAGCTGTATTTTTAAAGAATAAAATGAATTCAACAGTAACATACCTGAAATCACATGCCGACAAATTTGAGATAGCCAGCTGATGTTGGTTCGTAATTCATTGCAAATACAATACTATGCAATATGACAACGTTATGTTATAAAATAAAATATAAACTTGTGCTTAATAGTGCTGGATGTCATACCAAAACAAATGTGAGACATTTTTGTCTATAGTTTTATGGACATGCATCAGTCATATTTTTATTTGAATATTCTGCCGGTGAGCAAATTCCCAACCATTGGAAAGATTCCATTACAGACTATAATTCAAAGAGACAACGTATGACATATTTTAAGCTTTGAACCGACTGGAACTAATTTAATGAAGGGGAGCAAATGGAGTGAAATCAGCTAGAACGAATATAATCACTATCTATGAAGTCGGCCCAACGTAGATCGAGCGACTGAGTGTGCATTCTAGAAAGCATTACTTTTCCCTTAGCTTTATTATATGGTTGACACTGATACTTTCTGACTGAGTACGTATTTAATACCTATAATTATTATGTTGACGTACCTAAGAAAGTAGAGAGAAGATGCGTGAGTCACTTTCGAGATTTAATTGCCTAATTAATTAATAACCCAAATTCGAGATTTAATTGCCTAATTAATTAATAACCCAAATTCGAGATTTAATTGCCTAATTAATTTTATTATATTAATTAACATAATTAATTAATAATTCTTAATTAGAGTAATTCCTCATTGGGTTTGCAGGGGATATCATCCCGCCCCAGGTCGCATAAAGATTTTCTGTTTCCTTTTAAATTTACTTGCTTTTCCCTTCGCGTGGGAAGGAGATCGGAACAAAAACGTCAGGCCAGGTGCAAAGTTCCGCAAACGAAATGATAGGTATTTTCATTGCCAGTTTTTTCCAAAGAACCCACACGGCGGATTACATACTAGGTCCTTAGCTGACAATAGGTCAATGGCGAGTATACGGCGAAAGTCCAATAAAAAAGCCCTGCCCAATTCTGGCAAGAAGGTAAAACTTATGTAATAACTATTACCCAGTCTCTGTGTCGAGGAACATAACTCAGACGGCCGAACGTGCATTCGAGCATACTTAAAGATTTAGAAAGCTAATCTCGGATAGCCTGGTAATAGAACCCCAAAACAGGGTGACAGGTAGGGCTAAATAAATATTTAAAAGGCTAAGCTCCGCAGAATGTCAGCTGGCCAGAAGAACATCTGCTCGAAATAGCCACTGGTCAGCGTCCGCCGGACGGCAAACCACCAGTGGACGTGGTGGGTGGACCTTCCAGGAAGCAATGAAGCCGAAGGTGACACCTCCAAGAGTTGAGAATACACCTAGGAGAGCACGGCAGACAGCGAAACCGACGGGAAAATAAAAATTGTAAACTAGGGCAAATCAGGGTTGGTTGTGTGGTTGTTGGTTGGCCAAATGCTTGTACGTGCGTGGGTCAAAAAGTCGGACTCACCGATTTCGTAATATGTTAGGTACCTTTGGAAGGTAGCGGTGGAAAAGACGCCAAGTTTATGGTAGAAGCTGTTCAATTATCAAGGGATTCCGGGCTGCCTTTCATCCACGTAGGATACCAGCCCCGTATAGTGGAAGCAAGTATTCAAGCCACGTGTAACGTATACTCTATATTCACTTTCCTTTTGATTTTACTATCTCTGGTTATTTTATTTTACTATGTAAATTATCTTCTGACTGAACGAGATGTTATTTCACCCGCTGAATGAGATCTGGCAATGAGTGTAAGTCATGACGTGGTGGTAGCCAGTATAAATAGTCGCGTTCAGCGATACGTAAGGAGAGCGTTTGTTGTTGTACAGAGAGCGTTTGTTGTTGTACAGAGAGCGTTTGTTATTGTACGGAGAGCGTTGGTTTATGTGAAGGAGAGAGTTTGTTGTTGTATTGAGAGCTTCGTTCTATGTGATTAGGTTGATTCTTCATTATTGTGATACGAGTAGTGTGTGTGCGTTGGATGATTTCAGAGTTATCTAATAAAAGAGCTTTTTCGTAGATACGTCTTTCTCAATTCATAGTTTTTGTCAGATCTCTGTCTGGCTGTTAGGTTAATGTCATTTGTTGATTATTATTAACAACCAGCATTAAGACTTTATTCATCCTAATTACTGCTACAACATTACTACCAGTTATAAGTTTGTTTCAATACTATTACTACACTACTAGCAGGAGAGTTTATTCATGATCTTAATTAACTAGTAACAACAACCATTTGAATTCACTATTAGAAGCTTAGTACAAGCATATAATTCAGTAGTAGAAGCATTATAAAGCATTATACTTAGCTTAGTTGAAAGCTTTATTCATTATAATTAGCTTAGCTGGTAGAAGAAGTTTATTCATTATACACGGGATGTGAAGCCTCATCATTAACTCCGAGAACAAGAGGTGAATAGCCGAGGATTCAGGGTAAGACTTCATTTAAATATTTCAATCATTTCATGTTGAGTAATCACTGAAATTTGAAAATGAAATATTATTGCTCACCTCCTATTAGTTGTATTGCTAGGTAACGTTACTATGAATCTTGGGCTTAACCTTAACCATTTTTACAGTGATGTTTTAGTATAACTTATCTGGTCCCACCATTAATTTTTACATAAATTAAGAACTATATTAAACAAAATTGTATATTTGTTTTTTTAAACGAACGTGCTTTTCTTTGCTGCTGCTATGCCAATGAGTATGAGTGTCGGGTTCTGCTTTATTTTTAGATAAATAGTTTTTCTTTCTTTGAAAGTGCCACGATTTAAAACACGATACAGAAATGTTAGTTTTAACACTTAAATTTCTTTGAGGCATATGAGTTCTTGCGACGACCTCGCAAGAGCTCGTATGAAACAAAACGCATACAGGTCCCGACAATGAGACTGGTTCTCCTATTCTAGGAAACCAAATATCATTGTTGCCACTGCAGACGATCGGGATTAATTATCAAAATTTATGTCTTCAAGTTCCCAAATGGGGCTTGGCGCGGTAATGGTAACTTTCTTTCTGCGGAGTTGCCAGTTGCGGACAAACCGAAACTGAATGTTTTGGAAGGGTTCGTCGTGACAGATGCGGTCAATTCACACTGGCACTTTAAACATTTCAGAAGAATAATTCCTGATTCATTTTAATGTTACAAATTTCAAATTATATTACAAAACTGAAAAGATGTTACAAAATAAAAAAAAAATTCAAATTTAGTGAAAATTTGTTACAAAACTTCAGGCTTTTAAACAAAGCACCTTTTAAAGTCCTTGTTTTTTTCAAATGTTCAAATAATATTTTCAATTTTTTCTTCAATTTTCCTTCTTGTTTTTATTTAATAAGTGAAATAATATTTTCAATTGTTTCATCAATTTTCCTTGTTTTTTTGAAATGCTGAAATAATATTTTCAATTCTTTCATCAATTTTTACATACACTCATTGTCATAAAAATCCGCGCACCAAGAAAAAATCGTACGATTAACGCGAAACTCGGTGAATAGCTACAAGGAGGGCAGACATGCAAATGATTCAACTTTCGTGAGATTCCGCATGCCCGTGCTTCGAAGACCGTCGCTGCAATTGCAATCCTTGGGAATTACGAAGGCGTCGCGCAGGGGAATTCACATGCGTGCCGAAGTGCACGGTAAGAGTCAGGTGAGATCCCTAAGCGATCGACATGCCAAGGACTCGCCGTTGATGTGCGTACGGGCAACTGAAAGTGTTTGAACGAGGCCGTATGGTCGGGGTGAGAGCGGCAGGGTGGCTGGCCCACACAATTGGCCGCCACTTGCGCCGGTTGAACAGAACGGTGCTATCTTGTAGGGAGTAATGGACACGGGAAGGCACCCAGACACGGCGGACTGGCTCTGGACTACCCAGACACACCACCAGCAGAGACGACCGTGGAATCGTGAGGGTGGCACGCACAGATGCAACGACGTCCTTGTCCAATATTCAGAGACATGTGCAGGCTGTACAAAGGGCTACTTTATCCGCCATGATGATTTCCTAATGCCTGACAGAGGCGAATCTGCACTCTCGACTGCCCTTAGGTTTTCTGCCATTAGCACCTGACCATCGTTCGCGAGGATTGCAGTGCGTGTCAGCAGCGAGCAAAGTGGAATGCTACGGACTGGCGACGAATAGTGTTCAGCGACGAATCCCGCTTTTGTATGGGAACGGACGACCACAGTGCCAGATTGTGGAGAACGTTGACAGCCCAGCGCTACGTACAGAAGATCCTGCGGCTCCATGTGCTGCTTATTTTTGAGGGGCGTCCCGGAGCCACTTTCCAACAAGATAACGTCCGTCAGCACATGGCTCGGGTTTTCCAGGACTGTCTACGTCAAGCTTCAACGCTTCCGTGGCCTGGTAGATTGCCTGATCTCTCGCCCATTGAGCATATGTGGGACCCGATGAGATGCCAGCTTTCTCCATGTTCCAGTGTCCGTCATTTAGAGCGTCAGTTGCAAGAAGTGTAGGGCAATCTGTCCCGTAATAACACACGTCGTCTCTTTGACTCCACGGCGGACCGTATCACCGCATGTATCCGAGCACGGGGCGGTCTAACGCGGTACTAACACTGACCAGAATGTGTACCGTATGTCAGCGGGAAATTGTCCTGCGGCTGTGATATTGTAATCACTTCTGCCTTTGGGATGTATCATCTCACTACTAAAATCTCATTTCAATCGAACGCCTCCTTCTTGGTGTGCCGATTTTTATGGCAATAAGTGTACATTTTCTTCCGTTTTGTTACCGGTTCTCCTGATGCTTTGATTTTCAAACAAATGCCACTGTGAATTGCTCTGTCCGCATCTGGCACTGTCTGCAAGTGACACGTCCGCAAAAAGTACGACACAGCGGTTATAGCATGATCTTCGTGTTAGGCGACTAGCCTTTCCCTATCATGCCTTGGGTCTTGTAGCAGGCCATAAATGGTTAGAAGGAAGCGGTTATCAGCAATGCCATGTTTCTAATCGGTACTGCTGACATGTGAGGGGGAGGAGAGGTAAAGGAAATGTTGTGCTCCAACTTTCGTTAAACGCGGCAGCTATGCGAACATTTCTGTTTGGGGAGCGCAATACATTTTGGCCACCATTTGGTTTGGGTACATACACTGAAGAGCAATTCAATTAAAGATACCTGTCTAGTAACGTGTAGCACCACCTTTCGTCCTGATGACGTTGGCGATTCGTCTCGGAATGGACTCGACAAGACACCGGAAGCGTTGGGAAGCCATATGGATCCACGACCTCTGAACAAGCTCCTACAGTTCACGAAGATTTTATGGAAGGGGGTCAGAGCCTCGAGCATCTCTCTCGATGGCATCCCAGATGTGCTCGATGTGATTGAGGTCAGGTGACCTAGCTGGTCAAGGACGCGAGGTCACGTCGGTGGAGTGTTCATCCAACCAATCGGATACAATTCGAGAGCGATGGCACGGTGCATTGTCTTGTTGCAGGATGATGTCCCCAGTGGGATCTTGAAGACACACAAACGTGAAAAAATGGTCGTCCAGGATATCCCGGTAACGTTGACCTGTGAGTAATGATGCCACACGTACGAGGGGTCCCATTTCAGTCCACGTAAACAGTCCCCAGACGAGAATGCCACCCGCACCAGCTTGAAGAGTACCCTGCTGGCAACAAAGATCCATCGCTTTACGTGGTTTAAGCTCGTACTCGTATCCTGCTATTAGCATGTACCAACGTGAATCTCGACTCATCATTCCAGGCAACATTTTTACACATGTCTAGGATCCAGTGGCAATGTTCCCGCGCCCATGCTAATCTTTGTACCCTGTGATGTACGGTCAGCAACGGTACCCTCGTGGGGCGATGGCTTCTGTACCCCATACCGAGGAGATGGTTCTGGCTGGTATGGCTGCTTACACGTTTTTGTGCACTAGCGTTAAATTGCCGAGTGATTTCTTGCAGTGTGGCCCGTGTATCCGCTGTTACAATGCGAGCTAGCCGACGATGAACCCGCTTATCCACATGCTGTTATCCACGGCAGTTGGCCCTTGCAGGGATGATTTTACCGGATTCGGTGTACTCACGGTGCACCCGTGACACAGTGGCTCGTGAAAATCACAGTACCTGCACGACCTCCGAGATGGAGTGACCCATTCGTCGGGCCCCGACAATTTTCTAAAGATCAAATGAGCTTTGATCCTTCGTCTTACCCATACTGCGTCAGACTCTTACTGATTCCCGTCGCATCACTCTTTATATTGTCGGATCGCTGCATACATCATGTCGTTTCCGTTTAGAGGGCCGCCCACTGCGCCACATTTGCATAACGCCAGCTGTCTCTAATTCAATTGCTCTTCAATGTAGTCCGTTTAAAAGGTTTATAATTTCCATTACAAAGATTCCCTTTGGAAATAAAACAGAATATATCCTAAGCAGATATTTATAACTTTTTGTAATCGGAGGTTTTGGGACCGTCTCGCCTGTCCACAGATTGTGTTAATTTGAAAATTGAATATTCTGCGCAAACGAAGATGGTGCAGTACTTCTAAGTGAATATCTTAAATTAGTTTTCTGAACCGTAAGCGTTTTCCGTGGCACACTGAGCAAGAGATTTGTGAGGATAGATGAAAGGAAAGGGTGAAAGCACAGCAAATGTCATGCAAGTAAACATGCTTAAGAAAACTTGAAAATTATATCTTCTGGAACGGGAATCGAACCCGCATCTCTATAATCGGGTGTGTTACCGTTACACCACCCTGGAAAGTGAACCTCCAAGCAACTGAGAATGTGTTTTGGGACTTAGACTAAATGCTACGTCCTGCGAAAACTGAAGCATATATGATCTTTCAGTTGATATATGATCTTTCTTCCGCCCGTGACATCTGTTTGACTATCTTTTACTTCTGAGGAGTTATTTCTTCTGGGGATTCACTTTCTGCTCGCGTGCTACTAAGATGAATGATCATACATGCTTCAATATGCGAAAGGCGGAGCTTTTCATCTGAGTCCCAAAACACATCCTCAGTTATCTGTAGGTTCGCTGTTCTGGGAGGTGTAAAGGTAACATACTCGATAAGGGTTCAGTTCCGGTTCTATAGGACGCTGTAATTTTAAAGTTTTCTGAGGCATGTCTACTTGCCTGATTAATTTGGCATCCGTCTACGCAGAGCATCTATTTGATCAGTACAAAAAATAGGTTTGTCGTAAATATTGGAAATAACAAAGATTACTGACTACGACTTTGGCAGAATGAAATTTCAAAACATTTTCTTCATAAAATGCTGCATACTGTAATGATTTCCCCCTCGTTATTTAAGATCTGGGAGGCATGGTTAACCAAAACGAATAATTATATAGTTAAAATTTCTCAGCGCCTGATTGATTATGGTATAAAGGCAAGGACAGTGTCTTCTGATTTAAGTAATTGGTAGAATAATAAAGAGCCTCTGTGGTCTGAGAAGGCGAAGAAACAGAACCATAACTAACCGGATATTCCTTCGCGGGATAGTCACTTTTACCTTTTTAGACTAAACCGCGCAGTTTTTGCTTTTTCGAGATTATAGGTATTGCATCCAGTCACACCAAGGAGCAAACAGTTTATATAGTACGCGGAAACAAGGGTCTGTGAAGCTCGTAATTTGTAACACTCAGTGGCCTGAGGATTAGGAATCTCTAGTTCCCCTGCCTTGCTGTGTGCGCCCAGAGCTGAGAAAAAAAGGTGAAAACTGTATCCCAAGAGGAAATACATTGAAGATCGTCAGTTGCTTGAGGAGACCCGTTGCATGACGGTCTGTTGTTGCATTCTCATACCGGTAATAACGAAGTAAATCTCTCGCTCATTTTTGTCCACGCCGGGCATTGAACCCGTGTCCCCACATTCCGGAATAAGTCGCTCTCCCAACTGAACTACGCGGACGTATGCTCTCGCTGCTATTTAACTTTATCTGATGTGCGTCCTGCGGTGCAGGCACGCCACACGGTAAAAAATACCGAAACACAGGTCTCCTCTTCAGCCAATCGGGAGAATTAAAGGTAAAGGAAAAATTCGGTTGTATGTTGCTAGGAAAATACCTTATTGAAGTCCCAGCAAAGCACACCGCAGAACGCACATCTCCCCCCCCCGAAAGAGGGCGGGGGGCATGAGCCATGGGTCAGCCTGGATAATGTATCACTGTAGGCAGTAATCCGCTGAAGAACGTACATTGGAGAAATCCCAGTCAATTTGATGTGTTGAACGTAACATTACCCATATTTATATTTCGAAGCGCTGAGAAAAGATTCTCCGATTTTTCCTGTCTCACGGTGTGGAAAGAACATAACAACATTGTGAGAACTTTAACGGCGAGGTCATTCTTGAAGTTCGGGCGCCAATATAACGAAGAAAATTTCCCCATCATTTTTTGTCCACGCCGGGCATCAAACCCGGCCGGGTCCCCTCTTTCCGGAATAAGTCGCTCTCCCAACTAAGCTACAAGGACGTATGCTCTCGCTGCTATCTGCCTTTATCTCATGTGCGTCCTGCGGTGCAGACACGTCACACAGTAAAAAGAACAAAATCACATGTTTCCTCTTCAGCTGATTGAGGGAATTAACGGTAAAGGGAAACTTCGGTTGTCTAAGATTGATCTTCTGTTGCTGGGAATATACCTTATCGAAGACCCAGCAAAGTGTCATGTGATAAAGGAGATAAATAGCCCCGATCTCCATCATCGCATCAGAGAATTCGATACACACTAACAAGGTGTGTCACGCAGTGACCCTTCCTAATTTTCCAGAATCGTCACCCTGGAAGTGGGCGTGTTTTTGGAGGACTGCATGCAGAAGTTCTTTTTCTGCGAGAGAGATCTAAGCAATGCCGGTGAGTGAATTAGCCGGCTCACGAATGTTTCCATTAGGATCGCTAAGAGTGAGTAGGAGCTCTTACTTCACTTGAAAGGAACACTGGGCGTGACTCAACCAAGAGAACAAATTAGATTCAGCAGTGGCTACTGTATAATAGACCATACCTTTGTTGAGTGGACATGAAATAAAAGAAGATAGCAGTGACATCACAAGTCCGTGTAGCTCAGTTAGGAGAGCGACTTACTCCGGATTGAGGGAACCCGGATTCGATGTCCGGCACGGACAAAAACTTGTGCATTATATTGGCGCCCGAGCTTCCAGGATGACCCGGCTGTTAAGTTTCTCACAATGATGTGATGTTCTTTCCACACGGCGAGACATGAAAAATGGGAATCCCTTCTTTAGTGCTTCGAAAAAATAAATCATTGTGATGTTACGTTCCACACACCAAAAAAATTGTCTGGGATTTCTCAAATGCACGTTATTCATGGGATGACGGCCTACAGCGGCACATGGTCCTGTCTGACCCGTTAACAATGTCCTCAAACCTCTTTCGAGGGGCGGAGGAGTGACGTACCTGCACTGCAGGACGCACATGAGATAAAGGCAGATAGCAGTGAAAGCACATGTCCGTAAAGCTCAGTTGGCAGAGCGAGTTACTCCGGAGTGAGGGGACTGGTTTTCGATGCCCGCCGCGGTCAAATTTGTTCGTTATACCTTGTACTAAAATAACTAATTAAAAAGGCGAAGGTGTATGAACTCCCATTATGTGTGACTTTTAATGATTATGGAAAGGCTTTTGATTTCGTAAGGCTGACTAGATGATTCCTAGCCAACTGATATTTGCTTGTACGATGTAGCCTTGTTAGTATCAAGTTAATTGCAAGTTATTTAGTAAACCTTTTTAATGTATTAGCTTATTCAATGGCTAATTTTCCCATTCGTTTGCATGGGAAAATTAGTCATTGAATAAGCTAATGCAGATATAAGATGCTTCCGCGGAGAGAAGATGTGTTTTCCATTACCTTCATTTATTCTTGCGAATTTTTATGTGTATTTAATTATTACAACGCACAAAACTTAGCCTGAGTGTGGTGTGACGTACCTGCCAGCAGGACGCACACGACATATAGACAGATAGCAGTCAGAACGAACGTCCGCGTAGCTCAATTGGTAGAGCGACTTATTCCGGAATAAGGGGATCCGGGCTCGAGCCCCGGCCTGGATAAAAATGATGGAGAAATTTACTTCGTTGTAATGGCGCCCGAACTTTCCGGATGACCCGGCCGTTCAAAATCTCGCATTTGTGTGATGTTCTTTCCACACCGCGAGATAGGAAAAATCAGAGAATATCTTCTCCAGCGCTTCGAAAAATAAAAATGTGTGATGTTGCATTCCACACACTAGATTGACTGGGAGTTCTCGAGTGCACGTTCTACAGCGGATGGCCGCCTGCAACGATTCATGGTCACGGCTGACCCGTGGGCCATGCCCCCGGCCCTCGTTCGAGGGGGGAGATATGACGTACCTGCCAGCAGGACGCACACGACATAAAGGCAGATAGCAGTCAGAACAAACGTCCGCGTAGCTCAATTGGTAGAGCGACTTATTCCGGAATGAGGGGCCCCGGCGTGGACCATAAACGACGGAGAAATTTACTTCGTTATAGTGGATTTTCTGGAATACGTGAATGCGCGCCCTTTTACCGCTATTCCGTATATTAGACTCAAAGCGAACTGCGAAAATGCATGTTAGCACGTGTTCATAACGTGGCGTGTCCTTCGGCCTTCTCGTTTTTTCAGCATTAAACGTTTTTTTAGGATTACCTTGTTTCAACTTCTTAAATCTCTAAAATGATCTCCATTATTTTTACTGATTTTACTCATTATTTTGCGTATGTGCTTTCTAGTAAATCTGATTAGTTTGCGCAATTTATTTTTAACGAGAGAACTGACTGCAAAGCCTTTTGTACTGATCTGTGTAATGGAAATATCGAGGTACATTAGTTGTCCATCGTTTCAGAGAAAGGAGATCATATCGTTTATAGCAACATAGATCAATTAATTCCTTTTTTTTTGGGGGGGGGGGGGGAGATAAAGAAACACTCTCAGCGTTACTTTTAGTTGGTTCTTGAATCTACAATTTATCCTGAAGATATATATTATTTCTGATCTGTTTTATATTCATGATTCCTTTTTTCCAGATAATTTTTCAACGCTTCTAGGATTTTCAAGAAAGTGACAAGACACTGAATAATAAAAATCTTGTTTAGCTGTAAAGCACACCATCCTCTGACACGGCGATCGCATCTCTATCTCTCACCCGGCATGTAAGATTAGTTATCTCACAAATTATGATATATTACCTAAATAAGGAATGGAAACCGGTTTTTCGAAATGTTCATTGACAGTACATGGCAGATACAAAAGAAAGGCAGTGAAAGTCTGAAGTCTCTATAATAATGCTGTCAAAAATCTATGAATTCCAAATATACGAGACACGCGTGTGGCAACTATGAATTATACATCATTATTTCTGTCAAAAAGTGACTATGTATGCATCTAGTGTAAATCAGGTTGACTACATCACTTTACTGGAAAAATATTTTCCTCGAAGAAACATTGAGACACTAAAGGTATTACAAAATGAAAACAAAAAGCTTCCTCCTGTCTATTTACGAACATTTCTTAAATCAAACAGCATCGAGAATACAAGAAAAAATTTGCGAAAAGAAAATAATGACATGATTGTGGCCCGATATTTAAAATGCTGATAATTGAAACCAATGTTCAGGTACTTTAAGTAAATAATGTTTGATAATGTTGCGGAAATTTCTCTCTGAAAATAGTTTTTGAAAAACTATTTTCAGAGAGAAATAAGCTCTGAGCCATGTGACGAACATTTTAGGAAATGAAGGTAGAGCTGGAAATGAACCCGTATCTCAAGATTCCAATTTGAGTCTTAGCGAGTATGCATCACAGAAGAGCTCGGTTGCAAGCAAATAAAGTATAGAGAAAGCTACAAAATATAGACATTATATCAATTTATGCGCTACAAAGCGCAAAAACTGAAAACAAATATGGCTCATGTTACCTATGCAAATAAATCTCCTAGATAACGTCATCTCTGAACTGCCAAAAGTTCTCCTACTAGTGAAATCACTAGTGATCACGCACATCAAACAGCTGAGATGAGAAGTAGATATGATCTGGATGTGTGACGTGTTAGTTTGCTACTGAGAAAGTTCTTTAATATCTTCCACGTTAGATATTTTGTTGACCAAAGGTTATATGTGCTGTTATGTGCTCTTCATAAGAGTTTTCGTCGGTATTAATTAATAATCTATAGTTAACTTCTTTGATTACTTATTGTTTTAGTGATTTCGAGTAAATCTCTTTTCCTCCTTGCATATTACTCTGTTAACCTTATCAAAAAACTGCATTGCTCTGTTAACATTATCAAAAACACCATTTCGAAAAACTGAGACTTCAAATAAAAGTGGACGTTGGAACTGCAAGTCTGTTCATCTTCGTACATTTATTTTAGTGTAATACGGAATATTAAATTAAGACACACACTCACACACAATTCAAGAGTGGAATCCAGAAATCACTAGTGGACCAGCTTCATTAAGAATTACAGTAGACGAAGTGCAGAGAACCATTTTTAAAGTGTTTGTCGAAATTGATGGCAATCTTCTGAAAAATTACATCGAGTTCCAACAAGAATTTTGGGCAGCAGGTTATAATTAATCACCAAGTGTTCCCTCACAAACAACAGAAGAAGAATATAAACAGAGCGCAGCGAATCACAAACATTTACATTTTTTTTTTTACTCTGAATGTGTACATTCGGTCTGCGGGAAATTCAAAACATGTCATACGATGTCGCACGTTCTTGCAACTGCCCAACAGACGCTAACCGGACTTGAGACGTCGCCGAGGACATTTCTCACCCCTGCCGTCAGCTCTAAATACCAGTGGGGCAAAAAGAGGGTTCCTCTCTCTCCTAGTCCGAAGAGAGAGATGACTGGGTATGCTACTTTTTAGTAAAAGTTCAATCTCTCTTTATATATATATATATATATTTGAACATCAAAATACGTGGGAGATAGTCAATGTATTGGGACAAAGTCCCATAACATACTGTTACATATGGAATTATAATAAATACTGTTACATATGGGATAACATAGGATGAACACCAGATGGTACAACAATGAAAGTCACGAGACCAACGTACGTATGGATGCAGGACCGATGGGCGATGGGTCGACTGGTGGCTTGGTGGTAGTTAGCGCAATAAAAGCAGATTTCTTTTGTCTTACACCCAACCGCTGAAGATGGGCACAGAGTAGCCTGAAACATGTCCGGTGATGCGAGCGTAGAACGACCTGTTGAATATTTTAATTTTGATACTTCACAATAATTTGGCATCGAACAGGGAAACACTTAAACTGCTGAAATTCTTACTGAGTCGATGTAGTGGGGTCTTAACAACAATCATAGAATGATTTTAACTCATCACCCCCTTTTCTAGAATTGTGCAATTGTTCTTGTGCGTGTTGAACTGTGAACATTGAATATCCTTTAATGGTGTAGTGCAACAGTGGACACCGGAAAAGTGGCAAAGTGGAACTGAAATGCAATAGGTATGCTTATACATGACACGTGCAAACGAGGAGGACTGAAGATGAAATAAGGTGAGCGTGGTATGTGTAGCTCGATGTACCTCTGACGACTTTTTGCCTCAATGGCTGACACGTACATAAGTTACAAAATTTAATGGAAATATATTCAATATGTAGAGATGTTCTTAGGTTCAGTTATAAACATTTCATTGTCATCAATGTCAACTTGTCGTTTTTTGGCTCTTGTACAGTAACGTGTGTAACAGTATTTTATGGGGCTTTGTCCCTGTATACATTGGGTACGCTACAATGGCCGCTGAATCGTCCACTCTTCTTCACACCGTTAATGTCCGTTCCAGTATATCCAAAAAGAATGAAACCAAAGAGAACTGTCATCTTCACGCTGTCTGGCGTGAGGCCCACTTTTTAAGCACTTTCTTCCGAAGGTGCATTAAGCTGAAACAAATTCCTTTCCTTTACTGTACCGAAATTTTCCAAGCTATCACTGATGCTCAAAACTCGGAAATAAAATTGCTTCATTTGACAGTAATGACAATCATTATTTATTTATTTATTAGTTTTAAAGAATAAAGGGGAGGGGCACTGCATCCCACGTCTCTACAGAGGGTTTTTGTAACCTCAGCGCATCATAGGATGCTAAAAAGACTACCCCTCTAAGAGAATTTTTTTTTCCGATCTACTGTATAACGTGGAATCTGCAGTAAACGAAGATTTCACGAAGTCCAGGAAATCAGCGTATGCACTGATATGAAACAGCATCCACATAAGACGGGGTCTTCCTCAAACGAAAAGGGTAAAATCACCTCTTAACCCCTTAACTGGCAGGAACGAATTAACTCGGGGTTAGCAAAATTGGCTTATATCAGCTCGATTCAAAAAATTCGCTGTCTAAGAAGTGGACTGAACGAGACTGAAGCTAGTGATCTTACCCATCAGAGAGCGTTACATGTTTGAATCACTTACTTCTACGCAGTGGCATGATGTCCGAGCCAGAGAAACTAGCTGTTCCTCATAGGGACTACAGTCATGAAGCAGAGAATAAGGTACCAGAACAGAGAGAACGAGAGAGAGATAGCGAAAGAGAGACGGCGAAAGAAAGAGAGAGCTAGCGGAAGAGAGAGAGAGAGAGAGAGAGAGAGAGAGAGAGAGAGAGTCAGAGAGAGTTAGAGTGAGAGACAGAAAGAGGCAGAGAGCTAATGAGTCAGAAACAGAGGGACAATGAAACAAAAAGAGGCAGCGAGAGAGGGGGAGAGACAGACATACAGAGATAGAGAGAGTGAGAGACAGAGAGGCAGATGCGTAAAAAGGCAGAGAGAGAGGGGGAGAGAGAGAGAGACAGAGAGATACAGACACACACAGAGTCATAGATGGATAGAGTGAGAGACAGGGAGACAAGGAAACAGAGAGAGGAAGAGACAGAGAGGCAGAGAGAGTGGGAGAGAGAGACAGACAGAGAGAGTCAGAGAGAGATATAGTGAGAGACAGAGAGGCAGAAAAAGACAGAGAGCTAATGAAAGAAAAACAGAGAGACAAGGAAACAGAGAAAGGCCGAGAGAGAGATGGGAGGAGAGAGTGACAGGCAGAGAGCTAATAAGAGAGAAACAGAAAGACAAGTTACCAGAGAGAGACAGAGACATAGAAACGCAGAGAAAGAGAATAAGACGGAGAGACAGAGAGAGAGAGAGAGAGAATTTATGCCCAGTGACAGGTTTGTAGTTGGTACTTCTGATATGAAAAGGTAAAAGGAAACGTTTTGCCACAGCTTTCGTAAATTCAGATCCCTATGAGAACATATGGGTTTGGGAAGTACAGAAAAATGTGGGCAGCATTTGGTCCAGATACATCGGCGGCCGTTTAAAGTGTTAAAATAGAAAATGTTGATGTGAAGTTTTTTCAGAAATTAAAACAACTAATTTCCTTTACGAATTTTACTTTCACGAAAGTTCCACGTGTCAAAATACGCTAAGAGGGAAAACACATTCATTTCCTAGAAAATCCTAAGTGCATAAATGCACATGGTGAATTATTCGTGGCTAAAGAATATGAATCTACACCGCTGGCCACCCAAAATGCAACACCAAGAAGGAAGCATTCGATTAGCCTGAAATTCGCAGCATGCGTTGCCCGCGAGAGGACATACAAACGATTAGCATTGCAGGGCATATGCAAATCATGTGCGCCCGGCACGCTACCGAGAAGCACTATACGAAGGGTGCCCAGAAGGCAGGGTGTAAGTAGTGGAAGAGTGTTGTGCTGCCGGACCTGTGTGTGGGAAGCTTCCTGAGCACGTTTCGGAGTTCGACAGAGGACGAATAGTAAATTATCGCGACAGCGGTTTATCGTACCGAGACATCGGCGCCCGTGTGGGACGACATCCAGGGACAGTGAGGTGAGTATGGATTCGGTGGATGCAGGAGGGACGGACGGACCAACGTGAAAGATTGCCGCAGCCGCGGTACACCACCAAACGAGAGGACTGGCGTGTTGTGTGGCGGACATTAACGGATCGCACCGCCACATCACGAACGTTAGCGCAGGAATTAGGGTGTGTGGCGCAACAAACTGGGTCATCAGTACGTGCCGTTCTACGTCGTCTGCAGTAGCGGGGACTTGTCGCACGACGCCCATTGCTCCGATTACCATTGACGTTACATCACCGGCGAGTGCAGTGGTAGTGGGCCGTTGAACGCCGCAATTGGACTACGAAATGGCACGACATTGTCTTCTCCGACGAATCATGCTTCTACCTGCAACACCACGATGGTCGGATCCGCGTGTGGCGGCACTATGGTGAGATACTGTATGACGCCTGCGTTATGCATCGCCATACCGGCCCGTTTCCTGGCGTTATGGTTCGGGGCGCAATTGAATATGACACCCGCACCACTCTGGTACGCATCGCCAGTACATTCAACAGCCACCACTACATCTCCGACGTTTTGGAGCCTGTAGTCCTCCGTCACCTGCAGGACCTGCAAGCGGCCACGTTTCAACAGTACAATGCGTGGCCGCACGTGGCACGCATCGTGCAACAATTATTCACGACCAACCAGGTGTCACTGCTGCCGTGGGCCGCCTGTTCTCCCGATGTATCGCCCATCGAACAAATCTGGTCGCTGATCGGCAACCGAGTTGCCCGGCAAGCACCACCCGCGGCTGCGCCTGATGAACTGTGGCAACGTGTGGACGCAGACTGGACTGACATACACAAAGCCCACATCCAAAGCCTGTTTGGTTCGATGCCGCGGCGTGTAGCGGCCGTTATTGCCAGCCATGTGTGCCACACGAACTATTGATGTCTGCGTGTTCCGTAAGTCGCACGGGCCTGTTAGCTCAATCGTTTCATCTTTGTATCTGTTGTTATGTGTGCAGTAAATCGGGCCTTGCTATCTCGTGTCCTTCTTGGTGTTGCATTTTGGGTGGCCAGCAGTGTATAACTACTACTTATAGTAGCAAAATATTGTTTTTCACGTGCTTATACTAGCAATTTTAAGCAGAAGTCAACAGGTTCCTAGTAATATGAACAAAAAGCCAACTACAAGCAGTAAAATAAAAAGGACTTACCCCAAATTTTGAAAAGTAGGCCTACATCCACTGTCGTCCTGCTCCTTCTGCTAGTGAACGAATATCAGTGGTCGATAAGACCTATATCACAACAAACGGTAAAAACGACCAATTGAGTAAAACGTGAATGGAACGGCAGCAAACCGAGTACAAAATGGTGAAATTCGAATGAAATGAGAACATTAAAATCTATTGAGGAGTAAAACCAACAAAGTTAATAGTTGAAAATGACAAAACCTATCTACATTGTACCCATGCTACCAGCATCCATACATGTTTCAGCAAATACTATGCCTTCATCAGTGGAAGAGTTCACAAGTGCCTAGTTTTCCGCAATTTACTCAGATGTAATATGACATGCCTGAATTAAAGACAGTATGTTAACTTCATCGCATAAGCTATGAACACCTATACCCTATCGCGCAGTTCTTGTATAGCGCCATCTGTGGGGATTTCGCCGATGTATTCGTCCTGCTGATCGACCAAGCCAAGCAAGCAGAGTTTATCTGACTTCCGTTTAATATTACGTTGATTTTCAGAATGTAACAGGTATCTCCATGCGTGTGGAATATCGATAGGTGAATTACTGTTACAACACTTCCCTTTTTATTTTTCAATAATTAGAGCCTCTCAAGTGAGAACTTGTTTATGAGATCGAAGTGATGTTAGAATTTTGACATTTTCGCAATCGGTTACAGCATTGCGTTCGATGCAATATTGAATAAGTACTATTTCGGGCCTTTTCTTTTCCCAATCGTATACATGTTCTTTAAATCTAGTAATAAGTTGTCTCTTAGTACTACCTATGTACATAGAATTGTTTTGATTGGGGTTCGTTATTAACGGGATAAAATATTAGACCGATTTGTCGAGATTGACTTGTTGTCATTGTAGGTTAATAAGGCACCATTAACGGTGATAGTTTCAGCCAAAAACATTTGATGCTCTGCACATTCTCTTTTTAACAAATTGGTAATAGGTGGTAAAAAAACGAATTGATAAGTAAGCTTTATACTCACTTTTTTTATGCAAAATTTGAGCGTTCAAATTTTGTTCTTTAAATCGAGTAATAAGGCGTCTCTTTGTAGTAGAAACGCATTATTACTCGATTTAAATAACATGTATACGATTGGGAAAAGAAAAGGCCCAAAACAGCACTTATTCAATATTGCATCAAACACAATGCTGTAACCGATTGGGAAAATGTCAAAATTCTAACATCACTTCAATCCCATAAACAAATTCTCACTTGAGACGCTCTAGTTTTTGAAAAATATAAAGGGAAGTGTTGTAACAGTAATTCACCTATCGATATTCCACACGCATGGAGATACCTGTTACATTCGGAAAATCAACGTAATATTAAACGGAAGTCAGATAATCTCTGCTTTCTTGGCTTGGTCGATCAGCAGGACGAATACGTCGTCGAAATCACCACAGATGGCGCTATACAAGAACTGCGCGATGAGGTATAGGTGTTCATAGCTTATGCGATGAAGTTAACATACTGTATTTCATTCAGGCATGTCATATTACATCTGAGTTAATTGCGGAAAACTAGGCACTTGTGAACTCTTCCACTGATGAAGGCATAGTATTTGCTGAAACATGTATGGATGCTGGTAGAATAGGTATAATGTAGATAGGTTCCTTGGTTTTGTCATTTTCAACTTTTAACTTTGTTGGTTTTACTTCTCAATAGATTTTAATGTTCTCATTTCATTCGAATGTCACCATTTTATACTTGGTTTTGTACCGTTTAATTCACGTTTTAGTCAATTGGTCGTTTTTACCGTTCGTTGTGATATATGTCTTATCGACCGCTGATATTCGTTCACTAGCAGAAGAAGCCGGACGACAATGGATATATGTTTACTTTTCAAAGTTTGGGTAAGTCCTTTTGATTGTGCTGCTGTAGTTTGCTTTTTGTTAATATTACCAGGAACCTGTTGACTTCTGCTTAACATTGCTGGTATAAACACGTGAAGAACAATATTTTGCTACTATAAGTAGTAGTTATAGATTCGCATTCATTTCCGTTTGTTGTTTCTTTTTTATTATTATTAGAGGTTTAACGACCACCGTGAGATACTCAGTGGGCAGTAAACAGTCGTCCGACCCCTAATTTAGGGCCATTGGATCAAGGGAAGGGAAAGAACCAGTGCCGTATGACGAAGACAACATCCATGCCTCACCGGGATATGAACCCGGTCCTTTCTGGGACTAACGGCCATAAGACAGCTCTTAGACCATTGCGGAACCGTGTCGGCTTTTAGTTTGCTAAAGAGAAAAATACAGACTATGCTGGTATTTAAAACAACTCCACTACTGTTAACCTCTGTGAACTCAAAGGCTAGAGGTGATTTGAAGGTGTAAAAGGAAAACCGAGTGAGTGCGGTGGGTTCTGTTAATGGAAATAAAGAACATGTGTGAAACGTTTATTTATCTCCAGTTTCCGCAATCTAGCAAGAAATTGAGGGGTCTTCCTAATATCCTCTGCACTTTCAGTTTCCTGCACGTTGGTTATCGATTTCCCAGGATTTACATATTTTCACGTCGAATGTTTATAGTAATCGTCAGAGGGGCTTTTCTCTGATCTTCAAGGACACTAGTTTACAGAAATGTCGAAAGGAATGAGCTATGAGCAGTCTCTCGTAGATAAAATGAAAGAGAAAATGTTTTAGTGAAAGAAATATACGTTAAATAAATGTGGAAAGACACAAGTGCATAAAGCTTTAAATACGTAAGCAGAGTTAATGGCATAATGGCTGCATGGAGGTGTACGTAGAAAAGAAAACGAATTGCAATCTAGGGACTAAATATTTGATCTTATATTTAATCCATAAATTGAACTTTATTTAGAGAGAAGACGAAAGAAGTTGTTAGCTGAATTGAAAAAGATTATCTCTAGTCGAGCAATAGATTCCTGGTTAGCTTTAAAACTCCATGTTGAATAACTAAAAAACAAATCTAATGTGAATCAGAAGATCACAAAAACGAGAAAATAGCCTCATGGCGGCAAATGTTTTCTACATAAACCAGAGATTATGATCTCAGAGATATTAATATTTGCAACTGTGACAAAAAGTGATTCCCTACAACTGCCACAAAACCTTCGTCGAAGGTCGGCGGTATGTACATTTGTGAGATTTTTTGAAGGCACGAACCGAATCTTAAAAATAAAGGAGCATAGCAACACTGCTAATTATCAGAAATAAACCACTTTTTCTTTTTCCACTTCTGCGAAAATAACACATAAGCGCACATGATAAATGCCAAAGGGACAGAGCAACGGGAAGACCAACAAAATGGTGGAACGGTCTGAGACGCTGGCTTCTGACCAGCTTTCGGATTTCATTCTGGGTTAATGTCCCGATTGAGGCACGTGCAGTGTGTTTGTCTCTTGGCTTTGGCCATACATTTTCTCTGGAACCATTCGCCATAAATTAGAAGCATGCGCCTGCTTAGAACCATGTGATTTACTCATGGTGGTGGGTAAACACAGACACAAAAGGACGGGAAAATGGAACTAGTCAAATGCGGAAATGAAAGATTGATTGTATTTATTTGGATTGATTCGTTTGGTAGTAGAGAATACGGTTATGGGAAAAATTTTAATTTACAAATAATAGCAAGGAATTTTTTGCAGGGAGTACACAGTAAAGAAGACGAATTTTATATATATTATTAACAGGAAAGGTATTGTGGAAGTCCCTGAAACGCTTAAATGCAAGTGTCGAAAATGGTAGGTGCTCAACTGAAGAAGTGTAAGATGCCGTTTGTATTGCATCATTCCAATTGTTCATTTACGCTTTTAATAGTGGGATTGAAACACATTTTTTACGAAATTCAAGATCCGTCTATTTCAATCATGTGCCAGACGTCTCAACCGGTGATCGAAATCATCATCAACCATGGGTACAATTCCAGTAGGTGTCTGTTGCCATTTTAACTGTATTGTCATACTGAAGTCTGTTCATTGCAGAGTGGCTCAATTCTTAAAGAGTCCCATTACACCAGTCTTTAATATCGTCAGCCCACGCACGGTGAGGGAACCCTTCTGATCGAAATGGTTATCTAATAAACTGTGGGGGAAATTTTGCCTCTTGAAGAACATACATGTCTGGTAATCGGTGGCGCCAACTTCACAAAATTATTGAGGGGGTAGGTGTGAAGATATCTGACGTGGAAGGAGCACGTCTGTTCCTTTGTCTGGAGGAAAAAATAAAATTAAAAGGGGGTGTGGCAAGAAGATAAAGTGCGAGATACGATGTATATTTTGAAACGTAAATCTAATTGCTCATAAGCCAATGAACAATAAAATAGAAATATTCTTTTACTGAGTATTAAGATTTTAAAAAATGAAATTCAGCATGTGATTTTGTAAAAATATCCCGAGAGGTTTTGTTTCCAAACGTTTATCAAAAATTTTAAAAATTAGCGCTGTTACTCAAACAAAGAACGAGAAGCGCAAAATATAAACAGATACATAAAGGAGCTAGATGTTATATGTTTCTGTATTTTTATTTATTTTGTTTTTCATTATTGATTTAAACATCACCAGAACATATCGAACCAAATACGGGGCTGAAAATGAAGTTTCGTATCAAATATGCAAAGCTTTATATGGGAAAAAAGTTTACTTATTTTGTTACGTATACATTTTTCGGAAATAAATAACTTTGGCTTCATAACGTGTAGCTTGGCCCACTTTACAAAGCCAAAGCGATTATTTAATCAAACAGGACGAAAAATTCAATGAGCAGGAACTGTACACCAATTATACTCAAAATAGTATAACTATACTAAAACTCCGAAATTTCTTGGCGTAGAATAGAAATAAAACTTTCCAAGCTTTCGCACATCAACCAGATGGTTTTTTCAAGGAAGGAAGACAGCTGTTTCAAGCTTTCGCACATCAACCTGATAGCTTTTTCAAGGAAGGTAGGCACTACTTCGAAGCTTTCGCACATCAACCAGATGGCTTTTTCAAGAAAAGTAGTCAGCTGTTCCAAGCTTTCGCACACCAACCAGTTGGCTTCTTCAAGGAAGGTAGTCAGTTGTTGCAAGCTTTCGCACACCAACCAGATGGTTTCTTCAAGGAAGGTAGACAGCTGCTGTTTACCTTCCTTGAAAAAGCCATCTGGTTAATGTGCGAAAGCTTGGAAAGTTTTATTTCTATTCTACGCCAAGAAATTTCGGATTTTTAGTATAGTTATACTATTTTGAGGACGAAAAATATTGGGTGGGCACTGCCACCCTAGTAAAATTATTAGGGGGTCAAGATTCACATTGCCCTCCTATAATCGGCGCCTATGCTGGTAATGCTGGTGGCGTAAGAATTGCCATTATGCTTTTCAGCCGAAACGGGATGATCGCTGGATATACGGCATTTTAAAAACAATAAACATTTTAATATATATGTTACCGGCAATGTATGAAAACCAGGCATTCTATAGAATGCCTGGCGTTTTTAGGCAAAGCATGAAATTTTCAAATATTATATATACAATGACTAATGCTATTTAGTCAAATATTAAAAGAGATTCATGAAAAGGCTTTTATTGAAAAGACGTATATGAAAAAGAATGAAAACAGAAAATATGAAATAAAATACAGAACTTTCTAACCTACTTGTTGCAACAAGGAAGGATTGTATAACATTTTGAATTGCACTTCATTCCTTTTTTTACACAAAAGCACTTCATGTTTTGGCACTTTGTCTTACACATACACTTGACAAATCCTTAGCCGCTACCTGTGGACTGAGCAATAGCAGCTGACCGGAGAGACATTTCTTGATGAGGAATGTATTCAATTGTCACTAAATTCTTTGGGCATAAAGTGATTTGTGATCTCGCATAGAGTTCTTTTAAAATTCCTTCAGAAGTTCCAATTCGGTAAAAACCGTCTTCTGTCACACTCATAACAACTCCGAACAAATTGCGCGAATCACCTCGTCCTTTGTCGACGTTAAGAATAGGAACTCGCACAGTAGCTCCCAAAGAAGCAGAAGAAAACTTTTTGTCAGAATTCATTTTCATTTTTTTGGCCTGTATATCTAGATTGAATTTAGAATAAATATTACCTTCGACAGCATTCTTATTTTTAAAGCAAAGGATGCACAAAATATCTATTTCCTCATAGCCATCATCTTTACTGGCATAGCCGCAGAATTTATAAAGGTTTTAACGACACTTTCTGCATGCATGTGCATCACTGGTTTCCTTTAAACACACACAACAGGTAGGAGAAATGGAAGCCTCTTCGGTAAACAATTCTTCATCACCATATTGATTTCGTCATATTAGAGAGTAGTAGAAAAGGCTATGTTTCACCTAGGATCACATAACATTGTGCTCCTAACGGCTGCTCCTCACGGGGGCCGCAGCAGGGATGGGGGGATGGAACTCCTCTCGAGTGAGCCTACCGATAATGTCTTATCTCTAGAGATAAGACCTTTGACAAAAATTTTTGGGGAAATCTTTTCGTGTTTTAATATATATTTTTTTAACAAACTTAGGAAATTTTTTCGTGCTTTGAGTTCTGATTTATTAGGATTTTTATATATTATTTTAGAACTTGAGTGAGGTGTTAGGAAATTTTTTTATAGGCGTTGCATTATTGCTCAAGTATTATTTATTGTTTACAACAAATATTTACACCATGTCCCTTACTCAAGAAATGTTTTATGTAAAACAAATGAATTATTCCTTCTTGAAAAAACCCTCATAAAGCGTTTTCGTGGTGATCATGATTAATATTTTGTAATTTCATTTCCGAAAGAAAGAGAGAATTCTTTTAAAACATCGTCAGTGACACATGCCATTTGTTTCTTGATGGGAAAGATAAAACCTTGAGGCGTTATCTTTGTTTCCTGTTAGCGATAGTGCAATCTCTCCACCATGCGGACTTCAATATCTTGTGTGACTAATCAGTTCCTGTGTCTAATTTCTTATCGTTTCACCCCGATTTGGTAGAGAAGGTTATCTGATTTCAGTACCACAGGAAGTTGATAACACAACTTTTGGAAGGAAATGCTTTGTTTCGTAAACAAACAAACCCTTTCTCCAGAACAAAGTTCTCTGAACCGCTTAACAGATAAGATGACTTGTTTTTCACCCCATGCGTTTGACAACACAGGAAAATGTTTTGTATGTTTTGAAGGAGTTTTTCGCGTAGATGTAATTAATTTTCTGGGGAACTTTTGCTTTTCCTCCATTTAATTTTATTTCAGACCATGAGACGAGGAAATGCTTCTTTAGAAACGATTACGTTCCTGGTCGCGGTAACTATGGACATAGACTTCATGTAAATTCAGTCTTTCGCCCTTGCAATAATATTTTCTCGCAATTTTTCATACGTTTAAGTACTCTACAGATCTTTCCCAGTTAAAATTCTGCAGAAACAGTATTTTCTTACTTTATTTCGCATATCATTATAGCTTCCCAATTTTCGCTATTTTTCTTCTATCTTTGAAATTTCGTTAAACATCTCAGTAGGTCAGGATTCTTTTTTTTACTTGACTTATGAGTCCTTTTATTCAGACTTTTTTTTTCATTTCATTTCAGCAAATGATTATTTTAGATGTAACAAATCATCAGATTTTTGTTTCCTTATATAGCATATTTTCCAACTTGCTTAAATATATTTCCTCAAAGCTTGCATGTATGTCAAATATGCATTTTTTTCTATTCTTTCCTAGTTTGCTATACTTTTCGTGGACTGTCCCGACAGGAAAGCATTCGTTGTTCAGCCATACAATCGTAAACCTTTTTTCTCACAATAAAATTTGTATTCTTTGGGCTGTGCATTTTTCTGTCTCGTCCGAAAAAACATTCATTCTAGAGGCAAAGCGAGTAATTCTGTTCTTCCCCTAAACATTATTTTTTGAATGTTTTACTAACTCACCAGAAAAGCAGGTATTCCCCAGCCCCATAGCGAAAATAAAGAAATGCTTACTGCTTTTCCCTACATATCGACTCAATCTATTTCTTTTGGAAATGCTGGTCATGACATTTCAACTAAAATTTCATACTTTCACCAAAATTCATATTTTTAAAGGATCTATTTTCTTTTTTTACTTTATTTCATGTGTAACTAAATTTTGTTTGTTTCCTCGCCTCAACAAACTCAGTAAGGACTCCCCTAATCTCATTCCATTTCCTCATTTAGTTCGCTTTAAATTGAGATGTTTCAAAACTTTGCGTATATTTCATTCACTATGCAGGGGTGACATGGAGGAGACTGGCACAAGACAGACCGTTGTGGAGGAAACTTGGGGAGACCTTCGTCCAGCAGTGGATTGATAATGGTTGACAATGATGATGATGATGATATGTACAGTTCTTCCGTGTCTGTCCCTCCATTTTTAACTTCTGTGCCTGCTGCATTTTTCTTGAGACGTTTAGTTTCATTGAACTCTTCTTTCGTTTTAATTAGGTTTTCATTATCATATTTTTTATTATTCATTGTCTCAGCAGAAAAAGCTTTCATTCTTGAGACATAGCGACTAAGTCCATAATTCCTCTAAACTTTTTTTGTACGTTTTACTAATTCGTCAGAAAAGCAGTTGTTTCCAAACTCCCATAGAGAAAATATCGTATTCCACTATTTTACTTATTATATTTTTCCTTCTGCTCAGTGTTGTATGATTCTTCAAACTTTGGTTTATTTTTATGAAACTTCTTTTTTTCTAATTTTTTTCTGATTCAACCTATCAATCTTTTCCTATCGATTTATTTGCTCTTATTTTTCCATTCGACTTTACTTCTGAACAGAAATGTCGTTCCATAAACTTTCTTTAAATCCCTATATATCCAAGAATTTTGTTAAATGTCCAAGTTCGACTCTCCCAGAATTTTTTCTGAAATTGATAGTTTCTCTTTTAAAAAAAAAAAAAAAATCCAGAATAAGAATCCCTTCACTGAAACAAGAAATTCCTATTCAAAGCATTCCATCCCTCTTTCTACTTCAAATACTCTATTTGTAAATCTAAGGAACTGTTGTTTTTTAATATTCATGTAGTTTTCCCTCTAACTTTAGAAGATAATTTTTTTTTCAAAATGTATCTGGATATTACGATAGTAAAACCTCTTACAACTGCTTGATGTTCAATTCGCTTCTGACTGTCTTAAGGAAATTCGTACATTTCCTCATAACACATCGACATGTTATTTTTCTTCCCATTCACTTCACAGACTGGAGATCAACTTACTGGAGTCCTTTGAAAAAGGGAAAATATATGTATATATTAGTTCATGTTCAGTTAAGGGAAATGTATGTATATATTTCAATATGGAAAAAGAAGCCCTATAAGTGAAAGCTCAACCTAAAGACGGATAGATTGTTCACGCTCTCTCTACTCTATGACATTTCTTTACTGAATGAACCATGGCCTTTTTTTTTCATGAACCTCTTTAAAATCTTCGTTCTCCCTTTACTATTGTCAGATTCCATGTCCCTCCAGTTGTTTACTGAGAAACAGAAGCATTTATTCAATTTTAATTTATTAAGGGAGTAGAACTCTTTCAGGCTATCGAAGTACTTTCAGGTATTTCATTACGAAAATTTTCATTGTCATGAAAGCAGGCATAATCGAGATGATTTACTATCGTTTCAATGAAAGTGTTTACGTATTCATTTCTCTGATGTCAGATTTCATTTTCTTAAACTTCGAACAGAAATTAGTTTGAATCATTCGTCGAGAAAATATTTCTTTCATATTTTTTTTTTGCCTCCGAATCAAACGAACTCAAAGAAGGAGAGACGCACTTTAATGTTTTCTCCTCTTATGAGTGGAATACGGGAATATGATACAAAAATTAAAGAATATCGACTTTCCTCTCAACTCCACACAACTACGGTTTTTGTTTTTGTTTTTAAATTTTCAATAAGCTGTTTCTATATTTTTACAACTAATAAGAAATATTTATTGAAAAATTCTAAGTAAGACGAAAATGGTTTGATTGAAAACGTGCCAGAGCAAGTTTCGGAAAAATACATTCTCTTATAGGGTTAAAAATGGAAATTTCCGTTTTCTTATAATTGCAAAATTCCCATAGGATAACATGGGGAAACTAGCATGAATAAAAGACGGTTTTGGATCGAGTTAAAATCTGTAAACGGTCGTTTTTGAAAGCGTTTAAATTATAACAAGACGAAAATGGTTTGATTGAAAACGTGCCAGGGTAAGTTTTAAAAAACTATATTCTCTTAAAGGGTTAAAAAATGGAAAAAAAGAAGGTGCACCTCATGAAAAAAAATCATTAGAATTCGCTACGGCTGAAAGTCCCCCGAGTGGGTTCATAAACCAATAATCGTATAACCATTAGAAGAATAGGGGTGTCAGGAAATTCACTAACCCTCATTGTCGCCTTCATGTAGCGTACGGAGGTGGTGAACTTCACCAAACATGGATCCATAATATTGTAAAAATCATTCAGGTTTACGGGGCTTTCACACCCACGAAAGTGACCTTCATACATGCGAAACATAAGTTCACTTCACATTCACACACTCTATCATACAAAAATAAAAAATACATAAATAAATAATTAAATAAATAAGTAAATAAAAAACATGACTAAATGAGACATAATAAAAAACATGACTAAAATCACATGACTAAATGAGACATAGCTCGAAGAAGCTCCCTCCCTGTCACCCCTTGTATTTCGGCTCCTTCGGGCCACGTCTCATTTAGTCATGTGATCCAGTTGTTTTGTTAGAAAATTCAATCTTAATAGACATAGGCTGTTGTTAAAAATAAATAAAACTTGAACTAAATAACATGAAGAATTAGCGTAAATGATATAGAAAGAATAAAATAGAGAAGAAATAATACACGAACAAATAACGAGTAAAAAAGCCTTATTACATAAGGGAAAAAAATATATATTCTAAGTTGGGGAGTCGGAAAAAAGTTATAATGAATAAATCAGGATTAAAAGCAAGAATGCATTAAACAGAATGCTTCAAACTTCGAATGTTATAAACAAAACGTCTCTTTCCACATATGACAACAAGCGAGTCGTATCCTCAGACAATATTCATTCTTTGCCCTACGATCATTTTTCATTAATATATATACAAACACATCATATCATGGTTGTTGGAAAGGTTACCTCTCAACCAGATGTGTATACTTTAGTTTCAAGATAAAGGAAATCCTTTGTTTTCAGTCTTAAGTATAAAAGCAGCGTCTTGATTAACAGGGTCAAATGTTATCTGAGTAAACACATCTTATCAGAGATTTTCACTGAACTGGTCAGTTGGGTGATAGGTATTTCGGTGTTGAGTTTAAGAAAATGTAATGATTCCCCGACCTTTCCACTTATCTATACAAACACATCATATCATGGTTGTTGGAAAGGTTACCTCTCAACAAGATGTGTGTACTTCAGTTTCAAGATAAAGGAAATCCTTTGTTTTCAGTTTCAAATTTAAAAGCAGCGTCTTGTTTAACAGGGTCAAATATTATCTGAGTAAACACATCTTATCAGAGATTTTCACTGAACTGGTCAGTGTGTGATACGTATTTCGGTCTTGAGTTTAAGAAAACATAATGATTCCCATGCCTTTCCACTTATCTATACAAACATATCATATCAGGATTGTTGGAAAGGTCACCTCTAGACCAGATGTGTTTATTTCAGTTTCTAGATAAAGGAAAATCCTCTGTTAAAGAGCTACCACAGCCCATAATCTTTCCTTCTGTAAGAATAAAAGGGGTAAGAAAAATCGTAGAAAGTCATAGATTATTGAAAATCTTTCTTAAAAGCAACTGTTACTCTCCCTTTGAATATGCAATCTTCTGGACATTCATCATCTCCCATGGGTTATGATTTGGTAAGAATAAATTTTTAATTTTCTTTTTTGATTATGTATGTTGTAAGGTTTTATTTATTTATATTATTATTATTTTTTTTATAGGTGTATGTATCCCTTTTAAATGAATCGTAATTCTAAGTCCTTTTTAGTGATTAGAATCTTTTCTTCAGACTAGCTCTTTCTTTTTTTTTCTTTATATTTATTTATTTATTTATTTATTTATTTATTTATTTATTTATTTATTTTTTCAGGAAACTATAGACAATTCATATATTATACGGAGGTTGATGGGACTCCCTTCGTCATCACAGTGGGAAATTATTAATAAGAAGCCGGACCTGGTTGATCTTGTCATGGATAATGATTCAGAACCAGAGCTTGAGGAAATAAATATCAATTCGGAGACAGAGCTGAGTGATCTCGTCATAGAAAATGATTCAGGGCCTGAGCTTGAGGAAATAAATATAATCAATTGGGAGCCAGGGCTGATTGATCTCACCATGGATATTGATTCCGAATATGAGCTTGAGGAGATAAATGTCATCGATTCGGAGCCAGAGCTGATTGATCTCACCATGGATATTGATTCTGAATATGAGCTTGAGGAGATAAATGTCATCAATTCGGAGCCCGAGCTAATCGATCTCACTTTGGATTCTGAGAGTGATATCGAACATGGAGGGGCTAGTTATTCAAGCTCTCAACCTTAACAATTATTGCACGACTGGACGATAGATGGAGGTTATTCCCCTCCATCTTGACTCCACCGTGCAGCTCAGTTAGTACCCTTTAATTTTTTTTATTTATTTATTTAACCATTTATTTATGTATTTTTTATTTTTGTATGAATGAGTGTGTGAATGTGAAGTGAACTTATGTCTCGTATGTATGAAGGTCACTTTCGTGGGTGTGAAAGCCCCGTAAACCTGAATGATTTTTACAATATTATGGATCCATGTTTGGTGAAGTTCACCACCTCCGTACGCTACATGAAGGCGACAATGAGGGTTAGTGACTTTCCTGACACCCCCATTCTTCTAATGGTTAATACGAGTATTGGTTTATGAACCCGCTCGGGGGACCTTCAGCCGTAGCGAATTCTAATGATTTTTTTTTCATGAAGTGCATCTTCTTTCTTTCCATTTTTTAACTCTATAAGAGAAATACTTTTTCAAAACTTGCCCTGGCATGTTTTCAATCAAACCATTTTCGTCCTGCTATAATTTAAACGCTTTCAAAAACGATCGTTTACAGATTTTTACTCGATCCAAAACCGTCTTTTATTCATGCTAGTTTTCCCATGTTATCCTATGGGAATTTTGCAATTATAAGAAAACGACAATTTCCATTTTTAACTCTATAAGAGAATGTACTTTTCCGAAACTTGCTCTGGCACGTTTTCAATCAAACCATTTTCGTCTTACTTAGAATTTTTCAATAAATATTTCTATTCAGTTGTAAAAATATAGAAACAGCTTATTGAAAATTTAAAAACAAAAACCGTAGCTGTGTGGTGTTGAGAGGAAAGTCGATATTCCTTAATTTTTGTATCATATTCCCGTATTCCACTCATAAGAGGAAAAAACATTAAAGTGCGTCTCTTTTTTTTTGAGTTCGTTTGATTCGGAGGCAAAAAAAATATAGAAGAAATGTTTTGTCGACGAATGATTCAAACTAATTTCTGTTCGAAGCATAAGAAAATGAAATCTGACATCAGAGCAATGAATACGTAAACAGTTTCATTGAAACGATAGTAAATCATCTCGATTATGCCTGCTTTCATGACAATGAACATTTTCGTAATGAAAGACCTGAAAGTACTTCGATACCCTAAAAGAGTTCTACTCTCTTAATAAATTAAAATTGAATAAATGCTTCTGTTTCTCAGTAAAGAACTGGAGGGACATGGAATCTGACAATAGTAAAGGGAGAACGAAGATTCTAAAGAGGTTCATGAAAAAAAAGGCCATGGTTCATTCAGTAAAGAAATGTCATAGAGTAGAGAGAGCGTGAACAATCTATCCGTCTTTAGGTTGAGCTTTCACTTATAGGGGTTTTTTTTCATATTGAAATATATACATACATTTCCCTTAACTGAACATGAACTAATATATACATATATTTTCCCTTTCTCAAAGGACTCCAGTAAGTTGATCTCCAGTCTTTGAAGTGAATGGGAAGAAAAATAACATGTCGATGTGTTATGAGGAAATGTACGAATTTCCTTAAGACAGTTTGAAGCGAATTGAACATCAAGCAGTTGTAAGAGGTTTTACTATCGTAATATCTACATACATTTTGAAAAAAAAATATTTTCTAAAGTTAGAGGGGAAAATACATGAATAATAAAAAACAACAGTTCCTTAGATTTACAAATAGAGTATTTGAAGTAGAAAGAGGAATGGAATGCTTTGAATAGGAATTTCTTGTTTCCGTGAAGGGATTCTAATTCTGGATTTTTTTTTTCTAAAAGAGAAACTATCATTTTCAGAAAAATTTCTGGGAGAGTCGAACTTGGACATTTAACAAAATTCTTGGATATATAGGGATGTAAAAAAATTTATGGAGCGACATTTCTGTTCAGAAGTAAAGTCGAATGGAAAAATAAGAGCAAATAAATCGATAGGAAAAGATTGATAGGTTGAATCAGAAAAAAAATTAGAAAAAAGAAGTTTCATAAAAATAAACCAAAGTTTGAAGAATCATACAACACTGAGCAGAAGGAAAAATATAATAAGTAAAATATTGGAATACGATATTTTCTCTATGGGAGTTTGGAAACAACTGCTTTTCTGACGAATTAGTAAAACGTACAAAAAAAAGTTTAGAGGAATTATGGACTTAGTCGCTATGTCTCAAGAATGAAAGCTTTTTCTGCTGAGACAATGAATAATAAGAAATATTATAATGAAAACCTAATTAAAACGAAAGAAAAGGTCAATGAAACTAAACGTCTCAAGAAAAAATGCAGCAGGCACAGAAGTTAAAAATGAAGGGACAGACACGGAAGAACCGAACATATAGTGAATGAAATATACGCAAAGTTTAGAAACATCTCAATTTAAAGCGAACTAAATGAGCAAATGGAATGAGATTAGGAAAGTTCTTATTGAGTTTGTTTAGGCGAGGAAACAAAAAAATTAGTTGCACATGAAATAAAGTAAAAAAGAAAATAGCTCCTTTAAAAATATGAATTTTGGTGAAAGTATGAAATTTTAGTTGAAATGTCATGACCAGCATTTCGAAAAGAAATAGATTGAGTCGATATGTAGGGAAAAGCAGTAAGCATTTCTTTATTTTCGCTAAGGAGGTGGGGAATAACTGCTTTTCTGGTGAGTTAGTAAAACGTTCAAAAAATAATGTTTAGGGGAAGAACGGAATTACTCGCTTTGCCTCTAGAATGAATGTTTTTTCGGACGAGACAGAAAAATGCACAGCCCAAAGAATACAAATTTTATTGTTAGAAAAAAGGTTTTAGATTGTATGGCTTGACAATGAATGCTTTCCTGTCGGGACAGTCCACGAAAAGTATAGCAAACTAGGAAAGAATAGAAAAAAATGCATATTTGACATACATGCAAGCTTTGAGGAATATATTTAAGCAAGTTGGAAAATATGCTATATAAGGAAACAAAAATCTGATGATTTGTTACATCTAAAATAATCATTTGCTGAAATGAAATGAAAAAAAAAGTCTGAATATAAGGACTCATAAGTTTGGTCAAGTAAAAAAAAAAGAATCCTGACCTACTGAGATGTTTAACGAAATTTCAAAGATAGAAGAAAAATAGCGAAAATTGGGAAGCTATAAAGATATGCGAAATAAAGTAAGAAAATATTGTTTCAGCAGAATTTCAACTGGGAAAGATCTGTAGAGTTCTTAAACGTTTGAAAAATTTGCCAGAAAATATTATTGCAAGGGCGAAAGACTCAGAATTTACATGAAGTCTATGTCCATAGTTACCGCGAACAGGAACGTAGTCGTTTCTAAAGAAGCATTTCCTCGTCTCATGGTCTGAAATAAAATTAAATGGAAGAAAAGCAAAAGTTCCCCAGAAAATTAATTACATCTACGCGAAAAACTCCTTCAAAACATACAAAAAATATTCCTGTGTTGTCAAACGCATGGGGTGAAAAACAAGTCATCTTATCTGTTAAGCGGTTCAGAGAACTTTGTTCTGGAGAAAGGGTTTGTTTGTTTACGAAACAAAGCATTTCCTTCCAAAAGTTGTGTTATCAACTTCCTGTGGTACTGAAATCAGATAACCTTCTCTACCAAATCGGGGTGAAACGATAAGAAATTAGACACAGGAACTGATTACTCACACAAGATATTGAAGTCCGCATGGTGGGGAGATTGCACTATCGCTAACAGGAAACAAAGATAACGCCTCAAGGTTTTATCTTTCCCATCAAGCAACCAAAGGCATGTGTCACTGACGATGTTTTAAAAGAATTCTTTCTTTCTTCGGAAATGAAATTGCAAAATATTAATCATGTTCACCATGCAAACGCTTTATGGGGGTTTTTTCAAGAAGGAATAATTCATTTGTTTTACATGGAACATTTCTTGAGTAAGGGACATGGAGGAAATATTTGTTGTAAACAATAAATAATACTTGAGCAATAATGCAACGCCTATAAAAAAATTTCCTAACACCTCACTCAAGTACTAAAATAATATATAAAAATTCTAATAAATCAGAACTCAAAACACGAAAAAATTTCCTAAGTTTGTTAAAAAAAAGATATTAAAACACGAAAAGATTTCCCAAAAATGTTTGTCAAAGGTCTTATCTCTAGAGATAAGACATTTCCGGTAGGCTCACTCGAGAGGAGTTCCATCCCCCATCCCTGCTGCGGCCCCCGTGAGGAGCAGCCGTGAAGAGCACAATGTTAAGTGATCCTAGGTGAAACATAGCCTTTTCTACTACTTTAGAGCCATCATTAGCGGGAGTATTTTATATGTTGCCGGTTTCTGTTTAGGCATTGTATAGAATGCCTCGGAAATATGTGAAATATTAACAATTTCATACTTTGCCTAAAAACCCTAGGCATTCTATACATTGCCTAGGCATTCTTTAGAATGCCTGGTTTTCATACATTGCCTGTAACATATACATAAATCAAGCTGTTCTTTCCATGTAATGTAACCACAAAAATTTGATCATCCTGGAACGGATATCGAACCCGTATCTCCCGATTTGCGCTCGAGTATGTTAACCATTACACCACCCAGGACAGTAAAATCCAAGCAACTGATGTATTTAATCTGAAATGTCAGACTTTAATTTCACTGCATCTGTCGAAACAAACATGTTTCATCTTTGTGCTAAATTAGATCACCAGGAAATGAATAAATATCAAGTTGGAAACAAATGGAATAATTAATGTAGACATACATCAAGCTGTTCTTTTTAGGATGAGACACGTTTGTTTCGATTGATGCAGTGAAATCAAAGTCTGACATTTCAGATTAAATATCTCAGTTGTTTGGATTTCATTGTCCTGGGTGGTGTAATGATTAGCATACTCGGGCGCGTATCGGGAGATGCGTGTTCGATTCCCGTAAGGGACGATCAAATTTCTGTGGTTACGTTACATGGAAAAAACAGCTTGATTTATGTTTACATTAATCAATCCATGTGTTTCCAAATTAATAACCATTTTACCTTACAAACGTGATAAAATTTGTAGTGTAACCAGTATTCCTAAATTTCTGACTAGCTAAACACTGCATGTGCTAAATGTCAAGTTCACCAATGATGAAATAGGCGTTCAGTCGAAAGAATGTCGAAGTTTGGTACTTACAAATATTTTATTTATATCCAACTTCAATATCCCACGTTGGTATATTCCAACTTCGTAACCCCCAAACGGATAATCAATCAGCAGTATAACACTCACAAACTTCACAACGTAGTTATGCAGAAGCCAAATAAAAATATAACTTCACATACGTTAGTAGCTCCCGTACAATCAATAAGCTAAGCAAAGATTTAACATCTCCACCCCAAACAACTGCGTCGCTAAATATATATATCCTTTCTCGTTCTTTTATCAACATGCATACGTCACTTACGTACTGACGTTAAGGGTGTTGCTAAACCTCCATTCATGTGAGAGAGAAGATGTTACGTTAAGTTTGAAAAGTGGAAAACAGAACAAACTCAAATTTACGTAGGAGAAGAAACTAAAAATGAAAGTTAAAATACAATATACGTCTCAATTTACCTTGAAATTGGTTTACATTGTACTTTAACATTTTTTATGTTTCTTGAATGATACGAACGCCTTTAAAGATCTGAAACTACGAACAAGCCAGCGTGGTTTGAGATCTTCATTATAGAAACTGGAAAAAGAAAACAGATTACAGCGGGGTTTGTTATTAGTTCGGTAATTAAAAATAAATTACGGAAACTAATCAAATTTGTTAGAATGTACATACGCAAAATAAAGAGCAAAAGAAGAATAAATAGTGATTACTTTTCGTTTTAATAGTGACAAAAAGTGGAAGGAAGCTTCTTTCGGTAATTCAGAGAGCGGAAGTGGAAATGCGTCACTAGATGCTGCGTTATGTAATTAGAACCTTCTCTGCCGCCCCTTTTCCTTTTTACATCCCGGTGTGTGAAACCCTTTGTCCATTCGCGCTTTCGTGTCGTATCACCTAGATTTGTGTTGTATATTTACTTCTCAGATAAGAATTCTCTTTCAAGTGTGGATAAATCATATTTCTTTCATAAACATGTGTCTTTAACCAGTTCGTGAAATTCACTGCAATATCAAGACGTTTTTTGTATCAGCATTATCCACAACTATTGAATGATTGACGCAAGCTCATACACACTAAATACATGTATACACTGGTGTGCAATACTTAGTACAAAGTACAAAAAGTAAAATAATGCCGTAAATAGCAGAAGCACCCAAACACAAATTACTTCAGGACCTTCTCTGGGTACAGGAGCAACAGCAAATTTTTTATTCTTGACGACAGAGGAATTTTTTCAAGGAATTTAAATGAAAAGTTCAGATGTTTTTTTTTAATTTTTGATACAAGTAAAGAGATCTCTAGGATTTCTGTACTAATGATGTGATGCTTCTTTAATGCTGAATTAAATTTTCTAAGAAACAAAAAATTTGTTTCAATAAAAATTTTTAATCGTGAATATGGGATTACACCAGTGAGCAATACAAATTTTAAGTTGTGAATTCGTCTATTGGTGTAAATTATGAGAAGGGTCGTAATTCATACAATATCTGAAATTTTTAAAAATTTTGTAGTGCTGGAGCGGGAATCGAACCTACGTCTCCAGGTTGGCGCCCGAGTATGCTAACTACTACACCATCCAGAACGACCAGGTCTCAAGTTTCCGAGTAATTTGAATTTAAGACATAACAGGAACTTCCAGTTTAAGAAACAGCATTCATATTTAGAGAATATGGATGAATAGAATGCATTGTCGCTCGTGATTGCCCGGAGAAGCAGATAACCCATGTATAGGGAATTACAGTAGTGAACAATACAAATTTGATGTTGTGATTCCTGCTACTGGTGTAAATTATGAGAAGAGTGATAAGTCACATAATATCTGAAAATTTGAAAATTTCCTAGTGCTGAAGCGGGAATCGAACCAGCATCACCCGGTTTGCGCCAGAGTATGCGAACTCTTACACCACGCAGAACAACTAAATGTCAAGTTTCCGAGTACTATGAATTTAACACATCACCCAGATTCGCTAAATATGAATACCGTTGCTTTGATTGGCGATTCCTGTGATGTGTTAAATACAAATTACTCGGATACTTGAGACTTGATCGTTCTGTGGGGTATAGTGGTTAGCACAATCGGCTGCAAAGCGTGAGACACGGGGTTCGATTCCCGCTCCCGGAGGATGGAATTTTCAAATTTTCGGATATTATATGACTTACCACTCTTGTCATAATTCACACCAATAGACGGAATCACAACATCAAATTTGTATAATATTTTCATTATATTTTTTCAATATAACATTTATTTTCATATACACTCATCCCCAAAAAAAATGTTTGCACCCAGAAAAAAGCAACCAACAGGAATGAAACTTGGTGGTAGGTTTGATATTGTGAGACATGCAAATGATTCAAGTATAACGCTCGGCCGCGCATAGGACGCTAGAAAGTAGGGGTCCTAACGCTGTTGTGTTGGTTGCAAACTTTGCAAGTGAATCATGCCTCGGAGAAAAGTTCGGAAGCAATTCGAGCAGTTAGGGAAGTTCTAGAGTGAATGCATTGTCGGACCACGGAAGAGGGATAGTCTTATCGCCACATTACGCGCCGTCCCGGTCGTGCGAATACTATCACAGCACCCTGTTGGCGGCAGTGGACAGAACAAGTCACGCAGATGCGACAGGAAGGTTCTGGGAGACCCAGACGAAACACAGAGAGAGCGGACCGACGGGTTGTCCGACATACGCGGAGGGACCCAACAGCCTAGATTGTGGATATTCAGCGACGGATTCACACTATTGGCAGACGGCTGCACGACGTAGGACTACACGCGCTCAGACCGTCATGACGACTGCCCTTAAAACCATTGTATCGTTGTCTAAGACGGCAATGGTGTCTTGTCAGACTGTCAAGGAGCCATTCAGAATGTCAGCTGAAGATCTTCAGTGACAAGTCCCGCTTTGGTCTTGGAGGAGACGACCAACGAATCCCTGTGTGGAGGTATCGTGGTCAGTGCCAAGATGAACGGTTTGTTGTCGAGCGTCACACGTCCAGAACATCAGGTATCATGGTGTGGGGTGCAATTGCCTACGATGCCAGATCACCTTTGGTGATGATCATCACATGCACTTTGACAGTCCAACGTTACGTTAATATGGCCCTGCAACAAGTGGTCTTACCTTTTCTGAACTCTCACTCCGGTGCGACTTTCCAACAGGACAACGCTCGTCGGCATACTGCGGCTGTCACGTCGAGAGCTTGTCTTCAAGGCATTGACATTCTGCCATGGCCAGCCGTATCGCCGGACCTATCGCCAATTGAAAACGTGTGGGATGCTATCGGACGCGCTCTCCACACTCCACCCTCTACTGCACAATATGCAGGAACTGCGTAAAAAGATTCAAGCTGCATGGGATGGCTTATCGCAGGACACAATTAGGAATCTGTAGAACTGTATGTCGAGACGTATGGAATGCTGTGTGGGCAAACATGGCGGCCCGCTGCCATAATGAGAGACACTACTTATTGGTGTGTAGCTCAATAAATATTGCCCATCATATCAGTCTTAACGTTTAATCATTTATTGTTCCTGGTAACCTTTACCTTCCTCCCGAATAGCATTGCAATCCGACACATCCTTCTGAATGCAACTATTTCTTTGAGATGTGTCCATGTATACCATCATCATCATTGTCAACCATTATTAATCCACTGATGGGTGAAGGTTTCCCCAAGTTTCTTTCACAAAGCTCTGTCTTGAGCCACACTCCTCCTTGTCACTCAGACAGGTGTTCGCATTTAATCCACTCTTCCCCCACGTGGTCTTCTTCTGGCTCTTTTTTGTCCCTTGGTATCTAGTCAAATATATCTGCTGTCCATCAGTGGTATGTTCTTCTGCAGTGTACCCATCCGATTGCCATTTCAGGGATTTTACTGTGATCGTCATGTCCTCCACTCTTGTCATTTTCCTGATCCACTTGTTCCTCTTCTTATCTTTCCTGGTTGCACCAATCATTTATCTCTCCATGTTTATTTTAGTTATATGCAGCTTTTGTATGGATTTTTCAGTTAAGGTCCATGTCTCTGTTCTGTACGTAAGAACTAGAAGGACGCAATGATTAAGTACTTTTGTTTTAAGGCATAATGGATATATTGGCTTTGAGAATTGTATTATTTCTTCCGAAAGCTCTGCAGCCAATTTTCATACGCCGATTAATTTTCTTCATTAATGTGAGCCTCACTTGATATCTGTTACCCAAGGTAAATGTAGTTAATGGTTACCTCCAAATTTTCCCCATCAATCGATAAATCCTCATTTCTTGTATAACTATTGTGCATCTTCATGCGTGGCATCATGTTTTACGTCCTTGCTCTCTATACATATATCCCTCACCAGGGTTTAATGTGTCCTTTTATTCACAATGTGGGGTCGAAAGATCAAATGTGTTTTTTAACTTAATAAATTTTAAAACTTTTGATCGTGTAACTGACGGATTTTTAATCATTGAATGGTTCTATTCGCACGAAATCAATCCTCTTGTGTCTTGTCATTCTACATCAATTTTGTTTTCTGAAAGTTCATTTTCAATCTTATATTTTTATTCTTGACAGCACGTTCCTGGGTCATAATCTGCAGCTCTGACAGGGAAGTTGCAAAAGCAGCTATGCCAATTGTAAAGGAATGTGAGTTACATAACCTCCATTACAGTGGCGCATGTTCGAGGCTAGCCGTGAAGCCTAGAGAATGCACAAATAAAAGTCAATTAAATATACTCGAATAAAAGCCAATTATCAACGGTATTAAGATATCCCGATGCTTTCGCTGCGAAAAAAACACACGTGAGGGTTCGCTTTTTTGACTCAGTCTGACGAGCGAAGACCAACGGCATAACGGAACCAGCCCTTCCAGAGTCTTCGCTGTTCTGATTTTGAAGACCTTCCATACGATCGCTGGCTAGCGTTTCCATGACAACACGAATGAGCTGGTCGAGGGGAATAGGCCATTGTTTTGGGCAACGGTTCGCTCAGAAAAGAGAAGGCTTAGACATCACCAGTCACTCTCGTGCTCCCGCCCGTAACAGTAGGTGTTTTGCAAGAGTTGTGTCAGTTTGTGTGAAGTATCAATGAATTAGAATTAGTGATATTATATCTTAAATTCTTGGCTTTGTTGGATACAAACTGGTTTGATAAATTTTGTAAAAGCTTCCCTGACGTCTACTGTCAGAACTTAAATAACTCTGTGTTTCAAATTTTGATACAGCTTGACTAAAACATGAATTAAAGTTGTTTTATTCCCCTGATGAATACAAAATCAAATCAGTAAGAGACATTGCCTGTTACATAAAGTTGAATAAATTGGACATAGTTTTTAGTGAGGCGTACAAATTAACAGACCTAATATTTAAGTTCCCATCAACAACTGCAACTGCTGAAAGAAGTTTTTCTGCATTAAAAATAATCAAGATATACAGTATATTAGAGCCGCACAAGGACATGTACATTTCAGCAACTCAGCTGATTTGTCAATAGAGAAAAACATTCTTTTTAAATATGAAAAGGACTCGGAAGAAACTTTTTATGAAAACGTAACACTCAAGTTCACACAAAATGAAAGAAGAATGGAGTTCATGCACAGGTAAGGTATTCAAATCCTAATCCTCGTAATTATTCAGTAGCTTGTACCGAAAATAAGTTACTTATATTATTCAATAATCAAAAATTAAACTTCGTATATAAAAAACAGTACTGTGAGGGGAGGGGGTGGGGGGATAGCCTAGGTCTCGGACCCAAGTTACGCTCTTTGCTCTGTTAATCTTTATATAATTGTTTTCCCAGTTCAGTGATTGAAATACGTTTTGCAATGGTGCCATTGAAGAGTTTAAGAGATATGGTCATTTTGTCTCACTCCCTTTACAATTTTTGTTGGTGCTGTATCGGAAAATAACCAAACCTTTGCACTTGCATTTTCATAGATGTTATTATAAGGCAAAGGTATGCATCTTTAATATTATAGTACTCTGTAGTAGAATCGCGGTGACGGCCAACGTACGTCGCAGATTTTATTTGGGTCTTGCAGACCAAAACGATATCTCCAAAACCCTATTAGATTCTCTCTTGCAGACGTCTGAGCATGGATGCAAAAGTTTCATCTTCAGAGGCGATTCTGTTTATTTTAAAACTTCCGGAAATCGGAAGTTAGTCGGAGGGAAGATTTCTCTCGTAATCGAATGTTTTTCCTCTCGATGTTTCCTCTGCCTGGTATCATTGTTAACTAACATTTTATTGCATAAATGTTAGTGTTTCAGTTTGAAAATTGAAGAAACAATTTCCGAAAACGGAAGTTAGACGAAGCCCTCTAATCTTTAATTATATTCCTTGCGATGTTCCTTCTTTTCCTTTATTATTGTTAAATGTCATTTTATTCAATAAAAAATTGTATTTCAGCAAGAAAATCTAGGAAATTATTACAAAAACTAGAGTTGTATAGAGCGATTTTTTTTCCGATAATCGTAAAATGGAAGCAAACAATTTCTATAACGGAAACTAAAGGCAGCGAAGATTTTCCCGCAATCGATTTTATTCTCTTCACGGTGTTCTTCCTGCACTGTATTATTGTTTAAATGTATATTTATTAGTTAAACGTTCATATTTAAGATCGAAAATCGGAAAAAAATGCACCCAAAAGGGATGTTGGACGGAGCAAAGATGTCTCCGGTAATCCTTCCCTTTTTTTTTTTTTTAGTAATATATAGGTTAGGCATTTTTTAGGCAGACGAAATATAAGGCAGTCAGTTCTTTTTTTCTCTCTCATTTTTTTTAATTACCGTTCAACATTTTTTTCATTTTGTATTTAACTTACCCATTGACTGACCACAAATTATTTTGTTGTACTATAATATCTGTCGCAGATTGATCAGGAACTTTCTATTAGGGGGTCGTAGTGTTTCAAATCTACATAATTAAAACACAAGGACGTTTCTTTCTACAATCCTCCAGCGTCGCCCACAGAATCAATTTTCATGTTGTTTTTTTAGATGAAAACTACTGACCCACAGATTTGTCATCACTAAATTTTGGTGTCATAAGTCATTTTTTATGTTACCATGGCATTTTCTTTGTACAACCCGCCGTTCGCTATTCTGGCCTTCGTTCTCGCTTCAGTTCTCGCAGCGCCATCTTCCTTTCTGCTGAGGTCGGACATGGAACTGAGCCCTCCGCTATCAACTACGTATTTGTAATTATCCGAATCTGTTCAGTAGTTTTCGAGATTAGTAAAAAAAATATTTCGTATATTATCGTGAACTACTTTCTTTCACGTTGGGGGTGATCAGGTTGTATGCAAACAAAGCGAAACGATACACGGGAATTCAGGAACTACTTGAAACCGATCGGATTCGGTAGTACAGCCAAAAATAATAAAAAATAATAAAAATAATAATAGAATATAATAAAAAATAAATGAAATAGCCTATGTTCACCGAAAAGGAATACGTTTTCCAACGGTGTAAGAATTATCCAAATGGGTTCAGCAGTTCTCGAGGTTACCTCAAACACGAAAACAAAGTTTCCCACTTTATATATTAGTACAGGTTATACACAGTAGAGTCACATTATTGTGACCACCTCCTACTTTTGACGCTACCAATGAAAGTGACCACCTCCTACTTTTGATGCAGCCAATGAAAGAAGGCACGTGTCGTGAGCTGGCTTGGAGGGTACATAAGGTGTGCTGTTGGCATTCTGAAAACATATTACTCGTTGCTGTCATGGAGAAAAGGAGCGATTTATCAGATTTGCAAAAAGGGATGATTATCGGTTTTTGGGCTAAGAGTGGCAGCATTTCTGAAACAGCGCAGTTTGTGAACTGTTCGTGTGCTGCTGTGGTGAAAGTGTAGCGTGATTGAACAAATGGCATCATTGCGAATAAGCGACGTGGAAACTGCGTAACACCAAGTGTCATTGATGTGAGAGATGAACGTCGGCTTTCAAGGCGAGTCAGGCCGGATCGAAACGCTACAGTGGAGCAACTCACTGGTCGAATGAACCATGGGGTCACTGGAAGTGTGCCTAAAACGACAGTTCAGGAAACCCTGCTGTCGTATAGGGCTCCGATACAGACGAATGGTCGCTTCACCTTTGCTAACGGAGGTGCATCGGCAGGAAAGGCTTACATTTGAACGGCAGTACCAGAATTCGACCTCCGCTGATTGGCAAAGGATTGCCTTTTCCGATGAGTCACATTTTCTGCTTCATCGAACGGATGGACGTTGGCGTATTATGCCAGAAACATCGGAGAACAAACACTCTTTAACCATTGCTGGAAGAACACAAGCTGACGGGGGCAGCGCTATGGTCTGGGGAATGTTTTCGTGGCATTCTCTGGGTTAACTCATACCTGTAGAAAGCACTACGAACCGAATTCGTTATGAATCCATCCTTGCAGACTACGTACACCCATATGCATGCTGACTGTCTTCTCTGGTGCGGATGGGATCTTCCAGAACGACAATGCGACGTGTCCCACAGTTAGAAATGTCCAAGAGTGGTTGCAAGAGAACGATCGAGACTTCAAAGTACTTCATTGGCCCCCTACTTCTCCAGACTCAAACCCAATCCAGCATCTGTATGACAACCACGATCGTGTTGTTCGCTCTATGAATCTTGCACCAGGCACCCTCCAAAAACTGTCAGATGCACTGCTGCCAGCATGGCTCCAGATACATGTGAACACCTTCCAGCAGCTTATTGAGTCATTCTCAACCCGTCTAGCTGCTGTCCGCGCTGCACTCGGCGGTTACTCTGGATATTAGCTGGTGGTTACAATAATGTGACGCAACCGTGTATAACTGTGAATATTATGAACATTTTCTTGTTGGTGACTCTTCTTATACACTGCAAATTAGTAATTCAATCGCATATTATAGTTATGAATTTAATTACCATTCGTGCTATATGACGAGAAAAAAATTCTGTCACAACTTTTTCAACCTTGCATGGCAGGGTTACGGACTAGAACATCATAAATTCTGATAATTTCAAGGAAATAATGGCCTTTTCATAATCAGTAAAAGTCATACTTAATGGGGTTTAATATTCCGTCGTTCTTTATATATAAAGAACACAAAGCCCAAATTCACTGTCATTAAGAAAAGGAAAGAGTTAAATGGTCGAAACATGATACTGAAAAGGAAAATACGGAAAAAAATTATTGACTTCAATACATGGTATTTAAAAAAAAGAAAGTATTTTTATTCAAAGTGGAATCCATTTTTTAATTTCCCAGATAGAACTGTATGCTGAGGATTTATTAATCGTCTTATGGTGTGAACAGGAAAAGAAGGCAGACCCTCAGTTTTATCGCTCATTTTCACTGGTATAAACTCAAAATTTGTCGCCCATTCGTGAAGAAGGCGAATTTCTATTTCGAATTTTTGTTTAGTTTGCTTCTTATACTTAATCTCGGTCATGAAAGCATTACGTTTCCTTTCTCAGCAATGGGTGAAACTAAAAACTCAGTTACTGTAATGTTAAAGAGATGGCTCGCTAATGTAAAGAGTGATATTTCATTAAAGTTTTATACAGGAAATTTTGTGGGACTGGAAACATATGCAATACCGCCAAGACTGTCCGTTAGGGAATTATGTTTCTAAAAGATTAACAAGTTAGTAAAATCATGCAATGCATTGATTATAATACGCTTTTCAACATACCAGAAATCATTACTCAAATTATGAGGATAATGGCTGTGGAATAAATTTCGGCCCTGTGCCCTGACCTTTGATCCCATTTCGAATATATTCTACAGAACCGGTTCAGTATACCTCCGAAATAACATGATAAAGTTTTGTCGCAATGGGAGCATTTTAACGTAAGTTATGATGCATAAGGGCTATGGAAGTGATTCCGCTTCTATGTCCTAACCGTTGACACCATTTCGCCCATTTCCAATAGGGTTTATCCGCAGGTAGTCCCCTACGATATACTAAAATTTCATCGAAATCCAACCTTTTTTACGTTAGTTATGACACATAACAACAGTGGAATGGATCCAGCTCCTATGTCCTGACCTTTGACCCCGTTTCGTTCACTTTCAATAAGGTTCCTTCCCAAGTGATCCCCTTCCACATACTAAAAGTTCATCGAAATCTAACGATTTTTACACGAGTTATCGTGCGGCCGGGTATACGCACACAACGCGTGACGTAATGAAGCAGATGAGAATCGCGACCATCTGCTCGAAAGAGTGTGACGACATAAAACTTTAATAGGATTCCCACACAACGTGTGACGTAATGAGACAGATGGCGTGACCGCGCGCAACATCTTAAGCGCGATATTGTGTCGTCATAAGATTTCTAAGCATGGGCAACATTAATGGGACGACGCCATGGTTATTTAACCGACTAAACGAATTTTCCTAAAGTCGAGATCAAGCTAAATCGATTTCTAGTACCAGAAAACGGTAGGTTAACAACTTTCATCAAAATCCTTAGAGACGTTTCCAAAATAAAATTTACATACATACAAAAATTGCTCCTTTAATAGTATGGGATAAGGGTGATGGAATGGATCCCGATCCTATGCCCTGATATTTTACTCCATTTCGTCCAGTTTAAAAAGGGTTCGTCCGCAGGTTGTCCCCTACCACATACTAAAATTTCATCGAAGTCGAACCATTTTTACGCACGTTATGACGCATAAGGGCAATGGAATGCATCCCGCTCCTATGTCCTGACCTTAGACCCCACTTCACCCATTTTCAATAGGGTTCATTCCCAGGTGGTCCCCTACAATATACTAAAATTACATCAACATGGAACCATATTTACGCAAGTTATGACGAATAAGGGCAATGGAATGGATCCCGCTCCTATGCCGTGACCTTTGACCCCATTTCGTACCTCGTGCGGGCGTCCTGTTAAAAACGTTGCCGCTGGCAGGTCCTACAGGTAAGGGAGGACTACAGGCTCCAAAACGTCGGAGATGTGACAGTGGCTATTGAGTGTACCGGCGATGCGTACCAGAGGGGTGCGGGTGTCATATCCAATTGTGCCCCAAACCATAACGCCAGGCGACGGACCGGTATGGCGATGCATAATGCAGGCGTCATACAGTCTTTCGCCGTGGTGCTGCCACACGCGGATCAGACAATCGTGGTGTCGCTGGCAGAATCGAGATTCGTCGGAGAAGACAATGTCCTGCCATTCCGTAGTCCAGGTGCGGCGTTCAACGGCCCACTGCCACCGCACTCGCCGGTGGAGTAACGTCAATGGTAATCGGAGCAATGGGCGCCGTGTGACAAGTCCCCGCTCCTGCAGACTTCGTCGAACGGTACGTGCTGACATAGGTTGTTGCGCAACACACCCTAATTCCTGCGCTAACGTTTGTGATGTGGCGGTGCAAGCCATCAATGCCCGCCGCACAACATGCCGGTCCTCTCGTTCGGTAGTGTGCTGCGGCTGCGGCAATCGCTCACGTCGGTGCGTCCGTCCCTCCTGCACCCACCGAATCCATACTCGCTTCACTGTGGCTGGATGTCGTCCCACACGGGCGCCGATGTCTCGGTACGATAAACCTCTGTCGCGATAAGCCACTATTCGTCCTCTGTCGAACTCCGAAACGTGCTGGAATGACTGCCGTATTCTTCGACGAGGCATCAGGAAGCTTCCCACGCACAGGTCCGAAAACACAACACACTTCTACTACTTACACCCTGCCTTCTGTGCACCCTTCTTATAGTGCTTCTCGGTGGCGTGCCGGGCTCACATGATTTGCATATGCCCTGCAATGCTAATCGTTTGCATGTCCTCTCGCGGTCGACGCATGCTGCGAATTTCAGGCCAATCGGATGCTTCCTTCTTGGTGTTGCATTTTGGGTGGCCAGCAGTGTAAATTTATTTAAGTGCTTACACATTGCATTTGTTGGCGTTACCGACGACTACACCAAGACACCGTCCGGTACCTACTAAGTGAAATTAAATCATAGTAACAAACAATAAGGTTTACTAATTCGTGGCATTGAGCCGTTCCTAGGTAGGTGGATTAATAAATGTTATTGTCGTAAAACAAATAAAAAAAGATATTTGAGTCATAAAAGTAAGTATTTACTAAACTATGGCTGCGGAAATAGCAAGTTTTTGACTGTTTGGTTTTTCAAAAACAGTTTTCATTATTATTAATACATACTCGTATTATTCAGATTTGGACTAAGATAAGAAAAGACCCTGGCGCTCATGAAATGTGATATAGCTACGAAAGTACACCCGCTCAGGCGAAAGCTAAAAACTGACCTAACAATAAAAATAAAAGTACAATTTTAAGTGTGTTTGAAAAGGGCGGATTGTAACGTTCGGTCAAGGATATCAACAGGTTACCCTTTATTCCATCGTGTTCTGCATCATTTTAAAGCGCTCGTCAATAGCAGGTAACCCGTACATTAGTCTAAATGAAGCCAAATTTAGCTACGATGTACCGTTTTCATAACATCAAAAATGCATTTTTGTAATGGCTTTCATCTCATTTGCTATAGGTTCCCGTAATTTAAGCAGGTTGCAATCAGTTAATGTAACGTCTATGTAAAACCTGGTGAAATAATATTCGGCGATAGTTTACCAAAATATTTTGTTGTGTAACAATGAAATTAATCATAATTGCATCACTTCATTGGGCAGCATTCGGACATCAGATTCCAACAATAGATTTGATTACTTCCGTTACCCATTTTCGTTGCATCCAATTTTATTTCTTGGGATCTACTGTAGGAAAAGATACATAGCATCACAGAACGGTAAAAGCGGGAACCTCAACTGTAGTTATTCACAAGAAATTAAAATTTAACAAAAACGCATCAAGAAAGCAGAATCATATTTTAATGGAAACTTAATATTATACGTTGCGCTGTATACCTTTCATTGTATGATTCTTGTAAAATTTTAGAAAGTGTCCCTTCTCACTAATATTATAATAGGGTTAGTTCTTCATCTAGAAAGCGCCCTTTATGCGGATCCACGTTCTCCAGTCTTTCCTGTCTTCTGTGAACTGGCATTTTAATTTCTTCACGTTCAAGTTAATTTTAACACAATCCATCCATTTCGTCTTAAGGTTTTCTCTATGGATCTCCATGTCCATAACTCTTCGTCTCACGCATTTTTTCCCTTTCTAAAAGTATGACTCTGCTATAGCGCGGTATTTCGACTTGAACAATTATAACGAAGTGAATTTCTCCGTCATTTTTATCCGCGCCAGGATTCGAACCCGGGTCCCCTCATTCCGGAATAAGTTGCTCTACCAATTGAGCTACGCGGACGTTTAATTCTGATTCCTATCTGCCTTTATGTCGTGTGCGTCCTTCTGGCAGGTACGTCACATCTCCTGGTACGTTACATCATCTCCCCTTTATTATTTTTTTCGAAGTGCTGGAGAAGGGATTCTCTTATTTTTCCTATCTCGCGGTGTGGAAAGAACATCCCACCAATGCGAGATTTTGAACGGTCGGGTCATCCGGATAGTTCGGGCGCCGTTATAACGAAGTGAATTTCTCCGTCATTTTTATCCGCGCCAGGATTCGAACCCGGGTCCCCTCATTCCGGAATAAGTTGCTTTACCAATTGAGCTACGCGGACGTTTTATTCTGATTCCTATCTGCCTTTATGTCGTGTGCGTCCTTCTGGTAGGTACTTCACATCTTCTGGTACGTTACACAATGTTTAAAACTTTTGTCCCATTAAATGTTGACTTTTCACTTCTATTCCTATTCACTCTAGTGACATCATAAATACACGTCACCATTTTAATTTTAGCAACACGTAGCTAATTCTCCAAATACAACGGCCGTTCCTGAAAACCCAAGAGTAAAATCCCACAAAATGAAGAAATATAGGCACAGAAAACTATATGTTGTTCTTTCTCAAATTATTTTCCCTCGGATGATATGCAACGTCCCCATCGATCCGTGAACTTTTCAAAGCATGTGGCGAAGGCATTTTGTGGAAGATGCTTTAGTGACCACTGTACAGCTTGAATAACGTCAGCACCTGTGTTGAATGTTGCACCACGGAACTTCTCCTTCATTGTTGGAAACAAACAGAAATCGCAGGGGGGGGGGCGAGGTCAAGGCTGTAGGCAGGCTGTGGCATGATTTCAATACTGTATTCCGTAAGAAACTGGTGAACACAAGCGCCACATATGTGAGGGCGTCATCCAGGTGTAGGATCCAACTGACCACAAGAACGGGTCGCTTAATCGATATGTGTCGACACAAACACTTCAAGACTGAAATGTTATAACAGTGTTAGTTCGTACCGCATGGTGGTAGACTACAGCTTTATGATCAAAGAAAATTATCATCATCACCTTCCCAGCTGATTTGGTTTGACGGACTTTTTTTCGTAGGAGGCGAGCCTGTGCATTTCCAGGCTCTCCGTGTGCGCTTCGTGGTAGTGGACCCACGTTTGATCTACAGTTATTACTGTGTTCAGAACCTTTGGATCCCTTGCAATTATCTGTCTCCACTCATGACAAACATGAACTTTGGCTAACAATTGTTCGCTCGTCAGGTGATGAAGTGCTCATCTGGACTACACACGAAGCAGCAGTAATTTGTCGCTTAGAATACGGAATACTGACGTTTTGGAAACATTAGTTGACGTCGCTTTGATTTCACACGTCATTCGTTGATCGTCTTGCAGGATTGCCCAAACAGTGTTAACAATACGCTCCGTAACAACACTTTCATGACGACCAAGCGTAAGAGCTTGTTCTGCAGATGAAAGCCCTTTTTTGAAATCATGGTGCCATCTAAAAATCGTTGACTCACACAAACTTTGATCTTCGTAAGCTTTTTTCATTAAATCAGTTATTTCTGTAGCCGTTTTACCCAAACGATAGCAAAAATTTATCGCACAGTGCATTTCACTTATTAACTCTGAATCACTCACCTTCATAGTTGTATGTCGAAATTTAGACGTACCTTAAACAATTGCGCAGAAACCTAAACTAGAATCGTCTGCCACGGCTTATAACTGTTACAATCGATACCCCTTTAATTCAGTTAGTCCTCTGCGTGATTACGTTTTCCTTTCGCAATGTTGCCAACTCAAAAAAAAAAACATACTCTCAATTTTTATGGAACGGCCGTTGTATGTTGTCATTGGTCTATTTAGTAAGTGTTGTATCACCTCAGCATTAAAAACCCAGCTTTTGATCGTCATTTCTGTCCTCCGATTAGGCTGTAGAATTCCTAATATTTTTCTCTAGATAACCCATCTGGCTTTTACTCTGCTGTCCATTTTTTTACGCTTTCCAACCTTAGGTTGAAGAAGCGTATATGCTCCAGTTTTGTCCGTCTGTCTGTCTGTCCGCACGATAACTCACGTAAAATTTTTTCGATATTGATGAAATTTTAGTATGTAGTAGGGGACAACCTCTGAAAGAACCCCATTGAAAATGGGCGAAATGGGGTCAAAGGTGAAGATATAGGAAAAGATCCATTCCAACGCCCTTATGCGTCATAACTTATGTAAAAATGCTTTGATTGAGACAAAACTTCCTCATGTTGTTCCGGAGATGTACTGAACCGGTTCTGTTTAATATAATCGAAGTGGGGTCAAAGTTCAGGTCACAGGAGCGAGATTTATTCCACAGCCTTTATCCTTATACAGTAACTTGACTGAAAATACTTCTATTGCGACAAACCTTTGGTATGTTGTTTCGGAGATATAGTGAACGAATTCTCTTTAATATCATAGAAATGGGGTCAAAGTTCAGAGCACAGGATCAAGATTTATTCCACAGCCATTATCCTCATAACTTGACTAAAAATACATCTATTGCGACACAACTTTGGTATGTTGTTCCGGAGGTATACAGAACCAATTCTGTTTAACATCGTCGAAATGGTGTCAAAGGTCGGGGCACAGGATCGAGATTTACTCCACAGCCATTATCCTCATAACTTGAGTAATAACTCGAGTAATGATTTTTGGTATGTTAGAAAGCGTATAATAATGAATCCATTGCGTGATTTTACTAACGTGTTCAGTTCAGATGTCAGTTTTCCTTCAATCTGACATTTGGATCTTCTCTCGCCATCTAATGCTCGTTTTCAGTTTCCCAGCTCCAGAATTTCTTCTGCTCCAATTTTACTGTCAAGCAAATAACACCACTTCTTCTTCAGACATCATGCTTCACGATGGGTGAACGTTCATTTGCCGATAGTGGGATTCGAACACGCATCTTCCTACGGTTGAGCGGCTGTTCTCCGAACTGAATTATGCCGAAAAGCTTATCGCTGCTATGTTGTCGATTTGACACACACTTCCCATCATTCCACCCTCCTTGAGAAAGGCAGTGGTGCCAAATCGCTCAGCAGGTTTCGTGCTAACGGACAGCAATTTGTATTGCAAAAGTATTTAGTATTATTTATGTACGTTGGGCGGAAGGACCATCACATATTAAAGATGCTTGGTCTCAAAGACTAAAGTCTTGTGACTATTATATATATTAAGATAATACAACGTAGTTTTTCACAAATATTTATTTTTTCAAGTCGACCACGGTTTTGCTGGGTATTGACCCAGCTTCATCCGACGAATGGGACGTAAATATTCAAATTGTATATGATATCGTAAATGGTGTTTACAGTCATGGGTTAGTTGCTTCCACGCGCTTGATAGAAATGGGGTGGATGCCATGTCATTAACAAGTTGCGAAGACTTCTGATATAAATGGAAAGCTTCCAAAATATCAAGTTTGTTGGTTGAATCTGGCTTTTCAATTAGTTTTGCTTCTAATTTTTAGTTAATTCCTCTTTGAAGAAGCAAAATTAATTGAAAAGCCAGATTCAACCAACAAACTTGATATTTTGGAAGCTTTTCATGTTATCAGAAGTCTTTGCAACTTGTTAATGATATGGTATCTACCCCATTTCTATCAAGCGCGTGGAAGCAACTAACCCATGACTGTAAACACCATTTAAAATATCATATACAATTTAAATATTTACGTCCCATTCGTCGTGATGAAGCTGGGTCAATACCCAGCAAAACCATGGTCGACTTGAAAAAAAAATATTTGTGACAAACTACGTTGTATTATCTTAATACGCATCGCATATTATTTTTCAATCGTCATGGCCAGAAAATCATTTTATCATTTGGGTTCCAATATAATCTTTCTTTGCCCTCAGTGGAATTCGAACCCACAACCTGCTGTTCCATAGTGGCTCTTCTACCAATTGATTCGCACCGACAGGATTACTTCTGTTTCATTGTATATTCGATTCATGCGTCACAGGTGCTACTTTCCTCACTCCAGTTGTTTTCACATCTAAAACAATACCAAATATGAATAGACTTTGTGACGATTCCAGCTGTAGTACAGCTCTCACAACATAATTTTGTATCTTCCCTACGCTACTTCTGGTGAAAAACTCGAATCTCTGTAGATTTTAATTATCTCCTACTCTTTCTTTATCAACTCTACCTCTATAAACACAATATTAAATATACAACGGCCGTTCAATAAAAACTGAGAGCAATTGGAGAACAAAAACAATATTTTAATATTAATCGAAGTATGCTCCTTCTGAAGCTACAACTTTACCCCATCTTTCGGGCAGTGAACGTATGCCCCGAAGGAAGAATTTGGTTCCTTGGAAGAGATCCAGTTGTCCAGCCAATTCTTGATGCCTTCATAAGAACTAAACCGTTCTCCAAAAGGTGCTGACTGCATAGACCGGAACAAATGGTAATCCGATGGTGCAATATCTGGCGAATATGGCGGGTGGGGTAGAACTTCCTAGTCCGATCCTTCAAGGTACTTTTTCACAGGTCGAGAAAAATGTGGTCCTGCGTTGTCATGCTGTAAGATGACTTTGTTGTGTCTATTCTCCCATTCCGGCCGTTTTTGCGTGAGAGCTCGTTTTAAATGCATTAATTGGGTTCGACACCGATCACCAGTAATAGTTTCTGACGGTTTCAGCAGTTCATAGTGGATCACGCCCTTCTGGTTCCACCAGATACACAGCATTACCTTTGAACCATGGATATTGCGTTTTGGCGTTGAAGGACCTGATTTACCTGGCTTTATCCATGCTTTCTGCCGTTTAGGGTTATCGTACCATATCCATTTCTCGTCGGCAGTAATAATACGATGGAAAAAAACCTTTTTCTTTTTGCCTTTGAAGCAGCAATCCGCAAATGGTTTTTCGACGTTCAAGGTCTCTTTCCCGCAAAGCATGTGGATCCCAATTCCCTTCTTTTTGCACCATTTCCATGGCAGCTAAAGGTTGTGAAATGCATGGTTGACTAACATTTAATGCTGCTGTAAGTTCTTTTTGGATCTGGCACCGATCCTCATCAAGTAAAGCTTTCAATTCGGCATTAGCAATTTTTTTGGGTGGTCCAGAACGTTCTTTATCACTGACATCGAAATCGTTCCTTTTTAATCATCTAAATTAATACTTACATGTTTTTGTGGATGGAGAATGTTCACCATAGATTTCTGACATTAAGCAATAGCTGTCGGCAGCACTTTTCTTGACAATAAAGTAATGCAGTAACACTTCCCGCAAATGCTGTTTTGTCGGGACGAAAGTTGCCATTTTCCATCGAGTAAAACAAATACGTCTTCGCACATCAATCGAACTTCGTATACAGACTCTGACAGCTGACGTCTTGTACTGCGACATCGCAGTGTTGCCACCTTAAACTAAATGCGAGCAGTAATAACTATGACACCGAACGGAAATCCCTCAAAACTTATTCTTTCCCAAAATATTTTCCCTTGGATGATATGCAACGGTCCCATCGTTCCGTCAACTTTTAAAAGTATGTATCGAAGACATTTTATGGAAGCTGCTTTAGCAACCCATGTACATCTTCAATAACATAAGCATCTGATTCGAATAGTTACACAACGGAACTTCTCCTTCATTGTTGGAAACAACCAGAAATCGCACGAGGTGAGGTCATGATTGCAGTCAGGCTGTGGTATGATTTCAATACTGTATTTCTTAAGAAACTGGTGAACACAGGCAGCCACAATTGAGAGGGTGCTATCATGGTTTAGGCTCAAATAGCCCACAAGATCCGGTCGCATAATCGATATGTATCGTCGCATACGCTTCAAGAGTGAAATGTAATACTCAGAAGTCACAGTAATTTGTGGAGGAACGGCATGCTGGTAGACTACACCTTTATGATCAAAGTAAATTATCATCATCGCCTTCCCAGCTGATTTGTTTGGCGGACTTATTTAGAAGGAGGTGAATCTGTATATTTCCAGACACTAGTTGCACGCTTCGTCAGGGGTTTGAAACAGTGAACCCATATTCTCTCGGCAATTGTTACTGTGTTTAGAAAGTTTGTGGATCCTTTGCAATTAGTTTTTATCCTCATGACACAACTGAACTCTGGCTAGAAGTTGTTCTCTCGTCAGGTGATGAAGTACCCATCTGGAATACCCACAATGCAGCAGTAATTTGTTGCGTAGAATGCGGAATGCCGACGTTTTTTAAATATTAGTTGACCTCGCTATGCTTTCCAAACGTCATTAGTCGATCGTCTTGCAGGATTGCCCTAACAGTGTTAACAATACGCTCCGTAACAACACTTTCAAGACGACCAGGCGTAGGAGCTTGTTCTGCCGATGAAATCGCTTTTTTGAAAACATGGTGTTATAAAAAAATCGTTGATTCACCTAAACATTTATCTTTGTAAGCTTTTTTGATTAAATCAATTCTTTCTGAAGGCGCTTTACCCAAATGATAGCAAAATTTTATCGCACAGTGCATTTCACTTCTTAACTCTAAAGCACTTACCTCCGTAGCTGTATGTCGAAATACAGACGTGCCTTAAACAATTGCGCAAAAACAAAACCAGAATCGTCTGCCATGGATAATAACTGTTTCAATAGATACTTCTTTAACTCAGTTAATTGCCTGTGTAATTGTTCTTACCTTTCGCACTGTTGCCATCTCAGAAAGAATTATTCTCAGTTTTTCTGGAACCGCCTTTGTACCTTGCCGCTGGTCATTGCAGAATATATTCACTCACAGAAAATCAGATGTCGTAACTTTGTTTGCATTGTGTGCAATATAAATACAGCATGAATTAATGGAAATCGGAGAACGAAATTTGCGCACCTAGAAGAAATCATGCTGCAATCGCGAAACTTTGCAAATAGCTAGAGTGTGTGCTCGCATGTAAATGATCCACGTTTTGTTCGATTGTGCATATCCGCACACCCTGTGGTGGCGCTGCAAGCACTAACCGGCATGTAGTCGATACCCCATGAATGCGAAAAGCGCCGGCCGACGCAAGCAACAATACAGAGTGACATGGATGCCGGGTAGACGCCAGAGACATCGATTTACTCCACTTACAGACTTTGAGAGAGACCTGATCATCGGGCAGAAAACCTCCGGGTAGCCGGCGCGCCGTATAGCCCGCCACTTGGTTCGTTCTGACCATACCGTCCGACTGTGCTTGGAGCAGTGGACACGTGACGGCAGTGTCACACGGTGCAGCGACTCTGGACGGGCCAGGAGGACCACCTGTAGAGAGGATCGACGGATCGAGGGCTAGGCGCGAACGGATCCCACGGGGACCCGGTTCACTATATAGGCTGATGTAGCGGCTTCTGATTGCCCACAAACTATTTCCGGACGCCTCTCGGAAGCGAATCTGCGATCCCAACGCCCTTTACGTGTGCTGCCATTCACACCGGAACATCGCCTGCTCCGTGTGCAGTGGTTCCAGGCCAGAGCGACGTGGAACGCCACAGACTGGTGATGTGTGGTGTTTAGCGATTAGTGCCGCTTCGTTTTGGGGACAGATGATCATCGTGTCCGGGCGTGGAGGTTCCCGGGACAGCGGTACAATCCCAACCTCGCTTCGAGCGCCTCACCTCTCCCACTGCTGGCATTGTGGTCTGGGGTGCCATAGCCTATGATAGTAGATCAGATCTAGTAATGGTACGAAGATCATTGACGGTCCAGCGGTATGTGGATGAGATCCTACGGCCTATATGCTCCCACTCTTGGTCGGAATTCCAGGTGCGCTATACCACCAGGATAATGCCCGTCCACTCACGGTTCGGGTTGAAAACGACTGCCTACTAGGGTGGGGCGTAAAACCCTTTTTTTTTTAATTTGAAACGTCACCATGTGCAATAATTGCAATTTCATTACTGAAATGACCGCCCGAAATATGGATGACATTATTCGATATCTTAACTTTCCCCAAAAACCTTCAAATTTGAAAGTTTTAGGGAAAAATGCTTTAAAAAGACCCGCTGTCTCCATTTTGTAAATATAAAAAAATATTGTATCACCATGTTATTTAATATCACCTTTGAGTGCATAAACAGGGGTAAAAATTCAGCAGACGTGAGTTAATTTCTTTAGCTTCCCCAGTTCCCTTAAAGTATGTAATTTTTTGAGAAAAATGGTATGATAAGTTGCGTAAGCTTCAAGTTCGACAGCAGCCTTACCTTTACCAATGTGGGCTTAATATTAACAATCCCACCTTCCCCCTTCCTCTCATACTTTCTGGAAACCTCGTGGTGATTTTCTGAAGCACAGCTTGCGGCCTTTCGCCCTCCTTTGTTTTTGTTACTTTCTTCACCTCACTCCTTCCCTCACAGCGCAGCTCTCTTTGCGATCTCCTGAGTCATCTCATCACAGCAGCACAGATTCTTTGGGAGAGGGTGTTGATTGGTGTTGCGTCATAATGATGGAAAAGTTTCTTTCACGCCTAGTGGCGATGATTGGAGCGTACCGGCATTTTCGTTTTGTCGTTTAACAACTTAAGATGGCTGAAACAAGAAATAAAGCTGATTGCCCTATCCTTGGGTGTTATAAAAATATGCATGAAAATTGTTGCCTATGTACGAAGATGTAATGCGTCATTACTACCTTGTGCGGAATATTCTTAGGGAGGAAGGTGCAAGTCATGAGCCTGCTGCAACAGACATAGCAAGTATTGTCGCGGACAAAGTGCTGAGTATATGGAAGAAAACATCTCTTCCGATATCGCTCCACAAATCAGTTGTAAAGCGTATTACAGCATACAACACTGAAATTCAAAAGCCGAAAAAAACATGCTCCAAGAATGGATAAAACCTACCTGAAGAAGGTTGAACAATTTCGTGCAGATTCGCAACGTATCTTTGACAAATGCTCGTGCAAGCGCGAATGTTTTAGAAGTTGCAAACGCAGCTGTGCAAAAAAGGTAGCCGTGAAAGAGCGAGACTTTCTAATACACCAGGGAACGAATATAACCATGATAGTAGGGGAAGGGCTTAACGCAAAAAACCACCAGTGCACTGAAGAAAAGATCAGCTCAAAAGAGTGATAGGGAAGAGCATGTCCGTAGGAAATTTTAATAAACTGCATCGCTGAAATCGGCCCTGCGAGTCGAAGATGATACTTCAGGAGAGGATACAAATACGAATTCTGCAGAAAACCAGAAGAGCCGGGTCCAAGTCATTTGCTCGCCTCGGAGAAAGATTCTGATTTCATTGCATGTCGCTCTTCAAAACCTAGACGTCAAATGACACTATCTACATTCTCTAGAAAGTGCGATAGGCGAGGCATCAGCAATCGAGCGGCAGCTAATCTTGCGTCGGCGTTGCTTCATGATGTAAGTGAACAGGTTCCGTCGAAAGAATGTAATGCACCTGTTATTCACCGGCATAAAGTACGACGAGAAAGAAAAATGACCTGTCATACGATTCAAGATAAGGTAAGCTCGATTGGTCGAAAGATTGTAGCTCTATCCTTTTTTTTTTTTTTTTTTTTTTTATGATTGGAATTTTAACGACCACCGTGAACAACTCAATGGGCTATAAGCGCTCTATCGTTGGACGGAAGAAGAGATGAAATTCTTACGAATACACAGACAGACGATGGCATGTGGTACAAGCGAAAAGAATGTGAGGAGCATATTACCCTTTTTGAAGAACCGGGTTCGGTCTATTTGGGACATTTTTAACCAAAGGGCAAGAGTGCAAATGACATTTTCGACGGTATCTTCAGCTTATTGGACCAGAAAGCTTTTGACTTGTCGGAGTTAGTATTTATTGGAAGTGAAGAGGAACTGACTAATATCGGCACAAATGCAAGTATAATTAGGCGCCATGGAGAGAAACTCAGTCCTACTGTGCACTGGATTACATGTCAACTTCATTTTAATGAACTGCTTTTACGCCACCACAATGAAGCAGTCGACGGGAAAACATCAGGTTCAAGAAGATTTAGTGGATTAATTGGAAAGCTCCTGAAGACGTGCTAAAACCTTCCTATCGTTAATTTCCAGAAAACTGAATTTTCGCTTCAGTCCGACATAAACTTTGGAGAACTTATCTTGGATCAACTTTATTTGTAGGAAATTTTTAAGGCCGCCCATGTGGCGCAGTGGTCTAAGCGATGGCTTCTGATCATTTGTCCGAGATGGGTTCGGGTTCGAATCCTGGTAAGGCATGGATCTTGCATTTGTTTTACGGCGCTGGCTCTTTCTTTTCCCTGGAACCAGTGGCCCTAATTAGGGACGGGCTACTGTTTATAGCCCATTGAGTTGCTCACGGTGTTCGTTAAACCTTCAGTCAAAAAAAAAAATCCTCCAATCAAAAAAAAAAAAAAAAAAAATTGAATTCTGTCTCTGCTGGTGACTGTCCACAAAATCTGGTAAATCGGAATCCTGGAACACCTGCACATTCCTGTTGGCTGACCCTTACAAATCGCATTTTGCGTTTGTATGTTGGAACTAGTGATCCAACACCCCAACTTGTCTTATTAGCCACCTTCGTAATGAAAGTATATGCACCATCGTGGTTCACGGTCAAATGTAACGGTACCTATAAAGGTAATTCAAGACATCTTCAGCTTTTTGTATCTCGGTTTAAGTATCTTCCAGATAATTTAAAGGATATTGTAAAAATATTTGTCCAAGACAACGCGTATTTTGCCCATGCAGAAAACGGGCTTGCTGCAATGTTGTTTGATGACAGAAGTTATGTCCATGAGCTTGGTGTTAGACACATGATCAAAACCAGGAAATCTTCCGAACACACAACTACCGTTAGGAAGTTTCAGATTCCTAAGCTCAATTTCCAGAGCAATGATTACATTGGCCTAATCGACGGGCAAGAGTGTATTGTGACAGAGCCTCTCATTACACGGAAATGGAAAGACATTGAGTTTATGGAATTACTACAGTAGGATAAATTTCCAAGTTCTTGCCATGAATTTACAAAAATACCCTGCACGCAGTAGAGAGGATGATTACGATTGTAACAGATTCTTCTGCTCATGTGTGCGGCCTTCTTACAAGAGATTAATTCATCAGAGCACAATTTTTGGATAGGAAGTTGACGCCAAGTTTAAAAAAAAAAGTCTGATTCCCAAGTGAAGCAAACTCACTCCTCAAGTTATGCTACTAGGTAATGCTGGTGTCTATCATATTTACATAACTTATTATGCCATTTTCAGAGAAATATGACAAACGTTGAGTTCTTTGGGGAAGATAAGGAAATTAACTTACATCTGCTGAATTTTTACCCATGTTCAAACATTCAAAGGCGGTATTAAATAAAATGGTGGCACAGTAGTTTTTTATATTTACAAAATGGAGAAAGCGGGTGTTTTAAGAGCATTTCCCTATAACTTTTAAAATTCGAAGTTCTTTGGGAAGCCTAAGATATCGAATAGTGTTATCCATATTTCGGGGGTCATTTCAGTAATAAAAGTGCAACTATTGCACATGGTGACGTTTCAAATTAAAAAAAAAAAAATTTCGCTCCACCATACTGCCTACGTCATGTTCAGACTCTTCCATGGGCTGCCCGCTCCCCGGATATGTCCCGTATCGATCATGTGTGGGACCAGTTGAAATGCCAGCTGCTGCCGTACCGGACTATCCGCGATTTGGAGGACACCGTCCAACACGTATGGGCCAGAGTGCCGCAGGGCAACATCAAGCGTCTGTTCGCTTTCAAGCCGGACCGTATTGCAGCATGAATCGCCGCACGAGGCGGTACGACGCGCTGATGAAGATGACCGGACTGCGTTCCACAGATGCCTCTGCAATTGCCCTGAAGCTCTGTTTTTGTGCCATCATGTGTATCATTCATCTGTATCATTACGTCCATGAAATTTCTGTTCAATTCGATGTTTCCTTCTTGGTGCGCCAATTTCATTGTCCGTGAGTGTATTTTTCCCACTGGAGATCCCCTCTCTCCTCTCAAAGGAAGAAAATATTCACTGATATGTAGGAAATCTGAAGTTCTTGAACTTCTGTAATCGGGTAACACTCCTGTGTCAGAGTGGTTCTCTCATGATGTTCTCTGAATGATTGGAAAACGTTTCCATGTTTTTGACTCACAGAAGCGTCTTGAAGTGATGAAAAAACCCTTCTTACGATACTTTTACTGAAAGCAAAATATTTTACAGTTGTAGCTGAAAATGTTGTTACACTATTAATTTCAATGTTCACTCACCATGCAAACAAAATGAAATATCCCTAAAAGCATTTCGCATTTTTTTAATTACTTTTCGTTATTGAAAGTTCATCGTAGCCATTACGTTTATCGTACGTTTACTAATGGAATGCCGAATGTGATTGGGTTGTTTGTTTGCGGAAACTTTGCAGATGTAATAACAGCATTGGCGAAATGAATAATTTGGAAGCTTAAAGTAAATCAAACGGCAGTGAAAGCAAGATTAAAAACAAAATCTTCCCGTTTATGTCATCTTCATGAAATACTCAGAGACACGGCAAGCAAAGAAATAAGCAAAAGAAATAGAACTCAATGTTAAAAGAACTGCAATCACTTTAATGGATGAAGAACGGCCATCTCTTCTCTTAGATTGAATGAAGAACAGTACCTTTTATTTAAGAGCAACGTGACAGTTTTTCAGGTAGTTTCCGGAAAGGCAGATTCGATCTGACTGAATGAGGAAGAAAGCTTTTCAATTGTTCCATGCGGTCAACCACGCACGCACACACACACACACACACATTCGGAAAAAAGTGTTGTTACTCCGAAGAAGCTAAAAGAAAGAATTTCTTTGTAATGTTTTTTTCTGGCGAATAAGAAGATTGTTCTTCCGAATAGGATCGGATATTACTTCAGAAGGCCAGGAAATAAGTGCTGTAACGTTTCTTTAAGAGCTGTCGGTTTCATCATCCTTTTAACGCTCCAAAATTTATTTTTGTGAATCTCCACGTCGCATTTTCTTCCAAACGTTTCTGAGACTGCGAGCGCATTCGATCCTGCTTTAGCGGCTCTCTTGTATTTGCCTTTGTTTCAGCATTCTTCGTTTGATAGACATTTAATTTCGACAACCTAGGTGATAACGCAAAAGAGTTTCACGGTTTGAAAAACGAAAGCCAGATCTAGCTGAAGCGAGGAATACAACAAAATAGATGGCATCGAATTTTCGGGTGTAATGAGCACGTCTTTCGAATTATTTCTGGCGTAAATTAAATTGAGCAAAGCTACTCGAAATCAATGGAACCGTGAAAAACAGTAGTATCTGACTGAAGAAAGAAGTTTTTCAATTTTTTTAATCTCGGAGATATTGCTCTAAACGTAATCGTAAACTTACGCCCTCTAGTCGCAGACTTGTGCGTTAAGAAACATTTGGAATTAAATGACAAGCATTTCGCTGCGGTGGAAATACTCTCCAACGAAGAAAGAATTCTTCAAATCGGACTTTTAGCAGCAGAAATACACTGAAGAGCAATTGAATTAGAGATACCTGTCTAGTAACGTGTAACACCACCTTTCGCCCTGATGACGGCGGCGATTCATCTCGGCATTGACTCGACAGTCACCGGAAGCGTTGGGAAGCCATACAGATCCGCGACCCATGAACAAGCTCCCACAGTTCACGTAGATTTGATGGAGGGGGTCAGAGCCTCGAGCATCTCCCTCGATGGCATCCCAGATGTGCTCGATGGGACTGATATCAGGTGACCTAGCTGGCCAAGAAAGCGAGGTAACGTCGGTGGAGTGTTCATCCAACCATTCGGATACAATTCGGGAGCGATGGCACGGTGCATTGTCTTGTTTCAGGATGAGGTCGCCAGTGGGATGTTAAAGACGCACAAACGGGAGCAAATGGTCGTCCAGGATATCCCGGTAACGTTGACCTGTGCGGACGATGTCACACGTACCAGGGGTCCCATTTCAGTCCACGTAAGCTGTCCCCAGACGATAATGCTACCCCCACCAGCTTGAAGAGTACCCTGCTGGCAATAAAGATCCATCGCTTCATGTGGTTTGCGCCGTACTCGTATCCTGCCATCCGCATGTACCAACGTGAATCTCGACTCATCAGTCAAGGTAACATTTTTCCACATGCCTAGTGTCCAGTGGCGATGTTCCCGCGGCCATGCTAATCTTTGCACCCTGTGATGTGCGGTTAGCAGCGGTACCCTCATGGGACGATGGCTTCTGTAACCCATAGCAATGAGATGATTCTGGATGGTGTGGCTGCTTACACGTTTTTGTGCACCATTGTTATATTGCCGAGTGATGTCTTGCACTGTAGCCCGTCTATACGCTGTTACAATGCGAGCTAGCCGACGATGACCCCGCTCATCCTCACGCTGTTGTCCACGGCAGTTGGCCCTTGCAGGGATGGTTTTACCGGATTGGATGTACTCACGGTGCACCCGTGACACAGTGGCTCGTGAAACTCCCAGTGCCTGCACGACTTCCGAGATGGAGTGACCCATTCGTCAGGCTCCGACAAGTTGCTCACGATCAAATGCGCTTAATCCTTTGTCTTACCCATACTGCGTCCGACTCTTACTGATTCCCGTCGCATCGCTCCTTATATTGTCGGATCGCTGCATACGTCATGTCGTTTCCGTTTACAGGACCGCCCACAGCGCCACATTTGCATAACGCCAGCTGTCTCTAATTCAATTGCTCTTTAGTGTATATCCACAAATATATGATATGCATCTACGACCCCTGGCGGAGAAGACACGCATTATTTTAAAAAGAAAGCATTCTTAAAAGGTTTTTCGTTGTGAGCGGTATCGGTGCAGAAAATAATTTTTTCAGTCGTTGTGAAAACACAAGTTTGTCCACGACGGGCATCGAAACCGCGCTCCCTCACTCCGGAATAAGTCGCTCTCAAAACCAAGGTGCGCGGACAGAATGTCTTACTACAGATTTGTCGTCTTGACACATGTATTCACCTCTGTATTACGTCACATCACCTCCACTTTTTTTTATTTGAAGCGCAGTAGGAATTGTGCATTAATTCCAGATAAAGTGTGGAACAAACATCAAACATGTTTCGAAGAACCATATGACAAGTAGATCCATTTTTTACGTTCGGGCGCCAATGTGAAAACACAAATACAGTATGTCCGCGACGAGCTTTGAAATCGCGCCCCTTCACTCCGGATTAAGTCGCTCTCCCAACTGAGCTACGCGGACAGAATGTCTCGCTGCAGATTTGTCGTCTTGACACATGTTTTCACCTCTGTAGTACGTCACATCGTGTTTTCAGAAGCTTAGATTTTGCTGCAAATGCATTAGAAACAGAAATTAAGACTTACGTTCTCTGGTATTTTCCTTACCAAAAATAATAAATCATATGCAAAACGTTTCGCGTCGGAAGCTGTATCCGTTGAAGAACTTTTTTTTAAAATCGGGGTTTTAGAACTACAGAAATCGGGTAAAACGCAATTTACTTTCACGCCCCTTAATTATCGGGAAATATAATATGCGTAACTTGAAAAAGGGACTATACCTAAAATACTCTTCGACATAAATGGAATCGAAGGGGAGAATAATTTTTTAAATCGGATGTTTAGAAGCGGTTCCCTATCTCTTCGTCCGTGTTCATTTCGTCCACGCTCACCTGGTCCAGTTCATTTCGTCCAACGTTCACTTTGTCCACTGTTCACTTCGTCCGCTGTTCACTTAGTCCAATGTTCACTTCGTCTACTGTTCATTTCGTCCACCGTTCATTTCGTCCACATTCATTTCGTCCTCCGAATGAATGGAATACTGTGAAAATTATCTGTGTTCAGGGAGTTTTTGTGTTAGGTAGAAGAAAAGGTCAGCGGACATTGCTTGCATGCGATTTTTTTTCCTGTCCGAGTTTCTCGATTAAAATATAATGGTTTTAAATGTTATTTAAAGTAAAACAAGGAACTTAGTTTTGAAGAACTTTTTAACACTTTTGTATAGTACGACGTCAATCACTATAGCATGACTCACGCGATGTTCATTAAAGGAGTGTAAAGTGGGATTTTTTAATAATGCTGCGCTTTTACTTAGGCACTAAATATTTACATAAGATGCCAAGTTATTAATATTTATCTGTTTCTTACTTAGGCACTAAATAATAATTACTATGCCTCATGCGTAGACCCTTTTGACATTTTTTATTCTGCCGATGTCATATTCAAAACGTTTACGTATCCACTCAAGGTAATCATATTGTGATTTTACTGAGGCACGAAATATTAATTCATAAGCCTTAGACTTAGGCCGTTTCAACAGTTTTTATTCTACGGATGCCATATTCATAACGTTTACATATCAACTCAAGGTAACATTATTTCGCTTTTACTTAGGCACTAAATATTATTTCATATGACCTAGGCCTTTTTCACAGTTTTTATTCTAATCACGTCATATTCATAACATCTACATATCAAATTGAGGTAATAATACTGCGCATTTGCTCAGGCACTAAATATTATTTCATAATCCCTACGCCTAGGCCTTTTTTACAGTATTTATTCTACGGATGTCATATTCATAATGTTTATGTTACAAGTCATGCTGGTAATATTGCGCTTTTGCACAGGAACTAAATATTATTTCATAGGCCCTAGGCCTAGGTCTTTTTCATTGTTTTTATTTTAAGTTCGTCATATTCGTAACATTTTTTAACAAATTAAGAGTATAATATTGTGCTTTTGCTCATGCACTAAATAATATTTCATAGGCCCTTGGCCTAGGCCTTTTTCGTAGTTTATATTCTAACTATATTGTATTCATAACTCTTGCATATCAAGTCAAGTTTTTAATGTTGCGCCTTTACTTCGGATCTAAACATTAATTAGTAAGCCCTTGGCCTTTTTAACCGTTTTTAAGGCATTACACTACATATTCATAATATTTGCACAACATGTCAAGTTATTAATATTGATATTTTACTTAGCCATAAAATATTAATTACTAGGGCCTAGGACATCGGTATACTAAATAATAATTCTAGGCTTAAGGCTTATGAATTAATATATAGTGTCTAAGTAAAAAGCGCAATATTACTAAATTTTTATGTCATGTAAACTTTATGAATATGAGATCGGCGGATTAAAAACTGTTAATCCGCCTAATCCAAAGGCTAGATAATTAATATTTAGTGCCTAAATAAAAGCGCAATATTATTACCATGACTTGATATGTAAACATTATGAATATGACATTCGTAGAATAAGCAATGTAAGAAAGGCTTAGGTCTCAGGCCTATGAAATACACTGCCGGACAATTGCTAAGGACGGATGACAACAGCAACGATAGCAACCATAAAATGGAAGGCAGGAAAATGTGGAAATTAGCATAAGTGCGGGATACAGTAAGACGTGTCGTGCGTATGCAAATTTTGGATTGCCGAACTTGTTCGTGACGTCATAGCGCTGATAAGAGATATAAAGGATTTGACGCGTATTGACCGTTGTTGTTCAAACGCAAAGTTGAAAGGGAAAGAATCAATTGACGAACTTGCAATTTTCAGTGTGTCTTCCCGACGTCACCTAGATGATTTTACGCGTGGCCGTATTATTGGTAAGATTGAAGAAGGGCGAAAAATAACAGATGTTGCCAGGGAGTTCGACGTCAGCCACAGTGTTGTTTCAAGGCTTTGGAAATCATTTCAAACAAATGGAGAGTGTAGCAAACGTCACGGAGGAGGTCGTGTTCGCAGTACGACACCTGCAGAAGCTCGGTACATAGTGCTATCAACAAAAAGACACCGGCGCAGCACAGCTAGTGAGGTAGCAAATCAGTTTATGGCTGCTACTGGCAAGCGGATCTCCTGAAAAACTGTCGCCAGACGTTTGCATGAAGAAAGACTATACGCCCGCCGTCCTGTTGTGTGCATCCCATTGTCCAGACGTCACCGTACCGCCCGTTTGCAATATTGACATCAACATCGCAATTGGACTGATAACGACTGGGCTGCTGTCCTCTTCTCAGATGAGAGTAGATACAGTCTATCGTCTGATTGTCGACGACAACTGATCTCGCGTGATAGTGGTACAGCATATTGTCCAGCAAACATACAGGAAAGGGACCGATATCCGACATGTAGTGTCATGGTATGGGCTGGCATCATAATCAATGGCCGAACGTCCCTCTATGTGCTTCCAACAGGGACTATAATTAGCCAACGATACATTAATGATGTTCTGCTACTCATGTTGGCATGTTCCGTGGTGCTGTCGGTAATAGATTCATTTTCATGGACGACAACGCAACATGTCATCGAACAGTCGCTGTCCAGGAGTGTATTGAGAGCGAGGATATTTAACGCCTCGTATGGCCAGCACGTTCTCCAGATCTGAATCCCATTGAAAATGTGTGGGATGCTTTGGGGAGGAGTCTTGCTGGTCGTCAATGCCCTCCAATAAACAAGGACACCCTCATCCGTGCACTGACAGAGGAATGGGATAAATTACCCCAACAGCTGCTTGATAATGTTGTGCAAAGCATGACACGACGTGTGGAATCTTGCATCGCCCTCCATGGTGGATATATCCCGTATTGACATCTTACGCCGGAACGCCTGCGGACGGTAATTGCATTTTTTTCACATTTACGTATTCTGCACAAAATGGCCTGTTTGTCCCTTGAATACGTTCCAAAACCTTCTGGATTTCAGAGCACAATAAGTTGTCTTTCTTTTAATGTCCTGGAATTCTGACATTATTTTATTTCACTTGGCATTGAACCACACTTACTTTTTTATGCGCTATATAGCCGTTTAGGATCCGTCCTTAGCAATTGTCCAGCAGTGTACTATTTAATGACTGCGCAAAAGCACATTATTATTACCTTAATTGATATGTAAGCGTTATGAATAGGACATCAGTAGAATAAATACTGTAAAAAGGCATTGGCCTGAGGCCTATGAAAAAATATTTATTGTCAAAATAAAAGCGCGTATAATTAAATTGAGTTGATACGTGAACGTTACAAATATCACATGGTCAGAATGAAAACTGTGAAAAAATGCTGGTCCTAGGGCCTATTAAATTAAATGTACTGCCTGAGCGAAGCGCAATATTATTACCCTGACTTGACACGTAAGCAATATGAATATTACATCGGTAGAATGAAAACTGTTGAAACGGCCTAAGCCTATGGCTTATGACTTAATATTTCGTGCTTCAGTAAAAGCACAATATGATTACTTTGAGTGAATACGTAAACGTTTTGAATATGACATTGACAGAATAAAAAATGTCAAAAGGGCCTACGCATGAGGCATAGTAATTATTATTTAGTGCCTAAGTAAGAAAAAGAGAAATATTAATAACTTGGCATCTTATGTAAATATTTAGTGCCTAAGTAAAAGTGCAGCGTTATTAAAAAATCCCACTTTACACTCCTTTTATGAACATAGCGTGACTCATGCTATAGTGATTGACGTCGTACCGTACAAAAGAGTTAAAAAGTTATTCAAAGTTAAGTTCCTTGTTTTACTTTAAATATGATTTAAAATCGTTATATTTTAATCGAGAAACTCAGACAGGGAGAAAAACACGCATGCAAGCAATGTCCCCTGATCTTTTCTTCTACCTATAAAAAAAACTCCATGAAAACAGATAATTTTCACAGTGTTCCATTCATTCGGAGGACGAAATGAATGTGGACGAAATGAACGGTGGACGAAATGCGCAGTGGACAAAGTGAACGTTGGACTAAGTGAACAGCGGACGAAGTGAACAGTGGACAAAGTAAACGTTGGACGAAATGAATTGGACGAAGTGAGCGTGGACGAAATGAACATGTACAAAGTGATCCGTCACCTTTAGAAGCAAATATCTGGAATAAAACTAATTTTGAATTCTGCATTTGTGCATTCCAGCGGCAAAATTGAGCATCTTAAAAAAGAAAAAAAAACACGAAATGAATTATCTGCATTTGCATATTTCAAGCTTCCCAATGCAAAAAGGATTTTTGAAATCGGACTAATAGTTGCAGAGATATGGTGTCTCACAGACGGACGGACGGACGGACGGACGGAGAAACCGATAATACAAGCACAATATTTTTTACGCTTTCCAACCGTAGGTTGAAGCTCCAGCTTTGTACGTCTGTCTGTCTGTTTGTCCTTCTGCACGATAACTCGCGTAAAAATGATTCGATTTCGATGAAATTTTAGTATGTGGTAGGGGACCACCTAGGGACGAACCCTATTGAAAATGGGTGAATGGGGTCAAAGGTCAGGACATAGGAGCAGGATCCATTCCATTGCCCTTACGCGCCCTAACTTACGTAAAAATGGTTCGATTTCGATGCAATTTTATTATGTGGTAGGGGAGCGCCTGGGGACAAACTCTGTTGAAAATGGGTGAAATGAGGTCAAAGGCCACCACATCGGAGCGGGATCCATTCAATTGGCCTTATGCGTCATAATTTACTTAAAAATGGTTCGATTTCGATAAACGTTTAGTATGTGGTAGGGAACCACTTGACACGAAACCTATTGAAAATGGACGAAATTGGGTCAAAGGTCACGACATAGGAGCAGGATCCATTCCATTGCCCTTGTGCGTCACCACTTATGTAAAAATGGTTCGATTTCGATGCATTTTAGTATGTGGTACGGGACCACTTGGGGACGAATCCTTTTGAAAATGGGTGAAATTACGTCAACGGTCAGGACATGGGAGCGGAATCCACTCCATTGCCCTTATACGTCAGAACTTACGTAAAAATGGTTCAATTGCGACAAAAATTTACCATGTTGTTCCGGAGGTATACTGAACCAATTCTGTTTAATATAATAGAAATTGGATCAAAGGTCAGGCCACAGAAACGAGATTTATTCCACAGCCATTATCCTCATAAGTTGAGTAATGATTTCTGGTATGTTGGAAAGCGTATAATAATCAATGCAGTGCCTGATTTTACTAACTTTTTTCACAATAGACGTGCTAAAAAATCACGTTTCCGGGACGAGTCGCCCGTAGAAAATGACCTTTACAAATTTATTTGATTTCGTTTTAGCCGAAGGAATTCATTTATTCGGCCGAAACCAAAGGATTGCTTGTATACATACAAAGCAGAGGTTTATTACTCAGTTGATAATTCACGCACTCAGTTTCCAGTACTCACGAAAAAGGTTTTTAATAATCAAAAAGGTAAGTACGAAGTGTGATAAATTTAATTCTTAGAAGAATCGCGTAGTATCACTCTTGTGGCCACTCGATCAGAATAACATGTTTATGCGTATCTGAAAAAGTTTCAAGAAGTACATTCTACACTATATTGACAAAAGTCACCGGACTCCTAGAAGAGAAACACAACATAGAATTTATTGACATACATTAGTACGGTGTCGGACCACCTTTGGTCTTAATGCACGCACTGACCCTGCCAGACATGCTTTCGACAGGGTTTTGGAATACATCGATAGGTATGAGCTACCTATCATTACATAATGCTGCCGCTAACTGTTGCTTAGTAGTAGACCTTGGTTCTAAACTTTTTATTCGGCGCTGTAATTCATCCATTAGGTGCTCTATGGGATTAAGATCAGGGCTCTGTACTGGGCAGTTCACACACAATAAAGAATTATCGTCAAACCACGCCGTAACAGTCCTTGCTTTATGGCTCGGTACATTATTCTTTTGGTACCAACAAGGCTCGGTTCCATAATATTGCCACAGAGTTGGTAGGGCATGTTGTCCAAAATATCGAGGTAGTTGTGCTGGTTAACCGGTTTGTCCACGATAATCAATAGGCAGGGACCATACCATGACAAACACCCCCACACGAGGACACTGTCAGCTCCAAAACTTGACCGTAGAAAGAGTACACTGTGATAAATAGGGTTCCCCAGGCTGTCGCTATACCCACACATGACACGGCCATCCTACTGATGGATCGTGTATTTGAATTCATCAGTCCATAGGACCCGTTTCCATTGATTTACGGTCGACGATAAATGTTTTTTTCACCATGCTAAACGGCGAGTAGTATTCCGAGTGGAGATGAAAGGCTTAAGAGCAGCCACACGACCACGGTAACGCATGGAATTAAGTTCTCTTCGAATGGTACGTGTACATACCGAGGTTCCAGCATTTTTACTCAACTGCACACTGAGGTCTTGTGCAGTACTCAATCGTTTAGCTGTAGCGACTCTCCTGATTCTTCGACGTCCTCTGTCGCTGATTTATCTTTGGTCTCCCGGTTCGTTTTGCTCCTTTAGGAACACCATCTGTCTTCCACTTATGCGGTACATCCAAAACAGTTGGCTTGAGTATGTTTAAACGCTTCTCGGTTTCTCTTATGGAAAACCCACTAATATTACACCCAACAAGCTTTCCTATCTCAAAGTCAGTTCTCTCCCGCCGCGACTTTTTTCTCAACCTCACAGTGCGATATGATCACGGTTAGCTGCAGGCTTGTTTTTATACGGTTTGCAGCTGTACCGCACTTCTTACCAACGCAGCAGATCCGTTCATTTGATTTTGAAGGGGCGTCTGGTTACTTTTGTCAATACTGTGTATTTAAATCATATGTTCAGACCAGTAGAGCCATCCATGAGCGAAATCAAAACAAGTCTGTGTGTGAGTTTTGACGTAAAAATGAGTGATAGAAATTTAGAGCAGCGCATTAACACCAAATTCTGTGTGAAGGTCGGTAAAAGCAGTACTAAAACTTTAGAGCTATTGAAAGTTGTGTATGGTTAGAATTCTATGAAAAAGGCAAGTTACGTCTTTGAGTGGCATAAGATCCGAAATTGCACTTATGTCCCCCTCGCGGTTCAAGACCATGCTTCTGCGTTTTTCGATCCCAACTGTATAGTTCATCACAAATTCATGGAACAGGGACCATCAATGCTACTTAGAGGCGTTGAAAAGACCGTTGCGGGATTCCGTTCGAAGAAAAAGAGCTAAACTGTGCACTGCCAGTGCCCCAAGCAATGACGCGCCCAGTATTCGCAACTTCCTGGCTAGAAATCAATAACGAAATTGGATCATCCACCCTATTCACCTGACTTAGCTCCTTGTTTTTTTGGCCATTCCCCCCAAAATAAACACTGCCATGAAAAGACGAAGATTCTCAGATATTTCCGACATCCAGCTGAAAGTGACGAAGATACTCTAGAGCATTCCAGAAACAGAGTTCCAGGTATGTTTCATGCAATGGCAACAGCGTCTAACTATTGGGTTAGTGCGCATGAAATGTCCGGCAATCGACCAGGAGACGTAGACGGCAAGAACGAAAAAGTTGGTCAACTTACCTATGCAAAATAACCAGCCTCGGCACTGACACATATTTGTCATCTGTCCGGAAAGGCCATGATCCCAGAACGAAAAAGGTCTCGTGGCTGGGACAAAAAAGTCATCAACTGCACATTGAAGCTCGTTGTCCGTCGTGAACTATTTCTCGGACAGGAAGTGACCCAGGCGACGAAATACATGATGGTCTGTTGGTGACAATTCCGAAGAATATGCAGGTTGAAGTAGTGCTTCATAGCCCAAGGTACTTAGTGTGAGCATGGTTCGTTCTGCAACACAGACTCATAAAGCACAAAACGTTTCAGATATGTATCAGTAATGTTACAATCTCTCATTTTTGTTACACTTTCAGAGATATCTTACAATTACGTTTCAGCAACATCTATTTTGGAACATAACTCTTCGTACATTACGGTTACGTTAAAAATTGCATTCACCCATACTACTGCTTTATAGTTTCTATTGTACTGCTACCTTGATGTTACATTCCGGCGATACTTAAGATTTCTGATTTAGCAACAGCGTGGATGCGCATGCGCATTTATGCCATTTCACCGAAGCACTCTCGTAGTCATTCCATGTGGTACTGTGATATTATTTGGTGATACTGTCAGACTCGAGTTAGCTGGGTGTAGGAGAACTGGCCACCGGAGAAGTGGCCACAAAAGTTTTAAGGGGCCGTATAAAAATTGCATTTTTGACCGCTTCGGGGCCACGACCACCAGAGGTTGGTTTTGTGAGTCATATAAAGTTTCCGTAATTTCGTCATTTCTTAATTACGATTATTAATGAAATTCTTTATAAAAAATGTTTGTGATCTAAAACTCAACAAAAGATTTCAGGGTTTACACAAACTACAAGTCTGAAAATTACCTGAGGGCATGTGCTGGCTCAGGAAAACTGCCAAGGGGGGAGGGAGGTAATGCCGAAAATGCAAAATATAAAGAATTTCTGCTCCGGTCGAGAAGTTTTCAGCATTTGCAAGCTACAAGTCAACACATTATCTGAGGGAATGATGTGCCTACTCAGCAAACCTGTAGGGGGTGGGGGTGGGGGAGGTTACACCAGAAGTATAAAATACAAAGTATTTCTGGTCCGATCGGGAGATTTTCAGCATTTATAAGCTATAACTCGACATATTACCTGAGGGCATGTGCTGACTCAGGAGACCTGTCGGAAGGGGGGGGTAATAACAAAAGTGTAAAATATAAAGAGGTTCTGGCCCCATCGGGAGATTTTAAGCATTTACAATCTACATCTCAACAACCTGTCTGAGGGCACGTGCTGAATCAGGAAACCCCTGAGGAGGATATGAGGCAATACCTAAAATACAGAACATAAAGTATTTCTGGTTGTAAATGCTGAAAATCTCCCGTTCGGACGAGAAGTTCTTTTTATTCTACACTTTTGATATTACCCCCCCCTTCCCCCAGGTTTCCTGGGCAACACGCCTTTACATAATTTGTTGAGTTGTAGCTTGTAAACGCTGAAAACCTCCCAATTAGACCAGAAATTCTTTATATTTCATATTTTATGTTTTAAGCAATCCCTCCCCCCTCCGATAAGTTTCCTGGGTTTGCACATCCCCGCAGAGAATTTGTTTAGCTGTAATTTATAAACCTTGAAAAATATCGTAAATAAGGAAATACGAAATTACGGAAATGTTATGTGTGTCAGATAACCAATTTCGGGAGATGTAGCCACGGAGCAGTCCAGAACGCAATTTTTATACGGCCCCTTAAACATTTTGCGGCCAGTTCTCCGCTTTGTCTTTGGCCCGAAAATCACGGAAATGTCTAAATGTCTTACTGAAAATGAAGTATTACAAAAAAAATATTTTATGAACAATAGTTGCTCAAGTAGTGGGTAATATAGCCACACGAAATGTGTTTATGCAGAGCAATTTTATGGTACTGAAAATGCAATGTGTCCAGTTCTCCGTGTGGCCAGTTCTCCGGTGGCCACTTCTTCGTTCCCGGAGTTAGCTAGTTTAGTGTACACTACTGTCCGTCCTTATGTTTTGCACGCCAGTGTATAATATCTTCATACGTTTGTTGGTTTTGAATCAGAAAAAAAAGTCTCAATAAAAGTAGTTGTTAGTTTGTAAAGGTAGAAAAAAATCCAATGTTGATATATTGAGAAGTTTAACGACTACACAAGTTTTCAAAATAAAATAGATTAAGATATACATTGAAAGGTACATTTCGTGGATTTATCATGAAGAAATTTAATTCATTCTACAGCAAAATAAAATGGTCCGTGGAAAAAATAATGCATTTGTATTAAATAACGTATTCGCAAAGCACTGATAGTTCCTAAAGAACGCTGTCAGCGCAAGGCGTCCCATAGTCGAGTGGGATAATGCCCAGAAACCCAACTGGACAGGGACTCGAAACTCGCGTGATCTTCGAGGATTAGTATTTCCTTGGAAATAAAATTTCCCTAGCTTCGTCACGTAACCCCATAAAATGTCCTGATGGGGAAAAACAAAATGGCGTACAAAAGATATCGGTGAGACCATGTGGGGAGGAAAAAAATTGGCGAACAAAACATGTTCGGTAGGAACATGTGGCACACAAATTGTTATGGTTGAACAGAAAGAGAAAATGGCGGACAAAAAATGGTCATGAAAATCACGTCAAAAAAAATGGCTGCGACTGGCTTCATTATTGACCAGGAATCGATGACATGCGTCCTTAAGGCAGCACGTGGACGGCTTCCTTTTTACAGAACCCCTTGTTATCACGTAACAGTAATATGGTGATGTCACAAATATCTTGTAAATACGTCAGAGTATGTAACGAAGTTACAAATATATTTCAAATACGTAACATGAAGTTAATATGTTGAAGTTACAAAGACCTTCACTGTAATGTATTGGTAATATATCAAAGTTATGTAACGTTTGAAGACATTTTGACGCAACCGTAAGGTTTCTGAAACATTACTGTTACATTGTACAACGTATCTGAGAAGTCTCAATGTTTCATTGCTACGTACTTGTAACATATACGAAATATTCTGCGCTGCGTGGGGATAAGATGTTTTATATTTCATAATCAATCTTTTTCACATGATTCCTTCATCTGGTCCTCCCAAAATTTCGTGGGCCTTCCTCTACCTTTCTTTCCTGCCACTTGTGCTAAAAATTCTCTTAGTAACCATGCCATCCCTCGTTCTTTCAACATGGTCAAACCACATATGAATATTAGTCTCAACCTTACCAACAACATTTTGCCTCATATTACACAACTGCAACACATCTTCATTCCTCACATGATCAGAGCGAGTCTTACCTAAACCTGCCTTCCCCCTTAAGTAACGCAACTCCCCAACACACAAACGACTCCTATGTCTTTTCTACTGTGCCGTACATATGTGTAGGGACAATTACACTTTCATACACAGCAATTCAAGATTTCCTTGAGAATCCATCACTCCTGAGAAATTCTCCTAAAGCAGATGTGACTTTTAATGAAAACATCACTCACCTATTAATTTCACAATCTAGTTTGTTCTCTCAGTCAAACATGCTTCCTTAATACACACACTCATTCACCTGGTCGATCACTGTGCTATTTAGACTTTCTTGCATTCAGTGCTATCAGTTCCTCGCTCAAAAACCACAACTTTGGTGTATTCCTTATTTATAGTCAGTTTAAATTTTATACAAACTTCGTACATCCAGGACAACTTACCATGCAACTCACTTTTCCTCTTTCCCAACAGAACTGTGTCATTAACATACGGCAACCTACATACACAGATATTACCAAGACATAAACCAGTTTTGTTCATTTTGTCATCACGCATGCACGATTCCGTAAGTACGTATGTTAATCAGCCATGGTGCCATTACACAACCTTGTCTGACTCTTTCTCTAATAGAAAACCATTTCGATACAATACCTTTAGCTTGTATTCATGCTCTATTTACTCCCAGCACACATGGCTTTCACACTAATAAGTAGATTCCCAGTAATAACATGTTTATTCTGTACCATCCACGGGAGTATCCTATTTTTTCTGTCATAAGATTTCTATAAATCTATAAATCCTTCTAACCAGCAGAGATACTTCTTAATCATCATGCGTAATGCAAAAAAATTGTTAGTGCGAACCTTATCAGGCATAAAACAACTGTCTACATCCCACACTTTCTCTGATGTAAAACTTTGTACCTTATCAAACATGGCCTCTCCAAACAATTTCCCTGGCACACTACGCAAGCGGATACCACGACAGTTCTTGCATTCAGTCTGATAACCTTTTCCCTTATTATACAAGAGAACAATGATAGCATCCCTCCAATATTGAGGGGCCATTCCTAACTCCTAGCACAAATGCCAATTTTCAGTTAACCCATCAATTACAGAATCCCCACCATATTTTAACATATCAGCAGCTATGCCATCTACTCCTGGAGCCTTACAATTCTGAAGAAATTTCAGAGCGTATGCACCTCTTTTCTTGAGGTGCTTCTACCTTTCACTGTGACATCATCTGCTTCAGTCGCAGTATCATGTTTTCGTGCCGTATTTAATTGAACAAAATTTATTTGCCTATTCAATTTTGGGGTATTTAATTGGAAATATGAGAATATGGGAGAAAGACTTAGGATCAGAGGATCCTGTCGAACAAGAAAATACGTTTCCAGTGGTTTCGTACTTTGACCTTGAATAACTGGAAAAGTCATGTAGCCTGACGAATAGAATTTTCAGCTACAAGGTATCGAAAAGAGTATGAAAATTTGGAGGGGAAAGGGCATAGGATTACGGATTTCCAATAAATGGCCATGACTCCGTAGAATCCCGAAAAACGTGCACTGATGTAAACCATGTTCTCATGGAAGTGTTGAAACTCTTCGATTCCAGTAGTCCCACTCCTGAATTCCTAAGCATATTTAAACATCGCTACTCTTACCAAGCTAACCCAATTATGGTAACTCTCAACACCCATGGCGATGATATTTACAGGACAATGCATGATACCATACTGTCTCAGAGTGGTTTTGGGAATATCATGGCTGCTTTTCTTTACTTCACTGTCCAATCCAGTTCTTAGAATGGGATCGCAGAGAGCATTTGTGCTGAAGTAGAACAGGGCGTTTGACGTCCGGTTTTACTATCATCCGTGAATTATAAGATAATTTTCAACATGAGTGGGCTGGTACTTTAACAAAATTTATTGGGACTAACGACCAACAAAATTACTGCTGTCCTAAAGGGTATAAGACACGATTAGTTAGGCTGCCGTATTAAACTCGTGACTCACTGCAAATCCCTTTGTGTTCACTGGTTATTTTCCAAAAGGAAATCTTTTCACATACTGTGAATTTGCCAATTCGATTATGGCGTATTTAATTGAACAATCCGCAGGGAAAAATGTCAAAAAGAAAATGTTTGAGGGAATGGATGCTACTTTTATTAAAAAAGGAACGCAGCTTCTGTTTTTACAAGAAGTGATGTTCGCACTAAATCAACTTTGATGCTATGAATCTTTCCCGAGAGTAATAAGATAAATCCCAAGTTATAAATTTCGATGAAACGTTACCGACTGGTAACTTTAGTAGCCTGAAAGCCAGTCACCTAGGCCGATTTTATCAAATATCTCGAAAACGGTGCGTCGTAGCGAAGTTTTTCTTCCCCTCGATCAGGTTACCTGCTGTTGACAAGAGCTTTAAGTGATGTATAACCTCTGTAGATATTCTAGACCAAAAGTCACCGATCCCCCTTACTAAAAAACTTGCGATTCAACATTTATTTCTGTTTACAGATCAGATTTTAGCTTGCGAATGCGCAGATGAACTTTCGCAGTTACATCACATTTCATCGGTGTCTGCTTGTTCCTTACGTTCTTTTAAATCTGAATACATACACTGAAGATTAGAGACAGCTGGCGTTATGCAAATGTGCGCTGTGGGCGGCCCTGTAAAAGGAAACGACATGACGTATGCAGCGATCCGACAATATAAGGAGTGATGCGACGAGTATCAGTAAGATTCGGGCGCAGTATGGGTACGACGAAGGATCTAAGCACATTTGATCGTGGGAAAATTGTCGGGGCTCGACGAATGGGTCACCCCATCTCGGAAGTCGTGCAGGCACTGGAATTTTCACGAGCCACTATGTCACGGGTGCACCGTGAGTACATTGAATCCGGTAAAACCATCCCTGCAAGGGCCAATTGCCGTGGACAACAGCGTGTAGATGAGCGGGGTCATCATCTGCTAGCTACCATTGTAACAGCGGATAGACGGGCCACAGTGCAAGAAATCACTCGGCAATTTAACGCTGGTGCACAAAAACGTGTAAGCAGTCACACCATCCAGAACCATCTCCTCGCTATGGGGTACAAAAGCCATCGTTCCACGAGGGTACCGCTGCTGACCGCACATCACAGGGTGCAAAAGATTAGCATGGGCGCGGGAACATCGCCACTGCCCCCTAGACATGTGGAAAAATGTTGCCTGGACTAATGAGTCGAGATACACGTTCGTACATGCGGATGGCAGGATACGAGTACGGCGCGAACCACATGAAGCGATGGATCTTTATTGCCAGCAGGGTACTCTTCAAGCTGGTGGGGGTGGCATTCTCATCTAGGGACTGTTTACGTGGACCGAAATCGGACCCCTGGTAATTGTGACATTGTCCCTCACAGGTCAACGTTACTGGTATATTCTGGACGACCGTTTGCTCTCGTTTGTGCGTCTTCAACATCCCACTGGGAACCTCATTGTGCAACAAGACAAATGACCGTGACATCGCTCCCGAATTGTATCCGAATTGTAGGATGAACAATTCGGATACAATTCGGATACCTCACTTCCCTGGCCAGCTAGGTCACGTGACCTCAATCTCATCGAGCACATCTGGGATGCCATCGAGAGAGATGTTCGAGGCTCTGACCCCCTCCATCAAATCTTCGTGAACTGTGGATGCTTGTTCAAGGGTCGTGGATCCGTATGTCTTCCCAACGTGTCCGGTGTCTTGTGGAATCCATGCCGAGACGAATCGCCGCCGTCATCAGGGCTAAAGTTGGTGCTACACGTTACAAGACAGGTATCTCTAATTCAATTGCTTTTCAGTGAACATACATACATACATAATACTAAGCTGTTCACTGAAATTCAGAGGTGAGCTGTAAAAAGGAATACAAACTACCAGATAATTTTTACTTACTATTGTCGTAAAAAACTTCTCCATTTATAGCAATCTTGACATTAAATCTGAATGCCATATAAAAATAATATTAATAAATATTGTTTTCGGAAAACTAAACAGACGTAAAGTGTAGTTAATTGATATATCGATTCCGGAAGATGCCACAGTCGATGTAAAAGAACTGAAAAAAATGACTAAATATAGAGACTTCGCAGTAGAAGTTACCCGATTATTTGCAAGAAACATAACTGCAGTCCCCATTGTCATCGGGCATTTGGAACAATGTCAAATATTTTATGAATCATTTCGAAAAATTGCAACTTTCTGATATACTACGTACAGAACTGCAGAAGACAGCTTTTCTTGGGACATCATATATTTTAAGCCGATTCTTGACTGATATCTAGGTCTCAGATTGAAATTCATATCAGCTGATCAACACCAGTCAATGATAATTTTGTTGTTTATGTTTGATTGTCATAGGCTGTGTTTCGTATATTTCGAATAAAGAAGATAAAAAATATGGTTTTTGGAAAACTAAACAGTCGAAATACTTACTATTGTCCCCACCATGGTTCAGTGAATATTTACTTTAATGACTCACACATCATCTTTCATTCGCGTAACGACAGTAGCATCCATTATTTCACCTATCTAAGTATCGGACAATGTCAGGAATTAGTAAACCTTATTGTTTGCTGCTATGATTGCATTCCACTTAATATGTACCAGACTGTGGCTTGGTGTGATCGTGAGTGACGCTAATAAATGCAATGCGTTATACGTAAATAGACGCACACTTTCGAATTACTCATTTTACATCACACCCATAAAGATATTGGCATGCGAAAGACACATAACACAGATTATTTACGAAGGGTACCAGAGTACTCTCTCCATTTTTTAAGTTGCTTATGATCAAGTACTCGCTAGTATTCTAATCTCTCTCTCTCTCTCTCTCTCTCTCTCTCGTCCGCCCACGGTGGATATAGTTCCGCAGAGACGACCATGCACCGTAAAGAATTACTGGAAAATTAATGCAGTCGGTTTGCCATTCCTCTGCTACATACGGGTACTGGACAAAGAGCGTCCGGGGCCAACTTTACAGGAAACCATCTTCGCATTCGCATTCCCAAACACAAGGAGTCCACGGAAAGCCAGCAGACTAGATGGCCGGCATAGCAGGGATTCGAACACCTGTCACGAACGTCCGCATCCCATATAGAGATCTAAGTAGCTTCTCTATGCTAGTGGTAGTACTGTAATATATTTCCAAAATAAATTGTGTAAACCTTTCGTAAATTTCACTTGTTTTTAATACTGACGTATGGCAAAAAGTGCCAGAGATTAATGTTTCTTTTTGTATCCTTTAACACGATACTTGAAGTCCTGATAATGGAAAATCCATCTCCAGTTTCCACCGAATCGCCCACACTCTCTTTCACGCTCCATAAGCTGGCAGCGTACGTCAGAAGCTTCTTTTCATCATATGTATGGATATCCGCGGAAGCTTAGAATCTAATCGTATCGATCTTTTCCCATTCCCGCTGTTCCTTCCTAGGAGTATTGTATCATGGAAAAGATTGATTGGCAAGGGAAGAACAAAGACTGAAAAGGAAGCCAAAACACTGTAGGGAACCGCCGGTACATTGATCTCAATTTCAACGTAAGCCATGTGCACCAGAGGCTCCCTCTAAACGGACGTTTTATTTGGCACTCATTCATCACTCCCGCTTTCCTAAACTATCAACGTTTCCTTAATCATCGTGATATCAACAGAATAGACCACCTTTTAGTAGGATTTCGCGTTACAGGAACACCGCCAAGTACATTGTTTGTAGGAGAATAAATAACACATGTTACTGAAGGGATCGAAAGCCAATCCAATAAATTAAATCACCCTCACATAGTTCCAATCACGGATCTTCTATCTCATATTTGACCACCTTGACTGAGCGAAGTTTGTTTTATTTGGTATACATGAGAGACTTTGCGTGTATGCTTTGCGTGAAGCCAAATTAAAAATTTCTCATCCGCACAACATTCTTGAAACGATTTTGAAGAGGTGGAGAATATTACAAATGCGAATACAAGATGCCCGTTACGCAAGGAGAATTCCTACACACAGCTTACTAACATTTAATTTATCTTTGACTGTATCATATTTGAGAAATTTTGATGAAATTTGAAACGAAATTTCTTTTTCCTTTTATACTTGCTTAAAATTTGGGAAAACGAGAGATTAAATGACATGCAATAGGACACAAGAAACATTGTGGTTGCAAACGTGCACTTGCATCACCCACAGGGTACGTTGCTGTTGCAAACTCACTCATTCCCGCCTCTTGAATTTTTACCTCATAACACTTCTAAAAATCATAACACTCACTCATTTACTTCAAGAACTACTAAATTTCATTTGACGAATTCTACCTTTTGAAATATTAAAGCAACGTTTATCAAACCCATAAGCTCCTTAGGTTCTGTTACTGGTAATCAACCTGATCAAATGACAAAATGTGATTTACGGAAATAAAATTCGCAAGAGTTTCCATAATGGCTCATCAACCCAAGTATCACTCAACTGGTCATCGAACATTCGAAAAAATACCCTCAAGGCAAATTTCTGAGAAAAACGTCGAGAGATCTTTGTCCAGCAGCAAACAGCTGCTGCAGCGGATGATAAATTTCCATTTCTTCCTCTGTAATACTTTTCCGTACGGTACGTATAGACGTGGTTTTCCCAGATTGAATGGGAAATTTCGTTATTGCTTTCTACTGCAAATTCCCAACGTTTTCCCTATTTTAATGCATACACACGCACCCAAAAGCTTGGAACGTTTTATTTCTATTCTACGCCAAGATATTCGGACCATTAGTATAGTTATACTATTTTGAGTATAATTGGTGTACAGTTCGCAGTTATTAAATAATTTTCTGGTGTAGTCTTCACCGGGTACACCCCCAATCCCCAGTCGCAAAACTGGCAGCACCAGAATACATGGTCAGTTCAGTTCAGGAAAATGACTGAACTCTTAATTTCAAACTTCTACTTCAGGGTCAAAAATCTTAAGTTAGGCCACTGAGCGTCAGATTTTTGGTTCGGGGGCAGGACTGTATTGAGTATTGTGGAATAGAATAGACTGTATATACTGGGTGTACGAAATAATCTCAAACGAAACGGATTAACTACAGAAAAATTAGTAATTATAATTAGCGTTATCGCAAAAATATCTGCAGTACCTTCCAAGAAAAGAAAGGGCATGGTGCGAAATCCAAGAGAGGGCAAATGCCCCCTCTCGCACCCCACTATGGTGCCCATCCAAAGAACCATTTATAGGAAAACCTTTAAAGAGCGATCTAATTGCTGTTTCTACGTGGAAACAGAAAGAAATTAGACGAGGCAAAAATAACTCTGTCTACTTTAGTGAAAGAAAAAGGGCTTGAAGAGAGCCTTGTTTATGTTTATGATTCAGTTTCTTGAAACATACGAGTTAGGTTCAGAGGTTTATATGATACTGAAGAACATTCTGAACGTGGTTTTTTTACCGATTTTCGTAAATATACTACATGGTTATTCACTCGGAGTTGAACATTTTTTTAATTACGTAACAATTCCAAATGTACATTTGAATGAAATTAATGTAAAACGTACCTAGATCCATGACAAAAGGATTGTCTCATAGAAGATGCTGGAAGTGCGCACCTCCATCGTCCAGGCACATATTCACCCAACGCTCCGCATTGGAGAATGTGCGATGTAGTGACGTCGATGACAGCAATTTGACTTGTGATGTTGTCTTTTAGTTCCTCAATCGATCTTTGCTTGTTGGCATAAAGGTTGCTTTTTTAAAAGTCCCCGAAGGAGGAAATCTGGGGGTGATAGGTCGTGAAACCTAGGCGGCCACAGATCTTTAAAGATAACCCTTTGCTGGAAAAAGCTGCGAATTTCTGTCATACTCTTATTGAAGGTGTGGCACGTTGCACCGTCCGGTTGAAAGTAACCATCTGCAAAATCCTGATCATCCAGCTGGTTCACAAGCTCATTAAAGATTTCCAAATATCGGTCGCTATTCACGGTGACTTTAAAAAAGATTGGCCCAATGATACGGCGTCCGTACACCGCACACCAAACATTGAATTTTACTGGATGCAATGGCTCTTCATGGATGGCGTGGGGATTATCACTGGCACACATCCGTGTATTTGGCGAGTTTATAGAGCCGGATGAATGAATCAATGCTTCGTCAGTATACCATGCTACATTCAACAGGGAGATGTTTTCGGCGAAAAATTTGGCAAACCATTGACAATATGCCAATTGACTTAACAAAATTCGGTGGCGGTAACTCGTTCGCAGCCGTGACACTATACGGCTTAATCTGCACCTGTTCGGCTGCTCTTTGACATGTCGAATACGATCATCCCGTCTCTTGGGATAGCTGCCAAATAGATTTTCGTGGGGATGCCAACAACCGCTGCTGCACATCCTCTGTCGTGTTCTCCGCTATTTGGGATTGTCCGCTCGTATGTAGATTCACCAAGCTCTCCAGCTTCTTCGCGAATTTCGAAATGGTGGCCCTGGTGGGAGGTTTACGCTCACCACATTTCTCCAGAAATTCCTTCTGACACTATTTGAAGGAACCGGTTACCCAGTACTAACGCACAATGAACACACGCTCTTCAATTGAGTACACCATCTTCATTAAACCTCCTCGCTTAAACTCTCTGTGGAGACACGTTATTGCCCCACCGTTACAATACAGATGGCGCGTCAGAGCGGAGCCACCCAGCTGTCACGGAGACATTTTATTACCGGGTAATACATGTCGACTGCTTCGACAGGGAATAACGAACCGCTCTCTTTGGATTTCACGTTCTTCGTATGTTCCCCATCTGATATATTCCACATGATAAGTGTTCAGTTCCGAGTGAATCACCCTGTATGTATACTATTCAAAACAATTAGGGGATAATGCAGGTTAGACGTTATACTGTAAATCAGGAAATTCTTATGTAACGAAAGTGTAAACTACAGACAAGTTAAAACAGGTAAGTGAAAAAATGTGCTTACAGAAATTAACGAAATCACATTTAGTGAATGCAATATTCGCTAACCCCCAGTTCAGAGAATAATAGTCATAAATATGCATACATATGGAATGTTTAGTAGGGTGCGTTAATGAGAAAGACTCAAATTGAGAGGTGTTTACAGGTAGCTCAAAGTAGGTGAGGATTAAACTCCGAAATGCGATTAAGTGGATATTTTCGGAAGTTTTTAGGAAGAGGCATGTTCGGAGGTCAAGAAGATAGACGTGGTCCTGAGTTCAGAGAAGTCGGGTCATGGTATTGGCATGAGAAGAGAGGAAATCCTTTCTAAAAGCGTTGTTGGGATTGCGTCGGATTAGCTGCTGCGGCATCGGTTTACGAAAAGCCCGAAGTTCAGGTCTATAGTACGTGGCACAGATGGAGACTAGGTCAATCAAGTCTTCCATTAATGTGCCCTGAGATAAGTACTAAACACCATAGCTATATCAAAATAAACGGTTTACTACTATTCTTACAGGGAAGGGAAGTCTCCGAACTGTACAGCATATTTTTCAAGTGTGTGATTCTATGGATTGAACAAACCAAGTTATACGAAATTTCTCGCTGGTTATATCGCTGCTATATTAAACAAGAAAGCTGACACCAATTTTTCGGGTGTAATGAGCCCGTTTTTTGAATCAGTTCTGATGCGAATAAAATTTATCATTGCTATTCAAAATCAATGGAATTGGTACGCAAAACAGTAGTATCTGAGCGAAGAAATTAGTTTTTCAATCGTGTTTTTAATCCCGCAGATATAGCTGTAGGCGGAAACTGGAACTTTTGCCCTCTGGTTGCAGACTTGTGCGTTAAGAGAAATTTGAAATTATATGAGAAGCATTTCACACCGGGAACGCTCTCCAACAAAGAAAGAATTTTTCAAGTCGGACTCTTAGAAGGAGATATCGACAAATATAAGACATGCATCTACACCCCATGGCGGGAAAATCATTCATTATTTCAAGAAGATAATATTTTCATAACGTTTTTCGATGTGACAGGTATCGGTCTATGAAAGAATATTTTCAATCGAGTTTTAAGGAGCTAAGATTTTGCTGCAAATGCATCAGACGCAGAAATTACCTCTTACTTCCCCTGTAGGCAAAACCATCTTTATCAAATATTAGAAATTATATGCAAAGCATTTCTCATCAAGAGCTGTATCCAGTGCAGAAACAATTTTTCGAATCGGAGTTTTAGAAGCAGAGATATTGAGAAAAATGCAATTTACTTTTACGCCCCTAGCGGAAAGTCTATGCATTACTTGAAAATTTTGAAATTGTATGAGAACCTTTTCAACTGGAAACGGTATCTAACAAAGAAGGAATTTTTTAAATCCATCTCTTAGAAGCAGAGATATTGACAGAAATAAGATATACATCTTCGCCCCTGGCGGAGAAACCATGCATTATTTTAAGAAGAAAATATTCTCAAATGTTTAACGACATGATAGCGCTATCGGTCCGCGAAAGAATTTCTTCAATCGGGCTTTTGGAAGCTCAGATTTTACTGCAAATACCTACGAAGCAGAAACTAACACTTACGCCCCCTAGTGGCTAAACTATATTTTATAAAAATTAAAAATTACAAAAAAAATTTCCCACCAGGAGCTGTATCCGGTTCTGGAAGAGTTTTTCGAATCGAAGTTTTAGAAACAGAGATATCGGGAAAAGCGCAATTTACTTTTACTCCTCCTAGCGGAAAGTCAATGATTTACTTGAAAATTTGGAAATTATAATAAAATTATATCTTGCCCCGGAAACTCTGTCCAACAAAGAAGAAATGTTTCAAATATGACCATTTGAAGCAGAGATATTGACAAAAACAAGATATATATATATATATATATATATATATATATAGAAGATGGAATTACTGTAGACATCATACAAGAAGCAAGTGGAGAAATCGAAACAGTACTCGCCCAAATTTTCACTCGGTGCCTTAATGAAGGAAAGATTCCTGAGGATTGGAACACCGCTACAATGATCCTGCTACATAAGAAAGGTGACATTGAGGATCTCGGAAACTACAGACCTATCAGCCTCCTATCAGTAGTTTATAAAATCTTCACTAAAGTTCTTTCACACCGCTTGAAGGTAACATTGGACATGGCTCAACCGAGAGAACAAGCTGGATTCAGGAGTGGCTACAGCACAATAGATCATATCCACATGCTGAGAGAACTAATTGAAAGAGCGAGGGAATATGAACTTCCATTGTGCATGGCTTTTATCGATTATGAAAAAGCCTTTGATTCGGTGAAACCATCAGCAGTTACAATGGCTCTGAAAACCTGCGGTATTGAAGATGCATACATTAATATTATTAATAACATCTATGAAAATGCAAGTGCAAAGATTAGGCTGTTTGAAAATACAACACACGTAAAAATTGGAAAGGGAGTGAGACAAGGTGACACCATATCTCCGAAGCTCTTTAATGCCACATTGGAGGGTGTTTTTCAGTCGCTGAGCTGGGAAAACAAGGGGATAAAGATTAATGGAGATTATCTAACTCACCTTCGTTTTGCTGATGACGTAGTCATTTTTGCAACTACCCCATCAGAGCTGCAGAGTATGATCCAGGAACTTGCTAACAAGAGTAAAGAAGTGGGATTAAAAATGAACTTTCAGAAGACAAAAGTGATGTTCAATGCTTTTACAAGAAATGAAGATTTATCGATTGATGGAGAAAAGCTGGAGATAACAGACACGTACGTTTATCTTGGACAGCAGATATCAAGTGAGGGTCACATTGATGAAGAAATTAATCCGCGTACAAAACTTGGATGGAGAGCTTTTGGAAGAAACAGCATAATTTTCAAGAGCAATATGCCATTATGTCTTAAAAGAAAAGTGTTTGATCAATGCATCCTGCCAGTGCTTACGTATGGTGCAGAGACGTGGACCTTAACTAAAAGAGACATACAAAGGCTGCAGACAACTCAAAGGAGCATGGAGAGGTGCATACTTGGTATAACCAGGAGAGATAAGAAGAGGAACTCGTGGATCCGAAAAATGACAAGAGTGGAAGACGTCATGATCAGAGTTAAATCCCTGAAATGGCAATGGGCTGGACATACTGCCAGAAGGACAGATCATCGATGGACAGCCGAAATTTTAGATTGGATTCCAAGGGACAGGAAAAGACCCAGAAGAAGACCACATGGGAGATGGGTGGATGAAATTCGAAAGTATGCAGGGGTGACATGGAGGAGACTGGCACAAGACAGACCGTTGTGGAGGAAACTTGGGAGACCTTCGTCCAGCAGTGGATTGATAATGGTTGACAATGATGACGATGATGATGATATATATACGTCCCCTGGTGGAGAAACCATGTATTATTTTAAGAAGAAAATATTTCGAAAAGGTTTGTCTGCTTGAGTAGTATCGGCCCATGAAATAATTGTTTCAATCGAGATTTTAGAAGCTCAGATTTTGCTGCAAATGCATTAGAAGCAGAAATCAACGCTTACGCCCTCTGATGGCCAAACCATTTTCTACCAAAAATTATCATGGAAGTACGTAAAGCCAGCGAAACAGTTAAACACACCAGGAAATCGGGGAACACGACTTTTTTCTTTCTTTACCATTCCGATAAAAAATAATGGGTAGACTTTGCAATGCCCGGTCGTAAATGACTGGGTAAAAGCCACGCCTGGCCCGTTGCTTTATTCTCTAAACTAAAAAAAGGCTCAACCCAGAACGCGGGTCCGGTCAGGCTCGGGCTTGGCGGGGCGGCCTTTATAAAGCATTAAGCTCAAAACTTTAGTATTGATGTAACTTAAATGTTCTAAATAGTTTTCGTTGTGTAATAAACAAACGATACCAAATTTTGGTGTCTTATAGAGGTTACATAAATATAACTTTTTCTTAGGACTTGTGCCCCTGTCACTTAAACGTTGCTCTTGGTAATAATGTTTCTAGCTGCGAAATATTATGTTAAAAAAATAAACAGCCGATCAAGATTTTGATTTCATTTCATTTGCAGGTTTCACCATGAACAGATCTTAGGGCCATAGGCAGTAGTCCTTCACTAATACAGTATGAGACTTCTGGTTGCTGGGAAGGGAGAGGGCCTGTACCGGATTACAAACACACCATGCATGCCTCACGCGGGATTCGAACCTGGGTTCATCACAGACAGATCATCAGAAACCACTCTGCCTCTGGGGAAGTGACTCGACTCAACGTATGGCAAAAATTAATTTAGTACCCAAGCATATTGAAAATAATAGAATTTTTCGTTGAAAATATGTTTTATTTTTTCAATGGAAAGTACTTCAACAAATCGCAAAAAAAAAAAAAAAAGAAAGAAAATCAGCCAATGAAGCAAATATGTGCTAATCACTTTATCGATTTTTTGAGAAATGTGTTAGCAAAATACCACTACAGTTACATGAAGGAATGTTATGCATCTATTGAAAAATTTTCTTAATCAACGAACAAATGATATTTTCAGTAAGACTTTAAGAGACCGAAAACTACAGACTTTAAAATTTTCAATAATATATTGAGTACCACAACTATTTATTTTTGAACAAAATGGCAACTCCTCGTGGCATCGAACGTTAGAGGTTCCTGATGCCTAACTTTTATCTCCTGAGAAGGAAAACAACCCTTACAAAAAGAATGAACACTTCTTTCATATATATGCCTGTAAATTTAAATCCCTTTGCGTCAGAAGGAAAAAATAAACCAGAATTCAGCAGCCCAGAACACAAAACAAAAATATTGGGAGAAACAAAAGCAGTTCCAAGAGCAATTTCGTAATTTGCATTGGGATGTATTTTAACCAGACTCCTTTCGAAAACTCTATAGCTGACATTTCTCGTAATGCAAATGACCTTCATTTTAAAATTCCCTTTTGAGAGAATTTCTAAATTTCTCGTTGAGTCCGGTTCATTTGCTCCACGCTTGTAGAAAAATTTGCCACCATAGTTTTGTCACCGAAGTTTATTCCTTTGATAATAATTATTTTTGCTTTTTTGGGGGCAAATTTTACATTCTTGAATTTTGAGAAATTACATTTTATGCTAAGGACCAGTTTCTTAAAGACAGTACTCAGCATAAGTATGATTAAAAGTTAAACGAAAATGATTACACAAAAATTGAAGTTCATTTACGACCTACAGTTACTAATCAAATACGGAAGCAGTTCTTTTCGAAATGCATTCAGAAAAGGTGGGTAGTTCTTTTCGAAATGCATTCAGAAAAGGTGGGTAGTTCTTTTCGAAATGCTCCGGTTCGGGTCCCAGTAAGGCAAGGGGGGGGGTATTTTGTTACGGCACTGGCCTTGTTTCCCAAGAACCACTGGCCCTAAGTTAGGGAAAGACAGCTGATCATAACCCGTACAGTTGCGCATGGCGTTTGCTAAATGGCGAATAAATCAGATAGATAATCGTAGCACAATACACTGCACACCATGTTTCATTTTAATTAACTAGGGGCTGCGCCTTTAGGCTCGCTACGCTAGTTTCCAGAGTAGCGCCCGGGCCCTGTAGCCCGATCGCCAAGTATATCACATGAAATAAAAACTGGAAAATTCATATAAATTTCAATTTTTATTGCATGTCTAAGCAAATAAGGCTTGTTATTCCGAAATTTCAGAGTTTTTTACTGTCGTTAATTTTTGAAATGTCGGACTTCTGTCGTTTGAACTTATAGCACTTACTAAATTTACCATTAAGGAAAACAAAAGCGGCTCAAAAAGCATTTCCGTAAACCATAAACCTTTATGCTAAACCGTTAAGGTGGGCGTCAAGTAATTTTGCTTCCTATACTTCCAATGGAAAAACCTTTGTACATATTTCCTTCACAATTATTGTGTTCCCAAGGATGAAAATTTGAACAACGATTAAAATAGCTTCATATTATAACTTGGAGTACTTAATATTTTCTAAAACATAACAATAATTATATAAAAAATCAATAACGTTTCCTTTGGTGGTGTTGGAACCAGAAAAAAAAATGGCGCGACTTGTACTTTGATGACGTCGTAGATAAACAAATGTTGGATTACATAATTACGGTTATGTTTAAAAAATATTAGGTATTCCAAGTCATAAAATGAATCTATTTTAATCGATGTTCAAATTTTCATCCTTGGGAACGCATTAATTGTGAAGTAAATGTGTACAGAAATTTTTCCATTCGAAGTCATCATCATCATCATCATCATTGTCAACCATTATCAATCCACTGCTGGACGAAGGTCTCCCCAAGTTTCCTCCACAACGGTCTGTCTTGTGCCAGTCTCCTCCATGTCACCCCTGCATACTTTCGAATTTCATCCACCCATCTCCCATGTGGTCTTCTTCTAGGTCTTTTCCTGTCCCTTGGAATCCAATCTAAAATTTCGGCTGTCCATCGATGGTCTGTTCTTCTAGCAGTATGTCCAGCACATTGCCATTTCAGGGATTTAACTCTGATCATGATGTATTCCACTCTTGTCATTTTTCGGATCCACGTGTTCCTCTTCTTATCTCTCCTGGTTACACCAAGCATGCACCTCTCCATGCTGCTTTGAGTTGTTTGCAGCCTTTGTATGTCTCTTTTAGCTAAGGTCCACGTGTCTGCACCATACGTAAGCACTGGAAGGATGCATTGATCAAACACTTTTCTTTTAAGACATAATGGCATATTGTTCTTCAAAATTCTGCTGTTTCTTCCAAAAGCTCTCCAGGCAAGTTTTGTACGCCGATTAATTTCTTCACCAAGGTGACCCTCACTTGATATCTGCTGTCCAAGATAAACGTACGTGTCTGTTATCTCCAGCTTTTCTCCATCAATCGATAAATCTTCGTTTCTTGTAAAAGCATTGAACATCACTTTTGTCTTCTGAAAGTTCATTCTTAATCCCACTTCTTTACTCTTGTCTGCAAGTTCTTGCATCATACTCTGTAGCTCTGATGGGGTAGTTGCAAAGATGACTATGTCATCAGCAAAACGAAGGTGGGTTAGATAATCTCGATTAATTATAGGAAGCAAAATTACTTGAAGTCCACCTTAAACAACTGAGATAGCTTTACCAACAAAACATTTGCATAACAAATTCTCTGCGTCACCATGGCAGTATGTCTCGGGACCAGAACTTTCCTCTGCGGTTATCGTGAAGACAGACTAGCCGTTCGTTTCTTTCCTTTGCGTCTGTAAAAAAAATGTTTTTTTTCCTGTGAATTTATCGTCTGCGTTAGTGGTTCGTGTTGACTGTGTTGTGTTTTCACCGTTTTGCCTCACTTGAAGTGAGTGTGTGTGCCTTCTGTTTCGTTATTTTGTGTTTCTTCTGTGTGACGCAGTTGCAGCACACAGTGTTGTGTTGTTCGGCTTAGCGGCCATGATGGCTGCTTCCCAAGTACAAATGCAAGTTCAGTCTGCTGATTTTAACTCCGCTGGATTTTCTTTGGCTACATCGACCGCTTGTGAAACAACTATGACCTCTTCAAATGTGGATTTGTCTACTTCTAATTGTGTTTCTGCTTCTAATGTGCTTCGTCCTAATGTTTCTGCATCGAATGTTCTTCGTCCTAATTTGCATATCCAGGATGCCGAGTCACGTTTTGCTGCCACGGCTGCTACTCCTCCACGCTCGTATGCTGCGACTGCTCGTCCAAACCAATCTCATGCACCTCTTTCAATGCAACCAGAATTTTCTAGAGAAGATAAAGTTCTCAAGTTCGGATTTCTGACGACTCACCAGCAGGTAAAGAACTTTCCTCAGCTTTGTTATTAAGTGTGTATTTTCCGTCTCTTCGTGACACCCCCCTACCCCTCTATTTGGAGGCCTTGGTTAAAGTTGTTCCCAAGGAAAGCATCGTTTCAATTATTCGCATTGGAGGGGTGTTGTCGTTCATTTTGTTCACCAAAAAGCAACCGACACCGTTCTTGCCACAGGCATTGATATTGGCTCTTTTCACTTGCAACCTGTTGCTTCTGCACAGCGCCCGGTCACAGTGACATTATCTCCTGTGCCTACTGCTATTCCTGACAACTTACTTGTTGCTGCACTCGGCACTCTTGGTCGAGTAGTGGGAGAGACTAAATTTCTCCCAGCTGCTGCCAGAGACTCTCCATTCAAATTTGTGCAAGGAGGACGTCGCCAATAGCGTGTTATTTTCCCCACTGACCAAGACATTTCTAACAGCCCCACATCTCTGCAACTTATTACGGACACACGAACATACGTTTTCAACTTATTTGCTGGTGTCCAGTGTTTCCGGTGTAGAGCTGAGGGACACCTGGCTTATGAGAGCCCTCAGCGCACACTTGCGCAAGGTGCTGTCCCTTCGTTGAAGGTTCGTGACACACCTCCATCATACACTTCCTCCGCCCTTACTACTGAACAAATTGTTTCCCCAATGTCAACCACGTCACCATTTCTGCTACTTGCTCCTTCAATGACTGCAGATATTTCGTTGTCTTCACCTGTTTCAGTTCCGCCACTGCCATTCAACTCCGAGCAGCCGCTGTCTTTTAAAACTCCTACGCAGTTATTGCCAAGCACTAAACAGCCATTAGCATACAACTCCAAGCAGGCGCTTTCTTTCAAAACAACTACGCAGTTATTCCCGAACACTGAACTGCCATTTCCATTCAAATCCGAGCAGCCGCTTTCTTCCGAAACTACTGCGACATCATTGCCCAGCTCTCACGCGCCACCACCAAGCAACAAATTGCCTCCCGTTTCACAGCCTGTTTCGCAAGTGCAAACACCTGCTTCTCAACTGTTCAAATCTGCTGTCATTGTTGACATGTCAGTTCCACCTCTTCCTACTTCGGTGGGCTCCTCTGGACCCAAAACTGCCGGGAAACGCCCAAATTCTGCCGAGTCTTCTCCTAGGCCTTCGCGTCGCACTAGGCGTTTTCGGACCAAATCTTCTGCCACTTCTTCTGAAACCTCACCTGGCGAAGAAAATTTTTCTTCTCAACTTCGTACAACAAACAGATTCGCTTGCCTCCCTACTGATGATGATATGGATGTTGCTGCTAATCTAAGTGAATCAGCATCGATTGCTTCGGATGTTGTTGGAGATGATTCTTCTCTTCCCACCATTCCCAAACTTTCCGCTCTGTTCAAAGACTGTTCTGTTCCAATGCAACCGCTCACATTTACTGAACTTCTTGAACTAATTCAACGCCATAGGATTAACAAATTTCTAACAATCCCGTGTATTCAATCTAAGTTAAATTGGTTACCTGAAATGCTTCAACAACTGCAATTGCTTGATGAATTTTTGATTAACGTTTCCGTTCCCCCTGAAGATGCTCAGCTTCAGCATCGTCTGTGATACATGCTGAAGTTGCTCACAGCTGAACTCGAAAACAATCAACAGCCTGTTCATGATTTCCCAACTGACTGAGTTTTTTTTCTTCTGAATAAACGTTTTGTTTTGAAATTGTTTGCCTTTGAACTTGTACTGCTTTACCGTCTGTTTTTGTTTAGTTTTCGACGAACTCTTAGACACAGTTTAATACTATTGTTATCAACGGACTAATAGACTTTTATTTTTACTGCTGTTCAACTGGGCAGCCTCTCAGCGCCCTCTTTTTCACACCCTTTACACTGTTGTTATTGTTTTTTTAAATGCTTGCGTATACCTTGTTCTCTCCCACATCTTGTTACTGTTTTGTATTCTGTACTTGTTCATATTTTGTAGAGGCGTTTTTTATACCTAACATTTTGAGCAATCAATACCTTATGAAGACTAGCCGTTCGTTTCTTTCCTTTGCGTCTGTAAAAAAATGTTTTTTTCCCTGTGAATTTATCGTCTGCGTTAGTGGTTCGTGTTGACTGTGTTGTGTTTTCACCGTTTTGCCTCACTTGAAGTGAGTGTGTGTGCCTTCTGTTTCGTTATTTTGTGTTTCTTCTGTGTGACGCAGTTGCAGCACACAGTGTTGTGTTGTTCGGCTTAGCGGCCATGATGGCTGCTTCCCAAGTACAAATGCAAGTTCCGTCTGCTGATTTTATCTCCGCTGGATTTTCTTTGGCTACATCGACCGCTTGTGAGACAACTATGACCTCTTCAAATGTGGATTTGTCTACTTCTAATTGTGTTTCTGCTTCTAATGTGCTTCGTCCTAATGTTTCTGCATCGAATGTTCTTCGTCCTAATTTGCATATCCTGGGTGCCGAGTCACGTTCTGCTGCCACGGCTGCTACTCCTCCACGCTCGTATGCTGCGACTGCTCGTCCAAACCAATCTCATGCACCTCTTTCAATGCAACCAGTATTTTCTAGAGAAGATAAAGTTCTCAAGATTCGGATTTCTGACGACTCACCAGCAGGTAAAGAACTTTCCTCAGCTTTGTTATTAAGTGTGTATTTTCCGTCTCTTCGTGACACCCCACTCCCCCTCTATTTGGAGGCCTTGGTTAAAGTTGTTCCCAAGGAAAGCATCGTTTCAATTATTCGCATTGGAGGGGGTGTTGTCGTTCATTTTGTTCATCAAAAAGCCACCGACACCGTTCTTGCTACAGGCATTGATATTGGCTCCTTTCACTTGCAACCTGTCGCTTCTGCACAGCGCCCGGTCACAGTGACATTATCTCCTGTGCCTACTGCTATTCCTGACAACTTACTTGTTGCTGCACTCGGCACTCTTGGTCGAGTAGTGGGAGAGACTAAATTTCTCCCAGCTGCTGCCAGAGACTCTCCATTCAAATTTGTGCAAGGAGGACGTCGCCAATATCGTGTTATTTTCCCCACTGACCAAGCCATTTCTAACAGCCCCACATCTCTGCAACTTGTTACTGACACACGAACATACGTTTTCAACTTGTTTGCTGGTGTCCAGTGTTTCCGGTGTCGAGTTGAGGGACACCTGGCTTTTGAGTGCCCTCAGCGTACACCTGCTCAAGGTGCTGTCCCTTTGATGAAGGTTCCTGACACACCTCCATCATCCACTTCTTCCCCCTTTATTACTGAACAAACTGTTGCCCCAATGTCAACCACGTCACCATCTCTGCTACTTGCTCCTTCAATGACTGCAGATATTTCGTTGTCTTCACCTGTTTCAGTTCCGCCACTGCCATTCAACTCCGAGCAGCCGCTGTCTTTCAAAACTACTACGCAGTTATTGCAGTTATTGCCAAGCACTAAACAGCCATTACCATACAACTCCGAGCAGGCGCTTTCTTTCAAAACAACTACGCAGTTATTGCCAAACACTGAACTGCCATTTCCATTCAACTCCGAGCAGCCGCTTTCTTCCGAAACTACTGCGTCATCATTGCCCAGCTCTCACGCGCCACCACCAAGCAACAAATTGCCTCCCGTTTCACAGCCTGTTTCGCAAGTGCAAACACCTGCTTCTCAACTGTTCAAATCTGCTCTCATTGTTGACATGTCATTTCCACCTCTTCCTACTTCGGTGGGCTCCTCTGGACCCAAAACTGCCGGGAAACACCCAAATTCTGCAGAGTCTTCTACTAGGCCTTCGCGTCGCACTAGGCGTTTTCGGACCAAATCTTCTGCCACTTCCTCTGGAACCTCACCTGGCGTAGAAAATTTTTCTTCTCAACTTCGTACAACAAACAGATTCGCTTGCCTCCCTACTGATGATGATATGGATGTTGCTGCTAATTTAAGTGAATCAGCATCGATTGCTTCGGATGCTGTTGGAGATGATTCTTCTCTTCCCACCATTCCCAAACTTTCCGCTCTGTTCAAAGACTGTTCTGTTCCAATGCAACCGCTCACATTTACTGAATTTCTTGAACTAATTCAACGCCCTAGGATTGACAAATTTCTGGTTCTACGTCAATTCGTCGCGTGCGTAAATTCGTCGACTGGGTCAATTCGTCGACTGCGACGATTCGTCGCGCGTCAATTCGTCGCCTACGTCAATTCGTCGACTGCGTCAGTTCCTCACGCGTTAATTCGTCGCGCGTCAATTCGTCGACTGCGTCAGTTCGTCACGCGTTAATTCGTCGCGCGTCAATTCGTCGACTGCGTCAATTCGTGGCGGACAAATTCGTCGACTACGTCAATTCGTCGCGTTTACAGATTTTGGTTACATACAAAACAAATGCAGGAAAACGTACGATTTCGAACGTCTTGCTCCCTGATCAAATTTATAAAGTTTGGACACGCACACAGGATAGGAATATTACGTTTTTCTTTGGCACTAAAAATATTAGACGGTAAACGGTTTTTGAAAAGGGGCAGGGCCCGGTTGGTCAGAGCCCCCCATATACAAAATTTTCGTAAAATCTACAGTTTTCAATTCAGAGCCACCAAATCTGGTATACTATCTCGTGGTATTCTAACTTAGACTGTAGACGATTTTGGGAAGCGCTTGCAGAGAGGGGGGGGGGGGTAGAGCCCTCCCTCCAGAATTGCCGTAAGATATAGTTTTCAATTTAGAACTACCAAATTTGGTATATTATCTCATGGTACTTTAACTTAGACGGTTTTTGGAACGGGTCAGGGGCCCGGTTGGTCAGAGCCCCCCACACACAAAATATTCGTAAGATCTACAGTTTTCAATTCAGAACCACCAAATCAGGTATCCTATCTCATAGTACTCTAACTTAGACGGTTGTCGGTTTTGGGAACGGGTCAAGGCCCGGGGAGTCAGAGCTCCCCCCCCCCCTACATACAAAATTTTCGTAAAATCTAGTTTTCATTTCAGAACCATCAAATTTGGTATCATGAAACTCTAACTTAGACGCCAGACGGTTTTTGGAAGGGGTTGGAGCCCCCCCCCCTCATAAAAATTTTCGTAAAATCTACAGTTTTCATCTTAGAACCACCAAATTTGGTATACTATCTTATGGTACTCTAACTTAGACGGCAGACCGTTTTTGGAACGGGTCAAGGCCCGGGGGGTAAGAGCCCCCCCCCACATACAAAATTTTCTTAAAAACTACAGTTTTCGATTCAGAACCACCTAATCTGGTATACTATCTCATGGTACTCTAACTTAGACGCTAGACGGTTTTTGGAAGGGGTTGGAGCCCGGGGTCAGACCCCCCTCCGAATAAACCCTTTTTTGTAAAATCTACAGTTTTCAATTTAGAACCACCAAATTTGGTATACTATCTCATGGTACTCTAACAAAGACGCTAGATGGTTTTTGGAAGGGGTTGGAGCCCGCGGGGTCGGAGCCCCCCCCCCTTATAAAAAAGTTCGTAAAATCTACAGTTTTCATCTTAGAACCACCAAATTTGGTATACTATCTTATGGTACTCTAACTTAGACGGCAGACCGTTTTTGGAACGGGTCAAGGCACGGGGGTCAGAGACCCCACATACAAATTTTTTTAAAACTACAGTTTTCAATTCAGAACCACCTAATCTGGCATACTATCTCATGGTACTCTAACTTAGACGCTAGACGGTTTTTGGAAGGGGTTGGAGCCCGGGGGTCAGACCCCCCCGAATAAACACTTTTTCGTAAAATCTACAGTTTTCAATTTAGAACCACCAAATTTGGTATACTATCTCATGGTACTCTAACTTAGACGCTAGACGGTTTTTGAAAGGGGTTGGAGCCCGGGGGGTCGGACACCCTCCGAATAATTTTTTTTTTGTAAAATCTACAGTTTTCAATTTAGAACCACCAACTTTGGTATACTATCTCATGGTACTCTAACTTAGACAGTAGACCGTTTTTGGAACGGATCAAGGCCCAGGGGTCCGAGCCCCCACATACAAAATTTTCTTTAAAACTGCAGTTTTCAATTCAGAACCACCAAATCTGGTATACTATCGCATGGTACTCTAACTTAGACGCTTGACGATTTTTTGAAGGGGTTGCAGCCCGGGGGTAAGGGCCCCCTTCATATAAAAATCCGCAAAATCTACAGTTTTCAATTTAGAACCACCAAATTTGGTATACTATCTCATGGTACTCTAACTTAGACGCTAGACGGTTTTTGGAAGGGTTTGGAGCCCGGGGGTAAGAGCCCCCCATAAAAATGCCGCGTAAAATCTACAGTTTTCAATTTAGAACCACCAAATTTGGTATACTATCTCATGGTACTTTAACTTAGACGGTCGACGGTTTTTGGGACGGGTCAAGGCCCTGGGGGTCGGAGCCCCCCCCCCGCCCCGCACACACACACAGACATGCAACATTTTCTTAAAAACTACAGTTTTCAATTCAGAACCACCACATTTGGTATCATGAAACTCTAACTTAGACGCTATACGGTTTTTGGAAGGGGCTGGAACCCCGGGGTGAGAGCCCCTCCCCTCCTCTTAAAAATTTCGTAAAATCTACAGTTTTCAATTTAGGACAACCAGATTTGGTATACTACTTATGGTTATCTAACTTAGACGGTAGACGGTTTTTGGAAGGGGTCGGGGCCCGGGTCAAGGTAGCCCCATGCAAAATTTTCATAAAAAGTTCCGTTTTTTACTCTTAAGAATACCCTATTTACGTTCTAAGGCGCTCTTTGGCCCTTTGAGGGCCTTGCACCATAAACCATCAATCAACCAACCAACCAACTAACCAACCTACGGTCTAAGTTAGGGACTGTAGATAACAATAAAGTGCAAAAATATGCGTTTAATGGTGTATTAAAACACAAATCTATATAGTTTAGCTTTCACTACCAACGAACGGCTTATCAGAAAGAAATATAATGTAATGTAAACAGAGAGTTCCAGATATTCAAAATTCAAAACGGTAAGAAAAAGATTATCAATGCCAATGTGAAGTCGTATGCATGCGACATCACATAGGTACATTGCATTTCTGTGTCGCGGGATTCACAGAAGCACACGCCAGATGTACGGCAGTTCTATAGATGTCTCCTAGTAGGTAAGTATTCCCATTCCTTCTTCTTTCTTTTTTGTTTCGCAAAATTAAATTAACTAAATCAAAAAATTTAAAATAAGTTTACTGGAAAACTGCAGGAATATCTTTTTCATTCATTAACTTTCACCCGCTGAACTTGGTGATTCCACAAATAGTAATATGTACCTGGCAAATAACTGGTATCCCTGCTAGTACAAATTATATTAATGATTTATTTGCGTCCAGTTCAATCTAGTATGTCCATAAGAGCGTTTGGGGCCACCCCGGTGGCGCAGTGGTCTAAGCGATGGCCTCTGATCATTCATCCGTAAGGGCTCCGTGTTCGAATCCCGGTGAGGCATGGATGTTGTGTTTGTCTTGCGGCACTGGCTCTCTCCCTTCCCTGGAACCAGTGGCCCTAAATTAGGGAAGGGCGACTGCTTATAGCCCATTAAGTTGCTCACGGTGGTCGTTAAACCTCAAAAAAAAAAAAAAAAAAAAAAAAAAGAGCGTTTCGGGCCGTATGAAAAATACATTTCAACGTGTGCCGCTACGGCGGCGGAGTGATCTAGGCGCTGGCTTCTGACCACTTGTCGAAAAGGATCCTGGTTCAATTCCCGGTGAATCATGGACGTTGTGCTTGACTTCTGGCACTGGCTGTCCCCTTCCCAGGAACCAGTGGCCCAAAATTGGGAATATCCGACTGCTTATAGCCCACTGAATTGATCACGGTGGTAGTTAACTCCCCCCCCCAAAAAAAAAGATTGCGACGTGTCCATTGCTATTTGTTGTGGACCGTACAAAAAGTATGTTTTTGATATCAAGGTGTCCACTTCCATGTAGGCTGGCCATAAAATGTTAGGGGACCGTACAAAATTGCTCTTTTGTTTTCACCTTGTCAGCGCTTCGGTATATGGTTGAAGTATACGTATATATAGTTGGGCCATTTCAGCACGTAGTTTGGTTTATATAGAAAATCAAGATAATGTTACATTTTTACTCAGCTACAACACATTAATTCCAAAGGCTATTTGTTGAAATCTTTAATCCGCCGTGCTCATATTCAAAACGTTAACATAACATGTCAAGTTATTAATGTTGCAATTTTACCCTGTCACAAAACTTTTGTTACAAGACCTTAGGCGTAAACCTTTTTAGGAATTTTTAGTCCGACGTATTCATAAGGTTTCGATAACATGCCAAGGTTATGGTACTGCGTTTTGACTGACGCACAAAAATTAATAAACAGGCCTTAAGCCTTTTTATCAGTTTTCAATCAACCGTGCTCATATACATAAAATTTTCAGAGAAAGTCAAGTTTACTGTGTTGCGCATTTACTCGAGTACAAAACTATAAACAGCCATTAACTTTCACCCGCTGAACTTGGTGATTCCTCAGTTCATCCATTAACAATTCTTTTAAGTGATTGTATGCTATGGTCATATTGATAATGTTTGATGACAAGTCTGGTTAATGATGTTGCACTTATTAAAGACTTAAAAAGGTGTAGAGGCTAGTAATTATTATTTGAAGTCTAAGTAAAAGCTCATTTTTAACTTAACTCGTCATGAAATCCTTGTGAATATGGCATTTATTTTATTTTGTACATTTTACAAAGCGTATGCATTTTTTTTGGCATTTGTTTTATTTTGTGTTGTACTTGTTACATAGCGTTTCGCATTTTTGTAATGCTTGTGACTTGTGATTGCATTTTGAATTTTTCTTTGTTTCACATTTTGGATTGCATTTTGAATTTTTATGTTTCACATTTTGGATTACTTTTTGACATTTTATGTTTTTGACATGCTATTTTGAAAATTTTGACTTTTTTAATTTTGCGTTGTGTTTTACATTCTTGCATCTTCGGCGGAATTACATTCTTGAAAATTTCAAATACAAGTTAGTAAAAGGTATAATTCAATTAGTGAGAAATACCAGCACATTTTAGTAAAGGGTAGAATTATATGAAATTCCTCTTTAAATGTCCAGCATGTTAACATTGTCTCTGTGCACCAAAGAAGTTCGAATTCCTTTTTATCTTGCCAGCGTTTCTCTTCTGGGTGGATTTGTTGGAATCTGTGCTATCACTCTTTCGATTTTAGCCATAGTTGTTCTCTGCTCTTTCGCAATTTCACTGATTATTTCGTACAGTCACAGTTTTTTCTCTCCCAGAATTGTATTCCAGCGTCTGTATAATCTTTCAAGTTCGTTTTGTGTTCTGCGAAAGCCAAATAAATTGTTTTCACTAACTGACCAAATTGTTGGCGGGAACAGCGAAGGGCTTCTGCTTGGATTGTTTCTTCTGCTTCCACGAAATTTTCCAAGAACATAATTTTCCTCAAACCACTGAACTACAGAATCTGCATATTCTAGTAAAATTGATTTCACTTCTTCAAAAGCAGCTGGAATTTCATCAGATGAAAAAAATGCGAGTGCTTGCAAATGTCTGACTTTGAGAGTAAACTCACTGTTTTCCTTATATTCCAAGGCTATGCCAGAGGATGGATATTCCTCAGCACATTTTTTTTCGAGATGAAACCAACAACATTTGTGTGTGCTACTTCCAAATTCTTTTTTAGCAGCATTATAACGGTAGCTATTTCAAAATCTATTATTATGCGTATATTGTGGTGCAAGCTGAATATCATAGTCTGATACATAGTCTTGTAAATCCTACAAAAATACTTTATAATAGTATTATATTATTTATACTTGCTGGAAAGTAACCCATAAACTAGTGGGACAAGTCTGTGCATCTCTGGATTCGTTTCAACCATAGCATGAATGGAACATAATTGCCTAAAAATTGTTGGACAAGTTTCAAATGTCCCATCCATAATCCAGAGGGGTGCTTCTTTAAGCTTTCGTAAATTATTCTCTGTTAAAAATAAAATAATTCTTTGATGTCCAAATGCGCTACCTCTGCCAAGAAATTTTGCACCATCTTCTCCTGTAAATTTATTGGGGCATCGATCCGTTCTGAAGTCGTAGGCTCCGCAGGCATGTCTTGGCCTGTCTTCTCTTTTTTACAACTTGCCTTAGTGCATCCATATTAGGCATGTAAGCTGCATTTACTGTAGCCATTGACGTTGTCACGGTTTGAATAATTTGTGCAGGGGCTTCGTCCGTATTTCTCGCTCGTTCTTTTATTTGCGCTCTTGCAACAGCAAAATCACTTTTCTCCGGTCTTGGAGCATGATTATGTAGTTTCTCATTGTGCATCCTGTGTTCATCTCCAATAAGAATAGTACTAGCAAAGCCAGTACACTTTCCATAATTTCTTTCAATACAGTGACAATACCGTAAATCACCTCGCACTCTGTTATGGCAAAATAAATACCCTTTCCATTTCAGCAAATCATTTTCTTTTTGTGAGTTAACTATTTATGTTGCATTCTTCATCTGCATAGTGCCTTCGGAAAACAATGCACTTTCTCTTTCCAAAATATTTAGAATGATATATTTCCACTATTATCACTTGACAACGCACAACAAAGGTTTCAACAAGCACGTTCTCTGTTCTCCAGTCAACTACGAACTAATGAGCAACCATTCAATAAAACACTCAGAATACAGACAATCACGTGAACCTTGTTCCTCCAGTTAGGGTTTAAGCGAAGTTCAAGATTTTCGTACCTGCGGTCACAAGAAGTGGTTAATTTTAAAGATCGGCATCTTATCTTTTGTTTTTCCAAAACGCAGAGGTACATGTATTTTACAGCTGGGACGCTCCAGGCGGGGGATCAACAGATGCGAAGAACCCGGGAGCCAGGTTCCGAAGGCGGCAGCAGGCGCGGACTGGGCAGCTGTACTCTGGGCCGGTAGGCGTCATGCTAATTCTCAAAAATAAATTCAAATTTTTTGTGTTGCACCATGCGTATGAAAGAAAATTGTTATACTGAAAAGACAATTTATTTACCCCGTAACATATTAAACGAAACCTACGTTCCTACGTGCCAAATGATCTGTAAGCCAAACACAGTTTTTCATGCAACACCTTCCCCCGACTTTCTAAGTTCAGATCTGTCTCGTTCGACTTATTTCCTGTACCGCCCCTCTCTTTCGCTAATTGCAGTTAATTGCCGTGAAATTGGTGTTTTACATTGGGGTGTATTGCCGCCTGTCCTGAAGACTATAGTGAAAGCGGTGAACCACAGGGGAAAAGTATTCCATCAAAAGCAACAGAAATCCAATGCGAGAGCAAAACTTTGTTCGTTGGCATTACATCCAAGCAATTTAGGCGAAGTAGGAAGTGTGTTTTTCTACTACGACACTAGAAGATTGTCGCGAATGCTCAGGCAATTACGATACAGATGTGTCCTTAAGACTTCTCTTTCAAGACGTCCAAAGGCCGGCACTAGAGGATGGGGAGGGATACAGTGCGGATGCTCTTTTTTGTTGCAGTTAGAAATTCTTAAGCTCATTCTTCCTTAAAACTTTGCCTGGTTACCAGTAAGTACTGTCTCATGCCTCAACCATTGCACAGATTTGTTGTTTTTGTTTTCATTCTTTGAGTTAACAGCGGGAAAATATTTGAACTGCGTTGGTTCAGTTGGAAATATTTTTTTTTACTTCAGCAACAGGGCTTCACGTATAATTGCAAAATACTTCGATAGAATAAACATACTTTACATAAAGAGTTTGCATGGGAAAATGGATTAATAATAAGGAAAATATTCTAAAACCAAAAAAAGAAATTGCGGAACCGAAAAAGCTAGGTAGAGGAAACAAAAGGCTCTAAGAAAACGTTCATATTTAAAGAAACCTGTAGTCGCTTAATGAGTAAGGGGTATAACTCAATATAAATCATGTGCTGTATTTGAAAAAAAAATTAGAAGCAAGTAGGCATCGTGACTGTCCACAGTTTCCCCTTTTCATCCTGTCGACATTACAACCACCACAGAAAAGAAAAGAACAAAAACATAACAAAAACACCCATACAAAGTAAAATGCCCAAAACATAAAAAGAAGTAACCACACAAAATGAAATGCCCAAAACATTAAAAAAACTGCAACCACACGAAACAAAATACCCAAAACATGGTAAGAAATTCTGTTGAAAGCACAATGAAGGTATACGATAGGAGAAATATATGTTTTTAAAACTTAATACAAGTGTCAAAACTGAAATAAAAAGAAAGAAAAAAGAAATATTCCAAATTTCATTGTTACTTTAGATATTTTGACCTGTTGACATTTCGTAAATTGTACTTGCACTCGGTCAAAAAATATTACTTACAAGGACTCTTTAGTAACTTTTAATCGCTGTGGTCGTATTTATAAGGTTTGCATAACAAATCAAGTTAATAATGTTGCGCTTTCACTTACCGTCTCCCGCTAAGTTAGAGTTTCATGACACAAAATGTGGTGGTTCTGAATTGAAAAATAAAGATTTTAAGAAAATATTGTATGCGTGGGGGGGGGAGGGTCTTACCCCCGGGCCTTGATCCGTTCCAAAAACCTTTTACCGTCTAAGTTAGAGTACCATGAGATATTATACAAAATTTTTTGGTTCTAAATTGAAAACTATAGATTTTACGAAAGTTTGTGTGTAGGGGGAGGGGGTAACCACCCTTGCCCCGACCCGTTCTGAAAACCGTCTACCGTTTAATTTAGAACACCATTATATAGTATACCAAATTTGGTAGCTCTAAATTGAAAGCTTTAGTTTTTACGAAAAATATTTATGGGCGGAGGGACTCTGACCCCGTGCCCGACCCGTTCCAAAAACCGTCTACCGTCTAAGTTAGAGTACCATGAGAGAGTATGCCAAATTTGGTGATTCTAAATTGAAAACTGTAGATTTTACGCGGCATTTTTATGGGGGGCTTTACCCCCGGGCTCCAACTCCATTCCAAAAACGGTCTACTGTCTAAGTTAGAGTAACATGAGATAGTATACCAAATTTGGTGGTTCTAAATTCAAAACTGTAGATTTTAAGAAAAAGTGTTTATTCAAGGGGGGGGTCGGACCCCCGGGCTCCAACCCATTCCAAAGCCCGTCTGGCGTCTAAGTTAGAGTACCATGAGATAGTATACCAGATTTGGTGGTTCTGAATTGAAAACTGTAGTTTTTAAGAAAATTTTGTATGTGGGGGGCTCTGACCCCCGGGCCTTGACCCGTTCCAAAAACGGTCTGCCGTCTAAGTTAGAGTACCATAAGATAGTATACCAAATTTGATGGTTCTAAATTGAAAACTGTAGATTTTACGAAAAGGTTTTTATTCGGGGGTCTGACCCCCCCCCCGGGCTCCAAACCCTTCCAAAAACCGTCTAGCGTCTAAGTTAGAGTACCATGAGATAGTATACCAGATTAGGTGGTTCTGAATTGAAAACTGCAGTTTTTAAGAAAATTTTGTATGTGGGGGGCTCTGACCCCCGGGCCTTGACCCGTTCCAAAAATGGTCTGCCGACTAAGTTAGAGTACTATAAGATAGTATACCAAATTTGGTGGTTCTAAGATAAAAACTGTAGATTTTACGAAATTTTTTATGAGAGTGGCCTGAACCCGCGGCTCCAACCCCTTCCAAAAACTGTCTAGCGTCTAGGTTAGAGTACCATGAGATAGTATACCAAATTTGGTGGTTCTAAATTGAAAACTGTAGTATTTACGAAAAAGTTTTTATTCGGGGGGTCTGACCCCCGGGGTCCAACCCTTTCCAAAAACCGTCTAGCGTCTAAGTTAGAGTACCATGAGATAGTATACCAGATTAGGTGGTTCTGAATTGAAAACTGTAGTGTTTAAGAAAATTTTGTATGTGGGGCGCTCTGACCCCCCGGGCCTTGACCCGTTCCAAAAACGGTCTGCCGACTAAGTTAGAGTACCATAAGATAGTATACCAAATTTGGTGGTTCTAAGATAAAAACTGTAGATTTTACGAAATTTTTTATGAGGGGAGGGGGCGACCACGCGGGGTCCAACCCCTTCCAAACACCGTCTAGCGTCTAAGTTAGAGTACCATGAGATAGTATACCAAATTTGATGGTTCTAAATTGAAAACTGTAGATTTTACGAAAAAGTTTTTATTCGGGGGTCTGACCCCCCCCCCCGGGCTCCAAACCCTTCCAAAAACCGTCTAGCGTCTAAGTTAGAGTACCATGAGATAGTATACCAGATTAGGTGGTTCTGAATTGAAAACAGTAGTTTTTAAGAAAATTTTGTATGTGGGGGCTCTGACCCCCGGCCCTTGACCCGTTCCATAAACGGTCTGCCGTCTAAGTTAGAGTACCATAAGATAGTATAACAAATTTGGTGGTTCTAATATGAAAACTGTTGATTTTACGAAATTTTTTATGAGGGTGAGGGGCGACCCCTTCCAAACACCGTCTAGCGTCTAAGTTAGAGTACCATGATACCAAATTTGATGGTTCTGAAATGAAAACTAGATTTTACGAAAATTTTGTATGCACGGGGGGGGGGGGGGGGCTCTGACTCCGCGGGCCTTGACCCGCTCTAAAAACCGTCTACCGTCTAAGTTAGAGTACCATGAGATAATATACCAAATTTGGTAGTTCTAAATTGAAAACTATATTTTACGGCAATTCTGTAGGGGGGACTAACCCCCACCCTCCAATCGCTTCCCCAAACCGTCTACAGTCTAAGTTAGAATACCACGAGATAGTATACCAGATTTGGTTGTTCTGAATTGAAAACTGTAGATTTTACGAAAATTTTGTATATGGGGGTCTCTGTCCAACCGGGCCCTGCCCCGTTCCAAAAACCGTTTACCGTCTAATATTTTTAGTGCCAAAGAAAAACGTAATATTCCTATCCTGTCTGCGTGTCCAAACTTTATAAATTTGATCAGGGAGCAAGACGTTCGAAATCGTACGTTTTCCTGCATTCGTGTTGTATGTAACCAAAATCTGTAAACGCGACAAATTGACGTAGTCGACGAATTTGTCCGCGACGAATTGACGCGCGACGAATCGTCGTGGTCGACGAATTGACGAGCGACGAATTGACGCATGCGACGAATTGACGTAGTCGACGAATTGACGCACGCGACGAATTGACGTGACACCCAAATTTCTAACAATCCCGTGTATTCAATCTAAGTTAAATTGGTTACCTGAAATGCTTCAACAACTGCAATTGCTTGATGAATTTTTGATTAACGTTTCCGTTCCCCCTGAAGATGCACAGCTTCAGCATCGTCTGTGGTACATGCTGAAGTTGCTCACAGCTGAACTCGAAAACAATCAACAGCCTGTTCATGATTTCCCAACTGACTGAGTTTTTTTTTCTTCTGAATAAACGTTTTGTTTTGAAATTGTTTACCTTTGAACTTGTACTGCTTTACGGTCTGTTTTTGTTTAGTTTTCGGCGAACTCTTAGACACAGTTTAATACTATTGTTATCAACGGACTCATAGACTTTTATTTTTACTACTGTTCAACTGGGCAGCCTGTGAGCGCCCTCTTTTTCACATCCTTTACACTGTTGTTATTGTTTTGTCTTTTTAAATGCTTGCGTATACCTTGTTCTCTCCCACATCTTGTTACTGTTTTGTATTCTGTACTTGTTCATATTTTGTAGAGGCGTTTTTTATACCTAACATTTTGAGCATTAAATACCTTATGAAGACTAGCCGTTCGTTTCTTTCCTTTGCGTCTGTAAAAAAATGTTTTTCTCCTGTGAATTTATCGTCTGCTTTAGTGGTTCGTGGTGACTGTGTTGTGTTTTCACCTTTTTGCCTCACTTGAAGTGAGTGTGAGTGCCTCCTGTTTCGTTATTTTGTGTTTCTTTTGTGTGACGCTGTTGCAGCACACAGTGTTGTGTTTTTAGGCGTGCGGCCATGATGGCTGCTTCCCAGATGCAAATTCAAGCGCCTACTGCTGATGTTATCTCCGCTGGATTTTCTTCGTCTACTTCGGCCGCTCCTGATACTTCTATGACCTCATCAAGTGTGAATTTGTCTACTTCAAATTGTGCTTCTGCTTCTAATGTGCTTCGTCCTAATGTTTCTGCATCGAATGTTCTTCGTCCTAATTTGCATATCCTGAGTGCCGAGTCACGTTCTGCTAACTTGGCTGCTTCCCTTCCACGCTCGTATGCTGCGACTGCTCGTCCAATCCAATCTTCTCATGCACCTGTTTCAATGCAACCAGAATTTTCTAGAGAAGATAATGTTCTCAAGATTCGGATTTCTGACGGTTCACCAGCAGGGAAATAACTTTCCTCAGCTTTATTATTAAGTGTGTAATTTCAGTCTCTTCTTGACACCCTCCTCCCCCTCTATTTGGAGGCATTAGTTAAAGTTGTTCCCAAGGAGAGCTTTGTTTCAATTATTCGTATTGGAGGGAGTGTTGTCGTTCATTTTGTTCACCAAAAAGCCACCGACACCGTTCTTGCAACAGGCATTGATATTGGCTTCTTTCACGTGCAACCTGTTGCTTCTGCACAGCACCCGGTCACAGTGACATTATCTCCTGTGCCTACTGCTATTCCTGACAACTTACTTGTTGCAGCACCCGGCACTCTTGTTCGAGTAGTGGGAGAGACAAAATTTCTCCCAGCTGCTGCCAGAGACTCTCCATTCAAATTTGTGCAAGGAGGACGTCGCCAATATCGTGTTATTTTCCTCACTGACCAAGCCATTTCTAACCGCCCCACAACTCTGCAACTTGTTACTGACACACGAACATACGTTTTCAACTTGTTTGCTGGTGTCCAGTGTTTCCGGTGTCGAGTTGAGGGACACCTGGCTTTTGAGTGTCCTCAGCGTACACCTGCTCAAGGTGCTGTCCCTTTGATGAAGGTTCCTGACACACCTCCATCATCCACTTCTTCCCCCTTTATTACTGAACAAACTGTTGCCCCAATGTCAACCACGTCACCATCTCTGCTACTTGCTCCTTCAATGACTGCAGATATTTCGTTGTCTTCACCTGTTTCAGTTCCGCCACTGCCATTCAACTCCGAGCAGCCGCTGTCTTTCAAAACTACTACGCAGTTATTGCAGTTATTGCCAAGCACTAAACAGCCATTACCATACAACTCCGAGCAGGCGCTTTCTTTCAAAACAACTACGCAGTTATTGCCAAACACTGAACTGCCATTGCCATTCAACTCAGAGCAGCCGCTGTCTTTCAAAACTACTACGCAGTTTTCGCAAAGCGCTGAACAGCCATTACCATACAACTCCAAGCAGGCGCTATCTTTCAGAAGAACTACGCAGTTATTGCCAAGCACTGAACTGGCATTACCATACAACTCCGAGCAGCCGCATTCTTCCGAAACTACTGCGTCATCATTGTCCAACACTCAAGCGCCACCACCGAGCAACGAATTGGCACCCGTTTCACAGACTGTTTCGCAAGTGCAAACACATGCTTCTGAACTGTTCAAATCTGCTCTCATTGATGACATATCATTTCCACCTCTTCCTACTTCGGTGGGCTCCTCCGGACCCAAAACTTCCGGGAAACGCCCAAATTCTGCTGAGAGTTCTCCAAGGCGTTCGCGTCGCACTAGGTGTTTTCGGACCAAAACTTCTGCCACTTCCTCTGGAGCCTCTGCTGACGTGGAGAATTGTTTTTCTCCGCTTCGTACAACAAATAGATTCGCTTGCCTCCCTACAGATGATGATATGGACGTTGCTGCTAATTTAAGTGAATCAGCATCCATTGCTTCGGATGGTGATGAAGTTGATACTTCTCTTCCCACCATTTCCAAACTTTCCGCTCTGTTCAAAGACTGTTCTGTTCCAATGCAACCGCTCACATTTACTGAACTTCTTGAACTAATTCAACGCCCTAGGATTGAAAAATTTCTAACAATCCCGTGTATTCAATCTAAGTTAAATTGGCTACCTGAAATGCTTCAACAACTTCAATTGCTTGATGAATTTTTGATTAAAGTTACCGTTCCCCCTGAAGATGCTCAGTTTCAGCATCGTCTGTGGTACCTGCTGAAGTTGCTCACAGCTGAACTCGAAAACAATCAACAGCCTGTTCATGATTTCCCAACTGATTTGTGTTAGTTTCAACTGCCACGGTTTTCCGGCATCGGCAGCTTATGCTCTTGTCCTCGTAGATTTAGTTATCTTAGAGCTGAAATCATTCTCCTGTAGGCATGCATACTTCATGTGTCTGATGTTTCAGACCTAGTTCTCACTGATGTTCTCTCTCCTTCAAAACGTTTGCGCTCACCTTCACATCTTGTCACATTTCCTTGTGTTTCGTCACCACTCTGCGTCGGCTCCAACGAATAATCAAGTGTGCTACTTCCTAATTCTTCAAGCGAAGTATACAATCTTCCTGTGCTATCATCGCAGCATCGACCAACCTTCTCTTCGCCGTTCACCGTGCTCGTCGTTTCCTCTGCCGCAGATTTCGTCACTCCGTTACAGCCAGCCTACAAGTCGAATTTGACATCGCACGGGCAAAACTTCTTGTCAATTGGATCACCTCAACGGGCTTGGTTTCAAGTCGTCGAAAATGGCGTGGAACTGCTGGATTAACCTTCAGCTCTGCACTACAATGTTTTTATTCCATCATAAGTGTTCTTCATTAGTTTTCTGTGTCTGCGTTATTGCCCATGTGTGAGACTTACTTTTTCTTCTGAATTCACGTTTTGTTTTGAAATTGTTTACCTTTGAACTTGTACTGCTTTACCGCATGTTTTGTGCTTCGTTTCCGGCGAACTCTTAGACACAGTTTAATACTATTGTTATCAACGGACTCATAGATTTTATTTTTACTACTGTTCAACTGCGCAGTCTGTGAGGGCCATCTTTTTCACATCCTGTACATGTTTTTTGTTTTTTAAATGCCTGCGTATACCTTGTTCTCTCCCACATCTTGTTACTGTTTTTTATAGTGTACTTGTTCATATTTTGTAGAGACGTTTTTTATACCTAAAAATTTGAGCAATAAATACCTTATGAAGACTAGCGGTTCGATTTTTCCTTTGCATATTTAAAGAATGCTTAAAACTCAGAAAATGACTTTTTCTTAAATTTTTCTTTTGTAAAAAAAAGACGATAGTTGTAAATTTACGCTGTTGAAATTGCAATGCGTTATGATTTATAGTTTGCCATATATCCGCTTTTTAAATAGATCCCATCGCAAAATAGAGAATTTTGTGAAATTTAGAAATTTGATTTCTCGTAAAATAAATCGAAATTAAAAAAAAGGGTGACGAGGTGCAAATATTCGGTCATGGCCCTACATGCCTACAAAGTTTCGTGGTTCTGTTGCTGTTAGTGTGTCCGGAACGCGACCTGATAGCACTTTTTTGCTTACCTTAAATTTGAAATACAATAGCTCTTTAAGTATTGCCAGAAACGAGAAACGGTTTATTTCAGCGTGTTCTCAAAACAATTCTCTACAAACGATGTAAATTTCATATTTTTGTGTTCAATACGCTTTGCGCTGCGAGCTAGGAAAGCAAGAGTGTCGCGAAATTCCTAAAACAGCAGCAGCAGCGGCGGCATTTACCTTTTTAGCACGTCTTTTGTAAAAAAAGATCGTGCTTCTGTTATCGGTTTGTCCGTCCGTCTGTACCCACGCTATCTCTCAAACTATTAGTCCGATTTGAAAAATTCTTTTTGCATTAGGAAGCTTGAAATATGCAAATGATGATCCTTTATTTCGTTTTTTTTTACGATGTACAATTTCGCCGGTAGAGGGCGTAAATGCACATGATATTGAATTCAAAAATTCGTTTTATTCCACATATTTGCTTCTAAACATCCGATTGAAAAAAATTAAATCTTTCGATTCCATTTATGTCGAAGAGTATTTTAGATATAGTTACTTTTTCAAATGACGCATAGATTTTCCGTTAGGGGACGTAAAAAATTATATTTTTCCCGATAACTCTTCTTCTAAAACTCCGATTAGAATTTTTTTTTCTTCAGCGGATATATGTCCTGATGGAAAATATTTTGCATATACTTTCAAATTTTTGGTAAAGAATACTTTGGCCACCAGGTGGCGTAAGTGTTAACTTTTGCTTCTGACGTATTTGCCATAAAATCGGAGCTTCTAAAATATCGATTCAAAAAATTATTTCGTGGACTGATGCCTCTCACATCGATAAACATTTTCGGAATATTTTCTTCTTAAAATATTACACAGCTTCTCCACCAGGGGGCATAGATGTACATTTTATTTTTGTCAATATCTCTACTACTAGGAGTCCGATTTGAAAAATTCCTTCTTTGTTGGAAAGTGTTTTCCGTGTGACATGTTTTTCATATAATTTCAAAATTTTCAAGTAATTCATAGACTTTCCGCTAGGGGGCGTAGCGGAAAATTACGTTTCCCCCTATATTCTGCTTCTAAATCTCCGATTTGAAAAATTATTTCTGCACCGGGTACAACTCCTGATGGGAAATCGTTTGCACATAATTTCTATTTTTGTAAAAAAATAGCTTGGCCACCAGGGGGCGTAAATCTTAATTTCCGCTTCTGTTGTATTTGCAGCAAAATATGAGCTTCTAAATTCTCGATTGGAAAAAACGTCGTTTGTTGACCGATACTACTCATGTCGACAAACCTCTTAGGAAAATTTTCTTCTTGAAAAAATGCATGGTTTGTACACCAGGGGCGTAGATGTATATCTTATTTTTGTCAATATCTCTACTTCTAGGAGTCCGATTTGAAAAGTTCTTTCTTTGTTGGATAGTGTTCCCCGTGTGACATGTTTTTCATATATTTCAAATTTTTCAAGTAGTTCATAGATTTTTCCGCTAGGGGGCGTAAATGTAAATTGCGTTTCCCCCTGTAGTTCTGCTTCTATATCTCCGATTTGAAAAATTCTTTCTGCACCGGATACAGCTCATGATGGGAAATCGTTTGCACATATTTTCAAATTTTTGTAAGAAATGGTTTGGCCACCAGGTGGCGTAAGTCTTAATTTCCGCTTCTGTTGTATTTACAGCAAAATATGAGTATATATAATTTCGATTGAAAAAAAAGTCGCTTGTTGACTGATACTACTCATGTCGACAAACCTCTTAGGAAAATTTTCTTCTTGAAAAAATGCATGGTTTGTACACCAGGGGGCGTAGATGTATATCTTATTTTTGTCAATATCTTTACTTCTAAGGGTACGATTTGGAAAAAAACCCTTCTTTGTTGGATAGTGTTTCTGATGAGAAATGTTTTTCCTATAAATTCAAAATTTTCAAGTAAATCATACACTTTCCGCTAGGGGGCAGAAAGGTAAATTGCGTTTTCTGCGTTATTTCTGGTCCTAAAGCTCTGATTTGAAAAATTGTTACTGTATCGCATACAAGACCCGATGGAAAATATTTTTCACATAATTTCTAATGTTTGGTAAAGAATGGTTTAGCCACAAGGGGTCATAAGTGTCAATTTCTGTTTCTGAAGTATGTGTTGAAAAATCTGGGCTCCTGAAAACTGGACAAATTTTTTTTTCTTCGACCGATACCGCTCATATGGATAAACCTTTTGAGAATACTTTCTTTCTAAAAAAATGCATGGTTTTCCCGCCAGGGGACGTAAAGTCACATCTTATTTTTGTAGATATCTCTGTTTCTAAGAGTTCGTAAGCTCACGATTCCGTTTACAGAAATATCTGAGGGATTAAAAAACCGATTGAAAATCTTCTTTCTTTCGTCGGATCTATTGTTTTCCATACCGATTCCACTGACTTTGAACAGCGTTTATAAATTTAATTTGCGTCAGAACGGATTCAAAAGACGTGCTTATTACACCCGAAAATTCGGTGTCATCTTTTTTAAAATAGAGGGAAAATGCTCGTAGAGGAATTTATTAAAGAATTATTTTAGGTAATTTCTTGCTCACACTTTCAGCAAATTCTAGTGAAGGAAGAGAATAGTGATGGAAAACTAGATGAAACATTTCACGCTATATCTAGAAATTAATTCCTTCAAACATAAAGGTACCCTCAGACTTTTGAGTCAAAACTTCATTTGATGTGAAAAATTAATATACAAATATTAAATTTTTTGGATCTCGATGACGTGCAGTGAGCATGAGGACCCGGCTGGGTCTTCGGCTACGCAGGCCCATGCGCAGAAGGCTGCGATGAACTGTGTGCGGTGGCACATTGCCCGGATCACAACTGTTGTAGCCGCATGTCCTGCGGTCGCTGTGAACAATGCGCAAAAGTATTCGCTCAATTCTGGCATCAATGAGCTGCGGACGACACACGGCCGGATACTATTCGTCGTTTGGCCCTCTGTGCACCACTTTTGATACGTACTCACTACAGCGCCATGTGAACAACCCACAAGCCGTGCCGTTTCCGAGATCGTCGTAGTTCCAAGGCCCCGTGCCATCACAATTTGTCCTTTATCAAACTCTTATATATCTTCAGCTTTTCCCATTTTGACTCCGAACACACTACTAATCGAAAGTCAGTCCTCGGGTTGTGAATATACTTCACCTGCGCCCCCACTCGGTTTCCAGGCGCGTCTATTTCTCTAGGCTGGAGATGGTCATAATGTAATGGATCATTGGTGTATATCCTCCGTCTAAGAAAGCGGTGAGACCGAATCTTAGCAAGTTTGCAGGAGAGCTCACTGTAGGAGAAGGAATTCTGTCTAATTCCAGACGATGTGTAGAATGAATATCACATATTTTTCGAAGATCTCAGTGGTCAGGACATTCATTTTACATTCGAGCGCAAACATAGAATATAATCCATTTTGCTGGTGGCGTCATTCGAATCCGCATCCATCTGCTACATAGGCGAATGCTTTCCCAATTAAAGATGAATTTTGCCGCCGCAATTTTGATGTCTTGACCCATGCAGTAGGTTCGTCACAAGCAGTGGCGTACCGCAAAAAATGGAGGCCCTCCCGTGCCTTTTTTTAAAACCACTCAATTTTCATATATTACACCCACATTCATTTCAGTGGTTAAAACTAATTTTGCATTTGTATTCAAATTACCAATAGCTTAATATCGATCTTGATTTTACAACAGTTTCATGTAAATCCTCTTTAATTTTATATTACACTGCTGGACAATTGCTAAGGACGGATCATAAACGGCTATATAGCGCATAAAAAAGTAAGTGTGGTTGGATGCCAAGTGAAATAAAATAATGTCAGAAAGCCAGGACATTACAAGAAAGACAATTTATTGTGCTCTGAAATCCAGAAGGCTTTGGAACGTGTTCAAGGGACAAACAGGCCATTTTGTGCAGAATACGTAAACGTGAAAAAAAAATGCAATTACCGTCCGCAGGCGTTCCGGCGTAAGATGTCACAACGGGATATGGCCATCATGGAGGGCAATGCAAGATTCCACACGTCGTGTCATGCTTTGCACAACATTATCAAGCAGCTGTTGGGGTAATTTATCCCATTCCTCTGTCAGTGCACGGATGAGGGTGTCCTTGTTTGTTGGAGGGCATTGGCGACCAGCAAGATTCCTCCCCAAAGCATCCCACACATTTTCAATGGGATTCAGATCTGGAGAACGTGCTGACCATACGAGGTGTTGAATATCCTCGCTCTCAAGACACTCCTGGACAGCGACTGTTCGATGACATGTTGCGTTGTCGTCCATGAAAATGAATATATCACCGACAGCACCACGGAACATGCGAACATGAGGTAGCAGAACATCATTAATGCATCGTTGGCCAGTCATAGTTCCAGTTGGAAGCCCATAGAGGGACGTACGGCCATTGATCATGATGCCAGCCCATACCATGACACTACATGTCGGATATCGGTCCCTTTCCTGTATGTTTGCTGGACAATATGCAGTACCACTATCACGCCAGATCAGTTGTCGTCGACAATCAGACGATAGACTGTATCTACTCTCATCTGAGAAAAGGACAGCAGACTAGTCGTTATCAGTCCAATTGCGATGTTGATGGCACCATTGCAAACAGGCGGTACGGTGACGTCTGGACAATGGGTTGCACACAACAGGGCGGCGGGCGTATAGTCCTCCTTCGTGCAAACGTCTGGTGACAGTTTTTCGGGAGATCCGCTTGCCAGTAGCAGCCATAAACTGATTTGCTACTTCAGTAGCTGTGCTGCGCCGGTGTCTTTTTGTTGATAGCACTATTTACCGATCTTCTGCAGGTGTCGTACTGCGAACACGACCTCCCCGCCACGTTTGCTACACTCTCCATTTGTTTGAAATGATTTTCAAAGCCTTGAAACAACACTGTGGCTGACGCCGAACTCCCTGGCAACATCTGTTATTTTTCGCCCTTCTTCAATCTTGCCAATAATACGGTTACGCGTAAAATCATCTAGGTGATGTCGGGAAGACATACTGAAAATCGCAAGTTCGTCAATTGATTCTTTCCCTTTCAACTTTGCGTTTGAACAACGACGGTCAATACGCGTCAAATCCTTTATATCTCTTATCAGCGCTAAGACGTCACGAACAAGTTCGGCAATCCAAAATTTGCATACGCACAACACGTCTTACTGTACTCCGCACTTATGCTAATTTCCACATTTTCGTGCCTTCCATTTTATGGTTGCTATCGTTGCTATTGTCATCCGTCCTTAGCAATTGTCCGGCAGTGTATATCTATACTCATAGGATTTAGGAAAATGTAATTCTAAGATCAAGATGTTTATTCGCTTCCTGACTATGTTAATTTTGTTAGATTTTTCGTCGTGCTGAGGTCACTATTAATATTAACAACAGAGCTGGCGTCATTTCATTAACACTTAAGAGTGAAGTTTTGGTGGTGAAAATTTGTAAGGCAGCTCCGGGTGCGCATTTGTCTAAGTGCTGGCTGGTTCGAATCCCGGTGAGGCATGGATGTTGGGTGTGTGTTACGGCCCTGGCTCTCTCCCTTCCCTGGAACCAGTGGCCCTAAATTAGGGACGTGCGACTGCTTTTAGCCTATTCAGTTGCTCACGGTAGTCGTTAAACCTATATAATAAAAAAAATAAAGTAAACATTTTTTAAGTATAAGACTGTTTCTAATACTAGTAAATAACATGATATTTAAATATGTATTAAAAACTATTTACTTACAGCTTAGTCACACTTTCTTCCTAGAACTACGACAGGCAGTGTTCGTGGTGCCGCTACCTACACAGGAAGTGGGGTTGAATGATTTGGCAAGGAGCGGGGAGAACGGAGGAGGCATTAGTAACGAAAGTTGACTTCATCACCTCCCACACTGCCCTCCTCAACCACCCGCCGACCTTGAAAAAAATCATGCTGCGCTTTTTCAGGAAAGTCATTTTTAGAGTGTTTCGTGGGGCACACTTTCGAGGGCCCCCTAAGAACCGGGATCCCCCAGCACTGCGGGGGTGGCGGAGTACGCCTTTGGTCACAAGCCAAATATGATTTTTATCATTTGTTTTTCCTTTCCTTATCCATTGAACTTTCAGAAGTTTCGGCTGTTGTATTTCACCGTGTGTTATTCTTTGTGAGAATCCGCCGATTTTTTAATGCTTGAAGCTAATCATTACTGTAGCTGAATTATTGTATTTGTATTTGGTATACTTTTCCCAAACTGTGTCGCTTTGTTCACGAATCATTTCACTCAGTAATAACTCCACGAGTAGCATTTACTTAGCCAATTCATAGAACAAAAGCTATCTTTTAATTTTCATTCTTATAATTTTTAACTGAGTGCAGTTTTTCAGGTCACATCAATTTATGTTTATCGTTTAAAATGTTTTATACAGTTCTTCCGTTAATTAACTCATCCAAACTATTTTAAAAGGGATATATTAATGCCTGACGGCTAGATCTAGGATTACGATTTTTTAATTCGCTGATCGAAATAGTCTCATAAATATCCAACCCTGCTTTACCCATTTCATAATATTTTAAAATAAATCAAAACTGATTAGGTGAAAAAAACCCGCACAACAATCAATCTCTTCGTGAAACAGCGATTACCGAAAGCGTTGAATAACTATATGCATTAGAATACAAAATATGAAATGTGAGACAAGAAATGTCATTTTCTGAGTCTTCTATGGAAATCTAAGGTGCATCAATTAAGCTACACGTACTGAGTTTTCGTCAAATTGTAAAACAAAATTAAAAACATATGAGCAGGGAAGTTATTCCCTAACTCACAGTTTGGTAAATGCCGACATTCAGCTGCGAACAGAAACACACACTCGAGCACAGCAGTCATCTCACTCCTGTCAGATGCAATAAATCACAGAGCGCCTTGTCCTTGATTTTTGGCATCTGATCCCACTTTCCTAAAATCATTCTTCTTTCAGAGGAATGTGCGGTGGCTGTTATCTCACTAATTCCGCAAAACGTTTTTGAGGAGACTCATTCTAATAATATGCTTTCGGGGTACATTTAAGAAGAAAAGGTAAAAGCATAAAAGATGCGGAATGTCCGCTGCAAGTGAATTGTTTGAGAGGTGGTTCAACAAGGTATTATCTAACGAGAAACACCAAAATGTTGCTGGAATGCCCTGGCGGATGGCTGTCAGCGAGGAGGCGGTTAAAGGAAAAAAATTCGACTTAGTAGACTGGGATAAATTTGTAAGGTTAAGGTAGGTTAAATGGGAGATTTATCCTGGTTCGACTGTACTTTATTTTAGATAAGATCTGTTTTCCTTTTTCTTTTTGGAGGTTTAACGACCACTGCGAGCAACTCGATTGGCTATAAGCAGCCGCCCGTTCGTAATTTAGGCCCGCTGGTTCCATGGAAGGGAGAGAGTCAATGCCGTAAGACAAACACAACAACCATGCCTCACCGGAATTCGAACCCATCACAAACAAATGGTCACAAGCCAGCGTATAGACCACTGCGCCACCGGTGGGAATATATAACCTGCGCCACCTAGCGCGGAAGGCATGCCTCAGAAAACAACCGGGAAGCAAGCATTTTTGTTATATCATTTCGTACTTCCCAATACGGAAATAATTTTTGAAATCAGAAATGCAGTGGATTTGGTGTCCTTAGACGAATAAATGGGGAAAGAGATACTGTAAGCACGTTCTTTTTTTATTATCAGGAGACATGCTAAAATATGATAAAAATGAACACAAGGGAGCAATGACTAACTTCAAGTATTTCACTCCTTTGATCAAATGTTTCCCAAAACCTGAAGTCTTCTAAATTATTTTAAATAACTTTATAGATCGAAACATTTCTACATCTAACCGTTACCAACTCTTGGACAACAGATATGAAGCAGGGGCCACATAGATGAAGAAATTGGTCGGCGCATAAAATTTGGTTGGAGAGCATTTGGAAGAAACTGTACAATTTTAAGAGCAATATAGCATTATGTCTTAAAAGAAAAGTGTTTAATCAATGCATCTTTCCAGTTGTTACGTACGGATCAGAGACATGGACTTTTACTAAGATGACATACATAGGCTGAAGGCAACTAAAAGAACTTTGGAGAGACGCATGCGGGGTGTAACCAGGAAAGGTAAGAAGAAGAACTCGTGAGTTAGGAAAATCATAAAAGTGGAATACATCATGATCAAAGTTAAATCCCTGAAATGGAAATAGGCGGGACATATTGCTAAAAGAACGAACCGCCGTTGAACTATTGAAATATTAAACTGGATAGTAAGGGACATAAAAACACCCACGCAAGAGATGGGTGGATGAAATTGGAAATAATTCCCGAGTGACATGGCGGAGACTGGATCATGACAGAAAACTCAGGAAGAAATTTGGGCAGCACTTTATTCAGCAGTTGAATATGTTTGATGATGAAGATGAATAGAAAACTTATGTCAGAATTATGAAGTGCAAAGCAAGATTGAATTCAGAACTCTGAAAAACTTTCCCCTGAGAAATCAATTAACAGGCAATCCACGTAATTGTAAGATCAAGAGTTTTATCACATCGCATGATCTCCAGATGAATTTCAAGTGTCTTACTTTTGACTGATTTGTGACACGAAGTCATTTCTGATTTTCTTGAATTTTCTAAAGACGGAATTAAATCGTGTCGAGACTTTGATCTTCAAAAATTCTTTCTTTCGTATCAGCATTTTTGGCATGCTGTATCAATGGTCCTGTTTAACATCTCAGTTTTACCTTATTAATTAATGCATTTCATACGATCGGTTTAGTGGAGCTGAGTTTCTTTGAATGGACGTCACGATAGGCGATCAGGAAGAGTTTTTATGCAATTTAATATGCCAAATTAAAGTAATCATTTCCTTGCCTGATCAAATTAATTAGAATGTTTTCGGAAAGAGCACTGTTTACCCTTAAACTCGTTACCTGGACTACTCTGAGTTTCGACACTGAAGTTCATCGTTTTGTGCGCTGTCTCATTAATAATATTTCAGCGTTCCAATACTTTAAAGCCGAACGTTGTTAAAGCTCATCTCCTGGCTTATCTGAATCTCATTCAATGGAATTAATAATTGAATTTGACCGCGGGACCAGAAATTCGGAGAGGATTAAAGACATGTAGTTATTACCATGATGACAAGCATTCATGATCCGCTATCTATTTCTCCCGTTACAGCGCCAGCTCTTTAACTTCCCTTTGATACTTTTATCATCAATTCAAATTATTTTTAATTGAGATCTCCGTTTCGAAGACTTTGAATAACAAGAATAAAGAGTTTAAATTTCTATAGTGTAACTCAGTTAGTCGCCGTTTGTAATGTGTATTCTAAGTGACGCATTCACATGTCTTTGACAACGCAAACGGAAGTTGTGCTAAAGGAAGATGATCAAAGATATTTGAAACTGAAGCAGCTCTGTGACAACTAGCGTTACCAGAAGTACCGAACGTGTTTCTACAGCAGAGTCTTTCAACTCGTTTGAGTTCCTACAGAACAAATTCATAAAAAAAATGTATTATGTACGGTTCAATATTGGCAATTTAAATAAGAATCATTACAATTGCTAAATATAACATATGGAAAAACAGAAATTTAATGTCTTTCAATCAAAAACGCAGAAATTCGGAACAAATACAATTAGCTTTAAAATGTAATTTAACGAGGGTATTGCAATGAGTGCAGACAATTTGATATTGGATAAACATTTAACACATGGATATCTCTAATTACAATTACTTACGGAAAAGCCAACGATACCCAGCAAAAGCTGTCTTGCTGGGCCAGCACTGCCAGCAATGGCCCAGCACTATGTTGACGCTGCCGAACCGTCAATAAAATATCCGGGCGAATAGTAGTTCAAGCCAGCAGCTGGCCAACAGTTGACACCCCCATCAGTTGTCATATGCCACAACAGGGCTATCAATTGTCCATCACAGGCAGTAGCTGCCACAAGTGGCCCTTTAGCGGCCCTGCAAGCACGTGCCAAAAACGATGCCTGGCCTGATGTGGTCCGCTAGTTTCCCGGCAGTGGCAGCCGGTAATTAGTAATATTAAAGGAAAACCGCGGTTTCCTACTACAACTACTGCTTTTTTCGCCTTACGAAACTTCTGCATTACAGCACTTCGTTGCGGTAATTTTCTCAACAGGTCCAGGAAAAAACGGCCGATTGGATCTGGGTGGAAATGAACCAGGGCTGTCAGCGTGAGAGGCCAGCTTTCTACCAACTGGACTGAGTTGGCACGCAGGAGCATGGCTTGAAGCTGATAACCCTCTTTTCTGGGGAATTTGTAACGAATGGTGCTCTATTTAATTTTACAATATCGGGAGGTATTTTAAATAAATATCAGTTTCATATAATTCTTAAATGAATTTTTTCAACGTACGATTGTTTTTCGGCTTGTTTTTTTCAACGTACGATTGTTTTTCGGCTTGTTTTTTTCAACGAGTGTTTCAATTTAAAGGCACTTTTAAAGTTTCGAGGTGTCCTCGCCATCTTGAAAGGTGATTGTTGAATTAATATATTTACCCGTTCATGTCAATTCTGTCACATTTTTAACGTTGTATTTCTCCTATCCGCTGTCGGAAGCTACATTTGTTTTGAAAAGGAAATATATTTTATTTTACTTCCAGTTATTTTTAGAAGTGAATTCCTCCAGTCTTGTGTATTCAACCCATGGATTTTTTTTTTTTTGATTGGAGGTTTAACGACCACCGTGAGCAACTCAATGGGCTATAAGCAGTCGCCCGTCCCTAATTTAGGGTCACTGGTTCCAGGGAAGGGAGAGAGCCAGTGCCGTAAGACAAACACAACATCCATGCCTCACCGGGATTCGAACCCGGACCCCTTACGGACGAATGATCAGAGTCCAGCGCCTTAGACCACTGCGCCACCGGGGCGGCCAACCCATGGATGAGTACATTATACCTACATAGTGTTGCTTTTTCTTTATTTTCAAATAATTGATAAATTTTGTACTCGTATAATTTTTTTTTTCAACGTAACGCTTTTTTTAATGTTTTTCCAGGACTTTTGTTTCAAGCAGTTTAGTGAATGTTAAAACGAAAGATTACACAGAAATTATTTCTTGTTATTCATGGAAATGGAGTAGGTGTATTTTATGGCTGTAATCTAATATTTCATAGCTTAATCTGATATCTTCGTCGACGTAGCATTTCGTTAGAAAATTAATTTGCCTCTCTACCTATGCTCTTTTTTTCTCAACTTCCACTAAAATAACACGATTGCAATAGCGTCGTTTTCAACTAATTGGTACCACGAGAAGCACAGCACGTATTGCTTCTGCGCATGCGCAGTCCTGTTGCTGCCACCTGGTGTTGGGGTTTAATTGATTGCCAGCTACGGGCAACTAGTAGCACTTGCTTGGCTGCCCGCAATTCACTGCGATGCTGCAGGGCCATCAATGGCTGCCAACTAAAGGCGCTGCCCCCTATGGACCCCTAGCGGGACGTTAGCGGCAGATTTAAGGAAGCAGTGACCCATCACTGCTGGCTTAAATCAATTTCCCAACACTTGTGTTTTTGCTGGGTATATATAGCAGAAGTAATGAATATTGGGCAGCATCTTCCTCTAGAAGATCTGGCAAATCTGCGCTCTGGATCTTCTTCGGTCATCTTTAACCCTGTTTATCTTCTACGCTACAATCCCTTCTAATGTTCAGAAAACGAGTACGACAGATGCTGTCGTAAACGGTTTTCAGTTCTTCTTACCGAGGTTTCTTTCACCGAAGACATAAATTTAAGAATAGAGTTACACATTTTAATCCCCTTCAAAATTATCCCCTTCGGCACACACACACACACACACACACTTATTTCTGTGATTCTGTCATTGTTGGAAACACCCATAAAAGTCCTGTGTCGGAATTCTCTTTAAGGCACGCGTTACATTACATTTGATGTCTTCCACGGAGTCATAAAACTTTATCTCTATAACTACCTTAAATTTTGGGGAGATCCAAAAATAGTTCGGTCTTAAGTCCGGTGAAAAAGGGGGCGATGTTGCATCTGATGTTGCGCCTTGAAACAACTCAGATGAAATTGAGACATGATTGCTTTACTGATCGTCGTTCAGAAGAAGAGGAATAAACTTGGCACTGACACGTTTCATGTTCAAATTCCCAATGAGGTTGGCTTGAACAGAATCAGATGACAGACTGCAATTTCTCTGATGGTGAGACGTGGGTTCTCCCTGATCATAGCGCGAAATTCCCTGACGTTGTGGCCGGTTACCGCCGTTGATGATCTTCCTCGAAGCGATTCATCTTCCATCGAAGAAGCGTGATGCTTAAACCTGGAAAGCTACTTAAACACTGTTTTTTGATAACTGGGTTTTCACTATAAAACAGTACGCATATTTTTGTGCGTTTCTTTTACGATTTATCCAAGGTGGAAACATAATTTCATTGTTTGGGCGTTGCTCGAAATTCGAAATCCCGATACCATTGAAAAAAGGAGAAATACGTGCCTACAAACTTTGCTGTCTTTGGAGGACTGCTTGCATTTCATGAAAAACCGACTTCTGGCCAGGCGATATGTGTGAGGGTTGAGCGTAAGTGACCGCTTACGTCAGATACCTTTCCTTTGCTTCCGCGGCAAGGGTTGCTCCATTGTTCTTCATTTTTGATCACCCTTCGTATGAGTTGTTTACTTTGACAAAGAGGCCAGCCCACCTCATGAGTACAAAGATAAAAGAAGACAAGTTAGTAAAATCATGCAATGCATTTATTATAATACGTTTTCCAACATACCAGAAATCATTACTCAAGTTATGAGGATAATGGCTGTGGAATCTGTGCCCTAACCTTTGATCCCATTTCGATGATATTCAACAGAACCGGTTCCGTATACTTCCGAAATAACATGATAAAATTTTGTCGCAATCGAAGCATTTTTACTTAAGTTATGTTGCATAAGGACTATGGAATAGATCCCGCTCCTGTGTCTAACCTTTGACCCCATTTCACCCATTTTCAATACGATTCGTCCCCAGGCAGGCCCCTACAACATACTAACATTTCATCCAAATCGAAATTTTTTTAAGTCAGTTATGACTCATAATGGCAATGAAAGTGATTCCGCTTCTATGTCCCGACCTTTGGCCCCATTTCGCTTATTTTCAGTAGGGTTTGTTACCAGGTGGTCCCCTACCAGTTACTAAAATTTCATCGAAAATCGAATCTTTTTTACTTCAGTTATGACGCATAAGAGCAGTGGAATGGATCCCACTCTTATGTCATGACCTTTGATCCCATTTCGTTCACGTTCAACAGATTTCCTTCGCAGGTGTTCCCCTTCCACATACTAACATTTCATCGAAATCGAACGATTTTTACGCGAGTTATCGTGCGGACGGACATACGCACACAACGCGTGACGTAATGAGGCAGATGGGAATCGCGATTATCTGCTCGCAAGAGTGTGACGTCATTAAACTTTAATAGGATCCGCACACAACACGTGACGTATTTTTTTTTTTTTTTGTGATTGGAGGTTTAACGACCACCGTGAGCAACTCAATGGGCTATAAGCAGTCGCCCGTCCCTAGTTTAGGGTCACTGGTTCCAGGGAAGGGAGAGAGCCACTGCCATAAGACAAACACAACATCCATGCCTGACCGGGATTCGAACCCGGACCCTTTACGGACGAATGATCAGAGGCCAACGCCTTAGACCACTGCGCCACCGGGGCGGCCGTGACGTAATGAGACACATGGCGTGAAAGCGCGCCAACATATCAATCCCGAGATGGTGACTTCATAAGATTTCTAAGCATGGATAACATCAACGGAACGACGCCGTGATACTAAAAACGTGTTAATTAGGGGTGGTTATTTAATGCACTAAATGAATTTTCCTAAAGTCGAAATCAAGCAAAATCGATTTCTAATACCAGAAAACGGTAGGTTAACGACTTTCATCAGAATTCTTAGAGCCGTTTTCAAAATAAAATTTACATACATACAAGAATTGCTCCTTTAAGGTGGACGTCAAGTAATTTGGCTTCCTATACTCCAATGGAAAAACGTCTATACGCATTTTTTTCACAATTAATGCGTTCGAAGGATGAAAATTTTAACATCGATTAAAATAGCTTCATTTTATGACTTGGAATACTTAATATTTTCTAAAGCATAACCATAGTTATGAAATCCAGCATTTTTTTGTCTACTGACTTCATCAAAGTTCAGGTCGCGCCATCTTGTTTCTGGTTTCAGCACCACCAAAGTAAAAGTTATTGATTTCTTATATAATTATGGCTATGTTTCAGGAAATATTAAGCATTCCAAGTTAGAATATGAAGTTGTTTTAGTCGATGTTCAAATTTTCATCCTTGGGAACACGATAATTGTGACGGAAATGTGTACAAGTTTTTGCATTGGAAGTATAAAAGCAAAATGACTTGAAGTCACCTTAATAGTAGGGGATAAGGGCGATGGAATGGATCCCGATCCTATGCTCTGACCTTTGAACCCATTTCGTCTATTTTCAATAGGTTTCGTCCCCAGTTGGTCCACAACCACCTACTAAAATTTCATCGAAATCGAACCATTTTTACGCACGTTATGACGCATAAGGGCAGTGGAATGCATCCCGTTCCTTTCTCCTGAGATTTGACCCCACTTCACCGATTTTTAACAGGGTTCATTCCGTGGTGGTCCCCTACAATATACTAAAATAATTTCAGCGACGTCGAACCATATTTACGTGAGTTATGACGCATAAGGGCAATGGAATGGATCCCACTTCTATGCCGTGACCTTTGACCCCATTTCGTCCATTTTTACCAGGCTTCGTCCCCAGGTGGTCCCCTACCACATACTAAAATTTCATCGAAATCGAACCAATTTAACGCGAGTTATTGTGCCGACAGAGAGACGGACGGACAAAGCTGGAGCATATACGCTTCTTCAACCTACGGTTGGAAAGCGTGAAAAAGAAAAATACGCAGCAGGAAAATAAGACACTGCATCCGTTCATGCAGTGTGTGGGTCATGCTGAGAAAGAAAAGCACGCCGTCTACTTATACTCAACAAGTTTGTAAAATCATGCAATGTATTGATTATATTACGCTTTCCAACATACCAGAAATCATTACTCAAGTTATCACTCAAGTTATGAGGATAACGGCTGTGGAATAAATATCGGTCCTGTGCCCTGACCTTTGATCCCATTTCGATTATATTTAACAGAACCGGTTCAGTATACCTCCGAAATAACATGATAAAGTTTTGTCGCAATGGAAGCATTTTTACGTAAATTATGATGCATAAGGGCTGTGGAATAGATTCAGCTCCTGTGTCCTAACCTTTGACCCCATTTCCCTCATTTTCAATAATATTTGTCCCCAGGCAGGCCCCTACAACATACTAACATTTCATCCAAATCGAAGATTTTTTACGTAAGTTATGACGCTAACGGCGATGGAAGTGATTCCACTCTCTATTTCGCACATTTTCAATAGGGGTTGTCCCCATGTGGTAAGGAACAATAGGGTTTGTCGCCTACCACATAATAAAATTTCATCGAAATCGAAACATTTTTACGCTCGTTATGACGCATAAAGGCAATGGAATGCATTCCGCTCCTATGTCCTGGCCTTTGACCCCACTTCGCCCATTTTCAATAGGGTTCATCCCCAAGTTGTTCCCTACATTATGCTAACATTTCATCAACATCGAACCATATTTACGCAAGTTATGACGCATAAGGGCACTGGAATAGATCCCGCTCCTATGCCATGACCTTTGACCCCACTTCACCCATTTTCAATAGGATTCATCCCCAAGTAGTCCTCTACAATATGCTACAATTTCATCGACATCGAACCCTATTTACGCAAGTTATGACGCATAAGAGCAATAGAATGGATCCCGCTCCTGTGGTCTGACCTTTGACCCCCATTTCGTCCATATTCAATAGGGTTCGTCCCAAGGTGCTCCCCTACCACATACTAAAATTTCGTCGAAATCGGAGCATTTTTTACGCTAGTTATCATGCCGACAGACGGACAGACGGACCGACAAAGCTGGATCATATACGCTTCTTCAACCTACAATTGGAAAGCGTAAAAAAGCAATGATTGTTTTAGTGACTAAAACGTTTCCAGCTCGAACTATTTTCTACAAAACAGAATTTTAGAATGTATTCTAAAAACAAGTTACAGCGATTTGGAAATACTTTTGGTAATCAAGAGTATCCAGACACTTAAATAGTGGATTATGCGTCACAGCCACGGCACATACAGATGTAACAAGAAACACGTGTCCAGGGCCGGATTAAAGCCTTAGTGGGTCCCTAGGCTATGGCATTTGAATGGGCCCAAGGCTAAAACATCTGAGTGGGCCGTCAAAGAATTATGACGGCGAATCATTATGAAATCCATTAAAACACGAAACTGTAGCAATATGCTTGTGATAATACGTAGAGCATTCTTCAAGCTAATAAATTATCAGCAGAGTTTTTGCAATACCTCACTGTATTTTCTATTGTTCTCGTACGAACATGAGTTAAGATTCCTAAATTGTGTCTTAATTTTCTCCATACTGTGCACTTTTCCTGGTGAATCTGTTTGTTACGCAATGTGAAGCTACAGGGCGGACGTCGACTATTAACGGTTCCAAGTGCAAAATTGGTATATGTGGGTAGGTGGTAGTGAAAAAGCTGGAACTGTTTCGCCGACCCCGGTGTACCAAGTGACATGAAACCTTTATGCTTTGTAAGTCATTTTCTTGAAATCTGTTCATTTACCAATCCCTGTTTCCAACCAAATGGAAATCATACGAGACAAAAGTAAAACTATTTTACATACTCTCTCTCTCTTTCTCTACCTATCTTTCTATTATTTGCTCAGGATTGTCTCCTGGGCACTTAGTCATCGTGGGCTCCAAGGCTATAGCCCATATGAACCCCCCTTCCTTTAACCCAGCCTTGCACGTGGCCTTGTAAATATCATACAAAAACATGGACAGTAGAATGGGAAGTAAAGCAGAGCCCAGTGACTTTCAACTTGGCACTTCCGCAACAGCATAACACAATCTAGGGAAAGCCGTCCAAGCAGAGGGAAGACTTTTTAGAAGCAAAGGGTGGACTTAATTGATATTATTTTCTTTCCTCGCATAGGAAACTATCCAGATATTATTGAACAGATGGCATGTATTCGTTTGGAGATAGTATGACTACAGAGCTGAAACACATGTCAAGACAGCAAAGTTGCAGCGATAAATTCCCCCGGGGTAGCTTAATTGGCAAAGCATTCGGCTCCGGATTCGATCTCCACCGTCACCAGCGCCTTTCCATGTGTTTCACCTCTGTAGTATGGCATACCAGTTAAACGAGCATATTCAAAGGAGGAGCATATATGAACTAAATTCTTTTCCTTTATTTCCTCTATGAACAGTGCAAATAAACGTCACTAATATCATCTACAGATAAAGAATGATTTCCTTTTTAAAAAAGGCCGTTTGATGACCGAGTGGTCTAAGGCGCTGGTGTGTGAACTTTTGTTCCAGATGGTCCCAGGTTCTCGTTCCAGATAAGGCATAGGGGATGAGTCTGTCTTACAGCACTAGCCAGCAAACTTTACTTGAACTAGTGCGTCAAAATTTGGACCGTTTACTTATCACCATACGAATTACGACGGTCATTAAACCCTGAAACAAGCAAACCAAAAAAAATGATTGGCCCTTCAACACTGAGCATGTAACATAATCATTGAATGTACAACGAAGTGCCAGAAAACCTGTTACACCAGTCTAATACTTGGTAGGTCCCCCACGGGAGCGCAGGACTGCAGAAATACGACAGGGCATGGACTCCACTAGCTTCTGGAAATATGCTGTAGGCAATGAACACCATGCTTCCGGCAGAGCTTTCCAGAATTCGGGTGTATTCCAAGGTCTCGAATTCCGGTGTTCGATTGCGCGTTGCATGGCATCCCAAATGTGTTCCATCACGTTCAGATATGGGGACTTGGGTGGGAATGGCAACATTCCAAAATCAGATGAATGTTCCTCTAACCATAATGTGGCGTCCCAACACTTGTGCGGAGGTGCATTGTGTTGTTGGAACAGGCCCAACCCATCCGCATGAATGCAGGACATGAACGGGTGCACCTCGTCAGAAATGATGTGCAAATAGCGTTGGCCGGTCACATACGTTTGCAGATGTACCAGGGGTCCCAGTGAAGTCCAGCTAAACACACTCCATATCATCATTACGGACAACCCCCCACCCCACCAGCCGGACAAGTTCCCTTTGGACAGGCGGGGTCCATGGCTTCATGGGGTTTCCACCACACACGAAACCTTCCATCTGCCCGATACAGTTGGAAACGCGACTCGTCGGACCAGGCTACTTGTTTCCAGTCATCAAGTGTCCAGTGGTGGTGTTGCCGCACCCAAGTGAGGCGCATAGCTATAGCTCTGTGTCGTGCACCCATCAAGCGGGACTCGCATTGAGCGTCGGCTCCCAAAGCCCATATCGTGCAGGGTACGTTGCACAGTCTGGACACTGATGCTTTTTAAGGCTCCAGCATTGAATTCCGATGATACCTGCGGGAGTGTTGCATGCTTATCACGTGAAACGATTATTGACAGCTGACGATGGTCACGTCCACCCTATGTCTTTTTACAGCCACACTGGTATCGTAGGTTGGAGGTTTTGCCTGAATTCTGGTAGTCACGGTACACCCTTGCGATGGTCGTCGGTGAAAATCCGAACTTCGTTTCTACCTCCGAAATCACTATGGCTCATTTCACGAGCGCCAACTATAACACCGCGTTGAAAATCGCTTAAATCGTTATTACTTGTCATTCTCATGCCGAAAACAGCTCTGACAGCTGGCAAGGATGTCTGTCGCTTTATATACGCACTGGCGGACGCAACCGAGTACGCGCGTAGGTGACGTTGCTATGCATTTTGCATAAGCTCGTCTGTACCAGTTTCTCTGGCACTTTTTTTTTGATTGGAGGTTTAACGACCACCGTGAGAAACTCAATGGGCTATAAGCAGTCGCCCGTCCTTAATTTAGTGTAACTGGTTCCAGTGAAGAGAGAGAGAGCCAGTGCCGTAAGACAAACACAACATCCATGCCTCACCGGGATTCGAACCCGGACCCCTTTCGGACGAATGATCAGAGGCCATCGCTTAGACCACTGCGCCAACGGGGCGGCTCTGGCACTTCAGTGTATACTTTAATAGATTTTCATTTAGGTCAATACAAACTGTTAGCAACCGGAAATATTTTGCATTTTATTGGTTAATATACGGAGCTGATGTCTGTTAAATTAACACGTTAGCTCTCTCAGTTATTTTGCACAGATTTACGCCTTAGAACTCAGCAGAATTTTGCTCCGGTTGGTTATTTCGCATTTATAGCAATTCGAAAATCGTGTAGCAGACATGTTATTTGTAAACTTTCATTTCTCACCCATTTGCTGAAGGAAATAAATCAATGACAACACGTAACATGGAAGTGCTCTTTGCAGAGAGTACAGGGAAGTTCCCTGTCTTGTCACAACTGGATCACAACGGATAAGCCTCACTCCTCGAAGTAAACTAGGGATGCTGTCCCGAGGGAAATGCCCTGCCCAAAGCATTGCTCTTAAGATTCTTAAGCTTCTTCGGCATTAGAAATACGGGTGTTAGGGAAAATATCATCTTTTCTAAGTGAAGTCTAGTGACACGTCACAAGCACACACATACACACACACACACACACACACATACACACTGACGATAAGCTTATCGCTTAAGTCAGGGTGGATAAGTTTAATACTAACGCACAAAGGAAAATAACAGCCAATCGGGGTGAGATTTGGAAGATTTCGTTTCTTTCCTTATATAATAAAAACATTTAAATGCATAACAAGAGTTTTTCAACATGGAAATAAATTTTGTTGGCATAATGCAATGAAATATTTCATTAAATCTATATCACTACTAGTGTTATTAAGCCGCAACGAAAGTCGAGTGTGCAAAGGCATGGCTTTATGGCTAGTTGCCTGAGCAGGACCCAGGTTCGAGTCTCAGATGAGACATGGGTGATGTGTTTGTCTAAGGACTCTGTCTCTGCGCTTTGCTTGAAACTGGCGACTTTAAATTACATCAGATCAGATCATATGTAGAGGAGTTTAGGAAGGGAGTGTCTGACCCAATGTCTTAAACAACCCTTAGAAACAGAAACTAGGAGGTACGGGCTAAACTTTCCGATAGAAAGATAAGACGGAAGCGATGTTGAAAGGGGAATAAAGACGCCCTTACTTATTACCGGGGAGGCCAGTACCCGGGATCCGACGACAAAACGTGCCCATCCGACGCGAGGCGGATATTTAGTGGGTCGACCTTTCGTACCTGCCTGGAATTGAACCTGAGGTTTCTCCGGGGCTGTCACGAAGTTAACCACTAGGCCATCCGCCGTCCGACATTAAATTAGAGACGGTAGACTGCTTATATTTCATGGTGGTCGCTAACGATAAGTAATTAAAATTCTTTTAACATTATGTTTCACATCAGGAGTACGAGAAGTTTCCTTGCGTTTGACACTGGTAAACGGGTGGCAATAGTCCTCCCAATCACAGCCCTTAGATCTAAATAAATAATTGATATCAATGTAGAGTAAGACTGTAGTGATTAGCGTACTCAGACAGAAATCGCAGTTCCTGGTGCAGATGATACAGTTTTTCAAGTTTTCTTGGGAATTGATCCCGTAGTAACAGCACAATAGCGAATTGTTTTGCCATATGATATGCTAATCTAATTATGGTAATAATATTGCATGACGCTTCTAGCTTCTCAGACGTAGCATGTCCGATGAGAAAGTACGCACACCGACCAATAAATCAGATTGTTTTATGTAGATGTATGCAAACGACTTTTACTCAGCGCATATGCAAAATACGTGGTCACGTCATCTAGACAACTATTTATGACTGCATATTGTCAGTAATCGTCAGTTGTGATGATCAACGTGTGAGAAAAATGATATTTTGGAGTTCAATGAAGTACTTATTATGGATACCAATCTGGCTGGAGCTGAAAGGTCCCTCAAAAAGTGAGATATCACGGGTTTTTATCAGTGAAAAAATAACCCATCTAATTGTAGCGCAACGATGGTCTGTCAGGAACGAGATCGCTGTCGTCTTAGAAAGCTTGTGTAAAGAAACGGGACTTCCTGTGTGCAGCAACCGACAAAAGTATTTATTGAAGTTTGTTCCAGACCCATATCTCAGCGAACTATTCGGAGGGAATGGAAGATGATTGGCATTGGTAATCACATGCCTGTACGGAAACCATTAATATCTGTAAGGAACCGGAAAGTTTGTCTACAGTCTACAGTAGTGTCAGGAACACCGTGATCGAGGACTGGAAGACAGGAAAAAAGCTATGTGGGCTGACGAGTCTCTGTTCACCTTGTTGTGTACCGACCGTAGCCAGAGGGGTTGGTGGTAGCCTCATGAAGAAATGCACCAGGCTTCCATCGTAACACACAAATCAAGGTTCTGGAGAAGTCATGATGTGGGGCAAGTTCTGCTGGTACGGAACGGGTCCTTTGATATTGCTGGAAGGTTGTGTGTGTTCCAAATGTTATCCGTACATTGTTGCATCAAATCCATCCTGCAATACTGACTTTTGCTCCAGCAGGTGACGTCTGTTTAATACAGGACAGTGATGTTGTTCATCATAAAAGATGCATTTCGTAGTCGTTCTGAGAGAATGACACTGACTTCCACCATCTTCTCTGGTCAGCTCCACGTCCGGATTTAAACCCCATTGAGAATGTAGGAGACATGTTAGAAAAACAGATCCGCAAGCAAAATACTCTTACGTCCCATCTGAGCTAGATGAAGGATTGCTTGGTGAACGCTTGGTATGCTGTGGGCGTACATTCACTCCAACATATTGTGGAATCTATGCCAAAGCAATAAGTGTTGTAATTCGGGCTAAAATGTCCCACTAAGTAAGGAATAAGAGTTTGTAATTCAGTGGGCAGTATGTGTTGCAATGGCGCACCAAGCATTTCTTCATGGGTGTAGCTCAAAATATTGAAGATGCAAATGAAAATAACCACGAGGAAATTGCTTCTCAATATTTTGTAATTCAGTGTTTCTCACTGAATTACAAAATATTGAGAAGCCATAAAAATATGTCGGCCATATTAAAGGGCGTCCCCAACTATTCAGAAAATATATGGTAAAAAATGTATACAAATATATTGGAAAATAGACCGCCAATAGCAAGAACCAAGGGACACGTGATACCCCATGGGGAGGGCCCGGGCTTCCTAGCCAAGCCCACAGAGTGCGTAAATCTGCTGTATACCGTCAGTTCGTTTCATACGCTTCATGCGCGGAAACTGCAGGCCAGAAATGTGAATCACTTGCTGGTCACGTGGATAATGCTCAAAATTCAAGTCAGTGAGTATCAAGGCGGTTAGTCGGAGTCATCTAAGAATGTGTTCTATTGTAAAAAAAATAGTCTCTATTTAACACAGCACTTGTTATAATGCAGATTGTCGACCTCTCTTTGGGAGCATAACGGTTTTAAATTCTAATTCTTCACCCACATTTCTTATAACATAATATTTCCTTTCTTCAACATTTTTCTGCCTTGTTGTAAACTGCCGCGTATTATAGGAAGTGCGAGAATTGTTATCAGTCGATTAGCTGACTTTGCACACCGACTCTATTTTGCTCATTGACCGTAACCCACTAAGGAAAGACAAACGGAATTCTTCCTGTAGGCTTATTCGCTGCACAATACAGACAGTATGTCAAAACTTTACCGCGCAGACACAGAGGGTTAATTCTACGCACGCCACATAGATGTGTAAGGGAATTAACGGTACGGTCCTTTGCTAAGAAACATAGCTAGGCGCCACAACGGTTTCTGATGTTTCTCCTAAGCACCATGCAATTCTGACCAAAATTCGCCAGTTACGCTGCATTTGTACAATAGTATCACCTGCATGTCGATGCAAAACACCGAAAGGATTTGCGACCAAAAGGATCCGCAAAGCGTAACAAGAATACCGTCCGAAAGGGGTCCGGGTTCGAATCCCGGTGAGGCATGGATGTTGTGTTTGTCTTATGGCACTGGCTATCTCCCTTCCTTGGAACCCGTGACCCTAAATTAGGGACGGGTGATTTCTTATAGCCCATTGAGTTGCTCACGGTGGTCATTAAACCTCCAATCAAAAAAAAAGCACTTTCTTAAAAATAAAAACTCAAATTCATGTTTTGCATATTTAATCTTAATAGTTTTTATATTTTTTGCGCATGGAATCATCATCAACCATTATCAATCCACTGCTGGATGAAGGTCTCTCCAAGTTACTTCCACAACGGCCAATCCTGCGTCCTTTCTCCTCGATGTCACTCCCGCATGTTTTCGAATTTCATCCACACATTTTCCCTGTGACCTACCTCTGGGTTTTTTCCTTTCACTTGGAATCCAGTCTAGAATTTTGGTTGTCCATCAGTGGTCCATTCTTCTGGCAACATATCCAGCCCATTGCTCGTCCTTGATAGACGTTGTGTTGGTGGCTCATACATTTTTTGCATTCTAGTGTGACTTACCTTCCCCCACTCACCTCTTGCGTGTCCCGCCTGTTTAAAGCTACTGCGTACGTTTTGAACTACTTTTCTGGCGATATCGTCGTTGTATTGGTTCATATTCCTCCTTTTTCATATCGTTAACTCGCTTGTTTACATTTGGAAGCTGTCAACATGGCGGCTTCCGGTCTCTCCTTATCATCTCTGGGCGTGGCGGATGCAGTTTACGAAGAACTAGAAGTTGACCTACTCTCGTTCTCAGATGTGTCTGTTCAGGTGCCTTCCCATCTTCCTAGTACTCATGCTCCGGTGCCTTCATTGGACTTGGCTGCGCCTCCTTCTTCAGCTTCTGCCTCTGCCTCGGTGCCCTCTCTGGGTACTACTAATACTAGTGCCTTGCCTTCTGCCTATGCTTCACTTCTCTCACTGCCTTCTGTGCTTGCCGACTCAGCACAGACTTTTCTTCCGTGGATGCATTTGCCTCTACAGTGCAGCGATGCACTACTTCTACGTCAGCGTCTTCTCAACCTGATGGTATTTTGCAGATACCAGCTATTATTCAGATATCCAACCACAAGATAAAGGTAACGATTGATGACAGTTCGCAGATTGGCCGTGAGTTCCATAATCTCCTAGATAGAGGTATGCTCTTTCATGCCTTACCATATACTCTTTTGCAATGCTACATGGAGGCCATCTCTGGTTACGTGTTGTCTGCGTCTAAAGCAGGAATTTCTCGTAACCCTCGGGGTATCTCAGTGCAGTTCAAGCACAAGAAGGATGCTGATTGTTTTCTTGCACACGGGCTTACGATTGGAACAAACCATCTGATCACTTCGCCTTTTCCAAGCGTCCGGTGAACATCACGTTCTATCCTGTTCCACAGGAAGTGCCTGATACTACGCTTCCTCTCTTTGTTTCGCTATACTGATGACATTTTAGTGTTTAATGTCACTGATTTCATCTCATGTAGAGCTGAGATATACCCAAAAGAATTAGTCCTCAAAAAGACTAATGAAGATAGTGTAAATGTCAATTTTCGTGATATGAAATTGAAATTATGATAAAAGAAAATACTTCTATTTTTATATAAATTACTTTATTGACTGGGATTCCTGGATTTCGAAAAAAGTGCGTCGCGACATTATTGTTTTACAGTTCATGAGATATGTGTCAATATATATATATATAATATCCGTAGCTAATATCCATAGTAACCGTCGTGTACAGCACGGACAGCAGCTAGACGGACTGGGAGTGACTCAATAAGGTGCTGGAAGGTGTTAACAGGTATGTGGAGCCATGCTGACTGCAGTGCATCTGACAGCTGCTGGAGGGTGCGTGGTGGAGGATCCATACAAAGAACAACATGATCGAGGTGGTCCCACAGATGCTCAATTGGGTTTAAGTCTGGGGAATCAGGAGTCCAGGGAAGTAAGTATTTTGAAGTCTTCATCGTGCTCTTCGAACCACTCTCTGACATTTCTAGCTGTGTGGCACATCGCATTGTCGTGCTGGGAGATCCCATCCGCTCCAAGGAAGACAATGAGCGTGTATGCATGTACGTGGTCTGCAAGGATGGATTCATCAGGTATTCGGTCCATAGTGCCTTTCACATGTATGAGTGGACCCAGAAAATGTCATGAAAACATTCCCCACATCATAACGCTGTCCCCACCAGCTCTTCCAGCAATGGTTGAAGAGTGTTTGTTTCTCCGATGTTTCTCGCCTTATACGCCAACGTCCATCCGTTCGGTGAAGCAGAAAACTTGACTCATCGGAGAAGGCAATACTTTACCAATCAGTAGAGGTCCAATTCCGATACTGCCTTACAAATGTAAGCCTTTTCTGCCGATGCATCTTCGTTAGTATAGGTGCAGTGACTATCCGTCTGCATCGGAGCCCCATACGCAGCAGAGTTCGCTAAAAGGTCGTTTTAAAAGGTCGTCAGAGTTCGCTAAAAGGACACACTTCCGGTAGCCACCTGGTTCGTTCGGGCAGTGAGTTGCTCCACTGTAGCGTGTCGATCGGCCATCGGGCACCTTTGCAACCGACGTTCACATCTCACATCAACGGCACGTGGTGCTCAGCAGTTTACACATCGCTTATTCGTAGTGGTGCCATTTCTCCAATCATGATACACTTTAACCACAGAAGCACGCAAACAGTTCACAAACTGCGCTGCTTCAGAAATACCGCCATCTTTGGCCCGAAAACCGATAATCATCCCTTTTTGCATATCTGATAAATCGCTTCTTTTATCAATGACAGCAACGTGTGATATGTTTTTAGATTGCTTACAGAACACCTTATAAACACTCCAAGCCAGCTCACGACACGCGCCTTCTTTCATTGGCTACGCGCCGTTGATGTGAAAAGTAAGAGTTGGTCACAATAATGTGACTAGACTGTGTGTATTCCACCACAACTGTTAATCTTGAGCCACTCTCCTTAATGTTACTCTCGGCACACGTTTCTTTTGTGTGCATCTTTTTATTTTTATTGATAAGAAGTTTGTACGTCGTTATAAACATTAAATTTGCTTTGTTATATTGTCAAGTGGCACCCAGAAATCGGAAAATCTAAATCATTTTTTTAGAAATGCAATGCATGTAATCTATAAGAATAACTAATTTAAGGAATGCCTATGATGCATTTAAGATTGAAACAATAAAATATTTCAGAGATCAATTTTTCCATCATAAGACACAATTCCAGTGAAACAAATTTTTGTGTGAAATATATTCTGGTCTCCATTTACAGCTTAACCAAAAAGTAGTTTTATTTTAATTTGCAAACCTGGAGCATAGAAAGTGTGGCTGGTATGGTGGTTCACGTGAAAAGCAAAGTACGTCAAAGTTTATAGGTTGATACGACAAATGTTAGCTCAGCTGGAAGGTGAATTCGTCTAAACTAAAAAAAAAAATCCTTGTAGGATAAAGGAAAATGCGTGAAATGAAGACATTTCCCGCTCTGGAGCAACCTATCTATATGATGGCTAAGAAGAAGAAAGACTTCAAATTTCTAATGTAAAATCTCGTGCTGGTACCTGCTTTTGTTTTATTGAAAATTTTGACGAATATTAGGAATCACCGAAGTTTAAAACTATACCATATTCTAGAAGTTAATATTGCTACATAGAATTGAGAAAATTCGTGGAATACAATTCCGAGAAACTGTTTTCATCCAGGGTATCGATCGATATGTATATACTAGATTTTTCAGAGATGATTTATTATTTACGACTTCATGTTACTTAGCTGTCACGTTTGAGAGCAAGAATGTATCTTTCATAGATACATGCGTGGTTTTTCTAGTTTGCTGTAGAGATTACGGAAAGTGTTTTTTAACCTCATCTGTAGATTTACGACAGTTTCAAAACCTGATGGGATATTCATGATCTTGTAATAAAGTAACACATATGTTTTTCCTTTCTCAAGACAAATGTTAACAACAAATTTGATTTTCTACTATATTTCCATCCAATTGCATGGCAGTGATAAGCGCCTACTATTCATGACGCATTGTACCCTGTTCTGTGTAGGTAGATACAACTTTGTTTTTCTCATTCCTAATTAACTCCATTCATTTTTTATTACTTTCTTTCCCTACTTGTCTCCTTTTTCCTTTATTTTCCTTATTCTGCAATAGTCGCTTAATGAATTATTTAAAAAAATTGGGATATTTGGTAAAATAAATTGCACATCGCGAGTGTAATATCCAATAAAGTTCTTATTGGAAACACCTCGAATATTGTGTTCCATATCCTCTCTTCCTTCGTCTGACGTACACTGGAATATTTTCCTGCCACTCGCAAAAAAAAAACTATCGAATTTACTAAATTGTTTTTCTTTAATTGTTGTGCTAATTCTTTGGGAGTGGCAACACCATCGTCATTCGAAGTTCTCTTTTGAAATAATGACAACAAGTTAATGATAAAAAGCTTGCACTTCTCATTTTAAATTTAGACAATAAAAGTATTTTTCTTTCTGGGTAAAAGCAAGCGAAAAAGAATGCACCGTCCCGGTGTCTGTACGGTGTGAGGCGCTTTCTTCGGAATTTTTGTTCGAGATAAAACCCGGTTCCGTGTTCCGTGCTTGTCGGACGGTGCTGGATCTGTTTCTTCTCTAAAACCAGTGGTCCAATATTAGGAACAAGCAGCCTCTTATAACACTCAGAGCTGCGGAAGATCATAATACATTTTTTGAATTAGGTTATAATAGGGAGAATATAACGGAAAGGAAAACGTTTTGTAAAAATTGTGTGAGAGAAAGCCTAATTATATATACAACATTTAACAAATATATACGACCGATGAAGAAACGGGTTTCTGTACGCCCAATTAATGTGAAAGACAATAAAAATAAAAAGTGAACTCCGTTTATTAGGCGTAGAAAATAAGGGAAACAAAAGATGCTAGCTTTCACTACCTCCGGGTAGCTTCATCAGGCATTTAGTAGTTAAAGATCGCAGAAGCAACTGGAACAAATGTATTTCCGAGAATATAATTAAATTCAAAATAAGTAAAACACTTGCAAGATGTCACGGGTTGTTTGATCCCAGGGCCGGGTGGCCACGTGTAACTTCTAGGAGCCGGTGCCATATGAAAGGAAGGCTCGTGGTTACATCTTTGTTACACACATTCCGTCGCGTGATGATCTCGATGGTTTCGCGAAGCGCAGTAGCTCTTGCGCTGACGTACGGTGCTAGTTTCTTAAAATCTCCCCATCTGGGAACTGCCCTTTTTTTTTAGGGAAACAAAAGCTAGCATCTTTTGTTTCCCTTATTTTCTACGCCTAATAAACGGAGTTCACTTTTTATTTTTATTGTCTTCCATATACAACATTTAGTTGTTGTTTTTTATTTCGCGCATTAACGATCATCAGGAACAACACTAAGAACGCCGTCTTGGTGGCGCAGTGGTCTAAACGCTGCCTTCTGACCGTTCGTCCGAGAAGGGTCTGGGTTCGAATCCCGGCGAGGTATGGATGTTGTGTTCGTTTTACGGCACTGGCTCTTTCCCTTTCCTGGAACTAGTGGTACTGAATTAGGGACGGGCGACTGTTTATTTTCCATCGGGTCGCTCACCGTGGTCGTTAAACCTTCAATCAGAAAAACAACAACAAAAAAAACAATAGAAGTTCTGTGAGCAATAAGCAGTCGCCCATCGATAAGTTCCCGCCACTGTCTCCAGGCAGTGGACACATCAAGCATCATCTGCCACCCCGGTAGCGCTGGGGTTTAAGCGCTGGCATCTGACCATTCGTCAGAAATGGGTCTGCGTTCAAATCCCAGTCAGACATAGATGTTGTGTTTGTCTTACGGCACTGTCCCTCTCTTTTTCCTGGAACCAGTGATCCTAATTTTAGTATGAGCAACTGCTTATAGCACATGGAGTTGCTTACGGTTGTCGTTAAACCCCCAATGAAAACAAGAAAGTTGACAACGAATTTTCGGGTGTAATAAGCACGTCTTTTGAATCCGTTCTGACGCAAATTAAATTTATCAAAGCTATTCAAAGTCAATGGAACCGGTATGGAAAACAATAGATCTGACCAAAGAAAGAAGATTTTCAATCGGGTTTTTAATCCCTCAGATATTGCTGTAAACGGATTAGTGAGCTTACGAACTCTTAGAAACAGAGATATCGACAAAAATAAGATGTAACTTTACGTCCCCTCCTGGGAAAACCATGCATTATTTTAGGAAGAAAGTATTCTCAAAAGGTTTATCCGTATAAGCGGTATCGGTCGAAGAAGAAAAAATTAGTCGAGTCTTCAGGAGCCCAGATTTTGCAACCAATACTTCAGAAGTAGAAATTAACATATATGACCCAAGTTGGCTAAACCATTCTTTACCAAAAATATGAAATTATGTGAAAAATATTTTCCATCTGGTCTTGCATGCGATACATTAAGAATTTTTCAAATCGGAGCTTTAGGTGCAGAAATAACGCAGAAAACGCAATTTACCTTTGTGCCCCCAGGCGGACAGTGTATGATTTACTTGAAAATTTTGAATTTATAGGAAAAACATTTTGCATAGGAAACACTATCCAACAAAGAAGGAATTTTTCTAATCGTACTCTTAGAAGTAGAGATATTGACAAAAATAAGATATACATCTACGCCCCCTGGCGCAGAAACCATGCATTTTTTCAAGAAGAAAATTTTCCTAAAAGATTTGTCGGCATGAGTAGTATCGATCAACAAACGACGTTTTTTTCAATCGAAAATTTAGAAGCTCATATTTTGCTGCAAATACAACAGAAGCGGAAATTAAGATTTACGTCCCCTGGTGGCCAAACTATTTTTTTACAAAAATTAGAAATTATGTGCAAACGATTTCCCACCAGGAGCTATATCCGGTACCGAAAGAATTTTCCAAATCGGAGATTTAGAGGCAGAGATATAGGGGGAAACGCAATTTACCGTTACGCCCCCTAGCGGAAATTCTATTAATTATTGAAAATTTTGAAAATATATGAAAAACATGTCACACGGGAAACACTATCCAACAAAGAAGGAATTTTTTAAAACGGACTCCTAGAAGTAGAGATATTGACAAAAATAAGATGTACATCTACGCCGCCTGGCGGAGAAACTGTAGAATATTTTAAGAAGAAAATATTCCTAAAAGGTTTCGCGATGTGAGTGGCATCAGTCCACGAAAGAATTTTTTAATCGATCTTTTAGAAGCTACGATTTTATGGCAAACACATAACAAGCAAAAATTAACACTTACGCCCCCTGGTGGCCAAAGTATTCTTTACCAAAAATTTGACATTATATGCAAAAGATTTTCCATCAAGAGATGTATCCGCTGAAGAAAATTGTTTTCAAATCGGAGTTTTAGAGAAGAGTTATCGGGGAAAATGTAATTTACTTTTACGCCCCCTAGCGGATAATCTATGCGTAATTTGAAAAAGTAACTATATTTAAAATACTCTTCGACATGAATGGAATCGAAACATATAAATTTTTTTTCAATCGGATGTTTAGAAGCAAATACGTGGAATAAAACGTATTTTTGAATTCGACATCATCTGCATTTACGCCCTCTACCAGGGAAAGTGTACATCGTAAAAAAAAAAAACGAAATAAAGGATCATCATTTGCATATTTCAAGCTTTCCAATGCAAAAAGAATTTTTTAAATCGGACTAATAGCTGCTGAGATATCGTGGGTACAGACGGACGGACGGACGGACATACCGATAACAGAAGCACGATCTTTTACAAAAGACGTGCTAAAAAATGCAAGCACCATCTAACAAACACGCTACCTATTTATCATCTAACCGAGTCAGATAACAGGTCAGAAGCGATATCTTTTTTAACTGCGCCACCGGCGCGGTTCAGTCGCATTTAAGCTAAACAAACTGTAACTGCATGCCTGAGACAACATTTCGTGCAAGACATCTCAAACGAAAGAGTAAAAAAGAAAGGAGAACGAAAAAGAAAGATGAACAAAAAAGAAAGGCGAACAAAACATCTTGAATGCAGGGCCTTACATTGACAATGTCCTCGAACGAACACAATCGTCACAAGACGATTATTATATTAAGAACATCTTTGAGATCAAGAACAAAAAGAGTTGTTTTTAGGAGAACTCAAATGCATCGCGTATTTTCCACCCGAAAGTTTATAAAGTGCAAAAATATACTTTCAAACCTACAGTCCTACAGTTCTGTTAGTTTTAAAGATACAGGGGTAAACACACACACACAGAAACACACACGCGCGCGCGCGAATATTATTTATTTCTACTCACACCACAATTTATACGAAAAGATGTTGGCGTTTTACTCAAATAGAAGTGTAGGAATACATTGCGCATAGAACATATTCTCATATGCAGGATCATACGTTTATATTGCGATCAGTAATCAAACAGGACTTCTCCAAAGTGTGGATAAATTTCTCGAGACAATATTTATTTATTTTCATTTGTGATGTTAGTCAGATATTGGTTGACAGCTTCCATCATGGAGAAACGATTTCTATTAGCAGTTTTAATGTTTTTAAAAGTCAATCAGCAGAGGCAGACTTCAAGCATGTTCTCTAATTATAATGAGGTATTTTTGAAACTTATTTCATAGGAAATTAATACCAGAACAGTTTCAGAAAAGCACGTAATAATTGGAGATCATTACTTATTTGAACTTCCTAACATTGAAACAGATTGTGGGAGTGCTCTTCGGGTCTTCATAACATTTCCAAATGTAAGCAAACGCAGTAAAAAATTGGCACTCACGTGAAGTGGAACAAATTGATTTGAAAAAAAAATGTAACGGAAAGGTGTCTCACCGAGAAGAATCACAATTTGTTAAAATGTTGAAAATATTTCTAGAGAAAAAATCACAATGTGAACACGTATATATTTTATATATACTGGCTTACATAAATTAAAAAATAAACAGAAAAATCACAATTGTTTGTGAGAGAAAAGTTTAAAATGTACAAAACTTGGGTATATAACATGAAAAGTAATGCGGAGTCGTGAATCCAAGTGGCGGAGGTTTTCGTGGGAAAACGGGTGGGGTTGGCATTTATTTATGCAAACGAGCCGCAGTATAAAAGGGGCTGTTGTGGATGTGTGCATCACTTCATTTACGAAGTGTAAAGAAAGAGTTTTGGGAAAGCAGATATGTTGCAATCGCTGCGAGACATCATTCAGCAGATGAACTCAGGTGGACGGCGATCAGAAGAGTACACGTTTTTCAAAGTCAGCTGAAAGTTGCAAGATGACTGCGTGTAGGTCCTCCTGTGGTGCACGGAATGTAGAGGAAATTTTAAGGTTAGCAAACAGTTTCCTATAAGCACAGCGAAACAAAGCCTGGTGCTAGAACATCCGTGGATGACCGATATCTCCAATAAACTGCGCGGGGGAAAATGACTGCTACCTCGCCACAGCTATGATCTGCTCTTTCTGCGGCTACAGGAACAGTGGTATCTGTTGCCACTGTGCGCAGAAGGCTTCTCGAAGCAAGACTTTACGCTACACGACCAGCTGTATCTCTATTTATCCCTTACCCCCGTTAAAGGGGTAGCGCTTGAAATGGACAACGCTTCACGTCAATTGGACTGAAAATAAAAGGAGGTTGGACTCTTCAACGGTGAGACCAGATTTCCCTGCAAATCTAATTCGGGCGTGCTCTAATCATCATATAACAAGGTACAAACTATCATCTTCTTTGACCCGTGAAAGTATCATAGGGTGATGATAACGTGTCCCTATTATATTTATACATGGTGTTCGTAAACTGTTTTGACAAAAGAAGAGGGGTGATAGTACCCATCAAGACGAACAATATTTACAACGGAACTTAGGGTTGCATTCCACTCTGAGTGTCAGAAAAGAGTAACTTCGAAATACGTCCAACAAGCAGAAGGCGTCACCTCAGACGTCATTTCTTTCGTGCCGGAGAAGTAGCACATCGCCAGAACATCATCATGAAGCTTTTACCGTATGCAAATTTCCAGAGAAAAGACGCAGCATCGACATTTCCAGCTGATTGGTTTATCAAGGTGCAGTAGACACTTCCTAAATGCCTCATATCCCGTACGATGGATTGGGCGTGGCGGACCTGTGGCATGGCCTCCACGCTCACTGCACTTAAACTCACTGGTCTTCTTCTTCTAAGGGCACATGAAATCATTGGTGTACGAGACGCCTGTGGACTCCGTGGAAGATCTCGTCGCGAGAATCGTTCTTGCAGCTGACAGGATAAACACGGCCCCAGGAGTCTTCGAGAGGGTGCGCCAGTCTTTCATTTGCCGGTGTGAATTGTGCAACGGCACCCGTGGCCGCCACTTTGAGCATCTACTTTGAGTTTGTCCCTGATCTCCGTAAATGGAATTGTACAACTTATGATGTCGTTAATTTTCTTTCTTTGCACTGTTGAAAGTTCAACTTGGACATCTAATTTTACTCTTTTCTGACACTCAGAGTGGAATGCAGCCCTAGGTTCCATTGTAAATATTGTTCTTCTTAATGTGTACTATCACCCCTCTTCTTTTGTCAAAGCAGTTTACGAACACCCTGTATAGACGGATCCCAGCGTGTCCCTATTATGGTACTGGTTTTTGGTGGCAGGTCATTAGGTGGACGCGATATAAGGATGATATCCTGGATCCCTACTTTTGCCCTTATGCAGGTGCCACAGGAGATATATTTTTCCTACAACATGGTTACGCACCTCTCCACCGAGCTAAGCTGGGAGAACAACGTCATCAAGAGGAGGCCATTGTCCGCATGGATTAGCAAGCCAGGTCTTCCGACATCAGTCTGATCTTGAATATATGAGATTCTAAAAGAAGACGTGTTGCTGCCCTTAAACCGATTTCGCAAAATATGGAGTGGAAGTCTGAGACAAGTTTTTCAGGAACAGTATTCGTAGTTACCTACTCAACTCCCGCACACCATCATCAGCAGAAAGAAACGTCGCTGTCAGACTTGCATGGCTGACGGGTGAGTAGTCACACACTCCCTATTCAGCTACTTTGGCAATTTATGTTTCTCCTAGTTTTGTATATGGTCATTTCTGTCTGAATGAAGTGTCTCTTATGAAATTTTTCAGCGTCTTTCTCTTACGTACGGTAGCACGCAAGCTTTCCCTAAACTTCATAACATCTCATCGCTATTTTTCGCGTTACCTCGCCCTTTTTTTGTTTTGTTTTTTCCTTAATTTTGAGAAACCAGTGTATTATCATACAGGGCGTTGTTTTCCTTAAAAAACATATCTCCTGGCAGTGAGTCGAAGGTAATGTAATCAGTCATGAAGAGCGAAGCTGTGTGCAATATTTCTACAGTGAAACTAGTCTAGCAAGGTCATCAATGATACTGTGGAAAAATGATTGTCTTGAGATATGACCACCAAACAGAATGGTTGGTTTTACCAAATTATATCCCTTCCACACCTGAAACTATAAAAAAAATGACTTACCGTTTTCGATGCAGGTTGTCGCGAAATGATTTTTCATTCTTTCTTGCCATTTTGTAATTTATGAATGTTATTCACCAAATCTTTAAGAGCCAGAAGTTAGAGTTAGCAAATGGGAAAATCTCGATTTGCGAAAACCTACATAGGTTGTCGCAAATTGAGAGCTCCCACTACATGTTCCGCCAAAAGAAATGGAAGGTTAATCGATGCCGAACGCAATTACAACAATACTGCGGCTGATCGTTGAAGACACTTCCGCTCATATCTTCCTTAGTGTACGTTTATGCTGCAGCCTCGCTGATGGCACATAGATGCTCGCTCAGGCACATCGCTGCTTGCATGTAGCTGCGATGCCAGCCATGGAGCATCTGCCCTGCAGCTGTTCAAATCGCTTTTATTATTTACGCTTTCCAACCGTAGGTTGAAGAAGCATATATGCTCCAGCTTTTTCCGTCAGTCTGTCCGTCTGTCTGTCGGCACGATAACTCACGTAAAAATGGTTCGATTTCGATGAACTTTTAGTATGTGGTAGGGGACCACCAGGGGACGAACCCTATTGCAAATGGGTGAAGTGGGGTCAAAGGTCATGCCATACGAGCGGGATCCATTTCATTGCCTTTATGCGTCATAACATGCGTAAATATGGTTCGATTTCGATGAAATTTCAGTATATGGTAGGGAACTACCTGGGCACGAACCCTATTGAAAATTGGCAAATTGAGGTCAAAGGTCAGGCAGGCCATAAGAGCGGAATTTATTCTATTGCCCTTATGCGTCATAACTTGCGTAAAAATGGTTCGATTTCGATGAAATTTTGGTATGTGGTAAGGAACCACCTCGGAACGAAACCTATTGAAAATGGGTGGAATTGGGTCAAAGGTCAAGACATAAAAGCGGGATCCATTTCATTGCCTTTATGCGTCATAACATGCGTAAATATGGTTCGATTTCGATGAAATTTTAGTATGTTTTAGGGAACCACCTGGGCACGAACCCTATTAAAAATGGGCGAAATGAGGTCAAAGGTCAGGCAGGACATAAGAGCGGGATTTGTTCCATTGCCCTTATGCGTCATAACTTGCGTAAAAATGGTTCGATTTCGATGAAATTTTAGTATGTGGTAGGGAGCCACTGAGGACGAACCCTATTGAAAATGGTCGACATGGGTCAAAGGTCAGGACACTGGAGTGGGATCCATTCCATTGCCCTTGTGCATCATAACTTTTCAAAAAATGTTTCGATTGCGACAAAACGTTATGTTGTTCCGGAGGTATAATGAACCGGTTCTGTTGAATATCAACGAAATGGGGTCAAAGGTCATTGCACAAAAGCAAGATTTATTCCACAGCCATTATTCTCATAACTTGCGTAAAACTGCTTCTATTGCGACAAAACTTTAGTATGTTATTTTTGAGGTGTACTGAACCGGTTCTGTTGAATATCATCGAAATGGGGTCAAAGGTCAAGACACAGCAGCGAGATTTATTCCACAGCCATTATCCTCATACCTTCAGTAATAATTTCTGGTATGTTGGAAAGCGTATCATAATCAATGCATTGCATGATTTTACTAACTTGTTATAGGAATCACGACTGTATCTCTTATTGTGAAACAGACTTTACGAGTGTTATGGCAAGTTTTACAACCACTGCATGTGAAGCCACCAATTAAAGAAGAATTCTAAGAAATCGCTTATATGTTTTACAAGAAATAGTGATTCCCTAACTGTCTAGGTTCTACCGATGGAAAGCACATCCGAATACTTCGCCCTTAATGGTCAGGCTTCACGTTCTTTAATTACAAAAGCTACTTTTTAATAGTTCTGTAGGCCGTCAGTGATGCACACTGTAAATTTATTTTCATTGAGGTCGGAGAGTATGGAAAACAAAGTGATGGGCACACATTTAGAAGGTCTGCCTTGTATGACAGAATGAAAAAGGGTGTACTTAACATTCCTGAAGATAACTTCCTGCCAAGTACTGACATCCATGCCCCCTTTGTTTTCATAGGTGATGAAGCCTATCCCTTACTGAGACACATGATGAAGCCTTGTGCTAGGAAAACTCTTGATCAATCCAAGAAGTTCAACAAACTAAAAGTTCAAATCACAGGGGAACTTACAAATAAAACTTGTTTCTATAAAAACACAACACGGTTTTTAAAGATACGAGAGAGATGACTGCGTAGTTTCACAGCCGGTTGGGAAAGTGGATCAATGGACGAGAAGAGTGGCCTTGAAGGAACCAATCACAGAGTAAGTATGAGGATGCTTGGCGATGATCAAGGCTCGAAAAACAAACCAGTTCTATGTCATCGCTGTGGCGATGATAGAAGCGAACAACGCAGATAGCATCGCTGCTCCACGATAAATGAGCCTGTAAAGATACTCTATATGGTTTTGTTTTGTAATCGCCAGGCATCCATGTGCACAGCTTGGCGATGTGCCAGCAGCAAGGCTACGTCCCCTCAAAGTCAGGGATGCCATCCAGAGCTGACCATCAGGCCTGATCAAGCAACACGACAGCTATGTAATGTAAGAACGCTAGGTTAGTTGGGGTGAGGGGTGTGAACTCTTTTGCGTAGACATCACGCTGAGATAGGACAATTAATGATCGAACAAGCGTACCCTTGTTAAATAAAGACCATGCCGTCTGTAGACAAAAATCTAACTTGACAATCCCCAAGCACCACACCTCATTCACAATCTCATGAAGGATGGTAATACAGAGAAAAGAAGGAAAACAGGTGTTTCACATTTTTAAATTCGGAACTTCCTACTAGTGTTTTTTCTATTAATTCCTCATGTTGGTGATCGCGAAATGCTGGTAAACGCGTTTAAAAATTGGCAGCTCGTCCTGCAATTGCCCACCAAATAAGGTTCACGTAATAATTGTTTCTGCTGGTGCTAACACTCGTGTGGAATGCGAGTCACAACCATTCCAGATTTCGCTTTACATCGAAAGATGCTTTACAGTGTGTAATTTGACGCACACTATCGTGATGATATGTACATTGAAATAATGTTATCCCTCATATCGATACTGTGATAACAACGAAGCCCTGTCAGATGTTCAGAGAGGAATTGTGATTTCGAGTGAAATTCAAGAACCACGAAAAAAATAAACCGCTGTCAGTTCTATTACTTGTTATATGAATATCCCTGAACGTGAGAGGTCATGTAAGGTCTGTGCAAAAAAAATTAATTCAGTAAATTCCGGTTAATTGGGGCGCGTAGGGGCTAGAACCCTTCCTTTTGCCTAATTAAGTATCTGCACCAATTATGCGAAGCTCTCTTTCCTGAATGAGCTCATTTGGGATGTTTTTAAAGAATTGCCCAAAAAAAACTGCTTCCCCGATTAACTGATGACCCAATTAACTGGAATCTACTGTATTGCTGTCTACTGTCAATTGCCAGTAATAAAATATCTTTAAAATGTAACTTTGTATTACGGGCTTTACTTGGATTAAACTTATTTACCGTTGTCAAATTTTCGGGTTCCACACCAATGCGTCGTTGGGAATAACTGAAGGTAGTAGGTGTTGCCACTCGCACGGTAATATCCAGCCTTTCTGTATGTTAATTGTGACACCTCTTCTTTCAATTTATAAACTTTCTTCCGACTTGTTTTTCACAAATCCTGTTGATGTGAAATAATTGTAGTAACAACACCCATGCTTGAGCTAATCTCGACGCCGGGTGATGTTCAACCCAATGCTACTTATGTGAAATAATTCTAGTGACAACACCCACACCCATGTGTCAATACCAACAATGGGCTGGTGTTCAACCCAATGCTGTTGATGTGAAAGAATTCTCGTGACAACGCCTACGCGCTTGAGTCAATCCCGACAATGGGCTGGTGTTTAATCCAATGCTGTTGATGTGAAAGAAATCTAGTGACAACACTTTCACCTTTGAGTCAATCCCGACGACGGATTGGTGTTCAACGCAAAAATTGGACAACATCGGTAATTTCATCCTAGTACCTGTAATGCTATGTTATATTATGTTTTTAAAAATATTTAGTATAATTTTAACTGCAAGTCTGAAACTAGCCTAAATCAAATTTAAAACATTCAAAACATTAATTGGAATAGATACGTTTCTATACTATAAATTTTGAAGGTGCACAGTTTCACTTTTACTCACGGAGAAAGCACAAGGGTTCTCTCGTTTGATGAAAAAAATTCTTCAGTAACGAAATATCTATTCTAAAGGAACGGTAAATTTTCTGAATGGCACAATACCTTTCGTACTGCCAATAGCAAGGTGGGAGCACATGTTGTTCTCCTTTTTCGCTTGAATGAATTTTATAGCTGTTAGAAAAGGTACCATTACTTATGTGAATAAACCGTACAATAATATATGAAAATGTTTTCAAACTTTATTGCTTGTGACGTAACTCCAGCGCATTTACTGCAGGAGGAATGGATCCGTGGATGATAATGTCCCCCTTGGGACGTAGGGATTCGATTGCAAGGTATCAACCTATGACATGCCTCTGAAATTCACTCCCTTCTTAAACACTTACGAAAGAAGCCCATTTTCGTAGTCGCCGGGGGAATGGAACTCCGACACAAGATTTCAGACAGAAAAGCAATAACTTGTAATGATGCGAGCTCGATGGAGCGCAGAAGAATATCTATGACACTCCTTCAAACATGTTGCGGACCTTCGATAGCATATCGTTTATCTTGATCAAATTAGTGCGGTTGGGCTTGCTGCTTTGGCAACAAGCTATTTAATCTTCATTTTGCAGATTGATCATTCTTTTTCAGCTATACAATATACCTAAAGTCTAAGTGAAATGCCTTTCTTTCTACTTTTTTAGTGTAACACACCTTTCATAAAAATCATGAGTGATATAACGTAATGTAAAAACTGTCGCGTCGTGATAACAGTTCCGGCTTTGATTAAATTCTAACAGTTCTAATTATTGGAACGAAACCCATATCTGTTTTAAAGTGCTCGTGTTATTAAAGTACCCGGATGCTATTATTTTGTGTATCTACCTAATAAGGATTCCTTATATTTAATTTTTTCCTCAATTTAGAGTCACTAGGTTTACGATAGAAAAACAGCAAACATCGTTTTGCAAACGTACCCCTGATCTGAGACTCGAACCCGGAATCAACTATAAAAATTTGTCAGAAATCTATGCCCTGGCCATTCGCCACTTGGGCGGCAAACGCAAAATTACCGTAAATATCTGCTTGCTTTTATGTACACTCCTTGAGGTAGAAAATTTCTCATCGTTAAGGGATGAACGACATGAGACGAAACTTATCACATGCCGCCCCGGTGGCGCAGTGGTCTAAGCGATCGCCTCTGATCATTCGTCCGAACGGGGTCCGGGTTCGAATCCCGGTGAGGCATGGATGTTGTGTTTGTCTTACGGCACTGGTTCTCTCCCTTCCCTGGAACCAGTGACCCTAAATTAGGGACGGGCGACTGCTCATAGCCCATTGAGTTGCTCACGGTGGTCGTTAAACCTCCAATCAAAAAAAAAAAAAAAAAAAAAAAAAAAAAGACACTTATCACACATACAGACACGCATATGGTAAACACGTAATTTAATTTTTATAAATGCGATCGATTTTGAGACAGTGGGGTGAGGCCTAAGTCATTAGGTCGTATGAGATCTTATTTTGGTCACTACGGCGGCCAACATAAATTAGTGTAAATATCTGTTTTTCTTTTATGTACACTGCTCGGCGTAAAAAAACTCCTCATCGTTAGGAGTTGAACGACATGAGACGAAACTTATCACACATATGCAAAAGCGGATGGTAATGACGTAGTTTAATTTCTGAGCGATTACATGAAAGCGATCAGTTAGGTGACAGCACAGAGTGGCCTGAGTCTATAGGCCGTATAACAGCCGAGCAATGCAATATACTAGGGTCAATCAAAAAGCAATGCCTCCGTGTCGGTAATACTAGATCTATTAGAGTGACGGTGAATGTTCCTATACGATGTTATAGAGGGGACCTTACCCCACTAACACTTGATCTACTTTTTCAAATTGAGTGCTTAGACCCATGGATCTGCACCTGAAATAAAGTGCTGTGATCGAATTTCTGGCAAAAGAGGGTTGCACACAGAAGGAAATCAATAAACGACTGAAAAAATGTTTATGTGGACGCTGTAATGGACATTAGCAATGTGCGGTGTTGGGTGAAGAAGTTTCAAGAAGGAGACTCTGAAAATGCTGATAAACCGATGTGTGGCCGTCTGTCAACATCAGTGACCGATGAGAATCGACAACGTGCTGATGAGTTGATTCGAGAGACAGACGCATCACAGTTCAGCATGTTGCTGATGCATTGAACGTGTCATTTGATTCTGCCTAATCGTTAATTTCTGACTTGGGATATCAAAAGGTTTGTGCTAAGATGGTTCCCAAGCAGTTGACAGCCGCCAATCGAAGGAGGCGGGTGGAAGTGTGTCAAGAGCTCTTGGATGCATTTGAAGACGAGGAACACGACTTCTTCACAAAAGTGGTCACTGTGGATGAGACGTTGGTATACCTGTCTGACTCAGAGAATAAGGTTTAATCCAAGAAATGGCGCAATAGTCGTTCTCCACGTGCCAAAAATTTCAAGTCTGCCAGGGTAACACAGATGGTGATGGCAGTAGTGTTTTGAGGCACACAGGGCGTTATTCTCAATAACGTTCTGGATGGGCGTCGTACAATCAACAGCGAAACCTATGTTACGAGACTTATGAAGCTGTAGGAGGCTATCAGGAAGAAGAGACCAAATAAAGACATTCACTCTATGCAGCTCCATCACGATAACGCAGGACCACACACGTTATTGTTCACAAGCCAGGCAATTGCCAAAATCAAGTGGTCCGTGGTGCCGCATCCACCTTACAGCCCTTATTTCGGTCCTTATGACTTCTACCTGTTTAGGCCTATGAAGGCCAGCCTACGTGGTTTCCGATGCAACGACCTGGATACAGTTAAATGGGCTGTGAAGTCATGGGTCCTGCAGAAAACTCCAGAACTTTTCCAAAACGAATTTCATCCTTGGGTTCGACGCTGGCGTAAATGTATTGAAAGTAATGGTGACTATGTAGAACAGTAGTTTCATGTACAGGATACTTCATGCTATATGCTTTGTAACGTTTGCTTTGGTTTGGTCATTAATAAAGTTGTGGTGACGGAGGAGGCATTACTTTTCGATTAATTCTCGTATTTGCAATGCGGCATGGCCGAGCCCGATTTAAACATTGAGGCCCTAAGCCAGTTTGAAGGAGAGGCGCCATTTTATTAGGAATATCAAATTGGCTGGAATGCATATTGGAGTGTGATAAAATAAAATTCGTAGTAGGATGGTCGCAATTTTAAATTACTTTATTTCGCTCTTTCGTTTTGGAAAAAATGTCGATTATGTCATCATAATTGAAAGAATCAGACAAGGCTGATTCTACGCGTATAAACGTAAATCAGACAACTTTTCTTGCCTTAATGAATTTCTTAAATAATTTTTTTGCCCTCTTTAAAACGGAAAAGGAACTTTTGGCTCTGTCATTGTCAAATAATTTTTCAATATTGTTTCGGTATTTGGAAATGTTGATCGCAGTCCATCGTTAGGGCATTGATATATACATGCATACTGTGTATACAGTATATACAGGGTGCATAGGAAAGTCCCTTTAGCCTGAAATAACTTGCGAACGGAGAGAGGTACAGTTATGCAAGTGAGATAACGGTATAACGGTATAGTAAAGTGACTACGCCCGTTCGAATGAAACCAATAGCAGCACCCCTAGTCGCGAAATGCGGAAGTTAGCCATTGCAAATCGAAAACAAAAAGAAATATAGCAAAATGTTCAATTACAAAGTTGTAGAGCATCAATTAAATAGCACAAAACGACATTTGTTTTACACGGATAAGATAAATTGTCGCCTGAATACCCTAAAATGTCCGAAATCGATGCGAGACATTTTGTGCGAACGTATGAAGGGAACAGACATAGGTATGAGCAAATGCACACAATTTATTGCAAAAATGCGTACTTATGTCAATACAGTTTGATGACGTCAGACAAAGCAAAAAACAAAAAAGGCAAACTGGCGCACAGTGATAAAACGTTAATGTCGAGTATGTTCGAAGAGTTCGCCATTGCCCACGATACAGATTTGTATTGGTGAATGTAACTCTGCATGCACATTCCTCAGAATGGAAGGTGTCACACTATTGCAAGCACCTGTAACACGACGACGTAAATCCAGCAGACTTGTAGGCGCTGTTGCATACACCTGATTTCTTACGTAACCCCAGAAATTCAAGCTCGCCATTCTCACACAGCGTACGTAGACCTAAACGTCTGATCAGGGTACATCCTGTTACTGGTTTTTATATCGTAGGTACCTTACAACGTCACAATCTGCATTTGCATACGGCTACATTTGCGAAATGTGAATATGCAGATCCGAATCGTCGCGCATCGATTTCGGATATTGTAGGGTATTCAGGCGACAATTTATCTTATCCGTGTGAACAAAAAAATGTCTTTTTGTACTAATTAATTGATGCTCTACAACTTTGAAATCGGAAATTTTGCTCTATCGCTTTTCGTTTTCGATTTGCAATTGTTAACCTTCGCATTTCGCCACTAGGTGCGCTGCTATCGGTTGCATTCGATCGGGCGTAGTAGCTTTATAATACCGTTATCTCACATGCATAACTGTACTTCTCTCCGTTTCGCAAGTTATTCCAGGCCAAAGGGACTTTCCTGTGCAGCCTGTATATGTAAATATATACTGTATATATATATATATATATATAGAGAGAGAGAGAGAGAGAGAGAGAGAGAGAGAGAGAGTTATGAAACAACGACAAAGCAATATCGAACATAATTTTTTGTGAAGGCAGGAACGTAGAAAAAAAAATGAAACTGAAAAAACCAGGTTGCCTTCATCAGGAGAGCAACAACAATGGGAGTGGCTTTTCTGGTATTAGTGAACGACTAGGAAAAACTAATTGTCGACAGATCCTGCTCCCGAAGCCACTAAATCCAGACCACTTAGAATGAGAAACATCCGAATGCTAAAAAACTGTAGAAAACAAATAAACGTTAACTCACCTGAAGATGGCGCGAACCCTGCGGCCGGAGTAAACAAGCTGAGCAACCACTAACACTGAAATACAAAGGAAAGGAACAAGAAAAAATAATTAACACGGAAATGTTTTGATCGCGATCATGATCATATGTAGAGGATTTTAGGAACGGAGTGTCTGACCCCAGGTCTTAAACAACCCTTAGAAATAGGAAGCTAGGAGATTTGGGCTAGAGTGCCTGATAGGAAAGTGACACGGAAGCGAAGTTGAAAGGGGGAGGAAGACGCCCTTATTTATTAACGGGGGGCCAGTAAAATAAAAGGTTAAGAACATACGGGGAACGTAATTGGCCGAACCAGATGAGCGTAACAATAGATGCAAGACTGTGTAATGTGTATGTAGATGTTTTTCAAAAGATGCAAGGCTGTGTAAAAATAGATGCAAGACTGTGTATGTAAATGTTTCACAATAGATGCAAGACTGCGTATGTGATGTTTTTAAAATTGGGGAAGGTTAACTCCCCCAGCTTTAAATTACACATCAACTCTCTGTACTAACACAGGACTTTACAAATTTAAATTCAGCAGGAAACACCAAGTGCCACTTGACAGGTCCCCTGTGGCTGAAAGGGTTCTACGTCATTTCGTCGCGTGCGTCAATTCGTCGACTACGTCAATTCGTCGACTGCGACGATTCGTCGCTCGTCAATTTGTCGCATGCGTCAATTCGTCGCGCGTCAATTCGTCGACCACGACGATTCGTCCCGCGTCAATTCGTCGTGGACAAATTCGTCGACTACGTCAATTCGTCGCGTTTACAGATTTTGGTAACATACAAAACGAATGCAGGAAAACGTACGATTTCGAACGTCTTGCTCCATGATCAAATTTATAAAGTTTGGACACGCAGACAGGATAGGAATATAACGTTTTTCTTTGGCACTAAAAATATTAGACGGTAAACGGTTTTTGGAACGGGGCAGGGCCCGGTTGGACAGAGCCCCCATATACAAAATTTTCGTAAAATCTACAGTTTTCAATTCAGAACCACCAAATCTGGTATACTATCTCGTGGTATTCTAACTTAGACTGCAGACGGTTTTGCGAAGCGGTTGGAGGGGGGGGGGATTTGAGCCCCCCCCCCCCCGGAATTGCCGTAAAATATAGTTTTCAATTTAGAACTACCAAATTTGGTATATTATCTCATGGTACTCTAACTTAGACGGTAGACGGTTTTTGGAACGGGTCAGGGGCCCGGTTGGTCAGAGCCCCCATAAACAAAATATTCGTAAGATCTACAGTTTTCAATTCAGAACCACCAAATCAGGTATCCTATCTCATAGTACTCTAACTTAGACGGTTGTCGGTTTTTGGAACGGGTCAAGGCCCGGGGAGCTAGCCCCTCCCCCTCCACCCCCACCCCACCCTCCACAGACACATACAAAATTTTCGTAAAATCTAGTTTTCATTTCAGAACCATCAAATTTGGTATCATGAAACTCTAACTTAGACGCTAGACGGTTTTTGGAAGGGGTTGGAGCCCGCGGGGTCGGAGCTCCCCCCCCTCATAAAAAATTTCGTAAAATCTACAGTTTTCAATTTAGAACCACCAAATTTGGTATACTATCTCATGGTACTCTAACTTAGACGCTAGACGGTTTTTGGAAGGGGTTGGAGCCCGCGGGGTCGGAGCCCCCTCATAAAAAATTTCGTAAAATCTACAGTTTTCATCTTAGAACCACCAAATTTGGTATACTATCTCATGGTACTCTAACTTAGACGGCAGACCGTTTTTGGAACGGGTCAAGGCCCGGGGGTCAGAGCTCCCCACATACAAAATTTTCTTAAAAACTACAGTTTTCAATTCAGAACCACCTAATCTGGTATATTATCTCATGGTACTCTAACTCAGACGCTAGACGGTTTTTGGAAGGGGTTAGAGCCCGGGGGGTCAGACCCCCCCCCGAATAAACACTTTTTCGTAAAATCTACAGTTTTCAATTTAGAACCACCAAATTTGGTATACTATCTCATGGTACTCTAACTTAGAAGCTAGACGGTTTTTGGAACGGATCAAGGCCCAGGCGGTCAGAGCCCCCACATACAAAATTTTCTTTAAAACTACAGTTTTCAATTCAGAACCACCAAATCTGGTATAATATCGCATGGTACTCTAGCTTAGACGCTAGACGATTTTTTGAAGAGGTTGCAGCCCGGGGGGTAAGGGCCCCCCTCATATAAAAATTCGCAAAATCTACAGTTTTCAATTTAGAACCACCAAATTTGGTATACTATCTCATGGTACTCTAACTTAGACGCTAGACGGGTTTTGGAAGGGGTTGGAGCCCGGGGGTCAGACCCCCAGAATAAAAACTTTTTCGTAAATTCTACAGTTTTCAATTTAGAACCACCAAATTTGGTATACTATCTCATGGTACTCTAACTTAGACGACAGACCGCTTTTGGAACGGGTAAAGGCCCGTGGGGTCAGAGCCCTGCACATAGAAAATTCTCTTAAAAACTACAGTTTTCAATTCAGAACCACCAAATCTGGTATACTATCTCAATTTACTCTAACTTAGACGCTAGACGGTTTTTGGAAGGAGTTGGAGCCCGGGGGTAAGAGCCCCCCCCCCATAAAAATGCCGCGTAAAATCTACAGTTTTCAATTTAGAACCACCAAATTTGGTATACTATCTCATGATACTCTAACTTAGACGGTAGACCGTTTTTGGAACAGTTCAACGGTTAGAGACCCCCTCCCTCTTAATTTTTTTTGGAAAATCTACAGTTTTCAATTAAGAACCATTAAGTATGGTATCATGAAACTCAAACTTAGACGCTAGACGGTTTTTGGGAGGGGTTGGAGCCCGGGCGTGAGAGCCCCCCCCGTCACAAAAATTTCGTAAAATCTACAGTTTTCAATTTAGAAATACCAAATCTGGTATACTATCTCATGGTACTCTAACTTAGACGGTAGACCGTTTTTGGATCGGGTCAAGACCAGGGGGTCAGAGACCCCCTTATAATTTTTTTTCGTAAAATTTACAGTTTTCAATTCAGAACCATCAAATATGATATCATAAAACTCTAACTTAGACGCTAGACGGTTTTTGGAAGGGTTGGAGTCCCCCGCCCCCCATAAAAATTTCGTAAAATCTACAGTTTTCAATTTAGAACTACCAGATTTGGTATACTATCTCATGGTATTCTAACTTCGACGGTAGATCGCTTTTGGAACGGGTCAAGGCCCGGGGGTCAGAGCCCCCTACATACAAAATTTTCTGAAAAACTACAGTTTTTAATTCAGAACCACCAGATCTGGTATACTATCTCATGGTACTCTAACTTAGACGCTAGACGATTTTGGAAGGGGTTGCAGATTTTTTTTGTGAAGGGGTAAGGTCCCCTTTCATAAAAAAATCGCAAAATCTAGTTTTCAATTTAGAACCACCAAATTTGGTATACTATCTCATGGTACTTTAACTTAGACGGTCGACGGTTTTGGGACGGGTCAAGTCCCTGGGGGCGGAGCCCCCCGCCCCATACACACACACAGACATACAACATTTTCTTAAAAACTACAGTTTTCAATTCAGAACCACCAAATTTGGTATCATGGAACTCTAACTTAGACGCTAGACGGTTTTTGAAAGGGGTTGGAACCCCGGGGTCAGAGCCCCTTCCCCTCTCCCTCCTCATAAAAATTTCGTAAAATCTACAGTTTTCAATTTAGGACAACCAGATTTGGTATACTACTTATGGTTATCTAACTTAGACGGTAGACGGTTTTTGGAAGGGGTCGGGGCCCGGGTTAAGGTAGCCCCATGCAAAATTTTCGTAAAAAGTTCCGTTTTTTACTCTTAAGAATACCCTATCTACGTTCTAAGGCGCTCTTTGGCCTTTTGAGGGCCTTGCACCATGAACCATCAACCAACCAACTAACCAACCTACGGTCTAAGTTAAGGACTGTAGATAACAACAAAGTGCAAAAATATGCGTTTAATGGTGTATTAAAAACACAAATCTAGATAGTTTAGCTTTCACTACCAACGAGCGGCTGATCAGAAAGAAATATAATGTAATGTAAACAGAGAGTTCCAGATATTCAAAATTCAAAATGGTAAGTAAAAGGTGATCAATGCCAATGTGAAGTCGTATGCATGCGACATCACATAGGTACATTGCATTTCTGTGTCGCGGGATTCACAGAAGCACACGCCAGGTGTACGGCAGTTCTGTAGATGTCTCCTAGAAGGTAAGTATTCCCATTCCTTTTTCTTTCTTTTTTGTTTCGCAAAATTAAATTAACTAAATCAAAAAATTTAAAATAAGTTTGCTGGAAAATTGCAGGAACATCTTTTTCATTCATTAACTTTCACCCGCTGAACTTGGTGATTCCACAAATAGTAATATGTACCTGGCAAATAACTGGTATCCCTGCTAGTACAAATTATATTAATGATTTATTTGCGTCCAATTCAATCTAGTATGTCCATAAGAGCGTTTGGGGCCGTATGAAAAATACATTTCAACGTGTGCCGCTACGGCGGCGGAGTGATCTAGGCGCTGGCTTCTGACCACTTGTCGAGAAGGATCCTGGTTCAAACCCGGTGAATCATGGACGTTGTGCTTGACTTCTGGCACTGACTGTTCCCCTTCCCAGGAACCAGTGGCCCAAAATTGGGAACGTCCGACTGCTTATAGCCCACTGACTTGATCACGGTGGTCGTTAACCTCCTCCCCCCCCCAAAAAAAAGATTGTGACGTGTCCATTGCTATTTGTTGTGGACCGTACAAAAAGTATGTTTTTGATATCAACGTGTCCACTTCCATGTAGGCTGGCCATAAAATGTTAGGGGACCGTACAAAATTGCACTTTTGTTTTCACCTTGTCAGCGCTTCGGTATATGGTTGAAGTATACGTATATATAGTTGTGCCATTTCAGCACGTAGTTTGGTTTATATAGAAAATCAAGATAATGTTACATTTTTACTCAGCTACAACACATTAATCCCAAAGGCTATTTGTTGAAATCTTTAATCCGCCGTGCTCATATTCACAACGTTAACATAACATGCCAAGTTATTAATGTTGCAGTTTTACCCTGTCACAAAACTTTAGTTACAAGACCTTAGGCGAAAACGTTTTTTAGGAATTTTTAGTCCGACGTATTCATAAGGTTTCGATAACATGCCAAGGTTATGGTACTGCGTTTTGACTGAGGCACAAAAATTAATAAACAGGCCTAAAGCCTTTTTATCAGTTTTCAATCAACCGTGCTCATATACATAAAATGTTCAGAGAAAGTTAAGTTTACTGTGTTGCGCATTTACTCGAGTACAAAACTATAAACAGCCATTAACTTTCACCCGCTGAACTTGGTGATTCCTCAATTCATCCATTAACAAGTCTTTTAAGTGATTGTATGCTATGGTCATATTGATAATGTTTGATGACAAGTCAGGTTAATGATGTTGCTTTTATTAAGGACTTAAAAAGGTGTAGAGGATAGTAATTATTATTTGAAATCTAAGTAAAAGCTCATTTTTAACTTGACTCGTCATGAAATCCTTATGAATATGGCATTTATTTTATTTTGTACATTTTACAAAGCGTATGCATTTTTTTTGGCATTTGTTTTATTTTGTGTTGTACTTGTTACATAGCGTTTCGCATTTTTGTAATGCTTGTGACTTGTGATTGCATTTTGAATTTTTATTTGTTTCACATTTTGGAATTTTTATTTGTTTCACATTTTGGACTACTTTTTGACATTTTATGTTTTTGACATGCTATTTTGAAAATTTTGTCTTTTTTAATTTTGCGTTTTGTTTTACATTCTTGCATCTTCGGCGGAATTATATTCTTGAAAAATTCAAATACAAGTTAGTAAAAGGTATAATTCAATTAGTGAGACCAGCACATTTTGGTAAAGGGTAGAATTATATGAAATTCCTCTTAAAAAGTCCAGCATGTTAACATTGTCTCTGTGCACCAAAGAAGTTCGAATTCCTTTTTATCATGCCAGCGTTTCTCTTCTGGGTGGATTTGTTGGAATCTGTGCTATCACTCTTTCGATTTTAGCCATAGTTGTTCTCTGCTCTTTCGCAATTTCACTGATTATTTCGTACAGTCACAGTTTTTTCTCTCCCAGAATTGTATTCCAGCGTCTGTCTAATCTTTCAAGTTCGTTTTGTGTTCTGGGAAAGCCAAATAAATTGTTTTAACTTACTGACCAAATTGTTGGCGGGAACAGCGGAGGGCTTCTGCTCGGATTGTTTCTTCTGCTTCCACGAAATTTTCCAAGAACATAATTTTCCTCAAACCACTGAACTACAGAATCTGCATATTCTAGTAAAATTGATTTCACTTCTTGAAAAGCAGCTGGAATTTCATCAGATGAAAAAAATGCGAGTGCTTGCAAATGTCTGACTTTGAGAGCAAACTCATTGTTTTCCCTATATTCCAAGGCTATGCCAGAGGATGGATATTCCTCAGCACATTTTTTTCCGAGATGAAACCAACAACATTTGTGTGTGCTGCTTCCAAATTCCTTTTTAGCAGCATTATAACGGTAGCTATTTCAAAATCTATTATTATGCGTATATTGTGGTGCAAGCTGAATATCATAGTCTGATGCATAGTCTTGTAAATCCTACAAAAATACTGTATAATAGTATTATATTCTTTATACTTGCTGGAAAGTAACCCATAAACTAGTGGGACAAGTCTGTGCATCTCTGGATTCGTTTCAACCATAGCATGAATGGAACATTATTGCCTAAAAAGGGTTGGACAAGTTTCAAATGTTCCATCCATAATCCAGAGGGGTGCTTCTTTAAGCTTTCGTAAATTATTCTCTGTTAAAAATAAAATAATTCTTTGATGTCCAAATGCACTATCTCTGCCAAGAAATTTTGCACCATCTTCTACTGTAAATTTATTGGGGCATCGATCCGTTCTGAAGTCGTAGGCTCCGCAGGCATGTCTTGGCATGTCTTCTCCTTTTTACAACTTGCCTAAGTGCATCCATATTAGGCATGTAAGCTGCATTTACTGTAGCCATTGACGTTGTCACGGTTTTAATAATTTGTGCAGGGGCTTCGTCCGTATTTCTCGCTCGTTCTTTTATTTGCGCTCTTGCAACAGCAACATCACTTTTCTCCGGTCTTGGAGCATGATTATGTGGTTTCTCATTGCGCATTCTGTGTTCATCTCCAATAAGAATAGTACTAGCAAAGCCAGTACAATTTCCATAATTTCTTTCAATACAGTGACAATACCGTAAATCACCTCGCACTCTCTTATGGCAAAATAAATACCCTTTCCATTTCAGCAAATCATTTTCTTTTTGTGAGTGAACTATTTATGTTGCATTCTTCATCTGCATAGTGCCTTCGGAAAACAATGCATTTTCTCTTTCCAAAATATTTGGAATGATATATTTCCACTAATATCACTTGACAACGCACAACAAAGGTTTCAACAAGCACGTTCACTGTTCTCCAGTCAACTACGAACTAATGAGCAACCATTCAATAAAACACTCAGAATACAGACAATCACGTGAAGCTTGTTCCTCTAGTTAGGGTTTAAGCAAAGTTCAAGATTTTCGTACCTGCGGTCACAAGAAGTGGTTAATTTTAAGGATCGGCATCTTATCTTTTGTTTTTCCAAAACGAAGAGGTACATGTATTTTACAGCTGGGACGCTCCAGGCTGGGGATCAACAGATGCGAAAACCCGGGAGCCAGGTTCCGGAGGTGGCAGCAGGCGCGGACTGGGCAGCTGTACTCTGGGCCGGTAGGCGTCATGCTAATTCTCAAAAATAAATTCAAATTTTTTGTGTTGCACCATGCATATGAAAGAAAATTGTTATACTGAAAAGACAATTTGTTTACCCCGTAACATATTAAACGAAACCTACGTCCCTGCGTGCCAAATGATCTGTAAGATAAACACAGTTTTTCATGCAACACCTTCCCCTGACTTTCTAACTTCAGACCTGTCTCGTTCGACTTATTTCCTGTACCGCCCCTCTCTTTCGCTAATTGCAGTTAATTGCCGTGAAATTGGGGTTTTACGTTGGGGTGTATTGCCGTCTGTCCTGAAGACTATAGTGAAAGCGGTGAACCCCAGGGGAAAAGTATTCCATCAAAAGCAACGGAAATCCAATGCGAGAGCAAAACTTTGTTCGTTGGCATTACATCCAAGCAATTTAGGCGAAGTAGGAAGTGTGTTTTTCTACTACGACACCAGAAGATTGTTGCGAATGCTCAGGCAATTACGATACAGATGTGTCCTTAAGACTTCTCTTTCAAGACGTCCAAAGGCCGGCACTAGGGGATGGGGAGGGATACAGTGCGGATGCTCTTTTTTGTTGCAGTTAGAAATTCTTAAGCTCATTCTTCCGTAAAACTTTGCCTGGTTACCAGTAAGTACTGTCTCATGCCTCAACCATTGCACAGATTTGTTGTTTTTGTTTTCATTCTTTGAGTTAACAGCGGGAAAATATCTGAACTGCGCTGTTTCAGTTGGAAATATTTTTTTTTACTTCAGCAACAGGGCTTCACGTATAATTGCAAACACTTCGATAGAATAAACATACCTTACATAAAGAGTTTGCATGAGAAAATAGATTAATAATAAGGAAAATATTCTAAAACCAAAAAAAGAAATTGAGGAGCCGAAATAGCTAGGTAGAGGAGACAAAAGGCTCTAAGAAAAAGTTCATATTTAAAGAAACCTGTAGTCGCTGAATGAGTAAGTGGTATAACTCAATACAAAATCATGTGCTGTAATTGAAAAAAAAAATTATAAGCAAGTAGGCATCGTGACTGTCCACAGTTTCCCCTTTTCATCCTGTCGACATTACAAACACCACAGAAAAGAAAATAACAAAAACATAACAAAAACACCCATACAAAGTAAAATGCCCAAAACATAAAAAGAAGTAACTCCACAAAATAAAATGCCCAAAACATTAAAAAAACTGCAACCACACGAAACAAAATACCCAAAATATGGTAAGAAATTCTGTTGAAAGCACAATGAAGGCACACGATAGGAGAAATATATGTTTTTAAAACTTAATACAAGCGTCAAAACTGAAATAAAAAGAAAGAAAAAGAAATATTCCAAATTTCATTGTTACTTTAGATATTTTGACCTGTTAATATTTCGTAAATTGTACTTGCACTCGGTCAAAAAATATTACTTACAAGGACTCTTTAGTAATTTTTAATCGCTGTGGTCGTATTTATAAGGTTTGCATAACAAATCAAGTTAATAATGTTGCGCTTTCACTTAGGCACCAAACGCTAATTATTGGCCGCTAGGCCTAGGCCTTTTAAATAATTTTTGATAAGCGTAACACTCTTAAATTGATTTGTCATGCAAACCTCATATAATCACAGCATTATAAAAATTACTATAAATGCATATGCCTAGGTCTCGGGCGTATCTGTTAATGCTTTGTGCTCGAGTAACATTTAAACAGAATTCATTTTATTTTCTATGAAAACTACATAAATATCAGCTCGGAGGACTGAAAACTATCAAAAATCTCTAGGCCTAGGGTCTGCTTAATAGTTCCAACCTCAGAAAAGCGCATTGCTAAAATCTTAGACTTCTATGAAAACATTATGAAAATTAGCACGGCACACTGAAAATTGCTAAACAGGCCCAGTCCTAGGGCTTTCTAATTATTGTTTTGTACCTGACTAAAAGTGTAACATTATCTTTAGTTCTTACTAGCAGGGGTACCCGGTATTTCCCAGGTAAATATTACTATTTCTAAAATCACCAAGTTCAGCTGGTGAAAGTTAATGAATGAAAAAGCTATTTCCGTAAATTTCCAGGAAACTTATTTTAAATCTTTTGATTTAGTTATTTTAATTATACGAAGCAAAAAAGAATTTACATTATTTACATTACATTGCATTTCTGCCTGATAAGGCAACCGTTGGTGGTGAAAGCTAACGTTTATTAATTTGTGTTTTTAATACACCATGTACCGGATATTTTTTCACTTTATTGTTATCTACGGCCTCTAACCTAGACCGTAGGTGGGGTAATGGAGTGCTGTATTGGGATGCAGTTCTTAAGAGTAAAAATTGTAATTTTTACGAAAATTTTGAATGGGCCCCCTTCACACCGGGCACCGACCCTTTCCGTCTGCGGTCTAAGTAACAATACAATGAGGTAGTGCTCTAAATTTGGTCGTTCTAAATTCGAAACTGTCGGTTTTACAAAAATTGGCAGGGGGGGGGGGGGCTCTGAACCACTAGCTCCAACCGTTTCCAAAAACCGCCTGCATTCTCAGTTAGAGTACCATGACATAGTATACCAAATTTGGTGGTTTTAAATTGAAAACTGTAGATTTTACGAAAATAATTTATGGGGAGGGCTCTGACCCCGTGCCTGACCCGTTCCCAAAACCGTCTACCATCTAAGTTAGAGTACCATGAGATAGTATACCAAATTTGGTTGTTCCAAATTGAAAACTGTAGATTTTACGAAAATTTTGTATGGGGGGAAGGATCTAACCCCCGGGCCCCGACCCGTTCCGAAAATCGTCTACGGTCTAAGTTAGAGTACCATGATATGGTATACCAAATTTGGTGGTTCTAAATTGAAAACTGTAGATTTCAAGAAATTATTTATGGGGTGGGGCTCAGAACCCCGGGCTCCGACCCTTTCCAAAAACCATCTACCGTTTAAATTAGAGTACCATGTTATAGTATACCAAATTTGGTGGTTCAAAATTGAAAACTGTAGATTTTACGAATTTTTTTATGGGGGGGGGGGGGCTCTGAACCCCGGGCTCCGACCCTTTACAAAAAACCGTCTACAGTCTAAGTTAAAACACCATGAGATAGTATAACCAAATTTGGTGGTTCTAAATTAAAAACGGTGTATTTTACGAAAATTTTGTACGGGGGCGGGCTCTAACCCCCGGGCCCCGACCCGTTCCAAAACCGTCTACCGTCTAAGTTAGATTGCCATGATATAGTATACGGAATTTGGTGGTTCTAAATTGAAAACTAGATTTTACGAAATTTCGTATGAGGGGGAAGGGGGGCTCTGAACCCCGGGGTCCGACCCTTTCCAAAAACCGTCTACAGTCTAAGTTAGAATACCATGAGATAGTATTCCAAATTTGGTGGTTCTAAATTGAAAACTGTAGATTTTACGAAAATTTAAAATTTTGTAGGGGGGGGGGTAGCGTTGCTCCGTCCCACGAGCCCCGACCCGTTACAAAAACAGTCTCCCGCTAAGTTAGAGTTTCATGACACAAAATTTGGTGGTTCAGAATTGAAAAATAAAGATTTTAAGAAAATTTTGTGTGTGGGGAGGTCTTACCCCCGGGCCTTGATCCGTTCCAAAAACCTTCTACCGTCTAAGTTAGAGTACCATGAGATAGTATACAATATTTGGTGGTTCTAAATTGAAAACTACAGATTTTACGAAAGTTTGTGTGTAGGGAGGGGGGGGGGTAACCACCCTTGCCCCGACCCTTTCTGAAAACCGTCTACCTTTTAATTTAGAACACCATTATATAGTATACCAAATTTGGTAGCTCTAAATTGAAAACTTTAGTTTTTACGAAAAAAATTTATGGGCGTCCTGACCCCGTGCCCGAGCCGTTCCAAAAACCGTCTACCGACTAAGTTAGAGTACCATTAGAGAGTATGCCAAATTTGGTGGTTCTAAATTGAAAACTGTAGATTTTACGCGGCATTTTTATAGGGGGGCCCTTACCCCCGGGCTCCAACCCCTTCCAAAAACGGTCTACTGTCTAAGTTAGAGTACCATGAGATAGTATACCAAATTTGGTGGTTCTAAATTGAAAACTGTAGATTTTACGAAAAAGTGTTTATTCGGGGGGGTCTGACCCCCGGTCTCCAACCCCTTCCCAAAACCGTCTAGCGTCTAAGTTAGAGTACCATGAGATAGTATACCAGATTTTGTGGTTCTGAATTGAAAACTGTAGTTTTTAAGAAAATTTTGTATGTGGGGGCTCTGACCCCCGGGCCTTGACCCGTTCCAAAAACGATCTGCCGTCTAAGTTAGAGCACCATAAGATAGTATACCAAATTTGGTGGTTCTAAGATGAAAACTGTAGATTTTACGAAATTTTTTATGAGGGGGGCTCCGAAGCAGCGGGCTCCAACCCCTTCCAAAAACCGTCTAGCGTCTAAGTTAGAGTACGATGAGATAGTATACCAAATTTGGTGGTTCTAAATTGAAAACTGTAGATTTTACGAAAAAGTGTTTATTCGGGGGGTCTGACCCCGGGGCTCCAACCCCTTCCAAAAACCGTCTAGCGTCTAAGTTAGAATATCATGAGATAGTATACTAGATTAGGTGGTTCTGAATTGAAAACTGTTGGATCTTGGAAACTGGCGCCCTATCTCCATCCTAAACACTGACTATAAGTTCTATACAAAACTCTTATCCCGTCGCCTTAATTCTGTTCTCTCTTTCGTTATTTCTCCTGACCAGACATACACTGTGCCTGGTCGGACTATTTCCACTAACGTTTCTCTTCTCCTTCATCTTCACTTCCTCGCTCGCTCTTTTTCTGAACCTCTTGCCTTTCTCAATCTGGATCAAAAGTCCGCTTTTGATAACGTTTCTCATTTTTATCTCTCTGCTGTCCTTTCACAATTTGGCTTTCCTCCTACCTTTTCTTCCGCACTCTTGGCCCTTTATCAGGGCGCCAGTTTCCATGTTCGAGCGGCCACATTTCTAACCGCTCCAATTCCGTTTAAGCGAGGCATCCGGCAAGGATGTCCGCTCTCCGGCCAGCTATTCGCTCTCGCTTTTGAGCCTTTCCTGTTAGCAGCCCGAAGATCACTCCTGGATGTCCTACCGCCGACAGTGGCTAGTACTCGTCATCATCGAATAATTTTCACCGCCTATGCTGATGATGTGACCTTTTGCGTCCGGGATGAATCTCAATTTGATCGCCTGTATTCTGTATATCAACAGTATGTTGCATTATCTGGAGCAGCGCTGAATGCCACTAAAAGTACTGGCTTATGGTGCGGGGCATGGGCTGCCCGCACCGATGCTCCTTGGGGTGCGCAGTGGACAGCCACTACACAGAAGATCCTCGGTGCGTATGTCGGATTGCCCTTGGCTTCTGCATCTGCCACCTGGACTGCTCTTCTTCCCCGGATACAACGGACTGCTGCCTACTGGAGTAAGGCCCGCCCTTTCACATCGTTCCGTCAACGAGCAGCCGTTGTTCGTCGACAACTTATCTCTCTATGCGAATACTCTTGGATGTCGACGGTTGTGCCCGTGTCACAAATGATGACCAGCACTCGCCTCTCAACTTCCGTCATCTGGTCTTCACATCACTGGGTTAAACCTGCCACGCTTCATCTGCCAGCCTCTTTGGGTGGCATCCAGCTTCCTGATCCAGCTTTCCTTTATAAAACACATCGTATTATTCATTTCATTCGCCTTGCCACTTCAACTGTTCCGTCCCTTACCACTACCTTGAATGTTCTAGCTTCTTTCCGTGACCCATCCTTCACCTTCCTACTGTTTCTGAAGATGGATGCATACTCTCTTCTCCCGTCCCACCTCCCTCCTGTCCTGCGAGAGGGCCTTTCTCTCTTTCGTTCGCTTCCTCTTCTCCGTTCATTTCCTTCTTCAACTCTTGATCTCCTAGATGAACCTCTCTTCTTCTCTTCTCTTATTCACCCTCCTAACCTCCCTTACTTTTACTTTCCTCATTGGATCCGCTCTGGTGTGATAACTGTCCGTTCTCTCGTAACTTCTGATCTAACCTGGAGACCTCTTTCTTCATTGTTTCTATCTCCAACCATTACTCTTGCTAACGAATATCTTCTTCTTCGCACAGCGCTTTGGAGCCTCTTTCCACTAATCGCTTCACCTGATGGTCTCTTCTCGGTCCCCTCTGCTCCTCTTTCCCTACCGTTCTTTCTCCTCATTCGTAGCTCCCCGGTTCTAGTTACTTCTCTCTCCTCCTCTTCTCTTTATTGGCTTCTTCTTTCCCCTCCCGCACTTCCACTTTCTGTTCATTCTGCTCCTCCTTCTCTTCTCCCAGCCATCTGGACAGCATCTACCTCTGCCCTTTCCTCCCCTCTTGAACTCAATGTCCATTGGCAATTTCTTCACCTTCGTCTCCCCGCCCCATCAGTACTGTTTCGCATGACCCTTCTCACCTCTCCGCAGTGCTCCTTTTGCCCTGAAGTCAGCGACGTCCAACATCAATACCTATTCTGCCCCGTTCTCCTGCCAGTCCTAAACACAGCATTTCGTCTTGCTGATCGAATTTGTGCTCGATCGTTACCGTTTCTTGCATATGCTTGGCTACTCCAAACTAATCATCCACCTACTCACTTGCCTCCTGTGTGCCGTTACATTTTTCTTCTTGTGAAGTTCACTGTCTATGCTTTCCATCTTCAACAACGCTTCCCCGCTCTTATTCCACCTCCTCAGGAGGCAAGTGCTATCATTCGGAGACGCTTCCTAGCACGGTTAACCACTCGCCTCCAAATGGAGCACTCTCGTGCTGCCTCAACAAACACCGATAGCGTTTTTCAATCCACTTGGGCCCAATCGGCTGGGTGGTTCCATATCCACAATTTGCAGTTACATCTCAACCTATAAGTGGGATTTTTGTTGTCGCCCACGTTCACTGTAACAAATCATGTTTTTACGTATTAATTTTGGTGCTTCGCTATTTGTGATTTTTCTGTTTTAATGTGCCATTGAAGATAGCTCACCATGTTTCCCATGTTCTCTTCGATGATGTTGGGTTTTATGTTGTTGTATATAATTCTTCCTTCTGCACAGTTTACTGCCCACGCAATGTCCCCTTCATTATGTTGAATATTTTTTTTAAAATATTAGTCACTGTGTGTATAATATAATGTAACAAGATGCCCTTCTGAGTACATTTAGCGTTATTTCCCCTTGTCACTGAATACTTCTGTACAAATGTTGTAAATTTTGAATGTGGCATCACTGTTGCATTTCTGTGAATTAGTACCTAATGTTTAATCTTTAGTATGGTAGTAATGCTTAATTGGAATTTGTGCATAGTATAGAATCATGTCTTGCCCTGTCTACAATACTGTAGGTAAACATTTTCGTTTGTATCGCTCGTGCTTTATTGTCTGCCTCTTCTTCGCCCTACGTGGCGAAATAATTTTTTTTTTTATGATTTTAACAATATTTTGTTTTACGTTTCACTGGAACTTTCCAGCTGATGTATATACCGCTGTATTTATTGGCAGAATTCCATTGTCATGTACATAGAAATGTTATTTTACTGAAGAATAAAGGCAATTTTGAAATGTAGGTTTTAGGAAAATTTTGTATGTGGGGGGCTCTGACCCCCGAGCCTTGACCCGTTCCAAAAACGGTCTGCCCTCTAAGTTAGAGTACCATAAGATAGTATACCAAATTTGGTGGTTCTAAGATGAAAACTGTAGATTTTACGAAATTTTTTATGAGGGGGGCTCCGACCCCGTGGGCTTGAATCCCTCTCAAAAACCGTCTAGCATCGAAGTTAGAGTTTCATGATACCAAATTTGATGGTTCTGAAATGAAAACTAGATTTTACGAACATTTTGTATGGGGGCTCCGACCAACCGGGCCCCTTACCCGTTCCAAAAACCGTCTACCGTCTAAATTAGAGTACCATGAGATAATATACCAAATTTGGTAGTTCTAAATTGAAAACTATATTTTACGGCAATTCTGTAGGGGGGGCTCTAACCGCCCCCCTCCAACCGCTTCCCAAAACCGTCTACAATCTAAGTTAGAATACCACGAGACAGTATACCAGATTTGGTGGTTCTGAATTGAAAACTGTAGATTTTACGAAAATTTTGTATATGGGGGGCTCTGACCAACCGGGCCCTGCCCCGTTCCAAAAACCGTTTACCGTCTAATATTTTTAGTGCCAAAGAAAAACGTAATATTCCTATCCTGTCTGCGTGTTCAGACTTTATAAATTTGATTAGGGAGCAAGACGTTCGAAATCGTACGTTTTCCTGCATTCGTTTTGTATGTAACCAAAATCTTATTTCTCCTGACCAGACATACACTGTGCCTGGTCGGACTATTTCCACTAACGTTTCTCTTCTCCTTCATCTTCACTTCCTCGCTCGCTCTTTTTGTGAACCTCTTGCCTTCCTCAATCTGGATCAAAAGTCCGCTTTTGATAACGTTTCTCATTTTTATCTCTCTGTTGTCCTTTCACAATTTGGCTTTCCTCCTACCTTTTCTTCCGCACTCTTGGCCCTTTATCAGGGAGCTAGTTTCCATGTTCGAGCGGCCACATTTCTAACCGCTCCAATTCCGTTTAAGCGAGGCATCCGGCAAGGATGTCCGCTCTCCGGCCAGCTATTCGCTCTCGCTTTTGAGCCTTTCCTGTTAGCAGCCCGAAGATCACTCCTGGATGTCCTACCGCCGACAGTGGCTAGTACTCGTCATCATCGAATAATTTTCACCGCCTATGCTGATGATGTGACCTTTTGCGTCCGGGATGAATCTCAATTTGATCGCCTGTATTCTGTATATCAACAGTATGTTGCATTATCTGGAGCAGCGCTGAATGCCACTAAAAGTACTGGCTTATGGTGCGGGGCATGGGCTGCCCGCACTGATGCTCCTTGGGGTGCGCAGTGGACAGCCACTACACAGAAGATCCTCGGTGCGTATGTCGGATTGCCCTTGGCTTCTGCATCTGCCACCTGGACTGCTCTTCTTCCCCGGATACAACGGACTGCTGCCTACTGGAGTAAGGCCCGCCCTTTCACATCGTTCCGTCAACGAGCAGCCGTTGTTCGTCGACAACTTATCTCTCTATGCGAATACTCTTGGATGTCGACGGTTGTGCCCGTGTCACAAATGATGACCATCACTCGCCTCTCAACTTCCGTCATCTGGTCTTCACATCACTGGGTTAAACCTGCCACGCTTCATCTGCCAGCCTCTTTGGGTGGCATCCAGCTTCCTGATCCAGCTTTCCTTTATAAAACTCATCGCATTATTCATTTCATTCGCCTTGCCACTTCAACTGTTCCGTCCCTTACCACTACCTTGAATGTTCTAGCTTCTTTCCGTGACCCATCTTTCACCTTCCTACTGTTTCTGAAGATGGATGCATACTCTCTTCTCCCGTCCCACCTCCCTCCTGTCCTGCGAGAGGGCCTTTCTCTCTTTCGTTCGCTTCCTCTTCTCCGTTCATTTCCTTCTTCAACTCTTGATCTCCTAGATGAACCTCTCTTCTTCTCTTCTCTTATTCACCCTCCTAACCTCCCTTACTTTTACTTTCCTCATTGGATCCGCTCTGGTGTGATAACTGTCCGTTCTCTCGTAACTTCTGATCTAACCTGGAGACCTCTTACTTCCCTGCTTCTATCTCCAACCATTACTCTTGCTAACGAATATCTTCTTCTTCGCACAGCGCTTTGGAGCCTCTTTCCACTCCTCGCTTCACCTGATGGTCTCTTCTCGGTCCCCTCTGCTCCTCTTTCCCTACCGTTCTTTCTCCTCATTCGTAGCTCCCCGGTTCTAGTTACTTCTCTCTCCTCCTCTTCTCTTTATTGGCTTCTTCTTTCCCCTCCCGCACTTCCACTTTCTGTTCATTCTGCTCCTCCTTCTCTTCTCCCCGCCATCTGGACAGCATCTACCTCCCCCTTTCCTCCCCTCTTGAACTCAATGTCCATTGGCAATTTCTTCACCTTCGTCTCCCAGCCCCATCAGTACTGTTTCGCATGACCCTTCTCACCTCTCCGCAGTGCTCCTTTTGCCCTGAAGTCAGCGACGTCCAACATCAATACCTATTCTGCCCCGTTCTCCTGCCAGTCCTAAACACAGCATTTCGTCTTGCTGATCGAATTTGTGCTCGATCGTTACCATTTCTTGCATATGCTTGGCTACTCCAAACAAAGCATCCACCTACTCACTTGCCTCCTGTGTGCCGTTATATTTTTCTTCTTGTGAAGTTCACTGTCTATGCTTTCCATCTTCAACAACGCTTCCCCGCTCTTATTCCACCTCCTCAGGAGGCAAGTGCTATCATTCGGAGACGCTTCCTAGCACGGTTAACCACTCGCCTCCAAATGGAGCACTCTCGTGCTGCCTCAACAAACACCGATAGCGTTTTTCAATCCACTTGGGCCCAATCGGCTGGGTGGTTCCATATCCACAATTTGCAGTTACATCTCAACCTATAAGTGGGATTTTTGTTGTCGCCCACGTTCACTGTAACAAATCATGTTTTTACGTATTAATTTTGGTGCTTCGCTATTTGTGATTTTTCTGTTTTAATGTGCCATTGAAGATAGCTCAATATGTTTCCCATGTTCTCTTCGATAATGTTGGGTTTTATGTTGTTGTATATAATTCTTCCTTCTGCACAGTTTACTGCCCACGCAATGTCCCCTTCATTATGTTGAATATTTTTTTAAAATATTAGTCACTGTGTGTATAATTTAATGCAACAAGATGCCCTTCTGAGTACATTTAGCGTTATTTCCCCTTGTCACTGAATACTTCTGTACATATGTTGTAAATTTTGAATGTAGCATCACTGTTGCATTTCTGTGAATTAGTACCTAATGTTTAATCTTTAGTATGGTAGTAATGCTTAATTGGAATTTGTGCATAGTATAGAATCATGTCTTGCCCTGTCTACAATACTGTAGGTAAACATTTTCGTTTGTATCGCTCGTGCTTTATTGTCTGCCTCTCCTTCGCCCTACGTGGCGAAATATTTTTTTTTATGATTTTAACAATATTTTGTTTTACGTTTCACTGGAACTTTCCAGCTGATGTATATACCGCTGTATTTATTGGCAGAATTCCATTGTCATGTACATAGAAATGTTATTTTACTGAAGAATAAAGGCAATTTTGAAATGTAAACGCGACGAATTGACGTAGTCGACGAATTTGTCCACGACGAATTGACGCGCGACGAATCGTCGTGGTCGACGAATTGACGCGCGACGAATTGTCGTAGTCGACGAATTGACGCGTGACGAATTGACGTGACACCGGCTGAAAGACTTCTACATACACAGTCTTTCATCTATTGTTACCCTCACCTGGTTCGGCCAATAAGTTTCCCCGTATTTGCTTAACATTTTATTGCAACATTTCCGTGTTAATTATATATTTCTTGTTCTTTCCCTTCGTATTTCAGTGTTAGTGGTTCCTCATCTTGTTTACTCCTGCCGCAGGGTTCGCACCATCTTCGGGTGAGTTATCGTTTCTTTGTTTCTTACAGTTTTGTAGCATTCGTATGTTTCTCATTCTAAGTGGTCTGGATTTAGTGGCTTTAGGAGCGTGATCAGTCGATCATTTCCTAGTCGTTCACGGATTCCAGAAAAGCCGCTTCCCCGGGTTGTTGCTCTCCTGATGAAGGCAACTCTGGTTCTTCCAGTTTCATTTCATTTTTACGTTCCTGCCTTCACAAAAAATTATGTTCGATATTCCTTTGTCGTTGCTTCATAACTCTATATTTCGCTAATTCCTTCAGTCTGCTGCATATTGCGCAACGCGAGATATTAGTTTCACATTTTTTATTTTCATTTCATTGTATTTCAGTTATATTTCTTTGGACTTTAGGGACAGTCTTAAAATTTTCTCGTGTTATTAAATCTTATATCATCATCATCATCATTTTCAACCATTATCAATCCACTGCTGGACGAAGGTCTCCCCAAGTTTCCTCAACAACGGTCTGTCTTGTGCCAGCTTTCTCCGTGTCACTCCTGCATACTTTCGAATTTCATCCACCCATCTTCCATGTGGTCTTCTTCTGGGTCTTTTCCTGTCCCTTGGAATCCAATCTAAAATTTCGAATGTCCATCGATGGTCTGTCTTTCTGGCAGTATGTCCAGCCAATTGCCATTTCAGGGATTTAACTCTGATCATGATGTCTTCCACTCTTGTCATTTTTTGGATCCACGAGTTCCTCTTCTTATCTCTCCTGGTTACAGCATGCATGCACCTCTCCAAGCTTCTTTGAGTTGTCTACAGCCTTTGTATGTCTCTTTTAGTTAAGGTCCATGTCTCTGCACCATACGTAAGCACTGGAATTATGCATTGATCAAACACTTTTCTTTTAAGACATAATGGCATATTGCTCTTGAATATTATGCTGTTTCTTCCAAAAGCTCTCCAGGCAAGTTTTGTACGCCGATTAATTTCTTCATCAATGTGACCCTCACTTGACATCTGCTGTCCAAGATAAACATACGTAACTGTTATCTCCAGCTTTTCTCCATCAATCGATAAATCTTCATTTCTTGAAAAAGCATTGAACATCTTTTTTGTCTTCTGAGTTCCTCTTCTTATCTCTCCTGGTTACACCAAGCATGCACCTCTCCATGCTGCTTTGAGTTGTCTGCAGCATTTGTATGTCTCTTTTAGTTAAGGTCCACGATTCTGCACCATACGTAAGCATTGGAAGGATGCATTGATCAAAAACGTTTCTTTAAAGACATTCGGTGTATATATATGTATATATACATAAGACTTGAGGATGTAAGGTCAGGTGATGCGTAACATCAGAGCCTCTCCTGGACAAATGTCAACCCCGCCTTCTCGTGGTGCATCCTGTTTCCAATAAAGCGGCTCTGACGACCGCCAATAGCGGTATAACTATACCATCGGGATTAGAGGAAATGCTATTCAACACTCACCAACCCGCTTGGCCAGCGTGGTGAGTTATGGCCAAACTCCTCCAAAATGACTCCACAACTTAAATCTTGGCGGTCAGTATCCGGTAGCTGGAATGTACCTGGCCAAGGCAGCGGCCAGTGCGACATGAAGGCAGAGGGTGCTAAGTATCCCCGGAGGACCGGACTAGGCTGCCATCTGATGCTAACCCTTGGCTACGTATAATGGAAGCTCTCTTTCTTCTGATTCAAGGCTTCTTGAATTGGAAGAGGAACTACAAAGGATCAAGAGGGACATCGTCGGGCTAAGTGAGGTAAGAAGAAAAGGAGATCTCATTGAACTGAAGAGTGAACATCTCTTCTACTATCGCGGGACAGATACTGGCAGAACTAGTGGTGTTAGATTTATAATAAACAAGAAACTGAAGCATAAAGTTGTAGAAGTTGAAAGTTCCTCTGACAGAGTTGCACGACTCGTTATCCAACTCTGGAGAAGATACCAGGCTCAGATAGTTCAAACTTATGCACCCACCACAAGTCATCCTGAAGAAGAAATTGAAGAATTTTATGAGGAAATTCGTCATCTAAATAATAAAGATAAGCAGCATTTGAAGATAATTATGGGAGATTTCAATGCAAAAATAGGGCAACGGCAACAGAATGAAACTTCAGTAGGTAAATTCGGTCATGGAAACAGAAACCAGCGTGGAAATACTCTCGTTGAGTTTGCAGAGGCAGAAGTGTTTTTCACCTTGAACTCCTTTTTCAAGAAAAAGCCACACAGGAAATGGACATGGAGACATCCAAATGGAACAACAAGTGAAATTGATTTTATTATGTGTAACAAATAATTCGTCATAGAAGACTGCAGTGTGCTAAACAAGTTCAATACAGGTAGTGACCATAGATTGGTGAGATGTAAGATGCATCTCAACACTAAACTTGAACGTGTCAAGCTCATAAGACAAACAAAATGTATTGACATAACCAACTTTAAAAAACACCATAATACCTTCACGTTGGAACTGCAGAACAGGTTCACCGCTTTAGAAGGCCTAACATCGTAAGAAGTGGATATTTCTGAAGTTAACAGAAAAGTAAATAAAGCTCTTATGGAAACAGCAACAAAATTAGCTGGGTCTAAGAACAAGTTGCATGTGAACAAATTATCAGGAAAAACCAAAATGTTGATGCAAAAAATAAGAGAGATGAGGACAACTAAAGAAGATGTGACTTCTAAAGTGGAATATATACAGCTGTGCAAGGCAGTACTAAAAAGTAACACTGCAGACGTAAGGAAATTCCACTGTGAACTAGTGAGGAAAGCAATTGAAAACAACCAAAGCCTAAAGATAGCAAAGGGACATCTCAGTAAGGGAAGAAAACAGATTATGGCACTGAGAAAAGAAGATGGCTCTGTAACAAGAAGTAGAGGCGATATTTTGACAAAAGTGAAAGATTTCTACTCCAAATTATATCAAAAGGGATGATACATGTACTCCAGACATCATGAAAGGTACCAGAGTTCTTCCAGTCCTCCCAGCAGAAGTTGCACATGCAATCAAAAACATGAAGTGGGAAAAAGCTCCAGGAGAAGATGGAATTCAGTAGAAATCATACAAGAAGCAAGTGGAGAAATCGAAACAGTACTCGCCCAAATTTTCACTCGATGCCTTAATGCAGGGAAGATTCCTGTGGATTGGAACAAAGCTACAGTGATCCTTCTACATAAAAAAGGTGACATTGAGGATCTCAGGAACTACAGACCTATCAGCCACCTAACAGCCACCTATCAGTGGTTTATAAAATATTCACTAAAGTTCTTTCACACCGCTTGAAGGTAACACTGGACATGGCTCAACCGAGAGAACAAGCTGGATTCTGGAGTGGCTACAGCACAATAATCATATCCAAAATGACAAAATATCGAAAAATGACAAGAGTGGAAGACATCATGATCAGAGTTATATCCCTGAAATGGCAATGGGCTGGACATAATGCCAGAAGGACCGACCAATGATGGACAGCCGAAATTTTAGATTGGATTCCAAGGGACAGGAAAAGACCCAGAAGAAGACCACCAGGGTGATGGGTGGATAACATTCGAAAGTATGCGGGAGTGACATGGCGGAGACTGGCACAAGACAGACCGTTGTGGAGGAAACATGGGGAGACCTTCGTCCAACAGTGGATTGATAATGGTTGACAATGATGATGATGATGATGATACACTAAAGAGCAACTGAATTACAGACAGCTGGCGTTATGCAAATGTGACACTGTGAGCGGCCCTGTAAACGGAAACGACATGAGGTATGCAGCAATTCGACAATATAAGGAATGATGCGACGGAATCAGTAAGAGTCGGACGCAGTATGGGTAAGAAGAAGGATCTAAGCGCATTTGATCATGGGCAAATTGTCGGTGCCCGACGAATGGGTCACTCCACATCGGAAGTCGTGCAGGCACTGGGATTTTCACGAGCCACTGTGTCACTGGTGCACCGTGAGTACATCGAGTCCGGTAAAACCATCCCTGCAAAGGCCAACTGCAGTGGACAACAGCGTGTGGATGAGCGGGTTCATCGTCTGCTAGCTCGCATTGTAACAGCGGATAGACGGACCCCAGTGCAAGAAATCTCTTGGCAATTAACGCTGGTGCACAAAAACGTGTAAGCAGCCACGCCATTCAGAACCATCTCCTCGCTATGGTGTACAGAAGCCATCGTCCCACGAGGGTACCGCTGCTGACCGCTCATCCCAGGGTGCAAAGATTAGCATGGGCGCTGGAACATCGCCACGAGACTTTAGACATGTGGGAAAATATTGCCTCGACTGATGAGTCAAGATTCACGTTGGCACATGCGGATGGCAGGATACGAGTACGGCGCAAACCACATGAAGCCATGGATCCTTCTTGCCAGCAGGGTACTCTTCCAGCTGGTGGGGGTGGCATTCTCATCTGGGGACTGTTTACGTGGACTGAAATGGGACTCCTGGTAAGTGCGACATCGTCCCTTACAGGTCAACGTTACCGGGATATACTGGACGACCATTTTCTCCCGTTTGTGCGTCTTCAACATTCCACTGCGGATCTCATCCTGCAACAAGACAATGCATCGTACCATCGCTCCCGAATTCTATCCGAGTGGTTGAATGAACACTCACCCGACGTGACCTGGCTTTCTTGGCCAGCTAGGTCACTTAACCTCAATCCCATCGAGCACGTCTGGGATGTCATCGAGAAAAATTTTCGAGGCTCTGACCCCCCTCCATCTAATCTTCGTAAACTGTGGGAACTTGTTCAGGGGCCGTGGATCCGTATGGCTTCCCAACGCTTCCGGTGTCTTGTCGAGTCCATGCCTAGACGAATCGCCGCCGTCATCAGGGTGAAAGGTGGTGCTACACGTTACTACACAGATATCTATAATTCAATTGCTTTGCTGTGTATATCCGTGGGATTGCTGACACCCTCTTCGTTAACGAATTTTAAATACTGAAATATTTCGTCTTGAAGCTGGTCAGTAGAAATGTCCTCTTTGTATGTCTTCATCAGTTCTAAAGAAGATATTCGCACTTCGTCACTTGTCATTTGAATGCTGAAAGAAACAGCAAACATGCCTAATAAGTCTTCATAGGCTTCTACTCTACGGTGAATTTCAGTTATTAACGTGCCACATATTGTGTAAGGTGAGTAGTGTCTGTGATGACCTTACAGAGCAACTTCGTTTTCTGTAGTCTCATCAAATATCGAAATTTTTTTTCCTTCTGTTTACCTTTCTCATTTTTAAATTTATGGTTGTCGGTCAAAGCTATGGCGTCGGTTTCTATGGATTGAAAATTTCTTCTCAAACTTATGACGAATGCTTTGAATGATTTTAGCGAATTCACCGATTTCCAAAGCTTCATTTTGGGAACCTGCAAAGATTTGCTCGTTGCATTTAATTGGTGCAACACCGTATTCTAAAATATGCCTAATAAAGTTGTTTTATTCTCTTGGAATTGCTTTAGTACCTTTTTCGCTTTTAGTCAAGCTTCTGGTTTTTCATCTACGCATGATTCAATTTTTGTCAAAGCATTTTATTTATTCACAAAACTGTTCTTTAATGCCAAGATAGCGGCTTTAGCTGTAGCCTACCACGTTATGTTATTTATATTTTTCAACGGTAAAGAACTCAGAGGTCAGAAAAGCATCTAGAATGTTCTAAGGTCGTAATGACTTTGAAAAAGAAAGTATATAAGGTGTCCACGAAGTCGAAATATATCACTGTATTTCGACAGGAACTGGCTAACGAACTTACAGCAAAATTTAGGGAGTAACTTGCACAAGAATGTGAAATGTAGAGGGTCTGTGGCTTGTTATTCTGGTCTGTAGCCCGGTAAATTTGCCTTACATGTTTACTGCGTTGTCGTACGTTTGTCTCCTATGCTTTTTAATGTCAAGAAATAAGTTGCGCAATCCCTTTAGTACAATTTCTTCTAAGTATGAAGCCTTATGCTCGTCGATTGCAACAAACCCAAGGTATCTTTATTTGATTTCTTCGTTTGCCGCTACAAATCTGTATACACTGAAGTGCCAAAAACTAGTACAGACGAGCTTATGCAAATTACATAGCAACGTCGCCTATGCGCGTACTCGGTTGCGTCCGCCAGTGCGTATATAAAGCGATAGACATCCTTGCATGCTGTCAGAGCTGTTTTTGGCAAGAGAATGACAAGTAATAACGATTTAAGCGATTTTCATCGTGGTGTCATAGTTGGCGCTCGTGAGATGGGCCATGGTATTTTGGAGGTAGAAACGAAGTTCGGATTTTCACGGAAGACCATTGCAAGGGTGTACCGTGACTACAAGAATTCCGGCAAAACCTCCAATCTACGATACCAGTGTGGTCGTAAAAAGACATTGGGTGAACGTGACCATCGTCGGCTGTCAAGAATCGTTTCACGCGATAGGCGTGCAACACTCTCGCAGGTATCACCGGAATTCAATACTGGAGCCTCAGCCAGCATCAGCGTCCGGACTGTGCTACGTACCCTGCACGATATGGGCTTGGGGAGCCGACGCCCAAATCGAGTCCCCTTGATGGGGGCACGACACAGAGCTATGAGCCTCCCTTGGGCACGGCAACACTGCCACTTGATGACTGAAAACAAGTAGCTTGGTCTGATGAGTCGCGTTTCCAACTGTATCAGGGAGATGGAAGGATTCGTGTGTGGCGCAAACCCCATAAAGCCATGGATCCCGCCGGTCAACAGGGAACTGTAACGACTGGTGGGTGGTCCGGAATGGTATAGATTGTGTTTAGCTGGACTTCTCTGGGACCATTGGTACGTCTACAAACGTCTGTGACCAGACAACTCACTGTGCGCATTCTTTCTGAAGAGGTACACCCGTTCATGTCCTGCGTTCATTCTGACGGGTTCGGCCTGTTCCAACGGGACAATGCACCTCCACGCAAGTGTCGGGACGCCACATTATGGTTAGAGGAGCAGAGGAGTTTGGGGTGTTACCATTCCCACCGAAGCTTTCAGATCTGAACGTGATAGAACACATTTGGTATGCCATGGAATGCGCTATCGAACACAGGAATCCGAGACCTCGGAATACACCCGAATTGTGGAACGCTCTGCAGGAAGTATGGTGTCTATTGCCTACAGCTTATTTCCAGAAGCTAGTGGAGTCCATTCCCCGTCTTATTTCTGCAGTCCTGCGCTTCCGTGGGAGACATACTAAGTATTAGACCTGGTGTATCAATTTTTTTGCCACTTTAGTGTATATAACTCTGAAAGTTTGTGTATTTATTTGTTTATATATTAGTTTGTCCGCTATACAAATCTACAGTTTTCAACTTAGAACCACCAAATGTGGTATACTATCTCGTGGTTTTCACAAAGTATTTATTCAGGGAATGTACATGAGACGAGCAAGAGAAAAACGTCTAAAAAAAAAAAAAAACAGTCAGTGACACATGAATGCACTATTTACAGATGACAGTAGATACCTATTTACAATATATACATGACATTCAGATGTAAACAAATCTTGAGGAGATCGTACACACTAGGTTGAGCAGATATGGCAAGAGTTCAGGTAGAGCAGCACAAAGTAAAATGTTATATTATAGTCTTATGAGCACTAACTGTACTGTGCAGCGAAGGTGGAGTCCCAGCAACCCCAAGGCCTCTGGGGACCATGGAGTGAAGAAGCTGGGTTCACTTGAAGACTCAACGGCACCGTTATGAAAACAAGATAAGTACATGTACATGAGACGAGCAAAAGTAGAATTACCCGATAATTGTGACATAGAAATGGGATATGTACAGATGACTGTAGAAACAAAGCGACATTATAGTTGCATGACATTCAGATGGAAATAGATGTTCAGGAATCTCGTGGAGATAAGACATATCTTGATGAGCAGGTGTGACGACGGTTCGGATAAAGAGTCACTGAGTTAACTGTTAAATAGTCATACAAACACCAACTGTAAGATGCAGCGAAGTCGGTGTCCCAGAGAACCATGGGGCCGCTGGGGACCATGTAGAGAAGAAGCTGGGTTCACTTTGTCGAGCAACGGCGGTGTGGTACTCAAGGCGTAATCGAGAAATGAGACATTCCCGAAAAAACTGAGCAACGCGGCACTTGCGTGAGTTACCGTAGGAGGCACCTCCCGAGCACGACACTATTGATGATAGACGTATATAACGTGTTTCACTAGCAGAAAAATGTAGGTGCAGACTACAGGGAGTCTGATAGGAGGCACAAGGTTGAGCAACAGCGTTCGGTAAGCACTGAAGGAAAGATCAGTTGTACAGGATCTTTGCGCAATCGAAAAGGCAAGATTCAGCATTGGTAGCAGTATAGTGCATTATTGATAGACATGACTAACATCTGCCTCCCCGGCGCAGAAAGGGCAGAGTGGGGAGGAAAGAAGGGTCATCCGGTGCAAGATTGAGGGCACGGGAAGACGGTTATGTAAGAAGAACCAGTGGGTGTTGATCTCTGGGGGTGTAGATAGAGGAGAGAGGGTGGCAGACCACACAGCAGAGAGAGCGGAAGACGGGATATCAGGGATAGGTGTAGGCGTAGAAGAGCGGGAGAGAGAGAGAAATCTGTAAAGAGCGGATGTGGAGAAGGAGAAAATCGGAAGATCTATGCCGTGAGCCGACAAGAAAAAGGGGAGGGGGAGAGACGCGGATAGAACGGGAACGAGACCGGCGGGGGAAGCAAGATCAGGAAAGAGAGAAATAAGGGATGAGAGTAAGGAGGTGTGAACCTGAAGAGCATGGGGTACAGCACGAATAGCAGGAGGAAAGTCGGAGAAAGAGCGCCAGAGGAAATCAAAGGTGACAAGGTCTCGGACTGTGACTACTCCGGCGCGGAGCCAAGTCGGGAAAGCAAAACATGGGAGGTGCGGAGGATGAATGACGGAGGAGAAAAATAGAGGTTCGGAGAGTAGTTCGGAGGTTGTAGCTGGTGGAGAGCGAGACAGAGGGAAAAAGCGAAGCAAGGTGATAGCCTCCCGATAGACAGGAGGTAAGTTGGAAAGGAGGGGGCAGTGATCCATTAAAAGATAGGAAAGAAAAGTAAGGTGGGGATTACGCGGGGAGACAGTGACGTCCCGGGTTGTCTCCGCAGGCAGAACAGGTGAAGCAAGAAGGCGAAGAAATGCAGACACTCGGAATGCCTGATAGTATAACCGCACGTCAAGCAGTCCAATGCCGCCATTCTGAGGAGACAAGCTGAGAAGTGAAGCGTTAACCCAATGATGACCAGCCCACACGATATTGGTTTGGCACTGGGTGATTGCAAGAAGACGATAGACAGGTTGTTTGGACGCAAGCCAAGAGAACGTGCACATGGATAACAAATATGTTCGAGTGATCTGGGCACGCTGGTACAGAGAAGTGCAGAACTGTGCTTGTCTCCAGTTGGAAGCCGTACGCAGCAGGCGGGGGTGCAATGCATTCCACGTGATCGTCGAGGCTGTAGGAGGTTTGCCCAGGTGCACTCCTAGAAAACGCTGTGAGGATGTGGACCATTCGGCTCCCCATGGAGAGTCAGTTCGACTAGCCCACGACCCACACCACAAGCCAGTGCTTTTTGACTCGTTTAGCGTGGTACTAGAACAAGAGACATACCGAGCGTAGAGGTGGCGAAGTTTGCAGAATTGTGCATCTTGTCGAACACAAAAAGTCACGTCATCAGCATAAGCAACATAGGTGACAATATGATGGCGAGTGCTGGCGACCACTGGAGGCAGAGAAGCATAGAAGGATCTGTGAACGGAGCGGAGAAAAGGTTCGATTGCAAGAGCAAAGAGCTGTCCGGACAAGGGGCAGCCTTGCCGGACGCCGCGACGGAAAGGAATTGGCGCTGTGAGAAGGGTGGGCAACCTGACGTGGAAAGTGGCGTCCTGATAGAGGGAGAGGAGAACAGAAACAAAAGGAGGTGGAAACCCGAAACTATAAAGTGTAGACGAGAGGTAAGCATGAGAAATATTATCAAAAGCGGATTGTTGATCAAGAGGCAGCAGAGCAAGAGGTTCAGAGCGAGATCGAGCGAGATGGATTAGGTCACTGAGAAGTTTAATGTTATGCGAGATGGAGCGCCCTGGGGCAGTGTAGGTCTGGTTAGAGGACAGGATGTGGGGGAGGATTGGATTAATACGGCGCGAGAGTAGTTTAGAATAAAGCTTGTAATCAAGATTCAGAAGTGAGATGGGACGCCAGTTCCCCAAGTCTAGGAGATCACCCTTCTTTGGGAAGAGGACTATATGGGCAATTGTGAAACTCCTCGGAAGGGTGGATAGGTGGAAAGCAACGGAGAAAGCACTAAGCAGAAAAGGGAGGAGGGCTGGGAGGAAAGCTTTGTAGAAACAGAAAGGAAGTCCATCCGGGCCAGGTGCAGTATTGGAGTTTAGAGAAGAAAACGTCTCGGAAATCTCTGTTAGCGTGGGAGGCCGGAGGAGAGAATCAGAAAAATAAGAGGGGACTTGAGGTAAAGCAGAGTGTAGACCAGATAAGACAGAGCTGGAAGGAGGAGGAGTCTCACAAAACTTCGTTGTAAAAGAGCTGCGGGCAACAGAGCAAAGAGTAACTGGGTTAGAGGATACCTCGCCGGTAGAGAGGCGGAGATGGCGAATTGAAGCAGAGGCATGACGCTTAGATTCAAGATTGGAAAGAAACTCATATGTGCAAGCATCGGACGCGAGATGCTGTAATCTCAGCCGCCGAATGACCTGTTGCGCAAGTGGGATCAGGAGAGAATTCAGTTCAGCCTTATACACAGCAAAAAGAGGGTCAGCCATATTTATAAGGGAAAGCATCGTACGGATGTGATCCAAACGCATCCTCTGTATCGTCGTGATCGTAAAAGCCTGATTTCTCACATGAAGCAAGAGGCGATGTTTTACCTCCAGCCAGAAAGTCAGGGCACACGGCGCAGACTGCAGTTGCGTGCGCCATTCGGAGAGGAAATGGTGGACTTAAGAGCAAAAACCGGCGTCATCCAAAAGAGCGGCATCAAATGTCCACGGCCGGGTTGTCCTGTGCTGTGCATGAGTGTGTAACACTGGGAGAGTGATGGCACAATGGTCGGACGACGCAGTGGGCTGGCAACAGGATGCAGAGATCGCTGGAAGAAGTATGGGCGTGGTATAAAATCTGTCAAGTCTGGCAGTGGCCGGGTTTATTGCACCAGCTGCACGCCAGGTATGTGAGGGTGTAGTCGGATATAAGTGTCGATGGACATCTATCAGTGAGAAATCAAAAACGAGGGACTGTAGCTGCTGTACAAGGTCTGCACGATGTTCGCGTGAAGGCGGGGAACGACCAAGTTGAGGGTGTAGAGTACAATTAAAGTCGCCACCAACGAGAACTCGGTCGGTGGCAGGTATACCAGAGAGAGCACCGCGAAAACACAGAAAAAGCTCCGACACATAAGTGGAGGTGTTTGGCACGTAGATGTTAAAGATATGAAACCTCTCCGTTTGAATAGTGAACGTGACTTGTTGTAAGAGATCACGACAGAGATATTTCACAGAGAAGAGAGTCATCGTAGAGCGAAAAGTCGAGCGTACCCCGACGGCAATGCCCCCATATGATGAACAGCTGAATGCGTGGTGGAAAGTAAAATTCCATGATCGCCAACGGGTAAACAAAGTGGTAGGATGACAGTTCGTCTCTTGTAAAAGTAGCACGTCCGCACCCATTGGGGAAAGGTCCTCATTCGCAAGTGGTGTCGCAAAACCGCGACAATTAAGTGACGTGACCTTGAACTTTTAGGTCCGTCGGCGGATGTAAGATGTGTTGACTTGCAGTAGCGAGAACATGTAGGCGCTGGATAAAACCCAGACCCCACGGAATGTCATCGACGTTCCGCCGAAGAGTGTGCATAAGAGAATCAAGTTGACCGAGAACCCGAGGAAGGGCAGCTTCATACTTTAGTAAAAAAGCACGGGCAGTGTCCGTGCTGGTGGGACTCACTAAATATTCAAGAAGATCTACGTAAGGCAGCTGCTCAGCGGGGAAAGCATTCTCTTGAAGGAGATTAGTGAAGTCCTCTAACGAGGGAGAAACATCCTCCGTCTCTGGTTCAGTCCAGGCTTGTACTTGAGAAGACGAAATGCCACGTCGAGAGAAGATTGCGCGAGTAACCGGGCGATTAGACCGCCTAGTGAACAAGTGCGGGGATGAGGACGTTTTAGACTTCTTCAACTTCTTCCGTGAGGAGACACTGCGTTTGCCAAAACTCGTGGAGGAACCAGCTGGTATAGAAGTTTCTGTGCTGGAAAGGGTTTCGGCTGCTGGATCTGCAGCGCCAACGGTAAACACCGACGACATATCAGCAGGTAAATCTGTAGGAGCAGAAAGTATACGCTGCGGGGGTGCCGTAGGAAGCGTGGGAAAATTCCGATCTGTAACTGAAAGTGAGTCTGCCAAAGACGTTTGTCGACCAACGTCTGCAGGCCGACGTCGGGAAGATCTGGGTCCTGCAACCTTCCACTCGTGTGGAGACGTTGACACAGCAGTAACAGGAGGGACAGAAGGTGCCACAGCACTTGGCACGGTTATGGAAACAGCACGAGTGCAATTGGCTCGCAAATGACTCTCACTTTGACAAAGGGTGCAATGCTGAGAAGTGATGATCTCGATACGACGTCGCTGTTGCCCACAGCGCACGTGAAGGACAGTTGGACAGGCCTGAAGATGAGTATCAGACGGAAAGAGCACACGAGCGGTGCGACGGAAGCCACGAATGGCTTTGTCTTCTGGGGCTCTGGGTGCCGCCGAGAGGGTTGTTATGGGACCGACTACTCGGCCGAACTTACTGAGTAACGTGCAAAGAATTGTATCAGATACCTCTGGCGGGACAGCGTAGAAGGTCACCTGCACGGGGCGGTGCGCGACTGGTTGTGGTAGTAGAGGTACATCATTAATGGTCAGTCCTGCTGTCAAGACAAGGTCAGCATGTTCCTTTTTCTTGAAGTAAACCAGCACTGATCGTGGTTTTCGGGCAACATAATCTATTGCATCCGCCGGTAAAATGGATTTAAGAGCTCGGCTATAGAGCTGAAGCTTTGTATCCGGCAGCGCATCAAAACATACGCCGAGGTCCATCGTTGATTGCAGTTGACGGCCGGCTGGTGAGTCTTCGGGAATATCTATCGTTGCTGTGGATCCCACGACATGAAGATACGAATCGGGAAGGAGAGTATCAGACGATAGGAGTGACGTAGAGCCACTAGGCATGGCAGTCACATATGATGGAGGAACAGTACTTTTACTATATGTAGAGGGCGAAACTCCAGCTGTTATAGGGGAATCTGGCAGTTGAGATGAAGTGGTGGCCGTAGAAGCGACGTCACCCGACACCTCCATAGCATCCGCGACAGGGACAGAGAGTAGACCTGTAACGGCAGTACCCTCAGTGGGAAGGCAGGCCGTAGGCGCAGGCAAGGCAGAGGAACTCATGACGTCAGTAAGGCAGTTAGAGATCTCTGCGACCAACGAAGCTGTGTCAGCAGCTGGGTTGGAAGAAGAGGAGGAAGATGGCTTCTCTTCCAAGATAAGGGCGTGAGCTTCACCCTTATCTAATGCCGCCATGTCAACGGCGAGGCTTACCGAAGAACAAGACCAACTCGTTCGAAAAATATAACTAACGATAAAGAATAAAGTAATTCACTCACCACCTCGTGAGACAAACGAAACGAAAGCACTGATCTTCAACTGGAAGATGCACTCGTAAAGAAAAAGTACACCACTCGATTAACTACTCGAAAGCACGTAAAAGACAGAGCTCAAAAAACACACATCACATCACAATCTCGTGGTACTCTAACCTAGACCGTAGAAAGGTTTTGGAAGGGATCGGAGCCCGGGGTGTCAAGTTGCAACCGCCATACAAAATGTTCGTTATTTTAGTTAAATTTTCTACAGTTTTCTATTTAGAACCGCCAAATTTGTTATATTATCTCATGATACTCTGACGTAAACCGTAGACAGTTTTTGGAAGAGGTCGGAAGAGGGGTTCAAAGGGCTTCCCATACAAAATTTTCGTAAAAAGTTCTACAGTTTTCAATTTAGAACAACCAAATTTAGTATATTATGTCATGGTACTCTAACTTAGACCGTACACAGTTTTTGTCAAGGGGCCCCCATACAAAATTTCAAGAAAATTTCAACAGTTTTCAATTTAAAACCACCAAATTCGGTATACTAACTCATGGTACTCTAACTTAGATAGTAGACGGTTTTGTGAAGGGGTCAGAGCCCGGGGTCAAGGGGTCCCCATACAAAATTTTCGTAAAATCTACAGTTTTCAATTTAAAACCACCAAATTTGGTATATTATCTCATTGTACCCTAACTTAGACCAAAGATGGTTTTTGGAAGGGGTCGGGGCCCTGAGTCGGTCAGATTCCGGGGTCAAGCCCCCCCCCCCCCTACAACATTTCTGTAAAAACTACAGTTTTCAATTCGGAAAAACCAAATTTGGTGTACTATCTCATGGTATTCTAACTTGGACCGTAGATGGTTTTCAGATAGGCTCGGAGCCCGGGGTCAAGGGGCACCCATGCAAAATTTTCGTAAAAAGTTTCATATTTACCTTTAAGAACTGTAACACAATTCAGCACCCACAATCTACGGCCTAAATTAGAGACCGGCAATAAAGTGCAAAAATATCCGTTTAATGGTGTATTAAAACACAAATGAATAAACCTTCGCTTTCACCACCAACGGGCGGCTTCATCAGGTAGAAATACAATGTATAGTAAATAGAAAATTCCAGATATTCAAAATTCAAAGCGGTAAACAAAAAGGTGATCAATGCCAATGTCAAGTCGCATGTACGCAACATGTTATACTAGGTACGTTGCATTTCAGGGTCGCGGGATTCTCAGAAGCGCCCGCCAGATGTACCGCAGTTCTATAGATGTGTCGTCGAAGGTAAATATTTACATTCCTCTTCCTTTCTTTTTTGTTTCGTAAATGTAAATTAACTAAATCTATTTTTTTTTAATTTTTAACATTTACGGCCATCCCGGCTATTTTTTTTTTTTTTTGGCAGAAATATTACTGCATCAGCCGGTCATTCGCAGTGGCTGGCATTTATGTATAGGAACTCTGCTTTTCACACGAACAACTCTACGTCGCCTGCTCCAGGGTTGGCAATCCTAAAAATCTCTACATTTTTGCTCCCAATGGTAAAAACCAAAAATATTGTTTACCAAAAAGCAGTAACCTAAATGAATTAAAATAAATTTACTGGAAAATTACAGGAATATCTTTTTCATCCATTAACTTTCACCGGCTGAACTTGGTGATTCCACGAATAATAATATTTACCCGATATATACCGGATACCCCTGCTAGTTTTAATATAATAACAAGCTGATCCACGTGCAACATGTCCGATGTCCAATCTATTACAATCGAAAAGTGTGTGTAATCTTTCACTTCTTCGGCAAGTTGATTTTTCAATTTGTCTCACATTAAGTGAATGAACTCGTCACAGGTATGATGCCACAAATCATAAATTTTTCCTTGCACATACTCGTAGTTTCCGTGCGTTTGTAAATGACTCCTCAAAAGATCATAAAATTTGCTCAGATATTCTAAGCAGGTTAATAAGTTTCCTTTTCTCTCAGACTGAATATTGTCGCTGCTTGCCCTAAACGCCAATCCTAATGTACTCAATAATTTCACCGCACCAATAACCTTTTTCGAAACCTCTTTCAAATTGTTGTGTTCTGCACATACACTGGTAGAAAGTGAAAAAAGAACACGAAGAAGGAGACGTCTGATACCAACGAAATTTATACAGCATAATAACGGAATATTGAGGATAACGTGATCAAAACATTATGCCAAAATACAGCTGTATTGGCTGATAAACTGAAAAATAACGTTTCCATGTAACATGGTGAGTACGAGGTTGAACCGCCACGAACTGCTTCACACTGTACAATTCTGGCATGGAGTCTGTCGTACAGATGTTGGATGTGAGTTTGGGGTATTGAGTTCCAAGCATCCTCAACCTAGAAGCGTAAATCGGGGATGGTCGTGGCTGGCCGTGGAGACAGGATAAGTCGTTGTCCCATAAAATTCCACACGTGCTCAATAGGGGACAAATCCAGTGAACGTGCAGGCCATGGAAGTTGTCTCACACCCTAAAGTGCATGTTGCGTTGCACGTGCCGTGTGTAGGCGTGCGTTATCTTACTGGGAAACACCACGATGGACCGACTTTACAAATGGCACAACAACGGGCTGAATGATGTTGTTGATGTAGGAGGTGCTGTTTAACGTACCCGGTACAAACACTAGTTGTGTACGGGAGTGTTATCTGATCGCTCCCCACACCAGGAGACCAGGTGTAGGCCCTGTGTGTCGCTGGCGGATGAAAGAAGGGTGGAGACGCTTCCCTGTGATTCTGCGAACACGCATACGGCCATTGGAGGTGCCCAAGCAGAATCTGCTTTCACGTTGGCGACACCACTGTAGCCGTTCCTGACGGTGGGTGGAGTGAGAGGTACACATGCCAGAGGCACACGTGCACGTAGTCCTGCATTTAGTAGACGGTTGCGGATTGTTCGCACAGTCACCTCAGGTGCAACGGCAGCTCGAATTTGCGTCGCAGTGGATGTTCTGCTTGACAACGCCGCTCTTCTTATGCGTCGATCGGTCCGCTCATCAGTCCGTCTGTGACTCCCGGTTCCACGTCTTCTCGTGTAGGAATGTTCCTCGGACCATCTACGCCACCATCGTACCACCACCAGTACTTCCCGTCCAATTCGCTCCGCAATACGACGATACGACCACCCGGCCTCGCGGAGTCCGGCTAGACGACCTCGCTCAAAGTCCGATACCTGCTGAAATCGTACACGTCTTCCATGTCCAGGCATTGCAGCTTCTTCAGGGTATTCGCACGTGTCCGTACGCCGACGACTGATTACATTCACTTCGCCGTACTCCTTAAATACCACCGACGATAATTTGCATATTATGCCGTGCTGGGGCGTAAGCGCTCACCGGTTGGTCCCGAAATTAACATCACACCTACGTATACTTGACCCTATTAACATATGTAAATTTCATGATCGTCCGCCAATTCCTTCTTGGTGTTCTTTTTTCACTTTCCGCCAGTGTATGTTGATAAAATACTCTATTACATCGATGTGCCCCGTACTTAATGCACCAGTAGTTTAATTTGAAGTTTAAAAATTCATCAATTAAAAGTCACATTCTATCGATGTTTACTTGCACCACTAGTTTAAAATATTTCACTATTCAAATCCGTTAAGAAGTTTAAAATCACGGCATGCCTGAGATCACCATCACTCCACTAAACTCTGGTTGAAGCTTTTCAACCTCCAAGTGGCCATCCTCTGAACACTTGTCCTAACCATATGTTGCAAACCGACCATGTGCACCAGAATCCCTAGTTCCAGGGAAGGGACAGATCCAAATCTTACGACACTGGCTCTGTCTCTTCCCTGGAACTAGAGGACCTAAATTTGGGACGGACGTCTCCTTATAGCCCAGTGAGTTGCTCACGGTGGTCATTAAACATCCAATAAGACAAATGTTTCTCAAACTGTAGTGATAATGTAATCGTGTTTCTTCCCCTGGACTACAGAAGACGGTTTGCCTGAATTCTTGCTTTCGTCACATTTGATGTAAAAGAGCAATTGTGTGAAGAAGCATGTGTTGCTACATATGTGTATGTGCTTAGTTCCTTTCATTTGGATTTATTTATCATATGGATTATAATGGTTTTTCAATTCTCTCACATTTGGGGGGGGGGGGGGGCTAACTACTCCCGGGAGCAGCTCTATGGGCTATAAGCAAAAGTCTGTGCCACTGGTTCGAGTTAAGGGAGAGAGAGCTAGTACCGTAAAACAAACCCAACATGAATGCGTCATCGGGATTCGAGACCGTACCGATCTCGGAAGAATAGTCATAAGCCAGCGCTTAGATCACTGCGCAACCGAGCTTGCTTTCGCCTTTAGTATTATATATTCCAGGAAACGAATAAAGAAACGATTATAAAAATGAAGTGATTCCCTATACTCCAAGAAACTTCCCAGTTTGTATTTCATGCAGTGTAGTTAGCAAAGTTATATTAATTAGAACGGGAGTTTCCATCCGAAAGTTGTTCATTCCGTCTGAGGACTGGCAGTTGATCCTACCATTTGTAAGGAAGATAGGTCACACTACTCGAAGTAAGGGATCATTATGTCAGAGCGGTAAATTTTGGCGCGCTAGTTCTGGAATATATGCAATTATCTAACGAGATACGATGTATTATCTGAAGCATCAAGACTTCGAGGAAATCTTCGTGCTAATTGGTAAGGAGATGTCTGAGTGAAGACATCGAACGGTCCAACAAGCAGCATGTGCCCCATCAGAGAGTAGCACATTACCAAAGTAGCTTGAGTAAAAACTATGCATAATTTTGCACTTTTGTGCCAACACTTTGAACTACCATGAACGTTAAACTACGCATACCAAACTGTATTTTAACAAAGTACAATTCTCTTATTACATACATCGTCAAAAAATACCTGCACCCAGAATGATGTGTCGGATTGCATAGCTATTCGGGAGAAAGGTAAATGTTACCAGATACAATAAATTATTACACATTGAGACTGATATGACCAATATTTATTGAGATACACGCAAATAAGTAGTGTCTCTCAATATGGTGTCGGGCCGCCATGTTTGCTCACAGCATGTCAGACGTCTCGGCATGGAGTTGTATAGGTTCTTAATGGTGTCCTACGATAAGCTGACCCATGGAGCTTGAATCTTCTCACTCAGATCCTGAAGATTGTGCGGTAGGGGTGGAGTATGGGTAGCGCGTCCAATAGCATCCCACACATTTTCAATCGGCGATAGGTCCGGTGATGCGGCTGGCCATGGCAGAGTGTCAGTGCCTTGAAGGCAAGCTCTCGAGACAGCAGCAGTATATGGACGCGCGATGTCCTGTTGGAATATCTCACCGGAGTGAGCGTACAAAAAAGGAAAGAACCATTGGTTGCATGACCTTATTAACGTAACGTTGGGCTGTCAAAGTGCCTGTAATTGATCAAAGGTGATCTGGCATCGTGAGAATTGCATCCCACACAATGACACCAGGCCTTCTGGACGTGTGGCGGTCGACAACATACCGTTCATCTTGGCGATGACCACGGTGCCTCCGCACAAGGATTCGGTGGTCGTCTCCTCCAAGGCAAAACGCGACTCGTCGCTGAAAATCACTCGCTGCCATTTTGCGTGGCTCCATAAGAGTCTGGCTAGACACCATTAAAATCTTTGGGAACGATGCACTGTTGTTAAGGGCAGTCATCGTAACGGTCTGCGTGTGTGTAGTCATACTGTGACGTACCTGCCAGCAGGACGCCCACGACATAAAGGCAGATAGTAGTCAGAACAAACGTCTGCGTAGCTCAGTTGGTAGAGCGACTTGTTCCGGAAAAAGCGGACTCGGGTTCGAATCCCGGCGTAGACCAAAAATGACGGAGAAATTTACGTCGTTATAATACGTCGTGCAGCCGTCTGTCAATGGTGTTGGCTGTAATTGGACGATGCATGGAGGGCACTACTGCTCGATTTTGGGTGACTCTCTGTGGCTCGTCGAGGTCTCCCAGACCATTCCTGTCGCTGCTGTTTGCCTTGTTTTCTCCACTGCTACCAACAGCGTGCTATGGTGATATCCGCACGCTCGGTATGCCGCTCAATACGGCGATAAGACCATCCCGCTTCCCGGAGCACGACGATGCGGGCCCTCTCGAACTCCTCCAACTGGTCGAATTGCTTCCGGACCTTTCTCCGAGGCATACTTCACTTGCAAAGGATGCAACCACCACAGCAGCATGACTCAGAATGGCAAACACGAGTAACGGGACAACCTTATATAGCCGGTCAGGTACAGCACTACGACCTCTTCCTACTTGCGTCAGATGCGCGGCCAGGCGTGATACTTGAATCATTTGCATGTCTTACAATGTCAAACGTACCCACCAAGTTTCATTCCTCTCTGTTGCTTTCTTCTGGTACAACTATTTTTTTGACGCTGAGTTTATTTACAACACACGTCCCCTATTCTCCGTAAGATCCTAAACTCTGTAAACTGTAGTCTTTTTAAAAGTTATGCTTTTATGGCGTTTCTTTGTTCCTATATTTCATATGATTCAAATCCATGGGGGTGCTTCCTATTGTTATATGTTCAACTAATATTCTAAATCTTTGACGGGTAAACAATTTATGTGCGTCCAACATTACTCGCACTGTGGGTCATGATTTGTTTGTTTGTTTCTGAGTTTAGAGACAACTATAAGCAACTTTCGTCCCAAATTTAGGGTCACGGGTTCCAGGAAAACCACACACACGGTGCTATCAGACAAACATACCGCCCAAGCTTTATACGGGATTCGAACCCGGGCAACATTTCGGAAGAAGCCAGCCCCGCAGAACACTGCGCAAGCGGGATTGTGTTGATAAGTATTTACCGATTTTTGTTCTAATTTTACTTTTGTTCACAGCCCAGGCAGTTTTGTTGAGCTGTCAGAGACGCGAGATTCTAGCAATTCGTCCGAGATCCCTAACTTGCGTATCGGATGAGGCATACAGTAGGTGGTGCACTTGTCTGATGGCTCTGGCTGTAGTCTTTGCCTCGAACCAGTACCCCAAAATTTGGGACGAACTACTGCGCATACAGGTCAGAGTTGCTCACACTAGTAGTTAACCCTTAATGACCATACTGCCTAAAACGTCCGTACACGCAGACGGCCACGACCTTCCGAATCTCCAGTTTAGAATGAGTTGGCTTTCCTACTGCCACATGTACTTCGAATTCGTATGGCCTGTGCGAGATTAGCAGAAGTCACCATCAGACACCATTGTTGGCACTGAACAAAAAGGTGAACTGGGAGTTAGTTTGTCACGAGGTGAATCAGTCCGTCTCATGATGTCGCATTTCTTCTCCGTAGAAGAATGCCATGATTGCCCCTCAGGAAACTTCTGGAGATCAACGAATATTAAGCCTACCAGACAGTTTCTGATGTTATGGTATTCTGGACATTACACGACTTTAGGATCCCATTCGTTCAAGGACTAAACCTCGAAACAAACGCACACACAAAAAAATCTGTTCGTACCATTTCTTTAACCGCAACGTAGCAGTAATATCGATTGACGATAATATTGTCACTGTTGTTACGCGTTCGGGAATGATTCGGGCATTTTCTTGTGATAAAAGACGGTTTTTTTATCGATCCATTCAGTAAATCAGAAAAACAAGGCCTTCTGGGATATATATCAAGACTGCCCAGAAGAGAGAAATATTTCCACATGTCGGCCGTTATCATTTAGAAAACTTATAGTAATAATTTACTAATCCGTAACCCGTGCCATGCATCGGTGAAAGAGCTTTGATTGAATTTTTTCTTGTCATATGATACGAATCGTAATAAAATGCATAACTACACTACTGGCCACCCAAAATGCAACACAAAGAAGGAAGCATCCGATTGGCCTGAAATTTGCAGCATGCGTCGCCCGCGAGAGGACATGTTCACGATTAGCATTGCAGGGCATATGCAAATCATGAGCGCCCGGCACGCCACCGAGAAGCACCATAAGAAGGGTGCACAGAAGGCGGGGTGTAAGTAGCGGAAGTGTGTTGTGCTGCCGGACCTGTGCAAGGGAAGCTTCCTGATGCCTCGTGGCAGAATACGGCAGTCATTCCAGCACGTTTCGAAGTTCGACAGAGGACGAATAGTGGGGCTTATCGCGACAGCGGTTTATCGTACCGAGACACCAACGCCCGTGTGGGACGACATCCAGCCACGGTGAAGGCGAGTATGGATTCGGTGGGTGCAGGAGCGACGGACGGACCGACGTGAGTGATTGCCGCAGCCGCGGCAAACCACCGAACGAGAGGACAGGCATGTTGTGCGGCGGGCATTGACGGCTCGCACTGCCACATCACGAAACGTTAGCGTAGAAATTAGGGTGTGCTGCTTAACAACCTGTGTCAGTACGTACCATTCGACGTCGTCTGCAGGAGCGGGGACTTGTCGCACGGCGGACATTGCTCCGATTACCATTGATGTTACCCCACCGGCGAGTGCGGCGGCAGTGGGCCGTTAAACGCCGCACCTGGACTACGGAATGGCACGACATTGTCCTCTCCGACGAATCCCGCATCTGACCGCTAACACCACGATGGTCGGATCCGCGTGTGGCGCCATCCGCGGCGATAGACTGTATGACGCCTGCATTATGCTTCGCCATATCCGGTCCGTCGCCTGGCGTTATGGTTTGCGGCGCAATTCGGATATGACTCCCGCTCCTATCTGGTGCGCATCGCCGGTACACTCAACAGCCACCGCTACATCTGCGACATTTTGGAGCCTGTAGTCCTCTCTTACCTGCAGGACATGCCAGCGGCGACGTTTCAACAGGACAATGAGCGCCCGCACGCGGTACGCACAATGCAGCAATTCTTCACGGCCCACCAGGTGTCACTGCTGCTGTGGCCTGCCTGTTCTCCCGATATGTTGCCCATCGAACACGTCTGGTCGTTGATCGGCAACCGAGTGGCCCGGCAAGCACCACCCGCGGCTACGCCTGATGAACTGTGGCAACGTGTGGAAGCAGCCTTGACCGACATACCCCAAGCCCACATCCTCAGCCTCTTTCGTTCGATGCCGCGGCGTGTAGCGGCCGTCATTGCCAGCCATGGTGGCCACACGAACTATTGATGTCTACGTGTTTCGCAAGTCGCACGGGCCTGTAAGCTCAATCGTTTCATCTTTGTATCTGTTGTTATCTGTCCAGTAAATCTGACTTTGCTATCTCGTGTCTTTTTTGGTGTTTCATTTTGGGTGGCCAGCAGTGTGTAATAAACGGTTGAATTTTTAATGGGCAGTCTATAAGATGGGTCACCAATACAACAAAAATTTTCGTAATATTCCCTTTATTTTTTCATTTTTCCAGCTACTTGGATACGAATTGAACGACCACGTTCCTCCTTATTGTATAACATATGCTTCCCAGTCGTTGACGAGCTTGCATTGGAGTATTGAGGTATTATTTCAATGACGAATGAAATGATATCGTGTCTACATAACTACACAATGGAGTTAAAAATGTGTTTGATTTTGCCAGTTTGGTTTTAACAAATTTTTTACGGTATCATTATATACAAGCGTGGCCAAACGTTCTGCACCAGTAGACCGAAAGTCATGTTTTGATGTTTGAAGTCAATTTTATAGAGCGTAATGGTAAAATCAGGAATACATGTTATACATCATTTTAAAGTAAATTTTACGTTGAATTTAAATAATTTTACAGAGTGTTATTACCTGCAATAGAAGTCAAGTTAAAAGTAAAAGTACAGCTTCTGGTCATGAAAAAGCAAAAAATAGCGGAATTTGTGAAATTAGTGTGCAATGCATTTAACGCAAAATTACTGTACAGTATATTATTGAAACTTGCGGGACAATTGAAATAACACACCAACAAGAAAAATACGCATTATTATATATAATTGGATAAACACGGTTTTTTAGTAACAAAGTGGACCTTCTTGGCATGGAACTAATGAGCTTCTCTAGTTGTCCATTGGTGATTACACGGTGCCATACGGCCCTTACAGACTCAATTAATGCTGTTTTAGATGTGGGTCCTTGTTGACGGATCTTTTACTCAAATCTCATCCACAAATTATCTATGGAATTAAGAACCAGTGAATGTGCCTGCATCTGAAATTTTCTTCTATAACTTTTCGATTAAACCACTTGTCAACCAACTCTGACCGACGACATGGCGCGTTATCGTCCCGAAAGATAAAATTCCGCAAACCCATGTCTTATGCAAATGGTAGCAGTTTGGACTCCAAAATATCCACATATTTCGATCCATTCAATATGCCATCAACAATGTGCAGACGGCCAACATCGCTGGCTGAAATACAGGACCATACCGTCACCAAACGCGGGTGCTTGATTGTCGGCTGGGTGCAGCATGCTTTATATCTTTCACCAGCCCGACGACGTACGTAATTATTTCCATTATTAGCGGAAATAGTAACAATTGTTTCATCACGAAAAATTACATTTTTGCATTCATCAAGTCCGATTCTTGTGTGCATTGGCCCAAGCAATTCCTTTTGAGCCGTTGTTGTTCAGAAAGCAACGGCTTACGTGCAGTCACTCCATTTTCTTGTAGCCTACGACGAACTGTACTTGCAGATGCAATAATGCCTATTTCATTCTCTCAATCATTTCTGAAATCAGTGGCTGTTTTAAACCTTGATTTTAAGGAACGATGAATCAACATACGACCATCATTCACATCCTTGGTCGACTTGTTCTTTTTCTGTTTTCCACACATCCAGTGTGAGAACGAAAGTACTGTCACGTGCTGGAGCGCCACTTCCTACTTATGTATCTGAGGCGTCCGCGCTATATGGTCTCTCACAACAACAAGGTAGTGTTTCAGCTTCTCAAAAACACTCCCCCTTACTTTGTTCGAGCGAAGAAATGAAGTCTTCCCCACTTTAATATTAAATCTGTGATTCGGGAAGACAGAGTGACAACAGCTGAACGTACGGAATAATATTCACACTAAGATATAATGATATCCAGAAGAAATTCGGTATGACAACACACAAACATTTATTACATAAATAATTAGAGTTTCGACGGCGGCGGATTACTTGTTCTCTAACCTCAGGCTGCACTAAGGATTCGACCTGACAAGAATCGTGAAACGCGAAAGCTAGTATGATCACTTCCTGAGGAAATCTCGCTCAGCACTGAAGTTCTAGCATAGAGTCTACCTGACACTAAAATAGATCTATATCTCGGTGGCTCTTAAGAAATAGTATTTTAACTATTATTCTCTACAATATGTTCCAGTCTTAGCCTGTGCTAAACTCGTATTCCCTGTAGCGAAATATCTGCTACACCAGGGGAATCCCTGACTAGGGTCTATTCCGCTTCAGCCGGGCGATCTATCTCTTCTAGGATAGATGCTCGCTAACTTCCCCTTGAGCGTCGGACCACTCTCTAGCCTGGAGCGATCCTCATCCCACACACCAAAAAGGCAAACGCTACGCGTCTCCTTCTTTCCGAGAACTGCCCTCTCCGTTGAACGAAAGCAGACTAACTAACAGATCATCTTCAAGGGTACTGCTAGACTCCTCCCTCCACGCTGCGCCTGCGCGAAGCCCTTAGGAATTGACCTTGACCTCCAGCTGACCTGTTCCTGAGGCTCGCCTCTACGGTCACGTGGGTCACCTTTGGCGCCCTTCACAGGCTACACCCATGGGCAATGGCCCGGCTTCTTGTTGATAGCTCCTAAAACTACCTTACGCGCCTTCGCGGTCCTCCTCAAATCATCCATTAGTGAGTGCACCCTTTGAGAAAGTGATCCTACCTAACGTGTCTTCGCGGTCCTCCTCAGATCAGCCATTAGTGAGTGCCCCATTTGAGAAAGTAATCCTACCGCCGAAGTACATTCTCATAGTAACACAATATACATTGTTATGTTCATACAAAGGTGGATGGCTGTCTTCTAGACTTGTAGGCGTCTCGACGACACTAACAATGCACAGTGAAAGTCACGGTGTCATTGACGATACTATCAGTTCGTCGAAAAAGGCCTCGCCCTTCTAAGGCGTGAGAAACTACAGCCCTTTGTCTGACGCTCTTGACCTCTGAAAAATAACAAAGGTTCACAAACTTTCTGTCGCCATTTTAGGCTTGTAATGACTTTTTCGTCATGAAAGAGCAACATAATGTTCCTCATTTATATTAATTAACATGGTTAATGTGTCCGTTCTTACATCCAGTTTCTGCAACTCTTTTAATGATGCGCAACACAGTGGAATGATCACAGTCACATTTAACAGCCATTTTACGACAACTGAATCCAAGTTCATGCAAAGTAATAATTTTTGCCCTGGTTTGAAGAAGCAGGACCAATTTTTGGGTTTTTGACATAGCGAAATCCAAATATTACCAGGAATTCTCCATAAACGTACGTCAACCGAATACAAGGAGCTGCATTCTAAGTCGGCAGAAGATTCTACATCCTTTCATATCTCACTAGCGGACGTCGGAGAAAGCTATAGTGTACTATAGGGGCGCGATCGCCTTTTCAGAACTGGATTTGTGTTTCCTCACTTTCACATTTTGCTTGTAACTTCACTTCTGTTACTAGTAATAACATTCTGTAAACATATTTGAATTCAGCGTAAAATATCCTTTAAAATGATGTATAATATGTATACCTTTACCATTACGCTGTATAAGCTGACTTCAAACATCAAAACTTGACTTTCGGTCTACTGGTACAGGACTTTTGGCCACGACTGTAATCTATACTAATATATAAAGAGAAAAACTTTGTTTGTGTGTTTGAGGTAATCTGGTAAACTATTGAACCCATTAAGATAATTCTTTCACCGTTGAGATGCTTATTTCTTTCCGGTGGACATAGGCTATTTCGTTTATTTTTTATTATTTTTTTATTTTATTTTTATTATTTTTGGCTGTACTGCCGAATCAGATAGCTTTCAAGTAGTTCCCGAATTCCCGTGTATCGTTCCGCCTTGTTTACAAACAACCTGATCACACCCAACGTAAAAGAAAGTAGTTTACGATAAAATGTGGACTTTTTGTTTACTAATCTCGAAAACTACTGAACCGATTTGGATTATTCTTTCACCGTTGGGAAGCTTACTTCTTTCCGGTGGACATTAGGCTTTTTCGATTATTATTTATTATTTTTGGTTGTACTACCGAATCAGAACTCATTCAAGTAGTTCCCGATTTCCTGTGTATCGTTCCACTTACGGCGGATTGTGCAAAAAAAATGCCATGGAAACAAAAAATAAATTACTTATGACAATAGCAATTTGCGATGACAAATCTGTTGGTCAGTAGCTTTCATTTACAAAAAAACATAATGAAAATCGCTCCAGTGGGTGGCGCTAACGGATTGTAGAAAAGAAACGGCTTTGTGCTTTAAATATATAAATTCTTGAGAGAATTGAATGAATAACTTGCATAACTTAACCTGTGTGAGACACAAATATTGTCATGTTCATTTCAGAAATCGTTAGATTCTTATTTGAAAACGCCATTTCTCACCGAATTTAATTTTTCTTTATGCCAAAAACAGTCGATACTTTTTGCCTTGCCCATTTTAGTCCAGTTGGAGTCGCAGTAAAATAAAAAATAGGTAATTCAAATTTATATTTGAACTTTTTTTGATCTCTCAATTCCTTCAAAATCAATGGGATTTGTATTCAAATCTAAAGTATTCAGCTGTAGTTGAGACAACACTGAATTTAAAGAGATAGCTGATAAAGCTTAAGGATTAATGTGAGCAAATACGGGACGTCAGTGTCGTTTAAAATATGGAAAATAATCTATCTTAAATTGTTTGCGGTGCGGAGAGTGAAACGGTAAATTCCTAAAATTTATGTTTTGCAATAAATTTCGTTAAACGGGATTTGTCAAAGTTTAATAAATAGCACCGGTCGTGCCATAAATGATTAGCGCTATTCTCATTTGGCTAATATGGTTGGTTGCACGTTTGGGATTCTAAAAGTTTTGAGTTTAACCGATGATGTTATCATGTAATTGTAAAAATATTTACCGAATATCGGAAGTTTGAAGAGTTTCGCTTAGCGAGGCATGCATGTGCTCGCAGGTAGGAGGCGAAAATGTGCGGAAGATATGCAATTCTCATTAGCTGCCATGGCGACATATCCCCGCGGGTTTTCCAACGTCTTGCTAGGATACCAGACAGAGGATAAATGTTCATTTCGAAGTAACAGCGCAATAAGTTACGCAGCTTTGATCACAGGGATTACAGTCTTAGTTATTAAGCGTGGTCGGAAAGACGAGAAAAGCTCACCGCGGTAAATCCCGAAGTCACCGGGGTAGAAATTTCCGGCGAAAGTTCCGTAGCTTTTAGTTCCTTTTGTGTGTGGATTTTAGTTCCTTTTGTATGATCAGAAATCCTACGCTTTTGACCACACCACAAGGGTTCAAATAACTAATGGAAATGAATTGATGATCTGTATTACGTGAAACCCAGCTTAGAAATTTCCACGCAAAAAAAAAAAAAATTGCAATGGAGTAGAAGTTATCTAAATTATCGGTCTATTTGCGGACAGAATTAGCTTCCGTTCGACGTCATCCGATCAGGGTGAAATGCGTTAAATGATTTATTGCCGTAATGCGGCCGCGTGTGGCCTAGTGGGAAACGTTCGTGACTGCCATGGAGAAGACCATAGGTTTGATCCCAGGCAGGTACGAACGCTCGATCCACTAAATATCCGCCGTGCGTCGGATGGGCACGTTAAGCCGTCGGACCCCGGGTGCTGGACCCCCCGGTAATAAATAAGAGCGTCTTCCTCCCCCTTTCAACTTCGCTTCCGTGTCACTTTCCTATCGGGCACTCTACCCCAAATCTCCTAGCTTCATATTTTTAAGAGTTGTTTAAGACCTAGGGTCAGACACACCCTTCCTAAAATCCTCTACTTATGATCTGATCTGAATAACGTTTAACAGCAATTTCTTGATTCTATGTTGGAAGTTAGAATTTTTAGATTTACTGCCTAGGTATATATACACTGAGTGGTCAAATTACCATGACCACTTAGTTAGGACGTTGTGCGAAAACACAGATTTGTCCCCACCGGACATGGAGACCGGGTCCCCTCACTCCCGAGTAAGTCGCTCTCCCAACTGAGCTACACGGACATGTGCCCTCATTGCTGTCTACCTTTGTTTCATGTGCGTCCTGCGACGCAGGGACGGCACATCTCCTCTCTCCCTCGCCCCACGAAAGAGGGCAGGGGGCATGGCCCACGGGACAGCCGGGACCATGTGTTGTTGTAGGCAGTCATCCCATGAAGACGGAGCATTCGAGAAATCCCAGAAAATTTGGTATGTGGAACGTAACATCACATTGATCTATTTTTAGAAGCACTGAAAAAGGGATTCTCATTTTTCCTGTCTCGCCGTGTGGAAAGAACATCGCATCATTGCGAGAAACGTAACAGCCGGGTCATTCTGGAAGTTTGGGCGATAATGTGAAAACACAGGTTTATCCACGCCGGACACCAGATCCGGGTCCTCCACACTCCGGAGTAAGTCGCTCTCCCAACTGAGTTACGCGCACATGTGCTGTCATCGTTATCTGCCTTTATATCATGTGCGTCCTGCGGCGCAGGCACGCCACAGGTTTTGGAAAAACATTTGCCCATACAGCTAGAATCCGTCTTGGTATGGACTGTAATAAATGTCGATAAGTAACTTGGCGTATATTAGCACAAATTGATAAATACCAGTCTCCAGCTCTTGAAAATTTCATGGGAGCGGGTACAGCTGCCTGACGCCTCTTTTGACATCCTCCCAGAAACGATCCATCGGATTGAGATCCGGTGATTAAGGAGGCCAATGCAGCAGGGAAAAGTTTCCGTGATGCTTCTAAGATTATTCCCGTACAATGTGAAAAGTATGACATGGTGCATTGCCTTGCTCAAGTATCTATCTCCACTAGGATAAACCATTAACATAACTGGGGGATTCGGTCGGCAACGATATTTAAGTACATTTGGGAGGTCAGACGTTGCTCCACACGAATCAAAGGACCCAAAAACTCCCATGGAAACATTCACCAGACAATAACACTTGCTCTGTCAGCTTGAATAGTAGTGACGATGCGAGATGCGTTCATGCAATCGTACTGCAGTCTCCATATTCACACCCTTCTATCTGCAATGATGTAGTTGAAAACGTGATTCGTCGGACACATTAACGTTTTCCAATCATTTACTGCCCGTTTCTTGTGTCTCTGAGCGAACTAAAGCACGATTTTGCCAAATGCGAACGGAACTGCATATAATTATGCTTGAAACGTATATTATATTATCTGTGCCAATAAAAACGACTCATGAATGAAATGCGGGATTACACCATATAATACAAATTTCGAAGATGACAATGCGTTTTCCGGTGTAATTGTGACAAGGATGGTGAGTCAGATAATATCCGAAAACTTGATAATTTCTTCATCCTGGAGCGGAAATCGAACCCGCGTCAGCCAGATAGCGCCCGGGTATGCTAACCACTACACCACCCAGAACGGCCAAGCCTCAAGTTTCCGATTAATTTGAATATAACCATCACAAGGGATGTAAGGTCAGGTGATGCGTAACATCACAGCCTCTCCTTGACAAATGTCAACCCCGCCTTCTCGTGGTACATCCTGTTCCCACTAAAGGGGCTCTGACGACCGCCAATAGCGGTATAACTATACCATCGGGATTAGAGGAAATTCTATCCCACACTCACCAACCCGCTTGGCCAGCGTGGTGAGTTATGGCCAAACCCCTCCAAAATGATTCCACAACTTAAATCTTGGCCCTCAGTCTCCGGCAGTTGGAATGTACCTGGCCAATGCAGCGGCCAGTGCGACATGAAGGCAGAGGGTACTAAGAATCCCCGGAGGACCGGACTAGGCTGCCATCTGATGCTGACCTTGGCTACGTACAACGGACGCTCCCTATCTTCTGATTCAAGGCTTCTTGAATTGGAAGAGGAACTACAAAGGATCAAGAGGGACATCGTGGGGCTAAGTGAGGTAAGGAGAAAAGGAGAAGATCTCATCGAACTGAAAAGTGGACATCTCTTCTACTATCGTGGGACAGATACTGACAGAACTAGTGGTGTTGGATTTATAATAAACAAGAAACTGAAGGATAAAGTTGTAGAAGTTGAAAGTTTCTCTGACAGAGCTGCACGACTTGTTATCCAACTCTCGAAAAGATACCAGGCTCAGATTATTCAAACTTATGCACCAAACCACAAGTCATCCTGAAGAAGAAATTGAAGAATTTTATGAGGAAATTTGTCATCTAAATAATAAGGGTAAGCAGCACTTGAAAATAATTATGGGAGATTTCAATGCAAAAATAGGGCAACAGGCAACAGAATGAAACTTCAGTAGGAAAATTCGGTCACGGCAACAGAAACCAGCGTGGAAATACTCTCGTTGAGTTTGCAGAGGCAGAAGGGTTTTTCATCTTGAACTCCTTCTTCAAGAAAAAGCCACACAGGAAATGGACATGGAGACATCCAAATGGGACGACAAGTGATATTGATTTTATTATGTGTAACAAAAAATTCGTCATAGAAGACTGCAGTGTGCTAAACAAGTTCAACACAGGTAGTGACCATAGATTGGTGAGATGTAAGATGCACCTCAACACCAAACTTGAACGTGGCAAGCTCATAAGACAAACAAAATCTATTGACATAACCAAACTTAAAAAAACACCATAATACCTTCAAGTTGGAACTGAAGAACAGGTTCTCTGCTTTAGAAGGCCTAACATCGGAAGAAGTGGACATCTCTGAAGTTAACAGAAAAGTAACCAAAGCTCTTATGGAAACAGCAACAAAATTAGCTGGGTCTAAGAACAAGTTGCATGTAAACAAATTATCAGGAAAAACGAAAATGTTGATGCAAAAAAGAAGAGAGATGAGGACAACTAAAGAAGATGTGACTTCCAAAGTGGAATATATAGAGCTATGCAAGACAGTAAGAAAAAGTATCACTGAAGACGTAAGGAAATTCAACTGTGAATTAGTGAGGAAAGCAATTGAAGACAACCAAAGCCTAAAGATAGCAAAGGGACATCTCAGTAAGGGAAGAAAACAGATTATGGCACTGAGAAAAGAAGATGGTTCTGTAACAAGAAATAGAGGCGAAATTTTGACAAGAGTGAAAGATTTCTACTCCAAATTATATGAAAGGGATGATACATGCACTCCAGACATCATGAAAGATACCAGTACCAGAGTTCCTCCAGTCCTTCCAGCAGAAGTTGCACATGCAATCAAGAACATGAAGCGGAGAAAAGCTCCAGGAGAAGATGGAATTACTGTAGACATCATACAAGAAGCAAGTGGGGAAATTGAAACAGTACTCGCCGAAATTTTCACTCGATGCCTTAATGAAGGAAAGATTCCTGAGGATTGGAACACCGCTACAATGATCCTGCTACATAAGAAAGGTGACATTGAGGATCTCGGAAACTACAGACCTATCAGCCTCCTATCAGTAGTTTATAAAATCTTCACTAAAGTTCTTTCACACCGCTTGAAGGTAACACTGGACATGGCTCAACCGAGAGAACAAGCTGGATTCAGGAGTGGCTACAGCACAATAGATCATATCCACGTACTGAGAGAACTAATTGAAAGAGCGAGGGAATATGAACTTCCATTGTGCATGGCTTTTATCGATTATGAAAAAGCCTTTGATTCGGTGAAACCATCAGCAGTTACAATGGCTCTGAAAACCTGCGGTATTGAAAATGCATACATTAATATTATTAATAACATCTATGAAAATGCAAGTGCAAAGATTCGGCTGTTTGAAAATACAACACACATAAAAATTGGAAAGGGAGTGAGACAAGGTGACACCATATCTCCGAAGCTCTTTAATGCCACATTGGAGGGTGTTTTTCAGTCGCTGAGCTGGGAAAACAAAGGGATAAAGATTAATGGAGATTATCTAACCCACCTTCGTTTTGCTGATGACGTAGTCAATTTTGCAACTACCCCATCAGAGCTGCAGAGTATGATCCAGGAACTTGCTGACAAGAGTAAAGAAGTGGGATTAAAAATGAACTTCAGAAGACAAAAGTGATGTTCAATGCTTTTACAAGAAATGAAGATTTATTGATTGATGGAGAAAAGCTGGAGATAACAGACACGTACGTTTATCTTGGACAGCAGATTTCAAGTGAGTGTTACATTGATGAAGAAATTAATCGGCGTACAAAACTTGCCTGGAGAGCTTTTGGAAGAAACAGCATGATTTTCAAGAGCAATATGCCATTATGTCTTAAAAGAAAAGTGTTTGATCAATGCATCCTTCCAGTGCTTACGTATGGTGCAGAGACGTGGACCTTAACTAAAAGAGATATACAAAGACTGCAGACAACTCAAAGCTGCATGGAGAGGTGCATGTTTCGTGTAACCAGGAGAGATAAGAAGAGGAACTCGTGGATCCGAAAAATGACAAGAGTGGAAGACATCATGATCAGAGTTAAATCCCTGAAATGGCAATGGGCTGGACATACTGCCAGAAGGACAGATCATCGATGGACAGCCGAAATTTTAGATTGGATTCCAAGGGACAGGAAAAGACCCAGAAGAAGACCACATGGGAGATGGGTGGATGAAATTCGAAAGTATGCAGGGGTGACATGGAGGAGACTGGCACAAGACAGACCGTTGTGGAGGAAACTTGGGGAGACCTTCGTCCAGCAGTGGATTGATAATGGTTGACAATGATGATGATGATGTACCATCACAAGATTCGCTAGTCGAAGCAACCGGCATTCATGTTTAGCGAATCTGGAGGTTAAGAATCTTATTCCGTGATTGCCCGGAGGAGCAGATAAATCATGAATGAAATACGTGATTACACCATATAATACAAATTTTGAAAATGACAATCCGTTTTTCGGTGTAATTGTGACAAGCATGGTAAGTCAGATAATATCCGAAAACTGTAAAAGTTTTTCTTAAAGATTCTTAACCTCCAGATTCGCTAAACATAAATGCCGGTTGCTTCGACTAGCGAATCCTGGGATGGTTACATTCAAATTAATCGGAAACTCGAAGCTTTGTCGTTCTGGGTGGTAATGGTTAGAATACCCGGGCGCAATCTGGGAGACGCGGATTCGATTCCCGCTCCAGGACGACGGAATTTTAAAGTTTTCGGATATTATATGACTTACCATCCTTGTCACAATTACACCAAAAAAAAAAAAAAAAAAAAAACAACAACAAAGAATTGTCACCTTCAAAATTTGTATAAGAAAGATGTATCGAATATTCGGTTGCAATTTGTACGACTTTCGAAATCTTTCCAACACAAAAAAAAAGTTTTCAACGCAGACTTTTGGAAAAGCTAAAAAAAATAGCTAAAAAAAAAGAATATGGTCATACCACCTTGGGAAAAATTAGCATAATTTTAAATGCCCGATGTTTTTTTTTTTTTTGGGTTGGAGGTTTAACGACCATCGTGAGCAACTCAGTACGCTATAAGCAGTCGCTCGTCCCTAATTTAGGGTCACTAGTTCCAGGGAAGGGAAAGAGCCAGCGTCGTAAGACAAACAACATCCATAGCATAGTTCACCGGGATTCGAATCCGGACCCATCTCGGACAAATGATCATACGCCATCGCCTAGACCACTGCGCCACTGGGGCGGCAAATACGAAAAGTGATCGGGGCTATTAATAATGAAAATGACATGTTCCAAAAAAAGAAAAAATAACAGCATTTCTACGATTTATAAAACACTGAGAAATAGCAATAGCTACACTGTCACTAGCAGCTGAAAAATGTGTTTCGAAAATTTACAGATTATGAACAAAAAGAGTCTCACAACAGAAGAAATTAGAAGAAAAAGCAATTTTCAAATTTAATAATTAGAAGAAGACATGTAAAGTATAACGTGATAAATCTTTACGGGATCTAGCGGTAAAGCTATGAGTTAGTTAAAGAAAAAAAAATGGGTGCAAAATACTCTTCTTAATAAAGAGTATCCTGCAACTTTTCTTAACAGATTTTTAAAATTGCTTTGTTATAATAATGTGAGGTGTATTCCAATGTATGGTGTATGATAATGTATGGTGTAATATTCCCTGACGGTAGAATTTTCAATAATGAAAAGGTAGAAAATTTGCGAAAATTATTCTCCATAGCAAAAGCTGCGCTACGGAAAAATATTTTTTTAGATGCGTCTTCTCTTAGCAGAGATAGCGAGAAAAATGTTTTCATATTTAAGCCCCTAGCAGGAACACTGTACATTATTTAAAAGGATAATATTCCCAATGTTCACTGCAGCGAATGGCATGCATTGGAAATGAAATTGTTCAGCAGTGTTCTAATAAACGGAGATAAGTTGCAAACAGAAATAGATACTAAAGTCATTTACCTTCAGCATTGCGAAACGACAAACCATTCATGAGTACCTGCAAAATGTTTCATAAGATGAATGGTAGCCGGTGTTGAAATAATTTTTAAATCGTACTTAGAGGTGGAGACCGGTCAGTCTGATGCCGACCGGGTGAGAGTTTCCGTGTGTGTTTGTTTGAGCTGAACTGCGCTGCTGAGCAGAACTGACGATTCCAACCGCGAGACGGGTGTCAATCCCGATGTCGCGATTTTTGTTTTAACCGATCTGGGTAGTATACGTTACCCACGATTTAGAGCAGTGACGGGACTTAGTAAAAACGCCCTTGTGAGGGCGAAGTTCCGATCAGCTCGCATAGAGAGACTCTGGCATCAGTCATCGGGTACGTCGTCGCCGTACTGGTCCCGCGGACGAGGGTCCCTCGTCCGCCAAAAGCCCGAGCGCCCGGTTTCTAAGGTTAGACTAGAGTGGGAGAACCTCCGGGTGCCCACTCAGTACTTAGAAGAAATTTTTGTGTTTTTTTCATCTCTCCCACAGAGATGCCAACTACCCAGAAGGGTAGAGTGAAGTCCAAGGGGCCCGTCTCAAATCGTCCGGGTCAACCCGGACGCAGAAGGTAGCGGCAGAAGCACTACCTAGCCCTGTCGGCAGTACTAAAGGGGTCAGCCCCTCTTCCGAGAGCAGCCGGAAGGTAGAGCCCAATGCTGGGGGAAACTGTCGAAGACGCCTCCCAGGCGAGGGGCTCTAAAGCCGCTACGCCCACGAAGGGTGTAAGCACCCCCTTGCCAGTTCCGCCCATGGCAAGGAAGGGGAAAACAACACCCCAGCCCGAATCTCGGGCTCTTGAGGGGTCGTCCGCGGGGTGCCCAGAGGTACCTTCGGTGGGAGGTACGCATCCCAAGACACCCGAGGAGCTTACACAAGAGGAGTTTGTGAGTCTCATTCAAAACCTCACTAGGGAAGTTGAGTCCGTTCTCTCGGACTCACGGGTCACTTCCTCAGGGAGAGAGAAGGTGAAAGCTTCCCTGAGCAGTGTTAGAGACGCTTGTTACGGGCAAGCAGCACGGGCATCCTACATCGAAGGCAGGCTGTCCGTGCGGGATGAGTTGCGCTGCGAAGCCGAAGTAAAAACGGCTTCCTACGCCGAAGTGGCTAAGAAGGGGGCTAACAAGGCGAAAGGGCCTTCGCCCGCCCCGAGTGAGCTTAAAAAGAAGGGAAAGTCGGTAGACAGGAGACACGTGCTCTTAGTCTACCCGACAGTTGAGAGTGCGTCCTCAGAGGACACAAAGAAAACCCTGAAAACTGCAGTGAACCCAACAAAACTGTAGTTAGGGGTCAAGAGCTTACGGAGTATAAGGAAAGGAGGGGTCGCCGTGGAGTGTTCCCATCCCGGGGAGCTCGACCGCCTTGCCCAGGAGTTGAGAAGCAATCCACTGACCAAGGATTGCACACTACCCACGGTCCCACGGAAGAGAAACCCTCGGTTGATTGTGTACGGTGTCGACGAGGGACTCTCAGGGAAAGAGTTCGAGCAGATGGTTTGTGGGCAGAACCCAGAGCTCGAGAACGGGTTCAAAGCCTGTTTTCCCATTAGGTGCAAGGGAGGTAGGGTCCACTGGGTGGCAGACGTGGAACCCAAGGCCTTCAAGCACTTGGTGAGGCGGAAGACACTCGAACTTGGGTTGGTCAGTGCTCCGTCTAAAGGAATTTTTGAGGGAGGTCAGGTGCTTTCGGTGTAATGGGTTCGGCCATTTCCGAGGCAACTGCCCCGAGACAGATGCAAGGTGCGGCAATTGTGGTGAAGTTGGGCACCAGCACCACCGGCGTGCAGCCGCACCGAACTGCAGCAACTGCTCCGTTGCGAATGCCAAGTTCCGACTGAAGTTGGACGTCGCTCACTCCAGCTTCAGCAAGACATGTCCTAGTCTTGTTAGGGAACTTGAGCAAAGAAAGAGTCGGGTCAACTACGGTTGACAAATGGAAGTACCCTCGGAGGTACGTAACTCTCAATAATGAGTTTCTCGGTCGACTGACCAAAGTGTTTGATTTGACCCTGGCCCGGGTCAACAACACAGCTCTGGCCCTAGAGCTGTGAACAATGTAAATATTTCAATGTGTGTGATTGTTGTCTAGTATCTTAGTATTGTGAGAGGGGTGCATGCGACCCTCATAGTGAAAAATTTTTGTAATAGTGCTGAGTTTCAAAATAAAGGACAGTAGTCCCAAAAAAAAAAAAAAAAAAAAAAAAAAAAAACTCGCGTTGGCGGGCGATCTCCCGGCCACGAGATGAGATATTTAAAAAAAAAAAAAAAAAGTTGCTTGCCCCGACTGCCCATAGCACGTCGCACACACGGGTTGTGACAGGACGGTGTAAGGTACCAGTCCCGTGGGGAGGCAGATTCCCACAGGTCTCTAGACCGAATCTGTCCGAGTAGAAGACCGTGGTTTCCGGTGACTGACAGGCTGGCTGTCGGAACGCCGTCTAGGGATACCATCTATCCCAAAAACTATTCGAGAGAGTTCCGCATTTCAATGCGAAGTCAGCACTTTGACGGTGCAGGTAGAGTCATCAGCTAGTGTTAGAGGTGGAGAACTATCGATAGTTTTCGATAGTCAAAAAATAACAATCGATAACTATTGATAGTACCATCGATAGTGTGTTGGCAAAGTTTCTCGGGAGAAAATTTGTTTGTTTTTCCGGGATGAAAAATTATTTTTAACAAGAATATTTCTTACTTTTCCACATTGTCAAAAAGCTAAGATGCGATAAATTTTGAAACTAACTTTTTATTTTTATTTTGGTTTGGGTTTAACGACCACAATGAGCAACTCGATGGGCTGTAAGCATTCGCCTATCCGTGGTTTAGGGCCATTGGTTTCAGGGAAGGAAGAAGCCAGTGCTGTGAGACAAACGTAACCACAACACCTTTTCCTCACGGGATTCGAATCCGGGCTCATCTCGGACGAATGATCAGAAGCCAATGTTTAGACAACAGCGCACCGAAATTGGGAATCTACGGTTTGACGATTTCCTCCCGGAGTGAGTGAGCAAAAGTCAGAAAAAATGGTTTGCCAAAAAAAACGAGCTCATTCGTGGCTCCTTAGCTCTCATTTTCTGTTTGTACTATACGATTTTTTTTTATGTTTCTCTTCACAGAAGCCAATGGAAAAAAATTCTGCAGTTTTGTATGCAAAAATATTTTTTTCTGTAATGTTTAGCAAAATCATGGTAATAATTCGTGAGAAATTCAATAAGTAAAGTTTTGAGGGGGCTGTTCCTCGATTGTTTTTTACTGCGATCATTTAAAACGACAGCAGCTGGATGCTGTCGTTTTAAATCATGCCTAAGATTTGACGTATTGCCCTACGTTTTGTAATTCTTTCCGCAAAGGCTACATTTTGGTTAGAACTTATCGTTACCAAAAGAAAAATAAAGTTGCACAAAAAATATTTTTTGTTTACCTATTATTACTGATTACTTACTCTCAACAAATAACTGTTTCAGCACCTGACGTACCTTTGAACTTGCAGTACAAACAACAAGAACAATGCTTTTGACTTCGTCTTTATCCGACTCAAACGTGCAACAGAGTGCAAAAATCACATACCCTCACTGTTTACTCTTTTTGATTACAGTTAACTGTAGCTTCGCATTGTCATCATGTGTCAATATGGCTGGGCTCAAAGTTTTCGACAAAAGTATAAATGAGGTGAAAATGTGCGTTTCAGTCATTAAAACCATCGGTGGAAGTTGAATATTGTATATCATCGTGATTTACACTTACAGCCATCGCTTACAGCATTGAAAAACGTAAAACTATCGATGCACAGAGTTGGATAAAAACTATCGATAGCGCTATCGATAGTACCTCCACCTCTAATGCAAGTACGTTGTAAACGGAAAAGCGACTTATACCCTCTGGTGGCAAACCTGTGCGGTAAGAAAAATGTAAAAATATATGCGAAATATTTCGCTTGGTTTGGTTTGATTGGAGGTTTAACGACCACCGTGAGCAACTCAATGGGCTATAAGCAGTCGCCCGTCCCTAATTTAGGGTCACTGGTTCCAGGGAAGGGAGAGAGCCAGTGCCGTAAGACAAACACAACATCCATGCCTCACCGGGACTCGAACCCGGACCCCGTTCGAACGAATGATCAGAGGCCATCGCTTAGACCACTGCGCCACCGGGGCGGCATATTTCGCTTGAAGTATAATGTCAGACAAAGAAACATTTTCAAATTAGACTGTTAGAAAACGAAATATCAAGAAAAATGAAATATAAATCAACTTCCTCTGGCTGGAAAACTGTGCATTGTTTTAAACAGAAAATGTGAGCCAAATGTTTTCTTCGGTGAGCGGTATCTTACCGCGAAGGAACTTCTTCAATTGAGATTTCACAAGCGCAGATATTGCTGCAAATTCATCGGAAAGTTTTTTTTTTTTTTAGATTGGAGGTATAACGACCATCGTGAGCAACTCAAAGGTCTATAAGCAGTCGCCCGTACCTAATTTAGGACCACTGGTTCCGGAGAAGGGAGAGGGCCGGGCTATATGACAAACACAACATCCATGCCTCACCGGGATTCGAACCCGGACTCATCTCGGACGAATGATCAGAAACCATCGCTTAGACCACTGCACCACAGGGGCGGCATCGGAAAGTTAAATACACACTTTCGCCCCCGTAGCGGCAAACCATTCTACACCAAAGTTAGAAACTATATGCAGAACGTTTTGCTTCAGAAACTCTATCGGATGATTAAAATATTTTTTCAAATCGAACTTTAGAAACAGAGATATGGGAGAAATCGCAATTAACCTTTATGATCCCTAGGGGAAGAACTGTGCACTGCTTTGAAAGGAAACTCTACCCAAAATAGCGTTTGTAAAAATGGTATCGAAGAGAAAAAATATGTTTTCCAATCGGATATTTAGAAGCAATGATATTGAACAAAATGTATCTTCAGTTCAATAGCATCTGCATTTACACACATTAGCGCTCTAGCGGCGAATTTATGAAACGGAATGGAACCGTGCAGCGAGATTTATCGTTCTCACATTTCAGTCCTCCCAATGCAAATATATATATATATGTATTTTAAGTCGGACAAAATAGTTGCAAATATATAGTGTCTAAAGACAGATAGACGTACCGACGGACGTAAGCATGTACCTTTTTTTTTTACCAAAGACCTGATAAAAATATTTGTTAGAGGTCAGATTCAATCTCTACGGAAAACATTTTGTCTCTCCGATTTCTCTCCTCAAAGTAACAAAAGGTTTGAGAGAGAGAGAGAGAGAAAGAGAGAATCTACAAAAGGCATCCTGAAAGTAATGCCTCATCCATCATAAGACAAAAATGTGAAACTTGGTAGCAAAATACTTGGACATATTGTTAATAATGCTAGCCTATTCAAAGTATTGTCCATCACTTTCTATACATTTCCGCCATCTTTGAACCCATTGGTAAAATGCATTTTGGAACATTTTCCTGAGGCTGTCGTTTCACTTATCAGACGTTAATCTGGTTCACAGCCAGTTTAACGTCTGTCACATCGTAGAAACGTTCCCCACGAAGGGTGTTTTCAAAGGGGCAAACAGGAAAAAGTCTTAGGGTGCCTAATCAGGAGTGTAGGGGGGTTGGGGAATCACCGTCGACCCCATTTAGGCAATAGACTGTGAAGTTTCCACGGAGGTGTGGGGACGTGCGTTTTCATGGCGTAAAACATTACTATTGAAGTGTAATATCACGTCTTTTCCTTATGATAGCTTCCTTTAGCATATTCAATATCTGCACATAGTAAACACTGTTTATTGTTGCAACTCCTGGACGGTGACAGGACGATCAACAGTGATGAGTGTTTTCACTCGTTTCCTGTTGGCATCTATAGTGTAGGGGTGGTTGTTGAACATAACGAGGAAAGATCACAGGGGATAACGAAGCGATGATAATAACAATGTTTTCTCTCTTTAACCCTGTGTCGGTTTCTGGAATATCGCTGAATTGATGTGCGTTGGCATTATTTTTGGTGGTAGTCCCGTCGGGGTACTACATGGTCTGGGTGCGGGGTGGGGAAGTTTGTTTAAGATTAAGGAGAAGAGTAGCATTGATATTGAAGAATATCCCTACCCCTAATTATTTGGGGCTGGTTTATTTTAGTGTAGGGATATTTGTTTTTATCAGAGTGAATAGCGAAATAGGGTTGTTTTCTTTTGTTTTTACAGGAACTAGAAGTTTGATGGTAACTATAAGCGTAGGAGTGGTAGCATGATCAATGGGTTTTATTATATGATGGGTAAACACATTTAAGGAAGTGTGTGAATAAATTTCACCCACCACTGCAGTTGCGGGTCTTCCACTCCGTTGTTTGTCCGCCACTGAGCTTTCTCCTTCTCGAAACTCCTTCATCCATCTTCGGACATTACTGATATAGATTGTGGCAGCTCCATACAAAGCCAGGAGTTTTCTGAGGCTTTCTAGAGCATCACATCTCTTTCCAGGAATTCAATTACGGATCGCTGCTTTTCTCTGTCATTCACGATCTTTATTTCGGATTCTAAAAAATGTGTTCCCACATTGACAACATATCATGGTACTCTCACTTCAAAATTTCAAAAATTATTAAGTAGGAGACATTACTTTCAGGATGCCCCTTGTATCTTACTTTTGTCAGTTTTACTGCTTCCGATAACAAAATCCTTTTTAGTCAGACGGCGTTTACGGTGAAAAATATTATGCACGTATTTGTTAATTTTCTGGGTCGAATAATTTTGCCACTAGCAGGCGCAAATGCATGTTTTTGTTGGCAAAATATTTGCAGGCGTATTTATACGAGTCCAGAATTCTAATTCAATGCATTTCTTTCTTGATCAGATACCGTGAGGTAAGAAAAACAATTTTTTGTTATCTTCTCTCCAACATAATGCATAGATTTTTTTCTTGAGCCGCTTAAATACATATTCAATCTTTCTCTATATCTTTTCTTTTTAAACAAAAGACGAAAGCAAAGCAACATGTTAGCAAAAGTGCACTGTCGCGCCATCTTGCAGTGAAAAGACGCATCATCACCCTAAGTGAAAAATTTATATTCTACCAAAATGTTTCAGTAGTTTGGTTAGCGTCACATGTAAAGTGTAAAGGGGATCATGTTATCAGTCTACAAAATGTTATGAGCTGTTGCATAATATTCTTGGATAATTGCGCATTATTACGAAGAATATTTTGTAAATTTCTTTCTTTCAGTTCTCTAATATAATTGTCTTTCAGTTCCCCTATTTTATTTGAAAAATTTAGAAATACCTAAAAGAACTATATCCTGAAAATGTAGTCTTTTTTTTATATATTACAGTAATCCAGAGAATTTTACTGTACGGCCCTAAATAGCTTTAACCACATCAAAGAACTTTAATGAGATCGTTTCCAAATATAAAATTTACAAAAAAAAAACTCCAATTTGTGGGGTACGTTACAAAATAAAATCTGGTTGATGAGTAATTTTTATAAAATTCAAAGGTTTGTTGCTGATGCGCTAAAAAAGGAAGCAGGGTGTCTCGTTGCAGGTAAGTAATAATGTATAGACAAAGCATCATTTCTCTATAAAAATTAGATATAAAATTTTCTGAAGTCCGAGTTATCAAGCCCACATGTGTTATTTTTGGCCATTATCGTACCAGGCCATGGCACGAATTTGTCCAATCAGAAGGTATAGGGAGGCTATCACATGCTCGCTCATTATCCCATACCTAAATGGTGCGGTTGCTTCGCCACAGAAGTGTATGTTTGCGGTATGAGGTCCATCAGGTTGGTGGGTGGGCAGCGGGAAAAACCGGCTATGATGCATATTCTAATTTAACTTTCACTTTTAGTTCCTTTCCTTACGTAAATTTTGAGTTCTTTTTTTTTTTTTTTTTTTTTTTTTGGAGGTTTAACGACCACCGTGAGCAACTCAATGGGCTATAAGCAGTCGCCCATCCCTAATTTAGGGTCACTGGTTCCAGGGAAGGGAGAGAGCCAGTGCCGTAAGACAAACACAACATCCATGCCTGACCGGGATTCGAACCCGGACCCCTTACGGACGAATGATCAGAGGCAAGCGCCTTAGACCACTGCGCCACCGGGGCGGCAAATTTTGAGTTCATTCTCTTCAAACGTTTCAGCTATGACGTTATATATTTTCTCATTCACTGAATTTTATGTGGCAACAGTTTTTAGGTCAAGTTTCAATGACATCTGTATGTTTTGACAAGATGATAATGATGCACATAATGCATGGAGCGAGCAGTTTTTGGTGTGGGTAGATTAGTGCAGCCTCGTGTTGAACGTTGTACTCTCAAGACTACATGCACCGTACATTACCCAGTCTTAGCATAAACACTGTTACAAACTTTGAATACATGGTGCTGCACAAAGTTGGAGAATCAGCTTTCGAGATTTTTAACACGCTGCAAGAAGCCAAAAGTCAGCCGAATGTTTGTCTACCGGACCATAATAAGGTTCCTTGAGACTGGGACCGTCGCTGACCTCCCCATAAAAGGTCGGTCGCGTACCGTGAGGACTGCTCCCCTGGTAAAAGCAGTGGAAGCCCGAGTTTGACAAAATCCTGTCAGAAAACAATCTGTGATGGCTAGTGAGATGAACATTTCCAGAATGTCGATGTCACGCGTGCTGAGGAGTGACCTAAGGATGATGAGAGCTTACAGGCAGCGTACAGGGCACTTCCTCACCGCACAACTCAAGCAGCAGAAGGTGCCAAAAACGAAACGTTTGTTGCAGCGTTATGCAAACAAACGCCACAGACAGATCCTTTTCTCCGACGAAGGACTTTTTACTATTGAAGAGCTTTTCAACCGTCGACCTCACGGGAAGCTCAGGAGAAAACTCCAAGGATCAGGAGGGGCCACCATCCTGCTTCTGTCATGGTTTGGTGGTGAGCCTCCTAGGAGGGTACCACGGAACTCCATTTCTGTGAGCAAGGAGTAAAAGCATCCACCAGAGTCTACCAGGAGAGAGTTTTGGAGCCAGTGTTCAAAAATATGAGTCACACCCTCTTCCAAATCCGAAAGTGGGGCTTTCAGCAGGTTTCTGCACCTGCCCACGAAGCCAAGTCAACCCAGGAGTGGCTTTATGCAAATGTGCCAGATTTCATATCTCCAGCTGACTGGCCTTCAAGCAGCAGAAATCAACCCATTAGACTACAAGTTGTGGGCGACACTGAAGGTCATGGTCTGCAGAAAGAGACACTCCAATATTGACAATCTCAAAGGCTCTTTGGTGCCAGTAGTAGCAGCTTTCCCTGAGGAGACCCTGCGTTAAGCTATTGATGAGTGGCCACAGAGACTGAAGAACTGTGCGAAGGTAAAAGGACCATTTTAAAATGTGATTGATGCCATGTAGTCACAAGTGTACCTCTTACGTCATAGGTATATTAAAATAGCTTTAAATTTCCTTTGTTACTTCATTGAACGCTTTGTAACAGTACTTATGGTAAGACTAGGTGTACACTATATTGACAAAAGTCACCGCACTAAAAAAATTTGATGCAACAGCGAAAAACTTGCTACTGCAGCAAACGTCGCCAGTGAATATAGGCCCAGCAAAAAGGTTTGCTGGCAATACTAATGAATTCTGCTTTGCTGCAGCAGCAAGACATCCGTTTCCTGTGACAAGTTTTTTTTTTGCTCGTCTAGCCAACCTCGTTTTCTACTTCAGCAAATATTTCTGCTACAGAAGCCGATCTCCAGCAATGTCAATTTGCTACTTTAGCAAATATTTCTGCTACAGAAGTCGATCTCTAGCAACGTCACTTTGCTCGTCCAGCAAACCAATTTTGCTACTTCGGCAAATATTTCTGCAAGAGACGTCGATCTCCAGCAATGTCAATTTGCTGGTCAATCAAAACGAACTTTGCGACTTCAGCAAATATTTCTGCTACAGAAGCCGATCTCCAGCAATGTCAATTTGCTACTTTAGCAAATATTTCTGCTACAGAAGTCGATTTCTAGCAACGTCACTTTGCTCCTCCAGCAAACCAATTTTGCTACTTCGGCAAATATTTCTGCTAGAGACGTCGATCTCCAGCAATGTCAATTTGCTTGTCTATCAAAACGAACTTTGCGACTTCAGCAAATACTTCTGCTACAGATGCCGATCTCCAGCAATGTCATTTTGCTAGTCTAGCAAACCAACTTTGCTACTTTAGCAAGTATTTTTGCTACAGAAATCGATCTCCAGCAACGTCACTTTGCTCGTCCAGCAAACCAATTTTGCTACTTCGGCAAATATTTCTGCTAGAAACGTCGATCTCCAGCAATGTCAATTTGCTGGTCTATCAAAACGAACTTTGCGACTTCAGCAAATATTTCTGCTACAGAAGCCGATCTCCAGCAATGTCAATTTGCTAGTCTAGCAAACTAACTTTGCTACTTTAGCAAATATTTCTGCTACAGAAGTCGATCTCTAGCAACGTCACTTTGCTTGTCCAGCAAACCAATTTTGCTACTTCGGCAAACATTTCTGCTACAGACGTCGATCTCCAGCAATGTCAGTTTGCTGATCCAGCAAACAAACTTTGCTACTGTAGCAAATATTTTCTGCTACAGAGCAAAATTCTTTGCAATGTTGAATTTCTACTTCAGCCAAGATGTAATGCTACAAACATAAATCTAAAGTGATGTTGATTTCCTTGTTGGAATTTAATAAATGGAATTTACTAAATTCCATTTATTTCTTGCTTTCCTATCCTGGAAAATCAGCATTTGTGGTGATTTTTCTGTGCATACAGCAGATATTCTTTGTTAAAATAGCATAAAAATAATCATTCCATAAATATGGGTCCTCAAACAATCACCATTTTTTGCAAAAATGTCCTTATATATCAGTGGATTCACGAGTAATGCAACAATTCCAGCAATCGCTACAGGGATTTCGTTACCAATAAAATTTATAAAAGTAAAGCAATTAGTGATAACGTTGAGAATCCACCAGCCATGGAATTAGTACACTATAGGTTGTATTTATATATCTCTCTAGCTGATCCCTCTCCAACCCCAACCCCTCCCCTTCCATATGTATGCACACTCTTCACTGTTTGCAAAATAAAAATATAAATAAATAAATAAAATAAATTAAAAATAAGTTTTTTAGAATCTTTTTAACAAATAAAAGTTTTTAGAATCCCACAATAATTAAATTTTTCCTACACACAAGCAAAACATTTCCATAACAAATGAACTGCTTTCAGCAGCTGTATGAAAGAATTTGCAATCACCCCAAAAAATTTATAGAACTCTACAATGCCAGCTGTTTGTAAAATTCCATGAGCAGTGCAACAAAATCAGAGGATGGAGTGGGCAGATCACTGTACTAAAAATTTCTATAAATTTGGAATTTGACTACACAGTCTGCCTTCTAAAGAAAGTGGCCAAAGTAGATTACATATAGTTTAACAGTTTCCATACAGACAATTGCTACAAACTTTACGAAATTGCTGCATACGCCATCTGCTAATTATTGTCTGGACAGCTATAAGCAGTTTCGATGAGAAGGAATATTCAGTAGAAGAATTCTAAAAAATATATATTAATTGTGATACTGATGCACATTGCATGAGTAGGAAGTCATTTTTGGTTTACTTTCCCCCCCCAACATTCAAGCCAGAAAACAGGAAGCACCTGCTTGTGATAGTGATGCTTTTGTCAACACTGAAGACTTTAAAATATGATGCATAAACACTTTAGAATGTGATCCCAAATTTGAATGCACACGAATTTGAGATCAGGTACTTGTTAAACTTACAGAAAATTGAGGCTCAAAGACACAAGATCTATTCTCGGTTCTAGTTTGTTTAATTAAAATCTGTTAAGCCAGAAAAAAATAACACCACACTTATTTTGTACTATTCAGGCATGTACAACCTGTACATAGCTGATATCTAGTGTAATAAAAGAAAAAAAAATATCCGCTTTAGATTGTATTTCAGCAAACAAGATACTACATCTAGGGTTCATTACATTTTTTCATTTGAATCTCTCTCTTTTTTTCAAGTTATTAGATCCTGAACATTTCTTCTCCTACAGATGTCCTGATAATTTTAGGGGAGTAGTCAGGGCCGGCTTCATGGGTGTGCAACCTGTGCAGTCGCACAAGGCCCCGCACCAAAAGGGGCCCCGCGTTTGTGTGATGTTTTTGAATTTTCCATAAGTTTTTTTCTTGCATTAAAAATAAATGACAAGTAATGATGTAAGAATGGCATTTTTAAATTTATTATATCGTTATGTTTATTGCCTTCGTGAACAGAATTCAAGTATCTTGGGTCCATCGGGATGATTCACCTTATCGCCGAGAGAGAATTTGCATTATATATATAATCACCCAGATCTCTTTGGAACGCTGACGTCACAGCAACGTCACAGTACGTCGGCATTCTGCGCAATCATACGCGGTCAGTTTGTCGCGTGCGTGGGCAGCGAATCTCTGTCACATGGTTTACCAATAAAAAAAGTGAAAAACGTATTTCTGCGAATTGTTTATGAAACTGGCTGAAATTTTAATGAATACCATGAATCGCTCATAGGAACATTATCTCCAAATTTCGCCTGAATCGGGTAAAAAATTTTAAATTAGCCGTCAAAATTTTAATTAACCATTTCTGCGTATATATTCCTGTTTAGCGACGAATTAATAGTTCCATGCCTATTTTAAAAATTTTTTAATCGATTCCGGTGAAAATTTGAGGGACTCTTCCTATTGCCAATTCATGGTCTTCAGCAAAATTTCAGCCCGTTTCGTTAAGATTTCGCAAAGTTCGTTTTTGCATTTTTTTTATGCACAGTTCTGATTCAATATAACCAAAGTGAGCAAAATTGCATCTAAAAACACGTGCCGCAAAATTGCATCTAAAAACACGTGTCGCAACAAAAGCACATTGCCGATACGCGAAATCCCAATCAGGTGAAAGTTTACACGAAAACAACCGGACTGCAAGGATAATTGTTAAACAACAACAAATATTTTACGCAGAATGTTATATATCGCAAGGCCTTTTGAAAAACGGAAATAAATCGCATATAATGAATCCGGCATCTATTTGATTTGCTTTCAATCTGCTTCAATTAAACATTTTACTCTGTGCTAGGACGGTCAACATCCCCTATATTTTAGTATTTATTTAAAGTTTAGAAACAACGGTTTTAGGACGGTTGCACTGTTTTTACTGGTCAAATTCGGAAATCTCTACCATTTCTCAAGTTTTCCTCCGTTTCCGCGAACCGGAGGAAACCTCGTGACGGACCGGTGGTGTTTGGGAAAGACTGCACTAGACGGCTATCGCACTCGCCTCATTTGAGCTACAAAGCTGAAAGCTCCCATTAAAACAAATTACAATGAAATGTAGAACGTGGCCAGCAAAAGAATCTTTCTTCCTAGAAGTAAAGAGACAGAGTGATGATAAGCTAAGAGTTTTCTGAAAATTGCATTACTCATTTAGTATTGTACGGAACCTCAATATTTCAACCATTAATCATTGAAAAGGACATTTCCTATGATCCTATCTTATTTGTTTAAACGATAGTTATTTTTTTTTAATTTTGGATAAATTACAATAATTTTTGCCATCAGCATGCATTTCGACGAGGTGCGGGCATTATATTTTGTCGCTTCAATTAAATCAACTTTAATTTGATCTGGCAATGTTAATTAATATAGCGTAATTTTAAAATGTATTTTTATTTTTTCATGAGTAATAATAACAACTTATTATAACTCATGAATAAATAATAATACTCCTTAGTACCACCATGTATTAATAAGCAACATGAGAAAATGAAAAAATGAGGCTTCTCTACTCTACCTGACCCCGCCTTTCTTTCAAAAACGCTCCAACGTCCAAGCCCATTTAGTAGATGTAGAACTCGCTGGGAAAAGGGCCCCGCATTTTCGTTTAGCACTGGGCCCCGCAAATTATACAGCCAGCCCTCGGAGTAGTTCATTTATATGGTAGCATGCTCACTTCATATAGTTACTTTCAGAACCTTCTGGCATTAACCTGCACACACCGTACTTCAAAATGATTGAAATCCCAGTACCCAAGGAATTGTTTTCAAATGGAAGCTGTATGCTTTATTTTTCATTAGTGAGTGTACTGCTGCTATTACTGATTGTTGGAGGACACCACAAGTCAGGCTCACATACAGGGCCGGATTGAACTTTTGCGGGGCCCAGGGTGAAATTTCATATATAGAGGGCCCCAGGAAATGAATCTCAGAGTTTAATGGAATCATTGTATGAAAAATGAAAATAGACAAAAATTATGATAAAGGAAAATGATTATCTCAAATTATTATGAGCTTAAGAAAAAGACCATCATATGGATTGAAAATTCAGAGAGAGAGAGAGAGAGAGAGAGTGTGTAAACAGTTTCTTTCTGATAATTTTCGTGTATTTTCATTTTTCAGAGACAGAGACAGACAGACAGACAGTGTGAGAGAGGGAGACAGACAGACTGACAGAGAGAGAGACAGACAGACTGACAGAGAGAGAGAGAGAGACAGAGAGACATTGAGTGGGAGAGAGAGAGACAGACAGAGAGAGAGACAGACATTGAGTAAGAGAGAAACAGACAGAGTGAGAGAGAGACAGGCATTGAGTAAGAGAGAAACAGACAGATTGAGAGAGAGACAAAGAGATAGACAGACAGACAGACAGACAGACAGACATTGAATGAGCGAGACAGAGAGATAGACGGACAGACAGAAAGACATTGAATGAGAGAGACAGAGAGACAGACATTGAGTGAGAGAGACACAGACAGAGGGTGAGAGAGACAGAGAGAAAGTGGGAGAGACAGATACACAGAGTGAGAGACAGACAGACAGCGTGAGAGAGACAGATAGGCAGACAGACAAAGAAAGAGGAAGATAATAAAAAATGCTGAAATCTATGACTTTCTTTTCTGGAGAGGAGGAAGTTTAGGTTGCTTTATTATCTTAATAAAAACTTTCCTACAAAATGATGTAAAAGATAGCTTTAACTAATCTGCGTAGCGAATATTTTTCCATAGCAAACATTTTTGCGTATTGGATAATAACGATCCCTCTTAAATGAATTCGTATACATATATATATTTTTCCAGGTGCATTTCACCAGCCCCCCCACCACGGAATTTTTTAATTTTTCAGACACCATTCGTTTGTACCACGTATGAACCGGAATGAACTCGGTTTTTTTCGTTTGAACCGCAAAAGTTTTGGAGATATTTAAAAAACAAAGTGGGGGCTGGTGAAACGATAGCCCCACCATGGAATTTTTATATTTTTTTTGCACCATTCGTTTGTACCACGTATGAACCGGAATGAACTCAATTTTTTTCGTTTGAACCGCAATAGTTTTTGAGTTATTTAAAAACAAAGTGGGGGGCTGGTGAAATGGTACCCCCAAAAAATAGATATTTCAAATTTCAGCATAGCCATTCGTTAATAAATCGTATGAACCGGAATGAACTCCATTTTCATCGTTTGAACCACAATAGTTTTTGAGATATTTAACAAATAATATTGAGAATTTGCATATAATTATAGGAGGCCGACCATTTCACCAGCCCCCCCACCATGGAAATTCAAAATTTCGAAATAGCCATTCGTTAGTAAATCGTATGAACCGGAATGAACTCCATTTCTATCGTTTGAACCGCAATAGTTTTTGAGATATTTAACAAATAATATTCAGAATTTGCATATATACAGAAAGACCGACCATTTCACCAGCCCCCCACCATGGAAATTCAAAATTTCAAAATAGGCATTCGTTAGCAAATCGTGTGAACTGAAAAGAACTCCATTTTCATCGTTTGAACCGCAATAGTTTTTGAGATATTTAAAAAATAATGTTACAGGCCTATCATTTCACCCCCCCCTCATCATGGAAATTCAAAATTCCGAAATAGCCATTCGTTAGTAAATCGTATGAACAGGAATGAACTCCATTTTTATCGTTTGAACCGCAATAGTTTTTGAAATATTTAATAAATAATAGAATTTACATATACGCACAGAGACCGACCATTTCACCAGCCCCCCACCCCCATGGAAATTCAAAATTTCAAAATAGTCATTCGTTAGCAAATCGTATGAACCGAAAAGAACTCCATTTTCATCGTTTGAACCGCAATAGTTTTTGAGATATTTAAAAAATAATGTTACAGGCCTATCATTTCACCCCCCCCTCATCATGGAAATTCAAAATTCCGAAATAGCCATTCGTTAGTAAATCGTATGAACAGGAATGAACTCCATTTTTATCGTTTGAACCGCAATAGTTTTTGAGATATTTAAAAAATAATATTGCGAATTTGCATATATACAGAGAGACCGACCATTTCACCAGCTCCCCCACCATGGAAATTCAAAATTTCAAAATAGCCATTCGTTAGCAAATCGTATGAACCGAAAAGAACTCCATATTCATCGTTTGAACCGCAATAATTTTTGAGATATTTAAAAAAGAATGTTACAGGCCATTTCATCCCCTCATCATAAATATTTGAAATTCCGAAATAGCCATTCCTTAGTAAATCGTATGAACAGAAATGAACTCCATTTTTATCGTTTGAACCACAATAGTTTTTGAGATATTTAAAATATGATATTGCGAATTTGCATATATACAGAGAGACCGACCATTTCACCAGCCCCCCCCCCATGGAAATTCAAAATTTCAAAATAGCCATTCGTTAGCAAATCGTATGAACCGAAAAGAACTCCATTTTCATCGTTTAAACCGCAATAATTTTTGAGATATTTAAAAAAGAATGTTACAGGCCATTTCATCCCCCCCCCCCTCATCATGGAAATTTAAAATTCCGAAATAGCCATTCGTTAGTAAATCGTATGAACAGGAATGAACTCCATTTTTATCGTTTGAACCGCAATAGTTTTTGAGATATTTAAAAAATAATATTGCGAATTTGCATATATACAGAGAGACCGACCATTTCCCCAGCCCCCCCCCACGATGGAAATTCAAAATTTCAAAATAGCCATTCGTTAGCAAATCGTATTAACCGAAAAGAACTCCATTTTCATCGTTTGAACCGCAATAATTTTTGAGATATTTAAAAAAGAATGTTATAGGCCATTTCATTCCCTACTCCCCCCTCATCATGGAAATTCAAAATTCCGAAATAGCCTGTCGTTAGCAAATCGTATGATCTGAAAAGAACTCCATTTTCATCGTTTGAACCGCAATAATTTTTGAGATATTTAAAAAGAATGTTACAGATCATTTTATCCCCCTCCCCCCACCTCATCATGGAAATTTAAAATTCCGAAATAGCCATTCGTTAGTAAATCGTATGAACAGGAATGAGCTCCATTTTTATCGTTTGAACCGCAATAGTTTTTGAGATATTTAGAAAACAATATTGAGAATTTGCATACATACAGAGAGTCCGACCATTTCACCAGCCCCCCACCATGGAAATTCAAAGTTTCAAAATAGCCATTCGTTAGCTAATCGTATAAACCGAAAAGAACTCCATTTTCATCGTTTGAACCGCAATAGTTTTTGAGATATTTAAAAAAGAGTGTTACAGGCCATTTCATCCCCCTCTCCCCCTCATCATGGAAATTTAAAATTCCGAAATAGCCATTCGTTAGCAAATCGTATGAACTGAAAAGAACTCCATTTTCATCGCTTGAACCGCAATAATTTTTGAGATATTTAACAAATAATGTTACAGGCCTACCATTTCACCCCCCCCTCCCTCATCATGGAAATTCAAAATTCCGAAATAACCATTCGTTAGTAAATCGTATGAACAGGAATGGACTCCATTTTTATCGTTTGAACCGCAATAGTTTTTGAAATATTTAATAAATAATATTGAGAATTTGCATATATACAGAGCCCGACCATTTCACCCCCCCCCCCATGGAAATTCAAAATTTCAAAATAGCCATTCGTTAGCAAATCGTGTGAACCGAAAAGAACTCCATTTTCTTCGTTTAAACCGCAATAGTTTTTGAGGTATTGAAAAAAGGATGTTACAAGCCTACACCATTAACCCCCCCCCTCACCATGGAATTCGAAATTTCATAGCCATTCGTTAGTAAATCGTATGGCCGCCCCGGTGGCTCAGTGGTCTAAGGCGTTGGCCTCTGATCATTCGTCCGTAAGGGGTCCGGGTTCGAATCCCGGTCAGGCATGGATGTTGTGTTTGTCTTACGGCACTGGCTCTCTCCCTTCCCTGGAACCAGTGACCCTAAATTGAGAACGGGCGACTGCTTATAGCCCATTGAGTTGCTCACGGTGGTCGTTAAACCTCCAATCAAAAAAAAAATCGTATGAACCGAAAAGAACATTATTATCGTTTGAACCGCAATAGAGTTTGACATACCTACAAAAAAAAAGGATTCAGAAAATATGGAGCCGACAATTCCCTCCCATGTAATTTCAAAATTTCAAAATGACCATTCGTTAGTAAATCGTATGAACCGGGAAAACTCTGTAAGAGCGAACGTGTCGTCACGTGACTTAGCGCCGCCTCCTACTTAAGCATCCGAGGAGCACGCGCAACGGGCTCACAACAAGCAGAGAGTTCGTTTACTCTTCCCGGAAGTACACACTCTCTCTCTCTCACTCTGTTCGAGCGAACAAACGAAACCTCCCCCACTTTACTATATATATCTGTGAATCGGGGAGGCAGAGCGACAACAGCTGGTTATACCGAAGTTTATCCACTTTCAGACATAATTTGAAAAGAACGCTTGGTTAACACATATACGAAACACTTATTCTTCATCAACTAGAATTTTGATGGCGGCGGATTACTCGCTCTTGAAAGTGACCTCGTTATGACTGGACCTGGCAAAGATCGTGGAACGCGCAAGATAAGGTGATCGAATTCTGTAGAAATCTCACCCTGCGTTGGCGTCCTAACTTAGGGTCTCCTTGACACTAGATATACCTCTATCTTATCGATGCTTCAGGACTAGTCTTCTAGCTATCCTTCTCTAAACGATGCTTCAGTGGACTGTACTAATTCCGTAATTCAGTAGTATATCATCGGCTACTCTACCGGTATCCCTGACTCGGGTAGATTCCTTCTGTAGCGGCGACCTACTTCATCTAGGTCGGTGCCCGCTCTTTCCCCGTGGACTCCGAGAGCCCACCACACCATCCACGCAAACGCGTTCCTTTCTATCGGAGGACTATCACCTTCGCTCTCCGAAGACAGACTGCTCCAACAGGTCCACTCGGAGCGACCTCTTCGCCTCCCCCTTCACGCTGCTCCTTCTTCAAGGGCGACGGCGCTGACCTTCAACATGCTGCTCTCCTCTCGCGCCACGTGTCACCTCTCGCGCCCTTCACCTGCCCCATCCCTAGTCGTTTTCCGGGAATCGGGCTCCTAGACCTTTAAATCTAACTTGCGCATTCCTCGCTTATCCTCAGGCTATACATTATTGAGTGCCTCCTTCCGAGAAAGCAATCCTATCGTCGTAGTACATCCGTAGCAATACAATACACATTGTTATAACTATACAAAAGAGTATGTCTGCATTTCAGACTTGTATGCGCCTAGTGAAAATGAACAATGTATCTGTGAAAGTCACAGCGTCCTTGGCGATACTTGCAGTTCGTAGAACAAGTCCTCGCCCTTTCTAAGGCGTGAGAACCTGAAGTCTTTTGTCATACATCTCGCCTTCCCCCCCCAAAAGGATTAAACATATTTGCGAATTCTCTGTCGCCATTTTGGGAACTTGCGATGTTTTCTTTGGTCAAAAAAAAAACCACATAATGTTTATCATTGAAATGAATTAACATCGTTAATGTGTCCGTTCTTACAAACTCCATGTTTATTTTTTCAACCCCGATAGTTTTTGAGATGTTTAAAAATGTTCCACGATTTCAGCTGCCCCCACCCCCACCCCGGACATTTCCTGTTTCAGAATAGCTATTCGTTAGCATCGTGTGAACCGGAAGGAGCTACATCTTTATCATTCGAATCTGGATAGTTTCTGAGATATTTGTATAAAGGGTAATGGAGGATGATGAAGAAGTAATTTATTTTCAAAAAGTCTTGTATTCGTTCCTGTCATTATCTTAAAGATCTCTCCGTTTCTAGCTTTGAACCGCAGCAGTTGAAAAGACATTCCAAAAAGAACGTGACGGTTTCAACATTTCTTCAATGTGTCTCAAGGACCAGAACACAAGAGAACCGGAAAATGCATGGCATAGTAAAACAGCCAAAATCTCGGAGCTGAAACAAACGACGCAATCCAGTCTGTAGTAAACATACAGTACAAGGCATCACAGAAAGAAAGGGAGCATGGCAGAGGCACAAAGCAGTCCGTTACATTACAATCGTGCGCTGTAGTCGGTGGCAGATACAACACGAGGCAAAGCACACAGGGAACAGTCACTGAGCAGAGGAACGGCTGAGCCAGCAAATAGAGAAAGCACCATACCTGGAACCAGGGAGCAACATGATGAGTAGAAAACCCAGGAACTATTCCTTCTTCCTTTTAAGGAAAAAACGAAATTATTGGTGCGAAATTATTGCTGTCCATCTGTGGTTATTGGGCGCCATCCTCCGACAAAAAGAGAAATAATGGTACTAATGCCACATTGAAAAGAAAAACATTAAGGAAAAACTATTACTTTCTTTAAAATTGGCATTTTCTGTCTAACAGTGGCATAGCAGTTAGACATACTATACAAAACATAGCAGAGTAGGAAGCAACACATGGCACTCCGGGAAAATCGGGCAGGGGGCATGCTTGAACCACAGAAAAACAGAAGCAGAACGAACGGTGCGAGGCAGTTGGTGATGGTCATGTAAAGCGGATGCAGGCAGGACATCGTAAGACAAAACACACAGAAAAAGGTCACAAAGCAGAATGATGAGGGGAAAAAAACGAGGCACGAGGGAAAACACTTCACAAAGAGGAGAACGAAACAACAAGGGCTCAAAGAGACAGGGAGAAACATAGCTAAGAAAACACAACAGAAATCAATCATCAAACAAAACCACACAGGAGCTAATCAGGTGGACACCGAAGAAGGAGACGATGTTGAGCATGACAAATGAAGTGGTCAAGACAACCATAGTAACATTCAACTTCCGGGTAAGAGCCCGAAAGGTGAAAAAATGCAAAGTAAAAAGCGCTAAGATTGTCAACCAGAGATGAGTAAACTGCCGGATCGTTGGAAGCAATAAAGTGATTAAGTGTAGCATCGTGAGAAGAGTCAAAGAACAATGGGAGAGCGGCGTCTAGAGAAAGAGTCTGCGTAAACTCGGGAACAACTTGAAGGCGAGCAACAAGATCAGGCACAACAGAGGGACTGTCAAGAACGCGAGCAAAAGTGACGGCAGCAGGATCAGGAGCGGTGCCTTGCGAAGAACGATGAGGAGGAGACATAATCACAGCGGCACGCTTAGCGCGAATCTTGCGATTAGACCGATGACGACGCTTCTTATTAGGAGCAATACCAGTAGGGAAATGTTGACGAAGAGGACGAGACGACGTAGAAGGAACAACAGGCGGCGTCTCGAGATTCTGGCGAGGTGAACAGGGTACAAAGTCGGATGACACATGTAAGGTGGTAGCTGCAGGAACAACAGAAGCCGGGTAGGGTAAGGTTTCAAACGAGACTAGAAGAGGAGCTGTGCGAAAGAGCGGGGACAGACCATGGCGACCAGAAGGTGAAACAAAGACAACGGCACTAGAAGCATCAGAAGAGCCCCGAGAAGGTGAAAAGGGCGGAGAGCACACCGGAGTACTGGAACCAGTGGAGGAAAGATGAGCGTCTGAGGGTGGCGTAGCCGACGTACGCAGCTGCGATGGTGGAGCAGAAAATCCCGGGATCGAGATAGACGAGGTGACTTGTGAAAACAAAGAAGGCAGCACCTGAACAGGCGGAGAAGGTGCAGCAACAGGATGTGACAAAGCGCAAACATCAGACGATGAAAAAGAAAGAAATACAGACGAGGGCACCGAAACAGGAGCAGTAGATCCAGATGTACCCACAACAGACGATGCTGGCGAGGAAGGAAAAAGACCAACGGAGGCAGATGATGGAGATGGAGACTAAGAAGGTGTGAACTGATCAGGCGAAAGCGTGGTAACTGGAAGCAAAGAAAGAGGTTCTGGTGACGGGAACTTGAGCAGCCGTTGAAGAAGACTAGGAAGAAATGAGGGGGCATTGCGAGAAATGGTGACCAGGCTGTTTACATGAGATGCAATGATAGGCAGTGAATACGTTGAATGCGACGTTGTGATGACAACAAATCACCAGAAAAGTTGTGGGGCAGTAAGAAACAGTCTGTGTCAGGGAAAAAAACTAAGTCTTGGCGGCGGAAGCCAAAATAAGGACGATCACCTTGATCAACATGGGCGGCGGGTATCTTGCGGATATCACCAAGAACGCGGCCACACCGAGAAGGAAAAGCATGTAAAAACTCATCGGAAACGTCCGGAGGTACAGGTTACAAATTAAGAAAAACGGGAGAATGTGCAAGGAGGATAGGGACCAAGCTATGATCTCCAACGGAAAGGCTAGTCGATAGGACTTGAGGAACAAACTCAGGTGAAAAAATATATACAAGAATGGACTTAGGCTTGCTGGCGAAATGTGTAATTGCACCGGAAGGGAGAAACGACAATGCAGACATACACTGTATAGACGTGCAACTTGACATTGGGTAAGGCGTCGAACTTGACACTTAAACTAAGAGTTGAAAGCATTGTACGTGTGCAATAAGCGTGGAACCTTGACATGAAATATAGGAGTCCAAGGCTGTCGCGAGGAAAGTCGGAGACGTTGAACACGGATCTGTAGCAGGATGAGGAGAAGAGCAGTCCTGGGACGCATCCAACACACTTGGAGGACAAGTCATCGAAGCAGCACATAGTGACGTGAGAGGGAAATAGAATTTAGAAGCAGAAGCACAGGCCATGGACAATGTGTAGAAATGCACGGCGAGGGCACACAGATCCACTATAACAAGGTGGGGCACCAGGAAGGCGATCAGCATACCGAAGAAGGCGGCGCAGAGAACCACTGTCAATGGGTGGAACACAAGGAGCCGCCCCGGTGGCGCAGTGGTCTAAGCGATGGCCTCTGATCATTCGTTCGAACGGGGTCCGGGTTCGAATCCCGGTGAGGCATGGATGTTGCGTTTGTCTTACGGCACTGGCTCTCTCCCTTCCCTGGAACCAGTGACCCTAAATTAGGGACGGGCGACTGCTTATAGCCCATTGAGTTGCTCACGGTGGTCGTTAAACCTTCAACCTAAAAAAAAAAAAAAAAAACACAAGGAAGGTAATCCACACACCGGTGAAGGCAGCACAGAGAACCATTAACGATGATTGGAGCGCAAACACGGAAGGCAAACGTAGACACAGCAGCAGGAAGGCTACTACATGCAGCAGACAGTTTTAGAGCAAAAAGTCAAGGCGAGTCACGATGGGCAGATTGTAAACAGGCCCAACGAGATGAATTGTAAACAGGCCCAACGAAATGAATTGTAAACAGGCCCAACGAAATGAATTGTAAACAGGCCCAACGAGATGAATTATAAAGGAATATCGGCAAAATATGCATGTACCAACTCGAAAGAATGACTAGGAAGAGAGCGCAGACATTCATGCACGAGAGAAACACAAATTAATTCGGCGGTGGGCGCTAGATACAGGCGGAGCACAAAATGCAGAGCTCGAAAGGGCGTGGCCAGCAGAGCAACGTGACGGGATGCTGTGTGAGTCAAATATCGTACAAAGACAATTGTTTGGATGGGACCATTTCAAGAATGTTTGTTTTAAATTTAAGGGTGCATCTGCTTTGCACTTCCTTTCGACCGAAGCGTGGTAAAGTGGAAAAGTTTCCTGCACGTTCTTTGAAAACTAAAGGATGTACTTATACCTTCACTATATACATGTATCTGTCTGTATACGTTTATCTGTGTACCTCTAAGTCTGATTTAATATCAGCCTCTTTTTTGCTTTGGGAAGCTAGAACAGTGAGAACGATGATCCTAGCATTTTAATCTTTATCTGATCCATAATTTCGCCGCCAAGAGCGAAATGCAAATTCCACCGATTTCAAAATATATTTTGCTTCATATCGTTGCTCAAAAATCAGATTGAAACACTTTCGACGCCTATTGAATGTACCATTTTTACGTACAGCTTATTGTATCTTAATATTACCGAATTTTTCTGTTACGACGAGCAAATGCGTACATTACTGTTTGTGAAAATTGCAACGCCAAAAAAGAATCGCACTATTCAAAAGAAATTTATATCACAGATTCCTCATGTTGCAGGAGATAACTGATTTTATTTTTAGATCTATAGAAGATTTTGTCAATTCAAATCTCAGTACTATTTGTTCAGTTGCTGCCTACCAAAGATGTTAGGCAGCAACTGAACAAATAACTAGTATACGAATGAATAATTAATACACACAATTGACGTAGATTTGGGACATCAAACAGATGGCATGGCTCTTTCCACGGTTTTAAGTGAGTCACGGGAAAAGTATCATCGGCCGCCAACGGAAATCGAACCAAGGGTCTTCCATTTACTCGCTGGACATGCTACCACTGCACCAATTGCTTCTTACCATCTTTGACGAATCTCCACCATTGTGCGGGTCTCCAAGAAGCAACCAGCCATGTGGTTTGGCAATTAACCACATGTGAGTCTGGAGAATTCGAGGCCGCTGCGGTGCAGTGGTAGCATGTCCAGCGCGTAACTGGAAGACCCTGAATTCAATTCCCGGTGGCGGCCGATGATAGTTTTTCCGTGACTCACTTAAAAACGTGGAAAGAGAAATGACTTCTGTTTGATGTTCCTAATCCACGTCGATTGTGTGTATTAATGCAGGACAATTACAGAGGCATCTGTGGCACGTAGTCCGGTCATCTTCAATAGCGCGTCGCACCGCTTCGTGCGGTGATACATGTTGCAATATGGTCCAGCATAGAGGCGAACAGACGCCTGATGTCCTGCTGAAGAGGGCCCACACTTGTTGGACGGTGTGCTCCAAATCCCGGATAGTGCGGCACAGAGTCAACCGGCGTTTCAACTGGTCCCACGCATGCTCGATAGAGGACATGTTCGGTGAGCGGGCATGCCATGGAACTGTATGGACATGACGTAGGCAGTCCTAGAAAACCCGAGCAGTGTGCGGGATGGCACTATCCTGCTGGTAAAGCGCACCTAGAATTCCGCCCAGGAGTGGGAGCACATGGGGCCATATGATCTCATCCACATACCGCTGGCCCGACAATGATCCACGTACCACTACTAGAGCTGATCGGCTATCGTAGGCAATAAACCATAAAGGCTCCCTAGACCGTAATGCCTGCAGTGGGGTAGGTGGGACGCTCGATAGCAAGGTTGGAATTGTGCCGTTGACCCCGGGACCTCCACACCCGGACACGATGATCATCTGTCCCCAAAACGAACCGACACCAATCTCTGAACACCACACGTCGCCAGTCTGTGGCGTTCCACGTTGCTCTCGCCTGGCACCATTGCAAACAGAGCCGGCGATGATCCGGTGTTAATGGCAGAACACGTAAGAGGCGCTGGGATCTCAGATTCGCTTCCGCGAGACTTCAGGAAATGGCTCGTTGGCACACAAGAGCCGCTACATTTGCCTGGGGAGAGGACAGGGTTCTCGTGGGATCCATTCGTGCCTGCCGTACGAACTGTCGATCCTCTCTACGGATGGTCCTCCTGGTTCGTTCGGAGACACCCGCCGTGCGGCAGTGCCGTCACGTGTCCACTGCTCCCAACACAGTCGGACGGTATGGTCAGAACGATCCACGTGGTGGGTTATACGGCGCGCCGACCGACCTGCTGTTTTCAGCCCGATGATCAGGCCTCTCTCAAAGCCCGTAAGTTGCGTACATCGACGTCTCTGGTGTCTACCCGGCATTCTTGTCACTCTATACTCTTGCTTGCGCCGGCCGGTGCTTTTCTCTTTCATGGGGCATCGACTACACGCCGGTTTATAAGGCTGCTGGTTCGTGCTAGCAGCGCCGCCACAAGGTGTGCGGTTATGCGCACTCGCACCAAACGCACCCTAGCTATTTGCAAAGTTTCGCGGTTGTAGCATGTTTTCTTCTAGGTGTGCAAATTTTTTGTCCACGAGTGTACAAGAAGCAAGTGGAAGAATTGAAACTTCACTCGCCCAAGTTTTCACCAGCTGTCTCACCGAAGGTAAGATTCCTGAGTATTGGGATAATGGTACAATGATCCTCCTACATAAAAAAGATGACGTTGAGGATCTCAGGACCTACAGGCTCATCAGCCTCCTATCAGTTATTTATAAAATTTTCAATTAGGTTCTTTTACATCGCATGAAGGTAAAACTGGACATGGCTCAAGCAAGAGAAGAAGCTGAATTCAGGAGTGGCTACAGCACTGAAGATCATGTCCATGTACTTAGAGAACTAACTGAAAGAACAAGAGAGTATGAACTCCCATTATGCAAGGCTTCTATTGATTATAAAAAGGCCTTCGATTCCGTAAAACCATCAGCAGTTACAACTGCTTTGAAAACCTGCGGTATTGCAGATGCATACATTAGCATTATTAATAGTATCTCTGAAAATGCATTTGCAAAAGTTTGGATATTTGAGGATGCAGCACTAATAAAAATTGGAAAGCTAGTGTGACAAAGTAAAATCATATCTCCCAAACTCTTTAATCCCACATAGCAAAATATTTTTTAATTACTGAACTGGGACAAAGAAAAAATATTTATGCAGATAATTCAAATCACGTTCGTTTTGCTGATGACGTTGTCATTTTTGCAACTACGACTTCTGAACCGCAGAATACGATCCAGGAACTTGCTGACAAGAGTAAAGAAGTGGAATTAAAAATGAACTTTCAGAAGGCAAAAGTGACGTATATTGCTTTTACAAGAAACGAAGATTTATTTATTGATGGTGAAAAGCTTGAGACAACCGATACCTACATTTATCTTGGGCAGCAGATATGAAGTAAGGATCACATTGATGAAGAAATTAATCGGCGTGTAAAACTTGGATGGATAGTTTTTGGAAGAAGTAAAATTTTTACGAAAAGTATGCCATTGTGTCTTAAAAGATAAGGGTTTAATCAGTTCATCCTGCCAGTGCTTACGTATGGAGCAGAGACATGGACCTTCACTAAACAAGTTAGTAAAATAATGCAATGCATTGAATATGATACGCTTTCCAACATACCAGAAATAATTACTCAAGATATGAGAATAATGGCTGTGGAATAAATCTCGGTCCTGTGCCCTGACCTTTGATCCCATTTCGATGATATTCAAGAGAACCGGTTCGGTATACCTCCGAAATAACATGATAACGTTTTGTCGCAATCGAAGCATTTTTACGTAAGTTATGATGCATAAGGACTATGGAATAGATCCCGCTCCTGTGTCCTAACCTTTGACCCTATTTTGTCCATTTTCTATAGGGTTTGTCCCCAGGGGTTCCCTACCACATACTAAAATTTCACCGAAATCGAACCATTTTTACGTGAGTTATCATGCCGACAGACGGACGGAAAACGCTGAAGCATATACGCTTCTTCAACCTACGGTTGGAAAGCGTAAAAAAGACAAACAAAGACTGCAGACAACGCAAAAAGCCCTGGATAGAATCATGCTTGGTGTAAACAGGAAAGATAAGCAGACGGACTCATGGATAAGGAAAACGACAAGAGTTGACGACATCATGACCACAATGATGTCACTGAAATGGTGAGGGCATGACATGTTGCTAGAAGAACGACCACCGACGGAAAACCGAAATTTTAGAATGAATTTCGAGGGACAGGAAAAGACCCAGAAGAAGACCCTATGATAGAATGATGCATGAAATTCGAAAGCATAGAGGTGTGTCATCGAGGAGACACGCTCAAGACAGACAATTGTGGGAGAAACTTGGGGAGACCTTCATCCAGTAGTGGATTCAAAGATAATGATATATATATATCATTGTAAACCATTATCAATCCACTGCTGGACGAAAGTCTCCCCAAATTTTCTCCACAACGGTCTGTCTTGTGCCAGTCTCCTTCATGTCACTCCCGCATACTTTCGAATTTCTTCCACCCATCTCCATGTGGTCTTCTTCTGGGTCTTTTCCTGTCCCTTGGAATCCAATATAAAATTTCGGCTGTCCATCGATGGTCTGTCCTTCTGGCAGTATGTCCAGCCCATTGTCATTTCAGGGATTTTCTCTGATCATGGTGTCTTCCACTCTCGTCATTTTTCGGATTCACGAGTTCCTCTTCTTATCTCTCCTGGTTACACCAAGCATGCACCTCTCCATGCTGCTTTGAGTTGTCTGCAGCCTTTGTATGTCTCTTTTAGTTAAGATCCACGTCTCTGCACCATACGTAAGCACTGGAAGGATGCATCGATCAAACACTTTTCTTTTAAGACATAATGGCATATTGCTCTTAAAAATTATGATGTTTCTTCAAAAAGCTCTCCAGGCAAGTTTTGTACGCCGATTAATTTCTTCATCAATGTGACCCTCACTTGATATCTGCTGTCCAAGATAAACGTACGTGTCTGTTATCTCCAGCTTATCTCCATCAATCGATAAATCTTCATTTCTTGTAAAAGCATTGAACATCACTTTTCTCTTCTGGAAGTTCATTTTTAATCCCACTTCTTTACTCTTGTCAGCAAGTTCCTGGATCATACTCTGCAGCTCTGATGGGGTAGTTGCAAAAATGACTACGTTATCAGCAAAACGAAGGTGGGTTAGATAATCTCCATTAATCTTTATCCCTTTGTTTTCCCAGTTCAGTATTGAAAGACCTTTTCCAATGTGGCAATAAAGAGCTTCGGAGATATGGTGTCACCTTGTCTCACTCCCTTTCCAATTTTTATGTGTGTTGTATTTTCAAACAGCCGAAAATTTGCACTTGCATTTTCATAGATGTTATTAATAATATTAATGTATGCATCTTCAATACCGCAAGATTTCAGAGCCATTGTAACTGCTGATGGTTTCACCGAATCAAAGGCTTTTTCATAATCGATAAAAGCCATGCACAATGGAAGTTCATATTCTTTCGCTCTTTCAATTAGTTCTCTCAGTACGTGCATATGATCTATTGTGCTGTAGCCACTCCTGAATCCAGCTAGTTCTCTCGGTTGAGCCATGTTCAGTGTTACCTTTAAGCGGTGTGAAAGAACTTTAGTGAAGATTTTATAAACCACTGATAGGAGGCTGATAGGTCTGTAGTTCCTGAGATCCTCAATGTCACCTTTTTTATGTAGCAGGATCATTGTAGCGTTGTTCCAATCCTCAGGAATCTTCCCTTCATTAAGGCATCGAGTGAAAATTTGGGCGAGTACTGTTTCGATTTCTCCACTTGCTTCTTGTATGGTGTCTACAGTAATTCCATCTTCTCCTGGAGCTTTCCCCCGCTTCATGTTCTTGATTGCATGCGCATCTTCTGCTGGGAGGACTGGAAGAACTCTGGTACTGGTACCTTTCATGATGTCTGGAGAACATGTATCATTCCTTTTATATAATTTGGAGTAGAAATCTTTCACTCTTGTCAAAATTTCGCCTCTATTTCTTGTTACAGAACCATCTTCTTTTCTCAGTGCCATAATCTGTTTTCTTCCCTTACTGAGGGGTCGCTTTGCTATCTTTAGGCTTTGGTTGTTTTCAATTGCTTTCCTCACTAGTTCGCAGTTGAATTTCCTTACGTCTTTAGAGATAATTTTTTGTACTGTCTTGCATAGCTCTATATATTCCACTTTGGAAGTCACATCTTTTTTAGTTGTCCTCATCTCTCTTCTTTTTTGCATCAACATTTTGGTTTTTCCTGATAATTTGTTCACATGCAACTTGTTCTTAGACCCAGCTCATTTTGTTGGTGTTTCCATAAGAGTTTTGGTTACTTTTCTGTTAACTTCAGAAATATCCACTTCTTCCGATGTTAGGCGTTCTAAAGCAGAGAATCTGTTCTTCAGTTCCAACTTAAAGGTATTATGGTGCTTTTTAAGGTTGGTTATGTCAATACATTATGTTTGTCTTATGAGCTTGCCACGTTCGAGTTTAGTGTTGAGGTGGATCTTACATCTCACCAATCTATGGTCACTACTTGTGTTGAACTTGTTCAGCACACTGCAGTCTTCGTTGACGAATTTTTTGTTACACATAATAAAATCAATTTCACTTGTTATCCCATTTGGATGTCTCCATGTCCATTTCCCGTGTGGCTTTTTCTTGAAAAAGGAGTTCAAGATGAGAAACCCTTCTGCCTCTGCAAACTCAACGAGAGTATTTTCACGCTGGTTTCTGTTGCCGTGAGCGAATTTACCTCCTGAAGTTTCATTCTGTTGCCATTGCCCTATTTTTGCATTGAAATCTCCCATAATTATCTTCAAGTGGTGCTTACCTTTATTATTTAGATGACAAATTTCCTCATAAAATTCTTCAATTTCTTCTTCAGGATGACTTGTGGTGGGTGCATAAGTTTGAATAATCTGAGCCTTGTATCTTCTCAAGAGTTGGATAACGAGTCGCGCAGTTCTGTCAGAGGCACTTTCAACTTCTACAACTTTATCCTTCAGTTTCTTGTTTATTATAAATCCAACACCACTAGTTCTGCCAGTATGTGTCCCACGATAGTAGAGGAGATGTCCATTTTTCCGTTCAATGAGATCTTCTCCTTTTCTCCTTACCTCACTTAGCCCGACGATGTCCCACTTGATCCTTTGTAGTTCCTCTTCCAATTCAAGAAGCCTTGAATCAGGAGATAGGGAGCATCCATTGTAAGTAGCCAAGGTCAGCATCAGATGGCAGCCTAGTCCGGTCCTCCAAGGATTCTTAGCACCCTCTGCCTTCATGTCACACTGGCCGCAGCCTTGGCCAGGTACATTCGAGCTGCCGAAGACTGAGGGCCAAGATTTAAGTTGTAGAGTCATTTTGGAGGGTTTGGCCATAACTCACCACGCTGGCCAAGCGGGTTGGTGAGTGTGGGATAGCATTTCCTCTAATCCCGATATTATAGTTATACCGCTATTGGCGGTCGTCAGAGCCCCTTTAGTGGGAACAGGATGCACCACGAGAAGGCGGGGTTGACATTTGTCAAGGAGAGGCTGTGATGTTACGCATAACCGGACCTTACATTCCACATATATATATATATATATATATATATATATATATATATATATATATATATATATATATAAAACGAACGAAGAGTTACATCCGCAGGTGTGGCAGAATTAACACGCATCCCATTGCTTGGAAAGACGACGCATCCCATCGCTGGGAAAGACGACGCATACCGTCTGGAAAAAGGAACTTTAGTTTCTCCTTGAATCATTTGGATATGTCAACATGAAAGTCACATGTTGACAGATCCGGGATATAGGCTGGGTGGTGCAGAACCTCTCACCCTTTCCGTGCTAACGCATCCTGCATAATGTGTGCAACAGAATCACACCACGCGAAAGCATGCCAGGTCACCCATTCTTGATTGCTTTATGCAGCTTGTCCACTGTGTCGATGTAGTGGTTGGCATTGCTGTTCACGTGAGGCTCTTTAAAGTCCACCAACAAAAGCCTTTCAGCATAACCTTCCCGACGGAGTCCTGTGACTTGAATTTTATGTGTTTTGGTGATCCGGGATGTTTCCATTGCATGCTCGCTGGTTTGCTGGATGGCTCAAAGCCGTGGCACCGCGATTCGTCACCTGCCACTATGCGCGATATAAATGCATCACCCTCTGCTTTGTAACGCAGCAAGTGGTTCAAACCCAACCCATACATTCTTCCTTATGGTGGTCAGTCAGCATCCGCGGGATTAATTGTAAACATACTTTCCGATATTGCAGTATCTTCGTAACCACAGTTTGAACTGTAACAAATGTCATAGCAAAGTCCTCCGTTTGCGAACGTCAGCCCCGACGACGGTTTTACATGCATTTCTTTCTCGGTGTGGGCGCATTGTTTGTGTTATTCGCACGCTCCCCGCCGATCAAGGTGATCGTCCTTATTTAGGCTTCCGACGCCAAGCCTTAGTTCTCTTCCCTGATATGGACTCCATTACTTCCTGCCCCACTGTTTTCCAGGTGCTTTGTGTTCATCACAACGTCGTTATAAACGTGTTCACTGCGTATCATTGCTTCTCATGTAAAACGCCTGGTCATCATCGCTTGCAGTGTCCGCTCACCTCTTCTTGTTCTTCCTCAACGGCTGCTCAAGTGCCCATCACAGAACCCCCTTCTTCACTTCCGGTCACCACGCCTGCGCTTGTTTCGCTTCCACCTTCTTAGTCTCCATCTCGATTGTCGTTGCCTTCCTCTGCAGGTCTTTTTCCTTCTCCACTAGCGTTGCCTCTTGTGGATACATCTGGATCTACTGCTCCTGCTTCGGTGCCTTCGTCTGTCTTGCTTTCTTCTTCGTCGTCTGTTGTCTGTGCTTTGTCACATCCCGTTGCCAACCTTTCTCCGCCTGTTCAGGTGCTGCCTTCTTTGTTTTCGCACGTCACCTCGTCAATCCCAACCCCGGGATTCTCTGCTCCATCATCTTCGCTGTGTACGTCAGCTTCGCCACCCTCAGACGCTCATCCTTTCTTCAGCCGTTCCAGTACTCCGGTGGGCTCTCCGCCCGTTTCACCTTCTCCGAGCTCTTCTGATGCCTCTAGTATTGTTGCCTTCCTTTCGATTTCTGGTCCCGTGATCGGTCCCCGCTTTCCAGCACAGCTACTCTTCTGGATTTGTGTGAAGCCTTACCTTCACCAGCTCCTGTTGCCCCATCAGTTGCCTCTTTACTTGCGTTATGCGCACATGATCCAGATCTTCCTCGTCAGACTTCTCACTTGCTGTCGGTTACTCCTTCTTCACCACGTCCCTGTTGGTATTGCTTCTAATAAGAAGTGCCGTCGTCGCTCTAATCGAGAGACTCGTACTAAGCGAACCGCTGTCGCTCAGCCTTCTCTTCATCGTTCTTCAGGTTCCGCTCCTAATTCTACTGTTGCTGCTTACGCCGACCTTATTGGTACTCCCTCCTTTTCCACTGCAATTGTCGCTCGCCTCCAAGCTGTCCCTGGGTATTCGAAGATTCTCTTCCCAGATGCTGCCAACCCTTGTTCTTTGCCTCTTCTTGTGACGCTGGTTTGGATCCCCTTCTTGACTCCCATGATCCAGCTGATTACTCGAATATGATCGAGGATATTCGCTGCTTCCTCCAAGTTTTCGTTGACCTCACGAGATCTTACCCCTGAGATATTTCGTTATTAAAGTTTTCTTAATTGCTACCTTGGTGATACTCAAAATCGCCTCATTGATCTGGTTCTGACCGATTAGTTTCTGTCTGCACTTGCATGATGTTTCGCTTCCTGCCGTCTTTGCCTTGCTGCTGTTCCGTCTTACTCCTTTGCATGTTTCTGGTATGCGTTGTACCCAACCTTTTTCTTTCCGTTGTATCCTATGTACCGCCATGTTTTCTCCACATCTCGGTTCTTTCAAACATCCGCCCGGTGCCTACTTCCGTGAACCTGTCACATCGTTTTGTTCACAGAGCTTCTTCCTGTGTGCATTGTTATGCGCGATTCTTCTCTTATACCTTTCGTCACTGTCCTGGATTGCCCTATGTTGCTGTTCGCACCCAGTTAGTTTTTTCAGGTGTTTTTCCTGTCTCGTCGAGTATTTGTCTTATGTCATGCCATGTGCCTCGGCATACCTTCTACTGTTGTGCTACGTTACTTGCTCATCCAGTGTGACTCATCTCGTCAGGTACTTACCGTTATTGCTTTGCCTCATGCTAATTGATTGTCCCATACTGTTACCTACACCATGCCATCTTTGCAAGTGTTATCTGTTGCACCTCGTTTTCTGCTTTTCATGCTGCGCCCCGGAGCATGAAAAGCAGTCTCCAGTTCGATGTGTTCTCCATCTCCATGTCCGTCGTTCCTTCTGCTCAGTGACTGTTCCAGTGTGCTTCGCCTATCACAGATTGCCTTGTGCTGCTCGTTCAGCTTCGTTTATCTTTGTATGTCCTGATTGGCTTTTACAGACTGCTTTATGCTGCTCGTCCAGTACCGTTATTCTTATTGTTTTATCATGCCATTTATTTTCCGTTCTCCTGTGTACTAGTCCTCGATACCTACTAAAGCAACGTCACGTTGTTTTTGGAATGTCTTTTCAACTGCTGGGGTTCAAAGCTAGAAACGGGGAGTTCTTTCAGCTAATGTCAGGCACGAATGAAAGACTTTGTGCAAAACAAATTACTTCTTCATTATTCTCCATTACCCTTATTACAAATATCTCAAAAACTATCAAGATTCGAACGATGAAGAAGGAGGTCTTTCTGATTCACACCATGCTAACGAATAGCTATCCTGTAATGGAAAATGTCCAGGTTGGGGTGGGCGGGGGAAGAGGCAGGTGAAATCGTGGGTTACTAACATTCTTTTTTAAACATCTCCAAAACTATTGCTATTCAAACTATGAAAGTGGCGTTTATTCCGGTTCACACCATTTACTAACGAATGACTATCTTGAAATTTTTAATGAATTTACATGGTGAGAGGGGGGTGATGGTCGGTCTGGAATATATATATACATAAGTTCTCAATATTGTTATTTTTTTCTCAAAAACTGTTGCAGTTCAAACGATGAAAATGGATTTCCCCTCGGTTCATACAATTTGCTAACGAATGGCTATTTTGAAATTTTGAATTTCCATGGGGGGGGGGGCTGGTAAAATGGTCGGTCTCTCTGTATATATGCAAATTCTCAATATTATTTTTTAAATATTTCAAAAACTATTCCGGTTCTAACGATAAAAATGGAGTTCATTCCTGTTCATACGAGTTACTAACGAATGGCTATGTCGGAATTCTGAATTTCCATGATGAGGGGGGGGGGGGGGGGCTGGTAAAATGTTCGGTCTCTCTGTATATATGCAAATTCTCAATATTATTTTTTAAATATTTCAAAAACTATTGCGGTTCAAACGATAAAAATGGAGTTCATTCCTGTTCATACGACTTACTAACGAATGGCTATGTCGGAATTCTGAATTTCCATGATGAGGGGGGGTGAAATGGTAGGCCTTTAACATTCTTTTTTAAATATCTCAAAAACTATTGCGGTTCAAACGATGAAAATGGAGTTCTTTTCAGTTCATAGGATTTGCTAACGAATGCTTATTTTGAAATTTTGGATTTCCATGGGGGGGGGCTGGTGAAATGGTCGGTCTTTCTGTATATATGCAAATTCTCAATATTATTTTTTAAATATTTCAAAAACTATTGCGGTTCAAACGATAAAAATGGAGTTCATTCCTGTTCATACGATTTACTAACGAATGGCTATTTCGGAATTTTGAATTTCCATGATGAAGGGGGGGGGGGGGGTTAATGGTGTAGGCCTGTGACATTCTTTTTTAAATATCTCAAAAACTATTGCGGTTCAAACGATGAAAATGGAGTTCTTTTCGGTTCATACGATTTGCTAATGAATGGCTATTTTGAAATTTTGAATTTTTCCATGGGGGTGTGTGCAATGGTCGTCCCCCAATTTTCTCAAACTTTTTTTTTTTTTTTTTAAATCTATCAAAAACTGTTGGCCGCTCCGGTGACGCAGTGGTCTAAGCGACGGACTCTGATCATTTGTTCGAACAGGGTCCGGGTTCGAATCCCGGTGAGTCATGAATGTTGTGTTTGTTTAACGGCACTGGCTCTCTCCCTTCCCTGGAACCAGTGACCCTGAATTAGGGACGGGCGACTGCTTATAGCCCATTGAGTTGCTCACGGTGGTCGTTAAATCTCCAATAAAAAAAACTGTTGCGGTTCAAACGATAAAAATTGAGTTCATTCCTGTTCATACGATTTACTAACAAATGGCTATTTCGGAATTTTGAATTTCCATGATGAGGGGGGTGAAATGGTAGGCCTGTAACATTATTTGTTAAATATCTCAAAAACTATTGCGGTTCAAACGATGAAAATGGAGTTCTTTTCGGTTCATACGATTTGCTAACGAATGGCTATTTTGAAATTTTGAATTTCCATGGTGGGGGCTGGTGAAATGGTCGGTCTCTCTGTATATATGCAAATTCGCAATATTATTTTTTAAATATCTCAAAAACTATTGCGGTTCAAACGATAAAAATGGAGTTCATTCCTGTTCATACGATTTACTAACGAATGGCTATTTCGGAATTTCAAATTTCCATGATGAGGGGGAGGGGGATGAAATGGCCTGTAACATTCTTTTTTAAATATCTCAAAAATTATTGCGGTTCAAACCATGAAAATGGAGTTCTTTTCAGTTCATACGATTTACTAACGAATGGCTATTTCGGAATTTTAAATTTCCATGATGAGGGGGGAGGGGGATGAAATGGCCTGTAACATTCTTTTTTAAATATCTCAAAAATTATTGCGGTTCAAACGATGAAAATGGAGTTCTTTTCGGTTCATACGATTTACTAACGAATGGCTATTTTGAAATTTTGAATTTCCATGGTGGGGGGGGGGGGGCTGGTGAAATGGTCGGTCTCTCTGTATATATGCAAATTCGCAATATTATATTTTAAATATCTCAAAAACTATTGTGGTTCAAACGATAAAAATGGAGTTCATTTCTGTTCAAACGATTTACTAACGAATGGCTATTTCGGAATTTCAAATTTTTATGATGAGGGGGGAGGGGATGAAATGGCCTGTAACATTCTTTTTTAAATATCTCAAAAATTATTGCGGTTCAAACGATGAAAATGGAGTTCTTTTCGGTTCATACGATTTGCTAACGAATGGCTATTTTGAAATTTTGAATTTCCATGGTGGGGGGCTGGTGAAATGGTCGGTCTCTCTGTATATATGCAAATTCGCAATATTATTTTTTAAATATCTCAAAAACTATTGCGGTTCAAACGATAAAAATGGAGTTCATTCCTGTTCATACGATTTACTAACGAATGGCTATTTCGGAATTTTGAATTTCCATGATGAGGGGGGTGAAATGATAGGCCTGTAACATTATTTTTTAAATATCTCAAAAACTATTGCGGTTCAAACGATGAAAATGGAGTTCTTTTCGGTTCATACGATTTGCTAACGAATGGCTATTTTGAAATTTTGAATTTCCATGGGGGTGGGGGCTGGTGAAATGGTCGGTCTCTGTGCGTATATGTAAATTCTATTATTTATTAAATATTTCAAAAACTATTGCGGTTCAAACGATAAAAATGGAGTTCATTCCTGTTCATACGATTTACTAACGAATGGCTATTTCGGAATTTTGAATTTCCATGATGAGGGGGGGGGGGTGAAATGATAGGCCTGTAACATTATTTTTTAAATATCTCAAAAACTATTGCGGTTCAAACGATGAAAATGGAGTTCTTTTCAGTTCACACGATTTGCTAACGAATGCCTATTTTGAAATTTTGAATTTCCATGGTGGGGGGCTGGTGAAATGGTCGGTCTTTCTGTATATATGCAAATTCTGAATATTATTTGTTAAATATCTCAAAAACTATTGCGGTTCAAACGATAGAAATGGAGTTCATTCCGGTTCATACGATTTACTAACGAATGGCTATTTCGAAATTTTGAATTTCCATGGTGGGGGAGCTGGTGAAATGGTCGGCCTCCTATAATTATATGCAAATTCTCAATATTATTTGTTAAATATCTCAAAAACTATTGTGGTTCAAACGATGAAAATGGAGTTCATTCCGGTTCATACGATTTATTAACGAATGGCTATGCTGAAATTTGAAATATCTATTTTTTGGGGGTACCATTTCACCAGCCCCCCCACTTTGTTTTTTAAATAACTCAAAAACTATTGCGGTTCAAACGAAAAAAATTGAGTTCATTCCGGTTCATACGTGGTACAAACGAATGGTGCAAAAAAAATTTAAAAATTCCATGGTGGGGGGGCTATCGTTTCACCAGCCCCCCCACTTTGTTTTTTAAATATCTCCAAAACTTTTGCGGTTCAAACGAAAAAAACCGAGTTCATTCCGGTTCATACGTGGTACAAACGAATGGTGTCTGAAAAATTAAAAAATTCCGTGGTGGGGGCTGGTGAAATGCACCTCATGTTTTAGTGATTGATTTTTGATGGAAAGTGGAATAACTGGTAAATTAATGACTTTATTCACCTCTTATACGCGCTCATGTATAAAAATTGCTTTATTTATTAATTTTTTTATTTTCAACACTGTTTTTAAAGTCACTGAACGATTGGCCTTGATATATAGCCATATATATATATAGCCCAGATACAACTTTGATATTGTTCTTTTTATTTTTTTAAATTTCAGTACCAGGTTTGCCCACGAATTGTTGAGTATATAACAGGGAGTTGCAAAATGTGATGAAATTTAATTTCTTATTTCATGAATATGGAAAAGTTTAAGGTTTAAATAAGTTGGGGGGGGGGGGGAGGTAATAAACTGAAAAAACAACAACAACATTACAACAAGTTAGTAAAATCATGCATTGCATTGATTATGATACGATTTCCAACATACCAGAAATCGCGCGCAGACAAACTCTCCTCCCAACCATGACTATTGATCCGTTCAGTATACCTCCGGAGCAACATACTAAAGTTTTGTCGCAATAGCAGAATTTTTACTCAAGTTATGATGATAATGGCTGTGAAATAAATCTCGCTCATGTGCCATAAGCTTTGATCCCATTTCAATGATATCAAAAATAATTGGTTCAGTATACATTTGGAGTGTTGTCGCGATAGAAGCATTTTTACTCAAGTTATGAGGATAATGGCTGTGGAATAAATCTCGCTCCTGTGCCCTGACGTTTGATGCCATTTCGATGACATTCAGCATAATATGTTCAGTTTACTTCCGGGACAACATGATAAAGCTTTGTCCCAATTGAAGCATTTTTACGTAAGTTATGACGATAAGGGCGATGGAGTGGATCCCGCTCATATGTCCTGACCTTTGACCCCATTCCGCTTATTTTCAATAGGGTTCGTTCCCAGGTTGTCCCCTACCACATACTAAAATTTCATCGAAATTGAACCATTTTTACCCGAGTTATTGTGCAGATAGACAGACAGACAGACAGACAGACGGACAAAGCTGGAGCATATGCGCTTCTTCAACCTACGGTTACAAAACGTAAAAATATATTTTTGAGGGCCTTGCGCCCCAAAACTTAAAAACAATAACAATAAATATAGAGAATTCTAGCAATACAATTTGGTTTTGGTTTTGTAAAATGAGGGATCCCGTGAAAACGCGGAGCCCGAGGCATATTCCAGCCGGCCCTGCTCACTTATATCATAACACATTCATAATAGCAGTTTGTGTTTGTGTGAAAGAAATTTGTATTTGAGTCATCTGGGGTGTAGTTGGATGGCATGAACTGCATGTTCCTTCTTCGCACACATATCACACAGTGTATGAAGGAAATTTCGATTCGAATAATCTGTAAAGCAGTTGGGTGGGATGAACACTACTTTAAACAAGATGGTGGTAGAGCCCACCTCATTTTTCAATTGAACTGGTGGGATCAGTGTTTGATGATACGGAGACTTCTAACTGGCAGTTGCCATCAAACCTGACTTTTACTTCGGACTTACCTTCAAATCGTACTATAACGTCTTTTCCGAAACCCCAGTTGTTCAGTCGATCTCGTATATCAGACATTTCCATGCACATATGAAGTCGTCGGTTTCTTCCAAATTATTCTTTCAAATTTCTTTAGAGAGCACGACATACACACCACACCACAACCAGTTAGATATTCTTTGCCACAACAACAGACCAGACCGCCCATGAGACCGCCATCCTGCTGGAATTCATGAACGGTTATTAGTACATTTAGCCAAACTTTCTTCGCGGTACTAGCGTTTTCAGCTGTTACCATCATCTTAAGTTTTGTTGAATATTACAGACACGTTTGCTGCAGTTACTCATTTTTTTATGGCAGGTGGTGTGGCAAACATAGCAAAAGCATTTGGTTGTTTCAGCAAAGTGATTCGTACGGCCAACAGACTTTCTGCTGTAGTAAGTAAATTTCTGTCAGCAAAAAACATTTGCTCAAGTACCTAAATAGGCTTTGCTATAAAAACCAAAAAACGATTGTTGTTTGCTAAGCAACAAATAATTTGGCATTTCGAGCAAAACTCAATGCAGTAAAATTGGTTTTTCTGCTCCAGCTTAGTTGTTGTTTAAGTGCGGACACCCCTTCAAACGCAAATGAACGGATCCGCTGCTTTGTTAAGATGCGCGGTACAGCTGCAAACAATATAAAAACAAGCCTGCAGCTGACCGCGATCATATCGCTCTGTGAGGTTGAGTGAAAATATCGTGGCGGGAGAGAACTGTCTTTGAAAAAGGAAAGATTGTTGGGTGTTATGTTAATGGGTTGTAAATAAGAGAAACCGAGAGGTGTTTAAACATACTCCAAGTCAACTGTTTTATATGTAATGTATAGGTGGAAGATACATGGCGTGCTTGAAGCAGCATCACGTACCGGCAGACCAAATAAAATCAGTGATAGAGGACGTCGAAGCTTCAGGATAGTCGTTACAGCTAATCGACGGAGTACTGTACAAAACCTCAGTGTAAAGGTGAGTAAAAATGCAGGAACCTCAGTGTAAAGGTGAGTAAAAATGCAGGAACCTCAGTATGTACACGCACTATTCGCAGAGAACTTCATTCCATGGGATACCGTAGTCGTGCGGCTTCTCATAAGTATTTAGTCTCCGCTCGGATTGCCACTCGTCGTTTAGCATAGTGTAAAGAGCATTTATCCTGGACCGTAGATGAATTGAAACGGGTCCTATTGACGGATCCATCAGTATAGCGGAAGCCGGGGGAACGCTATTCAGCACAGTGTACTGTTCCTACGGTTAAGTTTGGAGTTGGAAGTGTACTCGTGTTGGGGTGTTTTTCGTGGTATGGTCGCGGCCGCGTGAATTGCATTTGGACATGTAATGTGCAATTAAGCTCTCTAGACCAATCGCACACGAGAAAGAGATTCAGGATTTCGTTTAGGGGTAGAGCTAGAAACAGTGGTCTCGTGGCCACCTAGTATGTGCGCTGTTCTGACCCAGCTGTTTATTGCCAGGTGCTGCCTGATTAGGCCTACCGTATTTTGGAACAGTGATACTTGTGTTTTTCCATCGTTTTTTGTTCAGAGGTATCTCCCAGTTATTACATTTATTTAGAGCATACCTTTTTCCACGATTATTTGGGAAGAACGGCGAATACGAGGATTTTAGGGAGCGCGCTTTGATTTTCAGACGTAGTGAAAAAAAAAAGTCAGGGATGAAATTAGCTTATCCATTTCTTAATCCATTTATCCATTTCTTAATCTATACAACTTTGGTGCTACACTTTTCATCACTGTGTTAGTTCCTGGATTTTTTTTTATTTATTTTATTTTGCTTCGACTTTGGGAGAAGAGCATTCAATAAACGTGCGGATCTTAATGTAACATAATATTGCAACCATTAATGTTTTTGCATTTTTATTCTGTTCCAACATATTTAAATGCATTACAAATGGTGGAGCATAATTTTTTTTTCTTGTTTCAGCAACCAAAATTTTTCATCACTACAAGTTTTCACCTAATTTATCTTCAGCCGAAACTTGATAAGAAAATGGGGCAGCTGTGCTGCACTAAATGACTTGCTGATGGCTCGTTTCCTTCTGGCACCATTAATTTCAAGTATTTGGGTACTTTTGTTTAAATACACTGACGGAAAAAAATCTCAACACCAAGAAGGGGTTGTGTTAGATAAACGACAGTTGGTATGCGGTGAGGGTACATCTGTAAGATGACGTCTATGCAAATTTCGCGCTCGGCGCATACGTGTGGCGCTAGTAGCGCCAATCGGAACATGCAAAGCAGGTATGCTGTAAATACGCCCTGTAACGTTCGTGAGCGTTAGTTATCGTTGAGATTCGACGTAGTGTGTTTATGTTAGACAAGAAAGCCTTTAAGAAAACGAAGAAGCCATTATCAACTGCTCACGCCGTTTGAACGAGGTCGTGTAATAGGGCTACGAGAAGGGGGATTTCCTTTCCGCAATATTGCAGAGCGACTAGGCAGGAATATAGCCACTGTGCATGATTGTTGGCAGCGGTGGTCAAGGGAAGGTACTGCCTCAAGAAGAACGGGTTCCGGCCGGCCACGTGGCATTACCAACTGGGAAGACCGCCGTGTACGGCGTATGGCCGTGGCGCATCGTACTGCGTCTGAGGCAGCAATTCGAGCTGCAGTTGCCACCACAGTGACACAACGAACTGTTACAAATCGGTTACTTGAAGGACAGCTCCGAGCCAGACGCCCTCTAGCGTGTATTCCACTTACTCCAAACCACTGCCGTTTGCGACGTCAGTGGTGTCAAGCTAGAGGTTATTGGAAGACGGAGTGGAGATCTGTTGTGTTTCCTGATGAAAGCCGGTTCTGCCTGGGTGCCAGTGATGGCCGTGTGTTGGTTAGAAAGAGGCCAGGTGAGCGCCTGCAAACAACCTGTCTGCGACCGAGACACACTGGACCTACACCTGTAGTTATGGTCTGGGGAGCAATTTCCTATGACATCAGGAGCACTCTCGTGGTTATCCCACGCACCCTGACGGCACAGTTGTACGTCGGTCTGGTGATTCAACCTGTTGTGCTGCCATTCATGAACAGCATTCCAGGGGTGTTGCCCAACAGAATAACGCTCGCCCGCATACCGCTGTTGTAACCCAACATGCTCTACAGAGTGTCGACATGTTGCCGTGGCCTGCTATATCACCAGATCTTCCTCCAATCGAGCACGTATGGGACATCATTGGACGACAACTCCAGCGTCAACCCCAACCAGCATTAACCATCCCTGTATTGACCGACCAAGTGCAACAGGCATGGAACTCCATCCCACAAACTGACATCCAGCACCTGTACGACACAATGCGTGAACGTTTGCATGCTTGCATTCAACATTCTGGCGGTTACACCGGTTATTAATGTACCAGCATTTCACATTTAAAATGGCTCTTCTCGCGCTTACATTAAGCTGTGATCTTGAAACCTTAATCAAATAAATATGTTACCTATACAAATGAATTGCCGCCATTTCATTTCTCTGCAACTATTTTTTCGTGGTGTTGGGATTTTTTTCTGTCAGTGTATTTCTACTCATATACCTGTTTTTAATGGTATTATAACTACATAAAGCTAAGATGCCCCACATAAATTGGCTTAATAAAAAATAGGTAAGTTCTTTTTTAGTTTTTTTTAAGAAACACCAACAAATTCGGCTGATGGTGACTGGCTGCTTGTTTGTTAAAAGGGTAAGAATGAAGTTCATGTTGGCAATGAACTAAGTGGCGAATGAATAATTAATTCATACACTCGACGTGGAGCATAAACGCCAAACAGAAGTCATCGCTTTTTCCACGAAAACCAGTGAATCTCGTCTTTGGTGTTCCTGGTCCACGTCGAGTGTGTGAATTAATTATTTATTCGCCTCCTTGTTAATTGGTCAGTTGCGCCTTTCCATCTTTGGTGAATTCTCAGCGCTGTGCAGGGCTCCATGAAGTAAGCTAATGTTGTTTGGCAGTTAATCAGATGTGAGTCTGGAGAATTCGAGGCCGCTATGGTGCAGTGGTAGCATGTCCGGCGCGTTACTGGAAAACGCTGGGTTTGATTCCCGGTGACGGTCGATGAGAATTTTTTGAGACTCACTTGTTTACGTGGAAAGAGCGATGACTTCTGCTTGGTGTTCCTGGTCCACGTCGACTGTATGAATTAAATTAACTAGTCAGTGTCTATTAAAATACTCACTGATGTCGCTATTTCGAAACATTATGTAAGCAACTACAATAACGGAAAGGAATGAGCAGATAAGTGTTCTAAAAAAGCACACTGTGGCCAACAACTCACCAATATTAACCATGTAAATAAATATTTAGAACGGCAAACTGAATGGTGTTTGGCTCACAGACTTAGTGTGAGGACATTACGTCATAATACTAACAACTACGCTGAGGCTGCTTTTAGAGTAATAAAGGATATAGTATTAATAAGGTTGAAGGCATACAACTATGCAGCCCTAATGGATTTCCTAGGAAATATCTTAGAGACATATTATAGGAGGAGACTCTTAGATGTTGCACATAACAGACTGAGGAAACCACACTTGATTTTTCAAAAATATGTAGATAGGGAAAACACGATATTAGAGACTTGTGAAGTTAAAGAAGAAGACGGTACTTTTTTATGCAGTCAGAAAGTAACAAAGAAGTAATGTATGAGGTGAATATTGTAGTGTGCTCCTGCGCTTCAGGAATGCAAGGTGGCTTCTGCAAGCACCAGGCAGCGGTTCATATAAAATATGGGGTTATATTTCCAAATGCCCCGTACATATTGTACATTCGGAGATTATTTCACTGTTTAGGTACGTATTCGATTTGCTATAATTTGCTGTCAACGTGTCGTGCCTGTGGCCGAGAATTAGGTTGCACATATAATAGTAACTATTTTCCTAACGCAAAACTGCCGTTACAGCAATTGTAACGTATACTCTATATTCACTTTCCTTTTGATTTTACTATCTCTGGTTATTTTATTTTACTATGTAAATTATCTTCTTACTGAACGAAATATTATTTCACCCGATGAATGAGATCTGGCAATGAGTGCAAGTCATGACGTGGTGGTAGCCAGTATATATAGGCGCGTTCATCGATAGCGGGAGAGATTTTGTTGTTATAAGAAGAGCTTTTGTTGTTATAGGGAGATCGTTTGTTGTTATACTAGAGGAGCGTTGTTGTTGTGAAGGAGAGAGTTTCGTTCTATGTGATTAGTTTGATTCTTCATTATTGTGAAACAAGTTGTGTGTGTGTGCTTTGGATGACCAAGAGTTACATAATAAAAGAGCTTTGTAGTAAGTACGTCTTTCTCAATTAATAGTTTTTGTCAGACCTCTGTCTGGCTGTTAGGTTTATGTCATTAGTTTATTACCATTAACAACCAGCGTTAAGACTTTATTCATTCTAATTACTGCTACAACATTACTACCAGTTATAAGTTTGTTCAATACTATTACTACACTACTAGCAGGAGACTTTATTCATGTTCTTAATTAACTAGTAACAACAACCATTTGAATTCACTATTTGAAGCTTAGTACAAGCATATCATTCAGTAGCAGAAGCATTATACTTAGCTCAGTAGGAAAGCTTCATTATTATCATTAGCTAGCTGGTAGAAAGAGCTTATTCATTATAATTAGCTTAGCAGAAAGCAAATAAAGCTAATTCATTATACAATGTGTCAACAAATCTAAATAAAAAGTAATCGCAATAGAATGCAAACTCTCGTAACTAAATTTAAGAGACAGGAGATGGAAATTTACTTTCAATAACCATGAAAGTAAAATTAATAAATAATCCTGATAAGAAAATCAAACAGCGAAAAGTAAAAACAAACACAAAATAAAAATCAGTAACATTTGACGTAGGCCTAACTAATGCCTAATAAATAAGAAAATGAAACACGAAAGAGAAAAAGCAAACAAAATTAGGACAGCAATAAAAAGTAAATATGAGAATCAATTGACGTAGGCCTAACCAAGCCACCCCGCTCCAGCAAATAACAACACTAAATAAACTCACAGACGAGAAACTCACAATCTGAGCTCTCAAAATGTAAAAACCTATACTTAACCCAAATAAAAGAAAAAGTAGCAGTCCAAAATAAAAAAGCAACTAACGCATGCGCAACCAGACGTACAAATAGACCAATCCATTTCCTCTCCAGCATCGAGACCATGCCCCATAGGAGCAACAGCTAGAAAATCTTGGCTGTTATTTTATTATTTTCGGTTAACTAGATTTTTGTGATTGTTGCTTCAATTTTGAATGTGTGTATATATTTTAATAGACACTGACTAGTTAATTAATTCATACACTCGACGTGGACCAGGAACACCAAACAGAAGTCATCGCTCTTTCCGCGTAAACAAGTGAATCTCGGAAAATTCTCATCGTCTGTCACCGGGAGTCGAACCCAAGGTCTTCCAGTTACACGCCGGACATGGTGCCACTGCACCACAGCGGCATCGATTTCTCCAGACTCACATCTGATTAACTGCCAAACCACATGGTAGGTTGCTTCGTGGAGCGCTGGGGATTTACCAAAGATGGAAAGCCGCAACTGACCAATTAACTAGGAGGCGAATAAATAATTAATTCACACACTCAACGTGGACCAGGAACACCAAACACGAGGCTCACTGGTTTACGTTTAATAAGCGATGACTTCTGTTTGGCGTTTTTGGTCCACGTCGAGTGCATGAATTAATTATTCATTCGCCACCTAGTTCATTTGCACCATGAAATTCATTCTTACCCTCTTAACAAACAAGCAGCTAGTCACCATCAGCAAAATTTTCTTGTATTTCTTACAAACAACTAAAAAAGAACTTACCTATTTTTTATTAAGCCAATTTCTATTGGGCATCTTAGCTTCATATAGTTATAATACCATTAAAACAGGTTTATGAGTACCAATATTTAGACAAAAGTACCCAAATACTTGAAATTAATGGTGCCGGAAGGAAACGAACCATTAGCAAGCCATTTACTGCAGCACAGCTGTCTCATTTTCCTATCCAGTTTCCTCTGAAGAGAAATTAGGTGAAAAATTGAATTGATTACAAATTTCGGTTGCTAAAACACGAAAAGAAAATGTATGTTCCGCCATAAGTAATACATTTAAATATGTTGGAACAGAATAAAAATGCAAAAACATTAATGATTGCAATATTATGTTACATTAAGGACCTCACATTTACTGCATGCCCTCCTCCCAAAGTCGAAGCAAAATTAAAAAAAAATAAAAATCCAGGAATTAACACTGATAAAAACTGTAGCACCAAAGTTGTATTAATTAAGAAATGGATAAGTTAATTTCATTCCTGACTTTTTTTTAGCACGTCTTTTGTAAAAAAAGATCGTGCTTATGTTACCGGTTTGTGCGTCCGTCCGTCCGTCCGTCTGTACCCACGATATCTCTGCAACTATTAGTCCGATTTCAAAAATTATTTTTGCTTTGCGAAGCTTGAAATATGAGAATAATGATCCTTTATTTTGGTTTTTTTTACGATGTACAATTTCGCCGTTAGAGGGCGTAAACGCAGATGATGTCGAATTCTAAAATACGTTTTATTCCACATATTTGCTTCTAAACATCCGATTAAAAAAATCTTTTATCTTTCGATTTCATTTATGTCGAAAAGTATTTTGGATGTACTTAGTTTTTCAAATTACGCATAGACTTTCCGCCAGGGGGCGTAAACGTAAATTATTTTTTTCCCGATAATTTTTCCTCTAAAACTCCGATTTGAAAATATTTTTCTTCAGCGGATACACCTCCTGATGGAAAATCTTTTGCATATAATTTCAAATTTTTGGTAAAGAATACTTTTGCCACCAGAGGGCGTAAGTGTTAATTTTTGCTTCTGATGTATTCGCCATAAAATCTGAGCTTCTAAAATATCGATTGAAAAAATTGTTTCGTGGACTGATGATACTCACATCGATATACCTTTTTCGGAATATTTTCTTCTTAAAATATTCCACAGTTTCTCCGCCAGGGATCGTAGATATATATCTTATTTTCGTCAATATCTCTTCTTCTAGGAGTACGATTTGAAAAATTTCTTCTTTGTTGGATAGTGTTTTCAGTGTGACATGTTTATCATATAATTTCAAAATTTTCAAGTAATTCATAACTTGCTGCTAGGATATCTCTGCTTCTCTGCTTCTAAACCTCCGATTTGAAAAATTCTTTCTATATCTCTTCTTCTAAACCACCGATTTGAAAAATTCTTTCTGCACCGGATACAGCTCCTGATGAGAAATCGTTTGCAAATAATTTCTAATTTTTGTAAGAAAACGGTTTGTCCACCAGGGAGCGTAAATCTTAATTTCCGCTTCTTATGTATTTGCAGCCAAATATGAGCTTCTAATTCTCGATTGAAGAAAACGTCGTTTGTAGACCGATACAACTCATGTCGACAAACCTTTTAGAAACATTTTCTGCTTAAAATAGTGCATGGTTTCAACCCCAGATGGCGTAGATGTATATCTTATTTTTGTCAATATCTCTACTTCTAGGAGTACGATTTGAAAAATTCCTTCTGTGTTGGATAGTGTTTCCCGTGTGACATGTTCTTCATATAATTTGAAAATTTTAAAGTAATGTATAGACTTTCCACTAGGGCGCGTAAAGGTTGCTTTGCCCCCTGTATATCTGCTTCTAAATCTCCGATTTGAAAAATCGGAGATTTAGAAGCAGATATACAGTGGCGTAAGTCTTAATTTCCGCTTCTAATGTATTTGCAGTAAAATATGAGCTTCTAAAATCTCGATTAAGAAAAAGTCGTTTGTTGACAGATACTACTCATGTCGACAAACCTTTTAGGAACATTTTCTTCTTGAAATAATGCATGGTTTCTACGCCAGGGGGCGTAGATGTACATCTTATTTTTGTCATTATTCTACTTCTAGGAGTCCGATTTGAAAAATTCCTTCTTTCTTGGATAGTGTTTCCGATGCGAAATGTTTTTCCTATAAATTCAAAATTTTCAAGTAAATCATAGACTTTCAGCTAGGAGGCACAAAGTTTATATGCGTTTCTGAGTTATTTCTTCTTCAAAAACTCCGATTTGAAAAATTCTTCCTGTATCGCATACAAGACCTGATGGAAAATATTTTTCACATAATTTCTAATGTTTCGTAAAGAATGGTTTGGCCACTAGGGAGCATAAGTGTCAATTTCTGCTTCTGATGTATTTGTAGCAAAATCTGGGCTTCTGAAAACTTGACCACATTCTTTTTTCTTGGACCGATATCGCTCATATAGAAACAACTTTTGAGAATACTTTCTTCACAAAATAATGAATGGTTTTTCCACCAGGGGACGTAAAGTCACATCTTTTTTTTGTCAATATCTTTGTTTCTAAAAGTCCGATTTGAAAAATTATTTCTGCGTTGGAGAGCGTTTCCGGGGCGAAATGTTTCTCATATAAGTTCATGTTTTTCTTAACGCACAAGTTTACAACCAGAGGGCATAAGCTCACGATTCCGTTTACAGCAATATCTGAGGGACTAAAAACCCAATTGAAAAGCTTCTTTCTTCCGTCAGATACTATTGTTTTTCATACTGGTCCCATTGACTTTGAATAGCTTTGATAAATTTAATTTGCTTCAGAACGGATTCAAAAGACGTGCTTATTACACCCGAAAATTCGTTGTCATCTTAATTGTTTTCACTACGTCTGGTAATCAAAGCGCGCTCCCTAAAACCCTCGTATTCGCAGTTCTTCCCAAATAATCGTGGAAAAAGGTATGTTCTAAATAAATATATTAAATGGGAGGTACCTCTGGACAAAAAACACTGGAAAAACACAAGTATCACCGTTCCAAAATATGTTAGGCCTAATTAGACAGCACCTGGCAATAAACAGTTAGGTAAGAACAGCGTACATACTAGGTGGCCACGTGACTCCAGTTTCTAGCTTCGCTCCTTAAACAAAATCCCGAATCTCTGGCTAGCATGTGATTGGTCTAGAGCGCGTAATCGCGCATAACATGTCGAAATGCAATTCACGCGTCCCGTACCATTGGCTATCGTGAACAAACCTGTTGACCAGCACGTCTACTTCGATATTCTGGACAATTATGCCCTACGAACTCTGTGACAACACTATGGAACCGAGCCTTGTTGGTACCAGCAGCACAATGAACAGAGCCATAAAGCAAGGACTGTTACGGCGTGGTTTGACAATAATTCCGTTTCGTGTGTGGACTGGCCAGCACAGAGCCCTGATCTTAATCCCATAGAGCACGTATGCGATGAATTAGAGCGTCGTATAAGAAGTTTGGAACCAAAGCGTACTACTAAGCAACAGTTAGCGGCGCATACCTAATCTTGTGTTCCAGAACCTTGTCAAAAGCATGCCTCGAAATGGGAGTACATAAATTAAGGGCAAAGGTGGACTGACACCGTAATAATATATGTCAATAAATGCTATGTTGTGTTTCTCTTGTAGGTGTAGGGTGACTTTTGTCAATATAGTGTATATACATATACATTTAATGGACAAACCCTTATAGATATCTACCTAATGGTGTGTTGGTTCTCCTTTAGCGCGAACAACAGCTTGTTCACGCCGAGGCATCTACTCCACCAGATGCTAAATATTCTCCGTAGGTAATGCCAGCATCATCCACAACTCCGCCGAGAGGTCGGTCCAGGTTTCATGGATCTGATATTCCACTCAATGACGTCCTAGGGATCTTCCACAGATTTAAATTTCTGAGGCTTTGGGGGTCACTGGATGGTACAAAACTCAGATGAGTGTTCCTCCAGCCATGCTAACGTGGTTGTGGCTCGATGGGTTGGCGCATTGTCCTGCTTATAGAGGCCCTCAGCAGCACGATGCGAGAAGGCCATGAAAGCGTGTAGATGATCAGCTAGCACATGCTGGTAGAGCGCGGAGCGATTAAGGACCTCTTCAGGTACACTATGGTACCTTATGTGTCCCATGAGAAGGATCCCCAAACCATCACAGAGACACCACAACCTTGAACATCTCCAAACTGGCAAGACTGAGTCATAGTCTCATGCGTTCGACGCCACACCCTCAAGCTCCCATCAGCTCGATACAGTTGAAAGCGGAATTTATCTGAACATACGACGCGACTCCACTCTGCAGTGGTTCAGTTTTGATATTCCCGACATCAAGTGAGACGTAATTTCCGATAACGAGCTGTCACTTGTAATACACGAGTAAGGTATCTGATCCCGTAGCCAGTGCGCCGCACATTACGCTATCTGACGCTTCTTGGTTGCTTTCGACATTCAACCTGGATCAGATTTGAGCCACTCTTCCCAAGCAGTCGGTCTATATGAGCCAGAATATTCTACTCCGAACCAGCTCATCAGTGTCGTGAGGACGGCCACCGTTTGTTCTCTGGGCACTGTGTTACGTCCGTCGATGGCATACTCGCGGGACACCCTTAGTATGGTTGCTTTCTGGAACACCAGGGTTCTTACCACTTGGACGATAGAATGGCCTATCTGTCTTGCACCGATAATGCGTCCACGATCGAAGGCGTTCAGATCACAAAGCTTGGCCATGCTAGTCGACTGCGATACACTGCTGGGGAGCCTTAATGTTCTGTTTGGAACTGTTCTATCTTCGTAGAGACTATCCATGCGTCCATGTCAATTGCCGATCAACCCTATCTTTAATATTTTGTCTACTGAGTATATATACACACTATGTTATACACACTATATTGACAAAAGTCACCGGACACTTAGAAGAGAAACACAACATAGCATTTATTGACATATATATTTGTACGGTGTCGGTCCACCTTTGGTCTTAATGCCGAGACATGCTTTCGACAAGGTTTTGGAACGCAAAGATAGGTATGCGCTTCCATTCAGTACATGATGCTGCCGCTAACTATTGCTTAGTAGTAGGCCTTGGTTCGAAACTTCTTATGCAGTGCTCTAATTCCTCCCATAGGAGCTGTATGAGATTACGATCAGGGCTCTGTGCTGGCCAGTCTACACACGATACGAAATTATCGTCAAACCACGCCGCAATAGTCCTTGCTTTATGGATCGGTGCATTATCCTGCTGGTACCAACAAGGCTTGATTCCATAGTATTGGCACAGAGTTAGTAGCGTATAATTGCCCAGAATATCAAGGTAGACGTGCTGGTTAACAGGTTTGTCCACGATAACCAATGTGCCGGGATCCTACCACGAAAAACACCACCACAATAGTACACTGCCAGCTCCAAACTTGACCGTAGAAATAGTAAACTGTGGCAAAAAGCGTTCCGCATGGCTGATGCCATTCCAACACACGGCCATCAGACTGATGGATCGTGTATCTGGATTCATCAGTCCATAGGACCCGTTTTCATTGATCTACGGTCCACGATAAATGTTCTTTACACTATGCTAAACGACGAGTAGCATACCGAGTGGAAATGAAAGGCTTGCGAGCAGCCACACGACCACGGTAACCCATGGAGTGAAGTTCTCTGCGAATAGTTCGCGTAAATACCGAGCTTTATTCACCTGTAAAGAGTGGAAGACATCATGATCAGAGTTAAATCCCTGAAATGGCAATGGGCTGGACATACTGCCAGAAGGACAGATCATCGATGGACAGCCGAAATTTTAGATTGGATTCCAAGGGACAGGAAAAGACCCAGAAGAAGACCACATGGGAGATGGGTGGATGAAATTCGAAAGTATGCAGGGGTGACATGGAGGAGACTGGCACAAGACAGACCGTTGTGGAGGAAACTTGGGGAGACCTTCGTCCAGCAGTGGATTGATAATGGTTGACAATGATGATGATGATGATACACTCAGGTCTTGTGCAGTACTCCGTCGATTAGCGGGAACGACTCCCCTGAGGCTTCGACATCCTCTATCGCTGATTTTCTTTGGTCTGCCGGTACATTTTGCTACTTCAGGCACGCAATGTGTCTTCCATCCAAAACAGTTCACTTGGGTATGTTTAAACGCTTCTCGGTTACTCTTATGGACAACCCATAATATAACACCCAACAATCTTTCCCTTCTCAAAGTCAGTAATATATATATATACAGTGGGATCAGAATCGACCGCACATTAAACCTACCGGTCGATTCCTCGTGTAGAAAGAAGCCGAAAACCGTTGTCGGTTGGCCGATCGGACGTCGCATTCCGGAGATGTACGTGCCGAAAATTTCGTAACGTCACATCCGGTAACGCACATGCTCGTTGGAGAGCGACGTGGATATACAGACGCACGTATCACAAAGCAATCAGGCCGCCCCGGTGGCGCAGTGGTGTAAGGTGATGGCTTCTGATCATTTGTCCGAAAGGGGTCCGGGCTCGAATCCCGGTGAAGCATAGATGTTGTGTTTGTCCTGCGGTATTGACGCTCTCCCTTCGCTGGAACCAGTGGTCCTAAATTCAGGACGAGCAACTACTTATTGCCCACTGCGTTTCTCACGGTGGTCGTTAAACCTCCAATTAAAAAAAAAATAAAGAAAAAAATAAATAAGGCATCCAACATTTAAAAACGTGGCACGGGGTGGGTATGCGAATTCGAAGGACGTGGTGGTTTGAAACCATCAGTTGTACGCCTGCGCGATACGGCAGTTAGGGATAAAAAGGGTTGGCGACGGCAGCAGGTAACCTCATACTACGCTGGTACATTTGACAGTAGTGTAGGTACCGATATGTTGTACAGTTTGAGAGAGTATTGGGACATGTAACTCCTATTGGGGGAATGCCATGGTTCAGCATTGCGTGCAGCAAGGGCCTACAGCGAGCGATACCCAGCACGACGGCAACCGGACGCCCAGGTCATACAGCGGCTTGACGCTCGAATGCGCGACACAGGCAATGTCGCACCACGTCAAAGTGTACACAGTGGAACTGGACCCTCTGCGAAAACACCATCCCTCGAGGACGCCCTACTAGAGTTCACAGAGGAGGAGCCAACGATCAGCAGCCGTGTCACAGCTGCCAACTACATGGTGTTCCTACGTGATGTTCTGCCCTACTTACTGGAAAACGTACCATTAGATGTTCTCAGCAATCTATGGTTCCAGCATGATGGAGCACCGGCGTATAACGCTGCAAATATTTGCCAGTGGCTGGATACGGAATATCCCGGTCGATGGCTTGGCCGTGGGGGTCCTGTCGCATGGCCCGCTAGATCGCCGGATCTGAACCCATTGGACTACTTCCTCTGGGGTCATCTAAAGGAAGTGGTATATCGACGGCTTGTCAACAGCCTGCACAACCTAGTGGCAACCTTACACGCGGCCCTTACAACTGTAACCCCTGCTATGCTGCAACGCGTGCAGATGTCTATTCCTCGGCGGGCTGCCGCCTGTTCCGCACTACAAGGGGGTCATGTTGAACACATGGTGTAATCTGACACGAATCCACGCGTTTTATCATTTATGTTGTAGTGGTACCCATCAATAAATTACATGTTTTCTGTCAAAGTGATTGGATAAGTTATTTTTAATGTCTGTATTCTTACCGGATGTGACGTCACGAACTTTCGGCGCGTATATCTCCGGAATGCGACGTTCGATTGGACAACGGTCTTCGGCTTCTTCCTTCACGTGGAATCTTCCGGTAGGTTTATTGTGCAGTCGAATCTGATCACCCTGTATATATCTTCTCAAAGTCAGTAATATATATATATATATGGGATGTAAGGTCAGGTGATGCGTAACATCACAGTCTCTCCTTGACAAATGTCAACCCCGCCTTCTCGTGGTACATCCTGTTCCCACAAAAGGGGCTCTGACGACAGCCAATAGCGGTATAACTATACCATCGGGATTAGAGGAAATGCTATCCCACACTCACCAACCCGCTTGGCCAGGGTGGTGAGTTATTGCCAAACCCCTCCAAAATGACTCCACAACTTAAATCTTGGCCCTGCTCAGGCTCCGGCAGTTGGAGTGTACCTGGCCAAGGCAGCGGCCAGTACGACATGAAGGCAGAGGGTGTTAAGAATCCCCGGAGAACCGGACTAGGCTGCCGTCTGATGCTGACCTTGGCTACTTATAATGGACGCTCCCTATCTTCTGATTCAAGGCTTCTTGAATTGGAAGAAGAACTAGAAAGGATCAAGTGGGACATCGTCGGGCTAAGTGTAGTAAGGAGAAAAGGAGAAGATCTCATTGAACTGAAAAGTGGACATCTCTTCTACTATCGTGGGACTGATACTGGCAGAACTTGAGGTGTTGGATTTATAATAATCAAGAAATTGAAGCATAAAGTTGTAGAAGTTGAAAGTTCCTCTGACAGAGCTGCACGACTCGTTATCCAACTCTCGAGAAGATACCAGGTTCAGATTATTCAAACTTATGCACCCACCACAAGTCATCCTGAAGAAGAAATTAAAGAATTTTATGAGGAAATTCGTCATCTAAATAATAAAGGTAAGCAGCACTTAAAGATAATTATGGGAGATTTCAATGCAAAAATAGGGCAACGGCAACAGGTAAACTCGGTCACGGCAACAGAAATCAGCGTGGAAATACTCTCGTTGAGTTAGCAGAGGCAGAAGGGTTTTTCATCTTGAACTCCTTTTTCAAGAAAAAGCCACACAGGACATGGAGACATCCCAATGGATTGACAAGTGAAATTGATTTTCTTATGTGTAACAAAAAATTCGTCATAGAAGACTGCAGTGTGCTAAACAAGTTCAACACAGGTAGTGACCATAGATTGGTGAGATGTAAGATGCACCTCAACACTAAACTTGAAAGTGGCAAGCTCATAAGACAAACAAAATGTATTGACATAACCTACCTTAAAAAACACCATAATTCCTTCAAATTGGAACTGAAGAACATATTCTCTGTTTTAGAAGGCCTAACATCGGAAGAAGTGGATATTTCTGAAGTTGACAGAAAAGTAACCAAAGCTCTTATGGAAACAACAACAAAATTAGCTGGGTCTAAGAACAAGTTGCATATGAACGAATTATCAGGAAAAACCAAACTGTTGATGCAAAAAAGAAGAGAGATGAGGACAACTAAAGAAGATGTGACTTCCAAAGTGGAATATATAGAGCTATGCAAGACAGTAAGAAAAAGTATTACTGAAGACGTAAGGAAATTCAACTGTGAACTAGTAAGGAAGGCAATTGAAAACAACCAAAGCCTAAAGATAGCAAAGGGACGTCTCAGTAAGGGAAGAAAACAGATTATGTCACTGAGAAAAGAAGATGGTTCTGTAACAAGAAATAGAGGCGAAATTTTGACAAGAGTGAAATATTTCTACTCCAAATTATATGAAAGGGATGATACATGTACTCCAGACATCGTGAAAGGTACCAGTACCAGAGTTCTTCCAGTCCTCCCAGCAGACGTTGCACATGCAATCAAGAACATGAAGCGGGGAAAAGCTCCAGGAGAAGATGGAATCATTGTAGACATCATACAAGAAGCAAGTGGAGAAATCGGAACAGTACTCGTCCAAATTTTTACTCGATGCCTTAACGAAGGTAAGATTCCTGAGTATTGGAACAACGCTACAATGATCCTGCTACATAAAAAAGGTGACATTGAGGATCTCAGGAACTACAGACCTATCAGCCTCCTATCAGTGGTTTATAAAATCTTCACTAAAGTTCTTTCACACCGCTTGAAGGTAACACTGGACATGGCTCAACCGAGAGAACAAGCTGGATTCAGGAGTTGCTGCAGCACAATAGACCATATCCACGTACTGAGAGAACTAATTGAAAGAGCGAGGGAATATGAACTTCCATTGTGCATGGCTTTTATCGATTATGAAAAAGCCTTTGATCAGCAGTTAAAATGGACCTGAAATCAGCAGTTACAATGGACCTGAAATCCTGTGGTATTGAAGATGTGCACATTAATATTTTTAATAACATCTATGAAAACGCAAGTGCAAAGATTCGGCTGTTAGAAAATACAACACACATAAAAATTAGAAAAGGAGTGAGACAAGGTGACACCATATCTCCGAAGCTCTTTAATGCCACATTGGAAAATGTCTTTCAATCACTGAACTGGAAAAAAAGGGAATAAAGATTAATGGAGATTATCTAACCCACCTTCGTTTTGCTGATGACACAGTCATTTTTGCAACTACCCCATCAGAGCTGCAGAGTATGATCCAGGAACTTGCTGACAAGAGTAAAGAAGTGGGATTAAAAATGAACTTTCAAAAGACAAAAGTGGTGTTCAATGCTTTTACAAGAAATGAAGATTTATCGATTGATGGGGAAAAGCTGGAGATAACAGACACGTTCGTTTATCTTGGGCAGCAGGTATCAAGTGAGGGTCACATTGATGAAGAAATTAATCGGCGTACAAAACTTACCAGGAGAGCTTTTGGAAGAAACAGCAGAATTTTCAAGAGCAATATGCCATTATGTCTTAAAAGAAAAGTATTTGATCGATGCATCCTTCCAGTGCTTACGTATGGTGCAGAGACGTGGATCTTAACTAAAAGAGACATACAAAGGCTGCAGACAACTCAAAGCAGCATGGAGAGGTGCATGCTTGGTGTAACCAGGAGAGATAAGAAGAGGAACTCGTGGATCCGAAAAATGACAAGAGTGGAAGACATCATGATCAGAGTTAAATGCCTGAAATGGCAATGGGCTGAACATACTGCCAGAAGGACAGACCATCGATGGACAGCCAAAATTTTAGATTGGATTCCAAGGGTCAGGAAAAGACCCAGAAGAAGACCACATGGAAGATGGGTGGATGAAATTCGAAAGTATGCGGGAGTGACATGGAGGAGACTGGCACAAGGCAGACCGTTGTGGAGGAAACTTTGGGAGACCTTTGTCCAGCAGTGGATTGATATGGGTTGACAATGATGATGATGATATATATATATATATATATATATATATATATATATAATGCAACCGATAGCAGCGCCTTTAGTGGCGAAATGCAGAAGTTAGCCATTGCAAATCGAAAACGAAAAGAGATAGAACAAAATTTCCAATACAAAGTTGTAGAGCATCAATTATTTAGTAAAAAACGACATTTGTTTCACACGGATAAGATAAATTGTCTACTGAATAACCATACAATATACGAAATCGATGCGCACCGATTCGAATCGGCATATTCACATTTCGCAGATGTAGCCGTATGCAAATGCAGATTGTGACGTTGTACCGTATCTGCGATATAAAAACCAGTAGCAGATGTACCCTAGGTCTACGTACGCTGTGTGAGAATGGCTTGCTTGGACTTCTGGGCTTACAAAAAAAATCAGGTGTATGCAACAGCGCCTACACGTCTGCTGGATCTACGTCGTGGTGTTACAGATGCTTGCAATAGTGTGACACCTTCCATGCTGAGGAATGTGCATGCAGAGTTACTTTCACGAATACAAATCTGTATCGTGGGAAATGGCGAACTCTTCGAAGATACTCGACTTTAACGTTCTATCACTGTGCGCCAGTTTGCCTTTTCTGTTTTTGTTTTGTCTGACGTCATCAAACAGCCTGCACGACGAAGTACGAAGTACGCATTTATGAAATAAATTGTGTGTATTTGCTCATACTTACGACTGTTCCCTTCAAACGTTCACACAAAAGGTCGCGCATCGATTTCGGACATTTTAGGGTATTCAGACGACAATTTATCTTATCCGTGTGAAACAAATCTCTTTTTGTACTAATTAATTGATGCTCTACAACTTTTTAGTTGGAAATTTTGCTCTATCTCTTTTCGTATACGATTTGTAATGGCTAACTTCCGCATTTTGCCACTAGGTGCACCTTTTTATTTTTTTTATTGGAGGTTTAACGACCACCGTGAGCAACTCAATGCCTCACCGGGATTCGGGCCCGGACCCCTTTCGGACGAATGATCAGAGGCCATCGCTTAGACCACTGCGCCACCGGGGCGGCCTAGGGGCACTTACTATACCGTTATATCACTTGCATAACTGTACCTCTCTCCATTCGCAAGTTATTCCAGGCTTAAAGGACTTTCCAATGCGCCCTACATATATTACACTGCTGGACAATTGTTAAGGACGGATCATAAACGGCTATATAGCGCATAAAAAATTAAGTGTGGTTGGATGCCAAGTGAAATAAAATAATGTCAGAATGCCAGGACATTACAAGAAAGACAATTTATTGTGCTCTGAAATCCAGAAAGCTTTGGAACGTGTTCAAGGGACTAACAGGCCATTTTGTGCAGAATACGTAAACGTGAAAAAAAAATGCAATTACCGTCCGCAGTCGTTCCGGCGTAAGATGTCAATACGGGAGATGGCCACCATGGAGGGAGATGCAAGATTCCACACGTTGTGTCATGCTTTGCACAACATTATCAAGCAGCTGTTGGGGTAATTTTTCCCATTCCTCTGTCAGTGCACGGATGAGGGTGTCCTTGTTTATTAAATGGTATTGGCGACCAGCAAGACTCTTCCCCAAAGCATCCCACACATTTTCAATGGGATTCATATCTGGAGATCGTGCTGGCCATACGAGGCGTTGAATATCCTCGCTCTCAAGACACTCCTGGACAGCGACTGTTCGATGACATGTTGCATTGTCGTCCATGAATATGAATCTATCACCGACAGCACCACGGAACATGCAAACATAAAGCAGCAGAACATCATTAATGTATCGCTGGCCAGTCATAGTCCCAGTTGGAAGCAAATAGAGGGACATACGGCCATTGATCATGATGCCAGCCCATACCATGACACTACGTGTCGGATATCGGTCCCTTTCCTGTATGTTTGCTGGACAATATGCAGTACCACTATCATGCCAGATCAGTTGTCGTCGACAATCAAACGATAGACTGTATCTACTCTTATCGGAGAAGAGGACAGCAGACCAGTCGTTATCAGTCCAATTGCGATGTTGATGGCACCATTTCAAACGGGCGGTACGGTGACGTCTGGACAATGGGATGCACACAACAGGACGGCGGGCGTATAGTCCTCCTTCATGCAAACGTCTGGCGACAGTTTTTCGGGAGATCCGCTTGCCAGTAGCAGCCATAAACTGATTTGCTACCTCACTAGCTGTGCTGCGCCGGTGTCTTTTTGTTGATAGCACTATATACCGATTTTCTGCAGGCGTCGTACTGCGAACACGACCTCCCCCGTGACGTTTGCTACAATCTCCATTTGTTTGAAATAATTTCCAAAGCCTTGAAACAACACTGTGGCTGACGTCGAACTCCCTGGCAACATCTGTTATTTTTCGCACTTCTTCAATCTTGCCAATAATACGGCCATGCGTTGCTATTGTCGCTATTGTCATCCGTCCTTAGCAATTGTCCGGCAGTGTATTTTTGTGTGGCGCAGCTATATATGACTTGAGATTCTTGAAGCCTGAAGATACAGAGACTCAGCTTGTTTCATTTGCTGAAAGTGTAGCGCCACTGACTGTTTAAGGTAACCCATACGTAGCTGCTGATTATTATTATCATTGACGAATTATTTAACTGAAGTACTTTGAAAACGGATTAGATATGGTTTTTGTATATTGAAAAAAACTCTTTTCTAGTAGTTAAACCACCTAAGATTGCTCATTGTGTAATTAAGTTTTTGTGCTAGTTATGCGCAACATAACGGTTAGAAGCTACATTTACAAGAATTATAGATAATACGACAAGTAATGTTATAAGTGAATACATTAATTTAAAAAAACATTATACGTCACCCATAATTACAGTAGTGATCCTGCCTGTGCACAGCTTGGACAAGAGATCTAAGTGAGGACTTCTCGCCATTCTACTCAGTCAGTAATTAAACTCGTCTGATGCAAATTTTAATGTTTAAGATAATGAGAATAATGAGCATTTCAGAGAGTTGCAAATCCAAAACATAATTATATGCTTTTCTTTTAAAAGTTACTAAATTTAATATTCCAGTATTGAAACCGTTTCCGATGCAATAATGGCGAATGCATTCATTTTCTCAGTGCTTCACAATAGATGAACTGAACTAAAATCGGGGAAATATGGCTGTGAAAGGTGCTATATTTTTTAGCTATGCACTTGTGAAGTCAAGAGGCAAAAATGTTTGTCAAGGAGTTTGCCCTTAGAATTATAATTCATTCTTCTTCTACAATTTGAAAACTCTATCAGCTGTCATTATCATTAGTTGTTTGACAATTGCTCAAAAATTATTCTCGCTGCGGACAGGAGAAATAACACGAATGCGATAGAAAATGAATGACAATTCAATAAAGACGGCTATTGTGAATTTGAAGTAATAATGGATCAACGAGAAATACATTTGAAAATTATACTTACAGGTGATAGATTTCGGATAGCAATAGGGGGATCTAGTTATCCTGAGAATAATTTCATTACATTCTCCGGGCATTTATGTAACACCTCATACTTTGGTACTATTTCAATAACAATGGAATTAGCTAATCATGCAGCAATGGGATAAGGTTGAACAAGACTATGAATACTTGTTTCATTTCAAAAGGGACGGTTCATTTCAATATTTTCTGTCGAAATCTTCATAGCAGATATAATGGAATGCAACATAATTAAAACTGAAGCGGGCGTTCTTCTGGATAAGTGTTATCATGCAATTTACTTGCAATGCCAATATCAGTTAACGATATTAAGTAACGGCATCATAACGCAATATTATGTTGATTTAATTAATGTTAGGCAAGCTAGTAAGTTAATAAAAGTAGAGTTTGAATAATCACACGAAATGATGAATATTCTTCTCGCCTTGAGGTATTATATTCGAAATTAATTTTATCAACATACACAAGCACAAATTTACACAGATCCTTTGTTGTACATGTATAAATGTGTGTGTGTGTTTGTGTGTGTGTGTGGACATCCTTTCTTAAACAAGTGTAAATGAAATAGCCGCTTCCATGTACATGTAACAATACATAGTAAACATTTAGCAAACACTAAGTCGTGAGTTTAAAAGCTCGAGTATCAATCTTACAATCTTAATCAAGTTTATAAATAAATCAATTTTTCACGACCAATACATTTTCTCTTCACAATATACAAATTTATGGAATAACTTTGTTTTAATGCTTGAATAGATTTATCAGTTTGATATTTAACTTTAAATTAACTGTCTATTGTCTTAAACTTAATCTGGTGAACCCTTATTATTTCAATTCTCTCCTTACTTTGTTCGCAGCAGAAGCAGCCTTAATTAAACATTAATAAAATCTAATTCGACGCTTTCAAACGGACAGGGCTAGTGATGAGAAGGTACTTACAAGTTCAACGTCCGCTATATTTTATATCTCCCAGCACGCAAAGTTTTCGACTCGTCAATACGTTGTTTGTAAACAGCATGGTGAAATACACTTCAACCTACAGCGCAATAATTTTATACAACGTAACGTACGCCTCTATAGCATATCTCTCAGAAAATCAGCTCTTCGTCCCTAAACATAGTTTTCTGTCTACCAACATAGTCCTAATATATAGGTCTTATCAAACATAGGCTTATTTACCTGTTTGTCTGCACTTTGTGGATGTCAAATTTCAAATGCATGTCTGAAAAAAACCTGTAAAGGTACTTAGAAAATATTTAATGAAGAGAATCTAAATTTACATAAAAACTTAAAAATTCTAAAGGGAGCCCGAATTAAAAGCACACGTAATAACGATAATATTGCCTTTTAATATTCAACACATTGAAGGAAAAAAATCAAATAACACAGCATTTGGGAAGAATAGATGAAAATATTTTGCCGTAATCTATATAACGAATGGAAGTAGAGACAGATATAGAATTAACATTATCAGGCTGATGTAGGCACAAGATTTTTTGGTACTGTGGAGTAGCCACACGAGAGTTCCTTTTGCTTCAGTAAAAGATCTCACAAATATTTTAATGAAACTTCATGTGAAGCTGGTCAAAGAAATAGCAAAGAGGCATGGATTTCTGACTGTAGCTTTGAATGGATTATTAAGAAGTAACGCAATTTCCATATTTTTTCAATAAATAAGTAAATAAAATATTTAGAAATCACTTCCATGGTTTTATACAAAAACTGTATAAAGGAAAAGCATCTGCTGTCTTTAGAGGACTTGAGGGCCCCTTTTCGCAACCATACATATTAATATGGGAATGTGAAAGAAATATAATGAATGTATTTTTTAAATCAATGAGGATGAGGTGTTATGTATTTCAATTGCTTGAACATAATTACGCATCCTTCAAAATACAATGAACTAAAGGTGTTCTTTACCGGGACAAAGAAAAGATACATGTCATTTTTTAAATAAAAATCAAGAGAAAAATTTTGCATTACGGCATTGTATTAAGTATGGTTTTTATATTCAAGAGTAAACAGTTTAAGTAGTTTTATGTTTTCGTACCAATTTTTACGCTTTCCAACAGTAGGTTGAAGAAGCGCATATGCTCCAGCGTTGTCCGTCTGTCTCTCCGTGTGTCCGCACGATACCTCACGTAAATATCTTTCAATTTCTAATGAATTTTAGTATGTGGTAGGGGACAACCTGGGTACGAATGCTATTGAAAATGGTCGAAATGGGGTCAAAGGTTAGGACAAAGGACCGGGATCCATTCCATCGCCCTTATGCGTCATAACTTATGTGAAAATGCTTCGATTGAGACAAAACTTGACCATGTTGTTTTGAAGTTATACTGAACCGGTTCTGTTGAATATCATCGAAATGGATTCAAAGGTCAGGGCACAGAAGCGAGATTTATTCCACAGCCATTATCCTCATAACTTGAATAAAAATGCTTCGATTTCGACGAAATACAATACGTTGTTCCGTAACACTTCGGAAACGGTTCCGCCAAAAATGTTTTTTGTCAGCAATTGCGGACAGTGCGCATGCGTCAGATTCGTTAGCCATTATTTTCGCAGGATAACTTCCGTGAAAATTGCCCGATTTAGATGGGATTTTTAATTACAAAATGGCTTACGTGTGGTAGCTCTTGATAATAGAAATAGGTAACACGGGCACAAAGAGATTTAATTTTGATATATGTGAACCTCAAACGTTATGCCATAGTTTAGTCCCCTAAAACCAAGGCATTTTCCTATGATTTCTGGTATGTTGGGAAGTGTATCATAATCAATGCATTGCATGATTTTACTAACTTGTTTTTAAATGTATGGACTATTTATCATTAGAACGATTCTGCAGCACTTGTGACACGTGCACCGAATAGAGGTCCGTTCGCTAGCTGATTTTCATCCACGAGTAATATTTTCACAAGGTGTTCTGGAGATGTGGGTTGCACTTGGTTTTCTCCGTTATGTGTTGTACGCCGGTGAACGACGGTCACTAGAGATGGTATTGTAAAATTTAATGGTATTCGCTCCTGGCACGTGAAGAATTCCACGCAGACGCTCAGTCTTGATCACAACAGAGGTGCGATATGTATCTTTGGTCTGGAGCCGTTTATATGTACCTGTTCGTACATTGTTCCTATAAGCAACAGTCGCTAGCCAAAAATACACATATTTCACGCAGGGGAGCAAGTTGCGTTACCAGAAAAGTTCCCCGTACCAATGAACGTCATCTCAAGTGATTCATGATTGAAGGCTCTACCACATTTTTGTTCAGTGTTTATGAGCATCTCAGTCGTATTTATACTTCCTGTTGGAATGGTATAGGTGGAATAGCCGCATGGCCTGCATTTTCTCTAGAATTGAATCTACTGGATTTCTTCTGATGGATATAGCTTAAACGGGATGTGTAAGCTACCCATATTTCATAAAGAACAAGTTCTCCGCGAACAGATCGTGGATTGTTGTCAAATAATTTAGATACTTTAAAAACGTATCCCACAAGCCTGGCGCAGTGGTCTAAGCAATGGCTTCTGATCATTCGTCCGGAAGGGGTTCGAGTCCCGGTAAGGAATGGATGTTGTGTTTGTCTTACGGTCCTGACTCTCTCTCCCTTCCCTGGAACCAGTGGCCCTAAATTTGAGACGGGCGACTGATTATAGCCCATTGAGCTGCTCACGGTGTCTTTATCCAACTCTCGAGAAGATACCAGCCTAAGATTATTCAAGCTTATGCACCCACCACAAGTCATCCTGAAGAAGAAATTGAAGAATATTTTGAGGAAATTCGTCATCTAAATAATAAAGGTAAGCAGCATTTGAAGATAATTATGGGAGATTTCAATGCAAAAATAGGGCAACGGCAACAGAATGAAACTTCAGTAGGTAAATTCGGTCACGGCAACAGAAACCAGCTTGGAAATACTCTCGTTGAGTTTGCAGAGGCAGAAGGGTTTTTCATCTTGAACTCCTTTTTCAAGAAAAAGCCACACAGGACATGGATATATCCCAATGGATTGACAAGTGAAATTGATTTTCTTATGTGTAACAGAAAATTCGTCATAGAAGACTGCAGTGTGCTAAACAAGTTCAACACAGGTAGTGACCATAGATTGGTGAGATGTAAGATGCACCTCAACACTAAACTTGAAAGTGGCAAGCTCATAGGACAACCAAAATGTATTGACATAACCTACCTTAAAAACACCATAATTCCTTCAAGTTGGAACTGAAGAACAGATTCTCTACTTTAGAAGGCCTAACATCGGAAGAAGTGGATATTTCTGAAATTAACAGAAAAGTAACCAAAGCAGCAACAAAATTAGCTGGGTCTAAAAACATGTTGCATGTGATATGGAAACAGCAACAAAATTAGCTGGGTCTAAGAACAAGTTGCATGTGAACAAATTATCAGGAAAAGCCAAAATGTTGATGCAAAAAAGAAGAGAGATGATTACAACTAAAGGAGATGTGACTTCTAAAGTGGAATATATAGAGCTATGCAAGACAGTACGAAAAAGTATCAATGAAGACGTAAGTAAATTCCACTGTGAACTAGTGAGGAAAGCAATCGAAAACAACCAAAGCCTAAAGATAGCAAAGGGACATATCAGTAAGGGAAGAAAACAGATTATGGCACTGAGAAAAGAAGATGGTTCTGTAACAAGAAATAGAGGCGAAATTTTGACAAGAGTGAAAGATTTCTACTCCAAATTATATGAAAGGGATGATACATGTACTCCAAACATCGTGAGAGGTACCAGTAACAGAGTTCATTCAGTCCTCCCAGCTGAAGGTGCTCATGCAATGAAGAACATGAAGCGGGGAAAAGCTCCAGGAGAAGATGGAATTACTGTAGACATCATACAAGAAGCAAGTGGAGAAATCAGAACAGTACTCGCCCAAATTTTCACTCGATGTCTTAATGAAGGGAAGATTCCTGAGGATTGGAACAACGCTACAATGATCCTGCTACATAAAAAAGGTGACATTGAGGATCTCAGGAACTACAGACCTATCAGCCTCCTATCAGTGGTTTATAAAATCTTCACTAAAGTTCTTTCACACCGCTTGAAAGTAACACTGGACATGGCTCAACCGAGAGAACAAGCTGCATTCAGGAGTGGCTACAGCACAATAGATCATATTCACGTACTGAGAGAATTAATTGAAAGAGCGAGGGAATATGAACTTCCATTGTGCATGGCTTTTTTCGATTATGAAAAAGCCTTTGATTCGGTGAAACCATCAGCAGTTACAATGGCTCTGAAATCCTGCGGTATTGAAGATGCATACATTAATATTAATTAATAACATCTATGAAAATGCAAGTGCAAAGATTCGGCTGTTTGAGAATACAACACACATAAAAATTGGATAGGGAGTGAGACAAGGTGACACCATATCTGCGAAGCTCTTTAATGCCACATTGGAGGGTGTCTTTCAGTCGCTAAGCTGGAAAAACAAGGGGATACATTTTAATGGAGAATATCTAACCCACCATCGTTTTGCTGAAGACGTAGTCATTTTTGCAACTACCCCATCAGAACTGCAGCGTTTGATCCAGGAACTTGCTGACAAGAGTAAAGAAGTGGGATAAAAATGAACTTTCAGAAGACAAAAGGGATGTTCAATGCGTTTTCAAGAAACGAAGATTTATCGATTGATGGTGAAAAGCTGGAGATAACAGACACGTACGTTTATCTTGGACAGCAGATATCAGGTGAGTGTCACATTGATGAAGAAATTAATCGGCGTACAAAACTTGCCTGAAGAGCTTTTGGAAGAAACAGCAGACTTTTCAAGAACAATATGCCATTATGTCTTAAAAGAAAAGTGTTTGATCAATGCATCCTTCCAGTGCTTACGTATGGTGCAGAGACCTGGACCTTAACTAAAAGAGACATACAAAGGCTGCAGACAACTCAAAGCAGCATGGAGAGGTGCATGCTTGGTATAACCAGGAGAGATAAGAAGAGGAACTCGAGGATCCGAAAAATGACAAGAGTGGAAGACATCATGATCAGAGTTAAATCCCTGAAATGGCAATGGGCTGGACATACTGCCAGAAGGACAGACCATCGATGGACAGCCAAAATTTTAGATTGGATTCCAAGGTACAGGAAAAGACCCAGAAGAAGACCACATGGGAGATGGGTGGATGAAATTCGAAAGTATGCAGGAGTGACATGGAAGAGACTGGCACAAGACAGACCGTTGTGGAGGAAACTTGGGGAGACCTTCGTCCAGCAGTGGATTGATAATGGTTGACAATGATGATGATGATGATATCCAACAATGAATATGAAGTCTGTTATCATGTTATTTTGTTGTCCATGCAAGTCACTGCGTTTGAATTATTGAAGCGTTTTATTATTCTGTTTGCAGTTTGATGTATACTTTCTTCAAAAAGCTGTCTGGTAGAAGTGCGAAAGCTTGGAAGCTTGTATTTCTACTTTACGCAAATAAATTCGGTTTATCAGTATAGTTTTATTATTTTAAGAAGACTCTGCTATTCGTGGATTGTTGCTGAGGCGACCACCTTTGATATACCCATAGCGATGCAGGTATGCACAACAGTATTTATCGGTCTCTTGCCTTGTGCTGTAATAATTGAAATATATAAAAAAAAAAACTTCACGGATATCCTTTCTTACATTCTCCGAAAGTACCACGCCTGTAGTGCAGTCTCATGCCTGACCGTTTGTCCGAGATGTGCCCAGGTCTAAGTCCGAGTCCTGAATGAGACATCGGTGGTGTGTTTGTTTTCTAGCAATGAGTCTCTCCCAGTGGCCTCAAATAACGGAAGACTGACTCCAGCCAGTATAGTGTTGCCCACTGTGTTAGCTGAACCCCAGAATGAAATAGAACTTTGAAAATGCATAGGAAGAGAAGCGTTTCCAGCTCAATGTTGATAAGAACTGTTCTCAATACTATGCGTATTACAATACGATACCGAAGTTTGCTTGGAAGTTTTGGAAACACACTATTCTGTTCCGTCTTCTTTCTAACCTTTGAAACGTAGTTCTTATCTATTCGTCTTATTCAGCCTTAAGGATTTTATTTCTCATGCGCATCAGTTTTCGAAAGATTTCTTTGGTTCTAATGCGTTACAACTCCTTTCGGGGATTACATAAATCATCTCTGTTGAAATGTTTCTGTCATATTTGTTTTTTTATTTTCCATATGCACTTCGTGCAAATACATAAAACTCAAAACTAAACGCATATCGTCATTAAAAGAAAAACGTCGTATCACTTTATTGGTTTTCACACGAAGTAAAGGAAGTAATGAAAGCAGATTCTGGAGATGAAAGAAATAAAAAGCCTCTTCTTTCCGTTTTCTCAAAACACAGGAAATTCCCTTGAGACGGAGTTCGGCACATAGGATTTGTTACCCAATAAATACAAGGTCGACCTCCGGTAGAAATAATACTTGAGCCCCTAAGCTTATCACACCATCAACAGATTCTTCGTTCGAAATCCTATTTGACTGTCTGCCAATATACTTCCTTTGTTTCTTTTATACATCCTTTCGCCACGCACGTAGCAAGGTGGAAAAAAATAACTGATTTTCTACGAAATATAATTAGATGAAACAAGCAGTGCTGTTAAGATTTTGCAACCTAAATTGGCTTTTCTTCTGCATGGGTTACTTTATGCTCAGCTTGTGTCAGGGAAACAGAATGGTAGATAAAAGATTCAGCTTTGCTGGACACAAGAGCTTTTTTTGCCTTGCTCTGGGATTTAAAGGATTTAAATGTTATCTGCGTCACACATGCAATGCAGTGAAAAAGCTATTTTGCCATGTCTGTGTACTCCACTCGGAAAAGCTGGGCCGCAGGATTAACCCTTTAAGCGGCCGATGCATCTGAACCAATTGAAACAAAACTGTTGATATATATATATATATTTCTGCCCTCTTGAAACAAAACTGTTGATATAGTGGCCGGGTTATACGAAAGCTACGGCAAAACTATTTCTTTCCCTTTCTCATCTCCGCAGAATCGACTATATATCCCTCTCTGGCAGTAAGAGCTCCCTTATGGTCTTTAGTTTTGCAGTCTCTAGTATGATTTCATTACAGTGCTTTATTTTCTGCTCCATGACCCAAAGAATGACTGGAAAGAGCTAATCTCCCTGACACTGACATCATGCTACTGGGTAGAAGCAAGTAACTCAAACATATTGTCTCTCCTTTCTTATGTTTTCCGCCATTTTTGGAATATTTTCAGGAGAAAAAGTAATATCACAGGAAGAATTAAGGAAAATCCTTCCCCTTAAATGACAATTTTGAATGACAAACCTTAAGAGAAATGCAATGCTTTCTGTTGTGCAGGTTCACTCGTTCGTGTAGAGTTCGCCCCACTTATTAGACAGCGATTATATATATATTCGTTCGAGCTGATTTCACACAATTTTTGTGACCCCGAGCTAATTCGTTTCAGCCGGTTAAAGGGTTAAAGTAGCTGTGTATTTTACCACGGTGCTTCCAAAAGTCATTGCCATTTTCTGACAGTTGATAAAAACTTGTACAAATGCATAAACTTAAAACCAAAATTTTCGAAATAGAGCCCGTCGTGCTCTGTGGCTCTACACCATCGCGATGCCATGTCTTGAATCTCGTTAAGAAACAACTCCTTCGGTTTTGAGAAGAAAAAGGCTGAGTTCCAAATTTCAACATCATGGATGTTTTAGAAGTGTTTCCCACGTAGACAATGTGCCACGAACCGGAATTCGTACACTGTTAAAAATTCGTACTTAGGAATAAGCGAAAGGTACTTGTTTTTGAGTACATACAGGTAAGCAATTGTGAGTATATCTGATATTTTTAATTAGCAATATATGAACTTGTTTTTGAGTACATATATTTCAAATATGTATACTCAAAAAAATCCATATATATTCAGGCACAGGAACTGAAGGAAGTTAGAGCGAATCTAGCGATTCTGACAGGATAGTTAGTTTGTAAGTGTGAGATAGCACACTAGATGGCGCCACCATACAATTTTACACATAGAAGGTAGAGAGAAATTAGGAATGAGCACCTTAATATGTAACCGGCGGATTTCTACCAGGGGACCGTCACTTAACGTCCTCGTCCGATGCACGGCGGATATTTAGCGATTGTTAGAAATTCACATCACCACGGATATACTCCAGGTTCAAGCCTATCAGGCTAGGTTTGAATCTGGGGTCCTTTCATCGTTAGTCTGAATCTTTAACCACTAATCTATCAGCGGCTCGATTTCAAATTTCATATAATATGTAGAAGAGTTTAGGAAGGGAGTGTCTGACCCCAGCCGCAGGTCTTAAACAACCCTTAGAAATAGGAAGCTAGGAGATTTGGGCTAGAGTGCCCGATAGAAAAGTGACACGGAAGCGAAGTAAAAAGGGGGAGGAAGTCGCCCTTATTTATTACTGGGGGGGCAGTACCCAGGGCTCGACTACTTAACGTGCCCATCCGACGCACGACGGATATTTAGTGGTTCGAGCGTTCGTACCTGCCTGGGATCGAACCGGAGGTATTCTCCGTTACAGTCACGAATGTTGACCACTAGACCACCCGCGGCCCGATATGAAATTTCAGAGATCAGATCAGATCACATGTAGAGAATTTTAGGAAGGGAATGTCTGACTCCAGGTCTTAAACAACCCTTAGAAATAGGAAGCTAGGAGATTTGGGCTAGAGTGCCTGATAGGAAAATGATACGAAAGCGAGGTAGAAAGGGGAAGGATGACGCCCTTATTTATAACCGGGGGGAGGGCAGTACCCGCGGTCCGACGGCTTAACGTGCCAGTCCGACGCACAGCGGGTATTTAGTAGTTCGAACGTTCGTACCTGCTCAGGATCGAACCTGAGGTTATCTCCATGGCAGTCACAAACGCTAACCACTAGGCCAAATATATCAAATTTGAAATACGTGTACTCCATACATACTCATTTATTCATGGTTTTAACTGGAAGTATATTATTCGATGGCACATCTGGGATAACAGATATACTCGTTGTCACATGCTGGGCAAATGGACAGCACAATTTTATGGCAAATATAGTGATAAAGAGGCAATATATAACGTTATTTTTAATACACCACAATATGAATATTCAAGAAACGCATATAGCGTATTAAATCCGTTCATTTCTTATGTTGTAGTAATCACAGAGATTCGCCAAGCTTTCGCACTACCGTTGCCTTGAAAAAGCCTCCCAGTGGAGTGCGAAAGCTTGGCGAATCTCTGTGATTACTACACTATAAGAAATAAACGGATTTAATACACTATATGCGTTTCTTGAAGCAATATATTATTTATGAGTTTGACAGAAATATAGTTAATGTGAAAATGTACGCAAAGATACTTTATACATAATTAAATTATGATCAGTGACTTTGTTGTACTAATTATTTGTGTGTCACATTTGTTAAACAATTTCGCTTGAAATCTATAATATCTAAAATAAAGTAATACGAGATTATATTTATATTTATTGACGCAGTTATTTGTAAGTACGTATGGTTACTTATATTTGAGCATATCATGTACTCGTTTACGATACAATTGTATTTAAAAACAAGTTAGTAAAATCATGCAATGCATTGATTATGATACGCTTTCCAATATACTAGAAATCATTACGCAAGCTATTACTCAAGTTATGAGGAAAATGGCTGTGGAATAAATCTCACCCCTGTGCCCTGACCTTTGATCCATTTGGATGATATTCAACAGAACTGCTTCAGTATATCTCCGAAATAACATGATAAAGTTTTGTCGCAATCGAAGCAATTATACGTAAGTTATGATGCATGAGGGCTATGGAATAGATCCCGCTCATGTGTCTTAACCTTTCACCCCATTTCGCCCATTTTCATTCGTCCCCAGGAAGGTCCCTACAACATACCAACATTTCATCCAAATCGAAACATTTTTACGTGAGTTATGACTCATAATGGCGATGGAAGTGATTCGGCTCCTATGTCCTGACCTTTGACCCCCATTTCGTCAATTTTCAACAGGGTTTGTCCCCAGGTGGTTTCCTATCACATACTAAAATTTAATAGAAATCGAACCTGTTTTACGCTAGTTATGACGCATAAGAGCAGTAGAATAGATTCCGCTCTTATGTCCTGACCTTTGACCTCATTTCGTTCAATTTCACAAGGATTCCTTCCCAGGTGTTCCCCTACCACATATTAAAATTTCATTGAAATCGAACGATTTTTACGCAAGTTATCGTACGGACGGACATACGCACACAACGCGTGACGTAATAAGGCAGATGGGAATCGCGACCATCTGCTGGCAAGACTCTGACGTCATAAAACTTTTATAGGATCCACAAACAACGCGTGACGTAATGAGATAGATGGCATGACCGCGCGCCAACATCTTATGCGGCGACGCCATGACACCACACTACGAACTTGGTAATTCGGGATGGTTATTTAAATCACTAAAAACAAATTTTCTTAAAGTCGAGATCAAGCTAAATCGATTTCTAGTACCAGAAAACGGTAGGTTAACGACTTTCATCAAAGTCCTTAGAACCGTTTTCAAAATAAAATTTACATACATAGAAGAATTTCTCCTTTAAGGTGAACGTCAAGTAATTTTGCTTCCTGTACTTCGAATGGAAAAAGTTCTGTACACATTTTTTTCCCAATTAATGCGTTTCCAAGGATGAAACTTTGAACATCGATTAACATATCTTCATTTTATAACTTGGAATACTTAATATTTTCTAAAACATAACCATAATTACGCAATCCAACAATTTTTTGTCTGCTGACGTTATGAAAATTCAGGTCGCGCCATCTTTTTTCTGGATAATTAATGCGTTCACAAGGATGAAAATTTGAACATCGATTAAAATAGCTTCATTTTATCACTTGCAATACTTAATATTTTTTAAAACATAATCATAATTATGCAATCCAACATTTGTTTGTCTACTGACGTCATGAAAATACAGGTCGCGCCATCTTTTTTCTGGACAATTTATGCATTCACAAGGATGAAAATTTGAACATCGATTAAAATAGCTTCATTTTATAACTTGGAATACTTAATATTTTCTAAAACAGAACCATAATTATGCATTACAACATTTGTTTGTCTACTGACGTCATCAAAGTACAAGTCGCGCCATCCTTTTTCTGGTTTCAACACCACCAAAGGAAAAGTTATTGATTTTTAATGTAATTATGGTTATGTTTTAGAAAATATTGAGTATTTCAAGTTATAATAAAGTTATTTTAATCGATGTTCAAATTTTCATCCATGGGAACACATTAATTGTGAAGGAAATGTGTACAAAAGTTTTTCCATTGGAAGTATAGTAAGCAAAATTACTTGACGTCCACCTTAATAATATGTGATAAGAGCGATGGAATGGATCGCATTCCTATGTCCTGACCTTTGACTCCATTTCGTCCACATTCAATAGGGTTCGTCCCCAGGTGGTCCCCTACCACAAACTGAAATTTCATCGAAATCGAACCATTTTTACGCACGTTATGACGCATAAGGGCAATGGAATGCATCCAGCTCTTATGTCCTAACCTTTGACCCCACTTCACCTATTTTGAATAAGATTCGTCTCCAGGTGGTCCCCTACCACATACGAAAATTTAATTGAAATCGAACCATATTTACGCAAGTTATGACGCATAAGGGCAATGAAAGGATCCCGCTCCTACATCGTGACCTTTGACCCCATTTGTCCTATTTTCAATAGGGTTCGTCCCATGGTGGTCCCCTACCACATACTAAAATTTCATCGAAATCGAACCTTTTTTACTCCAGTTATCGTGCGGACGGACGGACGGACAAAGTTGGAGCATATACGCTTCTTCAACCTACGGTTGGAAAGCGTAAAAAAACACGATGGAGTTCAGGTTTTCATTTTTAAGTAGATTTTTTTAACAGTGTAATGTAGTGGAACACAGCAAGTTTCTGGCACGTCACTGGATTGCCGAATTCTGCCACAGGAGGGCGTTCCATGTCAAGCGGTCGCAAAATGGCGACTTTCGACCGTGCAAAGCGAGCACGCTGTGCGTTGTGGTTCGAGGAAAGAAAAACTGCGACACATATACAGAGAAATTTTCGCTCGCAGTATGGCGAAGAACCTCCGAGTAGGCGTACCATCTAAGGACGGCATAATAATTTTGTGAAAACGAACAGTTCTTTTCGTCATCCGATGTAAAGAAGTAGGTCGCGTGACTCCAATGCTGTTGTCGACAAAGTGCGTAAGAGCTTCGTAAGAAATCCTCAAAAGTTAACGAGACATGTGTCTCAGAAAACTTGCATTCCACGTGTGACTATGCGTCGCGTTCTGCGACATCGTCTGCATTTCAGGCAGTATAAATTTGCCATCATGCACCAGCTGAAGACCGACGATGGTAAGATGCACGAATGTTTCTCTACAGAAATGATCAGTCGGATATAAGAAAAATGAGGACTTTCTGGAGACGATAATTTTCAGTAACGAGTGCACTTTTCACGTAAGTGATCAAGTCAACGCACATAACTGTAGAATTTGGGGAAGCGAACATCCACACACCACCATAGAACATGTTCGTGACAGCAAAAAAATTAACTGTTTTTGCACCATGAGCATGAAGAAAGTGTACGGACTCTTCATTTTTGCTAAGTCCACCGTTACTGTTGTTGTGTATCTCGATACGTGGCAACAGTACCTCATTTCGAAATTAGATGAAGATGACCACGACGGATGCTTACACGTCGAGCAAAGCTAAACGACTTAAGGTCGTACCTAAACATTCCATTTCCCAGGTAGGAGGTGAGCCTATAGCATGGCCTCCTGGTTCCTCCGACCTTACACCGCTAGATTTGTTCTTGGGGTGTTTACTGAAGATCGTGTATATGCATCAGCACTATTAACTAATATCGATGAGCTGTGTACAAAAATTACTGCCGCCATTGTTGCTGTTACGCCTGATATGCCGCATGTGGCGGAAAATTGACTACAGATGGGACGTATGCAGAATTACTGGAGGCAGTCACATTGAAAATGGATGCTATGTGATGAATCTTCAAATATTACTCTACATTTCCACAGTAAGACTAATTGTTCAGCTATTTCTATTTCCTTTCTATTGTCTTGCAAAGTTGTATACCCTCTTTTGAAACACCCTGTGCTTTGTATCTTTTAGACCAACAGAGTACATAACTACTTTGGATCTCTTGAGCCAGCTGCAACCTCATTGAGTGCGTAATGTTACTAGTATACAGAGGTACTTTAAATATGTGATCCTACTAGCATATGATTTGAATTTCTTATGCAACTGGTTTGAAACTGTTAAGTCACAAGTGTGTATAGCCATTTTGAATCAGTTAAGCCACTTGCAGATGACTTGAATCTGTTAAACTACTAGCATACAAAGCTATTTTGAATCTTAAACCACAAGTAGACAGAACTGTTTTGAATCTTTTAATAATCTTGCAGCTTTTTCGAATCTGGTATTTCCTGCCCAGGTGGCGTAGTGGTCTAAGTAATGGCTTCTGATCATTCGTCCGAGATGGATGCGGGTTCAAATCGCGACAAGGCGTGGCTGTTGTGTTTGTCTTACGGTGCTGGCTCTCTCCCTTCCCTGGAACCAGTGGCCTTAAATTAGGGACGGGCGACGGTTTATAGCCCACTGAGTTGCTCACAGTGGTCGGTAAATCTCCCTTTATAAAAACTAATATCTTGTATCAAGCAGATTATGCCTGAATCGCCAATTTTACTGTTCAATACGTAACATCATCACATCAGAAAACTCAAAAATTAGATCGCCCTGGACGGTAAGCAAACTCGCGTCCTTCGATTTCCGTTAGAGCATGCTATTCGTTTGAGAATGTAACTTTTCAGGTGTTCTGAAATGATGATGCCTACGTATTGAACAGTAAAACTGGCGATTCATGAGTACACACTGTGTATCTGATTGTAAGGTTGATAATCCTGACATTGTTCTAGGTAATTAATGAATACTATTTCTGCCGCCCGTGTGGCGAAATGGTCTAAGCGCTTCCTTCCGACCATTCGTCCAAGAATAATGTGGTTTCTAATCCCGATGAGGCATGGATGCTGTGTTTGTCTTACGGCTCTGGCTCTCCCCATTCAATGGAGCTAATGACCCAAAATTAGGGACGGGCGGCTGCTTGTAGCTTATTGAGTTGCTCACAGTATTCGTTAAACCCCCTACCAAAAGAATATTTCTTGCAGGGAATCCATATTCTTTTGAATCTGTTAAACTACCGGGCCGCCCCGGTGGCGTAGTGGTCTAAGTGATGGCTTCTGATCATTCGTCCGAACGGAGCCTGGGGACTTGAAGCTAAGTTTGGGATCGTTCGACGATTTGAAAATTCAAATAGTGGCAAAAGTCATAGGCCTATGAATGTTGTATTTAAGGAGGTGCTTTGATATGTTAGCACATTTTCGAGATATTGAAGTAGGGAACCACTTTTGACACGTTTACCCTATATATCAGTAGTATATAATAATACAAAAAAAAATGTTGAAACCAAACTGGCAAAATAAAACACATTTTTAACCTCATTGTGTAGTTTTCTGGACACGATATCATTCCGAATCACTGAAGGAATACCTCAAATCTCCAATGTAAGCCCATGAACGATGGGTAAGCACATGTTTATAAACTAATGAGGAACGTCATCGTTAAATTTGTATACCAGTAGCTGGAAAAATTAAAAACTAATGGGAATATTACGAAACTTTTGATGTTGATGACTCATATACTACCCATTAATAATTCAACAGTTTATTACAGTTGTGTATTTCATTACAATTCGTGTTGTACGACAAAAAAAAAAAAAAATCCGTCGGCTTTTTCAACCGTGCATGGAACGGATTACGGACTAGTGTTTTTTTGCTTCCCTAGCAATGCCATCTTTAATTACTGCAAACCACAACAAATATTTTTCTGTTAGCATGAGAAGACTAATTAAAATAATTCCCCAATATCTGTGTCACCATCTGGTGTTGTAAATGAATATTCTAATTATTTCTAAACATAATATAAACCCTTTTGATAAAAAAAGTAATCGCTACTAATAAAAAAAGTAATACTGGAAGACTCTGGATTCGATTCCCGGCTGCCACCGGGAATCGAACCCAGAGTCTTCCAGTTACGCGCCGGACATGCTTACACTGCGCCAAAACGGCCTCGAAATTCTCCAGACTCACATACGACAAACTGACAAACACCTGTGTGCGGGGTTCCAAAAAAAGCAACATGCTAGGTGTTTGGCAGTTTGTCGTATGTGAGTCTGGATAATTTCAAGGCCGCTCTGGTGCAGTGGAAGCATGTCCGGTGCGTAACTAGAAGACCTCAGGTTCGATTCCCGTGGCGGCCGATGAAAATTTTTCCGTGACTCACTTATAAACGTAGAGAGAGCGATGACTTCTATTTGATGTTCCTAATCCACGTCAACTGTGTACACTATCTACCAACAAGTAATTGGACACCTGTGATAGCAAAGAAAAACTAAGTTTATTCACCTTCAATAGTTGGTGGAGCCTCCACGAGCGGCGATTACAGCTGCGACCTTCCGGGGCATCCTCTCAACCAGTCGTTGTACGACGGCTAGAGGTATTTTCTTCCACTCGGCTTGGAGAAAACAGGTCAGTTCCTTCACCGATTTCAGACGGTGGGGGCACCCCTCAAGTCGACGCTTCAACTCGTCACAGGGGTGTTCGATAGGGTAAAGGTCCGGGCTCTGCGCAGGCCAATCCATTCGATTAACCCCATTGTCACCATACCAAGCCATGGTGGACCTCGCAACATGACAGGTGGCATTGTCATCCTGAAAGTAACATGGGTCCACCCCGTGAAACTGCCACAACGTAAGAAGCGCATGGTCATCCAAAATGGTGCAGTAGGTCTCGGTGTTGAGTCTACCAGGAATTCCGACCAAGTGTCTCGTGCCATACCAGGAGAAACACCCCATAGCATAATTCCACCGCTGCCGAACTTCACAGTTGGCACAATACATTCCGGCATAAGGCGTTCTCCAGGCAGACGCCAAACCCAGATCCTGCCATTCGAACGGTAGAGGGTGTACCTTGATTCGTCGCTCCAGAGAACCTGTTTCCACTGTTCAACGGTCCACTGTCGACGTTCTTTGCACCACGTTAACCGAGCAGCGCTATTGGACTTGATGAACAAAAGCTTGTGGGCGGCAGCACGTCCATGATAACCGAGGAGATGTGTTTCCTTACGGATGGTATTCATCGGAAGAACACTCCCAGATGTCTGTTGAAACTCCTCGCGGATGTATCCCATCGATGTGGTGCGGTTCTTCAGAATTTCTCTGGACAGCACCCGTCGGTCTCTAACTCCCAGTTTTGTGGGTCTGCCGAATCGGGGCACATTCCGACAGTCACCTCTTATCTTCCACTTGCCAATCATGTAGGTTACTGTCGATTTTGGGTACTTCAACTCACTGGATATGTCACGTATGGATAGGCCATTTCTTTGATACCCGACAATTACACCTTTCTCGAAATCAGATAGCTCCGAACTGCGTGGCATCTTGCATGCGACTGGTTGCGTTGTTGTTTCTAACACGATATTTAACGGCGGCGGCCGTTACGTGCATCAGGACCGCAGATATTGTCGATTGCAGGGGTGTCCAATTACTTGTTGGTAGATAGTGTATGTATCACCCTTTTGATATCTACGAAACTTCGTTTTATGGTTGTTACGTTATAATATAAAATTTTGAAAAGAAAATGTTGGAGCAATATTCTGTGTTATAAGTTGTTTCAGTTTATTTTTAATGAGGGTAAATCCAGTCCCTTTCACATACTTACTAAGGATGTATATACACTAGAGGGAGCATAAAAGCGAACAAAATAATATCTTTAACGATTTTAAATTTCGAGGAAGTCATAGCAAAGACGAAAATCCAGACCAAACAAAATAAGAAGCTCAGAGCAGTGATATCGAATGCCACTATAAGCTAAAGTAGAATGTAGAGCTTTCTGCTCTATTTAAGGAAATATCCTGATCTTTTCATGTCCTCTTGCGAGACAGGAATGCATTCCTTTGAGTCTTTTGAAGGCGTCGTTCTTTGAAAATCCAGTACTGCTGAAGGAGAAAAATGTCAGATAAAGCATGCACTTCTATAACCCACGCATCGAAAATTCATCGCGCCCGAAAACATGTTTTATCTGTCGGATCTATTTTTGGTGTTGTAGCATACCGACTACATATTATTTTAAGAGAAGCGGAATTGCTAAGATTTTTGTGTAAGAAACGACACTGAGTATTGACGCCTACGAAAGTGGCTTTACTTCTAACGGCTTTCGCCTCAACACCGTAAACCTGATATAAAAAAAAACCGTCTGTCTGTGTATTAAATAAAACGATTTGCGGAAGATTTCACCCATGAAAATATCGAGCGATGTAATCATATGGCACAAGAACTGGAAATCAAGAATTGAATTGTGTTGACGAGGAACGGCAAATAAAACTTTCGCTGAATTCTTCATTAAAATGAAATCTGTGTTACGTGGCGCAATTTGGTTTTCTGAACTTTTACATGACACCTTTTTGTGAGGAAATTTCCTGTAGAACTCGAGAAAATAGAGACTAGAAAAGCAAAATGCAAAGCATCAAAGGCATTATCTTACGTAACTGAAAGTGGCAGAGCTTTGCTTCTTCTCCTATCACATTCCCTGATAATGGAAGTTGACAGCTTCGCAGAGTTCCATGACATCAGAAGCTTTCAGTTGTGCGATAGATCATATAATACAGAATGTGATGAATGGCTTCTCATATCTCTTTTTGTTCAAATTCCCCCAGTAAAGCTATGTTTTATCTCACACACGGTACAGTTTTACCTCTCCTACACATTAACCTAATAAGCTGCAAGATTCCCGATGAGATTTGTTTCTTTCACATCCAGATTAAAATTTTGTAAAATAACACTTCCCACCTTCAAATACTCGATGAGAGTTGTAGTCATACTTTTTTTATATCATTTGAATGGAATACATGCGATGCAACAATGCCGTGAGATCAAACTCTTCGAAGCGCAGGACGTAGATGTAATATTTCAGTCCTTTTAATATGTTTTTAATTAGCCACTCAGTATAGGATTCCACATATAATGCTCATATTTTTCGGTTGGTTGGTTGGTTAATTGATTTTAATGGCGCAAGGGCCATGGTTGGCCAAAGAACGCCAAACAAAGGACATCAAAACAAAACAAAATCAATAAAAAACGTACACAAGGTTAAAAACAGGCTGATATTTTTCGGTTTATAAGTCGATGTGGAGTATAAAGTTGAATGGGTTATATTTTTCATTTTCATTACCTTCCTTCAGAGATAAGTCGATCTGGAGTGTAGGACGAGACTCAAATATATACAGTTAGCGTTCTAAAATTCTGTACCTATACTTTTATTGCTGTAATAAATATTAAAAGGAAAAGAATGTCAGATAACTTCCGAATTTTTATTTTTGGCAAGAAGTAGAATTTCGTAAGATAATTCTTGCTTACGAACTGTATTACTCGGAATTGGGCTCAGAAACAGCTCTCACAAGGCCGATAGATAGCACGTCAGCACTCAATCCTCAACATCCATCTCGCTCGGTACCAGTTAATAGTGCTGTGCTTTGCAGCGATATTATCTCCCCTTCGTTTTGTAGCGGTAAATTGCATCGATGTGTGTTTTACTCAGCACCACAACTGCCAACAGGGAGCAATTCGTTCTCTTACGGTCGTTCCTTGAAAAAAGCTATAAGAATGGGCACAGTGAGCGCTCATGTGCTGCCATCTGTCTGCCGATTTGCCATCATTATATCTAGCTCGGAAGCGGAATTCGGAAGGAATGCTTCCAGCGTGATCGCGATGGGGATGAAATTAAAATACGATAGCTGCCAGTCGATATCGGTCATGGCGAATTCAATGATATTTCTGTTGAGCAGAAATATCCAGTTCAGCAGCTTTTAAGCAAGTGCTTAATAAACGAAGAATTACATTTCGTTCAGTTTTCGAATTGGTTCCTTACGAAGGTAATACTGCCTTTCGGACCATCAGATCACGACCGAATTTCAGATAATTTTGGTTTTCCTCATTGAGAAATTCCAATGACCATCACAAGATAAGTCGAAGTGGTGTATAAGTCGAGACCCGTATTTCTGAAGTAAAATATCCCTCTTACACGCCGAAAAGTGCGGATATATGACAGTTTCTATTTTAATTATTCCGTTCCAGTACATTCTTTAAGAATAATTATGACGAAGCTTGCATTAAAATATTTCAAATATAGGAATCTTCATCGAAAAAGGCGTAAGACCAAAAGCTCTGGAGTAATATTTTTTTTTCAAATATACCTTGAAGAACTTTTATTCAAATCCGTATCGGAACTTTTCGGAACTAGATAATTGACAGTTATTATTCCATAAGCGAGCGAGAGAGATATTACATATGTGTGCTTTCTAGTTTGAGGATCAAAGATTTTCAGGATTCGCAAAACATGCTAAAATTAGTAATTAATCAAAAACCTGACACTACCTTCCAAAAGAAAACGAAAAAAAAAAAAAAAGAAGCCCCTTAAATTTCAATTTTTTGTTATCCAAATATTAGGTGTGCAACTTAATTTTCGGCCACAGGCACGACACATTAAGAGCAAATTATAGCAAATCGAATACTTACCTAATCAGGAAAATAATCCCCGTCGTGTTGGATACCTTTGAGCCAACGATCAGGGAGCTGCCGAATGCCACTGTGAAAAAAGAGGGCTGTTTCGAGTTGATAAAGTCTTCAATACTTGTGTGGACCTCATCTACAGAAGTGAAGTGCGTATCAATCAGGTGGTGTTGCAGGGCGCGAAAGACGTGATAATCCGACGGGGCGAAGTCTGGAGAATGCGCCGGGTGAGACAAAAACTCCCATCGGAGGTCGGTGATCGTGTTTAAAGTCGTTTTCGCGGTGTGAGGACGCGCGTTATCCTAAAGCAACCACACCGACCTTCTGCCCTTGACGGTTTATGGCTTTTTCGCCTCCATTGCATCACTCACACGAATAAGGTGCTGATAATAACGCTTAGCATTGACCGTTTCACCAGGTTTGAGCAACTCATAGCGTACGACACGCGCTGATCCCACCATATATGTGCTACAACTTCCTGGCATGGATATTCGGTTTGGCGATACTGGTGGTAGGCTGACCTGGATAAACCCACGATTTCCGCCGCTTAGGATTATCGTAGAGGATCTACTTCTTATCACAGGTCAAAATCTTGTGGAGGAAATCCTTCTTCTTGAAACTAGTGCAAGGACACAGCAACATCGTAGGGCCCAGACGTGTTCGCAGCTGTGAGTTAGTATGGCCTCCAATGGCCCTCCTTGTGAATCCGTCCAAGCTTGTTCAGGCGCTTTGCAATGGCTTGCTGTGTTACTCCGAGTTCCTGGGCGAGCTGTTACTCTGTGCGACAGGGATCCGCGTTCAACAATTGTCCCAGTTCCTCATTTCCTTTCTGTAGCTGTTCCAGATGTTCTGCATCAGGGATATCGACATTTCCCTGCTTAAACCGCTGTAACAACTTGTTACACGTGCAGTAGGACACAACAGCCTCACCCAAAGCAGCACAGATCATTTGCTGGGTTTCCGCGGCACTTTTTCTCAGCTGAAACGCGAACAGTAGGCAGTGCCTCAAATGTTGCTTCTCGAACGGCATTGTTTTCACCCTCAACGTTCGTCCCTTCTGTCACTGCAGCTGTTGGCGGTTACGGTTTCCTGGAAAGCTGTTGGATGGCGCTGCTATCAGCCATTATCGCATAGATAATGAACGCAAGCCGACGTTCTACGATCGCTTGCGTTTAGGGGCCGATAATTAAGTTGCACACCTAATACAACGTATTTGCAATATATCATCATCATCATCATCATCATTGTCAACCATTATGAATCCAGTGCTGGACGAACGTCTCCCCAAGTTTCCTCCACAACGGTCTGTCTTGTGCCAGTCTCCTCCATGCCACTCCCGCATACTTTCGAATTTCATCAACCTATCTCCCATGTGGTCTTCTTCTGGGACTTTTCCTCTCCCTTAGAATCCAATCTAAAATTTCGGCTGTCCATCGATGGTCTGTCCTTCTGTCAGTATGTTCAGCCCATTGCCATTTCAGGGATTTAACTCTGATCATGAGGTCTTCCACTCTTGTAATTTTTCGGATCCACGAGTTGCTCTTTCTTATCTCTCCTGGTTACACCAAGCATGCACCTCTCCATGCTACTTTTAGTTGCCTGCAGCCTTTGTATGTCTCTTTTAGTTAAGGTCCACGTCTCTGCACCATACGTAAGCACTGGAAGGATGCATTGATCAAACACTTTTCTTTTAAGACATAATGGCATATTGTTCTTGAAAATTCTGCTGTTTCTTCCAAAAGCTCTCCAGGCAAGTTTTGTACGCCGATTAATTTCTTCATCAATGTCCCCCTCACTTGGTATCTGCTGTCCAAAATAAGTGTACGTGTCTGTTATCTCCAGCTTTTCACCATCAATCGATAAATCTTCATTTCTTGTAAAAACATTGAACACCACTTTTGCTTTCTGAAAGTTCATTTTTAAATGTTCTTCAATCCTAGATCTATGTAGTACGTAAATGCAGATGATTTTTAAGTGTATATGTGTATCTGTGAGGGAGCAAAAGGGAAGAGCAGCCGCGGTTTTATTTTGGGTGTGGAGAACAAGAGGATAATGGAGGTTTTGTAGTGTATGCGTATGTGTGCTAGCTAAAGTGAGGGAAACGACCATTCCTCAAACGAAATTACCGTATCTATCACTCGGAGATCTCGAGAGGATCCATCTTTTTTCAAATAGTGGAATTATTTCTTATGCGTATTAACTCTTCAACCTGCTGGAACGTATTAACTTGGGGTTAGAAAGATTGGATGAAATCAGCTCGAACGAACATATTCGCTGTGTAAGAAATGGGTGGACGTGGCTGGAACGAGTTAAGCTACGCATCAGAAAGCTTTGCTTTCCTCTTAGCTTTGTTATTCAAAGTGGTCATTCAGGGGAATCATTGACACTAACCCTTTCCGACTGATTACCTACTAAAAGGGCTAGTATTTGGTTGTCGGAAAAGTCATAACGTATTTCAGCTGTGTTTTGCAAAGGTAACTTATTGATAGAAAGAACAAAGATCAATCAATGATATAATGCCCGCTTTGTTCGATAACCTTTTTGTCATCTTTCAGTGAGCTGCAGAATGCCTCGTTCATAGAAGGACCTGTCTTTCGTGAAAGAAAACTATACAAGTTGCTGATATACAACCTCATCTGAATTGAACGTTATACTACGCAAGGACTGTTGAAGAAAGCGAAACAAGTGGAAGTTTGACGGCGCAAGGTCAGGCGAGCATGCTGGGTGTGGCATCACATCCCACACAAGCTCCAATAAGTTTTGGCAGGTGATCAAACTTGTGTGTGGTCTCGCGTTGTCGTGATGGAACACAACACTTTTACGATGAACGAGCTCTGGACGTTTCTGGATGATGGATTCGTTCAAACTGTCCAATTGCCGACAGTACACATTCGAATTGGTTGTTTTGTTCCGTGGTGTGACTCGAAAAACACTGACACCTTTAAAATCCCACCACACTGAGACCAGAACCTTCCTCTGATGAATGTCTGCTTTGGATGTCGTTTGAGGCGAAGCAGCACGTCAGGCCCAAGACCGTTTGCGCAGCACATTGTTGTACACAATCCACTTTTCGTCACCAGTTATCAGTCGCTTCAACAAAAGGATCGTTTTCCTCACGTTTAATGAGCATATCTCAGATATTTAAACGTGCCCTCAATTGAGCTTCTTTGAGTTCATGAAAAACCCACACATCGAACTTGCTTACGTATCCCAGTTTCTTTAGGTGGTCGAGAACGCGTGACTTATGGATGTGCAATATGTCTGCAATCTCTCGAGTCGTGTAACGTGGGTTTGACTCGATCAATGCCTTGATTGGGTAGTCATCAACCTCGGTGGGCCTCCCGGAACGAGGGGCATCGTTGAGGACAAAATCACCAGCACGGAATTTTGCGAACCACCGCTGGCACGGACGTCCTTGTAGAGCATTATCAGCCTACACTTTACACAAATTTTCACGAGCTTGACACACGTTCTTCCCCTTACGGAAGTAAAATAGTAAAATATGGCGAAAATGCACAGTTTGGTCTTCCATCTTCAACTTGATGTCAAATCAAGCAAATCGCTCACTATTCCTTTTAGACTGCAGCTAGAACTGACACCTGTCGAATGCCATAGCGATAACAGCATGCCTCTAGTACTTCCAAAACCGCCCAATCGCCATCGGGTGCCAAAATACGTCATGACTTTTCCGACAACCCAATATAACAATGGAGAAAAACCCAAGAAAGGAAAGAGAAGATATCTCAGTTATTTGTTTCTACCCAAGAGCATGATGTTCGTGTCCGTTGGGCCAACTTTTCACCACCATGCCTTGTATCCTGGAGCAGAGGATAAAGGACTAGAAGTGTGCATTTATCACCTTTGACAGGTTTATGGTCAGTAATGTTGAAATGAGAGGCAGGAAGGAATTGTTCCCCCGTTGCTTTTGTAAAACCTGGCCGCTATATGAACATTTGTGTTTGGACAGTGCAGAAAATTTTGGACAGCGCAGAAAATTTTGGACACGTTTGGTTACATCGGTCGCTTAAAGAGTTAACACATGAGAGCTGTGGTCTCAAACACAACATAAAAAACTACTCCGATAACCCCTGTGAAAGAATACACGTAAGTCTTTGAAAGTTCAGCTCCCAATTTTTTAAGGGAGCGGTGCTTAACTACCACCATGATCAACTCGATGGGCTATAAGCAGTCGTCCGCTCCCAGTTTAAGAGCACTCTTTTCAGGGAAGAAAGCGAGCCAGTGGGGTGAGACAAATACGAAATGCATGATTCACCGGCATTTGAACACGGACACGTCTTGGACGAATGCTCAAAAGCCAGCGCTTAGGCCATTTTCCCACCAGGGTGGCGACAAATGTTTAGCAAAGTTAATTAGTATTTTAGCTTAGATCACGTTTGCCGTGAGTTTTTAGTAGGCTTCCCTCAAAATGGTGTATTGAAACATTGATGCGCGATTAAAATACAGGAAGCAGCATGATCGAATTTTTAGTCGAATCATTAATGGAATACGGGATTACACCATACAATACAAATTTTGGAAGATGTGAATCCGTTTTATGGTGTAAATATAGCATGGATTGTAAATCAGACAATATCCGAAAACTTGAAAATTTAGTCTTCCTGGAGCGGGAATCGAATCCGTATCTCCCAGATATTGGAGGAGTATATGGGCGCCGCTATTCGGGAGACGCAGCTTTGATTCCCGCTCCAGTAAGACTAAATTTTCAAGTTTTCGGATATTATCTGACTTACCATCCATGTCGTATTTACAATATAGCGCGGATTCACATCTTCAAAATTTTACGTTAAAATTTGCGCGCTTTATATCAAACTCAAAAGAACTCTTCAAGAAATCAAGTCAAAATTGCAATGCACAAACAGCCTGGAAGTACAGTGCCTAGTAGCACACACAGAGGGCGGTTCTGTAAAACGTAGCCAAACCCGCCGGTAATGGCGACGGAAGGACACACGTAGCACTTCGGAAGTCATGCATCAAACTTTTTCCACAACGTATTAATACTGCCGCCGGTACTGTCATATTTGACGTGAAGTTCTCCTAGTTTATGCTAAAGTGTAACGAAATATTTTTGCATAAAAGTGTGATGAAATATCTTTCCATGACTCATAGCTCAGAAAACAGCCATTCCAAATTTCCGTAATGGTTGAAGCTGTAGAAATTGATTAAAAGTTTGCAAATTTTAATTCCAAAAAAGGCGGTTCAGTGACGCATGTAAACATCCCTGCGTCTCGGCAAGTGTCTGTCAAATTCCAAACTCAGTAATTTTTTTGGCAGACGATCGACACACTGGCTGACTGACGGTAAGTTTCTTATTATAGGTGTATTTGAATATGAATTTATGAATCTAAAAATAATGAAGAAAAGTAAGGACGGATTGCAAGCGAAACATTCGTTTAGGGAATTTCTCTGTCTACGTTTAACGTCACGCAGAATCATTGTACGAAAATGGTTGTGTGAGGCTTCATTTTTACACCGGATGATAACAGCATCCCATATAAAGAAGTTGTTGACGATAAACGAACAACTTTATCACCTCTCTGACCTGTTTGACCCATCAACTGACCCAGAAAAGAAAGCATTTAAACATAAACTACTGTATGTGAAAATGGCAACCTCGTGAAGGAATGATGGTAATGCCATGAAACTTACAGGATATGCAGAGCAGGGTAGGACATGCAAATGATTAGAAGTGCAGAGTCATTGCGCATGTCTGGGTACGGCATCTCCCTCTGAATAGTCGAGTGATGGGTATAAGAGAGGGCTGTTTAGGATACACAGAGAGGGCTGTTTAGGATACCAGTAGTGCATCGCGGACAGCGAGTTGTAAAAGGGTCTCCAGGATTCAAAAATGCCTCGGCGACGACGAAGGGCGCAATATCACCATTCGCCAGAGTTTGAACGGGGACGAATAATTGGCTTGCGTGAAGGTGCATTTTCGTACCGCAAACTGCAGCTCGGACGGGACAAAACGTCACGACAATGATGCGCGTGTGGCGGCAGCGGACTGAGGAGAACCAGGTATGTCGACAATCCGGCAATTAACCGAGAAATGTGAAGACACCGCGGGATGACTGCCACCTTGTCCGCATGGCAGTGACGAACCGTTAAGCATCTTCGCAAGTGTTAGCACACCAGTTGAGCACTGCAACAAGTGTTGCATTGTCTGCCTCCACAGTTCGACGTCTGTGCACAGAGGACTGGTTGCAAGCATTCCTTTAAGGAGGATTCCTCTGACCCTGAACCATAGACGCCTTCGACTGGAATGGGGTTTTCAATGCAGGCAATGGCGTGCTGATTAGCAACATGTCAAGTTTTCGGACGTGTCCCGATTCAACTTGGACTACCATTATGGCCGCATAAGCATGAGACGGTATTGTGGTGAGCGCCTTATTCCAGCTTGCATTGTCAAGCTTCATATGGGCCGAACGCAAAGTGTAATGGTGTTGGGTGCCATTGGGAATCATTCGCGATCTCGGCTGCTACGACTTTGAGGGCAATCTCACCCGCGACCGCTGTATTAGGGAAGTAGAAATCATAGCCTTCCTTCAGAGCACTCCTGGTGCTATATTCTTGTAGAACAATGCCAGACCAGATGTTGCCAGGAATGTTCAAGCCCTTTTCGCAGCACAGCATATACTGCGTCTTTCCTGGCCTGCACGTTCGCCAGACATGCCGCCTGTTGAACATGTCTGTGATACGGTCACTCGGCAACTTGCCCATCAAAATCGTAGAGGTGCAAGCAATTTCCAGAATACCGTTTAACACCTTTTGATTCAATGCCACGCCGTCTAGAAGCTTATTGCAGCTCGCGGAGGTTCACAAGTTACTGATTTTTGCAGGTAAATATTGTTGCATTGTTATGAAAAGGAAATCACTTATATACACTGTACAGTCACATCGGTGATATGTGGTAGAAATTTCATTCGAATCGCATGGTTCTTTCATGGTGTTACAATTTTCCCAAGCAATTGCGTATTTGGAGAAGAAGGACAAATGTGGCATCAGAAATTCAGATTTGCTCACATTTCAATTTGCAGCCCTTTCATTAATACTTTTTGGTCCATATGAAAAATGAGGGATTAATATTTCTTCTACGCAAAAAAACTTCGTATCAATTTCTTTTTCAAATTTTAATTTCTTCCCTCCCTCCCCTCTTTTTTTTTTTTTTGAGAACAGTTTATGATTTTTTAAGACACGTTGTATCTCCCAAAATTAGTGCGATTTGGAATAAAAAAAAATATTGGCAGAAAAACCAGAAAAAAGAGAAAATGCATGATATGTGTGAAAAGGGCAGCCAAAAATGTTCGAAATTAAGGCCTTTAAAAGCACTAGTTTCCACACATTACAGGAAAAACAGAAAAATCGCAATAGCTCAAAATATACATGATGGATGTTATGAAATTCGGTTAAAACTTGTATCATATCGTGCATTAGAAAAAGACCCTGAAACACTTCCGACAAAACCGACCAAATACAGAACTAGGTGAACTATAAAGTGTCAGAATGAAACAGCCAAAGTACGTCATTATGGAACGTGGTCTCACCTCACACCAGTGCAAGCCTCACATCGATGTTTCACGCAATTGATCATGCTGTCTAGAAACTCAGTAGGTAGCAGCGCCTATTGTTAGTGTAAAGTTTGGTTAAGCCTCTCTAGGTCTTTCAGGGAGGGGATGGAGTTGAGGGCAGCAACACGTTTCTGTAGATCATCCCAGAGTTATTCCATCGGATTTAGATCGGGAGACCTCACAGGCTATACGAACAAAGGTCTCATTACAATAATACTGTTCTAACAGCCTCGCTAGGTGGGGACGAGCGTTACCGTTTGGTAGGAGAAATGCATCTGATGTGGGACCTATATAAGGGGCAACATGAGAGTCCACAATATCCCCTCTATAGAGTCGAGCATTCGTGGTTTCACTTGAAAGCACATAAGTGTAGAGGCCTGTGCTTCTACCTAACGAGATGTCACCCCATACCAGTAAACCGGGCATTTAAATAAACGTACCACCACCATAAGTGTTCGCTTCACGGGTTATAGAAAAATGACAACGGGTCCCTCTACCTCTCAAGATCAGAGAAGGAATAGCTTTGCCAAGCAAATCTGGACTCATCTGTGAAGGGTACTGACCTTCTTCGAGTTTCAGTCCAATTGACGTGAAGTTTTGTCCAATTCAAAGTTTTCCCCCTGATATAAGGGGGAAGGGATACGAAGAGTGATGGCCGCCCGGCATAAAAAAAACCCTTCGTCAAGCCTTCAGCTCACAGCGGAAGCCGATACCCCCGTTCCCGTTGCCTCAGCAAGTACAGATCGCAGCTATGTCAGAAAAAAATGAAACGATCCCGACATATGATTGCTATGTCGGGATCGTTTGGATTTTTTCTTGATATCTCTTATTCTAAATGGCCGATTTAAAAAAAAATATTTTAACACCGGATGCAATTTACCTGGTGGAACACTTTAGGCTTGTGTTTGTGGAGCATTTTGTAGTTCACAGTCTGTTTCTAAGTGGCGCTCGTGTACTTCTGTTTGCGGCCGTGTCTCCGCTTCTAAAAACCCTATTTAAAAATTTATTTTTTCTATCTGATGCCATTTGCTACAAAAAAGATGGGAACGTTATGCTCTTTAACTAATGGACATTTTTTCCGGTAGGGGCGTAAATTTTGAAACCTTTTTCTCGTTTTTGGGAGACGTATTTGGAAAATTCATTTTCCTTAGCATAGCTTTAGCATTGAGGAAGACCTTCCTCATATTTTTAACTTTTCCGTTTACCCAAAATTCTTCCGCTATTGGGCATAGAGTTATTCGTGTTTCCTTCTATATTTCTTCTTTTACCTGTTCTATCTGAAAATCATTTTGTTTCTGACATCTTTCTTGTTTCTTTATTTTATGTCTCATGCCCAACTTTGATTAAAGCCGACCATGAGAAATTCATAAAGGACTGTTAAGGATTTTTTTTCATGAATCACATTTACATACATCTTTTACTCACTCTTATACCATTTACTAAATCTAAAGCATTGTCTAAAAGTACGAAACTTTTTTGAGCTACTTGTTTGCAGTGTAGATAGGTAAAGAACACTATACGAGGTCCTGGGTTAAAAAACCAAAGAACACCAAGATAAATATTTCTCATAGGTGTACCATTCAAACTAAATTTCATGTGGATCCGAGACATAAAATCTCACAATTACTACTTATAAATCATAGCAATAATCTTTCACATCTTTCATACAGATCTGGCAAAATATTTTGTGGAGGGGTCGGGGAGCCTGTCCGGGAAATAACCACCTGGACAGGTTTCGTGCAATTTATTATCACCCATCAGGGAACACTATGAAGACACCCGTAACGAAGTACTTCTTTAAAAATGATAGAAAAGGGGGAAAAATGACAATGAATGAAAATGAAAGCCCAAAAACAATATAGCCACAGGAAAAGAAACAGTTTCCAACTCATGAAAAATGAAAATTTGACTCTCGATCCTACTATGAATTCGCAACTTATTCAACATTACTTTATTCCAGTTTTTTTATTACAAATGTCATTAACTTTTCTATAAACTATTGGTTTCAAAGCTATCCATTTTTTAAAAGTACATGTGCAAATATTATCAAATTTGGAACTCTTCGAAAATCGCATTTTATTGCTAATTTTATTTGCTCCAAATTTCGATATTTCTGATTAAATGACATTAAATTTCTATTTTACCAGATATTATATTCTGTAATTGCTATTAGATAAATAAATCGCATTATTTTTTAAATTACTATATTTTAAAGGTGCATGATATAAGATTTGTTTACTGTCAAAGCCTTCCTTTAGTTTTAAGCAGTTCTTTAACCATGTCCAAATGGTTTGTTTTGCAAAATCACATTCAACAAAAATGTTTTCAGTATTCTCCAAGAGACCACAATGTTTACAACATGGGTCATTTGATAGATGCATTTTTATGTAACCATTTATGATTAGGAATAATGTTGTGTGAAATTTTAAAATTTAGTTTGTATCTTTCGTCTGCTGTGAGAAGCCTTTTGTGTACCATTTGTTAATTTTCGTAACGTAATCTTCAGTTTCTGGATGTTTTATAGACTGTAGAAATCACGTTGATGTTTTTTTCTAACCGCTTGCATTGACTATGGATAACTTTGAAAATGTTTATTCGCGTTGGAAAGCATTCAAAAGACGTTCTCATTTGCAACCGAAAAATTTGGTGTCATATTTCTCGTTCCTAAATTTAACGGAGCCAGTGTACATTAAAACGGGTGTAATAAGGAGAGAAGAAAAACTGCGTCTCTATAGTAGTATTAGGCGTGGCATTCCGAAACTGCATTTGTGTTCTCAAAACGTTTTCTTCAGTATTCGTAGGATTATTGAATGCGGAATTCGAAAAGGGTTTGGAGAATAACCAAGGAATTAAATCATCACAATAACGCTCAAGTGTCAATCAATTATTATGAGAATTTAGTAACAACGGAGAAAGGTGAGAGAATTAAAGGTAGAGAGAAGCAAATGGTGTTATTAAATAACACGACTTCTGAAAAGCCATTAACGGAAACCAATATGTAGCATAAGGTATTTCCTGAAGTATTAACAAAGTTCTGTGAAGAAATGGCAACTGACTTTGGCGAAAATATATCTTAAAGCTAAGGCTTCCCTTGGGGTGATTTCTCTCATCTAGAAGTTTCTGTTACAACACACAAGGCTTATTCTTCCATAGGCTTCCCTTGGGGTGCTTTCGCGCACCTGGAATTTTGTGTCACAATGCTCTCGGCTCATTCTTCGACAGCTGCTTTGTTATATTCCGACGCAATGGAGAAAGCTTTAATCTAAGTTTCTTCGTCATTACTACTAATTGTTTCGTAACTCTGTTCATAAAACTGAATACTGTTGTCACATCGTCCAATTCGGTAGTTATTTTCACATCTGTGCATGCCATTATCAGTCGAAAGGAAACAGAAACAGTTACTTGCATGTAAATGAAGTTTTTATTTAGTTTCGCAACCCAAAAAACTTACGAGTGAGTTTTTTATATAGAGGGTCTGCAAGTTAATCTCACGGCTGAGTCACTCCTGTCATATCAAATTTTAATAAATCAAATAAAGAATGAAGAGAATTAACTAACCATAAGCACACCAGACAAACAATTAGTGACCCGCTTCAGAACTTACCCAATAACGGTGCCTCTTGCCTTGATAACAGCATGAATCCGGTGTGGTAGAGACTCCACGAGATTATGGATGTATTGAATATCGATTTGCAGCCACTTTTGCGTCAATTGGTCCCGAGGTTCTGCCAGAGTACGTGAATGCCTATTCCGGCGTTTCATCTTCTGTTCCAAATGATCCCACAGATTTTCAATTGGATTTAAATCTGGGAATTTAGAGGATTAGTCGAAGTTAGACAGTGTTGCTGATTATTTCTCATGCCACTCAGACACAGTTTTAGCCCTGTGCATACGGCAACTGCCGTCTAGGAAGACAGGAGTGGCAATGTGATGCTGCTTCTGGAGATGTAGGGCAATGGGCAACACTTCGCCATTCAGAATGCGGAGGTACGCATGCTGGTTCAAATTCATCGTAACTACAACGATAGGGCACATTTCGTGGTACAAAATACCTTTTCCAAAACATCACACAATCCCCTCCAGCTAGAACAACAACTTCGACACAGTTAGAATTAAAGACTTCATTGACTCATCGCCTGCCGTTATTGGAGCACAAACAAAAACCAGACTCATCAGATAATACACTGAAGAGCAATTGAATTAGAGGCAGCTGGCGTTATGCAAATGTGGCGCTGTGAGCGGCCCTGTTAACCAAAACGACATGACGTATGCACCGATCCGACAATATAAGGAGTGATGCGACGGGAATCAGTAAGAGTCGGACGCAGTATGGGTAATAAGAAGGATCTAAGCGCATTTGATCGTGGGCAAATTGTCGGGGCTCGACGAATGGGTCACTCCACCTAGGAAGTCGTGCAGGCACTGGGATTTTCACGAGCCATTGTGTCACGGGTGCACCGTGAGTACATCGAATCCGGTAAAACCATCCCTGCAAGGACCAACTACCGTAGACAACAGCGTGTAGATGAACGGGGTAATCAACGGCTAGCTCGCATTGTAACAGTGGATAGACGGTCCACATTGCAAGAAATCACTGGGCAATTTAACACTGGTGCACAAAAACGTGTAAGCAGTCACACCATACAGAACCATCTCCTTGCTATGGGGTACAGAAGCCATCGTCCCACAAGGGTACCGCTGCTGACCGCACATCACAGGGTGCAAAGACTAGCATGGGCGCGTGAACATCGCCATTGGACCCTAGACATGTGGAAAAATGTTGCCTGGGCTGATGAGTCGAGATTCACGTTGGTACATGCGGATGGCAGGATACGAGTACGGCGCAAACCACATGAAGCAATGGATCCTTCTTGCCAGCAGGGTACTCTTCAAGTTGGTGGTGGTGGCATTCTCGTCTGGGGACTGTTTACGTGGACTGAAATGGGACTCCTGGTACGTGTGACATCGTCCCTCACAGGTTAACGTTACCAGGATATCCTGGACGACCATTTGCTCCGGTTTGTGCGTCTTCAATATCCCACTGGGGACTTCATTTTGCAACAAAACAATGCACCATTCCATCGCTCTCGAATTGTAACCGAATGATTTTATGAACACTCCACCGACGTGGCTTCGCTTTCTTGGCCAGCTAGGTCACCTGACCTCAATCCCATCAACCACATCTGGGATGCCATCGAGAGAGATGCTCGAGGCTTTGACCCCCTCCATCAAATCTTTGTGAACTGTGGGAGCTTGTTCAGGGGTCGTGGATCCGTATGGCTTCCCAACGCTTCCGGTGTCTTGTCGAGTCCATGCCGAGACGAATCACCGCCATCATCAGGGAGAAAGATGGTGCTACACGTTACTAGACAGATATCTGTAATTCAATTGCTCTTCAGTGTATAACTCGTTTCCACTCCGCACAGTAAAGATTTGGTGCCTCTGAGCCCATTGATAACGTAAGACTTTGTGACTCGCGGTTAAAACAGGCCTCTTTCGTGGTACTCTACTCCAGGTGTCCATCGGATGCAGTTCTGGTCGCAATATCTTTTCGAGAAATGTTTGGAGTAGAGTTTCATTGACTGTTTGGAGCAATTATTGCCTAGTTTGAAACTGATTTGCAGTTACTGGGAGTGAAACATGGCGACGGTCCCTGTTGATGAGAATCGTTTTCCGGCCGCAGTTACGTCGCCGATTTTCCGTTGACTGCAAACTACACCACTGCTTGTAGACACGCTGGACAGTACGCTTCAATACGCCAACAAATTGGGCGACTTCATTCACCTTGTGTCCGTGCGCACGCCTAAACACGATGGCTTCTTTTTGCCACTTAGTAGCGTCTTTCTTCATACTCATTTTGAAGCCTAAATTCAACACACAGGTTGCTCTTTACAACTGCATGTGGCATAAATGATCACGTAGACCCCGCCAGTGCTATGTATCTATCAACAATGCTAGTACGGCGCCCCCTGTTCCCTCGGAAACTTCCTACTGACATTTCTGTTAGGGGTGACAAATGTTTTTGTCCGATGTGCTTTTGTAACATGGCCATCACCATTGATACAGAAATGGCTCTTAACCATTTACACGGCTGGAACGAATTAAATCGGGTTAGGGAAAATGGACTCAAATCAGCTTAAATGCGATGCTTAAGAAGTGGGCGTCACAAGGCTGGAAATAGTGGACCTGCGCATCAGAAAGTGTTGCTTTCCCCTTAGTTTTATTGTTCAGCGTGATCATTTAAACACTAAGCTTTTTTGACTGATTCTCTTCTAAAAGGCCTATAAGAATGGAGAAGTACCTAAGGACCAAGAATACGCTTGAGTCACTTACCTCTACCTAGTGACTTGACGTCGGCGGCAGGGGGTTCTTTGTTTCTCATCAAGCCTTAGTAACGGAGGAGAGAATATATGACCAGAAGCAAGCGATTATCACCTGACACAGGTTTATGGACGGTACTGCTAAGACGGGAAGAAAGCGCACGTTTAAAATATAATAATTTACACTGAAGAGCAATTCAATTAGAGACAGCTGGCGTTATGTAAATGTGGCGCTATGAACGGCCCTGTAAACGAGAAGGACATGACGTATGCAGCGATCCGACAATATAAGGAGTGATGCGACGGGAATCAGTAAGAGTCGGACGCAGTATGGGTAAGACGAAGGGTCTAAGCTCATTTGATCGTGGGAAAATTGTCGGGACCCGGCGAATGGGTCACTCCATCTCGGAAGTCGTGCAGGCACTGGGATTTTCACGAGACACTATGTCACGGGTACACCGTGAGTACATCGAATCCGGTGGATGAGCGGGGTCATCGTCGGCTAGCTCGCATTGTAATAGCGGATAGATAGACGGGCCAGAGTGCAAGAATCACTCGGCAATTTAACGCTGGTGCACAAAAACCTGTAAGCAGCCACATCATCCAGAACCATCTCTTCGCTATGGGGTACAGAAGCCATCGTCCCACGAGGTTACCGCTGCTGACCGCAGATCACAGGGTACAAAGGTTAGCATGGTCACAGGAACATCGCCACTGGACCCTAGACATGTGGAAAAAATGTTGTCTGGACTGATGAGTCGAGATACACGTTGCTGCATGCGGATGGCAGGATTCGAGTACGGCGCAAAGCACATGAAGCGATGGATCCTCCTTGCCAGCAGGGTACTCTTCCAGCTGGTGCGGGTGGCATTCTCGTCTGGGGACTGTTTACGTGAACTGAAATGGGACCCCTGGTACGTGTGATATCGTCCCTCACAGGTCAACGTTACCGGGATATCCTGGACGACCATTTTCTCCCGTTTGTGCGTCTTCAACATCCCACTGGGGACCTCATCCTGCAACAAGACAATTCACGCCAGTGTAGTAGGATGGAGTGTCAAATATTTATTTTTCATGTGTTGGAAGCTGTTTCTCTTTCTGTGGCTATATTGTTTTCGTACTTTCACATTCTTTCATTGTTATCTGTTTTGTTTTTTTGCTTTTCCCTCATTTTAAAGAATCACTTCAGTATGGGTCAGTTCGTAGTGCTCCCTGATGGGGTGATTCTGAATAAATTGTATAAAACCTGCTTAGGGTGATTTTCCCAGCCAGCCCCCCAACACACACGGACAGATGTTTTCACTTAGCAAATAAAGTTGTTTGAAACAATAAAAAGCACTGCTGTCCACCCAAAATGCAACACCAAGAAGGACACGCGATTGCAAAGCCAGATTTACTGGACACATAGCAACAGATACAAAGATGACACGATTGAGCTTACAGACCCGTGCGACTTGCGGAACACGCAGACATCAATAGTTCGTGTGGCCTCCATGGCTGGAAATAACGGCCGCTACACGCCGCCGCATCAAACGAAAGAGGCTTTGGATGTATGCTTTGGGTATGTCGGTCCAGGCTGCTTCCACACGTTGGCACAGTTCAACAGGCGTAGCGGCGGGAGGTGCTTGCCGGGCCACTCGGCTGCCGATCAGCAACTAGACGTGTTCGATGGGCGACATATCGGGAGAACAGGCGGGCCACTCGGTTGCCGATCAGCGACTAGACGTGTCCGATGGGCGACATATCGGGAGAACAGGCGGGCCACTGCTGCAGTGACACCTGGTGGGCCGTGAAGAATTGTTGCACGATGCGTGCCACGTGTGGGCGTGCGTTGCCCTGTTGAAACTTGGCCGCTGGCAGGTCCTGCAAGTAAGGGATGATTACAGGCTCCAAAACGTCGGAGATGTAGTGGTGGCTGTTGAGTGTACCGACGATGCGTACCAGAGGGGTGCGGGTGTCATATCCAATTGCGCCCCAAACCATAACGCCAGGTGACGGACCGGTATGGCGATGCATAATGCAGGCGTCATACAGGTTCTCGCCGTGGTGCCACCACACGCGGATTCGACCAACGTGGTCTTGCAGGCAGAAGCGGGAATCTTCGGAGAAGACAATGTTGTGCCATTCCGTAGTCAAGGGGCGGCGTTTAACGGCCCACTGCCGCCGCACTCGCCGGTGGTTTAACGTCAATTTTAATCGGAGTAATGGGCGCCGTGCGACAAGTCTCGGCTCCTGCAGACGACGTCGAACGGTAAGTGCTGGCAGAGGTTGTTGCGCAAATCACCCTAATTCCTGCGCTAACGTTCGTGAAGGGGCGGTGCGAGTTGTCAATGCGCGACGCACAACATGCCGGTCCTCTCTTTCGGTGATGTGCCGCGTTTGCGGCAACCGCTCACGTCGGTCCGTCCGTCCCTCCTGCACCCACCAAATTCATACTCGCCTCACTGTGGCTGGATGTCGACCCACACGGGCGCCGATGTCTCGGTCATAAGTCACTATTCGTCCTCTGTCGGACTCCGAAACATGCTGGAATGACTGTCGTTTCTGCAACGAGCCATCAGGTAGCTTCCCACGCACAGTTCCGGCAGCACAACACATTTCCACTACTTACAGCCCGCCTTGTGTACATCCTTCTTATAGTGCTTCTCGGTGGCGTGCCGAGAGCATATGATTTGCATATGCCCTGCAATGCAAATCGTTTGGATGTCCCCTCGCGGGCGACGCATGCTGCGAATTTCAGGCCAATCGGATGCTTCCTTCTTTGTGTTGCATTTTGGGTGACGAGCAGTGTAGTTTTGTTTAGCTGTTTTGTCGATTTATTTTGTTGCTTTAGCCAAACTCCATCGGAATTGTTTTCTTGGGAACACACAATTATTTCATTGGCTATATTTTGTTAATTCAACTAAACGTTTTAGCACGATAACAATACATATTGATGGATCAGACAAATTCCCAAAAATCGACCTAGGCATTTTGTCAAATAAACAAAACCGTTTGTCATGATAAGAAAAAAAAATGTTGAATCAACAATAATTTTCAGCAAAATACATTTGTAAATTCAACAAACATTTTTGTTGACTACATTTCGACAAAATGTTTTAGTTGATTTAACAATGTTTTTTGGCTGAACTAACAAAACGTTTTTCTCAGTGTTGGAACGTCTCTATAAAAGATGTGAAGGAGTATTTGCTATGATTTATAGGTACATAATATGAGATTTTGTCTGTTGGATCCACATGAAATTTAATTCGATTTGAATATCTGTGAGAAATGTTTTATCTTGGTGTTCTTTGGTTTTTTAACCAGGGAACTCATTTAGTGTTTATTACCTATCTACCCTGCAAAATAATAGCTTAAACATATTTCGCACTATTAGATAAATCCTTAGATTAAGTAAATGGTATGAAAGAGAGTAAAGTGTGATTCATGAAAAAAAATATCCTTAATAATTCTTTATGAATCCCTCATGGTTGGCTTCCCATAAACTCTGGCATGAGGCATAAAATAAAGAAATAGAAGTGCTTTACTATTGCTTTCGTGAAACCCGACTGCTATGTGAACAGTTCTGTTTGAGCAACGCAGAAAAATTGGGGAACCATTGTTTTAAGAACATTGGCCAGTTGAAGGGTTAAGGAAATCTGATGGTAAATATTCACTTGAATCATGTATCTAATCCGCACAGCAAAATGTTAGGGTGATGCATAAGTTCATGCCGTTTTTTTCACCTCACTACAGGAATGTAGTACATCAAAAGAGAAAACGGAATCAATCAACAATATATTCCCACCATTGTTTACGATGGTGTCCCAACGTCTGGATAGGTCTGCAATGCCATTCTTAAAAAACGTTGAGGTTTTGCTGCGAAGAAATCATCAAAGTAATTCTGGAGATCAGCATAATTGTTGAACGTTCCTCCGTGGAATACATTCGACAGAGATCGGAACATGTGCCAGTCTGAAGCGGAGTTACCTAGGGAATACGCCGAATGTGGAAGGATCTCCCATTTTGTGTCCTGAATGGCAATTTTGGTCATATTTGCACTGTGAAGGCGTGCGTTAACATGTTGGAGAAGGACAACATTTGCGCTAGTGTGGCCGTTTCTGCTGAATTTCTCCCTCCACACGTCGGAGTTGCTCACAATGGAGTGCCGCATTGATGGTCCGATGCATCTGCAGCATTTCCCAGTGAATAATGCCTTCCATGTCCCACCATACACACAACATGATTTTGCAGGATGATGGTCATGTTCTAGACGTGGTGTGGGCGTCTTGTTTGGGCTTAAATATTCCTTCCGATGCCTTAAATTCAACGTACAGGCACCAATTTTCGTCTCCAGTAACAATACGTTACAGAATGGTTTTGTGTTGCCAAAAACATTCGCGATAACGGGTGAGCAAGGAGCAACATATGGCAACACGTTGGTTCTTGTTGTCATCGGTGAAAGTGTGAGGCACCCAAGACCCCAATTTCTGGAGCTTTCCCCCACATTCAAGGTGTTTCACCACTGTGGTCTCATATAGTCCATCTCAATGGGAAATTCTCGTGTGGTTTGATGCTGATCCAAGTGGATGAGATGGTTCAAACAATCCTCATCAAAGTGAGATGGACGATCTTAGTTTGGAGAGTCGTTGAGGTCAAAATTGCCACCTCGGATCCGTTCAAATCATTTGCGGGCTGTCCTCGAAGCAATAGCATCTTTCCCATACACATCACACATTTTTCGAGTAGTCTCGTCGGCGGTGAATCCCTTTTTAAACTCGTAGAGGAGCAGATATCGGAAATGTTCATTCCTCTCTACTTGATACTCCATACTTCCGGAACCTGAAAACCAAAAAACCATTAGCCACAATCACACAACGCAATATGATTTAGATACACGATATTAATGGCGACAATTTGATATACAACTGGCATCTGCACCGTCACTACTAACCTGGGAAACACTCGTGAAATAAAACGGCATGAGCTTATGCATCAACTCGATACAACCTAAATTTGACAGTCTTTAGGACAGAGTTTCGGCTATTTTTTAGTGAGCCGTACATCAGTTTGGCTTTCATGTATCATCTTTCAGTGTTGACCCTGTTTTGGTGGAGTTTCCTTTTCCTGGGGATGAGGTGTACAGCAGAGTACACTAATCAGCTCCTCAAGGCATCGTATCAGTTTTTAAACATGAGACATTAGGGTATTTTGGTGAAAATTTTCTTCTCAGAGTTCGTTATTTCAGGTCACTTGTAGCACCACAATAATGAAAAATACAAGGTCTCGGATTTCGTTAATTCGGGTAGCTTGTACCTCCAGAATTACGAGAGGAACATGGTGAAATAAAGATTAAAGTTGTGCTCGCTTTAGAACTGGCGTGAGTAAATGATATGGGAAAGATGCAATGCTGAGAAAAATGAAGGCGGCAAATTTTCAATTTGCATGGCAACAAAAAAAAAGAGAAAAAGGAAAAAGTAGAAAAACCAAAAAAAAAACGTAATAGATTTTAAAATAGGGTTGGAAGAGGTAACGAACAAATGAAAGTAAAATGCAGCAAAAACTCACGTCCAGAGTAAGTGAACACGAGAGAAGCGCTAAACAAAATTGGTGACTATGCCAAAGAGATGCAGCCGCCCCGGTGGCCGAGTATATTCTGATCACGTGTCAGAAATGTGTCCTTGCACGAGCACCACATATAGCATGAGCGGTGTGCTCATGTTAATGCACTTCCCCGGAGCAAGTGCGCTGAAATTAAGCGCCAAAGCATAGCTGTTGAGCGTATTTTAAGGTACTGCCTTTCTGCCATCCCTGGAGCCAGTGGCCCCAAATTATGGGCGAGTGACTATTTACAGCTTTTGTAATTACTAAGCACTTGGATTTCTGTGTTTTCTAACAAACCTCTTTTCCTCGTAGTAACTACGCAGATGGTTTATAACACACTGGAGTAAATAAAAATAAACCGAAAAATGAAAAGGGCATATGCACTGACTAGCCAAATTATAATGCCCACGTAGTTAGTACATTGTTAGACCGCCTTTTACCTCCTTGAATTCGTCTCGGTATGGACTCCAATAAATGTCGGTAAATACCTTGGTGTAGGTATATGGATTCGCTGCCATCAGACCTTCATGAGCTGGAGGGTGCAATTCATCGCCCAAATGCGATGAATTGCACCCTCCAGCTCATGAAGGTCTGATGGCAGCGAATCCAACTGTGTGGTACCCCGTTTAACTTTATTCTTCAAGTGCTCTATTGGATTGAGATCCGGTGATTGAGGAGGCGAATGTAGCAGAGTCGTCTACGTGATGTTCATCACATTATTTGTGTATCCATCACCACTGGGGCAAACCATGAACATAACAGGGTGCACTCCGTCGGCAACGATATTTGACTAACTTTGGGCGGTAAGGCTTTTCTCCACACGAAACAAAGGGCCCAAATGCTTCCATAAAAAATGCCCGGACCACAAGTTTGCATCCACCAGCTTGAAGAGTAGTGACGATGCAAGACGGATCCATCCTTTCGTGCTGTCTCCATACCCTTATGTTTCTATCACACGCTTCCATTTTCTATTCAGAACCCCCAAATTTGGTACACTATTTCACGATACCCTAAGTTACCTAAGTTAGACCGCAGACGGTTTTTGGAAGGTGTCGGGGCCCTGGGTCTAGGGCCCCCCGTACAAAGGTTTCTTAAAATCTACGGTTTTCAATTTAGAACCACCAAATTTGGTATACTATTTCATGATACCCTTAGTTAGAACGTAGACGGTATTTGGAAGGTGTCGGGGCCCTGGGTCAAGGGTCCCCCATACAAAATTTCCGTACAATCTAAGGTTTCAATTTAGTACCACCAAATTTGGTATACGATCTCATGGTACCCAAAGACAGTAGACGGTTTTTGGAAGGGTTTGGAGCTCGGAATAAATGGGCCCCTCACAAAATTATTCCGTAAAATCTACAGTTTTCAATTTAGAACCACGAAATTTGGTATACTATCTTATGGTACTCTAACTTAGACCGTAGTCTAACTTAGTAAACAATATGTTTGGTTACCAAAGAGCAATAACGTAAATAAATTAAAATAAATATTCTGGAAAATTACACGAATATCTTTTTCATTCATTAAGCTTCACTCGCTGAATTTGGTGATTCCACGGATAGTAATATATATACGGGAAATACCGGGTACCTCTGCTAGTAATAAATAAGTTAGAAAATCAGTTTATATACCCAAAATATATCTACTTAAATTTTTTTATCATTTACACGACGATAATTGTATGCATATAAACCTCAAAATTCATTATTAAAAGCAAGGAAATCAAATTTGCCAACATGACGAAAATGCAACGTTGAGAAAGCGTAATAAATGTGACAAACTGGCAGCGGTAAAGTATGTAACGTTAAACAAACGTTTGTCGAACGTAGTCTTTGCAAGGAAAACCAAATATCAACTTTGCAACCAAAATGCGACGTTGTTAAAACGTTGTGCTACTTGGGTGCGTGGTGTAGTTGAAAACCGGATTCGTCGGACCACATTATGCTTTTCCTTTCATTTACTGTCCGATTCTTGTGTTCCTCGAGGAACTGGAGGAGTTCCTTCTTGTTCCCTGCAGATAGCAATGGCTTACAGCTTCTGTAGCACATATCATGTAATGTGTGCTGAGAGTTTTTGAGAGACTATCGGAATTGGTCCGTGATCAGATGATCTAAAAGCTGGCCTTACAACAAGCTGACTTAAATGACCTAACATGCAGGGTATTCAACATAAAAGTTTCCAAATTTTGTACTCATAATACCTAGACTCTCAAAAAATATATACATCAGAAAAGGAAAACCCATTGCTTTTTTATAAGGAAAAGCCCCACGGCGGTGCTTTTCTTTATAAAAATAATAAAATAATCAAAGTGGAGATGTGGTGGACATGTTGGAAGATTTAAAGATGAAAGATAGACACGATCAATAACAGAATGGCATCCGAGAGATGTAAAAAGACGAAGGGGGCGCCAGAAAACAATATGGAGAGGTGACCTTCAGAAATTTAGATGTGCTAAATGGTGGACTGAGACTACGGATCGATGAAGTTGGAAAAGTCAGGGGGAGGCCTATACTCTGTAGTGGGTGGGAACAGGATAAGAAGAAAATGAAGAAGAAGATCTAAGAAATTTTAATTCATAGAAAATATGTTCAAAACCGATTTGTACTTCGTTTTCTGTAGAACACAATTTTTTTTCTGAAAGAACAAATGCTAAATTTTACAATTCTATGTTTCAAATTAGCGCTATTGATCGTAAAGTGATATCCAAGATGCATAACTTACCAAGCTAACATAATCATAACTTACCAAGCTAACATAATCATAACTTACCAAGCTCTTTGTAAGAATTATGCCTTCTTTGCTCACAAAATAGATAAACTTGACATTTTGATTTAGGTTTAAACTTCTGACTCAGTGTTCTTGGACGATTTCTCTTTAATCTTGTATTTAAATGTTGGAAAAATGTAACACACACTCGCACACACGCACGCAAATACACATCGCGTATGACATGTGTTAGTATAGTGTTTCGCAAACAGTTGTACCTGTTGGTTGTTCTTCACTACTGTATGAAGTGCGTACCAGGATTCCATCAATCACGCCCAGACATCCAATAGTAAGACTCACATTGCTCAGCCATGTGCGGTTGATCCTAAAGGTGAGCGTCGGGTGCCACGACCAATTTCTCAACAACGACGTGCAATAGTCACCCATCTCACCCACCAATACAACAGCAGCGCAGTTCCACCTATTTCCATATGCACCATGCGTCGTACCATGCTTCGAATGAGGTTTCACAGCTTGAGACCAACGAGAGCACCCATGATGACACCCAGTCATCGCAAACAACCACTCTTATGGGCCATGGAACGTCAGTAGTCAACCCCCGACAGATGGAAGAAGGTCGTCTGGAGTTGTGAGTCCCATTTCCTGGTGCACCATGCTGATGGCCGGGTTCGCATATGGTGTAAATACCGTGAAGTTCTATCCGCTTGTTACACAGTTCGAATTCAAAAAGCCGGTGGAAGTTGGGTTCTGATCTGGAGAGCTTTTTTCCTGAGCACTAGGTCCGTTGGTTATCATCTCACAATCACTGAATGGTAAATGCTACAGGAACCTGTTAGCCGACCACCTCCATCCATATCTGGAGGAGGTTTACCGGAAACAGTGCCATCTTTCAACGGGAAAAACGCACCGTGTCATCGGACTCGTCTAACTACTGTCTGGTAGAAGGAACAAGATATGGAATTTGCCACATTTCCATGGTCCCCAAACATCCCTGACTGCAACCCAATTGAACATTTGTGGGATATGCTAGAACGGGGTGTGAGAACTACTGATCGTCCTCCACGGAGTAAGCGTGAACTGACGGAAATGCTGCAGCGGACATGCATCTAGTTACGTACGGAGAATGTTGCACACCTTGTAGAATCTGTTACTAGGTGGCTGCGAGCCATGATTGCACATCAGTGTGGACCAACGCGATATAAGGTAGGTGTTGCTAACGCAAAACTGACACAGTGTATACACACTGAAGTGCCAGAAAAACTGGTACACCAGTCTAAAACTTGGTACGTCCCCCACGAGAGTGCAGGACTGCAGAAATACGACGGGGCATGGACTCCGCTTGCTTCTGAAAATATGCTGTATACTTCCTGCAGAGCGTTCCACAATGTATTCCGAGATCTCGGATTCCTGTGTTCGATAGACTGTTGCATGGCACCCCAAATATGTTTTATCACGTTCAGATCTCGAGACCTGGGTGGGACTGGCTACACTCCAAACTCATATGAATGCTCCTCTAACCATAATGTGGCGTCCCGACACTTGTGTGGAGGTGCATTGTCCGTTGGAACAGGCCCAACCCATCAGCATGAATGCAGGACATGAGAACGGGTATACCTCGTTGAAAAGAATGGGCACATAGCGTTGGCCGGTCACAGACGTTTGTAGACGTACCGAGGGACTCAGTGAAGTCCAGCTAAACACACCCCGTACCATTACGGACCCACCACCGGCCGGTACAGTTCCCTGTTGACAGGCGGGATCCATGGCTTCATGGGGTTTGAGCCACACACGAATTCTTCCATCTGCCCGATACAGTTGGAAAGGCGACTCGTCAGACCAGGCTACTTGTTTCCAGTCATCAAGCGGCAGTGTTGCTGTGCCCAAGCGAGGCGCATAGCTCTGTGTCGTGCACCCATCAAGGGGACTCGAGTTGGGCGTCGGCTCCCAAAGCTCATATCATGCAGGGTACGTTGCACAGTCCGGACGCTGATGCTTGTTGACGGTCCAGCATTGGAATCCGATTATACTCGCTTGAAATGATTCTTGACGGGCGACGATGGTCACGTTCACCCAATGTCTTTTTACTGACACACTGGTATCGTAGGTTGGTAGTATTGCCGGAATTCTTGTACTCACTGTACATCCTTGCAATGGTCGTCCGTGAAAATCCGAACTTCGTTTCTACCTCCGAAATACTATAGCCCATCTTACGAGCGCCAACTATGACACCGCGTTGAAAATCGCTTAAATCGTTATTACTTGTCATTCAAATGCCGAAAACAGCTCTGAAAGCTGGCAAGGATGTTTATCGCTTTATATACGCACTGGCGGACGCAACCTAGTACGCGCATAGGTTACGTTGCTATGTATTTTGCATAAGCTCCTCTGTACCAGCTTTTCTGGCACTTCAGTGTACTCATGTTGAAAATCCCTCGCACTCTGTTATCAGAAAGGTTCTGTGGTAAAAACATTTTAACTTGCTTAGTTGCAATAACAATCACAGTCTTTAATTTGGCATTATATATATAATCACATTTGATGAATCGCGGGCTAAAAATGTCACTCCAATATGTCTGATTTGAATTTCATGAAGTTTGCTTAATTAAATAGGTTTAACCGTATTAGATTCCAAAGATGCAATGCAAACGTTTTCAGGGGCATACATCGTCAACATTAAGGATGATAATTAAATTGTAGGGACGTTACGACGATTATTATACACATGAATCATTATATATTGATATGATTGATGTTAAGATTTGTAATACATGTATATGAAGCCGTTCGTAATCGACAGGTTCAGGATATTGTGGCATTTTTATTGAAACAGTACTCGCCCAAATTTTCACTCGATGCCTTAATGAAGGGAAGATTCCTGAGGATTGGAACAATGCTAGAATGATCCTGCTACATAAAAAAGGTGACATTGAGGATCTCAGGAACTACAGACCTATCAGCCTCCTATCAGTGGTTTATAAAATCTTCACTAAAGTTCTTTCACACCGCTTGAAGGTAACACTGGACATGGCTCAACCGAGAGAACAAGCTGGATTCAGGAGTGGCTACAGCACAATAGATCATATCCACGTACTGAGAGAACTAATTGAAAGAGCGAGGGAATATGAACTTCCATTGTGCATGGCTTTTATCGATTATGAAAAAGCCTTTGATTCGGTGAAACCATCAGCAGTTACCACGGCTCTGAAATCCTGCGGTATTGAAGATGCATACATTAATATTATTAATAACATCTATGAAAATGCAAGTGCAAAGATTCGGCTGTTTGAAAATACAACACACATAAAAATTGGAAAGGGAGTGAGACAAGGTGACACCATATCTCCGAAGCTCTTTAATGCCACATTGGAAAATGTCTTTCAATCACTGAACTGGGAAAACAAAGGGATAAAGATTAATGGAGATTATCTAACCCACCTTCGTTTTGCTGATGACGTAGTCATTTTTGCAACTACCCCATCAGAGCTGCAGAGTATGATCCAGGAACTTGCTGACAAGAGTAAAGAAGTGGGATTAAAAATGAACTTTCAGAAGACAAAAGTGATGTACAATGCTTTTACAAGAAATGAAGATTTATCGATTGATGGAGAAAAACTGGAGATAACAGATACGTATGTTTATCTTGGACAGCAGATATCAAGTGAGGGTCACATTGATGAAGAAATTAATCGGCGTACAAAACTTGCCTGGAGAGCTTTTGGAAGAAACAGCATAATTTTCAAGAGCAATATGCCATTATGTCTTAAAAGAAAAGTGTTTGATCAATGCATCCTTCCAGTGCTTACGTATGGTGCAGAGACGTGGACCTTAACTAAAAGAGACATACAATAGCTGCAGACAACTCAAAGCAGCATGGAGAGGTGCATGCTTGGTATAACCAGGAGAGATAAGAAGAGGAACTCGTGGATCCGAAAAATGACGAGAGTGGAAGACATCATGATCAGAGTTAAATTCCTGAAATGGCAATGGGCTGGACATACTGCCAGAAGGACAGACCATAGATGGACAGCCGAAATTTTAGATTGGATTCCAAGGGACAGGAAAAGACCCAGAAAAAGACCACATGGGAGATGGGTGGATGAAATTCGTAAATATGCGGGAGTGACATGGAGGAGACTGGCACAAGACAGACCGTTGTGGAGGAAACTTGGGGAGACCTTCGTCCAACAGTGGATTGATAATGGTTGAAAATGATGATGATGATGATGATGATCAACTCCAAGCTTGATACATGATAATTAATTTTCCAAGACACAAATTTGTTGTTTTGCTTTCGAAATTTAGAATGGCAGTAGTGACTTAGCCAACATTCATCGGAAAACGTTTTAATTTATTTTTATGAAACATATTTAAATAATTAAATGCACTAAATCTTTTATAGTAGTAAAATTCTTATGCTTCTGTAAGGGGCAACTGATGTAATTAGTTTGGTTCGCTAACGAGAATTTCTCCGATAGTTGAATGCAAATTATTTTGATATTCATCATACTTAGCTGAAGTATGACGAAGCTAGTCATTAAGAATTTTATTAGAAAACTATCTAAATACCCGTTCTTCGAACGTGATAGAAAGGAAAGGATGTCTTACTTGATTAATAGTTTTTTGCACTCCATGTAAACTGGTCACCACTCCTTAAATAAAATTTTACATTGCCAGTTGAGTGAGTGGCTCACGCATCGCTTCCATTCTATCTTCCACACAACATCCTTCCTGTGTAATATTCAGTTTCGAGGGAAAATACTGCCGGCTCAGGAAACAGAACATATTACCAATATCACTTTCAATGTTACCTATACATATTATAAAATAAAGTCCCCGGTAGGCGTCTGTCTGTTTGTTCGGGTTAATCTCGAGAATCGCTGGACGGATTTCGATGCGGTTTTCACCATTCCATAGAGCATTTGTCGACGAACGTTTAGGTGTATGAAACATTAATCTATGACAAAAGAGAGCCGAGCAGTAACAATTTTAGTGACAAGTCAAAAAAAAACCGCAGTTCGCATTCTTTCGTGGCGTCCACTGCCTAAACAACGATGCGCGGCGCCCGGTTTACAAAATGTTTTTTGCTCATTTGGAAAAAGGCTCAAGGCGCATGCGCGGCGGCCGTTGGGAAATATACGCGAGGCGCATGCGCGGTGGCCGGTCTGACAGCATATAAAAGCCACAGACTAAATGCGTAATTACATCGAGCCGCGGATGGCTTAGTGGTTAGCGAGTCAGACTATCAGTGCAAGGTCCTCAGGTTCGAACCTGGGCTGATCTTTCACAGATGGTGGGATTTACTAACAATCGCTGAATATATGCTGTGCATCGGACGAGCACGTTAAGTTACCGCCCCCATGCTGGACCCACTGGTTAGATGGGTATCCTTTCCTATGCCCCCTGAAATTCTCTCACCCCTCTATGTGCAACATCGTACTTGTACGGTGGCTCCATCTACTGTACTCTAATCTCACTACAAACTGTTCTGTCAAAGTCGCTAGACTTGCTCTCATTCCTTCCGTTTCTATGTCCTGCCCGAAAGGCGATCTCGCTGTATGTGGCTGGGACCTAAACTCTACTCAATGTGGACGGAAGTCCTACACGAAAATGACAAATACGTTATTACGTCGGACGCTGAAAGGATTGGTTTATGGGCGCTCGCACAGACTAAATACGTAGTTGTTCTCATCCACACGTATGTATTTCTTTGAATAGCTTTTTAATTAAAATTTAAATATTGTATTCACATTATGCCGAGACAAAAATTGAATATACGTCGTAGTACATCGGACGGTAAAATAATTTATGTATCCCGCCATAATGAAACCTTCGAAGGAACAGAATCTCGATTGACAAATTACAGGCAAATAATGGCTTTAAAGAGCGAAAGACAGTCGTCTGTTAAACGTAATATTCGTCTCTCTTTAGATTCGCCGTAAATTCTAAATTGCTACCGTGCGAAGCCGGGCCGGATCGCTAGTAGTATATATTTGCCATATGTACACCAAAAAACGGATTGTCAGCTTCAAAATTTGTATTGTATATTGTAATCCCGTATTCCATTCATAAGGTATAATTATACTGAAGTAGGAAACTATTAGGAATACAAAATAGCAGCAAGACCGCACCATCCTCAGTTACATACGGAACTATGACTTTGAGAGGGCAAATCAGCGAATAAGCACAACAAAACGAACAACCCAGAGATTAAGCACAACAGCCATTCATTATCTAGTATCACAATCAAATCCACTGAAATAGAAGCCTGCGTACATACCGCCAGGTCCTATGAGTAAATAATGTATAAATATATAGAAGTAGGAAATTTTTAAGAACACACAATAGAAATCAGACATGCGCCATCCTCACTTACATACGGAACTATGACGTAGAAATGGCTTTATAAACAGCTCACTGCAAAGGATTTCGACTTGCACAAAGAGTAGATAACGATAATATGGGAAAAAGTACTGATTTAAGTGAGTTTGAGAGAGTCATGACAGTGCGAGCCAGGCTCAAACGTCTCAGAAACGGCTTATCTTTCCTGCTATGCAAGAACAACTGTACTGGGGATGTACAATGAGTGGTAAACACCCACAGAAAGTAGGCAGTCAGCGTTCTTTCTGAGGGCAGAAACGATTGATGCTATAGGGCAACTGCAGCTAGTGAGGATTGTACAGACGAAGTCCGTTGCGTCAAGGTAAGCGCGCAGTGCAACTGCGGTATCGAGAGACGAATTTCAGCCCACACAGCAAGTCATATATTGACGATAATGGGATTTAAGGGCAGACATCCCCTTCGTGTACCAATCGTTGCAACTAAAAACCGAAAAAAAGGGGCACGGCAGCATAAAAACTGGACCCTTGAGGAGTACGAAACGTTTATCAGGTAAGATAAACCACATTTTCGATTAATAGAAGCCGATGGATGGGACCATAGCATGGGGTCAGTAATACAGATTGAAGGATATAACTGAGCATGCTGGTGAAGTCTTGTTTCATAGTAAAATTGATTTTTAGTTTATCTGGAGCAATATATAAATGCCGTAGGTTATGGTAAAAATAACACGCACTGATATTAAAAACCGATGCGGGCCACCTATCTTGTACATGTGCATGTTGTTTCCTGATGGAGAGGGTTACTTCCAGCACGAGAAAGCAACATTCCATAGAGCTCGGAACGTTAGACAATAGTTCCAGGACGAGGACAGTGACTTCAAAGTGTTAAAATTACTAAACAGTCCCCAGCCAGATCTTAACCTAACTACACAGCAGTTGGATCAGATTGAGAGAGCCATTCTTAACAGAAATCCAGCGAGCATTCGGCAATTGACAGATGACATGATGTCCGCTTAACTGAACATACTTTGGGATGTACTACAGAGATGAGGAACGTGTGAAGATGGCAAATCTGCAGTGGTATATTCCGTCCGTGTAGCTTAGTCGGTTACAGCTACTCACCCCACAGCGAGAAAACTTCGGTTTCGATCATCGACAAATTACTGTTTACACAACTTGTAGAACGATTTCAGGACGTGAATGACTTCTTGCAACATTGAATCGTGTTTGTTTCGAACGCCAGGGACTGCTGAAGACGTTGTTCGTAGGAACCCCTAGTTGTTCACTATTTCATCGTAGAATTCATGTAAGGAACACGAGCCCACCTCGTGCCAACAGGATTTGAAGGCTTGATTTGCTGATTTGGTATTGACGGATAGTAAAATTTTACATAGAAAATATAAGAAAATAATTTTTACTAAACGTGATTTGTTCACGATAGCAATCTTCATTACGTCTAGTATTAAACCTACCGTAATATCGTCAGTTCTTAATGTTTAATATTGTTTTTCGTATTAGGGGTTTCGAAGTTTCGTTTTAGCTTCATGCAGTCATTCGTTGAGCAAAAGGAGATGCGGGTGGCTAAGTGGGCAACGTTCGTGACTGCCACGGAAAGGACCTCAAGTTCAATCCACTAAATAGCCGCCGTGCGTCGGATGGGCACGTTAAGCCGTCGGACCCCGGGTACTGGCCCTAGGTAATAAATAATGGCTTCTACTTCACTTTCCTATCGGGCATTCTAGCTTAAATCTCCTAGCTTCCTATTTCTAAGGGTTGTTTAAGACCTGGGGTCAGACACTCCCTTCCTAAAATCCTCTACATTTGATCGTAGAGCAAAGTCACATTTTGTAGTATAACAATTTTATAAAATTTGACTATTCTATAAAATGCACGTTTCACAGTTTTATAACATAAACAGCATTGGTTTCCAGTTCACCCATTAACAGACGGGAGATATTTAATGTGCCTGTAGAGAATTTTGTTTTAGATTGCCGAGATGCCAGATTTTATCTACGTAAATAATGTGTTCGATTGAGATCACAAAATGTTTAATGAGACTATTTCATATATAGTATTCCTAATATCTACTATGAAAAAGATAAGCAGATAATATTCATAGTATTCAGATATAATTCATAGTATTCCTAATAGCAGATAATATTCATAGCATTCCTAATATCTACTGTGAAAAAGATAACAATTCGTCATATATGTTGTTTTAAAACAATCAGGAACGCTCATTGTTTTAGAAAACTTGCTTTTTTATTTGAATAAAATTATTAACAATCTGTGTATCGCACACGGAGTAAGGAAATGAAGGAATGTGCAAACTTGATTTCCACTCAAATGTAGCAAAAGAAAAGAAGAGAGACATAGAGGCATTCCTTCTTGACGCAAGCTAGACCTCAGTCTAAATACGTTGAGAGAAACTGGCACCCAGCTGCAAGTGCTAAATTAACGCAGTTCATGCCGCCCAGTGTAATCTAAAAGATTTATGTGTCACCTAGTTTCTTTAACCTGCAACTTTGCTTTAGTGACGCCGTACACTCGAAAACGTTGTCATTAAGGCTAATGACATAGACGCAAGGATTTCTTCATTTGTAATAATGGGAATCTACTTAAGAGTGCACCGTCTGTCCTTGTAACAACTCTAACATTATCCTTGCGCACGTATGTTAAATGATGGTTTTTAAATTTCTCCACAAATGATTTTGGGTTTTCATTATCGTGAAAATTTCATCAGACAGAGCAAAAGTACCATATATGTCTGATGGTGAATTAAACAACTATGCTTATTCGCTTAACTCTGTTCAAGAATTAATAATTGGTTTTATTCACAGCAATTTAAATTATGTAGAAGATTATGAATCTTTAGGTAAGGAATTAGTTAGAATGTACTCAGTTTCTTTTCATATCAGCTGTTATCGTGGCAGTTTTTTGTACTACTATTTTCTTATGAGATGTTATCTTGTTAGTTTTATTTATTATTTTCTTATAAATCTTGATAATTTTATTTATTTTCTTTTGAGCTGTTGTGGTAGTTTTACTTATTATTTTCTTATGAATCTTAGTAATTTTATTTATTTTCTTTTGAGCTGTTGTGGTAGTTTTACTTATTATTTTCTTATGAGCTGTATTGTAGTAGTTTTATTTATTATTTTCTTATGAGATGTTATCGTAGTATTATTATTTATTATTATTGTCTTATGAATTGCTTTCGTGGTAGTTTTACAAATTATTTTCTTTTTATTTGTTATCGTGGTACTTTTACTTATTATTTTGTTCTGAGTTCTTATCGTGGTAGTTGGTAGTTTTGCATATTATTTCCTTATCAGTTCTATTAGGGATAGTTTAACATATTATTTTCTTATGAGTTTTTTATCGTGGAAGTTTCTCTGATTTATTTTAACGTCTGACCAACATTTGACTGTTTCGCTCATTTCGACCGGATTTTTTTGACGATAAATGACATCAGGTGTTAATGTTTTGTATGATAGAAAAAGCGACTGAATTTGAATTCTCCTACGTATGACTTTTATTCAGAGTGAAGAAACCCTTGATTCCTTGAAACCATCACCAGCTTTAAGGCCTTTGAAATTCTGCCGTGTTGAAGGTACGTACGTTTGTATTATCAATAAAATCTTTGAAAATGTAAGTGCAAAGGTTTGATAGTTCGAGACCACGGCACCTATAAAAATAGGGACGGCTGGGAGAGAAGGTCACGCCATATCTCCCAAGCTCTTCTTCTATGCAGTATTACAGAATACTGTTCAGTCATTGAACTGGGGAGACAAGGGTATAGCGATTAACTGAAATTATTTAACCCATCTTCGTTTTTCTGACGCCTTACCCACTTTTGCAGAAAACCGCGTGCGAGCAGCAGAATATGTTCAACGAACTTGCTGACAAGAGTAACGGGGTGAGATTAAGTGTGAACATATGGAAAATTGAATGAATATGCAATGTTTTTCCCACAGCGGAAGATTTAGAGGTTGCTATGGAAAATCCAGTAGTAACTGCTGCCGATATTTACATTGAACAGCAGATATACAGTAAATGCCTATAGCCATAGTTAGGAAGAAAGCAATTGGCGTACAAAACTTGGCTGGAAAGCATTTGAAATAAACAGAATAATTTACGAGAACAATTTCCCATTATTTCTTAAAAGAAAAATATTTAATCAATGCACCCTTTTATTTTTTACTTACGGATAAAAGAAACTGATACACGAAGTCACCGAAGAACTCAAATCAGCAGGAAGATACTCATGCAGAGTTTTAGCAAGAAAGATAGGAAAAGAATTCATGGATCAGGCAAGTGACAAGATCCGATGACATCATTATTTTAAAAAAATGAACCTGAATTTGCAATGGCCTGGACAAATCGGACAAAAAGAGCTGACAACCGTTGGACAACTGAAATATTAGGCTGGATAACAAGTGACAAGGAAAGACCGCCATCTCCATTTTCAGAAAGAAATGACTGCCAAATCTCTTAGAAGTGCTAATGATTGAACTGGCATTAAATAGTAAGCCAATGATTTTCCCTGCTATTGTTTCAAATCTTGCTTCACCCAATGGATACCCCGAGGGCTATTAGGAGATAAAACTTAAATATTGTGCTGTTTCATGAAACGCAGTTATTTTCCTTTGAGATTTATGCATTAGGTACCATTGACCTTATCAAATCTTCTCGTTCTGTATAAGTTCTAAAAGTGCACAAAAGATATTATGATTTCCTCCTTAGAAGCTCAGTAGCATAAAGTGATTTCCAATGTAAATCTCACCAGCAGATTGTGTGACTCCTGTGGTCGATAGGTCGCAGATTTTTCACATAAGGTTTAATTCTCATGTTATAACAGGTGTTTACGTATTCCATCCATCCAAGTAGCACAGCCTTGCAATTAAACATAAGCTCAACACTGGGCCACCGTCTTTTAGGAACTGAAATCGGCGGCTCAGTGTTAAGCCTACGTTAAATTGAAAGGCTGTGCTACCTGGGTATTTATTTCAATATATTTTTGTATTCTCATATTATGATAGGTGTTTACGTATTCCAAACTACCTCCTCAACTATTTTATCTGTGCAAGTTTAACCACCATTGTACCCAACTCGATCGGATATCGCACGTCCCTATTTCAGGTCCAATGGCTCCAGAGCAGCCAGAGAGCCAGTGCCATCAGACGAACAAAACATTCATGCCTCAGCGGGATTCGAACTCGGACCCATCTCCGACGAACGATCGAGAGCCAGCACTTATATCACTGCACCACAGGGATTGACCCCAACGTTCAAGCACCAGCACAGTCCGGTACTAAAAGAGCGAAAAGTCAACGCAATCACACATTCATACACGGTCGCATCACTATAATATGACTACCCCCGCAAACACAGTGAACCCGCCCAGGCGTGTCATAGAGTGCAAGCGACAAGGTCAACCATACGGAGATAGAAGCGGTCAACCGGGACAAAGGAGCCATAGTGCATAACATGAGCACAACGGGCAGAGGTAGTGATTTGACGAACGTTCAAAAAGGAATGATCATCGGCAACCGCCCCAAGGGTGGAATTATCTCAGAAACAGCAGACTTCGTGTTCGCAAGGTGCTGTAGTAAGGGTGTACCAAGATAGGACCGCTGGCATACCGAGTACCTGGAAGCATCTCAGAAAGGGTGGAAGCATCCCAGAAACAGCAGACTTCGTGTTCGCAAGGTGCTGTAGTAAGGGTGTACCAAGATATAACCGCTGGCACACCGAGTACTTCCCGACGTCATAACTGTGGAGACCAAAGGCATCGATCCCAGAGGAGAACTTCGTCTCCGTCGACTGGTAAAGAGCAATCGACGCGCAAAAGTGCAGCAATTGACCACACAAATGAAAGCTGGGGTACCTAGGTATGTGTCCCTGACAACAGTAGAGTGAACCTTGTTACGCACGGGTCTCCGGAGTCGACGCTGCGTCAAGGTGCCCATGTTAATCCAGGTCCATCTGCAACGATGCCTGCAATTTGCATGGGACTAACGTCATTGGACACTGGAAAAAGGTTGCCTTCTCCCACGAATCGAGGTTTCTACTCCACAGAAGCTACGAGAGGTGGCAGAAACCGTGTAAGACACACGTGAATCAACACCCGAACACACTTGTCGGTCAAGTGCCGGGCGGCGGTGGAAGTGTGCATGTCTGGGGGAAGTTTTCCTGTTATGACCTGGGACCTTTGGAATCACTGGATGGGTCTGAACGCCAATGTCTATCTGTCCATCCTCGCTGACCACATGCATTCCTTCATGTTGGACGTTTACCTTAGTGGTAATGGTGTCCACCAACAAGGCAATGCGCCGTGCCGTTGTAAGAGTGTACATGACTGCTTCCAGAAACACGACAGCGGTATTTATGTTCTCCCTGGGCCGGCGAAAGCGCCAGGACTCAACCCCATAGAGCACATGTGGCAATATTTTGATCTACAAGTTCGACGTGATGACCCACAATCACGTCATCTCCGACACCTCCATGCATTGCTGCAGTTCGAATGGGCATGTGTTCTTCAAGCAACCTTTCAGGGCCTCATGCGTCCATACTTCACCGTTTCGCCGATGTCATCCGGGCCAAGTATGGTTATTCCCATTATTAGGTAGGTGGTAATATTATTCTGATACTATTGTGTATACTCACCACATTGAGCGCATTGAGAATATTATTCTGATCACTCCAAAATGGTTCAAGGATGTTAGCACATATTTCTTGTGAATACAGCAATTGATGTTTCCTTAAATACAAACAAATACATTTAATGTCATATCTGCATAACATAATTTAGAAAGGAGAGCCAACCAGTTAGCTTTCCTTAAAGCATATTGCATTACTTTGTGTCTGTTTCACACAGAGAATTTACCACTGAATATATGTTGCTTTGCATTCACTGTTCACAGTGTTTGTCTCTTTGATTACATCGCATCTCCAAAACGAAAGAAAACAAAACTGCGTACGAATGTCGCTGAATACCGAAGTGCTGATTATTTCGTAACTTGAAGTTGTTTTCAGTTTGAATGCTGCTGTGGAACAAACATTGTGTATCACAACAAAGTAAAAACAAGAACGATGACACCAAATTTTTGGGTGTAATGAGCACGTCTTTTGAATCCGTCCTGACGCAAATTAAATTTATCAAAACTATTCAAAGTCAATGGAACCGGTATGGAAAACAATAGTATCTGACGGAAGAAAGAAGTTTTTCAATCGGGTTTTTAATCTCTCAGATATTACTGTAAACGGAATCGTGAGCTTACGCCCTCTGGTTGCAGACTTGTGCGTTAAGAAAAGCATGAATTTATATGAGAAACATTTCGCACCGGAAACGCTCTCCAACACAGAAATAATTTTTCAAATCGGACTCTTAGAAACAAGGATATCGAAAAAAATAAGATGTGACTTTACGTTCCTTAGGGGGAAAACCATGCATTATTTCAGGAAGAAAGTATTCTCAAAAGGATTTTCCATATGAGCAATATCGGTCCAAGAAAAAAAATTTAGTCGGGTTTTCAGGATCCCAGATTTTCCTACAAATACATCACAAGCAGAAATTGAAACTTATGCCCCCTGATGGCCAAACCATTATTTACCAAACATTAGAAATTATGTGAAAAATATTTTCCATCAGGTCTTGTATGCGATACAGGAAGAATTTTTCAAATCGGAGTTTTAGAAGCAGAAATAACGCAGGAAACTCAATTTACCTTGTGCCTTCCACTGGAAAGTGTATGATTTACTTGAAAATTTTGAATATATGAGAAAAACATTTCGCATCGGAAACACTATCCAACAAAGAAGGAATTTTTCAAATCGGACTCGTAGAAGTTGAGATATTGAAAAAAATCTGATATATATCTACCCCCCCTGGCGTAGAAACCATGCATTATTTCAAGAAGAAAATTTTCCTAAAAGGTTTGTCGACATGAGTAGTATCGGCGAACAAACCACATTTTTTTCAGTCGAGATTTTAGAAGCTCATATTTTGCTGCCAATACATCAGAAGTCGAAATTGAGACTTACGCCGCCTGGTGGCCAAGCCATTTTTCAAAAATTAGAAATTATGTGCAAAGGATTTCGCATCAGGAGCTGTATCCGCTACAGAAATAATTTTTCAAATCGGAGATTTAGAAACAGAGATATAGGGGGAAAGAAATTTAACATTACGCCCCCTAGCGGAAAGTCTATGATTTACCTGAAAATTTTGAAATTATATGAAAAACATGTCAGACTGGAGACACTATCTAAAAAAGAAGGAATTTTTCAAATCGGACTCCAAGAAGTAGAGTTATTGACAAAAATAAGATGTACATCTACGCCCATTGGCGTAGAAACCAAGCATTATTTAAAAAATAAAATGTTTGTGAAACATTTGTCGACATGAGTACTATCTGCCTACAAGCAACGAATTTTTTCAATCAAGAATTTAGGAGCTCATATTTGCCGCAAGACGTCAGAAACGGAAATTAAGACTTACGCCCCCTGGTGACAAAACCACTTTTTTTACAAAAACTAGAAATTATGTGCAAACGATTTCCCATCAGGAGCTGTATCCGGTGCAGAAAGAATTTTTCAAATCGGGGATTTAGAAGCAGAGATATAATGGCAAACACAATTTACCTCTGCGCCCCCTAGCGGAAAGTCTACGATTTACTTGAAAATTTTGAAAATATATGAAAAACATGTCACACTAGAAACACTATCCAACAGAGAAGGAATTTTTTAAATCTGACTCCTAGAAGTAGAGATATTGACAAAAATAGGATGTATATCTACGCCCCCTGGCGTAGAAACCATGCATTATTTTAAGAAGAAAATATTCCGAAACGGTTTATCGGTGTGAGTGGAATCAGTCCACAAAATAATTTTTTCAATCGATATTTTAGAAGCTCAGATTTTATGGCAAATACATCAGAAGCAAAAATTAGCACTTACGCCCCCTAGTGGCCAAAGTATTCTTTACCAAAAATTCAAAATTTTATGCAAAATATTTTCCATTAGGAGATGTATCCGCTGTAAAAAAGATTTTTCAAATCGGAGTTTTAGGAGAAGAGTTATCGGGAAAAGTGTCATTTACCTTTACGCCCCCTAGCGTAAAATCTATGCGTAATTTGAAAAAAGTAACTATATCTCTACATCTAAGATACTCTTCGACATTAATGGAATCGAAAGATGAAAGTTTTTTTTTAATCGGATGTTTACAAGCAAATATGTGGAATAAAACGTATTTTTGAATTCGACATCATCTGCATTTACGGCCCCCTAGCGGCGAAATTGTACGTCGTAGAAAAAAAAACGAAATAAAGATTCATCGTTCACATACACTGACGGAAAAAAAATCCCAACACCACGAAAAAATAGTTGTAGAGGAATGAAATGGCGGCAATACCTTTGTATAGGTAACACATTTAATCGATTAAAGTTTCAAGATCACAGCCTAATGTAAGCACGAGAAGAGCCATTTTAAATGCGAAATTCTGGTACAAAAATAACCGGTGTAACCTCCAGAATGTTGAATGCAAGCACGCAAACATTCATGAATTGTGTCGTACAGGTGCTGGATGTCAGTTTGTGGGATGGAGTTCCATGCCTGTTGCACTTGGTCGGTCAATACAGGGACGGTTAATGCTGGTTGGGGGTGACGCTGGAGGTGTCGTCCAATGATGTCCCATACGTGCTCGATTGGTGAAAGATCTGGTTATCTAGAAGGCCACGGCAACATGTCGACACCCTGTAGAGCATGTTGGGTTACAACAGCGGTATGCGGGCGAGCGTTATCCTGTTGGAAAACACCCCCTGGAATGCTGTTCATGAATGGCAGCGCAACAGGTTGAATCACCAGACCGACGTACAACTGTGCCTTCAGGGTGCGTGGGATAACCACGAGATTGCTCCTGCTGTCATAGGAAATTGCTCCCTAGACCATAACTCCAGGTGTAGGTCCAGTGTGTCTCGGCCAAAGACAGGTTGGTTGCAGGCGCTCACCTGGCCTCCTTCTAACCAACACATGGCCATCACTCGCACCCAGGCAGAACCGGCTTTCATTAGAAAACACAACAGATCTCCACTCCGTCCTCCAATGAGCTCTAGCTTGACACCACTGACGTCGCAAACGGCAGTGGTTTGGAGTAAGTAGAATGCACGCTGCAGGGCGTCTGGCTCAGACCTGTCTTTCAAGTAACCGATTTGCAACAGTTCGTTGTGTCACTGTGGTGGCAACTGCAGCTCGAATTGCTGCCGCAGACGCGGTACCATGCGCCACGGCCATACGCCGTACACGGCGGTGTTCCCTCTTAGTAGTGCCACGTGGCCGGTCGGAACCCGGTCTTCTTGAGACAGTACCTTCCCTCCACCACCGCTGCCAACAATCATGCACAGTGGCTACATTCCTGCCAAGTCGTTCTGCAATATTGCGGAACGAAAATCCACCTTCTTGTAGCCCTATTACACGACCCCGTTCAAACTCCGTGAGCTGTTGATAATGGCTTCTTCGTCTTCTTAAAGGCATGTTTGACTAACATCAACACACTACGTCGAATCTCAACGATAGCTAAGGCTCACGAACGTTACAGCGCGTATTTACAGCAAACATGCTTTGCATGTTCCGAGGGGCGCTACTAGCGCCACACGTATGCGCCGAGCGCGAAATTTGCATAGACGTCATCTTACAGATGTACTCTCACCGCCCCCAACTGTCGTTTATCTAACACAACCCCTTCTTGGTGTTGGGATTGTTTTTTCCGTCAGTGTATTTCAAGCTTTCCGAAGCAAAAAAGAATTTTTCATATCGGACCTATAGTTGCAAACATACCGTAGGTACAGACGGACGGACGGATGGACGGACAAACTGGTAACAGAAGCACGATCTTTTTTTACAAAAGACGTGCTAAAAACTTTATACAAACTTCTGTTCTTCACGTTATTAAAGACTTTAATTGTTGAGAGGAGCAAAATTATACAGTCATTAAAATACTACAGTATTTTACACATAAAAATTTAATAATAGATATTTCAAAGAGTTCTGCATGTTCAAAGTTCCTACCTTGTTGGTGTGTTGTCCTGGAAGACTATATTGCTGTTATCCTTTCACCCAGCGATATTACGGCTCAGCCTTGAGTGCACCTGCGCTAGGATTTATACACATACGAATATGTTGGTCAGCACTACTTAAGTGTTAAAATCTTATCAAAGCAGTTTTGAACGTAATGCCGACATAATGTTGAAGGTATACTGCATTAGACTTTACGTTATTTTCCAAGGAGGTTCAGTCCATGGGGTCCGCTATTTCACCTAGGTTCTCCTGCCTCACGTGCGTTTGTTTAGAGGTGATGTGGTTCCTGAGTTCCTCTTCATGAACGACAACGCTACACCTCATCGTACAGTGGCTGTCGCAGAGCTGTTGAAAATATTCAACGCATGGATTGGCCCGCAAGGTCCCCTGACCTAAATCCAATCGAACACGTGGGACCTTCTCGGGAGACGCTTGGCAGTACGTCACCAGCCGCCAGCAACGATTCCACAGCTGCGATTGGCGCTACAAGAGAAACGGGCCGCGATACCACAACAGCCCCTTGACAAACTCGTCCTTAGCATGGACAGACGTTGTAAATCCCGCAACGCAGTCAGGGGTGATCATATCTCCTACTAAAGACTGGATTTTTCTTGGCAGCTGCCTGTTACATGGACGTTTATGTCTTCTGTCCAGTTGTGCTCGAAGCTACCTTTTCAATAAAGTGCCTTTGTATCCTTTGGATTCCTTGTTTGGACGGTTTTGGGGATCTTATGGTATGATTTGAGTCGATTTGGAGCACTTCTGCACGACGTTACATTCGAAAAACCGTCTCGTCCTTAAGGTTTGCACGCCAGTGTATGATACAACCCTGATTTACTTAGCTGTTTTGTTTTCTACGTTCTGACGCACATAATTTAAAATTATTTCCCTGTTTTAATAACAAGGCCTCGTTTCTTCCATTTTTATAGCTCTGGGGATGAGTGAAATCCTTTAGATCATCAGCTCAAATCACCGAACAAATGTGATTATCGCTTAGCCAGTTGGTGATGAAGTAAACAGTAGTTCTTCGCCAGTTGTTTAGCAAATAACATCTTTAAGCTACGTTAATTGGCTGATGCGAGTGCTGGAATTCTTGCTGCATGTGATTTCCTCCAAAAAAAAAAAAAACATTACGATGCGCGCTGGGGAATCAAGAAGAGATGAGAAAAAGTTGTAGTATGGCTCAGAATCTCTTTTCCTTCTTCCCCGGTTTCTTAAGGTGTCCTCCATTAGCTCAGTCAAGTTTTATTTTATTTTAAATTCCCCAGAGCCAAATTCATGAGTACTCATGTCCCTGATTGAGATAAATTCCTTCCTCCGGTTTTTCTGTTTCTAAACACAGTGAGTGCAGATTAGGTTTGAGAAAAAAAAAGAGCAAAAAAAAACGCAAACTGACCTAGCACGTCTAACAGACTTTAATGAATTCTGTAAAGTGGGATGGAGTAAAATAAACATGAAACGTGACTCCTGCAGTAAGGTGTTTCAAAGAATTTCACTTTCTAATCCAATGAAAAAAGATGCACGCTAATGCATGCCTTAATTTCATTTTTTTCCGAAAACCTGAAGTGCATTTTTTAAAAATAATCATCAAAATATTTAATTTGAAACAATTTTAAAATTGTTTGGTGTTACACCAAAAATCGGATTATCATCTTCAAAATTTGTATTAAATATATGGTGTAATCCCGTATTTCTTTCATGAAAAATGATTTACTGGGCTAAACCAAATTTTATTCCACTTGAGCGATATTTGAAGTCACCATTTTTCTTGTGCCTTTTCTGTGATGCACCACATTTATGATACTTATCTATACTAGTTGTTCTGTATCTGTGTTTCAAGTATAGTGATTGTTTATTATGGCTGCATCTACGTAATTTGCATGTCCCTGACTCTAAGGATGCAATTTGCGTTTCTTTTTTCCCCCTGGGATTGTCGGTCCCTGTTGCATTTTCTTATATGCCGCGATTGTATGCATGTTTTTCTGTGTTAAAAGTTTCCCCCAGAGCTAAGCGCTTTTGTTGTATTGTCGTTTTGCATGCAATGATGTCATACTTTCTATGTTTTTTTTAATGATCAACAATCGTTGCAGCTGTGTTTCTCTTCCTATTTGTTTTCTTCACTGTGACTTAGTTATTGCACTGTATTTAATGTATTTTTGTCACTGCTGTCCCAGTTCTACATGTTGCATTTTGTATAACTTCAGAACTGTGTAACTGTAATTTGAACTCGTGTGACATGTACCCCAGCCACGTCATGAGGCATTCGTGATATGCTTTTGTTTTGCCATCGGATTGTTATGTTTGCTCTTAATGTTTTTGTGCGGGTTTTTTTTTTTGCGTTTTTGTTTTACAACAAATAAGGGGGAAGTTGAACACTCACCGTTTTAACTACCATTATTAAAGAATTATCCGATTCACCAGTTGTTTAGAAATTACAAATTTTGTACCTGAAAAAGAGAGACAAAGATTGAGGGAGAGAGAGAGAGAGAAAGAAAGAAAGAAAGAGAGAAGTGGAGGGAAGAAGATAGAGAAAGAGTGAAGACAGAGAGAAAGAGAGAAGAGAAAGAAGAGAAAAAGAAAGAAGGACATTAGAGAGAGAAGGAGAAAAGTGGAAGAGAGGGAAGAGAGAACGAAAGAGATAAGAGCGATAGAAGAGAGAGAGAGAGAGAGAGAGAGAGAGAGAGAGAGAGAGAAAGAAAGAGATAAGAGAGTGAGAAGATAGAGGGAGAGGAGAGATAAAGAGATAAGAGAGAGGGAAAGGAGAGAAAGAAAAAGATGTGAGAGAGAGATTTTATTTCATGGAATAAGTTATGCGAAAGAATTCTACCATATAATTATTTCTTTTTCTTTTTTATGGCTTGGTAGCTGATCTGCAGCTAATGGAATTCAGTCTGATGTTAGAATAAGTTAGGCCAGAATGTTTTATGCAGCCAATTTTAATTCAAATAATTTCTGACTGAACAGAAATGTGATTCAGTACAAAAGCGTTGAATAAGTATTTCTTCTGTCATTCTCCTTTGTATTCTTCTTTTCACATTACCTCTTGCTTTCGAATAGGTCTTACTTAGTTAAACTATGTTCAGTTCGAAGAGCTTCTGTGGGTACTGGCATGATTTTATATGGTATGTTACCATGTGAAATCATGTTTTACGTAACGGGCATCATTTGTTCAATACATCCACCAGTGTGCTGTTGTAACGTAATTTCGTAGGATATACAGTATTAACACATAAGGAAGGGTGGAGTGAAGTTCACTCAGAAACGAACTGTTACTTTGGTGTTTTTCTCCAAATTCATGGCACGGTAATGTTTTCTACCAAACCGTCTGTCTTATATTTTAAAAGCCCGCATAACGTACGTAAACCCAACAAGTGACTAGTGAAGCTCGAATATTTAAGCCTTACCAACATCCACAAATCAAGCAGTATGCACTAAAATCAAGAAATATGCGCTAAAATAGAAGAAATAAACATTCAACAATATCCATTTAACAGTGAATTTATTTGGAATTATTTCTTTTGAGAAGCTTTGCAAGAAATGCTTTAAGGGGGTTCCCCACCTTTTACAAAAAATATCCTGCATCGATAAAGACCTTATCCATACCCAGATAAAACTCAAATTCGCGTGGGGATGTAGATGCGTAATTCAAAATATGGCACAGTTTCCTTTTTACTTCCGGCTAGCTAAATACTTATGTTTGGTTGCCTCAAGATGCTAGGAAGCGATAACAATAGTTAAGCGGTGAAATAAAATTAGTAAACTATTTTTTTCAGCGCAAACAGGTTTTTTTTACCCACTTCGCAAACAAGTATCGTTCCATCCGTTAAAAATACTGTATATTTGCACCAAAATCCGTCACGAAATTATTCAGTCTCTTACTCTCTCGCGCGTTAACGTTAGGTACATTAAACGGTATCGTGCAGGTACCACTCAACTATATAACTACAAGAAATCATCATTGAGCGTCACGACACCGAATAATTCTTTCCTCTGATTTTAATAGATAAATGACAACCTAAAGCTCGATTGCACTTACACTAGTTCCAATTTCTTGTTCATGAAATGCAAATGAAAAAAAAATTGTAACATGACCTTAACGGAGTGTTCCGATCGTCTGCTAACCCTGCTCCTAAGCACGTAAGGGGGAAGTCTTGCTTATGGCTTTGAGGCTAACGAGAGCTATAATATCTTCCTGACACAATTTCAGCAGACAACGGCAGGATGATTTCGTAGAGAGCCTAACCTAATATTATACCTTTGGTAATGTTGCCATCTATTGCTTACCTTATCTCGTCCTAAGAGCTCAGCGCCGCTTTCGATAAAAAAAATAACAAAAATCTGGATCTTGGATTATGATGCGCAGAAGAAGTTTCGTGTTAACCCTTACAAGCACGGACCATTGTGAGTAGAAACCTGGGACTTCAGTAAACGTATTCTTTCTTCAGAAAGAAACATTCACATTTCAGGTGCAGTCGTTTAAAAGAGAATAGACTAAACATTTTCATTTGATTGGAAGTGGATTTGTTTGAGTATCACCATTCTGTAACTGGTGAGAATCCTGTAATAAGTGGTTTCGCTACTGTACCACGATGCTGAAAAGAGTATAACGAAGTAAATTTCTCCGTCATTTTTGTCCAAGCCGGGGCTCGAACCCGGGTCCCCTTATTCCGAAATAAGTCGCTCTACCAATTGAGCTACGCGGACGTTCGTTATCGCTGCTGTCTGCTTTATGTCGTGTGCGTCCTGCTGTGCAGGCACGTCACAAGAGTTAAATCTAAGAAACGATAAGTTCGTTTTTCATAAGGGAAGGTTAGGCAAAATTTTCAAGATGTCTGCAAAAATATGCACTGAATGTGAGTGAAAACATACTTTTAAAAAATGAATGTGAAATATACATTAGGCAAGATTTTCAGGATGTCTGCGGAAATATGCACTGAATGTGAAAATATACTTTTATTACTCAAAGTGGCTAAATATGCAAAAATAGTGAAAACAAAAAGGCAATTTGCTTGCACATCCAGGCTTTAGTCATTAGTTGGAGATATCATTAGTTCAGCCACAATGGTCGAGGGCTCTGTTTTAGTGACTTTACCTCTCTAATACAATTACAAAATGGAACACATTTTGGAAATGCTTCATATTTATTTCACATGTTTCTGATATGCACGGAACGATTACTATTGTCATGCACAATCAAACTCATCAAACTGAGTGTTTCTACACGTTTTGTTGCAGTGTGAAATACCATTTTGCACTTCCTGTTCCAAATCAGGTATAATGAACATTACGGAAATGAGTAAAACTACTCTGGATTTATTGAACATTTTTAATCCTACATATATTCGGCAAGTTATTTAAACTGTCATACACATTTCAGCCCACTAATTTTTTAATCATTTTATTTCAAAACCCCGTGTTATTTGTTAAGCTTCCAATTTAACGGAGACCTGAAGGGAAAATCTACCCTATATTTGTAATGCTAATTCATTCTCTACACATTTTTTCATAGACTATTGCGTTCTGGTCTTCAAGACCTTGAGCACAAACAAATAATCTTCGGCTTATACACTGACGGAAAAATAAAATCCCAACACCACGAAAAAATAGTTGTAGAGGAATGAAATGGCGACAATACATTTGTATAGGTAACATATTTAATCGATTAAGGTTTCAAGATCACAGCTTAATATAAGCGCGAGAAGAGCCATTTTAAATGTGAAATGCTGGTACATTAATAACCGGTGTAACCGCCAGAATGTTGAATGCAAGCACGCAAACGTTCATGCATTGTGTCGTACAGTTGCTGGATGTCAGTTTGTGGGATGGAGTTCCATGGCTGTTGCACTTGGTCGGTCAATACAGGGACGGTTAATGCTGGTTGGGGGTGACGCTGGAGGTGTCGTCCAATGATGTCCCATACGTGCTCGATTGGTGAAAGATCTGGTGATCTAGCAGGCCACGGCAACATGTCGACACTCTGTAGAGCCTGTTGGGTGACAACAGCGGTGGCGGGCGAGCGTTATCCTGTTGGAAAACACCACCTGGAATGCTGTTCATGAATGGCAGCACAACAGGTTGAATCACCAGACCGATGTACAACTGTGCCGTCAGGGTGCGTGGGATAACAACGAGATTGCTCCTGCTGTCATAGGAAATTGCTCCCAAGACCATAACTCCAGGTGTAGGTCCAGTGTGTCTCGGCCGCAGACAGGTTGGTTGCAGGCGCTCACCTGGCCTCCTTCTAACCAACACACGGCCATCACTGGCACCCAGGCAGAACCGGCTTTCATCAGAAAACACAACAGATCTCCACTCCGTCCTCCAATGAGCTCTAGCTTGATACCACTGACATCGCAAACGGAAGTGGTTTAGGGTAAGTGGAATGCACGCTACAGGGTGTCTGGCTGGGAGCTGTCATTCAAGTAACCGATTTGTAACACTTCGTTGTGTCACTGTGGTGGCAACTCCAGCTCGAATTGCGGCCGCAGACGCAGTGCGATGCGCCACGGCCATACGCCGTACACGGCGGTCTTCCCTCTCAGTAGTGACACGTGGCAGGCCGGAACCCGGTCTTCTTGAGGCAGTACCTTCCCTTGACCACCGCTGCCAACAATCATGCACAGTGGCTACATTCCTGCCAAGTCGTTCTGCAATATTGCGGAAAGAAAATCCACCTTCTCGTAGCCCTATTACAAGACCTCGTTCAAACTCCGTGAGATGTTGATAATGGCTTCTTCGTCTTCTTAAAGGCATTCGCATTCTTGACTAACATCAACACACTACGTCGAATCTGAACGATAACTAACGCTCACGAACGTTACAGCGCGTATTTACAGCAAACATGCTTTGCATGTTCCGAGGGGCGCTACTTGCGCCACACGAATGCGCCGAGCGCGAAATTTGCATAGACGTCATTTTACAGATGTACTTTCACCGCCTACCAACTGTCGTTTATCTAACACAACCCCTTCTTGGTGTTGGGATTTTTTTTCCGTCAGTGTATATATATATATATACCCCTAGCTGCTATTTCGAAAAAAATGTCGGAATTTTTTTTTTTAATTATATTTATCTCGATAGGGATCAAAGCCAAATACTTCTCAGTTGATGTAAATTGTATAAAACTATCTGACAATTTTTTTTGAAATCACAGTTAGATTAGCTTAAGTCTAATATTTATTTGCGCTCAAAATTTTTAAGGTGAGGACACAGTAGTCTTTGAGAAAATCTGCATACAAGGAATTATCATTTTAGGTGTAGGATAGATTTTCCACTTGAGGTCCGCCTTAATCTCAATGACGCTTCCAAGGGTATGATTTGAAGACAGTATTTTAAGTTAAAAAGGTGTTACAGGCAGATGAGTGGCAAATTAATCATGCAACTCAACATTCCTCAGAAAACTTGAAAATGACATTGTCCTAGAACGGGAGTCGAACCTGAATTTTCGGATTTACGTTCGAGTATTTAAAATGTTGTGTTAGTCAGCGATGGGATTTAAATCACGGAACCTGAGGATTGTAAACGGATTCGATAGCTATTGGACTACGCTCCACACACTCGAATGTAAATCGTGAGATCCTGGTTCGATTCCTCGTCGAGGATGATGTAATTTTCAAGTCAAGCGTGTCTACTTGTATGAGTATTTCAAGTTATTAAAGAAACTTTGGTTATAAGAAAGGCTGTTTGAAAATTTGGACTCGTAACGTATGGGAAGTTTCCAAGAAATATTCACTGAATTACTGTATTTCCACTGGCATTTCCTAGTTGTGGTGAAATCTTTAAACGCGGTCGCAGGGACAGTTCCAGAAAAAGCAAATTGGTCGCCTTAGTCTGGGAAAAACCGAAATGGCTGTACACACACACACACGCGCGCGCACATAGAGAAAGTGTGACAACAAATCCTTCTCAAACTTAATGTTAGAACTGTGCCGAATGGTAACTAGTGAACTCTTCATTATGCAGGGTCCTCAACTGATGTCTAACTGTAATACGAGGAATTATTAGCAATCACTTTACAAAAATGGTATCCATTACCTCTTTACAAAATGGTGTTCATACATGTGAAGGATGCTACAGGTCACGTTAAATTGTTCACTCTTCCATAGCGAGCAACATTTCAGGGCCATGTGTCGATGATTCTTTAGACTTAGGTTAGCAAAGATACCACGAAATTTTATTAAGATAAGTACAGTTGCGTCGATTTATGAACTCAACGGATAAAACATTAGAAATACCTACTGTATCTTATAGAGTGTTGGTCTTCCTCTAGTGCGAATAATAGCTTGTACACGTCGAGGCATCGACACAACCAGATGCTGGAGGATTTCCTGAGGTAATGCAAGCCATGCCTGTTGCAGCATTGTCCACAAATCCGCTGGAGACGTCGTTCGAGGATCCGTGGATCTGATGATTCGCTCGACATCATTTCAGAAAGCTTCCGCGAGGTTTAGCTCCAGGGACATTAGGGAACACTGGTAGGTTCCAATCTCCGATAAGAGCCCTTCGAGCCATGCCTGGGTGGTTGGGTCGTGGTGGGGCGGCGCATTGTTCTTCTAGAATAGTCCATTGGCCACAGGATCCGCGAAGACAAAGAAAGAGGATAGTGATCTGCCAGCACATGCTTGTAGCGCTTAAGGAGCTCTCCAGATACACTAAAGTACTTAATGTGCTCCATAATAAGGCTCCCCAAACTATCACAGAGCCACCACTGTCTTAAAGCCGAATCCAGTTTTCGCTGTACTGAGCTAGCGGCAGGGTACACCACACCCGCACCCTGCCGCTAGCTCGGTACAGCTGAAAACTGGATTCGTCTGCTCACACACGACGGGGCGTCACTCTGTAGGGCTCCAGTTTTGTTATTCCCGACACCAGGCGAAGAGTAGTGCCCGATGAAAAGCAGTCATAAGGGGAACACGACTAGAGCAACTGCTTCCATAGTCCAGAGTCTGCAGCTTACTCTGTGGGGTACGCTCGCTGACGATGCTTGGACCTCCGGCATTTAACCTGGATCTGATTTGCGACTCCATTCCCAAGCGGTCGATCTGTAAAAGCCTAGATAATAGTCTACGTTTACACCAGCAGTCAGTGGCGTGTGGACGGCCACCGCTTGCTCTCTGGGCACTGGTACGTACGTTGATGGTACCCCTAGGGTTCCTTCCAATTGGGAGATGCAGTGATACAGCTGTCTTTGGCCGACAATGTGCCCTCCATCAAAGTAGATCAGATCACCACCTTTACCCATGTTCGTAGATTGCGATACTCTGTTGGGAAGCCCTGTTGCCCGCCTATTTATCGCATGCGTTAGGTTTGGATCTGTTCCACTCTAAGCGGTGGATGCTCACGTCAACAGCATATCACCCCCATCTCCTAATCAATTTTTACAAGGGTCTATGGAACTGGTCTTGCTGAATTTGTTTAACTCATTCGTAACCCTGTTTTTGTAATATGTAATGTTGTCGAAATGGTGCTCCTCAAAGTTGGATATACCTCTTCGCCGGGTCGTGCAAATTCTGAATGTGTCTGTGCTTGTGGAATTTCCTTAAATCAGTCGTCACTGTATTTTTGATCTATGTAATGCATCAAAATGGCGTCCGTGAAGATCATATTGTACTTTGGGAAAAAGAAAGTAAACAGCAAGTTCCAAATTTCACGGATACAAGGAATGGTGACGCACCTTAACAGATGAAGAATGGGAAACTGCTTTACCATGATCGCGTTGAGTTTAGCCTTATTCTCTTGACGCAAGAACCACGTACCTAATTGGGTCGCGGCCTGCCTAATGCGCCGATTATTTTCAAATAGTCTGTGCATCACTTCTGAGCAAAATTCAGAGAACAATGTCTGGGCTTCCAAAAGAAGTTCTTTGTGGTATCTCCTTGCCAGTCTTCAACAAGACAGATGACACAGAATTTTCTCTTCCAATCAGCAAGTCTTTTGAATCCGTTCTGATGCGAATTAAATTTATCAAAGGTATTCAAAGTCCACGGAACCGGTATAGAGAACATTAGTTTGTGACCGAAGAAAAGAAGTTTTTCAATCACGCATATATCGCTGTAAACAGAAACGCGAACTTATGCCCTCTGGTGGCTGACTAGTTTGTTAAGAAAAATTTTAAATTATATGAGAAACATTTTGGAGTTGAAACGCTTTGCAACAAAGAAATAACTTTTCAGATCGAACTCTCAGAAGTAGAGATGTCGACAAATATAAGATATGCATGCACTCCACCTGGCGGGAAAACCATGCATTATTTTAAGAAGAAAGTATTTTCAAAATGTTTTTCGATGTGGGAGGTATCGGTCCACGAAATAATTTCTTCAATCCAGATTTTTGAAGCTCAAGTTTTGCTGCAAATACATCAGAAAACGAAAATTACATTGCGCACCTTGGTGTTCTGATGTATTTGCAGCCAAAACGTTTTTACCAAAAATTAGAAATGATATGTTAAACATTTTCCATCAGGATCTGTATCCGGTGCAAAAAGAAATTTTTAAATCGGAGATTTAGAAGCAGAGATATCGGGGAAAACGCAATTTACTTTAACGCCACCTAGCGCAAAGTCTATGAGTTACTTGCAAATTTTGAAATTATATGAAAAATATCTCGCACAGGGTACTCTATCCAACAAAAAAGGAAATTTTCAAATCGGACAATCCTAAGCATTGATATTGACGAAAATAAGATATATATTTATGCCCCCTCGCGGAGAAACCACGCAATATTTTAACCAGGAAATTATTCAGAAAAGCTTCATCGCCGTGAGTGGCATCGGTCGCGAAAGGAGTTTTTTCCATCGATATTTAAAAAAGCTCTGATTTTGCTGTAAATACATCAGAAACAGAAATTAACACTTACGTCCCCTGGTGACCAAACCATTTTTACAAAAAATCAGAAATAACATGCAAAAGATTTCCCATCAGGGGCTGTACTAGCTGCAGAAAGAATGTTTCAAATTGAAGTTTTAGAAGAAGAAATATCGGGAAATCGCGATTAATTTTTACGTCCCCTAGCGGAAAATCTAAGCTTAACTTGATAAAGTGACTATACCTACAATAAATGGAATTGAATAATACTTTTTTCGTTTTCATGGGTTAAAATGTATTTTGAATTCGATATCATCTGCATTTACACCCTCTAGCGGCAAAATTGTGCATCATAAACAAAAAAAAAAAAACGAAATGAAAGATCATCATTCGGTTATTTCAAGCCTCCCAATGCAAAAAAAAATATTTTTTTCAAATCGGTCTAATAGTTGTATAAATATAGTGTCCACAGGCAGACGGACGGACAAACTGGTAACATAAGGATGATTTTTTTTTTACAAAAGACGTGCTAAAACAAGGAGAAATTCAGACAGATTTACGCGGCTTGATATCATATTCTTCTATCCAACATACTGGATGGATGATTTTAAAACAAGGTATGGGTGGGTATAGATGGTTGGTGTTTATTATTATTTTATATATGGGTCGTTATGGTTCCAGACTTGTGTAACAGGAAGTTTCTTCGCCTTCTGCGGATTTTCTCCTACAGGGCCGGCCTTTGGTATAGGCGAGCAAGGCGGCTGCCTTCGGCCGCTAACTCTAGGGGCCACAGATTTTAATCACATGTCGATTTTCTGTCATTATCCAATTTTTAATCGGTTTTATTTCTTTTTAAATAAATAACTAAAATAATTAAAATGATAAACAGCCGAAGTACGCCTTTGCTCTTGTCGCACTAGTTTTTTGGGGGATGCCGTTAAGTGATTCTACACTACACTGAAAAAGGTCCCCGGACACTCCTTCAAAAAGGAAATGAACGGATACGCTACGTTGTTAAGATGCGCGGTACAGCTGCAAACGGTATAAAATAAGCCTGCAGCTGACCGTGATAATAGCGCACTGTGAGGTTGAGTGAAAATGTCGCGGCGGGAGAGAACTGACTTTGAGAAAGGAAAGACTGTTGGGTGTTATATTAGTGGGTTGTCCATAAGAGAAACCGAGAGGCATTTAAACATACCCAAGTCAACTGTTTTGGATGTACTGAATACGTAGAAGACACATGGCGTGCCTGAAGCACCAAAACGTACCGCCAGACTGAAGAAAATCGGTGATAAAAGACGTCGAAGCCTTAGGACAGTCGTTACAGCTAATCGACGGAGTACTACATAACACCTCAGTGTACAGGTGAGTAAAAGTTCTGTAACCTCGGTATGTACACGTACCTTTCGCAGAGAACTTCATTCCGTTGGTTATCGTGGTCGTGCGGCTGCTCATAAGCCTTTCATCTTCACTCGGAATGCTGATCGTAGTTTAGCATGGTGTAAAGAATATTTATCATGGACCGTAGATCAATGGAATAAGGTACTATAGACTGATGTATTCAAATACACGATCCATCAGTCTGATGGCCTTGTGTGGGTATGGCGGCAGCCGGCGGAACGCTATTTACCACAGTGTACTGTTCCTACGCTCAAGTTAGGAGATGGCAGTGTACTCGTATGGGGGTGGGTTTCGTGGTATGATCCTGGCCCTTTGGTTATCGTGGACAAGCCTGTTAACCAGCACATCTATCTTGATATTCTTGACAAAATTATGTCCTACCAACTATGTGGCAATGCTATGGAACCGAGCCTTTTTGGTACCAGCAGGATAGTGCACCGAGCCATAAAGCAAGGACTGTTACCACGTGGTTTGTCGATAATTCCGTATCGTGTGTGGACTTGCCAGCACAGAGATCTGATCTTAATCCCATAGAGCACCTATGGGATGAATTAGAGCGCCGCATAAGAAGTTTGAAACCAAGCACTACTACTACGCAACAGATAGCTGCAGCATAATGTACTGAATGGAAGCGCATACCTATCGCTGTGTTTCAAAACCTTGTCGAAAGCATGTCTGGAAGGGTCAGGGCATCTATTAAGGCCAAAGGTGGACCGACGCCGTACTAATGTATGCCAATAAATGCTATGTTGTGTTTCTCTTCTAGATGCTTGGTGATATTCGTCAATATAATATATATAAAAACAGCTGTTCCCCTTCTTTATGCTTTGCAGTGAAACTTATTTTCTTTTCCACCGGCTTTACATATAAAACGGTAATAACAAAGGTGGAATGTGTAGCTAGTAAATAAAACGCCAGACAAAAGTTTTCGAGGTTGAGTGAAAAAAATAATGTCTGAGATTTGCTAATTTAATCGGATTACAATTCCCACACTTTTGACTACAATAGATCGTTTGACTAATGTAAATCTAAATGAGTTGTTTTTCTCATTAGGAACACAACTCATTGAGGGCTACAGAATCAGGAAGGTTACAATGGGTATCCCATTATAACCTCCCTGAGAAGTATCATTTATGCTGTTTCTCGTTATACAAAGGGAAACGAAAAAGCAGACGAAAACCTTAAAAAGGCCAGGCCGGCCTTTTTAAGGTATCAGATGAAAAAGAAGTTTATGGTGGTGAAAAATAACCCAAATTGATTTGTCAATTTCTATGGGGAGATAGCGAGCTCTTTTGTCCTCTCAAGCTGCTGATACAAATTACTAGCAAACTTAGGATCGGACCATGTTCCATTCGTGTGAGTTAAAATTTCCTCTTGGTATTAAAAGGTTGTAGCTTTGCTGAAGAATTCACGGGAAAGTGCTATAAATTAAACTATACATTAGCCGAAGTATAGGAGGCATTTCGCCTCGTCTGCGTATAGCCGCAAATGCTTTTTTCTCCTTTTTGTTTATGTATATTATGGGAGAGGGTCAGGGTAAGCGCGAAGTAGATAAACATTGTCAGTTGTCGGTGTTGTGTCGCTTGTTTCAAAACGTAAATAAGAGTTCTGTTCATTCATTCAATAGGAACGTTTTGGAGATTGAATATTTTTAGTTATTTTTCTATTACTGTCAAACGCATTTTTATCGATGATACTACGAAGGGATATTTTCTTCTGTAGTTGCATTTGTATCTAAATATGTCTGGAATTAAAAGATCTAAGTCCGACAGTGGTGCAGAAAAAAGAAAAAGAAAAAGAAAAAAAAAGAAGCTGAACAATTAACAGAGAAACAGAAAGGTACGTTATTGAAGCTTTTCAAGAAGAAACTACATACAGATGAAGCAACGTCTTCTACCAAAAAAAAAAAAAAAAAAAAATACATTACGGATCTTCAGGCAAAAGCGATGCTCCAGAACACAATGATGTGCAAATGTATGTTTAGCTGGGCCTTGACTTTGTTCAAGGTCCAACTAAACATGCACATCTACACCATCATGAAGGACTAAATGAAAGCAACAGGGTGCAAATCTCAAAATAAGCCCCGGTTTAACTAAAAAACTGGTAAAATATTTGCCTAATAGATTGAAAGAAATTATAAAATATAAAGGATACGCGACAAGATATTAATTATTGTAATTTATTATACTTTTCTTTCATATCTCACACCGGATGGATACTTTTGTATAATTGTTTTTCTGATGTTTCATTTAAATATGTAGTAGATATTGTACATACTATTAACGTCCGCCGAAGTAGTAAGGCCGGCCCTGTTCTCCAAACAATGCAGTTGATTATGTTTTTGCTTTTTCGGGGTTTTATGCAAAACATCAATATTTAGCACCATTAATAACCCTGTGCAACACACATTTTGACGCCTTGAAAGTTAAACGAATTCTTGGATATATTTGGGACGCTGATTCCAAAAATAGCATCAGTTTGCTGTATCAGCTCTAGTTTTGGAGATAGGGCATACCCACCCTGTTAGCTGATTTCACCGGTCATCCGTGAAAATTCGTGATCCAACATAGCATGATCTGCTATTTTTGCCATGCTTTTGACAAATATTGATGCTATTAATATTACATACTATTTAAACAAGCACATGCTACAAAATATTGGATATGTTTGGAAATATTTGAGGCGAAGAGGCCACAAATGGCATCAGTTTTGCCCTACAAGCTAGAGCACTGACTGTACGCACATAAAATAACAATATTTCTACACATAATCATATAGGGCGGGTATGCCCTATCTCCAAAACTAGAGCTGATGGGGCAAAACTGATGCCATTTTTGGAATCAGCGCCCCAAGTAAACCCAAGAACAGGTCTAACGTCCGAGGCACCAGACTTTTTTGTTGTTGTTGTTGGGATGTGTAATTGTTTCTGAACCAGATCTGACTAGATCGCTGTCAGCTCCTCTATCAAATCCCGCCACGCAGCAACTCACTCTTTCTTCTCTTCTGCGTTTCTTTTTATGTTCAAAGCTTCGAACACAATGAAACACACCGTATCCTTGCTGATATGTAGCTCGTCTAAAATCACTCGGATGTACACCCGACAATTTTCCATTAATAGCTGTCGAACTTCAGCGGCCATGCTAGAGTATCGACGAGACCGAGAGGGTCGAAAGTCGCCTAAGCAACATCTTCCGGCTCTTCAAGTAATCCCCCATATCAGCGAAAATGTTAGATCGTGGTAATACTGCAACTTCATAAACTACATACAACATTACAACTGCTGCAGTTGCACATTTCTCTGCTTTAAAGCAAAACCAGTTTTCAATCTTTGCTTAGTTCCCATGATGAAGTGATTTTACTGCGCCATCTTGAACACAACTTCCCAGTAGCAATGCTCTGTGCACTCTGCCCGAACTTGGTACCGAAACAGTTCAGAGTTGTTAGTAAAAAGTTCCAACAATGAACAATGGAGAGCACTAGTAGTATCGTTTAAAAGAAATCAGTCCTAAAACTTTTCAAGCATACGTTGAATCCCTTTTGTAGGAGTTTCATGTAAGTTCTGCCCTACATTATGAAAATTTATCTCTTCGAGTAAGGCGAGGTTTTTAATTTTTGTTTTCAAAATGAATACTTCTTCTACATTCAGCTAGCTGTACAGTTGGCACCATTGTCTCTTTTGGGACAAAGCGCAACACTCAGCTTTTATCTTTCCCCATTTTTCGTTCATAAACAATTTCTAAATGAACACTTCATATCTGAATGGAGCAGGTTTAGCATCACGTCCGTTAAAACCAAAGTCACGCTGTTCTTTGCGAATGATGATATAAACCTTTATAGCCGTCCATGTGTACAATTTGTCTCCTAATAGCAGGTCTTTGTCCTAATTACTGCTTGTCTGGTGGCAGATGTCTTCCTGATTATCATTTGTTTTGTGGCTTTTAGCCTGGCAGTCATTTAGGTATTGTTTCATTAACAACAGTTTTCCACCTGAACACTAAGTAATTACTGTCAACGCCAGAGTATTCAATACATACTTTAGAACACCCCAACGAACAACTCCTACTGAAGAATAAACATATTGCTTCCTCATCTATTGCAAAGTGGGCTATTTCTCTTCACTATAACTCATGATAACAGTTAATGGATGGGGCAGGTGCTGTCGGGAGAGAAAGGGGCAAAACTGAGAAAGCAAAATAAGGAAAGAGAGAGAGAGAGAGAGAATGAGAGGCGGGGCAAGTGGGAGGAAAGAGAAGGCAGTACATTCGGCTAGAAATTAATAAAAAGCAAATTTATTTTATTTCATACTTCCACTTACCAGCTGTAAGTAATAATGAAGTGGCGACCATCACACTAAATTTTATTTGTCGAAGCTCCTTAAAATTTTCCGCACATTTTCTCCTTTTGATATTCAACGTTTTCTTCAAATCTCTAAGAATACTAATCGCTTTTAAATTACAGCAAACAAGCCCTTTTTGTCGGTGATGGGATTCAAATTCATGTCTAGGGAGCCGGATGTTCTCCCTAATGAATTGCACCGGCAAGGCTTATCACTGCAATTTGCGGTTTTTACTCATGGGTCAACTCAGCAATACGTCATGTACTCCTTCTTGCAGAAAGACGGGGGCGAAGAAACCGCAGGTTTCAGGTCCGCCGGCAACTATGCGTGAAAGAGCTCACTGTAGAAAAATAAATTCTTAATAATCGCATACGGTGTATGGAAGAATCATCAAACACATTTTTCGAACCTCATGGCCAGGAGATCCATTTTACGTTCGGACGCCAATACGGGGCAAATTTTCATTTTGCCCTTAGTGGAATCCCTTTTCCGTACGACAAACATACCACCTGTCCCTCATGTCAGCACTTGGAACTCTGCGGCATCGTGGCAGCTTTCAATACTTATATCGTTGTTTCCAATGTTGGTAATTTCTCTTTATAAGCAAAGTGGCAGTTGCTTCACACTCAGGGATTACTTTTATCACTGCGGGCAAAGTTTTGTATCGATCATACCCCGTGGTAAAAAGAGGAAGTTCGCATATTTGTGTATCTTGAAATACGATGCGTTTTTAGCAATATCTGATGCATTTTTGCGACCGGGTTTCTCCAATGTAACGAACCTATGAATGTAGCCACAGCTATAAGATGAATATCGGCCAGTAATTTATATGTAGTGTTATTGATTTGCTTGAGTGATGCAGGATAACCACACAACATAAGCCACACAACAGACTTCAAGATATAAAGATTGGAGAAAAATATTGTGTTACAAAGTGATCTTAATTGTGTGAAAACAATTGCAAAAATACGAGAAAGAACAAAGCCACCGCCGGGGTGCAGTGGTCTAAGCGATGGCTTCCGATCATTCGCCTGATGTGGGTCCGGGTTTGAATCCCGGTGAGGCATGGACGTTTTGTTTGTCTTACGGCGCTGGCTCTCTCCATTCCCTGGAACAAGTGACCCTAAATTAGGGTCGAGCGACGGCTCATAGTCCATTGAGTTGCTCACAGTGATCGTTACATCTCCAATAAAAAAAACAGAAAAGAAAGGGCAAACATTTAGCTCATAACTGTAAAAAAATCAAATAAACGAAACTGTGAAATAAGTAAATAAAGGCATCATCTGTTGCATATGAAAATTCAAAAGTCAGAATTTATCGAGCAAAATATAGCTAGCTAGGCTAAAACAATGTGTAACAAAGAAGTGAGGAAATCGTGATAATAAATCACTTACTTGTAAATGAACGTAGCATGCAAAATAAATTATATTGTTTCACGTGTGGTTCTTTCTACTTGCTCCGCTCATATAGCTTTCTCAAACATATGAGCAACACGAGGCTGTTGTATTTCTGTGCTGATTATCACGTGAAATGAGAAGATAGCTCTTTCTCATTTCCTTAATTTTTCTCATATCATCAATTTGAGTTTTCTGGGTTTCCTTCCTACTTAGGTTTTCCTTCCAATTCAAAGCCTTTTCTTTTCGTCATATCAAACACTACGCACCCCTCCTATCAGATGAAAAACTGATTTTTTTCAACACTTTTCCTTACGTGCAGCGTTCCTGTGTGTGACTACTGTTTTGCTTGTTCAGAAGCTCATTTGAACCTTGTCTCAGTGTCATATTTCTTGGGGTTGTTTTTAGCGTTCATCCAACTCTCACAGCAGGTATTATGGTTGCCTCACATGGGTACGCGTGTCATTATAACTAATAAAAGAATGCAAATTTGTGGGACAGCTAAAGGAATATTCGATCTCGTCAGTGCTGTAGGAATAGATACCGTGCCCCACGGATCCAAAGATTTCCCAAAATGTTGCGAGGAAATCCGGCTGTTTGCAAAAGATTTATTCTTTGTTTAGACTGCTGGCTCAGAAGAACTAAATAATTTTGGGGAAATCGTTAATTTCAAATTGTGCTTTACTTCTTTTACTACAGTAGGTGATATTGAAGAATGTTTACGACCCGTTTCTTATTTATCCTACACTCTGTATCTAACAACGGGGCTGTAGCAGGAGACGATTTATGTTAAGCTTTACAATGTTCGACATTACATCTCTCCAATATCCTGGTGTCTCAGATCCAACAAATATTCTGTTTTCAGAAGAAGAAAAAACATTCAGTAAGACCGACGTGATTGGCTCGCATAGAGGGGAAATATACTACTAATAAAATAAAAACGATTTTTCACAGTGAATCCCGATACATATGTTTCAAAGAGTAGCATTCCTCCTGTGTTTTCCCGCAAATAGCGTTTTTTGTACTTAAATGGTAGAATAATTAAAATTAGAGCAAAAACAAAGAAAGGAATGTCTTAAAGGCTGTACAATGTACAAGCCGTTCTGATTTAAAATGCTCTAAATACAGAGAAAAACTTCCTGAAGATGATTAACCCTTTAACGACCATAACGCCCAAAACGCCCGTACATACAAACGTCCATAGCCGCCCGAAACGCCGGTCTCAGGTGAGTCAGATTTCGTACCCTTACTTGTTGTTCAAAATTTTTCAACCTATGAGGGATCAGCTGTAGTCACCCTCAGTCATTATTGTTGTTATTAAACAAAGAAGTAAAACAACAGACAGTTTTGGACGTTATAGTATTTAAAGTGATGAGATATTTTTGAATCATGGTCGTTAAATGGTTAATGCGGTACACGCAAAAAATAAAAAGCCTAAAAATTTCAAATGCTTAAACAGGTTTGCTCATTAATTTTGAAGTATTTACATGGTACCAAGAACCAACAAAACTGTCCTAAATAATGCATCTCTGTCAGTTGATAAATTTAAATGAAATTTCAAACACATATAAGGAAATCTTCTGACTGTGGTGATACTCCATATGAATTATTCATCAGTTGCCCTCTGAATCCCGTGCAGGAAGGTCACACATCGTGTGAGCTCCTGCGAGTGAACTTCAGTGCAAGCTTTTCGTCTTCGTCAGCCGTTCGTCTTATTCTGCGACTAGATAGTTTCTGGGTTACCAGTCTATCCGAATCAGTCCGGTTAGGGGATCTTTTAGTTGTTAAGCTTTTTTAAAGCTTAATTAAAATTTTCTCGAATCCACTTCTCTTTGTTTCAGCTTCCAGCCCATCGTAAAAATTAAGAGAATTTAAAGTTCAGATGTTGTAGAGCAAAAGCCAGACGCCAAGAAAAGTGATATCGTTTCCCGTTCCTCATCCCCTTTCACGGGAAATCCAGAGTCAACTGAAAAGCCAGATCCAAGAAGATCTAGAAGAATTAAAAACCTTCCGCCGGAACTATGTAATAGTATCCAAAAAAGAACCAGAAGAACAAGAAGGAGATTGGTAAGTGAAAACATTTCTTATTCTGTGCCTGAGAAAAATCTAGGCACGTCATGTGACAAAAAAGTTGTCGATGACTCTTCTTGTATGTCTGTGCCAATTCCAGACATAATATCTGAGAAATTATCAGATATGAAAAAAACACCGGTGGGTTGCCCGGGCGATGGGATATCTGAAAAAATTACAAATATAATTAAAACACCGAAGAGATGTTCGGGCGATGGGATATCTGATAAATTACCAGATATCATTAAAACACCGGAGAGATGCCCGGGCGATCGGATATTTGTAAAATTTTCAGATATCATTAAAACACCGGTGGGATGCCCGGGCGATGGAATATCTGAGAAAATAGCAGATATGTTTTATGAAAAGTCCGAGAGATGTCCGGACAACCTTACCCAAGAGGAAGGTTTTATGGAAAATAGACCTGAGACGGCTTCGGCGTCAGGCTTTTGCAAGGAATTTGGTGTTAATAGTAGTATAAAATGACGGGGACTGCCGGAGGAGCAGCTCCTTCTAAAGAAGGAGCAAGGGGCGTGGCTTGCGGCAGAAGGATGGGGGGCGTGGCTTGCGGCAGAAGGATGGGGGACGTGGCGTGTGGCAGAAGGATGTGGGGGCGTGGCAGATGACGCTAGTGTGTAGGGTCGATGTGCTGCCCCCTAGCGGTGCTTCTTGGAACTTTATTATTATGTTAGATCTTTGTTTTTGAGAGATGGCAACGACCGAGTCGGGGAAAGGAGATGTGCTGCCCCCTAGCGGTGTTTCTTGGAACTTTCGATGGATTTTAGAGGGATGGCAACGACCGAGTCGGGAAAGGAGATGTGCTGCCCCCTAGCGGTGCTTCTTGGAACTTTTAATGGACCTTTGAGAGATGGCAACGACCGAGAGGGAAAGGGGTGGATATAGGGGGATGTCAACTCGATGTGCTGCCCCCTAGCGGTGCTTTTTGGAACTTTCAATGTATCTTTGAGGGATGGCAACGACCGAGTGGGGGAAAGGGGATGTGTACGTTGCCCCCTAGCGGTGCTTTTTGGAACTTTTCTCGGGAGATTTATTGGACGTTGACAAATTTTGGGGAAGTCTTTCCAATATTTATTTATTTTTTTTTATTTTCTCGGGAGATTTACTGGACTTTGTCAAATTTTTGAAGGAAGGTTTTTTTGTCGTTTCCAATTTTTTTTACTCATATTTTTTTTTGTCCTATTTTTTCTCTCTAATTTATTTTATTAAATTTATATTTTCAGGAATTCCCTGAGGTATTATAATTTTTACAGACGTTGCATTATTTTTTTAATTTTCTCGGGAGATTTACTGGACTTTGTCAAATTTTTGAAGGAAGTTTTTTCAATCGAAGCATTTCCTCAAATTTGTTTTATTAAATTTATATTTTCAGGAATTCCCTGAGGTGTTATAATTTTTATAGACGTTGCATTTTTTTTTTAATTCTTATATTTGTCCTCCCTCCAATTTTAATTTAGACGAGAAAAGGCTTTGTTTGAAAAGATTTCGTTCCCGTTGATTCATGTTCCGCTATCTTTTGTGAGCCATGTGTTTTGGGATGACTCACAATTTTCTCTTTGACTCAGAAAACTTTGTATGACACGTGTTTTGGGAAGAGTGACTATGCCGGATGACGCATGTCGTGATAGCAGACATGACATCACCCAACGCCATTTCCTCCGCGGGGTCGGCGGTTGACGTCATTTGAGATTCTGTAGCCACATTAAGTTCCAAGACTGATTTTTTTTTTCAATAACTTGATCATTTTGCAACGAATTTATTCCTTATTTTTTCCTCATAATTTCTCATTTTATATTCATAATTTTTCAACGTAACGATTTTTTTATTTTCTTTGAGGAGACTTCACGCATTTTCAACGGACGTTCCAACATAAAAACGTTTTCCAAAGTTTTGTGCTGCAGACATAATCTTAAAACACGGTTGTTTATTAACGTATTTACGTGTTCATGGCATTTTTTTAACGTTGCACCTTTTTCCAACGTACAAAGCCACAATTTTTTAGGCATAGTTAAAATGTTTTTTTTTTTTTAATTTCTTCATGATTATTCAGTGAAATGTACCCTTTAATGCTTTATCTTAATCTTTTCGTTCTAAATGCTTGCATACTCGTTAAACTTCTCGATGTACCAACATTATTTTATTTTCAAACTAACAACTACTTTTATAGAGGCTTTATTTTTTCTGTCTATGAAGAATTTTTTACTTTATTCTCTCAAGATATGAAAATTAATTATAACGAAATCCTTTCACTTTATTATCGCTAAGAACTTACCTCAAAATAAGTCCTGAGCTATAGTTCGCTTTGTCTGGTTAGAGGTGATTCATCAATAGCATGTTTGTGAGCAGATAACGTCTCCGTGCAGTTACTGCCTGAAGCGATGACGCATGGGTGACGGGTACGTCGTGATGTCATCCTTGTGAACTTGGAATGTCATCATACTGCTTGAAGCGATGACGCACGGTGACGGGTTTTTCGTGATGTCATCTTTGTGAACAGATACCAAAAGAATTTCAGAAACTGTTTCAACTTCGAACCAATGGCGTTTCTTCCATTGTCGGGGGTCAAAAAGGCATCCTGTTTGCTATAAAACTGGCGTTGTTCATTCCTCCTCCTCAGATTTTCTGCTGCTTTGGTTTAGTACGTACGTTTAGTTTTCAACTACGTTTAGTTATCGACTGTATTGCTGTCTGAATATTGTGGCGAGTTTTGCAATGGAATCTAAAAACATTTTTTCATCAGTTTCTGAAATCGAAGAGGTAAGCGTTCTTTTATTAGCATGCAATGTTTTTATTTATTGTTAGGTCCCCAAAGTTGTTTGAATTAGAATGTTGTTAGAATTTCGTGAGAGGATTCCCTTAAGGAAAAAAATATACTAGTATATTAGGAACAGTATGTGAGTTCTTTAGCGTACGATTTAAGTTAGATTTTCAGGAAGGAAAATTCATGTTAGTGGAATCGTTTAAACATAGTTCTTTTTTTAAAGTATTTTAGGAATTCATGTTTTTACGATAGCTCTCATAAAAATTTATTTTCAACGTAGGAACTTTCCATTTTAATTTCCATGAAGATGCGTTGATAGGGGTTTAAAACATGTTAGCGGTATGTGAATTCTTTTGCATACGATTAAAGTTAAATTTTCAGGAAGGAAAATTCACGTTAGTGGAATCGTTTAAAACATAGTTCTTTGTTTTCAAATATTTTAGGAATTCATATTTTTACGATAGCTCTCATAAAAATTTATTCTCAACGAAGGAATATCCCATTTTAACTTCTATGAAAATGCGTTGGTATAGGTTTAAAAACATGTTAGCGGTATGTGAGTTCTTTCGCATACGATTAAAGTTAGATTTTCAGGAAGGAAAATTCATGTTCGTGGAATCGTTTAAAACATAGTTCTTTGTTTTCAAATATTTTAGGAATTCATATTTTTACGATAGCTCTCATAAAAATGTATTCTCAACGTAGGAATATCCCATTTTAATGTTTATTTCATGAAAAATGCTTTGATAGGGGAGAGGGTTAATTTTTTTTTATTATTCTTTCACAGAAAGAATGGTGGCTGGAAGATGAACAGCTATTTTTGCAAAATTCAGAAGTGTTTCAGGCATTAGAGGAAATTCCAATGTCGCAAGACCTACTTTCCTCATTTGTGTCTGACGTACCCCCTGCCCCTTTCACTTGTAAGATCTGTCAGAAGGTCTTCACTTTGAAAAAAAATTTGCAGAGACATGTCAAAATTCATTCTGGGGCACTTATTCCGTGTATGTTGTGTAGGGAGAGTTTTTCTAGAAATGCGTACTTGCAGATACATATTCTTAAATGTCATTCGAGAATGCAGGTGGGGGGAACTCGTTAAATGCGTCTTCGGCAGGCCCCTCCAATGCAGCGGGCCCCTCTAATGCAGCAGGCCCCAGTCATGAAGTTGTTGCAGGCCCTTCAAATACAGCAGGCCCCAGTCATGAAGTTGTTGCTGGCCCCAGCCACGTTGTTGATGACCCCAGTTCCAAAGCTCCCATTGTTCCTCCATTGAATATGGGGGCTTACATCCAAGTGCAGTCGGTGGCTCAGAACCGATTGCAAACATTTAAGATTGTTCCGGAAGGGGAAACAGCGGTCTGTCTCTCCACATTTTTGAATGGCATCCAACATTCTTCTGTAAGCATTCTAGAACATGCACTGGCAGCCCACCCATCCATTAAAGTAAATGCATTTATGCAGGCAGCTTTTAAAAAGCCTAAACCCGATGACCCGGAGGAATTTGATATATGTTCTCGGAATTTAAAAACAACTAATAAGCCAGTGTATCGGTCGACAAATCTCGGGGAATATTTCGATATCATGTCCTGGAAACTACTCACTGAATGTTCTGAATGCGAACTGAAAGGATCAGGCTGGATGTTTTCTCACGTGGAGTGGTTCGAACTCCGGGTTAATCGGTTTAGGCCATTGAAAGGAGGTTCCTTTATTATGCTTCCCAGCCATATTCAGACGAAAAAGCTGTCGTGAACGTTACAAATTCAGACGCCTTCTGCTTCAAATATGTCGTGTGGACCCCACGTCTTAAAGATCAAAGGAGAGACCGAGAAAAGGTAGCCTCTTATCTTAACGATCCTTATTTTGAAGGTGGCTACAAGTGGGATTGCGTGGACTATCCCGTCAAAATTTCCGACATTCCAAAATTTGAGAAGACTAACAACATCAGCATCAAGATTTACGGGATAGATGAAGCTGGTAAAATATTTCCCATTAAAGTATGTGAAGAAGAGCTGGCGGACCACAGAGATTTGTTGTATTTAGAAAACGGAGGTTGCAACCACTTTGCTTACATTACAAATTTTGAGCGGCTTATTTCCAGTCAATTGTCTTCCATCAAAAGTAAAGTACACATCTGCAAAAAATGTTTTAAAACTTATGATACGAGGTGCAATGGAGAGCAAAAATTAAATGAGCACAAGAAATTATGCAATAAAAACATGACTGTCCTCATCAAGATGCCAGAAGACAAGGAATTAACTTTTAAAGATTTCAAATTCAGTCAGCGGGTTCCTTTTGTTGTGTACGCTGATTTTGAGAGCGTCTTAAAACCAGTTCAAGGTCCGATCCCGAATCCAAGCGAGTCCTTCACCATGCCAACCCAATCTCATGAAGTTATATCATATGCTTATTTCATAAAAGATGTGGAAGGTCATTATGATGTTTTCCGAACTCATAGAGCAGAGCAGGGAGTTGTGAGTCATTTCCTTCACACTCTCAAAGAAGATGTGGAAGTTATTGAAAAAAATTATAAAATAAATATCCCTATGATTGCATTGACGGAGGCTGAAAAAGATGTCTATCGGAAAGCAAGCATATGTCATATTTGTGGTGAAGGTGGATATAACTCATGCAGCAAATCCAAAAAGAAAGTGGCGGACCACGATCATCGTACTGGAAAATTCAGAGGACCCGCACATGCTTCCTGCAATATCAATTTCAAAAATCCTTCCTTTGTTCCAGTTCTGATGCATAACCTTTCGGGATACGACTCGCATTTTATCATCAAGGAATTAGATTGCCTTCCAGGAGAAATTAGCGTGATCCCCGAGTCGACCGAGAAATTTATTTCTTTTTCTAAAAAGATGGGTGGGCTTGAAGTTCGTTTCCTGGACAGTTTTCGATTCATGCCAAGCAGTTTATCGAAATTAGCAAATAATCTTCCGAGAACGCATTTTAAAATTACACGACAGCTTATTCCTCATGATGAAGAATTCAATATCCTCACGCAGAAAGGCATCTTTCCCTATGACTACATTTCGTCGTATAACAAGTTAGAGGAAACTTCTTTACCTCCCCAAAAGGATTTCTTCAACAAATTAACGAATTGTCATATAACAGATGAAGAATATGAGCATGCCAAAAAAGTATGGGCGGTCATGAAGATTCAGAATTTAGGCCAGTATGCAGATGTGTACTTAAAAACAGATGTGCTCATTTTGGCCGACGTGTTTGAAAATTTCCGAAATATTTGCCAGGACACGTATACTTTAGATCCTGCCTGGTTTTTCAGTTGTCCTGGCTTAAGTTGGTCCGCCATGCTCAAATGTACTAAAGTTTCTCTCCAGCTTTTAAGTGACTACGATATGCTACTTTTTCTGGAGAGCGGAAAGCGGGGTGGCTTGTGTATGTGTGTGAAGCGGCATGCTCAGGCCAATAATAAGTATCTGAAAAATTTTGATGCCTCCAAAGAAACCAGCTTCATCTCTTATCTCGATTGTACGAACCTTTATGGGTATGGAATGAATGAGTCACTTCCGGTGAATAACTTCCGGTGGCTTTCCGATGAAGAATTGAAGCAGTTGGATGTCACGTGTATAGCGGACGATGCCAGCACGGGATACTTTCTCGATGTTGACATCAGCTATCCTGACTCCCTTCACGATCTTCATTCGGATTTGCCTTTCTGTCCGGAAACGGAAGTAGTACCTGGAACCAGGCAGGTCAAATTATTAACTACTTTAAATAAAAAATCCAGGTACGTGGCTCATTATCGTCTTCTCAAACAGGCAGTCAAAGCGGGTCTCGTCATAACAAAAGTGCATCGAGGAATAAGCTTTAATCAAAGCAAGTGGTTGCAACCTTATATTCAGCTTAATACTGAAATGAGAAAGAGGGCAAACAATGAGTTTGAGAAAGATTTTTTCAAATTGATGAACAATTCCGTTTTTGGCAAAACAATGGAAAATATTCGCAACCGAACCAAAGTTGAGCTGGTGTGCGAAGACAATCGACTGGAAAAGCTGCTCAGTAAGCCCAATTTTAAAGACCGCTCCATACTAAAAGATGAAGCTGATGGAAATTTTCTTGTGTCTATGCATTTTAATGTCACTCACCTCACCTTCAACAAACCCATTTATTTGGGAGTCGCCATTTTAGACATCTCTAAAACTAGAATGTACGACTTCCATTATGAAGTGATGAGGCCTTTATATCGTGACAACATTTCCATTCTTTATATGGATACTGATAGTTTCTTCTATCACATCAAGACAGAAGATCTATATAAAGATATGGAAAACATTAAAGATGAATTAGACACGAGTGATTTTTGCACAAGCCAACCGCTCTATTGTCTGAAAAATAAAAAAGTAATTGGGAAATTTAAAGACGAGACCCAAGGAAGAGCCATAAAAGAATTTGTTGGTCTTAGACCGAAGATGTATGCTTTTGCTACAGAAGAAGAAAAAGTCAAAAAAGCTAAAGGCGTGAGCAAAACAGTAGTTTCCCAACAGCTTCGTTTGAATGATTTCAAGTCTTCACTCATTCATATGCAAGAAAAGAAGAACATGAGCTATTGCATTCGAAGCATGAAACATTCGATTTTCACTGTTGCCACAAGCAAAACATCTCTTAGCCCATGTGACAACAAGCGAGTCGTATCCCAGGACAATATTCATTCTCTTCCTTATGGGCATTATTCGTTAAAATCGGAAGAGCCTCCCCGGAAGAAATTTAAAACAAAATAGCTGCCTGTATTCGAACCACTCCATGTCGATAAACTGCTTGGCATGGGGGTCCACACGGTACACTTTGCCCAGGAAGAGAATGAATAATTCAAGTCTTCACTCATTATTCGAGAAAATTTCCCTCAAGAAAAAAAATTCTCTGCTCTATGAAATGCCTCCGTCATTTTTGCTGCTGCTGCTCGCTTGGATTCATAGAAAAAAATTTCGTCTCAAAATGTTTGTTTTGCTCACGTGAAGATATTTCATCTCAGTTGCTTATATATTTCGTCTCAAAATTTTTACTCTGCTCATGCGATGATATTTCGTCTCAAAATTTTTACTCTGCTCATGCGAAGATATTTCGTCTCAAAATTTTTACTCTGCTCATGCGAAGATATTTCGTCTCAAAATTTTTACTCTGCTCATGCGAAGATATTTCGTCACAATTTTCTCATGCGAAGATATTTCGTCTCAATTTTCTCATGCGAAGATATTTCGTCTCAAAATTTTTACTCTGCTCATGCGAAGATATTTCGTCACAATTTTCTCATGCGAAGATATTTCGTCTCGATTTGCTCACGCAAAGACTCAAAATTTTTATACTCTGCTCGCATACATTCTTTTCCTGTTGGAAGAAATTTGTCATGAAAAACCTCCTCTCAAATGACGTCATTTTAAAAATGTGTGGAGACAGTCCAATGTTTTTCTTTTTTTCAAATTTGTTGCTGATCATAGTTTTTAATGTCTGTACAGAAATAACGAGTGATCACGTTGCTTTGAATCTGCATTCCTCAGGGAGTGAAATCCTTTCGGAACAAATCATTTTGAAAAGAACAGAAGTTCAGCTTTCGGGGTTGTCAAAGATGCATTTAGCGAGAAAAAAAATTACAAGAGAAGGAACTTTAAAACCAGTAGAGGTTTTTTTAATATAAATTGAGGAATGTTGTTACTTTAATATTGTGTCTTCATGTACGCATTTCTAGAAAATTTCTTTGTCAACGTAATTGGGGGGAGTAATTTTTCCCCAACATTTCAAAAGGGTAGGACCTTCTGACAGAATAAGCAGGTGGGGAAAGGGGGAAAAGCTGCTTACTCATCTCTCGGAAACCTGACGTCATACGCCTTATCGCAAGCCTGCCTGCCTGACTCATTATCGCTTCGGTGCTTGGTGTGAGTGTGTTGACCTGAAAAAAAAATGTCTCTTCGTCATAACAAGGAAAATCTGAGTTTTCGTTACTTTCAGCTCTTCTCCCCTGCTCAAGCGATTCATTACTATTCTCGTTTGGAAGATGAACTGGAATATTTGAGTGGTGAATTCTCAAAAATAAAAATTTTCGGAAAGTGTTATAACATTCCTAGACAGCATGTTGCCTTCGGGGACCCCAATCTGAAATACACTTTTAGCGGTTTGAGCTTGGACCCCATTGCTTCAAGAAATCAAGAAGAAATCAAGCTCGCTGTTGAGAAAGAATGACTTTCAACTTTGTTTTAATAAACAAATACCGAACTGGAAAAGATAGCATCGGATATGGAAAATGAATCAGATTTAGGACCTTTGTCGTGCATTGCTCTCGGGCAAGAAAGAGATTTTGTTTTTAAGAGGAACGGATTTAAACCAGTTTCATTAAATCTGAGATCAGGTTCTCTACTCCAGATGCTTTTGCCAACAAATTCTTATTGGAGTCATGGTCTACCGTGGCAAAAGAACGCTCAGCCCACTGTTTCAATGTCCGGAATGTCTCTTGCCCTATCGTGAATTGCCTAACAACATCATGGAGCATGCCTGCTCTGATTCCATGAATATTAAGTTTAGCACTCACTGCGCCGTTGCTATGCTGCAGCCTGTGGTTGTAGCGGAATCTTTCGTTGCTGCTTCGAAGGGACTCATCTCCAAAGAATTTTTAGAATCTCTGGACATTACGAAGTTGTTGAAAACGGTTCACGACATGCACGTAGCCCAATACGACTTGTATTGAGTTGGAGGAAACAGCAGCTGTTGAAAAAAGTCCTTTTTAAGGCTCCTAAAAATTTGGGTAAGGGAAGGGGGGGGGAGGGGGGGGAGGTAAATTACTGAAAAAAAAAGTGAGAATTCAAGTTTTTTAAAAAAAAAAGTAAATATTTTTTTTTGGAAATGTTTAAAGTAATTTTTTTCTATTTCCAGAGCCTAAATTTAAGTGTAAGTATTTTATTCATTCTAAGATATAAATTTTGTGAAATTATTTTTTTTATTAACCTAAATTTAAGTGAATATATGTTTTTTTATTGAAATGAGTCAAAATAATAAGCTTTCAAGAATTTTAAAAGTAAAAGAAATTTCTTTTTTAAAATAGTAACAGAATGAATTGATTTAATGGGGAACTAGTATTTTTTTGCTAAAGACTTTTCTTAAGGATATTTGGGTATTTATTAAGGGAAATGGGCCTGATGTTTTCCATCAGGCGGCCAATCGGGGGATTTCCGACTGGTCTGAGAGCAATGCTTTACAGTATTGAGCCGAAACCAGAGTACACGGCTTATTTTCGGGGAGTTTGAAATGTTTCAAACTGACTCGCTTCATTCTTTGTGTTGAAAAAGAAGAAGCGCTCTCACTGAAGACCCCTCTAGCCTGGGAAAACTAAAGCAGTTGTGTTTTATAAAAAATTATTTCCTTAGACATTTTTAGTACATACAATTTTCAACTTTCAGGAACTTGCTGTGACTGTTTTTACTATATTCTCTTTCCAACTTTTTCGAAAACGAACTTCAACAGATTTTTACTCGTTTCGAAACAGTCTTTTTATGTATACTAGTTTTCCCATGTTATTCTATGAGAATTTCCTGCTTTTAATGAAATGTGTTTTCTCAAAGCTGTCCACTAAGAAAAAATGAAGTGTTCCATTTTTAACCCTAAGAAAGAATGAACTGTTCCGAAAGTGCATACATTTAAAAAAGAAAAAAAGAATGACACTTTTGTTCAACTAAATTTTTTTTTTAATATGGAATCTGGAATCCAATGAAATTTTTCTTTTTTTTTTTTTTTTTTTTTTTTTTTGCCGCCTCGGTGGCGCAGTGGTCTAAGGCGTTGGCCTCTGATCATTCGTCCGAAGGGTTCGAATCCCGGTCAGGCATGGATGTTGTGTTTGTCTTACGGCACTGGCTCTCTCCCTTCCCTGGAACCAGTGACCCTAAATTAGGGACGGGCGACTGCTTATAGCCCATTGAGTTGCTCACGGTGGTCGTTAAACCTCTAATCAAAAAAAAAAAAAAAAAAAAAAAACAATGAACATTTTTACATATTTTCTTAGAATTTGTCTTTTTTCGTTTAGAAGTTACAACAGAATTTCCTTCTTGTACAGGAACTTTCAACATTTGTTTATTTTTAATGTACTTTTTGGGCAAATTAATGTCTTTTAATGCTTTTACAAATTCAGGATGTATGTACAGCTTAGATCCCTTGCTTCGAAACATAGAGTCTATGAGGTCTACTATATTCGTGTTTTTTACAATGCGTCCATTATATTTAAATTCGGCCTTGGGACTCCAGTCAATAACAACAGAGTTCGTTTTAAAGACGTCCAGCACATTTCTTGCATTTCGTTTCAAGTTAGAAGGAACGGACTGAACGATAAGGTCTTCCACAACATCTTTTACTTTCTCGTCTTTGACATGTTCTTCTTTCACTGGTTCTTCAGTTCTCGATGGGGTTTCGTGAGATGCAACTGGAGGATTAAAACTGGAAGCATGAATGCGCTTATTCAAGACTTGATTATATAATTTCACTTTTACTTCGTCAGACTCTTTGCTTAGCAGAATTTTTTTCATTTCTTTGTCCAAGTCCGTTAGCGTTTCGTCTGTGGGCATATGACGGGAAATCCGTTCTTCGGGAATCAGAACCATTTTCTTGGCAAATTCTATTATTTCGTAAGCAGAGTCGTTAATACACTGAGAGCAGCGGGAATCAACACACCTAAAAATCCCCCTTTTTGAATAAGGAGTTTCCTCTTTTTATACAGAGGTGTCTTTTTTCGAGAGAGAGCTCGCAAGGTGTGCTTATGTCGTTGCAATGAATGTTTCTGGGTGGGAGTAAGCGGAACATTTCCTTTTAACGTATTCATACAAACTTCACATAGTGCTTTAATTCCACTTTTTCTACACTTCGATATTAGGTCTTTTAATACTTTTTTTGGACAGTGTTGAATCATACATAAAAGTTGGACCTGCTGCTTAGACAGCGTCATGATGAAAACTGAGACTTATTTCATTTCACCGAGGTTGATATATTACTTGAATGTCTCCCGGAAGTATCTGGGAGCGTAATCTTAATTCTTCCTTTGTCTCAGGTTTTAGATCAATCAATAAATAGCTGTAAGGGGATTTTGTGGCATCCATATACACTTCTTGAAAAAATTTAAGTTTGCTAGGGTACAACTGCCTCCCTAAATGAGTGATTTGATTCACATCTCTTCGTGATTTAAACAGAAACAAGTAATGAGCATTCAGGGAAATTTCTCGCATTTCTTTACCTTTATGAAAAATATTTTGAGTAATGAATATCACGGACACATTGAAATGATGACTCCCTCTAGTGAACAAGTGAGTCAATTTTTTATCACTTCCGCATTCAGTCATGAGATCGTCAATGACAAACAGCGTTCTTCCTTTCACATATTCACGGAAATTAGAGGGGATGCCTTCCACAAATGTCACGTTTTCTATTTCATCATACAATGTTTGGTGAACCCCATAGAACCACACCACGTCTTCGGGAGGGGGGAGATGACTTCCCTTGATGTTGAAGTAAGCGCTTTACAAACTGGGTCTTTCCACTTCCCGTAGGACCCGCTATCAGAGCTGTGAAAGGATGTTGTAGTCTGGGCACTTCCATGTTGTCAACTGAGGTCAATCAAGAACTTACAAAATAATTTAAAGACACATAAATTAGAGTTGAAATCAATTTTTATTTTAAATTCTAAATTTTGTTACAATTCCAAATTTATTTCGAACAAAATAATAGACACGCACGTCGTTTGTTTCAGATTTCCATCGAAAATTTCTTACAATGGAGTACAAGCTTTTTCCGCGACATCTAGAATAAAGGAAGAAAATACAAAATTGACCACATACGGCCGTAAACAAACTTTGAAGAGGTACATCATTAAAATTCATAGTTTCAAACTTGGAGACAAATTGAGCAATAGGTCCTTGAAAATATTCTGGAGAATGTCCGAAAGAATAAAAAAATTCCATTGTTTTTGGGTTTGACATATACATAGCCAACCAGTGTTTTCCAGGATTTCCATGTCGGTCTGTATTCACAACAAGGCATGCTGGGAACTTGACAATTCTCTTGGGAAGGCGGTCACAGGCAAACACTCCGAGGAAGGAACGTCGGGTCACGTGATCTTGCTTTAAGGACTTGGTTATTTGTATACTGTTCATTTCTTCAATTGGGGAAATCACAAAGAATATTTCTGGACTTGGAAATTTCAATAATGTTCTGGAACTCTGCGTAGATTAGCACAGAAATGGTTTTTACCAAAGCTTTTCCAAATTTGATTTCCACTCTTAAATTTCCTTGATGGATCAGGTTCAAATGTCCTCCATCGCATAGGTCCGGACTGAGATCGAATGCATAAAGAGTGTATCCCTCGGAAAATTCCGCACGATCGATAAATATTCCACGGTCCTGACCCAGTTTCTCGGTGCCTTGAAATAGACTGTGGAAGGAACGAATTGTGCTTCCCTTTTCAAAATTGGGTTCTAGAGGTTTATGAGGAACCGGCTGTCCGTCAACGTACACGGCGATAAAGTTGACATCATAATGCTTGAATTCAAATGGGTTGGATTTATATGTACTATTAAAAGCGTCGTTGTCTACACATCCAATAACCAGTCTTTTGGGCATTTGTCCGAGGAATACGTTGTCTTGCACGAAGGACATACTTCCTTGAGAGACGGAATACACTTTGCATAAAACTCGATCAATGGGATACTTGGCAGGAGATTTTTCTAATGCTTTTGCATGACCGATGGCAACTCCAGGGTTGACTTTCACTTTTCTCACAAAAATGGATGCGTGTTCGATGAGAACTCTGTAACTGGGGATCTCGGAGGAGGAAACAAGGCAGAAATCAGGTTTACTTCGAACCAGTTTGATTTTCATATCCACTAAATTGAGCAGCAATCTGTTTTGATAAAATAAATCGCAGTGCAAAGTTCCAATCATATCCAGCGTCTTGCTTTCTTTTATGAGTTCGTAGCGTTGATGTAATCCCTTGTTTGTTGCATCATTCGTGGGATTAATTTCGTGTAGATGTCCGGCTGTATCCTTGTAAAAACCTTCACATGATAAATAGGATTTCTTTGCTTCTTCTCCGTAATTCAGTAGAGTTTCGATATAAGCTCTGTAGGGATACGTGTTGCTTGATGAGGAAATCACTCTTTCGTTTAAACTGATGTCGACTTGAGAAAACAGAGAATGAAGAAAACAGTTAATGGGACCCACGGGCTCTTTTTCAGGTAGGGAAGAATTGTCAGCTTTCACAATTTTAATTTTCACATAGAGTTGGCTGGAAGACAAATCCATGTATTCTTCTCCACTCCCAGAAATATTAAATTCCAGAGGTCCTCCATCTCGAATGTTGGCCAAGGGGTGATATTCGATCCATTGTCTTTTTTCTATGCTCGTTTGGGTAGGCGGTAAAGCAAATAAATCCAATTCCGACTTGAGACATACGGAAGAATGACTGTGAATCATAGCCATGGTTTACGGATCAAAAATATCGCGTGCGGTCCTCTTGGCTTTCTTTGAACGAATGATACGTTTCTTCGTTTTTCTCTTTCTTTTAACGCTTCCCCCCAACATTTTCTTCACTTTAGAAGCTGCTTTATCAGTGAGAATTTGTCCTGCTTCTTTAGCTCGTTGTTTGGCTGCCGTTTTCACATCTTTACCGAGAATGACGTCATTGGCGAGATCCATACCCGTTCGTAAGACTTGTTTTCCGAGAGTTTTAGCACCTTGTTTAAATAACGGTACCGCCGCTCTAAATAATGAACGAAAAAGTACTCCAAGTCCATAACCTTTTTGTAGTGGTACTCCTTGATAGTAAACTATTCCTTTTCCCGTTTGACTGACGTAATAATCTTCGAAGGATTTCGTACAGCAGCGGTATGGTTCGTACATGATTAGAGATGCTTGAGACGAAAATGAAGTTTCACGATCGCTGTTCCACGTTCAAATGGCACTAATTGGCCTATGTGATTCCTTAAAACGATTTCAATGGTTTGAAAATTTTTTCTTGCAAGAGACAAATAATGAGGTCGATCGAACAAAGCGCTCACCATCTCTCCATCCACATAACTCACTTTAACGATGCGAAGGAGAGGAGCAACCATGTCTCCTACCGGTTGCGGTTCCACAATATCACTGTACACATACAACAGAGATAACCGACCGTTTAGATCTGCGATAAATTCACCATTTACCGAGACAGCTCCACTCACGGCTGAAAGTTGCATGGGTTGGTATCCTAAGATTTCCGCAATCCCTGGGGGAAAACCAAGCGCGTACCTTTCAGAAGAGTTGACTTGACCTTTTGAGTCACTTTATTATAATTCAAAAAGATTTTATTGGCAAAATGATTGCTCATGGATTTAACAATGTCCGCTATAGACTCGTAATGACCTGGAGATATTCTTCCCGTCTTAAACTGACCTGTTCCCAAATCGTATTCGAAATGGTTGGAATTTTCCGTGATATTATACCACGAATGGGGGTAGATGAGCTCGACGAGTCCCACTTCCCAGTCTCCATTCAGTTCGATTGGGGAAGGAAGACGTGTTATAAAATGGGATATTTTGTTGTCCAAAAAGTATCCGAGAGAGCTGTCGCTCGGTAGTGTCAGATAGAAACTCATCTTGACGAATGACGTTTCATTTAAAAATAAGGCTGGTTTTATAGCGAGGTCAAGTCTTCCGCGGGGATCCATGCGTTGAATTTATCGGAGTAGCCTTTAAATTTGACAAAGTATTCCATTTTTCCTTTTCTTTTGCGTTTCTTTAGAACACGTTCCACAGAAAATGTCTCGGAAAGTGTCACTTTTTGAAGCTCTTCGGCGTAGAATGTCCCTTCCAGCTCTTCGTTCAATAAATCTTTTACTTTGTACACGGGAGGGGATCTTGGAATGAGGTCACTCACCACAAACACTTCTTCCGTCCAATTTGATTCGTATCCTTTTTCAAACGTTAATTTGGTTTTAGAAATCCTTACGTGATCGCTGACTTGGAATTTATAGGAGGGTTTTTCCCTCTTGAAACCACTATATAGATTGTCAAACACTTGCTTTTCATTGTTTTCGTTCACTTCCACAGGCTTCATTTTTATACTTCGATGGGGAGAATGATTGTAACTGTGGACTAAATCGTCGAGCACGTCGATGAATCTGAAGGTGTTTTGACTTGTAAAGTAGCGCCACATTCTAGTTTTCAACGTGCGATTGAATCTTTCCACAACACTTGCTTTTGTCTCGTTGTTCGTCGTAAAGAAATGCACCTCGTGCTGTTTTAAAAACTTCTGGAATTCTTTGTTCTTAAATTCAGTTCCTTTATCAGTTTGCAGTTTTAAAGGTTTTCTCTGTTCGAAAATCTTGGAAAACGCTTGAACGATATGGAACCCCGACTTTTGTTTTAGGGGAATCACCCACGCATATTTGGAAAATATATCAATACACGTCAACAAGTAACGAAATCCATTATTATGTCGACTCAAACTGGGAAGGTCAACCAGGTCTGCTTGAAACTGTTGATCTATTTTATTCACCAACACTCTGTTTCTCGGAAAATGACGTCTCGTCGGTTTGTGGAATGTGTACGTTTTCTCCCCCTTCAGCCATTTTTCCACGTCTTTTTTCTTGACGCCTTCTTTCTTGACAACACGGAATAAAGCATTCACCCCACCGAGACTTCCTTCTTTTACGGCTGTAAGATACGCCTGTTTCATTACATCCTTCATTACAACAATTCAACGAGAGATGTTCCACCGTAACAGAAAAATTCATGTTCACACCAACTCGTTCACAACTCAAATAACGTCCACTCCCCCTCACACTGCATTTTTAAATAAAATTCCAAGAATTTTGTTAAAAATGCTTCCCCTTTCAAACATATTTTCTCAATGGTCTCGCTGGGACCACCAGATCATTTTTTATGAACCTGAGGGGAAAAAAATACTGCAACGTCTATAAAAATTGTAACACCTCAGGGAATTTCTGAAAATATAAATTTAATAAAAAAACATATTGGAAAGACTTCCTTCAAAAATTTGACAAAGTCCAGTAAATCTCCCGAGAAAATTAAAAAAAATAAATATTGGAACAATGCTACAATGATCCTGCTACATAAAAAAGGTGACATTGAGGATCTCAGGAACTACAGACCTATCAGCCTCCTATCAGTGGTTTATAAAATCTTCACTAAAGTTCTTTCACACCGCTTGAAGGTAACACTGGACATGGCTCAACCGAGAGAACAAGCTGGATTCAGGAGTGGCTACAGCACAATAGATCATATCCACGTACTGAGAGAACTAATTGAAAGAGCGAGGGAATATGAACTTCCATTGTGCATGGCTTTTATCGATTATGAAAAAGCCTTTGATTCGGTGAAACCATCAGCAGTTACCACGGCTCTGAAATCCTGCGGTATTGAAGATGCATACATTAATATTATTAATAACATCTATGAAAATGCAAGTGCAAAGATTCGGCTGTTTGAAAATACAACACACATAAAAATTGGAAAGGGAGTGAGACAAGGTGACACCATATCTCCGAAGCTTTTTAATGCCACATTGGAAAATGTCTTTCAATCACTGAACTGGGAAAACAAAGGGATAAAGATTAATGGAGATTATCTAACCCACCTTCGTTTTGCTGATGACGTAGTCATTTTTGCAACTACCCCATCAGAGCTGCAGAGTATGATCCAGGAACTTGCTGACAAGAGTAAAGAAGTGGGATTAAAAATGAACTTTCAGAAGACAAAAGTGATGTTCAATGCTTTTACAAGAAATGAAGATTTATCGATTGATGGAGAAAAACTGGAGATAACAGATACGTACGTTTATCTTGGACAGCAGATATCAAGTGAGGGTCACATTGATGAAGAAATTAATCGGCGTACAAAACTTGCCTGGAGAGATTTTGGAAGAAACAGCATAATTTTCAAGAGCAATATGCCATTATGTCTTAAAAGAAAAGTGTTTGATCAATGCATCCTTCCAGTGCTTACGTATGGTGCAGAGACGTGGACCTTAACTAAAAGAGACATACAAAGGCTGCAGACAACTCAAAGAAGCATGGAGAGGTGCATGCTTGGTATAACCAGGAGAGATAAGAAGAGGAACTCGTGGATCCGAAAAATGACGAGAGTGGAAGACATCATGATCAGAGTTAAATCCCTGAAATGGCAATGGGCTGGACATACTGCCAGAAGGACAGACCATAGATGGACAGCCGAGATTTTAGATTGGATTCCAAGGGACAGGAAAAGACCCAGAAAAAGACCACATGGGAGATGGGTGGATGAAATTCGTAAATATGCGGGAGTGACATGGAGGAGACTGGCACAAGACAGACCGTTGTGGAGGAAACTTGGGGAGACCTTCGTCCAGCAGTGGATTGATAATGGTTGACAATGATGATGATGATGATGAAATATTGAAAAGACTTCCCCAAAATTTGACAACGTCCAATAAATCTCCCGAGAAAAGTTCCAAAAAGCACCGCTAAGGGGGCAACGTACACACCCCTTTCCCCCACTCGGTCGTTGCCATCTCTCAAAGATCCATTAAAAGTTCCAAAAAGCACCGCTAGGGGGCAGCACATCGAGTTGACATCCCCCTATATCCACCCCTTTCTCCCACTCGGTCGTTACCATCTCTCAAAGGTCCATTAAAAGTTCCAAGAAGCACCGCTAGGGGGCAGCACATCGAGTTGACATCCCCTATATCCACCCCCTTTCCCCGACTCGGTCGTTGCCATCTCTCAAAAACAAAGATCTCACATAATAATAAAGTTCCAAGAAGCACCGCTAGGGGGCAGCACATCGAACCAACGCACTAGCGTCATCTGCCACGCCCCCACATCCTTCTGCCACATGCCACTCCCCCCACATCCTTCTGCCACAAGCCACGCCCCCATCCTTCTGCCGCAAGCCACGCCCCTTGCTCCTTCTTTAGAAGGAGCTGCTCCTCCGGCAGTCCCCGTCATTTTATACTACTGTTAATCCACGTCAGTTTGTAAAAAACCAACGGCCGTTTTGGGGGCCGAGTACTTTTTCAAAAAGAATTTGCCAAACCTGCTCAGCAGTTGAAAGAAACTATGTTTCTACCGACACAAACACGAATTCACACAAGTAAAGAAAGACTTTACAAAGAAGAAATTGAAACTCTAGAAAGTTTCAAAAAGTTTGAGAAAAGTGAAAAAACAACTGTGCAAAAACAAAACAAAAAAGTGTTGAAAAAAAGAACAACCGCAGTCATCATACGAGCATAAGTTAAGCTCAAAAATAAATGATGCAGTTAATGACAGAATTAATGAAAAATGATACAAAAAAAAACCTGCGTAATATTAATTTATTACACAAAAGAAAAAAAAAGTTGTCATTAAAAGCATATTACAGAACTCTGTGCTAAAAGAAAGATGTGAAAAACATCGCAAAAGTTTCCAAAACACAAATGTGACAGAGAAATTGATTGCTGATGTTGACAAATATCTAAGTTAGAAGGGAAAAACGGCCCTTTTAAGGGCATTTCTGTTTCTGAGGAAGAAAAAAAAGGCCATTTTAAGGGCATGGTACAGAATTCTGTGCTAAAAGAAAAAAAAAAATCGCAAAAAAAAATTCCAAAACACAAAATTGATAGATAAATTGATTGCTGATGTTGATAAATATTTAGATGAAAATGCTACGCAAAAGCAAAAAAAATTGGTTACTCCAACTGTGGAAAAACCAAAATATTTCACTGGCAGGCTTAGCAAAGAAATTAAAGAGGCAGAAAAAATTAACTGTAATGAAGATGCTCAATTGCAGTATGCTAATAACATTACATTTTATAACACACAAAATAAACAGCGTCTTCTATATGATAATATGGAAAATAACTACACTGAAATACCAAGCCAACAAGTAAAAAACATAGAAAGCAGTGAAAGCACTGTAGAAAGCAAAATTGACCTATTAATTAAAAAATTCAACAAAAGTCCACGAGTGAGAAACTTACGGAAAAAATAAATAAATGGAGAAACAGATAAAAAACAAAAAAATTGTTAATGGACCATCAATAAAATAGCAGAATTAGCTGCCAAACTGGTCAAAAACAAGGAAGCAATCAATTGCAATACTGGCCCAGGTATCGAAAGTAACAGCAATATAAATAAAATTGACACAGTAAAAAATGATGAAAAAAAACGAGGATGAAATTTTTTCTTCTGAAACAAATGGACTTAACATATTAATTTGGAATGCGCAAGGCATCAAAATGCAACACAGGGAAATTCTTAGCCTACCTAAAATAAAAAAAAATTGATATTGCGCTAATTAATGAATCCTGGCTAATGGACAGAATTAAATTCAAAATTCCCAACTACAAGGTTTACAGAAAAGACAAAACCTCCCAAAGTGGGGGAATTTTGATTGCAGTGAAAAGATAAACTAGAGCAAAGTGAAGCAACATGCAACACAGAGGATGGCATGGAAGCGCACTCGGTTATTATTAAAACAAAAAATAACCCGTTTAAATTTACGGCGCTATACAATCATCCCAAACACACTATTACCAGGGAAGTTCTACATAATCTTTTCGAGGAAGATATTCCTACGGTCATAGCGGGAGATTTTAATAGTAAACACCGCTATTGGTACTGCCCTAGAGCTAATAAAAGTGGAAACAATATCTTCTGATATCTCTTAAACAAAAACATTGATTTGGGGGCACCATCGGAACCCACAAGAACGGCGGTCAGAGGAACTAGTAACATACTAGATTTTGCCCTCTTGAAGAATAACAATTACTTTGAAATTTACACTGCGGCAGCGCTCTCCTCTGACCACAATCCAGTTCACCTCCAGCTTTATACTGATAAAACTGTGACGGTAGCACCCAAAATGGTCACTAACTTAAAACAATTTGAAGAGAAAATTAAACTAGTGCCACCCCAGTAATTGGAGACTGTAATAGCAAAGAAGAAATTGACAGAGCTATTAAACTATTTAACCTCGCCATTAAAAAAATTATGGAAGAATGTCAAACTCCTGCTAAAGAGAAAAAAAATCCGTACTATTTACCCAAAGAAATTTTGGAACTTATTAAAGAAAAAAATAGGTACCGAAGCAAGTGGCAAAGAACAAGAAATAAAACGTTCTATGACCTTTATTGCTGCATAAATAGACAAATTAAAAGAGAAATCAGAAAATTCGAGAATGGGTCATGGGGTCAAGTATTAGAGGAAGCTCATATTGACTACTCTGAAAATTCGGATAAAAAAAAATGACACTATGGAATCTTACATCGAGCTTGCAAAATAAAAATGTCAAATTACTCCCACCCCTTCAAAAAGAAGATGGGACGGTAGTTAGAACTGACGAAGAAAAAGCAGAAATTTTTGCAAACTCACTAGAAAAACAGTTTAAAATAAATGATATCCCTGACACTGATGTAGGTATTAAAATGAAAAAGGCCCTGGATACTTATTTTAAACATACGGAGGATGTCGAAAATTCTAGAGTCATCTCCCAAAGTGCACAACTCTATGAAGAATTTACTAGTAAAAAAAAACCTGTGTTAACATCCCCAATTAAAAGTAAACAGAAAGGCTATTTAAAAAAAAATAGGAGGACAAGGCATAGAAAACAGCAACCAAAAGTAGTAAATGCTACAGCCTCTCTTACGTCCGATAGACAGCAACCTCTAAATAAAGTGGATACGGCCTCTCTTACGTCAGATAGACAGCAACCTCTAAATAAAGTGGATACGACCTCTCTCGGGTCCGGAATCCAAAAATGCAAAAATCGGGCAGCAACTTCAAATTAATGGTGCTACGACCTCTCTTGGGTCCGGAACGCCAGAAACTGAAAAGATAAGAAAAAACAAGACACCTTTTAAGGGCCAAAAAAATATTTTTGTTCCCCCAGATTTTGAAAAACCACTACCCATAAGCGAAAGGGAAGTTTGGTTTCATATTAATAATCTTAAAAATAAAAAGGCACCGGGCAATGATGGCATAAATAATAAAATTATGAAAACATTACCGGAAGAGTATGTGCAAACCCTTACTAAAATATACAATTGTGCCATTAAATTACATTATTTCCCTGATGTTTGGAAGACAGCAGAGGTAATACTATTACCCAAGCCAGATAAAAACCCGGCAATTCCTAAAAATCACAGACCGATTTCGTTGCTCCCAACCATGGGAAAAATCTTTGAAAAAATAATTTTTATTAGAATGCAACAATTATGTGAGAAATTCACAGTAATTCCATTTATTCAAGGAGGTTTTAGAGATAAACACTCCACGGTGCACCAACTCTCTAGAATAACTGAAAAATGTGCTGAGGGAATAATAAAAAAAGAACACACAGCAGCCATATTTCTGGATGTGGCAAAAGCATTCGATAAATGCCCACATGAGGCAATTCTCTACAAGCTAATAGCACATGATTTCTCACCCTGGATTATACATATAATCAAATCATACCTCACTAACAGAACATTCTGTGTAAAAATCAATGGGAAAAAATCGTTAAAAAAATCGAAGCTGGTGTACCGCAATGCAGCGTACTCACACCAACGCTGTGCTGTATCTTTACGTCAGACTTTCACAACTATAATAACAGGAATCTGACTACAGCTCTCTATGCCGATGACACTGCACTCGCTTATACTTCCAAAGATAAAAATCAAGCAACTTTCATGTTGCAACATTATGTTGAACAACTTGAGAAATATTTCTTAGATTGGAAAATCAAAACCAATACTGAAAAAAACTCAAGCAATTCTATTTTCTAGGATTAAATGCAAGCACAATCCAGACTTTGAAATAGAAATGTATAAAAAAAATACCTTGGGTAAATGATGTTAAATATTTAGGACTTTTTATGGACCAAAACCTAAACTGGAACAAGCATATTAAAGAAACTCTGTCCAAATCTCTTAAGATCAGAGGAAGTCTCCAGCCAATAATATAAAATAAAAGGCTTAGCAGGAAAAACAAAACTTTGATATGGAAAGCCTGTATCAGCCCTGTTATTACTTATGCCTGTCCTATCTGGGGTAACTGCAACAAACAGCAGAAAAATAAGATTACCTCATTTCAAAATAAAACCCTACGTTATATCGTTGGACATGATGGAAAAACTTCAAACCATGCTATACGAAGCATGCTAAATATTAATTCTATCCATTACACGATGTATGACTTAGCTAAAAGATATTATGAAAAAGCTAAGATTCATCCTAATCCTCTAGTCAGAGAGGCCATTAACTATACTGTCAATGAAACTAACAGTTATAAAAGGCCAAAAGCCATCTTGAATAAAGTTCCAGAAATGAACCCAATTTACAGGGACCCTAGCAAAAAAATAACAATAATTAGGACTAGTGTTCGGAGGGTATTCTTCACATAAGAAGAATTTTCGTTAAAAAAAAAAAAAAAAAAAAAAAAGGGCTCTTTTAAGGGCCGTACTCTGTTTTGCAAAAATACTTCACACATGTGAAGAAATAAAGAAATCTTGTTAAAAAAAAAAAAAAAAAAAAAAGGGCTCTTTTAGGGGCCGAACTTGTTTTGCAAAGAGAAATATTGCAGTCCACATATATGAGACTGGCCCAGAAACACGGTACTATGGTTTAAAAAAATAAATAAAGTACTAAACTCCCCTCCAGCCAGTGGACACAAAATAAAAAAAAAGAAAAATTCTCTGAGAAGCGAGGTGAAAAGCCGACTCCTACACGGGAACTGAGCAAACGACAACTGTGTGGTTTAAGGTGCCTTGCAACACAGGGTTTTGTGAGAAGACTGGGTGTTTATCTGTAGGATTTTTCTTGTGTGGTTCTTTTCTTTTTTTAGGCATCCCTTTTCCCTGTCCTTTCCCCGATTCCCTGCGGCCTGGCGTTGTCTGCGGGATGACTTGCTTTGACTGATTTGTTGCAGGTAAGTATGTAGGGTAGCTTACAACTTCAATACTTAACGGGAAACCGTATACTCCTTTTGCTCTAATATTTCTGTACTTTCCTTTCGTGCTGTTCTATCAGGAAAATCTGTTCCCAAATATATTATATTCTTCTTTTTCACCTGACATGAGGCGCAGAGCGCTGAGGGTTCGGATCTCTCAACCTCAGATAGGAAATCTCTCTCTCGTGGTGATACTCTTCAAAATAGACTCCTTCTGAAATTAAGCATTTACTCCATCCCTCTATCCAACATGAGCACTCAGTTTGGAAAATTTCCGTGGAGTGTTTTTTGGCCCAGGATATTTCAGATTTCATCTATGTCCTCAAAACCTTAACCCGGAAAAGTTGCTTTATAGGACAGAACTTCCGAAATTCTGAAGATACTAAATCAGGGCTGTACGGCTGGTGTAGTGTTATTGTATAGTCCGTTTTGGCAATAGCACAACATGTGAAAAGTGACGTGTGATGTCGAATATTGTCGTGGTGTGGGAAACAGGATGGAGAGGAATATTTGGTCTCCTCTTGTGGACAGCTTATCTGAATATAAAGCGACAGCGAAAAATTGTTGACGGTATATATTGCAAATTATTGACAGTTACTCCTTGTTCAAGAAAATCAGAAAGCTAAGCCTCTGATATCCCAGAACGCATGGCAAGTCATGAACATATCGTTGATTCTCATCGATTACTGCACTCGAAAGCCTTTCGCTCCCTTGACTTTGGGCCTCTGATGTTTCTCATGTGTGAAACATCTTGATGCATCCTTTGGCATTGCCGAGGTTGGCTATCATATTCCCATAAAACATTTTCATCCTCATATAATCTCTTTCACTTTGCAACCTAGCATTTCCAAAAACTCTCTGCTTTGAGCAAGAATTCATCATTTGCGCGAACCAATTGAAACACATATAGCTGTACACTTGCTCAGTAAGACAACTAGATTCACATAAACTTTCATGTAAATATTTCCAAAACTACAGCAGGATGTTTTAGCAGTTTTACGCCTTGAGTAGTAATCTTTAGCCTGGTGTGAGAAATATAAGAATGTCGAATGATCAAAGAGATAGATTTCCATAGCGAAACATAAATATTTATTGGGATGGTACAAATGAAATGTCTGGCGTGAACGAGCAGTGGAGACAGGCCCCCACCACAACGGAATGGAACCACTCACAGGTGTTGCGGATTTTACGTCACACAGTTACTATAAATAGCTAGCATATGTGCTTCCTGTACGAATTTAAACTGGGCCATTCTGGAGGAACTGCCGCTCGAAACGTTAACAAAGCTTTTGAGGAGAATACAGCCAACGGGCGAGCCGTTCGGCCATGGTTTGTGAAGTTACGAAGCGGAAATACGGACCTGCAAAACAAAGTACGTGGTCACAGACCTGTTGCTGTTTCTGAAGATGTTCTGTTACGTGTGGTTGAAGCGGACCCCCGAAAAACATGTCGTGAGATAGTGGCAGAGGTTGGTGTTCACCACACGACAGTTGTTCGGCGTCTGTCTGCGCTGGGTAAGGTCGAAAAGCTGGACATGTGACTGCCGCATGAGTTGACAATTGCAAACAAGACTAGGCGTTTGGAAGTCTGCAAGTCGCTGCTTACCAGGAATAAACAGGAACCTATACTGCATCGAATCGTCACCTGCGACGAAAATTGGGTCTTTTATGATAATCGGAAACGATCTTCACAATGTTTAAGCAAGGAAAAGCCTGCTGTACGGCATTCTAAGCAACCCGTATACACCAAGAAGAGGATGCTCCTTGTCTGGTGGTCCACAGCCGGGATAATTCATCGGAGTTTCTTGGCCAGTGGCCAAACCATCATTGCAGAACGTTATTGTTCTAAAGCACACCAGATGCACCGGAAATTGCTGCATGATCAGCCGGCTTTGGTTAACAGACATGGTGTTCTTCTGCTCCAGGACAACGCTCGCCCTCATGTCGCACAACGAACGATGCTGACCCTAAGTGCCTTGAGCTATGAAGTACAGCCTCATCCTGCCTATTTTCCGGATTTGTCTCCAACAGACTGCCATCGGTTTTTTCGCCTGGATCCCTTCCTGTCCGGAAAACAGTTCACGATAGACAACGAGGTTCAACGTGCAGTTGATGACTTCTTCGGATCCCAGCTACAAGACGTTTTTCGTTCCGGGATCATGGTCTTGCCGGACACATGGCAAATATGTGTCGCTGCCGCGGGGGATTATTTTTCCTAAGTAAGTTGTCTTACTTTTCCGTTCTCGCCGTACACGTGTGCTGGTCCTTAGCCAGACATTGCGTTCGCACCAACCCAATCGACGAAGCCTACGATACCAAAAGGAGAAATTACATCACAATACTAGCTATAGAAAAATATCTATGTAACATTTCGTTAGAAATTTCAAACACCTTAACTCTTTAATGATAGAAGTTCCTGAGAAAATGCAAACTGCTTAGTTTTGCGCTTTACATTTCCATATTTCAAGAAGAAATGGAGAAACCGCATTATCATTGAAATTTTTATGGCGATTACCCAAAAAAGTTCCATTCGGGAAACGTCCTTGCAAGAATTTATAATTATTTAATATAATTTAAGGCTGTGGCTGTAAGTTTAAAGTTTATGCGCTTACTTGCTTGCGCATGCTTAATTATGTGCCCCTCCAAAAGTTTGTAATGAATTTTGTGAACATAAATACATCACTTGTGAAATTAGAAATCAAAACGTCCAAGGTAATGAATACGCGAAGCAACTTACATTAGTTCGCTCTTTATCGGCCTGTCACCTGCACTTTATAACATGGTAATCAACTCTGGCTTCAGTTAGGAAAATAATAACAATACACTACCCATATACGTACATAGTTCGTTATAACTCAGAATAACATTCTCTTAACATATCTTCGTAACAGCTCTACGTACTCGTAACATGTGTTTCTAATCTCGCCTCTGTCTAACATGCCCTATTTCTAAAAAGCCTCTCGGCTATCTCCCGCTTTCTTCTAAGAAACTTATCAAATATATTCAATTTTTCTCTTTTATCGTGATATGACTCATTCTCAGTAATGCCAAAATAGAAAAGCTTTTCAGTGGGGTAATGAGTCGTTCAGCCAGAAAACGTTTAACGAGAAGAAACTAAATTTACAGAAGTGCGCAGATGCTCAAAGTGAAGGTTAAATAAGAGCTACACGTCACTTTATATTTAAGTCCTGATTGCTGCACCAAAGCATGCCACTGCTTGTTTACACATCGTACTCCGAACATTAGTGAGGTACTGCCATGCAATATGTTAGCACAGTCGCTGAGTTGGGTTTAGTTGGAGTGTTTAAAAGCGGCTGGTTAATCATACGATTTGGGCACGATTTGACTGTTTAGGTGCTTCTGGCTACTGATCCAAGTTAGGACCGGCTGTAGTGTTTAGGTGCTTCTGGTTAATGATCCGAGTTGGGCCCGTTCGAAGTTTTCTGGTAAATCATTCGGGTTGGGCCAAGTTTTAGTGCTCAGTGTCTTGTGCCTAATGCTCCGAGTTGAGCCCTGTTGGAGTGTTTAGATGCTCCGACTAATGACCTGAGTTGGGACCGTTTGGAGTGCTCAGAGGATTCAGAATAGTCATTCGAATTGGGCACGGTTTTGCTTCTTCAAATCATACAAATTAGGCCCGTTTGGAGTGCTCATTTTTCTTGTGGCTTGTAATTTTAATTGGTCCAGGTTTGAGTATTCAGAGGTTTGTGGTTAATTATCGGAGTTACGCCCGGTTGGAATTTCGGAGGAAGCATAGGACACTTCTTATGGGCTGGTCTCTTCAATAGAACCAGCGCCTCAGAAGCAGAAACGGGTGACTCATTATAGTCTCACATGCTCACGGATGTTAAATTCCCAATAAAAGTACATCACCCGGAAAGAAACGTTTTTTAACCCTTGTCTTTTATATGCCTTTCATCGTGTGAGTAGTACAACAAAAAATCAGTATATTCTAAGATCTTTGCAATGCAAAAAGCAGGCCTGCCATCTTTGTTGTTATTTTCCGATAATTCAAAAATAATAAAAATCATTCCTTTTAACTTGATCTAATGCAGAACTGACAATAATAAATTGCAACTCGAGGGGAAAACATGCTAAGAATTTCAAACTACTGTGAAGGATAATCTTTCAGAAACATTGCACAATACAAACTCAGAACATGCAAAGGAAAATGGAGAAAGGACGTGTGAATAACACATAACACATCAGACACTAAGAAGACGATTATGGCTTTCAGCTCCGGCTTCATAAACTTGTCACTGGTGAATGATAGTCACGGTAGCGATTATAACGCAAGGTTAGCCTCTGGTGACCAACACAGCCTTTATAAATTCTGGAGATCTTCGTTGAGATTTCACTTTTAAACAAAAAAAAAAGTAATTATTGACATACTCCATATTAACAAAAGTCACCGGACACCCCTTCAAAAGCAAATTAATGGATCCTCTGCGTTGCTAAGATGCGCGATACAGCTGCAACCGGTATAAAAACAAGCCTGCAGCTGACCGCGAGCATATCACACCGTGACGTTAAGTGAAAATTTTTGTCAATATAGTGCGGGAGAGAACTGACTTTGAGAAAGGGAAAGATTGTTGAGTGCTACATTAATGTGTTGTACATAAGAGAAACGGAGAGGCGTTTAAACATACCCAAGTCAGCTGTTTTGCATGTACTGAATAAGTGGAAGACACATGGAGTGCCTGAAGCACCAAAACGTACCGGCAGACCAAAGAAAATCAGTAATAGAGGACGTCGAAGCCTCAGGAGAGTCGTTACATCTAATCGACGGAGTACTGCACAAGGCCGCAGTATACACAGCTGGAACCCTCTGTATGTACACGTACCATTAGCAAAAAATTTGATTCCATGGGTTACCGTGGTCGTGCGGCTGCCCATAAGTCTTTCATATCCAATCGGGATGCTACTCGTCGTTTAGCATGGTGTAAAGAACATTTATCGTGGACCGTAGATCAATGGAAACGGGTCCTGTGGACGTATGAATCCAGATACATGATCCATCAGTCTATGGGGGCCGCCGGGTGAACGCTATTTACCACAGTCTACTGTTCCTACGGTCAGGTTTGGAACTGGCCATGTGCTTGTGTGGGGGTGTTTTCGTTGGTTTGATCCCGGCCCATTGGTTATCGCGGGCAAACCTGTTAACCAGCACGTCTACCTCGATATGCTGGACAATTATACCAAACCAACTCCGTGGCAATACGATGGAACCGAGCCTTGTGTGTACCAGCAGGATAGTGCACCGAGCCATAAAGCAAGGATTGTTACGGCTTGGTTTGACGATAATTCCGTATCGTGTGTGGACAGGCCATCACAGAGCCCTGATCTTAATACCACAGAACACCAATGGGATGAATTATAGCGCAGCATAAGAAATTTGAAAAAAGGCCTACTATTAAGCAACAGTTAGCGGCAGCATTATGTACTGAATGGAAGCGCATGCCTAACGCTGTGTTCCGAAAACTAATCAAAAGCATGTCTTGAAGGGTCCGTGCATGCATTAAAGTCAAAGGTTGACTGACACCGTACTAATGTATGTCAATAAATGATATGTTGTGTTTGTCTTCTAGGTGTCCGGCGACTTTTGTCAATAAAGTGTTTATGAACGACAGAATTGGACCCCACATTACTCGAACAAAGGAAGGTTTCTGACTTCGTGAATTTTAAGAGTGCGTATATGTATTAAAAGTTCAGAATGATATCCGGGAGAGTATGAATCTTAACTGTATTCAAAATTCAGGGTTCGTACTGCTGTCGTGTAAATGCAGGAACAAGAAAGGTGTAGGAGCGATGCTTATTTCGCATTAATACCTTCATTTTAAACCAGAAAGAAAACACAATGTATTAAAAACACAAAATGTAGGTAGGTCGCCTATAGAAACACTTAGTCCGCTCCCATAGAATATCAGTAAACAACAAAAGCTACTGGTTATTAGAAGGACAATAGCGCTCAGGAATACAACGATAAAGCATACGAGTATTTATGAAAAAAATCTTAAGCACTACAAGCAAATATACTTCTCTATTCATTACAGATGCTGTTGGAAAATATTACATTAACAGGAGATGAATGAATGAAGTAACGATTCCGTGATTCCGTTGAATATTCCTGTGGATCCCATCTTTGAAGAAAAGCGTCTTTTCTTATTTAACCTACGTATTACAGATTCTGTTTTAGTGATTGCTCTCAAGTGAAAAAACTAGTATGCTCTTAAATTGGATAGTGCATAGCGCCGAGAGATTTGATGCTGAACATTACGTTCCAAGAGGTGAAAAAGGTAGATTTGATGTTTTACTAAGATAAATACAACTAAAAAGTAGGTCTAGTTAACACCGTAAGATGAAAACATTGTTTTTTAATACATATCTTGCAAAACAAAATGTTTTATAGTATATGTTTAACACATGAGGCGAATGGTTCTGTCTGAAAATTATAATTCTTGTAGATAGCAACTGATGCCATCGGTGGCGCAATGGTCTGGGTGCAAGCAAATATACTTCCCTATTCATTTTGAAGAAAAGCGTCTTTTTTTATTTAACCTACGTATCACAGATTCTGTTTTAATGATTGCTCTCAAGTGAAAAAACTACTATGCTCTTAAATTGGAAAGTGCATAGCGCCGAGAGATTTGATGCTGAACATTACGTTCCAAGAGGTGAAAAAGGTAGATTTGATGTTTTACTAAGATAAATACAACTAAAAAGTAGGTCTAGTTAACACCGTAAGATGAAAACATTGTTTTTTAATACATATCTTGCAAAACAAAATGTTTTATAGTATATGTTTAACACATGAGGCGAATGGTTCTGTCTGAAAATTATAATTCTTGTAGATAGCAACTGATGCCATCGGTGGCGCAATGGTCTGGGTGCAAGCAAATATACTTCCCTATTCATTTTGAAGAAAAGCGTCTTTTTTTATTTAACCTACGTATCACAGATTCTGTTTTAATGATTGCTCTCAAGTGAAAAAACTACTATGCTCTTAAATTGGAAAGTGCATAGCGCCGAGAGATTTGATGCTGAACATTACGTTCCAAGAGGTGAAAAAGGTAGATTTGATGTTTTACTAAGATAAATACAACTGAAAAGTAGGTCTAGTTAACACCGTAAGATGAAAACATTGTTTTTTAATCCATATCTTGCAAAACAAAATGTTTTATAGTATATATGTTTAACACATGAGGCGAATGGTTCTGTCTGAAAGTTATATTTCTTGTATATAGCAGCTGATGCCATCGTGTTAGGCCTGGTGGCGCAATGATCTGGGTGCAGGTTTCTGGCCATCCGTCCAAAAGGGGTTCGAATCCCAGTGAGGTATGTACGTTTTGTTTTTCTTACGGCACTAGCCCATCCCCTTCCCAGAAGTCAGGGACCCTAAATTAGGGACGGTTGACTGCTTATATCCCATCGAGTGGCTCATGAAGGTCGTTAAACCCCAAAACGAGAAAAAAAAAGAATACCATCGTGGAAAGAATGTTACTAGCAGAAAAGAATTACGTTTGAATTGCGTGGTTCTATTCAGAAACTCTAATTGTCATCTACCTGTTATAAATGCCAGTGGAATTCAATATTAAGTATCTATCTGTAGCTGTACACGCCCCCCCCCACCAAACCGCACACACACACACACACACACAAAGCATAACAATAACTAAACCGAAATTTTTCTATTGATAACTGGCCGGTGCTTACAACAAACTAGAATTTTCATTGGCTGAAAAAACAATAATATGATCCCTGTATAAAGCGACGTCAGCAAACTTAATTATTCCCACAGTGCCTTCTTAGAAACCTGAGTGCAATTTCTTTTTTTTTTAATTTTTTCTTATATTCAACATAATCACACATAACTATGAGTGATTTAAAAAATAAAGACACAACAGAGATGGGAAACAGCAACAAGGAATTGGAGACTTCCACAGCTCCAAATGCACCGGATCGTTTGGATGAAGGATAAGAGTTATGCTCAAGGAGGTAATGTCCTCCGAAAAACAATAAAAACAAATCGAGAAGAAAATGGGAAAAACTGTGAAAGAGGAAATGCAGCTCATGAAGGAAGAATTAAAGATAGAGCTACTCGCTGAGCAATAAGAAAGCGTGCAGGAAAGGAAGAAACAAAGACTAGCAGAAATGAAGCAGTACATCCTTAAAGGTGCGGCCACACACATACCTTTAGAAGAAATATAAGAAGAACTCAAAGGGAAAGGCATCAGTACTTGGAACTTCGAAAGGTTAAAACATGATTAGGGGTCTTCCGTGAGGTTTTAACCTTCCGATCGAAAGATCATGACTTCACTGGCTCAATCGCACTATAGGTTGCTGCTCAACAACCTGTAGGAAGCACTTCCGCTCTTGCGGGAGCACTTGCTCTAAGTGAAAGCAGACGGATGGAATTAGCATCGTTCTTATTGGGACTGAAGTACAATTTGGGTGAAAACAGCAAATAAATAAATAAAAGAGGGTCCTTTTAAGAGCCAGATTACTTTATTAAAAAAGGAGCTACCCTATTGTGCCTACCGCAAAAAACCCAGGAAAATACTAGGATCTTTATAAAATAAATAAATAAATAAAATAAAATACATAAGTGGTTGTAACTTACAACTTAACACATACCCAGGTGCCTTATAATTTAAATTTAGAGCAAAGTTGACAAAAACGTGTGTGTCCTTGTGTGTGTACTGGATATTCTCTGGTGATTTTTTTGTGTATGTGTGTGGGTATGTCTAATTTTTCTGCTTGCAGGTTCACCCTTCTCTTGGCTCTTTAGTCCTTTCCCGTCCTCGGCGAAGAGTATAAAATGCACTGGTAAGTATGTATGGCAGATTACAACTTCCTTCTTAACGGGAAACCGTATATTCCTTACACTCTCATAAGTTCCGCACTTTTTCCTTTTTTCTCTTCTCTATCAGGGCTATCTGATCCTGCTTCTAAAAATAATTTCTCTTTTTTCTCTCTCCCACCAAAAGGCGTAGCGCGCTGAAGGTTTGGGACTCTGAACCTAAGACAGGAAAACAATTGTTGTTGAGGTACAAATTATAACATCGTAATCACCAGCCATACCTTAAGAATCAGTGACAAGATCAGTTCCCAAGTATTGCCTCTTCTTTAGCATTATATACACTAGTCACAAAAAGTTAGGGATACTGCCTGAAATGAAGCATGTATATATCTGACTCAAGTAACATCCACTGAATTAACATCAGTAACGCTACGTAACACAAACGAGAAAGAATGCGTTTACAAAAACAATTTACTGTGCAATTTCTGCGCACAACCAAGCAGCACTGCAATATAGACAAAATGGCAAATTCGGAGAATGTCCATACCCCTGGATTAGAGTACCCGGTAACACCACTTCTGCGTTGAAGAACGTCTTGACACCTACGAGGCAACCATGCAATGATATTACTGATGAGTATTTGGGACAGCTCGTCCCATATTAGAGGCAACAGTTACAGAGGGCTGTCTGGGGTATGGAACGTGGTTAACCAGATTCCCAAATTTTCTCAATAGGATTAAGGTCAGAAGACCTTTAATGCATCTGCAATGATTAAATCCCATGATTTTCCAGCTCCTAAAGCACGCTTCAGGCTAGGTGACTGGTTGCACTGTCAACGAGAAAACGGAATTCATGTCCAATAGCAGCGTGAATCAGTGTCACAGTACGCACGATAATAACGTTTCGGTACACTAATGCATTCACATTGCTTTCACAAACATACAAGGAAGTACGGCCATTAAAGCACACTTTTGCTCAGACCAGAACTGACTGCCGCTGGTAAGGGTGGATGGATTACACGCAGTGAGGCTGCATTCTTCGTCTTCGCGTGCCAGATCACCTAAACACGTTTCTCTGTCCAGTATCAGTATAAAGTGCGAAACGGGATTCGTCTGGGAAAAGTACACGGCGTCACACTGTATTCCATAACCTGTACTGTTGGACCCAGGTACATCTTTGACGATGGTTAGGTGATATCAATGACATATATCTCAGTGGTCTCCTTCCTATATACACTTTCTGCCAACAAATAATTGGACACCTGTGATAGCAAAGGAAAACGACGTTTATTCACCTTCAGTAGTTGGTGGAGCCTCCACGAGCAGCGATTACAGCTGCGACCCTCCGGGGCATACTCTCAACCAGGCGATGTACGACGGCTAGCGGTATTTTCTTTCACTCGGCTTGGAGGAGACAGGTCAGTTCCTTCACCGATTTCGGACGGTGGGGGCACCCCTTAAGTCAATTCTCCAACTCATCCCAGAGGTGCTCGACAGGGTTAAGGTCCGGGCTCTGCGCAGGCCAGTGCATTCGATTAACCCCATTGTCACCATACCAAGCCATGGTGGACCTCGCAACATGACAGGTGGCATTGTCATCCTGAAAGTAACATGTGTCCACCCCGTAAAACTGCCGCAACGTAGGAAGCGCATGGTCATCCAAAATGGTGCAGTAGGTTTCGGCGTTGAGTCTACCAGGAATTGCGACCAAGGGTCCCGTGACATACCAGGAGAAACACCCCCATAGCATAATTCCACCGCCGCCGAACTTCACAATTGGCACAATATATTCCGGCAGGAGGCGTTCTACAGGCAGACACCAAACCCAGACCCTGTTATCCGAACGGTAGAGGGTGAACCTTGATTCGTCGCTCCAGAGTACCTGTTTCCGTTGTTTAACGGTCCACTGTCGACGTTCTTTGCACCACGTTAGCCGAGCAGCGCTATGGGACTTGGTGATCAAAGGCTTGTGGGCAGCAGCACGTCCATGATAACCGAACAGATGGGCTTCCTTACTGATGGTATTCATCGAACGAACACTCCCAGATGCCTGTTAAAACTCCTCGCGGATGTGGCCCATCGATTTGGTGCGGTTCTTCCGAATTTCTCTGGCCAGCACCCGTCGGTCTCTAACTCCCAGTTTTGTGGGTCTGCCGAGTCGGGGCACATTCCGACAGTCACCTCTCATCTTCCACCAGCCAATCACTTAGGCCACAGTCGATTTTGGGTACTTCAACTCGCTGGATATGTCACGTATGGTTCGGCCATTTCTGTGATATCCGACGATTACACCTTTCTCGAAATCAGAGAGCTCCGAACTGCGTGTCATCTTGCATGCGACTGGTTGCGTTGTTGTTTCCCACACGATATTTAACGGCGGTGCCTGTGACGTGTATCAGGACCGCAGATATAGTCGATTGCAGGGTTGTCCAATTACTTGTTGGTAGATAGTGTATATCTTACTGGTAAAGTCGGTTTCTTTCCGCTTGAGTACATACATACTGTGACACCAGAAGCAGCTCGAAGTGATTCGCGGAGTTGGATACTGGTGATACGACGCGGAGTTGGATACTGGTGATACCAGAAGCAGCTCGAAGTGATTCGCGGAGTTGGATACTGGTGGAGTTGGATACGACTTTTCCGAGCACTTACCATAAGATAGTGATCTTGCCTCCTGGTAGTTATCCTCGGTCTGCTACATGTACATGCCGTAAAAATATTGTGTGCAGCCGACTTACTACACTTTGCGAAACTCCTAATGCAGCAGTCACATCGATCTGCTGTGCACCTGCCTGTAACATGTCAACAGCCCAATTTTTGTTGTCAATGCTTGAACGTCGTATGGACATCATTTCAAGTTAATCCCACACTGAAGGCAATCCATTCAGCAAACGTCTATACCAAGCGGTGAAAAGACCCGTTTTCCCCTTCTCGCAGGATACTTTTATCGGAGCTCGCACACCATCTGCTGTGTTCTCATGATCCTAATTAACATATGACGTATCTACTCACGCTGACAATCAATCGCCAATAGTAGCTAAATTTGCATATCGCTACATTTTCTCTTAAAAACCACAGTATCGCTAACCTTTTTACGCTTTCCAACCGTAGGTTGAAGAAGCCTATATGCTCCAGCTTTGTCCGTCTGTCTGTCTGTCGGCACGATAACTCGCGTAACAATAGTTCGATTTCGATGAAATTTTAGTATATGGTAGGAGACAACCTGGAAAGGAACCCCTTTTAAAAATGGACGAAATGGGGTCAAAGGTCAGGACATAGGAGGGGATCTATTCCAACGCCCTTATGCGTCATCACTTACGTAAAAATGCTTCGATTGCTACAAAACTTCATCATGTTTTTCCGGAGATGTACTGAACAGGTTCTCTTTAATACCATCGAAATGGGGTCAAAGGTTAGGGCACAGGAGCGGGATTTATTTCACAGGCATTATCCTTATAACTTGACTAAAAATGCTCCTATTGCGACAACACTTTAGTATGTTGTTCCGGAGGTATACTGAACCAATTCTGTTTAACATCATGGAAATGGGATCAAAGGTCAGGGCACAGGGGCGAAATTTATTCCACAACCATTATCCTCATAACTTGAGTAATAACTTGAGTAATGATTTCTGGTATGTTGGAAAGCGTATCATAATCAATGCATTGCATGATTTTACTAATTTGTTGTGTATTTTCCGATGGCACAAACGACAACCAAGTCCCTAAATTTCATAAGAGCCGTCCAAGGAAAATGCATGAAGATGGTAAATACGTATTTTTTAAACAAAGAAACACCGTTTTTTCATAGCAGTTTTTGTGTGGTGGTGGATGATACAGGATTTCTTTACTTTCATTTAAACTTTTCTATTATACACTTTACAATAGCGCTATACGTTTCAGAAACGGTAGAAAATACGTTTTGTTTGCTCACATTTGAGGAATTTGCAGCAAAAGAGGGGCAGATCCAATTTTCGGTCGATTTTAACTTCACATGTTTACTAATCCAAGAAAATTATGCCGGATCGATTGGTACAATAACCAGGCAGATCCGAAAATAAATAGGTGAGATATTAATATTTTGGGAGCTGTTCCAATCACCATTTGATGCAAGTACGATGCACTCTGGTGAATAAAATTGTAATATTTTATTGGTTTATTAACAAAGAGATTTGTAATGTTGTTTAATGTTCATTAAACACATTTTATTAACATTATTTAGTTTTTGTATCCTTTACTATAAATGCGAAATTTAATGAAATTTATGACATTTGTTGCAAAAAGAGGGCAGATCCAATTGTTTTATATGTATCCTATATTCATTTTAGGGACAAAACATTCAGAAAATACATGTAGTTATTGATGTTATCTTTACAGTGGAGAATTTTTAGCCAACCTTAGTTAAACCGTATTTTTCATAAACAAGTTTTTCTTATTTCCCACAAAATATCGAAAAATGAGCTGCCACCCCTTTGCTGCCAGCTCCTCAGTTATTATTTTCGATGTATCTTTTAGGTGCAAGCAAGGACATGAATTTATAAATAATTATAATAGCTTAAACATTGCAGTTCTAAGTGATACGAAAATAGCCTACTTGGATTATTTCTGTAAGAGAAATGCATCTGCCCCTCATCTAATGGGCGTTCACGTTTTAACCCACCAGAACGAATTTATAACGGGTTTCCAAAATGAACTGAATTCAGCTCGAACGGATATATCCGTTCTCCTTAGCTTTGTTATTCAAAGTGGTCATTTAGAGTGATGATTGACACTAATCATTTCTGTCTGATTATCTTCTGAAATGGCAATAACAATGGCGACAAGCCTAAGAAAGGTGAGACAAAATGTTTTACTTACTTGATTCTACCCATTAGCATGATGTCCTTATCAGGGGCACTAGACCAACACCATCATGCCTTGGGCTACAGAACAGAGAATAATAAATTGGAAGGAAAAGCTTGTCACCATTAACAGGTTTATGGTAGGTATTGCTTAGATGAGAGGGGAGAAAGGAATTGTTTAACCGTAGCTTTCATAAAACCCTTAAGCAATGTGGACATTCCTGTTAAAGGGGAACAGAAACACTTCGGTGTCAACTGGTTCCGGTACATCAACCTCAATAAGCGCAGAATTTATGTTACAAGCAATTTGTTAGCTTTCTTAACATTCTCCTGGTAAAATAAGTATAAAAAATAACCATTCAATGCGACGAAGAGCTTTTAAATTAATGGAAGTTATAAAATGCTTCATAAAAATGTTCACTATTATATTTGACATACACCGATGAGCCGTTGTATTATAACCACCCCCAGCATAGAGAAATGAGCGCGCCTGGAGATCGAACGGTGGCGCAGGTGAATTTCACAGAGCAGTATATATTATACAATCCGAGGACCGGCTTTCGTTTAGTACAGTGCTCGGAGTCAGAATGGGAAAAAGCTACCGATTTATCGGAGTTTGATAAAGGACAACTTGTGATTGCACGGCGCCTTGCAAATACGATCTCGAAAACGGCTCGGATTGTGGGTTGTTCACGGGCCGATGTAGTGAGTACGTATCAAAAGTGGTGCAGAGACATCGAAACGACGAACCGTTGTCCAGCCGTGTGTCGTACGCAGCTCATTGATGCCAGAGGGGAGCGGAGACTGTCCCGCATTGTTCACAGACACCGCAGCTTACCACATTGGTAATTAGAGCAATGTGTCACAGCACATATTTCATCGCGGCCTTCTGCGCATGAGCCTGCGTAGCCGAAGACCCATCTGAGTCTTTATGGTCACTGCACGTCATCGCCAGAAACGCATGAAATATGCCCAAGATCATCGAGATTGGACCGTTGGATGATTGGAAGAAAGTGGCCTGGTCTGACGCATCAAGATTCCTGGAGCATTACGTAGACAACCAAGCGCGGGAACGCCGATATTTCCAACGGAGGTCGTGGTACTTGGATTCACTCTTGGATGGAAACAGGCCGGAGTCGGTGGTGTTATGCAGTGGGCGATGTTTTCTTGGAACACTTTACCCCCATTATCGCGATAGTATATAATCCGTGACAGCTCTGAGGTATCTGAACATGGTTGCGGACCAAGTTCACCCATTCATGGCAACTGTGTTCCCTGTTGGTGATGGCCATTCCCGACAGGATAATACGCCATTTCACACTGCCAGAATCGTCAAGAAGTGGTTTGGGGAACATGCTGGTGACTTTCGGTTAATGCCCTGGCCTTCAAATCCACCTGACATGAGCCCAATCTAGCATTTGTGGGTCGAATTGAAAAAGACTGGTTCGTGCTAAATCACCACCACCCCGAAATATATGGGAACTGGATGACCTGCTGTTGACATTATGGTACCAGATACCCAAGGATACCTATCGCCACCTCATCTAATCAATTCCTCGCCGAGTGGGAGCTGTTTTGCGGGGTAAAGGGGGTCTTACAGCTTATTAGGTAGGTGGTCATAATGTAGTGGCTTATCGGTGTATGTGATGGATCATGCGTATTTCATCGTTTCGATTTTGTTTTCGCAGACATTATACGATTTCTTACAATTCTATGTATTCTGTCTATGTTATCCTTCTCATATCCAGTCTTTCGACCTTTGCAATAAATATTATCAGTTTCCTTATTATTTATGTAGTCGGATTTTCATACGTTATACGCTCTATAGAGAGAGAAAGCTTGGGGAATATTTATGCATATTACACCACAAAAATAAACGGATCTACAACGCTATAAGTGTTTCTTTAGTTCTCACAATATGGTGTATTTAAAATAAAGTCAAAAAAACATAAATTCACAATTTTAATAAACACATATTAAAAAACAGCTGTTGTTGAAGTTAGATTATTCAAATGCTGATACTACAGATTTGTATAATAGTTAACTTTTGATAGTTTGTTCTATACTATTTAACTAAGAAATTAAATTTCACTTTTATTCGAGAAAATGATACCGAGGTTCGTTGTTCACAGCATACATATGGCTGCCTTTGCGTTTAATAAAGTCTGTGAGGTTTAAATCAGATACACACGTGTGACCTGCTTTGCATATATATTGCTCGAAATAAGACTTTCCGGAAAAGTTCCGATAAACATGCAAAGAAAATTCGCAGTGCTCTTATTTTCTTTAAGGAGCATGGCTTTGTTGGAAATAAGTGACGTGTGAAAAACAGAACAATGAATTTTGATGACAGGTAATTAGAATCACAGAGCTAGTGCCTCACTGAGCTAAGAATCTACTATCTCGTCACCAGAATCTGGAGAACGATGGACTTCGTGTAAAAACCGTGATCCAATGTGAGGCGGGGAAATTTTAAACAAAAAGTCCTTTCGTGGGAAGAAATGTTTGTCATTTTCGTCCCGATAGATGGAAGAGAATGACAAAACATGATATGATACCATATTAGATAACTCTGGGCGAACATTGAAGTCGAAAACAAAATTTCGGACAATTCATTATCAAACTTTTTCATTTATTTCTTGCTCCAAGATCGTATCTTGTTTTTTTTTCAAGAAAATAAATAACTTTTCCGTGTAAATATATATTTTCCCCCGAGTTCATATCTCATTTTATAAACCAACAGATTCATTACTTAAGAATATGAACAGAAGCTGGAACTGGTTAATGGAAACAAAAAATTGGTTTACGTAGATAAGTAAATAAAAAGAAATAAGTTGCTCGAGCTGATTATTTCTCCAGACGGCTGTATGAAAAAAAGATTTGTTAGCAAGAAGTGTATTTCTGGCTTTATCATTTAGATTAACTGCTCTGCTTCTCATTTCTCTACTTACTAAATGATCAAAGAGAATGCCTATCAAAAACAAAATATTATACCTATCTAAAATGCAATTTAGCATTAAAGAGAAAAGCGACCTCATAGCATTAAAAGATTGCATCTTAAGCGTCATGCACGAACGCAGTTTTATGTTTGTGGATGCCAATTGACTAAAACATTGTGTGTGCTTTCTATTCCAAATGCGTAACAAATTTAAATAAGTGAGTCAAACGGAATAAAGGAGAACAGGCCACCAAAGCTTGAATTAAATCTACCAATTATTTCTTAGCAACCGTTTTGAAAAAAAACCCCATAATATGTTCTTAGAATGCCATTTTGTTCGCTGGTATTTCGATTATTTCTCTTTACATCTACTAGTTGAATTCGAAAATTTGCTGATTGCATATGACCGCTAAATATGCGAATACCTAATTTTATAGCCATTGTATTTCAGGAAATTATCTCTAGTACTAAATTCCAAAATAGTGGTCCAAACATTTTCGACATTTTATGAAGCAAAAGTTTTCCACTGCGGGGTATTATTTCATTTCTACATTTGACATGTGAAAGTTAAATGCGTATGTTATTTCTTCACTCGACATGCGAAAGTATGAAATACTTTCTTAGTGCGTCTTTACTTTGTACGCTGCACAATATGTTTTCGATGGACATAATTGTATTCTTAGGAGGTACAAATTATTAAATTTGAATTTCGCGCCATGTCACCGCATTAAAAATACCAAACTCAAGACCTCCTTTCCCCTACAGACGAAATCGATATCTCAGATTCTCCTGTAAAATTCCCCACCTTATTTTGTTGCAAATCTAACTGCTACGCAGTTCATATTTCAATTTTCCTTTTGGCTGGATGCATTTATTTGCCTCTAGATGTCGCATCAGTAAATCTATTTGAATTACTGATGCGACATCTAGAGGCATCTAGAGGAACCATGCGGTTAGTCTGTCTCTACCATTCCCCTCTGCAGAACATGACTGATGTGAAGGCATGTTGCTAATGAAAAGCCTTCGAGAAATACCTGTATTGTTGGCCTCCGGATCTTGGGAAGTAAAATGGAACAACAACTTAGTCATCCACGATACTAGTGCAAACTTCACTTGGAATCTCATCTGTTGCAGTAATTGGGTTATTACCTGAGAATATTCTAATGCCCAGTGATGATTCTGAAAATTGATAATGTCATTTCTTGTGAATAGCGATTCACCGGGGAGAATCACGCACTGGAAGAAACCACGTGAAATAGACATGTAGAAACCACTGACAAAACACGAATCGTAAATGACAAGCAGGTGACAATAGAGCCTGTCTTCGCTGCCCGTGATACAGATAGAGTTTTTTCTGAAGTCAGTTTCTCCACACAGTTGCATTCAAACACCTCTGCCTGCTGTTCTCGTGTTACTTTTGAGGTCCTTCGCGACAGTGTATTCCTCTAATTCAAATACTCGGACGAAATGTCCGAGGCTCGTCACCAAAAAACAGCAAACAGAAAAGAGAATACTGTCGCTGGAAGACCCCAGTAGATGACTCTAAAGGTATTTTCGGTAGGGCATTATATTCGCAGAAAAGCTATCTTACACTGGAGGGCAAAAATTAAGGACGAGACGGGTTTTCGAATGTAACGTCGTACAGAAGTGCTCCACATCGATTCAAATCATACAACAAAATCCCCAAGATGTAAGAATATGGGACAAGTGAGCAAAACCGTCCAAATAAGGCATCCAAAGGATAAAAAGGCACTTTTTGAAAAGGTAGCTTCGAGCACAACTAGACAGAAGACAGAAACGTCCATGTGACAGGCTGCTGCCAAGAAAAGTCCAGTATTTAGTAGGGGATATGATCACCTCTAACTGCGTTGCAGGATTTACAACGTCTGTCCATGCTGAGGACGAGGTTGTCAAGGAGCTGTTGAGGCATCGCGGCCCATTCCACTTGTAGCGACAATCACAGCTGCGGAATCGTTGCTGGAAGCTGGTGACGTGTGGCCAAGCGTCTCCCGAGAAGGTCCCACACGTGTTCGATTGGATTTAGGTCCGGGGACCTTGCGGGCTTATCCATACGTTGAATATCTTCACTTTCCAACAGCTTTGCGACAGCCACTGTACGATGAGGTGTAGCGTTGTCGTCCATGAAGAGGAACTCAGGACCCACAGCACCTCTGAATAGACGCACGTGAGACAAGAGAACCTCGGTAAAACAGCGGACACCAGTGACTGCACCTCCTTGGAAGATGTGAAGGTCAGTACGGCTACCAAGCATGATACCGCCCGAAACGAGAACTCTGCCACCTCCAAACCGGTCCCTTTTGATGATGTTGGAGGTATGATTGCGTGTTCCCTGCTCTCTCTAGATGTGTATACCTCCAGAATCGCTCGTCAGACTAAATCGGCTCTCATCCGTAAAGAGAACTCGACCCCATTGCTCATGTGTCCAGTTCTTTTGTTCTTGGCACCACAGAAACCGCCGTCTCCGATGAGCAGGCGTTAATGGCACACACCATACTGGTCGTCGTGCAAATAGAACACTTTGTGCAGTATCCTGGAAACGGTAAAACGTGATAACGGACGTCCAGTTGTCTTTTGCATGTGCCTTGCGATTTCTCCCGCTGTCTGCAGTCTGTCTCTTCTCGCCTGTAGGACAATATACCGGTCGTCCGCCGCCGTGGTTGCTCGTGGACGACCACTGCTAAACTCTCGGACAGCTGTTCCTGTCGTTTGAAATGCTCTCCAAACTCCTGAAACGATGCTGTGAGCGATCCCGAACTCCTCGGCCACACTAGTCACGCTTCGACTTTCTTCCAACTTCCCAATGACGCGACCTCGGGTAAAGTCGTCCAGAAGTCGTCTACTGGATTGCCTGTTGACTTTATCACACGGTAGCAGCAACTCGACGTCGTCCAAACCGATGTACACCGTGCAATAGCTTTCACTGAATTGCTGAGCATACACCGCCCGTGTGCTTTGTACCCTTCCGACACACACACCCCCACCCCCGCGTCATGCTGCATATATGCACATGCCCTACCATATTGGATCCTAGTCTATCTCCTGAGTTGTCCTTCGGTCCGTTCTGCCTGCTCATTCCGCTGTTTTGTTAATTTCTTTTCTTCGTCCTTAATTTTTGCACACAAGAGTATAATGATATCGAACTTCACGTGTGCTTCCGTTAGATCCTGCATAAGAAAAATTAATGCCTGACATTTCAGCTTCGCGAAACAGATAATTCATGGTGAAGAGTACAAAAATAGCACATTGATTGAAAATGCTGACGTGATTACTGATTTATTTGCAAGTAATTTCTGAATACAGAACTAATAGCAGAATAGTTTCCATCATACTTTATATAACATTAACTAACCCAGGGAGTGTTGAAGTTTTGCTAAACTGGTGTCCTCATACTATACTCCCAGATGTGCAAATGGCCAAGATTTACTTAGCTGCATACCTTTTGACAGGCTTCCTTAGCTACAACCTCAAAATGTGATATAATCTAGAGGGAAAGAGTGTCGTGCACAGTATTCTTTGGATGTTTCTTAATCCCTGGTCGCTATAGAATATATTCCTAAAGTAAGAGCGGGCCTTTTGGAAACTCCTTGAGTTTAAATCAAAAACAATATCTTCGTAATTTTTTTAATGTATTTGATGAAGTTATATCTTAATTAGTCATCTCTACCCTTTTTCTAGATTGGGTTTTACATTCCTAAGCTTCATAACTTCACTGGAATTCGTGGGGAACATTTCAGACTTATTTAGAGTAATCACACTTGCACTTGATGATACCTTTCTATTTCAGAGTTTACCGGATACCATGAGCATCGAAAATGTCATAAGACGTATCAATTTCTTAATTTGTTATCATTCTGTTCAGTTAGAGTCAAGAGATAACTAGAACGCATTTAGTGAATGGAATTTTGATATATTCTTTGGCTGAGGAAATAAATAAAATATCTTTATGACTGAGCAATTGTGGTTTAAATTAATTATTCACGTGAAATAAAAAGTCAAATATGTAACTGTCCCGAAAGTATTGCACTGCAATATTTTGCCTTTTTTGACAAACACTGATTTAGTTGAAGTGATGTACATTTGCCGTTTTCAAATGTGGAATATCTTACCTCATCCTAGATGAAAGACAATAATTCTAACAAAAGCTGTTAGTTTTTGTCGTTTTTCTCTTAGCATGTAACACACTGGAGTGTGATTTGAGAAGCAGTAATATTATTCTTGTTAACTACAGTACATTAATTTTATATTAAGAATAAATAAGAATTTCAGTTGCAGCATATAAAAATACTTCGATGATGACCAATGGTTTTCATTAATACCTGCATTCATTTCTTTTTATCCCAGAAGAAAAGATTTCGGAGTAGAAGAGTCACTAGCACTGAAGACTTCCTTTCATAGTTCAAGAAAAAAACATGATGTTCCCCAGTTACAACCTTATCGCACCTGTTTTTGTAAAGGGAGAAAAGGGAGCCTTTTTATTCTTTGTTTTTTATTCTTATAGCTTTCACGGACACAAAGATAAATACCCGTTGTGTTGTTTTTGAACCTATCCCCGAATTTCCCACACAAAAAGTTATTCACGATGTAGAAATGAAACATACTTCATTTTAACCAAGGTTCAAGATAGTCTCGAACGGTTAGAGCTGCTTGATACCAGATACTCGAAGCCCTGGCGAAGGACATTTTGGAGATCGTCTTTCACTGAGGCTACCTAACAAAGTTGTAACTCTCACGTGAATTATTTTATTTAAACAAACTTCCTACAATTCCATCGAAATATCGATTAGAATCGCAATGACTTCGCATGTAAAGGTTTTTAACACTACAGAGATTGTAACCCTGTTTGTAATTTAAATATTGCCTCTGTATTGTAGTATTTGCACATATTTACCAAAGGACCTGTTTTTTATTAATAATAAATGAAATTTATTTGTAAAGAGTTTTGCACAAAAAAAAAAAAAGAAACAAGTTAGTAAAATAATGCGATGCACTGATTATGATACGCTTTCCAACATATCAGAAATCATTACTCAAGTTATGAGGATAATGGCTGTGGAATAAATCTCGCTCCTGTGTCCTGACCTTTGACCCCATTTCTATTATGTTAAAAAGAATTGGTTCAGCATACCTTCGGAACAACATACTAAAGTTTTGTCTTTCAAAATCTTTTATTCTGGGCTAGACTTTCAAGGAACAAAGGCTTTAGGCGGTATGTGCTTTTACAAAGCCTGAAATCATAATAGCAAGAGTGTGCTATTTACAATATGTGCTATTTACAATATGTGATATTTACAATATGTGCTATTTACAATATGTGCTATTTACAGAACTGTGCTATTTGCAAGAAGTGTGCTATTTACAATATGAGAGATATAAACACAATGCAATTAAAATATATACAGCTGATGACGACAAAACAAAGGTGCTACAGTGCAGACCTTTGATAGTGCAAAATATGCAGATGAAACTGAATAAATGTACAAAATATGTAAAAAATGTGCGTGAACACGAATACGCAGAATACGAACATTAAAATCAAACCGGAAGGGCGACCCCGAATAGGAGCATGAACTCTTTCGAACTCGTGGAATCTGAGTGAAATGTACAAGGAAAATAAGGCATTAGGCGCCTTGTGGCTTTATACTGCCAGAAATCATAATGACATGAGATGTATATACAAGGCGTGAGCTATTTACAGCGTGTGAAGTAGATATACAATGCAAGTAAAATAATGACGACGAAATTACAAAAGTACAGCAATGCAGAAGCTTAATGATTCAAAGCATGCAGGTGAAACTGATTAAATGTACAATATAGGCGAATTCGTACAAAATGCGCGTGAACAACAATTTCACAGAATGCGAACGTTCTCCTTCGAACTCGTGTAATCTGTGCTAAACGTACAATGAAATAAGGCGTTAGGCGGCATGTGCCTTTACAATGCCAAAACTAAGCAGAAACAGGAAATATTTGTACTGGGAGCGAACTATGTACAGCTTGTGATATACATATACAAACAATGCAAATAAAGTACAAATATAACTGACGCAAAACAGGAATATGCAACTGGATTAATGTGTACTGTATACGAGATTTGAATAAAAAGTGAGTGACTAATATACACATGATGCAAGCAGTAAAGAAATAACACCTGTAGGATAACTCCGAATAGGAGCATATACAGTGCCAAGGATAGTGAATATTTACGTACTGAAAAGCGATATTGATACAGGATGTGTTTGTACAATCAATGCTATATAAAATACAAGAGAACAGCACCACCGTGCTGGTGGTACAAACAATCACAATAATGCGTAGGATGTACATATACATAATATAGCAAAATGTCAAAGACAAAGGTGACCTGTACATTCAAAGTAAGACATTCGAATGAGCAAAATATATATTACGGAAGAAAAAAATATTTTTGGATGTACAGATATAACATGTGAGGCACACAGTAGAAAATACTAGATGAACACTAATACACAGACGCGCACTGTAAAGCTGGTGCACATGATAACACTAGAAAAATACTGACATTAAAGCAATAAACTGGCTAATTTAACTGGACGAATGAACAGAAGATCTAGTTCTGACATGCGTGGGGAGATACTCTCTGGACATGGGGAGCCAGTTAAGGTTTAATCACAAAGATCAATGCTAGGAAAGTCCCGTTAATGAGGATTGAAGCCATAGCAGAAGATGTAGGTCTAAAGAAGGCCCGGTAAATCAGCGTTGAAAGGGTGACCATGTGCTCATGAACTGCGGGCTCTGTTTGGCGGCTCGGGTTGTGGTAAACGCCAGTCGTGGCCGTGAGGTCAGCCGACTTCGGAATTGCGGGCAGAGGGCTTCCCCTGCTTGAAGGAGCGAAGGCGCAAGAGAGGCATGATGAAGTTGGAGATAAAAGCAGTAGATTACATGCTTTGCGAGTACGAAGATCTATGCGCATGGCTCAGGTAGAGGCACTGGTGGAGGACAAGAAGCCAGAAACGTACTCTAAGCAGAAAAAGGAAGCTCAACGGCACAGAGACACTTGACAACGGTAAAGACCAGGTGTAGCGGAGGAAGGATCGCCGGGCAGTGCTGGTAGACGTGTTACTCGGCACAGAAGATAAAGGTGGGTGCAGCTGGCAACGTCATCCGGAATAACGTGGCCGGAACCGACAGGCCGCGGGGAAGGAAGAGTCAGTGTGCGTTCTTTCTTCTGCTGTTGATATGGGTGAAGCTCTTGCCGACTACACACACGGAAGAGCGGCGAGTGGCAGGTCTGATATGAGGGTTGGTGCTAGTGGTGATGGATCGTGAAGAAGAAAGCGGTAGAGAGTACGGACAGTAAAGCTGGAGGTCGGGAGAAAGGATCCCCGAACAGGAAGAAAGAAGAGAAGTAGAAGAGAAGTTGACGGAACGAGAAAGAGTCCAGACGAAGAGGCGAGAGTACGAAAAAGAGTAAGGATCGAACAGCGGAGAAAAGCGTAGAGTGAAAGAAATTAGTAGTGCGCGTAAAGAAAGGAGAGAGTTCGAAAAAGGGTTTCCATGTTAAGTCGGAGGAAAGTAAGTCTCGGACGGATACGATCCCGGCGGGGAGCCAGGAAAGGTAAGTGAAGTAGGGTGCGTTAGGAGGATGGAGGATGGACGAATAGAAGAGGGGCTCGGCTAGAAGTTCTGAGGTGGAAGCGGGTGGGGCTCGGAGAAGTGGTAGAGAGCGAAGAAAGGAAAGCTCCTTCGTATAAACGGGGGAAAGACGATAACGGAGAAGAAAAAAGAGATCTATCAGCAGAAATGTCGTGAATTTGAAGCGGGGATTCCGTAGAGAAATCACCACATCTCTGAGAAGAGAAGCTGCGGATCTAGGTGCACATAGTAAACGCAGGAGGGACAACACCCGTTGTGCTTTGTAGAAACGGCAGACATCCATGAGCACAATACCACCGCTAGAGATTGGACGAGTGAGAGTAGAGACTTATATCCAATGATGATTGGACCAAATTACTGTAGTGATGATCCGTGCGACTTCCGGAAGATAGTAAGCTGAAATGTGAGCAGCTGGCCATACATGGAGACAAGATGAAAGAAAATGAGTACGAGCAAGGCGTGCCCGAGTTACATAAGAGGCGCTGAACTGTGCCCTGCGCCAGAAAGCAGCGGATCGAGAAAGGCGATTACGAAGAGTAGCCCATGTGATGTTCTGAGCAGCTATTGGAGTTCCCAGGTGTACTCCGAGGAACTTCTGAGAAGAGGAAGTCCAGGAAGCGCCCCATGAGGTGTCCGTCCGGGAAATCCAGGCACCGCACCAAAGGCCGGCACTTGTGTTGGTGTTGAGCATTGCTGAGGAGCAAGAAGAATACAGCTCATATAAATGAGCTAGAGTATCAAATTGTGAATATTCCCGGACGCAGAAAGTCGTGTCGTCGGCGTATGCGGAGTATGTACTGGAGAAGTGTCAGGTACTTTCTGTGACAGGAGGAAGAGCCGCAAGAAATGTACGATGGACTGTGCGTAGAAATGGCTCAAACGCCAGGACAAATAATTGCCCAGAAAGTGGGCACCCGTGTCTTACTCCACGACGGAAAGAAATGGGTGCTGTTAGAAAGGCGGCCGCCTTGACGTGGAAGACGGCGTCTCGATAGAGAGCAAAAATAGTGGTAATTTTGAAACGTATATAGCCTATGAAATCCGTTTATTTTCGTGGCGTAGTCAGCACAAATATTCGCTAAGCTTTCGCAATCCACTGGGATGCTTTTTCAAGGCAATGATAGACACAAAAATGCAGAGAATTGGAACATGTAAAGAACGACGATGATTTTTGAAAATAGCGTGGGTGAAAAAATAACCGTCACTTCCCTTGAATTCACACCAACCCAAACAAAGAAAATTATCGCCGCCTTAAATCTCATTACTAACCACAACTACTTCAAGTTGGATGGAAACATCTACAAACAAACTAAAGGAGCACCGATGGGTTCTCCTTTATCTGCAGTCCTTGCGGAAGCAGTACTTAGACCACTAGAAGATCTCATCCTTTTAAATTGTATCAAGAAACACCGAGTTTGGATCCGTTATGCAGACGACATATTCTTCATATGAGAACATGGAGTAGACGAATTAAATGATTTCATGCGCAAGATAAACAACCTACACAATACAATAAAGTTCACCATGTAGCTTGAAAAAGATGGGACGTTGAATTATCTTGACGTCGCGCTCAGAAAAAATAGAACATCCAGCTTCGATTTTAACGTTTATTATAAACTGACCGCAGTACCGAACCTTGTCCCTCCTCATTTGCACTGCCCGAAGGAGTACAAACTTTCCGCATTTAGAGCGTGGTTCCATAGAGCGTACAACGTATGCAAACCCGATTATCTAAATAATAAAGAAGTTGAGAATATCTATAGCAAAGGTCTAAAGGCTGGATATCAGAAGGATGATATAGACAGAGTACATAAGACTGTGAGAAATCGTATAATACCAGCAATAGAAAAATCGCCTAGTAGGACAATGAGATGCGCAGGATCCATCACATATATCCTAGGCTTTACATATTGTTTAAAGAATTTATTACGCAAATACAGCATATTAATAACAATGAAGTCCCCGACCCCGTTATCACATATAATATCAAGCTGCAAGGAGAGACAGTGCCAGAAAGAAAAGGCGGGTGTGTACGCTATACCGTTGGTATATCCTGACAGCACGGAAAAGAAATATATCGGAATGACAAAGCGATCCTTGGACACTAGATGTAAAGAACACATACGAAGTGTGAAGCAGGACATGCAGAATACAGCCCTCGCCAGAGAAGTCATGCATTGCTCGGCCGCTCCTGTATCGGATAATACACTGCCGGACAATTGCTAAGGACGGATGACAATAGCAACGATAGCAAACACAAAATGGAAGGCAGGAAAATGTGGAAATTAGCATAAGTGCAGGATACAGGATACGTGTTGTGCGTATGCAAATTTTGGATTGCCGAACTTGTTCGTGACGTCATAGCGCTGATAAGAGAAATAAAGGATTTGACGCGTATTGACCGTTGTTGTTCAAACGCAAAGTTGAAAGGGAAAGAATCAATTGACGAACTTGCAATTTTCAGTATGTCTTTCCGACATCACCTAGATGATTTTACGCGTGGCCATATTATTGGCAAGATTGAAAAAGGGTGAAAAATAACAGCTGTTGCCAGGGAGTTCGACGTCAGCCCCAGTGTTGTTTCAAGGCTTTGGAAATCATTTCAAACAAATGGAGCGTGTAGCAAACGTCACGGAGAAGGTCGTGTTCGCAGTACGACACCTGCAGAAGATCGGTACATAGTGCTATCAACAAAAAGACACCGGCGCAGCACAGCTAGTGAGGTAGCAAATCAGTTTATGGCTGCTACTGGCAATTGGATCTCCCGAAAAACTGTCGCCAGACGTTTGCATGAAGGAGGACTATACGCCCGCCGTCCTGTTGTGTGCATCCCATTGTCCAGACGTCACCGTACCGTCCGTTTGCAATGGTGCCATCAACATCGCAATTGGCTTGATAACGACTGGTCTGCTGTCCTCTTCTCAGATGAGAGTAGATACAGTCTATCGTCTGATTGTCGACGACAACTGATCTGGCGTGATAGTGGTACAGCATATTGTCCAGCAAACATACAGGAAAGGGACCGATATCCGACATGTAGTGTCATGGTATGGGCTGGCATCATGATCAATGGCCGTACGTCCCTCTATGTGCTTCCAACTGGGACTATGACTGGCCAACGATACATTAATGATGTTCTGCTACCTCACGTTCGCATGTTCCGCGGTGCTGTCGGTGATAAATTCATTTTCCTGGACGACAACGCAACATGTCATCGAACAGTCACTATCCAGGAGTGTCTTGAGAGCGAGGATATTCAACGCCTCGTATGGCCAGCACGTTCTCCAGATCTGAATCCCATTGAAAATGTGTGGGATGCTTTGGGGAGGAGTCTTGCTGGTCGCCAATGCCCTCCAATAAACAAGGACACCCTCATCCGTGCACTGACAGAGGAATGGGATAAATTACCCCAACAGCTGCTTGATAATGTTGTGCAAAGCATGACACGACGTTTGGAATCTTGCATCGCCCTCCATGGTGGCCATATCCCGTATTGACATCTTACGCCGGAACGCCTGTGGACGGTAATTGCATTTTTTTCACGTTTACGTATTCTGCACAAAATGGCCTGTTTGTCCCTTGAACACGTTCCAAAGCCTTCTGGATTTCAGAGCACAATAAATTGTCTTTCTTGTAATGTCCTGGCATTCTGACATTATTTTATTTCATTTCGCATCCAACCACACTTACTTTTTTGTGCGCTATATAGCCGTTTATGATCCGTCCTTAGCAATTGTCCAGCAGTGTATTAGAAGAATTGCCCTTACACGAATTTCAAAGAGACTGCCATCAGGGAAATAGTGGAAATCCTATCCAACAAAGTGGCATGCAATGATATAGTCTCTACGGAACTAACAATGGTTTGGCATGCATTATTAAAAGATGGAAACACATCACGGCGCTCTTTATAATTACGTGATAAAAATTCATGTAATATGCTCGTGATGTCATCCGCATTATTTTCAAAAATCATCTTCGTTCTTTACATGTTCCAATTCTCTGCATTTTTGTGCCTACCATTGCCTTGAAAAGCCTCCCAGTGGAGTGCGAAAGCTTGGCAAATATTTGTGCTGACTACACCACGAAAATAAACGGATGCGTTTCGCAATTATTCAACTCTGGTGTATTTAAAAATAAAGAATAGTGGTGACAAAAACAGCAGGAATGCCAAAAGTGTGTAAGGTAATTGATAGAAATGAATAGGAAATATTATCAAAAGTTGCACGTTGGTCTAAATTTAGTAGAGCGAGAGATTCTGAATTAGTCCGGGCAAGATACAGAAGGTCACAGAGGAGGTGAAGGTTAGTAGCGATAGATCTACCAAGTACCGTGCAGCACTGGTCGGAAGAGAGAAGGTACGAAAGAACCTGATTTAGGCGGCAAGAGAGAATTTTAGTGAGTAGTTTACAGTCAAGATTTAGTAATGGATTCGGACGCTAGTTTCGCAGGTCAAAGCGGTCGCCCTTCTTGGGCAAAAGCACCATGTGAGCAACAGTGGAACCCCTCGAAAGGGAAGTAGATGCAAAGGGAGAAGTGTAAGCAGCGAGGAGGAAAGGAAGGAGAGAGGGTGAAAAGGTTAGATAGAATGACAGAGGGAGGCCGTCAGGACCAAGAACGGCTCGGGGATTGAGAGAGGAATGTGTAGTCCTGAGTTCAGAAGGGGAGATAGGCTGAAGAAGAGAAGCGGAAAGGTGGGAGGGGACTTGAGGGAGAGAAGAAAGTAAAGTAACAGAAGCAGAAGGTAGTGGAGTAACACTATATTTGTTGGAGAAGTATCGACGAACTTGAGAGCATAGGACATCTGAGTCCGAAGCCACATGACAGTCAGGCAGACGAATCAGTCGGAGTCGATGAGAAGAGCGGCGCTGTTCCTCTAACGAAGACAAAAACTCAAAGGAGCAGTCTTCGGGAGACAAGTGCTGGAAACGAAGTCATAAAATGGAAAGCCGGGCTCGAGGTTCCAGAAGAGCACGCAGGTCAGCCAAATATGCTAGATAGAGGGGGTGATTGGCCCCAAACTGTGCAAGAACTTGTCATATATTGCGCTCTTCTATGGTGCGCAGATTGGCAACTGTGCAAGAGTGGCTCTTGAGAAAGTGGATCAGGTGCGAGTTAACATCCAGCTAGTAACTAAGTCCACAGGATGCAGTGGAAAGTCCAGGGTGATAAGAGTATAGGGTATTCCGGACGTTGGAACACAAGGCCTGATCTTCCAAGAGAGAGGTATCTAGCGCCCAGGAGCGAAACTCTGAGCATTAACGGAAAGATGAGGTGAAGGTTGCAACAACGGCACAATGGTCAGAAGAGGCGGTGGGTATATGCAGACAGTCCGTAACTACGCGCGGAAATGGAGCGTATGCGTAGAAACGGTCAAGTCTAGCAGAAGAAGAAGAGGAAGCAGCTGAAGCTCTCCACGTATGTGAGACCGTTGCAGACATCTCGAAGATCCAATTCCGTGATGAGAGAGTGTAGTTGATCCACTAGACGGAGGCGTAATTCCTCATGAGTTGGAGCACGACCAAAGTCAATTAAAGTCCCAGCCGATCAACACGTGATCCGACGGTAACGTTGACTGAAGAGCTGAACGGAGCGTCATGAAAAGTAAGGTGTGATGTTGAGGTGTACATGGGACGAAAATGTTAAACACGACGTAGCGTCGCTCGTCAAGAACGAAGGTGAGGCGCTGTGACAAATCACGGCAGAGATTCCGCACTGTCACCGATGTCAGTGAGTGATGGAACTGAGAGCAGATGCCTATGGCCAGACCTCTGGCAGTAGAGTGTTTGAAAGCATAGTGAAACAGATAGTCCCAATTTCGCCACCGATTAAAGGGATTTGTTGACAGGAAATGTGTCTCTTGGAGCAGAAGGATGTCTGCTGTGAGGAGATGGAGGTCCTCGCGAGCGAGCGAGTTCGCCAGATGGGAAGATAAAACCCTACAGTTTAATGTCGCTGTCTTGAACAGAGAAGTCTGACGGTAGTTCAAGGAGCTAGTCAGCGGCACATTGGAGCCAAGAGAGACGATCGCAGATTTTCTTGTGTCATACGCTGTCCCCGAAAGCCGAGGATGGGATGGCTTGGAAGTGAGATCGAACAACCTCCGCTTGCGTTATTTTTGCTGCAAGCTCAGTGAGGTAGGATGGGAGAAAATCATGAGACATGGTTTTACTACGAGGACCTATGAGAAATGAGTAAAACTCCGCACCAGAAATTGGTGTCTGCTGGAGTGAGGAATCCTCTAGTAGCTTTATGAAATCCTCCAGAGCGAGTGGGGCCGTTGTGCTGTCCTCAGAGTCAGAAATAGAGATAACAGAAACGTCGGATGGGAGTGGACAACTTTCCGAACGATCCTGTCCTTCTCGAAAGGTGGGAGATGTGCGTGTCTTCTTATTGTGACGCGAGTAGTCCGACGACGCTTCGGACGTACAATCTGATAATCTGGACCAAAGGCAGGAGGGTCCGGCGCTCTGAACGTGTCAGGCGTAACGGTTTCAATTTTGGCCTCAGAAGGGTTCTGAGGAGCAGTTGAAGAAAGCAGCGGTGACGTCAGAGGGTTCCCGGTCAAAGACGTCTCCCGCTGCGGACTCGTCTGGAGTGTGGAAGCTGAGCTGGAATTGGAAGGTTGCGACGGGGTCATGCGTTGACCAACGGCTTTATCGATATTTGTGTGTGTCACAGCGCATGTTGTGTACAGATGGAACACGTAACACGGCTTCTTCAGAGGGAAAGATCACACGTACGTTTCGGTGAAAGCCAAGGAGATAACGGTCCTCAAGCATTCCCGGAAAGGAGGAATATGTGCTGACCGATCCAACACTACGTCTCTAATTTTGAGCGACGGACAGCAGTAGGTCATCGAACACTTCAGGTGTTACAGGGGCGAAGCTGACAGTGGTAGGCGCCTGTGTGAGCGGTGTTGCAAGGAGATGGCGATCGCTTATGGAAATTCCTTCAGTCAGAACCCGAAGGGCGATGGCAGGAGTCAAAAGGTAAGCAATAACTTGGCTGGTTCTTCTACCCACGTGAGCAATAGCTTCCTTTGGAAGTCTGTCGAAGAGCTGCGCTGTAAGCAGTCAGCCTGGTGTCCGGGAGGCTTCGGAAAAATACACCCAGCCCGATCTTGTCGAGAAAAAGCTGACCCTAAGGGCAAGTTCTCGGAACATCCACATAGATCGTCATCTGATGTGGTCACTTTGAAGAAGAGGACTGACTAGAAGAAGAAGTATACGTCCCTGAGGTGATGGCAGCATATGAAACACCTGGCGCACGCTGTGATGACGTGAGAATAGCTGCTGGAGGAGTGACGTCCATGGCGTCGTCAGGAGGTGGAACGGAACACAACAATTCACCACTCTTCTTCGGAGGAGACGAAGAGAGATCCATGGGCAACTCAGCTGTATCACGGAGATGAGAGGAAGGGCCTGTCGAAGGAGGCTCTCCATTGGTGGATTGATCACGAGGAGTTGATAGGGCTAAAGAGTCACTTCCGGTAGTAAGTTCTGAAGCTTCGCTCTTCCCGGAAGACGCCATTTGCAATGTCACGGACACCGTACACACAAATTTGTAAGCTGTGAACTCCAAATATAGCACGCACAAAGCAAAAAAAGTCACGAGTGCAAAGTTAACGAGGAACCTACACTAAAGTATTGTCGCAATAGAAGCATTTTTAGCCAAGTTATGGAAATAATGGCAGTGGAATAAATATAGCTCCTGTGCCTTGACCTTTGACCCTATTTCGATGATATTAAACAGAATTGGTTCAGTATACCTCCGGAACAACATACTAAAGTTTAGTCGTAATACAAGCATTTTTAGTCAACTTATGTGGATAATGGTTTCGAAATAAATCTCGCTCCTATGCCCTGACCTTTGACCCCATTTCGACGATATTAAACAGAATTGGTTCAGTATATTCTGGAACAACGTAATAAAGTTTTGTCGCAATAGGCGCATTTGTAGTCACGTTATGAAGATAATAGCTGAGGAATAAATCTCGCTCCTATGCCTTGACATCTGACCCCATTTCGATGATATTCAACAGAAGCGGTTCAGTACATCTCCGGAACAACTTGATGAAGTTTTGTCTCAATCGAAACATTTTTACGTAAGTTATGCCGCATAAGGACGATGGAATGGATCCTGCTCCTATGTCCTGACATTTGATCCTTTTTCGCCCATTTTCAATAGAGTTGGTCTCCAGGTGGTCACCTACCACATATAAAAGTTTCATCGAAATCGAACTATATCTACGCGACTTATAGTGCTGATGGGCAGACAGACACACGGACAAAGAGCATATACGCTTCTTCAACCTACGGTTGGAAATCGTAAAAAGTTATGAAAAATGTTCGGGTGCTAACTCCGTTTGCTCTAAATCTGAAATGTAATTTTAAAATTTAAAATACCAGGGTGTATCAAAAGATCGTCCCGTTTTGATCTACACGTGATGTTGAGCTTTCATTCCCATGCAAAACGCTAGAGAATGTTGACAAGGTACAGCGTGGACGTGGAACCTTGTCAACATTCTCAAGCGTTTCGCATGGGAATGGAAGCTCAACATCACGTGTAGATCAAACCTGGACGACCTTTGACGCAATAATGTACATTATTACAACATTTGGCAGGGAGCCACATTGCGCTGTCAGGGCAGCAGAGAATGGAGGTTGATAAACGTGCTGTTTGGATTATCTTACACATTTATTGCAAGAAAGAGTTAAACGTAGCAGCAATATCGAGAGAAATGTGTGCAGTTGTAGGCGAGAAAACAGTGGTTTCAATGGGTCACTGGGACTTTAATGGGTCACTGGGACCATTACGTCAAAGAACGGGGAAAACCGGGGCACAGGAAAATTACATAAATTAACGTGGCATGCCAGGCAACGTAGGCGAGGAGTAACACAAACATATCATGGAAAAGGAACTAATTACCGCTACAGATGCTATACAATGGTGGAACACAAACATGATGTCACGGAGCTAAAATGTTCACTCGGCAGGCAAGGCAGAACACAGAGCTAAAATGTGCACGCAGTAGACGAGGCAGAGCACAGGGTAAGAGTCGTGGAGCATCGAGGTCGGAGTACACACGAAGGCGACGAGGTCCTTCAGGACGTCGGTGGCTCGACGTATTCGTAGAAGAAGTAGATCCATTCCTCCATGGCATCTAGATAGAAATGCGGGGCAGGAAAGTCCATCGGACGACGCGATTGAGGGAGCAGAAAAGACCATCGGCGGAGCTCCGAGGAAGACATCTGGGCAACAGCAGGAGGACCAGGAGACGGGGTGGACGTCCAACTCTGGAGGGGGCCCTACCGAAGCAAGGTACGTAGAGAACGAGACTATCCAGTCGCCCAGAAAAATCCACCTGACACGGTTAAGACTGGGGAGAAGACCAACGGGAGCGCTCCTGTAGAGAACGTGGTGGACTTCTGGTGGTTCCGACGAGGTGGACGACGACGACGCTTCTCGGGAATTGCAACGGCGGAGGCAGCACAGCAGGCGGAAGAGAAATTTCATCCGGCAGGCTAGCAGGAAGTGGTCTGCTGGGTACAGTCACCGAACCCGGGCAGAATCCAGAGGAAAGATCCAGAACAGCAGCAGGAACTGTTGGAGAAGAAGCTTCAAACAAATGGAGCTGGGCAGCATTTCGGGACAGGGAATGGAAAGGCTGAAGACCAGCAGTAGCTATGGCAGCAGTAACGCAAGAGGCACTCGGACACATCTGAGGAGGCGTGTGAGGCGGGGAACACGTCGGGGTGCTATCACAAAGCGAGCAACACATCAAATACTAAGGCGGCGTTTGAGCAGGCAGAGCTAAAGACGGAACCAGAAACTTGGACCAGAAACTAGGGGCAAAGAGGCTGGCAGGTAAGCAGAAGACGTCACACGCGGAGGCCGGAAATAGTCCAACGGAAGTAGCATGGTAGGGTTTGTTGAAGACACAGGCGAGGCAGGCAACTAGCACCGGGGTAGCAGTGGAAGAAGAAGGCACCTTGGATGAAGAAACAGAAGGCAAAGCAGAAGAACAAGTGATAGAGGTCGGACACTGTGAACTATGGTGTCCAGGAGCTTTGCAGGCAAAACAGTGGCACACGGAGAAAACATAACATTAATGGAGATCGTGCGATGACCGGAATGCAGTGGGGCAGAAAGTGATGTGGGAGGTGCTTAAAAAAAGAAACAAGGGCTTGACGGCGAAAACTTAAAAACGGCCGATTGGTTGAAGTGGAGGGGAGCGTCCGGACACCGCCCACGACGCGCCCACACCGAGAGAGAAAAACAAGCAAAATATCATAACTAACTTGCGGAGGCACCGGGTACATAATAACAAGAACTGGGCAATGGGCAAGTGGTTGGAGGATCAACCTGTGATCCCCAACAGAAATGCAGGTAGAAAGGAGAGAAAACAGTGGACCGCAGCACTGCATAAAAACCGATCTCGTGTTTTAATGCTGAGACATCCAGTCTCAAATACAAGCACAGATCAACACGTGCAACGGCAACTAACACTGACACCGTGATCAAAGCTGTAAAAGCAAATTCCTGTACCGGCAATTTGCAGCTGAGATTGGACCTTTCCAATCCACCATTGTTAGTTACCGACACTACACTGTAAAAAACAAGTCGTGTGAATTCATAGAGAATGCCTGAGAGTTACGTGCAGCAAAGTTGCCCTCCAGGCTTTTAACGGAATTTTCGTTTTTAAAAGTTCCAGTTTTTTGTAATGTATTTTCAGCAGATTTTCTGTGGTCAGTAATTCCGTTTATTTCAGAAAAGCCCGTTCCTAATGTTTCCGTATTTGAACAGAAATTCCGCAAAATCCAATTCGGTGAAAGCTTCAGCGCTTACGCGAGAGAATCCTTTTACGCCGGTGATCGAGGCCTGGTGTTTTGGGTTGAAGCCGCGCGTCTCAACCTCGGAGCCAGAAAGTCGCGGGAATCAGCCTCACGTTCATGGTAAAACTAATTGGGCTACCACGATATTTGTTCATTGATGCTAGTGATTCAGTCATTTTATTTTCTAAAAGAGCTTATGATTTTGTCAATACGTTTCCAATATACTTTTTTTCTATAGGAGGTCTTATTACAAATTACGCATTCTTTTCATCGTGATTTTCAAAGTTGCACAATAATTTGGAGTTTGGTATATTTTTTCAAATGGAAATAACTTTCAATTGGCTTTAAGAGAAGGTGTTTATAATATTATTTTACAGATCATATAAATATAAAGTATACTCTTGATAGCTATTATCGCTTTTGTCTAAATGACTCTACAGACTGATACATAGGCATCTTACAATCATTTGTATCATAAATTAAATAGCCAGTTTCTTACGGTAGCAGAATATACACAATCGAGTCACATTATTGTGACCACCTCCTACTTTTGACGTCAACAGCGCGTAGCCAATGAAGGAAGGCACGTGTCATGAGCAGGCTTGGAGTGTATATAAGGTGTGCTGTAAGCAATATGAAATTATATAGGACCGCCGGTGGCCTAGTGGGCAACGTTCGTGACTGCCACGGAAAGGACCTCAGGTTCGATCCCAGGGAGGTACGAACGCTCGATCGACTAAATATCCGCCGTGCGTCGGATGGGCACGTCAAGCCGTCGGCACCCGGGTACTGGCCCCCGGTACAAAATAAGGGCGTCTTTCTCCCCCTTTCTACTTCGCTTCCGTGTCACTTTCCTATCGGGCACTCTAGCCCAAATCTCCTAGCTTCCTATTTCTCAGGGTTGTTTAAGACCTAAGGCCAGACACTCCCTTCCTAAAATCCTCTACATATGATCATGATCTGAAAATATACCACACGTTGCTGTCATGGATCAAAAGAAGGAGCGATTTATCATATTTGCAAAAAGGGATGAATATCGGTTTAACACTACCTGTCACTGACGTGAGAGGTGAGCGTCGGATTCGAAGGTGCGTGAGCGCCGATCGACACGCTACAGTGGAGCAACTCACTGGCCGAATGAACCAGGGGAATACCGAAAGTGTGTCTAAAATGACAGTAAAGCGAACCCTGCTGCGTATGGGGCTCCGATGCAGACGGATGGGTCACTGCGTCTATGCTAACGATGGCGCATCGGCAGAAAAAGCACGGCAGTGTCGGAATTAGACCTCCGCTGATTGGCCAAGGATCGCCCTCTCCGACGAGTCACGTTTTCTGCTTCATCAAACGGATGGAGGTTGGCGTATAAGGCGAAAAACATCGGAGAAAAAACACTTTTCAGCCATTGCTGGAAGAACACAAGCTGGTGGGGGCAGCGTTATGGTGTAGGGAATGTTTTCGAGGCATTCTCTGGGTCCACTCGTACCTGTGGAAGGCACTATGGACCGAAATCGTTATGAATCTATTTTTGCGGACCACGTATACCCATACATGCTCAATGTTTTCCCTGGATGGGATCTCCCAGGACGACAATGCGACGTGTCCCATAGCTAGAAATGTCCGATAGTGGTTAGAAGAGCACCATGAGGACTTCAAAGTACTTCCATGGCTCCCTAATTTCCCAGACTCAATCCCAATTGAGCATCTGTGGGATCACCTCGATCGTGTGGATTCTCCACCGCTCATCTTCCAGTAGTTGTCATATGCACTGCAGTCAGCATGACAGCACATACCTGTGAAAACCTCCCACACTTTTATGGAGTCACTCCCAGCCCGTCTAGCTGCTGTCCGCGCTGCAAAAGGAGGTTATCCTGGATATTAGCTGGTGCACAAAATGGGAAAGAGGAGAAGAAATATCCTGTTTTGCAGTAACCAAATTTCATGCGATATACTCTCCACGATATCTGGTCTCGCTGCAGAATTTCAAAATAAAATACTCGACTGATTATTGAAATTTAATAGTTAATCAAACCTCCAGGTATTCCCACGAATCTCTCCTATTACCTTAAATTTTTTGTCATGTGGATATGGAAAAAGATAACAGAGCTTTTCCGTTAGTATGGGAATGGAATTGTGTAAAATTTCTGAAAATTCAAAATTTTCCATTAACACATCTTGAAAGCAGTAATTTACCGTCAATATGAGAAAGGAATTGCGGAAAGTTTTCTGAAAATTCTGAATTTGTTCTGGCGTACGAAAAATCCGTGAAATTAAGAGTTCTTTCCGTCATTACACGAAAAAATTTGTGTCAGAAATTTGCTTTGCTAATTCACGAAAGAAATCACGGAAAGTAACTCGTGAATTTCAGAAAATGTTGACTAAGTTTCTTCTCCATGAGTAATCGAATAGTTCCCATCAATTGACACCCCAGAAGGCGAAACAGCGTGACGCGCTCTTTTGCAGATTGCCATCGAATCGAGAGCATGATATGTTTTGGCGTCGTATGGTCACAGGTGATGAAACATGGATATTGCTATGTTATCTTACCGCTGGGGACCAGTGGCTGTGGACACGCCAGGAAACGCAGCCGGTGGTGTAAATACGGAGATTGAAGAAGAAGGACACAATATGCATTTAGTGGAATTGTGAGTGTTCTGTGCTCTGGAAACTGGTGCCAGATGATCAGGCGTTGGGAGGGAACCTGTATGCCGAACAGGTGCAGTGGGTTCGTCATGTTCTGCGCTTCAAAAGGAGGTTATCCTGGATTCTGCTCAGAGCTCATCAGTAGATCGCTGACATTGCTGCAAGTCGATAATGCCCCAAATCACACCTCCAGACTGCTCCGCCGAAAATTACAAGAATATGAAATGGCTGAGACCTAACCCATCCTCCATACAGTCCTCTACCATAACTCGTCCTCCATACAGTCTTAACCATAACTCATCCTCCATACAGTCCTGACCATAACTCATCCTTCATACAGTACGAACCATGCCCCATCCGACTACCACCTGTTTTGCTCTGTGGCCCATTTCCGACAAAGACGGAACTTTGCTTCAGTAGACGATCTGGAATCTCGCATCCGATATCTTCCGTCCTCGAAACCTGCCGAATAGAACATTGGCTCAGCTGGAACATTGGTAAACACTACAGAAAACAACAGCCTGTACTTTTCGTAATGAGTTGAACGTGTATATCTTTCTTGCATCATTAAACATTTGAGCTGCAACCATTATGAACGTTTGACTTACCCTGGAATTGCATGAAAGTGTCATGATTACTGTTGTACAATATCATGACATCAATCTAGAATGTGTACCACCAAATTTTTCTAGATATTTTCGAGATTTGATATAAAAAATTGCGAAAAAGGCAAGGAACTGTTTTCTAACATACACATGCGTTTTATTCATCTGTAGAATATCTTTGAAGTACCCCAAATTTACACCGACGGTTAAATGGCTTGCATGATAATAATCATCATGATTATCATCAATGGTTCAACAGCCCTGTGTTGGCCCTGGCTTTCGTCAGAAAATTCTGCCAGCTTCCCTTATTCAATTCCAAACTCCTCCAGTTTTTTACTCGTAAATCCTTAGGGCGAGATCCAAGGTGAAAATCCTCAAATACGTGGCGTCAGTAAATAAATAAATACATCGCTCATTTCCACGTGCCAGAAACACACAGCAACCGAAAAATTGTTTTCAGCCGCCGCCGTGGAATCGAACCACGGATCTCTCGATATCTAGCCGAGCACGTTACATTCACACCACGGTTGCCAACAATCCACGGTACTATGTACTATTTCCACGTTCCAGAAACACACAGCTAGGTAGCTGTGTGTTTCTGGAACGTGGAAATGAGCGATGTATTTATTTATTTACTGACGCCACGTATTTGGAGGATTTTCACCTTGGATCTCGCCCTTTGGATTTAATTGCTATAATATATATAGCCAGTGCCGTTGTTAATGCCCACCAGATGAAGACGTCTTTGTAGATGAGACCATCTTACGCATTTATGATGTCAGAAGCTGACTTAAAAATACACATAGCACGGTGGATTGCTGGCCACCTTGGTGTGAATGTAACGCGCCCGGCTAGATATCGAGAGATCCGTGGTTCGATTCCACGGCGGCGGATGAAAACAATTTTTCGGTTTCTGTGTGTTTCTGGAACGTGGAAATGAGCGATGTATTTATTTATTCGTAAATCCTTAATATCTTGCACCACTCCATCTTCCCTACTTAATTTAGGTCTTCCAATTTTTATTTACCTTCCGGCTTAGCATTAATCAATATTCTTAACTATTCTATAAATGTCCATGCTTATAATAAGTTATTCCAACTTAATCTATTTATTCTTATGTATCAAATAATATCTGTCTCATCAAATAATCAGTATAGTTAATGTTTGTATCTTTTCCTCCACATACCATTCTCTTCTACTGCTCCAAAACATATCTAAGAACTCTTGTGTCAAACAGACCCTGTAATATTTCATCTGCCATTGATAATACCCAGTTTTCAGAGGCATAAGTAAACACTGGTCTTACAAGTACTTTGCGCAGCATTATCTTTGTGTTTCTTGAGATCAGATGTGACTTTAAATTTTTTCTAATCCCACAGAAGCATCTACATGCGGAAAAAATACGACTCTGAATCTCAGTACTAATATCATTTTTACAATTACCTTCGGATCCCAAGAATGTAAAACTACGTACAATTTTAAATTTATAGGAACCAAGTTTCAATTTGAGAAGGATTATTATCACAATCCCTACCAGTTACGCGCATATACTTTTTTTCTTGTTTAATCTGCAAATTCAACTTCTTTGCTGCCTTTCTGAAACCGATAAAAGTTTCTTCCATTGCTTTTCGTGTCCTTCCAATGATATCGATATCGTCTTCATATGCCAGAATTTGTGCTGATCTGCATGATAATACTGAATGCAATTTTATTAACTTAATCATTCTTTCTCCCTTGTTACGTCGAATGACTTTTCATGAATGAAGTTGTAAATAATTAAAGTGTAAATATTCACTAATATTTTAAATTTCTATCTTTTATCAGAACAGTAATAAATAGTTTCGCCGCCATTGGTATGTTTCCAATTTATATGCAAGGAAACTTGAGGAATATAAATACAGAAACGTTCATTCGGTTTCCATTATATATATTTTCTTGTTCGGTGAGAAATGTTTGGAATTGAAGGACCGTTATCAGTTACTATGCTGTATAAACCACTACTCAATCCTGTTGTCAATATCCTTGATTTTCTTCCTGTCAGAGGAGACAGTGCACTTGAATCAACACTAACAAATGTTAGGTGCGGCAATTCTAAGATTGAATTTACCATCATCATTAGTGTATTCTCTCTTGATAGATCGAACGGTAACTCATCAAATTCTCTTCCTGCAGTTTCCTCTGTCCCTTGCTTCTTCCTTCAATTCTTGATATCTTCCTACGCCCATTATATCATCAAGCATCATTAGTCGACTCCTTCCTCTTGGTCGCTTTCCTTCAATTTTCCCTTCTATCATGCTTTTCAATAGGCTATCTCATTTTAACACATGTCCTATCCAGTTATATTTTCTTTTTCTTATGGTATTTAGTAAATTCCTTTCTCCTTCAACTCTATGCAATACTTCAGCATTGGTAATATTTTCAATCCACTTTATTTTTTTCCATTCTTCTCCATAACCACATTTCAAAATGTCTTTAACATTTAAGCTTCTTTCTTTCCAATTGCGCACCTTTCCGCCTCATATAAAATTATACTGCAAATATACCACTTAATAAGCATTTTCTTTAAATTTTTATGCATTTTATTAGTAGACAAATTTTAATCGTTACAAAACGTAGAGTTTCCTTTCTTAATTCCTTCTTTTATTTCCATGTCACCTTTTCCATTTTCTTGGATTATATTAACGAGGTATTTGTATAGTCTTACTTTGCCCTACATTATCTCCGAAAAATGTTAGTTCATAGCAGATCTCTTTTATACGCAGAAGTCGCAGGATGGAACATCAATCAGTCGCATACTTGAGAGGCTTGGTTTCTAACACAAATGAAGTCATAGCAACGAGTTTCTATTACAGTTTGGAAAAACTAAAAGAGTTCTCTACCCCAGAAAACTTTAATATTAGAGCAATTTCGTTATTTGTCAGCATTGCAAATATTTTCTTATCTTTTTCTTATCTGGAGCAGTCATCCATATCATCATGATATGGTGAAGCTTTCAGATTGAACTCCGACTAACATGACTTTTCACTTTTCCCATTTTTCCTCCGATGCTTTGCATCCTGTGCGACTGCCTGTCTTGGTCCTTTGCTTAATGCCATCCATTCACTATAGACGAGTTCTTCCTCTTTTTGCACTAGGGATATTTATTCTTAGTACTTCGTAGAAATTTCTTCCTCCCAAACCTCTCTATACATTTCCCGAGAAATCAGCTTTTGGAGGGTTTCGCAGTAAGATAATGCATCTAATAGTTTCCTTCGTTCCCACTTTAGTTTGCCATCTTGTCCATCTACACGACAGACACTTCAGTAGTACGGATTTTCATGAATAATTATGTGCTGGTTTCGTGCCAAGTTCGCGAGACTCGAAAGTTAAATTTCAGCGATACAAATGTTTTAGTGAAATCCCCACAGGCAGGCGACTTTTTAGTTGCGCAAAATTTTGACCGCCTTAGAATAGAGTTTTCATAAAATGAACTTATATCACAAACGCAGATTTTAATCATACGATATACATATGTACTGCAAAGCCTCGGATAGTTTGTTCAAAAACAATTCTTAATTACACATTGAGCTAAATTAGGCGACCTAACGGCCAGAAGAGAGAAGTCGTAAAAACACGAAAAAAGGTTTCTGTTGTCAAAATTTGAAGGTACTTCAGGAACGCAACATATGCACAAACGAACTCATCAACAAAATTCACCATACTGGACACGTTTATACCCCTCGCACCTCGCGCCTCAAGGTTAAGAGGGCTCCTAGCCTCAGCAGAAGGATTTTTTCAAAAAAATTCTGGAAACTTCATGTGAAACCGGTTTAAGAAATTGACAGAAGTTTTTGACAGCATATTTGAATGAACTATTGAAAAGAAAGCATTTTCTTTCAGTTAATGAGCAAAAATTCAAGAAATCATTTTCCATTTAGTTTATAAAAACTGGGTGACGAAGCAGCTGCTATTCCAGACCTCTTTTAACAGCCATAGCAATAGTTTCTATACCTGTATGATAACAAGAGAATGAAAATGAAGTATAAATTGAAGAAATAAAATTTTTATATCAATGAGGATAAGGCGTTTTATTACGGCGTTCAGATTTGACCTGGCCTTTTGCTTCTAATATATTAGTTTGGAAAATTGTGCGTATTTATATTGTACGGTATCACATGCACAATAACAATAAGTTTGGGAAATTGTATGTATTATTATTCTATGGTATCATATATTAGTCTGGAAAATTTTGCTTATTATTATTTGAACACTGGTATCTCGTGCTACCAGAACGCCACTTGTTTCGTAAATCTTAGTTGCCATGATAACTTTCGCATTGTAGAAAGAGAAATGGTGAGTGAAGGTGTTTCGACTTCGATGCAGGAGATAATAATTATAAAATATCTTTGCAATGAAGGTGCGATTGGCAGTGAAATTCACCAGAGACTTTAAACACAGTTTGGTGATTCGTGTCTGTCCCGTTCATCCGTCTTCGAATGGTGTAAAGCGTTCAAGGAAGGCAGACAAAGTGTCGGCAACGAACCGCATAAGGCACACGACATGGAACGGCTGATAACGACGACATGACTGCGCGCGTAAATGAGTTCATACGAAATAATAGAAGGATTACTGTTAGTGATCTGAGATCTCCGCTGAACATCAGTGCCGGCAGCTTGTATCCCATCATCCACGACAAGTTGCGCTTCAGCAAAGTGTAGTGTGTGACAGATGGGTACCGAAGCAGATGTTCAACCAGCAGAAAGACAACAGGTTGCAAATTGCAAACATGTTGTTTCGAAGAGAGAAGGAGACAACTTTCTCAGACATGTGGTGACAATGGACGAGAAATGGATTAACCACCACACGCCGGAAAGCAAACGCGCAAGCACGGAGTGGAGACACAGTCCCCATTCCAAAAATTTAAGATCAGTGCATCAGCCACGAAGGTAATGGTTACGGTGTTTTGGGACATTAACGGTATTATTCTTATGGATTTCATGGAAGATCGTCAAACAACCAATGTCACCTATTACAGCGATCTCCATAAGAACTCCCTTAAGGCAGCACTGAGAAAGAAGAAACCAGGACTCCTCAACAGTAGGGTATGCCTTCTCCAAGAAAACGCCAGGACCCAAACCGCTAGAGTGACTGTAGAAGCATTGGAGGAATTGGAATGAGACGTTGTACCACACCCTCCGTACAGCCCGGATATGTCACCATGTGACTACCACCTGTTCTACCTATTAAGGGAATTTTTGGGAGGGCATAAGTTCAGATTAAATGAAGAGGTGGAAAGTGGTTTAAACAACAGAGTAAGGAATTCTATGAAACTGGGATCCGGAAGCTTCCAGAACGCTGGGAAAACTGTATGGAACACGACGGAGATTACTTCAAAAAGGAAGTGATGTAACATCAGCTGTATGGTGAATAAAAAGCTGATTAAAAATAAGTCGCGGTCAAATTTGAATCCCGCTTGTATATTACACTTGTTTGCACATAACAGCGCATCCTTCAGAATATAATAAGCGAAAAGATGTTCTTCTCTAGAACCTAAAAAAAACGGATACCTGTGACATTTTTTTATGTATAACAGGGTCAAAAGAAAATACGTTCACTGTGTGCAAAACATTGCGTCATTATGTCAAGTGTGCTTTTTTATGTTCAAGGGCAAATAATTTTAAGTTATTTTACACTTCTGTGCCACAATGTTTAGCTATTACTTTTTTTACTCGCTTGCTTACCTTCTGTATTATCGTATAAATCGGAAAAGGACTTTAGACATTGTTACCCAGCCGTTACGCGTTTTGCGTCTGTGATTCTGAAGCATTTCAAAGAGGCTGGACTTAGTATTGTAAAAGAATAAAATTCGCATGATATGATTAACTTTGGCGTAAGTGTTTGTAATGCTTTATGTTGATACAAAACTAGGAAAATCATTTTAATTCCACAATAAAGTGTTACGATTTGGGTTTTACGCCCGTAGAACTTAACTAAGACAAGCTGCCAACGGTAAATGATAACTCGGGTACAGTTGGCAAATTTTGAGCGAAGCTATTGCAAAGCCAAAGCACATTAAGGCGTCTATTACAATTTATTCTAAAAAACGAACACGTACAATTTACGACTTCCAGAGCAAAAAGTACGAAACATTCTAAAACAGAAATAACTTAAATGTATCATGAACTACTTTCCTTCACGCCTTCACATTGGTTGTGATCAGGTTGCATGTAAACAAAGCGGTAAAACACACTCAGATCGGGAACCACGTTTTTCATTTTGTATCGAGAAAGACAGACAAACACACACACACACACACACACACACAAACACAAACACACACAAACTTCCTTTTAGTATTATAGATTAAGCAAGTGTTCAAACGATTTTTTTAATTAATGTTTGTGAGCCGACTTTCGTGAAACGGTTCAAGTAAAAGGCCATCTAGTTTTAATTGAAATTCCTCAATGACACCGAATTTCGGGAATCGGAAGAAGTCAAAACCTGACCAATGATGATGTCCAATCGCATGCCAAAAATCGCGGTGATCAGATGTGTCATATCGTAGCTATGCCAGAACAACTAATTGTCCCGAGTCTCGTATAGAAAGCGGATTTTTTCAATTATTATTAAAATTGGTCAGTATTTTAATGGTCATTATATTTATACGACACGACCAATCAGCATGATACCAACCCCATGTCACTCACCATGTCTTTCCCTTTCTCTGTGGCAATTGTCACCGCGATCGGCTGAAGATCTTTGGAGAAGACAGGTAACGAACGACCGGTTCACAATACCTGGAAAAGCCCCTAAAATTTCATGTTTTTGGACAATTATTTTTCAATGACACGGAATTTCGGGATTCGAAAGACGTCAAAACTTGACCATGGACGGTGTACAATCGCATGCAAAAAATGACGGTGAGCGGATGTGTCATCTCGTACCTATGCCCGAACAACTAATTGTCTCGAGTCTCGTAAAGAGAGCTCCGCTCGGCCTTCGAGCTCCTTTCGGTCAATTAACAATATGGAATTTAAAATTTTTAGTAATATAGTGCAAACGGATTTTTGCAAAATGGCCTTGAATATATTCTTGGCGAGAGGTGGGGAGCGAGTTTTCCAGGCACACCACAGAGAATGAACCTCTATCAACTTCGGTTCAGCATCAGGTTTACATCTGATCTACCAATTACAGCAATTTTTTACAGTACTTTTTCAATAGCATGCCGCAACATGCTATTGATATACTTTTCACCGCTTGCTCCAACATTGTGAAGCTCGTTCTTATCATGTCCATATACACACAACACGCACCCTGACTCAAGACTGCTGCCAACTTAACATTCAGTGAGCAAGAAAAATTTAACGTTAAGGACAAAACGCTTAAAGAGAATGAAAACAAAATCTTCATAAAGAGAGAAACTAAAAATGAAAGTTAAATTAGATTATATGCCATAAACTGTAGAGTACTTTTATTTCTAGATTATCAAGTTTCAAGGTACAAACATAATGCAGTTTAGTTAATCATGAATGAAATACAGGATTACACCAAATAATACACATTTTGAAGATTACAATCCGTTTTTGGTGTAAATATGACAAAGATGGTAAGTCAGGAAATATCCGAAAACTTGAAAATTTCGTTGGCCTGAAGCAGAAATCGAATCCGCGTCTCCCAGATAACGCCCAGGTATGCTAATCACTACATAATTACAAGTGCTTAAGTCTAACCACTACACATTTTCAAGTTTCGGATACTATCTGACTTACCATCCTTGTCATATTTACACCAAGAAACGGATTGTCATCTTCAAAATATGTATTGTGTGGTGTAATTCCGTATTTCATTCGTGATTTATCTGCTCCTCCTGGCAATCACTGAATGCGATTCTTAACCTCCAGATTCGCTAAACATGAATGCCGGTTGCTTCGACTAGAGAATCCTGTGATGGTTACATTCAAATTAATCGGAAATTTGAGACTTGGTCATTCTGGGGTGTAGCTACCCAAGTAGCACATGACGTTTAAAAGACGTCGCATTTCGGTTGCAAAAGTTGATATTTGGTCTTTCGTACAAAGACTACGTTTGATAAACGTTTGTTAAATGTTACATCCGTTACCGTTGCGATTTTGTCACATTCATTACGTTTGCTAAACATTGCATTTTTGTCATGTTAGCAAGGTCACAGCTAATCTTTGGCGTGAGATTACATTCAGGCAAAAAGAACTAAATTATACTGTTGATAAAACAGTAAGCTTGTGTTATTGAATTCCTCCTTTTTTATCTTTGCTTATACGAATAGAAGCTCTAATTCCATTGGTTTTAAAGCAGCTTCTAGTCTGCGGCTGCGTCGTTCTCTAACCTGCTGTTACGTCACTTGTACTACGGACGGTGAGTTATGGGAAGGCTGAACCCGATCGTCCAGCGCTGCATGCCTAATCGATGGATTTTATCGTTCTTAAAAGGTAAGTTCTTTTCCTGTTTCAATTCATAGGCTTCGATTTCGAACACAATTCATGTATTCGTTTCGTAACTCGTGGAGATTCCCGTAACACGGGAAAACATTCATGTATTCGTTTCGTAACACGTGGAGGTAGGCTTAACACGTGAACACATTCATGCATTTTCTTAACAGGTATATATATATCATCGACTGCATTTTAAACTAGGAGTAGCAACGAATTTGTTAGATTTTCAGATCTAAACACAGCTGCTTCGTTTTTAATTTTGTACTTTTCGTGAAAGAGTACCAAAAATATATTTCAAGGAAACGAAATTTTAGACCTTTTCATTTTAATGAGCTACTGAATATTTGGTTAGTTTTTTAAATAACAAATGCAGCTAGTTGTAAAAGAAATTCTAATTCTTCAAATGTTTAGAGAGCGGTATTGAATTTATACTTAATTACTCAAATGTGCTTCCATGTGCCTCTGTGTAGCAAACATTGTTACAAACACAGCTTATTGGTATGTTAGTTATAAAGGATACTTTATATTGCTGTCATCATATATTAGATCAGCATTTCTTAGGGCTCATTCAGCCAGTTTTTTTGAAAAAAATATAGTAGGTGTAGAGTAACAAACGGAATAAGCTGTTGGAGAGATACTTATTAAATCCAGAAAGCTTCAAGGTTGAACAAAATTCAAAACCCACCCTGTACAGAGTCCTGTGGTCAAGAAGTAAATTGTCAGTCACAATTCAAAGTCTACATAAAGCACGCAACAATTTATTTTAATTTTTTTTTTTTTTGAAAATGCACATTTTACACCAGATGTGAATTAAGCTTACTGAAATCATAATGTATCTGTATCCAAATGGAATATATACAAATATCCAATGCAACATTTTGTTAGACTGTGGGAGTACACACTTACATTCAAATGTGCCCATCTCCCCCTTCCACATATCAGAGTTGTGCCTATCAAATAATGAAGCAGAGGAATGCTATTGAACCTGTCACAGGCAAGGTGGCCAGTTGCTTTGCTTTTCCAGTTACAGTTTACTAAATTTTTGTTCAAATTTCAGGAATGCAGGGGTGGCAGAAGTTGGACGCAGAGTTGTATAAAAATAAAATGTATCTGTGAACACAACCATTGAAACAAAACTTGCTGCAAACCCGCATATCACGATGACAATATAAGATAATTTAAAGAAACAATAAAAAAATAATTATTAGGACATTACAAATTCCGATGACGGTAAAATACAACTGAATATGTGTGTGAAATTGACCTTTATGGCAAAATAGTGGATTATGAACCTCATAAAAACAAGGGAATTAAAAGAAACATTTTATACCCAGAAAACAGTTCCATTAATGAACCTTTAAAAACTATAAATAGTATTTTCAACAGCTTTGTTCAAAAATTACTGTGCCGCCCCCGGTGGCGCAGTGGTCTTAGCGATGGCCTCTGATCATTCGTCCGAACGGGGTCCGGGTTCGAATCCCGGTGAGGCATGGATGTTGTGTTTGCCTTACAGCACTGGCTCCCTCCTTTCCCTGGAACCAATTCCCCTAAATTAGGGACGGGCGGCTGCTTATAACGCATTGAGTTGCTCACGGTGGTCTTTAAACCTCCAATAAAAAAAAATACTGTCGACTTACAAAATACTTAAGGAAAAAATTTTAATTTAATAACTAGTTGCTGCAAAAGGAACCTGGAAAAAAAATTTTAATTCCTTCTGTGTAAAGGAAACTTTTGATGCAGTTCCTATGTATTGAGAAACAGGCCTTGATAAAATCTAGAAGCCACAAACGTCCAAATGTGCCCATATTGGCAAAATCTGCTAATAATTTGAAAACTATCGGCGTGCGCACATACTTTTACATTCTACTATTTTGTTTGGAAGTATAGATTTATGAGGATTTTTTTTTTTCTAATTTGAATTAATTTTCTCTCAACAATATTATTTTTGAACACATATCATTGCTCCTTTGTTTCTGTAATGCTTCAAAACCATCTTGATAGCTGTTTACTTTTGGTGCTACTGGTTTTGAATTTAATGTTCACTTTGAATTTTGTAGCTGTTTGTTCCCAAGTGGCAAGAGTAATAGACCAATTTTTGTATTTGCTAGTTGAGTCTGTATCTTCAGATTTCTCTGAATGAATAATCTTTTCTAAGCAATTAAATTAGAGAGCCACAAACCAATATTTCTATTCACTGTTGGATTAATACTTTTCCAATTAGGCCAGTGCTTCCTAATTAGCCTTTCTCTGAATTATGGATCTCTTCTATTATCAGATTGTTAAGGGCAACAGGTTAAAGGCTGGATCACATAGCTACGCTGTGTAGAAAAGCCGTACAAACTGACACAGTTTGATTGTACACATTTTTGTCAGCAATGTATATATATATATATATATATATATATATATATATACTGGTCACAAAAAGTTAGGGATATTGCATGAAGTGAAGCCACGTAACATAAACGCCAGAGTGTGTTTACAAAAACAATATAATAGGCAATTTCTGCTCACAACAAGTAGTACCACAATATAGACAAAAGTGTATATTCAGAGAATGTCCAAACCTCTGGATTTCAGTATCCAGTAACACTCCCTACGTGTCGAAGAACGTCTTGACACCTACGAAGCATACTTGCAGTGACATTATTGATTAGTGTTTGGTGCAGTTAGTCCCATATTAGTCAACACATTACAGAGGTCTGCCAGTATACTGGGGTATGGAATGAGGTTATCTAAACGTTGCTCTATAGATTCCCAAATTTTCTTAGTTGAATTAAGGTCAGACCTGAGGTAGCTGTAAAGATTCGATCTTGTGGTTTTCCAGCCAGGGCCGGTCCAAGGGGTAGGCCAGAAGGTAAATGTGTAGATTAGCGTCCTAAATTATTTCATTGAAAAAATTTTAGTACCTGGAAAAAGTGCGATGTACAGATTTTAGTGTATGGAAACTAATGTCAAATGGTGCGAGAATTGCATATTTTAAATGTGTTTTAAAGATATATATTTTTCGTAATATTGACCTGTGAGTCTGACGCTGTGAAGAGAATCTGCGGTAGGCCTAATGTATTGATCCGGCAAAGAATGTGAAGCTTTGGTCCTTTAAAAGTAAGGTTTGTTGCTGTGCCAAAATGATGGGCGGAAGAGTACAAGAGAAAGATGTTATGCTGTTGGCAGGAGAGCAATAAATGTAGTGATACGCTACAGAAAATAGGTCCACAGCATCCACCCTTTATTTTGTTGTATCCTGTATGTTGTTGGCAGGAAAAACCGAAAAAACTCTTCGATTTGCAAAAGATATGTATGAGTAAGATAGAAACTGACCTGCGAACAAGCTGTTAACAGGAGAACCAAAAGTGCAGTGACACAGCAAATCAGCTATGAATGGAAGCTGTTCAAACCAGAACCGAAAGTTATAGTTCCCCAGTTTCCTGTACAACATAGAAAAGCATGTTAGTACTTTCTATTTTGAATCAAGGAATTGTATGCGAAAGAACGAAAAATTTCTCAACATTGCTTTAAAAACAATGACAAAACATGAACGAACTATATTGTGTAGCGTATGAGTATAACACGGCTCGCTCTCGTGGTAACAAAATACGCGCTTGGACTTGTAGTCGTCCGCGCGTGAATTAAACACTGCAGAGAATCTTCCTTTCAATGAAGCAAAGCTTCACATCGTCGCCGTAGCGATGCGCAGAGTCGCACAATATAGACGTACACGCGTGCGCCATATGTGGATAGTTTGCAAATTATTAGCAGATTTCGCAGATAGTTTTTGCTTGTAGATTAAAAAAATAAAAATGTTATTACAGCAATTAAAACACTTAAGGCTTTACTAAGATTAATATATTTAATTCTATCTTATCATGAGAATGTTCAACTATTTTTCACATCTTCGGATAGAGTTATTTTGTTTTTGCAGAAGTTTCTGGCCTCTTGATTTTATCAAGGCCTGTTCTCAATATATAGGAACTGTAACAAAAGTCTCGTTTACACAGAAAGATTTTTTTAAATTTTATTGCCAGGTTACTCTTGCAGTTGCCAGTTATTAAAATAAAATATTTTTCTTATATATTTTATAAGTACTATTTTTGAATTAAGTTGTTAAAGATGCTATATATAATTTTTGAAGGTTCATTAACGGAACTGTTTTTCTAGATATAAAAACTTCCTTTAATTAGTCTCTTGTTTTTATGAGGTTCATAGTCCAAATATTTTTGAGTTTTGGCCTTAAGGTCCATTTTACACTTATTTTTGCGGATTCAGTCGTAATGTCCTTTTGCCCTCTCTGGAATCTGTAATGTTCTAATAATTATTTACTGTTATGTTAATTTTTCTTTAAATTATCTCGTTCCATTGCTGTCGTGATTTGCGGGTTTGCAGCAAGTTTTCTGTTTCAATGGTTGTGTATGCAGTCACATTTTATTTTTATGCACCTCTGGCGGCGCGTTAGACCTACCGCAGCGTCTCTTCACAGCATCACACTCACAGTTCAATATTACGATAGAAAATCTTTAAAACACATTTAAAATATGAAATTTCTGCACCATTTGCCATTAATTTCCGTACTCTAAAATTTTACGTCACACTTTTTCTAGGTACTGACATTTTTCCGACGAAATAATTTAGGACGCTAATATACATATTTACCGGCCAGATAGGCAGCCACCAAATGGAAGAGATGCCCATGGATTTATAAATTTTCTTACATAGTAAAATTATCCGCTAACTTTTTTTTTCTTTTATGAGCTAGTCTGTATTTGCCACAAAAATGAAAGCTGAATACTCCTTTGTTGTTTCTCTGGCACATGCAGAGTTCCTATATATATACCACCAACAACAAGAAGCATTTTCAATTTTTGTGTGTTTTTTTTTCTGAGAATTCTTCTTTGATGCTTTTACGCATTTTAGTTTTCAGGGGAAAAAAATTTAACATTTTTTTTTGTTCGTTCCTGATGTTTGTTGACATTTTTATATACACTGAGTGGCCACTTTATTATGACTACCTGACAGTTTTAAGCAAATGAGCTATGGCTGCACGCTGTTTCCGCCAGAGGGTGAGGCTAGTATAAAAAGGGAAAGCTTAGTGCTTACAACAGTAGTAGAAGTGATTTCTGGGTGACGAGATGGGTAAAAAATGCAATTTGACGGACTTTCAACGTTGGATGATTGTAAGAGCTCCGAGACATGGAGGAGTATCACCGAAACCGCCGAATTCATAAAATGTTCCAGAGCCACTGTTGTTAAAGTGTTTAAAGACTGGACTGTCAGCCAAAAAACTGGGTCTCTACGTGCAACGTGTGGTCGTCATCGACTAGCGACTGCTCGGGCGGAACGGAGAGTGTCCAGAATGGTAATAGGCAACAGTGCATTAGTTACAGACCATCTTAATCAAGGATCCCTCAAATGATCTGTGCACACACTGTTCGCCGTACACTGCACGGATGGGATATGGCAGAAGGAGGCCTGTTCGAACACCTTTGCTGTCTGCAGTTAACAAGAGAAAACGTCTCCACTTCGCACAGGAGCATAAGGATTGGACAGTCGATAATTGGAAAAAAATTATTTGGTCTGATGAATCACGTTTTCAGTTGCACCATGCCTATGGCCGAGTGAGAATTTGGCAGAAACAGCACAAAAACATGGACCCCAAATGCATTGCTACAATCCTTCAAGCTGGTGGAGGCAACGCTATGGTTTGGGGAATGTTTTTCTGGCATGATTTGTGCCCTTTAATTCGTGTTGATCAACGTCTGACTGGCACATCATATCTAAACATCGTTGCAGACCAAGTACATCCTGTCATGTGGATGGTTTATCCCAATGGCGATGGCTACTTTCAGCAAGATAATGCGTCTTGCCATAGTGCTCGTATTGTACAGGATTGGTTTCAGGAACATGCCGGTGAGTTTACTTTGCTTAGCTGGCCCCCACAATCTCCAGATCTCAACCACATTGAGAATTTGTCGGATGAAGTTGAACAAGCCATCAAACAGCTGGTTACACAACCCTGCAATTTCACACTCCTGGAAAGTGCTATTCATCAAGCATGGTCTTAGATTCCAGAAACCACCTATCACTATCTCGTGGAGTCCATGCCACGAAGAATCTACATCGACGCAGTATTAAAGGCAAAAGGTGGCCCAACGAAGTACTGAGGGGGTGGTCATAATAAAGTGGCAACTCAGTGTATAACAATAAGGCTTGAGTGACAAGTCTTATTGTTGTGTACATCTTGGAAATAAATCCCAAATTCCCACAGCCTAGGGTAAAGCGGAAAAAAACACTTTTTACTATGAAAACTGCAGCAAAGCTCCTACAGATTGCGAACCATATATAAATCAATGGTTTTCTATCCACTCATTGATAGCGCATTGTTTGCCATTCAGGAAAGATTTACTCAGTTGCAAAAACTTTCCAACGCTTCAGGTTTCCTTCATAATTTGAAATAATTGCCTGACAGGAGATTCTTTAAAAGAAAAGTGTATTCAGTTAGAAAAATTCCTTAAGGATGCTGACAGTGAAGAAAAAGATATCGATGGGGAGCAACTGTTTGAAGAGCTGAGGCATTTGCAAGCACTTATGAGCAAGTGCAGCTCAGCTACTACAATAGAAGCTCTAAACTTCATATTCCAGTATGTTATGGTTCATTGTTATCCTAACAGTAGGATTTGCTTTCGAATATTGCAATTCCTGTCTGTAGAAAGCGGGAAAAGAAGTTTTAATAAATTAAAGCTGATAAAGACTTATTTGAGATCTACAACGATGCAGAAACAGCTATCAGCTTCATCCATCATTTCTATAGAAAACGATATTGCACAAAAAAATTTCTGAAGCAAAGAAGAGGTTTTTGCAAAGTAAAGCCAGACATGAACGTTTCATGTAAATAACACAAACAACTATGTATGATTCAGTCATTTTGTGAGTAAAATTATCATTATTATATTGGATTATTTTTATTTGTATAATGGCATATAATAGTGAATTAGTGACATATCTACTGAGCATGCAAAGTTGAGATTAAAGCTATTTGCTGTGTTTGGGTCCACACTGCAAAAAAAAAAAAAAAAAAAATCAAAGGACGGGGGGATGAATCAAAAGAGCTTTTCTGGCTGTCGGGAAAAAAAAAACAGAAAAAGTTGAATGCCATGATGACATCGCTTTCAATAGGTTTCATCAGTGGTTTAGTTTTTTTCTCTTCCTTCTTTTTTTAATTTTCATTCCAGTTAATTGTAACTGCAGCTTGTGCTCATTTTGGCTTTTCACTTTACTAGCAACTTGTTTTTCAGTGTTTACTTCCCTTTTTGTTTCTTCTTGCTTGATTCTTAATATATATAAAGATAAATTAAAACTTGGGGGTATATCATAATATAATTTTATGAGCATAATTTAAAAATTTTCCAGCACTAATTAGGGCAAACTTTTGAGTGCGATTTACATTAATAAATAATAGGGCATTCAAAACAGTTGAATTATATAAAGAAATTGCATAAATGATTTTTTTCTTTTTAAATTTTACTCAGGTTTGGTTATTCATGGCTCTAGTTAGGAAAGTTAGGGATGTTATGCAAAACACAGGTGAGTGTAAATTAGGTACAACCTCCTGTAGCTTTAAAACTTGAGCTTATATCCCTCAGATCAGTTTTCCTCTCCTACCAGTAGATCTCTCTGTAGAGTACAACTGGATCACCCTGTGAAAGTAAACCAACTTGGTGACTTCACCAAGTTGGTAAATATAATATTAGTGGAATTAAAGGATTAAACCATGTGTAAAATTATAGAATAAATAAGCAACATTTATTCACAATTAAATAATTTATTTTAAGATCTATAGTTTTTGTTGAGCCTTTAGCTCAGCCTCATCAGGACAAAAGGAGCATAAACATTCATGTCTGACATCATCAGGTAGTTGATGATCATGGATTTTGGTGAATTGTCTCCATGCAATTGAAAGAAATCGAGTAGGTGTCATGTTGTTGACAAGTCATAAAGAAAAGTCATGGAAACAAATTGGTGTTTTCTACTCAAGTATATCGTGCAGTACATCTATGCGTTAGAGAGGATTCCTTGCAGAAAAAGCTAGATTTTTGCCGGCGCAGTGGTCTAAGCACTGGCTTATAACTGTTCGGTTCTTCCAAGTGGGTTGGGTTCGAATCCCGGTGAGGCATGGATGCTGTGTTTGTCTTACGACACTGGGTCTCTTCCTTCCCTGGAACCAGTGACCCTAAATTAGGGACAGGCGACTGCTTATAGCCCATTGAGTTGCTCACCATGGTCAGTAAACACAAAAACAAAAATATAAAAAAAAGCTTGATTTTTTAAAGAAATTGTGGCACACACAGGATATAGATTGTCCTTTTGTTGTAGACAAAGCTGTCCAGAAATTTAGGAACTTTCAAATGTTTAAATTTCAAAGTTATTTTGAAATCTATAAAGAAGGCAAATTTTTATGAATCAAAAGACTACGTTGAAGACATAACTAGGGAACTTATCAGATCGCTTGTGAATGTGGACTTTCATGTAGAGGACAGATCCGTAGGGCTTTTAAGTTTTCATGTGAAGGAACACATGACTTACGCATGGAACTGAAGAAGTCGTCTATAGCCCAACATTGTCATGAAAATAACCAGATTTTTTTTTAAATGCTACGCTTATTGATAAACCTGATTTGACTATCAAGCTTAATATATTAGAAGCTTTCCACATATAGAGCAACTGCTCATGGCTTGTCAACGACATGACATCTACTAGATTTCTTTTAAACACGTATAAACAACTTGCCAAAAGCAGTGACTGTCAGAATGCTGATGATGTCACGATGATTTGAACGTTTGCACTCCATTTGTCCTAATAAAGCCAAGCCAAATGATCAGTGAAACTACAGTAGATTTATAATCTTAAAATAAAATATTTAATTGTGAATAAACGTTGCTTATTATAAATATAATAATCCGATTTATTGGTGTCTAAAGTAAGAAATCACACAAATTTCACTCCGCAAGCTTTCTCCGTCAACGGACGGCTTCATCAGGCGGTTACATAGAGAATATAGAATCAAAATTGTAGACAGAACGTTAATTCTAATATGACAAATGAAATCACCCGTGAAGACCGCGCGCATAAATAACCACGAACGTGGTGAATACAATATCTTAAAAGCTAATGCAAAAGCAAACAATGTAAACTTTAGGAAGAAACTAGAATCATGAAGACCATCTTGCGATGCCTAGCAGATGGTTCCAAGCCATTGGTAGTTCGAAAGAGACATCGGTGTTGCATACATCCTGTTTCGTTAATATCTCAACTGTTTCCCTTATGGCAGCTGTTCTTGCGTCTCCATATGGTGCGATCTTCGAGATATTCTGCCATTCGGGTTGAGCTTGATGGTTAGTTACTTCTTTGGCAAGTGACGTAGAAAGTTTCTTTTGTGCAACATCCCTCTTATGCTCATTCATTCTCTCCTCAAATGACCTTTTTGTGAGACCTACGTAAAATTTAGTTGAGGAGTCTGGGTATAACAATGGGATGCAATAGATGTCCGCATCTTTGAGCTTCAAGGTACTATTACTTCTTGCTGTGCTGAGGATGGTTGCCATGTGTTTAGAAGCTTTAAGGCCAACATCCAATCCTTTCTTCTGAAAGTGATTTTTAATAAAATAAGATATTTTTGGGATGTACGGGATCGAACTAACAAATTTTAAAGGTGCTCTTCTGTTCGGTGTAGCAAGTGTGTTGGCTTCAACTTCCGCTATTGTGTCCTCTACGCGGGAGACGTCAAACCCTCCTGCAAAGGCAAGATCTTTCAAAGACTTAATTTCGGCATCATAGTCAGATTTCAAGGTGCAAAAATCTTTGGCTCTTTTAGCCCGGTATTTGAATAGAGCATACTTGTGTGTTGTTGGGTTGGCTGATCCTGGTGGAATAGGGTTAGGTACGTGCATGGGTTTATAGTAGACTTTGGTAGTGAGTGTACCTGAAATCGATTTCTTCACAAGTACATCTAAATATGGTAACTCTCCTTGATTTTCGATTTCCATCGCAAATTTAATGTCTTCATGTATGTTGTTTATGTCTACCATAAAGTCTTGCAAGTAGGCTTCTCCGTGCTCCCAGACAAAAAAGATATCATCTGCGTAGCGTAGCCATACTCTTGGTGTCCTGGGAAGAGTGGTGAGTATGATCTCTTCAATAGGTCTCATGATGGCTTCAGCGAGTATTGGAGACAAGGCTGAACCCATCGGGACTCCTTTTGATTGCTTGTAGACGTGGGAGCCATAGGTAAAGAAGTTGGAATCTACAGCTAAGTCAAGAACAGCAAAGATATCTTTCAGAGCCTCTTTATCATAAAGGTTAGCTCCAGCCAGGGTTCGTTTGATGTTTTGCGTTGCTTCTGGTATTGGAACAGAGGGCACGGAGTAGAAATTACATTCAGAAGCTCCCTTATGAATTAAAAGAGGCTCAAAAATGACAGAGACATTGTTTTCCTGCTAACTGATAAGTCGGGGCAGATCGCCATAACGGACGAGCAAGACTACGACATAAAAATGCGTTCTTTCATTGATTCGAACGCCGTTAGGCAGACAAAAGACCCTCTCAACAGATGGAAAGCAAGAGTCAGGAAAGCTTCTAATTTTAAAGCCCTTCCAGACGCCATCAAGCGAGCAGCGAAACTCCCTCCTGGGGCATCCATACCCAAATTAATCGGGAGATTAAAGCACCATAAAGAGGGCAACCCAATCGGTCCGATCGTTTCAAGGAAGAAAGCACAATCAACACACCTTGAGAAAGCCCTGGCAACTTTTCTTATGCCATTCCTTCCGAACACAGACAGAGTCCTTAGATCCTCGAATGACTTCATCTCCAAGCTAAAATGTATCACCATTGCACAACATGAACTTATTGGCAGTTTTGATGTTATCTCCCTCTACCCCTCTGTTCCAATACCAGAAGCAACGCAAAACATCAAACGAACCACTGGCTGGAGCTAACCTTTATGATAAAGAAGCTCTGAAAGATATCTTTGCTGTTCTTGACTTAGCTGTAGATTCCAACTTCTTTACCTATGGCTCCCACATCTACAAGCAATCAAAAGGAGTCCCGATGGGTTCAGCCTTGTCTCCAATACTCGCTGAAGCCATCATGAGACCTATTGAAGAGATCATACTCACCACTCTTCCCAGGACACCAAGAGTATGGCTACGCTATGCAGATGATATCTTTTTTGTCTGGGAGCACGGAGAAGCCTACTTGCAAGACTTTATGGTAGACATAAACAACATACATGAAGACATTAAATTTGCGATGGAAATCGAAAATCAAGGAGAGTTACCATATTTAGATGTACTTGTGAAGAAATCGATTTCAGGTACACTCACTACCAAAGTCTAATATAAACCCATGCATGTACCTAACCCTATTCCACCAGGATCAGCCAACCCAACAACACACAAGTATGCTCTATTCAAATACCGGGCTAAAAGAGCCAAAGATTTTTGCACCTTGAAATCTGACTATGATGCCGAAATTAAGTCTTTGAAAGATCTTGCCTTTGCAGAAGGGGTTTGACGTCTCCCGCGTAGAGGACACAATAGCGAAAGTTGAAGCCAACACACTTGCTACACCGAACAGAAGAGCACCTTTAAAATTTGTTGGTTCGATCCCGTACATCCCAAAAATATCTTATTTTATTAAAAATCACTTTCAGAAGAAAGAATTGGATGTTGGCCTTAAAGCTTCTAAACACATGGCAACCATCCTCAGCACAGCAAGAAGTAATAGTACCTTGAAGCTCACAGATGCGGGCATCTATTGCATCCCATTGTTATACCCAGACTCCTTAACTAAATTTTACGTAGGTCTCACAAAAAGGTCATTTGAGGAGAGAATGAATGAGCATCAGAGGGATGTTGCACAAAAGAAACTTTCTACGTCACTTGCCAAAGAAGTAGCTAACCATCAAGCTCAACCCGAATGGCAGAATATCTCGAAGATCGCACCATATGGAGACGTAAGAACAGCTGCCATAAGGGAAACAGTTGAGATATTAACGAAACAGGATGTATGCAACACCGATGTCTCTTTCGAACTACCAATGGCTTGGAACCATCTGCTAGGCATCGCAAGATGGTCTTCATGATTCCAGTTTCTTCCTAAAGTTTACATTGTTTGCTTTTGCATTAGCTTTTAAGATATTGTATTCACCACGTTCGTGGTTATTTATGCGAGCGGTCTTCACACGTGATTTCATTTGTCATATTAGAATTAACGTTCTGTCTACAATTTTGATTCCATATTCTCTATGTAACCGCCTGATGAAGCCGTCCGTTGACGGAGAAAGCTTGCGGAGTGAAATTTGTGTGATTTCTTACTTTAGACACCAATAAATCGGATAATTATATTTATAATTAGTTTTCTGGTGTTGGCGTCCCACAAGCTATATAAACGTTGCTTATTTATTCTATCTCAATAGCACAAGTATTGTAGTCATAAAATATATTTTGGAATTACTTGGAGCAAAAACATAACGTACAAGAGCATTAACCAGAAAAGAAATCATGTGTTTCTTTAGAAAAAAATAAAATAACCGTTTGCAGTGGGGTTTTTTTGGGTTTTTTTTTAAAGTAACCCACCCACACACACACCTGTTTATTGAAGGGGGAGGGGTAAAAACCCTGCATGATCTGCCGCATTTCCATTCGATAGAAATTTTGTGTGTAGCTGGCTTGCAAAACTCCTAAAGCAGCAACTGCATCAATCTGCCGTACACCTGCATGTAATATGTCAACAGCCCTATTTCTGATGTCAATACTTAAAGTCGTCTGGACATCTTTTCAAGTTAATCCTACTCTGAAGGAAATGCATTCAGCAAACTTGTAGTCCAAGCAGTGAGACGACCTGTTTTCTACTTCTCGGAAGCTACTTTTATAGGAGCTTACACACACACACACACACACAAAACATGATGTGTCATCATGATGCTAATTTATGCTGATAACCTATCTCCTGTAGTCACTAAATATGCATATCACCATGTTTCCCCTTTGAAACCGTAATATCCCAACCTTTTTGTGAGTACTGTATATATATATATCAACATCATCATGATTGTCAACTATTATCAATCCACTGCTGAATGAAGGTCTCCCAAAGTTTCCTCCACAACGTTCTGTCTTGTGCCAGTCGCCTCCATGTCACTCCTGCATACTTTCGAGTTTCTTCCACCCATCTCCCATGTGGTCTTCTTCGGGGTCTTTTCCTGTCCCTTGGAATCCAATCTAAAATTTCGACTGTCCATCGATGGTCTGTCCTTCTGGCAGTATGTCCAGCCCATTGCCATTTCAGGGATTTTACTCTGATCATGATGTCTTCGACTCTTGTCATTTTTCGGATCCACGAGTTCATCTTCTTATCTCTCCTGGTTACTCCAAGATTGCACCTCTCCGTGCTTCTTTGAGTTGTCTGTAGCCTTTGTATGTCTCTTTTAGTTAAGGTCCACGTCTCTGCACCATACGTAAGCACTGGAAGGATGCATTGATCAAACACTTTTCTTTTAAGACATAATGGCATATTGTTCTTGAAAATTATGCTGTTTGTTCCAAAAGCTCTCCAGGCAAGTTTTGTACGCCAATTAATTTCTTCATCAATGTGACCCTCACTTGATATCTGCTGTCCAAGATAAACGTACGTGCCTGTTATCTCCAGCTTTTCTTCATCAATCGATAAATCTTCATTTCTTGTAAAAGCATTGAACATCACTTTTGTCTTGTGAAAGTTCATTTTTAATCAAACTTTTTTACTCTTGTCAGCAAGTTCCTGGATCATACTCTGCAGCTCTGATGGGGTAGTTGCAAAAATGACTACGTCATCAGCAAAACGAAGGTGGGTTAGATAATCTCCATTAATCTTTATCCCTTTGTTTTCCCAGTTCAGTGATTGAAAGATATTTTCCAATGTGGCATTAAAGAACTTCGGAGATATGGCGTCACCTTGTCTCACTCCCTTTCCAATTTTTATGTGTGTTGTATTTTAAAACAGCCGAATCTTTGCACTTGCATTTTCATAGATGTTATTAATAATATTAATGTATGCATCTTGAATACCGCAGGATTTTAGAGCCATTGTAACATATATATATATATATATATATATATATATATAGGGATGTAAGGTCAGGTGATGCGTAACATCACAGCCTCTCCTTGACAAATGTCAACCCCGCCTTCTCGTGGTGCATCCTGTTCCCACTAAAGGGGCTCTGACGACCGCAAATAGCGGTATAACTATACCATCGGGATCAGAGGAAATGCTATCCCACACTCACCAACCCGCTTGGCCAGCGTGGTGAGTTATGGCCAAACACCTCCAAAATGACTCTACAACTTAAATCTTGGCCCTCAGTCTCCGGCAGCTGGAATGTACCTGGCCAAGGCAGCGGCCAGTGCGACATGAAGGCAGAGGGTGCTAAGAATCCCCGGAGGACCGGACTAGGCTGCCATTTGATGCTGACCTTGGCTACCTACAACGGACGCTCCCTATCTTCTGATTCAAGGCTTCTTGAATTGGAAGAGGAACTACAAAGGATCAAGTGGGACATCGTCGGGCTAAGTGAGGTAAGGAGAAAAGGAGAAGATCTCATTGAACTGAAAAGTGGACATCTCTTCTATTATCGTGGGACAGATACTGGCAGAACTAGTGGTGTTGGATTTATAATAAACAAGAAACTGAAGGATAAAGTGGTAGAAGTTGAAAGTTCCTCTGACAGAGCTGCACGACTCGTTATCCAACTATCGAGAAGATACCAGGCTCAGATTATTCAAACTTATGCACCCACCACAAGTCATCCTGAAGAAGAAATTGAAGAATTTTATGAGGAAATTCGTCATCTAAATAATAAAGGTAAGCAGCACTTGAAGATAATTATGGGAGATTTCAATGCAAAAATAGGGCACCGGCAACAGAATGAAACTTCAGTAGGTAAATTCGGTCACGGCAACAGAAACCAGCGTGGAAATACTCTCGTTGAGTTTGCAGAGGCAGAAGGGTTTTTCATCTTGAACTCCTTCTTCAAGAAAAAGCCACACAGGAAATGGACATGGAAACATCCAATTGGGACGACAAGTGAAATTGATTTTATTATGTGTAACAAAAAATTCGTCATCGAAGACTGCAGTGTGCTGAACAAGTTCAACACAGGTAGTGACCATAGATTGGTGAGATGTAAGATGCACCTCAACACTAAACTGGAACGTGGCAAGCTCATAAGACAAACAAAACGTATTGACATAACCAACCTTAAAAAACACCATAATACTTTCAAGTTGGAACTGAAGAACAGATTCTCTGCTTTAGAAGGCCTAACATCGGAAGAAGTGGATATTTCGGAAGTTAACAGAAAAGTAACCAAAGCTCTTATGGAAACAGCAACAAAATTAGCTGGGTCTAAGAACAAGTTGCATGTAAACAAATTATCAGGAAAAACGAAAATGTTGATGCAAAAAAGAAGAGAGATGAGGACAACTAAAGAAGATGTGACTTCCAAAGTGGAATATATAGAGCTATGCAAGACAGCACGAAAAAGTATCACTGAAGACGTAAGGAAATTCAACTGTGAGCTAGTGAGGAAAGCAATTGAAAACAACCAAAGCCTAAAGATAGCAAAGGGACATCTCAGTAAGGGAAGAAAACAGATTATGGCTCTGAGAAAAGAAGATGGTTCTATAACAAGAAATAGAGGCGAAATTTTGACAAGAGTGAAAGATTTCTACTCCAAATTATACGAAAGGGATGATACATGTACTCCAGACATCATGAAAGGTACCAGAGTTCTTCCAGTCCTCCCAGCAGAAGTTGCTCATGCAATCAAGAACATGAAGCGGGGGAAAAGCTCCAGGAGAAGATGGAATTACTATAGACATCATACAAGAAGCAAGTGGAGAAATTGAAACAGTACTCGCCCAAATTTTCACTCGATGCCTTAATGAAGGGAAGATTCCTGAGGATTGGAACAATGCTACAATGATCCTGCTACATAAAAAAGGTGACATTGAGGACCTCAGGAACTACAGACCTATCAGCCTCCTATCAGTGGTTTATAAAATCTTCACTAAAGTTCTTTCACACCGCTTGAAGGTAACACTGGACATGGCTCAACCGAGAGAACAAGCTGGATTCAGGAGTGGCTACAGCACAATAGATCATATCCACGTACTGAGAGAACTAATTGAAAGAGCGAGGGAATATGAACTTCCATTGTGCATGGCTTTTATCGATTATGAAAAAGCCTTTGATTCGGTGAAACCATCAGCAGTTACCACGGCTCTGAAATCCTGCGGTATTGAAGATGCATACATTAATATTATTAATAACATCTATGAAAATGCAAGTGCAAAGATTCGGCTGTTTGAAAATACAACACACATAAAAATTGGAAAGGGAGTGAGACAAGGTGACACCATATCTCCGAAGCTCTTTAATGCCACATTGGAAAATGTCTTTCAATCACTGAACTGGGAAAACAAAGGGATAAAGATTAATGGAGATTATCTAACCCACCTTCGTTTTGCTGATGACATAGTCATTTTTGCAACTACCCCATCAGAGCTGCAGAGTATGATCCAGGAACTTGCTGACAAGAGTAAAGAAGTGGGATTAAAAATGAACTTTCAGAAGACAAAAGTGATGTTCAATGCTTTTACAAGAAATGAAGATTTATCGATTGATGGAGAAAAACTGGAGATAACAGACACGTATGTTTATCTTGGACAGCAGATATCAAGTGAGGGTCACATTGATGAAGAAATTAATCGGCGTACAAAACTTGCCTGGAGAGCTTTTGGAAGAAACAGCATAATTTTCAAGAGCAATATGCCATTATGTCTTAAAAGAAAAGTGTTTGATCAATGCATCCTTCCAATGCTTACGTATGGTGCAGAGACGTGGACCTTAACTAAAAGAGACATACAAAGGCTGCAGACAACTCAAAGAAGCATGGAGAGGTGCATGCTTGGTATAACCAGGAGAGATAAGAAGAGGAACTCGTGGATCCGAAAAATGACGAGAGTGGAAGACATCATGATCAGAGTTAAATCCCTGAAATGGCAATGGGCTGGACATACTGCCAGAAGGACAGACCATAGATGGACAGCCGAAATTTTAGATTGGATTCCAAGGGACAGGAAAAGACCCAGAAAAAGACCACATGGGAGATGGGTGGATGAAATTCGTAAATATGCGGGAGTGACATGGATGAGACTGGCACAAGACAGACCGTTGTGGAGGAAACTTGGGGAGACCTTCGTCCAGCAGTGGATTGATAATGGTTGACAATGATGATGATGATGATGATATATATATATATATATATATATATTATCTTATGATTCAGAATACACGAATTGTGTTTGAAGCCTATGAAAATAATGAAATGAATGCATGAATTGTTCATTTGTTTCATTATAACTTTTTGTGATCACCTATGAATTGAAACAGGAAAAAGAACTTATACATTTTAAGAACTTGAAGTTAATGTGATGTACAGAAATAGAGAGAAGAGCACAGCACATTGTCAGAGTACAACAACAAATGGCATTAATGAACAACTAATAGAAGAAAATATTTTTTTCTGGTTTGCCAAACAATGCAAAGGGTTACTCTTGAAATGAGTATATATGTATGAGTAGCAACAGAATTTAACCCAAGGCAGAACAAACTAGATTGGGAGGCTGTTTTCATATCTTATTTGCATACAAATTCTTGGAAAAGGTGTTTCAACATTCATAATCAATTGATTCTTACAATTATTTATTTGATACGTACTGTTTGTTACACAATAGGACCCTCAAGCGGAAACTAAAAATTGCAATTTCTAAGCACAAGATATAAACTAGGAACATTACACTTAACAAACTTCCTCAAATACTAAGACAATTATAACCAAAAATTAAGTCTAAATTCGCAAACTAGTGAAAAAAAGATTAAGAACCAAATACACATGGGTTGAAAAAATACAAAGCAACTAACATACCAAAATAAAAGGCTCCTCTGTAAAAATAGAGAAAAAATGATAAAGAAACGTAAACTGAGATATAAATACACAGATCTGCAGCAGAAACACAGATAGCCTTTAGCTACACTTAAAAGAAAAATTAAAAACAAAGCTGTGAAAGTACTACTTGATTTATCTCCCAGCATTATTTCACCTCACATTTCTAATAGTCTATCAGCTAAATTTCAGATGTGTCCGAAAAACTCGTAATTGAACAACACAACTGACTCAGTTTTATGTTGCAATAACTTAGATGTCAGTTGTATTAAAATGTCTACTTTATGTTCAGTTAAATATGAGCAACAAAATTTTCAATAAAATTGCAACTGCCACAACGAAGCCAGTGAAATGGACTTGAGTCAAAACATAGTTTGCGAAGTCGTATACCTTGTGAACAATAAATATACAGGGTGTCCGAGAATTATTGGACACAGTACAAAATTATGTAAAACAAAACATTAAACAGATAGAAAGAAACTGACTGTACTAACTTACAATGTAACTACACAAGTTAATAAATTTCCATGTGTGCCGCCCCGGTGGCGCAGTGGTCTAAGGCGCTGGCCTCTGATCATTCGTCCGTAAGGGGTCCGGGTTGAAATCCCGGTCAGGCATGGATGTTGTGTTGGTCTTACGGCACTGGCTCTCTCCCTTCCCTGGAACCAGTGACCCTAAATTAGGGACGGGCGACTACTTATAGCCCATTGAGTTGCTCACGGTGGTCGTTAAACCTCCAATAAAAAAAAAAAATAAAAAAATTTCGATGTGAGATCCCTTGGTTGCTCGTAGTACGTCCAGGTGATACTCGATTTCATGCCATGTATTGGCAAGCATCCGAGGAGTTATGGAATTAACTCCTCGGATGATCTGGGGTATAGAGAAATTTTCTAACATATCCAATTAAATGTCACCATTTATGGTTTTTTCACAGAAGAAAGGGCCAATCACTTCTCTTTTTTATAGGGCGCACCACTCATTAACTTTTGGAGAATCACGTTCCAGTTCAATAGCAGCATGAGGCGGTTCACTGCCCTATATCCAAACAAAACATAGTTTACGAAGTGAAACAATATCTCATACATGAAATGTGGATTAATCATTAAAAATTACAGTACTGAGAAAGTTTTTATCGTTTTCCACTTGATTCAGCATATCCACAGCAAAATCCTATTGCAGAGTGTGATTATTTGCATGCATCTTTTGCACTATTTGAATTTTATAAGCATGAAACTAATTTCTTGTGCAAGATATCGTGAACTGTCTTTTTGGAATGCACAGTTCTCTGCTTGCTTTATGAACGGATTTCCTGGGTCTTCGTCGGAAACTTTCATAGCTTGGTCAACCATCTCACCTCTGACGCTAGGCCTACCGGCTCCTCCACGATGTTCCACATTGCCAGTTTCTTTAAACTGTTTCATTTACCGCTTAGTTGAATTTGTTGACGGAGGATTACAACCATACTCTAAACGGTACCGTCTTTTAACTTTAATGACAGACTTTAATTCCGCAAACCATAAAACACACATCGCCTTCTGCTGTATGGATGACATGACTACTGATTGCGCATTTCTCATAAATTCCTCATCAGGCCACACCTAGCGCCACTATCGGATTCTGGGAGTAACAATTCTGCAATACAAAAATATAGGAACCGTGTTAGTAATATATGACATAGAAAAACAGACAATGCTCATAGCTTTTTTTTTTTTGTACATAATTTTGTAATGTGTTTAATAATTCTTGGACACTCTGTATAATGGTGAGAGATTGTGTTGCACTAGTAACTGTGATAGAAATGCTTTCTTTTTTATAACATTACTTTCCTAACAAAGTCATCCTTATAAAGCTTCAACAAAAATAAGTGATAGTAAAATAACTATTAGGAACAGGAAAAGTTTTGTGAAGGGGCCTTCATATGATGAAAATGATATTTTATGATATGACGAAAATGATTTTTTAGGTTGGCTAAGAACTTTATTTATTTACCCCCAAATTTTTGTAGACTAGGTAACAAGACTGTATACAACAGATTATCAAGGCAGCTTTAAGATAAGCATTACCGTAAGTCACGTCCCTCTTACGGAGCACAAACGTTGCTAAAACGGTTTTGCTACGTTATGGAAAAAGTCGTTTAAACGGTTTTGCTACGTTATGGAAACGTCGTTTAAACGGTTTTGCTACGTTATGGAAACGTTTGTTTTCAACGTAATATGCAAAGTAAAAGATTTGAAGAGTGATTCCGTATCAACTCAACACCATTTGAAGGCATTTTTATCTCACCATCTCAGATTTTAATGAAATTTGATACATAGGTGGCTTATATATAGATTAAGAAATATATCAAATTTCATCGTCATATAGCCACCGGTTTTGAAAATACAGCTGTATAAAATGTCCAAAAACACCCCAAAATCAGAAGATTGATATATTTTTAAATTATGATTGCAGCTCCCTAATTAAGATAGAGAGATGGGAAAGGTATCTTTTTGTAGTATTTTTTATGCTCTTTTATTTGATGTACAACAAACACCACAAGGGTTAAGATTAAAAAAAATTAAATTTTAAAATTAAAATTTCGAATTTTTCAAAATGCGACACTCCAAAAAATTTGAATTTTTTAAAACAATCTATATGTTTGGTATTTGATTACGTGAGTTGTAACTTGGGATGATAATGGGTTTACTTAAAAAGCTTTATTCAAATTTAGCCTAACACAAGAGTGTAATGAAAAAAAAAATGAAAAAAACATGTAAACTGAAAATAAATTTGGGCTAAATCTCAAAAAAAGTTTCATTAATAACAATAGATATAGTATTTTTGTTATTTAAAACTATTTATTTAAACAATGTTTTATTTTTAATTGATTTGTTTAAAATCTGAGACTACATGGGTTTAAAATTTTTATTAATTTCATTATTCATAATTTGTAATAATTCACAATTCAATACAAAAAAAAAACAGTCTTTAAAAAGTAATTTCAATTACTGCTCAAGAAACACATCAAAATAATAATAACATATGGCACTGAATTGCTTACATTTATGCAAATTACATGTATATTCCTAATCTTAAACTTAGATCGTCACTTAAAGCAGAATCTCCTAAAATTAAAAACTAAGTTGCATCATTGTTTTGAAGTGAAATCACATGTGTAGATCCTTGATATAATAGTCTTTAAAAGCTTCAGTAGTTTGGTGTATGTCTGTTTCAGAGAGATTGTAGAGTCTTCCTGTCGGAGTCAAAGGATTTACTTTACACAAGACGTAACTTACAGGAAGCCATAATACATCTTGTGGGCTAGGGTAGGAAAAGGACGTAGATGGACCAGCTGGATGTAAAAATGAGACCTTACCTTCATTCTCACTCTCTTCTTTTGGTAGAACATACGCTACCCACCAGTTGTTTTCATAGATTATGGTTACGTAACCACTAATTTCTGTTATTTGCAGTCTGTCTTGTAATGCTGATACTTTTTTAGTAGCTGACTCGTTTGATTCTGAGAACATCTTCACTTTTATTTTTGAATTACTCAATGAAATTGGAATAAAAGCATGAAGTTTCTGGGTACCTTGTATTGTTAGAGACTTGCTTAGGCGATTTTCCAAAAATTGGTCTGTTTCTATGTATTCTTCTTGACTTACATATGTACAGTTTGCCACAAAAATGTTCTGAATTGCCCATTCGTACAACTGAAATGTTGTTTGAATTTGATTCTCGTAAGGGCGTTGTAAGTTGGCTCGGGCAGCTAACCTTTTCACAGTTCCACCAACGCCATCACATGGCCCCTTCCCGTGCGCTGTTGCTGAAAAATGCCATTCAGCATCAATGTTGAAGTCATCTTGATGGAAACATAAAAGTTTGTGAAAAATTTTCCGATTTTTGCACTGGGCTGCAGACCCGACAGAGAAATAGTACATTTTTTGACGTTGTTGTCACCAAACTTACTTTTCAAGAAGTTCATAAGGTTTTTTTTTTTGGAAGCAGTACAGTGTAATTGTGTTGTGCTCTAAACATTCAGAAATTACTACAAAACTTGCATGTTCAGTCTTTTCTGTTTTGTAATAGATGACAAATGGGTGGACTGTGGCTTGCCCACTATTCCAGTGATAGCTCTGGGCTTCATCTTGAAGAAGAAAACTATAATTTTTAGCAAAATCACAAATGATGAGAAATTCTGAGTCCTTAAGGTTTTCCTTAGTACTACTATTCATAAAAGAGCTTTGCTGCTTAGCAATGAAGTCATGTCTGACCAAAGCAAACAGTTTTTTGCAAAACAAATCAGTAAAATCTGAAGTTGATTTTCCTAATGTCTCCAAGTTGCATCTATCAACTTTAATCCATTGGCGAAAAGTTAGTTTTTTAACCAAGTTCTCAAACCAGTGTTCCCAGAACAGGTGGGACGCTTCCCCAAATGACAATCTATGGAAGCAGGGTTGCATAATACTCTTGCAAGACAATGTTTGTAGGAAGATAATTGTCCATTCGTTAGTGAACCAATTCTTGCATTTTCCATCATCAGTTTGACATTTTGGTGTGTGGTGCAAACACATACCGTATGAGTACCACTAGACCTACCAGGACACGGTTTTTGGTCTGAGCTCTGCGAACTTGGAAAAACTGACTTTCATGCCTGCAAATTTATCTTTGAATGACTTATAAGCTTTTGTCAAATTACATAAATCAGCCTGTTTGACAATTTAACTTTATCTCCGTTTTCAGTCCTAACAGAAACACAATCTTTCATTCCAGGTAAAACCCGACTCATTTCATCACTTTGGTAAAACGATCGTACTACTTCAACTACTTCAGAAGAGAGAGACTTACCTGGTTTTCTATTAAGGCTTTCCAAAATTCCTTTCTCCTTCAGAATTTTTTTTTATTGTCTTACCATATAATTAGGAGCATTGAATTCTTGCATGATTTTCCTAACACTCCATGACTCTGGTAAGCAAGTCGAAATCATCAACTGTTTATATCTAGTGCAGTTAAAAAAATTACTTTTAAGATTGTCCATAAGAGAATCATGAAGTATTTCATCTTAGTCATCAGATGATTCTTGAATATTTGTATAATCTTCCGTTTCATAGCAGAACTGATTTTTTGAATTTTGGTTGCAGCATAACATTTAGATTTTAGCTTTTTCTTATTGACAGCTGATTCACCCAATTCATGGAGCGAAGTATTCAGTGTTTCAGCTACTGCTGACGTAGATGCAACATTTTCGTCCATTTTCTCATTAGCACAGGTTCATTTGCTTCTTGACTAATTATTAAAGTTTTCAGCTGCTTTCTGAAAGAATCACAAATTTTAGTCTCCTTTGATAAGTCATCAAAATTTTCCAACATCCAGTCTGTCACATTTCCATATGGATTGAAACATTGTATTAATGCATATCTTGTACTTTCCATTGTTGATTATTTGTGCATAAAATGTAAAATTCAAATAGTTAAATAATTGCCTCTTATTACCTGTTATTTTTATTTTTCCTAAAAAAATCCTGCACAGCTTCAATTTATAAAAGTCTAGTTTAAAAACTGAAAAGGATATACTTTATTCAATTTAAAGTTTTCAACCACAAAAAGTTTTCAAACACATATCACTTTCACTGCAAGAAACACATATGATCGCCATCAAAACCTAAAGCAGACTGAGAAACACATCTGATCACCATCAAAACCTAAAGCAGACTGACTTCTGCAAGGTAGGAATGCGAGTTGCTGCTTGTTAGGTCTTGTTACCAATTATCTAAACAACAGAATTAGTTTTTAAAGTCGGAACATGCAGAGTTTTGTCCAAAACGAAATGTAGCCTACAGTATAGCTGCACAGTCTTTATTTTTATATTGTATTGTGAATTATTACAAATTCTGAATAATGAAATTAATAACATTTTTAAGCCCATGTAGTCTCAGATTTTAAACCAATCAATTAAAAATAAAACATTGTTTAAATAAATGGTTTTAAATAACAAAAATACTATATCTATTGCTATTAATGAAACTTTTTAAAGATTTAGCATAAATTTATTTTCAGTTTACATGTTTATTTATTTATTTATTTTTTCATTAAACTCTTGTGTTAGGCTAAATTTGAATATAGCTTTTTAAGTAAACCCATTATCATTCCAAGTTACAACTCATGTAATCAAATGCCAAACATATAAAGATTGTTTTAAAAAAATTTCGAATTTTTTGGAGCGTCACATTTTGAAAAATTCAAAATTTTAATTTTAATTTTAAAATTTGAATTTTTTTTAATGTTAACCCCTATGGTTGTGTGCATCAAATAAAATAGCATAAACAATACTACAAAAAGACACCTTTCCCATCTCTCTATCTTAATTAGGGGAGCTGCAATCAGAATTTAAAAACCCACCAATGTTCCGATTTTGAGGTGTTTTTAATACTTTTTATAGCTGTATTTTTAAAACCGGTGGATATATGACGATGAAATTTGGTATTGTTCTTAATCTATATAGAGGCCACCTATGTACCAAATGTCATTAAAATCTGAGATGGTCTAGTCAAGTCGCTGTGTTGAGTCGATACGGAATGACCCAAGAACGAAATAGAAAAGTTGTTCTAACGTTTTGCAACGGCACACGTAAAACCAAAAAAATTCTTGAAACTGGAATAGAACTTTCGATAAAACTTTGTGGTAACTTTTATTGCGACGTTTGACATAATACACAAAGGACAGCAACGTTTAATAGAGGAAATTTAGACGTTGATTAACCGTTGCTGTTACATTTACTAAACGTAATAAAGAAAGGAAAAGTACGTTGTAAAATCGAAAATAAACCGTCGCTAAACGGTTGTTAAAACCGTTTCTCAACGTAAGAAAGACGGAATATGACGTTTAAATAACGTCATTTAAACGTTGCTAAACGGTTCTTAAAAACGTTTCTCAACGTCATAATGGAAGGAATATGACGTTTGAATAACGTCATTTAAACGTTACTAAACGGTTGGTAAAACCGTCTCTCAACGTAATAAGGGAAGGAATATGACAGTTAAATAACGTCATTCAAACGTTGCTAAACGGTTGTTAAAACCGTTTCTAAACGTCAGAATGAAAGGAATATGATGTATTAAATAACGTCAATTACACGTCTTAAAAACAGTCCTACAACGTTATAACAACGGTTGAAAAACCATTGAATCAACGAGACGTATTAGCGTTTTTTAAACGCTATATTGTGACGTTTTTTCAACGTTTCACCGAACTGGTTTTAAAACGTTTTACAAACGTTTTTGTGCTACTTGGGTAGTGGTTATCATACCAGGGCGCTATCTGGGTGACGCGGATTCGATTCCCGATCCTGGAAGACGAAAGTGTTAAGTTATCGGATACTATCCGACTTATCATCCTTGTCATATTTACACCAAAAAAACGGATTGTCATTTTCAAAATTTGTATAGTTTGGTTAAATTGAAATCATCTCGCGTTGCACATAAAACCGCTTCCCCGCGTCGTCGTAATTTTGATAAATGACTGATTTACGTTTGAGTAAATCAGTTATTACATAACTGAAAGAGCCCATTTTTTGTTATATGTCAGCACCAAAATAGTTTCTAAAAGAAGATAATTGCTTTAATATACTTTCTTATTCAGCAAACATAAATTATGCAAGAAACTTTGCATGGAAATATTCATTTTTCTCTACCTTAACATTTTTTTCTGGTAATATTTAAAAAAAGCTGCATTTATAATCATCTGCCTTGTCCCAAATTAGCTTTTAAAGAATGATGAGTAATGTTTTAAAAATCTTTTTTAACAACGCAAAGAAAAATTAACGTAAAAAATGTTTTTCCTTTAAGTAAAATATTCAGTACAGCTCTGAGATTTTTCATACACGAGTTCAGCTCTGAGATTTTTCATATACATACTTGATAGGAACGATCTTTCCTCTTTACCTAAGCATCGATATTGGGTTTCTGATTCACGAGGAATTGCTCTGGGAGATAAATCATACTTCTCGTCTGATATTATTTCTGGCTGAAACTCTGATTTTCAATGTGAAATTGAACAAGAGCGCTGTTACGTGTGCTTCAAGGAATCAACTTAATTTCCACTTAATTAATGGATAAACCGATCAATGCCGTTAATAACAGCTCGTCAGCATTAAACCCGCCTCAGAATGCATTCCTCCCTCTATACTTCCACTACACAGTTCCTTTTGTTAGATATGAAAAACACATCTTAGAAGAAATACGATAAAAAAATCCATAAACTGAGTGCAGCACTTTCCAAGGGCACAAGACAAACAAGAGGATGAATTTTGCTTAATTACATGGTCACTCTCGGCTTTCTACGAAAAAAAGGAAATCTTAATTATGATGAAATCTCGTGGAAAGATTGTCAAGACGAGCAGCCGAAATGGTTGAAAAAGAAAATAAGTATGAAACTATTCCCCGAAGCAAAACTCAGAGTATGTTTCTGCAAATAATTTGAAATTTGTTTTTCTTATGTGTGCATATCTTGATATTCTTTAACTCGAGAAGCCTGATAGTCTGTTTATTGAGGCCAAAACTAAGGTGGCGAATTGCAAGTTTAATGTGCAACATTAATTGCATTGCGATTTAAATATTCATCACCTTTGGGGGAAGAAGTACTTTCGTAAAAATAGATCTTTTCAAAAATATGCATTTCTAATTTGTGCTTAGAAACAGATCTGAGACTGGTTATAACTTCTGGTAAACTTGAGAAACCAAAATAAAAATTCAAAATACGAAATGAAAAGAAACTCAACCCCACTGGATAATGTAAACACGACATTGTGATTAGCTGTTTCTGACTTGTACAGAGCATTTGAAACATTACAAACGGATAATTGGTTTTGGTGAACTTTTACTTTCTTTAGCATTCCATCGCATCGCAGTAGAACTTCAATGAAGATAGAAAAGAATGTGTTTTAGAACGTAGAAAAGTGTCTTAGCCGGGTTGCAAATTTCTGTTTGGAAAGGTTAAAACAAATATTTTTGCAGGTTAAACAGGCATCATCTGGTATTTATACAGTATTTTAGTGTCATTTAAGATCTTGTGCAGATGCAGCGTAATAGTGCTGTTATACATGATCTGTTCAGCTGTTTAAAATGTTTGATTTAAGATTATTTGAAATATTTAACAGAACAACGTTTTTATTGAGTAAAATGCAGTGCATTTAAATATCTTCATCTTTTAAACAAATGTCTATTCTGATATCGTATCGTGAATAATTCGCTTGCAACATCCCTCGGTAGTTAGGTGTTGTTTGTCATCTGTCAAACATTATGGAAAAATATTTAATTGTAGCTGCAGAACAAAATATTTCATAGTATAAGTATTATATGAAATACAGATACCTGCCACTAAATTAAAAACTTTTATTTAATACCGGGTTGGACTTTGTTCACCCATAATTACAGCACATATGCGATTTGGCATCGATTCCACAAAGTCTTGGAGTGCATCCATATACACAGCTCACCAGGAGTTCATTTGACAGTCTCTTAAGTGACACAAATTTGACGGGACAACTTTACTACCACATCTGGTTTTTCTAGCACGTCCCAAACATTATCAGTGGGGGCTCACACTTCTTTTGGTCAGCGAAGATGGTGAAAGTCGCTCTCATGCTTGCTGAACCACTTACGAACACATCTTGTCCAGTGGATAGTAGCATTGTGGTCCATGAAACAGCCGTCACCTACTGGATAAAAAGTCAGAAAAAAAAATAGATTTGATTGGCAACAATGTTCAGATAATCATTAGAGGACACCTGACCTTCCAGTAATAACAAGGGACCTGTAAACAGCATGTTGCACACCAAGACAACAGATCCAGAATCTTGAGTTGTGTTTACGTGGCCAGTTGGGTCCATTTTCTTCATAGAACTCGAGCAAAAGTCCTACTGTCGCTACAGAACGTCGTATAAAGCGACTCTTCGGAGTACATGGTGTTTTCCATTCTTCCACTGTCCAGTAAAGGTGTCCCTGACAACATTGTAAACGAGCTTTCCGGTCTTTCGCAGAAATCAGTGATTTCCATATGGGCATGCGACTGCCAATACCGATCCTCTTCCGTTCTCTGCACATACGCCGATGATCCATTACATTATGACCACCCAGCTAGTAAGATGTAGGAAACCCCATTGAGCCCGCAAAACAGCGACCGCTTAGCGAGGCATCGAATCGATGAGGAGGCAATGGGTGACATGGGGTACCATAATGTCAACACTAGGCCCTCCAGTTCCTGTAGATTTCCGGGTGGTGGTGATCTAGCGCGAAACCGTTTTTCCAAGTTGAACCACAAATGTTCAATTGGGTACACGTCAGGTGAATTTGGAGGCCAAATAATTAATAGAAAGTCACCAGCATGTTCCTCGAACCACACCTTTGACGATCTGGTAGTGTGGCATGGCGCATGATGCTGTTGTTAATGGCCACAACCAGTAGGCAACACAGTTGGCATGAATGGAAGAACTTGGTCCACAACGATATTCAGATACCTGACAGCTGTCAGGAATTGTGCAATTGAAATAATGGGGCCTAACCTGTCACAAGAATTCATCGCCCCCAGCATAACACCGACGCCGCCGGCCTGTTTCCACCGAACAATGCATCCACGTGCCATGGTTCCGTCGATAATCGGCGTATCCGCGCTCGACCATCTACGTGACGCATCAGGAACCTTGATTCGTCAGACCAGGCTACTTTCTTCCAATCCCCACAGACAAATCTCGACGATTTCGTGCCCATTTGATGCGTTTTTGGCGATGACGTGTAGTGAGCAAAGGGACCCAGCTGAAGCCCCATGTGCAGAAAGCTATGACACATTGCCCTGATCACCACTGTTGTAACTGCGGGTGATTTGTCGCACTGTGGCCCTTCGGTCGCTGTGAAAAATATACGACAGTCTCCGCTCCCCTATGGCATCAATGAGCTGCTGACGTCACAGGGCTGGACGACGGTTCGTCAATTGGCCACTTGTGCGTACGTACTCACTACAGCGGTACGTGAACAACCAACAAGCCGCGCCGTTTCCGAGATCGGAGCTCCGCCGTGCCATCCCAATTTGTACTTTATCAGACTTCGATAAATTGGCAGCTTTTCCCATTCTAACTCCGAACACTGTACTAACCGAAAGCCGATCCTCGGGTTGTGCACTCACGGGCAATATAATTTGCGCACCTAGAAAGAATTACGCTACAAAAGCGAAACTTTGGAATAAACTAGAGTGCGTGCTGGTATGCAAATGATCCACGTTTGGTGCGATTGCCTATGGCCACACACTCTGTGGTGGCGCTGCAAGCACGAACCGTCAGCCTTTGAACCGGCGTTTAATCGATGCCCATGAAAGTGCAAAGCACAGGCCGAAGCAAGCAAGAGTTCAGAGTGACAAGAATGCCTGGTAGACGCCAGAGACGTTGATTTACGTAACTTACGGACTTTGAGAGTGGCCTGATCATCGGGTTGAAAACCGCAGGGTGTCCGGGGCGCCGTATAGCCCGCCACGTGAATCGTTCTGAGCATACCGTGCGACTGTGTTGGCAGTAGTGCACACCTGACGGCACCGCCGCACACGGTGGTGCAGCTCAGGACGGAACAGGAGGACCACCGGTAAATAGGATCGACGGAGCGTACGACAGCCACGAACGGATCCCTCGGGTCCCAGTCAACTGTACATGCAGATGTAGAGGCTCTTGTGTGCTCATGGACCATTTCCTGACGCCTCGCGGAAGCAAATCTTCGATTCCAGCACCTCTAACGTGTGCTGTCCGTAACACCGGAACATCGCGGGCTCCATTTGCAGTGGTGCCAGGCCAGACTGACGTGGAATGCCCCAGACTGGCGACGTGTGGTGTTTAGCGATGAGGGTATCTTCGTTTTGGGATGAGACGATCATCGTGTCCGGGTGTGGAGGAAATGATTATCGTGTCCGGGTGTTTGACAGATAATTATCGTGTCTGGTCAAGAGTGCGTTCAGAGTATGAGTGGACCCATGGAATGCCACGAAAACATTCCCCAGACCATGACGATGCCCCCACCAGCTTGTGTTCTGCCATCATTGGTTGAAGAGTGTTTGTTCTCCTATGTTTCTTGCCTTATACGCCAACGTCCATTCGTTCGATGAAGCAGAAAACGTGACTCATGGGAGAAGGTAATTCTTTGCCAATCAGTGAAGGTCCAATTCTGATACTGTAAGCTTTTTCTGCCGATGCACCTTCGTTAGCGTAGGTGTAGTGACCATCTTTCTGCATTAGAGCCCCATACGCAGCAAAGTTCGCTAAACTGTCATTTTAGACACACTTTCGGTAGCCCCCTGGTTCATTCGGCCAGTGAGTTTCTCCACTGTAGCATGTCGATCGGCCTTCACGCACCTACGAAGCCGGTGTTCGCCTCTCACATCAATGGCACGTTGTGCTCCGCAGGTTTCAAGTCACGTCGCTTATTCGCAATGGTGCCATTTCTCCAATCACGTTGCACTTTAACTACAGCAGCACACGAACAGTTCACAAACTGCGCTGTTTCAGAAATATTGGCATCCTTGGCCCGAAAGTCGATAATAGTCCCTTTTTGCAAATCTGATAAATCTCTCCTTTTATCCATGACAGCAAAGAGTGATATGTTTTCAGATTGCCTATAACACACGTAACATACCCTCCAAGTCAGCTCACGACACTGGCTATTGACCTCAAAAGCAGGATGTGGTCACAATAATGTGACTCGACTGTGTATGTACAAAAAAAAAAAAAAAAGATTTAAACACATTTACGAAAAGCTTCCTCTCAACCGTCCCTTTTACTGTCCAAGTTGATCTACATATTACGATATTTTTTATTTTACCTGATTAAATTTTGGCAATTTAAGTTCATTTTTATTTAACGAATTTTCTTTATAACATAGTTTTCAAGTGGGACGATGGGACTTAGTTAAATAGAGACTTAACTATAGTTGGATTGCTGATAAGTTCAAGATAGGGAATAACAGTCCTATTACTGTATTACCCAGATCCTATTAATGAGTATCACTGATTCCAACTCAAAAGTGCCGCCCCGGTGGCGCAGTGGTCTAAGGTGCTGGCCTCTGATCATTCGTCCGTAAGGGGTCCGGGTTCGAATCCCGGTCAGGCATGGATGTTGTGTTTGTCTTACGGCACTGGCTCTCTCCCTTCCCTGGAACCAGTGACCCTAAATTAGGGACGGGTGACTGCTTATAGCCCATTGAGTTGCTCACGGTGGTCGTTAAACCTCCAATCAAAAAAAAAAAAAATCAAAAGTTTGGTTTAAACACTGATCTTACAGAGTTCCAAGGCAAGGAACCCTGTAAGTACAGTATTTGAACCCAACTTGTGATCGTCACTAAGATGTTCGCAGATTCAGTAGACGTCACGTCTATACTCACTTAGCGAACGCCAAGAGGGTAGAAGTGCGTAGACGTCGCGTCTACTCACTTTACTAGCTTAGCGGAAATAGGGGAATGTTACATGCGAACTCTCTCCGACCAATCCAATCCCCCTTCTTGGACGTCAAGCGGGTAGAAGTGTGTAGACGTCGCGTCGACTCACTTCTACTAGCTTAGCGGGAATGGGTGAATGTTACATGCGAACTCTCTCCGACCAATCTAATCCCCCCTTCTTGGATATTGCTGCTGGTCTGCAAGGGTCCGCTTTCCAGTTTTCTTTCCCCATACAGGGCTATAGCCAAACATGAGAGAGAACTCTGCCTGCCATTGTTGATGTACACATAATTCTTGGCTATGTCGCGTTCAGGAGTTATTTTCTCTTTCGGGGTTTAACTCGACTATGAGAATTGTCAACCACTGCTTTTTTTACTTCCACTATGCTTTCCGTGGCTATTATGTTATCACGCAGCTGAATGCAGATCATGCTGGCACCAAGAAACATTACGATTTTATGAGGCAATTATTTTCCCTAATTCTTGTTTAAGCAAGCCAAGTCACCATTTCTTTTTCGGGGCTGTTCAACTATTTGCAGGCCCCTGGTTTATCGAGTTGCGTTTTTCGAGGGATGTCATATCACTTAAGCACCCCGGTCAAACAATTACGGAATGCTGTCATCCGGAGGAACAGTTGGAAACTGGTCAAGCAGAGAAAAATGCGTGTATATAATGGAATGGAAAGTATTGTATGTTACTTGTTACTTTTTCAGCCTTGTAAGACGTGCATGCCTAATCAGTTTTATTGTTGCTTAGGTAACGTAACAGAGGGGCAAAGGGAGCTATAATCTTTGGTCGTGAACATGGTCATTTGCTGAGGGAGGTGACGACATTCGTTGGCGTGTCCAAGACCACAGTCAGTAGTGTTCTTTTAGCGTGGAAGGAGTTGGCCAGAGACAATTCCCGTTGGATCAGCTGCGGCAAGAAAAACCATCATGAGCAACCGTGATCGTCGACATCTGGGGCCATTATCAACCGCAAAACGTTTCCAAACACGGCAGGAATAGATTCAAGTGTACAATGCGGGACTCAGTCAGCCTGTTTCCGAACGCACGCTTCGACGAGAACTGCATGGTGTAGGAATATTAAGTCGTGTAGTTAGAGTACGCCCCAAGCTGTCTGTTATACACAAGAAAAAGCGGCTGGAATGGGCGAGAGAACACCAACACTAGACCACAGAGCAGTGGCGACGTATCATCTGGTCGGACGAATCCAGGTTCTGCCTGTATTCCAACGATGGTCGATCCAGGGTCATGCTGAAGGCCGGAGAAGCCTTCAACACAGAGAGTGTGCAAAGGGCTGTACAGAACGGGGGTGGAAGTGTCATGTTTTGGGGGTGTATATCCAGTGCTGGTGTGGTCCCTTAGTTCACATATCTAAAGGCATGAAAGCGGTGGACTACGTGAAACTGTTGGATAACGAGGTGTTGCCATACATCCAATTCCTCCAAGATGCCGCCATTCCATTCCACGTTACCAAGACGACAACTGCACTGTCCACAGAGCTACCATTGTGTAGGATTGGTTTGCAGAACATGAGGTCGACGTCCCTCATCTAACCTGGCCCGCCAATTCGCCTGATCTCAATGTTATAGAGAAAATTTGGGACATGCTCGAACGGGCCGTTAAGAAGAGACAACAACACCCTCCCAATTTGATTGCTCTGCAGGACCAGTTGTTCACGGCGTGGGGCAAACTGGTTATTAATGTCATCCGCTCCCATATTGACAGCATGCCAAAGAAAATCAAGGCTGTGCTTCGAGCTCGTGGTGATGTAACCCCATATTAACCAATAAAATGAGTATTCCATAATTTTTTGTCCGGTGTGCTTATTTCTGCACGCGTGCTCTTTACGACGTTTGCCTACACAACTGTCTTTCTCTTCCCTTCGTTTCCGTCGCTCTGCTGTCTGTTAAAAAACAAAAAAGAGAAAAACACTGTAAATTTGAAATACGACTATGGTATTGCCTAACCCCTAAAATTCCTACCTGGGACACTAGACGCCTAGTTTTCTTTTTATCTTTTGATTGTAGGTTTAACGACCACCGTGAGCAACTGAATGGGTTATAAGCAGTTGGCCGTCCCAAATTTGGGATTATTGACTCCAGGGAAGGAAGAGAGCCAGTGCCGAAAAACAAACACAACATCCATGCCACAACCGTGATTCGAACCTGGACCCATGTCGGACGAATGATGAGAAGACAGCGCTTAGACCACTGTGCCACTGGGATGGCCTAGACGCCTTAGCTGTTTGTTTATATCACGACTTCATTTGCTGACGACACCAGAGATGGAAACGGGCAGCGATTCGAGAATTTCTTTCTGGTCAAACGGGTTGTGTGAAAGTGTTCCTGACCAGATATCGACCTAGTCTTATTTCCGTTTTTTTTTATTTAAAAATAAAAAATACTTCAAAGGAAAATTGCGTACTGTGGAATTTTGCGCTGAATACTGGAGCCAGCGGAGTGAAAAATTATTTATCATACAAAAGTGAAAAATGATTTATCATACAGGAGTGAAAAATGATTTATCATACAGGAGTGAAAAATGATTTATCATACAGAAGTGAAAAATGATTTATCATACAGGAGTGAAAAATGATTTATCATACAGAAGTGAAAAATGATTTATCATACAGGAGTGAAAAATGATTTATCATACAGAAGTAAAAAATGATTTATCATACAGAAGTGACAAATGATTTATCATACAGAAGTGAAAAATGATTTATCATACAAAAGTGAAAAATGATTTATCATACAAAGAAGATATCCACTGACTAACGATACGATGCAAACGCTAGACTCACTAACACCATATATCGTAAAATAATGATACTTCGCGTTTATTTGCAGTGCGATTGTCCGAACAAAGTACAGTCAAACGCCAATCGCCTGCTCCTCTTGTGATTCACTTTCCCACACCCCGCGTGTCACATGGTAAGTGTGAGAGTAACTTTTCACATCGCATATTTTGCATTGGGCATTCAGAGATTTTCGTTTTACGTGCTAACATCCCGTTCCATTGCATCACGGGTTGGAATTAATGGCTTATTTGTTAATGTGGATAAATTTAATATTATGGAGATAGGTGCTAACATCCCGTTCCATTGCATCACGGGTTGGAATTAATGGCTTATTTGTTAATATGGATAAATTTAATATTATGGAGATTGAAAAAAGCGGCGAAGCCAAAAAATACGTGTCTGTTGAAAACTAAAATGAGTAAGAATGAATGGTGGAAGTTGTTTCGTCTCACTAAGAAATCAGAATATATTTCAAAGCTACACCAATTTCTACAAGCCTGTGAAAAGTTCAAAGTTTCCAACTAGCCGACTATGACCCTGCTCATCCACACGCTGTTGTCCACGGCAGTTGACCCTTACAGGGATGGTTTTACCGTATTCGATGTACTCACGGTGCACCCGTAACGCAGTGGCTCGTGAAAATCCCAGTGCCTGCACGACTTCCGAGATGGGGTGATCCATTAGCCCGGCCTCGTCTTACCCATACTGCGTTCCGACTCTTACTCATTCACAAGAGAGCATTTGTCATTTTCATGTAGGACTTCCGTCCACAGGGAGTAGAGTTTAGGTCCCAGCCACCTACAGCGAGATCGCCTTTTGGGCAGGACACAGAAACGGAAGGAATGAGAGCAAGTCTAGCGACTTTTGACAGAACATTTTGTATTGAGATTAGAGTACAGTAGATGGCGCCACCGTACAAGTACGATATTGCACATAGATGGGTGAGAGAATTTCAGGGAGGACATAGGAAAGGATACCCATTTAACCAGTGGGTCCAGCCTGGGGGCCGTCACTTTACGTGCTCGTCCGATGCACGGCGGATATATTCAGCGATTGTTAGTAAATCACACCATCTCTGAAAGATCAGCCCAGGCTTGAACCTGGGGACCCAGCATCGATAGCCTGAAACACTAACTACTAAGCCATCCGCGGCTTTCTTACTGATTCCCGTCGCATCATTCCTTATATTGTCGGATCGCTGCATACGTCATGTCGTTTCCGTTTACAGGGCCGCCAACAGCGCCACATTTGTATAACGCCAGCTGTCTCTAAATCAATAGCACTTCAGTGTATATTTCTAATATACTGCTTATGAAATTTCACATATGCTGTTTAAAGTGTTTAGAATAAGATAAAAGAACTCCACCGGTACTCATGTACTTAGTCTTAAGATGAACGCCTTAAAAATAAATCTTTATATTTTAAAGTTTACCTGTGTTCCTCCATCTATTCTCAAATAATCTTAAAGTAAATTTTAAGGTTATCACAGCAATCAATTTCTGTATACTTCTCTTTTTAAATTAATTTCTAAGTGGAATATGGATGGGCGTGGTACACCCATAGCTGTTCCATATAAAACACAATGCAATGTACATGTGTCGAACCTAAGCTCGGAGACCCTGAAATAGGGAAACCTACCTTATTGCTGACGCGACTAGACAAAATTTGGGGATGGTTTGTTATACAGATTTTTGGGTGCTTCACATAATCTCACTATGGCGAATAAGACATAGTAGTGTTTCGCGGAACCCATTAGTAAAGGGCGCGGTTATATCCCAAAGCAAATTTAAATCTGTAGTAATCGTAAAATCACCTCATAAAATATTAAAATAAAAACGAAAGAATAAGGTACATTATGACAGAAGTTCTGAACGCAGGTACACTCACGGGCAATGAAATTTACGAACCTTTGAAGAAAACATGCTACAACCGCGAAACTTTGCAAATGGCTAGAGTGCGTGCTGGTATGCAAATGATCCATGTTTGGTGCTAGTGGGCATGACCGCACACCCTGTGGTGGCGCTACAAGCACGAACTGGCAGCCTTATAAACCGGCGTGTAGTGGATGCCTCATGAAAGCGAAAAGCACTGGCCGACGCAAGCTAGAGTACAGAGTGACAAGAATGCCATGTAGATGCCAGAGACGTCGATTTACGCAATTTACGGACTTTGAGAGAGGCTTGATCATCGGGTTGAAAACCGTAGGGTGGCCGGCGTGCCGTATAGCCAGCTACGTGGATCGTTCCGATCATACGGTCCGACTGTATTGGAAGCAATGCACACGTGACGGCCTTCCCACACGGCGGAGCGGCTCTGTAGGGCCAGGAGGGCCACCGGTAGAGAGGATCGACGGAAATTGCGCCAAGCACGAACGGATCCAACAAGAACCGGGTCCACTATACAGGCAGATGTAGTGGCTCCTGTGTGCTCATGAACCATTTCTCGACGCATCGCGGACGCGAATATGCGGTCCCAGCGCCCCTTGCGTTTAATACCATTAAGACCGGAACATCGCTGCCTCCGTGTGCAGTGGTATCAGGCCAGAGCGACGTGGAACGCCACAGAATGGTGACGTGTGGTGTTTAGCGATTAGTGCCGTTTCTGTTTGGGGACAGATGGTCATCGTGTCCGGGTGTGGAGGTCCCCGGGTCAACGGCACAATTCTAACCTCGCTATTGAGCGCCATACCTCCCCCACTGCAGGCATTATGGTCTCGGGGAGCCATTGCCTACTATACCCGATCAGCTCTAGTAGTTGGTGCGTGGATCATTCACGGGCCAGCGGTATGTGTGGATGTGATCGTACGGCTTATAACGAAGTAAATTTCTCCGTCATGTTTGGTCCACGCCGATGATCGAACCCGAGTCCGCTTATTCGGGAACAAGTCGCTCTACCAATTGAGCTACGCAGACGTTCATTCTCGCTGCTATTTGCCTTTATGTCGTGTGCGTCCTGCGGGGCAGGCACGTAACATATCACCCCCGCGAGAGAGGGCCGGGACCATGGCCCACGGGTTAGCCGGGACCATGGTTCGCTGTAGGCAGTCATCCGCTGTAGAACGTGCACTTGAGAACTTCCTGTCAATCTGGTGTGTGGAATGCAACATCACGCACATTTATTTTTCGGAGCGCTGAAAAACGGATTCTCTTATTTTTCCTGTCTCGCGGTGTGGAAAGAACATCCTACCATCACGAGAACTTTAACGGTCGGGTCATCCGAGAAGTTCGGGCGCCATTATAACGAAGTAAATTTCTCCGTCATTTTTGGTCCACTCCTGGGGATCGAACCCGAGTCCGCTTATTCCGGAACAAGTCGCTCTACCAACTGAGCTACGCAGAAGTTCGTCTCGCTGCTATCTGCTTTTATGTCGTGTGCGTCGTGCGGGAAAGGCACATCACAGGCCCCATGTGCTCCCATTCCTGAACGGGATTCGAGCTGCGCTATACCGGTAGGATTATGCCCACCCGCACACGGCTCGGGTTGCCTAGGACTCCCTACGTCATGTCCAGACACTTCCATGGGAAGCCCGGCGACCGGACATGTCCCCTATCGAACATGTGTGGGACCAGTTGAAACCCCGGCTGCCACTATGCCGCGCTATCCGGGATTTGGAGCACACCGTCCAACACGTGTGGACCAGTCTGCCATAGGAAAACATCAAGCGTCTGTTCGCCTCCATGTCGGACCGTCTTGCAGCGTGTATCGCCGTACCAGGCGGTGAGACGCGCTATTGAAGATGACCGGACTGCGTGCCACAGATCCATCTGTAGTTGTCCTGCATCTGTGGTTTTGCCATCATGTGTATCATTCATCTGTATCATTAAGTCCTTAAAATTTCAGTTCAGTTTTTTGTGCGCAACTTTCATTGTCCGTGACTGTATTTAGTTAAAAATGGCGAAATAAGCCTTAAATTTCAAAGAGTAAAAAAGGGTGTTGTGTAACAGCTCCTTTAATGACTGCGTTGTATACATGCGCCTGCGTAGCCTGCGCCTGCGTAGCCTTGTATGCCCGAGAAAAGGCTGCAACAAAACTCCACGTAACATATTCCTTTCACACTAATAACTATACGACGAAAGAGTAAAAAGAAGTTCTGTAATGAGTAGTTATTCCTAGAAACACATTTTAAAAAGTGTCCGACCCCGATAGCTCGAACAGTAATCTGGACCTACATATTAATTTAATGATTCTCCGTAGATATGTTTTCAACGGACGCAGTAAAATTTGTATATAATTAAAAAAACGTTTAATCCAAGCAGGGAGAATTTAACGTATTGGAAATTAAGAATTTCTGGTTCGGTGACATATTACACATACACCAATGAGCAATTCCACTATGACCACCACCAGGCAAGAAAAATTAACGCGCTTGGAGACCGAACGGTGGCCCTGGTGAAGTTCACAGAGCAGTATATATACAACACGAGAACCGGTTTTCGGTTTGTACATTGTTTGCAGGCAGAATGAGAAAAGCTGCCGACTGATCGGAGTTTGATAAAAGACAAATTGTGATGGGGCTCCTAAAACTACGATATCTGAAACGAAGAGACTTGTTCATGTGCCGCTCTAGTGAGTACGTATGAAAAGTGGTGCACAGATGGGCAGATGACGAACCGTCGTCCAACCGTATTTCGTCCGCAGCTTACTCATGCCAGAGGGGAGCGGAGACTGTCGCGCATTGTTCGCATCGGCCGCAGGGCCACAGTGCAACTGATCACCCGCAGCTACAACAGTGGTGATAATAATAATAATAATATTAATGTGTCACAGCACACAGTACATCGCAGCCTTCAGCGCATGGGCCTCCGTAGCCGAAAACCTAGCCATATCCCCATGACCATTGCTCGTCACCGACCACAACGTATGAAATGGGCCCAAGATCATCGAGATTGGACCGTGAATGATTGGAAGACAGTGGCCTGGTCTGACGAATCAAAATTACTGGTGCATCACGGAGACAGCCGAGTGCGGATACGCTGATTACCAACGGATACTATGGCACCTGGACTCACGACTGGGCAGAAACACGCCGACAGCGGCGGCGGTGTTATGCTGTGGGCGATGTTTTCTTGGGACACTTTAGAACCCATTATCCCAATAGCACAATCCCTGACAGCTGTCAAGTATCTGAACATCGTTTCGGACCAAGTTCACCCATTCATGGCAACTGTGTTCCCTGCTGGTGATGGCCACACCTTGACGATTCTGCCACACTGCCAGAATCGTTAAGGTGTAGTTCGATTAACATGCTGCTAACTTTCTGTTAATGCTCTGGCCTCCAAATTCACCTGACATGAACTCAATCGAATATTTGCGGTTTTACTTGGAAAAGCGGGTTCACGCTAAATCCCCACCATCCCGAAATCCACAGGAACTGAAGGATCTACTGTTGGCATTATGGTACCAGATCCCCCAGGATACCTATCGTCACCTCATCGAATCGATGCTTGTCCGTGTGGCAGCTGTGTTGTGGGCTAAAAGGGTTCGCACAGCTTATTGTATGGATGGTCATAATGTAATGTCTCATCGGTATAAGTGGGAAAAACATATAAGTGTGAGAAACATGTACGTGATAACAGTATAAACGGAGTTGTACTTTATGTATGCAGATGTGTTGAAAATGTAACACCAAAAAACACCTGAGACATTGAAGTGATACTTATAGTTTACATTGCATGTGATGCCTGTAGGAGTTAGAGATGTGGAACACGCAATACTCAGTACTTTGTATACCGGTCACGATCGGCGATAATGGCTCGTATGGCGCGGCATCGAATGGAATAGGTTTTGAATGTCGAACGGCAGAATTATTATCTCGATCCGTACCAAGAGTTTAACTTGTGTATTTTGTAGCTGGGGCCTGACGGGACAATCATCGTGGGACCATATCCCACACTTGTTCTCGAGCGACAAATTAGATGAACGCTCTGTCTAAGGATGAAGTGAAACATATTTGGCATTCCGAAGCTATAAAATATTCCGCGCCATATGTTTGTTAGACATCGTCCTATTAAAAGATGGCAACGAGGACAATCACAGGTACCATAACACTTCAGCCTCTCTTACTGAATAAATAAATCCATCGCTCTTTCCACTTTAAGCAACGCACAACAACCAAAAAATTGTTATTCGGTCGCCGTCGGGGAATTGAATCCCGAATCTCTCGATATCTAGCCGAGCGCGTTACCCTTACACTACAGCTGCCAACAATTCACGGCGCTATGGATGTAGACGTTTCAGTAGCTAGCCCATCTTACGGATTTATGATGTCAGATGCTGACTGAAAAGGAAAACCACACATAGCGTAAGGTGGGCTCAGCTACTGAGACGTCTCCATTTATGCCAGCCCATCTTAGCTACTGAGACGTCTCCATCTATAGCTGAGCCCATCTTACGGATTTAGGATGCCAGATGCTGACTGAAAGAGAAAACCACACATAGCGCCGTGAATTGTTGGCGGCTGTGGGGTAAGGCTAACGCGCTCGGCTAGATACGAGGAATTCGGGATTCAATTCCTTAACGGCGGCCGAATAGCAATTTTTCGGTTGCTGGGCGTTGCTTAACGTGGGAAGAGCGATGGATTTATTTATTCAACTGCCGCCACGCATTTAGAAAATTTTCACTCTCTTACTTAAGCGATGTACATCAGGATGGTCTAGTTTCCTGCCATGAGTTGGAGGAGGAAACACGATGGAACCAAAAAACATCCCACACAAGAACGCCTGGGGTTGGTACTGCATGACGCGGCATGATGCATGTCTCCAGCAGCCGTTCACCACTGTGAGGATACGCTCAGCATGTGTCATATGAGGATACGCTCAGCATGTGTCATATGAGGATACGCTCAGCATGTGTCATTAGGTGCAACCGCGAATCTTCGAAAAACATTGTGCGCCACCATTCATAAAGCTCTTTGCCCCATCACAGAAGTTGGCGTTTGAGTTTTATTGTGGTGGGAAATCATAGTAACAGATGGCTGTTCACTAGGATTATCCAAAGGAACCGTCGTCAGACAGATCTTCGAGTCAAACTTTGATGTGGAAAGCCCCTCCACTGTAGTACTATCGGCCTGGATGTAGATTTTTGATTCCCAAAGCCGTACGGTGAATGACGACTTTCCTGCCGATCTTTGTTCGGTGAGTCACATGTCCCTCATCTCGGTGTGTAAGACATTCCTCTCCACACTTACCACACTTTCGCAATAATGTGCTCGCGTTTCGTCCAACAGAAGTTGCTATGCCGCTTAAGAAAAAGCTGGCTTCTCAATCGGACTCTCTGAACGTCCTTCATCTCTAAGAACAGGTCCCGACTGCTGCAGCGGGGCTTACTACGTTACTTCCACCAGCTTACCGCCACAATTTTCGCGAGTCGGATATAGCAACATTCCCTGAGAGTCATGCCCTTCGTATTTCCTGCGGGGCCAGCTACGAGACTGTGGCTTGCACAAATTATTTGCATGTGCGTTGTTGTTGTAAACAATTCCACCTTCTCATTTTTCTCACGCATTCCGGGAGTTCCAGTTCGATCGCACACGTTTTTCGTGGTGTTTCATTTTGAACAAACATCAGTGTACTGATAAAACGTCAGATATTTTACCTGACCTATACCATCCGTCGCCCATCTCAATTTCTCTGTCTGGCTACGGCTTTTCATGTAATACACTGTTTGCAAAAAACAACAACAATGAAACACCAGGAGGGAATGATCCATAACGATCCGATTGAGGTGAACTTTGGTATGTGCAATGCACATTAATAAAAAAGGAAATAACTGGAATTTCAAAGCGATTGGGCCACTTATTCGTATAAAACAGCTACACGAGTGAAACAAGTCATTATGTCGTTCCACTAGCTTTGGCTCGGGTAGAAGCGATTACCAGGCGTGACACAGACGCATACAGTTAACGTATACACCCCTGAAGTATTGCATGCCAGATGTTGTAAAAATTACGGGCCAGTTCACAGACATACTGGGCTAGGCGTACATGGCGTCCCATCATGTCTCAAACATGTTCGATCGGTCAGAGGTCGTGCTGGCTTTCGAAGGGTGTCCACATCACGGACGCTGGCCTGGGAGAGCCGTGCAGTGTGTGGCCGGGCATGATCGTATTTAAAAGTGTGTCGGTGATGCTGCAACTTTAATAGCAACACAACATCTCGTTGAGTGCCATCAACGTAATCATGAAACGCATATAGCGTATTAAATCCGTTTATTTTTGTGATGTAGTCAGCACAAAGATTAGCCAAGCTTTCGCATTCCACTGGGAGGCTTTCTCAAGGCAATGAAAAAGCCTCCCAGTGGAGTGCGAAAGCTTGGCGAATCTTTGTGCTGACTAAACCACAAAAATAAACGGATTTAACACGCTGTGTGTGTTTCATGATTATTCAAGTCTGGTTTAGTTAAAATAAAGTTGTCATCAACGTGTCGTTGAGCCTTAAGAGTGGTACGAAAGACCACGAAGGATTACCGGATATATTCTTGGAAATGGATCCCCTAACTTTCATTCATTGCGACGAGCCATGTGTCGTACCACAGTAAAAGAAGGAAGGGTGCGGAGGTCGGATTGTCACCAGACACGTATGCGCAGGTCATCAGTTCCAAGTGCAAACGGTGACTCAACAGTGAAGACCTTCAGACAGCATGACGTCACTAGACATTGCCGCACGTTGGTCGTGCTCGACATCAATGCAACCGGTGCCGGTGATGCTCTTTGTTCAGTGGTAAGCGGGGAGTGGCCTCCTCGAATGTAATTCCCGTGACACAAATCGTCTGGCAACGATTCGGATGGCCACTTTTGTACCTGCAGACGACTCAACATAGTAAAGAATGGAGGAGAGAATCGAATTCGGTTCTTTTTGTGTGACTCTCACAATTGCTCGATCCTCGCGTTTTAACATTTCCCAATGCCGTTCACTGCCGGCGTTCCGCTAAGATCTAACTTGGTAGAGCCATTGGCGCAAACATCGTCCGATCGCCGCGTCGCTGCTACTCAAATGCCGGGCTGTACGGAGACTTGATAATCCGGTCACGCTCACACAAATTATACGTCCTCTCACAAACTTCCTGAACTGCCAGTTATTGTGCACAGATCCAACGTCGAGGTATTCTCACACTCTCCGGAGCTTAATGCAACTGCAATAACAATCGTCCCTGCGTGCGGGCTTTGTCTTCATATATCCTCTTTCACGCGTAGATTCCATGCGCTGTGCAGGGTAGGGATACTATTTCTTTACTGGTCGTTATTTTTAATCATTTAAAGGAGTGAGAGTTCTCTGTTACAGCAGTTTTAAATATAATGTTTGGATCCTGATTTAATTTTTACAGATAGTCTAAACAAACGCGTCCTCGGAAAATTGATGAGTGAGATCCAGAGATTTTCGAAATGATTGTCAGCAGGAATTTAAAGTAATTACCGATATACCATGTCTCGCAGAAACCATGTGGAGAATCTAAAACCTAGAGAAGATACAGAATTTTTTGTTGTAAGAGTAGCAGGAAATGCTATTGCTGTAACTAATTCCCAAATTCAAATATATTAAAGTTTTTTCCCGTTTGACCTTATGTCTTAGAAGGAGGTAAGAAAAACGTTTCTACTCTGATTATGATATTAAAAACTGTACAGAAATTCGTGACCAAATCTTTCTAAGACGAAAAGGGAATTTAAGGCTCAATTTATTGCGTGCAAAATAGATGGAATTGGGTCTGGCCTGGGCCTACCATTTTTGTTCTCAACAGCATTACCGGACACCCAATTTAATAAACTGAAGTGCGTCATCTCCACTGATGTCAAGCCACCAGTAATTTCTACATGTATTTACAGTCCAGGATTACATCACTGGACTTTGGTAAATGTGATAAATTATTCATGTTTTTGTAAAATTAATTACATTAACCTGTTATTATGAAAAATAACCAACATTCTCTGGTTAAATTGAAAAATCTCACGCTTCTGCAAATTTTCAACCTGTCTCAGTCGCACGTAATGCCGCACGCGTCTAGTTACGTGCGTTCACGTCATTTCAGATCCAGCGTTCATTGAAAGCGGACGTGTGCTGTTGTCTTGCTATGGAATCTGATCATTTTAGCACAATGGAAATTCGTTTCAATAAAAGTTATTGCATGCTTTCATGAATAAAAAGGAAAACTGTGGAATCATGAGTAAATAAGGATGCCAGTGCTTGATTGAGAAAGTACGGGACTCAAAATCCAAAGCCACTGGAAAAAACCAGAGGGTTATCAACGACTAAAGCGGTACGACATTATGAACTTGGGTTATAGTGAAAAGTTCAATGATGCGTCATCATCAATCCGATATTATGTGCATACAGAGAAGATCTTCAACATAATTCACGGGAGTCACTTGACCATTGGACATGGGGGAACAGCAAGAGTTATGAAAGAACTGCAGAAAAAAATACAATAAAACATATCTCAAGAACAAGCAACGATGTGCTTGACGTTATGTGAAACCTGTCGAGAAAAATCAAAAGTGCCATAAAGGGACTTATAGTGCATCCAATGGTTTTTAAAGAGATAAACTCAAGTTGCCAGGTCGATTTAATTGACACGTAGACGCAACCCGACTACAAAAAATTCATTCTCGTGTACAAGGATCATTTTGCAAAATTTGTACAGTTGCGGCCATTGAAAACTAAAAGAGCAGAGGAAGTGACGCATACCTTGGTTGATATTTTCACTATATTTGACGCTCCCAGAATACTACAAAGCGACAATGGCCGTGAATTCTGCAACCACATGATTCAAGAAGTTTGTGCAATATGGGGCGAATTAAAAATAGTTCATAGGAAGCCAAGACATAGTCAGTCGTGAGGATCTTTGGAGCGTACTAATCAGGATATTGAAAACATGCTAACGACTTGGACAGAAATAAAACGAACTCCACACTCATCTGAGGGTTTGGGGTTTGTTCAATTCATGAAGAATAGAGCTCATCATCCGTGCTTAAACTGCAGCCCATATGAAGCCATGTTTGGGACACGAGAAAAATTGGCATTATAACTTCATCACTTTCTACTAATACCATTGGAAACCTGCAATACGAAAAAGATCTCGAAGCCTTAATCGACTCTTCGCCGGGTGTTCTGGTAAAAGATAAGGAAGACAGGCAAGTAAAGAAAGGCGACGAGGCAGTTGGACAAAAATATATCGGCGACGACGAACATAGACAAGTAGAGGACCGAGACAGAGCTATGGAGGGCAATTCAAGGAATAATGTTATTACTGAAAAGATCAACAATATTAAGAAAAAGAGAGATGATGTCAGAAGTGCATTGCAGTCTCAGGCAAAGAAGACGAGGCAAAAATGTCTAGCGGAACGTTTCCAAGATGAAATTCATCGTGTTTCTAAGATTAAGATTAAAGTCATCGTGACTTTCGCACCATTGGTACAGTGGTCTAAGCGCTGGCTTCTGATCATTCGCATGAGAAGAGCCCGGGTTCGAATCCCGATGAGGCCGGTGGATCCTCCACGAGCGGCGATTACAGCTGCGACCCTCCGGGGCATACTCTCAACCAGGCGTTGTACGACGGCTAGCGGTATTTTCTTCCACTCGGCATGGAGAAGACAGGTCAGTTCCTTCACCGACTTCGGACGGTAGGGGCACCCCTTAAGTCGACGCTCCAAATCGTCCCAGAGGTGCTCCATAGAGTTAAGGTCTGGGCTGTGCGTAGGCCAGTCCATTCGATTAACCCCGATGTCACCATACCAAGCCATGGTGGACCTCGCAACATGAAAGGTGGCATTGTCATCCTGAAAGTAACATGGGTCCACCCCGTAAAACTGCCACAACGTAGGAAGCGCATGGTCGACCAAAATGGTGCAGCAGGTCTCGGCGTTGAGCCTACCAGGAATTGCGACTAAGGGTCCCGTGACATACCAGGAGAAACATCCCATAGTATAATTCCACCGCCGCCGAACTTCATACTTGGCACAATACATTCGGGCAGGAGGCGTTCTCCAGGCAGACGCCAAACCCAGACCCTGCCATCCGAACGGTAGAGGGCGAACCTTGACTCGTCGCTTCAGAGAACTTGTTTCCACTGTTCAACGGTCCACTGTCGACGTTCTTTGCACCACGTTAGCCGAGCAGCGGTATTGGACTTGGTGATCAAAGGCTTGTGGGCGGCAGCACGTACATGATAACCAAGCAGATGGGCTTCCTTACGGATGGTATTCATCGAATGAACACTCCCGGATGCCTGTTGAAACTCCTTGCGGATGTGACCCATCGATTCGGTGCGGTTCTTTCGAATTTCTCTGGCCAGCACCCGTCGGTCTCAAACTCCCAGTTTTGTGGGTCTGCCGGGTTGGGTCACATTCCGACAGTCACCTCTCATCTTCCACTTGCCAATCACGTAGGCCATTGTCAATTTTGGGTACTTCAACTCGCTGAATATGTCACGTATGGATCGGACATTTCTGTGATAATCGACGATTACACCTTTCTTGAAATCAGAGAGCTCCGAACTGCGTGGCACCTTGCATGCGACTGGTTGCGTTGTTGTTTCCCACACGATATTTAACGGCGGCGGCCGTTACGTGTATCAGGACCGCAGATATCGTCGATTGCAGGGGTATCTAATTACTTGTTGGTAAATAGTGTATAAGCCAAAGGGAAAATACACTGCAAGGACTACATAACAAATTAGTTGTTCTAAAAATATAAGTTAACCCGCTTTGCCACTTTACGAATAAATAAGAAAGTGAAAATTTACATTTGGACTAGAAATCTGTCTGATCATACGTCAGCTACGTAAATCATTTATTATTCCAAGCGGTCTTAAATTGTTTTGAAGTGTGATCTGAATCAAATACATCTAGTGTGGAGATTTAAGCCTAAAGTAAATATCACTACCATACATGGAAATTATTTCTCTAATTTAACATACATAAGAGAGAAATATGAATATAATATATGCGTGGGTGTGAGCGTGTTCCAACAGAGCTTAAAACAGTTCAAACATTATTCAAAATGTGAATTGAATGCATTTATTTCATCAGATATTGCAAAAGATGTGGTAAAATCAATTTGCTCCAGAGCGAGAGCTATACTTCAGCTTTACCAGGATTACATGAATTTCAGGGGTGTGACGTTTTCGCTAGTGTTTTCATTCATCTTAAGATTTTTTTCAGCTGCATAGATTTATATTTCCTCCGTGCTACTGCATTATAAAATAATCATGTACTCTGGGCAATCATTTCACGTGTGTAATGTATCATTTCAGATGCATCGGTTTAACACTTCATTCCTTCCGGCTCCAAAATATACAAAAATCATTATGTTCTTCCCGATCGCCTGCATTATCATTCACTTTGAAAAGAATTGAGAACTTAAACATGAATGTCTCCATTATCAGAATTATCTTATCCAGAGAACCTTCCATGTAAATGATACACTTCTTCACAAAAAAAAGGAGAAAGCATGTTTAATTCCAGACCTCCGAAGACAAAGAACGATGGAACTAAAGTGACAAAATCTTTATTCCTCCACATTTCAATTGTTTTCCTTACTTTTACGAGGAATTTAAATTCACTTCGTACCCTCATTTAGTACTTTAATATTTTGCCTCCTTAACATAATCCCGATATATTTTTAACGAACTTAGTCTCACACTTAACTGTGTCGCGGATTTTTGCTGGAATAAAGATGTTTCTCTGTTTTTTGTTTTTTTAAATATTGTGTATCTTATATTTCTACCTTTTATTTAATTTGTGAAAATCATCGTTAGAAATTTCCTTACACTTATTTTAAATTTTATTGTTTCTTACTGAATGTTAAAAAATAAGTAATGGGTTGTGTTAAATCATTTCCAAAAGTAGATCTAAAAAAAGTTTTCCGTCACGCTTTCGGTTTTCTTGAGCTTTATCCACCTATATAAATTTGTGTTTTGTTCAGGAATCAGGTGATCTTTTCCGTAATGTAATTTTTTGAGTGAGTTTCTAAATTTTGCAAACGTATCTTAATTGCATATTTTTTGCGACGGATTTTAATTTATACTGTAATTACTGCTCAACTGATTAATCCAATTATGGAATAATTGCGCGTGTTTGTTTTATCATTATGTTTTTTTCAGAAAAAAAATTATACGACAAAGAATTTTATGTTAAGCGAACCATAGCGAATTATTTCAATGTGTTTCCATTTTTTGCGCAGGTTCTTTGTTTGGATATTATTTTTTCTTAATCCTCATATCAAAAATTTTTCTAATTAATTTATAATGGACTCAGAAATTTGAACTCCTGTATAAAAATTCTATGAGATGATATTTTTTGTTTCATACGTATTAGCATTTTTTCCAAATATTTAACCGTTAACATCTTCAAAACTGCCAGCGTTAGGTGCTCTTTTAAGGTAAAGTGAATATTATCTGTAAAAAAAGTCCCTAAAGGCTTTAGATCTAATTTTTATTTTAATATTTCATTACTTTCTTGAATTAGATATTTTGTTATACTAACGGCTACGGCTTAACCAGCCAATTGGGGATAAAAAAAATGGCGAAGAAACCCTCGTGATAAAACAACACTTCTTCTCACGCCTGATAAATATGACATAGATATGCCGAGATACACTCTGTATCATTAAAATTGCAACACCATGGTTTAAAAACATCGGAAGCTGTTCAAAATCAGCTAGCGGGTAGTTGATTCCAGGTATAAAAAGGGTTAAACAAGAAAGATGACACCTGGTAAACATAATCGGGAAAATATCGAGCACATTGGAAGGTTGAGAGGTGATGAGGAGGTAGTTTCTGAAGTTACTATTGGTTCCGCCAGCAGCAGAACCAATAGTAACTTCGGGAGCTTTCAAGATTATTTCTCTCTGCGTGTAAATAAATAGTACGAATGGCGGACATAAGCAAGTTCAACTCTCGCGCAGTCTTTATTTCATTCACCACGATCGAAATGCTTAACAAAGTCCAGTTTTACGCTACGCGTAACACCGTTACGAGCCCTCTTACGCTTCTCTGATACTTTAAGACACATTTTAATAACGGACGTACAAAATAAACAGAGATAATGCACAGATGCTCACAAAAACAGTTCAAAACTATGGCGGCTTGATAACGAGACGCTGTGTAAAGTTCTTTGGGAAGGAACTTATGCACGCTACTCTCGTTTCTCGGGTGCGCGCTGCTTCTATAACGGCTCGCTGTAAAACAAACGTTAAACGCTATTTCCGCTTTTCGCCTTTTGTTTTTAAAAGCGGAAATCCGAAGAGGATTTTCGCTTTTAAATCGTAAAAGCAAAAGGGCGTAAAGCGAACTTTCGAAAGGCGGGTGATACCTGGTATCCGATTGAAAAATGTATTTCTTTCCTTCGATACTGTTTATTACACTACTTTGGGAAGCGTTTCTTTTTCAAGTAATGCACAGTTTTCCTCTGAGGGAGCGTAAAGATAACTTGCGACTTACCCTATATCTCTATAAAATGTCCGAATTGAAAAACAAAAAATCGCGTGGGATAAAGTGTTTAGTTAGAAACGTCCTGCATATAATCCTAAATTTTTGTGCATAACTGTTTTGTCCCCAGTTTGTGAAGCTGTATATTTAAATTTCTGATGTATGTGATTGTCTGTATCCTATCTTGAAGGCTGGCAGAGGCAGGATTTCATGCCCCTCGATTACTATGTTGCTTAATCTTACCCCATGATCATCATCGCCAGTGTGTTAGTTAGTGCAGTGCGCGAGTAAACTATCAAAGACAATGGCGTCCTGTGATCTTCAGTGACGAATCTCGTTCTTTTTTGGAATCCGATTATTGCAGGGTTCGTGTATGAAGACTACCAAAAGAAATCGTGTTTCCAGCGACACACTTCCTGTTGTCTTCATACTTCTTTTTTATATATTTATCAGGGACTGTGACGTACCTACCTCACAGTTGAGACAAATATTATATTGACAAAAGTCACCTAACACCTAGAACAGAAACACATCAAATCATTTATTGACATACATTAGAATCCGGTTCACCTTTGGCCTTAATGCATGCCCTGACACTTCGAGACATTTTTTCGGCAGGATTTTAGAACACAGCAATAGGTCCATTCAGTACACAATGCTGCCGTTAACTGTTGCTTAGTATTAGGCCTTGGTTCGAAACTTCTTATGCGGTGCTCTAATTCATCCCATAGGAGTTCTATGGGATATAGATCAGGAGCTCTTTGCAGGTCGGTCCACACACGATACGGAACTATCGTCAAACCACGTCGTAATAGTCCTTGCTTTATGGCTCGGTGCATTATCCTGATGGTACCAACAACGCTTGTTTGCATAGTATTGCCACTGAATTGGTAGGGCATAATTGTCCAGAATATCAAGGCAGACGTGCTGGTTAACAGGTTTGTCCACGATAACCAATGGGTCACGACCATACCACGAAAAACACCTCCACACGAGTACACTGCCAGCTCCAAGCTTGACCATAGGAACAGTACACCATGGTAAATAGCGTTACCACGGCTACCGCCATACCCACACACGGACATCAGACTGATGGATCGTGTATCTGGATTTCTCCGTCTATAAGACCCGTTTCCATTGAACTACAGCCCACGATAAATGTTATTTACATCATGCTAAACGACGAGTAGCATTCCTATTGGAAATGAAAGGCTTATGAGGAGCCGCACGACCACGGTAACCCATGGAATTAAGTTCTCTGCGATTGGCACGTTTACACACCGTGGTTCCGGAATTTTTACTCACCTGTACACTGAGGTCTTGTGGAGTACTACGTCGCTTATCAGTAACGACTCTTATGATACTTCGACGTCCTTTGTCACTGATTTTCTTTGGTCTGCCGGTACGTTTTGCTGCTTCAGGCACGCTGTGTGTCTTCCATTTATTCAGTGCATCCAAAACAGTTGACTTGGATATATTTAAACGTTTCTCGGTTTCTCTTATGTACAACCCACTAATTTAACATCCAACAACCTTTTATTTCTCAAAGTCAGTTCTCTCCCGACGGGAAATTTTTCCCTCAACCTCACAGAGCGATATGATCACAGTCAGCTGCAGGCTTGTTTTTATACCGTTTGCAGCTATACCGCGCATCTTAACAACGCAGCGGATCCGTTCATTTGCTTTTGAGGGGTGTCGGGGGCTTTTCTCAATACAGTGTATATCAAAACGGCAAGTTGCAGCAATTAGCTTTCACCGGTGTAATTCAGTTGATGAAATATGCGTCTCCGGAGAACGTAGATGTGAGTTAGAATTTGATCCCTTGCAAAAAGGGCAAGTTTCGCTATAGGACGTTATGCATTGAATATGTGCCCAGGTGGCCCTTTATTTGCGTATTAGATGAATTGTATTTGGCGTTACCCTATTGTAAAGTTGAAGATGCAATATGTAACTGCTGGCTTTTACTGCAACGAATGAATTTGATGTAATAACACCTGAACTAGGGCAAAGCATTCTGTTACCCACTGTTACCACTGAGAACAGTTTTAAGTACATGAAAATAATTTATTCAAACAGAAAAGAGAAAGGCAATGCAATTCATATATAAAGTCAGTTATTCCGTACTGGCTGTCGAAAGATAACCCGCACCGGTCTGCCTTGCGAATGTACAGATAGTGGAGCCCAACCCATTGGTAAGATCATGGGTGTTTCCACTTCCGATAGTGGTTACGACACACTGCATTTTCTGTGGACTGTGTTGGTGAGCGAAGCCTCAAGGATGCATGTGATCAGATTGTCTAACCCACAGATTATGTGCTATCGTTTGTCACCGTTCCATGGTATGGTTACACGGCGTTTATTATGTTATGAAATATATATATATATATATCATCATCATCATCATTGTCAACCATTATCAATCCACTGCTGGACGAAGGTCTATATATATATATATATATATATATATATATAAACTTTAATCGCTCGTTAATAATTTTTAAAATAATTTGCATTTCATTATTTGGTGTCCCGTGTTTTTGTAAAAGAGTGTTATTTTTACCTTTTAAATTAATAGCGCGACCTAATAGTGAAACTAAGAACTATAAAGTGCTTCAAAATGTACACCATTCAATATCTTTGAAATTGCTATCCGAGAGTCTTACGATACAAAGAGATTTAAAAACAATAAACGCCAACTAAGATATTCTAAACATCTGAGACACAAAATATTATATTTTTTTCGATTCCTGTGGATGTCACATTTTCCTATAATGTCTCCGAAATAAAAGCGTAGCTCATGTTAATGAATCCCCATGGAAAACAGTAAAAAAATCTCTAGAAATGTAAGAAGAATAGGTTCATCAAAGTAGTTAAAAAAGAGAGAGAACCAGAATTCTTGAAAATGATTTCACGTCCCCCATTTCTGAGAAAAGATGACTTTTGCAGAAACCTGCAGCTCATTACGAAATGCAAGTAACTTCCTTCTGAATTTTTTCCCTGTTTAGAAATCGATAACGTAAGGAAAAAATTGAAATGTAAGTCCAACATTGTTATTTTTCTTTTTTCTGCTTCAAAATTCAGACCTGCAGAAAATTAGTGTATGTGCTGCTGAATTAAGTACACTGGTTTCCATAAATTAAGTCACCAAATCCCGAAAAATCGTGAGAATTCCAGAAACACATGGTGAAGTGTTATAAAATTTGGAGAAAACCTGCATCATATCGTACGTTAGAGAAAGACCCTAAATTAATTGGTAATAAACTCTTAATTCCGCCACATACAGGGCCAGGTGAAAAATAAGGTACCAAAATGAAATAGCCAAAAGGTCATTAATAAACAGGAACACCAACTATACTTAAAATAGTATAACTTTATTAGTGATCCGAATTTCGTGGCGAAGAATAGAAATCAAAGTTTCCAAGCTTTCGCACATCAACCAGATGTCTCTTTTCACGGAAGGTAGACAGCGAACTACAAAGTGAATAATAGGACACATCAACAATTTGAACGCGGTAACTTCACAAGACAATAAATGGATAGATGCGAATGTAATTTTTCATTCACAGAAAAAAGACGTCATGTTGGTTGGACACGCGGTACCGTGAGGGAAGTCGCAGCATTATTTGACTAACTGGTTACAAACTCCTGGCAATTCTACAGAGACGGTATTATTGGAAGCCTCACTGTTGGTAATGATATCTAAGATTTCGCGAATGGCAGTAGATTTGGGCGTGGAGTAGGAAACTAATTTATTTATATCGTTTCACATATAACCAGCGGACTGGAACTTGACTTTTCTGGATAGGTCAGTGGTTACTCTTCCCTCCCTTGTGTCTTTTTTATGTTCGTTGAGTCTAATTCTAAACGAACGCTTGGTCATTCCGATGTAAGTATCGCTTGGTTCTGTCCGGATATTCTAGTGGGCTGGCATAAACACCTGCCTCGTTGAGAAGAAAGGGGTTGCCAATATTTCACATAAGTATGGTATATAAAGTGCCGGAGACCTTTTACCGACACAGAAGTTCATCCGCTTGAGCACATTTTTGAGTTGACAGGAAACATTTGGTATGTAGGGAATAGAGCCCAGGTAGCGTAGTTGCAGCAAAGAAGGATTAACACGGTTGGATCTGGATTTTTCGATGAAATTTTATGTCTCGTTCGAGGAGTATCAGTGTCCAATTCAATGTTGTTTTTAGTTTGAATAGTCTAGAGTGATCGGCGGATTAGTTCAGGCTATTTCAAGTACGTATGCTGTTTTAAAACCGTCAAACTACTTCAACAGACTGTGTGGTCATTAATAAGAGCAATGCAGACCTCCCTGTGACATTTCATGCTGTTGATGATGGTATCTAGGATCTCAGCAAGTAGCAACGACCATTGTTCCTGAAAATCTTGTTTGAGCCCTTCTAGATCTTGCAGAGGTTCAATGAGGGCACCGCAACACTCCTCCCTAGAGCTTGCCAGACATGCTCGGTAGAATTCTTATCGTGGAATCTGGCTGGCCGATCCATAGGGACAATGGTTTCCTCTTGAAGATATTGTTATAACAGCCTCTCTTGGTGAGGTCACGCCACTGTATCTCCTATGGCACTTGAACAAAAACGAATAGAGGTGTCCAGGACATCATCGCTATAATGTCGAGCATCCATGGTTCGTCTTGGAAGCACATAGAGATGCCACCCCAAGCCAGCACGCTACCATCACCATAAGTGTCCCTTTCACGGGTCATAGAAAATTCCTAGAGTGTCCTTCGTTCTCTCCAGATCAGGGATCGCCTGGAATAGTCTGGAAAGACAATCTGGACTCATCTATAAAGTGTACGGACCTTCATTGATTAATTATCAATCCAATTGACATGAAGGCGTGCTCAATTCAAACGTTTTGACGGGATGTAAACGGCACGCAGAGCGCTGGTCGCCTAGCATAAAGACCTCCTTCATGAAGCATAAAGACATATTTCGTGAATCATAAAGACCTCCTTCGTGAAGCATAAAGACCTCCTTCGTGAAGCATGAAGACTTCCTCGTGAAACCTCCTCTTAACACAGTGTAAGCAGATACCAGCTTTCTTAGACAGCTCAGAGCTTTGTCGGGTTAGCCGTCCTGCTGCACCTGGCAGTAAATCGGATAGATCAGCCATCCGCATTAGTTGAGTTCCTAGGCGTGACTGCCACCGATAAATCTCAGCTTCAATTCCAGGCAGGTCCGAATGCTCGAACCACTAACTATCTGCCGCGCGTCGCATGATCACTTTAAGCGTCATGCCCCGGGTACTGGCCCCTCGGTTATAAATAAGTCTTTCCTCTCGCTTCCGTGTCAATTTCGTATCGGGCACTGTAGCCCAATTTTCCCCAGCTACCTATTTCTAAGGGCTGTTTAAGACCTGTGGTCAGAGACTCCCTTCCTAAAATCCTCTACATATGATCTGATCTGATCTGTATTCCTAGGCCTTCCTTCGCTGTACGTTCAGTAAGATGGTTGCGTATTTTGAAATTGGTTCCACAGCCTTTGGACGACAAAATGACTCTCATGTAGCCATCGTGCAACTTCCACCTTCCCTGCCTGTAGTCTTCCGATCGCTCTTCACCTCAGTCCCTCTGTTGAATGATGTCTCGCAACCATTAGATCAAATGTGCCATCTCAGAACATTTCTTTACACTCGGGGAACCATGTGAAGCACACATCTGCACCAGCCGTTTTACGCTACGGCAGATTTGTATATTTCCATACCATCGCCACTCAGTTACATGCAATACTGTGACTCAGCATTAAATATTTGTCATGTACCGAAGTCCCGTCCATTTCCAAGTCTTCTTTCATAAATGATCGCGATATTTCTGTCTTTTCCTTTATTTATGGAAACCAGTGTGTTTGAAATTTTAAACTATTTGGGGGAAATGCAGATAATAAACAAATTCCCAAATTTTCATGTAAAATCCTTTAATCCTGCTACACCTAACAAAGTGAAGAAAACTGATTATCGTTTGAGTTTATGTTATGCAGCACGATGAGTAAAATTAGGTGATTGAGCAAGGGATGATAGTTTTTGGGAACAATCCGAGTGGTAGTAATGGTTGCAGTTACATAGAGTTGCTAATGGCCGCCTGTAGAGAGAGTGTCAAACAGCGCCAGTTAGGGCAGGTTTTTAACCCGGCAAACAATTCTTTTTTGCACATTATCAAGAAGGATAAGTGCCGATTTTAGTGAGATGAAGAAATCGCCGAAGAAATAAATGCGTTATAAAGATAGACAGAAATTTAATTCTTTTGAATAAAAACGTTAACCAAAAGAATTAAATTTCAAAATATGTAGTGGCATTAAAAAAATATATATGTAGTGGCACTTTATTCCACCCCTCTTCCACTGCTTCCCAAATCATAAAGATAGTTTTAGGTTAAGAAATCTCTGTTTTTAGCAGTCCGAAGGCACAATAGTCCATAGGTGACACACATCAGGTGGCTTTGAAGGAATATGAGCAAAAGGTATAGACTTGATACCCGTTTCTTTTTTAGGTCTGCGCGCTCTTTTTAGCAGTCCGAAGTCACAATAGTCCATAGGTGACACATCAGGGGTCTTTGTAGGAATATGAGCAAAACGTATAGACTTGATATCCATCAGTTTTTAGATCTGAGCGCTCTTGTAGTAGTCCGAAGGCACAATAGTCCATAGGTGACAGATCAGGGGACTTTGAAGGGATATGAGCAAAAGGTATAGACTTGATTTCCGTCAGTTTTGTAGGTCTGAGCGCTCTTTTTAGCACTCCGAAGGCTCAATATTCCATTGGTGACACATCAGGGGACTTTGAAGGAATATGAGCAATAGGTATAGACTTAATACCCGTCACTTTTTTAGATCTGAGCGCTCTTTTTAGCAGTCCGAAGGCACAATAATAGTCCATAGGTGACACATCAGGGGACTTTGAAGGAATATGAACAAAAGGTATCGACTTGATACACGTCTGTTCTTTTTTCAATTTTTCAGGAAATAGAATGGTAGGTTTGGATGCATGACTAGTATCATATCCTAATGGAGATCTACTCTTTGACGGCTCTGTGGGTAAAGGAATGGTACTTCCTCTTTAAAAAGAGAAATTAAAATATTAATATGGTAATATGAAAAATTGATTTTAAAATTCTTTTTAACTTTTCTTAACTTTAATTTACCATGGTATGAGGAACTAGCAATAATCAAGAATTCTTTAGTAGAATTTTTTTGGATCCTTGGAACCAAGTTCGTAAGCCTTTTTCTACTCTTTTGAGATAGCAAATCGACATTTCATAGTTACATTCGTCTAGGTAGATCCATACTTTATCAACAGTTACAGTAAATTTCCATGTGTCCTATACTAAGCGATTTTCATAAAGAAGGCAGTTAACATTACGTTTTTATTTTCAGATTCAAATGTTTGTTTATTACTTTAATTACAGTTAATACAAACATTTTTAACGATTTACCGATTTTGTCTTTGGGTCAGTGGATTTTCTTTTAAGACCGAATACTTACTTTTGAAATAGTCGTGTTAGTGTAAACAAGAAAGATGACACCAAATTTTCGGGTTTAATGAGCATGTTCTTTGAATCCTTTCTAATGCGAATTAAATTTATCAAAGCTATTAAAAATCAATGCAACCGGGATGGAAAACAGTAATACCTGACCGAAAAAAGACGTTTTTCAATCGGGTTTTTTATCCCGCAGATATTGCGGTAAACGGAAACGTAAACTTAAACGCTCTGGTTACAGATTTCTGCGTTAAGAAAAATTTGAAATTATATGAGAAACGTTTCACACCGGAAACGCTCGCCAATAAAGAAGTAAAATTCAAATCGATCCTTTAGAAGCAGAGACATTGGCAAATATAAGATATGCATCTACGCCCCATGGCGAAAAACCGTGAACTATTTGAAGAACAAAGTATTTTAAAAATGTTTTCGAAGTGAGTGGTATCGGTCCACGAAGGAAGTTTTTCAACCGAGTTTATATGATCTAAGATTTTGCTGCAAATACATCAGACGCATAAATTAACTCTTACGCCCCTTTTTTTGCCAAATCATTCTTTATTAAATATTAGAAATTATATGCAAAGAGTTTCCTATCAGGAGCTGTATCCGGTGCAGAAGGAATTTTTCAAATCGGAGTTTTAGAAGCAGAGATATTGAGGAAAATACAATTTACCTATACGCCCCTAGCGGAAAGTCTATGCACTACTTGAAAATTTTGAAATTATATGAGAAACATTTTACACCGGAAACGCTATCTGACAAAGAAGGATGCATTATTTGAAGAAGAAAATACTCTAAATGTTTATCGACAAGAGCGGTATCGGTCCACGAAATAATTTTTGCAGTCGGACTTTTAGAAGCTCAGATTTTGCTGTAAATACCTGCGAAGCAGAAACTAACTCTTATGCCCCCTGGTAGCCAAACTATACTTCATAAAAAATTAGAAATTAAAATAAAAAAAATTCCCACCAGGAGCTGTATCCGGTGCTAGAAAAATTTAACAGATCGGAGTTTTAGAATCAGAGATATCGGGAACAGCGCAACTTACCTTTACTCCCCCTAGCGGAAAGTCGATGAATTAATTTTATGAAAAACATGTAGCACCGGAAACTCTGTCCAACAAAGAAGAAAGTTTTGAAATAGGAAGATTAGAAGCAGAGATGTTGACAAGATATATATCTACGCACCCTGGCGGAGAAATATTGCATTATTTTGAGAAGAAAATATTTCGAAAAGGTATGTCAGGGTGAGTAGTATCGGTACACGAAATAATTTTTTCAGTCGAGATTTTAGAAGCTCAGATTTTGCTACAAATACATCAGAAGCAGAAATCAACACTTACGCTCCCTTGTGGCCAAACCATATCATGCCAATAATTAGAAGTTATATGCAAAATATTTCCCATCAAGAGCTGTATCCGCTGAATAAAAAAAATATCAAATCGTAGTTTTCGAAGCAGAGATAGCGGGGAGGAAACAATTTACTTTTACGTCCCCTAGCGGAGAATCGATGCGTAACTTGGAAAAGTGACTATGCTTAAAATAATCTTCGTCATGAATGGAATCGAAAGGTAAAAGAATTTTTCGAATTGGTTGATTAGAAGCAAATTTATGGAATAAAATGTATTTTAAATTCGATGTCATCTGCATTTACGCCTTCTAAAGGCGAAAGTTTGCATCGTAAAAAAAAGAAATATGGGATCATCATTCGCCCATTCAAGCTTCCAAATTCAAAAGAATTTTTCAAATTGGACTATTACTTGCAGAGATAGCGTGTCTACAAGTGGACGGCGGACAAACCGATAACATAAGCACGATGTTTTTTTTACAAAAGACGTGTTATAAATAGTTGTAATAGTCGGCAAAAGACAGTGAACATTAGGTTTTTTTTTTTTTTTTTCTGATTCAAATGTTTGTTTCTGTACTACCTTGTTTACCGTTTTTATAGAAATTTTAAACGATTTAGCGATTGCTCTTTGAATCGGTGGCTTATCTTTGAAATAGTCGTAATACCGTAAAAAATGGTTGTAATATTCTGCAAAAGACACTGAACATTACATTTCTTTTTTTTTTCAGATTCAAATGTTTGTTTATTACCTAGATTACAGTTGAACGTACCTTCTTTCGATAATCGTTTGGTGTTGTTTTTCCTGTTAAAATCAATGCTTGACGATTTTTCCTCAGTTACTAATACTTCTTATTTTACGTTTAGATATGCGAATTTTACAGCGTTTTTTAATTGCAGGATACGAGTACTTTTTTTCGTAAAGAGCAAAAACATTACGTGCGCCATTTTCTCAGCACAAGATATTTAACATAAGCAGATATATATTTCGTGTTCACCTAACACGCTTTTGCCAGTTTCAATTCTTTGAACTTGTTTTATCCTCTGTAATTTCTTATCAAAGACGTTCTAAAAATGTTTCAACATTCTTTGTATTTTCCTTAAAGTCTCTAATTTCGCACTACATTTAATTTTATATCCCATTTTTGTACCGGTTAAATCTTGGATAAGGGTTTGCATACTTGTATTTCTTCACTCAGAATACCGGTGTGCCGTGCCATTTTACGCACCGAAATACAGGTAGTTCTTAAAATATGATGATTGACAGAAGGCCTTTAGGAATCAGAAAAACTCGAATTTCTTGCAATATTTTATATACATATAACCTTCAGATTTGAAGTAACTTGTTTGATCATTAATTTTTTTACCTGCTGGAAAGAATTAACTTTTCAGGTTAGAAACATTTGGTGAAATCAGCTCGAACAAATCTATTCACTGTCTAAGAAGTGTGGCACACGCAGCAAGAGTGAGTGTCCCACTTCTTAGACAGTGAATAGATTACAATATTTTATGTACGTACAACTTTTAGATTTGAAGTACCTTGCTTGATCATTAACTTTTTAACCTACAGGAAAAAATTAACTCCAATTTAGCAAAATCTGACGAAATCAGCTCGAACAAATCTATTCACTGTCCTCTCCTTTTGTAGCACGTCTTTTTTAAAAAAAAGATCATGCTTACGTTACCGGTTTGTCCGTCCGTCCGTCTGTACCCACGGTATCTCTGCAACTATTAGTTCGATATGAAAAATTCATTTTTCATTGGGAAGCTTGAAATACGCAAATGATGACCGTTTATTTCGGTTTTTTCTACGAAGTGCAATTTCGCCGCTAGGGGGTGCAAATGCAGATGCTGTCGAATTCAAAAATACGTTTTATTCCACATATTTGCTTCTAAACGTCCGATTGAAAAAATTTATGTTTCGATTCCCTTTATGTCGATTACATTTTTCCCGAAAGCTCTTCTTATAAAACTCCGATTTGAAAAAAAATTATTCAGCGGATACACCTCCTGATGGAAACCCTTTTGCATATAATTTCAATTTTTTGGTAAAGAATACTTTTGCCACCAGGAGGCGTAAGTGTTAAGTTTTGTTTCTGATGTATTTGCCATAAAATCTGAGCTTCTAAAATATCGATTGAAAAAAATATTTCGTGGACTGATGCCACTCACATCGATAAACATTTTCGGAATATTTTCTTAAAATATTCCACAATTTCTCGCGCCAGGAGGCGTAGATGTATATCTTATTTTTGTCAATATCTCTACTTTTAGGTGTCCGATTTGAAAAATTCCTTCTTTGTTGGATATTGTTACCAGTGTGACATGTTTTTCATGTAATTTCAAAATTTTCAATTAATTCTTAGACTTTCCGCTAGGGGCGTAATGGTAAATTGCTTCCCCCTATATCTCCGCTCCTAAATCTCCGATTGGAAAAATTCTTTCTGCACCGGATACAACTCTTGATGGGAAATCCTTTGAATCTAATTTCAAAATTTTGTAAAAAGCGGTTTGGCCACCAGGTGGGGTAAGTCTTAATTTCCGCTTCTGATGTATTTGCAGCAAAATATGAGCTTCTAAAATTTCGATTGAAAAAAAAGTGGTTTGTTGACCGATACTACTCATGTCCACAAACCTTTTAGGAACATTTTCTTCTTGAAATAATTTACATGGTTTCTACGCCAGGTGGCGTAGATGTATATCTTATTTTTGTTAATATCTCTACTTCTAGGAGTCCGATTTGAAATAGTCCTTCTTTGTTGGATAGTGTTTCCGATGCGAAATGTTTTTCCTATAAATTCAAAATTTTCAAGTAAATCATAGACTTTCCGCTTGGATCACAAAGGTAAATATCGTTTTCTGCGTTATTTCTGCTTCTAAAACTCCGATTTGAAAAATTCTTCCTTTATCGCATACAAGACCTGATGGAAGATATTTTTCACATAATGTCTAATGTTTGGTAAATAATGGTTTGGCCACCAGGGGCATAAGTGTTAATTTCTGCTTCTCATGTATTGGTAGCAAAATCTGGGCTCCTGAAAACTCGACTGATTTTTTTTTCTTGGACCGATAGTGCTCATATGGAAAAACTTTTTGAGAATACTTTCTCCTAAAATAATGCATGGTTTTCCCACCAGGGGACGCAAAATGACATCTTATATTTGTCGACATCTCTGTTTCTAAAAGTCCGATTTGAAAAATTCTTTCTATGTTGGAGAGCATTTTCGGTGCGAAATGTTTCTCATATAAATTAATGTTTTTGTTAATGCACAAGTTTGCAACCAAAGGGCGTAAGCTCACGATTCCGTTTACAGCAATATCAGAGGGATTGAAAACCCGATTGAAACACTTCTTTTTTCTGTCCGATACTATTGTTTTCCGTACCGGTTCCATTGACTTTGAATAGCTTTGATAAATTTAACTTGCGTCAGAATGGATTCAAAAGACGTGCTTATTACACCCGAAAATTCGGTGTCATCTTTCTTGTTTAGGATCTCTGCCATTGAGTCGCTTGTTTCTACTTAGCGACAAGATGTCCGTGTTAGTGTAACTAGCCGTGTTCTACCACTCCTTTGGTCAAGAAACAGAGAAAAACGAACTCAAGCTGAGCACTTTATACCGTACCAGGTTTATGGTGGTACTGCTGAGATGAGTGGTGGAAAGTGAGGCTGCAGCAGTGGGTAGGGCACAATATCATGCCATTCCCACCCCCACTACTTAGGTTGAAGGCGGGAATAGTATGCTGCCTCGGCTTTTCACTTTTGACTTCTTGTTTTTTTCTACAGAACTCAAAGCCCATTCACCTATTATTAGGATGATGAACGCCTTTGAAAATACGCCTAAATAAAATAACAGAGCGGTTTCCCGAATGGTGTATGTGTATTTAACGTAGCAATGCAGGTCTAGAAACAATAGTCGTTGTTCACCGACACACTTCTTTCTCAGACAGCACTGCTACAGCTCTGGGGTAAACGAATAGTTTTGTCGTAGCATTTGCAATACCTAATCGCATGTGAAGAATTCTGTTTGTGGAGCAAAGGAAATTTTAAGCGTCATTTGGTGCCAGTACGTCTTCTGCTTAAAGGGTTCAGCGCTTCTGTGTTGCGATTTCTGCGAAAATTTCCGTACAGGCACATACATCTATTTCCATTTGAAAGTAACACAAAAATATTGTATTAAGCGGTTACTCAATTTTACACGGCGGAGTCACATTATTGTGACCACCAGCTAACAAGCAGAGTAACTGCCGCGTGCAGCGCGGACAACAGCTTGACGGGCTGCGAGTGACTCAATAAGGTGCTGGAAGGTGTTCACAGGTATTTGGAACCATGCTGAATGCAGTACATCTGACAACTACTGGAGGGTGTATGGTGGAGGATCCACAGAGCGAACAACACGATCGAGGTGGTCCCACATATACTCAGTTGGGCATACGTCTGGGGAATTAGGGGGCCCACTTTGAAGTCTTCATGTTGCTCTTTCAACCATTATTGGAACATTTCTAGCTGTTTGACATGTCGCATTGTTGTTCTAGAAGATCCCATCAGCCACAGGGAAGACAATCAACATCTATAGGTGTACGTGGTCTTCAAGGATGGATTCATAACGAATTCGGTCGATAGTGCCTTCCACAGGTATGTATGGACCCAGGGAATGCCATGAAAACATTTCCCAGACCACAACGCTGACACATCAGCTTGTGTTCTTCCAGTAATGGCTGAAGAGTGTTTGCTCTTTGATGTTTCTCGCCTTATACGCCAACGTCCATCCGTACGAAAAAGCAGAAAACGTGACTCATCGGAGAAGGCAATCCTTTGCCGATCAGCGGAGGTCCAATTCCGATACTGCCGTGCAAATGTAAGCCTTTTCTAACGATGCACCTTCCATAGCATAGCTGCAGTGAACATCCGTCTGCATCGGAGGCGCATACGCAGCAGGGTTTGCTGAACTGTCGTTTTAGACACAATTCGTGTAGACCCTTGGTTCATTCGGCCAGTGAGTTGTTCCCCTTTAGCGTGTCGATCGGCCCTCACGCGCCGTCGCAGCCGGCGTTCTATTCTCACATCGATGGTAACTGGTGCTTCGCAGTTTTCACGTCGCATATTCGCGATAGTGCTATTTCTGCAATTACGATACAGTTTAACTACAGCAGCACGCGAACAGTTCACAGACTGCGCTGTTTCAGACATACTGTCAGCTTTGGCTCGAAAGCTGAACATTATCCCTTTTTGGAAATATGATAAGTCGCTCTTTATTATCCATGACAGCAACAAGGGATATGTTTTCAGAATGCCAACAGCACACCTTATATATCCTCCAAGCCAGCTCACCACACGTGTCTTCTTTCACTGTTGACGTCAAAAGCAGGGTGGTCAAAATACTGTGACTCGACTGTGTATATGAAAACGAGACAGACAAGAACGAATTTTGGTTGTAATAACCTGGTCTTTTGAATCCTTTCGGACGCGAATAAAATTTATCAAATTTGCTCAAAATTAATGGAACCGGTTAGAACAAAAATTCAACCGGATTTCCACAATCGATAAAACATCCAGAAATTGAAACAGCTAAAAAATTCCGCTGCAGGGTTTTTAGAAGCAGAGATACAGCTGCATACAGCAGTACAGAAACACCACCTACCGACCGAACTGTGAACTACAAAACTCCACAACTACAAACCTAGAGCATGTAACGAGGAAAAATGGTATCCCCAGTTAAACGAATATTTTAATCGCACCTTTAGAACATAGACTTTGAGAAAAGCAGATTAAATATTTGGGCCCCAACCCTAGCAGAGAAAGTGTGCATTATTTTTGAAAAAGATACACACAAAGAATTTTCATAGTTAGTATTATCTGGCAGAAAAAAACTTTTTTTCCAAAAGGGATTTTAGTCCCGTAGATATTGTTGTTAACGAAAATGTGAACTTACGCCCTATAGGGGGTACACTTGTGCTTTAAGAAAATTTTGAAATTATATGAGAACGCACTTGCACATCGGTAGGTGAAAGATGGTAAGCGACACTGCAATTATTCGACACTGCATTCGCTACACATTTTATCAAGGAAAAAGTGCTGCAAAAGCATGTGCATCGATCTGTTCAGTTCTGGGGAAGAATATTGTATCGAAAAGCACGTGTGAGTTTTGGTTTAGACGGTTTAAAGCTGGTGATTTTGATGTTAGCGATCGAGAATGTAGCAGAAGATTGCACATGAGGAGTTGAAAGTATTGCTGGAAGAAGATTCGTCTCAAACGCCAAACGAACTAGCTGAACAACTGGGGGTAACTCAGAAAACCATTTCCAATCGTTTACGCGCAGTGGGAAAGATTCAGAAGGAAGGAAAACTGGTGCCATATGACCTGAGCCAGAAAAACAAGGATAAGCGTGTCATGAAGTGCTTGAGTTTGTTGAATAAACAACACAGAAAGTCTTTCCTGTGGGAAATCGTTACGGGTGATGAAAAGTGAATACAGTACGACAATCCCAAACGCAAAAAACACTGGATAGACACCAGTGAAGCAACGACTTCGCCACCGAAACGCAATATTCACTACAAGAAAGTTCTGCCGTGCATCTGGTGGGATATGAAGGGTGTGTTCTATTATGAACCATTGGAACAAGATCAAACTGTTATTGCTGATCGCCACAAGCAACAATTGCTGCGATTGAACCAGGAAATCTGTTGGAAATATCCATTCAGAATCAAAAGATTGCGTCATGGGAAAACCCTGCATTACAACGCTAGGCCGCATGTCGCGAAATCGGTCAAGGAAACGGCATTGACGCTTGGCTGAGATGTTCTTGAGCACCCGTCGTATAGTCCCGACATAGCTTCTTCAGACTATCATTTGTTCCGATCGATGCAATGTAGTTTGTCTGCTGTACGGTTCCGGACATGTGCCAAAATGCAAAAATGGGTTGACGACTTCATTGCGTCTCACAACGAAGTATATTCTTCATGGATGGAATCCGTCAGCTTCCCGCCCGCTGGTGGAAGGTGCTCGATAATGACGGCGCATATTTTAATCCGTAAAGATATTGTTGTTTCCTCTCAAATTACATGTTGCGTTGTCTTAAAACGCTTTAAAACTTATTTGTGCATCTAATACATCTACGACCTCTGGCGGAAAAACGATGCACTGTTTTAAGCAGGAAAAATTTCCAAAACGTTTTCCATGGTGAGCTTTATCGGCCCACGAAAGATTTTTTTCAATCGAGATTTCACAAGCATAGATACAACAAAAGTACAAATAAATACTTGCCCCTCTGGTGGCCAAACCGCTCTTTACCAAAAATTAAAAATTATATGCAAAACATTTCCCGTCATGTGCTGTATCAAAAAGAATTTTTCAAATTGGAATTTTAGAAAGAAATATATCGAGGAAAACGAAATTTATCTTTACGCCTCATAGCAGAAAATCTATGCATTATTTGAAAAAGATACTGTACCTAAAATAGTCTGGCATAAGAAGGAAAAATATTTTTTTTTTGAATCGGATATTTAGCAGAAAATATATGGAAGAAGTTGTGGAAAAGTTGTGGAAAAGAAGTTCCACAACTTAAATCTTGGCCCTCCGTCTCCGGCAGCTGGAATGTACCTGGCCAAGGCAGCGGCCAGTGCGACATGAAGGCAGAGGGTGCTAAGAATCCCCGGAGGACCGAACTAGGCTGCCATCTGATGCTGACCTTGGCTACTTACAATGGACGCTCCCTATCTTCTGATTCAAGGCTTCTTGAATTGGAAGAGGAACTACAAAGGATCAAGTGGGACATCGTGGGGCTAAGTGAGGTAAGGAGAAAAGGAGAAGATCTCATCGAACTGAAAAGTGGACATGTCTTCTACTATCGTGGGACAGATACTGGCAGAACTAGTGGTGTTGGATTTATAATAAACAAGAAACTAAAGGATAAAGTTGTAGAAGTTGAAAGTTCCTCTGACAGAGCTGCACGACTTGTTATCCAACTCTCGAAAAGATAAAAGGCTCAGATTATTCAAACTTATGCACCCACCACAAGTCATCCTGAAGAAGAAATTGAAGAATTTTATGAGGAAATATGTCGTCTAAATAATAAAGGTAAGCAGCACTTGAAAATAATTATGGGAGATTTCAATGCAAAAATAGGGCAACGGCAACGGAATGAAACTTCAGTAGGTAAATTCGGTCACGGCAACAGAAACCAGCGTGGAAATACTCTCGTTGAGTTTGCAGAGGCAGAAGGGTTTTTCATCTTGAACTCCTTCTTCAAGAAAAAGCCACACAGGAAATGGACATGGAGACATCCAAATGGGACGACAAGTGAAATTGATTTTATTATGTGTAACAAAAAATTCGTCATAGAAGACTGCAGTGTGCTAAACAAGTTCAACACAGGTAGTGACCATAGATTGGTGAGATGTAAGATGCACCTCAACACTAAATTTGAACGTGGCAAGCTCATAAGACAAACAAAATCTATTGACATAACCAACCTTAAAAAAACACCATAATACCTTCAAGTTAGAACTGAAGAACAGGTTCTCTGCTTTAGAAGGCCTAACATCGGAAGAAGTGGACATCTCTGAAGTTAACAGAAAAGTAACCAAAGCTCTTATGGAAACAGCAACAAAATTAGCTGGGTCTAAGAACAAGTTGCATGTGAACAAATTATCAGGAAAAACGAAAATGTTGATGCAAAAAAGAAGAGAGATGAGGACAACTAAAGAAGATGTGACTTCCAAAGTGGAATATATAGAGCTATGCAAGACAGTAAGAAAAAGTATCACTGAAGACGTAAGGAAATTCAACTGTGAACTAGTGAGGAAAGCAATTGAAAACAACCAAAGCCTAAAGATAGCAAAGGGACATCTCAGTAAGGAAAGAAACCAGATTATGGCACTGAGAAAAGAAGATGGTTCTGCAACAAGAAATAGAGGCGAAATTTTGACAAGAGTGAAAGATTTCTACTCCAAATTATATGAAAGGGATGATATATGCACTCCAGACATCATGAAAGATACCAGTACCAGAGTTCCTCCAGTCCTTCCAGCAGAAGTTGCACATGCAATCAAGAACATGAAGCGAGGAAAAGCTCCAGGAGAAGATGGAATTACTGTAGACATCATACAAGAAGCAAGTGGAGAAATCGAAACAGTACTCGCCCAAATTTTCACTCGATGCCTTAATGAAGGAAAGATTCCTGAGGATTGGAACACCGCTACAATGATCCTGCTACATAAGAAAGGTGACATTGAGGATCTCGGAAACTACAGACCTATCAGCCTCCTATCAGTAGTTTATAAAATCTTCACTAAAGTTCTTTCACACCGCTTGAAGGTAACACTGGACATGGCTCAACCGAGAGAACAAGCTGGATTCAGGAGTGGCTACAGCACAATAGATCATATCCACGTGCTGAGAGAACTAATTGAAAGAGCGAGGGAATATGAACTTCCATTGTGCATGGCTTTTATCGATTATGAAAAAGCCTTTGATTCGGTGAAACCATCAGCAGTTACAATGGCTCTGAAAACCTGCGGTATTGAAGATGCATACATTAATATTATTAATAACATCTATGAAAATGCAAGTGCAAAGATTAGGCTGTTTGAAAATACAACACACGTAAAAATTGGAAAGGAAGTGAGACAAGGTGACACCATATCTCCGAATCTCTTTAATGCCACATTGGAGGGTGTTTTTCAGTCGCTGAGCTGGGAAAACAAGGGGATAAAGATTAATGGAGATTATCTAACCCACCTTCGTTTTGCTGATGACGTAGTCATTTTCGCAACTACCCCATCAGAGCTGCAGAGTATGATCCAGGAACTTGCTGACAAGAGTAAAGAAGTGGGATTAAAAATGAACTTTCAGAAGACAAAAGTGATGTTCAATGCTTTTACAAGAAATGAAGATTTATCGATTGATGGAGAAAAGCTGGAGATAACAGACACGTACGTTTATCTTGGACAGCAGATATCAAGTGAGGGTCACATTGATGAAGAAATTAATCGGCGTACAAAACTTGCCTGGAGAGCTTTTGGAAGAAACAGCATAATTTTCAAGAGCAATATGCCACTATGTCTTAAAAGAAAAGTGTTTGATCAATGCATCCTTCCAGTGCTTACGTATGGTGCAGAGACGTGGACCTTAACTAAAAGAGACATACAAAGGCTGCAGACAACTCAAAGCAGCATGGAGAGGTGCATGCTTGGTATAACCAGGAGAGATAAGAAGAGGAACTCGTGGATCCGAAAAATGACAAGAGTGGAAGACATCATGATCATGGTTAAATCCCTGAAATGGCAATGGGCTGGACATACTGCCAGAAGGACAGATCATCGATGGACAGCCGAAATTTTAGATTGGATTCCAAGGGACAGGAAAAGACCCAGAAGAAGACCACATGGGAGATGGGTGGATGAAATTCGAAAGTATGCAGGAGTGACATGGAGGAGACTGGCACAAGACAGACCGTTGTGGAGGAAACTTGGGGAGACCTTCGTCCAGCAGTGGATTGATAATGGTTGACAATGATGATGATGATGATGATATGGAAGAAAACATATTTTGATTTCTAAATCATCTCTATTTACGCTCTGTAACGGCGAAGTTGTGCATCGGGAAAAGACCGGAATGCAAGGATCATTATTCGCACAATTCAAGCTTTTCAAAGCAAAAAAAAAAAAAAAAAAAAAAAAAAAAACTTACTAATAGTTGCCCAGATATGGTGTTTATGGACGGACGGACAAAGTAATAGCATAAGCACGATATTCTTGATACAGGAGGTGTGCTTAAAGTATGTGGAATAGCAACGAGATTAAATAGCTGAGCCCCAATCAGTTTTCGTCAAAATCTGTTGAGGATCAATGCCGAAATTTATCTTAATTTTTTTAACCCAATTAGCAGCAACGTCCAAACCGAGATTGGCCGCGGGTGGCCTAGTGGCCAGCGTTTGTGACTACCGTTAAGAAAACCTCAGGTTCAATCCTTAGCAGGTACGAACGTTCGAACCTCTAAATACCCGCCGTGCGTCGGATTGGCACGTTAAGCCGTCGGATCCCGGGTACTGGACCCCAGGGAATAAATAAGGGCGTCTTCCTCCCCCTTTCTACCTCGCTTCGGTGTCACTTTCCTATCGGGCACTCTAGCCCAAATCACCTAGCTTCTTATTTCTAAGGGTTGTTTAAGACCTGGGGTTAGACACCCCCTTCCTAAAATCCTCTACGTCGGACGTCGGGTACTGGCCCCCGGTAATAAATAAGGGAGTCTTCCTTCCCCTTTCTACCTCGCTTCAGTGTCACTTTCCTATCGGGCACTTTAGCCCAAATCTCCTAGCTTCCTGTTTCAAAGGGTTGTTTAAGACCTGGGGTCACACACTCCCTTCCTAAAGCCTCTACATATGATCTGATCTGATCGTCCAAAACGAGAATACGGTTGGCCCAAAGCACAGAACCAGGCAGAATGAAGATTATAGGATCATTCAAATGTTATTTAAATTTTTAGCACATGGGAATCACCTTATTTAATATTTATGATTAACTAATATCTAACATACGGTAACTAATAAAAAGAAACTGTACATCAATTACACTTAAAATAGTACTAGTAATCCGAATTTCTTGGTGTAGAATATAAATAAAAGTTTCCAAGCTTTCGCACATCAACCATGACGGCTTTTTCAAGGAAGGTAGACAGCTAACTGCAAACTGGTATTATTTATAGAAAAGCACCAAACGGTAGTTTTCTATAAAGGATCTTTGCTTAAGGAACACTGATAAAAACGCAAGTGTCAATACCATTATTGCATTGAATAAATAGTGAAGAATTGGTGCCGTTCCCGGTTTAGCAGTGGTTTAAGCGATGTCTACTGAGCATTCGTCCGATATGAATACAGGTTCGAACCCCGGTGTGACACGGATGTTGTGCTTGCCTTACTGCGCTGACTGTCTTCCTTCTCTGGAACTAGTAGCCGTAAGTTAGGGACGGTTCCTGACCAACGCAAGACTGTCACTCATATAGCTAGTAGACGACCACACCGCTTGCCAGGTTTATAGTTATAAGTACATCACTACATTCAAAGAGACGATAATTCGATATCAGTATACGTAGATAAACATCGTGAGGTAACAGTGTTTGAAAGGGCGCTGATGGTGGAAGCCCGACGCAAGGGTCACTCTATCGCGCATGTGATACAGGATTTGAAGTATCCCTTTCGATAGTATCGTGAGTGTAGACGTCTTTTCCGGAACAACATTGCATCGTAGACAGACCTGTGGGCGAAGAACATTGGTGGACGAACGTAGTGGTAGACGTCTGTCTCGCATAGTGTAAACCAATCTGAGAATGACCATAAGAGAAATCACCGCAGACTTCAACGAGGAGGTTCCAGAAATATTTCCACCAATACCGTCAGGTGGTCACTAGCTACAATAGGTTATTCACCAGAGTCCTATTGATTACGCCACATCGCCGGGCTGTACGCCTCAGATGGCCAAGAGATTATCGGCACTGGACCTTAGATGATTGAAGACGGGTCTCCTGATCCGATGAGGCTAGATTACAGATATTTCGCTCAGACGCGATGGTGAGGATCTGAGAGAAACCACACGAACCGATAGACACGGCATGTTCACAAGTTAATTGTTCAGGCTGGTGGAGGCCCCGCCATTGTCTGGAGCGTGCTCAACTGCCACACGTTGAAACCTCTGGTACGTCTGGGTACATCTCTGAATGGTCTACGCTACCTGACCATCCCTACAGGAAATCTGTATTCGTTCATGGTTATCATGCATCCACAGGTAAATGTACCTTCCCAATAGGACAGTACGCCGCTCCACAGAGCTGGGGTGACTAGAACATAGTTAGAAATTGAAAACAAAGGGAGAGAGAGAAGAACGAAGTGCCAGTCTTTCTATCCAACATAAGTGAAAGTGCACAAACAAACACAGATTACAATTAAAAAATATTCTTAAGAAACTTGCGTTTTAAGGAGCATGTGGGCTGAATTGCTTATGACATACGTTTTAAAATATCTATTTTCGAGCTGAGGTTTTTATTTACCTAAATTAAATGCCCTTATAACGTTTTGAATATTTTGGGGTTTCTGTGCTGAAAATAAATGACTAACACAACTCTCAAAATACCACTATCAGCGTCAGAGACTGAAACAGCAAGAAATTAAATTTCACAACGACTTGTTCATTCGATTGGCGGTTGTTGATTTATAGCACTTAACATTCCTATTTAAACAACTAATATAGCTTCGTTGATTTAGTCGCAATATCGATCTCGTAAATAAAACATTTCAGGAGTGCAAATCAACAAAATGGAATGCCGTCAAATTTCAATCAGTGAAATACCTTTCTTTAAAACAGCACACAACAGATTTCTTCTTATTTCTGCGTGGCTTTACTTTCCACTCGCTGTCAGTTGTCAAAAGGTATATTAGGGGAAATAATGTGCCGTTCGAAAGGAAAAACTAGCGCAATCATATTTTACATAGCAACAGACATTCGAAAAGGTAAGGTAAATTACAAATACATGTCGAAACCTTGCTGCATTGATAAAATGGAATCGTTCGTTACAAAGACAGGAAATGCTTTATTTTAAAATAAAACTTTACTTCAGACATCAATTATAATATCTCAAAACAACGCTGTCTGTTTTTTCATAAAAACTCGCATTACTCTTTCGGTATTTTAATTAAGGATAAATTGCTGATTATAGTGAGTGTCTCTCTTTTATGAATCTGCAAAATGAGCAGAAATAAATTATTACGTAGCAAAAATATTTTATGTGGTCATAGATTTTTCCAATTCCACTAAAACTGAAAATAAATCTTGATTTCTCTCCAAAATCCTTAATGCCATATTTTGACAGTGAAATTTATTAACTATAGCTCAAGTTTACTTCATTGAAGTAAGAACAAGTTTCTTTTTCTTCTTTCCCGCGGGAAAGGGAAAAGAAAGTCTTTTGTTCTGTGTTCATTTGTTCATTCCGCGATCGCGCAAAAGAAAAAAAAAAAAAAAAGAAAAACTCTAGGCACGTGGTAGACCATATGGCGGACTTGGTAGCTCGGGATCTTACATCCCGCTTCCAATTATCTTGAATTTCCCCTGCCTTCGTCTTGGCTGAGGCTTTGCCTATTCTTATTCACCTCAGCTCCTCAATATTGATTCATCTCTATTCCTCATAACATGTGTCACCTACCTAAAAGAAATGGCTTTAGTGGAAAACAAATATATTGCCTTTTATTGGTATCGAATAAGCTTCTGTGAGGGCTAAAGCGTGCATGACGTAGTGCATTTTCGTTAACCAAAAAATCCAGCGACTCGAGCAAGTTTAAGGCCAGTATGGGAACTTTACAAAGAAGAAATTTATAAAATATTAGAAATTAAAAGTATGACGATGGTATAATATACTGCGCAGATACAAAAAAAGAGGAAAAAAGAGCGTCACAAAAACCATCAATCATTTGAAGATTTTTGAAAACAGCAAAGAGAAACAGGTTTCTTTTGAAAACTTTCTTTAAGAATCGGAACAACTTTTCGGTGTCATGACACGCAAGTCGAAGAGTTTAGAACTTTATCAGGACGAGGATTCTAAGCCACCCCCCTCCTATCCTTTCCACAGAACAAAACGTTTTTGAAGGTTTCAAGATCTACTGGACAAACCGTTTTCATTGTTTACTTTTGGATTCATGAATTCAAGAATGATTTTACAAGGACAAATTATCATTTGAATTAGAAAAGCCCTCACAGCACGATTAATATATTTATTAACACTGCCTGTATTTAAAATAGCATTTTATGTACCATAAAGACATGTTTGAAGAGTTTGCTAAAGAACTCTCAAGACATTACAATTCCATAAATTTTACCATTGAACATGAAACTGATAATACGCTTCCATTCCTGGATATCTTACTAAAGAGACAACCCAATACCAATTATTTATCCTATACAGTGTACCGAAAGCTTACAACAAACAATGCCCTATTTCCGTACAATTCATCGCTCCCAAGAGAACAAAAAATCGCAGAAATAAAATACATTGTTCGAAGAGCGTTCACCTTCTCCTCAAGATATTCAAGCTAGAAGAAATGAGTTAAATCGTATCTGGATGATTACAATGGCACCTGGGTACCATAAAGTGATCATTGATAAGATTGTTCAATCATTGAATAATCCAATCAAGAGTACCTTACAAAAGAAAGCCAGGGTTACAAAATATGTGGGTACTTTGGCTATGAACCTGAAGTCAATACAATACTGAAGAATATATGTTAAAAACACCATATTGCCTATGGAGAAAGTACAAAATGTATTCGAGCCACCATGCAAAATGATCGTGACCAAGTTTCCACACTTAACACACATGTGGATTACAAAATACCCTTAAATTCTGTTGACCCGGAAAATCCTGTATTAGAATATATAGGATCCACTGCACGCCCATTGGGCACAAGACTGTATGAGCGCAAGTACTGCAATACTAATAAATCTGATGCTACCTCTCTTGCACGGTTAGTTAACAGAGGTACCTAAAACCAGACTGGGCCAATGCCAGTTGGGCTGAGTTCAAATCGTACAAAGGGGATCCCTCTGACTTGCTAAGCGTTTATGTAGCAAATCGGAGGGATCGGCTTGCACGATTTGAACTCAGCACACTGGTATTGGTCCAGTCTGGTTGGTAGTTACTCTCTTAACCAACCGTGCAAGAGAGGTAGCATCATATTTATTAGTAATGCAGTACTTATGCTCATACAGTCTTGTACGCAATAGGCGTGCAGTGGATCCTATATGTGCTAATACAGGATCTTCCGGATCAACAGAATTTAAGGGTATTTTGTAAATCACATGTGTTTTAAGTGCGGAAACTTGGTCACGATCATTTTGCACGATGACTCGAATACATTTCGTACTTTCTCCATAGGCAATATGGCGTTTTTTACATATATTCTTTAGTATTGTATTGACTTCAGGTAAATAGCCACAGTACCCACTTATTTTGTAACTCTGGTTTCCTTTTGTAAGGTACTCTTGATTGGATACTTCAATGATTGAGCAATCTTATCAATGATCACTTTATTGTATCCATGTGCCATTGTAATTATCCTGATATGTTTTAACTCATTTCTTTTAGCTTGAATATCTTGATGAGTGGGTGAACGCTCTTCGAACGATGTATTTTATTGCCGTTATTTTTTGTTCCCTTGAGAGCGATGAATTGTACGGAATAATGGCAGAATTTGTTGTAGGCTTTTGGAATACTTCGTAGGATAAATAATTGGTATTGAGTTGTCTCTTTAGTAAGATATCCAGGAATGGAAGCGTATTATCAGTTTCATGTTCAATGGTAAAGTTTATGGAAATGTAATGTCTTGAGAGTTCCTTAGCAAACTCTTCAATCTTGTCTTTATGATACCTAAAATGATATTTTAAGTACAGGCAATATTAATAAATATATTAATCGTGCTGTGAAGGCTTGTTTAATTAAAATGATATCTTGTCCTTGTAAAATCATTCTTGAATTCATGTGTCCAAAAGTAAACAATGAAAACGGTCTGTCCAGTAGATATTGAAACCTTCAAAAACATTTTGTTCTGTGGAAAGGATAGGAGGGGAGGCTTAGAATCCGCGTGTTGACAAAGTTCTAAACTCTTCGACTTGCGTGTCATGACACCGAAAAGTTGTTCCGATTCTTAAAGAAAGTTTTCAAAAGAAACCTGTTTCTATTTGCTGTTTTCAAGAAACTTCAAATGATTGATGGTTTTTGTGACGCTCTTTTTTTCCTCTTTTTTTTTGTATCTGCGCAGTATATTATACCATCGTCATACTTTTAATTTCTAATATTTTATAAATTTCTTCTTTGTAAAGTTCCCATACTGGCCTTAAACTTGCTCGAGTCGCTGGATTTTTTGGTTAACAAAAATGCACTACGTCATGCACGCTTTAGCCCTCACAGAAGCTTATTCGATACCAATAAAAGGCAATATATTTGTTTTCCACTAAAGCCATTTCTTTTAGGTAGGTGACACATGTTATGAGGAATAGAGATGAATCAATATTGAGGAGCTGAGGTGAATAAGAATAGGCAAAGCCTCAGCCAAGACGAAGGCAGGGGAAATTCAAGATAATTGGAAGCGGGATGTAAGATCCCGAGCTACCAAGTCCGCCATATGGTCTACCACGTGCCTAGAGTTTTTCTTTTTTTTTTTTTCTTTTTTGCGCGATCGCGGAATGAACAAATGAACACAGAACAAAAGACTTTCTTTTCCCTTTCCCGCGGGAAAAAAGAAAAAAGAAACTTGTTCTTACTTCAATGAAGTAAACTTGAGCTATAGTTAATAAATAATTTTTCACTGTCAAAATATGGCATTAAGGATTTTGGAGAGAAATCAAGATTTATTTTCAGTTTCAGTGGAATTGGAAAAATCTATGACCACATAAAATATTTTTGCTACGTAATAATTTATTTCTGCTCATTTTGCAGATTCATAAAAGTGAGACACTCACTATAATCAGCAATTTATCCTTAATCAAAATACCGAAAGAGTAATGCGAGTTTTTATGAAAAAACAGACAGCGTTGTTTTGAGATATTATAATTGATGTCTGAAGGAAAGTTTTATTTTAAAATAAAGCATTTTCTGTCTTTGTAACGAACGATTCCATTTTATTAATGCAGCAAGGTTTCGACATGTATTTGTAATTTACCTTACCTTTTTGAATGTCTGTTTCTATGTAAAATATGATACTTCTGCGCTAGTTTTTCCTTTTGAACGGCACATTATTTCCCCTTATATACTTATACCTTTTGACAACTGACAGTGAGTAGAAAGTAAAGCCACGCAGAAATAAAGAGAAATGTGTTGTGTGCTGTTTTAAAGAAAGATGATTCACTGATTGAAATTTGACGGCATTCTATTTTGTTGATTTGCACTGCTGAAAAGGTTTATTTACGAGATCGATATTGCGACTAAATCAACGAAGCTATGTTAGTTGTTTAAATAGGAATGTTAAGTGCTATAAATCAACAACCACCAAGCGAATAAACAAGTCCTTGTGAAATTTCATTTCTTGCTGTTTTAGTCTCTGACGCTGATACTGGTAGTTTGAGAGTTGCGTTAGTCATTTATTTTCAGCACAAAAACCCCAAAATATTCAAAACGTTATAAGGGCATTTAATTTAGGTAAATAAAACCTCAGCTCGAAAATAGATATTTTAAAACGTATGCCATAAGCAATTCAGCCCACATGCTCCTTAAAACGCAAGTTTCTTAAGAATAGGTTTTTTTAGTTGTAATCTGTGTTAGTTTGTGCACTTTAACTTATGTTGGATAGAAAGACTGGCATTTCGTTCTTCTCTCTCTCCCTCCGTTTTCAATTTCTAACTATGTTCTAGTCACCCTAGCTCTGTGGAGAGGCGCAATGTCCTATTGGGAAGGTACATTTACCTGTGGATGCATGATAACCATGAACGAATACAGATTTAATGTAGGGATGGTCAGGTAGCGTAGACCATTCAGAGATGTACCTAGACGTACCAGAGGTTTCTACGTGTGGCAGTTGAGAACTCTCCAGACAATGGCGGGGCATCCACCAGCCTGAACAATTAACTTGTGGACATGCCGTGTCTATCGGTTCGTGTGGTTTCTCTCAGATCCTCACCATCGCGTCTGAGCGAAATATCTGTAATCTAGCCTCAGCGGATCAGGAGACCCGTCTTCAATCATCTAAGGTCCAGTGCCGATAATCTCTCGGCCATCTGAGGCGTACAGCCCGGCGATGTGGCGTCATCAATAGGACTCTGGTGAATAACCTATGATAGCTAGTGACCACCTGACGGTATTGGTGGAAATATTTCTGGAACCACCCTCGTTGAAGTCGGCGGTGATTTCTGCTATGGTCACTCTCAGATTGGTTGACACTATGCAAGACAGACGTCTACCACTACGTTCGTCCACCAATGTTCTTCGCCCACAGGTCTGCCTACGATGCGATGTTATTCCGGAAAAGACGTCTACACTCACGATACTATCGAAAGGGATACTTCAAATCCTGTATCACATGCGTGATAGAGTGACCCTTGCGTCGGGCTTCCACCATCAGCGCCCTTTCAAACACTGTTACCTCACGATGTTTATCTACGTATACTGATATCGAATTACCGTCTCTTTGAACGCAGTGATGTACTTATAACTATGCACCTGGCAAGTGGTCTGATCGTCTACTAGCTATATGGGTGACAGTCTCACGTTGGCCAGGAACCGTCCCTAACTTACAGCCACTAGTTCCAGAGAAGGGAGAGAGTCAGCGCCATAAGGCAAGCACAACATCCGTGTCACACCGGGATTCGAACCTGGATCCATATCGGACGAATGATCAGTAGCCATTGCTTAAACCACTGCGCCACCGAAGACGGCTACATTTCTTCACTATTTATTCAATGCAATAATGGTATTGACACTTGCGTTTTTATCAGTGTTCCTTAAGCAAAGATCGTTTATAGAAAACTACCGTTTGGTGGGGTAAATGCAGATGATGTCGAATTCAAAAATATGTTTTATTCCACATATTTCCTTCCAAACATCCGATTGAAAAAAATATTTTATATTTCGATTCCACTTATGTCGAAGAGTATTTTGGATATAGTTTATTTTTCAAATTACGCATAGATTTTCCGCTAGGGGGCGTAAAATAAAACTGCATTTTTTCCGATAACTCTTCTTCTAAAACTCCGATTTTAAATTTTTTTTTCTTCAGCGGGTACATCTTCTCATGCACAATCTTTTGCATATAATTTCGAATTTTTGGTAAAGAATACTTTGGCCACCAGGCGGCGTAAGTGTTAATTTTCGCTTCAAATATATATGCCATAAAATCTGAGCTTCTAAAATATCGATTGAAAAAATTCTTTCGTGGACTGATGCCACTCATATTGATAAACTATTTCAGAATATTTTCTTCCTAAAATATTCCACAGTTTCTCCGCCAGGGGGCGTAGATGTATATCTTATTTCTGTCAATATCTCGACTTCTAGGAGTCCGATTTGTAAAATTCCTTCTTTGTTGGATAGTGTTTTCCGTGTGACATGTTTTTCATGTAATTCCAAATGTTCTCGTAATTCATAGACTTTACGCTAGTGGCCGTAAAGGTAAATTGCGTTTTCCCCTATATCTTCTGCTTCTAAATCTGCAATCTGAAAAATTCTTTCTGCACCGGATACAGCTCCTGATGGGAAATCGTTTCCATATAATTTCTAATTTTTGTAAAATAAATGGTTTAGCCACCAGGGGGCGTAAACCTTGATTTCCGTTTCTGATGTATTTGCAGCAAAATATGAGCTTCTAAATTCTCGATTGAAAAAAACGTCGTTTCAAAACCGATACTACTTATGCCGGAAAACTGTTTACAAACATTTTTTTCTTATAATAGTGCACAGTTTCTACGCCAGGGGGCGTAGATTTGTATCTTATTTTTGTCAGTATCTCGACTTCTAGGAGTCCGATTTGAAAAATTCCTTCTTTGTAGGATAGTGTTTTTCGTGTCGCATGTTTTTCATATAACTTCAAAATTTTCACGTAATTCATAGACTTTCCGCTAGGGGCGTAATGGTAAATTGCGTTTTCCCGATATCTCTGCTTCTAAATGTCCGATCTAAAAAAATTCTTTCTGCACCGGATACAGCTCCTGATGGGAAATCGTTTACACATAAATTCTAATTTTTGTAAAAAAAATGGTTTAACCACCAGGGGGCGTAAACCTTAATTTCCGCTTCTGATATTTGCAGCAAAATATGAGCTACTAAAATCTGGATTGAAAAAAGCCTTTTGTGGACCGATACTACTCATGTCGACAAACATTTTAGGAACATTTTCTTCTTAAAATAATGCATGGTATCTACGCCAGGGGCGTAGCTGTATATCTTATTTTTGTCAATATCTGTACTTCTAAAAGTCCGATTTGAAAAATTCCTTCTTTATTGGATAGTGTTTCTGATGCAAAATCTGTTTCCCATTAATTCAAAATTCTCAAGTAAATTATAGACTTTCCGCTAGGGCGCACAATGGTAAATGGCGCTTTCTGCTCCTAAAACCCTGATTTGAAAAATTCTTCCTGTATCGTAAACAAGACCGGACGGAAAATAATTTTCACGTAATTTCTAATGTTTGGTAAAGAATGGTTTGGCCACCAGGGGTCATAAGTGTTAATTTCTACTTCTGATGTATTTGTAGCAAAATCTGGTCTCCTGAAAACTCGACTTGAATTTTTTTTCTTGGACCGACACCGCTCATATGGATAAACCTTTTGTGAATACTTTCTTCCTAAAATAATGCATGGTTTTCCCACCAATGGACGTAAAGTCGCATCTTATTTTTGTCGATAACTCTGTTTTTAAGAGTTCGTAAGCTCACGATTCCGTTAACAGCAATATCTGAGGGATTAAAGACCCGATTGAAAAACTTCTTTCTTCCGTCAGATACTATTGTTTTTCATACCGGTTCCATTGACTTTGAATAGCTTTGATAAATTTAATTTGCCTCAGAAGGGATTCAAAAGTCGTGCTTATTACACCCGAAAATTCGGTGTCATCTTTCGTGTTGATTTTTGGTAAAGAATGATGTGTTCACTAGAGGCGCAAGTATTTATTTGTACTTCTGATGTATCTATGCTTCTGAAATCACGATTAAAAAAATCTTTCGTGGGCCGATAAAGCTCACCATGAAAAACGTTTATTTTTCCTGCTTAAAATAGTGCGTTGTTTTTCCGCCAAAGGTCGTAGATGTATTCGATGTACAAATAAGTTTTAAAGCGTTTTAAGACCACGCAACATGTAATTTGAGAGAAAACAACAATATATTTACGGATTAAAATATGCGCCGCCCATATCGAGCACCTTCCACCAACAGGCGGGAAGCTGGCGGATTCCATCCGTGAAGAATATACTTCGTCGTGTGACGCCGGTAACGGACGATTCGTCCAACGACGATTGGTCCAATGCCGATTTGTCCAAAGGGACAATTGGTCCAATGCCGATTCGTCCAATGGTACGATTGGTCCAATACCGATTCGTCCAATGGTACGATTGGTCCAACGCCGATTCGTCCAATGGTATCATCTTACCAATGGTAAACTGTTTTATTTTCCAGAAAGGAATAAGGATTTAAATTATTCTGCTCATTATATCCTTTTGAAAGATCATTTCCGCATATTTGAAACATTTTACATAAAATTGGTAAAAGGCACTCAATGGAGCATTTCTCAGCTGGTTGCAAAGCACCTAGGCGCGGGCCTTTTTAGAATATTTTAAGTTAAAACCTAGATATTTGGTATTTGTAAACCTTTTATAAAACTTTATAAAAGGCACGCATCGTATCATTTCTCATGGCTTTACAAGGCCCCTAGGCCGCAGGCCTTTTCATAAGATTTTAAGTTACAACCTATATATTTGGTATTTGTAAATATGTTATAAAACCAAATAAAAGGCACTCATCGTATCATTTATCAGGCCTTTATACAAGGCGCCTAGGTAGGCCGCGGGCCTTTTTAGAAGATTTTAAGTTACAACCTAGATATTTGGTATTTGTAAACATTTAATAAATGCTTATAAAAGGCATTCAACGGATCATTTTTCAGCTCTCTACCAGGCACCTAGGCCGCGGGCCTTTTTAGAAGACTTTAAGTTACAACCTAGGTATTTTGTGTTTGTAAATATGTTATAAAATCTAATAAAAGGCACTCATCGTATCATTTCTTAGCTCTTTACATGCACCTAGGCCTAGGCCTTTTAACACTTTTAATTCTACTGATGTCATATTCTAACGTTTAAGTAAAGTTGAAAATACTAGCATAACATTAGTAAGTTTTCTTGATAGGTAAACGTTATGAATCTGACATCGGTAGGATAAAAACTGTCAAAAAGATCTAGGCCTAGGGCCTATGAATTAATATTTATGTTTAAGTAAAATCACAATGTTATTAACTTGATTTGACATGTGAACATTATTAATCTGACATCGGTAGAATATAAACTTTTGAAAAGGCTTAGGCCTAGGCCTTACGAATTAATATTTCGTACCTAAGTAAAAGCGCAATATTATTAATTTGATTTTATATGTAAACGTTATGAATCTGACATCGGTAGAATTAAAATTGTTGAAAAAGCCTATGCCTAGAGCCTATGAATTAATATTTCGTGCTTAAGTAAAAACGCAATATTATTAACTTGATTTAATATGTAAACATTGCTAATCTGACATCGGCAGAATAAAAACTGTTGAAAAGGCCTAGGCCTAGAGCCCATGAATTAATATTTCGTGCTTAAGTAAAAGCGCAATATTATTAACTTGATTTAATATGTGTAACGTGTCGCCGTTCAAATCAATCAGGAATGCACAGTATTGAAGAAAAAGTACTTCTTACCTTAAATTCAATTTTTGAACGACGGTTCTTGGGTGCCGTGTGTTGAGATCGTTAAATCAATAAACAATAGCAAATTAATTCACATTCCTCCGAAGTTGACACGAATCACTCAAGAGGCAGTAATAAACATCAAACCTACATTTAATACATGACACAGATGGTCGACCGCACACATACTAAAGATACATAACATAAAAAAACCGGCGTCGTCTTCATCGTGAGTTCCATTGTGTTTAAAACACTCGAGTTCTCTTTTCCCACGGGCGACAGCGCCCTCTATTAGAAACAGTTTTGACAGCTGCTTGGATTTTATTTATTTTTTCTCTTCGGGAGCTGTTCCTCTTCCGACATGCTCCCACCTTTGAGCTTCAGGATCAGTCACGAAACATAAACACATAAATCGTTATAAGTTCATTCACCGCACTGGCTTTAAGATCCGTCCATAACGGGATCGCAGGTCTCCACTAACCGTGGCTTCTTTTTGCTTTTCTGACAACACTGGGTCATGCAAAATGTCTCTGGAAGTAGGTCCCCTTTCGACGTCTCTCGATACTGTAGGAAGCTCAGGGACTTGAAGGGACGAGCGCTCGCTCTCTCGAATCTCAAGAGGATAAAGTCTCTTCACTGGTCGCAATAAGGATCCTGTTTTTGTCTTAACTTCCGCAACACGGACTTCACCGTCCTTGCCCGGAATAAGTTTTTTCACCTTGGCCAAAAGCCAATGAGTCTCTTAGTCTTGTCGTCACCCACTTAGACCACGTCCCCTTCCGCAATGTTGGATCTCCTTTTAGCCTTTGAAAATTCTCTGAGATTCCCCAGATATTCGACTCTGAAGCGTTTTCTGAGATCCTGCCAAATCCTCTGCCTAAATCTAAATCGCTTGTTCGTTCTTTCGGTGTCAATCAAATCCAGATCGGGGACTCCTATCTCTTTGATCTTTTTCAAAAACATAGCCAGTGTGAGGGCAACGAGGTCATCACTGTCCTCAGAAAGGTATGTTAGCGGTCTCGAATTAATCACACCGTCCGCATCGCAGAGAATCGTGTACAGTTATTCGTACTGTAGACTGGATTTACCCAGTACCTTTCTGAGCGCACTCTTCACCGTGCCTATCATCCTTTCCCAGAATCCTCCCCACCAAGGGGCAGAGGGGGAGTTGAACTTCCATTGAATTTTTTCCGCCGTAGCAATCCTTTGTACTCTATCCCAATGAATAGATTTCAAGTTCTTACCTGCTCCCACTAAGTTTGTTCCATTGTCGGAATAAATGTTTGTTGAATGTCCTCTGCGTGCAATAAATCTTCTAAGTGCCAGAAGAAATCCGTCGGTCGACAGAGAAGTTACCAGCTCTAGATGAACCGCTCGGTAAACTGCACAGGTGAACAGTACTATTCAACTCTTTTCATTATTTTTCAAAAACAACGGTCCACATAAATCGATGCCAACCACTTCGAAGACAAGGGCATCTCTAACTCTATCTTCAGAAAGAGGCGAACTAAGTGGTTCTAAAGGAAGAGCAGTATACCTTTTGCATCTGACACATTCTTTAATAACTTGCCGTATCGTCTTTCTGCACTTTATTATCCAATAACGTTCACGCAGAGTCGAGATTAGTACCTGCAGACCAGCATGGCCTAGTTCAACATGTTTTTCCCAAATTATTTTTTTCACTATGTGATGTTTAGAAGGCAGTACTACTGGATGACGAAATGCCTCCGAGTCCTTTCTCATGGTGATTCTCGTATTGACTCGAAGCAGCCCTTCTACGTCGATAAAGGTTTTCAGAGAAGTTTCTCTATTTTCGCCAAAACTCTGTCTTTGGACTTCTTTCAACATTACCATTTCGGCCTTTTCGACTTGCTGTACACTTAACTCGCCGAAACATCTTTCAGTTCGTTTGGCCTTTGCAATCCTGTAAAAACGAAAAATCCACGCCATGACTCTGATTATTCTGCTATACGAGGAGATCTTCGTAGAATATTCAAAAACCTTCTCAATTTCTGTGTTAGTAGCAGACACAATAGTTTTTCGCCTTTCTGAATTCACAACCTCCATATTTGGAAGCGCTTCTGAGGCTGGCCATTCATCACATGGTAATCTTAGCCACTCCGGACCTTCCCACCAACGAGAATTTTTCAACTCTTTCACTGTACATACTCTCGAAGGGAGATCCGCAGGATTCATAGACCCGGCAATGTGCCTCCCGTCTTCTGGGTCTGTTAGCCGCCGAATTTCCTGAACACGATTGTAAGCAAAGGTTGCCCAATTTTCATTTCTTTTTATCTAGTATACCACATTCACAGAATCAGACCAATAGTACGTAGGCACGTTCCCCAGCCCCAAGTCTGATTTCGTTGTTTCTGCTAACCTAGCTCCAATAGTGCAGGCCAAGAGTTCCATCCTGGGTATGGAAGGTAATTTCAAAGGGGCGACTCTACAATGTGCTTGTATTAGCTGACACGTCGTGGACCGATCATTTTGACATCGGACAAAAATACAAGTAGCAAATGCTATCTTGCTTGCATCACAGAACACATGTAGAGATACCTCCGAATTGGCTGAAGCATCCTCTAGTATGCATCGTGGGATCAGCACATCACTCAAGCCTTCCAATTGCGTCTTCCAACGTTCAAATTTCTAGATATAGTCGGAGGCAGCTTAGAGTCCCAAGCTATCCCGTTCTTCCAACATTCTTGCAGCAAAGCCTTTGGCCCCAGTGTGACCGGGCACGTGAATCCAATGGGGTCGAATACTCGATGGACGATTGAGAGGATCTCTCGTTTTGTCAATGGGAACTTTTCATAGCTAGGGAGCCCCTTCATGTCAATAGACAGCTCATCTGAGCTCAGTGTCCAACTTAATCCCAGCACTGGGACCTTCCTTTTATCTCCATCTTCATCCTCCACTTCTATCGACGCAGGAGTATGCTCCCACCCTCGCAAATCGAACTTGGCTGCACTGAGGATACTTCGTGACTCAAAAATGAACTTTTCAAGCTCCTCTCGGCTATTCACACTAGAAACACAATTGTCAACATAAAACGACCTCAGGAGCTATTTCGCCGTTTCTTGCAGATGATCCGGCGCGTTCTTCAGGTGAAATTCCATTGTTGCTCCCAGCAGGAAAGGGCTCGAAGAAATTCCGAAAACAACACTTCGGTGCTGCAAGGTTTTAAGTTTTTCTTCTTTACCGTTCTCCCACCACAGGAACCTTAAAAAATGGTCTATCATGCTCCTGAAGTCCAATCTGTAAGAAAGCTTTCTTTATGTCGGCAGTTACCCCAATTTTTCCCATCCGAAATCTGTTTATAATCGAGAGTATAAGTTCTACAACATTCGGTCCCTTTTCCAGACAATCGTTAATGGAAGGAGAATTCTTCCCTCTCGCCGAACCATCAAAGACAGGTCTCACTTTGGTCGTTGAGTTCTCCTTGAAAACAGGATGATGCGGTAAAAAATGCTGAGTTTTCACATTCTCCTCAGGAGATTTAACTTCTTCTATAATGCCCTCCTTCAGCCACTCCCGGAAAACATCTTCATAAGCATCTAACTTCTCAGTCCGTTCTAAGGATTTAACACAGAACTTCAATCTTTTAACTGCTATCTCCCTGCAGTCCGACAGAAAAGGGTGATATTGAATCCATGGCAAACAAACAATATATCTTCCTTCTTGGTCTCTTGAAACATTACAAATAAAATGATCTTTCGCAGCGTCTTCGAGCTCCTTTCTCGCGATCTTTTCGCCTGGATCAAGAATCCCCAAAGTATCAAGTCTCCACAAATCAGAAAGGGTTAATTCGCCAACGTGGAGAGAGATAAGGACATTAGATGTACTGGCTTCTTTTTCTTCTGTTTTTCCCATAAACGTCTATCCCAGACGTGTGTTTACTGCCACCAATCCATTGGAAAGGTGCTCAATTTCACCAGTAAATAACTTCCTTGCGAAGTCAGTTCCTATCAGAAAATGAATTTCCTTCGGATCTTTCTCATACAGACAGTCATGTTGATTTATGGAAATATCGCTAATGAAATCTCCACGATTTGTCAATTCTTTTATGCATTTAGAGTCCTCTAATTTCGGAATGAAAGCAGAGATTCTTTTTTGATCCATCACCTCTAATTCGCAAATATAGTCACCGACAAGATCTCTTAATTGAATCGAATATCTTTTGTGCTTTTCACTTTTTTTTATTCCTCCAAAAAGTCCATGAACGACTTTTTCTTCCCCTTTGCATTTCAACTTCAGTGCTTTAGCGACAAATTCACTTACATATGATCTCGAGCTACCTGTATCAATAATCCCTCGTACATAACGACTGATGTCATTCTCCCTAATACAAACAATTAAAGTCTGCAAATACACCTCCTTGGAACAGGAATTGTTAGTCAAAACACTGGCTTCCAGAGCTCTATCATTTTCTGGTTTCTTATCTTTCTCTTCGTGTTTATGAAAACACATAATAGATAGATGTCTATTACCACAGTGTGAGCGGGTAATTTTTACCTTACAAGAACGTGAAACGTGTCCTGGTTTAAGACACCTAAAACATCCCCGAGCTATTAAGTCCGGCATATGGTCTACCACGTGCCTAGAGTTTTTTTTTTTTTTTTTTTTTTGCGCGATCGCGGAATGAACAAATGAACACAGAACAAAAGACTTTCTTTTCCCTTTCCCGCGGGAAAGAAGAAAAAAAAACTTGTTCTTACTTCAATGAAGTAAACTTGAACTATAGTTAATAAATAAATTTTCACTGTGAAAATATGGCATTAAGGATTTTGGAGAGAAATCAAGATTTATTTTTCAGTTTCAGTGGAATTCGAAAAATCTATGACCACATAAAATATTTTTGCCACGTAATAATATCTTTCTGCTCATTTTGCAGATTCATGAAAGAGAAGACACTCACTATAATCAGCAATTTATCCTCAATTAAAATACCGAAAGAGTCATGCGAGTGTTTATCAAAAAACAGACAGCTTTGTTTTGAGATATTATAATTGACGTCTGAAGGAAAGTTTTATTTTAAAATAAAGCATTTCCTGTCTTTGTAACGAACGATTCCGTTTTATCAATACAGCAAGGTTTTGACATATATTTCTAATTTACCTTACCTCTTCGAATTTCTGTTTCTATGTAAATTATGATACTTCTACGCTAGATTTTTCTTCCGAACGGCACATAGCACTGACTGCTTGCTGTAACGAAGAAACTCCAAGTTTGGTTCCTGTGCCTTGAACCATGTTAGTCCACCCAAGAAAGAAAGTTCCGATCCAACAGCACTCCACTCCTATATCCACTTACAGTTTATAATAATCCACTTACAGTTTAACGTTTAATGTTAACCTATTAATTATTTCATAGCATATGTAATAGTTATTCCTAGTATTATTATTTTGTTGAATCCTGTTAGTACATGACTGAGCTTCCAATATATTTATTGTAAACCTCAGTATTGTTGTCACGTGCTCGCGTAATTTGAAAATGCTTCTTGATCTTATCCGTTGTTTTTGTTTATGTTTATCGAAATACCTGAAGATGAAGCACTCAGTGCTTTGAAAGATCTTGTAAGTTGCTGTACCTTAAAAATACTATTTTAAGTACAGGCAGTATTAATAAATATATTAATCGTGCTGTCAAGGCTTGTCTAATTAAAATGATGTTTAGCGCACGAAGAATCTTTATTTAAAGGACAAATTAATAATATAAACACCGAGATCCGTCTCTCTGGAACGCTTGACGTCACACCAACGTCTGCTTTGTTGCGTCATCACTTGTCGATCAATTCGTGTGTGCTCTCGCGATGTCCAGATGATTGCCTGCTAGCACGGGATCACTTTCAGAATGCAAGATGATAACGAGCTAATTTAAAAACATTGGATTATTAATGACTCGAGTTCTATTTTTCCGATCTACAAAATTCGAATTGAATTCTTAATATCACAGCAAGTTGAGTTTGTACGCGATCACATTCAGATGTCAAGGTGATCGCGTGTTAATTTAAAAACACTGGATTATCAATAACTCGAGTATTATTTATGCGATCTACAAAATTTGAGTTGATTTCTTTATATCACGGCAAGTTGCGTTTGTATATTAACTTAATTTAGCACAACTCGAATATTAATTTGTACGCTTTAATTATTTCTTACTTTTATAAATTAACTAACTTTCCGAGTTTAGAGCTGATTACATTACACATTTTGTAAAATATCGATGTATTTAAGCGCTCTAACCTACAATAAAAACTGAAATCTTGCGATGTCGAACTGAGCAAAATTGCATCTCAACAGCACATTGCCGATAATTTAAATAGTTCTGATTTGTAATGCCAGATGTCACATTATTTTGTAGAAAAGGCTTCGGTATAAAGTTTCAAACTAACCTCCGAACAGGATAGTCCAATACAAGCCGTGAACGGAAAATCATATGTGCAGGAGAAAGAGTAATTTAACGCGAAAAATCAAAGCAAAAGTTATTAAGGTAAGTTTATACGAAAAAACTGGACTACAAGGAAAATTATCAAACAAGAAATATTTCGCACATAATGTTTATTTATTGCGAGATCTTTTGAAAAGGTCCCTTCTTTTCCCTGGAACCAGTGACCCTAATTTAGGGTCACTGGTTCCAGGGAAGGGAGAGAGCCAGTTCCGTAGGATAAACACAACATCCATGCCTCACCGGGATTTGAACCCGGCCTCCTTTCGGACGAAAGATCAGAAGCTATCGCTTAGACCACACTGAGGAAAATGTTTTGTTAATTCAGCAAAAAAAATGGTCCATCAACCAAAAACATTTGTCGATATGCAGTGAAGAAAAATGTTTGTTGAACTTGCAAATTTATTTTGTGAAAAATCGACAAAATTTATTATTATCATGACCAAACATTTCGTTCATTTAACAAAATAATTTTGTCGATTCTTGGGAATTTCTTTGATCCAACAGTATGTATTGTTATCGTAATAAAGCGTTTTGTTGCTGCAATCGAACATATTGTTATCGTGACACAGTAATTTCTTGCTCCAACAAAATTTAGAATTATGTAGCTGGGCCACTTTGTCCTAAACGTTTTTCCGATGGCAACACTTTGCCGGTGCAATAATTTTAGGTGGTGCCCTTCGACCCTAGGTGTCCGCCATTTTTTACCCTGTCATCTTTTAATTTCTTCCAACGTATTTACTTTTTGGGGGTGTTCAAACGAATTTGGACAGGGTTACGTTACGAGGAAATTTTTTCACAACCAGCGAAAAATCGCTCACGCAGCAGATTCGAATCTGAGACTTTTAGTTTATGAACTAGGCGTGCTAACCACTCGGCGTAACGTAACCGGTCGCATTTTTTTTATTTGTAAAAAAGCGGTCGCATTTTTTTTATTTGTTTGCTCCCGAGTGAGTCCTAACGTGGTTTGTTTATATGAATTTACGTTGTGTTCTGTGTTGTCTTCCTCACAAGGAGTAAGGCTGTGTTTTGTGCCAAGCGTGCACCTATTATTTTCGCTTTTTTTTTTATGTTGTGTGTTGCAAGTTTGCAACACACGAGTAACGAGGGTTAGTGTCCTGGTTGGCTACGACCAGTGAATCGATGAATGCTACTCCTTCGTCTTAGTTCTTTTCTGCTGGTGTTTCGCCTTCGTCTGTTTCAAGCTCTGCGATTAATATGGCTGGTATTTCATCAATTAATGCTATTTCGTCGACTACTACGAACGTGAATTCCACAGGGTTGGTGACTGGATCAAGTGTGCCCGGCCCCTCTCAAGCTGTGTCTAAATCGTTTGCTCCTGCTACTGGTATGAGTTGGACTCCTTCGGGTGTTACGGGGACTTAGCGTCCCGAATTGGAGCACCTTCTTTACGGATTACACTTCCAAATGTCTGTCCTTAAGGTAAGGAACTTTCACCTGCTTTATTACTGAGTGTATTCATACCGGCTTTGAGTGACACCCCCTTCCCCCAGTATTTGTCTGCTCTTTCTGCTGTAGTTCCTGGCACAAGTACTGTGTAAATTATACGCTTGGGAGCTGTTGTGGTGGTCCACTTCACAGACCAACAAGCCGTGGACAAAATTCTAGCCTTTTGCATTGCCATAGGTTCAATTCGGCTTCAGCCTGTTGCTGCTGCGCAAAGACCTGTGAATATAACCCTTTCACCAATGCCAAACGCTTTTCCCGATTCTATTTTGATAGATGCTCTGAACACCATGGGGCGTGTGGTGGGCACCACTAAATGGGGTCCGCGGGTGGCCTAGTGAAAAACGTTCGTGTCTGCCACGGAAAGGACCTCAGGATCGATCCCAGGCAGGTACGAACGCTCGATTCACTAAATATCCGCCGTGCGTCGAATGGGCACGTTAAGCCGTCGGTCCCCGGGTACTGGCCCCCCGGTACTCGCCCCCGGTAATAAATAAGGGTGTCTTCCTCCTTCTTTCAACTTCGTTTCCGTGTGACTTTCCTATAGGGCACTCTAGCCCAAATCTCCTAGCTTCCCATTTCTAAGGGTTGTTTAAGACCTGGGGTCAGACACTCTTTTCCTAAAATCCTCTACATATGATCATGACTAAGTACCTGCCAGCTGCTGCTCGTAACTCTCCCCTGCCCCATGTTCAGGGCGGGCGCCGAGAGTATAGTGATTTTTCCGACAACCAAAGCCATTGCCAACAGACCCACCACTTTAGATTTGGTCACCGAGGCGAGGACGTACATCTTCAACATGTTTGCTGGTGTCCAGTGCTTTCGCTGCAAGGGGGTGGGGTCACCTTGCAACTGGCTGTCCCCATGGTTCACCTGGTGCTGGACTTACTTTATCTTCGGCTATTTCCTCTGATGCTGGGGCTGCCGCCCCAGTGGTTACTACGCCTGCAGTTCCAGCTTCTACCCCCACCCTCCCTTCTGAACTTGTTCCTGCCGCCTCACCAGTGATCGTCAATCTGAAACCTTCTGTTGCTGCTCCGGTACCGGCTTCTGATGATGTCCTCCAGTTTCCTCCATTGCTATAATCGGGGGAGGGGGCTCGCAGCTCCCAAACCCCAGAGGAACAATCGCTCTAATTCACCAGGAGCGTCAATTCACCACGCACGTTCATATGACCGTCTACGCTCTAAAAAGGCTGCTTCTTCATCTATTCGGTTTCCCCCGGACCGCGTGAAACCACGCCTCCGATCTCTATTTCAAACCGTTTTGCTTGCCTGACAACCGATGACCTGATGGATGTCTCCGTTCCAGCCTCTGACGACGTACAGCTTGCAGATTCGGACGACGACTCCCCCTCCCCTACTCTACCTGAGATAATGTCTATGTTTGAAGATCTTGATGAGCCGTTATTACCCCTCACTTATACCGGCCTGTTAGCCTTGTTTTCCGGTCCTAGACGGGCTAAATTGCTCACCTCACCATGTATTAAGAGTAAACTCTCCCAATTGCCTGAAATGATACGCCAGCTAACACATTTTCACGAGATCATTCTTAATGTTGCTTTGCCAGTCGGTAGTGAGCAGTGCTACCGCCGACTTGATTATTTGATTAACACTCTGAAGGCAGAATTGGAGGGTTGGATGAAACCACCTAGTGATGTATCAGTTGACAATAAGTAGTTTCAACTGTCGAGGACTAGCGTCTTCAGCCGCGAATGCTTTAGTCTTCGAGGACGTTCTTTTCCTGAGGGCTAATATCCTCCTCCTCCTGGAGACGAACTGTACCTTGGCGACCGAGTATTCCCGCTGGAGACGCTGGCACTTGGCGACCGAGTATTCCCGCTGGAGACGCTGGCACTTGGCGACCGAATATTCCCGCTGGAGACGCTGGCCCTACGCTTTCTATCATAATTACCGGTCCCACATTAGTTCCGGTTCAGCAATTGCCTTTCATGTTCGCTTTCACGCTCTTATTTCTGACATCGTTGAGTCACAGATTCTGCTGGGTTCTTTACATGGTATCTCTTTTTGTTATCTTTATTCTCGTATTCATATTTTCAATATCCATATTCCCCAATCTTCTGCCGATGATGACGCTCTTCTTCAACATCTTATCTTGCTTATTATTCTTATCCCACCTTCTGAAATTGTCCTTGTTGTGTGCGACTTTAACTACACTCTCAAGCCGAGCTTTGACCGTGATGGTTACGTTGGAAGTCGCCCTGACCTCTCCTCCAAATTTTCTCAACTCGTCTCTAATTTTGACTTTATCGATGCCTTTCGTTCTCTCCATCCACAGTCCCGTGAGTTCACTTGGTTTCCCTCTGACGCTTCATTTCGTGCTGCGGCTAAACTTGACCGTTTTTGTGCCTCTAGTTTCCTCTGTTCGTCTCTCGTTGAAGTCACCCATCGCCCCTCTGCTTCATCTGACCACCGTTCCGTTCTTCTGCGTTTCTTTTTGCCTTCTTCCACTGTCCACCCTTCCCTGATCTGGTCTCTCTATGATTTTCACTTATCTGATCCTGCCTTTAAGGCTGAAATCCAGTCGATTATTTCTTCTGTAACGTATACTCTCGATTCACTTTCCTTTTGATTTTACTATCTCTGGTTATTTTATTTTTCTATGTAAATTATCTTCTTACTGAACGAGATGTTATTTCACCCGCTGAATGAGATCTGGCAATGAGTGTAAGTCATGACGTGGTGGTAGCCAGTATAAATAGGCGCGTTCAGCGATACCTAAGGAGAGCTTTTTGTTGATGTGTGTAGGGAGAGCGTTTGTTGTTGCACGGAGAGAGCGTTGGTTTATGTGAAGGAGAGCGTTTGGTGCTGTATAAAGAGAGTTCGTTTATGTGAGAGCGAGAAGTCAATAATAAAGAATTTGTTGTAAGTACGTTTTTCTCAGTTCATAGTTACTGTCAGACCTCTGTCTGGCTGTTAGGTTTATTTCATTTAGTGTTATTAGTAACAACCAGCATAAGACTTTATTCATCTTAATTACTACTACAACATTACTACCAGTTATAAGTTTGTTCATTACTATTACTACACTACTAGCAGGAGACTTTATTCATGATCTTAATTAACTAGTAACAACAACCATTTGAATTCACTATTAGAAGCTTAGTACAAGCATTGAATTCATCATAATATTAGCTGAGTAGAAGCTTAGCTTAGCTGTAGTGATAGCTATATTCACTACGATAATTAGCTTAGTAGTAAAAGCTTTATTCATTATACTTCTTCGATTTACAAGCTTCCTTTCTCCGACGAACCAGCAGCTCTGTGGCTTTCCACAAAACTTTCCATCATTTCGTTTGCTCGCCAATTTTCTTTTTCTTCCCGGTCGCTTCGATTTCAAGATTTAGATTCTCTTCGTCGTAAATTACAATTCCTCTCCCCGTCTGATCCTTCATATGCCGTCCTTCAATCCCAGCTTCATAGTACTTTGACTTCTTTCGCTTCTTCGGCTCTCAACCAATAGAAATTCCCACATTTACGTCTCCATGACGACCCGTTTCAGAATTTGCGACAATTCGGAACTCACCGTGCTAAGAGTAATACCCTCTCCTTTCTTTCGCTACCAGATGGTTCTACAGTTACCGATCCGGTTCAGCTCTGTGATTTGACTTTTCAGCACTACACTGAACGATTTCAATCCCGGGTCTTGCGGCCAGCAGCACATTCCCCTCTTTTATTCAATATTCCTCAGTGTCCTTCTTGTTTTCTTGACTCCTTAGATTCGCCCATCTCTCCATCTGAAGTTCGCTCAGCCGTTTACAGTCTTAATTATCGTTCCGCCCCTCGTGCGGATGGTCTTCCGCTATCCTTTTACAAGACCTTTCTTCCTGCTCTCCTTCGTCTTCTCGTTGATTGTTTCAACTCTACGTTTTCTGCTTCTGCTTTCGTTTCATCGGACTTTACTTTTACCCTTCTTCAACTCATCCCCAAACCTGGTAACCTTGGACTCTTTTCTAACTGGCGCCGTATCTCAATTCTTAATACCGATTACAAGATCTTTGCTAAAATTCTGGCCTTTCGCCTTAATCCTGTTTTACAGTACATTATTCATCCTGACCAGACTTACACTATCACTTCCCGTTCGATAGCTACTAACATTACTACCATCCGCGACTTATAGTCTCTTGCTTCTCGTCTTTCTGAACCGCTAGCTATCTTTAATCTCGATCAGAAATGAAGCATTCGATTCTATCCACCACTCGTATCTCTTTGCTGTACTTCGTCACTTTGGCTTTCTTTCCCTTTTCTGTCAGGCACTTTCCAACCTTTTTTCTCACTCATCTTTTCGTGTCCGCACTTCCTCATTCATGACTGCTGCCATCCCTTTTGCGAACGGGATCAAGCAGGGATGTCCCCTGTCGGGTCAACTGTTCGCTTTTTCTTCTGAACCTCTCTTGATTTCAATTCGCTCTCGTTTGCTGTCCGACATTCCTCGAGGCGTTACCTCCACACGTCCCCACTGTACGGTGTTGTCAGCGTTTGCGGACGATTTGACTTTTTTCTGCGGTCTGAGCGGGCAATCGGTTTCGTTCTATAAATTTATCAGGAGTATTCTGCCATTTCAGGCTCCAAACTCAACACGTCTAAATCAGTTGGCTTATGGGCTGGCTTGTGGTCGGCTCGCGGTGATCGCCCCTGGGGTGCCCGCTGGTCAAACACAGCCATTAAACTTCTCGGTGTTTACATTCGCAGTCCGGTGGCAGTTACTGCTGCCACTTGGACACCTTTGGTTCACAAGTTAAATCGTCGTCTGGCTCCCTTTCGCCGCTGTAAACCGTTTCTTTCATTTTTCAGCAGAGCGCATCTTGTTTCCACCTTTCTTCTCCCAGTTCTTTCCCATTCATGGATTGCCCATATTCCCCCTTTCATCTTTCTCCGTCACGAGCAGCGAACATTTACAGATTTTATCTGGGACGTCATTCATTGGGTCCATCGTTCCACGCTCGTTCTTCCTCTTTCTTATGGTGGCCTTTCTCTTCCTGACCTTTCTCTCAAATCAAACGCTTTCCGACTTCAGCACTTCCTTCGTAACTTTTCCCTTCCCCTCACTACTTCTATGACTGTTGTTGATACTTTGCTCTTTCCTCGTAGCCCTTTCCTCTCACTTGCTACTTTCATCCGCATGGACCTCTTCCCCCTTATTCCCGACCATTTTTCCGTTACTTATCAATCCGTCTTCTCCATCTGGCACTCCTTATGTCCAGTTCGCTTTCCCCCAACCCCTCTTCGACTAACGATATCTTTGCGGAACCTCTTTCCTGTTTTTCTGCTATCCGTTCTCCTACCTCCGAGTACCGGAACTTCTCCACCTGGTTCGCCAGTGGAGTGGTTCAAGTCTCTGAACTTGTTGATTCTTCTCTCCGATGGAAATATTTTCTCCACTCTCACCTCCTCTCGCTGATACACCTCGCCATCGCGCTCAACTTCGTTTGATTCACTCCTGTCTTCAACGTCTATATCCGTCTCTTGTCTCTTCTTCCGGCCTCATTCCCTCTTCTTCGCCGTCGCTTTGCCTTCCGTTTCTTGTTTTTCTCAACGATTCTCCTTCCTTTCTGCATCAGGTCTCAGCCAAACTCCTATACTGTAATTTTTTTAATTTATTTTTTAGATCCGCTCTCCATTCCTTCTGCTGAGCTTTCTCGCACCTGGTCAGACCCTCATAGTTCCTTGACGTCGCCTAAGGCGAGGGATGTCCATTGGCACCACCTTCATCGCAGGCTTCTTACTTCCCGTGCACTTCCTCGTTTCCGCCACCTATCATCCACTTCTTGTTTTTTCTGTTCTACTCTGGGTGATGCTTCTAACGCATTCGATTCTTGTTTGGTTTTGCAACCCCTGTTTTCTTTCATGTTCTCTCTTCTCTGCAAGGTTTGCCCCCCAGTCCCGTACAATGTCCAATTATTGTTTTCTTCGTAGTCACCACCCTTCTGCTTCTACTCACAATCTCGTTTGCGCTTTTTTAATTTTGCAGGCTAAGTTAACTATTTGTTTTACCATTCTAGTGTTACCTGGGCTTCGCTACGGCGGTACCAACCTGCCAGAGTTTTTCTGGGTCGGCGGTACCAACCTGCCAGAGTTTTTCTGGGTCGGCGATACCGCTCCTCACTCAAGTCTATATTCCAACTTGAGTACCAGATGGCACTGTCTTGGCAGGATGTTCCTGCCTTCTTTTGCAACTCGTCGCCACACTTGTCTTGGTTTTGTGTTTCGAATGGTGCAGTAGATCTGCTGCCATAGTGTTTTTTCCCCTTCCATTTCTGCATAAGCTTCTTCGTTTTTTTTTTCTTTCCCGTTCGGTGGGTCTCTCATCAGGTCCCACATTGGGGCATGTCCTTTGTTCTTTATGTTTTTTGTGTACAGTCATGCTTTTTTGTTTTCCACGTCAGATTTCTTTTTGTTTTCTTTTGACTAGTTGCTCGGTTGGTTTCTTTCCTTCTCCCCCTGCGTTTCTTTTTTATTTTCCTGTTGGTTTGTTTCATTTCCTGATTGCTTTCTTTTCCATTTCCTTGTTTCGTTTTCGTAATTCTTTAGCTTTTTCCTAACTTGTTTTTAGGATTTCAGCATTCCCCCGTTATTTGCCCTAGTCTTCTTTTGGGATTTTCATATCGGTGTGCAATTTGCCACCTTGATCTGCTTTCACTGTTCCTGTAGTTGTGCACTCCCTGTTATTTTGTTGGCTGGTATGCGTCTATTTTTGTATTTCCTCAACCAGAACTGTTGGCTGCTGTATTGTATTTTTTACCGCGTTTTTGTTTGGTAACCTTTATTTAGATGTTTAATGTTTTTCGTTTTTTCGTGTCATACGTCTTGGATTCCGCTTTCTGTTTCCGTTGCCATTTTGTCCTGCCCTTTTTTCAGTGTGTTTAATTCTTTTTCACGGGTTCAAATGTAAGGTGACCCACTGTTTATTTTTGTTTTCTTTAGTACTTGCCATGTACTAGGGGTGTTCAAATGAAAAGGTACGAAACGTCATAAGAACGTAACCGTTAACATATTTGCCTATGCCGCTATGGGAGAACGTAGCGACACATCTAGGGATGCGATTAGAGTCGCCGGCGTGGGTCGGAGCACGCGCGGGCGCCCGCATGCGCAGGCAAGGTGTTGCTCACCGTCTTTTTCGACGTCCAAGGTCCACTACTTGTTAAATTCCTCCAGCACAGACGAACCATTACCTCCGATGTGTACTGTGAGACACTCCGAAGCCTATGCAGGTCCATCAAGAACAAAAGACCGGGGCTGCTCACGGAGGGTGTGGTTCTTCTCCATGATAACGCGCGTCCACACGTCTCCAGGGTCACACACGCGGAACTGGCCTAGTTCCAGTGGGAGCAGCTGGACCATCCGCCCTACAGCCCGGACATGTCGCCCTGCGAATTCCATGTGTTTGGTCCCCTGAAAATACATCTGAAAGGGAAGCGCTTCCACATGGACGACGAACTCAAGGACGCTGAGCAGGACTGGGTCTCGTCACGGCCACAGGAATTCTGGGAACAAGGAATCCTTCGGCTCGTTAATCAATGGGATCGTTGTGCTGCGGCCTATGGTGTGTACTTTGAATAAAGTCTTCATTTATACCCACAGTGTCGTTTCGTACCTTTTCATTTGAACACTCCTTGTATTATCACCTTTTTTACGCTTTCCAACCGTAGGTTGAAGAAGCGTATATGCTCCAGCTTTTCCCGTCCGTCTGTCCGTCTGTCGGCACGATAACTCACGTAAAAATGGTTCGATTTCGATGAAATTTTAGTATGTGGTAAAAGACCGCCTGGGGACGAACCGTATTGAAAATGGGTGAAGTGGAGTCAAAAGTCACGACATAAGAGCGCAATACATTCAATTGTCCTTATGCGTCATAACTTGCGTAAATATGGTTCGATTTCAATGAAAATTTAGTTTGCGGTAGGGGACCACTTGGGGACGAACCCTATTGAAAATGAGTGAAGTGGGGTCAAAGGTCAGGACATAGGAGCGGCATAAGGTGCGTAAAAGTGGTTCGATTTCGATGAAATTTTAGTATGTGGCAGGGGACCACCTGGAGAGTAACCCTATTGAAAATGGGACAAATGGAATCAAAGGTCAGGACATAGCATCGGGATCCATTCCATCGCCCTTATCCCACACTATTAAGGTGGACGTCAAGTAATTTTGCTTCCTATATTTCCAATGGAAAACCTTTTGTACACAATTGGTGTGTTCCCAAGGATGGAAATTTGAACATCGATTAAAATAAATTCATACTATAACTTGGAATACTTAACATTTTGTAAAACATAAGCACAATTATATTAAAAAACAATAACGTTTCATTTGGTGGTGTTGAAACCAGAAAAAAATGGCGCGATCTGTGCTTTGATGACGTCAGTGGACAAATAAATGTTGGACTGCATAATTACGGTTACGGTTTAGAAAATATTAAGTATTTCAATTTATGAAATGAAGCTATCTTAATGGATGTTCAAATTTTCATCCTTGGGAAAGCATTGTTTGTGAAGAAAATGTGTACAGAAGTTTTTCCATTGGAAGTATAGGAAGCAAAATTACTTGACGTCCACCTTAAAGTAGCAATTCTTGTATGTATGTATGTACATTTTATTTTGAAAACGGCTCTAAGAATTTTGATGAAAGTCGTTAACCTACAGTTTTCTGGTACTAGAAATCGATTTAGCTTGATCTCGACTTTAGGAGAATTCATTTAGTGGGTTAAATACCCACCCCGAATTATAACTTTTTTATTGGCATGGCGTCGTTCCATTAATGTTACCAATGCTTAGAAATCTTATGACATCACAATTTCGCATTTGAGAATGTTGGCGCGCGGTCACGCCATCGGTCTCATTACGTCACGCGTTGTGTGTGGATCCTATTATAGTTTTATGACGTCACACTCTTGCGGCGAGCAGATGGTCGCGATTCCCATCTGCCTCATTACGTCACATGTTGTGTGCGTATGTCCGTCCGCACGATAACTCGCGTAACCATCGTTCGATTTCGATGAAAATTTAGTATCTGGTAGGGGATCACCTGGGAAAGAACCCTATTTAAAGTGAACGAAATGGGGTCAAAGGTCAGTACATAGGAGCGGGATCCATTCCACTGCTTTTATGCGCCATAACTAACGTAAAAAAGGATCGATTTCGATGAAATTTTAGTATGTGGTAGGGGACCACCTGGCGACAAACCCTGTTGAAAATGGGCGAAATGGGGTCAAATGTCACGACATAGCAGCGGAATCTCTTCTATCGCCATTATGCGTCATAACTTACGTAAAAATGCTTCGATTTGGATAAACTGTTAGTATGTTGTAGGGGCCTGCCTGGGGACGAATTATGTTGAAAATGAGCGAAATGGGATCAAAGGTTAGGACACAGGTGCGGGATCTATTCCATAGCCCTTATACATCATTACGTACGTAAAAATGCTTCGATTGCGACAAAACTTTATCATGTTGTTTCGGAGGTATACCGAACCAGTTCTGTTGAATATCATTGAAATGGGATCAAAGGTCAGGGCACAGGACCGTGATTTATTCCACAGCCATATATCTCATAACTTGAGTAATAACTTGAGGAATGATTTCTGGTATGTTGGAAAGCGTATCATAATCAATGCATTGCATGATTTTATTAACTTGTCCCTTATCATTTTACCTATGTGTTACTGAGCTGCTTTACCTTAAAAGTGTGCTCCCTTTGCTTGTAGTCGGCTACAGCAGTTGGTCGGCGCTTTTCTTCTGTACTGTCCTTTCTTTTTAGCACGTCTTTTGTAAAAAAAAAAGATCGTGCTTCTGTTTTCGGTTTGTCTGTCCGTCCGTCCGTCTGTCTGTACCCACGATATCTCAGCAACTATTAGTCCGATTCGAAAAATTCATTTTGCATTGGAAAGCTTGAAATATGCAAATGATGATCCTTTATTTCGTTTTTTTTACGATGTACAATTTCACCAGTAGAGGGCGCAAACGCAGATGATGTCGAATTCCAAAAATGCGTTTTATTCCACATATTTGCTTCTAAACATCCGATTGAAAAAAATTACATCTTTCTATTCCATTTATGTCGAAGAGTATTTTAAATATAATTACTTTTTCAAATTACACATATATTTTCCGCTAAGGAGCGTAAAAGTAAATTACATTTCCCCCGATAACTCTTCTTCTAAAACTCCGATTTGAAAATTTTTTTCTTCAGCGGATACATCTGATGGAAAATCGTTTGCATATAATTTCAAATTTTTGGTAAGGAATACTTTGGCCACCAGGGGCGTAACTGATAATTTTTGCTTCTGACGTATTTGCCATAAAATCGTAGCTTCTAAAATATCGATTAAAAAATTCTTTCGTGGACTGATGCCACTCACATCGATGAACCTTTTCGGAGTATTTTCTTCTTAAAATATTACACAGTTTCTCCGCCAGGGGGTGCAGATGTACATTTTAATTTTGTCAATATCTCTACTTTTAGGAGTCCGATTTGGAAAATTCCTTCTTTGTTGGATAGTGTTTTTCGTGTGACATGTTTTTCATATAATTTCAAAACTTTCAAGTCATTCATAGACCTTATGCTAGGGGGCGTAGCGGTAAATTGCGTTTCCCCCTATATCTCTGCCTCTAAATCTCCGATTTGAAAAATTCTTTCTGCACCGGATACAGCCCCTGATAGGAAATCGTTTGCACATAATTTCTAATTTTTGTAAAAAATAGTTTGGCCACCAGGGTGCGTAAATCTTAATTTCCGCTTTTGTGTATTTGCAGCAAAATATGAGCTTCTAAATTATCGATTGAAAAAAACGTCGGTTGTTGACCGATACTACTCATGTCGACAAACCTATTAGGAAAATTTTCTTCTTGAAAAAATGCATGGTGTTTACGGCAGGGGCGTAGATGTATATCTTATTTTTGTCAATATCTCTACTTCTAAGAGTACGATTTGAAAAATTATTTCTTTGTTGGATAGTGTTTCCGATGCGAAAGGTTTTTCCTATAAACTTAAAATTTTCAAGTAAATCATACACTTTCCGCTATGGTGCATAAAGGTAAATTGCGTTTTCTGCGTTATTTCTGCTCCTAAAGCTCTGATTTGAAAACTTCTTCCTGTATCGCATACAAGACCTGATGGAAAATATTTTTCACATAATTTCTAATGTTTGGTAAAGAATGGTTCAGCCACCAGGGATCATATGTGTTAATTTCTACTTCTGAAGTATTTGTTGCAAAATCTGGGCTCCTGAAAACTCGACTAATTTTTTTTTTCATTGACCGATACCGCTTATACGGATAAACCTTTTGAGAATACTTTCTTCCTAAAATAATGCATTATTTTCCCACCAGGGGACTAAAGTCACATCTTATTTTTGTCGATATCTCTGTTTTTAAGAGTTCGTAAGCTAACGATTCCGTTTACAGCAATATCTGAGGGATAAAAAACCCGATTGAAAACTTATTTCTTTAGTCAGATACTATTGTTCTCCATACCGGTTCCATTGAGTTTGAATAGCTTTGATAAATTTAATTTGCGTCAGAACGGATTCAAAAGACGTGCTTATTACACCCGAAAATTCGGTGTCAACTTTCTTGTTTTTTTTTTCGTTTCATTGTGTAGTGTGCTAAGGATTCTGCTTTCCTGCTTTCCTTTGCATTGTTGTATCGGCTGTGCTGTGTGGGGGTTTTTCTTTTCTCCTATATTAATCGGACCCAGAGAGTTGCCGACCTTTCGTAGTTTCTTATTTAGTGTATTGTATTTCGGTGTGTTACTTTGTATTATTATTCTCCCTGTTTGAATTGTGCTGTGGTATTTTGACAGTATGCGGGGTTTTATTCTTGCGTTCAGCAGGTGACTGTGGCTTGGCTGTACGGATTTTTTGTATGCGTGTGTAATGCTTGTGTTTTATATGTTCTCCAGTGGAATTCGCTTGTCGGTTCCCCTTTTCTTATTTTGCAGTGTTTGCTTTTGTGTGTTCCTCATTTTTTGTCTTGTTCAACAAGCTGCAGGATTTTTTTGTTCCGTGCGGTTTTGACTAGTGATATCGCCTTTTTTTCTCTCCCCTTGCTATTGAATTGTGTGTTTATGTTTGTGCTTGTCTTTGTGTTTTTTCTTGAAATTGGTTCATTCCAGACGGGGCCAATGCCGTTCTTAGTGCAGTTTTTATTTGTTTTTAGTATTACAGTGTCTGCTGCTCAGGACTCCGTGTCCCTGTGACATGCCGTATAGCTCGTTGTTTGTGCGCTTTCTTTTTCCCGTTGGCCTCCGAGGTAGGCCAACTTGCCGCTGTTATTCTACTCAGTGTTTTGCAAATGTGTTATTCCTAATGCGTATCTTCTTTCCTGTACTGCAATGTGTTAAATTGTTTTGAATGTGTGCGTATTTCATTCCCAGTGATCTGCCGGGTTGGCAGCCTATTTCCATTGGTACGATGGTACGGTGATTGTTGTGTTCTACTGCGAAATTCGCTTGCCGGGGTTCGGGTTTTTTCTTGTAATACCTGGATGTTTCTGCTCTGTGTGTTACTCATTGCCGTTCAGTTTCAACTGCTGCTGCGTTGTATTTTTTTCACTGTGTGGTGTGTCTAGTGTATTTGCTGCTTATATTCGTTCTTGGTTGTGTTGTTTACATGTGCGCGTTACTGTGTCTATGTGAGGTTCTTTCTGTTTTGTCGGAGTTTGTCAATGCAGTTCTCTCGGTGTCGTGTGCTGTACTTTAAATTTTTTTTGTGTTGCGGGGGAAGATCTACTGCTGCCTTATGTTTTTTTTTGTTTTACCGTTAGTTGTTTCACGTCGGTCACAACCGTTGGCCGACGCACTTGATTCTGTCCCGCGATTCTTTCGGGATTGTGTTGTAATTCATTTTTCTTTTTGCCCCTGCAGTTTTGTTACAGTGTTTTTTTACGGTGTCGTGTTATGTATGGCCTCTAATGAGTCGGTTTTTTTGTTGTTTTTTTCTTTACCAGTGAGCCTATGTGCATTTTGCTATCCCGGTGCCTGTAATTGTTTTGTGATATGTTTTTGGTTTTAATAATTGTCTTTTCAATTGCAAGTGAATTCTTATCTGCGAATTCAGCATTAGAAGGTGGGCTTATTACCTTCTGGAATGTTCATGGACGATTTGTATTTGACATAACGATGCATTGACACTATTTTTGTGCGTGTGCAACATGTTTCTAAATCCGATTTCTTTTTAAATGTTTTCCTTAGTTTTTTGATGAAACAAATGATTGACATTTTTGTTTCGACAAAAAAAATTCGTAATATTTTTTTCAACGTTCTATATGTTCCAGGGTACTATCACCATGCAATCTTTGGTTGCCGCATGAATTTTGAAACTCCCTGTATATATGGACTATACATGAAATCAAGCTCCATACATAAATTACAACTCATATCATTACCTCATGTGGAAATTTTATTTGCGATCACTAACCGCAAGCCGTTATAAGAAAATGTATTGTTGCTTTATCAGAAATTTGGGTTTAAATTTAATACGTGCCCCTGTGCATCTAATAAGATGTGGATTCTATCGTGTTTACTGTAATTATGAATCTACAAAGCGAGGCCAAAATATCACTAAAATTCACTGAATCCCACCAAAATAACACATAATAAACACTAGCATAAAAATACGTCGGAATTGTTAAGATTTATTAGAAATTCTTACCTCTGAATGTCTCTATCAGAGTTGACAATTCCCAGTCTTCTAACAATGCTCTCACTTCCTAGTCAGCCATAATTCAAAGCGAAATCTTAAGCACAAAACGAAATTCTTCTGGTTAGTGGTAGTCTAGTAGTGCCCGTATGGAGAATAGCTAGTAATCACATGCGCTTTGTCGTAAGGTCGATGCCACCTCCATATATTTGAATTAACAAAATATAGCCATGACGAAATCACATTTTGTGTTGCCAACAAAACAATTCCGTATGGAGTTTTGCTAAAGCAACAAAAGTACATTTGACAAAACAGCTCAACAAAATTATTTTGTTCTGTTTTAAACAAACTAGATCCGAGAGCCAGTACAAGGATTTATTTACCCGAATAGTGCCAAACATTCTTTTGATCCAGCAAGTACATTTTTTGTTTATATATGACCTAAGTGTCTCAGAAAAGTGAGTCTAGCAAAGTTCCACTGGTGGGTTGCTGCGTGATGACGTCATGAATATGGCTGCCAACTATTACGTAGTTGCCACATTTAAATATGCAGAATTTCTCACCCGTTTATGTCACAGGGATGAATTTTTTCAGAAATGTTTCAAATTTAATGACAAGTATTTTTTGTAGTTACACATTTCTGTTTAGTCCAATAGTTTTTTAGATAATTGCATTTGAACGTGTAAAATCAGTGTTCACATTAGCTATGTGTGACATTTAAGCATGATTTACTCAAAAACTATATGACTTTCGAGAAAATGCTCCCGAACAACAAAGTTGCATTTTTTAATGAGGATTCCGAAAATGTATAAAAACATGGGGTTTACCCCAACCGTTAGAGAATTATGAGTGATAACTCGTTTTAAGTCCACTTTCTCTGCAGTACGGCTCCCGCGCTATTTATGTAGTTGCCCCCTTTAAATATGCAAATCTTCCCATCCGTTTATGCTACGGAGATGATGTTTTTTACTGAAATGTATCAAATCTAATGACAAATATTTTTTGTAATTACACATTATTGTTAACTATTAGTTTTTGAGATTTTTCGTCAGGCTTTCTGTTATCGGCTCGCTTCCATAGCCATGCCACTGAATTGCTTCTTTTAATCTTTTGGATCAGAGTAGGTTTAGATAGTCGCAGCATTGTTGGTTTAATTCTTTTAACTTTGGAGAATGCCTTAGACTGGATCTTAGGTGCTGTTTTCTTTATAAATAGACTGTATCTTACTTCACTCACAGAGGAGTATCAAGTACATGGCACAGACAAGAGAGAATGGCACGGATGTTAGAGAATTCTCCATGACTTTTTTCACATCACATTTTTGGACAGCAGCCGTATGAATTATTTTACCGAAAGCATCTAAAGTACATTTGTCAACGTCTTGTTTCTTTTGTTCTGTTTTCAGGTTGCTTGGTGCAACAAAAGATGCACAGTTAGTAACCAAATTTTGGGGTATAGGCTATTCAACATTCTTTTGATCCAGCAAGTACATTTTTTAAAACTTTTCAGCAGCTTCTTGCCCTTTAGAAGAAAATGAAAGAAGATCCAGTGTGACCTTCTCATAGATTGTCTGTCCAGTTCAAATGTTCCTTTTAACCATTTATGCCTGAGGATCTAAGGCTTGAAATGGGTTTGGAAAACCATTGAAGGTTGAAATTATTTTTTACAATATCTTTGTGATCCTTTTCAATGCATCCTTTTTGCAAATCATGCTTCGTATCTGGAGCTTTTGTAATTCCACTGCTTTCTAGTAAGATGCTCACTATCTCACCTTTTAATAACCTTGTGATCATCCATCGAGCTCTAGCAGATTCTGAGTTTGAAAATGCCGTGATGCCTGCGAACCTTGAAGAAGCGTCAGCTTTTTACAGTCAGCTCTAATGCCATGTCAACTGGTGCCCTACAGAATGAGTTACTAGAGCGCTTTATGCCTAGAACACCATGCGTTTGTGCATACATGACTTCAGGGCATTCAGTTCCTAGGCTCAGACGTTTTAGGAGGTACACAGTTATCCATCACGCATAGTTTAGTCACATGTCTGAGGAAAAGCTGGAATCATTTTCTCTAAGGCATCCGCATACATTTCAAGGTTACTTGTCCTATAGGATCTGCTTAAGAATTTGTAGATGCTAACGATATCAATGTACTGTGGATAGAACTGAGCTGTTCTTCCTTGAAATCCTATTCTTGTTTTGGCTTTGAATTCGTTTAACTCATCATACACTTGCTTTATATTTGAGCTCTTAATAAACTTGTTCGAAGTATCTTGAGAAATATCATCATTCAGTTTTTTCACCTGATGTTGAAGGTCTTCTAATATATTCTTTTGTTTTGTAGTTGTTCTATAAACTTCTGGAAAAGGCAGCTTTCGAGAGACAGAGAAAGTTAGATGTGTACTCGCTTACATCTAATGAAATCCTTTCCTCCGAGAAATACATGTATTGGACCAGATGCTAGAACATCGCTCTCTGATAAAATACAGTACGTTCAATCCCTGAACTGTCGAGATAGTATCCAAGAGCTTCAAAGTAAGTTTACTATGTGGAATGATCCAAAGCAAATGAAAAGATTGTTAAAGCGAGGACTTTCTTTATTTTGGATCATGATTGCAAGTTTAGCCACAGCAAAACGATAATGAACCAAAATTGAAGACTTTCCACACTCAGCAGTTACTTACTGTGGTACCTTCATAGTTTCCAGCACCACATCATTCTATGTAAGAGGGGGGGATGGCATTTCTCATGTAACCAATCTTCTGTTTCACAGATATATCTTTTACAACTTTAGGATTCCACCCAGCACACATTGTTTTGTTTCCGCCCATTTTACAAAAACCATCCAAGTAAAATCTGTTAGCATGGAGCCTTCGAAATCTTTTGTAACAGGACAATTACACACCAAGGAACATAATGGCTTGACTAATTTTGGTTTATTTGGATATGGCACAAGATCCTTTGAATCAATCTGAAGTGATCTCATCTTTCTAAGTGGCTTACAAGATCCCGTGGGATTATCAATGAGAATTCCGGATTCTACGCAGCTATCGGGGCAAAATTTATCTCACTTTATGCTTCCATAGTTTGATTTCCAGGCTGTTCAGTTTCCAAGTTTTGGTCGCAAATGCTGAGCGTGTTATGTAAACTCCCTTTTCCTCTGTTCCTGACAATGTCTCCAAGTTGGAGTTGAAATTGTCTCAGGATACTTCAGTGAGCAGCCTAGGTCTTCTACATATGTTATTTGGTGTGACTCCTGCTTGCTTCATTACAGACATAGCTAAATCTGTCTCAAGCTCCTCAATGGTAACCATTAAAGTGACCCAAGTGGGTGAGAATTTCTAGTACCTTTCTGCTTCCTGTCATACGTTTTTCATGCCTAAACTCAACAGAAGATGTTTTCTTGGTTTCAATCTTCCGTTGTATGCAACAGGTATTGCATCTTGTGAAACTGAAAAACTCAACGCTCCAGTATTTCACTTGTTGGTTTAGAGGTGCCACTGTATAAAGTTCTAAACAATACTTCAAGAAGGTACGGGATTTTATGTTATCCTGAAATATTATCTTAAGCATTAAGAAAGTGATCGAATTTCAGACACACTGAATGTTTAAAAACCTGTTTGTGAAAATATAAAGCCACTTCTTCAATCTGTGCCTCAATTTGAGATGCATAATCATTGGCTATTGCTTCAGCATCAATTGATGAAATATAGTTCGAATATAGTATTATTCCCTGTTTGTTGCTGAATTTTGTTGTTTTTAAGGCAGAACCAAAGTGACGCATCAGTTTGTCGACTAAATATTTGAATCGAATACATAGAACCTTCAATTCCTTCTTCAGAAAGGTAAACACAATGTCGGGAATGAAACGAAGTCAGTTTTTGGACCTTATTTGATGTAGTTATGTATTCATTGACAGGGTCTGCTATTTCCTAAATGTTCTGTCGTGTTTTACTTGATAAATTTTTCTAGATGATTCAGTGGTTGTTCCTCTTTTATTCTCTGTCTCTCGAGACGATGAAGTCTTAAGGTACTGTTTGTGACAGGAGTGGTGGTACCATGCCTCCTTTGCTACGAAATTTTTGTCACCAAGTTTTAACAATAAATTCTGATCCTGAAGAAATTTTGCTGCATCTGTGGTACCCCTCTGGACGTCCTTGGTTTGACATTTGCTCAGCGCTGCTCCTTTACCTTTAACCTTTTTTCCTTTTAATTCCACAAAACATACAAATTTGTTCAACAACTTGTTTGTAGTTATTTTCACATAAACGTCAACTGGATCGTTTGATCGCAAAGGTATCCCGAAGTTTTTGCTTGGGGAGTTTCAGTATCTCCTGTGTTCAGGACTGCGGTGAAATTTTTGTAGCAAGCTCGGTGATAGCCATGTTTGCTTACATCAAACGCTTTTGAGAGAAATTTACAATATTATTGTAGTTGGAGTCTTTATAAATTCTTAATCTTGCAGAAGATGCATCGCCGCCCCGGTGGCGCAGTGGTCTAAGGCGATGGCCTCTGATCAGTCGTCCGAAAGGGGTTCGGGTTCGAATCCCGGTGAGGCATGGATGTTGTATTTGTTTTACGACACTGGCTCTCTCCCTTCCCTGGAACCAGTGACCTTAAATTAGGGACGGGCGACTGCTTATAGCCCATTGAGTTGCTCACGGTGGTCGTTAAACATCCAATAAAAAAAAAGATGCATCTAATATTTTCTTCCATGTTGGATCAGTTAATTTGAAGATGGGTCCTTGAATATTTCCCGTGTGGATGATACAAGACTTCCTCTGCAGTCATTTTGAATTTCAATTACAAATACGCTAACTTGAAAAAAAAACAGGAAAAAAAAATGTGTAATTACAGAAAGCATTTGTCATTAAATCAAACATTTCGTTAAAAAATATCATCTCTGTAGCATAAATGGGTGAGGAGATTTGCATATTTAATATTAAATGCAGCAACTACATAATAAGGCGGGAGCCGCATTGATGAGAAAGAGGACTTATAACGACTTTTTTGTTCCGGAGCATTTTTTGGAAAGTCGTATAGTTTTTGAGTAAATCATGGTTAAATGTCACACATAGCCAATGTGAACACTGATTTTACACGTTCAAATGCAATTATCTCAAAAACTAATAGACTAAACAAAAATGTGAAGTTGCAAAAAACACTTCTCATTAAATTTGAAACATTTCAGAAAAAATCCCTCCCTGTGACATAAACGGGTGAGAGGTTATGCATATTTAAATGTGGTAACTACGTAATAGACAGAAACCATATTCCTGACGTCATCATGCAGCAACCCACTACTGGAATTTGGCAAGACTCGCTTTTCTGAGACTCTTATGTCATATATAAACAAAAAATATTCACTAAGCTTTTGCACTCGATGGGGTAAATAAATCCTTCCTGGCTTATGGACTAAACTTTTTTCCTCAGTGCACCTCCATATAGTTGAATTGACAAAATATAGCCAACAAAATAATTTTGTTGTTTCAAATAAACTTTTTTCCCAGTGCACCTCCATATATTTGAATTAACAAAATATAGAACCAGGCGGCGTAAGTCTCAATTTCCGCTTCTGCAGTATTTGCAGCAAAATAAGAGCTTCTAAAATCGTAATTGAAAAAAAAGATCGTTTGAAGACCGATACTACTCAGGTCGAGAAACCTTTTAGGAACATTTTCTTCTTAAAATAATGCATGGTTTCTACGCCAGGGGGCGTAGATGTATATCTTATTTTTGTCAATATCTCCACTTCTTGGAGTCCGATTTGAAGAATTCCTTCTTTGTTGGATAGTGTTTCTGATGCGAAATGTGTTTCCTATAAATTCAAAATCTTCAAGTAAATCATAGACTCTCCGCTAGGGGGCACAAAGGTAAATTGCGTTTTCTGCGTTATTTCTGCTTCTAAAACTTCGATTTGAAAAATTCTTCCTGTATGGAATACAGCACCTGATGGAAAATGTTTTTCATATAATTATTAATGTTTGGTAAAGAATGGTCTGGCCACCAGGGGACATAAGCGTTAATTTCTGCTTCATATGTATTTTTAGCAAAAATCTGGCCTCCTGAAAACTCGACTAATTTTCTTTTTTCTTGGACCGATACCGTTCATATGGAAAAACTTTTGAGATTGCTTTCTTCCTAAAATAATGCACGGTTTTCCCACCAGCGGACGTAAAGTTTTGTCGATATCTGTGTTTCTAAGAGTCCGATTTGAAAAAATTCTTCCTGTGTTGGAGTGCGTTTCTGGTGCGAAATGTTTCTCATATAAGTTCAAGTTTTTTCTTAACGTACAAGTCTGCAACCAGAGGGCTTAAGTTCACGATTCAGTTTACAGCAATATCTGAGGGATTAAAAACCCGATTGAAAAACTTCTTTCTTCCGTCAGATACTATTGTTTTCCATACCGGTCCCATTGACTTTGAATAGCTACGATAAATTTAATTTGCCTCACAACGGATTCAAAAGACGTGCTTATTACACCCGAAAATTCGGTGTCATCTTTCTTGTTTAGTTTTTAAGCTAGCTTTCACCACCAACTGGCTGCTCCATCAGGGAGAAATATAATTTTATGTAAATAGAGTGTTCCAGATATTCAAAATTCAAAATGATAAAGAAAAGGATTATCAATGCCAATGTTTTTGCTCCCAACGGAAAAACCAAATATATTGTTTACCAAAAAGCAATAACCTAAACGAATCAAAATAAATTTACTGGAAAATTACAGGGATATATTTTTCTTTCATAAAATTACACCCGCTGACCTTCGTGATTCTACAAATATTTATCCGGGAAATACCGGGGACCCGTGCTTGTCATTTACTAAACTCAACTCTCAACACCTTGACGCTAACTTGCGTTGCGTTCCAACAAATACTTGATGGTGTGGAGTTTTTCTATGTTGAACATTGTACTTTTAGAAAGCACAATATTTCTGATCACCCCAGTTACTGTCAAACAAAAATTTCATCGCGCTTAAAATAATTCTGCAGTTAAGAAAATAGTACGTAAAGTATGCTCCACATGGAAAACACTTTGGGAAAAAAGTAATTTCCGTAAGCATAGCAACTTTCGTGGTAGTAATAAAGAACTTAGGTGGACCTAACCAGTAAATTCTATATCTTGTCACCGCCTGCGAATGAATCTGCCATATACTTAAAATAATGATTGTCGCAGTGCAAACCAGGAAAAAAAATTCGTAAATAATACAAAATCAACATAAAAAAAAGTTTCTTCTTGCCTTTTATCAAATCCAATTGTCTTTTTCTTCAAGTTGGGTCAGCTATTTCTCTCCTTTTTTTTATCTTTGTTAGGAAACTGGATTTTCATGGTTTTACTTTATAAGCGAAAAAAAGAAAAGGAAAAATAAATAATGAGATAGAAATTTACACTGCAAAAAATCAAACAAATCCTAATGAAGCACGCCTCGATTTCTTTCTCGACTTCGGTAGTTGATGAACCAATTTCTGAGAACATGACAGAAACATTTCTATCACAAAGACACATTCCGTTGTTAGGTTAATAAATACACGTAGCGTTTGCTTATGAATCATTTATTTTTGTTTTTGCCTAAGCCTGGAGCACACTGTATCAAGCAACACGTTTTTTCAATGTTCAAGCCTTTGGAGACCAATTTTTTCATTACAAAAGAAGCGGTAGAAATTTAAGGATATAAACAAAATTAATTAAAACTGAGTTGCATTATGATACTTAAAAAATGGTTGTGTATTTTGATGAGAAAATGAAGTTATTACGAAGTTCCATTGTTTTGCGTTTCAGTTTAATTAACCGAAAGGTTCAAAGGATGTACTCGTGAAAAAATATAAACACAGTTTTCTCACACTAATTTCTTTCAAAACACTTTTTTGCGGCAGATGTGTTTCAAAACAAAATAATGCTATTTTGGTAACAAAGGTTTGTGTATGGCCGTTGAGTTGTTTACTTCAGAGACGAGAGGGAACAATACAGATTGTAACCTTCTTTATTGCTATGAACAATTCGATAGAGAGGATGTACAGGCTCCTTGATTACTGCTTTTCTTAGAATAATCTCTGAGTGACAAAAAGTGATATTTCGATATTGAAGGAATACAGTACATAATATGGATTTCTCAATACACGAAGCGAAATACGTGTTTGGAATGCATAATATTATCCTTTGCAAAATACACTGGCGGAAAGTGAAAAAAGAACACCCAGAAGGAGACGTCTGATACCACCAAAATTTATACAGCATAATAACGGAATACAGAAGATAACGTGATCAAAACATTATGGCAAAATACAGCTGTATTTGCTGGTTAACTGAAAAATAACATTTCCATGTAACACGGTTAGTACGAGGTTGAACCGACATGAACTGCGTCACACTGTGCAATTCTGGCATAGAAATCTGTCGTAAAGATGTTGGATGTACGTTTGGGGTATTCAGTTCTAAGCATCCTCAACCTGGACGCGTAAATCGGGGATAGTCGTGGCTGGCCGTGGAGACCGGATAAGTCGTTGTCCCATAAAATCCCACACGTGATCAATGGAGGACAAATCCGGGGAACGTGCCGGCCATGGAATTTGTCTCACACCCTGAAGTGCATGTTGGTTGCACGTGCCGTGTGTGGGCGTGCGTTATCTTGCTGGAAAACACCACGATGTACCGACCTTACAAATGGCACAACAGCGGGCTGAAAGATATTGTTGATGTAGGAGGTGCTGTTTAACGTACCCGGAACAAACACTAGTTGTGTACGGGAGTGATAGCTGATCGCTCCCCACACCAGAAGACCAGGTGTAGCCCCTGTGTGTCGCTGGCGGATGCAAAAAGGGTGAAGACGCTCCCATGTGCGTCTGCGAACACGCATACGGCCATCGGAGGCTCCCAAACAGAATCTGCTTTCACCGCTGAACACTACAGAACGCCATTGCGTTCTCAAGTGCAGACGTTGGCAACACCACTGCAGCCGTTCATGATGGTGGGCTGTAGTCAGAGGTACACATGCAAAAGGCACACGTGCACGTAGTCCTGCATCCAGTAGACGGTTGCGGATTGTTCGCACAGACACCTCAGGTGCACCGGCAGCTCGGATTTGCGTCGCAGTGGATGCTCTGCTTGACAACGCCGCTTTTCTTATGCGTCTATCGGTCCGCTCATCAGTCAGTCTGTGACTCCCGGTTCCACGTCTTCTCGTGTGGGAATATTCCTCGGACCATCTACGCCACCATCGTACCACCACCGATACGTTCCGTCCAATTCGCTCCGCAAAACGACGATACGACCCACCGGTCTCGCGGAAGCCGACTATACGACCTCGCTCAAAGTCCGATAACTGCTGAAATCGTACACGTCTTCCATGTCCAGGCATTGCAGCTTCTTCAGGGTCTTCGCACGTGTCCGTACGCCGACGACTGATTACATTAACTTCGCCGTACTCCTTAAATACCACCGACGATAATTTGCATATTATGCCGTTCTGTGGCGTAAGCGCTCACCGGTTGGTCCCGAAACTAGCATCACTCCTACGTAAACTCGACCCCATTAACATATGTAAATTTCATGATCGTCCCTTAATTCCTTCTTGGTGTTCTTTTTCACTTTCCGCCAGTGTATTTTCCTGTCAGTATACACTCATGAACCATAACAATAAAAGTTCATGAGTCATAAAAATATACACTCATGAACAATAATATTATTCACTCAGGAGCTATAACCTTACAACATACAATCATGAACCATATAAAATCATACAATACACTCATATTCACTCATACAGTATACACTCATGAACCATAATCTTGCAATATACACTCATGAACCATAATCTTACAATATACACTCATGAACCATATACACTCATGAACCATATACACTCATGAAACATATACATTCAAACAATGTACACAAATGAACCATACACACTCACGTATATTCATACAATATGTGCACTTAATCAGCGTATAAAACTTGCCTGAAGAGATTTTGGAAGAAACAGTATAATTTTCAAGAGCAATATGCCGTTTTGTCTTAAAAGAAAAGTATTTGATCAATGCATCCTTCCAGTACTTACATATGGTGCATAGACGTGGAACTTAACTAAAAGAGACATACAAAGACTGCAGACAAATCAATGAGCATGAAGAGATGAATGCTTGGTGTAACCAGGAAAGATAAGAAGTGGAACTCGTGGATCAGAAAAATGACAAGACTGGAAGGCATCATGATCAGAGTTAAATCCCTGAAATGGCAATGGGCTGGACATATTGCCAGAAAGACAGATCATCGATGGCCAGCAGAAATTTTAGACTGGATTACAAGGGGCAGGAAAAGACCCAGAAGAAAACCACATGTGATATAGGTGGATAAAATTCGTAAGTTTGTGGAACATGGAAGAGACTGGCACAAGACAGACCGTTGTGGAAGAAACTGGGGAAGACCTTCGTCCAGCACTGGATAGATAATGGTTGACAATGATGATGATGATACGCTCACACAATACAATCATGTAATACATACACTCATATACACCAATACAATACATCTGCAAAAAATATACATTCATGAATCGTATACCGTACAATCATATACACTCATACAAAATACGCTCATGAATCATGACAATACACACTCATGAACCATAGCATGCAATATACACTCATGAACCATAGCATAAAATATACACTCATACACACTCATCATAGAAGACTCCAGTGTGCTAAACAAGTTCAACACAGTTAGTGACCATAGATTAGTGAGATGTAAGATGCACCTCAACACTAAACTCGAACGTGGCAAGCTCATAAGACAAAGAAAATGCATTGACATAACCATCCTTAAAAAACACCATAATACCTTCAAGTTGGAACTGAAGAACATATTCTCTGCTTTAAAAGGCCTAACATTGGAAGAAGTGGATATTTCTGAAGTAAACAGAAAAGTAACCAAAGCTCTTATGGAAACAGCAACAAAATTAGCTGGGTCTAAGAACAAGTTGCATGTGAACAAATTATCAGGAAAAACCAAAATGTTGATGCAAAAAAGAAGAGAGATGAGGACAACTAAATAAGATGTGACTTCCAAAGTGGAATATATAGAGCTATGCAAGACAGTACGAAAAAGGATCACTGAAGACGTAAGGAAATTCAACTGTGAACTAGTAAGGAAAGCAATTGAAAACAACCAAAGCCTAAGGATAGCAAAGGGACATCTCAGTAAGGGGAAAAAACAGATTCTGGCACTGAGAAAAGAAGATGGTTCTGTAGCAAGAAATAGAGGCGAAATTTTGACAAGAGTGAAAGATTTCAACTCGAAATTGTATGAAAGGGATGATACATGTACTCAAGATATCATGAAAGGTACCAGTACCAGAATTCTTCCAGTCCTTCCAGCAGAAGTTGCACATGCAATCAAGAACATGAAGCGGGGAAAAGTTCCAGGAGAAGATGGAATTACTCTAAACATCATAAAAGATGCAAGTGGAGAAATCGAAACAGCACTCGCCCAAATTTTCACTCGATGCCTTAATGAAGGGAAGATTCCTGAGCATTGGAACAACGCTGCAATGATCCTGCTACATAGAAAAGGTGACATTGTGGATCTCAGGAACTACAGAGCTATCAGCCTCCTAAACGTGGTTTATAAAATCTTCACTAAAGTTCGTTCACACCGTTTGAAGGTAATACTGGACATGGCTCAACCGAGAGAACAAGCTGCATTCAGGAGTGGCTACAGCACAATAGATCATATCCACGTACTGAGAGAACTAATTGAAAGAGCGAGGGAATATGAACTTCCATTGTGCATGGTTTTTATCGATTATGAAAAAGCCTTTGATTCGGTGAAACCATCAGCAGTTACAATAGATCTGAAATCCTGCGGTATTGAAGATGCATACATTAATATTATTAATAACATCTATGTAAATGCAAGTGCAAAGATTCGGCTGTTTGAAAATGCAACACACATAAAAATTGGAAAGGGAGTGAGACAAGGTGACACCATATCTCCGAAGCTCTTAAATGTCACATTGGAAACTGTCTTTCAATCACTGAACTGGGAAAACAAAGGCATAAAGATTAATGGAGATTATCTAACCCACCTTCGTTTTGCTGATGACGTAGTCACTTTTGCAACTACCCCATCAGAGCTGCAGAGTATGATCTAGGAACTTGCTGACAAGAGTAAAGAAGTGGGATTAAAAATGAACTTTCAGAAGACAAAAGTGATGTTCAATGCTTTTACACGAAATGAAGATTTATCGATTGATGGAGAAAATCTGGAGATAACAGACACGTACGTTTATCTTGGACAGGAGATATCAAGTGAGGGTCACATTGATGAAGAAATTAATCGGCGTACAAAACTTGCTTAGAGAGGTTTTGGAGGAAACAGCATAATTTTCAAGAGCAATATGCCATTATGTCTTAAAAGAAAAGTGTTTGATCAATGCATCCTTCCAATACTTACGTATGGTGCAGAGACGTGGACCTTAACTAAAAGAGACATACAAAGACTGCAGACAACTCAAAGCAGCATGGAGAGGTGCATGCTTGGTGTAACCAGGAGATATAAGAAGAGGAACTCGTGGATCCGAAAAATGACAGGAGTGGAAGACATCATGATCAGAGTTAAATCCCTGAAATGGCAATGGTATTGGTATTGGTAACTGTGGGTACCATAGTGGTACCCAGTTTATTGATATAACGAAATACAGACAAAGGAGATTCATTAAAAGTTGCAGTACAGAAAACAACAGTGCGGAAAGTAAGTATATCCACGATGCAGGACAACGTTACACAGAAAGGAAATGATTATGCCCACGAACAATTAAAGACTTAACGGCATGTCAAACACTATAACACATGTGCACAAATGCATGAAATGTACTATGCTATCATAAATCAACCGAACGGAACTGAATTGTGGTTAGAGAGCAAAACAACATGGAGTACCTCAGCAGCTATATAAAAATAACAAAGGTAACAAACGTACCACTATAATAATCAGCGATAGAGGAAAGCACTAACACAGCAAACACTCACAATTATAGGTAATTTAAAAACAGGCACAAATTCAGGAAACAACAGATAAGATAATGATGAGATAATGAGGAGATCACACAAGTAACGAGACCGATTAGTTGTGAAAACACAGCAAAAACACGCAATTATCGCAAATTTAAAATACAGTACTTGTGAAACACAGAGAAACACAGCCGCTCCGGTGGCGCAGTGGTCTAAGGCGCTGGCCTCTGATCATTCGTCCGTAAGGGGTCCGGGTTCGAATCCCGGTCAGGCATGGATGTTGTGTTTGTCTTACGGCACTGGCTCGCTCCCTTCCCTGGAGCCAGTGACCCTAAATTAGGGACGGGCGACTGCTTATAGCCCATTGAGTTGCTCACGATGGTCGTTAAACCTCCAATCAAAAAAAAAAAAAAAAAAAAACAGCCAAACACACAAATAAAGCAAATTCACAATACATGACTTGTGAATCACAGTAAAAACACACATGGAAAACATCAAAATCAACATGCACTAAGTCTGCAAAACCAGGGAATCTGCGAACGAGTTCGCAAATCCTCTAGCATTGAGAGAACAAAAAGTAATCGGTGTGAGGAAGAGAGCTAACGGTCATCGGTAAAAGGATAGAAGGTATCACATATATGCTTCTCAACGAGCTCCTTCAAGGAGGCGAGACGGCGCGTGTAACGTCTCAAAAAGGCTGATACCGAGGATCGGTGGCACACAGAGATTGAAAAAGTGACACATAAGCTTCGAATTGCGTTACCGCTGCATACAGGTCCAGATCAGGAGAGTAAAGAAATTCTTCAGAACCAACAATCGTACGTGCAGGTTGAAAAAGACGTAAATGTTGCTGTCTGGACAGTGGTCCAGGAACTGGAGGAAACGTATCAACGGCCTGTAGAACCTCAGCATCAGAGAGAGGATTGACAGGACCTGAGCGGAAAAGCATACTGTTTGAAGAAACATCAGGTGGAGAAACACCGGAACCGGAAACCTCGGGAATACTAGATGAATCCTCAGAATGTGGCACAGAAAGTTGTTTTAACTTTTTCTGTTTTACAGCGCCTGTGGAAGTTCCAATCCGCTTCGAAGAAGTAGCTGAGGCGGATGTATCCATTAGTGGATCAGGCTCACCTCCCAAGTCAGGATACGAGGAAACGAACGTCGCCGAAGAAGCAGTACGTAGCTGAGCTGCCTTAGTGGAGACTGGTTCAACAGCCGAGGCTTCAGGAAGATGTTGCAACAAGGGCATGGTAGACAAGGTTGTAAATGGAGATCCGATATCAGAGAGGCTAGGAGAAGAGCCAGACGGCCGATCCGCCAAACCACCACTCAACACACCAGGATCGGAACACTCCGCTGTAGACACATCTGTAGTCGAAGACAACTCTGTCAATCTTGAAGGTGGATGCAGAATCATACGGGTCGGGAGAGGAGGAAAGGCAGCATTGTCCGTGACGGAAATGATCGTCTGACGGAGAAACGAAGAATTCGCGTCAGGCAAACTACCGGTAGCGGGGATAGTAGAAAGACCAATGTGGTCAGCAGTGGGATGCGAGCTTGATGAACGTCCACGTCGAACGCGGTCACAGGAGGCAGTGGTGTGATTTTGTGTTAAACAGTATGTACAATAGTGAGCAGTGAAAATCTTGAAACTGTACGTTCGTGCGCCAATTTCAACAGTAGCTTCTGTAGGGCAATCTGCCAAGGCTTTCTCGGTGGGAAAGACGACCAAGTAACTGACGGCGAGGTCATGTAGCATGTGCAAATCGAGTTCCGCGGGGAGCGTCAGAAAGGCGACGGACCTTGCCAACAATTTTACAAACATGACTGACAAGGAGAGGAAGTGCAGTATCCGGCACTTCCTGTGGAACAGGATAGAACGTGATGTTTACCGGTCTCTTGGAAAGAGGCGACGGGATGAGATGGTTTGTCCCAATCGAAAGTCCGTTAGCTAGAAAAAAGTCAGCATCCTCCTTGTGATTGAACTGTACCGAAATACCCCGAGGTGTACGGGAAATTCCTGCAATGGACACAGACAACACATGTACATAGAGGGCTTCCATGTAGCGTGGCAATGGAGTATTTGGTAAAGCATGAAAGAGCACACCTCTATCCAGAAGGTTATGGAACTCACGGCCAATCTGCGAATTGTGATCAATCGTTACCTTCACCTTGTGGTTGGATATCTGAATAATAGGTGTTGCTTGCAAAAGACCATCTGGTTGAGAGGAATCGGACGTAGAAGTAGCGCCTCGTTGCACTTTAGAGGCAAATGACATCTTCGGAAGAGAAGTCTGTTCGGATCCGGCAGGCACAGATGGCTGTGAGGGAAGAGAAGCACAGGCCGAAGGCAAGGCAGTAGAATCAGTAGTTCCAAGGGAGGGCATCCGAGACAGATGCAGCAGCTGAAGAAGAAAGCGCAGCCAAGTCCAGTGAAGGCACCGGTGCAGGAGTACTAGAAAGCTGGGAAGGCAACTGAGCAGACACATCTGAGGACGAGAGTATGTTAACTTCCATGGACGTGGGAAGTTTGATGTGACGTGCATCCGCCACGCCCATAGATGATAACGAAATACCGGAAGCCGCCATGTTAGCAGCTTTCAAACGTAAACAAACGAGCAAACGATAAGAAAACGGATGAATATGAACTAATATGAGGGTGAGAACGCTAGAAAAATAGCTCAAAACGTACACAGTACCTTTAGACAGCCGGCCCACACAACAGGTGAGTGAGGGACAAGGTATTCCACACTAAAACGCATAAAATATTGGAGCCACCAACACTACGTCTATCACGAACGGGCAATGGGCTGGACATACTGCCAGAAGGACAGACTGTCGATGTACAGCCGAAATTTTAGATTGGATTCCAAGGGACAGGAAAAGACCCAGAAAAAGACCACATGGGAAATGGGTGGATGAAATTCGAAAGTATGCGGGAGTGACATGGAGGAGACTGGCACAAGACAGACCGTTGTGGTGGAAACTTGGGGTGACCTTCGTCCAGCAGTGGATTGGTAATGGTTGACGATGATGATGATGATGATGATGATACACTGATACAAAATACGCTCATGAATCATGACAATGCACACTCATGAATCATGACAATACACACTCATGAATCATGACAATACACACTTATGAATCATGACAATACACACTCATGAATCATGACAATACACACTCATGAATCATGACAATACACACTCATGATTCATAACAATACACACTCATGATTCATAACAATACACACTCATGAACCATAACATACAATATAGACTCATGAACCATAACATACAATATACACTCGTGAACCATAACATACAATATACACTCATGAACCATAACATATACAATAAACACTCATGAACCATAACATATACATTATACACTCATGAACCATAGCATTTACAATATACACTCATGAACCATAACATATGTAATATACACTCATGAACCATAACATACAATATACACTCATGAACCATAACATATACAATATGCACTCATGAACCGTAACATATACAATATACACTCATGAGCCATAGCATTTACAATATACACTCATGAACCATAACATATGCAATATACACTCATGAACCATATCATACAATATACACCCATGAACCATAACATATACAATATACACTCATTAACAATAACATATACGATATACACTCATGTACCATAACATATACAATATACACTCATGAACCGTAACGTATATACAATATACACTCATGAATCATAACATATGCAATATGCACTCATGAACCATAACACATACAATATGCACTAATGAACCGTAACATACAATATACACTCATGAACAATAACATATACAGCATACACTCATGAACCATAACTTACAATATACACTCATGAACCATAACTTACAATATACACTCATGAACCATAACATATACAATATACAGTACATCTCACCTTATTTAGGCTTCTTGGCCAAACTGATCGCGCAAGGAGACAAGCCCGAAATTCTCCAGATATCGCTCCTTGCGACTTCTGGCTGTTACCAAAGTTAAAAATGACTTTGAAGAGAAAAAGTTTTAAAGACACAAAGGATATAAAAATGAACCCGACGCAGCTCCTATTATCGATCTATGAAAGTAAATTTAAAAAATGTTTCGATCAGTGGAAAGACCAGTGGAATAAATGTGTAGTTGGAGAAGTCCCTTGCTATGAAGGGAACTAGAACAGCTACATAATTGGTTAAGATTTTGTGTCCTGCCCTTAGGTCGGACACAATTTGATTAGACTTGAAAATCTGTGAAATAGCTGGCTGAATCGAGATGACGCATGGTCATGGACTTCACAAACTGCGATATTCAAGTATATGCAAATTAGTGGCATGGAAAAAGACAACTTCTGAAAGAACTGCCTCATTAGATTCGTGAGGAGAAAGCAAGAGTGTCTCAGATGCGCCTGCGTTAAAGCCAGTATTGTTAGACGAGTAAGAGAAGTCATTTATCAGACAAACTGCAGTGGTATTTGATTGGGACATTACAAGATGGTCGATAACAAAGTGAGGTCTCCAAATGGTTGAATGAGCAATGTCCTATTATGCTCCAGTTGTGAATGTAATTTTTACAAACACGGCGAAAGGGTTACAACCACAGCAGATGACTTTTATTTGCGGTTACTTGACCAAAGGCATCGGGCAGCGATTCCTCCACAGATGCTAGGGCAACACTGGTATCTGGAGCCATGGGGTGTTTGTGAAACACTACGCAAAGGAAATCTCCATGCGTGGTGCACGGATTTATGCGTGCTTATTACACTGCGACACAGGAAAGATCGTTTAAAGCTGTCAACGAATAATGAGCAACGGACAAAATTGAACGGAAGTCACCATTTTTTACAGAGGATTGGCTGTTTTACTCTAGAAAGTGATTGGAACGTTCATACATCTGAAGAGCAAGAGGAACATTCTTTCTTTCTTCTCACATCTCTGAAAAAGACAGGCGCATGGATCGTAGTTATCTTGTTGGCATAAGAATCGCTTCCGTTGGGCACATCTACGTGTACTTCGTTGCAGGACAATGATTGGCAGTAGTGTAGGGATGCCACATCGGATTTTTATGTAAGCCCTTAACCAGGTGCCATTAGCGGACGGCTTTCCGCTACAGGTCGAAAACTATCCAGCATGTTCGGGATGCTCTTGATAGACGTAGTTTTTTGCCATGATCCCCTCCCAAGATTCTTGAAGAGTGGATAAGGAGCTTGAGAGATAACCTTTACTTCCAGCTGAGCACTGGAAACCATTATCATCTTGAGCTTATATCGACGCTGTCAATGAATAAACAAATACAACGCTCTTTCTACGTTTAACCAACTCACAACAATCGAAAAATTGTTATACGGTCACCATTGGGGAATTGAATCCCTTGAATCCCAAATCTCTTGATATCCAGCCGAACTCGTTAACCTTACATCAAGGTGACCAACAATCCACGGCGCTATGTGTGTTTTTAGTCAGCTTCTGACATCATAAATCCGTAATATGGACTCAGCTACTGAGACATCTCCATCTGGTAGACATTAACGGCACTGGCTATATATTAATTATAGCAGTTAAATCCAAAGGGCGAGATCCAAAGTGAAAATCCTCCAAATAAACAACAAATACATCGTTTGTTTATTCAGTGAATAAACAAATACATCGCTCTTTCCACGTTCCAGAAACACACAGCCACCTAACAATTGTTATTCGATCACCGTCGGGGAATTGAATCTCGAATCTCTCGATATTTAGCCGAGCGCGTTAGCCTTGCACCACGGTGGCCAACAATCCACGGCGCTATGTGTGTTTTTCTGTCAGCTTCTGACATCATAAATCAGTAAGATGAGCTCAGCTACTAAGACGTCTCCATCCGGTGGGCATTAACGGCACTGGCTATACATTAATTATAGCAGTTAAATCCAAAGGACGAGATCCAAAGTGAAAATCCTCCAAATACGTGGCGTCAGTGAATAAACAAATACATCGCTCTTTCCACGTTCCAGAAACACATAGCAACCGAAAAATTGTCTATTCGGTCACCGAATAACAATTGATATAACAACCGTGGTGTAAGGCTAACGCTTTGTTCTAGATATCGAGAGATTCGGGGTTCAACTCCCCGACGGTGACCGAATAAAATTTTTTCAGTTGCTGTGTGTTGGTTAAACGTGGAAAGAGTGTTGTATTTGTTTATTCACTGACTCCACGTATTTGGAGTAATTTCACGCTGTCAATCCCGTACTACTGCACGAGGAAATCACATTCCATATAGCACAAATGTAGGCTATAAAATTTTGACCTAATTTTTTCGTTTTGTGGATGTCCCAGTATTTTTGAACATAAATTAGTCTCAACATTGTTGCTGTGCTGCCTTTCTCGAACCGGTACAGTATAACACACGTTGTCAACTCTTTGCCTGTAAATCACTTCCATAGTTTGCTTATTGACATGCAATTTTCGTCTGTTTCTTAATTTATGGAAATCAGTGCAGTTGCAACGCGGCGTAGCCTCGACTCCACTAGACCTCTGCAGACGTCCTAAGGTATTCTGTACCAACTAGATAGAAAGAGGTTCTGGAGTTTCCTACGGAGAAAGATGCTGACGTTGGCCGAAGAGCACTGCATTCAACATAATTTTTATGGAATTGTAGCGACCAGATGAGCACATGAAATGCAATGCTTGGACATGATCATCGAACGATTCCTGTACAATGTAACACTTATGACACGAAGCATTGTCTTGCTGAAAGATTGCCATTTGTATTTACAGCCTGTGAAAACACAAGTTTGTCCGCGACGGTCATCGAAACCGTGTCCCCTTACTCCGGAGTAAGTCGCGTCTCCCAACGGAGCTACGCAGACAGAATTTCACGCTGCAGATTTGTCGTTTTCACACAAGTTTTCACTTCTGTAGTACGTCACATCATCTCTCTCTTAATTTTTTTCTTTGAAGCAAAGTAGGAATTTTTCATTAATTCCAAACAATGAATGAAACAACCATCAAACATTTTTCGAAGAACCCAACGGGAGGTAGATCCATTTTCCACAATCGGGCGCCAATGTGAAAACACAAGTTTGTCAGCAACGAGCATCGAATCCGTGTCCCCTCCGGAGTAAGTCGATCTCCCAACTCATCAAATCAGGTCAGATCACATGTAGAGGATTTTAAAAAGGGAGTGTGTTACCCCAGGTCTTAAACAACACTTAGAAATAGGAAGCTAGGAGATTTGGGCTAGAGTGCCCGATAGGAAAGTGACACGGGAGCTAGCTAGAAAGGGGGAAGAAGACGTCCTTATTTATTACCGGGGACCAATATCCGGGGTCCTGATGGCTCAACTTGCTTATCCGACGCACGGCGGATATTTAGTGGTTCGAGAATTTGTATCTGTCTGGAATCGAACCCGAGGCTTTCTCCGTGACAGTTTATAAACAGTGACCACTAGGCCACCCGCGACCTGCTATCCCAACTGAGGTACGCGGACAGAATGTCTCGCATCAGATTTGTCGTCTTGACACAAGTTTTCACCTCTGTAGTACGCCACAAGCCACCATGATGGTTAATACTTGTGACCTGAAAACAATGCCTATGTAGGATTTCGCAATGAGGGTGTGTTGAGAATGGTAGGGGGATATGAAAATCATCTCCATACAAGCTCAGCCTGTTTCCATTCAACAGTGCAATTTGATTATAGATGTTCATTTGTGTAGTATCGAACACTGACCTGCACATCGGCATGTTCACTGACCACATCGGCATGTTCATTGTGCAATTTGATTATAGATGTTAATTTGTGTAGTATCGAACACTGACCTGCACATCGGCATGCCTGGAATAAGGGCTTATCGAACCTAGTATTTTTCACCTTGTGTTCCAAAGTCCAGTCACAGTGATCCTGCGCCAACTGCAGGAGGCATTGTCGATGACGCTTCCCTAAACCAAATGAGTAAAATCGTGCAATTGCATTGATTATGATAAGCTTTCAAACATACCAGAAATCATTACTCATGTTATTATTCAAGTTATGAGGATAATGACTGTTTAATAAATCGCGTTCCTGTGCACTGAACTTTGAATCCATTTAGATGATACTCAACAGGACCGGTTTAGTATACCTCCAGAACAACATAATAACGTTTTGTCGCAATCGAAGCATGTTTACGTACGTTATGACGCATAAGTGAATTGGAATGGATCTCGATCCTATGTCCCAACCTTTGACCCCATTTCGCCCTTTTTCGATAGTGTCCGTCCTCAGGCGGTCCCCTACCACATACTAAAATTTAATCGAAATCGAACCATTTTTATACACGTTATAGCCCATAACGTCAATGGAATGGATCCCGCTCCTATGTCCTGACATTTTTGACCCCATTTCACCCATTTTCAATAGGGTTCGTCCCTAGGTGATTCCCTACCCCATGCTAAAGTTTCATCGAAATCGAACCATTTTTACGCGAGTAATAATGGGGACGGACAGACAGACGGACAAAGCTGGAACATATACGCTTATTCAGCCTACGGTTGGAAAGTCTAAAAACTGGCTCACGATCGGACCGTCAATTCCTTAGTCTTATCCTCGAGAAAGTCCACTGAACTGTGTTCTTGCAAGAACACGATCGAACCATGTTATTGTGCGCCTTAGTTGCCAAAAGCTTTTACCTGAGGGCTAGTGACTCGAATGTCACGCCGGAAATCAATGCCAAGTCGGCGTTCCCACCTATTGCCGTCAAATGAAGGTATCCACTTGAGGTCTCCACGGGCCTTGCCCAGCCCGATGGTGAGTGGAGCTTTAAATTTTCATTACTGAAGCAGAAAATGCCGGGTACAGGCGACATTTTCATATTTGAAGATCAACGCTACCTTTTCTATAACACTCAAGTGTGGAAGACGAAATGTGTTTACATTTGTAACAGAAGTAGATAGTCACGTTTAAATTTCATCTGTTGGAGATACATTCCCTTCACTTGAGGTAGTTCAATTCTCAAAAGGAACTTTGTTTCTCTAGAGGAAGCCTTGGCTATTTACAATACGTGCTGGAGAACGCGGAATGAAAGTCCGTAACGCTGCAGGCTGGAAACTGAAAAGTCAGGCCGTGTACCTCTCCTAGTGCTCGGGGACGGAAACCGGCTTTCCAAAATAAAACCCGTAAAGACCTATAGCCCCCCTCCCTCCTGTCTTGAACGTTGAATGTATGTTTTACCTCTTCCGACGATTCCCGCCGTACTTTCATTACGGCACCCCTGAAACGACACTAAACATTTTCGTAGTAGGTTGCACCAAAATTTGGTACTACAGTAGTTGCAGCATTTTCTGACGCAAAAGATAAAAAAAAAATAAACATGGTGCAACCTTTTACCGTAACGTTGTGCACAGTTTCACCATGTTTTGGAGTTTTGTTTGCATCCCAGAATGGTGCATCTTTTCTCAGAAAGTGGTACAGTTGGAGTAGTGTCACCTTTTGGTGCAACGCACCAAAAACAAAAATTTTAATTTTTGACGGTGAACCATTAATGACGGTTGAAGAGATCTCGCGTGGACGATTGTTCCCAGTTTAGACTCCAACAGGGCCTTCTCATTTTTTACAGCACGTGCGCTGCACTGGTGAACTTACACGCTCTGCAGACACCGTCTTATGTATGCGTTCTACACAGATGGATGCCATCGATTCTTCGTACTTTGTACCGTGATCAGAACCCAGAATGGCCAAAATTTTCTGGATCCTGAATGTACCATCATATGAATTTCCATTAGTAACTGACCAATTAAAAATATATCAGCTGATATGGCTTTGATATGGAGAAATTGTTGGGCACGACAGAAGGTGTCTAGACAGAAACTAAGCTAGATGACACCTGGAGAATAGACTGGTTTTTGGAGACCACTTAATCCTTAGAAGGGCAATGAATGTTGCAGGAGTCTGCATTAATTAGGAGTCTTGGACTGGATACTTAAAGTGCAGAATATGATGCTTGCAGTTGGGTGATTCGGATTCTCACGACGAAAAGGAAGCAGTTAAATTATCTCAAATTAATTTTGTTACACTTTCAAAAAAACGCTATAGAGAAGATAACCCTGTATTAGGCTTCTAAATATATCTTTCCCGAACGAGAAGAGTCTAAGGAATTGAAATTTGCAAGTCCTTTATTTGTTGAAATAAAAAATAGCATTTGTGGAGATGAGAAAGTACCAGTGTAAATTCCAAGAATATTTCGATGGCCCTCTTTTTTGTGACTTACCTACTCATAGTTATACACTAAGACTTACCAGCACTGAAGATTTGTAAGCTAATTACGAAAAATTAAAATCCAAGTGTTATCAGGAATGTATAATAAATAAATGCTATGTAAATTAGTGACTAAAACTGATTTAATATGAAAACAAAACTGGACACTTAACTAGCACTTGCAAATTTGAAAAAATATTTTCTTTTTACGGGAATTTGGGAGGGCGGGGAATTTAACAACCACTTTGAACAAATCTAAGGTATATGATCAGTATCCCTTCTCTAATTTGCGGCCCCTTGTTCTAGAAAAGCCAGAGAGTTGTATGATATTTAATCGTTTCCATTCGAGTAGAGTTACTACCCATGCATCATCTGGGGCTTGTGCCCCAGATCTGACGACATGCCAGAAGCTTACGCCTCAGACTACTCGACCAAAAAGACGGCGTAAAATATATGTTCTGTTAAACACAAGATGTTGTTAATGTTTCGAATTACTCTTCAGGAATTGGGGCCTAACCGTTGGGATCAGTTGAGGAACATGTCCAAACAGATCATGGCTGCGTGGACATTGCCTACACGGGTTCCGTAGGCTACAAAAATCTTACTAAATATCATGTTTGTTTATGTGTTTTTCAGCACTTTTGTTTGCAAAAAAGATGGTGCTTATGTTATCACTTTGTTCGTCCGTCCCTCCTTCCACATGTGGAGATCATATCTCTGCAACAATAAGCTTAATTTAAAAAAAATATTTTTGTGTTGAAAAATTTCGTATATGAGAACGATGATCCTTGCTTTCCGGTTTTCCATAATGTATAATTTCACCACCAGACGACGTAAACGCAGACGCTATCGAATTCAAAGAAGATTTTATTCAATATAATTGTTTCTGATCATCCGGTTGTAAACATTATTTATCTCATTCTATACCATTTACAACGAAAACTATTTTGGGTACAGTTTTCTTTAAGTAATGCATAGCTTTTCCGCTAGAGGGAATAACGTTAAATTGCGGTTTCCCGATATCTCTGCTTCTAAAAGTTCGATTTGAAAACTTCTTCTTGTATCGGATAGAAGTTCATGTTGGAAACGTTCTGCGTTTTTCAATTTTTTGTAGAAAATAGTGGCTACTAGGGGACGTAAGTGCATATATATTTTTTCTGACATGTTTGCAGCAATATCTGCTGTTCGGGAATCTCGATTTAATAAAACTCTTTTGCTGTCAGATACCAATCACCATGACACCTTTTTTTTAGAATACCAAGGGCTGATAATAATGCATAGTTTTTCCGTCAGATGCGTAAATATACATCTCATTTTTGTCGATATCTCAGCTTTTAACAGTCCAATTTGAAAAAAAAAAAATGTCGGAGAGCGTTTCGGATACGAAATGTTTTGCTCATATTTTGAAATTTTTTTTAATACACTAGTGGCCAAAACTATTTTCTACAAAAAATCGAAAAATTATGCAAATATATGCACAAGTGTGCCACTAAGAGGGCATACATTCACGTTTTCGTTATCAGCATATTAGTAGCCACATCTGCTCGTGTAAAAACCCGATTGCAAAAATCCTTTTTTGGTAAGATAACTGCCAAAACGTTTGATGTACACTTACTGGCAACTATAGTGCACAATTTTCCCGCTAGGGAAGCAAATGTTCTATCGATTTTTTTTTTACTATTTCGGCTTTTAAAAGTTCGATTAAAAAAAAATCCTTTGAATCCCGCATATCATTTACTTTTTGGAACACTTAACCTCTACTTATGAGGTTTTGTAGATGACAGTTCTGGCACTAGTTAGTGTTATTTTTTTTTTTTTTATTGGAGGTTTAACGACCACCGTGAGCAACTCAATGGGCTATAAGCAGTCGCCCGTCCCTGAGTTAGTGTCACTGGTTCCATGGAAGGGAGAGAACCAGTGCCGTAAGACAAACACAACACCCCTGCCTCACCGGGATTCGAACCCGGACCCCGTTTGGACGAATGATCAGAGGCCATCGCTTAGATCACTGCGCCACCGGGGCGGTACTAGTTGGTGTTAACGTGTATTTGCGTTTCATGATGTATCTACGCTTCTAAAAGTTATTTTGAAAAATTATGTTTTTTTTTTTTTACTGTATGCTGTTGGTTACAGTAAAGAAGGGCAATTGCCGCCCCGGTGGCGCAGTGGTCGAAGGCAATGGCCTCTGATCATTCGTCCGAGAGGGGTCCGGGTTCGAATCCCGGTGAGGCATGGATGTTGTGTTTGTCTTACGGCACTGGCTCTCTCCCTTCCCTGGAACCAGTGACCCTAAATTAGGGACGGGCGACTGCTTATAGCCCATTGAGTTGCTCACGGTGGTCGTTAAACCTCCAATCAAAAAAAAAAAAAAAAAAAAAAAAAGAAGGGCAATATTTTTTTAATATCTCATAGTTTATCCGCTAGGGGGCAGAAATATTAAAATCGTTTACTCGCTATCTCTACTTCCAAGAGAAATATTTGAATAATTCTTCTTGCTTTACATAGGTTTTTCCTGTGAAAAATGCCCATCACCAATTTTCTACTTTTCCATTATTCCAAATTCTTCCGCTAGGTGGTGTAAATATATATATATACCTGTTCTTCTGACTTTTTAATATAAAAATCCCTTTATATTTGATACTAAGAGAAATCTTTTGAGAGCAATTTGTTAGTTTTTCTAACAGAATTTAACCACTAATGGAGGAAGTAACTGTCTCTTTGTTCTCTGTCTAGATGTTTTATCGATTGTAAGAATAAGGTTGATCTTTTTATTTTTTTATTTTGGTATTTTTCGTAGTAGGTTCCATTGGCAATGAATAACTTTGAAATACTTTATTCGCGTCGGAAAGGATTGAAATGACGTACTGATTGCAACAGAAAATTCAGTTGTCGCCTTTCTTGCTTAATCCATTACTATGTGTGCATTAAATGGGGCATCAATTTTTTTTTTTGAGTGCTCTGTGGCAGTACAGACTGAAATGTCTGTACGAACTCTAATAGCGCATGTGCATGGGAAGAAAAAATCCACCTGCGAGACATACGACACATTTGCGAGCGGAGTGATTTGATGTGTGTTCCGTAGTATACTGTAGAAAAATTGCCTGCCCTATTTACTTTGAGTCCATAAGTTTAAAAGACTACATGAAGTCGTAGGACCCATCTGTGCTGAAAAATAAAAATCCACTTTCACTATATACGCGACCTTTGCTTGCAAATAAAATTTGTGTGTGGTGCGCAGCATCAAGTGCAATAGTCGGCCTCATTTTCGTTGAGTGCACTATGACCGGACGCGTTTAAATGGCAATAGGATCTCGAATATACACGTGTATGGGAACATGAAAATCCATGTGCACGGGAACAAGAAAATTCACATGCAATGCATGCAAAAGCCTTTTACGATGAGAAAATTGGTGTGTGTTGCTCAGTATCACGTAGATGAATTCTGAGCCGTACTTCTCTGAGTGCACTGTAACGGCAGATGTTAACCTCAGAAATTTCAGTGGATTTGTAAATTGGTTGACAGTTGAAAAACTAATCAAAAGAAAATGGTGCACCATGTCACATTTCAAATCAATGAATGTGAAAATTTTATATATATATATATATACTGTGACGTGCCTGACGCGCACGACATAAAGGCAGATAGCAGCGATAACGAACGTACGCGCAGCTCAATTGGTAGAGCGACTTATTCCGGAATGAGGGGATCCGGGTTCGATCCCCGCATGGACAAAAATGACGGAGAAATTTACTTCGTTATAATGGCCCCTGAACTTTCCGAATGACCCGGCCGTTCAAGATCTCGCAATGGTGTGATGTTCTTCCCAAACCGCGAGAGAGGTAAAATAAGACAATTCCTTCTTCAGAGCTCCGAAAACTAAAAGTGTGTGATGTTGCATTCCACACACTAGATTGACTGGGAGTTCTTAAGTGCACGCTCTACAGGGGATGGCGGCCTGTTACGATTCATGGTCACGGCTGACCCGTGGGTCATGCCCTCGGCCCTCTTTCGGAGGGGGGGGGATATGTGACGTTCCTGATGCACACGACATAAATGAAAATAGCAGCGATAACGAACGTCCGCGTAGCGCAATTAGTACATCGACTTATTCCGTAATGAGGGGACCCGGGTTCGATCCCCTGCGTGGACAAAAATGACGGAGAAATTTACTTCGTTATAATACACTGAGTGGCCACTTGATTATGACCACCGTCAGGTTTAAGCAAATGAGCTATGGCTGCACGCTGCTACCGCCAGAGGACAATGCTAGCGTAAAAAGGAAAGCTTAGTGCTTGCGACAGTAGTAGAAGTGATTTTTGGGTGACGAGATGGGCAAAAAATTCGATTTGACGGACTTTCAACGTCGAATGATTGTAGGAGCTCGGAGCGATGGAGCGAGTATCACCGAAACCGCCGCATTCGTGAAATGTTCCAGGACAGCTGTTGTTAAAGTGTTTAAAGACTGGATTGTCAGCCAAAAAACTGGGTCTCTACGTGCAACGTGTGGTCGTCATCGATTAGTGACTGCTCGGGCGGAACGGAGAGTGTACAGACTGGTAATAAAAACAGAAGGGCAACAGTGCAGCAAATTACAGACCATCTTACACAAGGATAACCTCAAATGATCTCTGCACGCACTGTTTTCCGTACACTGCATCGGATGGGATATGGCCGGCGAAGGCCTGTTCGAACACCTTTGCTGTCTGCAGTTAACAAGAGAAAACGTCTCCAGTTTGCACAGGAGTGCACGGATCGGACAGTCGATGAATGGAAACAAATTATGTGATCCGATGAATCACGTTTTCAGTTGCACCATGCCGATGGCCGAGTGAGGATTTGGAGGAAACAGCACGAAAATATGGACCCCAAATGCAATGCTACAACCTTTCAAGTTGGTGGAAGCAACGTTATGGTTTGGGGAATGTTTTCCTGGCATGCTTTGTACCCTTTAATTCGTGTTGATCAACGTCTGACTGGCACATCATAATTAAACATCGTTTCGGACCAAGTGCATCCTGTCATGTGGATGGTTTATCCCAATGGCGATGGCTACTTTCAACAAGATAAACCAATCCTGCACAATACGAGCGTCCTGCCATAGTACTCATATTGTGCAGGATTGGTTTCAGAAACATGCCGGTGAGTTTACTTTGCTTAGGTGGACCCCACAATCTACAAATCTCAACCACATTGAGAATTTGTGGGATTACGTTGAACAAGCCATCAGACAGCTGGATACAGAACATTGCAATCTCACACTCCTGGAAAATGCTAATTATCAAGCATGGTCTTAGATTCCATATACCACCTATCAAGATCTCGTGTAGTCCATGCCACGAAGAATCGACGCAGTATTAAAGGCAAAAGTGGCCCAACGAAGTACTGAAGGGGTGGTCATAATAAAACGGCCACTCAGTGTATATACATTAATATATTATTATTATCATCATCATCATCACTTTCCCAGCTGATTTGGTTTGGCGGGTGTTTTTACGGTGGAGGCGGGCCTATGTGTTTCCAGGCACTTGTTGCGCGCTTCGTGAGGGGGTCAAAATAGTGGACCCATGTTTCATCGATAGTTATTACTGTGTTTAGAAAGTCTTGATTCATTGTAAACATTTGTTTCTACTCATGATACACCTGAACTCTGGCTAACAATTGTTCTCTCGTCAGGTGATGAGGTATCCATTTGGAACACACACGATGCAGCAATAATTTGTAGCGTAGAATGCGGAATGCCGATGTTTTCGAAATGTTAGTTGACACCACTATGACTTCTCACGTCATTCGTCGATCACTTCTAACAGGATAGCTCAAACAGTGTTAACAATACACTCCGTAGCAACACTTTCAGATCGACCAGGCCTGGGGGCGAGTTCTGCCGACAAACGCCCTATTTTGAATTAAAGGTGCCATCTAGAAATCGTTGACTTACCGAAACATTTATCTTTGTCAGCGTTTTTAATTAAATCAGCTATTTCTGGAGCCGTTTTACCTAAACGATTGGAAATGTTTTTTTTGTGCAACGCACATCACTCTTTAACTCTGAATCACTATCCTCCATAGCTGTATGGCGAAATGCAGACGTGCCTTAAACAGCTGCGCAATAACAAAACCATAATCGTCTGCCACGGCTAATAACTGTTGCCATAGATACTTCCTTCATTCGGTTTGTCGTCTGCCTGATTATTTTGCCCCTTCGCACTGTTGCCAACTCAAAATAAAAAATACTCTCAGTTTTTATGGAACGGCCTTTGTGTATTCGACTCATCAGAAAGATTTATGACAGAGCGGATCTTTCCACTTCAGCTTAATGGCTGAAGTGGAAGGTACATATGAAGAAGCCTCACGCAATCGATGACCTCAAAGAAACGATACGTCAAGTCGTTGCAGCCATTAGTGATGACAGTTTAACTGAGGCATTTGATGATTACGAACGTCTGTTGAAGTTGTTTTTAGACTCTGGTAGTTACCAGTTTCAGGGTGTTACTCTAAAAGAATTCTGTTTAGGCCAATGTGTACACATTTGCATTGAAAATAATTAGAAAACGGGATTTTATTGCAGAATATGGTGGATCTTTAGTGTAAAAATCAGCCTATTGACAGCGCAGAAAAGTTGTCCCTGGTACAGCTAAAGATAACGTCATATTTGTTTTTTTTAAATCAGACAATAATTTCCGTTCGCATGACGATCTAAATTATAGATATTTCCAAAATTTACGCAATTTTTGGATTTCTTCTAACTACCAAATAAATTACAATCGAATCGCTATAGTGGGGAACAGTTGCCACTAGTTTAGGTAGACATAATGTAAAAAAAAAAAAAAAATTGAAGTAAAGCAATGTTTTCGGTTCGCGCATGCTGATCAAAATTATAGAAATTCTACAAATTTAAACAATTTTTCAGTTTCAAATTTACTTTTTTTGTTCCTTTTCTTTGTGGGAATCGCTTTGGAGGGAACTTTGTGTAAGAAATCAGACATGATAAATCTTGAAAGCAATGCTGCACGGATGTACCCGTCTCTGGCCTGAGAACCACAAACCTTGCTTGATGCCTAATCTGTCCACCAGAAGGAAACACAGAGTTACAACTGACAGCGTTTGACATACAGTATAGTTTGCATTTTTTTTATTGTTCCCCTTTTAGTTTTTTGGGTTTCCTGTATATCTACTGTTCCGGTCGCTCTTGTCCCATGCTGTCTTTGAAGATATAGTAACTTAAGTTCAATCGAAGGGACTTTTTTTGATATATCACGGGGGCTTGTAATTGGTATTGGGGAAATACAATTTTTTTTTACAAATGCAATACATCATCATAGATCACTTTCTTGCATCAACGTCAAGAAATGCTTTTGATTCTCTTTTAAAACTGCCAAGCTTATTTTGACAGTTTGGGTTGTTTTTGTTCCGGTTATAACACTTCATCAGTTTATAATATTTATCATGGCAAGCCTTAATAAGCTGCACTATTATATACTCAGATGCTGGTAGGGATGCATGTTCTACAAAATACAGATTTCATTCTGTTTGCCACTGATACCCCAATAGATGAAATGCTAATGTTCTTACTGTGCATTCCAATGCCAGCTTATATCTGTCTTCAAAACAACACCGTATTACATCCTCATGTGTAGGCAGTTTACTTGGAACAAGACACTTTGGATAACAAAATAAAGGGCAAATAAGTTCTTGTCTCATTATGAGTTTATGCGCTACTTCCATAATTGTGAAACACACAAACTGTGATAACACAAGGTAAAGATAAGTACTTACTTAAGTAGTGCCACTAGACTAAACTCAAACTCTGATCGGCACTGGTTGCGAGCTAACCCTGACTGGCCGAAGGAATGGCGGGTTTGTCAAGGCGGTCTCAGCAGTATCGGAGTGTTTGTCAACGTTAAGGTCAAAGGGTCGCAGCCGCAAGTGAGTGGCGGAGGAAGGATTTGGTACTTTGCACGAATCTTTACAAATGTCGCTAATTTTAAATTTATGGAATTTATATTACTTTTTTCGTCATTCACGAATGGAAAAATATTGTCTGAATAAAAAAAAATGTTATATTTAGCTATACTATTGGCAGCTTTCCCGCAATATAGCGATTCGACTGTAATTTATTTGGTACTTAGAAAAATGTGAATAAACTTGCCTAAATTTTGGAAATTTCTATTATTTCGATCATCATACCTGAACGAAAAATATTGTCTGATTTAATTTTTTTACATTATCTTTAGCTATGCCAGGGGCAACATTTCCGCGCTATAACAGTTTGATCAAAAACATTTCGGTATTTCCGGCCAACCCTAAGGTAAATCTTTAACGACGGTGAGCTGATGTTATTGCTATACGTCTCAGCGGCCTCCTTGATCTGAGTCCGTAATCCTGAAGATAGTTCCGTGCCGTTTGAATACATACTGTGACGTCAGAAGCAGCTGGAAGTGATTCCCGGTGTTGGCTATTGACGATACTTCTCCGAGCGCTTACTCTCAGGTAGTGATCTTAGCTCCTGGTGGTTATCCTCGGGTGACCGCTCCTGGGTCGATCTGTAGCATTTGTATGCCATAGAAATTTTGTGTGCAGCCACATCGATCTGCCGTACGTCAGCGTGTAAAATACCAACAGCCCTATTTCAGTTATCAATGCTCAAAAAATGGTTTGGACATTTTTCAAGTTAATTGCACACTGAAGGCAATATATTCAGCAAACTTCAGGACCAAACGGTGAAACGACCCGTTTTCCACTTCTCGAAGGGTACTTTTGTCAGAGCTAGCACATCACGTGCTATCTGCCCTGGTGGCAAAGTGGTCTAAGCGATGACTTCTGGTCATTCGTCCGAGATGGGCCCGGGTTCGAATCCCGGTGAGTCATGGATGTTGTGTTTGTCTTACGGCACTGGCTCTCTCCCTTCCCTGGAGCCAGTGGCCCAAAATTAGGAACGGGCGACTTCTTATAGCCCATCAAGTTGCTCACGGTGGTCGTAAAACCCCGAACAAAAATAAATCACGTGCTATCCTGTCATTATGCTAATTTGCATATGGCATAGCTACCCACGCCGATAACGGATCTCCAGTAGCCGCTAAATTTGCATATCCCCAAGTTTCCCCTCCCTAACTGTATTTTTTATTGAAAATTTAAAGACAACCGTGTGCAACTCAATGGGCTATAAGCAGTCACTCATCCCTAATTTTAGGTTACTGGTTTCAGGGAAGGCAGAGAGCCAGTGCCGTAAGACAAGAACGACATCGATGCGTCACCGGGTTCCGAACTCACACCCTTCTCGGAAGAATGGTCATAAGCCAGCACTGCGCCACCGGGGCTGCAAACCGTAATATCCTTAACGTTTTGTGGCCAGTGAATAAAGACATAGATAGATTATCTGAAATATTACTTTTAACCATATCAATTGTCACTGTGCACTGCAGCTTTTGAGGTAGGATTACACCCATGGCGGTAGATAAGCAGAATAATGCTATTTTAACTGATTCGCAATGATTGCACACTTCAGTCGTTCAAAAAAGATCTCTCGATGAAGTAAACGCTACTTAATCCACGAGAAAAGGAAAGGGAAGGCAAATGACGGATATTGAGGTAACGAAGTCTTTTTTGTTTGCTGGTTGGCGCCTGACTTATGTTTCGCTTGGCCACCAAGGAAAGCAAGCTTATTTCTACAGCGCAGATATCTAGCGCAAACATTACTAATGGTTCCACGCATTAGCCTCTTAGGTCAGAGTTCAAAATGTATTCGGAAATACCATACTTTAGATCGGTGATTTTTAATACATGCCGCTTGCGGATAACATATATTAACAAAATTAACATTGAAAAACTTAAAAAGAAATGTTATGAAAACCTGCTTATTTGTACGTAGTTATACTTAGAAAAATAGCTAAAATTATTCAAAACCATGCAACAGATGAATAAAAATTCTCCTGACAAAAATGACTGCACATTAATCTAGCATACCTTTTCATGCACGTTTAAGGATCTGCGATTTTGTACTTGCTGAGATGCATCTTTGTTAAGCGACCATATTATTTTTTTATATACACTGCTGGCCACCCAAAATGCAACACCAAGAAGGAAGCATTCGATTGGACTGAAATTCGCAGCATGCGTCGCCCGCGAGAGGACATGCAAACGATTAGTATTGAAGGACATACGCAAATCATGTGCGCCCGTCACGCCACCGAGAAGCACTATAAGAAGGGTGCAAAGAAGGCGCGGTGTAAGTAGTGGAAGTGTGTTGTGCTGCCGGACAGGTGCGTGAGAAGCTTCCTGATGTCTCGTCGCAGAATACAGCAGTCATTCCAGCACGACCGCCCCGGTGGCGCAGTGGTCTAAGCGATGGCCTCTGATCATTCGTCCGAAAGGGGTCCGGGTTCGAATCCCGGTGAGGCATGGATGTTATGTTTGTCTTACGGCACTTGCTCTCTCCCTTCCCTGGAACCAGTGACCCTAAATCAGGGACGGGCGACTGCGTATAGCCCATTGAGTTGCTCACGGTGGTCGTTAAACCTTCAATCCAAAGCAAACAAACATTCCAGCACGTTTCGGAGCTCAACAGATGACGAATAGTGGCTTATTGCGACAGCTGTTTATCGTACCGAGACATCGGCTCCCGTATGGGACGACATGCAGCCACAGTGAGGCGAGTATGGATTCGGTGGGTGCAGGAGGGACGGACGGACCGACGTGAGCGATTGCCGCAGGCGCGGCACCCCACCGAACGGGAAGACCGGCATGTTGTGCGGCGGGCATTGACGGCTCACACCGCCACATCACGAACGTTAGCGCAGGAATTAGGGTGTGTTGCGCAACAACTTGTGTCAGCACGTACCGTTCGACGTCATCTGCAGGAGCGGGGATTTGTTGCACGACGCCCATTGTTCCGATCACCATTGACGTTACACCACCCGCGAGTGCGGCGGCAGTGGGCCATTGAACGCCGCAACTGGACTACGAAATGGCACTACATTGTCTTCTCCAACGAATCCCGCTTCTACCTGCAACACCACGGTGGTCGGTTCCGTGTGTGGGTGGCACCGCGGCGAGAGACTGTACCACGTCTGCATTATGCATCGACATACCGGTCCGTCGTCTAGCGTTATGGTTTGGGGCGCAATTGGATATGACACCCGCATCCCTCTGGTAGGCATTAATGGTACACTCAACAGCCACCGATACATCTCTGACGTTTTGGAGCCTGTAGTCCTTCATTACCTGCAGGACCTACCAGCGGCTACGTTTCAACAGGACAACGCCCGCCCGCACGCGGCACGCATCGTGCAACAATTCTTCACTGCCCGCCAAAACGTCTGGTCGCTGATCGGCAACCGAGTGGCGCGGCAAGTACGACCCGCAGCTACGTCTAATGAACTATGGAAACATGTGGAAGCAGCATGGACCGACATACCCCAACCCAAGCCCACATCCAAAGCCTCTTTCTTTCGATGCCGCGGCGTGTAGCGGCCGGTATTGCCAGCCATGGGGGCCACACGAACTATTGATGTGTGTGTGTTCCGCAAGTCGCACGGGCCTGTAAGCTCAATCGTTTCATCTTTGTATCTGTTGTTATGTGTCCAGTAAATCTGGCTTTGCTATCTCGTGTCGTTGCATTTTGGGTGGCCAGCAGTGTACATCCGTTGAATAAAAAAAAAGAATCTTAAAAGTTGTCAAAATTTCATTTTCCCGGGGAAAGAATTTGTAATTAGCGAATAATAACTTTGCCTGAGTAAAACGGCAGCAGGTTTCAAGGAAAGACATGCGATGTTTTTCATTTATTATGTGTGAAAACAGCAGTGCCATTTCATGAGCAGCATATTTGTCTTACGTCCTAAGAAAAAGGTTCGCATTTCTTAGAATTTAGAAAATGCTATTCTGAACATGTTTCAAAAAAAATATTGTAAATGTCATTTCTTGGTGCAAAGTAGCTCCGTAATATATGAACTGTTCATCAGCAAGCAAAGTCTTTCAACTAGAATGGGCAAAAACAGCACGATGAGCAAAAAATAATAAATCTTACTTCAGTTTCATGAAGTGAACTTTTCTCTCAAGAAATATGAAGCAAAGATATTGTTTCTTAAATGTTAAAGTTCGTGTCTCATTTCATTAAAAAAGAGGGGTTTTTTTGTTTCCTCAGGTGACAGTTAACATTCTTTATTTTATTTTTTATGAATAGAGATCTGCTCTTATTACTTCACAGGCTTTCAGAATCTTAAACAATTATTTTTAATTCTTCGTAGTAACCACTCCATCTTGCAGTATTTCAATCAAAAGTCAGTTAAATCCACGCAGTAAGAAATAAAAGATATATAAAAACAATACTTTACGATCTTTACGAATGAGGGCTGAGGGTTTTTTGGAAGATGAAGCATTTGTCGATGCATAACTGCTCCTCGGCTTCTAAGAAGAAGGTTGGTTGAGTGGTAAAGGCTATAGAAAAAATGAAAGGAGAGGCAAAAGTTTCCGGTTAAATAAAGATTTTTAGTTTATTTGTCCTTGAGGAATGTGCTGCGCTTATTGCTGGAAAGCAAAAAGAAGTTGGGTTCTCTTCTGAGATAATGAAGATATGCCTTTCTTGTTTGCCTTTTGTGTGTTTGATGAACAAAAAAAAAGGAGAAATGACGCATACACAGTATCGTGAAAAAGCAAATTTGAAACATTTAACATTTATTTTCCATTTCTGCATTTCACTTTTGATACACCTGTGAACGTTTAGCATGTACATAGTGATTCAGATTTTTGACGTGGGTACGTCTTCAAAGGCGGATTCCCATTTCAGGTCTTAAGAATATGTGTACCAAATTTCAAGTCGAAATTCCCAAAATTGGTCAAGTTATAATCTGTTATTGTCCGGTGGGGTCACAGGGAAAGCCGAAGCTCAGAAAACTCTGGACGAATTCAATCACGAAGCGCCACTTCATAAAGACGTCGGAAATGCTATAAAGCTGATTTACATTGATTTGTCATCAAGAGAGTTGCTAGAAAGGTATTTGCGCGGTGACACTCAAAACAACAACGAACGCTTCAATTCTACTCTTTGGCGGTTCGCGCCCAAACATCTTCACTGTGGCTCAAAAACCATCGAAATGACAGCTTATGTAGCAGCAGGCATTTTTAATGAAGGTTTTTGTACCGTCCTTAAAAGGATGTTAACACTAGGAATCGTTATTGGCGAGCAAACAAAGATATTTGCCAACGCGCGGGACCAACAGCGTCTGCAGAGATCGTCGAGGCGCAGCCTCGAGGCTACAAACGAGGCTCATACAAGGCGTAGAAGCGAGCAAATGTCTCTAAACCAGTTCTACGAAGTAAAAAAGGGAACACTGTATGGCCTTGGTATAGCAGATTAGCAGAAAAATACTGTAAGTACCCGATATGCCTCCGTAAACTGTAGTTGAAACTTTCAACGCGTTTTTCTCGAAACAGCTTTTTCGCAAATGGTTGGCACGACATTTCAAAAACTATTGGACCGATCGACTTCAAATGTAAAACTGCATGTTCAGCATACATCGTTTCATTGTTTGATGAACCAGAAACGTGGTACGTTATGTATATTTTTAATAGCAAAAAACATTGTCAAATTGTTGAGCTAAATTGATAATTTGAGTTTGACAAGTGACCATTTCCTCAAATATATATATTTTTTTTCTGGTTCATCAAACGACAACTACTTATGCATACAATAAAACGCCATTCGAGTTGTTTTTTTGTTTCAGATCACGTGGAGTGGAGAAATCATGCCAACCAGCAACAGCGGATCTTCACGCAGTGTCATGGTCGAGAGGGATTTGCGGCAGTAATTGTTCACGAAACGTATTGAAAATTATTTTGTAAATACCGAAGAAGATAATCAATAGCTGTGCCTACTTTGGAATCAATTGATTGCGTAGTTTCGTCAGTAATCACTACAAAAAAGAGCGGTAATTTTAGCGTAAAAAATGAGGATCCCCCTTAAATTCGGTACCATGGGGGTACCCTCTAGGAAAACTTGACCGACACAATTCCTCACGATTGATCAAATGCTTATAACTTCTAAATTATAATAAATAAATAAAATCTAATAACTGACATAAAAAGAGTGATAATAAGTGATTCTAAAAATATAAACGTCAAGGTCATGCGCATGCGCGGAGAGATGGGAGGGCGTCCGCTATTTTGTGTTGGAATACGTAGAGTCAAGCGCCTTGAAATCAGTATGACTCCAGGGTGCATACAGGTAGGGTCATGATATTGGTCTCAAACGATTTGTCTGGATGTGATCTATTTAAACACTAATAGTTCATAAACATTTAATAAGTACTATATAAGTTGGAAGCGATAAACAAAAAAGTACTTGTGAAAAAATCAAAATGTCTAAATAATTGAAGCAAAAGTCCTACTTAAAATATTACAAACGTATATCAGAAGAGAGAAGAACTCAAAAGGAATCGAATAAGCCCAAAACGACTAATGCAGAACGATGTAGGGCTTATAGACAGAAGAAGAAAGCCGAGGCGACGCAACGCGTGGAGCTACAACCAAACACTTCGACAGCTAGTACATGTGAACCAATGGACTACTTGGACGTGAGTTAAACTTGAATGGATGATTCTAATCCCATACATTTTCTCGGTTTCGAACTGAAGGCTGAAAGAAATAGGGCAATAGCCCAATACAATCCATCCACTTCCAAACGTACTACTTAGCCCACAAAACGAACTGCCGGGGAAAGTTGCCCCTTGCAGAAACAATAAGAGTCTAACCGATTGCCAACCCCTAAAAGTCTCAGTCAGCAACAGATTGAGTATGGAAGATTACTATGAGAGTGACATGTGCCTGGTTGATATGACAGTGTCTTCTCAAACTTGCTTCATACTTGGTTCGGTTTACATTCATCCCTACGTTTCACAAACATCACTATAAGTCTTCATGTGCCAGATGCCATGCGATTACTCTGAAAACATCAAGGAAATCATACCAAGTATGGTGCCGGATACCCAAGTGCACATCATTCTAACTGGTGACTTTCACATTGATGTGCAACAAACCAGCAACTTACTCAAGTTCATGAAATACAATTTCGGCTTGACTTATATAAATTCTCTACCAACTACCATAGGCAAAGCTTGCATCGACTTAACCTTCGTACGAAACATACATGGGAATTTTATGCCATATGATTGTTACTTCTCATATCATCGCCCTTTTATAAATAAAATTACAGTCTAACTACATTCCTCTTTCATTTATCAAACGACTTCTACTTCAAACCCTTTACAGTCAAACACAGTCAAACCCTTACAGTCAAACACGCATCCACGTAAATTAAAAATGCGGGTGTGTCCCGGACACAGCATACCCCCAGGTTTTTGATGATAGATTATGTAGTAGTAATTCACTGTTGCTCCAAAATTTACGGCGATATTGTGGGAGATATCGCCTCCCAGGTAATCAGGAATCTCGCATTTTCAAGTAATGTGCACAAACCGGTATTTTAAACTTCCTATGTTAAGGCTTTCCATCTCTAAATTCGTCCTGATATACAGGGTCCGAATGGGCCGTCCAGAATGACGTAGATCTTGGATTTTCAGAGGGCGTGAAACATTTTGACGAACTCAAAATAATATCCTTATTTACTTTTTCTTACAGCTATACACACCCGTAACGAGGAACCCCACCATAAAATTAATACAGCCTACAATATCGCAGCAAGAACTTCCAAAATGACATTATATTTATTTTCCTCATGTTGTTGAATATTGTGAATTACTGAAGGGTTTTTTTTCATAAATATTGATCTACCAATTCATAAAAATTCACCTCAGCAATAACACAATTGTTGGGAAACTGCTGGCCACCAGCTGGCAGTGATAGGTTCCTGCTGTCTTAAATCTGCCGCTCACGGTACATAGCGATCGATTGGTGGCAGCGCCATGTGTTGGCAGCCGTTGATGGCTCTGCAGCATCGTTGTGAATTACGGGCCCCCAAGCGAACGCTACGCCTGTCCCGTAGCCTGGCATCCCAAACAATCCCAACACGAGGTGAAAGCAGGGGAACTGCGCATGCGCAGAAGCAACTTGTGCACAGTCTCTCGTAGTACCAGGAAGTTTAAGATGACCCCATCGCCATCGTGTTATTTTAATAGATGTTTAAAAAAAAGCCGTATGTAAGGAGACGAATTCATTGCCTAATGAAATGCCGCGTCGACGAAGATTACCGTTGGAGGAAAATTTTATAAATAAATAATTAACTGTAAGGAATATTGAATTACTATCATGTGTTTATAGAAATTAATTTCGTAGCAAAATTCCTGCACTAAAACTCGAAGAATCGAGAATACAAACAGCCACGAAACACTCCCACTCCGTTCCAACGAATAAAAGGAAATAATTTCTGAAAACTTAGTAAATCTATGGTATAATCTTTCGTTAAACCGCTTCAAACTAAAGTCCTGGAAAAACATTAAAAAATTGTTATGTTGGAAAAAAAAATAAGAATTATACGAGTACAAAATTGGTATATTCATTACAAAATGATCAGGTATTTGAAAGAAGAAAAAGCAACGCTATGTTGATAAAATGCATTCATCTATGTGTTGAATAAACAATATTTGAGGAATTCGCAGCTAAAAATAACAAGAAGTAAAATAAAATATTTTCTATTTAGAACAAATGCAGCTTCGGACAGTGAAAAAAAGGTACGACGTTAAAAATGTAACAGAATGTGACATGAACTTGTAAACGTATTAATTAAATAATCACCTTTCAAGACCACAAGAACAGCACAAATCTTTGGAAAACGTCTTTGAGTTGGTACACTAGATGAAAGTGTTGGAACTTCCCTTAAGGTAAATAAAAAAATCGTTACGTTCAAAATATAAATTTATGAATTATATGAAACGGACATTTCTGAAAAGTAACTCGCAATATTGTAAAACTAAAAAGACAACCCTTTGTTTCACATCGCGCAAGAAAGAGACTCACTTTCAAGCAGCAGGTAGCACGAGACAACCAAGTGCAGTGGTAATAGCGTCGGCTTCGTGAACAAGCTGGCGTGGGCTCGTTGCTACCACGATCTACCGGGTGTTTTTATGGACTTGTTGAGGAGATTTACTTAGCGCCGTGCCGTCATGCAGGTAAGTTTCGTGGGGACTAAAAGAGAAATTGTGGCTTTCGGGAACTGTGATTGTCTCTTTTATATATATATATCATCATCATCATCATCATCATTGTCAACCATTATCAATCCACTGCTGGACGAAGGTCTCCCCAAGTTTCCTCCACAACGGTCTGTCTTGTGCCAGTCTCCTCCATGTCACTCCCGCATACTTTCGAATTTCATCCACCCATCTTCCATGTGGTCTTCTTCTGGGTCTTTTCCTGTCCCTTGGAATCCAATCTAAAATTTCGGCTGTCCATCGACGGTCTGTTCTTCTGGCAGTATGTCCAGCCGATTGCCATTTCAGGGATTTAAATCTGATCATGATGTCTTCCACTCTTGTCATTTTTCGGATCCACGTGTTCCTCTTCTTATCTCTCCTGGTTACAATAAGCATGCACCTCTCCATACTGCTTTGAGTTGTCTGCAGCCTTTGTATGTCTCTTTTAGCTAAGGTCCACGTCTCTGCACCATACGTAAGCACTGGAAGGATGCATTGATCAAACACTTTTCTTTTAAGACATAATGGCATATTGCTCTTGAAAATTATGCTGTTTCTTCCAAAAGCTCTCCAGGCAAGTTTTGTACGCCGATTAATTTCTTCATCAATGTGACCCTCACTTGATATCTGCTGTCCAAGATAAATGTACGTGTCTGTTATCTCCAGCTTTTCTCCATCAATCGATAAATCTTCATTTCTTGTAAAAGCATTGTACATCACTTTTGTCTTCTGAAAGTTCATTTTTAATCCCACTTCTTTACTCTTGTCAGCAAGTTCCTGGATCATACTCTGTAGCTCTGATGGGGTAGTTGCAAAAATGACAACATCATCAGCAAAACGAAGGTGGGTTAGATAATCTCCATTAATCTTTATCCCTTTGTTTTCCCAGTTCAGTGATTGAAAGCCATTTTCCAATGTGGCATTAAAGAGCTTCGGAGATATGGTGTCACCTTGTCTCACTCCTTTTCCAATTTTTATGTGTGTTGTATTTTCAAACAGCCGAATCTTTTCACTTGCATTTTCATAGATGTTATTAATAATATTAATGTATGCATCTTCAATACCGCAGGATTTCAGAGCCATTGCAACTGCTGTTGGTTTCACCGAATCAAAGGCTTTTTTCATAATCGATAAAAACCATGCACAATGGAAGCTCATATTCCCTCGCTCTTTCAATTAGTTCTCTCAGTACGTGGATATGATCTATTGTGCTGTAGCCACTCCTGAATCCAGCTTGTTCTCTCGGTTGAGCCATGTCCAGTGTCACCTTCAAGCGGTGTGAAAGAACTTTAGTGAAGATTTTATAAACCACTGATAGGAGGCTGATAGGTCTGTAGTTCCCGAGATCCTCAATGTCACCTTTTTTATGTAGCAAGATCATTGTAGCGTTGTTCCAATCCTCAGGAATTTTCCCTTCATTAAGGCATCGAGTGAAAATTTGGGCGAGTACTGTTTCGATTTCTCCACTTGCTTCTTGTATGATGTCTACAGTAATTCCATCTTCTCCTGGAGCTTTTCCCAGCTTCATGTTCTTGATTGCATGTGCAACTTCTGCTGGAAGGACTGGAAGAACTGTGGTACTGGTACCTTTCATGATGTCTGGAGTACATGTATCATCCCTTTCATATAATTTGGAGTAGAAATCTTTCACTCTTGTCAAAATTTCGCCTCTATTTCTTGTTACAGAACCATCTTCTTTTCTCAGTGCCATAATCTGTTTTCTTCCCTTACTGAGATGTCCCTTTGCTATCTTTAGGCTTTGGTTGTTTTCAATTGCTTTCCTTACTAGTTCACAGTTGAATTTCCTTACGTCTTTAGTGATACTTTTTCGTACTGTCTTGCATAGCTCTATATATTCCACTTTGGAAGTCACATCTTCTTTAGTTGTCCTCATCACTCTTCTTTTTTGCATCAACATTTTGGTTTTTCCTGATAATTTGTTCACATGCAATTTGTTCTTAGACCCAGCTAATTTTGTTGCTGTTTCCATAAGAGCTTTGGTTACTTTTCTGTTAACTTCAGAAATATCCACTTCTTCCGATGTTAGGCCTTCTAAAGCAGAGAATCTGTTCTTCAGTTCCAATTTGAAGGTATTATGGTGTTTTTTAAGGTTGGTTATGTCAATACATTTTGTTTGTCTTATGAGCTTGCTACGTTCGAGTTTAGTGTTGAGGTGCATCTTACATCTCACCAATCTATGGTCACTGCCTGTGTTGAACTTGTTTAGCACACTGCAGTCTTCTATGACGAATTTTTTGTTCCACATAATAAAATCAATTTCACTTGTCGTCCCATTTGGATGTCTCCATGTCCATTTCCTGTGTGACTTTTTCTTGAAAAAGGAGTTCAAGATGAAAAACCCTTCTGCCTCTGCAAACTCTACGAGAGTATTTCACGCTGGTTTCTGTTGCCGTGACCGAATTTACCTACTGAAGTTTCATTCTGTTGCCGTTGCCCTATTTTTGCATTGAAATTTCCCATAATTATCTTCAGGTGCTGCTTATCTTTATTATTTAGATCACGAATTTCCTCATAAAATTCTTCAATTTCTTCTTCAGCATGACTTGTGGTGGGTGCATAAGTTTGAATAATCTGAGCCTGGTATCTTCTCGAGAGTTGGATAACGAGTCGTGCAGCTCTGTCAGAGGAACTTTCAACTTCTACAACTTTATCCCTCAGTTTCTTGTTTATTATAAATCCAACACCACTAGTTCTGCCAGTATCTGTCCCACGATAGTAGAAGAGATGTCCACTTTTCAGTTCAATGAGATCTTCTCCTTTTCTCCTTACCTCACTTAGCCCGACGATGTCCCACTTGATCCTTTGTAGTTCCTCTTCCAATTCAAGAAGCCTTGAATCAGAAGATAGGGAGCGTCCATTGTACGTAGCCAAGGTCAGCATCAGATGGCAGCCTAGTCCGGTCCTCCGGGGATTCTTAGCACCCTCTGCCTTCATGTCACACTGGCCGCTGCCTTGGCCAGGTACATTCCAGCTGCCGGAGACTGAGGGCCAAGATTTAAGTTGTGGAGTCATTTTGGAGGGGTTTGGCCATAACTCACCACGCTGGCCAAGCGGGTTGGTGAGTGTGGGATAGCATTTCTTCTAATCCCCATGGTATAGTTATACCGCTATTGGCGGTCGTCAGAGCCCCTTTAGTGGGAACAGGATGTACCACGAGAAGGCGGGGTTGACATTTGTCAAGGAGAGGCTGTGATGTTACGCATCACCTGACCTTACATCCCATATATATATATATATGGCTACTATTGGGAAATAAGCGGACAAGATTCGGCAAGTCATCAGTTACGTCACGTGATTGCCGGCTGCCATGATTGGGAAACTGGTGGTCCACCTTAGGCTAACCATCATTTATGGCACCTGCGTGTACGTGCCCTTAAGGACCGCTTGTGGTAGCCACTACCTGTGAATGGTAACTTATGGCTCTTTTCTGGCATATGACAACAGTTGGCTCGCTGCTAGCCCATGTGGTGGCCGCCGGGACATTTTATTGACGTTTGGGCAACGGCAACATCGTGCTGGGCCACTGCTGGCTTGAGTGCTGGCCCAGCAAGTTTGTTATTGCTGGGATCGGATAAGATAATTTTATTTCACAATTTTGGAAAAATATCTAGCATTTAAGGAACAAATTGTACAAGATGTTTTCACTGTATTTTTATATAAACAATTTTTTTGGACCTTGGCCTTGTACTTTGCAATATATTCCTGGACGTTGCCCTTAAATCTTGCAATACACTGACAAAAAAAAAATCCCAACACCACGAAAAAATAGTTGTATAGGAATGAAATGGCGGCAATACATTTGTATAGGTAACATATTTAATCGATTAAGGTTTCAAGATCACAGCTTAATGTAAGCGCGAGAAGAGCCATTTTAAATGTGAAATGCTGGTATATTAATAACCGGTGTAACCGCCAGAATGTTGAATGCAAGCTCGCAAACGTTCATGCATTGTGTCGTACAGGTGTTGGATGTCAGTTTGTGGGATGGAGTTCCATGCCTGTTGCACTTGGTCGGTCAATACAGGAACGGTTAATGCTGGTTTGGGGTGACGCTGGAGTTGTCGTCCAATGATGTCCCATACGTGCTCGATTGGTGAAAGATCTGGGGATCTAGCAGGCCACGGCAACATGTCGACACTCTGCAGAACATGTTGGGTTACAACAGCGGTATGTGGGCGAGCGTTATCCTGTTGGAAAACACCCCCTATAATGCTGTTCATAAATGGCAGCACAACAGGTTGAATCACCAGACCGACGTACAACTGTGCCGTCAGGGTGCGTGGGATAACCACGAGAGTGCTCCTGCTGTCATAGGAAATTGCTCCCCAGACCATAACTCCAGGTGTAGGTCCAGTGTGTCTCGGCCGCAGGCAGGTTGTTTGCAGGCGCTCACGTGGCCTCCTTCTAACCAACACACGGCCATCACTGGCACCCAGGCAGAACCGGCTTTCATCAGAAAACACAACAGATCTCCACTCCGTCCTCCAATGCGCTCTAGCTTGACACCACTGACGTCGCTAACGGCAGTGGTTTGGACTAAGAGGAATGCACGCTACAGGGCGTCTGGCTCGGAGCTGTCCTTCAAGTAACCGATTTGTAACAGTTCGTTGTGTCACTGTGGTGGCAACTGCAGCTCGAATTGCTGCCGCAGACGCGGTACGATGAGCCACGGCCATACGCCGTACACGGCGGTCTTCCCTCTCAGTAGTGCCACGTGGCCGGCCGGAACCCGGTCTTCTTGAGGCAGTACCTTCCCTTGACCACCGCTGCCAACAATCATGCACAGTGGCTACATTCCTGCTAAGTCGTATTGTAATATTGCGGAACGAAAATCCACCTTCTCGTAGCCCTAGTACACGACCTCGTTCAAACTCCGTGAGCTGTTGACAATGGCTTCTTCGTCTTCTTAAAGGCATTCTTGACTAACATCAACACACTACGTCGAATCTCAACGATAACTAACTCTCACGAACGTTACAGCACGTATTTACAGCAAACCTGCTTAGCATGTTCCGAGGGGCGCTACTAGCGCCACACGTATGCGCCGAGCGCGAAATTTGCATAGACGTCATCTTACAGATGTACTCTCACCGCCTACCAACTGTCGTTTATCTAACACAACCCCTTCTTGGTGTTGGGTTTTTTTTTCCGTCAGTGTATTTTCCTGGACCTTGCCCCAGATTTTCCACTTTTGTTTATGAAATCTGTGTTTGGCAATACAAAATTGGAAAATCCAAAAACACCCAAACATCACATAACAAATTTACTTGTTCTGTTGCACCAATAAAAAGGTATTTATGTACTCTGAAAATAAAATATTTCTTATAAAATACATTCTTCAGAAAATGCAAATTTGTAATTTGTCAAGATGACTTCAACTTTTTTTTCTCCTGGAATGCAAATGCCACTTAAAAAAAATTAACACAGGGACTCGGATTGATAGTCTCTATTTTCTGCAGTGCTAAAAGTCACTTCATTTCTTCACTTTGTTTAAATAGTTTATTGATAACTATATCATTGTCAACTGCCACATAATTGTCCTTCTCATATTGCATTATGAGCAGTGTTTCCAGGTTTTCATTTATCAGACTGGAGCGCAGTCTTGTTTTCACAAATTTAAACTTAGAAAAAGTTCGCTCACAAAACTTACTTGGGTTAGAGGCATTGTGAACAGATATAAATAAACTTTACTAAGCTCCGTGTACAAGAGGGGGTAATTATTGTGTATTATACAAGAGATAGTATGTGTTGTGTACAAGAGACAATACATGTTTTCACAGAATTTGACCAGCAGTGTAGTGCTAATCAGAAAAGTACAGAAACTCGCTGTGCCTTTACATCTTTTCAATATTTTTTCCTTCTTACAACCACCCTCTCACATTCTACCTCTTCCCCTTTTACTTTCTTATTATAGTATAAGAAAGTATAGTGATCGGTCGAAATCGGACTTCCGGATTTACACGTTTTGGCATTCAAGGAAAATAAATCACCAATTTGGTAAGAAAACAGTGAAATATTGCTGCCCAAATAAGGGTTTTAGGGGCTGTTTTGGGGTGCAAAAACTACAATCAGTCTCATATTATCGAGTAAAATATCGTTGCAAGCGAACACAAATTTACAGTGCAATGGAAAATGCCATCAACTACTGGAAGTATTAATTCTCGAGATATTTGGATAGGACCAATTTGGGAACAGCACGGACAATTCTGTTTTTCGCTTGAAAACGAGCCGTAGAACTGCTTGAGCATAGAACTGCCTACGACGGACCTTTTCCGCCTATGTGAAACGGGCCTAGAGCTCCAAAGAGAAAAATAATCTCCTCTACTTTAAGCGTGATTAAGGGGGTACTCGTAACAGTACTGAAAGTCACTGATACTCACAACTATACTCCTTAATAATAACTAGATTAATTAAATTTCCAATTTCAATAATTTCCCCATTGCAATAAGAACGCATCAGTGTTCTTAACATCAGTAGAAACAGGAGGGACTGCCAAGTGAGAATTGAGTTAGACACTAACCCTACCTTCAATCAAATATGAGGCGTTAATTCCCCTAACTGTGCTGATTTTCTGTTGCGTTTTTTTATTGGACAAATTAGTAAAATCATGCAATGCATTGATTATGATACGCTTTCCAACATACCTGGAACCATTACTCAACTTATTACTCAAGTTATGAGGATAATTACTGTGGAAAAAATCCCGCTCATGTGCCCTGACCTTTGACCTGATTTCGATGGAATTAAACAGAGTTGGCTCAGTATACCCCCGGAAAAACATACTAAACGTTTGTCGCAATAGAAGCATTTTTAGTCAAGTTATGAGGATAATTGCTGTGGAATAAACCTTGCTCCAGTGCCCTGACTTTTGACCTCATTTCGATTATATTAAACAGAATTGGCTTAGCATACCTCCAAAACAATATGATAAATTGTTGTCGCAATAGAAGCCTTTTTCGTTAAGTTATGAGGAAAATTGGCTGTTTAATAAATCTCGCTCATGCGCCCTGACATTTGACTCCATTTCTATGATAGTCAACAGAACCAGTTCAGCATACCTCCAGAACGACATGATAAAGTTTTGTCGCAATCATACGTACGTTATGACGTATAAGAGCGATGGAATGGATCCCTCTCCTATGTCCTGACCTCTGACCCCATTTCGTCCATTTTCAACAGGGTTCCTCCCCAGTCTGGCTCTTACCACATGCGAAAATTTCGTCGAAATCGAACAATTTGTACGAGAGTTATCTTGCGGTCGGACGGACAATGCTGGAGCATATATGCTTCTTCAACCTACGGTTGGAAACCGTAAAAAAAGCAAACCATTTATGCTGTACAGGGTTTACCGGAACGTGTGCCGGCTTGAAAAAGAAGTACTGGCAGGACGTTCCAGCTCCATTATACTACTGGATATGACTTACAGAAACGAGATTTTCGCACCTGACAGGACAGCCTCTCTACTGCCGAGCTCTTTCTCTTTCCTTAAATCTTGGCCTCACTTCCATTTTTTCCCGAGGCTTTTCTTCCATGAGAACCTAAACAAGGTATCAAATTCTGAAATTTACACGCATTTAACTCATTTTAGGTTAAAAGAACAGGTACGAATGAACAAGCAAAATACGGATGAAGAAAGATAACCGAACTCGAGTAGATGGTTCAGTGCTTACAAGTGGTGTAGCCAGAAATGTTTTAATCGCGGAGGGAGCTTCGTCTAATATTACTAGGCACAGTAAGTTCGTTAGATAACTTAGAAATGGAAAAGGGTAAGAGAGAGATTGTTGTGATCAAAAATTTTGCGAGGAAGTTGTGTTACGAGCTCACTGTGATTATGTGGCTACGAACGTGAAATCATACGAAAGGCTCTCCCTACCAACCAAACATAGAAATTAAGCAATAGTTCTTGTTTTCTAATAACTTAAATTTTCTTAATTCTTACCTTAGTAATGACAAATTACGCAGGGGCTGAGCACACACATAAAATCAACACCAAAGGCAAGGCATGAAAACAACTAAACAGCTGATTTTCACTGTTCCAAGGGCACCACGCGGGTCATAGAAGAGGTTTGTCTTCTCTCGCGCTGTCGCCGGGCGTCGATCGACCCTTGTTGCTGAACTTCCCCCACCCCCTGAACCTTTACTCACTCTAAATTTAATTTCACCTCCGCCTCGTCTTGATTATTAGAATAGTTTTTTTAATTTAAATTTTTATTTTCATCATTGCAATTTTTTATCGCCAAGAGAGAGACGGAGCCCAGGCCGAGGGCGCACCGCTCTTCCGGCAGTTGGGCCTGCGGGCCAATCCGAGCCTGCTGATACATTAGTTTTATATAGCATAAATACGTCCTCAAAAATTCCAATTTTCAAGAAGAGAATTTTCCATCTTAATATGATGTGATAAACAAGGACAAAATATTACGAAATATGAACTTTATTTCTTAATATGGAGCTATATCATCACCTGCTTTATTTACAGCTTTAATTTTGTTTGGCATGTTACTCGGTATCACCTGCGTATCAAGTTTATTCCACTCCATGCTCAAAAGATCCCTAACTCCACCACATTTGCAGGGTGGTGTTTTTTCTTCTACACAGTCGAGTAACATAATAGTGACCACCTCCTACTTCAGATTTCAACAGGGGGTAGCCAACGAAAAAGGCAAGTGTCAGGAGCTGGCTTGGAGCGTATATAAGGTGTACTGTAAGCATTCTCAAAATATATCACTCGTTACTCTCATGGATAAAAGCTGCGATTATCAGATTTGCAAAAAAGGATGATTATCGGCTTTCGGGCCAAGGGTGGCAGTATTTCTGAAACAGGGCGGTTTGAGAACTGTTCGCGTGCTGCTGTGGTTAAAGGACATCGTGATTTGAGAAATGGCACCAAAGCGAATAAGCGACGTGGAAACTGCGGAGTACCACATGCCGCTGATGTGAGAGGTGAACGTCGGCTGCGAAGGTGCGTGAGGGCCGATCTTTACGCCAAAGTGGAGCATCACACTGGCCGAATGATCCAGGAGGCTACCAGAAGTGTGTCTAAAACGACAAATCAGCGAGCCCTGCTGCGTATGCGGCTCCGATGCAGACGGATGGTCACTGCACCTATACTAACGATGGTGCGTTGGCAGAAACGGAATTGGACTTCCGCTGACTGGCAAGGAATTGGCTTCTTCGATGAGTCACGTTTTCTGCTTCATCGAACGGAATGGGCGTTGATGTATAAGGCAAGTGACATCGGAGAAGAAACACTCTTCAACCATTGCTGGAAAACCTCAAGCTGGTGGGGACAGCGTTATGGTCTGGGAAATGTTTTCGTTACATTTGCTGAGTCCACTAATACGTGTGGGAGGCACTATGTACCGAATTCGTTGTTAATCCATCCTTGAAAGCCACGTACACCCATACATGCTTATTGTCTTCCATGGGGCTGATGGGATCTTCTAGAACCACAATGCGACGTGTCATACAGCTAGAAATGTCCGAGAGTGGTATGAAAAGCACGATGATGACCTAAAAATAATTCCCTGCCCCCTGATTCTCCAGCCTTAAATCCAGTTGAGCATCTACGGTACCACCTCGATCGTGTTATTCACTGTATGGATTCTCCACCACACCCCCTCGAGCAGCTGTCCGCTGCACTGCAGTCCGCATGGCTTCACATACCTGTGAACACCTTCCAGCACTCTATTGAGTCACTCCCAGCCAGTCTAGCAGCTGTCCGCGCTGCACACGGTGGTTACTCTGGATATCACCTGGTGGTCACAATAATGTGATTCGACCGTGTACATGGCGCTTTCAAACATGTCCTAGTTTTTCAATTACATTTAGATCGGGTGTATTTGCAGGCCAATTGAGATGAGGGAAGTCTATCTCATGTCCTTCAAACCAATCCAGCCCAATCCCAGCTCGATGGACACAAGTGTTATCATCTTGAGACACCAGATTCGCTATGTGTCCTTCTTGTTCCAAATACTGGGCAAATGGCAATAATGCATTATTATTTTTTTTTTTTTTTTTTTTGATTGGAGGTTTAACGACCACCGTGAGCAACTCAATGGGCTATAAGCAGTCGCCCGTCCCTAATTTAGGGTCACTGGTTCCAGGGAAGGGAGAGAACCAGTGCCGTAAGACAAACACAACATCCATGCCTCACCGGGATTCGAACCCGGACCCCGTTCGGACGAATGATCAGAGGCCATCGCTTAGACCACTGCGCCACCGGGGCGGCTAATGCATTATTTAAAAGTGTCTCATAATCCATTGATTTAATTCAATTGGGCATGTCAATGAATGTCCTAACTCCAGCACTTGAACTGCAGCCCCAAAAGATGACACATCCACCTCCTTTTTGCACAGCTCTTTGAACACATTCTGTGTTAAATGCTTCTCCAGCCTTCCGCATGACCCTTGACGGACTGTCATTGGAATACAAGTAAAATCTGGATTCGCCGGAGCACACTTTTTGTTACCACTGTTCAATGGTCCAGTAACGATGCAGTTTTGATTAAGCAAGAGGATATTTCCTTTACACAATTGCCAAGTTGGACGTATCCGGACAAAACGACTGAAAATACTCAAGCCAATAAGTTCTTTCCGTAGCGTTCGTTCTGAGACTGCTTTACTGGGTAAAGCATTGTACTGTTGAAGCAGTTGTTGACGAGTCTGGAAACTTCCAGCAGTTTTTAATGGGCTAAAACGCCTGCGATTACGATTTGTTATTACACAGCTTCTACCACAGTTGCTCCTCCTACAGTGATAGCTTGCATACTTCTTCCACTGGAAATGTACTTTACTGACTGTTGACTCTGACAGGCCAACAAACTTCGCCACCGCTTGTAAGCAACAACTATGTTGTCTGCCAAAACCGGTGGCTCGCTTTTGCCCCTCAGGAACGTCACCTTTACGACCCATAATGGTGCCTGTAAAATGAAATACAGAATACCATAGATTCTTTAAATACACACCACAGACATCTACAATCATAATCCAGAAGTTTCACTCTCCATATTTATACCCAACTCATTACGTTCATCAACTTTATACATAAGTACATGTTTCAGTGATCATTCCGTAATTTTTGTGCGGTCTGTTTATTCGCTTTACCTTTAGCCAATTGAGTGCTAGTCTGAAAATAAAAGGTTTGATATTAAAGGTGCTAATGCGCAACTTTAACCTGCTTTGTCTGCAAGTAGTTGTTTTATTACAAAACTTTTGTTTGAAGGGCGCAGTTGCTTTTAACAAAAAAGAAACGCTGACTAAGTAAATTTTAACATAAGCTGCTAAATATGACGACGCATTAATGAGAACAAAAATTAGCTTTATCTGTAACTTAAACGAATATAACATATATACAGTTGACCTAAGCTATACGCTTCTGTTACCATGTTGTAACTCTCAAAATAAGAAGGACGTTCAATTGAACTGACTCCGATAAAACCTATTATACGTACAACATACTATCAGAAAGAGTTCAAATTAAACTTTGTTGAAACGATACTTTAGGGTTACTGTTCTTAGAAATATTGGGAAGACAGCTACTTGTCACCTTGATTGGGAAAAAATTCGCTAGACACTTGAGCTGAATCCGTCGTCATAATCCAAACAAGTCAGTAAAATTATGCAATGAATTGATTGTGATACGCTTTCCAACATACCAGAAATCATTACTCAAGTTATTACTCAAGTTATGAGTGGATAATGGCTGTAGAATAAATCTCGCTCCTATGACCCGACCTTTGACCCCACTTCGATGATATTCAACAGAACGAGTCAAGTATACTTTCGGAACAACATGATAAGTTTTGTCTCAATCGAACCATATTTAAGCAAGTTATGACGCATAAAAGCACTCCCGGAATAGGTCCCACTCCAATGTCTTGACCTTTGACCCCATTTGTCCCATTTCCAGTAGGGTTCGTCCCCAGGTGGTCCCCTACGACATGCTAAAATGTCATGGAAATCGAACCATTTTTATGCGAGTTATCGTGCGGAATGACGGACAAAGCTGGAGTACATAAGCTTCTTCAACCTACGGTTGGAAAGCGTAAACAAAAAAGATGACCCCGAATTTTCGGGTGTAATAAGCACGTCTTTTGAATCCGTTCTGACGCAAATTAAATTTATCAAAGCTATTCAAAGTCAATGGAACCGGTATGAAAAACAATAGTATCTGACGGAAGAAATAAGTTTTTCAATCGGGTTTTAAATCCCTCAGATATTGCTGTAAACGAAATCCTGAGATTACGCCCTCTGGTTGCAGACTTGTGCGTTCAGAAAAATATGAATTTATATGAGAAACATTTCACATCGGAAACGCTCTCCAACACAGGAAGAATTTTTCAAATCGGACTAATAGTTGCAGAGATATCGTGGGTACAGACGGATGGACAAACTGATAACATAAGCACAATCATTTTTGTACAAAAGACGTGCTAAAAAGGGCAGTATGCGCTGTATCAACGCTTGAGGCATATCCGTAGCAGGTCCTCGTAGTTGCTTCATAATCCCTTCAAACTCCGACGACATCAGACTTGGGCGACATCTGACTTGGGCTCTCCAGGTCATACTCCACAGGTCATACACCGAGACATACTCCTGGCTATACTCCGCCTCTATCCGAAGATGGCGTCTTTATAGCAGCTTGATAATGATTTGTGACGTGATACGTCAACGTCACTGCTTTGCATCATTGTAATTTTTTTTCTTTTTGAGCGGGCCCTGAAGCAGTGTGGAAATTCACCATTTCCAAAAAAAAAAAACAAAAAAAAAAACTTAATTTTTAACTTTCCGTTTACTATCTCTTACGCAATTTAACTTTATTCAGGCTTTTATTTACTTCTTCTTATGTAATTTAGCTTTCCATTTTTGTTTATTGTCTACTTTGCAAATTTTGGTTATATCGCACGTTATATTTTCCGAACTGATCGTTATGTTTCAACACACAAGCCATCCCGGAGGCTGAGAGGTCTGAGGTATTAGCAGCACTACATTCGTCCGAATTAGACACTGATTCGTGTCCCGTACGTTGTATGGTTGGTATGTTCATCTTATGGCGGTAGCTCTCTAATTTCTCTGCAACCAGTGGACTTAAATTAGGTACGGACGACTGCTTATAGCCCACTGAGTTGCTGAATGTGGTCATCAAACCCTGCAACAAAGAAAGAAAAAACACCAAAGAGGTTTTGCTTCATTCGGTTTTATTGGCCATTAGGCACTTCAAGCAGACTGAAATGATCGCTAGCTGTGAGATACACAGGTTTATCAAAGTAATAGAATCCCATGCTGTAAGCGATGAACCTTTTGTTAATAAGCTGTAAAAGCACCTCGGACTTTCAGAACAGAATCAATTCCACGTGGAATAGACTTTATAACTTAAATGTCTTTTCGTACCGATTCCTTGTCGCTTTTCTTACGTTATTCTAAAAACATCACCATAGGATGAAAGGGTTCCTAAATTAAACCTTAACGGCCAGACGAAACATTTAAAACAGAAGTCAAACTTACGGAAATTGGCTTTATTTTTCCAGCACAGATTATAGCATTTCAGGATAGCATAGAAATCACATAACAAATCAACGCTCCACACGAGCAGCTGTTGTCTCGTCGTTTATATCCCTGGTTCTTTTTTTTTTTTCATAGGTAGAGGATTTTAGGAAGGGAGTGTCTGACCCCAGGTCTTAAACAACCTTTAGAAATAGGAAGCTAGGAGATTTGGGCTAGAGTGCCCGATAGGAAAGTGACACGGAAGCGAGGTAGAAAGGGGGAGGAAGACGCCCTTATGTATGACCGGGGGGCCAGTACCCGGGGTCCGACGGCTTAACGTGCCCATCCGACGCACGGCGAGTATTTAGTGGTTCGAGCGTTCGTACTTGCCTGGGATCGAAATCGAGGTCTTCTTTGTGGCAGTCACGAACGTTGACCACTAGTCCACCAGCGGCCCAAATATCTCTGGTTCTTATCTCATAACAGGCATACGTCACGTTCATTCAACCTCAATTGTTTTGCCAACAGTATTCGTTTGAGAGAGAAGATATCACGTTAAGTGTGAAGTATAAGTGAGAACAAAATCAATATTTACATAGGGAAAGAAACTAAAAAGGAAAGTTAATTTAGAATATACGTCACAACTTTCACAAATCATGAACATTGCGATTATGAAATTTGGGAGCACTTCGGCAAAACATGTCGTAACAGTGCCAGCGATGTTGTAAGTGGAAAGAGTGATCTGACCTTTGGCTCCAGATGTTTCTAAGATTTTGAGATTAAAGTGGCTGCTGTACCACATGCTGTGTAAACCACAACTCGACACTTTTTTCACAATGCTCGGGTGCATTATCTGCTTCAACGGTCATTAGGGAACAAAGCCTGCAACGTTGGGTACAAGTGATGACCAAGATCGGAATCGTACGTTGCAGAAGTGACACGACCCTGCGGAAAAACTAATGGCCCTCACAAAATGCTACGATGTGTCACCCCACAGTATCAGAGACCTACCTATATGCTTCATAGTCGGAAACAAACAGTCGGCGCGGTAGGCTTTTGCAGGTTTTTTGTCAAACGTTCACTCTACCTGTGGTAGAAACCAGTGTGAAGCCCGATTAATCAGACCGAATTCCACACTGCCAGTCTTTAGAATCCCAAATTCGAGATCATTCCGTGCTCAAATCTTCTGCAATTTGCGGTGCCGTGGTCTTCTGCTTGCTTTGCGAACGTTATCCGGGCCAACCTTCGCCTAGCCGTCTAAGCGATGGCTTGGCCTAGTGGTCTAAGCGATGGCTTCCGATCATTCGTCCGAAAGGGGTCCGGGTTCGAATCCCGGTGATGCATGGATGTTGTGTGTTGTTTTACGGCACTGGCTCTCTCCCTTTCCCTGGAACCAGTGACCCTAAATTAGGGACGGGCGACTGCTTATAGCCCATTGGTCGTTAAACCTACAATATATATATATATATATATATATATTCCTGTCTGAAATCTTCGTATCATGACTTAACTTATCACTATCATAATTAGTTGAACCAGACTCATAAATGAAAAACAAACACCTACCTCAAGTTAATAAGGAGGTATAATATCTTTAGGAATCATTACAACACAGAGAAAAACTAACAAGCTACGCCCAGAACATGATGTCACCTCGCGGCACAGCTTCCAACTCTTCTGTCCGCTTCCCGGGCTGAGCGAGAAAACCGGTTTTCACTACATGAGTGGAGCTTGGAGTTCGCTTCTTTCAAGGACACCACACTTCGTATGGCTTCCAGATTTTGCAAGTTTTTTTATTGGAGGTTTAACGACCACTGAGAGCAACTCAATGTGCTATAAGCAGTCGCCCGTCCCTGATTTAGGGTCACTGGGTACAAGGAAGGAAGGGAGCAGTGCCGTAAGATAAACACAACATGCATTCCTCACTGGGATTCGAACCCGGACCCTTTCGGACGAATGATCAGAAGCCATCGCTTACACCACTGCGCCACCGGGGCTGAGTTTGAAAGTTTGGAGGCAACGCTTTGTTTTTTAAGATAGGTAGCCACAAATTTCGATACAAATCCTTGTGCTGTACCTAATATTTTTGCCGTTCTAGTTACTGAAGCTCCTGCAAAATGCACACCAAGATCATGCCTTTTTTGCGCTCACTGAGATCGGACATTGTCGGCAAGTACTCCACAACATTTATAACACCTGCTACTGTAGCACTGCTAAGTGATTGCCGACGTCGTACTGGACCCTTTATACACTTCACATAGACAGTGATGTCTTCGCTATGACTTACATACGAGGCATTACGCATACCCCAGTCACAGTCGGTGTTTCCATTATTATTTTACTATACCGTGCAAATTAATTGGGACAAGCTATTTTATTCTCAGAATTGTAATGTGATCGCCAGTTGATGTCAGAAATACACGTAAACCAGTTTTATCAGCTGTGAAGTGGTGTGACTGTTAGAACTTGATATTAAGAATGGGGTTTGGCCGGTTTTAAACAGGAAATAGGTACTTCAGCTTCAGTTGTAAGCTTTCGTGTGTGACAGGTGGATATTCGTTTTTGCTCTCTGTGAGTACGCGTTGCTTTCGTGTATTGAAAAATTGTTATTTCCCCAAGGAAGCGTGCAAAAATACTTGCTCTGAAGGATCACACTTCTATGACAGTGAGAGATATCGCTTCTGCAGTTGGTGTAGACAAATCAAGTGTTTCAAGACTGCTTACGCGATACAATGCATCTGGATCATCGTCTCCAAAAAGGAGAGGAAAGTGTGGAAGAAAACGAAAAACAACTCCACGAACCGATAAATATCTAATCAGAAATAGTAAAATGAATCCATAAAAAACATACACCGACCTTCAAGGAGATTTATTGGCTAGTGGTTGTGATGTTAGTGATTTAACTGTACGCCGTAGGCTTCTGGAAGTTGGCCGGAAGGCAAGAAGACCAACGAAAAAACAATATTTGAATTCGAAAATGAAGAAAAAACGTTTAGCATGGGCCAAAAAATATAAATCATGGACTACTGACGACTGGAAAAAGGTAATTTTCAGTGATGAAACTCATTTCTTTGTGCAGCGTTACCAAGAATATGTCGTTAGACGAAGCAACTGTGAACCCTTAAGACCTGGGCATGTCAAACAAACTGTAAAACACCCTCTGAAACAGATATTTTGGGGTTTTTTCGCATCAAATGGCACTGGAAGCTTAGTTCCTGTTCAAGGTATGATGAATTCAGCCAAGTACGTAGAAATATTACAACGTAGGATTGTTCCATTATTGCAAACTTTTGACGGGACATTCCAACATGACTTGGCACCATGTCACAATTCGAAATAGGTCAATAATTTCATGCTGGAAAATCAAATTCATTTGCTTGATTGGCCTGGAACTTCACCAGACTTAAATCTCATAGAAAACTTGTGGAATATTTTGAAAAGATGTTTAGGTAAAATGGACTGTACAACCAAAGAACGCATGATAACGAATGCTGTAAATGTGTGGTTCTACGATTATGAAGTCAAAAATATGTGCTCTCAATTAGTGGAGTCAATGCCAAAACGAATTCAAGAGGTCATTTCTGCTAAAGGAGGACATACTTCATACTAATACAGGCATTTATCAGTGTATATCAAAGCATAGAATGACAAAGGCATAGTTTCGGAAAAAAGAGTTATTTTTTACTTTGTCCCAATTAATTTGCACAGTATAGTAAACCCAGTATTCCAGCGAGTTATGTCTCTTTGATGTAAGATTAGCCAAATGTTTGAAAGGTGTACGATTTTCTGCTAGACAGCGTTAGTTTGTTTTCATCCAGTTAAAGCCCTTAGTTAATATGCTCAAGTTAGTTAAATTTTGTTTCGAAGACTAATACACTTGTTCAACTCTTATACTTGATGTGTCAGGCCACGACAGGTAGCGTACGCACACAAATAAACATATTTGCTATGAAAAAACCATTAGTCTTTTACTATTACCATACTTTATTTCGAACGGAACCAGCACACTATAATAAGTATTCTGAAATGCTTGACTAGTACTGTGAGGGAAACTATCACAAAACAAAAGAAAAACGAACCACGCCTGCTCACAAAGGAAGAAAAAATGGAACTACAGGAAATGAACAATGTATTTGCTGTAGTATCTCTAGAAATCCGCATAAGAATTATATGTGACGTACTACATAGGTGAAAGCATGTGTCAAGACGACAAATCTGTAGCGAGATATTCTGACCGCCTAGCTCAGTTGGGAGAGCGATCTACTCCGGAGTGAGGGGATGCGAATTTGATATCCGTCGCGGACAAATTTCTGTGTTCACAGCTGTGCCTGTAGGAGTTCTACGACATTTGTACTAGAGGCCACACGTTTAACCAGGTTGCAGGTGGCGCTGCGCTCGACGTTTTATTTTTTCTGTTTTGGAGTAAGCAAGGTTTGCCTAGATATCGTTCAGTTTACTTCGTCAGTAACACAGAGTAGGAGACCCAGAGATAAATCTTCCATTGGATCTCATGGCAAAAATTTGGCCCCAAAGATCTCAATAGAACAGCGCGCCGTTGAATCGACGCGGAACCAAAGCGTCCAAACTGTAATCGTGGGAATCTACATTTTTTTCAAGAGTTTACAACTCAGATCATATGTAGAGAATTTTAGGAAGGAAGTGTCTGACACCAGGTCTTAAATAACCCTTAGAAATAGGAAGCAAGGAGATTTGGGCTACAGTTCCCGGTAGGAAAGTGACACAGAAGCGAGGCAGAAAGGGGGAGGAAGACGAATTTATTTATTACCGGGGTCTGACGAATTAACGTTCCCATCCAACACACGGAAGATATTTAGTGGTTCGATCATTCGTACCTGCCTGGGATCGATCCCGAAGTTTTCTCCATGGTAGTCAAGACGTTGACCACTGGGCTACCCGAGACCCAACTCAACTCTCTCTCCGCGGTGCTACTTACACTGAAGAGCAATTGAAGTAGAGCAGCTAGCGTTATGCAAATGTGGCGCTGTGGGCGGCCCTGTAAACGGAAGCGACATGACGTATGCAGCGATGCGACAATATAAGGAGTGATGCGACGGGAATCAGTAAAAATCGGACGCAGTATTGGTAAGACGAAGTATCTAAGCTCATTTGATCGTGGGAAAATTGTCGGTGCCCGACGTATGGGTCACTCCATCTTGGAATTGGTGCATGCACTGGGATTTTCACGAGCAATTGTGTCACGGGTGCACCGTGAGTACATCGAATCCGGTAAAACCATCCCTGCAAGGGCCAACTACCGTGGACAACAGCGTGTGGGTGAGCGAGGTCATCGGCGGCTAGCTCGCTTTGTAACAGCAGATAGACGGGCCACAGTGCAAGAAATCACTCGACGATTTAACGCTGGTGCACAAAAACGTGTAAGCAGCCAAACCCTCCAGAACCATCTCCTCGCTATGTGCTACAGAAGCCATCGTCCCACGAGGGTACCGCAACTGGCCGCACATCACAGGGTGCAAAGATTAGCATGGGCGCGGGAACATCGCCACTGGACGCTAGACATGTGGGAAAATGTTGCCTGAACTGATGAGTCGAGATTCATGTTGGTACATGCGGATGGAAATATACGAATACGGCGCAAACCTCATGAAGCGATGGATCCTTCTTGCCAGCAGGGTACTCTTCAAGCTGGTGGGGGTAGCATTCTCGTCTGGGGACTGTTTACGTGGCTTGAAATATGACCCCTGGTACGTGCGACATCGTCCCTGACAGGTCAACCTTACCGGGTTATCCTGGAAGACCAGTTGCTCCCGTTTGTGCGTCTTCCAGGTCCTACTGGGGACCTCATCCTGCAGCAAGGCAATGACCCGTGCCATCACTCCCGAATTGTATCCGAATGGTTGGATGAACACTCGACCGTCGTGATCTCGCTTCCTTGGTCAGCTAGGTCACCTGACCTCAATCCCATCGAGCGCATCTGATATGCCATCGAGAGAGATGTTCGAGACTCTGACCCCCTCCATCAAATCTTCGTGAACTGTGGGAGCTTGTTTAAGGCTCGTGGATCTGTACGGCTTCCCAACGCTTCCGGTGTCTTGTTGAGTCCATGCCGAGGTGAATTGCCACCGTCATCAGGCCACAAGGTGGTGCTACACGTTACTAGACCGGTATCTCTAATTCATTGGCTCTTCAGTGTATATAGCCACTGGAAACCTATTACGTTTCAGAAGTTATCGTAATTTCATGTCCGACCGCTGGGGCGCTGTTCACAAAGCGAGAGTTGAACATCTGTGCTTCTACTCTATGGTCAGTAAGTTATTGCACTGTATGTTGGCGGTGTGGATGCTGTGTACGTTTATAGTTTATAACCTAGAACGATGTATCTTGGTGTGAGCATATATCTTGTAAATATCCAAGTGTTGTCTATTTTCATTCAAGTTTTAATGAATAAATAGTTTTAGTTTACTAAAGGGGAACTGCGATTTCAGCTATCCTGGATGCACAGCAAAACTCCCTGCAACTGGTGAGTAGCCCCTGCGTCTTATCAAAAGCAAACTTTAAATACACATTTCTAACACTGTTTTAGTTTGTAATGGTAAAAAGCTTTAAAAAGTCTTTATTTGTTGTTAATGGACGGGAAAAAAAAGGAATATAATTTTCTGAACTGATTTATAGAAGCAGTTAAACATGCATCACTAGGAAAAGAATTACTTAAAAATTCAATATACATTGTAGCCAAAATATTAGCACACCTGCACATATGCAAATAAACGTGAATTTCACAATCAGACACCCCTCGCAGATTGTTTTCATAGCTTAATATAAAGGGGAGCGTTAGCACACCTCTCAGACTGCATTCGAAGCGACTATGCTGCGCGAAGTTGCAGTGACGGACTTTGAAACGGGCATGGCGGTTGGATGCCACCCGAGTAAATAATAACTGCCGCTCTTCTGGGATTAAAAAAACTTCGCTTTTGCTGATGGTTTTCTTCAGTGGGAAGCATATGATGTCACCACAGCAAAGCTGCACTGTGTGAGGCATCATGAACTGAGTGACCGTGCCTAACGAAGCGTCTTGAAGAATGTGAAGAAGGTGCATACGTCCAACGCCACAAACCTGGCTGGCAACGTCACACAAGCCACTAGAATGGCTACTTTCATCATAATCGCCACTCCGGATATGCATTTCCTCAGTTACCATGGCAGATCTGCTGCTCACAAAACAATGCAGACGACGACAGCAGTGGGACCTTGCTCGCCATTCGTGCTAAAGAGAAGAGCGAAAAAGGTTCACGTTGTGTGATGAATCACCATTTTTTGTCTTTTCGTTCGAATCTGGGTTTGGAGTTTGCATCACATCTGGATTCATCTGGATTGGAGTTTGGATTTGGAGTTTGCTCATGGAACGCTGTCAGTTAGACTGCATTGTACCTACCATTCTTCTGGAAACTGCTCAAATACTTCGCATCTGGATTCGTAGTTTGCCCATAGAACGCTGTCAATTAAACTGCATTGTGCTTACCGTTTTTCTGGAAACTCCTCGGTTCTTACGTTTTGTTGCTCTCCAGACTAACGGCCACCAGGTTCTGAAGAATTCCCCACTTCCTTTACTGTGAGAGTACTTCGGGAAGAGATTCTTGCCTTTTCCAGCAAAATCAAGCGCTTTGACAGATATTAAGGTGTGTCCAGGACTGGCTTGAGGAGCATATGTCCATATGTCATCAATTATGGAAACGACAGCCCCGTGAAGATTCGAAAGGGAATGGATTGAAGTCCTAACTGCTCTTTAAAGTCCAGATGAGAATAAGAAGCAGATTTTGGTGGCGAAATATCTGAACCCTGGAAGATACGACTTAATGCGGCTTTCGAACCACAGAGACTGTTTGAGCAGCATTGGGGCACGAACGTGAGGACTCTCGTCTCCATGTTACAGGCCCTATCCTCTAGGCCAGCTGTGGCTTAGTATCTAGTAAGAAAACTGCTTGGTGGCTTCCTACTGATATATTTAAGGTGTGTGGTTGATCCCTACAATGAGAACACGAAATGACGCCATTTTATCAACGATAAAGCTTAAGCTCATTTCGTGATCTCACAGACCTACCTACTATGTAGCCAAAAAATCGTTCTTGACGATAATTTACACCCAGATAAGTGCAGTTTATTCATGAACTATTAGGAAAATTGATGCTCAGAACTTTTTTTTTTTTTTTTTTGATTGTAGGTTTAACGATCACCGTGAGCAACTCAATGGGCTATAAGCAGTCGCCCGTCCCTAATTTAGGGTCACTGGTTCCAGGGAAGGGAGAGAGCCAGTGCCGTAAGACAAATACAACATCCATGGCTGACCGGGATACGAACCCGGACCCCTTACGGACGAATGATCAGAGGCCAGCGCCTTAGAACACTGCGCCACTGGGGGCGGCGCTCAGAACTTTAGGTTAATATAGGTTATCACATCGCGTTAATGCATGATTTGCAGTTCTAATAAAATAAGAGTATATCATTAGTTCAATTCAAATATATATGCGTGATGTTTTTGGTGAAAAAATCCGAGCCGCCCCGGTGGCGCAGTGGTCTAAGGCGCTGGCCTCTGATCATTCGTCCGTGAGGGGTCCGGGTTCGAATCCCGGTGAGGCATGGATGTTGTGTTTGTCTTACGGCACTGGCTCTCTCCCTTCCCTGGAACCAGTGACCCTAAATTAGGGACGGGCGACTGCTTATAGCCCATTGAGTTGCTCACGGTGGTCGTTAAACCTCCAATCAAAAAAAAAAAAAAATCCGAAGCTTCGCATTGGAATTCAGTTCTTGTTCGCAAATTAATTGCGATCAGACGTCCTGTGACCAAGGTGTTTGATAAGAATAAAAATTATGTACACTGTTATTTTATTAATATACTTGTCCCTTCCTTTGTTCATCCTGTACAGCGCAGGTACAGGAAAAATAACACATGATGTTCAGGTGATGTTTGGTGAGAATTTATCATGTAACCTTTATGTATTCGAAACCATTTAATCAGTTTAAATTCTAGTATTCTTTCCATTGGAATGATTTCAGACGAAATTTGTAAGTGCTTTTCTGCCCTGTATTTTTATCTACTCCTTTTTAATCAAAAAATGTATTCTGAAGTATTCAGAGCAAATGGTTCACGAACTCCTTTTACTGCATCCAAGATGAGTGTGACCTCCCCAGTGGCTCATCATTCATCCAATTTGGGTCCAGGTTCGAACTCCGGTGGTGCCACCCCGGTGGCGCAGTGGTCTAAGCGATGTCCTCTGATCATTCGTCCGAAAGGGGTCCGGGTTCGAATCCCGGTGAGGCATGGATGTTGTGTTTGTCTAACGGCACTGACTCTCTCCCTTCCCTGGAACCAGTGACCCTAAATTTGGGACGGGCGACTGCTTATAGCACATCGAGTTGCTCACGGTGGTCGTTAGCCGCCCAGGTGGCGCAGTGGTCTAAGCGATGGCCTCTGATCATTCGTCCGTAAGGGGTACGGGTTCGAATCCCGGTGAGGCATGGATGTTGTGTTTGTCTTACGGAACTGGTTATCTCCCTTCCCTGGAACCAGTGACCCTAAATTAGGGACGGGCGACTGCTTATAGCCCATTGAGTTGCTCACGGTGGTCGTTAAACCTTCAATCAACAAAAACAACAACAACGGTGGTCGTTAAACCTCCAATAAAAAAAAACTCCGGTGAGACATGAATGTTGGTTTTCTTCTACGGCACTGACTCTCTCCCTTCCTTAGAACCAGTGGCCTTAAATCAGGGAAGGGCGACTGATTACAGCCTATTGAGTTGCTCACGGTGGTGGTTAAATGCCCCATTAAAAAGTGTGATGTCAAAAGACCCTTTTCTCGTTTAAAGTTTCGTAGGTGGCGCTGGGCAGTCCTTTTATATATTTTCTTTCATCGACGAAACTAAGTCACTAACGTTTTTCACAGTGACACACTAACATGTATCACAGCTTGTTTTTACCTCAGTCGTCTTGACTTGAGAATTTGCCACCTGAGCAAAAAGTTTTGGGGGAATTCTCCAGGGGTGGGTTTAATGATGACTATGAATAACATGCTGGACTTCACAAGTATTTCGCCTTTAGGTAATTCAGGGTACTTGGTTCCATGGGAAGAGCCATTGTCGTGAGATAAACACAACATCATTGCATCTCCCTGGATTCGGACCTGAGCACACCTCAGACAAATAGTTCGAAGTCTCCACCTTGTACCCCTTGGCCACTGCCTTTCGGGTGCGTTTAAACGAACAAGATAAATAGTTTTAAAACTATTTTCTGTATATAACGCTGGGTTAGAAAAAGTCACATAAGTTTGACATGCAGAAAATGGTGATAGTATTTCATTTGCTACAAGAAAAACGTGTTATTTCGGTAGTCACATCCCCGTCATTGGGCTGATAGGATTTACTTAAAATATTAAGCTATTCAAATAAATTCTGAATTTGGTTGAAACTATTAGCGGTCATCCATGTAGCACCTCTTAGAAACTTAAAGATTTCATTGCCCTTGAGCGGAGTGAGAAAAAGAAAAACGTTAGAATTGGCACCGTTAAGCCTTTTTTTTTTTCCTTTTTGTTTTTCCTTTGTTTTGTTTTTCAAAATTGTAACTGCTAACTTACGATCAAGGAGGGCAATATGGCGTCAATGACGTCCTTTGTCGGTTCGTTGAGTCTTCATCATTACATTTGTTTACATTCGATAATCGCAATTAAAATCTCGTTTCTTTATCTCAAAGACTACAGTCTTGTGAAAATTATATATCGTTGTTTTTTCTTCTTTGATAATCATAAATGCCACGTCGAGCTCTTGGATCAAATTTAAGTCGACGAACTGTTCGTGCGAGACGTATGCAAGAGACTCGACACAACGATAATTCCACAATTGCTACAACCGTTCCAACAGAGATAGAGGCTGAACGAGTGGAAAGTGTTGCTGATGTTCACTATTTTCAACCTCCTATTCGGCCTAATCTTGGCCGACAAAGTAGAGAGGCTGCTCGCAAGGCACTGACACGCATTCAGCAACCTCACTGTGTTCGTACGCGGCAACATTTAGAAACTGATAAAGATTTTGCTGATGAATTTGTTAATGTTTTAGATAGAAATAATTTTCTTGAATGCGCATCGTGTCATGACTTATACCTCCCAGACGGTCTCAAACTCCTGATCTTTGTGCACTCACTGTGTTAGAAGAAATGCTAATCGCACGTGTTCAACCTGTTCTAAAAGTATACCAATTGTGTGCCTGTGGTTCAAACGGCCAGTATCAGAATCGAGGTAACGTAGTTAACATAGAACAAAATGTTCAGGACATAGCTGATTCTCTCCTGCGAATTCCGCCAAATATCAGTGTTGTACTTGTGCGTAAGCAAGGGGCTCAGGGTTATAAGGATTTCCGGGTACGTCGTCCAAAGGTACTAAACGCTGTACAGTGATTTCATCAACAAAATTATTTTTACCGTGATGTACGCATTGACAATGATGCGCTGCAGTCATTCCCTGAGGACGGAGACATTTCTGAATCGCTGTATCATGTTCATAGTGGCGGATTCGTTAACAAAGAGTTTGACAGTGACTGTGTAACGACAGGAACAAATTGTTCGCAACATTGTTAGTTGTCCAACATCAGGCAACACCCCTGTCAGTGTATTTACGTTTCATGGATATATTTCGATGGCCTTCCCACACCTGTTTCCTGACGGCAAACCTGATCGCATTGATAGACCTCGAGCACCAGAAAACGCGCCAACATTTCGACAGTGGGCTGATCATTTAACGCGTTACCGAGACCAGCGATTTGCTCAAGATCCGAGATTCAGATATCTTATTCTTAACACAATTCAACGCCATGAAGCGACTCAACAAGGATCTACTTTTGCGAAAAAATTGATATCAGCGGAACTGTAGAGGGGCTCAGAAATGAATTTGTAACTAATCCCAGATTAATAAAAAGCCTTTTGTTCTGGGGCTCTAAAATACGTGGATCAAATCCGTATTGGTACCAACGACAACAAGAATTTAAAGCAATGGTTAATCAAATTGGTGTTCCTACGCTCTTTATAACTCTTAGCGCGGCAGACCTCCATTGGAAATATTTACAACGCCATTTCCAGATATCTGCTCAAGATATTGCGAACATGTCTGAATCGCAACGAAGTAATGTAATGCAAAAATATCTCACTCTAAATCCAATGGTTGCAGATGATTATTTTAGTTTTCGAGTTAAATCTTTTCTGGAGATTATAAAAAAGAAGTTCAAAAATACAGACTTTTGGTACCAATTTGAATACCAACACAGAGAAAGTCCTCATGTTTACGGACTATTATGGCTTGAAGGAGCGCAGGACGTCCGTAATTTTGATAACTATACAAAAATTGAAATAGACACTGCGAAACCATTCTACGAGAGACTTAAGTCAGCAGCTAATTCAGTTATTAACGCGCAGCCTGCTGTAGTGCACGCATGTCGGCTAAACGCAACTGAAATAGATTTAAGCAACGCAGTGTAAATTTTTGAGATTCTATATTGAGTTCAGCGTCATACAAACTGCCCATCAAAATACTGCGAAAGAGGCCTACGAAACGAGTGCCGATTTGGGTTTCCTAAACCACTGCAGGAACAGTGTGCATTTTGTAAAAACAGGTGAAGGTCAATGGACCTTCACACCGTAACGCAATGATCCAGTACTGAATAACTACAATCCGTTTATTACTCAAATTTGGCAAGAAAACACCGATTGCCAAGTCATCACTTCAGAAAACGCCATTCTGAACTACATTGCAAAATATGCCTCGAAAGCTGAACCTATTTCAGTCGACCTAAGGAATGTCTTCCAAGATATACCTTCCCTCAGCTGAAAATGATTCTCCAGGTGTTAAAGTTTTAACAAAGTTGCTCATGAAAATAGTTGGCCAACGAGACATATCAGCCTGCGAGGTAAATCATCTTCTGCGAAGTGATGCTTTATTTCATTGTTCTCGAAAATTTATACCGCTTTACTTAACACTTGAAGATTATGAGCGTATTACTCAAAGCAGCTTGAGTGACGAACACTTTCATAAAACCATCATAGACGAATACAAGAGCCGTAGTAAAAATTTAGAGAACTTTACGTTGCACGAGTACGGCAGTCAATATACCATTGTGAAGTGAACACTTGAGTAAGAACAGAAAACAGCGTATTGTTCAACTTGTACCTCAGGTTGAATTCGGAAAAAGCGACATTGCTGATGAAATGTTTTGCAAACAGCGGCTAATGCTGTTCACTTCTTGGCGGGATGAAGCGACGCTAAAACCACATTCCACATGAAAACTCTCCTACGATCAAATGCGTTTGAATATGTGGGAATTACCCGAAGATCCAGAGGTTGAGGACGACACATTTCTAATTCCACAAGAAGAACGATAGCCCACCGATTGGCAAGCAGTATCGGAATGTCACCCAGTTAATTTACCTTTTGACGTAAAGTTCGGCTTCAGAGACTTTGACTCAGCCATGACTGGCAGGGTACCATAAAAAATACACAAACATAATTGAAAATCTCAAGTTTATTCAAGAATCTAAAGACAATTACGAGAGTTCAAACCCAGCAATTCCCAGCCTTTTAAGTTTGAATGCTGATCAGCAAAGAGTATTAAGTCACCTAAATAGGCAACTCAGCGATGATCATATTTCAAGGCTTTCTATTGTTATGGGATCAGCTGGAACCGGAAATTCTCGCGTCATAAGAGAAATTGTACGACTAATGCACAACCGATATGGCACTAAGAGTATCATGCTACTAGCACCAACTGGAGTCGCAGCGAATAACATTGGAGGTCAAACTATCCTTTCGGCACTCAGAATTAAAGCAAAGGGCGTGCAATCGGAACCAAGCGGAACGTGATTTCCAGGAAGAGATGACTGAGATCAAAGTAATTGTAATGGACGAATTCAGTATGATGGGCCAGAAAATGTTAGGCAGCATTGATCGCCGTCTTCGGCAAGCAAACCTTGATAATCAGGACAAAATTCTTGGTGGATACATTGTGTATTTTTTCGTTGACTTACATCAGTTACCTCCTGTCCACGATGTTGTTTTGTATGGTACGCCAAAAAGCGACGTTTGTCAACGTGGGTTATTAGCGTACAAACAATTCGACGTTGTTTTTGAATTAAAGCAAGTCATGAGACAAAGTGGCAAGGATCAAATACCTTTAAAACAAACACTTCAACGCATAGCTAAGGGTTCCATAACCACTGCAGATTACGATTTACTTCGTAGTCGTTTCACCACAGAGAATACCCATATTAGGTTCCTGTTTCAAGATGCTATTCATCTTATAGCAAAAAAGAAGTGCAATTGAAGTACACAATGAAAATAGACTTCGCAATTTTTATAGTCCTGTTATTCGACTTAGTGCTGTTAACAATAACCGTACAGCTCTTTCGTTAAAAGCTGACAAAGCAAACGGTCTACAGTAAAAACTGTACCTCTCTCTTGGATGTAAAGTTATTCTACGTCAAAATCTCTGGACTGCTCAAGGACTGTGCAATGGGTTGATTGGTATAGTTCGTGACATTATATACGTGAGACGAGATGGAACTTTAAATCATCTTGATCACCTAGCTGACTGTATATTGATACATTTTCCGGGCTACACAGGTCCGACATTGTGCGATGATAGATTGGTTCCTATTACTCCCTACAAAATAAGTTTCAAAAAGTCTTATGTTACATGTGAGCGATCACAGCTTCCACTGAAAGTTGCATAGGGTATCAGCACCCACCGATCTCAATGTATTACAGTGGACCAGGCAGTAGTTGATCTTGGTGAAAATAAATTCGCTGTCGGCTTGACATATGTTGGGTTGTCGAGAGTAAAAAAACTTGATGGCCTTTTACTTGAACCGTTTCACTAAATTCGGCTCACTAACATTAATTTAAAAAAATCGTTTATATTGAAAAACGAAGAAATGGAAAAACTTCGTCTGTTAGCTCAAAACTTGCTTGATCTATAATAACAAGTCAGTAAAATCATGCAATGCATTGATTATGATACGCTTTCCAATATACTAGAAATCATTACTCAAGCTATTACTCAAGTTATAAGGAAAATGGCTGTGGAATAAATCTCTCCCCTGTGCCCTAACCTTTAATCCATTTAGATGATATTCAACAGAACTGGTTCAGTATATCTCCGAAATGACATGATAAAGTTTTGTCGCAATCGAAGCAATTTTACGGAAGTTATGATGCATAAGCGCTATGGAATAGATCCCGCTCCTGTGTCTTAACCTTTACCCCATTTCGCCCATTTTCAATAGGATTTGTCCCCAGACAGGTCCCTACAACACACCAACATTTCATCCAAATCGAAACATTTTTACGTAAGTTATGACTCATAATGGCGATGGAAGTGATTCCGTTCCTATGTCCTGACCTTTGACCCCCATTTCGCCAATTTTCAATAGTCTTTGTCCCCAGATGGTCTCCTACTACATACTAAAATTTTATCGAAATCGAACCTGTTTTACATTAGTTATGACGCGTAAGAGCAGTGGAATAGGTCCCGCTTTTATGTCCTGACCTTTGACCCCATTTCGTTCACTTTCAATTCGGTTCCTTCCCAGGTGTTCCCCTACCACATACTAAAATTTCATCGAAATCGAACGATGTTTAAACGAGTTATCGCGCGGACGAACATACGCACACAACGCGTGACGTAATGAGGCGGATGGGAGCCGCGACCATCTGATAGCAAGTTGTGACGTCATAAAACTTTAATAGGATCAACAAACAACGCGGGACGTAATGAGATAGATGGCATGACCGCGCGCCAACATCTAATGCGGCGACGCCATGACACCTCACTACACACTTGATAATTCGGGGTGGTTATTTTACCCACTAAACAAATTTTTTTAAAGTCGAGATCAAGCTAAATCGATTTCTAGTACCAGAAAACGGTAGGTTAGCGACTTTCATCAAAATCCTTAGAGCCGTTTTCAAAATAAAATTTACATACATACAAGAATTGCTCCTTTAGGGGAAAGTCAAGTAATTTTGCTTCCTGTACTTCGAATGGAAAAATTTCTGTACACATTTTCTTCCCAATTAATGCGTTCCCAAGACAGAAAATTTGAACATCGATTAAAATAGCTTCATTTTATAACTTGGAATACTTATTATTTTCTAAAACATAACCATAATTATGCAATCCAACATTTTTTTGTCTGCTGACGTCATGAAAATACAGGCCGCGCCATCTTTTTTCTGGACAATTAATGTGTTCACAAGGATGAAAATTTGAACATCGATTAAAATAGCTTCATTTTATAACTTGGAATACTTATTATTTTCTAAAACATAACCATAATTATGCAATCCAACATTTTTTTGTCTGCTGACGTCATGAAAATACAGGCCGTGCCATCTTTTTTCTGGACAATTAATGCGTTCACAAGGATGAAAAATTTGGACATCGATTAAAATAGCTTCATTTTATAACTTGGAATACTTAATATTTTCTAAAACATAACCATAATTATGCAATCCAACATTTGTTTGTCTACTGACGTCATGAAAGTACAGGTCGCGCCATCTTTTTTCTGGTTCCAACACCACCAAAGGAAAAGTTATTGGTTTTTTATATAATTATGGTTATGCTTTAAGAAATATTAAGTATTCCAAGTTATAATAAAGTTATTTTAATCGATGTTCAAATTTTAATCTTTGGGAACACATTAATTGTGAAGGAAATGTGTACAAAAGTTTTTCCATTGGAATTATAGGAAGCAAACTTGCTTGACGTCCACCTTAAAAATATGGGATAAAAGCGATGGAATGGGTCGCATTCCTATGTCCTGACCTTTGACTCCATTTCGTCCACATTCAACAGGGTTCGTCTCCAGGGGGTCACCTACCACATACTGAAATTTCATCGAAATCGAACCATTTTTACGCACGTTATGACGCATAAGGGCAATGGAATGCATCCCGCTCTTATGTCCTGACCTTTGATCCCACTTCACCCATTTTAAATAAGATTCGTCCCCAGGCGGTCCCCTAGCACATACTAAAATGTCATTGAAAGCGAACCATATTTACGCCAGTTATGACGCATAAGGGCAATGGAAGGATCCCGCTCCTACGTCGTGACCTTTGACCCCACATGTAGCATTTTCAATAGGGTTCGTCCCAGGTGGTCTCCTACCACATACTAAAATTTCATCGAAATCGAACCATTTTTACGCCAGTTATCGTGCGGGCGGACGGACGGACGGACGCACAAAGCTGGAGCATATACGCTTCTTCAACCTACGGTTGGAAAGCGTAAATAAAAGGAGGTTTGTGTGTGTGTGGATGTCTATCTTTCGTGTTACAAAATGAAAAACGTTCCCGATTTGAGTGTGCCATTCCGCTTTGTTTACATTCAGCCTGATCACAACCAACGTGAAGTCGTGAAGGAAAGTAGTTCATGATAAATTTTCGGCATTTCTTTTTAGAATGTTTCGTACTTTTGTTCTGGAAGTTATAAATTTTACGCGTTCGTTTTTTAGAATTTGTTATAATAGGCGACTTAATGAGCTTACATTTTGTAATAGCTTCGCTCAAAATTTTCTAACTGATACCGAGTTATCGGTTACTGTTGGCGGCTTGTCCTAGTAATACATGGGAAACCGATAAAATATTCAAATAAATTCTAAATTTGCTTGTAACACTGGTCATCCAGTAAGAGTTTATTTTTTTTCTTAGAGATGTTGCATGGATGACCAGTAAGTGTTACAAACAACGTCATAATTTATTTTAATATTCTCTCGGTTTCCCATGTGTTATCAAGAATATTTCTTCCTACATTGATTAAGCTATTTTTAGCACAATTTAAATGCATGCTTCAGAAATACAATGATAACTTATTTTTTGAAAGTACATAAATTTTTGTACCTTACGAAAATTATTGTATAGTCGTCGTACTATTAAAGGATCACTAATAAATCAGCAATATCTGCTGCATGTAAATTCGAAATAGCTTTGTTCCCATTCAAGTATTACTCTGCTAAGGTTTTTCTTTTATTCTCTGGTGCGCTTTCTACTCAGTGCTTCTTTTTAAATACACTTAAAGAGTCAGTAACATCAAGACCCGTATTATTCCCAAAGCTACATAGGATTCTCAAAATACACCTTGTGCGAACAAAGTTCTGAAAAGGCAATTCTGAGTTATTTCACTGTAATAGCATTTGCATTTCTTTCTGCGGATTCCAAAAGAAGAATCGTTCTCTTTTTTTCTATTAGACATGAACCTAAGGTAAGGAAATGGTGGACGAGAAATTTAATTTTGAGAAGCGTTGTGGAATTTCCGAAGAAAAATTTGAATTCTATTTCGGTTACCGCAAAATTCCACTGCTCTAGAAATATGCGTCTTCGAAATCCCAAATGATCCTCATAGATTGCTTTTCGCTGATCAATTTCGGCTATCCGGGAAAAGATCAGGAAATATTCCACGGAGGTCATTGTTGGCGCATGCCTTAAGCTGAAGAAGCTTGTTTACCCTGCGAAAGAAAGAAAAATAAAAGTTGTAATATCAAGACACTTTAATCCGACAGGTATTGAAGTTCTTTTATAGAACAACCCTGCGTCTATCTTGAAAAGAGAATGTAAGGAAGAAATGGACTGACTTTTAGAGTATTATAAGAATATCGAAATAATTTTCTTTCTTCTTCCCGGTCAATTTATCAAAGTGATGCCTTAAAATGTCATGTTAAACATCTGGATAATAAATTTAAGAAATATGAAATATAATAATATAAATTAATACAAGGTGTTCCATAAACGCACCGCAAGACTACCGGAGGTAAATCGACACCGCAAAACAAAAAGAAAGGTGACACTGACTTATCGACTGGAATGAACACATGGTTTGAATCCTTTCCTACATGAAAAAAATTATTCGAAGCAGATTTTTAGAAAAACAAAAGTACTGAACGAAAAATACGGATTGGGAGTAATGTTCTTTATAACAAACGAAACCAGTTATAAGAAGAATAAAAAAGATCACACGGAATTTTTGGGTTTAATGAAAACGTGTTTTGAAGCGAATTGAATTTTGAGAGCTATTCAGAGTCAATGGAGTCGGTATGATACACAGTAGTATCTTACCGAACAAAGAAGGTTTTCAATCGGGTATTTAATCCCGCAGATATTGCTGTAAACGGAATCGTGAACTTACGCCCTCTGGTTGCAGATTTGTGCGTTAAGGAAAATTTGAAATTATATGAGAAATATTTCGCAGGAGAAACGCTCTTTAACAAAGAAAGAATTTTTCAAATCAGACTCTCAGAAGGACAGATATCGACAAATATAGGATATGCATCTACGCTCCCTGGCGGAAAAAACATGCATTATTTTAAGAAGAAAATATCCTCAAAAGGTTTTTCGATGTGAGTGGTATCGGTCCAGAAAGGAATGTTTTCAGTCGAGTTTCCAGGAACCCAGATTTTACAGCACATACATCAGAAACAGAAATTAACACTTATGCCCACTGGCGGCCAAACCATTCTTTACCAAATATTAAAAATTATATGAAAAACATTTCCCATTTGGAGCTGTATCCGGTGCAGAAAGAATTTCTCAAATAGGAGTTTTAGAAGCGGAGATATCTGGGGAAACACAATTTGGCTAGCCAAAAGTCTATGAATTACTTGAAAATTTTGAAATTATATGGAAAACATTTTGCATAGGAAACTCTATCCAACAAAGAAGAAATTTTTCAAATCGGACTTCTAGAAGTAGAAATATTGACAAAAATTAGATATATATCTTCGTCGTTGGCGAGAAACCATGCGTGCTTCAAGAAGAAAATATTCCGAAAAGGTTTATCGTCGTAAGTATTATTGGTCCACAAACGATTTTTTTTTCAATCGCGATTTTAGAAGCTCAGATTTTGCTGCAAATACAGCAGAAGAGGAAGTTAAGAATTACGTACCTGGTGGCCAAACCATTTTTTACCAAAATACTTCCCATCAGGAGGTATATCCGCTGAAGAACAATATTTTCAAATTGGAGTTTTAGGAGTAGAGACATTGGGAAAAACACAACGATCTTATTCCCCTAGCGGCAAATCTCTGCGTAACTTGTAAAAGTTACTATACCTAAAATACTCTTCGACACAGATGGAATCGAAAGGGAAAAAAATATTTTTTTTTTGGACGTTTAGAAGCAAATATATGGAATAAAATGCATTTTGAATTCGATATCATCTGCATTACGTCATCTATAGGCGAAATAGCACATTGTAAAAAAATCGAAATCAAGGTTTATCATGCGCATATGTCATTCTCCCCAATGCAAAAACAATTTTTCGACTTGGACTAATAGTTGCAAAAATATGGTGTCCACAGGTGAATGGACAGACGGACGGAAAGAGAAACTGATAACATAAGAACAAACTTTTTTACAAAACACGTGTTAAAAAGTTTAATCGGATTTTTACAATCGGAGAAACATGAACAAGCAAAATTAGCTGCTCGCGCCCTCTAGTGTTAGAACTGTGGGTTACAAAAGGTTACAAATTTCAATCAAAATGTTCCTCACAACGGTAGATATCTCACACTAAAGGCGTTTTTGAAATTTGATAAAAATGGAGCCAACATGTTCTTCATAATAAACTTTATCATACTAAGAAAATATTTTTAAGGCATCTTCAAAACTGAAGAATCTCTTTCAAATATGAAAAGCAAGATTGAAGCCGAAGAGAAGCCGCTTTTTCCCCGGTGGCAGGATTGTAAACAATGATAAACTATATACACTGGCGGAATGTGAAAAAATAACACCAAGAAGAAATTGGCGGACGATCATCAAATTTACATATGTTAATGCGGTCGAGTTTACGTACGTGTGATATTAATTTCAAGACCAACCGGTGAGCGCTTACGCCAGAGCATGGCGTAATATGCAAATTATCGTCGGTGGCATTTAAGGAGTACGGCGAAGTGAATGTAATCAGTCGTCGGCGTACGGACACGTGCGAAGACCCTAAAGAAGCTGCAGTGCCTGGACATGGAAGACGTGTACGATTTCAGCAGTTATCGGACTTTGAGCGAGGTCGTATAGCCGGCCTCCGTGGTGCCGGTTGGTCGTATCGTCGTATTGCGGAGCAAATTGGACGGGAAGTATCGGTGGCGGTACGATGGTGGCGTAGATGGTCCGAGGAACATTCCCACACGAGAAGACGTGGGACCGAGAGTCACAGACGGACTGATGCGCGAACCGATCGACGCATAATAAGAGCGGCGTTGTCAAGCAGAACATCCAATGCGACGCCAATCCGAGCTGCCGTTGCACCTGAGGTGACTGTGCAAACAATCCGCAACCGTCCACTGGATGCAGGACTACGTGCACGTTTGCCTCTGGCATGTGTACCTCTGACTCCAGCCCATCGTCCGGAACGGCTGCGATGGTGTCGCCAACGTCTGAACTGGAAAACGCAATGGCAATCTGTCGTGTTCAGCGATGAAAGCAGATTCTGCTTGGGAACCTTCGATGGCCGTATGCGTGTTCGCAGACGCACAGGAGAGCGTCTCCACCCTACTTGCATCCGCCAGGGACACACAGGGCCTACACCTGGTCTCCTGGTGTGGGGAGCGATCAGCTATCGCTCCCGTACACAACTAGTGTTTGTACCGGGTACTTTAAACAGCACCTCCTACATCAACAACATCATTCAGCCCGTTGCTGTGCCATTTGTAACGTCGGTCCATCGTGGTGTTTTCCAGCAAGATAACGCACACCCACACACGGCACGTGCAGCGCTGCATGCACTTCAGGGTGTGAGACAACTTCCATGGCCTGCACGTTCATCGGATTTTTCCCCCATTGGGCACGTGTGGGATTTTATGGGACAACAACTTATCCGGTCTCCACGGCCAGCCACGACCAACCACGATTTACGCGTCCAGGTTGAGGATGCTTGGAACTCAATACTCTAAACTTACATCCAACTTCTGTACGACAGACTCCATGCCAGAATTGCACAGTGTGACGCAGTTCATGGCGGTTCAACCTCGTACTAACCATGTTACATGGAAATGATATTTCTCAGTTTACCAGCAAATACAGCTGTATTTTGCCATAATGTTTTGATCACGCTATCCTCTGTATTCCGTTATTATGCTGTATAAATTTCGTTGGTGTCAGACGTCTCCTTCTTGGTGTTATTTTTTTCACTTTCCGCCAGTGTATATAAACGCAGAATATTCTTAATAGCATCAGGTGTGAATGAAAAAATACAGTTTGAAATGCGCCTTCTACAAAAAGATAATGGCGAAATAATAGTTTTTTCGTATATGCTCATTCGGTGGAAATCAGATTACTTAAAAAAATGACAGTGTTCGCGTTCTTTACAGAGAGGTTTCAAAAGGAATTTTAAAAGTGGAGATGCAGTTGCAAAACAGAAATAAACATGAACTCTACGCAGCGCCAGAACTGTGTACATGAAGAAATCTAAGAATACATGAAAAATATTCGATTTTTCCATTGCACGATGTTCGCCGTGATGAACTAACACGTCCCCTCATGTGCGGCCTATATATGTTCCGCCCGGAAGTTACATCACTGCGACGTGCTGCATAGCCCACTGGAAGGAAGAGGCCCTAGAACGATTTAGTCATGTGACCAAAAGAGTCTCAGGCATTGTATGTTATTACAAATTAACACTCGTAATAACATACAATGTCCGTTTGCCACTGTAACAGAAGAAAACGTTAGAGCGTTTTTGAAAAAAAAAGAAAAAAAGAAGGATTATTTATTTTTACTAGCTGGTTTCTGCTGTTACTGATGTATAGGCAAGATTTCTTTTCTGTCTTAAGCAATATAATGTGCAAAGTTCAGCTTTTTATATACACATCGAAACAATAATTTTTTATACATACGTTCTGTTGGTAAAACTATCTCAGTTGTTTAACAGATTAGCATTCCCGTAAGATGTTATAAACCGTTTTTGTTTTCCTTAGTAATAGATTTACTAAGTGCTGCAAATTCAAACGACAAAAGTCCGCCCTTCCAAAAAATAACGACCGTAAGAAAAACTCAGAAAATATGTTCAAGTCAAGCAAAAAAAAAAAAAATACAAAAAGTACTTAAAGTCTTCTTCCTTGAGTAATCCATGAGTAAGGAACACACTAACACCGCACACCGGTAATGTTTATATTACGTATAGAGGCCAGAACCAAACATACCGACGCCGGAACCTCCAGAATGGCGGCAGAGCAATGCCCTTCAATAAAAATTGGAGGATATTGAAAAACGTTCCGCAAAAATCCAACAGGGAGTTCAGCAGGAGAGAGAAAAAATTGTAAACAAGCCGCCATCTTGCATTCGATGCAGACATCCAATATGCCATCAAAAACATTAAATATTCGCATTTCGGGCCACAACGTTTTAAATAATTTGTCAACAATGCAACAAGACATTTCATTTATTTTTTGCTGCAAATTTTAAAGTTCCTATCAGCCGGAATTCTAAGCGAAAACTTCGCATATGATCCGTCAGTTTCGTTGAAACATTAGCATTTTCCTCATTTTGTGTAAAACTTTTGAATTTTTTTTTATTGAGGTTTAACGACCACTGTGAACAACTCAATGGGCTATAAGCAGTCGCCCGTCCCTAATTGAGGGTCACTGGTTCCAGGGAAGGCAGAGAGCCAGTGCCGTAAGACAAACACAACATCCATGCCTGACCGGGATTCGAACCCGGACCCCTTGCGGACGAATAATCAGAGGCCAGCGCCTTAGACCACTGCGCCACCGGGGCGGCAACTTTTGAAGTAATTTATGAAGTAAAAAATATAACATTTTATCCGTATTGCAAAACAACCTTCGTAGTTTCCATCAACGTTTTATAAAATTCTCCCGGTCGCCCCAGTGGCACAGTGGTCTATGCGATGGCCTCTGATCATTTGTCCGAAAGGCGTCCGGATTTGAATCCCAGTGAGACATGCGTGCTGTGTTTGCCTTACGGCAATGTCTCTCTCCTTCCCTGGAACCGCTGACCCTAACTAAGGGACGGGTGACAGCTTATAGCCCATTGAGTTGCTCACGGTGGTCGTTAAACCTCCATTAAAATATATATGTATTTATATATTCCGCTACTATGTTACCCTTCCGGTTCAGCCCATTACTGATAGCTGAGATAAGGCACACACGGTAGCTGGGAGTTGTGACTAAGTTGATCACATGACTTTAGTGACAGCCGTTCGTTTCAGGGCCTCTTCTTTCCAGTAGGCTATGTACGTGCTGCAGGACGCGTGCTCTCTTGGAGACAGGTGTCATCATAATCATCTGGAACACTATGTACACTCATGCTCATAAAAAATGGAACATATGAAAGGAGCCGAGCTACGGCTTTGATTTTTACAGGATAAGCTAAAATGACAATGTGGCAGAAATCATTAGCATTTCAGCCTCATAGGGCGCATGCGTACCGTGTCTAGGCAAATCAGATAGAGCAAAGAAACAGGCCGGAAACCCGACGTTTTTCTGCTATAATCGCCGCATGGCTCCGTCGGTGCGTCATTGCTTGGTCAGCAGTGGGTAAAGATGCATCCCCGTCGTATAAGACAGTCATTACAGTCACATCAACGGGTTCGACAGATGTCGCATTATCGGCATGAGAGACTGAAATGCTTCCCCTCGGGAGGTCGTCGGACGTGTGGGATGCAGTTACGTCCGTCTTGTTAAGAGTGTGCAGGAAATGGTATGAAGAAGGTCGTAGGACACGAAGAAATATTCTGGTTGTTGTACACTGACAACAACACCGAGATATAACCGTCATCTTATGAGGGTTTGTTTGTGTTACGGTTCTGCAACATCTACAGCATTGACGCAGTAGTGGCGAAATGTGACACATTTTCCTATGTCAACTGCAACAGTACGTTGCCTGCTATCACAGTTCAAACGGCAGGCTTGTCGGCTCCTTCACAAATTAACCGTCACACCGCAGCAACGGACTGCCAGGTTGCAACGGTCCATCGAACGCAGTTCGCCGACTGTAGGGGAGGGGCGGCGGGAATAGAGCATTCACACCAGGAATAGAGCACCAACACGAAGCTTTGTAGCCGAGGGTGCTATCGGGTACGAAAACAGATCACCTCTTGTGAGGGTCCCTACTACCCAAATGAGTCCCTGTTACGTCAATGACATTCTACGGCCGGTCGGCTCTAAATACCTGAAGGAAAGGCGACCGGCCGTAGTACGAACTGAAACGTCGTCGGAGCCATATTTTAGCGGGACAATGGTACACCACATGTTGCAGATAAAAGATGTTCCTTTCTCAGGGATAACAACATCACATTTCTACCGCGACTGGCTAGATTGCCGGTTTCATCACTCATAGAAAATCTCTGGGACATTCTGCAGCTGTACGACCGTCTACCAGCAACTCTAGATGAGCTTTGGACGTGGGCCTATACAGTTGGGATGGCTATTCCACGGGACACCATTAACACATTATTATTAAGTGATTCAAGCCAGAGGTAGATACACCGATTATTATCTACATCGACGGACGTGGTATGTACGTATGACACCGATATAATAACCATTTGTTCTATAATGCCTAATGAATATATTCTGTAAAAATCCAAGTCATTGCTCGACTCCTTTCAGATGTTCTGTTTTTATATTTATTTATTGTTTATGAGTGTATGTTCTCGTGATTATGCCGATGCTAGTGACTTCTCCTCACTCCTTTTTAATATAAATGTTTAAGAACTATCCTCGGAAAGAGAGTAGCATTACTTACCAGTGTTGAGACTGGCGCGGGCTGTGTAATATTTACTGTGGCTCGAGTTCAGCTGTATAGTATTTACTGTGGCTCAAGTTGAGTTGTATAGTATTTACTGTGGCTCGAGTTGAGTTGTATAGTATTTACTGTGGCTCGAGTTGAGTTGTATATTATTTACTGTGGCTTGAGTTGAGTTGTATGGTATTTACTGTGGTTAAGGGTTCGAGCATTGAGAGGGAGAGAAAGAGGGAGAAAAAGAGAGAGCGAGAGCGAGAGAGAGAGAGAGAGAAAGAAACAGAAAGGAAGAGAGCGAGAGAGAGAAACACAGACGGAGAGAGCGAGAGAGAGAAACACAGACGGAGAGAGCGAGAGAGAGAGAAACATAGAGGGAGAGAGCGAGGGAAGGAGAGAGCGAGAGAGAGAGGGGGAGATAACTTTCTTCTTTTCTTTACTGGAATGTGATTTTGTGTGACTTTGCATACGAAACATTTCAGTAATTCTTCAACAACTGGGTCTGGGTGGAGACTGAGGACTGGGGAATGCTATTTATTCCGAGCATCGGTAGGAAATGCTATACGCAACGCATTAAAGAGTATCTGCAGAGAAAAAAAAGCGTCTTCACTAACTACAGATACTAGACACCACGCAGACAATTTTTTTCTGCGGCAGCTCCTTACTATTTCTTTCGAGCAACGAACATTTATTGCAACACTTTCCGACTTATTCGGATTGGGCGGCTCCAGTCCGCCCGAAGCGTTTCACGACTAAAAGAAATGTCAGGAAGATCGTATGAAAAAAGAATAGAAACATATAGAGGTTCCTTTCCCCATTCACCTGTTCAGAAAGACATTGGTTATTTACAGGGTGAGGTAAAAGTGGAAGTCTGGAGAAAAACAACTTTTTTACAATGCCTAAACAAGTTAATCACAGTTTCACAATTTTCGGGCTCGCCTAGCTCCATGGTTTATTTTGCAATATAAATCTCATGTTCGGGTGAGTTCGGACACTTAAATTTGAGCTCGAACTCAGCCCTGGTACTTACCTGCACATTCCACAACATACCAAGAAATTAAGATGCACTCTTTGAGAAAACAAAACAAAAAACGAAACACCCAGAAGGTCTCATCCAATCGATATGAAAATTGGTATGTTCTATGTTACATGTAAAGGATATTATTATAATTCTACAATAGTTTGACCATTTATTCCAATAAAGCAGCTAGTGGAACGAGTCAGTACGTTGTAGCTCCAATTCTAGCTCTGATACAAGCGGTTACCCGCTGTGGCATTGTGTTCAATTTGCGGGCCAGTTTGCCTACATTTCTGGATGGGCGTAGGTGGCGTCCCATTATTTCCCAAACATGCTCGATCGGTGAAAGGTCGAGAGATCCGGCTGGCCATGGAAGGGTGTCAACATTACGGTGGTAGGCCTGGAAGAGACGATACCTGTGCGGCCGAGCATTATCCTGTTAAAAATTGCTCAGTGATTCTGGGACATGAATGGTAACACAAGCTGTTAGAATACTGACGACGTTCCGTTGACCACTGAGGGTGGTACCAAGGATTACCAAGTGTGTCTGGCTATCGTAGGAAATGAATCCCCAGACAGTCACCACCGGTGTTCGAGCAATGTGTCGTTCCGCGGTTAAGGCAGGATCCGTGCGTCGGCCCGGCTCGTCTCCAGAAATGTATGCGCTGGTGGTCGGCGTCAAGTGCAAAAGTGCTAACCGTCACTCATCACTGAAGAAAATACGACGCCACTGGGGACTATCCCACTACTGTACGTTGATCGGGCCCAACATCACTGCAACAGGTGCTGGCGATGCTCTCTGGTCAGTGGTAGACGACGAAGTGCCCTACTCGATTGTAATCCCCGTGCCGGAAGTCGTCTGGCAACGGTCTGGATGTCCACTTTCGTACCTATAGACGAAGCAACATGTCCACGGATGTTTGAGAGCGATAGATTTTGTTTTGTTCGAGCGGCTCTCACAATCGCTCGAATCTCGTGTTCTGTCGTTTCCTTCGGTCGTGCACTACCCGCGTGCCGCTGCTTGACCTGGACGCTTTGGCGCCAACATCGAGTGATTGCCGCGACGCTCCGACCCAAATGCCTGGCGGTACAACGACTTCAGCAACCGGGCCCGCGGGTGGCCTAGTGGCCAGCGTTCGTTACTGCCATTGAGATAATCTCAGCTTCGATCCTGGGCAGGTACGAACGATCAAACCCCTAAATACCCGCCGTGCGTCGGATGGGCACGTTAAGCCGTCGGACCCTGGGTACTGGTTCACCGGTAATAAATAAGGGCTTCTTCCTTCCCCTTTCTACCTCGCTACCATGTAACTTCGTTATCGGGCACTCTAGCCCAAATCTCCTAGCTTCCTATTTCTAAGGGTTGTTTAAGACCTGCGGCAGACACTCCCTTCCTAAAATCCTCTACATATGATCTCATCTGACTTCAGCAACCGGCCTCTCTAAGCCCAAATATGCGTGATCTCCAAAACTCATTCAGTTGATTGTATTGCGCACGTGGAAGTTAAGGCAACATCATTCCGCAGTCACAATTGTCCCTGCTTTTGTTCCTGCGTACAATTGTCCCTGCTTTTGTTCCTGCGTACAATTGTGACTGCGTGTGTGCTGTGCTCTTGATATACCCTTTTCGTGGACCACTATTAAACATTTGTCGATATTTTTAATGCCTTGCGTATTCAGCCCTGGGGTTCTTGTATGCGGAGTTTCATGAGGATCAAACGACTTTCTCCGAGTACTTTTTTTTTATTTATTTTTATTTTTCGGCAAAGAGTGTATTTCGATATACACTCAACTTCAAATTACGGCTGGATTGCAAACTTCCCAGCCACTATCTGGCGACAATTTACATGAAGCAGTAAATGTCGAGAGTCACAGTAACTAATTATTCAACACTAAAAATAAAGTGGTTTACAAGTACTTAAAGTATTCAGCATATAATACAGATAGTAAAGCTTACATCGTTGATTTTTTCTAATTTATAACAAAAATGATAACATTCTTGTATGAAATGTGATATGAAAAGGTCACGCCGATATCAAATGGCCTTCATCAGTCATAACGAATCATTATATTCTCAACTCAGATATGAAAATGAGATTAACGTTCATAGTATCTGGTAATTTGTATGCACAAATAAATAATTAAAATCTACGTACAAATATAATATGTGAAGCATGCGAATTCTAAGGGAAGGTGAAAGGAAGACATGAGGTGTCAACCTTCCGCTGACTTTCCACTGTCGTTTAAAGTATCGTCGTTACTTCGGTGATTTTTTTTTGATTGAAGGTTTAACGACCACCGTGAGCAACTCAATAAGCTATAAGCAGTCACCCGTCCCTAGCTTAGCGTCACTGGCTGCAGGGAAGGGAGAGAGCCAGTGTCGAAAGACAAACACAACATCCATGCCTCAGCGGGTTTCGAACCCGGATTCGGTGCATTGGATAATTGTTTCCAGCAAGACTGCTATTGAGTCCTTGTACCGTATTTGCAGGACTAAAATTATTTTCAATATTCTCATATTTTGAAATCATCGACTTGTTGAAGCAGGATTGGAATTATAGCTATGATGGTAATATGTTCTCGGACCTATAGGTCGCACCCTAGATGTGCATAAAATGATTATACCCGTTCTACCGATTAAGTGAATCTTTCATTAAATTTCTGCTGTGTTTCCGGTTCCACTTGTGCATGAAAATCCCTGAGATGAGATGAAAAGCCTTGCAGGAACATTTCGCTCTTCGTATGCCAGAATTAGGTGCAGGAACATATATAGCATTCGAGGATGCCTAACGTCTTAGAAATCGTGTGGGAAAGAATGTAATTGTGCAAGTGTAACATCTAATAGTCCTCCATTGTAGGTAAGTGGTTCCTACAACCTATATAATTAGACTGTTTTCAGTGCAAAACATACTTACTGGACTACTTTTTAATTTCTGTTTTCTGTAAAACAGTTGCTGATGCGTCATGGCTTTAGTGACCTCAAAAGGTAATACTTGTGAGAAACGTGAACATAAGTTTTGTAACGTTGTAATCTATGCTTGTCACGACGTTAGCTGTACTGATTTTGGGCTGAGACCTTAAACTGTGCGCCTGAAATTGACACCTATCCTTTTCTGCTATATTATAGTGATCAAATGGTCATCTAATCGTCAGAACGTTTCCCCCAGAAACAATGCACTTGGGGCATCAACTGGTGCTAGCTATAGAGAATGTCCCAATTTGATATAGTGTTAGTTTGGCCCAAAATATTTATTTTTCGACATAGAGAATGTCATGCTTTGATATCACGATAGTGTGAATGCCCAAAATATCACAGAATCTCTTCCTTTTTCAGAAACAGTTTTAGTCGGGGAGATTAGTCAGACAGTGCTACATCAGGTGAATAGGGGGTGAACTATTTTATTTCTAGCTTGATCGTTCTGCAGTACCCGAATACGGAATTGCAAATGTAACGGATGGGACGGCGCATTTGCCATGAAATACAAACCAACATCTTCGAAGTTCTGCCGTACTCGGCAAATGTGCTTCAACAGAGGTTTCAGAATTTGAAGACAGAATTTAGCATTCACAATTTCTCCTTCCCGAATTAATTCCTTGTCGGTGATTCCATCTCTGTCCAAAAGACAATGAGCATAGTTTTCAGCTTTGATTTTTGGAGTCCAAAATTCTGCCGCTTTGGAGAATTCGGGTTTCATGATGCTTTGGCGTTTCTCCTCCGGATCGTATTGGAAGCACCATGTCCTGTCTCTTGTCACAATCCGTCGTAAAAATTAGAGGTTTCCATTGAAATTGCCTCATGCTTCAAATCGGTGGTGTATTTCCATCGAGATTAGTACAGGTGGTACAAATCTTAAACAGATCTTGCCCCTCCCTAAATCCTACGGACTGTTTCATAACTAATACCCAGTTCCTCAACAATCCTTTGCTATGGGTTTGCGCGTTTCTTTCATTGCTGGCAAGTCTTTTTTTTTGGAAGTTGTGGGCCTTCAGCTCTGAAGTTTGTCTCCAACACGGTCCCTACCTTTGCGGAAAAGCTCTAATCAGTCGAAAACACACTTCAAGGTTACTTATTTACGCCAGTAAACTTCTTTCAGCAATGCGCGAGTTTCCGATAGGGATTTACCGTGCCATACACTTTTACATGGCTCCGTGACTATTGCGAACATTTTTTCGCTTATGTACTTGTCTGCCACGTGTAACTAAACGCACGTTTCACAACTTTTCCTGTTACGCCTTACCACAGCATTTACTGAACTTCATTGACACACCTTTTATACGTCTTCTAGAAATTTTAGGGAACTTTGTACGCTACTGAAAAGCCTAATCCTAGCTTCTGCCACAAAATGTCTTAAAAAGTGTGTTTTATTATGACGATATGGATAATGGTCATTTTTGACTGCACTCAAATACTGCGGTGTCACAATCCGATTCCGAGTCCGATAACGCAGTCGGAATCGAGCGTTCTCAGGCAGAAACAAGCGTCGTCCAACAATTGATTATTTTGAACTTGTTCCATACTCTAGTATCCTAAATTTCGTGCTTCATATTCCAAAATTTCTATTTTATTACAGTTTTCTATATGAATATCAATCTATAAAAATACAAAGCACAATGTATTACACGCACAAATTCCTTATCTCTGCGTTATAGTTCATTGACTTCATGATTTAATCGTTTTAGGGTTTCTTTACGGCCATCTGTATTTCACGCATATACTGATAATCGCATTATCTTTGCACAAAATTAACCAAAATTATCAAAACCCCGTAACTTGCTGAAGAAGTAAATAACACATAATCACTTGTACTTGACATAATTTAATTTTCCGTAAAAGAAAAAAAGAAGCCACGGGTTAGCTATGCCGGTTAAAGAGTTTTTTCCTACGCCACGGATGACATTGGAGGCAGCAGTAATAGCAACATCAAGGGAAGGGGGGGGGAGTATATCTTCAGAGTGAATACCTCTACGTTTCTGCACGTTTATAGAACTTTTAAAAGCTCACTTGACTAATTTAAATGTTTCTAAAATTGAGTAGGTTTCACTCAGAAATGATTTCGGATTTAAATAAAACATATTTACTTGCCTAAATTTTGCTCTCTCTATCTCTCTCTCTCTCTTTATCTCTCATCGTGCAAAGCGAAAAGTAAGAAAACAGTTTGAAAATGTGGTTGCTACAAAAAGAAATTCTGCAGGAAAACCATCTCAAATCATTCAAAGAAATGTAGCGAGATATATGATAGACAACCGAAATTTTACACTGGATTCCAATCGACAGAAAAATACCCAGAAGAATATCACATGGGAGATGGATGGACGAAATTCGGAAGCATGATGGAGTAACATGGAGAAGAGGAGCTCAAGACAGGCAGACAGTTGTGGAAGAAACTTGGGGAATCCAGCAGTGGATTGATAATGGTTGACAATTATGATGTTGATGATGATGATTATATGTATTTGTAATTCGTAAGTTGCTCAAGTATTTCCTGTCTTTGATGTTTTTGCCCACTATTGTGCAGTTTGTTCTGTAGTGAGTTCCAAATACTTTGTATTATGAGCACATATTTCATTAACAAAAATTTTAAACTACATAGCTTGAAATTTCAGCGGAAAAATCTATACTACAGTACATTTGCTTCAGAAAACTTTATGTATTGGAATTTTTTAAGCGCAGATCTTATATACAAAACTGGACATTGTAAGAAAAGTATTAGAAATTAACGAATTGTCCCTGTGAAAAAATGTCGGAATAACTATGTTTAAAATTGTTTCCTTGAAATTTATTTTTTTGTCACACTTATCTTAAAATTAATAACGAAAGGACCAAGTTATATTGCAAATATATATAGTGACACCTAATGGGTTGAGAATGGGAAATATTGACAAAAATACGCGCTCGCATTTTAGTGTTTCGCACACTTACACTAAACAACAAATTAAAGTTCGAGGGCTGTTCAAAATGTTATTGATATGCATCTGCAAAGCAAAAACTATTGGACTTACCTCAATGAAGCTTTTATTGTCCTTCAAATCACTCCCCTTCAGAATCTATGCAAAGTTATCGACATGCATCTGCAGAATAATGATCATGGCAATTACCTGAAGGAAACTATTACATTGCTGGACAATTGCTAAGGACGGATCATAAACGGCTATATAGCATACAAAAAAGTAAGTGTGGTTGGATGCCAAGTGAAATAAAATAATGTCTGAATGCCAGAACATTACAAGAAAGACAATTTATTGTGCTCTGAAATCCAGAAGGCTTTGGAACGTGTTCAAGGGACAAACAGGCCATTTTGTGCAGAATACGTAAACGTGAAAAAATGCAATTACCGTCCGCAGGCGTTCCGGCGTAAGATGTCAATACGGGATATGGCCACCATGGAGGGCGATGCAAGATTCCACACGTCGTGTCATGCTTTGCACAACATTATCAAGCAGCTGTTGGGGTAATTTATCCCATTCCTCTGTCAGTGCACGGATGAGGGTGTCCTTGTTTATTGGAGGGCATTGGCGACCAGCACGACTCCTCCCCAAAGCATCCCACACATTTTCAATGGGATTCATATCTGGAGAACGTGCTGGCCATACGGGGGGTTGAATATCCTCGCTCTCAAGACACTCCTGGACAGCGACTATTCGATGACATGTTGCGTTGTCGTCCATGAAAATGAATCTATCACCGACAGCACCACGGAACATGTGAACATGAGGTAGCAGAACATCATTAATGTATCGTTGGCCAGTCATAGTCCTAGTTGGAAGCACATAGAGCGACGTACGGCCATTGACCATGATGCCAGCCCATACCATGACACTACATGTCGGATATCGGTCCCTTTCCTGTATGTTTGCTGGACAATATGCAGTACCAATATCACGCCAGATTAGTTGTCGTCGACAATCAGACGATAGACTGTATCTACTCTCATCTGAGAAGAGGACAGCAGACCAGTCGTTATCAGTCCAATTGCGATGTTGATGTCACCATTGCAAATGGGCGGTACGGTGACGTCTGGACAATGGGATGCACACAACAGGACGGCGGGCGTATAGTCCTCCTTCATGCAAACGTCTGGCGACAGTTTTTCGGGAGATCTGCTTGCCAGTAGCAGATATAAACTGATTTGCTACCTCACTAGCTGTGTTGCGCTGGTGTCTTTTTGTTGATAGCACTATGTACCGATCTTCTGCAGGTGTCGTACTGCGAACACGACCTCCCCCGTGACGTTTGCTACACTCTCCATTTGTTTGAAATGATTTCGAAAGCCTTGAAACAACACTGTGGCTGACGTCGAACTCCCTGGCAACATCTGTTATTTTTCGCCCTTCTTCAATCTTGCCAATAATACGGCTACGCGTAAAATCATCTAGGTGATGTCGGAAAGATATACTGAAAATTGCAAGTTCGTCAATTGATTCTTTCCCTTTCAACTTTGCGTTTGAACAACAACGGTCAATACGCGTCAAATCCTTTATATCTCTTATCAGCGCTATGACGTCACGAACAAGTTCGGCAATCCAAAATTTACATACGCACAACACGTCTTACTGTATTCTGCACTTATGCTAATTTCCACATTTTCCTGCCTTCCATTTTATGGTTGCTATCGTTGCTAATGTCATCCATCCTTAGCAATTGTCCGGCAGTGTATTTTCCTTCACAGCACTCTTCTTCAGAATATACATTGCAAATTTCTTGACATACATCTGAACAACAAAAACCACTGCACTTACCGGAATGAAACTTTTATTTCTCTTCCAAGCAACGTCAGCCTCTACGTAAGGTTCTTGACATGTATCTTCAGAACAAAAACCATTAGTCTTACCTCAATGCAACATTTTTGTCTCTCAACAAACTCTCCTTTAGCATCTATGCAAAGTTCTTGGATTTCTTCTGCAGGACAAAGGTCACTGCACTTACCTGAATGAAACTGTTATTGTCCTTCCAAGAAAGTTCAGTATCTATGCAAAGTTCTTAACATGCACCTTCAGAACAAAAATCATTGCACATTCCTCAAATAAACCTTTATTGTCCTTCAAAACACTCTCAAGCAGTCAGCATCTATGCAAATTTCTTGACATTCACCTGCAGAACAAAACTATGTTACTTACCTCAATGCAACTTTTATTGTCTTTCAAAGCAATCCATTTCAGTATTTATGATAAGTTCTTGACATGCATCTTGAGAACAAATACCATTGCGTTTTCTTCAGTAAGATTTCCATGTCCTTCAGCTTCTCTGCAAAGTTTTTGCCATGAATACTCCTCCCACAAAAAACAAACAAAAAACATTGCGCTTACCTCAATAAAACCTTCATTGTCCTTCAAATTACTCCTTTCCAGCATCTATGCAAAGTTCTTGATATGCAACTGCAGACAAAATAACACTGTTTTTTCCGCAAGAAAACTTTTATTGTCATTCAAAGCACCCTCGTTCATGATCTGTGTAAAGTTTTTGACATGTACCTGCAAAGGAAAAACAGGTACACTTACTTCAGTGAAGTTTTTATTTTCCTTCAAAGCATTCCGCTTCAGCATGCATACAAAATGTCACACGTCTAAACGAATTCCGGAACGCTTGTTAGTAATCCTATTGGAGAATCCTTAAAAAAATTTAATAAACACATTTTGCAAGGTATATTTTTCCTTTGGAAATGGACTGCCAGGGAGTACGTTTTAAATGTTTCGGTAAAAATTCAAATCGTACGGGGCAAAATTTGCCCAAATAAGTGTTAACTTGTCTGGTTTTATGAGTACTGGCATTACCATAAAGAAAGATAATATTTGACACGTCTGTTGTTACACGCTGCTTCTTCTTCTCATTAACCAGTTCAGTTGAAACAATGTTTGTACAGTATTGGCTATTTGTATTCACGGTTTCCTATAATGTGTATATCACTTCCACTCCTTTGGAATTGAGAAAAACTGTGAACAACCTTTTTAAAGAGAGAATTTTTTTCTCGTAGGATCTGGAGACGATACGTATCTCACGCAACTCAATCATACATATATGTTGACCTTTCTGTGAGTTTTATATTAACGAAACCAGGTTTCATCATCTGTAAACATATCCGTTAAAACTAAGGTCAAATATTGCCAGTATCTTCATGAAAATGGCTCTTGACTTTTGTCTGTTGCTGTTGTGTCACTTTGTAGGGTACTCATTTAGCAAAGATATTACGTAACATTAAATTTTATGAATAAGGTTTTCCTCACTACCAATCTATACAGAGGCATATAAACTTATAATATGAACTGTGATGTATGTGTTTTTTTAATGAGTTCACAAACAGCAGCGATAATATTCTCCTTCACAGCATCCCTAATCTTTCTGTGCGAAGGAGCTGTTCAAAGCTCTTTTATCTTTCTGTGAAATGGTGCATCGGTGTGGTAGCGCTGCGATATGATCGGACATGATGCCCCATATACTGCTCATAAAGAGTATGTTGGAATAATCAATGCCTGGTGAAAATCCTCCAAATACTTGGCGACACTAAATAAATAAATGCATCGCTCTTTCCACGTTCCAGAAACACACAGCAACCGAAAAATTGTTTTACCGCCGCCGTTGTGGAATTGAATCACAGAACTCTCGATATCTAGCCGATTGCGTTACATTTACACCACGGTGGCCAACAATCCACGGTGCTATGTGTGTTTTTAAATCAGCTTCTGACATCATAAATCCGTAAGATGGGCTCAGTTATTAAGACTTCTCAGTAGCAGTGCCGTTAATTCCCACCAGATGCAGACGTCTCAGTAGCTAAGCCCATCTTACGGATTTATGATGTCAGAAGCTGATTTAAAAATATACATAACACCGTGGATTGTTGGCCACCGTGGTGTAAATGTAACGCACGCGGCTAGATATCGAGAGTTTTGTAGTTCAATTCCACAGCGGCGGCTGTAAAACAATTTTTCGGTTGCTGTGTGTTTCTGGAACGTGGAAAGAGCGATGCATTTATTTATTTAGTGTCGCCACGTATTTGGAGGATTTGCACCTTGGATCTCGCCCCTTTGGATTTAACTGCGCAGCGTTTTGTTGCTCCACGATTTTCTTGTGATTTGGGTGTGTTATTGGAATCTTCGCTCCTTAATTTCCCGTTCACCTTAAGTATAAAGGTATCGTCTTTCATTTTGCTTCGTTTCGAGCGCGGTGAGTGCCTATTTTGTTGTATTTCATCTTATTTACGTTTGGCCGAGCTGGCCAAGCTCGCTACTGGGCGCTGCCATTAAAGATGGCGACTTCCGGTAGGGATAGTGATAGCCCTAATCTCTCTTCCTTTTCTGATGCCCCAGATGGGGGTGTTGCCACGCAAGCGTCCGCTCGTGGCGTTGCCAATTTGCCTTCTCCAGCTACGTCACATCTCCCGGCTTCCGCTATCGATGATGACGCAATGGACATCACTGGAAATGCAGCCTCTTCTAGCACTGCCGAGCCCAACGTGTCTTTACCTTCGTTTTCTTCTGTTGCAGCCTCCAAAGTCTCTCGTCCAGCATCCAAGAATAATTATGTTGGCGCTGAAAAGCTGAAATCTTTCATTTCCCAAGCTGGCAATAATATCGTGCTTAATATCCCAGCCAGCTCTCCAGCTGGCACAGCTTTTACTGAGAATCTTGCAAAAGGCGTTCATTTCGAAGCCCTTCCGGACACTCCTTTGCGAGTATATGCAGATGCCTATGAACAGTGGTTCCCATCTGAATCTATTCCGCAAATGTATCGTAAAGGACGACTTGTGGTTGTTTATCTGGCCACGGCTGAAATGGCGAGATCTCTCCTAACATCTGGTCTCATCATTGGTGATAGACATCTTTCTGCAGAACCAGTGGGCCAAAGACCCATTAAAGTTTCTTTCTACCCGGTCCCGTTGGAAGTGACAGATCTCATGCTGTATGCTGTCTTATCTTCGGTTGGTCGGGTAGTTGAAGGCATACAAACGCATCTTGCTGCCCGAAACGACCCATTACGTGATCCACGACATGCGTCGATCCACGGTGCTCGCTGTGTTGCGAGGGTCATATTTCCATCACAAGAAGCAATCGAACGGCTTCCAACACACTTCACTGTTCGGTGCGAAGATCAGGTCAGGCAAATAAACTTCCTGACAGAATTCCATTGTAGTCAATGTCACCAGGTTGGTCACTACTATAAGCAGTGTCCAGTTGCTCCACCAAAGTCTGTTTCGCCCGTCTATCAAGATCCGACGCCTTCTCATCAAGATTCTAGTAGCGCTCCGTTACCGACGGCGGTTCCTGCGAACAACCTACCTTCGGTAGCAACCTCTACGCCAATTGTTGTTCCACCTTCTCTCTCCGAGGAACACTACCCAGTTTTACAATCTTCAGCATCTTTTCGAGTTCCTGCGGACCCTACAGCAGTTGCTGAGTCCGTTGCGACTGACCAGTCTGATACCGAGACCTCGACCGCTGATGACACTGCCTATCAAAGCGTCAGCGACCAAGCGATGAGTGATGGGACGGAGGGCTATCTCCGGACTCGTTCTGACAAAAGGGATGCCAAACCTCCTCGCGGCTCTACGAAACGACGGCGACAATCTGGCCACTCTACTCAAACCTCTCCGACTAAGCCTGCTGGATCACCTGCTTCGGGTCGCCCTGTCCAGTCTTCCAAGCCAGTTATCTACCTTCTGCCTCTTGAGGAATTTTCCGCACGCCTACACATGAATGTGTTTCCGGACACTCCTCTACCTTATAACGAATTGCACGACTTTGCTTGTGCCAAGACTCTTCTTCCTAATTTACCCACCTATGTCAACCGACTTGAAGGTCGCTACCCAGCAGTTGAGAATCAACTGGCACAACTGTTAACTCTTCACAATACTATCAAGAGTCCATCTGCCGAGGATGCTGCCACTCAGAAGTGCATCCAACGGCGGTACAACAATTTCCGTTCCCATTTGGAAAAGATTGTCACTGCCACTAGAGACATGGCACTTTCACTGTGACTTCCTTGAATTGTCGCGGCTTCGCGACACCAGTGTTGAACTCCCTCGTTTATGAGGACATCACCTATGGAGACGCTGGGCGTACACCTTTTACCACTCTTATCGCCTCTCGCGGTATGGTGTTATAGCTGTAGGTGTGCGCCAGCGGTTTTTGACTCAGCTGACTTCTATTTCTGTCACAAATTTACACCTTGATTTTCTTCAGTGTTTTACCTTTTGTGTGCATAATGTTACTTTTCATATCTTTAATGTATATATTCCCACTGATGAAATATATGTTGCTCATCTTTTCAGTAATATTCGTGCAGCGATTGCAGCGACTCCTCCCGGGGATTATTTCGTTCTTGGGGGAGATTTTATCTTCACGCTGCAGCCTTCTCTTGACAGGAATTCGTCTTTTCGCGAATACCGCATGAATTTAGATTCACAGCTGACTCAGCTCCTTGATGATTTTCATCTTCTCCATTCCTTCAGACAGCTAAATCCTAAATCCATTTCCTTTACGTGGTGTAATCCGCCGACGTTCGGTTCTACTGCTGTGCGGTTGGACCGAATATATGTTTCTGCTTCCTTACTCCCTGCTATCACTGCTGCTCGACATTCACCTACTGTTTCTTCCGACCATTCTGCCGTTTCACTATCAATTTGCGTCTCTCCTGCACCTTCATCTACGCGTCGTCATTGGACGTTTTATGACACTCTCTTGCAAGACCGTTCCTTTTGTGAGGAAGTTGAGAAGTTCCTTTCTGATCGAAAGCTGCTGCTCACAACAACCCCAAGCGCCTTGCGTTTGTGGCTTGATGTCAAACGGGATCTTCTCTTGCTCGTTCGTCAACTCTCCTTTACTATTTCCACCACTCGCTCGATGGAGGCAGGTAACCTACGAGGACTCCTCTCCACGACGCCAATGTCGGACCCGCACTACGCCTCCGTCCGTGATGAACTTCTTGCCTGCCTCGAACCGTTTGCTCAGCAAGCAGTCCGTCGTCTTCGTCTCCTACGTATTTCACCATCGACGCATTCTTTCGAAGTCCTTTCGAAGATGGAATCCATGCGACGCACGTCATCTTCCATCAGACATCTCCGATTGCCTGATGGCACTGTTACTGGCAATACAACTCTCATCTGCTCTCATGTCCGTCACTTCTTTCAGGAGAAGTTCCAAGCGTTTGCGCAGGGTTCTTCTTTTTCTTTCTCCTCTTTTCTTTCTTCTCTCCCTCAGGTCCCGTCTTCTCTCTGCGCCCCTCTCATTGCTGATTCTTCTTTGCCTGAATTGAGAGAGGCTTTTGCCTCCATCAATCTTCACTTTTCCCCGGGACCTGATGGCCTCCCGCTCTCGTTCTATCGGGCCTTTCTTCCGTCACTCCTGCCTTTTCTCTCTGCCGCTTTTTCATGTGCTCTTTCTTCTCCTGCGCTTCCGCCGGAATTTACAGTTGCACATGTCATCCTCCTGCCGAAGAAGGGTGACCTTCTGGACTTGTCAAATTGACGCCCCATCTCTATTCTCAACCTGGACTACAAATTCTCCACTAAACTCCTTTCTCGCCGCCTAAATTCTGTTCTTTCGTTCCTCATATCCCCCGTCCAGATATATACCTTGCCTGGTCGTTCTATTTCTAACAATATCTCCTTTCTTCATAACCTTTCCTTTCTTGCACTAAAACATTCCGAACCCTAAGCTTTGTTTAATCTTGACCAGAAATCCGTTTTTGATAACGTCTCTAACGCTTACCTTTCTGCCGTATTAACTCACTATAGTTTTCCTCCCGCTTTTGTTTCTCTCATCCTTAGCCTCTACCGGGGCGCCCATTTGCACGTTCGGACGGCCACATTTTTGACGGCCCCGATTCCTTTTCGATCTGGCATCAGACAAGGTTGTCCATTATCAGGACAACTGTTTGCTCTCGCTTTTGAGCCCTTTTTGATTGCAAGTCGGGCGTCTCTCTTACCTGCGGTAGGACCGATTGTCTCTAGTACTCGGCATCACCGTTTTCTTGTCTCTGCTTACGCAGATGATGTTACCTTTTGTCTTCGCTGCGATGACCAATTTGATACTCTTCTTGCCACTTATGAACAGTATGCTGCTTGCTCTCTCTGGTGCTGCCCTGAATATTCAGAAAAGTGCTGGCCTGTGGTGTGGTTCTTGGAGAGGCCGCACTGACTCACCGTGGGGAGCAGTGTGGTCCTCCTCGACCCAAAAATTTCTTGGAGCTCATTTTGGACACTCCTTTACCACAAGCAACGTCACTTGGCAAGCTCTTCGCCCACGACTTCATCGCACGGCTGGTTCTTGGCGATTTACGTTTTCCTTTTCCTCTTACTTTTAACGTGCTGAAATTTTTCATCGATACCTTCTCTCACAATGCTTCTATCCTTGGGATTCCCGTGTGTTTAAATCGCATCATTTCTCTGCCATCAATAGTATTTTCACTTCAGTGATATGGTCATCTAGACATTGGATTTCTGCTGCAACGCTTTCTCTGCCAACATCATTTGGCGGTCTTCATTTCCCGGATGTCAGAACATATTATCGAGCTCACTGAATCGTCTCCTTCATTCGTCTTCTCCTTTCGCACTCCCCTGCACTTTCTTCTACCCTGAATACTCTTATTTCTCTTCATGATCCATCCTTCACTTTCCTCCTTTTTCTTCGGATGGATTCATCTCCTTCTACTTCTAAACGCCTCCCACCACTTCTTATCGACGCTCTAGCGGTATTTCATTGTCTCCCGCTACTCCGCGTTCCTCCCTCTACCACCCTGGACCTGCTTGCATAACCTCTTTTCTTTTCCACTCAGATTCATCCACCCGATCAACCATACTTTCTTTTCCCCTCTTGGTTCCGCTCGGGAATTCTCACTGTCGAAGCTTTATTAACTTCCGATTTGACCTGGAAACCCCTCTCTTCTCTTTTCCCTGACCCTTCTTCCGCCTTGGAAGAGGAGTATGACCTTCTTCGCTCCGCTCTCCGTACCCTCTTCCCACTTCTGGTTTCTGACACTGGCCTTATTTCTGTCTCTGGACCAAGCCTCTCTCTTCCTTTCTTACTTCCCTTTCGGGACTCTGTTGCTCCCATTTCTTATTTTTCCAATGCCTCTATCTATGCGATCCTTCGTGCGCCCCTCACTTCTCCGCATGGTCTTCCTGATGCTTCTCCTTCTCTTCTGCTGCCTATCTGGTCTGCCTCTTTCTCTCCCCTGTCTACCCCGTTAGAGCGAAACATCCACTGGCGGTTTCTTCACCGCCACCTTCCTGTTCCTTCTTCTCTCTTTCACATGTCTATTTCTTCTACTTTTCTGCTGCTTTTGTGGTGTTGAAGGGGATGTTCCTCATGTCTACTGTCACTGTCCCGTTCTCCTTCCACTTCTCAATACTGCCTTTCGTCTTGTAGGTACCATTTGCTCCAGAGACATCCCTTTTCAAGCGTACGAGTGGCTATTGCTTACCAAACATCCCCCGGCTATTTTGCCGGATGCCTGTGCCGATCTCTTCGTACTTGTGAAACATGTCGTTTTTCTTTATCATCAATCTCTCCGCTCTCCAGCTACCACACCTAGTATCCTCTCTGCTGGCGCTGCCTTACGGTCGATTTTTAGGAATGGCATCGTGTCTCGACTACGCCTGGAGAACTTCGCTGTTTCCACCCCTCAATCTCAAGCCTCTTTCCGGTCTACCTGGGCGCAGGGGACCGGTTGGTTCGAAATCACTGGATCTTCCATTCATCTTTCTATCTGATTTTTTGTTTTTTTCCAGCCTCGAAGATCTGAATGCATCAGTCGAGATTTTGTGTTCTCTCTTCCTGGTGCTTCGTCACAGCGTCTACTAAGTGTTTGTCATGTAACTGCTTATGATTTGTATTGTAGGCGTTTTCTGCAATTTTTGTGTAATTCGTGTGCATGTACCGTGTTGTATTTGTTTCTTCGTTGCACCTGTCCTTAATACTTATTCTTCACTCATGTGTCTGCTTTTGCTGCCTGTACCTTCATTGAGTTGCGCACCGTGTATTTGTTCTCTAGGAGCAATACGAGAAGTATTGCCCTGCGATACTTTGTTCTTTCTGTTTTTTCTTGCTGCATTGTGTTGCATCTTTTAATTTATACCTTATCTCTGTCTTGCATTTTAACATTCTTTGACGTCATGTATTTTTTGCTCGTCCCATGTCGTTGTTTTTTGGACCGATGCAATACTGCACGGCTTGCTGTTTGTATTTTATGTATCCTTGTGTTTCACTTGGGGAGTTCGCCCAAGTTTCCACTATGTTCTGTATTACTTATCATGTTTTTGTCACATATCGTGTGGTTTCCTGGATTGTGGGAACTTCTGTACCTTTATCGTAGTATATGCTTTTGTTGTGTTTTACATGTTCCCTTCTTTTTGTGCACTGCGTTGTACAGCCATGTTCTTGTAAATATATTTACCTGTTGTTTTGTGCTCTGCTTTCACTCTGCACATCATCACATGCTTTATTAATTAATCATTACTTTAACTTGTGCATCATTTTCCTCAAGCATATATTGTTCCTTATTATCGATTTTAACATTTTGTCATCCTTAGTTGACAGCCGTATCACATTCACCTGTAATATTTCATCAGTATCGCTCATTGTTTAGTTGTTTATTTTGCCATATGTGGTACTCCTGTATTCCCTATGTTTTTGCCAATAAAGTATATTTTGAAATAACTACGCAGCGTGTTGTTGCTCCGCGATTTTCTTCTGATTTGGGTGTGTTATTGGACTCTTCGCTCCTTAATTTCACGTTCACCTTAAGTATAAAGTTATCGTCTTTCATTTTGCTTCGTTTCGAGCGCGGTGAGTGCCTATTTTTTTGTATTTCATCTTATTTACGTTTGGCCGAGCTGGCCAAGCTCGCTACTGGGCGCTGCCATTAAAGATGGCGACTTCCGGTAGCGATAGTGATAGCCCTAATCTCTCTTCCTTTACTGATGCCCCAGATGGGGGTGTTGCCACGCAAGCGTCCGCTCGTGGCGTTGCCAATTTGCCTTCTCCAAGTACGTCACATCTCCCGGCTTCCGCTATCGATGATGACGCAATGGACATCACTGGAAATGCAGCCTCTCTTAGCACTGCCGAGCCCAACGTGTCATTACCTTCGTTTTCTTCTGTTGCAGCCTCCAAAGTTTCTCGTCCAGCATCCAAGAATAATTATGTTGGCGCTGAAAAGCTAAAACCTTTCATTTCCCAAGCTGGCAATAATATCGTGCTTAATATCCCAGCCAGCTCTCCAGCTGGCACAGCTTTTACTGAGAATCTTGCAAAAGGCGTTCATTTCGAAGCCCTTCCGGACACTCCTTTGCGAGTATATGCAGATGCCATTGCACAGCGGTTCCCATCTGAATCTATTCCGCAAATGTATCGTAGAGGACGACTTGTGGTTGTTTATCTGGCCACGGCTGAAATGGCGAAATCTCTCCTAACATCTGGTCTCACCATTAGTGATAGACATCTTTTTGCAGAACCAGTGGGCCAAAGACCCATTAACGTTTCTTTCTACCCGGTCCCGTTGGAAGTGACAGATCTCATGCTGTATGCTGTCTTATCTTCGGTTGGTCGGGTAGTAAGAGGCATACAAACGCATCTTGCTGCCCGAAACGACCCATTACGTGATCCACGACATGCGTCGATCCAAGGTGCTCGCCGTGTTGCGAGGGTCATATTTAAATCACAAGAAGCAATCGAACGGCTTCCAACACACATCACTGTTCGGTGCGAAGATCAGGTCAGGCAAATAAACTTCCTGACGGAATTCCATTGTAGTCAATGTCACCAGGTTGGTCACTACTATAAGCAGTGTCCAGTTGCTCCACCACAATCTGTTTCGCCCGTCTATCAAGATCCGACGCCTTCTCATCAAGATCCTAGTAGCGCTCCGTTACCGACGGTGGTTCCTGCGAACAACCTACCTTCGGTAGCAACCTCTACGCCAATTGTTGTCCCACCTTCTTTCTGCGAGGAACACTACCCAGTTTTACAATTTTCAGCATCTTTTCGTGTTCCTGCGGACCCTACAGCAGTTGCTGAGTCTGTTGCGACTGACCAGTCTGATACCGAGACCTCGACCGCTGACGACACTGGCTATCAAAGCGTCAGCGACCAAGCGATGAGTGATGGGACGGAGGGCTATCTCCGGATCCGTTCTGACAAAAGAGATGCCAAACCTCCTCGCGGCTCTACGAAACGTCGACGACAATCTAGCCACTCTACTCAAACCTCTCCGACTAAGCCTGCTGGATCACCTGCTTCGTGTCGCCCTGTCAAGTCTTAAAAGCCAGTTATCTACCTCCTGCCTCTTGAGGAATTTTCCGCACGCTTACACATGAATGTGTTTCCGGACACTCCTCTCCCTTATAACGAATTGCACGACTTTGATTGTGCCAAGACTCTTCTTCCTAATTTACCCACCTATGTCAACCGACTATAACTGGCTTGGAAGACTTGACTGCCGCTGGTGGAGATGTTCTCCTTCTCCAGGAAACTCACTGCTCTGCTGACATTCCCACTCACCTATGGAGACGCTGGCCGTACACCTTTTACCACTCCCATCGCCTCTCGCGGTATGGTGGTATAGCTGTAGGTGTGCGCCAGCGGTTTTTGACTCAGCTGACTTCTATTTCTGTCACAAATTTACACCTTGATTTTTTTCAGTGTTTTACCTTTTGTGTGCATAATGTTACTTTTCATATCTTTAATGTATATATTCCCACTGATGAAATATATGTTGCTCATCTTTTCAGTAATATTCGTGCAGCGATTGCAGCGACTCCTCCCGGGGATTATTTCGTTCTTGCGGGGGATTTTAAATGCACGCTGCAGCCTTCTCTTGACAGAAATTCGTCTTTTGGCGAATACCGCATGAATTTAGTTTCACAGCTGACTCAGCTTCTTGATGATTTTCATCTTGTCGATTCCTTCAGACGGCTAAATCCTGATTCCATTTCCTTTACGTGGTGTAATCCGCCGACGTTCGGTTCTACTGCTGCGCGGTTGTACCGAATATATGTTTCTGCTTCCTTACTCCCTGCTATCACTGCTGGTCGACATTCACCTACTGTTTCTTCCGACCATTCTGCCGTTTCACTATCAATTTGCGTCTCTCCTGCACCTTCATCTACGCGTCATCATTGGACGTTTGATGACACTCTCTTCCAAGACCGTTCCTTTTGTGAGGAAGTTGAGAAGTTCCTTTCTGATCGAAAGCTGCTGCTCACAACGACCCCAAGCGCCTTGCAATTGTGGTTTGATGTCAAACGGGATCTTCTCTTGCTCGTTCGTCAACTCTCCTTTACTATTTCCACCACTCTCTCGCTGGAGGTAGGTAACCTACGAGGACTCCTCTCCGCGACGCCAATGTCTGACCCGCACTATGCCTCCGTCCGTGATGAACTTCATGCCTGCCTCGAACCGTTTGCTCAGCAAGCAGTCCGTCGTCTTCGGCTCCTACGTATTTCACCATCGACGCATTCTTTCGAAGTCCTTTCGAAGATGGAATCCATGCGACGCACGTCATCTTCCATCAGACATCTCCGATTGCCTGATGACACTGTTACTGGCAATACAACTCTCATCTGCTCTCATGTCCGTCACTTCTTTCAGGAGAAGTTCCAAGCGTTTGCGCAGGGTTCTTCTTTTTCTTCCTCCTCTTTTCTTTCTTCTCACCCTCAGGTCCCGTCTTCTCTCTGCGCCCCTCTCATTGCTGATTTTTCTCTGCCTGAATTGAGAGAGGCTTTTGCCTCCCTCAATCTTCACTCTTCCCCGGGACCTGATGTCCTCCCGCTCTCGTTCTATCGGGCCTTTCTTTCGTCACTCCTGCCTTTTCTCTCTGCCGCTTTTTCGTGTGCTCTTTCTTCTCCTGCGCTTCCGCCGGAATTTACAGTTGCACATGTCATCCTCCTGCCGAAGAAGGGTGACCTTCTGGACTTGTCAAATTGACGCCCCATCTCTATTCTCAACCTGGACTACAAATTCTCCACTAAACTCCTTTCTCGCCGCCTAAATTCTGTTCTTCCGTTCCTCATATCCCCCGTCCAGACATATACCTTGCCTGGTCGTTCTATTTCTAACAATATCTCCTTTCTTCATAACCTTTCCTTTCTTGCACTAAAACATTCCGAACCCTAAGCTTTGTTTAATCTTGACCAGAAATCTGCTTTTGATAACGTCTCTAACGCTTACCTTTCTGCCGTATTAACTCACTATAGTTTTCCTCCCGCTTTTGTTTCTCTCATCCTTATCCTCTACCGGGGCGCCCATTTGCACGTTCGGACGCCAACAGTTTTGACTGCCCCGATTTCTTTTCGATCTGGCATCAGACAAGGTTGTCCATTATGAGGACAACTCTTTGCTCTCGCCTTTGAGCCCTTTTTGATGGCAAGTCGGGAGTCTCTCTTACCTGCGGTAGGACCGATTGTCTGAAGTACTCGGCATCACCGTTTTCTTGTCTCTGCTTACGCAGATGATGTTACCTTTTGTCTTCGCCGCGATGACCAATTTGATACTCTTCTTGCCACTTATGAACAGTATGCTGCTCTCTCTGGTGCTGCCCTGAATATTCAGAAAAGTGCTGGCCTGTGGTGTGGTTCTTGGAGAGACCGCACTGACTCGCCGTGGGGAGCAGTGTAGTCCTCCTCGACCCAAAAATTTCTTGGAGCTCATTTTGGACACTCCTTTACCACAAGCAACGTCACATGGCAAGATCTTCGCCCACGACTTCATCGCACGGCTGGTTTTTGGCGATTTACGTTTTCTTTTTCCTCTTACTTTCAACGTTCTCAAATTGTTCATCGATATCTTTTCTCCCAATGCTTCTATCCCTGGGATTCCTGTGTGTTTAAATCGCATCATTTTTCTGCCATCAATAGTATTTTCACTTCAGTGATATGGTCATCTAGACATTGGATTTCTGCTGCAACGCTTTCTCTGCCAACATCATTTGGTGGTCTTCATTTCCCGGATGTCAGAACATATTATCGAGCTCACCGAATCGTCTCCTTCATTCGTCTTCTCCTTTCGCCCTTCCCTGCACTTTCTTCTACCCTGAACACTTTTATTTCTCTTCATGGTCCATCCTTCACTTTCCTCCTTTTTCTTCGGATGGATTCATCTTCTTCTACTTCTAAACGCCTCCCACCACTTCTTATCGACGCACTAGCGGTATTTCATTCTCTCCCGCTACTCCGTGCGCCTCCCTCTACCACCCTGGACCTGCTTGCAGAACCTCTTTTCTTTTCCACTCAGATTCATCCACCCGATCAACCATACTTTCTTTTCCCCTCTTGGTTCCGCTCAGGAATTCTCACTGTCGAAGCTTTATTAACTTCCGATTTGACCTGGAAACCCCTCTCTTCTCTTTTCCCTGACCCTTCTTCCACCTTGGAAGAGAAGTATGACCTTCTTCGCTCCGCTCTCCTTACCCTCTTCCCACTTCTGGTTTCTGACACTGGCCTTATTTCTGTCTCTGGACCGAGCCTCTCTCTTCCTTTCTTCCTTCCCTTTCGGGACTCCCATTTCTTCTTTTTCCAATGCCTCTATCTATGCGATCCTTCTGCGCCCCTCACTTCTCCGCATGGTCTTCCTGATGCTTCTCCTTCTCTTCTGCTGCCTATCTGGTCTGCCTCTTTCTCTCCCCTGTCTACCCCGTTAGAGCGAAACATCCACTGGCGGTTTCTTCACCGCCACCTTCCTGTTCCTTCTTCTCTCTTTCACATGTCTATTTCTTCTACTTTTCTGCTGCTTTTGTGGTGTTGAAGGTGATGTTCCTCATGTCTACTGTCACTGTCCCGTTCTCCTTCCACTTCTCAATACTGCCTTTCGTCTTGTAGGTACCATTTGCTCCAGAGACATCCCTTTTCAAGCGTACGAGTGGCTATTGCTTACCAAACATCCCCCGGCTATTTTGCCGGATGCCTGTGCCGATCTCTTCGTACTTGTGAAACATGTCGTTTTTCTTTATCATCAATCTCTCCGCTCTCCAGCTACCACACCTAGTATCCTCTCTGCTGGCGCTGCCTTACGGTCGATTTTTAGGAATCGCATCGTGTCTCGACTACGCCTGGAGAAATTCGCTGTTTCCACCCCTCAATCTCAAGCCTCTTTCCGGTCTACCTGGGCGTAGGGGACCGGTTGGTTCGAAATCACTGGATCTTCCATTCATCTTTCTTTCTGATTTTTTGTTTTTTTCCAGCTTCGAAGATCTGAATGCATCAGTCGAGATTTTGTGTTCTCTCTTCCTGGTGCTTCGTCACAGCGTCTACTAAGTGTTTGTCATGTAACTGCTTATGATTTGTATTGTGGGGGTTTTCAAAATTTTTGTGTAACTCGTGTGCATGTACCGTGTTGTATTTGTTTCTTCGTTGCACTTGTCCTTAATACTTATTCTTCACTCATGTGTCTGCTTTTGCTGCCTGTACCTTCATTGAGTTGCGCACCGTGTATTTGTTCTCTAGGAGCAATACGAGATACTTTGTTCTTTCTGTTTTTTCTTGCTGCATTGTGTTGCATCTTTTAATTTATACCTTATTTCTGTCTTGCATTTTCACATTCTTTGACGTCATGTATTTTTCGCTCGTCCCATGTCGTTGTTTTTTGGACCGATGCAATACTGCACGGCTTGCTGTTTGTATTTTGTGTATTCCTTGTGTTTCACTTGGGGAGTTCGCCCAAGTTTCCACTATGTTATGTAATACTTATCATGTTTTTGTCACATATCGTGTGGTTTCCTGGATTGTGGGAACTTCTGTACCTTTATCGTAGTATATGCTTTTGTTGTGTTTTACATGTTCCCTTCTTTTTGTGCACTGCGTTGTACAGCCATGTTCTTGTAAATATATTTACCTGTTGTTTTGTGCTCTGCTTTCATTCTGCACGTCATCACATGCTTTATTAATTAATCATTACCTTTGCTTGTGCATCATCTTCCTCAAGCATGTATCGTTCCTTATTACTGATTTTAACATTTTGTCATCCTTAGTTGACAGCCGTATCACATTCACCTGTAATATTTCATCAGTATCGCTCATTGTTTTTTTTGTTTATTTTGCCATATATGGTACGCCTGTATTCCCTATGTTTTTGCCAATAAAGTATATTTTGAAATAACTGCTATAATATATATATAGCCAGTGCCGTTAATGCCCACCAGATGGAGACGTCGCAGTAGCTGAGCCCATCTTACGGATTTATGATGCCAGAAGCTGACTTAAAACTACACATAGCACAGTAGATTGTTGGCCACCGTGGTGTAAATGTAACGCAATCGGCTAGATATCGAGAGTTCTGTGTTTCAATTCCACAGCGGCGGCTGTAAAACAATTTTTCGGTTGCTGTGTGTTTCTGGAACGTGGAAAGAGCGATGCATTTATTTATTTAGTGCCGCCACGTATTTGGAGGATTTTCACCTCGGATCTCGCCCTTTGGATTTAACTGCGCAGCGTGTTGTTGCTCCGCGATTTTCTTCTGATTTGGGTGTGTTATTGGACTCTTCGCTCCTTAATTTCACGTTCACCTTAAGTATAAAGGTATCGTCTTTCATTTTGCTTCGTTTCGAGCGCGGTGAGTGCCTATTTTGTTGTATTTCATCTTATTTACGTTTGGCCGAACTGGCCAAGCTCGCTACTGGGCGCTGCCATTAAAGATGGCGACTTCCGGTAGGGATAGTGATAGCCCTAATCTCTCTTCCTTTTCTGATGCCCCAGATGGGGGTGTTGCCACGCAAGCGTCCGCTCGTGGCGTTGCCAATTTGCCTTCTCCAGCTACGTCACATCTCCCGGCTTCCGCTATCGATGATGACGCAATGGACATCACTGGAAATGCAGCCTCTTCTAGCACTGCCGAGCCCAACGTGTCATTACCTTCGTTTTGTTCTGTTCAGCCTCCAAAGTCTCTCGTCCAGCATCCAAGAACAATTATGTTGGCGCTGAAGAGCTGAAATCTTTCATTTCCCAAGCTGGCAATAATATCGTGCTTAATATCCCAGCCAGCTCTCCAGCTGGCGCAGCTTTTACTGAGAATCTTGCAAAAGGCGTTCATTTCGAAGCCCTTCCGGACACTCCTTTGCGAGTATATGCAGATGCCATTGCACAGCGGTTCCCATCTGAATCTATTCCGCAAATGTATCGTAGAGGACGACTTGTGGTTGCTTATCTGGCCACTGCTGAAATGGCGAAATCTCTCCTAACATCTGGTCTCACCATTGGTGATAGACATCTTTCTGCAGAACCAGTGGGCCAAAGACCCATTAACGTTTCTTTCTATCCGGTCCCGTTGGAAGTGACAGATCTCATGCTGTATGCTGTCTTATCTTCGGTTGGTCGGGTAGTTGGAGGCATACAAACGCATCTTGCTGCCCGAAACGACCCATTACGTGATCCACGACATGCGTCGATCCACGGTGCTCGCCGTGTTGCGAGGGTCATATTTCCATCACAAGAAGCAATCGAACGGCTTCCAACACACTTCACTGTTCGGTGCGAAGATCAGGTCATGCAAATAAACTTCCTGACGGAATTCCATTGTAGTCAATGTCACCAGGTTGGTCACTACTATAAGCAGTGTCCAGTTGCTCCACCAAAGTCTGTTTCGCCCGTCTATCAAGATCCGACGCCTTCTCATCAAGATCCTAGTAGCGCTTCGTTACCGACGGTGGTTCCTGCGAACAACCTACCTTCGGTAGCAACCTCTACGCCAATTGTTGTCCCACCTTCTTTCTGCGAGGAACACTACCCAGTTTTACAATCTTCAGAATCTTTTCGTGTTCCTGCGGACCCTACAGCAGTTGCTGAGTCCGTTGCGACTGACCAGTCTGACACCGAGACCTCGACCGCTGACGACACTGGCTATCAAAGCGTCAGCGACCAAGCGATGAGTGATGGGACGGAGGGCTATCTCCGGACTCGTTCTGACAAAAGGGATGCCAAACCTCCTCGCGGCTCTACGAAACGACGGCGACAATCTGGCCACTCTACACAAACCTCTCCGACTAAGACTGGATCACCTGCTTCGGGTCGCCCTGTCAAGTCTTCCAAGCCAGTTATCTACCTCCTGCCCCTTGAGAAATTTTCCGCACGCCTACGCATGAATGTGGTTCCGGACACTCCTCTCGCTTATAACGAATTGCACGACTTTGCTTGTGCCAAGACTCTTCTTCCTAATTTACCCACCTATGTCAACCGATTTGAAGGTCGCTACCCAGCAGTTGAGAATCAACTGGCACAACTGTTAACTCTCTACAATACTATCAAGAGTCCATCTGCCGAGGATGCTGCCACTCAGAAGTGCATCCAACGGCGGTACAACAATTTCCGTTCCCATTTGGAAAAGATTGTCACTGCTACTAGAGACATGGCACTTTCACTGTGACTTCCTTGAATTGTCGCGGGTTCGCGACACCAGTGTTGAACTCCCTCGTTTATGAGGACATCACCTATGGAGACGCTGGGCATACACCTTTTACCACTCTTATCGCCTCTCGCGGTATGGTGTTATAGCTGTAGGTGTGCGCCAGCGGTTTTTGACTCAGCTGACTTCTATTTCTGTCACAAATTTACACCTTGATTTTCTTCAGTGTTTTACCTTTTGTGTGCATAATGTTACTTTTCATATCTTTAATGTATATATTCCCACTGATGAAATACATGTTGCTCATCTTTTCAGTAATATTCGTGCAGCGATTGCAGCGATTCCTCCCGGGGATTATTTCGTTCTTGCGGGAGATTTTAACTGCACGCTGCAGCCTTCTCTTGACAGGAATTCGTCTTTTGGCGAATACCGCATGAATTTAGTTTCACAGCTGACTCAGCTCCTTGATGATTTTCATCTTGTCGATTCCTTCAGACGGCTAAATCCTGATTCCATTTCCTTTACGTGGTGTAATCCGCCGACGTTCGGTTCTACTGCTGCGCGGTTGGACCGAATATATGTTTCTGCTTCCTTACTCCCTGCTATCACTGCTGCTCGACATTCACCTACTGTTTCTTCCGACCATTCTGCCGTTTCACTATCAATTTGCGTCTCTCCTACACCTTCATCTACGCGTCGTCATTGGACGTTTGATGACACTCTCTTACAAGACCGTTCCTTTTGTGAGGAAGTTGAGAAGTTCCTTTCTGATCGAAAGCTGCTGCTCACAACGACCCCAAGCGCCTTGCGTTTGTGGCTTGATGTCAAACGGGATCTTCTCTTGCTCGTTCGTCAACTCTCCTTTACTATTTCCACCACTCGCTCGATGGAGGTGAGTAACCTACGAGGACTCCTCTCCGCGACGCCAATGTCTTACCCGCACTACGCCTCCGTCCGTGTTAAACTTCATGCCTGCCTCGAACCGTTTGCTCAGCAAGTAGTCCGTCGTCTTCGGCTTCTACGTATTTCACCATCGACGCATTCTTTCGAAGTTCTTTCGAAGATGGAATCCATGCGACGCACGGCATCTTCCATCAGACATCTCCGATTGCCAGATGGTACTGTTACTGGCAATACAACTCTCATCTGCTCTCATGTCCGTCACTTCTTTCAGCAGAAGTTCCGAGCGGTTGCGCAGGGTTCTTCTTTTTCTTCCTCCTCTTTTCTTTCTTCTCTCCCTCAGGTCCCGTCTTCTCTCTGCGCCCCTCTCATTGCTGATTTTTCTTTGCCTGAATTGAGAGAGGCTTTTGCCTCCCTCAATCTTCACTCTTCCCCGGGACCTGATGGCCTCTCGCTCTCGTTCTATCGGGCCTTTCTTCCGTCACTTCTGCCTTTTCTCTCTGCCGCTTTTTCGTGTGCTCTTTCTTCTCCTGCGCTTCCACCGGAATTTACAGTTGCACATGTCATCCTCCTGCCGAAGAAGGGTGACCTTCTGGACTTGTCGTATTGGCGCCCCATCTCTATTCTCAACCTGGACTACAAATTCTTCACTAAACTCCTTTCTCGCTGCCTAAATTCTGTTCTTCCGTTCCTCATATCCCCCGAACAGACATATACCGTGCCTGGTCGTTCTATTTCTAACAATATCTCCTTTCTTCATAACCTTTCCTTTCTTGCACTAAAACATTCCGAACCCTTAGCTTTGTTTAATCTTGACCAGAAATCCGCTTTTGATAACGTCTCTCACGCTTACCTTTCTGCCGTATTAACTCACTATGGTTTTCCTCCCGCTTTTGTTTCTCTCATCCTTAGCCTCTACCGGGGCGCCCATTTGCACGTTCGGACGGCCACATTTTTGACGGCACCGATTCCCTTTCCATCTGGCATCAGACAACGTTGTTCATTATCAGGACAACTCTTTGCTCTCTCCTTTGAGCCCTTTTTGATTGCAAGTCGGGCGTCTCTCTTACCTGCGGTAGGACCGATTGTCTCTAGTACTCGGCACCACCGTTTCCTTGTATCTGCTTACGCAGATGATGTTATCTTTTGTCTTCGCAGCGATGACCAATTTGATACTCTTTTTGCCACTTATGAACAGTATGCTGCTCTCTCTAGTGCTGCCCTGAATATTCCGAAAAGTGCTGGCCTGTGGTGTGGTTCTTGGAGAGGCCGCACTGACTTACCCTGGGGAACAGTGAGGTCCTCCTCGACCCAAAAATTTCTTGGAGCTCATTTTGGATTGTGGGAACTTCTGTACCTTTATCGTAGTATATGCTTTTGTTGTGTTTTACATGTTCCCTTCTTTTTGTGCACTGCGTTGTACAGCCATGTTCTTGTAAATATATTTACCTGTTGTTTTGTGCTCTGCTTTCACTCTGCACGTCATCACATGCTTTATTAATTAATCATTACTTTTGCTTGTGCATCATCTTCCTCAAGCATGTATCGTTCCTTATTACTGATTTTAACATTTTGTCATCCTTAGTTGACAGCCGTATCACATTCACCTGTAATATTTCATCAGTATCGCTCATTGTTTTGTTGTTTATTTTGCCATATGTGGTACGCCTGTATTCCCTATGTTTTTGCCAATAAAGTATATTTTGAAATAACTACGCAGCGTGTTGTTGCTCCGCGATTTTCTTCTGATTTGGGTGTGTTATTGGACTCTTCGCTCCTTAATTTCACGTTCACCTTAAGTATAAAGGTATCGTCTTTCATTTTGCTTCGTTTCGAGCGCGGTGAGTGCCTATTTTGTTGTATTTCATCTTATTTACGTTTGGCCGAGCTGGCCAAGCTCGTTACTGGGCGCTGCCATTAAAGATGGCGACTTCCGGTAGGGATAGTGATAGCCCTAATCTCGTTCCCATTTGGAAAAGATTGTCACTGCCACTAGAGACATGGCACTTTCACTGTGACTTCCTTGGACTGTCGCGGGTTCGCGACACCAGTGTTGAACTCCCTCGTTTTTGAGGGCATCACCTATGGAGAAGCTGGCCGTACACCTTTTACCACTCGTATCGCCTTTTGCGGTATGGTGGTATAGCTGTAGGTGTGCGCCAGCGGTTTTTGACTGAGCTGACTTCTATTTCTGTCACAAATTTACACCTTGATTTTTTTCAGTGTTTTACCTTTTGTGTGCATAATGTTACTTTTCATATCTTTAATGTGTATATTCCCACTAATAAAATATATGTTGCTCATCTTTTCAGTAATATTCGTACAGCGATTGCAGCGATTCCTCCCGGGGATTATTTCGTTCTTGGAGGGGATTTTAACTGCACGCTGCAGCCTTCTCTTGACAGAAATTCGTCTTTTGGCGAATACCGCATGAATTTATTTTCACAGCTGACTCAGCTCCTTGATGATTTTCATCTTGTCGATTCCTTCAGACGGCTAAATCCTGATTCCATTTCCTTTACGTGGTGTAATCCGCCGACGTTCGGTTCTACTGCTGCGCGGTTGTACCGAATATATGTTTCTGCTTCCTTACTCCCTGCTATCACTGCTGGTCGACATTCACCTACTGTTTCTTCCGACCATTCTGCCGTTTCACTATCAATTTGCGTCTCTCCTGCACCTTCATCTACGCGTCGTCATTGGACGTTTGATGACACTCTCTTACAAGACCGTTCCTTTTGTGAGGAAGTTGAGAAGTACCTTTCTCATCGAAAGCTGCTGCTCACAACGACCCCAAGCGCCTTGCGTTTGTGGTTTGATGTCAAACGGGATCTTCTCTTGCTCGTTCGCCAACTCTCCTTTACTATTCCCACCACTCGGTCGATGGAGGTAAGTAACCTACGAGGACTCCTCTCCGCGACGCTAATGTCTGACCCGCACTATGCCTCCGTCCGTGATGAACTTCATGCCTGCCTCGAACCGTTTGCTCAGCAAGCAGTTCGTCGTCTTCCGCTCCTACGTATTTCACCATCGACGCATTCTTTCGAAGTCCTTTCGAAGATGGAATCCACGCGACGCACGTCATCTTCCATCAGGCATCTCCGATTGCCTGATGGCACTGTTACTGGCAATACAACTCTCATCTGCTCTCATGTCTGTCACTTCTTTCAGGAGAAGTTCCAAACGCTTGCGCAGGGATCTTTTTCTTCTTCCTCTTTTCTTTCTTCTGTCCCTCAGGGCCCGTCTTCTCCCTGCGCCCCTCTCATTGCTGATTTTTCTTTACCTGAATTGAGAGAGGATTTTGCCTGCCTCAATCTTCAGTCTTCTCCGGGACCTAATGGCCTCCCGCTCTCGTTCTATCGGGCCTTTCTTCCGTCACTCCTACCTCTTCTCTCTGCCGCTTTTTCGTGTGCTCTTTCTTCTCCTGCGCTTCCGCCGGAATTTGCAGTTGCACATGTCATCCTACTGCCGAAGAAGGGTGACCTTCTGGACTTGTCGAATTGGGGCCCCATCTCCATTCTCAACCTGGATTACAAATTCTTCACTAAAAATCTCGCCACCTAAATTCTGTTCTTCCGTTCCTCATATCCCCCAACCAGACATATACCGTGCCTAGTCGTTCTATTTCTAACAACATCTCCTTTCTTCATAACCTTTTCTTTCTTGCACTAAAACATTCCGAACCCCTAGCTTTGTTTAATCTTGACCAGAAATCCGCTTTTTATAACGTCTTTCACACTTACCTTTCTGCCGTATTAACTCACTTTATTTTTCCTCCCGCTTTTGTTTCTCTCATCCTTAGACTCTACCGGGGCGCCCATTTGCACGTTCGGACGGCCACATTTTTGACGGCACCGATTCCCTTTCGATCTGGCATCAGACAACGTTGTTCATTATCAGGAAAACTCTTTGCTCTCTCCTTTGAGCCCTTTTTGATTGCAAGTCGGGCGTCTCTCTTACCTGCGGTAGGACCGATTGTCTCTAGTACTCGGCACCACCGTTTCCTTGTATCTGCTTACGCAGATGATGTTACCTTTTGTCTTCGCAGCGATGACCAATTTGATACTCTTCTTGCCACTTATGAACAGTATGCTGCTCTCTCTAGTGCTGCCCTGAATATTCCGAAAAGTGCTGGCCTGTGGTGTGGTTCTTGGAGAGGCCGCACTGACTTACCCTGGGGAGCAGTGAGGTCCTCCTCGACCCAAAAATTTCTTGGAGCTCATTTTGGACACTCCTTTACCGCAAGCAACGTCACTTGGCAAGCTCTCCGCCCACGACTTCATCGCACGGCTGGATTTTGGCGATTTACGTTTTCTTTTTCCTCTTACTTTCAACGTGCTCAAATTGTTCATCGATATCTTCTCTCCCAATGCTTCTATCCCTGGGATTCCTGTGTGTTTAAATCGCATCATTTCTGTGCCATCAATAGTATTTTCACTTCAGTGATATGGTCATCTAGACATTGGATTTCTGCTGCCACGCTTTCTCTGCCAACATCATCTGGTGGTCTTCATTTCCCGGATGTCAGAACATATTATCGAGCTCACCGAATCGTCTCCTTCATTCGTCTTCTCCTTTCGCCCTCCCCTGCACTTTCTTCTACCCTGAATACTCTTATTTCTCTCATGTTTCATCCTTCACTTTCCTCCTTTTTCTTCAGATGGATTCATCTCCTTCTACTTCTAAACGACTCCCACCACTTCTTATCGACGCTCTATCGGTATTTTATTCTCTCCCGCTACTCCGTGCTCCTCCCTCTACCACCCTGGACCTGCTTGCAGAACCTCTTTTCTTTTCCACTCAGATTCATCCACCCGATCAACCATACTTTCTTTTCCCCCTTGGTTCCGCTCAGGAATTCTCACTGTCGAAGCTTTATTAACTTCCGATTTGACCTGGAAACCATTCTCTTCTCTTTTCCCTGACCCTTCTTCCACCTTGGAAGAGGAGTATGACCTTCTTTGCTCCGCTCTCCGTACCCTCTTCCCACTTCTGGTTTCTGACACTGGCCTTATTTCTGTCTCTGGACCGAGCCTCTCTCTTCCTTTTTTCCATATCTTTCGGGACTCTGTTGCTCCCATTTCTTCTTTTCCCACTGCCTCTATCTATGCACTCCTCCGTGCTCCCCTCACTTCTCCGCATGGTCTTCCTGATGCTTCTCCTTCTCTTCTGCTGCCTATCTGGTCTGCCTCTTTCTCTCCCCTTTCTACCCCGTTAGAGCGAAACATCCACTGGCGGTTTCTTCACCGCCGCCTTCCTGTTCCTTCTTCTCTCTTTCACATGTCTATTTCTTCTACTTCTCTCTGCTGCTTTTGTGGTGTTGAAGGTGATGTTCCTCATGTCTACTGTCACTGTCCCGTTCTCCTTCCACTTCTCAATACTGCCTTTCGTCTTGTAGGTACCATTTGCTCCAGAGACATCCCTTTTCAAGCGTACGAGTGGCTATTGCTTACCAAACATCCCCCGGCTATTTTGCCGGATGCTTGTGCCTATCTCATCGTAATTGTCAAGCATGTCGTTTTTCTTTATCATCAATCTCTCCGCTCTCCTGCTACCGCACCTAGTATTCTATCTGCTGGCGCGGCCTTACGGTCGATTTTTAGGAATCGCCTCGTGTCTCGACTACGCCTGGAGAACTTCCCTGCTTCCACATCACAATCTCAAGCCTCTTTCCGGTCTACCTGGGCGCAAGGGACCGGATGGTTTAAAATCACTGGATCTTCCATTGATTTTTCTTCTGATTGGTTTGTTTTTTCCCAGCTTCGACCTACTGAATGCATCGGCTGAGATCTTGGGCATTTTTTTCACATTCTTTGATATCTTGTTTATTGTACTTCCCTCATCGCATTGTGCCTTCTGGGCTTTAAGATTTTGTTTGTGTTTAAGGCTAGTAGACTCTTAGACCCTTGATGTTTTTTTCTTGTTGCCTTTTGCACCGGAGCGTGTGGTGTTTGATATATCTGGGTGTTCTACTTGGGCTGCCCCGGGTATCTATGTCTCTTTTTGTTTTGTGTTGTTTCAATTGTGTTTTGTCTTGCACGGCAGAGTTTTTTCTGTTCGTACCTATGATTTTGTATACAAGTTCCTCGATTTCTTGCTCGACCCAAGTCATTGTTTTTTTGGACCGATGCAATACTACACGGCTTTCTGTTTGTATTTTGTGTATCCTTGTGTTTCACTTGGGGAGTTTGCCCAAGTTTCCACTATGTTCTGTAATACTCATCATGTTTTTGTCACATATCGTGTGGGAACTTCTGTACCTTTATCGTAGTATATGCTTTTGTTGTGTTTTACATGTTCCCTTCTTTTCGTGCACTGCGTTGTACAGCCATATTCTTGTAAATATATTTACCTATTGTTTTGTGCTCTGCTCTTACTGTGCAAGTCATCGCATGCTGTAATATCCTAATCATTACTATTGCTTGTGCAACATCTTCCTCAAGCATGTATTGTTCCTTATTAGTGATTTTAACATTTTGTCATCCTTAGTTGACTGCCGTATCACATTCACCTGTAATATTTCATCAGTATCGCTCATTGTTTTTTCGTTTATTTTGCCATATATGGTACGCCTGTATTCCCTATGTTTTTGCCAATAAAGTATATTTTGAAATAACTGCTATAATATATATAGCCAGTGCCGTTAATGCCCACCAGATGGAGACGTCGCAGTAGCTGAACCCATCTTACGGATTTATGATGTCGGAAGCTGCCGCCCCGGTGGCGCAGTGGTCTAAGGCGTTGGCCTATGATCATTCGTCCGTAAGGGGTCCGGGTTCGAATCCCGGTGAGGCATGGATGTTGTGTTTGTCTTACGGCACTGGCTCTCTCCCTTCCCTGGAGCCAGTGACCCTTAATTAGGGACGGGCGACTGCTTATAGCCCATGGAGTTGCTCACGGTGGTCGTTAAACCTCCAATCAAAAAAAAAAAAAAAAAAAATGTCGGAAGCTGACTTAAAACTACACATAGCACAGTGGATTGTTGCCCACCGTAATATAAATGTAACGCAATCGGCTAGATATCGAGAGTTCTGTGATTCAATTCCACAGCGGCGGCGGTAAAACAATTTTTCGGTTGCTGTGTGTTTCTGCAACGTGGAAAGAGCGATGTATTTATTTATTTAATTAATGCCTGTTTACCGCCAGCAAAGAGAGGAATGATGACACTGCCTTTGTTCTTATCACACGACGACAAGTTCAGATAGGCTTTCTAATAAGTTGTAACTTGTTAACTTCGGAGTGACGAGAGCAAATCTACAGAACTCTCAAGAACATTTGAACATTGTATGTGTATTAAGTGCTTTTAAGGAAAACCAAACAAACATGGTTTTGTTACTTTCAGTTGTGACGTACTACTTAGGTAAAGCACGTGTCAAGACGACAAATCTGCAGCGATGCATTCTATCTGTGTAGCTTAGTTGGGAAAGCAACTTATTCCGGATTGGGAATACCCGTCACTGACAAACTTGTATTCTTACACTGTAAGAAAGCAGTTACTGTGATGTTTTAAAAGTAACTTAACGCTACTTTTTGGCGAATGTAGTGCGTTTTCAATTAAATTAGGGTTTTTCTTATTGGTAATGAAAATTTGGCTTTGTGCTATGTAACATATTTAATGGGATTGCGTATTTCGTGACTACAAGACTTAAATGAGAAGTTTGGCTGTTCACAGTTATTGCTTTGTAGCTTCGAGTAGCGAATCTTGTGATGGTTAGATTCAAATTAATCGGAAACTTGAAACTTGGTCTTTCTGGGTTGTGTAGTGGTTAGCATACTCGGGCGCTATCCGGGAGACGCGAGTTCGATTCCCGCTCCAGGACGAATAAATTTTCAAGTTTTCGGATATTATCTGACTTAATATCCATGTCGTATATACACCAATAAAGGGATTCACATCTTCCAACTTTTTATTGTACAGTGGTGTAAAACCGTATTTCATTCATTGATATTCTGCGCCTCTGGGAAAACACGGGAATGAATTCTAAATCCCCAGATTCCCTATATATGAATGTCGGTTGCTTCGACTAACGAATACTATGAATGGTTATATTCAAATTAAACGGAAACTTGAAACTTGGTCGTTCTGTGTAGTGTAGTTGCTAGCATAATCGGGCGCTATCTGGGAGACGCGAGTTCGATTCCCGCTCCAGGACGAAAAAATGTTCAAGTTTTCGGATATTATCTGACTTAATATCCATGTTATATTTACACTAAAAAACGGATTCACATCTTCCAAATTTGTATTGTACAATGGTGTTATCCCGTATTTCATCCATTAAAAAATAACTAATATTGAAAAGGAATCAGTAATCGAGAACAAAAATAACAATTTCCTGATGCTGAGCATTTTATACTCAAAAGCTATGTGGATATGAAAGCAATCTGAATTAATTTATTTGCAATAAAAAGTTTATCGTTACGTGTGATGATAATATTTGTTTAAAGCTGGACAACGTTTCCTATTGCATCATTCTGCTACGTCCCTTTTGGAAAATGGCGAAACAGGGCTGTTGCTTACTCTATATATAAACCAATGAAATATATATTTTATGCATGATAAATCCTAAAATGCATAATTCTGAAAGGATTGAAGAAACTGGATTTGAGTTATATTTTGAAGATCACAGGACTCGACGTATGCTGAGAAGACAGCTATGAAATATTCCATATATTTTTTTTTCTCAGTCATCTTGGCACTTTGCTCACAAAAGTGTTGTTCTGCCTAAGTCGGAAAATTTCGTGAACATAGTTTTCTACTTTTTACTTTTGGATTGAGGCAGTGGAATGTCAAAGCGAAGAAAAGAGACTGAGAAAGTACTCAGAAGTTTGGGAGAAAAAACGAGAACAAACTGTCGCATTTACAGAAAGCAGTTTTAGAAACTGCATTTGTGAGAACTACGAAAGACCTAAAAGCTAAATGCGTCAACAAACACTGTACGACGACACGTCGGTGATTTCATCATGTTCCTAGAATATTACAGAATTTATTTTTCTGTATACTGATTCAGCGCGCAACGGAATATGTCATAACATGACGCATCCTATATGCAATATTCAATGCCGGTTAGCAAAAGGTCATCTTGTTTTGTAAGGGCATAATAAACATACACATAGCTGAATATAAAAGTGTATGCACAATGAACATTTTCGGCGTACAGTATTACTGCGCCAACGCATGAGTACGGAAAGACAAAAATATTCATGGATAGTGGTAAATGTGCGTTTCCGATATGCAGTAAATTATTTTCTTTACTTTTAATAGGAATACGTAATGCCTAATAAATATACAGTTACGTTTCTTTATCCATCGCAGCACAGCCTGTATTCCGGTGCTCTTTTGAAGAAATTTTGGGTTTCGCTTTTACGTCTTCCCTACACTGTAAAACACAAGAAAAATGACACCGAATTCTCGGTTGTACTGAGCACGTCCTTTGAATCCTTTTTGAAGCGAATTAAATTTGTTAAAGTTATTCAAAATCAATGGAACTGGTTAGGAAAACAATTAACCGGGTTTCTTCAATTAATAAAACATCCAGAAACAGAAAAAGCTACTTACTTCCACCAACGGCTAAAATGCATACTACGTGAATTAGCAAATGACGCACAGAAAGTTTCTAACACAAAAGAATGTATCAGAGACAAAGGCATTTTCAAATCGATCAGTTAAAAGCCGAAATGTTTATGTAGAAGGAAACATGATATGCCTCAACGTCTTCTAGCGAAACAATTTTGCATGATGGAGAAGTTGAAAATAGGCGAAAAATATTCTTCATGGATAAAGCTATGCTAAGGAAAAATAACTTTTCAAATACATCTTCTGGAGGCAGAGACAACGAGAAAAAGGTACCTTAATAGACTTTCATGAATTGCTTGGGAGTCTCAACTCTCTGGATGCTGACTTTGTTGTGGGTTTCCGTTCCATGCTTTTCGGGTTGAAAAAACATAAAATTAAGACTTTGTTTCGAGTATTTCAGTGGTGTGTGTTTAATTTCGAACACAGTCATATTTTAGTTGGCGACCTTCTTAAATTTAATTTTTCTTCTTTTCTATTAAAAACCTCCGATACACAACACGAGAAGAAATATTGTGTGATGAATTTCTGTCATAGGATTTTTGATCACCTTGGTCTTAATAATATTTTTTAAGACGTTTTAGTCTCTTTCCCCTTCGAGATGTAGTGAAATTAGTGCTTTCTTATCGCTACGATAGGCAACTTGGTCTCTTACTGTTTTAACTACCGGAAAACCCTTGCCAGCCTTGCTACTTCTCCTGAGGTGGATAATGATCAGTGTTTGTATCATCTTGACATGTTTGGGAAATTCACTGGCGTACAGAAATTAAGGACGAGACGGTTTTTCGAGTGTAATGTCGTGCAGAAGTGCTCCACATCGACTCAAATTATACCATAAGATCCCCAAGATGTAAGAATATGGAACAAGTTAGCAAAACCGTCTAAACAAGGAATCCAAAGAATATAACGGCACTTTATTGAAAAGGTAGCTTCGAGCACAAGTGGGCAGAAGACAGAAACGTCCATGTGACAGGCGGCTGCCAAGAAAAATCCAGTCTTTAGTAGGAGATATGATCACCCCTGACTGCGTTGCAGGATTTACAACGTCTGTACATGCTGAGGACGAGGTTGTCAAGGAACTGTTAAGGCATCGCGGCCCATTCCTTTTGTAGCGCCAATCGCAGCTGCGGAATCGTTGCTGGCGGCTGGTGACGTGCTGCCAAGCGTCGCCCGAGAAGGTCCCACACGGGATCAATTGGATTTAGGTCCGGAGACCTTGCGGGCCAATCCATGCGTCGAATATCTTCACTCTCCAACAGCTCCGCGACAGCCACTGTACGATGAGGTGTAGCGTTGTCGTTCATGAAGAGGAACTCAGGACCCACAGCACCTCTAAACAGTTGCACGTGAGGCAGGAGAACCTCGGTACAATAGCGGACACCAGGGACTGAACCTTCTTGGAAGATGTGGAGGTCAGTACGGCTACCAAGCATCATACCGCCCCAAACGACAACTGCTCCACCTCCAAACCAGTCCCTTTCGATGATTTTGGAGGTGTGATTGCGTGTTCCCTGCTCTCTCCAGATGTGTATACGTCCAGAATCGCTCGTCAGAGTAAATCGGCTCTCATCCGTAAAGAGAACTCCACCCCATTGCTGATGTGTCCAGTTCTTGTGTTCCTGGCACCACAGAAACCGCCGTCTCCGATGAGCAGGCATTAATGGCACACACCGTAGTGCTCATCGTGTGAATAGACCACCTTTGTGCAGCCTTCTGGCCACGGTAAAACGCGATAACGGACGTCCAGTTGTCTGTTACATGTGGCTTGCGATTTCTCCTGCTCTAGCAGCCTCTGCCTTCGTGTCGCACTGAGCGCTGCCTTGGTCAGGTACATTCCAGCTGCCGGAGACGGAGGGCCAAGATTTAGGTTGTGCAGTCCTTTTGGACGGGTTTGGCCATATCTCACCAAGCTGGCCAAGCGGGTTGGTGAGTGTGGGATAGCATTTCCTCTAATCCCGATGGTATAGTTATACTGCTATTGGCGGTCGTCAGATCCCTTTTAGTGGGAACAGGTTGCAATACGAGAAAGCGGAGTTGACATTTGTCAATGAGAGGCTGTGATGTTGCGCATCATACACTGGCGGAAAGTGAAAAAAGAACACCAAGAAGGAATTGGCGGACGATCATGAAATTTATATATGTTAATGGTGTCGAGCTTACGTAGGTGTGATGTTAATCTCGGAACCAGCCGGTGAGCGCTTACGCTACAGCACGGCATATTATGCAAGTTATCGTCGGTAGTATTTAAGGAGTACGGCGAAGTGAATGTAGTCAGTTTTCGGCGTACGGACACGTGCGAAGACCCTGAAGAAGCTGCAATGCCTGGACATGGAATATGTGTACGATTTTAGCAGTTATCGGACTTTGAGCAAGGTCGTCTAATCAGATTCCGCGAGGCCGAGTGGTCGTATCGTCGTATTGTGGAGCGAATTGGACGGGAAATATCGGTGGTGGTACGATGTTGGCGTAGATGGTCCGAGGAACATTCCCACACGAGAAGACGTGGAACCGCGAGTCACAGATATGGACTGATGAGCGGACCGATCGACGCATAAGCAGAGCGGCGTTGTCCAGCAGAACATTAACTGCGACGCAAATCCGAGCTCCTGGATCCAGTAGACGGTTGTGCGAACAATCCGCAACTGTCTACTGGATGCAGGACTACGTGCACGTGTGCCTCTGGCATGTGTACCTCTGACTCCAGCCCACCATCAGGAACTGCTGCAGTGGTGTCGCCAACGTCTGCACTGGAGAACGCAATGGCGGTCTGTCGTGGTCAGTGAGGAAAGCAGATTCTGCTTGGGAGCCTCCGATGGCCGTATGCGTGTTCGCAGATGCACAGGGGTGCGTCTCCACCCTTCTTGCATCCGCCAGCGACACACAGGGCCTACACCTGGTCTCCTGGTGAGGGGAGCGATCAGCTATCACTCCCGTACACAACTAGTGTTTTTACCGGGTACGTTAAACTGCACCTCCTACATCAACAACATCATTCAGCCCGTTGTTGTGCCATTTGTAAAGTCGGTCCATCATGGTGTTGTCCAGCCATATAATGCACGTCCACACACGGCACGTGCAACGCAACATGCACTTCAGGGTGTGAGACAACTTCCATGGCCTGCACGTTCACCGGATTTGTCCCCCATTGAGCACGTGTGGGATTTTATGGGACAACGACTTATCCGGTCTCCACGGCCAGCCACGACCATCCCCGATTTACACGTCCAGGTTGAGGATGCTTGGAACTCAATACCCCAAACTTACATCCAACATCTGTACGACAGACTCCATGCCAGAATTGCACAGTGCGACGCAGTTCATGGCGGTTCAACCTCGTACTAACCATGTTACCTGGAAATGTTATTTTTCAGTTTACCAGCAAATACAGCTGTATTTCGCCGTAATGTTTTGATCACGTTATCCTCTTTATTCCGTTATTATGCTGTATAAATTTCGATGGTATCAGAAGTCTCCTTCTTGCTGTTTGTTTTTCAGTTTGCGCCATGTGGGATGTAAGGTCAGGTGATGCGTAACATCACAGCCTCTCCTTGACATATGTCAACCCCGCCTTCTCGTGGTACATCACGTTCCCACTAAAGGGGCTCTGACGACCGCCAATAGCGGTATAACTATACCATCGGGATTAGAGGAAATGCTATCCCACACTCACCAACCCGCTTGGCCAGCGTGGTGAGTTATGGCCAACCCCCCCCCCAAAATGACTCCACAACTTAAATCTTGGCCCTCAGTCTCCGGCAGCTGGAATGTACCTGGCCAAGGCAGCGGCCAGTGCGACATGAAGGCAGAGGGTGCTAAGAATCCCCGGAGGACCGGACTAGGCTGCCATCTGATGCTGACCTTGGCTACGTACAACGGACGCTCCCTATCTTCTGATTCAAGGCTTCTTGAATTGGAAGAGGAACTACAAAGGATCAAGTGGGACATCGTCGTTCTAAGTGAGGTAAGGAGAAAAGGAGAAGATCTCACTGAACTGAAAAGTGGACATCTCTTCTACTGTCGTGGGACAGATACTGGCAGAACTAGTGGTGTTGGATTTATAATAAACAAGAAACTGAAGGATAAAGTGGTAGAAGTTGAAAGTTCCTCTGACAGAGCTGCACGACTCGTTATCCAACTCTCGAGAAGATACCAGGCTCAGATTATTCAAACTTATGCACCCACCACAAGTCATGCTGAAGAAGAAATTGAAGAATTTTATGAGGAAATTCGTGATCTAAATAATAAAGGTAAGCAGCACTTGAAGATAATTATGGGAGATTTCAATGCAAAAATAGGGCAACGGCAACAGAATGAAACTTCAGTAGGTAAATTCGGTCACGGCAACAGAAACCAGCGTGGAAATACTCTCGTAGAGTTTGCAGAGGCAGAAGGGTTTTTCATCTTGAACTCCTTCTTCAAGAAAAAGCCACACAGGAAATGGACATGGAGACATCCAAATGGGACGACAAGTGAAATTGATTATATTATGTGTAACAAAAAATTCGTCATAGAAGACTGCAGTGTGCTAAACAAGTTCAACACAGGCAGTGACCATAGATTGGTGAGATGTAAGATGCACCTCAACACTAAACTCGAACGTAGCAAGCTCATAAGACAAACAAAATGTATTGACATAACCAACCTTAAAAAACACCATAATACCTTCAAATTGGAACTGAAGAACAGATTCTCTGCTTTAGAAGGCCTAACATCGGAAGAAGTGGATATTTCTGAAGTTAACAGAAAAGTAACCAAAGCTCTTATGGAAACAGCAACAAAATTAGCTGTGTCTAAGAACAAATTGCATGTGAACAAATTATCAGGAAAAACCAAAATGTTGTTGCAAAAAAGAAGAGTGATGAGGACAACTAAAGAAGATGTGACTTCCAAAGTGGAATATATATAGAGCTATGCAAAACAGTACGAAAAAGTATCACTGAAGACGTAAGGAAATTCAACTGTGAACTAGTAAGGAAAGCAATTGAAAACAACCAAAGCCTAAAGATAGCAAAAGGACATCTCAGTAAGGGGAAAAAAACAGATTATGGCACTGAGAAAAGAAGATGGTTCTGTAACAAGAAATAGAGGCGAAATTTTGACAAGAGTGAAAGATTTCTACTCCAAATTATATGAAAGGGATGATGCATGTACTTCCAGACATCATGAAAGGTACCAGTACCACAGTTCTTCCAGTCCTTCCAGCAGACGTTGCACATGCAATCAAGAACATGAAGCGGGGAAAAGCTCCAGGAGAAGATGGAATTACTGTAGACACCATACAAGAAGCAAGTGGAGAAATCGAAACAGTACTCCCCCAAATTTTCACTCGATGCCTTAATGAAGGGAAAATTCCTGAGGATTGCAACAACGCTAAAATTATCTTGCTACATAAAAAAGGTGACATTGAGGATCTCAGGGACTACAGACCTATCAGCCTCCTATCAGTGGTTTATAAAATCTTCAGTAAAGTTCTTTCACACCGCTTGAAGGTGACACTGGACATGGCTCAACCGAGAGAACAAGCTGGATTCAGGAGTGGCTACAGCACAATAGATCATATCCACGTACTGAGAGAACTAATTGAAAGAGCGAGGGAATATGAGCTTCCATAGTCCATGGCTTTTATCGATTATGAAAAAGCCTTTGATTCGGTGAAACCATCAGCAGTTGCAATGGCTCTGAAATCCTGCGGAATTGAAGATGCATACATTAATATTATTAATAACATCTATGGAAATGCAAGTGCAAAGATTCGGCTGTTTGAAAGTACAACACACATAAAAATTGGAAAAGGAGTGAGACAAGGTGACACCATATCTCCGAAGCTCTTTAGTGCCTCATTGGAAAATGTCTTTCAATCACTGAACTGGGAAAACAAAGGGATAAAGATTAATGGAGATTATCTAACCCACCTTCGTTTTGCTGATGACATAGTCATTTTTGCAACTACCCCATCAGAGCTACTGAGTATGATCCAGGAACTTGCTGACAAGAGTAAAGAAGTGGGATTAAAAATGAACTTTCAGAAGACAAAAGTGATGTACAATGCTTTTACAAGAAATGAAGATTTATCGATTGATGGAGAAAAGCTGGAGATAACAGACACGTATGTTTATCTTGGACAGCAGATATCAAGTGAGGGTCACATTGGTGAAGAAATTAATTGGCGTACAAAACTTGCCTGGAGAGCTTTTGGAAGAAACAGCATAATTTTCAAGAGCAATATGCCATTATGTCTTAAAAGAAAAGTGTTTGATCAATGCATCCTTCCAGTGCTTACGTATGGTGCAGAGACGTGGACCTTAGCTAAAAGAGACATACAAAGGCTGCAGACAACTCAAAGAAGCTTGAAGAGGTGCATGCTTGGTGTAACCAGGAGAGATAAGAAGAGGAACACGTGGATCCGAAAAATGACAAGTGTGGAAGACATCATGATCAGAGTTAAATCCCTGAAATGGCAATGGGCTGGACATACTGCCAGAAGAACAGACCATCGATGGACAGCCGAAATTTCAGATTGGATTCCAAGGGACAGGAAAAGACCCAGAAGAAGACCACATGGAAGATGGGTGGATGAAATTCGAAAGTATGCGGGAGTGACATGGAGGAGACTGGCACAAGGCAGACCGTTGTGGAGGAAACTTGGGGAGACCTTCGTCCAGCAGTGGATTGATAATGGTTGACAATGATGATGATGATGATGATGATGATGATATATATGTACAACTGCAAAGCGCTGCCTGGTGGGTCCCTGACGGCTGAAGCTGCATTCAGGACACAGATTTACACGCTTAAGTCACACACACTTTTTAGCTTGGTATATTTTTCATTTAACCGTGACCAACCCCCGTCCCCCATATATATATATATATATATATATATATGTAACTGCAGTGAGTTACATAATCCAGCTGTCGACATATATCCACCAATTTACGTCGAGCTGCAAAAAATACTTCCCGGTGTGGCATTTTCAACGTCGAACAGGTAATTCATTAACGAAACGTTCAGCCGTGTAGGTTATGTAACACTTGCGCAACTTATTCGTTTTAATAGAATGAGCACAAGAGACTGATTTCAGTAAGTATTTGCAAGTCATCTGTAATATCGTAGGCTAAGAAAAGCATCCCCATGGACTGTATACTTAGAATCTCGACGAAGTGGATATAGAAGAAATTAAATAATAAAATAAAAATAGTTAAAAATTCACGCGAAATTTGTAACTCTAATGACAGCAATAAACCAAGAGAGTACTTCTCATTGAAGGCAAATGAATAATATTTCTAAAAATCGAAGGAAACGCTTTTCGGATCGGATTCATACCTATCATATTGTATGTAGTTTTTAAAAGGATGAATGTCATTTCTTTTTTATTCCTTTTCTAATTTGGAGAAATTCCATAATGTCATTTGCGGGAGAATAAAAAGCGAAGCCTTAATAAATACGTATAAATAATATTTTATTTCTACATAGAAAAATGTGTAACTAACTAATATTTATCTACAGTAGAATGTACAAAATAAATAGAAATTGCTTCATAAAGCACATTCGAGCTCATTATGAAGCAATTTCTAATTATTCCAAATATAAATGTTTGTCGGCAGAAAAATAAAGAAAATACCACCAAATTATAACGGCATTTATTCTTCATACGAAAATAAACTTCTTTGCGTCTCCTATTATTGTTTTTTCTACAAGGGAATTCCCAGTTTGAGATTAATTTGAGAGAAGTAATCATGATTCAGATATTTAATTTGCTTTGAAAATGAGCAGGCATAAATTAGTTTCGATATTCGAAACCTTCGATTAAAATAATGGATGATGAGTTAGAATTGCGGAATATGTTTTCTGAGATGAGTTTTACTTTTGAGAAATGCGCGGTTTCAAAATTACATGAACTTATCGAACAGTTGTTAAACTCCATTCAATTTGTTTCAAGGCTTGTAACTGTTCTCTTATCGGTAACCTCGATAACACATTCACTTTTCTCACTTATTGTCATTAACTAAAACACAGTAGTTACTTCAGACATTGCATCATTAAATCAGTTGCCTCTTAGAGAAAGATATGCATTGTTTCAAGCTTTTAATCGATAAACATACAACAAATATGGTGTCAGAGAACGAATGGGTGATATTCGAACGTGTTTCCTGAGGTAATATGGAAATTAGGAAAGTACGGCTTTCATCACACGAACAAGTAACTCAAACGGTTTACAGCACTTCATCCTGAATAACCCTTTGCCGCACCTACAATTTCCATCCGGTATTAAAATATCTGTAAAGCTTTGACACACATTTAATATGTGATGCATTTTAGAGCACGGTCAGGTTATATAAAAATGTTACCATTTACCACATTTTAAATAACATGGCACACAAAAAATGTGACTAAAATATAGCTGAGTCTAAAAATGAGACTGGTGGTCGCCTTCGTTCCCCATCGAAAAAAAGAAAGATTATTGGTGTTTAGCCCTTCGAACATAGAGGCCATCGAAAGGTATTGCCCTATTCAATCCATTGGCCAGGAAAAGCTAAGTCAAGAAAGCTCTGGAACCCAATGTGGTGGTGCTCCATCTTGCCATCGAATTCATTTCCTGAATCGTTTCGCGGTTAACGCTGCTAGTGATGTCCACCGCAAGAAAGGGGGACCAATTACGTTGTATGGAACGATAGAGCAGGCATTTAACATTGCTTTAGCTCTTTCCTTTCAGTAATAAAATTTGCACTTCAACATGCTTAAAAACTTCAAACTCTGCATCCAGCTGTTCTATCTGCTTACATTTCCGCTACAGTAAAATGTTGCTTTGTATGAGAGGAAAAGGTTCGTCAGGTACCCATCGTCATCAATCACTTCCTGTAGCACATGACGAGCTTTCAATATATTATCAGTGGTTTCAGTGGACCGTAAAATAGAGCTGAGGCTGGTTTCTTAAGAGTGTTACTGGAGCATTTTATTTCCTATCCGACGTTTCACACTGCAGCGGCATATTCATTCTCTTGAAACGAATATCATAGATTGAAATTTTGCAGTTCATCATCATGATTAGTGTTCTGTCTCTTGACAGGTCCAACGGTAACTCAGCAAGTTATCTTCCTCCAGTTTCCTCTGCCCCTTGTTTCCTCTTTCAATTTCTGATAACTCCCTGCGCCTATTATACCATCAAGCATCATTAGTCTTTTCCTTCGTCTTGGTCGTTTTCCTTTAATTTTCCCTTCTATCATTCTTTCCAATAGGCTGTTTCCTCTTAACACATGTCCTACCCAGTTAAATTTTCTTCTTCTTGAGGTTTTTAGTAAATTCCTTTCTTCTTCAGCTCTTTGCAATACTTCATCATTAGTAATTTTTTCAATCTACTTAATTTTTTCCATTCTTCTCCATAACCACATTTCAAATGCCTCCAACAGTCTAGCTTCTTTCTTCCCAACTCTCCACGTTTCCGCCTGTATAAAGTTATACACCAAATTGTAATGTTTGTGAATATACACTAGTGTGCAAAAATTAAGGACGAAGAGGAGAAATTAGCATAACAGCGGAACCTGCAGGCAGAACGGACCGAAAGACCACTCAGGAGATAGACTAGGGTCCGGAACGGTAGGGCATGCGCATATATTAAGCATGACGTAAGGGGGCGGGAGTGTCGGAAGGGTATAAAGCACACGGCCGGTGTATGCTCAGCAATTCGGTGAAAGCCATTGCACTGTGTACATTGGTTTGAACGACGTCGAGTTGCTGCCACCGTGTGATACGGCCAACAGGCAATCCAGTAGACGACATCTGGATGACTTTACCCGAAGTCGCGTCATTGGGAAGTTGGAAGAAGGTCGAAATGTGACTAGTGTGGCCGAGGAGTTCGGGATCGCTCACATCAGCGTTTCACGAGCTTGGAGAGCATTTCAAACGACAGAAACAGCTGCCCGAGAGTTTAGCAGTGGTCGTCCACGAGCAACCACGGCGGCGGACGACCGGTATATTTTCCTACATTCAAGAAGAGACAGACGGCAGACAGCGGGAGAAATCGCAAGGCACATGCAACAGACAACTGGACGTCCGTTATCGCGTTTTACGGTGGCCAGGAGTCTGCACAAAGGTGGTCTATTTGCGCGACGACCAGTACGGTGTGTGCCATTAACGCAGGCTCATTGGAGACGGCGGTTTTTGTAGTGCCAGGAACACAAGAACTGGACACATCAGCAATGGGGTGGAGTTCTCTTAACGGATGAGAGCATATTTACTCTGACGAGCGATTCTGGACGTATACACATCTGTAGAGAGCAGGGAACACGCAATCACTCCTCCAACATCATTGAAAGGGACCAGTTTGGAGGTGGCGGAATTCTCGTTTGGAGCGGTATCATGCTTGATAGCCGTACTGACCTCCACATCTTCCAAGGAGGTTCAGTCACTGGTGTCCGCTACTGTACCGAGGTTCTCCTGCCTCACGTGCGTCTCTTTAGAGGTGATGTGGTACCTGAGTTCTTCTTCATGAACGACTACGCTACACCTCATCGTACAGTAGCTGTCGCGGAGCTGTTGGAGAGTGAAGATATTCGACGCATGGATTGGCCCGCAAGGTTCCTGGACCTACATCCAATCGAACACGTGTGGGACCTTCTCGGGAGACGCTTGGCAGCACGTCACCGGCCGCCAGCAACGATTCCGCAGCTGCGATTGGCGCTACAAAAGGAATGGTCAGCGATGCCCCAACAGATCCATGACAACCTCGTCCTGAGCATGGACTGACGTTGTAAATCCTGCAACGCAGTCAGGGAGGAACATATCTCCTACCAAAGACTGGATTTTTCTTGTCAGCCGCGTGTTAAATGGACGTTTCTGTCTTCTGTCCAGTTGTGCTCAAAGCTATCTTTTCAATAAAGTGCCTTTGTATTCTTTGGATTCCTTGTTTGGACGGTTTTGCTCCCTTGTTCCGTATTCTTACATCTTGGGGATCTTATGGTATAATTTGAGTCGATGTGGAGCACTTATGCACGACGTTACATTCGAAAAACCGTCTCGTCATTAATTTTTGCACGCTAGTGTAACAGTCTGAACACTACACAAATCAGTTCTTAATAACTGCACTTTTTAGCGAATCAGGTGTCATTCAAATAACTTCACAAAAAGTTACCTACAGCTATTACTTTATTGCTGTTAACAAATACTTAAACAGAAGCGTTCCAACAGAACAGAACACTTAATCGCCGAACGTTAAACTTAATTGATTAGTAGTAAACGTCAGACACAACTTCAATTAACAACGTCCCTTTTACAAATAGCATTAACTTCGACAAACAACACAACACTGCTGCTTCTTAAAATATTGTATATACTGTCGAGTCACATAATTGTGACCACCAGCTAATATCTAGAGTAACCGCCGTGTGTTGCGCGAACAGCAGCTAGACGGGCTGGGAGTGACGCAATAAGGTGCTGGAAGGTGTTCACAGGTATGTGGAGCCATGGTTACTGCAGTGCATCTGACAGCTGCCGGATGGTGTATGGTGGAGGATCCAAAGAGCGAACAAGATAGAGGTGGTAACACAGATGCTCGATTTAGTTTAACTCTCGGGAATTAGGGGCCCCGGGAAGAACTTTGAAATCCTAATCAGGCTCGTTGAACCCCTCTCGGACATTTCTAGTTGTGTGACACGTCACATTGTCGTGCTGGAAGATCCCAATAGCCCCAGGGAAGACAATCAGTATGTATGAGTGTACATGGCCAACAAGGATGGATTCATAACGACTTCGGTTCATAGTGCCTTCCACAGGTATGAGTGTACCTAGGGAATGCCATGAAATTATTCCCCAGACCATAACGCTGACCCCACAAGCTTCTGTTCGTCCAGCAATGGTTGAAGATTGTTTGTTTTCCGATGTTTCTCGCCTTATACACCAACGTCCGTCCGTTCGATGAAGCAGAAAACGTGACTCATAGGAAATCCGATTCATATATAGCGGAATCATTTGCCAATCAGATGAGGTCCAAATCCGATAATGCAGTGCAATTGTAAACCTTTTCAGCCTATGCACCTTCGTTAGCAAAGGTGCAGTGACCATCCGTCTGCATTGAAGCCCCATATGCAGCAGGGTTCGATGAGCTGTCGTTTTAGACACTTTTCCGGTAGCTCTCTGGTTCATTCGTCCAATGAGTAGCTTTAGTAAAGCATGTCGATCGGCTCTCACGCACCTTCGCCAACTAACGTTCACCTCTCACATCAATGGCACGTGGTGCTCCGCAGTTTGCACATCGGTTATTCGCAATGGTGCTATTTCTGCAATCACGATACACTTTAACCACAGCAGCACGCGAACAGTTCACAAACTGCGCTGTTTCAGAAAAACTGCCACACTTGACCCGAAAGCCGATAATCATCCCTTTTTGCAAATTTGATAAATCGCTCCTTTTATTCATGACAACAGCGAATGATATGTTTTCAGAATTCCTACAGCACACCTTATATACCATCCAGGTTAGCTCACGATACGTGCTTTCTCTTATTGGCTACGCGCTGTTGACTTCAAAAGTAGGAGGTGGTCACAATAATGTGACTGGACTACGTATATCGTTCAGTTTTTATCTCAGACATAAACGCCATTCGTTTTGACCTCATGGTGTTGCCAACCATATTCTTGTGAGAGAGAATACATCACGTTAAGTTGGAAAAATGGTAAGGAGAACGAACACAAATGTACATAAAGAAAGAAACTAAGAGGGGAATTTAAATTAGAGTATACGTCAAACAAATAACACTTAATAAGCCTTTTCTTTAAATGTTTATTCATTTTATTAATAAACAATTGTTTCATGTTATAAAATGCATATTTCCTTTATTAATTCCTTCTTTTATTCCCATGTCACATTTTCCATTTTGTTGGGTTATACTACCGAGGTTTTTATATTCTCACTTGCTCTACATTATCTCTACATCTATCATTCACCTCTACATCTATTATTTTGCAGTCATTGTACAAAATAAAACGTCATGAAGGTCTTCAAAAATTAAGGTGAAAATTCATCTTCTTGCACATTAATCAAATAGGATGTTCTTAATCTTATGGCAGTGCTGTTCAACCACAGCCGTATGCGGAACAAAATTTTACGGCCCGCAAATGAACAATAAACTAAATTTAATTTCTGACTGAAAGGACATAGAATCAAATCTGAAATTTTCCATTGTGTCGTACACCAAATAGCATTATGTTGGTCTTTTCTGAGACTATCGAATGCAGTGGAAAACACAATGAAAATAATAAATTTAATTAGTGAAAGAAACCGTCCTCTTTGGAGCATTTTTAGATGAGTTTGATAACGATTACGGTTACTTGCTTCCGAACAATCGAATGCGTTGGCCGAAGGCTGGAAAATGTTTAGTTAGATATTTATCACTTAGGAAAGAACGTTGTCCCTTTTTATTGGAAGAAATAAATATGTGCTACTGATCCAACAAAAAGTATCAGAGGTATCGCGTTGCTTAACTCACTAGTTTTCCTAACTGACATTACGCCGCATTTGAATGCGATAAATATTGCTGTGTCAGGGAATGAACAAAATATCAATAATCTTTACAGTCACATAGCTGGTTTTTGCAGCAAGTTGTCATTGTGAAAATCGAATCTAAAAGGAAACAGGTTGACTCACTTCGAATTCTGTTAGGAGACTTTGGCTGAAATGACAATATTTGTTGGAAGATTTCAATTTTTTCTCAGCTCGACACTCTAATTAAGAATTTTGAGGGCAGGTATTAAATCTTTGATGAATTCAAAGCAAACATGCATGAAACCACAAACCCCATTTATCAAATGGCGTTATGTGCACTTCAATCGGATGAATTTATTAGAGCTTAATCAAATACTGGAGCAGAATTTCTTAACCTTTTTTCCCCCACTGGTAGATAACAAAACAAGAAATTTGGGATTAAATGTTATTTTTAATGTTTGGAATCACTTTAGTGTGCGAGAGGAAATTTTCTGACATGAAATACATAAAGGCAAACACGAGAAAAATGTGAATGACTCTAATCTTGAACAATTACTTCGAATTTCAACGACGAGCATCGAAGTAAACATGCAACAACGTTTAGGGCACTTAAATGATACGCAGTGCTCTCATTAAACGCAAGATTTTTTTAAATTTTAAATTTCAACTGTACAAACATAAATTGAAAGCTTTATTATTTTTGCATCATCTTATATATATTTTAAAAAATGTGGCCCGCCATTTAGTTCTTTTAACACCTTGGCCCGCGTCTCTACAAAAATTTGACAGCAAAAACCTATGAGAATAAAATATATTTATTCGCAAAGCTATTTTTAATTCACTTGTCTTTTCCATCTCTGTACTGTACAGCATACGTAAATGAGCTTCCCGTAGCAACTTCAGTGTCCGTAGCGGGGTTTCCATACTCTGCAGCCACTGAATAATACAGTCCCAAATTCATTCCACTGTGTTCGTGTCAGGTGACATGGATGGGCATGAAATCACGTGTCCTTCGAACCGCGCAGGGCGATACGAGCCGTATGCCACACCGCGTTGTCGTGTTAGAATGCCCCATCTCTGTCTGGAAACACTGTCAGCATAAATGGAAGAACCTGGTCTGCAGTGAGGAACAGGTACTCGGTGGTATTCAGGGGGACATTCCACCGCTAACAGGAGACTAAGAGTGTCTCAGAAAAACAACCCACAAATAATTATACCCCTTCCTATCCCCACAAATGTCCATCTACTCAATGAATTTGGAAACAGATTCATAAAAGAATGCAACTTTCTTTCATCCGTCGTTCATTCACCTTGTTTTCTGGCAAATTCCAGTCGTTATAGCGAATGATATGCTATGCTGAGGGGTGCTGTGCTCATGCGTTTACATCATAGGCAAATAGATTGGAGAGATAACTGCATTGTAGCGGCGGATAGGCTCCTCTGTGATCTATGGTTGCAGCCTATAGTACACTGTGCTAGAATAGTAACCCTTTTATTCCGGACGAATAATATGAAATACGAACGCGAAAGCTTCCCTCCCCGATTATACAGGAGCTTTGACCGTTCAGATGCCAGCATGCGGTTACGCGCTGTGCCTCTTTCTAACTATTCTCGGTGCACTTTATCTTCGACAGGCCGCGAACAGTCGACAAAATTCACCGTTTGTCGGATACTGCCACCTACTGATTTTGTATTCGATAATCATGCCCTTTTAAACTGGGACAATATTCCGTCCCTTATTCATTACAACCACTGTTTCAACTCCATCTAATAATGCACAACTGACAGGTAGCGCTGCGTACGCTCTTGACTTTTACACGTGTAGACCTCCACACCGAAAACGATCCGATAACTGCGGTAGTAATATTTTGACCTTGCTGTGTACATCTGTTCGAAACAGAAAAAAAACCTGCGCAAAGCATAATTGCATATAAAATGCTGATATCGACTGTACTAAACAGTGTGAAGCGTTTTATATAGCAGAGTGTCCCTGTAGAAGTGAATACTTCAAAGTCTTTTCTTGAAGTCTGTTTTCCGTAGAAATACTTCTAAGTCTCATGTAGAAGCATTCTAAAGCACAACCGATACATTTCAGCCATTTACCTATCATTAATAGGAAAACTGAAATTTTCACGAATGCAATTCGCTTATAGTAATCGCATTTAAAATCACAGCAACATTTTTTTATATTTCCATGGAGCGACTACTACTGTGAAACATTATGCCATAACTAGCAACACATAAGGCAAGTCAGTACTTTGCTAAATATTCTATGGCCTGCTGAAAGATGACTTCCATTGGATATAATAATGGATGGAAAAAACCCTGCAATATTCAATTTCATGACTTCCAAATGGGTTAGTTGGTGTATCAAGAAGAGGCATCAAACCAACAGAAATGCCAAGGAGATAGGTGGAGAGTCAAACTAACCGCAAAAGTAAATACCAGAAAGTGAACGACTTTGGATTATTCAGATTTCACAAAACATACTGCATGCTATAATTCTTCGGAAAGAAAATAACTGCGCAAAAAACAATCCATTCTGCCATGAATGTCAAATTGAACGCAGTGAGCGGACTTATTTACTTACTTGCTGTAGACTTTCTCCGGATTATTTTCATTTGATTCAACATTGGAAAACTGAAAGTTGCACAATCCTCAAATACACTACTTATGAAAAATCTTGAAGTTTAAAAATCATGTTGCATGCTACTAGCAAAAAGAAATTAATGCTTTTATGTTCGTTCTAGCGCTACTACTGTGCCCTTTTTAAGAGTAATAAATCTTTCTTTATTGCTCTTAAAAAGGGCACAGTAGTGGTTTAAGAAATGAACATTTTTCATCTTCAGCAATGAAAGTCACTGAAGAATCATCAGCCCAGAAGCCATATCTTCTTGCTTTTAGCTTCATTAGATGACATGGTACCAAAGTGCTTCACCTATTTCTTCTAAAGGACTTTAGTTCAAAACTAAAAAAAGGGGTTTGCACTTTTCTACGATTCTTGCTGGGGAAAAGAAGAAGAAAAACATCTCACTGTTTTTGTCGCATGATGTGGTGAAAGTGTTCACTGGGAATGACACAACTCTGCACCGGGGAGTTCCTTTCGTTTGCTGTGTCCTAATGTTATTTTCATTTCGTACGAACAATGTCCTTCTCTCTCTCTCTCTCTCTCTCTCTCTCTCTCTCTCTCTCTCTATCTATCTATCTATCTATCTATCTGTCTTTCTGTTACACTCTCTCTCTTTCTCCCTCTCCATCTGTCTGACTCTTTCTCCCTTCCTCTGTATCTCTATCTCTTTCTCTCTTTCTATCTCTCTGTCTCTTTCTTTCTTCCTCTATTTCTCTCGTTCTGTCTCTTTCTCTCTTCCTTTATCGCTTTCTACCTCTTTCTCTCTCAATCTCTCTGTCTCTTTCTCTTGCTTTGTCACTCTGTATTATCTTTCCCTTTTTTCCCCTCTATCTCCCCCTTTCTCTTATCTCTCTATCTTTCTGTCACTTTTTATCACGTTCTCTCTCTATCTTTCTGTCACTATCTCTCGCCCTCTCTCTTATCTCGCTATCTTTCTGTCACTTCCTATCAGCTTCTCTCTCTATCTTTCTGTCACTTCCTATCAGCTTCTCTCTCTATCTTTCTGTCACTTCCTATCAGCTTCTCTCTCTATCTTTCTGTCACTTCCTATCAGCTTCTCTCTCTATCTTTCTGTCACTTCCTATCAGCTTCTCTCTCTATCTCTCCCCCTTTCTCTCCTATCTCTCTATCTTTCTATCACTTTCTATCTACTTCTCTCTCTATCTTTCTGCTACTATCTCTCTCTTACTCTCCCTTCATCTTTCTGCCTCTATTTCTCTTTCTATGTCTCTGTCTCTTTCTGTCTTCTTCTGTTTCTCTATTTCTCGCTCTACCTCTCTCTGTCTCTTTCTCTCTCTTTCTTAATCTCTCTCTGTCTTTTTATTACTTCCTCTGTCTCTCTTTCTTTTCTGTCTATCTTTCTTTTCTCTCTCTCTGTTCACTTCTCTCTCTCTCTCTCACTATTTTTCTCTGTTTTCACTTCTCTCTCTATATATATATCACTCTCTTTTCCTTTCTCTTTTTCTATATCTCTTTCTCTTGTTCTGTCTCTATTTCTCTCCGTCCATTCTCTCTCGCTCTGTCTCTTTTTCTCTCTTTCTTTCTCACTGTCTTTTCCTCTTTATCTCTGTCTTTTTTCTTTCTCTTTCTCTCTATATCTCTTTCTCTTCGTTTCGATCTCTCTCTCTCTCTCTCTCTCTCTCTCTCTCTCTCTCTCTCTCTCTCTCTCTCTCTCTCTCTCTCTCTCTCTCTCTCGTGCGCGCTTTCACATCTCTTTCTGTATCACTTACTTCTCTCCCTCTCTCTCGCGCGCGCTTTCACATTTCTTTCTGTATCCCTCTCTTCTCTCTCTCTCTCTCTCTTTCTCTCTCTTTCTCTCTCTCTCACGCGCGCGCTTTCACATTTTCATTTGATTTTTGTTAATTCACCTTGAAGAATTCTTCTTATAAGAAGTCATATCAAAATAATAAAGGGACTATTTTAGGAGGGCACTCACAGCACGCCATTGTGGCTGTAGCGGTTAAGTGTATGGATGTGAACGTATCCCTCACACGAGACGATGTTCCATCCCTATAAGTTCATAAGTTCATTGCATTGCAGTTGGATTGTGAGATAGAGTCCTGTTTGCATTGCCACCCACAAAGAAAGATATTGCATTCATAACAACGATATGCCGTTAGCCCTTTAAGCGGCCGATGTACTTGAAATGTTGCCCAAACTTTCCTTTACACTCCAAGAGGTCTAAAGAAAGCACAGAACAACCAGGTTTTACGAAATATATAGCAAAACCATTCCTTTTCACCTCTTATATCAGCAGAATCAAGATATCACTAGTGATAAACACTCTGTGATGTAAAAATTGTTAGAAAAAAGAAGGAAGTGGGAAAATGCCAGTGGTGCGCAAGATTATTGGAACTGCTGAATTTTAAAAACAAGTAAATGTGGAAAAATCATAAAAGGGCAACGGGACGCCATTTTGAAGTGAAAGACAAGGAAGGGAGAGGACGGCCATCTTCTCTTGGTGATCAGTTCACAAGGTCAGGACGAGCCCATGAATTCTCATAACTTTGAGCGTGGAATTCTCTCAGAGAGCAAAGCAACAGAGAGGGAGGGGCCAACTGACGGATATAACCAAGAGTTTAGGACGCGGAGAGTGAGAGATGCCTAGCAAGGAGAGTCGAATGCGTCGTCGTTATTGGCTGAGCACTCTCTGGGGATAATAAAATTTGGGAGGACTCGGAAAGTTAGTTTTGGCGGGCTCTCTCTCTTCTTGTATAGCTTCAACAGGAATAAGACGTCAGGTCACTGCGTGGGATGATTTTGGCGTAAGTAGAGCGCTCGCCTGCTGTCGAATTAGCTAGGGATAGACTTCGACTAACTGAGGTTATTCATAAATATCTATATTTTGTTCCAATGCTGCGGTATAGATCAATTATACCTGAGATCTGACAATCCGACGTCTAGTTTCAGAAGTGCTGCTGCATAATTGTCTGCATGAGATGGAACGTGATTATAGTTTCGATGTTGTAACGTATACTCTCGATTCACTTTCCTTTTGATTTTCACTATCTCTGGTTATTTTATTTTTCTATGTAAATTATCTTCTTACTGAACGAGATGTTATTTCTCCCGCTGAATGAGATCTGGCAATGAGTGTAAGTCATGACGTGGTGGTAGCCAGTATAAATAGGCGCGTTCAACGATACCTAGGAAGAGCGTTTGTTGTTGAATAGGGAGAGCGTTTGTTTATATGGAGAGAGCTTTTTGTTGATGTGCGTAGAGTGAGCTGTTGTTGTACGAAGTGAGCTGTGGTTTATGTGTCAGAAAGCTGTTGTTGTATAAAGAGATCTTCGTTTATGTGAGAGCCAGAAGTTTATCAAATAAAAGATTGTCATCGTAAGTACGTCTTTCTCAGTTCATAGTTTTGTCAGATCTCTGTCTGGCTGTTAGGTTTATTTCATTAGTTGATTATTATTAACAACCAGCATAAGACTTTATTCTTCTTAATTACTACTACAACATTACTAGCAGTTAAAAAGCTTGTTCATTATTATTACTACACTACTAGCAGGAAAGTTTATTCATGATAATAATTAACACAACAACCATTAGAAGAAGCATTACTAGAAGAAACTAGTAGCAGAAGCATTATATTCATTATTAGCTTAGAAGAAGCTGAATTCATTATAATTTAGTAGTAGCAGAAAATTATATTCATTATAATGTGAGCTGAATACTGTTGCTTACCGTATGAACTAAAACAAGAACTTAACTTAACACCACTGAACTCTTGTGAAATTGAAAGGTGTTCTCAACAAAGCACCATATATCCATCTGTTCAGCTCAAGCTCTCACGCTCTGTTTGGTTTGTCCATTACCTATGTTCTATTGCCAGCGTGTAAAACCCGCCTTCATCCTACCCTAAGTGGCTAATGGAGTTTGTTAATATTTGTTAAATATCTTTAGCTCATTTCAACACCAACTTGTATATTCTTTACCACGTCTCTTACTAATAAAGTGGATCTGGATAAGGCGTCTAGACCTTACCTTAATCTAGACTGGTGGCAGCGAGAAAAAGTAAGTGCTCCTTGATGGTAAGACTATCGCAGTAAAATAAAAAGAAATATCATTCACCATGCAATACCTCCTACTATCCCACACCAAATAAATAAACAAAGAACAGACGATTTTTGATACACTCTCTTCTGGTTCTTTGTTCTCTGCTGGACACTACACCACGGAATAGAAACAAGTGACTCAAACACATTCTTTGTTAGGTTCGTCGTCATTGTTATAGCCTTTTTTAAAAATTAGTCAGAAACGATTGATGTCAATCATCACCCTAAATGACCACTTTGAATAATAAAGTCAAAGCGCATCAACGCTTTGTGGTGCGGAGGTTCACTCGTTCCTGTTGCATTTGTTCCAATTTTCAGAAACTGAATTTGTGCGGATTTCAGCTCATTTGGTAAACCCTGAGTTAACGGTACAAGGGTTCGAAATATGTTCCAAAGTAATAGCTGAAATTTTTTTAATTAAAATTGATTTATTTCTTGCTCAAACTTCTTGTGCAAGTTGTACTAGACTTAGCTTACTAAATTATAACTTAATGCTTCTGCTCTGTTACTGCTCTTTCTGCTTCCTAACTGATCTTCTGCATTCTATGCAACTTTTCATTCCGTTTCGTTGTCGTTGTCAGGATACCTGAAAACTGTCCTTTTTCAAATCATCATCCTGCGCCAACATTTTCTTTCTTGATTATTAGCGTGACGTCATGGGTCAGGAAGAGCCTCTTTCTCCACTGTTCGAAGGGAGTAGTGCTCCTCTTTTACCCCTTTTCGTCAATAAACTAATTTAGACGTCTCAGTTTCGCCTTTTTTATTACAATGTTCATGACCGCAGTGTAAGCTAATAAAAGGATAAAAAGCACTTAAGGTTTTCTAAAGCGGCTCTTCTGTACAAAGAAAGGACTGCTTGGGAACACTGATTTTATAAATCTTATTTTTCCTTTCCGCGACATATATTCCCTTTCGAACTTTCCGCTGGAATATTTCCTATATGGAAAATGATTAATTCTGGAATCCTTTAAAATCCCTTAAACATACGTTACATTAATTAGTTTCAGCCGGTTAAATGTTAGGTTTTGCTGCCGTTTAAAAGTCCTGCTGTGGAAGTGTTTGGCTTACTACCATACGTACTTAGTGAAGAGTACATGTCACTTATTAAGTGCATATTGGTGATATAAACTGTTACAAGAATAGACAGGAGTACGCGAGCACAAGCAGAGAGCTATGTGGCCTTCTACTTCAATTAATGAAATAAAGGTGAACACAGCTCTGTAATTTTGCAAGAAGATATCCCTAATGGTATTCCGAACTGTAAATAACGTTAAACGATTTTTATCGAATCTCTCAAACTATTCTAACGCAAGATTTAGCAATCAAGAGAGTTTCCTATCGTTGGAACCCTTGTCTCTCTTTTGACCGGAAAAAATTCCGTATCTCTCTTCTGTTTAATAGCAATTGCAAATACGGTTCAGAATGGTGGCAATCTGTTTCTCCCTAATATTGTGACGCTGGAAGTGTCCTTAAAGTTCCACTTCGACCCCGAAACAAAGAAACAAAGCTCCCAGTGGAACTCACCAAGTTTTCCCTCTCACATAAGGGCGAAAGTTGTTTGAGAACTCTAGCAAAGTCACGGCAATCATTTCCTTTGATCATGAAGGATTCACCTATGAACATCTAATATTACTACATATTATAAGAGTTACTGATATGCAATTTAAAGCGCAATGGTGCAGCATTTTCGGAAAAAAAAAAAAAAAGAAATTCCGAGGAGGAAAATCGGAAAGCCGCCATTGCATCACAATAATTTGCATTCACACCTTTCTCATATCGTAATTAACTATCCAGAATACAAGAGGTTATATGTTCCCGCAGCACCATAGAGTCCAGATCTCTGTTTCTGTAACTTCTGGATTTCTCCTGATATCCGTAAAAAAATTGAAAGGTAAAAGATTTTCGCCGGATAACCAGGCGATAAAAGCTATAGATACTATTTGCAAACATCTTTCATTTCATGGGTTCTACTTTCTGTTCGAAAGGTCGGAAAGTCGGTTGGAGCAGTTAGTTACGAGGCGGGAGGAGAGTTTGCTCCGCGAAAATATCGTGGGAAATTCGGTAATTTAGTACATATTGTAAGGAATTATTTCTTGTTGCTTTTTAATAGCCCTTCGTATATCATTACCCATCGAAAAATGAATAAGTAGGGTAGACGGTCGAAAACTGAATCTCTAACATATCCATACTTTGACGTTAATACTCTCCTAATAACGACTTTTAAAATTAATTCCTTCACATGGCGTGTGTACTGAATCCCTCAAAAACTGATTTAAACCATTCGTAAAGTTAAGTTGGGGACTCTCCCGTGTCGCCTCATCAAATTTCTTGTTAACTTTACGAAATGGGAATTAATCACAGGAATATCCCCTCTTATACACGGTGTTTCAGGAAGTAGTCCACAGTAGAGCCAAACATATTGTTTATTTCCACTCTACATAGAAACAAGGCGTTTGGTTTACAAGTGACCTTGATCCTTGAGAAATGGGCGGGAGTGAATTACCTGATAAGGCGATGCCTCATTTTGATGTCACTCTACCATATGACTGAATATGCAAATTCTGTCCGGATATAATCTGCGTGTTTTACTGTGTCGTTGAATAACATTCAGGATGGCTGTGTATTCCGTTGCTGAGCTGGTGCTTTTTGTGAAAAGTTATTGGACAATAAAGTCTATAAAGGTAACACAGCGGGAATTCCTGGAGAAGTTTGGTGGGAAGAAAAGCGCCAGACAAATGTTAACTTCGCCAGGTTAGCGAAGAAATTTGAAACCACGGGCAGTGTTTTGAACCAAAAGAGTTGCGGACGTCCTCCTTTAGCAAAAGCAAAAATCAAAGAGGTGAAACACAGGCCACTGGCGTCACCGAAGAAGTCTCATAGACGTTTGCCACAAGAAATTGGGTATTCTGTTTCCACCTGCCAAAGAGCCGCGAAGAAATCTTTGCTTCATCCGTACCGTGTGACAGTTGTGCAAGACTTGCAAGAACCGGATCTTCAAAACCGTGTGCCTTATTGTCACTGCTTCGTGACATTTTTACTAAAATTCCGAACATTCGGGATTTTACATGATTCACTGACGAAGCATGATTTCATTTGGACAAGTATGTCAATTCCCAAACCTCCCGCATCTGGGCAACAGATACACTATCTACCAACAAGTAATTGGACACCTGTGATAGCAAAGGAAAACGAAGTTTATTCACCTTCAATAGTTGGTGGAGCCTCCACGAGCGGCGATTACAGCTGCGACCCTCCTGGGCATACTCTCAACCAGGCGTTGTACGACGGCTAGCGGTATTTTCTTCCACTCAGCTTGGAGAAGAGCGGTCAGTTCCTTCATCGATTTCGGACTGTGGGGGCACCCCTTAAGTCGACGCTGGAACTCGTCCCAGAGGTGCTCTATAGAGTTAAGATCCGGACTCTGCGCAGGCCAGTCCATTCGATTAACCCCACTGTTACCATACCAAGCCATGGTGGACCTCGCAACATGACAGGTGGCATTTTCATCCTGAAAGTAACATCGGTCCACCCCGTAAAACTGCCACAACTTAGGAAGCGCATTGTCATCCAAAATGGTGCAGTAGGTCTCGGCGTTGAGTCTACCAGGAATTGCGACCAAGGGTCTCATGCCATTCCAGGAGAAACACCCCCATAGCATAATTCCACCGCCGCCGAACTTCACAGTTTTCACAATACATTCCGGCAGGAGGCGTTCTCCCGGTAGTCGCCAAACCCAGACCCTTTATCCGAACCGTAGAGGGTGAACCTTGATTCTTCGCTCCAAAGAACCTGTTTCCACTGTTCAACGGTCCACTGTTGACGTTGTTTGCACCACGTTAGCCGAGCAGCGCTATTGGACTTGGTGATTAAAGGCTTGTGGGCGGCAGCACGTCCATGGTAACCGAGCAGATGGGATTCCTTACGGATGGTATTCATCGAATGAACACTCCCGGATGCCTGTTGAAACTCCTTGCGGATGTGATCCATCGATTCGGTGCGGTTCTTTCGAATTTCTCTGGCCAGCACCCGTCGGTCTCTAACTCCCAGTTTTGTGGGTCTGCCGGGTCGGGTCACATTCCGACAGTCACCTCTCATCTTCCACTTGCCAATCACTTAGGCCACTGTCGATTTTGGGTACTTCAACTCGCTGGATATGTCACGTATGGATCGTCCATTTCGGTGGTACCCGATGATTACGTCTTTCTCGAAATCAGAGAACTCCGAACTGCGTGGCATCTTGCATGCGACTGGTTGTGTTGTTGTTTCCCACACGATATTTAACGGCGGCGGCCGTAATGTGTATCAGAACCGCAGTTATCAGTCGATTGCAGGGGTGTCCAATTACCTGTTGGTAGATAGTGTAGTTCACGTGAAACACAGTAAACCCTATTACGTCCTGCAGAAGTCTGTGTTTGGTGTGCTGTGTCCCGAACCAGAACCACTGTAGACATTTTCTTCAGGAGTACAGTAAACTCAGGGTCATATGTGAGCATTTCCAGATGGACGAATCACCTAACATAAGTTTGACAGCGGGGTAATTTTTAACATAATGGAGCAACATGCCACACATCCCGTGTGAGCATGAGTGGAATTTCCTCTTTCTTCGGTGAACGAGTGATCTCCAAAGGGCTGTGATCACCTCGTTCACCCGATTTGACTCGTCCCGATTTTCTCTTACGGGGATGTTTGAAGTGTCGTGTTTACAAAAATAATCCTCGCACGTGAGAAGACTTAGGAAGCAACATCAGTGCAGCAATCTGGACTGCTCAGGAAGACATGCTGCGGAGGACCTTCGATAGCATTGCAGCGCCGCGAGTGTGTTTGGGTGTCGGTAGACGGCATTTCGAGCATTTCGTGTGAATGGTGCTACATTCCCATGAACTAAGGTACGTTGAAAACAAGATGTCATGTCTCTTAGTAGAGTGTGTTGCACAATATTGCTGATTCTTTGGTGGGGGCTCCATAGTGAAACTTCCTTTATCACTCTGGATAACTCTAGAGTTCTTGAGTACTCCGTTCCTCCAAAAATATCTGATTTGGTTTTGCTAAGGAGTGTAGAGTGGGATAAATGCAAATGAAAGTATTTCATCCTGACATCAATAAAAACAGAAAAATGTCACAGGAAAGCAATCTTTATTTTCCGTTTTTCCCCGTATCGTTTATCGCCGAGCATGTAGCAGTAAATTCTTCCTTCGGACCTTCCAAATAATCAGCTGTATTAGATGGCTGACGTCGAAAGTTACCTTGAGGTTTTCTTGGTTCTGTGATAAGAAAAAAAATCGAATCAAATCATAGTCAGAACTTTTTTTGTTTTTCACATAACGTTGGCATTATGGATTTAAAAATAATTGACTTCAATTCAGTCCTTAATGTAAAGGACGTTAATGCCACTACGTAAGATATCTTCTTTTATTTTATCCTTTTTTTCTGGAGAGAGGGGGGCTAACGACCACATTGAGAAATGGCAATAGCTGAGGATATTCGCTCGTTTGTAATTTAGTGTCATTCGTTCCAGAACCAAAATAGGCAGTTCATGCGTCATTCGCGAATCGCGCCCGGATTCTTTCCAGGTCACCAGCCAGAAAGTACGGCCTGTGGCACCGGGAAGGTGATATACTCAGGTAAATTTTAGCTGCACGGAAAATAAAAACTGTAACTGCATGCATAACTGAATTTCGAGCTGAAAGACTGAATGAATTCATACTTCCATTTTTTGCATATTCATCAAATGCCCTTTTTCTAGAGGCTCTGTTTTTTTAAATATACAAGTGCAGTATTTCCTATTTTTGATCAGCGTCTCTTTAGCACGCCTTTCAAAAAACTTACGGGCTCATAGTATCACTATGTTACTCCGTCCGTTTTTGGGAACCTTATCCCTATAACTGTTATTACGATATGAATATATTTCTTTCCACATTGGGTAGCCCGAAAATCGAGAACAATTATCGTTGCTTTTCTGTTCTTTTCCAATGCATAACTTCACTGCTAGAGAGCCTAAATGCAGATGCTATCGAACTCAAAATATACATTTGATTCCATATTATTCTTCCTAAATATTCAATTGAAAAACTTTTTCTCGTTGATATCATTTTTAGCAAAGGTAATTCTGGGTAGTGATCAATTCTCGGTAGATAATTCTGGTAGTTTCATTCATTGATTCTGGGTAGTGTTTCAAAAATTAAATTTGAGAAATTGTCAGTCGGATAGAATGTCTGGTGGAAAAAGTGTATATAATTTCTCATTTTTCAAACCAAAAGGCCACTAGAGGGCGTAGGTTTATATTTCTGTTTTTAGTGCATTTGCAGCAACATCAGCGCTGCTGAAAACTTTGATCGCGAGGAGGACCAACGCGGTATCAGAGAGGTATCCCAGTTTTTAGAGAGAATAGAGAGGTATCCCAGTTTTTATAGAGATTAGGGAAGTATCTCAGTTTTTTAGAGAGATATTAGAGAGGTATCGCAGTTTTTAGAGAGCTTATAGAGGCATCCCAGTTTTTTGGCACTCCAATGTGTATCCCATTTTTATTGATGTCTTAGTGCCGCTTTTATTTTTTATTTGTTCTTTTACTTTATTTTATTAATTTTTGTCGAACAGCGTTTGCGATGCAGAATGTTTCGCATAGGATTTCAAATTTCTCGTAACGCAGATGTTTGCTACTAAAGGATATAATAACACGATTTTATTTATCGAATATTTTGCACAAAATCTGCACGTCCAAAAACCCGATTAAAAATAAATTTCACTTCATCATCATCATCATCATTGTCAACCATTATCAATCCACTGCTGGACGAAGGTCTCCCCAAGTTTCCTCCACAACGGTCTGTCTTGTGCCAGTCTCCTCCATGTCACCCCTGCATACTTTCGAATTTCATCCACCCATCTCCCATGTGGTCTTCTTCTGGGTCTTTTCCTGTCCCTTGGAATCCAATCTAAAATTTCGGCTGTCCATCGATGATCTGTCCTTCTGGCAGTATGTCCAGCCCATTGCCATTTCAGGGATTTAACTCTGATCATGATGTCTTCCACTCTTGTCATTTTTCGGATCCACGAGTTCCTCTTCTTATCTCTCCTGGTTACACCAAGCATGCACCTCTCCATGCTGCTTTGAGTTGTCTGCAGCCTTTGTATGTCTCTTTTAGTTAAGGTCCACGTCTCTGCACCATACGTAAGCACTGGAAGGATGCATTGATCAAACACTTTTCTTTTAAGACATAATGGCATATTGCTCTTGAAAATTCTGCTGTTTCTTCCAAAAGCTCTCCAGGCAAGTTTTGTACGCCGATTAATTTCTTCATCAATGTGACCCTCACTTGATATCTGCTGTCCAAGATAAACGTACGTGTCTGTTATCTCCAGCTTTTCTCCATCAATCGATAAATCTTCATTTCTTGTAAAAGTATTGAACATCACTTTTGTCTTCTGAAAGTTCATTTTTAATCCCACTTCTTTACTCTTGTCAGCAAGTTCCTGGATCATACTCTGCAGCTCTGATGGGGTAGTTGCAAAAATGACCACGTCATCAGCAAAACGAAGGTGGGTTAGATAATCTCCATTAATCTTTATCCCCTTGTTTTCCCAGCTCAGTGACTGAAAAACACCCTCCAATGTGGCATTAAAGAGCTTCGGAGATATGGTGTCACCTTATCTCACTCCCTTCCCAATTTTTACGTGTGTTGTATTTTCAAACAGCCTAATCTTTGCACTTGCATTTTCATAGATGTTATTAATAATATTAATGTATGCATCTTCAATACCGCAGGTTTTCAGAGCCATTGTAACTGCTGATGGTTTCACCGAATCAAAGGCTTTTTCATAATCGATAAAAGCCATGCACAATGGAAGTTCATATTCCCTCGCTCTTTCAATTAGTTCTCTCAGTACGTGGATATGATCTATTGTGCTGTAGCCACTCCTGAATCCAGCTTGTTCTCTCGGTTGAGCCATGTCCAGTGTTACCTTCAAGCGGTGTGAAAGAACTTTAGTGAAGATTTTATAAACTACTGATAGGAGGCTGATAGGTCTGTAGTTTCCGAGATCCTCAATGTCACCTTTCTTATGTAGCAGGATCATTGTAGCGGTGTTCCAATCCTCAGGAATATTTCCTTCATTAAGGCATCGAGTGAAAATTTGGGCGAGTACTGTTTCGATTTCTCCACTTGCTTCTTGTATGATGTCTACAGTAATTCCATCTTCTCCTGGAGCTTTTCCTCGCTTCATGTTCTTGATTGCATGTGCAACTTCTGCTGGAAGGACTGGAGGAACTCTGGTACTGGTATCTTTCATGATGTCTGGAGTGCATATATCATCCCTTTCATATAATTTGGAGTAGAAATCTTTCACTCTTGTCAAAATTTCGCCTCTATTTCTTGTTACAGAACCATCTTCTTTTCTCAGTGCCATAATCTGTTTTCTTCCCTTACTGAGATGTCCCTTTGCTATCTTTAGGCTTTGGTTGTTTTCAATTGCTTTCCTCACTAGTTCACAGTTGAATTTCCTTACGTCTTCAGTGATACTTTTTCTTACTGTCTTGCATAGCTCTATATATTCCACTTTGGAAGTCCCATCTTCTTTAGTTGTCCTCATCTCTCTTCTTTTTTGCATCAACATTTCGGTTTTCCTGATAATTTGTTCACATGCAACTTGTTCTTAGACCCAGCTAATTTTGTTGCTGTTTCCATAAGAGCTTTGGTTACTTTTCTGTTAACTTCAGAGATGTCCACTTCTTCCGATGTTAGGCCTTCTAAAGCAGAGAACCTGTTCTTCAGTTCTAACTTGAAGGTATTATGGTGTTTTTTAAGGTTGGTTATGTCAATAGATTTTGTTTGTCCTATGAGCTTGCCACGTTCAAGTTTAGTGTTGAGGTGCATCTTACATCTCACCAATCTATGGTCACTACCTGTGTTGAACTTGTTTAGCACACTGCAGTCTTCTATGACGAATTTTTTGTTACACATAATAAAATCAATTTCACTTGTCGTCCCATTTGGATGTCTCCATGTCCATTTCCTGTGTGGCTTTTTCTTGAAAAAGGAGTTCAAGATGAAAAACCCTTCTGCCTCTGCAAACGCAACGAGAGTATTTCCACGCTGGTTTCTGTTGCCATGACCGAATTTACCTACTGAAGTTTCATTCTGTTGCCGTTGCCCTATTTTTGCATTGAAATCTCCCATAATTATCTTCAAATGCTGCTTACCTTTATTATTTAGATGACAAATTTCCTCATAAAATTCTTCAATTTCTTCTTCAGGATGACTTGTGGTGGGTGCATAAGTTTGAATAATCTGAGCCTGGTATCTTTTCGAGAGTTGGATAACAAGTCGTGCAGTTCTGTCAGAGGAACTTTCAACTTCTACAACTTTGTCCTTCAGTTTCTTGTTTATTATAAATCCAACACCACTAGTTCTGCCAGTATCTGTCCCACGATAGTAGAAGAGATGTCCACTTTTCAGTTCGATGAGATCTTCTCCTTTTCTCCTTACCTCACTTAGCCCCACGATGTCCCACTTGATCCTTTGTAGTTCCTCTTCCAATTCAAGAAGCCTTGAATCAGAAGATAGGGAGCGTCCATTGTAAGTAGCCAAGGTCAGCATCAGATGGCAGCCTAGTCCGGTCCTCCGAGGATTCTTAGCACCCTCTGCCTTCATGTCGCACTGGCCGCTGCCTTGTGAGTACATTCCAGCTGCCGGAGACTGAGGGCCAAGATTTAAGTTGTGGAATCATTTTGGAGGGGTTTGGCCATAACTCACCACGCTGGCCAAGCGGGTTGGTGAGTGTGGGATAGCATTTCCTCTGATCCCGATGGTATAGTTATACCGCTATGGGCGGTCGTCAGAGCCCCTTTAGTGGGAACAGGATGCACCACGAGAAGGCGGGGTTGACATTTGTCAAGGAGAGGCTTTGATGTTACGCATCACCTGACCTTACATCCCTTTCACTTATATACAAATTTCACTTATATACTACTAACTACGAAATTATTTTATGCGAGTTTCCTACCCAAAATAATGCACAAGGTCCACGCTAGGGGGCGAATATTTTCATTTGTTTTTGTCGATAACTTTGCCCTAAAACTTCAATTTTAGAAATGCTTTAAGCACCCAATACTAGGTACATCTTTTGAAACAATTTGTATGTTGTTTTTTTCCTTTTGTTTCTTTAATGCATCTTCGCTTTTAAAACTTCTATTGAAAATTTTTCAGTCCTTATTGTATGCCATCTCTTCAGCAAAGATTGATAGCATTAATCGCTTTAAATAATGCAAAGTTTTGCCGCTAAGGGCTTAAATATGAAATATTTCACACGCTATACCTGCTTCCAGACGTCATATTTGAAAAGGTATCTATCCTTAGCACAGATTTTGGTAAGAAAAGCACCTTCTGCATGTGCTCTACTTTTTCATTATTCAAAATTCTTCCTCCAGAGGGTGTCAGCCCAGTTTTTATTACAAAGAGTTTAGTCGATTCTAAAAATGTCAGTTTGGAAAGACACTCTTCATTGTGAAGATAATATACAACGGCCGTTCAATAAGCACTGAGAGTAAAAGAACACGAAAATGGAGAAATATAAGTGCAGCAAAATGTTGCTCAGAAAAGCAGCTTCCTCGGATGATATGCAACGGTTCCATCGTTCAGTACACTTTTCATAGCATGTCGCAAATACATTTCTGGAGGTTGCTTTAGCGCACATCTTGAATAACGTCAGCATCTGTGTTGAATGATGGGACACGGAACTTCTCCTTCATTGTTGGAAAAAACCAGAAATCTCACGGAGCGAGATCAGGACTGTATGCAGGCTGCGGCATGATTTCAATACTGCATTTCGTAAGAAACTGGTGAACACAAGCAGCCACGTGAGGGCGGCGGTTATCATGGTTTAGAGTGCACTTGCTCACCAGTTCCGGTTGTTTAATCGATAAGTGTCGTCACAGACGTTTCAAGACTGAAATGTAACACTCAGCACTGACAGTAATTTGTGGAGGAACGGCATGCTGATAGACAAAACCTTTGTGATCGAAGAAAATTATCATCACCACCTTATGATTTGGTTTGGCGGACTTGTTTTTGGAGGAGGCGAGCCTGTGTGTTTCCAGACACTCGTTTCACTCTTCGTGAGGGAGTCGAAACAGTGGACTCATGTTTCATTGGTAGTTATTACTGTGTTTAGAAAGTTTGGATCCTTTGGAATCATTTGTTTCCAATAATGACACACCTGAACTCTGATTAACAATTGTTCTCTCATTAGCTGATGCGGTACCCATCTGAAACACACACGATACAGCAGTCATTTGTCGCGTAGAATGAGAAATTCCAACGCTTTTGAAATATTGTATGACGCCCTTGTGTCTTCATACGTCATTCGTTGATCCTCTTACACGATTGCCCAAACAGCTTTAACAATGCGCTCCGTAAAAACACTTCCAGGTCGACCAGGACTAGGAGCGAGTCCTTCCAACAAACGCCCATTTTTGAAATCATTGTGCCATCTAAAAATCGTTGACTCACCCAAACATTTATCTTTGTAAGCTTTTTTCACTAAATCAACTGTTTCTAGAGCCGCTTTACCCAAAGGATAGCAAACTTTTGCCACACAACGCATTTCCCTTCTTAACCCTGAATCACTTACCTCCATAGCTGTATGGTGAAATGCAGACGTACCTTAAACGACTGCGCAATAACAAAACCAGATTCGTCTGCCACGGCTAATAACTGCTGCCATAGATAGTTACTTAATTTTGTTAGTCATCCGTGGTGTTATGTTCCTCCTTTGTACTGTTGCCAACTCAAAAATAAATTACTCTCAGTTTTTATGGAATGGCTTTTGTATATTGCGCTCATTTTCTTCTTTAAGTAAAGCACAGCTTTCCTCTACGGAGAGAAATGTTACACGAGAATTACGTTTTTTTTTCTGTCTCTCTGCTTCTGATTCTACGATATAAAAATCCTTTTTGCCTCTGATATCTTCCCTTATGAGATTTTTCTTCACAACTTGTTAATTTTTCTAACGCATTTTTTTAGCCATTAGTGGTAGTAAGTAACAATTTCTATGTGTAGGTGTTTTATCGATTGTAGAAATCCGGTTTCTTTTTAGCACGTCTTTACTAAATAAAGTAGGTGCTTATAGTAGCACCTTGTCCGACTGCCTGTGGATACCAAATCTCTGCAGCTATTTGTCCGATTCTAAAAATTGTTTTTACATTGAGAAGCCTAAAATGTGAGAACAATGTTCCCTGCTTTCAGGGTTTCTGTGATGCCCAACTTCACCGCTAGACGGCTAAATACAGATCACATTGAATTCAAAATACATTTTGTCACATGTAATTACATCTAAACATATCACTTCAAAAATTATTTCTTCCATTTGATACCATTTATAACGAAAACTATTTTGCGTACATTTTATGTTTCAAGTAGTGCAGAGTAAAGGTAAATGGCAATTCCCTTTTTCCAAACGATAGTGTTTCTAACCGATCAATTTGAAATTATTTTGCATCGGATAGAGCTCGTGGTGGGAAATGTTCTTCCCGTGGTTCCTAATTCTTAGACAGAACGGTTTTGCCGCTAGACGGCGTAAGTTTATATTTCTGTTTCTGACGTATTTGCAGTGGTTACATGTCAAATTAACCCGGAAATAATAACCCGCGTCAAAATCTCCTAGTCAAAATAACCCGGCGTCAAAATAACCCAACGTAAATAACCCGTTGGCAAAATAACACGTGGCAAAAATAACCCGACGTCAAAATAACCCATAGTTAAAATCTGGAAAAACTCGGTTTTTTTTTCTTCTAATAGCAACGAAAAGCAATATGAATTTATTTCCCACTTGAGACGTTTGTTTTCCACTTTATAATTGGACTAAATTCCAAATCCTCAGGAAAAAATGTCTTACCAACCCAAGAAGAGAATACCGGTTAAACTAGTTAATTAAAGAACATGGCAAAGTGAGTGAGAGAAGCATTTCTTTGCATTCAATAAGGTGCCGATTTTTAAAGTTCTCAAAATTTAGCGATTAAAATATGACGAAAAGAAAGGAAAAGAATTTAAAAATATATAATTTTAACTTTTCCTATTAAGCGATGAATTACTAATAACAACGGAGCATTTAATAGAATTAATTTCCAGCTTTTTAATTAAGCGAGTTCCTTTAATGTTGCTGAAGTTTTGATTTGTTCGGCATAAAGGGATTTCTGTATGAGGTGCTACTAACATAATGTTATTGTGTTTTCTTCTTTCTCTCGAATTTATTTAAAGAAGACAGTGCTACAGTTGCATATAATTAAATTTAAAAGCTATGATCGCTAGCCTTGCACATTTCCTTAAGCCAGTAAATATCCTGTTTAGATTAAATAGATTTGAAAAAAAATATATACTTATTTTCTTTAAAATCTTGGTTTACAATAAATAAAATATTCACATGGATGTCAGTTTTTCCTGCGTGTATTGTCGACGCTGTTTTTTTGTTTTTGGTTTTTTACATTCCATCTTGGCTGTGAGTTTTCAAATTCAAAACGAATTTGAATTTAAAATTGTTCACAACACTTCTCCCGCAAGTACTTCAGTTGTATCGACCAAGTATGGACGGTCTACCCGTCATTTACAGTGACGTCACTACGCAAGGGACCGATACTTCCGCTACGAGGTACGTGGGGTGAGCAAACATTTATGTCTATTAAATTTGCTTGTGCGGTGGCGGTCATAATGTCGACAGGGTCATAATGTCGACATGGTCAAGAAAATGTCCTCATGGTACTCCCATTTAGACCGTAGACGGTTTTGGAAGGGGTCGGAGCCCCACACCCCGCATACACAATTTTCGTAAAATCTACGGTTTTCAATTTAGAACCACAACATTTGATATACTATCTCATGAAATTCTAACTTAAACTGTAGAGGAATTTTAGAAGAGGGTCGGGGTCAAGTGGCCTCCATACAAAATTTTCGTAAAATCTACAGTTTTCAATTTAGAGCAACCAAATTTGGTATACTAACTCATTGTACTCTAACTTAGACAGTAGACGGCTATTAGAAGGGCTCGGGGCCATGGATCAAGCTGCCCCCCACACAATGCTTTCGTAAAATCTACAGTTTTGAATTTAGAACCACCAAATTTGATACACTATTTCATTGCACTCTAACTTAGACAGTAGACGGCTATTGGAAAGTGTCGGGGCCCTGGGTCTAAGGGCCCCCATACAATATTTTGTAAAATCTACAGTTTTTTAATTTAGAACCACGAAATTTGGTATACTATCTCATGTAACTCTAACTTAGACCGTATGTGGTTTTTGTAAGGGGTCGGGGCCTGGGGTCAAGGTGCCCCCATACAAAATTTTCGTAAAATCTACAGCTTTGAATTTAGTACCACAAAATTTGGTATACTATCTCATGGTACTCTAACTTAGTCCGTAGATGGCTATTGGAAGAGGTAGGCGCCCGGGGAACAGGAGCCCCCATACAAAATTTGCATAAGATATACAGTTTTCAATTTCGCACCACCGAACTTGATATACTATCGCATGGTACTCTAACTTAGACTGTAGATGCTTTTTGGAAAGGGTCGGAGCCCGGGGACAAGTGGCCCCCTTACTAAATTTTCGTAAAATCTAGAGTTTTCAATTTAGAACAACGAAATTTGGTGTTTTATCTCATGGTACGATCACTTAGACGGTAGACGGTTTTTAGAAGGGGTCAGAGCCCCCCCCCCCCACACACACACCATACAAAATTTTCGTAAAATCTACAGTTTTCAATTTAGAACCACCAAATCTGGTATACTATCTCATGAAACTCTAACTTAGACTGTAGAGCGTATTTGGAACGGGGCGGTGCCTGGGTTCAAAGAGCAGCCCCCTCCCCCTTCACACACACAAAATTTTCATAAAATCAACTGTTTTGAATTAAAAACTACCAAATTTGGTATACTATCTCATGGTGTTCACAAAGTATTTATTCAAGGAATGTACATGAGACCAATCAGAGAAAAACGTCTGAATAAAAACAGTGACACAAGAATGTACTATTTACAGATGACAGTAGATACCTATTTGCAATATATACATGACATTCAGATGTAAGCAAATATTTAGGAGATCGTACACACTAGGTTGAGCAGATATGGCAAGAGTTCAGGTAGAGAAGCACCGAGTAAAATGTTATAATATAGTCTTATGAGCACGAACTGTACTGTGCAGCGAAGGTGGAGTCCCAACAACCCCAAGGCCTCTGGGGACCATGGAGAGAAGAAGCTGGGTTCACTTGAAGACGCAACGGCACCGTTATGAAAACAAGATAAGTACATGTACATGAGACGAGCAAAAGTAGAATGACCCGATAATTGTGACACAGAAATGGGATATTTACAGATGACTGTAGAAACAAAGAGACAATATAGTTGCATGACATTCAGATGGAAATAGATGTTCAGGAATCTCGTGGAGATAAGACTTACCTTGATGAGCAGGTGTGACGAAGGTTCGGAAAAAAGAGTCACTGAGTTAACTGTTAAATAGTCATACAAGCACCACCAACTGTAAGATGCAGCGACGTCGGTGTCCCAGCGAACCATGGGGCCGCTGGGGACCATGTAGAGAAGAAGCTGGGTTCACTTTGTCGAGCAACGGCGGTGTGGTACTCAAGGCGTAATCGAGAAATGAGACATTCCCGAAAAAAACTGAGTAACACGGCACTTGCGTGAGGTACCGTAGGAGGCACCTCCCGAGCACGACACTGTTGATGATAGACGTATGTAACGTGTTTCACTAGCACAAAAATGTAAGTGCAGACTACAGGGAGTTTGATTGGAGGCACGAGGTTGAGCAACAGCGTTCGGTAAGCACTGAAGGAAAGATCAGTTGTACAGGATCGTTGCGCAATCGAAAAGGCAAGATTTAGCATTGGTAGCAGTATAGTGCAATATAGATAAATATGACTCACATCTGCCTCCCCGGCGCAGAAAGGGCAGAGTGGGGAGGAAAGAAGGGTCATCCGGTGCAAGATTGAGGGTACGGGAAGACGGTTATGTAAGAAGAACCAGTGGGTGTTGAATCCCGGTGGTGTAGATAGAGGAGAGAGGGTGGCAGACCACACAGCAGAGAGAGCGGAAGACGGAATATCAGGGATAGGTGTAGGCGTATAAGAGCGGGAGAGAGAGAGAAATATGTAAAGAGCGTATGTGGAGAAGGAGAAAATCGGAAGATCTATGCCGTGAGACGACAAGAAAAAGGGGAGGAGGAGAGACGCGGAGAGAACGGGAACGAGACCGGCGGGGAAATCAAGATCGGGGAAGATAGAAATAAGGGATCAGAGTAAGGAGGTGTGAACCTGAAGAGCATGGGGTAGAGCACGAATAGCAGGAGGAAAGTCGGAGAAGGAGAGCCAGAGAAAATCCAGGAGTGACAAGGTCTCGGACTGTGACTACTCCGGCGCGGAGCCAGGTGGGGAAAGCAAAACATAAGAGGTGCGGAGGATGAATGACGGAGGAGAAAAATAGAGGTTCTGATAGAAGTTCGGAGGTAGTAGCTGGTGGAGAGCGAAACAGAGGGAAAGAGCAAAGCAGGGTGATAGCCTCTCGATATACAGGAGGTAAGTTGGAAAGGAGGGGGCAGTGATCCATTAAAAGATAGTAAAGAAAAGTAAGGTGGGGATTACGCGGGGAGACAGTGACGTCCCGGGTTGTTTCCGCAGGCAGAACAGGTGAGACAAGAAGGCGAAGAAACGCAGACACTCGGAATGCCTGATAGTATAACCGCACGTCAAGCAGTCCAATACCGCCATTCTGAGGAGACAAGATGAGAAGTGAAGCGTTAACCCAATGATGACCAGCCCACACGATAATGGTTTGGCACTGGGTGATTGCAAGAAGACGATAGACAGGTTGTTTGGACGCAAGCCAAGAGAACGTGCACATGGATATCAAATATGTTCGAGTGATCTGGGCACGCTGGTACAGAGAAGTGCAGAACTGTGCGTGTCTCCAGTTGGCAGCCGTGCGCAGCAGGCGGGGGTGCAGTGCATTCCACGTTGTCGTCGAGGCTATAGGAGGTTTGTCCAGGTGCACTCTTAGAAAACGCTGTGAGGATGTGGACCATTCGGCTCCCCATGGAGAGTCGGTTCGACTAGCCCACGACATGCACCACAAGCCAGTGCTTTTTGACTCGTTTAGCGTGGCACTAGAACAAGAGGCATACCGAGCGTACAGGTGGCGAAGTTTGCAGAATTGTGCATCTTGTCGAACACAAAAAGTCACGTCATCAGCATAGGCAACACAGGTTACAATATGAGGGCGAGTGCTGGCGACCACTGGAGGCAGAGAAGCATAGAAGGATCTGTGAACGGAGCGGAGAAAAGGTTCGATTGCAAGAGCGAAGAGCTGTCCGGACAAGGCGCAGCCTTGCCGGACGCCGAGAAGGAAAGGAATTGGCGCTGTGATAGGGGTGGGCAACCTGACGTGGAAAGTGGCGTCCTGATAGAGGGAGAGGAGAACAGAAACAAAAGGAGGTGGAAACCCGAAACTATAAAGTGTAGACGAGAGGTAAGCATGAGAAATATTGTCAAAAGCGGATTGTTGATCGAAAGACAGCAGAGCAAGAGGTTCTGAGCGAGATCGAGCGAGATGGATTAGGTCACTGAGAAGTTGAACGTTATGCGAGATGGAGCGTCTGGTTAGAGGACAGGATGTGGGGGAGGATTGGATTAATACGGCGTGAGAGTAGTTTAGTATAAAGTTTGTAATCAAGATTCAGAAGTGCGATGGGACGCCAGTTCCCCAAGTCTAGGAGATCACCCTTCTTAGGGAAGAGGACTATATGGGCAATTGTGAAACTCCTCGGAAGGGTGGATAGGTGGAATCCTCTGTAACGTCTTGATCGTAAAAGCTTGATTTCGCTCATGAAGTAAGAGGCGATGTTTTACCTCCAGGTAGAAAGTCAGGGCACACGGCGCAGACTGCAGTTGCATGCGCCATTCGAAGAGGAAATGGCGGACTGAAGAGCAAAAACCGGCGTCATCCAAAAGAGTGGCATCAAATATCCACGGCCGGGTTGTCCTGGGCAGAAGAGGGAAGAGGGCTGGGAGGAAAGCTTTGTAAAAACAGAAAGGAAGTCCATCCGGTCCAGGTGCAGCATTGGAGTTTAGAGAAGGAAACGTCTCGGAAATCTCTATTAGCTTGGGAGGCCGGAGGAGAGAATCAGAAAAATAAGAGGGGACTTGAGGTAAAGCAGATTGTAGACCAGATAAGGCAGTGCTGGAAGGAGGAGGAGTCTCAGAAAACATCGTTGTAAAATAGCTGCGGGCAACAGAGCAATGAGTAACTGGGTCAGAGGATACCTCGCCGGTAGAGAGGCGGAGATGGCGAATTGAAGCAGAGGCATGACGCTTAGAGTCAAGATTGGAAAGAAACACATATGTGCAAGCATCGGGCGCGAGATGCTGTAATCTCAGCCGCCGAATGACCTGTTGCGCGAGTGGCACTAGGAGAGAATTCAGTTCAGCCTTATACACAGCAAAAAGAGGGTCAGCCATATTTACAAGAGAAAGCATCGTACGTATGTGATCCAGACGCATCCTCTGTAACGTCGTGATCGTAAAAGCTTGATTTCGCACATGAAGCAAGAGGCGATGTTTTACCTCCAGCTAGAAAGTCAGGGCACACGGCGCAGACTGCAGTTACGTGCGCCATTCGGAGAGGAATTGGCGGACTAAAGAGCAAAAACCGGCGTCATCCAAAAGAGCGGCATCAAATGTCCACGGCCGGGTTGTCCTGGGCTGTGCATGAGTGTGGAACACTGTGAGAGTGATGGCACAATGGTCGGACGACGCAGTGGGCTGACAACAGGATGCAGAGATCGCTGGAAGAAGTATGGACGTGGTATAAAATCTGTCAAGTCTGGCCGTGGCCGGGTTTATCGCACCAGCTACACGCCAGGTATGGGAGGGTGTAGTCGGATATAAGTGTCGATGGACATCTATCAGTGAGAAATCAAAAACGAGGGACTGTAGCTGCTGTACAAGGTCTGCACGATGTTCGCGTGAAGGCGGGGAACGATCAAGTTGAGGCTGTAGAGTACAATTAAAGTCGCCACCAACGAGAACTCGGTCGGTAGCCGGTATACCGGAGAGAGCACCGTGAAAGCACAGAAAAAGCTCCGACACATAAGTGGGTGTGTTTGGCACGTAGATGTTGAAGATATGAAACCTCTCCGTTTGAATAGTGAACGTGACTTGTTGTAAGAGATCACGACAGAGATTTTTTACAGAGAAAAGAGTCATCGTAGAACGAAAAGTCGAGCGTACCCCGACGGCAATGCCACCATATGATGAACAGCTGAATGCGTGGTGGAAAGCAAAATTCCATGATCGCCAGCGGGTAAACAAAGTGGTAGGATGACAGTTCGTCTCTTGTAAAAGTAGCACGTCCGCACCCAGTGGGGAAAGGTCCTCATAGGCTAAGGCGTTCGCAAGTGGTGTCGCAAAACCGTGACAATTAAGTGACGTGACCTTGAACTTTTCGGTCCGTCGGCGGATGTAAGATGTGTTGAATTGCAGTGGCGAGAACATGGAGGCGCTGAATAAAACCCAGACCCCACGGAATGACATCGACGTTCCGCCGAAGAGTGTGCATAAGAGAATCAAGTTGACTGAGAACCCGAGGTAGGCCAGCTTCATACTTTAGTAAAAAAACACGGGCAGTGGCCGTGCTGGTGGGACTCACTAAATATTCAAGAAGATCTACGTAAGGCAGCGGCTCCGGGGAAAAGCATTCTCTTGAAGGAGATGAGTGAAGTTCTCTAACGATGGAGAAACATCCTCCGTCTCTGGTTCAGTCCAGGCTTGTACTTGAGAAGACGAAATGCCACGTCGAGAGAAGATTGCGCGAGAAACCGGGCGATTAGACCGCCTTGTGAACAAGTGCGGGCATGAGGACGTCTTAGACTTCTTCAACTTCTTCCGTGAGGAGACACTGCGTTTGCCAAAAATCGTGGAGGAACCAGCTGGTATAGAAGTTTCTGTGCTGGAAAGGGTATCGGCTGCTGGATCTGCAGAGCCAACGTAAACACCGACGACAGATCAGCAGTTGAATCTGTAGGAGCAGAAAGTATACACTGCGGGGGCGCCGTAGGAAGCGTTGGGGAAATTCCGGTCTGTAACTGAAAGTGAGTCTGCCAAAGACGTTTGTCGACGAACGTCTGTAGGCCGACGTCGGGAAGATCTGGGTCCTGTAACCTTCCACTCTTGTGGAGACGTTGACACGGCAGTACCAGGAGGTACAGAAGGTGCCACAGCACTTGGCACGGTTGTGTAAACAGCACGAGTGCAATTGGCTCGCACATGACTCTCACTTTGACAAAGGGTGCAATGCTGAGAAGCGATGATCTCGATACGACGTCGCTGTTGCCCACAGCGCACGTGAAGGACAGTTGGACATGCCTGAAGATGAGTTTTGGACGGAACGAGCACACGAGCGGTGCGACGGAAGGCACGAATGGCTTTGTCTTCGGGGTCTCTGGGTGCCGCCGAGAGGGTTGTTATGGGGCCGACCACTCGGCCGAACTTACTGAGTAACGTGCAAAGAATAGTATCAGAAAACTCTGGCGGGACAGGGTAGAAAGTCACCTGCACGGGGCGGTGCGCGACTGGTTGTGGTAGTAGATGTACATCATTAATGGTCAGTCCTGCTGTTAAGACGAGGTCTGCATGCTCCTTTTTCTTGAAGTAAACCAGCACTGATCGTGGTTTTCGGGCAACATAATCTATTGCATCCGCCGGTAAGATGGATTTAAGAGCTCGGCTATAGAGCTGAAGCTTTGTATCCGGCAGCGCATCAAAACATACGCCGAGTTCTATCGTTGATTGTAGTTTACGGCCGGCTGGTGAGTCTTCGGGTATATCCATCGTGGCTGTGGATCCCACGACATGAAGATACGAATCGGGAAGGAGAGTACCAGACGATAAGAGTGACGTAGAGCCACTAGACATGACAGTCGCATATGATGGAGGAACAGTACTTTTACGAGATGTAGAGGGCAAAACACCAGCTGTTATACGTGAATCTGGTAGTTGAGATGAAGTGGTGGCCGTAGAAGCGACGGCACCCGACACCTCCATAGCATCCGCGACAGGGACAGAGAGTAGACCTGTAACGGTAGTACTCTATGTGGGAAGGCAGGCCGTAGGCGCAGGAGAGGAGGAAGAACTCATGACGTCAGTAAGGCAGTTAGAGATCTCGGCGACCAATGAAGCTGTGTCTGCAGCTGGGTTGGAAGAAGAGGAGGAAGATGGCTTCTCTTCCAAGATAAGGGCCTAAGCTTCACCCTTATCTAATGCCGCCATGTCAATGGCGAGGCTTACCGAAGAACAAGGCCAACTCGGTCGAAAAATATAACTAAAGATAAAGAATAAAGTAATTCACTCACCATCTCGTGAGACAAACGAAACGAGAGCACTGATCTTCAACTTGAAGATGTACTCGAAAAAGAAAAAGCACACCACTCGGGTAACCACTCGAAAGCACGTAAAAGACAGAGCTCAAAAAACACACATCACAATCTCATGGTACTCTAACGTAAACAGTGGACGGCTTTTGGAAGGGGTCGGGGCCCGGGGTCATGAGGCCACCACACAATTTTTTTTGTAAAATCTACAGTTTTTAATTTGGAACCATTAAATTTATTACACTATCTCACGGAACTCTAGTTTAGACCATATGTGTTTTTGTAAGGGGTCGGGGCCCGGGGTCAAGGTAACCCATACAAAATTTTCTTAAAATCTAAAGCTTTCAATTTAGAACCACCAAATTTGGTATACTATCTCATGGTACTCTGACTTAATCCGTAGAAGGTTTTTGGAAGGTGTCGGGGTCTAGGGGCCCCCAAACAAAATTTTCGTAAAATCTAAAGTTTTCAATTTAGAACCACGAAATTTAGTATACTATCTCATGAAACTCTAACTTAGACTGTAGACGGTTTTGGGAAGGGGTCGGTACCCGGGCGGTCAGAGCACCCCCCACCCCCATTCATGCAAAGTCTTCGTAAAATCTAAAGTTTCCATTTATAACAACCAAATTTGGTATACTGTCTCATGAAACCCTAACTTAGACCTTATGCTGTTTTTGGAAGAGGTCGGGGCCCAGGGCCAAAGGGCTCCCATACAAAAGTTTCGTAAAATCTACAGATTTCAATTTAGAACTACCAAATATGGTATACTATCTCATGGTACTTTAACTTAGACGGTACACGGTTTTTGGAAGGGGTCGGGGCCCGGGGTCAAGTTGGCCCCATACTAAATTTTCGTGAAAATTCCATTTCTTACTGTTAAGATCTGCAACACAATTCAGCACTCCAATACCCTTATCTACGGTCTAAGGCGCTCTTTGGCCCTTTGAGGCCCTTACGCCATTAACCACCAACTAACCAACCTAGGGCCTAAGTTGGAGACCGTAGATAACAATAATGTGCAAAAATATGTGGTTAATGGTGTATTAAAATACCAAATTAGAATAGTTTAGCTTTCACTACCAACGGGCGGCTTTTCAGGCAGAAACATAATGTAAAGTAAATAGAGTTCCAGATATTCAAAATTCAAAACGGTAAGAAAAAGATGATCAATGCCAATGTCAAGTCGTATGCATGAGACATCACATATGTACATTGCATTTCTGTGTGGCGGGATTCTCAGAGGCACGAGCCAGATGTACGGCAATTCTATAGATGTCTCCTCGAAGGTAAGTATTTCCATTCCTTTTCCTTTCTTTTTTGTTTCGTAAAATTAAATTAATTAAATCAAAACATTTAAAATAAGTTTACAGGAAAATTACAGGCATATCTTTTTCATTCATTAACGTTAACCCGCTGAATTTGGTGATTTCACAAATAGTAATATGTACCTGGCATATACCTGGTATCCCTGCTATTACAAATTATATTAATGATTTCTTTGCGTCCAGTTCAATCTAATATGTCCCTAAGAGCGTTTGGGCCGCTTGAAGAATGCATTTCAACGTGAGTCGCTACGGTGGCGCAGTGGTCTAAGCGTCGAGAAGGATCCTGGTTCGAATCCCTGTGAGTCATGGACTTTGTGATTGACTTCTGGAACTGGCTGTCCCACTTTCCAGGAATCAGTGGCACAAAATTAGGAACGGCCGACTGCTTATAGCCCACTGAATTGATCACGGTGGTCGGTAAACCCCCAACTAAAAAAATGGCGTATACCTGGTATCCCTGCTAGTACAAATTATATTAATGATTTCTTTGCGTCCAGTTCAATCTAATATGTCCCTAAGAGCGTTTGGGCCGTATGAAGAATGTATTTCAACGTCAGTCGATACGGTGGCGCAGTGGTCTAAGCGTCGAGAAGGATCCTGGTTCGTATCCCTGTGAGTCATGGACTTTGTGATTGACTTCTGGAACTGGCTGTCCCCCTTTCCAGGAATCAGTGGCACAAAGTTAGGAACGGCCGACTGCTTATAGCCCACTGAATTGATCACGGTGGTCAGTAAACCCCCAACTAAAGAAAAAAAGATTGTGACGTGTGCATTGCTATTTGTTATGGAGCCGTATGAAAAGTACGTTTTTGATATCAACGTGTCCACTTCCATGTAGGCTGGCCATAAAATGTTAGAGGACCGTACAAGATTGCACTTTTGTTTTCACCTTCTCAGCGCTTCGGTAATGGTTGAAATATACGTATATTTAATTGGGCCATTTCAGCACGTAGTTTGGTTTATATAGAAAATAAAGATAATGTTACATTTTACTCAGCTACAACACATTAATCCCAAAGGCTATTTCTTGAAATCTTTAATCAGCCGTGCTCATATTGACAACGTTAACACAATATGTCAAGTTATCAATGTTGCAGTTTTACTCTGTCACAAAACCTTAATTACAAGACCTCAGGCGTAACCTTTTTTTAGGAATTTTTAGTCCGACGTATTCATAAGGTTTCGATAACATGCCAAGGTTATGGTACAGCGTTTTGATCAGTTTTCAATCAACCGTTCTCATATACATAAAATTTTCATAGAAAGTCAAGTTTATTGTGTTGCGCTTTTACTCGAGTAAAAAACTATATACAGCCATTAGGCTTAGGCACAAGTCTTTTAAGTAATTGTATGACATGGTCATATTGATTATCTGTGATTACAAGTCAGGTTAATAATGTTGCTCTTATTAAAGATTTTTAAAAAGGGATAGAGGCTAATAATTATTGTTTGAAGCCTAAGTAAAAGCTCATTATTAACTTGACTTTTCATGCAATCCTTATGAATATGACATTTACTTTATTTTGTACATTTTACATAGCGCGTGCATTTCTTTTTTATGATTTGGTACTTGTTTTATTTTCTGTTGTGCTTGTTACATAACGTTTCGCATTTTAGTTATGTTTGTGACATGTGATTGCATTTTAAATTTTTATTTGTTTCACCTTTTGGATTACGTTTTGACATTTTATGTTTTTGACATGCTATTTTGAAAATTTTTTCTTTTTAAATTTTGCGTTGTGTTTTACATACTTGCATCTTCGCCAGAATTACATTTTTGAAAAATTTAAATACAAGTTAGTAAAAGATATAATTCAATTAAAGAAAAATACCAGCACATTTTAGGAAAGGGTAGAAGTATAAGAAATTCTTCTTAAAAAGTCTAGCACATTAACATTGTCTCTGTCCGCCAAAGAAGTTCGAATTCCCTTTTATCTTGCCAGCGTTTCTCTTCTTGGTGGATTTGTTGGAATCTGTGATATCACTCTTTCGATTTTAGCCGTAGTTGTTCTCTGCTGTTTTGCAATTTCAGTGATTATTTTATATAATCCCAGTTTTTTCTCTCCCAGAATTGTATTCCAGCGTCTGTCTCATCCTTCAGGTTTGTTTTGTGTTCTGGGAAAGCCAAGTAAATTGTTTTCACTTACTGACCGAATTGTTGGTGGGAAAAGCGGAGGGCTTCTGCTCGGATTGTTTCTTCTGCTTCCACGAAATTTTCCAAGAACATAATTTTCTTCAAACCACTGAACTACAGAATCTGGATATTCTAGTAAAATTGATTTCATTTCCTTAAAAACAGCTGGAAATTTCATCAGATGAAAGAAATGCGAGTGCTTGCAAATGTCTGACTTTGAGAGCAAACTCACTGTTTTCCCCATATTCCGAGGCTATGCCAGAGGATGGATATTCCTCCGCACATTTTTTCCGAGACGAAACCAACAACATTTTTGTGTCCTTCAAAAATTCCTTTTTGGCAGCATTATAATGATAGCTATTTCAAAATCTATCATTATACGTATTGTGGTGCAAGCTGAATATCATAATCTGATGCACAGTCATGTAAATCCTGCAAAAATCTTGTATAATATAATATTCTTCATTCTTGTTGGAAGGTAACCCATAAACTAGTGGGACAAATGTTTGCTTCTCTGGATTCGTTCCAAACATAGCATGAATGGTGTATAATTGCCTAAATAGGGTTGGACAAGTTTCAAAAATCCATAGGCGTGCTTCTTTAAGCTTTCGTAAATTATTTTCTGTTAAAAATAAAATAATTATTTAATCTCCAAATGCGCTGTCTCTGCCAAGAAATTTTGCACCATCTGTTTCCTGTAAATCTGTTGGGTCATCGATCCGTTCTAAAGTCGTAGGCTCCGCAGGCATGTCTTCTCTTCGTATTCGTTTTACAACTTGCCTTAGTGCTTCAGTATTAGGCATGTTACCCTGTATTTACTGTACCCATTGAAGTTGTCACGGTTTGAATAATTTGTGCAGGAGCTTCGTCCATATTTCTCGCTTGTTCTTTTACTTGCGCTCTTGCAACAGCAACATCACGTTTCTCCAGTTTTGAAGCATGATTATGTGGTTTCTCATTGCGCCTCCTGTGTTCATCTCCAATAAAAATCGTACTAGCAAAGCCAGTACAGTTTCCATAAATTCTTTCAATACAGTGCCAATGCCATAAATCACCCCGCATTCTGTTATGGCAAAATAAATACCCTTTCCATTTCCGCAAATCATTTCCTTGTTGTGAGTTAACTGTGTTGCATACTTCACCTACATTATGCCTTCGGAAAAACAGTGCTTTCTCTTTCCAAAATATTTAGAATGACATATCCACTATTATCACTTGACAACGCACAACAAAGGTTTTAACAAGCAAGTTCTCTGTTCGCCAGTCAACTACGAACTGATGAGCAACCATTCAATAAAACACTCAGAATACAAATTTCCAGTAAACTTATTTACATTTTTTGATTTAGTTAATTTAATTATACGAAACAAAAAATAATTTACATTATTTACATTATATTGTTTTTTCTGCCACATAATGTACCCGTTGGTGGTGAAAGCTAACGTTTATTAATTTGTGTTTTTAGTACACCATTAACCGGATATTTTTACACTTTATTGTTATCTACGGAATCTAACTTAGACCGTAGGTGGGGCATTGAAGTGCTGAATTGGGTTGCAGTTCGTAAGAGTAAGAAATGTAAGTTTTGGATTCATTTTCACCCGGCACCCGACCCTTTCCTTCTGCGCTCTAAGTTAGAATACTTTGAGGTAGTATACCAAAATTTGGTCGTTCTAAATTGGAAACTATAGATTTTACGAAAATGTGTATGGGGCCCAATAGACCCCGGGCACCGACCCCTTCCAAAAACATCTACCGTCTAAGTTAGAGTACTATGAGAGAGTATTCTAAATTTGATGGTTCTAAATTGAAAACGATAGATTGTAGGAAAATTTTGTGTGAGGGACCTTCGCCGGGGTCGAAGGTCCCTCACACAAAATTTTCCTACAAATTTTCGCTTCAAAAAACAATCTACCCTCTATATTAGAGTACCATGAAGCAGTATACCAAATTTAGTGGTTCTAAGTTAAAATTGTAGATTTTACGAAAATTTTGTATGGGGGCCCTCTGGACATCTGGCCCGGACCTTTTCCAAAAACAATCCACCTTCTAAGTCAGAAACCTTCTACCATGAGGTAGTATACCAAATTTGGTAGTTCTAAATTGGAAACTGTAGATTTTACGAAAATTTTGTATCAAGGCCTTTGACCCCGACCCGTTCCCAAAATTATCTACCAACTAAGTTATAGTACCGTGAGATTGTATACCAAATTTAGTGCTTCTAAATTGAAAACTGCAGATTTTACGAAAATTTTGTATGGGGCCTCCTACTTGTTCCAAAATCCATCTACCGTCTAATTTATAGTGCCATTAGATTGTATAAAAAATTGGGTTGCTCTAAATTTAAAACTTTAGATTTTACGAAAACTTTGTATGGGGGCCCCTTGACCCCGGGCCCCTATTTGTTTTAAAGTCCCTCTACAATCTAAGTTACAGTTTCTTGAGAGAGCATACCAAATTTTGTGGTTCTAAATTAAAAACTGTAGATTTTACGAAAATTTTGTATCAGAGGCCCCTTGACCCTGGGCCCCGACCGGTTCCAAAAACCATCTACCGTCTAAGTTAGAGTCCCATGAGAGGTATACCAAATTTGGAGGTTCTAAATTGAAAACTGTAGATTTTACGAAAATGTTGTAAGGGGGCCCCTTGACCCCGGGCCCCTTTTTGTTCAAAAATCCACTACCGTATAAGTTAGATCATCATTAGATAGTATATCAAATTCGGGGATTCTGAATTGAAAACTGTAGATTTTACGAAAATTTTGAACGGGGGGGGGGGGGGCTGGATCCCGACCCGTTCCAAAAACTATCTACCGTCTAAGTTATAGTACCATGAGATTGTATACCAAATTTGGTGGTTCTAAATTGAAAACTGTAGAATTTACGAATATTTTGTGCGGGGAGGTTTGATCCCGACCCGTTCCAAAAACTGTCTGCCGTCTAAGTTATAGTACCATGAGATTGTATACCAAATGTGGTGGTTCTAAATTAAAAACTGTAGATTTTATGAAAATTTTGCGTCGGAGGCCCCTTGACCCCGGCCCGAACCGGTTCCAAAAACCATCTACCGTCTAAATTAGAGTACCGAGAGATGTATACCAAATTTGGAGGTTCTAAATTGAAAACTGTAGATTTTACGAAAATTTTGTATGGGGCCCTCATGACCCCGGGCCCCTATTAGTTCCAAAATCCATCTACCGTCTAAGTTACAGCATCATGAAATGGTATACCAATTTTGGTGGTTCTAAATTGAAAATTGTAGATTTTACGAAAATTTTGTATGCCCCCCTTGACCCTGTGCCCCAACTTGTTCCAAAATCCATCTACCGTCTAAGTTAGAGTACCATTAGGTAGTATACTAAATTTCTTAGTTTTAAATTGGAAAATGTAGATTTTACGAAAATTTTGTATGGGGGCGCACTTTATCCCGGGCCCCGACCCGTTTCCAAAACTATCTACCGTCTACTTTAGAGTACCATGAGATTGCTTACCAAATTTGTTGATTCTAAACTGAAAACTGTAAATTTTACGAAAATTTTGCGTCGGGGGCCCCTTGACCCCGGGCCCCAACCGGTTCCAAAAACCAATCACCGTCTAAGTTAGAGTACCATTAGATGTTTACTAAATTTGGAAGTTCTAAATAGGAAACTGTAGATTTTAAGAAACTTTTGCATGGGGGGGGGCATGCAAAAATTTTAAGACCCCGACCGTTCCAAAAATATCTTTTAAGACCCCGACCGTTCCAAAACTATCTTTTAAGACCCCGACCGTTCCAAATACTATCTACCGTTTCAGTTATAGTACCATGCGATTGTATACCATATTTGGTGGTTCTAAATTGAAAACTGTAGATTTTACGAAAATTTTGTTTCGGGGGACCCTTGACCCTGGGCCCCGACCGGTTCCAAAAACCATCTGCCGTCTAAGTTAGAGTTCCATGAGATGTGTATTAAATTTGCAGGTTCGAAATTGAAAACTGTAGAATTTACGAAACTTTTGTATGGGGGCCCCTTGATCCCGGGCCCCAACTTTTTCCAAAATCCATCTACCGTCTAAGTTATAGTACCATGAGATTGTATACCAAATTTGGTGGTTCTAAATTGAAAACTGTAGATTTTGCGAAAATTTTGTATGGGGGCCTCTTGACCCCGGGCCCCTATTAGTTCCAAAATGCACTACCGTCTAAGTTAGAGCATTATGAAATAGTATACCAAATTTGGTAGTTCTAAATTGAAAACTGTAGATTTTACGAAAATTTTGTAGGGGGGGGCTCTTGACCCCGACCCGTTTCAAAAAACCATCTACCGTCTAAGTTTGTGTACCATGAGGTTGTATACCAAATTTGGTGGTTCTAAATTGAAAACTGTAGATTTTACGAAAATTTTGCTTTGGGGGACCCTTGACCCCGGACGCCGACTCCTTCCAAAGGGCGTCTATGGAGTAAGTTAGTTTCATGAGATACACATACCAAATTTGGTGGTTCTAAGTTGAAAACTGTAGGGGGAAGGGGCTTGACCCCGATCCATTCCAAAAACTATCTATTGTCTAAATTTGAGTACCATAAGATAGTATATGACGCTGGTTATTAAGGCGTGGGTTATTAAGTCGTTTAGTCGTCAGAATAACACGCGTCATTATTGACGCGTGTTATTCTGCCGTGCAATAATTGTGACCTAGGGTTATTGTGTCGCAAGGTTATTTTGTAACGGGTTTTTTTCACGCAGTGTTATTGTGACGTTGGGTTATTTTTGTAACGGGTTATTTTAACGCTGGGTTATTGTGACGCCGGGTTGTTTTGACTGGGTTATTACAACGCGGGTTATTTTTCCGGGTTATTTTGACGGTACACCATTTGCAGTAATATCTGCGCTCCTGAAAACTGGACTGAAATAATTCTTTTGTGGTCAGATACCGCTCATTACGAAGAGCTTTTTCAAACTATTTTCTGCTTAAAATGATGCAAAGTTTTTCCCCCACGCGGCGCTGATTTATATCTTATTGTTTGTCGATATCTCTGCTTCTAACAGTCTGATTTGGAAATTTCTTTCTTTGCCAGAGAGCGTTTCTATATAGTGCAAAATGTTTTGCATGTAATTTTAAATTTCTCTTAACGTGCAAGTTTGCTACCAGAAGGGATAAGTTAAAGTTTGTGTTTACAGCATTTTTACAGGAATACCCGAGCTTCTAAAACGCGATTGAGGAAAACTTGTTTCAGTCATATACTACTTAAACCAAACAAAATATATTTATGGTAATTTTTTGCCCAAAGTAGTGCGAAATTCCTCGCTATGGGGCAAATATTTAATATGTTTTTCTCGATATATCTGCCTATGGGGAAATATTTTACGCTTTACAACCGTAAGTTGAAGAAGCGTATATGCTCCAGCTTTGTCCGTCTGTCTGTCTGTCTGTTTGTCTGTCCGTCCGTCCGTCCGCACGATAACTCGCATAAAAGTGGTTCGATTTCGATGAAATCTTAACATGTGGTAGGAGACAACCTGGGAAGGAATCCTATTGAAAAGGTACGAAATGGGGTCAAATTTCGGGATTTATAAGGGAATCCATTCTATCGCCCTTATGCGTTATAACTGACGTAAAAATGCTTCCATTGCGACAAAACCTCAATATGTTGTTTCGGAGATGTTCCGAACCGGTTCTGTTTAATATCAACGAAATGAGGGCAAAGGTCAGGACAGAGGAGCGAGATTTATGCCACAGCCATTATCCTCATAACTTGACTAAACTGCTTCTATTTCGATAAAACTTTAATATGTTGTTCCAGAGGCATACTGAACCAATTGTGTTTAATATCATACAAATGGGGTCAAAGGTCAGGGCACAGGGGTGAGATATATTCCACAGCCATTATCCTTATAACTTGACTAAAAATGCTTCTATTGCGACAAAACTTTAGTATGTTGTTCCGGAAGTATATTGAACCGCTTCTGTTGACTATCGTCGCAATGTCGTCATGAGGTCAGGGCACAGGAGCGATATTTATTGCACAGCCATTATTCTAATAACTTGAGTAATAACTTGAGTAATGATTTCTGGTATGCTGGAAAGCGTATCATAATCAATACATTGCATGGTTTTCCTAACTTGTTTCTTGATATCTCTGCTAATAAAAGGCCGATTTAAAACGTTCTTTTAACACAGGATGCCATTTACCTTGTGGAATACTTTGTCTGTGATCATGAGATTTTTGTAGCACATAGATATTGCTCTAGGTGGTGTTAGGTCGCATTTCTTTCCGCAGCTGTCTCTCCGCTTCTAAAAATCCTATTGAAGAATTCCATTTTTCACTGTATGCCATTCGCTTTAGTAAAGATGGGTAACATTATCCTTTTAAAATATTGCGCAATTTTTCCGCTAAGGGCGTAAATCATAGAACCATTTATCGTTATCGCTGCTTCCAGGAGACGCAATAAAACTTCTTTTCCCTTAGCATAGTTTTTACTATGAAGAACAATTTTCGCATATCTTCCACCTTTCCATTGTTCAAAATTCATCCGCTAGCGTAAGTTTATTTCACGTTTATCTTTGTATTTCTTCTTCCAACTGTTCCATTTGAAAATACCTTTGTCTCTGATATTCCTTCATGCACGAAAACACTTTTGTGCTTAGTTTGTAAATTTTCGAAACATACTTTTCAGACGCTATCGAGAGAGGTAGCTATGCATATATATTTCTAATTTTTTTAACACGTTTCATTGACTTCGACATATTTTATTCGTGTCGACAAGGTTTCAAATGGCATTCTGATTACAACAGAAAATTCGGTGTCTTCTTTTTTTTGTAGCCTGTTCATTTACTACGAATAACCCCGCTAATATTACGTCCTTATATTATGCGCATTTTTTCTCTAGTTGGTGTAAGTGTTCATACATTTTATTGAATCTTTACACTTTCAAAAAATCCGCTTTAATTTTTTTTTTTTTTTTTGGTGTTGAAAAAGATACAAAAGACTTGCTCATTACAATCGAAAATTCGGTATCATAATTTGTTTTCTTACTACTGGCAGTTGGTGTCATTTTTTAAAGGGAATAATGTATTTAATCATACATCATGATCCTCGGATGAACTTTAAATTTTCAAGTACTGATGAACCTTTTATGAAAGTATTTTTGTGTCGATGAAGCGGAGGTTTTTAAAAAGGACGATGCAAAAATTTTATTAGTTTTCTGAAGAACGCTAGCGAACTATTTTTTATATCAGATATTTCACCGTGGATTTCTCCGGGGAATGAGAGAATCGTATGATAAAGTAAAAACATCACTGCACACATAGTTTTCCTAAGGGATGTAGTTCTACGCCAAACGAAATAAAAGCAAAAATGGAGAATAAAAGACTACGGTCCATTATATCTCTCGAGCCGTTTCCTTTCAGAGAAGTATTTACGGAGCTATTCTTATAAACCTTTCGTTGGGAATTTAAACCTATTTTTGCGAACGGGCAAAACGACTATCTCATAAATTTCACGAAGTTTGTCCGCACACCTATTCCGCAATGATATATCTTTTGAGCAATAAGATCTCTGTGGATTTAATGCGTATGTGAGCTTTTATTTCGTGTGTTCTGCGATGAATACATGTTCTCTTTAATGACCAAGATATATTTCGTTTTTCACTGGCTAAGAAAAATGCTCAAAACTACCTAAAAAAATCACAGTATCTAACAGAATTCTGAAAACCACACAAATAATTTATTTCTCTTATAGTATAGATGATTTACTTTTCTTACCGCGTCCATATCATGATCATCATTGTCATCATTGGCAACCATTTTCCATCTACTGCTGAGTGAAGGTCTCCCCAAGTTTCTTCCACAGCGGTATTATCTTGCGCCAGTCTCCTCTATGTCACTCCCGCATGCTTTCGAATTTCATCCACCCATATCCCATGTGGTCTTCCTTTGCGTCTATGCCTACCCCTTGGAATCAAGTCTAAAATTTCGGTTGCCCATCGATGGTCCGTCCTTCTGATAATATGTCCAGACCATTGCTATTTCAGGGATTTTACTGTAATCACGATGTCTTCCACTCTTGTCATTTTCCTTATCCACGAGTTGCTCTTCTTTTCTCTTCCGGTTACACCAAACATGTACCTCTCCATGCTTCTTTCAGTTGTCTGCAGTCTTTGTACATCTTTTTTAGTTAAGGTCCACGTCTGTGCACCACACATAAGCACTGGAAGGATGCATTGATCGAACACTTCTTTTAAGACATAATCACATATTGCTCCTAAAAATTGTACGGTTTCTTCCAAAAGCTCTCCATCCAAGTTTTATTCGCCGATTAATTTCTTCATCAATGTGACCTTTGCTTGATATCTGATGTCCAAGATAAATGTAGGTATCGGTTATCTCCAGCATATAGAGACAAATCTTTATTTCTTTCAAAGGCATTGTACATGGCTTTTTCGTCTGAAAGTTAATTTTTAATCCCACTTCTTTACTCTTGTCAACAAGCTCCTTGATGATAATCTGCATCTTTGAAAGGGTAGTTGAGAAAAGAACTACGTCATCAGCAAAACAAAGGGGAGGTAAATAATCTCCGTTAACCTTTATCCCTTGGTACTCCCGGTTCAGTGATTGGAATACATGTTGCAATGTGATATTATAAAGAGTTTGGGAGTTACGGTGTAAGCTTGTCTCACTTGCTTTCCCCTTTTTATTGGTGCTAAATCCTGAAATATCCGAACTTTTGCACTTGCATTGACATAGATCTTTTATACAAAACATCTATGGTGTTTTATACAAGCATCTTGTCATAGATGTTTTTATACTAATGAATGCATCTTCAATAACGCAAGCCTTCAATGACATTGTAACTGCTGATGGATTCACGGAATTAAAAGTATTTTCTGAATCAAATGTCTTTTGTAGTTCTGAATCAAATGTCTTTTCTCCCCAAGTTTCTTCCACAACGGCCTATCTTTCTGGCGCAAGATAGACCGTTGTGGAAGAAACTTGGGGAGACCTTCATCCAGCAGTGGATTTAATAATGGTTGACAATGATGAAAATGATGATCATGATATCGATAAAAGTCATGCAAAATGGGAGTTCATATTCCCTCGCTCTTTTAACTAGTTCTCTCAGTACATGTATATAGTTCTGTAGCCATTCCTGAATCCAGCTTTTCTCTCGGTGAGTCATTTCCAGTGTTAACTTCAAGAAATGTAAAAGATCTTTAGTGAAGATTTTATAAACCTCTGATATGAGGCTGATGTGCCTGTAGTTCCTGAGATCCTTAATGTCACATTTATTATGTAGCAGGATCATTATAGCATGGTTCCAATCCTCAGAAAACTACCGTTCATTAAGATATCTAGTGAAAACGTGGGCGGGTATAGTTTCAATTTCTCCACTTGCTACTTGTATGATGCTTACGACAATTCCATCTTCTCCTGGAGCTTTTCTCCATTTTATGTTTTTGATTGCATGGGCAACTTCCGCTGGGAGGACTGGACGAACTCTGGTACTGGTACGTTTCGTAATGTCTGGAGTACATTCATTTCAGTTATGGTATGGATGTTTTACTACTCTTATCGAGTCCATATCATCATCATCATCATTGTCAACCATTATCAATCCACTGCTGGACGAAGGTCTCCCCAAGTTTCCTCCACAACGGTCTGTCTTGTGCCAGTCTCCTCCATGTCACTCCCGCATACTTTCGAATTTCATCCACCCATCTTCTATGTGGTCTTCTTCTGGGTCTTTTCCTGTCGCTTGGAATCCAATCTAAAATTTCGGCTGTCCATCGATGGTCTGTTCTTCTGGCAGTATGTCCAGCCCATTGCCATTTCAGGGATTTACCTCTGATCATGATGTCTTCCACTCTTGTCATTTTTCGGATCCACGTGTTCCTCTTCTTATCTCTCCTGGTTACACCAAGCATGCACCTCTCCATGCTGCTTTGAGTTGTCTGCAGCCTTTGTATGTCTCTTTTAGCTAAGGTCCACGTCTCTGCACCATACGTAAGCACTGGAAGGATGCATTGATCAAACACTTTTCTTTTAAGACATAATGGCATACTGCTCTTGAAAATTAAGCTGTTTCTTTCAAAAGCTCTCCAGGCAAGTTTTGTACGCCGATTAATTTCTTCACCAATGTGACCCTCACTTGATATCTGCTGTCCAAGATAAACGTATGTGTCTGTTATCTCCAGCTTTTCTCCAGCAATCGATAAATCTTCATTTCTTGTAAAAGTATTGAACATCACTTTTGTCTTCTGAAAGTTCATTTTTAATCCCACTTCTTTACTCTTGTCAGCAAGTTCCTGGATCATACTCTGTAGCTCTGATGGGGTAGTTGCAAAAATGACTATGTCGTCAGCAAAACGAAGGTGGGTTAGATAATCTCCATTAACTTTATCTCTTTGTTTTCCCAGTTCAGTGATTGAAAGACATTTTCCAATGTCGCATTAAAGAGCTTCGGAGATATGGTGTCACCTTGTCTCACTCCTTTTCCAATTTTTATGTGTGTTGTATTTTCAAACAGCCGAATCTTTGCACTTGCATTTTCATAGATGTTATTAATAATATTAATGTATGCATCTTCAATACCGCTGGATTTCAGAGCCATTGCAACTGCTGATGGTTTCACCGAATCAAAGGCTTTTTCATAATCGATAAAAGCCATGCACAATGGAAGTTCATATTCCCTCGCTCTTTCAATTAGTTCTCTCAGTACGTGGATATGATCTATTGTGCTGTAGCCACTCCTGAATCCAGCTTGTTCTCTCGGTTGAGCCATGTCCAGTGTCACCTTCAAGCGGTGTGAAAGAACTTTAGTGAAGATTTTATAAACCACTGATAGGAGGCTGATAGGTCTGTAGTTCCTGAGATCCTAAATGTCACCTTTTTTATGTAGCAAGATCATTGTGGCGTTGTTCCAGTCCTCAGGAATTTTCCCTTCATTAAGGCATCGAGTGAAAATTTGGGCGAGTACTGTTTCGATTTCTCCACTTGCTTCTTGTATGATGTCTACAGTAACTCCATCTTCTCCTGGTGCTTTTCCCCGCTTCATGTTCTTGATTGCATGTGCAACTTCTGCTGGAAGGACTGGAAGAACTCTGGTACTGGTACCTTTCATGATGTCTGGAGTACATGTATCATCCCTTTCATATAATTTGGAGTAGAAATCTTTCACTCTCGTCAAAATTTCGCCTCTATTTCTTGTTACAGAACCATCTTCTTTTCTCAGTGTCATAATCTGTTTTTTCCCTTACTGAGATGTCCCTTTGCTATCTTTAGGCTTTGGTTGTTTTCAATTGCTTTCCTTACTAGTTCACAGTTGAATTTCCTTACGTCTTCAGTGATACTTTTTCGTACTGTCTTGCATAGCTCTATATATTCCACTTTGGAAGTCACATCTTCTTTAGTTGTCCTCATATCTCTTCTTTTTTGCATCAACATTTTGGTTTTTCCTGACAATTTGTTCACATACAATTTGTTCTTAGACCCAGCTAATTTTGTTGCTGTTTCCATAAGAGCTTTGGTTACTTTTCTGTTAACTTCAGAAATAGCCACTTCTTCCAATGTTAGGCCTTCTAAAGCAGAGAACCTGTTCTTCAGTTCCATTTTGAAGGTATTATGGTGTTTTTTAAGGTTGGTTATGTCAATACATTTTGTTTGTCTTATGAGCTTGCTACGTTCGAGTTTAGTGTTGAGGTGCATCTTACATCTTACCATTCTATGATCGCCACCTGTGTTGAACTTGTTTAGCACACTGCAGTCTTCTATGACGAATTTTTTGTTACACATAATAAAATCAATTTCACTTGTCGTCCCATTTGGATGTCTGCATTTCAGTTATGGTATGGATGTTTTACTACTCTTATCGAGTCCATATATAAGTTACTATCTCCTCCAGTTCTGGAATGATTTGCATATAATTAATTTGATATCGATCATACAAGGAAACGCCGTTCATTAACTGATGGTATGCAAAACACATCCGACACTCTTGTACATTAAACTGCACGAATGATGTAAATGAGAAGGAATAAGGAGAATATTATGTTAATGTGGTACTCGAATTTGTTAAGCAATGTGCTTAGCTAATTTTGAATTTTTCGAGTGCGTTAATGTAATATTAAAGAACACTTTTAATTCTTGGGAAACTTTATGAAAGCCATGGAATTTTTTTATACTTTCCACTAAACGAACTCAACTTGTCATTCAGCCTTACACGGAATAGTACCTACAGTGTAAAAACAATTAAATCTTATACCTGTTTACTGCAACTTCGTTCACCTTTATAAAGGGCTATTCCTAGCAACTTCATTCACCTGTATAGAGGGCTAATATGATAGACCGTTGTGGAAGAAATCTCTCTAGAAAACTTCATTTTGTTATTTTAGCTTCTTTACTTCTAAATCAAGTAACATTTTTCCTGGTAGAAGTGAATTTGTGAATTCAAAATATTGAAATTAAATACTAATTTCAATTAAACTAATGAAGATCACTATACTAAATTTATCACATGAGTGATTTTATTCTTTAGTAAAGAAAAATAATGAAAAGTCACGTGCTTCAGAATCGAAAAGGCGAATTCTTTCCAACAAAGTTTTCTGATTTAATTCTTTACTTTGAGAATTAAGAATAGCCCAATTCTGTAAATCGCAGAAGAAGCAAATACAAAATACGACGCTTTATTTTGCTTTACAGTTCTTGTTAAAAATTATTTTAACTAACTCTAATTAGAAATAGAAGACGTTTCGCTGTTGTATTTGGAAAACTAGACCGGAAACAATTGTCTAAAGATGTTTCGTTGATTTTTGTCTTCGTTTTGAAAATTAAGAATAGTTAAAGACTGGGCCCCATAAAAATAGTTAATGTCTATTTTACACTAAATATGAAGAAAATGTCACCTATCATGAGACTTAGAATCTGCTAAAGAACGTCTACTGAAAACCTAAAACGATACAGGGTTCATTCTTCAAACACAGAAAATGCCATTAATCCTGTTGCTATGTGTTACACACTGTACACTCTTTGCAAAAAAAATAAAAAATAAAAATAAACATACAGAAGGAATCATCTAATCGAGATGAAAATTCTCATGCGGGGTTGTCCAAATAATGGAAACACCTCGATGAAAACAGTGACTTTGGTATGTGCTACTTTTTGAGCTACAATATGTTTTGTAAAAAAGTGTTGCTTATAGTATCAAGGGTCGGCGTGATTACATTGTAAAACGGTGTTTCCATAATTTCGTTCCAGGTGAAAGCACAATGTGTACCCTGTTGGTGTTCCAAAGAGGGCAGATTTTAGGAGCCCGTCTGGTTGGTGCGTCGGTAACCCCAGTGGCTCAGGTATTGGGGGTATCGAGAGATACCGTGTCGAAGGTCATGACATCATACAATGTTCACGGAACAACATCATCTGCGGGACATAACTGTGGAAGGAAAACCAAACTCACTACGAGAGACAGGGGGTATTAAAGAGGATTGTGACCGCAAGGAGGAAGACAACGGTTACGAAAGTGACAGCTGAGCGTAATGCACATCTCCAAAACCCAGTGTCGACCCTTACCGTGTGAAAGAAATTGCATAAGCACAATATTTACGGCAGAGCTGCGATTGCAAAACTCCTGGTGTCACAGATGAATATAAAACGGAGACTACAGGGGTGCCAGGAACATAAAACGTGGACTGCGGATCAATAGAAACATGTCTTGCTTTCCGATGAATCAGCTGTCTTACTATTCCTCACACAGGACGGGTTTACGTGTAGAGAACCCCCGCAGAAGCTTACAACACAGAGTATCTCCTTCCTACAGTGAAGCATGGGGGCGGTTCTGTAAAGATTTGGGCCATGATCTCGTGGTTTGCAGCAGTTTCCATTGTCACCTTACACGGATGGATCACTAGCGGTGACTATGTCACTCTTTTGGCCGACTATGTGCATTCAATGGCGCAGGCATTGTTCCCGTCAGGAGATTGCACCTTTCACGATGAGAATGCCCCGATTAACAGAGGTCGAACTGTTCAATCATGGTTTGAGGAACATGAGGATGAAGTTGCACACCTTCCCTGGCCTGCAAAATCACCGGACTTAAACATCATTGAGGCCCTGTGGTCTGTGTTGAAAAACAGAGTGCTATCCCGTTATTCTCTTCCGGTGTCTCTTAAGGAATTGGAGCAGTTTCTGCAGGACGAATGGTACAGCATACCACTTACCACCATCCAGGACTTGTATGTGTCCATTCCAAGGAGCATTCAAGCAGTTCTAAATGCCAAGGGTTCTCCCACACAATATTAGGTGCGTAACGCCTATTGCCTAAAGGTGTTTCCTTTATTTTGGACATTCCACGTACATGTATAGGAAAAGAGATGATAGCGATTCCAGAGACGTTGGGACATTTATTCAGAAAAAACATCTATGCGAGTGGAACGAGTCAGTACATTGTAACGCCACTTCTGTCTCGGGTACGGGCGGTTACCAGGCCTGACATAAAGACATGCAGTTAACGGATCCTGCCCTGAAGTATAGCATTCCAGATGGCATCTGAATTGCGGGCCAGTTCAACAAAATTCCTGGATGGAAGTACACTGAAGAGCAATTGAATTAGAGATACTTGTCTAGTAACGTGTAGCACCACCTTTCGCCTTGATGACAGCGGCGATTCGTCTCAGCAATGGACTCGACAAGACACCGGAAGCGTTGGGAAGCCATACGGATCCACGACCCCTTAACAAGCTCCCACAGTTCACGAATATTTGATGGAGGCGGTCAGAGCCTCGAACATCTCTCTGGATGGCATTCCAGATGTGCTAGATGGGATTGAGGTTAGGTGACCTAGCTGGCCAAGGTAGCGAGGTCACGTCGGTGGAGTTTTCATCCAACCATTCGGATACAATTCGGGAGCTGAATTGTCTTGTTGCACGATGAGGTCCCCAGTGGAATGTTGAAGACGCACAAATGGGAGCAAATGGTCGTCCAGGATATCCCGGTAACGTTGACCTGTGAGGGACGATGTCACACGTACCAGGGGTCCCATTTTAGTCCACGTAAACAGTCCCCAGACGTGAATGCCACCCCACCAGCTTGAAGAGTACCCTGCTGGCAAGAAGGATCCTTCGCTTCATGTGGTTTGCGCCGTTCTCGTATCCTGCCATCCGAATGTACCAACGTGAATCTCGACTCATCAGTCCAGGCAACATTTTCCCACATGTGTGGCGTCCAATGACGATGTTCCTGCGCCCATGCTAATCTTTGCACCTTGTGATGTGCGGTCAGCAGCAGTATCCTCGTAGGACGATGGCTTCTGTACCCCATAGCGACGAGATGGTTCTAGAAGGTGTGGTTGCTTACACGTTTTTGTGCACCAGCGTTAAATTGCCGAGTGATTTCTTGCACTGTGACCCGTCTATCCGCTGTTGCATTGCGAGCTAGCCGACGATGACCCCGCTCATCCACACGCTGTTGTCCACTGCAGTTGGCCCTTGCAGGGATGGTTTTACCGGATTCGATGTACTCACGGTGCACCCGTGGCACAGTGGCTCGTGAAAATCCGAGTGCCTGCACGACTTCCTAGATGGAGAGAACAATTCGTCGGGCCCCGACAATTTGCCCACGATCAAATTCCTTCGTCTTACCCATACTGCGTCCGACTCTTACTGATTCCCGTCGCATCACTCCTTATATTGTCGGATCGCTGCATACGTCATGTCGTTTCCGTTTACAGGGCCGCCCACAGCGCCACATTTGCATAACGCCAGCTGTTTCAAATTCAACTGCCCTTTAGTGTAGATGTCCAATGTCCCAAACATGTTCGATCGGTGAGAGATCGAGCGATCGGGCTTGCCATAGAAGAGTATCAACATTACGTAGGTAGGCCTGGTAGAGCCGTGCTGTGTGTGGCCGGGTATTATCTGGTTGAAAAATTGCTTTGTGATACTGCGACAGGAATGGTAACACAACAGGTCGTAGATCGTCGCTGACGTACCGTTGAGCAGTTACGGTAGTACGGAGGACCACCAACGCTGTAGTAGAAAATGGCTCCTCAGATAGCCACTCCCGGTGTGTGATCCAGGCGCCGATCCACGATAAAGGCAGGATCCGTGCGCTGACCGGCTTGTCTCCAGGCACGTATTCGCTGGACATTGGGGCCAAGTGCAAACCATGACTCATCATTACGACAACACGACGCACTGCACACAATCCCATGTTGATTGGGCCGACACCATTGCATCCAATGCCGGCAATGCTCGCTGGTCAGCGGTAGCCGGTGAAGTGGCCCCATCGAATGTAGCCCCCGTGCCACAAGTTGACTGGCAATGGTCCGGATGTCCACTTCTGTACCTGAAGACAACACAACATGGCCACGAATGGTTGAGAGAGACGAATTTGATTCTGTTCGTGCAACTATCACAATTGCTCGATCCTGGCGTTCTGTCGTTGCCACCGGCCGTCCACTTCCCACGTGTCACCCTCCTCGACGCATTGGCGCCGACATCGCGTGATTTCCTAGTCTCTCGGGTCCAAATGCCTGGCGGTGCTGCGACCTGACCAAACCGTCTCTCTCAGCCCAATTACACTTGCTCTCTCAAACTCCCTTAACTGCTCGTATTTTGCACGAATCTGACCTCTAGGTATACTCACAGTCTCTGGAGGTTAATGCAACCGCAATCCGCTGTCACAATTATACGTGAGTCCGAGCTTTGCTCTCGATAAACCCTCCTTGCTGCGCTGTTCCTATTCGCTGTGTGTGTGGTACTGTTTAGTCATTGGTCGTTATTCTTAACCCGTTGGTGTGTTCGGCCCTGAGGTACTTGCATGCGTAGTTTCATTAGGATCGAACCATTTCCTCCGCCAGTTTCGCTATTTTGGCAAAGTGTGTATTATCATCAGCAAAGACCACGGCAAATGAAATTTTAATAACAAAACGTTTTGAGAAAATGTTTTTAATGTTACAAAAACCTTTGTGATGCTTTCTGGATTAACTTATCTTGTTTTAGAATTACTAAAAATTGCAGCCCTGCCCGGTGGTAGAAAGGGATGAAGCGCTGGCTTCTGGATTTTTTCCCGAGATGGGCTCGAGTTCGATATCCTGTTTAGCTATTAGTTGGTGTATTTGTTTTACGCCATTGGCTGGCACCATAAATCTGGGGCGCGCGATTTTTTATAGCGCTTTGAGTTGCTCACGGTGGTCGTCTTTCTTTATTTTTTATTGGAGGTTTAACGACCACCATGAACAACTCAGTGATCTATAAGCAGTCGTCCGTCTCTAACTTAGGGCTTCTGGTTCCAGGGAAAGGAGAGAGCCACTGTCGTAAGACAAATAAACAACATCCATGCCTCACCGAAATTCAAACCCGGACCCAGACCTATCTCGGACGAATGATGAGAAGCCATCGCTTAGACCACTGCGCGCCACGTGGTCGGTTACGGTGCTTGTTAAGTCCCTCCACCAAAAAAAAAAAAAGGTATCACCCATTTTAACAGGTATTTAGAGAATTTCTAGATTTCTTTAGTTTTGCGGAATCCATTTGTTCAAAAACGTTTCTATTCATTGTGAGGCACTTTACGCGAGAAACATTCTTTAGTATTTATGTGTGCCTCGCCACTAAATTGCTCTGAAAGAAATACCAGGCTGCTAGAAATGTAATGGACAAGAAGTTTTCTGGACGTAGAAATCGATAAGATCGTAAAATTGAAAGCAACTCTTCTCAAAGCACCATTGTTAACAACGGAATGCCATGGCTCTTTGATGAAATCAGTCTTTGGTTTGCAAAACGAAAATCCTGAGGTACAAGCAGTAATCCGGTAAATCTCAAATACGTCTCGGTGAAATTTTTATTTCATGTTTTGTAAAATTAGTACGTTCTTATGGTTTGACGTTTTTTGTCCGTCAGCCTGCGCGAACACCATAGCTCTGCAACTAATACTCCAAATTAAAAAAAATCTTTTGTCATTGAGCATCTTGAAATTAGAGAAAAATGATCCTTGGCTTTGTTTTTTTTTTTTTTTTTTTTGCACGATGCAGAACTTCGCCGATGGAGGGCGTTAACGCATATGCTATAGGTTTTAAAATACATTTCTAAATATCTGATTGAAACAATTATTTCGTCCATTCCATACCACTGATAACGAAAACTGTTTTGGATTCAGTTTCTTCTTTAACTAATGCATAGTTTTCCACTGGGGCTCCAAAAAAAGATTGGAATTTCGCCCATACTGTGGTATTGAAAGACCGATTTGAAAAATTTCATTTTCGGCGGATATGTGTCCTGGTAAGCGTATATTTCTGTTTGTGAAGTATTTGCAGCTGTATCTGCGCTCCTGGAAACTCGACTTTGGTAATTTATTCACACACCGCACTCACAATTCGCCTTACGAGTTCCCCCCCCCTTTTTTTTTTTTTTTTTTTTTTGATTTGGGGTTTAACGACCACCGCGGGAAACTCATTGGGCTATTAGCAGTCGCCCGTCCCTAATTCAGGGCCTCTGGTTTCAGGTAAGGGAGAGAGCCAGTGCCGTAAGCCGTAAGACAAACACAACAGAAGACATCGTTTAGATCACTGCGCCACCGGGGCGGCCAGTACGAGTTGTAGTTAGCTAACTGCATGTGTCGAGGACAAGCGTACCTAATAAACCAATGACTCAGTTTATATATGTCAGTAACTACATACACATGTATTGAGTGATTATAAAAATGGTATTCCTATTCTCCGGTGTCTAGATAAACGAGCAATGGGGTATCCCGACGAAACTCCTTACGTAGCTTATTGATAGCATTTGGAAACGATTTAGAGGGGGGGAAACCATCAATGTTCAAACTTGCGCCGCTAGGGAAACAATGGCTCTGCAGATGGAAGAAAATTGCAGCCACGTGCGTGAATTTACTCTTTCTTGACTCCACAAACGCATCATGACAAAATCTTCTCAAAATAAATGAGATGACATGCTGCAAACGCAAAACGGCATCGAAGACGACGTGGGCCACTTCACACCTGATAATCATTTTCAGATCTCAGAGAGAGAGAGCTCATGCCGTCCCGGTGGCGTAGTGGTCTAAGCGAAGGTTTCTGATCATGGGTCCCGGTTCGAATCCCCGCGAGGCATGGATATTTGCTCGTCTTACGGCACTGGCTCTCTCCCTTCCCTGGAACCAGTACCCCTAATTTAGGGACCAGGACATCAACTGCTTAGGGAACATTGAGTTGCCCACGGTGCTGGTTAAACTTCCAATCAGAAAAAAAGGAAATCTCTGTCTTCAAGATATCCTCAAGGCCATAGTGAGTGAGCTGGCCAGGAGTGTGGAAACCCTCGATAAATTATACGTTCAGTCCCGAATGTTCGACCGAGCATTTGCATACAACATTTTCCATATGAACGCGCAAATTCTAGGATTTCTGCAGTGATATTTCTGCTGTACATCAGAGGTGATTTTTGTGATGACCACTGTAATGAGTAGATTTTTTCTGAAATGTTTTTGCCATCAATAACCAAATAATTCATGCTCGTGTCTGTTCCTTTCTTGCATCTGCAGCGCCAATGTTCCCCATTCTGCACAATTATGAAATAAATTACTTTTGTTCTAATTCGTTTTCCCATTCCTTGAATAAGCTACTAAGAGAGTCATAAGAAAAGTTCTTCATACATTAATCTAAAACGGAAGCGGATGATGCAATCGGAGAAACGATTGCGTCATGTCAAATTCAGAATCTTAGGAACGCAGTGGTATCAGAACGACGCTCTATCGTTTGCTGTGTGGACGTGAGAGGGTTTGGACGTAAAAATAGGAACTCTGTGGGGGAAAATCCTACACAAATCTACACTGCCTTGCAAGAAGTTTGTGGGGAAGGAACTCTTGATTGAAGCACAATTTCTCGCGGGGCGTCGCGCTTTCGGGATGGCAGAAGTAGTATGAAAAATGATAATCTCTCAGGCCAACCCAAACGGTAACAGACAAAACATCTGTCACCATTATTGCAACGCTTCTCGAAGAGAATCGCCGTTTGACAGTCGAGGAGATTGATCATCGGGCAAATTTGTCCACCATATTTGTTCTCCGGATTTTGACCGGCTCATTGGGAAAAACAAAAATCGCCGCGCTCTGGGTGCCACATTAACTCTACCCCGAGGAGAAGGCAGCCACAGTCGGCATCGCACAGCATCACCTCCACATGTACGAAAGGGAGGACGACACCTTCGTGAACAGAAGTCTCGCAATTGATGAGACTTGGACCCGTGATTTTGAACCGGAACTGAAGTGATAATCACCAGAATGGAGGCATCCAAACACCCCACGTCCCTCAAAGTGTCATCGGCAACAATCCAAACTGAGGCAACTGTTGATTTTCGCTTACGATGCCCAGGGTGTTATGGTCTCTGATTGAGGGCAGGTAGGGTAAAATATCAACGCTCAATATTATCGTGACTTTCTGAGGAAAACAGTTGCTACCGAAAATTCGTCAAAATGGCCCCAACTTGATGGAAGAGGGTATTATGATCTTGCTGTATGACAACGCTCATTGTGTCATGGTGCAGCGTTCGGTACAACGTTTGTCGAAATGTAGCTGGGAAACGCCCACCCACCATGCAGCTCTGATCTCAGCCCACCCGACTTTAATCTATTCCCAAAGTTAAAAAATCGGCTCCATGGCATCCGCTACGAATTGCTGGACGAACTGTCACTGGACATGACCCGAGTAATACGACAGCTGAACAAAGATGGCGAACTACGGGGCATGCAGGACCTACTTCACCGCTGGCAAGTTGTTATTAGCAGCGGAGGTGAGTACATTGAACGGTAAAAATGTATGTTTTCTCCGTTACTTCACACTTTTCTCAAAAATGGACAATGTGCAGAACTTTTGTTATGACCCCCGAACCAGGTTTTGCAGCTATTTCTGCATTTACCGCTTTTCTAGAATACAAATACTTATTTTATAAATATATTAACGAGAATAGAGATAATTATTTATAACTACACAGTATGTCATTCACATTTTTAAATATAAAAGAGCAAAAAACAGTGAAAATGTACAGTAAGTGTCGTCGATATTTTTAATTAACATTGTACCTGACATAATGTACACTGAGATAGTACTAACTATGCTTACAACCTTGTTGGTTCTCTGTAAAGACAATTTTAAGCATTCTTCAGCTCCATGTTTATTGTAGTTACGTTTCGCTTCTATGGCGTTGGAGAACGCGGAGCATGGGCAACTTCCGTATGTGTATTTTGGTGAACAGAACACCAGGTACGTATTTGCTAAACTCATCTGAATATTCCATAAAGAACAATGCGGCATAATAAATGCTTATTAAATAATTCGTGGGCCGCCCCAGTGGCGCAGTGGTCTTAGCGATGGCATCTGATCGTTCGTCCGAAAGGGACCCGGGTTCGAATCCCGGTGAGGCATTGGTGTTGTGTTTGTTTTACGGCACTGGCTGTCTCCCCTTCCCTGGAACCAGTGACCCTAAATTAGGGACTGGCGACTGCTTATAGCCCATTGAGTTGCTCACGGTAGTCGTTAAACCTCCAATCACCGCCCCGGTGGCGCAGTGGTCTAAGCGATGGCTTCTGATCATTCGTCCGAACGGGGTCTGGGTTCGAATCCCGTGAGGCATGGATGTTGTGTTTTGTCTTACGGCACTGGCTCTCTCCCTTCCCTGGAACCAGTGACCCTAAATTAGAGACGGGTGACTGCTTATAGCCCATTGAGTTGCTCACGGTGGTCGTTAAACCTCCAATGAAAAAAAAAATCGTGTGAGCTTCAAAGGCCAATTGTTCAAAGGCTTTTCTTTGTATTTAGTTTACCGAGATGAGCCCCTGCCCTATACTAAGACGGGACATAGATGTCGTGCCTGTTCCCTGTCGTTAGTTTTCTCCTTTTTCCAGAACCAGCTGCCTCACATTAAGGAAGGCGACTGCTCACAGCCCTTACAGTTGCTAATGGTCGTCGTTAAATCCATTTGCAAAACAACTGCGAAATAGTGTAAAGAACTACACACGCCACCCACTGAATAAGGAACCATTCAGCAGATGTACGTAAACGTCACTTACACAGCATATATGCCAAATACGTGGTCACCTGAGTCATCACGTGTTCTAGGCACCTATTTAAGAATGCTACTGGAAAGTAAGTGATTTGCTGAAATCCAGCAGTGTTGATCACAATGAGAAAAGCAAAGTGCATAACTAAGGATCTTATGGAATTCGATAAAAGGTTTATTGTGGTTGTCCAACACGCCGGAGTGAGGATTTTGAAAACAGCAGAGGTGATTGGTTTCTCAAAAAGGGATACATCCCGGGTCATTAATCAGTGGGAAAGAAACACCCACATAACTTGCCTATGAGGCATGACAGTGGCACCATGACAGTCTGTCAGAAACGAGATCGCCGTCATTCGAGAAAAGGTGTACGGAGAAACAAGACTTCCTGTGTGCAGCAACAGGCCGAAGCATTCAATGAAGACTGTTAAGACTCATATTTCAGCGAACTATGCGCAGAGAATTAAAAAGGACAGGTATTGGAAGTCGTATACCTACACGGAAACCACTGATTTCTGGCAAAACCAGAAAGTTCGTCTACAGTGTTTCAGCGAGCATGAAGGCGAATTCCAGCATCTTTCTTGGCCACCACAAGTCCAGAATATTAACCCCATTGGGAATGTATGAGACATGTTAAAAAAACAGATTCGGGATCAAAGCCCTTTTCCGCCAAATCTCAGCCAGGTAAATGAGTGCCTGGTGAACGAATGGTACGCTGTAGACGTAGATGCACTCCAAGGCCTTGTGGGATCTATTCCAAATCGCATGCATGCTGTAATTCAGACCAAATAAGGTCCAATCCGGTATTGAAAAAAAGTTTCTAGTTCAGTATCCGGAATGTGCACCAGAGAGTGGAAATAACTTATTTCACCATTTCCGAACAAAGCGATGAATAAAGCAGAAAACCTCATCGTTTAATGTATGTATAAATGAATGCAGAAATTCCTTCATTCTTGCTCAACGACGGTTAAAGTTACTCAACGATGGTTTGATTTAAAGCACCATAATCTGGTGTAAGCCACGTATTTTTAAATCATATATTAAATTACTGACAGAAGGGACATTTTCCGATGTTAACGTGCTTACTTATGGTGTTCTTATTTGTACATTTCGGATGATTTTTAAAACCATCCTGCCCTATAAATGGTTGCTCTTAGCACTGCTTGAGATGCATTTCGATTGCTACTGATTCTAAATTATTTTGAATCTATTGAACTTTCTTACTATGTTTCTGACAGACTTTCTTTGACTTTACAGGTAATTTTACTCCATGCTTTCTATAATCTTGATCGTAATAGATATTCCCGGAAAGTGCAATCTACAAGCTTTGACGTCCCTGTGGCCCAGTGGCCAATGGTGTGCAAGACTTCAATTTCCGCATGAGCCTTAAGTGAAGCATTAGTCTTACGGAAGAGGAGATAATCCCTTGCTGGAATTGTTTGTCCTAAATAAGCAATGGGCGGCTTCTTACAGCTTTTAGACTTGCGCATCTTGGTCGTTGAACCAAAAAGTGTGAGAGAGAGAGAGAGAGAGAAATAGAAACGCTGCAACGTCTTTAGTTTCATGTTTGTTGCCTTTCTCCTCTGCTTCTAGCTTTTATCCGGTTTTCAGTCAAATTTACTCCACGCATAATCCACTATTCCTATTAGAATTCCAATTTTATCTTGCTACTGTATAAACAGTATGGTAACATCCGTTTCGAAGAAAACAGCGGTAGTTCTATGCGACGTTGAAGAATATTTCAAGGAAATGCACGATCCACATCGATTTTCTGGTTAAAAGTGCTTGTAAAGTTTCGTGAAAGCACGTTATCACTGGATTTCACTTATGAAAATCTAAAGAGAAAATTTAAACCTAATTGCATCTTTGATGATTTTAGTTGATGCTATAATTATACATCTACTGACAGCCATTTCCCTGCGCGTGTAAACTACTGTTTGTGAAAATTGCAACACTCTGAAAGAATGGTGGTAACCACGTGAAACTTACAGGATATGCATAGCACAGTAGGACATGCAAATGATTAGAAGTGCAAATGATTGGAAGTACAGAGTCATTGCGCATGCCTGGCCCGGCAGCGCCCTCAAACGATCGAGTGAGGAGTATAAAGAGAGGGCTGTTTTAGGATACACACCAGTAGTGCATCACGGACAGCGAGTTGTTAAAGGGTCTCCAGGATTCAATAATGCATCGGCGACGACGAAGGGCGCGCAATATATCACCATACGACAGCGTTTGAACGGGGACGAATGTTTGGTCTGCGTGAAGGTGCATTTTCGTACGGCAACATTGAGGCTCGGACGGAACATAACGCCACGACAGTGATGCGCGTGCGGCGGCAGTGGACCGAGGATACCAGGCGCATCGACAATCCGGCAATGGACCGAGAAATGTAACGACAGCGCAGAATGTCCGACACCTCTTCCGCATGGCAGTGACGAACCGTCCCGCAGCTTCGTTAGCGTTAGCATTTTAGTGGAACACTGCAGCAGGTGTGGCATTGTCTGCCTCTGCAGTTCGACGCCGTCTACTGCTCAGCGGATTGGTTGCATGCACCACTTTGCGGCGGGTTCCTTTGACCCGGAACCATGGACGTCTCAGGCTGGAATGGGGTTTTCAATATAGACAATGGCGCGCTGATTGGCAACATGTCGTGTTTTCGGACGAGTCCCGATTCAACTTGGACTAACATGATGGCCGCATAAGCATTAGAGACAGTATTGTGGTGAGCACCTTCTACCAGCATGCATTGTCGAGTGTCATAAGGGCCTAACGCCAAGTGTCATGGTGTGGGGTCACATAGGGGTCATTCGCGATCTCAGCTGCTAGGACTTGAGGGCAATCTCAACAGCGACCACTACATCAGGAAAATTGTACTGGCAGAAGTCGTACCTTTCCTTCATAGCACTCCTGGCGCTATATTCCCACAGGACAATGCCCGATCACATGTTGCCAGGAACGTTCAATCCCTCTTCGCAGCACAGCAGATACGGCGTCTTCCTTAGCCTCCACGTTCGTCAAACATGTCGCCTATTGAACATGTCTGGGATATGGTCACTCGGCAACTGGCCCATCGAGCTCCTCCAACGATCAGTACCAATGATCTGTGGACACGCATACATGCCGCATGGCAAGCAATTACCCAGCACACTATCCAACACCTTTTCGATTCAATACCACGCCGTCAAGAAGCTGTTATTGCAGTTCGCGGAGGATTCATAAGGTACGGATACTTGCAGGCAAAAAATGGTGTATTGTTCATGAAAATTAAAAACGCTTATGTACAGCCATATCAGACTTGTGGTACAAATTTTATTCTAACCGCCTGGTTCCTTCTTGGTGTTGCAATTTTCACAAAAAGTAGTGTATTATTTATAATCTTAGCAGCAATTCGAAGGCAAACTCCGTCGATACTTTGTGATATTGGTTTTTGCTAGTTTTACCATCCCGTTTTCACGCAGTTCTATCCAAAGCACTAGGGACAAGAAAGAGAGGGCTGTCTACGTAACTCGGGAAATATCTATAAAATCTTGTTAGGGACTGATTGAAGAGTGAAGACAATGGAGAAATCTTCATTACCATGGAGGTTCGCAGAGAACATGCATTTTCATTAAGTTCTGTATTGCTCTTTGTTGTTTGCTTCGAAGTTAACAGAATGTTAATGAATGTTTAGCTCATTTACTTCGTGTTTTCAACGAAATAATCCCCAAGGAAGCTCAGTTGTCTTTGAACTAAAGGAATGGATTTTTATATTTAATTAAGACGCAATTTAATCGATTCGTGCTTTAGTTTTCTGTTGCTTCAGGCATGGCGTAATTTCGCCACTTCTGGTCCTTGCGTTACAGAATTACACAATAAACCAATTGATGTTTTGCTTTTGTTCGTATTGCGTAATTCAGAAAAATATAGTTTAGTGGCGCCAGGACAGTCTGTGTTTTCTGTTGAATAAAGCTGAAGCGCAACAAGAAAGGTATTTAAAATACTTTGAGTAAGAGGAATACTTTAAACATATAATAAACCATAATAAAAATATTTCCACGGAAAGAAGCTTAGCTCAGTTCGCATTATGTAAGAAGGATCATTATATTTATCCAGTTCAAGAAACGTTTTGTAACAGCACGATGTTTCCGCACATGATTTCTCAAACATTTCTCAAATAGGAGTCGGCTTCAGTATGTATATTCCTATCCCAACTAAATTTCATTCACTGGAAACATGTAAGCAAAAAAAGATGAAACACTGCAATGTTTCTAAGGATAAAAGAAGGCTGGAAATTTTTTTGGGGATTTATTCCGATTTCCCCATATCAAGAATCAATACCAGTTCATCTTTTTTGCCATTAATTTAAGCAAAAAGAACAACATTTAGCATGTTTCATGCTACGAAAGAAGAAAGCAGTTGCATAAAATTTACGAAACCCGCGAAACGTTATCCTAAACTTCTTTTCACCTTTTTGGGCCCAAATGCAATCTGCAAAAAAGTGGTATTTCCAGAAGGTTCGGGATCAACAAATTACACCCATTTTCTGCATTCTTTAAATCTTTGCAATCATTCTACACGCTGAAATGCCAGAAAAATTGGAACACTAGTCTAATACTTGGTAGGTCCCCCACGGGAGCGCCTGACTGCAGAAATACGACGGGGCATGTACTACACTAGCTTCTGGAAATATGCTGCAGGCAATGCACACCATGCTTCTTGCAGAGCGTTCCACAATTCGGGTGTATTCCGAGGTCTCAGATTCCTGTGTTCGATAGCGCGTTGCATGGCATTTCAAATGTGTTCTATCACGTTCAGATCTGGGGATTTGGGTGGGAATGGCAAAGCCCCAAACTCAGATGAATGCTCCTCTAACCATAATGTGGCGTCTTGACACTTGTGTGGAGGTGCAATGTGCTGTTGGAACAGACCAGGCAGGACACGAACGGGTGTACCTCGTCAGGAAGGATGCGCACATAGCGTCGGCCGGTCACAGATGTTTGTAGACGTTCCAGGGGTCCCAGTGAATTCCATCTAAACACACCCCATACCAGTACGCCCCCACCCCCCACGACCCCCCACCCCCCAGCCGGTACATTTCCCTCTTGACAGGCGGAATGACGTCATGGGGTTTGAGCCACACACAAATCCTTCCATCTGCCCGATACAGTTGGAAACGCGTCTCGTCAGACCAGGCTACTTGTTTCCAGTCATGAAGTGTCCAGTGGCGATGTTGCTGTGCCCATGCGAGGCGCATAGCTCTGTGTCGTGCACCCATCAAGGGGACTCGAGTTGGGCGTCGGCTCCCAAAGCCCATATCGTGCAGAGTACGTTGCATAGTCAGGACGCTGATGCTTGTTGAGGCTCCAGCATTGAATTCCGATTATACCTGCGAGAGTGTTGCACGCCTATCGCGTGAAAACGATTCTTGACAGCCGACGATGGTCACATTCACCCAATGTCTTTGTACGGCCACACTGCCATCGTAGGTTGTAGGTTTTGCCGGAATTCTTGTAGTCACGGTACTCCCTTGCAATGGTCGTCCGTGAAAAACCGAACTTCGTGTCTACCTCCGAATTACTATGGCCCATCTCACGAGCCCCAACTATGACACCGCGTTGAAAATCGCTTAAATCGTTATTACTGTCATTCTCATGCCGAAAACAGTTCTGACAGCATGCAAGGATGTCTATCGCTTATATACGCACTGGCGGACTGAACAGAGTGCGCGCATAGGTGACGTTGCTATGTATTTTGCATAAGGTCGTCTGTACCGGTTTTTCTGGCACTTCAGTGTACATCACACCCTTGTACACTTTTGCCTGACGTCAAGAAGGATCACCGCTCCTTCAACAAATAGAATTTTGAGTAGCATCTTCGTGGTTTCATTCTCATCCTATATTAAGTAACCGTATACTGAAACATATTTACACATCCTAAGGACAGTGCGAGATCATTTAATATATACATAATTATAGAAGTAAGTTCGTTTTGCTGTAAGAATATTTTTCCTGGAAAGCAAGCGTGATTTCGTCAAAAAATCCCTTTCTGGAAATGAAGCTTATTGAAAATTTCTTTTCCTAGTTTCTAGATTTTAATAAACATTAAAGCTTAGTTGATCACATGTGGGAATTAAATTTATGCAGTCACCAAAAGATAGATCATAAAATAGATAATAAAATAGTATTTCGTCAACATGCCGTCACGAATATATGAAGTTCGCTATTTTGAAAATTTTAGCTACCTCGAAGAACAATGGAAGGTGTTGGTTTTAAAGTTATATCATACACAATTTTCTCGAACTATTATATGCGCAAGAGAAAAAAACAAATGCAAACTTCTGAAATGATATGTTGCGCATTTGATGATTGTAGAGAGTGGAGTTGCGTCATACCTGACTAGTGAGCTGAGGCTCGAATAATATGAAAGACGGTTTTGTACTTTCCCTGAAACCAGTATACCTTAGCTAGGGCTGAAATACCTCTTCTGCCCTAATGTTGTCCTATGGGTCGTTGTTAGAGTCCTAAAATGTTGCTTTATCATCAGTGCAAAATTAAGGGCACATAATTAAGACTAAACCGTTTCTGCAAAAACAGAAAGCAAATGAAAATGGAGATGTAGTTTCAGTTTTCCGGAATTATTAAGACAGCAATAAGACGTCTCTGAATTGCCTGTCTTTACTGTTCACTGCGTAACATCAATCACATCAGGGAACTTGGAAATTATATCACCCTGGAGCGGAAATCTAACCCGCATTTTACGATTTTCGTTCGAGCATGCAATTGCTATCTGTTTTACAGTCCAGAAAGATGAAAGTCCCAAGTACAACGACCGTTCTATAAAAACGGAAAGTAAAATCACACAAAATGAAGAAATATATAGGTACAGCAACATATATGTTATTTTTTCTCAAAGTATCTTACCTCGGATGATATCCAACGGTCCCATTGTTCAGCCGATTTTTCAAAGCATGCGGCGAAGGCATTTTGTGGAAGCTGCTTTACCGACACCTGTACATCTTGAATAGCGTCAGCATCTGTGTTGAATCTTGCACCACGGAACTTCTCCTGCATTGTTGGAAACCACGAGAATTCGCACATGAAGAGGACAGGACTGTAGGCAGGCTGTGGCATGATTTCAATAATGCATTTCATAAGAAACTGTTGAACACAAGCAGCCACATGTGGGCGGGCATTATCATGGTTTAGGGTCCACCTGTCCACCAGTTCCGGCAGCTTAATCGATATGTGTCGTCGCAGACGCTTCAAGACTGAAATGTAATACTCAGCATTGACAATAATTTGTGGAGGAACAACATTCTGGTAGACTGCACCTTTACGGGGGCATGGCCCACGGGTAAGCCGGGACCATGTGTTGCTGTAGGCAGTCTTCCCATGAAGAACATGCATTTGAGACATCCCAGAGAGTTTGGTGTGTGGAACGTAACATCACACTGATTTATTTTTCGAAGCACTGAAGAAAGAATTCCCATTTTTCCTGTCTCGCCGTGTGGAAAGAACATCACATCATTGCGAGAAAATTAACAGCCGGTTCATCCTGGAAGTTCGGGCGCCAATATAACGTACGAATTTGTCCGCGCCGGACATCTGACCTGTGTCCTCTCACTCCGGAGAACGTTGCTCTCCCAACTGAGCTACGCGGACATATGCTCTCACTTCTATCTGCCTTTATTTTATGTGTATAATGCGGGCAAGCACGTCACAAGTTGTATGGCGAAATACAGACGTACCTTAAACAACTCCACAATAACAAAACCATAATCGTCTACCATGGCTAATAACTGTTGCCGTAGATACTTCCTAAATTTATTTAGTCCTTCGCGTGGTTATTTTTCCCCTTCGGACTGTTTCCAACTAAAAAAAATGCTCTCAGTTCTTATGGACCGGCCGACGTACATGAGTGTTATGTAAATCAGAACATTCTCAGATTCTCGTGCCAATCGAACCAAATTATACTTTCTTGTGCTGTAGTTAAGTAAATCATCAGTCTTTCAGGTAAATTGTATGGAACAAATATTCTTTTCATAATACGTAATTATCATTTCTACATATCCTCGCATTGCCTGAACAGAGGCAAATAAACCTTATAGTCATATAGCCAAACTCGTTAATCTAGGATTAATTCGTAAGTCCAGAGACGAAAGAAACACTCATATAGCAAAACCTGTTAATATAGGATTAATTCGTAGGGCCAGAGACGAAAGAAAGACAATATTCCGAAATAGATTTTCTTTTTCAGAAATATTCCGAAATAGAGTATTTATTTTCTCAGACATTTTTCAGATACCACCAGCAGTAGCTTAAATACACTTATAGTTTTCTCAGTCTGTAACGTACCAGGAGATGTGACGTACCTGCCAGAAGGACGCACACGACATAAAGGCAGATAGGAATCAGAATAAAAACGTCCGCGTAGCTCAATTGGTAGAGTGACTTATTCCGGAATGAGGGGATCCGGGTTCGAATCCTGGCGCGGATAAAAATGACGGAGAAATTTACTTCGTTATAATGGCGCCCGAACTAACCGGATGACCCGACCGTTCAAAATCTCGCAATGGTGTGATGTTATTTCCACACCGCGAGATAGGAAAAATAAGAGAATCCCTTCTTCAGCACTTTGAAAAAAAAAAAAAAAAAAAAATAAGGGGAAGATGATGTAACGTACCAGGAGATGTGACGTACCTGCAGAAGGACGCACACGACATAAAGGCAGATAGGAATCAGAATAAAAACGTCCGCGTAGCTCAATTGGTAGAGTGACTTATTCCGGAATGCGGGGATCCGGGTTCGAATCCTGGCGCTGATAAAAATGACGGAGAAATTCACTTCGTTATAAGTCTCAGAGAATCAACAGCTTTGCATCAGATGATGCTCACTGCGAAATGAACAAGGATGTAAGCACCATGCACATAGGAAAAAATAAATTATGCAGTTAAGCAGGCGACGATATACACTCATGTTCATTTAGAACATAACACCTGAAAGGAATTGGGCTAGGACTTTGATTTTTACAGGATATGCTAATCAGGCAATATCGCAAAAATGATTAGCATTTCGGCATCATAGACGCATACGCACTGCGTCTAGGCAAATCAGATCGCTCAATGTCACAGCCCGGAAACCGGCCGTTTTTCTCTTGAAAGTGACTCGTGGCTCGATTGGCATATCAGAGTGCTTGTTCAGCAGAGAGTAAGGATGTCTCGTCGTCGTGTAAGACAGTCGTACAGTCGCTTTAATGTGTTCGAAAGAGTTTGCGTTTTCGGCATGAGAGAGTGCAATACTCTCCTAAGGGAGATTTGCCGGCCGTGTGGAGGTTAATATAGCCGTCATGGCACGAGTGGGCATTGAATGGTACGAAGAAGGGCGTAGGACGCAAAGAGTAGGATTTGGACTTCGTACACAGAAAATTCTGAGAGATAACAGCCACTTCATGAGTGGTCACTCAAAAAAATTCTCATGAAGTGACGGTTGTTCTTCCTCATGAAGTGACGGTTGTTCATCTTCATGAAGTGACAACTGTGCAAGCTCAACAGCGTTGGCTCAGCAGTGGCAAACTGTGATGCCAGCTGTAACAGTAAGTCGCCGGTTATTACAGTTCGGATTCCAGGATCGTCGGCCCCTGCTCAAGTTGTCTTTGGTATTCGAGCAAGGGAATTCCAGGCTGCAATGGTGCATAGAACGAAGGGAGTGGCTTTGAAGAGTGGCACAATATCGTCATTTTGGACTACTTGCGCTTTTATTCAGGTGAGAATGACGTATGCATCTGTGTCCGCGAACAACAAGTGGAGAAACGTCGGGAAGAGGGTGTTCGCACCAGGCATGGACTAACACGAAACATTATGCCCCGGGGTGCTATCGGGTACGAAAGTAGACTACTTCTCGTGAGAGTTCGTATCACCATAACGAGTGTCTGTTACGTCAATGATATTTTACAGCCGGTCGACCTTTCTTACAACCAGGTCGTTCTCGGGACCATATTTCAGCAGCACAATACCACACCCCGCATTTTTCAGCGACAGCACGTGCTTTATTCAGGGGTAACGTTTTATTTCTGCCGTAGCCGGCTAGATCCCTGTGTTTATCACTCAAAGAAAATCTCTGGGACATGCTCAAACGACAAGTGCAGCGGTACGGCCGTCTGCCAGCAACTTTTGATGTACTCTTGACGCGTATCAACACAGCCTGGATGGCTATTCCACAGCACACCATTCATTCATTACTTGATTTGGTGACTCAGCTCGCACAGCAGGTGATGCAACCCAGAGGTGGCCACACCTATTGTCAGCTACATCGAAGCACCTGGTACGTATGACACCGAGATGCTAATCATTTGTTCTGTACTGCCTAATGAACATATCCTGTAAAAATCAAAGTCTTAGCTTAACTCCCTTCAGGTGTTCTATTTTTTTATGAATATGGGTGTACATATAAAAGCTCAAATGCTGAAAATATTTTGTGGCAAATATCATTGTCAAAGATGAAAAATTTGACAGCAATCATTCAATTCTGGAAGAAAAAGGTTCATTGCAATTACTGAGGGTGTGCATTAGTTTATCTTTATTTGCACATTTTACCCTAGTGAATAACATGCTATAAAATGAAACCATTCAATTTTTTAGTGGTTAAAGCGCGTTTAATCTTTTCATTTTTACGTTTGATATGCTTAATATCCTTGTTATTAAACAAACAATTTGCTGAGCAAATGTTGAAGAAAACTGTATACTCTAATAAAAATATCCAAAGGTGAGTTTATTCCTCTTACTCACAAGAAGAAGGTGTTTAGCACCGTTGCAGAAGCCTCGTGGAAATAAACCTTCTCGCGGACTCAGCAGGACTTAGTTCCTTGCTTATTTTGATATTTATCGCATGGAAATTTACTTTAATAAGCCAACTAAATGGACGATGTTTCCTCTACTTACGGATGAACCTAAGCCGCACATATAGAAGAGATATCAAAATTCGGGAATTAAAATGGACATCACAAATGTTTCTAACATAATGTTTGATTTCTGAGGAGAGTTTTTCTTTTTTTTTTTTTTTTTTGATTGGAGGTTTAACGACCGCCGTGAGCAACTCAATGGGCTATAAGCAGTCGCCCGTCCCTAATTTAGGGTCACTGGTTCCAGGGAAGGGAGAGAGCCAGTGCCGTAAGACAAACACAACATCCATGCCTCACCAGGATTCGAACCCGGACCCCTTTCGGACGAATGATCAGAGGCCATCGCTCAGACGACTGCGCCACCGGGGCGGCTGAGGAGAGTTACCATTGAGTACATATCATCATTATCAGTCACTAAATGCTCTGCTGATGAAGGCCTCCGTAATTCACTTCTACAAAACTCTGTGCGGCCCTGGTGGCGCATTTGTCTAAGAATTGGATCCTGACCATTGACCGGTGATAGGTCCGTGGTGGAATCCCTGTTAGGCATGGATGCTGTGTTTTTCTTAAAGCAGTGGATCTCTCCCTTGGTATGGAACAGGAACCGTATCCAGATCTCTAGATTTACGTTCAAATATGTTACCGTTACACCACCCGGGCCAACTGATTTTCGCTTAGCAAAAGAAAAATAACAAAATGTCGAATAATAAATTAAAAAGGCAATTTGAGTTTTCGGGGGAAAAGCTGCAATCTCAATCTTTAAAAAGACAGTGGTCTAAGTTTCGGCTTCTGAATATTCATCCGAGATGATTCAGGGATCGGACTGGATGTTGCGCGATGTTGACAACTGGATGTTGTGCGATGTTGAGGACTGGATGTTGTGCGATGTTGCGGACTGGATGTTGTGCGATGTTGAGGACTGGATGTTGTGCGATATTGAGGACTGGATGTTGTGCGATATTGAGGACTGGATGTTGTGCGATGTTGAGGACTGGATGTTGTGCGATGTTGAGGACTGGATGTTGTGCGATGTTGAGGACTGGATGTTGTGCGATGTTGAGGACTGGATGTTGTGCGATGTTGAGGACTGGATGTTGTGCGATATTGAGGACTAGATGTTGTGTTTGTCTTACAGACCTGGTTCTCTGTCCTTCCTAAATGAGGACTGGATGCTGTGTTTGTCTTACAGACCTGGTTCTTTGTCCTTCCTAAATGAGGACTGGATGGTTGTGTTTGTCTTAGAGACCTGGTTCTCTGTCCTTCCTAAATGAGGACTGGATGTTGTGTTTGTCTTACAGACCTGGTTCTCTGTCCTTCCTAAATGAAGACTGGATGTTGTGTTTGTTTTACAGACCTGGTTCTCTGTCCTTCCCAAATGAGGACTGGATGTTGTGTTTGTCTTACAGACCTGGTTCTCTGTCGTTCCTAAATGAGGACTGGATGTTGTGTTTGTCTTTCAGACGTGGTTTTCTGTCCTTCCTAAATGGGTTACGCACGACCGCTTATAGGTCACTGAGTTGCTCACGGTGGTTGTTAAACCTTCAATAAAAAAATCCTGCTGTGTGCTTGAGCATTCTCTTCCAAGTCATTCAGACATGATTAAAATTTTTATCTCCCATCTTCAGTCTTCTACGTGGTCTTCTGTGTGTTTTCCGTATCCCTTGGTGTTAAATCTTTAACCAATTTCAGTTTTCCAAAGGTGGTTGCGTCTTCCATCAGTATGTCCAGCCACTTCAGTATCATCACTTGATCATATGTAATCAACACTCATCATTTTCCTGAACGATGAATTTTTCTCGCTGTCTTTCCTGGTTACATCAAGCATGCATCTCCCCATGCTCTTTCCTGTTGTCCGCGATTTACGCATGTCTTGTTTAGTTAGTGTACATATCTCTTATCCACAAGCCATAATTTGAAGGATCAATCAGATGGAAGCGAAGTCCATAGTCCTGGTGAAATTCAGCCGCCTCTCTCTTTATGTTACACTGGCCACTGTCTTGGCCAGGAACCTTCCAGCCGCAGAGAACTGAGGGCCACGTTTTTTGAGTTAGGAAAGTCATTTGAAGGGATTCGCCATAACTTACCACGCTGTCCATGTGGGTGTTGATGAGTGTGGGGCAGAATTTTCTTTAATCCATAAATGCCATTGTTCCGTTGGAAGTGACTCTTCAATGAGAAGGATGCACTACAAAAAAGCGGAGTTCATATTTATCTAGAAGAAGCTATAGTGGGAAATCGATGGACTATACATCCCTCAGAATATACACTGCTGTCCAAAACTCAAGGACAAACTTAGAATCTGACGATTACCGGACGTCATAGGGCTTAAAAGAGCTTTCTGACGTAACCAAACCAATGACGTGTAAAGACATTTCATGATGCGCAAACTGTATTCAAATCTGTTGTGAGTACTTGACACATACCGACGGTGTACATTCGCAGGAAACTGGGTCATGTACTGCGTATATAAGGTAACAAAAGGATGTATCTCAGACATCAGATGGACGATTTTGCGAGGCCGAATTATAGGCAAGCTGGAAGAAGACTGAAATGTGACTATGCCGCTAAAAAGTTTGGAGTACACAGCACAATGTCTCGACTTTGGTCTACATTCAGAAGCGACGGAATCGCCGCTAGATGGTTTTCTGGTGGTCGTTTCCACTACAAGAGACGGCAGTGTTAGCATTTCCCGGGGATAAACGCAAAACAGTAGGAAAAGGACTTCGGGCGAGTCGGCAAATCGTCTTAGAGCACCACTGATGTGGTAATTTCACCCCAAGAAGAGTCAAGACGTTTAAATGCTGCAACGCTATGTGTCCGGAAATCCTTACGCTTTCTATCAGTATTCAGGGCCACCGTACTGCTCGCAATAGGTATTGAATGCGTCATGTCGACTGATCTTCAGATCAGTTGGCTAAGGCAATGTTCACAGATGAAAGGAAGTATAGTTTTTCCACGGATCTTATGCGGCAATTTATTTGGAGGGAAAGCATGCCTGGTTATCTGGAGAACATCGTTGAATGGGAAAACATAATCTGAAGAAAATCGTTGAAGAGGAGAGTATGGAACTAGAAGATATCGTGAGGACCATTTTCGTGGTCAGTTTATGTACCGAACTGCAAGTGATAAATACAATCACCGAGAAGCGGCACTGCAATTGTAGTATTCGTCCTGATGTTGCCGGTTCCATGAATCTCTAGGAGCAGATTTCATTTTTATGGATGATAATCACGGACTAAATACCTCATAGCACTTGTGGATGAAATCTTTGATAGTGAAGATACCCTTCGGACATCCAGCGCTGTCCCCTGATTGCAGTCCCGTCGAAACGTACATTCAGCACTCTGGGTTCACGTGTTGCTCAATGACATCTCCCACCAGAAACGCTTCCATAACTTTTCAGAGTTATCCCCAAGCAGCAATAGTACATTAATTTACACGGTGCTAAGCCTATCACACCGGTGTCAAACCTGCATTATGATACAGAGTGGACATATCCCTACTGAGCACTTCATCTTGAGATCTGTTTATGCAACTCAGGTTTATTTATGTACTGAGCCTTTTTATGCACCTGAGGTCTGCCTATGCAGTGCTGATGGCCAAATGTCATTGGACGTCAAATAAACTTGTACCTCCTTCGTAATATTTCGTTACGTTTCATAACATATTACACATTATTTTTGATGCCGTACATTTCATTTTGCTGTTGATATTACCACCAATACCACATACCCCTGTAAAAGCCCTCGTTTTGAATTTGGGTGGTCAAAATATAATGGGACCTCGTCTGTAGTTTCGGACACTAGCGGATATTCTTCTCTAAACACGCAAAACACAATACTATTTCACAATTATCGTACGTACTCGTAAATTTATCTGGAACTAAATGGTATATCCCACTGTTTAAGAAGTTAGGTGCTGTATTGTTGTGTCTTTTTTTAGCATGTAATTTGTAAAATAGGTATGTGGTTGTAGTATGGCTATGTCCATCCGCCTGTGGACACCATACCTCTACAATAGGCCGGAGCGTAAAAAAACAAATTTCGAATTTCGATATGTCCTAGTGCGAAAAAGTTGTGTATCGCTACGTAAACCACGTGCAAAACATTTAGCGAAATTCAAATAATATCTTACGGCTCCACTTTACCTCGAAAAGTTCGATATTTGGGTTAAATCATCACATTTGCATATCCGTAGTGATAAAAGAAATGTGTTCGTTATAGACTTTTCCTAGTGCGCAAAAACTATCTGTTGGCACCTAAAAGAAGTGCACAATTTTTCAGTCAAAGCAACTAATATCTTATGGTTCCAATTTAATGCAACAGTACTCCATGTTTAAGTAAAATTGCAATAGTTTGACACTTACTGTTCACCATGTGATTTGTTTCCTAGTTGTGTTAGTGTGTGCACTACTGCGCTGAAAGAACAACATATTGTGCAAATGTGCAAGAGTTCACACTGCACACGTGCAGCTCTTCTCATTTCATGTTTCAGAAAAATTCCAAAACTCTTCATGAGGATGTGGCTGCACGGCGAGTTCTACCCGTGTCCAACCCAACCACCCATCCATTAGGGCAAATCAATTTTCTGTTCTTCTTTTTTAATCTTCAATTCCATGTTCATTATTCATTTTTACCCGGAAATCTGATTTACTTTCGAAAGCTGGCATTACTTGCCGTGCTTGTAACCGTACTTTAATGAATCAATTCCTTTGTTCTTCTTTGCAAACAGCAGCAGATGCTTCTGTTGTCAACTTAACGCATTGCTCCGCTCCCTGATCGTGACAAGGCAAGTTTTGCGTGCCGAATCGCTTAACAATGCCTTAACATACACTGTTGATAGTTTCATTATTTCATCGTCGGTTAAATGAGCAATCAATGGCGGTTCGCTTAAGACGCATGATTGCCAGTCAATTACGACAAAATCATCCTCTCCATGGAAGTTAAACTGAAGGAATTTCAAATACACGGATTGCATCGCAGTTTTGTGCCCTTGCTCTAAGGATCTTGAGGAAGTCAAGTTATCTGATGTTTCCTCTCGCTGTGATCGTAGCCAGAAGTATTGATTCTCGATGGGCAAAATAGCCATTCCTTTGGATTACGTGGTCTAGAACGCTCTTCAAATCCTGGGTGAGATATCTGGATGTATGAATGGCCTTCCGCAGACTCCGTGCTCCATAATGGCAATAAGAGTGTGATCCTATAAGTGAACTACATGAGCGCATAAACCTCACAAAAAATTCTGCCAGTATTTTAAGTGAATCCGAAGTCTGCGGAGTACTAATACACTGGCGTGCAAAAATTAAGGACGAGACGGTTTTTGGAATGTAACGTCGTGCAGAAGTGTTCCACATCGACTCAAATCATACCATAAGATCCCAAAGATGTGAGAATATGGGACAATTGAGCAAAACCGTCCAAATAAGGAATCCAAAAGATACAAAGGCACTTTATTGAAGAGGTACCTTCGAGCACAACTGGACAGAAGACATAAACGTCCATGTAACAGGCGGCTGCCAAGAAAAATCCAGTTTTTATTTGCGGATATGATCACCCCTGACTGCGTTGCAGGATTTGCAACGTCTGTCCATGCTGAAGACGAGGTTGTCAAAGAGCTGTTGAGTCATCGCGGCCCATTCCTCTTGTAGCGCCAATCGCAGCAGCGGAATCGTTGCTGACGGCTGGTGACGTGCTGCCAAGTGCCTCTCGAGTAGGTCCCACACGTGTTAGATTGGATTTCGGCCCGGGGACCTTGCCGGCCAATCCAGGCGTTGAATATCTTCACTCTCCAACAGCTCTACGACAGCCACTGTACGATTGCGTTGTCGTCCATGAAGAGGAACTCGGGACTAACAGAACCTCTAAGCAGACGCAGGTGAGGTAGGAGAATCTCGGTACAATGGCGGATACCAGTGACTGTACCTCCCTGGAAGATGTGGAGGTCAGTACGGCTACCAAACATGATACCGCCCCAAACGAGAACTCCGCCACCTCCAAACCGGTCCCTTTCGATGATGTTGGAGATGTGATTGCGTGTTCCCTTCTCTCTCCAGATGTGTATACGTCCAGAATTGCTCGTCAGAATAAATCGGCTCTCATCCGTAAAGAGAACTCGACCCCATTGCTGATGTGTCCAGTTCTTGTGTTTCTGGCACCACAGAAACCGCCGTCTCCGATGAGCAGGCGTTAATGGCACACACCGTACTGGTCGTTATGCAAATAGACCGCCTTTGTGCAGCCTCCTGGCCACGGTAAAACGCGATAACGGACGTCCAGTTGTCTGTTGCATGTGCCTTGCGATTTCTCTCGCTGTCTGCCGTCTGTCCCTTCTCGCCTTTAGGACAATATACCAGTCGTCCGCCGCCGGGGTTGCTCGTGGACGACCACTGCTAAACTCTCGGACAGCTGTTCCTGTCGTTTGAAATGCTCTCCAAGCTCGTGAAACGATGCTGTGACCGACCCCGAAATCCTCCGCCATACTAGTCACACTTCGACCTTCTTCCAAATTCCCAATAACGCGAACTTGGTTAAAGTCATTCACATGTCCTCTACTGGATTGCCTGTTGGCCATATCACACGGTGGGAGCAACTCGACGTCGTTCAAACCGATGTACACCGTGCAATAGCTTTCACCGAATTGCTGAGCGTACACCGCCCGTGTGTTTTATACCCTTCCGACACCCCTCCCCCTCCTACGTCATGCTGCATATATGCGCATGCCCTACCGTACCGGACGCTAGTCTGGTCTGAGTGGTCTTTCGGTCCGTTCTGCCTGCTCGTTTTGCTGTTATGTTAATTACTCCTCTTCGTCCTTAATTTTTGCGCATTAGTGTATAAAGGCTCAAAATATGAATAGCCGTCGTTTGACACCGTGCATGGCTCATTTTCCCGGTGACTGTGTACCAGGCTTGGTGAACACGCACGCGTTGCCATAGCGTGGTTAATGTCCCACAGGTATTTCTGAGACATGTTAAGATCCGTTGCAATTTTTTCATCACGCTCAGGAAAACCCGCTTTAATTGCTTCAAATTTCAAAACCGGTAGAATTTCGCAGCTTTCCAGCTGTTTGCCGATTTTCCCCTGAAAATGGTTTTGTGCCACTCGTTTGGCCATCTAAAGTTCAATTAACTGACGGAGTGTTAGCTCGTTTCGGTGCAACTGACGTATTCTCCACTGAAGAGGTTTTTGGCAGGCCAGCTCTAGAATGAGAATTCCACCTCCTTTACAACCAGTATTAACGACGGTTCCGTCGCAGCCTATCACCAACAGTTTTCTTAAGTCGATATTCTTGGCATGTAAGAAATGCAGCAGACATTTGGCAATGTCCTTTGCGGTGGAAGATGTAGGAGTGGTATGCCCAAGATATTTACTTCCAGGTCCTTCCAGCATACTCACGTGTTCTTCAGTAATAGTTTTTTGAACCGCTTTCATTTCCTTTCTTCATACATTATAGTTTGGTCCCTACGACCGTCGAAATATAGCCTTTAAATAACTTTACGTGCAGTCAGATTATCGGTTAGATGTTTTCTCTGTTGTTTTTTTTCTCTGCCTTCTAATTTTGTGCCTACCTATAAATTAACACTTGAAGTATCAGCTCGAGCTATCATTCCCACATCTTCCAAAAGTGCACTTGCAATGATGGCTCCGTACATCCAGATATCTCACCCAGGATTTGAAGAGCGTTCTGGACCACGTAATCCAAAGGAATGGCTGTTTTGGCTATCCATAATCAATACTTTTGGCTACGATCATGGACGAGAGGAAACATCAGAGAACTTGGGTTCCTAATGATCCTTAAAGCAACGGCACAAAACTGCGATACAATCCGTGTATTTGAAATTCCTCAGTTCAACTTCCAAGGGCCGGATTATTTTGACCTAATTGTCTGGAAATCACGCGTCTTAAGCGAACCGCCATTTATTGCTCATTTAAACGATGATGAAATTATGAACCTATGCAACAGTAACTGTAAGGACATTGTTAAACGATTGGGCACGCAAAACTTTCCTTGTCAAAATCAGGGAGTGGATCGATGCGTTAAGTTGACAACAGAAGCATCTGCTGTTATTTGCAAAGAAGAACAAAGGGATTGATTTATTAAAGTACGGTTGGAAGTACGGCAAATAATGCCAGCCTTCGAAAGTAAATCAGATTTCCGGGTAAAAATGAATAAAGAACATGGAATTGAAGATTAAAAAAGAAGCACAGAAAATTGATTTGCCCTAATGGATGGGTGGTTGGGTTGGGCACGGGTGGAACTCGCTGTGCAGCCACCTCCTCACGATGAGTTCTGGAATTTTACTGAAACATGAAAAATGTGAAGAGCTGCACCGTGTGCAGTGTGTACTCTTGCACATTTGCACAATATGTTGTGCTTCCAGTGCAGTAGTGCACACACTAACAACCCTAGAAAACAAATCACATGGTGAACACTGGGTGTCAAAGTATTGCAATTTTTCTTAAACATGGAGTATTGTTGCATTAAATTGGAACTATAAAATATTAGTTGCTTTGCCTGAAAAAATTGTTCAGATCTTTTAGGTGTCAACAGATAGTTTTTGCACACTAGGGAAAGTCTGTAACGAACATTGTTCTTTTATCACAACAGACATGCAAATGTGACGATTTTACCCAAATGTCGAAATTTTGGAGGTAAAGTGGAACCCTAAGATATTTTTTGAATTTCGCTAAATTTTTTGCACATGGTTTACGTAGCAATACACAACTTTTCCTCACTAGAGCATATGGAAATTCGAGTTTTTTTTACGCTCCGGCCTACTCTATAGCCACTAGTCCAACTAGGAAGATTCTGTTTACTTCTGGAAGCCCAAAATATGAAAACAACGATAACTGCTTTCACCTTTTTTCAGTGATGCATAGCTTCGTCTCTAGAGGGCTTAAATGCAGATGCTATCAAATTTGAAATACATTTCGTTAAATATGATTACTTCTAAACAACCGACTGCAAAAATTCTTTCTTCTTCTCGATACCTCTTCACCGCCACTCCGATGGCTTCTGATCATTCGTCCGAGTTGGATCCGGGTTCGAATCCCGGTGAGGCATGGACGTTGTGTTTGTCTTACGGCACTGGCTCTCTCCCTTCCCTGGAACCAGAGGCCCTAAATTAGGGACGGACGACTGCTAATAGCACACTGAGTTGCTCACTGTTATCGTTAAACCCCCAATAAAATACAAAAACAACAACAACAACAAAAAAAACCTTTATAAGGAAGAATGTTTGGGAATAGGTTCATTTGCAGGTAATGCATAGTTTTCCCTCTAGGGGTGGAAAAATAAATTGCAATTTCCTCGATATTTCTGTTTCTACAGTATGTGATTGATTTGAAAAATTATTTTTGCATCTGTTAGAGCTACTGGTGGGAAATGTTTTGAATGTAATTTTAAATGTTTGGTAAAGTACGGTTTTTGACCTAGGGAAACGTGCGAATTTATCTTTCTGTTGTGTTTGCAGAAACATCCGCACTTCTGAAAACCCGACTGAAAAGATTCTTCCGTAGTTACCACTCAATGGGAAAAAACCTTTGCTAAACATCTTCTATTTAAAATGGCACATACGTTTTCCACCAGAGGACGTAAATGTATAGCATAGTTTTCTGGATTCTCCGCTTTTAACATACCGATTTTAAAAATACTTTCTTCGTTTGAAAGCGTTTCTGCTGTTGCGACATTTTTTTCATATAATTTTAAAATTTTTTGAAGCTACAAGTTTGCCACTAGAGGGCGTAACTTCACGTTGCGTTTACAGCATATTTGAAGCAATATTTACGATTTTAAAAACCCGAATATAAAAATCCTTTTTCCGTCAGACACTACTAAATACGTAACTATTTGTAAAGTATTTCCTTCCCGAAATAAATGCAAAATTTTCTCACTAGGAAGGCAACTATTTAATATGTTTTTCTCCATATCTCTGCTTCTAAATGTTCGATTTAAAAGTTCTTTTAACACCGGACACGATTTTCCTCGTAGAAGACTTTGCCCATATTCGTGGGTTTAAGTAGTTCATAGTTTCCGGCGCTAAGCGGTGTTAGTGTGCTCTTTTCGGTTTGTAGCTTTATCTCCTATTCTAAATGTCGTATCAAAAATCTTCCATTTTCAGCACGTCCTTTGCAAAAAAAGATCGTGCTTATGTTACCGGTTTGTCCGTCCGTCCGTCCGTCTGTACTCACGATATCTTTGCAACTATTAGTCCGAATTGGAATTTTTTTTTGCATTGGGAAGCCTGAAATATGCGAATGATGATCCTTCATTTCGTTTTTTTCTGTACGATGCACAATTTCGCAGCTGGAAGGCGTAAATGCAGATAATGTCGAATTAAAAAATACATTTTATTCCACATATTTGCTTCTAAGCATCCGATTGAAAAACGTATCCTATTTTTTGATTCCATTTATGTCGAAGAGTATTTTAGATATAGATACTGTTTCAAATTACGCATATATTTTCCGCTAAGGGGCCTAAAAGTAAATTACATTTTTCCCGATAACTCTTCTTCTAAAACTCCGATCTGAATTTTCTTTTCTTCAGCGGATACACCTCCTGATGGAAACTCTTTTGCATATAATTTTAAATTTTTGGTAAAAAATACTTTGGCCACCGGGGGCGTAATTGCTAATTTTTGCTTCTGATGTATTTGCCATAAAATCTAAGCCTCTGAAACATCGACAGAAAAAATTCTTTCGTGGACTGATGCCAACCACATCGATAAACCTTTTCCGAATATTTTCTTCTTAAAATATTCCACGGTTTCTCCGCCAGGGGGCGTAGATGTATATCTTATTTTCGCCAATATCTCTATTTCTAGGAGTCCGATTTGAAAAATTCCTTCTTTGTTGGATAGTGTTTTCAGAGTGACATGTATTTCATATGATTTCAAAAATTTCATGTAATTCATAGACTTTCCGCTAGGGGAGTAGGCGTAAATTGCGTTACCACATGTATCTCTGCTTCTAAATCTCAGATTTGAAAAATTCTTCCTGCACCGGATACAGCTTCTGATAGGAAATCGTTTGCACTTAGTTAATAAATTTTTGTAAACAAAATGGATTAGCCACCAGGTGGCGTAAGCCTTAATTTCCGCTTCTGATGTAATTGCAACAAAATATGAGCTTCTAAAATCTCGATTGAAAAAAGGTCGTTTCTTGACCGATACTACTCATGTCGACAAACCTTTTAGGAACATTTTCTTCTTGAAATAATGCATGGTTTCTACGCCAGGGGGCGTAGATATATATCTTATTTTTGTCAATATCTCTACTTCTAGGATTCCGACTTGAAAAATTCCTTTTTTGTTGGATATTGTTTCCGAATCAAAATGTTTTTCCTATAAATTCATAATTTTGAAATAAATCATAGACTTTTCGCTAGGAGGCACAAAGGTAAATTACGTTTGCTGCGTTATTTCTGCTCTTAAAACTTCGATTTGAAATATGTTTCCTGCATCGCATACAATACCTGAAGGAAAATTTCTAATGTTTGGTAAAGAATGGTTTGGTCACCAGGGGGCATAAGTGTTAATTTCTGCTTCTGATGTATTTGTAGCAAAATCTGGGCTCATGAGAACTGGACTTATTTCTTTTTTTCTTGGACCGATACCGCTCATATGGAAAAACCTTTTGAGAATACTTTCTTCCTAAAATAATGCATGGCTTTCCCACCAGAGGAACGTAAAGTCAAATCCTATTTCTGGCGATATCTCTGTTTCTAAGTGTCCGATTTGAAAAATTCTTTCTGTGTTGGTGAGCGTTTCCGGTGCGATATGTTTCTCATATTAATTCATGTTTTTCTTATCGCACAAGTCTGCAACCAGAGGGCGTAAGCTGACAATTCCGTTTCCAACAATAACTGAGTAATTGCAAACCCGATTGAAAAACTTTTTCTTCCGTCAGATACTATTGCTTTTCGGTTCTACGTCAATTCGTCGCGCGTCAATTCGTCGACTGCGTCAATTCGTCGCGCGTCAATTCGTCGACCACGACGATTCGTCGCGCGTCAATTCGTCGCGGACAAATTCGTCGACTACGTCAATTCGTCGCGTTTACAGATTTTGGTTACATACAAAACGAATGCAGGAAAACGTACGATTTCGAACGTCTTGCTCCCTGATCAAATTTATAAAGTTTGGACACGCAGACAGGATAGGAATATTACGTTTTTCTTTGGCACTAAAAATATTAGACGGTAAACGGTTTTTGGAAAGGGCAGGGCCCGGTTGGTCAGAGCCCCCATATACAAAATTTTCGTAAAATCTACAGTTTTCAATTCAGAACCACCAAATCTGGTATAATTTTCAATTCAGAACCACCAAATCAGGTATCCTATCTCATAGTACTCTAACTTAGACGGTTGTCTGTTTTTGGAACGGGTCAAGGCCCGAGGAGTAAGAGCCCCCCCCCCTCCTACATACAAAATTTTCGTAAAATCTAGTTTTCATTTCAGAACCATCAAATTTGGTATCATGAAACTCTAACTTAGACGCTAGACGGTTTTTGGAAGGGGTTGGAGCCCGCAGGGTCAGAGCCCCCCCTCCTCATACAAAAATTCGTAAAATCTACAGTTTTCGTCTTAGAACCACCAAATTTGGTATACTATCTTATGGTACTCTAACTTAGACGGCAGACCGTTTTTGGAACGGGTCAAGGCCCGAGGGGTCAGAGCCCCCCACATACAAAATTTTCTTAAAAACTACAGTTTTCAATTCAGAAGCACCTAATCTGGTATACTATCTCATGGTACTCTAACTTAGACGCTAGACGGGTTTTGGAAGGGGTTGGAGCCCGGGGGTCAGACCCCCCGAATAAACACTTTTTCGTAAAATCTACAGTTTTCAATTTAGAACCGCCAAATTTGGTATACTATCTCATGGTACTCTAACTTAGACGCTAGACGGTTTTTGGAAGGGGTTGAAGCCCGCGGGGTCGGAGCCCCCCTCATAAAAAATTTCGTAAAATCTACAGTTTTCATCTTAGAATCACCAAATTTGGTATACTATCTTATGGTACTCTAACTTAGACGGCTCACCGTTTTTCGAACTGGTCAAGGCCCGGGGGTCAGAGCCCCCGACATACAAAATTTTCTTAAAAACTACAGTTTTCAATTCAGAACCACCTAATCTGGTATACTATCTCATGGTACTCTAACTTAGCCGCTAGACGGTTTTTGGAAGGGGTTGGAGCAAGGGGGGTCAGACCCCCCCCGAAATTTTTTTTTGTAAAATCTACAGTTTTCAATTTAGAACAACCAAATTTGGTATACTATCACATGGTACTCTAACTTAGACAGTAGACCGTTTTTGGAACGGATCAAGGCCCGGGGGTAGGAGCCCCCACATACAAAATTTTCCTAAAAACTACAGTTTTCAATTCAAAACCACCAAATCTAGTATACTATCGCATGGTACTCTAACTTAGACGCTAGACGATTTTTTGAAGGGGTTGCACCGGGGGGTGGGGGTAAGGGTTCCCCCTCATATAAAAATTCGCAAAATCTACAGTTTTCAATTTAGAAGCACCAAATTTGGTATACTATCTCATGGTACTCTAACTTAGACGACAGACCGTTTTTGGAACGGGTAAAGGCCGGGGGGTCAGAGCACCCCACATACAAAATTCTCTTAAAAACTACGGTTTTCAATTTAGAACCACCAAATCTGGTATACTATCTCATGGTACTCTAACTTATACGCTAGACAGGTTTTGGAAGAGGTTGGAGCCCGGGGGTCAGACCACCCCCGAATAAAAACGTTTTCGTAAAATCTACAGTTTTCAATTTAGAACCACCAAATTTGGTATACTATCTCATGGTACTCTAACTTAGACGACAGACCGTTTTTGGAACGGGTAAAGGCCCGTTGGGTCAGAGCCCCCACATAGAAAATTCTCTTAAAAACTACAGTTTTCAATTCAGAACCACCAAATCTGGTATACTATCTCATGGTACTCTAACTTAGACGCTAGACGGTTTTTGGAAGGGGTTGGAGCCCGGGGGTAAGAGCCCCCACCCATAAAAATGCCGCGTAAAATCTACAGTTTTCAATTTAGAACCACCAAATTTAGTATACTATCTCATGGTACTCTAACTTAGACGGTAGATCGTTTTTGGAACAGGTCAATGCCCGGGGGTCAGAGCCCCCTTAATGTTTTTTGAAAAATCTACAGTTTTCAATTAAGAACCAATAAGTATGGTATCATGAAACTCAAACTTAGACGCTAGACGGTTTTTGGGAGATGTTGGAGCCCGGGGGTGAAGGCCCCCCGTCACAAAAATTTCGTAAAATCTACAGTTTTTAATTTAGAACCACCAAATCTGGTATACTATCTCATGGTACTCTAACTTAGACGGTAGACCGTTTTTGGATCGTGTCAAGACCAGGGGGTTAGAGACCCCCATAATTTTTTTCGTAAGATCTACAGTTTTCAATTCAGAACCGTCAAATATGATATCATGAAACTCTAACTAAGACGCTAGACGGTTTTTGGAAGGGGTTGGAGCCCCCGCCCCATAAAAATTTCGTAAAATCTACAGTTTTCAATTTAGAACCACCAGATTTGGTATACTATCTCATGGTATTCTAACTTCGACGGTAGACCGCTTTTGGAACGGGTCAAGGTCTGGGGGGTCAGAGCCCCTACATACAAAATTTTCTGAAAAACTACAGATTTCAATTCAGAACCACCAGATCTGGTATACTATCTCATGGTACTCTAACTTAGACGCTAGACGATTTTGGAAGGGGTTGCAGATTTTTTTGTGAAGGGGTAAGGACCCCTTTCATAAAAAAATCGCAAAATCTAGTTTTCAATTTAGAACCACCAAATTTGGTATACTATCGCATGGTACTTTAACTTAGACGGTCGACGGTTTTTGGGACAGATCAAGGCCCTGGCGGTCGAAGCCCCCCCCCCCCCCCGCACACACACACAGACATACAACATTTTCTTGAAAACTACAGTTTTCAATTCAGAACCACCAAATTTGGTAACATGAAACTCTAACTTAGACGCTAGACGGTTTGTGGAAGGGGTTGGAACCCCGGAGTGAGAGCCCCTCCCCTCCTTATAAAAATTTCGTAAAACCTACAGTTTTCAATTTAGGACAACCAGATTTGGTATACTACTTATGGTTATCTAACTTTGACGGTAGACGGTTTTGGGAAGGGGTCGGGGCCCGGGTCAAGGTAGCCCCATGCAAAATTTTCGCAAAAAGTTCCGTTTTTTTACTCTTAAGACTACCCTATCTACGTTCTAAGGCGCTCTTTGGCCCTTTGAGGGCCTTGCACCATAAACCATTACCCAACCAACTAACCAACCTACGGTCTAAGTTAGGGACTGTAGATAACAATAAAGTGCAAAAATATGCGTTTAATGGTGTATTAAAAACACAAATCTATATAGTTTAGCTTTCACTACCAACGAGCGGCTTATCAGAAAGAAATATAATGTAATGTAAACAGAGAGTTCCAGATATTCAAAATTCAAAACGGTAAGAAAAAGATGATCAATGCCAATGTGAAGTCGTATGCATGCGGCATCACATAGGTACATTGCATTTCTGTTTCGCGGGATTCACAGAAGCACACGCCAGATGTACGGCAGTTCTATAGATGTCTCCTAGAAGGTAAGTATTCCCATTCCTTTTTCATTCTTTTTTGTTTCGCAAAATTAAATTAACCAAATCAAAAAATTTAAAATAAGTTTACTGGAAAATTGCAGGAATATCTTTTTCATTCATTACCTTTCGCCCGCTGAACTTGGTGATTCCACAAATAGTAATATGTACCTGGCAAATAACTGGTATCCCTGCTAGTACAAATTATATTAATGATTTATTTGCGTCCAGTTCAATCTAGTATGTCCATAAGAGCGTTTGGGCCCGTATGAAAAATACATTTCAACGTGTGCCGCTACGGCGGCGGAGTGATCTAGGCGCTGGCTTCTGACCACTTGTCGAGAAGGATCCTGGTTCAAATCCCGGTGAATCATGGACGTTGTGCTTGACTTCTGGCACTGGCTATCCCCCTTCCCAGGAACCAGTGGCCCAAAATTGGGAACGTCCGACTGCTTATAGCCCACTGAATTGATCACGGTGGTCGTTAACCCCCCTTCCAAAAAAAAGATTGCGATGTGTCCATTGCTATTTGTTGTGGACCGTACAAAAAGTATGTTTTTGATATCAACGTGTCCACTTCCATGTAGGCTGGCCATAAAATGTTAGGGGACCGTACAAAATTGCACTTTTGTTTTCACCTTGTCAGCGCTTCGGTATATGGTTGAAGTATACGTATATATAGTTGGGCCATTTCAGCACGTAGTTTGGTTTATATAGAAAATCAAGATAATGTTACAGTTTTACTCAGCTACAACACATTAATCCCAAAGGCTATTTGTTGAAATCTTTAATCCGCCGTGCTCATATTCACAACGTTAACATAACATGTCAAATTATTAATGTTGCAGTTTTACCCTGTCACAAACTTTAGTTACAAGACCTTAGGCGTAAACGTTTTTTAGGAATTTTTAGTCCGACGTATTCATAAGGTTTCGATAACATGCCAAGGTTATGGTACTGCGTTTTGACTGAGGCACAAAAATTAATAAACAGGCCTTAAGCCTTTTTATCAGTTTTCAGTCAACCGTGCTCATATACATAAAATTTTCAGAGAAAGTCAAGTTTACTGTGTTGCGCATTTACTCGAGTACAAAACTATAAACAGCCATTAACTTTCACCCGCTGAACTTGGTGATTCCTCAATTCATCCATTAACAAGTCTTTTAAGTGATTGTATGCTATGGTCATATTGATAATGTTTGATGACTAGTCAGGTTAATGATGTTGCACTTATTAAAGACTTAAAAAGGTGTAGAGGCTAGTAATTATTATTTGAAGTCTAAGTAAAAGCTCATTTTTAACTTGACTCGTCATGAAATCCTTATGAATATGGCATTTATTTTATTTTGTACATTTTACAAAGCGTATGCATTTTTTTTGGCATTTGTTTTATTTTGTGTTGTACTTGCTACATAGCGTTTCGCATTTTTTGTAATGCTTGTGACTTGTGATTGCATTTTGAATTTTTATTTGTTTCACATTTTGGATTACTTTTTGACATTTTATGTTTTTGACATGCTATTTTGAAAATTTTGTCTTTTTTAATTTTGCGTTGTGTTTTACATTCTTGCATCTTCGGCGGAATTACATTCTTGAAAAATTCAAATACAAGTTAGTAAAAGGTATAATTCAATTAGTGTGAAATACCAGCACATTTTAGTAAAGGGTAGAATTGTATGAAATTCCTCTTAAAAAGTCCAGCATGTTAACATTGTCTCTGTGCACCAAAGAAGTTCGAATTCCTTTTTATCTTGCCAGCGTTTCTCTTCTGGGTGGATTTGTTGGAATCTGTGCTATCACTCTTTCGATTTTAGCCATAGTTGTTCTCTGCTCTTTCGCAATTTCACTGATTATTTCGTACAGTCACAGTTTTTTCTCTCCCAGAATTGTATTCCAGCGTCTGTCTAATCTTTCAAGTTCGTTTTGTGTTCTGGGAAAGCCAAATAAATTGTTTTCACTTACTGACCAAATTGTTGGCGGGCACAGCGGAGGGCTTCCGCTCGGATTGTTTCTTCTGCTTCCACGAAATTTTCCAAGAACATAATTTTCCTTAAACCACTGAACTACAGAATCTGCATATTCTAGTAAAATTGATTTCACTTCTTCAAAAGCAGCTGGAATTTGATCAGATGAAAAATGCGAGTGCTTGCAAATGTCTGACTTTGAGAGCAAACTCACTGTTTTCCCTATATTCCAAGGCTATGCCAGAGGATGGATATTCCTCAGCACATTTTTTTCCGAGATGAAACCAACAACATTTGTGTGTGCTGCTTCCAAATTCCTTTTTAGCAGCATTATAACGGTAGCTATTTCAAAATCTATTATTATGCCTATATTGTGGTGCAAGCTGAATATCATAGTCTGATGCATAGTCTTGTAAATCCTACAAAAATACTGTATAATAGTATTATATTCTTTATACTTGCTGGAAAGTAACCCATAAACTAGTGGGACAAGTCTGTGCATCTCTGGATTCGTTTCAACCATAGCATGAATGGAACATAATTGCCTAAAAAGGGTTGGACAAGTTTCAAATGTCCCATCCATAATCCAGAGGAGTGCTTCTTTAAGCTTTCGTAAATTATTCTCTGTTAAAAATAAAATAATTCTTTGATGTCCAAATGCGCTATCTCTGCCAAGAAATTTTGCACCATCTTCTCCTGTAAATTTATTGGGGCATCGATCCGTTCTGAAGTCGTAGGCTCCGCAGGCATGTCTTGGCATGTCTTCTCTTTTTTACAATTTGCCTTAGTGCATCCATATTAGGCATGTAAGCTGCATTTACTGTAGCCATTGACGTTGTCACGGTTTGAATAATTTGTGCAGGGGCTTCGTCCGTAGACAATCACGTGAAACTTGTTCCTCCAGTTAGGGTTTAAGCGAAGTTCAAGATTTTCGTACCTGCGGTCACAAGAAGTGGTTAATTTTAAGGATCGGCATCTTATCTTTTGTTTTTCCGAAACGCAGAGGTACATGTATTTTACAACTGGGACGCTCTAGGAGGGGGATCAAAAGATTCGAAGAACCCGGGAGTCAGGTTCCGAAAATAAAATCAAATTTTTTGTGTTGCCCCATGCGTATGAAAGAAAATTGTTATACTGAAAAGACAATTTGTTTACCCTGTAACATATTAAACAAAACCTACGTCCCTACGTGCCAAATGATCTGTAAGCCAAACACAGTTTTTCATGTAACACCTTCCCCCGACTTTCTAAGTTCAGATCTGTCTCGTTCGACTTATTTCCTGTACCGCTCCTCTCTTTCGCTAATTGCAGTAAATTGCCGTGAAATTGGTGTTTTACGTTGGGGTGTATTGCCGTCTGTCCTGAAGACTATAGTGAAAGCGGTGAACCCCAGGGGAAAAGTATTCCATCAAAAGCAACAGAAATCCAATGCGAGAGCAAAACTTTGTTCGTTGGCATTACATCCAAGCAATTTAGGCGAAGTAGGAAGTGTGTTTTTCTACTACGACACCAAAAGATTGTCGCAAATGCTCAGGCAATTACGATACAGATGTGTCCTTAAGACTTCTCTTTCAAGACGTCCAAAGGCTGGCACTAGGGGATGGGGAGGGATACAGTGCGGATGCTCTTTTTTGTTGCAGTTAGAAATTCTTAAGCTCATTCTTCCTTAAAACTTTGCCTGGCTACCAGTAAGTACTGTCTCATGCCTCAACCATTGCACAGATTTGTTGTTTTTGTTTTCATTCTTTGAGTTAACAGCGGGAAAATATCTGAACTGCGTTGTTTCAGTTGGAAATATTTTTTTTTACTTCAGCAACAGGGCTTCACGTATAATTGCAAAATACTTCAATAGAATAAACACACCTTACATAAAGAGTCTGCATGAGAAAATAGATTAATAATAAGGAAAATATTCTAAAACCAAAAAAAGAAATTGCGGAGCCGAAAAAGCTAGGTAGAGGAAACAAAAGGCTCTAAGAAAAAGTTCATATTTAAAGAAACCTGTAGTCGCTTAATGAGTAAGTGGTATAAATCAATACAAAATCATGTGCTGTATTTGAAAAAAAAATTATAAGCAAGTAGGCATCGTGACTGTCCACAGTTTCCTTTTCATCCTGTCGACATTACAACCACCACAGAAAAGAAAATAACAAAAACATAACAAAAACACCCATACAAAGTAAAATGCCCAAAACATAAAAAGAAGTAACCACACAAAATGAAATGCCCAAAACATTAAAAAACTGCAACCACACGAAACAAAATACCTAAAACATGGTAAGAAATTCTGTTGAAAGCACAATGAAGGTATACGATAGGAGAAATATATGTTTTTAAAACTTAATACAAGTGTCAAAACTGAAATAAAAAGAAAGAAAAAAGAAATATTCCAAATTTCATTGTTACTTTAGATATTTTGACCTGTTGACATTTCGTAAATTGTACTTGCACTCGGTCAAAAAATATTACTTACAAGGACTCTTTAGTAACTTTTAATCGCTGTGGTCGTATTTATAAGGTTTGCATAACAAATCAAGTTAATAATGTTGCGCTTTCACTTAGGCACCAAATGCTAATTATTGGCCGCTAGGCCTAGGCCTTTAAATAATTTTTGATAAGCGTAACACTCTTAAATTGATTTGTCATGCAAACCTCATATAATCACAGCATTATAAAAATTACTATAAATGCATATGCCTACGTCTCGGGCGTATCTCTTAATGCTTTGTGCTCGAGTAACATTTAAACAGAATTCATTTTATTTTCTATGAAAACTACATAAATATCAGCTCGGAGGACTGAAAACTATCAAAAATCTCTAGGCCTAGGGTCTGCTTAATAGTTCCAACCTCAGAAAAGCGCATTGCTAAAATCTTGGACTTCTATGAAAACATTATGAAAGTTAGCACGGCACACTGAAAATTGCTAAGCAGGCCCAGTCCTAGGGCTTTCTAATAATTGTTTTGTACCTGACTAAAAGTGTAACATTATCTTTAGTTCTTACTAGCAGGGGTACCCGGTATTTCCCAGGTAAATATTACTATTTCTAAAATCACCAAGTTTAGCGGTTGAAAGTTAATGAATGAAAAAGCTATTTCCGTAAATTTCCAGGAAACATATTTTAAATCTTTTGATTTAGTTAATTTAATTATACAAAGCAAAAAGAATTTACATTATTTACATTACATTGTATTTCTGCCTGATAAGGCAACCGTTGGTGGTGAAAGCTAACGTTTATTAATTTGTGTTTTTAATACACCATGAACCGGATATTTTTTCACTTTATTGTTATCTACGGCCTCTAACCTAGACCGTAGGTGGGGTAATGGAGTGCTGTATTGGGATGCAGTTCTTAAGAGTAAAAATTGCAACTTTTACGAAAATTTTGAATGGGCCCCTTCACACCGGGCACCGACCCTTTCCGTCTACGGTCTAAGTTACAATGCAATGAGGTAGTGTACTAAATTTTGTCGTTCTAAATTCGAAACTGTAGGTTTTACAAAAATTGGCATGGGTGGGGGGGACCTCTGAACCCCTGGCTCCAACCGTTTCCAAAAACCGCCTGCATTCTCAGTTAGAGTACCATGACATAGAATACCAAATTTCGTGGTTTTAAATTGAAAACTGTAGATTTTACGAAAATTCTTTATGGGGAGGGCTCTGAATCCGTGCCTGACCCGTTCCCAAAACCGTCTACCATCTAAGTTAGAGTACCATGAGATAGTATACCAAAGTTGGTTGTTACAAATTAAAAACTGTAGATTTTACGAAAATTTTGTATGGGGGAAGGATCTAACCCTGGCCCCGACCCGTTCCGAAAATCGTCAACGGTCTAAGTTAGAGTACCATGATATGGTATACCAAATTTGGTGGTTCTAAATTGAAAACTGTAGATTTCAAGAAATTCTTTATGGGGGGGGGGGGGAGGCTCTGAACTCCGGGCTCCGACGCTTTCCAAAAAACATCTACCGTCTAAGTTATAGTACCATGAGATAGCATACCAAATTTGGTGGTTTTAAATTGAAAACTCTAATTTTTACGAAACATTTTTATGGGGGGGGGGGGGGGGGCTCTTACCCCGTGCCCGAACCGTTCCAAAAACCGTCTACCGTCTAAGTTAGAGTACCATAATATAGTATACTAAATTTGGTGGTTCTAAGTTGAAAACGGTATATTTTATGAAAATTCTTTGAGGGAGGGGGTGCTCTTACCGCCCGGGCCCCGATCCGTTCCAAAAACCGTCTCCCGTCTAAGTTACAGTTTCATTATACCAAATTTGGTGGTTCAAAAACCGTCTACCGTCTAAGTTAGAGTACCATGAGATAGTATACCAAATTTGGTGGTTCTAAATTGAAAACTGTAGATTTTACAAAAAAAAAAAATTTAATCGGAGGGGGTCTAACCCACCGGGCTCCAACCCCTTCCAAAAACCGTCTAGCGTCTAAGTTAGTGTACCATGAGATAGTATACCAGATTAGGTGGTTCTGAATTGAAAACTGTAGTTTTTAAGAAAAATTTGTATGTAAGGGGCTCTGACCCCCGGGCCTTGACCCGTTCCAAAAACGGTCTGCCGTCTAAGTTAGAGTACCATAAGATAGTATACCAAATTTGGTGGTTCTAAGATGAAAACTGTAGATTTTACGAAATTTTTTATGAGGGGGGCTCGACCCCGCGGGCTCCAACCCCTTCCAAAAACCGTCTAGCGTCGAAGTTAGAGTACCATGAGATAGTATACTAAATTTGGTGGTTCTAAATTGAAAACTGTAGCTTTTACGAAAAAGTTTTTATTCAAGGGGGGGTCTGACCCCCGGGTTCCAACCCCTTCCAAAACCCGTCTAGCGTCTAAGTTAGAGTACCATGAGATAGTGTACCAGATTTGGTGGTTCTGAATTGAAAACTGTAGTTTTTAAGAAAATTTTGTATGTGGGAGGCTCTGACCCGCCGGGCCTTTACCCGTTCGAAAAACGGTCTGCCGACTAAGTTAGAGTACCATAAGATAGTATACCAAATTTGGTGGTTATAAGATAAAAACTGCAGATTTTACGAAATTTTTTATAAGGGGGGGGGCGACCCCGCTGGTCCAACCCCTTCAAAAAATTGTCTAGCGTCTAAGTTAGAGTACCATGCGATAGTATACCAGATTTGGTGGTTCTGAATTGAAAACTATAGTTTTTAAGAAAATTTTTTATTTGGTTGCTCTGACCCCCGGGCCTTGACCCGTTCCAAAAAATGGTTCGCCGTCTAAGTTAGAGTACCATAAGATAGTATACCAAATTTGGTGGTTCTATGATGAAAACTGTAGACTTTACGAATTTTTTTTTGGGGGGGGGCTCCAACTCCGCGGGCTCCAACCCCTTCCAAAAACCATCTAGCGTCTAAGTTAGAGTACCATGAGATAGTATACAAAATTTGGTAGTTCTAAATTGAAAACTGTAGATTTTACGAAAAAGTGTTTATTCGGGGTGGGGGTCTGACCCCCGGGCTCCAACCCTTTCCAAAAACCGTCTGGCCTCTAAGTTACAGTACCATGAGATAGTATACCAGATTAGGTGGTTCTGAATTGAAAACTGTAGTTTTTAAGAAAATTTTGTATGTGGGGGCTCTGACCCCTCGGGCCTTGACCCGTTCCAAAAACGGTCTGCCGTCTAAGTTAGAGTACCATATGATAGTATACCAAATTTGGTGGTTCTAAGACGAAAACTGTAGATTTTACGAATTTTTGTATGAGGAGGGGGGGGGCTCTGACCCTGCGGGCTCCAACCCCTTCCAAAAACCGTCTAGCGTCTAAGTTAGAGTTTCATGATACCAAATTTGATGGTTCTGAAATGAAAACTAGATTTTACGAAAATGTGTATGTAGGGAGGGGGCTCTGACTCCCCGGGCCTTGACCCGTTCCAAAAACCGACAACCGTCTAAGTTAGAGTACTATGAGATAGGATACCTGATTTGGTGGTTCTGAATTGAAAACTGTACATAGAAATGTTATTTTACTGAAGAATAAAGGCAATTTTGAAATGTAGATCTTACGAATATTTTGTGAATGTGGGCTCTGACCAACCGGGCCCCTGACCCGTTCCAAAAACCGTCTACCGTCTAAGTTAGAGTACCATGAGATAATATACCAAATTTGGTAGTTCTAAATTGAAAACTATATTTTACGGCAATTCTGTAGGGAGGGGCTATAAGCCCCCCCTCTCCAACCGCTTTCCAAAACCGTCTACAATCTAAGTTAGAATACCACGAGATAGTATCCCAGATTTGGTGGTTCTGAATTGAAAACTGTAGATTTTACGAATATTTTGTATATGGGGGCTCTGACCAACCGGGCCATGCCCCGTTCCAAAAACCGTTTACCGTCTAATATTTTTAGTGCCAAAGAAAAACGTAATATTCCTATCCTGTCTGCGTGGCCAAACTTTATAAATTTGATCAGGGAGCAAGACGTTCGAAATCGTACGTTTTCCTGCATTCGTTTTGTATGTAACCAAAATCTGTAAACGCGACGAATTGACGTAGTTGACGAATTGACGTAGTCGACGAATTTGTCCGCGACGAATTGACGCACGACGAATTGACGCGCGACGAATCGTCGTGGTCGACGAATTGACGCGCGACGAATTTTCGTAGTCGACGAATTGACGCAGGCGACGAATTGACGTAGTCGACGAATTGACGCACGCGACGAATTGACGTGACATATTGCTTTTCATACCGGTTCCATTGACTTTGAATAGCTTTGATAAATTTAATTTGCGTCAGAACGGATTCAAAAGACGTGCTTATTACACCCAAAAATTGGGTGTCATCTTTCTTTTTTTATTGCATGCCGTTCGCTACAATAAAGTTGGCAACATTATCATCTTTAAGTAGAGTACAGTTTTTCCTCTAAGGGATGTAAATGTCAAAACAGTTTATTCTCTATTGCTGCTTCCCTCTGATGTATTTAAAAAATATTTTTCTTTAGCACACCTGTTGCTGTGAAAGGTATCTTTCGCATATTTTCTACCTTTCAGTTATTGAAAGATTTTCGATTAGGTGACGTAAATTTATATTATATTTTCCTTTATATTTTTATTTTAAATGTTCGATTTGAAAATGGCTTTTTTTCCGTCATTTTATTACATATTACTTATTATTTTCATTTATTATTATTGTTACTCAATACTTCCATTTTTACTTTTTTCCCGCATTACATTTTTTTCATATTACTTATTATTTCCATTTCGTTCCATTTTATTACATATTACTTATTATTTTCGATGTCGTGCATTTCAGTTTACTGTTGATATTTATTACCATTTACACAACTCACAGCTGTTAAAGCCCCTTTTATAACTTTGAGTGGTCAAAACATACTTCGTCTGTATTTTCTCACAGTAGCGGATATGTTTCCCTGAATACGCAGGTCACAATAGTATTTTACAATTGCCGCATATGTTCATAAATTTATCTGGAACAAAATATTACGTACAATATATTCCACTGTCTAAGAATTTAGGTGCTGTATCGTTGTCGGTTTCTTTTATAGAAGGTCATTTTTAAGAAAGCCGCCCCGGTGTCACAGTGATCTAAGAGATGGCCTCTGATCATTCGTCCGAAAGGGGTCCGGATTCGAATCTCGGCGAGGTATGGATGTTGTGGCTGTCTCCCTTCCCTGGAACGAGTGACCCTAATTTATGGGAGGGGGGGGGGGTGGCTGCTTATAGCCCATTGATTTGCTCACGGTGGTCGTTAAACCTCCAATCAAAACAAAAAAAATTTGTAAGAAATGTGCGTGCTTATAGTATGACTTTGTCCGTTCGTGCACACCATATGTTTGCACCTACTAGTACCATTTGAAAAATCCATTTTTTTCGGAATCATTGCTTTTATGTTAACGATCATTGCTTTTATATTTTTCCTGATACATAACTTGGCCGCTAGAGGGCGTAAATGCAGATGTTATCGAATTTAAAATACATTTCATTCCATATGATTACTTCTAAACAACCGACAGCAAAAATTCTCTCTTCCTCGCGATATCTTCATAACGAAGATTATTTTATGAACAGTATCTTTTGCAAGTAATGCATAGTTTTTTCACCTATGGGGCGTAAAAGTTAACTGCAGTTTTCCTGATATCTCGGTTTCTACGGTAAATGAACGATTTGAAAAATCCGTTTTCCATCGGATAGAGCTGTTGGTGGGAAACGTTCGGAATGTAATTTTAAATTTTTGGTAACGCACGGTATTGCCACTAAGGAGCGTTAATGCAAATGTATGTTCCTGGTGGATTTGCAAAGATATCCACGCCTCTGAAAGCCCGATTGAAAAAATTATTTCGTGGTTTGGTACCACTCATTATGAAAAACCTTTGTCTAACATCTTCTGTTTAAATTGAAGCATAGTTTTTCCACCAGGGGACGTAGATGTACATCATATTTTTCTCGATCCTCTGCTTTTAATAGACCGATTTGAAAAATACTTTCTTCGTCTGGGAGCGTTTCTGCTGCGAAATATTTTGCATATAATTTCAAAATTTTTTCTAGAGTTTGCCACTAGAGGGCATAACCTTACGTTTCTGTTTACAGCATTTTTGAAGCATAAATCTGCGCTTCTAAAAACCGATTAAAAAATTATTTTTTTGTTAAACACTACTAACTATGTAAATATTTTTTTAAGCTTTTTCTTCCCGAAATAATGCAAAATTTTCCCACTAGGGGCGCAAATATCTAATATGTTTTTCTCCATATCCCTGCTTCTAAATGTCCGATATAAAACATTCTTTTAACACCGGATAGCCGCCACGGATGCACAGTGGTCTAAGCCATGGCCTTCGATCATTCTTCCGAAAGGGGTCCAGGTTCGAATCCCTGTTAGCCATGGATGTTGTGTTTGTCTTACGGCACTAGCTCTCTCCCTTCCCTGGAACCAGTTACCCTAAATTAGGGACGGGCGACTGCTTATAGTCCATTGAATTACTCACGGTGGTCGTTAAACCTCCAATAAAAAACAAATAAAAAAAACAAATAAAAAAACAACACCGGATATTATTTGCCTTATGGTATAATTTGCCCGTACTTATGGGTTTTGCATTTCACAGTTATGGCGCTCCGCAGCTTTAGAGTGCGCTTTTCTTTTGCGCCTGAATCTCCGCTTCTAAATATCGTATTGATTTTTTTTTCATTAGAGGTTTTACGACGTGCATGAGCAACTCAGTGGGCTATAAGCAGTCACCCATCCCGAATTTAGGGCCACTGGTTCGAGGGAAGGAAGAGAGCCAGCGCCGTAAGACAAACACAACATCCATGCTACACGGGATTCGAACCTGGGCCTATCTCGAACGAATGATCAGAATCCATCGCTTAGACCACTGCGCCACCGGGGTGGCCTTTTTTTTTTTTTTGTTTCTCGTGTCACTGCAGGCCATTCGCTACAATAAAGATAACATTATCATAAATAGTGTACATTTTTTCCTATGGGGCGTAAATGTCAAAACTTTTTTCTCGATCGCTGCTTCCCGCTCACGTATTTAAAAATTATTTTTCTTTAGCATACCTGTTGCGATGAAAAATACATTTCGCATATTTTCTACATTTCCTTTATTCAAACGTTTTCCGTTAAGTGCCGTAAATTTATATCATGTTTTCCTCTATATCTCTTCTTCCGACTGTTTGATTTGAAAATCCCTTTTTTTCTGTTATGTTCCTTAATCTACGAGGAACATTTTGTGCACGATGCCTTAATTTTCGTAAAATAGTTATCATCTGCTCGTTGAAGAAAGTAGCTATTTGTGTTTCTATGTGTTTTATCGATTGTAGAAAACCATTTGATCCTTTTCTAACGGGTTCCATTGATTATAAACGACTGAAATATTTTACTTGTGTCTGAAAGCATTCAAAAGACTTACTCATTGCAACCAAAAATTCTGTGTCATCTTTCTTGTTTCATTTTATGGACAGTTCGGTTTAGATTTACTTCATAATCTTATATCAGAAACCTCTCAAACAAACGATTACAATCTTCTTCGAGATGATAGAATTTATGGTCAGTTGTCAAACATCAGAAAGCATAATCCCTTAAAAATTTTTAATTAACAGCTAACATTAATTTTTGAGATGGCTTCACATGATGGAGGACCGTTACATCATATACGAGTGTGTCCAAATTTCCCATTACTCGCAAAAGGCATAAATGGTTTTCTTTGTATCGCAATCTACTGAGCAAATGACTTACAGTGGGGCGATCTTTGAACTGCGTCTGCAAAATGCATCGATGTTTCAAAAGTTTTACAAATCCCTGACTCTTGATTACGAAACGACGTCAGCATTCGAACATAAGCGTATTGATCCACTCTAATGCCTTTCTTATAAAAACAAAAGGGCTTTTTGTCATTCTTTGTGCTCTGCAGATTTAGCGTCTTAATGTACGTACCATTAATCACACGGATTTTTTTAAACAATTAGAAGTCGTCCTATTTCTTTTTCGTTGTTCTCTCGGAGTTTCGACACGGTCATAACGAATGTTGCAAGTCGTTTCTCGAATGTAGTAGAGGTGAAATTAACGGCACTTTCACGTCAAAACTTAAAATTAATAGCAAAATTTCCTTTTTTTCCCCCGTAGGTCTTACACTGAACAATAAAAAGATTAATTACCATTTTCAGTGACTTTTACAAAGGATAAGGCGTCTTTTTATTTCATTGCCGGAGGTGGTAACTCTTGGGTGTAAAGTATTTATGCTGTCTCACTTGTCAGAAGCCATCAATGTAAAATAAGAAAGCTTCTGCTTTCTTGTATATCGCAATAAAAAATTAAATGAACATCACTTTAGTTATGTAGTATCCGCGAAGGAAGGATTAGAAAAACCTGCTGAAACTAATCATGTAAAGTCCAAAGCACACGTTTCAAAGACAAATTGTTTTAAGGTATTTTTAAGAAGATAAAATCATAAGACGCAGACGATAAAAATAAAAAAAAAAATGAAGAAAAGGCACAATTGAGTCACACATCATTCTGCGTGTTGATTAAAAAATGAAAAGTATTAATATGCATCTGAGGCGAGAGAGAACTGTAACAGACAGGTATCCACAGAAAATCACGATTTATACCATCTCTATATTTCACTTTTGAAGCTTACTATTCAGCCGATAATCCAGGCTATCGATAAGATGAATATGCTAGTAACCTTTCCAGTTTAATTAGCGGCCCACATGGGGGGGGGGGCATATTGGTGGGAATTTTTATAAAATAATACCGGAAAATTTACAAAATAATAAGCAAAAATCACTACAGATATAAACACTAAGGTTATGTAAAAACGGTAAGGTTGGGTTTTACTTAGGAATAGCTGCCATTGGCTGATGGTGGTGAAGTAACGGTCGAGCGCCATGCTCCCAAAGATGGCCTATTGACGAAAATCCGTAACTAGCTATCACTTCCGCCAGTGTACGCTCACATACTAAACTTCAGGTTTTCGCAATATGCAAAATATTTTAAGGCAGTTATAATTTCGCTTTATTTATACTCAGTAATTTCCCACCACAAATACACACATAAAAAGCATATTCATCGTTGATTTTAGATAGAGCGACACTTATTTAGCTAATATAACGCGAGGCCCGCAAAACTGTCCAAATACGGCACAGATACATGGATTATTAGCATTTCGTTTTCGAAACTTTAATTTAAAAAAGGATGAAATTTCATAAATTCCATTATGACAAACGACAGGTAAGTGTACTGAACGTTTCAAATATGCACAGAATAAAAATGTATTGTTCTTTCCATGCTAAGTATTTCAATATTTCTTGCACACACTATCGATTCCATAAATTGGGGCCACAAATAGACTGCAGTAAATAATATCAATGCTACAGAAACGAATCAATTTATTATTGACAATATTTTCAAATCAAAATTTTTTCTGAGTCAAAGGAGGCATTGTATTTAAAGTATTTTACATCATCAGATTTTTGTGGTTAACAATTTGTAGTGTGGGATTTGCCCCATTCAAAATATGGGGTAAATAACATTTTTAATACCATTTCAAACAAAGTTTAAAGTTCAGATTGGAATAATTAAATTGTATATAAAATTAAGTGGTAAAAGTGTATTATACTGCTTTGTAATCAAACAGCGAGAAAAGGAAAATGTGTATCCCACAGGGTCAGTTTTAACAAGCCTCCGAAGAAAAAAAATTAAAAAAATCATTCTTCATTTAATACTTTGCCACATTACAGGGTGTATCAGTGTTATATGATATAGTACTGCATAAGTACATGCACACACACACACGCATGCGCGTAGTGTTTCCGTTCCTTTCCCTTTCGTGTTCTGATTTCTATTTTAGCATATGCTCACTGCACAATTTGGCATTACGGCGTTAGGAAAATGCCAAGAATATCCAAAACAAGAAGTCACGCTGCACACACCACGCTTGATGACGGTAATATAACTAGAATAACTCAAATAATATACCTATTGAATAATTATATTAATATAACTAAAATTATTAAATTTATATAACAATTACAACTAGATAAATATAATAAGAATGACTAGATTAATATAACACGAATCACTAGATTAATATAACAAAATTAACTAAATTAATACAACTCCTTGAACACAACTGATCTAAATAAACACGACACGTGTGCAAGAAAGAGGGTGATTGGAGCCGAGACATGTTTACATCTGCGGTTGAATCGCATTCGATGATGACGACATGCTCAAATCACCAAAACATTTTCAGTGCCGCGCATCGCTGTTACGGCCACCCCTGATAAACACATTGGTTCCTAAATTAGAAAACGTTATGCAGATGTACGTAAACGTCACTAACGCAGCAGATACGCACAATACGTGGTCTGGTGGGTCTCCATGTAATTTAGGCAACTAGTTAATACTCCTGCTCTTCTGTAATCATCAGTAGTTTTGATCACAATGAGAAAAACAAAGGATCTTTTCGAGTCCGATAAAGATATTATTCTGTGAGCCCGTATGTCTGAACCGGAGATTTAGAAAACAACAGAAGTGACTGGTCTCACGAAAGTAAAATATCCTGGACCGAACTATCAGTAGAAAAATAACTCACATTGCTTGTCTAAGAGGCGCAATTATAGTGCGATGATAATCTGCCATGTGCGAGATGGCTTTCGTCTGCGACATCTTTTGAGGGAAACATGGTTTCCTCTCCATAGTAATTGACGGAAGCACTCAATGAAGGGAGATCCCGACCCATAACCCAGCAAACTATACCCATGGAATTGAAGAGGATCGAGATTGGCAGTCGCATGGCTATAATAAAACCACTGATTTCTGCGAAACACCTGAGCGTTCGTCTACAGGGCTGTCAGGAATATAGTTACTAGACACTGGAGGACAGGGAAAATGCCATGTGGCTGTTCGCGGTACACCTTGTTCTGTACCAATAATAATCAGAAAGTTTGGAAGGAGCTTCCAAGAACAGTGGTCCCAGTTTGACCTTAAAATACAGCTCAAGGTTCTGGAGATGGTGTAGGGAACATTATGTGGGTACGAAACGGGTCTCCTGATGTTGCTGGAAGGTCGAGTGTTCTCGAAGGATTATCTGAACTTTGTTGCCAATTAAGTCACTCCTACAATATTCAGTTTTAGTCCAGCAGGTGATCGCTGTTTCATGGATGACAATGCTACTGTCCTTCGCGTAAGTTGTGTTCAGAAGTGGTTCAACGAGCATGACAGGAAATTTCACCATCTTACTTAGCCACCACGAAATGTATGGAGTATGTTAGAAAAACAAATCTGGAGTAAAAGTCCTCTTGCGTCAAATCTGAGCCAATTAACGGACTGTCTGGTGAAGACCTGGTAGGCTGTAGATGTACGAGGTCTGACAATTAAGTAATGAGACTGATTTCGTCGCGCCCACTGTGGCAACTCTGCAGCCTCGTACGTCATATATGTGTAACATTGGTTCTTCCCGCACCCGTAGTCCAAGTGGCAGCTTCCTGGAAGGCTTCAGTGTGTGGTAGCTGCTGGGCTTGTGAAGTTGTGTGTGTGCTCTTCGTCAGGAAAATGGACTCGCCGAATATTTTGCAGCGGTATGCCATCTTTTTTTGTGTGAAACTTGGTTAAAATGTGGCGGTAACGTACCGAAAACTACAGCAGGCTTTCGGCAATGAGATAATGTCAAGAGCACAAGCCTTTCGCTGGCACAAAGTGTTTTGCGAGGGCAGAACCAGTCCAGTGTGGAAGGCGAAATCCTGAGTCTAAGACCAACAGCAACACGGACAGAGGACAACGCAGCCCGGGTGAGTGAAGTTGTGCGACGTTATAGGCGATTAACAGTGAGAATGATAGCGGAAGAACTGAACATGAATTGTGAAAGTGTTCGCCGAATGCTGACTGAAGATCTGGGAATGAGAAATATTTGTGCGAAATTGATTCCAAAAATCTCACAGAACAACCGCGAGAAGAACGGCGGAATGCAACACTATCGCATCCTTTTTATTCACCCGACATGGCTCCCTGCGACTTTTGTTTATTCCCAAAACTGAAATCAGTTGTGAAAAGACACCATTTTGACACAGCAGCAGATTTCGAAAAGGCTGTGACGCAGGCCTTGAACAGTGTCTCAGCTGATGAGTTCCACAGCTGCTACCTGCGATGGCAGCACTGTTGGAATAAGTGTGTGCAAGCTAGTCCAAAAGGCTGTGAAGCAGGCCTTGAACAGTGTCTCAGCTGATGAGTTCTACAGTGCTACCTACAATGGCAGCACCGTTGGAATAAGTGTGTGCAAGCTCGTCCAAAAGGCTGTGACGCAGGCCTTGAACAGTGTCTCAGCTTATGAGTTGCGCAGCTGCTACCTGCAATGGCAGCACCGTTGGAATAAGTGTGTGCAAGCTCGTCCAAAAGGCTGTGACGCAGGCCTTGAACAGTGTCTCAGCTGATGAGTTGCATAGCTGCTACCTGCAATGGAAGCACCGTTGGAATAAGTGTGTGCAAGCTCGCCCAAAAGGCTGTGACGCAGGCCTTGAACAGTGTCTCAGCTGATGAGTTGCGCAGCTGCTACCTGCAATTGCACCACCGTTGGAATAAGTGTGTGCCAGCTCAAGGGACCTACTCCAAAGGTGATCACATTGCAGTTGATTAAAAGTGTAAGCAATTGTGTTTTTTTGACCCAGTCTCATTACTTAATTGTCAGACCTTGTAGATGCTCTCCAACAGCTTGTGGAATCTATGCCGAACAGCGTACGTGCTGTAATTCGAGTTAAGGAGATGTAACCCTGTATTGAATAAAACTTTCTGACTGACTGGTACGTGCGTATTTATTTGACTTTCAGTATAGTTTCTAAATAATTTACGTGATTCTAGCGTTTACCGCGCTTTATGTATTTTAAAGATCATCAGCAAAATTGTTCATTACTAGGTTGATTCCCCCTTGAATAGTTAAATCCACAGTTGTGTTATCGTGTAGAACAACCGGTTTTCTAGGCGCTTCAAAACCTTTCATGTCACTGAGAGCTTTCCGTGTAGTTTCAAACATCTCGCCCAATTAGGTTCCGTCATCCTCAGTAACACATCTGTCCCGGTATATAAAGGAAACAAAGACAAATAAATACTGGACACGTGTTTCTTTTGAGTGTACACGGAAGCGAGAGTTTCCATATTTGACCTGCCGTGTCATCAAATGCATGGACATAACATGCGAGATGTATTGCTGAGAACACGTTCAAGTTTTACATTTTTGTGTTTGCAACGTTCACAATGAAGAATTATATGAAGTGAAACATCCTGAAAATAACCTTTTCATTTAAATTTTAGTCTTTAATTGAGTTAAATCTATTTCATTGTTTAGTTCGTTTTGCAAGTACTTCTGAACATCGTTCTTCTATATTTGCATGCATGATTGTTATGCAAAACTATAGTGCAATTCAAGCTTAGCATGTGTTACTTCCGATGCGTGAAAATATAGCATCGTACTTGCATCGAAATAGTTTTCTACTTTCAGCTCGGAGACACGATTCTGCTTAAAACCGAAACCTACTTTTGGCCGATGAAAACAGGCTTCCTCAAATTGCTTAAGTTATCAAGTTGTCCCTTAAGTAATATGAACATTTAGTACCGTATTCTTACCTAAAACAACAATATAATTAAATCTAATTTTAATGAAGATTATGCTTGCTCTCATCATTCTATGTGGAGTTTAATAGCGTTATTAATGTTGAACAAAAATTATTTTGTTTATGAAAGAAACGACGGTGGAGTGTAAACGTCTGCAAAGTTTATTTTATTCAAATAACGTGCATTTTGGGATAAATGATGATCCGATTGCGTAAGTTATAAAGTACAGAGTGGAATTACATTTTTTACTGAGGACTCTGGTTTAGACTGTTGCAAAATGAGCAACCCTGTTTAAGCGTCACGTCGCCTTAAAGATAAGCAACACGAATTGTCCAAAGCAAAGCATCTTACCTCAGTGTAGGGTTAAAATACTGTATACGTTACGAGTATATCGAAGGTGCAGCGTTACTGCATACGGTAAAGAGCAATTGCTGGTGTTTAAGGAACGTGAGGAAAATTTTACGTTACGAGAATATCGAAGGTGCAGCGTTACTGCATGCGGTAAAGAGCAATTTCTGGTGTTTAAGGAACGTGAGGAAAATTTTACGTTACGAGAATATCGAAGGTGCAGCGTTACTGCATGCGGTAAATAGCAATTGCTGGTGTTTAAGGAACGTGAGGAAAATATTACGTTACGAGAATATCGAAGGTGCAGCGTTACTGCATGCGGGAAAAAGCAATTGCTGGTGTTTAAGGAACGTGCGGAAAATTTTACGTTACGAGAATATCGAAGGTGCAGCGTTACTGCATGCGGTAAATATCAATTGCTGGTGTTTAAGGAACGTGAGGAACATTTAACGTTACGAGAATATCGAAGGTGCAGCGTTTTGCATGCGGGAAAGAGCAATTGCTGGTGTTTAAGGAACGTGCGGAAAATTTTACGTTACGAGAATATCGAAGGTGCAGCGTTGCTGCATGCGGTAAATAGCAATTGCTGGTGTTTAAGGAACGTGAGGAAAATTTAACGTTACGAGAATATCGAAGGTGCAGCGTTACTGCATGCGGGAAAGAGCAATTGCTGGTGTTTAAGGAACGTGAGGAAAATTTTTTATCAGTTTAGTATTATTGTGTTCCCATTACATCTCCGGATCTTTGTACGTGCGCGTTTTTTTGCGCATTTTTCTCCCGTATTATGTATTGCTTTCCCAACCATTGTGTATTAGTATAATTTTTTTCCTATTTGATAAAAGAAACACTCTTTGCTAAATATTTTTGCGGAATGGATGATTTTTTTTCATTTAGCGTGGCTGATTTAGTATGAAATGCACAATGCAGCAACTTCGCGGAGTTGATGAAGAAATCTCAACGATGTGTGCGCCAGTTGTAGTATGGGACATGAGGAAGCGGCGTGTGTACTCATTACTCCCACAATGCGTGGCTTTGTGGATTAACGAGGGTTAGAAATGTCCCATGCAGACGCCTTAGGTATTGTGACCTGTGAAGATCAAAGGTCGTCATCAAGATTGAACCTTAACGTTGTAAAAATCTAGCAGACATTCATACTGCTTTGATGAAGTTTGTGATGATGAAACAGTAGACCGAAGTACAGTTTATTCTTGGGCTACTCACTTTCGTGAAGGTTGTTTAGACGTAAACGACGACCCGAAGTCAGGGAGGCAGAAAATGGCAACGGATGAGCGAAGTGTGAAATTTGTCGCCGATTGCGTCGAAACAAAACTGTCGAGCAACATGTGAGGAAATTACAAACGCTACAGGGATTTCAGCAACATCAGTACTCTGTAGTTTGACAAACGATTTGCAGAAAAGAAAAATTTAGGTCAGGAGGATCCCTCATCACTTGAATGTTGCACAGAAAGAGACTACTGTGGATAATGCAACATTGCTGAAGCAAAGATTTGTCGTTGAAGGCGACTCCTTGCTCTTACGAATTGTTGCTATTGACGAAACATGGCTTAGGGACTTCAAATCAGAGTTGAAATAGCAGTCGAGTGACTGGAGAAGCCCATGCTCCCCACGACCAATAAAAACAACAAACCCGATGGGCACACTCAAAGCTCTAGCCGCCCCGGTGGCGCCGTGGTCTAAGCGATGACCTCTGATCATTCATTCGAAAGGGGTCCGTGTTCCAATCCCTGTGAGGCATAGATGTTATATTTGTCTTACGGTACTGGCTCTCTTCCTTATCTGGAACCAGTGACCCTAAATTAGGGACGGGCGACTGCTTATAGCCCATTGAGTTGGTCACGGTGGTCGTTAAACCTCTAATAAAAAAATTCAAAACTCAAACTAACGATGATATTTGCGTATGATTACCTTGGCCGTCATCAGAGTTCCATGTAGAACAAGAGTCACAGCAGCCTACTACCATAACTTCCTGCAAAGCATGCGCAGAAAAATGTACAGTAACAGCCCTGACATATTTAGAGATTGGCCTCTCATTTTGCACAGCAATGCAAGACCGCACATGGGAAACGTGGTGATAGCTTTGCTGGAGAAGTGCAGGTGGTAAGTATTACCTCACGCACCTTTAAAGTCCAGCAGACTCTTTGACTTGTTTCCCAAGCTCAAACAGCCCATGCATGATCGGAGATTTACCTACCTGGAGGACCTCTCTGCAGTAGTTACCAAGCACGTCCGACAGCTGAACAAAAGAGGAGACCTGATTGGAATTGTGGACCTTACAAAACATTGGGACGCCGTCATTCAGAAAAAGGGAGGCTACACAGGACTGTACAGAGGCATCGCCTAAGACACTTCCGGTTTATATAAAAAAAGTTGTATGCATGACATATTAAATGACCTATGAACATTGAAACGCAGTATCCTACGCGATCTAAAAGTTCCGCCTGAACATCAGCATTCTGTGAAAAGTACATTAACATTATCCATATTCAGTCAGTGCACATACCGAAAAACGCGAATTCTGCTTTTACGTTCTTTTCAATTGTGGGACGTTTTCCTTTCCATTTTAGTTGACTTTTGAATTAAATAAATTTCGGCTGCTTCACCTTATGTTTTCCATATTGTATGTAATGTCTGAACTACGATGAGTTTATCTTCTCAGAGCAATGACTAACAATCAGTGAAATAAGAATAACTTGCATAAAATCACAGACCACACCATTTCAATTGTCGTTACTTATAAAGTTCCTCACTGAAAGCCAATATTTTTTTGTCTATGAATGTGCTCTGTTATTGTCAAGTCTGAGATTGTACGACGAGTTTTAGTGGTGTTAAGTCTGCTATTCTGCTGGGAGAATTTGCCTATATGTCATTTTATTTTTTTTAGTATGCTTTCTAACCCCGAATCATCATACAATATAACAATCTTAAAATTTAGGTGCTTATGTAACAAACTACTAGTCGAAAGAAGTGGAAATTACTCGTTTGCCTTTCTGCCAAATTTTTTATTGACTTCTCTGAAGCGCTTTCGTTTACAGATCTTCATTTTGAAGTATTTTTCTTTGATTGGAGCTTTCACGACCACGGTGAGCAATGACTAGGCTGACTAGGCTGTAAAACCGCCGCCCCAAACGCATTTATGAAGGGGAAGAGAACTACGTCTGTAAGATAAACACAACATCCATGCCTGAAATGAGATTCGATCCTGGACTCATTTCGGACGAATTATCAGAAGCCAGCACTTAGACCACGGGCATTTTAAGATTGAGATCAAAGCTTTTATCCCGTGAACTTTAAATGCCTTTTCGATTTATTATATGACATTTCGTTATTTTTCATTATCCTAAGCGGAAATCAGTTGTCCAGGGTGGTGTGACGGTAACATGTTCGAACGTAAATCTGGAGATACTGATTAGGTTCCCGTTCCAAGGCGATGTAATTTTCAAGTTTTCTGAAGGTAGGAAACATGGGAAAACAGTTGTATGTGAAAAACCTCCAAACACGTGGCGTCAGTAAATACATAAATACATCGCTCTTTCCACGTTCCAGAAACACACGGCAAACGAAAAATTGTTTTCAGCCGCCGCCGGGGAATCGAATCCACGGATCTCTCGATATCTAGCCGAGCGCGTTAGGTTTACACCACGGTGGCCAACAATCCGCGGTGCTAAGCGTATTTTTAAGTCAGCTTCTGACAACATAAATCCGTAATATGGGCTCAGCTACTGAGTCGTCTCCATCTGGTGGGCATTAACGGCACTGGCTATATATATTATAGCAGTTAAATCCAAAGGGCGAGATCCGGGGGCGGCTGAAAACAATTTTTCGGTTGTTATGTGTGTCTGGAACGTGGAAAGAGCGATGCACTTATTTATTTATTTACTGACGCCACGTATTTGGAGGTTTTCACCTTGGATATTGACCTTTGGATTTAACTGCTACAATATATATAGCCAGTGCCGTTAATGCCCAGAAGATGGAGACGTTTCAGTAGCTGAGCCCATCTCATGGATTTATGTTGTCAGAAGCTGACTTAAAAATACCCTTAGCACCGTGGATTGTTGGCCACCGTGGTGAAAAGCTAACGCGCTCGGCCAAATATCGAGAGATCCGTGGATCCGATTCCCCGGCCACGGCTGAAAAATTTTTTCGGTTGGAATGTGCTTCTGGAACATAGAAAGAGATCGCTCTTCCATTTATTCATTTACAGTTATATGTGCTGCATTTTCTATGATAACAATGATAAGTAAATGCGATCAGTAGTTTTGCTGGCTTGTTAGCACGTCTTTTGTAAAAAAAGATCGTGCTTATGTTATCGGTTTGTCCGCCGTCCGTCTGTACCGTCGATATCTCTGCAACTATTAGTCGGATTTGAAAAATTCTTTTTGCGTTAGGAAGCTTTAAATATGCGAATGATGATCCTTTATTGCGTTTTTTTTTACGATGTACAATTTCGCCGCTAGAGGGCGTAAATGCAGATGATGTCGAATTCAAAAATATTTTTTATTCCACATATTTGCTTCTAAACATTCGATTAAAAAAATTATTTTATCTTTCGATTCCATTTATGTAAAAGAGTATTTTAGATATAATTACTTTTTTAAATTACGCATAGATTTTCCGCTAGGGGGCGTAAAAATAAATTACATTTTCCCCTATAACTCTTCTTCTAAAACTCCGATTTGAAAACTTTTTCTTCAGCGGAAACATCTCCTGATGGAAAATCTTTTGCATATAATTTCAAATTTTTGGTAAAGAAAACTTAGGCCACCAGGGGGCGTAAGTGTTAATTTTTGCTTCTGATGTATTTGCAGTAAAATCTGAGCTTCTAAAATATCGATTGAAAAAAATATTTCTTGGACTGATGCCACTCACATCGAAAAACGTTTTTGGAATATTTTTTTCCTAAAACATTCCACAGTTTCTCCGCCAAGGGGCGTAGATGTACATCTTATTTTTGTCAATATCTCTACTTCAAGGAGTCCGATTTGAAAAATTCCTTCTTTGTTGGATAGTGTTTTCCGTGTGACATGTTTTTCATATAATTTCAAATTTTTCAACTATAGACTTTCCGCTATGGGGCGTAGCGGTAAATTGCGTTTCCCCCTATATCTCTGCATCTAAATCTCCGATTTGAAAACGTCTTTCTGCACCGGATACAGCTCCTGATGGGAAATCGTATGCACATAATTTCTACTTTTTGTAAAGAAACGGTTTGGCCAGCAGGAGGCGTAAATCTTAATTTCCGCTTCTGGTGTATTTGCAGCAAAATACGAGCTTCTAAATTCTCGATTGAAGAAAACGTCGTTTGTTGACCGATACTACTCATGTCGACAAACCTTTTAGAAACATTTTCTTCTTGAAATAATGCATAGTTTCTACGCCAGGAGGCGTATATGTATATCGTATTTTTTTCAATATATCTACTCTTAGGTGTCCGATTTGAAAAATCCTTCTTTGTTGGATAGTGTTTCCAGTGTGACATGTGTTTCCTATAATTTCAAAAATTTCAAGTAATTCATAGACTTTCCGCTAGGGGGCGTAGATATAAATTGCCTTTGCCCTATATCTCTGGTTATAAATCTCCGATTTGAAAACTTCTTTCTGCACCGGGTACAGCTCATGATGGGAAATCGTTTTTCACATAATTTCTAATTTTTGTAAAAAATGGTTTGGCCACTAGGTGGCGTAAGTCTTAATTTCCGCTTCCGATGTATTTGCAGCAAAATATGAGCTTCTAACATTTCGATTGAAAAGAAAGTCGTTTGTTGACCGATACTACTTATGCCGACAAAGCTTTTAGGAACATTTTCTTCTTGAAATAATGCAAGGTTTCTACGCCAGGGGACGTAGATTAATATCTTCTTTTTGTCAATATCTCTATTTCTAAGAGTCCGATTTGAAAAATCCCTTCTTTGTTGGATGGCGTTTCTGATGCGAAATGTTTTTCCTATAAATTCAAAATTTACAAGTAAATCACAGACTTTCCGCTAGGGGGCACAAATGTAAATTGCGTGTTCTGCGTTATTTCTGCTTCTAAAGCTCCGATTTCAAAACTTCTTCCTGTATCGCATACAAGACCTGATGGAAAATATTTTTCACATGATTTCTAATGTTTGGTAAAGAATGGTTTGGCCACCAGGAGTCACAAGTGTTAAATTCTGCTTCTGATGCATTTGTAGCAAGATCTGGGCTTCTGAAAACTCGACTATTTTTGTTTTTCTTGGACTGATACCACTTATATTGAGAAACCTTTTGCGAATACCTTCTTCCTAAAATAATGCAGGATTTCCCCCCCCGGGAACGTAAAGTCACATCTCATTTTTGTCGATATCTCTGTTTCTAAGAGTTCGTAAGCTCACGTTTCCGTTTACAGCAATATCTGAGGGATTAAAAACCCGATTGAAAATCTTCTTTCTTTCGTCAGATCTATTGTTTTCCATACCGGTTCCATTGACTTTGAATAGCTTTGATAAATTTAATTTGCCTCAGAACGGATTCAAAAGACGTGCTTATTACACCCGAAAATTCGGTGTCATCTTGCTTGTTTTTTGATAATTTCGAACAAACCTTAAACACAGTCTAATCACAGAGGAAAAGTAGCAAAATAACCAACTTTAGAGCTTAGTCAGGTTTCTTCATAAAATCAACACAGTCTTTGGAAGATGGCGCTGTTCTTGCATACCTGAAGCTGTTAACTGAGTTGGAGGAAAGCTCTTCGGAAATGACCACAACAATCGATGTAATCGCTGATTACGGAGTTGCCATGGCGTTATTTCCTTCCGCTAGACGGCTTGCAAAGCACACCTCCTTGTCCGGCAATTTAGACCTGCAAGAAATAAAGATAAACTGTACGTTCTTTGTGAATGGCTGGATAACATCTAAGAGGAAATTATGGCCTTTGTAGTAGATGAAATATTACTTGACACCCTATCTTTGGCACATTACTGAGCGAAATGTGCCACAACCTTCCTGCATGTGTCTCCCGTTAAGAGAGACTTGCGGTTTTACTGGAAATATTTCGCATTCAAAAGCAATGTTGTTATACAGTAAAGCATTTCAACTTCTGAATAAATTTCTTCACATTTTTCCATTGATCTGATATTGCTGTTCAACAAGATTTGCCCATTTTACAAATAAAAAATGACAAGCAATTTTAACGTTGAGCAGTTGCCGTTTCTCTACGTTTGGAAAATTTATGTTAGGTACGTTTTAATTACGTAGAACCTAAAATATCAGAAATAGCAGTATAATTTCATTTAAATACCATTTCTGGGTAACTTTTCAGTACACAAGGTTTCTCAAAAAATTATATATTTTTACTAATAATTCTTTACATACTACGCAGTTAAAACTTCTGTCACATAACATTTCCAAATCAAAAGAAACGACAACTGCGCAAAATTAAAAGTGTTAGATTTTACTTTTTAAAAAGTAGGGCAGACAAATTCAACAGCGACGTCAAATGAAGGAATCCGTTCTGAAGATGAAAATGCTTTAATGACAAGTATCAACATTTTGAATGCGAACCTAGTTCACTGAAAAACAACATAGAACTCGTTAAAAAATTCTCGATAGCTTGAGTTACGAACTTGTTATTAAACACGACGAAATATTGACGAAACGAAAACATGATCAGCTGAAATATTTCATCTTAAAATTCTAGGTGCCATTTTAATGCGGTAAATGATCCATCTTGGCATTCAGATTTAAAAGTATTCTACTGACTCTTGAAAACGAAGTGAAGCAGACCTAAATAAAACAGAAGCAAAAGAAAGGAAATTGAATAATAAAAATACAACACTGCTGCTAAATATCTAATTCAGGTTCTACGCGACATTATTATGTGAATTCCTATTCACTGGTTGAGAACCAGCTTCCCAAAAGTACTGCTATGCAACTTCATTGTTGCGAAAGACCTAATACAAAATTCTCAGATCCTGTAATATTTTATACACCTGAGGAGCGTTACAGCTGCGAAATGTCAGCAATTGCTATATTTTAAAAATTTTATTTGATATTTTTGGTGCTCTTAAGCCAAAATTTGGCAAAAGGAAATTGCCTATATAATCTATAAACCTTTAGCTGTGTTTTCTTGAGATATAACTTAACTCACGATGTGAATCCCCTCAGTGGTCTAAAAGACCGTTCGTCCGACTGGGACCGGGTTCCAGTCCCGCATACGGCGTAAGCGACGTGTTGGTTTTACACGCAGGCTCTCTCCCTTTCCAGGGAACTGTGGCTCTAAATTAAATAAGGGAGATTACGTATAGCCCTCAGAGTTGCTCAAGTGGCCTCTAACCCTCCTCAGAAAAAACCCCTTCAGGTTCCTAGGCTGGATAGTTAAAATAGAGCATAAATTATCCGTTTAAAAACTTCTCCTTTTGTGGTTCTGATCCTTCCTTTGAGGGAAATTCAATCCTCAGCTTTCATGCTTTTATATTTCATTGCAGTTTTTACTTCCCTTGGAGAGTGGCCCTGCTTCCAAATATCCCATGGAATATAGTACGTATTCAACTGTGCTTTCTCGTCACTTTTCCGTATTCATTTGTACTTGGTATGCGTTTTAGCATGACGTAATGTCATTAACAACCGTTTTTTCTCCTTTAGATAATGTAACTTAGAGAAAACAGAATTGACGCACACACACGCGATCCACATAATTAGAAATATTTATGCAGTTACAGGTAAACGTCACTTAACGTACCGTGTATATGCAAAATGCGTGTACATCTGCCTCATCGCGTGATCTAGGCCACTACTTAAGACAGGAGCTAGTCAGTATCGTTAATCACAACGGGAAGAATAAAATACCTTTCGGAGTTCGGTAAAGACCTTGGGCGACGGGTGGCCTAGTGGTCAGCGTTCGTGACTGGCATGGAGATAACCTCAGGTTCGATCCCGGGCAGGTACGAACGTTCGAACCACTAAATACCCGCCGTGCGTCGGATGGGCACGTTAAGCCGTCGGATCCCGGGCACTGGCCTCCCGGTAATAAATAAGGGCGTCTTCCTCCCTCTTTCTACCTCGCTTCCGTGTCACTTTCCTATCGGGCACTCTAGCCCAAATCTCCTAGCTTCCTATTTCCAAAGGTTGTTTAAGACCTGAGGTCAGACACTCCCTTCCTAAAATCCTCTACATATGATATGATATATATATATTGTAAAAACCTTATGGGGGGCATGTCTGGGTGGAGTGACGATCCCTGAAAGATCAAGGCACACTGGCTTTCCAAAAATTGAGACTTCCGAGTCTTGAAACCATTTGTCTTAAGAGAAAAACGTTTTAGCATTGATTCCTTCCAGTTTTAACTTCTGGCTCAGAGACATGAACCTTAACTTAAAATGCCTTACAGAGGCTGTAGATAACTGAAAGGAGCATTGATAGATGTATTCTTGATGTAGTCAAGAAAGACAGGGAAAGGAAATCATGGTAAATAAGACGCTAACGGGGCAATACGCTGGGTACGATGTCTGACGAACTGGCTATCCTTGGACAAATGAAATACTAGACTTGGAACCGGTGGACAGGGAAACACCCAGAAAAGAAAAAAACGTGTGATAGATGAGAGAATGAATGCCTGATGCGATGACATAGAAGAGAATTGCTCAGAAAAGAGGGTAGTGGTAGAAATTTGGAGATATCATCATCCACAAATGGATTGAAAATGGTTGATGATATATAGCACTGTTTTTAAATTTCCCTTCATCATTTTGCAGCAGCCAAAAGATACATTGTAACTAATATCTTCATTTCGTTTCACAACATAGCACAACAGATCGTATATTTATTATAAGAAACGTTCAGTCACGGCTTCTTAAAAGTAATGCTATTGAAGATAAGAATAGTATCGCGGCGTTTCGCAAAAGTGATTGAAGCACAGTTGTGTTAAACAGCGATAAATAATCTTGTTTCGCAAAAGTGATTGAAGCACAGTTGTGTTAAACAGCGATAAATAATCTTGTTTCGCAAAAGTGATTGAAGCACAGTTGTGTTAAACAGCGATAAATAATCTTGTTTCGCAAAAGTGATTGAAGCACAGTTGTGTTAAACAGCGATAAATAATCTTGTTTCGCAAAAGTGATTGAAGCACAGTTGTGTTAAACAGCGATAAATAATCTTGTTTCGCAAAAGTGATTGAAGCACAGTTGTGTTAAACAGCGATAAATAATCTTGTTTCGCAAAAGTGATTGAAGCACAGTTGTGTTAAACAGCGATAAATAATCTTGTTTCGCAAAAGTGATTGAAGCACAGTTGTGTTACACAGCGATAAATAATCTTGTTTCGCAAAAGTGATTGAAGCACAGTTGTGTTAAACAGCGATAAATAATCTTGTTTCGCAAAAGTGATTGAAGCACAGTTGTGTTAAACAGCGATAAATAATCTTGTTTCGCAAAAGTGATTGAAGCACAGTTGTGTTAAACAGCAATAAATAATCTTGTTTCGCAAAAGTGATTGAAGCACAGTTGTGTTAAACAGCGATAAATAATCTTGAGTCATCTACATGTTTAGTATTTTTCTTCCCTTGGAGGGAATCAAACGAAGAACCCTTTTGCATTAATCACCCGAACACAAAGATAAAGTAACTTCAACCACTGACACGATTACTCGTCTGGGAGAGACACAAAAGAAATTAATGGTGGTTGACTTAAAGCGTAAATAACTTCTTTTTTTTTTTCCCCGTAAGTGTTCCCGTAATCTGAAAGTATGCGGAAACAGCGCGCGGCGGTGTAATCTCACGTTACCGTCAAGTCAGGTAGAACCACGAGAAGGTAAACAAAATTTATTGAACATAAAAATTTATTGAACGTTATTTACTTTTTTGGTTGCTATGGTAATAGGCAACATAACCGCCATTCCTGCTACTTGTGATATGATACATTCGATATACTGAATAATCTAACTTGTCTAAGTTCGGTAATTCTATTTCAAAATAAATATTTAAGGCACAGAACATGACGAAACGTCATAATATGGCAATTCCCCCCAAAAAATGTCAGAGTCAGTGTTACTTCCTTTTTTAGCACGTCTTTTGTAAAAAAAGATCGTGCTTATGTTACCGGTTTGTCCGTCCGTCCGCCTGTACCCGCGATATATCTGCAACTATTTGTCCGATTTGAAAAATTCTTTTTGCATTCGGAAGCTTTAAATATGCGAATGATGATCCTTTTTTCGTTTTTTTTTACGATGTAAAATTTTGCCGCTAGGGGGCGTAAATGCAGATGATGTCGCATTCAACAATTCGTTTTATTCCGCATATTTGATTCTAAACGTCCGATTGAAAAAAAATTATTTTATCTTTCAATTCCATTTATGTCGAAGAGTATTTTAGATATAGTTACTTTTTCAAATTACGCATAGATTTTCCGCTAGGGGGCGCAAAATTAAATTCCACTTTTCCGATAACTCTGCTTCTAAAACTCCGATTTGAAAAACCTTTTCTTCAGCGGATACATCTCCTAATGGAAAATCTTTTGCATATAATTTCAAATTTTTGGTAAAGAATACACTTTAGCCACCAGGGGGCGTAAGAATTAATTTTTGCTTCTGATGTGCTTGCCATAAAAGCTGAGCTTCTAAAATTTCGATTGAAAAACCTCTTTCGTGGACTGATGCCAATCACATCGATAAACCTTTCTGAAAAATTTTCTTCCCAAAATATTCCACAGTTTCTCCGCCAGGGGGTGTAGATGTATATCCTTGTTTTGTCAATATATCTACTTCTAGGAGTCCGATTTGAAAAATTCCTTCTTTGTTGGATAGTATTTCCAGTGTGACATATTTTTAATATAATTTCAAAATTTTCAAGTCATTAATAGACTTTCCGCTAGGGGGCGTAATGGTAAATTGCTTTCCCCCTATATCTCTGCTTCTAAATCTCCGATTTGAAAAATTCTTTATGCACCGAATACAGCTCCTGATGTGAAATCCTTTGCACATTATTTCAAATTTTTGAAAAATCGTTTTGCCACCAGGTGGCATAAGTCTCAATTTCCGCTTCTGATGTATTTGCAGCAAAATATGAGCTTCTAAAATCTCGATTGAAAAAAGTGGTTTGTTCACCGATACCACTTATGTCGACAAACCTTTTAGGAACATTTTCTTTTTGAAATAATGCTTGGCTTCTGCGCCAGGGGGCGTAGATGTGTATCTTATTTTTGTCAATATCTTGACTTCTAGGAGTCCGATTTGAAAGATTCCTTCTTTGTTGGATAGTGTTTCCGATGCGAAATGTTTTTCCTATAAATTCAAAATTTTCAAGTAAATTATAGCCTTTCCGCTAGAGGGCACAAAGGTAAATTGCGTTTTCTGCGTTATTTCTGCTTCTAAAAATTCGATTTGAAAAATTCTTCCTGTATCGTATACAAGACCTGATGAAAATACTTTTCACATAATTTCTAATGTTTGGTAAAGAATGGTTTGTCCACCAGGGGTCATAACCGTTAATTTCTGCTTCTGATGTATTTGTAGTAAAATCCTGGCTCTTGAAAAGTCGACTAATTTTTTGTTTACTTGGACCGATAGTGCTCAAATGGAAAAACCTTTTGAGAATACTTTCTCCCTAAAATAATGCATGGTTTTCCTACCAGGAGACGTAAATTCACATCTTATTTTTGTCGATATCTCTGTTTCTAAGAGTCCGATTTGAAAAATTATTTCTATGTTGGAGAGCGTTTCCGGTGCGAAACGTTTCTCATATACATTCATGTTTTTCTTAACGCACAAGTCTGCAACCAGAGGGCGTAAGCTCACGATTCCGTTTACAGCAATATCTGAGGGATTAAAAACCCGATTGAAAAACTTCTTTCTTCCGTCAGACACTATTGTTTTTCATACCGGTTCCATTGACTTTGAACAGCATTGATAATTTTAATTTGCGTTAGAACGGATTCAAAAGACGTGCTTATTACACCCGAAAATTGGGTTTCATCTTTCTTGTTTATTTATGCTTTCCAACCGTAGGTTGAAGAAGCGTATATGGTCCAGCTTTGTCCGTCTGTCTGTCCGTCTGTCCGTCCACATGATAACTCGCGTAAAAAAGGTTCGATTTCGATGAAATTTTAGTATGTGGTAGAGGACCACCTGGGGACTAACCCTATTGAGAATGTGCGAAATGGGGTCAAAGGTCAGGACATAGGAACGGTATTCATTCCATTGAAATTATGCATCATGACCTACGTAAAAATACTTCTATTGCGACAAAACTTTAGTATGTTGTCCCGGAGGTATACTCAACAGGTTCTGTTGAATATCACTGAAATGGGGTCAAAGGTCAGGACCTGTGGCGCAGTGGTCTAAGCGATGGCTTCTGATGATTCGCCCGAGATGGGGTCCGGGTTCGACCCCCGGTGAGGCATGGATGTTGTGTTTGTCTTACAGCGCTGGTTCTCTTCCTTCCCTGGAACGAGTGGCCCTAATTAAGGGACGGGCGACTGCTTATTGCCCATTGAGTTGCTCACGGTGGTCTTTAAACCTCCAACAAAAAAAAAAGTCAGGACACAGGAGTGAGATTCATTCCACGGCAATTATCCTCATAACTTGACAAAAATACTTCTATTGCCACAAAACATTAGCATGTTGTTCCGGAGGTACACTGAACCGGTTCTGTTGAATATCATTGAAATGGGGTCAAAGGTCAGGGCACAGGAGTGAGATTTTTTCAACAGCCATTATCTTCATAACTTGACTAAAATGCTTCTATTGCGACAAAACTTTAGTATGTTGTTCCGGAGGTATACTGAACCAATTCTGTTAAATATCATCGAAATGGGGTCAAAGGTCAGGAAACAGGAGCTAGATTTATTCCACAGCTATTATCATCCCAGCAAAAACAGTCTTGCTGGGCCAGCAGTGGGCCATTGATGGCAGCCAGCACTGCCCGCAATGGCCCAACCCTATGTTGCCGCTGCCAAACCGTTAATAAAATGTCCGGGCGGCCAACAGTTGGCACCCCATCAGTTGTCATATGCCACAACAGAGCCATCAGTGGTCCATCACAGGCAGTAGCTGCCACATGTGGCCCTTCAGTGGCCCTGCAAGCACGTAGCAGAAATAATGGCTAGCCTAATGTGGTCCGCTAGTGGGCCGTTAGTGGCAGCCAGCAACCACGTGACGTAACTGGTGGCTTGCCGAATCTTGTCCGCCAATTTCCCAGTAGTAGCCATAATAATAATAAAAAAAAAGCAAAGATAACGGCAGTTTCCTAAAGCTACAATTTTTTTCTACCCTTACGAAGCTTGTAAATTTACGCACTGCGCTGGGGAAATTCTCTCGACAGACCGAAAAACCGTCCGTTTGCATCTGACTAGATTCGATTCTGGGCCGTTTGCGTGGATGCCGCGCTCGCTAACGACCGGACTAATTCAGTACGCTTGGAGAGGTGCTGAAAGCTATCTGTTTGGTATGCAATTTGTAATCGAATGCTTCCCTCTTTTATTTTACAATATTGCGAGGTATTCTTCATAAAAGTCAGTTTCATATAATTGATAAATTAATTTTTTCAACGTAACGATAGTTTTTTTTTCTTACCTTAAGGGACCTTCACTCATTTTCAAGGCGTGTACATATTTAGAGTCTCTTTCCAAAGTTTTGTACTGTCCTTACCGTCTTAAAAGAGATTGTTGAATAAATATATATTTACCCGGGTTCATGTCACATTCTGTTACATTTTTAACGTTGTGTCTTTCCTTTCCGTTGTCCGAAGCTACATTTGTTTTAAAGAGTAAAAGATATTTTATTTTACTTCTCGTTATTTTTAGAAGCGAATTCACATATGGATTTTTTTCTTAACATCTACTAAAATAACACGATGGCAATAGCGTCGTCTTCAACTAACTGGTACCATGAGAGACACGGCAAGTGTTGCTTCTGCGCATGCTCAGTCCCGATGCTTCCACCTGCTGTTGGGGGTTGCATTGGTTGCCAGCAACGAGCCACTAGTGGAACTTGCTTGGAGGCCCACAATTCACGGCGATGCTGCAGGGCCATCAATGGCTCGCCAACTGATAGCGCTGCCACCAACGGACCACTACCGGGCCGTGAGAGGCAGATTTCAGCCAGCAGTGACTCATAACTGCCAGCTGGTGGCCAACAGTTTCGCAGCCCTTGTGTTTTTGCTGGGATCATAACTTCAGTAACAGCTGGAGTAATGATTTCTGGTATGTTGGAAAGCGTATCATAATCAATGCATTGCATGATTTTACTAACATGTTTATATTATAACCGCATTACGAGTACACGTAGTTTCTACCCAACAGCCAAAATATTATGACCAGTGCGTTTTCATGCAAATCGAAGCAACTGCTGGTAAACGACTATTTGTGTGAAGGGGTTGAAACGGTATAAATAACATCGGATACTAAGATATTGATCGGGACCGTGCCGAGCGGTATAATTTAGACATGCTTCACTTATCAATAAAAACGTGAGACTTGAAGGTTATTTTTAATTCGGGAGCTGGCATAAATGGGCGAGAACGTTATGCTTGCTGAAATACAGGTAAGTATGGCACTGAGAAAAGAAGATGGTTCTGTAACAAGAAATAGAGGCGAAATTTTGACAAGAGTGAAAGATTTCTACTCCAAATTATATGAAAGGGATGATATATGCACTCCAGACATCATGAAAGATACCAGTACCAGAGTTCCTCCAGTCCTTCCAGCAGAAGTTGCACATGCAATCAAGAACATGAAGCGAGGAAAAGCTCCAGGAGAAGATGGAATTACTGTAGACATCATACAAGAAGCAAGTGGAGAAATCGAAACAGTACTCGCCCAAATTTTCACTCGATGCCTTAATGAAGGAAAGATTCCTGAGGATTGGAACACCGCTACAATGATCCTGCTACATAAGAAAGGTGACATTGAGGATCTCGGAAACTACAGACCTATCAGCCTCCTATCAGTAGTTTATAAAATCTTCACTAAAGTTCTTCCACACCGCTTGAAGGTAACACTGGACATGGCTCAACCGAGAGAACAAGCTGGATTCAGGAGTGGCTACAGCACAATAGATCATATCCACGTGCTGAGAGAACTAATTGAAAGAGCGAGGGAATATGAACTTCCATTGTGCATGGCTTTTATCGATTATGAAAAAGCCTTTGATTCGGTGAAACCATCAGCAGTTACAATGGCTCTGAAAACCTGCGGTATTGAAGATACATACATTAATATTATTAATAACATCTATGAAAATGCAAGTGCAAAGATTAGGCTGTTTGAAAATACAACACACGTAAAAATTGGAAAGGGAGTGAGACAAGGTGACACCATATCTCCGAAGCTCTTTAATGCCACATTGGAGGGTGTTTTTCAGTCGCTGAGCTGGGAAAACAAGGGGATAAAGATTAATGGAGATTATCTAACCCACCTTCGTTTTGCTGATGACGTAGTCATTTTTGCAACTACCCCATCAGAGCTGCAGAGTATGATCCAGGAACTTGCTGACAAGAGTAAAGAAGTGGGATTAAAAATGAACTTTCAGAAGACAAAAGTGATGTTCAATGCTTTTACAAGAAATGAAGATTTATCGATTGATTGAGAAAAGCTGGAGATAACAGACACGTACGTTTATCTTGGACAGCAGATATCAAGTGAGGGTCACATTGATGAAGAAATTAATCGGCGTACAAAACTTGCCTGGAGAGCTTTTGGAAGAAACAGCATAATTTTCAAGAGCAATATGCCATTATGTCTTAAAAGAAAAGTGTTTGATCAATGCATCCTTCCAGTGCTTACGTATGGTGCAGAGACGTGGACCTTAACTAAAAGAGACATACAAAGGCTGCAGACAACTCAAAGAAGCATGGAGAGGTGCATGCTTGGTGTAACCAGGAGAGATAAGAAGAGGAACTCGTGGATCCGAAAAATGACAAGAGTGGAAGACATCATGATCAAAGTTAAATCCCTGAAATGGCAATGGGCTGGACATACTGCCAGAAGGACAGATCATCGATGGACAGCCGAAATTTTAGATTGGATTCCAAGGGACAGGAAAAGACCCAGAAGAAGACCACATAGGAGATGGGTGGATGAAATTCGAAAGTATGCAGGGGTGACATGGAGGAGACTGGCACAAGACAGACCGTTGTGGAGGAAACTTGGGGAGACCTTCGTCCAGCAGTGGATTGATAATGGTTGACAATGATGATGATGATGAATACACGAGAGCGTATAGAATGAACAGAGCAAGATTAACCATTGAATTTCTTTATTTTATGAGGAGACTCTATCCAGGGGACTGGGCCCACAGAGATATAAATACTGCTAATATGAGCCAAAATAATTTCTACTCGGGATTCCGAGATCAGATTTTTAGCGTCAAAAAGAAAGGGCGTTTAACAGTTCTAAATGTAGAGTCCGGTATCTATTAAAGATTACAGTTCCTCCGCTCAGTGATAGGATAACACAGACAAATAAAAGTACTCACGTATGGTCGACTGTTGTGATATAATAATCCAGGTGGTTTTTCGAAGCACTATTTTTTAGTAGCACTCTCACCTACACACACGAGCCTCTGTAACAGTAGTGGATGATGGTTTCTTTCTCACCTTAGTGTCACAGAGGGTAACAGAGTGTCATCAGTAATGCGTTGGCTTTCCCCTCTTTCTTTCGAAGTCGCTGATAATTTCTCCACTCTTCCCCGTCCGCTCGTGGGATGGGGGGAAAGCACAGCTGACTCCTCTTCACTGGCGATCCGTCCATGAAGTTTCCTCACTCCGAACTCGGCATAGTGGGCTCTGGCGAAGGCTGCAGGGGAATTTCTCCCTCGAAATCCGTCAAGAAAGTTCTTCTGCAGTAAAGAAACTACGTCAAGCAATGCTCCGGAAAGGTCGGTGACCTCCCTCTATAGAATGCGACGGCGTGTTCGCTCTTCGTGGTAAGAGAGTCCCTCGCGATATCCTGGTCGATCTGTCATCAGAGTACGGCCTTTTATACGCAAATATCGCAGCTCTTTTCTGCGGTAGTTGAACTTTCCTCTTAAGTTCAGGAATTTTACTATACCTGGCGGGCTTACCTCCAGCCACCAAGTATTAACTAAGCCCTCTCTGTTCCATCGTATATTTGCGGCTTACACTGCGCTTGAAAGTACCGTGCTATCATCGGTGCGAGTCGGACTTCAGGTTTCGTACCTAGCTGGTTCAAAACGGCTGACCGCTGAGTAGTCCCTACTGGCGAGGTTTTTCTCCCGTGGCAATCTCTCGGCCCGGCTTACAACTGCGTTCCGAGATGATTCCTAGCGAGTTTTTCCGTCTGTCCTCCTGCCAGCGTACCGAGATCACTACTGTCTTTCTTTTCCTACTTTTTGCCATTCCCTGTCACGTGGGCCTCATCTGTTTCTTGTCACTCGACACTTAGAGATTTCTCTCGTGCCTCTCCGACGAATCGTCGTTGCCTCTTGCCCCTCATAATCATAATTTTTCCGCGTTCCCAACAGATATTTGGCACTAATGGCCCACTTGAAACCGTCTTTATGGGAGCCTGAGTGCTTCTCAATGCCGTCTGGTGTCGTCCCATGATGCTCACAGACCCCCAGAGATGATCCACTAATTCCTTTGTTTCCACCCAGACAAAGAGAATTACAAGATTTCCTTAATTAAAATAAGTTAGTTTTCCAATTAATTTACAATCGGCCACATATTTAATTTAAATATCAACATAACTTAACCACGCCTATTAAGACCGTCCCCTCTTTTTAATAGTTACTAATTTAGACCCAATTTTCGCATCATTGCTGCCCTCCTTACCAAAAAGCTCGTCCCGAGCGTTCTCCTTTTACTTGTTTGGGACTCCTGACCAATCCTGATCTATGCCTAACATCCAAGAAACCCCTCTTGGTCCTCCCAAAGTTTCTGGGGCCACCTCACTGATTTCATTGGGGTATCCCCTACTATCCCCGTATACCTGGCATATTTTCATAAATTATCTTGCTCACCTCTGTTCCGGAGCCATCCCCAATACAACTCTGTTTGTTACATACACTACACGGTAAATTAAATTCTTACTACACAAAATTCCACTAACACTACACGATTCTACCAAGGGATTATTTTCTCTAATATTACTACAAGTACACGATACCAAAAATTATTTCACTAAACCATTATTTACTATACATATTCCACAAATACTACACAAACACTGTACAAACATTTTACAAACACTTACCACTAGTACTACCCAAATACGAACCGAATAATGCACACGTTCTATACAAGTACTGCATTAAACCTATAAAATTAAACTACATGCCGTGAATTCCACGAACATTCCACATGTCATGATAACAACATCAACAATCTGGTAATGTATACAATAAGAAAAACATTAGACCAATCAAATCTCATGATTCCTTTTACTTCACGCCCTCACACTAGCAAAATATGACACACGGCACCATTTAATGACACAGGGCCAGTTATGCTACCGCTGCCTAATGCCTGCTGGTGTGTGCACTTGCGGTCACTATTAGAATTAAAGGTAATCACTCGAATTTCAAAAACTATGTTTTCCCAGTATTAGAGAAAACACAGGCTCGCTATTCGAGGATGGGCGTTGTGTTTCACCCAGCCGACGTTCCGTGTATCGGGGTCCGCTGAGTGCCGCAATGTTTTAAAGTAATCGTCTAGCTTTTCATTTCTCTTTGAATATTTCGTTAACTTACAAATTTTGATTTGTTTACTAGCACTGATGTGTAAGTTACTCAGTATTGCACTGGAGGATTTTTCTGAACATTCATTCCAAATCATTTACTCACACATCCATCTCTCAATCGTGAATAACCTTTTTATTTTACAAAATTGTGCACTCAAATGAAATGTAGCCGACTCATAATAACGTGAAAATAAAATATGTTTATTTTGCCTGATGAAGGCTTGAAATCTAGAAAAATACACTCAGTCATATGAATATGTTTGAAGACCCTTTTAGCAAAATTATTTCTTTAAAGGTTAACTTTAATTTCTTATTTTCATTTAATATAATTCTGAGATATTTCGAAACATAATTTACTAAAATGATTCCCTATCCTACATAATTTCCTGCTCTGATCAATGGTATTTACTTTACTCAACCATTTCATTTCTTCTATTTCTGCCCTACTTTTCTCAGCATTAATTTAGAGCTGGTTTTATTTTCAACCTTGACTTAGTCTACTATGCTCTTCTTTAATTTTCGGTTCAACATACTAATTATGTAAACAAGAGGAAACGTTAAGGTCGGAAATGTCCTACCTTCTATCCCACGATAAGGGCTGGCATTTCATTCTCCTCTTCCCGAAGTTTTCATGCAGATTCCCTTCTGTCCTGTATCTTTTATATCACCGTCATGATTTCAGAGTCCACTTTGTCAAGTAATATATCTCCTTGTTGAGCACATTCTCGGTCCTCGGCTAAATCCTCAGCAATAGCTAGGCGGTGATACAGCCTTCTCGCATCATTTCGATTTCCTCTATCTTCCGATCCTCGTATCGGTAGATCTTTCTCAACTTTCTTTCACCATGCTATATCTTCTCTTCCCGAGGTTTTCATGCTATCTCTCTTTCCGAAGTTTTCGTGCTATCTCTCTTTTCGAAGTTTTCATGCCATCTCTCTGAATTCTTTCATCATTCTGTTGCTCCTCTTCCTGTCCTCCGAAAAAATTGTTCTTCCCGGATCCTCCTACCAATTTACAGATTGGTCAAACAATTATCATTTCCCGATCTGATTTGCTCTGGGTTTCCCGCCATTTCTCTGACTTGCCATCCTTCGCCCCGTCCAAAATCGGCGTCCGCCCCTAAATTCTAGGAAATTCGTTGCCTACGGATCTCTGGGTCGTTAATCTTCCTATCATAAAACTGCTATGGGGTTTTCCTTTGCCTGGCGTCAAGCTATTCTTTTCTTCCAGACTTGGTGCATCAATTCTCAAGACGACTGGCGCCGAGCTCCAATAAAATGTCTACCCGCCATTTCTCTGACTTGAATTACTTCGCCTTACCCAATAGTGCTGGCTCGTAACAGTTAGGGAAAGGATGCCCCGCGGTCCCATGCCACAGCAAGCGGACGGCTGGAAGCCCTTCGACTCGGAGAGAGAGAGGGTGGGGGAGAAGGGGAAAGAGCGGTACTTTCCTGACCTTCCTAGGCGCGAATCCACGGAAGAAAATCTAAGGGGGAAATTAAATTGTGAAATGCAGAGCGTCTGAAGAGCGTGAAGTTTATAAAATCCTAATTTTAATAATTCTTACACCAGCTCCCCAAAATCTCTCCCATTCATTTGATTAATTTTTTTCCCCATTTCTTTTCCGCTTGTCCGATTACTTCTCAATTTCCAATACAGGGAAAAGGTGCGCACTCGCTCACGAGTGCTGCAACAAATATACCAATCATCAGCCTACACCGGAACCTGAATTTCAAACTCATAGAAATTTATATCAATCAGACTTCCACAAGACACTATAATCAGAGGTCAGTTCCCGTGTCTCACCAAATTTTATAGGCTCCTTCTATTCCCGGTCAGCTTCCTGAAATCCGTAATTTTTCCGCCTATAAACTTTTTTAAACTTCTCACAATTTCCATGATTTCGTTACCATTGCCGGCCTGACAGCCTCATTAATATCCCGGTAACCACGTAGTCAGCCAAAAACAATTCAAACATTCAATTTCTCAAAATTCCAAAAATGTTATAATTTCCCACATTTTCATAAATTCCAAACTCCATGCAATTTCACTCGAACAAAAACACATCACTGAATTGCATTCCGAGACAACGCATTTCACTTAAATAGAAAAATTTGGAGATCGTTAGGTACGCCATCCATATTCCTTTTTGTCGTTACCTTAACCTCATTGGTTACACTGCCACCAGGAAAATATACACAAATACTTTTACTTTCACTCAGCCAATGTTCCAAAAACCACAGGGAATCAATCCGTCCCTGATACGCAGATATTTTATCCTCCGAAATTTCATTACAGGGCGATGTTGCCCTCCGCGCATCCCAGGCATGCGCATGCCAGAAAGAAAACTTTTTGCTGAGGAATGATTCAGACACTGAGTTCTGAGGCCAGAAGGAAAATTTAGTGGTACGCTCGGACGCGCCGCCAATGTCCTTTTAATTTCACACCACGTCGGAATGCTGAATCCGAAACTCCGGAGATGCGTGCTCATCTCCACCTTAACTCACCGTCGGATGTTCAAGGAGAAATAGCCCCTCGTTCGTCTGACCGCTGCGAATCGAGTGCCCTCGCTTCCATCTCCTTTCCATCCCGACCGGACTTTCGTAGCTACAGGTATTGGCGTCCAGACATTACAACGAAAAGAAAAATCTCAAGCACATTTGCATTAGCAGGGCAACAAATCAGCAATCTTTGCGTACGGGACACGAATTTACAATGCAAGAAAATTTCTCTTGAACAGTGACTATGGCACGGGGCGCATAACTGTTCGTTACGTGTCGAGACCGAAATAAATTCTCACCACATAACTGCAATGACCTCATACGTTTCACAACAAATTCTTTCAATCCATAACTGGTAAGTCGAACGACTGACAACTGCGCTTAGCAACTATACCAATTATCGTTTTTCCTCGAATAGGCTTACCACTGCTATTCAGTTTGGGAACTACGTTCTCTCTCGGACTGACGTCTGCCAAGACCGAGAACTTTTCTCTTTCAACATAACTCACACACATTTTCTCGAATAGGCTTACCACTGCTATTCAGTTTGGGAACTACGTTCTCTCTCGGACTGACGTCTGCCAAGACGGAGAACTTTTCTCTTTCAACATAACTCACACACATTTTCTCGAATAGGCTTACCACCGCTATTCAGTACATTTGCTCGAATAGACTGACCACTGCTACTCAGTACTTTTGCTCGAATAGACTGACCACTGCTACTCAGTACTTTTGCTCGAATAGACTGACCACTGCTACTCAGTGCTTTTGCTCGAATAGACTGACCACTGCTACTCAGTACTTCCGGATTATATCCTCAAAAATTATAATCCCAGTCCCTGCGCCATCTTTTTCCGGAATTCAACCTTTTTACCTACGCTCCGTGACAGACGTGAAATTTTGCCTACACAACACATGCAACACATTTTCATACAAAGTCAAAATTCAATTTACTATTCCAAAATCATAAATCCTTTTTCCCGGTCCGCATCAGTTCCGTACGATAAAGACACACTTTACCTGTCATTAGTTTCTTCGTTTCAAACACATTTTCCGACGGACCCTTTTTACGTTCCATCGCATGAACTGGTCGAAAACTAATCCCGTTGCATATCTCTCGCTGTGTTTATTGACAACAGCGCTACAAGAAAAAAAGCCAACTGAATTTTTGTTTTTCTATTTTCTACTACCGCTCTCCCAAAAGTTATTTTCATTGGCTGGAGCTCCGCTGAAGTCATTACTATCACCCATCTCATTTCCACAGGTAGCACTCTTCAATACGGGGAGCTTACCTTCAATTCTGACTGCCTCTGCCTCATCTCCCTTTATACTCGGGATAATTTCCCCACAGCTGAGTTCAGAAACTCCCTCACAGATAACTTTCCCATTACTCTGTGGACCTCTCAATCCGGATTCTAACCCTGTGCCCGTCAGTAAGGTCGAATTCTCATCCCCTTCCAAATACTTATCTTCGGGTCCATGTACCGCAAATTCTTCTCTGGGCTGCGTGTAACATGCAATGTGCATTTCAGCATTCAATTGAACTTCATTATTATTGACATGCTCATTAACTACGCTAAGCTCAGAATTTGCTTCTTCACTGTGAATCTGCAACTGAGCTGTCAGCTCGTTATTTCTTTGGGCTTGTTGTCGTCTGCGTAATTCCATCTTTTCTAAGAGAGCTTTTATTTCTCCCCTTCGCGCCGTAACCTTCTCTTCCACCGCCTGTAGCTTTTCCGTGAGGACATCTAATCTCTGCTTTTCGTCGGCTAATGCCGTCCTTATTTCCTCCATTTATGGTGTTATCTTACTCAAGGCTCTAGTGCTTAAATAATGGAAATTCTATGCTCAACATTGTTTTCGCCACCAATCTCCTTTCGGTAAATTTTTATTACCCGAAAGTCACAACGCTGCCGCCATTTGACCGGAACGTGCCGAGCGGTATAATTTAGACATGCTTCACTTATCAATAAAAACGTGAGACTTGAAGGTTCTTTTAATTCGGGAGCTGGCATAAATGGGCGAGAACGTTATGCTTGCTGAAATACAGGTAAGTAATACACGAGAGCGTATAGAATGAACAGAGCAAGATTAACCATTGAATTTCTTTATTTTATGAGGAGACTCTATCCAGGGGTCTAGCCCCACGGAGATATAAATACTGCTAATATGAGCCAAAATAATTTCTACTCGGGATTCCGAGATCAGATTTTTAGCGTCAAAAAGAAAGGGCGTTTAACAGTTCTAAATGTAGAGTCCGGTATCTATTAAAGATTACAGTTCCTCCGCTCAGTGACAGGATAACACATACAAATAAAAGTACTCACGTATGGTCGACTGTTGTGATATAATAATCCAGGTGGTTTTTCGAAGCACTATTTTTTTAGTAGCACTCTCACCTACACACACGCGCCTCTGTAACAGTAGTGGATGATGGTTTCTTTCTCACCTGATTGTCACAGAGGGTAACAGAGTGTCATCAGAAATGCGTTGGTTTTCCCCTCTTCCTTTCAAAGACGCTGATAATTTCTCCACTCTTCCCCGTCCGCTCGTGGGATGGGGGGAAAGCACAGCTGACTCCTCTTCACTGGCGATCCGTCCATGAAGTTTCCTCACTCCGAAGTCGGCATAGTGGGCTCTGGCGAAGACGGCAGGGGAATTTCTTCCTCGAAATCCGTCAAGAAAGTTCTTCTGCCGGAAAGAAACAACGTCAAGCAATACTCCGGGAAGGTCGGTGACCTCCCTCTATAGAATGCGACGGCGTGTTCGCTCTTCGTGGTAACAGAGTCCCTCGCGACGTCCTGGTCGGTCTGTCATCGGAGTACGGCCTTTTATACGCAAATATCGCAGCTCTTTTCTGCGGTAGTTGAACTTTCCTCCTAAGTTCAGGAATTTTACTATACCTGGCGGGCTTACCTCCAGCCACCAAGTATTAACTAAGCCCTCTCTGTTTCATCGTACTTTTGCGGATTACACTGCGCTTGAAAGTACCGTGGTATCATCGGTGCGAGTCGGACTTCAGGTTTCGTAACTAGCGGGCTCAAAATGGCTGACCGCTGCGTAGTCCCTACTGGCGAGTTTTTTCTCTCATGGCAATCTCTCGGCCCGGCTTACAACTGCGTTCCGAGATGATTCCTAGCGAGTTTTTCCGTCTGTCCTCCTGCCAGCGTACCGAGATCACTACTGTCTTTCTTTTCCTACTTTTTGCCATTCCCTGTCACGTGGGCCTCATCTGTTTCTTATCACTCGACACTTAGAGATTTCTCTCGTGCCTCTCCGACGAATCGTCGTTGCCTCTTGCCCCTCATAATCCTAATTTTTTCGCGTTCCCAACAGATATTTGGCACTAATGGCCCACTTGAAACCGTCTTTATGGGAGTCTGAGAGCTTCTCAATTGCCGTCTGGTGTGGTCCCATGATGCTCACAAACCCCCAGAGATGATCCACTAATTCCTTTGTTTCCACCCAGAAAAAGAGAATTGCAAGACTTCCCTAATTAAAATAAGTTAGTTTTCCAATTAATTTACAATAGGCCACACGTTTAATTTATTTATCGACATAACTTAACCACGCCTATTAAGACCGTCCACCCTTTTTAATAGTTACTAATTTAGACCCAATTTTCGCATCAATATGTTAATCAAAGTTATTCTTGTTCTGTTGATAGGAGAGGCAGCGGATTTAAGTGAGTTTAATAAAAGCCAAATTGTAATGGCAAAACGACTGTGTTAGAGCATTTCCGAGACAGCAAGGCTGTAGGGCTGCTCAAGGTCATACCCGTGTTTAGTGCCTTCAAAACGTATTCCGATGAGGGAGCTAGCACGAACCGCAAGAAAGATGTGTGCCAACCATTGCTGATCGATGCTAGAGTTAAGCAAGGGCTATTCCGTATACAGAACGAGACGGCAAAAGGGATACTGTGGCGCAACTCGCCGATAATTTGAAGGCTAGAGGCACGTCAGTAATGTTTAACAACACACCGGACATCGAACACCGCTGGCTGCCCATGGTAACCTCAGTTTACCGTTAGAAGCGCATACAATGGGCGCTTTAAGGAATTTAAAAACATCGAAATTGGACATTGATTTATTGGAAGAAGGTCTTCTGGTCCGAATGAATCTCGTTTCCTTTCCCACCATGTAGGCGGTCAGATACGTGTGCTTTCGTTTACCTGGGGAAGCGTTGGCAGCATTGTGAAACATGGGACAAAAAGCAAACCGGCTAGGGAAGTGTTACATTTTTGGCAATTTTCTGCTGCAAAACCCTGGGTCCAGTGATTCATGTAGATTAGTCCAGTGATTCGTCTACCACCTGCCTGAACATAATTGTAGACCAGGTACATCCTTTCATTACAACGGCATTCCCTTCTAGAAGGGCGTTATTTCAGCAGAATAATATGTCATATCACACCACCGGATTGTTCGAGATTGTTTCGCGGAAACTGAAACATTCTCAAACCTTAGCCTTTATGACGTATATTCTAAAGTAAGTTTCATTTTTAGTTCCTTTTGCTATGTGAATTTGAGTTTGTTCTCCTTTACACTTTCCAAACTTAACGTGATATCTTTTCTCTCACAAGAATGAGGTTGGCAACACAAATGAGGTCAGAGAGAGTGACGTATGAATGTGATAAGAACGATAGATAAAAAAGAACGACACATCAGTTGCTCAGTGTATGTGTGGGTGTGGAGATGTTCGCTGTATGTAAAAACTAGATCATATGTGTCTCTATGGTATATCTACTGAAATATTGCTGGGCCAATAAAACGTTATAGTAAGTTGACTTATGTTTACGTTTTATCTGGCCGTAAACTATTGCATCGTATTTTTATTTAGTTCAACATTCCTTAGTCATGATTTTAGACATTGCGTAGCTCCAATATCGCACAGGAAAAGGGGTTACGTTATACCTTCGCATAAGTCTGGATATTTCCTTGGCCATCAGATTCCCCATACATCAATCTAATCGAGTATCTGTGGTTTGTAATGGAACACCAAATCCGGTCAGCTCTGGTTCAGCCACGTAACGTACAAAAGCGGAAAGATCTGCTGGTAAATTGTTGGTATCAGATAACAGAAGATAACTTTCTAAATCTTGTAGCACGGATAGGAGCTAATCTGAAAGCGCGTAGAGGAGCAATATTGTTTTAGGCAGGTAGTCGAAGTGCTTTGACATTTTGGTGTAAATGCCGCAAAGTATGTCGTGGTGAAACGAAAATAGAAAACTATGAATAAATTTCGCAGAAGGGAAATATTCCTTCGCTACCCTGGAACTGATGCAGTAATAAATATCAAAAGAACATCCAAGCATACAAATTTTGAAGATGACAATCCGATTTTTGGCGTAAATGTGACAAGAATGGTAAATCACATTCCGAAAACTTGAAAATGCTCATCGTCCTGGAGTCCCGCTCAAGGACGATGAACATTTTCAAGTTTTCGGATATTATCTGACTTACCATCCTTGTCACATTTACGCCAAAAATCGGATTGTCATCTTCAAAATTTGTATTATATGATGTAATCCCGTATTTCTTTCATGAACCCAGCATACCTTTAGCTAAATATTAAAATAAACATTTTATATTTAATGACTAAGCTAATTTATGTTATGTTTGCTTTCTTGTTGTTCTGATTTACAGATAAAGCAGCTTATGGTGGAAGTTTTGACATTATATAGCCCTAGGTTCAATAGGAACGCTTTTTCTTTTGCTTTGGGGTTCAGCGGCTTCCTTGAGCATCTAGAACTTTGGAGAATTACTAGCTTCTGAGCTGGGGGAGTCACTAGTCACTACCAGACTGCATGGGAAGGGCACACAGAACGCCTACCCTTTATTAGTGACTCAGACCAGAGCCGTTTACGACGCTTAGATACAGCTGAAAGTGAACTTTGCAAACCATTACTGCATCTCCTAAAGAATGTCAGACGAATTTGATGATCACCCCAGTTCAGTTTTCTCTTTCAATCACAGTAATAACCTCATTTTTATTCATAAAAATGATTGGACCTCCGTTAACCCAGTTTAATCTCACAAAGTAGGTCTGATCATGGCTACTTACAATGACATCAATCGGCAGTGGATACGAAAAACTAGTAGCGGACGAGAACCGTTGAAGTATCTCAAGAGTTGCACAAAATTTGTACTGCATTTTAAGATCCAAATGCAATTCACTTCTGTTCCTCAGTGCAATGTTGTCCTTAGCGAAAATTTAACTCCGATTTGTGGGTAATCTTGGCAGAGAATTTAATTTCAGCATTTGTCATGTATTAAAAAAAACTGTTACGGAAAAGAGGATTTTAAAAATAATAATTTAATACAGCATGAGCAGAGATAAATGATATTTTTGCATTTTGTGAAACCGTACAATTCAAATAAAGCTTAAAGAACAGTGTTTAAGTAATTGATTTGGTATTAACATAGCTAATCCTCCCCCTTTTCCAAAAAAAAATATGTTAAGTACACCCACGGACAATGAAATTTGGGCACCAAGAAGGAAGCATCGGATTGAACTGAAATTTTATGGACGTAATGATACAGATGAAAGATACACATGATGGGGAAAACAGAGCTGTAGGACATTTACACAGGGTGCTGTGGCGCACAGTCCGGTCACCTTTAATAGCGCTACGCACCGCCTCGCGCGGCGATACATGCTGCAATACGGTCCGGCATGGAGTCCAACAGACGCCTGATGTTGTCCTACGACAGACTAGCCGACACGCGTTGAACGGTTTGCTCCAAATCTCGGATAGTGTGGCACTGCGGCAGCTGGCGTTTCAACTGTTCCCACACATGCTCGGTAGGGGACATGTCCGGGGAGAGAGAAGGCCATGGATGTGTCTTTCCTGGGCACCTCGAACCGTGTGCGGGCGGGCATTTTCCTGCTGGTATGGTGCACCTGGAATCCCGGCCGAGAATGGTAGGACATGTGGGGCCGTAGGAGATCATCCACATACCGCTTGGCCGTCAATGATCCTCGTGCAACTACTAGAGCTGATCGGCTATCGTAGGCGATGGCTCCTCAGACCATAATGTCTCCAATGGGGGAAGTGTGGCCCTCGACAGCGAGGATAAGATCGTACCGTTGACCTAGGGATCTCCACATCCGGATACAATGATCATCTGTCCCCAAAACGAAGCTGCACTCATCGCTAAGCAGGACACGTCGCCGTTCTGTCGCGTTCCCCACCTTGCTCTGGTCTGGCACCACTGCAAACGAAGCCAGCGATGTTCCGCTGTTGATGGCATCACACGTAAGGTGCGCTGGGTTCGCAGATTCACTTTAGCGAGGCGTCGGGAAATGGTTCGTGCGCACATAGGTACCGCTACATCTTCCTGTAAAGCGGACCGGTTTCTCCTGGGATCCGTTCGTGTCTGGCCACGATCCGTTGATCCTCTCTACCGGTGGTCCCCCTGGTCAGTCCGGAGCTGCTCCGCAGTGTGGCAGTGCCGCCACGTGTCCACTGCTACCAACAGAGGCGGACGGCATGGTCGGAACAATAAACGTGGGGGTCTATACGGCGGGCCTACTTCAGGCCGATGATCAGGCCTCTCTTAAAGTCCGTAAGTAGCGTAAATCAACGTCTCCGGCATATAACCTGCATTATTGTCATTCTGCTTGCTTTATATTCGTATATAGGTTGAATTCATGATATGCATTTCCAACACAGCGATCCTGGTGGACAAGATAACATTCGGTATAGTTCAAGATTTGGTGTAGTAAGCAACAACAGAGCACACCATAAGGTTGTTGAAAAACGCATAATTCACAACCTTATGCTCTTCTGTATAGTTACGTTCTACTCCTTATCTTGAACCATACCGGATGTTATCTTGTCCACCAGGATCGCTGCGTTCGAAATGCACATCATGAATCTAACCTATATCTATAAAGCAAGTGGCCTCTCTTTTTCACTAGTTTTTTTCACCTGATAATGCACCGTGAAATATCTTGTGTGTTTTTAGCCTTGTATATATTTTAATTATTAAATTTTAAGAAATTTAAACTAAGGCTTGTGTGTCCTGTAGTATCGTGCTTCGAAAGCTAACTCCAGCAAATGGTATTCTTTTAGCACGAAATATTTCTTCTACCTTGATTTCACAGTTTTTCGTAGACGGGCGATTCTGGTTTCAGAAAGACAACGCGCCGTGCAATAAGACACTTTCCATTTTGACATGGTTTAAGAATATGGGTGTACAGAATTTGGACTGGCCAGCTCATATTTCCGGCGCCAATCCTATACAGTCCCTTTGAGATGACCTTGAACATCGGATTCGGTCTCGAACGACACGTCCAACTTCTGTGTCTGAACTGACCACTGCTTTGCGGGAGGAATGGAACAATATATCTGCGACTATTTACCAGAATCTCATTGAAAGACACGTCCAACTTCTGTGTCTGAACTGACCATTACTTTGTGGGGAGAAATGGAACAATATATCTGCGACTATTTACCAGAATCTCATTGAAAAACACGTCCAACTTCTGTGTCTGAACTGACCACAGATTTGGCCTGAGGAATGGAACAATATATCTGCGACTATTTACCAGAATCTCATTAAAAGGCACGTCCAACTTCTGTGTCTGAACTGACCACTGATTTGCGGGAGGAATGGAACAATATATCTGCGACCATTTAGCAGAATCTCATTAAAAAACACGTCCAAATTCTGTGTCTGAACTGACCACTGCTTTGCCTGAGGAATGGAACAATATATCTGCGACTATTTACCATACTCTCATTGAAAGACACGTCCAACTTCTGTGTCTGAACTGACCATTACTTTGCATGAGGAATGGAACAATATATCTGCGACTCTTTAGCAGATTCTCATTGAAAGACACGTCCAACTTCTGTGTCTGAACTGACCACTGCTTTGCGGAAGGAATGGAACAATATATCTGCGACCATTTACCAGAATCTCATTGAAAAAACACGTCCAAATTCTATGTCTGAACTGACCGCATCTTTGCCTGAGGAATGGAACAATATATCTGCGACTCTTTAGCAGACTCTCATTGAAAGACACGTCCAACTTCTGTGTCTGAACTGACCATTACTTTGCGGAAGGAATGAAACAATATATCTGCGACTATTTACCAGAATCTCATTGAAAAACACGTCCAACTTCTGTGTCTGAACTGACCGCAGCTTTGCCTGAGGAATGGAACAATATAGCTGCGACTCTTTAGCAGACGCTCATTGAAAGACACGTCCAACTTCGGTGTCTGAACTGACCATTACTTTGCGGGAGGAAATGAAACATTATATCTGCGACTATTTACCAGAATCTCATTGAAAAACACGTCCAACTTCTGTGTCTGAACTGACCGCAGCTTTGCCTGAGGAATGGAACAATATATCTGCGACTCTTTAGCAGACGCTCATTGAAAGACACGTCCAACTTCTGTGTCTGAACTGACCATTACTTTGTGGGAGGAATGGAACAATATATCTGCGACTATTTACCAGAATCTCATTGAAAAACACGTCCAACTTCTGTGTCTGAACTGACCACAGCTTTGCCTGAGGAATGGAACAATATATCTGCGACTCTTTAGCAGACTCTCATTGAAAGACACGTCCAACTTCTGTGTCTGAACTGACCATTATTTTGCGGGAGGAATGGAACAATATATCTGCGACTATTTACCAGAATCTCATTGAAAAACACGTCCAACCTCTGTGTCTGAACTGACCACAGCTTTGCCTGAGGAATGGAACAATATATCTGCGACTATTTACCCGAAATGTCATTGAAAGACATGTCCAACTTCTGAGTCTGAACTGACCACTACTTTGCGGTGGGAAGGGAACAATATACGTGCGGCTACTTACCAGAATTTCGTTGAAAGTGTGCCAAGGAGAATGCACAATGTAATTGTGGCCAAAGGTGTGCCAACTCCTTATTGATTTTGCTATAAATGCAGAATTGTTTAAAAAGCACTAGTGTCAGGATAATACTTTTCCACATAGCGTATACTAAAAGAATAAGTTGCCTTACAACCAAATCTACCCTTTGGAGCCACGGACTTATTCTTTGAGTAAGTCGGATGTTTGACGACGATAAAAATTTCAGTTCAACCGCAGACTTGACCGTTCCTTATCTATCTTACACATTCGTAGACGGAGTCAACACTAGCCTGAGCTAGTTGCTTAATCAGTTATATCCTTTACGTAACCTATCATAGGGATTTTAAGATAAAATGAAGTAAATGGTAAGTCCGAAACCTCCACTTCACAAAAATAAAAACGTTAAAAGTCCCCATAACATAAAATAAAATTTTTTTTTTTTAAATAATGGACTGGGCTAAGGCGTTAGCACTGAACCCGCTGCACTAGAAAAATAAACAAAATAGATGCTCACCTGAAAAGACCACAAATAGATAAAAGAAAAAGCCTAGCAAAAAGCAAACCGAAAATTAGTGCCTAAAATGTTGGATTGGAATTTAGACCTCGAGAGAAAAAAACGTGCTTCTCGCTCGCTCCCAAAGCCGAATAAAAAAATAAAAGTAATTAAGGAAACAACTTAGGAGATCAGGCTCGGCCCCAGCTCGCCCCCCCCTCTCCCGGAAAAGCACCAAGGAAAGGCAGAAAAAAGAACAAACATGTCTGCTTTCCAGAAGCAGCAGCATTTTAAAATCGTGCAAAGATGCATCAATTTCTTTCTCAAAATTGGAGGAAGGTGATCTCTTCTCAACGTGCTTCAAAGAGTCTCTTCGAGATTATATTCTTGAAGAAGTAGAAGGGGGCACTGGACTTTGTATTAGCAAATGTGCACTTGCACACAGCTTTTACAAATCCGGTCACAATCACGGAAGAACCGACTAGTTCAGAGCTCTGTAGCGTCTGTGGAATAGAAAAACTGTAACATAAAGAACCCGTTAGACATCGACTGATAAGGCGCCTCGTCCTTAATGCAGGGAGGGATACAAGCTTCCCCGAGAGCCTTGAGAAAATTGAGGCATTACGCGAATGAAGCAGTTGCAGGAAATCCTCTTAATTTAAAAAGTCTCTCAGGCTAGGACTTCACAGCTGCTCCCAATCATGACGTCATTGTATTTATTCAAACCAGTATGACTTGATGGACTGAAACTCATAGCTCAGAGAAGAACAACTAGGAGTTCAAGAATAAAAAAGATAACGAGAAGCAACCAAAATATCCATCAGTTAAAAGCCAACAAAAACAGAAGGTTATAAAGACTGTATAGTTTTGTGAATGTTTTTAAAAGTTTATAATTACTTATGTTCTTATCACGGAATTTAATTAGAGTAGAAGCAACATTTACTTCGTTTCGGACGCTTTAACAAAATCTCTCTGCAGCAGAATCTCATGAAAAGTAAAGAATTTTAAGATGTCAATTTCTGGTGAGGAAATAAAATCTGGTTTAACGTAACTTCAGTGGCAAAAGGTTATCGTTTTGACAGTGCTACCAAAATCCCACATTAGGGAATATAATAGGTAATAAAATGCTGTTAAAATTGTATTGGGTTGATGTATTAGTTCATGCCGTTTTTTTCACCGCACTTCAAGAATGTATTACATCAGAAGAGAAAATGAAATCAATCAACTATGTATCCCCCTCCCCCCATTGTTTACGATGGTGTCCCAACTTCCGAAAAGGTCTGCAATGCTATTCTTGAAAAAACGTGCAGGTTTTGCTGCGAAGAAATCATCAAGGAAATTCTGGAGATCGTCATCATTGTTGAACGTTCTGCATTCGACATAGATTGGAACAGGTGGTTGTCTGAAAGGACGATATCTAGGGAATTAGCTGGATGTGGAAAGATCTCCAATTCCATGTAAGGAACGGCCATTTTAGTGATGTTTGAACTGTGAAGGCGTGCGTTGTCATGTTGGAGAAGGACACTATGGCGGCGATGTGGCCGTTTCTGCTGAATTGCTCCCTCTACACGGCGGAGTTGCTCACAATAGAGAGCAGCGTTGATGGTCCGATTCCTCGGATGAATTTCCCAGTGAATAACGCCTTCCATCTCCCACCAGACACACAAAAGGATTGGTTGGTTGATGGATTTTTATGGAGCCAGACGCAGAAAATGATCTTCGCGGGATGAAGGTGATGTTTTGGACGTGGTGTGGGCGTCTTGTTTGGGCTTAACCATTCCCTCCGATGCCTGAAATTCACGTACAGGCATCACTTTTCATCTCCAGTAACAATACGTGACAGAAATGGTTTTTGTTGCTGGGAACAATCGCGATTACGGCCGCGCAAGGAACCACATATGGCAACACGCTGATTCCAGTTGTCCTCGGTGAGAGTGTGAGGCACCCAAAACCCCAATTTCTAGACCATTCCCATACGTTCCAGGTGTCGCAGCACGGTGGCTTTATCACAGTCCATCTCGGTGGCTGATTTGCGTGTGGTTGGATAAGGATTCAAGTGCAAGAGATGGTTCAAATGATCCTCATTAAAGTGAGATGGACGACCTGAGCGTGGAGAGTCGTTGAAGTCTAAATTACCACCTCGGAACCGCTCAAGCCATTTACGGGCTGTCCTTGGAGCAATAGCATCCTCCCCATACACAGCACAGATTTATCGAGTAGCCTCGGCGGCTGTGGATCCCTTTTTAAACTCGTAGCGGAACAGATGTCGGAAATGTTCATTCCTCTCTACTTTACACTCCACACTTCCGGACTTGAAAACCAAAACACCATTAGAGCCAATCACACAGCGTAATATGATTTAGATATACGATATTACTGGCTACATTTTGATACACAACTGGCCATCTGCACCGTCACTACTGATCTGGGAAACATTCGTGAAATAAAACGGCATGAACTTAAGCATCAACCTAATACACTATGTTAGGTTTCTTTTAATAAATAAAGTTGAGAGTTTCTTTCGCCTGCAGATTATTTTTTTTTATTGGAATTTTAACGACCACCGTGAGCAATTCAATGGGCTATAAGCAGTCACCCGTCCCTAATTTAGGGTCACTGGTTCCATGGAAGGGAGAGAGCCAGTGCCGTAAGACACACACAACATCCATGCCTCACCGGGATTCGAACCCGGACCCCTTTCGGACGAATGATCAGAGGCCATCGCTTAGACCACTGCGCCACCGGGGCGGCCAGATTATTTTTATTTTTAGGTGGCTTCTTTAGCAATCTTTTTTCTATTGCGTTTTTAACATTTTGACCGGATGGAACGAATTTGCTCGGAGTTAACAATATGGCTGAAATAAGCTAGAAAAATATATTCGCTGTCTAATAAGTAGGTCGAAACAAGGCCGTCTATATAAAGTACAAGATCATGTCATTGGAGAGACGAGTACCCTCCTTTTGACTACGCTCTTAGGTTACACTGCCTGATAAGTCGGTGTCATGTGTGATGTCGTACACTATGGCGTTGGAAACTAATCAGAAGCATTAGTTTCCGCTTCACGTCACTAAACCAGGGAACTCGTCTCTCTAAAATCCTAACCTTATACACTCATATTCATAAAAAACAGAACAAACGAAATGAGTTAACCTACGGCTTTGAGTTTTACAGGATATGTTCAGTTGGTAACACAGAACACATGATTAGCATCTTAGTGCCATACGTACCAACTATGTCGATGAAGGTAACAATCGCTTCGGTCACCTCTGGCTTGTATCACCTGCTGAACGCGCTGAAGCATCGAATCAAATAATGTGAGAATAGTGTAATATGGAATATGCATCCCGGCTGTATTGTCTCGCTTCCACAGTTCACCAAAAGTTACCGGTGGACCGTCGTACTGCTGTACCTGTCATTTGAGCATGCTTCAGATATTTTCTATGGGGGATATCTTCGACGATCAAATCGGCGGCCACGGTTGAAGTGGAAAGTTGTTATCCCTACAGAAGGCTTGTGTTATCGCTGCAACATACGCTGTGGCATTGTGCTGTGAAAATGGTCCCGTGTACGTCCTGTATGAGCAGAAGGGCGATCTGCCGTAGAATGTCATTGACCGAACGGGCACTCATTATGGTTGCACGGACTCTTACGAGAGGTGATCTGCCTTCGGGCCGATAGCACCACAGGCCATAATGCCTCGTGTTGGTGCCGTATGTTTGGTGCGAATACACTCAACCAAAGGCGTCCCCCCCATGTAGTCGTCGGACACACACAGATGCAGCCATCATTTTCGCCTAAACAGAAGCGCAATTCATCCGAGGCCAACATATTGTGCCATTCATCTTTCCAGTTCATACGTTCGATACTCTGTTGGGGCCTGACGGTCTATTGCTGCCGTTTTAAAGTTAGGCTGAGGAAAGGCCCATACAGCTGTAGTCCGAAGAGCAATAACCACCAATTTACTGCCACAGCTGAAATGAGAGAACACGTCACAAATCGCCACTGCTGCGCCAACACTGTTAATTGTGCAGAACGGTCTTTCAAAAACATTCTCTTGAGCTGACGATTGGCCCTCGTAGTTTGATGTGTACGACGTCCACTCGTCGTGTCCTACGCCCTTCTTCATACCATTCCCTGTACACTCTTGCCCCGACGTACACACTGCGTCCCACACGACCGGAAATCTCTCTGAGGGTAGCATTGCAGTCTCTCATGCCGATAATGCGATCTCAGTCGAACTCGCTGATCTGACTGTACGACTGTCTTACACGACCAGCTGGGATATTTATCCACTGCTGACGATACATTGACGTACCGACCGATCCACGCTGCAGTGAGAAACGACCGGTTTTTGGTATATGAAATTGCGCGAACTGATTTCCCTAAGCGTGGTACGCATGCACCTATGGCGTTCCATTCCTCTCGCATTAATTCTAGCTGGGCATTTCTGAGATCTTGCTTGATTACCATATCCTTTAAAAATCAAGGTCGTAGCTCGACTCCTTTCAGGTGATATGCTTTTTGATGAACATGAGTGTACTTTTTAGTCGGCCTTGGCCGACCGTAGCTTATAGGAGTGAATCTGTATGTCATAAAACGTTTTCCTCTTAGCTTTGTAATTCAAAGTGTTCCTTTAACGGAATGACCGTAATATTTTCTAACTGATTACCTACTAAAAGGTCCGTGACAATGTCGACGGATCTAAGAAGGGAGAGAGAGACAATATGTTTGAGCAAATTGTTTCTTCCCGATGGCATAAAATCCATATTGGGGGGGGGGTGACTACCCTTTCCTTATTATGGCTTGGGTCATGAAGCAGAGCATAGAGGACTAGAAACGAGCTGCGCCGCCCCGGTGGCGCAGTGGTCTAAGGCGCTGGCCTCTGATCATTCGTCCGTAAGGGGTCCGGGTTCGAATCCCGGTCAGGCATGGATGTTGTGTTTGTCTTACGGCACAGGCTCTCTCCTTCCCTGGAACCAGTGACCCTAAATTAGGGATGGGCGACTGCTTATAGCCCATTGAGTTGCTCACGGTGGTCGTTAAACCTCCAATAAAAGAAAAACAAAAGAAACGAGCTGCAGTACTCCATACTTTTTTGACAACTTTAAGCACAAATCTCCATATTTGTATTTTGGAAACTATATTTCTCATTTGAAAAGAACAAAACACAACAGTGCAAGCAGTCTGACTAACGACATTAATATTCGAATAATCCAACGTTCACGAAGCACCACCGTGCGTTCTGGCTATTCTAAACTTACCTTGAAGATAGTAATAAATAGAAAAAACCCTCTGCTTAAAGATTAAACAGCTCTCCACATGCAGAAGTTATCTTGTTAATCAAACTCGAGAAAAACGCTGAAATTAACGGAGGTCAAAGTGATTCACAGCCTAAAAAACGCAGTGTAATCAAATCTAGAAGTGGTGACAACCGACAGCATATCACCTGAGTTGCACGATCTTACCACGTGTGTCCTTTTCGACTTCACGCGCAAGCGCAGTCGGCGGAACTTGCAGTATTTCGTAAGCACTATCTGAAGTGGAAATACACATGATATCTCCAATGGGTTGGGGGTCAATTTTCTGCTCATCAATGTTGCCAAATACTTTCATCTAAAATCAGTAGATCACAGCTGAAAACGTCGGGAGAAATCAGTAGATCAGGAGTTTTCGCTTGAAATATGCACCATCAGACAAACAATGTAGAACGGAATGCAATCACAATACGAAAGAACGCTGATATTTATTGGCATCTCAAATAATACCAGTGCACCACAAACCACAAACTACAATTAAACACAGGACTGAAAATTCTAACAAGTACAAAAAATTGCTCACATTAAAACTAATGTTGGTGTAAATAATGATAGTATTGACGTTTTAATATGGTCCCAAATCTATGGGTTATACTTGTTGGGTATCGTTTAGTAAGAAGTGATAGTATTGACGTTTTAATATGGTCCCAAATCTATGGGTTATACTTGTTGGGTATCGTTTAGTAAGAAGTGATAGTATTGACGTTTTAATATGGTCCCAAATCTATGGGTTATACTTGTTGTCTTGATAAACAGAAATAGTCACATACTTACACTTCTTACTAAACGATACCCAGATGTTCCCAAAATATGTGAAATAAGTTGCATACTTAAACAAAAAGTATCATTAACACAATTATGCTACTACAGATGTTTTCCTAATATTCTGGGTTTTAACAAAACACAGGGGAGAATATTTATATAACAGACTAATTAATCATCTAGATTAAAAACAAATTTAATGACAACTAGTACGAATTTTGAAAAGAAATTGGTAGCAGGTGTTGGATGACCTTTAGTATTCTTCATCTTTCTCCCTTCAGATCAATGCTGAAAGGAGTCTCGTCGATTTGATCAGTAGATGGTGAGCACTGAAAGGATGCATACATTTTAAGTGAGTCTCGTCGATTAGATCAGTAGATGGTGAGCACTGAAAGGATGCAGACATTTGAAGTGAGTCTCGTCGATTAGATCAGTAGATGGTAAGCACTGAAAGGATGCAGACATTTGAAGTGAGTCTCGTCGATTAGATCAGTAGATGGTGAGCACTTAAAGGATGCAGACATTTGAAGTGAGTCTCGTCGATTGGATCAGTAGATGGTAAGCACTGAAAGGATGCAGACATTCGAAGTGAGTCTGGTCGATTGGATCAGTAGATGATAAGAACTGAAAGGATACAGACATTTGAAGTGAGTCTCGTCGATTGGATCAGTAGATGGTGAGCACTGAAACGATGCAGACTTTCTTAGACAACATGTCCCTCAGTCTGTTAGAGAAAACACACGGGTACAGACGACCCTTTGACAGATTCATTGGCTATTCATCTAGTGACTGGTAACCAAGATCTTCCCACCCCGTATATTCTTGGTGGAAGTCAGAATTGACTGATAAAGACTGATCTATTTCCATACTTCACTTTCACGTGCCTTTCCTATCGGACACCTTATACCAAATCTCACAGCTTTCTACTTCTAAGAGCTATTTGAGATCTAGTATCAGACAATTCCTTCTTAAATTCCTCTCAAACAGAATTCATTTTTAGTCAACTTTCACAAAAAATAGAATTCTGCTAGAATAACTGTAGAACTTTTTAACTTCTCTAAAATAAACCGTAACCCGCTGTTTCCGAAATTACATAACTCTAGAATCAGAGGCGCATGATACAAATTGATTTACAACTCATAGGTCAAACAATCAAAAAATTACGTCTGAAACTAAAACATTAATCCAAATAGTATTACGTGTGCAACTTAATCCTCGGCCCCTAACCGCAAGCGATCATAGAACGTCGGAAAATGAAAATAGCTGTGTCCGATAATGTCTGATTGCAGCGCCATCCAACAGCTTTTCAGGCAAATGTAGCCGCTCACAGCTGTAGTGACAGAAGGGATGAAAGTTAACGGTGAAAGCAACGCCGTTCGAGAAGCAACATTTGAGGCACTGCGTCCTGTTCGTGTTTCAGCTGCAAAAAAGGGCCGCGGAAGCCCAGCAAATGATCTGTGCTGCTGTGTCTTACAGTACGTGTAAGAAGTGGTTCCAGCGGTTTAAGCAGGGAAATTTCGATCTTCGTGATGCTGAACATCCGGGACAGCCACAGAAAGTTTACGATGAGGAACTGGAACAACTGTTGGACGCGGATCATTGTCGCACACAGTCAGAGCTCGCCCAGGAACTCGGAGTAACACGGCAAGCCATTGCAAAGCACCTGCACAACCTTGGATGGATTCGCAAGGAGGGTGGTTGGGTGCCCCACCAACTCACAGCTGCGAACAAGTCTAGGCGCTACGATGTTGCTGTGTCCTTGCTCTCCAGATTCCAGAGGAAAGGTTTCCTTCACAAGATTTTGAACTGTGATGAGAAGTGGATCTTCTACGATAATCCTAAACGGCGAAAATCGTGGGTTTATCCAGGTCAGCCTACCACCAGTACCGACAAACCGAATATCCATGCCAGGAAGTTGTTGCTGTGCATATGGTGGGACCAGCGCGGTGTCGTACACTACGAGTTGTTCAAACCTGGTGAAATGGTCAATGCTGAGCGTTATTGTCAGCAACTCATTCGTGTGAGTGACGCAGTAGAAGCGGAAAGGCCATACACCGGCAATGGCAGAAGGTCGGTCCTGTTGCTTCAGGGTAATGCGCGTCCTCACACCGCGAAAACGACTTTAAACACGATCACCGACCTTGGATGGGAGATTTTATCCCACCGGCGTTTTCTCCACACTTCGCCCCGTCGGATTATCACCTCTTTCCCTCCCTGCAACATCACCTGAGTGATACGCACTTCACTTCCGTCGAGTAGGTCCACACAAGTATTGATGACTTTATCAACTCGAAACAACCCTCTTTTTTCCGCAGTGGCACTCGGCAGCTCCCCGACCGATGGCTCAAATGTATCCAACACGACGGGGATTATTTCCCTGATTAGGTACTTATTCGATTTGCTATAATTTGCTGTCAATGATCGTGCCTTTTGCCTAGAATTAAGTTGTACACTTAACAGAAGATTCAAGCCTTAAACAGAGAAAACAGGTAAGGTGACACCAAAGTTTCGGGTGTAATATGCAGGTCTTTTGAATCCGTTCTAAAGCAAATTAAATTTCTCAAAGCTATAAGCTATACAAAGTCAATGGAACCAGTCTGGAAAACAATAGTATCTGACCGAAGAAAGACGTGTTCAATCGGGTTTTTAATCCCGCAGATACTGCTGTAAACAGAATACTGAATTTATTCCCTCTGCTTGCAGACTTATGAGTTAAGAAAAATTTGAATTAATATGAGAAACATTTCGCAGCGGAAACGCTCTCCAACAAAGAAATAATTTTTTCAAGTCGGACTCTTCGAAGCAGAGATAGCCGCCCCGGTGGCGCAGTGGTCTAAGCGATGGCCTCTGATCATTCGTCCGAACGGGGTCCGGGTTCGAATCCCGGTGAGGCATGGATGTTGTGTTTGTCTTACGGCACTGGCTCTCTCCCTTCCCTGGAACCAGTGATCCTAAATTAGGGACGGGCGACTGCTTATAGCCCATTGAGTTACTCACGGTGGTCGTTAAAACCTCCAATCGAAAGCAGAGATATGGGCAAACATAAGATACGCATCTATGCCCCCTAGCGGGAAAACCAAACATTATTTTAGCGAGAAAGCATTTTCAAAAGTGTTTTCCATGTGAGCGGTATCAGTCCAAGAAAAAAATATTTTAGTCGAGTTTTCAGGAGCTCAGATTTTGCTAAAAATATACCAGAGGCAGAAATTAACACTTATGCTCCCTGTTGGCCAAACCATTCTTTACCAAATATTAAAAAATTATTATAAGAAAAAAGTTTCCATCACAAGCTATATGCGCTACTGGAAAAAAGTTTTCAAATCGGAGTTTTAATAGCAGAAATATCGGGGAAAACACAATTTACCTTTGCACTCCTTAGCAAAAGGTCTATGATTTACTTGAAAATTTTAAATTTATGTTAAGAAACCTTTCACATCAGAAACATTATCCAACAAAGAAGGAATTTTTCAAGTCGGACTCCTAGAAGTAGAGATATTGACAAAAATACGATATACATCAGCGCCACCTGGCCTAGAAACCATGCATTATTTTAAGAAGAAAATATTTCTAAAAGGTCTGTCGACGTGAGTAGTATCGGTCAACAAACGAATTTTTTTCAATCGAGATTTTAGAAGGTCAGATTTTATTGCAAATACATCAGAAGCTTAAATTAAGACTTTCGCCAGCTGGTGGCCAAACCCTTTTCTACCAAAACAATGGAAATTATATGCAAATGATTTCCTATCAGGAGCTGTATCCGGTGCAGAAAGAAGTTTTTCAATCGCAGTTTTAGAAGCAGATATATCGGGGAAAACGCAATCTACCTTTACGCCCCCGAGCGAAAAGTCTATTAATTCCTTCAAAATTTTGAATTATATAAAAACCATCTCACACCGGTAACTGTATCCAATAAAGAAAGAATTATTCAAATCAGACCTTTAGAAGCAGCGACATTGACCAAAATAAGATACATATCTACGTCCCTGGCGGATAAACTATACAATATTTTAAGAAGAAAATATTCCGAAAAGGTTTGGCGCAGGGAGTAGTATCAGTCTACGAACGAATTTTTTCAATCGAGATTTTAGAAGCTCAGATTTTATGGCAAATAAATCAGAAGCAAAAATTGACCCTTACGCCTACTGGTCTCCAAAGTATCTTTACCAAAACTTAACAAGAAAGATGACACCGAATTTTCGGGTGTAATAAGCACGTCTTTTGAATCCGTTCTGACGCAAATAAATTTTATCAAACTATTCAAAGTCAATGGAACCGGTATGGAAAACAATAGTATCTGACGGAAGAAAGAAGTTTTTTAATAGGGTTTTTAATCCCTCAGATATTGCTGTAAACGGAATCGCGAGCTTACGCCCAATGGTTGCAGACTTGTACGTTAAGAAAAACATGAATTTATATGAGAAACATTTGGCAACAGAAACGCTCTTCAACACCGAAATAATTTTTCAAATCGGACTCTTAGAAAAAATGATATCGACAAAATAAGATGTGACTTGTCCCCTGGTGGGAAAACCGTGGATTATTTCAGGACGAAGGTATTCTCAAAATGTTTTTGCATATGAGCGGTATCGGTCCAAGAAAACAAAAATTAGTCGAGTTTTCAGAAGCCGAGATTTTGCTACAAATACATCAGAAGCAGACATTAACACTTATGCCCCCTTGTGGCCAAACCATTCTTTACCAAACATTAGAAATTATGTGAAAAACATTTTCCATCAGGTCTTGTGTTTGATACAGGAATAATTTTTCAAATCGGAGTTTAAGAAACAGAAATAACGCAGAAACAACAATTTACCTCTGTGCCCCTAGCGGAAAGTCTATGATTTACTTGAAAAATTTTGAATTTATAGGAAACACTATCCAACAAAGTAGGGATTTTTCAAATCGGACTCCTAGGAGTAGATATATTGACAACAATTAAAAATAGATCTACGCCCCCTGGCGTAGAAACCATGAATTATTTCAAGAAGAAAATGTTCCCAAAAAGTTTTTTAACATCAGTAGTATCGGTCAACAAACAACTTTTTTTTTCAATCGAGATTTTAGAAACTCATATTTTGCTGCAAATACATCAGAAGCGGAAATTAAGACTTACGCCACCTGGTGGCCAAACCATTTTTTACAAAAATGATAAATTACGTGCAAAGGATTTCCCATCAGGAAGTCTATCTGGTGCACAAAGAATTTTCCAAATCGGATATTTAGAAGTCGAGATATTGATAAAAATATGATAGACATATACGCCCCCTGGTGGAGAAACTGTTGAATATTTTAAGTAGAAAATATTGCGAAAAAGTTTATCGATGCGAGTGGCATGAGTCCACGAAATAAGTTTTTCATTCGATATTTTAGGACCTCAGATTTTATGGCAAAAACATCAGAAGCAAAAATTAACACTTTTTGCCAAAGTATTCTTTACCAAAAGTTTGAAATTATATGCAAAATATTTTTCATCAGGACTTTTATCCGCTAAAGAAAAACTTTTTCAAATCGGAGTTTTAGAAGAACAGTAATCGGGAAAAATGTAATTTACTTTTATGGAAAATCTATGTGTGATTTGAAAAAGTAACTATATCTAAAATACTTTTCGACATAAATGGAATCAAAAAATATAATAATTTTTTCAAGCAATGTTTAGAAGGTAATATGTGGAATAAAACGTATTTTTGAATTCGACATCATCTGCATTTACGCCCTGTAGTGGCGAAATTGTACATCGCAAAAAAAAAAAAAAACCGAAATGAAGGATCATCATTCGCATATTTCAATCTTCCCAATGCGAAAATAATTTTCAAATCGGACTAACAGTTACAGAGATATCGTGGGTACAGGAGAACGGACGGACGGACGGACGGACGGACAAACCGGTAACATAAGCACGATTATTTTTACAAAAGACGCGCTAAAGATTATACGCAAAAAGATGTTCCATTGGGAGCTGAATATCCGTTGCAGAAAATGTTTTCCAAATCGTAGTTTGTTTTAGAAGAAGAGATATCGGGAAAAACGTACTTGAAAAAAAGGAATTATACCTAAAATACTCTTCGACATAAATGAAATCGAAAGATAAAAGAATTTTTTCAATCGGATGGTTAGATGCGAATATATGTAATAAAATGTATTTTGAATTCGATATCATCTGCATTTATGCCATATAGTGGCAAAATTGTACATCGTAAAAAAATAAAATAAAGGATCATCATGTACGAATTTCAAGCTTTCCAATGCAAAAAGAATTTTTCAAATCGGAATAATAGTTGCAGAAATATGGTGTCTACAGAAGGACGGACGGACAAACCGATGACATTAGCATGATCTTTTTAAACAAAAGCCGTGCTAAAAATATAGATTACCGAAATATATAGTAGACAAGAGTCAAAATCAGTAGATCTACGGATAAATCAGTAGAACTGAAAAACTGCTGCTCATTCACAAGCACACCTGCGCGATATCTTCTGACGGCCAGTACGGAATAAACGACTTTATGGTTAATTTGCATCGGATAGTTGTTTCCTATTTGGGTAAATTATTTTGATTTACTTTAAAATGTTTCCAGATGTAACGTTAGATACAAGCACGGAATTACATTAAAAAAATTAGTCTTTTGCAATATTTCCCAGATGAACAGAACACAGAGAGATCTCCAAATGCCTTCGTTTAGTGCAGAATCACTACCTTAAATGAAAATATTTTTCTCGTACTCATTGCCGGAAATATTTCATCGTTCTCCTGATTCAGTGCAAAATCGGCAATCGAACTGCCAGTAATAATGACCATCTGGCACACTTTTCTCTCCTCCCTGTTGACTGTATTTCCAGGAATTTTTGAAAAGCACTCCGAAGATTCTGATTCATGTCTAGGAATTTACTATACAACTGAACCAGTGATGTTTCTTGATGAAAGAAGGACTCGCGGTTTCGATCTACTCATTACGTGCGTGGAAAAGAATGAACAGCGGACTTCTGACCCTACGACAAAACGAAAGTTTTCCAGAGCTTCCTGCTGTCTCCTAAATGAATATCCAATAACCATCCATCTAAATACTGGAATGCAAGTCGAGCCTCAGAGTTAGATGAATCTTCTCCCGCATCAAAGGAATCTCCGGAAAACAGAGAAAGAACACAACACGCTAAAACAAAGTATGTGAATACCATAGATGACATACAATCGGAATTCTATTTCCTTTTCTGGAATGTTTTCCCTGTTTTGGTTTCTGAGTTTCTTGCTGTCAACGAGACTGCAATTCACTGACCTTCTGAAGTCACTACGATATTTTAGAACATGGTATTCTAAAATTACTATGATACAGGTTTCCATTTGATCTAGCTTTCATTTAAGAGACAATACTCTGAATTTTGACACAAAGTGGGTATTTTAAATGCCCACCATAGAATCAGAACGTAATAGTATCTCATAACCGTTGCTGACGCTTAAAAATATATTTTATTCTGTCGTTTAAAACGAAAAAGGTTTCGACCCTAAATATTATTTGATTTAAACGGCTTTCTTTTGGAAATCCAATTTGTTTTACCATGGTATAAATAGCCATATGGTTTACGATGAAGTGTATTGAAAAAATACTTAGTTTATTGTGTGGAAGAACTATTCTTCACTTAATACGTGGAAATAGGGCAGAAGTATTAACATACAGTATCAATCAGACATCTCTGAATTGTCTGAATTTACTGTTTATTTCGTAACATTAATCACATCAGGAAACTTGAAAATTACATCGCCCTCTCTGATTTTTTTCAGTCGAAGAAAATTCTGTTTCCTCGTGTAGTTGTTAAGTAATCACTTGCCTCACAGGTAATTCAAATTTCTGATTCAGAGAACACAGAGAATTCAAAAATGTCTGATTGAGAGAATACAAGCAATACAGAGATGTCTGATTAGTGTGTGTTGATAATTCTGACATACTCTCGCGCATTATGCGAGGACCATTTCTTCCTAGCAATTTACCTGTGAGACTGATGATTCACGTAATTTCGCTAAGAAGAAGCAAAATTTGTTTCGACTGGCAAAACTTAGAGAATGTTCTGATATTTTTAACAGTCATTTACGTATAACTTCATCGTAGTGGATGGTGTAAAAGATAGCATGATCGGACGGAAATCAAGAGACGCGGGTCTGATTCCATTTCCAGGGCAATGTAATTTTCAGGATCTCTGATGTTATTAACATTACGTGACGATCAGCGGATACAGACAATACAGCGGATACTGCCTGCTGTTTTAATTATTCCGATTTAGTTTTTGTATGACACCAGACAAGTTGATTTGAATGGTTATATGCTGAAGTGTCAAAAATGATGGCATACGTACGTAGTACCGTGTAGGAGCTCCTGCAACACGGCGAAGTGCAGCAACTCCACGTGGCATCGATTCCACAAGTGGCCGGAAGTCCTCTAGAGAGATGTCGAGCCATACCGTCTAAATAGTCGCGTATAGTTCCCTGGTATTTGTAAGTGCAAGATCTCGGGTGCGAATGGACCTTTCCACCATGTCCCATAAGTTCTCTATTACGTACATGTGTGTGGCAAACGTGGTGGTCACACCGTCCATCGGAATTGTTCAGAATGCTCCTGAAACCAATTTTGGACAGTTAGGCTCGACGACATGGTGCATTGTCTGCCTATAAAATCCCATCGTTGTTGGGGTACAAGAAGTCCGTGAAGGCCTTCAAATGGTCACCCAGCAGAGCAACAATGCGATTACCGGTTAATGATGTGTTTACGAGTACCAGGGGGACCTAAAACGCACCACGTAAAGACATACCACACATGTATGGAACCACCACCACCTTGCACGGTGTCTTGTTGACACTTTAGGTCCATGGTCTCATGGGGTCTGTGTCACACCCGAACCCTACTATCCACTCGTAACAACTGGTAGCTTGACTCATTGGATCACGACACATGTTGCTAGTCTTCCACGATGCTATTACCATGTTCACGAGCCCAAGCGAGGTGTTAATACACCAGAGTGCCTTTGTTAACCCCACGACATCGGACACAGATGTCGTGGGGTTAACAAAAGCACTCTGGTGAATCTTCTGCTCCCATACCCCATGAACGCTAAATTATACTGTACTGACCTGATGGATATGTCCCTAGTACATCTTGCATTGAATGTGGATGTTATTTGAGCCAGTGTCTCTTGTCTGTTAGCATGGACAATCCTGGTCAGACACCGCTGGTCACGGTCATTCAGAACCCGTGGTCGGCTACTGCGCTGTCCATGATGGGTGGTAACGCCTTATGTGAGGTATCCTCGATACACACGTGACACTGTGGATCGAGGAATGTTAAATGTTCGCACAACTTTGGAAATTGAATGTGCCACCCGTCTGTCTCCCGCTACCATGCCTCGTTCAAACTCCGATACCACACGTCGGCCTGTCATAATCCTACTGGGGGTTGTTCAGCCTGACTCGCTCGATTACCCCTCGCAACTGATAAAAATCGTAACGTGGCAGTACGACGGCAGCGCCAGTAAAATTATTGCATACTGTTGTCCCATGACTTTTGGCACTTCAGTGTATATATGTGATACGCTGCGGAACAATTAAACGAAATCAGCAAAATACATGGTCGCCGTAAAAATTCAAGTACCGTATTTTTCTTCTTATAAGACCACATGGAGTATAAATCGAATACGTTAATTTTTTTAGTTTGCATATTTTCATTCATGGATATGTCGACCCTGTATTAAAGACGAGGCTAGAACAAATACAGTTACTGTTCCAAAGTTCTGTAACTATATTTTTAATGTTTCAGTAAATATTAAAAGGAAGAGATAGTAGAGAAACTACCGCATTTTTTTTAATTGTCGTATATCTTAAGTTAATTTTTTTTTTTTACGAGTTGTCTCTACCGTATCCCTTCCTTCCCAATGAACAATCGGCCCAACCGACAGGCTAAGGTGAAAAACAAGTTAGTAAAGTCATGCAATGCATTGATTATGATACGCTTTCCAACATACCAGAAATCATTTCTCAAGTTATCACTCAAGTTATGAGGATAATGGCTGCGGAATAAATCTCGGTCCTGTGCCCTGACCTTTGACCCCATTTCCATGATATTCAAAAGAACCGGTTCAGTATACTTCCGAAATAACATAATAAAGTTTTGTCGCAATCGAAGCATTTTTACGTAAGTTATGATGCATAAGGGTTATAGAATAGCTCCCGCTGTGTCCTAACCTTTGATCCCATTTTGCTCATTTTAAAAGGATTTGTCCCCAAGCGGGCCACTACAACATACTAACATTTCATCCAAATCGAAGAATTTTTAGGTAAGTTATGACGCATAATGGCGATGGAAGTGATTCCACTCCTATGTTCTGACCTTTGACTCCATTTCGTCCACTTTCAACAGAGGTCCTTACCAGGTATTCCCCTACCACATATCAAAATTTCATCGAAATCGAAAGATTTTTACGCGAGTTATCGTGCGAACGAACATACGCACACAACGCGTGACGTAACGAGGCAGATGGAAATCGCGACCATCTGCCCGCAAGAGTGTGACGTCATAAAGCTTTAATAGGATTCACACACAACGCGTGTCGTAATGAGACAGATGGCGTAACCGTGCGCCAACATCTGAATTGCGAGAGTATGACGTCATAAGATTTCTAAGCATGGATAACATTACCCAGCAAAAACACAAGTGCTGGGAAACTGCTGGCTGAAATCTGCCGCTCACGGCCCGGTAGTGGTCCGTTGGTGGCAGCGCTATTAGTTGGCGAGCCATTGATGGCCCTGCAGCATCGCCGTGAATTGTGGGCCTCCAAGCAAGTTCCACTAGTGGCCCGTTGCTGGCAACCAATGCAACCCCCAACAGCAGGTGGAAGCATCGGGACTGAGAATGCGCAGAAGCAACACTTGCTGTGTCTCTCATGGTACAAGTTAGTTGAAGACGACGCTATCGCCATCGTGTTATTTTAGTGGATGTTAAGAAAAAATCCATATGTGGAGAGGCGAATTAATTTCCTAATGAAATTTTACGTCGACGAAGATATCAGATTAAGCCGTGAAATACTAGATTACAGCCATGAAATACACCCACTCCATTCCCATGAATAACAATTCATGGAATGGAGTGGATGAATAACAAGAAAAAATTTGAAACCGCTTGAAACACATATCCTGGAAAACCATTAAAACAGCGTTTGTTGGAAAAAAAAAAAAGAATTATACGCGTACAAAATTTTTTAATTATTTGAAAGAAAAAAAAAGCAACGCTATGTGGTGTACTCATCCATGAGTTGAATACACAAGACTGGGAGGAATTCGCTTCTAAAAATGACGAGAAGTAAAATAAAATATCTTTTACTCTTTAAAACAAATGTAGCTTCGGACAACGGAAAGGAAAGACACAGCGTTAAAAATGTAACAGAATGTGACATGAACCCGGGTAAATATATATTTATTCAACAATCTCTTTTCAAGACGGCAAGGACAGTACAAAACTTTGGAAAGCAACTCTAAGAATGTACACGCCTTGAAAATGAGTGAAGTTCCCTTAAGGTAAAAAAAAAAACTATCGTTACGTTGAAAATATTAATTTATCAATTACATAAAACTGACTTTTATGAAAAATACCTCTCAATATTGTAAAATGAAAGAGGGAAGTATTCGATTACAAATTGCATACCAAACAGGTAGCTTCCAGCAACTGTCTGAGCGTAGTGAATTAGTCTGGTCGGTAGCCAGCGCGGCTTCCACGCAAACGGCCGAGGATCAAATCTAGTCAGATGGAAACGGGTGTTTTTCCGGTCTGTTGAGAAAATTTCACCAGCGCAGTGTGTTAATTCAGAAGCTTTGTAAGGGTAGAAAAAAAATTGTAGCTTTAGGAAACTGCGGTTATCCTTGCTTTTTTTTTTATTATGGCGGCTACTACTGGGAAATTGGCGGACAAGATTCGGCAAGCCACCAGTTACGTCACGTGGTTTTTGGCTGCCACTAACGGCCCACTAGCGGACCACATTAGGCTAGCCATCATTTCTGCCACGTGCTTGCAGGGCCACTGAAGGGCCACTTGCGGCAGCTACTGCCTGTGACGGACCACTGATGGCCCTGTTGTGGCATATGACAACTGATGGTGTGCCAATTTTTGGCCAGCTGTTGGCCTGAACTGCTTGCAGTGCTGGCCCAGCAAGACTGTTTTTGCTGGGTAATGGAACGACGCCGTGACACTAAATACTTGGTAATTCGGGGTGGTTATTTAACCCACTAAACGAATTTTCCTAAAGCCGAGATCAAGCTAAATCGATTTCCAGTACCAGAAAACGGTAGGTTAACGACTTTCATCAAAATCCTTAGAGCCGTTTTCTAAATAAAATTTACATACATACAAAAATTGCTCCTTTAAGGTGAACGTCAAGTAATTTTGCTTCCTGTACTTCGAATGGAAAAATTTCTGTACACATTTTCTTCCCAATTAATGCGTTTCCAAGAATGAAAATCTGAACATGGATTAAAATAGCTTCATTTCGTAACTTGGAATACTTAATATTTTCTAAAACATAACAATAATTATGCAATCCAACATTTGTTTGTCTACTGACGTCATCAAAGTGCAAGTCGCGTTATCCTTTTTTGGTTTCAACACCACCAAAGGAAAGGTTATTGATTTTTAATATAATTATGGACATGTTTTACAAAATATTAAGTATTCCAAGTTATAATATGAAGTTATTTTAATCGATGTTCAAATTTTCATTCTTGGGAACACATTAGGTGTGAAGGGAATGTGTGCAAACGTTTTTCCATTGGAAGTATAGGAAGCAAAATTACTTGACGTCCACCTTAATAATATGGGATAAAGGCAATAGAATGGATTCAACTCCCATGGCCTGACCTTCCCCCATTTGGTCCATTTTCAATAGGATTCGACCCCAGTTGATCCCCTACCACATATTAAAATTTCATCGAAATCGGACACTTTTTACGCACGTTATGAAGCATAAGGGCAATGGAATGCATTCCGCTCTTATGTCCTGACCTTTGACCCCACTTCACCTATTTAGAATCGGTTTCGTCCCCAGGCGGTCCCCTACCACATAGTACAACTTCATTGAAATCGAACCATATTTGCGCAAGTTATGACGCGTAAGGGCAATGTAATGGATCCCGCTCCTACGTCGTGACCTTTGACCCCATTTATCCCATTTTCAATAGCGTTCGTTCCCAGGTGGTCCCCTACCACATACTAAAATTTCATCGAAATGGAACCATTTTTACGCCACTTATCGTGCGGACAGACGGACGGACGGAAAAAGTTGGAGCATATACGCTTCTTCAACCTACGGTTGGAAAGAGTAAACAAGGACTCACAAGTGTGTCAAATAAGAGGGATGCTTGCAGTGTGAGCCCGATTGAAATCAGAAACCAAAAGAGATTCTGATTTCAATCGTAAACATGGAATAAATAAAGTACGCATAATAAAGGAAAGCAGCTTTTGATTTCAATTAAGTTGAGAGATATAATTGAGAAATTGGCAGAGCGAAAAAGAGTGCCCTCGCTGGCAGCTGGTCATTTTTATTCTGAAAGCTCAGGCGCCACCAGCTATAGACACAGTTTTCACCAGCTAATCAACTACGTGCCAGCGACGTGTTTCAGAAGTTTCATCATTACGAGATAAGTGAGATGCACCCGTTGCAGTTCTGGCGGCTTTGCAAAACCGGATGCGAATGCTCCCCATGAGGTATAGGAGAGATCGCGAGGGAGATACATGCAATTAACATACGACAACAGCCACTCCAAATCGGTCACGACAATTTTAATGTTTCTGTCGAACGAAAATATCAGTTTCAACAAATTTTTAAAAACTTCTTCATGAACTTAATATTACATTTTGTACGCTTTTGGAATGTATTTTTTCGGAACGTAATATTGCCTTTCAATATGATTGGATCACGGCCGAATTTAGGGAACAATATTTATTATATTCTGATTGAGAAATGTCAATATACAAGTGGCTTTGGCATATAAGTTGAGACTCAAACTTCTGAAGAAAAAGTCTCGAGTTATACGCGAAAAAAGAACAGTAATATATATCGTCTTTATTTGTATGTGGGGGAAAAATTCGTATTTTAGCTTGAGTTTCCTGCATTCTTCCTTCACAGAAGAAAATCAAACGGTTCCAATTTGAAATGGATGGAATGATATCAACATGCGCCACATTTAGGACGCAAATTGAAGAAATTATCAATTTGTATGGATTTTTTTCCAGAAAACTCTTGTAAACATTAAAATAAATAAAGTAACTGTAAATACCGAACAATTCATCAATTCAAATTATTATACAAAATGTAATTTACGAACACATTAAAATGCATTTAGTAGAACGGAAGTAAACTCCATTACTTTAGAAACCATTTAATGTAGGAGTTTTGAAATACTTCGAGCCTGTTACTACTAGAAAACCTTTGGTAATAGTTTTTTACTGTCTGAGACAGAAAGAACCAAAAATTAGATTTATTACCACAACTGCTTATTAAATTAAAAATGTGGTATATATATTTAGTATACAGAAGATATTAACATGAAAAGACGCATATCTGGAGTAATTTTTTTTCTGTTTCTCAGATTTCTTTATTCTATCCTTAAATTTTTTCATTAGCTTTACTCCCAGTTATTTAATTGTATAGTTTACGACGTAAAATGATCCGTCTAATTGCTTTCCTCGTATATAGTACCGGTGATCTATCCAGAAACTTCGTTCCATGAGCAGAAACTAAGTAGACACACCGATGCTCCAAAATATGTTTAGCAATTTATGTGGTAATAATTATGTTAGAACGTCTTCCAACTTCACACAAATTAATATTTATCACTGCATTCCTTTCTTTTTTTTCCTTGTGAATCTTTTTGCGTAACTTTCCGAGACATTTTCCGTGCCTGTTCATTGCCCAGTGAATAATCATTTAATGAAAACGCCATATGTTCTTCATTTAAATTCCATAAATGGTTTATAAATATTCTTAAAGCAGTTGTGGCGATCTTCCCACTGTCTGCTTTATAATAATTTAGTTTTCTAATAAAGTGATGGTATTTAATGCAACTTAAATTGCTTTTACTCAGAATTTGATTATGAAACAGCAAATAGTCCGCTGTGCTAATTACATTTTCACGAATAATTTAAAGCGTTTCCTAACCAGCCACATTTTGATGAAACAAATTCCTTACGCCATTCATTTGGACAAATGATATGCTCCGAGATGGCTGAATTTGATCCCACTAGTACAGATTCCGTTTAAAATATTGCCCACATTTAAGGAAACAAAATGATTACGCCTTCAATTTGGGCAAATGATCTGCTCGGAGATGGCGAAATTTTATTCCACTAGTACAGTATACGCCTAAAAATATTAGCCACATCTAAGGAAACAAATTTATTACGCCTTCCATTTGGGTAAATTATAGTACAGATTCCGTCTAAAAATATTACGGTATGCTCTAAAAGCTTTTTAGAGTCATTTCTACGGATGTCATACTGCCTACTGCGAATGTTAATTTACCTTATTCACCTCGCAGTGCATCATGGGAAAGCCTTTCCGTGGCCAAGGACCAACAAGAGTTTGTTTACATGCGTTTTTGCATTGCTTAACATGGCGTTACGTTGCGAGGGTTCAGGAAAAACGCGATTTTCGTAAATTTATTAACGATATGTATAACTTTTGCTCATCGCATGGTTGTGCTAATAAATCCTGCTCCTGCAACCTAAATTGTGTAGACGAAAGAAAAACATTCTTTAATTTTCTGCTGAAAAAAAGGAAATTATTAAGGTAATGGCTGTGTAAAATGAAACGCTGTGATTTCCATTCCGATGTGCACTCTCCAATATGTATGTTGTGTCCACTTTAACGAAAAAGCTTTTGGATATTATGACACTACGAATTAAAGGTAGTTGAAAGCTCGTAGTATTTCTTCATATTTCAATTTCAAAAAAAAAAAAAAAAAAAAAGGTAGACGAAAATTGATGGAATATTTGGATTGGTAAATTACGAATTAAGTTCTACTTTCGTCAAAGAATAAAACGAACATATCTATTACTTATCTTTTATTTAATGTTACCGATTTATTTAATTTTTAAGCAGATTGCCTAACGTGCGAACCCTAGTTGGTTTCCTTATTACGTATTTGTCTGAGCTTTTAAATGTTTTTGTTTTACAAAACAAGGTACTAAATTTTATGTTTCAGATATTTCGCCAATGTCTGGCAATAAGAACATGAAAATTTAATATAGCGTGTACGAGAAATGCTACATTAAAAACTTCATTGTGACTAACGGCGATGCTTTCCTGCGTCATGCGAAATAAACATCGAACACAAACTTGTCTTTGTATATTTTTGCAACCTTGATTTGTTCATCTAAGATATTAATTTCTTCTTCTTCACCCTGTAGCTCTATAATTCCTCGGCAGAATCCATGACGTTAGGATTGTAAAAATTAGGCAACATTAAGGGATAATCAATAAGTGAAAACATTGAATCAGCAGCCATGTTGGTACGCAGAAATCCACTTTTGACGTCAGATGAATAAGGTCCATATTTCCACGTTTGCATATGAATGTTTCACAGATTATTACATCCATTGTCCGTGCGAAACTTTTCAGTCTACCCATGTTAATCACTCGTCTTAAACCTCTCGAAACCCGCCATGTCTGCAGCAGATGAAGAAGGAATCTTCTCTTCAGTGAAAACTGCTTGAAAAATAATATCATAGATATGGTGTCGGCAGGCAAAGAGGAAATGTCTGAGCCCGTGTTTTGTTTAACTAGACAAAAAGATACATTTAGAGAAACAGTATGAGAATCACTATTTTAAGCAACATGGGCTAGGATCCAGTGTAGTAGTGACCAACTTTCTAGGATTTAACATGCAGCAGATAAAATCTCATATCTCGTTGCTTCTAAAATTTCAGAAAACCCCGGGCGCAACTGTTTTCCGAAAATTGAGAGCGCTTCTCACAGAAATTCGGTTTACAATTAATTCTTATAGATTGAAGAAAGGTACTTTTATGCAGTCTATCAATAAGTGAAATACATCACTATCGTTCATCTTGCAATTTTCAAGCACAATCGAATGTCCAGGTGTTTGGATTTCCTTCCTCGACATTTCAGTTCCTAATGGGCAGGACATCTCAGAACTTCTGGTTCTTGCTTCTATTACACCACTTTTGAATCTTAACTTTCAGAGTCTTTCGAACTACAAAAAATGGAGATTACATAATGTACGCGCTATATGAAATCATTTTTCACATAAACGGCTCCTCCAGGCATTTATGACGAGTGTTTTTATTTTCTTTCAGAATCCTTTTTTCATTGAGTGGCTTTATTTTTTTAGCAATAGCTAGCTTCATATATTTACCAAGTACATATCTGGGACGACATTTTACCCTTTGTAACATCGAAAATGGTTTATCCTCGTTGATTATGATCATATTTAAAGCATTTGCATTCACGATATCGAAGAAATTATTCAAACTTTCTTTAAATTCCCGTTCGTGTTCTTTCCTAATATTAAAAGAAATCCGTCTTGTTGCACGATGATATTTATTCAGCTAAAAAATGAAATCTATATACAGTTTAAAAACACATGAGCACTTTCGGTGTCACATTGACACCTTCATCAGATGTAATTTCACCATGTGGCTACATGCTGGTCTTAAGTACGTGGAGTAGATGCATCATGGGAAAGGTAATGTCAATGTCACATGATATACCAGATAACAAGACAATCAAAAAAAGGCATAGTTAGCCAATGATCACTTAACAGAAGCAATTGCTATTGTGCTGTCCTTCCCAACAAGATTGCTCCAAGGTTCAGGTAAAACATAAGGATAATAGTCATTACAGCAACTTGTATTATAAGCCGAAATATAGAGGCTTTCTGCAAATAACAAGGAATGAACAGAGTTAGGTGTGTTTATGATTTTAGCGTTGTCCCAGTCTGGGATGGAATTTCCAGCACTTATGGTTCTTGCAAAAGAGGTGCTTTGGTGATTCATTTTTAGATCATATCTGTGTTCATTTAATCTCAAATCCAAATTTCTTTTGGTAGAACCCACATAATGATTGTTTAGTTCACCAGAGATAGTGTCAAGCATAGGAATAACATACACACCCCATTTTTTCCCTTTGTCAATTTTGTCACGATCATTGCGGATAATGGTATATAGATTGCATGATCGTATTCCAAATTGTATTTTATGACGAGAACATATGTTGGTAAGGAGGTTTACAATATGTGGATTAAAATCAACAGATCCAACATACTTTTTAGGCACCTGCTCACTAATTAAAGCAGTTGACATAGAAAAACGTACTTTATTGTGCACTCCCCTAACAACGTTGTCCGGGTAACCATAGTTTTTAGCAAGGGATGATATCCATTGTAGTTCTTGAGCTCTGGCGAAATGGCTAAAAGAATGTGAATATGCTCTTCTAAATAGGAAGTGCAGAGCAGAAATTTTATGCTGAAAAATGTGAGCAGAGTTGTACGGAATTAGAGTGGGTGTGGATGTAGGTTTTCGATAAACAGCAAAAGACAGGGAATTGTCAGAAGGGGTACGAGTAATTTGAAAGTCAAGATAAGGTAAGACGAAATTATTTTCAAGTTCTATAGTGAGTTTGATGGAGGGGTATTGAGCAGACATAGCGTTGACAAACTGCTGTAACTGATTTATGGTATATGGCCAAATTACCAAGATGTCATCAACGTAACGGATATAGAGACTAGGTTTTTGTGGGAATTCTTGTATGACTTTATTTTCAATATGCTGTAGAAGAATTTCCGCTAAGACTGCGGATAAAGGTGAACCCATGGCTGTCCCGTCGGTTTGTTGGTAAAATATGTTCTGAAATTTGAAAAATGAACGCTTTTTAATGAGATGAAGAGCATTCATTATGAAAGCAATATCATTGGCAGGAATGTCAGAATCAATGAGCAAAGCCTGAATCAACTGAAATGTAGCTTCCATAGGTACATTCGTGTATAACGAAACTACATCTAGGGACGCCAAAAAATAGGAATTTGGTAGTGGCTGAATTAACTTTAACCTATCAATAGCTTGTGTGGTGCTTTTATTGAGTAGGAAGAATTCTCTGTAAATTTGGTGAGATAACTTGCCAAAGCTTTTTCCAAAGGTCGGGTGGGGGCAATGTAACCTGATACAAGAGGACAAATAGGGTACCCTTCCTTGTGTAGTTTTAATCTACCAAATAAATCAGGCACATGGCAGCCGGGGTGTGGATTGAAAGCTTTTGAAAAGGAGTCCGGAGGAGCTGAAGAGTTCTTAAGGCGGCTTAAAGCACTAACAGTAGCCCTGGTGGGGTCTCGTTTCACTATTACATGAGGGACACTAGAAATGGCATTGAGCATTTTTTTAATATAATCACTTTGATTTAAGAGCACAACTTGACTAGTTTTATCAGCTAAAAGAATTTTTGGACCGTACATTATTCATAATTACAGCAATAATCGAAAATGAAATGAAGGTTTTATTTAACACCCATGTGAAAAAACTAAGATTGTTGGTAGATTCTGAAGTTCGTAGTAGAACGCATAAGCTGTTCGGATTTCAAACAAGACATCCTATCGGCCTTTCTGAACAAGGATCATTACATGGATCACCTAATGTGGGTAATGGATTGTATTTGCAATATCTGGGTCCTTTTTCAATTCAATCAGCTGCTGCATTTCCTCATGAAGCTGGCATTCTTCGGTGGTTTTACACCGTCGTGGATTGTGTTTGTGAAGAGACCTTGCGATTTTCATTCTTGCGAAGTTCCTATCTTCTATTGGAAGTGAATATAGAATTTTTTCAATTTGCGGAACTGTTTTGAATAAGTACACTTTACGTTGGTTAGGGTAAGCGAACTTGTAACCACGTCGCAAGGCTCTTAGTTGAATGGGATTCAGAACTTTATCACTTAGGTTTCTGACTCCATTATGTGAATCAGAGTTACAACTGTCATGGTCCAGTTCATGCAAATACAATCCATTACCCACATTAGGTGATCCATGTAATGATCCTTGTTCAGAAAGGCCGATAGGATGTCTTGTTTGAAATCCGAACAGCTTATGCGTTCTACTACGAACTTCAGAATCTACCAACAATCTTAGTTTTTTCACATGGGTGTTAAATAAAACCTTCATTTCATTTTCGATTATTGCTGTAATTATGAATAATGTACGGTCCAAAAATTCTTTTAGCTGATAAAACTAGTCAAGTTGTGCTCTTAAATCAAAGTGATTATATTAAAAAAATGCTCAATGCCATTTCTAGTGTCCCTCATGTAATAGTGAAACGAGACCCCACCAGGGCTACTGTTAGTGCTTTAAGCCGCCTTAAGAACTCTTCAGCTCCTCCGGACTCCTTTTCAAAAGCTTTCAATCCACACCCCGGCTGCCATGTGCCTGATTTATTTGGTAGATTAAAACTACACAAGGAAGGGTACCCTATTCGTCCTCTTGTATCAGGTTACATTGCCCCCACCCGACCTTTGGAAAAAGCTTTGGCAAGTTATCTCACCAAATTTACAGAGAATTCTTCCTACTCAATAAAAAGCACCACACAAGCTATTGATAGGTTAAAGTTAATTCAGCCACTACCAAATTCCTATTTTTTGGCGTCCCTAGATGTAGTTTCGTTATACACGAATGTACCTATGGAAGCTACATTTCAGTTGATTCAGGCTTTGCTCATTGATTCTGACATTCCTGCCAATGATATTGCTTTCACAATGAATGCTCTTCATCTCATTAAAAAGCGTTCATTTTTCAAATTTCAGAACATATTTTACCAACAAACCGACGGGACAGCCATGGGTTCACCTTTATCCGCAGTCTTAGCGGAAATTCTTCTACAGCATATTGAAAATAAAGTCATACAAGAATTCCCACAAAACCTAGTCTCTATATCCGTTACGTTGATGACATCTTGGTAATTTGGCCATATACCATAAATCAGTTACAGCAGTTTGTCAACGCTATGTCTGCTCAATACCCCTCCATCAAACTCACGATAGAACTTGAAAATAATTTCGTCTTACCTTATCTTGACTTTCAAATTACTCGTACCCCTTCTGACAATTCCCTGTCTTTTGCTGTTTATCGAAAACCTACATCCACACCCACTCTAATTCCGTACAACTCTGCTCACATTTTTCAGCATAAAATTTCTGCTCTGCACTTCCTATTTAGAAGAGCATATTCACATTCTTTTAGCCATTTCGCCAGAGCTCAAGAACTACAATGGATATCATCCCTTGCTAAAAACTATGGTTACCCGGACAACGTTGTTAGGGGAGTGCACAATAAAGTACGTTTTTCTATGTCAACTGCTTTAATTAGTGAGCAGGTGCCTAAAAAGTATGTTGGATCTGTTGATTTTAATCCACATATTGTAAACCTCCTTACCAACATATGTTCTCGTCATAAAATACAATTTGGAATACGATCATGCAATCTATATACCATTATCCGCAATGACCGTGACAAAATTGACAAAGGGAAAAAATGGGGTGTGTATGTTATTCCTATGCTTGACACTATCTGTGGTGAACTAAACAATCATTATGTGGGTTCTACCAAAAGAAATTTGGATTTGAGATTAAATGAACACAGATATGATCTAAAAATGAATCACCAAAGCACCTCTTTTGCAAGAACCATAAGTGCTGGAAATTCCATCCCAGACTGGGACAACGCTAAAATCATAAACACACCTAACTCTGTTCATTCCTTGTTATTTGCAGAAAGCCTCTATATTTCGGCTTATAATACAAGTTGCTGTAATGACTATTATCCTTATGTTTTACCTGAACCTTGGAGCAATCTTGTTGGGAAGGACAGCACAATAGCAATTGCTTCTGTTAAGTGATCATTGGCTAACTATGCCTTTTTTGATTGTCTTGTTATCTGGTATATCATGTGACATTGACATTACCTTTCCCATGATGCATCTACTCCACGTACTTAAGACCAGCATGTAGCCACATGGTGAAATTACATCTGATGAAGGTGTCAATGTGACACCGAAAGTGCTCATGTGTTTTTAAACTGTATATAGATTTCATTTTTTAGCTGAATAAATATCATCGTGCAACAAGACGGATTTCTTTTAATATTAGTATTTATGCACGAATTATAGTGTCAACCGTGTTCTTTCCTTAATGCGTTCTGTCTTGTCTTACCTTTTTCAAGGTTTCAAAACTCTTCATACACATTTTTTCCGTTGTTTCATACAATTGCAATTATCTATGAGAGGTTTCCACGCTTCTTTCCAAAAAGTGATGCATTCATCAAAAATACGTAAAACGCTGTCTTCAAAATTTAATTTTACGAATTACGTATGATAAAGAGATACTTTTTTAAACGTTTCCTTTCGAAGGAAATGCACTGCCTGTAATTTGGTTCCCCAGTGGACAGACAAAAATATCTTTTCTGTAGCGTCATATTTTTATTTCTTCACACATAATGTAAATATATTACAAGCCTGCAAATGTACAAAATCTAACCTTTAGGCAGCAGTAGTACACAAAATTCAAGACGAAAATTCATTTTCAACTTGAATGTAAAGACACCGTGTAAGACATTGTCAGACAAACTATTTTTTACATCTGCTGGTGATGTCTCAGTGTGTCACATTTAACTCACCCACTTTGAACCTTTACGTCATGTAGCCGAGTTTGATTTTCAAAGCCCCAACTCACTTTAGGAATAAGCAGATATTTATTACAGGACGATTTGGGTTAAAAGCGGAGGGATACAGACTAAATTTATCACGTTATGCAAAAGGGAAATCTTTGTTTTTGATGGTATGACGTGCCTTCTTGATTGCTACCCTATCTAAAAGCGTGTTCCATCATTTGTAATAACAATACATTAAAAACATACACCGTCTTTGCTGGATAATTTAATTTTACAAGATGATTGATATTTACATAGTTAAAAATAATAAAAATACTCATTAAAAACCCATAAAAACGTTCAGGTCGACAGTCCTACCCGTCTTCAGATGGAGGAGAGCTATTGCTGCCAGTGTGCTACCATATATACGTCTGGGTATGATGACGTGCAAATTATGGACCAGCGTCGCAAGGGTGTCGTACTGTTGCCATCATTTCATGGCACAATTACAAATCAGGCAAGGTCCATGTGGGGATATGATAAACAGGGTGCAAAAGATATACGGAATATATGTATTTGTTATAGTTTACATATTTAACAAGAAATATTATGTAAGTTCATAGCTGTAATGAGTCGTTTCCAAATCCTGGGTAAATCAATTGGGGAGTTGTCGTTACAGCAGCCATCACCGAAGGCTTCGATGTATAAACTTTCAGTTATATGCAAATAATATACTGATTCGGTGGTATGCAGCAGCTTAATGTTGTTCCAATCTGGTCGGACAGTTCCTTGTGCTACATTTCTGGCGAGCGCAGTATTTCTGTGGTTAGTGGCGAATGTCGTATTTATGTTCCTGCATTCGAGTCTCAAAGCTACGTTTTGCGTAACCCACACAGTTGCTTGCTTGTTCACCGTTGGAAACACCTATTAATTGTATATTATACACACCCCATTTACACAAAATATCAGGTTGTTCTCGGTCTTTTTTGACAAGTGAGAATTTATTTCTGGATCTAATGCCAAAATGAGTGTCATACTTCATACAAGAGCGTGGCAGTACATTAGTATTGCTTGGGTACTGCTCCATTTTAGCAACAAAACGTTTTGCTGATTTTTGGTCTTTGATTAAACATGTAGATCTATCATTAGAGATTCTTCGATAGAGTCAGTTAATCATATATTTAGTATATCCATGTTCGGCAGCTAAATCAAAATTGAAATCTATTTCAGATTTAAGCAAGGTGTCAGCAGACGAATGCGTAAAAGCTCTTCTGATTAAAAGGTTGATGGCTTATAGCTTATGTGGTAATGGATGTGAGGAGATAAATGGGATTAGACTATTGCTAGCAGTAGGTTTTCGATAAACCGAGTAAGATAGATTACATGGTATTGGGTTACGGGTGATTCGGAAGTCCAAGAATGGCAGAGAGTGGTTTAATGCAGTTTCTATCGTGAGCCCGATAGAGCGAAAACCTGATGAAAGTGCGTCGACGGCCTTAACTAAATCATCTTGTGTATGAGGCCAAAATACGAGGACGTCGTCGACGTACCTGATATTCCAATTGGGGGAAGGGGAAACTCATTGAAAACTTTATTCCCAATGTGTTGAATCAGAATTTCTGCAAGTACAGCTGAAAGTGGAGAACCCATGGGTGAGCCCTCCACTTACAAGCAAAGTGGATAAACCAAGTGTGAGCCCTCCAATCTACAAGCAAGTGGAGGGCTCACCCATGCGTTCTCCACTTTCAGCCGTACACGCAGAAATTCTGCTTCAACACATTGAGAACAAAGTTCTCAATCAGTTTTCCCTTCCCCCAGTTTGTATATCAGGTACGTCGACGATATCCTTGTATTTTGGCCTCATACACAAGATGATTTAGTTGAGTCCGCCGACGCGCTTTCATCAGGTTTTCCCTCTATCGGGCTCACGATAGAAACTGAAATAAACCACTCTCTGCCATTCTTGGACTTTCGAATCACCCGTATCCCAATAACATATAATCTATCTTACTCAATTTATCGAAAACCTACTGCTAGCAATAGTCTAATCCCATTTAACTCCTCACACCAATTACCACATAAGCTATCAGCCATCAACGTTTTAATCAGAAGAGCTTTTACGCATTCGTTTGCTGACACCTTGCTTAAATCAGAAATAGATTTCATTTTTGATTTAGCTGCCGAACATGGATATACCAAATACATGATTAACTGACTCTATCGAAGAATCTCTAACGGTAGATCTACATTAGCGAACAAAAGTATTTGGCGAAACACTTTTTCGACCATAATTTTTGTTCTGCTGGACCAAATCGGGTCATATTGGGATATGAGATGTGTTGATTTGTGGGTTACAATGCCGCGTAGTTTGTATTTTGCTCAGAGCGAATTTGTCGTTCGAAATGGGCCATATTCAAGAGTCGCCAATTATTACCCATTTTGTTTGCTGCATGTATTAATGTTTTCTTGTGATTTTTGTGGGTTTTGTGATGTGTAGTGTGATAATAAGTCAATCTTAAGTTTTCAGAAATGGGTAAAAAGGCGGAGATCCCTGTTGGAGCTCGCCAGGCCGCCGTGAACATGATGGAATCCGGAATGCACGTCCCCGACATTGCTAGGGCCCTGAAGATCCGACACCAGTCCATTTCAGCTATCCTGTAACGTTATAAGAAGACTGGGACCGTCGAGAACAGTCCGCGATGTGGAAGGTCTCGTTCCACGACGTTCCGTCAGGATAGACGCATCCTTCGTCGATCTCGTGCTGATCCCACCTTGAATGCTGTGAACATCGCCACCGAATTCCGCTACAGCGACGACCTGAACGTCAGCCGAATGACCATCTCCCGTCGTCTCATTGCTGGTGGATTGAATGGGAGACGCCCAGCCAAGAAACCACTCATCGGAGTCAAGAATCGACGAGCCAGAGTCGCGTTCGCGCGCCGTCATCGAAACTGGATCTCGACGGACTGGAGTAAAGTGCTTTTCACCGACAACAGCAATTTCAACTTGTTCGGAAGTGATGGCATCCGATACGTACGACGTCCGTGTGGCCAGAAATTCAACCCCCAGTTCATTTAGCCGACTGTCAAGCACGGAGGAGGATCGCTCATGGTTTACAGCGCCTTCTCTTGCAATGGAGTGCGCCCCATCATCATGACTGACGGAATAATGACCGGCCAGAGCTACACGAACATGCTCATCAACGATGTCTTCCCATGGGCAAACCAGAACATGCCACCCGGATTGATCATGCAGCAAGACAACAACCCGAAGCACACCTCCAGAGCAGCGAGGGCAGCCTTTCAGCAGCAACAGGTCACACTTCTAGACTGGCCAAGCCAATCTCCAGACCTCAACCCCATCGAATACATGTGGGAGGAGCTGGAGAGACGATGCGAGAAGAAAACCTGCTGGAATAGGGCCCAGAAGTTCGACCAGCTGTCTGCAGAATGGGAGCGAATTCCGCAGGTCACCGTCGAGAAGCTGGTGGATTCGATTCCGGCCCGTTGTGCAGCTGTTGTTAAGTCTCGTGGTTATCCCACTAAGTATTAGTTATTGTTTTGCCGTTTTCTTGTACTTGTTTTCTGTTGTCGTTGCATTAAATGAATGTGATTCACATTCATTTAATGCAACGATAACAGAAAAGATTGTATGATCTTTGCGATTAAGCTCGGTACCTGATCTGTGTTATAGTTTCCGATCCATCTGCCTATGGGGCATGTTTACAACTGAATACCACATATCATATCCCAAAATGACACGATTTGGTCAAGCAAAAAAAATTATGGTCGAAAAAGTGTTTCGCCACTTACTTTTGTTCGCAACTGTACATGTTTGATGAAAGACCAAAAATCAGCAAAACGTTTTGTTGGTGCAATGGAGCAGTACCTAAGCATTACTAATGTAGTGACACGCACTTGTATGAAGTATGATACTCATTATGGCCTTAGATCCAGAAAAATATTCTCACTTGTCAAAAAAGACCGATAACAAGCTGCTATTTTGTGTAAATGGGATGTGTATAATATACTATTAATAGATGTTTCCAATGTTGAAACAGCCAAGCAACTATGTGGGTTCTACAAAACGTAGCTTTGAAACTCGAATGCAGGAATATAAATACGACATTCGCGTTAAACACAGAAATACATCGCTCGCCAGAAATGTAGCACAAGGAACTGTCCAACCAGATTGGAACACCATTAAGCTGCTACATATTCCCACATCAGTATATTCGTTGCATATAACTGAAAGTTTATACATCGAAAACTTCGGGGACGGCTGCTGTAATGACAACTCCCCAATTGACTTACCTAGGATTTGGAAACGACTCATAACAGCTATGAACTTACATAATATTTCTTGTTAAATATGTGAACTATAACAAATACATATATTTCGTATATTTTTGCACCCTGTTTATTATATCCACACATGGACCTTGCCTGATTTGTAACTGTGCCATGAAATGATGGCAACAGTACGACACCCTTGCGACGCTGGTCCATATCTGGCACGTCATCATACCCAGACGTATATATGGTAGCACACTGGCAGCAATAGCTCTCCTCCATCTGAAGACGGGTACGACTGTCGACCCGAAAGTGCTTATGGGTTTTTAATCTTTTTCTAATCTTTTTAACTATGTAAATATCCATCATCTTTTAAAATTAAACTATCGTGCAAAGACGGTGTATTTTTTAATGTAATGTATGTGCACGGGAATTTCATTAGTACTATAGTACTAATAAAAGGATGACTTCGCACAACTCGTCAAATGAAATGAGAAAACTCACCGTCTATGTACGATATTTAATTAAAATACGAAAGATATTTATAATTAAAATATCCCAAAATACTTTCGGGGTAACATTTACCCCATCATCAGGTAGAACAGAGGCAATGTAGTACTCCTTTATATATTAGTGCAACAATGCATTATGGGTATAAGTCAAACGTCGCATGGGTCGTGACCGTTGCCATTATAACAGTGTGAAGAGTATAATTTCACAAGTTATTAGTTTAGCATATCAAAACAAGGACGCATTATAAATACAAAGTTATGATCAATTTATATATTCTTTTTTTTTTTTTTTTTTTTGATTGGAGGTTTAACGACCACCGTGAGACACTCAAATGGGCTATAAGCAGTCGCCCGTCCCTAATTTAAGGGTCACTGGTTCCAGGGAAGGGAGAGAGCCAGTGCCGTAAGATAAACACAACATCCATGCCTGACCGGGATTTGAACCCGGACCCCTTTAGGACGAATGATCAGAGGCCATCGCTTAGACCACTGCGCCACCGGGGCGGCTTATATATTCTTGGAATTTGTAAATATATATTACTATAATTTAAAGTTCAGATTTGTAATACATTCTTTTCAAATTCTTGATATTTCCACAGGCAAGTAGTCATTGCAGCATTTATCCCCTAAAGCTTCGATGTACATACTTTCAGCCGCCCCGGTGGCGCAGTGGTCTAAGGCACTGGCCTCTGATCATTCGTCCGTAAGGGGTCCGGGTTCGAATCCCGGTCAGGCATGGATGTTGTGTTTGTCTTACGGCACTGGCTCTCTCCTTCCCTGGAACCAGTGACCCTAAATTAGGGACGGGCGACTGCTTATAGCCCATTGAGTTGCTCACGGTGGTCGTTAAACCTCCAATCCAAAACCAAACCAAACCATACATACTTTCAACAAAATGCAACGAATGTATATATGCTGGAGTGTCCAGTAGTCTGATGTTTTCCCAGTCTGGTTGTAGAATGCCGTTTACCACATTCCTTGATAAAGCTGTCTTATTGCTGTTGGTTCGGATATCGTATTTGTGTTGCTGGATACGGATACCCAAACTTCTTCTTGTCGAGCCCACGTAGTTGTTAACATGTTCTCCTGTTGATGGGTCCAGCAGTGGAATGTTATACACACCCCCCATTTGTTCATAACATCTGTTTTTGCTCGATCCTTTTTAACTGATGATAGGAGGTTCTTCGAGCGGGTGCCAAATTGTATATTGTGTTTTGAACAGATACGAGATAGTGTGTTAGTGATATGGGGGTGCTGGTCCAACGCTCCTACGAATCGTTTATTAGGCTTTGTATCTGGCTTCAGATTAATAGTTCGTTCACTTGATATTCTAGTGTATAATGTATTAATCATCATCCTGGGGTATCCATGTTTATACGCTAATTTAAAAATGAACTGTATCTCAGACTGGAAATGATTATCATTTGAAGAATGTGTGAAGGCTCTTCTAAAAAGGAAATTGATAGCAGAAATTTTTTGTGGAGTTGGATGGGAAGAGTTAAACGGGATAAGGCTGGTACAATCAGTAAGCTTTCGATAGACACAAAAGGACAGTGAGTTAGTATTTGAATCACAAAATAAACGAAAATCCAAAAAAGGCAGAGAGAAATTAGATTCAAGTTCTATCGTGAACCCGATAGAAGGAAATACTGACGATAGTGCGTCGGCGAATTGTTTTAAATCATCCTTAGAGTGAGGCCAGAACACAAGGATGTCGTCGACGTACCTAAGGTATAAACCGGAAACTAAAGAAAACTTTGTTCTCGATGTATTTTCATAAATAAAGTCCACTCTAATATGTATAGTTGGATTACATGTTGGATTACATGCTTTCGAGTAAATAGTCTTACCCAGGATAATTATTCGCAATAAATAATTCAACACATGAGGAAATACGGAAATCTGATAGTAGTCTCAGCATGTGCTTCCTGGTAAGGGCACTAGAAGCCCACTAGCTGCAAAATTAAGAACTTGCAAAATTGTGAAGTATTGCAAACAGCAGAAAACTTCCAATTTTTTTTTTGATTGGAGGTTTAACGGCCACCGTGAGCAACTCAATGGGCTATAAGCAGTCGCCTGTGCCTAATTTAGGGTCACTGGTTCCAGGGAAGGGAGAGATCCAGTGCCGTAAGACAAACACAACATCCATGCCTTACCGGAATTTAAACCCGGGCCCCTTTCGGACGAATAATAAGAGGCCATCGCTTAGACCACTACGCCACCGGGGCGGCGAAACTTCCAATTATCAAGTTGTACTACGGTACACATGACATACAGAATCGTTGTTAAAATATCAGGACTCTGTCGACGCTGGGGGCTTGGAAATCGCTTTAAAGGATCAACTGGAAGACGCGATTAGAGGCGAAGTCATACCATGTACACTTACGGACAATAAAATGTGCGCACCTGGAGGAAAACATGCTACAATCTCGAAACTTTGCAAATAGCTACAGTGCGTGCTGCTATGCAAATGCTCTACGTTTGGTGCAAGTGCGCAAGACCGTGCACCCTGTGGTGGCGCTGCAAGCACGAACGGGCAGCCTTATAAACCGTCGTGTAATCGATGCCCCATGAAAGCGGAAAGCACCAGCCGACGCATGCAAGAATACAGAGTGACAAGAATGCCGGGTAGACGTAAGACACGTCGATTTACGCAACTTACAGACATTGAGAGAGGCCTGATCCTCGGGCTGAAGTCCGCAGGGTAGTCGGTGCTCTGTATAGACCGGCAAGTGGATCGTTCTGACCATACCGTCCGACTGTTTTGGGCGTAATGGACACGTGATGGCACTACCACAAGGCGGAGCGGTTTCGGAACGATAAGGAGGACCACCGTAGAAATGATCGACGGATCGTGCGCCAGGCACGAATGGACCCCATGGGGATCGAGTCCACTATACAGGCAGAATTAGCGGCTCCTGTGTGCTGAAGAACCATTTCCCGACCCCTCGCGCAAACGAATCATCGATTCCAGTGCGCCTAAGGTGTGCTACCATTAACACCGGAACATCGCAAACTCCGCGTGCAGTGGTGCCAGGCCAGAGCGATATGGAACGCCACAGACTGGCGACGTGTGGTGTTTAGCAGTGAGTGCCGCTTCGTTTTCGGGACAAATGATCATCATACCCGGGTGTGGAGGTCCCCGGGTCAACGCCACAATCCCAACCTCGCTTTTAAGCGCCACACCTTCCCCAATGCAGGCATTATGGTCTGGAGAGCCAATGAATCCTACGGCCGCATGTGCTCCCATTGGTGGCCGGTATTCCAGGTGCGCTATACAAGCAGGATGATGCCGGTCCGCGCTCACGGACCATTTCCCGACCCCTCGCGGAAACGAATCTGCAATCTCAGTGCACCTTACGTGTGCTGCCATTAACACCGGAACATCGCAAACTCCGCGTGCTGTGGTGCCAGGTCAGAACGATGCGGAACGCCACAGACTGGCAACGTGTGGTGTTTACCGGTGAGTGCCGCTTCCTTTTCGGGACACATGATCATCATGCCCGAGTGTGGAAGTCCTCGGGTCAACGGCAGAATCCCAACCTCGCTTTTGAGCGCCACACCTTCCCCAATGCAGGCATTATGGGCTGGGGAGCCAATGAATCCTACGGCCGCATGTGCTCCCATTGCTGGCCGGGATTCCAGGTGCGCTATATAAGCAGGATAATGCCGCTCCGCATTCAGCTCGTGTTGCGCAGGAATGCCTATGCCATGTCCAGACATTTCCATGGCCTGCTCGCTCCCCGGACATGTCCCTTACGAGCATGTGTGGGATCAGTTAAAATGTCGGCTACCGCCGTGCCGCGCTATCCAGGTTTTGAAGCACACTGTCCAACACGTGTGGGCTAGTCTACCGCAGGACAACATCAGGCGTCTGTTCGCCTCCATGCCGGTCCGTATTGCAGCATGTATCACCGTAAGAGGCGATGCGACGTGCTATTGAAGATGACAGGACTGCGTGCCACAGATCACTCTGTAATTGTCCTACAGCTCTGTTTTTGCCATCATGCGTATCATTCATCTGTATCATTACGCTCGTAAAATTTCAATTCAATCGGATGCTTCCTTCTTGGTACGAATATTTCATTGTGCATGAGTGTATATATCATCATCATCATTGTCAACCATTATCAAACGACTGCTGAATGAAAGTCTCCCCACGTTTCTTCCACAACGGTCTGTCTTGTGCCTGTCTCAACCATGTTACTCCCGCATACCTTCGAATTTCGTCCACCCATCTCCCATGGGGTCTTCTTCTACGTCTTTTCCTTTTCCTTGGAATCCAGTCTTAAATTTCGGTTGTCCATCGATGGTCTGTCCTTCTGGCAATATGTGCAGCCCATTGCTCGTTCTTGACAGACGTTGTGTTGGTGGCTCCTACATTTTATGCATTCTAGTGTGATATATGTAGTACCAATCGCACCAGTTAAGCTCCTCGCCTATTTAAAGGTACTGTGTATGTTTTGAGATACTTTCCTTACGATTTCGTCCTTGTATATATTCATATTCCTCCGTTTCCATATCGTTAGCTCGTTTTTTTACGTTTGGAAGCTGTGAACATGGCGGGTTCCGGTCTATCCTTATCATCTCTGGGCGTGGCGAATGCACGTCACGTTCTACTTGTCAGGTCCATGGAAGCTGACATACTCTCGTCCTCAGATGTGTCTAGTCAGATGCCTTCCCATCTTCCTGGTACTCTTGCTACGGTTCCTTCCCTGGACTTGGCTGCGCCTTCTACCTCTGTCTCTGCCTCGGTGCCCTGTCTGGGTAGTGCTGCGCCTACTTCCTTGCCTTGTGCCTCTGAAACCTGAAACGGTGCCCACCCAGGGTACTACTGCATTGCCTTCTGCTTCTGTCTCGGTGCCTTCCCTGGGTACTGCTGCGACTACAGCCTTGCCTTGTGCCTCTGCTCCTCTTCCCTCACTGCCTTCTGTGCCAGCAGGCTCTACACAGACTTCATTTCCGAGGATGTCGTTTGCCCCTACAGTTCAGCGAGGCGCTGCTTCTACGTCAGCTTCTTTTCAACCTGATGGTCTCTTGAAATCAATACATATTATTCAGGTATCCAACCACAAGTTGAAGGTACCGATTGGTGAACATTCGCAGATTTGTCGTGAGTAACATGCTCTGTTGGATAAAGGTGTACTCTTTCATGCCTTACCGAATACTCCATTTACACGCTACATGGAGGCCCTCTCTGGTCATGTGTCGTCCGCATTTATTGCGGAAATTTTTCGTGCCCCTCTGCGTGTCCAGCGCAAAGGGGCACGAAAAATTTCCAGCGCAAAGAGGATGCTGATTTTGTTCTTGCACACGGACTTTCGATTGGAACACATTATCTCATCCCTTCGCTTCTTTCCAGGCGTCCAGTGAACATTGCGTTCTATCCTGTTCCACAGGAAGTACCTGATACTGCGCTTCCTCTATTTGTCAATCATGTTTTTTAAATTGTTGGCAAGGTCTGTCGCCTTCCTGACGCTCCACGCGGAACTCGATTTGCACATGGTACAGGACTTCGCCGTTAATTGTTGGTTGTCTTTCCCACTGAGAACGCCTTGGCGGATTGCCCGACAGAGGCTACTGTAGAGATCGGCTCATGTGCTTACAGTTTCAAGATTTTCACCACTCACTATTGTACTCACTATCTTACACAGGATCACACTACGGCCTCTTGTGTACGCATGCGCCGTGGTCTTTCTCCCAGCTCGCATCCCAATGCCGATCACTTGGGTCCTTCTACCATCGCATCATCCACTGGTTTGTCTATCGCCACCTCTCTATTTCTCCGTCTGAAGCACATTCCAGTCCGAGACAGTGATCACTTTCCTCCTCTTCAGCACCGTACGGTAGTGCATCCTCCTTCTGGGTTAGCAGAGATGTCTCCCACTACAGATGTGTCTACGGCAGAGTGTTCCGACTCGGATGCGTCGAGTGGTGCTTTGGCACGCCAGCCGCATGGGCCTCCTACTTGTCTCTCGCATATTGGATATCCATCTACGAACTTGTCTACTGTTTCCCTGCTACCGCACATTCCTGCTGGTGTTTTTATTTTTTTTTTATTCTAGTGTCCACCGATGCTGATCGGATACAAACTGATTCCTCGGTGCAACCTGTTTCTTCGGACCGGAATCTCCACAGGCTCTGTGAAACAGAAAAAGGTAAAACATCTTACTATTGCTCCTTCTTTGGCCTTATCTTATGTTCCCGATGGTTCCCGTTCAGCTATTTCTCCGCCTGATGACAATTCGAATAGTATACATTCCTTACCTGCTACTGTCAATCCTCTCTCTGATGATGAGGTTGCACAGGCCTTTGATATATTTCCTTCGGTTCCTATACCTCTGTCCAGAGAGCAAATCTTACGCCTCTTACAAACTGCTCGAACGTTTGTTTGTGCTGAAGAATTTCTCCAATCACCTGATCTTGACCTGCGTGCAGCGGTGACGCAATTTGAAGCTTACTTTTCATTTTTTCAAATCATTGTGTGTCACAGATCTTAAGTACCAGGTTTTCATGAGACCTTACACTCGCCGGCTCGCCTCCTGGCAGGACCTCGCTGAGCAACTTCTTTTTGCTTCCTCACCACCTCACGCAGATGATTTTTATTTTTCTTCCCCACACACCGATTACTGTGAGTTCCCTCCGGCATCGTTTTCCACCTTGTGGTTACCGGATCCCCAGGATTTCACGTCTTCCTAAATGTTACACAAATTTTATCATGTTCCTTGTGTTGCTTCATGCCGTATGGTGTGCCCTTATGATTTTTCTCACTTGTGTGAGTAATTCTTTTTGTACTCTGTTAAATACGATGTCCTTTCGCAGTGGTCTTGCGCTTCTTATATTTGATCTCGAGTTTATATTACATTGTGGATATCCCTGTACTTCCTCATTTATGTTTTCTTTACCTCAAATCTCACTGATATCTCCTATGTTTGTAATTCAATTATCGCCATAAAATTGGTACCACTGGTGCTCATAATTACCAAAACCAAAACTATTGAAATTTCATGGATTTTACTCTGACCATGATGTCTTCTACTCTTGTCATTTTCCTGATTCACGAGTTTTTGTTCTCATCTCTCCTGATCACACCAAGCATGCACCTCTCCATGCCTTTTTGAGTTGTCTGAAGTCTTTGTATGTCTCTTTTAAGTTAAGGTTCACCTCTCTGCACCATAGGCAAACATTGGAAAGATGAATTGTTCAAACACTTTTCTTTTAAGATATAATGGCATGTTGCTCTTGAAAATTATACTGTTTCCTCCAAAAGCTCTACAGGTAAGTTTTATACGCCGATTAATTCCATATATATAAATCGTCCCACCTCTCTCTTTCTCTACACCCACGCGCGTGGAAATGTTGGGTTATTAGAGGATACAGCACCAATAAAAATTGGAAAGGGAGTGAGGCAAGGTGGCATCATATCTATCAAATTATTTAATGCCACATTGAAAATGTCTTTCAGTCATTTAACTGGGAAAACAAAAGAATAAATATTAATGCAAGTTATTTAGGTCACCTTCGTTTTGCTGATGACATAATCATTTTTGCAACTGCACTTTCAGAACTGAAGAGTATGATCCAGGAATTTGATGGCAAGAGTAAAGAAGTGGGATTAAAAATGATCTTTCAGGAAACAAAACTGATGTGCATTACTTTTACAAGGAATCAAGATTTATCGATTGATGAGGAAAAGCTGGAGATAACTGATAACTACATTTACCTTGGGCAGCAGATATCAAATGAGGGTCACGTTGATGAAGAAGTTAATCCACGTATAAAACTTGGTTGGGGGGCTTTTGGAAGAAAAAGTACGATTTTTTAGAGCTATATGTCATTATGTCGCAAAAGAAAAGTGTTTCATGAATGAATTCTTCCAATGTATACGTACAGAGCAGACACGTGGACCTTAACTAAAAAAGACATACAAAACCACAAGAAAACTGCAAGAAGCGTGGCGAGATGCATGCTTAGTGCAACCACGACGGATAAGAAGAACTTATGGATAGGGAAAATGACAAGGGTGGAAGAAATCATGATCAGAACAAAATCTCTTAAATGGCAATGGGCTGGACATGTTGCCAGAAGAACGGATCACCGACAAATCACCGAAATCCTAAGACAGGTAAAGACCCAGAAGTCCTCATGGGATATAGGCGGATGAAATTAGAAGGAGTGACATGGAGGAGGCTGGCGCAAGACAGATTGTTGTGGGAGAACTTTAGGGAGACTTTCATCCAGCAGTGGATTCATAATGGTTGACAATGACAATATACACTGAATAGCAATTGAATTAGAGACAGCTAGCGTTATGCAAATGTGGCGCTGTAGACGGTCCTGTAAACGGAAACGACATGACGTATGCAGCGATCCGACAATATAAGGAGTGATGCGACCGGAATCAGTAAGAGTCGGACGCAGTATGCGTAAGACGAAGGATCTAAGGGCATTTGATCGTGTGTAAATTGTCGGGCCTGACGATTGGGTCACTCCAGCTCGGAAGATGTGCAGGCACTGGGATTTTCACGAGCCACTGTGTCACGGGTGCACCGTGACACAGGGGCTGTGTCACGGTGCACCCGTGACACAGTGATGAGTCGAGATTCACGTTGGTACATGCGGATGGCAGGATACGAGTACGGTCAAAACCACATGACGCGATGGATCCTTCTTGCCAGCAGAGTAGTCTTCGAGCTGGTAGGGGTGGCACTCACTTCTGGACACTGTTTACGTGGACTGCAATGGGACCCCTGGTACGTGTGATATCGTCCCTCACAGGTCAACGTTACCGGGATATCCTGGACGTTTATTTGCTCCCGTTTGTTGATCTTCAACATCCCACTGGGGACCTCATCCTACAACAAGACAATGCACCATGCCATCGCTTCCGAATTGTATCCGAATGGTTGGATGAAAACTCCACCGACGTGACCTCGCTTCCTTGGCCAGCTAGGTCACCTGACCGCAATCCTACCGAGCACATCTGGGATGCCATCGAGAGAGATGTTAGAGGTTCTAACCGCCCCTTCATCAAATCTTCGTGAACTGTGGGAGGTTGTTCAGGGGTCGTGGATGCATATCGCTTCCCAACGCTTCCAGTGTCATATATATATATATATATATATATATCCCACACTCACCAACCAGCTTGGCCAGCGTGGTGAGTTATGGTCAAACCCTTCCGAAATGACTCCACAACTTAAATCTTGGCCCTCAGTCTCCGGCAGCTGGAATGTACCTGGCCAAAGCAGCGGCCAGTGCGATATGAAGGCAGAGGGTGCTGAGAATCCTCGGGGGACCGCACTAGGCTCCCATCTGATGCTGACTTTGGCTACGTATAATGGACGTTCCCTTTCTTCTGATTCCAGGCTTCGTGAATTTGAAGAGGAACTATAAAGGATCAAGTGGGACATCGTCGGGCTAAGTGAGGTAAGGAGAAAACGAGAAGATCTCATTGAACTGAAAAGTGGACATCTCTTCTACTATCGTGGGACAAATATTGGCAGAACAAGTGGTGTTGGATTTATAATAAACAAGAAACTGAAGGATAAAGTTGTAGAGTTGAACGTTCCTCTGACAGAGCTGCACGACTCGTTATCCAACTCTCTAGAAGATACAAGGCTCAGATTACTCAAACTTATGCACCCACCACAAGTCATCCGGAAGAAGAAATTGAATAATTTTATGAGGAAATTCGTCATCTAAATAAAAAAGGTAAGCAGCACTTGAAGATAATTATGGGAAATTTCAATGCAAAAATAGGGCAACGGGAACAGAAACCAGCGTGGAACAACGGTCGTAGAGTTTGCAGAAGCAGAAGGGTTTTTAATCTTGAACTTCTTTTTCAAGAAAAAGCAACACAGGAATGGATATGGAGACATCTAAGTAGGACGACAAGTAAAATTGATTTTATTATGTGTAACAAAAATTTCGTCATAGAAAACTGCAGTGTGCTAAACAAGTTCAACACAGGTAGTGACCATTGATTGATGAGATGTAAGATGCACCTAAACACTAAACTCGAACGTGGCAAGCTCATAAGACAAACAAAATGTATTGACATAACCAACCTTATAAAACACCATATTATATTCAAGTTAGAACTGAAGAACAGATTCTCTGCTTTAGAAGGCCTAACATCGGAAGAAGTAGATATTTCTGAGGTTAACAGAAAAGTAACAAGAGCTCTTATGGAAACAGCAACAAAATTAGCTGGCTCTAAGAACAAGTTGCATGTGAACAAATTATCAGGAAAAACCAAAATGTTTATGCAAAAAAGAAGAGAGATGAGAACAACTAAAGAAGATGTGACTTCCAAATTGGAATATATAGAGCTATGCAAGACATCACGCAAAACTATCACTGAAGACGTAAAGAAATTCAACTGTGAACTAGTGAGGAAAGCAATTAAAAACCACCATAGCCTAAAGATAGCAAAGGGACATCTCAGTAAGGGAAGATAACAGATTGTGGCACTGAGAAAAGAAGATGGTTCTGTAACAAGAAATAGAGGCGAAAGTTTGACAAGAGTGAAAGATATCTACTCCAAATTATATGAAAGGGATGATACATGTACTCCAGACATCATGAAAGGTACCAGTACCAGAGTTCTTCCAGTCCTCCCAGCAGAGGTTACACATGCAATCAAGAACATGAAGCGAGGAAAAGCTCCAGGAGAAGATGGAATTACTGTAGACATCATACAAGAAGCAAGTGGAGAAATCGAAACCGTACTCGCCCAAATTTTCACTCGATGCCTTAATGAAAGGAAGATTCCTGAGGACTGGAACAATGCTACCATGATCCTGCTACATAAAAAAGGTGGCATTGTGGATCTCAGGAACTACAGACCTATCAGCCTCCTATCAGTGGTTTATAAAATCTTCACTGAAGTTCTTTCACACCGTTTGAAGGTAACACTGGACATAACTCAACCGAGAGAACAAGTTGGATTAAGGAGTGGCTACAGCACAATAGATCATATCCTCGTACTGAGAGAACTAATTGATAGAGCGAGGGAATATGAACTTCCATTGTACATGGCTTTTATCGATTATGAAAAAGCCTTTGATTTGGTGAAACCATCAGCAGTTACAATGGCTTTGAAATCCTGCGGTATTAAAGATGCATACATTAATATTATTAATAACATCTATGAAAATGAAAATGGAAAGATTCGGCTGTTTGAAAATACAATACACATAAAAATTGGAAAGGGAGTGAGACAAGATGACACCATATCTTCGAAGCTCCTTAATGCCACATTGCAAAATGTCTTTCAATCACTGAACTGGGAAAATTAAGGGATAAAGTTTAATGGAGATTATCTAACCCTCATTCGTTTTGCTGAAGACGTAGTTATTTTTGCAACTACCCTATCAGAGCTGCAGAGTATGATCCAGAAACTTGCTGACAAGAGTTAAGAAGTGGGATTAAAAATCAACTTTCAGAAGACAAAAGTGATGTTCAATGCTTTTACAAAAAATGAAGATTTATCGATTGATGGAGAAAAGCTGGAGATACCAGATACGTACGTTTATCTCGGACAACAGATTTCAAGTGAGGGTCACATTGATGAAGAAATCAATCGGCATACAAAACTTGCCTGGAGAGCTTTTGGAAGAAACAGCAGAATTTTCAAGAGCAATATTCCATTATGTCTTAAAAGAAAAGTGTTTGATCAATGCATCCTTCCAGTGTTTACGTATGGTGCAGAGACGTGGACCTTAACTAAAAGAGACATACAAAGTCTGCAGATAACTCAAAGCAGCACGGAGAGGTGCATGCTTGGTGTGACCAGGAGAGATAAGAAGAGGAACTCATGGATCCGAAAAATGAAAAGAGTGTAAAACATCATGATCAGAGTTAAATCCCTGAAATGGCAATGGGCTAGACATACTGCCAGAAGGACAGACCGTCGATGGACAGCCAAAATTTTAGATTGGATTCCAAGTGACAGGAAAAGACCCAGAAGAAGACCTCATGGGAGATGGGTGGATGAAATTTGAAAGTATGTGGGAGTAACAGGAAGGAGACTGGCACAAGACAGACCGTTGTGGAAAAAACATAGGGAGACCTTCGTTCAGCAGTGGATTGATAATGGTTGACAATGATGATGATGATGATTATATATATTTATATATATACTGTATATAAATATATACTGATCCATACGTAAGCACTGGCAGGATGGATTAATGAAATACTTTCCTTTTAAGACCTAATGGCATATTGCTCTTAAAATATGTAATGCTTCTTCCAAAAGCTCTCCATCCAAGTTTTATACGGCGATTAATTTCTTCATCAATGTGGCCCTCACTTGATATCTGCTGCCCAAAGTAAATGTAAGTATCGGTTTTCTCAATCTTTTCTCCATCAGTCGATAAATCTTCGTTTCTTTTAAAAGTATTGTATATCCCTTTTGTCTTCTGAATGTTAATTTTTAATCCCACTTTTTAGCACGTCTTTTGTAAAAAAAAGATCGGCTTATGTTACGGGTTTGTCCGTTTGTCCGTCCGTCTGTACTCACGATATCTCTGCAACTATTAGTCCAATTTGAAAAAAATCTTTTTGCATTGGGAAGCTTATATGATGAGAATGGTGATCCTTTATTTCGCTTTCTTTTTTACGATCTGCAATTTTGCCGCTAGAGCGGGTAAACGCAGACGAGGGCGAATTCAAAAATACCTTTTATTCCACATATTTGCTTCTAAACATCCGATTGAAAAAATTGTTTTATCTTCCGATTCCATTTATGTCCAAGAGTGTTTTAGATATAGTTACTTTTTCAAATGCGCATGGATTTTCTGATAGGGGACGTAAAAGTAAATTACATTTTTCCCGATAACTCTTCTTCTAAAACTCCGATTTGAAAAATGTTTTCTTCAGCGGATACACCTCCTGATGGAAAATATTTTGCATATAATTTCAAATTTTGGTAAAGAATATTTTGGCCACCAGGGGGCGTAAGGGTTAATTTTTGCTTCCGATGTACTTGCCAAAAAATCTGAGCTTCTAAAATATCGACTGAAAAAATTCTTTCGCGGACTGATGCCACTGGCATCGATAAAACTTTTCGGAATATTTTCTTCTAAAAATATTCCACAGTTTCTCCGCAAAGGGGCGTAAATGTATATCTTATTATTCTCAATATACACTGACGGAAAAAAAATCACAACACCACGAAAAAATAGTTGTAGAGGAATAAAATGGCGACAATACATTTGTATAGGTAACATATTTAATCGATTAAGGTTTCAAGATCACAGCTTATTGTAAGCGCGAGAAGAGCCATTTTAAATGTGAAATGCTGGTACATTAATAACCGGTGTAACCGCCAGAATGTTGAATGCAAGCATGCAAACGTTCATGCATTGTGTCGTACAGGTGCTGGATGTCAGTTTGTGGGATGGAGTTCCATGCCTGTTGCACTTGGTCGGTCAATACAGGGATGGTTAATGCTGGTTGGGGTGACGCTGGAGTTGTCGTCCAATGATGTCCCTTAAGTGCGCGATTGGAGAAAGATCTGGTGATCTAGCAGGCCACGGCAACATGTCGACACTCTGTACAGCATGTTGGGTTACAACAGCAGTATGCGGGCGAGTGTTATACTGTTGGTAAACACCTCCTGGAATGCTGTTCATGAATGGCAACACAACAGGCTGAATCACAAGACCGACGTACAACTGTGCCGTCAGGGTGCGTGGGATAATAACGAGAGTTCTCCTGCTGTCATAGGAAATTGCTCCCCAGATCATAACTCCAGGTGAGGGTCCAGCGTGTCTCGGCCGCAGACAGGTTGGTTGCAGGCACTCACCTGGCCTTCTTCTAACCAACACACGGCCATCACTGGCACCCAGGCAGAACCGTCTTTCATCAGAAAATATAACAGATCTCCACTCCGTTCTCCAATGAGCTCTAGCTTGACACCACTGACGTCGCAAACGGCAGTGGTTTGGAGTAAGTGGAATGCACGCTACAGGACGTCTGGCTCGGAGCTGTCCTTCAAGTAACCGATTTGTAACAGTTCGTTGTGTCACTGTGGTGGCAACTGCAGCTCGAATTGCTGCCGCACACGCAGTACGATGAGCCACGGCCATACGCCATACACGGCGGTCTTCCCTCTCAGTAGTGCCACGTGGCCGGCTGGAACCCGGTCTTCTTGAGGCAGTACCTTCCCTTGACCACCGCTGCCAACAATCATGCACAGTGGCTACATTCCTGCCAAGTCTTTCTGCAATATTTTTGAAAGAAGATCCACCTTCTCGTAGCCATATTACACGACTTCGTTCAAACTCCGTGAGCTGTTGATAATGGCTTCTTTGTCTTCTTAAAGGCATTCTTGACTAACATCAACACACTACGTCGAATCTCAACGATAACTAACGCTCACGAACGTTACAGCGCGTATTTACAGCAAACCTGCTTTGCATGTTCCGAGAGTCGCTACTAGCGCCACACGTATGCGCCGAGCGTGAAATTCGCATAGACGTCAACTTACAGATGTACTCTCACCGCCTACCAAATGTCGTTTATCTAACACAACCCCTTCTTGGTGTTGGGATTTTTATTTTCCGTCAGTGTATCTACTTCTAGGAGTCCCATTTGAAAAATTCCGTCTTTCTTGGATAGTGTTTTCAGTGTGACATGTTTTTCATATAATTTCAAAATTTTCAAGTAGTTCATAGACTTTCCGCTAGGGGGCGTAGATGTAAATTGCGTTTCCCCTTATATCCCTGCTTCTAAATCTCCGATTTAAAAAATTCTTTCGGCGCCGGATACAGCTCATGATGGGACATCGTTTGCACATAATTTCTAATTTTTGTAAAAAATGGTTTGGCCACCAGGGGGCATAAGCCTTAATTTCCGTTTCTGATGCATTTGCAGCAAAATTTGATCTCCTAAAATCTCTACTGAGAAAAAATTGTTTGTGGAACGATACTACCCACGTCGATAAAATTTTAGGAACATTTTCTTCTTAAAATAATGCATGGTCTCTACGACAGTGGGCGTAAATGTATATCTTATTTTTGTGAATATCTCTGCTTCTACTAATCCGATTTGAAAATATCCTTCTTTGTTGGATAGTGTTTCCGAAGCGAAATGTTTTTCCTATAAAATCAGAAATTTTAAGTAAATCATAGATTTTCCGCTAGAGGGCGCAGAGGTAAATTGCGTTTTCTGCGTTATTTCTGCTCCTAAAGCTCCGATTTGAAGAATTCTTCCTGTATCGCATAGCACAACTGATCAAAAATATTTTTCATGTAATTTCTAATGTTTGGTAAAGAATGGTTTGGCCACCAGGGGGCATAAGTGTTAATTTCTGCAGCAAAATCTGGGCTCCTGAAAACCCGATTAAATTTTTTTTTTTGTCTTGGACCGATACCGTCATATGGGAAAACCTTTTGAGAATACTTACTTCCTAAAATAATGCATGGTTTTCCCACCAGGGGACGTAAAGTCACATGTTATTTTTGTCAATTATTTTTTGTCAATGAAAATATATTTCTGTATTGGAGAGCGTTCCCGGGGCGAAATGTTTCTCATATAAATTCATGTTTTTCTTAACGCACAAGTCTACAACCAGAGGGCGTAAGCTCACGATTTCGTTTACAGCAGTATCTAAGGGATTGAAAACCCGATTGAAAAAACTTCTTTCTTCCGTCAGATACTTTTGTTTTCCATGCCGCTTCCATTGACTTTGAATAGTTTTGATAAATTTAATTTGTGTCAGAACGGATTCAAAGGACGTGCTCATTACACCCGAAAATTCGGTGTCATCTTTCTTGTTGACAGTTGCCAGCAAGTTCTTGGATCATAATATGCATCTCGAAAGGGGTAGTTGCAAGAATATCTAAGTCACCAGCAAAACGAAGGTGATTTAAATAGTTTCCATTAAGCTTAATTCTTTTGTTTTCCCAGTTGAATGATAAAAATATATTTTGCAATGTGGAATTAAAGAGTCTGGGAGATATGGTGTCACCTCGTCTCACTCCCTTTGCAATTTTTATTAGTGCTGTATCCTCAAATATCCGAACTTTTGCACTTGCATTTTCATAGATGTTATCAATAATGTTAATGTACGCATCTTCAATACCGCAGGGTTTCAAAGCCATTGTAACTGCTGATGGTTTCACGAAATCGAAGGCCTTTTCATAATCAATAAAAGCCATGCCTAATGAGAGTTCATATTCTCGGGCACTCTAGCCCAAATCTCCTAGCTTCCTATTTCTAAGTGTTGTTAAAGACTTAGGGTCAGACACTCCCTTCCTGAAATCCTCTACATATGATCTGATTTCATATACTCTTGTCCTTTCAAGTAGTTCTCTCAGTACATGGATATGATCCAAAGGGCTGTAGCCACTCCTGTCCAGCTTGTTTTCCTGGTTGAGCCATGTCTAATGTTACTTTCAAGTGATGTGAAAGGACTTTAGTGAAGACTTTATAAACCACTGATAGGAGGCTGATGGGCCTGTAGTTCCCGAGAGCGTCAACCTCACCTTTTTTATGTAGCAGGAGCGTTGTTGCATTGTTCCGATCCTCGGGAATCTTCCCTTCATTGAGACATCTGGTAAAAACTTGGGCGAGCATAGTTTTAATTTCTCGACTTCCTTCTTTTATAAGGTCCATGGTAATTCCATCTTCTCCTGGAGCTTTTCCCCGTTTCATGTTCTTAATTGCATGAGTAACGTCTGCAGGAAGGACTGGAGGGACTTTGGTACTGGTAATTGTCGCAATGTCTCGAATAGATGTATCATCACTTTCATACAGTTTTGAGTAGAAATATTTCACCCTTGTCAAAATTTTGCTTTTATTTCTTGCTACAGTCCCATCTTCTTTTCTATGTGCCATAATATGTTTTCTTCCCTTCCTGAGATATCCCTTTGCTCTCCTCAGGCTTTGGTTGTTTTTAATTGCTTTTCTCACTAGTTCACAATTGAATTTCCTTATTCCGTCTTTATTTGTGCTCATCTCCTTCTCTTTTGCATCAACATTTTTGTTTTTCCTGAAATTTTCTTCATACGTAGCTTGATCTTAGTACCGCCTACTTTTGTTGCTGTTTCCATAAGGGCCTTGGTGAGTTCTCTGTTAACTTCAGAAATATCCACTTCGCCATCTAAAGCAGAGAATCTGTTCCTGAGTTCCAACTTGAAGGTATTATGATGTTTTTTAAGGTTGGTTATGTCAATACATTTTGTTTGTCTTATGTGCTTGCCACGTTCGAGTTTAATGTCGAGGTGCATCTTACATCTCAGCATTCTATGGTAATTACCTGTGTTGAACTTGATTAGCACACTACATACAGTCTTCGATGACGGATTTTTTGTTACACATAATGAAATAAATTTCACTTGGCGTCCCGTTTGGACGTCTCCATGTCCATTTCCTCTGTGGCTCTTTCTTAAAGGAGTTCATGATGAAAAACCCTTCTGCTCCTGCAAAATCTATGAGAGTAATTCCACGTTGATTTCTGTTCCCGTAGCCGAATTTACCAACCGAAGTTTCATTCCGTTGCTGTCGCACTATTTTTGCATTGAAATCTGCCATAATGATCTTCAAGTGCTAAGTGCTTTTTTCTCTTGTTATTTAGATTCCGAATATCCTCATAAAATTCTTCAATTTCTTTTTCAGGGTGACTTGTGGTGGGTTCATAAGCTTGAATAATCTGAGCCTAGTATCTTCTTGAGAGATAGATAACGAGTCGCGCAGCCCTGTCCGAGGAGCTTTCAAATACAACTTCCCTTCAAATATTTGTTTATTATAAGTCCAAAGACACTAGTTCTGCCAGTATCTGTCCCACGATAGTAGAAGAGATGTTCATTTTTCAGTTCATTGTGATCTTCTCCCCTTTTTCTTACCTCACTTAGCTCCACATTGTCCCAGTTGATCTTTTCGAGTTCCTCCTCCAATTCAAGGAGCCTTGAATCAGAAAATGAGGCACGTCCATCGAACGTAGCCAAGGTCAGCATCAGATGGCAGGCGATTCCGATCCTCCGGTGATTCTTAGTACCCTCTTCCTTCATGTCGCACTGGCTGCTGCCTTGGTTAGGTACATTCCTGCTGCCGTTGACTGAAGGCCAAGTTTGAAATTGTGTAAGCATCTTCGGGGGTTTGGCCATAACCCACCACGATGGGCAAGCAAGGATGGTGAGTGTGGGATAGCATTTCCTCAAATATATATACGTATTGACATAAAGAACGTTCAAAATATCAATTATAATCTGCTAAATAGTCTGCCATCTGATGCTGATGCTATATCATTATCATCATTACCATATAGAACAACCTGGAGAGTTTCATAGAGATGGGTTTAAAAAATCTTGTTAAACGTTGGCGTATTTATATCGAGCGTGAGGGGGACTCTCTGTAGAAAAATAAAATATGTGAATTAAAGCCTGAATTTGATACTTTGCCACTGGGATTGTATATAAATATGGAGGTATTACACTCTTAACGCCCTCTGTATATTTTCGCTTTTAAAAAAATCAAGAGATTTGTCATACTGCTGCAGAGGTCCTCTTGAAACAAGGAGTCTCACAGGAACACAAATTTATTTCTTCGTTTAACAAAAATTCTACGATGCACCACATGGCCGTAGATTTCATCATAAAGCATCCAAACCAAAATGCCCAGCTTATGGTCATAAAAGCATCCAAACCAAAATGCCCAGCTTATGGTCATAAAAGCATCCAAACCAAAATGTCCAGCATATGGTCATAAACTTCCTTATGAAACAACCAAATCAAAACTTCCGTCAGATAACAGAGCTGAGCTTTTGAATCATACAATTTATAACGCCCACTCACCTCAATTCAAGACGCATTGACGCAGTCGTAAGTTACGATTTCTTCTTGTAATGACAAACTTATATTCTTTATCTTATAATAGGACATTTTCTCAGGTAAAATAGATCGATAGATAAGAAAATTTCCAAGGAGTTAATTTTTTTTCTGCGCTGTCTCTCACTTCCGGAAGAAGTGCTGTGCGTATCTTTCCATAAATCCTCATCTGCCATCAATGCTTAAAAATGGTTCTCAAGTTTGAATATAAAGATTCAGATTTTATTTTATTCTGTTTGGTTTTTACTTGTATCAAACACTGATATTTAAGTTTGAATTTCCTGCTTTAATTGATATTTTGAACGTTCTTTATGTCAAGCGGGTAATAATGTATTATTTGTTTATTCAATTCTTTTGCTGATTCAATAGCTTTCTTGAACTTTTGACTTTTCTTTCTGTAACTATTATTCATTTTTTTCTTTTGTACACTCACGACTCATAGTATTTCATTTTCGCATGGTTAGCACTCATATTACATCGCTTTCTATTCGTTTTTTATTGCAACCTTTCACAGATTACCTCATTTTTGGTTTCTTCCGTATCGTGTGATGCGTGTAGAATATTGGGTTTTGCTTCAGCTAGGTTTGCAGTTATTTTTAAACATTTCTTAGAAAGCTTTCTATTCTGACATTTATTTTATTTTCCTTTTTGGAGTTCGTTTGCTGCGTTAAAACCGAATGAAAACTTTATTGCGTATTTTTTTCTTCTGGTTTTAATTTTACTTCGATCTTTTGGAATGCGATCAAAAGTTTCAGCGGAATCAAAATCGATTTCTTAATTCCAATACTCACGCTCAAGCGACTGAATGAAAGCAGTTAAGCCTCAGAACCTTTGGGCACAAGATGAGATGAAGAAAACCTTTAAGAAATGATGTAAAGGAAAAGAGTTTAAAGAGTAGATCGACTGTGATGAAAAATCATTACAGAAGGAAAATGATCTGTAAGCACGTCTTTTTTACTGTGGGACTAACGACGCTACTTGGCAGAGATGTAATTTTAGGTCTGTTCATTTTATTCAGTTATATTCCGCTACAGTCATAAAGGTAATGCGTAACATGCTAAGCAATTATTTGCGCCTTTTTTAACTGCGTGTAAAAATAGAAAATTCAAGTTCTAAAACTATGAACTTTTAAGTTCGAAAACAATTTAAGTTCAAGAAAAATATCAATGATTTCTACTTTCTACTGTTAAATGAAAAGATAAAGTAAAACAATCAATCAGCTGAAGAAAAGTAATTGTATTATTCTGAATCAGGGTGTTTAAAAATGTTGTTACCTTTAATGTCAACACATTTAAATACATAAGTTATGCCGTCATTTCATTCACACTTTATTTAAAGCAATGAATTTAATTTTTCTAAAATTAAAAGTAAATGATATCTGTTTTTCATAGGCGGATAAAAGACACTGAGTTTAATTTCGAAGAAAATGCAAATGATTTTCATGCAGATCTCAGTTAGTTAATAAAACATATTATTTTGCATGACAGCTATAATTTCCTTTCATTCAGCATCTATGTCGGATATCGACGCATGTAATTATTTCCTAGTCATCTATGTATGAAGATCGTTTCCTGTTTTTATTCAAGTTCGTTATGGAAATGGTTTGTGCACATCATCATCATCATTGTCAACAATTATCAATTCACTGCTGGACGAAGGTCTCTCCAAGCTTCTTCCACAACGGTGTGTCTTCTGCCAGTTTCCTCAATGTTACTTCCGCATACTTTCGAATTTCAACCACCCATCTTCCACGTGGTCTTCTTCTGGGTCTTTTCCTGCCCCTTGGAATCCAATCTAAAATTCCGACTGTCCATCGATGGTCTGTCCTTCTGGCAGTATGTCCAGCCCATTGCCATTTCAGGGTTTTTACTCTGATCATGATATATTCCACTCCTGTTATGTTTCTGATCCACGAGTTCCTCTTCTTATCTCTCCTGCTTACACCAAGCATGCTCTTCTCCATGCTCCTTAGAGTTGTCTGCAGCCTTTGTATGTCTCTCTTATTATGGGTCCACGTCTCTGCACCATACGTAAGCACTGGAAGAATGCATTGATCAAACACTTTTCTTTTAAGACATAATGGAATATTGCTCTTGAAAATTATGCTGTTTCTTCCAAAGCTCTCAAGGCAAGTTTTATACACCGATTAATTTCTTCATCAATGTGACCCTCACTTGATATCTGCTGTCCAAGACAAACGTACGCATCTGTTACCTCCAGCTTTTCACCATCACTCGATAAATCTTCATTTCTTGTAAAAGCATTGTACATCACTTTTGTCTTCTGAAAGTTCATTTTCAATCCCAACTTCTTTACTCTTGTCAGCAAGTTCCTGGATCATACTCTGCAGCTCTGATGTAGTAGTTGAAAAAATGACTACGTCATAAGCAATATGTGCATGCAAATTGGTACTGCCGAAATATTTTGAACATTTGTGAAGTAATGTATCCTTGACATTTCACCGTACCTTTATCGAGAGTCATGTAATGAAGATTAACAGTAAGCAAACAAACGCTCGAATTAAATAATCTGCAATCTGTTCAGACGGAATATTCAAATAAATTAATTTCGTCGGCTGGAGCAATGGCAGCAGTTCTTCAAACTCTGCGATGAACAACTGAGCGTTATTTGACTATTTTGGTCCTAGATCTTAATCCTGGTACATAGGAATGTATTGCATTCAAGTAAATAATTGATACGTTCCTGCACTCCGTAAATGGCTTTCCCGAAACTCTAACGCCATTTTGATAACCTTCAATCATGCACTAATTTAAAACGTAAACTGATTTTTTATTCTTCAAGGAGTGAATTGATTTGTATTATAAAATTGAACCTTACTGTTCCATTTCTGATTTTTCAGCTCTAAATGTCGTATTGTGTCAGTTTTCAATAACGGGATCATTACTAAAACTTTAATTTCTTGCACTCTGCCAAAATAATATCTAACATTCGAATTTATTTTCTAACATATCATCAGAAATTAAAGAAATCGTGTTTGAATGTTCTTTCAGGTGCCCGCTAATGTAGAAAGTAGTAGCTTTTGTGATTGCGTTTTGTGAACACACAAGTTAGTCCGTAACGGAGATCGCACCCCGCCCCTCACTCCGGAGTACGTTGCTCTTCCAACTAAGCTGCACGGACGGAATTTATCGCAGCAGATTTGCCGTCGTGACACGTGCTTTACCTCTGTAGTACGTCACATCATCTCCCTCTTAATGTTTTTTTTAAGCTCGAAGAAAGAATTTTCGTTAATTCTAGACGATGTGTGGAACGAACATCACACATTTTTCGAAGAACCCAACGGAAAATACATCCCTTTTTACCTTCGAGCGTTAGTGTGAAAACAGGAATTTGTCAATGTCATGTATCCTCGTTCCGGAGTGAGTTGCTTTAACCGAATAAGCTACACCGACGGAATGTATCGCTGAAAATTTGTCGTTTTGACACGTGCTTTACCTCTGTATCACAGTTTTCGTACAAAGTTTTATTCATCAGTTTGTTTCACGGTGCATTTCCTTCATATTTGTCAGTATACTGTCACAATAACGATTTCTTCTTTGTACACCAAGGCATATTTCGCTCCATACTCTTACTTCTCTGCATATGACTAATCTATACTCAAACTGGATGAAGATTCACTCGCTAAACTTCCGCTAAATTATGTTTAACCGCCGTTGTAAAGCAGTGATCTAAGCAGAGACTTCTGTCGATTCATCCGATGTAGGTCCCGGTTCGAATCCCAATGATACATTGATGATGTATTTCTCTTAAGGCACTGGCTAGCTTCCATCCCTGAAACCAAAGGCCCGAAATTAGAGACGAGCGTTTGCTTATAGCCCAAAGAATCATTCACAGTGGCGGTTAAACCTCAAAAAAACAAAACAAAACAAAAAATTATGTGTAACATGTCTGTCCTATCACTCAGTGTTCTTCCATACTACCTTACAATGCAGAGTTGATGCATTCTGTTCAATGCAGAAAAATAAAGAAGAGGAGGGAGGGCAAACTAACTGGTCAATTGGTCTCTCATGTACTTACTCAAAACATCTCACAGTGACACCTTACAGCCCTTAGCAACAAATACTAATCTAACATACAATACATAATTTCCTTTGTCTGAAGGTTTGTACATTTGTCCGAGTTTGTTGGAGCCTTCTGGTGCTTGCCTAGTTCAATTGTTCAATCTAGACTTCAAGCAATATAGATTTTTCATTGTTGTAATGTTCATGTTAATTTTTGTAATGTTCTTTGTTTCCCATTTGGAACACATCTGTTCACTTTAACGAAACATATTTTTTTATTTCATGCGATACCCCATATCAAGTTAATATTCTTACAACAATAAAATGTAGCCAATCAACACAGCGCACGCGTGTACCACTTTGTTTTTGTCATAGCAACAAAACAGATTTTTGACAGCTGCTGGTGAGACTCATCCAAATCATTCTGACATGACGTCAGAAATGCGTTATGTAGCACGATTAAAATCCTTTCAGCAGCTCTTTAGAAGCAGGAGAACGTTACGTCAGGAATTTGGGTTCTACTTTGTCGTTCATATACGACATACAACATTTTTCATTTAGAATCCTATCGTATGAGATTTAACTTTAAGATACCTCTTGCGAACCTAAAATGATTATTTTATATTGTCAAATCAGTTTTTTCTCATTTAAGTCAAAACATTCAGTGTTCCAATTCAGTAGGTAACAGTGTGTTATTATTATTTCATGTGTATGCTGAAGAATTATGATTTGGGAACTTTATTTTTCTTTAAAATGTGAAATTATCAGAAAATAACTAAACTTTTTTCGCAGAATATAACAATATATTCTCAGAATATAACAACATAGTAAGTGCACATGCACTTATTCGCCGAGCTAAATGAATTACCGATGGTGAGTCCTAATATTTTATTTTATTTTTACTTTTTGCACGTTGCAATACAGATATCAACAGTTTGTTCTAAGATACTTTGAAACAGACGCCCATTGAAGTCTCAAATAAAGTGCGAAAAAAGTATTTTAAGTATTAATTTAGCAGCATTTTATTTACAACTGGCCACGTATATAACCTACAACGCTGCTGTATTAATGTATAATAATACCGTATTCTTTAATTTATATTGCAAAAGAAATGAAAAAAGAGGAAAAAGAAAAGAAAAAATTGGGGAATGAACGTGTGGTAACATTTTTTTCTAGGGTATTCAATGCGTATGACAAACAGTTCAAAAAAATGTTAACTGCATTACAACGGATACTCCAAGTAATTAAGAAAAAACGGCCACTAAATTACCAGGTAAGTTTTTTTTTTTTTTTTTTGATTGGGGTTTAACGACCACCGTGAGCAACTCAATGGGCTATAAGCAGTCGCCCGTCCCTAATTTAGGGTCACTGGTTCCAGGGAAGGGAGAGAGCCAGTGCCGTAAGACAAACACAACATCCATGCCTCACTGGGATTCGAACCCGGACCCCTTTGGACGAATGATCATAGGCCAACGCCTTAGACCACTGCGCCACCGGGGCGGCCCAGGTAAGTTTGGAGAGATCAAGACCAGTTGCATAACTAACAGTAAATGAATTAGGAAAATTCAACCGCAATGAGCCATTGAAGATCATTTGCTATGTTAATGTGTTACCTGTGGTACATTTAGCACGATATACTCTAGTGTAAGGAAGGGGCGCGCAGGAGCAGGTGTTGGCATTGACTCACACAAAGTCGTTCAGGTTGATTAGATGGGAACCTGTAGAGCAAATCATTGAATGGGCTGATTTCAAAATGCTCGTCCAGGTATTGTAAATATGTTTCAGAAACTCTTGCACGGTGTCAAAATCCAGGAATGGTCAGCAAGGTCCTCAGATCTGTACACAGTATAACATGTATGGGGCATAGTTGGACAGGATCCTGACATCCATTTCCAACCAGTCCAGGCAACGGATTCTTTGCAAGAACAGGTGCAGGAGGCACCGTAGATTGTGCCGCAACAGGTCACCAGACGTTTCTACGGTTCTGTGCCAAGACGCATTGCTGAATAAAGTGTCAATAGATGCGGTTACAGTTACTGGCGGTCATTATTTTTTAGTTAATTAAATTAGCCATTAAATTTGAAAATTTACTCGTTTTTGTTGTCTCCCATACTGCTCCATCAGTTAGTATCTATTGAATTGTGCCACTCCTTCTGGGTGTTACGTTTTTAATGTTAAAAAGTACATTTGGTAAAAAAACTAGAAGATGAATATCTTCCCGTTGGCACAATTTGTGTTTTCTAAAGCTTCAAGAACACCGTAAAAATTGTATTTTGGAAAACATGAATCAAACAGTGCTTAATCATACGACAATAACTTCATCAATGCATTACGTTTGATTTGATTAATGTACCATAGTCATATTTTTCAAATTTCGGTAGCCATGTTGTGCGTAATTGGAAAGTGAGCGAACTGGAGATTCTATTAAACATAAGAATACAATTCGAATGCTTAAATTATCGCCCTACAAACCACTACCAGTAAATAAATATGACTTATTAATGAGCACACATTAATTAAATGAATGCGATCAAACGGATATAAATAAAGCGACGCTTTGACATTTGTAGCAACTGAACATCGACGATTCTTTGCTTTGAAGAAATGGCGCAACATCAGTTGTATTACATTTAAAAATATAGATGGAGTTTTAATAGAAATATGTTATTCATAAAAACATAACCTTTAGTAATGTACCAAAGAAGTGGAATAAATTGCAGCTGACTCAAAATTCTGTAGTAATGGTGCATCTCTGCAGCTGTAATATTCACTTCACGTACTTGAAACGCATGATCTATAAAGAAGTGGGTTTCAGAGGAATCCTCTTATATCTAATTTACCACTTTAACGATCATAACTTCGAAACGCCCGTATATACAAACGACAACAGCTGCCTGAAACGCCTGTCTCGAGTGAGCCAGGTTTCCTACCCTTAGTTGTTCATTAAATTTGCACGACCAATGAAGGATCAGCACGAGTCCCCGTCAGTTACCATTGTTGTTGCTAAACAAAGAAGTGAAACAACAGACAGTTTCGGGCGTTATGGTATTTAGAGTAATACTAGATTTTAGAGTCATGGTCGTTAAAGGGTTAAGAAATTGCCGCAGTAATTTCCATACGCTGCTTCTCATGTGCAGCAGAACTTCTGGAGAAAATTGCTACGTCTTTCTTACGCTCAATAATATGAATAATGCATTAGTTTTTAAATGAATTACTTCCCAAAATGTGTTATATTCGGAACCATATTTGGAGATTCAGATATTTATGTAGAGGAGTTTAGGAAGAAAGTGTCTTATCCCGAATCTTAAACAACTCTTAGAAATAGGATGCCAGGAGATCTCGCGAAAGTGCCCGACAGGAACATCACACGAAAAAAAATAGGTACAAATTGGGAGAATGACGCCCTCAGCCCTCATTCATAACCGGTAGCGGGGGGGGGCATGGAGTTCGACGGCTTCAGGTACACATCAGACGCACTGCGGGTATTTGGTGGCTCAAGCGTTCGTCCTGCCGGGGTAGAACCTGAGACTGCCGCCCCGGTGGCGCAGTGGTCTAAGCGATGGCCTCTGATCATTCGTCCGAAAATGGTCCGGGTTCGAATCCCGGTAAGGCATGGATGTTGTGTTTGTCTTGCGGCACTGGCTCTCTCCCTTCCCTGGAACCAGTGACCCTAAATTAGGGACGGGCGACTGCTTATAGCCCATTGAGTTGCTCACGGTGGTCGTTAAACCTCCAATCAAAAAAAAAAAAAAAAGAAAAAAAGAAAAAGAACCTGAGACTTCACCGTGTCATTCATAAACCTTCACCACTCAGAACTATGTTCAACAAGTTAGTAAAATCATGCAATCCATTATTTATGATACGCTTTCCAACATACCAGAAATCATCACCCAAGTTATTACTCAAGTTCTGAGGATAATAGCTGTGGATAGATCTCGCTCCTGTGCCCTGACCTTTGACCCCATTTTGATTATATTAAACAGAAATGGTTCAGTATACCTCCGGAACAACATTCTAAACTTTTGTCGCATAGAAGCATTTTTAGTCAAGTTATGAAGACAATGGCTGTGGAATAAATCTCGCTCTTGTGCCCTGACCTTTGACCTCATTTTGATGATATTAAACGCAACAGGTTCAGTATACCTCCGGAACAACATGTAGTTTTGTCGCAATCGAAGCATTTTTACGTAAGTTATGACGCATAAGGGCAATGGAATGGATCCCCTCTTATGTCCTGATTTTTGATTTCGTTTCGCTCATTTTTAGTAGGGTTCGTCCCCAGGTTGTCCCCATACGACATACTAAAATTTCATCGAAAGCGAACCATATTTACGCAAGTTATGACGCATAAGGGCAATGGAATGGATTCCACTCCTATGTCGTGACCTTTGACCCCATTACGTCCATTTTCAATAGGGATCGTCCCTACCACATACTAAAATTTCATTGAAATTGAAACATTTTTACGCGAGTTATCGTGCGGATAGACAGATGAACGGACAAAGCTGGAGCATATACGCTTCTTCAGTTCAACACTATTTTATTAACAAGGTTGGGTTTAGGAGGCGAACAATGGCGTCTTGATACATATGTTGTACGGTAAAATATACAAACTCTGAAATCTATGTACATTATATACAGCACGATGTATTGATTCGCAAAGGAGCCACGTATTGTTTCACAAAATGCAGACATTTTGCACATGAACAATAAAAGAGACTGTCGAAACATTTTGTCTGTCTCGGAGCATAAGTATATTATAGTGCTGACAAATAACAGAACGAGAATATATTAATGAAGCACTTTGCAAAAGGAAAATTGTAGATGATAAAGTAGACAATGTGATACCTAAGGCAAACAGAATTAGGATGTCTTAGTACTGGGAGAAATTAAGATAATCACAGGGAATACAAGTAAGACTATATACATTTGTGCAGCATGGTGCAAATTATATTCACATTTGTTAGAAGATATAAGCTTTATGTTGAAGTTTGATTCCAAAAATCCATGGTGAGCATGCACGTTGAACTGAAGTTCAACAGAGCTCGGAGAATCGAGGTTATGAACTGCCGACAGTCAGTTGCAACGTCGCTGGCATGCCGGCGAACCAGGAGACGGCCGGAGCCCAGGTGGAACGGAAATGTTGCTCTCTCTGTTTGGCAACGGCCACAAGGTTCTCTAGACGAAGTCTTGAGAGGAAACGCTCCCGAAAGTGGCACAGTAGTTCCACAGAAGCTTAGTGGATGGTATAAGGATATGACATATCTCCGCAGCGCTGATGAAATACGTAGAAGACGTGTTTCACCAGGATGAAAATATATGAGCAGATGGGTGGAAGCTTGACTGGAGGAGAGACGTGCCGGAGGAGTGTCTTATAGGCATCGAAAAGAAGATTAGTTGTGGCTGAACGTTGAGCTATGGAAAATGCAAGATGGAGTAGTGCAAGAAGGATGACACAATGCATATAAACATGAGACACATCAGCTTCTGGAGCACAGAAGGGGCAAAGAGGTGAGTCAATAATGGTGATGCGGTGGAGGATGGATGGAACGGGAAGACGGCGGTGGAGAAAAAGCCAGTGAGTGTTTATTTCAAGAGGAGCTGAAAGAGAGGAAAAGGGCGGCTGACCAGACAGCGGTGAGAGGGGATTGCGTGACATCAGAGATGTGGAGGTGAGAAGGAGAGTGCGATTTTAAAAACAACCGATAGAGAACTGAGGTTGAAAGGGAGGAGAGTGGAAATGTGGATCTGCCGATTGAAAGAAAGAAATGAAGGGGAAGGGAGGTGGAAGGAACAAAGGTTAGGCCGGTAGGGATAGCGAGATGAGGGAACTTAGCAATGATGGTAGAGAGTAGTGAGCCATAGACAGAGCGAGAGGAGGGTGAAAGAAGTAGAAGAGCGGCGTGACACTGCCGTACGGTCGCCAGGACAGGTCTGAGGTTACAAGGTCTTTGACGGTTACAACTCCGCCTCGGAGCCAAGAAGGATAGGCAAAGCATGGAAGATGAGGGGGGTGAAGAAGAGAGGAGAACAACAGGGGTTCGGCAAGGTGTTCAGTGGTGGAATCGAGTGGGGATCGAGTGGTGATCGAGTGAGCGGAAGAGAGCGGAGAAAGGTAAGAACCTCCCGTAACGCGGGAGGAAGGCGAGAGTGAGTGGTAGTTCGGAGTTCCATTAGAATGAAGGAAGAGAAAGTGAATTTAGTGTTGCTCGAAGAGGTGCTAACATTCCTGGCGGTAACGGCGTCGGCAACAGGTGAAGTATGAAGACGGAGGAACGAAGTAATCCGGAGAGCATGATAGTACAGTCGTGTATCAATTAAGCCAACGCACCCTTGGTCAGGAGGAGGCTGAGTTTGGGGGCACTGAGCCAGTGGTGTCCGGTCCAGATAACTGAGGTGAAGCAGCGAGTGATATCATTGAGTCGAAGAAGTGGGGATTTAGTAGCAAGCCAGGAATGTGTGCACATGGAGAGAAGATAGGTTTGCGCAAGACGTGCACGTTGAAAATATGAGGTGCAGAACTGCGCTTTTCGCCAAACCGCAGTTCACCGATATAGACGTGGCTGGTTGGTATTCCACGTTGTGCTGGTGGCTTCACCTGGGACGCTAAGATGTACCCCAAGGAAACGTTGAGAGTCTGAAGATCAGGGCGCTCCCTTTGGGGAATCCAAACGAACAGCCCATGAGCCGCACCACTGGCCTATGCATTTGGTTGTATTAATCGCAGCTCCGGAGCAGGAGGCGTAATCGGCGAAAAGACTTTGGAGCAAAGAGAACTGTGAATCCAGGCGTATACAGAAAATAACGTCGTCTGCATACGCCAAGGAAGTGATGACATGGTGTCTCGTGCGAGCGATGAGTGGAGGGAGATTGGCTTGAAAGGAGCGTTGAACGGAGCGGAGAAAAAGTTCTAAGGCTATGGCGAAAAGTTGATCAGAGAGTGAGCAGCCTTGCCTCACTCCACGGCGGAAGAGGATCGGTGCTGTAAGAAATGTGGACAACTTGACTTTGAAACTGGCGTTCTGGTAGAGGGAGGTGATGAGAGAAATAAACGGAAGTGGAATCCAAAGCGGAGAATGTGGCGGAGAGATAAGTGTGAGAGATGTTATCAAAGGCGGACTTTTGGTCTAGAGAGAGGAGGACGAGGGGTTCAGAGCGAGAGCGCGCAAACAGAATTAAGTCAGTCAGGAGATTGATGTTGTGAGATAGGGTACGGCCGGGAATTGTGTAAGTCTGGTTAGCGGAGAGGATGTGAGTGAGGATGGGATTTAGTCGCTGTGAAAGAAGCTTGGTATAAAGTTTGTAGTAAAGATTTAGTAGAGAAATTGGGCGCCAGTTCACCAAGTCAAGGAAATCACCTTTCTTGGGGAAAAAGACAACGTATGCCGCTGTGAATATCCTCGGAGAGGAAAGTAGGTAAAGGCAGCAGAGAAAGCGGATAGGAGAAACGGAAGAAGAAGAGGCAGAAAAGTTTGATAAAAGTAAAAGGTTAGGCCGTCCGGACACGTAGCGGCACTAGAATTCAAAGAAGAGAATGTAGTGTTTAGTTCAGAATGTGTGAGGGAAAGGAGAAGAAAAGAATCGAGATGGGGGGATGGAACCTCAGGTAAAAAAGTAACGAGAGAATCCATTGCTGCAGAAGATGGTTGAGGAAGTTCACAGAATTTTGTGGAAAAGTACTGACGGACATGGGAACAAAGCGCAATCGGTTCATCTGATACCTCCCCAGAAGAAAGGCGTTTATGATGATGTATGATCAAAGCTCGTCGGCTGTTTTCCACCGACGTCAAGAACCAATAGTTGTGATCATCCGGTGTCAGATGTTGCAAACGAAGTCGGCGGAGAGTTCGTTGCCCCAGAAGAATGAGAAGAGATCGGAGCTCTTCCTGAAAGGAGGAGAAGAGAGGATCACTGAGACTGAGGATGGATAGCATTGAGCAAACAAAGTCTAGGCGCATGTTCTGGAGTGTCTTTGATTGGAATGAGTAGTTTCGAACATGCAAAACTAGCTGTTGTCTGATCTCCATCCAAATATTTTATCCGCAGAGAGCAGATTGAAGTTGCGGTCGTCTGTCATTCAGGAATGACCTGACCGAAGAGCAGAATGCCGGTTCGGAGAGAAGTGCATCATCAAATGTCCACGGGAGTATTATCCTGGGTTTGAATGGTTGCAGCATGGACTATGATAGCAATGGCGCAGTGATCAGATGAGGCCGTGGGATGCACACTCGATTCTGTCGCGGCTGGAAGTAGAGTACGGCAGGCATAAAACCTGTCAAGCCGGGCTAAGAAAGAATTTTGCGAATGAGAGGAGCGCCAAATGTAATTAGTCGACCATGGAGGAATGTGCCGATGTACATCGTGAAGAGCGTTGTTGGTGACAACTGTCTGAGCAGGTTCGCCAGAGCATGGCGGCGCTCTCTATTGGTAGAAGACCTATCCAGAAGAGGATTCAGGGTACAGTTATAATCACCACCAATGAGAACATGGTCTGACAGTGGGATACAATCCAGTGCTCTGCGAAAACGTGTGAAGAGAATCGATAGATGTGTTGTAGTGCATGGAATATACACTGACGGAAAAAAATTCCAACACCAAGAAGGAGTTGTGTTAGATAAACGACAGTTGGTAGGCGGTGAGAGTACATCTGTAAGATGACGTCTATGAAAATTTCGCGCTCGGCGTATACGTGTAGCGCTAGTAGCGCCCCTCGGAACATGCAAAACAGGTTTGCTGTAAATACGCGCTGTATCGTTCGTGAGCGTTAATTATCGTTGAGATTCGACGTAGGGTGTTGATGTTAGTCAAGAATGCCTTTAAGAAGACGAAGAAGCCATTATCAACAGCTCACGGAGTTTGAACGAGGTCGTGTAATAGGGCTACAAGAAGTTTTCTTTCCGCAATATTGCAGAACGACTTGGCAGGAATGTAGGCACTGTGCATGATTGTTAGCAGCGGTGGTCAAGGGAAGGTACTGCCTCAAGAAGACCGGGTTCCGGCCGGCCACGTGGCACTACTGAGAGGGAAGACCGCCGTGTACGGAGTATGGCAGTGGCGCATCGTACCGCGTCTGAGGCAGCAATTCGAGCTGCAGTTGCCACCACAGTGACACAACGAACTGTTACAAATCGGTTACTTGAAGGACAGCTCCGAGCCAGACGCCCTGTAGCTTGCATTCTACTTACTCCAAACCACTGCCGTTTGCGACGTCAGTGGTGTCAAGCTAGAGCTCATTGGAGGACGTATTTTATATCTGTTGTGTTTTCTGATGAAATCTGGTTCTGCCTGGGTGCCAGTGATCGCCGTGTGTTGGTTAGAAGGAGGCCAAGTGAGCGCCTGCAACCAACCTGTCTGCGGCGGAGACACACTGGACCTACACCTGGAGTTATTGTCTGGGGAGCAATTCCCTATGACAGCAGGAGCACTCTCGTGGTTATCCCACACACTCTGACGGCACAGTTGTACGTCGGTCTGGTGGGTCAACCTGTTGTGCTGCCATTCATGAACAGCATTCCAGGTGGTGTTTTCCAACAGGATAACGCTCGCCCGCATACCGTTGTTGTAACCCAACATGCTCTACAGAGTGTCGACATGTTGCCGTGGCCTGCTAGATCAACAGATATTTCACCAATCGAGCACGTATGGCACATCATTGGACGACAACTCCAGCGTCACCCCCAACCAGCATTAACCGTCCCTGTATTGACCGACCAAGTGCAACAGGCATGGAATTCCATCCCACAAACTGACATCCAGCATCTATACGACACAATGCATGAAAGTTTGCGTGCTTGCATTCAATATTCTGGCGGTTACACCGGTTATTAATGTTCCAGCATTTCACATTTAAAATGGCTCTTTTCGCGCTTACAATAAGCTGTGATCTTAAAACCTTAATCGATTAAATATGTTACCTATACAAATGTATTGCCGCCATTTCATTCCTCTACAATCATTTTTTCGTGGTGTTGGGATTTTTTTCCGTCAGTGTAGATATTGAATAAATGGTATCTGGAAGACGCGATGGTAAAGTATGCATGCTGTAAGAGACCTCGACAAGTATTTCGCACAGAGAGGGATGTGATAATAGAATTGAGAGTATGACTAATGCCGATGGCAAGGCCGCTATGAGATGTTAGTCCATACATAGGCGTGATGATACACAAAGTTCCACTGGCGCCAACGAGAATAGACGGTAGTTGGTTTGCAGTTTGTTTCTTGAAGGAGGAGAATATCAGCCCCTAACGGGTTGAGGTCTTCATACGCCAGAGAGTTGTTGAGGGGGGAAGTGAATCCCCTGCAACTAAGTGACACGATTTTGAATTGTGGGGTTCCTTGCCTCTAGCTGAAGATCGTTTCGAGATGGATAAAAGACTTCAGATGATTATAGAAGATTTGTGCCCACGGATGGGTGGTACATTCTGACGGCAGAAATGCTACACGTTGAAGATCTGCTCCGGTACAAGTTGTCGAAGCGAAGGATTCTTGATTGCTAAGGTACGTGCTACTGCGTAGGTGGTCGTATTCGTTAAGTATGCATGGAGATCAATTTATGAAAGTCGTACTGGAGGTATATTGACTTCCTGGAGAGATGCAGCGAACTCTTCGACCGCGGTGAAGAAGACTTCGACTGGCGAGGTGTGTCGAGAAGAACTGCTGGAGAGTGAGATTGAAGGAGGTGAAGTAGAGCTTTTCTTCTTCGCTACTCGTCTGCTGCGGCCAGAGCCGCGGCGCTTCAGTTGAGTCTCATTCGTCTCATCCTCAGACTGCGTCTCTGGTCCAACGGCCTGCACATCAGCTGTTTCGGAGGTTCCAGTGGTAATAGCTGGTTGTCAACCCTCTGAAAGGGACTCTGTGGTGGAGCGACGACGTTGCGGAAGTGGGGAGGCAGTTTTAGGAAAGTCCTCTGGTGAAAAGGAGGAAGCGGTCGTGGAAGCGTCGCGTCGACCCACGTTTGTAAGCGAACGTTTTTCATAATATCTTGGTTCAGAGGCCTGCTGTACTGAAGCAGATGGTAGGAACAATACGCTTCGAGGTAGGAACAGTACCTGATGGAGCGCCAGTCGGAGTCGGTTGAACTTGGTGTGGGCAGTACATGCTTAGATGGTTTTCGCCATGGCAAAGCGTGCAGTGCAAGGAGGTAATGACGTCGATTCTCCACCGTTGCTGGTCACACCGTACGGTTAGGATCTTCGGGAGACGGCAAGATGACACGGACACTTCGACGAAACCCTGCAATGGATTTGTCATAGGGGTCTCCGGACGCCGCTGAAAGGGTCGTTATTGGTCCAACTACTCTGCCAAATTTGCTGAGTAAATTGCATAGAGCGACATCTGAGACTTCAGGCGGGACTGGGTGGAAAGTGACCTAGATAGGTCGCTGCGCCCCAGGTTCAGCCAGAAAATGCACATCTTTGATGGATAAGCCATCAGTCATCACAAGGTCTGCGTGTTCTTTACGGGCAAAATACACTAATACGGCCCGTGGCTTTCGGGCCATATGAGTGATATAAGCTCCTGTAGGAAACATCTTCTTTAGGGCAATGCTATATTCCTTGAGCTTCGTGTCTGGTAAAGCATCAAACAGACACCGAAATCCATTGGGGAGAAAAATTGTTTCCCGGCTGGGGAGTCCTCTAAAATATCGATGGTGGCAGAACTGCCCTCAACACTGACGTAAGAGTCAGGAAAAACCGGAGCAATAAACTTGGAATGAACTCTCACTCCGGAGGTCACTTTGGAATAAGTGAGAGAAGTGAAGTTGACAGGGGAGGGCTGCGATACAGTGCTGATTGCTGGTAGCGGCTTGGTAAACTGAGTTGAGCCAGGGGAACGCAACACAACCGTGCTATCGGTCACATCCATGGCTTCGTCAAATGAACCAGGGACGTGCGTCAAGGTGACGGCCACTTTCCTGAGCAGGGATACCAACTTGAGCATTTGCAGAGGAGTCGCGCGCCGCATCTTGTATGTGTATGACGTCTCTGACGTGCATAAATACTGACTGGTCTCCTGAGAGCGAAGAGGAGGAGGAGGTTTTTTTTTTTTTTTCTTTTTTTTTTTGATTGGAGGTTTAACGACCACCGTGAGCAACTCAATGGGCTATAAGCAGTCACCCGTCCCTAATTTAGGGTCACTGGTTCCAGGGAAGGGAGAGAGCCAGTGCCGTAAGACAACCTCACCGGGATTCGAACCCGGACCCCGTTCGGACGAATGATCAGAGGCCATCGCTTAGACCACTGCGCCACCGGGGTGGCAGGAGGAGGTTGAATGAGCATCACTGATGTGGGTGTGGATTTCAGCTGTATCAGTGCCCGCCATTGTTAATGGTGAGGGCTAACTTAAGGACCGATCAGCTTGATCGAAAATAATAAAACGCTTAATGCAAACAAAATATTTTGCTCACCGACTTGGGAGCCGAACTAAGTGAAAGTGGCAGACCTTCTTCTTGAAGGGGAACACATAAAATAGGAACAACACGTACTATACACATCCAAAACCAGGCACAAACACAGAGCTCTAAAGGAACATGACTATTTCTTTAATACGCTTCTTCAACCTACGGTTGGAAAGCGTAAAAAAGGGCCAAAGCTTTATATCTATTTCGTTGTTGCCGATGAAATATCGGATTTTACAGACTCGTGCAGCTGGTAGGTAGTTTGGGAAATAAAGCGTTGCGCGATGTGTCTTGTGATATGTTAAATTCAAAGCTCCAGGTTGTTGTTCATAATGCACATGTCATTTCGTTAGAGCACTGGTTTCGTTCCAAGAAAATTGTGCTATGGTTAAGATGGTTTGGATCAAAACCCACTTTGTGTCATTTTCTTGAGTTTAAACTTGGACACCCTACATAGGTGATCGTTCTCAACAGAATATGAGGAAGGTACCGTTAGGGAACAGAAGAAACCACGTTGGTAGTTAATTACGCTTCAGCGATATGAGCCTAGAAAATCAACCACGCAGTAGACCAGAAAAAGCATCGATGACGCCAAGTTGGAGGATTTGGTTGAATCTGATCCACATCAAACTGTGCGGGAACTTGGTGAGAACTTTGCAGTAAACTATGCAACCATTTTCGATAGTTAACTGTCATAGGAAGCTGAATGAATTGATATCACTGTAGTTGACGAACCAAAATGTCTCCCCTTTTCACGGTGATGAATCCCAGAAACACGCATATTCCATCCCCAGGAAGACTATGGTCAGTATTTGGCGGTTCGTAGCTTATGCGACACACTCCTCCTTCTTACAATCAGGTCAAATCATTACAGTGGGCTGTTATTGTCAAGAACTTGACAGAAGGGGGAATAAAAAAGAAAAGACAACATACACTTTAAAAACGGTAACTGTGAGAAAATGAGGATAACTGTTATCTAACTTCTCCACACAGTCCTTCTGCAGATTGACGTACTTCTTGCGTCGTCCCACTAAATTCTTCATTCCATGGGAGAAGAATCTGTTCAGCTGCTCCCAACTCCAGGTCTGCACCGCTTTCCTAACCTCGTCGTCCAAGGTGAACCTGCGACCGCCTGGAGCTTCATTAAGTGGACCGAAGACGTGATGATCGCAAAGGCGCCAGATCAGGGTTGTAAGGGAGATGTGATAGACGTTCAAACAGCAGTTGATGCATTACGTCCACCTTTGCGGACGCTGCACAGGGACGTGAAATTCCTGGTGTAGCAAGACTGTTTTGACAGCATTGCTCTTCTTTTGCTGCAAATGGCAGGTGTCAGAGTCTCTGTAATAATAGCGCAGGGCATTGCAGTGGTCATTGTTTGTTCGTGTTCCTGAAAATGCGCCAGAATAGGACCTTTCATGGCTCAAAAGGAGGTCAGCAGGATTTTCTTGAAGGAAGAGAGCCGTTTGAATTTCTTCTATACTGGAGAAGACGGATGTTTCCACTGCATGCTTTGTCTTTTAATTTTCGGTTCACAGTGATGAATTCATATCTCGTCGCCTATAGCAATTCCATCCAAAACACTCGGTTGGATTTTCTTCTAGCGTTTCAGGAATTGGGTCGCAACCTCCACCAACTGTTGCTTATGTAGATCAAAAACTTTTTAGGTACCCATCTTGCGAAAACTTTTCAGTACCCTAAGTCATCATACACTATGGCATGTGAGGATCCATAGCCGATATCCAAATGTGCAGTAACAGCTGACAACGTAATATGTCGAACTTCTGTGATCAAGCCATTCGCCCTGTCGATTTTAGCTTGCGTGCGCGATGTTGATGGCAGAATAGATCTAGCTTCGTCGGTTAAACTTGTTCTTTTCATTTTAAAGCTTTCTATTCATTCATAAACCTTTCGTTGAGTCATGCTGTTTCCGTTTTCGTACTGAGCTAACATCCTTCTGTGAATTTCAACACGTTTCACTTTCTCTGACGAAAGAAATCTTACTACGGAGCGTTGTTCAACAATGGTGCGGCCCCACAGCTGAGCGGCCATGTTTGTTTCACCCGGGTTTCAATTAGACTAACGACGGAGCGCTGTGCTGTCTCTCTTCAAACTACTTATAAGTCATTACAAACGTGCTCTATTGCGTCAGCTTCTATCCACATTCGTCAATCTCCGTGAACCCATACTTCTATATGAAGACACGAAAACGCTTTACCTGGCAGTATTACTCGCAACGCCGTCACTATTTATTTCGAGAGAGTTCGATTAACCCTGTGGAGTTCGCAATTGGACGGTGCAGGTAAATGGTCATCAGCTAGTCTTTACCACGCGTTACACCACAGAAGAACGAGAAGCTTGTTCGCTTAATTTTCCTGACCTGTCCACTACGGGCAGGCCAGGAAAATAAAGCGTATACCCATCTTGCGCAAACTTTAAATCAACACAAGCGCGCGTTTCCACATTGTAAATCTTTTCCCAATCAAACATCAGTTGAAGTCGCAACCAATGAGTTTTATCACATTTTGAAGCTCGACATTTCGTCACCATGGTATACCAAAGCTTGTATCTCATTGAACAAATTATGTTACTCTGGCTGCGTTTATTTTGATTAATAAAATTCATTTAGCACCGTATTATGGCTGTTTGAAATATTCCGACATTTCATTTGCAGCAACCTATTACTAAACATTAGGATATCTCAAGTAAAAATTCGTGTAATGTATTCTACATAGTGAAATCTGAAATCTGAGTCAAGAAATAATTTTCGGAAAAGCTGTCGTGATATATTGTTTTAACGTTCAGTTATGAATATTTACGTTCAGCTTTTTTGTTTGTTTGGGGGGGGGGGCTTAACGACCTATAAGATTATATATTAACATTTAGAACAAATAGGACATAGGTGCATATACAGATTGATCTTAAATTTCCCGAATCCTGAATTAAAAAAAAAATATTGCGTATGCTGTAAGCAAATGTTCAACCAATTGATGTGGCAACACGAGTCGGCAACTCTTCGATATCAGATACTGCGCTTTTCGAATGCCTGAAGGAAATTGGCAGAGTGCCAGAAATGAATAACCGGTTCCACGAGTGCTACGCAGTTTGCCCACTGTAGGATCACCATTTGCCAGAGGCATGGGTTTGACGAGAGGGCAGAGAATTTGTTTACTTGAAGCTTATTTGCAAACGCAGTGTTACAAACAGCGTATAGAAGAGTTCAGGAAAAAATTTCCGCAGCATACTGTGGTAAGTACATCAACGATACACAGTTTACTCGTACGATTTTGGAAAACTGGAAGGGATGATATGCCTAGAAATGGCCGGCTAAGTGTGTTAACGCCGGAAATGATAATCGATGTTGAAAAACGTTTGCAACAGTCACCTACAAAATCGCTTCGTCTCTTATCTAAGCAAGTGAAACTTTCTTACGGCGCAGTACAGAAAACGACTAAATAATGGCAGCTTCATGCATACAAAGTGAAAGTTGCCCATGAACTGAAGTAAACTGATACGCATAAGCGTCTGCTGTATTGCCGTTGGTTTCGTAACTTTACTCCATAAAAGGGCTTATGGAACAATGTTTTCTTTTCGGAATAATGTCTGTGTGTTTTTTTTCCCGTAGGGATATTTAAAGGACCGTGTTTATGCAAACAACCCGTATGACCTGCAATCTTTGAGAAAAATAACATTATTCAGGCTATAGCGGAGATAACGCCATCTATGTTGTAACGCGTTACGAAAAGCATGTGCCACTGCTTGGATATTTGCCTCCAGCAACACGAAGGTCATTTCCAACACCTTCTTTAGTTCAACATCAGTTGCCTAACAGTCAATGGAAGATGTATCACAGCTGTAAGTAAACTTTATTTATCTGTATAATGCGAATAAAAATTGTTCAAATTAGGATTCGGTAACTTTTCAATCACCCTGTTCATCAGTTCAAAAGACCGGTTAAAAATACACAGAATATTCACGTTGATCATGTTTCATTAATATGACTAAAACCTTGAAAAAGGCTTCACGTTGAAAATAATCTCTCCCATTAAGCACAGATTTCGTACGATAATAACTGGGTATATATTAATTAAGCGATTTAAATATTAGTGTTTAAAAATGTATTAGATTGCTCGTAACGTTCGTACATTATTTTTCTAGAGAAGGCTATCTTGCAGAAATCAGTTATGTGTAACGAGTAGATCAGATGAACTACGTACTTGAGCGGTGTCCTAGTTATGTTATTTTTATACCTTTAGTATCTTTATGTTTTTATTTCTTCACGTTAAACAAGAGAAGTCTGTATGAGATGAAGCGCACCGGAAGGAAAAAAAAAACGTAGCGCCTGTTGTTGTTTTTTTTAAATCTGCTTGAATGATTACGTACTGCCACGCGAAGACCGACTATAAATTCGTCATTGCATTTGATTCTTCGAGACGTTGGTTCCTAATTCTCCCAGTTGAGCACTTTTGAAGCGTCACCTAAAATTAAAAAAATAAATTGTCTGGTTGTTCATTTTTATTCTGAGTTTGACATGTAATCAAATTCCAGGTATAAAAACAATGCACAGAAATTTTTTTAAAAACGTATTTTTAGAGAACTCGATGTTGTAGAAACCTAAAAGAAATGAATAAAAAAAAAGGTATGTGAAATTTTATTTGCTTTTAAAATTGTCTCCCAGAAAAAAATAGCAAACGTTCGCTTCTTTCTCTGCAGAAAAACCCTTGAAGCAATCAGAAAACAGCGAAACGAAGTATTTGAGGCCGTTTCATACGAAAAAACGCGCTTCAGAGAGCACACAAAATCCAATTGTTGAATTTCTACTGCAATGATTTACACAAAATAATATAATGAGACAAAACCTCCAATTTTTGAAATCATTGTTCTTAAACAAAGGCTTCAATTTTTAGGATTTACATAGACACAGAAGCAATACATAAAAGTCAAATATATTTGTTTGAATACGTGGTTTGAATTCCTTAGTTTTCATGTAATGTAGCCCGAAACGACACACTTCTTTCTCGGAATTCCTTTCACTAGTTCCTAAAGTGTGAATTTTTTTTTTGTTTTTCATGGCTTTCGTTAAAAACACAGCGGAAGTTCTTTTATTTCTCAGGGTTGCTGATTTATTTATTAGAGTTGTTCCGAAAGTAACGCAAAGGTGGGTATAACTTGTTTATTAACTGACAGAGGTCGTTCAATTTGCACATGTTGGTAGAGTAACCTTTTCTCTACACAAAGGTACCACTGAACATAGTCTCCATCACATGCGATGCATTTGCGTCATCGTTGAACCCAACTCTTGAATCCTCTTTGAAGAAATTCAGGTGTGGACTGTTGTACCCACTTCTTCACAGCCACTTTCACCTCGTCTGTGTGATCAAATCGTTGTCCCCGGAGACTGTACTCCATTGGACCAGGCGGAAGTCGGAGAGCGCCAGATATGAGCTGCCCTGTAGATGGAGTACGACCAACCAGCCTAATTTGCTGATCGGATAAATTTTGTGTATAGTCTCGCATTGTCATGGTGAATGTGAATCCTTTTCAGATTCTTGTTTGGTCTCTTCCTCCTCATGGCTTCTCTAAGCTTCTTGAGTGTCTTAAGGTAACGCTCGCTGGTAACGGTAAGGCCACGTCCCTGAAAATCCAGGAGAATGTCACTCCTGTCACGCCCCAAAAACCAGTCACCATGACCTTCTGTGCTGATCGCTGGCTCTTGAACTTCTTAGGCCTTGGTGAAGGAGTGTGGCGCAATTCCATGGATTGATTCTTCGCTTCCGGATCGTAAAGTTACAACGACGTTTTATTCCCTGTCACCATATCGGAAAAAATGTGCCTTCATTGGCTTCAAACGCTTCCAGCAGATCAAAGCAGACTAACATTCTTCTTTCATTCAAATCGAGTGTCAACTGCCGAGGTACCCACTTTTCACACACTTTCTGATACCCTAAGTCTTCCACCATCTTCGGTATGGCTTTGTGGCCACAGTCCATTTGAGCGACAAGCTCCCGGATTGTGACTTGTCCCCCCGAGAGAACCAGTTCATCCACTCGCAGACAATTCGTGTCATTGGTCGCAGATGATTGTCTGCTACTCCGTAGTTTGTCTTCAATGCTGGTTACCCTTTCTTTAAACTTCTTTAGTCATCTGTGCTCATTCCTTCGTCAAGAACTGAATGACGGCATGTTGCTTCTGCATGGAATCTATTATTTGCCTACAATGAAGAAGAATGGTTACTATAGAGGAAGAGGTACTCTACGAACGTGTGAAATTTGAACGACCTCTGTCATATATATAGTGTTACACTCCGGGGGCGGCTGTCCACCCACACACACAAAAATAAAAGAGACGCAAATTATTACTTTAAAACTGTAGATTGGTAGCGAGACTGAAATTGGGTGAGACCCCGGAGGTTAGCATTAAAATTTATGAAACAGCATTACTATTTAAAGGGTTTGTTCAACGCCGAAACCCCGCGTGTTAGGCGAGAATTTAATTAACAAAAATGTGACCAAAAGAAATCAAGTTACCGCGTTACTCAAAGAAACACACTCAACTAAGGGTTGGCACATGACAGGCACATTTAATTTAGACCATTAGAAAAAACACTAAAAGATAAGATAACGTAAAGGCGTCACTTGAAAATGCAAATACAATCAGTTATCTATCGAGAAGTTTCGATTTCTACTGTAACTCATCGGTTACTACTTATCACCGATTATGCCTGCACGCTACTGACTGATTGGAATTAGATTTAATTTGGTCAGCAAACCGTGTAGGCTTACGTCCTACTGCAGTTTGAACTAATGTTCTGTAACCAGCGAGATAGTACGATTACTAAATGTACTTATTGATTTTTACATTTATAATCCAGTTTGAAAGGTTACCAGGGTGACACAACACTGAACTGAGTTGGCACTAATTCACCGTCGCTCTCGCAATGAACACTCACGCGCACAAAACACTGCAGCATAAGACACAATGATGGTGACTTGGAGAAACACACACACACATGTAGGTGACTATTTCACTAAGATACGTGCATTCTGCGGATTTCCGAACTCCATTCCCAGTAAGACGGTCGTCTCTTCGTTGCTGATGGGGAGAGAGCAAAAAGGGGTCGATCTCTCTTTCTCTGTCTCTGGCAGGTTGATTGCCGTGGCTGCTGATCACGGTCCGGCTGCAGCGCACTATTCGTTCCTCTGTCCACTCCGTCCCCGGTTTCACTTTTGTTTCATCGTTATCCTTGGCACGTTCAGTTTTGGGGGTCCAGCAATCGAATCTACGTTGGTATGCTGATTAGTCCTCAATCTGCGCTTTGCTGCAGAGAGGCAAAACTTTCTTTCATTTTTCGCAGAGAGGTACGCTAGCCCATCTTTTCTTTAGTTAAGAGCGGCCTCGTTTCATTGGGGCGCAAACTGCAGAACCTTTTCGGTTTCGAACCGATATTCTGGGTCTCCCCAATACCTCGCCAGCGTAAAGACCGCTCAGCTATTCGAATTCAGCTGACAGCGAGCCCCAAGCCACTCAGCTTCTTCCCAGACGGGATCCCTTTCTCCGCGATTTCAGATCGAGACGGCTCGCTTTTTCTCTCCCTCTGTTTTAGGTGAGCCAGATATTTGATAAATATATATATAGTTAAAATTTATGGCAAAAGGCTGTTTACTGACGTGAAACCCATTAGCGTGCCTTTTGCCGATTTTAGTATTTTGGACACTTAACCCTTTTTAAGCGAAATGTCTACGAATCTTACTCTGAACACATCATCTCGCCTCCTCAAGTATTTTCATTGCCCCGTTTAATGTCCTGGGAAAGCTTGTGTATTCATCATACGTGAGTATTCCTTGATTCCTCGCGGATTCTACTAACGGGCGAACTCCTAAACAGAGTGTCGGCATTCGTTCGAAATCCTTCGTTTCACGAGACGGGGTATCAGCTTATCTCTAACTCGTTTTTCCCTTCGGAGCCACTAACGTTCTTCGTGATTCCTCATGCCCACCATTAATCTCGCAATTAATCTTCCCTAAACACAAACACATAAATTACCTAATTAATACCAGCATGCACTTTATTTTATTTACATTTAACTATACACACGGCTTTCGCCTTCATCTCTTGGTATCCCCAAAATTATGCATCAATATATATATATATATATATATATATATAGGGATGTAAGGTCAGGTGATGCGTAACATCACAGCCTCTCCTTGACAAATGTCAACCCCGCCTTCTCGTGGTGCATCCTGTTCCCACTAAAGGGGCTCTGACGACCGCAAATAGCGGTATAACTATACCATCGGGATCAGAGGAAATGCTATCCCACACTCACCAACCCGCTTGGCCAGCGTGGTGAGTTATGGCCAAACACCTCCAAAATGACTCTACAACTTAAATCTTGGCCCTCAGTCTCCGGCAGCTGGAATGTACCTGGCCAAGGCAGCGGCCAGTGCGACATGAAGGCAGAGGGTGCTAAGAATCCCCGGAGGACCGGACTAGGCTGCCATTTGATGCTGACCTTGGCTACCTACAACGGACGCTCCCTATCTTCTGATTCAAGGCTTCTTGAATTGGAAGAGGAACTACAAAGGATCAAATGGGACATCGTCGGGCTGAGTGAGGTAAGGAGAAAAGGAGAAGATCTCATTGAACTGAAAAGTGGACATCTCTTCTATTATCGTGGGACAGATACTGGCAGAACTAGTGGTGTTGGATTTATAATAAACAAGAAACTGAAGGATAAAGTGGTAGAAGTTGAAAGTTCCTCTGACAGAGCTGCAAGACTCGTTATCCAACTATCGAGAAGATACCAGGCTCAGATTATTCAAACTTATGCACCCACCACAAGTCATCCTGAAGAAGAAATTGAAGAATTTTATGAGGAAATTCGTCATCTAAATAATAAAGGTAAGCAGCACTTGAAGATAATTATGGGAGATTTCAATGCAAAAATAGGGCACCGGCAACAGAATGAAACTTCAGTAGGTAAATTCGGTCACGGCAACAGAAACCAGCGTGGAAATACTCTCGTTGAGTTTGCAGAGGCAGAAGGATTTTTCATCTTGAATTCCTTTTTCAAGAAAAAGCCACACAGGAAATGGACATGGAGACATCCAATTGGGACGACAAGTGAAATTGATTTTATTATGTGTAACAAAAAATTCGTCATCGAAGACTGCAGTGTGCTAAACAAGTTCAACACAGGTAGTGACCATAGATTGGTGAGATGTAAGATGCACCTCAACACTAAACTGGAACGTGGCAAGCTCATAAGACAAACAAAATGTATTGACATAACCAACCTTAAAAAACACCATAATACTTTCAAGTTGGAACTGAAGAACAGATTCTCTGCTTTAGAAGGCCTAACATCGGAAGAAGTGGATATTTCGGAAGTTAACAGAAAAGTAACCAAAGCTCTTATGGAAACAGCAACAAAATTAGCTGGGTCTAAGAACAAGTTGCATGTAAACAAATTATCAGGAAAAACCAAAATGTTGATGCAAAAAGAAGAGAGATGAGGACAACTAAAGATGATGTGACTTCCAAAGTGGAATATATAGAGCTATGCAAGACAGCACGAAAAAGTATCACTGAAGACGTAAGGAAATTCAACTGTGAGCTAGTGAGGAAAGCAATTGAAAACAACCAAAGCCTAAAGATAGCAAAGGGACATCTCAGTAAGGGAAGAAAACAGATTATGGCTCTGAGAAAACAAGATGGTTCTATAACAAGAAATAGAGGCGAAATTTTAACAAGAGTGAAAGATTTCTACTCCAAATTATATGAAAGGGATGATACATGTACTCCAGACATCATGAAAGGTACCAGAGTTCTTTCAGTCCTCCCAGCAGAAGTTGCTCATGCAATCAAGAACATGAAGCGGGGGAAAGCTCCAGGAGAAGATGGAATTACTATAGACATCATACAAGAAGCAAGTGGAGAAATTGAAACAGTACTCGCCCAAATTTTTCACTCGATGCCTTAATGAAGGGAAGATTCCTGAGGATTGGAACAATGCTACAATGATCCTGCTACATAAAAAAGGTGACATTGAGGATCTCAGGAACTACAGACCTATCAGCCTCCTATCAGTGGTTTATAAAATCTTCACTAAAGTTCTTTCACACCGCTTGAAGGTAACACTGGACATGGCTCAACCGAGAGAACAAGCTGGATTCAGGAGTGGCTACAGCACAATAGATCATATCCATGTACTGAGAGAACTAATTGAAAGAGCGAGGGAATATGAACTTCCATTGTGCATGGCTTTTATCGATTATGAAAAAGCCTTTGATTCGGTGAAACCATCAGCAGTTACCATGGCTCTGAAATCCTGCGGTATTGAAGATGCATACATTAATATTATTAATAACATCTATGAAAATGCAAGTGCAAAGATTCGGCTGTTTGAAAATACAACACACATAAAAATTGGAAAGGGAGTGAGACAAGGTGACACCATATCTCCGAAGCTCTTTAATGCCACATTGGAAAATGTCTTTCAATCACTGAACTGGGAAAACAAAGGGATAAAGATTAATGGAGATTATCTAACCCACCTTCGTTTTGCTGATGACGTAGTCATTTTTGCAACTACCCCATCAGAGCTGCAGAGTATGATCCAGGAACTTGCTGACAAGAGTAAAGAAGTGGGATTAAAAATGAACTTTCAGAAGACAAAAGTGATGTTCAATGCTTTTACAAGAAATGAAGATTTATCGATTGATGGAGAAAAACTGGAGATAACAGATACGTATGTTTATCTTGGACAGCAGATATCAAGTGAGGGTCACATTGATGAAGAAATTAATCGGCGTACAAAACTTGCCTGGAGAGCTTTTGGAAGAAACAGCATAATTTTCAAGAGCAATATGCCATTATGTCTTAAAAGAAAAGTGTTTGATCAATGCATCCTTCCAGTGCTTACGTATGGTGCAGAGACGTGGACCTTAACTAAAAGAGACATACAAAGGCTGCAGACAACTCAAAGAAGCATGGAGAGGTGCATGCTTGGTATAACCAGGAGAGATAAGAAGAGGAACTCGTGGATCCGAAAAATGACGAGAGTGGAAGACATCATGATCAGAGTTAAATCCCTGAAATGGCAATGGGCTGGACATACTGCCAGAAGGACAGACCATAGATGGACAGCCGAAATTTTAGATTGGATTCCAAGGGACAGGAAAAGACCCAGAAAAAGACCACATGGGAGATGGGTGGATGAAATTCGTAAATATGCGGGAGTGACATGGAGGAGACTGGCACAAGACAGACCGTTGTGGAGGAAACTTGGGGAGACCTTCGTCCAGCAGTGGATTGATAATGGTTGACAATGATGATGATGATGATGATATATATATATATATATAAAGTGGTAGAAGTTGAAAGTTCCTCTGACAGAGCTGCACGACTCGTTATCCAACTATCGAGAAGATACCAGGCTCAGATTATTCAAACTTATGCACCCACCACAAGTCATCCTGAAGAAGAAATTGAAGAATTTTATGAGGAAATTCGTCATCTAAATAATAAAGGTAAGCAACACTTGAAGATAATTATGGGAGATTTCAATGCAAAAATAGGGCACCGGCAACAGAATGAAACTTCAGTAGGTAAATTCGGTCACGGCAACAGAAACCAGCGTGGAAATACTCTCGTTGAGTTTGCAGAGGCAGAAGGATTTTTCATCTTGAATTCCTTTCTCAAGAAAAAGCCACACAGGAAATGGATATGGAGACATCCAATTGGGACGACAAGTGAAATTGATTTTATTATGTGTAACAAAAAATTCGTCATCGAAGACTGCAGTGTGCTAAACAAGTTCAACACAGGTAGTGACCATAGATTGGTGAGATGTAAGATGAACCTCAACACTAAACTGGAACGTGGCAAGCTCATAAGACAAACTAAATGTATTGACATAACCAACCTTAAAAAACACCATAATACTTTCAAGTTGGAACTGAAGAACAGATTCTCTGCTTTAGAAGGCCTAACATCGGAAGAAGTGGATATTTCTGAAGTTAACAGAAAAGTAACCAAAGCTCTTATGGAAACAGCAACAAAATTAGCTGGGTCTAAGAACAAGTTGCATGTCAACAAATTATCAGGAAAAACCAAAATGTTGATGCAAAAAAGAAGAGAGATGAGGACAACTAAAGAAGATGTGACTTCCAAAGTAGAATATATAGAGCTATGCAAGACAGCACGAAAAAGTATCACTGAAGACGTAAGGAAATTCAACTGTGAGCTAGTGAGGAAAGCAATTGAAAACAACCAAAGCCTAAAGATAGCAAAGGGACATCTCAGTAAGGGAAGAAAACAGATTATGGCTCTGAGAAAAGAAGATGGTTCTATAACAAGAAATAGAGGCGAAATTTTGACAAGAGTGAAAGATTTCTACTCCAAACTATATGAAAGGGATGATACATGTACTCCAGACATCATGAAAGGTACCAGAGTTCTTCCAGTCCTCCCAGCAGAAGTTGCTCATGCAATCAAGAACATGAAGCGGGGGAAAGCTCCAGGAGAAGATGGAATTACTGTAGACATCATACAAGAAGCAAGTGGAGAAATTGAAACAGTACTCGCCCAAATTTTCACTCGATGCCTTAATGAAGGGAAGATTCCTGAGGATTGGAACAATGCTACAATGATCCTGCTACATAAAAAAGGTGACATTGAGGATCTCAGGAACTACAGACCTATCAGCCTCCTATCAGTGGTTTATAAAATCTTCACTAAAGTTCTTTCACACCGCTTGAAGGTAACACTGGACATGGCTCAACCGAGAGAACAAGCTGGATTCAGGAGTGGCTACAGCACAATAGATCATATCCACGTACTGAGAGAACTAATTGAAAGAGCGAGGGAATATGAACTTCCATTGTGCATGGCTTTTATCGATTATGAAAAACCTTTGATTTGGTGAAACCATCAGCAGTTACCACGGCTCTGAAATCCTGCGGTATTGAAGATGCATACATTAATATTATTAATAACATCTATGAAAATGCAAGTGCAAAGATTCGGCTGTTTGAAAATACAACACACATAAAAATTGGAAAGGGAGTGAGACAAGGTGACACCATATCTCCGAAGCTCTTTAATGCCACATTGGAAAATGTCTTTCAATCACTGAACTGGAAAAACAAAGGGATAAAGATTAATGGAGATTATCTAACCCACCTTCGTTTTGCTGATGACGTAGTCATTTTTGCAACTACCCCATCAGAGCTGCAGAGTATGATCCAGGAACTTGCTGACAAGAGTAAAGAAGTGGGATTAAAAATGAACTTTCAGAAGACAAAAGTGATGCTCAATGCTTTTACAAGAAATGAAAATTTATCGATTGATGGAGAAAAACTGGAGATAACAGATACGTATGTTTATCTTGGACAGCAGATATCAAGTGAGGGTCACATTGATGAAGAAATTAATCGGCGTACAAAACTTGCCTGGAGAGCTTTTGGAAGAAACAGCATAATTTTCAAGAGCAATATGCCGTTATGTCTTAAAAGAAAAGTGTTTGATCAATGCATCCTTCCAGTGCTTACGTATGGTGCAGAGACGTGGACCTTAACTAAAAGAGACATACAAAGGCTGCAGACAACTCCAAGTAGCATGGAGAGGTGCATGCTTGGTATAACCAGGAGAGATAAGAAGAGGAACTCGTGGATCCGAAAAATGACGAGAGTGGAAGACATTATGATCAGAGTTAAATCCCTGAAATGGCAATGGGCTGGACATACTGCCAGAAGGACAGACCATAGATGGACAGCCAAAAAATTTAGATTGGATTCCAAGGGACAGGAAAAGACCCAGAAAAAGACCACATGGGAGATGGGTGGATGAAATTCGTAAATATGCGGGAGTGACATGGAGGAGACTGGCACAAGACAGACCGTTGTGGAGGAAACTTGGTGAGACCTTCGTCCAGCAGTGGATTGATAATGGTTGACAATGATGATGATGATGATATATATATATATATATATACATATATACTCACGGACAATGAAATTTGCGCACCTAGAAGAAAACATGCTACAACCGCGAAATTTTGTAAATAGCTAGAGTGCGTGCTGCATTGTAAATTATCCAGGTTTGGTGCAAGTGCGCATGACCGAACACCCTCTGGTTGCGCTGCAAGCACGAATCGGCAGCTTTATAAACCGGTGTACACTTGATGCCCCATGAAAGAGAGAAGCACCGACCGACGCAAACAAGGTACAGAGTGACACGAATGCCGGGTAGAACCCCAGAGACTTCGATTTACGCAACTTACGGACTTTGAGAGAGTCCTCATCATCGGACTGAAAATCGCAGGGTTGTCGGTGCTCCGTATAGCCCACCACGTGGATCGTTCTGACGATCCCGCCCGACTGTGTTGGAACCAGTGGACAAGTGATGACACTCCCACACGGCTGAATGGCTCCAGACGGACCAGGAGGATCACCGGTAGAGAGGAAAGACGGATCGTGCGCCAGGTACGAACGAAACCTTCAGGGACCCGGTCCACTATACAGGTAGATGTAGCGGCTCCCGTGTGCCAACGAATCATTTTCCGACTTCTCGAGGAAGCGAATATGCGATCCCAGTGGCCCTTACGTGTGCTGCTATTAACACCGAAACATCTCCGGCTCCGTGTGCAGTGGTGCCTGGCCAGAGCGACGTGGAACACCACATACTGGCGGCGTGTGGGGTTTACTCTAGTAAGGGTGTTCCAAGACCTCCAACAAGTGTGAGGCAGTCTGCCGCAGGACAACATCAGGCGTCTGTTATACTCCATGCCGGACCGTATTGAAGCGTGTATTGCGGCACGAGGCGATGCGACGCGTTATTGAAGATGGCCGAACTGCGTGCCACAGATTCCTCTGTAATTGTCGTGCAGCTCTGTTTTTGCCATTATGTGTACCTTTGATCTGTATCATTACGTCCATAATATTTCAGTTCAGTCCGAAGCTTCCTTCTTTGTGCGCATATTTCATTGTTCATGAGTGTATATACACTGCTGGCCACCCAAAATGCAACACCAAGAAGGAAGCATCCGATTGGCCTGAAATTGGCAGCATACGTTGCCCGCGAGAGGACATGCCAACGATTAGCACTGCAGGGCATATGCAAATCATGTACGCCCGGCACGCCACCAAGAAGCACTATAAGAAGGCTGCACAGAAGGCTGGGTGTAAGTATTGGAACTGTGTTGTGCTGCCGTACCTGTGCATGGGAAGCTTCCTGATGCCTCGTCGCAGAATACGGCCGTCATTCCAGCACGTTTCGGAGTTCAACATAGGACGAATAGTGGCTTATCGCGACAGCGGTTTATCGCACCGAGACATCGGCGCCCGTGTGGGACGACATCCAGCCACAGTGGGGCGAGTAAGGATTCGGTGGGTGCAGAAGGGACTTACGGACCGACGTGAGCGATTACAGCAGCCGCGGCACGCCTCCAAACGAGAGGACCGGCATGTTGTGCGGCGGCCATTGACGGCTTGCACGGCCACTTCACGTACGTTAGCGCAGGAATTAGGGTGTGTTGCGCAACAACCGTATCAGCACGTACCGTTCGACGTCGTCTGAAGGAGCGGGGATTTCTCGCACGGCGCCCATTGCTCCGATTACCATTGACGTTACATCACCAGCAAGTGCGGCGGCAGTGGGCCGTTGAACGCCGCACCTGGACTACGGAATAGCACGACATTGTCTTCTCCGACGAATCCCGCTTCTGTCTGCAACACCACGATGGTCGGATCTGCGTATGGTGGCACCGCGGCGAGAGACTGCATAACGCCTGTATTTTGCATCTCCATACCAGTCCGTTGCCTGGCGTTATGGTTTAGGGTGCAATTGGATATGACACCCGCACCCCTCTGGTACGCATCGCCAGTACACTCATCAGCCACCGCACCATATTCGACGTTTTGGAGCCTGTAGTCCTCCCTTACCTGCAGGAACTGCCAGTGGCCACGTTTCAACAGGACAATGCGCGCCCGCAGATGGCAAGCATGTTGCAACAATTCTTCATGGCCCACCAGGTGTCACTGCTGCCGTGGCCTGCCTGTTATCCTGATATGTCGCCCATCGAACACTTCTGGTCGCTGATCGGCAACCAAGTGGCCCGGCAAGCACCACCCGCGGCTACGCCTTATAAACTGTGGCAGTGTGTGGAAGCAGCCTGGACCGACATACCCCAAGCCCACATCCACAGCCTCTTTCGTTCGATGGCGCGGCGTGTAGCGGCCGTTATTGCCAGCCATGGGGGCCACACGAACTATTGATGTCTGCGTGTTCCGCAAGTCGCACGGGCCTGTTAGCTCTATCGTTTCATCTTTGTATCTGTTGTTATGTGTTCAGTAAATCTGGCTTTGCTATCTCGTGTCCTTCTTGGAGTTGCATTTTCGGTGGCCAGCAGTGTATATAACTTAAGTAAATCACCACAAAAGCAGCAAAATCTTTGGAAATCTAACCGCGCAGCAAAAGTTGCTGAATAGAATGTTTGAGAGCTACAAGCTCTCAAACATTCTATTCAGCAACAAGCTTAAAAACAGGAAAAAAGTTTAAAAACAGGAAAAAAGTTTTAAAAAGGGGAATGCTAAAGTTTAGCGAATAGGAATGATTGCAGAAATCTTGTGAATGCTATCCATGCCTTTTTACGTCCCAACCTAGATATCCTTGTCTCCTTTCTACAGAGACCTAAAAAGAACGTGTTCGTTGTGTGCTAGGGACGACAAAATAAATGACCCATCGAGAGCCTCTTGATTATTTTATGCGTGGTTGTATAAATTGGGAGGCTCGAGGAGTGAAGAAATGTGATGAGTGTGGCCCGAGAGTTCCGTATCGCCAATAGTATCCAATAGCATCGTATCGGATGCGTGGTAGGTCATCAGGATTGCAGGTACAGCCGCGCCAAAAAAGCATTGGTATTCGTCAACAAGAACCCTCCCCAGTGAGGACCGCTATCTGCCCCTATGATAGCGGTCCTCACTAGAGTGATAACCGATCTCTAGTAGTTGTCGATTTAGATCGATTACAAGCGTGAGTGGTTACGTCATATGTAAATTAGCATCATGACAGCACAGCACGTGGCGTGCGAGCTACAAAGAAAGTGCTCTGCGAGAAGAGGAACACAGGTTGTTACAGTGCTTGGTCTAGAAGTTTGCTGAATTTATTTTTTAAGTGTGAGATTAACCCGGAATTATATCAGACGACGATTAAGCATTCACAACAGAAATAGGGCTGTTTGCATGTAGCAGTTATATGTACGGCAAATCAAAGTGGCTGCTGCTCCTCTGCACACAAGATTTCTGCGGCATGAAAATGTTGATTGCTGACCGAGGAGTGGTCGCTCCAGGATAACCACTAGGAGGGAAGATCGACAGTACGTGTTCGAATAGGCCTAATATGAGTATCACCAGTAGTCAACTCCAGGAATCACTTCTAACTGCTTCTGTTATCTATAACGTAACCCTTTTTGCGCTATGTAAGATTTCCGGCTGAATAGATGTTAAACTAAGGGTAAATGCGCTGCAACTAATTATGCCGGACATCTCACGTTAGAGTAAATCTTTTACAAAGGCCAGACGAAACATATACAGAAGTCCAACTTACGTCAACTTTTTATTGGTCCAGCAACATTAGAAGAAATCCAAAACACACCACTTCACACATCTTAGCCAAGAAGTTTACAGTCAAAACTCAGTAACGATCTAACATCCCCCCACACAAAGCAACCTCTGCATCGTTCTTTTACCTAACGTTATTATCACATACACACGTCATTCTTGTTCCGACCGCAGTGTGTTACCAACGTTGTTCTCGTTTGAGGGAAACGTTAAGGTTTGAAAATGTCTAAGAGAACGACCTCAAATTTACATAGAAAAAAACAAACACTAGATAGAATATATGTTAAGATAGAATATATGTTACAAATCACAGTATGCACTCAAACGGCACAAGCCCGTTTTAACAAGTACGGACTTAGAGCAAGGAAGCCTCTGAGATGTATAGCACTGACATCAGCTCATCATCGTCAAAGATGTATTTGGGTCCAACTGTACATGTCCTGGAATGCAGACGGGCACCTTGTACTTTTTACAGACGAATCCTGTTTCGCTCTTCATCCTGATACTGGACGAGATCACGTATGGAGGAGATCGGGCACAGGAATAAAACCACTCTATGTGCAGACCGTCCACCCTTATAAACCGGCTCAGTTCTGGTCTGTGCAGGAGTGTAGTTTAATGGCCGTACTTCTTTGTATGTTTGCCTAGGCAACATAAATGCCTCAGTGTACCGAAAAGAGATCATTGTGCCCATTATCACGCTGTTATTCCACATGCATTATCGTTTCCTCGATGACGATGTAGCCAGTAATTGCTACTCTTTCAGGAGCTGGGAAAATCGCGGGATTGAATCATAACAGCTCTCTCCGAAGTTTCCTGACCTTAATTAGAATCAGAACATTTTAGCGCGTTCCATACCCCAGTACACTGGCAGACTTCCGTAACGTGCTGCCTGTAATACGAGACGAGCCACCCCAGACACTCATTATTCCATCTATTTGAGATATGTTTCATCATGTGCAGAAATGACTGATAAATTATTAGGTAAGTTTATTTTGATTTCATTTTACTCTAATACACAAAATGTTACTTTTTGTTTCTAATTCAGTTTGTTCTCCGTTTTGGGAAAAAACATTGTCGAATTCGTATTAACGAAAAGCAGAGATTTATTCTGTCGTCCACAGCTAAACAGTGGTTTTCTTCAGGAATGTCATTCTACATGGGAGAACAACATTTCCTTTTTATATGCCAGAAGGACAGTTAACGCACTAAATGATACAGCTGAAACAGCTGTTAAACTAAATTTCGCGTACTATTAACTCTGAATGAGGAACAAGAGAAGTTTGTGTTGCGTTTCTTGCAAGATCATCGTCGAAGGCCGTACCCTAATTGCAAAACAGAAACACTGAAGAGAAAATATTCAATGTGTTATTGAGGCTTTCCCTTTTTTCTTCATCATTAGAGAGCTGACTTTACACACTGAGAGTAAAATACACGGTCGTATCAGAATAATATGACCATCCCCGGAATCACCGTGTACCCGCCCAGGCGTGTCGTGACAAAGTCGGCCACACGGTGATATAAACGGTCGGCCAGGACAGGTGAGCCATGGTGCGTAGCGTGAGCACAATGGGCAGAGGTAGTGATTTGACGGACGTGCAAAAAGGAATGATCATCGGCTACCGCGCCAAGGATGGAAGCATCTCAGAAACAGCAGACTTCGTTGGTTGTTCGCGAGGTGCTGTTGTAAGGGTGTACCAAGAATGGACCGCTGGTAGACCGAGTACTTTTCAACGTTATAACTGTGGACACCCAAAGGCCACCGATCCCAGACGAGAACGTTACTCCGACAACTGGTAAAGGGCAATCGACGCGCAACAGTGCAGCAATTGACCACGTAAATGAATGCTGAGGCACTCACGTACGTGTCCCCGATAACAGCCGAACGAACCCTGTTGCGCATGGGTCTTCGGAGTCAAAGCTCGGTCACATGTTAACTCAGATGCATCAAAAACGACGCCTGCAGTTCGCATGGAACTACCGTCATTGGATAGTGGAAGAGTGGGAAAAGGTTGTCTTCTCCGACGAATCGAGGTTTCTTGGCAGAAGTGACAGGCGGTGGTAGTGTGCATGTCTGGGGAATGTTTTTCTGGTATCACCTGGGACCGCTGGTACCATTGGATGGGTCCCTCAACGCCAATGGCTACCTGCCCATGCTCCTTGAAAACATGCATCCCTTCATGTTGGACGTTTACACTGGTAGTGATGATGTCTGCCAACAGACAATGTGCCGTGCGGCGTAGCAAAGGGGGTGCTTGACTTGTTGCAGGAACACGACAGCGATGTCTCCGTTCTCCCTTGGCCGGCTAAATTACCCGACCTCAATCCCATAGAGTACTTGTGGGACTATTTGTATCAACAGGTTCCATGTGCCGAGCCACAACCACTTTATCTCCGGGACCTCCATACTGTGATGCAGGCCGAATGGACACGTGGGCCTCGGGAAACCTTCCAGGGCCCCACTACGTCCATGCCACGCCGTCTCGCAGCTGTCATTCGGGCCAAGGGTAGTTATTCCCATTATTAGGTAGGTTCTCATATTATTCTGATACGACTGTGTATATATTTTTCTTAAACAGGTTTATGTGATGTACTTTGGATGTAAGTGAAGAATTGTGACTAAACTTGAACACCCCATTTTTTCTACTTTTCTAATCTTGGGCACTCCCTTTTTTCTACCTTTCTAATCTTGGACACATCATTTTTTCTACCTTTCTACTCTTGGACACCCCATTTTTCTACCGACTAAGCTTGAACACCCCATGTTTTCTGCCTTTCACGCTTCGGTGATTTTTTTCCAATCTTTCAAGCTTCGCTGAAAAGGTTGGTAAAAAATCGGTGTCATTAGTCTTTCTCATGGTTTGGTGAGAAACTAAAGAACATAAACGTAATTGTTATTTTTGTATTATGAAAGTTGTAAAGTTTTATTCTCAAAACAGACGTAAGGTAAAGTACCCGAACTTAAATTCATCAATACGACCAGTTGCAAAACTAATGACCTGCAATTTTCAAAACCTAAAACTTTATCCTTTGAAGATGAAGAACTTGAAATTAAAAATCCCGAGGTTTCAGTTGCAGACAGTGATTAACAACTACCTTTTACTCTGAATAGCATCATAGTATTATAAAGACTGAATTAAAAGTCTTACTGATGGACTTAATCCTCTCAAAATGTAAAGCTACTGCGATCACTTTTCCAAAGCTGGGATTTGCTAGACAAAAGCACAAATTTACATATTTATCGGAATTGTAACAAAGGCGACCTACATTGTTTCTCAAAATGTAGATACCTATTTTTCTAAAGATAAATATGGTTTTGTGACTTTCAGGTAATAATCACATCCAGGATTAATGGTGCTTTTTTTATTGGCTCCTTCAAAGTCTGAAACGCCGCCCCCTGTGGTGCAGTGGTCTAAGCGCTGGCTTATGACCATTCGTCTGTGAAGGGTCCGGGTTCGAATCCCAGTGAGGCATGGTTGTTGTCTTTGTCTTACGGCACTGGCTGCCCCCCCTGGAACCAGTGGCCCTAAATTAGGGACGGGCGACTGCTTGTAGCCCATTGAGTCGCTCACGGTGGTGGTTAAGCCTTCAATCAAAATAAAAAAAAAAAAAAAAAAGGTCTGAAAACTGTGCTACTTTACACTGGGGAAATCCTGGCCCTTCCATTCACATAGAACATGCCACTCATATGGAGGAACCCTATGCCTTATTTAGGGCAACTGGTTCCATGGAATGGAGTAAACCTGTGCCGTAAAACAAACACAATGCCACACTGGGATTCGAACCCGGAGCCATCTCGGACGAATTGTCGGAGATACCGCTTAGCCACACCAGAACGGCGTCTGCAATGCACACAGAGAAAGATTTTACCAGGATATCGCTACTGTAGATATCCGATAGTAGTAGAAATTGACCCCAAACTTTCCTGCAGATTTCTCTTCAATCCTTATCAGGAGACAAAGTGTAGTATGTGAAAGGAACATCCACAGCTGAAGCAATAAAACTTACAGAAAAAATCTTACTAATTTTTCTGTGTACTTTACAAGATTTGAAGTTCTGCTTAAAATAAATAAATTCCAGTTTTTTTGGTTTTTTTTTTACTCTGAGAGTGAATAAACGTTTTTGAGCCCTTTTCGAGTTAAGCAGCTAAAACTATGTAATAACCATCTCTTAGCGTATTAAAAACTGAAATCATGTAAAATCATGTAATATGTAATGTTTTTTCTAAGTACACTTTTGTTTTTTTTTTGGGGCGGTGGGGGGAGTTTAAGACCGTCGTGAGCAACTCATTGGCTACAGGTTCGTTCCTAATTAGGGCCAGTAATTCCAACGAAGAGAGAGAGAGAGAGAGAGCGCGCGCGCAAGCGAGTAAGTGCCATAGTAAAAACACACCACCTATACAATATTTTAGACTCGAACCTAGACTCGCCCGGATGAACGCTCAGAGGACATCATGAATTCCACATGAACAGTTCAAGATGGATCAATTCCGCGCGTCTTCAGTCAGTAGACCAAATCTGGTGCATCAGTAATATTGCCCTAATAACTGAATAATTATGCACTTTTTTAGATAAGCCTTTTACTTATTGTGGCGAACGAGTTGCATCAATTATCCGCGTATCTGTTATTAAGATTCTCATGTCTTCATTATTTTCTCGTACTTTGGCTTTTAAATGTATGTAAAGCTGTGTGACAAAAAAACACAAAACCTTTTGTAGATATTTAAAAGTGTCGAAAACTAACTCTTAGAGTGTTTTTTGTAGTTTAGGAACGGAAGTTTGATGATGCCTCCTTCCAAGTGCACGTAAACTTATGTTTGGCAGCAATTACTTCATAGGTGATAAATTCATCAATTTATCACCGCACATGATTTTTAAAGCGAAAAGCTTCTACAAGAACTGATGTTTAATTAAGAAAATGACTTTAGTAACTACGGAAACTTTACAACAGAAAACGAAATCTTTTAGCTAAACAGAACTACCTCGATGAAAAATGTTTGGCCGTTAATTAAATATACTACTTGATTTTCTCCGATGATATAGCTCAACACAAGAAATATCGAAAAATTCTTTAGTTTTTCGCTCGCTTTATTGGATGAATACGGTTCCTGGAACAATCTAACCACCGGGCAGTAATACCAAGACGAAAAAGTCGGTTTTGAAACTTTCAGGTGATGTAAAAAATCAGTTCCAAGTGTCCGAATATGCTCTCTGCTAATATTCAGTCTATACGCGGATGATAAGTCCATGAACAGAGAGAGGGCTTGAAACTCAGATACATATGAATATTTCTTCGCAAACTACACACACCAGACACTGAATTACAAACTTTTTTGCAGATGTACGTAAACGTGGACACATGTTCACCACGTGATCTGGGCAACTATTTAAGACAGCTACTCGTGAGTAATCATTAGTAGTGTTAATCAAAACGGGAAATGTAAAGGATCTTTCGGAGTTTGGTAAAGGGCTTATTGTGGGTGCCAGTCTGGCTGGAGCAACGATTTTCCCGGGTTATTAATCATTTAAAATAATAATCCATATTGCTTGTTTAATAGGCGTAACAATCCGCCAGGATAGAGATCGTCGTCGTCTGAGAAAGGCTATACGAAGAAACAAGATTTCCTGTGAGCAGCGGTTAAATGAAACATTCAGTGAAGGTCGTTCCCGTTCGGTATTTCAGCTAAATATGCGCAGGGAATTGAAAAGGATAAGTATCGGTAGTTGCATACCTACACGGAAACCACTGATATCTGGGAAGAACCAGAAAGCTCGTCTTCAGTAATATCAGGAACACTCTGACTGGACACCGGAAAAGTGAATAAAAGTTATGCAGTCCGATGAGTCGCTGCACACCTTGTTCTGTAAAAAAAAGGCATGCAGTCCTATGAGTCGCAGTACACCTTGTTCTGTAAAAAAAAAGTCATGCAGTCCGATGAGTCGCTGTACACCTTGTTCTGTAAAAAAATGTCATGCAGTCCGATGAGTCGCTGTACACCTTGTTCTGTAAAAAAAGTCATGCAGTCCGATAAGTCGCTGTACACCTTGTTCTGTAAAAAAAAAGTCATGTAGTCCGATGAGTCGCTGTACACCTTGTTCTGTAAAAAAGAAAAGCATGCAGTCCAAAGAGTCGCTGTACCCCTTGTTCTGTAAAAAAAAGTCATGCAGTCCGATAAGTCGCTGTACACCTTGTTCTGTAAAAAAAGGCATGCAGTCCGATGAGTCGCTGTACACCTTGTTCTGTAAAAAAATTGCATGCAGTCCGATGAGTCGCTGTTCCTGCAGACCGATGAGTCGCTGTACACCTTGTTCTGTAAAAAAAGTCATGCAGTCCATTGAGTCGCTGTACATCTTGTTCTGTATAAAAAAGGCATGCAGTCCGATGAGTGGCTGTTCCTGCAGTCCGATCAGTCGCTGTACACCTTGTTCTGTAAAAAAGTCATGCAGTCCGATGTGTCGCCGTGCACCTTGTTCTGTAAAAAAGAAAAGCATGCAGTCCAAAGAGTCGCTGTACACCTAGTTCTATAAAAAAAAGTCATGCAGTCCGATAAGTCGCTGTACATCTTCTTCTGTAAAAAAAAGGCATGCAGTCCGATGAGTCGCTGTACACCTTGTTCTGTAAAAAAAGGCATGCAGTCCGATGAGTCGCTGTTCCTGCAGACCGATGAGTCGCTGTACACCTTGTTCTGTAAAAAAGTCATGCAGTCCATTGAGTCGCTGTACATCTTGTTCTGTATAAAAAAGACATGCAGTCCGATGAGTGGCTGTTCCTGCAGTCCGATGAGTCGCTGTACACCTTGTTCTGTAAAAAAGTCATGCAGTCCGATGCGTCGCTGTACACCTTGTTCTGTAAAAAAAAAGTTATGCAGTCCGATGTGTCGCTGTGCACCTTGTTCTGTAAAAAAACGTCATGCAGTCCGATGAGTCGCTGTGCAACTTGTTCTGTAAAAAAAGGTCATGAAGTCAGACGAGTCGCTGTACACCTTGTTCTGTAAAAAAAAGGCACCCAGTCCGATGAGTCGCTGTTACTGCAGTCCGATGAGTCGATGTTCCAGCAGTCCGATGAGTCGCTGTACACCTTATTCTGTAAAAAAGTCATGCAGTCCGATGAGTCGCTGTACACCTTGTTCTGTAAAAAAGTCATGCAGTCCGATGAGTCGCTGTACACCTTGTTCTGTGAAAAAAAAGGCAGGCAGTCCGATGAGGGGCTGTTCCTGCAGTCCGATGAGTCGCTGTACACCATGTTCGGTAAAAAAAGGCGTGCAGTCCGATGAGTCGCTGTGCACCTTTTTCTGTAAAAAAAAAGTTATGCAGTCTGATGAGTCGCTGTACACCTTGTTCTGTAAAAAAAGGCATGCAGTCCGATGAGTCGCTGGTCCTGCTGTCCGATGAGTCGCTGTACACTTTGTTCTGTAAAAACGTAATGCAGTCCGATTAGTCACTGTACACTTTGTTCTGTAAAAAAAAAGTTATGCAGTCCATTGAATCGCTGTACACCTTGTTCTGGAAAAAAAGGCTTGCAGTCCGATGAGTGCCTGTTCCTGCAGCCCGATGAGTCGCTGTACACCTTGTTCTGTAAAAAACGTGATGCAGTCCGATGATTAGCTGTACACCTTGTTCTGAAAAAAAAGTTATGCAGTCCGATGAGTCGCTGTACACCTTGTTTTGTAAAAAAATAGGCATGCAGTCCAAAGAGTCGCTGTACACCTTGTTCTGTAAAAAAAAGTCATGCAGTCCGATGTCGCTGTACACCTTGTTCTGTAAAAAAAAAAAGTCATGCAGTCCGATGAGTCGCTGTTCATGCAGTCCGATGAGTCGCTGTACACCTTATTCTGTAAAAAAAGTCATGCAGTCCGATGAGTCACTGTACACCTTGTTCTGTAAAAAAGTCATGCAGTCCGATGAGTCGCTGTACACCTTGTTCTGTAAAAAAAGTCATGCAGTCCGATGAGTCGCTGTACACCTTGTTCTGTAAAAAAAAGTTATGCAGTCCGATAAGTCGCTGTACCTCTTGTTCTGTAAAAAAAGGTATGCAGTCCGATGAGTCGCTGTACACCTTGTTCTGTGAAAAAAGGCATGCAGTCCGATGAGGGGCTGTTCCTACAGTCCGATGAGTCGCTGTACACCATGTTCGGTAAAAAAGTCATGCAGTCCGATGAGTCGCTGTGCACCTTGTTCTGTAAAAAAGTTATGCAGTCCGATGAGTCGCTGTACACCTTGTTCTGTAAAAAAAGGCATGCAGTCCGATGAGTCGCTGTTCCTGCTGTCCGATGAGTCGCTGTACACTTTGTTCTGTAAAAACGTCATGCAGTCCGATTAGTCACTGTACACCTTGTTCTGTAAAAAAGTTATGCAGTCCATTGAATCGCTGTACACCTTGTTCTGTAAAAAAAGGCTTGCAGTCCGATGAGTGCCTGTTCCTGCAGCCCGATGAGTCGCTGTACACCTTGTTCTGTAAAAAACGTGATGCAGTCCGATGATTCGCTGTACACCTTGTTCTGTAAAAAAAAGTTATGCAGTCCGATGAGTCGCTGTACACCTTGTTCTGTAAAAAAAAGGCATGCAATCCGATGAGTCGCTGTACACCTTGTTCTGTAAAAAAAGGCATGCAGTCCGATGAGTCGCTGCTCCTGCAGTCCGATGAGTCGCTGCTCCTGCAGTCCGATGAGTCGCTGTACACCTTGTTCTGTAAAAAAAGTCATGCAGTCCGATGAGTCACTGTACCCATTGTTCTGTAAAAAAAACCATGCAGTCCGATGAATCGGTGTACACCTTGTCTGTAAAAAATCTCATGCAGTCTGATGAGTCGCTGTACACCTTGTTCTGTAAAAAAAGTTATGCAGTCCGATGAGACGCTGTACACCTTGTTCTGTAAAAAAAGGCATGCAGTCCGATGAGTCGCTGTACACCTTGTTCTGTAAAAAAAAGGTATGCAATCCGATGAGACACCGTTCACCTTGTTCTGTAAAAAACCCGGCATGCAGTCCGATGAGTGCCTGTTCCTGCAGACCGATGAGTCGCTGTACACCTTGTTCAGTAAAAAAAGTTATGAAGTCCGATGAGTCGCTGTACACCTTGTTCTGTAAAAAAAAGGCATGCAGTCCAAAGAGTCGCTGTAGACCTGGTTCTGTAAAAAAAAGTCATGCAGTCCGATGTCGCTGTACACCTTGTTCTGTAAAACAAAAGTCATGCAGTCCGATGAGTCGCTGTTCCTGCAGTCCGATGAGTCGCTGTACACCTTATTCTGTAAAAAAAGTCATGCAGTCCGATGAGTCGCTGTACACCTTGTTCTGTAAAAAAAGTCATGCAGTCCGATGAGTCGCTGTACACCTTGTTCTGTAAAAAAAAGTTATGCAGTCCGATAAGTCGCTGTACCTCTTGTTCTGTAAAAAAAGGTATGCAGTCCGATGAGTCGCTGTACACCTTGTTCTGTGAAAAAAAAGGCATGCAGTCCGATGAGGGGCTGTTCCTGCAGTCCGATGAGTCTCTGTACACCATGTTCGGTAAAAAAGTCATGCAGTCCGATGAGTCGCTGTGCACCTTGTTCTGTAAAAAAAGTTATGCAGTCCGATGAGTCGCTGTACACCTTGTTCTGTATAAAAAGGCATGCAGTTCGATGAGTCGCTGTTCCTGCTGTCCGATGAGTCGCTGTACACTTTGTTCTGTAAAAACGTCATGCAGTTCGATTAGTCACTGTACACCTTGTTCTGTAAAAAAAAGTTATGCAGTCCATTGAATCGCTGTACACCTTGTTCTGTAAAAAAAAGGCTTGCAGTCCGATGAGTGCCTGTTCCTGCAGCCCGATGAGTCGCTGTACACCTTGTTCTGTAAAAAAAAGTTATGCAGTCCGATGAGTCGCTGTACACCTTGTTCTGTAAAAAAAAGTCATGCAGTCCAAAAAGTCGCTGTACACCTTGTTCTGTAAAAAAAAAGGCATGCAGTCCGATGAGTCGCTGTTCCTGCAGTCCGATGGGTTGCTGTACACCTTGTTCTGTAAAAAAAGTCATGCAGTCCGATGAGTCACTGTACCCATTGTTCTGTAAAAAAACCCATGCAGTCCGATGAATCGGTGTACACCTTGTCTGTAAAAAATCTCATGCAGTCTGATGAGTCGCTGTACGCCTTGTTCTGTAAAAAAAGTCATGCAGTCCGATGAGTCACTGTACACCTTGTTCTGTAAAAAAAAAGTCATGTAGTCCGATGAGTCACTGTACACCTTGTTCTGTTAAAAAATAGGTCATGCAGTCCGATGAATCACTGTACACCTTGTTCTGTACTGATGACAGGCAGGGATTTCGGCGGGAGCCCCATGAAGTAATGAATCCAGTTTGCCTTGTAAACAAACTCATGGTTCTGGCGGTGGTTTCATGGTGCGGTGCACGTTCTGTTAGTCCGGAATGGTTCCCCTGATATTGCTGGAAGGACGGTTGTCCCCCAAGAATCATATAAACCTTTTTACTAACCAAGTCATTTTTGCAATGCTGACCTTTTTTAGGAAGATAGCGGCTGTTTCATGGACGTCAGTACTACTGTCCGTCGCAAAAGATGAGTTCAGCAGTGGTTCAGCGAGCATTACAACGACTTCCATTATTTTCCCTGTCCATCTCAGAAGATCCAGGCACAGTGCGCTTAAGGAGGAACATAAGACAAGAAGCTACAAGCCCAGGTAGAATGATTTCCTAAACGCTGTTTGAAAAGATAGGCAGTGTAAGTGTCACATGCGCCTCGCGATCTGCCGTAAGCCAATTGCCGTCGTATGTCGAAGGACAAACACTGGAAACCGTGTTTCTGCGGAGCTGTTAGGAAATTTCCGAAACATTGAAGGATTCTTGCAACATCTACTCTAGAGGGAGAAAACTGAGTTTTGTTATTATACAATGGTTAATCATTCAAACTAGGTTAGCGTTAAAATACTATTCCAGAGATGTGTATAAATATTTAACAAATCAATCTTTAAAACACGAAACGAAATCGGCAGAGCAGCAGGACTGTCGATTTTCAGCTGCCGAGTGAGATTTTCCCTGACTGGAGAACCAGCTTGAAATTTTTCAAGCCCGCATTAAGTGATGCACCGTATCTAAACATTTTATGCTGAAAATACAACCCGTTATGAAACATATGCTACTCATATGTTTCATAACGTGAATTTTTTAAAATAAATAACTTAACCAATTCCATTAGGACTTTTTAAGTATCTTCATTTTTGAATAGAGTTTTTACGCTTCCCAACCGTAGGTTGAATAAGCGTATATGCTCTAGCTTTGTTCGTCTGTCTCTCTGTCCTTCCGCACCATCACTGGCGTAAAAATGGTGCGATTTAAATGAAATTTTAGTATGTGGTAAAGGATCACTTGGGGACAAAGCCTCTTGAAAATGGGCGAAATGGAGTCAAAGGTCAGGACATAGGAGCGGAATCCGTTCCACTGACCTTATGCGTCATAACTTACGTAAATGTACTTCGATTTCGATGAAATTTTAGTATGTGGTAAGGAACCACCTGGGGAAGAATCCTGTTGAGAATGGGTGAAATGGGGTCAAAGGTCAGGACATAGGAGCGGGATTTATTCCACAGCCATTATCGTCATAATTTGAGTAATAAGTTGAGTAATAAATTCTGGTATATTGGAAAGCGTATCATAATCAATGCATTACATGATTTTACTTACTTGTGCATTTCTGTCTTTTGTCATTTTAGGTTGTACTATTTTATAATAATTAATCATGAATTTTGAGCTCTGACTGTCAATTCTATCTCCTATGTTTCTTTAGATTATCTTTCTATATCTTCGTATACTTCTTAACATTCTCCATCTATTCGCAAGCCACGTTTGCTTTTATTAGTTGTTTTGATGTTCAGTTACTTTTGGGTTGCTTAAGCTGCTGTGAATTTATAAATATAATGGAATGGGTTAAAATGATTTAAAGAGTAGTGTGTGTTTTCTCTATTAGGAAATAATCGTTGCATAATTTACTATTGTCTGCTCCTAATGCAAATGCCTGAACAATAAGAAATCGATAATTCGAATTATTATTTCCATTAAGACACTTGTAATATTGCATTTGCATATTAGGTTTTTCTTCAGGAGTGTTTAATGCTATGAAGACCATTATGTGATATCACAGAATTCTGCATACGAAAAGAAGTTTAATGGCGAGAAATAAAATGGTGAAATATTCATTTCCTTACCCTGTATTCTTCGTAAAACGGAGAATATTCAACGCATGCAAAACTTAATGGCATTGTTAAAGACCCGGAAGAAAAAATGTTATTGGTTTAGAAGTTTTGAAATATTAATTTCACAGCATCCGTTTCCAGGAGAGTTCGAAATCATAAAAATACCCACAGGCGAATATAACTTTTTACGCCATGACACAAACATTTATTGCAAAGTTCGTAATAAAACTAGCCGTGGTTTTGCGCACCGGGATACGTAAAACGGGGAAACATTGTGTCGCTGTATGAAGATTAAATCCATTAAAATCTAGTAATAACACAGCTTTCGGTGCATGCTTGTAGTTTTACGATCCTGTATTCCAAGCACTAGACGTAAAATAACGTGTGGAATGATAGATCTGCGGCAGATCGAAAACATAAGAGACATACAGTGAATTATACGAACATGATAGACATATATATATATATATATATATATGTATGCATATATACTTGGCTTTTATCGATTATGAAAAGGCCTTTGATTCGGTGAAACCATCACCGACACCGAATCAAAGGCCTGGACCTTAACTAAACGAGACATACAAAGACGTAGACCTTAACTAAACGAGACATACAAAGGTTGCAGACAACTCAAAGAGGCATGGAGAGGTGCGTGCTTGGTGTAACCAGGAGAGATAAGAATAGGAACTCGTGGATCAGAAAAATGACAAATGTGGAAGACATCATGATCAGAGGGTAATCCCTGAAATGGCAATGGGCTGGGCATACTGCCAGAAGGACAGACCATCGATGGATAGCCGAAATTTTAGATTGGATTCCAAGGGACAGGACGAGACCCAGGAGAAGACCACATGGGAGATGGGTGGATGAAATTCGAAAGTATGCGGGAGTAACATGGAGGAGACTTGCGCAATACAGACCGTTGTGGAAGAGGCTTAAAGAAACCTTCGTCCAGCAGTGGATTGATAATGGTTGACAACGATGCTGCTAATGATGATATACTTGAAAAATGTATAGGTTTCATAGATAGTTTTTGTAACTTTCTGTGAACCACAAGGCTATGGCTACTGCCAAAAAACGACGTTGCATCGGAATGGTTAACAATTCTTTCAAAACACACTGCTTTATGTTTTAAATATCACATATGAGTTTAACGGTCAGAAATTGAAAGTGCACAAACAGAACATAACAAAATAAATTTATCAGACACTCCGAAGAGGAAATTTAAATCCGTCTCATATCATGCAAGCTTTTGGGAGGTGAAATATCCCATTTATGTTAAATCTATATATTCCCCAACAAAAACTCTGCATTTCAGAAAAAAATCGAGCTAATCATTTTCAGACAATGATCTGCTGCATAGAAAATGTGCTGACCCCCAACCAAAAAAATAAATATTAAAACCGTTTTAGAACCAAATTTATTAACAGCTCCTCGGGAAAAATCACTTCCTTGATTTGTTTTTTTATTTCAAAGTTTAGCGATCTGTATAAACAAGTTTATGGGCTATAAGCAGTCACTCTTCCTAAATTTAGGGCCACTGATTACAAGAATGATACAGAAACTGCGCCATCAAAAAAACACATCACATTCGGTGTCCCATTATTCGAACCCTGCTGCAACCAGTCCATATAATCAGAAGCAAGCGCCTCAGACTACTCGGCCAGCGGGGCGGATGGCAGAGTTACTTTTTTTATTTACATTTATCGTCAAAAAAATATTTGCACCCAGAAGGACCTGTTGGATTGCTATGCTATTCGGGAGGAAGGTAAAGGTCACCAGGAACAGTAAATGATTAAACATTGAGACTGATATGGGCAATGTTTATTGAGCTACACGCCAATAAGTAGTGTCTCTCAGTATGGCGTCCGGCAGCCATGTTTACTCACACAACATGCCAGACGTCTCGGCATGGAGTTGTACAGGTTTCTAATGGTGTCATGCGATAAGACATCCCATGCAGCTTGAACCTTCTCACGAAGTTTCTGCAGATTGTGCGGTACAGCTGGAGTTTGGATAGCGCGGCCAATATCATCCCACACATTTTCAATCGGCGATAGGTCCGGTGATGCGGCTGACCATCTGAGAGTGCCAGTGCCTTGAAGGCAAGCTCTCGAGACAGCACCAGCCTTGTCTTGTTGGAAAATTGTACCGGCGTGAGCGTTCGGAAAAGGTAGAGCCACTGGTTGTAGGACCTCATTAACGTAAAGTTGTGCTGTCAAAGTGCCTGTAATAAACACCAAAGATGATCTGGAACCGTAGGAAATTTCACCCCACACCATGACCCCTGGCCGCCTGGACGTGTGACGCTCGACAACAAACTGTTCATCTTGGCTCTGACTATGGTTCCTCCACACACGGATTCGTTGGTCGTCTCCTCCAAGACAAAAGTGGAACACCCGCTGCCATTCTGAGTGGCTTCATGCCAGTCTGTCACGACACCATTGCAGTCTTTGGCGACGATGAAATGATGTTAAGGGCAGTCGTCGTAACGGTCAACGTGCGTGCAGTCCAACGTCGTGCAGCCGTCTGCCAATGGTGCTGCCACTGATCGGACGATGCATCGAGGGCACCACTGCTGGCTGGATATCCGTAATCGTTGCTGTAGGGTCACTCAGCACATGTCGGACTAGCCGTTGGTCCTCTCTCATTGTGGTTCGTCTAGGTCTCCCAGACCCTTCCTGTTGCTGTTGCGTGCCTTGTTCTATCCACTGCCGCCAACCGCATGCTATGGCGATATCCGCATTTTCGGTGTGTCTTGCAACACTGCGCTAAAACGATCCCGCTTCCCGGAGCCCGACGATGCGGCCCCTCTTGAACTCATCCAACTGATCGAATTGCTTCCGAACTTTTCTCCGAGGCATACTTCACTTGCACAGGATGCAACGAACACAACAGCGTGAATCAGAATGGCAAGCGTACGCAACGGGATGACCTTACATAGCCAGTCAGGCACAGCGCTACGACCTCACCTTGTTGGCGTTACATGCGCGGGCGAACGTAATGCTTGAATCATTCGCATATCTCACGATGTTAAACCTACCCACAAAGTTTCATTCCGGTCGGTTCCTTCCTTTCGGGTGCAATTATTTTTTTGAAGATGAGTGTACATAAAAACAGTAGCTAGGTATTGAAAGCTTCTTCGTGATAAATAATGTCGAATCTCTGTTTCGATTTTTAGCCTGGATAATGCAAAAATGGACGCATTGTTAAATAATGAACTGTTAAATGAGAAAGTTACCAGTTTAAGTTAGGACAACGGAAGTGTTAAAAAACAGCCTTTATATTAAATTTCAAAGACTTGTGAAACAATGCTTTCAGTAAACCTTTAAAGTATTTAATTTATCCCCCAATATTTACCGAAGTAATCAGCAACATGTTGATTTAAACGAATGGTTATATAAATTCATTTTTAGAATAAAATATTGGCAACAATGATTTCTAACAGGAAAGATTACTTTGAACTCTCGGTTGTAATAAAGAAGTCTACGTGATCCTGTCAGAAACGCTTGTCCACCTGGACAGTATTTCAGTAAACTCACTCATCATGCTCTAGCTCCTAAAGCACCATACCAGTACATGGACAAGATGAAACACGTATTCACACTCACGCTCAGTGGAACTAATTTCCGTAGAACGCGAAGGACGGTCCATGGGCTCGATGTGCTTCTACTGAAGTATGTTTCCCACCAAATGGACTCTAGGTAAGCGGGAGCTATCATCCTTCATGAAGAGGAAAGTATTTCCAACGGCTAAGTCATAGTGAACAACTATAGGTCGCAAGATCACATCTCGATATCTGATAGTCGTCAAGGGTCATTTGCGAATAACCTACACGTCTTTACGACAGACTGCTCCTTGCTCGCACGAGAATAGCACCACAAGCGATGGCATCAGTTCGCTCCATGAAGGTTGGATTTATCTATATTTCTTTTTCACACCACAGAAGGACGCGACGACTGCTGGAGTGCAGGCTGAAACAAGACTCATTTGTGAACAGAACAGTGCGCCACTTGATGGGAGCAAACACAATAGCGCGATGCTATGCAGAAAGGAGAATCCACATAACATTAGATACCGAGCATACAGTAAGAAATGAGTGGAAACCAGATTTAATGAACAAGCCGAACAGTAAGAAATGATAGGAAACTAGATTTAATGAACAAGCCGAACAGTAAGAAATGAGTCGAAACCAGATTTAATGAAAATCACGTCATGTTCTTCAGAAGTAGTGGCAGTTTTGCATTCAAATGAGGAATGTGTGTAAACTAGATTTAATCACCGTCTCATTAAGTTCCCACGAGGTTAATAGCTATATTGCATTCTGGAGTAAGGAATGAATGCAAATTATATTTAATCACCATGGTAATATGTTCCCCGAGGTTAGGGGATATTTTGCATTCTACACTGAGGAATTAGCGTAAGCCACAATTTATCACTCATCGTCGCCGAAGGTTTGGAGACAGTTTGAGTATATAAAATTTTGTGAGATTAAATAGTATATATAAATTGGATTTAATCGCTGTCGTATCATTTTACCCCATGTTAATGGTTATTACGTTCCAGTTTCTATATACATATATATATAAACAATATGTACACTATATTGACAAAATTTACCAGACTCCTAGAAGAAAAACACAACATAACATTTATTGACATACATTAGGACGGTGTCGGTCCACCTTTGGCCTAAGTCACGTTTTTCTGAGCTCCGTGTTGTGTGCCTATTTAGTGTGTTTTATCGTGTGGTTCGTCATTTTCCTTTCGTGTTCCTTCAAGCTGAAGGTTCGTGCTTTGTTTTGATACATCTCCCAAGTTGGTGAGTAGTTTATTTTTTCTGTTATCATCATTTGAATTGTCGACCGAGCTCGTCGATTTCTCAGGCAGCCCTCGTCATTAACAATGGCGGCGGCTGCTGCTGCTGATAAGAGCGATGTAAACGCCCATATCAGCGAGGCATTTCCTGCCGCCTCCTCCTCCTCCTCGACACGAGACCAATCTCCTCCAATGCTTGTAGGTGACGTCACCCAACCACTAGAAGTGGAAAGTGACTCCTCAACTACAGCTCAAGCTTCTTGTCCTGCTTCGACCAGTGACGTCAGTGCAGCGCAACTCTCTGTTGCTTTAAGTGAAGACATGGATGTGTCTGACAGCGCTGCTAATTTACCCTCTACTTCAACTCAGTTCAAACAGCCGGTTGCGTTGCAGCCCTCACGCTCGAGTCCTGCTCCTAGGGCATACTCTGCCGCTCTTACTGGAACAAAAGCTCCTTCCAAGTTTGTTGCAGAAGTCTTACCAGACTCGTACGTCATTGTTGATGGCCTTACTGCCACCATAGATATTCCCGAAGATTCCCCAGCGGGAAAACAATTCTATTCTAGAATGGACTTCGGAGTGTGTTTTGATGCGCTCCCAGACACAAAGTTGAAAGAATATAGTATGGCTCTCAAGCAGATACTTCCAGCTGGAGCCAGTATTACTCACATGGCTCGAAAACCTCGAGCTGTGTTGGTGTACTTTGCTCTTAAAGAGCATGCGGATCTTGTCTTGACAGAAGGTTTGTCCCTCAAAGACGTCCATCTTCTACCAGAACCTGTCTCTCAGCGTCCAATCCAGGTTACATTTTATCCGGTTCCACCTGAGGTGTCAGACGTTGCGCTGTGCACTGTACTCAGTAAGTTCGGCCGAGTTGTTGGGCCAGTTACTACTCTTTCAGCCGCGCCGAGAGATCCAGACGATAAATCCATAGGAGGATTTCGCCGAAGTGCAAGAGTGATCTTTCCATCTGATGAACATTTGCTCGCCTGCCCAAAGGTGCTCAACGTTCGTTGTGGACAGCAACGTAGGAGAATTGAAGTGACTACCTTCCTCCACTGCACTTTTTGCCACGGAGAGAATCATTTACGTGTGCATTGTCCACATCTAGCATCACAGGCTCCTAATAATTCTCCTACAACTTCTGGCCCTCTTCTGAGCCGAGCAACACCTTCTTCCACTGCACAGAAAGCTTCAGAATCGAAACGTTCACAAAAGTCGACTGCAGGAGTTGGTCAACGCGTGTCTACGGACCCTTTATCCTTCGACCAGCAACTGGATTTTCCCTCACTTAATTGTTCGCTTCCCATGCGTCGTCATTCTGTAGCGGAGTCCCCTTCAGGGGGTTTCTCCACTGCCCTTATCATTGATACTTCTAAATCTGCTGATGACGGATTTTCTGGCCACGAATCTCGAGTTGATGAGAGCTCAACTGAGCCTTCGCTGAAACGTCGTGGTTCTTCTCGAAGACGCCCACCGAAGAAGCCGACTGCCGCATCACCCCGCACCTCTCCCCGTACTGGTAGTACCTCTCGAAAGAATTCACCATCAAAGGCTGCTACCTCTTCTGTCCAGGCCGACGAAGAGCCTCCTCTTAAATTTGACGATCTTGTCGAATACCTTAAGGATGGCTCGGTTCCTACTGGGCCGATTTCATTTGAAGATTTACATCAATACCTGTCACATAAGACAGACCACTCCACAACGCATGCTTTACTCTCAAAGTATGCATCGTTTCTCCCTCTAGTGCATGATCAGATCCAAGTACTTAATCAATGCATCTCCCACCTTCGCAAGGAACATCCGTGGGCTAAAACCTATTTTAATCGACTCAAATCATTTCCTCCTGTTGTGAAGGCTCTTCAGCAAGCATTAATGGAAAAAAGTCTTCAAGATTGTATCTCTTAATTGCAGGGGATTTGCATCCCCATTTTCTAATGCCTTGGTACATGAAGACCTCACTCCGTTAGGAGCTGATCTTCTCTTACTACAAGAGACGAATTGCCAATCCACTACGATATACTCACGATGGCGCCAGTGGAACTACACATTTCACCACGCCTAGCAACTATCATCCCATAGTGGTCTAGCTATAGGTATCCGCCATACTTTCAACTCCATAATCACCTCTTTTTCGGTTCGAAACTTATGCCGAGACCTATTACAGTGTGCATCATTCACCATAGCTTCCACATCTTATCATATATTTAATATTTATATTCCAAGCTCTTCAACCCACTTGACAATACTTTTTACTCGCCTTCGTCGTGCCTTGTCTCGCATTCCTCCCATAGATCATGTTTTAATTGGAGGATTTCAATTGCACTCTGAATCCTACCCTGGACCGATCTCCTTCCACCAGAGAACGCCGTGTTAACTTGGTGAATCTTCTTCAGTCAGTGGTCTCCGACAACTCATTCATTGATGTTCACCGTCACTTCCATCCTTCATCTACTGTACATACTTGGCGCTCGCAACATAATCAAAATCCGTACACAGCTCGCCTTGACAGATACTACGCCTCATATACTCTGCTTACAGCTGTGACAGAATCTATTATCACTCCTACAGCTTCTTCTGACCATTGTGCCATCGTTCTTATTATTCAAGCAGTTCCGGCACAACCCCGTACAATTCGTCCATGGACTCTTGACGACACTCTTCTTACAGATCCAGACTTCTGTACTTCAGTACGCTCCTTCCTTGAGGACAAACGACCTCAACTTCAATCAGCTCCTTGTGGTCTGACTTTTTGGTTGGACATTAAACAGCAACTCGTTCTCCACGTTCGCAATCTTTCTTTTAAAGCAAAAACGCTTCAAAACATGCGTCTCAACCATGTCCGTTCCATGCTCTCCATCCTAAGCCTAAGTGATCCTCTCTTCTGCCACTATCAAGAAGAACTGCGATCAATCCTCCTTCCTCTGGCTCAACAAGCTCTACGACGTCTCCGGCTACAACATCTATCGCCAGACGCATCCAATTACGATTTCCTTACATCCATGGAAAAAACACGAACAGGATCGAATTCACTTCGGCACCTTCGCCTCGCATCTGAAGAGGTGTCTGATGATCCACTCACTCTATGTTCCCAGGTCCGAAAGTTCTATACAGAGAAGTTCTGTGAATCTCCTCCGCCATCCTCTTCGGCTTTGGCATCACTTCTTTCTAACCTACCACAAGTTCCTCCCCATCTTGCCTCTTCCCTCCTCCTTCCTCCCACGTTCTCTGAACTATCCTCTACGTTTTCTTCTTTGAACTCTAGGGCCGCACCGGGTCCGGACGGCCTCACGTTCCTCTTCTATAAAACCTTTCTACCTCTCCTTCTACCATTTCTCTTTTCTGCACTTTCTGCTGCTTTCAATCACTCCCCTCTACCAAGGCGATTCACAGTAGCATATGTTGTACTATTCCCTAAGAAAGGTGATCTCCTTGACCTGGGGAATTGGCGTCCTATCTCCCTCTTAAATCTAGATTATAAACTTTATACTAAACTTCTTTCCCAACACCTTAACCCCATTCTCACTCACATTCTCTCCCCAAATCAAACTTACACAGTTCCCGGCCGTTCACTTTCTCATAACATCCATCTACTAAATGATCTAATCCATCTTGCCCGATCTCGCTCTGAACCCCTCGCCCCTCTCTCTCTTGACCAACAATCCGCTTTTGATAATATCTCACATTCCTATCTATCGGCTACACTCCTTCACTTCGGTCTTCCTCCTTCCTTCGTCTCTCTTCTTTTCTCACTCTATCAAGACGCCGTTCTCCAGGTCAAGCTGCCCACCTTTCTCACAGCGCCTATTCCCTTCCGCCGGGGAGTGCGACAGGGTTGCCCACTCTCCGGACAACTCTTTGCAATCGCAATTGAACCCTTCCTCCGCTCTGTACACCAATCCTTTAAAGCAGTTCTGCCACCACTCTCTGCCTGCACAAGACATCATGCCACTACCTCTGTTGCATACGCAGATGATGTCACCATCTGCATCCGTCATGACTCACAGTTTCCGTGTCTCCAACGTCTATTCGCAGCTTATGCCTCATGCTCCGGTGCAGCGCTCAACTCATCTAAAAGCACTGGTTTATGGTGCGGCTCATGGGCACATCGTGTAGACACCCCTTGGGGAGCAAGCTGGTCGTCCATCTCACAGCCCTTCCTTGGAGTTCATCTTGGTTCCTTGCAAGCTGCCCCCTCTTCACGTGGAATGCTATTCACCCACGCTTGCTCAGGTCAACTGCCTCCTGGAGGAGAGCCCAGTTCTGCTCATCATTCTTCCAGAGAGCTCGCCTCTCTAGAACTTACCTGATTTCCTTGTGCACACACTCTTGGCTTGGTGTCAAGTCTCTACAACTCAGCCTTCATGAAATTACCCGATTACTTACTTCTCTGATATGGACCTGCCACCACTGGGTCAGTGTCACAAAGCTTTGCCTCCCTCCGGATCACGGCGGCATCGGACTCCTTGATACACAGGAGTACTACAAGGCCGTCAGAATTACTACTTTTCTCCGTCTCTTCACGTCGCCAGTACCAGTTGCCGTTTTAGCTAGGGACGTCATCGCCTCCCCGAGCAACCCTAACTTTTCTTTTCTCTCCTTACTACTCATGGACCACCGACCCCTCACCCTCATTCGACTTCCCCCTGTTTACCGTGAAGCTCTAACTTTCCTTCGTTCCCTCCCTCTCTCTCGTTCTCCACCTGATTCCACAACTGAGCTCCTTGCTGAACCCCTCTTTTATTCTTCGATTATTCACCCCTCTCATCTTCCGTACTTTGCCTATCCTACCTGGCTCCGAGCAGGTGTGGTAACAGTTAAAGATCTCACTATCCCTGACCTTTCTTGGCGACCCTTCGCCAGCCTCCCTCCCTCTCTTCTCCTCTCCTCCTCCTCTCGTGACATCTACGACTCTATTCTTTCATCTATCATTTCTCAATTTCCTCATCTTGCTTCCCACTCAGGTCTTTCCTTTGTTCCTTCTGCTTCTCTCCCATTTCCTCTTTTCTTGCTTACTTCTGGCTCAGCTCATCCCATTTCTTCTCTCTCGGTGTCAGCTCTTTATCGGTTCCTCTCTATGTCCCATTCTTCTCCTCCTCTCCCCATTCCTGATGTTCCCCCTGCTGCCACTGCTACGGTGTGGTCAGCCGCCCTGTCTCCTCTTTCTGCTCCTCTAGAAATTAATACCCATTGGCTTTTCCTCCATCGCCGCCTTCCTGTTCCCTCCGTTCTTTTCCGAATGTCTCTTCTCGATTCCCCTCTTTGCCCTTTCTGTGCTCGGGAGGCTGATGTCTCCCATGTCTATCAACACTGTGTTATTTTACTCCCAATGCTGAACTTGGCATTTACTATCGCCCAATGTTCCATTACAGCAGATCTTACATTTGATGCATATCGGACTCTTCTGCTACAGAACTATCCCCCAGTCAAGCTCCCATCAGTCTGTGCCTATATTTTTATTTTAGCGAAGCATGTAATCTACGTGTTTCATCAACGCTGCAGATATTTGACTATTCCTCTGACTGTGCATGAAGCTTCTACGGCATTATTATGCCATTTCCGCGACCGTCTGACATCTCGACTTCGGCTAGAGTATTCTGTTGCAGTTACTCAGCGTCGGGAGAGCCAGTTCCTTGCCACCTGGTCACCGGCTGCCTCATGGTTTACCAGCTCGCCAACGTCATTGTACCTGACGGTCGACAGATTTGGTATTTGACCTTTTTGAATCAGAAATGCATATGTAAATCTCAACAATCTGTTTTCAAGATCTTTGCACAGCTTGGAAATTTACCGCATGGGTTTTTTTATAAAGGGCTGTACGTGTTTACACAGCAAATTGTTTTTTGTGACACTCATCTTGTATTTTTTTTTTCTTACATTGACTTTCAAGTTAGTTCGTCTTTAGTTTACATTTTGAGTATAAATATTGCAGTTAGGCATTAGCATAGTGCTGTATAAACATAGAAATTGTTTCTGCAGTGTAGTTTTTTGTAATTTTGTTCTATTTTGTTTCCCGAACATGTTTGCACTGTGCTGTATAATTGTACATAGTTTTCAAAATATTGCGGAACAAGTAATCCATCTTATTTGCATCAGAATGTCCAAGTTTAGTTATTTCCTGTTATTAAACATTCCAATGATTTGTCTGATAATCAGTTTTTTAAATTGCATAGTACTGTACATCCTTGTAAATATGTTGTGTTAAAACTCACTGTCATATCGTACCTTCTTTCAAGAGACATGTTGGCTAATGATTCTTACTGTATTTATTTTTGCACAAGTTAGTCAATTGCATGGTGTTGTACTCATGAGTAATATATTTTTAAAAATATTTTACCTATTTTGTTCTTTTGTGTGAGGTGATGCTTGGTACTATCATTCTTCTATTACTACATATAGATAGTGAGAATATGTTAAAGCTTTATTCATCGTGTGTTTTCTTATTATACTTACATTTTCTATCTGGTCAACAGAATAGTGTTACTTTTCTGTATATGGTCCGATTTTGATTTGTAACATGTTGACACTGTGCTGTATATCTGTACATTGTTTTTGAATATTGCCGAACAGGTAATATATTATATTTACACCAGGAAGTCCAAGTTTGTTCTTCTCCTGATATTCATCATTTCATTGATTTGTCTTATGATCAGTTTGCCAATTGCTTTGTACTGTACATTCTTGTAACTCTGATGTGTTACACCTTACTGTCTTATTGTATTTTTTTTTTCAAGAGAAATGTTGTCTCCTGAAGCTCTCAATATTTTCTTGAACAAGTTTGTTAATCGCACAGCAATGCACTTATGAGCAATAAGTTTTTTTGTTAAAATCCTTCCTAAATGCCCAGACATGCTTGTCGCTGTTCATTTATCACGAGCTGTAATTTTGCTCCATTTTTCAACTTGTGCACTATGCTGTATATTTTTATATAGGTTTTAGTAGTTTAACGATCTTTGATCGTATTTTATTTGTATTTAGACGTCCTTATTAGTTCGTCTCCTGATTTCTACCTTGAATAAAGATATTTTGAAACCACCTTTGGCCTTAATGCAGGCACTGACCTTTCGAGACGTGCTTTCGACAAGGTTTTGGAACACAGCGTTAGGTATGCGCTTCCATTCAGTACATAATGCTGCCACGAACTGTTGTTTAGTAGTGCGCCTTGGTCCCAAACTTCTTACACGGCGCTGTAATTCATCCCATTGGTGTTCTGTGGGATTAAGATCACAGCTCTGTGCTGATCAGTCTACACACGATACGGAATTATGGTCAAACAACGGCGTAACAGTCCTTGCTTTATGGCTCGGTCCATTATCCTGCTGGTACCAACAAGGCCCAGTTCAATAGTATTGCCACAGAGTTGGTAGGGCATAATTGTCTAGAATATCGAAGTAGACGAGCTGGTTAACAGGTTTGTCCACGATAACCAATGGGCCGGAACCATAACACGAAAAACACCCCCCACACGAGCACACTGCAAGCTCCAAACTTGACCGTAAGAACAACACACTGTGGCAAATAGCGTTGCCCCAGCTGTCGCTATACACACACACGTCAATCAGACTGATGAATCGTGTATTATCTGGATTCATCAGTCCATAGAACCCGTTTCCATTGATCTACGGTCCAAGAAAAATGTTCTTTACACCATGCTAAACGATGAGTAGCATTCCGAGTGGAGATCAAAGGTTTATGAGCAGCCACACGACGACGGTAACCCATGGAATTTCCTGCGAATTGTACGTGTACATAACGAGTTTCCTGTAAATTGTACGTGTACATAACGAGGTTCCAGCATTTTTACTCACCTGTACAAAGAGGTCATGTGCAGTACTCCGTCGATTAGTTGTAACGCCTCTCCTGAGGCTTCGACGTCCTCAAATACTGATTTTCTTTGGTCTTCCGGTACGTTTTGCTACTTCAGGCACGCCATGTGTCTTTCACTTATTCAGTACATCCAAAACAGTTGACTTGGGTATGTTTAAACGCTTCTCGGTTTCTCTTACGGACAATCGACTAATATAACACCCAACAATCTTTCTTTTCTCAAAGTCAGTTCTCTAGCGCCACGACATTTTCACTCAACCTCACAGTGCGATATGATCGCGGAATGCCGCAGGCTTGTTTTTATACCGTTTGCACCTGTACCGCGCATCTTAGCAACGCAGCGGATAAGTTCATTTGCTTTTGAAGGGGTGTCCTGTGACTTCAGTTATTATAGTGTATATTCCTTTTTAAAGCGTGATAACCAAATCTATTTTATCCTTAAACTTTCCCTGCTGTAAATCAAGCGTAACAGGACGTCTATTTAAAGAAGTTTCCAAGTGACGTTCGTATCCTTAGTTGTATGGAATGGGGTTCTTTTAACAGCAATAAAAATGAATTTTGGCCATAATAACTGAGTTGCTGATTCTTATACCACTTTATCCTGCTTCAAAATCTTTATGCTATATTAGATTGTTTTTTTATTAAAAACATTAACTTTAACAATACTACAGGGAAAGTCGTTTTAACATTGACGAAGTTACTACAGCTTTACAATTGCGTGCTGTATTCATCTGATTTTACGAAGGGCGTTCAAATTTGACCTAAACTGTTTTTAATCAGATATTTATTTACCATACAGCTGATGTTACATCACTTCCTTTTCGAAGTAATCTTGGTCGTGGTCGATACATTTTTTTTAGCGTTCTGGAAGCTTCTGGACCACAGTTTCACAGAATTCTGTACACTGTTGTTTAAACCATCCTAGAACAGCACTTTTCACCTCTTCATTTGGTCTGAACTTCTGCCCTCCCAAAAATTCTTTAATGAGCCGAACAGGTGGTAGTCACGTGGTGACATATTTGGGCAGTACGGAGGGTGTGGTACAACGTTTCATCCTAATTCCTCCAATGTTTCCATAGTCACTTTAGCGGTGTGGGGCCTGGCGTTGTCTTGGAGAAGTCATACTCCACTGTTGGGGAGTCCTGGTCTCCTCTTTTTCAGTGCAGCCTTAAGTGAGTTCTTGGGGAGATCGCTGTAACATGAATACCGTTAATGTCCCAAAATATATTAACCATTACTTTCGTTGCTGATGCCCTGATCTTGAATTATTTGGGTGGGGGCAAATCCCTGGTCTCCATTCCATGCTTGCACGTTTGCTTTCCAGCTTATGGTGATGAATCCATGTCTCGTCCACTGTCACCACACGTCGAAAAAGTTGGCTCGTTCTCTTTGATGTTTTCGGAATAGCATGTTCGCAATTTAAAACCTGCTGTCTTTCTGCTGGTAAGATATCTGCCTCGGTACCCATCTGGCACAAACTTTGCTGAAGTGCAGCTTATTGTGTATGGTAGTATGCACACTGCCGGCGCTGATGTACCGTGCAGAGCTCAGATCACTTTCAGTAAACCTATTGTTGTTCCGTATGAGCTCATTTACGTGGGCAGTCATGGCGTCGTTAACAGCAGTTGCCGGTCGTGTCCTGTGCGGTTCGTTGCCAACGCTTTGTCTGCCTTCCTTGAACGCTTTACACCATTCGAAGACGGATGAACGGGACAGACCCGAATCACCAAGCTGTGTTTGAAGTCTCTGGAAAATTTCACTGTCACTCGCACCTTCATTGCAAAGCAAATGTTTAATTAGTCACTGCTGCACAGAAGTCGAAACACCTTCACTCGCCATTTCTCTTTCTACAATGCTGGAGTTGTCATGGCAACGAAAATTAACGACACAAGTGGCGCTCTGGTAACATAAGATAGCAGTGTTGACAAACGCACAATAATAATACGTACAATGTTTCAAACTAATGTATTAGAAACACAGGTCCAGGTCAAATTTGAACACCTGTAATATATTGGCGATTGGGAATTAAAAAAAATTGAAAATAATTTAATAAAGTATTCTGATAGTCACTAGTACAATACCTTAAGCGTCTTTTTTGCAAAAATAAAATAATACTAACTTAAAGAATTTTATGGATCATCCTTCAAAGTAATCAAAAATATGTACTCTTTAGAATTTTAGCACAGGATGTTTAGTAAGTATCACGTCTGTTAAAACATTGAAAACCTTGAAATGCTTTGATCACTTCATATTTATTTAGCTGTCTTTTATAAAATTTCCTAGTGTTCATTTTCAAAGTCGTCACCAAACTCAAAACTTCTGTGTATAGTAGAATGTTCTGGTTAGTAAGATGATCAGCAATAGTACCATTCCTATCGAACGTTGTTAGATAGAAAATCAATTCTCTAAATGGGTGTATTTTCGAATACATTTTTGTCCCCAGTTTCAAGAATTCCTCAAAACGTTTTTTCAATAGAAAAATTCGCTAGACAGAGCTTGTTCTTTTTTTTGGGAAGGGGGGCTAAAAATTGCAGTCAGCAACTCATTGAGCTATAAGCAATTACCCGTCCCTAAAAAACTACACTTCGATTCACCCTAAAATGAAACTGAAGGGGAAAGGTACGTGGAACCTATCGCCACGACTAAAAGTAGTTCCCAACATTTTCCGTGAAAACCAGCGCATTTATTGACCAGAATCATACTTTTTATTGTCTTAGCTCTTTACTTATAAATATATATAATTATTTTAGACAGATCTCAAAATTATCTATTTTCCGAAATTAAGATTTAAAATTAGACCAACACACGCATGCGTAGATATGCAGTGTTTGAGAGACAAGGATGCGAATGAGTGGATGGGGGACGTGATTGACAGCTGCTAACAGCAAGACACAGTAGGGAGTGACGCGGATGAACATAACTCTCGGACCTCCCCGAAGGCTCAGTGAGTGCGTAGGCTCTTGTACCTTAAACTGCAGTGTCATCTTTGGTGAATCGAAGTATAGAGGTTAAGAAAAAAATCCTCATTGCCTAACCGGTTTCGAACTCAGACTCCTCTTGGGCGAATGATCAGAAGCCAGTGCTTAGACCACTGCGCAAGCGGGGAGCCTAAATAGAGGTTACTTTGCGTTATTACTAAAGAAATGTTTATGTTGATTAACAATGACTAGTTAGTAAAATCATGCAATACCTTGATTATGATACGCTTTCCAACATACCAGAAATTATTTCTCGAGTTATTACTCAAGTTATGAGGATAACGGCTTTGGAATAAATCTCGCTCCTGTGTCCTGAGCTTTGACCCCATTTCGATGATATAAAACAGAATTTGTTCAGTATACCTCCGCAAAACATACTAACGTTTTGGCGCATTAGAAATATTTCTAATCAAGTTATGAAGATAATGCCTGCAGAATAAGTCTCGCTCCCATTTCGATGATATTCAACAGAACCGGTTTAGTGTACCTCCGGAACAGCATACTAACGATTTGTCGCAATGGAAGCATTTTTAGTCAAGGTATGAGGATAATGGCTATGGAATAAATCTCGCTTCTGTGTCCTGACCTTTGACACCATTTCGATGATATTCAATATAATCGGTTCAGTATACCTCCGAAACAACATGGTAAAGTTTTGTTGCAATAGAAGCATTTTTACGCAAGTTATGACGCATAAGGGTAATGGAATTCATCCCTCTCAAATGTCCAGACCTTTGACCCCATTTCACCCATTTTCAATAGGGTTCGTTCCCAGGTGGTCTCCTACCACATATTAAAATTTCATCGAAATCGAACCATATTTACGCGAGTTATCGTGCGGACGGTCGGGCGGACGGACGGACAGACAGACGGGCAAAGCTGCAGCATATACACTTCCTCAACCTACGGTTGAAAAGCGTAAAAACGGCACAATTTCTTAATTCGGATTCCGCCTGAAGTTCACTTATCTGAAAACATCATAAAATCTTTGAAACATGTTTTTTACTTTTTCCATTTGAAAGCGTAATGTTACTAGAAAGAGAAACAGACCACGCTATTGGCCTTGCAGTGTATAGTATAGCCTGTGTTTTAGTTATTTTCTGTGCTACCGATTCATACTTTTTAAGAAAAATAAATAACACGCGAATTACGCTCTGTATAGGTACAAGTCCTGTCGGATCCGAAAATCTTTTAGATCATTACATTCGCCGATGTACCTTGAGCTCTGAGTACTTATTCTTTGAGGAGAACAAAATACAAAAAGCCTTCCAAACTATCGTAAACAAACGCTCATGTGGTCGGAGAAAAAGGATGCTGCGTGTCGTTGAAATGCACTTGATAAGTTTGACCTAGTACTGTCGACCCAATTACATTATTCTGATTACCATGACATTCTTTGTGTTTATTTGCTCGGAACCTTCCCAATTGATCACCGATCGATCTTACTGGAATTAGTTAGAGGCAGTTCGTTTGATAATAGGACAGGTGGTTCAAACACACCAGTTTCAACCTTGACTGGAATAATGCATTGAACCCCTCGGAACAGTGTCACAGCAAATACAGTTAACATCATTAATCTTAAGGATTGGCACCAAACGTCGAGAGCAAACGGTATTCAGATTGATGACTTCGAAGTATTCGCTGATGAGAAGATAAACCGAAGACGTAAACAAAGAACGTTTGTGTGTGCTTCTGCACATGCTAGTTCCTTGAATTCCTCTAGATCCAGAATTTAAACAATTACGTGGAAGTTAAAGCCTGGAAATCGTCCGAGGAGGATGACAGATTGCGATGTGGTATCTGGCAGGATGTATGCATAGCAACGAGCGGAGTGCAGCTCCAGTGTATAAGCGTACAAATAGTTAATAACACCAGGGCTTCTCAAGGAAATGCGAAATATATTTATGACGAATGCCAGAGGCGCACATTGAAATTCAAGATATTAAAATCAAATGTCAACGCTAAAAAAATTTGAAAGACAAATCCGAAATGAAACTAAAATTCATAGAGCACAACTTCTTATTCCGCTAGTAGTAATAATGAATCATTAATGAGAGGTATTAGATTTTGTAGCTCCAGTAATTTTTAACGAGATATAACAGCGACATTCAATTTTTTTTATTCCGTCCTCTTTCCCAGAATTTTTTAATGAGCTATATTTGTCATATTCCTATTTTAGACTTGTTCCTTGCTTCCGGAAACAATTTGATGAAATATATTCGTCATAATGATATTTAATTGTTGTTCCTCAAGAGTCGCATATAGCGTATTGAATCCGTTAATTTTTGTGGTGTAGTAAGCAAACAAATTTTCCAAGCTTTCGCACTACACCGGGAAGCTTTTTCAAGACAATGGTAGACATAAAAATGCAGGGAATTGGAACACGTAAGGAACAAAGATGATTTTTGAAGATAACGTGGGTGGCATCACGAGCATATTACACTAACTTTTATTACGCAATTATACGGTGCTTAGCGACATGTTTCCATCTTTTAATAACGCATGCCAAACAATTGGTAGTTCAGTAGAAACTATATGAACGCATGCCAAACCCTTGGTAGTTCAGTACAAAATATATGAACGCATGCCAAACCCTTGGTATTTCAGTAGAAACTATTTGAACTACCAAGGGTTTGGAATGATTTATTAAAAGATAGAAACACATCGCGAAGCACCGTATAATTTCGTGATAAAAATTCGCGTAATATGCTCGTGATGTCACCCACGTTATTTTCAAAAATCATCTTTGTTCCTTACGTGTTCCAATTCCTTGCATTTTCATGTTTACAATTGCCTTGAAAAAGCTTCGCAGTGGAGTGCGGACGCTTGGCGAATCTTTGTGCTTACTACACCACAAAAATAAACGGATTTAATACGCTATATGCGTCTCTTGAATATCCACAGTATGATGTATTTATATTTACGTAATTGTTGATCCTCTCTCCTAGAGATTTTCGATGAGACATAGTTGTCATATTCCTATTTTGCACTTGTTCCTAGCTTCCGGAAAACTTTTGATGCGATATATTCGTTATGCACGGTCAAGTCACATTATTGTGACCACCAGCTAATATCCAAAGTAACCACCGTGTGCAGCGCGGACAGCAGCTAGATGGGCTGGGAGTGACTCAGCAAAGTACTTGAAGGTGTTCACAGGTATGTGGAACCATGCTGACTGCAGTACATCTGACAGCTGCTGGACGGTGTGTGGTGGAGGATCCATAACGCGAACAACACGATCAAGGTGGTCCAACAGATGCCCAATTGGGTTTAGGCCTGGGGAAATAAGGGACCAGGGAAGTACTTTGACGTTTTTATCGTGCTCTTCCAACCACTCTCGGACATTTCTAGCTGTGTGACACGTTGCATTGTCATGGTGGAAGATCCCATTCACCCCAGGGAAGACAATCAGCATCTATGAGTGTACTTGGTCTGCAAGGATGGATTCATGACGAAATCAGTCCATTGTGCTTTCCACAGGTATGAGTGGACACAGTGAATGCCACGCAAACATTATCCAGACCATAATGCTACCCCACGAACTTCTGTTCTTCCAGCAATGGTTGAAGAGTGTTTGTTTTCCGATGTCTCTCCCTTTACACGCCAACTGCCATCCGTTTGATGAAGCAGAGAACGTGACTCATCGGAGAAGGCAATCTTTTGCAAATCAGCGAAGGTCCACTTCCGATACTGCCGTGCAAATGTAAGTCTTTTCTGCCGATGCACCTTCTTTAGCATAGGTGCAGTGACAATCCGTCTGCATCGGAGCTCAGCAGCATGCGAACAATTCACAAACTGTGCTGTTTCAGAAATTCCACCACCCTTGGCCCAAAAGCCGATAATCATCCCTTTTTACAAATCTGATGAATCGCTCCATCTAATCTGATGAATCGTGTTTTATATTATTTTCCACAACTGGTATAGTTTACTTCTGAGAAAAACCTGCAGAAGTCTACCACCCCGACTGTTTAGTTCCAGCTGTAAAGTGTTGAGGTGGATCCCTGATAATGAAGGCTGCAATATCATGGTATTCCTTATGGCCATTGTTTATTCTGAAGAGTTGTGTCACATCTACAACATACGAATACATTAATTAATGAAATACGGGATTACACGACTTATTGATATTCTGCGACTCCGGGCAATCACGGGAATGAATTATAAACCTCCATATTGGCTATATATGAATACCGGTTGCTTCGGCTAGCGAATCACGTGCTGGTTATATTCAAATTAATCGAAAACTTGAAATTTTGTCGTTCTGGGTGGTGTAGTGGTTAGCCTACTCGGGCCTTATCCGGGAGACATGGATTCGATTCCTGCTCGAAGACGACAAAATTATTCAGGATAATATCTGACTTAACATTCATGTCATATTTACACCAATAAACGAATTCACATCTTCGAAGTTTGTATTACACGAATTCATTTTTTGGGGTTACCTGTCCCCAAAACAGCCATTTTTACCTAACGACCTTTCCTGGTTTCAAGCAGATAATATATTCAAGGTATTGTACAAAACCTGTCATGTTGTGATTTGCAGAGCATGAGGACGAGGAACGGCAGCTACTCTGATACTTCAATCTCCAGACTTCAGTATTACTGAATGTTCGTTGGAAATATCAGGATCAAAAAATTGCGATCACGCTTTCCACCTCCGACATAAATTTGGGACATATTTTACAGAAAGAATAGTCCCACATTCCAGTCTCATATGTTCATGAGTTGTATTAGTTTATTCCAAGTACAACTGCTTCTGTACTGAAAGCTGAGGTGTGTCTTAACCTTATACAAATAAAATGTTCGCCAGAAACAGTAAGTGAGTTAATAAACCCGTGTATGTAATGATGGAACTTGTATGATTGAATACTCTGCAATGGCAGGCGTGCAATTTGCAAGTAGACTGACTGATGGTTTTCACTCTACACCCAGTAATAGAAAGTTCGTTCCAAAGATGATGTGATGCCACTGTGAAACAAGATAGACCAAGAAAACATTTCCGCAAGATCGGTTGCTGTTATTCGTCGCCTTTTTCTTCCAATAACACAAATCACAGAATATCAACCGTTACCGATCTCTCTTTTTCACAATTTCACTTCAACATACCGGGTGGCCATATTTAAAGTTCACATATCTAAAGGCGGAACAGGCGGAACTACTGCTCTGAACACCGTTTTAATTTTATCTGAGAAATCCTGAAACAATAGAGTAATTTTCAACGGAAAACAAATCTTCCAAAACTCGTCTCCAGTGGGTAAGGTGATGCTGTAACCACTTGTAACAATGACAAGGTGCAGTTATAGCCGATGTCACCGTCCAAATATGCAAGCCGCCCCTGGGGCGCAGTGATATCAGCGATGGCCTCTGATCATTCGTCCGAAAGGGGTCTGGGTTCGAATCCTGGTAAGGTATGGATGTTGTGTTTGTCTTACGGCACTAGCTCTCTAGGGACGGGAGATTGCCTATAGCCCATTGATTTGCTCATTGCGGTCGCTAAACCTCCAATTAAAAAAATGCAAATTAAAAGTGACAGCAATACGGTTGCTTCAAAATTAGGGTTTATAGAGCCAGGCACCGCCGCCCCGATGTCGCAGTGGTCGAAACGATTAATTCTGATCATTTGTCCGAGATGGGTTCGGGTTCAAATCTCGGTGAGGCATGGATGTTTGTCTTTGTCTTTCGGCACTGGCTCTCAATGTGTTACTTGTCCAGCACTGATCATCTGTGTAGAATGGTCATTTAGCATACTGTAAAATCCATGTTTGATGTATACTTGTTCACAATGTGTTACTTGATCAACACTGGCTCTCTGTGTACATTGGTCATTTAGCATACTGTAAAATCCATGTTTGATGTATACTTGTTCACAATGTGTTACTTGATCAACAATGTCTCTCTGTGTACAATGGTCATTTAGCATACTTTAAAATCCCTGTTTGATGTATACTTGTTCACAATGTGTTACTTGATCAACACTGGCTCTCTCTGTACATTGGTCATTTAGCATACTGTACAATCCATGTTTGATGTATACTTGTTCACAATGTGTTACTTGATCAACATTGTCTCTCTCTGTACAATGGTCATTTAGCATACTGTAAAATCCCTGTTTCATGTATACTTGTTCACAATGTGGTACTTGATCAACACTGGCTCTCTGTGTACATTGGTCATTTAGCATACTGTAAAATCCATGTTTGATGTGTACTTGTTCACAATGTGTTACCCTATCAACAATGGCTCTCTGTGTACATTGGCCATTTAGCATACTGTAAAATACATGTTTGATGTATACTTGTCGACAATGTGTTTCTTGATCAACATTGTCTCTCAGTGTACAATGGTCATTTAGCATACTTTAATATCCCTGTTTGATGTATACTTGTTCACAATGTATTATTTGATCAACACTGGCTCTCAGCACACTGTAAAATCCATGTTTGATGTATACTTGTTCACAATGTGTTACTTGATCAAAACTTGCTCTCTGTGTACATTGGTCATTTAGCATAATGTAAAATCCATGTTTGATGTATACTTGTTCACAATGTGTTACTTGATCAACACTGGCTCTCTCCCTGTACATTGATCATTTAGCATACTGTAAAATCCATGTTTGATGTATACTTGTTCACAATGTGTTACTTGATCAACACTGGCTCTCTGTGTACAATGGTCATTTAGCATACTGTAAAATCCATGTTTGATGTATACTTGTTCACAATGTGTTACTTGATCAACACTGGTTCTCTGTGTACATTGGTCATTTAGCATACTGTAAAATCCATGTTTGATGTATACTTGTTCACAATGTGTTACTTGATCAACAATGTCTCTCTGTGTACAATGGTCATTTAGCATACTTTAAAATCCATGTTTGATGTATACTTGTTCACAATGTGTTACTTGATCAACACTGGCTCTCTGTGTACATTGGTCATTTAGCATACTGTAAAATCCATGTTTGATGTATACTTGTTCACAATGTGTTACTTGATCAACACTGTCTCTCTGCGTACAATGATCATTTAGCATACTGTAAAATCCATGTTTGATGTATACTTGTTCACAATGTGTTACTTGATCAACACTGGCTCTCTGTGTACATTGGTCATTTAGCATACTGTAAAATCCATGTTTGATGTATACTTGTTCACAATGTGTTACTTGATCAACAATGTCTCTCTGTGAACAATGGTCATTTAGCATACTTTAAAATCCCTGTTTGATGTATACTTGTTCACAATGTGTTACTTGATCAACACTGGCTCTCTCTGTACATTGGTCATTTAGCATACTGTACAATCCATGTTTGATGTATACTTGTTCACAATGTGTTACTTGATCAACATTGTCTCTCTCTGTACAATGGTCATTTAGCATACTGTAAAATCCCTGTTTCATGTATACTTGTTCACAATGTGGTACTTGATCAACACTGGCTCTCTGTGTACATTGGTCATTTAGCATACTGTAAAATCCATGTTTGATGTGTACTTGTTCACAATGTGTTACCCTATCAACAATGGCTCTCTGTGTACATTGGCCATTTAGCATACTGTAAAATACATGTTTGATGTATACTTGTCGACAATGTGTTTCTTGATCAACATTGTCTCTCAGTGTACAATGGTCATTTAGCATACTTTAATATCCCTGTTTGATGTATACTTGTTCACAATGTATTATTTGATCAACACTGGCTCTCAGCACACTGTAAAATCCATGTTTGATGTATACTTGTTCACAATGTGTTACTTGATCAAAACTTGCTCTCTGTGTACATTGGTCATTTAGCATAATGTAAAATCCATGTTTGATGTATACTTGTTCACAATGTGTTACTTGATCAACACTGGCTCTCTCCCTGTACATTGATCATTTAGCATACTGTAAAATCCATGTTTGATGTATACTTGTTCACAATGTGTTACTTGATCAACACTGGCTCTCTGTGTACAATGGTCATTTAGCATACTGTAAAATCCATGTTTGATGTATACCTGTTCACAATGTGTTACTTGATCAACACTGGTTCTCTGTGTACATTGGTCATTTAGCATACTGTAAAATCCATGTTTGATGTATACTTGTTCACAATGTGTTACTTGATCAACACTGTCTCTCTGCGTACAATGATCATTTAGCATACTGTAAAATCCATGTTTGATGTATACTTGTTCACAATGTGTTACTTGATCAACACTGTCTCTCTGCGTACAATGATCATTTAGCATACTGTAAAATCCATGTTTGATGTATACTTGTTCACAATGTGTTACTTGATCAACACTTGCTCTCTGTGTACATTGGTCATTTAGCATAATGTAAAATCCATGTTTGATGTATACTTGTTCACAATGTGTTACTTGATCAACACTGATTCTCTGTGTACATTGGTCATTTAGCATACTGTAAAATCCATGTTTGATGTATACTTGTTCACAATGTGTTACTTGATCAACACTGTCTATATCTGTGCAAATTGATCATTTGGCATGCTGTAAACCATGTACGATTTGTTCTTGTTGCTGTGAAATATCTGTATCCTGTTTATGTCTGCCTTTTGTTTAAACTTCCAATCAAAGAAAAAAAAATAAACAGACATCTTCGGAATGCGCCATTTCAATTCTTAGTGAGTTGTCATCGTTGTAAAGCGCAATGGCACGGTCCCTAATTGATCGTGTACTTTTCCTAAAGTTGTTTAACAGGAAAAACACTTGTTCATTTTAGCACTGCTTAAGCTCAGAGCGTTAAAGAGCTTACAAATGAGCACGTGAGACGTGACTGCAAGTGGTTTACATCATTGATTCGGAAGATTGAAAACGCAGGTCTTTGGATGACAAACCTGGCTGAGGACGGAAACCAGACAATCAGTAGACAAACTGAGAATGTAATCACAGCATTATTAAAGAAAAGGGCTGGCAAATTCAGTGGAATGCAGTAGCACACAGAGTATAACTCAGTGTTTAATCAACTCCTCAAGCACGGTTCACGAAATTCTAAGAATACTGCGCTGTAGTCCTTAAAATATTTCGTACGTTCAACTTTTGCTTTTCCCTGATCAGAATGCACGAGACATTACCGTTTGGTATGTGTTTACAGAGGAATTCGTTCATGAACTTTTTAAATATCATAGTGTTCATGAATGAATCAGTTTGGACATTGGTTTCAGTAAGAGCTAACGATATTATACACTATCTACCAAAAAGTAATTGGACACCTGTGATAGCAAAGGAAAACGAAGTTTATTCACCTTCAATAGTTGGTGGAGCCTCCACGAGCGGCGATTACAGCTGCGAATCTCCGGGGCATTCTCTCAACCAGGCGTTGTACGACAGCTAGCGGTATTTTCTTCCACTCGGCTTGGAGAAGACAGGTCAGTTCCTTCACCGATTTCGGACGGTGGGGGCACCCCTTAAGTCGACGCTCCAACTCGTCCCAGAGGTGCTTGATAAGGTTAAGGTCCGGGCTCTGCGCAGGCGAGTCCATTCGATTAACCCTATTGTCACCATACCAAGCCATGGTGGACCTCGCAACATGACAGTTGGCATTGTCATCCTGAAAGTAACATGGGTCCACCCCGTAAAACTGCCACAACGTAGGAAGCGCATGGTCATCTAAAATGATGCAGTAGGTTTCGGCGTTGCTTCTACCAGGATTTGCGACCAAGGGTCCCGTGCCATACCAGGAGAAACACCCCCATAGCATAATTCCACTGCCGCCGAACTTCACAGTTGGCACCATACATTCCGGCAGGAGGCGTTCTCCAGGCAGACGCCAAACCCAGACCCTGCCATCCGAACGGTAGAGGGTGACCCTTGATTCGTCGCTCCTAAGAGCCTGTTTCCACTGTTCAACGGTCCACTGTCGACGTTCTTTGCACCACGTTAGCCGAGCAGCGTTATTGGACTTGGTGATCAAAGGCGTGTGGGCGTCAGCACGTCCATGATAAACGAGCAGATGTGCTTCCTTACGGATGGTATTCATCGAAAGAACACTCCCCCGGATGCCCGTTGAAGCTCCTCGCGGATGTGGCCTATCGATTTGGTGCGGTTTTTCCGAATTTATCTAGCTAGCACCCGTCGGTCTCTAACTCCCATGTTTGTGGGTCTGCCGAGTCGGGACACATTCCGACAGTCACCTCTCTTGCCAATCACGTAGGCCACTGTCGATTTTGGGTACTTCAACTCGCTGGATATGTCACGTATGGATCGGCCATTTCTGTGATAGCCGACGATTACACCTTTCTCGAAATCAGAGAGCTCCGAACTGCGTGGCATCCTGCATGCGACTGATTGCGTTGTTGTTTCCCACACGATATTTAACGGCGGCGGCAGTGACGTGTATCAGGCCCGCAGATATCGTCGATTGCAGCGTTGTCCAATTATTTGTTGGTAGATAGTGTACTTTTTAAATATCATATAAGTTAAAATCCCTTTTAATTAGTGCATTCAAGGAAGATTTGTGAACGGTCAATTGTACACCAGTTTTCTGCTAATCGCGTTAACGAGAAGAAGGCAGTACACCCCTCTTGATTCGTCCGAGGTGAGTGTGGGTTCAAATCCCGCCGAGGCATAGATGTTGTGTTTGTCTTACGGCACTGGCTCTCTCCCATCCTTCGGACCAGTGGCTTTAAATTTGGAACTTAAGTCTGCTTTTAGCCAATCCAGTTATGCACGGTGGTCGTTAAACTGCAGATTAAGACAAACAAATTAACAAAAAAAAACACTTCCTCTCGCTTACGTACAATATTGATGTGCAAGTTTCAATTTTTATTGGTGTGTGAGTGAATGAATGATCAATTATTATCCATATAACGTCCGAATTCTCGCACCAAGCACATCGCCATTCTTCATCTTCAGAATTTAATGATGGAATTCTCACGATGGGTCAAAGTTCCGTTGACGAGGAGTGTGGGACACCAAAATTGGCAGTGGAGTTGACCCTGGATCGCAGTAGAGCTAAGCGTCTCTAGGATGCAATGGAAAAGTAACTCGAAGTATTTTTTGGAAAGGAGGAAAAAACACAGTGATTCTTGATGTAGATTTTTGCGAAGGGCTCTTTGGAAGGTGTGTTCTTCGTGGGGAAGAACTGGAGAAAGGGAAAAGACAAGAGAAAAGGCAGATCAATCTAGGACTCGAAGGTGGTAAGAAGTAAGTTTTGGAGGAGTTTTCTACATACTTTATAGCAAGTAAAAACATTTCTATGAGACCGAGATGGAAAAGAAGAAAATAATTAAGCTTAGAAGACAGAAACAGACTAATCTGTAAATAATAAAGTGAGTAAATGTGAAATAATATAAAAAATTTAAATAAATCAAAAAACAGCTCGAAAGTTGCTTTCTGATTGAATAGAGCAACTCTTCACGGCAATTTTCGCGAGAAAAAAAAATGCGAATTTTCATTCTATCTTGTAATTGTTTCGTTTCATGATAGGTGGAAAATATATTTAAAGCCACGAAAGTTTTAGATTTCCTTACGTAGGTAGGTCTAATGAACTCACGCGATGGAGCACTGAAACAGACTAAGTGAACAGTACTGCAACAATATAATTAAATCACCGAAGCTACCCCAAAAATGATATCAAATTGCCGAATAGCGACAACTGAGATTTAATCACCAAATGAACATAAATGGTTTATAGAACTATCGAGCCAGATATTATTAGGTGACACAGTTATTTCAGAGTACATGCAACTGAATGGATGCATTATCGGACCGTGAAAAGCCACGAGAGGCTTTGTCTATGAGCGAACTTAGAAAAGAATGGCTGTCAGTATTGTATCGCGGAAGCTAACTGCGCAGACTGATCAATATGTAACTTCCGATATCCTTTAAGGGTGGATTTGGTTTACATAAATCAGTGTCATCCAACGCTAATACATTCTTCTAACTAGAGGGCATTGTTTGGAGAAGATGTTTAATAAAAAGTCAGCTGCTGGAGAACAGATTCATGTGAATTTGGCAACCAGACAGGAAATATGGGTTTACTCGGAGGTAGGGACGGAGCTAGATTTTCTTATCCAGGAGAGAACCGGACGTGCCTTGAAATTACGCCCATTTGAATTTATAAGTCTCATACTTTCACGCAAATACACATGCTTGCCACTGAATTGGAAACTTTTATTCAGTACAAGGATGGGTGGTCTCCTTTAGCCTGAATTAAAATGAATTGGAAACTTTTATTCTGTACCTGGTTGGATCACCTTTAGCCAGATTCATAGCACGCATGCGGTTTGGCATAGATTCTACAAGGCGTTTGGAGAACATATACGTGTAGAGCGTACCAGGCGTTCACCAGACACTTCTTTCACTGGCACATATTTGATTGAAAAGGGTTTTCTTCCTGGATTTGATTTTTTAATATCTCCTATACATTCTTAATGTGGTTCACATCTGGGATTTTCCGTGACCAGGAAAGATGATGGAAATCGCTGTCATGCTTGCTGAACCACTACTGAGCACATCTTGAGCGATGGACAGTAGTATTGGATCCATGAAACAGCCGTCACCTAGTGCAGCTTCAGGAAGCTGATTGCGTATTTTGTAATTGATTACGAAGTCTGGGAACCACAAAAGGACTCACACGCAGCCGTCTTGAAACATCCATCCTCTTATCTTCCAGTCTCTCACCACCTGAGTTTATCTGTTAAACAAATCTCTCAGCAATTACGACATGCTCTCACACTCTATCCACCATTTTGATCTCGAAGTCGTTGTTTAGTCTGTGACTCACTGTCAGTGTTGCCAAATATCATACGGAAATTTGGGGAAGCGACCAGCTATTCTAAAAGAAAATCTAACTAAGAAGTAAAAACATTAACATAAGAATATAAATAAAAAGAATGGATAAATGAAGATATGCGTCACACCCTGTGACGTAACACTGAGGTGAGCAACCTAGCTAAAACACAAGTGTTGGAAAACTGCTGGCTACCAGCTGGCAGCGATGGGTCACCGCTGGCTGAAATCTGCCGCTCACGGCGGAGTACTGGTCCGTTGGTGGCAGCGCCATCAGTTGGCAGCCATTCATGGAGCTGCAGCATCGCCGTGAATTACGGGCCTTCAAGCAAGTGCCACTAGTGGCCCGTAGCTGGCAACCGAAGAAACCCCAACACAAGGAAGAAGCAACGGGCCTACGCATGAGCAGAAGCAACGCGTGCTGTGTCTCTCGTGGTAGACGTTAGTTGAGAACGACGTTATCGCCATCGTGTTATTTTAGTGCATGTTAAGAAAAAAAAATGCCATATGTAGAGAGGCGAATTCATTTCCTAATGAAATGTTACGTCGACGAAGATTGCCGTCGGAAGAAAAGTATATAAAAATTATTAATGAACTGTAAGAAACAGTCTGTTACTCTCGTGTATTTATAGAAACTCATTTCGTAGCGAAATTCCTGCACTAACACACAAAGAATCCAGAATACAGACAGCCGTGAAACACACCCACTCCATTCCCATGAGCAACAAGAAATAATTCCTGTATGATCTTTCGTTTTAACATACACTAAACCGCTTGAAACAAAAGTCCCGAACAAAACGCTAAAAAATCGTTATGTTAGAAAAAATAAGAATTATACACGTACAACAAAATTTATCAATTATTTGAAAAAAAAACCGCTATGTGGATATAATGTACTCATCTGTGGGATGAATACACAAGAATGGCGGAATTCGGTGCTAAAAATAACGTTACGTAAAATAAAATATCATTCTTCTTTGGAACAAATGCAGCTTCGGATATCGGAAAGAAAAGATACAACTTTAAAAATTTAACAGAATGTGACATGAACGGGTAAATATATTAATTAAACAATCGCCTTTGAAGACCACAAGAACAGCACAAAATATTGGAAAGCGCCTTTTTAAGTTGCTACACTCGTTGAAAATTGGTGAAGTTCCCTTAAGGTTAATATACACAGTCGTTACGTTGAAAAAATACATTTCTGAACTATATGAAAGGGACATTTATGAAAAAAAAACCTCGCAATATTGTAAAATTAAAAAGAGAACCATTCGTTTTACATCGCGCAGGAAAGAGGGCCAGCTTCAAGCAACGGCTCGTGCGTGGCAAACCAGTCTGTTTGCTGGAGCCCCCGCTTCACAACCAGACCGTTGTAGGTTCGTTTCCAGCCAGATCCAAACGGGTGTTTTTTGGGACATGTTGAGAAAATTTTGCCAGCGCGATGCCGTAATGCAGAAGTTTCGTAAGGGGAAAAAAAGTAGTTGTGCCTTTGGGAAACAGTGGTCATTACTTTTTTTTTTGTTATGACTACTACTGGGAAATTGGCGGACAAGATTCGGTAAGCCATCAGTTATGTCACGCGATTGCCGGCTGCCACTGCCGGCAAACTAGCGGACCACATTAGGCTATCCAACATTTATGGCACGTGCTTTCAGGGCAGCTTAAGGGCGGCTTATGGCAGCCACTGCCTGTGATATATAACTGATGGCCCTGTTGTGGCATATGACAAGTTATGGGGGTGCCAACTGTTGGTTTGCTGTTGACTTGAACTCCTGGCCCCATGTGGTGGCCACCGGGACATTTTATTGACGGTTTGAGAGCCGCAACATACTGCTGGGCCACTGTGATTTAAGTGATGGCCCAGCAACCCTGGTTCTGCTGGAAAGAGTCAAAACGGCAAGTTGCAGCGATAAGCAAGGTCGGTGTAGCTCAGTTCAGATAATAACCGGCTCAGGAACGGGAAGACATGAGTTCGAATCCCCCTTTGAACATTAAGTATTTACGGTATGTAGGCTCCTGAACGCAAAAAATGAATCTACTGGCCATGAGGTTCGAGAATAATGTGTGATATTCCTCCCACACATCGTCTAGAATTAATGAGACTTCATTCGTCAACGCCTAGAACAATGTGAGATGTTTCTTCCACACATAGGCTGGAATTAGTCGGAATTCCTTCTTCTACAGCGAGCTATTTCAAGAATGGTTTGAGGTGGGCCGGTAACTTACGATTTCACCCCTCGCCTTTCTCAAGGGAGGATATAGTGAAGCACCACTGAGATGACGCTAGAGTCAAAATGGTAAGTTACAGCTATAAGCCAAAGACGGTGGAGTTTAGTCGGGATACGTTTTGGCTCCGGAGCGAGGAAATGTGAGTTCGAATCCCACCAACGGCAAGAGGTTTTATGCTGTAAACCTTCAGTTCCCCAGTGGAAATGAAACAGAAATTTTTATTTCAATACAAATGCCAAAATGGTTCAATAATTTATGTTGTCACTAAACCATACCTTTATTTTAAAATTTCGGCAATCTTTTAGAGTATGAAACATCATTTTTTAAAAACATTCATTTTATGGTAATGGATCTTTTACGTCGTTCCCATTTTTGAAGAATGTTTCCGGAGTAACGTATAAATGCTTTTCCTTCCAGTCAATACTTAATGAACAGATGGAACTTACATTGTAAAAGATTTATGCAAAGTGTAACGCACACAATATGAAAATTTGAAATGCATCTATCAGTTTTACTTCTGGACGGTAAAAAATGCTAGACTTTCTCATTCTTCGATTACTCCTAAACGAAATTGGATTTTTTGTTTTGTTTTTGGCTTGGATTGTGGTTAGTAACCATATTTCTCTTATTTAGTTTCCTTAGTTATGCAATCATCTCATAGCAAGGCAATGTTGGCTGTATTTGTAATCTCTAGAGATACAATTCTTTCTAGATTCTTTATGAAAAATGAGAACCATCTGCTTTTGTAATCTCACTGATTATATTATCTAGTTTTGTTCTTCATTTGTTTAAGCTTGCTTATTTCAATTTGAGTTATAAGTCTGCTCGCCGCTTTGGTGTCTTACTTTTTTCTCTTTCATACCCAACTTGTCTTTGATAACATAACACCGAACCAACGCATAACGTGCGCACAGGAAATATCTGCATTAGAGTTATTGGAGTGGAACATTTTATATTCATTAAGCCAGCATTTTGTAATCCTAGTAAATGTGTCAATGATGAGTGGATGCCATTCGGGGGATTTTTCACTTTTTTTATTTATTTTTCCCTGAAATGTTTCTTGTGTTTTTGAGTGCTATTTGCGAAACGGTTACCACATGAGTGCGTCGCTAGGAAGATATGACAGTGCAACGTGGAAATATTTCTGAAATAGTCTGTCATCTTTGGTTCCATAGGGAATCAACTCGACCTTTCGAATGAGACATTTCTTTGTGAATATAAAGTAGCCTTTTTCTTTGATAAAAAAAGGAAACATATCTTTTAGAATGTTTACCATTAATTTAGTTCCGCCAAAGAAATGAAAAACTTGGATTGGGAAGATTTTTCTGTTGTTTTTATTTCTTTCAAAGATTGGGGAGATCTTTATGTTTTTTATCTCAGTTTTGTATTCAGAAGTATTTCTAAAATTAAATCTTCTTTACTACGATCGTTAAGCGCTTCGATGCATATTCAAATTATTGATCAAAGCAGTTGCATCTTTGAAGGATACAAAGCCGCAAGACGGCAATATCTTTAGTCATAATGAATGATAGTGGCAAAGAAATTTATGTAGATAGAGTGAAAAGGTAATTCCTTAGGGAGTAAAACCCCAACAGGAAGAAAAAAACTTCTTGTTATCGACATACCTACTTTTGTTTTGCACTAGACCGAAATGTGCTTTGCCGCCCCGGTAGCGCAGTGGTCTAAGTGATGGCTTCTAACCATTCGTCCGAGATGGGTTCGGGTTCGAATCCCGGTGAGGCATGGATGTTGTGTTTGTCTTATGGCACTGGCTCTATCCCCTCCCTGGAGTCAGTGCCCTAAATTAGGCACTACCCAATGCGTTGCTCACGGTGGTCGTTAAACCTCCAATAAAAAAAATGTACTTTGAAAAGATGTCGATTTTCACACCCTTAACTACAAGGCTGCTACCATACAGCTTACCCCAGCCACTACATACAGCTTATCCCAGTTTCTACACAAAAATTTTGAAAATAGCATTACTTTGTAAATATCTCCGTCAACTTCTCTCGAAAAGAACTAACACCGTAACATAACATAACTTGTAGCCGTCGAAAATAATATTTTCAAAACTTACCTGGTGAGGAAATGTCATCCGGCGATCTATACGTCTATGACTCCTGAACACTCTTTCTCCTGAGCCTGAATTCCGTGTAAGATATTTTTTGTTTCAAAATTTAACGGACCCTTGGGCATCTAAGTGTATGAAAATTCGTTATTGGGGCCACAATTTTCTAGTATCAGACACAGAAATCATACAAGCATACGGCAGGTTAGAATACTGTATGCTTATGGTGGCAGATAAATCCCAAACCAAAGAAATGAAGGGGATTCAAAATGCAAATGGCAGTAAATTTACCTGGTCATTCAGGGATTTTTTTAGAACGGGAGGTGATTAATAAACCGAGAGATAGAAAGAATTTCTGTAAAAATTGCTTTTTCTTGGAAAAATACTTTTCCTCAGAGTTCTTAAATTTTATTTTTCAAAATTATTAAAACCGTATTTGTAGATAGTGCTCAGAACCAGATTTTTGTAAACATTGGTTGTAACTTATAATGAATATATATCGCTTCTGCTACTGAATTATAATGAATTCAGCTCCTTCTAAGCTAATGCTTCTTCTAATGCTTGTTGTTTGTTAATTATATCATGAATAAACTTTCCTGCTAGTAGTGTAGTAATAATAATGAACAAGCTTTTTAACTGCTAGTAATGTTGTAGTAGTAATTAAGATGAATAAAGTCTTATGCTGGTTGTTAATAATAATCAACTAATGAAATTAACCTAACAGCCAGGCAGAGATCTGACAAAACTATGAACTGAGAAAGACGTACTTACTAAGACAATCTTTTATTTGGTAAACTTCTGGCTCTCACATAAACGAAGATCTCTCTACACACGAAACAAAGCTCTCACGCACATAAACAACCGCTCTCTCTATACAACAACAGCTCACTTCGTACAACAACAGCTCTCTCTACGCACATCAAGAAAAAGCTCTCTCTACGTATCGTTGAACGCGCCTATTTATACTTGCTACCACCACGTCATGACTTACACTCATTGCCAGATCTCATTCAGCGGAAGAAATAACATCTCGTTCAGTAAGAAGATAATTTACATAGTAAAAATAAAATAACCAGAGATAGCAAAAAATCAAAAGGAAAGTGAATCTAGAGTATACGTTACATCATCTCCCTTTAATTTTTTTTTTTCGAAAACCTATCAATTTTGGAGTGTAAGTCTTACACTTCGTTGATTGACGTTTATCGACCTCTTTTTTGTTTTGCTGTTTGGTGGCAGCAGTATGTACAATCTCAAACTTGGCGTGACAAAATCAAGAAATCTGTATTCGTCTGTGAAACACTTTATATACTTGAATAAAACAAACCTGCATCGGCATACCTTCTTTTTATTCTGCCTAGCAGGAATCATTTTTTTAATTTCAAATTACGTTCTCATTATTCGTTGAATACACACCAACTGTATCAGCAGCGAAGATTGCCTGAGCTGCCTAACAGTAACGTAAGAAAATTAACTGTGAACTAGGAACAACAAAGCCTAAAGATAAAAGGGACATTGCAGATTATGGCACTGAGAAAAGAAGATGGTTCTGTAACAAAAATATATGAAATTTTGACAAGAGTGAAAGATTTCTACTCCAAATTGGTATGAAAGGATGATACATGCACTTCCAGACATCATGAAAGATGTTCAGAGTTCTTCCAGCAGAAGTTGCACATGCAATCATGAAGCGGGGAAAAGCTCCAGAGAAGATGGAATTTGCAGACATCATACAAGCAAGTAAGCGGAGAAATCGAAACAGTACGCCCAAATTTTCACTGATGCCTTAATGAAGGAAAGATTCCTGAGATTGGAACACCGCTACAATGATCCTGCTACATAAGAAAGGTGACATTGAAGATCTCGAAATACAGATCTATCAGCTATCTGTAGTTTATAAAATCTTCACTAAAGTTCTTTCACACCGCTTGAAGGTAACACTGGACATGGCTCAACCGAGAGAATAGTGGATTCAGGAGTGGCTACAGCACAATAGATCATATCCATGTGCTGAGAGAACTAATTGAAAGAGCGAGGGAATATGAACTTCCATTGTGCATGGCTTTTATCGATTATGAAAAGTTTTGATTCGGTGAAACCATCAGCAGTTACAATGGCTTTGAAAAACCTGCGGGTATTGAAGATGCATACATTAATATTATTAATAATATCTATGAAAATGCAAGTGCAAAGATTAGGCTGTTTGAAAATACAACATTACATATAAAATTGGAAAGGGAGGAGAGGTGACACCATATCTCGAAGCTTTTAATGCCACATTGAGGGTGTTTTCAGTCACTGAGCTGGGAAAAAGATAAAGATTAATGGAGATTATCTACTACCTTCGTTTTGCCTGATGACGTAGTCATTCTGCAACTAGCCCATCAGAGCTGCAGAGTATGATCCAGGAACTTGCTGACAAGAGTAAAGAAGTGGATTAAAAATGAACTTTCAGAAGACAAGTGATGTTCAATGCTTTTACAAGAAATGAAGATTTATCGATTGATGGAGAAAGTTGAGACAATAGACGCACGTTTATCTTGGACAGCAGATATCAAGTGAGGGTCACATTGATGAAGAATCAAATTTCAAAACTTGCCTGGAGAATTTTTGAAGAAACAGCATAATTTTCAAGAGTAATATGCCATTATGTCTTAAAAGAAAAGTGTTTGATCAATGCATCCTTCCAGTGCTTTGCATGGTGCAGAGACGTGGACATTAACTAAAAAGAGACATACAAAAGCTGCAGACAACTCAAAGAAGCATGGAGAGGTGCATACTTGGTGTAACCAGGAGAGATAAGAAGAGGAACTGTGGATCCGAAAAATGACAAGAGTGGAAGACATCATGATCAGAGTTAAATCCCTGAAATACTGCCAGAAGGACAGATCATCGATGGACAGCCGAAATTTTAGATTGGATTCCAAGGACAGGAAAGACCCAGAAGAAGACCACATGGGAGATGCGGGATGAAACCGAAAGTACAGGGTAGGCGATGAGACTGGCACAAGACAAGGTTGTGGAGGAAACTTGGGGAGATCTTCGTCCAGCAGTGGATTGATAATGGTTGACAATGATGATGATGATGATATATCATCATCATCATCATCATCATTGTCAACCATTATCAATCCACTGCTGGACGAAGGTCTCCCCAAGTTTCCTCCACAACGGTCTGTCTTGTGCCAGTCTCCTCCATGTCACCCCTGCATACTTTCGAATTTCATCCACCCATCTCCCATGTGGTCTTCTTCTGGGTCTTTCCTGTCCCTTGGAATCCAATCTAAAATTTCGGCTGTCCATCGATGATCTGTCCTTCTGGCAGTATGTCCAGCCCATTGCCATTTCAGGGATTTAACTCTGATCATGATGTCTTCCACTCTTGTCATTTTTCGGATCCACGAGTTCCTCTTCTTATCTCTCCTGGTTACACCAAGTATGCACCTCTCCATGCTTCTTGAGTTGTCTGCAGCCTTTGTATGTCTCTTTTAGTTAAGGTCCACGTCTCTGCACCATACGTAAGCACTGGAAGGATGCATTGATCAAACACTTTTCTTTTAAGACATAATGGCATATTGCTCTTGAAAATTATGCTGTTTCTTCCAAAAGCTCTCCAGGCAAGTTTTGTACGCCGATTAATTTCTTCATCAATGTGACCCTCACTTGATATCTGCTGTCCAAGATAAACGTACGTGTCTGTTATCTCCAGCTTTTCTCCATCAATCGATAAATCTTCATTTCTTGTAAAAGCATTGAACATCACTTTTGTCTTCTGAAAGTTCATTTTTAATCTCACTTCTTTACTCTTGTCAGCAAGTTCCTGGATCATACTCTGCAGCTCTGATGGGGTAGTTGCAAAAATGACTACATCATCAGCAAAACGAAGGTGGGTTAGATAATCTCCATTAATCTTTATCCCCTTGTTTTCCCAGCTCAGCGACTGAAAAACACCCTCCAATGTGGCATTAAAGAGCTTCGGAGATATGGTGTCACCTTGTCTCACTCCCTTTCCAATTTTTACGTGTGTTGTATTTTCAAACAGCCTAATCTTTGCACTTGCATTTTCATAGATGTTATTAATAATATTAATGTATGCATCTTCAATACCGCAGGTTTTCAGAGCCATTGTAACTGCTGATGGTTTCACCGAATCAAAGGCTTTTTCATAATCGATAAAAGCCATGCACAATGGAAGTTCATATTCCCTCGCTCTTTCAATTAGTTCTCTCAGCACGTGGATATGATCTATTGTGCTGTAGCCACTCCTGAATCCAGCTTGTTCTCTCGGTTGAGCCATGTCCAGTGTTACCTTCAAACGGTGTGAAAGAACTTTAGTGAAGATTTTATAAACTACTGATAGGAGGCTGATAGGTCTGTAGTTTCCTAGATCCTCAATGTCACCTTTCTTATGTAGCAGGATCATTGTAGCGGTGTTCCAATCCTCAGGAATCTTTCCTTCATTAAGGCATCGAGTGAAAATTTGGGCGAGTACTGTTTCGATTTCCACTTGCTTCTTGTATGATGTCTACAGTAATTCCATCTTCTCCTGGAGCTTTTCCCCGCTTCATGTTCTTGATTGCATGTGCAACTTCTGCTGGAAGGACTGAGGAACTCTGGTACTGGTATCTTTCATGATGTCTGAGTGCATGTATCATCCCTTTCATATAATTTGGAGTAGAAATCTTTCACTTTGTCAAAATTTCGCCTCTATTTCTTGTTACAGAACCATCTTCTTTTTCTCAGTGCCATAATCTGTTTTCTTCCCTTACTGAGATGTCCCTTTGCTATCTTTAGGCTTTGGTTGTTTTCAATTGCTTTCTCACTAGTTCACAGTTGAATTTTCTTACGTCTTCAGTGATACTTTTTCTTACTGTCTTGCATAGCTCTATATATTCCACTTTGGAAGTCACATCTTCTTTAGTTGTCCTCATCTCTCTTCTTTTTTGCATCAACATTTTCGTTTTTCCTGATAATTTGTTTACATGCAACTTGTTCTTAGACCCAGCTAATTTTGTTGCTGTTTCCATAAGAGCTTTGGTTACTTTTCTGTTAACTTCAGAGATGTCCACTTCTTCTGATGTTAGGCCTTCTAAAGCAGAGAACCTGTTCTTCAGTTCCAACTTGAAGGTATTATGGTGTTTTTTAAGGTTGGTTATGTCGATACATTTTGTTTGTCTTATGAGCTTGCCACGTTCAAGTTTAGTGTTGAGGTGCATCTTACATCTCACCAATCTATGGTCACTACCTGTGTTGAACTTGTTTAGCACACTGCAGTCTTCTATGACGAATTTTTTGTTACACATAATAAAATCAATTTCACTTGTCGTCCCATTTGGATGTCTCCAAGTCCATTTCCTGTGTGGCTTTTTCTTGAAGAAGGAGTTCAAGATGAAAAACCCTTCTGCCTCTGCAAACTCAACGAGAGTATTTCCACGCTGGTTTCTGTTGCCGTGACCGAATTTGGTTTACTGAAGTTTCATTCTGTTGCCGTTGCAACAGAATGAAACTTCAGTAGGTAAATCATTCTGTTTTTCTATCATTCTGTTGCAACGGCAACAGAATGATGATATATATATATATATATATATATATATATATATATAATTTGGATTAGTAGATGGACATAGAAGAAATATAAAAAAAAACATATATACACAAAAAAGAATGCATAGGCCCACACGAAAAAAAGAAATTCTGACACGCCAACTGGTCGTGCAGGAAAAACAACAAACGGAGAAAAGAACCTGTCCACGAGATCTTACTTATCTCGAGGACGCATAAAAAACTCTAGTACGATAACGATTTCCAGGCCTAATCGGACTGGTAAATTCAGGTGGCGTAGATCTCTTTAAGGACGTGACTGGATCATCGGTTGTCTGTCGGTCAAGAAATCCCGGCGGCTCACAGGAACGGTCAGGAAAGGCTGAAGTCTGTCGGTCCGGAAATCCCTGCGGCTGATAGGAACGGACAGGAACGGCTGAAGTCTGTCGGTCCGGAAATCCCTGCGGCTGATAGGAACGGTCAGGAACGGCTGAAGTCTGTCGGTCCGGAAATCCCTGCGGCTGACAGGAACGAACTCCCCCAGGCTTTTGATATGTAGTCCCTTTGTGCTGGGGCCCGTGTTGTCCTTCCATCATTCTTTTGGACGGACGCGGCTACGGCCACATCGTTTGCTTTCGCTTTCGCCCTCGTGGCATGAGAGTAGAAGCAGGCATCGGCCCTGTTTGCCCTGAGCGGAGGTTCCAGGAGCGAAACCCGGGCGGATGCAAGGATCTCTGCCTTCGTCGCTGTTGCGGCGAAGCAGATTGGGGAGACAAGTTACGTTTTCGCCCAGCTTTTGCTGTTACTGGTTGGGTTTGTAATTGGTGTTTGACGTTTAGCAATAGTCAAATTATTGTTCATAACTGATAAATCAGAAATATCCGAAGACTCTGAGTCGCTGCTGTAATTTAGTGGTCGTGCAGGGCGATGTTTATTTCTGCCTATAGGAATACTTCTGACGAGGTACTCAAGGAAGTAGGAGCTTGTGTTGGTGCAGAGTTATCAGGAAATGGTGCAGCAATAGTCTTGGCAATGGTTGGAGGGAAAGGAACGATACAAGTATTTGAAGAACTTGATTCGAGACTTCGTCTCATGGGAGAATCAGGTTGCGTGTTTGGAAACCCGTCTTGAGGAGGAGGGTGAAGAAAAAAATCACTGGAGATTCTTCAAAAATATTTGTTGGTTCGTTCAAAATTTCTGGAGGTTGATCGTGAGATATAGACTCTTGAGTCTGTGGAACAGAAGGTTGAGTAGGGTTGATTATAAAATCGATTTTTCGTTCATGATACTTGCGACACTGAGTAACGTGTACGTATTGAAATTGATTGTCAGGTTTTTCAAGAACAATGTTATTTTCAAACACATTTGCCACCCGATATGGACCTTCGTAGCTGGGTGCAAATTTCTTCACTAAAGTATGAGAAACAGAAGACTGGAAGTGCATTTCCACGAGAGTGAGATCTCCAATGACAAGATCTGGTTCCCTACGCCTAGTATTATAATATCTTGCTTGAGCCGCTTGTGCTCCTAGCATTGCAACACGAGCTTTTTCTGTCATGATTCGTACTGATTGCGGAGTTGGTCGCTGGTTTAGTTCGTCGATAATCCCCGTTAAATTTTCAAAAGGGGTTTTAATTTTGCGACCCAGAAAAAGTTCTGCAGGAGTAATTTTAGCAGATTCGTGAACAGACGAGCGGAGGGCGAACGAAAAAAGCTCAAGATGGTCATCCCATCGCTCGTGATGATCCATGACAAATGTAGCAATCATTTTCACTAGCGTGCGGTTTATTCGTTCCGCAGGATTACTCTGGGGATGATATGGGGAAATGAATTTATGCTTAATGTGTAGTCTCGCACACATTCTTTCAAAAATGTCAGAAATAAATTGGGGACCATTATCCGAAACTACTTTATTAGGTGCACCATATCTAGAGAATACTTCATTAATTAATACATTACAAATAACTTCTGCCGTAGCGGCTTTAATGGGAAAAACTTCAACCCATTTAGAAAAATTATCAGTTAATACTAACACGTAACGAGCTTTGTTTTTAACAGATAAAGGATAAGGTCCCAATAAATCTATTGAAATAATATCAAAAACATGAGAACTTGAACTAGATTTCAAGTGACCGGCCGGTCTTACATTACGGTAATTATTAATCTGACACAAGTGACATGATTGAACGTATGCGAGCACACTTTGGTACATGCCAGGCCAATAGGCAACATCCCGCAATTTACAACGGGTCTTGCGAATACCTAAATGGTCTGCAAGAGGTTTGTCATGAAATTCGTTTAAAAGGGCCATTCTAAGGGTTCGCGGAATACATGGGCGAAACTCTGACCTAGTAGTCCTAGATTTCGCATAGTAAAGCAGACCCTCTATGACTTCTAAATGCTGTGACCTTCCAGCCAGAGAAGGATCACTTTGTAGGGGCGAATCCGCAAGCAAAAAATTATAGATATCCCCAAAATCTGGATCATTTATTAATTCTGCCATTATCTGCTCTCTGGATGTTATATCAGCTATTAGAAGTAAAGGCTGACATCCAGGAGTAGTTTCTGTGGGGACCCCACTAATCGGAACGCGAGACAATGCGTCCGGTAATTGATTCTTATGACCTGGCTGATACGAAATTTTGATATTGCTCTCTTGTAACTTTAAGAGCCCACTTCATAAGTCTTTGAGAGAGATGCTTAGCAGAATTCAAATACTGAAGGACAGAATGATCCGTAATTATGTTAACTGTCAATTCGTTAAGATAACATTGAAATTTGTCAAGAGCATACACAAAAGCAAGACATTCACGTTCCGTAGCTGAATAATTGCGTTCAGCTTTGGCTAAAGTACGAGACGCAAAAGCTATTGGATGCCCAGCTTGTGACAAAACGCAACCAAGACCAACTCCGGATGCGTCAGTATAAATATCAAATTCCTTAGTATGATCCGGAAAAGCCAACACAGGAGGCTGAGTCAACGCAGACTTCAGTGTTTCAAACGCAGCGTTAGCCTCAGGTGTCCAAACAAACTTCTTGTATTTACGTTTCAAAGCATACAATGGCTCACAGATTGTAGCATAAGCGGGGACGAACTGCTGATACCATCCGGTCATTCCCAGAAAGCGTGATAGTTCTTTTGCTGTTTTAGGCCGAGGAAAGTCAACAATAGGCCTAATTTTTTCATTATCCGTAAATAAGCCGTGGGGAGTGATTTTCAACCCCAGATATACAATCTCGTCCCTCGCTATCTGGCATTTACTAGGTTTTAACGTCAAGCCAGCATTGTATATGAGTTGGAACACCTGTTTGAGCAGAGAAAGGTGCTCGTCAAAAGTCTCGGATATAATAATAATGTCATCCAAATATACATGCACATGGGGACCCAGAACAGGTCTGAGAACCGTATCCATAAGCTTTTGGAAAGTAGCAGGTGCAGAATCTAATACAAAGGGCATACGTAGGTATTCATAAGCCCCAAAAGGAGTCACAAAGCCTGTTTTATCGACAGAGTCCGGATGTACCGCCACCTGCCAATATCCACTCGCCAAATACAAGGTTGACATCCATTTAGTTGATGACAGGTCATGCAAAACATGCGACATGACAGGTAGTGGATAATTGATCGCTTTTGTGACTTGGTTGAGCTTGCGGAAATCTGTCACGAAACGAAATTCATTGGGTTGTTTCTTTGGAACCAAAAAGGCAGGAGCAGACCAGGCGCTTGTTGATTGCCTTATTGTGCCCTGTTTAATCATTTCAGAAATTTGACGTTGCATTTCCTGTTTCTTATGGGGAGCACAAGGGTACGGTTTCGTCGCTATCGGTTTCGAACCCTTAGTGTCAATGACATGATAAACCACCTGTGTGAAACCAGGCTGATCAGAAAATAAACCAGGGCTTTCCTGCAAAAGTAGAGAAAGCTGGTTTCGTTGCCTCTCATTCAATTGGTTACTCAATAACAAACTCGTTATATCTATAGGATCCGTAGGAATCACTTCGACAGGTTCCGGAAAGGAAATCACATGTTGTACGAAATTCAAAGTAACTTGAAAAGTGTTAATAAAGTCCATTCCCATTAGACATTTAACAGGTAGTTCGTCTATAAGCAGGAAAGAATGCGTAAAACGAGCCTTTCCCAGCCCTAGAGATAATGTGACAGTTCCTGTGATACTGAAGATTTCGTTATTTGCACCTCGCAAACACTGCGTCGCAGGCTGAACGAGTATTGCAGGAAAATTCTCAGTGCAAAACTTCGTATTTAGGGCTGATGTTTCAGAACCAGTGTCGAACTTTGTCTGGACAATAATATCTTCAATTGTCAAGAACACATCAGGCAACTGAGGAGTTTGAACAGTCACTAATACTGTTTTAGGGTCAGAATGCTTGGTATCAGGAAGCAGGACCGACTCCTTGGTCTACTTCCTTTGGAAGTTTAAAGGATTCCTGGTTGGATTATCATGCGGCCTGAAACCTCGACCCTGCCGGGTATCGGGACAATTTTCACGATGAGGAAAACTGCGTGAAACCTGCGTCGGGAACTCCGCGTGTCTGTTGACATTTTCATATCTATTACTTCTTCCCTCAGCACGGGCAGAAAAATCATCATTGCCCTGAGCATGAAAACGTTCCGAATGCTGCGGATTGGAACAGGGTCGAGCATACTGTGCATTTGTACGATATCCCGAAGATTGTTCAGAAACTCGCGGTTGGTTTGCCACTCTTCTGTGTGGTGGAACGTATGAAGCTTGGGCGTGCACTTGTGTATGCTCGCGCTGAAAGTTATTAGGCCTATTATGCCGCTGAGGGTTTTCGTTATAAACCTCGCGGGGTGCCCGAGCATGGTGAGTTGAGCCATGTTTGCCATGTCGCTCTTCATACGTTCGTATTAGGCGAAGGCATTCATGAATTGTAGCAGGGTGTCAAACCTCAAGGAAATCTTGTAAAAATGGGTCGAGCTGTTGCAATAGGGTGTCCAACATGTCGACATGACTGGCATGTGGATCCCATAAGTTATATAAGGGTGTTGTTTCCAACGCAAATGCAACAGGGCTATCGTTGGGTCCTTGCTGACGAGAAAAAAGTTGTTGTGCAACGCTAGCTCGACTGAGGCCGAAAAGAAAGACTTCCAAAAAATCTGCACGGAAATTCTCATAATGAGAATCCGGGTTCGACACTCTCCACTGCCGATACCAGTTCTTAGCGGTATACTTCAAGCAAGTGCCTGCTATTTGTACTTTGCAGTCTTGAGGAATATTATAGAGATCAAAATGATCTTCCAAATCTTCGAGGAATTTTAAGGATCCCTCCAAACCATTGAAATGAATTGTTCCTGCATGCGGCACGAAATGGGCAAGCATTCTGCTTCGCTGAGAGGATTGAACTCCATCAGGTACCACCCGCGACTCAGAGTAACAGGAAGCTGGTGCATTACGAAATTGTGAAGAATGCCTGGGACTTGTAAATCATTCATATCAAAGTGAGACCCACAGGCTTCTTGCAAATTGTCAAAAAAAAAAAAAACACCATCACCATCGAAGTCTGAATTAGGGTGAAAAATTGAAGTTGTCTCAGGTAAGGAAGACATGGGTAATAATTGTCAAGATCTCGTGTTCGATAAAAGTTCGGACGCCAATTATAATGAATATATATCGCTTCTGCTACTGAATTATAATGAATTCAGCTTCTTCTAAGCTAATGCTTCTTCTAATGCTTGTTGTTTGTTAATTATATCATGAATAAACTTTCCTGCTAGTTGTGTAGTAATAATAATGAACAAGTTTTTAACTGCTAGTAATGTTGTAGTAGTAATTAAGATGAATAAAGTCTTATGCTGGTTGTTAATAATAATCAACTAATGAAATTAACCTAACAGCCAGACAGATATCTGACAAAACTATGAACTGAGAAAGACGTACTTACTAAGACAATCTTTTATTTGGTAAACTTCTGGCTCTCACATAAACGAAGATCTCTTTACACACGAAACAAAGCTCTCACGCACATAAACAACCGCTCTCTCTATACAACAACAGCTCTCTGACACATAAACAACAGCTCATTTCGTACAACAACAGCTCTCTCTACGCACATCAACAAAAAGCTCTCTCTACGTATCGTTGAACGCGCCTATTTATACTGGCTACCACCACGTCATGACTTACACTCATTGCCAGATCTCATTCAGCGGAAAAAACCATCTCGTTCAGTAAGAAGGTAATTTACATAGTAAAATAAAATAACCAGAGATAGTAAATATCAAAAGGAAAGGCATTGTGTGGCAGCATTAGCTCTGCGATTTCGAAACCGCATTTTAAAAGTACTGTCCTAATATTAAAAAATTAAAGCTGTGATGTTCAAAAAATTGCTCACTCATGGAGAGAGTACCCATTGCGTCATGTGTTTAAAGTTTCTTTACATCTGATAGGTTTCAGTAAAGCTTCCTTTATCAAAGTTATGATAAGAGATACTGAAACATTACCAAAGTGATAAATGCGCATTTTATCAATTTCATGACCAGAAACCACGAGGAATCGCCGATGCAATAGCAATATGGATAATTCAAAAACACTATCTATAGATTCTAATACCAACAGTGGTGACAGCCTTCGGGAGTTACTTCGTGGTAACGATATAATGGAATTTGAGCTAAACTTGATGAGCTAAACTGTCTAAATGATGAGCTAAACTATCTAAAATGATGAACTAAACTGTCTAAAAGGATGAGCTAAACTGTCTACAATGATGAGCTAAACTGTCTAAAGTGATGAGCTAAACTGTCTAAAATAATGAGCTAAACTGTCACCATTAATCATTGGTGACAATTTAGCTCATCATTGTTTTGCTGAGGAAATAGTTATTTTTTTTAGAAATATCCCCTCAGTGCTGCAGAACTTGCTTACAAGAATAAGAAGTGAAATTGAAAATTAACTGCACTGATATAAATGCATTTAGAAGAAATTGGTATTTAGAAGTTGATGAAGCAGATTTAGAAGAGAGTATTGCTTACATCTACCTTTGACAACAGATATCGAGCGGGGGACCATATTAAATGAGAAATTAATAGACGTATGATACTTGGTTGGAGAAAATTTGAAAGAAACAGCTCATATTTTTTAACAGGGATATGTCATTAGGTTCTAAAAGCAAAGCGTTTAAAGACGGCATCCTTCAAGTTATTACTTATGGATCACAGACATGTCTGTTAACCAAACAATCATTCACAGGTTCCAAATTGATAAAAGATGCTTGAAGATGTGTTTGCGTTTTGTAACCAGGAAAGATAGGAAGAGGAACTCATGCATCAGGAAACTGATCTAAGTTGATGACATCATGATAATGTTAAAATCTGTGAAACAGCAACATTGACGTATTGCTAAAACTGACCACGGTTATACAACTGGAAAACTAGAGTAGAGAAGAAGGAGACGTGAAAAATGGGTGGAAGAAATTCGATGGAATTCCGGAATTACATTAAACAGAAGTGCTGAACACAGAGAAGTGTGGAACAAACTTCTAAAAACCTTCATCCTGTAGTGGATTAAGAATGGTTGGTGAGGACGGTGATGATGAGCGCTTCATCTCAATCTTACACCGGCCATTGAACCAGAAACCTTTATACAATGTATTATACAGGGTGATTCAAAACTCTTGGGTCCAACTTTACGGGGTGATAGAACACACCTACACAAACAATTTTCTCCATACTATGCAGGGTCTTAACTCAAACGGTGAAGCGCTAGGGGTTAGTACTTACTGTGTCCTGAAACGCTGAAACACAAGAATGATAAGCGAGGTATGAAAACATTGAAAGAAATGAGAGAAAAAATGTGATTGAGCAAATTACATAACATAATTTTAATGACAGCAATTACAGAATTTTATGGAACAAATTACAGGAACTGCTCAAAAGTGCTACCGCCAACAGTAATGTAGGCTTCACAATTACGACGTAGTGATCGCCGTACATTGACGATAACAGCTGGCATTTTGTGCACAGAGGCAGCGGCAACAGAAATCTGGGCAGCAAGGTCCTCAGCAGAATTGATGAAACTATCGTAGATTAGGCTTTTCGTATGGCCCCATAGGAAAAAGTTCAGACATGAAACATCAGGCGATCGTGCCGGCCAAGCGATCGTGCCGGCCAAGCGATGGCACTACCACGACCAATCCACCGTCCTGGGAATTTAGCATCCAAGACGTTCAGCACATTGACGCTGAAATGGGGTGGTACTCCGTCGTGTTGGAACTCCATACCTGTTTTAATGTTTGCTGGAAGAGGGTTCAGTAATTCTGGCAAGACTTCTTGTAAAAATACGAGGTACGTTCTCCCGTCCAGTCGGCCTGGCAGAAGATATGGACTAATCAAATGGCCATGGACGATTCCAGCTCATACATTTATTGAGAATCACCGCTGGTATGAATGTGGACGTGTGGCTTGAGGATTACTGGTTGCCCACACATGATAACTGTGGGTATTAAATATTCCCTCACGTGTAAAGGTGCACTCGTCAGTGAATAAGACATGTGCGGGAAACTCCGGCTGCGCTGCAGTTTGCTGAAGGAATCACTGTGCAAACTCGACCCGAGGCCGATAATCTACAGGTGTCAAGGCTTGCTCCCGCTGTTCATGGTAAGAGTGTAAGCTTTCTTCTTGTAGTACTCGCCACACCGTCAATTGGGGCACACGTACGGCACGGGAAAGTGCTCGCGTGCTACATTCGGGACGACCTCCAACCATACACAGGATTTCCTCTTTAACAAGCGGCGTCTGCACACTCCTTGCACGCCCTGTGTCCTGCAGGCTGCTGACAAAGGTGCCCGTGTCGCACAGATACTGGTGCAATGGCTGAAAGATTTAACGATCTAACACGCATCTTGTCGGAAAGTTCTCCCGGTACAGTCTTTGGGCTTCCCTCACATTCCGGTCCGCAACTCCATACATGAAATTGCATGTCTACCTTCTCCTGATTCGTAAAACAATAAATCCCTTGTGAAATCCACGGTAGAAGTGACGACGAGTGCGAAAACCCGTGCTAATATACGTTCACTGGACAGCACCCTCTATCGCTACACCGTTTGAGTTACGAAACTGCATTGCCTGACGAAAAGTGCTGTTTCAGGTGTGTTCTATCACCCCGTAAAGTTTGGCCCAAGAGGTTTGAATCATTCTGTATATAAACGTCACTTACACAACGTATATGCAAATTACATTCTCACGTGCGTTACCATATAATCTAGGCAGCTGTTTAAGACTGCTGCTCGTCCGTAGTGTTGATCACAATGGGAAAAACAAAGGGTCTTTCTGAGTACGATAAAGGACTTATTGTTTAAGACTGCTGCTCGTCAGTTAATCTAGGCAACAGTTTAAGACTGCTGCTCGTTAGTTGATCTAGGCAACATTTTAAGACTGCTGCTTGTCAGTTAATCTAGGCAACAGTTTAAGACTGTTGCTCGTCCATTTGATCTAGGCAACTGTTTAAGACTGCAGCTCGTCCGTAGTGTTGATCACAATGGGAAAAACAAAGGGTCTTTCGGAGTACGATAAAGGACTTATTGTTTAAGACTGCTGCTCGTCAGTTAATCTGGGCAACTGTTTAAGACTGCTGCTCGTTAGTAATGATGATCACAATGGGAAAAAGAAAGGGTCTTTCGGAGTACGATAAGGGACTTATTGTTTAAGACTGTTGCTCGTCAGTTAATCTGGACAACTGTTTAAGACTGCTGCTCGTCCATATGATCTAGGCAACTGTTTAAGATTGCTGTTCGTCAGTAGTGTTGATCACAATGAGAAAAACAAAGGGTCTTTCGAAGTACGTTATGGGACGTCTGGCTAATGCGGCGATTTTGAAAACTGCACAGCTGACCGGTTTCTCAAAAGGTGAGATATTCCGGGTCTTTAATCAGTGAGACAATACCCACCCTGCTTATCTAAGAGGAATAACTGTGGCGCGACGACAATCTGTCAGGAACAAAATAACTGTCGTCTGAGAAATCTTGTTTGGAGAAACAGGACTTCGTGGGGGCAGCAATTGATCATAGCATTCTACGAAGGCTATTCCTGACCCATATCTCAGTGAACTGCATCTAGAGAATGGAAGAGGATAGGTATTAATAGTCGCATGCCTATACGAGAACCGTTGATTTCCGCAAAGAACAGGAAAGTTCGTCTATAGTAGTGTCAGGTAAACTACGACTGGATACTGGAAAGCTGAAAAAAATATCACCTGGTTTGACAAGTCGCGGAACATCTTGTTCTGTACATACAGTAGGCAAACAGTTTGGCGGGAGCCCAATGAAACAATTGATGACCCAAGTTGCCTTGGAAATACAACTCAAAGTTCTGGAGGTAGTACCGTGATCTGGGGCTCGTTTTGTTTTGGTACGGAGCGTGTCCGCTGATGTTGCTGGAAAATCTGGCGTCCTTCTAGGATTATCTAAACCTTTTTGCCGACCAAATCTATCGTGCAATGCTGGCCTTTTATCCAGCAGTTGATGGCTGTTTCAGGGACGACAAAGCTTCTCTCCACTGTGCAAAATATATTCAGCAGGGGTTCAGCAAGTATACCAGCGACTTCCACTCTGTTCTCTAAAAGCCCAGATCTGAAAGCCGTAAGGAATGTATGGGACGTGTTAGAAAAACAGCACCTGGAACAATGATTATTTTTGTCAAATCTGCGTCTCTTCAATGACTGTCTTGTAAATGCCTCGTGTTCTGTAGACTCTGACGCACCACAACACCTTGTAGACTTGCATGCCAAACCGCATGTGCGCTATAATTCGTGATAAAGAAGAACCAACCTGGCATTGAATAAAGGTTTTTGACTGTGCGGCTGGTATGTATACTTCAGGTGATCGTACGTTGTAGTGTAGCCAATCAACTTTGTTAAGAATTAGTTTTAAACGGTTAGGTCAGTGTGAATTGAAAATCCGAAAGTTCATAAAGATAAATTGCAGCTAAGATTTTATATCTAAGATTTTATCAAAATCTATTTTTGACGAGCTGGAGAGCGGCTGCTTGATGAGTTTTCAAAATTGAAATTATTGTTACGGTATGTACTCTAGCCTATATCAGGAAATTTTGTCCCAAACCTGAAAAAAATTAGTAATATTTTGAACGTTGTTGGATGACTTCCTTTTACCCTATATAGTCGCATCCCAAAATTTCCGGCATGTCCGACTTTTGCGTCACGCAATATGGCCGCCTCTATCTGTAGGACAATAACGTTTTTCCTTCTTTCTCAGCATAATTGTGTGTTATGTAAATTTTGCAGTTGACAATCCGTTTTTTGGTGTAAATATGACACAGATGGTAAGTCAGATAATATCCGAAAACTTGAAAATTTCGTTGTCCTAGAGCGGAAATCGAATCCGCATCTCCCAGATAGCGCCCGGGTATGCCAACCACTACACCACCCAGAACGACCAAGTCGCAAGATTCCAATTAATTTGAATATAATCATCACAGGATTCGCTAGTCGAAGCAACCGGTATTGATGTTTAGCGAATCTGGAGGTTAAGAATCCTATCCCGTGATTGCCCGAAGGAGTAGGTGATGCCATTCATGATTCCATTCATGTGTGTTATGTTTTCATTATTTATTTTCGTATATTTCTATACATTACCTCTGTACTGGACTCTATTGCTAAGGATGTAGAACTAAGTAGTGGTGCTTTTGTGCAGTTTTCTTTTGACAATACCGATTTCAACATAAGGATCATAGATGGACACACACTCCACAGCACAGGAGGAATTTAGCGCATTGTACTTGATAATGCTTTCCACGTTCCAAAACAGGTGCCCCGACTGATCCACCGACTTACAGCAGTAGAAATAGGAAAATTCGAAAACGTTCCCATAATACCATGCCGAGCATTCCTACAGAAACCCACATTTGTTGCATTGGACCTACAACTTCTGGAAATCACGGCTCTCACATCTGCTACTACTAGAATAACAACGGATTTCTTACAGATAATGACATACACGGGTGCGAATTATAAGCAGGCTGGTTGACGTGGGTACATGTAAACGGTACTGGTTGAAGGAACCAAAACTTATCAGGTGAGCAAAGTGATAGTACTGCCCGTTTATCAATTGGCAACCATACGATCCAGCAGCTGTATTACAGGGCCCTCCAGTTTGCTTTAGGATTGTTTAAAAGCGTCGCATGTTTTGTGACATTTGAATAACCCTTATACCTCTAGGATTTTGAATTAGTGAAGATCGTGAAGAAACAAGAGGATTTCTGAAATGTAGTCCTGAGGCTTACTGGATTTCAGACCCGTATGCGGTGCCGTTGTGTATATAATGTCAGGAAAGGGAATTGTAAGAACGGTTGTAAACTGTGTAGTGTATGCTCATTCTTTCATTTCAAATATGATAAATGGGCACAGCTATGTAAGAGCCCTTTTCGCGCCCTTCTTAAAGCAGCTATCTCTTTTGATCTGTGTAGCGCAACAGCTTGATTTTGCACAAGTACTGCAGCAACTTGCCTTCCTTCTCTTATTACACGAAGAAACACTTAAATCAGCTCAGTCATGCTCAATCTTGACAGAATCAAGGGAAGAGTAAATGATGAAATAGAAGGAGCATCTAGAAGAAGCTGAACCAGTAAGTTATGGGCGCATTTGGGATTTCATGTGCTTGTTGAACGGATCGGAGATTGGGAACTTGATCTCCATTGCATTCAGAGGATGCTGTCCTATTTCCATGCATCTGGCCTCCTGAACTATGCTAGAACTGCCCACCTTTTTGCAGAAAATGATAAATCTTCTAAATGTCATTCCAATGGTGGGTGTGGAACAATTTCATTGGCAAAGCAGTTGGTGACTTCTTTATATGAACTATAATGTATTAGCTTTAATACTCCTTTTTGCTAAGCTAATTATTATGAATGAATAATGCTCTAAGCTTCAAAATAATGAATTCCCAAAAGGGTGTTGTTACTCGTTAATTATGAACTTAAACAAAGTCTCAACGCTGGTTATTTATATTAAGTAATCAAAGTCATAAACCTAACAGCCAGACAGAGGTCTGACAAAACTAAGAATTGAGAAAGACTGAACTTACTGAACAACTATTTATTTCCTAGACTCGTGGTCAACTAAGGCACTCATATATCTTGTACATAATAATGAATAAACTTTCCTCTTCTAGTACGCACACAACTCCAACACAACGCAACCTCTCTACAACACAACACCTACTCGTCTCGATGAACGCGCCTATATACGAGCTACCACCACGTCATGACTTACACTCATTGCCAGATCTCATTCAGCGGGTGAAATAATATTCCGTTCAGTAGGAAGATAATTTACATAGTAAAATAAAATAACCAGAGATAGTAAAATCAAAAGGAAAGTGAATATAGAGTATACGTTACAGAACGCATAACCCACAACATTCTGTTCAACAGCAGCATGGAATTTACTGAAAGGTTTTTGCAAACTAAAGTGATGGCTCGATTCAAAAGGGACAGGGGTTTCATTTTGTGGTTTCGTTTGAGCTGCACAGTGAAGATGTTCTTGTCCATTGCTGTAGACATGGATCCAAGTCCACACTCACAGGCAGAACTTCAGTTAATCTCGCCATCTCCTACAGTTTCTGTGGAGAGAGACATTAACTTATCGCCTGTAGCTGTGAAAGGAGAATATTGCTGAAACCATTCAACAAACTTCTCAATGACTTTAGTTTTATGACCCCTCAGTGACTGTCGCATCTCAATGTGCTGCTTTGATGCCGCTTCTCGGATACCAGTGTATTCCTCCAGGACATTTACCACTTCTGTGGTCGATGACATTTAAAGAGTCCATTTGCCTAGGATACTTTCTGGACACCATGAGTCAGACCAGTTGTTTTCATTTTTCTCATCAGCACCTGCCTATAGCTATATCACTCCAAACATCTGACCACATCTTTGTCGTCCAATGAATGGCAAAGTTTCCGGATGTAGCCGAACGGTCGTATGCATCTGGTTTGTTTAAAAATGGTTTCATGAGAAAACCCAACAAGTCTGATATTGCCCCTATGTTAGAACGAAACCTATCTCCAACTGAGCCAGAAATTCCTTATGGCGTTAATGTATTTGCTGGAGTGTACTTTTTGCACAAGGTTCTTTGGCCTCGAAATGTGACATACCGGGATCTGTATGGTTTGTACTTTTCATGCATTCATAACCACTATCGAACCAGAGTGAAAGTAGTGTTTGGTTGGTGTGAATCATCATTCCTTTAGTACAAAGGCTGAAGAACACAGAAGATGTGCGTGAGGATCATCGGCAGAAATTATCTTTAAGGAAACTATGGCAGTCAGTCACTGTTCTTGAGGAGGCAATCAAATAAATATTGCTTCATGCACGCATTAAGTAAATGCCTAATTTGTTCTGGGATCGAAGTACTTCTTGCTGACTCTGATGCTCATCGTATGATTGTTAAAAAGGTGATCCATACATCTACTGCAGGTAACCATGTTGCAGTTGTAACTGAAGACACAGACATTGTGGTCATGCTGCTCTCTCTTGCTCCGCGTCACTTCAACATATTCTTTCAAAAAGAGGGCAAACGTCATCAACCAGTGAAATTTTTTAACAGGATAGTATGATGAGTATGCGCAATGTGATGTTGTTTATGCAGGCTGTTTCAGGATATACACCATGTCGTTCCTCTATCAAAAAGGAAAGAAAGCTTATTATAAACTATTAGAGAAGACAGTCGCTGGCGACAAGTAGTAAATATATTGAACAGATCTGCTGCAGATCCTGATTAACTAGTTGAAGCAGGAGAACACTTTCTGTTACGCCTCTATGTCACACATGATGGTGACATGCTGACTTGCTATCGATACTTCACATACAGGAGGCTCGTCGGACAACAGTCACTGTCTATTCAGTTTGTTCTTATATTTTAAGCACCAACAGCAGGTTCGAGCCAGCGCACCATGTTCAGGGTTTGTCACAAAATCGAAGCATAGCTGATCCAAGATATTACAGCAACTGAATGGGGATGGCAGGAAAAAAGTGGACAACTCTATCCCATTCCCACTTTGGATTCGCCAGCACAAACAATGTTCTACCTTGCTCATGCAAAATTCTCATATGCACTAAGTGCAACTGTCGGCGTGCTGGATTGTATGTGCATGAACTGAAGAGAGATTTCATGTGGAAAAAATAAGCCAGAGAATGAAAGTGAGAGCAGCGATGATGATGAGAATGGCATGTCGACAATATGCTATGGTAATCATAGCAGTCACTGTCAGTCACTGGTAATCATAGCGTATTAGAACTTCTATTTCGTGTGATTTGTATAGATATATTATTTCTAATGTGCACATAATTACAACATTTTGCTGAATCTTCTCATTATAAATATAAAACAACAGTAAGCATGTACTGAAGGAAATCTAATTTGCTTGCAGTTCTCAATTACATGTATTACCTGTAATTCTGGAACAACTTGTTCATTTCGGACTCGTGTCAATAGTGAATAAACAAAAATTCTACCAATCTTACGTCTACTTGAATTGCATTGTGTGTCGGACTATTCATGTGCCCATGTAACATTGCATGAGAAAGAGGAAAAAGTTCACGATAGACAAAAACAATTTATGCCAAATATGTACACGCTTAAGTGAAAGCAACTCAACTATGCCATTTGCAACTTTTGATCGATGTAACACACATTGTTGCACTATACAACAAATTAAAGGAAATTTCATTTGAAAAAATATTATTGGAGGGTGCAAGACTGTAGAATTCAATTCAAGAGGAGAAAGAAGGAAAAACTTAATTGGTGAACTGTTGGTGTCTGGTATGCGGGACTTAAACAGTTGGTGACTGGTATAAACTTAATTGGTGAACAGTTGGTGTCTGGTATGCGGGACTTTAGGATATGACTGTACAGCGAAAAAAGTTATCCTCCGAGTTTCAAACATTTACCAAATTTTTAAGGGTTTCAACCCCATGCAGCCTCGAATAATAGCCTGCATCTTTGTTAGGAATTGATAATTCAACCTTCCTTCGACGCAACAACTTAAATAAAAGTAGATAATGGTACTATCGACAATCAAATTTTCAAGAAATTCTAGCCGAGATGAAAAACGCTTGTCCTTCTATTTGGCTCACTATTTCGTAACTACGTAAGATTTAAGAATGGAATCATTTTTTTAAAGATACTTGATATCAAGAGAACTCCATTATGATACGCAACCAGTGACTTCTGTTTGCCTTTCTGGCTGAGGCAATTTCATAAGAACGATTCAAAAGATTTTCACATATCTTCTCTCGATATAAGCATTTTTTGAGAACTAGAGTTAATTTCTGTTTACCGAGATAACTTGGAAATTGTACTCTGAAGCAAAAAATTAAAGTTTTACAAACAACTCTTATACTCCATCTGTAGTTGTTCGAAGAAAAAAAAAACTGTAAAACTAATTATTTTCTAACTGAATTTTTTTAAATCTCCTTCTCTTTTTTTTACGATAGTGTTATTTTCGGGAAAAGGTATAAATGATTTTTTAATTAGTTTCTTCCCGTTCAGCGTATTATTTTTCTTAAACTAAATTGAAATGTCTATTTGAAGATCGTATTTAATATGCTTCAAAATAAATCTTCACAGCACAAAATCTAAGACCATTGTTTAATCCCCATATCGATAAAAAGGGCACATTCATAAACCATTCAGAATTTTGTAACGAAAATTAATTGTTGAAATCACTACTACACAAAAAAATTGCGGAAGAGAAACGTCACACACACACACACACACACACACACACACCTACTGTGCCAATCCTTCACAGTGGGAACCATCCAAGAAGAAAAAAGTTCAGTCCAAAGAAAAACATAATAAAATGTATATTCTTAATTCCGAATTGCTCTGTCCAAATGACGCACAGCAATGTCTCCCAAAAATTATACAATACTAAATAAAAACGTATGTAAGCTAAGGACTACCTGTTTCAGCCACGACGTATAGAAGAAAAATCGATCCTACACTTAACGGAAGACTGCAATTTGGTAAGCCTTTCCAAGCACTCAATCAAGCAGACCACCTTGCGAACGCTCTTTAGGATTCGACTAAGAGGTCAGAAAGCTTTTCTGAAAAGGAAAGCCCAACTGTTTCAAGCAGTCGAGGTCACCAGTTGGCACTTACCATTCGGTACGTCAAATTACTCACGATCTTACACTTGGTCTGCCGGGCACGTTTCCGAGGGTACATTTAAACGGATGTGTTTGTGAAATGCAAACAATCGGTGAACGTGCCGGAAAACGGAAATCACCAATCTTTTACGCAGTCGAATTCCCCGTCAGCACTTTTTGTACAGTATGACAACAGGTTCCCGGTCCCACAATTATCGGCAGAATACGCTCAGGACACACTCAAAAAAACTTTCCGAGCGTTAAATCCCAAGAATATTCTTTGGATTTACCATAGGAGTTGCAGGATTTTCACGAAAAGGGAAACCACTAATGTTTGAAAGCAGTCCAGGTCAGCGGTTCGCGCTTACTGTGAGGTATGACAGATGGCTCATGATTCCAAAATTAACTCCAGACAAAAGCAAGGCTATAATAGAAACATTTCTGGTATCGCAGCTGAGGACCTTGCGGATGGTCTTCAGTAACGCACTGCTCTTTCGTGTGCTCATGTTGACCGACCGTGGTCGACATCTCTCCCTACAGTAGGCACCGGAACAACGTGACGGGACACTAACAGACTGGAAAGCAATAAGGCGGTCTGAAAAATCCAGTTTCGAACACCAACAGGCCGATGGACGAATCTGTTTTCGAGGCAGGATGCAGCTGTAAACAGATTACATGACTGCACAGAAACAAGCCGGTGCTGGAGGTTTCATTGCATGAGGATTGTTCTCATGGACATTCTTAGAACCGCTCACACCCATGCACACACAACCCCATTGAACGCTCCCTCACGTTTATTTCCTGCTTACGAATTGTTTCAGACAACAACGTTTTGCTAACATGACAACTTAAATGCGGATGGCACTGAACCTTTTTATGGAACTGAACTTTTTCACAAAGCCTGCATTGTACAGGAATCATTCGACAATCATGTCGAGGTACGCAACATTCCCTCTACACGAGTCACACAGAATATCTGTGAAATGCAGTAAAATGCCTTATGTCTCAGGTTCAGGCCAGTACCTCGTTAGGGTTGCTGAAATAAAAGACGTCATTCTGTCCAGCTTGTACAGAATACCCGAATACATTTGGCTTGTCATAGTTGTGTCATAACTAATGTATGCAGTTATCCTGGCGAAAGACGTTAATAGGAAAATAGGTAGCTTGGTCATGAGACTATGGCTTTTAGGTTAGCAGTTTCTCAACGTATCTGCTGCCACGGGTTAAAAAAATTCAGAACTGTAGTACGACAGCTGGATATGCCTGGATTCAATCCGAAAGTCCTATGGTATTGGTCGTGCTGATCCCTAGTCAGCGAAAAGCTTGTCAGAGCTGGTTCTAGCAGAATCTGACATTGATACCTACCCAGCAGGTTGCAATTTTAGTTTAGTCGCATCCTGTTGCAGTCGAAAAACTTCATTTTACAAGTCGTTTAACCAGGAGAGCACACTGAAAGCGTCATCATTTCTACATCAACAGGAAAATGGATATCTTTCGTGAAGGTGGAGCACTAGTATACGGTACTGTATTATCACAAAATGGTTGATTGTGGAGCCGTACCTTCACAAAAGTACAAGGATCTTATTCTGGAATCTTTTGTACAAATTTTTAGAGATTCTCTTAATATTTTGGAAAGAAATCGCGTGTCTCACACAATTCAAGTGGTGGAACATTACCTAGAAACTGGAATTATCCAGTATATGGTCTGGTACGTATAGTCTTCTGACTTAAATCCCATCTAGCATGTGCAGGATGCTAGTGCACAGCAGAATCCTTGGTAGCTCAATGATTTAAAGGAAACTTATGGGGGTAGAATGTGATTTATCATTTCCTGTCCTTCAGGGCTTTTTTATGTTGACATAGTTCGACCCTGTTTATCAGATTTATCCCTTATAGGAGCTCATATTCCTTATTGATAATAGTATGTTTATCTTCTAGAACCTTTCATGAAGTTCTGTGGATTATGTGTGTACATCTTCTATGTATGTAGGATCTTCTATGCATTGTGATATAGAACTTGCTAGCTAACATGTATTACTTTCGTTGCACCTGACGCATAAAAATACTTGCGCTGAGCACACAAACACACTCTGTCCAAGAAAGAAAAGAAATAACACCAGAAAGAACTGATACGATTTTCACAGAAATTGGCAGGAAAACTTGTAACGTGCAGATACAAGTTTCCATTGTCGAACCCCTCCAATGAAATCTGAAGCTGTTATTACAGCGTGAATACGGTGATAAGTGAGTAAGAGATCGACGAAACTCTCCCGAGAAACGTTGCCACAAATCGTGGAGAAAATTATCTCCAGAAAAATGAGTTCCTGGAGAAAATTATTTCATGTAGAATACCGAGAACCGACGAGCGCAGTGTTTATCACCAGGAAAAATCTTCAAAAGAGGGATTATTGACCAGTTTGAAGCCAGCCAGTTGACGTGTCTCATGTTGGTCACTAAAATGCAACTGTCTGTCGTCGTTGTGCAGAATGAGTACAGTCGTCCTAGAACAACTACTGGGCGAGAAAACTGTTTGTTTAAGTGGTATGCTCCTCCACAACCAGAAGAGGCGACTTTGCTCTTAGTAATGAGAATAGGATGACAACCATCAGACACCTAATCGCACGGAAAACCATTTCAACCCGTCTACGGATAGCAGGCATGCCCGTACTGAGTCCATCGTGTCGCCTCTCACTTACCCTTAACCACAGTCTTCAGCGTTTAGATTGCATCCTAGGTTGAACAATGCCGTCGTGTGAAATACAACGACGAAGCTCACTTCTTCCTTCAAGTAGGTAGCCGTCGGACTCACACGCGTGACGTCGATGTGATCAACACAATTAACCCACGAATGATATCGAACAACATACCGCCTGAAGAAAGAGCATCATCATTTGAAGTGCTATTTAGCATGATTCGCACTCTAGCTCAGTGTTTATTACAGGAATTCTGATCGATATACCGAAAACTTATTTTACCACTGCGATACCGTTCGTGATGGCGCTATAGCACGACATTTCCCACCATCATACTGTAAATGCATCAAGGAAATGTCTATAAAGTGTCAAAGTGCTTCCTTGGCAAGACCAATAACCATATTTGTCTGAGTCTTTCTCGAAGATGCTGGGACGCCACTTCTGGATTCTACGTCAAGCACCTGCGATAATAGATGCCCTGCAACAGCGTTATGAACGGAGGGTGGTGATTAATTCCATAGGACCACATAAGACTTTTGTACAATCTTTTTTCCGCTGACGGTGGCCGATTGGATTACTCATCATTGAATATTTACTTCGTTCTAGTATTGCTCTGCAATCCATCCATTTCCAGCTTTGATTTTATTCTTTTCCATCTAAAAATTTTATTATTTCTGATTTCTGCAATATCACTTGCATTCCTTAATTGAAAATATTATCAGTCCTGGGTGAATGGAATGCCACGACAGTTATAAGGGGATAATATTTAGATAAATTCTTGCCCCACAATTTATTAGATGCGGTGATAATGAATACATTCCGAAACACCCTTCCGAAGAATGCAGCTGTAATCATGTGACTTTCTCTATCGACTGGTTTACAGTTGGAATTTAGCTTTCGTTAATCATAATTCATGAGTTGCATTTTTCTGACACAAAGAGAAATCTTTCAGACAAATAAATGGTGGTTAACACCTATTTCTCTATTTCTCCATTTTACCCCCCTTTCTCTTCGATTCTACATGACACTTAATTTACATACAACAGCGTAATAAGATTCCTTTTGATTTTTTGATCAACCTCTTGCAGAACCTTCTGCAAGAATATGATAAATCTGTGAAAGTTTCTCTCAGTTGAACATAGTTTGTGTTTCTAAGTGGTCACCATTTCACATAGCATTTCGCCTGACTTCTTCTTTATGTAATTACATGCAATCTTGAGTTTTAGGAAGGAATGTAGTCATAATGAGTTAATCCTATATCAATACACTCTATGTATTCAGTATTCAGAAGAATGAAAATTAGTTGAAAAACACACCTTCTATGATCCTTTACGAACTGTACTTAAAACAATTTGCCCAGCCAATAAATATCTATGAAACATCAGTAGCGAATAATTGCTTTGGGAGACAGACGTTAATTCTTCTCCTCCAAAATTTGAAGGCACAAATAAGGGACGCGGTTTCTACTATTTCGATACACACGTGACTGAATCATTTCCGCCAATCACATTGCACCCACGTCATCAATAAGAGGTTTTAACTGTCTTGCTCATAAGTTCAATGTTCTCACAGAAACGCATGAGACATATTTTTTTCTAACAAGCTCCTTTTTACAATCTCGATTTGAAACCGGTCACTAAGAGCTAGACGTCACTGAAAAACAGTGCGAAATATGAAATAATTTACACCATTTCCTAAATAAACTATGCTTCACACACTATTTTTAATGTTGAAGCTATATTAGCTCCAGGTATAGAAATCATAAAATTTAGTGCCGACGTATTAGATTATCTGTTATATGGGTTACAATTTTACTAAAATCTTCTAGCGGCCAACAAAATATCAGAAATCAGATATCTCTGTATCGCCTGTATTTATTGTTCACCATGTAACATCAATTACATCAGAAAATTTGAGAATTACTCACTTGGATAAGTAATTGAACCCGTTCGCCCTATTTCCTTACGGAAATACTAAACGTTATGTAACGTATATTCTATTTTAACTTTCTTTCTGAGTTCCTTTTTCTATGTTAATGTGAGTTCGTTCTCTTAGGCATTTTCAAACCTTAACGTTATGTCTCTTCCCTCAAACGAGAATGATGTTGGCAACACACTAAGGTCGGAAAAAGAGTGACGAATGTATGTGATAAGAACGTTAGATAAAAAGACGATGCATAGGTTGCTTTGTTATGTGGCGATGTTATATCGCTAATAAGTTTCGCTTTTAAATCTCTTGACAAAGATAAGTAAAGCGGTGTGTTTTGGATTTCGTCTAATGTTGCTGGACCAATAAAAAGTTGACATAAATTGGACTTTTGTATATGTTTCGTCTGGATGTAAAACCTTAATTTGAGCTACCCGACGCAATTAGTTGCATCACATTTACCCTTGGTTTAACATCCATTCAGCCGGAAGTCGTAAAAGGGGTACACCAACCAGGAAAATGAAGTCCCATGTGCCTGGGTGTTAAGAACCTGAGCCTTTTCAGGTTTTCTCCGGTTGAAGCTAATTTCACTTGACTTATGTTTTTCTTCAAACTGACGAATGTAGATTTCACAGTAGACAACCTATGACTAGGCCTTCCATTTATTCATTCAATATTCTACGGAAAGTAAAACTGTTTTATTTAGTGCAAATTTCCACTTGTCTCATTGTTTACTCTACTTCAGGTTTGTTGTAATGATTCCCTATAAGACATGCTTTTAACTCCTATTGTGCTTCTTTTACGAGATAATTTTGTCATTTCTTCCGCTTTCCCGTGACTTTGCCTTCAAAATTTTAAAACGTTTAATTTCAAAGTAATTTTTAAACTTATAAAGAAAATGAAATTTTTTGGATCAAAGGACAAAGTTGAAGCTCGTGGGGATTAGAAGGATATAACAGAAGGATTTTATGATTTCATTAATTTTACTTGATTTGTATGATTTATTGTTTGATTTGTGTGATTAATTTGTATCATGGCATTGTAATCAAACAATCGATGGGCACAGAGGCGGCCATTGGTTATCTGTCAGTCATAAAACGGCGCTGGGTCTGCGGTATTAGTAAGAATTAACATCAAAAGCCGAAGTGTGTATGATTAATTTGTATGAGTTTATCTTTTTGTTTAGGATTAGAAGGATTTTATACGGTGGGCCTAGAACACAGAAAAAGATTAAATCCCGTATGAATGTGGGGTTTCGTATGCAGGACAGACCTATATGCCCTCTTCTTACTTACTTAAAAAGCACAGGGACTACATTCAGAATTGTGACTTAAAGAAATCGTTGATAGCAAAATACTGTGATTAAGATGATCATAGATTTCTCTTTGAAGAAATAAAATTAATCAACAAGTTGGATTGAGCCACCAAACTTGATATTTTGGAAGCTATCCATATACGTATATCAAACATTTTTAAGACTTTTCAAAGACACAGCATCCACACCATGTCTCACAAGCACGTACCTCGTCCAGGCAAATCAGATCGTTGAACGTGAAAGGCCGGAAACCAATGGTTTTTCTATTATAAGCGCCGCGTGGCTGTGTCGTCATGTTAGTGATTGATAAGCACTGGGTAAGGATGTCCCGTCGTCGTGTAAGACAGTCGAGAAGTCACATCAGCTAGTTCGATTGCATCATTGGCATGAGAGACTGCAACGATTCCCTACAGGAGATTACTGGTTGTATGAGGCACAGTGTCAGTCGTCGCAAGAGTGTTCAGGGAATGATACGAAGAAGGGAATACGACACGAAGAGAAGGTTCTCGACTTCGTACACAGGCAACGCCGAGGGACAATCGTCTCAACGTCGTTGGTTCAGCAGTAGCGAACTGTGACGCATTCTTCCATGTCAGCTGTAACAATACGACATTGGTTACTACATTGCAGGCTCGTCGGCCGCTCTTTAGGCTGCCTCTGACACCGCAGCAACCTACTGCCAGGCTGTAATGGTGCATCGAACGAAGAGACTGGTGCGAAGAATGACACAATACCGTGTCTTCGGTCAAAACGCGCTTCTGTTAGGCAAAAATTATGGCCACATCTGTGTCCGTATATGACACGGAAAGATGCGTTGGGAAGAGTGTATTCGCAGAAGACATCCAGCACCAACACGAGGTATTATTGCCTAAGGTATTATCGGGTACTAAAGCAGATCACCTCTTGTGAGAGTCCGTACCCCATAACGAGTGCTCGTTCCGTTCATCCCATTCTACGGTAGGTCGCTTTTCAATTCCTGCAGGACGTTGGGAGTCATATTTCAGCAGGACAATGCCACACCGCATATTGTAGCGATAAAACGTGCCTTCTTCAGGGATAAAAGAGTTCCACTTCAGCCCTGCCCGGCCAGATCTCCTGATTTATGACCCATAGAAAATCTCTGGAACATGTCCAAGAGAGAAGTACAGCGGTAAGACCGTCCGCTAGCAACTCTTGATCGGACGCGGGTCTAAACAACCTGGATGGTTATCCCACAGGACTCCTTACTTATTATTTGATTCGATGCCTCAGCGTGTATAGTCAGATGGGGCCAAACCAATTATATATCAACGACATCGACGCACCTGATACGTTTGACACCGAGATGATAACCATTTGTTCTTTATTGCCTAATGAACATATCCTGTAAAAACTACAGTCATAGCTGGGCTCCTTTTGGGTATTCTGTTTCTTTTTTAACATAAGCATATATGTGACACTTTACAAAAATTATAACCAAAGTGTCAAGGGATGAATTAACATGATAACTTAGGAAACGTTTAACGTCTTTATGTCGTTCAACATGGGAATGCCAGGTCACTCATACGTTATATTCCTTAGTTCTTCAATAACAACGACTCTGCGTAACATAGATGTCGATACCTGTAAAGCTCTGAACTGTCACTCTGCATAACAAGCGTTTATACCTTCAACACCTCTGCCTCTCCGTATATACATTTAAGGGACACATGGTACGCTAATCCAACTTAATGCCAGTGATGATAAATTGAACTTCGGAGAGGTAATGCATCGTTCAGAAAGCAAACGTTTAAGAGAATGAACTGAATTTACATAAGGAAGTGGACACCTGAACGGAAAGTTAAATAGAGGTATACGTCACATGATATACCTCAAAACAAATACTTTGTAAAATGTTTTTATCCAGTGAATTTCAGATTCATCATCATGAATCGGTGAGAACTTTACTTACTAACCTAACGTGGAAACTAAGGGTGAAAAACATTAAAAAAGAGAAAAAAAAGTTCATAATCCATTAGTTTTAAAACGTGACAATTAAGTGGGATACGGATTTTGTTTTAAGAAGATTATCGCGGACGTAAAGAAAAAGAATTCTGGACAATCTGTCAAGGAAGTTTGGACTTAAGTGCTTTTGTTTCCCTTCAAACGCAGAGTTTTCCTTTCATAAAAAGTCGATCAGTGACATTTTTGAAAGGGATGTCATCTTTACAATTTTTTGACATCATACATCTTCAGGTAAAATGCGAGAGGCACCACAAACTTCTTTTCGCGTCTTATTCCGCATAAAGTTTTAATGGCAACTATCGCCGTGACAAAAAAATTAAGTTTTGGGAAAAATGGCATCAGTGAAAAAATAGAACGGTGGAGAAATATATAATGGAATGACAAAATTGGGATTCCATTATGATATATTACCTTATTGTTACCGATATAATTACTCTGGGTATAAATCTGCATTTTGTTTTACTAAACATATACTTGTTTTCACACTGAATGCGTAAGAGGCCCTTATTTTAGAAACGTAAGATCCCTGTTATTTTGTTTCATTTAGAGGTAAAAAGACAATCAAACACAATCAATTTGACACACGATCGGTATTAGCCAACAAATTCATCTTGAACCCTTAAAAACAAACATGTTTACGATAAGCAAATTGCGCATAAACGTGAACGCTCGTTGGCATTGTAATATATCGTGTGCTAAAATATTGGTCTGTACTAAAGCAGGAGCGCCAGAATAACGAGGATAACAACGCAAGCTAATATTAGTAAATGAACAGTCTCCTCCTCTCCTTTCGTCTTCACCATAACACACAAATACATTATATTGCTATTTGTAATCGTATGTACGGAAGGAAAGAAGGATATAATATTGGTCCGTACTAAAGCAGGAGTGCCAGAATGACGAGGATAACAACGCAACCCAGTATTAGTAAATGAACAGTCTCCCTATCTTCATTTGTCCTCACCGTAAGACACAAACACAATGTATTGCCATTTTTAATCGTCTGTACGGAAGGAAAGAAAGATATAATATTGGTCTGTACTACAACAGGAGCGCCAGAATGACGAGTATAACAACGCAATTTAATATTTGTAAATTAACAGTCTCCTTCTGTCCGTTCGTCGTCACCATCACACACAAACACATTATATTGCCAATTTTAATCGTCTGTACGGAAAGAAAGAAATATATAATATTGGTCTGTACTAAAGCAGGAGCGCCACAATGACGAGGATAACAACGCAAGCTAATATTAGTAAATGAACAGTCTCCCTATCTATATTTGTCCTCACCATAAGACACAAACACAATATATTGCCATTTTTAATCGTCTGTACGGAAGGAAAGAAATATATAATATTGGTCTGTACTACAGCAGGAGCGCCAGAATGACGAGTATAACAACGCAAGCTAATATTAGTAAATTAGCAGTCTCCTTCTCTCCGTTTGTCCTCACTATAACACACAAACACATTATATTGCCATTTTTAATCGTCTGTACGGAAGGAAAGAATGATATAATATTGGTCTGTACTACAGCAGGAGCGCCAGAATGACGAGGATAACAACGCAAGCTAATATTAGTAAATTAACAGTCTCCTTCTCTCCGTTTGTCATCACCATAACACACAAACACATTAGATTGCCAATTTTAATCGTCTGTACGGAAAGAAAGAAATATATAATATTGGTCTGTTCTAAAGCAGGAGCGCCAGAATGACGAGGATAACAACGCAAGCTAATATTAGTAAATTAGCAGTCTCCTTCTCTCCGTTTGTCCTCACTATAACACACAAACACATTATATTGCCATTTTTAATCGTCTGTACGGAAGGAAAGAATGATATAATATTGGTCTGTACTACAGCAGGAGCGCCAGAATGACGAGGATAACAACGCAAGCTAGTATTAGTAAATGAACAGTCTCCATATCTCCGTTTGTCCTCACCATAACACGCAAACACAATATATTGCCATTTTTTAATCGTCTGAACGGCAGGAGAGAATGATATAATATGGGTCCGTACTATATCAGGAGCGCCAGAATGACGAGGATAACAACGCAAGCTAATATTAGTAAATTAACAGTCTCCTTCTCTCCGTTTGTCATCACCATAACACACAAACACATTATATTGCCAATTTTAATCGTCTGTACGGAAAGAAAGAAGGAGATAATATTGGTCTATACTAAAGCAGGAGCGCCAGAATGACGAGGATAACATGTAACGTATACTCTAGATTCACTTTCCTTTTGATTTTTACTATCTCTGGTTATTTTATTTTACTATGTAAATTATCTTCTTACTGAACGAGATGTTATTTCTCCCACTGAATGAGATCTGGCAATGAGTGTAAATCATGACGTGGTGGTAGCCAGTATAAATAGGCTCGTTCAACGATACCAGGGAGAGCTGTTGTTTATGTGCGAGAGAGCTTTTTGTTGATGTGCGTAGGGAGAGCTTCGTTCTCGTGGACAGGTTTTTTTCTCCGTTTGTTGTTTTTCCTGCACGTCCCGTTGGCGTGTCAGAATTTATTTTTTTCGTGTGGGCCTATGCATTCTTTTTTTGTGTATATATGTGTTTTTTTATATTTCTTCTATGTCCATCTACTAATCCAAATTTATATATATATATATATATATATATATATATATGTGTGTGCTTAGGGGTAAAATAATAAAAATTGTTACTGTTAGGCAGCTCCAGGCAATCTTCGCTGCTGATACAGTTGGTGTGTATTCAACGATAATATGAGAACGTAATTTGAAATTAAAAAAGTGATTCCTGCTAGGCAGAATAAAAGGAAATTATGCCGATGCAGGTTTGTTTTGTTCAAGTATACAAAGTGTTTCACAGACGAATACAGATTTCTTGATTTTGTCATGCCAAGTTTGATATTGTACATACTGCTGCCACCAAAACAAAAAAGAGGACGATAAACGTCAATCAACGAAGTGTAAGACTTACACTCCAAAATTGATAGGTTTTTCGAAAAAAAAAAAAAGAAATTAAGGAGGAGATGATGTAACGTATACTCTAGATTTACTTTCTTTTTGATTTTTACTATCTCTGGTTATTTTATTTTACTATGAAAATTATCTTCTTACTGAACGAGATGTTATTTCTCCCGCTGAATGAGATCTGGCAATGAGTGTAAGTCATGACGTGGTGGTAGCCAGTATAAATAGGCGCGTTCAACGATAACAGGAGGAGCTGTTGTTTATGTGCGAGAGAGCTTTTTGTTGATGTGCGTAGGGAGAGCTTCGTTCTATGTAATTAGGTTTTTTCTTCATTATTGTGATACGATTAATGTGACTAGTGTGTGTGTGTGTTGGAGGATGCCAGGACTTTACCTGAATAAAGCTTTTGTTGTAAGTACGTTTTTCTCAGTTCATAGTTTTGTCAGATCTCTGTCTGGCTGTTAGGTTTATTTCATTAGTTGTTATTATTAACAACCAGCATAGAACTTTATTCATCTTAATTACTACTACAACATTACTAGCAGTTAAAAGCTTGTTCATTATTATTACTACACTACTAGCAGGAAAGTTTATTCATGATATATTTAACAAACAACAACCATTAGAAGAAGCTCAGAAGAAGTTCTATTCATTATAATTGAAGGAAGCTAAATTCATTATAAGCAACGCAAGCTAATATTAGTAAATGAACAGTCTCCTCCTCAACTTTTGTCCTCACCATTACACACAAATACATTATATTGCCATTTTTAATCGTATGTACGGAAGGAAAGAAGGATAAAGAATTGGTCTGTACTAAAGCAGGAGCGCCAGAATGACGAGGATAACAACGCAAGCTAATATTAGTAAATTAACAGTCTCCTTCTCTCCGTTTGTCATCACCATAACACACAAACACAATATATTGCCAGTTTTTAATCGTCTGTACGGCAGGAAAGATGGATATAATATGGGTCTGTACTAAAGCAGGAGTGCCAGAATGACGAGGATAACAACGCAAGCTAATATTAGTAAATGAACAGTCTCTTTCTCTCCGTTTGTCATCACCATAACACACAAACACATTATATTGCCATTTTTAATCGTCTGTACGGAAGGAAAGAAGGATATAATATTGGTCTGTACTAAAGCAGGAGCGCCAGAATGACGAGGATAACAACGCAAGCTAGTATTAGTAAATGAACAGTCTCTTCCTCTCCTTTTGTCCTCACCATAACACACAAACACATTATATTGCCATTTTTATTCGTCTGTACGGAAGGAAAGAAGGATATAAAATTGGTCTGTACTAAAGCAGGAGCGCCAGAATGACGATAATAACAACGCAAGCTAGTATTAGTAAATTAACGGTCTCCTTCTCTCCGTTTGTCAGCACCATAGCACACAAACACTTTATTTTGACATTTTTAAATCGTCTGTACGGAAGGAAAGTATCTTGAAAGAAGGAAGCAGTACTTACAACAGCTGTTATCTAGGTAATTCTAATACTCTGCCGGAAATTGAAAAAAACACCCAGAAGGAATGCCAGTAGGAATCTCATATTATAATATACTAATTGCCATTAGTATACTACCTCTGGCAATTGCCAAAGGCAGTTGAAACTGTCATAAAATAATGTTGCCGTCTTATGCACGATTAAAATAACTGAAAGTTAAAATAACTGATACTCCTGTACACACCAAATGTGGTGAAGGTGATATGAATGACAGGTTAAAACAAACATGAGTTATTTCAATCCTTCTTGGGATAAACATCAGATGTGCTCGCAAATTAATGATTCCGACCCTTAAATAACAGAAGGGGTAAGTGTCATGAATCAAACTCTGCGTTCACTGCGCATGTCTGGGATTGTTCACGGGAAATTCCGAATCGCTGAATGGGTGATTGTGTCATCTGTTGTTAAGGCATTCAAGGTGTTTTCACTTTGAACATTATGTAGTACACCTAGAGCACCTGGCGTTGCACCTTTACCTGAAGAACTGGGTTTATATTTGAGATATGTCGATGATATTTTTGTTTTCTGGTTGGGCACCGAAGAAAAATTATTGAAATTTAGGGATTTCATGTCTTCACTACATCAGTCAGTGAATTTTGCGTTCGAACTGGAAAGTAAAGGAATCTTACTTTTTGGATATCTTGCTAACCAGAAATATTACAAATCACACTATTCAAACCTCAGTTTTCAGGAAGCCTATGTCTGCCCCTAGTATCATCCCTTACAACTCTATGCACCCTCTATGTCATAAAATTGCAGCCATTCGTTTTATGATACAACGAGCCATTACACACTCCTCCAGCAACCGGCTGAAGAAACAAGAAATTGCAAAAATTAAAGAAATCGCCAGAAACCATGGCTATGGAAATCATTTGGTGGATTCGATTTTTTTTTGAGGTTTAACGACCACCGTGAGCAACTCAATGGGCTATAAGCAGTCGCCCGTCCCTAATTTAGGGTCACTGGTTCCAGGGAAGGGAGAGAGCCAGTGCCGTAAGACAAACACAACATCCATGCCTGACCGGGATTCGAACCCGGACCCCTTACGGACGAATGATCAGAGGCCAGCGCTTTAGACCACTGCGCCACCGGGGCTGCGGATTCGATTTACAAGAGACTCGGAAACTCAACCGGGTCCACACTTGTGAGGGAAACAAGAGATGCCGCCCCGGTGGCGCAGTGGTCTAAGGCGTTGGCCTCTGATCATTCGTCCGAAGGGGTCCGGGTTCGAATCCCGGTCTGGCATGGATGTTGTGTTTGTCTTACGGCACTGGCTCTCTCCCTTCCCTGGAACCAGTGACCCTAAATTAGGGACGGGCGACTGCTTATAGCCCATTGAGTTGCTCACGGTGGTCGTTAAACCTCCAATCAAAAAAAAAAAAAAAAAAAAAGAAACAAGAGATAAGAAATTTGTTGGGTCTATGTGCTATGACCCACACGTCACTCGCATTATGAAAAACATGTGTCACTGTCACAAAATCGATTTTGGCCTCAGAACATCAAATACTTACTCCATCATTCGCAATGACCGCGATCAAATCAAACAGGGATCCCGTCATGGAGTATATAACATACCTCTTTACAGTACTAAGCCAGATGACCCACCTCTCACTTACATAGGATCTACTCAGAGGACGTTGGACATCAGAATGAAGGAGCACCTTTATGACATTAAGACTCGAAACCAAAAAACTGCGTTATCACGCCTTACCAACAAGGGTTCATATTTCCCAGCTTGGCAGGAGGCTTCCTACATTACAACACCACGGAACAAAACCTCGTTACTTTTAGCCGAGAGTGTGTTAATTTTCATCAAGGGCAGTCAATGTTGTAATGACTATATACCTATGTACATCCCCAATTTTTGGAAAACATTCTTGCCAAGGGACTCAAATAATGTTCAAAGTGACAACACCTTGAATGCCTTAACACCAGATGACACAATCACCCATTCAGCGGCATGGATGTTGTGTTTGTCTTACGGCACTGGCTCTCTCCCTTCCCTGGAACCAGTGACCCTAAATTAGGGACGGGCGACTGCTTATAGCCCATTGAGTTGCTCACGGTGGTCGTTAAACCTCCAATCAAAAAAAAAAAAAAAAAAAAAAAAGAAACAAGAGATAAGAAATTTGTTGGGTCTATGTGCTATGACCCACACGTCACTCGCATTATGAAAAACATGTGTCACTGTCACAAAATCGATTTTGGCCTCAGAACATCAAATACTTACTCCATCATTCGCAATGACCGCGATCAAATCAAACAGGGATCCCGTCATGGAGTATATAACATACCTCTTTACAGTACTAAGCCAGATGACCCACCTCTCACTTACATAGGATCTACTCAGAGGACGTTGGACATCAGAATGAAGGAGCACCTTTATGACATTAAGACTCGAAACCAAAAAACTGCGTTATCACGCCTTACCAACAAGGGTTCATATTTCCCAGCTTGGCAGGAGGCTTCCTACATTACAACACCACGGAACAAAACCTCGTTACTTTTAGCCGAGAGTGTGTTAATTTTCATCAAGGGCAGTCAATGTTGTAATGACTATATACCTATGTACATCCCCAATTTTTGGAAAACATTCTTGCCAAGGGACTCAAATAATGTTCAAAGTGACAACACCTTGAATGCCTTAACACCAGATGACACAATCACCCATTCAGCGATTCGGAATTTCCCGTGAACAATCGCAGACATGCGCAGTGAACGCACAGTTTTATTCATGACACTTACCCCTTCTGTTATTTAAGGGTCGGAATCACTAATTTGAGAGAACATCTGAGGATGATCCCAAGAGAGATTGAAAGATCTCATGTTTGTTTTAACCTGTCATTAATATCACCTTCACCACATGTGTACAAGAGCATCAGTTCTTTTAACTTTTAGTTATTTTAATCGTGCATAAGACGGCAACCTTATTTTATGACTAACTGAGCACGAACTTTTCATCTATTTTAAGTTGAAACTGTGATCGCAGTTGGAATGTCATTGGATGAAATAATGACGTCACTGCGGACGGCAGCATGCAAATGTACGCAGCGCGTATTTAAGGACTAGGGCGAGCAGAACAAAGTCATTTGACTGCTTTCGTGTTGTACAGTGCTCGTTAAAGAAGCCACCATGCCTGGACGACCAAGGCGCGCAACATTTGTTCAGTTATCGGTGTTCGAGTGAGGCGGTATAGTTGCTCTACGGAAAGGAGGTTGGTCTTTCCGTCAAACTGCAGACCGAGTAAGACGAGAGGTATCGGCCGTGGTAAAACAGGAGGTCGGTGGCCAGAGGAGCATTCGCACACTCGCAGACGCGGTGGTTCCGGGCAACACAAAGTTACGGGCGAAAGGGGGATCGTCGTATCAGGCGGGCGGCATTAGCAGAGCGGACGGCTACGGCGTCACAAACTCAATCCTTTGTCATACCAAGGGTGTCTACCAGAACGATACGGAATCGTTTGTTGGAAGTAGGACTGTAGGCACGCGTTCCGCTACACTGTTACCACTGACCCCTGGTCACTGTTCAGCACGTTTGCTGTGGTGTCAAGAACGAGTTCCTTGGAAGGAAGAATGACGGTATATGGTCGTCAGTGATGAAAGTCGATTCTTCTCGGAAGCGTCTGACTGTCGCGTACGCGTTCAAAAGCGATAGGGTGAGCGGCTTCTTCTTCTTCTTCTTCTTTTTTTTTTTTTTTTTTTGATTGAAGGTTTAATGACCACCGGGAGCATCTCAGTGGGCTATAAGCGGTCGTCCGTCGCTAATTTAGCGCCACTGGTTTCAGGGAATTGAGAGAGCCAGCGCCGTAAGACAAACACAACACCCCTCACCTAACCGGGATTCGGACCCCGACCCTCTCGAACGAATGATCAGAAGCCATTGCTTAGACCACTTAGCCACCGTGGCGGATGAGCGTCTTCTGTCGCCATGCATCCGTCAACGACATACATGTCCCATGCCGGGCATCGCGGTATGAGGAGCAATTAGCTATCACACGCGTATGAGTATGGTGTTTGTTCGAGAGACACTGAATAACAGTACGTACGTCAGCGACCTTGTGCAGCCGGTCCTCCTGCCTTTTTTTCGTGCGATACCAAATGCGATATTCCAGCAAGATAACGCCCGCTCACACTCAGCCCGGGACACTCAACGTGCTCTTCTACCTGTGCATAAAATCTCTTGGCCAGCAAGCTCTCTCAACTTTCCTCCAGTCGAGCATGTCTGGGACTGAACCCAACAAAGACCCTTCCACGGGCACCGGCAGGTAGTGGCCATCTCTGAATTATGCGTTCAAATTTGAAGCTACTGGAATGATATCCCCCAGCGTGATATCCAGCATTTCTATGACCGATTGCATGCCAGATTGGAAGCTTGTATTGTTGCTGGAAGAAGTGCAACACCTTATTGAAATGTGCCTTCTGTACACTGTAATATGCATTAATAGGTAAAATAGACATTGAATCACTTTACACGTGTGATCACTTTCCTTTCATAACAAGTTGTTGCTACGACATAAATCTCATACATGCAGCTGCAATTTTTATTCGTGTTCTCTTTTTTTTACTTTCTGGCAGTGTGTAATATAAGTATTTCATCGCCGTCAGAAAATTCTGCTGCATTTCGTGCATTATCTGTAGAATAGGATTAGTGTCCTGAAAATAAAGAACTATGAACTGCAGTTTGATGAACAGATTCTATTGCCAATATGTCTTTACATTTCACTGAAATTTCACACAAACAGTTGCCATTGATCAGTAGAATTGTCTGTTAAAGCTACACGTTCGTTTTGTTTCGCGCTGCTGTGATTATTAAGTGCAGCTGAATTCATATGTGCTAATGTTTTCGAGAGGTACAATTGTGTAAAAAGGCGTTTGTAATGGATACGATGCTTCAAATTGTTAGAAATTATTGTAAGAAATATGACTGTTAGAGTTCCTCGACATTTGAACTAGAAGCCTCAGCGCATATTTAACAGAATTGCAGGTGGCGCTGCCAGAACCGTTTTATTTTGTTTGCTTTGATTTGATTGATTGATTGGAGGTTTAACGACCACCGTGAGCAACTCAATGGGCTATAAGCAGTCGCCCGTCCCTAATTTAAGGTCACTGGTTCCAGGGAAGGGAGAGAGCCAGTGCCGTAAGACAAACACAACATCCATGCCTCACCGGGATTCGAACCCAGACCCCAGACGGACCAATGATCAGAGGCCAGCGCCTTAGACCACTGCGCCACCGGGGCGGCCTTATTTTGTTTGCTTTAGCGAGCGTTGCATGGATCCCTTTTTTTCTGCTCACGTTGGTTAGTAATCTAAGTGGTTGATCTTTGACTGAACAACAACAATGTCGGTGATATATAGAGGTTGTGCGTGTTGTAATAGTGAGTTATTGCATTTTTGTGGAGATGTACAATAAATGTTAGTGTGTTGTCATTCAAGCAATTATAAGTGTGGAATCCATTTTTTCTGTGATGACTAAAGGATAGATCTTCCTGCAGCTGGTAAGTGACTTACTGCGTTACATAAAATGCTATAATCAATTATAGATTTTATTTATTTAGAAATAACTGACAATCTTGATTATGAGACTCAAATCTCACTGCTCTCAGGAAGATTAAAAGCAAAGTTCGTCAAATTCATTAAGCATTTGAGTCGAGTGTTCGATTAAAGGTGTATTTATTACTGCGTAGCTCCTCATTCGAAAATCGAAAGCGGAACAAAATGGGGTCATTCATAGGAAGCGGCATGTACAGCATAACAAAGTTAGATAATTTTAATTATCAAATTTGGAAAGTAAGAATGGAAATGATTCTTATTAAAGATAATTTATGGAATGTTGTTTCAAAGCCAATTCCAGAAGAAAAAGAATGATGCATGGATGAGAAATGACGAACTGGCTAAAGCTACTATAACACTTTGCGTGTCTGATGACCAAATTATTCATGTACGCGATAAGAGAACAAGTTCCGAAATGCGGAATGCTTTGAAAATGGTTTACGAAAGAGAAAGTTTAAGTAGTAAATTGTATTTGCTTAGAAAACTGTAGAGTTTGCGTTTTCAGGAAAATGTATCAACTATGCAAGAGCATGTAAAAAGAATGCTGGAAATAGTTCACAAGCTTAAAGCACAAGGAGAGGAATTCAAAGACACACATTTACCATACACTTCGCCTATTTCTTAACTCCAACCCTTTTATTTCTGACGAATTCAATTCCTTCGCTTTCTAACGATTAATCGTTAACTTCCTCAATTAATTAAACTTCTTCTAAATCACTGTCCTGTTAAGACATCCCCTGCATCATTCCGCCGTTTCTCGTTGCATTAAATGCTGCTATTTACCTCTTTCTGTTCTGCCCGTTTTTTTTTCTTGTTCTCTCGTTCTTAAAATTTTTTTCTGTCTCATGGGTTAAAACTTTGTGCCTTTCCTAGACAAGAAATCTTTGAACGCCATTTCTTCTTTCTTCCCTTTTGACCGGAAGCTTCATCTGGACTTAATTCCTGCGTATCACCATACCAAAAAATCTCTCTCACCTAAGGGATCCGAACGTTACCATGGCGACGCTTTAACTATGCTCTGCGTTATGAAAGAGGGTGACGTCTCAGCAACCCTCACTGACCTCTAAGCGACTATTGTGCTTCCTGTCGGTAATCGTTAGCTTCCGTTTTTAATTAGTCAAACTTCCAAATATATCTGGTTCTTTTAAGCGACACGAAAATACAATCCACTTCTTCAGTAACCTCTGGAATGTTCTAGTCAATGGACTACGATATTCTGCTCTGATTTCTGCGTGGTTTTTTTTTTTTTTTTATTCTCTATGCCGTGCTCTGCGGAATCATCACCTAACTGCAACGTCCCGAATCTCCAACACTTTTTCTCCAATCCCGAGAATTTTTTTTTTTGAAGACAACCAACTTCTCCCTTTGTGCCATCTCATGGATTATTTCTATGAACACAAAAAAAGGATTACCCGGCCAGTCACAAACAAGGTAAGTACCTTTTTCTTCTCGTTACCGCTATCGCAGTTAGCCCGTCTTGTTTCCCTCTGCAATTACAAATACTTGCACTCTCTACAGCATTGCTTTAAATTAGGAATTATTTCACTTGGAAAAAATAATTGCTTCGATCCTTCGTAACCTTGCAAAATATTTTAAATGAAATTTCTGAAATACCTACTCTAGTTGTATGAAAATGTGCTACGTATTCCTCCTAACGTTTGATCATAATATATTAATTAATTAACCATCAATAATTACATGAACTAAATATGCGAAAAGTGATTAGTACGGCAAGTAAAAATTTTATGGCACCAAATTATTATTCAATACCCTATCTTTGAACGATAATAAGTACCAATGAACGATTACTTCGTACCGTTCTTTTCCCGATTCTGGGTAACGTGATAATCACCTTCACGTAAACTCACACAACATAATAACACAATGAAACTTAGTTATCTTACTGTCACTATTTACACACTTGCATTACACAACATAACTCTTTAGCAAAAATTTCAAATACACATGAATATACACAAACTGTTTTTTTCTTCACTATTTGCAGGATCACCACTGCCTTGCTTACTATCTCTCGTTAAACAAGTGTCTCGCTGGTTACTGGCCGTAACTCGGTGTATGAGTGGTTCGCGTTTCTTACCATAGGGCCTCCCTCTTCAGGATCCCAATTATCCTGAATAATTTTCGATAACCATCGACTTGCTATATTCACCCAGGAATGCGTCGATGCTTGCTCCTGTTCATTTGTGCACTGTACTTGTTGTACTGGTCTCGTGTTACCGTCGTACAGTAAATTATTGTTTTGCTGGGTGAATGGCATCTTCGGCACCGTGACTTGGTTCACGGATCGTTCTAACACGGGGACCCGTGACCTCAATGGATAAGGGTCTCTGGAAACTCTTTCTGACGAAATTTCAACATTTTGCGTATCCTGTCTTCCGTTTTCTTCTGGAACTGCCCTACTGTGGGTATCCCGCGCTGCGTTTTGTTCCAAGTTCCCAGCTACTTCTTGCTGTAGTGGGCAGCTGACTGTTCCTCTCGGAATGACCTCATCTCCACCCCTTGCAACTTCTTGCTGCGGCGTACTTTTAACGGTGCTTCTCGGAGTATCTATCCAGCTGGAAAATGGTACAAATTCGTATTCGTCGGTATCTGAGCTATGCTGACTTCCTTCCGTGGTTGAATCACACGCCTCTTGCGCATCATCGGATTCCTGTGCAGGTGAATTATCAACTAAATATGGCCGGCGCTCAATTACTTTAAACACCCGATTCAAGTGAACTATTTGCTGTTTTCTCTCGTCTTTCAGAGACCTCAATTTTACATTAACTGGCGAAGGAAAACAAATGATTTCCCAGTCTCCTTCGTTTTTTCTGGCGAGCTTGCTTGATAGGCCTGGTTGAACATGTGGAGTATGCAAGTACACTATGTCTCCAATTTTTAAGTTCTTTTCCTTGGCAAAACGGTCAGCATACTTCTCCTGCTTTGCTGCAGCTTCCTGTAAATTTCCATGGACGATTTCATATGCCTTTCGCATCCTTTGGTTGAACATTTCCACTAAGTCATCTTCGCTGAAATAAGTCTGACGACGTGGCGGGAGTAAGATATCCGAAGGTACCGTCAGGTCTCTCCCAAAAACTAGGTAACTTGGGGTATATTTACTCGCTGCGTGGTGGGAACTGTTGTGAGAAAGTGTTAGCATATGCAGATACAAATCCCAATCGTTATGTCTGTCGTTTACTAGACAGCTAAGTGCCTTGTTGAAGTAACCATGAGACCGTTCATTCTTCGCGATACTCTGAGGCCTAAACGAGCTAGTGTTTAACTTCCTAATGCCTAATCTAGTAAACAAGTTCTTGAATATTTCTGAAGTGAAACAAGCACCCAAATCTGTTAAATTGGCCTCTGGGGTACCAAAAATACACACAATTATTTTAAGTAATTTTCAGCAACAGTTTCCGCTCTCTGATCAGGCATAGGCCCCAAGACGGCGTACCTAGTGAAGGTGTCAATTATTACCAGAATGTATTTATTTCCACTTAATGTCGTAGGATATGGCCCACAGATATCTAAAGAAATCTTCTGAAATGGGTATGAACCTGTCGTTACTCTCTGTAACTTCTCTTTTCCTTTTAGATTAGGATTTGCTCTTTCATTGCAAGGTACACACGACTCAACATAATTTTTTACGTCAGCATACATGTTTATCCAGAAGTATCTAGATCTGACACACTATCCACCATTTCAAAAATTGCTTTGCTGTTGGACCCTCTTCCGTGCCCGTAAAATTTGGGAGATAACTTAACATACCCGCCATCGACTGAATTGTTCTTTGCGTAGCAACGGCTGAATCGAACTGCATTCTACCGTTCTCCTGAACTTCACCGCTACCTGGCGCTCCGTTAATTTCCTGTTCTTCCGTATTATCACGTGCCTCATTAAAACTCGTACTACTCTCTATACTGTTAACTGCCATCTCGAACATCTATTTGCAATACCTTAATCAAATAACAACACTCTCCTAGGTTCTAAATTCTACTAAAAACTCAATAAAATCTCTCCTGTTAGGACCTACTATCACCTCTATATCTCGTAAAAATAGCAAAATTAACCTTCTTTCAGAGAAAAAGAAAACTGTATTTTTTAGCCGATTCAGCACACTACTCAAAGTAAACAAACGTTACCTTATGATTATTAATGGTATTATTAATCATCCCTAAATTACTCTTAGCAAATTCCCATATAGCAATATTCAATACGTAAATCATGAAAAAATACACTTCATTGCAATAATAAAATACAATAACACCAAAATGATCAAGCACTAATAAATTAATAATAAATCTGACCAAATCAAATTACTCGTAATATTTCACTATGCAAACTCTTAATTACTGAACTTCAAATTAGCTCGTAATATTTCACTGTTCAAATTCTTAATCATGAAACTTCAAATTAACTGGTAATATTTTCCTGTGCAAACTCTTAATCATTGAAGCTTCTAATTAATTCGTAATATTTCACTATGCAAACTCTTCAAGTTAACTCTAATACTTCACTTTGCAAATTCTTAATTATTGACTTTTAAACTTCAAATCAACTCTAACCTGCTTACTGAATAGTTTTTGTAAAATCTTTCATTTCTACACATATACACACAAAACCTTGCTGATGAATTATAATTCTCAAAACAAAACACTATATTTCAGCATACTCAATATTTACGGCTTTCATTCAAAAATATATACTGCTTTCATTCAAATTATTTATGCAACACTACTGTTCATAATTACATTTTCTTTACTTTTACTGTTGAAATTTTCAATATTTTCTGTTATATCGAATGAGTAATAACACACATGAAATATTTGCTGTATTCCTTCGCTGTTAAAATTCTGAATCTGTGCCATTAAAAGAACCATAAATTAGCTTCCTTTCCAACTTCTTAATACCAAATCCAAAAATCCGAACTATCGTTAACTTTCCTACTACTACCCAAAATTCACCTACTATGACCATTGGAAAAAATTTTGCTTTTTAACATACCCAATTAATTGCTCCTCAATAACCCTTGGTGCGACCACATCCTGGTCACGGCACCAAATTATTATCGCTCGGGTTTCTAATCGGGTTCACCCGGCGTAATATTGGGAGCCAAGGGGGTGTCGAGTGGATTGTGATTCTGCGATTCCCTAATTTAGGGCTGACGCAGCTTCAGGATCCACTGACGGGGCGTTGTGTTTCACACAGCAAATTTTCCTTTGGGAGTCAAAGGGTCCGCTGTGTGCCGCAATATTTTTGTGAACGTCTAGTTTTAAAATAAAAGAGCATAAATGAACAGATTTGCTAAGTTCCGGTTCCAAAAGTTATATATATTCTCCAAATAATTTAAGGTTGAGCACACATATTGTAGTTAACGACACACTCATCATAGAACTGAGACAAAATTAACAACAAAAACAATTTATTGGTTATGATTTGGCCTAATAATGAATATACGCTCATGATATTAGCAAAAATGATTTAAGACTCTCTGACAGGAACCTGTACTCAATTGAGTATTTGCTTATTAAAATATAAACTCTATGTGTGGTCTGCTCCGATAAAGATTTTATGAGGGGAAACCAAAAAAAAGAATAGGATGGATTTCCTACCTTAACCTCTGAATCTAGCCTAGATAACGCGCTGCTGACCACTCCTGAGCCGGGAGAATTATCGTCCGCCAAACACTGTTATCGTGGTTCCTCCAACTAGGGTACTGGTCTGCGATGTCTGCCCCGGTCCGTCAAACTTGGTGCGGGCTCTCGTCGTGCTGCCAGTCTCTGATACATCATGGCTGCGTCCACTTTTTTTATTACTGGTGACAAGTCACCAGTAATAAAAAGTGAAAGTCAAGCACCTTGACTTAGAAGAACAAGTGAAAAGATGAAAGTCACGAAGTTCTTCTCTTCCCTTGTAAAAATCTTTCAACGACCCCCAAGAAGACCCACACTACCTCAAAACATCCCATCATCCAATCACTAGCTGGCAAACGCAAGCCTCCCTGAATTAAATTCCCCAGTGTATATCTTACTGGTCGGAAAATTAACATTTTGATCTTCCATTAGTTAGGGGGCCAAGATTCCTACCCGCTCCAGTGAAATTCTGAGAACCCCTCGTTTCCCGCGTGATACTACTCCCGGCCGTAAATCCTTATTCCAATTAAACTGCTAGCTCTGGTTCCAACAAGTCTCCAGTCGGCCCAACACGCATTGTGGATTCTATAGAGGGTGGACACTTCTATTGCCCCAATAAAATATACTACAAAGCCAGCTCGCCGATGGCTGTAGCCAGCGTTTACTCCTTACAGTGTCGTTCTGTCCTGTGACGCCTTGTGCTGGGAGAGGGGGACGGAAAGGAAAAAAAAAGAAAAGATTCACCCGAAAGTATATGGCAAAATAAAACGTACTCCTTCTTCAAAAAAATACATGAATTAATAAAAATGAATAAATAAATAAATAAATAAATAAATAAATAAATAAAATAATAATTAAATAAATAAATAAACTAGGGAATGGGTTTTCGACCTAAATGTGCAGCGCTCAGTTTGGGTGCTGTCACATTAGGGGCTATCTTGCTAAATAGTTTACCACGTACCTATGAAAATTTAGTTACTGCATCAGAAGCTAGACAGGAAGAAGATTTAATACTTGAGTTTATCAAATGTAAAGTGATAGATGGATCTAATAGAAAGAAAGAAAACTCACAGGCACACACCGATCACACAACTGTTTTGAAAACAAGTTATAAAAAGAAAAATTACAGCTCTTAACAAGAAAGATTTTGCACTTTTTGTAAAAGAAAGAATCATGTCAAAGATGACTGTTGGCATTACAGAAGGATTCAAAATAAAAGTATCACTGGTAAGATTCACAACATTAACCCACATACAGAGTCTCACAGTAATATTGCCGTGAAAACAGGAAAAATAAAATTAGATTGTGAACAAAATGACATAAAAAGAGAAAATGAAAATTTCTCATTAGAAACGAAGTCAAAACCCAACAAAATATCCAAAGGTTGGTCAATTTATTCCGGTGCAATGTGTCACATGACCAATTATGCAACACTGTTTAAAGAACTTTCAAAAGGTGAATCAGAGCTGATCACTACTGCCTACGGTTCTCAGATAAAGTCAGAAGGCAAGGTAAATATAACCTTAAACTGCAAAATTGAAAAAGGAAAAGTTCGAAAAGTGGAAGTAAAAGATGTGTTATATGATCCAGATTTAAACACTAATTTGTTGTCTGTTAGAAAAGCCACAGAAAAAGGATTTGTAGTTTTATTCAAGAATAAGAAATGCACAATTAAGTACGGGGATACTATTGTAGCTATAGGCTTAATAGATACCTCAGATAATTTGCACAAACTACAAATATTAGATGAAAAGCCAAATTTGGCCACTACATGTGAAAATAAAAAATGTTTGAATTTATGGCACAGAAGGCTAGTTCATAGGGATATTGAAATGAAAAAACAAATCGAGAAAAAGGAGTTAGCAAGAGGAATAACTCTTTCCATTTGTTAGAAGGAAGAAAACTGTGAGTTTTGCATAAAAGACAAACTTACACAGAAGCCATTCTCCAAACAAAGTAGCTTTAAGGCCAAAGCTGAATTAGAATTAGTACACACAGATATTTGTGGTCCCATGGTTGAAGCCAGTCCTAGTGGTTACAAATATTTTATCACATTTATAGATGACTATAGCAGATACTGTTACATCTATTTGCTTAATAGTAAAGATGAAGCATTAGTAAAATTTAAGCAATATGTAGGTAGCTTCATAGAAAACCAAATTTGGAAAAATGCCAAAATCAATAAGAACAGATAATGGAGGAGAGTATTGTGGACGAGATTTTGAAAATAATTTAGTGGAACAAAGAATAGAACATAAAACAACTGTTCCATACTGTCCTCAGATGAATGGAATTGCTGAAAGGAAAAACAGATTTTTGACAGAAATGACAAAAACTATGATGTTAGATGCTAATATGGAAGGTAAATACTGGGCAGAAGCTGTAATAACAGCAGCTTACATACAAAATATAGTTCCAACACAAGCAAGAGGAAAAACTCTTTTTGAATTATGGAACGGATTTAAACCATATCTTGGCCATACTAAAGTATTTGGAGCAAAAACTTATGTATATGTACTAAAACAACAAAGAAGAAAATTTGACAATAGAGCATAAGAGGGAATCTTATTAGGATATGGTCAAAGATCTAATAAATACAGAGTATTAAATAAAGAAACAAACAAAATAATCATTACCAGATCAGTAAAAATTGATGAACATCAGCAAGCTATAATGAAAAGTAAACCTGCTAAAAGGAAAGAAGATGAACAAGAAATTTTCGTTCAAAATGAAGTAATGTCATCAGAAACTGTGGAAGAAAAAATGATAAAGAAGAACCTAAAAATGATCAAAGAAAGTCTTCAAGAATAAACAAAGGAAAACCACCAGAAAGATTCGCTTATGTTGCAAAAGTTCAATATAAAACGGATCCCCAAAATTTAAAAGAAATCCAGGACATGAACGAAGTAGAAAAAAAAATTGTTAAAATTCCATAAAGGAAGAACTAGGTGCATTGAAGGAAAATAAAACATTGTAGATCTTCCAGAAGGAAAGGAAGCCGTTAAAAATAAATGGATTTTTAAAACAAAATACAATGCAAGTGGAAAAGTCGAAAGCTATAAAGCAAAGCTTGCTACAAAGGGGTATACACTGCAACCGGGATTAGACTTTGAAGAAACTTTTTCACCCGTAGTAAAACATATCACTTTAAGAACCCTTTTAACAGTTGCAGCAAATAGAAGATGGAGTGTTCATCATATTGATATAAAATCTGCTTTATTGTATGGAAAATTAGAAGAAGATGTATTTATGGAACAACCAGAAGGTTTCAGAGAATCAGAAAAAGAAGAAAAAAGTTTGTAAATTGCATAAGAGCATATATGGTCTCAAACAAAGTGCCAGAAATTGGAATAAAATAATAACAGAATATTTGTGCAACAGGGGCTTCAAACAAAGTACAACAGATCCTTGCTTACTATCGCTAAAGGATGGAAAACAAACACCTTATTTAGCTATTTATGTAGATGATATATTAATTGCATCAAATAACACAGAAAATATAAAGAAAACTGCAAATTTGTTGAAAAATCAATTTGAAGTCAAACATTTAGGCCACATAACATATTATCTTGGAATTCAAATAGAAAGAGAAGAAGATGGAAGTTTTCTTCTGAGTCAAAGTAATAAAATAAAGGAAATTATACAAAGTTATGCTACAGATCAAAATAAGGAAAGTAAAACACCAATCAGTACAGTCTACAGAAAGAACATTCAAGAAGAAGAAGAACTTCTAAAAGATAATGGACTTTATAGAGAAATATTGGGAGCTGTCATGTATTTATCTACAGTAACAAGACTAGACATTTCAACTGCCATAGGCATCTTAAGCAGAAAAGTAGAAAAACCAAGTAAACAAGATTGGTTAGCCATTATGAAGTTAATTTATTATTTGAAATCAACAGTAAACCTTAAATTAAGACTATCTTCACAAGACCCACTAATTTTAAAAGGCTATGCAGACCCTGACTGGGCAAGAGACCCGAATGTCTGGAAATCAACATCTGGATTTGTTTTCATGCTAGGAAAGAGTTTCATATGTTGGAGGAGCCGTAAGCAGTCAACAACAGCCTTATCGACAACCGAAGCAGAGTTCATCGCCACTACAGAAGCAAGAAAAGAACTATTGTGGTTTCGAGAGTTACTCAAAATTTTGATTGTGAACAGACTGGAACCACTAATATATTTCAGGATAACAAATCAACTATGCATCTTATAGAAAATCAAAAGATCAATTCCAGATCTAAGCATATTATGGTGCGATATCAGTTTGTGAAAGAATTGAGTAAACTGTTATTCAGTTAGACTACTGTAATACTTCTCAAATGGTTGCGGACATTTTCACCAAGCCATTGGCTGGACCCCAGTTTAAGAAACTTAGACTGACACTAGGCATGATAAAATGAACTCCTCCAGCCAAGTGGGAGACTGTTCGAAATTATTATAAGAAATATGACTGTCAGAGTTCCTCGACATTTGAACTAGAAGCCTCAGCGCATATTTAACAGAATTGCAGGTGGCGCTGCTCGAACCGTTTTATTTTGTTTGCTGTAGTGAGCGTTGCCTGGATCCCTTTTTTTTCTGCTCACGTCGGTTAGTAATCTAAGTGGTTGATCTTTGACTGAACAACAACAATATCGGTGATATATAGAGGTTGTGCGTGTTGGAATAGTGAGTTATTACCTTTTTGTGGAGATGTACAATAAATATTAGTGTGTTGTCATTCAAGGGTTTATAAGTGTGAAATCCATTTTTTCTGTGATGACTAAAGGATAGATCTTCCTGCAGCTGGTAAGTGGCTTACTGCGTTACATAAAAGGGTATCATCAATTATAGATATTATTTATTTACAAATAACTAACACAAATATCGGTTGATCACCGAACCACGCATATTCCTATATTACAGGATTTGTTGGAAAATTAGTATGTTAGTATTATTGGGATATGCTCCTGACATGATGCACGCAGTGGTTTGCTTAACAATTACAGTCGTGAAAACTGTGTTTTTTGAAAATTTGGGGTAAACTTGGAGAATTTCAGAGTTCGCATGAATATTTTAACAGTTTTCGGGTTTCAAGTGAAAGGTGAAAGATATACAAATGCAAATTGATTTTGCATAAGGTATACGATCCTCTGTTTCTATTCAAAGACAAAACTCTGAATTTTTTCTTGCATTTTATTTTTTTCTTCAATGGTTTTGTACAGTATTCTTTACTTCAATTTTAATGATATATTTTGTTTAATGAAGATCTAATTTCAGTTGAACTTAAAATTTTGAAAGCCGCTACGATAGCATGGTTAGAAGCCCTGACTTCTAACAATTCGTCTGAGATCAGCCGGATTAAATTCCCGGATGTGGAATGGGTGCTGTTTGTCTTACGATACTCATTTCCTGCCATTATTGGAACCAGTGGCTAGAAATCATGGGAGGAGGATTGCTCATCACCTCACGATTTGCTTACCGCGTTCTTTATGTCCCGAAAGGGAAAAAATGGTAGTGTGGATCCATGCAAATAGACTTCCAACGTTCCATGGCCTGTTGCATCTTCCAAAACATACTTTTCTTTTAAAATAGAAGAGACTTTTTATATCTCGAGTGAATGTCATCAGTCTAAATATTATTGTGCGAAACATCTGAAAATTCTTCATGAATTAAAAAATTTACTGGCGTTAATAAATCGTTTTAAAGAGGATACTAATACGTTAAGTATTTGAAAATGGGGATTGCTTTTGGAAAAAACGTTTTTCCAAAGTTTCAATTAAAACAGCCGCTCCCTTCCCACACAAAATATTGAAAGCAGCGTGAAAATATTTTATTGGTATATTTTTCCCAAATATTTTCTTTTCGAATTGAATTTAACTGAAATGCTTAATTGGTATGCTTCTCAAATAGAAAAAAAACGAAAGATGAGATATCTCCCTCCTGGCATACAGTTTTCATAAGAGCTCCACCTTCGGCAATTTAGAAACTCTGAAATTCACAAATTTGTCGGTGACGGATTTCGTATCTCCTCGCTCCGCAGTGAGTCATTCTAACCGACTGAATTGCACCGACGGAATGTATCACTGCAGATTTAACGATTTGACATTTTTTGCACCTCTGTAGTACGTTAGGCTACTCTTCCGCAGACGGGTGCAGGCTCATTTCTCACAGATAAGACAGCGGAACATTAGCACAGCTCTCCGAACATTTGCCTGAAGCATCAATTTACTGTTTGCGATGTGGCAACGGATCTGTTGTCCTATTTTGTTTACATTCGAATGCAAACATTATGGGAAGTGGAAAAGTGGTTATCTTTGCATTCTCTGCTTACTTTTTTTAATTTCATCATGGTGACTGACGTTGCTTTCATAAAAGAACATACTTCATGTACGACATGAAAATCAATAACTGAGATACTGAAAAAGAACTAAAACAAGAAAGATGACACCGAATTTTCGGGTGTAATAAGCACGTCTTTTGAATCCGTTCTGACCCAAATTAAATTTATCAAAGCTTTTCAAAGTCAATGGAACCGGTATGGAAAACAATAGTATCTGACGGAAGTAAGAAGTTTCTCAATCGGGTTTTTAATCCCTCAGATATTGCTCTAAACGGAATCGTGAGCTTACGCCCTCTGGTTGCAGACTTGTGCGTTAAGAAAAACATGAATTTATATGAGAAACATTTCGCACCGGAAACGCTCTCCAACACCGAAATAATTTTTCAAATCGGACTCGTAGAAACAGAGATATCGACAAAAATAAGATGTAACTTTATGTCTCCTGGTGGGAAAACCGTACATTATTTTAGGAAGAAAGTATTATCTAAACTGTTTTTCCATATGAGCGGTATCGGTCCAGGAAAAAAATTTAGTCAAGTTTTCAGGAGCCCAGATTTTGCTTCTAATACATCAGAAGCAGAAATAAACACTTATGCCCCCTGGTGGCCAAACCATTCTTTACCAAACATTAGAAATAGTGTGAAAAATATTTTCCATCAGGCCTTGTATGCTATACATGAAGTTTTCAAATCGGAGTTTCAGAAGCAGAAATAATGCAGAAAACGCAATTTACCATTCTGCCCCCTAGCGGAAAAGTCTATAATTTACTTTAAAATTTTGAATTTATAGGAAACACATTCGCATCGGAAACACTATACAACAAAGAAGGAATTTTTCAAATCGGACTCCTAGAAGTACAGATATTGACAAAAATAAGATATATATCTACGCTCCCTGGCGTAGAAACCATGCATTATTTCAAGAAGAAAATGTTCCTGAAAGGTTTGTCGACATGTGCAGTATCGGTCAACAAACGAATTTTTTTTTGCAATCGAGATTTTAGAAGCTCATATTTTGCTGCAGATACATCAGAAGCGGAAATTAAGACTTACGTCACCTGGTGGCCAAAACATTTTTTTTTACAAAAATTAGAAATTACGTGCAAAGGATTTCCCATCAGGATCTGTATCCGGTGCAGAAATAATTTTTCAAATCGGAGATTTGGAAGCAGAGATATAGGGGGAGACGCAATTTACCTCTACTAGCGGAAAAGTATGAATTACTTGAAAATTTTAAATTATATGAAAAACATGTCACACTGAAAACACTATCCAACAAGGGAGAAAATTTTCAAATCGGATTCATAGAAGTAGAGATATTGACAAAAATAAGATATACATCTACGTCTCCTGGCGGAGAAACTGTGGCATATTTTAAGAAGAAAATATTCCGAAAAGTTTTATCGAAGTGAGTGGCATCAATACACGAAAGAATTTTTCCAATCGATAGTTTAGAAGCTCAGATTTTATGGTATATACATCAGAAGCAAAAATTAACCCTTACGCCCCCTGGTGGCCAAAGTATTCTTTACCAAAAATTTAAAATTATGTGCAAAATATTTTCCATCAGGTGTATCTGCTAAATAATTTTTTTTAAATCGGAGTTTTGAAGAAGAGATATCGGGAAAAATGTAGTGTACTTTTACGCCCCCTAGCGAAAAACCTATGCGTAATTTGAAAAAAGTTACTATACCTAAAATACTCTTCAACATAAATGGAATCGAAAGATAAAATATTTTTTTCAATCGGATGTTTTAAAGCAAATATGTGGAATAAAACGTTTTTTTGAATTCGACATCATCCGCGTTTACGTCCTCTAGCGGCGAAACTGTACATCGTAAAAAAAAACGAAATAAAGGATCATCATTTGCATATTTCCAGCTTCCCAATGCAAAACGAATTTTTTAAATCGGACTAAAAGTTGCAGAGATATCGTGGGTAAAGACGGACGGACGGACAAACCGGTAACATAAGCACGATCTTTTTTTACAAAAGACGTGCTAAAAAAGAAAGAACTTACCACTATATACGTTCGGAAACATAAAAAAAATTACTTTCGTATTTACAAGTAGTGTTTTGATTCATATTTACAAATACACTATCTACCAGCAAGTAATTGGACACCCCTGAAATCGACGATATCTGCGGTCCTGATACACGTCATGCGGCCGCCGCCGTTAAATATATAATGTGGGAAACAACAACGCAACCAGTCGCATGCAAGATGTCACGCAGTTCGGAGCTCTATGATTTCGAGGAAGGTGTAATCGTCGGGTATCACAGAAATGGCCGATCCATACGTGACATATCCAGCGAGTTGAAGTACACAAAATCGACAGTGGCCTACGTGATTGGCCAGTGGAAGATGAGAGGTGACTGTCGGAATGTGCCACGACCCGGCAGACCCACAAAACTGGAAGTTAGGGACCGACGGGTCTTGGCTAGAGAAATTCGCAAGAACCGCACCAAATCGATGGGCCACATCCGCGAGGAGTTTCATCAGGCATCCGGTGATCAAGTGTTCTTTCAATGAATTTCATCCGTAAGGAAGCCCATCTGCTCAGTTATCATGGACATGCTGAAGCCCAACAGCCTTTGATCACCAAGTCCAATAGCGCTGCTCTGCTAACGTGGTGAAAAGAACGTCGACAGTGGACCGTTGAACAGTAAAAACAGGCTCTCTGGAGCGACGAATCAAGTTTCACCCTCAACCGTTCTAATGGCAGGGTCTGGGTTTGGCGTCTGCCTGGAGAACGCCTCCTGTCGGAATGTATTGTGCCAAGTGTGAAGTTCGGCGGCGGTGGAATTATGCTATGGGGATGTTTCTCCTGGTATTGCACGGGGCCCTTGGTCGCAAATCCTGGTAGACTCAACGCCGAGACCTACTGCACCATTTTGGATGACCATGCGCTTCCCACTTTGTGGCAGTTTTACGGGGTGGACCCACGTTACTTTCAGGATGACAATGTCACCTGTTATGTTGCGAGGTCCATCTTTGCTTGGTATGGTGACAATGGGGTAAATCGAATGGACAGGCCTGCGCAGAGCCCGGACCCTAACCCTATCGAGCACCTCTGGGACGAGTTGAAGCGTCGACTTAAGGGGTGCCCGCACCGTCCGAAAACGGTGAAGGAACTGACCTGTCTTCTCTAAGCCGTACAACGCCTGGTTGAAAGTATGCCCCAGAGGGTCGCAGCTTTAATTGGCGCTGGTGGAGGCTCCACCAACTATTGAAGGAATAGTTGAATAACTTTGTTTTCCTTTGCAATCACAGGTGTCCAATTACTTGTTGGTAGATAGTGTATATATAAAAAGACCATTTTAAAACAAAAACATCGACGCTCATTGTCATTCGTGATTTATTATTCGATGCATTTCTTCGAAGACGTCTGTACTCCAGGCATTACATTCCCTTCGGAATATGAAATCCAGCAATCGATCACCTAGATTGTCTTTATGTACATTTTGTTTCATTATGCTACTTTTCAAATGTCTCCAAAAACTTGCTGTTCGCGTTCGAATGTAAACAACAACAGACCCGTTGCCTCATCAATAACAATAGTTTGATGCTTCCAGTATATGCTCGGAAAGCTGTGCTAGCGTTCCGCCGTCTGATGTGCGAGAAATGAGCCGTGCGTCCGTCTGCGGAAGAATAGCCGTACGTTACACGATCTCTTTCTTAATTTTTTTTTTCAGGCGAAGTAAGAATTTTTCGTTAATTCCATACGATGTGTGGAACGAACGTCACAATTTTGTAAGGAACACAATGGCCGGTAGATCCATTTTTTACATTCCGGCGCCAATGAGATATTCACAAATTTATCGGTGATCGTCTCCTCGTTTCGGAGCGAGTTGCTGTACCCAACTACACTACACCCAGAGAATGTATTGATTCAGATTTGTCGTCTTGACACGTGTTTGACCTCTGTCGTACGTCATAGACCCCAGAAAAGGTTAGGCATTTTGTTTATCGATATAATTTCATTTCCACTTAATGAGATATTAACAAATATTCTTGACTAGGTAAACAATAGTCAGAAGAAACAGCTAGAACTGTGAGATTTCCTTGAGTATTTTCCCATCCGATGAATTGTGAGAAAAAATTTTTCATATCATAATACCTCTATAAACGTACCTTATAATTCATTAGACAGAACCAGATAAATGCAGTTAGAATTCATGAACAAAACCAAACAATTTTAAAGACATCATTCGTATTCAGCCATGTGTTGTGAAAAAGATTGGACTGGATACGTCTGATCGACGCACGCGATTTGATCAATATCGGCCCATATGTATGTTTTTTATTAATAATGTTAATATAGACACTGCCGCACCTGACAAAGCATATTATCGGTGCTTCTCGTTTATAGAAAATGAGGAACGTGAGGTAGACGACTAGTCATAACGGCATTCCACTACAGGTCATAAAGGAAGGATCTATAGAGTGGAAACAGACATAGGGGCCCCTGGAAACTCCTCCCATAGAAAGTGGCACCCCCACGGACCTAAAACTGAAGCAGAAGTTGACGTGACCCCGTGACGTCGGCAATAGTTGCTACGGCAACCCAGCGCAGGCGACAGCAGCGCCACCGCACCATCTTGGATGACATGCCTTTACTTCAGAAATAACAAAAAAATTACGAAGATGGAAAACAATTTTCACAAATGTTGTCCAATTATGGAAATACAGGCTACACAAATGCCGAGTAAAAAAAAGATAAGCCAAAAAGCTAACGAAGCCAATAACGTAGATGTCGAAGCAGATGACAACTGAATACAAATTAGAATTGTAAGTGAAGCAGAGTGGGTATGGAAGAAACAATCAAATGAACAACAGACACGTAAAAACCCAAAAGTTATGAATTCTGTAAGGAAAAGTATACGATCAGTAAGTAATAAGCAAAATAATACCACTAATTAGAACGCTAGAGGAAATGAAAACCAAAAAGAATTTTCAACACTGCCGTATAGCAGGCCAAAATCAACAGTCAAAGTGAAAAACATGACATTAACTGACAAACATTACGTGGTTCGTGGGTGTTCCCTGGGAAACCATCTATCAATCAACTGTAGTTCTGTTTTAGGTCACTGGTGCGCTGCAGTCGACTTCATGACGTCATGAGTTTCAGCTTAATACAGCCAGTGTCTTCTCTATATATCCTTCCTTTATGCTACAGGTGTTACGGAGTGAATTACAACGAAAGAGTCAGAGGTGAAACTCCCTATTGAGCATCAGCAACCCAGCGATGGAATGTGTGGGTGGAAGAATATGCATTCACAGTAACATAGATTCTTGGTTCGCATAATATAATTTCAACAGATGTCAGCCTAAAAAACTGTCACCAACGGTCTGGATCTACACACACACACACACACGAATTTATGAGAAAACGGATTGCTTACCAAATTCGAATAATGCGATTTTTTTTAAAAAGACTAAAACATAAAAGCGCTTCAGCAGCCGTCCATCACGCAGCCGCGGGCGCGCGCTGCTGGCCAATCCAACCCTGGTTGTGAATGATAGTTTTTATGATTTTACTCACAAAGGTAATCGTTGAAGAAATTTGAAATGCATAAAAACACCTTCAGCTTTTTCAGTTTTCAAACACAAAATAAGAACTGCTAGCTGACACTTTTCAAGATCAAACTAAATATGTGAAGCCCAGTAAGCATGGAGTTTCGTGCAGCAGACAAAAATAGAAAACCTTTTTGATATTAATACTGTATGTAGTGAGTGAAGATTTTAGGTGGATAATGGAAAAAAGAAGCAAGTTTGTCTAATATTTTCAAGCTAATTTTATTGTAAGTTTATTGAGTCACCGCACAATACTAATTGTTTCCATTACCACTGTGGAGATTATGCGTTTGTATTTCTGTGGATAATTTCGTCTGCAGTTCATATTACGATGAAATTTAAAAAATTCAAAGGAAATTAGATGATGGTTAATTATTTATATGGCTCAAAAGTGCATGATATAAGTGGTTTTGTAAAGCTTTAAAGATAAGAGGGGTAACACTTGTAGTTTCTTGGAATACGGTACATCAAACTTCCAAAAAGAGAAGATATGCGATGCAGACAACTTGCTGTATTTCTTTTTTGAAGAGTCCTTTGGCTTTCGGTAATTTTGTCTTAGTAATATAGGCTATGCATTTTAATAAATACATATTGAAGTTGTTGAGTTTTATCGCATTCCGAGAAACAGATCACCACTCATTTATCTGTACTCGAAAAAAAAATTCAGCCCAAGTGAAGCTCAAGTGGAATTTTAATATCCGAATGCGAAGAAAACGGAGCTTTCTGTGAGTTAATTCATGAAGGAAACTTGTGAAAACAAAGAAAAGGCAGAGAATGAGATCCGAGGAAATGACAAAATGTCTGGTTCTCAGAATTCGTCACGAGAACTTCAAGCTGGATGGGATGTGTGATCAATATTATGATCGATGCTTCGGAATTACGATGGCTTTTCTATGTTTTTGCATAAACAAATATTCAGCTGCACAGTTGGTTTCCTTTTGTTGTCACAGTAGATGAGAGCTAAAACCATATAGCTTCTTGAGATCAAAGAATTTAAAAACGATGTGTACTGAAGAAATATTTCTTCGACGAAATTCGTTTTCCAAATGAATTCGATCGCCTTTTTCTTAACTATTTTTAACTGTATTGCAGATAATACCTTTCGCAGCATTTTTCATGTTTAATGTTTTCAATTTATATTTTTGAGAAGCACCCATTTGAAGTTTTATAAAATTCCCAAAATGTTTTTCTCTGCATATTAATGATGACAACATTTTCATATAAAACTGCTGTTTGTTGTAGTACGTTTTAATACAGGCATCCCCAGGTTTACGAAAGTCGCGCTTTACGTCATTTCGCTTTTACGAAAGATCTACGTTATTACCTGTTTTATCAAACCGAAAGAAATCCGAAGAGGATTTTTGCTTTTACGAAAAAAATCTAAAAGCGAAAATAGCGTCCACCATTTGTTTTGCAGCGAGCCGTTATGTCGGAGAGGCAGCACGCACCCTTAGCATCGTGATTGACACTTACAAGCTCCTTCCCACAGAACTACGCTCAGCATAAAGACACCATAGATCTGAACTATGTTTGTAAGCATCTGCGCTTTGTCTCGATTTATTTTGTGCATCATTTAGTAAGGTGAGTCCTAACGTATCAGAAAAACCTAAGAGAGCTCGTAAGGGTGTTAGGTTTAGCGTAAAACAGGACGTAATTAAGCGTTTCGATCGTGGTGAACGAAACAAAGATTTTGTGCGTGCGTTGAACTTGCCTGCGTCCACCGTTGATACTATTTGTACACTTTTGTTATCATTTATAACAGCAGTTATGAATAATATTAAACGTAAATATTATTAGACCACTTCATAATTTTATAACATTTTCTACCCACCGCTAGATGAAGGTCTTCCCACATTTCTTCAACAACTTTTTGTCTTGAGACAGTCTTTCCAATGTTACTCCGACATGCTTCCTATCTTCATCCATCCACTTCGCGCATGAGTTCTTTTTGATCTTTTCCCGTTCCTTGAAATTCAGTGTAGTATTTTAATTATCCAACGGAGGAGAGTTCTTCAAGAAATATGTCCATCCCATTGCCATTTCAAAGATTTTATCTTGTTCATGATGCCATTCACTCCCGTCATTTTCGTGATCCATGAGTTCCTCTTCCTACTTTTTCTTCCGGTCTTCAGGTGATTCTTAGCATCTTCTGACTTCATGTCGCATTGGCAGCTGTTTAGAGGAAATTCGGGCATAACTCACCGCGCTGACTAAGCGGGTTCGTGAGTATGGGATAGCACAGAATTTTTGAAGTTGGCAATTCGTTTTTCTTGGTGTAATTGTGAAAAGGATGGTAAGTCAGTTAATATCCGAAAACGTAAAACATTTCGTCGTACTGGAGCGGGAATCCGCGTCTCCCAGAAGGCGCCTGGATATGCCAACCACTACACCACCCAGAACAACCAAGTCTCCAGTTTCCGATTAATTTGAATATAACCATCACAAGATTCGCTAATCGAAGCAACCGGCATTCATGTTTAGTGAATCTGGAGGTTAAGAATCTTATTGCATTATACTTGAGACTTGGTTGTTCTGGGTGGTGTAGTTTTTAGCATACCCGGGCGCTGTCTGGGAGACGTGGTTTCGATTCCCGCTCCAGGACGATGACAAATGTTTTTCAAGTTTTCGAATATTCTCTGACTTCCTATCTTTGTCACAATTATACCAGAAAACAGATTTTCATTTTCAAAATTTGTATTATTTGGTGTAATCCCGTATTTCATTCATGGGATGGCATTTTCTTTAATCCCGGAGGAATAGTTATACCGCTATTAGTCGACGTCATTCATGTTTAGTGAATCTGGAGGTTAAGAATCTTATTGCATTATACTTGAGACTTGGTTGTTCAGGGTGGTGTAGTTTTTAGCATACCCGGGCGCTGTCTGGGAGACGTGGTTTCGATTCCCGCTCCAGGACGATGACAAATGTTTTTCAAGTTTTCGAATATTCTCTGACTTCCTATCTTTGTCACAATTATACCAGAAAACAGATTTTCATTTTCAAAATTTGTATTATTTGGTGTAATCCCGTATTTCATTCATGGGATGGCATTTTCTTTAATCCCGGAGGAATAGTTATACCGCTATTAGTCGACGTCATTCATGTTTAGTGAATCTGGAGGTTAAGAATCGTATTGCATTATACTTGAGACTTGGTTGTTCTGGGTGGTGTAGTTTTTAGCATACCCGGGCGCTGTCTGGGAGACGTGGTTTCGATTCCCGCTCCAGGACGATGACAAATGTTTTTCAAGTTTTCGAATATTCTCTGACTTCCTATCTTTGTCACAATTATACCAGAAAACAGATTTTCATTTTCAAAATTTGTATTATTTGGTGTAATCCCGTATTTCATTCATGGGATGGCATTTTCTTTAATCCCGGAGGAATAGTTATACCGCTATTAGTCGACGTCATTCATGTTTAGTGAATCTGGAGGTTAAGAATCTTATTGCATTATACTTGAGACTTGGTTGTTCTGGGTGGTGTAGTTTTTAGCATACCCGGGCGCTGTCTGGGAGACGTGGTTTCGATTCCCGCTCCAGGACGATGACAAATGTTTTTCAAGTTTTCGAATATTCTCTGACTTCCTATCTTTGTCACAATTATACCAGAAAACAGATTTTCATTTTCAAAATTTGTATTATTTGGTGTAATCCCGTATTTCATTCATGGGATGGCATTTTCTTTAATCCCGGAGGAATAGTTATACCGCTATTAGTCGACGTCATTCATGTTTAGTGAATCTGGAGGTTAAGAATCTTATTGCATTATACTTGAGACTTGGTTGTTCTGGGTGGTGTAGTTTTTAGCATACCCGGGCGCTGTCTGGGAGACGTGGTTTCGATTCCCGCTCCAGGACGATGACAAATGTTTTTCAAGTTTTCGAATATTCTCTGACTTCCTATCTTTGTCACAATTATACCAGAAAACAGATTTTCATTTTCAAAATTTGTATTATTTGGTGTAATCCCGTATTTCATTCATGGGATGGCATTTTCTTTAATCCCGGAGGAATAGTTATACCGCTATTAGTCGACGTCATTCATGTTTAGTGAATCTGGAGGTTAAGAATCTTATTGCATTATACTTGAGACTTGGTCGTTCTGGGTGGTGTAGTTGTTAGCATACCCGGGCGCTGTCTAGGAGACGTGGTTTCGATTCCCGCTCCAGGACGATGACAAATGTTTTTCACGTTTTCGAATATTCTCTGACTTCCTATCTTTGTCACAACTACACCAGAAAACAGATTTTCATTTTCAAAATTTGTATTATTTGGTGTAATCCCGTATTTCATTCATGGGATGGCATTTTCTTTAATCCCGGAGGAATAGTTATACCGCTATTAGTCGACGTAAGTATTCCACCGAGAGTAGACTATTTATAGTGACTTAAACAAAAACAGTTTTTTTTTCCGTTTGGGAGTACCAACTATTCTGAGCCTCTTAGTGTCCTATAGACAGTTACTGTCCGTAATTTGGGGTCATTGGTTTCCGGGAAGGAACAGAACTAGTGCCATAAGTCTAGGACATTACCCAAGGAACAGAACTAGTGCCATAAGACAAGGACATTGCCCAAGGAACAGAACTGGTGCCATAAGACAAGGACATTACCCATGGAACAGAACCAGTGCCATAACACAAGGACATTACCCAAGGAACAGAACTAGTGCCATAAGACAAGGACATTGCCCAAGGAACAGAACTGGTGCCATAAGACAATGACATTGCCCAAAGAACAGAACTGGTGCCATAAGACAAGGACATTGCCCAAGGAACAGAACTAGTGCCATAAGACAAGGATATTACCCATGCCTGGCCCGAGATTCGAACTCGGACCCATTTGGGACAAATCATGAAAAGTCAACACTTCGTACTCCTTGGCCAACAGGGCAGCTACTAAAATTATTAGAGATTAAAGGGCTTTAGTTTTTGTAATATGCTTGTCAGATTCACTCGCACTAAAAATTCGTACATTTTTGATTAATATGTTCCGAACTATATTTTTCATTAAAAAAATTACCTCCCCAGAAAGAACATTGTGCGTTCGATGCAAAAATGCTTACTAAAAGTTAAAAATATAAGTAAGAGATGTTCACATTTATTCCTTACGCAATGTTCTGTGAAACGGGCACACGATTATTACATTAACATCTGGGCCAGTTGTACTCGCGCGTTGCGGAAATCAAAGTACTAATACGGTAAAGGAATGAGTCAAAAATGTCCGTAATAATTTCCTAATACAGAGGGTTCTTAAACCTTTTCTGAATCGCGTGCTATATGTCAAAATTAGATAACACTGATGGACAACATGGCAAAAAGAAATACGAGTGTTTGGCAATATGAAAAGAACAGCTAAGAGTATTTATTATAAACATCGGTTATTTTACAGTGGTTGTAATCCCAAAACTTGACTTTCGATTAAACAAGTTAGTAAAACCATGCAATGCATTGATTATGATACGCTTTCCAACATGCCAGAAGTCATTACTCAAGTTATTCAAGTTATGAGGATATTGGCTGTAAAATAAATATCGCTCCTATGACCTGACCTATGATCCCATCTCGATGATACTCAACAGAACCGGTAAAGTATATTTTCGTAACAACATGATAAAGTTGTGTCTCAATCGAAGCATTCTTATGTACGTTATAACGCATAAGCCTGGTGGAATGGATCCCGCTCCTATGTCCTCACCTTTGGCCCTATTTCGCCCATTTTTGATAGTATTTGTTCCCAGGTGGTCCCTTACGACATACTAAATTTTCATTGAAATCGAACCATTTTTACACAAGTTATGATTTATAAGGGCAATGCAATGGATCTCGCTTCTATCTAAGGACATTTGACCCTATTTCGCTCATTTTCAATAGGTTTCGTCCCCAGTTGGTCCCTTACCACATACTAAAAGTTCATTGAACTCGATCCATTTTTACTCAAGTTATGACGCATAAGGGCAATGGAATGAATCCCGCTCCTATGTCGTGACCTTTGACCCCAGTTGTCCCATTTGCAACAGGGTTTGTCCCCACTGATCCTCTTTCATATACTAAAGTTTCATCGAAATCGAACCATCTTTGCGCGAGTTATCGTACGGCTAGACAGACGGACGGACAGACAGACGGACGGACGGACGGTCAAAGCTGGAGCATATACGCTTCTTCAACCTATGGTTGGAAATCGTAATAAAGTAGCATCGCAAGTGTCTTAGTGAGGGGATTGATAAATTTTGTTTTGGAATATCCACAGGTTACAACCCCATCGCGTTATACATCATTTTAAAGCTCTTGTGAGTAGCAGGTAAACCACACCAACCGGCTTGTCAAATTGCGCTACAACTCGCCGTTTTCGTGAAATTTCATAAAATCAACCCCATCATGTAAGACATCATTTTAAACCTCTAGTCAGGTTCCTCTCCCACTGCATGTTGGGTGGGGGTTCGAAGGGAAGCGACATCTCGATACGGCGCACTGTTTTCGAGCTGTTTGAGAAAATCAACCTAGGTTGCTCACCGACTACTTCCGTTACCCATTTTCGTTACACCAAAATATTTTCCTGGGATTTAACTTTTCTACTATCGGGAAAGTAGCATATTATCAAAAATTTATTCTTTTCGGCTCTTCATGTCTTATTAGCACGTGTTTTTTACGCTTTCCAACCGTAAATTGAAGAAGCGTATATGCTCCAGCTTTTTCCGTCCGTCTGTCCGTCTGTCGGCGGAATAACTCACGTAAAAATGGTTTGATTACAATGAAATTTTAGTGTGTGGTAGGGGACCAACTGGAGACGAAACTTGTTGAAAATGGACGAAATGGGGTTAAAGGCCACGGCATAGGAGCGGGATCCATTCCATTGCTCTGTTGCGTCATAACTTGCGTAAATATGGTTCGATGTCGATGAAATTTCAGTATATTGAAGGAGACCACATGGCAATGATCCCTATTGAAAATGGGTAACTTGGTGTCAAAGGTCAGGATGCGGGATCCATTCCATTGCTCTGTTGCGTCATAACTTGCGTAAATATGGTTCGATGTGAATGGAATTGTAGTATGTGGTAGGGGACCACTGGGTGCATTTTCAATAGGACGAACCCTATTGAAAATGCACGAAATGGGATCAAAGGTAAGAACATAGGATCGGGATCCATTCCATCGTCTTTATCCTATACCATTAAAGGAGCAATTTTTATATGTATGTAAATTTTATTTTGAAAACGGCTCTAAGGATTTTGATGTAAGTCGCTAACCTACCGTTTTCTGGTACTAGAAATCGATTTAGCTTGATCTCGACTTTAGGAAAATTCGATTAGTTTGTTAAATAACCAACCCCAATTGCCACGTTTTAGTGTCATGACGTCCTATTAATGGTACCCATGCTTAGAAATTTTATGACGTCATATTCTCGCGATTGAAATGCTGGCGCGCGGTTACGCCATCTGTCTCATTACGTCACGCGTTGTGTGTGTATCCTATTAAAGTTGTATGAAGTCACACTTTTTCGAGCAGATTGTGGCGATTCCCATCTGCCTCATTAAGTCACGCGTTGTGCGCGTATGTCCGTCCGCACGATAACTCGCGTAAAAATCGTTCGATTTCGGTACAGTGCCTAGAAGAATTAGTGTGACGTGCTCCCTAAGATGTCCCTCACGGTTTTGTGACCAATCGTCATGAAATGACAGAGGGCGCTGGCATCGGAAGTTACGTTAGGATGCTTCATCGGCTTCATGCTATTCAATGGTGGGAAGTTTGTTTGCCAAGGATTTGCTGCCTTACGAAACTTCAAATTTTCACAAAACAAAGGTTAGTGGAGGGAAATCTTTTTGGCAGTACCTTTGCTAATTCGTTGTAGCTCGATCATAACAGTAATGCACTAGGTAATTCAACAGTTGATCACTAAAACGCAATAGGCTTATTCGGGTGTTAGTGTGCTAGTTTTATTGAACTGTGGATTGTTTATAACGAAATTTATTTCCGAAATTAGTAACTTTTTATTCGTGAAGATGTAGAAGTTGATCAAGTATTGGCTGTCACGCGTTAAACCTACTGTGTGGTTAAACTTAAGTGCAGTACTGAAATCGATTGCAACAGTTATAAGATCATGGGGAAATAATGTCAGCTATGAAAGGACTGGGAAATTCTGCATTAGCAAATAATAAAAAACATAGAAAACGGAAAAGGCAAAGCAGCTGTTTTGTGCCAGGATTTAATACTGGCTATAAATCCTGCAAAAATAAAATATCACTCTTTGCTGTCCCCAAAATTCCTGATATGTTGAGCAAATGGGATAAGGCAATTCCCAGATCCGATAAGAAACTTGATGAAAGTTGTGTTGTACGTGCCTTGCACTTTGAATCTAAATTCATGGAGATGCATTATCGTTCCACTATTCAAGGTAAGGAAGTTCTAACATGCCGAGACAAACCATTACTCAAGCCTGACGACATACCTACTATTTTCCAAAATTTAAAAGGCGAACGACTAATTAGTTTTCCAATTTTTAAGTGGGGGGGCACATGCCCGACTGTGCCTTCTCCACGTTACGCCTGTGTGTATGCTACATTAATAATTTCCTTTTTAAGGTTAAAAATAGTTTACAGGATCTGCATAAAATTATCCCATTTAGACAGACTCCATGAACACCCACTTCTTAATTTTTACCTTATTAAACTTTTTACTTAAGGTGCAAAAGAATTTTCCTCTCTTCACTGCAAACCAATTTGAATAGCAAATTTAATCACATAATTATTATAAGGTGAAGAAAAGTAAAGAAAAATGTTATGATTATTTTTCTTTAAAAGAATGTCATCATATACATTCAGTTTTTGTATATTTACTTCTGTCCAGTATGATTCATTTTGTTTATCGTATCACAGGCAAAGTTTTTTAGGAATGATTTTTATAAATGGATTACAGCTGGTATATTATCAGAAAATAGTCCAATTTAAAAAATAGAAATCGGTTGCTGAATTTAATGACGTAATTGGATTATTAGAATGCAAATTATAAAGCTGATGTCTCATTGAGAAAATATTTCCCCCTTCTTTTCCGGTGAGGTTTTGAGGGGCAAAACATCTTTTTTTTTTTTATTTTTTTAATGCAGTTTACCATCACTGAAACATCAACTTACAGTTGATGTTTCAGTGATTGTACACTGCATATTGGTGCCCAGTGTTTTTGCATAATGTAACCCATGTATGACTCTAAAACTTCCGAAATATCTAACATTAATGTTGACGATAGCACAATGCAAAGCTTAACTTAAACTACGATACCCTTATTAATGAATCTTGAGCACCCCGTTTGTTCTTTTTTTTGGGGTGTGGGGGGTGAAAGAGATGTGTCAATTATTTCGTATATACTTAAGTTATCTGCTTATAAAATATCGTTCAAGGAGTACACATAATCATTCGTCCCTGAAAAGCGACGTGACATCCGATGGCAGCGCCACCTACCGCTTTCATGATTGCTGGCAGCAATTTTTTCAGCGAGCACGACACACTAATTCTTCTAGGCACTGTAATTTCGGTGACATTTTAGTATGTGGAAGGGGAACACCTGAGAAGGAACCCTATTGAAAGTGAACAAAATGGTGTCAAAGGTCAGGATATTGGAGCGGAATCACTTCCATCGCCATTATGCGTCATAACTTACGTAAAAATTCTTCGATTTGGATAAAATGTTAGTATGTCGTAGTGGCCTGCCTGGGGACGACTCCTGTTCAAAATGGGCGAAATGGGGTCAAATGGTAGGAGACAAGAGCGGGATCTATTCCATAGCTCTTATGCATCATAACTTACGTAAAAATGCTTCCATTGCGACAAAACTTTATCATGTTATTTCGGAGGTATACTGAACCGGTTCTGTTGAATATAATCGAAATATGATCAACGGTCAGGGCACAGGACTGAGATTTATTCCACAGCCATTATCCTCATACCTTGAGTAATGATTTCTGGTATGTTGGAAAGCGTATAATAATCAATACATTACATGATTATACTAACTTGTTTAAAAAAAGATCATGCTTATGTTATCGGTTTGTCCGTCCTTCTGTATTCATGATATATCTTCAACTAATAGTCCGATTAGAAAAATTTGTTTTGCCTTACGAAGCTTGAAATGTGTGAATGATGATCCTTTATTTGGTTGTTTTTTTTACGGCGCACAATTTCGCCGCTAGAGGGCGTAAATGCAGATGATATTGAATTCGAAAAACATTTTATTCCATATATTTGCTTCTAAACATCCAATTCAAAAAATTATTTTACCTTTCAATTCCATTCATGTCGAAGACTATTCTAGATATAGTGCCTTTTTCAAGTTACGCATAGATTCTCCGCTAGGGAGCCTAAAAGTAAATTGCGTTTGCCCCGATATCTCTGCTTCTAACGCTTCGATTTGCAAAACAGTTTCTTTAGCGGATACAACTATTGATGGGACATACTTTCCATATGAATTCAAATTTTAGCTACATAACGGTTTGGCCACCAGGGGGCGTAAGTGTTGATTTTTGTTTCTGATGTATTTGCAGCAAAATTTGAGTTTCTAAATTGTCGATTGAAAAAATTCTTCCATGAACCGATACTACTCACGTCGATAAACATTTTCGGAATATTTTCTTCTTAAAATAATGCATGGTTTTTACACCAGGGTGCGTAGAGGTATATCTTATTTTTGTCAATATCTCTACTTCTAATGACCCGATTTGAAAAATTTCTTCTTTGTTGGATAGAGCTTCCAGTGCGACATGTTTTTCATATAATTTCAAAAATTTTCATATAATTCATTGACTTTCCGCTAGGAGGAATATAGGTAAATTGCTCTTTCCCTTGTGTCTCTGCTTCTAAAGCTCCGATTTGAAAAATTCTTCCTGCACGGGATACAGCTCCTGGTAGGAAATGTTTTGATTTCAATTTATAACTTTTTATAAAATATAGTTGGGCCACCAGAAGGCGTAAGCATTAATTTTGGTTTCATAAGTATTTGCAGTAAAATCTGAGCTTCTAAATGCTCGATTGAAAAATTTATTTCTTGAACCGATAGCGCTTGTCGATAAACATTTCAGAATATTTTCTTCTTAACATAATGTATGGTTCCTCCGCCAGAGGTCGAGACGTATATCTTATTTCTGTCAATACCTCTGCTTCTAAAAGTCGGATTTGAAAAAAATTCTTTGTTAGATAGCGTTTCCGGTGTAAAATGATTCTGATATGATTTCAAAATTTTCAAGTAAAGCATAGACTTTCCGCTAGGGGAGTAAAGGTAAATTGCATTTTCTTCTATATCTCTGCTTCTAAAACTCCGATTTGAAAAATCCTTTCTGCACCGGATACAGCTCCAGAGAGGAAATGCTTTGAATATAAATTCTAATATTTTTTTAAAGAATGGTTTGGCCACCAGGGGACGTAACTGTTCATTTCTGCGTCTGATGTATTTGCATCAAAATCTGAGTCCCTGAAAACTCGATTGAATTTTTTTTTCCTGTAGACCTATACCGCTCACATCGAAAACCCTTTTGGCAATACTTTCTTTTTAAAATAATGCATGATTTTTCCACCAGGGGCGTAAAATCATAACTTATTTTTCTCGATATCTCTGCTTCTATGAGTTCGATTTGAAAAATTACGTCTTTGTAGAGAGCTTCTCCGTGAGGAAATGTTTCGCATATAATTTAAAACTTTAGTAGTGCACAAGTCTGCCACCAGAGGGCTAAAGTTCACGTTTCCGTTTAGAGAAATATCCGCGAGACTAAAACCCCGATTCAAAAACTTCTTTCTTCGGTCAGATAACACTGACTATGCAAACTCTGTGTGTGTACTTTCTTTCGAAAATAGTGCACCCTTTCACCGCTAGCAGCGCAAATGCTTATTCTGTTTTTCTCAATATCACCAATTTCACATGCACGATTTAAAAAATTATTTCAACACCGGATGCCATTTCCCTTGTAGAACACTCTAGGCTCGTGCATAAGGAATTTCGTAGTTCACAGTTCTCTCGATAGGTGATGTTTCGGCAGTTTGCAGCTGTTTCGCCGCTTCTAAAACCGCTATTGAGAAATTTCTTCTTTACTGTATATGCCATTCGATGCAACAGGGCATTATCCTCCTAACACAAGGTAAAGATTTTTCGCTAGCTACGTGAAGGTCGAAACTTTTTTTATTTCGCAATATCTGCTCCCAGGGGGCATATTTGAAAAGTTATTTTCCCTTAGCATAGCTTTTTCCAGGAGGAATATTTTTCGCCTATTTTCAAATTTTCCGTTTTGCAAAATTTTTTTCGCTAGCAGACGTAGACTTATATTATGTTTGCTTCCATATTTCTACTTTTAACTGTTAGATTTGAAAATATCTTTGTCTCTGGTAGCTTCCTTGCAGTATGTGAAATTTTTTGTTCTCCATTTGTTAATTTTCGTAATATAATTTGTAACCGCTGGTGGAACTAAATAGATGTTTCTATTACTGCATGTTTTATCGATTGTTGAAACCAGTTGATTGTAATCGGTTTCATTGAGTTTGAATAGCTTTGATACATTTAATTCGTGCCAGAACGGATTCAAAAGACGTGCTCATTACATCCGAAAATCCGGTGTCATCTTTTTTGTTTTTATTCTTTACCCAGTGATGTAGCCGTTGAAGTTTCTGAGTCTCTTTCTTGTAATGTGATTCTTGGGAGATTTTAAATGATTAAATCTTTTAAAGATTTCTCCTTTTAACTAGTGATGGAATTTGTCTGAAATAAACTGCAATAAATAAGATAGGAATATTACTCCTTTGAAGGATTTTTGATCAGCAATTCGATTACAACGATATAAATTCAGTAAGTAGCACTTTTATTAAAAGGCTTATGATACCATGTTTGGAAAGCGTAAGGCGATTTGAAAAGAAATCAAAAAACAATTCAGCACTGCGGGGTATGGGGATTGAAATTCACAGAAAGCGATACTTTTATTGCTTGCTTACATGTTCAATTAGGATTACGTCCGAAACGAACGGTCAGGAAATATCAAAGGAATGCGAAAATGCTCCAGTTTTTCATCTTTTCGCATATGCTTGTTCTTTGAACTCTGTCATACTATCAGAAGTATGCCGTTGCCCCAATTAAATATTACAGGCTTCGCTAAAGATGCAGAAAATATTACGAGCGCTTCCTAAGCTAAATGAACGTTTTTACAGCAGAAACCGCATTTTATGGTATTAATTTTTACTTCACATGAAGCGACTTCAACATGTTAATCATCAGTGGATACTTATCTATCATAACAGAAGCTCGTTTTTTTCTTCCAAAATGTGGTTTAGTATCTGTTTTTTATCTTCACGTACGTGACTGCGCCAATCATATGATACCAATTAATTTCACCCCAGACTACCTAGTTTTCTTTTTTTTTTTTTTTTAGCAGTTTACACCCTTATCAAACCTCTCTTGGCGACGATTACACCCTGAAGCAGATTTCTGTTCTTCCCAATTTCATATTTAGCCCGTTATGATTAAGTATGATCCATTCTTCGAGGATTGCTTCCAATTATCCTAATTAAATTCGCAAAGGGGTGCTTTTTGAATTTCCTAATGGGTCTGGTTCCGAAAGTTTTAAATCTGATTACAGTTTCGACATTAAAAACGATTAAAATCTGCTCACGTTTCTGGAAACGATTGCATACGTTCTTACAGAAATAAGCGATAGCTTACTTATTTGAAACATGCGAACTCATTAACAATAAAGAGTGTATTATGAGAATCCCACTTTCAGAGATCGTGTGTATCGAAGAGGAGCAAGCAGCCCCTGAAATTTAAGTAATTGCGCAAGTGCATGAGAAAACCCTTTTCTCTTCGTGTAAGTGCACAAAATAAGCACACAAATTAGAGTACCTGTACTTCCAGTAATTTCGTTTCTTTTTAAGTGTGTTTTCCGCATTTTTCTAAAGCGACCTGTGTTGCTCTTGAACAATGCAAGGCCAGTGGTTCCATAAGAGTGAATGAATCAGGGCCTATCACAGCGTCCATGTTGCATCTTTGATTCTGCAGTAGAACTTGCTGAAAGAGGACTTGGAAATTGTGTTATAGGGTCACTTTTTGCACACAGGCTTAAGGTATTTTGAGTAATTAGGCCTAGACGTAAACTTGGAGGCGATGTGGTTTAAAGAAATCTCTGCAAGAGCTCTTCCGTTGTAAAGAAGTTATGATTCAAATGTTTTTACATTTTTAGGGCTTTTATGAATCCATATTAGGCCGGCGTTCTTCTGTAGTTAGTTATATGGTAAGACGAAAGGATTTATCTTGTCAATGAAAGTATTGTACCACAAGCAGCACAAAATTCAAATATATATATTTTTTTTGCATGGTTCATTTTGACATAGGCACAATTATAGGTTCATTACCTGTGTTAATTCTGCATTAATGTACCGTGGGAATTACACGTAGGTAATTTCAAAACTAATGCACAATAAGTTATTCCACATTGAAAACAAGTGAATGATGTGATATCAGCCTATAGATATTCGATATAGTCTTGTTGCTACCCAACCGTAGTTTTCTAGTGAATGTAAAGCTTTCTGGTTGTTTTTAATTATCCAGATTTGTTTAGATGGCTCATATCCTGGGTAACAGCGGTCTACAGCTACTCTAGAAGAGAAAATTTCAAGTGAGCAGTTTTTAAGTTTTGGGGAAAGTGAAAGACATGTGTGGGGAGTATGAAGCAGGACATCCATGTTTTACTTCGCCAACAGCTCAGTGACGATCTTTTAAAGTGTGGCCTTGCGATGTCATGAAAAATCATTATCTCACATTTCAGACTGTCAGGTCGGTCGTTTTGCATTTTTAAGGGCAGCTTTTGAATTAAGTCATGGTCATACTGTGCTCTGACAGTACTTCTAGTAGGTACTCTGTCAGTCACAGTGCTTTCAGCGCACTCGTAAGCGTGGATCATCATTTGCTTCACATTTAACATTCCCAGCAACCATTGTTGGAGCCTGGGTGAGGGAAACTGGACTGAGATTTCACTTGAGTTCCAAAATCCCGATCCCATGTATCACTAGTAGTGACAGGTTCATGCAAAAAATTATATTTTTTACCGGCAAAAATTTGCAACAGCTACTGCGTATTTACCAGACTTCTTTATTTTGATGCGTGACGCACTTGGAGGAACGAGAAAGAAAGCAGGTTGGGTCATGAACTTCATATTCATTTTCTCCAAAGAAGAAACGACAGAACTGACCATGCACAGCATTGCATTTTGCCGCACATGTAAAGAAATGGAGAACCTAAGTTGAAAAACCTCGTTTTGTGTCCAAATGCTCGGTTAAAATTCTGCGAATTGATGGTTTTGAAATCTGCACCACATCTTCGATATTTCTAATGGACAGGTGTCTATCTTTCCGTATATTAATTCCTATTTTATTGATGATTGCCTCTTAACACGCGTTGGAGGTCTTTCATTCGCGATTAAAGCCGCCGATTCACGACGATCCAAAAATTCTTTACACAGCCTGTAAATTGTTAATTTTCCTAGACATTCATCTTTGTAATCCTCTAGCAAAAAAGGAAAAGTCTCTGCGACAAACTTCGTACGTCGACAACAAAATTTAATGGAGCTTTTTGGTTCCTCTTTCACATCCATTTTCTCGTAAAATCATAGCGCGGAAACACTTGTTTGGGGTCCACAAAAAAACGCTTTTTACACTGCGCACTACCAACGACGCATGCGTCATAAGCAAGTGTGGTCGGTTGCTATGGTTACTACACTGACTACCGTTCTTTTAGAGACTCGTGTCAAGGTCGAACACGTGCTCACTTTTTATAAAAACATTCTCAGTTGTTTTAGGACAAGCTGTGTATATGTCATTTTTCTCTAAATTCGTCAGTATTTATCAAACAGTTCTAGGAGCTTTCTACCGTTGTCGCCATGCATAATTTACCTGTTCGTTTGATCCCTTTAATTTTAAATAAGTTTTCTGCCAGAACAAATGACGAGACCTGCTTCAAGTCCGTCAGCTCTGCATTTCTTTGATGTTTCTATTCAGTTGCGACCGGTATCTTTCTGTTGCGGTTCCTAAATCAATCCACCATCCTACTAAACTTCACTAAAGAAATAATAAATGCGCGAGAGAACACGCTGATTTGCATTGGACAGGAGGAAATGTAAAATTTAGAAGATATATGAATTTTAGAGGTGGTTGCGATATTTTTGTATTAACCCAATGTTCACGCATCGCACGTTTTTACTACTATGTAACGTATACTCTAGATTCACTTTCCTATTGATTTTTACCATCTCTGGTTATTTTATTTTACTATGTAAATTATCTTCTTACTGGACGAGATCTGGCAATGAGTGTAAGTCATGACGTGTGGTAGCCAGTATAAATAGGCGCGTTCAACGATACGTAGGGAGAGCGTTTGTTTATATGGGGAGAGCGATTGTTTACGTGGAGGAGAGCTTTTTGTTGATGTGCGTAGAGTGAGCTGTTGTTGTACGAAGTGAGCTGTGGTTTATGTGTCAGAAAGCTGTTGTTGTATAAAGAGATCTTCGTTTATGTAGAGCGAGAAGTTTACCAAATAAAAGATTGAATAAAAGATTGTCATCGTAAGTACGTCTTTCTCAGTTCATAGTTTTGTCAGATCTCTGTCTGGCTGTTAGGTTTATTTCTTTAGTTGATTATTATTAACAACAAGCATAAGATTTTATTCATTTTAATTACTACTACAACATTACTAGCAGTTAAAAGCTTGTTCATTATTATTACTACACTACTAGCAGGAAAGTTTATTCATGATATAATTAACAAACAACAAGCATTAGAAGAAGCATTAGCTTAGAAGAAGCTGAATTCATAATATTAGTGAAAGCTAATTCATTATAACTATTCTTAGCGGAACCGGGAGAGCTATGGCAAATAGAATGAATCCCATAGGGTTAGTAGATTCCCTTACTGGCAGAAGTATCAAAAGAGAGTGAGATCCCGTAATCCCCACGTAGGTAAAAGGAAAATAGAATAAGAAATGATATCATCAGGGAGGATCAGATTTTTTTCATTTTTTTTTCTTTTTCTGACGTCAGTAAGAAAAACAAGATAGCTGTTTAGCCACATTATCGCCGTGTTGTATTTCAAGGTAAAACGGATTTTGTAGCTATAGTAATAATTTAGCAGGTTTGCGGACTCAATACTTTGATAACTGTCCAGGCACAAAAAAATCGGTGATTGAGTGAAGGCGGAAAAGCCTACTTTTTTTTCTTCTCATATACAACGGCCGTTCCATAAAAATTGAGAGTAAAATCACACAAAATGAAGAAATATAGGAACAGCAAAATATGTTATCCTTTCTCAAAGTATCTTCCCTTGGATGATATGCAGCACTCCCATAGTTCAGTCCACTTTTCAAAGCATGTGGCGAACGCATTTTGCGGAATACTGTCAGTATTGAATGTTACGTGCCGAAACTCCTCCTTCACTTTTGGAAACAACTAGAAATTGCACGGGGCGACGTCAATGCTGTAGGCAAGCTCTGGCTTGATTTCAATACTGCATTTCGTAGGAAACTGTTGAACACAAGCAGCCACATGTCTGCGGACGTTATCATGGTGTAGTGTACACTTGCCCACTAGTTCCGGTGGCTTAATCGATACGTGTCGTCGCAGACGCTTCAAGACTGAAATGTAATAATCCGCACTGATAATATTTTGTGGAAGAACGGCATGCTGATAGACTACACCTTTATGATAAAAGAAAACTGCCATCATCATCTTCACAGATGATTTAGTTTGGCGGACGTTTTTCGAAGGAGGTGAGCCTATGTGTTTCAAAACACTCGTGCGCACTTCGTGAGGGGTTCCAAATACTCAGGTTTCATCCGTAGTTATTACTGTGATCAGAAAGTTTGTATCCATTCATTTGTTTCCACTCTTGACACACCAAAATTTTACCTAACAATTGTTTTCTCGTCAGGTGATGAATTGCCAATCTGGAACACACACGATGCAGTAGCAATTTGTCGCGTAGATTGCGGAATGACGCCGTTTTTGCAATATTAGTTGACGCCGCTATGTCTTTTACACGTCATTCGTCGATCTTCTAAAAAGGATTGCTCAAAGAGTGTTAACAATACTCTCTGTAACAACACTTTCAGGTTGACCAGGCCTAGGAGCGAGTTCTTCCGACAAACTCCCTTTTTTAAGAGGGCGGTTGTGCCCTCATGGTGCCATTTAAAAATTGTTGACTCACCCAAACATTTATCTTTGTAAGCTAATTTCGTTAAATCAACTGTTTGTGGAGGCGTTTCACCCAAACGATGCAAACATTTTATCGCACACAGCATTTTACTTTTTAACTCTGAATCACTCGCCTTCAGATCTGTATGACAAAATGCAGACGTACCTTAAAGAACTGTGCAATAACAAAACCAGAATCGTCTGCCACGACTGCTGCTAATAACTGCTGCCATAGATACTTCCTTAATTCAGTTATTCCTCTGCCACGGCTACTGCTAATAACTACTGTCATAGATACTTCCTTAATTAAGTTATTCCTCTGCCACGGCTACTGCTAATAACTCCTGTCATAGATACTTCCTTAATTCAGTTATTCCTCTGCCACGGCTACTGCTAATAAATGCTGTCATAGATACTTCCTTAATTCAGTTATTCCTCTGCCACGGCTACTGCTAATAAGTGCTGTCATAGACACTTCCTTAATTCAGTTATTCCTCTGCCACGGCTACTGCTAATAAGTGCTGTCATAGATACTTCCTTAATTCAGTTATTCCTCTGTCGCGGCTACTGCTAATAACTGCTGTCATAGATACTTCCTTAATTCACTTATTCCTCTGCCACGGCTATTGCTAATAACTGCTGTCATATATACTTCCTTAATTCAGTTATTCTTCTCTGCCACGGCTACTGCTAATAACTGCTGTCATAGATACTTCCTTAATTCAGTTATTCTTCTGCCACGGCTACTGCTAATAAGTGCTGTCATAGATACTTCCTTAATTCAGTTATTCCTCTGCCACGGCTACTGCTAATAACTGCTGTCATAGATACTTCCTTAATTCAGTTATTACTCTGCCACGGCTATTGCTAATAACTGCTGTCATAGATACTTCCTTAATTCAGTTATTACTCTGCCACGGCTATTGCTAATAACTGCTGTCATAGATACTTCCTTAATTCAGTTATTCCTCTGCCACGGCTACTGCTAATAACTGCTGTCATATATACTTCCTTAATTCAGTTATTCTTCTGCCACGGCTACTGCTAATAACTGCTGTCATAGATACTTCCTTAATTCAGTTATTCCTCTGCCACGGCTACTGCTAATAAGTGCTGTCATAGATACTTCCTTAATTCAGTTATTCCTCTGCCCCGGCTACTGCTAATAACTGCTGTCATAGATACTTCCTTAATTCAGTTATTACTCTGCCACGGCTATTGCTAATAACTGCTGTCATAGATACTTCCTTAATTCAGTTATTCCTCTGCCACGGCTACTGCTAATAACTGCTGTCATATATACTTCCTTAATTCAGTTATTCTTCTGCCACGGCTACTGCTAATAAGTGCTGTCATAGATACTTCCTTAATTCAGTTATTCCTCTGCCACGGCTACTGCTAATAAGTGCTGTCATAGATACTTCCTTAATTCAGTTATTCCTCTGCCACGGCTACTGCTAATAACTGCTGTCATAGATACTTCCTTAATTCAGTTATTACTCTGCCACGGCTATTGCTATTAACTGCTGTCATAGATACTTCCTTAATTCAGTTATTACTCTGCCACGGCTATTGCTAATAACTGCTGTCATAGATACTTCCTTAATTCAGTTATTCCTCTGCCACGGCTACTGCTAATAAGTGCTGTCATAGATACTTCCTTAATTCAGTTATTCTTCTGCCACGGCTACTGCTAATAACTGCTGTCATAAATACTTCCGTAATTCAGTTATTCTTCTGCCACGGCTACTGCTAATAACTGCTGTCATAAATACTTCCGTAATTCAGTTAGTCGTCTCCCTGATTATTTTGCCCCTTCGCACTGTTGCCAACTTAAAATAAAATGCTCTCAATTTATATATATATATATATATATGTGTGTGTGTGTGTGTTTGTATAAATATATATCATCATCATCATCGTCAACCCACTGCTGGACTAAGGTCGCCCGAAGTTTCTTCCACTACTGTCTGTCTTGTGCCTGTCACCTCGATGTTACCCTCCCATACTTTCGAATTTCATCTCTCTAAAGTGGACATCGCTTCTACTATCGTGGGACAGATACTGACAGAACTAGTTGTGTTTGGTATATAATAAACAAGAAACTGAAGTATAAAGTTGTAGAAGTTGAAAGTTCCTCTGACAGAACTGCACGAATCGTTATCCAACTCTCGAGAAGATACCAGTCTCAGATTATTCAAGCTTATGCACCCACCACAAGTCATCCTGAAGAAGAATTTTATGAGAAAATTCGTCATCTAAATAATAATGGCAAGCAGCACTTGAAGATCATTATGGGAGATTTCAATGCGAAAATAGCCCAAATGCAACAGAACAAAACTTCAGTAGGTAAATTCAGTCACGGTAACAGAAACCAACGTGGAAATACTCTCGCTGAGTTCGCAGAGATAGAAGGGTTTTTTATCATGAGCTCCGTTTTCAAGAAAAAGTCGCAAAGGAAATGGACATGGAGACATCCCAATGGATTGGCAATTGAAATTGATTTTATTATGTGTAACAAGAAATTTGTCATGAAAGACTGCATTGTGCTAAACAAGTTCAACACAGGTGGCGACCATAGAATGGTAAGATGTAAGACGCACCTCAATGCTAAACTCAAGCGTTGCAAGCTCATAAAACAAACAAAGTGTATTGGCCTGACCAACCTTAAAAAACATCATAATATCTTCAAATTGGAACTGGTGAACACATTCTCTGCTCTAGAAGGTCTAACGTCGGAATAAGTGAACATCTCTGAAGTTAACAGAAAACTAACCGAGGCTCTTATGGAAACAGCAACACAAATAGCTGGTACTAAGAACAAGTTGAATATGAACAAATTATCAGAAAAAAACAAAATTATGATGCAAAAAAGAAGAGAGATGAGGACAACTAAAGGAGATGTGACTTCCAAAATGGAATATATAGAGCTATGCAAGACAGTACGGAAAAGTATCACTGAAGACGGAAGGAAATTAATCTGTGAACTAGTGAGGAAAGCAATTGAAAACAACCAAAGCCTGAAGAGAGCAAAGGGATATCTCAGTAAGGAAAGAAAACAGACAATAGCTCTGAGAAAATAAGATAGTTCTGTAATGAGAAATAGAGGCGAAATTTTCACAAGAGTGAAAGATTTCTGCTGAAAACTATATGAAAGGGATGATACAATATACTCGAGACATTATGAAAGGTACCAGTACCAGAGTTCTTCCAGTCCTCTCAGCAGAAGTTACACATGCAGTCAAGAACCTGAAACGGGGGAAAGCTCCAGGAGAAGATGAAATTATCGTACACATCACACAAGAAGCAATTGGAGAAATCGGAATAGGACTCGCCCAAGTTTTGACTCGGTGACGCAATGAAGGAAAGATTCCCGAGGATTAGAACAATGCTACAATGATCCTGCTACATAAATATATATATATATATATATATAGGGCTGAAAGGTCAGGTGATGCGTAACATCACAGCCTCTCCTTGACAAATGTCAACCCCGCCTTCTCGTGGTGCATCCTGTTCCCACTAAAGGGGCTCTGACGACCGCCAATAGCGGTATAACTATACCATCGGGATTAGAGGAAATTCTATCCCACACTCACCAACCCGCTTGGCCAGCGTGGTGAGTTATGGCCAAACCCCTCCAAAATAATTCCACAACTTAAATCTTGGCCCTCAGTCTCCGGCAGCTGGAATGTCCCTGGCCAAGGCAGCGGCCAGTGCGACATGAAGGCAGAGGGTGCTAAGAATCCCCGGAGGACCGGACTAGGATGCCATCTGATGCTGACCTTGGCTATGTACAATGGACGCTCCCTATCTTCTGATTCAAGGCTTCTTGAATTGGAAGAGGAACTACGAAGGATCAAGTGGGACATCGTGGGGCTAAGTGAGGTAAGGAGAAAAGGAGAAGATCTCATCGAACTGAAAAGTGGACATTTCTTCTACTATCGTGGGACAGATACTGGCAGAACTAGTGGTGTTGGATTTATAATAAACAAGAAACTGAAGGATAAAGCTGTAGAAGTTAAAAGTTCCTCTGACAGAGCTACACGACTTGTTATCCAACTCTCGAAAAGATACCAGGCTCAGATTATTCAAACGTATGCACCCACCACAAGTCATCCTGAAGAAGAAATTGAAGAATTTTATGAGGAAATTTGTCATCTAAATAATAAAGGTAAGCAGCACTTGAAAATAATTATGGGAGATTTCAATGCAAAAATAGGGCAACGGCAACAGAATGAAACTTCAGTAGGTAAATTCGGTCACGGCAACAGAAACCAGCGTGGAAATACTCTCGTTGAGTTTGCAGAGGCAGAAGGGTTTTTCATCTTGAACTCCTTCTTCAAGAAAAAGCCACACAGGAAATGGACATAGAGACATCCAAATGGCACGACAAGTGAAATTGATTTTATTATGTGTAACAAAAAATTCGTCATAGAAGACTGCAGTGTGCTAAACAAGTTCAACACAGGTAGTGACCATAGATTGGTGAGATGTAAGATGCACCTCAACACTAACCTTGAACGTGGCAAGCTCATAAGACAAACAAAATCTATTGACATAACCAACCTTAAAAAACACCATAATACCTTCAAGTTGGAACTGAAGAACAGGTTCTCTGCTTTAGAAGGCCTAACATCGGAAGAAGTGGTCATCTCTGAAGTTAACAGAAAAGTAACCAAAGCTCTTATGGAAACAGCAACAAAATTAGCTGGGTCTAAGAACAAGTTGCATGTAAATAAATTATCAGGAAAAACGAAAATGTTGATGCAAAAAAGAAGAGAGATGAGGACAACTAAAGAAGATGTGACTTCCAAAGTGGAATATATAGAGCTATGCAAGACAGTAAGAAAAAGTATCACTGAAGACGTAAGAAAATTCAAATGTGAACTAGTGAGGAAAGCAATTGAAAACAACCAAAGCGTAAAGATAGCAAAGGGACATCTCAGTAAGGGAAGAAAACAGATTATGGCACTGAGAAAAGAAGATGGTTCTGTAACAAGGAATAGAGGCGAAATTTTGACAAGAGTGAAAGATTTCTACTCCAAATTATATGAAAGGGATGATACATGCACTCCAGACATCATGAAAGATACCAGTACCAGAGTTCCTCCAGTCCTTCCAGCAGAAGTTGCACATGCGATCAAGAACATGAAGCGGGGAAAAGCTCCAGGAGAAGATGGAATTACTGTAGACATCATACAAGAAGCAAGTGGAGAAATCGAAACAGTACTCGCCCAAATTTTCACTCGATGCCTTTATGAAGGAAAGATTCCAGAGGATTGGAACACTGCTACAATGATCCTGCTACATAAGAAAGGTGACATTGAGGATCTCGGAAACTACAGACCTATCAGCCTCCTATCAGTAGTTTATAAAATCTTCACTAAAGTTCTTTCACACCGCTTGAAGGTAACACTGGACATGGCTCAACCAAGAGAACAAGCTGGATTCAGGAGTGGCTACAGCACAATAGATCATATCCACGTGCTGAGAGAACTAACTGAAAGAGCGAGGGAATATGAACTTCCATTGTGCATGGCTTTTATCGATTTTGAAAAAGCCTTTGATTCGGTGAAACCATCAGCAGTTACAATGGCTCTGAAAACCTGCGGTATTGAAGATGCATACATTAATATTATTAATAACATCTATGAAAATGCAAGTGCAAAGATTCGGCTGTTTGAAAATACAACACACGTAAAAATTGGAAAGGGAGTGAGACAAGGTGACACCATATCTCCGAAGCTCTTTAATGCCACATTGGAGGTTGTTTTTCAGTCGCTGAGCTGGGAAAACAAGGGGATAAAGATTAATGGAGATTATCTAACCCACCTACGTTTTGCTGATGACGTAGTCATTTTTGCAACTACCCCATCAGAGCTGCAGAGTATGATCCAGGAACTTGCTGACAAGAGTAAAAAAGTGGGATTAAAAATGAACTTTCAGAAGACAAAAGTGATGTTCAATGCTTTTACAAGAAATGAAGATTTATCGATTGATGGAGAAAAGCTGGAGATAACAGACACGTACGTTTATCTTGGACAGCAGATATCAAGTGAGGGTCACATTGATGAAGAAATTAATCGGCGTACAAAACTTGCCTGGAGAGCTTTTGGAAGAAACAGCATAATTTTCAAGAGCAATATGCCATTATGTCTTAAAAGAAAAGTGTTTGATCAATGCATCCTTCCAGTGCTTACGTATGGTGCAGAGACGTGGACCTTAACTAAAAGAGACATACAAAGGCTGCAGACAACTCAAAGAAGCATGGAGAGGTGCATACTTGGTGTAACCAGGAGAGATAAGAAGAGGAACTCGTGGATCCGAAAAATGACAAGAGTGGAAGACATCATGATCAGAGTTAAATCCCTGAAATGGCAATGGGCTGGACATACTGCCAGAAGGACAGATAATCGATGGACAGCCGAAATTTTAGATTGGATTCCAAGGGACAGGAAAAGACCCAGAAGAAGACCACATGGGAGATGGGTGGATGAAATTCGAAAGTATGCAGTGGTGACATGGAGGAGACTGGCACAAGACAGACCGTTGTGGAGGAAACTTGGGGAGACATTCGTCCAGCAGTGGATTGATAATGGTTGACAATGATGATGATGATGATGATATATATATATATATATATATATATATATATATATATATAATCTAAAATTTCGGCTGTCCATCGATGATCTGTCCTTCTGGCAGTATGTCCAGCCCATTGCCATTTCAGGGATTTAACTCTGATCATGATGTCTTCCACTCTTGTCATTTTTCGGATCCACGAATTCCTCTTCTTATCTCTCCTGGTTACACCAAGTATGCACCTCTCCATGCCACTTTGAGTTGTCTGCAGCCTTTGTATGTCTCTTTTAGTTAAGGTCCACGTCTCTGCACCATACGTAAGCACTGGAAGGATGCATTGATCAAACACTTTTCTTTTAAGACATAATGGCATATTGCTCTTGAAAATTATGCTGTTTCTTCCAAAAGCTCTCCAGGCAAGTTTTGTACGCCGATTAATTTCTTCATCAATGTGACCCTCACTTGATATCTGCTGTCCAAGATAAACGTACGTGTCTGTTATCTCCAGCTTTTCTCCATCAATCGATAAATCTTCATTTCTTGTAAAAGCATTGAACATCACTTTTGTCTTCTGAAAGTTCATTTTTAATCCCACTTTTTTACTCTTGTCAGCAAGTTCCTGGATCATACTCTGCAGCTCTGATGGGGTAGTTGCAAAAATGACTACGTCATCAGCAAAACGAAGGTGGGTTAGATAATCTCCATTGATCTTTATCCCTTTGTTTTCCCAGCTCAGCGACTGAAAAACACCCTCCAATGTGGCATTAAAGAGCTTCGGAGATATGGTGTCACCTTGTCTCACTCCCTTTCCAATTTTTACGTGTGTTGTATTTTCAAACAGCCTAATCTTTGCACTTGCATTTTCATAGATGTTATTAATAATATTAATGTATGCATCTTCAATACCGCAGGTTTTCAGAGCCATTGTAACTGCTGATGGTTTCACCGAATCAAAGGCTTTTTCATAATCGATAAAAGCCATGCACAATGGAAGTTCATATTCCCTCGCTCTTTCAATTAGTTCTCTCAGCACGTGGATATGATCTATTGTGCTGTAGCCACTCCTGAATCCAGCTTGTTCTCTCGGTTGAGCCATGTCCAGTGTTACCTTCAAGCGGTGTGAAAGAACTTTAGTGAAGATTTTATAAACTACTGATAGGAGGCTGATAGGTCTGTAGTTTCCGAGATCCTCAATGTCACCTTTCTTATGTAGCAGGATCATTGTAGCGGTGTTCCAATCCTCAGGAATCTTTCCTTCATTAAGGCATCGAGTGAAAATTTGGGCGAGTACTGTTTCGATTTCTCCACTTGCTTCTTTTATGATGTCTACAGTAATTCCATCTTCTCCTGGAGCTTTTCCCCGCTTCATGTTCTTGATTGCATGTGCAACTTCTGCTGGAAGGACTGGAGGAACTCTGGTACTGGTATCTTTCATGATGTCTGGAGTGCATGTATCATCCCTTTCATATAATTTGGAGTAGAAATCTTTCACTCTTGTCAAAATTTCGCCTCTATTTCTTGTTACAGAACCATCTTCTTTTCTCAGTGCCATAATCTGTTTTCTTCCCTTACTGAGATGTCCCTTTGATATCTTTAGGTTTTGGTTGTTTTCAATTGCTTTCCTCACTAGTTCACAGTTGAATTTTCTTACGTCTTCAGTGATACTTTTTCTTACTGTCTTGCATAGCTCTATATATTCCACTTTGGAAGTCACATCTTCTTTAGTTGTCCTCATCTCTCTTCTTTTTTGCATCAACATTTTCGTTTTTCCTGATAATTTATTTACATGCAACTTGTTCTTAGACCCAGCTAATTTTGTTGCTGTTTCCATAAGAGCTTTGGTTACTTTTCTGTTAACTTCAGAGATGTCCACTTCTTCCGATGTTAGGCCTTCTAAAGCAGAGAACCTGTTCTTCAGTTCCAACTTGAAGGTATTATGGTGTTTTTTAAGGTTGGTTATGTCAATAGATTTTGTTTGTCTTATGAGCTTGCCACGTTCAAGGTTAGTGTTGAGGTGCATCTTACATCTCACCAATCTATGGTCACTACCTGTGTTGAACTTGTTTAGCACACTGCAGTCTTCTATGAGGAATTTTTTGTTACACATAATAAAATCAATTTCACTTGTCGTCCCATTTGGATGTCTCCATGTCCATTTCCTGTGTGGCTTTTTCTTGAAGAAGGAGTTCAAGATGAAAAACCCTTCTGCCTCTGCAAACTCAACGAGAGTATTTCCACGCTGGTTTCTGTTGCCGTGACCGAATTTACCTACTGAAGTTTCATTCTGTTGCCGTTGCCCTATTTTTGCATTGAAATCTCCCATAATTATTTTCAAGTGCTGCTTACCTTTATTATTTAGATGACAAATTTCCTCATAAAATTCTTCAATTTCTTCTTCAGGATGACTTGTGGTGGGTGCATAAGTTTGAATAATCTGAGCCTGGTATCTTTTCGAGAGTTGGATAACAAGTCGTGCAGCTCTGTCAGAGGAACTTTCAACTTGTACAACTTTATCCTTCAGTTTCTTGTTTATTATAAATCCAACACCACTAGTTCTGCCAGTATCTGTCCCACGATAGTAGAAGAGATGTCCACTTTTCAGTTCGATGAGATCTTCTCCTTTTCTCCTTACCTCACTTAGCCCCACGATGTCCCACTTGATCCTTTGTAGTTCCTCTTCCAATTCAAGAAGCCTTGAATCAGAAGATAGGGAGCGTCCATTGTACGTAGCCAAGGTCAGTATATATATATATATATATATATATATATATATATATATATATATATATATATATAGGGATGTAAGGTCAGGTGATGCGTAACATCACAGCCTCTCCTTGACAAATGTCAACCCCGCCTTCTCGTGGTGCATCCTGTTCCCACTAAAGGGGCTCTGACGACCGCCCATAGCGGTATAACTATACCATCGGGATTAGAGGAAATTCTATCCCACACTCACCAACCCGCTTGGCCAGCGTGGTGAGTTATGGCCAAACCCCTCCAAAATGATTCCACAACTTAAATCTTGGCCCTCAGTCTCCGGCAGCTGGAATGTACCTTGCCAAGGCAGCGGCCAGTGCGACATGAAGGCAGAGGGTGCTAAGAATCCCCGGAGGACCGGACTAGGCTGCCATCTGATGCTGACCTTGGCTACTTACAATGGACGCTCCCTATCTTCTGATTCAAGGCTTCTTGAATTGGAAGAGGAACTACAAAGGATCAAGTGGGACATCGTGGGGCTAAGTGAGGTAAGGAGAAAAGGAGAAGATCTCATCGAACTGAAAAGTGGACATCTCTTCTACTATCGTGGGACAGATACTGGCAGAACTAGTGGTGTTGGATTTATAATAAACAAGAAACTGAAGGATAAAGTGGTAGAAGTTGAAAGTTCCTCTGACAGAGCTGCACGACTCGTTATCCAACTCTCGAAACGATACCAGGCTCAGATTATTCAAACTTATGCACCCACCACAAGTCATCCTGAAGAAGAAATTGAAGAATTTTATGAGGAAATTTGTCATCTAAATAATAAAGGTAAGCAGCACTTGAAAATAATTATGGGAGATTTCAATGCAAAAATAGGGCAACGGCAACAGAATGAAACTTCAGTAGGTAAATTCGGTCATGGCAACAGAAACCAGCGTGGAAATACTCTCGTTGAGTTTGCAGAGGCAGAAGGGTTTTTCATCTTGAACTCCTTCTTCAAGAAAAAGCCACACAGGAAATGGACATGGAGACATCCAAATGGGACGACAAGTGAAATTGATTTTATTATGTGTAACAAAAAATTCGTCATAGAAGACTGCAGTGTGCTAAACAAGTTCAACACAGGTAGTGACCATAGATTGGTGAGATGTAAGATGCACCTCAACACTAAACTTGAACGTGGCAAGCTCATAAGACAAACAAAATCTATTGACATAACCAACCTTAAAAAACACCATAATACCTTCAAGTTAGAACTGAAGAACAGGTTCTCTGCTTTAGAAGGCCTAACATCGGAAGAAGTGGACATCTCTGAAGTTAACAGAAAAGTAACCAAAGCTCTTATGGAAACAGCAACAAAATTAGCTGGGTCTAAGAACAAATTGCATATGAACAAATTATCAGGAAAAACCAAAATGTTGATGCAAAAAAGAAGAGAGATGAGGACAACTAAAGATGTGACTTCCAAAGTGGAATATATAGAGCTATGCAAGACAGTAAGAAAAAGTATCACTGAAGACGTAAGGAAATTCAACTGTGAACTAGTGAGGAAAGCAATTGAAAACAACCAAAGCCTAAAGATAGCAAAGGGACATCTCAGTAAGGGAAGAAAACAGATTATGGCACTGAGAAAAGAAGATGGTTCTGTAACAAGAAATAGAGGCGAAATTTTGACAAGAGTGAAAGATTTCTACTCCAAATTATATGAAAGGGATGATATATGCACTCCAGACATCATGAAAGATACCAGTACCAGAGTTCCTCCAGTCCTTCCAGCAGAAGTTGCACATGCAATCAAGAACATGAAGCGAGGAAAAGCTCCAGGAGAAGATGGAATTACTGTAGACATCATACAAGAAGCAAGTGGAGAAATCGAAACAGTACTCGCCCAAATTTTTACTCGATGCCTTAATGAAGGAAAGATTCCTGAGGATTGGAACACCGCTACAATGATCCTGCTACATAAGAAAGGTGACATTGAGGATCTCGGAAACTACAGACCTATCAGCCTCCTATCGGTAGTTTATAAAATCTTCACTAAAGTTCTTTCACACCGCTTGAAGGTAACACTGGACATGGCTCAACCGAGAGAACAAGCTGGATTCAGGAGTGGCTACAGCACAATAGATCATATCCACGTGATGAGAGAACTAATTGAAAGAGCGAGGGAATATGAACTTCCATTGTGCATGGCTTTTATCGATTATGAAAAAGCCTTTGATTCGGTGAAACCATCAGCAGTTACAATGGCTCTGAAAACCTGCGGTATTGAAGATGCATACATTAATATTATTAATAACATCTATGAAAATGCAAGTGCAAAGATTAGGCTGTTTGAAAATACAACACACGTAAAAATTGGAAAGGGAGTGAGACAAGGTGACACCATATCTCCGAAGCTCTTCAATGCCACATTGGAGGGTGTTTTTCAGTTGCTGAGCTGGGAAAACAAAGGGATAAAGATTAATGGAGATTATCTAACCCACCTTCGTTTTGCTGATGACGTAGTCATTTTTGCAACTACCCCATCAGAGCTGCAGAGTATGATCCAGGAACTTGCGGACAAGAGTAAAGAAGTGGGATTAAAAATGAACTTTCAGAAGACAAAAGTGATGTTCAATGCTTTTACAAGAAATGAAGATTTATCGATTGACGGAGAAAAGCTGGAGATAACAGACACGTACGTTTATCTTGGACAGCAGATATCAAGTGAGGGTCACATTGATGAAGAAATTAATCGGCGTACAAAACTTGCCTGGAGAGCTTTTGGAAGAAACAGCATAATTTTCAAGAGTAATATGCCATTATGTCTTAAAAGAAAAGTGTTTGATCAATGCATCCTTCCAGTGCTTACGTATGGTGCAGAGACGTGGACCTTAACTAAAAGAGACATACAAAGGCTGCAGACAACTCAAAGAAGCATGGAGAGGTGCATGCTTGGTGTAACCAGGAGAGATAAGAAGAGGAACTCGTGGATCCGAAAAATGACAAGAGTGGAAGACATCATGATCAGAGTTAAATCCCTGAAATGGCAATGGGCTGGACATACTGCCAGAAGGACAGATCATCGATGGACAGCCGAAATTTTAGATTGGATTCCAAGGGACAGGAAAAGACCCAGAAGAAGACAACATGGGAGATGGGTGGATGAAATTCGAAAGTATGCAGGGGTGACATGGAGGAGACTGGCACAAGACAGACTGTTGTGGAGGAAACTTGGGGAGACCTTCGTCCAGCAGTGGATTGATAATGGTTGACAATGATGATGATGATGATGATATATATATATGTGTGTGCGTGTGTGATAATCTTCAGGGGAGTATCAATCTGGTGGAATTGATTATTCATAATGCCAGTGAAAGGCCGGTAACCAATGCCCACTGGTAGTACTCCCTAAGCGACGGAACATAAAACATATAATAAACCAAAAACCATAAAACACAAAATCTACCATCAAAACATACATTCGAAAAAGAAAATATAGCCACAAAAAAGCAAAGCATTGCACAAAATGAGACCTCCAAGAAACGCACGACTAACGCCTAAACCAGCCGGAAATAAAACAGTACGAAACACATGGAAAAGAGCAGTCACCTCCAAAGGAACCAGAATATGACTTAACACCAAATAAAAGCAAAGCCAAACGAAAGTAAACAATCTGTTGCAGCAAGCAGCAATCCAACGAGCCTTGCAGAACGAGGACGGGAATCAAGATCAGTGTTCTAAGGTAACGCAATATATGTAATTGAAACATAGTTCAGATAACAAAGATTGTGGTAAGGTCACAAATACGTTAAACGAGCAAATGTGAATGAGTAGAAATGAAAAAAACATGATAGGTCGCAACGGAAAGGTGTAGTAAGAAATGCAAGCTATGTTGTAGGTAGTTGATCTACAGCTATTTAAGAACCGTGAAGCAGCACTCAGCGTATCCTAACAGTTAAAATTGTTAGGTCTTTGGTTAGTAATATCTGCAATATCAAATGAAACGGTAGGAAATAATTTTAAATTTGAAAGAAACTGCTTCAAATACAAATAATAAAATTATTAGGAAACACATTTAAAGTCAAATGTTTAAACGGTCCAAACGAAAGTAAACGGTCCTTTGCACCAATATATATGCACAGTCCAGTCACATTATTATGACCACCTGCTACTTTTGACGTCAACAACTCATAGCCAATGAAAGAAGGCACGTGTCGTAAGCTCGCTTGGAGGGTATATAAGGTGTGCTGTAGGCATTCTGCAAATATGGCCGCGGGTGGCCTAGTGGGCAACGTTCGTGACTGCCGCGGAAAGTACCTCTGGCTCGATCCCAGGCAGGTACGAAAGCTCGATCCACTAAATATCCGCCCTGCGTCGGATGGGCACGTTAAACCGTCGGATGGGCACGTTAATGTGTCGGACCCTGTGTCACTTTCCTGTCGGGCACTCTAGCCCAAATCTCCTAGCTTCCTTTTTCTAAGGGTTGTTTAAGAACTGGGGTCAAACACTCCCTTCTTAAAATCCTCTACATATGATCATTTGATCATTTCTGCGAATATATCGCTCGCTGCTGTCATGGATAAAAGGAGCGATTTATTATATTTGCAAAAAGGGATGATTATCGGTTTTCGGGCCAAGGGTGGCAGCATTTCTAAAACAGCGTAGTTTCTGAACTGCTGTGGTTAAAGTGCATTGTGATTGTAAAAATCTCACCATTGTGAATAAGCGACGCGGAAACTGCGCAGCACTACGTGGCATTGATGTGAAAGCTGAACGTCGGCTTCGAAGGTTCGTGAGGTTCCGATCCACACGCTACAGTGAGCAACTCACTGGTCGAATGAACCAGGGGACTACCGAAAGTGTGTCTAAAACGACAGTTCAGCGAACCCTACTACGCATGGGGCTCCGATGCAGACGGATGATCACTGCACGTATGTTACCGAAAGTGCATAGGCAGAAAAGGCTTATATTTGCACGGCAGTATCGGAATTGGACCTCCGCTGCTTGGCAAAGGATATCCTTCTCCAATGAGTCACGTTTTCTGCTTTGTCGGACGGATGAGCATTGGCGTATAAGGCAAGAAACATCGGAGAACAGACACTCTTCAACCATTGCTGGAAGAACACCAGTTGGTAGCGGCAGCTTTGTGGTCTGGGGAATGTTTTCGTGGCATTCTCTGGGCTCACTCATACCTGTGGAAGGCACTATGGAACAATTCGTTATGAATCCATCCTGCTGACCACGTACACCCATATATGTTGATTGTCTTTCCTGGGGCGGATGAGAACTTCCAGCACGCCAATGAGAAGTGTCACACAGATAGAAATGTCCGAGAGTGGTTGGAAGAGCACGATGAAGACTTCAAAGTACTTTCCTGGCCCCCTAATTCGCCAGACGTAAACCCAATTAAGCATCTGTGGGACCACCTCGATCGTGTTATTCGCTCTATGAATCCTCCACCACGACAGCAGCTGTCAGATGCATTGCAGTCTGCATGGCTCTACATACTTGTGAACACCTTCCAGCACCTTATTGATTTATTCCCAGCCCGTCTAACTGCTGTCCACGCTGCACACGGCGGTTACTCTGGATATCAGCTGGTGTTCACTGTAATTTGACTCGACCGTGTATATACAGAATTTCCGCTCCAGTGGCGCAGTGGTCTGGCTTCTGACCATCATGGGTCCGGATTTGAATCCCGGTGAGGCATTGAAGTTTTTTTTGGCTTACAGCACTCGCTGTCTCACTTACCTGGAACAAATGGCCCTAAAACAGGGACGGACTATTGCCTATAGCCCATTGATTCGCGTGTGAAGGTCATGAAACGGTATAAATAAGATATGATACTGATCTCTGATAGTCAGTACCATTCTTGTCCTACTGCTGGGAAGTGCAAAGGACTAAAGCGAATTTGACAAAGCCCAAATTGTAGTGGGATTACAACTGGGCCAGAGCATGGTCAGCCGTGGTTAGTACCTTCAGAAAGTGGGCCAAACACGCCTAGCGATGAGTGAAGGCTAGTTTATATGGTACCAGCCAAGAGAAAGAAGGCTGTTGCGTAGCTCGCCGGTAAATTGAATACTCGTGACGAGAGCAGAGTGTCACAACACACATTACATCGCACTCTGCTGTAAATGGGGTTGCGTAGCCGCAGGCTGTTACGAGTGCCCTCGCCAATTTCGGTTCACCGCAGAAAGCGCATAGAATGGGAACTTGAAAATCAAGACTGGACCTTGAGTTATTGGAAGAAGGTCGTCTTGTTCGAAGAATCTAATTTTCTTATGTACCATGTTGACGGCCGGTTACGCATGCGTCGTTTACCTGCAGAAGTGTTGGAAGCGTAATACATCGTGGAATGAAACAGCCGGTGGAAGAAGTGTTATACATTGAACAATGTTCAGCTGAGAAATCCTGGTTCAAGTTATTCACGTGCGGAAAACTATAATATCTACCACAGAGGGGTAATTAGATATTTCTGCGCTCGGGGCAAATCACAATGTATTGCGCCCAGACGTCGTTAAAACAAAACACCTTTATTGCATGAGTTTTTAGGATAGTAAAAAACTGGTCTCATCTGTTAATAGCGGACAACTCTGCATTATTTAGTGCCCACCCGCTTATACAATTACAGTTGTTCAAAAGAACTAACACTGGCCAACGGGAGTTGCTTCTGACATTTCGCTTCACACTAAATTTTATACTATTTTTATGCTATTTTTTATCTCATATTCACTTGTAGTTAATTGATTACTAATAATCACTAACGGTTGTGCAATAGATTTTAAAAACCGGACAGTTTCTCGGAGGACAGAGTAAAGTTAACTCCATTTCAATTGTGGTTTAGCAATCTAACTTTAAAATATCTTATTCGGGTATGCTACTCCAAAGGAGATACAATACCATGCAAATTAATTATGACAAGCTATTTTATTCTCAGAATTGTAATGTGATCGCCAGTAGATGTCGGAAGCCAACGTAAACCGGTTTTATCAGCGGTGAGGTGGTGTGACTGTTAGAACTTGATAGTTAGAATGTGGTTTGACCGGTTGTAAACAGGAAATAGGCATTTCAGCTTCAGTTGTGAGCTTTTGTGTGTGACAGGTGTATGTCACTTTTTGCTCTCTGTGAATACGTGTTGCTTTCGTGTATTGAAAAATGGATATTTCCACAAGGAAGCGTGTTAAAATAATTGCTCTGAAGAATCACACTTCTATGACAGTCAGATATATCGCTTCTGCAGTTGGTGTAGGTAAATCAAGGGTATCAAGACTGCTTACCCGATACAATGCATCTGGATCTTCGTCTCGAAAAAGGAGAGTTAAATGCGGAAGAAAACGAAAAACAACTCCATGAACCGATAAATATGTAATCAGAAATAGTAAAATGGATCAAAAACAAAAACAAGCACCGACCTTCAAAGAGATTTATTGCTAGTGATTGTGATGTTAGTGATCCAACTGTACGCCGTAGGCTTCTGGAAGTTAGCCGGAAGGCAAGAAGACCAAAGAAAAAACAATATTTGAATGTGAAAATGAAGATAAAACGTTTAGCATGGGCCAAAAATATAAATCATGGACTGCTGACGACTGGAAAAAGGTAATTTTCAGTGATGAAACTTATTTATTTGTGCAGGGTTACCAAGAAAATGTCGTTAGACGAAGCACCTGTGAACCCTTAAAACCTGAGCATGTCAAACAAACTGTAAAACACCCTCTGAAACAGATTTTTTGGGTTTTTTCACATCAAATGCCACTGGAAGCTTAGTTCCTATTCAAGGTATGATGAGTTCAGCCAAATACGTAGAAATATAACAACGTAGGATTGTTCCATTCTTGCAAAATTTTGACGGGACATTTCAACATGACTTGGCCCCATATTACAATTCGAAATTGGTCAAGAATTTCATGCTGGAAAATCAAATTCATTTGCTTGATTAGCCTGGAAATTCACCAGACTTAAATCCCATAGAAAACGTGTGGAATATTATGAAGAGGCGTTTAGGTAAAATGGACTGTAAAACCAAAGAACGCATGATAACGAATGCTGTAAATGTGTGGTTCTACGATTATGAAGTCAAAAATATGTGCTCTCAATTAGTGGAGTCAATGCCAAAACGAATTCAAGAGGTCATTTCTGCTGAAGGAGAACATACTTCATATTAATACTGGTATTTATTAGTCTAGCAATGGATTGATAATGGTTGACAATGATGATGATGATCAAGGCATAGAATGATATAAAGGCATAGTTTTGGAAAAAAGAGTGATTTTTTACTTTGTCCCAATTAGCTTGCACAGGTACTAGCAAACTAGGTGTCATTTTTTTATCCCAAACGGGAACGGCATTTTAACCTCGTTAATTCCATCGGAAACAAAATAAGGAAATGGGGACAGGACTCAGCAGGCAAGTTTCGTGCATTTCTCTTATCCTTACTTACACCAAGGATGTTCTGAGTGGTAAAGCTAAACTGGACGCGGAACGCCATTTAGGGCTGCAAAATACAAAATGTGAAGAGAGCTGTGAGATTCACAATTACTCCGGAGTTCAACCTTCGGTAACACATTAAACGGACCAAATGCAGCTTACAGTAGTGGCAGTAATGATCGAACTGCTCCCAGAAAATCTTCAAAAATATGCACGATATCCTTGTATTGTACGCACGATCAACCGCGCCGTCGTTTCTGATTGTGAGCAACTTACTACATCCCCTACACGTTTTTAGGAAGAAATGCGAATTTGTAGTCGCGACGCTACCACAACTGGCGGAGAAAAGTTTAGGTAAATTTTGTACCAGAAATAGGTGCAAAAGTTTCAAATCCGATTTTAATCAGATTGCATGCAGTGACTTTTGTGCCTTGTCTTGTAACAACAAATACGATCTGCGGCTGTTTAACAATGTAACTTAAAAGAGTAAGAAGATCTGCTGGTAAGGTGCTGGTAAGGTGTTGGTACCAGATATCCCAAGAACCAGTTGGATACTTATAGCGTGTTGGTACCAGATACCCCAAGACACCAGTTGGATACTTGTAGCGTGTTGGTACCAGATACCCCAAGACACCAGATGGATACTTGTAGCGTCTATGCCTCGCCAGTTAACAGCTGTTTTGGCGACACATAGAAGCCCGACATCATATTAAGGCTGTCTTTGAATCAGTGTTAGGGTTCATCTTCTGCGATAGATGGCGCAAAAATCTCTCCTTGGTGTGGCTTTTACGTCTTGAGGGACTGTCCCAGACGTTGGTGTCAGCGAATCGCTTCAAACCTCACTATATTTTGAATGGAAACGGTCTCTCGTTAGCTCCACAATAAAAAGACAAAATACGCGCTGTTACGTTTTAACCAATGACGTTATTTGGGGGTGCAACTCAGTAATTAGGTAAAACATAGTAAGTAGGTGTGGTTTCTATAGCTCAAATTCAGGGTTTCTCTGCTAATGTACACATTTTCTCTTCCATAAATGAACGTGCAGTAGGATTCATGATTATTTATGGGAAACAAAATTCCAATCTCTCTTTTGGCACCAGTCAGTGATTTCTATTTGGCCTAGCTACTTAAACAAATCTGACAGAAATGAGATATTTCGTTTCCACCAGACAGAAACACTGTTAACCTAACTTATCGCGCCATCAAAGCCAAATTGAAATACTTTCGATTCAGATAAATTGAATTTAAAAAAAATCTAAAACACTTTTTGGAATAATAAGTGTGGCATATATTAGCTATGGGACGGTTTTTATTTGTGCTCGAAAGTTCAAACTTTACAAAGTAATAGTTTTCGAGAAAATGCGTGCAAAAGAATATACATAGCAGATATAGGATAGAATTTATTTTAGACTCATTCAAAGACAGCCTTAAGCAGGTGGCCACAGTGTTTTGGCTATTCCGTGTATATTTTATTATGTTTCTCGAAACCTACGAACGACGTCTGTGCCTTGGACGAGAGCGAGAGAAAGTACTTTTTTTTTATACCTGCAAAACAAGTTGCTTCTACTTCCAAACTTCAGAAAGCATTTCTCTGAATTAAGTTCAAGATCATGAAAGGAATGAAGAGATAGATCTTTACGGAAAACAAACACTCTAATTTGTACAAAAGAAAACAAAAGTGATGTTCTTGGTGTTAATGGTGAAATACTAAAAAAACTGCCAGAATCCATTCCCACATGTTTACGCTGAATGGGAAACTGCGCTTATTGTAGTCATAAAGTAAACGTCTGCTCAGATGAGTACCACTGAGCAGATAGGAAGCACAGCTCATTCCAAGCACTGTCTGGTAACTTTGAATGGGTAGAAACAATTTTGAATTTAAAATGAATAAGAGAACCTGTTCTTGACACTACGGATCAGTGTTCTTAACACATTGCAAACAATTTTTCGAGCTGTTTTTCTTTTTTACAATATATTCTAAAAAATGGTTTTGGAAGAGTACACTTTGGAATACGCTCTACGAACCAAACCAAAGGTCTTTAATAATTTTCTTCTTCCCGTAGTTTACTCACTTATAGATGAACACAAGCCCAGGCATTCGTATGAAATTATTTTATTACATCTGGGCTCAGGCCTAAGTTAATTTAGCGTTTTTCTTTTGTTAATTAATTTTCTTTAATCATGAAGTATAATGAATAAGCTTTATTTGCTTTCCGCTAAGCTAATTATAATGACTAAGCTCTTTCTACTGAGCTAAGTATAATGCTTCTGCTACTGAATGATATGCTTGTACTAAGCTTCAAATAGTGAATTCAAATGGTTGTTGTTACTAGTTAATTAAGAACATGAATAAAGTCTCCTGCTAGTAGTGTAGTAATAGTATTGAACAAACTTATAACTGGTAGTAATGTTGTAGCAGTAATTAGAATGAATAAAGTCTTAACGCTGGTTGTTAATAGTAATAAACTAATGACATAAACCTAACAGCCAGACAGAAGTCTGACAAAAACTATGAATTGAGAAATACGTACTTACGACAAAGCTCTTTTATTATGTAACTCTTGATCATCCAACGCACACACACAACTCGTTTCACAATAATGAAGAATCAAACTAATCACATAGAACGAAGCTCTCAATACAACAACAACAACAAACTCTCTCCTTCACAACAACAACGCTCCTCTAGTATAACAACAAACGCTCTCACAGTATAACAACCAACGCTCTCACAGTATAACAACCAACGCTCTCCTTGGCTATCGTTGAACGCGCCTATTTATACTGGCTACCACCACGTCATGACTTACACTCATTGCCAGATCTCATTCAGCGGGTGAAATAATATTTCGTTCAGTAAGAAGATAATTTACATAGTAAAATAAAATAACCAGAGATAGTAAAATCAAAAGGAAAGTGAATATAAAGTATACGTTACAGAAGCTCAATAATGCAAAAACTCTTGATTAAGCTGTAGTTTTTTCTCCTCCTTTAATTCATAATTATTGTTGATTGCTGGTTTCTTAATTAATTTCCTTTAGTCACTACAGCTTTATCAAGAGATTTTGAGTTATCCACTCACACAGTGGATAACTCAAATCTCTTGATAAAGCTGAAGTTTCTTCTCCCCCTTTAATTCATAATTATGGTTGATTCTATGTTTGAAGGTATACCGCCACGCAAAGAGTCTATGAGAGGTTTTAGTGCACATGTGAGTTTTCTTAACATAATGAAAATTGACAGCATGAAATTTCCCGACGCCTAAAATTAAAAGTTCTGATAAGTGCAGTCTGGACAATGGACACTTTCTGTGGCCAACCCAGATATCATGTAATATCTACGCTAACCAGCAACTCAGGGCTGCAGAATGAATATGGAGAAGAGATGACTCATAATTTCAAGCACGCCTTTTCGCTTCTCTCTCTCTCTCTCTGCGCACATTTCGAATCAACAGAATACTAAAGGGTTATTTGTTGTTCACGTTTTGAGTCCAATTCAGCACAAATAACAAGAACTAAAACAGTAGATTATTCTACTCTGTGATTTGGACCTGACATTTACATCAGCTTTTGAGATCGTAATAATAAGTCATAGTAAGCTAGAACAAACAAATTGGAATTCAATTTAGCTGAGCATTTAGATGTGCCAAGGAAGCGTGGAATATTAGATATTTGGAAATATTTCCAGGAAATAATTGAATTCTGATCTTAGCAAAAGTTAGGCAATTTCATTTCGCGAAGTGCGGACGGATATCAATGTTTGTTTTATCAAATGCATTTAGCAGACCTACCCGACACGAAGAAATGTGTAGCGAGCAAACGCCTTTAATGAAAATGGGGAGTATCTGCCACTACGATAGATAAAGTGTTAAAGTCTGGGTGAAATTCCTCACCGAAGGCGATGCATCATTGGAGGAAAAGGTTTGCAGCAGGTGTTAGTTGTGCCTATTAAATTCACGAGGGCAAATTTGTACTTCTCTAGAGTGTGTGCTCGCAGAAGCTGAGCAGCCTCACAGGACAACTGTCTAAAAACAAATCCGAAGTTCTGCCGAAATCATAAAATTAAAATATGTTATACCAATAAATGAAGTGACAGCAACTTTGGAGGAACAAGAACAACAGATAAGTGACAGCTTTTAAAGATAGACAGCTTGAAACAGATAGATTTTTCATCTTTTCATATTGTCAAAAAAAATAGTTGCACACAGATGGACAAGTCAGATTACAATGCTATTCGGGAGGAAGGTAAAGGTGACCAGGAAAAATAAATTATTAAACAATGAGACTGACAAAGGCAACATTCATTGAGCTTCACACCAATAAGTAGTGTCTTTCAGTACGGTGTTGGGCCGACATGTTTGCTCGCACAGCATATCAGACGTCACAGCATGGAATTATACAGGTTCGTAATGGTTTCCTGCGATCAGCCATCCAATGCAGCTTGAATCTTCTCACGTAATTCCTGCAGATTGTGCGGTTGGGCTGGAGTGTAGATAGCACGTCCCATAGCATCCCAAACATTTTCAAACGGCGATAGGTTTGGTGATGCGGATGGACATGGCGGAGTGTCAGTATTTTGAAGGCAAGCTCTCGAGACAGCAGCAGTATGCGGACGAGCGTTGTCCTGTTGGAAAATCGTACCGCAGTGAGCGTTCGGAAAAAGTAGGGCCACGGTTTGCAGGACGTCATTAACGTAGCGTTGGAATGTCAAAGTGCCTGTAATGAACACCAAAGGTGACCTGGCATCGTAGGGAATAGCACAGCACACTATGACACCAGGCCTTCTGGACGCGTGACGCTCGACAACAAACCTTTCATCTTCGCGCTGACAATGGACCATTCACACACGGGATCGGCGGTAGTCTCCTCCAAGAGAAAAGCGGGACTCGTGTCTGAAGATCACCCTCTGCTATTCTGCGTGATTATATAACAGTCTGGTCCGATACCATTGCAGTCTTTGGCGACGATGCGCTGGTGTTAAGGGCTTTCGTTGTTGCGGTCTGCGTGCGTGTAGTCTTACGTCCTGCAGCCGTCTGCCAATGATGCTGGCACTAATCAGACGACACATGGAGGGCACCACTTCTCGCTGATGGTTCGCAATCGTGGCTCTTTTAGTACCTCTACGCATGTCAGACAACTCGTCTTTCCTCTCTGTGTTTCGTATAGGTCTCCCAGAACTTTCCTGTCGCTGCTGTACGGCTTGTTCTATCTCCTGCCGCTAACAGCGTACTATGCTGATACCCGTATGACCGGTATGGCGCGCAATACGTCGATAAGGCCATTCCGCTTCCCGAAGCCCGACGATGCGGCTCCTTCCGAACTCCTCCAGCTGCTCGAATTGCTTCCGAACTTTTCTCCGAAGCATACTTAACTTGCAAAGAATGCAATCAACGCAACAGCACGAGTCATAATGGCAAGCACGCGCAACGGGACGACCTTACACAGTTGGTCAGGAACAGCGTTACGACCCTCCTTATTTTTACAATACAAGCTGTGTTAGAGTACTGTTACAAATTAAAGGTTTTTCCCACTTCCTCTCACTTTCGTGCGGCTAAGTTTTGCTTTGTAAACTCTAGCTGGTCAGCGCGCGACACGCATGCTACACATGGCAGGCTTAAAATTGCCTTAGATTCTAAGAAGATAACAATAAAGAATAGTAGGTAGACAAACACAAAAATGGTCAAGGCCGATTATTGATGCGATACCGTTCTATCTCTTTATCACTGCATCTGCATTTCTCCTTTGCGGCCATGTGGCGCACTGGTTAGCTAAGGTCACATTCTTGAGTTTGGTGCTATAGTGAGTGTTGTGCATTGGTGTTTCTGTAGTAAAACTCACTGCTGTTTGCTGAAAACGCAACAACGAGGAAAACGTGTGCGATCCGACAAAAATCCACAGGATTGGACGCTCACGTGAGGAGGTGAAAATTATTGCAACCGCATTGCAAATGCAAATTATTTGTCCCAGATTCACCCTTGTAGCTGTGCCGCAGAAGTTACGAAAGCCGAATGCACTGTGCAAGGTACCATAGTCGATTCGCGGGACCTGTGGTAATAATATAGTAGTAAAGTCACTGAGAATGCCTCGCAGCAGCAGAATTGACTCGAACGTAAAGCAGACGGACTTTAAGTGACGACGATGTATTGGACTGCCACTCGTATTAGACGAAACGCGGACAGTGCCACTCGTATTAGACGGAACGCGAACGCACTGACGCCAATGTTGCGTCACAGGAAATCAGTGGGTCTGACGAACCGACTGGAGTGTCTGAAACCCAGCAACGGATGAACATACGGGAAGACCACAATTTCCTCCGTATAGCGTTAGTGCATATCAAGGATTGTCTGCACGTTCTGTCCGTATCTGTTTGCTTCACGAAGCTTCGTTGCTCGTGGTCCGTTGCTTAGACATCCTTTGACTTTAAACCACAGACGATAGCGCCAGGAATGGGGCCAGAACGCAGACACTGGCATGATTAAAAAGCAGCGAAGAGTGTTTCCCGACAAGCCACAATTCAGTCTAATGTACCATGTTGGACATATCTTTGTAAGGTGGCACCGTGGTTAATGGCTGCTGGAAGCATGCATTATGCAGAGTCATATAGGTCCGACACTCAGACCTCTGGTAAAAGGTACCTTTGTGTTCTATTCACATTTCCGCCTCTTACGCATGGCAAGAATCGTGACCAACCAGTAGTACATCGCGGAAGAATCTGCAGGCAGGTGCCGGTGGATATCTGCAGTAGATCTGCCGATAGTCGCTGGTGTGGTCTTTCAACTGGAACTGGACAGTGCCTGTCCAAATGTGGCGCGGAATGTCTTACAGCTGCACGATTCGCAACACGTTCCACGTCTTTTCTTGGCCAGCGCATTCCCCTGATTGTTTTCACATTGATCAAGTGTAGGACATGGTCGCTCGACGCCTAGCCTGTCAGACTCCACCACCAGTTACAAAAGGTGAACTTCTGGAACGAATCGAGTCAGCATGGGATAACGTTCCGCAATGCCACATCCAGAACCTTTTCCATTCGATGCCACGCCGTACATGAGCCCCTATCGCCGCTGCTGATGGATATACAGGGTACTGAGCATTATATGTTCTACATCACTAATAGGTATGTACTTCTTGTATCTTACGTCTTGTATCCTTAATAATGACCCTTTTGAATCGCCCTTCAGTCTCTCTGATCTTTCTTGGTGTTGCATTTTCAACAGACAGCACGGCTGTGTCTGTCGTTGACATCTTTTTGTGATGAACCTGACTAAATCCGGTGCTTCTTAAAAAAAGCAGAAAGAGGTAATTGCTCTTCGGAAGCTAGTTAAATATCAAATGCAAAAAAGAGTTTTTATTTACAAATGGAAATTCTTTGAAACGTCTGCGCGCTTATTTGTGGGGCACGTGCTGCAGTTTTATTTCGAGCGGAACTTCAAAATAGATGCACTCAAATGTTAACACAAAATATCAAATCCGTCCATCAGCAAGAAAAATATCTTGAAATTAAAAAGAAAATATGAAGAAATATGAAGAAATTAACTCGTGCACCAAAAGCTCTTGAATTGAAAACAAATGCGGTCTCCTGCACGATACACTTTAATGATAAAAACTATGTACAATTAAAAAGAAAAACTCGTTGACAGAGCAACAAATGTTATTTTAAGGAAGAAAAAATAGGTTCATTTAAATACAGTTGTCAAAACATCTCACGAAATCGCTCACATCATTTCTCAAAGCAGTATTCTCAAGTGAAAGAGATGATAAAGACGAGTATTATAGCCTTCGCAAAACCTACTGGTTATCCCAAAGCCATAAAAATGTTAGATGACGTTAGGCCTTTCAAGAAATACAATCACGCAGAGGATCTGTAATGTATCCTGTGACTTTGGCAAAGAAGTAGTTTCTTGTTCCACACCGATAAACACTTTTTCTTCGCTTTGGATGAGACATACGATCAATGACGCTACCCAACTTTATGTCTGTGTGCGTTTAATCAACGAACAATTTATGTTACTATAGGGTTTCCTGATTTGTGTAACTTTGTTTTGGGTAGACGGGAGAATATTTTGCGAGCAATAAAACTATACGTAGGCTATTCGGATTTCAATCTCCGGTGGGCTGTGAAGTAAACAAGAATTGAGAACCATATACCGTTGTGCAAGACATACAGGTCTAGGCTACTTCTCAACATGGTCACACCCCAAATTAAGACACTTATCTTACGGGGTAGGAGCTTTGGTATCCCTGCATCAAACAAGTTTGCCGCCTGGCAGCTCAGACTTGAGTGGAAGCCATTTTTCAACTCCTCATTGTCTTTGAAGCGCTGCTATCCCAACCAGGTTTACATGCGGGTGAAGAGGTGATAATCGCTCAGTGCCAGGTCCGGGGTATACGGAGGGCGGTCAAACACCTCCCAACCAATCTGCTCCAGCAAAGGTTGCGTGTGCGTAACCGTGTGTTTGCCGCACATTTTCGTAGAAGAGCCTAAAGTCTGATGTTACATTGCTCTCCTACTATTCTGAATTGCCCTGCGTAATTTTCTGAGTGCTTAACAGCAGCTTTGTGCCGTTATTGTGGCTCCCGGTCCCACGAAGTCGAAGTCAGAAAACGGCTTTCGTCATTTTTGTTTCTGTGAAAACGTTTGTTTGCACTTTTGAGGCTTGGTTGTTGAGTTTGTGTGCGTTTAGTGCTTTCAGCTCTTTGCGTTTGACATTCACGAATTGAATCCACGTTTCATCTCCCGTCACGATATGGTTAAGGAATGCATCCCCAGTATTGCAGTAACGCTGCAATAATGTCAAAGTTGATTCCATTCCATGCCTTTTGCTCACATCTGTAAGCATTCTTGGCATCCATCTGGCACAGAACCTAATGGTAGCCTAGCCTTCCTGTAATGATCTCGAACAGAACAGTTCGAGAAATTTGGGGAAATCCCACGACAGCCCTGATATTTCGCTCACTTTTTGCTCAACACTTTAAACAAGTTTATCAGTCACCACGGATCGCCGACTTCGACCCCTTTCATCAGGAATGCCTGTTAGCCTCTCGCTAAATTTTCTACGCCATTCTCTCACATGTCCCTCACGGAGAAAGTCCGGACTGTACACTGTACTCTTTCTCCGATAAATTTATGCTGCACTTCTCCCTTTATCGTGAAAAAAAAAACCGGATGACAGCGCGAATTTCACAGCTGCCAGAGCATCGATTGCAGCCCACGCGTTTATTCGTTCGTACGACACTCAGAATTAATGCCAAACGGCCAATCGCGTGGCGCATGGAGAGGGCAGGCATCACGTGATGCTATGGCGCATGCTGGTTACTGTGCTTAAATCGCGCGGTTCATTGCAACGGAGTTTGAAATCCGAATTGCCATTGAAAACTGCAATTAAGAATGGAGAAAACTAGATAATAGTTATGTGGATGGTACACGGGTAATGAATGACAATTTTTGCTGGAAGATTGTCTAAAACGCGAATTTTTAAACATCACTGTCCGGTCAGAATTGCCCTCTATGCCAAAGACATAAAATCCTCTACTGTGCTTCATCCAGCGTTGAGCTATATTAACAACACAGTGCATGCATGCATGCAAACGCTCAACAGAAGAGATTACCTACACATTATGAAATTCTGCTTTATTTTAGAGTCCGTTGGCTGTGAGAGGGAAAGCAGCTTGAGAGACGATCAAACCCAAACGGTAGTGACCTGAGGCTTTTAGAAAACAAATTTAGCTACCAGACTAGTGCGCTCTTCTAAATAACATATTTTCTATGGGACTTAGCTTTAGTAGATGACATCATGAGACACCTATCGCAACTTGATTCTGCGTCCACTATATTTTTCTGTAAGGTTATTGGAGTGTTCTGAACTTAATAACATTGTTCAGCGTTTTTAATTAAATCTTATGTGACGTACATCTCTGTTTAATCGTCCTCTTGAGTTTCTATTTTCTTATATAAATTCAATTTCTTTTTCGTTAAACGTTTTCTTACTGAACGCCACATTTATCCCCTAAAGTGGTTTTATATTTTGGCAAGACGCACAGTGGATCATAGGAAAATCAGAATAACAACACTGAATGTAGTACAGTGAAGCTGTAGAAATGACGATGTGATTTACGAATAGATTGTTAAAACAGTTTATATGCAACGTTTTAAGATATACTAAGTGATCGACTTCTGATGTCTTAGAACGGAATTCTGTGCAGAGACCTAAGAGTCACGTTTTATCATTAGGCTATCCTAAGGTTCAGATATAAGTGACCAGAACTTGTCCAGATACAGGGTGATTCAGCTAAGCGTGTACAAACTTCTGGGAGGGGTAGGTTGAACAAAGACAAATCGGAATCACATGGCAATGCAGGGTCGGAAACGCCATCTTCATTGGCTAGTGTACAGAGAGGACGAGAAATGAAAGAGCAGTGCCTCAGAGAACAAAATGTTTTTTTTATACTCACAAGACATTTGCGAAATGCATTGAGGTTACAGAAGGTGTTCAAAGTTGCGACCATGAGCTGTAACATACATGGGCGTTATGTGCATTGAAGCAACCTTCCCGTGTAAAGCACACGTCGTCTGTGAACAGCACAGAAGCAGGAAATTGGAGTTCTGCCGCACTCTTCTGCAGGTACCATTGCGCAAATGCACTTCTCTGAGGTAATCATCAGGGCTGAGGACGAGAAATGAAAGAGCAGTGCCTCAGAGAACAAAATGTTTTTTTACTCACAAGACATTTGCGAAATGCATTGAGGTTACAGAAGGTGTTCAAAGTTGCGACCATGAGCTGTAACATACATGGGCGTTATGTGCATTGAAGCAACCTTCCCGTGTAAAGCACACGTCGTCTGTGAACAGCACAGAAGCAGGAAATTGGAGTTCTGCCGCACTCTTCTGCAGGTACCATTGCGCAAATGCACTTCTCTGAGGTAATCATCAGGGCTTAGTGTGTGAACGCGCTGCATATGATATGAATGCAATTGGTATTCGTGCAGAACCCTTCATTCGGTAGATTGGGACAGACCGAGCCGATGGGCAATTGCTCGTGTGCTGGCACTTGGAGTATCTACTGTATGACATAACACATTCTCTTTGATAGCAGGAGTGCGTACCCATCGTTCCCGACACCTGGCAGGCCCCTGGAAGGAACCAGTGTCGCATAACCTCTGATGCAGCTGTGCAAACACTTGGTGGTTTGGCACTCGTCTTATCGGGTACCGTTCCTGGTACAGTCGCGCGGCGGGTCGTCCGTTGCAGCGCGCTGCTCCGTATGCAAGGTACATATCAGCCATCTCCGCGTTCGCGAACTCAGCCATCCAACTACCTCTGCGGGCAGTTGACAAATGACGGTCTCCTGAAAGAACGTATGGCCGAACAACGCCATCTACCGCATGAAGATGGCGTTTCCGACCCTGCATTGCTATGTGATTCCGATTTGTCTTTGTGCAACCTACCCCTCTCAGGAGTTTGTACACGCTTAGCTGAATCACCCTGTATAAGTGATCGACTAATGATGTCTTGCAATTGAAATCTATGCGAGGACCTAAGAATCACGTTTTATCAATAGTTTATCTTAAGGTTCATATATAGTTCGTTAGCGGTTGTTTGTTATGGCGCAGCAGCTGGAGTGTTACTAGTAATTGGAAGTTCGCGGAACAGTGCGTTTTGTATGGGGAAAACGTTTGAATCGAACTGATATCCATCGTAAAGTATCGGTGGTTTACGGAGAAGAGGCAATGCCCCACCAATCAATTGGAAAATGGTGTAAGCCGCTCGAAAAATGTTCGGAATTTACAGATGAACAGGGCAGAGACAGACCATCGACTTTTGATCCCATTTCGCGTGTCCAAAAGTTCATTATGGAAAAAATCGCCCCTTTAAAATGCATAAAATATATTCGAAGATTTGGGTGTGTCACATGGTGGTGTGCACGCTGTCATTCACGGACACTTGTATTTCAGAAAAGTGTGCGCAAGATGGGTTTCGCAGTCTTTAGCAGAATAGCACAAAAATCAGCAATGAGCGTCCGGTCTTGCGTTCCTCCAACGGGACTGTGAAGAAGGCACAGATGTTTTGCAGAGCATCTTCACCGGCGATGAGACGTGGATACATCACTTTGCACCGGAAAGCAAATCAGCATCCGTGGTTTGGAAACACTCCAGCTCACCAACTGCGAAAGAGCTTAAAGTCTTACCGTCTGTCAAAAATGTGATCGAAAAGGTCTTTTTTGACTGAGAGAGAGGCCGTTGTGCCCTTATTGTATGGCAAAAGACAGTACGATAAATGCTGCAATGTACTACGAGACATTAAAAACATTAAAGAAAGCAGTTAGAGATCGAAGACTAGATAAATTGTCAAAAGGAATCCTTTTGTTGCACAACTTAACTGCACATAAAGCTGCCGCCGCGCAGGAATTTATTTGCATTTTCAACCGGAAAGTATGGCCGCGTTCTCCATACAGTCGTGTTTAGCACCCTGCAATTATCTGTTGCTCACAAAAGTGTAAAATCACCTTGGTCGCAAATGAAGGCAAGGAAGCTGTGTCTCCGTGAACTCGGAACGAACTTTTACTTTCTCGTTACTGAAAAACTAGATTTCTCGTTCCGTTAACACTTTAACGACCGTAATGCCCAAAAACGCCCGTACATACAAACCAGCATAGCCGCCCGAAACGCCTGTCTAGAGTGAGTTAGATTGTTTACCCTTAACTGTTCAACAAATTTCCACGCCCTATGAGGGGTCATCAGGATTCATCCTCAGTCACTATTGTTGTTACTAAACAAAGAAGTGAGCGAGCAGACAGTTTCGGGCGTTACGGTATTTAGCGTGATAAAAGATTTTAGGGTCATCGTCATTGAATGGTTAAGTGTTTAATAAAACTTGACAGTTACGTGAGAAAATAAAGGAGAGGTATATGTTCGATAAATCATAATTTTTTTGGTTTAACAATTGTCATGCAAAACATGTGAAACTTAATTTTTGATAGGCCTACGTACTTAGCATTTCAGGAGTTTAGATGTACACTGAAGAGCAATTGAATTAGAGACAGCTGGCGTTATGCAAATGTGGCGTTGTGGGCGGCCCTGTAAACGGAAACGACATGACGTATGCAGCTATCCGACAATATAAGGAATGATGCAACGGGAATCAGTAAGAGTCGGACGCAGTATTTGTAAGATGAAGCATCTAAGCACATTTGATTGTGGGAAAATTTTCGGGGCCCGACGAATGGGTCACTCCGTTTGGAAGTCGTGCAAGCACTGGGTTTTTCACGAGCCACTGTATCACGGGTGCACCGTGAGTACATTGAATCCGGTAAAACCATCCCTGGAAGGGCCAACTGCCGTGAACAACAGCGTGTGGATCAGCGGGGTCATCGTCGGCTAGCTCGCATTGTAAAAGCGGATATACGGACCACAGTGCAAGAAATCACTCGGCAATTTAACGCTGGTGCACAAAAAGGTGTAAGCAGCCACACCATCCAGAACCATCGTCCCACGAGGGAACCGCTGCTGACCGCTCATCACAGGGTGCAAAGATTAGCATGGGCGCGGGAACATCGCCACTGGACCCTAGACATGTGGGGAAAATGTTGCCTGGACTGATAAGTCGAGATTCACGTTGATACATGCGGATGGCAGGGTACGAGTACGGCGCAAACCACATGAAGCGATGGATCCTTCTTCCCAACAGAGTACTCTTCAAGCTGGTGGGGCTGGAATTCTCGTCTGGGGACTGTTTACGTAGACTGTAATGTGACCCCTGGTAAGTGTGACATCGTCTCTCACAGGTCAACGTTACGGGGATATCCTGGACGACCATTTGCTCCCGTTTGTGCGTCTTGAACATCCCACTGGGGACCTCATCCTGCAACAAAACAATGCACCGTGCTATCGCTCCCGAATTGTATCCGAATGGTTAACACTCCACCGACGTGACCTCGCTTCCTTGGCCAGCTAGGCCACCTGACCTCAATCCCAACGAGAACATCTGGGATGCCATCGAGAGAGATGTTCGAGTCTCTGATCCCCTCCATCAAATCTTCGTGAACTGTGGTAGCTTGTTCAGGGGTCGTGGATCCGTATGGCTTCCCAACGCTTCCGGTGTCTTGTCGAGTCCATGCCGAGACGAATCGCCGCCTTCATCAGGCGAAAGTTGGTGCTACACGTTACTAGGCAGGTATCTCTAATTCAATTGTTCTTCAGTGTATCTTCTGTAAAGTTTTCTAAGAGCATTTGTCTAAGAAGTGAGTTAAGCTCGTTTAATTACCATAAACTTAAAATACAGTAAACAGCTAGTTTAAAAGCTGGATTTGTTCTTCTTGGAAATAAAGTTTCTCAGTATGAACCCTCCCAATTTCCACTAGTGGAAAGTCATTCAAAAACTGAATCAATTGAGCTTTCACACTACGAAACATACCAAAACCTAATTTCCAATTTAAAATTCTTTATCGAAACCAGTTTTCCAAACTTTCAGAATAAAAAATAAGGCTTTCCACAAGCCATTTTTCAATTTTTATGTTGGAAATCGGTCTCTGCTGATGTACAGACTGAAATTTTAAATATTCATAACAACACTGCATTTCACATAAATTTGAGGAGATGCATGGAAATCCAGCCAGCCAATAATTTTTCAACTTTTTAAAATATATTCGCTCTTGTTAGTTTTCTATATTACGAGACGTGTCCCTAAAATGTTTTTGAACATTCGTATTTACTTACATGTGCGAGCAAAATTTTCAATTATGTTCTTATATTAAAACTATGCACCGCTTTGTACTCATTGTCAGTGACACACATCTCACAGACCTGAATCTTCTTGCTTCTTGAACAACAGATCCATATACTGACGAACTCGTAAATATTAGTAAGATGAAAAAAAAATACTTTACTCCCCGATTTAATGTAGTACACACTCGAGTCACATTATTGTTACCACCTCCTACTTTTGACGTCAACAGAGCGTAGCCAATGAAAGAAGACACGTGTCGTGAGCTGGCTTGAAGGGTATATAAGATGCTCTGTAGACATTTTGAAAACATACCACTCGTTGATGTCATGGATAAAAGGAGCAATTTATCAGATTTGCAAAAAGGTATGATCATCGGCTTTGGTTCGAAGGGTGGCAGTATTTCTGAAACAGCCCAGTCTGTGAACTGCTTGCGTGTTCCTGTGATTAAAGTGTATCCTGATTGGAGAAATCGCGCCATTGCGAATAAGCGACGTTAAAACTGCGGAGCACCACGTGCCATTTATGTGAGAGGTGAACGTCGTCTTCGAAGGTGTGTGAAGTCCGATCGATACGTTAAAGTGGAGTAACTCACTGGCCGAATGAACCAGGAGGTTACAAAAAGTGTGTCTATAACGATAGCTCATCGAACCCTGCTGAGTATGGAGCTACGATGCAGACGGATAGTCATTGTACCTATGCCAACGGCGGTGTATCGGCAGAAAAGGCTCACACTTGCGCAGCAGTATCGGAATTAGACCTCCACTGATTGGGAACGGATTGCTTTCTGCGATGAGTCACGTTTTCTGCTTCATCGAACTGATGAACGTTGGCGTATAAGACGAGAAGCATCGGAGAACACACATTCTTCAACCATTTCTGGAAGAACACAAGCTGGAGGGGGCAGCGTTATGTTCTGGGGAATATTTTTGTGGGATTCTCTGGGTCCACTCATACCTGTGGAAGGCACTATGGACCGAATTCGTTATGAAACCATCCTTGCAAGCCACGTACACCCATACATGCTGATTGTCTTTCATGGGACGAATAGGCTCTTCCAGGATGTCAATGCGACGTGTCACCCAGCTAGAAATGTACGTGAGTGGTTCGAAGAGCACGATAAACTTTTCAAATTACTCCCTTAGCCCCCTAATTCCCCAGACGTAAACCCAATTGAGCATCTGTGGGACCACCTCGAACGTGGTGTTCGCTCTATGGATCCTTCATCGCCCATACTCCAGCAGCTGTCAGATGCACTGCAGTCCGCATGGCTCCAGATACTTGCGAACACCTTCCAGCACATTATTGAGTCACTCCCAGCACGTCTAGCTGCTGTTGGTACTATACACGGCAGTTACTCTGGATATTAGCAGGTGGTCACAATAAAGTTACTCGACCGTGTGTTTACTAATGTGGTTATTATTAATAAAACATAATTGCACAGTTACGGATTATGTTACAATTCTACCCCACATCATGTTTTTTATAAATAAAGTTTTATTTCTGGAATGAGTATTGCTGAAACATGCAATAATTTTTTCTCAATAGGAATACGTGTATTTAATAAATATGGTTTTGCTTGTTTTGATTATTTAAATAATTTCCCTGCATTACTGATATTTTATCTAAAATATGCAACAGTAATAGCCAAAGATTTCGAGAATCCCACTCAGAGATAAGAGGAATATTACGCTAAAAATGAAATAGGCCTAATACATTTTTATTTACGTATAAAAATAAACTATAAAAAGGAAAGATAAGATATGGGGTTTCAGTTTGGAGTGCCATGTTCTAGATTCTAAGATTAAGTAGAGGCCACACCAGAAATTAATTTTGGTCATCCCCTGCTTTATCTATATGCTGCATGGACGGCGCTGTTTAAAGCTGTTTGCCAAGTTGAGTCCTACAGCGATTCGCATATTTGACAATGCCATGTCAAGACATGTCTATGCACAAATATGTTCACATTTTGGTAACTTAGCTCTCGGGATCAGGAACGTGATAATTTCTAAGTAAATATCAATCACTTATGATCACTGCTATCCCACTAAAACATCAGTTTTCCATTTAAAAAAGCATCTAGTTCAGAATTTTGATATGAAACCCCGTGGAGAAAAAACTTCGTCCTGTTGCTATATTCTTTTCTAAAAAAATCAACGTTTTCTATAAATTCGCAATTAATTATCAACAACGGGCAGTTACCAATGCATCTCTTTCCAGTAATGGTTTGATGTCACCGTCAATTGTTTAATAAAGTAATTTACGCAACAACATCGGTAGATGTTAGAAAATACAATTACAACAGCTTATAAGTTTCATTAATTTCAGTTCAGCCTTTTGTAAGACTCACAGCTGGAAATATTGATAATGATTGAGCTTTTACGAGTATAAGTCGCCGACTAATATGATTTAATAAACAGGACTTTTCTACTTCCATGCATAATACGTCATTCGGAATTTTTACTTGACAAAATATTTTCAGCACATTCGCTGAGTTTTTCTGAATCACTAGAGTTTCTAATTCATTTTAGAAGGTAAAGTTATCTGTAAATATGTAACCTTGGTTCACTTTGTGCACTTCTGTGTTATCTTTTATGAAACCAGCTGTGAATTATTACTTGTATGTTTACAAGGGAAGGAACATGGGTCTCAACAAAGGGGACAAAAGAAGTAGGGAATCTGACTTTCATAGCACATTGTTGCATTGTTTAATTCCTTTAAACGATTACTGCGGCTTTCGGAAAACAGAATATCAGATTAAGCGCTATGGACCCAAGAGTATTAGAGGGAGAGAAAGAGAGAGAGAGAGAGAGAAAAAAAAATAGAAAAAGAGAGAATTCGTTTACTTTATGTACCAAAGCTTTTTTTTTTATCTAAGGCCTGCTCACAGCACATTTCATACCAAAAACCAGCTTAACATGTAGCCGAAAGCCTAAAAATTGCCTACGAAGCAATTCATTTGGCAATTCGCTTCAAGAATGCAGTCATTTTTGAAGCAAATTGCTAAATGAATGCAGTTCTCAAAAATGTGATTGATGTTAAAACTGAATATTCCATATGCAGCGTTTAAAAAAACGTTTGAAAGAAAGAAAATAAAAAATAAATTTTATTTTCTTTCTTGTTTTCCAAGTGCTAAGAGAAATCTAATGATGTTGAAGAAGCACGTTTGCATTATTCTAAGAAAGCTGGATTTATGAATGCATCATATAGCAGTTTAGTACTGCTCGAAATGTTTGAGGATGCTTTTAAAGAACTTGGAAAGAAAGACATCAAACCGTTTATGGAGAAGGAAGCGCAGAATTAAGGAAACATAATTGTACATAAACTTTGACGTGATTATGCACGACTATGTTTCCGTTAATTTTGTGCTTCCGACATCCAAGCTGCAGAAAAATAACATGAGAGTGTTCAGCTGGTATTCTTGGGAGTTTCAAACCGCACGAATTTTACAGCGAAAATGAGATATGTCTTTACATTAGAGAACTACCTGACTACAACAGTACGATATTTAAAAGCGATTTGAGAAAAAGTCGGATACAAAACGTAAAAGTCGCTCGGCAGTTTTTCAGTAATATTAAAAGGTCTGTCAAAATGATATCACTCAGCCTCGAAAATCAAAAACCAAAATGCAATAAAGATATTTGAAAGGTTCCAGTACACTACGAACGCTCAAATAGTAAATGGATGGCCAGCAAAATATTTACTGAATACCTTTTGAAATGGAATAAGGCATTACGAAGAATAAGTTTGCTACTGCTACACAATTCTTCAGTTCATCGGAAAGTTCATTCAATGAGCATAGAACGGTATAACATTGTGGGAACAGTTGACTCAGGCGACGGATCGGAATCAAAATTAGTTAAAATGTTCTTTTTTTGTTGGACGAGATCCAAATGATTTCCATTGCCCTAAAAACCTGACAAACACTTGCATTTCTAACTGCTTGCGTAACGCAGGATTTTATAAACAAAAATACCCTTTCATAAGGGAGACATATGAAAACCAAACGAACAAGTGTATTTGATCAGATATTGTCGAACTGTATTAATGTTAGAAAGGCACACACAGTCCACGTTCGACGATCAAAAATCAGTAAGAAGACCAAAGTTGCAGAGCAAAAACCTCAAAGATTTTGAAAACTCTACTTCAAAACAAGCACGTCAAACTCTCCTAGGTTTGAATAAACATGCGGCTTTCAAAATTCCTATGAATAGTTTTTCGCACTCGAACGTGAAGCGTGTTAGGTTGTAACACACACCGGCCACTAAATTTGAAATCTTTATGCTGATGTAAGCAAACGTCACTCATGAGGCGTATATGCAAAATACGTGGTCACGTGCGTCACTACGTGGTCTAAGCAACTATTTAAGACTGCAGGTCATTGGCAATCGTCAGTAGTATTGATCCTAACAGGAAAAATAAAGGTTTAGATAAAGTGCTTATTGTGGCTGCTAGTCTGGCTGGAACGAAAAGTTTGAAAACAGCAGAGCTGACTGGTTTCTCGAAACGTGAGATATCCAGGGCCTTTAATAAGTGGAAGAGTAATTAAAAAGGCCATTATCTAGTCTAAGTGGCGTAACTGTGATGCGACGACACGGTCGCCGTCCTTAAGGCTTGTACCAAAGAAAAGGACAACCAGCCTGCGACATTTGACCGAAGCATTCAATGAAGGCCGACACATATCTCAGCAAACTATGAGTACGGAACTGAATAGGGTGGGAACTGGTACTCGCAGGCCTATACGGAAACCTCATGTAGACCGACGAATCGCAGTATATCTTGTTCTGTACCCAGCGAGTTGGGCAGGAGCCGCATGACGCAACGTATCCAGCTTGCGTTGTACGCACAACTCAAGATTTGGGGTGTGATGTCAGGATGTGGAGCACGTTTTGTTGGTAAGGAGCAGCTTTCTTGGTTTTGCTGGAAGGGAAAATATCTTACAAAGAGTATCTGAATGTTGTGGCCAATCAAGTCCATACTGCAATGTTGTTGTTTTTAAGCAGGTGACGAATGTTTCCTGGACATCCATCGCGCGAGGTGGGTTCAGCAATGGTTTTCCGAACATGATAGCGACTTCCATCATCTTTCTGGCTACCATAAAGCCCGAATTTGAAGCCCATTGAAAATGTATGGACCACGTTAGAAAAACATATACGTGAACAGAGTTCACTTCCGTCAAGTTTGAGCCACTTAAATAAATGCCTGGTGAAAGCCTGGTATGCTCTAGACATACATGCCCTCCAGTACCTTGTTGAACCTATTCCAAACCGCATGCGTGCTGTAATTTAGGTTTAAGGTAGTCCATCCCGGTATTGAATAAAATGTTTTAATTTAGTAGTCGGTATATGTAGTTTTTTTTTCTTTTTCTATTGTTTCAGAGTTTAGTGTCAACAACGTGCAATTACGGTTGTTATTAGCAGTCCCCCTCTGCCCCTAACTTAGAGCTCTTGATTCCACAAATTGCCACCAATCTCATAAAGCAAATTTAACACCCATGCTCTATCTTAGACGTGAATCAGGCCGTACCTGAGACGATGAGTGAGAAACCCTCGCTTCTGACCATCCGGCCAAATTCTTACTAAAGCCTCTAATCAACAATCGTCAATGGATAATGTTTTCGATTTATTTAATTTCTACAGTTCTGTAATTCTGCTAAATGTGTTTAAACAATAAACATAAATATATTTCTTACTACATGCAAAAAGATAATGAGAGATATATTGATGCGAGGTCTTGCGATGCGCAGTTAATTACCTCTCCTACACAAATATCAACCAAGCTTTCTCATTGTGATGCATCGTGTCCCCACTGAAGACGATCTGAGGACCTATAGATAGGAGTATAACTATACCACCGCAATTGAAGCTTCTTGCGAACCAGCATGATTAAATGATCAAAATGATCATATGTAGAGGATTTTAGGAAGAGAGTGTCTGACCCCAGGTCTTAGACAACTCTTAGAACTAGGAAGCTAGGAGATTTGGGCTAGAATGTCCGATGGGAGAGTGACACGGAAGCGAAGTAGAAAGGGGAGGAAGACGCCCTTATTTATTACCGGGAAGCCAGTACCCGTGGTCCGACGGCTTAAAGTGCCCATCCGACGCACGGCGGATATTTAGTGGATCGAGCGTTCGTACCTGCCTGGGATCGTACCTGAGGTCCTTTCCGTGGTAGTCACGAAAGGTGCACACTAAGCCACTCGCAACCAGCATTATTAGTTATACTCACTCTCTAAATAAACGATTTTACAATTAAACATTTGGCCGTTAGTTTCTTGCAGCTGCAGTGCACCAGGCCGGAACTGTAAAGAACAGTCCTAAACTGCTTGTATTTACTAATCTGCCATTGCCAAATTCTGCTATCAGATTTCCTATAAAATATCATAAAAACGAAATTGCCACCCTGTTAATATTTCCTACACATAAACAGCTTTAACAGTAGTAAAGTCTTTTGACGTAGAACTATGTCTTATGGTACAATACAGATTAGCGGTGGACACGACATAATTTTGTGGCCGATTTCAACTCGGAATAACTCCAGGGTTTTAGAGGGCGTGACAGCAGCGCTAGTATTGTTTGATACAGCGCAGATAACATTTAGTGACAATTATAAGTGATGGGGCCAGAGGATCAATAACAGTTCGTGATAGCGCGCCGAAATGGATGGTCATTTTTGTGCTCTACGCCACGAGTGTACTTTTGTTTTCGTTGTCAGTACTTCTGAACAAAAGTTGATTGAACATTGATTTCGTTATGCAAGTAATGTTGGCTTGTTACACGCGCAAGTTTGCAGAGATGTTCAGTGACATCGACGAGTTACGTTTGTGAAACCTGCTGATCATTCTTACCGGATATTTCAATATAGACATCAGCAAATTGGACAACCATTGGTTTCTCGAGTTCATGCGCTTAGAGTTCCAGATGAACCTGGCGACTGATCCGGCTCAACACACAACGCGGGAAAGCGCGACTATCGATGCGATATTCACACGCGGCATACAGCTGTGGCCTATCATCATATCAATCATTGTATCTCTTACTTCTCGTATCATCGATTACTGTTTGCTATAACTCACTGTCTATCGATTTCAAGCTCAGCAACATCGACTTCAGGCACAACAGCAACTGCAGATAATAACATAAGCATTGCGGATAGAGATTCTAACCACGATTCCAACCTACACATGTACCTACACCACCTACGAAATAAATAAACAACATTCCTACCTACACCACCTAAGAAATAAATAAACAGCATTCCAACCTATACCACATAAAATAAATAAACAACATTACCAACACTCACTGTCTATTTTATTCATGATCTTATCATAGACACAATACAGGGCATACATAGTTCTACGTTTAAACACAGCAGGCGAATCCACTTCGGCTCCATTGGATTTTTAATCAGGAATGTGTTTTGGTTTCACAAAACACAGAGATGATTTCATTGTTCATTGAAGGTGATCAACATGATTTCGGAGTTACACTATTACATGCCTAGCTAATTACGATCCAAATTCAAATATCGACTTGTAGGTAAACGTAATTTTGCACGTATAAAAGAAGATTTCTGACGTACATTTGTCTCTAAAATGCTTGTGACGTTTGCTAATTTTTTAACCTTCCATTTTCGATTTATGTTTCTTAAGTAAATTTTAGTTACCTCTCTTTCGTTAGGCTTTTTGTCAGAACGTCACGTGTGAACTCCCACTAATTTGTTCTTTAGGTCTACAGCGGCAACCATTGAAGTCCAGATAATTTGAATAAAGATGAGACCTTGAAGCAGGAAGGATCTGGTCTATTTATAATTTTTACCAAAATGTAATGCTTAGCAACTAAATGAAACGTGCTGCTATTGTGTGAATCGCTTTCGATATTTACAAGCACACTGTTGTGATAGTGTTATTCAACTGTGCTACGTTTGTTAAAAGCTTACTGTTGTAAAATCTACTTGAAAATATATGTGGTATTCACGTTACTAAATTTATGCAGTGCAACTATAAAAGGAATGGTGATGATGTAAAAATATTGAAGACAGGGAAAATGGAAAAAAATCCAAAATGGGATGTGGAACGCCATTTTTTCCCTGTAGGAAGAAAAATGACTTCAGGTCAGCCAAATTGTGTGCCCAGGGTCCAACGGAGAGGAGAAGGGGGAATGAAATTATTTCCATGTGGATTCCACGCTGAGGCAGGAGTTTACAGAACATGGGGATGTCTTCCTAGCGCAGAAAGTTTCAAGCAGCTAGAGACAGCCGAGGAGGGAAGAGAGATTTACCACATGGCCTCTTGCTTCGAAGATGTGCACGTACGGGAATGGCTGTGCGCGGTCTGGGCTGCAGAGAGTTTAAGCGTGAAAAAGTTGTAACGAACTTTTAGGACGCTTTTTCGTTTTGCTCGAATAGGAAGAGGACAGTCGTTTTGTAGTCGTCGCTCGAGATGTACGTACGCTAATCGGCTGCGGCTGACTAGAGAGTTAATTAGGTGCCTACCTGCGGGTTAAGGCCACTATAGTATATATATTGCATTACCTGTGGGTAATTGTGTAATAATACTAAATGCCAGACTGCGGTCTGCCAAGGAAATCCTCCACCTGAGAAATCTAGCCACCTGTGAAGAGCATATAATTGCTATGTATAAATAACTTCTTGATGCTATGTGCACATGTATCATGCAAAGACAGAACTGCGAATAAACTATGATCGTGCTGTAATGTCGACTTGCTTAAGTTCAAGAATCGTTTTCATCGTATGACATGTATATTAATCAGACTCATCACAAAGCTGTAAATAAAGGACTATCTAATGTATTACTGCTCAGCTCTGTACTCTACAAGTCATCTTTTCCTTCACCATGCCTCTGAGGAGCAACACAACAGAGCAAGTTGACCTGGACAGTGATATCCTGGTCTGGTGGCAGCGAATTACCATAAGCAAGTATATTAAAAATATGTATAAGCATAACACCCCTAACGCGAATATGACAGGAATAATCGTGTTTTCCCCAGAATTTGACTGTACATAAATGATTTTGATACTTTTTCTAAGCATGAACCCTAGAAAACTCTGCATAACAATTCTACTGAAAACACGTCTGGCTAACATTTTTCCCGAAACTATCGAAACTCAGGCTGAGGAAATGAATTGGTAACTTCTTGGTAATCAGACAGTAAACATACAGAAAGATTTAAACTATTTTACAATATGTAGTTACAATGTAGTGTATGAACAAAGGTTATTTACACGTTTCCCTACAAAATACTGTATAATAACCAATCATGTTAAACTAGGCAGCAAAAAGTGGGAGCGTTTAAGCTTTAACGGAAATGATGCATGTGAGTCAATCTGGAGAATTGTACGTTTTCACTTGCCAAAGACAACAGAAAGGCTACGGTTTATTTGAAAGTCCCGATAGAAATAACTCTACGAAAAGAAAATAACAGCTGTAACGTTTTAAAGAATATGTTAGTAATTTTACTCTTATCAAAAGGTCACTGAATTCTAAACACTAGCTCTTGAATGATATTACTGGTAACCATAATTCATAATGAATATTGGAATTGTTAATCCAAGAAATGGCGCTTACTAAATACAAAAGTCCTTTACAAAAAATAGCTGAAACAAAATACAAAATGTTTACAAAAAAAAGAGAGCTAAAGTACATTCGTAGAATCATAATTTCGTGTTAATATACAGTTGTGGCAAAAATTGTGGAAACCTTTTGAAATAGTGTATTTTTGAGGATTGAGGGCTCATAACACCACTTTTTTTAGAGTAATACCAAATTATATATCAATGAAAAGATAATGTCATCAAGAATGTAATGAAATAACTTGTATGAAGGATTTTGTATTAGAACAGCAGTTATAAAGAAGAAAAGTGAAACACAGAAAACATGAGATATACAAAAATTATCACCATGTCAGTTAATACTTAGTTGGGTAACCTTTAGCGTTAATTACGGCCTTACAACCCCTTCCCATGCAGTGAACCAAGTTTTTTAGTTCTGCAGCTGTTATAATGTAAAACCAAGATTGAATTATTGCTTCTATCCATTGGGTTTTATTGCTGAGTTGCTTCTGACTAACAAGTTTCTTTAGTCGGCTCCATAAATTTTCGATGGGGTTAAGGTAATTCCAGCAGTGGAATATGATTATCTTGAAACCACATTTTGCACACAGCAGCAACATGACATGGAGATGCCTCCTGTTGAAATATAAATGCTTCATTACCTTGGAAAAGATCACGTGCGGAAGGCTTCAGTTTGTGCTCAAGTATTTCATTAATGTATTTTTGGCCATTTATATTTCCATTAATCACGTAAATTTTGCCTACACCTTTTGATGTCATACAACCCCAGATCATAACACTAATTGGGTGCTTCACGGTACATGTAATGCAATCATGATGCAAATCTTCTCCGATTCTTCTCCTTACGTATTTTATGCCATCACTACCGAACAGGAAGATTTTGATCTCATCACTCCAAATAACACTGTCCCATTGTTCCGTTGTCCAGTTAACATGAGCTTTAGCCCAGTTTAATCTTTTCAACCTTTGTTTGAGAGATAAAAATGGCTTTTTCCGTGGAATTCTTGCTTTTAGACCAAATTCCTGCAGTCTGCGCCGAACAGTCCTTGCACCCAATTTCACATTTCATCTTGTATACACCCAGATGATTTTCTTCTGTCACATAGGCACATCTGTCTGTTAATGTTTCCATCATCACTTGCTGTTTTGCACCTTTTCCTGCCTTTACCAGTCTGGTTTTGTAGTGACTGAGTCTCCTTATACCTGTTCAAAAATTTAGAAATGCCACCTGTGGATATGTTTCCACCAATTTTCTTCTAATTTCTTCATAACTGAAGCCTTGTTCACGTAATAGTACTATTTTACATCGCTTTCTGGGTGACCAGTCAACTCTTTGCGCCATTTCTTTAATTTTATTACGTTTTACAACCTCACTAAATGAAAGAACACAAACAAAAAAAAACCCAACCAACTTAATAGCAATCACATAACACACTGACAAATGTCCTCCTCTCAGCTACACTACATGACATCAATATCTGAATTCTACTGTGACCTCATTGGCTCATTGTCAAAACAATATGACACCTGAATGGCTCTCTAAACACCCATGCTCATTGGCTACATTCAAATGAAGGAAAGCCACTTCATATCAACCTAAGCAAGTTATGCTTCCTTTTTCTGGTGTTTTCGCTACAACGTTTCGCAGAATGCATATAATTGAACAACCTTTGTTGCGTTACATTTCTGATGAACTTATCTTTCCATTGATATATAATTTTATGGTATTACTCCAAAACAAATTGGTCTTATGAGCCATCAAACCTCACAAACATACTTTTACCAAAAGGTTTCCACAATTTTGGCCACTACCGTAAGCACATACACTATATTGATAAAAGTCACCTGACACCCGTTCAAGAGAAAATGAACGGAACCGCTGCGTTGTTAAGATGCACGGTACAGCTGCAAATGGTATAAAGACAAGCTTGAAGCTGCCCGCCATCATGTCGCCCTGTGAGTTTGAGTGAAAATGTTGCGACAGGAGAGAACTGAATTTGAGAAAGGAAAGATTGTTGGGTATTATATTAGTGGGTTGTAAATAAGAGAAACCGAGAGGCGTTTAAATATACCCAAGTCAACTGTTTTGGTTGTACTGAATAAGTGGAAGACCCATGGTGTCCCTGAAGCAGCCAAAGGTACCAGTAGACCAAAGAAAATCAGTGATAGAGGAATTCGAAGCCTCAGGAGAGTCGTTACACCTAATTGACGGTGTACTGCACAACACATCAGTGTACAGGTGAGTAAAAATTCTGGAACATCGGTATGTAAAAAAAAAAAATTCTGGAACATCGGTATGTTACATCTGATGAAGGTGTCAATGTGACACCGAAAGTGCTCATGTGTTTTTAAACTGTATATAGATTTCATTTTTTAGCTGATTAAATATAATCGTGCAACAAGACGGATTTCTTTTAATACTGATCGGTATGTACACGTACCATTCGCAGAGAAATTCATTCCATGGGTTACCGTTATTGTGCGGCTGTTCATAAGTTTTCCATCTCCCATCGGAATACTACTCGTCCTTTAGCATGGTGTAAAGAACATTTATCGTGGACCGTAGAACAATTGAAACGGGTCCTACGGACTGATGAATCCATATACATGATCCATCAGTCTGATTGCCGTGTGTGGGTGTGGAAGCAGCCGGAGGAATGCTATTTACCGGTCAAGTTTGGAGCTGGCAGTGTATTCGTGTGGGGGTGTTTTTCGTGGTATGGTTCCAGCCCGTTGGTTATCGTGGACAAACCTGTTAACCAGAAGGTCTACCTCGATATTCTGGACAATTACTCCCTACCAACACTGTGGCAATACTATGAAACCTAGCCTTGTTGGTAGCGGCAGGATGACGCACCGAGCTATTATTGTCATATTTATTTTCAGGTTTCCTGAAGAAAGTCTCTATAATGTGTGAACTGGGCAGCACAGAGCCCTGATCTTAATCCCATTGAGCACCTATGGGATGAATAAGAGCGCCACATACGATGTTTGGAACCAAGGTCTACTACTAAGCAACAGTTAGCGGCAGCATTATGTACTGAATGGAAGCGCATACCTATCGCTGTGTTCCAAAACCTTGTCGAAAGCATGTCTCGAAGGGTCAGTGTATGCATTAAGGCCAAAGGTGGACCGACGCCGTACTAATGTATGTCAATAACTGCTATGTTGTGTTTCTCTTCTGGGTGTTCGGTGAATTTTGTCAGTATAGTATATCTCTGCCCACCTCTGTGGTGCAGTGCTCTTGACGCTGGCTTTTCACCGTTCACCCAAGATGGGTCTGGATGCTGATCCCGGTGAGGAACAAATGTTTGTCTTACAGTACTGGCTCTTTCTCTTCCATAGAACTAGGGGCCCTAAATTTGGGAAGAACGACTGCTTATAGACTATTGAGTTGTTCACGGGGATTGTTAGACCTAAAAAAAAACCGCACAAACAAGAGCATACTTCCGCTTGGGCACTTTTTCAATAAAATTCGTATTTTTTTTTTAATTTCAAGGTTTAACATATATTTTGAGCAATTCTAAGGATTATAAGTAGTCACCCGTTTATAATGTAGAGCCACAGATTACGAAGGAAGGGGAAGAACCAGCGCCGAAAAACAAACACACATTCATGCCTCACCCGGGACTCGAATCGGCGACGAACTGTCAGAAGACAGTGCCATATACAAATTGGAAGCAAATTTCCCCGAAGATAAAATTTTTCATAATTACATGGTAACCATTGTAATGCTATTATATTTATACCATTACCTTCAGAAAACTTGAAAATATTTTTTCTATCGTCTATAATCTGAGGATTATGAGTAGTCGTTCCGTAAGGAATATAGTTCTCGCTCACGGACGATGAAAACTTTCAGGTTTCCTGAAGAAAGGGGTTCAATGGAATGCAGTTAAAATATGACAATAATAGCATTACAATGCCTAACATGTAATCATGAAGAATTATTTCTTCGGGAAAATTCGTTTCTCACTTGTATATGACGAAATTTCATCACTGGAACTTGTGGCCTACATCTGCCCCTGGATGTGATAAAAGGTCGTGTGATGCTACGATGGGGCAGAAATAGCTTCGACTAGCTCAAATCTGAAGGTTCTCAGATATCTACGTTCAGTTGCTTGGAATTTCCTTGTCCTGAGTAGTATTATGACTAGGGCGCGGATTTCTAGGACATGTCATATTTTATCCTAGAAAGTCATATTTTGATGTTTTGAAAATGTTAGGTCATATTTTTGACTAATTTCGTAATAAACGGAATATTTGGTCATATTTTAACCAATCCTTGGCTATGAGAATGCGAAATGACGTCATAAGGACTCCACGACTCGTAACCGAAGCATTTCGAACGGCCTGACTTTCCCGTGGTAAAATTTTCCGCTATATTGTTTTACTTAGCCTCGTTTGGATTATTATTATTGGCATCTTTCCAACCACTGAAACAATCCTAACGCGGTGGTTTCTTCGCGAGTACTTATGAACCATGGCTTAATTCTCTTTTATTTTTGGTTTACTGTACCCAAGCTAAAAGTAAAACTCCCGCCTCAACTTCAGTTTGATCCCAACATGTCTAAAAGCGGGTGTTCACTGAGCGTGAAATTATGGTGTTTTGTTCAAGAGTTTGGGAAGCGAATTTTCAGTAGCGATGGTGATATTTTCTTTTGTAAATTGTGTGGTCAGGGTATCGGATCAAAAGCGCTTTAATAATCAACAGCACTGTGCTACCGCGAAACATCAGAGGTGTTTAGCAAGATGTTCCTCCGCTGAGAACAGCTAGCGTCTCCTTTTCGAGACATCTTCTTCAACTGCAGATTCATCAAATACACTGTCAGAATTATTGTAAGGACCTTGGTAAAATGATATTTACTTCGAATATTCTCTTAAGGAAATTAAGTAGTGGCTGCGACAGAGATTTTTTGGAGAAGTACACCAGTCATCAGATTCCAATTGAATCAACTCTTAGGAGAAACTATATCTCCGCCTGCTACGAAGATGGTTTAGGTAAGACTAGATCTGCTGTTGTCAACAGTAAGATATGGGTTTCAATGAATCCCGGTAAACTACCCCACCGGAAAATTCCCCCACCTTTGTCAGTCAGGGACCGTGCACAAATGAATTTTACTTAAAATACGACTCAAAAAGGTGGGGGAATTTACTGGTGGGGAATTTACCGATGGGGGAGTTTTCCTACTTGTAAATTCCCCCACGCTTTTCAGTCAGGGACCGCGCACAAATTGAATTTTACTCAAAATAAATTGTGTCTTTTTCTTTCTTTTTAGTACTAGGATTGGGAGGGCTATGTCAGGCCTAACGGCCTTTTCCCTCCTCCTCCTGGTTGCTACATTTTTTGTAATTGATTGTATTGTTTGTATTTTAAACTTTAACATGTGGCAACTGAAAAATGAATAAATGAAAAAAAGAAAAAAAAAGGTGGGAGTATTTACCGGTGGGGGTATTTTCCGGTGTGGCAGTTTTCCGATGTGTGGCAGTTTTCTAAGTTGCAAGATGTGTGGCAGTTTTCTAAGTTGCAAGATATGTGGCAGTTTTCTAAGTTGCTGAAAGATGTGTGGCAGTCTTCCGGAAACCGTTGTGGTTCTATTTAATATGTAATCGATTTGTAACTTTTGGTCAGTCGTCGTGCGAACTACACCAGAAATTCACGTTCAGTTAAAAAAGGCATACAGGCAATTTCTCGGAAGGAACGCACCTTCTTCAGTTAGCTGGGCCCAGTGTTTCTTTCAGGACTTTTTGGTCGGGGGGGGGGGGGATGGAACCTTGAGGGCAAATGGAACCTTGCAATTTGATATATATATATATATACTCAAGTGCCAGAAAAACTGGTACACCAGCCCAATACTTGGTAGGTCCCCCACGGCAGTAAAGGAAAACTGTTTGATCAAAGCATCCTTCCAGTGCTTACGTATGGTGCAGAGACGTGGACCTTAACTAAAAGAGACATACAAAGGCTGCAGACAACTCAAAGCAGCATGGAGAGGTGCATGCTTGGTGTAACCAGAAATACGACGGGGCATGGACTCCACTAGCTTCTGGAAATATGCTGTAGGCAATGCATACCATACTTCCTGCAAAAGGTTCCACACTTTGGATGTATTCCGAAGTTTTGGATTCCTGTGTTCAATAGCGTGTTGCATGGCATCCCAAATGTGTTCTGTCACGTTCAGTTCTGGGGACTTGGGTGGGAATGGCAGCACCACAAACTCAGATGAATGCTCCTCTAACCACAATGTTACGCCCAACACTTGTGTGGAGGTGCATTGTACTGTTGGAACAGGCCCAACCGATCAGCATGCATGTAGGACATGAACGGGTGTACCTCGTCAGAAAGGATGCACACATAGCGTTGGCCGGTCACAGACGTTTATAGACGTACCAGGGGTCCCAGTGAAGTCCAGCTAAACACACCCCATACCATTACGGACCCCACACCAGCCGGTACAGTTCCCTGTTGACAGGCGGGATCATGGCTTTATGGGTTTTGCGCCACACACGAATCCTTCCATCTGCCCGATACAGTTGGAAACGCGACTCGTCAGACCAGGCTACTTTTGTTCAGTCATCAACTGTTCAGTGGCGGTGTTGCCGTGCCCAAGCTAGGCGCATAGCACTGTGTCATGCACCCATCAAGGGGACTCGAGTTGGGCGTCGGCTCCCAAACCCCATATCGTTCACGATAAGTTGCACAGGCCGGACGCTGATGCTTGTTGAGGCTCCAGCATTGAATTCCGATTATGCCTGCGAGAGTGTTGCACGCCTATCGCGTTAAAAGATTCTTGACAGCCGACGATGGTCACGTTCACCCAATGTCTTTTTACGGCCACACTGGTATCGTTGGTTGGAGGTTTCGCCGGAATCTTGTAGTCACGATACACCCTTGCAGTGGTTGTCCGTGAAAATCCAAACTTCGTTTCTACCTCCGAAATGCTATGGCCCATCTCACGAGCGACAACTATGACACCGTGTTAAAAATCGCTTAAATGGTTATCACTTCTCATTCTCATGCCGAAAACAACTCTGACAGCTGGCAAGGATGTTTGTATGCCTGAAAGAAACACTTGCTGAGCCACCCAAGAGCAGAGGAACATCACCCCCACTCCAACTCTCCTGTACCCCCCATCAATGGAGGACACTTGCTTAGGAAACGCTCGCAAGTGAAAACATTCGACCTCATGCAATTAGAGTACATGTGGGAAGAACATGTCTCTTCCAACGGAGGAAAATTTAAAACACCGGGCAAAAAGATAAACTACAAGATTCGAAGTATATTTTAAAACGCAATTGTTATTTCTCACAATCAAATGAACTAGGAAACAGAAATATTCTTTTGATGAATATTAATATCTTTACAAATAGAATTCAGCCTGGGATTTTATACAAAACATGCGCGAGAGTTATTTCCGAATATCGGGAAACTCCCCCATCTAAACATTTCCCCACCTGTGAATTCCCTCACCTTTTTGAGTCGTATTTTGAGTAAAATTCATTTGTGCACGGTCCCTGACTGAAAAAAAGGGGGAATTTACCAATCGGAAAACTGCCCCATCGGAAAATTCCCCCACCTTCTTGAGTCGAATTTTGAGTAAAATACATTTGTGCACGGTCCCTGACTGACAAAGTGGGGGAATTTTCCGGTGGGGAAGTTTTACGAGGTGGGGGAATTGACTGAAGTGGGGGAATTAACCGGTGGGGGAGTTTTCCGTTTCAATAGATGAAACAAGTGATGTAGGTGGAAGATACATAGCTAATGTTATTATCGGCGCTCTGAAATGGGACACGCCTGATGAAGTATTCCTTCTAACGTGCGAAAATCTGCAAAAAGTAAACAATTCCACTATTGCTATACTCTTCGACGATTCAATGAAATTACTCAGGCTAGATTGTATACAAAGAGAAAACGTTCTCTTGTTTTTAACAGATGCCGCTCCATACATGACTAAGGCAGCAAAGGGACTTAAACTACTTTATCCGAAAATGGTCCGTATCACATGCCTCACATATGGTTTACACAGAGTGGCCGTAGAGATTCAAAGCAACTATCCTGATGCAGATAAGATCATTTCAAATGGTAAAAAATGTTCATAGAAGCTCCGCTTTGCTTGCAGAAATTCAAAGAAATTGTTCCTACTTTGGCACCTCTTCCCCAACCTGTCCTAACGCTGTGGGGGGGGTCCTGGCTGGATGCGGCTTTGTATTATTGCACAAATTTGATTCTTTAGACAGGACAGTTAAAGAATTTGACTGTTTTAATTCTTCTTTCATTAAAATTGCGCAAGATTCCTTTTCTGATACCTTGGCTGGAAACTTGGCATATATAAAATGCAACTTCAGTGGAATATCTACTACAATCACTCTCCTTGAAACTGTAGGAATGAAACTTAGCGATGAACTAGAAATTGCGGAACAAACTGTGGTGGATTTAAAGCAAGCAAAGGTGAAATTAACTGAAACAATTAGTGACAAACTGCAAAGAGTGTTACAATCTAATACGGGTTATTCAATAATTCACAAAATAAGTAACATTCTTTGTGGAAGTGAAGCAAATTTTGATGCCTTCAAGCCAGAACTTTCTCTAGATGAGTTGGCATTATTCAAATTTGCCCCTGTAACCTACTGTGATGTCGAGCCGAGTTTCTCTAGTTACAAGAACATACTGACGAGCAGCAGAGGGAGTTTAATAACCTGAAGATGCACGTAATCATCCAGTGCAATTCTATGATCAACGATTTTACTCTCGAAATGTTCATTTGATTACTTCAACTCTAGCGCTTTTGCACTGATTAGCGCTAATTGTTTAATTAAATAGAAGTCATCAAGTTCTAAATATATAGGAGTGATGAAGAATAAACCTTTTAGTTAATAACTATAATTTATATGTGTATAAGCACTGAGTTTTAAAAATTTGGTGATAATTTCATAAAATTTATGAAGTCATATTTTCGGTTCAATTGGTCATTCCATTCCATTTCATTTCATTTATTTATTCATTCAGTTGTAACTACAGCAACTAGGAAAAGGAGGGAAAAGGCCGTGAGGCCTGACATAGCCCTCCTCTCCTCAGAATACAAAAAACATAAAGCTTAACAGAAAAGGCAAGCCAACACATATATGGTAGGTTAGTATGTGAATATACACGTACTAGCTCACAACCAACACCTATATCAATGTATTCCATCATCAGTAGCCTTCATTATATCTAAACAAACAAGTGTCATATACACTTCACTACATAATCACACATATATTTATAAATAAACAACAAATAACGTTTGCACCTCACTTTATAATCATACTAACCCACATTTCTTCCATTCAATCGAAATTGCCTATTGTTTACTAATTATTTCATAAGATGTGCCTTTAGTTTTATTTCAAATAAGTTGAAAGTATTAATTAATGTTGGTTCTTGGGGTAATGAGTTCCAGAATTTTGGGCCACTATATTTTATATTCATTTTAAGTTTCTCAGTTTGTGGGAACATTGGAATTAGTAGTTATCTATTCCTAGTATTGTGGTAATGAGTATGTATATTTAGTGTTATTATATCATTATGCATACCATTTTTAATTCTTTTATACAATATTTTTCCCAAGTTATAATCATATAATTGCTTTATCGTTAAAATATTATATATATTGGGGTTCACTTTTAACCGAATATATGAGATTGGTTGAAATTTATTTGATGTTTTAAGATCTATAAGTCTTATAAATCTATTTTGCAGTACCTGTAGTTTATTAATATTATATTGTGTGGTTTGTCCCCAGGTTAAAATGCAATAAGTAATATGTGTTTGAATTAGAGTATGATATATAGAGATTAATATTTTTGGTGTTAAGTTTGGCAACGTACTACTGACCATCCCGATATTTCTAGAAACCTTGTTACTTAAATTTCCAATGTGTTTGTTCCATTTTAAGTCATTGTGTATAGCTGTACCTAGATAAGAGTGTGTTAAGACCGTATTGATCCTGACTCCATTCATCAGAATCGGTAAATCGTATAAATGTGAAGTTTGTGAATTAGAGAAAATAATTAATTTAGATTTATTAATATTAGCAACTAATTAATTTGCATTCAGCCAATCAGTTATTAATTTTAGCTGAGTATTAGTTCTTAGTGTAAGCTCATTCATATCAGTTCCCTTTAAAATAATAGTTACGTCATCTGCATATAGGATTATATCATTATCTTTTAATACTGCAAATAAGTCGTTAATATATAAATTAAAAAATAAAGGACTAAGAACTGATCCCTGCGGTACCTCATAGTTTATGATTTGTAATATGGATCGATTCTGATGAATCTGGGTGTATTGCATCCTTTCTGACAAGTTACTTTTGAATAAATTATAGCTAGATCCCCCGGAGTCCAATAATATTTAACTTATGAAGTAATATATCATGCTTTAGGGTATCGAATGCTTTTGATAGATCAAGAAAGACCACTATTGTTATTTGTTTTTGTAATAGATTTTGTTGAAATATATTTTGTTTATGTAATAATGCTAGTTCAGTTGATTTATTAGGTACAAATCCGAATTGTCTGTGATGAAATATATTTGTCTTTGAATGTATGAAAATAGTCTGGTATGAATTAATTTCTCAAGTATTTTTGCGAAAATTGATAAGTTTGCGATTGAACGATAATTATTTATGTCGTTTTCTGACCCATTCTTATATTTCGGAGTGATTTTGGAGATTTGTAATGCATCTGGAAATATTCCGGTTTCAAGTATAAGGTTATAGATCTGCAACAACGGCTGAACTATGATATCTGCCACAAATTGTATGGCTATTGGAAAAAATTAATCGTAGACAGGTCCGACATTTGTATTGATTTGGTTCAATGCATGATTAAGTTCAGTCCTTGTAATTTTCGACATATGAAAAGTATTTAGTCTTGAAAGATTTTGTAGGTATTTTGTATAATGTATTAATGAAAATGTAAGTTGTTGCTTGGTCAATTGTGGTGACTATAAAGTGACTGTTGATCTCATTAGCTATAGTCTGTTTATCAGTTATTTTATAAGTTGATTTAGTTAAATATTGCGGCGTAACTGGGCTGATATTTTCCCCCAGTAATAGATTCAGATGTTTCCATGTTAATTTAGGGTTATTTTGAGAGAATATATTAGAGTAGTAATTTCTTTTTAACTTCCGAATATCTGAATTCAATTTGTTTCTATATGTTTTAAAATTCTGGAAGTCGACTTGTAGTTTACCTTTCATAAATTTGGAATATAGACTATTTTTCTTATTTATTCGATTTAAGAGATTCCTTGTTATCCATGGTTTCCTATTTTTTTTTAATTTTATTACTTTTTGTTATTATTGGAAAAGATTGATCGTATGAGTCTTTTAACAATATTGTAAATAATTTATATGTTATATTTGGATTTTCCGCTGGGAGGAAATTTTCCCAATTAATAGTTTGAAGCAGGTTCCGAAATTTTTCTAGGTTATTAGAATTTATTTGTCGTATTTGTTTGTTTATTAACTGTTTCTTCAAGGCATGTGTATAAGTTTAAACTGTGAAGATTGGTAAATGGTCACTGATATCATAATTTATAACTCCTGATAAAACTGAATCTTGTGAAGCATTTGTGAGCGATAAATCAATAATCGTTTCTGTGTTAGGGGTAATTCTCGTTGGATGTAATACTGTATTGATAAATCCAGCAGCAGTTAATAGTTGAATAAAGTACTGAGCCTGTGAATTAGTAACAGAAATATTAATATTGAGATCTCCTAATAAAAATACCCTTTTCCCGGTTAAATTCACATAATTGAATGCCTGTGTTAATTTATCAAAGAACTGAGTTGTATTTGATCCTGGAGGGCGATAGCACACCATTATAATAGAGTGTTGATTTTCTATTGACAAAATTTCTATAGTAGAGTCAGTAGATGTTAAGTTTTTATTTATTGTATAATCATGATAGGTATCCTTAACGTAAATGGCTACTCCACCTCCTCTTGAGTGGGTTCTATTTTGATTAAAAATCTTATAGCCATCCAAGCCAACACTATAATTTTCACTGGGAAACCATGTCTCTGTTATACAAAAAATATCTATTTGTAAATTAGTAACCTGAATTAGTGCCTCAATAAGAGTGAGTTTATTTAGTAAGGATCTCGCATTAATATGAGTAACGTTCAATCAATTTGTGGAACTACAACAAAAGATATTATTTATTTGTTGTGTTGTATGCAAAATATCTTGCATTTAATTTGTCTATTTGCTTGCTGCTTGTTAGTAGGAATTATAATCTTAAGTTGTAAGAGTTCAAAAGCCACTCCCTGTAACATCTGTAAAAAAGATATGTGTGATCTCCCCTTCTTTATCAATAATAGAATAGTGTCCGTATTAATGGGTATATAAATTAAAAATAGTTGTATATAAATTACCTTGCATTAAATTTGTCTATTTGCTTGCTGTTTGTAAGTAGGAATTATAATCTTAAGTTGTAAGAGTTCAAAAGCCACTACCTGTAACATCTGTAAAAAAGATATGTGTGATCTCCCTTTGTTTATCAATGATAGGATAGTATATCACAAAGTCAAACACAATGCAAATCATTTCACCATAAGCACAAACTCTAATCATTCTAACATTTCAGGTAAGTCTCATATCTCAATTTGATACACAAAAATATTCATTATACACAATAACAAAAAAATAATAATAATAAAAGAAAATGAAAAAAGAAGGATATTAGAAAACCTAACTGCTCTGTTTTATTAAAAAAAACACAAATCAAAATTTAGTTGGAAACCTAAGAAATCCACCCTCATAGCATTTTCAAGGAAAATAAATGCAATGTTCACAGTGTAATGTTCTTCCAAGATATTTCTAATCAGAAATTAGTAGGAAACTCAAAAACCAGCTCTTGAGGCATTTACCAAAATAGAGTCGTGCCTCTATTGAAGATTAAGTGTAAATCATGCTGTTATAGGCACTATGTTAGATTTAAAGTAGGCATATATATATTAAATATCAGCACCATACAAAAAAGAACACACACACACACACACACACACACAAAGAAACAGTAGGTGTAGTTCTCTTTTCTGGCAGTATCAAATTACATTAAGAAATCATACCTAAGTTTTAGTTACAGTACATTATAGACATCCCACGAACCATCATACTATGAACACAATGGAAAGGATTATATCAAATATAAAAAAAATTCTACCATATTCTCAAGCACAATATAAGACCTTCCATCAAGGAATCAGACCAAGTTCATATAATTCTTCCAAGAAATTAATTTATTTCCTTGGTCATTTTTTTCCTTGGTCACATTCAAACGACTTTAATGTTATATATGCTTGCATATTTTTGACATTTTTAGGTCATAGAAATCCGCGCCCTAGTTATGACTGGCATGCTCGACCAAAAATCGGGAGGAGTAGGTTCGATTCCCGCTCCAAGCCGATGGACATTTTCAGGTTTTCTGAAGCAAGTGGTTACATGGGATTCAGTGAAATATGCCAATAATAGCATTACAGAAGCAATCGCTTAGACAACTGTGCCAGCGCTCGGTGAACCGTAGAATAACCGAATGCAATTAACAGGTTATCACAATAATGTTGAATCGCAAATAACATTCACTTGACAGATTATATCATCACCTCTCTTATACCGAGAAAACCGGTATATTTGCCCTCTTTTCCAACCGCCGTATCCAAAATAACGGAGCAACAGGACACCACAGGTATGACTCTCAGAGTGAAAAATGCTTCCAAACAGGTAAAAAAATTTACAAACGAGAAATAATCTGAAAGGAAAGTTAGCTATGGTAATACACGCCAATTTCTCTCAAAATGGACTAGGAATCGCATCTTCTGATACTTTGTTGGCGATGCATTTTATTTCGCAAGGAAAAATGTACGGTATAAGAAATAGCCATAATCTGAGCTGCGAGTTTGCCAGAGTGGCTGCGTTAAGACACGAAATTAATTCGTTCCTGACCTTAGATGCAATCACATGAATCTTTTAGAAGATAGTGTAAGCTTTGTCTTGGTAGTTTGATGATTTTCGTGGAGCTCCCGAATTATAAATCGTCTCCCTTCCTGTTTTATAATTTATGTTTGTTGGTCCAAACGAGAAGAGGGAACTGAAACCGGAGACCATTTGACGCGAAGCCCATATATCTCATAAATATCAACTGTTGTAAAGTTCGGAGGGTCAGAAGATGGTACTCGAAAATTCCATCTCAGAAGGAGACCAAAGCACAAAACCCTAGGAGATTCCTTTTTTTTTTCTAATTCGCACTCTTGATAAAGCCGCCTGTCGCCATTACTATGATTTAGTAGAAAAGCACCAATCCATTTAGAAAGGGAAAATGGTCTTCAAATATATTTGGGAACCTTTGTCTCAGCCGTTTAAGGTTGATTATTTTTGCTTAGCATCAAGATAACTTTTAATTAATAGAAGAAGACACCATGCAATTGTTGATATCACAACATTATTTATTTCATGGCGAAAAGGGTATTTCTCAACTTTGTTGTGCCCAATGCTGATTAATACCATCAGTTTAGAGTAAAAAACACCTTTGTAATACACTGCTGGCCACCCAAAATGCAACACCAAGAAGGAAGTATCTGATTGGCCTAAATTTCTCAGAATGCTTCGCCCGCGAGAGGACATGAAAACGATTAGCACTGCAGGGCATACGCAAATCATGCGCACCCGGCACGCCACCGAGAAGCACTATAAGAAGGGTGCACAGAAGGCGCGGTGTAAGTAGTGGAACTGTGTTGTGCTGCAGGACCTGTGCGTGGGAAGCTTCGTTATGCCTTGTCGCAGAATTCGGCAGTCATTCCACTACGTTTAGGAGTTCGACAGAGGACGAATAGTGACTTATCGCGACAGCGGTTTATCGTACAGAGACATCGGCGCCCGTATGGGGCGACATCCAGCCACAGTGAGGTAACCATGGATTCGGTGGGTACAGGAGGGACAGACGGACCGACGTGAGCGACTGCCGCAGCCGCGGCACACCACTGGACGAGAGTACCGGCATGTTTGGCGGCGGACATTGGCGGCTCGCACCTCCACATCACGACCGTTAGCGCAGGAATTATGGTGTTTTGCGCAACAACCTGTGTCAGCACGTACCGTTCGACGTCGTCTGCAGGAGCGCGGAATTTCGCACGGCGCCCATTGCTCCAATTACCATGGACGTTACACCACCGGCGAGTGCGGCGGCAGTGGGTCATTGAACGCCACACCTGGACTACGGAATGGCTCGACATTGTCTTCTCCGACTAATCCCGCTTCTGACTGCAACACCACGATGGTTGGATCCGCGTGTGGCGGAACCGCGGTGTGAGACTGTATGACGTCTGCATTATGCATCGCCATACCTGTCAGTCGCCTGGCGTTATGGTTTGGGGCGCAATTGGATATGACACCCGCAACCCTCTGGTACGCATCGCCGGTACACTCAACATCCACCGCTACATCTCCAACGTTTTGGCGCCTGCAGTCCTCCCTTACCTACAGGACCTGCCAGCGGCCACATTTGAACAGGACAATGGGTGCCCTCACGTGGCACGCATCGTGCAACTATACTTCACGGCCCACCAGGTGTCACTGCTTCCGTGGCCCGCCTGTTATCTCGATATGTCGCCCATCGAACACGTCTGGTTGCTGATCGGCAACCGAGTGGCCCAGCAAGCACCACCCATGGCTACGCCTGATGAACTGTGGCAACGTGTGGAAGCAGCCTGGACCGACATACCCTAAGCCTACATCCAAAGTCTCTTTCGTTTGATGCTGCGGCGTGTAGTGGCCGTTATTGCCAGCCATGAGGGCCACACGAACTATTGATGTCTGTGTGTTCCGCAAGTCGCACGGGGCTGTAAGCTCAATCGTTTCATCTTTGTATCTGTTGTTATGCGTCCAGTAAATCTGGCTTTGCTATCTCGTGTCCTTCTTGGTGTTGCATTTTGGGTGGCCAGCAGTGTAGGTGTCCGAGTATCTTCGTATCTGATATGAGAACTCCGAAACGATAGACATCAGATATAAAGTATGAAAAGGAAAGTCACTTCTCCCGTTTACCTCTACTTGTGTCTTCCGAAGAAAGAGTTTGGATTTTGTACATTGAGTACTCATTGAATGATGACCACTCCCATACAAAGCAAGTTACACCTGATACGGACGTAACGAGCAGAAGGGCGTGGCTTGTAGACTAAAGGCGATGATTGGTGAAACCAAGGCCACTTTGTGGGCGTACGAAGCATTGGTGCGTCTATTTTGGGGGAAAGGTGATAGGTGTGAATTGTTCGTTTATACATACGTCAGTTGTTTGCGACACGTGAGAATTGTTCGCTAAATAAAGTGTACCAGAAGCGTTACAAAAATGGTGAAACACGAAAGATGGATTCCAGAGCTGAATGGAGAACGCGTCGCCTTTGACAGGGAAATCAGCACAACACAGTTTCGCAGTGGACTCCCAATACACCATTAGCCAAACCGAAATAGCATCCAGCGCGACTATGCGTCTCACGCTTGTATGTATGGGCGACAGGAGCAGTAACCCTATACGCTCAACCTTTCCTGACAACAGTCCATATAACAGAAACTCTCCTAGTGCCTTCAGGATGAGGATTGGAGAATAAAAGTACGGAAGGAGTTATTCTGGTCCGACGATTAAGGATATGTACTCCATTCTGCTAATGGTAGAATCCGTATATAGCATCAGCAGAACGAACCTGTGGTTCTCTTATATATGGCAACGACCATCCAGGCCTATGGGCAGGGTTACTATTACATCTGAAATATTCAGCTGGCGTGAACTAAGGCCACTGTGTCGTGTGAACCATTGCATGGTCACACGACGCACTGTACCATACGACCATAGCATGGATTGCAGTGGACAGTGTTCACACCACAGTGTTGAACCCTTGCTCAGAGGCGAACGCAGAATGACCCAAGTTATAGGTCTTGTCCCACGCAGGAATGTTTCGACGAACATAGTGCTGATACGAGGCATCTCGAATGGCCCCCAAACTCACCTGATCTCAACCCAATTGAACATCTCTGGAATATTGTGAAACGCCGTATGAGCCATTAGGACGTATTAACCTACTCCATACTGGAATTATGACCCGCAATACAACAGCTTGGTAGCAGATTTCCACGCAACTCTAGTGGCACATTGTGGAATTGATGCCACGCTGGGTGGCGGCCGTAATACACACGAAAGGATGACCCACACAGTATTACGTAGGTGGTCATTATTCAGTGAGAACTCAGTGTAAATAGTATTAGACGTGTAGAATTTCCAGAAATAATACATAAATATTTTTGGAAGTATTTCACAACAGTCTCTTCTCGTCTTTCGAGACAATACATTCTCAACTTAATTCAGGATCATTATGAAAATATATTTCTTTCCCCTGCACCTTCTATACAACTGACTATGAAATATCATGAATATGTTTATTTAACGAAGAATTTCAATGAACTTCATTTCTTGCACGACGACATTGAAACCAGTGATGTCGTTAGAAATATTACAAAATATTTATATCTCGCAGCCTGCAATCGAATTTCATAAGAGTGACCAATTGTCGATAACATACATGATTCCATAGTAAGCTAATAATTCCACAAAAAATATTCAATAACTAATTTTAAACTAAATTAATACCTATAACCCTTTTTACGAGCAGAACCATAGAATCGTGTTTATTTCAGAATAGCATAACACCCGAAATCGTATGTCGTTCTTTTGCGTATTTCGCCCTCCCCCAGGCCGCTGTTTACAAGTTAACAAAGCCACTCCGGAGGCGCAGTGGTCTAAGTGATGGCTTCTGATCATTAGCCCGCAAGGGGTCAGGGTTCGAATCCCGTTGTGGCATGGATGTTGTGCTTGTCTCACGGCACTGCACTGGCTCTCTCCCTTCACTGGAACCAGTGACCCTAAATTAGGGACGAGCGACTGCTTGAAGCCCATTGAGTTGCTCATGGTGGTCCTTAAACCTCCAATATCTTTAAAAGAAAAGTAACTAATCATGGTGGTCCTTAAATCTCCACTATATTTAAAACAAAAAAATTAACTAATCTTAAAAAAAAAGGTAACTGATCTTTAAAAAAAAGGTAACTACTCTTTAGAAAAAAGGTAACCAATCTTTAAAAAAAAAGGTAACTAATCTTTAAAAGAAAAAACGAAGATTAGTGCTGGTTCTCCATACAAAACTTCTTACACTATTTCTCGGCGTTTAATTCATTTCCACCATTATTCCTCAGCGTTTGATTCACATACACCATGAAGTAATGAAACTGGCTTTACTCCCCAAAGACCACAAGGTCGTTCATCATTTTCGAGAGGTCTTGCGTTCTATCTTGAGCTCTTTTTTTATGTATTGTATCACGAACGTACGTTCACACCCATTTACACCGTTAATTATAAAAACCCTGGTATCCTTTGCAGAAAATACACTGAGTGGCTACTTTATGATGACCACCTGACAGTTTTAAGCAAATGAGCTATGGCTGCACGCTGTTGCCGCCAGAAAGCCAGGCTAGTATAAAAAGGGAAAGCTTAGTGTTTGCGACAGTACTAGAAGTGATTTTTGGGTGATGAGATGGGTAAAAAATACGCTTTGACGGACTTTCAACGTGGGATGATTGTAGGAGCTCGAAACCATGGAGCGAGTATCACCAAAACCGCCGCATTCCCTGAAATGTTCCAGAGCAGCTGTTGTTAAAGTGTTTAAAGACTGGACTGTCAGCAAAGAACTGGGTCTCTACGCGCAACGTATGGTCCTCATTGTCTAGTGACTGCTCGGGCGGATCGGAGAGTGTCCAGACTGGTAACAGACAACAGAAGGGCAACAGTGCAGCCAATTACAGACACATCTAAATCAAAGATTCCCTCAAATGATCTCTGCACGCACTGTTCGCCGTACACTGCATCGGATGGGATATGGCAGTTGAAGGCCTGTTCGAACACCTTTTCTGTCTGCAGTTAACAAAAGCAAACGTCTCCAGTTCGCACAGGAGCACAAGGATTAGACAGTCGATAATTGGAAACAAAATATGTGGTCCGATGAATCACGTTTTCAGTTGCACCATGCAGATGGCCGTGTGAGAATTTGGCGGATACAGCAGGAAAGTATGGGCCCCAAATGCATTGCTACAACCCTTAAAGCTGATGGAGCCAACGTTATGATTTGGGGAACGTTTTCCTGGCATGCCTTGGGCTCCTTAATTCGTGTTGATCAACGTATGACTTGCACATCATATCTAAAAATCGTTGCGGACCAAGTGCGTCCTGTCATGTGGATGGTTTATACCAATGGCGATGGCTACTTTCAACAAGATAATGCGTCCTGCCATAGTGTTCGTGCAGTATAGGATTGGTGTCGGCAACATTCCGGTGAGTTTACTTTGCTTAGGTGGCCCCTACAATCTCCAGATATCAACACCATTGAGAATTTGTGGGATGAAGTTGAACGAGCCATCAGACAGCTGGGTCCACAACACTGTAATCTTACACTCCTGGAAAGTGCTATTCATCAAGCATGGTCTCAGATTCTACAAACCACCTATCAACTTCTCGTGGAGTCCATGTCTCGAAGAATCGACGCAGTATTAAAGGCAAAAGGTGGCCCAACGAAGTACTGAGGGGGTGGTCATAATAAAGTGGCCACTCAGTGTATATGCTATGCATCTTTGCCATGCCATGATCTTTGCTGATATAAAACAAAACGAGTGATTCAAGAGCACACATTTATTTACGTAAAATACATTGCATTTATTCACGTAACTTACAACCACACAGAGCCACAGACCAGTACATTCTAAATGGAATTAAATCATAATAACAAACAATAAGGTTTACTAATTCCTTACATGGAGCGGTATTTAGGTAGTTAATTAAAAAATGTTATTGTCGTGAAGCCAATGAACGGGGATACTGTATGTGAGTCATAAAAGTACATATTTATTAAACTATGGCGGCGGCAATAGTAAGTTTTTCGACTGTTTTTTTCTTTTTTTCAAAAACAATATTTATATTATTATCATATTGATATTCTGATTCATACGAACATAAGAAAAGATCCTGACACCTATGAAATGTGATGTAGATCCGAAAGCCCATCTGTGCTTGAGCAAGCTAAAACCTTACTTCAAGATAAAGACAAAAGCTGAATCGCAGGTGTGTTAGTGAGGGGGATTGGTAACATTCGTTCAAGAATATCTACAAGTTACCTCCTATTGGTGTTATAAAGGGTGTTCAATAAATGACCGAACACTTAGTTTGTAGAAAACGTTTTATAGACAAAAGATATCATTTAAGCAAACAGTGTTTCTTTGAAGTGGGCTCAAAAGGTAATGATAACATTTTCAAAGTATTTGCCTCCCGTTACCACAAGATGGCGCATTCGGGCTCCAAAGTTCTTTATAACACGGTCTCGAGTATCTCGAGTAACAATGGAAAATGCCTAAGTGATAGCATCTTTGAACTCAGTCACAGTGTTAGGGCGTGATTTGTAGACCAAATCTTTGATGTATCCCCAAAGAACGAATTCCAAGGATTTGCGTCGAGAGAATAAGAAGGATATTCCATAGCTCCAGGGTAATGATTGGGGTAGTTGAAAGCAAGCACGTTGTGCTGAAGTGTCTGCTTATGGTCCTAAAACAGCCAGAGTACGATGCGGAGGTGCACCATCTTGCACGGACTAGAAAACGTCGACCATTCCCAGCCGGCGAATTTCCTGGATAAACTTGTTTTCCAGCAAAAGCCTTGTAGGAATCGAATTTGAAAGTGGAGGCGAAACAAACAGGACCAAACAACCTATTCCTGCAGAGACCTGCCCGAACTGAAACTTTACCTGGATGAAGAGGGCTTGTTTCAATGAAAACTGGCTTCTCTGATTCCGATATCCGGCAACTCTGTTTATTTATACACTGTAAAAAAAATGACTGTAGATTTTACGGCTTTAAACCGTTTTCCAGGGTGCCAACACAAAACCGTAAAACTACAGTTTTATGCAGTGTTGGAGCAAAGTAATAGCTTTCCTCCAACACTGTAAACACATTCGTTCCAGCCAAATTTTTGTGTTTTCAAGATTAGTTGGACTGTGACTCGCTCCATTCAAATTATGTGCTGTTTTTTTCATTAAATGCAGTGTTGGAGTAAAATTATAGTTTTGCTTCAACACTGCATAAAACTCTAGATTTTACTGGTTTGTGTTGGCACCCTGAAAAACGGTTTAAAACAGTTAAAACTACAGTCAATTTTTTTCAGTGCAGGTCGAGAACCGCTGACTTTGACAGCTTTGGAACATTCTTGTAAGCTGTTGACCACTTTCTAAGTATTTCAGAAGGACCCAAGTTTTTACAATAAAAACGCGCTGTTCGGTCGAATACACCATTTTTAACTTGCACTAAAACACAGTCGAACCAACACTGAATCAATTACCTGCACTGGTGTGCAAAAATTAAGGACGAAGAGGAGAAATTAGCAAAAAAGCGGAACGAGCGGGCAGAACAGACCGAAAGACCACTTAAAAGATAGACTACGGTCCCGTACGGTAGGGCATGCGCATATATGCAACATGACGTAGGGGAGGGGGGGGGGTTGCCGGAAGGGTATAAAGCACACAGGCGGTGTACGCACAGCAATTCTGTTAAAGCTATTGCATGGTGTTCATTGGTTTGAACGACGTCGAGTTGCTGCCACCGTGTGGTATGGCCAACAGGCAATCCAGTAGATGATATCTGGATGACTTTACCCGAGGTCGCGTCATCGGGAATTTGGAAGAAGGTCGAAGTGTGACTAGTGTGACCGAGGAGTTCAGGATTGCTCACAGCATCGTTTCACGAGCTTGGAGAGCAACGACAAGGACAGCTGTCCGAGAGTTTAGCAGTGGTCGTCCTTGAGCAACCACTACGGCGAACGACCGGGACATTTTCTTACAGGCGAGAAGAGACAGACGGCAGACAGCGAGAGAAATCGCAAGGCACATGCAGCAGACAACTGGACGTCCGTTATCGCGTTTTACCGTGGCCAGGAGGTTGCCCAAAGGTGGTCTATTTGCACAACGACCAGTACGGTGTGTGACATTAAGTGCCAGGAACACAAGAACTGAACACATCAGCAATAGGGTCGAGTTCTCTTTACGGATGAGAGCCGATTTAGTCTGACGACCGATTCTGGACGTATACACATCTGGAGATAGCAGGAAACACGCAATCACACCTCCAACATCATCGAAAGGGACCGGTTTGGAGGTGGCGGAGTTCTCATTTGGGGCGGTATCATGCTTGGTAGCCGTACTGACCTCCACATCTTCCAAGGAGGTTCAGTCACTGATGTCCGCTATTGTACCGAGGTTATCCCGCCTCACGTGCGTTTGTTTAGAGGTGCTGTGTGTCCTGAGTTCCTCTTCATGGACGCCATGCTACACCTCATGGTACAGTGGCTGTCGCTGAGCTGTTGGAAACTGAAGATATTCAACGCATGGATTAGCCCGCAAGGTCCCCGGAGCTATATCTAATCGAACACGTGTGGGACCTTCTCGGGAGACGCTTGGCAGCACGTCACCAGCCGCCAGCAACGATTCCGCAGCTGCAATTGGCGCTACAAGAGGAATGAGCCGCGATTCCTCAACAGCTCCTTGACAACCTCGTCCTCAGCATGGACGTACGTTTTAAATCCTACAACGCAGTCAGTGGTGATCATATCCCCTACTAAAGACTGCATTTTTCTTGGCAGCCGCCTGTCACATGGACGTTTCTGTCTTTTGTCCGGTTGTGCTCGTAGCTACCATTTCAATAAAGTGCCTTTGTATCCTCTGGATTCCTTGTTTGGACGGTTTAGCTCACTTTTCCCATATTCTTACATCTTGGGAATGTTATGGTATGATTTGAGTCGATGTGGAGCACTTCTGCACGACGTTACATTGGAAAAACCGTCTCGTCTTTAATTTTTGCACGCCAGTGTATTTATGATTGCGTACATGCGTGATGCCAAGATGGACAATACTGGTTTATGTCTTGATAATATCCGTGCATGCAGAATACTGTATGCTGATGGCACAGTCCTGTTGGTGGAGAGCAAGAGTGTGTAGCAGAGTGTGCTGTCCCGTTTGTACGAAGTTTGCATGAAATTTAAACTAAGTTTAAATAAGAAAAAAAAACATTATGGTTTTTGAACGAGGCACTCTTAGCGCTGAATATAATGTAAGTCTAAATGACACAGTGATTGACCAGGTGAATGAGTTTGTGTATTAAAGAAGCATGTTTGACAGAGAGAACAAATTGGATGACGAAATTAGTGGGCGAGTGAATTCTTTATTGAAAGTCATAGGTGCTTTGGGAGATTTTCACAGGAATGATGGGTTCTCCAAAGACTCTCGTGTGACTGTGTATGAAAGTGTAATTGTTCTTACTCTGACGTATGGCAGTGAAACATGGGTGCTACAGAAGAAGTACAGGAACCGTTTGTGTGCAGGAGAAATATGTTACTTACTCGGGAAGGGGTGTGGGATGTGGCAAGACACGTTCTGGTCGTGTGAGGAATGAAGATGTGTTGCAGTTGTGTAATGCAAAGCAAAATGTTGTTAGTAAGTTTGAGACGAATATACTTCGGTAGTTTGGCCATGTTAAAAGAATGAGTGCTGAAATGCTTACTAAGAAAATTTCTTTAGCACAAGTGGCAAGAAGGATAGGCCCAGGAAGGACAAGGAAGGCATGGGGGGGAACAGACTCAGGAATGTCTGCATGAGAAAACGATTATGAGTATGAAGTATTGAGGGTCTTGTGTACATCGTGTTATGGATGACAGTGAAGCCCGAGTTGTATATAAAGATCGCTGTAAATGAAGAAATTTGATACGGCAAGAGTAAGTAAATAATAATCAGTTAACAATTTATCTGGTTGGTTGTATTTCCTTCTGGAGCTTACCTCTGAATCTCAGAGAACCACTTAGTGATATGAATTTTTTTAATATTTTGAATTTATATATATAATTAAATACATATTTTAAAGAAATATGTATTTCTTTGTGGAGCTTAACTCTGAATCTCAGAGAACAGCTTAGTGATATGAATTTTTTTATTTGAATTTATATATAATCAAATACATATTTTAAAGAAATATGTATTTCTTTTTGGAGCTTACCTCTGAATCTCAGAGAACAGCTTAGTGGTATGAATTTTTTTATTTGAATTTATATATAATCAAACACATATTTTAAAGAAATATGTATTTCTTTGTGGAGCTTACCTCTGAAACTCAGAGAACAGCTTAGTGATATGAATTTTTATTTGAATTTATATATAATCAAATACATATTTTAAAGAAATATGTATTTCTTTGTGGAGCTTACCTCTGAATCTCAGAGAACAGCTTAGTGATATGAAATATTTAATTTGAATTTATATATAATGGAATACATATTTTAAAGAAATATGTATTCCTTTGTGGAGCTTACCTCTGAATCTCAGAGAACAGCTTAGTGATACGAAATCTTTAATTTGAATTTATATATAAGGGAATACATATTTTGAAAAAACATTTATTTTTTTGTGGAGCTTACCTCCTAATCTCAGAGAACAGCTTTGTGATATGCAATTTTTTATTTAAATTTATATATAATCAAACACATATTTTAAAGAAATATGTATTTCTTTGTGGAGCTTACCTCTGAATCTTAGAGAACAGATTAGTGGTATGCATTTTTTTATTTGAATTTATATATAATCAAACACATATTTTAAAGAAATATGTAATTCTTTGTGGAGCTTACCTCTGAATCTCAGAGAACAGCTTAGTGATACGAAATTTTTTATTTGAATTTATATATAATGGAATACATATTTTAAAGAAATATGTATTTCTTTGTGGAACTTACCTCTGAATCTCAAAGAACAGCTTAGTGATATTAAATTTTTTATTTGAATATATTTTACTACTATCGGGAAAAGATACATAGCTTTAAAAATTACATATTCGTTTTCATTCTTTATCATGCTTTCGACTGAGACTTGGAAAACTATTTTATTAAATTTTTTTATCAGCGTATTAGAACGAAGAGAATGCAAAACATTATCTTAAAAATAAATATATTTCACAAAGGCATTTGACATGTTCAGTAACATTGGTGTCACCTTATGTTACACAAATAATCATCGGGACTACTTCATTGTTAGACTTTTTACGAGCTCATAACCTTTAGCTCACCTTTTAGTAATGATTCGTTTTCAAGAAGGAAAACAAACTCTCTGAAAGGAAATAACTTGGATGAAAACGAAAACACAATGCTTTTTTTTTATAAAATCGGAGGAAGAAATGGGAAAGAATCAAATTAATGCAGCTGAGGCGATAAATTTCCTTGAAAGAGCACTGCTGCATGGGAAGGGAAAAGGACGCATAAGACGAAACGAAAAGAAGAAATATCACAGCATTATACTCTGAAAAGGCAGAGAATACAGGTTTCGTAGTGCATTCTTTTGCTAAGAGCCAACGTCAGTACGGGGAATATAAAAAGGTAGGGGAACTCAGGCTTTCCGGAAAGGGAAAGTAAGGTAAAAGGCGGGGAATGTGTCCCACGAAAATGGGTTTGTATCACTCTTCGCACAATCAGTCATTCCAAATCGCCTATCTCCCTCTGCTACCACTCAGTATGTAAAGAAAACAAAAGAGACCGAATGGTAAGGTAATTCCTCTGAACCTTTAGGATTTAGAAACTTTTAGAACAGTAGCAGCTCTGCGCAAAAATATAAATTCTATGTAGATTGCTTCCGAGAAGCTTTGAAAAACATATTTGTTTTCTTCTCAAGGAATACCATTCCTCTTAAAAGCCTTATCAGTGAGCATGGCTTCCTGAGGCAGTTTTACATGAGTGACATACATCGACAGTAACGTGTTCTAACGAGAATATTGAGCAATTTTCAAGGATGCGTTTTGAGTTCTTATTCTTATTATTTCTTAACTTTTGCTGAAATAATAAACAAAAGTCAACAAAATACACTATATTAACAAAAGTCACCGGACAACCCTTCAAAACCAAATGAACGGATCCTCTGCGTTGTTGAGATGCGCGGTACAGCTGTAAACGGTATAAAAACAAACCTGCAGATGGCCGCGATCATATCGCACTCTGAGGTTGAATGAAAATGTCACGGCGGCAGAGAACTGTATTTGAGAAAGGATAGATTATTGGATGTTATCATAATGAATTGTCCATAGGAGAAAACAAGAGGCGCTTAAACATACTCAAGTCAACTGTTTTGGATGTACTGAATAAGTGTAAGACACATGGCGTGCCTGTAGCAGCAAAACGTACCGGCAGAACAAAGGAAATCAGTGGTGTACTGCACAAGACCTCAGTGTACAGGTGAGTAAAAATGCTGGAACCTCGGTATGTACAAGTATCATTCGCAGAGATCTCCATTGCATGGGTTACCGTGATGATCATAGTAGAGGATTTTAGGAAGGGAGTGTCTGACCCCAGTTCTTAAACAACTCTGAGAAATAGGAAGCTAGGAGATTTGGGCTAGAGTGCCCGATAGGGAAGTGACACGGAAGCGAAGTAGAATGGGGGAGGAAGACGCCCTTATTTATTACCGGGGGGCCAGTACCCGGGGTCCGACGGCTTAACGTGCCCTCATAAGACTTTCATCCCTGCTCGGAATGCTACTCGTCGTTTAGCATGATGTAAAAAATATTTATCGTTGACCGTAGTTCAATGGAAACGGGTCCTATGGACTGGTGAATACAGATACACGATCGAACAGTTTGATGGCCGTGTGTGGTATGGCGGCAACCGGAGGAACGCTATTTACTACAGTGCACTATTTCTACGGTCAAGTTTGGAGCTGGCAGTGTACTCGTGTGGGGGTGTTTTTTGTTGTATTGTGCCGGTCCATTGGTTATTGTGGACAAACCTGTTAACCAGCACGTCTACCTCGATATTATGGACAATTATGCCCTACCAACCCTGCGGAAATACTGTGGAACCGAGCCTTGTTGGTAACAGCAGATTAATGCACCGAGCCATAAACCAAGGACCGTTTGCGGCGTGATTTGTCGATTATTCCGTATCGTGTATGGACTGTCCAGCACAGAGCTCTGATCTTGATCCCATAGGTGCCCTATGGGATGAATTAGAGCGCCGCATAGGAAGTTTGGAACAAAGGCCTACTGCTAATTAACAGTTTGCGGCAGCGTTATGTACTGAATGGAAGCGCATACCTATCGCTGTGTTCCAAAACCTTGTCGAAAGCATGTATCAAAGGGTCAATGCATGCATTAAAGCCAAAGGTGGACCGACACCGTACTAATGTATGTCAATAAATGCCATGTTGTGCTTCTCTTCTAGGCGTCCGGTGACTTTTGTCAATATAGTATATACTGGGGGTGTGCAAAACTTCTACCCGTTATTGTAATAGATGCAAATTGCGATCGGAGTAGTTATGTCCCAGATGACGCTGCAATGCCGAAATTTGAGCCAATGAAGTGTGGAGTAGTAGAACATATATAGGCACTAGGTTTGTGCGAGTAAGTCATTCATAATGGAAATCACGGACAGCGTAACATGGCATGCAATAAGGAGCACATTAGACATTGTTTACTGCACGAGTTCGATAAAGGCAGTACTGCAGCCGTGGCTTCCCACAACATCTGTCAAGTGTATGGGAAGGATGCAGTTGATAATAGCTCATGTCGCCGTTGGTTTCGGAAATTCCGGGACGAAGACAGAAGCTGTGAAGGTCAACCACTTCCTGGATGTCCATCCGTGGTTTCTGACGAGGATGTGGACCAAGCCATTACAAATGATCGACATCCAATCTTCCAGGAATTAGCGGAAACGACGATACCCAGAACAACAGTCGAAAGACGGATGCATGCCATTGGGTCCATCACCAAGTTCGATAACTGGGTTCCGCACCAGCTTTCTGCGAAACAACGAGAGGAGAGAATCCGTAGCTGTGTTTCTATGCGTTCTCGTCACAGAAATAAACCGTTTTGGGGACAAATTGTAACGGGTGATGAGAAATGGGTACTGTACCGTAATGAAAAGAGTCGACGGACTGTGTGCCAAGGTGCGCGTCCTGCTCCATCGATCTCAAAAGAAGGATTACATCTCAAAAATAGTTTATTGAGTGTTTGTTGGGATGTCCAGGGAATAAACCACTGGGAGGTGTTGGCACCTAACCGAACGATAAATGCTGACCTCTACTTCCAACAGTTAGACAGATTGCGAGAACAACTGACATCGAAGTGGCCATCACTCGTCAATCGCCAAGGCGTGATCCTTCATAATGATAACGCCAGAACTCAAGCTGCTTTAATCACTCGGCAAAAATTGCTGGACATTCGTCGAGAAGTGTTAACTCACCCAGCGTGTTTCCCGGACCTGGCACCTACGGACTACCACTTTTTCCGATCGTTACAGACCGCCTTCCCTCTCCAAACCGTCAATGATGTGGACGATGTGAAAACGGCATTTCATGACTTTTTTTAACCTAAAACACAGGAGCTTTTCCGTCGTGGGATTCATCTACTCATAGACAGACGGCAAGAGGTCATACAGAATGATGGCAAACTATGTGAAATCCTAGGTACGTAATTTGTTGTGTTCTCCTCCTTTCTTTGTAGCCTACAAAAACGGGTACAACATATGCACACACCCAATAATTCAAAATTACTTAAACTGGCTTTAACTGTTTAACCAGCTGAAACGAATTAATTCCGTGTTAACAAAATCGACTGAAATCAGCTCGAAAGAATCTATACGCTGTCTGAGAAGTGGGACGAACGCAGCTGAAACTAGCAACGCTGCGCATCAGAAATCGTTGCTTTTACATTAGTTTGTTTGTGAAAGCTGTCATTTAGAGGGATGATTGGCACTAATCCTTTCTGAATGATTGCCTGATAAAATAATATGCCAATAGCAATCCTAGATACAACACCCATGCGATTTGACGTAGGCCGCCGTCTTCTATTCCTAAAAGACGGTGGCTCAGTGTTGGGCCTACGTTAAATTGCAAGGCTGTGTTACCTGTGTTGAACCTAAGGAAGGAGATGTTTTGCTTAATTTTTTCTATGCAGTGGTATAAGGCCCGTGTCATGGGGATTAAAACATAAGGAAGCAGAAACTAAAGTACTAAAAGGGAAGGGCTTATCACCAGAGACATGATTATGGTCAATGCTGCTGAGAGGATTGGGAAAGAAAGGGATTGTTTCGTTGTAGCTTTCATAAAACCAGGGCGCTATATAAACATTTATGTTTGGGGAGAACAGAAAATTTTGGCCATTATTTGGTTCAGGTACATCGGCCGGTTAAATGGTTAACGGGATGGAATGGTTGCATATTGGTTAAAGTATCTAATGTTTGGAGAACAATATAGCTCAATAGATTTTATAGGAGAGAAGTGGTTGATTATAAGAAACCATTTGCTCTCCGCACCAGAAAAATTGCAGTGTCCTGAAGGAATGACTGCAGCGTTTATCGATGTAAGCGAGAATACCTTTGCCGTGATATCACAGTTAAGACTGGTTTCCTCTTCCTTCCAGCATTTAACTGTGATTTCTAGAAAGCAGAGAAATCCATACATAATGCTGTTACATCCATACATAATGCTGTTACAGGTTGTTCACTGTCTCGCCTTTCAGTACACTGTCGCGTGGATACTTTAGGCTTGCGCTTAGGATATATAGAAATTCCGGTGTTTCAGATAAACTACTGTTTGTGAACATTGCAACAACATAAGGAAACAATGGCAATCATCTTACCGGATATGCAGAACAGGGTAGGACATGGAAATGATTAGAAGTGCAGAGTCATTGCTCATGTCTGGGCCCGGCAGCTCTCGATGGGCAGTCGAGTGAGGGGTATAAATAGAGGACTGTTTGGGATACACTGCAGTTGTGCATCGCGGACAGCGAGTTGTGAAAGCGTCTTCAAGGCTCAAACATGCCTCGGCGACGACGAAGGGCGGAATATCACCATACGACAGAGTTTGAACGGAGACGAATGATTGGTTTGCATGTAGGTGTATTTTGGTACCGCGAAATTGCTGCTCGGACGGCACATTAATCCACGACAGTAATGCGGGTGTGCCAGAAATGGACTGAGGAGAACCAGGTGCACTGACAATCCGAGAGTGGACCGACAAATGTGATGACACCGCGGGATGTCCGACAACTTTTCTGTAAGGCAACGACGATCCTTTCCGCATTTTTTCAAGTGTCAGCACAACAGTGTAGCACTGCAACAGGTGTGGCAAAGTCTGCTTTCACAGTTCGACCGTGTCTGCTACATAGAGGATTGGTTCCATGCATCCCTTTGCGGCGGATTCCTTTGACCCGGAACCATGATGACCTCAGGCTGCAATGGTGTTTTCAATACAGAAAATGGCGTGGTGATTGGCAACATGTCGTGCTTTCGGACGAGTCCCGATTCAACTTGGACTACAATGAAGGCCTCACACGCATCAGACGGTATTGTGGTGAGCGTCTTCATCCATCATGTGTTGTCGAGCGTTACACTGGCTGAACGCCAAGTGCGATGGTGTGGGGTGCCATTGGGTGCCATTCGCGATATCGGCTGCTACGACTTGAGGACAGTCTCAACAGCGACCAGTACATCAGGGAAATTGTACAGGCAGAAGTCTTACCCTTCCTTCAAAGCACTCCTGGCGCTATATTCCAGAGATTAAATTCCCGAAAACATGTTGCTAGGAATGTTCAAGCCCTCTTCTCAGCACAGCCGATGTCGCTTCTTCCCTGGCTGCACGTTCGCCAGACATGTCGCCTATTGAACATGTTTGGGGTTATGGCCACCCGAAATATGGGCCATCAAAGTCCTCCAGGGGCCAGTACCAATGATCTGTGGACTCGCATACATGCCGCCTGGCAAGCAATTACCCAGGGCACCATCCAACGCCATTTCGATTCAATGCCACGCCTTCTAGAAGCTCCTATTGCAGCTCGCGTAGGCTTCACAAGATGCTGAGTTTTGCAGGTAAAAATTGTTGTGTTATTCTGAAAATTATATAACTTATATTATATCAGTAATGTGTGGTATACATTTTATTTATATCGCATGGTTCCTGCTTGGTGTTACAATTTTCACAAACAGTAGTGCATATTTCTTCCCAATGACAAAAAGTATCAATTACCCAAAATGAAACTCGCCATTCTCTAGATTCGTTCTTTATTCAGTGCTGTATGTTGGGAAAGTCACTTTCGAACTTGGTTTTGATATCTCGACGGTCTTTTATATTTTTAATGTAGCGGACCCGGTGGCGCAGTGGTCTAAGCGATGGGTCCGGGTTCAAATCCAGCGGACGCATGGATGTTGTGTTTGTCTTACGGCGCTGGCTCTCTCAATTCCCTGGAGCTAATTGCCCTAATTTAAGGACGGACGACTACTTATAACCCAATGAGTTGGTCACAACGGTAGTTTAGTCTTCAATCAAAGAAAAAAGTATTAATACATTGTTCTATTTCAGCTTCCAGACTTCATTCTTTTCTCCTTATTCTTTAAGATTTCGGATATCTCCCTTTCCTTCGTATAATTCACCCCGTTCGAGTCTTAGATGAATATCCAACTTCTGGTGCTTTCTCTCTTGCTCTATATTTTCCCCGCATGGAGAGATTTTTGAAGTGGCCTTCCGAAAAAACTTGATCAAGACTCTTTGTGTTTTGTTACTCTGCCCAGAAAAAGCGCGAATTCGTATTTATTGCCTACTAGTATATTTGACCGCTTCTGAGACTTCCAGTGAGCTCCACTCTCACTTTCGATGACTATTATTACTCTTTCGTTAGGAATTTATTTCCGAGTGTGAATTTTCTCTTACGGATCTCTGCCCATCAATGCGACTTCGACTTGACGTGAGAACTCCCTCATTAATGCCTAAAGATGTGAGAAACTCCATCTCTCTAGGAGTCCTGACGCTATAAAGCAACAACATAACTGATCATTCACAAAGCAATTTAGCTGAAATTCTGTAAACATCTGTTGCACTGAGAACGGCTAAAAATAATGTTTCTATGTGAAAGGGAGCGTCTTGCCTTCTCTCATGTACACGGCTAGAGGAAAACTAGGAAATTGACCAACTCACTATTTTCCCAAAGCACTAAAAAGGATGATGAATGATTTAAAATAATAACATATTGTTAAGGCCTGCTCTTGCTAAAACAATGAGACCTGGGTTATAATATAATTGTTGCCGTACAGTAAAACACAGGCAGTAAATTCGCCGTCCATATCAGACACGATATTCGCTACTAACTGAGAGTATTTGACATAGAATATGTTATTGGTCCCTGAGGTCTATTCGTCGTGTTTCTTAGCATTTGGTCGGTGACAACTTAACATTGCATCAATGCTAACAGTAGTTTCTGATAAAAGGGGTGTACTCTGTTCTGGCTGGAACGGGTGTAAGCAGAATGACTCCACCGAGGAAAGCACGCTTAATACGATTGCAAGTTCTCCGTTCCAACCATCACTCGCTTAACCCTCAGAATAGCGGCCATTTTTTACGTATCTCGAAGACAGATGAAAACAGGATCTCACGAACTACGTCGTTAGCTTCGTTTGCTCATATCCAATAATAATCGTTTCCAGCGTCTGGACTGGTACATTAATCGAGTGAACTTGCTGATTAGATAGTTTGGGGTAGCCTTAAGAAAACGATCTCAGTTTCATCCAAGGTCCGATGGTTACCAGGAGTCACGAATGAAGACGATGGGGCGAACGGAGCAGTTCAATAATGCTTGTCCAACGGCATTCTCCGCAAATCGCAGCAATCATGGTTTAGCGGGTATTCAATTATGGCAGCAGAGCAAGTCTGATATTCCTCAAAAGCAGTCTGACAACTCGGCTTTCCGCAAAGGAAATCCTGGAACCTGTTGGTATCGTCTTCGTAAGGGGGAACCTAGAAGCATATATCAACAAGAAAATGCGGATTTGCAAACATATCCAGGAAACGTTTATGTATGACCCCCTTTCTGGAGTGGTCAACTCGATTCCCGAATTCACACCCCGTAGGACATGTATGGGAGATGGTTGGACGGCATTTCAAAACACACGCGCAGGTTACACAGACAACGGCAGCCCTGCAAGAGCAAGAAGCATGGTGGACAGTGCAGCAAGATGCTACCAGACGTCTCGATGATGCATTGCTGAATGAATTGTCAAGAGAGCTTGTTGCACCTCTTAGACATGTGCCTGATTTTTCAGGTAATAACACTATCCATTAATTGTGAAAACTTAATCATGTTTTTATTGTCTCCCATACTGAACCATCCGTGAACATCAGATTATTTGTTTGGGGAAGCGGATTAACAGCCACCTTGAGCAACTCGAGGGGTTATAAGAAGACGCCTGTCCCTAATTTAGGCCCAATGATTCCTGGGGAAAGAGAGAGCAAGTGCTGAAAGACAAAGCCAACATCCATGCTTCACCAGGATTTGAACCCTGACCAATTTTGGACGAATGGTCAGAAGCCAGCACTTGGATCGCTGTGCCACGGTGACGTCATCAGGTGAATTTTCACATAGCTTCTGGGTGTTGCAATTTTAATGTTACACAGTGTATAACCTGACTTGCGCTTTCAGATATTGACTGAGATCTTCTTACTCGTTATATTTTTTAATATACGTGTCATTCGTATAATGAAATTTCGTAATGGAAATCTGCAGCACACACATAATTCTGTGATAATCTGCAGAAAAACAGTTTTTTGGCTAAACCCCCGAAAAATGTATGTGACTGAAAAATTTGATAAAAAAAACATCAAAATTCGAATTGAAATTTGCCGGCTTGCCTTCCCCATAAACTGCATCCTACGTTATGAGGTAAAAATCAAATAAAAGGTATACTACTTCAGCTGGTATACGCAACAGATTGTGTTGTTATCACATCAGCTATGCTGCCATCTATTCACTGGTTTTATAACAATGTTCATACAGAGATCATCGAAACATTAACTAAAATTCTGGAAAACAAAATTCTAAAATTCTTAAATTCGAATTTCAAAAAAGGTCTCCAAGGTACATACACTCAGGTCGTTCTGGAAACTTATGACAAACTTCAAACCTCTACGATCAGTAGTTGTTTTTGCTTTGGTAGGAGACTGACAGACAAATAGTTTTATCGTTACAAATTTTGTACAAGTTGGGAAATTGAGTTTTACAGTGATGAAAGTAGTATTTTATTTTGATGCTGACGTTTTCAGGAAGGTTTCTTCAACACTTTCCGTACAGAATGCGCGCTCATTTTGACTGAACTTTCACTTCCGCTGCGAAGTTCAGTCAAACTGTTGAAGAATGTGAGGAAATGATGTGGAAAATGTCTTCTTAAGGGATTTGTCTCCAAGACCTTCTGTAATCCTTTGACAGAAGACATTCAAAAGAACTGCTAATAGAGTTGAAGTTGAACGGGATTTCTCATACTTCACGAGCTTGACAAGAAGAAATGTTTTGTCCCTCGATCTCTAGAGACAAAAGAATTCCCTCGGAGGATTAACCACCATGGAACGGCAATATAATTAGAAGAGATGAAATTCATTTCGCTGTTTCCAAGCCATCTGCCAAAATTAGGGGATAAATGTGAGTTCCTTTTATTCCTGCAGAGAACAAGAAAATAAACAAAGTAAATGCATTAAAATAATGTGCACGGATAAAAACGAACTGGCACACAAAAGGCAGAAAATGAAATGCAATTTCGAACGTATTCCTCCAGATATTGGACTGCTGGAAGTTAATTACTTCTGTTACTTTGCCGAAAGATTAAAGTTTTCTGTAGTGTAACCATTATTACTTTCAAACGCTAATTTGGAAAACATCAAAACTATTTTATTTGAACTGAATAAATGAAAATGCATAACAGCGAATTGCCTCTTGTGGTATGAGATAATATTTTCAGAACTCTGTGATGGAGGATTTGAGCAAAAAATAAATACTTTTAGAGAGTAATAAAATCTATAGCTTGCAAGAGGAAAGAAACAAAACGTACCTTTTAATGTTTTTGGATATGTGTTGCAAGCGACATATAATAGATATCTTGTTCCCGTGATAAGCAGAATTTATAAAATTCGCTTTGAGTAAGCATTGAGAAGTTCGGTATTAAATCCATTATTTACTTAAAAAGCGGAGCATTAAGCATTTCATTTTAGAGCGGAAACAGTACTTATCTGATAAACGAAAACAGTACTTATCTGATATTAAGCATTTCCTGCAGAGGGAATGAATGGATTTTGCATATTAAAAATTAATGGATAAATAATCACTTTCTCCTGCCACTGGAGAAAACCTAGTAAGTTTTATTGTTTCGTGATGTAAAGTCTAAAAGGATCAGCGATAGAATAATTTATCATTTCAATTTTCTGCACAGGAAATGAACGGATCTCCGATATATTGAAAACTAATAGATGTGTGTAATCACTTTCCCAAGGGAAACCTATTCAGCTCTATCATTTTGCAAAATAAAGACCAAAAGCAGCAGAGATAGAGTAATTTCACGTTTAAATGTCAATGGCACTTAAATGTTAAGTCAATCTATTTCGGACGTTTTTAAAAATTCAATCTCTCAGCTGTTTTGCATGGAATTTTCATTAGATCTGTATGTGTTTCCTAATTTATTTACAACACACATTCAAACTGAGATGCGTTATGATTATTTTTCAAATTATACTACGTATTTTAACATTTTTCATCTTTAACATTTCGGAGACGTCCTTTTTAAAATCACACGAACGCATATACCAGTGTATCGAGGGAGAAGGCAGCACACTGTGGAATCGTCTTTAGAAAAATCTACTGCCGCACAGAACGTTTTTCTGACCTTTTAATCGAGAGACAACTTTGATAATTCACCTAATATATCGATATTTAACCCTTTAATTACCATGACCCTAAAATCTAGTACCACTCTAAATACGTTAAAGTCTGATACTGTCTGTTGTTTCACTTCTTTGGTTAGTAACAACAATGGTAACTGAACCTGACTCCTGCTGATCCCTCCATAGATCGTGCAGATGCAAAGAACAGGTAAGGGTAGGTAATCTGACTCACTTTGACAGATGATTCGGACGGTTAAGGTCGTACGAGCATTTTGGGCGTTTTGGTCGTTAAAGGGTTAATGATCGTATTATAGCAGTCTTGTTTACATTCACCTTTCTGCTTGTGTCACGTTCGTAGTATCCTTCATGATATAAGATCTATATTTGTGCCCTCAGAGTAACACTTAATGACCCGTTTTTGCTCATTTTTCGCTATATAAAAAATACGTACAAAACCTCTCAGCATGAAAACCTGAAGCAAACTGACGCTTTCACGCTTGCCCCAACTCTATCAACAGCTTGTGCTGTAGAATGCTGCACCACTGACAGGAAGTTGAGTAATACAGACAGTAGCTGATACATTCGGCAGGAAATCTCCTAATTCCAACAGGTGATCTTAAACTTTTGTAAATGACTGTAGTTTCCAGGTCAGCCAGAAAACAATCCTTGAAGTAGCTCGTTGAAGAAGAAGGAATTACTATTAATTCCAAACGATGTGTGGAACGAACATCACATATTTTTCGAATAAACTAACGTCTAGTAGATCCATATCTACAATAGGGTGCCAATATGAAAACACAAATTTTCAGGTGGTGTGATAGAAGACGCATCGTTGTGCTCCGGATCCAAATGTTTTCCCAATTAAGCTACACCGACAAGTGTTTATCACTGTTACTTGCCGTCTTGACATGTGCTTCCCTCTGTAGTACGTCAAAATATGGAGAGTGAGACTGTCATTCGAAGGCTGCTAATTGACTGGATTACTTCTCTAATCAGTCCTTTTCCAGATGGTGGGTAATGAGACGGAATCTTTTCCAGTTGAAGGAAGGTGTCCTGTTCTGGGAAAGGCATAGCATTAATAAGTCTAGGCAGGAAAACGGATAGCTTTAACAAGTCTAGGTGGGAAACGGATAGCATTAACAAGTCTAGGTGGGAAACGGATAGCATTAACATGTCTAGGTGGGAAACGGATAGCATTGAAAAGTCTAGGTGGGAAACGGATAGCTTTAACAAGTCTAGGTGGGAAACGGGTAGCATTAGCAAGTCTAGGTGGGAAACGGATAGCTTTAACAAGTGTAGGTAGGAAACGGATAACATTAACAAGTCTAGGTGGGAAACGGATAGCATTAACAAATCTAGGTGGGAAACGGGTGGCATTAACAAGTCTAGGTGGGAAACGGATAGCTTTAACAAGTCTAGGTGGGAAACGGATAGCATTAACAAGTCTAGGTGGGAGACGGATAGCATTAACAAGTCTAGGTGGGAAACGGATAGCATTAACAAGTCTAGGTGGGAAACGGATAACATTAACAAGTCTAGGTGGGAAACGGATGGCATTAACAAGTCTAGGTGGAAAACAGATAGCATTAACGAGTCAGGGTGGTCGGTGAGTGCGGTAGAATAGCTTTGTGTGGCGATAGCGGTCTTATTAGATAAAAAGTACCACAATGTGGCTCACGTAACCGCCCTCAGAGCATCACACCACCTCTAGCTGGCTGTCGCATCCCAATTTGACAACGGGGGTCAACGGCTTTGTGTCGTCGACGCCAGAAACACATCCTATCATCGGTGTGTTGCTGCAGTAGGACCCCCGATTTGTAGGACCAAGCTACCCGTTTCTAGTATTCCTTCGCCCACTGTATCCCGATTACTTCGTAACATACTCTTAGAAAGAGCTCGCGATTTGGTCGTCGACTCTCATTCCTCTTGTTGGCAGGTCTTGTTTAAGAAAATTTTGAGCTTATGTTATCACTTTGTCCGTCCGTCCGTCCGTTCGTCTGTGGACCCCATATCTTTGCAACTATTCGTCAGATTTGAATTTTTTTTTTGTCCCTTTTAATACCATTTTTAACGAAGAATCGTTTAGAAACAGTTTCGTTTTTAAGTAGTGTCCAGTTTTTTCGATAGGGGGCGTAACGTTAAATTGCGATTTCTCCGATATCTCTGCTTCTAAAAGTTCGATTTGAAAAAAATATTTCAATAACGGATACCATGTACTGTGTGGAGAAATGTACATGTGCTTTTGAGTTCTTGTATTTCATAGTTCTCCAGCTAGGTACAGTAGTGTTAATGTGCATTTATGTTTGCAAACCTATATCCGCTTCTCAAAAACCCATTGAAGAAAATGTTACTTTATGTTTTACTGGGTGCGAATCGCTAAAGTAAAGTTGGGGAACATTGTTCTTTTTAAATAATGCACAGTTTCCCTCTAAGAGGTGTAAATACAAAAAATGCCTTTTTTCGCTATCTCTGAATGTGGGAAATTATTTTCACGTAAGAAAGCTTTGGCTGTGAAGAATCCTTACGCATATATTCCATATTTTATGACTTTCTTCTGCTTAGTACGTCAGTTTATACATTTATTTAAAAAAATTTATTCGATCGTAAAAATCCTTATTTGGCAGGATACCCTTCATTATGAAGAGTATTTTGAACACATTTTCTTCGTTAAGTAACACATTGCGTTTACGCTATTCATTACAAGGTAATGTAATAACTGGCAATGCATTACAAGGTAATCCCAAGTATGGTTTGCACAAGGTAATGGAATTAATCAGTAATGCATTACAATGAAGAGGATATAATTCAATTATATAACCCCTTAACCGGCTGGACCGAAATAACTCGGGGCTGGAAAAATTGGTTTAAAAGAAATTCGAACGATTGTATTCGCTGTCTTCAAGTGGGCCAAACTCGGATGGAACGAGTGAATCTGGGCATCAGAAAGCCTTGCTTTGCCCTTCGATCTGTTACTAAAAGTGGTCACTCAGAAGGAAGATTCAAATTAATACGTTCTGACTGATTACCTGCCAAAAAGGCAATAACAATTGAGACGAGCCTAAGAAAGAAATGAGATGTTTGTTACCTGTTTTTCCCCAGTGGCGTTATGTCCCTATGAATGCGACTAGCTATTTCCCATCATGTCGTGGGTCATGGTGCAAAGGAATGAAAGACTCGAAGTGAGCGCTTTTCACTATTGACAGGTTTATGGTTGGCACTGCTGAGATGAAAGGGTAAAGGAATACTTCTGCAGTAGCTTTCGTAAACCCTGCTGCTATCTGAACATTTCTGTGAGGGGAGCGCAAAATATTTTGTGCATCATTTGTGTCAGGCCGCTTAACGGGTTAATAATGCCATTCAAACGCAATGAAATTACATAATTTGGAAATAATAATTACATACTAATAGTTTATAGAAACGTACGTGTGCCAAAAGTTATGTCTAGAAAATTCGGCCATGTAACATAACAGACATAGACCGAAGTGTCGTGTAGAATGTTCTAGAAGCGGCAATAAAGGGTTATACGTTTGTAGAATGTTCCAGAATGATCGCACAGTGGGAAGTTGGAGAGTTTTACGTAAATCAAGAATATTCCAGAAGGTTCAGTTCCTGTCGTGAAGTATATACACTGACGGAAAAAAATTCCAACACCACGAAACAATAGTTGTAAAGGAATAGAATGGCGGTAATACATTTGTATAGGTAACATATTTAATCGATTAAGGTTTCAAGACCACAGCATATTGTAAGCGCGAGAAGAGCCATTTTAAATGTGAAATTCTGGTACATTAATAACCGGTGTAACCGCCAGAATGTTGAATGCAAGCACGCAAACGTTCATGCATTGTGTCGTATAGGTGCTGGATGTCAGTTTGTGGGATGGAGTTCCATGCCTGTTGCACTTGGTCGGTCAATACAGGGACGGTTAATGCCGGTTGGAGGTGACGCTGGAGTTGTCGTCCAATGATGTCCCATACGTGCTCGATTGGTGAAAGATCTGGTGATCTAGCAGGCCACGGCAACATGTCGACACTCTGTAGAGCCTGTTGGGTTACAACAGCGGTATGCGGGCGAGCGTTATCCTGCTGGAAAACACCCCCTGGAATGCTGTTCATGAATGGCAGCACAACAGGTTGAATCACCAGACCGACGTACAACTGTGCCGTCAGGGTGCGTGGGGTAACCACGAGAGTGCTCCTGCGGTCATAGGAAATTGCTTCCCAGATCATAACTCCAGGTGTAGGTCCAGTGTGTCTCGGCCGCAGACAGGTTGGTTACAGGTTCTCACCTGACCTCCTTCTGACCAACACACGGCCATCACTGGCTCCCAGGCAGAACCGGCTTTCATCAGAAAACACAACAGATCTCCACTCCGTCCTCCAATGAGCTCTAGCTTGACACCACTGACGTCGCAAATGGCAGTGGTTTGGAGTAAGTGGAATGCACGCTACAGTGCGTCTGGCTCAGAGCTGTCCTTCAAGTAACCGATTTGTAACAGTTCGCTGTGTCACTGTGGTGGCAACTGCAGCTTGAATTGCTGCCGCAGACGCGGTACGATGCGCGACGGCCATACGCCGTACACGGCGGTCTTCCCTCTCAGTAGTGCCACGTGGCAGACCGGAACCCGGTCTTTTTGAGGCAGTACCTTCCCTTGACCACCGCTGCCAACAATCATGCACAGTGGCTACATTCCTGCCAAGTCGTTCTGCAATATTGCGGAAAGAAAATCCACCTTCTCGTAGCTATATTACACGACCTCGTTCAAACTCCGTGAGCTGTTGATAATGGCTTCTTCGTCTTTTTAAAGGCATTCTTGACTAACATCAACACCCTACGTCGAATCTTGACGATAACTAACGCTCACGAACGTTACAGCGCGTATTTACAGCAAACCTGCTTTGCATGTTCCGAGAGGCGCTACTAGCGCCACACGTATGCGCCGAGCGCGAAATTTGCATAGACGTCATCTTGCAGATGTACTCTCACCGCCTACCAACTTTCGTTTATCTAACACAACCTCTTCTTGGTGTTGGGATTTTTTTTTCCGTCAGTGTATAAAGGAGTCAGTCGCTCGCTAGTCCAGTGTTCGTATCGGACAAGTAATGGACAACAACACTTGAGAAGTACGGCAAAAATGTCAAGAGTTCGCAAATTTCTGTAATATTCGGAAGTGCACCCTGAGTTTCTGAACTGTGAGTGTAGTGCTAATAGGTGCTTGTAGCTATAGTGGGGTAATTATTTTGGACAGTGAAACGTATGTAATGGACAAGAATACTGTACTGGAGATGGACGAAATGAGTATCTCTAACTGAAATAAACATCCTATTCGTACTTACTTCATATGTATTATTTCGTTTAAATCACTTTACTTGCGGCGAAGACGGGGCAACTATACTTATGACATACGCGTACAATCTCCAATACCTACATACACGCATTTAAGCTCCGAGGGGTGGAACAATTGTCCAATAACCTACACAACGTGTAAGGAAGAGTGTACTGGTTGCTGGTTTATTCAAGTTGTATAGTTACCCATAAGTTATTGTTTAATTACCAACATATAGTTAACCATTTACGATTATAATGGGTAACTGCTACATGTCATTACAATTACCATGTAATTCCATATACTGTCCAGTTCACCATTACCATGTAATGGTAACGCTAAGTTCTTGTTCCCATTACCATTACGCTGTAATGCATTACCGATTAATTTCAATTACGATTTTGCCTAACTCTGCACCGGTGTAAATTGCGTTTTCAGTGCATTAATTCCAAGTCTTTTAACACTCTATCCGACTAGAAGGAAATATCTCGGGCTTAGCAAAATAGTTCAAAATCAGCTTGAAGGAATATATTTGCTGACTAAGAAGACGGCCAGAAACCGATGGAAGAAGTATACTTGCACATCGAAAAGGGCTCCTTTCCGCTTAGGTTTGTTATTGGAAGTGGCCATTTAAGGGTTCATTACTTATTACATTTCTTTTTGTTTCCAGTTTAAATCTGTATAGTTACAATTTTGCCTTTTAATTAGATTACAGAGAGAAGCATCATTCAACTAGCCTTCAAGAATTAGAATTTCTGGCAAATTACCCATTCCTAGCAATATCTAACGTCCAAATATTGTTTAAAAACTTTTAAAACATTTCAATAATTGTTTGCTCTGGTCTACAAAAATGGAAGAGCAAAAATATATACTTACAGTTTGCCAATTAGTTCAAGAAGGTGTCAAGGCTCGAAATTACTAAGAAGTGCGAACGCAAAACCGTCTTTCAAAGCTCTGCATCCCGACAAAATATGCCATTTAAGCTTAAAAGCTACTACCTCAGGCAGTTACTTCAGTAAATGGCCCAAAATTAAGAACGGGTAAGTGCTTATATCTCACTGCGTTGTTCATGGTGGTCATTAAACCTGAAATTGATATTTTTCCTTATTTAAATACAAATACTTCATTTTGTCTACTGACGAGTGAGACCTCTTTGAATGGAAACTTGCACCAGCAGTCGGTTTTCAAAGAATTATAAGCATATGAATAAAGCAACATTCGTTCTCCATTTTGCTTTACGTAATTAAAAGCAAAGTTGAGCAGAATGTCTGCTATTTTGTTGAAAATGAGATTCTGAGTTTGTGGTCTAGTTATCAACGACGAGGATTGTTTCATTCTTGGGTTTTCTGCGATAATAGAGGAAGACTGTATTGTCCTCTCTCAAAAGGATGCTTTTCCCTTAGAAAGAATGCTTAAGCATTTGAGATTCAATACCGGTTGTGTAATTTATCATCCGTCGTAAAATATTCTTACATTTGCTTGATGCAATTGGCTGTGGAGATATCCTGAAGATATATCCAAAGCTAATTTTCTCGGGAAATCATCTGTAGCTGAATCCCGTCATTTTCCCAAATAATATTTGTTTGCACGAAAAATATCGGCTTCAGAACAAGAACCAGATTTTCGGGGTCTAACAATCACTCTAAGCGACTTCAAACTTTCAATCTGAAAGTGTAATTAACTATTTTTTAAATTTTCCAGAATTCCCCAAACGCACAATATTGGTTTTAGAAATAAACTTTACCAGTAAGAAGGATTTAATCTGACAGAAGATTTCATAGAGAGCAAATTTCCGAAATAAATAAATAAATGTCTTTTACAGTAAACACGTAGGAAACAGCACGGCACCTCCGGTAGTGTAGTGGTCTAAGCGCTGGCTTCTGACCATTCGTCCGAGATGGGTCCGGGTTCGAATCCCGGTAAGTCATGGATGTTGTGTTTTTTTTTTTTTTTTTTTTTTTTGATTGGAGGTTTAACGACCACCGTGAGCAACTCAATGGGCTATAAGCAGTCGCCCGTCCCTAATTTAGGGTCACTGGTTCCAGGGAAGGGAGAGTGCCAGTGCCGTAAGACAAATACAACATCCATGCCTCACCGGGATTCGAACCCGGACCCCGTTCGGACGAATGATCAGAGGCCAGCGCCTTAGACCACTGCGCCACCGGGGCGGCGATGTTGTGCTTGTCTTACGGTACTAGCTGTCTCCTTTCCCTGGAATCAGTGGCCCTAAATTAGGGACAGGGACGGCTTATGGCCCACTGAGTTGCTTACGGTGGCCGTTGTCACACCTCCAACTTAAATAAAAAATGAAAGAAAGAAATAGCACTATGATTAAATTCTTCGCCATATGCTTGTGTTATAGACATTGTGATAAAAAGTTTAATTCATTGAATAAATTTCAATAAAATATTTAGAATAGTCTGCGAAATATTGATGAATAGGTACACGGATGTAGTTCATATTCAAATAATGCTTCATTGTATTCAGAATAGATGGAGAAAACTAAGAGTTATGGTCAGAAATACTTTCAAGATAAAGAAGTCGAATTTCTGGAAAGTGAATTTCTAATACAGAGGGTTTGTCCAACGTTTCGCAATACTTGCATAAACGCATGCGCTGCGGCGGGGATTTATGGTGTTTAAACTACACTGGCGGAAAGTGAAAAAAGAACACCAAGAAGGAGACGTCTGATACCAACGAAATTTATACAGCATAATAACGGAATACAGAGGATAACGTGATCAAAACATTATGGCAAAATACAGCTGTATTTGCTGGTAAACTGAAAAATAACATTTCCATGTAACATGGTTAGTACGAGGTTGAACCGCCATGAACTGCGTCACACTGTGCAATTCTGGCATGGAGTCTGTCGTACAGATGTTGAATGTAAGTTTGGGATATTGAGTTCCAAGCATCCTCAACCTGGACGTGTAAATCGGGGATAGTCGTGGCTGGCCGTGGAGACATGATAAGTCGTTGTCCCATAAAATCCCACACGTGCTCAATGGGGGACAAATTCGGTGAACGTGCAGGCTATGAAGGTTTTCTCACACCCAGAAGTGCATGTTGCGTTGCACGTGCCGTGTGTGGGCATGCGTTATCTTGCTGGAAAACACCACGATGGACCGACCTTATAAATGGCACAACAACGGGCCTAATGATGTTGTTGATGTAGGAGGTGCTGATTAACGTACCTTGGTACAAACACTAGTTGTGTACAGGAGTGATAGCTGATCGCTCCCCATACCAGGAGACCAGATGTAGGCCCTGTGTGTCGCTGGCGGATGCAAGAAAGGTGGAGACGTTCCCCTGTGCGTCTGCGAACACGCATACGGCCATCGGAGGCTCCCAAGCAGAATCTGCTTTCATCGCTGAAGACGACAGATTGCCATTGCGTTCTCCAGTGCAGACGTTAGCGACATTACTACAGCCGTTTCTGACGGTGGGCTGGAGTCAGAGGTACACATGCCAGAGGCACACGTGCACGTAGTCCTATATCCAGTAGACGGTTGCGGATTGTTCGCACAGTCACCTCAGGTGCAACGGCAACTCGGTTTTGCGTCGTAGTGGATGTTCTGCTTGACAACGCCGCTCTTCTTATGAGTCGATCGGTCCGCTCATCAGTCCGTCTGTGACTCCCGGTTCCACGTCTTCTCGTGTGGGAATGTTCCTCGGACCATCTACGCCGCCATCGTACGACCACCGATACATCCCGTCCAATTCGCTCCGCAGTACAACGATACGACCACCCGGCATTGCGGAGTCCGACTAGACGACTTCGCTGAAAGTCTCATAACTGCTGAAATCGTACCGTCTTCCATGTCCAGGCATTGCAGCTTTTTCAGGGTCTTCGCACGTGTCCGTACGCCGACGACTGATTACATTCATTTCGCCGTACTCCTTAAATACCACCGACGATAATTTGCATATTATGCCGTGCTGTGGCGTGGGCGCTCACCGGTTGGTCCCGAAATTAACATCACACATACGTAAACTCGACCCCATTAATATATGTAAATTTTATGATCGTCCGCCAATTCCTTTTTGGTGTTCTTTTTTCACTTTCCGCCAGTGTAGTTCAAGTCGCGCACTGCAGTCAGTCGAAAGGGACATCAAGTGGTAGTAGTTGCGGCGAAAATCATCTTTTTGGGACGCCTAAAAAGATGAATAGCCACAACCGGCTAATTAGGAAATGTTTTCTTTTACGAGTTTGAACTCGGCCATTACGCTGATCAAGCAGCACGAAACATTTGTCATGCAAAAGATGAAGGCTTCGTGCACCGCAGCACCCCAATCAGATAGTTTAAGAAATTTCGCTCAGGAGACAAAAACCTCGACGATCAGCCAAGCTCAGGTAGGCCGCGAACCGTGGATTCGGAGGCCAGGCTGTTGAAGAGAATCTGGCAACCAGCACTCGGAGATTATCAGGCGAGCTGGGAATAATACAGAACACCGTGGTTCGGTAACTTCAGCAGCTCGGCAAGGTCTACAGGAGCTGCCGTATTGTCCCTGGCTAACTGACGCCAGCTGAAGCAAACCGTCCTGTTAAAGCAGGAAGGAAACTCATAGAAAACCCACGTGATGTACGTTTCATCAAGATAATTGTTACATGCGATGAAAGGTGGGTATATTTCATTAATCCTAACACACAACAGCAGTAGTTGAACTTGAGCCAGCTTGCAGAACCTGCTGCCAAACGTGGGCGCTTCGAGCACAAGGTGATGCTTTGCGTCTGGTGGACTTTCTAGGGGATAATCCACTACAAATTTATTCCAGACTTTCGTACCATCACCTCCAACGTCTACTCAGACCAGCTGGAGCGGATGTATGCCGTTTTGGAGCAGAAGTACCCGGCACTGGTGAAGGCTAGGCCTCATACCTTGCAAACGATCCGGGCAAAACTCCAGGAACCTCAATGCATTAAACTAATGCCACACCTAACATATAGTCCGGATCTTGCCCAGTTGGATTATTACTTGTTCCGGTCCATGGCCCCACTTCCTTCGCGGGTGCCACTTCAACAACCAGGAGAAGGTGGCAGCTGGAGTGAAGGAGTTCTTCGTCACGAAGGACAAGAACTGCGTACCGCAGCGGAATCGAAGAACTGGCAGACAGATGGCTAAAGACCGTGCAACACGATGGCCTATGGTAGTCAGCTTTCATCGCAAAGGTACGTATGTACATCAAACAAAGATCTTCGCTCTTTCCACGTTTATAAGTGAGTCACGGAAAAATTCTCATTGGCCGCCACCGGAAGTCGAACCCCGGGTCTTCCAGTTACGCGCCGCATATGCTTCTGCTGCACCATAGCGGCCTCTAATTCCTCCGGACTTACACACACACTAATTGCCAAGCCAATTTGGCAGGTTGCTTCTTGGAGCCCCGCACAATGCTGGGGATTCGCCAAAGATGGTAAGCAGCAACTGAAGAAATAATTAGAAGGCGAATGAATAATTAATACAGACATTTAACGTGGACCAGGAACATCAAACAAAGATCTTCGTTCTTTCCACGTTTATAAGTGAGTCACGGAAAAATTCTCATTGGCTGCCACGGGGAGTCGAACCCAGGGTCTTCCAGTTACGCGCCGGATATGCTTCTGCTACACCACAGCGGCATCGAATTCCTCCGGACTCACACACACTAACTGCCAAGCCAATTTGGCAGGTTGCTTCTTTGAGTGTGAGTCCGGAGGAATTCGAGGCCGCTGTGGTGTAGCGGAAGCATATCCGGCGCGTAACTGGAAGACCCTGGGTTCGACTCCCGGTGGCGGCCAATGAGAATTTTTCCGTGACTCACTTATAAACGTGGAGAGAGCGAAGATCTTTGTTTGATGTTCCTGGTCCACGTTAAATGTCTGTATTAATTACGTATGTATACATGAAGTGATTCAAATATTGCAAAACTTTCGACTCACCACCTGTATATTTATCTACCCGACTTCTTTTTTCATACATTGGACTTGATCAATCTTCAGACGCAGCGCCTAGTAAATAGCACAAGCAACACCCAGAATGAAGCATATTTAACTCTGTAAGCTTTCTTACAGTTTTTTTCTTTTCATGTGGCTAGAATCTTTCTGGAAAAGAAAGTTACCGAAATCTTTTTGAAGTAGATGAGCAGTTTGGATACCATAAAATAAAAACCGTGTGGAATGTAACGTAACCAATGTAATAATATTATATCTAGCATAACTTACGATCATGAACGAAAATATTTCGTGGATTAAACATAATCACTCGAGGAGGCGACACATTTCATTCCGGGAGACCAAAACTTTCCATGTTGTTTCTATTTCCGAACTTATTTTCATTAACGTTGAGGAGTATTTGTGCTTGAAACACTCCAGGCTCTGAGGTCGCTGTGCATACACGGTGTTCTTAGCGAACCTCCCACCAAAAGAATTCGGAAGACGGCAGGAGGATTGTCAAGCCAAGAAATCGACCCACAATAACCGCACGAGTTGTGCTTGAATGTAATATCCAAATATTCTCCCACTGCCGCCATCGAGTGTTTGTTACTTAGGGAGTTTAACGCCCACGGTGAACAAATCAATGAGATATACAGCGATGAGTCATTACATTACGACCACCTACCTAATAAATTGTAGGACTCCCTTCAGCTCGCAAAACAGGAGCCACTCTGTCAGGCATGGATTCGATGAGGTGGCGATAGATATCCTGATTTATCTGGTATATTAATGACAACAGCAGGTCCTCCAGTTTCCGTACATTCGGGATGTTGGAGATTTAGGCGGAACCAGTGTCTCCAAGTCGAACCACAAATGTTCGATTGGCTTCATGTCAGGTGAATTTGGAGGCCAGGGAATTAACCGAAAATCCCCAGCATGTCCCTCGAACAACTCCTTGACGATTCTGGCAGTGTGGCATGGCGCATTCATTATCATGTTAGTAATGGCCATCACCAGCAGGCAGAAACATGTTTCATAATTCAAATGCAGATGCATGTTTCGTAAACACAGTTGCAAGGAAAGGGTGAACTTGATCCCCAACGATTTTCAGATATCTGACAGCATTCAGAGATAGTGCTATTAGAATAATGGAGCCTAGAGTGTCCCATGAAAAGATCCCCCATAGCATAACACTGTCACCGCCGGCCTGTTTTGACCCAAAAGTTCATACAAGTGCCTCCATTGGTAATCGGCGTATATGTGCTGGGCCGTCTACGTGATACAGCAGAAATCTTGATTCATCAGACAAGGGCACATTCTCCCAATCATCCACGGGGTCCAATCTCGATGATCTTGGGCTCGTTTCATGCGTTGTCGGCGATGAATTGCAGTTAACATGCGGACTCGGATAGGTCTTCGACTACACAGCTCATGCGCAGAAGGCTGCGATGAACTATGTGCTGTGATACATTGCCCTGATCACCGCCGTTGTAGCTGCGAGTAATTTGTCGCGCCGTGGTCCTGCGGTCACCGTGAATAACGCGCGATAGTATCCGCTCCCCTCTGGCATCAATGAACTGCGGTCGTCCCACAGCTGGACGACGGTTCGCCGTTTGGCTATCTGTGCACCACTTTTGATACGTACTCATTACAGTGGCACTTGAACAACTCACAAATCGCACCGTTTCCCAGATCGTAGTTCCTAGGCGGCGTGCCATCACAATTTGTCCTTTATCAAACTCCGAAAAATCGGCTGCTTTTCCCATTCGGACTCCGAACACTCTACTAACCGAAAACCCGTCCTCGAGTTGTACATATGCTGATCGGTAAACTTCACCTGCACCACCGTTCGGTCTCCAGGCGCGCTCATTTCTCTAGGCAGGGGGTGGTCATAATGTAATGGCTCATTGGTGTAAGGTTTCGCCCGTCCTTAATTTAGGGCACTGCTTTCAAGGAAGAAAGAAAGGCAAATACAACATCCATGCCTCATGGGGATTCGAACCAGAACTCATCTCGGAAGAATGATCAGAATTCATCTAGCGTGACAGAACTTCATGGTGCTGAAAAAAAGGGATCCTGCTTCATTTGACGTACGCAGCAATACTTGTAGCTAGTGCCAATAGCAACGATAGCAACCATAAAATGCAAGGCAGGAAAATGTGGAAATTAGCATAAGTGCGGGATACAGTAAGACGTGTTGTGCGTATGCAAATTTTGGATTGCCGAACTTGTTCGTGACGTCATAGCGCTGATAAGAGATATAAAGGATTTCACGCGTATTGACCGTTGTTGTTCAAACGCAAAGTTAAAAGGGAAAGAATCAATTGACGAACTTACAATTTTCAGTATGTCTTCCCGACATCACCTAGATGATTTTACGCGTGGCCGTATTATTGGCAAGATTGAAGAAGGGCGAAAAATAACAGATGTTGCCAGGGAGTTCGACGTCAGCCACAGTGTTGTTTCAAGGCTTTGGAAATCATTTCAAACAAATGGAGAGTGTAGCAAACGTCACGGGAGAGGTCGTGTTCGCAGTACCACACCTGTAGAAGATCGGTACATAGTGCTATCAACAAAAAGACACCGGCGCAGCACAGCTAGTGAGGTAGCAAATGAGTTTATGGCTGCTACTGGCAAGCGGATCTCCCGAAAAACTGTCGCCAGACGTTTGTATGAAGGAGGACTATACGCCCGCTGTCCTGTTGTGTGCATCCCATTGTCCAGACTTCACTGTACCGTTCGTTTGCAATGGTGCCATCAACATCGCAATTGGACTGATAACGACTGGTCTGCTGTTCTCTTCTCAGATGAGAGTAGATACAGTCTATCGTCTGATTGTGGACGACAACTGATCTGGCGTGATAGTGGTACTGCATATTGTCCAGCAAACATACAGGAAAGGGACCGATATCCGACATGTAGTGTCATGGTATAGGCTGGCATCATGATCAATGGCCGTACGTCCCTCTATGTGCTTCCAACTGGGGCTATGACTGGCCAACGATACATTAACGATGTTCTGCTACCTCATGTTCGCATGTTCCGTGGTGCTGTCGGTGATAGATTCATTTTCATGGACGACAACGCAACATGTCATCGAACAGTCGCTGTCCAGGAGTGTCTTGAGAGCGAGGATATTCAACACCTCGTATGGCCAGCACGTTCTCCAGACCTGAATCCCATTGAAAATGTGTGGGATGCTTTGGGGAGGAGTCGTGCTGGTCGCCAATGCCCTCCAATAAACAAGGACACCCTCATCCGTGCACTGACAGAGGAATGGGATAAATTACCACAACAGCTGCTTGATAATGTTGTGCAAAGCACGACACGACGTGTGGAATCTTGCATCGCCCTCCATGGTGGCCATATCCCGTATTGACATCTTACGCCGGAACGCCTGCGGACGGTAATTGCATTTTTTCACGTTTACGTATTCTGCACAAAATGGCCTGTTTGTCCCTTGAACACGTTTCAAAGCCTTCTGGATTTCAGAGCACAATAAATTGTCTTTCTTGTAATGTCCAGGCATTCTGGCATTATTTTATTTCACTTGGCATCCAACCGCACTTACTTTTTTATGCGCTATATAGCCGTTTATGATCCGTCCTTAGCAATTTTCCAGCAGTGTAGTACTTTCTAGTTCGTATTTCAAATGCAGATGCATGTTTGGTAACCCATTATTTTGCTATGCGTGTTCACTCTGCCACTGACTTTAAATATTGCTTCTTTTATGGATAAATAGCAATTCCAAAATTGCTGTCTTGTTTCATCTGTTGCTAGCCTGTTAGCGCCATTTTCTTCCACAAAAATGATGTTGGACTCTCTCACGATATGTCCCTGCTGACGCTCCATGACTACTGCTTATCGAGCTCCCTTGCCTTCTGACCACACGAGCAAATATACGACAACTGTATAGCTTTCGTATCGCTTTGGAGAATGATTATCTTTTATTCCTAGCCAAACAGATCATCTGTATTTCAACACAGAGCGCAATGGAATGCATCCCATCGTTGATCGCGCTATGAGCATTTCTCTCAGTCTTCGCATATAAAGAGCGTTATTTACACTGCTGGCCACCCAAACTGCAACACCAAGAAGGACACGAGATAGCAAAGCCTGATTTACTGGACACATAACAACAGATACAAAGATGAAACGATTGAGCTTACAGGCCCGTACGACTTACGGAACACGCAGACATCAATAGTTCGTGTGGTCCCCATGGCTGGCAATAACGGCCGCTACACGCCGCGGCATCGAACGAAAGAGGCTTTGGATGTAGGCTTGGGGTATGTCGGTTCAGGCTGCTTCCACATGTTGCCACAGTTCATCAGGCGTAGCCGCGGGTGCTGTTGCCGGGCCACTCGGTTGCCGATCAGTGACCAAACGTGTTCCATGGGCGACATATCGGGAGAACAGGCGAGCCACGGCAGCAGTGACACCTGGTGGGCCGTGAAGAATTGTTGCACGATGCGTGCCACGTGCGGGCCTGCATCTTGCTGTTGAAACGTGACCGCTGGCAGGTCATGTAGGTAAGGGAGGACTACAGGCTCCAAAACGTCGGAACTGTAGCGGCGGCGGTTGAGTGTACCGGCGATGCGTACCAGAGGGGTGTCGGTGTCATATCCAATTGCGCCCCAAACTATAACGCCAGGCGACGGACCGGTATGGCGATGCATAGTGCAGGCACCATACAGTCTCTTGCCACGGTGCTGCCACACGCGGATCCAATCATCTAGGGTTTGCAGGCAGAAGCGTGATTCTTCGGAGAAGACAATGCGGTGCTATTCCGTATTCCAGGTGCGGCCTTCAACGGCCCACTGCCGCCATACTCGCCGGTGGTGTAACGTCAGTGGTAATCGGAGCAATGGGTGCCGTGCGACAAGTCTCCAGTTCAGCAGACGACGTCGAACGGTACGTGCTGACATAGGTTGTTGCGCAACGCACCCTAGTTCCTGCGCTAACGTTCGTGATATGGTGATGCGAGCCGTCAATGTCCGCCACACATCATGCCGGTCCTCTCGTTCGGTGGTGTGCCGCGGCTGCGGCAATCGCTCACGTTGGTCCGTCCGTTCCTCCTGCACCCACCGAATCCATACTTGCCTCACTGTATCTGGATGTCGTTCTACACGGGTGCCGATGTCTCGGTACGATAAACCGCTGCCGCGATAAGCCACTATTCGTCCTCTGTCGAACTCCGAAACGTGCTGGAATGACTGCCGTGTTCTACGACGAGGCATCAGGAAGCTTCCCATGCACGGGCCAGGCAGCACAACACACTTCCACTACTTACACCCTGCCTTCTGTGCACCCTTGTTACAGTGCTTCTCGGTGGCGTGCCGGGCGCACATGATTTGCATATGCCCTGCAATGCCAATCGTTTGCATGTCCTCTCGCGTGTGACGCATGCTGCGAATTTCATACCAATCGGATGCTTCCTTCTTGGTGTTGCATTTTGGGTGGCCAGCAGTGTATTTAAAAGTGATCCTGGGATCACCACCCACAGGCTCTAGCTGACTATCAGAGTCTTCTCAACAATTTGTTATAAGTTACGATAAGGATTGGCGTGCCTTTGTTTTTCAAACATTCTGCTTTTTGCTCCCGTGTGTTTCGTATGAATATTTCTCTCATCAAGCAAACTCTTGCGTTTGCCTCAAGTGAGAACTTTTCCCACCATGCGACAACTAGCGTTATTGTTTAGTATTTTTAAGAATAACGCGATGCTACAGTTTTTTCGCCAAATTTGAAACTGGAAAAATTCTGAATTGTTACTGAGCAGACTACTTAAAACAGCGGAAAAACTTTGTGTGAGAAAAACTCTCACCCGCGACCACTGGCGTTGCTCAACGTGTCGCGACCAACGATGGGTAAAAGTTCTTTACTCACTAGCATTTACATAGGTTGCAATGTTCTTTGGTGTTTGGTTGAATACACTAGGCAGCCTCAGTGGTGCAGTGATCTAAGCGTTAGCTTCTGATATTTCGTCCGAGTTAGGTTCGGGTTCAAATTCCGGTGAGGTGTAGATTTTGTTTTTGTCTTACGGCACTGGCTCTATCCGTTCCCTGGAACCTGCGAACCTAAATTGTAGATCACTGAGTTGTTCACGGAGGTCAATAAATAAAAAAGAATACACTAGTAAATTGTCCACCAAAGAGGAATTTCTTGATATAATATTAAAAAAAAGAAGAATACGTTAGTAAATTGTCAATGTCTCACCAGAATGTTAACATTACGTGAATATAAATACTGTAATGTTCCATAAGTTAAATCGTGTTCCGAGTAGCTTAAATAAAATAGGGATCCTAAATTAAGCACTTAATGGCTTTATCTGCCAGTAAATCAATAAGTCCTATACTAACGGCTCCATAGTCTTTATTAAATGTCTTTAGGCCCTTAAAATGTCAACATACATCAATGAATCATCTAGTACTATGACTAGGGATGCAACTATTGGGTTGTCGGAAAGGTCATGACGTATTTGCACCCGATGTCAACTGGGCGGTTTTGGAAGTACTAGAGTCATGCGCAGTTTGTTATCGCTATGGCATTCGACAGGTGCCAGTTCTAGCAGCAGTCTAAAAGGAATAGTGAGAGATTTGGTTGATTTGCAGAGATTTGACATCAGGTTGAATATGGAAGAAAAAACTGTGCGGTTTTTGCCATATTTTACTATTTTACTTCCGTAAAGGGAAGAGGGCGCGTCAACTTGTGAATAGTTGCGTAAAGTGTACGGTGATAATGCTCTACAAGAACGTAAGTGCCAGCGGTGGTTCGCAAAATTCCGTGCTGGTGATTTTGACCTCAACGATGCTCCTCGGTCGGGGAGGTCCACCGAGGTTGATGACGACCAAAAGGAAGGCATTGATCGAGTCAAACCCACGTTACGCAACACGAGAGATTGCAGACACATTGCACATCCATCATTCAAGCGTTCACGACCACCTGAAGAAGCTGGGATACGTAAGCAAGCTCGATGTGTGGGTTCCTGATGAACTCAAAGAAGCTCAATTGACGGCGCGTATAAACATCTGCAATATGCTCCTTAAACGGGAGGAAAACGATCCTTTTTTGAAACGACTGATAACTAGTGACGAAAAGTGGATTGTTTACAACAATGTGCTGCGCAAACGGTCTTGATCCCGACGCGCTGCGTCGCCAAAAACGACATCCAAAGCAGACATTCATCAGCGGAAGGTTCTGGTCCCAATGTGGTGGGATTTCAAAAGTGTCGTGTTTTTCGAGCTCCTACCACGGAACCAAACAATCAATTCGAATGTGTATTGTCGGCAATTGGGCAGTTTGAACGAATCCATCATCCAGAAACCTCCAGAGCTCGTTCATCGTAAAGGTGTTGTGTTCCATCACGACAACGCGAGACCGCACACAAGTTTGACCACCCGCCAAAAACTACTGGAGCTTTGGTGGGATGTGTTGCCACACCCAGCATACTCGCCTGACCTTGCGCCGTCAGATTTCTATTTGTTTCGCTGTCTTCAACAGTCTTTGCGTGGTATATCGTTCAATTCAGATGAGGATGTAAATCAGCACCTTGTACAGTTTTTCGCCACGAAAGACAGGTCCTTCTATGAACGAGGCATTCTGCAGCTCACCGAAAGATGGCAAAAGGTTATCGAACAAAACGGACATTATATCAATGATTGATCTTTGTTCTTTCTATCAATAAATGACCTTGGCAAAACATGGCTAAAATACGTCATGATTTTTCCGACAACCCAATAGTTCTGGAATACACTGAATACTTTTCGGTGTCTTTCATGCATTCAACGTGGTACAATTAATTATTAACCAGTAGTTTAAAAATTAACTTCTACCTCCAAAACAGAATAACAATCCATTCGACTTCCAGTAAAAGAAAGCCTCTTAACGGGAGACTAAAAAGATCTAACGTAATTGTAAATGCAAGTACATTTAAAGAAAGACAGCAGAATATATCTTACGAAAGTCAGTAGAGAGAGCGCATCTGGCGAAAGTCAGATATATGACAAAAGTTTACCTAATGCAAATGTAAACAACATTCTTATCTATGTTGAACACATAAGTCATTCAAATTTTGACGTCAGTTGAAGTTGCCACAAAACATTCATCGAGAGAGAAATCTAGCCTTTAGTTAGAAATTGATTAAAGAGAAATGAAACAAAATACACATATATAATAGGAACCTAAAAGGAAAGTTAAATTAGAGTAAACGTCACAAGGTAATATACGGTGTAGGTGCATACATCTATTGATGAGTAGTGACCTATCAACAGAGTAGCACTCAGAAGTCACATGTCAAACTGCGAAACAGAAAGTTTGCTACAAAGGGCTTACTAGAAACTTACATGGGTAAACGCCGTTGAATAAGTTGCCAGTATCCAAGTTTTCAGCGTGACGTTGAAGCACCACAGTCCGTCTTCAGATTTTCTGTATTTTTTGCCTTTCCCAAGCAGCATTAGAGTATGAAATTACTTCCCTTGTGAAAAGTACCTTGGACACACTCCACGGGACCTACATTTCTTCCTGATGCTTCAATTGAACAAGTACCAATGTTAATCAACTACGGCCTGATCAACGTAGAAAGAACTCACAGTTCCCCAGCAAATTGTCCCAAATGATTGAAAGCAGATGATAAAAAATTTATAAGAAATGATATAATACACCTCTCATTTTAGGAACAGAAAAATGAATTACGAAATCAAAGAAAGTAAACTAGTTTATCTGAATGGCGAGAGAGAAAATAAAAAGAACGAGACGAAAAGGTAAACGAAAGGAACAAAAGTTGTTGAATTGGAGGTCTGCATTGCTCAGAGCAAACGGGAGTTCCTGGAATGCACTTGTTGGTTAACGGGGTTCCGTTAGAAGCATTCACACGAAGCGTTGAAGGGAACGAAAGCCGAACAGCTGACAAAGAAACGATTTAGGTTCGTTCAAGGAGACGAAATCTCAGCTGTAATCATGTCCGAGGGCAGAGTAGAGAGAAGATAGAATAAATAGGTGAGAGAGGTGTTCGGCGGCAGAAAACAATGAAAGAAGAAAGCATACCAGAAAAAAGGAACAAGGAGTCTATACACAGGAAACACCGCAAGGAACTTCTGAGGCTGAAAGACCAGACATTGATAAACGACCAAAAAAGTTTATCCACTTTCGAAGTAAACTTGCGGAACAAAATAAGTAAACGTAGACTTACTGTAAGTCTAATAGAATTGCAATACATTTTCGCTTTTGAACCTCTTCAAGAAAGTTAGCAGAAAATGAAAAGTATTTTCGTGTTCTGTTAAAAAGCGAACTTATTTTCTGTGCAATCCACAGTATGGCCCATTTTGTGTTTTTTAACAGGAGTAGTCAACAATTGAGGAGCTTGCAGCGAAATGAGGGCAACTCCCTTTTCGACATTTTGTGGGAAATAATAAAAAACTATTTATAAAAAATATGGTTTAACCGAGGTTGTCTATAAATTCCCCACTGTAAATATAACATTATCTCTAATAAATACATGTATGTTCTGAATGTTTTGTCCCTAAAATGAATATAGGATAAATATAAAAAAATGAAGATGCCCACTTTTTGCAACAAATGTCATAAATTTAATTAAATTTCGCATTTAGTAAAAAATAGAAAAACTAAATAATGGTATTAAAATGTGCTTAACGACCATTAAACAACATTAAAAATCTCTTTGTTAATAAATACATAAAATATTACAATTTTATTCATCAGCCTGCATCGTATTTGAACCAAACGGCGAGGGGGGCAGTTCCCAAAATATTAATATCTCACCCATTTATTATCGGATCTGCCTGGTTCTTACACCAATCGATCCGGCATATTTTTCTAAACATATTACGTAAAAATCGACCAAAAATGGAGCTGCCCCCTTTTGCTGCAAACTCTTCAATTCAGTCTCAGTTTTCCAGTATATTTTCGATAGCAAATGAAGTGATGGAGACTTTTGTGCTCAAAAACCCAATTTTGGAGACAGTTATGTGCCCCTGAAAGCTATAGAACATAAAAGGAAAAAAGTACGTATTAAATGATGGTGGTATATTTTGCGCGTTTCAGTATTTTGCGGCTGCGCAGTAAGCAGAACGCGAGCGTAAAGTCACAGGAGAAGCATTAAAAAATGATAAATGTTAAAACAACAGTTTGTTAGGAAGCTGTACTGATAAGAAGAAAAGAGCTATTAAAATCACAGAAACGAAAACAATCGAAATGTCGTCGCGTAACCAGCTTTCGACTGGCATTTTTGGGTGACGAGGTTCAAGGCCCACAAGCTCGAAGGATTTTAATATGTTGCCCGTCCGTAATTCAGGGACACTCGTTCAATTAAATGTGGGCCACGGGTCACTGGCAATGCCGCAACGGACACTTGAACCCGGGCCTATATCAGACAAATGTGTTTAGAAGTCAGCGTACCCTAACACCCGCCAACCTGGACGGCGACGGTCATTGTAGGGGCGAAGATTTAATCATGTTCGTAAACTATGTAATGGACATTATTTTACATAATTTATAATTATTTTACATTATTTTACATAATTTACATTCCTGAATTATGTGATGAACTTTAATGTTCTCAATGGTATATGTGTGAGGAGGAAAGCATGGTATTTTCTTAAACAAAGGAAATGAGCCCAGCCACAGAGCACGCTAGATCTCTTTGTCTAAACGTGAGAAAACGCTGAACTTTTAGATGGCGGCAAGAAAACACCTGAAACATTATTTTCATACTCACGAAACAAGGCCTGGAAATAACAGACGCCAGAGAGTCTGGTAAATGTATTATTTTAACGGCATTTCAATGTATGCGGTTTGTTAATCCACGTATCCCAAGGCAATCGGTATTGTTGACTTCAGTTTGCAATAGACGCGGGAAAGAGGTAAGTGGGGAGCGACTCAGGTCAAGCAGAGGTCCGACGGTCAGGTCACGGCTCGGGGGTCACGGAAGGGGGAGGGGGACAGAGAGAGGTCAGGTAGCCATCTTTAGGCGCGCTCCACACCAGGTAGCCGTTCTCGCCTCAAGGAGGAGAAGAAAGCAGGGGCCAAGGAGAAGCGAGGAATATGGATCCTCGGGGGGTTGCATCAAAGAAGATAGTTAGTGGAGCATGAGTGTTCGCATGGGCAGGAGGAACATTTGGGAAGTGCAGGGGTTTGTTTGGGGTATGAACCCGTCCCGAACAACGTGCTCGAAGAGAAGAAGGCACTAGGGCGTTGTGAGAAGCGTGACGGAGATCGGCGTGTACGAGGCGACACAGGCTCGCTTACGCTATAGGGAATGTACTAGGAAATAAGCTGATTTTAGAGTCCAGGACCTATAACGAAGTAAATTTCTCCGTCATTTTTGGTCTACGCCGGGATTCGAACCCGAGGCCGCTTATTCCGGAACAAGTCGCTCTACCAACTGAGCTACGCAGACGTTTTATTCTGATTCCTATCTGCCTTTATGTAGTGTGCGTCCTGCTGGCAGGTACGTCACATCTCCCCCCCGAAAGAGGGCCGGGGGCATGGCCCACGGGTCAGCCGTGACCATGAATCGTTGAAGGCAGCCATCCACTGTAGAACGTGCACTTGAGAACTCCCAGTCAATCTGCTGTGTGGAATGCAACATCACACATATTTATTTTTCGAAGCGCTGGAGAAGGAATTCTCTGATTTTTCCTGTCTCGCGGTGTGGAAATAACATCACACCAATGCGAGATTTTGAACGATCGGGTCATCCGGATAGTTCGGGCGCCATTATAACGAAGTAAATTTCTCCGTCATTTTTGGTCTACGCCGGGATTCGAACCCGAGGCCGCTTATTCCGGAACAAGTCGCTCTACCAACTGAGCTACGCAGACGTTTTATTCTGATTCCTATCTGCCTTTATGTAGTGTGCGTCCTGCTGGCAGGTACGTCACAGACCCTGGGCTGAATATGAACGTTCTAAAGTACCGAGTATATGGCAACCGAATGAGCATGGACTAGCAAACAATCGTGGCCGAAACTTAAGCCAGAATAAATTGTTAAGATTTCACTTATGTCTAGTGAATAATTTATGCCTTAGTGATTTTATGCAATTCTACCCCTCCCTCTCTCGAAAAGCAGATACATTCAAAGAAAGCTGAGAGAGTGAGCGCCGGGCTATCCTCAACATTTTCTGGTGGATAGTTCATCTGTAAAAGAACCTTATCTCATTTATTGTGCTGTGGGGTAAATATCTGAATCGCATGGAAACAAGGCCGACAGCAGTCTATGCTAATTGGCGGAAGGCCTTCCACCCCTCCAGTCATTTAAGTAGGATTAACTGACTCTGCGTTCATAAAGTGCATGTAATTTTTAATAAATCTCACAGATCCGACTGTCAAAAGTAAGGGTCGGATGGGCCTTTTGTTTTCACAAACAATCAGGATGGCGCTTTAGTCACGTAGACATTCTTTCAAATAGCCAGTATTGTTTTGAATGAACTTAAAATCAATCATTTCGTGGCTTGTAAAACTTAAGAATAATATTTCGTCGTTTGTAAAACTTAAGAATAATATTTCGTCGCTTGAATAACATTTCGTTGCTTGTAAAACTTAAGAACAATATTTCGTGGCTTGTAAAACTTAAGAATAATATTTCGTCGCTTGTAAAACTTAAGAATAATATTTCGTCGTTTGTAAAACTTAAGAATAATATTTCGTCGCTTGAATAACATTTCGTTGCTTGTAAAACTTAAGAATAATATTTCGTGGCTTGTAAAACTTAAGAATAATATTTCGTCGCTTGTAAAACTTAAGAATAATATTTCGTCGCTTGAATAACATTTCGTCGCTTGTAAAACTTAAGAATAACTCCGATCTCTTTCAGATTTGTTCGCACATTTCGCCGAGGTATCCATACGTCAACGGAATGCTACAAGCTTTCTCAGAGGATAGCAGTTTGGTTCCTGACGGATTGTCGTCGCGACTTAGCTACGCCTTTTAAACACAAGGTTATTTTCCCCTGATTAAAGAAGACCCGAATCTCACCTTTGGAGAGACCAGACAAATTAACTGTTTTCCGCAATTGTCGCCCCAGCTAGACGGGCACCCACGACATGCTGGCAATCGAACTCCGAAAGATTCTTTGTTTTTAGCACGTCTTTTGCAAAAAAAGATCGTGCTTATGTTACCGGTTTGTCCGTCCGTCCGTCCGTCCATACCCACGATATCTCTGCAACTATTAGTCTGTTTTAAAAAATTATTTTTGCATTAGGAAGCTTGAAATATGCGAATGATGATCCTTTATTTCGTTTTTTTTATGATGTACAATTTCGCCGCTAGGGGGCGTAAATGCAGATGATATGTCGAATTCAAAAATACGTTTTATTCCACATATTTGCTTCTAAACATCCGATTTAAAAAATTATTTTATCTTTCGATTCCATTTATGTCGAAGAGTATTTTCGATATAGTTACTTTTTCAAATTACGCAAAGATTTCTCGCTAGGGCGCGTAAAAGTAAATTACATTTTCCCCGATAACTCTTCTTCTAAAACTCCGATTTGAAAAATATTTTCTTCAGCGGATACACCTCCTGACGGAACACCTTTTGCATATAATTTCGAATTTTTAGTAAAGAATAATTAAGCCACCAGGGGGGGTAGGTGTTAATTTTTGCTTCTGATGTATTTGCCATAAAATCTGAGCTTCTAAAATATCGATTGAAAACATTATTTCGCGGACTGATGCCACACACATCGATAAACATTGTCAGAATATTTTCTTCTTAAAATATTCCACAGTTTCTCCGCCAGGGGGTGCAGATGTATATCTCATTTTTGTCAATATCTCTACTTTTCGGAGTCCGATTTGAAAAATTCCTTCTTTGCTGGATAGTGTTTCCAGTGAGACATGTTTTTTCATACAATTTCAAGATTTTCAAGTAGTTCATAGACTTTCCGCTAAGGGACGTAGAGGTAAATTCTGTTTCCCCCTATATCCCTGCTTCTAAATCTTCGATTTGAAAAATTATTTCTGCACCGGATACAGCTCCTGGTGGGAAACCGTTTGCACATAATTTCTGTTTTTTGTAAAAAAGATGGTTTGGCCACCAGGGGGCGTAAATCTTAATTTCCGCTTCTGATGTATTTGCAGCAAAATATGAGCTTCTAAATCATCGATTGAAAACATTCGTCGTTTGCAGACCAATAGTACTCATGTCGACAAACGTTTTATAAACATTTTCTTCTTAAAATAATTTATGGTCTCTACGCCAGGGGGCGAAGATGTATATCTTATTTTTGTCAATGTCTCTATTTCTAGGAGTCCGATTTGAAACATTCCTTCTTTGTTGAGTAGTGTTTCCGATGCGAAATATTTTTTCCTATAAATTCAAAATTTTTCAAGTAAATCATAGACTTTCCGCTGGGGTGCCCAAAGGTAAAATTTTCTTTTTCTGCGTTATTTCTGCTTCTAAAATTCCGAATTGAAAAATTCTTCCTGTATCGCATACAGGACATGATGGAAAATATTTTTCATATAATTTCTATTGTTTGGCAAAGAATGATTTGGCCACCAGGGGGCATAAGTGTTAATTTCTGCTTCTGATGTATTTGTAGCGAAATCTAGGCTCCTGAAAACTCGACTAATTTTTTTTTCTTGGACCGATAGTGCTCATATGGACAAAAAACTTTTGAAAATACTTTCTTCCTAAAATAATGCATGGTTTTTCCACCAGGGGACGTAAAGTCACATGTTATTTTTGTCGATATCTCTGTTTCTAAGAGTCCGATTTGAAAAATTATTTCTATGTTGGAGAGCGTTTCCGGTGAGAAATGTTTCTCATATAAATTCATTTTTCTTAACGCACAAGTCTGCAACCAAAGGGCGTAAGCTCACGATTCCGTTTACAGTAATATCCGAGGAAATAAAAACCCGATTGAAAAACCTATTTCTTCCGTCAGATACTATTGTTTTCCATACGGGTTCCATTGACTTTGAATAGCTTTGAGAAATTTAATTTGCATCAGAACGGATTCAAAAGACGTGCTTATTACACCCGAAAATTCGGTGTCATCTTTCTTGTTTCCATTGTTGCCAATAATTCTGACAATAATTGAAGAGCAGCAATCTTAAATAGATGCCCAGATCACGTGGTAAAGCACGTAGAGAGGTGTGCAGAAGTCTTGCAACACATGCCACGATATGGTTCTCAACATTTTTGAATAGCAATAAAACATATAAAAAAAGAGGTACTAACCTGCATTTTATACCAAATAAAAGGAAAATTCGTGCATATTTCAAATATGATTTGACATTTGATCACTATATAACGCTATACAAAGTATGAGGCAAAAATGCAGGGTAAGTGTCATATATCCATTTAATGTTTCTTATGGAAAATGGTTTACGTATCAGTTGTTTACTGATGGATTTGGAATTATAAAAGAAAGCAACTGAAAATGAATTCAATGTTCTCTCGCATACGCTTATTAAAGCACAAGACACGTCAATATTTCATGCGATACCCGTTATTCTTTAGCACCAAATCATACCTCTTGGGTATCGTATATGGACAAGTTTTGTTCACTGAGTCAACAGAAATGGCACGATGTCCTCCGTGATTTATACTTTCAGTTAATTCGTGTTTATTTTTTTACTGCTTCTTCGATATTTCCATACTTAGTTTCCTCCACAAGTTCTCGATTTGGTTTAAGTGAAGAAGTTAAACAGGCCAATCAAGACGACGCAGAACTCTGGTTGTGTACCAGATTGTCACAGTCTTTGCTCGATTACAAAGTGGGTTTGTCGTCCTGGAACACGAAGTTACCATGTGGGAATAAGTGAAAAGTACCAGGAAGCATTTCATCATTTAGGACACCAGTGAATTTGTTTGCATTCATCATTCAGTCAACAATGACGTCTTCCAACGCCAGATGCAGCCATACAAGTCCAAATCATGACAGATGTTGAGTACATAATGGTTCGCTTGGTGAACTAATGCTTGAATTCTTTGCCAGGATAACTCTTACGTATGAGGCGGTGCCATTATTTGGAGCATTGGAAAATGTAGACTCATCACTAAATAACACTTTTTTCCCCAGTCAGCCGTATACCAATGTCGATGTAGTCGATCGTTTCGTTGGCGTTCTGACAGCAGCGGCTTCTTGCTTCCTTTGCGGCCACTGAACGACAAATCGCCTGTCAAAGAACAGGTCACTGAAATACTCTCGGACCATTATCTTGCCAGCTCTGATGAGGTCAGCATCCGATTTGCGAGGCTGAGTTTCTTAAGCGTTTTATTGTCTCTTTCCGATGAACATGGTGGCCGTCCATTGCGTTGACGGTGAGCGACGGATCCTCTTTCTTTGTAACGATGGATTATCCAGGACACTGTATATTGATTACAGTTAAACAATTTGGAGGCGAAAAAGACTTGCCAGATGCTACTTTATTACAGAGTAACGGTCAGCAACACACAAAGTCTTGCGCGCCATCGTAACTGGCGTGCGAAGCCAGGTTACGTCCAAACAAACCACGCCTGAACCTTGTTCTTCCCTGAAGAGACACCCCGGCATTTTCATGTAGGACTTCCGTCCATAGAGAAGGTTTAGGCCCAAACCACTTATAGCGGTTCCATCTTTTGGGCTGGGCACAGAAACGGAAGGAGTTTGAGCAAGTCTAGTGACTTTGACAGAACAGTTTGTAAGTGAGAGAGAGCACAGTAGATGGCGCCACCGTGCAAGCACGAAGTTGCTCATAGAGGGGTGAGAGAAAATCAGGGGAGTAGGAATGGATACCCAACGTATCCAACCCGGGGGCCGTCATTTAACGTACTCGTCCGATGCACGGCGGATATTCAGCGATTGTTAGCAAACCACACCATCTCTGGAAAATCTGCACAGGATTGAATCTGCGGACCCTCCATTGACAGTCTGACTTTATATAGCCACAGAAAAGATTAGAAACTAACCAATAACTGTTCGGAACCACTCAGCAGCGATTGCCTATACAGTTTCTGGCTTTGATTGGCTAATGCAGCTGAGTTCTCGATACGGTCTGTATTTCAATCCGATGTGATGCTTTTGTGTGGCGCCATACAACTCGTTGCGGAATTACAAATAAATTTAATACTGATGATCTGTTTTTTGATTTGAAATCTACATTAATTTTCCTTTCATTTGCTACATACAATAGGTTAGTACCGTTTTCTATATGTTTTACTGCTATTCAAAGATGTTGACAACCATGTCGAAGCATGTTCTGTAAGATCGCATATACATGACGATTGCGCACATCTGTATAAAGGTTTTAAATTCAGTGACTGGTGTGTGTACATATTATTTCTTGTTACGATTATAGTTGTCATCCTTTCTTGTAGCCATCATCCTGATATCTGGGACAAGTGCCATACTTCGAAACCTAAACTGTTGACAAGGTCGTTAAATTTAAAAAAGTAAACTGTTGACAAGGTCGTTAAATTTAAAAACCAAAACTGACGTATTAATTAATGGATTATGTCTTTCGAAGATGACACTTACATGTAGAATGAAAGCTATGAAAGGTATTTCTGCAGATCCTCCAATACTACTTTTGATGATATGGTCATGTAACCAGGCATAAATGATACTAAAAAGGAGAATGAAAATGTGGATTTGATGTGATGTTATTTTGACTATTAGTGGAAGATGAACACATCGTTCTTCCTAGGGTGTCTGTTCCATCATTTGCTTTTATCTCTCAATACTGGTAGATATTGACCTTTTTTGCCCATTTCCTATTTTTGAGTCGTTATTCTAAACAAAAGCGCTCCTGGTTTAACCATGTCTAGGAAATATAGCTTCTCATCGATTGGACCACAGTACGTCCCCCCCCCGTTTTTGGCATGTACTATTTAATGACGTTGCACGGTTTTGAAAGCCCTTCTGTGGTGAACCGGACCCAAATGTCATATTGTACTTTAGTAATATAAAATTCAGTACGCAAATATTTTTTACTAGCCTATGACCCGTCCTATGACGGTTATTTTTAAGCTTCAAATAAATATTAATATAAAAGGGATGTTGACGGTCCTGTGACGAAGTGAAATTTTACAATTCGAACTATCTAAATTCTCGACAATATGCTATTAGGGCAACATCAGCTTTTAGATGCAATATTGCTCACATCTCAAGATCTCAGTTTTTATTGTAGTTAACAGCGGTTAAATAGATCGATATTTGTATAATGTAATCGGAACTAAATTCGGAAAGTTAGTTAAATTAAAAAAGTAAAAATTATTAAAGGGTACAAATTACTTTTAGAATTATGTTAAATTAAGTTAGTATAGTATCGCAACTTGCTGTGGTTTTAAGAATTCCACCTGAATTTTGTAGATCGGATAAATAGGACATGAGTCATTGATAATCCATTTTTTTACATTAGCACGCGATCATTTTGACATCTTAAGGGGATTGCGAGCACACTCAACTTTCTGTGATATTAAGAATTTCATTCGAATTTTGAAGATCGGAAGAATAGAATTTGAGTCATTGATAATCCAACATTTTTAAATTAGCACGCGATCACCTTCACACCTAAAAGTGATCGCGTGCTATTATATAGCGGGCAATCACTTAGACATCTTGAGAGCACACACGAATTGATGGTTATGCGATGGCCCACCAATGAAGACGTTACCGTGACATCAAGCGTTCCAGACCGAGAGAGAGAGACTGACAGAGAGATCTGGGTGTTTATATTATATATCATTCTTCCTATATTATACACTGAAGAGCAATTGAATTAGAGATACCTGTCTAGTAACGTGTAGCACCACCTTTCGCCCTGATGACGGCGGCGATTCGTCTCGGCATGGACTCGATAAGACACCGGAAGCATTGGGAAGCCATACCCCTGAACAAGCTCCCACAGTTTACGAAGATTTGATGGAGGGGCGTCAGAGCCTCGAACATCTCTCTTGATGGCATCCCAGATGCGCTCGATCGGATGGAGGTCAGATGACCTAGCTGGCCAAGGAACCGAGGTCACGTCGGTGGAGTTTTCATCCAACCATTCGGATACAATTCGAGAGCTGCATTATCTTGTTGCAGGATGAGGTCCCCAGTGGGATGTTGAAGACGCACAAACGGGAGCAAATCGTCGTCCAGGATATCCCGGTAACGTTGACCTGTGAGGGACGATGTCACACGTACCAGGGGTCCCATTTCAGTCCACGTAAACAGTTCGCAGACGAGAATGATACCCCCACCAGCTTGAAGAGTACCCTGCTGTCAAGAAGGATCCATCGCTTCATGTGGTTTACGTCGTAGTCGTATCCGGCCATACGCATGTACCAACGTGAATCTCGACTCATGGCAGCATTTTTCCACATGTCTAGGGTCCAGTGGCGATGATCCAGCGCCCATGCTAATCTTAGCAACCGGTGATGTGCGGTCAGCAGCGGTGCCCTCGTATGGGACGATGGATTCTGTACCCTACAGCGAGGAGATGGTTCTGGATGGTGTGGCTGCTTACACGTTTTTGTGCACCAAAGTTAAATTTCAGAGAGATTTCTTGCACTGTGTCCCGTCTATCCGCTGTTACAATGCGAGCTAGCCGACGATAACCCCGCTCATTCACACGCTGTGGTCCACGGCAGTTGGCCCTTGCAGGGATGGTTTTACCGGATTCGATGTACTCACGGTGCGCCCGTGACACAGTGGCTCGTGAAAATCCCAGTGCACGCACGTCGAGCCCCGACAATTTTCCCGCGATCAAATGCGCTTAGATTCTTCGTCTTACCCATACTGCGTCCGACTCTTACTGATTCCCGTCCCATCACTCCTTATATTGTCAGATCGCTGCATACTACATGTCGTTTCCGTTTACAGGGCCGCCCACAGCGCCACATTTGCATAACGCCAGCTGTCTCTAATTCAATTGCTTTTCAATGTATATCATTCTTCTACCATCAAAGGCGTCAGTTTTAAATTAAGTTTTGTTAAGTGTTTTCATTTAAAAGAACTAACGACATTGCGACGTACCACTGAGGTTACGCATGAATGAAAACGGACATTTGCAGCCATAAGCCTTGATGGCATAGTACGAATGCGAGATTTCCCTTTGTAGAATACGAAAACTTGGGTTCGAAATCTATCACAGGAAAACGGGCATTCCTTCATATTGGCCCCTGAAGGAAAAATTAATCTTTTGGCCGTGAGGTCCAAAACGGAGAACTGGTGACTCTTCCCCATATCGATTGGAATTGGTAAAAAAATTGATTGTTGTACAGTAAGCTCCTTCGTGCATGGTCTGTCGGCGGACACGAGATCTGCGATTTCGTGCCCCAACCTTTCACAAGCGGGGAATTTATGTCATATACCATTAAGGCGATGCATGAATGAAAACGGCAGGTTGCCGCGATAAGCCTTGCTGGCATAGTTCAGTGCGGAGAAGATCCCTCTCTAGAATAAGAAGATGTGGGCTTGAATTCTACCACCGGCAAAAAGGGCATTTCTTTACAATATTTATTAAGTTAAATAGAGGTTATCAGAGATCGTTCCTGTTTCTGTTCAGAAAACACGTGGGAATAATAATAATACCATTAGGCAAGTGTACTGAATGTAATTTGCATGTATAGATGAAAATGTTTCGGCATCCAACCTTTCTTGTGTCATAATAATCAGAATATGAAAAACTGCTTGATTATATCGGTACACAGGTTCCATGATGGCTCCCCTTGATAAAAGCATCAGGAAACCACGTACATTAATACAAATCCACCGTCAATTATTTGTCGGAGTCAGGAATCCACATGTCAAGGAAGGTGATCATTATGATGGCGCAGTTGCGATGCTCATACTAAAAAAGTATGAAAAGTCTGGAGTTCGGCGATCACCCGCGAGAATGCCTTTCTCTTTGGGGTGAATTTTATTGATGTTCATATGATTCAATGAACATTAGTGCCTTGTCTTATGCTGTGATACGTCAAATGATCGCGACAGGTACGTACTGTATCATTGCATCAACAGCATGCCTGGGGTATTTCACCATATACTATAAGAACCGTCATGATTTTGTGTATGACTGTAACGTATTTCTGCTTCCATTGATGTGATTACTAAATGTGAACAGCATATAATTTTCGATGCAACTACGGATAGTTTTCGATAAGAACCCTGGTGTCCAACCTTGACAATAATCGATAATTTTAATAAAAAATAACAGTATTTCGGATATATCACGCAGTGAGTGAAAATGGGTAAAGTATGAGAAATTATTTTCAACAAACACCAAATCTACTATTGGGTCGTTTCATAATTATTGGCCGATGCCGAGAAGGCGAATTTGCATAGTCGATTACAAGGGACGCCTCGTAGGTGGAACTACCAAACGCCCATGCAAATTGAATCGGTTCAGTCCAAGTGTATATAACACTATTTCAGACAGTTCTCAGCAGTTGGGGACGTGATGGAGCAACCCGACGTGAGATCAGTGGTTTTGCACGAATTCAAACTTGGCCAGAATGTGTCTGAAATGGTCGCAAATGTTAATAGAACGAGGGTTGTCGGAACGACGAGTAACAGAACTGTCCGTAGACTGTTTTCCAAATTTCGTGCCGGTGATCTTGCCATCGACCATAAGCCAGGAGCCGGTCGTTCGGTTCTGTGTGACACTGCACATTTAAGGCGGAAAGTGGAATAAAAACCAGCGTCCGCAGTACATGAGCTCAGAGCCGAACTTGTCGTATCATCAGCGACAGTTTACAGACACCTGACAGCTATGGGCAAGATTAAAAACTGGATATCTGGGTTCCACACGAACTCACCGAACAGCAGCAGATACGGCGTCTGGAAACATGCATTGCTCTCCAAAAACGTGAGGCTAGTGCTCCCTTTCTGCATCGGATCCTTACGGTTGATGAAAAATATGTGCTTTATGACAAAAGGAAGTAAACAGTGCCGTGGCTCGATAAAAGGGAACCACGCAAACACGTGTACAAGCCCGACTTGCACCCACAGAAGGTTCGGATCTCTGTGTGGTGGACTGCCAAGACTGTGGTTCATTATGATTTTTTGCCGCGAGGTCAAACAATCACAACGAACGTGTGCTGCCGTCAGCCGAAAGAATATCACCAGAAATTATGCAGCAAACAACCATCGCTCGCCAATCGTTTGAGTCCCATACTGCTTCAGGGTGGCGCACGACCGCATGTGTCTATTGGAAGCATGCGAAAAATCAACGCCTTGGGGTACGAGGTCCTCTCTCACCCTGTTTATTCACCTGACTTGGCCCCCTCAGACTTTCATATGTTTCGCCATTTGGACCACTTCTTGAGGGGCAAACGGTTCGCTAACAAGGATAATGTGATTTCCACCGTTAGCGATTCCTTGGACCACTGAGATCCCAGTTTCTGCCACCGTGGCATTTTTGCACTGAAAACGCGTTGGGCATAGTACTGCTGAGGGCAGATATTTATCGGAATAAAATGCATTTCGTCGTCTGTTACTGCTGTTTGTTTCTTTGTGTCCGAATCAGACAATAATTATGAAACGACCCAATACATCAGTCAATCAGATTAGAAGTGGTCTGCTAGGTTAGATGCACATTTTTATATAAATTTACAATAATTTCTGATAAATATTTGTAAAACGATGTTGAATTTCTAAAATTTTGATTTATTGACTATAGGCCTTTCAAAATATGGCTCCAGATTTGGTTCAAAAGAAGTATCAAAACTTCTTTGAACCAAAAATATATATCAACAAAGATTATTCCCGAGAAAAGTGCTTTGATGGTATTACAGGACTTTTCTCTCGAATTGGTACTATTTATTTACTGTTCTTGCTTCATCAGTGAATCATATTATATCTCTTTGCCTGGGGGCAGTCTAGTAACATGTGAACGATAAGAACATTTTAAAAACCAAAACACAAGGACAATTTATGCACGCACTGCAATGAGATTGAAAAGGGTGATGCAGGATATTTCTAAATGCAAAAAACTTATATTATTTGCAACGCCTGATAGGACGAAATTGCCGATTAGGTCTCATCCACTATAGAGCTGAAAAACAGCTTTACTCCTGACAAATGAAATTTTGTTTCTGTTATTGCACCACGGATTATGAAATGAACCCTGGTGCAATAACAGAAAAAACACTTACCGAAAAGAGCAAAAACCATGGAAAAGAATAAATAAATAAAGGGCAAATAATGAAGAAGGCGCCATGCTGCACATCAAACATATTAGCTGATGAATAAAATATCCAAACAAATAAAGAATGATATCCAAACCAAAAAAAAAAAAAAAAATAGGTTGGTGCTGCTATTTTCTGCCGAACGTCCGCCCACAACAGAGTGACTTTTCTGAGTGAGTGAAAGCCCAGGTGGTTAAGGCCCACTCATTATGCTCCCAAAGTGGCACACAAATAACAAAGAACGACCAGAACGAGAAGCCACCCATCCTCCAAAGCAAAAGTCCACATCAATACAGCCAAAAACCATATTAAACCCTAGAAGAGCAAACCTAATATCTGCAAAAACACAAACAACACCAGTGCCCCCCGCCCCCCGTCAGTACATAAATATGCAGCAGGCAATACAAACCTGTTCCCGAAACCAACAACTCTCATTCAAGACCAACAAATCACCACAATTAAAACCAAAGACGAACGACATACCGACACTTTCATCAGAACTCATGATAAGAACGAAGGTCAAAAGTCACCCAAATGCCAAAAAAATAGCATTTGGGTGTGGTCTTAGAGCGCAACCTGTTACGCATGGGTCTTCGGGGTCGACTCTGAGTCAAAGCGCCACGTTAACTCAGTTTCGTCGGCAACAACACCTGCAGTTCGCATGGAACTAACGTCATTGGACTATTCCACAGAACTAACGGGCAGTGGCGGATACGGCGTCGGACACAGGAGGCCCAACACCCGGATACAGGAGACCCAACACCCGGATACAGGAGACCCAACACCCGGACACAGGAGACCCAACACCCAGACACTGGAGACCCAACACCCGGACACTGGAGACCCAACACCCGGACACTGGAGAACCAACACCCGGGCACAGGAGACCCAACACCCGGACACAAGAGATCCAACGCCCGGACACAAGAGACCCAACACCCGGACACAGGAGGTCCGACACCCGGACACAGGAGACCCAACACCCGGACACAGGCGACCAAACACCCGGACACGCTTGTCGATCAAGTACATGTCGGCAGTGCGCATGTCCGAGGAATATTTTCCTGGTGTGACCTGTGATAGCTGGTACCACCGAATTAGTCCCCGAACGCCAATGGCTAACTGTCCATCCTCGCTGACCATGTGCACCCCCTTCATGTTGGACGTTTACCCTGGTGGTGATGGTGTCTACCAAGAGCACAATGCGGCGTTCTACGTCGGTAAGGGCGTGCGGGACTGGATCCAGAAACACGACAGGGATGTCTCCGTTCTTTCTTGATCGGCTCTCGTTCTCCTGACATCTTCGTTCTCCCAAGCGACAGTAAAAATAAGAGAGAGAGAGAGAGAGAGGCAAAAACCCAAAAAACCAGAGAAAGACAAACTTAATCGTAATTACATAATGGACAGATCCATGTAGAAAAAGTCAGTAAGAGAAGGTCTCCAGAAAAAACGAGACGGCGGTCCATTGCTTTATCAAGGACCAACATGGACAACACTCTCTCTCCTCTAAAGAAACCTGGAAATGGATTTCTGTCACGAAAAACTTGTAGACTTTATAATGTAGAGAGACAAACTTGTACAGTTCAAACTTGTAGAGTTTATATAGGTAAAATTCTTAAGTTACAAAAACAAGAGAAAGCTACTCTTAATCAGATGGACACACAAATGATTTGAAAGCAAGGCCTTTAACTGAACCAAGAAATTTTTCAGTTTTTAATTACAAATAACAAGTTTGTCCTACCTGGCCCACCCCATTGCGAAACTTTTCGTAAGACTAAGATTAACAGAAAAATATTCTTGAAAATAGCTTAAACAAAAGTTACAATACTTACAACAAATATTTCACCATATTTTAGAGCAACCAGAGACAAAATAAATGATCCTATTTCTATGAACAAAAGCTCTCAAAACCCACTCTGAAAAAACAAAGAAAGTTGACGTGACGAGAGGAAAAAAACAAAAAATAATATCGTAATAACGAGCAACCATAACCAAAAAAAAAAAAAAATAAATAAATAAAAATAATATAAAACATAAGAGCCAAGAAACCTGAGAGCCATTGATCTCCAAAAATCCACGCAGAAAGGGAAATGATATTTTTTAACGTGGCGAATTTCCAAAGCGCTCCATTCCTCTTTCCAAGCGCGAACAAATAGCCGTTGACAGATGTTGTGAGAAAATGTTTAAGCGACAGAAAAAGTGATGCCACCTAAAATTTGCAACGATCAGCAATTTGTGAGAAAACACTTGAACCCGCTAAGCTAAGCAAGGCACCCTGTATCGCTGAACAGAGCTCAACCGAATACAGTAAGACTTTAATTAAGTCAAGAAAGCTGATTCTCAGTTAAAATAACTAGAACTTACTCTCTTTAGACACCAAAAAGAAACTAAGCCTAATATTATGATTTGTAATGTTTAAATTGATAATGCTGTTTTATATAGTTCAAATAAGTATCACTTCGCAACCACTATTAGTACTTTTTAGATGTTAAATAATGCTTACTAGTTTATACAACTAATTTTACAGATACCCATATGAATTTTAATATTTTTATATATTTTATTATATTTCTTATTTTCAACTTTTTTTTTTTTGTATTTTATTTATTAATAAGATTTTTTGTATTAAAGAAAAAGAAAGTAAACTTAGCTTTTTTGGTTCCATTTAGAAACACTGTTACGCTCCGAAAGGGTTTAGTGAACAATCTTCATAAGATTATGTTTGAATTATATTTTTAAAGGCTGATTTAATGAAATTCCTAGATACTTGGTTATTTAGAAAAGAACTGATATTAATTTTAAGATGTATAAATAACTCTGTTTCTAAATTACAGATTTTAGCTAGCCTAAGTACTTCAGCAATAAGTACATTTCCTATTACTTTTCATGAAATATTAGTTTTCCAGTTAATATATTTTATGACTTCGAAAGGAAAGATATTTCTTTTTATCAAATACTAATTACGGGATGACCATCATTTAAATTAATTGACAGATCTAAAATATCAGGCATCTGATTGCTAGTGTTCGTTTTGCTAAGATTAAGACCTTTTAATCTTAGCAAAACGAACACTTATTTAAACTAAGCAAATCATCAATGTATTTATAAGTATATTGATATTTATCTAAAAGACAGCGCATATTTTTAATGGAGAGGAATTCTTTAAAGAATAGAAAAAGATTGCAAACACTTGTTGATTGTGAGCAATCCATGGGAATACCATTAATCTATGTCAATACATTTTGTTTTATTTATCAACTTACCACGTTCCACTTTAGTGTTGAAGTGCATTTTACATCTCACCATTCCATCGTCAATACCTGGGTTGAACATGTTTAAAACACTGTAGCTTTCGATGACGAATTTCTTGTTACAAATATTAAAATCAATATCACTTGTCGTTCGATTGGTACGTTCACATGTGCATTTCCTATGTAGCGTTTTCTTGAAACAGGAGCTTATGATGAACAACCTTTCTGCAAGTATTTCCACGCTGGTTTCTGTTGCCATGACCGAATTTACATACTGAAATTTTGTTCTTATGCTGTTGTCCTGTTTTCGCATCAAAATCTCCCATAATGATCTTCAAATGCTGTTTGCTCTTTTTATTTAGATTCCGGATGTCCTTGTAAAATTCTTCAATTTCTTTCTCAGGATGCCTTGTGGTTGGCGTGTAAGCTTGAATAACCTGAGTCTAGTATCTTTTGGAAAGTTGGATAAGGAATCGCGCTGCTTTGTTCGAGGAACTTTCAACTTCTAGAACTTTATCCTTCACTTTCTTGTTTATTATAAATCCAACACCACTAGTTCTTCCAGTATCTGTCCCGCCATAGTAGAAGATATATCCACTTTACAGTTCAATGAGATCTTCTCCTCTCCTTCTTGCCTCAATTAGCCCGACAATGTCCAACTTCATTCTTTGTTGTAGTTCCTCCTACAAAGGCAGAGGATTTCTTTGCAAAGGCAGGGGATTTTTAGAAACCTCTGCCAGCTACCGTGGACTGCATGCCAAGTTTTCAATTTCGAAACTATCTTGGGGAGGAGGAAGGGTTTGTCATAATTCACCAAGCTGGCCAAGAGCTTTGGTGAGTGTGGGATAGCATTTCCTCTAATCCCGGTGGTGTAATTATGGTGTAGTTATACCACTATGTGTTGGTCGTCTCAGCTCCTTTAATGGGAACAGGATACACGACGAGAAGTCGGGGTTGACATTTGTCAAGGAGAGGCTATGTTATGTTTCGCATTACCTGATAGTGCATCCAATATATGTGTGGGTGCGTGCGTGTATGTGTGCGTGTGCGTGTGAACCGGGAAGACAAGGAGGTAAAACAAAAAAGAATAAATGTTATTTAAGCCACATTTGCTTTGCTAACGATATGGTCATACCTTGTACGTACTTCTCCAGAACAGTGTAGTATGTTTAAGGAACTTTTGGTCATTCTCGGAGTATTTAATTGCGCTTAAAAACACAGTTGATACGCTACCTGTATGAACCAGACTAAACCGGTTAGCAATGATCCCCTATCTTTGAGCAGAAGGTGTAACATAAATCAAAAATTATTGATGCCTTTCAGCACACTAGAGCATATATGCTTTTTCACTACTGACTAACTACGAAAGAATTTCAGATTTCTAAAATGCTGGAACAAGTGCACCGCATGAAGAAGATTCGCAACGCCAGCCCACGTCCACTGCTGGTAAAAATATTGAACACGAAAGCATCATGTTTCTGGCAAACGAACGGTTGAATATTGATGAAATGTGGCAATCATATTCAATTTACACATATTTCTGCCTATGAAATCATATGCAATGAATTTAACTTACGTATAGTATTAAACTTTTTGTAGTAGATTGTACCAACAATTACTGCAGCACCAACTGCTCCAATTGATGGTGCAACAAACATGTTAGTGTTATCTGTTGTGTGTGTTTCACGGACCATACAGTAGTGTTTACCCTTTGTTTACACTTTCCAACCGTAGGTTGAAAAAGCGTATACCCTCCAGCTTCGTCCGTCTGTCTGAGTTATCGTGCAGGCAGACATGCAAAGCTGCCTATCCGTCCGATAACTTGCACAAAAATGGTTCGATTTTGATGAAATTTTATTATGTGGTATAGGACAACATGCATGGGAAGGAACCGTACTCAAAATAAGCGAAATGGGGTCAGGACATAGGAGCGGGATCTGTTCCATCGTCCTTATGCGTCATAACTTACGTAAAAATGCTTCGATTGCGACAAAGCTTTATCATGTTGTTCCGGAGGTTAACTGAACCGGTTCTGTTGAATATCATCGAAATGGAGTCAAAGATCAGGGCACAGGAGTGAGATTTATTCCACAGCCATTATCCTCATAACTTGACTAAAAATGCTTACTGCGACAAAACTTTAGTATGTTGTTCCGTAGGTATACTGAAAGAATCAATACTCAGGGTAGGAAGGAGGGTTTGTCTGCGCGCGTTTTCTGGTATGTTGGAAAGCGTGTTATAATTAATGCATTGCATAATTTTGCTAATTTATCTCAAAAGATGGTGCACCTGATGTAGCACCAATTTTTGGTGCAACATTCTTCAACACTTCTAGCAACTTAAAGTCTGCACAATAACGTTCGCTAAACTTGCTACATAAATGCAGAAACACAATAGTTTGAACATTTTGCCAAAGACTTTAAGACCGTTATGATAACGATGGTGATTCCATACTGAAAAGCATTAACGCTAAGGACAAATTTGGGTTTACCATTAGGAGGCGATAAATGGACATGAATGTTTGAGTTATGAGGTTTAACGACCACCGTGATCAACTCAGTGGATTGTAATCAGTCAGCATCCTTAATTTAGGGCAACTAGTTCCAGGGTGGGGAACGAGCCAGTAGCGTAAAGCAAACACGCTCTCTATGTTATACTCGGGATTCTAACGCGAACACACCTCGGCAAATGGTTAAGAGCAAGTGTTTTGACTACTGTGCCATCAGGCGGTTTCGTTAGGATTTGGAATGCAGACAAAGCTGATGATCAGTCGAAGAAAAATTAAAAACAAATTTCAATAAATATTCGGTCATCATAGAAGTAACGTCGTTCTGCGCAAGCCCAACAGTAATGAGCCCCTGGTCTCCAGACTATGACGTCCACCACGGTGAGTATAAGAGGGATCACGTCAGCAGACCTTCAAATCACTTGAGACCCCAAACGGGAGTTCAAGATGCAGTCGTTGTGCACTTAAACAGCATAGGAAATGGCAGTGTCAGTAGATCACATTAGGCACATTATGGTGTATGAGTTCCACCATCGACATTTAGCAAAGGTTGCAACATGAAACATCAATGCCGTATATGGGCCGTGTACCCTGCAGGTCAGGGAATGTCAACGCTGGTTCCAGAAATTTCCAAGGGAGAACACCAGCCTCAAGGATATGCAGCTACCCGGACGGCCTGTTCAGCTGGATAACGACGTGCTGAAAGCTGCTGTTGAGGGAAATCGCAGGCAACAGTCCAAGAATTGGCCACATGTGTTCATTCAACCCATTCTACTAGTCACCGGTATCTGCAGGACTTCGGTTATGTGTCGAAACTGGATAAGTGGGTACCCCATAATCTCACTCCACAACAGCTGCAACAGTGTGTGGACATTTGCACTTCTTTGCTCTCCCGTGAAAAAAGGGAGCCATTTTTCCACAGAATTGTCACGGACGATGAAAAATGGATTGTTTACCACAACATTAAGCGTAAATGGCAGTGGCTTCCCAAAGGGAATGTGCCTGCAGCAGTGACGAAACCAAGACGTTTCCAACAGAAGGTGTTGATGTTTGTGTAGTTGGACATGCAAGGCATAATGCATTTCGAGCTGTCTGAATATAATCCATTACAAGGGAAGTCTACAGTCAGCAGCTGCAGTGGTTACGCACTGCTTTGAAGGATAAACGTCCAGCAGTCGTGTATTGTAAAGGCGTGCTGCTGGTGCAGGAGGACAACGCAAAATCAAACACAGAGAAAATGACCAGTGCCACGTTGCAGAACTTCGGATTGGAAAAACTTCCGCATCCAGCATATTCCCCTGACATCGCCCCATCCGATTACTGCCTCTTTCGTAGCCTGCCAAACTTTCTTGCTGGGACTACACTTTGAAATGTGGAGGAGGTACGGCGAACCCTTTGTGCCCTGTTTGCATCGGAAGCCATGGAATTCTACAAGTCTGAGATTCAAAACTTTGTCTATCGATGGGAGAAGGTTGTAACTACTTGGGGCTTATTATATGGATTAAAACTTCTGTTCCAGGTACGCTTTTCTTTTTCTTCTTCACACGTTGAAAAAACGACAGTATTGTTGGGATGACCTGATACCATGAATAGTGTTACTCACTTTTTTGGTGTCCGAGAAGGAATGATTCCTAAACATTTGTTAGACAGAGGATTAGGTTATTCCCGAATTTGCGCGTGGCTTACTCTTAAAAAATTAAAAAGGGAGGCACATCATGTATGCCCCTTCACTATATTCACGCTACACACATTGTCCGAAATAGTGTAGGAATGACTGCTCGTTTGCTTTTGGATCGCATGACGAATGAGAGGAAGATTTATTTCAAACTTACAATGAAAAAGGAAAACACATCATTTATAACTCCTCCCTATGTTCACGCTACACACCTTGTCCGAAGCAGTGCAGGAATGACTTCTGGGTTTCTTTTGGATCGCATTACGAATGTGAAAAAAAACTTATTTTGAGCTTAAATGAAAAAATGAAAAAGGGAGACACATTATGCTCCCTGACTATGTTCATGCTGAACACATTGTCTGAAGCAGGGTAGGAATGACTGTTCCTTTTGCTTTTGGATCGCATTATGAATGACAGAAATACTTACTCTATATTTCAAGATTTATTGTGTAAATGACAAGAAGTAAAACGGAAACGCCAGTAATGAATTTCGCTGAAACCCAGCTTTACACTTTATGAGACAGCTTATAAAACGATGTGTCTTCACACATCGCTTTATAAATTATCAGCTGCTATTCCAGAACCGAAAAGGTTATTACATTTTTTGCGTTATATATAGTTCAGCTGAACAATTCGTATCTTTAAAGAATGAAGAAAAAGTAATTACGTTAGTTTACTAATTCATTTCGTATTACTTTCCTTCTCTTTCTCAGTAATTTCCAGGTGTTTGACGAAAATTGCCAGCAGTGAATTGATTTGAATTAAATCAAAATAACACCAATCAATTCAGAATATATTTGGTTTTTAGATATAAGCTTCCCTCTTGCAGACACAATGGGTACATATTATGGTAAATATTATTAGTAAATATTATTTTTCAAAAATATTATGGTAAATATTATATGGTAAATATTATTTTTCAAAAATGCTCAAGAAATAATATTTCTTGAGCATTTTTGAAAAATAATATTTCTGTAGGTCAGCAAACTACACTGAACATACTTTTATAATTACTTTCGATATTGAGGTGAACCGTTCAAGAAAGAAAATCAACACATTTCCTTATTAGAAAGCTATTTTCACGAGTAAAAAATTGAATTCCTGTAATATTGCCAACAGATCGTCGTTTTCCCACGAACATGTATATATGTGTGTGTGTGTGTGTTAGGAAATAAGGCTAAGAGAAGCACTTTAATGTATTTCCCTTTTAGCATACTTTTAAAATTCGTAAACAATAGGAACAAAAAATGTGGCACATGCCAAGCAAAGGGAGAATATAATTAACCTTTTAACAGTCAAATTTAAAAACCGCTTTTGCTGCTTAGGGAAATAAACACTGGAAGTTTCTTTCCGATATTCATTTTACTTAGTTTGGTTCTATTTTTTCTGGATTAATTAATTTGACTTACTTCTGTGATTAGTGTTCTTAGGTGCATTTTAATTTGTTTAGTTTATAATCATTCTTTAAATGAACTTTAGAATTGCTTTGACGCAAGATTTCAAGGAATAATTAAAAAGAAAAAACACAAGGATATAGCATGCTAGCATTGCAGGGAAAAAAAGGAAGAGAACGAGAGAGAAAGATATGCAGAAGGTGAAGAAAGTGAAAGTCTCACTTAGAGAACGATGCGTGTAAGAAAAACAAAGAACAAAGTCAGAAAGAAAATACCGCTCGCTTTATTTACAATTGAGCGTTATTGAGTCTGTTGAAAAAGTTCACAGCACTCGTAAAAATTCCTTGTCGTTGATGTAATCAAAGAAAAGTAGGATTTTGGGGCAAATACCTTTCAATAGCTTTCTTTGCATGAAAAAGGTAATGCCAGAAACTTCCTTATTTCACTATCGCGCTTTGTTAGAAAATTGAAAAGCAAATGTGACGCAAGCGAATTAAAAGTGCGTTAGCTTTTAGAATAGATTGGTGACGAAATCTTTTTACATCTATTCATTTGCATGCAAAATATCAAACGCATAGATTTATGATTTAAATGATAATAACATGTACAACTCTTTAATTCAAGCTGCTATAATTTAAGTAATAAATACAGTATATTTTCCATATTGTAATTTGAATGTTCATTTGACATTTTCCTTTCTGTTTAGTACGTCTTTTGTAAGAAATGCGCGTTCTTATACACTGTTGTGCAAAAATTAAGGACGAAGAGAAGAAATTAGCATAACAGCGCAACGAGCAGGCAGAACAGACAGAAAGACCACTTAGGATATAGACTAGGGACCGGTACGGCAGGGCATGCGCATATATGCAACATGACGTAGGGGTGGACTGTCGGAAGGGTATAAAGCACACGGGCGGTGTACGCTCAGCAATTCGGTGAAAGCTATTGCACGCTGTACATCGGTTTGAACGACGTCGAGTTGCTGCCACCGTGTGATATGGCCAACAGGCAATCCAGTAGACGACATCTGGATGACTTTACCCTAGGTCGCGTCATTGGGAAGTTGGCAAAAGGTCGAAGTATGACTAGTGTGGCCGACGACCGGTATATTGTCTTACAGACAAGAAGAGACAGACGGCAGACAGCGGTAGAAATCGCAAGGCACATGCAACAGACAACTGGACGTCCGTTATCGCGTTTTACCGTGGCCATGAGGCTGCACCAAGGTGGTCTATTTGCATGACGACCAGTACGGTATGTGCCATTAACGCCTGCTCTTTGGAGACGGCGGTTTCTGTGGTGTCAGGAACACAAGAACTTGGCACTACAGCAAAGGGGTAGAGTTCTCTTTACGGATGAGACCCGATTTAGTCTGACGAGCGATTTTGGACGTATACACATCTGGAGAGAGCAGGGAACACGCAATCACACCTCCAACATCATCGAAAGGCACCGATTTGGAGGTGGCGGGGTTCTCGTTTGGAGAGGTATCTTGCTTGGTAGCGGTACTGACCTCTACATCTTCCAAGGAGATTCAGTCACTGGTGTCCGCTATTGTACGAGGTTCTCCTGCCTCACGCGCGTCTGTTTATAGGTGCTGTGGGTCCTGAGTTCCTCTTCGTGGACGACAATGATACACCTCATCGTACAGTGGCTGTCACAGAGCTGTTGATCAGTGTAGATATTCAACGCATGGTTTGGCCTGCAAAATTTCCGGACCTAAATCCCATCGAACACGTGTGGGACCTTCTCGGAAGGTGCTTGGCAGCACGTCACCAGCCGCCAGCAACGATTCCGTAGCTGCGATTGGCGCTACAAGAGGAATGGACCGCGATGCCTCAACAGCTCCTTGACCACCTCGTCCTCAGCATGGACAGACGTTGTAAATCCTGCAACGCAATCAGGGGTGATCATATCCCCTACTAAAGACTGGATTTTTCTTGGTAGCCGTCTGTCACATGGGCGTTTCTGTCTTCTGTCCAGTTGTGCTCGAAACTACCTTTTCAATAAAGTGCCTCTGTATCCTTTAAATTCCTTGTTTGGACGGTTTTGCTCACTTGTCTCGTATTCTTACATCTTGGGGATCTTATGGTATGATTTGAGTCGATGTGGAGTACCTCTGTACGACGTTACATTAAAAAAACCACCTAGTCCTTAATTTTTGCACTCCAGTGTAGTATCATTTTTTTTTTTTGTGTGCCCATCTGCCGTCTATCTGTTTCTGGGTACCATATTTTGGAAACTATTAGTCCTACTTGAAAAAGATTCTCTGCATTGGGAAGCTTCAAATTTCAGAAAGATGATTCTTGCATTTCGGTTTTCGTCCGATGCGCAACTTTGCCGTCAGAGGGCGTGAATGCAGATGTTATCGATGTCAAAATACATTTTATTCCTTATACTTTCTTCAAAATAACCGATTGAAAATATTATTTTTCCTTTCGATGACATTTTTAACGAAGACGAGTTTAGGTACTGTTTCCCTTTCAAATATTGTATAGGTTTTTCCGAATGGGGGTGTAAAATTAATTGCATTCCCCCGATATATATGCCTCTATAAGACTTCGGACTTTGGTCTATCTCAGTCCCTCTATGCTACCGCCTTCAACAGCGCGTGAGTCCACCGCACGCTTCTACCATAGACTTTACATGGGGACTTTACCATCCCATAACAACCAAACCGTTGCCCTAATCTCATGTTTCTCTTCGACTGGCACATCTGTAAGACCTTTATTTTGATACCTCAACCATATCTTTACGTTCAGCCGTTCTCTCAAAATAGGACTCGCAGTAAAAAACCCTTATAATATAATTAATATGTAGATTTTCCTTAACGCACATGTATGCCACTAGAGGGTGTGAGTTTCCGTTTCCGTTTATAGCATGTTTCCGGCAATATCTGTAAGTATAAATATCAGATTCAAAAAAAACTCTCTTTCATTGCGATAGTGCTAACTACGAAAAATGTGTATGGGTATTTTCTCCTCAATCTATAAAAATGTTTTCCGCCAGGGATAAAATTTTGCATTATATCGGGCTCAAATACTTAATCTATTTTTCGCAATACCTCTGCTTCTAAATGTCCTATACAAAAAAAAATATTTGAAAACCGGATACCATTTACATAGTTGAACACTTTAGGTTTGTTTTTGATGAGTTTTTGTATTTTACAGGTACGTCGATAGGTGGTTCTTTTGTACTTCTGCTTGCAGATGTTTCTCAGCTTGTAAAAACCCCATTGAGAAATTTCTTTTTACTGTATTTCATTCTCTACAATAAAGATGGGGAACATTATCATCTTTGAATAATGCTCAACGTTTCCTCTAGGGTGTGTAAAGGTAAAAATCTTGTTCTCTCTATTTTAGCTTTTTTTATATTTGAGGTTTAACGACTACCGTGAGCAACTCAATGGGCTATAAGCAGTCGCCCGTCCCTAATTTAGGGTCACTGGTTCCAGGGAAGGGAGAGAGCCAGTGCCGTAAGACAAACACAACATCCATGCCTCACCGGGATTCGAGTCCGGACCCCTTTCGGACGAATGAATAGAGGCCATCGCCTTAGACCACTGCGCCACCGGGGTGGCCTATTTCGGCTTCAGAGAGACTTATTTAAAAAGTTATTTTCCCTAAGCATAGCGTTTGCAATGAAGACTACTTTTCACATACCTTCCACCTTCACATTATTTAAACTATATTCACTAGAAGGCTGGTACTTATACCATGTTTCCTTCTATATTGCTCCTTGAACTGTTCGATTTGAAAATCTGTTTGATATCTTCTTTCTGCTGTGAGAAATTTTTGTGCGCAATTTGTTAATTTTAATAACATACTTTTTAGTCGCTGATATTACTATTTCTGTTTCTCGCGTCAGTAGCTGTTTCTATTTACGTAAGTAGCTGTTCCTGTTTCTGATGTTGATTTATTTTTACTCTTTGTGGTTATAGAAATGCGGATGACGTTTTTTTTTTCTCACGGGTTTTGTTCACTTTAAATAACTTTGATAAATTGTATTCGCGTTGTAAAGGATTCAAAATACCTACTCATCACAACCGAAACTTCTGTGTCATCTTCGTTGTTTAAGTGTTGGCAGAGGTTGGGGTGTTAACGGTCACCGTGAGCAAGTTTATCAGCTATAAAAATTCGCCTGTTCCTAATAAGATGTGCAGTATCTCAAGTGCACATCCTGAGCACAAACCTTGGCCCAATGCCTATAAATAGCCATAAGTTAAACCCGTGGAATTAGCACACAATATCCATGCCTCGACGGGGCTCGAACCCGCGAACATTCAGACAAATAGTCAAAGACCCCATGCCACGGAACGAGTGCATCTCAAATGCATCATAGAGGACTCGAACCCGGGCCCATTTCAGATCAGCTGTTATAAACCTGAGCTGAGATTTCTGCGTCACCAGCGCCGAATATTTACTTACCGCCGGAAACAAATGTATGTCTGTATACCCGGAGGCACATGGGTCTAAGCGCTGGCTTATGACGATTCGTCCGAATTGGGTCCGGGTTTGAACCCCTGTGAGACATATATTTTGTGTTTGTCTTAAGGCACTGGCTCTCTCCCTTACCTGCAATCAGTGGCCCTAAATTAGGAACGGGAAACTGCTTATAGCTGACTGAGCTGCTCGCAGTGGTCGTTAAACCTCCAATAAAAAATATGTATGTCATTAAACATGCACAGCTGACTACAAGTCGCCAATTGGACGGAAAAGTCACTTCACCAAACTCACTTGATCGAAAATTTCATTTCTCCGAAGGGTAGTCTCTTCGAAAGGTTAATATTACCGAAATTGTCGTTTTACCAAAACGCACATCTGCTAGAAGAGCCGTTTCGGGGAAAAGTTCATCTTACGGAAGGCTGTCTGTTCTAATAAAAACATAAGATTACCGAAATAAATTACATTTTAATGATAGTTTCAATTAAAGGTCGGTTTGTTAAGAAAACCGATGGCCGTAAAGTAATAAGTGAAGCAATTTCTGTGTTTGGTGAGATGTACAGAAGCTGGATGTTGACAGCTTGGGTGCTTGGCCTCATGAGTTTATACATACCAAAGATCCAATACATTACAGCCTGCGCGTCTTTATACAAATCCAAGTGCCGCCCCGGTGGCGCAGTGGTCCAAGCGATGGCCTCTGATCATTCATCCGAAAGGGGTCCGGGTTCGAATCCCGGGGAGGCATGGATGTTGTGTTTGTCTTTCGGCACTGGCTCTCTCCCTTCCCTGGAACCAGTGACCCTAAATTAGGGACGGGCGGCTGCCTATAGCCCATTGAGTTGCTCTCGGTGCTCGTTAAAGCTCCAATAAAAAAAAAATCGAAGTAAATTCAGGTAACAGACAGGGCGCGTGATGATCATAAAACGGTGTAAATATCACCCGATTCTGAGCTCTGTAAGTCAGTGTTATTCGTGTTATTCAGATGAGAATGGCAGCGGACTTAAGCGAGTTTGACAAAGGCCAAATTGCAATTCGCTAGACGACGGCGTCAGAGCGTTTGCGAGAAGACATGGCTTGAGTGTTACTCACAGTCAACCGCTGTTAATACCTTCAAAAAGTGGTACGGGCGGGAGAAACCATCGAACTAGACAAAGTTTGGGCCGACCACGAATTACCGATGCTATCGATGAGCGAAGACTGTCCCGTATGTCCAACAAAAGATCTGCTCCGGCACATCTTGCTAGTAATTTGAGTAATGGTGATGGCAGTAATGTATAACAACACACAATACAAGGCAATCTGTTGAAAATTGGGCAGCGTCGCCGTTGGCGCACCGAGTATCCATGCTGTTCTCAGTTGACCATCGAAAGCGACTATAATACGAATGTGAACATTAAAACGTGATCTTGAATGACTGGAAGAAGGTCGTCTGGTTCGATGAAGTCTCGCCTCTTATTGCTCCATGTTTACGGCCGAGTGCGCGTACGTCTTATTTAGAGAAGTGTTGGTAATGCGACGCACCGTGGGACGAAAAAGCCTGTGGAACAAGTCTAATGATTAGAGCAATGTTCTGCTGGAAACCCCTATGCCAGTCAATAAACAAATACATCGCTCTTTCCACGTTTTACCAACACACAGAAACCGAAAAATTGTTATTCGGTCGCCGTCGGGGAATTGAATCCCGAATCTCTCGATACCTAGCCGAGCGCGTTAGCCTTACACCACGGTGGCCAGCAATCGTCAGCGCAATGTGTGTATTTCAGTCAGCTTCTGACATCATAAATCCGTATGATGGGATTAATGATGTCAGATGGAGACATCTCAGTAGCTGAGACGTCTCCATCTGGTGGGCATTAACGGCACTGGCTATATATTAATTATAGCATTTAATTCCAAAGGGCGAGATCAAGATTAATTAAATTCCAAAGGGCGATAACAAGATTAATTAAATTCCAACGGGTGAGATGAAGATTATTAAATTCCAAAGGGCGAGATCAAGATTAACTAAATTCCAAATGGCGAGATCAAGATTAATTAAATTCCAAATGGCGAGATCAAGATTAATTATAGCATTTGCTTTCGAAGGGCGAGATCCAAAGAGAAAAGGATTTTCACTGTGGTTCGCACCCTTTAGATAATTAATACACAGCCAGGGCCGTTAATTCCCACCAGATGGAGACATCTCAGTAGCTGAACCCATCTTACGGATTTACGATGTCAGAAGCTGACTGAAAAACACACATAGCTCCGTGGATTGTTGGCCACCGTGGCGTAAGGCTAACGAGCTCTGCTAGAGATCGAGAGATTCGGGATTGAATTCCCCGACTTGTGACCGAATAGTAAATTTTCGGCTGTTGTGTGTTGGTAAAACGTGGAAAGAGCGATGCATTTGTACATTCACTGACGCCACGTATTTGAAGGAATTTTCCTACGTCAGACGTTCATGTGCAGGACACTATGACGTCTACCACCTACCCAATCATCCTTGCAGACCAGGTACATACACCCTTTCATTTCAACTGCAGCAGTGCCTTCTTTCAGAAAGATAATGCGCCATGCCACACTCTCCAGATTGTTCGAGAATGTTTCGAAGAACGAGAGGAAGACTTTCAGATATTGTCCTGGCTCCCAATTCCTAAGAAACCAATCCAAATTTCCAAGAAACCAATCGTGTTGAGCATCTGTGGTTTGTATTGGAACAGTAAATCCGATCTGCGAGGGTCAACCACCTATTTTACAAGACTTAAAGGAACTGGTGGTAACGTGTTGATACCACAAGACACACCATTAGAAATCTTGTAGAGTCCATGCGTCTCCTCGTAAGATCTGTTTTTGGTGGCATGTCAAAGACCAACATCATATTAGGCAGGTGTTCATGATATTTTGGCACTTCTTGGTATGTTGATTACGCTTTGTTCAGCGATAGCGAGCTAACTCCTGTGTGTTGTCGAATTAACGAGAATGTTAGGAAGGACGGACGGACGGACGGACGAACGGGGAGGCGTTTCGGTGAAAATAAAATGAACCGAAAACATGTCGTCAAATATGCAACCCTGAGAAACGGGTTGCCGAAAACTGATTTTAAAATCGAACCTTTCAAACTTTCCTTCTGCACAGAAACAAAAATTCCATGAATTCTGAAGACGAAATTAATATTAATTAAATAAACTGGATGATTTTTTATTTATTTTTGATTGAAGGTTTACTGGTTCCAGGGAAGGGAGATAATCAGTGCCGTAAGACAAACACAACATCCATGCCTCACGGGATTCGAACCCGGACCCCTTTCGGACGAATGATCAGAAGCCATCGCTTAGTTTCAATATTCGCTTTTATTCACTTAAAAGAATTACAACAGAACATCCCCAACCTCACACGCAGTGTGAGAGAAGAGAAGAAATAAAACAAAATGTAGATATTTACAATGGAATGATAATTGTACAAATGAGCAATGACAGACATTGCATTATTTGCTGTAAACAGCAGTAGCTCTGGGATAATTGTTTATTGAAGTCTTGGAACATCACTGGCGCAAAACAATTTACAGAAAAAATTCGCGTAATTCTAGTGACATGGGAATCACTGGTGGAACAGAGTCACTGTGAGGATGAAGAGAACTGTGTACAAAAGGTGACATCAGCAGGAAGCAAACACAATCCAGTTCCAGGAGGAAACATGGTGAGGGAACAGTTATAACGAAGTGAATTTCTCCGGCATTTCTGTCCACGCCAGGATTCGAACCCGGATTCCCTCATTCCGGAATAAGTTGCTCTACCAATTGAGCTACGCAGACATTTTATTCTGATTCCTATCTGCCATTATGTCGTGTGCGTCCTTCTGGCAGGTACGTCACATCTCCTGGTACGTTACATCATCTCCCACTTATTTTTTTTTTTTTTTTTTGGAAGTGCTGCTCTTACTTTTCCTATCTCGCGGTGTGGAAAGAACATCACACCATTGCGAGATTTTGAACGGTCGGGTCATCCGGATAGTTTGGGCGCCATTATAACGAAGTGAATTTCTCCGTCATTTTTATCCGCGCCAGGATTCGAACCCGGGTCCACTCATTCCGGAATAAGTTGCTCTACCAATTGAGCTACGCGGACATTTTATTCTGATTCCTATCTGCCTTTATGTCGTGTGCATCCTTCAGGCAGGTACGTCACATCTCCTGGTACGTTACACAGTAAAAATAGAAAGTTCCGACGTAGGTTTAAGAGTATTAAAACAGCAGATGAACAGCCTGGGCACTAGAAAATCGAAACCAGGGACGACACGGCGACCGTGTTTTGAAGAAGGCAGGTAACCGTGCCGTATCATTCGCCAAAGAGTATTCCAGGGTGAGTCTGGCTTTAACCCTGTTGCAATAGTGTGCAACCAAGAAGCTAGAAAATGTGATAGGATCTGGATCTTGTAACTGTAGCACGTGAGAGAAAATAATATATATAGCTAGGATAAATAAATACAAACAAACTGGTAAAATAGAGGAGAAACTTGTAGAACTGTGGCCGTGGAAACGATAATCTTCTAGGGTGAGATCACTGGTACAAGAAGGATGTGCAAGTTGGAACATACTGTGAAATAGTGGGAGCAGCGTCGGACAGTAAACAAACATGTGTAAGACGTCTCCAACGACGTTACAAAAAGGACAAAGATCTGATGATAATATATTTCTCCGGAACAAAGTCGAAGGGACAGGCAGTCGATTGTGCAAAAACCTCCAGTGCACATTAAGTTCTGAGGAGAGGGCCGGTGAATGTTGGGCAGTAGACCAGACCGATGTTAGAGCAAAAGAAGGAACAGAGGGAATAGGGCAAGGTACCTCAGAAGAAGAACGGAGACAACGGTACAGGGTACGGGTGGAAAGACTGTGGAGAGGAAGGAGGTCACCGGAAAAGGGAAGGAACAACGGGAAAGGGAGAGATGCAGAGGAAACGGAAAGGAGGCCAGAGGAATCGACTAGGGAAGGAAAAAGTGATTGAAGAGCATGTTTAAGTTGGATGAAGTTATCAGAGAGTTCGGGCGAGGGTGGGAGGGTGGGAAAAATGTCGGAAACGGGTTTTCATGAAAAATCGGGGAGGACCAGTTGGGAAACGGAGACTACACCAGCGTGTAGACATGCAGAGAAAAAGAAAACGCTGGCAGTAGGGGGATAGAGGACAGAGGAGAAAAAAAGAAGCTCGGAAAAAAGATCAAGAGTGGAAGAGGGGGTTGACGAATGAGCGGTAAAGAACGAAGGAACTGAACAGCTTCATGGTAGAGTAGAGGAAAACGGGGGGGGGTGACAGTGTGAATATCCATCTTGAGAAGAAGATGGTTGGTGAGGCAGGAATTCAGGGGGGAAGTCAGAACATTAAGCAGAAGAAGGGAAGCGGAAGAGTCTGGTTGAACTGTCAAACGGAGGAAATTGAAAATTCTTACAGCTTTATAACGTATGGCAATCTCTGTCATATTGAGGCCACCACAAGTCGAAGGTAGAGATAATACTGAGGAAGATAACCAATGAGTGGATGACCAAACAATGCTGAGCATTGCTGATGTTGTTGCAGTTTGAACGTAGGCTGCTGGCGGTTGTGCAATCCAGGAATGATAAACCAACAAGAGGATGTGGGTGCCAGCAAGCCGTGCACGACTGTGGTAAATCAGACAAGACTTAAGCTTGGACCAGTAAGCAGCGGTGTGACGTAGTTTCCCGACGAGGGGTCTCCAGGTGTCAGCCGCTGCTCAGACCAGGCTGCCAATGTGCATCCCAAGTATCTTTTGACTGGCGGAAGTCCAATGAGCGCCCCACGGTGCATCGGGGCGATGTCTTCAGGAGCCACACCACAAGCTTGTACACTTTGAATGGTTTAACGAAGCGCCGGAAGCCGCAGCATTCACTTCATACCATGCAAGAACAATTGTGAATTGCCATTCTTCTCGGATGAGAAATGTGAGATCATCGGCGTAGGCAGTAAGAACGATAGAATGGTGCCTGGTGCTATGCTGAATGGTGGAGGGGGAGGTTGTAGAAGAGAACGGATAGAGCAAAGAAAAGGCTCAAAGATTAGAGAGAAAAGTTGTCCGGAAAGAGGACATCCTTGACGGATGCCCTTACGAAACGGAATGGGGGCTGTAAGGAAGGAGGCCTTCCGGATATGAACAACTGAGTCCTGGTACAGGGCAAGGAGGGCTGTGATGAAGAAAGATGGGAAACCGAAGGCAGAGAGCACAGAGGCAAGCCACTGATGACTCACGTTATCAAAGGCCTGCCTGTGATCAAGATTGAGGAAGGTTAAAGGTTCGGAGGAACGGTGGGCAAGGCAATATGAGTCACGGAGGAGATTAATATTAGTATGAATGCTTCGGCCAAGGATGGTGTACGTTTGGTCGGGATGTCTGACGGTGGGAAGGACAGGGTTCAATCGAAGAGAGAGAGTATTTTAGTATAAATCTTGTGGTCAACATTAAGGATGGATATAGGACACCAGTTATCCAACTACAGCAGACACCCCTTCTTTGGAAGAAGAATGATGTGAGCTAGAATAAAAGCGGGGGGAAGAACAGATAAAGAAAAAGCAGTTGCAAAGCAAGGCAATAGGAGAGGGTGTAGGAAAGAGGAAAACGTACGAAAGAAATTAACTGTCAACCCATCAGGACCAGGTGACGAGTGACAGTTAAGTAAAGCAAGTGACTGTACTACTTCTGCTGGGGTGATTGGCATAGAAAGAGATGTAACAAGATACGATGGAATATGTAGTAAGGCACGAAGAATCGAATCAGCTTGCGGAGAACTTGACTGGAACTGAGCAAAACGTGACTGGAAATATGTTCTAACACCGGAGCAAATAAGAGTGGGGTCATTAGTAACAGTTCCATCGGGTAACTTCAGATTACGGAGGTGATGAGCAGAACGTTTGTGGAATTCCAGTTGTTGAACCTGTTCACATAGATAGTCATTTGGCTGGAGATAAAGAAGGTTGAGGCGGTGAATAGCTTGTTGGGAGACAGGAAGTAGCAAGGCACGAAGTGCAGCTTAGTAATGAGAAAACAGCGAAGAATCAAGATCTAGGGTTGAAAAAATCGAGCGTGCAGCTTCAATCTTCATAGAGGCGGTAGTACGTTTTTCGTGGGAATATTGTTTGGTATAAAGAAGAATTTGGGATTTGACATTTAACCAGTGTTGCAAGTGACAAGATGCAAAAGGGAGCATATATAAGGCTTGTTGGAGCTGCGATTGGATGGAATTTACGTAGGTTGAATCAAGTAAAAGTTCATCATCAAGGGTCGAAGTTCGATAGTATTACCGATAAGATGACCGGTGGAAAGACACATTACGACACAGCTGTGGTCGGAAGAAACTGTCGGTGTGTGAGAAAGGAGATAACTGAAGGAAGAAGAATTGAAGAAACATAAAACCGGTCAAGTCGGGCATTTGTAGGGGTGGAAGTGGAGTAGGAGCGCCAGGTGTACGAACAAAGAAATGGGTGCAGGTGTCGAAAAGAATCTTGGAGTTGTAGCTGGTTGATGGCTGTAGAAAGTGCTCGGGTAAGAAAATACCTGGTATCCGTGGAACCGTCCGATCTGTCGGGGGATGGGTCAAGGGTGCAGTTAAAATCACCACCTAAGATGATAATATAAGTGGCTGGAAGACCTTGAACACAGGAAACAAAATGCTCTAAAATACAATCTGCATACTGTTGATTGCCGGAAACATAGATGTTGAAGATATGGTATCGGAAACTGTGAAGTCGGAAGGACAGAAGCGGCAGGAGGTCACGATAAGTCGGTTTGACCGTGATATCAGTAATGAAGGATCGAAGACGAAAATGGATGGCCACCGCAAATCCAGCGTGAAGACTAAGTCGATGGACATGGTAGAATTGAAATGGTCAGGTTGGCCACCGGTGGTATGGGGTGTTGGGATGACAGTTAGTCTCCTGCAGCAATAATATATCCGCATCATGCGGTGTAATGTCTTCAAACACTAACGCAATGGTAGGAGGGACGGAGCATCCCTTACAGTTGAAAGAAAGTAATTTTAACTTGAAAGAGGTTGTAGTGGTTGAATATTACTATCAGCACTTTTGTGAAGACTGGTTACACGTTTATTTAAGTTAGATGTCTGCGCATGAGTGACTGTGTCAATTTTCGGAAAAAGAGCAAGTAGATTTTGAAGTTGGGTGATAATAGTAGGAAGCTGAGTATTACGTGATTGAATGCAGTCTAGCTGCTTGAGAGGACATGACGGTTGATTGAGTATGATGAGAGCAAGGTCAGACGGCGCCAGCGGCCCTTCTAATGCAGGGAAAGTTTCCAGATATTCTGCGAAAGCTTTTTGATCCAACAATTTCGGAACAGCTGGGGACTTAAGAGATGTAGAAACTGCAGTTGGAGGGAAAGACTGTCGAATTGGCGAACGGGAACGAGAACAGCGTGGAGAAGACGTCACCGGAGAGATTGAACTATGTCTGGTACGTTTCAACGTGGGAACGCTGGGAGAAGCTGGTGGGTGTAGGACAGTTAGATCTGACTCCACATTAGGGGATCCAAGGAAAGAAGATGAAGCAACACGACGGAGGGGTTGCCATTCTTTTTCGGAGATAATGCCCTCCGAAAAACGTAGAGGTACCACAGTAGCAAGTGGGTCCAACGATGGAGAGGTGGCCAAAGTTCCCGTAGTAGAGATCGAAGACTTGGAGACTGCTGACGAATCATCATCTGCTGGTGGAGAAGCCTCTGGAAAAACAGTAGCAGGGATCAAGGACGTCAGTGGAGCCGAACTTGGTGTGGCCAGAGAAACTGATGTTGAGGGTGGGGTGTTAACTTCGGGCGGTATGGAAATAGGTCTCTTGGCAGATGCATGTGGACAACGTGATTGGATGTGGCCATATGTCTTGCATTTTAAACAATGCAAGGCAGTAACGATATCGATCAGGAAAATATGCTTCCCTACAACCACAGTGAGGTCAGTAGGGCAGTCAACAATGACATCTTCAGTAGGGAACAGGATCCTTGCTTGGCGACGCAGACCTATGATGTTCCTGTCATCTGGGTCTGTTGGTGCGGAAGAAAGAGTGGAAATGGTACCAACTAGTTTTCCACCGCAGGAAAGGGCCGCCATTAAGTAATGGTCCTTGATTTCTGGTGGTACGGGGTAGCACGTAACAGGTACAGGGCTTTGCGTGAGCTGGATTCTTAGTAAGGCATGATCCCCAACATGCAGTCCGTCAGATGAGACGCGCTCCACAAACTCTGGCTTCGCAAAATAGATGAGAACAATCCTAGGTTTCCTCTCGCCATATGGGTGATCGCTCCCTTAGGTAGGATTTAGCGGACGGCTAAGGAGTATTTCTTAAGGCTGGTGTCCGGGAGGGCATCAAAACATATGCCAAGTTTCTGTGTGCGTAAAACCTCTTGCCCAGCAGCTGAAGTTTCCGGAATTTCGATGCGTAATTTCTTGTTGTCTCTAGTGACAATCATATCAAGAGGCATTGTACATGGATTTTTCGCTGTAGAGGTAGATGAACTGGTACCCTTCACAACGGAAGCATAAGGTAGAGTTGCCGTAGGAATGGGCGGAGATGAAGAAGGTCGAGACGCAGTGCTCGCAGCAGCAAATGAAGTACCAGAGGCAACGGATACTGGAGAAGTTGATGACGTCACTGTGGTGGAGAATGTCGGGAATCAACATCCACAGAGTTGGAAGAAGAGGTGGTAACATCAGATAACGCGGCTTGGAAACCAGCTGCGTGTGGTAGTGACGATGACCGAACGTGGCCAGGCGGGGAAGGAGCTTTGCTATCAAGTTTCAGACCTGGCATATCAGATGCGGTCGCCGCCATTTGCAATGGCTGGCCTTCTAAACCAGACCCTAGGCAAAGCCAGGACGGAAAAAGATTTAGTACAAGTACAGTTTTACTTTCAGGACGTCAAGGTCTGACTCAATCGACACAGGTGACCTTCACAACACAGGAGAGACACAAAATGACGGCACACACACAAAAGAACACCAACAAACGCAGGTCAAACAGGGAGCACAGGTCAACACAACCTTTACAAAGCCATCGCTTAGACCACTGCGCCACCGGGGTGGCCTGGATTCGATGAACGTAGGCAAAATGAACACACACAACGTGACCGCCCACTGAATGCTCCATTACAAATTAAGTGCAGAGATTTTATTTTATATTTCCTGAAATCACATTGCGTAAAGTAAGGTAACATATTACTAGGGTCACCTGCACGTAATTTGTAATGGATGATTCATTACTTCGTAAGCAAAAGTCGTCCTTCTTTTTCATATTCAATATGACTTTTTTAAACGTAAGTTCTACATATCTATGACAAGCATGAATAAATTTAACCTAGCCAAAGTCAGCACTCAAGCCAACAGTGACCCAGTACTAAATTGCCGCTGCCCAAAGGTCAATACAATGTCCCGGCGGCCACCACATGCGCCAGCAGTTCGGTCCAGCAGCAGGCCAATAGTTGGCGCAAGTAATCGAGCATTTGTTTTCGTGTATTCCGGTGTTTTTAGCATGTTTGGATCATTTTTCTTGTCTCATAAAGTCCTTACGCTCATTTTCATCATGAGGCTGTTCCAAAAGTAAAATGTTGTCATTTCGATTTTCTGAAGTATTGGAAAATGTGTAGTAGATTCGACCGAAACATTTTACATTTCAAATGTGGTAATCCTGTTATTGCGTTTTGAAAACAAAATTTAAAGTTACTTTTTCCTTTTTCCATAGATAATAGAATAACTTCTGTTTACGCATAATTAATTTTTAAAGGTACCATGACGCTATGCAGAGCTAAAGACCAAACTAGTAATCTCTTAATGCAAATCAAAATATTTAAAGCAGATTTCAACACGAGCGTCGTTTTTCGGAGGGACCTTCAATGGGAAATTTATACTTAGCACTTGTGTTTTTTTTCGGCGCGTGGCCTTTCATTTTGAGCTTTCTGGAACAATGTCCTAACCAGCACTGTCATCTTAAAGATGAGTATGTTAAAAAATCACGACAGCTCAGACTTCATGATAAGTCCCATGCAATTCCTCATTATATAACGCGAGCCTTGGCTATTACGATGTTGTTCATATGTCATACCGACTGATGGAGAAAGTTGTTCTTGAATACTATCACCACTTTGATGTGAAAGCTTTTCCTTCCATCTTTGAAATGTACATCAATTTTCCATCTGAGACGTTCACGAGAACAGAGCTGAGAGACACTCTGTTATCGGTATTTGCCATCTAACTGCGGTAGTATGATAAATGGTTCTATCAATAAAACGTGAGGCACATATTTTACGTAGAACATTTGTGCACCTGGAAATATTCTTCTGGAAAAGTGGGTAGCCACCAGAGAGCTTCCTTCGCTGGAAGAATGAGCGCTGGAAAAATATGACGCATTGTTCTCAAAATAGGAGGCAGCAAACCATACAATAGTTTCCGTCGAGGAGACAAACATATGGGGTAGCAAGTTTTCTATCGATATTGTATAAATAGGTATCAACCGTCAGAGAAGTCACTTTCATTTTAAAGAATATGATATTTTAAGGATTAATATTGTGCGAGTTACATTAAAAATGTTTATAGAAAGAGAAAAAACAATTCATTGGAAAATTAAATCGTCAATACATGTAAACATAAAACCGAAACCGATACAAAAACTTGGTCGACTCGGTGACGGATGAAGGCCTGCCTAAATTTCTTATAGTTCTGTATGATTTAAGCGCTTCTATACCATATGGTTCCTTTGTGGTTTACAATTTCATCCCTCCATTTCCAGTGTCGCAGTTTTCTACATTATTTGCAATATTTTGGTACATTATACACGGTCGAGTCACATTATTGTGATCACAAACAACCGCCGTGTGCACCGCGAACAAACAACCGCCGTGTGCACCACATTATTGTGATCCATAACAACCGCCGTGTGCACCGCGAACAGCAGCTAGACGGCCTGGAAGTGACTCAGTAAGGTGTTGGAAGGTGTTCACAGGTATGTGGAGCCATGCTGACTGCAGTGCATCTAACAGTTGCTGGAGGGTGCGTGGTGGAGAATCCATAGATCGAACAACACGATCGAGGTGGTCTCACAGGTGCTCAATTGGGTTTACCTCTGGAGAATTATGGGGACAGGGAAGTATTTTAAAGTCTTCATCGTGCTCTTTGAACTACTCTCGGACATTTCTCGCTGTGTGACACGTCGCATTGTCGGGCTGGGAGATCCCATCCGCCCCAGGGAAGACAATCAGCATATATGGGTGTACGTGGTCTGCAAGGATGGATTCATAACGAATTCGGTGCATAGTGCCTTCCACAGGTATAATTGGTCCCGGAGAATCCCACGAAGACATTGCCCAGAACATAACTCTGCCCCCACGCAGCTTGTGCTCTTCCAGCAGCGGTTGAAGAATGTTTGTTCTCCGATGTTTCTAGCCTTTTGCGCAAACGTCCATCCGTTCGATGAAGCATAAAACGTGACTCATCGGAAATCCTTTGCCAATTAGCGAAGGTCTAAGTCCGATACTGCCGTGCAAATGTAAGCCTTTTCTGCCGATGCACCTTCGTTAGCATAGGAGCAGTGACCATCCGTCTGCATCGGAGCCCCATACGCAGCAGTGTTTGCTGAACTGTCGGTTTAGAAACACTTTCGGTAGCCTCCTAGTTCATTCGGCCGGTGAGTTGCTGCACTGTAGCGTGTCGATCGGCCCTCACGCATCTTCGCAGCCGACGTTAGCCTCTCACATCTATGGCACGTGGTGCTAAGCAATTTACACTTCGCTTATTCGCAATGGTGCCATTTCTCCAATCACGATACACTTTAAATACAGCAGCACGCGAAAAGTTCACAAAGTGCGTTGTTTCATAAATACTGCCACCTTTGTCCCCTTAGCCGATATTTATACCTTTTTGGAAATCTGATAAATTGGTCATTTTATCCATGACAGCAACGAGTGATATGTTTTCAGAATGCCTACAGCACGCCTTATATACCCTCCCATCCAGCTCACGACACGTGTCTTCTTTCATTGGCTACTCGCTGTTGACTTTAAAAGTAGGAGGTGGTCACAATAATGTGACTGGACTGTGTAGCTTTGACAATGTCTTCGTTTAGTAACATCTCCATGTGATTTACCAATGAGTGATCTAATGCTTGCGATGATAGCCATATTTTATCATCATTATCACTACTCTAGTATCGATCCCTCACAACGATTAAATCCTACTTACTTGTAAATGTGTGGTTTTAATGTTCCACAAAACAAATACTGAATTAAAATCATGTAACCATCATTTCGATACTGGAATTTTTCGATACACAGCAGAAAAATTTAATAATATATGAGATGTTTTTTTCTATATTGCTGTTCGTAAGTATAATATGAGTGAGATAGAGAGAGAAAGAGACAAACGTTTTTATCTTTTTCGGAAGCCTGTTTTTAATTTTTTTTTTTTTTTTGATTCAAGGTTTAACGACCACCGTGAGCAACTCAATGGGCTATAAGCAGTCGCCCGTCCTTAATTTAGGGTCACTGGTTCCAGGAAAGGGAGAGAGCCAGTGCCGTAATACAAACACAACATCCATGCCTCACCGGGATTCGAACCCGGACCCCTTTCGTACGAATGATCAGAGGCCATCGCTTAGACCACTGCGCCACCGGGGCGGCCACGTTTTTAATAGCTCACAAATTTTATTCCAATATATGACTATCTGCATCTCTTCGTGGAATGAACGTTGACACTTTCGTTGGGTTACGATCTCATGTTCCGAAGAGGGCCACACACACACACACACGCACACCTAAAAGCACCGGAAACGGTAGTTGGCTGATAATCTAAATTTACTCCGGATAGCACGTGCTGTCCGAGACAAACAGACCGTCGTGGCGGTATCATGGTACGTGGGTTGTTTCTATGAATGACACTGCGTAATATGTATATCCTATCGCCCCTGTTAATAAACTCTGCCGCCAGATTCCTAATAGATATTATTTCGGATTAAGTGTTGCCCTACATGGATATCACATCTGGGTGACAGTGGACTACTTCAGTAAGATATCACACCTTATGCCAATGTTCTAAGAATTTTTCCACGGTCAAATGGAGTTGGAGCCGCAGTGCACAACCCATTGTCTAGGCGAAAGGTCGGCCTACAACCTATTAGGTAGGTCATCATATTGTTATAGTTCATGCGTGGGGCTTTGCATGAACTACAACAATATGACGACAAACCGAAGTTCCTTATACGACAAAAAAAATTAGTGTCGTATCAAGAACTTCGATCTTGGATTGACCAGTCACAGTGCACAGTGCACAGTCTACCACTCTGATAGTTGTTTCCATGACAACATCCAGGCAGCTGTCACAAGCTGCTAATCATATTGACTACTGCCACACACTGGCTAATGTCGAATAAGAAATTTTTATCTTGGACTGGAGACTAATAGAGAATTGTACTTTGGACGAACGAGTCACAGTCGGGGTTGGACTGGATACGACTAATCGGCCAACGCGATCCGATCCACATCGGCCTATATGTGTGTGTGTGTGTGCTGAGGGGGAGCGGGTGTTTATTAATTATGTTAATATAGACCCTTGCCGCTCCTGACTGCGAATATTTGGACAACAATAAGCATCTAAAGTTTGCGAGAAAAGTAAACAAATTCAAATTTAGAACGTCAGACCCATGCGAATATCATCTGTGTAACTAACTCTAAATCTGCCGTTCTTGCATCGATTACCTGTACTTTCGACGTATAAACTGGATCACCGTTACTGTTTCTGTTTGCCCAGCTGAAACAGTTAAACTTCCCGTGCCCGACTCACTCGGTAGAGATTAAATTAATTCCTTCGGTTCTGTGTCAGTTAACAGGAAGTCACTTTTTTGTCTTAAAAGCTTTCTTGTAGCATGACTTTTTCTTTTACCTCTGTTTCTCTGAGCCCCCTTTTCTTTTGCGGTTTTCTATTTTTTTGTTATTAGCACAATGAGATACTTTAACTGATGAAATGAATTTTGATTGCACATTCATTGTGAAAAATAGGTTTCTTAATTAAAATAAATTGAAATCCAAGGCTATCTTAAAGTTAGGGATCGTAGAAATTTACTGCCATGCAAAAGAAGCAACTAAATACAATCAGATAACTGTTGCCGCAGCACACACCTGACGACTCTGAGTCTAAGTTCTATGCTATTGCCACCAGCCCACGCCTGACGCCTCTGAGTCGGCGGATTGAAAGCTAAATCTTCTGCACGTGGGGCTTTGAGATTTAGCCTACGTGTGAATCACGAAATCGGGCGCGCCAGGTCTTTACGTATAGTTTTGCCTATCAGGTGCCGGTGGCAGACATCACACCATTTGATAGGTACTGCTGGTTTTATTGAAAAGGGGGAATGTGAGGTCGACGGTTAGTCATAACAGCATTTCACTACCGACCAGGGGAGGATTAAGGGAGGGTCTACAGGGGATATAGCCTTGGGTCCCACCATGACCAAAGGCCCAGGAGTCATGCCTGTGCAACTGAGAGAGAGAGAGAGAGAGAGGCTTGTAAAATAGTTTTACTTTTGCCTCGCATGATTTTCACTTGATCAGAAACAAGGGCTGGTAGACGAACATATTTCAAGACAATGACTTACAAAGGGTAAAGGTTTCATGTCGCTATGTACAGCGGGATTAGCGAAACAATTTCAGCTTTTTCACTACCATCTACCCACAACTCCAGATTAGATTTGCACTTGGAACCGTTAATGGTCGAAGTCCGCTGTGGCTTCACGTTGCATAACAAAAACGATGCACTAAGAAAAGTATACGGTGGTAAACGATTAAAAATATCCAAGACAAAATTTAGTAATCTTAAGCTTTTAACTAATGTTTTTATGAGAACAACAGACAATACAATGACTTATTATGAAAACTCTGCAGATAATCTAGTAGTCTAAAAAATCGCTACGTACTATCACAAGCATATTGCTACAGTTTCGTGTTTTAACGGATTTCATAATGATTCCTCGTCATAATTCTTTGATGGTCCACCCAGATGTCTTAGCATAGGGGCCCACTAAGGCCTTAATCCGGCGCTGCTACAGACGTTTCGGAATATATGAGAATGACAGAGTGAGAGGTTAAACTCCATTCCATCGCTGGGTTGCTGATGCAACCCAGCGATGAAATGTGAGGGTGGAAGGATATTTCACATTCACAGTAACATAAATTCTTGGTCGGCATAATATACATGTAATATAATTTCAAGTGATGTCAGCCTAAGAAACTTTCACCAAAGGTCTGAAACTGCACGCACACAAAAAAAAAGTTATGAAAAAACCTATTGTTTACCAAATTAGAATAACGCGATTTTGGAAAAAAAAAACAAACGCTTTAGTAGCGGCCCAAGGCGCTCCCGCGCGGGCGCGCGACTGACCAATGCAACCCTTGTCACACTGCACGGTCTACCAGTCTGGTAGTTTTTCCTAGGTGCTTATTATGGCCACATTTGGTCAGCCATCCCCAATCCGCTAGTTACGTTGCCTCCTACTACTTCACGCAGATTTATGTCGTATAAGAAACTTTGATCTTGCACTGGAGATTAAAGAAGGACTGTACTTTGGACTGAGGAGTCACAATGCACAGTTTATCAGTCTCATAGTTGTTCCTAGGTGCGTTGGATGCCAGTAGAAAACACTTTCCGGACTGTATCGTTCTGACAATGAATTTTGGTGAAGATAGAGCGACGGGATGGAGATATTTTTTGTGGCTCGGTGTGGGTCCACCAGTTCTATTGGACGAAACCATGAATGCCGATCTCCATCCAGACGTGCTAGACAATTATGTACTACTCCGATCTCCATCCAGTTATGCTAGACAATTATGTACTACGATGTGGCAGTGCTTCAGTGAAGGCTCATGCTCGTGTCATAAGAAAACACGTCATGTCATATTGCTTACGTTATTGCAAATTGATTAGTTAATTTGATGATGACATGGGTGTAGAAAATTTGAAGCTTATATACTCATAGAATTTCTGGAACGAATCAGATCGTTGGGTGCTTTGAAAAAGAGATCACCCAAAAAAGGCCAAACAAATCCGTCGACGCATTGTGCTTGTGGACACACTTGAACACCATTATGGCACTTTCCGAACTCTCATTACTTTTGGCCTACAGATTTCTTTTAGTTAGGATTGGATTTCTGATGCCGGCATTTTCTGTGCCCAGGAATACCTGATCACTGCGCGTACTTATGATAGAGATTGTGTTTCCATGTTAGTCGTCACTCTCACATGAATCTGTTCTTTCGAACGTTGCCTTTCTCTTCGAACTCTTGCACCGCACAACTCCATCTATTCTGGATAATGTATTGCCTTCTGGAACACAGGTTTATACACTGGTGTCTAAAATTAAAGTGGCAAACACAAAATGATGAATAGCGCAAAATTCCCACGACAAAGTGTAATGGCAGTTGGTACAATCATACATACGTCGATAACGCAGCAATACACAATAGAATAGAAATGCCATCACCTAATAAGGAGGAAGCGTGGCCGTACAGATGTGATACACCAAGTGACCTGGAATTTGAGGGGGTGAAAAGAGAGTATGATTATCTCTTTTAACCCCTCAAATTTCGGGTCAGCTGGTTCAATGAACCCTCATCCTGTTTACAAGGCTGTAGATGAGAATTTCGGGTAATAAGTACTAGTTCTCCAATAAGGTGCGTCGGAGTCCCCGGTGAGTTCTGGACGGTGGCTGCCAGCTTACAATTGCTGTTCCCAGTGTATCCCAGACATGCTACACCGGGTTGAGGTTGGGTGATCTATCGGGCAACTCCATTCTGTGAATGGCCTCACTCTTCAAGCCTTCGTCGAATACCCGGGCCTTATGGGGGATGGGCGTTATCGTCCACAAAAAATAACTGTGGGCCACAACTCGCCTTAAATACTGTAGCAACACACATAGCTCTAGGACTTTATCTATGTAGCATGCAGCAGTCAGCACACCTCCTGAAAGCACGTGTATCAGGGTCAGACTATCCAGATCATATGTAGAGGATTTTAGGAAGGGGTGTTTGACCGCAGATCTTAAACAATCCTGAGAAGTAGGAAGCTAGGAGATTTGGGTTAGAATACCCGATAGGAAAGTGATACGGAAGAGAGGTAGAATAGAGAAGGAAGACGTCCTTATTTATTACTGGGGGAAAGCTCCCGTTTGGAGGCTTAATGTGCCCATCCGACGCACGGCGGGTATTCAGTGGTTCGAGGTTTCTTACCTGTCTGGGATAGAACCTGAGGTTATCTCTGTGGCTGTCACGAACGGTAAGAGTCTATCCAGCATAATGCCTAAACAAAGTAGTAGTCATCCACCACCGATGTGATGAATTTCCCTAACGTAGGAGGAGAGATTTGTGCTTCCCTCTTCTCTCCAAATATACAAATTACCTACGTGAGAATCCGTGTTTAAGCGGTACCGCGATTCGTTACTGAAGAGAACACAGGCTCATTGATCAAGAGTCTAGGAGTGTTGTAGTCAGGCCAGATTCAGACGGACTCTTCTGTGCGATGCGGACGTATCTCCTTGAGTCTTCTGTAAACTGTTTTCCTTGATATTTCGGATCCCATAGGAGAGTAGAGCTCCTACGAGAGTTGCTTGACTTTCGACCCCTATGGCGGCTAGATATTACAGATAAATATCGGTCCTCTTGACTTGTTGTGTGTCGTGAGCTTCCTTCTCTCGGCCTTTTGGCTATTGTTCCAGTTGGCTGGAACTGTCTGCAGAAATTGGAGACTGCTTGCGTCAATACATTCAGCCATCTTGCTACCTCAGTTTCGATTGTCTTGCTTCCAAGCTAACGATCGCTATCCACGGCAAAGAGATGGTGATGGTGCTGAGCAATTCTTCAACTTACAGTTCAACTCAAGTTTCAATTGCGGCACCCAGCTCAGAACAACATTCATCAAAGTCGCGTGCCTGACAGCACGATGTCAGTCGTCATTTTCATATTTCAATAGATGCTTGCGCAATGTTACTTGGGTAAGTCGACTGAGCGAATGTCTCTGGAAAATTCTTTACAGTTGGTTATCTCATTGTGGTCATATTCTCTAATTTTTATTTATGACGTTAATTTTGTACAGAAGTTTATATCCCAAATTCGCTGCCCAAGGTATCATCAAATGTATGTGTTGATTACCCCCTCATTCCCACTCTACTACTATCTTCCCAATATACGGAACTGCCGACAAAAGATTTGTGATCACCGTCGCTGCCCAAAAAGACATCTGCCCCCAAGGCAAAACATAACCTAACAAGAAAGATGACACCGAATTTTCGGGTGTAATAAGCACGTCTTTTGAATCCGTTCTGACGCATATTAAATTTATCAAAGCTATTCAAAGTCAATGGAACCGGTATGGAAAACAATAGTATCTGACGGAAGAAAGAAGTTTTTCAATCGGGTTGTTAATCCTTCAGATATTGCTGTAAACGAAATCGTGAGCTTACGCCCTCTGTTTGCAGACTTGTGCGTTAAGAAAAACATGAATTTATATGAGAAACATTTCGCACCGGAAACGCTCTCCAGCACTGAAAGAATTTTTCGAATGGGACTGTTAGAAACAGAGATATCGACAAAAATAACATGTGACTTTACGTCCCGTGGTGGGAAAACCATGCATTATTTTCGGAAGAAAGTATTCTCAAAAGGATTTCCCATATGAGCGGTATCGGTCCAAGGAAAAAAATTAGTCCAGTTTTAAGGAGCCCAGATTTTGCTACAAATACATTAGAAGCAGAAATTAACACTTATGCCCCCTGGTGGCCAAACCTTTCTTTACCGAGCATTAGAAATTATGTGAAAAATATTTTCCATCAGTTATTGTATGCGATACAGGAAGAACTTTACAATTCGGAGTTTTAGAAGCAGAAATAACGCAGAAAACTCAATTTACTGTTGTGCCCCCTAGCAGAAAGTCTATGATTTACTTAAAAATTTTGAATTTATAGGAAAAAAATTTCGCACCGGAAACTCTATCCAACAAAGAAGGAATTTTTCAAATCGTACTCTTAGAAGTAGAGATATTAACGAAAATAAGATATGCATCTACGCTCCCTGGTGTAGAAACCATGCATATTTTCAAGAATAAAATGTTCCTAAAAGGTTTGTCGACATGAGTAGTATCGGTCAACAAACGACTTTTTTTTTAATCGAGATTTTAGAAACTCATATTTTGCTGCAAATATATCAGAAGCGGAAATTAAGACTTACACCACCTGCTTGCCAAACCATTGTTTACAAAAATTAGAAATTACGTGCAAAGGATTTCCCATTAGTAGCTGTATCCGGTGCAAAAATAATTTTTCAAGTCGGAGATTTATATTGCTTTTGAATGCATCGGAAAAAGTCATTTACCTTTACGCCCCCTAGCGGAAAGTCTAAGAATTACTTGAACATTTTGAAATTACATGAAAAGCATGTCGCACTTGAAACACTATCGAACAAAGAAGGATTTTTTAAAATCGGACTCCTAGAAGTAGAGATATTGACAAAAATAAGATATATATCTAAGCCCCCTGGCATAAAAACCATGCATTATTTTAAAAAGAAAATGTTTCTAAAATGTTTGTCGATATGAGTAGTATCGGTCTACAAACGGCGTTTTTTTCAATCAAGAATTTAAAAGCTCATATTTTGCTGCAAATACATTACAAGCGGAAATTTAGATTTACGGCCCCTGGTACCCAAACTATTTTTTTACAAATATTAGAAACTATGTGCAAACGATTTCCCATCAGGAGCTGTATCGGTCGCAGAAAGAAGTTTTCAAATCGGAGATTTAGAAGCACAGATATAGGGCGAAACGCAATTTACTTCGACGCCCCCTTACGGAAAATCTATGAATTACTTAAAAATTTTGATATTATATGAGAAACATGTCACTCTGGAAACACTCTCCAACAAAAGAAGGAATTTTTCAAATCGGACCCGTAGAAGTACAGATATTGACAAAAATAAGATATATATCTACGCCCCCTGGCGGAAGTAACTGTGGAATATTTTAAGAAGAAAAATATTCCGAAAAGATTTATCGACGTGAATGACATAAGTCCACGATATAATTTTTTCAATCGGTATCTTAGAAGCTCAGATTTTATGGCAAATACATCAGAAGCAAGGATTAACACTTACGCCCCCTGGTGGCCAAAGTATTATTTACCAAAAATTTGAAATTATATGGAAAAGATTTTCCATCAGGAGGTGTATCCGTTGAAGAAAAAAAGTTTTCAAATCAGTGTTTTGGAAGAAGAGTTATTGGGAAAAATTTCATTTACTTTTACGTTCCCTAGCGGAAAATCTATGCGTAATTTCAAAAAGTAACCATATGTAAAATACTCTTCTATATGAATGGAATCGGAAGATAAAATAATTTTTTCAATCGGATGTTTAGAAGCAAATATGTGGCTTAAAGCGTATTTTTGAATTCGACATCATCTGCGTTTACGCCCTCTAGCGGCAAAACTGCACATCATAAAAAAAAGCGAAATAAAGGATTATTATTCGCATATTTCAAGCTTCCTAATGCGAAAAGAATTTCTCAAATCGGACCAATAGTTGCTGAGATATCGTGGGTATAGGCGGACGGACGGACAAACCGGTAACATAAGCACGATATTTTTTACAAAAGACGTGCAAAAATAGCATATAGTATGTATTATTTTTTGTTTTTGATTAAAATTCGACACTACTATTAAATTCCAAAGCCTTTCATTTTCCTCCCAAAAAATGAGGACGGTTTAAAATTGATTATTGTGAAATTTTTCGGAAAACGTTTTTTGGAAATGCGGTTATTATACTCTTAGAAAAAAATGTTTTTGTATACTGGAATGAATGTAAAGCACGAGAAGTTGAGTTAACATGTGATTAAAAACTACTATCCCGTGATAGAGAAGGTAATTCACTTCATCTCATTATGCAGCTTCCAATTCATCTCATTATGTAGCTTCCAATTCATCTCATTATGTAGCTTCCAATTCATCTCATTATGTAGCCTCCAATTCATCTCATTATGTAGCTTCCAATTCATCTCATTAGGTAGCTTCCAATTCATCTCATTATGTAGCCTCGAATTTACCTCATTATGTAGCTTCTGATTCATCTCATTATGTAGCTACTAATTCATCTCATTATGTAGCTTCCAATTCATCTCATTATGTAGCTCCTGATTCATCTCATTATGTAGCTTTCAATTCATCTCATTATGTAGCTTCCAATTCATCTCATTATGTAGCCTCCAATTCATCTCATTATGTAGCTTCCAATTCATCTCATTATGTAACTTCTGATTCATCTCATTATGTAGCTTCCAATTCATCTCATTATGTAGCTTCCATTTCATCTCATTATGTAGCTTCCAATTCACCTCATTATGTAGCCTCCAATTCATCTCATTATGTAACCTCCAATTCATCTCATTATGTAGCCTCCAATTCATCTCATTATGTAGCTTCCAATTCATCTCCTTATGTAGCTTCCATTTCATCTCATTATGTAGCTTCCAATTCACCTCATTATGTAGCCTCCAATTCATCTCATTATGCAACCTCCAATTCATCTCATTATGTAGCCTCCAATTCATCTCATTATGTAGCTTCCAATTCATCCCCTTATGTAGCTTCAAATTCATCTCATTATGTAGCTTCCAATTCACCTCATTATGTAGCTTCTAATTCATCTCATGATGTAGCTTCCAATTCATCTCATTATGTAGCTTCCAATTCACCTCATTATGTAGCTTCCAATTCATCTTATTATGTAGCTTCTGATTCATCTCATTATGTAGCTTTCAATTCATCTCATTATGCAGCTTCCCAGCAAACACACAAGTGCTGGGAAACTGCTGGCCACCAGCTGGCAGTGATGGGTCACTGCTGGCTGAAATCTGCCGCTCACGGCCCGGTAGTGGTCCGTTGGTGGCAGCGCTATCAGTTGGCGAGCCATTTATGGCCCTGCAGCATCGCCGTGAATTGTGGGCTCTGCCAAGCAAGTGCCACTAGTGGCTCGTTGCTGGCAACCAATGCAACCCCCAACAGCAGGTGGAAGCATCGGGACTGCGCATGCGCAGAAGCAACACTTGCTGTGTCTCTCATGGTACCAGTTAGTTGAAGACGACGCTATCGCCATCGTGTTATTTTAGTGGATGTTAAGAAAAAAATCCATATGTGGAGAGGCGAATTAATTTCCTAATGAAATTTTACGTCGACGAAGATATCAGATTAAGCCGTGAAATACTAGATTACAGCCATGAAATACACCCACTCCATTCCCATGAATAACAATTCATGGAATGGAGTGGATGAATAACAAAAAAAATTTTTAAACCGCTTGAAACACATATCCTGGAAAACTATTAAAATAGCGTTTGTTGGGGGGAAAAAGAATTATACCCGTACAAAATTTATTAATTATTTGAAAGAAAAAAAAGCAACGCTATGTGGTGTACTCATCCATGGGTTGAATACACAAGACTGGGAGGAATTCGCTTCTAAAAATAACGAGAAGTAAAATAAAATATCTTTTACTCTTTAAAACAAATGTAGCTTCGGACAACGGAAAGGAAAGACACAACGTTAAAAACGTAACAGAATGTGACATGAACCCGGGTAAATATATATTTATTCAACGATCTATTTTCAAGACGCAAGGTTAGTGCAAATCTTTGGAAAGCGACTCTAAGTATGTACACGCCTTGAAAATGAGTGAAGTTCCCTTAAAGTAAAAAAAAAAAAAAAAACTATCGTTACGTTGAAAAAATTAATTTATCAACTATATGAAACTGACTTTTATGAAAAATACCTCGCAATATTGTAAAATGAAAGAGGGAAGCATTCAATTACAAATTCCATACCAAACAGATAGCTTCCAGCACCTATCCAAGCGTAGTGAATTAGTCCGGTCGGTAGCGAGCGCGGCTTCCACGCGAACGGCCCAGGCTCGAATTTAGTCAGATGCAAACGGGCGCTTTTCCGGACTGTCGAGAAAATTTCCTCAGCGCAGTGCGTTAATTTACAGCTTGTGTTAGAAAAAAAAATTATTGTAGCTTTAGGAAACTGCAGTTATTCTTGCTTTTTTTTATTATTATTATGGCTACTACTGGGAAATTGGCGGACAAGATTCGGCAAGCCACCAGTTACGTCACGTGGCTGCTGGCTGCCACTAACGGCCCACTAGCGGACCACATTAGGCTAGCCATCATTTCTGGCACGTGCTTGCAGGGCCACTGAAGGGCCACTTGTGGCAGCTACTGCCTGTGATGGACCTCTGATGGCCCTGTTGTGCCATATGACAACTGATGGGGTGCCAACTGTTGGCCAGCTGTTAGCCTGAACTGCTGGCCCTTCTGTTGGCCACCCGGACATTTTATTGACGGTTCGGCAGCGGCAACATAGTGCTGGGCCATTGCTGGCAGTGCTGGCTGCCATCAATGGCCCACTGCTGGCCCAGCAAGACTGTTTTTGCTGGGTTCCAATTCATCTCATTATGTAGCTTCTGATTCATCTCATTATGTAGCTTTCAATTCATCTCATTATGTAGCTTCCAATTCATCTCATTATGCAGCTTCCAATTCATCTCATTATGTAGCTTCCAATTCATCTCATTATGTATCCTCCAATTCATCTCATTATGTAGCTTCCAATTCATCTCATTATGAAGCATCTGATCCATCTCATTATGAAACTTCCAATTCATCTCATTATGTAGCTTCCAATTAACCTCATTATGTAGTTTCCAATTCATCTCATTATGCAGCTTCCAATTCATCTCATTATGTAGCCTCCAATTCATCACATTAAGTAGCAATCGGGACAGGTAACACAAAGAGGAATAGTTTCAACGAACGTCTCTCAATCGTTCTTCCTTTGAGAGACTATTTTTATTTGGCATTATTGCTTCAATATTATGAAATACCTATGAGAAAAAAGAATAAAACATATTGGTCACTTTTCTCGAATATCGAATTATTCCCGTGGTCTTGGGAGCCACACTTTAAAGAGGAAAGGAATTTCTCGTGATATTAATACATTGTGTTGCTAGGATCAAAATTGTTCCTCTACCTAAACCCAAGGAAACAAACTTAACGGCAATATGCCTGTCATTACAGTGTAGATTGCTTTATTAACTGAGTTGCCATGGAAGTAAGAAATAAAGCGAGAGTCATTTATATCTTTTACTACTGTTCATTTTAATAGCCTATAACGAAGTAAATTTCTTCGTCATTTTTGTCCAAGCCGGAGGCTAGAACCCGGGTCCTCTCATTCCAGAATAAGTCACTCTACCAATTGAGCTACGTGGACGTTCGTTCTGACTGCTATCTGCCTTTATGTCGTGTGCGTCATGCTGGGCAGGCACGTCACATCTCCCCCCTCCCCGAAAGAGGGCCGGGGGTTTGGCCCACTGGTCAGCCGTGTTTTGTAATACACTCTTTGCCGAAAAACAAAACAAAGCAAGACAAAAAAAAAACCGATTCACTCAGAAGGAATCATCCATCGAGATGAAAATTGATATGTGCATGTACAAGTGTAGGAAAAGAAATGATTGCTGTTCCAGAGCAGTCTTATTCGGATTCATCAACTACAGCAGTGGAACAATTCAATACGTTGCAGCGCCACATCTGATTTGGATACATGTCGTTAACCGGCGTGGTATATACGCACATATTTCCCGGACACCGACCTGAGGTGTAGCATGCCAGATGGTACCTAAATTGTGGGTCATTTCGCCGACATTCCGCGATGGGCATAAGTGGCGTATCGTCATATCCCAAACATGTTTGATGGGTGAAAGGTCGGGCCATCTATCTGGCCATGGATGGGTGTCGAAATTACGGCAGCAGGCCTAGGATAGCTGTGCAGTGGTTGCCAGGCATGATCCTGTTGAAAAATTGCTCGGTGATTCTGCATTGGTGTTGCTTTTTGAATGAATCCGTGTTATTCCTGAGAGTGAAAACGTGTATTTTAATGCCTTGTACAGACAGATTAAGTTCGTTCAGTAGAGAATATATGTCCGCCAAGTATGCAAATTTATCCATTCATTCTTCGGTCTGAAAGAGTTCGGCTACGACTGCGTTTTGCTCTCGAACGAATTGTTTCACCTCTTCCCACAGTTCGAAAATGCGTGAGAGAACCTTCCTTCTCGACTGGCAACTGACTTCAGTGTGGAGGAGATGATGGTGTTGCAAGCTCGTACGATCATACAATGTCGTGAACAGTCTGGAGTTGAGGGCTCGACTTAGAATGTCATTTAGGATTTTCACCGCGTTATTCGGAACTGTGTTTAGATCAACAGAAAGTGTTTTTATTTTGCCACTAACTGTCCCCGTTAGATTATGGAATGAGTGTACAATGTGGCCGGATGAGCGACGTTCTTTATCTTTGACCTATATCTGAGCGGCATTCAGTCATGCACGCTGCACAGTCCGTACATATTTCAACCCATTTTTTCCAGTCCAGGTCATGCACGTGGCACCGTCCGTACATACTTAAACCCATTTGTTCCAGTCCAAGTCATGCACGCGGTACCGTCCGTACATAATTCAACCCATTTGTTCCAGTCCAAGTCATGCACGCTTCACCGACCGTACATACTTCAACCCATTTGTTCCAGTACAAGTCATGCACCCTGCACCGTCCGTACATACTTCAACCCATTTGTTCCAGTCCAAGTCATGCACGCTTCACCGTCCGCAGATACTTCAATCCATTTGTTCCAGTCCAAGTCATGCACCCTGCACCGTCCGTACATACTTCAATCCATTTGTTCCAGTTCACGTTATGCACGCTGCACCGTCCGTACATACTTCAACCCATTTGTTCCAGTCCAAGTCATGCACGCGGCACAGTCCGTACATACTTCAACCCATTTGTTCCACTTCAAGTCATGCACGCGGCACAGTCCGTACATACTTCAACCCATTTGTTCCAGTCCCTGTCATGCACGCGTTAAAGTCCGTACATACTTTAACCTATTTGTTCCAGTCCAAGTCATGCACGCGGCACCGTCCGTACATACTTCAACCCATTTGTTCCAGTCCACGTCATGCACGCTCCACCGTCCGTACATACTTCAACCAATTTGTTCCAGTCCCAGTCATGCACGCGTTAAAGTCCGTACATACTTCTACCCATTTGTTCCAGTCTCAGTCATGCACGTGGTACTGTCCGTACATACTTTAACCTATTTGTTCCAGTCCAAGTCATGCACGCGGCACCGTTCGTACATACTCCAACGCATTTGTTCCAGTCCAAGCCATGCGCCGCAAAATAAGAATTCAGAGCGGTTAATATCTCTGAACTGGAAGTCCGACCAGGAAAGTCAAGATAGCATAGAAGTTTTTCCTTTATGTCGTCTTCTTCCAAATATCTCGCAAAGCAGAATAAGATGGCACGGTTGCTAACGTCAGTTGACTCTTCAATTTGAATCCCAAAAGATTTCGATATCTTCATCCCTTCTATGTCTTGCTCTTAAAGATCTGCGGCCACGTCAACAATTCTCTGATGAATGATATTGTCAGACAGAGGTGTCGCCCTTAGTTTCGCACGAGCTTGACCTCCCGAAATTTCACGAGCTATCTCAACGATGCAAGGTTTCATCAACTCCTCGCCCTTAATAGTGAACGGCTTTCTAGTTTTGGCAATTTGAAGAGCGCGAAAGTAGGAAGACTTCTGCCGAGATTTATGAGCGATAGTTAACTGTTTAATTGAATTTTTTTGAATTTCTCACTCATTGCACCATCCTTCAAAAAATTTCAGTGCTTCAGTTTTTAACTTTCTTTCGAACTTTCCGATACATCATCAAGCTCATTTTTTACTACTTCTAAACGCAAAGCACTCGTACTTAGATTATTCTCTTTATCATCCCTTTTCTTCTTTCCAACATCTAGACTTTAACACTGCCGGAAAGTGAAAAACGAACACCAAGAAGGAATTGGCGGACGATCATGAAATTTACATATGTTAATGGGGTTGAGTTTACGTAGGTGTGATGTTAATTTCGGGACCAACCGGTGAGCGCTTACGCCACAGCACGGCATAATATGCAAATTACCGTCGGTGGTATTTAAGGAGTACGGCGAAGTGAATGTAATCAGTCGTCGGCGTACGGACACGTGCGAAGACCGTGAAGAAGCTGCAATGCTTGAACATGATAGACGTGTACGATTTCAGCAGTTATCGGACATTGAGCGAGGTCATCTATTCGGACTCCACAAGGTCGGGTGGTCGTATCGTCGTATTGCGGAGCGAATTGGACGGGACGTATCGGTGGTGGTACGATGGTGGCGTAGATGGTCCGAGGAACATTCCCACACGAGAAGACGTGGAACTGGGAGTCACAGACGGACTGATGAGCGGACCGATCGACGCATAAGAAGAGCAGCGTTGTCAAGCAGAACATCCACTGCGACGCAAATCCGAGCTGCCGTTGCACCTTAGGTGACTGTGCAAACAATTCTCAACCGTCTACTGTGTGCAGGACTACGTGCACGTGTGCCTCTAACATGTGTACCTCTGTCTCCAGCCCACCCTCAGGAACGGCTGCAGTGGTGTCACCAACGTCTGCACTGGAGAACGCAATGGCGATCTGTCGTGTTCAGAGATGAAAGCAGATTCTGCTTGGGAGCCTCCGATGGCCGTATGCTTGTTCGCAGACGCACAGGGGAGCGTCTCCACCCTTCTTGCATCCTCCAGCGACACACAGGGCCTACACCTGGCCTCCTGGTGTGGGGAGCGATCAGCTATCACTCCCGTATACAACTAGTGTTTGTACCGGGTACGTTAAACAGCACCTCCTACATCAACAACATCATTCAGCCCGTTGTTGTGCCATTTGTGAGGTCGGTTCACCGTGGTGCTTTACAGCAAGATAACGCACGCCCACTCATGGCACGTGCAACGCAACATGCACTTCAGGGTGTGAGACAATTTCCATAGCCTGCATGTTCACCGGATTTGTCCCCCATTGAGCACGTGTGGGATTTTATGGGACAACGACTGATTCGGTCACCACGGCCAGCCACGACTATCCCCGATTTACGCGTCCAGGTTGAGGATGCTTGGAACTCAATACCCCGAACTCACATCCAACATCTGTACGACAGACTCCATGCCAGAATTGCACAGTGTGACCCCGTTCATGGCGGTTTAACCTCGTTCTAACCATGTTACATGGAAATGTGATTTTTCAGTTTACCAGCAAATACAGCTGTATTTTGCCATAATGTTTTGATCAGGTTATCCTCTGTATTTCGTTATTATGCTGATTAAATTTCGTTGGTATCAGACGTCTCCTTCTTGGTGTTCTTTTTTCACTTTCCGCCAGTGTATTTATAACATTCATTTTGTGAGACCTGCAAAAATGCCAAAATCTTGACTTACGCAAGAGTTTGACAGATATGAGCTTGTTTCAACGAAGAAGCGACGGACTGCAGTTTGTAGTGCAAGAAGAACGTTGATGTTTTTACCCGAAGTCACGTGATTAGTTTCACCCACTGTGTGAAATACAATCTACTAGCATTTCTCTCACCCGAAAGGAATGTAATGATTGCTGTCCAAACGAATGTAATGATTGCTGGCCTTAATGCTGTGCCAACAAATATCGCCAGTCCGCAGTTTACTCTCTGTTTCTCGTATGAAATCTTCGACTGATCGATCGATGATGTTCGACACTTCATGGAACGGGTACTTGAAAGGCAGGTGGTAATTTTTTTTTTCAAACGAACTGACTATAAACCGGTTTCTACAGGGTGTTCGGAAAGTAACTGTGCACCTAGGCTACCGTTTTGTTTTCGCAGTTATCAAGTGCAGTATGTGCCACCGGAACGTAATAAAGTGGATTCTCCCAGTCGCAGCCGATCGCGGGAACCCATGGGGCTCACTGCGCAAGCGCAGCAAGCTGCTCGAAGCGTCGGTTGCCGCATTGCGGGAGTTGAGTTCCAGAGGTCAACAGAGACGAGTCGTTGTTACTGTAAGTATCGAAGTTATCGTGTGTGCTGTTGTTGTTCAGTTTTTCGCACTATGGTTCTTTCAATTGCGGAACGTGTGTTTCTTGTTGAATACACCGATTTAGTGCGGTAGCAATATGCTGCCAAATTCCCAGACACACCTGTACCTCATCGTAATGCAGTTCGTTGACTTATTGAGAAATTTCGTGTGACAGGCTCAGTGTTCGACGCCGAACGAAGCGGGAGACCAACTAAACTTACTGATGGGAAGTTGATGGACATCTCTGACTCCCTGCTGCGGAGTCCATCAAAATCATTGCGCAATTTGGCGCAAGAGGAAAATATCAGGCTTGCGACAGCGCATAAAGCGGTGAGAGAATCATTGCACCTCTACCCATACAAAGTAACAGCGGTAGAACGATTGCAACCGGCGGATCACGTAAAACGACTCCGGTACTGTTAATGGTTTAACAATTTTATTCAAACGAAAACTGTTGCTGTTCTTGATGTCACCTTCTTTACAGATGAGGCGTGGTTCCACCTTTCTGGGTATGTTAACGCACAAAACACACGATTGTGGTCCACAGACTCCTCATGCTGTGTCGGAACGACCCTTGCATGACCAGAAAACCGGAGTGTGGGTGGCGCTATCGCGACGGCGCATTGTCGGGCCGTTATTCTTTCAGGACACCATGAATAGTGTATGTTACTGTTCCAAACTCCACGACTTCATCGGCCGCCTTGAAGAAGACGAAATCCCCTACAGCTGGTTTCAACAAGATGGCGCTACTGCGCACACAGCTCACACCTCTTTGAAACTTCGGAATGAGGTTTTCGGGGAACGTGTCATCTCAAAAAACCTATGGCCCCCTCGCTCCCCGGACCTTACTCCACCAGACTTTTTTCTGTGGGGCGCAGCAAAATCTGCTGTGTATCGTGATCGCCCACGCACGCTTGATCAATTACAAACTGCAATAACTACGTTCATCAGAAACATCTCACAAGCAGAGCTGCAGCAAGTGTTTGCAAATAAACTGAAACGGGTTCAGCGCTGTATCGACGCTCGTGGAGATCACTTCGAACATTTTTTTATCGTGCATAGCTTAGGTGCACAGTGACTTTCCGAACACCCGGTATAATCAGCGTTTGCTAATCAGTGGGCAAAAATACAAAACCTAGAAAAGCGACTGATTGATTGCATGTATATCCGTTGTATTTTGTGTGAACGCCATTAGTGTTGTGACAGTCGCCGTCCAATGTGGTAGCCAAAATTCACTTCGGGTAAAATATTTCCCTTTTGGCTCTCTTGATGAAATATATAATGCTTCCTTTGTGAATAATATCAGGCAAATCATTGAGGTATTGAATCATTTAGGTACTTGGATGAAAGAAACCCCGACATGGATCCCATGTAACATTTGTTTTTGTTTTCGCCTTCCTCAGCGCGTTGGCATTTTTCTCTCGTTTAAAAATTATTGTTGCTCATAGTAGCTCTTTGCGCGAATTAAAGGAACAGATTCAGCGAAAAAAGATGAAAGCTTTAGGTGAAAAATTATGAACTTTGTTCTCTTCATTCGCAAGAGAACAAAGTACAATATTATTTTCACTAAAGCACTTTGTATGTCGAAATGTTAGTCCAATGTTGATCATACTCCCATCAACGTAGCGCAGTTAGTTAAGTCGGTAGGCCACTCTGTGTGAGGCGGACGTTTCTGGCGAGTGTTCGAATCCGGGGCCTGACGGTCATCTATCAAGTCTGCGGTTTTTCCGCGGTTTTTCGCAGTCTCTCCGTGTTTCGGTGCGCGAATGCGTGGATGGTTCCCCCTGAAGTTGCCCCCCGGACGCACTTTGAGCTTGAATCCCTTTATCTAGGCTGTCTGGGTTTAGCAGATGAGTGTCGATGCGCTGGTGGTTAGAATTTGATAGACGAGTGATAGATGAGATGATAAAAGATGATGAGATGATGAGTGGTCTCATAGATCAGTGATGATGAGTTATATGATGATCAGATGGTGATGATTAGTGATGATATGTATAGATGATGAGATGATTAACGATGAGATGATGATGAGATATAAAGATACATATATATATATATATCATCATCATCATCATTGTCAACCATTATCAATCCACTGCTGGACGAAGGTCTCCCCAAGTTTCCTCCACAACGGTCTGTCTTGTGCCAGTCTCCTCCATGTCACTCCCGCATATTTACGAATTTCATCCACCCATCTCCCATGTGGTCTTTTTCTGGGTCTTTTCCTGTCCCTTGGAATCCAATCTAAAATTTCGGCTGTCCATCTATGGTCTGTCCTTCTGGCAGTATGTCCAGCCCATTGCCATTTCAGGAATTTAACTCTGATCATGATGTCTTCCACTCTCGTCATTTTTCGGATCCACGAGTTCCTCTTCTTATCTCTCCTGGTTATACCAAGCATGCACCTCTCCATGCTTCTTTGAGTTGTCTGCAGCCTTTGTATGTCTCTTTTAGTTAAGGTCCACGTCTCTGCACCATACGTAAGCACTGGAAGGATGCATTGATCAAACACTTTTCTTTTAAGACATAATGGCATATTGCTCTTGAAAATTATGCTGTTTCTTCCAAAAGCTCTCCAGGCAAGTTTTGTACGCCGATTAATTTCTTCATCAATGTGACCCTCACTTGATATCTGCTGTCCAAGATAAACGTACGTGTCTGTTATCTCCAGCTTTTCTCCATCAATCGATAAATCTTCATTTCTTGTAAAAGCATTGAACATCACTTTTGTCTTCTGAAAGTTCATTTTTAATCCCACTTCTTTACTCTTGTCAGCAAGTTCCTGGATCATACTCTGCAGCTCTGATGGGGTAGTTGCAAAAATGACTACGTCATCAGCAAAACGAAGGTGGGTTAGATAATCTCCATTAATCTTTATCCCTTTGTTTTCCCAGTTCAGTGATTGAAAGACATTTTCCAATGTGGCATTAAAGAGCTTCGGAGATATGGTGTCACCTTGTCTCACTCCCTTTCCAATTTTTATGTGTGTTGTATTTTCAAACAGCCGAATCTTTGCACTTGCATTTTCATAGATGTTATTAATAATATTAATGTATGCATCTTCAATACCGCAGGATTTCAGAGCCGTGGTAACTGCTGATGGTTTCACCGAATCAAAGGCTTTTTCATAATCGATAAAAGCCATGCACAATGGAAGTTCATATTCCCTCGCTCTTTCAATTAGTTCTCTCAGCACATGGATATGATCTATTGTGCTGTAGCTACTCCTGAATCCAGCTTGTTCTCTCGGTTGAGCCATGTCCAGTGTTACCTTCTTATATATATATATATATATATTATATATATGACATATACATTTATATTATATATTTAGATGATGATGAGATGATGAGTGATGATGATGAGCGGTGTTTATGAATAATGAGAGAAGATGATGAGTTGTAGATGTAGATGATATAACATTGTAAATGAGTGTCGATGCGCTGCTTGTAAAACATTGACGAATGAAACCTGATGCCCCATGACATTGGGCACCTATAGGATTTGTACCCATGGTTGTTGTAGACAATTATTGACTTTATTGAGACCTCGTTTTGCACTGTTAAAATTTTTTTGTTAGGTTGCACCAAAAATTGGTGCTACACCAGCTGCACCACTTTCCGAGAAAAGACACACCATCGCAAACAAAACCCAAAATCGTGGTTGAGCGTTTCACCAAATTATGGAACAAGTTTGCACGCAAGGTTGCAGCATGTTGTTGGGTTTATTTGCACCAAAACATTGTGTGTATTTTCTTATAAAACGGTGAAGATGGTGTAGCACCACTTTTGGTGCAACCTACCACAAAATGTTTAACAGTGATATTTATAAACATCTCCTTTTTTACATTTCCTTTTCAATTTACACCAGAGTACTTCATCTTCTGTTCTTTATTAGAATCAGTTCTTTATACCGATATAAAAGTGATTAGGAGTAATTCCAGACATTGGAAAAACCTTGCTTACAAAATGGCCGAGCGGCACCAACATTTACGTAAAAGGAATGACTTTCCATTTTCTCGCAAAAAAAGATTTAAATTATGCTGGAAGAAAGCCGCATGGTGCCTAAACAGACACGGTACTTTTCAAGCCACCGGGAAAATATGAAGAATAAGAAAGGGATTCCATATCTGAAGAAGCCTTGTGGAGGCATTCGTATTACTTACGTAACCTTGATTCGATGATTCATTCATGAATGTATAACGCATTTTGCAAAACCGTCATAGCGATGAAACCTTTTTATGTTCACAGCACTAGCATCTCAATATTCTCAGCTGAGAGGCATATTTTTTGCACGTTCCGTATTTCGGATTGCAAACGTGCATCATAAATTTTATTTTCCTTTTTCGCAGAGTATCAAGGGAATATCTCCCATATGTTCAAGGACACAGATACACGAATACAATTTAATTCATCTTTAAGGAGAACATTCTTCCTTAGTAGCAGCACAATGTTGTACCTCTTGAAAGCTAGGCGCGCAAAACATAATTCCAATGGATTCTCAAGTAAATTGAAACACACTGACACAGTTAGATTGCACACACCTTGACGGAACGATATGTAGCTCGTGCAAATTAGTAGGAGACTAAAATGAGCCGAGGTATATACATGATTAAAATACTGGGTTGTAAAACAGCATTTTCGTATTTTGCCAATAGATGTTGTTTACATTAATTTCAAAAATTAACTTTCATTACATACATATCATGATTAGCACGTCATCTGTAAAAAGGTACAAGCTTATGGTATCCCTTCGTTCGTTTATCTGCCATCTGTGGACATCATACCTATGTAACTATTAGTCCGATTTGAATTTCTTTTGCATTGGGAAGCCTCAAAAAACGATGATATTTGTTTTCCGGGACTTGTAGGACGCGTAGCTTTGCCTCTGGAGGGCGTAGATGCAGATTCTATCGAATTCTAAAAGCATTTAATTCTTCCATTCGATATCATTTACAGGGTTACAAGGAAAGTCTGTGATCAGGCCAATATCTCACAAACTATGGCAGTTAGCGATTTACGGTTTGCGCAGTTGTATAGAAATCCCTCTATGGCGCAGACAATAACACCACGAAGGATCCCCTGGTCCCCTTTTTGGGGGTTGAGGGGGCTACTGCGCCCCCTTTGCAGATAGGGTTTCAAAAAAGTCAATTACAAACTTGTTCAGTGACGCAAAAATAGTACATAAAAGTTTTTGTCCCATAACAAAAGATGGAAGGGGACTCTCCAAATGCGAAAAAAGCGGAAAGCTACCTGAGTCGCTGTGTCCGAAGCATATTTGTATGGAATTTCAAATGTGCCTTTTGCTCCGTCGTCAGAATACAAAAATGATATGCGTGGTTGTAACGTATACTCTAGATTCAGTTTCTTTTTGATTTTACTATCTCTTGTTATTTTATTTTCCTATGCAAATTATCTTCTCACTTAACGAGATATTGTTTCTCCCGCTGAATTATATGTGGCAACGAGTGTAAGTCATGACGTGGTGGTATGCAGTATATATATATATATAGGCGCGCTCAAGAGACCAGAGAGCTTCGTTTTATATGTGATAGGTTCTTCCTGATTATTGAAATGCGATTTACCTACTTTTCTACGATATTACGATAGTACGAAAGTTCGGGCTATCAGTAGTTGTGTTATTTTGGAGTGTGTATTTGAGTAATACCAGGAGCTCCCCAACAAAAGGTTAAAAGTGAGTACGTTTACTTAGTTCATTTTATTGTCAGACCTCTGTCTGGCCGTTAAGTCTATTTCATTGAGTGTTTACGTTAAGTTCAGGGAATATTGTGTTTACCGCTCTAATAAGGAGCTTTCAAGGTACTAATGTACTAAAACCGAAGTTATAATACTGATATTCAAGATAATGAGGAACGCTGAGTAAAAATAAATTCCATATTCTTGGAATTTATTGCACGTGCGTGTCTTACCTGAACAAACTCTAGCACTTTGAAGATTAAGCACACTTTTTTTTTTTTTTTGATTGGAGGTTTAACGACCACCGTGAGCAACTCAATGGGCTATAAGCAGTCGCCCGTCCCTTAATTTAGGGTCACTGGTTCCAGGGAAGGGAGAGAGCCAGTGCCGTAAGAAAAACACAACATCCATGCCTCACCGGGATTCGAACCTGGACCCCGTTCAGACGAATGATCAGAGGCCATCGCTTAGACCACTGCGCCACCGGGGCGGGAAAGCACACTTTAGCTACGTCAAGTAACCTTTCAATAACCCTAACGTGACTTAACGTAAGCTTTCCTGCACTACACGTCCAGCCGGAGAATTCTATTCATTATATGGTCAGTATGCGAACATTTCGTGAACTAGTGAATGCGAAAGCTTTGCCACGTACGCAAGTCAATTAGATGTGCATACAGTTTTCCTATTGGATGATGTTTCGCCACTTTATGCTATATCTCCTTGTCTCAGTGTATTTTTTACTGTATTGGACATCAAAGTCTGATAGTAATTATGTCAAGGAACTGCATTTTTTTTTTCAGAACACGAACTGTTGATAAGGTTTGTGGGAAAAAAGTTTCCTTTGTGCTTTCATTTACTTAGAACTTACAAGTTTAGACAAGTCCTAAGTAATAAGGTCTTGTCTAAATACTCAGTCGTTGCTTCCGGATGTTGTGGTTCTTTGGGGGCTACATTTCCGGTTCCCTTCCATCTTTTGTTATTTGACAAAAACCTTTATGTACTACCTTTGTCTCGCTGAACAGGTTTGTAATTTACTTTTTTTGCCCTATCTGCAAAGGGAGGCGAGATCTCTCAACCTCCCAAAACAAGGGGCGAAGGGATCCCTCGTGGTGTTGTTGTGTGCGCCATAGGGGTTTCCTATACAACTGCCCAAGAAATAAATTGCTAACTGTCATAGTTCGTGAGATATTGGCCTGATCAAGGACTTTGCTTGTACAGCGAAAACTGCTTCAGGTAAAGCTTCGAATTTTAAGTAATGCATAGTTTTTCAACTATAGGCGTAACGTAAAAATGCGATTTCCCAGATGTCTGTGCTTCTAAAACTCTGTTTGATTTAAAAAAAACAAAAAAAAACACGAGGGAAGTATTAAAGTAGAACGTCGTTAAAAATGCAAGGTGCACTACTGTTTGTGAAAATTGCAACACGATAAACTGCTGGTGTTAGCTTGAAACTTAAAGGATTTGCACAACATGTTCGGACATGCAAATGAGTAAAATTTCAGTGAAAATGCTCATGCAATTTCGGAGAATTGCCTCCTGAACTGTTCGGTCTTGGGTTTGAAGAGCCCCTAAAACGGGATGTTTCAATCAGTGAAGAGTCGACAGTGAGTCGAAAGAATATTTCTGGTGTCCCACTATACCCCGTCCGCAAAGAAGTTCGCATTATGAACACCTGACGGACTTTGAGCGTAGATGGATTGCTGGGATGAGAGAAGCTGGATTTTCCTACCGCGAAATTGCCATTCACACGGGACGAAAATGCAGTAGAGTGATGCGAACGTGGCATTAGTGTACAGCTGAGGACAGGACACACAGGCATCCGGGAAAGGAAAACTCGCACTACTGTACAGGATGAGGGGCATATCAACCGCATGGCAGTGACTGATCGCACAGGGACACACACAGAGTTAGCGCGGCGGTGCAGCACTATCATAGGTTAGGCTTTGTCTTCCAGCACATTTCGACGCCGTATGCTTACCCGAGGACTGGTCGCTAGCGGCATATTGGTGCGCATTCCTTTGACCCTCAACCACAGACAGCTTAGGCTGCAATGGGGTCTCGAACCCAGAAATGGGTGAGATGATTGGCAACTGGTCGTGTTTTCTGATGAGTCACGATTCAACGTGATGCGCCATGATGGTCGCATAAGAGTTCGAAGACATCGTTGTAAACGGCACATTGCAGCGTCATTCCTGCCCAATGCCAGGCGTCATGGTGTGGGGCGTCATTTGGTTCAATTCGAGATCTCGCGTGATACGAATCAAAGTAACCCTCAACAGCCAGCGATACATCAGGTATATTTTAGGGGCAGAGGTGATGATTCCCTTCCTTCAGGGTTATCCTGGCACTATATTCCCGTGGGACAATGACCTCTTAATTGCAAGACATATGCCGCTTCTTCTCTGCCCTGTACGTTCGCCGAATATATGGCCGATCAAACACGTCTGGTATATGGTAGCTAAGCGAGTGGCTCGTCAGGTCCCTCCGCCAGTAACCATAAATGGACTCTAGTCACGCCTAGAACAGCTTCACAGACTATTTCCCAGGACGATACCAAAACCTCTTCCATTCAACGCCACGCTGTGCAGAAGATTTTATTTTCCCTCAAGGGGCTTCACACGGTACTGAGTTTTGAAGCGAAAAACCCATGTGTAGTTCTGGAAATGTAATCAGTTATATTCTGTAACATGACGAATCCGTGGTATAAATTTCATTTGAATAGCAATATGTTTTCCTGGTGTTGCAATTTTCACAAAGAGAAGTGTATGTACACTAGTGTGCAAAAACTAAGGCCAAAGAGGAGAAATGAGCATAACAGCAAAACGAACAGGCAGAACGGACCAAAAGACCGCTCAGGAGAACGACTAGGGTCCGGTACGGTAGGGCATGCGCATATATGCAGCATGACGTAGGGGAGGGGGTGTTGGAAAGGTATACAGCACACGGGTGGTGTACGCTCAGCAATTCGGTGAAAGCTATTGCACGGTGTACATCAGTTTGAACGACGTCGAGTTGCTGCCACCGTGTGATATGGCCAACAGGCAATCCAGTAGGCGACATCTGGATGACGTTACCCGAGGTCGCGTCATTGGGAAGTTGGAAGAAGGTCGACATATGACTAGTGTGGCCGAGAAGTACGGGATTGCTCACATCGTTTCACGAGCTTGGAGAGCATTTCAAACGACAGGAACAGCTGGCCGAGAGTTTAGCAGTGGTCATCAACGAGCAACCACGGCGGAGGACGACCGGTATATTGTCCGACAGGCGAGAAGAGACAGACGGCAGACAGCGGGAGAAGTCGCAAAGCACATGCATTGGACGTCCGTTATCGCGTTTTACCGTGGCCAGAAGGCAGCACAAAGGTGGTCTATTTGCACGACCACCAGTACGGTGTGTGCCATTAACGCCTGCTCATCGGAGACAGCGGTTTCTCCGGTGCCAGGAACAAAAGAACTGGACACATCAGCAATGGGGTCGAGTTTTCTTTACGGATATGAGCCGATTTTTTCTGATGAGCGATTCTGGACGTATACACATCTGGAGGGAGCAGGGAACACGCAATCACACCTCCAACATCTACGAAAGGGACCGGTTTGGAGGTGGCGGAGTTCTCGTTTGAGGCGGTATCATGCTTGGTAGCCGTACTAACCTCTACATCTTCCAAGGAGGTTCAGTCACTGGTGTCCGCTATTGTACCTATGTTTTCCTGCCTCACGCGCGTCTGTTTATAGGTGCTGTGGGTCCTGAGTTCCTCTTCATGGACGACAACGCTACACCTCATCGTACAGTGGCTGTCGCAGAGCTGTTAGAGAGTGAAGATATTCAACGCATGGATTGGCCCGCAAGGTCCCTGGACCTAAATCCAATCGAGCACGTGTGGGACCTTCTCGGGAGAAGCTTGACAGCAGGTCACCAGCCGCCAGCAACGATTCCGCAGCTGCGATTGGCGCTACAAGAGGAATGGGCCGCGATGCCTCAACAGCTGCTTGACAACCTCGTCCTCAGCATGGACAGACGTTGTAAATCCTGCAACGCAGTCAGGGGTGATCATATCCCCTACTAAAGACTGGAATTTTTTGGCAGCTGCCCGTCACATGGACGTTTCTGTTTTCTGTCCAGTTGTGCTTGAAGCTGCCTTTTCAATAAAGTGCCTTTGCATCCTTTGGATTCCTTGTTTGGACGGTTTTGCTCACTTGTCCCATATTCTTACATCTTGGGGATCTTATGGTATGGTTTGAGTCGATGTGGAGCCCTTCTGCACGACGTTACATTCGAAAAACCGTCTCGTCCTTAGTTTTTGCCCGCCAGTGTATGACTGGCTTTCATGTTTTACGCTCGTGTCGCTCGTGAACGTGCATGTTTCTTTCTTTCACCTAGTCTACCAGACGACTCCGAAGCGCTAAATCCCCATTTAAACGATCAATGTAATTTGTCTTTTGTATTACCTTAGGGGCCGTCCATAAAGTACGTCCGTTATTTTTTACTATTTTTAGACTCCTTCCCCCTTCTCCCATGTCACATTTTGTCCGATTGTTGACACCTTCGCTCCTAAAAAAGTACGTCCTGATTCTTACAACACCCTTTATTTTTGACAACTGCTTTTAGAAGTCCGTTTAGAAACAGAAAGAGAATATGTAAATATTTAAAGCAATCTTCCAGATATTTACACATTTTCTTCAGAAAATATGCATTAATTTATTCCCAAATGCTATCCGAACTTTATCATTCTGAAATAAAGATCTACAAATGAACGCACGCATTCAAGGTTTTTTTTTTCTTTTTGATTGGAGGTTTAACGACCACCGTGAGCAACTCAATGGGCTATAAGCAGTCGCCCGTCCCTTATTTAGAGTAACTGGTTCCAGGGATGGGAGAGAGCCAGTGCCGTAACACAAACACAACATCCATGCCTCACCGGAATTCGAACCCGGACCCCGTTCGGAAGAATGATTAGAGGCCATCGCTTAGACCACTGCACCACCGGGGCGGCCATTCAAGTTTGCAACACGCCCGATTAAACCATGTACAAAACACGATAGATTTGGTAGTACAAATACGAGAACGGTTTTTTCATTGGAAGTTTAACGACCACCTTGAGCATCCTAATTGGTTTTAAACAGTCGCGCGTTTCTAATATATGGCCACTGGTTTCAGGGAATGGAGAAAGCCAGTGCCGTAGACAAACATAACATTCATGCCTCACCGGTATTGGAACCAGGACCCCTTTCGGACGAATTTTCGGAAGCTATCGTTTAGACCACCGCGCCACCAAGGCGACAATACGAGAACTTAATTTTCTGATTTAGCAAATATCATCAGAAATCTGAAATATTTCATACCTTTTTTTAACCATTAAAAGGAGAAAAAAAGATAAAACAAAACGAGAAGACATACCATCCACTATATTTTGCCGATGGACGTCCGCATTACTAAACCTCCCCCTCTCCCATGTCACATTTGGTCCGGTCGTCAGGAACCACCCTTCCCATATAATCTCGGACGTACTTTATGGGCGGCCCCTTATCTTCGTTTAACCTGATGTTTATCGTTTTGTGTAGTATGTTATTGTCTTATTGGCCGTTTTCACCGCCTGTTGTCGTTTTAATATGGTTTTTGTTACCAATTTAAATCATTGGACTTGGCGCTTTTTGGCCCTTTGAGGTCGTTGCTCCAATAAACTCAAACCAAACAACCAACCTCAAGTATTCCCGCGAAGCTCTCTTATTACTGAAATTTTCCATCATATAAATACGGTAAAAGTGAGCAGAGAATTTTCCAGTAAATGTAGGACAGGAGTAACGAAAAGGTTTCCTGAAAATTCAGGAGTTTCTGTTACCACCTGTTAAGAACAGTGATTATTCATTACTAACCGGAGAACGATAAGCAGGAGTATTTCTGTCAATTCACATATAAAAAAAATCCGTAAATTTTAGGATTTACCCGTATTTTTACTGAAAAAGTTGAATAGGGAATATGCATCGTAAATTATAGAAAGGAATCATAGAAAGTGGCTCGTGAATTTCAGAAAATTTTTACAGCGCATGGAAAGAGGATCTGCTTGGTCGACGAATACTGTTTATCAAGAAAAAAATAAGGAACACAAGTTTGCTGTCTGTAGTATGATAATTTAAAACAAATCCCTAAACTGCCGAATAAAACTCAATTTATTTACAATTTTAAAAACCTATTTACATAGCTAGCACTTTCGGGGCTCACATGGCCCTATTTTCAAGCCCAAAAGCTCCGGAAATACATAGAGGCAACGACTATATACTATAGTTATTCGTGACTAAGCTGATATACGTCATAAAAATACAGGTGATGCCATTTACATTAAGAAAAAAGAAGAAATTAAAGTCCAAAAACAAATACAGAACATGTTCAAGTAAGAGACTCACCTTCTAAGTGTGTGTTGGGGAGAGCGATCATCTGTTTTTTTTTTTTTGATTGGAGGTTTAACGACCACCGTGAGCAACTCAATGGGCTATAAGCAGTCGCCCGTCCCTAATTTAGGGTCACTGGTTCCAGGGAAGGGAGAGAGCCAGTGCCGTAAGTCAAACACAACATCCATGCCTGACCGGGATTCGAACCCGGACCCCTTACGGACGAATGATCAGAGGCCAGCGCCTTAGACCACTGCTCCACCGGGGCGGCAGCGATCATCTGTCTCCAAGGTCTTGGTACTGAAGTCGGAAAGTCCGTATTACAGCAAACGTCGTGATATTTAAGAATAAACAGCCTTTCCGAGAGAAACCCGGTTTGTTAATATATGTTTAACAAACCGGGTGTCTACTCCATACCCCTGTCCTCAGAAGACCTAAACCGTGACTCTAAGGTTTACATCGGTTCGACACTTCGATCGTTACATATAAGACTGAAGGAGCACCAATATTCTCTGCGAAGTGGAAACATCACCACAGACCTCACCGTCGCAGTCAAACAGGAAGGCTACAAACCGGACTGGAAAAATGCTATAGTTTTAAACTCCTCTGTTAACAAGAATACCATTTTTCTTTCGGAAAGCCTGTTTATTCTTAAATATCACGACGTCTGCTGTAATACGGACTTTCCGACTTCAGTCCCAAGAGCTTGGAGACAGATGATCGCTCTCCCCACGACACACTTAGAAGGTGCGTCTCTTACTTGAACATGTTCTGTATTAGTTTTTGAACTTTAATTTCCTCTTTTTTCTTAATGTAAATGGCATCACCTGTATTTTTATGACGTATATCAGCTTAGTCACGAATAACTACAGTATATAGTCGTTGCCTCTTTGTGTTTCCGGGGCTTTTGGGCTTGAAAATGGGGCCATGTGAGCCCCGAAAGTGCTAGCTATGTAAATAGGTTTTTAAAACTGTAGATAAATTGAGTTTTATTCGGCAGTTTTAGGGATTTGTTTTAACTTATCGTACTACAGACAGCAAACTTGTGTTCCTCATTTTCATCTATCAAGTACGAAATCTTCATATTCAGACTGTTTATCAAGTCAAGTCCGATATTTCTATTGAAATTGTTTTGTAAACTTATTCGTTTAGCTCTTTCTCGCTTGTGGCGCAGTGGCCTAAATACAGGCTCCAGACCATTAGTCTGAGCTCGGTTTGTGTTCGAATTCCGGTGATGCATGTAAAATAGTTTCTGTTTGTCGTACGGCATTGGCTCACTCCCTTCCCTGGAATCAGTAGACCTAATTAGCGAAGCCGGGCTGCTTACAGTCCAACAAGAGTTCATTATGGTGGTTCTTTATCCACCTACCAGAAAACTTTTTCTTTTAAAGAGATAGTGTAGAAGGTCAAGTTTTTAAGGGAAATGGCCCGAATGAAAATAATCCGTCAGTCAGCTTTATACCGATGAGTTGTTGCATTATGACCACCTACCTCATAAGCTGTAGGACCCCCTTTAGCCCGAAAAATAGATAGCGGCCACTCGGCTAGACATCGATTCGATGAGGTGTCGATAGGTATGCCGGGGTATCTGGTACCATAATGTCAACAGCAGTACCTCCAGTTTCCGCACATTTCGGGGTGGTCGGGATTTAGAGCGAACATGCCTTTTAAAGTCGAACCGCAAATGCCGGATTGGGTTCATGTCAGGTAAATTTTTAGGTCAGGGCATTATCAGAAAGTCACCAGCATGTTCCTCGAACCACACCTTAACGATTCTGGCAGCGTGGCATGGCGCATTGTCCTCTTGGTAATGACTATCAGCAGCAGGGAACACAATTGCCATGAATTGATGAACTTGGTCCGCAACGATGTTCAGATACCGGACAGCTGTCAGGGATTGTGATATTGGGATAATGGGGCCTACACTCTCCCAAGGAAATATCGTCCACAGTATAACACCGCCACTGCCGGCCTGTTTCCGCCCAAAAGTACATCTAGGGGCCATAGCCTCAGTAGGTAAACGGCGTATCCGCGCTCGGCCGTCTACGCTATGCACCAGGAATCTTGATTTGTCAGACCAGGCGACTTTCTTCCAATCATCCATGGTGCAATCTCGATGAACTTGGGATCATTTCATGCGTTGTCTGCGATGACGCGCAGTGAGCATGGGGACACTGCTGGGTCTTCGGCTACGCAGGCACATGCGCAGAAGACAGCCACGAACTGTGTGCTGCGACACATTGCCCTGATAACCACTGCTGTAATCGCGGGTGGTTTGTCGCACTGTGGCCCTGAAGGTGGCTGTGAGCAGTGCGCGACAGTCTCCGCTCCCCTCGGACACCACTGCGGACACACAGCTGGACGACGGCTCGTCATTTGGCCATCTGTGCACCACTTTTGCTACGTTTCACTACAGCGGCACGTGAACAACCCACCAGCCGCGCCGTTTCCGAGATCGTAGTTCCGAGGCGCCGTTCCATCACAATTTGTCCTTTATCAAACTTCAATAAATCGGCAGCTTTTCCCATTCTGACTCCGAACACTCTACTAACCGAAAGCCGGTCCTCAGGTTGTATATATATATATATACTGTTCTGTGAACTTAATCTGCGCCACCGTTCGGTCTCCAGACGCACTCATTTCTCTACGCTGGGGGTGGTTATAATGTAATGGCTCGTCGGCGTATTCTGCAAAATTAAGGAATAATTTCCTTTTGGGAAATTATTTTACACCATTGTAACAAAATCCACGTCAGCAAAAAAGAATGGAGAAAAGTGATGAGAAACTTTTTAAAAAAAGGGAACTACTTGGGGCAGAAAAGATAAAAAGAATGTTATGAAAGACACAATTTTTCGCAATGAACTAAATTGTTCTTCCGAGCCAGCCATATTTGCAAGCGAGGTTCCGAAATTTAGATTAATGATTTTTTCACTCCTCAACATCCGTGTGTTTCACGTATGAAATGGCAGGGATTAAGTAAGAAGCAGAAAAGCTGCATTATCCTAAAAGCTCCAAGAATAAACTTTTAGTTAATGAAAACTTGATTAAACTTTCTTGCCTTGCGCAGAAACTGTTGGAGTCAAATGTACCACACACAATTTCCCTGTCCTTTTCTCTCCCCATTTTCACTTTAATTTTCGCGTTTTTCTGAAAAACCTGAATAAAAAATTTTCCCTTTTGTCCTCACAGGTACAAGAAGAGATGTTGTCTGTAAACAGGAAAGCTAAATATCAGTAAATGGAGCAAAAGCGTAAAATTATTTGAAATGAAAAATGCGAAATGGCTTTTACATTTTTCTAAAGGCACGCATGAAACGTGCAGCTAATGATGCAAAATTTTGGTAATTTGGCTAAAATGTTAAACACTGAACCCATGATTTCCTTGGCCTTCCTCTACCTTTCTTTCCTGCCATTTGGGCTGAAAAAGGTCTCTTAGTAAGCATCCCATCACTCATTCTTTCAACATGGCTAAACTACCTAAGAATATTAGCCTCCACCTTACTAACAAAATAGTGCCTCACATTACACAATTGCACACACCTTCATTCCTCAATGATCAGAGAGCGTGTCTTCCAAAAGCCCCCACACCCGTAAGTAATGCATCTCGCCAGCATACAAACGACTCCTATGGGACTTCTGTAGTACCCTGGTTTCAATGCCGTGCAACTAAATAGGAACAATTACACCTTTTACACCTGTTTATACAGTCACTAGATGAAAGCCCGTCGCCGCCCCGGTGGCGCAGTGGTCTAAGCGATGGCCTGTGATCATTCGTCCAAACGGAGTCCGAGTTCGAATCCCGGTGAGGCATGGATGTTGTGTTTGTCTTACGGCACTGGCTTTCTCCCTTCCCTGGAACCACTGACCCTAAATTAGGGACGGGCGACTGCTTATAGCCCATTGAGTTGCTCACGGTAGTCGTTAAACCCCCAATAAAAAAAAAAAGCCCATCAATAATGACGGGGAAAATAAAATTTATGGTACATAAATTATTGACATTTATTTAGAGTTTTTGAGTTCAAGTCAATAGATAGGGACGTTGGCTCACAGCTTTCTGAAAATTTCCCGAGCAGTCGGTTTTGGAATTTGATACGACTGATTGTCTGTTACAGTAGTCCTTTAGTCCCTATTTTTTTTTTTTTTTTTTGATTGGAGGTTTAACGACCACCGTGAGCAACTCAATGGGCTATAAGCAGTCGCCCGTCCCTAATTTAGAGTAACTGGTTCCAGGGAAGGGAGAGAGCCAGTGCCGTAAGACAAACACAACATCCATGTCTCACCGGGATTCGAACCCGGACCCCTTCGGACGAATGATCAGAGGCCAACGCCTTAGACCACTGCGCCACCGGGGCGGCTTAGTCCCTATTTCGTCAACAGTTTTTGGAACACAACATTTTTCGTTTCACTGACTGTGAACCCTGTACCAATTTCCCCTGTTCTTTCCATGAACTATTTTTGCCGGCTCAACGCCATGCAGAGCGACATCATTAATGCTTTCTTGTTCAACTTCATAGAGCATTTTGCATGCGTCAGCAAAAGGATTATTTTGGGACATGAAAGTGCTTAATTCTTGCATCAGACTTGGATTGCCCTGGGGTTTTCCCTAATCCTCATTCTTTGATCACCAGCCTCTTCCGAGTCCGATATATACAGTTGAGCAAACTTTCTCTGGTCCCCCATTTGCTGGGTGCAAAGCGCCTGCTCGATGGTAAATTTGTCCGTTAATTCGGAAGCAACAAGGACCGTATCCAGGAGGCGGAGCAATGTTAGCTCCCATGGACGCAAACGCCAAAGCGCTATTTATTGATCTTATGTTGTCCACGACATTTTTCGAATGTTGATGCTGTTCTTTCGTTAACTTCTGAATAACAGGGGTTAATCTTATAGCATCTAATTTTACTTTGTCTTTATGACAGCATTGCGTAAAAAGTTTGTCAGATGGCTGGCTGTTCTGCCGAAAAATGTCTTGCATGACAAAATTCACAAATACTGTCCGTGGAACCACAGTTACGAGCGTCTACATTTGGTTCTACAACGTTAACTGCGTCAAGAACAGCTTGGTTTCTAGTTCGTGGATTTTGTCGGTGGATTGTAACACCACGTCTCTGGCGTAATATTTGTGATTGTGGCATGTCTGCAATTGCCGCCCCGATGGCGCAGTGGTCTAAGCGATGGCCTCTGATCATTCGTCCGAACGGGGTCCGGGTTCGAATCCCGGTGAGGCATGGATGTTGTGTTTGTCTTACGGCACTGGCTCTCTCTCTTCCCTGGAATCAATGGCCCTAAATTAGGGACGGGCGACTGCTTATAGCCCATTGAGTTGCTCACGGTGGTCGTTAAACCTCCAACCAAAAAAAAAAAAAAAAAAAAAAAAAGAAAAATGTCTGCAATCTGATGTCGTTTGCGACCTTGTGCGATTTGTCCTGACACCATGTTTTCAATTCTGTGGCGTTCCTGACTTCTTTCAATTTGCCGAGGAGTTATATTTGCTACGCGATGACGATTCCGATCGCATTCTCTTTGCACAGCAGACATACTTTCCCGACGGACCCTTTCTTGCTCCGCCTTTCGTCCTTTTGCTGCTTCCTTCAGGAAAGCTACTTCCTCAGCAGATTTTTTTTCCATTTAGGAGGCATATTTGCAGTGTTGTAGTTAAAACTAACGCAAAACAAAGTCGGTGTTTTGAGACAAATGAACCACAATATGAATTAAAGGACTTCGAATTGCACACACCCGAAAAAAAAAACCTCTAACTTCGAACGAATAAAAAAAAAAGATGTAAACAAAACATTAAACATGAACGGTTACGGATAGCACAGTTTAAACACCGGAATATAAATGTTCGTCTTTGTCTGTTAAACCGCGTAATTAAGCTTATCAAGGGTATATAAATAATAATAATAATAATGAATTTCATTTTTTGCTGTTACATTGTAGGCTGCAAAAAATAAAATTTATTATTATTATTCTTTATATACCCTATGCATATTTTAATATTATTAATAACATCTATGAAAATGCAAGTGCAAAGGTTCGGCTGTTTGAAAATACAACACACATAAAAATTGGAAAGGGAGTGAGACAAGGTGACACCATATCTCCGAAGCTCCTTAATGCCACATTGGAAAATGTCTTTCATTCACTGAACTGGGAAAACAAAAGGATAAAGATTAATGGAGATTATCTATTTTTGCAACAACCCCATCAGAGCTTCAGAGTATGATCCAGGAACTTGCTGACAAGAGTAAAGAAGTGGGATTAAAAATGAACTTTCAGAAGACAAAAGCGATGTTCAATGCTTTTAAAAGAAATGAAGATTTATTGATTGATGGAGAAAAGCTGGAGATAACAGACACGTACGTTTATCTTGGACAGCAGATATCAAGTAAGGGTCACATTGATGAAGAAATTAATCGGCAAACAAAACCTGCCTGGAGAGCTTTTGGAAGAAACAGCATGATTTTCAAGAGCAATATGCCAATATATCTTAAAAGAAAAGTGTTTGATGAATGCATCCTTTTAGTGCTTACATATGCTGCAGAGACGTGGACCTTAACTAAAATAGACATACAAAGGCTGCAGACACTTCAAAGAAGCATGGAGAGGTGCATGATTGGTGTAACCAGGAGAGATAAGAAGTGGAACTCGTGGATCTGAAAAATGACAAGAGTGAAAGACATCATGATCAGAGTTAAATCCCTGAAATGGCAATGGGCTGGGCATGCGGCCAGAAGAACAGACCATCGATGGACAGCCGAAATTTTAGGTTGGATTCCAAGGGACAGGAAAAGACCCAGAAGAAGACCACATGGGAGATGGATGGATGAAATTCGTGAGTATGCGGGGGTAACATGGAGGAAACTGGCACAAGACAGACCGTTGTGGAAGAAACTTGGAGAGACCTTCGTCCAGCAATGGATGGATAATGGTTGACAATGATGATGATGATATGAAATAGAACCAAAATTCCTGACGTAAAGTTTTAGAATCTCTAAAGAATTGATCGTGTGACGTAACACATTTCTGACGTCACGTGAGAATGATTTGAATTAGATGACGGCACAGCAGCAGCTGTGTTCTTTGTTGCTATGACAACAAAACAAAGTCATATATGCGTAGACTGTGCGCGTGCATGTGATGACGTCACCTGCACGACAACACGAAAAGCAAAGCGTGACGTCACAAACATTTGTTTCTTGGTTGTTGCTATGACGACTGAAAAAGCAGCACGGAGGAAGAGGACTCCGGCAAATTATATATAAGGATTCGCGAATTTCTTGAGTACCCATCATTTTTGTGGAATCCTTCTAAAGTGCTATCGCTTTCAATGTAGAATTCACTCACCTACTAATTTCGGCATCTAATTTATTCTGTCTGTCAAACATGCTTTCCAAATATAAAAACTGTTCACCTGGTCAATAACTGTGCCATTTAGACTTATCCCACATTCAGTATACTAACAGTTCCTCGCTCAAAAACCATAATTTTGGTTTTTACATTTTTCACACTACACAATTTCGATACAACACCATTTACTCGTACACATGCTCTACTACCAGCATACATGGCTTTCACACTATTGAGTAGACACCCACTAATACCATATTTATTCAGTATCTTCAGCAAAAGAATCCTATTTATTCGATCATAAGGTTTCTCTAAATATATGAAGGCAACAAAAACTTTCTTACCAACAGACAGGTACTTTTCGATCATCAATGGACACGAAAACCAGGAGACAAAAATGTGGCAGCTAAAATACCTCCAGTGAAAATCCTACCCCTTAGGTAATAGCACCACAGACAGTCATTATCCTTAGTGACTTTCAACTTAGTGACCAACTAAAGAGTGTTCTTCAAAAGGGATGAAATTCGCATTTCCTAAAATGATTAGTTTACCACACACCATCTCGCAAGTTGAAAACATTATTTCTCAACTACCTGCTTTGGAACAAACTTTTACAAGACTAACAAGCTCTAAGATTATCAATAAGGAATATATTAAACTAATCAAATATTCATCCACTACTGAAAAAATACTTTTACGGACCCTTAAGGAAGAACCTACCGTCTCGATTATTACTAACGATAAAACCTCTCAAATTGTGATTATTAACATTACTGATTATTGTGATAAAATGATTTCGCCATTTCCACTATCCCACATTTTATCATCAATCATAACCCTATAAATTCTACCATTTTAGCTTTGTCAAAAATAGGTAAGGACTTTGTTTTTCCCCTTAGTTTCCGGTGCTCTTTTAAGCCCCCACCAGGACTCTGCTTTCCCAACGCATTTGATAAAATTAAACTGCACAAACCTAATCATCCGCTCCGGCCATTTGTCTCTGGAAGGTCTAGTCCTACAAGACCCCTAGAAGCCACCCATTCTAAATATCTCTCACATCTAGTTCAGAACTCCCATTACTTTATAAAGAATTATACCCAAGTTGTTTCAAAACTTTCAAATCTTCCAACCCAGGCTAAACCATTCATTCTGACTTCCCTCGACGTGGTGTCACTTTACCCCAATGTACCCGTCGAATTCACACATCAGATTTTCGAAAATCAACTTCATTCCTCAGGGCACCCACTTACTGAGATTTCAGTCATAAAGAATGCGCTTCGGTTTGTTCAAAACGATCCTGTTTCCCATTTCAAGATAAATTTTATTGCCAAACCGATGGCGCGGCCACGGGATCAACACTTTCAGGCATTTCTGCCGAAATTTTCATGCAGTACCTTGAAAATATATTTTTGGCTTCTTATCCACACCAACCTCTGTTATTTCTCAGGTATGTAAACGATATCTTATTACTCTAGCCCCACTCCTTACCTGAATTACAAGCATTCACGAGTTCTTTCTCTTCACAATTTCCGTCAATACAGTTTACCCTGGAAATCGAACAAGACCTAAAACTCCCGTTCCTTGATATTATGATTACCCGTCATCCAAACCAGGTTTTTCCATTGCACTTTGCTGTTTATAGAAAACCGTCTTGTACCCAAACAATGATTCCATACTCTTCAAATCATCGGCAAAACCAAAAGTTAACGTCTCTTCACTTTTTCATTCGTAGAGTCTACATCCATTCCTCAACCCGCACTGCACGCGTTGCATAACTACAATGGGTCTCCTCGTTTGCCTCCCAATTTGGATATCCTGATTACGCTTTTAACCGGATCCGTTCCCGAGTTAAAAGTAAACTTGCCACTACATTACAACCGTTTTTGTCTACACCATTACGCTTCATTACTTCCATCGATTACATCCCTTCAATTACTTAACCTTTTCGTAATATCTGCGGAAAATTTGGATTGGATTTCGGCACTCGCTCCCTTAATATCCTGCCACTTGTCAGAAAGGACAGGACCTCGACGGATATTTTACAAAGATTGTATTCCATTAAAACACGATTTTGGAATTACTTAATCTGTCTGTATAGGATCGACCCGCCGGAATTTGTCTTGCAGGGTAAAGGAACATAAATAAGATATCCAGGCAGAAGGTACCAACACAGCACTCGCTAAAAAGTAACAGAAGGGATTTTATATACGGACTGCAAAAATCTTAAAATTCTGGTTACCCTAAAAATCGTAATTCGCTGCTTCTTACCGAAAGCATGTTCATTTATCACTCACAAAGTGTTTGCTGTAATGACTCTATGCCTTATGAGCTCCCCAACGCTTATAAAGTATTAATTAACTCTAATTATAGGTGCTTTGAATTACCCGTAACCGTGGGATAATGTGCCGGGAAGGAATGTTTTTCTTCTTTGCATATATGTGCAACAACCGACTCTGACTGCGTTTTATATATGTATATATATTATGCGGATCTGCGGATCTTGTCAATTTTGTCGCTCCATCTGATGATGGGCCATGCGATGGCCCGAAAGTACTCATAATCTGTTTTTAAATATCATAGGGTTTTATTAATTTAATGTCTCATACTATGAGTTATTTGATGTAAGCTAAACCGAGTTTTGCTCTTTAAATTATCCGCACAAAGACGGCCTTTTACTCGAGAGATATAGCTTGTGCGACTCATCATCATTATTGGACTACTGTTTGCGAAAATTGCAACACCAAGAAGCAACTATGCGATTCAAATGAAATTTATACCACACGTTACTGATATGACTGTACATAAGTGATTTTATTTTCAGAACGGTACAACACTTTTTCCCTTCAAAAATCAGTATCTTCTGAAGCCTCCGCGAGCTGCAAAAAAAAGCTTCTAGATGGCGTGGAACTGAATCGAAAAAACGTTAGATGGTGTTTTGTGTAATTACCTCCCAGGCGGGCATGTATGCGAGTCGACAGAACATTGGTTTTGGCCGCTGGAGGACTTGGATGAGCCAGTTGCCGAGTTACCATATCCAAGACATTTTCAATAGGCGACATGTCTGGTGAACGTGCAGGCTTGGGAAGAAGCACTATCTGCTGTGCTTCGACGAGGGCTTGAATATTTCTGGAAACATGAGGTTAGGCTTCGTCCTGCTAGAATATAGCGACAGGAGTGCTTTGAAGGAAGGGTAAGACTTCTGCTTGTATAACTTCCCAGATGTAGCAGTCGCTTTTGAGATTGCCCTCAAGTCGTAACAACAGATATCGCGAATGTTACCCAATGGCACCCCACACCATCACACATTGCGTCCTGCGCGTACGAAGCTCAACAATGCATGCTAGAAGAAGGCACTCACCACAATACCGTCTGATGCGTATGCGGTCATCATGGTAGTCCAAGTTATATCGGGACTCGTCCGAAATCACGACTTGTTTCCAATCAGCACGCCATTGTATGTATTGAGATACCCATTCCAGCCGGAGGCGTCCATTAGCTCAGGGTGAAAGGAAACCGCCGAAAAGGGATGCGTGCAACCAGTCATCTATGCAGCAGACGGCGTTGAACTGTGGATGCAGACAATGCCACACCTGTTGCAGTATTCCACATTTGTGCTAACACTTGCAAAGATGCGGAATGGTTCATCACTACCATGCAAACGAGGTGTCGTCACATTTCTCGGTCCACTGCTGCCACACGTGCATCACTATCGTGGCGTTACGTCCCGTCCGAGCCGCAGTGTCGCGATACTACAATGCACCGTCACGTAGACCAAGCATTCGTTCCCGTTCAAACTCTGTCGTGTGATTATTTTGCGCCCTTCGTCGTCGTCGAGGCATTATTGAATCCTGGAGAAACTTTCACAACTCGCTGTCCGCGATGCACTATTGGTGTGTATCCTAAACAGCCCTTTCTTTATACCCCTAGCTCGACTGTTCAGAGGCCGGCCATACTCGATGGTCAGTGGTTAGCGATGGAGTGGCCTCCAAGAATATATTCCCCGTGACGCAAATCGTTTGGTAACGGTCAGGATGGCGACTTCCGTATCTGTAGACGACGCAACATGGCGACTGATGATTGAGAGTGACGAATTTGGTTCTGTTCGTGCGGCTCTCACAATCACGGCAGTGGGCTTTTCTTATCTCGCGTTCTGTCGTTGCCCTCGGCCGTCCACTGCCCGCATGGCGCTGGGCTGTGGCTTCCTCCACTCATTGGCGCCAACTTTATCCGATTGCCGCGTCACTCCGACACAAATGCCAGGCGATACGGCGACTTGACCAACCGGACTCTCTCAACGCAATTATACGCCTCTCTCGATCTCGCTCAACTGCTCGTAGTGTGCACGAACTGGACGTTGGGGCACCCTCACATTCGTGGAGGTTAATGGATCCGGAATGCGCTTTTACAATTGTCCCTGCGTGCGAGCTTTGCTCTTGATATGCACTCCTCGATGCGCGGTTCCCATGCACTACGGCGGGCCACTATTTCTTCATTGGCAGTTATTTTTTAATCATTTCCATATTCGTACCTGAGGTACTTGCATGCGGATTTTTATAAGGATTGAACGACTTTCTCTGGGTGCTTCGTTTTTTTTTTGTTTTTTTGCAAAGAGTGTATAAAATGTATAAATTTAGTATTGTACTATTATCGGAAATGGATAGAGTCCTGTGAGCGAATGTCCAAGAGAATAGTAGAAAATACCATTTTCGTAATTATTATTAGTTTAAGGCGACGAAAGATAGATAGCGAGAGACAGAGAGATGGAAAGAGAGAGAGAGAGAGAGAGAGAGAGAGAGAGAGAGATGTCATGTTAAGTTACAAACTCAAATACATGAGCAGCCGTTTGACAGAAAATATTAGAAACATAACGTAAATAAGCTAAACTTGTAAATTAATAACATGTTATAGGCCGTGTTGATTCGTTTCATTGGTTTCCAGTACTACATACATTAAATAAATATTACGTACTGTATATTCTTTGGGGATGTAAGGTCAGGTGATGCGTAACATCACAGCCTCTCCTTGACAAATGTCAACCCCGCCTTCTCGTGGTGCATCCTGTTCCCACTAAAGGGGCTCTGACGACCGCCAATAGCGGTATAACTATACCATCGGGATCAGAGGAAATGCTATCCCACACTCACCAACCCGCTTGGCCAGCGTGGTGAGTTATGGCCAAACACCTCCAAAATGATTCCACAACTTAAATCTTGGCCCTCAGTCTCCGGCAGCTGGAATGTACCTGGCCAAGGCAGCGGCCAGTGCGACATGAAGGCAGAGGGTGCTAAGAATCCCCGGAGGACCGGACTAGGCTGCCATTTGATGCTAACCTTGGCTACCTATAACGGACGCTCCCTATCTTCTGATTCAAGGCTTCTTGAATTGGAAGAGGAACTACAAAGGATCAAGTGGGACATCGTTGGGCTAAGTGAGGTAAGGAGAAAAGGAGAAGATCTCATTGAACTGAAAAGTGGACATCTCTTCTATTATCGTGGGACAGATACTGGCAGAACTAGTGGTGTTGGATTTATAATAAACAAGAAACTGAAGGATAAAGTATTAGAAGTTGAAAGTTCCTCTGACAGAGCTGCACGACTCGTTATCCAACTATCTAGAAGATACCAGGCTCAGATTATTCAAACTTATGCACCCACCACAAGTCATCCTGAAGAAGAAATTGAAGAATTTTATGAGGAAATTCGTCATCTAAATAATAAAGGTAAGCAGCACTTGAAGATAATTATGGGAGATTTCAATGCAAAAATAGGGCAACGGCAACAGAATGAAACTTCAGTAGGTAAATTCGGTCACGGCAACAGAAACCAGCGTGGAAATACTCTCGTTGAGTTTGCAGAGGCAGAAGGATTTTTCATCTTGAACTCCTTTTTCAGGAAAAAGCCACACAGGAAATGGACATGGAGACATCCAATTGGGACGACAAGTGAAATTGATTTTATTATGTGTAACAAAAAATTCGTCATCGAAGACTGCAGTGTGCTGAACAAGTTCAACACAGGTAGTGACCATAGATTGGTGAGATGTAAGATGCACCTCAACACTAAACTGGAACGTGGCAAGCTCATAAGACAAACAAAATGTATTGACATAACCAACCTTAAAAAACACCATAATACTTTCAAGTTGGAACTGAAGAACAGATTCTCTGCTTTAGAAGGCCTAACATCGGAAGAAGTGGATATTTCGGAAGTTAACAGAAAAGTAACCAAAGCTCTAATGGAAACAGCAACAAAATTAGCTGGGTCTAAGAACAAGTTGCATGTGAACAAATTATCAGGAAAAACCAAAATGTTGATGCAAAAAAGAAGAGAGATGAGGACAACTAAAGAAGATGTGACTTCCAAAGTGGAATATATAGAGCTATGCAAGACAGTAAGAAAAAGTATCACTGAAGACGTAAGGAAATTCAACTGTGAACTAGTGAGGAAAGCAATTGAAAACAACCAAAGCCTAAAGATAACAAAGGGACATCTCAGTAAGGGAAGAAAACAGATTATGGCTCTGAGAAAAGAAGATGGTTCTATAACAAGAAATAGAGGCGAAATTTTGACAAGAGTGAAAGATTTCTACTCCAAATTATATGAAAGGGATGATACATGTACTCCAGACATCATGAAAGGTACCAGAGTTCTTCCAGTCCTACCAGCAGAAGTTGCTCATGCAATCAAGAACATGAAGCGGGGGAAAGCTCCAGGAGAAGATGGAATTACTATAGACATCATACAAGAAGCAAGTGGAGAAATTGAAACAGTACTCGCCCAAATTTTCACTCGATGCCTTAATGAAGGGAAGATTCCTGAGGATTGGAACAATGCTACAATGATCCTGCTACATAAAAAAGGTGACATTGAGGATCTCAGGAACTACAGACCTATCAGCCTCCTATCAGTGGTTTATAAAATCTTCACTAAAGTTCTTTCACACCGCTTGAAGGTAACACTGGACATGGCTCAACCGAGAGAACAAGCTGGATTCAGGAGTGGCTACAGCACAATAGATCATATCCACGTACTGAGAGAACTAATTGAAAGAGCAAGGGAATATGAACTTCCATTGTGCATGGCTTTTATCGATTATGAAAAAGCCTTTGATTCGGTGAAACGATCAGCAGTTACCACGGCTCTGAAATCCTGCGGTATTGAAGATGCATACATTAATATTATTAATAACATCTATGAAAATGCAAGTGCAAAGATTCTGCTATTTGAAAATACAACACAGATAAAAATTGGAAAGGGAGTGAGACAAGGTGACACCATATCTCCGAAGCTCTTTAATGCCACATTGGAAAATGTCTTTCAATCTCTGAACTGGGAAAACAAAGGAATAAAGATTAATGGAGATTATCTAACCCACCTTCGTTTTGCTGATGATGTAGTCATTTTTGCAACTACCCCATCAGAGCTGCAGAGTATGATCCAGGAACTTGCTGACAAGAGTAAAGAAGTGGGATTAAAAATGAACTTTCAGAAGACAAAAGTGATGTTCAATGCTTTTACAAGAAATGAAGATTTATCGATTGATGGAGAAAAACTGGAGATAACAGATACGTATGTTTTATCTTGGACAGCAGATATCAAGTGAGGGTCACATTGATGAAGAAATTAATCGGCGTACAAAACTTGCCTGGAGAGCTTTTGGAAGAAACAGCATAATTTTCAAGAGCAATATGCCATTATGTCTTAAAAGAAAAGTGTTTGATCAATGCATCCTTCCAGTGCTTACGTATGGTGCAGAGACGTGGACCTTAACTAAAAGAGACATACAAAGGCTGCAGACAACTCAAAGAAGCATGGAGAGGTGCATGCTTGGTATAACCAGGAGAGATAAGAAGAGGAACTCGTGGATCCGAAAAATGACGAGAGTGGAAGACATCATGATCAGAGTTAAATCCCTGAAATGGCAATGGGCTGGACATACTGCCAGAAGGACAGACCATAGATGGACAGCCGAAATTTTAGATTGGATTCCAAGGGACAGGAAAAGACCCAGAAAAAGACCACATGGGAGATGGGTGGATGAAATTCGTAAATATGGGGGAGTGACATGGAGGAGACTGGCACAAGACAGACCGTTGTGGAGGAAACTTGGGGAGACCTTCGTCCAGCAGTGGATTGATAATGGTTGACAATGATGATGATGATGATGATATTCTTTGAAACATCTTTTGCTTTTACTGGAGATAACATCATCAGAGTCGAGTAAAATCTATGAGAATAATTTTGTTTTTGCCAAAATTTCTGCCAAGCACTTTAAAATTTGAGCCCACCTCGTGCGATACTTCGAGTCCCTAGTAGACCCCCCCTCGTTCTGAGCTTTTGGTGTCGTCACTGACCGGACACCAATCGGTGTCCGGATCACAATTTTTCGGTTGATATGCGTTGATTAAAGATAAACGTGGAAAGAGCAATGAATTTTTCAATTTACATTGTCTCAACGTATTTGGAAGATTTTCACCGAAAGTAAACGTCATCGTTTTCATATTTCAAGCTTTTAAATGCAAATAAAAAAATCAAAGGGACTAACAGTTTCAGAGATTTGGTTTCCACAAGTGAACGGATAAAATGCTACGATAAGCACATACTTTTTCTTAGGAAACACATGATAAAACGCCGGGACGGCTCATTCAGCATAAAATAATATGAAATGTAATGTTTATAATAATGTTTTCTTAAAAAAAAAGAGCGCTAGGAGGGTGAAGAAATCTGAAAAATATATTGGAAACAATTAAAATCCAGATAAAAAGATCTCCACGGGGAAATCATAAGCGGTTTTAAGAAAATTATCTCTGAAAAAGGAAAACTAATGATACGAATTCCCTTAGGTGCGTGAGGTGGTAGGAGTAAACACACGCTACTCTAATAGATGATATTTTCCAGCCCTTGAATAAAAATATGGAGGTCATGTAATACCCAGCGTAAGACGCAAAATATATTCGCAATTTAAGCTGCACAAATTTTCTCAGAACCACGAATTGCTGATAAAAAGAAATACAGTTTTAACAAGATCTGATAGCAACCAGAGCACAATAATTAAATTCTTCCGTGAAAACTCCTAAATTGCCATGTAGCAGCACTTCGAGCTCTGCGGGTTTTAACAGCTGAGTTGTCCAACTGAAATTGCGCATACTGATTAAACCATAATTTTCTGAGTTTCATTTATTTTCCGTTATTTTCTCCGAAGTTACTTAATTCTAATAAGACCAAGGGTGTTCAACTAATTAATACAAAATTTATCTTTTTTTTTGGCGTGCAAACTATTTAGAACAAGATACAAAGTAACCATGTTATGTTGTTTTTTTATCGTTCTGAAAAGCTGATGAGGTAATGGGTCGTTTTCTGGTGCTTGCTTAATAAGTTCATGCGATCTTTCGCCATTCTTTTCTTATTTGCATGCCTTGTTTTTGCATATCTGCATGCTATTTTGAAATCCATTTTTATTTCACCTAAAAGCGTATAGTACATAGTTCACTTGACATGGCCGTCTCAGAGGAAATGTTTTTTTGTTTTGTTTACTTTTCTTTTATTCTGAAAAGCTCATGGTGCATAATGAGACGTTTTCTAATATTTGATTAATAAGTTCAGGCGATTTCATGTAATTCTATACTAATTAGAATGCTATATTGATACCGCTTTCGTATCTCTGCTTGCTATTTTGACAGGCATCTTTATTTTACCTTAACGTTCATTCTGCATGGTACATGACCATCCCGGAGGCCCAGCATTACACCTCCAACATCACTGGCACGTATGGGACATATTTTAAAGCAAGACTGGTCTCAAATTCCGCTATCGTGATTACTATTAAAGTTTTGAGAGCTTGAATCAGTGCATTTTGATACTCCTATCTACACTCAGTACAGAAAACATTAGAGATACTCACGGCGGTCGTTAAACCTCCTCCTCCAGAGATAAGGGTGATGGGCAGTTGACATGGGATTTCCTGGGCACAGTGGAACAAATCGAACGCAGGGCGATAAATAGGCGGACAGCAGGGCTTCCCAACACACTCCCGAGTACTGCCCCCCCCGGTAATAAATAGGCGCATCTTCTTCTCCCCTTTCTACCTCGCTTCCGTGTCACTTTCCTATCAGGCATTCTAGCCCAAATCTCCTAGCTTCCTATTTCTAAGGGTTGTTTTTAAGACCTGGGGTCAGACACTCACTTCCTAAAATCCTCTACATATGATCTGATCTGATCTTCACAACAGAGGGGCCGCGGGTGGTCAACGTTCGTGACTGCCACGAAGAAGACCTCGCATTCGATCGCAGGCAGGTACGAGCGCTCGAACCACTAAATTTCCGCCGTGCGTCGGATGGCCACGTTAAGCCGTCGGGCCCCGGGTACCGTCCTACCGGTATTAAATAAGGGCGTCTTTCTTCCCTTTTCTACCTCTCTTCCGCGTCACTTTCCTATCGAGCACTCTAGCCCAAATATCCTAGCTTCCTATTTCTAAGGGTTGTTTAAGACCTGGGGTCAGACACTCGCTTCCTAAAATCCTCTAGATATGATCTGATCTGATCTTCACAACAGTGTATCGCAATCGACAAACATGGATAAACGAGTGTCGTCCCACATCCGTACGTGCCATTTCCGTACACATCCAGATCGTCTAGTGCCATTTCCGTACACATCCAGATCGTCTAGTGCCATTTCCGAAAACAGATGTGAGTGAGGTATACGTGATGAAAGACAGAGAGGATCAGGGTCGTACTGATAACCTCGAACCCCCCTCCCTCTCCAGTGCGGGAGGGTTCACGGCTGTAGGAGCCTCTGGTGTATAAATTCTAGCCTCAGGAAAAATATTTTACAAAACCTTTTGGGGAAACTTCATACGAAACTAGTAATAGTCAATAATTTTTGAGGCAGGTTTGAACGAAATATTAAAATAAAAGCATTTTTATTGTTTTGCGCTGCTTTAGTTTATAAACCAAGGATGACGGTAAAATAGCTATTCTAGAGGACTTGAGGCCCTATTCACAGCCATGGCATTTTTTTTTTCTGCTCTTCCCTTAAAATTGTTGAAATAGATTTCGTGTTTGCGTTTTTTAGGCTTTTACACTTTTATATTTTTGAGACTTCTGACTGAGCTCACAACCTAAATTTCATATTCAGTGCACAGGACGTATTCGCTGGCGCCACTGTTGAGCCCGTTTATTTAAATTTAATTATTTATAATTTTTTATGGGATTTTCTTTCACTGGGCAAAACGTTGCGGCATTACGCTAAGTGCATTCTTTAAATATTAAAGAGTATATAATTTAAGTATTTTTACTTTTTTTGTGCTACAATTCTTAATTGTTATTTGCTTATGAGCGTTCTGTATTTTCGTACAAATTGATAAATGTCATTAGACAAGTGTTTCGTGTGTGTGACCGTGAGGCATTTTAAAGGAGGCTGGTATTTTTTCTTTAAGAAGAATAAAAGTTGCATGATATGATTTACTGGTCTAACTGTTCGCAGTACTTTCTATTAATATACAACAAAGGCAGTCATTTTAATTACCACGTAAACATTTGTTTATATGCAATAAAGTGCAGTTTTTTTGGGTTTACGAAACATATAAATTTAATTATTAAAACGTCCATAAAACCTGATATGGCGTTTTAAAATTTCAGTAATTGAAAGCTAATAGATCTTCACGGAAGAGTCTGAAAGAAATTTTTTTTCAGGAGGATCCCGAGTTTCTCTGCTACGCCACTGCAAGGAGTTAAGTCAAAGATGTTATCTTTCTTTTTCATTTGAACTGTTACCATGCACGGAAAATTCTCCATGGGAAAATGTTGTATTTTACACGAAATACCGAATGTGGAGGAGATTTCGGGAACCGGCATTTCCATTTTTACCGCAAATTACAGATACTTCATAAGTATATTGACATGCTCTGCCGTTGGTTGTTCCTTTGTTTCGCCAGTCGCTTTTCTTCTGATTCTGTATTAAGAACATTTCAGTGAAGGTAACAGTGGAATTTCTGTTACGAATTTGTAACCTTGTCTTATAAGGGGATCCATTTCTTCCAGGTATAATTTTGAAATAGGTTCCTCATCCTCTCTTGTCATTTTTCTTGCGTGAAAAACGCTTTTCTTTACCTCTGTCATCGTAATGTCTGGCTTGCAGACGTGTGGAGACACATTTACGACGATACTGTCTTTATTCTTCAATGTTTCACTGCAATTTTCATTTCCTTATTTTATACACAACCAACTAATGAGGCCCTGTTTGGTTTTTCTATGCTGCCGGTACTGATTCCCTCTGGTATATGGCAGCGGGTTTATTTTTAGTCGTTTGAATGATTTCCATTTAAATTAAAAAGCACAAAAAATCACACATCAAATTAAACATCTCCAACGAATGCTGACGACGGTAAAGATGACATTAGTATGCAGCCTGTTTGCCCTTCAGTTTTTAGCACGTCTTTTGTAAAAAAAGATTGTGCTTCTTTTATAGATTTGTCCGTCCGTCTGTACCCACGATATCTCTACAACTATTTGACCGACTTGAAAAAAAAATTGCGTTGGGAAGCTTGAAGTATGCAAATGATGATCCTTCATTTCGTTTTTTTTTTTACGATGGACAATTTCGCCGGTAGAGGGCGTAAACGCAGATGATGTCGAATTTAAAAACACGTTTTATTCCACATATTTGCTTCTAAACATCCGATTGAATTTTTTTTTATCTTTCGATTCCATTTATGTCGAAGAGTATATTAGATATAGTTACTTTTTGAAATTACGCATAACTTTTCCGCTAGGGGCGTAAAAGTAAATTACATTTTCCCAGATAACTCTTCTTCTAAAACTCCGATTTGAAAAAAAATATTTACAGCGGATACATCCTCTGATGGAAAATGTTTTGCATATAATTTCAAATTTTTGGTAAAGAATACTTTGGCCACCAGGGGGCGTAAGAGTTAATTTTTGCTTCTGATGTATTTGCCATAAAATCGGAGCTTCTAAAATATCGATTGAAAAAATTCTTTCGTGGACTAATGCCACTCACATCGATAAAACTTTTCGGAATATTTTCTCCTTAAAATATTCCACAGTTTCTCCGAGAGGGGGCGTTGATTTACATCTTATTTTTGCCCATATCTCAACTTCTAAGAGTCCGATATGAAAAATTCCTTCTTTGTTGGATAGTGCTTTCCGTGTGACATGTTTTTCATATAACTTCAAACTTTTCGAGTAATTCATAGACTTTCCACTAGGGGGCGAAGCAATAAATTGCGTTTCCCTCTATATCTCTGCTTCTAAATCTCCGATTAGAAAAATTCTTTCTGCACAGGATACAGATCCTGGTGGGAAATCGTTTGCACATAATTTCTAATTTTTGTAAAAATAGTTTGGCCACCAGGAGGCGTAAATCTCAATTTCCGCTTCTGTTGTATTTGCAGCAAAATATGAGCTTCAAAATTCTCGATTGAAGAAAACGTCGTTTGTTGACCGATACTACTCATGTCAACAAACGTTTTAGAAACATTTTCTTCTTAAAATAGTGCATGGTTTCTACGCCAGGGGGTAGATATGTATCTCATTTTTGTCAATATCTCTATTTCTAGCAGTCCGATTTGAAAAATTCCTTCTTTGTTGGATAGTGTTTGTAGTGTGACATGTGGTTCATATAATTTCTAAATTTTCAAGTAATTCATAGACTTTCAGCTAAGAGGCGTAAATGTAAATTGCCTTTCCCCTTACATCTCAGCTTCTAAATCTTCGATTTGAAAAATTCTTTCTGCACCGCATACAGCTCCTGATAGGAAATCGTTTGCGTATAATTTCTAATTTTTGTAAGAAATGGTTTGGCCACCAGGTGGCCTAAGTCTTAATTTCCGCTTCTGTTGTATTTGCCGCAAAATATGAGCTTCTAAAATCTCGATTGAAAAAAAGTCGTTTGTTGACCGATACTACTCATGTCGACAAATCTTTTAGAAAAATGTTCTTCTTGAAAAAATGCATGGTTTCACCGCCAGGGGGCGTAGATATATATCTTATTTTTGTCAATATCTCTACTTCTAAGAGTACGATTTGAAAAATTCCTTCTTTGTTAGATAGTGTTCCCGATGCGAATGAATTTCCTATGAATTTTAAATTTTCAAGTAAATCATAGACTTTTTTGCTACGGGGCACAAAGGTAAATTGCGTTTTCTGCGTTATTTCTGCTCCTAAAGCTCGGATTTTAAAAAAATTCTTGTATGCCATACAAGACCTGATGGAAAATATTTTTCACATAATTTCTAATGATTGGTAAAGAAGGGTTTAGCCATCAGGTGTCAAAAGTGTTAGTTTCTGTTTCTGAAGTATTTTTTGCGAAATCTGGGATCCTGAAAACTCGACTAATTTTTTATTCTTCGACCGATACCGCTTATATGGATAAACCTTTTGAGAATACTTTCTTCTTAAAATAATGCATGGTTTTCCCACGAGGGAACGTAAAGTCACATCTTATTTTTGTCAATATCTCTGTTTCTAATAGTTCGTAAGCTCACGATTCCGTTTACAGCAATATCTGAGAGATTAAAGACCTGACTGAAAATCTTCATTCTTTCGTCAGATACTATTGTTTTTCATACCGGTTCCATTGACTGAATAGCTTTGATAAATTTAATTTGCGTTAGAACGGATTCAAAAGACGTGCTTATTACACCCGAAAAATCGGTGTCATCTTTCTTGTTATTGCTGTTGCCGCTTATCCCACCATGAGCGCCAATTGGTTGACGAATACAATGAATGGTGATCTCTGTAACGTCGGAGGAATTCGGACAGTGGATTGGCATTTACTTTCTCCCTTAGTATTTCCTCGTCTGTTATCAAGCGTGGTGAAGCTGTACGGAAATGGCACTAAGCGATCTGCAATGTACAGAAATGGCAGACAACTGGATAAACCTGGTGATCTGAGAAACTCTTATCCTGGACGTATTGTCGGCACTAGGCAAATGGGCCATTTTATCACCCAAGTGGTAAGAGCTCTAGAGTTCCCGAGGACAACCGTATTAAGACTGTGCCGCGAGTACACTAACTGAGGAAGGACTAGCGCTCAGAGAGCAGGCGGTGGCTAACCACACGCCGTTGACCATCGGGGTCGACGTAGGCTATTCAGGCTCCTACAGGACGACCGCATAGCAACAACGGCTGAACAAATTACATCCATGTTGGATGTCGAAGGCCCAAGCAGGGTCAGAGGGCAAACAATACTGTGAACGTTGCATACCTTGCCCTACGGGAGCCGATGACCTATACGTTTGAAACAGTTACCTGCACATCATTGGAAATTACGGCCTGTCTGGTGCCGAGAACAGTGTTTCCATTCTACTAAATTTGACTCCAGACTACTGATGATTTTTTCATGTTTTAAGAACCCTTACACTCAGAAACATGCTGTCTAAGAATGTCTGTATTCTTTCAATACTCGCAATCTGCTGATCCAATCGACAAGACTGACCTCAAAACTGGTCTGCGCAGAACATACTTACGAACACTAGATTAGATCAGATCAGATCAGATCATATGTAGAGGATTTTACGAAGGGAGTGTCTGACCACAGGTCTTAAACAACCCTTAGAAATAGGAAGCTAGGAGATTTGGGCTAGAGTGCCCGATTGAAAGTCACACGGAAGCGAAGTAGAAAGTGGGAGGAAGACGCCTTTATTACCGGAGGGCCAGTACCCGGATGACGAAGACTAAAATTATTCCACATATGCAACCTATTATTTTTACCACGTCTTTTGTAAAAAATAATCGTGCTTATGTTATAGGGTTGTCCGTCCGTCCGTCCGTCAGTCCGTCAGTCCATCTGTACCCACGATATCTCCGCAACTATTAGTCCGATTTGAAAAATTATTTTTCCATTCGGAAGCTTGAATATGCAAATGATGATCCTTTATTTCGTTTTTATTTACGATGTACAATTTCGCTGGTTGGTTGGTTGGTTGGTTTGTTGATTTTTATGGCGCAAGGGCCATGTTTGGCCAAAGAGCGCCAGACACAAGATAAACAAACAGTATTAAAAAACGTGGCATAAATCCCAAAATCTGGCCGACCAAGTAAAACCGAACCATGAGAATGATGGAAGGGCCAAAAAAGACAATGAAACAAACAGTATTAAAAACATGGTACAATGGTTAGAAACTAGCCGATTAAATAAAACTGAGGAATGAGAATGATAAAACACATCACGAAAACGAACACAACTACACATAGGATGAGTCACAGGAGGGGGACGAACTGTCACTCTCCTCCCCCTATGTTCCTCTATAATGTTGGTTGAGGGTGGGGACGAACTGTCACTCTCCTCCCCCCTATGTTCCTCTATAATGTTGGTTGAAGGTGGGGACGAACTGTCACTCTCCTCCCCCCTATATTCCTCTGTAATGTTGGTTGAGGGTGGGGACGAACTGTCACTCTCCTCCCCCTATGTTCCTCTATAATGTTGGTTGAGGGTGGGGACCTCGCTGAGTCTGAGACAGTTGCAATGTTGGTCAGTTGCACCGCGACAGTTGGATGGACACTGCACACCTTTGCGGATTTAGGGCCGGGTCTTCCACACGTGCAGGCTTTCTGCTGGGAACTGGAAGAGTCGGTCGTCTTCAAAAGAGAAGGCGCAGACTCAGCTGGTCGAATTAGCTGGAGCTCGGTGAAATCCACCTGTGTCGCTTGTTCAGCTGTAGATCTCTTGGCAAGTGCGGCGAGAGCTACAGGGCGCGGAACAAAGGGCTGCACGGGTTGTGGCAGAGAGTGAACTACTGCGGCAAAAGTACGCTGTCGGTTGTTGGGAACACCCAACTTGGCCTTGGCAGCAGGGTACGAGGGGCCTTCCAGGGTCTTGAGGCGCTGGATCGCCATCTCGTCCTTCCATTTCATACACTTGCGGGAGTAAGCTGCATGGGCCTCACCACAGTTAACACAGCAGGCAGCAGAAGTGCAACCTTCCCCGTCATGTTCACTGGAGCCACAATTTGCGCAACGAGCCGAACTGTTACAGAAACGTTGTGAATGCCCGTACCTCTGGCACCTGAAACAGCGCAGATGACTGGGAATGTACGGGCGAACTCCACAGACCAAGTAGCCAGCCTTGATTTCGGTCGGAACTTTCGGGGTGTTAAAAGTCAAGATAACATTTTTAGACTTAATCAAAGAACCATCGCGCCGGAACATCATACGACGTGCAGCAATAACACCCTGATCTGCTAGTTCACTCACCAATTCGTCCTCACTGCACGCCAAGAGATCAAACTCCGTAATAACACCCCGAGAGGTGTTAAGAAACGGGTGAGGTGTCACTTTGACAGGAATGCCTTGAAGACTAGTGAGGTGTAGAAGAGTGTTACTCTGAGAAACACTGCAAGTTTGGACAAGCAGGTCTCCAGAGCGAAGCTTCCTCACAGACTTCAAGGAGCCAACCGCAGCGTCCAAAGCTTTAGAAATGAAAAAGGGAGATCTGGTGGACAGTCTCTCATTCGGATCGATGGATTCTACAACTAAGTGTGTAGCATGCGTATTCACAGCAATCGAGGGGAGACGACGCTTCGGAGCAACTGGTACACCTGCCGAAGAAATGGTTCCACATTCTTGGTCCAGGTCATGGTCTAAAGATCGTTTAAGGTTATGAGACTTGGTAGGTTGAGAAGACGAAGGAGAGTCGTTGTCAACTATCATTTTCTCAGGTGACTTAAATTTGGAGTTTTTGTTTTTGGGTTTACCCATCGAAAAAAGAAAAAAGATTCGTCTGCAGACTACTCCACCCACCACCGAGCCCTACAAGGGAGAACTGGAGGTCTGCAAGCCAAGAAAATGACGCTGGACACAGTTCTGGAGCTTATACGTTGCAGATATAGTCCGTTGGCTGTGATCACACGCACTCGGCGGACACTTCGGCCTCCGGGTACCGTCATGCCAACGCCTTTGGCATGATCCCACAGCCCCCGGGCTTACCCTGCCGTGCTATACGACAAAAAAGCCGCTAAAGCCCTGTACACAACTTGGTACAAGATTTCTGACTAGAGGTGGGTTAGTCTCTAGCCTCCCGTTTACAGCGAAGCCGGGGTCGAAGAGGAGTGTTGGTACACAGGAGGCACTTCTCCGGTCTCCTGCGACCTCAGCCGCCAGACATCCCATTTCCGCCTCACGGGTCTCCACACGCGGCAAACATGCAGGTTGGACTATCACCCAAACCAGCTAAAAGGAAAAAGTAATCCAAGGAAGACAAACCCTGAAAGGGAACCTAAACGGAATCTCAGCAACCTACGAACTGAGCGGTTAATATAAAACAGTTAGTGCTGGAGGGTAACAAAACCACAAGACCGGGGTGTTAGTACATAGCGTGGTAGCGATTAGGTAGAGTATACAACACGGGCAACTAGCCAGTGGAAAAAATAAATAAAAACGAAAAAGCGAGACACAAGACCAGCTCGGGATCGTGGGGCCGCGACTCCCCAACAGCTGGATGAACAGCCGTCCCTGCAAACTCCAACAGCACCGAAATAAAAAACAAGCGGTGGCATGACATCAGATGTTGACCAGTCACAAGGTCAGCTCGGGCCGTGGGGGCGCTGCTCCCCAAATAACTGGAAAACCAGTTATCCCCGTGCGGGGCAATTTCGCCGGTAGAGGGCGTAAATGAAGATGATGTCGAATTCAAAAATACGTTTTATTCCACATTTTTGCTTCCAAACATCCGATTGGAAAACAAAATTATCTTTCGATTCCATTTATGTCGAAGAGTATTTTAGATATAGTTACCTTTCCAAATTACGAAGTGATTTTCCGCAAGAGGACGTAAAAGTAAATTTTATTTTCCCCGATCCCTTTTCTTCTAAAACTCCGATTTGAAAAATGTTTTCTTCAGCGGATACATCTCCTGATGGAAAATCTTTTGCATATAATTTCAAATTTTTGGTAAAGAATACTTTGGCCACCAGGGGGCGTAAGAATTAATTTTTTGCTTCTGATGTATTTGCCATAAAATTGGAGCTTCTAAAATATCGATTGAAAAAACTCTTTCGTGGACTGATGTCACTCACATCGATAAACCTTTTCGGAATATTTTCTTCTTAAAATATTCCACAGTTTCTCCGCCAGGGGGCGTTGATTTACATCTTATTTTTGTCAATATCTCTACTTCTAGGAGTCCGATTTGAAAAATTTCATCTTTGTTGGATAGTGTTTTCTGTGCGACATGTTTTTCATATAATATTAAAATTTTCAAGTAAATCATAGACTTTCCGCAAGCGGGCGTAGCGGTAAATTGCGTTTCGCCCTATATCTATGCTTCTAAATCTCCGATTTGAAAAATTCTTTCTCCACCGGGTACAGCTCCTGATGGGAAATGGTTTGCACATAATTTCTAATTTTTTTGTAAAAAAATAGTTTGGCCACCAGGAGGCGTAAACCTTAATTTCCGATTCTGTTGTATTTGCAACAAAATATTAGCTTCTAAAATCTCGATTCAAGAAAACGTCGTTTGTTAACCGATACTACTCATGTCGACAAACCTTTTAAAATCATTTTCTTCTTAAAATAGTGCATGGTTTCTACGCCAGGGGACGTGTATATCTTATTTTTGTCAATATCTCTACTTCTAGGAGTCCGATTTGAAAAATTCCTTCTTTGTTGGATAGTGTTTCTGGTGTGACATGTGGTTCACATAATTTCAAAATTTTAAAGTATATCATAGACTTTCCGCTAGGCGGCGTAGAGGTAAATTGCGTTTCCCCCTATACCTCTGCTTCTAAATCTCCTATTTGAAGAATTCTTTCTGCATCAGATACAGCTCCTGATGGAAAATCGTATGCACAAGATTTCTAATTTTTGTAAAAAATTAGTTTGTCCACCAGGGGGCGTAAGTCTTAATTTTCGCTCCTGATGTATTTACCGCAAAATATGAGCTTCTAAAATCTTGATTAAAAAAAGTCGTTTATTGACCGATACTACTCATGTCGACAAACCTTTTAGGAAAATTTTCTTCTCGAAAAAGTGCTTGGTTTCTACGCTAGGTGGCGTATATTTATATCTTATTTTTGTCAATATCTCTACTTCTAAGAGTACGATTTCAAAAATTCCTGCTTTGTTGGATAGTGTTTTCGATGCGAAATATTTTTCTTATAAATTCAAAATTTTCAAAAAAATCATAGACTTTTCGCTAGGAGGCACAGAGGTAAATTCGTTTTCTGCGTTATTTCTGCTCCTAAAGTTCGGATTTAAAAATTGCTTCCTGTATCGCATACAAGACCTGATGGAAAATATTTTTCACATAATTTCTAATGTTTGGTTAAGAAGGGTTTAGCCACCAGGGGTCATAAGTGTTAGTTTATGTTTCTGGAGTATTTGTTGCAAAATCTGGGCTCCTGAAAACTCAACTAATTTTTTTTTGTTCGACCGATACCGCTTATACGGATAAACCTTTTGAGAATACTTTCTTCCTTAAATGATTCATGATTTTCCCAATAGGGGACGTAAAGTCACGTCTTATTTTTGTCGACATCTCTGTTTCTAAGAGTTTGTCAGCTCACGATTCTGTTTACAGCAATATCTGAGAGATTAAAAACCCGATTGAAAATCTTCATTCTTTCGTCAGATCTATTGTTTTCCATACCATGACTTTGAATAGCTTTGATAAATTTAATTTGGGTCAGAACGGATTCAGAAGACGTGCTTTTTACACCCGAAAATTCGGTGTCATCGTTCTTGTTATTGCTGTTTCCGCTTACCCCACCATGAGCGCCAATTGGTTGACGCAAACAATGAATGGTGATCTATGTCACGTCGGAGGAATTCGGACAGTGGATTGGCATTTACTTTCTCCCTTAGTATTTCCTCGTCTGTTACCAAGCGTGGTGAAACTGTACGGAAATGGCACTAAGCAATCTGCAATGTACAGAAATGGGACGAAATTCCGTTTGTTCGGAAATAGGAGACAACTGGATAAACCTGGTGATCTGAGAAACTTTTATCCTGGACGTATTGTCGGCGCAAGGCAAATGGGCCATTTTATCACCCAAGTGGTAAGAGCTCTAGAGTTCCCGAGGACAACCGTATTAAGACTGTGCCGCGAGTACACTAACTGAGGAAGGACTAGCGCTCAAAGAGCAGGCGGTGGCTAACCACACGCCGTTGACCATCGGGGTCGACGTAGGCTATTCAGGCTCCTACAGGCCGACCGCATAGCAACAATGGCTGAACAAATCACATCCATGTTGGATGTCGAAGGCCCAAGCAGGGTCAGAGGGCAAACAATACTGTGAACGTTGCATACCTTGCCCTACGGGAGCCGATGACCTATACGTTTGAAACAGTTACCTGCACATCATCGGAAATTACGGCCTGTCTGGTGCCGAGAACAGTGTTTCCATTCTACTAAATTTGACTCCAGACTACTGATGATTTTTCCCTGTTTTAAGGACCCTTACACTCAGAAACATGCTGTCTAAGAATGTCTGTATTCTTTCAATACTCGCGATCTGCTGATCCAATCGACAAGACTGACCTCAAAACTGGTCTGCGCAGAACATACTTACGAACACTAGATTAGATCAGATCAGATCAGATCATATGTAGAGGATTTTACGAAGGGAGTGTCTGACCACAGGTCTTAAACAACCTATAGAAATAGGAAGCTAGGAGATTTGGGCTAGAGTGCCCTATTGGAAAGTCACACGGAAGCGAAGTAGAAAGGGGGAAGAAGACGCCCTTATTTATTACCGGGGGCCAGCACTCGGATGACGAAGACTATAATTATTCCACACCTGCAACCTATGATTTTTAGCACGTCTTTTGTAAAAAAAGATCGTGCTTATGTTATCGATTTGTCCGTCAGTCCGTCCATCCGTCCGCCTGTACCCACGATATCTACGCAACTATTAGTCCGATTTGAAAACTTCTTTTTGCATTTCGAAGCTTGAAATATGAAAATGATGATCCTTTTAATCGTTTATTTTTACGATGTACAATTTTTCCGGTAGATGGCCTAAACGAAGATGATGTCGAATTCAAAAATACGTTTTATTCCACATATTTGCTTCTAAACATCCGATTGAAATTTTTTTTATCTTTCGATTCTATTCATGTCGAAGAGTATTTTAGATATAGTAACCTTTTCAAATTACGCATAGATCTTCCGCTAAGGGGCGTAAAATTAACTTACATTTTCCCCGATAACTCTTTTTCTAAAACTCCGATTTGAAAAATGTTTCTTCAGCGAATACATCTCCTGATGAAAAATCTTTTGCATATAATTTCAAATTTTTGGTAAAGAATACTTAGGCCACCAGGGGGCGTAAGGGTTAATTTTTGCTTCTGATGTATTTGCCATAAAATCGGAGCTTCTAAAATATCGATTGAAAAAATTATTTCGTGTACCATGTCATATTTCCGTCGGACGATCATCTGCTTGCGTGCCCGAAGATCCTAACCGTACGGTGTGGCCCTCAACGTCGTAGAATCGACGTCATTATCTCCTTTCACTGTACGCTTTGCCATGGCGAAAACCATCTTCGCGTGAACTGCCCACATCAAGTTCCACCGACTCCGACTGGCGCTCCTACAGGTACTGTTCCTACCTCGAAGCGCACCACACGATCTAGTTCAGCACAGCAGGCCTCGGAGCCAAGATATGATGAAAAAAGTTCGCTTACAGACGTTGGTCAACGCAACGCTCCCACAGCTGCTTCCTCCTTTTCACTAGAGGACTTTCCTACAATTGCCTCCTCATTCCCGCAATGTCGTCGCTCCACCACTGAGTCCCATTCAGATGGTTGACAACCAGCTATTACCACTGGAACCTCCGAAACAGCTGATGTGGAGTCCGTTGGTCCAGAGACGCAGTGTGAGGATGAGACGACCGAGCCTCCACTAAAGCGCCTCGGCACTGGCCGCAGCAGGCGAGTAGCGAAGGAGCAAAACTCTACTTCACCTCGTTCAACCTCCCTCTCCTGCAGTTCTCCTCGACACACCTCGCCAGCTGGTCTCCTTTCCCACGGTCGTAGAGTTATCTGCATTTCTCCATACAGCCAATATACCTCCCGTACCACTCTCATACATTGATCTCCATACATACTTAATGAATCCGACCAGCTCCGCAATAGCACGTGCCTTAGCAGTCAAGAATCCATCGCTTCGCCAACTTGTGCCGGAGCAGATCTTCAATGTGTCGCATTTCTGCCGTCAGAATGTTCCCACCCATCCTTGGGCACAAATCTTCTATAATCGTCTCAAGTATTTTCCTCCAGCTCTGAAACATCTTTAGCTAGAGGCAAGAAACCCCACAATTCAAGATCGTGTCACTTAATTGCAGGGGATTCGCTTCCCCCCTCAGCAACTTTCTGGCATATGAAGACCCCAACCCGTTGGGGCTGATATTCTCCTCCTTCAAGAGCCAATTTGCAAACCAACAACCGTCTATTCTCGATGGCGCCACTGGAACTTTGTGTTTCATCACGCCTATGGTCTAACATCTCATAGCGGCCTTGCCATTGGCATTAGTAATACTCTCAATTCTATTATCACATCCCTCTCTGTGCGAAATATTTGTCGAGATCTCTTACAGCATACATACTTTACCATCGCGTCTTCCAGATACCATTCATTCAATATCTATATTCCAAGCACTACAACTTATTTATCGATTCTCTTCACACATCTTTGCAGAGCACTGGACCGTATCCCACCGTCAGATCATGTTCTCGTTGGTGGGGATTATAACTGTACCCTAGATCCTCTTGTGGATAGGTCTGCTACCAATAGAGAGCGCCGCCATGCCCTGGCGAACTTGCTTCAGACAGTTGTCACCTAGAACGCTCTTCATGATGTACATCGGCATATTCATCCATGGTCGACTAATTACACTTGGCGCTCCTCTCATGCGCAAAATCCTTTCTTAGCCCGCCTTGACAGGTTTTATGCCTCCAGTACTCTACTTCCTGCCGTTACAGAATCGAGTGTGCATCCCACGGCCTCATCTGACCATTGCGCCATTGCCATTATAGTCTATACTGCACCATTCAAACCCAGGATAATACGCCCGTGGACATTTGATGACGCACGTCTCTCCGATACGGCATTCTGATCTTCGGTCCGGTCATTCCTGATTGACAGACGACCGCGGCTTCAATCTGCGCTCTGCGGATTAAATTCTTGGATGGAGATCAAGCTATAGCCCGTTCTGCATGTCCGAAATTACTCATTCCAATTAAAGACACTCCAGAACATGCGCCTAGACTATGTTCGTTCAATGCTATCCATGCTCAGTCTCAGTCATCCTCTCTTCTCCTCCTTTCAAGAAGAGCATCGATCTCTTCTCACTCCTCTGGCGCAACAAGCTCTCCGCCGACTTCGTTTGCAACACCTGACGCCGGATGCTCACAACTATGAGTTCCTGACGTCGGTGAAAAACACCCGACGAGCTTCGACGTACTTCATCATCTACGCCTTTCTTCTGGAGAGGTATCAGATGAGCCGATTGCGCTTTGTTCCCATGACCGTCAGTACTTTTCCATGAAGTTCTGTGAACCTCCTCAACCATCCTCTGCAGCAATGGATTCTCTCCTTTCTAATCTACCTCAGGTCCCCCCCCATCTCGCTTCTTCTCTTCTCCTTTCCCCCACGCCCTCTGAACAAAACACTGCATTTATTTCTCTGAATTCTAATGCCGCTCCGAGTCTGGACGGCCTAACCTTTAGCTTTTATAAAACTTTTCTGACTCTTCTTTTTCCGTTTCTCCTATCCGCTTTCTCTACTGACTTTACTTACTCTCCTCTCACGAGGGGATTCACAACTGCATACGTTGTCCTTTTCCCCAAAAAAGGTGATCTCCTTGACTTGGTTAACTCGCGCCCAATTTCCCTACTGAATCTCGACTAAAACTTTATACCAAGCTTCTTTCACAGCGACTAAATCCCATCCTCACTCACATCCTCTCCCCTAACCAGACTTACACAGTTCCTGGCCGTTCCCTATCTCACAACATCCATCTCCTAACTGATCTAATTCACCTTGCGCGCTCCCGCTCTGAACCGCTCGCCCTCCTCTCTTTAGACCAACAGTCCGCCTTTGATAATATCTCCCACACTTATCTCTCTGCCACACTTCTTCGATTTGGATTTCCGCCGCCGTTTATTTCTCTCCTCACCTCCCTCTACCAGAACGCCAGTTTCCAAGTCAAGTTGCCTACCTTTCTTACAGCACCAATCCTCTTCCGCCGTGGAGTGAGGTAAGGCTGCCCACTCTCCGGTTAACTTTTCGCCATAGCCTTAGAACCTTTTCTCCGCTTTGTTCAACGCTCCTTTCAAGCCACCCTACCGCCACTCATCGCCCGCACGAGACACCATGTCACTCCTTCCATGGCGTATGCAGACGACGTTACCGTCTGTATAGCCTGGATTCACAGTTCTCTCTGTTCCAAAGTCTTTTCGCCGATTACGCCTCCTGCTCCGGAGATGCGATTAATACAACCAAACGCACAGGCCTGTGGGGCATCTCATGGGTTGACCGCTTGGATTCCACATGGGGAGCGCACTAGTCTTCAGCCTCTCAACGTTTTCTTGGCATACATCTTGGCGTACATCTTCCCGTCCCAGGTGAAGCCTCCAGCACAACGTGGAATACCATCCAGCTACGTCTTCATCGGTCAACTGCGTTTTGGCGAAAAGCGCAGTTCTGTACTTCATATTTTCAACGTGCACGTCTTGCGCAAACCTATCTTCTCTCCATGTGCACACATTCCTGGCTTGCTACTAAATTCCCACTTCTTCGACTCAATGATATCACTCGCTGCTGCACCTCAGTTATCTGGACCGGACACCACTGGCTCAGTGCCCCCAAGCTCAGCCTTCCTCCTGATTAAAGTGGCATTGGCGTAATTGATACACGACTGTATTATCAAGCTCTCCAGATTACATCGTTCCTCCGTCTTCATACTTCACCTGTTGCCAACGCCGTTACCGCGAGGAATGTCATCACCTCTTCGAACAACACTAATTTCACTTTCACTTCCTTCATTCTAATGGACCTCAGAACTACCACTCACTCTCGCCTTCCTCCTGCCTTACGGGCGACTCATACTATTCTCCGCTCTCTCCCGCTCACTCCATCCCCACCCGATTCCACCACTGAACTCCTTGCCGAACCCCTGTTCTTCTCCTCTCTTCTTCACCCCCTCATCTTTCATGCTTCGTTTATCCTTCTTGGTTCCGAGTTGGAGTTGTAACCGTCAAAGACCTTGTAACCTCAGATCTGTCCTGGCGACGCTACGCCACCCCCCCCCTTACTGTTCTTCTTTCACCCTCCTCTCGCTCTGTCTATGACTCCCTACTCTCTACCATCATTGCTAAGTTCCCTCATCTCGCAACCTGCAACGGCCTAACCTTTGTTCCTTCCGCCTCCCTTCCCCTTCCTTTCTTTATTTCAGTCGGCAGATCAACACTTCCATTCTCCTCTCTTTCAACTTCAGTTCTCTATCGGTTACCTTTTAAATCCCACTCTCTTTCTCCTCTTCACATCCCTGATGTCTCCCAATCCTCTCTCACCGCTGTCTGGTCTGCCACCCTTTCTCCTCTTTCGCTCCTCTTGAAATAAACTCTCACTGGCTTTTTCTCCACCGCCGTCTTCCCGTTCCATCCATTCTTCACCGCATGACCATTCTGACTCTCCTCTTTGTCTCTTCTGTGCTCAAGAAGCTGATGTTTCTCACGTTTATCTACATTGTGTCATCCTCCTTCCACTACTCCATCTTGCATTTTCCATTGCTCAACGTTCAGCCACAACTGAACTTCCTTTCGATACCTATAAGACACTCCTCCAGCAGGTCTCTCCGCCAGTCAGGCTTCCACCCATCTGCTCATATATTTTCATCCTGGTGAAACAAGTCATCTACGTATTTCATCAGCGCTGCCGAGATATCTCATCTCCTTATACCATCCATGAAGCTTCTGTGGAACTACTGTGCCACTTTCGGGAGCGTCTCTTCTCAAGACTTTGTCTAGAGAACCTTGTGACCATTGCCCAACAAAGAGAACAACATTTCCGTTCCACCTGGTCTCCGGCCGCTTCCTGGTTGGCCGGCATGCCAGCGACGTTGCAACTGACTGTCGGTAATTTATAACCTCGTTGCTCCTAGCTCTGTTGAACTTCAGTTCAACGTGCATGCTCACCACTGGTTTTCGGAATCAAACTTCAACATAAAGCTTATATCTTCAAACAAATGTGAATATAATATGCACCATACTGTACAAATGTATATAGTCTTACTTGTTTTCTCTTTGATTATCATTTTTTCTACCAGTACTAAGACATCGTAATTCCGTTTGCCTTAGGTTTCACATTGTCTACTTTGTCATCTACAGTTCTCCTTTTGCACAGTGCTTCATTATAATATTCTCATTCTGTTATTTGTCAGCACTATAATATACTTATGCTTCGAGACGAAATATTTCGACAATCTCTCTTATTGTTCTTGTGCAAAATGCCTGTACCTCTTACCACGAGGCTCCTTTGTGAATCAATACATCGTGATGTATATGATGTATATAGAATTTTAGAGTTTGTATATTTTACCGTACAATATATGTATGAGGACGCCCATATTCGCCTCCTGAACCCAAGCTTGTTAATAAAATTGTGTTGAACTGAAGAAGCGTACATGCTCCAGCTTTGTCCGTCCTTCTGTCCGCACAATAACTCACGTGAAAATGGTTCGATTTCGACGAAATTTTAGTATGTGGTAGGGGACCTCCAGGGGACAAACCCTATTGAAAATGGGTGCAATAGGGTCAAAAGTCAGGACATAGGAGCTGGATCCATTCCATTGCCTTAAGCGTCATAACTTGCGTAAAAATGGTTCGATTGCGATGAAATTTTAGTATGTGGTAGGAAGCCAATGGGAACGAACCCTATTGAAAATGGGCGAAATGGGGTCAAAGGTCAGCGCACTGGAGTGGGATCCATTTCATTGGCCTTGTGCATCATAACGTACCTAAAATGCTTGGATTGCGACAAAACTTTATCATGTTATTTTGGAGGTATAGTGACCGGCTCTGTTGAATAACATCGAAATGGGGTCAAAGGTCAGGACACAGGAACGAGATTTATTCCACAGCCATTATCCTTATAACTTGAGTAATAATTTTTGGTATGTTGCAAAGCGTATCATAGTCAATTCATTGCATGATTTTACTAACTTGTTTTAAAATGAGGTGAAGCCGAAAATCTCATGATGACAAGTGTGGATTATATGCAGGTTGAAGTGTAAACTAAATATTCATTTTCTGCAAACAAGAAACGACAGAACTGACCATGTGAGGTCTTCCACTGGGGCGCACATGTCAAACTCATTTTATGCTTAAATGCTCGGTTTAAATTATGTAAATCCATTAGTTTGGAATGTGAACCATATTTTCGACATCTCTAATTGATAGGTGTCAGTCTTCCGTCTAATAACACCGATCGCGTAAATGTTTACCTCTGCGACACTCGTTGGAGGTCTTCCTTCATGTGCGAATAAATCCGCGGACTCACGACCATCCACACATTCTTTATGGCACCCGTAAATTGTTGATTTCTTAAGACAGTAATCTGAATAAGTCTCTTGCATAAGATTTAAGGTCTCTCCGACAGACTTCTTAAGTCGACAGCGAAATTCAATGGAGCACTTTTGTACCTCTTTCACATCGATTTTGTTGAAATATCAGAGTGCGAAAACACTTGCTAGGATTTCTGGAAGCAACGGTGTATTAAACTACGCACTATCATAGACGCATGCGTAAGAAACAGGTGTGACCGCCTGCTATGGCTACTACAACGACTATCTTTTTTTCGAAACTCGTGTCAAGCTTGAACGCAGTATTGCACATTTTTAAAAAAAATACGTTCTCAGTTCTTTTGGGACAAGTTATATATGTATGTCTTGTATAAGGTAATTTCAAAATGATTGCCCTGATTGGAAATGACAATACGGGGTTTATGAACATAGATACAGAGATCACATTATTGCACGTTAAAGATGGAAGTTTAGAATTTTTCTTCCATACTTTACAAATGTTCTATGTGACTTCTCTGGGTCACGCGGACAACATCTAAACGGTAACCCATTCCACGCCATACATTATGAAGCATGTCCGTTGTCACTAATGTCAGGGCAAGCTGAATGCGCATCTTTAGTTCTTGCAGTGTTCCTGTCAAAGGTGACACATACATATGGTCTTTGACATACCCCCACAAAAACATGTCACAAGGAGTAAGGTCCGAAAGCCTGGGGGCCACTTCCAGAAAACCCTGTCGTCCTGTCCACAAGGATCAATTCAACGGTTCGAAAAAAAAAAGGCTCACTGGCAGCTCACTTTCCTACGTCACCATAGCAACACAGCAGAAGGTTCCAATGAAATTCTAAACTTCCTTCTTTCTTATGCAGGGACATCAGCTATTTTTTTTATCTTAACAAACACGTTATTATCATTTGTAATCGGGATAGTCCTTTCGAACTACCCTGTATTATAAATTAGCGTAAACTATAGGTAGGAGTCTCCTCCCTTTTCTCTCTAACAATTTCAGATTTTGTTTATACTTTTTTTTACATTTATACGTTTTTTAAAGCCATCCCCTCGAAAAACGTGTAATCTGGCAGTCAGTTTGATTTACCCTGTATTATAAATTAGCGTAAACTAAAATTCGTAATTTCCTTCCTTTCCTCTTTAACAATTTCAGATTTCATTTATGCGTTTTTTTAATTTATACGTTTTTAAGGCCATTGCCTCGAAAAACGTATAACCTAGGGGCCACTGTATCTACTTTATTAATTCTAAACTGACTTACAATTGGAATTCTGAAAGCTGAACAGAATTGTCAAAACGTATATCGTCCTTTAGATATTAAGATACAAAATTATCAACTATGAGTTGTAATCAACTCCGGAACAACACGTTGTTTCATATCGAGTCAATTTTCCGGAGGATTTACTGAAATACTGCGATCTATATTTTCCCTCACTCGGTTTCAGAATATTTGAAGTTTGAAATATGTCGCCATTCCGGTAGCTATGCTGATTCCCTAAGTGGAAAGTTTGGTTTGAAAGAAATAAAGTCCACCATTTCGTCTTATTTAACGCCTAGCATGAAGATTTAATGGTAATGCATAACTCGTCGTAATTAGAGAGGAGAACTCGGATGTAATAACGGGCTTTCCCCATTAATTATTTACCAGTTTAGATATGCGCGACAGCTTACATGTTACCCAGCATTTCAAAGCGTGCAGAGAAATGCCACAGATTAAATTCTTTCGTGGACCGTTAGGCATTCAATTAGTCCCTTGTCATCTTCGTCACTCTCATTTACAACAGGTAGTATTTCCAACCACTAATGTGTCAACTGGAGATTAAAATGGCATTTCCGCAAGCATTTTTGAGTTACATTATTTACATATCACAGATGATGTGACGCACTGATTGTCTGATCAGTTTTTTTTCCAATATATTCTCATGTATTTAAAGGATTTTTATTATGGCTCGACAATTTTTTGTTCGATCGCGGGATTTAATAAGAGCTTCTGTTCAGTTAAAGAGTTTACATTTACTTTAGTTGATACCCGAATACCAAGCAAATCATTTTCTATTTTGGTGTATATGCTTCTTAATGCTATGTTTCCTTATGGTTTCTGCATATCAGAACTTTCGTATATTTACTCATTGGCTACTTGCACCGCACTAAACATAAATTTATTTAATTCCGGTCAGTAAAAGTAAGTACTTCGAATTTCACAATACATAAATAAATATTTTTTTTTATTTTCCTCATTCAGTGTATTTATTAATAAGCAATATTTAAATCAGGGAGCCTTAGTTTCTCCACGACTGAAATAAGGACATTAAGATTTTATATTTTATGAGATACTTATAAAATCTATCTTTCTTCTATCTCCGTGAGTTTGCTTTTTTACAATGATTTCGTAGATAAGCCAACAAAGCTGAAAATACGTTTTCTAATTAAAACATCTCAGGCAATTTTTCTAATGCCCATTTTTCTTATTTTGTTGCCATTAAAAGGCGGCCTACACCCTGTAAGTTCTGGCTTACAATGCTTTGATATACAGCGGGCAAGAAAGAATTTCCATACATACATTGCTTTGCATAAATAAATGTGGCAGGCAATTGTGACGAAATATTTTTAACCATTGGATTACATCTATCATACCCCCCTTACACACACCTGTTTTTGTTTTTGTTTTACATATAAGAAGAAATACACAGTGCTTCAAAGAATTTTTAAGACTGGGTCTGTAAAATGAAATAGAAACAATAAATTACAATTTGTTTTGGTTTGTTATTCAAAATAAGTCCCTCCGACTTCAATACACTTGTTACAGCGATTTAATAATGATTCGAATGCCTGTTCCAGTTCACTTTGCGGAATTGCCTCCAAAGCGCGCGTCGAAGCTGTTTGTATGGTCGAAATAGCATCACAATAACACCCTTTTAACGTCATGTAAAGTTTTGGGAACAAAGAAAAGTTGCAGGGTGCTAAATCAGGCGAATACGGTGGATGATTCAACACACAGACGTTATTTTTTGCCAAAAATCTACGAACAAGAAGTGAGGTGTGACTGAGTGCATTATCGTGCAACAAACACCAACTGTTTTCATCTCAATATTCTGGACGAGTGCGACGAATTCTGCCCATCAAACACCTCAAAACATTTAAATAAAACTCACCAGCAATTGTTTGTCCACTTGGAGCAAATTCTTTGTGGATAATACCCTTACTATCGAAGAATATAATGAGCAATGTTTTGATTTTCGATGGAAATTTTCTTGTTTTTTTGGCTTGTGGCGAGTTTTTTGACTGCCATTCCGCACTTTGTCGCTTTGTTTTGGAATGAAATTGAAAACACCATGTTTCATCACCAGTAACAATCGATTTTAAGAAGTTTGGATCATTTTCGGCTGCTGAAATGATGTCTCTGCAATGTGCACTTCTCCTTGATTTTTGTTCATTGGTTAACGTGTGAGGAACAAATTTAGCACAGACTTTTGTTTTGCCCAAATCTTCATGCAGGATGGTTCGAATCGTTTCTTTGTTGATGTTTAAAGACTCTTCCATCATTAGTGAAGCACATCGATTGTTTGCCACGAAATCACGCACTTTTTTAATAATCTCAGGTGTCCTAGATGAACTTGGTCTTCCGGTATGCTTATCATCTTCTAGCGTCTCTCTTCCGACCAAGAAACGTTTGTGCCACAGGAAAACATTTGATCTACTTAAACAAAACTCACCGTAAACTTGTTTCATCATTTGGTACGTTTCCGAGGCACTGTTACCAAGTTTTGCGTTAAATTTAATAACAGCCCTTTGTTAAATCTTAATAATTCAACATGAAATAAATTTTACTTCTTTAATGAACGCCCGTTTCGTTTGAGTTACTTTAACAATTGCGCAGTACTTTTGGCAGAAAGCAAGCAGATGGTCACGGTTTATAACGCATTCGCGATTGCACTGGTGGCGCCACCGTAGGCTGAAATCGAGCGCCAGTCTTAAAAATTCTTTGACACACTGTGTATGTATATATAGCAAAGGAAAATCCTAATTTTTCATACTAAAAAGTATCTGCATACATAACAACACTCTGTTTTAGAGCAGTTAAGCATTACAGTATAAAAACTGACAACAAATGCAAGTCGGGCACTGTTTAAAAGACACGTTCGTTACAAGATCTTTAGGGCAGCAATTTAGTTAGCTTTAGCTGACATGGCCCCGAAAATGTGTGAATTTTCCATTGCAATGCGAGAGAGGATTATAGCCCTTCATGACTGTGGTTTAAACTATCGCGAAATTGGTAAGAAGCTAAAGACGAAATTTTCTAGTGTTGGCTACGTAATAAAAAAAGAACTAGTTAGTAAAATCATGCAATGCACTGATTATGATACTCTTTCCAACATACCAGAAATTATTTCTCAAGTTATGAGGGAAATGGCTGTGTCCTGACCGTTGACCCCATTTCGATAATATTAAACAGAACCGGTTCAGTACATCTCCGATACAACATGATGAAGTTTTGTCGCAATTTAAGCATTTTACGTAAGTTATGACGCATAAGGGTGATGGAATGGATCCCCTCTTGTGCCCTGGCCTTTGACCCCATTTTTCACATTTTCAATAGGGTACCTTCCCAGGTTGTCCCTTACCACATACTAAAATTTCATTGAACCATTTTTACGCGAGTTATCGTGCGAACAGACAGACAGACCGACGGAAAAAGCTGGAGCATATACGCTTCTTCAACCTACGGTTGGAAAGCGTAAAAATGAGGATGATAATACAGAAAATAAATTGCGAACTGGGCGGCTGAAGAAGCGAAATGCAAAGATGCGGAGTGGCATCATAAGGAAAGTATTGAAAAACTCCTCCGTAAGTGCTCCAGAAATGGCTATCAATATCGCTTCAACATCGGGGACCACAATAAGTTGTCAAACTATCAGCAGTATTCTTCACAATTCCCATATACAAGGCAGGGCACCCAGAAAAAAAAGCCTTTTATTAGTAAAACAAACAGTCAGAAAAGACTTGAGTTTGCCAAAGCTTATGTCAGCAAACCAGCAGAGTTTTGTCAAAATGTGATACATTCCGATGAAAGCAAGTTTAATATTTTCAGTATGGATGGAAAGAAATATGTGTCGCAAAAGCCAAACACTTCTCTTGAAACAAAAAATTTAGGACCAACTGTAAGACATGGCGGTGGTCATGTAGTAATTTGGGGATGCATGGCTTTTAATGGAGTTGGCACTATACGGTCTTTACTGAAGGCAAATGAATGGTAGACAATATATTGGTATATTACAAGGTAATTCATTGGCTAGTGCATCGAAATTGGGAATTGCAGATTGATTTTATTTTCAACAGGACAACGATTCTATACATGCAGCTAACAAAACAAGATCGTAGTTTCTTTATAAAGTGTAAAGCAACCTAAAACTCCCCCACAGTCGCCAGACCTCAACGCTATTGAGCATATGCGGCATTTGGTGGATTTTTAAATTAGCAAAAGGAAAAATTCCAACAAAACATAACTTTGGCCAGCAGTCAGCGAAGTATGTCTGAAAATCTGTGTAGAAACAACTAGCAAATTAGTAGAATCTATGCCCAGGCGATTACAAACTGTAATCGAAGCAAAAGGCATTCATATTAAGTACTAGTAACGTTTTTTAATTTAGAAAGTTTCTTGTTTTTGTTTATTTTTACTAATGAGCAAATACTTTTTGGCATGAAAAAACTAAGATTTACATTCGTTATACATATATTTCTTCTGTTTAATAAAGAAAAACCACCTGCCCGCGCGCGTGTGTGTTTGTGTAGGTTTACTGTAAAAGTAATCCACTGGTTAATAATATTTCTTTATAATTGCTTTCCACTTTTATTTATACAAAGTAATACATGTGTTCACACACTTTTTTTGCCTACTGTATATAAAAACATAAAAAAAGAAAATAGAAATCTCAGCTTGACAAAATCTTTTCATACATTTTTCTTTCACTTCCCATTTCTTTTCTTTGATTGAGTAACATTTTAGTTTATAACACAGGTGGCGTGATTTACATATGCCGGCTGATAAGTAATGCTCATGCGCACAGCGTGATCTAATAGCCACAACCTTCATGCACAACGTTGGTCAGTTACACCCCTTTCCTTACAAAGGTTGTGAATCAGTGCATTTTAACATGGCGTCGTGTGATAAGGTACGTCAGCGAATTTCGAACAACCCGCAGGAATTGAAGTTTTAAATGCTGAAAACGTAAAGCCAACTTAAATCCATCGCCTTTTAAAGGCCTTGTATGGTGAAAACACTGCTGATAGAAGTGCAGTAAATCGTTGGGCCATTACATTTTATCAATGTAGACCGGGGTATGCCAATCTTGCCGACGAACCTCACAGTGGACGACCAGGTTCGATGACTGATGAAAATTGCCGAAAAGCCTACTGACAAACTGACGAATCTCGCAGTGGAAGACAAGTTTCGACGAACCACAATGGGCACGACCCTCGGTTACCGACGAACTTTGCAGTGGAAGACCAGTTTCGGTGACTGATGAAAATTGCCGAAAAGCCTACCGACGAACTGAAGGACCTCGCAGTGGGAGACCAGTTTCTACGAACCCCGATTACCGACGAACCCCTCAGTGGAAAACCAGTTTCGACGAACCATGGTGGGCACGAAACTCGATTACCGACGAACCTCGCGGTAGAAGACCAGTTTCGCCGACAGGTGAAAATTGCCGAGAAGCCTACCTACCAACCGACGAACCTTGCAGTAGAAAACCAATTTCGACGAACCTCCATTACCGACGAACCTCCATTACCGACGAACCTCCATTACCGACGAACCTCCATTACCGACGAACCTCTATTACCGACGAACCTTGCAGTGGAAGACCAGTTTCGGTGTACCTCGATTTCCGACAAACCCCGCAGTGGAAGACCAGTTTCCGTGACATGAAAATTGCCGAAAAGCCTACCGACGAACTGACGGACCTTGCAGTGGGAGACCAGTTTCTACAAAGCCCGATTACCGACGAACCCCTCAGTGGAAGATCAGTTTCGACGAACCATGGTGGGCACAAAACTCGATTACCGACGAACCTCGCGGTAGAAGACCAGTTTTGCCGACAGGTGAAAATTGCCGAAAAGCCTACCTACCAACCGACGAACCTTGCAGTGGAAAACCAATTTCGACGAACCTCCATTACCGACGAACCTTGCAGTGGAAGACCAGTTTCGGTGTACCTCGATTACCGACAAACCTCGCAGTGGAAGACCAGTTTCAGTGACATGAAAATTGCCGAAAAGCCTACCGACGAACCTCGCAGCAGAAGACCATTTTCGACGAACCTCGATTACCAACGGACGTCGCAGTGGAAGACCAATTTCGACGAAACCCGATTAGCGACGAAACTCGCAGTTGAAGAACAGTTTCGGCGACAGGTGAAAATTGCCGAAAAGTCTACCGACCAACCGACGAACCTTGCAGTGGAAAACCAATTTCGACGAACCTCCATTACCGACGAACCTTGCAGTGGAAGACCAGTTTCGGTGTACCTCGATTACCGACGAACCTCGCAGTAGAAAACCATTTTCGACGAACCTCGATTACCAACGGACGTCGCAGTGGAAGACCAATTTCGACGAAACCCGATTAGCGACGAAACTCGCAGTTGAAGAACAGTTTCGGCGACAGGTGAAAATTGCCGAAAAGTCTACCGACCAACCGACGAACCTTGCAGTGGAAAACCAATTTCGACGAACCTCCATTACCGACGAACCTTGCAGTGGAAGACCAGTTTCGGTGTACCTCGATTACCGACGAACCTCGCAGTAGAAGACCATTTTCGACGAACCTCGATTACCAACGGACGTCGCAGTGGAAGACCAATTTCGACGAAACCCGATTAGCGACGAAACTCGCAGTTGAAGAACAGTTTCGACGAACCATGGTGGGCACGTACCTCGATTACCGACGAACCTCGCTGTAGAAGACCAGTTTCGGCGACAGGTGAAAATTACTGAAAAGCCTACCGACCAACCGACGAACCTCGCAGTGGAAAACCAATTTCGACAAACCTTGCAGTGGAAGATCAGTTTCGGTGTACCTCGATTACCGACGAATCTCGCAGAGGAAGACCATTTTCGATTACTGATGAAAATTGCCGAAAAGCCTACCGACGAACCTCGCAGTAGAAGACCATTTTCGACGAACGTCGCAGTGGAAGACAAATTACGACGAAACCCGATTACCGACGGTACTCGCAGTGGAAGACCAGTGTCGACGAACCTCGATGGTCACGAACCCCAATTACCGCCAAACTCAAAGGGCACAAACCTCGCAGTGAAATGCCAGTCTCGGTGTACTTCGATTACATACGAACCTAGCAGTGGAAAACCAGTTTTGTTGTACCTCGATCACCAACGATACGCGCAGTGGAAGACCAGTTTCGTCGACTGATGAAAAGTACCGAAAAGCCTACCATCGAACCTAGCAGTGTCAGACCAATATCGGTGACTGATGAAAATTACCAAAACCTACCAACGAACCGACGAACTCCGCAGTGGAAAACCAATATCGGTGACTGATGAACATTACCAAAACCTACATACGAACCGACGAACTCCGTAGTGAAAGACCAGTTTCAACGAACCTCGATGGGCACAAACCTCGATTACCGACGAACCTCGCAGTGGAAGACTTGTTTCGGTGACAAATAGAAATTACCCAAAAGCATTTGATGAATTCATTCAAAATAACCTCCGTATCACCCAAAAGCCTATCGCAGCTTGGCCTGGAATACTCACCAAAAAAGAGTGAGGAATATCACTGCTTCACTTGGCTACACAAAAATCTGTTCTCAATAGGTGCCACGCATATTGGCGCCAGAAAACATATAGAAGCATCTTGAGTGTTGTGAGAAACATTTCAAGCATTATCACGAAGAGGGCGGTCAATTTCTGTTGAATATATTTACAGGGGATGAATCAGGGATCCTTCACTTTGACCCTGAAGAAAATCGACAGAGCATGGAATACCGACATGCCTCCTTTCCTCATCCCTAAACGTTCAATTTCTGTTGAATATTGTTACTAGGGATGAGTCATGGATCCTTCACTTTGATACTGAAGAAAAACCACAAAGCATGGAATGCCGACGTGCTTCCCTTCCTCATCCCTAAATATTCAATTTCTGTTGAATATTGTTACTGGGGATGAGTCATGGATCCTTCACTTTGACCCTGAGGAAAAACGACTGAGCATAGAATACCGACATGCTTCCCTTCCTCATACTTAAAAATTCAATTTCTGTTGAATATTGTTACTGGGGATAAGTCAAGGATCGTTCACTTTGACCATGAAGAAAAACAAAGGAGCATGGAATACCGACATGCTTCCCTTCTTCATCCCTAAAAATTCCATTTCTGTTGAATATTGTTACTGGGGATGAGTCATGTATCCTTCACTTTGACACTGAAGAAAAACGACAGAGTATGAAATACCCACATGCTTCCCTTCCTCATACTTAAAAAATCAATCTTTGTTGAATATTGTTAAAGGTGATGAGTCAGGGATCCTTCACTTTAACCCTGAAGAAAAACGACAGAGCATGGAATACCGACATGCTTCCCTTCCTCATGCTTATAAATTCGAAACAATGACGTCTGCTAGCAAGGTTCTTTTGATTCTTTAGGGACTCGCACAAAGTTTACCTAACGGAATGTTTGGAAGCTAGTAATACTGGAAATTCAGCACGTTACATTGAAAGAATAAAGAACCTTTGCAGGACGTTATATTGAAAGAATAAAGAACCTTTGCAGGACGTTACATTGAAAGAATAAAGAACCTTTGCAGGACGTAACATTGAAAGAATAAAGAAGGTTTGCAGGACGTCACATTGAAAGAATAAAGAACCTTTGCAGGACGTCACATTGAAAGAATAAAGAACCTTTGCAGGACGTTACAATGAAAGAATAAAGAACCTTTGCAGGACGTTACATTGAAATAATAAAGGACTTTTGCAGGACGTTACATTGAAAGAATAAAGAACCTTTGCAGGACGTTACATTGAAAGAATAAAGGACTTTTGCAGGACGTTACATTGAAAGAATAAAGGACTTTTGCAGGACGTTACATTGAAAGAATAAAGAACCTTTGCAGGACGTTACATTGAAAGAATAAAGAACCATTGCAGGACGTTACATTGAAATAATAAAGAACTTTTGCAGGACGTTAGATTGAAAGAATAAAGGACTTTTGCAGGACGTTACATTGAAAGAATAAAGAACTTTGCAGGACGTTACATTGAAAGAATAAATAACTTTGCAGGACGTTACATTGAAAGAATAAAGAACCTTTGCAGGACGTTACATTGAAAGAACAAAGAACCTTTGCAGGACGTTACATTGAAAGAATAAAGAACCTTTGCAGGACGTTACATTGAAAGAATAAAGAACCTTTTCAGGATGGTGGGTCGAGTTAGGAAATCAACTGTATTTTGTTGCTGTTTGACAACGCAAGACCTATAACGAAGTAAATTTCTCCGTCATTTTTATCCGCGCCAGGATTCGAACCCGGGTCCACTCATTCCGGAATAAGTTGCTCTACCAATTAAGCTACGCGGACATTTTATTCTGATTCCTATATGCCTTTATGTCGTGTGCGTCCTTCTGGCAGGTACGTCACATCTCCTGGTACGTTACATCATCTCCCCCTTATTTTATTTTTATTTTTTTTTTTTCGAAGAGCTGCTCTTATTTTTCCTATCTCGCGGTGTGGAAATAACATCACATCATTGCGAGATTGTGAACGGTCGGGTCATCCGGATAGTTCGGGCGCCATTATAACGAAGTGAATTTCTCCGTCATTTTTATCCGCGCCAGGATTCGAACCCGGGTCCCCTCATTCCGGAATAAGGTGCTCTACCAATTAAGCTACGCGGACATTTTATTCTGATTCCTATCTGCCTTTATGTCGTGGGCGTCCTTCTGGCAGGTACGACACATCTCCTGGTACGTTACAGACCGTACACTCCTCGTGCAACACTTGATGCTTTCCAGAGGCAGAAACTTGAGATTATTTCCTATCCAACCTGCAGCCCGGAATTAACGCCGAGCGATTTTCATTTCCTTCAAAATCTGGAAAGAAATCTGAAGGAGACTCATTTCGCCTCAGATCACGAAGCTAAGCACTCTGTCACATCATGGATCAGACAAAGTAGCCCTGCATCATTCATTGACGGCATACGTAATCTTATCGTACTTTGGGGAAAACGTAATGCACGGGAAGGTGACTGCGTACACAAATAGGTACATCAATTTGTACCTACCATATTGTACTTTCATTTCGGTTCTTGTTTGGGTAAATGCATAATTTCTTTTTCTGGATATTTGACTGAGCGCATTACTTATCAGCCTACCCTCGTAACAACTCTTTATGCGGCCGAAGTACCTGAACCATATAATGCCCAAACATGTGTACATTTTCCAGACAGAAATGTTCATAAATCGACCGCGATTTACAGAAACTATGCAAAAAAGGTTTCTTTGCAACACTCATCGCAGCTGTACGGACGACAAACCTGTCATTCTTGAGAAGATACCTCTTCTAGTCCTATGTTCCCTGCTCCATGACCAAAGGCATGTTGGGGGATAGTTTCTCTGACATGGACATCATGCCACTGGACGTAAACAATTGACTGAAACATCTTCCCTCTCCGTTCGTGGGTTCGTCGCCATTGTTAGAGCCCTTTCAGTTGGTAGTCACCCAGAAAATCTTAGTGTCAATCATTGCAGCAAATTTATATTTTCTTTGAACAAGAATCATAAGGGTTTCTGAGGCGCAGGTTCACTTGTTGCAGACTCTATTTAGAGATTGAATATATTCGTTGGACCTGAATATAGCCTATTTTGCTAACCCCGAGATAATTCGTTCTAGCTGGTTAAAGGGTTATTTCCAGACAGATTTTATCGTTTATAGCAAAAACTGTTTTTGCCAGTGCTGGTTTCGAAGCCACCAAGTTGGAAGAACAGCCGGAAGCCGCTGTTCTTCCGACTAAACTCTACCGAAAGGCTTTGTACTGCTTCATTGTCGATTTCAGTCATGGGTAACCCCGGTGTTATGTCATCTACGTCACGTGACGTAGTACATTACACGGTTACTTTTATTTTTAAGTTAGCGATTGCAGATGTCAGTAACAGAGTTAGAACTGATTTGCTGAATGTTTATTCAGCAAATCAGTTCGTCTATTCGAAACAAATATTGCTGAATGTTTGTTCAGCATACGGTTGCGTCTATTCGAAACAAATTATGTACATATACTTTGTTAACTAATGATGAGTGTCACATGATCAAATTTAATTTGTTAATTAAAGATCAGTGTCAAAATTTAATTTGTTAACTGAAGATGAGTGTCACTTCAGAAGAATTTCGAAAAGAGTCATAAAGAGAAAGAGGTTATCAATAATGGAAACCTTCATTTTCTGTTAAAAAAAAGACTACATACATTTTAAGCGTAACTTATTAAAGACGTAATGCGAAAACTTTGTATCCACGTTTTCGTAAAACAAAGTTATGACGGTTGGAAAACGCTAGAATCCCAAACTGCAAAAAATAAATGACAGGACACTGAAAATGAGAAAGAAACGAACAAATTTTCGTTGTGAATCAGTATACATTGTAATTTCTTACTTCAGATAAAAAGTAGATTTCTTAGAATAACGCAAAAGTTCGTTCCAGTCAGTTAATTTTTACTAAGTAACTAAAATCAGATTTTCTTACTTCCATTTATGTAGGCAAGAAAAAGATGCAAGCACTTTTGTTGGAGGAACTAATTTATTTAAAACTGTAAATTATGAAACCTTGTCAGGAAATTTGTAAACATTTCTTTGAGAGAACGTAATCACCACCTTTACTGCTTTTGTCAGTATTTATATCTGAAATCTAAATAAATTTAGTGGAGATGCATGGTTTCTCCCGGGTTTAACAAAAGATACTTGAATATAATAAAACTAATAATGATAGACTATATTGCACCGAAACATTTAACTCAAATGTACACCGGTAATTTTTTTTTTTTTTTTTTTTTTTTGATTGGAGGTTTAACGACCACCGTGAGCAACTCAATGGGCTATAAGCAGTCGCCAGTCCCTAATTTAGGGTCACTGGTTCCAGGGAAGGGAGAGAGCCAGTGCCGTAAGACAAACACAACATCCATGCCTCACCGAGATTCGAACCCGGACCCCTTTCGGACGAATGATCACAGGCCAACGCCTTAGACCACTGCGCCACCGGGGCGGCATACACCGGTAATGAAAAGTAAAGAATTAAAAGAACGATCAAAGTCTGTACTTGTGCCAACACAGTTGGATTAAACCAGTAGTCTTTATTGATTGAGTGTGAATATGTACACTGAAGAGCAATTGAATTTGAGACAGCTGGCGTTATGCAAATGTGGCGCTGTGAGCGGCCCTGTAAACGGAAGCGACGTGGCGTATGCAGCGATCCGACAATATAAGGAGTGATGCGACGGGAATCAGTAAGAGTCGGAAGCAGTATGGGTAAGACGAAGGATCTCAGCGCATTTGCTCGTGGGCAAATTGTCATGGCCCGACGAATGGGTCACTCCATCTCGGAAGTCGTGAAGGCACTGGGATTTTCACGAGCCACTGTGTCACGGGTGCACCGTGTGTACATCGAATCCGGTAAAACCATCTCTACAAGGGCCAACTGCAGTGGACAACAGCGTGTGGATGAGCGGGGTTATCGTCGGCTAGCTCGCATTATAACAGCGGATAGACGGGACACAGTGCAAGAAATTACTCAACAATTTAACGCTGGTGCACAAAAACGTGTAAGCGGCCAAACCATCCAGAACCATCTCCTCTCTATGGGGTACAGAAGCCATCGTCCCACGAGGGTATCGCTGCTGACCGCATATCACAGGGTGCAAAGATTAGCGTGGGCGCGGGAACATCGCCACTGGACCCTAGACATGTTGAAAAATGTTGTCTGGACTGATGAGTCGAGATTCACGTTGGTACAGGCGGATGGCAGTATACGAGTACTGCGCAAACCACATGAATTGATGGATCCTTCTTACCAGCAGGGTACTCTTCAAGCTGGTGGGGGTGGCATTCTCGTTTGGGGACGGTTTATGTGGACTGAAATGGGACCCATGGTACGTGTGACATCGTCCCTCACAGGTCAACATTACCCTGATATCCCGGACGACGATTTGCTCCCGTTTGTGCGTCTTCAACATCCCATTGGGGACCTCATCCTGCAACAAGATAATGCAGCTCTCGAATTGTATCCGAATGGTTGGATGAAAACTCCACCGACGTGACCTCGCTTCCTTGGCCAGCTAGGTCACCTGACCTCAATCCCATCGAGCACATCTGGGATGCGATCGGGAGAGCTGTTCGAGGCTCTGACCCCAATCCCATCGAGCACATCTGGGATGCCATCGGGAGAGCTGTTCGAGGCTCTGACCCCCTCCATCAAATCTTCGTGAACTGTGGGAGCTTGTTCAGTGATCGTGGATCCGTATGGCTTCCCAAGCCTTCCGGTGTCTTGTCGAGTCCATGCCGAGACGAATCGCCTTCGTCATCAGGGCGAAAGGTGGTGCTACACGTTACTAGACAGGTATCTCTAATTCAATTGCTCTTCAGTGTATAGGAATTAGATAAATAAAAACATCTACATTTTTTATCGTGTTGTGATCAGCGTAATGTACAGTTGATTCAAAGTGCATATAAGTTCATCCTTGAAGAAACTCTGTGTCAACGACGTTTTTTCTTTTATTTGGAACTAAGACGGGGAGATTTTTATTTTTACCCACTCGAGAGCAAAAAAACACGAAATTGTAGGATACGTGCAATAACTTTTAACCATTGAACCTCTGTCTTGTTCGTACTCTAGAATAAACTGTGAGCAGGAAACTGTAGGCGTTTAAGATAAACTGGAAGGTCAGATGGCACGATTGGAATGCGTGGAAAAGAAAGATTGTCTTCCACAATATGCGAGGCAGATGGTAGCTTCGATGACATTCTCCATGCGCTTTTTGGCAATCAGTGGTGTTCCATTGCAAATTATTGATAGATATAGATCATATCAATAAAAAAAAAGAAAGCAAGATGAGGTAGAAGAATGCGCGAATGGAGGAATAAAAACGTTCAGCTTTGAAGAAATGAAATGCAAGAAAATTCATATTTTTATCAGTGGAACTAGTTATAGCTGGTAGTAACATACATACAGTCGCAATCTGAAACGAATACAAACACGATGGCAACTTCACCGGGAAGATACATGCGTTGGATGCCAAACACAGTAAACTACAAGATCAGCTTTTAAATTATAAATTGCTCGTGTTTTGTCGAATTTTAAAAAGTGGTTGAAGAAACGTCGTCATAACCTTCCCGTAGGAAAGATTTTGTCGAGGTTTCACACTTTTTCTACAAGAAGAATTTGCCGAGGTTTCTCCAAGCTTGTCCAAATCTTCCCGCAAGGAAAATTTTTCACTAGGTTTCACTTAGAAATACACTCACGGACAGTAACATTTGCGCACCAAGAAGGACGCATCGTGTGAACTGAAATTTTATGGACGTAATGATACAGATGAATGTTATACATAATGGTAAAAAACAGAGCTGTGGGACAATTACAGAGGGATCTGTGGCAAGCAGTCAGGTCATTTTGAATAGCGCGTAGCATCATCTCGTGCGCTGAAACATGCTGCAATACCGTCCGGCATGGAGGCGAACAGGCGCCTGATGTCCTGCGGCAAAATGGCACTCACGTTTTGGACGGTGTGCTCCAAATCCCGGATAGTGCGGCACGGCGGCAACCTACGTTTCAACTGGCAGGACATGAAATTGTCTGGGCATGATGTAAGCAGTCCTGGGCATCCCGAGCTGTGTCCAGGTGGGTATTATTCTGCCCTTATAGCGTACCTGGAATCCCTGCCAGGAATGGGAGCCCCTGGGGCCGTAGGATCTCATCCACATACCATTGTCCCGTCAATGATCCACGTACCACTACTAGAGCTGATCAGCTATTGTAGACAATGTCTCCCCAGACCATAATGCTTGCAGTGGGGGAGATGTGGTACTCGAGAGCCTCGTTGGGATTGTGGCGTTGTCCCGGGGACCTGCACCACCGGACACGATGATCATCTGTCCCCAAAACGAAGCGGTACTCATCGCCTAACACCACACTTCGCCAGTCTATGGCGTTCCCCGTCGCCCTGGCCTGACACCACTGCACACGGAGCCGGCGACGTTCCGGTGTTAATGAAAGCACACGTAAGGGGCGCTGGGATCGGAGATTCCCTTCCGCGAGGCGTCGGGAAATTGTTCGTGTGCACCCAAGAGCTGCTACAACTGTCTGTATAGTGGGCCTGGTGCCCATGGGATCCGTTCGTGCCTGACGCGCGGTCCGTCAATCCTCTCTCCCGGTGGTCTTCCGGGTCCGCCCGGAGCCGCTCCACCGTGCGGAAGTGCAGTCACGTGTCCAGTGCTCAAAACACAGTCGGTTTGTATCGTCAGAAAGGTCCACGTGGCGGGCTATGCGGCGCGACGACCACCCTGCGGTTTTCATCTCGATTACCCTGCCGCTCTCAGAGTCCGTAAATTGCATAAATCGACGTCTCTGGTGTCTACCAGGCATTCTTGTCACTCTGCACCTTTGCTTGCGTCGGCTGGTGCTTTTCGCTTTCATGGGGCATCGACTGCACGCCGGTTTATAAGGCTGCCTGTTTGTGCTTGCAGCGCAACCACAGGGTTTGCGGTCATGCGCACTCACACCATACGTGGATCATTTGCATACCAGTATGCACTCTAGCCATTTTTAAAGTTTCGCGGTTGTAGCATGTTTTCTTCTAGGTGCGCAAATTTCATTGTCCGTGAGTGTATTTGTACTGCGTAGTAACCCAAAGAAAGTCGTGGTCTGAAACGTAAACAAACCCGCCAGCAACTGCGGCGGAAGAATATATGTACCACTTCGAAAGTCTAACGGAAGAAAATCAAATTTCAAATTGTAAACCGCGCGCACTATGACAAATTCGAAACCGGTTCAATAAACCCCGTTTGAATCTTCCGGTAGAAATAACTTGGAACTATTTGTAGTGCACGGTAACACACTGAGAGACGTGATATACAACGTAAATAAATCCATTGGGAACTGCAGCGAAAGTGCCTACTTAACACTTCAGCAGTGCATCCTGAAATATTTAGTGCCCATTAATACTGTCGCTTAGTATTCTACTGCACAGGTCGCTACACCAATAAAAAAGGAATTTTTGTAATAGCTTCTATAACGTTTGGAGTGAGCGTTCGCCGGTTCATCTCGTGTAATCAAATTAAACCACCGAAATGTCACGTTTAGATATCAAAGCGTTTGCCTCGGTATTGGTCAGACGATTGTGATCAAAACATCACATTATGTTAAGGATAGGACCGCCGCCCCGTTTATCGAATTTTTTGCTCAGTGTCATTACTTTGAATCGATGATTTTGAACATTAGACACTTTCACTGATATGTGATGTTCTCAGATCATCAGACATGCATACATTAGCCTCAAGTATATTTTTTCTACCTATTAGTTTATATGTCGTTCTTTTGCAAAATCAAACTCATCAGAACACATGAATTGCAGTGCTCAATACGAAAACTGTGGTAATTCAAAATGTTGATATTTTGTAATTTTTACAACGAAAACGTTCTTTAAATGACTACTGGAACTGATGAACCTACAGAGGTGAAAGCATGTGTCAAGACGACAAATCTGCAGCGAGACATTCTGTCCGTGTAGCTCAGTTGGGAGAACGACTTACTCCGGAGTGAGGGGACACCGTTTCGATGTGCGTCGCGGACAAACTTCTGTTTTCACGACCTACAGGGCCCTAAACATACGACCACTTTTTTATCCGCTTATATTAAAAATGTGTTTGCCGTATTACATTATGCACGCATGTCTTAAAAAATATCGCAGAAAAAAATTCACCATTTTTCCGTGATGCACTCTCTCAGCCGAGGAAAGCTCAGATCTAGATCCTCATACATTATTAGTATGATTAGGTACAAAAATAACACAAATGTAAATGCTATATCGATTATTTAGTAAATCAGTAAATTATTCTAAAGGCTTCTTCGAAGGTAAGGCTATGATAAATTACCGTGTGCTAAACATTTGGTAAATTTCAGAACCAACAGTTTTTTACTGACACTTCAATGGCTTCTTCAAATACAGAAAATGAAAAAAAGTATTTCATGTAAAATTACCATGAAAAGTTACACCAGCAGCAGTTTTAGTTGTTAACCTGGCACTTCCGAATGCACAGCACTATATTTCAAAAGACGTATAAGTTCTTGAAAGTAAAAGGTATCTACCGTAGTACCACGATGGTGAAAAGGCACTCATTAATGTCTCACTGTGCGTTTCACTGATGTTTCAGCGTCGTCTGCTGAAACATCTTCAGGTTTGCGACACCACGCTTATCCAATCAGAGCGTTCTTTTACTTCAAGTACTATCATGAAAGAAATACGGGATTACGCCATATAATACAAATTTTGAAGATGACAATCCGATTTTTGGCGTAAATGTGACAAGGATGGTAAGTCAGATAATATTTGAAAACTTGAAAATTTTCATCGTCCTGGAGCGGGACTCGAACCCGCGTCTCCCAGAAAACGCCTAGGTATGCTAACCACTACACCACCCAGAACGACCAAGTTTCAAGTTTCCGATCAATTTGAATTTAACCATCACAGGATTCGCTAGTCGAAGCAACCGGCATTCATGTTTAGCGAATCTGGAGGTTAATAATCCTATCCCGTGATTGCCCGGAGAAGCAGATAAATCATGAAAGAAATACGGGATTACGCAATATAATACAAATTTTGAAGATGACAATCCGATTTTTGGCGTAAATGTGACAAGGATGGTAAGTCAGATAATATTTGAAAACTTGAAAATTTTCATCGTCCTGGAGCGGGACTCGAACCCGCGTCTCCCAGAAAAACGCCTAGGTATGCTAACCACTACACCACCCAGAACGACCAAGTTTCAAGTTTCCGATCAATTTGAATTTAACCATCACAGGATTCGCTAGTCGAAGCAACCGGCATTCATGTTTAGCGAATCTGGAAGTTAATAATCCTATCCCGTGATTGCCCGGAGAAGCAGATAAATCATGAAAGAAATGCGGGATTACGCCATATAATACAAATTTTGAAGATGACAATCCGATTTTTGGCGTAAATGTGACAAGGATGGTAAGTCAGATAATATTTGAAAACTTGAAAATTTTCATCGTCCTGGAGCGGGACTCGAACCCGCGTCTCCCAGAAAACGCCTAGGTATGCTAACCACTACACCACTAGTACTATGTTGTTGCGTTTGTTCAAGGTGTCATCAACGTGGTATAAGTATTGTTGTTCAATTGTCTGATATAATGAAAGGAATTATTGTTGAGTGCGCGTATGGTACAGAAATCCACAAAATAACGTTTTATGTTTTTTCAAAAATCGTTAAATGCTTTAAAACTTAAATTAATTAATTAAAACTCATTAAATTGGAATTTCAAATATGTGGCACATCCCATTAGGTCATCTATTTTGTTTAGACGCCTACAGTTTCCTGTTCTCAGTTTTGCAATGAGTATCAACAAGAAACAGATTAAATTGGTAAACGTTGTTGGTCTCATCCCGAATATTCATGCTTTTCGTCTGGCAGCTCTATGCTGATTGTTCTCGAGTTGGTAAAAATAAAAACCTCTTCCTCTTGGCTTGAAATAAATGAAAACCCAATGTCGTTGGTACAAAGGCTCTTCAAGGATAGACTTACTTGCACTTCGAAATAATTCTGCATTAAGCTGACCACAACACGATAGACAAATATAGATGTTTCACATACAAATTTTATATACTTTATGTGCAGTAATTAAAGACTAGTGGTTCAAGGCGGTGCGAATAAATATAAGACATGATAATGCGCTATATCAGCTGTGCCCCAGGGATGTGGGGGGGGGGGGGGGGGGTAGTGGTGTAAGCACTTGCTTCCAACCTTTTTGTTTGAGTCAGCCCTGATGGAAGTCCCAGATGAAGCATAGCTGAAGTGTGTTTTACGCAGTACAGGTATTCTACGTTCCCTGGAAAAGTAGCCCGAATATAGGAACGGTCGACTTCTTATAGTTCTTATAGTAGCTCATAGTGGCGGTTAAACACTGAAACAAAAAACAAAAAGTGGATTGGAAAGTTGGGACACAAATTATTCACGGTAGAATGGAATTCTTTTTTTTTTTTTTGATTGGAGGTTTAACGACAACCGTGAGGAACTCAATGGGCTATAAGCAGTCCCTCATCCCTAATTTAGGGTCACTGGTTTCAGGGAAGGGTGAGAGCCAGCGCCGTAAGACAACACAACATCTATGTCTCAAAGGGATTCGAAGCCGGACCGATCTCGGACGAATGATCAGAAGCAGTCGCTTAGACCACTTCGCGAATGGAATTCCGAACTAATTTACATTGTTTTATTAGGTGATAGCAAAAGTGGACCCGCCCCGTTGATGCAGTGGTCTAAGCGCTGGCTTATAACCATTCGTCTGTGAAGGGTCCGGGTTCAAATCCCGGTAAGGCATGGAAGCTCTGTTTATTTTATGACAGTGGTTCTGTCCTTTCGTATGGACCACTGACCCTAAATTATAAGTACAGGCAACTGCTCATAGCCCGTCGAGTAGCTCACGGTGATCGTTAAACCTTCAATCAAACAACAATTACAAAACATAATAATTCCAATGCAGTTCTATAAAATCTGGTTGACAAAGCACTTTAGTAATACTTTATATCTGAAGATAACAGAATTTAAATCAAATCGCATGTGAGAGGTCCATATATGAAAAGCACGTGACGAACCTTCTAAAAATGCAAATATGTATTTGTGGAAATCAGGATCCCAGTAAAATGAAAAATGTTTGAAATAAAACTAGAACAAAAGGAATATGAAATTTGATCAGTAAGGCAACGTTCATCATAGAGTCAGCTATAGATGGTAAAAATAACGTGACAAGCATAAAAGTCTCAAACAGGAGGGTCGATGACAAATTATGTACATTTAAGCTGTAAAGCGTCCCAGTACCTGATTCCGGGAAGAATAACCACTTAAAAATGAATCTTGTAAGGAAAGAGCACGCAGAATTCTGAAACAAATCATTTGATTTTGCCTTCAACAATCATCTGGGGATTCTATCAAACTGAAGCAGTGGAAATTTCTGGGTAAAGTAAATAAGAAAGGTTACGCGTACTTCGCTTGTCGCCATGAAGGAATCTTTATAATGCAAAATATACAGTGGGATTGATATGGATCGTCCATCAAAAGACAACGCCAAGACATAAAAACTCACGTTACCAACAAGATTTGATAATACAACTATGTAAAAAAAGATCCTGTTTGAGAGAAACTGAATACCGATTGGACATCCAAAAAACAAAAGAACCTCCTGCATCTCAACGCATAGCAATCTTCAGTGAGTAAATAACTTCGGGAGAACGAAGTATTTATGTTCAGTAAACACGAACTTTGCAGCTTCTTTCTTACGTAAAGTGGCACCACCGATGAAGTATTGAAAGATACCTAAATATAACACAAGTTAATGCACTTTGCAGACAGCAAGAAAGAGGATAGAAAAAAGATGAACTGGAAATGTATAGAAATGGTTGAAATCAGAGGTGAGTGAAATTCAACGAATTAATGAAACGCAGAAGGAATAACTTTTTTGGGGGAAGCTTTAACGACCACAGTGTGAAGGTTTAAAGACCACGATAGGCTATAAGCAGCCTCCCGTCCATAATTCAGGGTCACTGATTCCAGGGAAGGAAAAGAGCCAGTGCCGTAAGACAAACAGAACATCCATGCCTCACCGGGATTCGAACCCGGACCTTTCTCGGACGAATGGTCAGGAGCCAGCGCTTAAACCACTGCGCCACCGGGGCGGCGAAGTAATATCTTGTCTGCTTTCAGCGGAGAAAGTTCGATAATTCTGGTTAATACATAAGGCTGTAAAGCGTCCCAGTACCTGATTCCGGCGAAAGGATATGGGATACGGGTGGAACCTATCTCATCAGCTAATCCAGCTAGGCCCAGATTAGGCGATATTTGACCACCGGGGAGACTATCTTGTGTTTCAATTCTAGAAATAACAGAAGCAAGGAAAGACGAAATATTGTAACGAAATTCAGCATTTATAAAAGTATCGATCCAAACATCTTTGTTTAAGCTATTCTCAAAGAACGAGGTAATACTAGCTGATGACTTTACCTGCATCTTCTAAGTGTAGACTTCGCAGGGAAATGTGTAACTCTCTCAATAGTTTGGAATTATGGTTCCTGACGGCGCTGCGATAGCTAGCCCGTCAGTCTCCGGAAACTACAGTCTTCCACTCGGACAGATTCGGTCTAGAGACCTGTGGGGATCTGCCTCCCCCACGGGACCGGTACCTTACACCCTTGTATCATAACCCGTGTGTGCGACGTGCTATGGGCAGTTGGGGCAAGCAAGATTTCAATAAATTATCTCATCTCGTGGCCGGGAGATCGCCCGCCAACGAGGGTTTTTTGGGACTAACGTCTTTTATTAGGTATCAAAAGAAAATACAAAATACATGCACGATAAGTATGAGGGTCCCATGCACCCCTCTCACAAATATTCAAGCACTGAAACAGATTAAACACACAGCGCAAATATTTACATGGTCCACAGCGCTGGGGCCAGTGCTGTGGTGATGACCCCGGGCCAGGGTCATCAGAAACACCTTGGTCAATAGACCAAAAAGCTCAATATCGAGAGCTACGTACCTCCGAGGGTACTACCATCGGTCAACCATAGTTGACCCGGCATTTCCTTTGCTCAAGTTCCCTAATAAGACTAGGACACGTCTTACTGAAGCTGGAGTGAGAGACGTCCAGCTTCAGGCGGAACTTAGCATTCGCAGCAGTGCAGTTGCTGCACTTCGTTGTGGCTGCACACTGTTGGTGCTGGTGCTCAACTTCACCGCAATTGCCACACCTTGCTTCTGACTCGGGGCAGTTGCCTCGGAAATGGCCAAAGCCATTGCACCGAAAGCACCCTGACTTCCCAAAAAAATTCCTTTAGGTGGAGCACTGACCAACCCAAGTTCAGTGTTTTCCGCCTAATCAAGAGTTTGAAGGCAAGCACTAGGTGCACGTGGTAAATGAAATTCAAGAAAGTGATTGAAGCTTTGGCCAATTCTTAATGTGGAACTGTTTGGACATCCACTCAGTTTTCTAATCTCTGGCAATCAAATTATTTGGGGCGACACACCATGTTAAAGAACAGCAATTGATTTTCTTTTATCACTACAGTGAGAGGAAATGACTGATCAAGCATTTTTTAAATAGGGGATACGGGGTTGCTTTAAAATAAAAAACAATAAATAAATCGATAAATAAACTGCGATATACATCATCATCAACCATTTTCAGTCCACTATCGGATGAAGGCGTCCCCAGTTCTCTTCCACAGCTCTATGTTATTAGCTGTTCTCTTCAATATGACGCCTGCATGCTTTTGAATTTCATCCTTTCGTCTTTCATGTGATCTTCTTCTAGACCTGTTTTTGGCCCTCCTAATTCAGTCCAATACTTCAGTTCTCCAACTGTGGTCATTTCTTCTCGGAATTTATTCAGTCTATTGCCACATTAGGGTTTTTATTATGGTCATGATGTCGCAAACCTTGCCATTTTCCTGATCCATGAGTTCCACTTCCTATCTCTTCTGGTTACACGAAGAATGCGTTCCTCCATTTCTCTTTGCGTTGTACACATCCTCCGTATGTCTGTTTCAGTTAACTTCCTTTTCTCTCATCCGTAACTAAGAACTGGGTGAATACAATTATGAAATACGTTTCTTTAATGTACAATTTTAAATTTCTCTTAAATTTGTACTATTGCTTCAAATGTTCTCCAGCTATGTTTTATAGTTTCTTCTTCGATGTAGTACTCGCGTGATACCTTGTGTCAAACAAACGCAGACATCTGTTATTTTTGGTTTTATCCCATGAACCTTTAGGTTTTGAGTTCTTGCAAAAAGCATTGCAAACCAGTATTGATTTCTGTGAGTTGAACTTTAATACCAGTTCTCTACTCTCGTCATCAATTTCCTGTACCATGGTCTACAGCTCTGAGTGGTGCTTACAGAAATACTGTAGCTATGCTGCCAAAAAACGATGTGCTAGATAACCTCCATTAATCATTATGCCCTTGTCTTCCCATTTCAACAACAAAAAATTAATATCATCGATAACAACCTAGTCTCCATCCCCTGCTGGATATAAGTATTCATAAGTCTCTTCCACAACTTCTTGCGTGATTTGTGTAATACTATTCCACCTGTACGGAAGAAAATTATTCAAAAACGAGTAAAAAGACGGTCGGGATTTTTGGACTTCTATAACTTTTTGCAGAAAACAATAAAATATCTGTTTTGCGATTTATGGTTGGTAGCAATTATAGGTTGTGAATACTAGCATTTCTATCCAAGGGTAGGATTATTGCATTTACGAGTCAGTACACAGGGTAATTCAGCTAAATGTGTACAAACTTCTGGGAGGGCTAAGTTGCACAAAGACAAATCTGAATCACGTAGCAACGCAGGGTCGGAAACGCCATCTTCATGCGGTAGATGGTGTTGTTTGGCCGCGAGACTGCTCAGACGTTGTTTTAGCATACAATCATTTGTAAACCGCCCGCAGAAGTAGTAGGATGGTTAAGTTCACGAACGTGAATATGGCTGATATGCACCTCTCATATCAGCTATTTCAGGATTGCAACGGACAGACCGTCGTGCAACTGTAGCAGGAACGGTACCCGATAAGACGAGTGCCAAACCACCAAGTGTTTGCACAGCTGCATCAGAGGTTATGTGACCCTGGTTCCTTTCAGGGGCCTGCCAGGTGTCGGGAACGATGGGTACGCACTCCTGCCACCGGAGAGAATGTGTTAAGTCATGTAGCAGACACTCCAATTGCCAGCACACGAGCAATTGCCCATTGGCTCGGTCTGTCCCAATCCACCGCATGGAGGGTTCTGCTCGAAGACCAATTGCATCCATATCATGTGCAACGCGTTTAGACACAAAGCCCAGAGTCCTACCCTCAGCGCATTGTATTTGCGCAATGGCACCTGCAGATGAGTGCAGCAGAAACCCAATTTCCTGCTCCTGTGCTGTTCACATACGAACCGTGCTTTACACGAGAAGGTTGATTCAATGCACATAACGCGCATGTATGGGCGGTGGAGAACCCCATGCTGTACGACCACGTGCAGCACAAAACCGTTTTGCTGTTAATGTTTGGGCCGGCATTGTCGGGGACCACTTAATTGGCCCATAATTTATGCCTCCTCGTCTGGACAGAAGGAGTTCCTGGATATTTCTGGAAGATGTCTTGCCGGAGCTTTTGAACGAACAACAGATCTCTCAGTCGCTGCGCCGTGCAATGTGGTTCCAGCACGATGCGGCCCGCGCCTGTTTCAGCAATGGCTTTCATCATCACTTACACATGACATTTGGACATCAATGGATCGGGCGTGGTGGTCCAGTTCATTGGCCTGCAAGATCGCCGGACTTAACATGCCTTGATTACTTCTTCTGGGGTTACGTTAAAGGACTGGTGTACGACACCCCCGTTGAAAGTGATGAGGACCTTGTTTCACGCATACCTATAGCTGTTTCGAAAGTCCGAGACACACCAGGAATTTTCCTAAATGTACGTGATTCCATGCGCCGACGATGTCAAGCGTGTGTAACAGCTCATGGTCGCAACTTTGAAAACCCTCTGTAACCTCAATGCATTTCGCAAATGTCGTGTGAGTAATAAAAAGCATTTTGTTCTCTTACGTGCTGCTCTTTCATTTCTCGTCCGTCCTCTCTGTACACTAGCACATGAAGATGGCGTTTCTGACCCTGCGTTGCAATGTGATCCCGATTTGTCTTTGTGCAACTTACCGCTCCCAGAAGAATCCCCTGTATATAAGTGTGGAATTATTGCTTTCACAATTGTTAAGATACTGGATTTAAGCTCGAATTAAGTAAGGAAATCTACCTTTTTTTATGAATATTTCTTCTCAACGCGTTTTTCTTTTTCGTTGTTTTTAGAATTTCTAAAGTGAATAAAATTTTAGTCATGGAAGGAAGCATAAAAAGGAAATTCCACCTGAGAATGAGTGGTACAGAACATTCTATATCATTTTCGAACAAAAGCTTGTGCTTAATTTATTTATAACTTCCTAATTAAGTGGTAGGAGTCTTCAACATTTAACGACCGAGGGAAACATCAACAAATCCCAAAGCTTCCACGGACCGCACTTCTGTCGACACTGATAGTTAATAATAGAAGATACATTTTAGATCATATTGTCTACGATTTTATTGCCAATACAAGTTCAGTAGCAATATACATTATACTTTATGAAACAGAATAAATATAGGGCCAATATATAATTATATTACAAGTAAAATCCATTGAAAATAAGGTATTCACTTTGCAGCAGGAATTGATGTTATTGGAGTCTTAATGAAAAATGTAACATCATTTTTGCTTGACTAAAGATTTAATATCAATTGTAATCCGTGATATAGCGATTCGCAAAGTGTCCTACAAAAGCTGATCTGTCAGACGTGTTCCTGCTTTTGATTTTGGGTTCTTCATTTGACTGGACATGTACTCAGATATGAAAGTACTGCCAACGATAGAACACATGAACAACGCATGTTTACGTATTACTGAATTTTTTTCTTCGGACATATATTTGGAATAAAAATCAATTACTGTAGTAACTTGTAAAAACTTGCATTTCGATGCAGTCACACTGCAGATTTGCAAACTCTAATTGTAGACGAAGTGAAACACTTTCGATGTTATTATACAAGAAGGGCGAGGAGAACATTGCCATGGAAATGTCGTTCTGTCTGAAGTCTGAAATTCTCTTTGGAACTCCTCTCTCAGGTTTTAAATGTATTGTATACAATCATCTAATAATCATATACTACTTTCCTTCACAAACGTCGCTAATGTTCCAAAATTAATTCATATTTTATTTTGTAACTGATATTCCCCCAAGATTAGTTTGGTCTCAGATGATTTCACATAGTCGTAAGAATTATGAACAAGTTATCGTTTCCAAAGTAAACGGTAAATCAGTTCATTCAGGTGACCAGCAATATCGGCAAGGAACGCAAAGTTTATTTTCCACTTCTCACCATGAACTTCACCAAAGGGGTTTCCTTTGAATTCCAAGACTGGTTGAACCTCGGCTTTGAAAGAAAAAATTGACGCTGAAGCATCTTCTCGCGGTTCAACCAACGTACTTCTGTGCAATATGCAATGTTCCCACGTTCAGCTTTCAAATATCTCAAGAACTTTTGTGATTGCCTGTGGTTGAGTCCTTTCGACATCACAAGATCTGTCACTTTCACAACAGCAGCATTACGTGTTTAAAGTTTGAGAAGGACTTCACACACAAATATTGTTGGTGGATGATGCAATGGAAAGCCATCATCTGAGTATTGCGCACTCTTTTGCGTCAAATTTCATTAAAGTTGTCATTTCTCCATTCTTCCTGGGCATAGCAGGCGCACCATTTTTAGTTATGGCAGACATGTTGTTCAAGTCTAATTCACATTTAGCCAAATTATCTCTTAGGCTTAAATGCAAATCTGAGGTCCGTGTCGTATCTTTAAGAGCAACTACACGGGCTAATTCCTCTACAATCGCGAAGTATATATCAACGCCACGAATTAAAATGGCTGTTTGTGTTGTATGTATTATTTGAACCTGTGGATTCATCCATCGCTACAGAATAAAACACAACTTCCTTACACTTGGATTTGAAATTGCTGAATGCATTTGCTGTCAGATCCTCCACGCTCCTCACTACTGTCACACAACCCCCGAGCACTGTTTTCAGACGTATATTTAACTCGGAGAATTTTGTCTGCTGACAATTTAGATTGTCTTTTGATTCGTTAAACTTTGCCCTACGAAACTGCCCCTCCAATCCAGAATATTTCGCACTGTGCTTCGTATCATAATGCCTCTTGATGTTGTATTCTTTACTTACCGCAACGCCTTGACTGCAAGTAAGGCAAGCTGCCTTATTCTTATCCACAATCAAAAAGTAATGGGACGACAACTTTTCTTGAAAAAATCCCACTTTGTCTCCAACTTTCTTTCCCTTGCTATCACAACTCGGCATTTTGCTCGCATTAAAAAACCAAAGGCGTCTGATGACTGATGTGTTTTATCCGGCTCAGGTCAACTACTCGTCGCCCTTCTTATCGCCAACCACTCATAAGCTTTATATCCACCTGCTTCCTTCTGAAACTTCGGGTCAATGCAAAGGCGAGAAAAAGAGGAAGAACACTAGCAATTCTTTGGAAACTAGCAGAACTTTTTCACCTCATCTAAACACTAGCAGTTGACGTGTACGTCTCCAATTGATGGTTAATATATTTTGTTAAATTACGAAACGCAAAATGTTGTGATAAATAATGTTTTGAAAATCACAAAACTAATAATATTATATTAGCAATGATCATCATTTTTGAAATTCAATCTGCCTCAACCTCCTCTTACACAAGCATTGTATTAGGTGTACAAATACGTTTTAAAGCGTTTTAAGACAAAGCAAAATCCAATTTCAGAGAAAACAACAATTCCTTTACGAAGCAAAATATGCGCCGTCATGATCTATCACCTTCCGCCATCGTTCGGGCAGCTGACGGATTCCAACCATGAAGAATACTTCGTCGTGTGACGCGATGAAGTCGTCAATCCGTTTTTGCACCTCGCCACATGTCCGGAACTGTTCAGCAGACAAACCATGTTGCATCGATCGGAACAAATGATAGTTTAAAAGGGCTACGTCGGGATTATACGCGGGGCGCTCCAAAACTTCCTATCCAAGCGTCAATAACATTTCCTTTACCGATTTCGCGATGCGCGGTCTAGTGTTGTCATGCAGTAATTTCACGTGGAGCAATCGTTTGCCTCTGAATGGACGTTTCCGACAAAGTTCCCGATTCAATCGCAGCAATTGTTGCTTGTAGCGATCAAATGTAACAGTTTGACACTCTTCTAATAGTTCATAATTTATCACACCTTTCATATCCCACCAGATGCACAGCAGCAATTTCTTAGAGTGAATATTGCGTTAATGTGTTGAAGTCTTTACTTTACCGAGGTTTACCCAGTGATTTTTGCATTTGGTTTTGTCGTACCATATCCACTTTTCATCACCCGTGACAATTTTCCACAGGAAAGACTTCCTGTGCTGTTTATTCAACAGATTTAAACACTTCATAACACGCTCATCCTTTGTTCCTCTGGCTTAGGTCATGTGGTACTTATTTTCCTTCCTCCTGAATCTATCCCATTGCGCGTAAACGAATGAAAATAGTTTGTTGAGTTACCCCCAATTGTTCAGCTAGTTCTTTCTGCATTTGAGACAAATCATCATCCAGCAATGCCTTCAGTTCCGCATGTGCAACCATTTGCGGGGCGTCGCTACGTTCTCGGTAGCTAACATCAAAATCACGTGCTTTAAACCATCTAAACCAAAACTCGCACTTTCTTTCGATACAGTATCCTCCTCCAGAACAAAACAGATCGATGCACATGCTTTTGCAGCACTTTATGCTTGATGAAATTCGTAACGGATGCAGTATCGAATAAATGCAGTATCGCTTGCCATCTTTCACCTACCGATGTGCAAGTGCGTTTGACTGTAGGGCGAACTTCTGTGTCACATTGTATACTCTGGACCAGTTACGGTCACATGACAACAACGCGGTGGCTTGTCGGATATTTAAATTAGCGGTATTCGTCACACAAAAACGCTGTAAAACTTACTTGTGCACCTACTATTTATTCCCCATTATGGATGTCGGTACATACTAATCTCGCTCCCCGAAATAAAATGCCAAGTGCCGCTACTGATAGAATATGAGCTATAACGAAGTAAATTTAACCGTAATTTTGTTGTCCACGCCAGGCATCGAACCTGGGTCCTATCATTCCGGAATAAGTCGCTCTCCCAACTAAGCTACACTGACGTATGCTCTCGCTGCTATCTGCCTTTATTTCATGTGCGTCCTGCGGTGCAGGCACGTCACAGTGCTTAGTTGACGTGAAATGTCTCGGAGGGCCACACAAATATCATCGACGTGTACAGGGTTGAAGATCCCTTGTATAAAGCGAAATTTAACCCTGGAGTTTATAGTATAATACAAACTACATTTGTGTGTACTTATTGCTTCGTAATTAAACGGTACTGGATGAAATTTAACTTGTACATAAAATATGTTGTACATTGTGTGTTCATAAGATTCAAACGCACGGGTGTTTATAGTGAATTCATAGCTTCCTAATTAAACGATATTTCTCTATGTGACGGAGGGTACAATTTCCATTCATCCTGGAAAACTGAAATCCACATTCTTCAATCTAGATATACACTATCTACCAACAACTAATTGGACACCTGTGATAGCAAAGGAAAACGAAGTTTATTCACCTTCAATAGTTGGTGGAGCCTCCACGAGCGGCGATTACAGCTGCGACCCTCCGGGGCATACTCTCAACCAAGAGTTGTGCGACGGCTAGCGGTATTTTCTTCCACTCGGCTTGGAGAAGACAGGTCAGTTCTTTCACCGATTTCGGACGGTGGGGGCACCCCCTAAGGTCGACGCTCCAAATCGTCCCAGAGGTATTCGATAGGGTTAAGGTCCGGGCGCTACGCACGCCAGTCCATTCGTTTAACCCCATTGTCACCATACCAAGCCATGGTGGACCTCGCAACATGACAGGTGGCATGGTCATCCTGAAAGTAACATGGGTCCACCCCGTAAAACTGCCACAACGTAAAAAGCGCATGGTCATCCAAAATGGTGCAGTAGGTCCCGCCGTTGAGTCTAACAGGAATTGCGACCAAGGGTCCCGTGCCATACCAGGAGAAACACCCCATAGTATAATTCCACCGCCGCCGAACTTCACAGTCGGCACAATACATTCCGGTAGGAGGCGTTCTCCAGGCAGACGCCAAACCCAGACCTTGGCATCCGAACGGTAGAGGGTGAACCTTGATTCGTCGTTCCAGAGAACCTGTTTCCACTGTTCAACGGTCCACTGTCTACGTTCTTTGCATCACGTTATCCGAGCAGCGCTGTTGGACTTGGTGATCAAAGGCTTGTTTGCGGCAGCACGTCCATGATAACCGAGCAGATGGGCTTCCTTACGGATGGTATTCATCGAAAGAACACTCCCGGATGCCTGTTGAAACTCCTCACGGATGTGGGCCATCGATTTGGTGCGGTTCTTCCGAATTTCTCTGGCCAGCACCCGTCGGTTTCTAACTCCCAGTTTTGTGGGTCTACCGGGTCGGGGCACATTCCGACAGTCACCTCTCATCTTCCACTTGACAATCACGTAGGCCACTGTTGATTTTGGGTACTTCAACTCGCTGGATATGTCACGTATGGATCGGCCATTTCTGTGATACTCAACGATTACACCTTTGTTGAAATCAGAGAGCTCCGAACTGCGTGGCATCTTGCGTGCGACTGGTTGCGTTGTTGTTTTCCACGCGATATTTAACGGCGGAGGCCGTGACGTGTATCAGGATCGCAGATATCGTCGATTGCAGAGGTGTCCATATACTTGTTGGTAGATAGTGTAGAACAGATTACGCCACCTTTTATTCAATACCTGAATGGAAAATTTAAATGTAACAGTAGATATAAATTCCAAATATGGTGTGTGAACAGTTTTTGATATGATTTTAACCTAAATTCAAATAAACTCGGATTTGAAATATACTTACTTGCATTCATATTACGTTATTATTTCTGAGCTGCAGAATAGCGGAAAAATCATAATTGACTACATAAGGAAATAAAAAAGATGTGGATCAAAAGTTTATGAAATTATCTAGTGTCATGTATAGCGATATTATATTTGGGCATGGAACAGCTGATGGACACTAAAGAAGACATGCTACAGAAATAACAGGCGCCTCTGTGCCCAGAGTCTTTTGAGGGATTACTGGAACACAAATCATCCCCTCTTTCACTCTCAGCACTTTTCATTAGGCAGGACACACGACACTCTCCTTCTGCGCCTTGATCACCGAATGCATGCTCTAGGAACAGCATCTTAATGACTTTCTTTAAGAGACCAGAACTTTTCCATGGTGACCCTACTGTAATTCTTATTCTTCTGGTAATAGCTAAAAAGGGAACATAAATTCGGAAAGTGCCCGCGGAAGATCTTGGGCAATTTGGTATTTTAAGCTATATATGATTTTACTCGTAACTAAAGCTCAAAATCCAGATATTCATAAAATAAAGTGTATTTTGTGAAATGTGATTCCTTCAGAAGCAAGCACACCTATGATGAGAAACCCTCATTGATTAAGTGTTTGTCTCCAATCCACATGGGTGGAAATGACATACACTGCCTGACAGAGAAAATGGCACACCACGAAGACGTGAACGCAGCGCCATATAAGTTGCTGGGTTGATTCACACGTGCAAGTTATGCAAAAGACTGCATTTGCAGGCCAATCGCACAAATGGCGCGATATATATAAGCCGACAACCAGCCCGTCAGGTCATCAGTCAAGACGTCATCACGGCTGCGAGAAGTGAGTGGTTCTACTGTAACCGTGTCTGGAGAACGAACAATGGGGGCCAATGCCGTTAACACGCCGTCGTACACGATTTCGTCAAACGGATGAGTTCACGAGAGGTGTCATAGTAGGCCTTTGTACAGCAGGATGGTTCTCGCGTTGTGTTGCGGAAGAAATGCAACATCATGCCACAACCGTCGGTCGCATCTGGAGACAGTGTTCCCAGGAAGGATTTGTGCAAAGTCGTAGGGGGACCGGAGCACGGAGACGGACGTCCGAGCTCACCGATCGTCTCATCCGACGTCATGCCGTAGCGGACACACAGGCTACATGCAACAAGCGACATTTATCGGTGTACAAGGACGCTTGGATGCTCCGATACCGACGCGGACAGTGACGGCCCGATTGGCTGCGTCTGGTTTGCTGTCGAGCAGTTCATAGCGAAGGCTACCCATAACAGCGAGCCATCGTCGTCACCTCTTGGTGTGGTGTTGCTCCAAAGCTGCGTGAGGTGCCGAATGGAACAGTGTGGTGTTCAGCGACGAATCGCGGTTCTGTCTCACCACGGATGATAGCCGTGTGGGAGTCTGGAGGTAACGTGGCCAACGGGCGGATTCCTCCGCCATTGTGGAGCTCCACACTACCCGGCAACGTGGAATCATGGTGTGGGGGTGCTATCAGCGCCAACAGCCGCTCATCGCTAGTACGCATTACGGGCACAATAACGGCACGCCGCTATGGTGAAGAGCTGCTGCGGCCCCTAGCACTACCGTATCGGCAGGGCATTCCAAACGCCGTTTTTCAACAGGATAATGCCCTGCCGCATACCGCTCGTATCAGCCTGAATGCATTACACGGTTTGCGGAGGCTTCCTTGGCCAGCACGATCCCCCGACCTTTCGGCCATCGAGCATCTGTGGGACACGATTGGACGTCGGTTGAGTACCCTCTCTCCCCCGCAAAAGGAAGATAAATTGTGGACTCGGATAAACACCACATGGTCCGCGATACCCTAGGACTCCATTTGGACTCGCATTACCTCGACGCCACATCGGATTCAACTCTGTATCGCCCATAATGGGGGCCACACTCCTTATTAATCATCCTGTATATTCGACCACTGCAGCCTAGTATGTATGTGAAAATTAAATCATTTGTTCAGTACCTATTTGGCTACCTGTATGTGCAGTTTGGTCTGTTTTCGAGCATTACTTCATGCTGTGGCATGTTCTCTGGTTGGCAGTGTACAAAAATGGAATATTGATTGCCTGAATTAATTTTTTTCGGAGGGAAGGGTGTTTAACGACCACCAAGAGCAAATTTCAAAGCTACAGAGCCGTATCCAGTTCCAGGGAGGGTAGACAGCCAACACTATGTGAAAAGCACATCACTCCTACTTCATCGAGGATTTGAACCCGGACCCAACTCGGACGACTAGTTAGAAATCTACTCCTCTGACTACCCAACGACAGAGATGGCACCTTAATTGAGAAAAATATTAAGTCCAATGGAGATCTTAATTTTACAAATTAATGTGAATGATATGGTGATAGCTCGACAGCAGTAAAGTAAATTTCAACTTAAAAATTTGGACGTAACGAAAATGGGTAACGGTCCGGCATTGTCAAAAAGTTGTGGAAATCTGATAGCATCTGATGCTCTCCTAATATGAAGTGGTGCAACAATAGTTAATTTCATTTTTATTCAAAAATATGTTTTACCAAACTATCGCCAAACATTATTTCATCGCGTTTTACATAAACGAACGATATCGCATTGCAGTCTGCGTAAATTACGAGAATCTGGTACTAAATGTGATAAAAGCCATTAAACAATGTTAGAAAAAAATCTACTTAAAAATGAGAACCTGAACTTACTCGCGTTTTTTTTTATGTACAATCGCATCGTAAACGAGAACATGACATGCTCAAATGTAAATAACCATACGTACTTACAAATTACTGCGGCAATAAATATAAATATATTCTCGTATTACTTCATTTTAGATATTATAGATTTCAAGAGAAATTGTTTAATAAATGTGTAAAGTGACACACATACATAATTAGTACAACAAAGTCATTGATCACAAGTAATTTAAGTATGCATAAAGTATATTTGTGTACGTTTTTAGATTATCTATATTTGTTTCAATCTCATAAATAATATATTGCCGCTTCTTCACTATATTTGTCATAAAATTAGGCGGTCCATTTGCCCAGCATGTGACAACGAGTATATCTATTATACCAGATGTGTCATCGAATAATATACTTCCAGTAGGTTCTATGAATAAATGAGTATGTATGGAGTACATGTATTCCAAAGAAATCCACTAAGCGGATGGCTTAGTGGTTAGAGATTCAGACTGCTGATAGAGGGACCCCAAGTTCAAATCTAGCCTGGTAGTGTGAATTTCTAACAATCGCTGAATATCCGCAGTCCATGGGAAGAACATGTTAAGAGACGGCCCCAGGGTAGGAATCCCCCTGTTAAACTTCCTAAGCCCCCTCACCCTGATTTCTCTCGGCCGTCTATGAGCAAAATCGTACGGTGGCGCCATCTAGTGTGCTCCCTCTCACTTACAAACTATTCTGTCAGAATCGCTATATTCGCTGTAACTTCCTGCAGTTTCTGTGCCCTGTCCGGTAGGGCACAGAAACTGAATGAAGTTAGAGCACAAACATATGGCTTTTTTTAGTACATATATTTGAAATATCATCATCATCATTGTCTACCATTGTCAATTCACTGCTGGACGAAGGTCGACCCAATTTTCTTCCCCAACGGTCTGTCTTGTGCAAGTCTCCTCCATGTTACTCCCGCATACTTTCGAATTTCGTCCACCGATCTTATATGTGGTCTCCTTCTGGGTATTTTCCTGTCCCTTGGAATCTAGTCTAGAATTTCAGCTGTCCATCGGTGGTCTGTCCTTCTGGCAATATGCCAAGCCCATTGTCATTTCAGGGATTTTACTCTGATCATGATGTCTTCCACTCTTGTAATTTTTCTGATCCCCGAGCTCCTCTTTTTATCTTTCCTGCTTACACCAAGCATGCATCTCTCCGTGGTTCTATGTACTCAAAAATGAGTACATATATTTCAAATTAGAAAACCCACATCTATTCACAATTGATTCCTTTTATGCACTTAAAAATGAGTACGTGTCTTTTTCAAAAAGGAGACAAAAGTACTCGGAGCTATTATAAGCCCAGAATGTACTTAAAAATGAGTACATTTTGCTTATTTCTAAGCACAAATTTTTAACAGTGCAGAAATGTATTTTATGCTATGAACCAATCCCGACAGTAATAAAGTATATTCCAACTAAAAAGTGCAATGTAAAGAAAATGTATAACGGAAGTAGTACATGAGCCTCAAATATCTCGAAAACGGTGCGTAGTAGGAAAATTTGGTTTACTCTCGACCCCTTTCCCTAAAGGGGCTTTCCTTGCTATTGACGATAGCTTTAAAATAATGTATGTCATAATGGGGTATAACTTGTAAATATCCTAGACTAAAAGTTAACAATCCCTCCTCGCTGACACAGCTGCAGTTTAGCTCTTCTTTCTACCTTGAAGTCAGACTTTAACTTGCGCATGCGTAGATGGACCTCCGTCGGTACACCCCATTTAATCGGTGTCACGGTCGTTCCTTACGTCTCTTTAAAACTGGATATGGTAATAATAATACTAAAAACAGTAGACATTGTTTTTGAAAGGCCTAACAGTCGAAATACTTACTGTTGCCGCCGCCATAATTTAGTAAATATTTACTTTTATGACCACATACCTTCTCTCACTGTTTTTTTCTTTTTGGATTTGGTGTTTAACGACCACTGTGAACAACTCAATGGGCTATAAATAGTTGTCCGTCCCTAATTTAGGGAAGGGAGAGAACCAGTGCCATAAGACGAACACGACATCAATGCCTCACCGGTATTCGAACTTGTACCCTTCTCGAACGAATGGTTACAAGCCATCGCTTAGACCACTGCGGCACTAGGGCGGCCCATTGGTTCTACAAAGATAATATTCATTAATCCTCCGACCTAACTACCACTGTTAAGTCAGGAATTAGTAAACCTTTATTGTTTGTTGTTATGATTTAATTTCACTTATTATATATCGGACTGTGGCTCTGTGCGGTCGTGAGTGACGCAAATAAATGCAATGTGTTGTACGTAAAGAAATGTATTCTTCTGAATCACTCGTTTTATTTCACACACACAAAGATCTTGACATGCGTAATATGCATAGCGTAAATTATCTACGGAGCGCGCCAGGGTACTCTCTTGATTAATTTTTCACTGAAGAGAAAGCTGGCCTTCGTTCATGTAGTTTCGCATTTTCTGTACATCAACTGAAATAATCGTTTTCTGTACACACACATCTCAGTGATGATCATTGGAAAGAATGAAATTAGAACCTCCAGGGACTGTGAATAACATGGTTTGTCGGAAATATTTTGAGGATATGATGTCACGAAGAGTATCTGCTGTATCAATATAACCGTATAAATAGTAGTAATATAACCGTGTTTTAAGTATATCTTTATCAATACAAGTTAGTAGAATCATGCAATGCATTGATTATGATAGGCTTTCCACCATACCAGGAATCATTACTCAACTTATAGCTCAAGTTATGAGGATAATGGCTGTGGAATAAATCTCGCTCCCGTGCCCTGACCTTTGACCCCATTTCGATTATATTACACAGAATTAGTTCAGTATACCTGCAGAACAACATGATAAAGTTTTGTCGCAATCGAAGCATTTTGCGTAAGTTATGACGCAAAAGGGCGATGCCCTGACCTTTGACCTCATTTCACCCATTTTCAATAGGGTTCCTCCCAAGGTTGTTCCCTACCACACACTAAAAGTTCATCGAAATCGAACCATTTTTACGTGTGTTATCGTGCGGGCGGACAGACAGAGAGACAGACGGATTAAGCTGGAGCATGTACGCTTCTTCAACCTACGGTTGCAAAGAGTAAAATATGTGGTAACGACGATATGATATATCACCAGCCTTCTCAATCGAAAACATCTAAATTCTGTACTTACTGGCTATTGGAGTAAGAAAATGAGATGATGGTGGAAGAACGAGTTGCTAAGATTGAGAAGCAGTATCAAACATTTTGAAATTGTGCACCCTGTGCTAACACTAGAATACGCATTGGCGACAAATAAAAAACTACACGCTTATGAAAGGAAATCTTATGAATTCTGCTGTGTATCAAATTTTACCAACAGATGCTATCCATAAACTTCTAGGCTAGCAATGGTTCATAATGGCGGTCGTCTCACATGGAGCAATTCAATGTCTTTCATTTTTACAAATAACTGGAATATCTCTGTCAAGAAAGCAATTGCAGTTTCGAAAAAAAAATCCCTTTACTGCATGTGTATGTAACAACATGAGCAGCAATTGGGGCGACGTTACTTAAGATACAACAGTATGTTAATTTTACAAAACAGTGAGAATGAGCAGAGTTAATAAACGTAAGATTTGATGTACTCAACTTGTTTAATGCGAAGACTTGTAACCCAAATATTTAGAGAAAAATCTAATGCGTAATGTTATTTTTTGTAGACAACAAGAGAAAAAGGAAAGAGGACATCGAATTATCAGGTGTATTTAGCATATCTTTTAAATCCTTTCGAATACAACAGGCAATTTTAAAAGCTGATTTTGAGAAACGGAAAAAAAGATCGGTGAAAAAGGTGATACATTGATTTCCTACAGCGGAAATATTCGGAATATTGAAAAAACATAATGCACGCAATATTGACCTTGGTGAATGGAACTAGTTAGAAAACAACTTCCAACCCGATGTTTAAAACGGGTAAGAGAAATATAAATAGAAATACATAGTAGAAATATGTCCGTACGTCCAAATGCTGCGAACATATGCATTACGAAAATTGATTGTCGTGAAGTTATCCGAAGCAATGATAAGTTTTCAAGTAGAGGAATTAAAAGAGGAGAAATATATTAAAAGAGGAGAAATATCATTAAAGAGGAGAAATACCCATCATTAAACATCTGTCGCTGATAGTTCTTTGTCTGGCGCTCTTTGGCCAAACCTGGCCCTTGCGCCATTAAAATTCATCAACCAACCAACCAACCAAAAGAGGAGATATAGAGGAAAACGCATTAAAACTTTATACCCTATCTGAAAAACTGTGTGTTTTCTTCGATTTATTTTAATGATATTTCAGATCAGAAACTCACATACAAGCAGAATGTATTTTTTTTAAATATATTTTATATTAGTAACATATATTTTGTTCCATATATCAATGATACGAAAAACATTTACTTTGAAGCTAATATCATCTTTATTTACGCCGCTAGGGGCAACAATATATCTATTGAAAAAAGGGCAGAAAGTACTGTTCGCCATTCTCATAGTCAGACTTTCCAATTCAAACAGAAGTTTTGAAATTGGACAAGTATATGCAATGATATAGCGTTTACAGCGAAATGACATAGTGATGCTATTATTATCCCGCTTTTGAAAAACATGCCAAAAATTGCTTTGCATGCAAAACAAATTTTTCAAATCGAAGTAACAGGTACACAGGGTTTGTGTATACGGAGTAGGGATACAGTGATACTGTAAGCACATTCATATTTTTCTAAACGTCTGCTAAAATTGGGTTGTGAATAGTACTAGTATCTATTGCGTTGGATAAAAGCAACCTTAAGAATAGAAGAATCGTTAATACAGCAATCAAAAATTTCTGAACTGCGAGCACTTAGTGTTATTCACGTACATTAATACCGATCCTTAATGTACGTGAAGAACACCAAGTACAATAAATTCAGAGATATGTGATTGATGGAGATTATCTAACCCACCTTCAGCCGCCCCGGTGGCGCAGTGGTCTAAGGCGATGGCCTCTGATCATTCGTCCGAAAGGGGTCTGGGTTCGAATCCCGGTGAGGCATGGATGTTGTGTTTGTCTTACGGCATTGGCTCTCTCCCTTCCCTGGAGCCAGTGACCCTAAATTACGGACGGGCGACTGCTTATAGCCCATTGAGTTGCTCACGGTGGTCGTTAAACCTCCAATCAAAAAAAAAAAAAAAAAAAAAAAAAAAAAACACCTTCGTTTTGCTGATGACGTAGTCATTTTTGCAACTACCCCATCAGAGCTGCAGAGTATTATCCAGGAACTTGCTGACAAGAGTAAAGAAGTGGGATTAAAAATGAACTTTCAGAAGACAAAAGTTATGTACAATGCTTTTACAATTAAAGATTTATCGATTGATGGAGAAAAGCTGGAGATAACAGACACGTACGTTTATCTTGGACAGAAGATATCAAGTGAGAGTCACATTGATGAAGAAATTAATCGGCGTACAAAACTTGCCTGGAGAGCTTTTGGAAGAAACAGCATAATTTTCAAGAGCAATATGCCATTATGTCTTAAAAGAAAAGTGTTTGATCAATGCATCCTTCCAGTGCTTACGTATGGTGCAGAGACGTGGACCTTAACTAAAAGAGACATACAAAGGCTGCAGACAACTCAAAGTAGCATGGAGAGGTGCATGCTTGGTGTAACCAGGAGAGATAAGAAGAGGAACTCGTGGATCCGAAAAATGACAAGAGTGGAAGACATCATGACCAGAGTTAAATCCCTGAAATGGCAATGGTATTGGTATTGGTAAGTGTGGGTACCATAGTAGTACCCAGTTTATTGCTATAATGAAATACAGACATAGGAGATTCATTAAAAGCTGCAGTACAAAAAACAACAGTGCGGAAAGTCAGTATATCCACGATGCAGCACAACGTTACACAGAAAAAAAATGAATATGCACACGAACAATGAATGGCCTAACGGCATCTCAAACACTATAACAAATGTGCACAAACGCATGAAATGTACTATGCTATGATAAATCAACCGAACGGAACTGAAATGTGGTTAGAGCGCAAAACAACATTGAGTACCTCAGCAACTTTATAAAAATAACAAAGGTAACAAACGTACCACTATAATAATCCGCGATAGAGGAAAGCACTAACACAGCAAACACTCACAATTATAGGTAATTTAAAAAACAGGCACAAATTCAGAAAACAACAGATAAGATAATGATACTGAAATAATGAGGAGATCTCACAAGTAACGAGACCGATTAGTTGTGAAAACAGCAAAAACACGCAATTATCGCAACTTTAAAATAAATGAAATTTACAATACATTAAATAATGCAAAAAAAGCAAATTTACACACAAATCAAGCAAATTTACAAGACATTACTTGTGAATCACAGTAAAAACACACAATGAAAACATCAGAATTAACATGCACTAAGTCTGCAAAACCAGGGCATCTGCGAACGGGGTCGCAAATCCGGTAGCATTGTTTTTTTTTTTTTTTTTTTTTTTTTTGATTGGAGGTTTAACGACCACCGTGAGCAACTCAATGGCCTATGAGCAGTCGTCCTTGATTAATTTAGGGTCACTGGTTCCAGGGAAGGGAGAGTACTAGTGCAGTAAGACAAACACAACATCCATGCCTCACCGGGATTCGAACCCGGACCTCTTCGGACGAATGATCAGAGGCCAACGCCTTAGACCACTGCGCCAACGGGGCGGCCCCCTAGCAGTGAGAGAACAAAAAGTAATCGGTGTGAGGAAGAGAGCTAAAGGTCATCGGTAAAAGGATAGAAGGTATCACATATATGCTTCTCAACGAGCTCCTTCAAGGAGGCGAGACGGCGCGTGCAACGTCTCAAAAAAGGCTGATACCGAGGATCGGTGGCACACAGAGATTTAAAAAGTGACACATAAGCTTCGAATTGCGTTACCGCTGCATAAAGGTCCAGATCAGGTGAGTGAATGAATTCTTCAGAACCAACAATCGTACGTGCAGGTTGAAAAATACGTAAAAGTTGCTGTCTGGACAGACTGGAAGAAACGTATCAACAGCCTGTAGAACCTCAGCATCAGAGAGAGGATTGACAGGACCTGAGCGGAGAAGCATACTGTTTAAAGAATCATCAGGTGGAGAAACACCGGAACCAGAAACATCGGGAACACAGAAAGTTGTTTTAACTTTTTCTGTTTCACAGCGCCTTTGGAAGTTCCAATCCGCTTCGAAGAAGAAGCTGAGGCGGATGTATCCATTAGTGGATCAGGCTAACCTCCCAAGTCAGGAGACGAGGAAACGACCGTCGCCGAAGAAGCAGTACGTAGCTGAGCTGCCTCAGTGGAGACTGGTACAACAGCCGAGGTTTCAGGAAGATGTTGCAAAAGGGGTATGGTAGACAAGGTTTTAAATGGAGATCCGATATCCGAGTGGCTAGGAGAAGAGCCAGACGGCCGATCTGCCAAACCACCACTCAACACACCCGGATCGGAACACTCGGCTTTAGACACATCTGTAGTCGAAGACAACTCTGTCAATCGTAAAGGTGGATGCCCAATCGTACGGGTTGGGAGAGGAGAAAAGGCACCATTGTCCGTGACGGAAATGTTTGTCTGACGGAGAAACGAAGAATTCACGTCAGGCAAACTACCGGCAGTGGGGATCGTAGAAAGACCAATGTGGTCAGCAGTGGGATGCGAACTTGATGAACGTCCACGACGAACGCGGTCACAGGAGGCAGTGGTGTGATTCTGTGTTAAACAGTGTGTACAATAGTGAGCAGTGAAAATCTTGAAACTGTACGTTTGTGCGCCAATGTCAACAGTAGCTTCTGTAGGGCAATCCACCAAGGCTTTCTCGGTGGGAAAGACGACCAATAACTGACGGCGAGGTCCGGTAGCATGTGCAAATCGAGTTCCGCGGGGAGAGTCAGAGAAGCGACGGACCTTGCCAACAATTTTACAAACATGACTGACAAGGAGAGGAAGTGCAGTATCAGGCACTTCCTGCGGAACAGGATAGAACGTGATGTTCACCGGTCGCTTGGAAAGAGGCGACGGGATGAGATGGTTTGTCCCAATCGATAGTTCGTTTGCAAGAAAAAAGTCAGCATCCTCCTTGTGATTGAAGTGTACCGAAATACCCCGAGGAGTACGGGAAATTCCTGCAATGGACGCAGACGACACATGTCCAGAGAGAGCTTCCATGTAGCGTGGCAATGGAGTATTTGGTAAAGCATGAAAAAGCACACCTCTATCCAGGAGGTTATGTGAATTGTCATCTATTGTTACCTTCACCTTGCCGTTGGATACCTGAATAATAGGTGTTGCTTGCAAAAGACCATCTGGTGGAGAGGAATCGGACGTAGAAGTAGCGCCTCGTTGCACTTTAGAGGAAGATGACATCCTCGGAAGAGAAGTCTGTTCGGAAAAGGCAGGCACAGAAGTCTGTGAGGGAAGAGAAGCACAGGCCGAAGGCAAGGCAGTAGAACCAGTAGTACCCAGGGAGGGCACTGAGGCTGATGCAGGAGCTGAAGAAGAAAGCGCAGCCAAGACCAGTGAAGGCACCGGTGCAGGAGTACTAGAAAGCTGGGAAGGCATCTGAGCAGACACATCTGAGGGCGAGAGTATGTTAACTTCCATGGACGTGGAAAGTGTGACGTGACGTGCATCCGCCACGCCAATAGATGATAAGGAAATACCGGAAGCTGCCATTTTGGCAGCTTCCAAACGTAAACAAACTAGCAAACGATAAGAAAACTGATGAATATGAACTAATATGAGGATGAGAACGCTAGAAAAGTAGCTCAAAACGTACACAGTACCTTTATACAGCCGGGCCACGCAACAGGTGAGTGAGGGACGAGGTATTCCACACTAAAATGCATAAAATATTGGAGCCACCAACACTACGTCTATCACGAACGAGCAATGAGCTGGACATACTGCCAGAAGGACAGACCATCGATGGACAACCGAAATTTTAGATTGGATTCCAAGGGACAGGAAAAGACCCAGAAGAAGATTACATGGAAGATGGGTGGATGAAATTCGAAAGTATGCGGGAGTGACATGGTGGAGACTGGCACAAGACAGACCGTTGTGGAGGAAACTTGGGGAGACCTTCGTCCAGCAGTGGATTGATAATGGTTGACAATGATGATGATGATGATTGTGAGAAGAATATTTCGTTTATACGACCTAACACAAAATATTTTTGGTATCACATTTTCATGTCGTGACTTTGTGGTACAGTGTTCGAGAAAGAACCTATTTAGTGCGTCTTCCTAGGACTCACTTTTTCCGTTCGGCGATCGGCTTACATCATACCCCTGCGATTATTACCTCGGGTTCGTTTTGATTTGGAAAGCCCAAAGTACGAGAACGATTACCGTTGTTTTCGAAGCATTTCTGTGGCATAACTTTGCTACTAGAAAGCGTACCTGCAGAAGTTACGGAATTCAAAAGACATTTTATTCCATGAATGTGCGATTGAAAATATTCTTTCCTTCCTTCCTTCCATACCATGTATTACGAAGAATATTTTGGGGAGAGTCTCGCTTTCAAGTACTACGCAGGTTTTCCGCCAGGGGACGTAATGGTGAACTGCGATTTCATCGATATCTCTGCTTCTGACCGCTAAACACACATTAATATTTATTTGCGCACGTAAGTAGCGATTAACACATGCACTGCCGTATTATACATGATTTAAAGTATGAATACTATTACAGCTAAAACACAATGATGTTAAAACCATGAGTACTTTCAAATTCATTCTGAACTCGAGTTCAGGTGGAATGATTACTGCGCTAAGCACTAAAAGTGACAGTATGTGTGAGGTAGCACTCTTCGTTCGTGCATGTGCGTAAAAGCTATTCGTTGTTGATAGTCTGAGGGGCCTGATTCTCGCATAGTATTCTGCAAGGTAACAGAATTGCAATAGGTGAATCCATAGTTACAAAAACTTGACCTGTGTCTATGCATCATTAGACTTTCAGTCAATAACAGGAAACTGAGATTTGGAGTGTTGAGGATTGTTGCGTTCTGCCATACAAAGCAGAATGCAACAATCCTATCGGGCAAGTGTACGTTCTTTACTTTCTGTTTGAATGAAAATTTTGTTTTGCACTTCATGACCCACACGCATATGTATTTAAAAACTGATAAATCTCTGGTGCGTGACATTGTGGTTCCACTGTTTCGTGGCGTATTAGAATAGAATCTGAAATATATCACGAATATATTCAACATTCCGGTTTCATATGGATTCACTCAGGATTCGCATTAAAAAAAAAAAGGCTGTTAATTCATGTGTTCCAGATTGAGGCACAGTAGTGTGCTCAGAAATTTTTCCCGAGGGGGGGTGGTCGGTGTTGTGAAATTTGATTATTATATACAACTAAATGTGTTATGGGTGCATTTTTATTAAAATGTTTTGCAACACTGCCCAAAAATATTCAAACAAATATTGCTTTAAATTACCATTAATATTCTTATTATCTATATTCTTATCACCACATAATGCTTGATCACTTATATGTTGCTCTTTATGTGAGCAGAAAACAAGAATACTACACTACTTATTGTTAAATGGTTAAAGAAATACAAGCCATTCTACAGAACGAAATAAAAAGTTTCCTCGATGAAATACGGGATTACACCATGTAATACAAAGTTTGAAGATGACAGTCCGTTTTTCGGTGTAATTATGACAAGGATGGTAAGTCAGATAATATACGAAAACTTGAAAATTTTGCTTTCGTGGAGCAGGAATCGAGCCCGCGTCTCCCAGATAGCATCCGGGTATGCTAACCACTACACCACCCAGGAACTTGAGAGTGGGGAACAGAACCTTTTAACGATCATAGCGCCCCAAAATGCCCGTACAAAAACAGCCATGGCCACCTGAAACGCCTGTCTCGAGTGAGTCAGATTTCCTACCCTTGCTTGCTCTTCAAATTTTCAAGACCTATTAGGGATCAGCAGAAGTCACCCTCAGTCACTATTGTCGCTATTAAACAAATAAGTGAAAAAAAGAGACAGTATCGGGCGTTATATATTTAGAGTGATACAAGAATTTTGGGATCGTGGTCATTAAAGGCTTAATCGGAAACTTAAGACTTCGCCGTTCTGGGTGGTATAGTGGTTAGCATACCCGGGCGCTCTCTGGGAGGTGCGGGTTCAATTCCATGGCAACTAAATTTTCAAGTTTTCGGATATTATCTGACTTACCATGCTTGTCAAAATTACACCAAAAAACGGAGTGTCATCTTCGAAATTTGTGAAAAATTTCCTATTAGTGAAACGTTCTTCATTTCTATAATGGCGCTTTTTTACGCTTTCCAACCGTAGGTTGAAGAAGCGTATATGCTCTAGCTTTGTCTGTCCGTCTGTCGGCACGATTTCGATGAAAAATGGTTCGATTTAGATGAAATTTTAGTATATGGTAGCGGTCCACCTGGGGACGAATCCTATTGAAAATCGACGAAATGGGGTCAAAGGTCACCGGCATAGGAGCAGGGATCTATTCCATTGCCCTTATGCGTCATAGCATGCGTAAATATGGTTCGATTTCGATGAAATTTCACTATGTGGTAGGGGACAATCTGGGGACGAACCCTATTGAAAATGGATGAAATAGGGTCAAAGGTCAGCACATAGGATCGGGATTCATTCCATCGCTCTGATTTCATACTATTCAAGGAGCAATTCCTGTATGTATGTAAATTTTATTTTCAAAACGGCTCTAAGGATTTTGCTGAAAGTCGTTAACCTACCGTTTTCTGGTACAAGAAATCGATGTAGCTTGATCTCGACTTTAAGAAAATTCGTTTAGTGGGTTAAATAACCATCCCGAATTTCCACGTTTTTACTGTCATGGCGTCGTCCCATTAAATGCTGCACATGTTTAGAAACCTTATGACGCCACAATCTCGCGCTTGAGATGTTGGCGCGCGGTCACGCCATCTGTCTCATTACGTCACGCGTTGTGGGTGGATCCTGTTAAAGTTTTATGACGTCACACTCTTTCGAGCAGGTGGTCGCGATTCCCATCTGCCTCATTACGAAACGCGTTGTGTGCATATGTCCGGCCGCACGATAACTCGCGTGAATAACGTTCGATTTTGATGAACTTTTAGTATGTAAGAGGGGATCACCTGGGAAGGAACCCTATTGAAAGTGAGCGAAATGGGGTCAAAGGTTAGGACATAGGAGCGGGATTCATTCCACTGTTCTTATGCGTCATAACTAACGTAAAAAAGGATCGATTTCGATTAAAATTTTAGTATGTGGTAGGGGACCACCTGGGGACAAAGCCTATTTAAAATGGGCGAAAATGGGGTCAAAGGTCGGGATATAGGAGTGGAATAACTTCCATCGCCATTATGCGTCATAACTTAGGTAAATATTCTTCGATTTGGATGAAATGTTAGTATGTTGTAGGGGACTGCCTATAAAATGGGAGAAATGGGGTCAAAGGTTAGGACACAGGAGCGTAATCTATTCCATAGCCGTTATGCATCATAACTTACGTAAAAATGCTTCCATTGCGACGAAACTTTATCATATTATTTCGGAGGTATACTGAGCCGGTTCTGTAGAATATCATCGAAATGGGATCAAAGGTCAGGGCACAGAACCGAGATTTATTCCACAGCCATTATCCTCATAACTTGAGTAATAATTTCTGGTATGTGGGAAAGCGTATTATAATCAATGCATTGCATGATTTTACTAACTTGTTTTACTAGTAATTGTACGGTAAGACAAACAATCGCTGACGACACTCATTTCGCTAAATATTTTTTGATTTGATTCAACTCTTATGTTACTTTTACTTACTGTTGCTTGAGTCGTATTTCCAATCTTCTGGTGTTTTTGCTAGTTCATGTAAAACTTCTTCAGATTTCAGGTGTGTATTCTTGATGAATGTGAAGTAATGCTAACCTATTGAGTTTCAGTTCTGATATGGTATTACGTAGATATGATTTTAAGAGACGCAATGTTGAAACCGGACGCTCACTTTCTGAAGCAGTCACTAGTACCTAGTACTTGAAACAATGTTTTTATATCAAGTACCACCTCACTGAAGCACAGTTTTAAAGCACTTAATGCATCTTTTGACCAGTGCTCCTTTTCTTCGCGGGCGATTCTACGGTACCACAGTTTCAATTCTGAGATTAGTTCTACTTGCGAGCCATTCAAGTCACCTGTGTAAAATCTCTCTATTCTAAAAAAAAAGTAAATGCCGCTGCCGCCTCTGTTTTAGAAATTTCGCGACACTCGCGCATTTCTAGCTCGCAGCGCAAAAACTATTGAACACAAAAAATATGAAATTTACATCGTTTGTAGAGAATCGTTCGAAGAAGAAGCTGAAATAAACAGTTTTCCGATTACGGTGATACTTCAAGAACTATCAGTAATTTCAAAGTTAATGTAAGCAAAAAAGTGCTATCAGTTCGCGTTACGGACACACTAACAGTAACAGAATCACGAAACTTTGTAGGCATGCAGGACCAGGGACGAATTTCTGTACCTCGTTGCCGTTTTTCTGAATTTCGATTTAGTTTACCATTAATTCAATTTTTTAAATTTTACAAAATTGTCTTTTTCGCGATGCGAACCATTTTAAAAAAAACCAGATATATGGAAAACTATAAATCATAACGCGTTGCAATTTTTGCAGCATAAATTCACAACTGTCATCCCTCCTTTACAAAATGTTTGTTTAAAGAAAAAGTCATTTTCTGATTTTTAAGCATTTTTTTAAAAACGCAAACGAAAGGGACGAGCGGCTTACTCTATCTTTAGCGTTAACAACACCGGAAAGTTCTGGTCCCGTGATCTGCTGCCATAGTGAAGCAGTTATTTTTAGCTCTTTCTTCTCACTGGGTGAAAGGACAGGCTACAATCAAACTGGCAATGACGCAATGCTGAATGACGTAGCGACGCTTTTAAAGTTCGGCGTTTTCCGCAGGCACACGTGAATACCTATGTAAATATAGGCTTTCACCCCGTATATAAAAAGCAAAGAGGGAAAATGCGAGTGTGTTCGTCCGCGAATTGTTCGGTCACTTCTAAATGACCTAGAGATCTGAAAATTGGCATGTTGATAGGTCTTACGGGTATACCTAGAAAATTACGAAAAAAAAATAGCTGTTTGACCATTTCAATATGACCTAGAGATCTGAAAATTGCAAAATTGGTATTTGCATGTATATAAATATGGGTCTTAAGGTCCGTATACCCAAAAAAGTACGAGAAAAATAAGTTGACTTTGGAACATTTTCTGCTTGAATTTTTTGCGAATTATTTGACCACTCCCAAATAACCTAAAGATCTGAAAATTGGCATGCTGATAGGTCTTAAAGTCCGGATACCTGCAAACACACGAAGAAAAAAAAAACAAAAAAAAAACAGCGCTTTGAAACATTGTCGGCTTGAATTTTTCTACCATTTCTGCACCTAGGAAGAAAGTATGAAAGCCAAAAAATTCAAAACAGTGGCTTAGCTGCACTGTTTCAAAATGCTGATAGGTTTAAAGATAATTTTGTCAGAATCACTGAAATGCTTTGAAAATTTAAAATTTTGATTTAAAATTAAGAGGCGCCAAAGCTTGCTCCGTTGTTTACGTCAAACCGTATGCATTGACGTTACGGCGCTTTTCTAAATCGTAAAGCATTTACGGATTTTCAATTACTTTTCTTTCTCCTAATTACATTTCCCTTTCTTTAATTTTATATTCAAAAAATGATTTTATAGATTTACCGTTCGAAGAACGGGTATGATTGCTAGTTAAGATAAATTTTTAAAATTATCTGTTTTTTGAGAAAACGGTGGCACTTTGGGATTTGTTGGGAAAAGTGATTAGAACCCTAATAGGACCGATTTGTGTACGAGACATTTTTTTTTTCCAAATGTCTGAAAATGGTGCATAAATTAAAATCCTGTAACAGTCACTTAGGTTTTCTGTGTTTATGTTACAGCGTTTGTTTTGTTTTGATGCGATTTTTGGATTTTAATCAAAACTTCTTACTTTTCATCGTGCTTTAGAGTAATCTGAAATAAGTCATGGAACTCAAAGTTGGCATTGCCTCGTCGCCACAGAAACTCAAAATAAAATTTGCCAAGCTATTACCATTTCAGTCTTCTATATTTGGTGTATTAATCAGTTGTGCGTATAACCGAGATTTCACCGTATTATCCAGTAATCACGAACAAACGTTTAGACACTTAGGGGCGTAAGTCTGTATGTAGGTTTCCGATTATTTGAAGCAATATCTTCGCTTTTGAAAACTCGACTGACAAAATAATTTTGCGGTGAGATGTCGCTCAGCTGGAAAAACCTGGAGCGCATTTGTTCTACTTCAATAATACAGTTTTTCCTCCAGGGACATAGATGTATATCATATTTTCTCGATACCTCTTCTTCCAACAGTTCGATTTAAAAAAGTCTTTCTTTGTCGGGCAACTTATTTCATGTGGAATGTTTTGGATACAAGATTAAATTTTTGTTAACGCGAAAGTTTGTCTCTAAATGGAGTAAGCCATGCTTCCGTTTAGAGCATATTTACATAAATATGAGATTACCGACTCAAAATATTACTTTCAGTCAGGTACTACTAATTGCAAATTCTTCTTATGCATACTTGCTGCCCAAAGTAGCATAATTTTACCACTAGGTGCGAAAATGTTTAATTTGCTTTATTTCTATCTCTGCGTGTGAAAGACCGATTCAAAAAATTTTGCAACACAGGAAACAATTCACCTTATATGACTATTTTTTTAGCTCAAAGTTCGGCATTAGGTTGTGGTAGTGTGCATATTTGTTTTTAATGTTTCGCTGCTTCTTGAGATCCTACTTAATAATTTCTTTTTTTAACCTTTTAAGCTGCCGGCGTACCTGAACCAAGTGGGACACGAAATTTGCTGCGATTCTGAAACAGTAATGTTCACACGGCGGTGTCGGATTTTACCATAGCTATGGCAAAAGGATTCGTGTATCCTTCTCATCTCGACAGTATAAGTTCTTCTTATAGTCCTTTGTTCTCTAACCTATGACCTGCGGCATGATGGGGAAGGGCTAGTCCCTCCGACAAGGACATCATGGCATTAAATAGGGAAAGTGATACGAATGACTCTTTCCTTTCTTTAGGTTTATCGCCCTTTAGATGGTAAAATAATGAGCCAGAAGAGATTAGGGTGAACCATCTCCCTAAATAAGAGCTTTGAGTAACAAAGCTTGAAAACAAAATGCTAATTGGAATAATAAGCCAATTTTAAATAACAAATTTGAAAAATGAAGCTTGGCTTCATATTCATGTGCAAACGCTTTCGATGCGCTGGTTTTTGCGCAACCGCGTTAGACTCACTTTCTACAAAGGGAATATATATATTTAAGCTGACTTCATCTCATTTTGCTTACCCCGAATTAATTCGTTCTAGCCGGTTAAATGGTTAATGTATGCCATTTACTGTGGTGCGCAGGCGCTGACTTCGTGGGTTCGAGACACTTTTTGAACCCCCAATTATTTTGTTGTTGGTTCCCCGAACGCCTATTAGTTTTGCGCCGTATTTCGTGGGGAAAATACACGTACGCATATGTGCATAAATTTTGTTTTTCGTTACCAATTTTTCAATTCCTTTTTTATTTTTCATTCCCCGTTTACTATATATAGAATGTGGGTATAGAAATTTACCCCTCAGACTGTTTATTGTGCCTCAAAAAGGAATTAATGTTTGTTCGTGCTCATCAAATTTGACGCGACAGACAACACCTCAAGTACCGTTGTTTAAGAGCATCTAAAACTGCCTCCTTTATAAAAGAAAATTCTTCGGTTTGTCTGGGTACGGCGAAATACGAAAGTCTAGCTCTACATTCAGAGACGAGAACCTATTCCAGGTCATAGTGATAAAGACGGAAATATGTTGTACAATCAGTTGACCCATCCTATCTTCGGGATGTCGGGGACCAAGGAGGTTGGAAGAGAGAGAAGATATGATCAGCAGCCTCAGGTGAAGCCAAATCTGATCATCTGGTTTCTTGCGCTTTCCGGGTGCGGAGGTTTGAGTGACGTGACGTCTCTTACTCAAGACCTGTGCTCCAGCACAGGTTGATAGCGGCCGTCTCTTACTCTCTGCAGCAATATATGAACGTCAAGAAGGCTTCCACAGCTTTAGCAAGGCCGTGACTGGTTAATACGCAATATGCACTCCCGCCCGACGAGGCATACTTTTGTTTAATTTTTTAGAAAATACTAAACAGTATTTATGTAACTTTTTATAAATTTTTAGTTATGTGCATGTATATTTCGGTCTCATTTATTTCTGAATCTACATGCTGCACAAGTGCCTCTAACGCCTCTTCAAAGTCAACGATTTCCCCATAGAAAAGTACAGAGCAGCCCAAGTTGGGCATACACAGCTGATACGAAGTAGATCCCACGGAAAACGCAGAGCGTGCGGCTGATGCCATGACCTCTCTCTTCTCACCTCCTATATTAACTCAGAAATAATTTGAAGAAAAAAAAATGTTGGCATTTTTAAAATTGTTAAAAAGAAACCTTAAAAATGTTTGACATGTTCTTGTTACTTTTATAAGACAATTGAGTTGGAAATTCACACAATATCTGTGCATTATATATACTAATGTCGCGCCTACAAAAGCAAAATAAATGAAATAAATAATTATCTAGAGAAAAAGAAATCTGTAATTTACTACAATTTGCTTTGTTTTATCATTTCAGGCGTCTTATTGTGCCAGATGGTCTGACTGAATGAAATTTAAATTAGACTTAAATACTTTTAAAAATGCATAGGTAATTGGATTAAAAATTTCCGGAAACCCCAATAATTTTTCAGGTCGGCGCCTATGCTGTGGTGAATGGCATACATTAAAAAGATTATAAACACATTATCATCTTTAAATAATGCTCATTTTTCCAACTAAAGAAAATATCAAGACTTCTTTCTCTCTATGTGTAATCCGAGATTTTTTTCAAAACTCGTTTTGCCTTAGCATAGCCTTTGCTGTCAAGAATAATTTTCGCATAATTTCTGCATTCTCATTATTAAAAATTCTCTTGTCATGGGCAGCTAACGTATATTTCCATGTAAAGCGCTTTTCACCATTCTAAATATCTCTTAGAAAAATAGTTTTTTTTGACAGGTTACTCTTCATAATGAAGAGTATTTTGCACCCATTTCCTTCTTCCTTCTTTACGTTACGCAAGATTTTTACGCTAGGGTGCGAAAGTTATATCATATTTATATTATATATCTCTTTCAGAAATTGTTCAATCGGAAAATCCTTTTTGCCTCTGATATCTTCACCTATGAGAAAGATTTTGTGCGCAATTCGTAAATTTTCCTAACTCCCTCTTCAGCGACTAGTATGAGTAAAGACTATTTCTGTTTTTGATGTTTTACGAGTTGTCGAAATGCTATCCATTTCTTATGAATAACCCGCTTCCGTTTTTTTATGAAAAACCGGCCCACATTGCGCATTTTGTGCTGCTGTGCGGGATTTTGGACTGGTGTAAGCGCATTGATTTTTTAGCTGAACTTTCAGGCTTTCCAAATATCTGGTTCGAAATCTTTGTTTTCTATTAGAAAGGATTTTGACTCGCTCGTTGCATACGAATATAGGGTGAAACGCTTCTCATAAAAGGCGAGACGCTTCTCTTAAAAGTTATTTTTCGCTCTTTGCAAAAATGAGCTCCAAAGAGTTATGCCCACAACAGATAGCCATATGAGGTGTGTTAAATGCTACAAAATATGCGTACCTTTACCTGCTGAACACAAGATATCGATATATAAAATGTCACAAAATGAAAACCTAATTCCTCGTGAAATGTGGAAATTCATAAGTCCCATACGAGGCTCATAGGGACAGCACTTATGGTTTTGCGTTTATAAGACACTTTAACCTGCGAAGCTGCTGGCTTGCGAGCAAATTAAAATAAAATACCTGCACACTTTGTTAAATACACGATATTGATTCTTGTATTCTGCTACACAATTCCAATGCTGCAGAACATTCATTGTATTCAAGTAGCGCACTTTTTTGGGATAAGTTTTTCTGTCCTCTCTAAATGGTAACTTTGATTCTGTTTCAACTACAGTTAACCAGACTCATTAAAAATTCCCAATTGGTACTTATGTCCCATTGCATCATTTAATAAAACCAAAGTTCGGTGAGACATTGTGATAATCTTATCGAACTGATCAGGTCAAAAATGGTCCAACAAAAATGGTTTATAAAATGGCAAACGTGTGTCGGATCAAAATTGTGAGCTCGTTTTGCAAATTAAAAAATACATTTAACGTAATGACCGAGACTGTATACATTTCTTTAGAAACAGCAAGGTGCCTTAAGGGAGCTTTCATTACTCATGCTAAAAATGTTTTTCCCCCTTATTGGAGATTATACTATCATGTTTCTTAAGCTGTATTATTTGGTAACTAGCTGAACAGCTGATCGTGAACATAGACGTTACATGTAAGTTTAATAGAGTTCAAATGTTCTGCAAGCCCTGTTTATCATGCAGGAGGGATTTTAGAGCGAACTGATCTTCCTGTGATCCTTTTCATAGACATGTCTCTAAACTTCGACTAAATATTTTGACTGATAACCTGCAGATTCCTAAATGACAAAGATGAGAAATTCTGCTCTCAGAGCCTGCGCCGGAGTATCGAGTAATACAAAATTGTTTTCAGTTCCTGAGATATAATTTTAATCCCTTTCAGTTTTTTACAAAATAGTGAACTTTCCTTCATTCATTTACCCAGAGGGGATTTCCATAAGGACGAAAAAGTATGCACTGCATATAGTAATTCTGTATTTTCTTTCGAAATGTCTTGCATTTGTCTTTAAAATTCTTTTCGCATCACAGACTGCGATTTATGCTGTTTAAAGAAATAAACCTAGACATAGGGCAGACACGTATTTCATCTTCAGATGAAAATTAAAAATGTATTTCTTCGTTGTAGCTGTTTTTTATACGCGTAATTACTCTTACGAAACTAAAAAAAAAAATAATAGTCCTTCTCAGGAAATCCATAAGAAATGGGAATGTCTTAAGAAAAATGATCATTCAGAATTGAGGATTCACCATATTTCTTCATGGACTGTGCGACCTTTGAAGAGACACAAAGGGCGGTGGTGCTTTATGCCTTAGGTTATACATTGACTTTGCAACATTCCAGAGTAAATGCCATTTACATCGAACTACCAACAATGCAACAGCTGTTCAATGACATACTTTTGTGGCTCTTGGCGCAAGACGTACACTCAACAGATAAAACATTACAAACTAGCCTGAAGCCCTTCCTAAGACAACTGCTTTAGAAAGCTTTAAATACACATTCATAAATAAGGGGTGCTACCCGACTTAAGACAGGGTGAAAATTTTAACTGAAGCAGATTGAAAACATATCAAATAAAAGCTGGGTAAGGAAATACACCAAAAACCTCAGTCATGGATGCGATTTTCTCCCTTTGACATCACAAAATTTCAGTTTTTATTGTAGGTTAGAGCGTTCCAAATAGATCTGGGTATTTACATTTACAATAACGCTCATACCTTTTCGCGAAATTACTTTGCAATTTCATTCCTTTTCATGGAACTATGCTGCAATGCGATGAAAATGAAATAAAACACGACATAACGCCTAGGTAACAGAACAAACGTAGCAGACAGTTGTTCGAGCACAAGCGTGTTGCATCATATGAAATATTTTGTCTTATTAACTTTATTTTATTTTCCTGTATTTCTCCTTGATTTTGCGTATCGTGCGATAGCGGTTAGCTTAGTTCCGATTTCGACCACCAGGTAAACACAGATGACGCCGCAAGTACTTAATGACCTCAGAGCGTTAGAGACAGACGTGGCCTGTTAGATAGGCTTTATACCTACCTAATAGGATGTTGCTTCTCATGTAGCGAGAATATCAGCCTGTACATGCCGAGGCATTCACTTCATCAGATGCCTGAGTGTTTTCGGAGGAAATGGCAGCCATGCTTGCTGCAGCATTGTCCACAACTCCGTCCGACACTTAGGCCCAGGATCCATGGGTCTCATGTTAAGTTCCAGGGCATTACAGAGAGATTCCACAGTGTTTGAATTCGGGGACCCTAGGCGGTGGCTGAATTGTTTCAAACTGTGATGGATAATCCTCGAGACATGCTTCCGTGTTTGCGGTCGAAGCGGCAACGCACTGTCTTGCTGATAGAAACCATTGCGCGAAGACTATGAAGCGTTTAGTTGATCAGCCAGAACAATGCTGGTAGCGTGCATGCGGTTAAGGGACTCTCCTAAAACTCTAAGGGACACAATGGGTTTTATGAAAATGCTCCACAAACCATTACAGAGCCACCACTGCCTTGAACAGAGCCGACATGACACGACGGCGTCATGACCTCATGCTGTCGATCCCACACCGCATTCTCCTTTACCTCGGTACAGCAGAAATCTATCTTCATATAACTAAACGACGCGGCGCCGATTTGATGAGGTACAGTTTTGATGTTCCCGGCAACAGGCGAGGCGTACTTTCCGATGACGAATAGTCAGTAGTGGCACACGAGTAGGGCGTTAGCTCCAGTAGCTTGGGGTATGGAGCATGCGCCGTATCTTGCTGCGTCGTTCGCTTGCTGACGATGAACAAAAGATTTGAGCTACAGCTGCCAAGCTGTCGGTCTGTGGAAGCCTACGTCATTGATGTCGGCCCCGAACATCAATGACGTAGGGCAGGCCGCCGGTTGCCCTATGGGCGCTGGTATGTCCGTCGATGTTATTCTCGCTGTGCACCTTCTATACAGTTGCCCTAGGGAATCCTACTATTCTTACCAGTTGGGAAATAGAATGATACAACTGTCTTGCACCGACAATGCGTTCACAATCAAAGTCGCTCAGATCACAACGTTTACCCATGTTAGTCAATTCCCATCGCTTGCGTTCAGTTTGGGTATGTTCCACGCTGCGCTTGGGATGTCCGAGTCAACTGCCCATCGCAATTGTCCCTAACGTTTTGTCTATTGAGTATACAGTATATAAGATATGATATCTTTTATCGAAGTTTAGTTACCAAGCTACAGTAAAGAAATGACCACAGGGTTCTATAATAATGTGAGATTTTAATATAACGAAAAATGGTATAATGTTATTTGGATGATGCTGCAAATTACATATGTATTTCATTTTCAGGGTATAAAAATAGAAACAAAGAGTAATGTAAACTAGGTTCTTTCATTTCAATAGACACATGAAACACAAAGCTCAACAATAGAATTGCCCCCTGCAAAAAGTGGTATAATCATTTTAAAGACTGGACCGACAAAACTGATAAAATCTGTAAAACTTAATTAACTTTCCTCTTCAAGGCAAGTATTTAATCAAACGGAATAGAGATTAACGTGACATCTGTCTGTACATCATATAACTATTGTGGTATCCAATACAATCAGCAACACGACGCTGCTTAGAAGTTCTCAGATATACGGTATTTTCCTGTGGGATTTCAAATTACGCCATATTCTGCTGGTCCCATTCCCCAGCTGTATTCAGAGGTATGTGAGAAACGGATTCAAGCGATGTCTTATGACGAGATACCTTGAAAGCATATGGAACCCTTGTACATAAGCTTTGGGGATCGCAACAGTATGTGAGAGATCGTATCCGTGGTGGAAATCCGTATTCGTAATACCCACCATAATTTGAGAGCAGCTAGTCGAAAGATGTCTTTCAAGTATCCCATGCATTGTCACGAATGCCAAAGGAGACATGTTGTAGTAATTAATAGCATGCCAAACTAGTGATCCATTTAACCGAGTGACTTGGCGTTTGAAGGTCAGAGTTCATATTTCCTTCTACCTACAGGGCCTCCAAATGTAATTGCAACGATCAGGACTTGTCAAGAAACTAGAGAGCCCTTTAACGGTGTTGTGTAGGAGAGAGCCCTTTAACGAAAGTGAACGCTGATTTTCCCATCTACCTACAGAGCCTGCAGATGTAGGTGCAGTGATCAGGACTCGTCAAGAAACTAGGGAAACGTTTAACCGAAAGACATGGCGTTTGAAGGTGAACTTTGATTTTTCCTTCAACTGTTAGAGCCTCCAATGTAAGTGCAACGATACGGACTCGTCAAAGAGCTCAGTCTTCACTACTCTTCTTGACAGACCAACATCATTCCATCTTATCCTGAAAGTTACTTCTTTCTCCCTTGTGGCCGAGTGGTCTGAGGCCTTATTTGCTTACTATTCGTCCTAACTGATCCTGGGTGAGGCATGGTGACGTACGTTTCTCGTATTGAGCTGGTTCCTTCGCTTCCGTGGGTCCAGTGAACCAAAATTAAGGAATGCAACAGCTTATACCCCTTAGAGTTACTCATGGTGATCATTAAACGACGAAACAAAAAATATAGATCTATGTCTCTCAGTCCTCGGTCACGGTCTTTAAACGTTATGTTGTACCTCCGACATCGCTAATCCCCTGAAAACACTCCGTGTACCTTCGGCTTCCTACCTTTGTTGCATTATAAATCGTACGAAGTGCGGCGTGAGGTGAGGTTTGTATACAAATCTATTTTAAAATTGCCTACAACACTGTTGTTCTTAGATTTCTCCATCTGCTGAAAGGTTTGACAATATCTTGTGCTATTCTGAAAGCATAATGACTCTCTCTCGAGAATATTTCTCAACTTTCTGTAGACACTACAATGTTAACCAGGATTCTACTAACCATCGCTAAAGCAGAACGATGGCAAATAAAACAAATACGACTTACGCTTTTATCCAAGGGAAAACTATTTGTTCTTTCTTGCATGGTCTGTTCACCACAAACTACAAGACTTAACTTCTACACAATTAGTAGCTGTAGACGCAAAATAATCACAATAAATGTAATAATTCACAAGACTTTCACAGCTCCCAAACGTAAACCGGTGACAATGAAAGTTAACATCTAACTAAATTCTAAAAACGATTATGAATCCTAACGACAAAACTACAGTCATCAATAATGGGAGCATCTTTCATAGCTAGGGCCTAACACATTAGTTCAGACAAACGATCTCGTTTATACCTTAGTCTGCTTGACCTGACTGACTGTCAGTGATCCCCGCAAGGAAAAAAAACTTGGGAATACCGATGTTATGTTTAGTACAGAAAACGAAACAAAAGGTAAATAAAGTTTACATAACAGTTATAACGTAATTTGTCTTTCCGCTGTAACTTAGTCCTTACGTCAGTAATTAGGTTTTGTGGGCTAAAGTCAATTTAATATTAAATGGTACCAACACGAAATTACAAAAAAGAGGTCAATGGTAATATTTACAAATACGTTTCTTTTGCTTGCATGGATTGTACTCCACACTCACATATGGTTAATTGGCGTACTCAATACAGTATCAGTGATCTAACATCCAACACAATATAACAGCACGTCAACCATCAATATCCATTCATAGTATACTGGTGTGCAAAAATTAAAGACAAAGAGAAGAAATTAGCATAACAACGGAACGAGCAGGCAGAACGCACCGAAAGACGACTCAGGAGATAGACTAGGGTCCAGTTTGGTAGGACAGGCGCATATAGGTAGCATGACGTAGGCAGGGGGAGGAAGTGTCAGAAGGGATAAAGCGCACGGGCGGTGTACGCTCAGCAATTCGGTAAAAGTTATTGCACGGTGTGCATCGGTTTGAAAGACGTCGAGTTGCTGCCACCGTGTGATATGGCCAACAGGCAATCCAGTAGACGGCATGTTGATGACTTTACCCAAGGTCGCGTAATTGGGAAGTTGGAAGAAGGTCGAAGTGCGACTAGTGTGGCCGAGGAGTTCGGGATCGCTCACAGCATCGTTTAACGATCTTGGAGAGCATTTCAGACGACAGGAACATCTGTCAGAGAGTATTGCAGTGGTCGACCACGAGCAACCACTGCGGCGGACGACCGGTATATTGTCCTCCAGGCGAGAAGGGGAAGGCGGCAGACAGCGGGAGAAATCGCAAAGCACATGCAACAGACAACTGGACGTCCGTTATCGCGTTTTATTGTGGCCAGGAGGCTGCACATAGGTGGTCTATTTACACGACGACCAGTACGGTGTGTGCCATTAACGCCTGCTCATCGGAGACAGCGGTTTCTGTGGTACCAGGAACAAAAGAACTGGACACATCAGCAATGGGGTTGAGTTCTCTTAACGGATGAGAGACGATTTAGTCTGAAGAGTGATTCTGGACGTATACACATCTGGAGAGAGCAGGGAACACGCAATCACACCTCCAACATCATCGAAAGGAACCGGTTTGGATATGGCGGAGTTCTTGTTTGGGGCGGTATTATGCTTGGTAGCCGTACTGACCTCCACATCTTCCAAGGAAGTTCAGTCACTGATGTCCGCTATTGTACTGAGGTTCTTCTGCCTCACGGGCGTCTGTTTAGAGGTGCTGTGGGTCCTGAGTTCCTCTTTATGGACGGCAACGTTACACCTCATCGTACAGTGGCTGTCGCAGAGCTGTTGGAGAGTGAAGATATTCAACGCATGGATTGGCCCGCAAGGTCTCCGGACCTAAATCCAATCGAACACGTGTGGGACCTTATCGGGAGACGCTTGGCAGCACGTCACCAGCCGCCAGCAACGATTCTGCAGCTGCGATTGGCGCTACAAGAGGAATGGGCCGCGATGCCTCAACAGCTCCTTGACAACCTCGTCCTCAGGATGGACAGACATTGTAAATCCTGCAACGCAGTCAGGGGGGATCATATCTCCTACTAAAGACTGGATTTTCTTGGCAGTCGCCTATCACATGGTCGTTTCTGTCTTCTGTCCAGTTGTGCTAGAAGCTACCTTTTCAATAAAGTGTCTTTGCGTCCTTTGGATTCCTTGTTTGGACGGTTTTGCTCCCTTGCCCCATATTCTTACATCTTGGGTTCTTATGATATGATTTGAGTCGATGTGGAGCATTTCTGCACGACGTTACATTCGAAAAACCAACCGTCTCGTCCTTAATTTTTGCACGCCAGTATATAACAGCACGTCTACCATCAATATCCAATCATAGTATAATATCATGTAGCTCATCAATATAATCAATCCCTCGTAAACAACCGCTGCATTGCCTTTTTATCTATCGTTCTTATTCTGCCACACATACATCACTTGTTCCGACCTTAATGTGTTGCCAACGTCATTCTCGTTTGAGGGAAAAGACATAACGTTAAAGTTTGAAAATGTCTAAGAGAACGAACTCAAATCTACATAGAAAAAGATACTCAAAAGGAAAGTTAAAATAGAATACACGTTACACAGTAATAAAACCAAAACCGAAGATTACATATTTAGTATATGTCAAAACACCTACAGTGCATAAAGCATATATATGACTTGGCTATTTTGCTCTGACATTTTTATTTCCCTCAGCAGCCACGTTGTTAACTTGAAAATCGAACGATTTTTATATCCCATGTCTATGAACACATATGTTAAGAAGCATGTCGTTCCGTCCGCTTTCTTTACGTGTAGAACTTTATTGTCTGTAACATATAACCTTTTCTCGGCGGTGACATTCGAAGACACGTCATCCTACTCCGGAGAATTGCCTACAACTCTGTTGTTCTTAGACAACAAAGTTGTAGGCAATTCTCTGATAGGCTTGCCGCTAATCTATGGCTCATTAAACTCTGTTGTTTTTAGACAACAGAGTTGTAGGCAGTTCGAGTTAAGCTTACCGCTAATCCATTGCTCATTTGACTCATGCGTTTTCTTAGTAGTACATCAGCTACATCATGTCATGTGGAACGTTACGAAGCAGTCATAAATGGTGAAAGAAATGCGGGATTACACCATACAGTACAAATTTGTCAATCCGATTTTTGGTGTAAATGTGACAAGGATGTTAATACATGGTGTAATCCTGTATTTCTTTCATGATTTATCTGCCCCTCCGGGCAAATCACGGGATAGGATTCTTAACCTCCAGATTCGCTAAACATGAATGCCGGTTGCTTCGACTAGCGAATCCTGTGATGGTTATATTTAAATTGGTCGGAAACTTGAGACTTAGTTGTTCTGGGTGGTGTAGTGGTTAGCATACCCGGGCGCTATCTGGGAGACGCGGCTTCGAGACCCGCTCCAGGACGATGACATTTTCAAGTTTTCGAATATTATCTGACTTACCATCTTTGTCACATTTACCCCAAAAATCGGATTAATATCTTCAAAAAAAAGTCGTAAATGGGTTGAAATGGTAGCAAATGCGTCCGGTTTAATGCAGAGCGATGAGCAAAGGAAGAATCGATTTCAGACGATTCTTAAATTCTTATGGTGTCAGACGATTATTTTTTAGAGGGAAGGGTGAGGGGAGGGAAGAGGAAGGAGTGAGCTACTGATACGGGGAGTATTTGCGGCCATCACGTGAACTACGGAAATGCATTTTCTCTATAGCGTAAAAGAAGTTGCCTTGTACCAAAGTACGTACTTCCGTTTGAACGCGACAGAACTTTGGTGCTGAACGCGTGTCACGGGACTCACAGAGCGGTTTTACTCCCACATGAATATTAGATATCCAGAAAATATTGAAATATAATATGGCTTTGATTCATTTGTCATTTTGAAGAATAACTTACTTATGATCTGTCTTTATTAAAACCACATAATAACAATTATTGCAGTTAAAAAATGTAGAAAATATCATTCCCCAGAAAACATTTCCTACCTTCATGTATTACTATTTTAATTCTTCATAGATTATTTTACACGTATCCGGAATTATTATTCCTAAAAATTCGGCAGAAATGGCTTTTTTAAATTTCACATTTTCATACGAACACTCAGTATCTGGCTTGCGATCCATAAACAGCCCTGGAAGCAGATTTTTTGCGGCTCACTGTTTGCAAAAAATATCCAAGTGCCCCAAACCTAAAATTAGGGGTACGCCAACATCGGCATTTCCTGTTTAGTAGTCTTTTTTAGAAAAAGTCTAATATTTTTTTTTATTGTTTGTTTTTACAAAATAAGGTTTTATTCATGTTTCTGGATTGCAGCTGAAGATACCCCTAGTAAAACTAGATCTATAAATTAAAAATAAAACACCAAATATTTTATTCCACTTGAGTGCGAATTTTATTCTTTCTTTCCCTACCCATCTGCGTTAAGCCGGTCGCATTTACTACCATTTCAACACGGTCACATTTATTGTCGGAAGTCTCCATGTGGTCGACATTTAATCTCTCATCCTGCCTCCCTCGTTTCTTCCCCATTCCTCGTTGCTAATGCCGGTCGTATTTGCTACTATTTCAACCCCGGTTGCATATGCGACGGCCGCTTTTGCAACGACACCGAACGTTATTTGTCTAGCAATTATTAGGACCATTGTTTCCGGCGTTATAAGTAGCGGGTTGTTAAAAGGAAATTGATTGAACTTTTTGTCACTGAAAGAATGCCTCAATATTCCAATGCAAGCCCGTGAACAACGGGTAAGCACATGTTTATACAATAATGAGGAACGTCATCGTTAAAATCGTATATGAGTAGTTGAAAAAATTAGACATGAATGGGAATATTACGAACATTTTGTTGTTGGTGACCCATCTTGTACACTTCCCATTAATAATTCATCCGTTTATTATAGTTATGTACTTTATTACGATTCGTGTTATATGACAAGAAAAAATTTCAATCACAGCTTTATCAACCGTGCGTAGCACCGGTTACGGACTAATCTCATATAAACCTTATGGTAGCATGGCGGACAGTCGAACTACAATTGTTGGCGGACAGCCTAGACTTGTTGTTACAGATGCGTTATTTTTTTGTCACTGTCTGATATGTTTAATCTCGGATGAAATCGTTGAGAGAGTTGTACGTGCAAGAACATATCGTGAGTAGATTGTGAAGTTCATATGTGGCGGTTGCAGATTGGAGGAAAATCAGCGTAGCGGGTGGCCAAAAGCTTTCTGATGTGCTCTTCTGGAAGAATGGTACATGATATCACAGGTTTCCTATGGATGTCCTCATTCAAAGAATGGTTTGGAGTTACGAAGCTTGCATTGCTGTCGGGGGTGGTGACATCTCGTGCTTGAAACTCTAATGTGTTATCTCTTCATGCCTCATTTTTCTAATTTTTTACAGGCCCATAATTTGTGCGCATTTGCATACATCTTAGATCGTTCGTGTTCCGAAGTGTGAAACACTGCAGCACACAGCATATATAAAGTTATTTCGCTTTTGTTCATTACGTTGTCAGTTACTGTCTGTTTACTCGGTTTTTGTGGTTGTTGTTATAATTTTGAGCACCAGTGTATTTTAGTCGAAATTATTGCTTCTAAAAATTCGACTGAAAGAAATCCTATTCTTCGCCGGATACGTATTACCGCAAACTACATTTTATGTACATTTTGTTCTTCACATAATGCATAGTCAGAAGGTGACATAAAACACACATAGCGCCGTAGATTGTTGGCCACCGTGGTGTAAGGCTAATGCGCTCGGCTAGATATGGAGAGATCTGGGATTCGGTTCCCGATCGGTGACCGAATAAAACATTTTTGGTTGCTGTGTGTTGCTAAAATGTGGAAAGAGCGATATCTTTGTTTATACACTGATGCCACGTATTTTGATGATTTTCATTTTGCATAGTTTTACTTTTAGGTGGCATACATGTGTATTACATCTTTTCCCGATAGCAGTTCTTTTAAAAGTTCGATTTTAAAACTCCTTTCTTTTGCGTCGCACAATCACTCTTTCAGTTCAGATCATATGTAGAGGATTTTAGGACGGGAGTGTCTGACCCCATGTCGTAAACAGCCCTTAGAAATAGGTAGCTAGGAGATTTGGGCTAGAGTGCCCGATAGGAAAGAGACACGGAATTGAGGTATTAGAAAGTGAGAGGAAGACGCCCTTATTTATTACCGGGGAGCCAGTACCCTGTGCCTGACCGCTTAACGTGCCTATCCGACGCACAGAGGATATTTAGTGGTTTAGTGGTTCGAGGGTTCGTACCTGCTGGGATCGAACCCGGGGTCTTCTCCGTGGCAGTCACGAACTTTGTCCACTAGGCTACCCGCGGCCCACAATCACTCTTTCATGCCAACGCTCTACTTCTTATAGTTTTTCCCCGAGGAAGCATAACTGTCTATTATTTTTTGCAATGTTAAAAAACCTAACCTAGTAAACTTCTTGGTCAGATTATAGCTTCCACTATAAAACATATTTCGCATGAAGTCAACTTCTTGTGATTTTAAAGAATTCAATTTGAAATTTGTATATCGGAAAAACAATATTCAAGTCATTAATAATTGAAAGTTTTTAAATTAGCACGCGATCACCTTGACGTCTAAAAGTGATCGCGTGCTATTATGTAGCAGGAAATATCTTTGACATCTCGAGATCACACACGAGTTGATCAATACGTGATGGCGCAACAATGCAGATGCTGCTGTGACGTCAAGCGTTCCAGACAGAGAGAGAGAGAGAGAGAGAGAGAGATCTAGGTGTTTATACACTGCTCACCACACAAAATGCAACACCAAGAAGGACACGAGATAGCAAAGCCAGATTTACTGGACACATAACAACAGATACAAATATGAAACGATTGAGCACACAGACCTGTGCGACTTGCGGAACACGCAGATATCAATAGTTTGGGTGGCCCCCATGGTTGGCAATAACGGCCGCTACACGCCGCGGCATCGAACGAAAGAGGCTTTGGATGTGGGCTTGGGGTATGTTGGTCAAGGCTGCATGCTTCCACACGTTTCCACAGTTCATCAGGCGTAGCCGCGGGTGGTGCTTGCCGGGCCACTCGGTTGCCGATCAGCGCCCAGACGTGTTCGATGGGGGACATATCGGGAGAACAGGCGGGCCACGGCAGCAGTGATACCTGGTGGGCCGTGAAGAAATATTGCACGTGCGGGCTCACATTGTCCTGTTGAAACGTGGCCGCTGGCAGGTCCTGAAAGTAAGGGAGGACTACAGGCTCCAAAACGTCGGAGATGTAGCGGTGGCTGTTGAGTGTACCGGCGATGCTTACCGAAGGAGTGCGGGTGTCATATCAAATTGCGCCCCAAACCATAACGCCAGGCGACGGACCGGTATGGCGATACATAATGCAAGCGTCATACAGTATCTCGCCGCGGTGCCGCTACACGCGGATCCGACCATCTTGGTGTTGCAGGCAGAAGCGGGATTCGTCTGATAAAACAATGTCGTGCCATTCCGTAGTCCAGTCGCGGCATTCACGGCCCACTGCCGCCGCAGTCGCCGGTGGTGTAACGTCAGTGGTAATCGGAGCAATGGGCGCCGTGCGACAAGTCCCTGCTCCTGCAGACGACGTCGAACGGTACGTGCTGACACAAATTGCTGTGCAACACACCCTAATTCCTGCGCTAACGTTCGTGATGTGGCGGTGCGAGCCGTCAATGCCCGCCGCACAACATGCCGGTCCTCTCGTTCGGTGGTGTGCCGCAGCTGCGGCAATCACTCAGGTCGGTCCGTCCGTCCCTTCTGCACCTACCGAATTCATACTCACCTCACTGTTGCTGGATGTCTCGGTACGATAAACCGCTGTCGCAATAAGCCACTATTCGTCCTCTGTCGTACTCCGAAACGTGCTAGAATGACTGCCGTATTCTGAGACGAGGCATCAGGAAGCTTCCCACTCACAGGTCCCGCAGCACAACACACTTCCACTACTTACACCCCGCCTTCTGTGCACCATTCTTATAGTGCTTCTCGATGGCGTGCCGGGCTCACATGATTTGCAAATGCCTTGCAATGCTAATCGTTTGCATGTCCTCTCACGGGCGACGCATGCTGCGAATTTCAGGCCAATCGGATGCTTCCTTCTTGTTGTTGCATTTTGGGTGGCCAGCAGTGTATGTACAATATCTTCTTGGTCAGATTATAGATTCCACAAAGAGACATATTTCGCATGTACACTGGTGTGCAAAAATTAAGGACGAAAAGGAGAAAATGGCATAACAGCGGAACGAGCAGGCAGAACGGACCGAAAGACCACTCAGGAGATAGACTAGGGTCAGGTACGGTAGGGCATGTGCATATATGCAGCATGACGTTGGGGGGAGGGGGAAGTGTCGGAAGGGTATAAAGCACACGGGTGGTGTACGCTCAGCAATTTGGTGAAAGCTATTGCACGGTGTGCATCGGTTTGAACGACGTCAAGTTGCTGCCACCGTGTGATATGGCCAACAGGCAATACAGTAGACGACATCTGAATGACTTTACCAGAAGTCACGTCATTGGGAAGTTGGAAGAATGTCGAAGTGTGACTAGTGTGGCCGAAGAATTCGGGATCGCTCACAGCATCGGTTCAAGAGCTAGGAGAGTATTTCAAACGACAGGAATAGCTGTCCGAAAGTTTAGCAGTGGTCGTCCACGAGCAACCACGGCGGCAGACGACCGGTATATTATCCTACAGGCGAGAAGAGACAGACGGCAGACAGCGGGAGAAATCGCAAAGCACATGCAACAGACAACTGGACGTCTGTTATCGTGTTTTACCGTGGTCAGGAGGCTGCACAAACGTGGTCTATTTGCACGACAACCAGTACGGTGTGTGCCATTTACGCCTGCTCATCAGAGATCTGTGCTACCAGGAACACAAGAACTGGATACATCAGCAATGAGGTCGAGTTCTATTTACAAATGAGAGCTGAGTTAGTCTGACGAGCGATTCTGGTCGTATACACATCTGGATAGAGCAGGGAACAAGCAATCACACATCCAACATCATCGAAAGGGACCGATTTGGAGGTGGCGGAGTTCTCGTTTGGGGCGGTATCATGCTTGGTAGCCGTCTGACCTCCAAATCTTCCAAGTAGCTTCAGTCAGTGGTGTCCGCTATTGTACCGACGTTCTCTTGCCTCACGTGCGTCTGTTTAGAGGTGCTGTGGGTCCTGAGTTCCTCTTCATGGACGACAGCGCTACACCTCATCGTACAGTGGCTGTCGCAGAGCTGTTGGAGAGTGAAGATATTCAACTCATGGATTCGCCCGCAAGATCCCCGGACATAAATCCAATCGAACGCGTGTGGGACTTTCTCGGAGGACGCTTGGTAGCACGTCACCAGCCACCAGCAACGATTCCGCAGCTGCGATTGGCACTACAAGAGGAATGGGCCGCGATGCTGCAACAACTCCTTGACAACTTCGTGTTCAGCATGGACACACATTGTAAATTCTGCAACGCAGTCAGGTGTCATCATATCCCCTACTAAAGACTGGATTTTTCTTGGCAACCGCCTATCACATGGACCTTTCTGTCCAGTTGTGCTCGAAGCTACCTTTTCAATAAAGTTCCTTTGTATCCTTTGGATTCCTGGTTTGGACGGTTTTTCACACTTGTTCCATATTCTTACATCTTGGGGATCCTATGGTATGATTTGAGTCGATGTGGAGCACTGCTGCACGACATAACATTAAAAAACCGTCTCGTCTTTAATTTGTGCACACCAGTGTATTTTAAAACTCCTGTTCAGAAAATTATTTTTGCACAGTATGCCGTATCTTAACCGTACCATTAGGCAGACGTTGTACCTTAAAATACGAGTTTTTGTTCCCATGGGGTAAAATTATGTAAACATTTTCTCTGACTTATTTTTAGTATTGTGAAACTCCGAATTAAAATATTCTTTTTGTGTCAGTTACAGGAAACGTTTCATGTACAGTGATTTGCGCTTTTTCCTTACACAAATTTTGTTTCGTTTCGCGGTTTAACGACCACCGCAAACATGTCTCGGAGCTATAAAACTATTGATCGTCCCTTAAGGCCACAGGCACCAGGGAAACAAGAGGGTCAGGTGCATCACTCATCTTGAACAAATGTTCGAAGCAGGTACTCAGGTCATTCGTACAACATGGCGCAACATTGTAAGGCACTGTGCGTAGTTCTACAGGCAAACGGTGGATATACGTGATTGTTTCTAAAAGAAATTACACTTCCTCTTCTAAAATATCTCTTGAAAGAATTTCTTCTAAGCATGGGATGCCAGTTATTTCCATAAAATTTTGCGCACATTTTCTGCAACTGCAGATATAAATATTTTTGCATATATAATAGGTTGAGTTTATTGATTCTTACGACCACATATCCATTGGGCGCAATACAACAAAAAAAAATAGCTTCGAATGGTTTCTTTGGGGGAATGTACATTTTTTTTTCGAATTTTTACTACCGAAATTTGTTTATCTGGCTTAGGCGAAAGTGGGTGTTTCTCTTTGCCATCTTTCCTCTGCCTCTAAAAAGCCGATGTAAAACCAATTTTTGCATCGTGTATATACAATGTTGAAGCCCTTGCTACTTATCATAAGTTTTAGGATTTCGCAATCCAGTAAATGTTTCATGAATATTATATACCAATGCACATATACCTTTGGATCAAAGGAAGAGTTCATTTCGTATCGTAAATCGGTGCCGTCTTGCTTGTGTCTTCGTGCCTTGGATATTCTTTCTGGATAACTAGATTGTCAGTCCTTCTCTTTGATTTTAGAGACATCTGTTTTCTGTGCGATGAGGTTTATTTATTATCTGGATGCCTTTTAATCTCTCCAAAATGGCTGGTTATTTTTTTAATTGTTTTATCCTCAGTGTTGAGCTGGGTGGTCTTGGCTTTACGTATGAGGGTTCTTGATGTTTTGCATTCTCCTTTGGAGGGGGATGTTAGTTCCAATTGGATCTTCCTTTATAAAAAAAGACATTGTCTTTACGTTTATCCTTTAAAATAAGTACAAATCAGATTCCTTCTACATTTTAAATTCGAATTATTTCTTTTTTCTTAAGAGACCATTTTATCATTCTACACTTTTCTCTAAAGTAAAACTTTTTATTGATCTGCTTAAATTTCTGAGATTCCTTTATTACATGAAAAACAGCTACAGAATTTGGTATTTAGCAATTCTTGTTTTTATTCCTGGTTTAACTAACTGTAATTGATGTTTATATCCTTTACCGGGATCATAGTTTTAATATTGTAACTTCGTGAAACCGAATTTGTTTCCTAAAAGATCAAGTTACCTCAATATACCACAATACATGAAAACCTAACACAGATAACAAACATAGGGCAATGCGGAATTTTTAAACACGTGTTTTTGTAAGATTTGCTACAAAAACAGTACAAAACGCATCAACGGAAATTTATTTCTGAACATAGAAAGTACAGAAATTAAAAAGGCATTTATCTTTATTAACTTCTGGGCGCAAGTTTCAGTGTGTATGTGGATTCTAGAGGTAGGTAGAAATTCACGTCACCGTACAGAAAAAAAAACATTGACATGTTTACGACCAATGATGAAAAGTAGCACATCCAAATATCTGTGTTGAAGTGTCAGCGTTAGTCGAGTCACGATCAGAGCAATGCTTGGGATTTGGGAGACAAATAGATTTCAAATCACTGTTACGATGTCACCGTTTTAGGCCGATGCGGCCTTGGTGACCTCAACACGTTGTAAGATGAATAGATGAATCACCCCTCCGTAGAGGAGTTTACCTGAGGGCTGTTGACTGCTAAAGAAGATCTGAGAGATATCGTTACCACCATCCCATAGCGAAATGGTAGGGACCCTGGAAAATCGAAAGTGTACCTTAGTACTCTTTGTGGATAATTTATGCTATGCATCTTTCATGTGTCAATATATTTGTGGGAGTGAAATAAAACGAGTGATTCGAGAGTATATACATGTATTTAATTTACATACAGCACAATGCATTCGTTTGCGTCACTCACGACTACACTGAGCCACAGTTCGGTACTTACGAAATGGAATTACATCAAAGTAACAAACAATAATGTTAACTAATTCCTGACATTAGGCGGTATTTAGGTAGGTGGACTTATAAATACTATTGTCATAAAACCAATAAAAGAAGATATGTGAGACATAAAATTAAATATTTACTAAACTATGGCGGCCGCTATAGTAAGTACGTATATCGACAGTAATATAAATCTAAGCTGTCTCACCGTACAATAAAAACACCAAGTTTCCAAACTGCAAACTAAAAACATTTATTTACAGACTAAAAACCTTGCAGAAAGCTAGTACTTTCGGAGAACACATGTCTCCATCTACTGGTCCGAGTGCCACAAGACAAGCACCGCCCATCATATATATACAGTACACCGTTGCTCACAATGCAACACGGTACCAAGTTCCAAACATGGCAACGGTTCAGCCGTGACCATGAATCGTTGCAAGCAGCCATCCGCTGTAGAACGTGCACTTGAGAACTCCCAGTCAATCTGGTGTGTGGAATGCAACGTCACACACATTTATTTTTCGAAGCGCTGAAGAAGGGATTGTCTTAATTTTCTTATCTTGCGGTGTGGAAAGAACATCACAAAATTGCGAGATATTTTACGACCGGGTCATCCGGGTAGTTCGGGCGCCGAAATAAATTTCTCCGTCATTTTGGTCCACGCCGGGAATTTAACCCGAGTCCACATATTACGGAACAAGTCGCTCTACCAACTTAGCTACGCAGACGTTTGTTCTTGCTGCTGTCTGCCTTTACGTCGTGTGCGTCCTGCGGGGCAGGCACGTCACACACCTGTTGTTTAAAGATCGACATTTTCCACCTCTTCATTTGATCTGAACTTCTGCCCTTTAAAATATTCCTTTAATGGGCCGAACAGGTGGTAGTCACATGGTGACATATCCTGGCCGTACGGAGGGTGTAGTACAACGTCTCATCTCAATTCCTCTAATGTTTCCATAGTCACTTTTGCGGTGTGGGGCCTGGAGTTGTCTTGGAGAAGGCATATTCCACTGTTGAAGAGTTCTGGTCTCTTATTTCTCAGTGCTGCCTTAAGGGGGAGTTCTTGAGGAGATCGCTGTAATAGGTGTAATTGTTTGTGTGACGAACTACCAAGAAATTCGTAAGAATAATACCGTTAATGTCCCAAAATACCGTAGCCATTACCTTCGTGGTTGATGCCCTGATCTTGAAGTTTTTGGGTAGAGGCGAATCACTGTGTCTCCAATCCATGCTTGCACGTTTGCTTTCCGGCGTATGGCGATGAATCCATGATCTGTCCACTGTCACCACACGACTGAGAAAGTTGTCTCCCTCTCTCTGATGTCTTCGGAACAATATGTTCTCAATTTACAACCTGCTGGCTTTCTGCTCGTCGGACATCTGCTTCGGTAACCATCTGGCACAAACTTTGCTGAAGTGCAGCTTATCGTGGATGGTCGTATTCCTGGTGCTAGGCGCTAATGTTCAGTGCAGAGCTCAGATCATTCACAGTAATCCTGCTGTTGTTCCGTATGAGCTCATTTGCGTGCGCAGTCTTGGCGTCGTTAACAGTAGTTGCCGATCGTGCCTCGTGTGATTCGTTGCTGGCCCTCTTGTCTGTCTTCCTTGAACGCTTTACACCATCCGAAGACGAATGAACGGGACAGACACGAATCACCAAACTGTGTTTGAAATCTCTGTGAATTTCACTGCCACTCTCACCTTCATTGCAAAGAAATTTGATAATTATTCTCTGCTGCACCGAAGTCGAAAGATCTTCACTCGCCATTTCTCTTTCTGCAATGCGGGAGTTGTCATGGCAGCAAAAATTAACGAAACAAGTGGCGTTCTGGTAACATAAGATACCAGTGTTGCCAAATGCTCAATATCAATACGCACAATTTTTCGGACTAATGTATTAGAAACAAAAGTCCAGGTCAAATTTGAACGCCCGTAATAAATGCAATATGTCTGTGCAAGTTGACATCTGTTTAACCCTAAAGTTAAACAGATCGACATCTGTTTAACTTTAGGGTTAAACAGATGTCGATCTGTTTAACCCTAAAGTTCTGAAAACGCATGTATAGACTGATTGTATATTTTCTTTCTTTATTACGAATTGTTCTCAGCACCAACACACTGTTTTAATAATTCAGATGAACAAAAAGTAAACCAGTGCATCCCAAGTTAACAAAAAGCACGAGCTAGGTCATATCCGATAAATCAAATTTCATAAAAATAAATTTAAACTTACCATTTTAAAGTCTGCATATCCTGTCCATATCCTGATGTAAAGGGTCCTTGAGAGTTTCGCAGCTTTTCAACATCATCTCATACGCACACTAAATTGATGTATTATTTTTGTTATTATCGAATATGTTTTGAGGTGGAGCTCAATAGGGTGATTTCTAAACAGCACATTCAGGTTTTCGAAAATGTCTCTGTCGCTACTATGAGAGGAATATCACTGTTAACACCTTCACTGCTGCGTGACGCTGAACGGCGTCATACAATACTTAGCCCGTGTGCCGAAGACGCCGAACGGAGTCGTAATTGTGACTTCATATTTCCCTTCCGGAAACCTTCGGCACTTGAAGAGAGGTATCTGTTTTGTTACTGGCACTGAGAATGAATCTCCAACTGTTTAGAAATAACCGGGGTTTGGGGATAGCAGATTTATTCCCACATGGTTTAGGGAAGGGAAAGCAAGTTGACTCCCCATAGACTTACACAGCGTGCGCTTTTCATTACAATGTTTATTTTCATTTGAACGTCGCTGGTTTTGCGGTGAAGGGATCTATCAACACATAAGTGCTTGAGCGGCATTAAAAAGCATTTGCTGCTTACAGTCCATACGTAACAGGGTGATCAATTGAGGATGCTAAAAATATTTGAAGGAAGCCCATATTGACTTCAATGCTAAGTACAAATTTTGAAGATGACAATCCTATTTTTAGTGTAAATGTGTAAAGGATGGTATGTCAGATAATATCCGAAAACATGAAAATTTCATCTTCCTGGAGCGGGGCTCGAAGATGCGTCTCCCAGATAGCACCCGGTTATGCTAACCACTACACCACCCAGAACGACCAAGTCTCAAGTTTCCGGTTAATTGGAATATAACCATCAAAGGATTCGCTTGTCGAAGCAACCGGCATTAATGTTTAGCTAATCTGGAGGTTAAGAACCCTATCCCGTGATTGCCCGGAGGAGCAGATAAATCATGAATGCCGGTTGCTTCCACTAGCGAATCCTGTGATGGTGTTATTCCAATTAACCGAAAACTTGAGACTTGCTCGTTTTGGTTGGTGTAGTGGTTAGCATACCCGGGCGCGATCTGGGAGACGCAGGTTTGAGTCCCGCTCCAGGACGATGAAATCTTCAAGTTTTCGAATATTATCTGACTTATCATCCTTGTCACATTTACACCAAAAAACGGATTGTCATCTTCAAAATTTGTATTTCATGGTGTAGTCCCGTATTTCATTCATGATTAAATGCATAGTTTTGTGGAAGCAACGGATATATTCAGACAGGCTATCTCCGGTCCCTCTCAACAAAAAGTTCATCGGCGGACTCCTTCTACCTTGGCAATAGGTGATCGTGATGATTTGTCATCGTATGCAGAATCGTATTCTTTTAGTAGCTGTAATACGTACGGCCTGCTGTGAAAGTGAAAATGAAGAATGCGATGTTCTTTCTCATACTCCGCGTCCACAGATTTTAGCTACACATCGGCACGAATTTCCCGAAGTAACGAGTATAATTCTTTTCACTAGTGTACTGGGACTGAAAATTAACATGACAGGTATTGAACTAATCGAATTTTCAAATTTTTTGGCACTGAAGAATTTTATAATTTATTAGTTACCGTCTACAGAATATATGCACGTCTATGGCATATACATTGTAAAGCTATGCATATGCTGTACGCGTTATTTATATACCTGGAATTACAGTTACAATGGCTTTGAAATCCTGCGGTATTGAAGATGCATACATTAATATTGTTAATAGCATCTATGAAAATGCAAATGCAAAGATTCGGTTGTTTGAGAATACAGCACACATAAAAATTGGAAAGGGAGTGAGACAAGTGACACCATATCTCCCAAGCTCTTTAATGCCACATTGGAAAATGTCTTTCAATCACTGAACTGGGAAACCAAAGGGATAAATATTAATGGAGACTATCTAACTCCCCTTCGTTTTGCTGATGACGTAGTGATTTTTGTAACTACCCCATCAGAGCTGCAGAGTATGATACAGGAGCTTGCTGACAAGAGTAAAGAAGTGGGATTAAAAATGAACTTTCAGAAGACAAAAGTTATGTACTTCAAGAGCAATATGCCATTATGTCTTAAAAGAAAAGTGTTTGATCAATGTATCCTTCCAATGCTTACGTATGGTGCAGAGACGTGTACCTTAACTAAATGAGACATACAAAAGCTGCAGACAACTCAAAGAGCATTGAGAGGTGCATGCTTGGTGTAATCAGGAGAGATAAGAAGAGAAACTCGTGGATCAAAAAAATGACAAGAGTAGAAGGCATCATGATCAGAGTAAAATTCCTGAAATGGCAATGGTATTGGTATTGGTAACTGTGGGTACCATTGTGGTACCCAGTTTATTACTATAACAAAATACAGACAGACGGAGATTCATTAAAAGCTGCAGAACAGAAAACAACAGTGTGGAAAGTCAGTATATCCACAATGCAGCTCAACGTTACACAGAAAGGAAATGAATATGCACACGAACAATGAATGGCCTACCGGCATGTCAAATACTATGCTATAACACATGTGCACAAATGTATGAAATGTACTATGCTATCATAAATCAACCGAACGGAACTGAAATGTGGTTAGAACGCAAAACATCATTGAGTACCTCAGCAATTTTATAAAAATAGCAAAGGTAACAAACGTACCACTATAATAATCCGCGATAGAGGAAAGCACTAACACAGCAAACACTCACAATTATAGGTAATTTAAAAAACAGGCACAAATTCAGGAAACAACAGATGAGATAATGATAATGAGATATTGAGGAGATCACACAAGTAACGAGGCCGATTAGTTGTGAAAACACAGCAAAAACACGCAATTATCGCAAATTTAAAATACATTACTTGTGAAACACAGCCAAACACACAAATAAAGCAAATTTACAATACATTACTTGTGAAACACAGTAAAAATACACAATGAAAACATCAGAATCAACTTGCACTAAGTCTGCAAAACCAGGGAATCTGCGAACGGGTTCGCAAATACCCTTGCATTGAGAGAACAAAAAGTAATCGGTGTGAGGAAAAGAGCTAAAGATCATCGGTAAAAGGATAGAAGGTATCAACGAGCTCCTTCAAGGAGGCGAGACGGCGCGTGTAACGTCTCAAAAAAGGCTGATACCGAGGATCGGTGGCACACAGAGATTTAAAAAGGGACACATAAGCTTCGAATTGCGCTACCGCTGCATACAGGTCCAGATCAAGTGAGTAAAGGAATTCTTCAGAACCAACAATCGTACGGGCAGGTTGAAAAAGACGTAACCGTTGCTGTCTGGACAGTGGTCCAGGAACTGGAGGAAACGTATCAACGGCCTGTAGAACCTCAGCATCAGAGAGAGGATTGACAGGACCTGAGCGGAGAAGCATACTGTTTGAAGAATCATCAGGTGGAGAAACACCGGAACCGGGAACACTAGATGAATGCTCAGAATGTGGCACAGAAAGTTGTTTTAACTTTTTCTGTTTTACAGCGCCTTTGGAAGTTCCAATCCGCTTCGAAGAATAAGCTGAATCGGATGTATCCATTAGTGGATCAGGCTCACCTCCCAAGTCAGGAGACGAGGAAACCAACGTCGCCGAAGAAGCAGTACGTAGCTGAGCTGCCTTAGTAGAGACTGGTACAACAGCCGATGCTTCAGGATCATGTTGCAACAAGGGTATGGTAGACAATGTTGTAATTGGAGATCCGAAATCCGAGAGGCTAGGAGAAGAGCCATACGGCCGACCTGCCAAACCATCACTTAACACACCCGGATCGGAACACTCCGCTGTAGAAACATCTGTAGTCGAAGACAACTCTGTCAATCTTGAAGGTGGATGAACAATCGTACGGGTCGGGAGAGGAAGAAAGGCAGCATTGTCCGTGACGGAAATGTTCGTCTGACGGAAAAACGAAGAATTCGCGTCAGGCAAACTACCGGTAGTGGTTATAGTAGAAAGGCCAATGTGGTCAGCAGTGGGATGAGAACTTGATGAACGTCCACGTCGAACGCGGTCACAGGAGGCAGTGGTGTGATTCTGTGTTAAACAGTGTGTACAATAGAGAGCAGTGAAAATCTTGAAACTGTACGTTCGTGCGCCAATTTCAACAGTAGCTTCTGTAGGGCAATCCGCCAAGGCTTTCTCGGTGGGAAAGATGACCAATAACTGACGGCGATGTCCGGTAGCATGTGCAAATCGAGTTCCGCGGGGAGCGTCAGAGAGGCGACGGACCTTGCCAACAATTTTGCAAACATGACTGACAAGGACAGGAAGTGAAGTATTAGGCACTTCCTGTGTAACAGGATAGAACGTGATGTTCACCGGTCGCTTGGAAAGAGGCGACGGGAAGAGATGGTTTGTCCCAATCGAAAGTCCGTTTGCAAGAAAAAAAGTCAGCATCCTCTTTGTGATTGAACTGTACCGAAATATCCCGAGGAGTACGGGAAATTCCTGCAATGGACGCAGACGACACATGTCCAGAGAGGGCTTCCATGTAGCTTGAAAATGGAGTATTTGGTAAAGCATGAAAGAGCACACCTCTATCCAGGAGGTTATGGAACTCACGGCCAATCTGCGAATTGTCATCTATCGTTACCTTCACCTTGTGGTTGGATACCTGAATAATAGGTGTTGCTTGCAAAAGACCATTAGGTTGAGAGGAATCGGACTTAGAAGTAGCGCCTCGTTGCACTGTAGAGGCAAATGACATCCTCGGAAGAGAAGTCTGTTCGGATCCGGCAGGCGCATAAGGCTGTGAGGGAGGAGAAGCACAGGCCGAAGGCAAGGCAGTAGAATCAGTAGTACCCAGGGAGGGCACCGAGGCAGATGCAGGAGCTGAAGAAGAAAGCGCAGCCAAGTCTAGTGAAGGAACTGGTGCAGGAGTACTAGAAAGCTGGGAAGGCATCTGAGCAGACACATCTGAGGACGAGAGTATGTTAACTTCCATGGACGTGGGAAGTGTGACGTGACGTGCATCCGCCACGCCCATAGATGATAAGGAAATACCGGAAGCCGCCATGTTGGCAGCTTCCAAACGTAAACAAACGTGCAAACGATAAGAAAACGGATGAATATGAACTAATATGAGGATGAGAACGCTAGAAAAGTAGCTCAAAACGTACACAGTACCTTTAGACAGCCGGGCCACGCAACAGGTGCGTGAGGAACGAGGTATTCCACACTAAAATGCATAAAATATGGGAGCCACCAACACTACGTCTATCACGAACGAGCAATGGGCTGGACATACTGCCAGAAGGACAGACCATCGATGGACGGCCGAAATTTTAGATTGGATTCCAAGGGACAGGAAAATACCCAGAAGAGCACATGGAAGATGGGTGGATGATATTCCAAAGTATGCGGGAGTGACATGGAGGAGACTGGTACAAGACAGACCGTTGTAGAAGAGGCTTGGAGAGACCTTCGTCCAACAGTGGATTGATAATGGTTGACAATGATGATGACTGCAGGTTATAATTACAAATATCAGTTATGGATAAATTTTCTCGTATTTTAAAATAACGGAGTCATGCAAAGCTATGAGATCCGAACACGGCTAGGTTGATCCAAATGCGTAGAAGCTCATCAGTGGTGTCACTTGATGTCTTGTGGCGTCTCAGGTTTCTTACAGACACCGTGATGTCTTGATGTCTTGTGGCGTGTTCGGGTTTCTTACAGACACCGTGTGCTTGCCGTTAAAATAGCACAGCGGCAGCAAAGATCTTGTAAGCTGGTCTCCCAAGCATGTGTACCCTTTATGATCCTGAAGGCTCAAACAAAGAAAATTCATTATGGATCTTGGAATATCGCTTTCATCAGAAAACTTCCAAATAGTAATCAGTGGAAAGTTAGCAGGAAAATGTATTGCCTTAGAAAGTTTATTTGTTTGCTTTGATATTTATTTCTTTAAAAAGTGATCGATGTTCTGGGAACACAAATACTTCAGGCATTTTCAGATGTTTCCTTATCTTGCTATCAGTTTCTACGAGAACGATAGAAAGGCATGCTCCTTTGATAAAAGAAAATATTTTTTAGATATCTTTACAATAGCTTACTGAAAAAAGAAAATAAACTAAAAGGCCTTCCCAAACGCACGGGTGTAAACGTTTGACCAGCGGTGAGAAAATGCGGAACTTATTGGAAAATCACTTGTGCTTCCACACAACAAACCCACTGGGAAGGGTGAAACGCACAAAACTTCGGCTTTCAGAAACCAACATTGTATATATCGATTTTATAAAATGGATCGGGATACGGTTTAATGGAAAATAAATCCACGTTTCAAATAAGAGAAGAAAAAAAGAGCTAAAATCATTTGAAAAGGCTGGCTTTGTGTTCAATAGATCTGAAGAAACTTCAAAGTGATATCGGAAAATTATGATCGGAATTCAGAGGCACGTAACAATGTTCTTCTTCACTGCCTGAAGAGATTTTTCATTGTAAGGACTTCCGCATGCCCCGAAGTCTTACAGCGCGGATAAATTATACGTCGATGTTCACGTGGAAAAATAATATTTGGGAAGTTCTGATCTATGGTGAAAAGGTAGGCTTACGAAAGGATGCGCAATAGCTCTTAAAGAATTGGATTGATGATCACGATTTGCAAATCAATAAGGCATATAAGTAATCTATCATTTTTGTCGTCAGCTCTACTTGAATGAAAAGCACAACATTATATATATATATATAATGAAATCCTGTGTGGCAGATTAATTTATGAATGTAGCATTTTCTGGTCGTGGCATTTTTGCATGGTGTTTTATGGTACCTACAAAATATAAAAATATCTGCAGTCGGATCCTCATATAACGAGCTTGCATAGTACGAAGTTCAGCATAAACAGAATTTTTTTTTAATTTCTTGAACTTTGTAATATTCGCCCTTGCTATTTTAACTGCATGTTACGAACAACAATTTTTGGAGAAATCATATGTAAGGAAGTTTTATTTAGAAAACAAAGCAAGTTGCATATACCCTGTTTCTGCCCTTTCTTCTTTCACCGAAATATTTGGGATATTACAGGCTGGCACCTAGTAGCTCTGCTTACAAACAGGGCGGTTGCCATAAAGACAATACTGTATAAGGTACGACACTGAGTTATTGATGACATATTACTGATATGATTTCCGACTGAGATCGAACATTTCTTCTGGGATGTCGCCCCGCTCTCCAATGAGTGTTTTTCAAGTAGTCTCGACTAGGTAACGAACAATAAGGTTTGCCGTATTTTGTAAATTTGATTGAACTTCAACGGTTCAGCGGTCTGTGCAGTGGGCTCACAAAAATCGCAAAAACCATGGCTTTAAACAAGCATAAAACTTCAATTTTCACTAAGAAAATGAAAGCAATCAGGTTAGAAGGAAAACGAGATGTTCAAAATCTCATATCGCGAAAAAGTTGGGCATTCCACCAAATTCTATTTCTACAATTTTAAGTAACAAGAATGAATTGAAACAAAAATTCAGTGATGGTTTGTCGAGCGTTGGAAGAAACTTGTTGGCAAGGATTTGACACAAGTTTCTATAGATTGCGTACGTACAAAGACGCCTACGCTTGTGACGTTGACCACGGTCGTCAATCAATATAAAAGACAAACCTTCAAGAGACAGTTGTGAGGGTGATCTTCAAGTGCATTGAATGCTTCATGTGCTGAAGTCTATGAACTATTCTCTTGTCAGTATATAATTCGCAGTGATGGTTCCAGTTTCAGTGACGTGTTTCAGCTCGTGCTACGAGGTACTGTTTTCAGTAGTCCGCAGAGGTGTTGAACAGAACAGTAAGTGTACAATATCTTTATAACATCGTTAAGGCAGTCTTGTTAGGTGTCTCTTGTTACTTCAACTGAACATTGAACAACAACGTTCCTACATACTGCTTGTCCAAAGGACTAAAACGGCTGTAAATTATTTATGACCTTTATTTACACTAAATGTACCGAAAAGTGTACTGAAAGTTCCCAAACTGTAGGAGTATTTAATTTCATAAACTGTAAACATGTGAAACTGTAGATAAAGCTATTTTTTGTTCTTGGTAAAGTGTCTCGGCCACATTTAGCAGCTTGTGTTGCAAATTCAGTCTTACCCGATTAGTGTATTCTAACAGCTAGTGAGTTTATGGAGCTAATAGTAACTGCGTATCATCAACAGAAATGCGTCTTACATGAAAATTGTGTTATAGTTTTGTAGGGAATCTTGCTGCTTAAGGGTGTAGAATTTACAAACCCCATGTAAGTTCTACACTGCAGCTCTCTATACGTTTTGAATATTATATTGGAGGGTGACGAGAAATTGCTTGGCAAAAATAACACCGCGTCTCCTTTTAACATGATAAGATTTTTGCGAATTTCACAACTTATTCATATATTCGTAACGTCAATAACATCGGTTCAGTAAATCCACTCCCAGCATTAATGGCACTAAGTTCACCACTGCAGTTCAATTCTGATTACCCTGTATCAAACTTTTTCTGGACCTTTAACTTTTGTGGACCTTTTAACAATTGAAATGCATCTTACATAAATATCTGTTATACTGTAGTTTTGTAAAGAACCTCGCTACTGCCCTCCGTTGTCGGCTCTACCCAACAGCTCTCCATAGGTTGTACCCTACAGCTCTCAATAAGTTCTCCTGTACAGCTCTCCATAACTTTTGAAAATTCTTCTACATATTGGCGAGAAATCCTTCTTGTCGAAATTAGACCAAGTACTCGTTAACCCGTCGTTGGTTGCGATATAAGCATTTCTCTCACGCTTCCCATATGAGGAGCGCCATTTATTTGGAAGTGACACTGGGGGTATCACCCTAGCTCGAGCTGACTTTTAGAACTTTCTTAACAATGTGTTATTAGTTCTGATTAGGATTGCTGCTTCCTTGACCTTCAACCAGCCTGCTCTTTGCACTAGCGTGCTTCGCGTGAACATTTCGTTCATGGAATGACTGATGACGTTTGCGTCACGTGCATAGGCGCCGACTTGAAAATTTATTGGGGGTTCCGGAAATTTTTAATCGAATTACCCATGCATTTTTCAAAGTATTTAAGTCTAATTTAAATTTCATTCCGTCAGATTATCTGGAACAATAAGACGCCTGAAGTGCTAAAATGAAGCAAATTATAGTTAATTACAGAAAAATATTTTATTTCTAGATAATTATTTATTTCATTTATTTTGCTGTTGTAAGCGCGACATTATTATATACAATACACAAATACTATGAATTTCCACTTAATTGTCTTTATAAAAGTAACAAAAACATGTAAAATATATTTTAAGGTTTTTTCACCAATTTTAAAAATGCCGACAAGTTTTTTTTTTTAATGATTTCTGAGCAAAAATAGGAGGTTACAACGAAGAGGACATCGCATCAGCACCACGCCTTGCATTTTCCTTCAGCTCCACTTCATATCAGCTGTAAATGCCCAGTATACCCAACTTGGGCTCCTTTTGTACTTTCTATGGAGAAATCGCCGCCTTTGAAAATGTTTTAGAGTCACTTGAGCAGCCTGTACATTCAGGAAAAAATGAGACTGAAATATACATGCACATAACTAAAAGTTTTCAAAAAATAACAGAAATACTGTTTAATATTTTCTAAAAAAAAATAAACAAAATTATGCTTCGTAGAGCGGAAGTGCATATTGCGCATCAGCCAATCACGTCCTTGCTAAAGCTGTGGGAGTCTTGTTGACCTTCAGGACATGCTGCAGAGAGTAAGAGACTGCCGCTATCAACCTGTGCTGCAGCACAGGTCTTAAGGAAGTGACGTCACGTCACTGAACCCTCCCCATCCAGAGGGCGCAAGAAACCAGATGATTAGATTATGCTTTACCTGCGGCTGCTGATACCATCTCCTGTCTTTTGTAACCGCCTTGGTCCCGGACTGTCCGAAGATAGGGTGGGTCAACTGACTGTACAACATATTTCCACCTTTATCGCTATGACCTCGAGTAGGTCCTCGTCTCCTAATGTAATTTGTGGGAACCCAGACAAACCGACAAATTTTCTTTTGTAAAGGATGCAGTTTAAAATGCTCTTAAACAACGGTACTTGAGGTGTTGTCTGTCGCGTCAAATTTGATGAGCGCAAAAAAATATTAATTTTTTTTTAGAAACAATAAACAGTCTGAGGGGTAAAGTTCTATACACACTTTCTACATATAGTAAACGGGGAATAAATAATACAACACTTGAAGAATTGATAACGAAAAACAAAATGTATACATAAACGCGCACGTGCATTTTTCCCACGAAATACGCGCAAAAATATTAGGGGTACAAGGAATCTACAATAAAATCATTGGGGGTTCAAAAGGTATCTCGAACCCACGAAGTCGGCGCCTATGGTCACGTTGTAGCTTTTCTCATCAAGCGACCACATTTGTATTTTTATGGATAACGCGATGATACGAACGCGTTTTTCGCATAATTTGATTTGCAAATATATATGTTAACAATATTTCTTGCAAAGAAAGCATTCTGAAGTGTTATTATCAAGTTGTCTACTTAAAAAGACGAAAAAGGGTAATGTGAGAAAAACTGTCACGCCCGAACACTGCCATTGCTTCAACATTTCGCGACCAAAGACGAGTTAAACATTATCATATTTTAGAGAACCTCACAACTTATCCCATATTCGCAACGCAAACAATATTTGAACGGTACATTCACTTCCAGTAACAAGGGACACGTCCTTCTATCAGCATGTTCTTCTCTCACTGGCGCCCTTAGAAATAGTACCTTTCCACCTCAATGTTCGCATTTTTCCCCTCATAGGCCCGTGGCCTCTAAGGCGAGAGAACCTCACCTTGCAAGGTTTTGGTTGACACCCTGTGCTGAGAGTAGCGTGCCTTAAACATTTCATCCTACAGTTTTGAATTTAATCTTGTAAATGAAAAAAAGAAGAAAATTCGTATTGAAACAATAATGTTCTTACTGGTTTATCAGAAACTTTCTTCAAATGCAAAATAAATTAGCGTTAAGTCTTTCAAAGTCTATGATATTATACAAGAGCAAATGATAATTAATTTAAAAAGTACTCTGCACTCTAATTTCGTGAATACTGGAGCACAACAGTGATCTTAGAATAGTGAATACCAAAATTGCTAGAAAAGGTACACTATTTTCAGATGAAATGCGTGACGCTCTCTCCTATGTAATTTGCAGATATATTTGATGCTTTTTCTTTACTTAAGAGAAGCTTACGATAAAAACCAGGCTCGAAAAATTATCCAGAGGAAATGTTCCGCAGGCGTAATCAAGAGTAAAGTCCGTCGCAATCTAAATCTTCTGCAACATCGTAAATGTATAATGTGTGAAAAAATATGCCACATCAGAAACACGCTTTTGCTTCCTTTTTATTTTCCGACCAAAGTCATGATTTAAGAAATTCACAGCTAACCAACCTCTTGTTTTAAACAGTAATTGAACAAAGCATGCATAAACTGCCTCATCTGGCTCATTACACTTTAATTAAGTTGGATGTGAATGCTAATTGTCTCAGGTAAAGTAAAAAATAAATTGAAGAAGCTTTGAGATAGAGTACCCTTGGAACAGACAGCATCAAAAAGTTCTTTCAGAAAATTAGTTCTTGATTAAAAGTAAAGCAAAATCAAACCAAAGATGTCTGGATTTTGTCTTTTTACAGCTTACGGGGGAGTTTTCGTAATACAACCATTTTCTCACCATATTAGAAAGATATATAGTCTTAATCACGTGACACCCACTACTTTAGACTTTAGAGAGAGGTATCCAAACTAACAGCGTTCAAAAAAAAAAAAAAAAAAAAAAAAAAAAGAAGCAGAGACGAATTTATTTTTCCTTTTTTGCTTGGAAATTTAACAACCAGCCTTAGCATCTACGTCCATAGATAGCTGACCTTATGGAAATAAGAGACAGTGTTCCAGGTTTCACGGGAGCTAAAGAGCCTAGGGCTGAAATACAGAACCCAACTTGCCCGGATTTCGAAACCAAAACCAACTGAGTCCTAAAAATCAAACGTTTTATGGAGGAGCACACGATAAAAACAAAACGGGCATATATTGTATGAAAACGACGGCGGATGATGTTCTAGAAAGCTTCATAACAAGAAAGACCTAAACAAACACCACGTTTGATTTTGGTTGAAATTTCCAAGGTATAATAATGAATGAGGAAATGATTTCAAAATTTAAGTTGCAAGCCAGAAGTATAAGATAAACGTCTAATTTATGAAATATTTGTAGTTTAACACTTTGGAATATTATACGTATAATAATTGACACTCATACAAGAGAAAACAATTGGTCGAAATGAGTACGTATCTTCATGGTAAGAGGTCTGAGAACAGTGACACGTGGTTCCGTGTAGTATCTTAATAAAAGTTTCAACAAAACTTACGGTAAGTGCAGAGGCATATGGGAGTTAGAGCAGGAAAGCAGAGATCTGCGGGCACTGTGTTTTTACACTGGTGTCCGAAACCTAATCTGAAGTCTGTTTCAAAAGCTGACAGCCACAAAATCAGACACAGAAGCTTGTGGTAATTTTCATAACTGAGGACTTGCAGTAGAAAGGCTGTGCACATGCAAAATGTAGAATAGCACGCGTCACGTGGTATCACTTAAAGGGATAAAAGAGAAAACAAGTTGGTAAAATCATGCAATGTATTGATTATTATACGCTTTCCAACATATAATTAATCACATTTTGAGGATAATGGCTGTGCAACAAATCATTCTCCTATGTCCTGACCTTTGACCCCATTTCGCCCATTTTCAACAGGATTTGATCCCAGGTGATCCCCTGCCACATACTAAAATTTCATCGGAATCGAACCATTGTTACGCTAATTAAAACGCATAAGGGCAGTGGAATGGGTCCCTCTCCTATGTCATGACCTTTGACCCCATTTCGTCCATTTTTAATAGGGCTCGTCCTCAGGTTGTCTTCTACCACATAGTAAAATTTCATCGAAATCGAATCATTTTTACGTGAGTTATCGTGCTGACGGACAGACGGACAAATTTGCAGCATATACGCTTTTTCAACCTACGGTTGGAAAGCGTAAAAAACGTAGTAGGCAACACCTGTTTCATGGAAAATCTGTGCGTGATGGCATAAAGCACGAACACACGAACGTGTAAGTTATGTCGGAATGACATCATCTGGTGGATTTCACGCTACGAAGAATTATAAGGAAGCTGGAATAAGGCCGCCAAGCGTGCGATGTTGCAAAGAAGAGTTATAAATCCACATAGTGTGGTATCCAGGCACTGGGAGGCACTTCAAATCAATGGAAGGCGTTCCAGACGCATACTAGGAGGTTGCCCTCGCTCTATTACGATGCATGAAGGCAAGTTTTTAGTTGTAACAGCAAAACGTAATCGCCTTACTCCGGCCGTTCAAGTTCCGAAGCACCACCATTCCAGCACACGAATGAGGATATACAAACTGTGGCAAAACGTCTGCGACATATAGGAATACATGCCCGAAGGTCTATAGTCTGCGTCCTTCTCAAGGTAGAGCACGTCTTCATTGGTATCGTAACCACAGAAATTGGGCACGTAATCAATGGGGCCTATGTGCCCTCTTTACAGATCAGAGTCGTTTCAGTCGGTCTTTGGATGCTAGACGTCAGTTGACCTGGAGTGAAAGTGATACAACGTACCAAAGCGAGAATATGCAGAAAAGGGACAGATACGGAGGTGCCGGTTTCATGGTTTTGGGGTGGCAGCACGATTAATGGACGCACCAAGCTACGCGTGCTGAAAATTGGGACTATCACGGGCGAACGATATTGCAACGAAAATCTTTCACGTGATGTTCGATTATTCCTTAGTGCCGTAAGGGAAGACTTTCTGTTCATGGATGACAACGCGACACCTCATCGTACGAGAGCAGTGAAGAAACTTCTCATCGCATCGAATGGCGAGCATGTGGCCCAGACTTCAGCCCCATTGGAAACGCCTCGAATGCAATGGGGAGGCATATTAGTGCCCGGATCTCCCTCCAGACAAGCAGGGCCTCATCCATGCTGTGAGGGAGGAGTGGGCCAACTTGCCTCAGGAGCTCCTCGAACCCTTGGTGCTCAGCATACTACGTCGTTGTGAGAGCTACATCACAGTTCGGGGTAGACATATTCCTTACTGAAATGCCTCTCCATCTGGTTATCGGTAAGCACTGTATTACATCCGTTATCCAACTATGTCCTTTGGAAATTAGTAACTTTTGCATAAACACTGATTAAAATGTAATTTCTGCGTCATTTATAAACAATTTCCTGTGTCTTTTCATGTGTTCGTATGCTGGAAATATAATTATTTCCCCATTTGGCTGCAATCATGTACTCATACAGCACAAAACGTTTCAGATATGTACCAATAATGTTACAATCTCTCGTTTTCGTTACACTTTCATAGATAACTTACAATTACGTTTCAGCAACATCTGTTTTGGAACATAACTCTTTGTACATAACGGCCACGTTAAAAATAGCACTTACCGATACTACTGTTTTATAGTTTCCATTATACATAATTGCTACCTTGATGTTACATTCCGGCGATATTTCTTATTTTTGGTTTGGCAACGGCGTGGATGAGCATGCGCATTTATACGTTTCACCAAAGCAACTCGTAATCGTATTTCCACGTGCTACTGGGATATTCTTTGGTGATGCTGTCGTACTCGAGTTAGCTAGTTAGTTGATTTAATATTTCATCCATTTTTTGTGATTCAAGATCATCTGAAAGTGATCAATTGTTTTGATTATTATAAGTTTTTAATTCTAAAAATCATTTTGTAAAATCTAAGTAGATGGTTGTGTTGTTGTATTAGTATACTATACTAGCATGTTTTTTTTTACTTGAAGCTGAGACATTTCATATTGGTAGGTATTTACAGAAATGAATTTGATTTTCTTTCTTTTTTCGCTGAAATATAGTCTATTCCACATGTATAATAGAAATTGGACACCCTCATTTGGGACCGATTTTTTTTTCTTTTGTTATCAATGTATAAACGCCGCCACTGTTCCTAAGGGACAGTGGACTGCGTTGAACCTGTGAAAACGTAAACAGCTCGTAATATGACTGCTGTTGCTTTTGAAACAGCTGTCGAGTGTAATATCTTTTATTGTGATTTTACAAATTTTTGTTAAAACTGTAATGTTCAACGTAGAAAATACGTAACAGTATATTGATGATGTCACAAATATCTTTCATATACGTAACAGTACGATAAAGTTGGGATGTTGAAGTTACAAAGAGCTTTCACTCTAACGTATCGGTTATGTTTCAAGGTTATGTAACGTTTGAGAACATTCTGACGTAACCGCAAGTTTTCTGGAACATTACTGTTACATTGCACAACATATCTCAAAAGTCTCAAGGTTTCAGTGCTACGTACTTGTAACATATACTAAATATTCTGTACTGTGTGGGTATTGTGTTATGTATACAAGTAAAAATGCAATCCGTTCTTAGGTTTTGGACTCCAGTGTATGTGCATGGTATCAGTCGTAAAATGTCAAATAATTTGATGCCCGGCGACTTCTGCAGTGGTACCTGAATTAAAGATTGTGGGTTCCGAACTGTTGGTACCCGGCATGCAAAGACATCGAGAATGGAATTTGATCGCGCGGATCCTTACTCCTAACCATATTGCTGGTCAAGAGAATTTATATGAAAGTCGGTTAAGTGGTCAACGTCCACATGCGGTGATGTTCTGCTGCATATACCGAGAAAGCAATGAACTGACCTGAGCACATCTCTCAAGAAACGATGGCATAGCCAGTTGCACCCTTTGCAGGTAGAAGTTATAACGAAGTAAATTTCTCCGTCATTTTTGGTCTACGCCGGGATTCGAACCCGAGGCCGCTTATTCCGGAACAAGTCGCTCTACCAACTGAGCTACGCAGACGATTATTCTGATTCCTATCTGCCATTATGTCGTGTGCGTCCTGCTGGCAGGTACGTCACATCTCCCCTTCCTGAAAGAGGGCCGGGGGCATGGCCCACGGGTCAGCCGTGACCATGAATCGTTGCAGGCAGCCATCCACTGTAGAACGGGCACTTGAGAACTCCCAGTCAATCTGCTGTGTGGAATGCAACATCACACGTTTTTATTTTTCGAAGCGCTGGAGAAGGAATTCTCTGATTTTTCCTGTCTCGCGGTGTGGAAATAACATCACACCAATGCGAGATTTTGAACGGCCGGGTCATCCGGATAGTTCGGGCGCCATTGTAACAAAGTAAATTTCTCCGTCATTTTTGGTCTACGCAGGGATTCAACCCGAGGCCGCTTATTCCGGAACAAGTCGCTCTACCAACTGAGCTACGCAGACGATTATTTTGATTCCTATCTGCCATTATGTCGTGTGCGTCCTGCTGGTAGGTACGTCACAAAGTGTTTTTGTGTTTACTTTCGAACTGTTTTTTCTTGATAGAACATACACGTATATTATTAAAGAAAAATGAGCTACAAATATACTGCTGATACTAGACTACTAGTGATTTTGTTGAAGACGAATAGGCTACCAGTATGAAAAACGAATTTATATGTGCTAAGCTTAACCAACAGTTTGTAGAATCTTAAAAAAACGTTGGATATAGAATATGTTAAAAGAAGATTTCTCTTTATAGACTTTCTACTTTTTCCTTTTCAACGAGAGGGAGAGTAATAGGTAGCTGTAAAACACATTTATGTTTATCTGTAGACATCCTACATGGTGTGTTTGTGTTTGCTTTTGTTTCCTCTGCAGAACATTACATGAATGACTGAAAAACGACAATCTTGAGAGAAAGTCTCAGGACAATCTGAATTGGGTGTGCGTATGTGTATGTATGTGAGATGTATCTGAAGTTAGCGCATAGGTTTTTACTGGCACCAACATGAATAAAAATATTTATTGTGGTGATATGTATAACGCCGCTTTTATTCCCTCTGCGGAATTTTATGATAAAAGACGTCATCTCTTCAAGCCACAACGATATCATAAACCCGCAGCATAATTTGCTATGTCTGGAGTGCTGAACATAAAAACGTATCATTCAAAATATTGTCAGCACAAGGCTCCTATCTAAAGCAGATTCACCATATGTCGAAAGAACTGAAACGACATATGATGAATCGACCATGACGACTGATTTTACTGAAACGTTTCATGGAAATCTTGCGAGAAAAATAGTTTGATTTCTCATGAAACTTGCCAGAAGTATATGTACGACCTACTGTTTCCATTAAACCCTGTGCGGGATTTTTTACCTTATAAAACCAATATTTCTCTTTTATTCTTGTATTATTCCTTAAAAAGGATAAAAGAACGATTTGTTATGAAAATAAAATGAAACATGTACGAATATACAAATTATTAAACAAAATTGCGACCCATGACTACATAGTGGCCTGTCGCAACCATAGCAACCTGAGTGTACGTCAAGAGCAAAGCCGGAACGCAAGGACAATCGTGACAGTGGATTGCTGTTGCATTAATCTCCTCGGACTCTGGGTATGCCTCAACGTTGAAACCGTGCACTATATGAGCAGTTGAGCGAGACCGAGACAGAATGTACACACTAAGGCCACATTAATTTTGACCACCTCCTACTTTTGACATCTACAGCGCGTAGCCAATAACAGAAGGCTCATATCCTAAGCTGAATTGGCGGGTATATTAGAGCTGCTATAGGCATTCTGAAAACATATCGCTGGTTGCTGTCATGGAAAAAAGGAGCGATTAATCAGATTTGCAAAAATGGATGAATTTAATCGTCCTTTTGCAAATAAAGCCGATAATTATCGGCTTCCGGGACAAGAGTGGCAGTATTTCTGAAACAACGCAGTTTGTGAACTGTTCGCTTGCTTCTGTGGTTAAAGGGTACGTGATAGGAGAAATGGCACCATTTTCGAATAAACGACGTGCAAACTGCGGAGCACGACGTGCCATTGATGTGAGAAGTGAAAGTTGGATTCAAAGGTGCGTGAGGGCCGATCGACACACTATAGTAGAGCAAATCACTGGCCGAATGAACCAGGGGGCTACCGGAGGTGTGTCTAAAATGACAGTTCAGCGAACCCGGCTGTGTATGGAGTTCCGATGCAGACGAATGGTCACTGCACCTATGCTAACGAAGGTGCACCTGCAGAAAAGGCTTACACTTGCACGGCAGTATCGGAATTGTACCTCCGCTGATTGGCAAAAGATTGCCTTCTCTGATGAGTCAATTTATTTGCTTCATTGAATGGTTAGACGTACGCGTATAAGGCGAGAAAAATGGGAGAGCAAAAACTTTTCAACCATTACTGGAATGACACAAGCTGATGGAGGGATCGCTCTGGTCTGGGGAATGTCTTTGTGGCTTTCCCTGGGTCCACTCATACCTGCGGTAGGCACTATGGACCCAAATCCTTATGAATCGATCCTTGCAGACCACGCACACCAATACATGCTCACTGTCTTCCCTGGGGCGTATGGGACCTTCCAGAACGACAGTGCGATGTGTCACACGGCTAGAAATGTCGCAGAGTGGTTGGAAGAACACGATGAAGACTTTAAAGTACTTCGCCGACCCCCTAATTACCCAGACGTAAACCCAATTGATTTTCTATGGGACCACCTCGATCGTGTTTTTCGCTCTATGGATCCTCGACCACGCACCCTCCAGCAGCTGTCAGATGCACTGCAGACAAAATGACTTCACGCACGTGTTAACACCTTCCATCATCTTAGTGAGTCACTCCCAGTTCGTCTAGCTCCTGCCTACACTGCACACGGTGGTTACTCTGGATATTAGCTGCTGGTCACAATAATGTGACTTGACAGTGTATAGTTAGGCTGAGAGAGGCCGGTTTGTCAAGTCGCCATATCGCAAGGTATTTGGGTCGGAGCAACGTGGCAATCGGCGAACGATGAACGATGTTGGCGCCAATGGGTCCAGCAGGGTACAACCCAGCGGCGCGCGGGCAGTGGACGGCCAGGAAAACGACAGAACACGAGAATCGAGCGATTGTCTCTGCAGCACGAACAAACCCAACTTCGTCGCTCTCAACCATCTGCGAGCATATTATCGTCTACAGGTACGGAAATTGCCATCCGGACTGTTGCCAGACGATTTGTGTCGCAGGGACTAGATTAAGGATGCCAATATCCCACCTACTGGAAACGGTGTCAGGTAGTGTCGCCGGCACCATTTGCAGTAGGGTGGGGCCGATCAACGTGAAATAGTGGTATCTAGTGCCTTCGTGTTCCCTTCAGTGATTAGTTACCGTTTTCACTTGGCACCGATGACCAGCGCATACCTGACTGGAGACGAGCCGTCTAGCTTACGGATCCTTCCAGTGACGTTAAACGGCCCACTGCTCGTATACCGGGAGTGAGTGTCTGGAGAGCGATTTCCTACGGTAGCCTGACACCCTTGATAGTCCTTCGTACCATTCTCACGGCTCAACGGTACGTCGAAGACATTTTATCACCACCGAATAATTCTTCAATAGGGCATTGCCCGGGCACACACGACACGGTTCTTCCACGCCTGCCCTCCTGATGTCTACAGCCTTTCACGCCCAGCCCGATCGCCTGATCTCTCACCGAACGAACATGGTTGGGAAATGATGGAATGCCACCGACGCTCCTCCAGGAATGTCGGCGAACTGGCGACAATTCGGACACCATCTGGTATGCTACACCTCAGGACAGTATCCGTGAACAGTATACGTCTATGCCCGCCGGGTAACCTCGTGCAATCATGCCAGAGGTGGCGGTACAACGTAATTGTGTGTTCCGCTCCTGTAGCTGATTTATCTGAATAAATGACTCAAGTGCTCCGGAACTGCAATCATTTCTTTTCCTATACAGATACATTTCACATACCAATTTTCATCCGGATTGGATGACTCCTCCTGCGTGCTACGTCTTTTTGTATTTTTATTTTTTTCAAACAGTGTATTTAACATTTTTAATAAATGGACTGTAGGAAAAATAGAGTTTTCTTGGTTTTTCCCGTTTTTTAACTTCACAGTCGTGAGGATGCAGCCGTTATTTTAGCAGTTGGATGCTCAAACTGTAGAAACATTTTTTTTTCAATTCATTCCCAAATAAATGACTACTTTTTAACATTCCATTGTCTTTCTCCTTTCGAATAATATTGAGTATATAAATAAGTTTTGAGGGATTTGAGGTGAAAAAAACACCTTGCTGGAGAACAGAAACAATATTTTAATATTAAACGAAGTATGCTCCCCCCGAAGCTACAACTTTACCCCATCTTTCGGGCAGTGAATGTATGCCCCGAAGGAAGAATTCCGGTTCCTTGGAAGAGATACAGTTGTCCAGCCAATTTTTGATGTCTTCATAAGAACTAAACCGTTCTCCAGAAAGTTCTGACTGCCTCAACCGGAACAAATGGTAATCCGATGGCTCAATATCTGGCGAATGGGGTAGAACTTCCCAGTCGGATCCTTCTAAGTACTTTTTCACGGGTCAAGAAACATATGGTCTTGCGTTGTCGTGCTGTAAGATGACTTTGTTGTGTCTGTTCTACCATTCCGGCCGTTTTTGGGTGAGAGATCGTTTTAAACGCATTAATTGGGTTGGATACCGATCACCAGTAATAGTTTCTGACGGTTTCAGCAGTTCATAGTGGATCACACCCTTCTGATCCCACCAGATACATAGCATTACCTTTGAACCATGGATATTGCGTTTTGGCGTTGAAGGACCTGGTTCACCTGGCTTCACCAATGCTTTCTGCCGTTTAGGGTTATCGTTCTATATCCATTTCTCGTCGGCAGTAATAATACGATGCAAAAAGCCCTTTCTTTTTTGCCTTTGAAGCAGCAATTTGCAAATGGTATTTCGGCGTTCAAGGTATCTATCTCGCTAAGCATGTGGAACACAATTCCCTTCTTTTTGCACCATTCCCATGACAGCTTAACGTTGTGAAATGCATGGTTGACTAACATTTAATGCTGTTGCCAGTTCTTTTTGTGTCTGGAACGGATCCTCGTTCTGTAAAGCTTCTAATTCAATATCAGCAATTTTTTTGGATGGTCGAGAACGTTCTTTATCACTGACATCGAAATCGTTCCTTTTGAATCGTCTAAACCAATACTCACATGTTTTTATGGATGGGGAATGTTCACCTTAGATTTCTGACAATAAGCGATAGCTGTCGGCAGCACTTTTTCTTGACAATAAAGTAATGCACTAACACTTCCCGCAAATGCTGTTTTGTCGGGACGAAAGTTGCCATTTCCCATCGAGTAAAACAAATACGTCTTCGCACCTCAATCGAACGTCGCATACTGACTCTGACAGCTGGCGTCTCGTACTGCGATATCGCAGTATTGCCACCTTAAAATACATGCGAACAGTAATAAGTACGACACCGAACGGAAATCCCTCAAAACTTATTTATATACTCAATATTATTTTCGAAATCTTTAAAAATACATATCTATCGCTGACGAGAGTTGACTCAACTTTGTATCAGAAACTGGGCAGAATCTAAGTGAAAAGATCTACAATAAACACGAAAAAATATAAATTTTAATGCAGAAAATAAAGCGTCTTTAGTGCAAAAAAATGCAACGTTATTACATAATTTTGTGTTTTACTGAAACCAGAAGATATTCACGACGTGTTAATTTCTTTCCGTACATTTCTGGACATCAGCGTTTTCAGTGCCGTGATCCACCTCACGTCCTGTAAGATGTTTTCTTGTTTTGGGGTTTAGTGACGGTAATGAGTATATCTGATTAAAGGGAGTTAGTTACCCGTTAATGTGGAGTGAAAAAGGCCAAAAAAAAATTTTTTTTTTAATTTTATTGTTTCCTGACCTAACAAATGGTTCTGTTTGGTTAAAAAAACACAGTAAAAAATTCCAGCTCAATAACTACTCGTCATCTTCAGGTTCCACACTAGGTTTAAAACATTTAATTTTAAAGTCTAAAAATTGAAAACATGAAAATATTATTTTTTACAATATTTTTGTTTCCTAACCCAACAAATGGTGGTAATTAGTAAAAAAGAAACATGAAAAAAGTTTCAGGTTAATCACTCGTCATCTTCAGGTTCCACACGAGATCCGAAGAAATTCATCTTGGTGTTGAACTTCGGAATTTCGTTCCGGGACTTGATTCGGCTGCGTATGAATCCATCCCTGGCTTCTGCACCACATGTTGCTATTGGCGCTTCTGTTACCAGTCTCACATGCCTCTCTACTACTTGAGAATGGCAAGGGAAATTTCCTATTTCAAACTGTGAATGGCCTCTGATCAATCTTGTTATGTCTTCGTCGCTGAGGCTCAAGGTAGCCAGTGGTTCCAAGATATTGTCCCAGCGTATCATCTCAAAATACTCCTCTGTTTTGAAATTCAATTTGGGAAGATCAAAATGGCGTATTTTCCCCCTTCCAGTCATTTTTTCTTGCTTTCAGTATTTTTCTCAGGCTAAGTTCTCGAATGTGCGCTGTTTCATCTTCTAGCATCGCCAACAGAATGTTTACAGAGTGAGCAAAATAACAGTTCCTCTGAATAAGTTCGTGCACGATTGCCTTAAACTCTTCTGGCAAGAATGAACTTTTCTTTATCATTCAGTGACGATGACGTGCTCCATGAGTTGCTCTCGGGATTTTCTTCATTTCCAACCAGGATGGCACTGGTTTGAAATGAATCAGTGCCATCCTGGTTTGTAACATATTCTGCTAGGAGCTTTAAGTCATCTGGTGGTCCTGCGGTTGTTACGTAAAGGCGAATAATTCTGTTGGCTATAGTGAGCCATCTTGAGTGGCCCATCTTTCCAGGACTCTTGCTTGCTAAGTTTGAAGGGCACTCCCCCGAGGATACTGACCTAGAAATATCAAGGAGGTATTTTTGGTTTGTACTGAGGTATTTTTTGTCAATATCGGGCAGAGCAACTGGAATAGGGACACAACTTGTCACGGCAAGAGTTTCACACGTTTCCAGGGATTTTCCTATTGTTCCAGAAAACTGTTTTGGCCCAGATGTCTTTTAATCAATCTTCTGGAAAAGATGACGAAGAGGCAGTTCGTTGGTGTGCAACAAGCATACAAACCAATGCAGTTTATGACCAAAAAAGATTTCAAGACGTCTAACTACGCCATTTTTTCTTCCCAGTGCAGACGTTCGTTCCATCACAGCCAACAGCAAACAGGTTGGAAAGCGAAATCCCTTTCTGTGTAAGGAAGTTGGTGATGCTTATTGTAATATCTGTACTGGACCCGGAATCCGGAGTTACATGTCCTATATAAACGGATCCAGGTTCTGGCAAGAGAACAATATGCTCTTCTTCGCATACACTATAGTTTTGTCCTTCCTCCCATCAAAGTAGATGCCGTCCAAAGACTGTAGTACGTATTTATGTAGCGGTAGACGCAAGCTGGGACCGTGCCTTCCGACGTTCTTTCTTCAGCTTACTCCTGTAAATAACTGTAATCCCCACATCCTTAAGCACAGAAGACGCAATGGTAGCAACCGACCTATCTGATAATCCCGCTCTATCAGAAGCAACGGCTGGATTTGGCAGAGTTATTTGCATTTGGCCTGTCTTGGAGGTTGAGGGAATCTCAGCATTAGTTGATTTCAGACGTTTGGCTTCGTAGCTAACGTAATCGTCATCATCTTCAGGGATGTCTTCTGAATCATACCCTAAGACGGCGTTCGCTTCTAGGTCTGTAATCGTCATAGACAGAGACACATTATCCTTGTATTCTCTTGCTTTAGCTTCCTGATCTTCCCTTCTTTGTTGTCTCTTCCTCTTATACGTTTCAATTTTCGACTTGCAGAAACGTCGATCGACCCGATGGCCATTTTCCTTTCATGCCGTTGGTCTGTTGAACTTTCGCTTCATGCTTGGAATCTTCACGGAACATTTACATTTTTCGTAATTCAAACATTTGCAAGCACAAATATCAAACAAAGTACTGTGTGCATGGTCGAAGAAATCTTTGTTAATTTTGTCAGCCCGCTTCCGAGATTTTGGTATTCTTTTTACGTTTTTGTACTTTTCATTGTAATTTCTAATGAGACGAATAATTTCTTGTTGACTTACTACAGGTATGGAGGCTTTCTTCCAAATTCTTGCAATGTCACAAGAAACAATTTCGCTGACATCTTTGACTGACGGATCTTTGTTGTTCCCTTTCCACATTAACTCTTTTCGGACCCAAAGGAAATGTTTCATTAAATCAGCATACGTGGGTAAAACTGTCTTCTTAAGTTGTACTGGAGTTCCAAAAACATTACAAACAAATTCCCTTCTAGTTGAGGTCATCTCAGTCCCACACGTTTGATAATACTTGTCACGCCGAACTATCAACTAGCTAACACGTCGTTGAGAGACGAGTGAGTCAGCACAACGGAAGCTAGGCGATCGCTCACGTCAAGCGGGAACCATTTTCATTAGTCAAACTGGAACCCGTGCTGCCATCTAGTATTCTTTTTGGAGTTAGGTTTGAAATTTTGGTGTGAGAAGCAATTTCTCGCGCTGACAATGGCTATTTTGACAAAGTATAATTATTCACTTGAGTTGTGGAACCTCAAGATGCCAATATTTTGGGCTGGAATTTGGAGATAATTTGTTGTAGCCCATTTGGAATCTAATAATGAGTCAAGCAATATGAATTATTCCGTGATTTTAGCTATTTTGGTGTGGGAACCAATTTCTCGCGCGGACAATGGCAATTTTGACAAAGCATAAATATTCAATTGAGTTGTGGAACCTCAAGATGCCAATATTTTGAGCTGAAATTTTCAAACAATTTGTTGTAGCCCATTTGGTACCTAATAATGCGTCAGGCAATATGAATTTCAAAAAAATATTTTTCGCTCTACCCTATTGCCCGTTCCAAGTTCCGGGTACTCTCTCAAGGAATTGGAAGGAGTAATCGCATAAAGGCTAATCTCCAGCTCTAATCACAGACCTTACTAGGTTCCATCTCGAAAAATGGTTGGGGGAACTTCGCCCATAACCACTCGCTAACCAGTGCGACGTTAGAGAGTTGCTATCGGCCCTTTCGTCTCTTTATTAAAACGAGTTCTAGAGTGGGACTTTTTTTTATTGGAGTATTAGCGACCACCGTGAGCAACTCAATGGGCTATAAGCAGCCACCTGTCCCTAATTTAGGACCACTGGTTCCAGGGAAGAGAGAAAGCCAGTGCCGTAAGACAAACGCATTGTCCATGCCTCACCGGGATTCGAACCCGTACCATCTTCGGGTGAATAATCAGAGGCCATCGCTTAGACCATTGCGCCACCGGGGCGGCCTAGAATGTGACTATTGGTTTTGGACAGTGAGGTACCGTCCTGCTCAACCATTTGGAACCAAATGCAGGTAAAAGTCTCCCCAAGTCTCTTCCACAACTCTCTGCCTCAGGATGTCCGCCACACTTCTCATTTTGTCTGATGCATCACCATTCTCATCCAGTGGAGGGCGTTTCTAGCATATGTCCAGGCTTTTGCTACTTGTGGGTCTTGACTTTCATCAGGATGTCCACCACACTTCTCATTTTGTCTGATCCATCACCATTCTTATCCAGTGGCTTTCATTTCTAGCAGTATGTCCAGCCTATTGCTACCTGAGGGTCTTGAATTTTAACAGGATTGTCAATTTGTCTGATGCATCACCCTTCTCATCCAGTGGCGGTCAATTCTAAAAGCATGTCCAGCGCATTGACACTTGATGGTCTTGTCTTTCTTCAGGGTGTCAACCACACTTCTCATTTTGTCTGATCCATCAACATTCTTCCTTCAGTTTTCTGCAGCCCCAGAATGTATTTCTTAGTTAAAGTCAATGTCTATGATCCCTAAGTAAGAACTAGAATGAAGCATTTTGATTAAACACTTTTAAAATATAATGGTAAATTGGTCCTGAAAGCTGAACCGTTTCTTTCAATGCACTGCAGCCAAGTTTTAATGCCAATAAATTTCGTCTTCGATGTGGCCCTCGTTTGATATCTGCCCTCACAAGTAGGTAGGTATAGGCATTATTTACTTACGTATTGCCCATCAATGTGTAAATATTTAGATCTTCAACCCTTTAACGACCATGACTCTAAAATCTGCTACCACTCAAAATACCGTAACGCCCGAAAATGTTTGCTGTTTCGCTCCTTTGTTTATTAACAACAATGGTGATTGACGTCGACTCCCGCAGATCCCTCATAGGTCGTACAAATTTAAGGAACAGGTAAGGGTAGGAAATCTGACTCAATGTAGACAGGAGTTTCGGGAGGCTATGGTTGTTCGTATGCATGGGCGTTTTGGGTCTTATGGTCGTTAAAGGTTTAATAGTTCGGAGGGAGCAATATCAGACAGATTTTAAGGATATGTCCAAAAGATAATAATATACCCTAATATGCCTAACTGAAAATACTATCAAGTTCACTAAATTCATAATTGGTGTAGTAATAAAGAATATTTTAACACGTGAAGCTTTCCCCCGCCTACGGGAGCGTTTATGAAGGCTAGTTACATTAGACGAACCTATAAACCTCTTTGGAGTTTAAAACTAAAATCCGGAGAACCGAATGGGGTTTGAAATCACATAAATATAACAATACAAACGCAAGAAAGTGCGATGGTCAAAATATGATTATCTATACAAAAATGTATTTAAAGCCCGCAGTTTGTAAAACAATGATGACCGTGGGATGTATACATATATTTCCTATTTCTTTTGAGAAGTAAAAGAAAGTTACATTTTCCTATGTAACTGTTGTTACTTCTTCCGTAATGGTTTTCTCTCTGGACGACGCATTACTTCCCCGAACGGCATGTACATTTTGGCAACGCTTACAGTGAATCATACCATAATGAATAGGCGAACATTCAATATGGGTAGTCTGGAGATGTCGAGACGAGCGGATAATTGATATAGCTAAATATATTGAATCTTGACGAGCGTTGTACGGAAAGTAATGCAAAAGTGGTCATAACATTTTTATTACCTGACAGAGATCGTTCCATTTGTACATGTTGGAAGGGTAACTCTTCCTCTATAGTAACCCTTTTTCTTCACTGCAGGTAAAAAATGGATTCCAAGCAGAAGCAACGTTCCGTCATAGAGTTATTGAAGGAAGGTAGAGTGCAGACATACGCAGAAGGCTACAGAATGTTTACGTAGATGACACCATTGACAAGAGCAATGTGTAGAGATAGATAAAGAACTTCAACGAAGGGGAAACTAGCATTGAAGAGAAACCACGCAGTGGGAGACCATCATCTGCGACCACCTACACGAATCGTCAGCAAGAGGATGAATTGCTTTTGCGCGAAGAGACGAATCACAATCCGTGAGCTTGTTGCACAACTGTACTGTGGTCACATTGAGCAAATCAGTGGACTATAAGCAGTCGCCCGTCTCTAATTTAAGGCCACTATTTGCAAGAACGGGTGAAAGCCCGTGCCGTAAAACAAACACAACATCCATGCCTTATTGGGATTCGAACCCGGACACATCACATACGATTGATCAGAAGCCATCGCTTAGACCACTACGCCACCGAGTCGGCCTATTCCCTTTCGACAGAAGTATTAAAATCGCGGTTACCTATTTTTAGTGGCGGATGTCGTATGTGAAAGGCATTCCCCCGTGATCCCTCCATGACCCCGTGGGTAGCATTTTTCTCTGGTTTTGGAAAGCCATCAGATCTACTCTGGATGCCTATTTGATTTTGATTAAACTTCTCAGACACCTTGCTGCCGCGCAGTTGATTGGCTGGTGACAATGGTGTCGATGACCGGCGGCGCATGAACTTTATGAAGAGCAATAAGCAGCTGCTAGCAAGGGCAGTCCTTTCCCGCTCTGCTATTCTTTCAACTGTATCTCTCAACTGAATTAAAATTAATTATTGGTTTTACTTATTACACCTATCTCAATTTATTTCATGCTGAAACCAAAAGCTCTTTGAGTTTCTGATTTCAATCGATCTGTGTGATAAAATATTGAACTATGAGTCACACTTTAAGCATCACTCTGATTTGGCACACTTGCGTAATCTTTTTTTTTTTTTTTTTTTCACTTTCGGGCGGCGGCTTCTCCAACCGTTTGGTCGCAGTAAAGGGATACCATAACGTCAGCTCGTAAGAAGAAAATAAATATACAAATTGAATTTGTTTCCGGAAAAAAAGTGTTGACGCGTTTTTTTCCTTTTCTGTTTCCTTTAATATTTACTAAAGGATCAAAAATATAGCTCTGGAATTCCAGATCACCAACTGCACCTGTTAACTATTGTACTTAAGACCAACTGATTTATGACTGAAGGTAAGGAAATTGAGAAATTGTACGCATTAAACTTGCATTTCTTAGCGACGTAAATCCAAACATACGGCGCTTGAACAACTGTATCTTCAATATTAAAAACGTTACAACCTACATTGAAGTGCCAGAAAAACTGGTACAGACGAGCTTATACAAAATACATAGCAACGTCACATATGCGCGTACTCGGTTGCGTCTGCCAGTGCGTATATAAAGCGATAGACATCCTTGCCCGCTGTCAGAACTGTTTTCGGCATGAGAATGACAAGTAATAACGGTTTAAGGGATTTTCAACGCGGTGTCATACTTGGTGCTCGTGATTTGGGCCATAGTACTAGTATTTCGGAGGTAGAAACGAAGTTCGGATTTTCACGGACGACCATTACAAGGGTGTACGGTGACTACAAGAATTCCGGCAAAACCTCCAATCTACGATAACAGTGTGGCTGTAAAATGACATTGGGTGAACGTGACCTTCGTCGGCAGTCAAGAATCGTTTCACGCGATAGGCGTGCAACACTCTCGCAGGTATCATCGGTATTTAATGCTGGAGTATCAACAAGCATCAGCGTCCGGATTGCGCAGCGTACACTATAAAAAATTTACTGCAGATTTTACGGTTTTAAACCGTTTTCCAGGGAGCCAACACAAAACCGTAAAATCTACAGTTTTATGCAGTGTTGGAGCAAAGCTATAGCTTTGCTCCAACACAATCAATGCATTCGTTCCCGCCAAATTTTTGTGTTTGCAGTGTTGGAGCAAAGCTATAGCTTTACTCTAACACTGCATAAAACTGTAGATTTTACGGTTTTGTGTTGGCACCCTGGAAAACTTTTTAAACCCATAAAATCAACAGTCAATTTTTTACAGAGTACCCTGCACGATATGGGCTTTGGGAGCAGACACCCAACTCGAGTCCCTTTAATGGCTGCACGATACAGAGCTATGCGCCTCGCTTGGGCACGGCAGCACCGCCACAGGACACTAGATGGCTGGAAAGAAGTAGCCTGGTCTGACGAGTCGCGTTTCCAACTGTATCGGACAGATGGAAGGATTCGTGTGTGGTGCAAACCCATGAAGTCATGGATCCCGCCTGTCAACAGGAAACTATACCGGCTGGTGGTGGGTCCGTAATGGTATGGGGTGTGTTTATCTGGACTTCACTGGGACCCCTGGTACGTCTAGAAACATCTGTGACCGGCCAACGCTTTGTGCGTATCCTTTCTGATTAGGTACACCTGTTCATGTCCTGTATTCATGCTGATGAGTTGGGCCTGTTGCAAGAGGACAATGCACCTCCACACAAGGGTCGGGACGCCACATTATGGCTAGAGGGGCATTCATCTGAGTTTGGGGTGTTGCCATTCCCACCCAAGTACATAGATCTGAACATGATAGAACAGATTTGGGGTGAGATGCAACGCTCTGTTGAACACGGGAATCCGAGACCTCTGATACACCCGAATTGTGGAACGCTCTGCAGAAAGTATGGTGTGCATTGCCTACAGCATATTTCTAGAAGCTAGTGGAGTCTATGCCCCGTCGTATTTCTGTAGTCGTGCACTCCCGTGTGGGACCTACCAAGTATTAGACTGGTGTACCAATTTTTCTGGTACTTCAGTGTATATACACCCAGTAGGCAAAACATTAGAGATTGTGGTGATGGGCAGTTTACATGGGCCTTCCTCGCGCGAATTAGAGCCGACCGAAACCGAACACAGGCGATAAATTGCCGGACAGTCGGGCTTCCTCATATTGTATCGCAATCGACGAACATGGGTAAACGTGGCGATCTGAGCGACTTTGATAGTGGACGCATTGTCAACCCTAGACAGATGTGTTATTCTGGAGCCCAAGTGGGAAGAAACCTAGGGTTTCAGAGAGCAACCATATGAAGGGGGTGTCGCGAGTATACCAACGACGGACGTACCAGGCAGCGCCAAGAGAGCAAGCGGTGAACGGCCACACGGCACTGATGACCGGGATCGACGTAGAGTACCCAAGAATCTCTAGACCGAGCGTCTTGGCAATGGCGGAAAAAATCACATCCAGACTAAATGTCGGTGCTCAAGCAAAGTCAGTGAGCGAACGGTATGGCGATAGCTGCATACCCTCGGCTACAGGAGCTGACACCCTACTTGTGTGCCACTATTAACTGCTCGTCTTCGGAAATTACGCTTGGTCTGGTATCGGGAACATCAAAACAGGACCTCTGCAGAGAGGCATCGCGTCGTGTGTTCTGGTGAATCCCGTTTGCAGCTGTACCAAGCTGACGGGAGGGTGTGGCGTCGACAAAATATGTCCATGGCCTCGTCGTGCCGATCTGAATCTGTTCAATGCGTTGGTGCTCTGTGACGGTTTGGGGAGCATTCTCATATGACACATCAGGTCCTTTAATGTGACGAGTGAGGTCCTTAACCGATGCGTGCTACCAGAATGTGCAGGCTGATTACCTACATGCTTTCATGACCTTCCTCAGCCTGTGGCTGATGGTCTGATTCAACAGGAGAATGCGCCTCCCCACCGGGCCGCAACCACCTTAACATGGCTCGGAGAACGTTCAGTTTGGAACCATCCAGTGGCCGCCAATTTTCCCAGATCTGAACACTGTGGATGCTCTCGCAGTTACCGTGGAACTGAATATCATATCCATAGATCTTGGTTTCCACGACTCGGGCTTTATTAGGCATGGCTGGCATTACATCCGGAGACCCTCCGCCATCTGATGGAGTCGATTCCTCGGGCTGTATAGGTTGTAGTTACCCTAGAGGAGGACAGCACGCTATTAAGTAGCTATTTCTAATGGTCTGCATAATAAGTGTAAATATCTACTTATCAGAGAATTAGGCTATTTAGTTCTTCCATATTTATGTGTATTGTGAAAACACAAATTTGTCCGTGACGGGGATCCAAACCACGCCCCTCAGTACGATGTAAGTTGCTCACCCAACTGGGCTATACAGACGGAATATATCGCTGCATATTTGTTGTCTTGACACGTACTTCAGCTATTTAGCATGTCACATCATCTGCCTCTTATTCTTTTTGACGATTTCCAACCGTAGGTTGAAGAAGCCTACATGCTCCAGCTTTGTCCGTCTGTATGTCCGTCCGCACGATAACTCGCTTAAAAATGGTTCAATTTCGATGAAATTTTAGTATATGGTAGGGGATTACCTGGGGATGAACCCTTTTGAAAATGGGCAAAATGAGGTCATAGGTTATGACATAAGAGCGGGATTCACTCCATTTCTCTTATGCGTCATAACTTGCGTAACACTGGTGGGATTTGGATGAAATTTTAGTGTGTGGTAGGGGACCACCTGCAGCCGAAGCCTATTGAAAATGGACAAAATGGGGTAAAAGGTCAGGACATAGGAGTGGGATCCATTCCATTGCTCTTATGCATTATAACTTACGTAAAAGTGCTTCGATTGCGACAAAACGTTATCATGTTGTTCGGGAAGTATACTGAACCGGTTGTGTTCGATATCATCGAAATGGATTCAAAGGTCAGGACAGAGGAGCGAAATGTATTCAACAGCCATTATCCTCATAACTTGACTAAAAGTGCTTCTATTGCGACAAAACTGTAGTATGTTGTTCCGGAGGTATACTAAACCGATTCTGTTGAATACCATAAAAATTGGGTCAAAGGTCAGAGCACAGGAGCGAGATTTATTCCACAGCCATTATCTTCATAACTTGAGTAATAACTCGAATAATGATTTCTGGTATGTTGGAAAGCGCATCATAATCAATGCATTGCATTATGTTACTAACTGGTTTTTTTTTTCGTCTTTTGAAGTGAAGAACGAATTTTTCATTAATTCCAGACGACGTGTGGAAAAAAATCACAGATTTTTCGAATAACCCCACGGCCAGTAACATCCATTTTTTACGTTCAGGCGCCAATATGAAAGCAAAAGTTTGTCTGCGACGGCGATCAAATCCGCGCCCCTCAATCCGGAGAAATTTGCTCTCCCAATTAAGCTGAACGGACGGAATGTATCGCTGCAGATTTGTCGTCTTGTCACGTACTTTACTTCTGTAGTACGTCACATTATGTATGTTTTTTTTAAAAACAAATGTTTAAGCATAGTAAAGCAGAGAACCAGTGAAACATTTATTATGTTTACGCAAATCATACCTCAATTAGTCTCATATGCGTTATAATCCATAACTACAGCTTTATTTCCGCAGATTAAAGCAATGTAGAGTAATTGAAAATAAAAAAAAAACCATAGCCACTTAAAGTGTCCTTAAAGTAAAAACTCTTTGAACTAATAGTATCAAGATAATTTAGTACCAGTTTTTGCTAGTGAAACATGCATACTATTCCTGGCAGAAGGAAATGGGAGGAAGCATATCTTTGTACAATACAATTAAGTGAAACCCTTTGACTGTGAGGTATGTTCCAAAAAGATAATGATCTCATTAGTGTTTCTTACTGATAAACAGCACATAATCCTCAAGTAAAATTGTAACGAATTATTAGCTTTAAAGAAATGAAAAAGGAAAATCTCCCTTTCAGTAATTAAATGCAATAAATGTCGGCCATCTTTGCAAAAAATTCTGCAAGCCACGGACTTTATGAAGTTATTTCACATTTCAAAAGAAATGACATGAACATTCTGCAACTCCCTAAGTGCATCTAATTAAAGTAAATAGATTCAAACGTGTTTCAAATCATCCTTAAAAAGAGTGATTAAGTTCCAGAAAGAGTAGCAAATAGTTCCCAAATACGATGTTTAAGGAAAAGCAAAAACCTTCAATTAGGGAGTTTAGAATCATGTAATGATTCCCATTTTCTAAGCCTGCTTCGGAATACATCAGTGTGTTATTTTATTCCAAGATGATGACAAATATATCACAGTGGTGCAAGTGCTGCTGTTTTACATGGAAAAATTATAATTCAAATATATTTTGTTGCAGACACATATCGCGTCAAATCCTTTTGCTTAGTTTTCATGAATGCGAATACATTTTCTGTAATCAAGTGTCCACGTGATCCCACATAAATGTTGTATTCGTTACCGCGATGGGATGTAGTCTCTTTTCGAAGATCAATCAGCATTCGTCTTTCTGTCATGAATTCTATGTAGTCCCCTGAATGCAACTGGATGTCTTTCTTTTTTGGATATCTCAAAAAACAGCAGCAACACATAACGACCACCACTCCATGTTCTGAAGGGGATTATTACCAAAACTAGGAGAAATAAGTACGTAACTTCCCTCAGATTGATAAATGTTATGCTTTCTAGTTAGAACGATAAAATACTATACCCTGATGAAGTATAACTCTTTCGCATATCATTTAACTACTTACCTTAGCACAGGCTTTTAGAGGTGATCTGGAATTACCAAAGAGTTAAAATGCAAATTATTAGTCTATAATACAAGGAGCATCCTGAAAGCAATCGCCTCCCCTCTTAATATTATTTAAGGACTCCATGGTGCACTTCAGTAATGCTAGTTTGAAAAAATTGAAAAATTGGCAAAATTCTTTTAGGAGACGATATAGATTTTGAAGGTGTGTTTCCCATTTACATTGGAGGCTTTAAATACGCACCTATAACCTCAGTGTATAGGCATTTTTTCACTGACATGCTGTTTTCAAAAGAAAAACCAAGCATTTTGTTATCACGTGCAATCGTGAAAATATTCAAGAATAAAATGCACATATGTATATCTACGTCATCTAAATATGTGTATGAAACCTTCCTTAAAACTTTAGTGATATGTTGAATGCATATCTCTTTTACTTTATCGCATATTTCGTGATTTTTTGTGCAGAAATTCTTGCTTATTTTGGAGGTGCTTAATACTTGAATATCCAGGCTATATTGCAATAACGGTATGATCAGTTATTGAATACTTGGCATCCAAGTAAGTTTAACACAGAAATTATAAAAGTCCACGACATATAAATTATTTTCTGACCCAGGCCTATGCTACCCTGTGTCAGATTCCTGTGACAGCAAAATCGTTGTAATAATGAAGTTAGATTGTAAAGCATCATTCTGTCTGGACTGACTTCATTCAGGAACTAACGAAATCATGCCATTATCCATTTGTAAATGGAAAAAAGCTTTGTCAGATGTCCAGCTTAGAGTGGAGTTGAATCCACAAATATCTCAGTTTGATGTTGAAAATTGGGAAACGACTAATATTTTCGTGCAAAAAAGTTTTAATTTAAATGGTACGCACTTCACTCATGTTGATGCTATCTCCTTTGTCTAACCTGTTCCTTTAACTAACAAAGCAGCAAAAAAGCGTGCATCTAACGTTTGGCTATGCACGTGCATAATTTACAGACGCACGTACCTGTGAATGTAAATTGGCATACTCTAATTCAGGGGTGCACAACTTTTTAACACCCACAGCACAATTTCAGATTGACTGAACAACTGCGAGCAGCAGGGGATTCCCACCCCCTCAAAGAAAAAGATTAAAAAAATCCCCAAACCAAAAAATTATAGAAGAAATAAAAACTAAAAAAAGTGTACAGAAATTGATTAAACAGAACAACTTCCTTGTTTGAAAAAATGCTGGTCGACAAAATTTTTAAATTTTTGTAGGTCTCTAGTGAGAAATTTGATATAAGCGATGGCCTCTGTTCATTCGTCTGTAAGGGGTCCGGGTTTGAATCCCAGTGAGGTATGGATGTTGTGTTTGTCTTACGGTACTGGCTCTCTCCCTTCCCTGGAACCAGCGACCCTAAATTAGGGACGGGCGACTGCTTATAGCCCATTGAGTTATCCACGGTGGTCGTTAAACCTCCAAACAAAAAAAAATTGATACTGTTTGTTTTTTATTAGTCTCCTAATATTCAGTATGTTCCAATGTCTTACAAACATAGCGATCCGCATGTTACTCTGCAAGTGTTCATAAATTATACGAGACCGATACTTTATTTCACCTCTTTTATTACAGAAAATGATTGTTCGTATAAGTAAATGTTTCCGAATAATGTCGGCCATTTTTGAACGTGATTTTCATTCTCTTCATTTCACACGGCAAATAGTTTATATAATAAAGAAACTGCAAATTTAGTCCTCAATTCGGAGTTATTTTGAAGGCTAACTAGCTCCACCTGAAAATAGAACGACCGTTTAAATATCAGTTCCGAATGGTATTGCAAACACGTCATATATTTGTGTGTACCCCGTAAAATTTTCATATCTTTACATACACTGCTGGCCACCCAAAATCCAACATCAAGATGGACACGGTATAGCAAAGCCAGATTTACTGGACACATAATAACAGATACAAAGATGAAACGATTGAACTTACAGGCCCGTGCGACTTGCAGAACACGCAGACATCAATAGTTCGTGTGGCCCCCATGGCTGGCAATAACGGCCGCTACATGCCGCGGCATCGAACGAAAGAGGCTTTGGATGTTGGCTTGGGGTATGTTTGGTCCAGGCTGCTTCCACACTTGCCCCACTTCATCAGGCGTAGCCACGGGTGGTGTTTGCCGGGCCACTCGGTTGCCGATCAGCGACCAGACGTGTTCGATGGGCGACATATCGGGAGAACAGGCGGGCCATGGCAGCAGTTACACGTAGTGGGCCGTGAAGAATTGTTGCACGATGCGTGCCACGTGCGTGCGCGCATTGTCCTGTTGAAACGTGGCCGCTGGCAGATCCTGCAGGTAAGGGAGGACTACAGGCTCCAAAACGTCGGAGTTGTAGCGGTGGCTGTTGAGTGTACCGGCGATGCGTACCAGAGAGTTGCGGGTGTCATATCCACTTGCGCCTTAAACCAAAACGTCAGGCGACTCACCGGTATGGCGATTCACAATGTAGGCGTCATACAGTCTTTCGCCGCGGTGCCGCCACATGCGGATCCGACCATCTTAGTGTTGCAGGCAGAAACGGGATTCTTCGGAGAAGACAATGTCACGCCATTCCGTAGTCCAGGTGCGGCGCTCAACGGCCCACTGCTGCCGCACTTGCCGGTGGTGTAACGTCAATGGTAACCGGAGCAATGGGCGCTGTGCGATAAGCCCCCGCTCCTGCAGACGACGTCAAACGGCCCGTGCTGACACAGGCTGTTGCGCAACACACCCTAACTCCTGCGCTAACGTTCGTGATGTGGCGGTGCGAGCCGTCAATGCCCGCCGCACAACCCGCCGGTTCTCTCGTTCGGTGGTGTAAAGCGGCTGCAACAATCGTTCACGTCGGTCCGTCCATCCCTCCTGCACCCACCGAATCCATACTCTCCTCACTGTGGCTGGATGTCGTTGCACACGGGCGCCGATGTTTCGGTGCGAGAAACCGCTGTCGCCATAAGCCCTATTCGCCCTCTGTCGAACTCCGAAACGTGCTGGAATGACTTCCGTATTCTGCGACGATGCATCAGGAGGCTTCCCACGCACAGGTCTGGCAGCACAACACACTTCCACTACTTACACCCCGCCTTCTGTGCATCCTTCGTATAGTGCTTCTCGGTGGCGTGCCGGGCGCACATAACTTGCATATGCCCTGCAATGCTAATCGTTTGCATGTCCTCTTGCGGGCAACGCATGCTGCGAATTTCAGGCCAATCGTATGCTTCCTTCTTGGTGTTGCATTTTGGGTGCCCAGCAGTGTATATATATATATTTGCGTGGCCCTCTAGTCACCTATAAAATTTTCTTACCTCTATAAATCTTCGTTTCTTCTACTAGTATAAATATATTTGAATAATTTACGCTTTAAGCCCATCCCACATAAGGATATTGTGCCCGCGGGCAACATACAATCAGGCAGTGGGCCGTAAGTTGTGCATGTCTGTTCTAATTCAGAAGATAGCAAACGTGTATGTATAGTGTATAGTCGGATTTTTTATCTTGGCACTTGACGATAATGGAATCGCCTGATTTTGGGGGTGCGGCAAGCACTTCCGGGGTCTAAAGAGATGTGATTTTTAGCAAGAAGGGAGCAGGCGAAGGGTTGCGTAGTAATATTACCCTAGGGCGGAATTCTTGCGGAAAGCGTGGCAGTAAACATTGCTTGATCTGAAAGGGGGAAGGAGACTTCTTTGTCTCTTAAGTGATACTTCTTAAGAAACCAGTGAGATCTTTCTACCCAGCGATTAAGTCTCCAGAAAGCAATGTGAGACAATGGAGGAGAGGTTGCCGCCCAACTGGCGCAGTGGTCTAAGCGATGGCCTCTGATCATTCGTCCGAAAAGGGTCCGGATTCAAATCCCGGTGAGGTATGGATGTTAATTTTGTCTTACGGCACTGGCTCTTTCCCTTCCTTGGAACCAGTGACCCTAAATTAGGGACGGGCGACTGCTTATAGCCCATTGAGTTGCTCACGGTGGTCCTTAAAACTCCAATCAAAAAAAAAAAAAAAAAAAAAAAAGAAAAAAAGGAGACATTAATGAAGTGTGTGGGGAGAGAGATGCTTCGACACGTCGCACCCAAAATACTTGCACACCCGAATGGTGTCGTCCCACTTCTGTATGTGCCATTTCCGTACAAATGCATTTTTGTCCCATTTCCGTACACAGATGTGATGATCCGCAAGCAGTGAGATATGCGTGAAGAAAGACAGAGGATCGGGGCCTACTGATAGCTCTCGCACCTCCCTCCCCCTCCCCCTCCCCTCCTCACTGTGGGAGGGTTTACGACTGTCAGAACTTCTAGCCTTAGGAAAAAAAATTACAAAATCTTTTGTGGAAACTTTTTACCAAACTGGTTAAGGAAATAGTACGGAATTTTTGACGGCAGCTTTGAACAAAATATTAAAGAGAAAAAAAACAATTTTTTTCCGCGGTTTTTTAAATTAAACATCTGCGACGAATGCTGAAGAATGTAAAGATGGAGTTAATGGACAGCCTGTTTACTCTTCAGTTTTTAGTACTTTTTGCACTTACCCTACCATGAGCGCCTATTGGTTGACGAAAACAATGAATGGTGATCTCTATGACGTCGGAGAAATTCGACAGGAGATCAGCATTTGCTCTCATCCTTAGATTCCCCACGTCTGATACCAGGCGCCGTGAAACTGTACGGAAATGGCAATAACCGATTCGCTATGTCCGGAAATGGGACTAAGTTCTTTTTGTACGGAAATGGCACGTACAGAAGTGAGAGAAAATCCCCAAAAATAGGCGATTCCATTATAATCAAGTACCAAGTAAAAAAAATACGACTATACATATGTTCTTTTTTTTTTTTTTTTTTTTTTTTTGGATTGGAGGTTTAACGACCACCGTGAGCAACTCAATGGGCTATAAGCAGTCGCCTGTCCCTAATTTAGGGTCACTGGTTCCAGGGAAGGGAAATAGCCAGTGCCGTAAGACAAACACAACATCCATGCCTCACCGGGATTCGAACCCAGACCCCGTTCGGACGAATGATCAGAGGCCAGCGCTTAGACCACTGCGCCACCGGGGCGGGGCGGCCATATGTTCTTACAAGCAGTTCCACAAAAACTCTCATAGTGTTCAACTTATGTACCTATGCACTTGTCCGCTCTGGAAGACGTGTGTTAAAATACGTAGCGCCGTCTCGGTGGCGCAGTGGTCTAAGCACTGGCTTATGACCATTCGTCCGTGATGTGTCCGGGTTCGGATTCCGGCTGGGTAAGTATGTTGCGTGTGTTTTACGGCACTGGCTCTCTCTCTTCCCTGGAGTCAGTGGCCCTAAATTAGAGACGGGCGTCTGCTTATAGCCCATTGAGTTGCTCATGGTGGTCGTTAACTTCCAATAAAAAAAAAAAATATGTAGTTTTCTGGAAAGTCTTACGAGCTGGATCCTGGTTCGAGTTCTGGATAAGGAATTCGTGGAGTATATCGCGTATTGCGCTGCCTCTCTTCCTTATCTGGAAACACTGACCGTTAAATTAGGGAATATGGTATCATGGCTGGCTCATGCGTTTGGCTCTCTTACGTCTTTGTCTCACTTCCTTCCCTGGAACCAGGGACTAAATTAGGTAGAGCCGACTCCTCACAGCCGTTCGAGTTGCTTATGGTAGCTGCTAAATCCTCAAAATCTGCAAAATCGGATTATTTCATTTCTGTTAGACGGACATTTAAAGAAATATACCTAATTTTTTCTTCAGTTTCATTAAATATTTGGGGAACCGGAAAGTAATATCGTTTTTTGAAAAGAAGAGAAACGGTTTTTGAAACAGAAGAAATTTTATTTCTTAATCAATTATATAATCGCCATATCGATTATCAATCACACTTCCCATCGGGAAACCAAACTTTCAATGCCGTCTCTATAAAAAGACGTTGGGTCACCGAGGTGTCTCAGTGTTCTAAGCGCTGGTTTATCACCGTTCGTCCGCGAAAGGTCCGGGGCCGCCCCGGTGGCGCAGTGATCTAAGGGGCTGGCCTCTGATCATTCGTCCGTAAGGGGTCCAGGTTCGAATTCCGGTGAGGCATGGATGTTGTGTTTGTCTTACGGCACTGGCTCTTTCCCTTCCCTGGAACCAGTGACCCTAAATTAGGGACGGGCGACTGCTTATAGCCCATTTGAGTTGCTCACGGTGGTCGTTAAACCTCCAATCAAAAAAAAAAAAAAAAAAAGAAGAAGAAGGGTCCGGGTTCGAATCCCGATGAGGCATGGATGTTGTGTTTGTCTTACTGCACTGGATCTCTCCCTTCCCAGGAACCAGTAACCCCTAAATTAAGGACGGCAACTGCTTATAGCCCATTGATTTGCTCATGGTGGTCGTTAACCCTTTAACGACCATAACGCCCAAAACTCCCGTACATACAAACGACCATAGCCGCCCACAACGCCTGTGTAGAGTGAGTCAGATTTTCTAACCTTACCTGCGCTTCAAATTTGCACGGCCTATGATGGATCAGCAGGTGTCACGCTCAATCACTATTGTTGTTTCTAAGCAAAAAGTGAACCAACAGACATTTTTGGGCGTTATGTTATTTAGAGTGATACAAGAGTTTGGGGTCATGGTTGTTAAAGGGTTAAACCTTCAATAAAAAAATCCTTTGCTGTGATGCAAAGAAGTCCGAGAGCCCCGTTCTGGCATTAGGAAGGTGCTGCAGAGATCTGTAAAACTGGTAATCAGATGGTGCAATGCCAGGGAAAAAAGGGAGATGGGGAAGATCTTCCCAGCCAAAATCTCCGATCGTCTGTTAGGTACGTCTCGCCGTGTGAGATCTCGCGTTGTCATGCTTGAACATGGCACCTTTTTTATTGACAAGTGTTGATGTTTTACATTAAGAGATTGCTTCAAACGGTAAAGTTGTTGACAATGGAGATCTGCCGTTACGATCTGTCCAGGCTCTAGCAGTTCTAAGTGAGCTTTGCCAGCGGTAATCCACTAAACACAGAGCAAAACCTTTATGGGGTGTAGGCCTGGTTTTGGGGTAGAAACTGGTGTCTGACTGCGAAAAAGCCACTGGGTTTTGCGTTTTTTGTTAACGTAAAAAACACACTTTATCATCTCCAGTGACAATTCGATGAAGAAATGGATCCTTTTTCTGTCGGTTGAGCAAATAATTGCAGATGGTGGAACGCTGGGCTTTGTCAGGTGAAAGTTGGTGTGGAACCCAGTCTTCTTATCTATAGACCTTCCCTATCTGTTGCAGGTGCTCGTTATAAGTAGCACATGATGCATTAAGATGTTGGGATAATTCATCAATGGTTTGACGAGGATCTGCCTCAACTGCTGCACGCAGCAGGTCCAGCTCCATGGAACTCCTACACGAGGGGCATTACAGAGGTCAAAATTGCCTGACCGGAATTGGGCAAACGAACGCTGGCACTTGCGGACATTTAACGCATTCGGATAAACAGCGCAAATGTTGTTGGTGGGCACGGTTGCATTGTTCCCCTGGTGAAATTCATACACCATACATGACGAACATGGCTCTCCTCGGGTTTTATGTTACTCATTTTGTTCTGCAAATATGGAAGACAAAAACACCTACATAAGTTAAAGGCGAATAGTTCATTCACTTGTACTCTACATTACACTTACTTTAGGTTGAACGTACATAAACACCTCACACCTGCTCTCCAAACTTAGCTCCCCCCCCTCAAAATGACATTACTTTCCGGTCCCTCCTAATAGATTTAAAATTGTCTCTTTAAAAATAGATTATATTCTACTCCATATAGCTGAGTACTTGCAACACAGACACAGTTTCATTGATCACACTTCTACGAATCCGTAAAAAAGGGGTGATAACTGCTGCAGAATAGGTGTAATGGAAACCGCACTAAAAAGCAAACTGCGGAACGATTGTACATTTATGTTATCGGAAATTAATGAAGTAAGTGAAGAGCTGTTAGGATGTGACTTCCTCCAAAGTGAATTTCTAGATCCTAAGAAAAGTCTTTAAAAATAAAGAACGTTCAACAAAGAAAAACCTCTATAAATTGAATTAACGTAGCGGAAATTTTCCGATTTCGGAAAAATGAAATCCCATGGTCGTAGAAAACATTTTATTACTCTACTGTGATATGACTGCTAATGACCCGATAACACAGTTTTGAGAGTAACTCGATATTCTACCCGTCCGCATCTCTTCATTTCATTGATTTCTTCACTTAAATGAACTTGTATGTATATTGGAAACGTTCAGGCCTAGTGAACCTTATCGTGACAAACTCTCTATGTGGATATACGCATAGGAAAACGGATAAATATACCTTATCGCGCCCTAATGAAAATGTATAGCGCGAATTAAGTGGAATCTATATTATATTAATTTGAGACAGAAATTAATGAACTTAAAATGTGACTCCTGCCAAAGAGAAATCACTAAACTACCAATTGTTTCTCAATTACAGTCGAACCGATTTATATCGAACTTAAGCAGGCATTCGTAATTGTTCGATACACCGAATAGTTCGATATATATGGAATGGCTGGATACGTAGAACTCAGTATTAAGTCTTTTCATGCGTTTACAGAACAGCATTTATTTGAACATGGCATGTTTCTAAGATTGTCTATAAATTCAGCCTTATTTACTTTCATGTATTTCAAGTGCTGAAAAAATGCAAACTGATGTACACCTAATGTAATACTAGAGAAATACTTTAGCTGTATTAAATTTGAAAAAAAAAAGATTTTCCGTACTAACTTTCTTATTCTTTTATACAGAATATAAATCTGTTAGCTCTGGGCAGTTTTTATATTTGATGCTTGCATTATTATACTGCTTCCTACTTCTTGAATTTTACCAAGCAAACTTTGCCCACTACCATCGACAACTGAATAATATCGCTGCATCATCAATTGCTTGTTGGTCACGTGCTGATCTTCTCATTGTCTCACAGAAAACATTTTTGAAGTTGGAATCCTCCCCACTTATATCTTTAGGGTTATTTCTGGCTATTAATAAGGTCAATTTCAAATTTATTTCACTCCTGACATTTTAATCGGAAGTTTTCTGTTTTAAATATTATGTTCACGATCTTGCATAAGCTCTTGTAGCATGTTTAAAATCTTAGCTGGTGCGCTACAGATGAAGACCTGGTTCTGTCAATATTTAGCAGAATTGACGGCATCAAATATTAGATATACATTCAATTAACAAAACATTAGAATTACCTACTTATGGCGTGTTGGTTCCCCTCTAGCGCAAATAACCCCTGTACACATCCAGGTATCGGCTCTATCGAATCAGAGGGTATCTGAATGCAATGCCAGCTATTCTTCTTGCAGCAATGTGCGCAACTCCTCCCATGACGTTGGTACAGGATCCGTGGATATCTACGGTTTCCCAGAGAGCTTCCACAGTTTCTTGATTTCCACGGCTTCCTAGAGAGCTTCCACAGATTCTTGATCTCCACGGCTTCCCAGAGAGCTACCACAGATTCTTGATCTCCTCGGCTTCCCAGAGAACTTCCACAGATTCTTGATCTGCACGGCTTCTCAGACAGCTTCCACAGATTCTTGATCTCCACGGCTTCCCAGAGAGCTACTACAGATTCTTGATCTCCACAGCTTCCCAGAGAGCTTCCAGAGATTCTTTATCTCCACGGCTTCCCAGAGAGCTACCACAGATTCTTGATCTCCACGGATTCCCAGAGAGATTCCACAAATTCTTGATCTCCACGGATTCCCAGAGAGCTACCACAGATTCTTGATCACCACGGCTTCCCAGAGAGATTCCACAAATTCTTGATCTCCACTGCCTCCCAGAGAGCTTCCACAGATTCTTGATCACCACGGCTTCCCAGAGAGATTCCACAGAGTTTAAATTCGGAGATCTTGGGGGCCACTGGATAGTTCTAAACTCAGGTGAGTATTCTTCGAGACATGCCTGGGTGACTGCGGCCCGGTGGGGCAGCGCAATGTCCAGCTGAAACAAACGATCGGCCGAAGGGTGCGCGATAACCATGGATGCTTACAGATGATTATCCACCCTTTGTTTGTGGTGCGCAGCGGTTAAGGACCTGTTCAGACATACTAAAGGACCTCATGTGTCCCATGAGAAGGCTTCCCAAATTATCATACACCCACCACCGCATTGAACAGAGCCGACCTGTCAAGACATGGCCTCAAGCTGTCGACCACACACTCGCATTCTCCCGTCAGCTTGGTACAGCTGAAAATGGGATTCATATGACCACACGAAGCGGCACCATTGTGCAGAGGTTCAGAAGTTATATTCCCAGCACCAGGAGAAACGTAACTTCCAATCACGGACAGTCCACTGTGGGGTGGCACACGAGTGGGGCGTTGTCTTCCACAGCCCAGGGAATGCAGCGTTCGCCCTACTGTTTGCTCGCTGATGCTGTTTGGCTCTCGGACCTTTAAGGTAGATGTGATTTGAGCCGCTTTTGCCAAGCGGTCTGTCCGTATGAGCGTGAATATTCTACGTCGTACGCAGTTACTAATAACATGTGCATGTGGTCTGCCACCGCTTGTTCGCTGGGTGCTGGTACTTCCGTCGATTGTATCCTCGCGGTCCACCCTTGTTTCATTTTCCCTCGGAAACCCCAAGGGTTCTTGCCACTTGGGCGATAGAATGACCCAACTATTAATGCGTCCACGATCAAAGTCGCTCAGATCACCACGTATACCCATGTCCGCCGATTGCTATACATTGTGGGGAGGCCTTGCTGTCCGACTATTTATCGCTTACGTTTGATTTGGGTATGTTGCACTCTGCGCGGGGGTGCCCATATCAACTGTCCATAACTCTAATGTTTTGTCTACTGAGTATATATGTATCAAATAATATTTCTCTTAAACAAATGTACCTCATTTGAGAATTTTCTCACAAATAGAAGATAGCAAAATGTTACAGAATTTGTAAAATAAAAAGTAAATTTCGTGAAGATTTTAGAGATATTTATAAGGATTTATTAGCACGTCTTTTGTAAAAAAAGATTGTGCTTCTGTTATCGGTTTGTCCGCCCGTCCGGCCGTCCGTCCTCCTGTACCCACGATATCTCTGCGACTACTAGTCTGATTTGAAAAATTCTTTTTACATTGGGAAGCTTGAAATATGCAAATGATGATCCTTCATTTCGTCGTTGTTGTTTTTTTTACGATGTACAATTTCGCCGCTAGAGGGCGTAAATACAGATGATGTCGAATTCAAAAATACGTTTTATTCCACATATTTACTTCTAAACATCCAATCAAAAAAATATTTTTGTCTTTCGATTCCATTTATGTCGAAAAGTATTTTAGATATAGTTACTTTTTCTTCAAATTACGCATAGATTTTCCGCTCTGGGGCGTAAACGTAAATTACATTTTTCCCGATAACTCTTCTTCTAGAACTCCAATTTTAAAATGTTTTTCTTCAGCGGTTACATCCCCTGATGGAAAATAGTTTGCATATAATTTCAAATTTTTGGTAAAGAATACTTTGGCCACCAGGGGGCGTAAGTGTTAATTTTTGCTTCTGATGTATTTGCCATAAAATTAGAGCTTCTAAAATATCGAGTGAAAAAATTCTTTCGTGGACTGATGCCACTTACATCGCGAAACCTTTTCGGAATATTTTCTTCTTAAAACATTCCAGTTTCTCCGCCAGGGGGCGTAGATATACATCTTATTTTTGTCAATATCTCTACTTCTAGGAGTCTGATTTGAAAAATTCCTTCTTTGTTGGATAGTGTTTCTAGTGTGACATGTGGTTCATATAACTTCAAAATTTTCACATAATTCATAGACTTTCCGCTAGGGGCGTAAATGTAAATTTCGTTCCTTCCTATATCTCTGCTTCTAAACCTCCGATTTGAAAAATTCCTTCTGCACCGCTCACAGCTACTGATGGGAAATCGTTTGCACATAATTTTTTTTTATTTTTGTAACAAATGGTGTGGCCACCAGGTGGCGTAACTCGTAATTTCCGCTTCTGTTGTATTTGCCGCAAAATATGAGCTTCTAAAATCTCAATTGAAAAAAAAAGTCGTTTGTTGACCGATACTACTCATGTCGACAAACCTTTTAGGAAAATTTTCTTCTTGAAAAAATGCGTGGTTTCTATGCCAGGGGGCGTAGATGTATATTTTGTATTTGTCAATATCTCTACTTCTAAGAGTACGATTTAAAAAATTCCTTGTTTGTTGGATATTGTTTCCGATGCGAAATGTTTTTCCTATAAATTCAAAATTTTCAAGTAAATCATAGACTTTCCTCTAAAGGGCACAAAGGTAAATTGCGTTTTCAGCGTTATTTCTGCTCCTAAAACTCCGATTTGAAAAATTCTTCCTGTATCGCATACAAGACCTGATGGAAAATATTTTTCACATAATTTCTAATGTTTGGTAAAGAATGGTTTAGCCACCAGAGGTCATAAGTTTTAATTTTTTCTTTGGAAGTATTTGTTGCAAAATCTGTGATCCTGAAAACTCGACTAATTTTTTTGTCTTGGACCGATACCGCTCCTATGGATAAACCTTTTGAGAATACCTTTTTCCTAAAATAATGCACGGTTTTCCCACCAGGGGACGTAAAGTCACATCTTATTTTTGTCTATATCTCTGTTTCTAAGAGTTCGTAAGCTCACGATTCCGTTTACAGCAATATCTGAGGGATTAAAAACCCGATTGAAGATCTTCTTTGTTTCGTCAGATCTATTGTTTTCCATACCGGTTCCGATGACTTTGAATAGCTTTGATAAATTTAATTTGCGTCAGAACGGATTCAAAAGACGTGACTATTACCCCCGAAAATTCGGTGTCATTTTAATTGTTTTTTATGTGGCTGCTTTTCCTGAAAGCAAAATAAAACAAGAAAGATCACATCGAATATTCTTGCCAGTGAACACGTGTTTTGAATTCATTCAGACGCAAAACAATTATTTTAACAGCATATTTTTGCATAACCTAAAAATTCAGCTAATAAAATTATACGCTTACAGCACTTAGGAAAAGGCTCGTGTAATTCAAAATATGCAATGTGAGCGAGATTTCTAATAAAGGATAGAGCCGGTCGCGAGAAGAAAGATTACCGCATTTCTACAGTAAAGAAAAAAATCAACAAATAGAAAGAGCTACCTGTTCCCACCAGCAGCTGAAAAGTGTGTTACAAAAATTAACAAATTGCGAACAAAACGTATCTCATAGCAGGAGATATCAGATGTAGAAGGGATTCTCAAATTGGACAATTATAGGAATCAACACAGAGTATAAGGTGATATAGCTTATGTGTCCTAACACTAAAGCTTATACGAGGGTTGATTGTTAAGTAAAGTCTCGAATCGTATAAAACAAGGTTCCGACAAAATAAAATAATGAAAGTGGCATCAAAAGGAAGGAAATTTAATTGTTGTAAACATTACAGTCCTATTTTTCAACATGGTCACCCTATACTGCTACACATATTTTTCCAAACGCTCTATCCACTTTTTTATTTCGTCCATCAAGAAAGTTTGTGGTTTGCTTTTGATCAATTTTCACACTGCAACATTAACTTCGGCATTGGATGAAAAAGGTTGACCTTTCAACATCTTTTTCAATTTTGGGAACAACCGAAAATCGGACAGTGCCAAATTTAATGTGTAAGGTGGATGTAGAACAAGTGGGTATTTCAGGCTTGTCATTCTTTCCATCGTTCCATCGTCTGTGCAAAAGAAAAGTCATCCTTTCAGTCCGATTCTGTGGATGCGTTGCTTGAGTGGTCATAAGGTTTCACAATAACTTTCGGAATTAATCGTCTTCCCATTAGGCAAAAATTCCGTGCAAATCACGCCCATTTCGCCCCAAAAAATGGTGATCATTACTCTCTGCGCTGAAATAATTCTTATGATTTTCTTTACGCTCGAAGAATCTGAGTGACGATATTTCATGGATGGCCTTTTTTTCTGGGCCAAAATTATGAACCCGAATTCGTCTCCAGTGGCAATTTCGATTGGCGCGCAACCTTCTATTGTCAAAAACTCATTTACAGATTGCTAATATGTACGTAAGTCGGAGGTAGTACTCATGATTAACGAACGCTATCACTCAAGGACGAGAAACACTGAACTGAAGTTCGTTTGCACTACACAGTATCTTCTACCGAACGCATGCGCATACGTTTATCTTCCCCAACTACTAGCGACGCCACGCGATAGGAGATCTTACCTATCAGTCGACCGTCGTATAAAGAACATGGGCACACGAGACTCTGAATAATGAAGAGTATCCAGCATAAAACGGATTTTCCAAAGGGAATTTTATAATCGAAAAACGTTTTTCACACATATACTATGTTGACAAAAGTCACCGGACACCTAGAAGGGAAACACAACATAGCCTGTATTGACATACATTAGTGAAATGTCGGTCCACCTTTGGCCTTAATGCACGCACTAACCCTAGGAGACATGCTTTCGACAAGGATTTGGAACACAGCGATAAGTATGCGCTTCCATTCAGTACATAATGCTGCCGCTAACTCTTGTTTGGCAGTTGGCCTTGGATCCAAACTTCATACGTGGCGCTCTAATTCACCCTATAGGTACTCTATGGGATTAAGATCAGGACTCTGTGTTAGCCAGTCCACACACGATACAGAATTATCTTCAAACCACGCCGTAACTGTCCTTGCTTTATCACTCGGTGCATTGTTCTGCTGGTACCAACGAGGCTCGGTTCCATAGTGCTGCCACAGAGTTGGTAGAGCATAATTGTCCAGAATATCGAGGTACATAAGCTGGTTAACAGGTTTGTCCACGATGACAAATGGGGCAGGACCATACCACGAAAAACAGCCCCACACAAATACACTGCCAGCTCCAAACTTGACCGTACGAACAGTACACTGTGGTAAATAGCGTTATCCTGGCAGCCGCCATACCCACACCCGGCCATCAGACGGATGGATCGTGTATCTGGATTCATCAGACCACATGACACGTTTCCTTTGATCTACGGTCCACGATAAATATTATTTACACCTTGCTATTCGACGAGCAGCCTTCCGAGTAAAGATGAAAGACTTAGAAGCAGCTGCACGACCACATTAACCCATGGAATGAAGTTCTCTGCGAATTGTACGTGTACATGCCGAGGTTCCAGCATTTTTTCTCACCTGTACACTGAAGGCTTGTGCAGTAGTACTCCGTTGAACAGCTGTAACGACTCTTTTGAGGCTTCGGCGTCCTCTGTCACTGATTGTTCTTTGGTCTGCCGGCAAGTTTTGCGGCTTCAGGCACGCCATGGGTATTCCACTTATTCAGTACGTTCGAAACAGTTGACTTGGGTATGTTTAATCGCCTCTCGGTTTCTCTTATGGGCAACCCACTGATATAACATCCAACCATCTTTCCTTTCTCTCAGTCAGTTTTCTCCCGCCGCGACATTTTCACTCAACCTCACAGTGCGATATGATCGAGGTCAGCTGCAGGCTTGTTTTTATACCGTTTTCAGCTGCATCGCGCACCTTACCAACGCAGCGGATCCGTTCATTTGCTTTTGAAGGGTGCCCGGTGAGTTTTGTCAATATAGTGTATCATCATCATCATCATCATCATTGTCAACTATTATCAATCCACTGGTGGACGAAGGTCTCTCCAAGTTTCCTCCACAACGGTCTGTCTTGTGCCAGTCTCCTCCATGTTACTCCTGCATACTTTCGAATTTCATCCACCCATATCCCATGTGGTCTTCTTTTGGGTCTTTTCCTGTCCCTGGGAATCCAATCTACAATTTCGACTGTCCATCAATGTTCTGTCCTTCTGGCAGTATGTCCAGCCCATTGCCATTTCAGGGATTTAACTCTAATCATGATGTCTTCCACTCTTGTCATTTTTCGGATCCACGAGTTCCTCTTCTTATCTATCCTGGTTACACCAAGCATGCACCTCTCCATGCTTCTTTGAGTTGTCTGCAGTCTTTGTATGTCTCTTTTAGTTAAGGTTCACGTCTCTGCACCATACGTAAGCACTGGAAGATTGCATAGATCAAACACTTTTCTTTTAAGACATAATGGCATATTGCTCTTGAAAATTATGCTGTTTCTTCCAAAAGCTCTCCAGGCAAGTTTTGTACTCCGATTAATTTTCTTCATCAATGTGACCCTCACTTGATATCTGCTGTCCAAGATAAACGTACGTGTCTGTTATCTCCAGCTTTTCTCCATCAATCGATAAATCTTTATTTCTTGAAAAAGCATTGTACATCACTTTTGTCTTCTGAAAGTTCATTTTTAATCCCACTTATTTACTCTTGTCAGCAAGTTCCTGGATCATACTCTGCAGCTCTGATGGGGTAGTTGCAAAAATGACTACGTCATCAGCAAAACGAAGGTGAGTTTAAGATAATCTCCATTAATCTTTATCCCCTTGTTTTCCCAGCTCAGTGACTGAAAGACACCCTCCAATGTAGCATTACAGAGCTTCGGAGATATGGTGTCACCTTGTCTCACTCCCTTTCCTACTTTTATGTGGGCTGTATTCTCAAACAGCCGAATCCTTGTACTTGCATTTTCATAGATATTAGTAATAATATTAATGTATGCATTTCAATACCACAGGATTGCAGAGCCACTGTAACTGCTGATGGTTTCACCGAATCAAAGGCTTTTTCATAATCGATAAAAGCCATGCACAATGGAAGTTCATATTCCCTCGCTCTTTCAATTAGTTCTCTCAGTACGTTGATATGATCTATTGTGTTGTAGCCACTCCTGAATCCAGCTTGTTCTCTCGGTTGGGCCATGTCCAGTGTCACCTTCAAGCGGTGTGAAAGAACTTTAGTGAAGATTTTATAAACCACTGATAGGAGGCTGATAGGTCTGTAGTTCCTGAGTTCTCGGTGTCACCTTTTTTATGTAGCAAGATCATTGTAGCATTGTTCCAATCCTCAGGAATCTTCCCTTCATTAAGGCATCGAGTGAAAATTTGGGCGAGTACTGTTTCGATTTCTCCACTTGCTTCTTGTATGATGTCTACAGTAATTCCGTCTTCTCCTGGAGCTTTTCCTCGCTTCATGTTCTTGATTGCATGTGCAGCTTCTGTTGGGAGGACTGGAAGAACTCTGGTACTGGTTCCTTTCATGATGTCTGGAGTACATGTATCATCCCTTTCATATAATTTGGAGTAGAAATCTTTCACTCTTGTCAACATTTCGCCTCTATTTCTTGTTACAGAACCGTCATCTTTTTTCAGTGCCATAATCTGTTTTCTTTCCTTACTGAGATGTCCCTTTGCTATCTTTAGGCTTTGGTTGTTTTTAATTGCTTTCCTTACTAGTTCACAGTTGAATTTCCTTAAGTCTTCAGTGATACTTTTTCGTACTGTCTTGCACAGCTCTATATATTCCACTTTGGAAGTCATATCTTCTTTAGTTGTCCTCATCTCTCTTCTTTTTTGCATCAACATTTTGGTTTTTCCTGATAATTTGTTCACATGTAACTTGTTCTTAGACCCAGCTAATTTTGTTGCTGTTTCCATAAGAGCTTTGGTTACTTTTCTGTTAACTTCAGAGATATCCACTTCTTCCGATTTAAGGCCTTCTAAAGCAGAGAATCTGTTCTTCAGTTCCAACTTGAAGGTATTATGGTGTTTTTTAAGGTTGGTTATGTCAATACATTTTGTTTGTCTAATGAGCTTGCCACGTTCAAGTTTAGTGTTGAGATGCATCTTACATCTCACCAATCTACGGTCACTACCTGTGATGAACTTGTTTAGCACACTGATATTCTTCATAGATAAAGCTATGTTCAGGAAAAAGGAATTTTTCAAATGCTTCTGATCCAAGCAGATATAACAAGGAAAATAGCCTTCGCATTAACGCCCCCAGGCGGGAAAACTGTGCATAAATAAAGAGGATTACGTTCTGAATACTTCTCGTAGCGAAGGTCACACATTTAAAAAATCTTGAATAGGGTTTTTGGAAGCCGACATACAGTAGCAAACAGAAATGCACACTGACACACCTAGCATACGGACTGTTAACTATAAGCATCCCACAAGTAAGTACAAGATGTTTCACAAAGTAAATGCTATCCGGTGTTAAAAGAATATTTTAAAATCTTACTTTCAGAATCTAGAAAATGAAATTAATCTTATCCCACCCTAGGGAGAAAAATGTGTATTATTTTGAAGAGGAAATGCGTATAAATTGTTTTCGTATCAAGAAGTATCTGACTGAAAAGAGTTTTTTCATTCGGGTTTTTTGTCGGGCACATATTGCGGCAAATATGCTTTAAACGGATCGAGACTATGATCTCCAGCGGAAAAACCTGTATATTATCAAAAATGTGAAACGGAATGCTAATCATTCTGCGTGAAATACACTCTCCGACAAACAAAGAAATTTTCAGATCCTACTGTTAGATGCACAGATATGAAGAAAAATGTCATAATCATCTAAGCATCCTGTCAGAAAAACTTTGTCAATACTCCCAGCCGAAACATACTATGCAGAAAATATGAAAAAGATTTCCCTGGTGTGCAATCTGTTCGTGAGAAGGAACTATTACAATTCAGTTTTCTGGACAGATATTGCTATAAATACATCGAAATATAAATATGCTGTTGCATCTTTAGTGGTGAAAAATCCTTCATCAAACAATGTATTGCACTAGACGCTCTATCAGACGCAAAATGCATTTTAACCATTAGATTTTAGAAACAGAGACAAATCAAAATTTAAACTTACGCCTCCGAACAGATAAAAAAACCGGGCATTACTTGAAAAAAAAAGCGCACTATCCAAAATAGTCTTCGTAATAAAGCATATCGAAGGAAAGAAATATTTTTCTTCAGTTTGGTACTTCGAAGCAAAACTACGGAATAAAATGCGTCTTACATTTCATAGCATCTGCATTTATGACCTCTATTAGCAACGTCATGCATCGGAAAAGAATAAAAAAGTAAGGATCATCGTGCTCTCATTTCGGGCTTCCCAACGTAATAAGAATGTTTAAAATTGATCTAATGAACTAGTGTCCAAAATTCACACGACAAATGCAAATTCAAGAATATGTCCAAAACCGGACGACCGATTGTAAAGATTCTTAAGAGCATGTCAAAAGGGAAACGCTAAGTCGACGAACCCGAGCAACATTGTGCTAGCTCCTATGCAAATACGCAAATGACGCCCGTATGCCACAAAGCTGGCTGGCAAGCGATCGTGGTAAACGTTGTTCTAAGTAATGTACGGCAATTGAAGCTTTAACAGGACTGTTAGTGGAAGAATGGATCCGCACCATCTTTTAGAAGATTATTTACAGTGGAGAGCCATCGATAGAACGGAAGCAGGGCAATTGCAAGCTCAGGTAGCAAGATGGTCGAATGTGGCAATTGATTGGTCTCCAATCTCTGGAGGCAATTCCAGGAAACCGGAATAATAACCAGAATGGCGGGACAAGGACGTCCACGGGCCACAACAAGTGAAGGCGACTGATATTACTCTCTAAGAGTTCGCCACTATAGGAAGTCAACAACCAGGAAACTATTGCAGGAGTTCTCCTTTGCTAAGGGAACCGCGATATCGAGGCAAACAGTTTATAGAAAACTTCACGAGAGAGGTCTGTACGCAAGAAGACCAATGGTCTGTATCCCCTAGCTGCATTGCGCAGACGGTCCGTCTGAATTGATCCCGACGACATCACATCTGAATCAATGGGGGGGGGGTTACTTCAGTGACCAGCTACGGAACAGCCTAAGAACACATTTTCGACGTTTGTATATTTAGGGAGAGGTGCGGAAAGCCGAAATCTTGACTCCAACATTAGAAAAATTGACCGCTACGCGTGGTTATGGTTGGCATCATGTTGGATGAACGCACACCGCTGCACGTGCTTCCAACAAGCACAACACAAACCAACTGTACGTGTTTTCTGTTGTGTATTGCTTTTATATCGAAAAATGGATATCCGTACCAACTGTCACTAAACTCTGTCGTGTGGAATTTGCGTTAAATCAAGATCTTGTGCTTATCACGTTAATTTTGGACAGCAGTGTAGTTGCAGAAATATTCGGTCCCTAGAACGACGGACGAACGGACACATAAACAGACGGACGGCTAGAGTGATACTATAATATAAGCATGAAGGCTTTTACAAGAACGTGACAAAAACACAGCATTTATAGATTGGTAAATAAACGTGGGATCTCAGTAAGAATTTTAAATTCACATCTCGAAATGTGCGTGCGTGCGTGCGTGCGTGTGTGTGTGTGTGTGTTTCATAATTATTTTTTTCTGTAAAACACTATCCCCCGTACAGGCTCGAAAATAATAGCAAAGAGTTAGAGTTGCCCCGCTAAATCTCTGCCTATTTCTTTCTTCTGATACTTCCAATATGCAATGCAATCTTTGCAGAGAAAAAAACGAAGCACCCAAACGTAATCATCCAAACGAGATGAAAATTGGTATCTGCAATGTACATATACAATGAGTGGCCACTTTATTATGACCACCTGGCTGGTTTAAGCAAATAAGCTATGGCTGCACGCTGTTGTCGCCAGAGGGCAAAGCTAGTATAAAAAGGGAAAGCTTAGTGCTAGCGACAGTAGTAGAAGTGATTTTTGGGTGACGAAATGGATAAAAAATGCGGTTAGACGGACTTTCAATGGGATGATTGTAGGAGCTCGGAGCGATGGAGCTAGTATCACCGAAACCGCCGCATTCGTGAAATGTTCCAGAAGAGCTATTGTTAAAGTGTTTAAAGACTGGACTGTCAGCCAAAACACTGGGTCTCTACGTGCAACGTGTGGTCGTCATCGACTAGTGACTGCTCGGGCGGAACGGAGAGTGTCCAGACTGGTAACAGACAACAGAAGGGCAACAGTGCAGCAAATTACAGACCATCTTAATCAAGGATCCCCTCAAATGGTCTCTCCACGCACTGTTCGCCGTACACTGCATCGGATGGGATATGGCAGCCGAAGGCCTGTTTGAAAACCTTTGCTGTCTGCAGTTAACAAGAGAAAACGTCTCCAGTTCGCACGTAAGCACAAGGCTTGGACAGTAGATAATTGAAAAGAAATAATATGGTCGGTTGAATCACGTTATCAGTTGCACCATGCCGATGGCCGAGTGAGAATTTGGCGGAAAGAGCACGAAAGCATGGACCCCAAAGGCATTGCTACAACCCTTCAAGCTGGTAAAGGCAACGTCATGGTTTAGGGAATGTTTTCCTGGCATGCTTTGGGCCCTTTAATTCGTGTTGATCAACGTCTGACTGGCACATCATATCTACATATCGTTGCGGACTGAGTGCATCTTGTCATGTGGATGGTTTATCCCAATGGCGATGGCTACTTTCAACAAGATAATGCGTCCTGCCATAGTGCTCGTGTTGTACAGGATTGGTTTCAGGAACATGCCGGTGAGCTTACTTTGCTTAGGTGGCCCCCTACAATCTAAAGATCTCAACCCCATTGAGAATTTGTGGGATGAAGTTGAACGAGCCATCAGACTGCTGGATCCACAACCCTGCAATCTCACACTCCTGGAAAGTGCTATTCATCAAGCATGGTCTCAGATTCCCCAAGCCACCTCTCAACATCTCTTGGAGTCCATGCCACGAAGAAGCGAGGGAGTAAAAAATGGCAAAAGGAGGCCCAACGGAGTACTGAGGGAGTGGTCATAATAAAGTGTCCACTCAGTGTATAGGAAAGAGAATAATTGCTATTCCGGTGCATTTGGGTTATTTATTCGGATAAAACAGCTGCACGAGTGGTGGAACAAGTCAGTAAAAACTAGCCCCACCCCTCTGGCACAGATATAAGAGGTCACCTGGCGTGCCATAGACGCATCGAGTACACGGATACTGTCCAGAGGTATAGCATGCCAGATGGTGTCTAAATGTCGGGCCTATTTGCCGATATTCCGTGATCGGCGTAGGTGACATCCCATAATTTCCCAAACATGTTCCATCGGTGAGGTGTCGGTGCTGGTTGACCACGGAAGGATGTCTACATAACAGAGGCAAGCTTGGTAGAATCGTTGCGTGTGTGGCCGGGTATTATCCTGTTGATAAATTGGTCGGTTATGCTGTGACAGGAATGGCACCACAAGAGACGGTAGAATCTCGTTGATGCACCGTTGTGGTATGAACGACTACTAGTGGTGCTCGTCTATCGTCGGAAATAGCTTTCCAGACAGTCACCACATGGTGCGCGAGTGTGCCGTTCCACGGTAAAGGCAGGATCTGTACGCCCCCGGCTCGTCTCCAGGCACGTACACGGTGGTCATCGGCGCCAAATGCAAATCGCGGCTCATCACTGAAGGCAACACGACGCCACTGGACGCAATCCTATATCAATCGGGCCCACACCACAGTACCTGGTGCACTTGATTTTCGATGATCAATGGTTGGTGGCGGAGTGTCCTCCGGGCTCCTCGAATGCAGTGTCCGTGATGCAAGTCGTCTGGCAACGGTGACAGATGCCAATTCTGTACCTATAGACGATGCAGCACGGCCATGGATTGTTGAGAACAACGAATTTGGTTGTGTTCAGATGACTTCATGCTCGCGTTCCTTTATTGTCCTCTACTGTCCACTGCCCGCGTGCCGAGGTTGTACCTTCCTCGATCCATTTAAGCCTACATCACCCCACGGCCGTGTAGCTTCGTCCCAAATGCCTGACGATTCGGCGATTTAATCAACCGGCCTCTCTCCACCCAATCATACGTTCTCCTCTCAATCTCGATCAACTCCTCGTGTTGTGCACTGATCGAACGTCGATGTAGCTAGGCACTCAGTCCGTGGAGTTTAATATAACCGCAATCTTCTGTCACCGTTTGCTCTTGTCATGCCCTCCACGACGCGCGGTACCCATGCCCCGTGGCGGGATATTCTTTAGTCATTGGTCGTTATTTCTTAATCATTTGCATGTTCGACCCTGTGGTATTTGCATACGGAAGTTTTTAGGATCTAACGACTTTCTCGTGTGCTTCGTTTTTTTTTTTTTTTTTTTTTTTTTCGGTGTTTAAGGATGCACCTGAAACCGTAGCATAAATACACTCTTTGCAAAAAAAGAAAAAAAAAAGAAAAACAAGCACGCCTGCAGTGTTTGCATGCGGAGCATGAGTAGAACACAAGTGCATCGCACACAACAATCCTGAGGTGCATCTTTCTCTGACATGTCTTATTTTATCCTAGAAAGTCATAGTTTGATCTTTTGTAAATGTTAGGTCATAGTTTTGACTAATTTCGAAATAAGCGGTATATTTGGTTATATCTTAGCCAATCGTTGGCTATGCGAATGCGAAATGACGTCATAAGGACTACAAGATTCGTAACCGAAGTTTTTCGAACTGTCTGACTTTCCCGTTGGAAAGTTTTCCTGAAACATTTTTATTGGTTACTGTCTCGTTTGTATTACTATTGGCATCATACCAACCATTAAAACGAACTAGGCTCGGTGGTGTCTTTACGCGTGCTTGTAAATCAGATCTTAATTCTCTTTTATTTTTGATTTACTATACCCAAGCTAGAAGTAAAATTCCGATTTGAACTTCAGTTTGATTTCAACATGTCCAGACGCTGGTGTTCCATGAGTGTGAAATTACGGCGTTTTGTTCAAGAGTTTGGGGAGCCGATTTTCAGTAGTGATGGGAATATTTTCTTTTGTAAATTGCGTGAAGTCAAGGTATCGGCCCAAAAGCGTTTCAATGTTCAACATCACTGTGCTACCGCGAAACAACAGAGGTGTTTAGCAAGATTTTCCTCCGCTGAGAACGGGCAGCGTCTTCTTTGCGAGACATTTTCTTAAACTGCAGGTTCATCAAATACACAGTCAGAATATTGTAAGAACCTATGTAAAATGATGATTACTTCTAATATTCTCTTAAGAAATCAAGTAGTGGTGGCCTCATAGATTTTCGGAAAAGTACACCAGTTATCCGATTCCAAATGAATCAACTCTTAGGAAAAACTATATCCATGCCTACTATGAAGATGTTTTAGTTAAGATAAGATCTGCTGTTGCCAACAATGAGATATGGGTTTTAATAGATGAAATCTGTGATGTAGATGGAAGATACATAGCTAATGTTACACTGGTGTGCAAAAATTAAAGACGAAGAGGAGAAATTAGCATAACAGCGGAACGAGCAGGCACAACGGAACGAAAGACCACAAAGGAGATAGACTAGGGTCCGGTACGGTAGGGCATGCGCATATATGCAGCATTATGTAGGGGGTGGGAGGAGTGTCGGAAGGGTATAAAGCACACTGGCGGTCTACGCTCAGCAATTCGAGCCGCGGATGGCTTAATGGTTAGCAGGTTCAAACCTGCGTTGATCTTTCAGAGATGGTGTGATTTTCTAACAAACGCTGAATATCCGCCGGGCATCGGACGAGCACGTTAAATGACCGCCCCCAGGCTGGACCCACTGGTTAAATGGGTATCCTTTCCTATGCCCCCCCCCGGAAATTCTCTCACCCCTCTATGTGCAATATCGCACTTGTACGATGGTGCTATCTACTGTAATCTAATCCCACTACAAACTGTTTTGTCAAAGTCGCTAGAATTGATCTCATTCCTTCCGTTTCTGTGTCTTGCCCAAAAGGCGATCTCGCTGTAGGTGGCTGGGACCTAAACTCTACTCACTGTTGACGGAAATCCTACAAAAAAATGACAAATACAAATAAGCTCAGCAATACGGTGAAAGCTATTGCACGCTGTACATCGATTTGAATGACGTCGAATTGCTTCCACCGTGTGATATGGCCAACAGACAATCCAGTAGACGGCATCTGGATGACTTTACCCGAGGTCGCGTCATTGGTAAGTTGGAAGAAGGTCGAAGTGTGACTAGTGTCGCCGAAGAGTTCGGGATCGCTCACAGCGTCGTTTCACGAGCTTGGAGATTATTTCAAACGACAGGAACAGCTGTCCGAAAGTTTAGCGGTGGTCGTCCACGGGCAACCACAATGGCGGACGACCGGTATATTGTCCTACAGACAATAAGAGACAGACGGTAGACAGCGGGAGAAATCGCAAGGCATATGAAACAGACAACTGGACGTCCGTTATCGCGTTTTACCATGGCCAGGAGGCTGCACAAAGGTAGTCTATTTACACAACGACCAGTACGGTGTGTGCCATTAACTCCTGCTCATCGGAGACGGCGGTTTCTGTGGTGCCAGGAACACAAGAACTGGACACATTAGCTATGGGGTCAAGTTCTCTTTACGGATGAGAGCCGATTTAGTCTGACGAGCGATGCTGGATGTATACTCATCTGGAAAGAGCATGGAACACACAATCCCACCTCCAACGTAATCAAAAGGGAACGGTTTGGCGGTGGCGGAGTTCTCGTTTGGGGCGGAATCATGCTTGGTAGCCGTACTGACCTCCACATCTCCCAAGGAGGTTCAGTCACTGGCGTGCGCTATTGTACCGAGGTTCTCCTGCCTCACGTGAGTCTGTTTAGAAGTGTTGTGGGTCCTGAGTTCCTCTTCATGGACGACAACGCTACACCTCATCGTACAGTGGCTGTCGCAGAGCTGTTGGAGAGTGTAGATTTTCAACTCATGGATTAGTCCGCAAGTTCCCGGACCTAAATCCAATCCAACACGTCTGGGACCTTCTCGGGAGACGCTTGGCAGCACGTCACCAGCCGCCAGCAACGATTTCGCTGCTGAGATTGGCGCTACACGAGGAATGAGTCGCGATGCCTCAACAGCTGCTTGACAACTTCGTCCTCAGCATGGACAGACGTTGTAAATCCTGCAACGCATGTCAGGGGTGATCATATCCCCTACTAAATACTGGATTTTTCTTTGCAGCCGCCTGTTACATGGACGTTTCTGTCTTCTGTACAGTTGTGCTCGAAGCTATCTTTTAAATAAAATGCCTTTGTATCATTTGAATCCCTTGTTTGGAAGGTTTTGCTCAGTTGTCCCATGTTCTTACATCTTGGGGATCTTATGGTATGCTTGAGTCGATGTGGAGCACTTCTGCACGACGTTATATTCGAAAAACCGTCTCGTCCTTAATTTGCGCACGCCAGTGTATTATCAGTACTCTGAAATGTGACAAGCCTGGTGAAATATTTCTTCTAACGTGCAAAAATCAGCAAAAGGTAAACAATTCCATTATGGCTATGCTCTTCGACGATTCAATGAAATTTCTCTGTCCAGATGGTGTGCAAAGAAAAACATCCACTTGTTTGTAACAGATACCGCTCTATACATAACCTAAGGCAGCAAAATGGCTGAAACTACTTAATCCGAAAATCGTCAATATCACATGCATTGCACATGGTATACACAGAGTGGCACAAGAGATTCGAAACAACTATTCTGATGTAAATAAGTTAATTTCAAATGGTAATTTTATTTTACAAAAGCTACGCATCCCGTGCAGAAGTTCAAAGAAATTGCTGCTTCTTTGGCACTTCCTCCCCAACTTGTCCTAACGCGGTGGGACACCTTGCTGGATGCGGCTTTGTATTATTGCACAAATTATGATTCCAACAAAGTGGAAAGTAGCTGAAAACCTTGGTGACAAACTGCAAAGAGCGCTGCAGTCTAATCCGGGTTATTCAGCACTTTGCAAAATAAGTGACATTCGTTGTGGAAGTGAAGCAAAATTTGATGCCTTCCAGCCAGAATTTTCTTCAGATGAGTAGGCGTTATTCAAATTTGTCCCTGAAAATTCTCCAGATAGTTAGCGTTATTCAAATAACCTCTTGTGATGTCGAGCGGTGTTTCTCGAGGTACAAGAACATACTGACGAGCAACAGAAGGATTTTTGAGTTTGATAACCTGAAAAGGCACGTAATCATCCAGTGCAATTCTATGATCGATGAAAACTAATCCAGGTATGGGCATTATTTTACTCTCTAAATGTTCATTTGATTCCTTCAACTGTAACACTTTTGCACTGATTATTAGTAATTGTTTAACTAAATAGACATCATCACTTTCTAAGTATGTGGAAGTGATGAAGAATAAATATTTTACTTAAAAATTACAATATATATGGGTATAATAAGCACTCAATTTTAAAAATTAGGCGATAATTTCATAAAATTTATGAAGTCATATTTTCGTTTTAATTGGTCATATTTAAACGACTTTAAGATCATATATGCTTGCATATTTTTGACATTTTTAGGTCACAAAAATCTGCGTCCTAATGATTACCAAGACGAAACACCCTGTAGGACACCTGTCATGAGTAAAAAATTTCACGCGTTACAACGGCAGAGCGAAAGTTATTTACAAGGTATTTCTTTCATCCTTGCGGTTTACTTGGGCAATCCTCACCATACAATTCCTCAGGCTCGTTGTTCATTTCATGTGGATCAGAGGTCATTGGATGAAGGCGAATGTTCTCACCATTCAAAGTAAAACATGTAGCCATTGACTTATTTGATATCCAAAGTACGTTAAATGCAATACCAAACTATCATTGGTTCCGTCAACCTTCTCCATTGCATTTCAGATTATGAATATTGTCGTCCCCTGGGAATCCACACCTCACATTTCTCACGATTCTTCCAATCGAGCAGTACCAGCTAGTTCCTCTTGTTTCCCCTCCCGTGTAGAGAGAATTCTTATACCTTCTGAATGAGACTGCTATCCTTGAAAAAAGTTCCACCGAGCAAAACTCTGAACGTCATTTCAGAACCACTGTTATTTTTCTTCCGAGCTCTTCGCACACCAAGAATATATCTTCTATCTTACTTGATTAAAAGCTCGAATATTCAACGCTTTACAACTTGTCAACCCGTATCATACTTGGAAAAACCTGAACGATCTCTCAGGATATCTTTCCTCAACCACTGAAAGTGTAGTCAAATTCCAAAGTCTCAAAGATCCCATCAGTCAGTTATTTCTGTCTTTGGCAAATTCTCAAGGCTTGATTTCCACGGCATCAGCTGTCCTTCTGCTTCCGTTTACTATTGTTTATCTATATTTTTGTACTACTTCCTGTGATCTATCGTAGCAAAGTACTGCTGAACTGCTGCAGCACAATCTGCACATCTGATTTTTGTTTGCGTCAACTAACTGCCAGACTTCAACCATAATAGTGGAAGCTTTATGTAAGAACCCAGTGCAAAAATTCCATAGAGGAGACTGGCTCCGCTTAAACGGTGGTACAACATAACCAAACACTGTGTTCAACTGAGCCCTTAAAATTCTAAACTAAACCAAAAACTCGTAAAACTAGTTTTTGTATTTAATCTTCTAGTCGTTCTTATAACTTGAACAACTTCTGATTTTTCAGAACCTCCCCACTATTGAAATAAAACGAAGTCAAGGTTCCACTTTTTTCGAAAAAATCTAAAACTGCAACCTGAATCGTAATACGAGTAACGTCTGTGACCTTTAAAGAATCTTTTATATTTCTGTTCTTCTATCGTATCTTTAATGTCATCATAATACGTACAAGTGTTCATCTTACGCCATCTGTTTATATTATATACATGTTTTTGCATTATAGAATAAGCTACTCATAAATGTCTGAATGCAGAACGTAATTACAGGGATGACGTCTAGTCAAAAGCTATAGAACATTGCGCTACCATAAAAGTAATATATATTCAAGTTGCAGCGACAAATGAGAGAAAACGAATCAATCGATGAAAGAAACCTGAAATGTCTCCCGGGAGAAAACTTCATGAAATATTAGGGGAAATTTACTGAATGCAGACGCAACAGCAAGAACAAGAAATGAATTGACGTTAGCGTGTCTTTTCTTCTTCTAGAGAATTCCTCTCTAATGAATTCAGAAAGTTTAACAATTTCGATGATGCAATGAAGTATATTAGCATCAACATCACTCGAAATTTAAATGCATCGGTAATGACTTCTTAGAATTCTTCCAGTTTGTAAATAGAAAAAAGTATTTTTCAAGATAGATGGAAAAGATGATTATATCAAACTCTCTTCCTAAGTGCAGTAATGCAAGTAAATATGTAATTACACTCTCATGACCTTTGCACGGGTTTCAAATTTATTGTTGAATTATTTACTACATATTTAGTCGTATTCTAGTGACATTTTATGTGGTTTGTGACGGAATCGTAAGCGGAAATAACGTACCACACAAGTTTTGTAGTAATGCAATTGGTAATGACGAAGCCATTTGAACATTCGTAGAACATTTTTAGAAGATTTGTCTTTAAAATGACGTGCCACCATTGTAGCCGAATGGTCAAAGACTAAGGTTTTTTGCAAATTGTCCGACATGGTCCTGAAAGTGGCATTGATGTTGCACCTTTTACTATTTTCATCGTCTTTTTTTTTGGAGGTTTAATGACCACCGTGAGCAACTCAATGGACTATAAGCAGTCTCCTGCCCCTAATTTAGGATCACTGGTTCCAAGGAAGGGAGAGAGCCAGTACCGTTAGACAAACCCAACATCCATGCCTCACCGGTATTCGAACTCAGACCCTTCACGGACTAACAGTCATAAGCCAGCTCTTAGACCACTGCGCTACCGGGGCTTCAATTGGTTTCAGAGAGAGGGGCTGAGGAATTGCTCCAACTTCAGGGGCAGAGATTGGCAATAGCGCTTTGAGCTACTCATCGTGGTCTTTAAACCACGAAACGTAACCAATGGCGTTGGAAATTACTTTTGCTCAACGCAAACATCCTTTCGGGATCTACACTGGTCAACATACAAAATGCTGCACCATAAAGGAATACACGAAACCAGGAAATATGACAGAACGTACCGCACATGTGAAAACATAAATGTGAAAAAAGTAATGCAATTTGTGAGGAATTATATGTAGGTGGTGAAAGAAGAAACGCCGCCCCGGTGGCGCAGTGGTTTAAGAGATGGCCCCTGATCATTCGTCCGAACGGGGTCCGGGTTCGGATCTCGGTGAGGCATGGATGTTGTTTGTCTTACGGCACTGGCTCTCTCCCTTCCCTGGAGCCAGTAACCCTAAATTCGGGACGGGCGACTGCTTATAGCCCATTGAGTTGCTCACGGTGGTCGTTAAACTTCCAATCAAAAAAAAAAAAGAAAAAGAAAGAAAGAAAAAACAGCATGATGTAGCTGGGGCCATTATGTGGTATGACCTCCATGCTGGGATATATACACAACAATACAAAGTGCATCCAGCGCAAAAGTTCCCGAATGCTGTCTGAGGTACAGCTCATCATGCGTCGTTGGCCTGTGTCCACAATTCTTTGATAATCAATGCGAAGGGGCAATGCAGAAGCCTTAAGTCGCCTGGCAGATACGTATCACAAGTTCTCTCTTGCGGAAGTGTCTGGGGACCGCGTTGGGCAGGGCAGCACCTGAACTATAGGCACTGTCTGATGATGTTGGCAGTGTGCAAGCGGGCATTATCTTGTTGCATTCCACTGTGATATACAGCAACAAAAAAGGCCTGCAGCACCTTATCGACGAATCGTCGGGATGTCATTATACGGACTACGCTTACGAGTGGTGAATGGGGAAAGGCTGATATCCCGTCCGCTCAAACATTATACCAGACTAAGGGGCCGCGTAATGCACATAAATGTCTAAAAGATCCGTCCAGTGTACACGTAGTCTTCTGACTATCAATCGGCGATCGGCGACGCTGAGGGAGAAGCAAGATTCGTTGCTGAACTCATGCCTCCATTCGTCGCGGCACGAATGTCTGGTACGGCATCACTACAACCTTGCTCGACGATATGCTGGGGTAAGTGTAAATTGGCAGAATGGCAAACGAAAATGCAAATCTGACTCACTCGTAGCTGCTTGTACACGTCGACTAGTGTACTCTGCTGCAGATTGCGGGACTGCTGTGGATTGCGAGACTGCTGTGGATTGCTGAACTGCTGCGGCTTGATGCCGAATGCAGCGAACGAGTCTTAAAAACTACCGCCACGCGCACCGATACCACTCCGTAGGTGCATCCACCCTTTCTCCAACCACTGCAGGCACACTCGGCCGACACTTCTTGCGTCTCGATGCGTTTCCGCTACGATGCAATGCAATGACCAACCAGCCGTGCCTAGTTCTATGCTGAAGCCTCTGGTAAAGATAACCCTGTGATTTTAAGATTCCCGATGACATCACCTAGGCATTCTCATTGTTAGCAACGTGCTTTCACCGCCTAGATATCTGCGATACAGTATTCTGTGCGACCAGGTGAACACGATCAAACTGAAGTACGCCGTGGTGTTTTCCTCCTTCATCTCCCTCACCAATCAAGTGTTTGGTGCGTAACTTCAAATTATTGGCATAAGGCAACTGCCGAACCATAATCAGCCGCCCCGGTGGCGCAGTGGTCTAAGGCGCTGGCCTCTGATCATTCGTCCGTAAGGGGTCCGGGTTCGAATCCCGGTGAGGCATGGATGTTGTGTTTGTCTTACGGCACTGGCTCTCTCCCTTCCCTGGAACCAGTGACCCTAAATTAGGGACGGGCGACTGCTTATAGCCCATTGAGTTGCTCACGGTGGTCGTTAAACCTCCAACCAAAAAAAAAAAAAAAAAAAAAGAACCATAATCAGAAATTTTCATGGTGCTCTGATAAACACTCCATGTGTGACATTTTCTATATAGATCAGTGTATATTGTGGAGAATGATTAAAAACGGATATGGAATAGCAAATAAGATGTGCTGAATATCTTTAAAAAAATACTGTGGAATACGTTAATGCAAGATCATCAAATGGCAAGATATCTGGATTTTTATTTTGAGCTATTGATGACCCGTACAGTTGCTAAAACAAAGTCCTGGTGGCCTACAAATCACGTAAATTAAAAACAAAATTCAGGGTGTATTTTATCCCCCAATTAAATATCGTAAATTAAGGTAAAATGCTTTATCTTTCTTCTTATATCACAGAACGTGGTATCCCCTTGCAGCCGAGGCCTACGTTAAGAATCGGAGATGGAAATATACTAAACTGTGTAACTAGCCGAACTCTGGGGAAAAGTAAAAATCACTGGGACAACCATGAGGATCAGACGTCGAGGGCACATTAACACATTTCTGTAAAACTTGGGGAAATTCCTGAAACAAGCCCAGATGAGCTAGCAGTTGAACTCTCATAACTTATTTACCACATAGACACGACATTAGTAATAAGTCAGCTGCTCTACGTAGGCGGTGGTGCGTTACCCTTACTTTACTCCTTAGAATCAAGTATAGTGTCATTTTTTTGTTTTAAAACAGACAACTACTATACTGATTGTCTAATGTATGTATAAATACCACCTGCCAAATAATGCGTTAAACCAAACTTGTCCTTCACAAGTGTGACACGTCGCATTGGCTGTGATATGATTAAGGTTTAGTAGCTTCTCTACGAATTGGTGGCTCACTCAATCACAAGAAAATCTTACAGTTTAAGCGGATTGTATGCGAATCGCTCCAGACGTAGGATGCCCCATTCAGATATTTTGCCCAAATTCTCCATGGGATTAAGGTCTTTGGAATGATGCAGGTAATAAAACAGCAAAAGCCTTCATCATTTTGTTAAGACCACTCTGAGAAAATGTTGGAAATGTAGTATGGTACATGTTTTTCAAAAAGTATCCATAACCATTGGGGTAAAGATTGACAATAGAGGGACGAAATTCATCAACAACAGCATTTACTCACGCTTAGGCACTTAGGCACGAGTATACGAGTCTCAACCACTCCAAAGCCTGCTATAAAAATATGGCTCATTGCATTAGATTTTGTCCTCGGTATTGGAGAAAGTTGTGACCACCTAAAATGCATCCACATTGTTGTCTCCAAATTATTTGTTCTCATCCGTGCGGTCAGTTTAAATACGCGATTGATCAGACAACATTAATCTCTTCTAATTATGCAGCATGTACCGGTGAAATTTTCGAGCTCAATAGAAACCTTTCGTTTTCCTCTATGTGTAGAACAATTTAGTACGGACTGGATACGTTTTATTCTGCCTTAACGCAGATGGCGCCATATCCTGGGCAGCACGACTGTCATGTAATTTTGCATTGTCAGTGAGTGAAATCCTGTGTTTTGAGTCAATGTTGCCCGTCTGTTGTCCTGCAGAAATATCGCCATCCCTTTATTATATGGCATCTGCTTGCTGTTTCCGACCATACTTCATGCGCTCATTATAATTTGTTATTCTACGTCATCACCCCTCTGCATATTCTTTCTACTGTAGCTCTTCCACGTTTCATAAACACAGCAGCTTTCATACAGGGTGTACCACAAAGGACTCCTGATTTTAAAATGAAATATAGAAGAGAAACAAGTGGTATGTTTATTTTGAAAGCCGTAAACATCTGATACAGAAGTTTCAAAATTACTTACAAATGTTACCGACAGGTGGCGCTGTACGCTTTAGTCGCAGTAGGGCGTCCGAGAAATAGTCTATAAACTGTCCTTTGCAAGCAGTCGTTGCAATCACATGACAATCGATTCAAAATGTGCACCTTTCGCAGCACAGAGATGGCGTAAGCGAAGAATGAAATTTTCAGCCACCCTCTGTAGTGTGTCAACTGAAATGGACGGACATGCCTCACCAATCAACTCTTCAAGCTCGTCCAGTGTTGCAGAATTGTTCTGGAAAACAGTGTCCTTCAATGTGCCCCACAAAAAGTAGTCGTAGGGGGTAAGATCGGGTGAGTATTGAGGCCAATCCATGCCTGTTCCAGTAAATGTGGAATAGTTCAAAGCAATGACTCTATTCCCGAAGTATTCCTCAAGAAAGGCAAAAGCCGCTGGGGTCCGGTGTGATCGGGCCCCATCTTGCATAAACCACGAAGTCCCTGATACTCGAGTACCAGAAAAACACGTTGCTCCACGGAATACATGACTTCATCCACTTTCTTCAGTACGTTAACCTCCTTTCACGTTTCGACAGCGAAACTGTCCGAAGACTGATCGCCCTGTGCTTCACAGCATTATTTATAGGACCGCACTGCGACTACAGCGTACAGCACCACCTTTCGGCAACATTTGTAAGTAATTTTGAAACTTCTGTATCAGATTTTTACGGCTTTTCAAATAAACATACCACTTGTTTCATTCTTCTATCGATCTCCGTTTCCGAGTTATTTCATTTTAAAATCCGGGAGTCCTTTGTGGGACACCCTGTACACACACCACTCCTCTGAGGAACAACAATGCTTCCACGATATGCTTTTAGAATGTGGATTTGACATTAAACACATTCCGAAGAGTTGCTGGAATGCTTCCTTTCATTTGACTGTGTAATTAGCGAGTTGATGACAAGAGATGACGTATGCATTTCTTTGCGTAAAATCATCTAATCATTTTAATATACTGGCTGCACGATGTAGTTCTCTTATACGCACAAATATTTTGAACCAGAAATAGCCCACGGCAAATGATTTAAAATGACTTTCCTTCCTCTTTTAGAAAGAGCAATTGGCCTTGGATGGGTAAGGAGTGGTAAGTAAGTCTGTAGATAAACAGTCTGAAATTAATTTTTTTTCTCTTCGGATTGTGAAACGTGTGATGTGTCATTTGCCGATCAAACATGCGTTGCTAAACATCTAATTTTCCAAACGTGATTGAAGACCATCTCACGTTCTCACGGATGCGAGAGAAATGCAAATGCTGTCTGGCATCGTGTGCAGAATGTTTAGTGAACGTTGATGTCAGTTTTTGAAGGCATCAATCATGGCTGCTTAATCCGATTTTAAGCCATTTTTACCGGGATATCACGACTGACACTGAGTCATCTCTTCTTTAAGTTAGTTGTTTTGTTTAATATATCGAAAACGCAGCCTTCAATTTCTTTTAAGAAAATGTGATGTTGATCTCAAATACCGCAAGAAAAGATACTTCTACGCGTTTTCGTTTCAAAGGTGTTATCAAATATCTTTTTATGACTCGTATTCTCATTACAGAAACTTCCGTTTCGCGTGCCAACCACACCGCAATTAAAAAAGTAACACGACATTTCTCTTTGAAACCTGGGGTGACGTGGAGTGATTTAGAAAAAATAATATTAAAAAATCGCCCGTATTGAAAAAAAAATCACTGTAACGTTGAATTAAAAAAATGGGAGACTTTAAAAATGGTTAGTGGACGCTTTCGCTGAGTGAAAGGCGAAGGTATGGGGAAAGCTGCGGCCATCTTTGTGAAAAGATCACAAGAATGAGGGTCAGGTCGTAAGATTTTAATAACTGGATAGTGTAAATCATAGAGAGGATGTGACGTATATTCTAAATTAACTTTCCTTTTTAGTCTCTTCCCCTATGTAAATCTTGAGTTTATTCTCAGTTATACTTCGCACTTAACGTGATTTCTTTTCTCTCAAACGAATACAGTTGGCAACATAATTGAGGTTGAATGAACGTGACGTATGCCGGTTTTGATAAGAACGAGAGATGAAAGCTACGAGAAAATTGTGTCTTATGGAGAGCGTTGTGTTGTGGAGTTGTGTGGTGTGTGGAGCGTTTAATGCGAAGTGCTATGTTATGTTACGATGTGTTGGAGAAAACCTTGAATAAAGCATCTTTTCCGTAAGTTTGACTTCTGTTGTTTACATGTTTTGTCTGGCTGTTAAGGTTTAATTTAGGAACTATTTCATCGTATGGTTATGATTTTAAAATAACGTAGAAGTACGAAAAGACTTCTACGTTTTATTGGCGCCCGAACTCTAGTCGAACAGATTCATAGTAGAAGTCACGGAAAATGGAAAATAACACGGATCCTATCGGTCTCGTCTGTGACTGTTCATGATCATGAGGCTTGATAATGATCATGAGGCTCATAATTCTACAACACACAATCTACGCACTCAGCGTTATAGAGTACCAAACAATTCCGCAAGTGCTCTGTACGAGGCCTGCGGTTCCGACTTACCAGACAGAGAATACGCGAGGTACGAAACTTATGTGCCGCGTACTTCGACTGCAGTGCCTCAACAACAGTTTACCCCACCACCCCCCGTGAGATGGAGCAAAATTCTTGCTCAAAACGTACCCCATGCAGGTTCTATTGTATTCAGGGAAAACGGCAGTTCGCGTAGGTTTTTGGAGGATCTTGACGATCATTTTGATCTATATAATGTTCCTGAAGATTGTCAGATACCTATTGCTGACACATATTTGCAAGACACGGGGCAAAAGTCTAGTACATACAGTGGCGTTGAATGAACCCAGAGGGCTCATATCCGCAATTTCGAGCTGCATTTTTGGATGTCTTTCCTTTTGGCACCAATAAGGCCGGCCTTGAACAACAAATGTTATCTAGGCGACAGCGAGCGTCAGATAGACTTGTCTCGTTCACCCTGGAAACAGTTTGACTTTATAAATTATGAGATCCCGCTGCAGTAGAGTCTGATGTTTGTGATACTTTGTTACAGCATCTGGATCCCTTCCTGCAGGATTTTTTGGAAGTTCGACGTCCTGTCTCCAATCATGAGTACCTGAAACTCATTCTAGTGTATGAAGAACGACACAGCAAAGGGCAATCTTCACAGTTCCAAGAGTACCGACAAGCTACGCAGTACCATGAACCATTTATTCAAACTACTAGGTATCAGCACCCAAAACAGAACTTTCGTCAAGGACAATTTTTCAATCAGCCTAGGCGGACTGCTATCAGTCGAGCTCAATTAAGCCAAGCTAGGCACTATAATGCAAAACGGAGGGAACCAGATCTCGCAGTTGGAGTTCTGGTCTTGTTAGAAACTCATTTTTTATCCTCCGTTGCGCATATGTTCGTGAAAAAATGTGCACCTTTATATAAAGGCCCTTTTAAATTGGTAGAATTTGTACAATAATAATGTGATATTAAAGAAGTCAGATGGCTTCCTACATTCTGCCCATGTGCAGCAATGTAGGAAATGGGTTATTAGAAGCAATGATGCAATTATTAACCCTAACCTAAATCTAGTAGGAATCCTCAGGCAGAGGGTGGGACTTTTTCACAAGTATGTATAGTTGATGATGAAATAATGGACCCCACCCCTGTCCTGTATGATTCTCTACCTTCGTCTGAGCAGGTATTTGCTTCCACTTTTAACGAATCTCATTCTGACATTATTCCATTCACTCGGGGTTCTGCAATTATTTCAACGCTTCCGTCTCCTGCTTTCACAAAAGACGAGAGTTCAAGTACTTCCCGTCCCTCTGGATATTCTTGTCGTGTGCAACGAGGTTCTTTTTCATCTGCTTCTCATACTTCAATCGCTCCATTTACTTCTTCACGCATAGTGCCTCCGTTTGGTTTTAAATAAAAACGTTAAAAAGAACAAGAACTGACATTTCATCTTCAGGTAGTTCCATGTCTCCTGTGCCTCAAAGAGTCGTACCTCTTGCTGAATCTGAATCATCGGACAATATTGTTGAGGTTCTTCAGTCTCCAAGTAAAAAAATCCCTCCTTCTGTTTCTACTGAGCAGTTACCTACTTTAAAAACATTTAGTCAATCTGCAGAAGGGCAAAAACGTCCTCTTTTGCCATCTGTGCCATCTAAACCTACCAAGCGTCCGCCGCCTGAATTTTTCCTTCCTGTTCCACGGTCTCCTAGTGCAACTTCTAGTGTTGGGCTACAATCAAGACATAGAGTCCAGCATTTGCATCCGCCAGGATTTCGTCCTTGGAATCTTCGCTCGGGACGGACGGAGCTTACACCCTCCTCCACCGTTCCTTGTCGTCCTCGGAAGCGCCCTTCTAATTTTACACCGCTTCTTTGAGCGCCAAAGAAACGACCGGATCTACACCCTTCTCAGATACCGGGTTCGTCTCCAAGCCAGCCTGGGACCTCCTTGCGACAGCCTGGGACTTCCTTGCGACAGCCCGATGACCCTGCTTTTTCTGGTCAACTTGCCTTGTCCACGAGGAATCCTGAGACATCCCGGCGATCCAGTGACCTGCAACCTCTGCCTGTGAAGCGGGAAGCTTCGAGAGTGCCGTTGTCGCCCCGACAACAACATAAGCGTGTCCGCACAGGGATCTTCTTTGCCAGCAACAGGTACTGTTAAAAATGTTTTGTTATTACAATTGACCTTCACGCTCAAAGGAACTTTTGCTGCACAGAACTTTTCGTTAAAAAGACTATTTATTTTAACTTTTCTGTCCTCAAAAACTATCACAGAACTTTTATGACAGAATGTGAGGAACAAGAATATCACAGAGCTTTACTTTATAAAGACTATTTATTTGAACTTTTCTCTGTACTCATAGTATCACAGAACTTTTTTGACAAACTTTGAGGACTAAAAATATCTAATACGTTATTTCCTTGTCAGTATGTAATGCTTTTTTTTTTTTGGTGTGGCGCTACATTAATTTTTTTTTAGTACTAAAATGCTTGTCAATTTATTTTGAGCGTGTTGTCTTTTCGGCATAACATAAATATCAGCCATTGCATTTGTTGATATCTATAAAGATGTTTCACTCCCAGGGTAGGGTTTTCCAGGGTTTCCCCTATCCCATCTAAAAATTGATGTGCGAATGCATGGGAGTAGTTCGAAGACGGCATTGGCCGCCAAGTGTTCAGTTAAAGTTTTTTGTGTTGTTGTTCTATGATTAACTTTTTTGTGTTGTTGTTCTATGATTAACCTTTTTGTGTTGTTGTTCTATGATTAACCTTTTTGTGTTGTTGTTCTATGATTAACCTTTTTGTGTTGTTGTTCTATGATTAACCTTTTTGTGTGCTTGACACTTGTTGTGTTTGGTGTTGAATTTTTTTCTTCAAGGGCAGTTTTTTTTCAACTAACTAAATTTACACCATGTTACAATGTTCGACTATTTAATTAACTTAGTTTGAATGTTTTGTCTTCCCTGAGAAGTTATCAGAGGTGGACGAATGTGTAAATTAACTTCACGTTACAAATGTTGTAGTTTTTTTCTGCCATACGCAGTTTTTTTACTACTATGCTACTTCTTACATGTATATTGATGAGAGTTCTTAGCACATATTGTGACAAAATATTTATCACGACTTATAATATGATTTGATGTACAGAAAGTTTCTTTTTTCTATGAATGTTCGTGATATTGAACTATTGATGTCTAGAGACTATGTGTACTGATATAAAGTGAGTTACAGCAACTGATCAAAAAATCTCTTCATCCGTTTTGTAAGTTCTTATCTAAAAGAGTTGAATGAATGATCAGATTGTTTGAAAGGATACCTTTACAAAATTGATAGGTTCTTGGCAAAAAAAAAAAAAAAAAAGAAAAAGTTTACGAGGGAGATGATGTGACGTATATTCTAAATTAACTTTCATTTTTAGTTTCTCTCCCTATGTAAATCTTGAGTTTATTCTCAGTTACACTTCGCACTTAACGTGATATATTTTCTCTCAAATGAATAGTGTTGGCAACATAATTGAGGATGAATGAACGTGACGTATGCCTGTTTTGATGTTGCTTGTGGAGCGTTGTGTTAAGGAGCTGTGTGGTGTGTGGAGCGTTTAATGCGAAGTGCTATGTTATGTTACGATGTATTGGAGAAAACCTTGAATAAAGCATCTTTTCCGTAAGTTTGACTTCTGTTGTTTACATGTTTCGTCTGGCCGTTAAGGTTTAATTTAGGAACTATTTCATCTTATGGTTATGTTTTTTTTTAAATAACGTAAAAGTACGAAAAGACTTCTACGTTATAAGGGCCATAGCAGCAGCGAGAGTTGGCATCTGAATTATGTGATGAAGAGGAGTATTTGGACACGGAGACCGTAGGAGCCCAGGGAAGGGGTAAAATGCACCCTTGTGATTGGTTGTGCACTGTCTGGAGGCTGCGAGAAACTTGAGGGACAGAAAATGTGAGATTTTGGAGGAGGACTTCGGAGGTAGCTACCATTTGGAAAGGAGCTCAGTGTTTTTCTGAGGATGAAACACGACACCTAAAAGTTCAGGCGCTCAAAAAAAAAAAAAAAAAAAAAAAATCAGTTGCTGTGTGTTTCTAGAACGTGGTTAAGAGCGATGTATTTATTTATTTACTTGTCGCCACGTATTTGGAGTATTTTCAACTTGTATCTCGCCCTTTGATTTAATTGCTATAATATATATATATAGCTGGTGCCGTTAATGCCCACCAGATGCAGACGTCTCAGTAGCTGAGCCCATCTTACGGATTTATGATGTCGGAAGCTGACTTAAAAGAACACATAGCACCGTAGATGTTGGCCACCGTGGCGTATATGTAACGAACGCGGCTAGATATCGAGAGTTCGGTTGGTTCAATTCCACAGCGGCGGATGAAAAACAATTTTTCGGTTGCTGTGTGTTTCTAGAACGTGGTTAAGAGCGATGTACTTATTTATTTACATGTCGCCACGTATTTGGAGTATTTTCAACTTGTATCTCGCCCTTTGATTTAATTGTTATAATATATATATCATCATCATCATCATCATTGTCAACCATTATCAATCCACTGCTGGACGAAGGTCTCCCCAAGTTTCCTCCACAACGGTCTGTCTTGTGCCAGTCTCCTCCATGCCACTCCCGCATATTTACGAATTTCATCCACCCATCTCCCATGTGGTCTTTTTCTGGGTCTTTTCCTGTCCCTTGGAATCCAATCTAAAATTTCGGCTGTCCATCTATGGTCTGTCCTTCTGGCAGTATGTCCAGCCCATTGCCATTTCAGGGATTTAACTCTGATCATGATGTCTTCCACTCTCGTCATTTTTCGGATCCACGAGTTCCTCTTCTTATCTCTCCTGGTTATACCAAGCATGCACCTCTCCATGCTTCTTTGAGTTGTCTGCAGCCTTTGTATGTCTCTTTTAGTTAAGGTCCACGTCTCTGCACCATACGTAGGCACTGGAAGGATGCATTGATCAAACACTTTTCTTTTAAGACATAATGGCATATTGCTCTTGAAAATTATGCTGTTTCTTCCAAAAGCTCTCCAGGCAAGTTTTGTACGCCGATTATATATATATATAATATCTAGCCGAGTGCATTACATATACGCCACGGTGGCCAACAATCCACGGTGCCATGTGTACTTTTAAGTGAGCTTCCGACATCATAAATCCGTAAGATGGGCTCAGCTACTGAGACGTCTGCATCTGGTGGGCATTAACGGCACTAGCTATATATATATATATATATATATATATATATATATATATAGCTAGTGCCGTTAATGCCCACCAGATGGAGACGCCTCAGTAGCTGAGCCCATCTTACTGATTTATGATGTCGGAAGCTGACTTAAAAGTACACATGGCACCGTGGATTGTTGGCCACCGTGGCGTATATGTAATACATATATATATATATATATATATATATATATATATATATATATATATATATATATATGGGATGTAAGGTCAGGTGATGCGTAACATCACAGCCTCTCCTTGACAAATGTCAACCCCGCCTTCTCGTGGTGCATCCTGTTCCCACTAAAGAGGCTCTGACGACCGCAAATAGCGGTATAACTATACCATCGGGATCAGAGGAAATGCTATCCCACACTCACCAACCCGCTTGGCCAGCGTGGTGAGTTATGGCCAAACACCTCCAAAATGACTCTACAACTTAAATCTTGGCCCTCAGTCTCCGGCAGCTGGAATGTACCTGGCCAAGGCAGCGGCCAGTGCGACATGAAGGCAGAGGGTGCTAAGAATCCCCGGAGGACCGGACTAGGCTGCCATTTGATGCTGACCTTGGCTACCTACAACGGACGCTCCCTATCTGCTGATTCAAGGCTTCTTGAATTGGAAGAGGAACTACAAAGGATCAAGTGGGACATCGTCGGGCTGAGTGAGGTAAGGAGAAAAGGAGAAGATCTCATTGAACTGAAAAGTGGACATCTCTTCTATTATCGTGGGACAGATACTGGCAGAACTAGTGGTGTTGGATTTATAATAAACAAGAAACTGAAGGATAAAGTGGTAGAAGTTGAAAGTTCCTCTGACAGAGCTGCACGACTCGTTATCCAACTATCGAGAAGATACCAGGCTCAGATTATTCAAACTTATGCACCCACCACAAGTCATCCTGAAGAAGAAATTGAAGAATTTTATGAGGAAATTCGTCATCTAAATAATAAAGGTAAGCAGCACTTGAAGATAATTATGGGAGATTTCAATGCAAAAATAGGGCACCGGCAACAGAATGAAACTTCAGTAGGTAAATTCGGTCACGGCAACAGAAACCAGCGTGGAAATACTCTCGTTGAGTTTGCAGAGGCAGAAGGATTTTTCATCTTGAATTCCTTTTTCAAGAAAAAGCCACACAGGAAATGGACATGGAGACATCCAATTGGGACGACAAGTGAAATTGATTTTATTATGTGTAACAAAAAATTCGTCATCGAAGACTGCAATGTGCTAAACAAGTTCAACACAGGTAGTGACCATAGATTGGTGAGATGTAAGATGCACCTCAACACTAAACTGGAACGTGGCAAGCTCATAAGACAAACAAAATGTATTGACATAACCAACCTTAAAAAACACCATAATACTTTCAAGTTGGAACTGAAGAACAGATTCTCTGCTTTAGAAGGCCTAACATCGGAAGAAGTGGATATTTCGGAAGTTAACAGAAAAGTAACCAAAGCTCTTATGGAAACAGCAACAAAATTAGCTGGGTCTAAGAACAAGTTGCATGTAAACAAATTATCAGGAAAAACCAAAATGTTGATGCAAAAAAGAAGAGAGATGAGGACAACTAAAGAAGATGTGACTTCCAAAGTGGAATATATAGAGCTATGCAAGACAGCACGAAAAAGTATCACTGAAGACGTAAGGAAATTCAACTGTGAGCTAGTGAGGAAAGCAATTGAAAACAACCAAAGCCTAAAGATAGCAAAGGGACATCTCAGTAAGGGAAGAAAACAGATTATGGCTCTGAGAAAAGAAGATGGTTCTATAACAAGAAATAGAGGCGAAATTTTGACAAGAGTGAAAGATTTCTACTCCAAATTATATGAAAGGGATGATACATGTACTCCAGACATCATGAAAGGTACCAGAGTTCTTCCAGTCCTCCCAGCAGAAGTTGCTCATGCAATCAAGAACAAGAAGCGGGGGAAAGCTCCAGGAGAAGATGGAATTACTATAGACATCATACAAGAAGCAAGTGGAGAAATTGAAACAGTACTCGCCCAAATTTTCACTCGATGCCTTAATGAAGGGAAGATTCCTGAGGATTGGAACAATGCTACAATGATCCTGCTACATAAAAAAGGTGACATTGAGGATCTCAGGAACTACAGACCTATCAGCCTCCTATCAGTGGTTTATAAAATCTTCACTAAAGTTCTTTCACACCGCTTGAAGGTAACACTGGACATGGCTCAACCGAGAGAACAAGCTGGATTCAGGAGTGGCTACAGCATAATAGATCATATCCACGTACTGAGAGAACTAATTGAAAGAGCGAGGGAATATGAACTTCCATTGTGCATGGCTTTTATCGATTATGAAAAAGCCTTTGATTCGGTGAAACCATCAGCAGTTACCACGGCTCTGAAATCCTGCGGTATTGAAGATGCATACATTAATATTATTAATAACATCTATGAAAATGCAAGTGCAAAGATTCGGCTGTTTGAAAATACAACACACATAAAAATTGGAAAGGGAGTGAGACAAGGTGACACCATATCTCCGAAGCTCTTTAATTCCACATTGGAAAATGTCTTTCAATCACTGAACTGGGAAAACAAAGGGATAAAGATTAATGGAGATTATCTAACCCACCTTCGTTTTGCTGATGACGTAGTCATTTTTGCAACTACCCCATCAGAGCTGCAGAGTATGATCCAGGAACTTGCTGACAAGAGTAAAGAAGTGGGATTAAAAATGAACTTTCAGAAGACAAAAGTGATGTTCAATGCTTTTACAAGAAATGAAGATTTATCGATTGATGGAGAAAAACTGGAGATAACAGATACGTATGTTTATCTTGGACAGCAGATATCAAGTGAGGGTCACATTGATGAAGAAATTAATCGGCGTACAAAACTTGCCTGGAGAGCTTTTGGAAGAAACAGCATAATTTTCAAGAGCAATATGCCATTATGTCTTAAAAGAAAAGTGTTTGATCAATGCATCCTTCCAGTGCTTACGTATGGTGCAGAGACGTGGACCTTAACTAAAAGAGACATACAAAGGCTGCAGACAACTCAAAGAAGCATGGAGAGGTGCATGCTTGGTATAACCAGGAGAGATAAGAAGAGGAACTCGTGGATCCGAAAAATGACGAGAGTGGAAGACATCATGATCAGAGTTAAATCCCTGAAATGGCAATGGGCTGGACATACTGCCAGAAGGACAGACCATAGATGGACAGCCGAAATTTTAGATTGGATTCCAAGGGACAGGAAAAGACCCAGAAAAAGACCACATGGGAGATGGGTGGATGAAATTCGTAAATATGCGGGAGTGACATGGAGGAGACTGGCACAAGACAGACCGTTGTGGACGAAACTTGGGGAGACCTTCGTCCAGCAGTGGATTGATAATGGTTGACAATGATGATGATGATATATATATATATATATATATAGCTAGTGCCGTTAATGCCCACCAGATGGAGACGTCTCAGTAGCTGAGCCCATCTTACGGATTTATGATGTCGGAAGCTGACTTAAAAGTACACATGGCACCGTGGATTGTTGGCCACCGTGGCGTATATGTAATGCACTCGGCTAGATATCGGAAGTTCTGTTGGTTCAATTCCACAGCGGCGGCTGAAAAATAATTTTTCAGTTGCTGTGTGTTTCTAGAACGAGCTTAAGAGCGACGTATTTATTTATTTACTTGTCTCCACGTATTTGGAGTATTTTCAACTTGTATTTGATAGTGTCCAAAAAACTGCTGGTGTTTGGAAGGAGTGAAAAGTATCTGCTAGTGTCTGAAGAACTGCCCGTATTTGGAAGGAGTGAAAAGTGACTGCTAGTGTCGGCCCCCTTTTTACTGTCTATACATTATATTCCCCAAAATTGCCACTATCCTGTTAAGAGGAATGCGTGCTCGGAAGAGAACGTTTGCGTAACCCTGAAGTTCAGAAGGGAGCAGGTGGATATAAAGCTTGTGATTGGTTGGCAAAAGAAGGGCGCCGAGTAGTTGACCTGAGTCGGATGGAACACTTCACTTAGCAGACGCGTTTGGTTTTCGAATACAAATACAACGGCGAGCTGTTACAGAAAGAGGAGGAAAGTTGGAGACAAAGTGCGAAGTTTTCAAGAAAAATGGTCGTCCTATTACTTTTTTAACAAGCATAAGAATAAGGCAGTTTTTCTTATTTGCAGTGAAGGCGTTGCGATAACAAATAATACAACAAACAGAGGCATTATGATACGAAGCACCGTCCAAAATAATTTGGACTTTAGGGACATTTTCACAGCGAAAAATTTAATGAATTAAAAGGCAAGCTAAATTCGCAACAGCCGTTATTTTCCCAGTTTAGTTACCAGTCTGGAAATAGCATTCACGTTAGCTATATGATAGCAGAAAAATTTGAAAAAGTAGAAAGCCATTTACTTTGGGAAAGTTTGTCAATGAATGACTTCAATATTCAGTGATGTGCTTTGCCCGTCACAGACACAAATTGTTTCGAACACTAGCTTATACGATGTGACAGTAGCGAGGCACGTGGCGGATCTAGCAACAAATGTATTCAGCAATTTCGAATTCAAGTACAAGGAGTCTGTGCTTTATTCTGTAGCGACAGATGAATTCACAGATGCAACCGATACTGCACAAGTAGCCGTTATCATTCATGGCGTTGATAGAAACTGCACGACTGAAAAGAAACTAGACAGTGTAGTTGGTATTAAAGAACGACACGGGCTTAAGATTTGCATTCCAGTCAAAGAAATACCTTGGCTAAATGTGAGTAAGATTTGAGCAACATATATGTCAAAATAACAGATGGTGCGTCTACTATATTGGGAACGAAGGTAGGAGTGACACAATTAATGAAATCTTACGCGAAGCAATGTGGCAATACTAAGAGAGTGGTTTTCTACTGCATCTCTATCAAGATAATGTGTGTGCGAAGTCGTCAAACTTCGAACATGTGATGACTGTTGTTATATAAATGATTTATTTTATCCTGCCGAAGGGTCTCAACCACAGGCAAATTCAAAAGTTCTTGAGCGATTAGGAAGATGAACATAGTACCGTTGAATATTGCAAAGAAGTATGTTGGCTCAGTCGGCACACAGCGGAATATCTGGCCAGAGCATTTAACGCAGGCATATCGAGGTGTACGAACTTTGCTCTTTATGGGCCTCCGGAGCCACCATCCAGTCATGGTATCCATGCTCACGGTTAGACATAGACGATTACAGCGTTAATTTGCATCTGATAGGAGGCATTTGACCATTTAACAGTGGAAGAAAGTCGCCTTTTCAGACGAATCACGTTTTCTGCATTATCGTGCGGTGCGTAGGGTGAATGTGAAGTATGGGGAAACACAGCTGAGACACATCTTCCCGACATGATACTCGAAAAGAAATAGGCAGGAGGTGACAGTGTGCTCCTGTGGGGCATATTTTCCTGGGATTCATGGGGATCAATCACCCCCTTGGATCTCACGATGAACGTTTCTGATTATCTACCTATTGTGGCAGATCAGGTGCTTTGTTCATGATGAATCTCTATTCCAATGGCATATGTTGCGTCTTCAAGATAATTCCCCTTGCCATGTTGCTATGCGTGTGCGAAAATGGTTTGAGGAGCATTCCAGTGACTTTATCATAGTATCCTGGCCACCGTACTCGCAGTACCTCAATCTCGTTGAACATCTGTGGGACTATCTCAGCCAATAGGTTTACCTATGGATCACCACCGATGGCTCTTCATGGTATATGAGAAGCTCTAGTGTTGACACGATATAGCATCCCTACAAAAGCGTTCATAGGCCAAAACGAATCAATACCACGCCATATATCTGGGATACTGGTTGCACGAGGAGGTCCTATCTCATACTAACAGGCGGTCATAATTTAAAATTGTGTGATCGCAGAAAGATATCATCCTGGAATAAAGATGGGGAGACCTCAAAAGAAAAGGGGAACACAGAGAAACATCTTCCATTCTGTATGCAAGCGACGTATAAGCGCATTACCTAAAACAGTTACAAAATCGCTTAAACTTGATGATGAGTAGTCAAAGGTTTTGCTGTTTACTTCCTAAACATGCACATTTATACTAATAACCCATTTTATTGCCTAGTATGTGCAGGCGAAGGCTTCTGGATAGCCAACAGCGATGGGCACTTCCCTTAAGTCAGAAGATATAAAAAGTTTTAGTTTCTGTATGTTTCAGTTCAGATTTAGTGCTGTTGGCTTCCAGGAAGTCAACAGCCTGGCTTTCAAGGCTACCCTTCTAAGAAAAAGCTACATTTCGAAATATGGTATTGTGACTCCTCATTTCGGGGAGTAATTCGTTTTTCTTCACTTAGAATTACAGTACAAAAGTTATAAAAGACCTTCTCATAGCGAGCCACTCGTGCTGTTCTTTTCTAGTCACATCCCAAGGAGCGTTGAGTACTGAACTGTGTGACGTGATTTATTTAACATGATTATTTCGAAAATGTTGAAAATCTTCAGTACATTTTGCTGTGAGTCACTGTTAAAACAATATCATAAATTGTAAACGGGCAAAGGGTTTGTGTAGTGAATTTCTATTAAACTTCTGTGGTAGCCAACGTTCGGTCCCAACTGCCATCCAATATCAGCCATTACGTTTAACTGAGAAATCTAAAAGTAGATGAAACAACGCATTGTTCTGGAAACCACTCTTGATACTTATATTGCTGAGGAAAACGTTTTGATAGCGCAACGAGAGGAATATCTTATCTAGCACTCTAGAGTAGTATAAATACTTTACGATGTACTTTATACTCTTATGGAAAGGAATTTCTAGCTTGCTTTAACTCTTTAAGCGGCCAATGTATTTAACCAAACGGTGTTCAAAATTTTCTGCGCTCCCTAAACAAAAATGTTCATTGAGCAGATGAGTTTTTCTTTCTGAACGGCACGTCAAATATCATGTTTTGCCGAAATCTACAACTAAACAATTTACATCTCCTTCTCATCTCATCAGTACCGATAATAAACCTGACACAAGTCATAAGCCCTCCCTTCTAATTCTTCAATCTCTGCTCCATTACCCAGATTATATACGGGAAGGGCTAGCTTTCTTGACACGGACATCCTAACTATGAGTGGAAAGAAGTGATTTAAATAATTTCTCTCTCCTTTCTTAGAGTCTTCGCCATTCTCATACCCCATTTTTAAGGTAATCAGTCAGTACGGATTACTGTTAATCATCACCCTGAAAGGCCACTTTAAGAAATAAAGTTAAGGGGAAAGCAACGCTTCCGACAAGGAAGCTCACTCGTTCGACCCGAGTGCGAACAGTTTCTTAGACCGCGAATATATTCGTTCGAGCTGATTCACCCCATTTTGCTCCCCGAGCTAATTCATTGCAGCCACTTAAAGGGTTTTAAGCGATGACTAACGTTCTCAGTATGGTGTTTCAAACTCGAAGGCAGTTATTTAGGAAGGACGTGATTCTTATTTTGTACTGTATATCTAAGTAGATTTGATATCTTTATTAGCTCATTATGAATTACAAGCGAAAGGGTCATTTCCTTGAAACACAACCATAACATAATGCATATATACAAAAGATTGGGGCAGGAACAGTGAAGAACAACCACAGATCTGCTAGAAAACCAATTTAATCCCTCTTGCAAAATTTAGTTTATCGCTGTGTTGTTATGTTATACTTAAGTAGTTTTCATGATCGCTTTACACCTGACTAATAAAGTTGGGACTGGTATTTCTTCCAGTACCAACGTACCTAACTAGGAACAGAAAGGAACTCCCAAGGATAATTTTTGCCATCACTTGTTGCGATTAATTTCCAGCAAATACCTTCGTCCACACGGCTAGAGTTTTATCTTCAACTTGGAAAACCCACACAAGTCCCGGATTCCACGATATCTCCATACCCAGTTCATATCCATTTCAACAGAACCGCCCTTACTCTCTGTTCTTTATTCTATATATTGCCCTGAATCCTGATACTGTTGGGCACTCTAGCACAAATCTCCTATTTTCCTATTTCTAATGGTTGTTTAAGACCTGGTGACAGACACCCCCTTCCTAAAATACTCGACATATGATCAAATCTGATCTGAATCTTGATACCAATATTTTGACAGGCATAGGAAAATATCTCAGATATAGACTCTCTTCCTTGACGGTCGAACACAAAAACACCACACACCAATCTACGGAGGGCACATTGCAGCTTAAAGTCATACAGTCCCAGAAGCTGGTTTCTCGCCACGCACAGTCATGCATGGACTGCAAAACGTTCTCCACCCGGAAGAGAGGCTGAAAACGCAAGCGGCAGGCATGTGTTCCGGTTTGGCACACTTTCGGCAGACCCTCAAAATACCAGTGTATGTACTCGCATGTTATCCCGCCACCCGTAATTCGCTGGGGCTTTCTTCTTCACGCGAAGCTTCATATTAAAATTCGACGCTTTAAATGCAAAAAAATGGAAAAGAATTCTCGGGCAGTGACATTTTCACTCACAGTCGGTCCCGTAGCATCACCACAACACTGTAAATCCCATAATCATCTATTTCCACAGATGCAGATTTAATGCAGTCTTCAAGGTGTCATCGTAAGTGAAAAACGGCACCATGTCATGTCTTCAACGCAGATTCGGAAAATTTTCCTTGTAGCAACTGGTCGACTCCTTCCCATTCACAAAGGTATGATCAAAGTTGTTTCAATTTCTCCGTCGCCCTACGTAGATGGCATTACGACAGTAAATGATTGCAGTAATAGTCAACACACGCTATCATTAATGATACCATGGGAAAAAATCACGGGAGCATATCTGAGGCGTCTTAATACATTATTTCTGCTAAATCAGTCGCGTCGCCAGATTGTCTTAACATAATGACTAAGAAAACGTCTTCCCACCTCCGAATCCAATATAATTCTTACTTGAATTTCACTGGCCCAAGGAGGTTAGGATAATACTTCTGGAGATGCTCTGGTTTCTTAACCTTGAAGCCGCAAAGTGCGGGAATTTTGATTTGTGTACATGACACCTATGCAGTTTCAGCTGTGTGTATTTTTGAATTGCGTGGTTTTTGGTTGCAGAAATCGTGTTAATGTCAAACATGAATGAATTATGCTTCATACATGCGTGAAGTTTTCAATTTTAACGTTACGTTTTGTTTTGAATTTGCACTAACATTCATGTAATTCAATTTCAGATAAAAATGGGAAGGGGCTTAAAAATAATTACGAAATTTGTAAATACAGCATTTTCTCACACATCGGCAGTAAGTTACGATGTAAACTAGAATCATTTGTGACGAAAGAAAGCGATTCGGCTAACCCAAAATGCATTGCAATAGACTTGAAAACCGTTATCTTTCCCAAACTTTAACGGCCGTCGCTCGCGGGTATAGGCTTCGCACAAAATGACGCTGCTTCATTAACTCTTTAAGCGGCCGAAGCACCTAAATAAAAAGTTGCCCACATTTCCCTGTGTTCCTCAAACAGAAGGGTGTCCATAGTGACCGGGTTATAACAAAAGTTACAGCAAACAATTCATTTCCCTCTTTGATCTCAGGAGTATCGACTATAACTCTGTCGCTGGTTGTAAGTGTTTCTTTACAGTCTTTAGTCTTAAAATATGTAGTTCAATTCCTTTACAGCCCTTTGTTCTCTGTTCCAATACCCCAGGAATAATTCGGAAGCAATAGTCTCCCGAACACGAACACCATTCCACCGGGTAGAAACAAGTTACTCAAACATCTTTTCTCTTCTTTCTTAGGTTCGTCGGCCTTTCTTAGGCATTCTTAGCGGAAAAGACAGCAGGGATTAATGACAATTACACTCAACAAATCACCACTTAGAATGACAAACGTAAAGTAAAAGCAACGCTTTCCGATGCACATGTTAACTAGTTCCTGTCTCGTTCGGCTCACTTCTTAGACAGCGAATATATTCGTTCGAGTTGATCTCAGCCTATTTCGTTAACTCCGAGTTAATTCGTTCCAGTCGGTTAAAGGGTTTTAACAAGGGCATCTCCAGATATCTTATTCTAACTTCCTAGGCCATGCCTCATTTTCTCAGGCATTCCTTCCAATGTTAGGGTTAGACCTGATTTTCCTAATTTGAAAAGCACTTGTTTCAGATCCGAGAACAAACAGGACAATGGGGCCGGCAAAACCACCCTGATAACAAGGTCGAGCGCAATGGGCGACGAAGAAGGTGTTCGTTTGTTCGTTTCAGAATTTAAAGAGCACAGTTAGGAATTCAGCAGGTTATAAGCAGTCGTCCGTCGGTAACTCAGGGCCACTGGTCCCAGGGAAGGAAGCCAGCCGGTCCGTAAGACAAACGCAAAATCTTTGCCTCACCGGCATTCAAACTCGGACCTATCTCGGATGAATGGTCAAAAGACAACGCTAAGACCACTGGGCCACCGAAGAAACGAGAAAGGCGATGATGATATTATTTTTAGTGCAGGGTCCTCGTCCTGGGTTCATAGTCTGGAGGCGCAGTGGGTTCTATGGCCGTACAATAACAGCGGTCTAGAACTCTCAACCATCAGTTTAGCCGTCGGTTGCTCTATCCAACAATTTTCAAAACTTTTAGATTACACCTCATAAATCTTAATATGGTAGCCTGTTCGGCGTTTAGTTAGGCCTCTCAAATTCCATTTCGGGAATATTAAAATATTTACTAAGCCTAATATATTTACCATATTTAGTATTCGAATGCTCGTCACGTGCCTCATGTTGTCATTTAGCTATCGAATTCCTACGATAACTAATAAATAATTAGTCTCATCCACTCACGTTCATTTATGTGCAGTACTAAAAATTTAGTCGCAGAATTACAAAAAAAAAAAAATATGCAAGTACAAAAGATTGGATCGTCAAGAAGTGTGAACAAATAAATTCGTTTTAATTTTAGACGGAGAAAGAGAAATATTTCGCACTGAATTTATTTCGAAAGTAAAATATTAAATTATTTATAATTTCGCTGCTGGCATTTTTTTACCCGAGTAAGAATGAATATGTTCCGTTATGTTTATTTTCCATTTTCACAAGAATTACTTTCGTACAGTGCAGCATAAATTTTAAAAACATACTATTTCAATTATATGATGTCTACTGTTATTCTTCTGTTTTTTATCTCAAGGAAAGATTAAGACACGAAACATAATATTCCTAAAAGCATTCTAACTGCATTGGAAAATCAATCATGTTTGTTCTTACTATCATTTCTTCATCATTTGAAGATTGATGTGACAACTTAATGGGAATCTTACATCTAGAGCAGCTGGTTTTCATAAAAGGGAACATTATAAAATACAGCCTACTTTGCACTGAATAAATATAGCGTATCTTTGCTTCCTGCTTCATGCGAGACATGGTTATTGCTACCGTCAAGATGTGTTTATTCTCCGTTAAACCCATTTTAGTTACCTCAAGATGGCTCCTAGGAAACATAACGTACAATATCATAAAAATACACAGTGAATATACTCCATACGCCTTTTCTAATATATTTATCAATATATCATGATATTATTTGTTAAATTGCTGTTATTAACAATTTTCGAACCTTGCGCTGAAACTTTTTAATAAACTGCTGCATTCATAATATCCATTTTCCTTGCTTGAGCAATTTCATTATTCGATAACTCTGCTATGGGTTCATTGCATTGAAATTATTTGGAATTGTGTTATTTATTGAATTTATTTGACGACAAATTTACTCTGACGGTTCAGCCTGGAAGTTAGAATTATCAATAAGGTGATCGCTGTTTTAAGTGATTTCTTACACATGGGTAATTCTTAATAGTGCTAATTTAATTCATTTTCTAATCAAATTACTGTACTTAGTAAATTACGTTTGATTTTAATTTTTGTTTTATATGTGTTGTCTTAGTTCTACACTGGCGTAAAGTGAAAAAAGAACACCAAGAAGGAATTGGCGGACGATCATTAAATTTACATATGTTAATGGGGTCGAGTTTACGTAGGTGTGATGTTAATGTCGGGACCAACCGGTGAGTGCTTACGCCACAGCGCGGCATATTATGTAAATTTCGTCGGTGGTATTTAAGGAGTACGGCGAAGTGAATGTAATCAGTCGTCGGCGTACGGACACGTGCGAAGACCCTGAAAAAGCTCCAATGCCTGGACATGGAAGACGTGTATGATTTCAGCAGTTATCGGACTTTGAGCGACGTTGTCTAGTCGGACTCCGGGAGGCCGGGTGGTCGTGTCTTCGTATTGCGGAGCGAATTGGACGGGAAGTATCGGTGGTGGTACGATGGTGGCGTAGATGGTCCGAGGAACATTCCCATACGAGAAGACGTGGAACTGGGAGTCACAGACGGACTGATGAGCGGACCGATCGACGCACAAGAAGAGTGGCGTTGTCAAGCAGAACATCCACTGCGACGCAAATCCGAGCTGCCGTTGCACCTGAAGTGGATGTGCGAACAATCCGTAACCGTCTACTGGATGCAGGACTACGTGCTCGTGTGCCTCTGGCATGTGTACCTCTGACTCCAGCCCACCGACAGGGACGGCTGCAGTGGTGTCGCCAACGTCTGCACTGGAGAACGCAATGGCGATCTGTCGTGTTCAGCGATGAAAGCAGATTCTGCTTGGGAGCCTCCGATTGCCGTATGAGTGTTCTCAGACGCACAGGGGAGCGCCTCCACCCTTTTTACATCCGCCAGCGACCAACAGGGCCTACACCTGGTCTCCTAGTGTGGGGAGCGATCAGATTTCACTCCCATACACAACTAGCGTTTGTACCGGGTACGTTAAACAGCACCTCCTACATCAACAACATCATTCATCCCGTTGTTGTGCCATTTGTAAGGTCGGTCCATCGTGGTGTTTTACAGCAAGATAACGCACGCCCACATACGTAACGTGCAACGCAACATGCACTTCAGGGTATGAGACAGCTTCCATGGCCTGCACGTTCACAGGATTTGTACCCCATTGAGCACGCGTGGGATTTTTTGGGACAACGACTTATCCGGTCTCCACGGCCAGCCACGACCATCCCCGATTTACGCGTGCAGGTTGAGGATGCTTGGAACTCAATACCCCAAACTTATATCCAACATCTGTACGACAGACTCCATGCCGGAATTGCACAGTGTGACGCAGTTCATGGCGGTTCAACCTCGTATTAACGATGTTACATGGAAATGTTATTTTTCAGTTTACTAGCAAATACAGCTGTATTTTCCCATAATGTTTTGATCACGTTATCCTCTGTATTCCGTTATTATGCTGTATAAATTTCATTGGCATCAGACGTCTCCTTCTTGGTGTTCTTTTTTCACTTTCCGCCAGTGTATTTTCTATAGTTAATTTTGTTTCATTCTTCTGAGTGCTGAAGATGCCGCACCAGTTCTTTACTCGCACTGTTCGCATCACTGTTACTGACTACACTACGCCTTTTATTTCATTTTCAAGTGCTACATATTTTGCATGCAACCAACCTGGAAATGCTCGATGTGTTTGTCCTCACCAAGATTTCTCCTGGTCTGCTTAGCTCACCACACTGGTAGTTTGAAGTGTTACCACTTATTTTGCTCTCTACATTTCCTTTCAGGTGGTGGTGATGCAAACTGCTCTCCAATTTGAAACCTCCGCTGAGGTACTTTGTATCATTTTAGTAGATATTATAGGTTCTCTTAGGGATCCCTTCTAGATACTGCATCGAGTGTACTTTTGAAGGATCCATTTAGTGTATGCAGGCTGATTGTTCTCTTACGTTTCGTAATCCCGTTGGTGCTAGTCCTACGGAAGCTATGACTTCCTCCTCTTCTGTTTCTGCTCACCTGGAGTTTTTCATAATGTTAGCGACACCATGGCTTTCAATTAATTTCAATCCATACCAACACGTGCTGTGATGGTGGAGCATCCTTGGGATTTTCTTCCTAAGCAACATACTGTACACAGATGAACCATTACATTATGACCACCTTCAGCCTAGAGAAATGGGTAGCCGAGGACCGAACGGAGGCGCAGGTGAAGTTCACAGAGCAATATATGTACAACCCAAGGACCGGCTTTCGGTTACTACAGTGTTTGTAGTCACAATGGGAAAAGCTTTCGATTTATCGGAGTTTGATAAAGGACAAATTATGATTGTACGGCGCCTTGGAACTACGATCTTGGAAACGGCGCGGAAAGTGAGTTGTTCAAGTGCCGCTATAGTGAGTGCGTATCAAAAGTGGTACACAGATAGCCAAACGACAAACTGTCGTTCAGCCATGTGTCGTCCGCATCACATTTATACCAGAGGGGAGCGGAGACTATCGCGCATTGTTCTACAGCGACCGCACTGCTACAGTGCGACAAATCACCCGCAACTACAACATTGGTGATCAGGGCATTGTGTCACAGCACACAATTCACCGCAGCCTTCTGCGCATGGGCCTGCGTAGCCGTAGACCAAGTTGGGTGCCCATGCTCACTGTATGTCATCGCACAACAACGCACGAAATGGGCCTAACATATTCGAGATTGGGTTGTGGATGATTGGAAGAAAGTGGCCTGGTATGACGAATCAACATTCCTGGTGCATCACGTATACGGCCGAGCGCGGATACGCCGATTACCAAAGGCGACTATGGCACTTTGATGTACCGTTGGGCGAAAATAGGTAGGCGGCGGTAGTGTTATGGTGTGGACGATTTTTTCTTGGAACAGACTTTAGGCATCTCTTAATAGCACAATGTCTGATAGCTGTCAGGTTTCTGAACATCGTTGCGAACCAAGTGTATCCATTCATGGCCAGTGCGTTCCGTGTTGGTGATGGCCATTACCAACAGGAAAATGCTCCATGCCACACTGACAGAATGGTTAAGGAGTGGTTCGAGGAACATGTTGGTGACATTCTGTTAAATCCCTGGCTCTTCCAAGTTCACCTGACATGAACCCAATTGAATACTTGTAGTTCGACTTGGAAAAGCGGGTTCGCGGTAAATCACCACCACCTCGAAATGTATTAGAACTGTAGGACTTGCTGTTGACATATGGTATCAGATACCCCTAGATACCTATGTACATCTCATCGAATCGATGCCTCGCCGAGTGGTCGCTGTTTTGCGGACTGAAGGGGTCGTACAACTTATTAGGTAGGTGGTCGTAATGTAATGGCACATCGGTGTATATCTGTTTAGGTGGCTGTTGATGAATGTGATGCTATACTTGAATTTCTCATCCTTGCTCTTTTTGTGCTGCATGAATGTCCTGTGGTTGATCTTGTTGACCGTTCCAGCACTTTCGAAGATCTTGATACTGAGTATCGCGAATTCGGTGTGCTCTCCTTTGTTCGTGGCTTACTTCACGTCTTTTTAAGTGTTGGATGATACAGCATATAGCAGATTTAAAGCATTCAAATAGGACAAAAGGCTTTTCTTCTAATTAAGCAGGAGCTTACGTTTGATGTCTCAGGTTTCTTGCGTCAACAGTCAGCAGTTGTTCAAAATCTCTGTCAGTTCTGTTGTATGTACTTCAAACAATTGCCAGTTTGCACCGTCATCCAACTCACTTGAAAATCTTGAGCACGTATTACTGATTCCTATCCTCCACTTCAATGACTAACGTTTTGCTTACCGTATCCTTCGTCGTTATTAAATTTAATTGCCGGGGATGTTTATACCCTTGAATCAATGCTTCGACATGTGAAGACGCCTCCTGTCACAGACCCGACCCATTTTAGGAAACGAACTTGCATTCTCCAACGCTAGATGGCACACATAGTTCTTTACTTTTCATGACAGTTATTCGTTACACCACTGCGATGCTGGGAAGACACATGTAAGTTGTCAGTTTTTTCTTCAGCAGCTCTTGTCTTTTGACATTGTACACCGCTGTGTTGAACACTATGCTACGGGGATCTATTGGTCAGAACACATTCCATTTCTTCTATGTTCATTATTTCGACCCAAATGCATTCTTCAGATCTTGCAACACATTAATCAAAGTTTAATTAAGGTTAATTGTAATGATTATGTCTTCCTCGATGGCGACATTAGCTCTATCCTTACTTCTACCGCTGACCTGTTTAACACTTCAGAGTTCGAAACTTATGTAGTTGCTTTTTTAAAGATATCTTGTATGGTGGTTCTCTTGCTGATACTATTCAATTAGATCATCCCATCAACCGATACTTTAGATGGACTCCGACCTTTTCCACTCTGGTTCAAGCTGCCAGGATGGATCATATCTAAGTGTCAATCAATCTCCGTTTGTATTTAGTTTCAGCTACTGCCACAGCCGATACGTCGTGTCTAGTTATTTTGAGTCTCCGTTTCCATTTATCCTCGTCTTCAAATTCTGAAATGGATTCTGTTCTTTTGATAATTTTCGTCTTCGGCTGATGTTGAGTTTCGCTGCTAAATTGAAGATAATATTCATTAGTTTTCTCAGTAACTTGATCTATCTGTTTCTCCTATTGAATCTTGGTTAAACCTTAAAGCTGTTTTTCTCACCGTCCTACGAGAACACTCTCGCTAGTGTAGTAAGGAACATCACCTGGAAATTTAGAGTCGGAGATCCATACTTGCTTACTTACCTATGGAGAGTGTTAAATACCAACATACTCTTGAAGAATTTCCTGCAGCACAAACACTCCGACGAATGAAATATACAACCTGACGACCTTTGTTCCTTTCCCTGGTGCTAGTTCTTGCAGTATTCTCAACTTGCTTGCTCATCCTTTCCTCATACCATTGATTTATTCTAGCCCTGAACATCAATGCATTTTTAATCTGCCTCCGATGGGTCTAATCTCAGCAGTACGGTCTCAGCCGATGAGGTCCGTTTTGCCGTTCGCAACATAAACGGCACTAGCTGTCCTAGAGCTGATTGTATTACCACTGACATTTACGCTACTCTTAAATCAGCGTTAATTCTTTTTCTTATTTACTGTATTAATTCCATTTTGTCTCGTGTTTCTGTGACACCAGTTTCGTAATTGCATCTATCAATTTGATTCCGAAGAGGAATGACCTTAACAGTTTGCTGAAATTGCGCCCTCTCAGTCTGCTTCACTTTGATTATAAGATGTTTACCATCACTCTTTCCGACCGGATGAAAAAATCTGCAGTCTATTCCACCCTTTTCAAACTTATGCAGTCTTTCTGGTCGTACTGTTTTTCACTATTTGTTTACTACGCGTGACGTATTCTTTCTCGCAAATCTTCATTAGGAAAAATGTGCTGTTTTAAATCTCGATCAATGTCAGTTGGCTAAGGAGCCGTGTGATGTCCACAAATGGCAGCAAAATCGCAAGGTAAGAACGCCGTCTCCAGACTCAATCGTCTGATAAAGAAGAGATACCCAAAGCTGAATGCGATGTCCTGCTTCTAGAGGTATGTGTTTCTCCAAAAAAACTACCACGATGTTAATAATGTATAATTGTCCACTGCGTCTAGATAGAGCGCTCAGTATTCATGATTTTCTCTAAAATGACTAAAGGGCCCAAGCCAAACCAATACAAACATCTTCGTACCATCACGTGGCATCCACCAAACATAGTATTGCTACGATGCAATCATAAAGGTGCCATTCATCAGATATCTACCACACCCAAGAGCGAACATCAGATTGGTAGACTGTGTACCGTGATTCTTTACTTCAAACTATTATTCCATTGATTTGAAGACCAAGATTGACGTTCCTTACACCACGCTAATCAGTGTGTGGCATTATTCGAAGTGATTAGCGGTATGTAATCGCTGCTTGACCACGCTAACCTATGTCGTGCAGCGTTTTCCGCATGCTCATGGTAACATCAGTTCCAATAGTTTCACAAAGGTTTTGCATGATTTGTGACAATGCACACAGACATAGGTAAATACAGGGGGATGCAAAACCCTTGGGCCAAACTTTGCAGGATTATTGAACACACCGAAACAAGCACTTTTCGTCCTGCAATGCACGGTTGTAACTCAACCGGTGAAGCGCTAGAGGGCGCTGTCCAGGGAACCCTTATATGAACCGGTTTTCGCCCTCCTCGTCATTTCTACCGTGGATTTCACAAGAGAATGATTGTTTCACGAATCAGAAGAAGGCGGGCATGCATTCCATGTATGGAGCTGCGGACAGGAATGCGAGTGAAGCCGAAAGTCTGTATCGTGAGCGTTTTCCGACAAGACGTGTGCCATATCGTAAACCCTTTCAGCGATTGCATCAGTATCTGAGCGACACGGGCTCCTTTGTCAGCGGCTTGCAGGACACAGGGCGTGCAAGGAGTGTGTGGACGCCTTAGATGCTGAATTCCCATAACGATGAATTGGTCGTGGTGGTCAAATCGCTTGGCCGGCACGATCGCCCGATCTCTCATGTCTGGACTTTTTCCTATGGGGCCATATGAAAAGCCTAATCTACGATAGTTTCATCGATTCCGCTGAGAACTTTGTTGCCCAGATTTATGTTGCCGCTGCCGCTGTGCGCAAAATGTCTGGTGTTTTCGCCAATGTACGGCGATCCCTACGTCGAAGGTGTGAAGCCTACATTACTGTTGGCGGTCGCTCTTTTGAGCAGTTGTTGTAATTTGTTCCTTTACATTCTGTAATTGCTGTCAATTAAATTATGTTCTGTAAGTTGCCCAATCACATTTGTTCTGTCATTTCTTCAGTGTTTTCATATATCGTCTGTCATTCTTGGGTTTCAGCGTTTCAGGACACAGTAAGTGCTAACCCCCAGCGCTTCACCGTTTGAGTTACGACCCTGCATTGTATGACGAAAAGTGCTTGTGTAGGTGTGTTCTATCACCCCGTAAAGTTTGGCTCAAGAGTTTTGAATCACCCTGTAGATGCCTGTAGTAATGTAATTTTTGCTATGTAGTTAGGTCTATATTACATTGCATATATATATTTGCAGGACAAGATCAGTGAGTAGGTAACACTAAACGAACATGCTTCAATCCAAGGGAGCCAAGGAATTAAGTGACTTTCAGAGAAGACGAATCGTGGGGTAGTCGGATCTCGGAACCAGCCAGCGTAAGATTCCTGTAAACCTGCAAATTCCTCTTGCCACAGTTAAGTGAGTTCTAGTGGCATTTATGAATGCATGCAAGGAATCTCCAGCATAACGTACGGGTAACCTTGCACAATCACAGAGGTATCTTCGAGCTGCCAAGCCTTGTGTGGAAACCAAACCTCTTAGCAAGGCCGCTGGGATTGCCGAACAGCACCAAGTGAGTTTCAGAACTGATCATCGGTATCTTCATTGACTTAGATATCATGGAAGAGCCTCTCGACGCAATCCTTCTTTCCGAGAAACAAATATTCGCCGCAGATTGGCATGGGCGACTGACATGGTTATGAGACCCTTAGCATTTTGGCACATTTTTATATTCTCTGAGTAGTCGCAATTTGCACAATTTTTAGACAGTGGAAGGGCCTGGGTGTGGCGATTTCCCAGCCAGAAGTTTGCCTTGAAACACATACAGCCAACTGTGAAACATAACGGTTTATCAGTCATGATAAAGGGAACCGTATGGATGATTGGTCGTTTGGTCCTCACAGAATGTAAACGCAACATCAATGTACATAAATACATAAACAAATATTTTAATTGCTGTCCATTGGCAAACCTTTGAAATAGAGCGTATTTTTGATTCAATGAATTTGAAACTCATGTTTGTGAATAAGTTTAATACACTACCAGTAAAAAATGTTTGTAATTTTCTTCATACTTTTCTTAATGATTGTTTCATTTCTCTGTAGCTTTGAAAAAAATGTTTATCATACTGAGATCAGTATACAATTACAACTGCTATAACGTATCACAGAATGTATTTATACTAAAATACGAGGGGAAGTTAGAAAGAAACTTTCCCAACATCACATATTTTGTATTTCTTTGTATGGAAAAGCGTATGTGCATCTCTGAGATATGGATATTCGTACATTACTTCTCAACGTAATAATCTTGCCATTTGAGACACCTGTAAAGCCGGAAAATCCATGCTTCAAAACTTTGTTTAAAAAAGTTTGGTGTTTGTCCATACAGACATTCCTTTATTGCATGCTTGCTTCGCAGCGTCACTCGACGAGAATCGTTTCCCACGAAGGTGCTGTTTCAACCGTGGAAAGAGGTGAAAATCCGACGAAGCCAGATCAGGGTTGTAAGCTGATTGTTGCAGAATTTTCCATTCTCAGCATTTCTACAAATTCACGGTGTTACGAGCCGTTTGCAGGAGAGCTTTGTCATGCAACAAAAGCACGCATTGGGATGACCTTTCAGGTCTTTTTCGTCGAACAGCTCTCTTTAGTTTCTCTAGTGTAGCTTGACAACCAACAGCATTGATTATTGTCGTACATACACTGGCGGAAAGTGAAAAAGAACACCAAGAAGGAATTGGCGGACGATCATGAAATTTACATATGTTAATGGGGCTCGAGTTTACGTAGGTGTGATGTTAATTTCGGGACCAACCGGTGAGCGCTTACGCCACAGCATGGCATAATATGCAAATTATCGTCGGTGGCATTTAAGGAGTACGGCGAAGTGCATGTAATCAGTCGTCGGCGTACGGACACGTGCGAAGATCCTGAAGAAGCTGCAATGCCTGGATATGGAAGACGTGTACGATTTCAGCATTTATCAGACTTTGAGCGAGGTCGTCTGGTCGGACTCCGCGAGGCCGGGTGGTCGTATCGTCGTATTCCGGAGCGACTTGGACGGGAAATATCGGTGGTGGTACGATGGTGGTGTAGATGGTCCGAGGAACATTCCCACATGAGAAGACGCGGAACCGGGAGTCACAAACGGACTGATGAGCGGACCGATCGACGCATAAAAAGAGCGGCGTTGTCAAGCAGAACATCCACTGCGACGCAAATTCGAGCTGCCGTTGCACCTGAGGTGATTGTGCGAACAATCCGCAACCGTCTCCTGGATTCAGGACTACGTGCACGTGTGCCTCTGGCATGTGTACCTCTGACTCCAGCACCATCGTCAGGAACGGCTGCAGTGGTGTCGCCAACGTCTGCACTGGAGAACGCAATGTCGATCTGTCGTGTTCAGCAATGAAAGCAGATTCTGCTTGGGAGTCTCCGATGGCCGTATGCGTGTTCGCAGACGCACAGGGGAGCATCTCCACCCTTCTTGCATCCGCCAGCGACACACAGGGCCTACACCTGGTCTCGTGGTGTGGGGAGCGATCAGCTATCCCTCCCGTACACAACTAGTGTTTGTACCGGGTATGCTAAACAGCACCTCCTACATCAACAACATCATTCAGCCCGTTGTTGTGCCATTTGTAAGGTCAGTCCATCGTGGTGTTTTCCAGCAAGATAGCGCACGCCCACACGCGGCACGTGCAACGCAACATGCACTTCAGGGTGTGAGACAACTTCCATGGCCTGCACGTTCACAGGATTTGTCCCCCATTGAGAACGTGTGGGATTTTATGGGACAACGACTTATCCGCTCTCCACGGCCAGCCACGACCATCCCCGATTTACGCGTCCAGGTTGACGATGCTTTGAACTCAATACCCCAAACTTACGTCCAACATCTGTACGAAAGACTCTATGCCGTAATGGCTCAGTGTGACGCAGCCCATGGCGGTCCAAGCTCGTACTAACCATGTTACATGGAAAAGTTATCTTTAAGTTTACCAACAAATACAGCTGTATTTAGCCATAATGTTTTGATCACGTTATCCTCTGTATTCCGTTATTATGCTGTATAAATTTCGTTGGTATCAGACGTCTCTTTCTTGGTGTTCTTTTTTCACTTTAAGCCAGTGTAGTAGGTGTAAAATTTACCAAAAGCACACGATGCATATCCCAGAGCACGGTCGCCATGATATTCCCCTGCTGGTGGATGTCTTGAATTTATTGGCAACTGGGAATCCTGGGTGTTTCCATATCATGGATTAAGCCTTTGACTCAGAAGTGTAGGGGAATGTCCATGTTTCATCTCCGGTGATAATGTGCTGTAAGGAATCGTCATCATGTTCATTGAAGCGAAGCAGATGGGCGAGAGAAGAACTCATGCGGTTATTCTTTTGTTTCTCTGTCAGTTTTCTGGGAGCCCCCTACTGCACAGTTTTCGTTGGCCCAAACGGTCATGAACAATGTCCCATACGGTGCCATGTGAAAAATGAAGTTTTTCTTCCAAGTGATGCAGTGTCACACGGCGATCTTTGCGTAAGCACTCCTGAATTACATTGACATGATCTGCTTACGTGGAACACCGTTCGGTCCGTGGTTCATCATGGCCACTCACTCTACCACTACTGAATGATATCATGATACCACGTTCGCCACTGATGCACTGTCACCACGTTCGCCCCTGCTATACTGTTACCACGTTCGGGCCGTATACAGGTTGAAGATCACATTGAAATTCAATAGGTGAAGTCTCTTTTGCCCATAAAAAGCGAATGACTCCTCGTACTTCTTCCTTTGTCCATTCAACCAGTACAGTAGCCATTTTGAATCTCTGTAGTGCAGGATATTGTCTCTGGTATTTCAAACTGAAGCCACCTAAAACAGAACATGTCACATTACACATAAGCAAAAAATATTTGCAATACTTTCAGTACTTTTAAAGTTCTTCAACAGGGAAAATTGCTTTCTGACTGCTGTAATATACTCAACACACACCATTTCAAAAGTGTGTACTAAAAATTAATTTTTAATAGTTTTTGGCTGATGCTAAATGCTGGAAACATCTTGTTCCATAAGTTCTAATAGGCAAATATTTGCTAAAAGATAATATTTGCCCTAGAAGAAATCTGGTTTTGCTGAGCATACACTGATTACTGAGTGACATACTGAAACAACCTAGCATGGCCGTAATTAGCGCCTGTGATTCACAGTCATGCTATGAATTCACCACAGCCTCCAAACATATTTATAGCTTGGTCTGTGCAGTGGTTATTGTGTAGGGCTTAATTCACTATAAATGTAGGTGGGTAAGGATATTAATGTTGCAGTCGTGTACATGTCTAACATGGGCCCAAAACCTAGGCTCGTCGCAACAGTTGGATTCCTTTAATTTTAGCTGACGAGGATTGAAAATTAGAGGTAACTGAAATGAATTTATCAAATAATTCATTACAACGAAATTAGGAGCAAAGAGAAGTTGCGGACTGGTGACCCATATGAGGTCCTGAAAGCTACTTTGTGAGGCCCATTTTGGGGAAAAATTTATAAAAATGTCCCATCTCTAGAATAACGGTACTTCGGCATCAGCGTTTACTGTTTAAACATCTTTTCAACACAAATCTATGAATCACCGCAGCTTTTTTTTTATGGAGACAATGATTAATAACATTTTAACCATTTTCTTAGACCGCAGGTCCCAAGTACAATTTAATATGCATTGTAAGGACAGATACATGTGTATATTTCCATTGCTGAAAAGCAACAGAAAAGGCACGTTCTCTAAAGGAAACTGTCGACACCTTTACACAATTATGAATTTTATTGCAATGACTGAATTCAGAATTTGTCTCTTCGCTTTTAATACGAACGGAAATCCAAATGAGCCAAAAATTAATTTCTTTTCTAAGACTTACCAATCATTAATGAAATAATTACAAAAAAAATGTTAAAAAAGCTGAATATGTCCAGAATTGCAAGCATTTCAGTACAAATTTATAAAGTGAGAGAAATTAAGGAATACGAAAATTAATTTTTATGTATTTACTTTCGAACTGAAAACGTAGTTTTCCTGTAGCGGAAACAGACATTCTAGAACTGCAGTTTAACCGTAAGGACATGTAACCGTAAGGACCAGAAAGTAATAAATTAAATGCAGAGTAAGGACCAGATGTAACCGTAAGGACCAGAAAGTAATAAATTAAATGCAGAGGTCCGGATTCGATTCCCGGCAGAGGCATGGATGTTGTGTTTGTGTTACGACACTGGCTCCCTGGAACCAGTAACCCTAAATTAGTGACGGCCGCATATAGGTCGCCAGTCGCATCAAGTTGTTCACGGTGGTCATTAAACCGTACAAAAGAAAAAGGGAAAGGAGCAACCCAAAGATCCTACTTTAAGTAAACTTCAATGCGTTCACGTACGAATTGAATTTCGAGTTTCTATTACAGACAACTTGACAGCATACATGATTAGATTGTATCGATTATTCAGCTACAATTGGCTAAACCGGACTGAGGTAGAGGGTAACAGCCCAAACGGATGGAGCCTAAATTTGAAATTTGAAAGTCGAGAAAGGGGAAGGAATCAAAAACAGTGTTTGGCTCCATAGAACATTTGCTACCTAGACTTTTTCTTTTCGAAACCGTCAGAGTGGTAAATAAACTTTTCCGCCTTCACCGCTTTAGTATAACTTGGGTTTCTTCTGCGAAGATACTGAAGTACAAGTACATAGACTATATTGACAAAAGTCATCGGACAACTATATGAGAAACAGATCATAGCATTTATTGACATACATTAGTACGGCGTCGGTCCACCTTTGGCCTTAATGCATGCACTGACCCTTCGAGACATGCTTTCGACAAGGTTTTGCAACACAGCGATAGGTATGCGCTTCCATTCAGTGCATAATGCTGCCACTATCTGTTGCTTAGTAGTAGGCCTTGGTTCCAAGCTTCGTATGCGGAGCTCTAATTGCTCCCATAGGCGCTATGTGGGATGAAGATCAGGACTCTGTGTTTGGCCAGTCCACACACGATACGGAATTATTGTCAAACCACGCCGTAACAGTCCTTGCTTTATGGATCGGTGCATTATCCTGCTGGTACCGACAAGGCTCGTTTCCATAGTATTGCTACAGATTTGGTAGAGCATAATTGTCCAGAATATCACTGTAGACGTGCTGATTAACAGATTTGTTCATGATACCTGACGAGCCGGGACCATGCCACGAAAAACACCCCCACACGAGTACACTGCCAGCTCCAAACTTGACCGTAGGAACAGAACACTGTGGTAAATAGCTTTCCCCAGACTGCCGCCATACCCACACACGGCCATCAGACTAATGGATCGTGTATCTGAATTCATCAGCCTATAGGACCCGTTTCCATTGATCTACGGTACACGATAAATGCTCTTTACACCATGCTAAACGACGAGTAGCATTTCGATGGAGATGAAAGGCTTATGAGCAGCCACACGACTACTTTTACCCATGGAATGAAGTTCTCTGAGAATGGTAAGTGTACGTACAGAGGTTCCAGCATTTTTACTTAACTGTACACTGAGGTATTATGCAGTACCCCGTTGATTAGCTGTAATGACTCTCCTGAGGCTTCGACGTCTTCTATCATTGAATTTCTTTGGTCTGTCGGTACGTTCTGCTGCTTCAGGCACGCCATCTGTTTTCCACTTATTTAGTACATCCAAAACAGTTGACCTGGGTATGTTTAAATGCCTCTCGGTTTCTCTTATGAACAACCCACTAATATAACAACCAACAATCTTTCCTTTCTCAAAGTCAGTTCTCTCCCTCCACGTCATTTTCTGTCAACCTCACAGTGCGATATGATCGCAGTCTGCTGCAAGTTGGTTTTTATACCGTTTACAGCTGTACCGCACATCTTAACAACGCAGCGGATCCATGCATTTGTTTTTGAAGGGGGTGTGCCGTGTCTTTTGTCAATATAGTGTATATACAGACTTTTATTCTTAAGTTACCATAATGCCCAGCGGCCCACCGGGAATTCTCTCGGTATCCCGGCTGCCCAGTCCGCCCTTGACAGTGAGAAATGTAATGTCAACGATTTCAAAAGCAAGTTTTAAAAACCATTTTCCAAATCAGTGTTTGCGGCCAGTAAACATTTAAAAAAATAAAGTACAAGACATTTTTTTTTCGAAAAAGCTCATTTGGAGAAATAATCTTATCTATACTCGACTTTTCCCGAATTTCTGAAGAGTTTATGAGTTCCCAAATTGTCACTGAACACAATCTCATCAATCCGTTCCTTAAAATAATTATCGTGGATGCTCTTGAAATTTCGCAACTAAGTGAGCAAAATCTCTTCACAGCAGGAAGGTACCTGACGGTGAATTTATCTTCCGGAATAGAGGCCGCACTTCCGGAGGTTGATGAGCATCTGGTTCAGTAATTACATTTGCAAAGATTCTCTGACACTCGTAGAATGATTGAAGCCTGGCATCTGCCCAAAAGGTTTGCGAGCGGCGATGCTTAGTTTATAAATGTATGAATTCTAAACAAGCCAATTACGGTACATGGATTTTCAATAAGTATCTCCTAAATGGAGTTCGTATTATAGGAAACAACGAAGTAAATCAAATAATAAAGTATCAACCACGAAGACGTAGACAGGTTGCCATATGATTTGAGGACATAATGTGTTTAAAAATGCTGAAAATAGTCCTGTGTTTTAAAATCAATTCCCAATCATAGAAGCATTTTTAATTAAAGTACTAAAACGGAGGGTGAAAACTTAATAGTGTAATGCAGGTAGATACAGAGCATCGCAATCAATCGATGAAATCCTAAATCTTTGTACTTAGGCAAGTAATGGCTAGAAATACGTGTGAACTTTATTTAAAATCATACAAGTTCAAGTACAGGAAGCAGGTGCGAATTACATAGCGGAATTATCAACAGGATTGCCTCTTTCTAATTCACAAAAACTATCTGAAAGATTTTGACAGAACTTTAAAGGATGCCGGCCGTCGTAAATGATACAATATTTCGTATAGCCAATTTTACACGACTTGGGACCCAGCAAAAACTGTCTTGCTGGGAAAGCATTCAAGCCAGCAGTGCCAGCAGTGGCCCAGCACTATGTTGCCGCTGCCCAACCGTCAAAAAAATGTCCGGGCGGCCAACAGAAGGGCCAGCAGTTCAGGCCAAGAGCTGGCCAACAGCCGGCACCTCCATCAGTTGTCATATGCTAGAACGGGGCCATCAGTTATCCATCACAGGCAGTGGCTGCCACAAGTGGCCCTTCAGCGGCCCTGCAAGCACGTGCCAGAAATGATGGGTAGCCTAATGTGGTCCACCAGTTTCCCGGCAGTAGCTACAGGCAATCACGTGACGTAACTGATGGCTTGCGGAATCTCGTCCGCCAATTTTCCAGTAATACCCATAAAAAAAAACAAGAAAAAAAACTGAAATTCACAGTTCTCCGAATGCATAACTTCTCTTTTTTCCCAACGAAACTCATTTATATGGCGTTACGAAGTTGGAGAAATTTCGTCAACAAGTCCGGGAAAACGTCCGATGGATCAGGCTGAACGAACGACATCTTGCTTACGAAGCTGACGCCTTAACCACTGCACTAGTGTGCCACCTGCGCGAGCTTACTTGGAGGTTAATATCGTCCCTAAGCGAACTGAAACTAAGGGTTCTCTTTTAATGTTACAGTATTGCGAGTCAGTGTTAATAAATGTCCATTTCGCATAATTCATAAATTTATATTTTCACCGTAACGACTTTTTTTATTTACCTTCAGGAAATTTCACTCACTTCCAACGAGTCTACCAACTTAAAGACGCTTTCCAAAGTTGTATTCTGTCCTTGTGGCCTTGAAAGGCAACGGTTGTTTAATTAATATATTTACCTGTTCATGTCACATTCTGTTACATTTTTACCTTTGTATCTTTTTTCCCACGGTCCGAAGATACATTTGTTCTAAATATGAAATATATTTTATTTCACATCCGGTTATTTTTAGCAACGAATTCCTCCAATCTTGTGTATTCAACCCAAGGATGAGTACATTATATTCACATAGCTTCACTTTTTTTTTTTTTAAAAACTTGATCATTTCGTAACGAAAATGCCCATTTTGTACGCGTATAGTTCTTATTTTTTCCACCATAACGATTTTTCATTGTCTTCCGGAACTTATGTTTGTGAAGTCCGGAATTTCTTGTTATTCATGGGAATGGAGAGGTTATGCGTCATGGCTGTTTATATTCCCGATGCTTCGAGTGTTAATGCAGGAATTTTGCTACGAAATGAATTTTTATAAATACGTGAGAGTATTTGAATATTTCTTACAGTTCATTAATTATTTATATAATTTTCCTTCGCCAAAGTGACATTTCATTACAAAAGGCTTTGGTCTCCCTTCACATGGCATTTTTTTTGTATTAACATCCACTTAAATAACACGATGGCGATGTCGTCTTCCTCGAGTAACGGTACCACGAGACACGGTGCACGTGTTGCATTTGCGCATACGCTGTTCCGCTGCTTCCCCCTCGTATTGTTGCTTCTGTTGCCAGCTATGATCCAATAGTGGCCGTTGCTTGGATGCCTATAATTCACGGTGATGCTGCAGGGCCATCAATGGCTGACAACAGATGGCGCTGCCACCCACGGACTGGTACCGTACCGTGAGCAGCAGATTTCAGCCAGCCGTGACTCATCACAGCCAGCTAAGGGCCAGCAGTTTCCCAACACTTGTGATTTTGCTGGGGAGTTAATCGAGCAAAAATTAAATGACATTCATAAAAAAAAAAGTAATTATTACAAACTGGTCAACAGGAAATTCGAACGATCAGTATCGTGATATCAAATAAAATAGTTTTTCCCTGATTAGTATGAGCCGGTAGAAAACTGCAAAAAAATGCCTTATTAATAAAACGTCGGAGAGTTTTAATAAGTTGAAAGTCAGAAGCTTACGTTTTGACGGTGAGTAATAAAATACTCAATTTTAACATGACGAACAATAACATTCCAATTAGCACAAAATTCTCAAATATTCTAATTGAGAAGTTATTCCTTTAAGCTGGCATAATGCATGTATGTTGAGATCGATTTGTCAACTTGTTTTCTTTCCATCTCATCCTTTTTTTTTTTTTTTTTTGCATTGTGTCCTTATTTTTGCATGTAAATTTCCCAAGGTAAAATTACGACATATTTGTACAACAAATAGTCCTTATAAACTGAATAGATAGAAGCCATGAGATACCTACCTAGTAACGAGTAGGCCCACCTTTTGCCTGGGTAAGGACAGCCACACGGCAACGATTTGGGTGCACTAGGTCACGAAATAATCCCACAGATATTTCTACGCATGCTAGTTGCACCGCTTAGCTAATTCCGTCGCATTCCTGGATGGAGGATTCAAAGCTCGAATGGACTTTTCCACATTATTCCAAATATTCCTCACAGGGTTCATGTTGGGTAAACGGAGACGCCATTCAAGGGTGGGAGCAAACTTCCACAGAATGCCCTTCTAACTATAAAATATTCTAGTCACCAATGCTCTGTGGGGAGGAGTATTGTCCTTCTGGAAGTGTCAGTTTCCCTGTGGGTGTACACTGATCATGACCGCTTGCAGATGGTCTTCAGGGATAACATGCAACATGGAACGTTCGGAGATTCATCTGTGACGTACTACAAAGGTGAGCTACGTTTCAAGACGACAGATATGCAGCTATACATTCCGTCAGTGTAGTTCAGTTGGTTACAACAACTGGCTTCTGAGCGAAGAGGCGCGATTTCGATCCCCGTTTCGTAGGTGTAACTTTCTCATTTAAAACAACTGGCTCCTTAGCAAGGAGGAGTGATTTCGATGCCCATTTCGTAGGTGTAACTTAGTCGTTTAAAACAACTGGCTCCTGATCGAGGAGGCGCGAATTCGATACCCGTTTCGTAGGTGTAACTTAGTGGTTTAAAACAACCGGCTGTTGACCGAGAACGCGTGATTTCGATGTCCGTTTCGTAGGGGCAACTTAGTGGTTTAAAACAACTGGCTGCTGAGCGAGAAGGCGCGATTTCGATCCCCGTTTTGTAGGTGTAACTTAGTCATTTAAAACAACTGGCTCCTTAGCAAGGAGGCGCGATTTCGATGGCCATTTCGTAGTTGTAACTTAGTCGTTTAAAACAACTGGCTCCTGAGTGAGGAGGCGCGATTTCGATCCCCTTTTCGTAGGTGTAACTTAGTGGTTTAAAACAACTGGCTCCTGAGCGAGGAGGCGCGATTTCGATATCCGTTTCGTAGGTGTAACTTAGTCATTTAAAACAACTGTCTCCTGAGCGAGGAGGCGCGATTTTGATCCCTGTTTCGTAGGTGTAACTTATTGATTTAACACAACTGGCTCCTGAGCGAGAAGGCGCGATTTCGATGCCCGTTTCGTATGTGTTACTTAGTGGTTTAAAACAACTGGCTGCTGAGCGAGAAGGCGCGATTTTGTTGTCCATTTCGTAGGGGCCACTTAGTCCTTTAAAACAACTGGCTCGTGAGCGAGAAGGGACGATTTCGATACCCGTTTCGGAGGTGTAACTTAAATGGTTAAAACAGCTTGCTCCAAAGCAAGATTGCCCGATTTCGATCTCCGTTTTGTAGGTGTACCTTAGTCGTTTAGAACAACTGGCTCCTGAGCGGGTTTGTATCTCCGTCACCGACAAACAGGTTTGCTCCTTGTCGCCAACAAATTCAGGGCATGTTCGACAAAAAATGAAGGGATTTTGTTACAGGAAGTGAAACGATGGAGCGATTGTGAGGAAGTTCGGTAATTGGAGGAATTTGCTGGTAGCGACCATTTGATAGCCTGGGGATTTAGAGAAAATTCCGCCATCCTCTGGAACAACATGCGTATAGTTCTCAAAGTCACTTGTAAAGGATACATTTTGATCTCAGGGTTTTCGGGGTTTTTGTCCTTACAATATAACTAGAGGGTTTTCAACATTAACATTTTTTATCGTATTTGTGAGAACACGAATTTATCCGTGACAGGGATCGAATTCGTGCCCTCTCACTCCTGTGTAAGTTGATCTCCCAACTAAGTTACACGGACAGAATGTATCGCTCCAGATTCGTCGTCTTGACACGTGCTTTACCTCTGTAGTACCTCACATATTGTGTGAAAGGGTGGGTATTTGGGGATGATTTCTGAAATCCCTACCTTTCTTTTAAATGAAAGGTGACTCCGCATCAATGAGTAAAAAGCTTTCAAAAAATGTTCGCAATCATCCTGTCCTGTAAAATAATCGTTGACGGTAATCTTAGAGCTAATATTTAGATCCTGGTGAGCTCCTCAAAAATAGGATCTACTCAGCCCAACGATTTCTGCTTTCACGTATTTTGTGTCCAATTGTCAAGATTTTAGAGGTATTACGAGTCGTAATGGAAAACAAGTTAGTAAAATCAGGCAATGCATTGATTATGATACGCTTTTCAACATACTAGAAATCGCGCTCAGACAAACCCTCCTCCCCACCCTGACTACTGACTGGTCCAGTATACATGCGGAACAACATACTAAAGTTTTGTCACGTAGATGCATTTTACCGAAGTTATTACTCAAGTTATGAGGATAATGGCAGTGGAATAAATCTCGCTCCTGTGCCCTGACCTTCGACCTCATTTCGACGATATTAAACAGAATTGGTTTAGTACACCTCCGGAACAACATACTAAAGATTTTTCGCAATAGAATTATTTTTAGTCAAGTTACGAGGATAACGGCTGTGGAATAAATCTCGCTCCTGTGCCCTCACCTTTGACCCCATTTCAATGATATTCAACAGAACCGGTACAGCATACCTCCGGAACAACATGATAATGTTTTGTTGCAATCGAAGCATTTTTACGTGAGTTATGACGCATAAGGTCAATGGAATGGATCCCGCATTTTTGTACTGACGTTTGATCCCATTTAGTCCATTTTCAATAGGAGGATTTGTCCCCAGGATGTCTTCCGCCACATACTAAAATTTCATCGAAATCGAACCATTTTTACGCGAGTTATCGTGCGGGTAGACAGACAGACGGACAAAGCTGTAGCATACGCTCTTTTTCAACCTACGTTTGGAAAGCGTCAAAAAGCATTTTAATACAGTCTGGAAGACGGAATAAAAGCAAATGTACAAGAAACGAATTTCGACCTGGTTTAGTCTCACATGCGGGAGAGTACCGATTTGGATTTAGAAGAGGAAAGGGTATACTAGGGATGCGATTGGCACCCTGAGATTCTTAGCATAAAGAATGATTGACAGGGGGCGCTCCCTTTGCCATTTGTTTCATTGATTATGAGAAGGCCTTCGACAGAGTGTCTTGGACAACACTTTTTCCAATCCTAGAGAGACTTGACATGGATGATAACAGTATCCAGCTTATGAAAAATCTCTATGTAAATAAGGAAGCATTGATTTCAATTCAAGAGGAAATTACTGGTCCAGTCTCAACAAATAAAGGTGTAAGGCAGGGATGCTTGTTGTCACCTGGCCGTTTTGGTATTTATGCCGAAGTTATGTTGGATCAGGCCTTGGGGAGCTCCAGCAAAGGAGTTTGGATTAATGGAGAGAGAATTAAGGCCATTAAGTTTGATGATGACCAGGCAATTGTTTCAGGATCAGCCAAATCACTACTGCACATGATGTGAAAGATACACAAAAATGCGGATATCTAAGGAATGCAGATAAATAAAATTAAGACAAAAATAATGGTAATAGGGAAGGATCCAAAACAGGCTTTCCTTAAGCTTGAAGGACAATGCATCGAACAAGTTAAATCATTCCGCTATTTGGGTCAAATGTTTACTGAAGATGCGAGATGTGAAAAGGAAATTAGAATGAGACTGGGGATGACAAAAACGGCTTTTAGAGACAATCAAAGACTACTGACATCCAAAAATATAGATCTAGAACTGAGGAAGAGAATTTTAAAGGCATATGTTTGGTCAGTAGCTCTCTATGGTTCTGAGACATGGACGTTGACCAAAAAGGAAATGAAGAAGCTGGAGGCATTTGAGATGTGGAGCTGTAGAACAATGCAGAAAATAAGCTGGCTCGATAGAAAGACTAATGAGGAGGTCCTGGAGAGAGTGGGAGAACCCAGGAATCTGATCAAAATGTTAAAAAGAAGAAGAATGTTATGGATGGGACACACATTGCGCCATGGAGGCCCGATTCTGAAAGTTTTGGAAGGTAAAATTCAAGGCAAGAGAGGAAGAGGACGACCAAGGAATGGTTTTGTGGCACAATTACTCCAAGACACTAATACTAAGACATACTATGACTTGAAGAGAACTTGGGAGAATAGAGGGGAATGGAGAGACAGAGTACATCTACTGAACAACCTGTCCTTGGGCTGAGTAAGCAAGAAGATCACCACAAAAGCTCAATGATGCTTTCAGCTTGCTATCAATATGCATTTTTTGTATTTCGTAAGCAGGCAACAAATTTTAGATGTGTTCTACAATGAAACATAAGCTAGAAGACAAATAACAAGTTGTGATATAACGTGGTATGTATTATGCGTCCATTGTCGGGAGAATCCTACTCGGAGTTTTTGTTCCGATACTCACACATGCTCCTAATGCAGGGCCGTATCAGGTTGTTTCCGAAAGGTCACGACAATCCTTGAGATAGTTCTTTCTAGGTTATAGCACATTTTGTGAGAAGATAACAATGCCCATTAAGTTAATGAGGATTTATTTCAGGTATTACACCACACTTTTAGTGACCGATGAAAACAATCATGCGACTTCATATCGGAGCAACTCTTCGAAATGGACTCTCTCATGCTCGTCTAACAACGTTCTCTCATCAATTGTCGAACACGATCAAAAAGTCGGAGATACTCTTCAATTATTTTACTACCTTCAACAATTCGGTCGCGAAGAAATTACACATTAGTAACCGGAGTGTTGGAAGTATCAGCCTAGTGCCTGTGAGAAGAAATATAGGGGATTCGGTCAAATATGGACAGAGCAAAATCCATGCAGTTAATCCGTCTCTACCAATCCAAAGTGCAGGATCAAGTTTCAGATGTTCTCGTGCAGTAATGGCAAAATGCGCTGGATCCTCACTAATTCTGAGTGCTGAGTCGGGCTTGACCCGATTCCGAAAACCTGAAACCGTGCCAAGGCCCGAACTGGGCTAGGGCTCTACATTCTTTACTATTTTTTTTTCATTTTTAACTGGAATTTTGTTTGATTTAGCATACGAGACCTTTAGTCAGCTTTCCAGTTGATAAATGGAATTCCATATGCATACAGAGTGTAAGCGAAGTGCTCATGAAGCTTCCTGGCTGTACGTACATGCTTTTGCAAAGAGTTACTGTTCTATACCTTCCACGATCAACCACGTCGACCAACGGCCCGTTAAACGGGTACAACAAAAGTTTGGGAACGGTCCTGTAGATCACGTCAGTCCTTGAATAAAATAACTGTTGTGGATGCTGATGCATATGCACTTGCCTTTGCTCAGTGCAGCGCGCGAGAACAGATTTCGGCTTGTGGCCGCACGGCTTATGTGTGCGGTAGATACTGATGACCATGGCTTTAACTCATACAGATCAGTATCCCTACAGGCCATGTATCCTGGTGGTCATGAGAGTTTTTTTTTTTTTTTGATTGGAGGTTTAACGACCACCGTGAGCAACTCAATGGGCTATAAGCAGTCGCCCGTCCCTAATTTAGGGTCACTGGTTCCAGGGAAGGGAGAGAGCCAGTGCCGTAAGACAAACACAACATCCATGCCTGAACGGGATTCGAACCCGGACCCCTTACGGACGAATGAGGCCATGAGAGTTGTAAGGCTTGCTGTAACTCTGTACTCAACAGATAAGTAGACGAACCTTGTTTTCTCCAGAAGATACTGTGGACGGATGAATTCACCTTCACTCGTGACGGCTGTCTTAATGGCCATAACCATCTTCATTGGGAAATTGACAGTTTACGGTGGGTAAAGGAAATCCCTCATCAGGTACATTTTTCAAGTAAAGTATGGAGTGATATCTGAAGTATGGGTGACAGCAATGCCTCATTTAGAACTCGAGGTCGTGCCCACTTTGATGAACGGGCACACCTTTGTGACAGGGGCCTCATCTGGAACTCGAGGTCGCGCCCACTCATCATCTCTCATCTGGAACTCGAAACCATGTCCACTCATCATGCTTCATCTAGGACTCTAGGCTGTGCCCACACTTTGATGAACGGTCACACCCTCGAGTCAGAGGCCTCATATGGAACTCGAGGCCGTACCTCTCATCATGCTTCGTCTGGAACTAGAGGCCGTACCCACTCTGATGAACGGATACGGCCTAAAGGGAGAGGTCAACGATGGAACAGCTGCGCCAGTTGGACAACTAAGAGAATTCATAGTTTAAAATTTTTTGGAAGTAGGTTATAGGTCACAGAAATCCGTATTCGATCTCGACTTAAAGACATTCCTATATTTTATCCACTCAAAAATGTCTGCTCCTTAAGAATAGCATGCAAAAAATTTTCCGCCAGAAACCAGTTACATTGCTACATACAGTGCAAACGTACTACCCTTTTTAAAGTTGCAAAACATTAAAATCATTTATTTTACATTTTACAGAAAACGAGATATTATCTTCATTACTCGTATTTCAATAGTAACCACATCTTGTCCCGTTTATACATACACTGAAGAGCAATTGAATTAGAGATACCTGTCTAGTTACGTGTAGCACCATCTTTTGCCCTGACGACGGCGGTGATTCGTCTCGGCATGGACTCGGCAAGACACCGGAAGCGTTGGGAAGCCATACGGATCCACGATTCCTGAAAAAGCTCCCACAGTTCACGAAGATTTGATGGAGGGGAGTCAGAGCCTCGAACATCTCTGTCGATGGCATCCCAGAAGTGCTCGATGAGATTGAGGTCAGGTGACCTAGCTGGCCAAGAAAGCGAGATCACGTCGGTGGAGTGTTCATCCAACCATTCGGATACAATTCGGGAGCGATGGCACGGTTCAATGTCTTGTTCCAGGATGAGGTCCCCAGTGGGAATGCTGAAGACGCACAAACGGCAGCAAATGGTTGTCCAGGAAATTCCAGTAACGTTGACCTGTTAGGGACGATGTCACACGTACCAGGAGTCTCATTTCGGTCCACGTAAAGTCCCCAGATGAGAATGCCACCCCCACCAGCTCGAAGAATACCCTACTGGCAAGAAGGATCCATCGCTTCATGTGATTTGCGCCGTACTCGTATCCTGGCACCCGCATGTACCAACGTGAATCTCGACTCATCAGTATAGGCAACATTTTTCCACATGTCTAGGGTGCAGTGGTGATGTTACCGCGCTCATGCTAATCTTCGCACATTGTGATGTGAAGTCATCAGCGGTACCTTCGTGGGACGATGGCTTCTGTACCTTATAGCGAGGAGATGGTTCTCGATGGTGTGGCTGCTTACACGTTTTTGTGCACCAGTGTTAAATTGCCGAGTGTCATGTGCCGTCTATCCGCTGTTGCAATACGAGCTAGCCGACGATGACGCCGCTCATCCACAGGGTCTTGTCCACGGCAGTTGGTCCTTGCAGGGATGGTTTTACCGGATTCGATGTACTCACGGTGCACCCGTGACAAAGTGGCTCGTGAAAATCCCAGTGCCTGCACGACTTCCAAGATGGAGTGACACATTCGTCAGGCCCCAACAATTTGCCCACGATCAAATGCGCTTAGATCATTCTTCTTACCCATACTGCGTCCGACTCTTACTGATTCCCGTCGCATCACTCCTTATATTGTCGGATTGCTGCATACGTCATGTCGCATCCGTTTACAGGGCCGCCCACAGCGCCACATTTGCATAACGCCAGCTATCTCTAATTCAATTGCTCTTCAGTGTATTAAATTACATTGCATAATATTCATTAATATTTTTCCAACAAAATGTCATTTTGTTTGTTCATGTCATCTTCAAAATCCTTTGGAATTATGTATAGCCCGTTGGCAAGAAGTAGACTTCCAAATAATTAACGTTTGTATATTTTCTATGGTATTTACCTTTATCCGTTGAATTCCTTATCTCTGGGATTCACAAAATTGCGCTTTTCGCATTCCTGTTGCAGCAATGAAGTTATTTCATTTCTCTTCAGAAGTAACTTAGATTGCAAAGGTGAAACTGGAGTGCAAAAGAGAAGTGTCTTCGTGGTAATTAAATAAGAATAGAAAACCAGCATGTTCAGAAAGCAGACATCAATGCACTACAGCGGTGAATTTTTCTCTTAGGAAACTTCGCCACTTCCTGAATATTCGTTCGTCCAAAAGAGGACGGACGTGCGGGAGAAACAGTAATTTAACAGCAGCTGTTTTCAGAAAGAACAAACAAACAAACAAAGAATAATAAGAAACTGGGTTGCAGAAAATCTCACTTTCTGTTGTCACAGACAAATCTTTTTTTTTTCTTTCTTTTCATTAGTGTTGTGTTCCGCAAGAATCCAAATCTTGCGCAAGAGTTTGATAGGAGTCACTTTGTATGCAAATACGTAAAAACTTGTATCCGAAGCTTCGCTTTTCCTTTTACCGAAGGAAATGTGTTTTCCTTCACATCACGTAACGCAGTTCACAGCGCAATGCAAAACATAATGGGGTAAATAATACAGCTGCAAATAAAAAGACAATCCTCAAAGTTTCGTATTGCACATGACTTCCGTAAGTTTTTGTATAAGAAGCTCTTCGAGTGAAGGTTAATCATTTACGCGTGCCCAAGAAGTTGACCAGGAAGCAATTTACGAATCCCCTGTGATCTTCCAATTCAGCGATGTTGCATTAAGTTCACCAAATCTAATGAAAATATTTTAGGGCAAAATATTAGAGTTTGCAATGAACAACGATATAAACTCTGAAAAATCAGCTACATAGCTTGTCCGAAAACAACTGAGAATGTTTTTTTAAAAGGATGGGCTACATTGCGTTCGACCTTAACAGTAGTTTCGAAAAGAACGGTAGTCGTGGTAGTAACCACAGCAGCCGGCCCACACCTGTTTATCACGCATTTGTTGTCGGTAGTGCGCAGTTTAATAAGCGTTGTTTCGCGAACCCCTAAGAAGTGTTTTCGTGCTGTGAATTTCCGAAAAAATGGATGTGAAAGAAGAACAAAGATGCGCCATTAAAATTTTTAAAGATGCGCCATTAAAATTTTTTAAGATGCGCCATTAAAATTTTTAAAGATGCGCCATTAAAAATTGCCGTCGACTTAAGAAGTCTGTTGAAGAGACTTTCGGTCTTATGCAAGAGACTTATAACGATGAACGTCTAGGAAAACATGGAATAAATATTTTCTGGATGGTCTTGAGTTGGCCGCTTTAATCGCGCATGGAGAAAGACCTTCAACGAACGAATGCTACAGAGGTTAACATCAGTACAATAAGTGTTTTTATACGAGAAGGCACGCACCTATTCACTATACATATCAGAAATAAGATTCACATTTCAAAATCATCAATTAACAGCGTTTTTATTTTTATACGGGAAGTCAGGCACCTATTAATGAGAGATAATAGAGATAAGATTCACTTTTCAAAATCGTCAATTCCCAGAATTTTTATTTTTAAAAGGGAAGTCAGGTACCTATTAATTAGAAATATCAAAGATAAGATTCACATTTCAAAATCGTCAATTCACAGAATTTTTATTTTTATACGGGAAGACAAGCACCTATTTATTAGAAATATCAAAGATAAGATTCACAATTCAAAATCGTCAATTCACAGCGTTTTTATTTTTGTACGGGAAGGCAGGCACCTATTAATTAGAAATATCAAAGATAAGATTCACATTTCAAAATCGTCAATTCACAGAATTTTTATTTTTATAAGGGAAGGCAGGCTCCTATTAATTAGAAATATCAAAGATAAGATTCACATTTCAAAATCGTCAATTCACAGAATTTTTATTTTTATACGGGAAGACAGGCACCTATTAATTAGAGATATCAGAGATAAGATTCACAATTCAAAATCGTCAAATCACAGCGTTTTTATTTTTGTACGGGAAGGCAGGCACCTATTAATTAGAAATATCAAAGATAAGATTCACATTTCAAAATCGTCAATTCACGGAATTTTTATTGTTATGCGGCAAGTCAGGCACCTATTAATTAGAGATATCAAAGATAAGATTCACATTTCAAAGTCGTCAATTCACAGAATTTTTATTTTTATACGGGAAGGCAGGCACCTATTAATTAGAAATATCAAAGATAAGATTCACATTTCAAAATCGTCAGTTCGCGGAATTTTAAACCAGAATGAGCGCATGAAACGAGTTTTTTAACTTAGGTTTCCCATTTCTTTTCATGTGCGGCCCAATGCAAGGCAGCACATTGCCAGCCCTGTGGTTTCTTATTTAGAGAAAATAATGAAAATTGCGTTGAGGCCCTAACCTGCATATAGTCCAGACTTGTCACCATTAGTTTTCTGGTTGTCCCCCACTTTAAAGGAAATATGTTACGGGGACGACAATTTGGGACTGATCAACAACTTATTACTGCTGAGCAGGGGCGCTTCAACAGCATTTCGGAAGAGTTCCAGAAGACATTCAGAAAGTGGGAGGAATGTTGGGACACCTGTATTCGATGTAATGAACAATATTTCGAAAAAGTTTAACACTTCCGTGGTAATTAAGGTACTCATATATTTTTTTTAATATTCTCATTTGTTTTGGGACAATCCTTGTATTTTAAGAAGTATTTCATAAGCCTCATACCTATTACTAAGAACTCAATAATTTTACATAAACATGTTTGACATACTTGCCATTGTCTAGTAATGTTCTTACTGTTCTTTCATTCTGAGAAATAGTTTTGTCTAATTACAGAACCAGGCGTAAACATTTAATTCATCTTAAATGTAACTAAAATTCCAATAATCTTTTTAGTACATTTACAGGAACTAAATCACTGCATCCAATGAACTCTGTTCTACTGTACGAAAAATACAGTCTTACTCACCAAGCATGTAACTCTTTTACTTCAAAAGAGGGTTCCCACAGATATTTTTAATTTGTCGCACGTTTTTGCACGAACTAGGAAAGGTTTCTTACTTGGAAGGTATCGGGTAAACTGTGCAAGGCGCTTGCAGCTGGTAAACTAATCGTTTGCTGCTCAATACCAAATGAATAACCGAAATTCCGGTTCAATCAGGTAGTACGAAAACCTGCAAGCCGTCCAGGTGGCGCAGTGGTATAAACGCTGGCTTCTGATCGTTTACCCCAAATAGGTCCGGACTCGAGTCCCAATCGCTCTCTCACCTCCTTGGAACCAGTGGCCCCGAGTTAAGGCAGGACGACTGCTTATGGTTCTTAGAGTTTCTCACGGCGGTCGTTAAACCCTGCAATAAAAATAAAAATCCTAACCCCTGTAGAAAAAAAAATCATAAAAAAATCCTAACCGCTGTAGAAATTTTTTTTTATCCTAACCGCTGTAGAAAACAAATCCTAAAAAAAAACGTCCTATTCGTTGTAGAACATTTGTTTTAACAACATTTGATCTTTTGGGATCAAATGTTAGGTGTTTAGGTAATGAAAGCTATATTAATAATTTCCTTATTTTCAGGTGTGTATGCGGAATTATTCACCATTACTTCAAGACCTCTTTAATATCAGGTTTACTGGGCAATAATTTTTTTTAGTTTATTATTTACTATTTTCGTCTTCACCTGATAGCTTTTTTAAAATTTCTGCAAATATTTGAACCAGATCTACGCACTGAATGAAACATGTTTCAAATATTTTAGCTTAAACGACTTAAAATCGTAAGTTTTTAAACGCATAAAATAAAAAAAAACCGCCACATTGAGCACTAAAGGAAAATTATATAAATTAAACATACATTTGACGAACCATATTTTATGAGTTAAATACATGTACTACAGCTACAAATCAGAGTTCATTTAAATCCCTTAATTTGTAGAATTGTTTGTGAGCTAAACAAGTTGCAGCATCGTTTTAGAATCGTTTGCGTCTTAAGGTTTTACAATAAAGTTTCTTGCACTCCGAACTATAATTTGTAACAAAGTTTATTACCTAAACAGAATGTTTTAATGGATTTTTTATTTTTCTATTTCACAGTATACTTTCGTAAAATTTTACATAAGATGCGTTTCAACAATCATTTCAAATTCCTATTTCAGAGTTTACTCGTAATAATTCTCACTGTCAAATTTTATTTTTTTCAATGTGTTGTATCCTTGAATATGAAATGCCATCATTATTTTACGGGAATCAGCTTATGTAATCATTTCAAAATCTTAATAGTTTCGTGATATTTCTTAAATAAACGTCATGTTTATGTAAAAGAAAAAATAATATCATGTGTGCAAATGAAATTATAGACAAATTTTTGCGGTAAATTTTCGCCATAAAATATTTCATATTCCGAACTGTCATGCATAGCAATTGACGCTACCGAATATTAGTTTTTTAATATGTTGTGCATTTGAATCTGAAATAATTTCATTCTTCCGCGAGAAAAAATAATACACAAGAGATAAATTTCAATAATCGTTTCAAAAACCAAAGAAACAAAATGTGCGGTTCATTATGAATTCCTAAAGAAACGAAAAATGTCCAGTTCAGAATGAATTCCTAAAGAAGAGAAAGATGTCCATTTTAGGATGAATTCTTTACTAATCTAAAATAGGTACGTTCACACCGTTCCTCGTGAAGAAAGAAGCCGAAAACCGTTGCCCGATCGGAATTTTGCATTCCGGAGATGTACGCGCCGAAAGTTTCGTGACGTCACGTCCGATAGCGCACATGCTCGTTGAAGAGCCACGTGGATGGTTTATACAGACGCACGTATCACAAGGCAATCAAGCCAACCCGGTGGCGCAGTGGTCAAAGTCGATGGCTTCTGGTCATTTGTCCGAAAAGAGTCCGGGTTCAAATCCCGTTAGCATGAATGTTGTGTTTGTTCTACGGCACTGACTCTCTCCCTTCCCTGGAACCAGTGGTCCTAAATTCAGGGCGTGCAACTTCTTATAACCCACTGAGTTGCTCACGGTGGTCGTTAAACCTCCAATTAAAAAAAAAAAGAAAAAAAAGGCAATCACCATTTGAAAATGAGGCACGGGGTGGGTATGCAAATTCGAAGGACGTGGTGGCGTGAAACCGTTAGTTGTACGCCTGCGCGATACGGCATGTAGGGATAAAAAGAGTTGGCAACGGTAGCAGGTAAGCTCATACTGCGTTGGCACATTTGACAGTAGTGTGCGTAGCGATATGTCGTACAATTTGAGAAGGTATTGTGACATGTATCGCCTATTGGGGGAGTGCGATGGTTCTGCATTTCGTGTAGCAAGGGTCTACAGCGAGCGATACACAGCATGACGGCACCGGGACGCCCAGGTCATACGGCGGCTTGACGCTCAAATGCGCGACACAGGTAATATCCCACCACGTCCAAGTGTAGATAGTGGTGCTGGACCCTCTGTGAGAACACCATCCCTCGAGGACGCCATACTAGAGTTCATAGAGGAGGAACCAACGATCAGCAGCCGTGCGATTGCGCGACGGTTCGGTGTACACCAAAGTGCCGTACTTGCCGTTCTACACGACAAAGACCTGCATCCATATCACATCAAACGGTTGCAAGGCTTATTACAACAGGATTATCATCTAAGACAGGCATGCTGTGAATGGCTGCTACAGCAGCGTGCTGCCGATAATAGTTTCATTTGTCGGATCGTGATGAAGCAAGGTTTACACAGCAGGGTATCTGCAAAACCCCAACACCCATAATAGTCATGTTTGGGCATTGGACAATCCGCACGCAGCACGTGAACACGCTCACCAGGTCCGGTGGGGTGTTAATATCTGGTGTGGTATTGTGGGCGATATCCTAGTGGGACCGTATCTTCTTCCCGAACGTGTCATAGCTGCCAACTACATGGTGTTCCTACGTAATTTTCTGCCGGACGTACTGGAAAACGTATCATTGGCTGTTCTGAGCAATATATGGTTCCAGCATGATGGAGCACCGGCGCATTAAGCTGCAAATATTCGCCAGTGGCTGGATACAGAATATCCCGGTCGATGGCTTGGCCGTGGTGTTCCTGTCTCATGGCCCGCTAGATCGCCGGATCTTAACCCATTGGACTTCCTCCTCTGGAATCATCTAAAGATACTGGTATATCGACGGCCTGTCAATAGCCTGCACGACCTAGTGGCCACCTTACACGCGGCCCTCACAACTGTAACCCCTGCTATGCTGCAATGTGTGCAGATGTCTATTCCCCGGCGGGCTGCCACCTGTTCCGCACTACAAGGTGGTCATGTTGAATACCTGTTGTAATCTGATACGAATTCACGTGTTTTATAATTTGTGTTTTAGTGCTGCACATCAATAAATTACATATTTTCAGTCAAAGTGATTGGGTAAGTCATTTCTAAGGTCTGTATTCTTACCGGATGTGACGCCACGAAATTTCGGCTCCGTAATGCAACGTCCGATCGGACAAAGGTTTTCGGATTCTTTCTCCACGAGGAATCGTCCGGTAGGTTTATTGTGCGGTCGATTATGATCACCCTGTATACAAGACATTAGAATTTTGTGCATTCACAAGCAAATGCCGTCGCTTTGCTGATTGCAAGCCATTCAAAACTTTATTTCAGGATTTTAAATTAGGATTTTGTTTCGTGCTCAGTAATGTCTGAAGGATTCCCACTGACTAGTTTGAATATCTATGACATGTTTCACATCGATAGAATCTTTTTCTTCACATTTCAGTAGCCTCGTTTTAACAACATTTGATCTTTTGGTAATGCGAAATAAATAGTCCCAATTACTTTCGTTTTCTTACTTTCCGATGGGCATAGGACAGCAGCACAATTCGGCATTTTTTTAGGAAATATTCTTACTTTCCGATGGGCATAGGACAGCAGCACAATTAGGCATTGTTTTTAGGAAATATTCTTACTTTCCGATGGGCATAGGACAGCAGCACAATTAGGCATTGTTTTTAGGAAATATTCTTACTTTCGGATGGGCATAGGACAGCAGCACAATTAGGCATTGTTTTTAGGAAATATTCTTACTTTCCGATGGGCATAGGACAGCAGCACAATTAGGCATTGTTTTTAGGAAATGTTCTTACTTTCCGATGGGCATAGGACAGCAGCACAATTAGGCATTGTTTTTAGGAAATGTTCTTACTTTCCGATGGACATAGGACAGCAGCACAATTAGGCATTGTTTTTAGGAAATGTTCTTACTTTCCGATGGGCATAGGACAGCAGCACAATTAGGCATTGTTTTTAGGAAATATTCTTACTTTCCGATGGGCATAGGACAGCAGCACAATTAGGCATTGTTTTTAGGAAATATTCTTACTTTCCGATTGGCATAGGACAGCAGCACAATTAGGCATTGTTTTTAGGAAATATTCTTACTTTCCGATGGGCATAGGACAGCAGCAAAATTAGGCATTGTTTTTAGGAAATATTCTTACTTTCCGATGGGCATAGGACAGCAGCACAATTAGGCATTGTTTTTAGGAAATATTCTTACTTTCCGATGGGCATAGGACAGCAGCACAATTAGGCATTGTTTTTAGGAAATGTTCTTACTTTCCGATGGGCATAGGACAGCAGCACAATTAGGCATGGTTTTTAGGAAATATTCTTACTTTTCGATTGGCATAGGACAGCAGCACAATTAGGCATTGTTTTTAGGAAATATTCTTACTTTCCGATGGGCATAGGACAGCAGCGCAATTAGGCATTGTTTTTAGGAAATATTCTTACTTTCCGATGGGCATAGGACAGCAGCACAATTAGGCATTGTTTTTAGGAAATAACAGCACATTGTAGACTTTTCTAGAAAACACACAGCAATAGAACCATAGCTCAAGTTACCCGAACGATGTAAGTTTTAACAACACTTACCGTTTTCTCTAACACAACCCTAAATTTTTTGTTAACGCAATAGATTTTACCTAGCACAATAGGTAGTCGAAACTTTCCATTAAAAAGATCAGCTCATATACTAGTAAATAAATGCAAAAGTAATAATGAATGAATGTAAATAAGCTGTTGCAGAAAACGCTTTCCCCCTACAGCTGCGTCATGCGCGAGTCGCCCAAAAATGCATTCACTACTGCGCATCGAAATAGACCCTCTCTGCTTTTATGTGTAAAAGAAATTATAGAAACATTTATGGCAAAATATTTCACAATAAAACATTTTACATTCCAAAGTGCCATTCATAACCATTTCCACTACCAAATCAAATTTTTTATTCAATATGTTTGGTATTTGAATATGAAACACCATCATCCTTTCGTAAAATCAATACGGGAGATGGGTTTCAACAATCGTTTTAAAGAAAAGCTGTATGCTGAAATAACTGAAATATAAATTATTGATATCCCAAATATATAAATAAAAGCCATTTTTCTTTAAACACGGTTCCATTTTATGTTTTTAATCTTGCTAAAATGTCTTAAAAATTGCATAGGGAGAAAGAATCGGGAAGAGAGTAAATCGCATTTCCTGAAATGGTTCGATATTTTGTGTCAATTTGTATCGAAAATGCCCCTAGTCCTATTACATTCGGAGTTTTACTGTTGTTTAAAAACATGATATAATGCCGATGTTCAAGACTTTGATCTCTTTCTTTATAAACTGCAGCTTTTGTTTGAAAAAAAGCGCAGCATTATATTGAGTTATTCCCTTTCGGTTCTAGTCAGCTACGTCCTCTCTTGAGATAAGTTTATCAAAGGCCACTTCCACTGCCTAATCGATGCTTTTGCGATCGCATAATGGAAAAGGAAACCTTTCACAAAGAAGCGAACAATTGGATGCTTAATAATTCACTTGTATTTTCATTTGGGTAATATATCGATTTGAATAAATTTCTTAGCCTCTTCGGAAATTCCTCCGGAGGAGAATCCGAAAGTTTCGAACCAAAATGCTGCTTAAAATAAATACCGAAAAGAAATAAGGATGCATATTAACCCTGAAAGATTAATTGCAAATGCATTGGGTATAAAAGAATTTGTGTCATGTATCAATACATCATTTTTAGTAGTTTCGTTGTCTTACATACGTTTTATTACCTATCAGATCTATTTTTCATTCATTACGTCATATCGAACCCGCAAAGCTTCTCAGACTCTTTGGCAGAAGATGGCTATTTGTTAGAAAGTAAATAATACAGTCGCAAGGTAGAGGGCCGCAAGTGGAAAGAGAACCTCTCAAACGAATGTTATGTGTGATTCAAGAGTACGTGATACTCTGTCATTTATAGTTAGTTTGCTATTATACCATTGTGGGCCCCTCACTCTGGTGGCCCCAGTGGAAATGTGAATTCCACTTCCGATTACTAAAATTACAGCGAGTACCTCACTCTGGATAGCCCAGTCGGATTGTGAATCCTATAATTGACCAGTAAATTGTAGCTCACGTCGACCATTTGGGACCCTGTAGTCCGAGTAACTATTTCCATGGCACATATGGCACATATTCGGAGACTGAACACGCAGGGACCTGAAGAGCAATCAGAGCACGCACTAAACCAGGGTAAAAACTCAGGAAGGCGGCATACAACAGAAACGTTTAGTGAATAACATTTAACGGATATACAAGAGGTTAATATACTCTTAACTGTGGCTGTAATATGGCCAGCTTTGGTCTTTTCTCAGTTCTCTGTGTTAAGATGCACATTGTCTCAGTAACAATTTAAATTGAGCATCGGCAAGCAGGTACTTCTACAAGGTATTTCACTCGCTACTTTACCCTGCAGTTTTGCAATAACTGAAAGAGGAATGAAGATATCGTAACGAAATTTGAACTGGACTTACCGTAGGCTGTGAGAAAGAAGATGGCATCATAACATGTGTTGGAAATGATTACCATTTGCGTCCATGCAGAGCTGAACACGACGCTCGATATTTTGGAAGGTTCGGGTCAACATGTCACAAGGAACTGCCTGAATTTCTTGAATGATGTTGGATTTCAATGCGGCGATGGATCGCGGATTATTGTCGTAAACTCTACATTTCAGATAGCCCCAGAGAAAGTAATCGAGTGGCGTCAGATCTGGTGACCGCGGAGGCCAAAGTCCCTTCGAAATGACTCTGTTCTCGAAAAAGGACTTAATTTTGGTCATGCTGGCACGGAAAGTATGGCATGTTGCTCCATCCTGCTGGAAATATCCAATGGCTAATCGTTCAACTGATTCACGAAGGTCTGAAAAAACATTTTTGACCTCTAAACCTGTTAATGAATACTGTACGTCCGCACAGTATACACTCTCTCCTCTAGAGTATACCGGTTCATTTAAACGTTTTTGTTCTCCGACAACACACACACAACCGTACTGTTCCACGAGCGGCAAAACAACGCCGGTGATGTGTCGGCAGACTTGGTAAACTGGCAGACGCCAGCTCGTCCGGCAGGCGATGATTAGTCGCGATACACTAGCGCCGCCACTTCTCACTGACCACATTACCACGCATCTTCCCATCGTCCGCCTTCTTTACGTTCCTTTTGCCATCTCCGTCGTCTTACGCTCTCGAGATTGTGCTGTTTTGCTTTACAGTTTCTGATTTGTACAGTACTATGTGAACTGCTTTTCTTCGACCACTGATGCCTCCTCCGGATGTACTACTTGACAGTTCCACTCATCTCTCTTTGCCCGCAGTCACTGCCTTCCCTTCGGATTCTGTCTCAACTGCCTTGGGCTTCCAGTTTTCTCCTACCGGCTCCGTTTTAACAGCTCATTTATCAGAGTCCTCTTCACCGGGGAAGCCTTTCTTCGCTTCTTCAGCCCTTGGAGTAAAATATTCCGCGCTTCCACATGCTAAACTAACAGCTTACACTCAGAACGCCATCAGATTGTTCCACCTGATGCCATCACGCACATCGCGCGACAGCCTCGCTCGGTGGTGGTATATTTTTCTAATCCCGCCCAAGTTGAGTTGGTTCTTTCTTCTCCAATTTCAGTCGGCGACCAAAGTTTGCTCGCAATTCCTCTTGCTCATTGCCCTACCCTCCTCAGTTTATCTCCAGTTCCTCCTGAACTCTCCAACGATTTACTGCATGCTTTCCTTTCCTAATGTGGTTTAGTTATTTGCCCTATTAAGACTTTGCCTGCTGCTTCAGACGATCAAAGGAATCTTCCCTATTATAGTTTTTGACGTCAAGCTCTCGTCGTTTTTCCTGACGAACAGTCCATTGTTTCCTGCCCAACAGCTTTCCAAGTAATCTGCAGTCCACACACTCGCACTGTCAAAGGTTTACCGCCTATCATTGTTTTTCTTGCTAATTGCCCGGTCACCATTGCTCTTCTTGTCCAACTCGGAATTTTTCGACTTCCATTCGCCCTTCTACCTTGCCAGCATCGTGTGACTTTTCTTTATCATCCACATCTTTGTCGATTTTTCCTTATACATATTCGCAGCTTCCGCATTCGAGTGGTTTATTCCCGGCTCCTGATTCTTCTACTTCACGTGTTTCTCTGGAGAATATTTTTCCTGATCATCTACTACCGACAGCTCTCCTGGATGTTCTCCCTTCTGTTACTACTACATCCCTTTGCACGCCTCCATCGAGCCCGTCTTCTACCCAGATTTTGTTGAAATGCCCTCAGTCACCCTCTCCGCCTTCATCTTCTGCTCCTGTCTGTCCATTGTCTCCATGTTCGACTGCGGTCTCTACTTCTGTGGTTCCACTCTTCATCTCCATGGAGCCAGCGTCTACCAGTTGCCTTATATCTTCTGCTTCCTCACCACCTCAGTGCAACTTGTCTGTTTTCGTACCTCCAGATTCTACGTCATTTCATTTTCCTCTACCGATGGCTGATGTTTCTTTGTCTCCTGCTCGTCTCCTCCAGTCTTCACTCCTTGATGTTCCTCTTACAACTTCATGTTCAGCACCGTGTTCCCTTCCAGCAAGCCTATTTTCGACAGGGCTCTCCACTTACTGCCCTGTAGTGTCTTCTGGGCTGCAATTGTTTTCTGTCGATGTCTCCATTCGGCCTGTTTCTCTAGACACTCATGCTTCGCCAAATCCTGAGTCGCCGGACGAACCTGCTCCGCCTCTTATCAGTTCTCTCATGCCGATCATCTCTTTGTGTTCTTCACTTCCAGCAACTCTTGTCATGTCCACTGAACCTGCATCCTCCGCCTCACAGTGTGCTCATTTGACTTCTGACGTGTCATCTTCCTCTACAGCCGTTCCTGTCGTCCTTCCATCAGCTTCAGCCACTGTTCCTGCCTCATCGATTGTTCCTGCCAGTACTCCTTCACTTGTGCTTCATCATGCTCCATTGTTGCCTTCCTCGAGTTCTGCTGATAGTACTTCCCTTACTTGTACATCTTCTACGGCTCGACGTTCCCGACGGCGAGGTAAGCCTCTTGCTTTAGATCCTCCTTCACAACAAGACTTTGCTTCTTATGGTGATTGTTTAAGCGCTTATGAGCGTTGGGTGAAACGTGCTATGTATAAATATCCAGACTTCTCCTACCAGTAATCGCTAACACCAGTTTCTTATTATTCCAGTATCTTCCAGAATGTGAACCCTTAGACTTCTGCTTGACTTTTGCCATGCTTAATGTCATGTGTATTTCATGTTTCCTCAAAATATCTCTCTGTTTGAGAGAATGGCCTGCGCGCCCATAGTTCTTTTTTATTATTTTTTGTTCTCCTCAATGCCTCAAGTGTAAGCCTGTGATTTTGTCCACGTCTTTTTTGGCCTTTTGCCCATGTTATATGCCCCCGTTTTATTGTACACTATTAGTTGTCTAATAAAGCGATATTAAAAGACAAAACTTCATCATGTTGTTCCGTAGGTATACTGAACCGGTCTTGCTGAATAGCATCGAAATGGGGTCAAAAGATCAGGGCACAGGAGCGAGATTTATTCCACAGCCATTATCCTCATAACTTGAGTAATGATTTCTGGCATGTTGAAAAACGTATCATAGTCAAGTCGTTGCGTGATTTTACTAACTTGTTTTTTTTTTCAGTATTGGCGAATGAATTTTCAGGTATTACATCAACTAAAATAACGTAGGCTTACATAGAACATGATATAATTAACGCCATAATTAAGGAAGTGATTTTTGTAGGTCACAAATCAGGCAATTGATACAGGATCAAAAATGTGAAGAGATGTTGACCCCAATTGAAAAGTAAGCTTGGAAATATTTCAAAAGTGTTACTAAAGACTTTTTCGAAAATTTTAAGGCAGACAACTATTGTGACTTTGTGTGTGAATTCTTGGAATCATACAACTCCATGCGATGTAACATGCCCTTGAAAATCCATCTCCTGGACACCGACTTGGATTTCTTCAATAAGGATCTAGGTGCTGTCAACCACAAACATCGCAAGTAATTCTATCAAGATATTACGAGCATAGAAACGCTGTACTAAGGAAAGTGGAGCCCGAGTATACTGGCGGACTGCTGCTGAGTACTCAAAAAAGATGTTCTATAAACGAAATACACCAGGAAGTTATCAACTGTGACGTTTTAGGTAATTAATTTATGGTTTATAAGTGTATGCAAACAAGTGATTTATTCAAACTTAAGCCATGTGTAACTAAAAAACCTTGCGTGATAGAAAACCAAACCAATACCATATTGGTGCTCAGCATAAAAATACAACTAAAATCTCATATTATTACTTGTAGAGACAAAATAAAGGGGTTTTTTTTTTTATGGACCAGTGTTATTTGACTAAAGGTTTTGCATGATAGATAATTAAAAATAATTTTGATACATATGTTTTTGACATGGTGTGGTTTATGCTTTTTTAGCACGTCTTTTGTAAAAAAAGATCGTGCTTATGTTATCTGTTTGTCCGTCCGTCCGTCTGTACCCACGGTATCTCTGCAACTATTAGTCCGATTTGAAAAATTCTTTTTACATTCGAAAGCTCGAAATATGCAAATGATGATCCTTTATTTCGTTTTTTCTACGATGTACAATTTCGCCGGTAGAGGGCGTAAACGCAGTTGATCTCGAATTCAAAAATACGTTTTATTCCACATATTTGCTTCTAAACATCCGATTGAAAAAAATATTTTATCTTTCAATTCCATTTATGTCGAAGAGTATTTTGGATATAGTTTCTTTTTCAAATTACGCATAGATTTTCCGCTAGGGGGCGTAAAAAGTAAATTGCATTTTTTCCGATAACTCTTCTTCTAAAACTCCGATTTGAAAATTTTCTTTGCAGCAGATACATCTTCAGATGCACAATCTTTTGCATATAATTTCGAACTTTTGGTAAATAATACTTTGGCCACCAGGGGGCGTAAGTGTTAATTTTCGCTTCTGATGTATTTACCACAAAATCTGAGCTTCTAAAATATCGATTGAAAAAATTCTTTCGTGGACTGATGCCACTCACATCGATAAACCTTTTCGGAATATTTTCTTCCTAAAATGTTGCATAGTTTCTCCGCCAGGGGGCGCAGATGTATATCTTATTTTTGTCAATATCTCGATTGCTAGGAGTCCGATTTGAAAAATTTCTTCTTTGTTGGATAGTGTTCTCCGTGTGACATGTTTTTCATATAGTTTCAAAATTTTCAAGTAAATCATAGACTTTCCGCTAGGGGGCGTAAAGGTAAATTGCGTTTTCCCCTGTATCTCTGCTTCTAAATCTCCGATCTGAAAAATTATTTCTGCACTAGATACAGCTCCTGATGGGAAATCATTTGCACATAATTTCTAATTTTTGCAAAAAAATGGTTTGGCCACCAGGGGGCGTAAACCTTAATTTCCGCTTCTGATGTATTTGCAGCAAAATATGAGCTTCTAAATTCTCGATTGAAAATAACGTCGTTTGTAGACCGATACTACTCATGCCGACAAACGTTTTAGAAACATTTTCTTCTTATAATAGTGCACGGTTTCTATGCCAGGGGGCGTAGATGCATATCTTATTTTTGTCAATGTCTCGACTTCTAATAGTCCGATTTGAAAAATTCCTTCTTTGTTGGATAGTGTTTTCCGTGTGACATGTTTTTCATATAGTTTCAAAATTTTCAAGTAATTCATAGACTTTCAGCTAAGGGGCGTATAGGTAAATTGCGTTTTACCCTATATCTCTGCTTCTAAATCTCCGCTCTGAAAACTTCTTTCTGCACCGGATACAGCTCCTGATGAGAAATCGTTTGCACATAATTTCTAATATTTGTAAAAAAATTGTTTGGCCACCAGAGGGCGTAAACCTTAACTTCTGCTTCTGATGTTTTTTCAGCAAAATATGGGCTTGCAAATTCTCGATTGAAAATAACATCGTTTATAGACCGATATTACTCATGTCGACAAACCTTTTAGAAACATTTTCCTCTTGAAATAATGCATGGTTTCGACGCCAGGGGGCATAGAAGTATATCTTATTTTTGTCAATATCTCGACTTCTAAGAGTCCGATTTAAAAAAATATTTTTTTGTTGGATAGTGTTTCTAGTGTGACATGTTTTTCTTATAAATTCAAAATTTGCAAGTAATTCACAGACTTTCCGCAAGGGAGGTAAATTGCGCTTTCCCCTATATCTCTGCTTCTAAATCTCCGATCTGAAAAATTCTTTCTGCACCGGATACAGCTCTTGACGGGAAATTGTTCGCACATAATTTCAAATTTTTGTAAAAAATTGTTTGGCCACCAGGTGGCGTAAGTCTTAATTTCCGCTTCTGATGTATTTGCAGCAAAATATGAGATCCTAAAATCTCGATTGAAAAAAAGTCTTTTGCGGACTGATACTACTCATGTTGACAAACATTTTAGGAACATTTTCTTCTTGAAATAATGCATGGTTTCTAGGCCAGGGGCGTAGATGTATATCTTATTTTTGTCAATATCTCTACTTCTAAAAGTCCGATTTGAAAAATTCCTTCTTTGTTGGATAGTGTTTGCGATGCAAAATGTTTTTCCTATAAATTCAAAATTTTCAAGTAAATCATAGACTTTCCGCTAGGGCGCACAATGGTAAATTGCGTTTTCTGCTCCTAAAACTCCGATTTGAAAAAATTCTTCCTGTATCGCATACAAGACGACGGAAACTATTTTTCACGTAATTTCTAATGTTTGGTAAAGAATGGTTTGTCCACCAGGGGTCATAAGTGTTAATTTCTACTTTTGATGTATTTGTAGCAAAATCTGGGCTCCTGAAAACTCAACTAAAATTATTTTTCTTGGACCGATACCGCTCATATGGATAAACCTTTTGCGAATACTTTCTTCCTAAAATAATGCATGGTTTTCCCACCAAGGGACGTAAAGTCACATCTTATTTTTGTCGGTAACTCTGTTTCTAAGAAATCGTAAGCTCATGATTCCGTTTACAGCAATATCTGAGGGTTAAAGACCGATTGAAAAACTTCTTTCTTCTGTCAGATACTATTGTTTTCCGTACCGGCTCCATTGACTTTGAATAGAATTGATAAATTTAATTTGCGTCAGAACGGATTCAAAAGACGTGCTTATTACACCCGAAAATTCGGTGTCATCTTTCTTGTTTTTTTCTTCGTGTGTTTGCAGGTATCCAGACTTTAAGACCTATCAGCATGCCAATTTTCAGATATTTAAGTTGTTTAGAAGTGTTCAAACAATTCGCAAAAATTTCAAGCAGACAATGTTTCAAAGTCAACTTATTTTTCTCGTACTTTTCTAGGTATAAGGACCTTAAGGCCCATATTTATATGCATGCCAATACCAATTTTGCAATTTTCAGATCTCTAGGTCATATAGAAGTGGTTAAAGAGCCATTTTTTTTTGTTTTTTTTTTAGTTTTCGTATTTTTCTAGGTATACGGACCGTAAGACCTATTTACATGCAAATTTTCAGATCTCTAGGTCATCTAGAAGTGACCGAACAATTCGCGAACAAACACACTCGCATTTTCCCTCTTTTCTTTTTATATACAAGGCGAAAGCCTATATTTACATAGGTATTCACGTGTGCCTGCGGAAAACGCCGAACTTTAAAAGCGTCTCTACGTCATTCAGCATTGAGTCATTACCAGTTTTATTGTAGCCTGTTCTTTCACCCGTTGAGAAGAAAGTGCTAAGAATAACTGCGTCACCATGACAGCAGATCACGGGACCAGAACGTTCCTGTGTTGTTAAAGGTAAAGACAGAGTAAGCCGCTCGTCCCTTTCGTTTGCGTCTTTAAAAAATGCTTAAAAATCAGAAAATGATTTTTTCTTTTAAAAAAAATTGTAAAAAAAGGGATGATAGTTGTGAATTTATGCTGTAAAAATAACAATGCTTTATGATCTATAGTTTGCGATATATCCGTTTTTTTAAACGTATACCATCGCGAAAAAGACAATTTTGTGAAACCTAAAGAATTGAATTACTCGTAAACAAAATCGAAATTCAGAAAAAAGACAACGAGGTACCAAAATTCGGCCATGGCCCTACATGCCTACAAAGTTTCGTGTTTCTGTTACTGATAGTGTGTCCGAAACACGAACTGATAGAACTTTTTTGCTTACCTTAACTTTGAAATGCGATAGCTCTTGAAGTATCAACATAATCGAAAAACTGTTTATTTCAGCTTGTTTTATGATCTTCTCAGTCAGCGAGTGTTATGTTTTTACTGTGTGATAAACAGGAACCATTTCTGCATATTTTTGGCACGAAAAGGAAGCTTCACAATTATATGAACGCGATGGCGTGTACTCATCAAAATCTTAATTATCAGTTCAATTTTTTGAAACTAATTAGAAGCCCCAGAATTACAGTGCACCTACTGAAATAGTAACTGCCTGCTGCTCACGCATCTGTGGTCTGAGTCACCGATGCTTTTCAGTACTATTTAATTAGTTGCTGCAAACCCTTTCCTTCCCTAATTAAATTCGCTACAATAACGGAATATGCATCGCGGGTGAACATGTACGTTCCTAGAATTCCAATAATATTATGCGTTGGCTATCGGTTTAAAAGTTTTAAACTTCCCACACAGCGTAATTTTGCGATGAGTATTGTTAAGTCTGAACATTAGTCTACCGGAATAGTTGGACTTCATAAACTCAACTCTTGCTTTCATCTCACGAAAATCCAAAACATTATGACCACATGTCCAACATGACGTTGGTCCTCCACGTGTCTCCGAAACAGCTCTTACCTAGTTAGGCATATGCGCTACAAGATTTCTAAAGGGGTCTTGTGGTATCTGGTACAAACACGTTACCAGCAGATTCTTTAAATCTTGTAAGTTACGTGGATGAACCGCCGCAGATAGCATTTGCTGTTCCATAACAAATCACAGATGCTCAATTGTATTGATGTCTGGGGAATTTGGAGGCCTAGCCAATATCACAAAGTCTTGTTTATTTTCGCGAACGAGCCTCAAACAACCTCGGCAGTGCGGCATGGCACATTATCCTGCTGAAAGAAGGTACTACCAGAGAGGGGTATCTCTGCCATAACAAATGTACCTGGTCTCCAATGATGTTTAGGTACGTGGTAGACGTCATATTTTCAAGCACATGAACGACAGGGCCCAGGAGTTTTATCAGAACATTGTCAAAAGCATTACACTTCCACCAATGGCTTGTTTGCGTCCTATAGTGCATAATGTGCCAAAACTTCCAAAGGTAAGAGATGCACAAGTTCCGGCTGTCCACATGATGTAACAGGTAACGAGATTCATCGGACCAGACGATATTCTTCCAATCAATCAAAGTTCCGTTTTGATGATCGCATGCTCTTGGTAGGCACTTTTAACGGTAAACTGAGGTTATCCTGGGAACTCGGAGCAGCCTGTGGCTAGGGTGTGCCATTTTCATTAGGGTTCGATGTACTGTGTGTTTTGACACATTACTCTCGTCACCAGTATTCAAATTACCGGCGAGTTGCGCCACGGCATCTCTTCTGTTGTATCTTACGGCGCGGGATAGCCTCCGTTAAACACCACAGTTGGAAACCGGTGGTGAACAGAAGCAATCTAACTGGGCCCGACCCGGACGTCCCATAACTGGATCCGACCCGTACCCGAGCCGATCCGACCCGATTCGGACCCGTAACTGGCCAGGACAAATCTGCTTTGAACTATAAATTCAAAACTCAGTTTCTATATACATATATATGTACACTATCTACCAACAAGTAATTGGACACCATTGCAATCGACGATATCAGCGGTCCTGATACACGTCACTGCCGCCGCCGTTAAATATCGTGTGGAAAGCAAGAATGCAACCAGTCGCATGCAAGATGCCACGCAGTTCGGAGCTCTCTCTTATTTCGAGAAAGGTGTAATCGTCGGGTATCACAGAAATGGCCGATCCATACGTAACATATCCAGCGAGTTGAAGTACCCAAAATCGACAGTGGCCTAGGTGATTGGCAAGTGGAAGATAAGAGGTGACTGTCGGAATGTGCCCCGACCCGGAAGACCCACAAAACTGGGAGTTAGAGACCGACGGGTGCTGGCCGGAGAAATTCGGCAAAACCGCAACAAATGGATGGGCCACATCCCCGAGGAGTTTCAACAGACATCCGGGAGTGTTCTTTCGATGAATACCATCCGTAAGGAAGCCCATCTGCTCGGTGATCATGGACGTGCTGCCGCCCACAAGCCTTTGATCACCAAGTCCAATAGCGCTGCTCGGCTAACGTGGTGCAAAGAACGTCGACAGTGGACCGTTGAAAAGTGGAAACAGGTTCTCTGGAGCGACGAATCAAGGTTCACCCTCTACCGTTCGGATGGCAGGGTTTGGGTTTGGCGTCTGCCTGGAGAACGTCTCCTGCCGAAATGTATTGTGCCAACTGTGAAGTTCGGCGGCGATGCAATTATGCTAAGGGGTGTTTCTCCTGGTATGGCACTGATCCCTTGGTCGCAATTCCTGGTAGACCCAACGCCGAGACCTACTGCACCATTTTGGATGACCATGCGCTTCCTACGTTGCGTCAGTTTTACGCTAGAGTGCGTAAATGCAGATGATGTCAAATTCAAAAATACGTTTTATTACACATATTTGCTTCTAAACATTCGATTGAAAAAATTCTTTACCTTTCGATTCCATTTATGTCGAAGAGTATTTTAGGTACAGTTATTTTTCAAATTACGCACAGATTTTTCGCCAGGGGGCGATAAAGTATATTACATTTTTCCCGATAACTCTTCTTCTAAAACTCCGATTTGAAAAAAAAATTCTTCAGCGGATACATTTCCTGATAAAAAATCTTTTGCATATAATATCAAAATTTTGGTATAGAATACTTTAGCCACCAGGGGGCGTAAGTGTCAATTTTTGCTTCTGATGTATTTGCCATAAAATCTGAGCTTCTGAAATATCGATTGAAAAAAATTCTTTTGATGCCACTCACATCGATAAACATTTTCGGAATATTTTCTTTTTAAAATATTCTACAGTTTCTCCGCCAGGGGCGTAGATGTATATCTTATTTTTGTCAATATCTCTACTGCTAGGAGTCCGATTTGAAAAATGCCTTCTTTGTTGGATAGTGTTTCCAGTGTGACATGTGTTTAATATATTTTTAAAAATTTTAAGTAATTCATAGACTTCACGCTAGGGGGCCTAGAGGTAAATTGTGTTTCTCCCTTCATCTCTGCTTCTAAATCTCCGATTTGAAAAATTCTTTCTGCACCGGATACAGCTCCTGATGGGAAATCCTTTGCACATAATTTATAATTTTTGAAAAAATCGTTTGGCCAACAGGCGTAAGTCTCGATTTCCGCTTCTAATGTTAATACAGCAAAATATGAGCTTCTAAAATTTCGATTGAAAACAAAGTGGTTCGTTCACCGATACTACTGATGTCGACAAACTTTTTGAAACATTTTCTTCTGGAAATAATGCATGGTTTCTACGCCAGGGGGCGTAGATGTATATCTTGTTTTTCTCAATATCTTTTTTCGCTAGCAGAAGTAGACTTTTATCATGTTTCCTTCTATATTTCACCTTTCAACTGTTAGATCTGAAAATCTCTTTGTCTCTGGTACCTTCTTTGTACTATGAGAGACTTTTTGTTTGCCATTTGTTAATCTTCGTAACATGCGTTTTAGCGGCTGTTGGAACTAAGTAGATGTTTCTATTTCTGGATAATTAGTGGATTGTTGGAACCGGTTGATTGCGTTCCAAACTGGTGTTATTGATTTTGAATAGCTTTGATAAATTTAATTCGCGTCAAAACAGATTCAGAAGGCTTGCGTATCACATCCGAAAATTCGGTGTTATCTTTCTTGTTTTTTTCTTTCAACCGGTAATCGTTACGTAACCTAAATTAGAATGTAAATGGATGTTTGTGTTTGCCTGATCAAAATTCTAGGCCTCCATTCACTTCGCTTTTTATTACAGCTGATTGTCAAAGGCTTTAGAAATGTCTCAATCACTCAGTGCAGTAAAAATACGATCTAGGGTTGCGACTCATAATGTAATTCTTTCAGGGCCATGTTGCAATATTACGCAAAAGCTAAATTTAAATACGGAGAAAAATAAGTTTTAAAATCATATATGCTTATTCAATTCTTCGGTTTGCAGTTCGGATTAATATTTTTTTATTATGTACCAAATGCTAGATAAACACTAATGTAGTTAAATATCCGGAACAAAAGATATTTTCATATGCAAAATATAATTTTTTAGTTTAGATTTAATTAATTTTGCTTGCATTTCCTTTCTTTACATTTAAAACTTCATACTCTCCAAGTAGAAAATCCACGTTACAAGCCTCTTGTAAAAAAAAAATCCATTCTTCCAAATATACTCTTAATTACATTATCGTAAAAAAAATGTTAACTTATTTTCTGGTGAAAGCGGTTCACCTGCCATTTCCCGTTGTAATCCTTTTTATGAGAGAAAATGTCAGTATGAAATGGTAAAGAAATTCTTTCCAAACCGGTCGTTTCAAAAGTAAAAGAAACGCGGTTACGGCTCCTTCAAGTAAGTGTGTTTACAAAGGATGACTCAAGGAGGAATTCCCATGGCGCGAGAAAAACGTGGTAAACAAGTAATTGAAAACGTATCAGTCAGCACACTAAAGTGAAATAAATTTTATTACCTTCTACTCAAGTAACGGACGCCAATGCTTGATTTTAAAATGTATGTCGATGTTCCTGTTTTTGGCACGATTTGAAAATCAATTTCGCAGAGAACGAGAACATGCTAGGACACGTACGATGTCCAGATGTGCAAGTTTATTTGTACTACTTAGGACGCAACTATCTATATTCCTTTTCATTCTTAAATCTTGAATTTTTCCTACCTGTTCAAGCTACACGCAAATTTTCCCTACCCGGACTCACGTAAAGTATTGAAATGTAGCTTTAAGACACCCATAAGCAAATATGCGAAGTTCGGATTTTGATTTTGGCAATGTGATTTTTTTATTGTAGGTTTAACGACCACAGTGAGCAACTCAATGGACTATAAGCAGTCGCCCGTCCCTAATTTAGGATCACTGGTTCCAGGGAAGGGAGAGAGCCAGTGCCGTAAGACAAACACAACATCCATGCATGACCGGGATTTGAACCCGGACCCCTTTCGGACGAATGATCAGAGGCCATCGCTTAGACCACTGCACCACCGGGGCGGCCAATGTGATTTCAAAAATTAATAAAGCAAATGTAATTATCTTCTTTTCGGAATAGAGAGTGTTGAATAGCATAACTAATCTCGGAAATCGATGACGCAATGCAGCAGACTGAGTTTTGCGAATCTTGGCATTTCTACATAAAATACGAAAAAAACTATACTGAATGGAAATCCAAGATTATTATAAAAGCTTTAAGAAATGCTACTCTTTTTTTTTCAAAAAACGTACAGGTCATTCAAAACAACAACACTGGATCCCCGATCGAAGTTTTTCTCAAGGTGAAATCGTTTTACTAAGGACATATACACAGATGAGTTATAACATTTTGTCCTCCTACCTAATAAGGTGCAGGACCCATTTTAACCCCAAAACAGTAACCACTCGTTGTCGCATCGCTTCGATGAGGGGGCGATCGGTATACTCGGGTATTTGGTACCATAATGTGCACAGCAGGGCCTTCAGTTCCCGTACATTTTGAGGCGGTGGTAATTCAGCACGAACACACTCTTCCAAGCCGTACCACAAATGTTCGATTGGATATATGTCAGGTAAATTTGGAGGACAGGGCATTAACAGAAAGTCACCAGCATGTTCCTCAAACCTCTTCTTGATGATTTTGGCAGTGTGGTATGGCGCTTTATCCTGTTGGTAATGGCCATCACCAGCACGGAACACAGATGCCACGAATGGGTGAACTGGGTCCGATACGTTCTTCAGATACCTAACAGCTGTTAAAGATTGTGCTATTGAGATAATGGGGCCCAACGTGTTGCAAGAAAACATCGCCTGCAACACAACACCGCCGGCGTGTTTAGTCTCAACAGTGCATTCAAGTGCCATTGCCTGCGTTGGTAATCAGCGTATCCGCGCTCGGCCGTCTACGAGATGCACTAAGAATCTTGAGTCGCCAGGTCCGGCCACTTTCTTCCAATCATCCACGGCCCTGGTCTCCACTGTTGATCTCGGGCACATTTCATACGTTGTTGCCGATGACGTGCAGTGAGCCTGGGAACCCCGCTGGTTCTTCGGCTAGGCTGGCCCATACGCAGAAGGATGCGATAAACTGTGTGCTGTGACACATTGCCCTGGTCTCCGCTGCTGTAGATTCGGATGATTTATTGCACTGTTCATCGGGCCATATCGGATGGATATGGCCCTGCTGTCACTATGAACAATGCGCGACAGTCTCCACGCCCCTCTGGCATCAATGAACTGCGGACAACACATGGCTGAACGACGGTTCGTCCTTTGGCCATTTCTGAATCTCTTTTGATATATACTCGTTACAGCAGCACCTGGACAACCCACAAGCCGCGCCGTTTCCGAAATCGTAGTTCCGAGGCGTCGTTCCATCACAATTTGTCGTTTATCAAACTCCGATAAATCGGTAGCTTTTCCCATTCTGAACCCGAACACTCTACTAACCGAAAGCCGGTCCTCGGGTTTTATATATAATGCTCTGCGAACTTCATGTGCCCCACCGTTCGGTCTACAGGCGATCTCATATTTCTCCGGCATGGGTGGTCATAAAGAAGTGGCTCATCGGTATACTAATTTCTTTTAATAGGTGTACCCACCTTGAACATCTATGAACTTGCAAGAGCAAAAGTGTGACTGTTCGAGAAAAATTTAGAAAAGGAGCAAGACAACGTAGCACCATATCTCCCTATTCAATTATTTCAATGGCTTTTTTTAACATCTAAAACCAAGTAGCTATTCAATGCTTCCTTTGTAGAATGTTTTTAAGTCATTGCAATGGGCAGATAAGGAAATAAAAATTAATAGAGATTATTTAACTCACCTTTGCTATGTCGATTCCCAATATTGTGTTATTGTGACCTATACACGGTCGATTCACAATATTGTGACCTATACACGGTCTATTCACAATATTGTGACCTATACACGGTCTATTCACAATATTGTGACCTATACACGGTCGATTCACAATATTGTGACCAAAACAATCAGCTAATATCCAGAGTAACCGCCATATGCAACGTGGACAGCAACTAGAATGGCTTGAACTGACTCAATAAGGTGCTGGAAGGTGTTCACAGGTACGAGTAGCCATGCTGAATGAAGTGCATCTGACAGCTGCTAGAGGGTGCGTGGTGGAGGATCCATAGAGCAAACAACCCGATCGGGTGGTCCCACAGATGTCCAATTTGGTTTAAGTCTGGGGAATTAGGGGGCCAGGGAAGTACTTTGGAGTCTTCATCATGCTTTTGCAACCACTTTCGCATATTTCCAGCTGTGTGACACATCGTACTGTCGTGCTGGAACATTCCACGTGCCCCAGGGAAGGCAATCAGCATGTATGGGTGCACATGGTCTGTAAGGATGGATTCATAACGAAGTCGCTCCAGAGTGCCTTCCACAGGTATGAGTAGACAAAGAGAATGCCACGAAAACATTCTCCAGAACTTAACGCTGCCCCCACCAGCTTGTGGTCTTCCAGCAGTGGTTAAAGATTGTTTGTTCTTTGATGTTTCTTGCCTTATACCCCAAGGTTCATCCGTTCGATGAAGCAGAAAACGTTACTCATCGGAGAAGGCAATCCTTTGCCAATCAGCGGTGGTCCAGTTCCGATACTGCCTTGGAAATGTAAGCCTTTTTTGCCGATGCACCTTCGTTATCATGGGTGCAGTGACCATCCGTCTGCAACGGATCCCCATATGCAGCAGGGTTCGATGAACTGTCCTTTTAGACACACTTGCAGTAGCCCACTGGTTCATTCGGCCAGTGAGTTGCTCCATCTTAGCGTGTCGATCGGCCTTTAAGCACCTTTGCAGCCGTCGTACGCTTCTCACATCAATGGCACGTGGTCCTCCACAGTTTCCACGTCTCTTATTCGCAATGGTGCCATTTCTCCAATCACGATACACTTTAACTACAGCAGCACGCGAACAGTTCACAAACGGCGCTATTTCAGAAATACTGCCACCCTTGGCCCCCGAAAGCCGATAATCATCCGGTTTTTCAAATCTGATAAATCGCCCCTTTTATCCATGACAGCAGCAAGTGATATATTTTCAGTATGCCTACAGCTCGTTTTATATCGTCTCAAAGCCAGCTCACGACACGTGCCTTCTTTCATTGGCTACGCGCTGGTTTCGTCAAAAGTAGAAAGTGGTCAAAATGATGGGCCTCGACTGTGTGTTTATTTTAGCAAATTATATTTAAAGTTCGAATTTATAATTACGTTGACGCCATTTGATCTATCTGTATGTACTCAGGATATGTCAATTAAGAAATTCAAATTTTCTCCTGGATGCATAAATGTATGCTGGATTTGAGAAACGTGTGTCTTGGAAAGATAAAAATTGATATTATTGTTTAAGAAATAATTGTTTTATGTTATTTTTTTGTAAACCTTTCAAACCTTGCACATTGAGTGATGCAATTTTTCAAATTTTATTTTTTCCACCCTATGTCTGCATTATCTGAAAAAAAGATACATTCTATAACTATGTTATTGTACTCGTAATATTCATAATATGTATCTCATCAGAAACACAACAGCAAGAATGTATAACACAAAATTTAAAACTCCTGCCCATAATCAAGTAGATTAAGAGAAAGACAAGCTTTGCAGAAGAAAATTGCAATAAACTCGCAAAATAATTTTCTTCCATTTTATTTATATTAAATTTTATTTGCTTGAAAATATAGTCGTTTTCTTTTTTGGTGTATGTTTAGTAGATTTGTTTGTTTTAGTAGAAATATAGAAATAAACTTGCTGAGCGTTTGCTTATTTGGCACTCGTATTTTCTTTCTTTTTGGAGTTTTAATATTTTCATCGTTTTTATTGCTGATGCAGATGTTGCTAACATTCTAGGGTTTTTAAGCATCTTATCGACATTTTTTTCTCACTTTCGAAAAATTTTCCTGCGTTCTATTTATGGCTTGATGCAATTAAAAACTTACGTATAAAACAAAGGCATCATAGATTTAATTCAGAAGGATTGAATATATATGATTCAAATTCACTATCTTGAATATAGTGAATTTGAATAATCTTTCCTTTCCTTAGTGTTTTTATCGCCATTTACATGCAACTGGGTTAATGGGCACCGCTCTCGCTTCTTAGCGTCCCATCCGGGGAAAGTTATATTTTATGACTTCATCTTCCTTCAAGGGAGTAACAAGAGGGGTGTAAAGACGCAGATGAAACTGATGTTCAATGCTTTTACCAGAAATGAAGATTTATCCTTTGATGGGGAAAAGCTGGAAATAACCATTTCCTATTATACATTTATCTTGGGCAGCAGATATCAAGCGAGGGTTATATTGGTGAAGAAGTTAGTCACCGTATAAAACTTGGTTGGAGTGCTTTTGTAAACAGTTGTATAAATGTTAAGAGCAATATGCCATTATGTCTTAATACAAAAGTGTTCAATCAGTGCATACTTCCAGTTCAAACATATTGAGCATATTCATGGATGGACCTTAACTAAAAAGATTTACAAAGACTTCAGACAACTGAAATTTGAAGGTAAGAATGATTAATACGATCGAACGCTTGGCGCTGATCAAGACTAAAGAAAGCAAGTGGTTCGTGAAAGTGTTGAGAGATAGATTGAAGGTTAGAGAGGAGAGTAAGATTCTGACTGATTGAGCGGTTAGTGATAGCGTAGGTTTGATTCAGATGGATTACATTCGAGAGATCATGATCCAGCCGGAGAGGAAGAACAGTGGAATAGAGCTTGTAGTCAGTATTAAGTATGGAAATCGGACGGCAATTAGTAAGTAGTTGAAGGTTCCCAGATTTAGGTAAGAGACGAAGAAGAGCGATCGTGAAATTGGAAGAAAGAGTTGAAGAAGTGAAAAGAGCATTGAAGAGAATAGTAAATATAGGCAAAAGTTCAGATTTAAAAGTAGTGTAGAAGGAGGTAGGAAGGCCGTCTACCCCCGGAGCAGAGCAACGGTTAAGGCGAGCAAGAGAAGTGGAAATGTCTGAAGTCGTGATGGTACTGAGAAGAAGTGAATGATGAGAAATTGGAACCTGTGGAAGATTTTGGAGAAGAGGAGAATTCTGAACCGTTGGAAGATTCGACGGATTAAAACGTTCCGAGAAGTATTGAAATGTATGATGACACGTAATTTCAGGATCAGAAGTAATATAGTTATCATCAAATAAAAGATGAGTGATGCTTTGGGGGCGGCTACGGGATTTTTCAAAATCTAAAAGTACTTTTGCTGGTAGGTTTGAAAAATCTAGGCATGGACATTTTAGTCGATTCAGAGCGTCTTTTGCAGCTATAAGAAGTTGCTGTAGCGTTGCAGCGAACGTTGCATATTCTGGTGAGTTTCGCGGGAGGAGTGAGAGTTGAAATTTTATTCTGTCGATTTCCATTGAACGAGTGATGCGCTTTTCAAAGGAGATGCATTCAGCAAAGGAACGAATTGATGACTTTGTATTGAGCCATAAAGTAACGGTATCTGGTGATGATTCAAGTTTTGAAGTACAATCGCGAAGGATGGAGATGACTTGAGCTTTAAAAACCGGATCATCCAAGACATCATCACTGAGCGACCATAATCTTTGAGGCGAAGTGTTTTGAGAGACAAGATTAAATTGGGCAGAAGCAATCAAATGATCCGATGCTGCAGTAGGTGTGTGAGCAAAATTAGAACTATTTGGTCGAAAATTTGTTGATGCATACATTCTATCCACTCTAGCCATCGCTGGCGCGTTGTTAGTTGCTCGTCATGTAAAAGCCAGTGATAAAGGATGAAGAGTCCTTAAAACATCAATGAGTGAGTTCGTTGGTTTTAAGCATGTTGAAATACGGTACTCGGATGATTTTTTCTGTCCAAATTTGGTTCAAGGGTACAGTTGAAATATCCTTATAGAAGAATAATATCAGTAGAAGATATTGAAGAGAGAGCGTCTTGTAAAATTTGGATGATTTGTCTTGCCAATACATCATTGTTTTGTTGAGGTATATGAATATTAAAAACATGGTAATTGAGGTGATGGAGGGAAAATGAAGCACGCTAAAGAAATCCAGAGTACAATTCGGCTGTGGTGAAATTTGAAAACACTGGAAAAATGTTATCATGAATGGCGAGAGCGACACCAAAACGAGGTGTATTTCCACAACTGAGAATAAATGAATAAGGTCAAGCATGCCAGCAATGGTAGGGAGTGGTAGAGATACAAGACGTTTATTAGAATGCGATAATATCTAAATGAAGGAGAGCGACATTCTCAAAAACAAGGGGATATGACATCGGGGTTGGCATTCCCCTGCAGTTGAAAGTGCTTAATTTAAGTCTCAGGATTGGCATTTCCAAATATACCAGTTAAATATTCGGTAGATTGCAGAGCGGCGGTGTAGTTTCGTAATCGATTTTCATATTTCTGTACCTGAGGATCTGAGTCCGCATGAAGTATACGGCTGACTTGCACTATCAAATGAGGAAGTTCATTTTGATGTTGAAGGAACAGATCGGCCTTTTAAAGTTTGGAGCGGGGAGGCAGCTTGAGGATTTGTAGAAGGTCATCGTGAGAAAGAAGACAGGGAGGTGTTGATGTCAAGCAAATTACTTTGCGAGCTGTTTGCAAAGCTATGGTGGTGTTTGAAGACGAAGAGTCAGATAAGGTATATATATCAGAGTCTGTATTAGTGGTTGATTCCGAAAGCTGGACATCCTCAATGGTCAAATCCTCTGACTGGATATCCTCATTAGTCATCTCTTCTGACTGGACATCCACACTGGTCATCTCAACTTCTAAAGGAGAGTTGCAAGAAGCCGGAGTTTCCTTTTCAGATGTTATGGTCACTAGAAGAAGAACTTCTGCTTCGAAAGGCAAATTAGCTGGAAAATAATTGGTTGGTGGGTGGCTTGTTTTAGAATTTTTGATAAGCACTAGGAGGAATTATTTCCAGTAGCACGTTTTAATTTTCTCGCTTTAGAGACTTGCTCAAATGAAACATCTTCTATACTTTCAATCACATGAAAGCATATCTTCTTTCAAGTCTCAAGAAACATCTATATCAGCTTCATCAACAAGAACCGAAAACTGATTTGACGTGCTGACAGCAGCAACTGGTGCTGATAGCTTAGAAGAAAACTCTTGATGTGAATTAATTGGTAGAGGCAATGTAGGGTTCGTAGTTGTAGATGCAGGAAGCAAGTCAACCTGTAGAATTTCCTCTGTAATATTCTCTGAACGAGGTCGTTATTTCGAATATTAGAACCAGAAGCAGGATGGGTTACAGGTGAGAAATGAAACATCTGAGAAATGAGAAATGAAGAAAGGTGAGAAATGAAACAAATGAAACATCTTCTATACTTTCAATCACATGATAGCATATCTTCTTTTAAGTCTCAAGAAACATCTATATCAGCTTCATCAACAAGAACAGAAAACTGATTTGACGTGCTGACAGCAGCAACTGGTGCTGATAGCTTAGAAGAAAACTCTTAATGTGAATTAATTGGTAGAGGCAATGTAGGGTTCGTAGTTGTAGATGCAGGAAGCAAGTCAACCTGTAGAATTTCCTCGGTAATATTCTCTGAACGAGGTCGATATTTCGAATATTAGAGCCAGAAGCAGGAGGGTTTACAGGTGAGAAATATTCATTAGTGGAACGATCAAGGGTAGAACGACGAGGGCATTTTGAAACAACATGCCTTTCGACCTTGCATCCAAACCACTGCACCCCGATGAACACGTCGCATGTGTAGCGTCGGGTGTCAGAGTAGACTGTAAGAGTCTTTGGGAGAGTTAAAATCGCCGAATCTGATGGGAATATGACCCTGTACTGACGCCTGAAGCTATTGGCATGGGCTAGTGGAGAGTAGGCAGGAGCAGCAGAAAATCGTTTTGTAGATCGCACAACTTTCCCAAGAATTGAAAGGAGGTGAATAAATAATTCGTCTGGAACTTCAGGTGGAACAGGTGATAATGTAACAGTTACTGGTCTCTGTGCAAGTGGAATGGGATTTAAGTGAGTCGATTTGACATCAATGCCTTGGGAGAGTACTTTGTCAGCAAAGGTTTGAGAAGAGGAGTAAAAAACCAAACCTCTCTGAAAACGCGAGTAATCCGTTATGGCTTGTGCAGGTACAAGACTTTCAGACCTGCAGTATAGAAATTCATGTGAGTGTCAGTAAGTGCTGGAAGAACAAGCCAAGGTTTAATTTTTCAGATAGAGACTTTCCGTAGCTTGAATTATCTTGAAATTTTAAACGAATATAATCTTTGAGGCGAAATATATCCAATATATTTGAATTCACTAAAGTATTAAAAGCAAGATATGCTGAATTGGTGGAGGATCTAGAAACTTTGTCAGCGTATGTGAAAGAATTAGAAGGTTGAGATGATGTTGGCACAGTTGATGTAGATAGCTGAGGAAAATGAGATTGCGAGAAAATAAATACTCTTGATTCAGCCATTGAAGTAGCAGGTGGGGCAATAATATTACTTAAGTTAACCAAGTCCGGTGTTAGATCAGAAGCACTAATAGTAGCAGCATCAGTAGAAAAATTCACTTGAGAAATTGCTGATGAAATATCGAGCTCGGTTGACGTGCCGAAAATCGAGATAAAAAAGTCACAGAAACAGGTGGTTTTGGGACCAGAAAAACGCAGAGAAGCGAAGTCAGTTAAGTAAATACTCAACACAATGGCGAACAAACACGGGAGATTAGAACCTAGGTCACGGCAAGTGCCTCGCGAAGCAGTCGGCAGCAGGTACGTCAAAAATGCGTACCCAGGAGCTCGACACAAAGGCGACTTCTTCGGGCAAACTACTGAAAGCAGCATAGAAGATGCAAGTTTAGTGTAACTAGGAGAGATAAGAAGAGGAACTCATGGATAATCAAAATGACAACAGTGGAACACATCATACTCAGAGTAATAACCCTGAAATGGCAATCAGCTGGGCATTTGCCAGAAGAACGGAGCACCAATGTACAGCCGAACTTCTAAACTGGGTTAAAAGGGACAGGAAAAGACCGAGAAACCTCATGGGAGATGGTGGATGGAATTCGAAAGCAGGCGGAAGTGACATGGAGGAGAATGCCGAAAGACAGGCCGTTGTGGAAGAAACTTGGAGATACCTTCATCTAGCAGTGCATTGATAATGGTTGGCAATGATGATGAATGATGATGATGCTATGTAGAGATAGATAGATAGATAGATAGATAGATAGATAGATAGATAGATAGATAGATAGATAGATAGATGGATAACAGCAAGAACAGAACCAAATTCGTCCCTCTCAACCATCCGTGGCTATGATACGTCGTCTACAGGTACAGAAGTGGACATCACAACGTTGCCAGACGAATTACGCCACGGGAACCAAATTCCAGTAGGCCACTCCGCAGCCTACTACTGACCAGCGATGCCATCGCTGGTAGCGGTTGCAGCAATGTATTGTAATGTCCAGGACTGTCGTGTTGACTTCAGTGATGAGTAACGGTTGGTAGTGGCGCCGATGACCAGCTCATACGTGTTTAAAGATGAGTTGGCCAACGCACCAAATCCTGCCTTTACCGTGGAACAGTACTCGACTCGCAAACCAGGAGTGAATGTCTAGGCAGCCATTTGCTACGATAGACGGGCATACTCGGAGTCCTCCGTACCACACTCACAGGTCAACGGTACGTCGAAGACATTCGCCGACCCGCTGTATTGCCATTCCTGTCGCAGCATTAATGAATAATTTTTTCAAAGGATAATGCCCGGCCACACACGGCACGGCTCTCCCAGGCACATCTCTATAATGTCTCCACCCTTTAATGGGCAGACGACCTCCCGACATCGCACTAAATGAACCTATTGGAGACATCAACGGACGCCACCTACCCTCATCCCGGAATGTCGGCGATCTTGTCCACTGTCTGGACACCATCTGCATCAGTGAACTAATCCCGGTGGTATATCTATACCCCCGGGATTAGAGCTTGGTGAATTATGTCCACCCAACAATATGATTTCTAAACTGAAAACTTGGCCCTCAGTCCCCGGCAGCTGGACTGTACCTGCCCTAGGAAGCGGCCAGTTGCCATGAAAGCAGAGGGTGCTGAGAATCACCGGAGGACCAGACTAGGAAAGAAGATATATTACTTAAATATAGAAATTCAGATTGAGGATGATAGCGTTGTTAACTCCATCTTCGACAAGAGAACGGAATTCGAATTTGGGATAAACTACTTTATTGTTTGGAATTTAAACATTTCCAGATCGGTGCCTCCGAACCACCATCGTTGTGTAAAGACTAGTAATAATTATATCGTCCTGATGCAATCTCTTAGAAGACTGTGTGGAATTTTATGCTTCAACGGTTATTCTTTTGGTTTCATGGTGCGGTTTTTTGACAACTGTTGCAAGATTCTATTTCTCGTAGTTACTTTGCCAGACATTCCTACATTCATATGACCGACATAATTAACAATTGACCCAACAACCTGTTGCTATGATTTGAAAGACCATACATCGAGCTGGTATTCGCCTGAAGATAATAGCTTGATTTATATATATAAACTGTATATAAATGTATATATCACCATCATCATCATCATTGTCAACCATTAGCAATCCACTGCTGGACGAAGATCTCTCCAAGCCTCTTCCACAACGGTCTGTTACTCCCGCATACTTTCGAATTTCATCCACCTATCTCACATGTGGTCTTCTTTTTGGGTCTTTTCCTGTCCCTTGGAATCCAATCTAAAATTTCGACTGTCCATGGATGATCTGTTCTTCTGGCAATATGTCCAGCCCATTGCCATTTCAAAGATTTTACACTGATCATGATGTCTTCCATTATTGTCATTTTTCTGATTCACGAGTTTCTCTTCTTATCTCTCTTAGTTACACCAAGCATGCACCTCTCCAAGCTTCTTTGAGTTGTTTGCAGCCTTTGTATGTTTCTTTTAGTTATGTTCCAAGTCTCTGCACCATACGTAAGCACTGGAAGGATGCATTGATCAAACACTTTTCTTTTAAGACATAATGACATATTGCTCTTGAAAATGATGCTGTTTCCTCCAAAAGATCTCCAGGCAAGTTTAATACGCCGATTAATTTCTTCATCAATGTGGCCCTCACTTGATATCTGCTGTCCAAGATAAAAGTATGCATCTGTTATCTCCAGCTTTTCTCCATCAATCGATAAAACTTCATTTCTTGTAAAAGCATTGTACATCACTTTTGTCTTCTGAAAGTTCATTTTTAATCCCACTTCTTTACTCTTGTCAGCAAGTTCCTAGATCATGCTCTGCAGCTCTGATGGGGTAGTTGGAAAATTACTATATATTTATATATACACTGACGGAAAAAAAATCTTAACACCAAGAAGGGGTTGTGTTAGATAAACGACAGTTGGTAGGCGATGAGAATACATTTGTAAGATGATGTCTGTGCAAATGTCGCGCTCGGCGCATACGTGTGGCGCTAGTAGCGCCCCTCGGGACATGCAAAGCAGGTTTGCTGTAAATACGCGCTGTAACGTTCGTGAGCGTTAGTTATCGTTGAGATTCGACGTAGTGTGTTGATGTTCGTCAAGAATGCCTTTAAGAAGACGAAGAAGCCATTATGAACAGCTCACGGAGTTTGAACGAGGTCGTGTAATAGGGCTACGAGAAGGTGGATTTTCTTTCCGCAATATTGCAGAATGACTTGGCAAAAATGTCGCCACTGTGCATGATTGTTGGCAGCGGTGGTCAAGGGAAGGTACTGCCTCAAGAAGACTGGGTTCCGGCAGGGTACGTGGCACTACTGAGAGGGAAGACCGCCGTGTACGGCGTATGGCCGTGGCGCATCGTACCGCGTCTGGGGCAGCTTTTCGAGCTGCAGTTGCCACCACAGTAACACAACGAACTGTTACAAATCGGTTACTTGAAGGACAGCTCCGAGCCAGACGCCCTGTAGCGTGCTTTCCACTTACTCCAAACCACTGCCGTTTGCGACGTCAGTGGTGTCAAGCTAGAGCTCATTGTAGGACGGAGTGGAGATCTGTTGTGTTGTCTGATGAAAGCCGGTTCTGCCTGGGTGCCAGTGATGGCCGTGCGTTGGTTAGAAGGAGGCCAGGTGAGCGCCTGCAACCAACCTGTCTGCGGCCGAGACACACTGGACCTACACCTCTGGAGTTATGGTCTGGGGAGCAATTTCCTATGACAGCAGGAGTACTCTCGTGGTTATCCCACGCACCCTGACGACACAGTTGTACGTCGGTCTGCTAATTCAACCTGTTGTGCTGCCATTCATGAACAGCATTCCAGGGTTTTTTCCAACAGGATAACGCTCACCCGCATACCGCTGTTGTAACCCAACATACTCTACAGGGTGTCGATATGTTGCCGTGGCCTGCTAGATCACCAGATCTTTCACCAATCGAGCACGTATTTGACATCATTGGAGGACAACTCTAGCGTCACCCCTAACCAGCATAAACCGTCCCTGTATTGATCGACCAAGTGCAACAGGCACGGAACTCCATCTCACAAACTGACATCCAGCACCTGTACGACACAATGCATGAACGTTTGCGTGCTTGCATTCAACATTCTGGCGGTTACACCGGTTATTAATGTACCAGCATTTCACATTTAAAATGGCTGTTCTCGCGCATACATTAAGCTGTGATCTTGAAACCTTAATCGATTAAATATGTTACCTATACAAATGTATTGCCGCCATTTCATTCCTCTACAACTATTTTTTCGTGGTGTTGGGATTTTTTTTTCCGTCAGTGTATATACAGGAAAAGCTAACAAGGTAACAGTTAAAAATGTTTATGAAGTTCTAAAGAGCCAAAAGGCTGCATTAAAGAAAAATGAAAATAAATACGGAAAACACCAAGACTACAAATTTCTTTAATAAATGCTGCATGGCAAGAACAAACATTACTAACCACTGATATAAGCACAAGACAATAGCTTGTACTTTACTAAGGAATTTAAAGAGTCGCTTTTTAATTAACGACAAGATTACATTTTACAACAGCTGATAAAGCAAGTAATAACATGGCAATAATCTGTAAGAGATTTTATTAGGACCTTATTAATAGTGAGCTTCATAATAAAACCACCTAACACCTTTCTCCTGTCTCCGGTAAGGAACTTGCTCATAAATTCAAAGCATTTTTCTAGCAGCTTGAGCTTAAATTGGATCGGAGTAATGCACCTGAATTTCCTTTCCTTTTTGCCACTGCAAAATTCCATAAGGAACCAGTGAAATTTAGGTTCATAGCAGTAGAAATTTTTGGGTTTTTAATAGCAATGCAAAAGTTATCTCTGATATCGTTACTCTTAAGCCTACAAATGTTAATAGCTATGATTTTGAAAATTTATACACCAGCCTCCCTATAGATAAAATTATTCAAACACTTAAATTACTTTTTAAAGAATTTAAGGTCTCTGACATTATTTCGGAAAGTCAATGGAACATTTTGTTAAATTGCTGTATCGAAAATAATTACATCTATTTCTGCAACAAGTTCTATAAGCAAGTGAACGGCATCCCCATGGACTGCTCGCATTCTACTAGCGTTTGCAATCTTTTCCTGTTCTTCAAAGGATTTCAGTTTATTAAGAACAACCCTTCTAAAAGTAACAGCTATCTTTACACTTATGGGTATATTGATGACCTTCTCTGCTTGAATAGTGCTGGAGTGCTTGAGGTTAATTTTCCTGCCATTTATTCATTCTGCCTTAAGTTAATTAAAAACAATTCTAGTAACCAAGAACTTGATTTTCTGGACCTGTCCATTAATCTTAATAATGGAAATCCTGTCATTAGCTTGTATGATAAGAGAATTAACTTCGGTTTTAAAATTTTAGAATTCATAAATTGGTCTAGTAATATCTCTTGAAGGGTGGTTGAGAACGTTTTCATCTCGCAGGTCCTTAGATTGTCTAGAATTTGCAGCTTGGAAAAGACTTTTTTCAAAATGTTCATTTCTTAATGTCAGTTTATTACCAACCAGGTTCGGAAAGCTTTCCTTAGAGACACACTAAGGAAAATAGTACTTAACTACAGTGTCAGGATTGCAGACCTACTTTAATTTAGCAATCTTGTAACCGAATGAATCACCTAAATGAAAGCTATAACATAGAAGTTTAGGTGAGGATGTGGTTACATTCTCCTTTTCAGGAACCCAATAAGCTCTCCTACTCCCCTTCTGTTTAATTGAAAAAAAGTTAAAAATGACAAAAAATAAAACCAAAAAAAGTGTTATAATGGTTGAAAATACAAAAAAGTATAAATATTTAAAATTACGAAAAAATAGTAAAAAATAATTCAATTAAAATAAGGGGAAGGATGTTAGTTCTTAGGATATTTTAATACTTTTAAACTACATTGGGGAACAGCTTTAGTTGTTCCCAACTGGAATTTTTAAAGTATTCTAGCTGGTTAATTTTAACCTAAAAACTGTTCGAAATCGTACTGCATGGCTGCAACTACAGAATTAATTGGGAACTTTGTGCAACTTTTGATGGCAGTGCGGTCGTTACTCTTCGAGTGGCGTCCATTTTAGTTTTGTAAGACCGGGTAGCAGCACGAGGTAAAGGTAAGTGGTTTGTTTAATAATTTGCTCTGTGCGATTTTCTAATTTAACTTTTAGTTTCAGGTGCTCTTTCTTGCCTGCTTCGTTAATCTAAAACAGTTGGTGATTATTGTCTCGGGTTTCAGGGCAGTTTCTTTAGCTTTCGAGGTGTTTTGTACTTGACTTGTTTCGTACATCGTTTTAGGCGTAATCGTACACTGTTAACATGCTTCTGTTCTTTCCATAATACGATTAATTTTCTCAAGAGGCAGTTTTCTTCTAAATAAGTAACTTTTTTTAGTCCTTATCCACCATTAGGTTTTGTGTTTTGCTTATATATAATTACGGTTCGTGTTTGATGGCTGTAATTTATTGCCTTTGTAATCGGCATCTTTGCTTATCGTTCAGTTTTTGCTCACCAATTTTTCGGATTTAGATGTGAGGTCGGGCCTCGTGGAATTTAGTTTGCTGTGGGTAGTATCTAGTTTTTGAATTTTTTTTTTGTTTTTTTTTCACTATTAGGTTTTCCTTTTTTAATTAAAATTATTTTCGTTATTTTTTTTTTGTTGGTTGTTGATTTTTTTGGGCGTCAGGGATTCAGACGATGTTTGGTCCTTTATCTGGGCTGTTTGTTCTAAATTTTTATTTTCTGTTTGAATTCTTATTTTTAACTGATTTTTTTAATGTTATATGTTAAGTGGGATTTTTGATTTTTTGATTTTACTATTTTTTCTGTTCCTGGTTCAGGCTGGCTTATTGCCGTTACCTTGGAGACAAGATCCTCGCAGAAACCCACATTTTCAGGTATCTGTAGAGCCTGGTTGGGTGTTGTCCATGCCTGGCCCTTGACAAAGCCACAGAGAACGGCTTACCATCGCTCTATATCCCTCTCTTATCCCAGTGGTTAGTAATGTTTCGTCTTGCTATGCAGTATTTATTAAAGAAACTTGCAGTCTTGGTGTTTTCCGTATATATATGTATATACACTGAGTGGCCACTATATTATGACCACCAGACAGTTTTAAGCAAATGAGCAATGGTTGTGCGCTGTTGTCGCCAGAAGGCAAGGCTAATATAAAAAGGTAAAGCTTAGTGCTTGCGACAGTAGTAGAAGTGATGTTTTGGGGACGAGATGGGTAAAAAATGCGATTTGACGGACTTTCAACGTGGGATGATAGTAGGAACTCGGAGCAATGGAGCGAGTCTCACTGAAGCCACCGCATTCCTGAATTTTTTCCAAAGCAGCTTTGTTAAAGTGCTTAAAGACTGGACTGTTAACAAAAAAACTGGGTCTTTACGTGCAACGTGTGGTCGTCATCGACTAGTGACTGCTCGGGCGGAAAGGAGAGTGTCCAGACTGGTAACAGACAACAGAAGGGCAACAGTGCAGCAAATTACAGACCATCTTAATCAAGGATCCCCTCAAATGATCTCTGCACGCACAGTTCGCCGTACACTGCATCGGATGCGATATGGCAGCCGAAGACCTGTTCGAACACCTTTGCTGCCTGCAGTTTGCAAGAGAAAACGTCTCCAGTTCACACAGGAGCTCAAGGATTGGTCAGTCAATAATTGGAAACAAATTATGTGGTCCGATAAATCACGTTTTCAGTTGCTCCATGCCGATGGCCAAGTGAGAATTTGGCGGAAACAACACGAAAGCATTGACCCCAAATGCACTGCTACAACCCTTCAAGCTGGTGGAGGTAACGCTATGGTTTGGGGAAAGTTTTCCTGGCATTCTTTGGGCCCTTTAATTCGTGTTGATCAACGTCTGACTGGCATATCATATCTAAACATCGGTGCGGACCAAGTGCATCCTGTCATATGGATGCTTTTTCCCAATGGTGATGGCTAATTTCAACAAGATAATGCGTCCTGCCATAATGCTCGTATTGAACAGGATTGGTTTCAGGAACATGCCGGTGAGTTTACTTTGCTTAGGTGGCACCCACAATCTCCAGATCTCAACCCCATTGAGAATTAGTGGGATGAAGTTGAACGAGCCATCAGACAGCTGGATCTCCAACCCGGCAATCTCACACTCCTGGAAAGTGCTATCAATCAAGCATGGTCTCAGATTCCACAAACCACCTATGAGCATCTCATGGAGTCCATGCCACGAAGAAACGACGCAGTATTAAAAGCCAAAGGTGGCCCAACGAAGTACTGAGGGGGTGGTCATAATAAAAAGGCAACTCACAGTATATATACACTACTGGCCACGCAAAATGCAACACCAAGAAGGAAGCATCCAATTGGCCTGAAATTCGCAGCATGCGTCGCCCGCGAGAGGACATGCAAAGGATTAGCATTGCAGGGCATATGTAAATCATGTGCGCCCGGCACGCCACCGAGAAGCACTATAAGAAGGGTGCACAGAGGGCGGGGTATAAGTAGTGGAAGTTGTATTGTGCTGCCGAACCTGTGCGTGGGAAGCTTCCTGATGCCTCGTCGCAGAATGCGGCTGTCATTCCAGCACGTTTGGGAATTGGACATAGGACGAATAGTGGCTTATCGTGATAGCGGTTTATCGCACCGAGACATCGGACCCCGTGTGGGACGACATCCAGCCACAGTGAGGCGAGTATGTATTCGGTGCGTGCAGGCGGGACAGACGGACCGACGTGAGCGATTGCCGCAACCGCAGCACACCACCAAACGAGAGGACTGGCATGTTGTGCGGCGGGCATTGACGGCTCGCACCGCCACATCACGAACGTTAGCGCAAGAATTAGGATATGTTGCGCAACAACCTGTGTCAGCAAGTATCGTTCGACGACGTCTGGAGGAGCGGGGATTTGTCGCACGGCGCCTATTGCTCCGATTACCATTGACGTTACACCACCGGCGAGTGCGGCGGCAGTGGGCCGTTGAACGCCGCAGGTGGTGTAACGTCAATGGTACGGCCATTGTCTTCTCCGACGAATCCCGCTTCTGCCTGCAACACCAGGATGGTCGGATCCTCGTATGGTGGCATTACGGCGAGAGACTGTATGACGCCTGCATTATGCATCGCCATACAGGTCCGTCGCCTAGCGTTATGGTTTGGGGCGCAATTGGATATGACTCTCGCAGCCTTCTGGTACGCATCGCCGGTACACTCAAGATCCACCGCTACATCTCCGACGTTTTGGAGCCTGTAGTCCTCCCTTAAATGCTGGACCTGCCGGTGGCCACGTTTCAACAGGAAAATGCGCTCCCGCACGTGGCACGGATCGCGCAACAATTCTTCACTGCCCACAAGGTGTCACTTCTGCCTTGGCGCGCCTGTTGTCCCGATATGTCGCCCATCGAACACGTCTGGTTGCTGATCAGCAACCGAGTGGCCCGACAAGCAGCACCCGCGGCTACGCCTGATGAACTGTGGCAACGTGTGGAAACAGCCTGGACCCACATACCCCAAGCCCATATCCAAAGCCTCTTTCGTTCGATGCCGCGGCTTGTAGCGGCCGTTATTGCCAGCCATGAGGAGCCACACGAGCTATTGATGTCTGCGTGTTCCGCAAGTCGCACGGGCCTGTAAGCTCAATCGTGTCATCTTTGTATATGTTGTTATTTGTCCAGTAAATGTGGCTTTGCGATCTCGTGTCCTTCTTGGTGTTGCATTTTGGGTGGCCAGCAATGTATATATATATATAACTTTTAAAAATCACAAGCAAAATGTCATCATGGCAGAGCCCCATGGATCACCCATCCCCGAGAGTCGGATTGAAGACGACAAAAATCACAAGTATTACGAAAATACAAAAGAAACAACAACAAAAAAGACCTCACCTTCATTCAGAATATCCACAGAACACAAAAACTCACGAGTAAAATCCAAAACACAAAATTTGCGTGCTAAATGTCCGATCCCAAAAAATAACTGAAAAAACAAAAGATCAATAACTAGAAAGTCTCATCAGACAATTACAGTTCTCACATTGACTGATGATACTGTACTTTCTAGTTCTTGAGCGTTTGTTTTTTCAGTGATTTTTTGGGACCGGACATTTAGCACGGAAATTTTGTGTTTTGGATTTTACTCGTGAGTTTATGTGTTCTGTGGATATTTTGAATGAAGGTGGGGTCTTTTTTCGTTTCTTTTGTAATTTCGTAATATTTGTAATTTTTGTCATCTTCAGTCCGAATCTCCGGGATGGGTTATCCATGTGGCTCAGCCATGCTGATGTTTTGCTTGTGATTTTTAAATGGTTTAGATGTACAGGGACTCAGTGATGATTTGCTGCGTACAGCGCATTCAAGCGAGAACCCGAAATCTTGTGCTACACATTATATTTTTTCATTCCTTATTTTTTCATTCCACATTTTTCACAGTTCAACAATTTAAATTTCTTGTATATATATAGTATATGAAATCGCCCTCAACAGGGAATGGTACTTCACGGAGACTGATAAACTGTATATATATATATATATATATAGGGATGTAAGGTCAGTTGATGCGTAACATCACAGCCTCTCCTTGACAAATGTCAACCCCGCTTTCTCGTGGCACATCCTGTTCCCACTAAAGGAGCTCTGACGACCGACAATAGCGGCATAACTATAACATCGGGATTAGAGGAAATGCTATCCCACACTCACCAACCCACTATGCCAGCGTGGTGAGTTATGGCCAAACCCCTCCAAAATGACTCCACAACTTAAATCATGGCCCTCAGTCTCCGGCAGCTGGAATGTACCTGGCCAAGGCAGCGGCCAGTGCGACATGAAAGCAGAGGGTGCTAAGAATCCCCGGAGGACCGGACTAGGCTGCCATCTGATGCTGACCTTGGCTACGTATAACGGACGCTCCCTATCTTCTGATTCAAGGCTTCTTGAATTGGAAGAGGAACTACAAAGGATCAAGTGGGACATCGTCGGGCTAAGTGAGGTAATGAGAAAAGGAGAAGATCTCATTGAACTGAAAAGTGGACATCTCTTCTACTATCGTGGGACAGATACTGGCAGAACTAGTGGTGTTGGATTTATAATAAACAAGAAACTGAAGGATAAAGTTGTAGAAGTGGAAAGTTCCTCTGACAGAGCTGCACGACTCGTTATCCAACTCTCGAGAAGATACCAGGCTCAGATTATTCAAACTTATGCACCCACCACAAGTCATGCTGAAGAAGAAATTGAAGAATTTTATGAGGAAATTCGTGATCTAAATAATAAAGGTAAGCAGCACTTAAAAATAATTATGGGAGATTTCAATGCAAAAATAGGGCAACGGCAACAGAATGAAACTTCAGTAGGTAAATTCGGTCACGGCAACAGAAACCAGTGTGGAAATACTCTTGTAGAGTTTGCAGAGGCAGAAGGGTTTTTCATCTTGAACTCCTTCTTCAAGAAAAAGCCACACAGGAAATGGACATGGAGACATCCAAATGGGACGACAAGTGAAATTGATTTTATTATGTGTAACAAAAAATTCGTCATAGAAGACTGCAGTGTGCTAAACAAGTTCAACACAGGTAGTGACCATAGATTGGTGAGATGTAAGATGCACCTCAACACTAAACTTGAACGTGGCAAGCTCATAAGACAAACAAAATCTATTGACATAACCAACCTTAAAAAACACCATAATACCTTCAAGTTGGAACTGAAGAACAGGTTCTCTGCTTTAGAAGGCCTAACATCGGAAGAAGTGGATATTTCTGAAGTTAACAGAAAAGTAACCAAAGCTCTTATGGAAACAGCAACAAAATTAGCTGGGTCTAAGAACAAGTTGCATGTGAACAAATTATCAGGAAAAACCAAAATGTTGATGCAAAAAAGAAGAGAGATGAGGACAACTAAAGAAGATGTGACTTCCAAAGGGGAATATATAGAGCTATGCAAGACAGTACGAAAAAGTATCACTGAAGACGTAAGGAAATTCAACTGTGAACTAGTAAGAAAAGCAATTGAAAACAACCAAAGCCTAAAGATAGCAAAGGGACATCTCAGTAAGGAAAAAAAAACAGATTATGGCACTGAGAAAAGAAGATGGTTCTGTAACAAGAAATAAATGCGAAATTTTGACAAGAGTGAAAGATTTCTACTCCAAATTATATAAAAGGGATGATACATGTACTCCAGGCCTCATGAAAGGTACCAGAGTTCTTCCAGTCCTTCCAGCAGAAGTTGCGCATGCAATCAAGAACATGAAGCGGAGAAAAGCTCCAGGAGAAGATGGAATTACTGTAGACATCGTACAAGAAGGAAGTGGAGAAATCGAAACAGTACTAGCCCAAATTTTCACTCGATGTCTTAGTGAAGGGAAAATTCTGAGGATTGGAACAACGCTACAATGATCTTGCTACATAAAAAAGGTGACATTGAGGATCTCAGGAACTACAGACCTATCAGCCTCCTATCAGTGGTTTATAAAATCTTCACTAAAGTTCTTTCACACCGCTTGAAGGTAACACTGGACATGGCTCAACCGAGAGAACAAGCTGGATTCAGGAGTGGCTACAGCACAATAGATCATATCCACTATAACGAAGTAAATTTCTCCGTCATTTTTGGTCTACGCCGGGATTCGAACCCGAGGCCGCTTATTCCGGAACAAGTCGCTCTACCAACTGAGCTACGCAGACGTTTTATTCTGATTCCTATCTGCTTTTATGTCGTGTGCGTCCTGCTGGCAGGTACGTCACATCTCCCCCCCGAAAGAGGGACGGGGGCATGGCCCACGGGTCAGCCGTGACCATGAATCGTTGCAGGCAGCCATCCACTGTAGAACGTGCACTTGAGAACTCCCAGTCAATCTGCTGTGTGGAATGCAACATCACACATTTTTATTTTTCGAAGCGCTGGAGAAGGAATTCTCTGATTTTTCCTGTCTCGCGGTGTGGAAATAGCATCACACCAATGCGAGATTTTGAACGTCTGGGTCATCCGGATAGTTCTGGAGCTATTATAACGAAGTAAATTTCTCCGTCATTTTTGGTCTACGCCGGGATTCGAACCCGAGGCCGCTTATTCCGGAACAAGTCGCTCTACCAACTGAGCTACGCAGACGTTTTATTCTGATTCCTATCTGCCTTTATGTCGTGTGCGTCCTGCTGGCAGGTACGTCACACCACGTACTGAGAGAACTAATTGAAAGAGCGAGGGAATATGAACTTCCATTGTACATGGCTTTTATCGATTATGAAAAAGCCTTTGATTCGGTGAAACCATCAGCAGTTGCAATGGCTCTGAAATCTTGCGGTATTGAAGACGCATACATTAATATTATTAATAACAACTATGAAAATGCAAGTGCAAAGATTCTGCTATTTGAAAATACAACACACATAAAAATTGGAAAAGGAGTGAGACAAGGTGACATCATATCTCCGAAGCTCTTTAATGCCACATTGGAAAATGTCTTTCAATCACTGAACTGGAAAAACCAAGACATAAAGATTAATGGAGATTATCTAACCCACCTTCGTTTTGCTTATGACATAGTCATTTTTGCAACTACCCTATCAGAGCTACAGAGTATGATGCAGGAACTTGCTGACAAGAGTAAAGAAGTGGGATTAAAAATGAACTTTCAGAAGACAAAAGTGATGTTCAATGCTTTTACAAGAAATGAAGATTTATCGATTGATGGAGAAAAGCTGCAGATAACAGACACATACGTTTATCTTGGACAGCAGATATCAAGTGAGGGTCACATTGGTGAAGAAATTAATCGGCGTACAAAACTTGCCTGGAGAGCTTTTGGGAGAAACTGCATAATTTTCAAGAGCAATATGCTATTATGTCTTAAAAGAAAAGTGTTTGATCAATGCATCCTTCCAGTGCTTACGTATGGTGCAGAGACGTGGACCTTAGCTAAAAGAGACATACAAAGGCTGCAGACAACTCAAAGAAGCATGGAGAGGTGCATGCTTGATGTAACAAGGAGAGATAAGAAGAGGAACAGGTGGATCCGAAAAATGACAAGAGTGGAAGACATCATAATCAGAGTTAAATCCCTGAAATGGCAATGGGCTGGACATACTGCCAGAAGAACAGACCATCGATGGACCTCTGAAATTTTAGATTGGATTCCAAGGGACAGGAAATGACCCAGAAGAATACCACATGGAAGATGGGTATATGAAATTCGAAAGTATGCGGGAGTGACATGGAGGAGACTGGCACAAGACAGACCGTTGTGGAGGAAACTTGGGGAGACCTTCGTACAGCAGTATAGTGATAATGGTTGACAATGATGATGATGATGATATATATATATACACTGGCGGAAAGTGAATAAAGAACACCAAGAAGGAGACGTCTGATACCAACGAAATTTATACAGCATAATAACGGAATACAGAGTATAACGTGATCAAGACATTATGGCAAAATACAGCTGTATTTGCTGGTAAACTGAAAAATAACATTTCCATGTAACATGGTTAGTACGAGGTTGAACAGCCACGAACTGCGCCACACTGTGCAATTCTGGCATGGAGTCTGTCGTGCAGATGTTGGACGTAAGTTTGGGGTATAGAGTTCCAAGCATCCTCAACCTGGACGCGTGAATCGGGGATGGTCGTGGCTGGCCGTGGAGACCGGATAAGTCGTTTTCCCGTAAAATCCCACACGTGCTCAATGGGGGACAAATCCGGTTAACGTGCAGGCCATGGAAGTTGTCTCACACCCTGAAGTGCATGTTGCATTGTACGTGCCGTGTGTGAGCGTGCGTTATCTTGCTGGAAAACACCACGATGGACTGACCTTGCAAATGGCACAACAACGGGCTGAATGATGTTGTTTATGTAGGAGGTGCTGTTTAACGTACCCGATACAAACACTAGTTGTGTACGGGAGTAATAGCTGATCGCTACCCATACCTGGAGACAAGGTGTAGGCCCTGTGTGTCTCTGGCGGATGCAAGAAGGGTGGAGACGCTCCCCTGTGCGTCTGCGAACACGCATACGGCCATCGAGGCTCCCAAGCAGAATCTGCTTTCATCGCTGAACACGACAGATCGCCATTGCGTTCTCCAGTGCAGATGTTGGCGACACCACTGCAGCCGTTCCTGACGGTGGGCTGGATTCATAGGTACACATGCCAGAGGCACACGTGCACTTAGTCCTGCATCCAGTACACGGTTGCAGATTGTTCACACAGTCACCTCAGGTGCAACTGCAGCTCGGATTTGGGTCGCAGTGGATGTTCTGCTTGACAGCGCCGCTCTTCTTATGCGTCGATCGGTTCGCTCAGCAGTCCGTCTGTGACTCCCGGTTCTACGTCTTCTTGTGTGGGAATGTTCCTCGGACCATCTACGCCACCATCTTACCACCACCGATACTTCGCGTTCAATTTGCTTCGCAATACGACGACTGGACCACCCGGTCTTGCGGAGTCCGGCTGTACGACCTCGCTCAAAGTCCGATAACTGCTGAAATCGTAAATCGTACACGTCTTCCATGTCCAGGCATTGCAGCATCTTCAGGATCTTCGCACGTGTCCGTACGCCGACGACTGATTACATTCACTTCGCCGTATTCCTTGAATACCACCGACGATAATTTGTATATTATGCCGTGCTGTGGCGTAAGCACTCGCCGGTTGGTCCCGAAATTAACATCCCACCTACGTACACTCGACACCATTAACATATGTAAATCTCATGATCGTCCGCCAATTCCTTCTTGGTGTTCGTTTTTCACTTTCCGCCAGTGTATATGTATCCGGGCAGTAAGATGCCCCTATTCCCTATTGAGGGCGAATTGATTTCTCGTCACAAGTAAACGTCGGACTTGCTGTTGTTTGTTTGTCTCTGATGTCATTTTTCCTTTTCTTTTGGCGTGACGACCACATGCAGCAAACAAAAGACACGATATCACATTAATTGATAACATTAATTCGTGAGATTCTCTCACATTTAAGTGTTCTATATGCAGAGAACTGTAAGTGGATTATTAAATATTTGAGAAATATTTTAAATCCGATGATGCAAAGTCTGTTCAGCATTGAATTGGGAAAGTGTTACTAGGTAAGTCCGTGATCTTATCAAATTTCGTCTGGTAATTATTTCTCCTAAAAAGAACATGACTTAAAAGAAATTTTTTCGATGATTTTCTTTCATTCATATAAATTATAAGTTCTAAATGATATCATAAATCCCATTTTATTCATGTAAATTATAAAATGTAAATGCTATCATAAAGCCTGTATGTATTTTAATTGCTGTCTATCATTTTTTAATGACACCTGAAGCTCCTTGATCACTTTCATTATTTTGTACAAAATATCCAGGTTATTTCGCTCGTGTAGAAAATATTATTGCGGAATAAAAGACTGAAAATGTGTTTAATTAGTTTTAATCCACTAACGTTCAAAATGAAGTTGGCCTCAACCCTGTAGACATAGCATTTTTGGAAAATAAGTTTGTTATTTCCTTTAAGCATTTCTTTAACTTTTCGGGTTTTGAAGTTTATGTCGAGCTGGAGAAGAATTTCTTTCCTTATCTGTTACTTTCGTTTTCCTTGTTGTTGCCTGCAACCGTCGGTAGCTTTGTATCGCAATTTGAGGAACCCTCTTTGGTTTCTTTCGTAAACTATCTGATAATACCTGGCATCTTTATAACCTTTTTTTCCTCGACTATTCTACTAACCGAACACACTGTATTCTTTTAAACTGATTCAAGCATCCAGCCTCCCTTGGTTATGCTTCAAAACGAAGACTACCTCTTTTGTCAAAAGCCCAATCTGTTGACCTAAATCTTTTGCAGCCTTTACAGACGGAGAGTTATTCTCATCTTTTATTCAAAATTTGCTGTACGTACCTTGGGGGTTCTATTCATTACTTTCCTAGCGTGTTTCATTTGAGATCCACGCTGGGCACTTGGTTCATGTTCTGTATCTTAAAATACACTCGAGGATTGTTCACAACGGTGGAACCCCAGGGGTGAACTCTTCACGCTTCAAGAAGATCACTCAATTCATACTTAAGTTCAGAACGTTTGTTTATTTCATGTTTCCCTAAACTGCTGTGGCGGTATTTTACTACATTTGTGTATGTCTCTTACATTCTATGTTTAGCGTCGTAAGTGTACCCATTTGGTTTGTCGCTTTGTTTGTTATGTAACGGGGTGTTGCATACTTTCTGCTAACTTGTGCTTCTTATTCTTCTTGTATCACGCTGCTGTTTTAAAAAGTTGATTGACGCATTTATCGCAAAATCCTATCTTGGAGAAGACAGGTCAGTTCCTTCACCGATTACGGACGGTTGGGGCACCCCTTAAGTCGACGCTCCAACTCGTCCCAGAGGTGCTCAATAGGGTTAAGGTCAGGGCACTGCGCAGGACAGTCCATTCGATTAACCCCATTGTCACCATACCAAGCCATGGTGGACCTCGCAACATGACAGGTGGCATTGTCATCCTGAAAGTAACATGGTCCACCCCGTAAAACTGCCACAACTTAGGAAGCGCATGGTCATCCAAAATGGTGCAGTAGGTCCCGGCGTTGAGTCTACCAGGAATTGCGACCAAGGGTCCCGTGCCATACCAGGAGAAACACCCCCATAGTATAATTCCACCGCCGCCGAACTTCACAGTTGGCGCAAAACATCCCGACAGGAGGCGTTCTCCAGGCAGATGCCGAACCCAGACCCTGCCATCCTACCGGTAGAAGGAGAACCTTGATTCGTCTTTCCAGAGAACCTGTTTCCACTGCTCAAAGGTCCACTCTGTCGAAGTTCTGTGCACCACGTTAGCCGAGCAGCGCTATTGGACTTGCTGATCAAAAGCTTCTGGGCGGCAGCACGTCCATGATAGCCGAGCAGATGGGCTTCCTTACGGATGGTATTCATCGAAAGAATACTCCCGGATGCCTGTTGAAACTCCTCGCGGATGTCGCCTATCGATTTGGTGCGGTTCTTCTGAATTTCTCTGGTCAGCACCCGTTGGTCTCTAACTCCCAGTTTTGTGGGTCTGCCGGGTCGGGGCCCATTCCGACAGTCACCTCTCATCTTCCACTTGCCAATCACGTAGGCCACTGTCGATTTTGGGTACTTCAACTCGCTGGATATGTCACGTATGGATCGGCCATTTCTGTGATGCCCGACGATTACACCTTTCTCGAAATCAGAGAGCTCCGAACTGCGTGGCATCTTGCATGCGACTGGTTGCGTTGTTGTTTCCCACATGATATTTAACGGCGGCGGCCGTGACGTGTATCAATACCGCAGTTATCGTAGATTGCAGGGGTGTCCAATTACCTGTTGGTAGATAATGTATAAGCGTAACAATATCCTTACAATTTGTATAATTTACGAGGAACTGATACTAAATGCGATAAAAACAATCACAAAAACGCATTTTTCGTGTTATGAAAGCTGTGCTTTGTAGCGAAATTTGACTTCCTTTTACTTGCTATTGACGAGAGCTTTAAAATGATGTATAATACGAAAGATATGTAAACACTGTAAAACATTACCATGAATAGTCAGTGTTTCACCCGGATTAAGGCAGTTTACAGATAGTAAGGACGCCACCTGGCGGTCAACCATAAATTTTCGGTAGATAAACTACATGTTCATGGTGTTTAAACTTTTGAACTGCAACTGTATTTTAACCGTGACAATCTGATAACGTTCTTCTTAAAGTGTTATATTCCTGTTTTTTCATGTACAATCATTCGACTGGCAACACCACTATGAACAACACGTTTTTATTTCTCGGTCAGTAGACATATTATTTATTCCCGGTCATTAGACATGTCAATGAACATTACGGCATTAGATGTTTTTATTTCCCATTAGACACGTTAATGAACATAACATGTATTATCTTTTATTTGTCATTAGATATGTCAACGAACATTATGGTCATTAGACGTTTTTATTTCCGTCATTAGAAATGTTAATGAACATTACGGTATAGTACTGTGAATTACGGTTTATTGACTGGCCGCTCAGCTGTCTGTGTATCTACTGTAATTTGACCTGTTTATATTGTAATAAGATGTAGATAACCTTAACCAAAATGTACCAATCCCTCTTACTCACACACTTTCGATTCATTTTTTCTTTCAATCTTGAGATCAAATCATGGGCAGATGGATTTTCGTAGCTATATCACATTTCGTGTGTGGCAGGTTCGTTCTTTATGTTCGTCTAAATGTGAATAAAATATAATAGAAGGAAATATTGGTTTTGAAAAACTGAATTGTCGATGAACTTACTATCGCTGCAGGCATAGTTTAGTAAATATTTACTTTCCTGACTCACATTTCTTCTTTCATTGGTTTTACGAATATAACATTCAGTAATCCACCTAGGTACCGCTCAGTGTCAGGAATCAGTAAGCCTTATTATTTGTTGTTATGATTTAATTCCACTTACAGCTGTATGTAACAGACTTTGGCCCGGTGTGGTCGTGAGTTCCGCGAATGTGTTGTATGTAAATAAATGTATTATAATGTACATCTTTTTCGTGAGCTAGATGATATGCTATGTCTAAACCTATGACTAGGAAAATGTTTAACTAAATGAGAATACGATGCACTAGTTAACAACCAGACGAAACATAAACAGGAGTCAATTTCCACTAACCTTTCACTGGTCCACCAAATTGAAGACATCCACAATATAGCCACATATAATATCGCATCATCTAGCTTTTACACAGATCGAACATCTCCACACACACACACACACCTTTTGCCATTGCTATTCTCCTTTTTAGCATGAAGGCAGAGGGTGCTAAGAATCCCCGGAGGACCGGACTAGGCTGCCATCTGATGCTGACCTTGGCAACGTACAATGGACGCTCCCTATCTTCTGATTCAAGGCTTCTTGAATTGGAAGAGGAACTACAAAGGATCAAGTGGGACATCGTGGGGCTAAGTGAGGTAAGGAGAAAAGGAGAAGATCTCATCGAACTGAAAAGTGGACATCTCTTCTACTATCGTGGGACAGATACTGGCAGAACTAGTGGTGTTGGATTTATAATAAACAAGAAACTGAAGGATAAAGTTGTAGAAGTTGAAAGTTCCTCTGACAGAGCTGCACGACTCGTTATCCAACTCTCGAGAAGATACCAGGCTCAGATTATTCAAACTTATGCACCCACCACAAGTCATCCTGAAGAAGAAATTGAAGAATTTTATGAGGAAATTTGTCATCTAAATAATAAAGGTAAGCAGCACTTGAAAAATATTATGGGAGATTTCAATGCAAAAATAGGGCAACGGCAACAGAATGAAACTTCAGTAGGTAAATTCGGTCATGGCAACAGAAACCAGCGTGGAAATCCTCTCGTTGAGTTTGCAGAGACAGAAGGGTTTTTCATCTTGAACTCCTTCTTCAAGAAAAAGCCACACAGGAAATGGACATGGAGACATCCAAATGGGACGACAAATGAAATTGATTTTATTATGTGTAACAAAAAATTCGTCATAGAAGACTGCAGTGTGCTAAACAAGTTCAACACAGGTAGTGACCATAGATTGGTGAGATGTAAGATGCACCTCAACACTAAACTTGAACGTGGCAAGCTCATAAGACAAACAAAATCTATTGACATAACCAACCTTAAAAAACACCATAATACCTTCAAGTTGGAACTGAAGAACAGGTTCTCTGCTTTAGAAGGCCTAACATCGGAAGAAGTGGACATCTCTGAAGTTAACAGAAAAGTAACCAAAGCTCTTATGGAAACAGCAACAAAATTAGCTGGGTCTAAGAACAAGTTGCATGTAAATAAATTATCAGGAAAAACGAAAATGTTGATGCAAAAAAGAAGAGAGATGAGGACAACTAAAGAAGATGCGACTTCCAAAGTGGAATATATAGAGCTATGCAAGACAGTACGAAAAAGTATCACTGAAGACGTAAGAAAATTCAACTGTGAACTAGTGAGGAAAGCAATAGAAAACAACCAAAGCCTAAAGATAGCAAAGGGACATCTCAGTAAGGGAAGAAAACAGATTATGGCACTGAGAAAAGAAGATGGTTCTGTAACAAGAAATAGAGGCGAAATTTTGACAAGAGTGAAAGATTTCTACTCCAAATTATATGAAAGGGATGATACATGCACTCCAGACATCATGAAAGATACCAGTACCAGAGTTCCTCCAGTCCTTCCAGCAGAAGTTGCACATGCAATCAAGAACATGAAGCGGGGAAAAGCTCCAGGAGAAGATGGAATTACTGTAGACATCATACAAGAAGCAAGTGGAGAAATCGAAACAGTACTCGCCCAAATTTTCACTCGATGCCTTAATGAAGGAAAGATTCCTGAGGATTGGAACACCGCTACAATGATCCTGCTACATAAGAAAGGTGACATTGAGGATCTCGGAAACTACAGACCTATCAGCCTCCTATCAGTAGTTTATAAAATCTTCACTAAAGTTCTTTCACACCGCTTGAAGGTAACACTGGACATGGCTCAACCGAGAGAACAAGCTGGATTCAGGAGTGGCTACAGCACAATAGATCATATCCATGTGCTGAGAGAACTAATTGGATGAGCGAGGGAATATGAACTTCCATTGTGCATGACTTTTATCGATTATGAAAAAGCCTTTGATTCGGTGAAACCATCAGCAGTTACAATGGCTCTGAAAACCTGCGGTATTGAAGATGCATACATTAATATTATTAATAACATCTATGAAAATGCAAGTGCAAAGATTCGGCTGTTTGAAAATACAACACACATAAAAATTGGAAAGGGAGTGCGACAAGGTGACACCATATCTCCGAAGCTCTTTAATGCTACATTGGAGGGTGTTTTTCAGTCACTGAGCTGGGAAAACAAGGGGATAAAGATTAATGGAAATTATCTAACCCACCTACGTTTTGCTGATGACGTAGTCATTTTTGCAACTAGCCCATCAGAGCTGCAGAGTATGATCCAGGAACTTGCTGACAAGAGTAAAGAAGTGGGATTAAAAATGAACTTTCAGAAGACAAAAGTGATGTTCAATGCTTTTACAAGAAATGAAGATTTATCGATTGATGGAGAAAAGCTGGAGATAACAGACACGTACGTTTATCTTGGACAGCAGATATCAAGTGAGGGTCACATTGGTGAAGAAATTAATCGGCGTTCAAAACTTGCCTGGAGAGCTTTTGGAAGAAACAGCATAAATTTCAAGAGCAATATGCCATTATGTCTTAAAAGAAAAGTGTTTGATCAATGCATCCTTCCAGTGCTTACGTATGGTGCAGAGACGTGGACCTTAACTAAAAGAGACATACAAAGGCTGCAGACAACTCAAAGAATCATGGAGAGGTGCATACTTGGTGTAACCAGGAGAGATAAGAAGAGGAACTCGTGGATCCGAAAAATGACAAGAGTGGAATACATCATGATCAGAGTTAAATCCCTGAAATGGCAATGGGCTGGACATACTGCCAGAAGGACAGATCATCGATGGACAGCCGAAATTTTAGATTGGATTCCAAGGGACAGGAAAAGACCCAGAAGAAGACCACATGGGAGATGGGTGGATGAAATTCGAAAGTATGCAGGGGTGACATGGAGGAGACTGGCACAAGACAGACCGTTGTGGAGGAAACTTGGGGAGACCTTCGTCCAGCAGTGGATTGATAATGGTTGACAATGATGATGATGATGATGATATATATATATATATATATATATATCCAGGAACTAAGGTAAGGTCAGGTGATGCGTAACATCACAGCCTCTCCTTGACAAATGTCAACCCCGCCTTCTCGTGGTGCATCCTGTTCCTACTAAAGGGGCTCTGACGACCGCCAATAGCGGTATAACTATACCATCGGGATTAGAGGAAATTCTATCCCACACTCACCAACCCGCTTGGCCAGCGTGGTGAGATATGGCCAAACCCCTCCAAAATGACTCCACAACTTAAATCTTGGCCCTCAGTCTCCGGCAGCTGGAATGTACCTGGCCAAGGCAGCGGCCAGTGCGACATGAAGGCAGAGGGTGCTAAGAATCCCCGGAGGACCGGACTAGGCTGCCATCTGATGCTGACCTTGGCAACGTACAATGGACGCTCCCTATCTTCTGATTCAAGGCTTCTTGAATTGGAAGAGGAACTACAAAGGATCAAGTGGGACATCGTGGGGCTAAGTGAGGTAAGGAGAAAAGGAGAAGATCTCATCGAACTGAAAAGTGGACATCTCTTCTACTATCGTGGGACAGATACTGGCAGAACTAGTGGTGTTGGATTTATAATAAACAAGAAACTGAAGGATAAAGTTGTAGAAGTTGAAAGTTCCTCTTGACAGAGCTGCACGACTCGTTATCCAACTCTCGAGAAGATACCAGGCTCAGATTATTCAAACTTATGCACCCACCACAAGTCATCCTGAAGAAGAAATTGAAGAATTTTATGAGGAAATTTGTCATCTAAATAATAAAGGTAAGCAGCACTTGAAAAATATTATGGGAGATTTCAATGCAAAAATAGGGCAACGGCAACAGAATGAAACTTCAGTAGGTAAATTCGGTCATGGCAACAGAAACCAGCGTGGAAATCCTCTCGTTGAGTTTGCAGAGGCAGAAGGGTTTTTCATCTTGAACTCCTTCTTCAAGAAAAAGCCACACAGGAAATGGACATGGAGACATCCAAATGGGACGACAAATGAAATTGATTTTATTATGTGTAACAAAAAATTCGTCATAGAAGACTGCAGTGTGCTAAACAAGTTCAACACAGGTAGTGACCATAGATTGGTGAGATGTAAGATGCACCTCAACACTAAACTTGAACGTGGCAAGCTCATAAGACAAACAAAATCTATTGACATAACCAACCTTAAAAAACACCATAATACCTTCAAGTTGGAACTGAAGAACAGGTTCTCTGCTTTAGAAGGCCTAACATCGGAAGAAGTGGACATCTCTGAAGTTAACAGAAAAGTAACCAAAGCTCTTATGGAAACAGCAACAAAATTAGCTGGGTCTAAGAACAAGTTGCATGTAAATAAATTATCAGGAAAAAACGAAAATGTTGATGCAAAAAAGAAGAGAGATGAGGACAACTAAAGAAGATGCGACTTCCAAAGTGGAATATATAGAGCTATGCAAGACAGTACGAAAAAGTATCACTGAAGACGTAAGAAAATTCAACTGTGAACTAGTGAGGAAAGCAATAGAAAACAACCAAAGCCTAAAGATAGCAAAGGGACATCTCAGTAAGGGAAGAAAACAGATTATGGCACTGAGAAAAGAAGATGGTTCTGTAACAAGAAATAGAGGCGAAATTTTGACAAGAGTGAAAGATTTCTACTCCAAATTATATGAAAGGGATGATACATGCACTCCAGACATCATGAAAGATACCAGTACCAGAGTTCCTCCAGTCCTTCCAGCAGAAGTTGCACATGCAATCAAGAACATGAAGCAAGGAAAAGCTCCAGGAGAAGATAGAATTACTGTAGACATCATACAAGAAGCAAGTGGAGAAATCGAAACAGTACTCGCCCAAATTTTCACTCGATGCCTTAATGAAGGAAAGATTCCTGAGGATTGGAACACCGCTACAATGATCCTGCTACATAAGAAAAGGTGACATTGAGGATCTCGGAAACTACAGACCTATCAGCCTCCTATCAGTAGTTTATAAAATCTTCACTAAAGTTCTTTCACACCGCTTGAAGGTAACACTGGACATGGCTCAACCGAGAGAACAAGCTGGATTCAGGAGTGGCTACAGCACAATAGATCATATCCATGTGCTGAGAGAACTAATTGAAAGAGCGAGGGAATATGAACTTCCATTGTGCATGGCTTTTATCGATTATGAAAAAGCCTTTGATTCGGTGAAACCATCAGCAGTTACAATGGCTCTGAAAACCTGCGGTATTGAAGATGCATACATTAATATTATTAATAACATCTATGAAAATGCAAGTGCAAAGATTAGGCTGTTTGAAAATACAACACACATAAAAATTGGAAAGGAGTGAGACAAGGTGACACCATATCTCCGAAGCTCTTTAATGCCACATTGGAGGGTGTTTTTCAGTCACTGAGCTGGGAAAACAAGGGGATAAAGATTAATGGAGATTATCTAACCCACCTTCGTTTTGCTGATGACGTAGTCATTTTTGCAACTAGCCCATCAGAGCTGCAGAGTATGATCCAGGAACTTGCTGACAAGAGTAAAGAAGTGGGATTAAAAATGAACTTTCGGAAGACAAAAGTGATGTTCAATGCTTTTACAAGAAATGAAGATTTATCGATTGATGGAGAAAAGCTGGAGATAACCGACACGTACGTTTATCTTGGACAGCAGATATCAAGTGAGGGTCACATTGATGAAGAAATTAATCGGCGTACAAAACTTGCCTGGAGAGCTTTTGGAAGAAACAGCATAATTTTCAAGAGCAATATGCCATTATGTCTTAAAAGAAAAGTGTTTGATCAATGCATCCTTCCAGTGCTTACGTATGGTGCAGAGACGTGGACCTTAACTAAAAGAGACATACAAAGGCTGCAGACAACTCAAAGAAGCATGGAGAGGTGGATACTTGGTGTAACCAGGAGAGATAAGAAGAGGAACTCGTGGATCCGAAAAATGACAAGAGTGGAAGACATCATGATCAGAGTTAAATCCCTGAAATGGCAATGGGCTGGACATACTGCCAGAAGGACAGATCATCGATGGACAGCCGAAATTTTAGATTGGATTCCAAGGGACAGGAAAAGACCCAGAAGAAGACCACATGGGAGATGGGTGGATGAAATTCGAAAGTATGCAGGGGTGACATGGAGGAGACTGGCACAAGACAGACCGTTGTGGAGGAAACTTGGGGAGACCTTCGTCCAGCAGTGGATTGATAATGGTTGACAATGATGATGATGATGATGATATATATATATATATATATATATATATAGGGATGTAAGGTCAGGTGATGCGTAACATCACAGCCTCTCCTTGACAAATGTCAACCCCGCCTTCTCGTGGTGCATCCTGTTCCCACTAAAGGGGGCTCTGACGACCGCCAATAGCGGTATAACTATACCATCGGGATCAGAGGAAATGCTATCCCACACTCACCAACCCGCTTGGCCAGCGTGGTGAGTTATGGCCAAACACCTCCAAAATGACTCTACAACTTAAATCTTGGCCCTCAGTCTCCGGCAGCTGGAATGTACCTGGCCAAGGCAGCGGCCAGTGCGACATGAAGGCAGAGGGTGCTAAGAATCCCCGGAGGACCGAACTAGGCTGCCATTTGATGCTGACCTTGGCTACCTATAACGGACGCTCCCTATCTTCTGATTCAAGGCTTCTTGAATTGGAAGAGGAACTACAAAGGATCAAGTGGGACATCGTCGGGCTAAGTGAGGTAAGGAGAAAAGGAGAAGATCTCATTGAACTGAAAAGTGGACATCTCTTCTATTATCGTGGGACAGATACTGGCAGAACTAGTGGTGTTGGATTTATAATAAACAAGAAACTGAAGGATAAAGTGGTAGAAGTTGAAAGTTCCTCTGACAGAGCTGCACGACTCGTTATCCAACTATCGAGAAGATACCAGGCTCAGATTATTCAAACTTATGCACCCACCACAAGTCATCCTGAAGAAGAAATTGAAGAATTTTATGAGGAAATTCGTCATCTAAATAATAAAGGTAAGCAGCACTTGAAGATAATTATGGGAGATTTCAATGCAAAAATAGGGCAACGGCAACAGAATGAAACTTCAGTAGGTAAATTCGGTCACGGCAACAGAAACCAGCGTGGAAATACTCTCGTTGAGTTTGCAGAGGCAGAAGGATTTTTCATCTTGAACTCCTTTTTCAAGAAAAAGCCACACAGGAAATGGACATGGAGACATCCAATTGGGACGACAAGTGAAATTGATTTTATTATGTGTAACAAAAAATTCGTCATCGAAGACTGCAGTGTGCTGAACAAGTTCAACACAGGTAGTGACCATAGATTGGTGAGATGTAAGATGCACCTCAACACTAAACTGGAACGTGGCAAGCTCATAAGACAAACAAAATGTATTGACATAACCAACCTTAAAAAACACCATAATACTTTCAAGTTGGAACTGAAGAACAGATTCTCTGCTTTAGAAGGCCTAACATCGGAAGAAGTGGATATTTCGGAAGTTAACAGAAAAGTAACCAAAGCTCTAATGGAAACAGCAACAAAATTAGCTGGGTCTAAGAACAAGTTGCATGTGAACAAATTATCAGGAAAAACCAAAATGTTGATGCAAAAAAGAAGAGAGATGAGGACAACTAAAGTAGATGTGACTTCCAAAGTGGAATATATAGAGCTATGCAAGACAACACGAAAAAGTATCACTGAAGACGTAAGGAAATTCAACTGTGAGCTAGTGAGGAAAGCAATTGAAAACAACCAAAGCCTTAAGATAGCAAAGGGACATCTCAGTAAGGGAAGAAAACAGATTATGGCTCTGAGAAAAGAAGATGGTTCTATAACAAGAAATAGAGGCGAAATTTTGACAAGAGTGAAAGATTTCTACTCCAAATTATATGAAAGGGATGATACATGTACTCCAGACATCATGAAAGGTACCAGAGTTCTTCCAGTCCTCCCAGCAGAAGTTGCTCATGCAATCAAGAACATGAAGCGAGGGAAAGCTCCAGGAGAAGATGGAATTACTATAGACATCATACAAGAAGCAAGTGGAGAAATTGAAACAGTACTCGCCCAAATTTTCACTCGATGCCTTAATGAAGGGAAGATTCCTGAGGATTGGAACAATGCTACAATGATCCTGCTACATAAAAAAGGTGACATTGAGGATCTTAGGAACTACAGACCTATCAGCCTCCTATCAGTGGTTTATAAAATCTTCACTAAAGTTCTTTCACACCGCTTGAAGGTAACACTGGACATGGCTCAACCGAGAGAACAAGCTGGATTCAGGAGTGGCTACAGCACAATAGATCATATCCACGTACTGAGAGAACTGATTGAAAGAGCGAGGGAATATGAACTTCCATTGTGCATGGCTTTTATCGATTATGAAAAAGCCTTTGATTCGGTGAAACCATCAGCAGTTACCACGGCTCTGAAATCCTGCGGTATTGAAGATGCATACATTAATATTATTAATAACATCTATGAAAATGCAAGTGCAAAGATTTGGCTGTTTGAAAATACAACACACATAAAAATTGGAAAGGGAGTGAGACAAGGTGACACCATATCTCCGAAGCTCTTTAATGCCACATTGGAAAATGTCTTTCAATCACTGAACTGGGAAAACAAAGGGATAAAGATTAATGGAGATTATCTAACCCACCTTCGTTTTGCTGATGACGTAGTCATTTTTGCAACTACCCCATCAGAGCTGCAGAGTATGATCCAGGAACTTGCTGACAAGAGTAAAGAAGTGGGATTAAAAATGAACTTTCAGAAGACAAAAGTGATGTTCAATGCTTTTACAAGAAATGAAGATTTATCGATTGATGGAGAAAAACTGGAGATAACAGATACGTATGTTTATCTTGGACAGCAGATATCAAGTGAGGGTCACATTGATGAAGAAATTAATCGGCGTACAAAACTTGCCTGGAGAGCTTTTGGAAGAAACAGCATAATTTTCAAGAGCAATATGCCATTATGTCTTAAAAGAAAAGTGTTTGATCAATGCATCCTTCCAGTGCTTACGTATGGTGCAGAGACGTGGACCTTAACTAAAAGAGACATACAAAAGCTGCAGACAACTCAAAGAAGCATGGAGAGGTGCATGCTTGGTATAACCAGGAGAGATAAGAAGAGGAACTCGTGGATCCGAAAAATGACGAGAGTGGAAGACATCATGATCAGAGTTAAATCCCTGAAATGGCAATGGGCTGGACATACTGCCAGAAGGACAGACCATAGATGGACAGCCGAAATTTTAGATTGGATTCCAAGGGACAGGAAAAGACCCAGAAAAAGACCACATGGGAGATGGGTGGATGAAATTCGTAAATATGCGGGAGTGACATGGAGGAGACTGGCACAAGACAGACCGTTGTGGAGGAAACTTGGGGAGACCTTCGTCCAGCAGTGGATTGATAATGGTTGACAATGATGATGATGATGATGATATATATATATATATATACATAACTGTCATCATCATCATCATTCGTTTTCAATCCACAGCTGGATGAAGGCTCTTTCACCTGAGCCATTCTCGTCCATGCCATTCCCATATGCTTTCCAATTTAATCCTCTCATCTCACATCTGGTTTTCTGTAGTTGTATTTAGTCTAACATTCCCAGTATAACAAGGTAGCCAGTTCTTTTAGCAATACAGTGGTGGCCGTAATTATGGACACTTTTCGAAAATCACATGTTTTGCAATTGTGCAGGCTTATAAGAAATGTTACGTTAATTGAAAACGAATTTAATGCTGAATTCAATACAAAAAGCAGAATTCAAATATGTGCAATACAAAAGAGGTTATGCGTCCTTTCAGAAAACAGACACAGGTGTGATTCAGTTAAGAAGTTACTGGCCAATCAGTCCTTGTTCTGGTGACCAATTAAATTTTAGTAGCTGCGATACATCATGTGCTAAGTTGGGGAAAATCAGTTTTGTTGTTTGTTCTGCACTGTAAACATTTTCTGAAATTTACAGACAAGTTTCCGTCATGTCTTTCGTGAATTAAAGAAGCATGTGTCTGGTACAACTTTTTCCGTGAAATGACGGAAAAGAACCTGAATTTAACGGAGTTTTCGTACCACGGGAAAATTCTGAATTTTCATAAACGTTTCCGTAGTTTCTTTCTTATATTGACGTTAAATTACAGTTTTAGAGATATTATAGCGTAAAAGTTTTTTCTACTTCTACGTTGTTTTAACACATCAACATACTAAGAAATAGTTCCTAAATGAAAGAAACCTTAATGGCCAGACGAAACATGTACATAACAGAAGTCAACTTACGGAAAAAGATGCTTTATTCAGGATGTAGCACACATATCGTAACATAGCATATTGTAGTGAACGCTCCACACACCACGCATTATCACCGCACTCCTATCAATAATCAGTTTACAACACAACGCTCTCTCTCACAACGCTCTCAAGCAATAGATCAGTCGTCGTTTTTATCTCTTGTTCTTATCAAAACACAGGCATACGTCACGTGTATTCAACCTCAATTGTGTTGCCAAACGTATTCGTTTGAGAGAAAGATATCACATTAAGAATGAAGAATAACAGAATAAACTCAAGATTTACATAGGGAAAGAAACTAAAAAGGAAAGTTAAGTTAGAATATACGTCACAATGTGTTAACGGAAAATTCTGAATTTTCAGAAATCTTTCCGCAATTCCTTTCGTATATTAACAGAACATTTCCGTTCTCACTTTATCCGCATCCTTATGAAGAGAAATGTCCGCTAATAGGAGCGATTCGTGAAAATGCTTGAGGTTTGATTAACTTTAAAATTTTAATCGTCTGTCAAATTTTGAAGTTCCATAGCGAGATCGGATGTTGTGGAATAGCATATCACATGGATTTTTGTGGGGTTTTTTTCTGGCACAGGATATTTCTTTTCCTTTCTCTTATTTGGTTGACCAGCTACTTATTATATACTGTGTTATTGTAAGAAACTGTATAGTTATTGCACAGATGATTATACGATGTCTGTGTATCAGTCTTTGGACAACTTAAGAAAAAAGCTATTATAGCTATCAAGAGTAAATTTTATAATTCGCTTTTTTTTGTATGTAAAACAATAAAAATTGCATTTCCCATTTTTAGAGATAAATGAAAGTAATTGTCCGTTTAAAAAAATCATATTGCAAAGCATTTTGTTGCTTCGAAAAATCACGATGAAAAATGCTTAATTTGTGAAGTCCTTCTACAGAAAAAAATGCAAACCTATTCAGAAAAATAATAAGCTCCAACAGAAAATAAAATGACTAAGTCACTCACATTAATGACAAAAAACAAAATTTCATTGTCGCGAAATAAGTTTTACGATGTATGTGAGTCCGATTGCCTAGCGTTTGTATATCAGTTGTTAAAGGCGCAAGTTACCTGTATAGCCAGCTCTAACAACGGGGGTTCGATCCTGACCTCACCGGAATGATTTTCTGGGGGTAAGTGCTGTACATCGTTGTTGTCGATTTTGCGGAATTTCAATATAAATACGGAAAAACCTGAAATGGACTTTCCTGAAATAAACGGAATTTCTGTGAAAATACGGAAGTTAAAATAAACATGCACTTTTAAAAACGTAAATTTCTGAAAATAACGAATACCTACCAGAAACCTTGTTGCACGTTATTTTCGGAAATTTTCCGTGAATTCACATCATTTATTTTTTTACAGTGTGTAGAAGAAAGAAGGTTATCGGTGTAAATGAAGCGCAATTGGAGATTGTGTGCATACTCTTATTATTTCTTTGAAATTTAGTGTAGATAATAAATGGATTAATGGCACTAAAGAAAAGGTTTTACTCGAGACAACAAAAAAGAAGCAGGATCATTATACTACGTGAATCGGATCTTTCCTATGTTGAAACTTCAAGGCAAAGAAGTGGGACAGGGACGACATCTGCAATAAGAAACTTGGGTTTACTTTATCAGGAAACAAGTCTCTGATAACCAAAAGGAGAAAAAGACGGATAAAACGCACAAAGTCTATTGATGACGGAAGAATAACAAGAAAGATGACACCGAATTTTCGGGTGTAATGAGCACGTCTTTGAATCCGTTCTGACACAACTTAAATTTGTCAAAGCTATTCAAGGTCAATGGAACCGTTATGGAAAATCATAGTCTCTGACGGAAGCAAGAAGTTTTTCGATTGGGTTTTTAATCCCTCAGATATTGCTGTAAAAGGAATCGTGAGCTTACGCCCTATTTTTGCAGACTTGTGCATTAAGAAAAATTTGATATTATATGAGAAACATTCCGCAGCGGAAACGCTCTCCAACAAAGAAATAACTTTTCAAATGGGACTCTTCGAAGCAGAGATATGGACAAATATAAGATATGCATCAACTTCCCCTGGCGGGAAAAGCATGCATTATTTTACGAAGAAAGTATTTCCAAAGGGTTTTTCTATGTGAGCGGTACCGTTCCAAGGAAAAAAGAAATTAAGTCGAGTTCTCAGGAGCTCAGATTTTGCAGCAAATATATCAGAAGCAGAAATCAACACTTAAGCCCCCTGATGGCCAAACCATTCTTTACCAAATATTAGAAATTATATGAAAAACATTTTCCATAAGGAGCTGTATGTGATAGAGGATGAATTTATCAAATCGGAGTTTCAGAAGCAAAAATCACGCGGAAAACGCAATTTACCATTGCGACCCCTAGCAAAAAGTCTATGATTTATTTAAAAGTTTTGAATTTATGTAAAAAAAAATTCGAATCGGAAACAATATCCGACAAAAAAAAAATAATTTTTAAAATTGGACTCCTAGAAGTAGAGATATTGACAAAATAATATATACATCTACGCCCCTGGCGTAGAAACCATGCATTATTTTAAGAAGAAAATATTCCTAAAAGGTTTGTCGACGTGAGTGGAATCGGTGCACAAAAATTTTTTTTTCTATTGAGATTTTTGAAGCTCGGATTTTGCTGCAAATACATCAGAAGCGGAAATTAAGGCTAACGCTCCCTGCTGGCCAAACCATTTTTTCCCAAAATTAAAAATTATATGCAAAGGATTTCCCGTCAGCAACTATATCTGGTGCAGAAATAATTTTTTAAATCGGAGTTCTAGAAGCAGAGATATCATGGGAAACGCAATTTATCTTTACTCCCCCTAACGGAAAGTCTATGAATTACATGAAAATTTTGAAATTATATGAAAAACATGTCACACCGGAAACTATCCAATAAAAAAAGATTTTTTCAAATCGAACCATTAGGGGCAGATACATTGACAAAATAAGATATACGTCTACGCCTCCTGGCGAAGAAACCATGCACTATTTTAAGAAGAAAATATTCCGAAAAGGTTCACCGACGTGAGTGGCATCGGTCCTCAAAAGAATTTTTTCAATCGAGATTTCAGAATCTCAGATTTTATGGCAAGTATATCAGAAACAAAAATTAACTCTTACGCCACCAGGTGGCCAAAGTATTCTTTACCAAAAATTAGAAATAATATAGAAAAGATTTTCCATCAGGAGCTGTATCCCCTTAAGAAAACATTTTTCAAATCGGAGTTTCAGAAGGAGAGATATCGGGGAATTTGTCTTTTTAATCGGGTAAGTACATGAATAAAAAGACAAATTCCCCGATATCTCTCCTTCTAAAACTTCCATTTAAAAAATGTTTTCTTCAGCGGGTACAGCTCCTGATGGGATGGTTACATAAGATGATTACTAAGAAAATATTTTTAGCCCAAGTGGCACGAAGGAGAGGTAGAGGAAGGCCAAGGAAGACATGGGTGGATCAGATTCAGGAGTGTCTGCATGAGAAAAAGATTATGAGTATGAAGTATAAAATACCTTGTGTACGGCACGTAATGGATATCAGTGCAGCCAGAGTTGTATGTCAAGATCGCTGTAAATGGAGAAGTTTTATACAACCACATTATGTTAAAATATCTGGTAGTTTATATTTCTTTTTGGGGCTAACCTCTGAATCTCAGAGAACAGCTTAGTATATGTATAATATCGGGGAAAACGCAATTTACCTTTTTGTCCCATAGCGGAAATGTATGCGTAACTTGAAAAAGTAGCTATGCCTAAAATATTCTTCGACATAAATGGAATCGAAAGACAAAATAATTTTTTCAATCGGATGTTTAGAAGCAAATATATGGAATAAAATGTATATTAAATTCGACATCATCTGCGATTACGCCCTCTGGCGGCGAAATTGTACATCGTAAATAAACGAAATAAAAGATCATTATTCGCATCTTTCAAGCTTCCAAATGCAAAAGGAATTTTTCAAATCGGGCTAATAGTTGTAGAGATTGGTGTTTACAGACGGGCGGACAAACCGATAACATAAGAATGATCTTTTTTAACAAAAGACGTGCTAAAAAGTCTGTGTTTTAAGTATAGAAGAATTTCGTCGGAGGCCATCAGAGATTGAACTGCATGCACCTGGATTTCTGTCAGTTAAATAACGATAAAGAGAAGACTATCACATATGGGACCAAGAGGTTGGATTTCGAGAAAACAGCCATGTCTGAATCTACAGCAGCGCAAGAAATGGCTACGTTTAGCAAAATAATACATTGAGTAGACAGAAGATCCATGGGAGCATATTATTTGGAATGACGAAATTAAGATATCCTTCAAACAAAGGTCTTCGTTTTTTCCACGTTTATAAGTGAGTCACGGAAAAATTCCATGATTCACTTATATTCTGTATTATGATATCCTTATTTTGTAGTGATGTACGAAAATATGTGAGACGTCGAGTGGGGGAAGAGCTAAACCCTGACAGCACGGAGGCGAATGTAAAGCACTCAGCAGTCGTTATGATTTGGGCATGTATTACAGCAGATGGTGTTGGCTGCCTTCATGTAATCGACGGTACGCTGAACACCAGAAAATACATTGACACCATCCTGGAACCAAAACTGCTACCTTCTATCAGTAATCTCTTTTCCAACAATGCACCATTTCTATTTCAAAAGCATTTATTGAGTTCTCGGGAAATTCATGACGTATTTTGGCCCCCGATGGCGGTTGGCCGGTTTTGGAAGCACTAGACGCATGCGTAGCTCTGTTATCGCCATGGCATTCGACAGGTGCTAGTTCTAGCTGCAGTCTAAAAGGAATAGTGAGCGATTTGATTGATTTCAGGAGATTTGACATCAAGTTGAAGATGGAAGACCAAACTGTGCATTTTCGCCATATTTTACTGTTTTACTTCCGTAAAGGGAAGAACGCGCGTCAAGCTTGTGAAAAGTTAAGTAAAGTGTGTGGGGATAATGTTCTACAAGAACGTCAGTGCCAGCGGTGGTTCGCAAAATTCCGTGGTGATGATTTTGACCTCAACGATGCTCGTCAGTCCGGGAGGCCAACAAAGGCTGATGACGATCAAATTAAGGCATTGTTCAAGTCAAATCCACATTACACGACACGAGAGATTGCTGACACATTGCACATCCATCACTCAAGCGTTAACGACCACCTGAAGAAGCTGGGATACGTAAGCAAGATCGATGTGTGGGTTCCTCATGAACTCAAAGAAGCTCAATTGACGGCGCGTATAAACATCTGCGATATGCTCATTAAACGTGAGGAAAACGATCCTTTTTTAAAGCGACTGATAACTGGTGACGAAAAGTGGATTGTGTACAACAATGTGCTGCCCAAATGGTCTTGGTCTCGAGGTGCTGCCTTGCCTCAAACGACATCCAAAGCAGACATTCATCAGCGGAAGGTTCTGGTGTCAGTGTGATGGGATTTTAAAAGTGTCGTGTTTTTCGAGCTCCTACCACGGAACTAAACAATCAATTCGAATGTGTAATGTCGGCAATTGGACAGTTTGAACGAATCCATCATCCAGAAACGTCCACAGCTTGTTCATCGTGAAGGTGTTGCGTTCCATTACGACAACGAGAGACCACACACAAGTTTGATCACCCGCCAAAAATTATTGGAACTTGAGTGGGATGTGTTGCCACACACAGCATACTCGCCTGACTTTGCGCCGTCAGACTTCCACCTGTTTCGCTCTCTTCAACAGTCCTTGCGTAGTAGAACGTTCAATTTAGATGAGGCTGTAAATCAGCACCTTGTACAGTTTTTCGCCTTGAAAGACTGGCCCTTCTATGAACGAGGCATTCTGCAGCTCACTGAAAGATGGCAAAAGGTTATCGAGCAAAACGGGTATTATATCATTGATTGATCTTTGTTCTTTCTATCAATAAATGACCTTTGCAATACATGGCTAAAATACGTCATGACCTTTCCGACAACCCAATAGCTCCCTGCCACACAACACAAATATGCAAACAGTTTTTTACAGCAAACGGCATTCCATTGTTGACCTGTCCAAGGAAGAGTCCTGGCCTGAACATGACAGAAAATGTGTAGCACCGTTTCAAAGACCTTGCGATTTCTGGCACAACGTAATTGCAAAGGCAGAGCTTTAAACACTTGACTGAATGAGACATCGCCGTGCTTTAACCCTTTCGCTACCAAAACGCCCGAGACGCCCGGACATTCAAACGACAACAAGCGCTCAGGACGCCCGATACCTTGAATAGGATTTCGTACTCCACCCCCACCCCCTTCCCAATATTCGCTCATTCAAAATAAACAGATTGAGATCACATTTTTTTACAAGAAAGAACAAGAAAAGGGGAAAGTAAACAAAACCTGAAAACGCAAGATTTGGGATGATTATTCCCCTAATGAAACAGAGTTTCGGTAATCGGAAACCCTCTAAACCTGACCATGAAAGATGTCCAATCTCATGCAAAAATCACGGTGATCGGATGTATCATCTGGTTCCTATGCCCGAAAAAATAATTGTCTCGAGTCTCGTAATGAGAGCTACGCTCAAAATGTAGGTTTTTGGACGATTTTTCCTCTATGACACGGAATTTCGGGAATCGGAAGGCGTCAAAACCTGATCATGGACGATGTCCAATCTCATGCAAAAAATCACGGTGATCGAATGTGTCATCTAGTACCTATGCCCGAACAGCGAATTGTCTCGAGTCTCGTATAGAGAGAGCCTTCGGCCTCGTTTCGCTCAATTATAAAATTTAATTAATACAATATTGAATAGCGCAGTATACATATTTTCTGCTGTATTCCAAATTAAAGGGCCTGTAGTTTGCTTTATGATCTCGTATAAAAGCTCGCGTAGATTGGAATAGTACGTCACTCTCATTCAGTTGTTGTTACTCCTCCAAATTTTTACCAAGCTAATTTTATTTCTTCCAGATTGCTAGAGTTAGAGGCTCATAAATGAAAGAATCAATCACTTTGATGTTGAGTAATCCTCCAGAGGGAGGAATATGTGCAAAACTTTCGCAAAGAAAATCGATCGTGGAAGTAGTAGTTTATAAAGTAAATGGGAAATTACTACAATAAGGTGGTTTCTTTGCAGTATTGATCTGAATTGGGAATGGGAAATATACTCATGCAGAATTCTTTTCTTTTTTTTTTTTTTTACTTTGCAAAATGAAAACGAGAATTGGCTCCAGCAGAAAAAACCGACAGACAGAATAAAGCAATTTATTTCAGTTCAAAAGCCATTACCAGCCTAATACTGCGTTCCGAACAACATAAGCACCATGTTCGGCGATTTTATACTTCAAACTATAAGAAATGATTCATTTGGTAGAAACTTTTACAAGTAATAAAAGCTAAAAATGGAATAGAAATTCTGAAATGCGGCTAAGAATTAACACAGGGACGTCAGACGCCATATTTATTTCTTTTAATATTAGTGACCTATTTTTTTTAACTCCGTTTATTCCTGTTATTAATTTTAAAGACATAGGCATCGATGCGGCCGTAATTTAAACAAATCTCTCACTTGTTTGCTGAATTGATACACACACAGGATTATGTATTTCTCGTGAGTAAAAAAATTCAAGAATCTGAAATTATTTGGAGCCGAATTTGAATAAAGATTAAGAACACGTCCGCAAACCTACAAATTTGCTTTATTAACCTATGTAAAAAGTTTTCCTTGTAATTTCTAGTTTTTATTGCTACTGGGAGAAATCTGGAACAAAGTGGAAACATCACAGCTCCATTCCTGTTATTTTTGTTTGTTTTTTAGAGGTTTAGCAAACACCGTGAGCAACTCAGTGGGCAGTCACCCGTCCCTAATTTAGGGCTACTGGTTCCAGGAAAGGGAGAGAGCCAGTGCCGCCAAACAAACTATAACGTAATTTCTTTTCGTGCTGAAATATTGTCGTTCTTACGTTATGTCTAAAGCATTAGGTACGAATACGATGGAACACTTCCTTAATTAAACCTTAACGGCCAGACGAAACATAAGAAAATGTCAACTTACGTTAATTGATTTATTCCACCACTATATCATCAGCACAACATCGCACTTCACATTTTACTTAACTAATCAATATTCACCACAGTAAATGTTGTATCGTTGTTTTTATCTATCGTTCTTATCGCATACATTCATGCGTCACGTTCACTCTGACCTCAAGTGTGTTGCCAACCGTATTCTCATTTGAGAGAAAAGATGTCACATTAAGTTTGAAAGTATAAGCAGAACAAACGCAAAATTTACATAGAGAAAGAAACTAAAAATGAAAGTTAATTTAAAATATACGTCACAAAACACAACATCTGCGACTTACAGGTATTCGAACCCGTACTCATCTCGGACGAATGGTCAGAAACCAGGAACTGGGAAGACGCTCCAGTTTTCTACTACACCAGCTGAATTGAGTACCACAAGTCATATTACTGATTTATTTCTCAGACGAATACCACTGTGGCGGCTCTCCAGTGTTCTAAGACACCAATTGAATTGAGCATCGCAAGTCATATTACTGATTTCTATCTAACATGGGTGAGTCAAATGTTCGTTCCTTTTGCAGCTAAAACATTTAACGATGCAAGAAAGACATACACACTCACCACATTTTGCAAAATATACAAGCCGATGCTTTCTATAGTCTTTTGCCAACGTTCCACCGGAGCCACGATCACACGGAGGTTCCACTGGGCAACTTTTGAGGACGGAAACCAGAGACCCTCTAATTTCACATTCACCAGTGTAGTGAAGTCCCGTCCTGGTAAGAAGTGTGCCATGGAGCTAAACAGGTGCTAGTAGGATGGGGACAAGTTCCGGACTGTATGAAGGATAGCGTAAGACACTTCTATTTCTTGCAGGTTTCGGCAGACCATTCTAGTGGCGGGACATGGATCAGTTCCCACTTTCAGTACAGTTTTCTTCCTATTGATGAACGCTAAGTAGAAATGGCGCAGAGCATTGTGGACTGGCTGCATTTGTACACCAAAGATCCCGTTTACAGCATAACAATCTGGTACGAACTCCCAATGCACAGGATCCTCACAAATCCACCAAATTCACAGCATGACTTTCCACTCGAACCACCCTCCTTGTACCACTGGCTGTGCTTCCTGCCCTGGCCTCAGCGGGTGAGGCCAGGCCGTACGAATATTAACTTTTCATCTCTTGTGACGATATGACCCCAAAACCTATCACTATGTTGATCTGACAGTGATCTGTAACACACAAAGAGAGAGAGAGAGAGAGACACACACACACAAACACATTTTTCCGCTTGATGGGTGTCAACCCATTCGAGGGCGCTTAGAGGAAAAACATAGCTGGTGCAGGTTGATAGCGGTGGTGGATTCAGAAGATCCCACTTCAGCTGCCAATTGTCGTGTATGAATACCGGCGTTCGTTGGTTCGTTGTCACATCTTCGACCAAGGTGTTATTTTTTTTCGTCGTTCGACGTCTTGACCTCTGCGTGCCTGCGAGACTAGGGTCTCGAGCATTAAAACTCCGGAGCTATTTTCCTGCAGCGCTGCTGTTCACTGTTTCGTCTCCTTAAACTGAATAAATTTCTGTAGCTTCTGCGGTCAGGATTAACCATTTGTTTCCAATAATCGCGTAGCAGCACGCAAATAGCACTTTTATCAATTTCAGTCCTCAGTTCATCTGATAGTGCAATATGCCTTCCTGGCAAGTTCACCCCATCAATCTCGTAAATTCCACATCTTCCTAGTACCCAGTCGATGTTAGTGCGCGTTTCGTGCAGTAATTTGTTCCCAACTTTATATGTATAGCAAAACGGAATAAAATTTTGATTCACCGCTCTATAACTCATCTAGCTCTCAAAATAGGTAATCCGACACAAATGATTAGAATAAGAAATGTCGGATTCTTTAAATTCTTTAAAATATGTGTAATTACGATAATCTTTTCTCCGGAGTATATTTTCACATTGATGTAACTTTAGGATTGAATTTTTTGGGTCTAAGAACTTTCGTATTCCTTTTGATTTCAAAGAGAAAACATATAATATATATAACTATTACGAAAATATTTGTCTACATATGTTCATCGACATAGGACCTCTGTTCAACTTCCCTATCCAGATTTTATGAATCCAATATTTCATTTTCAGCTAATTCTCTAATACTTTGGATAGGCAATGGTAATATATCTCGAAACGTGAATAATAACATAAGATATCTTATGTAAATTGACGATGCCATCGCTCTGTCCACGTTATTTTATAAACAACGCATAGCAACTGAAAAAATTTTCTACCGACACTGCTCGAATCGAACCCCAGATCTCTCGATAACTAGCCAAGTGCGTTCGCTTTACGCTACGGTGCCAACAATTCAGAGCACTATGTGTGTTTATCTGTCAGCATCTGACCACAAATCCGTAGGGATGGGCTCAGCAACTGACGTGTCGTCATCTGGTGGCTATCAACAGAGGAAGCTATATTACAGCTGATAAATCCAAAGAGCGATAGAAATGGTGAATATATATAATGTAAAACACGAATAGCGTAATGAATATTTGGCACCGTAGCGTAAAACGAACGCACTCGAGTAGTTATCGAGAGATCTGTGGTTCGATCCCAGCGGTGTCGGAAAAACAATTTTTCAGTTGCTATGCGTTGTTTATAAAATAACGTGGACAGAGCGGTGTCATCGTCTATTTACATTATCTCCACGTATTTCAAATGTATTCAACATAAAATATCAATAGCGTTAGTCTTTGGTAATGAAAGGCATAACAAACACTACCAACAGATGTTAGTTCTTAGGTATATTTTCTACTAACCATTTAAATTTCGATATCGAGTTTCTTTTATGCTAATATGTTTCATACTTCTCCCCAAAAGCTCTTAATAAATGTTACATAGTGAACATTGATAAAAATAAATAATACTTTAGCAATAAAAGTGCAACTTTTCAACCCCCCCTCCCCCCCCAAAAAAGAAACTTTAAATAAGAAAGCATAAAATAAGAAAAAAGAAAGCGAAATCTTAAATAACCTTCTTATTTAAAATCTTAAATAACCTTTTTATTTAAAATCTTAATAACCTTATTTAAAATCTTAAATAACCTTCTTATTTAAAATCTTAAATAAGAAATCGCTGAACAGAGTAAAGTAGATGTTGGTGTTATGCTGATAGGAGACAACATTTAAAATCACCATCTTACACACACGGGTGTTTGCTGTCATATTGTATTACATTAAAACCTTTTTATTTATCTCTTGCAGAAAAAAAATTCTAATTCATACATTTCGAACTTTTTTGACCATTGAAACAAACAACGTCATAAAAATAATACGTGATCGATTCCATTATTCCAAAGTTTGCGTCTATCTGGTATTATGGAAATACTCCTGAAATTTGGTGCGTATGAAATGTTAAATTCAGTTTTCTTAAATTTTTGGCTGTCCACGAAAAGAAATTCTGAAAAAAGTGTATTTTCGATGGCGTTTACGATTTGCGTAATTTTAGATTAGCAGAGAGCTAGTTCGGCGCTTTGAAGGACACAAATTTTGTAGCAGTGACCAACTCCACAAACAGAGATGGAAATGGGTCATAGGTCAGCGGTTCAACGGGTGTACAATTTCTAGCGGTTCAACTGGTGTACAATTTGAAGCGTGTCAAACAGGTCGGGTCAAGGTGTTTTTGACCCAACTTCGAGCCGCTTTTATTTCCGTTTTATTTTAGAAAAGCAAAAAGAAAATTGTTTTTCGAGGGAAAATGCGCACTGTGGGATTTTGTGCTGGATTCTGGTGCCCGCGACTGAGAAATGATTTGTCATGCAATATGAAGGAAGAGTGTCCTCAGAAGGAAAAGTTTCCCTTCCTTATGAGGAGCAATCATGAAAACAAAATCCACATTTTGGAAACTTTCAACTCTTCATAAACTTGTGAAAATTGGTATTGCTGTGAAATATATTCTGAAGCTTGATATTTTATCAACAAAACAGTAAAAATTGAAATTAAATAACCAACAAGTTGCATAATCCAAACATTTTGACTGTAACGCCATCGAAATTAGGTGGAACAGACTGACCATTACTGCGGAGGGACTTTTTGACAGATGTGTGTGAAAACATGTGTAACACAGTTATGTCTTGCAAATGAAGGACGACAGTTTCAGTATTACTGTGAATAACTTGTACGTACTTATCATATATTTGTTTGATTACCATATAACCTAAGTTACCCACTGCGGAGAGACGTCTTGAACGCCCTACATATTTATTATAATTCAAAGCAGATTTGCCAGAGTCGGGTCCGGGTCCAAAATATTTGACTCGTTCCCAACTCCGTCCATAAAGCGGTACTTATCAAGGAAAGAATTATTTCGTTAACTGAGCTTCGCCGGATGTTGAAACTGAAAAGGTGTATGAATGCTCCGCTAAAGAAACGCGTATCACGAAAAGTGAATTCTCCACAACATTTACATCGAAGCGGTATTCCAGTTTGAATACTTATTATTAGGGCTAGAATTTTTATGACCTAAAAATTGCCCAATAAAATCGCATTTATCACCGAAAAAAAACTAAAAAATACATTATAAAAAATGACCTAACGAATGCACATTTATTTATTTTTTCTTTCCAAAACTAATTCATTTAATTTATTTACATTTGTAGTTTTCGCATCAAGATGCATAGCCTATATATTAACGTGACAATTAATGATTGCTGACAACTTGGAAGAAAAAAGAATATGAAAAATTGCACCTCTTCATTTTTTCATTAATCTTTTTTATTTTTTAATTAAAAAATGAAGAGGTGCAATAAAAAAATAATATGAAAAATTGCATATCTTCATTTTTTAAAATAATTTTTTAAATTATAAAATATGAAAAAAAATAATAATTATAAAATATGAAAAAAAATAATAATTATAAAATATGAAAATGTTAAAAATATGAAAAATGCACTTCTTAATTTTTTTAAATATGAAAAAATGCATTTCTTCATTTTTTTAATTAAAATTCTTAATTAAAAAATGAAGAGGTGCATCAAACAAATCAAAAAGAATCTGAAAAATATTTTTTAATTTGTTGAATGTTGCTGTGTTAAGTGAAATTCTGAATTTTACTAACCAACACGTGACTATAAAACATAAAAAAGAATAAACAAGAAATACATAATAAGTGTTTCATAGTTTCTGCGCCAAACTAAAAATTTATGCTGGAAAACATGTCCTATAAGACAAAAAAAAAAAAAACCGTTAAAAATACAATTTAACATTTTGCAGTTCCTGTGTCAAACTGTAAGTTTTTACTTCATCAGTCTAGAACTGCATTCCACATCGAAAACTATGTGCATAATTTTAAAAGAAAATTTCTATTCTCTGCCAACAAAGCTAAAAACATTAAAACGCGCCTTTCCACTTCTACTGAAACCACAGGAGCATGGCTGAAATAAAGTGTCACTTCGATAAAAGTTCTCTGAAATTACACCAATGAAAATTCTTCCCCGGTAGCACATCAGCAATTAAACATAGCTTTGTATACCGCACATTTTTTTTAACTTTCGCAATTTTCTTTTGCACAGCCTCTCCCATTTTTTCAGTCACAATGTCTAAGTTATCCCGATTTACAACTTTCTTCATAAAATTTATTTGATGCACTAATAGCATTGCTGACTTATTTGATGCACTAATAGCACTGCTGACTTCCCGAAGGAATAAATGGCACAAGGTAATCAAATTAATAATTATCAGTTAAATATCTCTAAAGTTCCTAGAGGAAGATCTCTAAAGTTTCGTCTAGAAATTTGTCTTGACGGTGTTTTTTCATTTAATGCACCAATAGCACTGCAGACTTTATTTTATGCACTGATAGCACTGCTGACTTCCCCAAGGAAGTAATGGCACCAGGCAGAAATCCAAAATTCAACTTTATGTAGGAAAATTTACCTGCAATTTCAGGAACAGAAAACAGTCACTGCGCAACTTTAATTGAGGACGCTTCATTGCTGTCAACCCAGTCGATCTTCTTTATCCAAGAGAAACTCAATAAAAAATGGTCTTTTTATTGAAAATACTAAAATATATAAAATAATAATTCAAAAATGTCAAAAAATGCGTCAAAATGACCGAAAACCTGAGAAAATATCATATCCCGCAAAAACCATGACAAAATGCAAAAAAAAAAAAAAAATGCCTTAACAAAGTTATAAATAAGTCTATTTTTGTATGAAACACATTTGTATACACTTAAACAACATTTTGCTATTGCCAGAAAAATATGCAAAATTATAAAAATCCTAGCCCTACTTTCTATCATTGGGATTAGATAAAATGTGCATAAAACAGATCAAAAGATTGACAGAACGTTAATATTTTTCATAGTAAAACTTCCTTGAAAATAAATGCGTTTGTCTCTTCAAATTAAAACGAAGTTTTCTGCTCAGTAAAAGGACGTAAAACGCCTTCAGAATTCAGAGCTTCAACAATCAATGAAGAATCATTAAGAGCAAAATTAATTCTTTTTCCAGAAATAATAAAATCTAAGACTACCATTAAGATCGTTAATGATTTCTCATGATGAGCTCTCTAAGGATAAGTGTTCCCCAAAGTAATCCATTAGTAGCTATAAAGTAAGAATAAGGTAAGAAAGTGACGTATTTTTACATACCGTTATGATGTTGATTGCTAAACTCATTGTTATAAGAACTAATAGGATTTACCGATTTATTTTATGACAGATTATGATGTTTACTGGAAGTTTCTGTTCGCCTCTTCTAAACTTTAGGAAACTGCCTGCTTTTTTCTTGCATGATGATAACAGGAATACATTAAAATAACAATAAGACGCCTTTGCGGAAATTACTGCCGTGCATTTTGCGAAGTTCTGCCAGAGATTAAATTCTTATCTCTCAATAAATGCCTGGTAGAATATGAAAAATAAGTTTACTGTTTTAATAACACTTTCTATTTGACAAAACTGCAGATTAGTTTTTCATTAGGCCGGTAAGTTCTTTAGTCTGTAGGTGACTCCTGTGTGAATTATTTACTAGTTGAAAATATTTTGTTGGATTTAATTATGATGGATGCTCTGGAAAGTTTAATAATTAAGTTTTGTTTATTTATTTTAATTTCTAGTTAATCCCGGAAATCTCGAACTCGTTGAAAATGTAAGCAACACATGATGCATTTCCTGCATTTAATTGCATCGTTCTATGTCATTGGGTCTCTTGATCAGCTCTGATGATGAAAATGATAATATGAAGCTTAACAATACTTAATGCAACAGATTCTTCACACGGAGTTAAAAGATCAGTATCACGGAAGAAATACGTTGATGTGCTTACTTAAGTTTAACGACAAAGCAGTGGATTATTTTATATAAAATAACTTCAAAACTCTTTCTTCTATATATTTTTAGCATATATATATGTATATATGGAATAGTGAAAAACTAACAAGGAGACAAAGGAATGTCGAATATAATTATTCAAAGTACGAACATTTATATGAATGGTGAATTGAAGAACGTAGAAAACAAATTAGAAAACCAGGCTGCCTGCATCAGGCAACCTGGGGTAGTGGCTTTTCTGGTATCAGTAAACGACTAGGGAAAAACCAACAGTCGACTAACCATGCTCCCGAAGCTACTGAATTAAAAAAAATGGAATAAGAAACCTTCTCAAAATTACAAAACTGTAATAAAGTTAGGGAACTATAACTTACCCAAAGACGGCGTAACTCCTACAGCCGGACTGAGTAAGTTATGACGCATAAGAGCGATGGATCCATTCATCGCCTTTATGCGTCATAACTTACGTAAAAATGCATCAATTGCGACAAAACGTTATCATGTTGTGCCAGAGGTATACTGAGCCAATTCTGTTTAATATCATTGAAAGGGGATCAAAGGTCAGGGCACAGGAGCAAGATTTATTCCACAGCCATTATCTTCATAACTTGACTAAAAATGCTTTTATTGCGACAAAACTTTAGTATGTTGTTCCGGAGGTATACTGAACGAATCAATAGTCAGGGTAGGAAGGAGGATTTGTGTAAGCGCGATTTCTGTTATGGTGAAGAGCGTATCATAATCAATGGATTGCGTGATTTTACTAGCTTGTTAAAGCTATGAGGTAGCTGTACAAGTCACTCACGTGATGAGCCTGCGTAGGCACTAATTCCCACCAGTTTCCTTAGCACGGTGTTTCTGCCGTTTCCAACCCTACATGAATAGCTCAATCTCTTCTGTTTTATTTCTATGCTTGTTTCTTTTCTTGATCTCTATTTTAAACTCAACGTCAATATGGAAATGTCCAGATACGGCATGATTCCCCACAGCGTTTTTTTTTCTTTAATTTACAAAAAAAATGTCAAAAATAACAAATAAAGTTATCTACTGTCAAGAAATCTGGAAACCCGAGTTAATATGTTTTTCTGGTATATGGACGAATTAAGATTGAAAACGCCATCTTAGAAAATACCTCGGAGGGGTAGCCTTTGGCACACTAAATTTATTAAAACATATCTCCGAGAAATGTCATCAGATAAAGTGAATCCATAAAACAATCAGTGAAAATTGGAGCCAGAAACAAGTCTCCTACCCCCTTCGGCTGCAGACTCTGTCGTTTTCTTGACACAAGAGTCAATGGAGACTAGAGAACAATCCGCATCAACAAAAACGCATTCCATTGTACCCATGATAAATAAATGATGGGAGAAAGCTTCAACAATAAAATTTAAAAATAATAATAAAAACATGTAAAAAATAGCACTCACACAGAAGCGTATCAAAACATAATAAGACTAGTAAGAATATTTTTCTCGGAAGCCCACACAAATTCGCCTTATTACGTTCTTTGAGTTACCCCAATCAGAGATTTGGTGGTGCTTCCCTCTCGGGACGTCTATAACAACTCCTCCACTCCGACTTTTCATAAAGAGCTACAGCTTGTTAAGCACTATTGTGCTTATCATTCTATCTCGCTCCAGGCCCAAAAGATTCTGTGTCTCTTTTCACCGAGACCCAGATCGTTGCTCCTAGCAATCTCACCCGTCCCCATAGGAAATTACAGCTAACCGTTAGCGTGACGTCACATACAGGCAAAAGCGAACTACATTATACATTTGATAAAACAGCAAGCTTGTATAATTTGTAAAGCTTTTTAAATCCCTCGTTATAACTGTCTACACGCCTCGAAGCTTTTGTTCTATTGGTTTCAGTAGTTTCAGAGAAGCTTCTTGCCTGGGTGTGACGTCATCTGCAGCACGAGTGTGGATTATGGTGACCAGTACTGTGTATATAGGAGTAGTGTCTTCATCATGGAGATTGGAACAAGGTGGTTAGAATAAGATATCTGGAGATGACATTGTTAATGGAGCACTACCACTTTGCGTGAAGCCTATAACCACGAGCGACAGCCGTCAAAGTGTGGAAAAGCTGATGATTTCCAATGCTATTGCAATGCATTGCGTGTTGGCCGAATCGCCTTCTTTCGTCGCAAGTGTTTCGAATTTCGCATCATAATTTGCTTCCGATGTGTGAGAAAATGGTAAATTTATAAAATTCTTAATTATTTTGAAGCCCCTTCCCATTTTTATTTTAAATTAAAATACACGAACATTAGTGCGAATTCAAAACAAAATACAGCGTTAAAGTTGAAAACTTTATGAAGCATTATTCATTCCGGTTTGATATTAACACGATTTCTGCATCCAAAAGCCACGCAATTCCAAAATACACGTTGAAATTGCATGGGTATCATGTAAAGAACGTCAAATTCCCACACCTGGCGGCTTCACGGATAAGAGACTCAGGGCATTTCCAGAAGTATTATTATAACCTCCTTAGGTTGAAATAAGGGATGACCTACCTCCATGGTATCCACCTAATATAAACTCGATGAGTTGCTTACTACTTGGACAATTACGGCAAACGGTCTTCACTCACATGTTGTGATTGTTTCTTAAAATTTGCGTTTACTGACTATTTTTGAAAAACTTCCCAGTTTTACCTCTAAGATTCCCTTTCTGCAGATTTTGGTGTTAAAAATATCCTGAAATAGGTAAAACTTCCTGCATGGAACATCACTGAACACTGTTGGGCAGCCCTGCTGTCCCCCTATTTATCGCCTGCGTTCGGTTTGGGTCTGTATCACTCTGCATGGGGGATGCCCATGTCAACTGCCCATTACTCATATCTCTAATCTTTTGTCTACTAAGAGTACCATCTAACGGTAAGGATGATCATATCATGTGTTTGATGTATTTAACCAATGGCGTTTTCCCTGACATTAGGTATCACGCCACTTATGTCGACCCAACATATACATATATAAAATACATGAATAACGCAGACAACACAGGCACAATAGAACTCAATTAAATATGTGACAACCATAAATAATACAAGGTCATCCACAGGGTACGAATCTTCAGGGGAGGATGTACCCGACGGCTGAGCTTCTGACCGATTTCATGCGGTCGTCCTGATTTAACAAACCCGACCGAATAAAAATAAAAATAAACTGGACATCCCATCCTCCCTATTTGTTAGGAAATATATTTTAAAATCAACTTAAGTAACAAATTGAAACATTCAAAATGGACCTACCTTAACCCTGACTGGTGCCCACGACCGGTAAACACAATTTACCGTGGCCATCCACTTATAGAGTTCATCCTAAGGTTAATGCGTAGGTAAAGGGTACGCTCAGAATTATATAGAATAGCGTACTTGTCCTTCCCCACTGTAAGATATACCATCTATGCTAGGAAAGAATGGATAAATGCTCCGGGGCAACTCTGAAGAAAATACACTTTTTTTATGTAGCCCTGAAAGTTAGTAAGGATGGGCTTCTGGTTTATTGATATTACAAAATCTTAATCGTAATGAAGTAAGTAGTTCATGTGTTTCTAATAGCTTACTGAAATGATAGTTACAGAAGGCCTCTGGATATTCATTATTTAAACATCTCCAATATAATCTTCTTAGTTGCTTAATGATATTATGTTTTTTATTACATATTCGCGTAATTCGCAAGATTTGTGAAATAATTAAATTACGGAAAATACTTCTTGAGGGGTTAGATCGTAGATGTCCAAAGATCTACACTGCTTTGCCTACGAAATTTTAGAGAAATATAGTCATCCTGTTGAGGATTTCTTTCAATGGATAAATGCACTACTAAAAAAGATGTACTACTTTTATGATAAACATTTTCACTGTTATGAATATATAAGAAACTGGAAGAAAATCAAAATTTTAATTAAAGAATTACAGTACAATTTTGTGGTGACCTCTATTGATAATTGTGCTTGACTTTGACTTTGCATTTATCTGTAAGAAATTTTATTATTCCATTATGTTAAAAGATATCTTTAATGAAACTGTTTACAACAGGATTACTAATCAGGAAATACTAACTATTAAGAACAAAATAATTGCCTTTCATAACTTATTGAAAATTCGGGATTACCAGCTTGATTTTCCCTATATTTTTGCCGTTCCCCAGTATCACAAAATACCTATGAAATTCCGATTTATCTCTTGTGGAAGCTTTAGTTTTAATAAAAAAGCTGGAAATTATTTCAAGATAAGCTACAAATCATCTTCAACAATATAAAAGGTCCAACATGGATAATAATTGATAATAGAACAATTCTGAACTTTATTAAAGTCAATGACACTTTGAAAAATGTTGAAACTTTTGTTTTCAGTAATTTATTTACTACAATTGATTTGGATGATCTCCGTACTGTTCTCGACCATTGTTATATGCGTTTTGACGAATCTATTAATTATGATAAAAATTATTGGGATGTTCTTTGTAGACTGTGTATATTTAACAACTATATATATATGATCAGAAGAATATTCTAGTACCAATTATGCGTGTCCCTATGTGCACTAATTTAACACGTTTATTGGCCAAATTGTACCTACATGCTTATGAAGACAAATACCATCATTTAGAAGTCAGATGTTTTCTCTATGTTGGCGATTTGATCTATTTTAAAACCAATATTGCAGACTTTAGACCTGAAAATATCAATCCCAGGAGTCTAAGTTTACTTAAGACAAATACGCAGATATAAACAAGATTAGTTTTTTGATTTGCGGATACAGTTCAAGGGAGGTAAACCAGAACTAGATATTTATGATAAAAATGAGGTGTTTAATTTTAAAGCAAACATATAGTCATTGGACCTCCAACCTCTCAAGAAGTATTTTCCGTAATTTGATTATTTCACAAACCTTGCGAATTGCGCGAATATGTAATAAAAAGCATTACATTATTAAGCAACTAAGAAGATTATATTGGAGATGCTTAAATAATGAATATCCTGAAGCCGTCTGTACCTATCATTTTAGTAAACTACTAGAAACACATGAACTACTTACTTCATTACGATTAAGATTGTGTAAGATCAATAAAAAAGAAGCCCATCCTTACTAACTTTCAGGGCTACATAAAAAACTGCATTTTCTTCCGAGTTGCCCCGGAGCATTTATCCAATCTTTCCTAGCATACATGTCATATTTTATAGTGGGGAAGGACAACTACACTATTCTATATAATTCTGAACATACCCTTTACCTACGCATTAACCTAATGATGAATTCTATAGGTGGATGGCCACGGTAAATTGTGTTTAACTGTCGTAGGCACCAGTCAGGGTTAAGAAAGATCTATTTTGAATGTTTAAATTTGTTATTTAAGTTGATTTTAAAGAATATTTCATGACAGGTAGGGAGGATGGGTTGTCCAGTTTATTTTTATTTTTATTCGGTCGGGGTTGCTAAATAAGGACGTCCGCATTAAACCTATCAGAAGCTCAGCCGTCGGGTGCGTCCCCTCCTGAAGATTGGCACCCAGTGGCTGACCTTGTATTATTTATGGTTGTCACATATTTAATTGAGTTCTATTGTGCTTGTAGTGTCTGCGTTATTTATGTATTTTATTTCAGGTGACATTGACACCTGCAGCAGAGTGCGAGGTCATGGCATTCTATTTTTGCAATTTTATGTTTACTTTGTTTTTGTATATATATATATATATATAGAGAGAGAGAGAGGCTGCCATCTGATGCTGACCTTGGCTACGTATAACGGACGCTCCCTATCTTCTGATTCAAGGCTTCTTGAATTGGAAGAGGAACTACAAAGGATCAAGTGGGACATCGTCGGGCTAAGTGAGGTAAGGAGAAAAGGAGAAGATCTCATTGAACTGAAAAGTGGACATCTCTTCTACTATCGTGGGACAGATACTGGCAGAACTAGTGGTGTTGGATTTATAATAAACAAGAAACTGAAGGATAAAGTTGTAGAAGTTGAAAGTTCCTCTGACAGAGCTGCACGACTCGTTATCCAACTCTCGAGAAGATACCAGGCTCAGATGGTTCAAACTTATGCACCCACCACAAGTCATGCTGAAGAAGAAATTGAAGAATTTTATGAGGAAATTCGTGATCTAAATAATAGAGGTAAACAGCACTTGAACATAATTATGGGAGATTTCAATGCAAACAGAGGGCAACGGCAACAGAATGAAACTTCAGTAGGTAAATTCGGTCACGGCAACAGAAACCAGCGTGGAAATACTCTCGTAGAGTTTGCAGAGGCAGAAGGGTCTTTCATCTTGAACTCCTTTTTCAAGAAAAAGCCACACAGGAAATGGACATGGAGACATCCAAATGGGACAAGTGAAATTGATTTTATTATGTGTAACAAAAAATCCGTCATAGAAGACTGCAGTGTGCTAAACAAGTTCAACACAGGCAGTTACCATAGATTGGTGAGATGTAAGATTCACCTCAACACTAAACTCGAACGTGGCAAGCTCATAAGACAAACAAAATCTATTGACATAACCAACCTTAAAAAACACCATAATACCTTCAAATTGGAACTGAAGAACAGATTCTCTGCTTTAGAAGGCCTAACATTGGAAGAAGTGGATATTTCTGAAGTTAACAGAAAAGTAACCAAAGCTCTTATGGAAACAGCAACAAAATTAGCTGGGTCTAAGAACAAATTGTATATGAACAAATTATCAGGAAAAACCAAAATGTTGATGCAAAAAAGAAGAGAGATGAGGACAACTAAAGAAGATGTGACTTCCAAAGTGGAATATATAGAGCTATGCAAGACAGTACGAAAAAGTATCATTGAAGACGTAAGGAAATTCAACTGTGAACTAGTAAGGAAAGCAATTAAAAACAACCAAGATAGCAGAGGGACATCTCAGTAAGGGAAAAAAACAGATTATGGCACTGAGAAAAGAAGATGGTTCTGTAACAAGAAATAGAGGCGAAATTTTGACAAGAGTGAAAGATTTCTACTCCAAATTATATCAAAAGGGATGATACATGTACTCCAGACATCATGAAAGGTACCACAGTTCTTTCAGTCCTCCCAGCAGAAGTTGCTCATGCAATCAAGAACATAAAGCGGGGGAAAGCTCCAGGAGAAGATGGAATTACTGTAGACATCATACAAGAAGCAAGTGGAGAAATCGCAACAGTACTCGCCCAAATTTTCACTCGATGTCTTAATGAAGGGAAAATTCCTGAGGGTTGGAACAACGCTACAATGATCTTGCTACATAAGAAAGGTGACATTGAGGATCTCAGGAACTACAGACCTATCAGACTCCTATCAGTGGTTTATAAAATCTTCACTAAAGTTCTTTCACACCGCTTGAAGGTGACACTGGACATGGCTCAACCGAGAGAACAAACTGGATTCAGGAGTGGCTACAGCACAATAGATCATATCCACGTACTGAGAGAACTAATTGAAAGAGCGAGGGAATATGAACTGCCATTGTGCATGGCTTTTATCGATTATGAAAAAGCCTTTGATTCGGTGAAACCATCAGCAGTTGCAATGGCTCTGAAATCCTGCGGTATTGAAGATGCATACATTAATATTATTAATAATATCTATGAAAATGCCAGTGCAAAGATTCGGCTGTTTGAAAATACAACACACATAAAAATTGGAAAAGGAGTGAGACAAGGTGACACCATATCTCCGAAGCTCTTTAATGCCACATTGGAAAATGTCTTTCAATCACTGAACTGGGAAAACAAAGGGATAAAGATTAATGGAGATTATCTAACCCACCTTCGTTTTGCTGATGACATAGTCATTTTTGCAACTACCACATCAGAGCTACAGAGTATGATTTAGGAACTTGCTGACAAGAGTAAAGAAGTGGGATTAAAAATGAACTTTTAGAAGACAAAAGTGATGTTCAATGCTTTTACAAGAAATGAAGATTTATCAATTGATGGAGAAAAGCTGGAGATAACAGACACGTACGTTTATCTTGGACAGCAGATATCAAGTGAGGGTCACATTGGTGAAGAAATTAATCGGCGTTCAAAACTTGCCTGGAGAGCTTTTGGAAGAAACAGCATAATTTTCAAGAGCAATATGCCATTATGTCTTAAAAGAAAAGTGTTTGATCAATGCATCCTTCCAGTGCTCACGTATGGTGCAGAGACGTGGACCTTAGCTAAAAGAGACATACAAAGGCTGCAGACAACTCAAAGCAGCATGGAGAGGTGCATGCTTGGTGTAACCAGGAGAGATAAGAAGAGGAACACGTGGATCCGAAAAATGACAACAGTGGAAGACATCATGATCAGAGTTAAATCCCTGAAATGGCAAAGGGCTGGACATACTGCTAGAAGGACAGACCATCGATGGACAGCCGAAATTTTAGATTGGATTCCAAGGGACAGGAAAAGACCCAGAAGAAGACCACATGGGAGATGGGTGGATGAAATTCGAAAGTATGCGGGAGTGACATGGAGGAGACTGGCACAAGACAGACCGTTGTGGAGGAAACTTGGGGAGACCTTCGTCCAGCAGTGGATTGATAATTGTTGACAATGATGATGATGATGATGATACACAGGCGGAAAGTAAAAAAAGAACACCAAGAAGGAATTGGCGGACGATCATGAAATTCAAATATATTAATGGGTACTAGTTTACGTAGGTGTGATGTTAATTTCGGGACCAACCGGTGAGCGCTTACGCCATAGCACGGCATAATATGCAAATTATCGTCGGTGGTATTTAAGGAGTACGGCGAAGGGAATGTAATGACTCGTGGGCGTACGGACACGTGCGAAGACCCTGAAGAAGCTGTAATGCCTGGACATGGAAGACGTGTACGATTTCAGCAGTTATCGGACTTTGAGCGAGGTCATCTAGTCGGACTCCACGAGGCCGGGTGGTCGTATAGTCGTATTGCGGAGCGAATTGGACGGGAAGTATCGTTGGTGGTACGATGGTGGCGTAGATGTTCCGTGGAACATTCCCACACGAGAAGACGTGGAACCGGGAGTCACAGACAGACTGATGAACGGACCGATCGACGCATAAGAAGAGCGGCGTTGTCAAGCAGAACAACCTCTGCGACGTAAATCCGAACTGCCGTTACACCTGAGGTGACTGTGTGAACAATCCGTAACCGTCCACTGGATGCAGGACTACGTGCACGTGTTCCTCTGGCATGTGTACCTATGACTCCAGCCCACCGTCAGGAACGGCTGCAGTGGTGTCGCGAACGTCTGCACTGGAGAACGCAATGGCGATCATTCGTGCTCAGCGATGAAAGCAAATTCTGCTTGGGAGCCTTCGATGGCCGTATGCGTGTTCGCAGATGCACAGGGGAGCGTCTCCACCCTCTTGCATCCGCCAGCGACACACAGGGCCTACACCTGGTCTCCTGGTGTGGGGAGCGATCAGCTATCACTCCCATACACAACTAGTGTTTGTACCGGGTACGTTAAACAGCACCTCCTACATCAACAACATCATTCAGCCCGTTGTTGTGCCATTTGTAAGGTCGGTCCATCGTGGTGTTTTCCAGCAAGATAACGCCCGCCCACACACGGCACGTTCAACATAACATGTACTTCAGGGTGTGAGACAACTTTCATGGCCTGCACGTTCACCGGATTTGTTCCCCATTGAGCACGTGTGGGGTTTTATGGGAAAACGACTTATCCGGTCTCCACGGCCAGCCACGACCATCACCGATTTACGCGTCCAGGTTGAGTATGCTTGGAACTTCATACCCCAAACTTATATCCAACATCTGTACGACAGACTCCATGCCAGAATTGCACAGTGTGACGCAGTTCATGGCGGTTCAACCTCGTAATAACCATGTTACATGGAAATGTTATTTTTCAGTTTACCAGCAATTATAGCTGTAATTTGCCATAATGTTTTGATCACGTTATCCTCTGTATTCCGTTATTATGCTGTATAAGTTTCGTTGGTATCACACGTCTCCTTCTTGGTGTTCTTTTTTCACTCTCTGCCAGTGTATATACATGTATATTTGATTGAAGGTTTAGCGACCACTGCGAGCAACTCAATGGGCTATAAACGGTCTCCCGCCCCTAATTTTGGGTCCCTGGTTGCAGGGAAGAGAGAGAACCAGTGCCGTAAGACAAACACAACATCCATGCTTCACCGGGATTCGAACCCCGCTTTTCACGGACGAATGGTCATAAGCCAGATCTTAGTTGAAAAATCAGGGCAAATATAACAAGAGTAAAAAATATAAAATGCAGCTGGTAAAAGTACATGGAAGTATACAGGGCAAGCAACATCAGCATGTAACAAATAAACAAGAGCATACACTCAGGGCAAAATATAAAAAAGTAAACATATAGCGAAATGATTAAAGGTGAAAGAAAATACACTGGGCAACTATAGGATGCATGCAAGTCAGGGCAAATACAATAGGAAAAGAGACATATAAAGCAGTGGGCAAAATTCCATGGAAAAATACGGGGCAAGTAACGTGAGCATGTAACAAAAACATGAGGATGCAGATCAGAGCAAATACAATAAATGGAAACAAACAAAGACGTGAGCAGAAATGCAAGAAAAATACGCAGGGCAAACGTCGGGAGGTACATATATTCACATGAAGCATAAGGTGAGGATAGCCTGGATAAACAGATAGAGGTGAGCATAAAACAAGAAAATTGTCTTGAAGTAAGCGTGAAGAGCACTATGAATGGTATACGTAAAGTTCAGGTGTGTGTAAGCTGGGTCATACTAAACAGGTAAAAGAATAAAGCTAGAAAGTTCAGTCGTGAGCACAGTCATACTAATAGTAAAGGCCGGACCAATGGAGTCCTTCCTAGATAGTGAAGGCATCCATGTAGTCGCCGTAATTAGCAAACGGCTAGGGAAGTGGTTGCGGAGGAAATGGAGAAAGTGTCACAATACTTAGGGTGGCGAAACTTCGATAAGCATTAGAGATAGGGGCCACGGAAGAAACTTGATTTTTCACACGACGTTTTCGCGTGCGCTGAGGAGGGCGACGTTGGCGTTTTTGGGAATAGCACCACACAAGGGGTGAGAGAGAGAAGGCGGAACCGTGGATGATGGATCGGAAGCAGGCATAGATAAATGAGTAACAGGAGACGCTGGCGATGGGTCAGCAGAAGGAGCAGACTGCAGAGCCACAGAAGACGCAGACGAAGTCGAAAAAGCAGCGGATAAAGGTGCGTTGGAAGATGGCGATGACGGAGGTGACAAAGGAAATTCATCAGCCGATAAGTCGAAGAATTCACGGGCATCAAACCAATCTTCACAAGCAACATCAAATGCGTAAAGGAAGAAGAGTATTTACGACGGGGTTTAGAAAGCCGAACGAGGTCAATATACTGAAGAACTGTTTCAACCCCAGTGTAGTTGATGGCACGAGTACGTACGATGGAGAGAAGGCGGCGCGCAGAAGCTGAGAGATGAGCAAAAAGATGAGGACGGGTAACAGGAGGAGAGACCAACACGTGTGTCACTGGCTAAAGAGAGTCTTGAGGTACAGTACTAGGAGGTAGCACTGAAGCGCCAGAGGAGAGACCATTAGAGACACGTGTAAGAACCCGAACGGGGCCGGCGTTGATGGAAACCGGACTTGGCGGAGGTGAGACCACAGGTGTGTTTTCACCGGAGTGGGACGTGTCAAGAACCGATTGCGGTAGAAGCGCTTGAGAGTCCCCAATGGACTCAGAAATGATTGTGGTAGCTGATGAAGAAGCATGCTGACTAAAAGAGTCCTGTATCGGAACAATTGAAGGAACAGTCAGAGGCAGAAAGCTGTAAAACTGTGGGAAAACACACGACTCTTTGGATATCGCACCGATGAAGGAGGAAGCATCCATGGGGAAGGTATCCACAGATTGGGTGGTTGAAGACGAGCTGATGAGCAAGGTCTGAGAGATGGAAGACGCTGATAAAGATTATGATGAGTAAGGACGGATCGATCTGTTTGTAAGTAGTGCGGGAGAAAAACCAGAAGGTGGAACGGGAGGCGGGAACAACCCACCTGGCACAGATGGTCAAAGAGAGTCTAGTGGATGAAACGTCAGTGGCGTGGACTGAAGAGACTGTACAGGTGATGAAGGAGAAGCAGAAGGGCCAGTAGATGCAGGCGGTAGAGAAGCATCTTTGGCCCGGCAAGAACCACAAAGATAAGTGGGCGATTTACAAATAAAGCAATAAAGAGCAGTATATACATGGACAGTACTAGTATGTCGACCACACTCTACTTAAAATGTTGTTAGACAAGAAATAATAGAGGTTTCATCTGGAAACACGACGAGTGCCTCTCGTCAAAAACTAAGATAAGGACGATCTCCTTGTTCATCTGATGCTGCGGGGAGCATGCGAATTGTGCCTATAATAAGGCCACACCGGGAGAGGAAGCTATGAAGTATATCATCGGAAATCTCCAGAGGAATAGGAGACATGGTGACAAGCACAGGGCAGTGTGCTAATGGAATGGCAAATAGTATTTCATCGCCGACTGAAACTGGGGAAGACATGACCCGCGCAACATGAGCGGGAGAAGAAAAATAAATGAGCACAGAGCGGGGTTTTCGCGCATTATATGTAATGGCATGCGGAGGAACAATCGTATGAAGAGCCGATGTGCACGCAATGATTTTAGTGTTAGGATGGGCAACGTATTTCACCCCTAAGGCTAAAGAGGCAACTAAAGATTTACCGCGTGGTGAAGACTCAGGAATGTGAACAGTGAGGACTGCAGAACATTTGGAGGCAGCGTCGGTGGTAGAAGATAATCAAAAAATGAAGCACAAGCCATGGACGGTGGGATAGAAGAACACAATTACGAGAACGGCAGACGATGAAGGTGAGGAAGACACAACGAAGCAGGTGGACAATGGCAGAGAGACGAGCAACGACGTCACAAGAGGAGCTGCTATAGTAGGGTGATGTAGAAATGAAGAGTAGATGACGTCACCCGAGGACCACTAGCAGAAGGTGACGTGATACGGAATACCGGAAAGTACTTAGTTAAGCACTGAAACAGGAGGGTAGAAGACGGCGTGTAGGAACGCTGACGAGGAAACAGCAGAAAGTCAAGGCAAGTCACGATGTTTACCGGAGGAAAACAACGAGGGTTCAGTAAAAGACGAGAAATACGTTGAATATTAACTATATTCGCACTTACTGGGCAAGACGAGTCACTGGAGCGAGGCAAACGAACTTCATGAGCTCGGGAAAAGCACTCACATGAGGTAAGACAATCCTATTTCGTTATTGTGCTGCAGAAAATTAGGAGCATGAGCTTGGGACGACTCAGCCGTCGCTAAGACCACTGCGCCACTGGGTCTGTCCCAATATTTACAAATTATTAGCACGTCTTTCATAAAAAAAAGATAGCGCTTATGTTATCGGTTTGTCCGTCCGTCTGCCTGTAGACAGCATATCTTTGCAAGTATTAGTCTTATTTAAAAATCCTTTTTGCATTGGGAAGTTTGAAATGTGCGAATGATGATCTTTTTATTTTGTTTTTTTCATGATGTATAATTTCGTTGCTAGAGGGCGTAAATGCAGGTGATGTCTAATTCAAAATACATTTTATTCCATATATTTGCTTCTAAGCATCCCATTGAAAAAAATATTATTATTTTTTTTAATTCAAGGTTTAACTACCACCGTGAGCAACTCAGTGGCCTATAAGCAGTCGCCCGTCCCTAATTTAGTGCAACTGGTTCCATGGAAGGGAGAGAGCCAGCACCGTAAGAAAAACACAACATCCATGCCTCACCGGGATCCGAACCCAGACCCATCTCGAACGAATGATCAGAAGCCATCGCTTAGACCGCTACGCCACCGGGGCGGCTGTTTTATCTTTGAATTCCATTTATGTTGAAGAGTATTTTAGGTGTAGTTACTTTTTCAAGTTACGCATATATTTTCCGCTAGGGGACGTAAAAGTAAATTACGTTTTCCCCGATATCTCTTCTTCTAAAACTGCGATTTGAAAATCTTTTTCTTCGGCGGATACAGCTCTTGATAGAACTATTTTGCATATAATATCTAATTTTCGGTAAAGAATACTATGGCCACCAGGGGGCGCAAGCTTTAAATTTTGTTTCTGATGTACACTGGCGTGCAAAAATTAAGGACGAGACAGTTTTTCGAATGTAACGTCGTGCAGAAGGGATCCACTTCGACTGAAATCATACCATAAGATCCCCAAGATGTACGAATATGGGACAAGTGAGCAAAACCGTCCAAACAAGGAATCCAAAGGATACAAAGGCACTTTATTGAAAAGGTAGCTTAGACCACAACTGGACAGAAGACAAAAACGTCCATGTGACAGGCGGCTGCCAAGAAAAGTCCAGTCTTTAGTAGAGGATATGATCACACCTGACTGCGTTGCAGGATTCACAACGTCTGTCCATACTGAGGACGAAATTGTCAAGGAGCTATTGAGGCATCGCGGCCAATTCCTCTTGGGGCGCCAGTCGCAGCTGCGGAATAGTTGCTGGCGGCTGGTGACGTACTGCCAAGCGTCTCCCGAGAAGGTCCCACACGTGTTCGATTGGATTTAGGTCCGACGAACCTTGCGGGTCAATCCATGCGTTGAATATCATCACTCTCCAACAGCTCTGCGACAGCCACTGTACGATGAGGTGTAGCGTTGTCGTCCGTAAAGAGGAACTCAGGACCCACAGCACCTCTAAACAGACGCACGTGAGGCAGGAGAACTTCGGTACAATAGCGGACACCAGTGACTGAACCTCCTTGGAAGATGTGGAGGTCAGTACGGCTACCAAGCATGATACCGCCCGAAACGAGAACTCCGCCACCTCCAAACCGGTTCCTTTCGTTGATGTTGGAGGTGTGATTGCGTGTTCTCTGATCTCTCCAGATGCGTATACGTCCAGAATCGCTCGTCAGACTAAATCGCCTCTCATCCGTAAAGAGAACTGGACCCCATTGCTGATGTGTCGAGTTCTTGTGCTACTGGCACCACAGAAACCGCCGTCTCCGATGAGCAGGCGTTAATGGCACACACCGTACTGGTCGTCGTGTAAATAGACCACTTTTGTGCAGCCTCCTGGAAACGGTAAAACGCGATAACGGACGTCCAGTTTTCTGTTGCATGTGCCTTGCGATTTCTCCTGATGTCTGCCGTCTGTCTCTTCTCGCCTGTAGGACAACATACCGGTCGTCCGCCGCCATGGTTGCTCGTGGACGTCCACCGCTGAACTCTCGGACATCTGTTCCTGTCGTTTGAAATTCTCTCCAAGCTCGTGAAATGATACTGCGAGCGATCCCGAACTCCTCGGCCACACTAGTCACACTTCGAACTTCTTCCAACTTCCCAATAACGCGACCTCGGGTAAAGTCAACCGGATGTCATCTACTGGATTGCCTGTTGGCCATATCACACGGTGGCAGCAACTCGACGTCGTTCAAACCGATGTACACCGCACAATAGCTTTCACCGAATTGCTGAGCGTACACCGCCCGTGTGCTTTATACCCTTCAGACACTCCCCCTACGACATGCTGAATATATGCGCATGGCCTACCGTACCGAACCCTAGTCTATCTCCTGAGTGGTCTTTTAGTCCGTTCTGCCTGCCCGTTCCGCTGTTATGCTTATTTCTCCTCTTCGTCCGTAATTTTTGCACACCAGTGTATTTGCGAAAAGATCTGAGCTTCCAAAATCTCGATTGAAAAAATTCGTTCGTGCACCGATACCACTCACGTCGATAAACCTTTTCGGAATGTGTTCTTATTAAAATAGTGCATGGTTACTCCGCCAGGGGACGTTGATGTATATCTTATTTTTGTCAATATCTCTGCTTCCAATTTTCCGATTTGAAAAATTCTTTCTTTATTTGATAGAGTTCCCGATCTGACATGTTTTCCATATAATTTCAAACTTTTCAGGTAAATCTTAGACTTTCCGCTTGGGTGCGCAAAGGTAATTTGCGTTTTACCAGCTATTTCTGCTTCTAAAGCTCCGATTTGAAAACTTCTTTCTGCACCGGACACAGCTCCTGATGGGAAATCATTTGCATATGATTTCAAATTTTTGGTAAAAAATGGTTTGGCCACTAGGGGGCGTAAGGCTTAATTTCCTCTTCTGATGTACTTGCAGCAAAATCTGAGCGTCTAACGTCTCGTTTGAAAAAAATTCGTTCGTGGAGCAACACTACTTACGTCGACAAACCTTATTGGAATATTTTCTTCTTAAAATAATGAATGGTTTCTACGCCAGGGTGCGTAGATGTATACCGTATTTTTGTAAATATCTCTACTACTAGGAGTCCGATTTGAAAATTTCTTTCTGTGTTGGATAGTGTTTCCGATGCGAAATGCTTTTCATACAAATTCAAGATTTTTAAGTAATCATAGACCGCTAGGGGGCGCAATGGTAAATTGCGTTTCCCCCGATATGTCTGCTTCTGAAATTCCAATTTGAAAAACTCTTCCTGTATCACATACAGCTCCTGATGGGAAATGTTTTTGATATAATTCCTAATATTTGGTAAATAATGGTTTAGTCACCAAGGGGCATAAGTGTTAATTTCTGCTTCTGGTGTATTTGCAGCAAAATCTGAGCTCCTGAAAACTCGACTAATTTTTTTCTTGGACCGATACCATTCACATGGAAAAAGCTTTCCAGAATACTTTCTTCTTAAAATAATGAATGATTTTCTCGCTATTGGGCGTAGCTTAATGTCGTATATTTGTCCTTATCTATGCTTCGAAGAGTCCGATTTAAAAAGTATTTCTTTGTTGGAGAGCGTTTCCGCCGCGAAATGTTTCTCATGTGAATTCAAATTTTTCTTAACTCATAAGTCTGCAACCAGAGGGCGTAAGCTCACGATTCCGCTTACAGCAATAACTGCGGGATCAAAAACCCATTTGAAAAACTTCTATCTCATTTATTTAAACTTCTTTCTTTATATACTATTGTTTTCCATACCAGCTCCATTGACTTTGAATAGCTTTGATAAATTTAATTTGTGTCAGAACGGATTAAAAAGACTTGCTCATTACACCCAAAACTTCGGTGTCATCTTTCTTGTTTTTTCTAATGTTATTACTTTACGTGTAGGAATACTACTCCAATTTCAATTTCTAATAAGATTGTCTGTGTAACCTTAGTGACAAGTTCCACGTGTGTGTGTGTGTGAGAGAGAGAGAGAGAGAGAGAGAGAGAGAGAGAGAGAGAGAGAGACAGAGAGAGATAGAGAGAGGGAGTACACACGTCATAAAAGGTATTTAAGTTCTGCCGAGGTATTAAAGCCAAAAATTAAAATATATTATTATTTTGAGCCCTAATTTGACTCATCTTGTTTTAGTCTAACAGCTTCCTCACGGAACACGTTGACTTCGATCCGGAATCCACAGAAAAATGGCCTTTGTTTCCCGCCAGACTTCCCTTCCTTTTTTTCTACAAGCAACTAACTAACGAGATGAGTATTGTTTCTTTTCTTTTCAACTTCAGCGCTGATAATTCAATATGATCAAGTGTGTGTGTCTGTGTATGTGCAGCGTGCTTTACATGGCTCATTATACTTATTTTGAGATATTTTATATCAAACGTTTCAGAATTAATTTGCTGCCATGCGGTATTTTTTTATTTGTGCATGTAGAACCTTTTTTCTTCTCATTTTGTTTTTAATCCCTGAGCCTCATTTTAACTGTTCTTGCTGAAATTTATTAACTTAGGAAGGCGTATTAATCGTATCAGCGACAAGAAAAAGAATGGCGCTTCCAGATATAGATATACATAACGTTTAAAAAAATAACGTATTGTAATTTTTATTTTTACTTCAATTAAGTTACTAATGATAGGCATTCATTTGTTCTTCCACTGTTTTTTGGGGGAAAAAACTGAAATAACTCTACCGTTAACAGACTTGATGAAGCAAAGAGAATGTGCCCTAAAAGACTGGCTGATGAAACACAGAATGCTTTACTATCTTTCTTCTTTTGCAAGATAACCTTTTTAGCACGTCTTTTGTAAAAAGACATTGTGCTTATGTTCTAACTATGTCTGTCCGTCTGTGAACAGCATATCTGTGCAACTATTAGTCCGATTTGAAAATTTTGAAACAACATCCCTCTTGCATTGGGAACCTTTTAAAGTGAAAATGATGATTCTTGATTTCCTGTCTTCCTACGATGAACAACTTTGCCACAATAGGGGTTAGATGTAGATGTTATCGACTTCAAAAGTCATTTTATTCAATATAATTGCTTCTGAACATCCGATTAGAAACTTTCTTCTGTTGGTACTATTCATAAAGAAGAATGTATTGCTTACAGTTCCTCTTTAATGTAATGCATAAATTTTCCGATATATTGCGATTTCCCCGACATCTCTGCTTTAAAAGTCCGATTTGAAAAATTCTTTTTGCATCGGATAGAGCTCCTATTGGGAAATGTACTGCATAACAGCATAACAGTTTAATTTTTTCTAAAGACCATTTTGGCCACTAGTGAAGTTTGAGGTTATAATTTTTTTCTGATATATTTGCAACGATATCTGTTCTGAAGGTTCGATTGAAAAATTGAAAAAATCTTTCGCGTTCAAAAACTGCTCACCATAACAATCTCTTTGACAATAACTTGAACTGAAAATAGTGTAGATTTATATCTTATTTTTGTTAATACCCCGGTTTCTAACAGTCCGATTGGAAATATTTTTTCTTTGTCGAAGAATGCCTCGGGCGCCCCATATTCTCTGAGTTATTTCTAAATTTTCTAAACGCACGTTTGTGCTACTAAGATTGCATGAATTCCCGTTTCCGTTTGCAACATGTTAGTATCAACATCTGCGCATTTAAATACCCGATTGGAAAATTATCTTTCGGTCAGACACTACTAACTGCCAAACTATTTTGTGTACATTTATTGTACAAAATAGTGCACGATTTTCCCGTTAGGGGACGCAAATATCTTTTCGGTTTTTGTTAATATCTCTACTTTTGCAAGTCGATTAAAAAATTCTTTGAGCGCCGTGTGTTTTTAACTTTGTGGAACTATTTGCGTCTGCTCGTGGGGCTTTGTAGTTCACAGTTCTGACACTAGGTGGTGCTAGTGTGTGTTTGTGTTTGGTGCTGTATTTCCGCTTCTAAAAATCCTTTCACATAATTTCTTTTTTTGTTTTACTGTATGTCGTTCTTTACAGTAAAGATGGGGAATATTATTTTATATGATGCTTATCTTCGCTTCTAAAAATCCTATTGATGTTTTCTTTTACTGCATGCCAGTTGTTAGAATAAATATTTGGGATATTATATCTTATATAATGTACAGTTTACTCAACAGGGGCAGGGATGTCAAAACCCTTTTCATGCTATATCTGTTTCCAACCGAAGTATATAAAAAAATCATTTTCCTAAATATATTGGGGAGGGGGGACCGGAAAGCAATGTCGTTTTTTGGGGGCTAGGTTTGGGGAGCAGTTCGCTGGTGTTTGTGTGCGTTCAACGTAAAGTAAATGTATGTACAAGTGAATGAACTATTCGCTTTTAACTCATGTAGGTGTTTTTGTCTTCCATATTTGCAGAACAAAATGAGTGACATAAAACCCGAGAGCCATGTTCGTCGTTGTATGCTGCATGAATTTCACAAGGGGAACAATGCAACCATATGCCACCAATAACATTTGCGCTGTTTATCTGAATGCGTGAGCGTCGGTTCACCTAATTCCGGTCGGGCAATTTTGACCTCTCTGATGCCTCTCGTGAAGGAAGAACAATGGAGCTGGACAATGACCTGCTGCGTCCAGCCGTTGGGGCAGATCCTTCTCAAGCCATTGACGAATTATTCAAACATCCTAATGTATCATGGTCTGCTGTTCAAGAGCACCTGCAGCAGATATGGAAGGTCAATAGACATGGAGTTTGGGTCTCACACCATCTTGCACCTGACAACAAAGCCCAGCGTTCCACCATCTGCAACTCTTTGCTCAGCCGACAGGAAAATGATCCATTTCTTCGTCAAACTGTCACTGAAGATGAAAAGCAGGTCCTTTGCGTGAACAACAAACGCAAACACCAGTGGCTTTCTTCAGGTCAGACACCAGTTCCTACGCCAAAACCAAGCCTACACCCCATAAAGATTTTGCTCTGTGTTTGGTGGACTACCGCTAGCACAGCTCACTTTGAGCTCTTGGAACCGGGTCAGACCGTAACGGCAGACAACTGAACCGTTTGAAGCAAGCGCTCTTATTGTAAAACATCCAGCACTGGTCAACTGAAAAAGGTGTCATCCTCCAGCACTGGTCAACAGAAAAGGTGTCATCCACCAGCACTGGTAAAAAGAAAAGGTGTCATCCTCCAGTACTGGTCAATAGAAAAGGTGTCATCCTCCAGTACTGGTCAACAGAAAAGGTGTCATCCTCCAGCACTGGTCAACAGAAATAGAGTCATCCTCCAGAACTGGTCAAAAGAAAAGGTGTCATCATCCAGCACTGGTCAACATAAAATGTTTCATCCTCCAGCACTGGTCAAAAGAAAATGTGTTATCCTCCAGCACTGGTCAAAAGAAAAGGTATCATCCTCCAGCACTGGTCAACAGAAAAAGTGTCATCCTCCAGTACTGGTCAAAAGAAAAGGTGTCATCCTCCAGCTCTGGTCAACAGAAAAGGTGTCATCCTCCAGCACTGGTCAAAAGAAAAGGTGTCATCCTCCAGCACTGGTCAAAGGAAAAGGTGTCATCCTTCAGCTCTGGTCAACAGAAAAGGTTTCATCCTCCAGTACTGGTCAAAAGAAAATGTGTTATCCTCCAGCACTGGTCAACAGAAAAGGTGTCATCCTCCAGCACTGGCCAAAAGAAAAGGTGTCATCCTCCAGCACTGGTGAAACGAAAAGGTGTCATCCTCCAGCACTGGTCAAAGGAAAAGGTGTCATCCTCCAGCACTGGTCAAAAGAAAAGGTTTCATCCTCCAGCACTGGTCAACAGAAAAGGTGTTATCCTCCAGCACTGGCCAAAAGAAAAGGTGTCATCCTCCAGCACTGGCCAAAAGAAAAGGTGTTATCCTCCAGCACTGGTCAATAGAAAAGGTGACATCCTCCAGCATGACAAGGTGAGACCTCACACTACGAGAAGGACCCAGCAGACGATCAGAGATTTTGGCTGGGAAGTTCTGCCCCATCTGCCTTATTCCCCTGACATTTCATGATCTGATTACCATTTGTTCAGATATTTGCAGTACTTTCCTAATGGGAAAAGATTCCAGAATACTTATGATGTCAAAAGGGGGTTCATAGGCCTCTTTACATCACAGCCAACGTCTTTTTATAAAGACGGCATTAAATGTTTGGTTTCACGATGGGTAAGTGTGATCGATAATGATGGTGGTTATAAATCTGATTGAGAAATAAATTGATATTACAAACATTGGTTCTCTTCTTTTCCATAAACGACATAACCCTCCGTTCCCCTCATAGGTTTTGCTGTGAAAAATATTTTTCCCCCACATTGTCTACTATTCCATTATTCGAAGGTCGTAAATTTAAATCATCATTTCCTCTATATCAGTTCGTCTGACTGTTTGATATAAAAATCGCTTGATCTCTGATATGTTCCTTTAGCTAAGAGAAATTTTGAGCACGATTTGTTAATTTTCGTAAAACTTCTCAACCGCTAGCGGAGGAAAGTAACTTTTCCTGTTTCTAAATGCTTTATTGTTTGTAGAAATGTGGTTGATTTTTTCTTGGGTTTTCTGTAATGGGTTCAATTGACTGTGAATAATCTTGAAACATCCAATTTGAGTCAGAAAGGATTCAAAATACGTGCTCAATATAACCGAAAATTCAGTATCACCTTTCTTGTTATTATACGCTACTGCTCAATTTCCGTTTAAACCACGTATTATCTACTGGAATTAGTGTCACTTTATTGGACAAAGTCGAGTGACACAAGACAATTTCAGGAATAGCGTGCTATTTGTTGCTACTAATTATGTGCTTAGGCAAAATGTAATTAAATAGAACTTTGGCGTATCAAAAGGAAAAGCATACCAAGAAATGATTTCAGAGTGGATGCATGTTCTGTAATTATCTGTTATGAAAAGAAAGGCCATTAGGTTCTATAACCCACCGAAGAAATATACTAAGTAATCAGAAGTATTCGAACAATACAATATTTTGGGACAAATGGCTTTATTATGGCAATTAGTAGTTAGTCGGTCCACCTTTTTTTTATAATAGCAGCAACACATCGAGCCTGTGACGCACATAAGATAAAGGCAGATAGCAATGAGGGCACATGTCCACGTAGCTCAGTTGGGAGACTAACTTACTCCGGAGTGAAGCAACCCGGTTTCGAATCCCGGCGTGGATAGAACTGTGTTTTCACTTTGGCGCCCGAACTTCAAGGATGACCTAGCCGTTACGTTTCTCGCAATGATGTGATGCTCTTTCCACACCGCGAGACAGGAAAAATGAGAATTAATTCTTCAGTGCCTCGAAAAATAAATGTGTGTGATGTTACGTTCCACACACCAAATTGTCTGGAATTCCTCAAGTGCACGTTCTTCATGGGATGGCTGCCTACAACGACACATGGTCCCGGCTGACCGGTGGGCCATGCCCCCGGCCCTCTTTCGTGGGAAGGGAGGTTTGTGATGTGCCTGCCACGCAAGACACACATGAGATAAAGGTAGATAGCAGTGAGAGCACATGTCGGTGTAGCTCAGTTTGGAGAGCGACTTACTCCAGAGTGAGGGGACCCGGCATCGATGACCGGCGTGGACAAAACTTTGTTTCGACAAGGCATACTACTAGGTATCAACCACTTTTCAACAGGTCTCGAAGGGAATGGCTAGCCATTCGTCCTGTAAAGCTGTTGCCAGAGTGCAGAGCGAAGACGGTCGTTGTTGTCCATTTCGTATTAGTAGCTCCAGTTCATCCCAGAGGTGTTCTATGGGATTAAGTTCAAAAGTATGACGAGGGAAGTTTAAGAATTCCTCCTCATTTACAAGAAACCAGTCCTGCACACATCGTGCAGTGTGGCAAGGTGCTCGATCCTTTCGGAAGAGACAACGATCATTTCCATAATACTGCCAAATTGTTGGTAGGACAAAGTTATCCAGAACGTCGAGGTACACTTCAGTGTTCATGGTTTGTGGAATAACAACCAACGGGCCGAGTCCCATCCACGAAAAAGGATTTCATACGATGACTAAGTCTCAGGCGAACTGAACAGTTGGAAGAAAACAGTCCGACGAATATCATTCGCCGAGCTGCCGTCAAATCGAAACACTACCACCAGATTGGAAGTGTAAAAAGTGTGACGCAAAAAAACAGCTCTCAGATTCCACAAACCACCTATCAACATCTCTTGAAGTCCATGCCACGAAGAAACGACTCAGTATTAAAGGCAAAAGGTGGCCCAACGAAGTACTGAGGGGGTGGTCATAATAAAGTGGCCACTCAGTGTATAACAGAGATCGCAACAGAACAAAATTTTACCTACGACGTGGAGTACTTACGTACTCACAAGTCCTCCAGTGACACTGTTCTATCAACACTTCACCTCATTGTAATGTCTGCTTGGTACCTGTGTGTGTCGTACCAAGTGGTTTAGAAGCTCTTGCGGAAAATTGCCCCAGACTTCCTTAATAGCCCTCATAAGTGCTGGAATGGTTTCTGGTGGATAATTGTAATGCTCAATACATCTTCCGAGCCTTCTGTACATGTTGAACTCACATTAGAAGAACGCGCTGGCAATTCCACCAGAAGGATATCCCCACTAGTCTTCATACACAACAGCTGTGTGGAAAAGAAAATCATTTTGTTCCATAAAATCTAAATTTGCGCTCATAGCATCACAAAACAGAAGTAACTGGCAAAGAATCACATCATCTCAGCATCGCTGCCCCATGATTAACCTTTGATCCCTCACCTGAGGTTTAGTACGTCCATTGGCCATAATAGCAGCATCCACCATGACTCCGTGACCGCCATGCCTATCCCGCTCAACGAAGTTCCTAGTATCATACGCAGTCCAACATTTCGTTCAGATAAATCGCCGTTTGGAATCCAACGAACTACTGAAATGACTTTCATCTGTGAACGTTATATTGGCCCATTGTTATGAAGACTAGCCTGGGTCAGACATACACTGAAGTGCCAGAAAAACTGGTACAGACAAGCTTATGCAAAATACGTACATAGCAACACCACCTATGTGCGTACGCGGTTGCGTCCGCCAATGCGTATGTAAAGCGGTAAACATCCTTGCCAGCTGTCAAAGCTGCTTTCAGCATGAGAATGACAAGTAATAACGATTTAGGCGATTTTCAACGCGGTGTCCTAGTTGGCGCTCGTGAGATGGGCCATAATATTTCATAGGTAGAAACGAAGTTCGGATTTTCACGGACAACCATTGCAAGGGTGTACCGTAACTACAAGAATTCCGGAAAAGCCTCCAACATACGATATAAGTGTATCTGTAAAAAGACATTGGATGAACGCAACCATCGTCGGCTGTCAAGAATCGTTTCACTCGATAGGTATGCAACACTCTCGCAGGTTTCATCGGAATTCAATACTGGAGCCTCAACAAGCATCAGCGTTTGGACTGTAAAACGTACCCTGCACGATATGGACTTTTGGAGCCGAAGTCCAACTCGAGTCCCTTTGATAGGTGCACGACACATAGCTATGCGCCTCGCTTGGGCACGACAACACCGCCACTGGACGCTTGGTGACTGGAAACAAGTAGCGTGGTCTGACGAGTCGCGTTTCCAACTGTATCGGGTAGATGGAAGGATTCGCGTGTGGCGCAAACCCCATGAAGCCATGGATCCCGCCTGTCAGCAGGGAGCTATACCGGCTGGTGGAGGGTCCGCAATGCTTTGGGGTGTGTTTAGCTGGACTTCAGTGGGACCCTTGGTACGTCTATAAACGTCTGTGACCCACCAACGCTATGTGCGCATCTTTCTGACGAGGTACACCCGTTCATGTCCTGCATTCATGTTGATGTGTTGGGCCTGTTCCAACAAGACAGTGCACTTCCACACAAGTGTCGGAACGCCACATTATGGTTAGAGGAGCATTCATCTTAGTTTGGGGTGTTTCCATTTCCACCCAAGTTCCCAGATCAGAACATGATAGAATACATTTGGGATACCATGCAACGCGCCATCGAACACAGGAAACCGAGACCTCGGAATACACCCGAATTGTGGAACGCTGTACAGGAAGTATGGCGTTTGTTCCCTACAGCATGTTTCCAGAAACTAGTGGAGTTCATGCTTCGTCGTATTTCTGCAGTCCTGCGCTCCCGTGGGGACCTTCCAAGTATTAGACTGGTGTACCAGTTTTTCTGGCACTTCAGTGTACATCACTGATGTCTGGCCGTATGATGCGCCCTGGATAATGACATAATGCTTACAGTTTTTCTGGGATGTAGTTATGCTGCATTTAGACGTATCGATATGATTTCCGCGAAATTCTCACGCCTGTACTTACTTCATATCGATTAGTCAAATGACCCGTGGTGCTTTTATGACACCATTTTGCCATTGTGGACATAAAACGACCATTTCGCTACCTCATACACCGGGAGCGAACTCGAGGAAAACATCTGGCAGCTGTTTTGTGTCTTCTGAACCTCATGTCCAACTATCGTGTGATATCGGTCACCGTCTGGACTTTTTCGAGATTTTTAATTATTCTGCTTTGGGTAAAAGCATCCGCATGATCTTTGCAAGATTTATTTGGTACCTCAGACACACAGTTACGTGCTTAGTCGCCGAAGCACATGAAAAACAAAAATAACTCATATATGACACGACTCGGAATATACTCTCGACAGCTCTCATCATAAAACGTCAGAAATCGTCCAAAAATACATCATCTAGCAATGCTACCCGATTATTAACCAATTTCCTCACAGGAAATTTTGAATACGGACTGCACGTCACGAAATATCTTCATACCTCACACCGTATTCCTGTTCATATATTAGTAATCTCTTGTAGCCCCATGATGCCATGTAATCATCGTATTTCATGTTCGTCATTAGGTTTTGGACGGCAGTTTACAGTGAATGCTTTAACCGCCCCGTTACTGTTACATTTCCACTATTCTACCTTGACTCAAACATAAAAAGTCACCATGATACACGAGCAACAGAACATTACAAAATGCTATTCATGAGGTTTCTTGAGATGTGCTAATGGGCACTAAAATTCCAGTACAATAATGCAGGCCTTGGAAATGGTTAAAGCTTAGTACAGAATATACGCGATGAAGATGACATACACGCGCAAGGCAGCAATTACTCCATTCCCTTGGTGTTTGCCGCGACCATTGCGGTTTATCTGCAGTCGCGTCCAGCTGCATGTCATGTAATTCTTCTTTCAGATGTCCTTGCTGGATCTTGATGCCATTCGAGATGCCTTCGCTGTGACCCAGAATATTTCAGATGGTCCACAACAAAGCTCGGCGTCCAAATCTTCCTCCATGCAGATGTCCACGACCACCCGGATCGCCCGCCTAGTGCGAGCAGAATTTTCTAGACCCACATATTTCTTGAATTTCCTCGGCCTCTGCTAAATTAGTAGTTAATTTCAGTTGCCACTAAAACCTCAGTTTCTACCAACAAAGTGTGAACCAGAAGTTCCTTTTGTCCTGAATGATATCGTTCAGGTTCATGACATCGCATTTCTTCGTGAAAAAATTGTGCTTGGAAACGCCTGAAAGTCAATTTATATTAAGTCTACAGATCGAAATTTTCATGTGGTGATCCAGCATTAATTCTTCTCTTGCTAACCTGTAAAGGATGTGACAGAAATTCGAAAAGTGGCAAACAGACAGTTTCAAGCGTTACGGTAATCTAAACAAAACACATTTTTAGCTTCCTCGTTGCAAAAGGATTAAACAGGGATATCATTGGTGGCAGGGATCTCTATGCCACCTGTGACAGTGCCACATAAAGCTTTTGTGGCATTGACGTTAGATGACTGTTGTTTATATCATGTGTATGAGAACGTTTGGTCTATTCGTATCGCAAAGTTGATGCCCAATGTATCATCCATAATGGATGACCCAAGATTTGTGTCCATCGAAGTTCGTTGAACAGATATAAGCTTTAAATTGTGCTCTGGATAACAAACTAGATTTTTAAAAAACAACGACGTTTAACTATAGAAATAAGCTTTCAAAGAAAGGAATTAAAGGGAACATAATAATTGGTTAAAGAGCTCTTTAACGCCACATTGCAAAATGTCTTTCAATCATTGAACTGGGAAAACATAGGGATAAAGATTAGTGGAGATTACGTAACTCACTTTCGTTTTGCTGATGATGTAGTCATCTTTGCAACTACCCCTTCAGAGCTGTAGAGTATGATCAAAGAACTTGCTGACAAGAGTAAAGAAGTGGGATTGAAAGTGAACTTTCAGAAGACAAAAGTGATGTACAATGCTTTTACAAGAAACGAAGATTTATCGATTGATGGATAAAAGCTTGAGACAACCGATTCCAACAATTATCTTGGGCACTATCAAGTGAAAATCGACGTATAAAACTTGGATGGAGAGCTTTTTGAAGAAACAGTGCAATTTTTAAGAACAGTATGCCATTATGTCTCACAAGAAAAGTGTTTAATTAATGCATCCTGCAAGTGCTTACGTATGGAGCAGAAACATGGACCTTAACTAAAGAAGACATACAAAGACTGCAGACAACTCAAAGAGCATGGGGAGATGCATGCTTGGTGTAACCAGGAAAAATAAGAAAATAAACTTGTGGATAAGGACAATGACAGGAGTGGACGACATCATGACCAGGGTGAAATCACTGAAATGGCAATGGGCTAGACATGTTGCAAGAAGAACGGATCACCGATGGACAACCGAAATTTTAGACTAGATTCCGAGGGACAGGAAAAGACCCAGAACAAGACCCCATGGGAGATGGATGAATGAAATTAGAAAGTATGCTGGAGGGACATGGAGGAGATAGGCCCAAGACAGACAATTCTGGAAGAAACTTGAGGAGACCTTCATCCAGCAGTGGATTGATAATGGTTAATGATGATAATGAATCATTGGTAAGAACTTTGTGTTCAGCATGGAGATTTCATTAAGGTGGACAAATGCTTCCAGAACTATCTACAACAAGTAATTGGACACCACTGCAATCGACGATATCTGCGGTCCTGCTACACGTCACGGCCGCCGCCGTTAAATATCGTGTGGGAAACAACAACGCAACCAGTCGCATGCAAGATGCCACGCAGTTCGAAGCTCTCTGATTTCGAGAAAGGGGTAATCGTCGGGTATCACAGAAATAGACGATCCATAAGTGACATATCCAGCGAGTTGAAGTACCCACAATCGACAGTGGCTTACGTGATTGGCAAGTGGAAGATGAGAGGTGACTGTCGGAATGTGCCCCGACCCGGCAGACCCACAAAACTGGGACTTAGAGACCGACGGGTGTTGGCCAGAGAAATTCGGAAGAAGCGCACCAAGTCGATGGGCCACATCCGCAAGGAGTTTCAACAGGCATCCGGGAATGTTCTTTCAATGAATACCATCCGTAAGCAAGCCCATCTGCTCGGTTATCACGGACGTGCTGTCGCCCTCAAGCCTTTGATCACCAAGTCCAATAGCGCTGCTCGGCTAACGTGGTGCCAAGAACGTCGACAGTGGACCGTTGAACAGTGGAAACAGGTTCTCTGGGGCGACGAATCAAGGTACACCCCTACCGTTTGGGTGGCAGGGTCTGGGTTTGGCGTCTGCGTGGAGGTCGCTACCTGCTGGAATGTATTGTGTCAACTATGAAGTTCGGCGTCGGTGGAATTGTGCTATGGGGGTGTTTCTCCTGGTATGGCACGAAACCATTGGTCGCAATTCCTGGTAGACTCTACGCCGAGACTTACTGCATCATTTTGGATGACCATGCGCTTTCTACGTTGTAGCAGTTTTACGGGGTGGACATGTTAATTTCAGGATGGCAATGCCACCTGTCATGTTGCGAGGTCCACCATGACTTGGTATGGTGACAATGGGGTCAATCGAATTATCTGGCCTGCGCAGAGCCCAGACCTTAACCCTATCGAGCACCTCTGGGACGAGTTGGAGCGTCGACTTAATGGGTGCCCCCACCGTCCGAAATCTGTGAAGGAACTGACCAGTCTTCTCCAAGCCGAGTGGAAGAAAATACCGCTAGCCGTCGTACAACGCCTGGTTGAGAGTGTGCCCCGGAGGGTCGGATCTGTAATCGCCGCTCGTGGAGGCTCCACCAACTATTGAAGGTGAATAAACTTCGTTTTCTTTAGCTATCACAGGTGTCCAATTACTTGTTGGTAGATAGTGTATATGCAATACCGATTATACTGGTCCCAAACCAAACTGGTTATTTACCTAAGTTTTTGCATTTGAAAGTGAATGATATGGACCTGGATGTCAAGTGCGCATGGTATAATCATCCACTATGTGTTTCTCAGATGCTTCAGGATCACATATAAGGAAATTAACAAACATTGGGAGAGAGTAGGAATGAACATTCTCTGAAATGAGCAAGATTAAGGCCTCGCTATTTGGATCAAAAAGGGAGATGGGCGAATATGGAAATTATTATAGAATGTTTGGTTCCAAGACGTGCACAAATCCTTTCATTAAAAGGCAAAAGCATTTTCTGCGAGAGTAATACTGCTATTTAACAATATGATTCCACACCCAAGTGATGTCTTCTCATGTCAGATGGGGTAAAAATGTTAAAAAGAACAACAGTAGTTATGGCAGTACTCTTACACATGGATTCAGCTGATATTTCCACAAGGAAGCGCAATTAAGTTTCAAATTTGATGCATAACATATTGACGAAGACCAAGATTTAAGATGCTTTTCAGAACAAAGTGGAGTTTCGAATGTTATTTATGACATATCTTGAGCTTCGTGTATGTCATCATAATCATCATCATCATTGTCAGCCATTATCAATCCACTGCTGGATGAAGGTCTCTCCAAGTTTCCTCTACAACGGCCTGTCTTGTGCCAGTCTCCTCCATGTCACTCCCACATACTTTCGAATATCATCCACCCATCTCCCATGTAGTCTTCTTCTGAATCTTTTCCTGTCCCTTGGAATCCAATCTAAAATTTCGGCTGTCCATCGATGGTCTGTCGTTCTGGCAGTATGTCCAGCCCATTGCCATTTCAGGGATTTAACTCTGATCATGATGTCTTCCACTCTTGTCATTTTTCTGATCCACGAGTTCCTCTTCTTATCTCTCCTGGTTACACAAAGCATGCACCTCTCCATGCTGCTTTGAGTTGTCTGCAGCCTTTGTATGTCTCTTTTAGTTAAGGTCCACGTCTCTGCACCGTACGTAAGCACTGGCAGGATGCATTGATCAAACACTTTTCTTTTAAGACATAATGGCATATTGCTCTTGAAAATTATGCTGTTTCTTCCAAAAGCTCTCCAGGCAAGTTTTGTACGCCGATTAATTTCTTCATCAATGTGACCCTCACTTGATATCTGCTGTCCAAGATAAATATAAACAATACATTTTCACCGGAAACGCTATCAAATGTATGTAGGGCTACACTTTTCGCGCTAATTAGTTCATGGAAAGATACTTAACCTTTTAACGACCATGACTGTAAAATCTAGTATCACTTTAAATACCATAACTCACGAAACTGTCTGTTGATTCATTTTTTTGTTTAATAACAGCAATGGTGGCTGACTGTGGCTCCCGATGATCCCTCATATGTCGTGCAATTTAAAGAAGAGGTAACGGTAGGAAATCTGACTCATTCTAGACAGGCGTTTCGGGCAGCAATGGTCGTTTGTATGTACGGGCGTTTTGGGCGTTATGGTCGTCAATGGCTTAATACCAAGAAACGGAGATTTTCCTGGATTTAATGAGAACGCAGTAACAACAACACAATTAACTCAAACTGCGAATAATGTTCTGTGAAGCGGCATAAGTTAAGAAAATAGCAACGGCCGCACAAGAGGAATATCTTGCGGTCACTGAACGGTGAGGAGGAAAACGACAGCGATATTTAAGGAAATGACTGCCTAGGAAAATCAGAATTATGACCTGTGAGAAGATTCATGGCATATACTGCCTATGGTACTATACAGAATCTAAACAGGCAAAGAACTCAACTTGGTCTTGAGTGTGGTTGATTCTGTTATGCGGGAAGGGGGAGGAAGCGGGGGGTTCTCGGCTGAGAAACAGAAATCTCTTTCAGACCGATTTAACATCATATAACCAAATTGCCGGCGAATCGAGGAAGGCAATTGAATGTTAATCTCAGTTTCCCATGAGAAATACGCTGGTGACTCAAAATGATTTTAGAAACAACTATTTCAAAAGGCGTCCAAAATTAATATTTTCATTTTACTTTTATTAATAATAGTTCATATTTTTAGCACGTCTTTTGTAAAAAAAAAAAGATCGTGCTTCTGTTATCGGTTTGTCCGTCCGCCTGTGAACACCATATCTATGCAACTATTAGTCGGATTTGAAAAATTATTTTTGCATCGGGAAGCTTGAAATATGCGAATGATGATCTTTTACTCTGTTGTTTTTTTACGATGTACAATTTTGCCGCTAGAGGGCGTAAATGCAGATGATATCGAATTCAAAATACATTTTATTTTCCTCCATATATTTGCTTCTAAACACCCGATTGAAAAAATTATTTCACCTTTCGATTCCCTTTATGATGAAGAATACTTTAGGTATAGCCACTTTTTCAAGTTACGCATAGGTTTACCGCTAGGGGGCGTAAAACATATTGTGTTTCCCCAGATATCTCTACTTTTAAAACTCCGATTTTAAAAATGTCAGCGGGTGCAGCTCCTGATGACAAATGCTGTGCATATAATTTCTAATTTTTGGTAAGCAATGGTTTGGCCACCAGGGGGCGTAAGTGCTAATTTCTGCTTCTGATGTATTTGCCACAAAATCTGAGCTTCTAAAATCTCGACTGAAAAATTCGTTCGTGGACCGATATCATTCAGGTTGATCAGCGCTTCCGGAAAATTTTCTTCTTTAAAAAAATGCACGGTTTCTCTGCCAGGGAGCGTAGATGCATGTCTTAATTTTTTCAATATATCTGCATCTAATAGCCTGATTTGAAAAATTCCCTCCTAATTGGATAGAGTTTTTGGTCCGACATGATTTTCATATAATTTCAAAATTTTCAAGGTATTCGCGGACGTTCCGCTATGGGGCGTTATTGTAAATTGCGTTTCCCCCGATATCTCTGCTTCTAAAACTCCGGTTTGAAAATGTTTTCTGCACCGGATACAACTCCTGGTGGGAATTGTATCCGATTCATCATTTTTTACCTTAAAATGTTTTACCAAAAATTATTTCTAATTTTTGGTAAAAAATGGTTTGGCCATCAGAGGTGTTGATGCATATCTGGTTTTTGTCAATATCCCTGCTTCTAAGAGTCCGATTTGAAAAACTCCTTTGTTTGATAGCGTTTCCGGTGAGAAATGTTTTTCATATAATTGTAAAATTTGCAAAATAACTCATAGACTTTAACTTTAACGTCCACTAGGGGACATTAAAGTAAATTCCGTTTTCCCCGATACTTCTGCGATATTTCTGGTTCTAAAACTCCGATTTGAAAAAATTGTTCCTGTATCGCATACCGATCCTGATGGGAAATGTGTTTCATATAATTTGTAATATTTGGTAAATAATGGTTTGGATACCACGGGGCGTGTTAATTTCTGCTTTTGAAGTATTTGCAGCAAAGTCAGAAAACTCTACTTAAAAACTAATTCGCTGAACCGATACCGCTCACATCGAAAAACATTTTGAAACTACTTTCTTCTTAAAATAATGCATGTTTTTCCCGCCAGGGCGCGAGGACGCATCTCTTTTATTTCTCGACGTCCCTGCTTCTAAGAGTCCGATTCGAAAAATTAATTCTTTGTTGGAGAGCGTTTCCGCTGTTAAAAAGTTTCTCACATAATCTCAAATTTTTCTTAACTCACATGTCTGCAACCACAATTCCGTTTACTGCAGTATCTGCGCGATTAAAAACCTGACTAGAAAACTTCTTTCTTCGGTCAGATACTACTGCTTTCCATACAAGTTCTACTGACTTTGAATAGCTTTTATAAACATAATTCGGGTCAGAACGGATTGAAAAGACGTGCTTATTACACCCGAAAATTTGGTGTCCTCTTTCTTGTTTATTACTGTATTGTTCATCGTGAAAAACATTTTCGTATGGCTTACAGTATCTGTTTTCCTTAACGGTGGAGAGAATGCTAATTAGATGAGTTAAGATCAAACATTCAACTACTCGTTTAACCGACATTGTGAACCATTGGGAAATCCCTGTCCCCCGCAATACACGGTCAACTTAGAGTGGATTGCGACTGAGCTTTTATAAAGAATGAAAAAAATGTTAGTGTGAATTTCATTTGCTTGATATTTAATATCCACATCGTCATTTCCATTTATTTCGAAGTGCATTTAGGGTTTAAAGACTGCCGTTTCGAGCTCTAGGGACTATATTCAATCCAGTCGCGTGTCCCAGATTAAGACCCACTCGTTACAGGGAAGGATAAAAGCTAGTACCGCAAGACCCCTAATTCTTCACATCCGGAGTAGTGCTGTTCACGGATATCGGATTTTTGGACATCCCGAAATGTTAGTATCCGAAAACCGGATTTTTAGCATTCGAATAATTCGAACTCCGGATATCCGGATTTTGAACTGCTGTTAACCGAATTTCGAACTTCGGAAGTGCTGTTTCCGGATTTCGGATTTCTGGATATTTTACTTTCCGAAAAGCGGATTTTGGCATTCGAATAGTTCGAACTCCGGATATACGGATTATAAACTTCGGATAGGCGGATTTTGAACTTCGGATATTCGGATTTCCGGATATTTTACTTTCTCAAAAGCGGATTTTAACATTCGAATAGTTCGAACTTCGGATATACGGATTATAAACTTTGGATATCCGGATTTCGAATGTATTTATTACTATAGAAACTTGAATTTCACAATAATACGCCAAGCATTTTTGTTCTCCACATTCGAAAGGGGAAAAATTTTCTGGTTAAGGAGACGCAAACAAAAATTTACGAAGAACGAAAAAAGAAACGATGGCTGTTATTATTGCTGCACCGGATAAACCAGGTATCTCCCACTCACTAGCACTTATACTGTCTGTGATTAATTCACTAGGCCACTGGGGCAGTAAAGTAAGAAAGAAAGAAAGGATGGAAAGATATATCCGGATTTTGAAATTCGGAATTCATGCGGCAATCCGTATTTCGGATTTATAACATTTCGGATATTTTGACAGCACTCGCCGGATATCCGAATATCCGGATTTCAAAATTTCCGGTATTTGACAGCACTAGCCGGATATCCGAATATCCGCATTTTGAAGTTTGGATATCGGAAATTCGGATTTCAAATCCAGATTTCGGATATTTTAAAATCCGGATTTCAAAATATCTGGTTTTTTACAGCACTAATCCGGAGCTCCATCCATGGACTGCAAAGAAGAAAGGTTGCTTGTGCCATTGCACAACCGGGCATCCCCTCAAAGCTTGGTTCCGAGGGGTACAAAGAAGACTGTTTAAAGGTAAAATAATGTTTATAAAGCATGTTTTCGTACTATACGTTATGCTTTTCAGATGAATATATGGATTCCTCTTTGTCAGATGGATAGATTCCTATATTGTTCTGACAAAGATGAACTACTCTGTTGACCATTAAAAGAGCAACACCAGGAAGATCATCGGATCGCAACGACTCGAAAGTTGGCAGAAGGGAACAAAACGGGCGTACATGTAAATAATTAACCGGGTAGCTCATATGGAAATCATGTGGGACAATAACGCCCCCCGGGAGTCGTATAAGAGGGGTGGACAAGGATCAGGTGTAAAGCACTCGAAGTGCGTTTGCCCTCCGTTCCAGGCCACTAACAGATGCAGCATGCCCCGTCGAAGAGAATGGCAGACCTACCTGCAGGTTTCCGACTTCAATCACAAGAGAATTGTGGCATATAGGGATTGCGGATTATCACTCTGAGACATCGGTGCTCGTGTGGGACGTCATGTGGCCAAGGTGGGGGAAATACGGCCTTAGTGGGTAGGGGCTGAGCGAACACGCGACGCGCGAGATCCCAACGGTCCCGACACAACACCAAACGAGAGGACTGACATCACATACGTATGGCTCTGATGGATCACACTGCCACATCAATCACGGTAGCTCAACAGTTCTGGTGTGTGGCACAACACCCCGTCTCCTCACTGTCGGTTCTACGTCGTCTACAACAGCGTGGCGATTTTGCACGGCTCGCATTACTTCGGCTACTTTTGACTGCTCAACACCCGCGTCTGCGACTGAAATGGTGAAACGAATCTCGGGCATGGAGGATCGAATGGCAAAGCATCGTGTTTTCCGACGAATCGCGCCTCAGTTTGCAGCACCATGATGGACGAAACCATGTCTGGCGGTACCGTGGAGACCGGGTGAGTGAGTCCTGCATTATGCTGCCACATACCGGCCCGGCAACTGGCGTTATGGTATAGGGTGCTGTTGGATTCCACTTCCGCACGCGCGTCGTTCACATTACCGGTATGCTGAACAGTCATAGTCACATCACTGAGGTGTTGAAGCCTGTTGTTGTACCGTACCTTCAGGAGCTGTCTGGTGCTATTTACCGTCAGGATAATGCAAGAGCGAGAATTCATGGATCGCCACCATGTGCCACGTCTTCCTTGAGCAGCGCTGTCCCCGAATATGTTGCCTATTGAACGCGTGTGGTTCATGTTGACCGGATGACAGGCAGGCCAGCTACCACCCATAGTTACAACGGAGGAACTGTGTCTTCGTATCGAAACTGCGTGGACGGACATTCCCCAAACACATCCACCCTCTCTTCCTCTCGATTGCGGGCTGTGTAGCAGCTGTACGTTCAGCCCATGTTGGCTACACCAGATACTGATTGTTATGCGTTCTCCTCGTCTCACCTTGCTGTATTTGTAAACGATTCACACTTGTATAATCTGCTTTCTGTACAATAAATATGGCTTCGAAATCGCTTGTCTTTCGTGGTGTTGTACCTTTAATGGCCAGAAGCGTGTTGGGCTCAAAAGAAGCTAATGTGCGATGACGAGATACCCGAAATCAAAGCACCGGTCACGGCTCACATTGACCACTGAGATTCCGCAGTACAGCATCATGACATTAGCCGGTAGGTACTTTAAGGCAGTTGCAGTTAACTGTCAGAAGGCAAAGAGTGTAAGCACCAGCCAACATGGATGTGGACAAGGAGCACATCCGCCATTGCATGCAGCTTGAGTTTCGTCCCGTCAGTACCCCCCACAAGCGCAGCAAGGAACATTAGCAATTTGTACCCCAATGCCATATCACATCGCTAGTGCAGTGCTGTCGTTGGTTCGAATGGTTTCGAGAGGAACATTGTGCCCTGCCACTACCGTCCCAAATCCGGAAGACTCGCAATAGCCATATGAACATGCTGAAGAGCTTAGTGTAGACCGATCCAGTGTAACCACGCGGGAGTTGGCCGAATACCTGAAGACTACCTACTTGAGCATTATCACACCTATGCGTCAAATTAGGAATATGCACAATAGGGGATTTTCGATACTTCATCAACTAACAGTTGAGCAGAAAGCAAATGGCATGAGTGCATCCGTTTCCCTGCTTGCATGTGACCAAATTCTGGGACCGCATTGTGACACGTTACAAGTGGGTGCCTGTATGTCAGCGCCTGGAAAAAGAGACTGAACCCAAAAATAGAAGTTCATGCCGAACTCCAAAGCCAACGTACACCCACTTAAAGTCCTACTGTCTGTTTGGAAGGACATGCGGTTTGTCGTGTTTTTGAGCAGCTGCATGACAACACCCCTAACAACGGCGATGTGGACTGCTGTGAGCTCTATGATTTGCACTTATCATTCATGTCGAAAAGACCAGCACTGATGAAACGCAAGGGTGTCCTCCTACAGCAGGATGGAGTGAGACCTCATACAGAAAAATTTACCTGTCACAAGATCACTTACCTGTGCTTGGAGCTGCTGCAGCAACCAGCCTATTCCCCGGACATTGTCCCAAGCGACTACCACATTTTCCGGATGTTGCAGCATTTTCTGGACGGAGAGCGGTTCTCCATGCGGGACGATGTCGAAAGCGCACTTACTCAATTCTTTGCATCCAAGCTGCCACAATTGTACAGGGGCGGTAGCCAGCAGGTGCCCAGACGATGGAAACAGGTCGTGGCAAACGATGTACAGTACATTTTGGACTGACCTGTACTTGTATATACGGTAATCAGCACTTTTGTATGGCCTTGCATTCGCATACATTACATTTATTTCCCCCAATCTATTGGGGCTGCCTAATGTCTCAACAATCATCGAAGTTAGTTTTATAACTAAATATACCTTTCACTCTTATTTCTATTTTAGCCAAAGCTCTAATGTTCTCATTTCAAATATAATTTCGTCACTCAATTGAACTGTTTTTCCTTAATAATCCGCATATCACTTTCATGAGCGCAGAGCGAACCTGCTAGATAAGACTTTAAATCTGACCCCACTCTTGGTTCTATAAGCTAATGTAGCACCCTCTCTGGGGTGCTGTTTCTGCTGTGTAATTATTTATCCAGTCTTCCTGTAGCATCACTAATTCCATAGAAATAATTACGCTCAATGAACAATTAACACTTCGTGAATTTGAATCATTCATTTAGAGTTTATGACATTTCATTTTTCCTCTTCAAATTGTCTTCGGGATTGGTGATAAGCGGGTTTTTCAACCGGTTGATGTTTTACTGCAACTTGTACAAACGAGTATTATTACGAATTAATGTGAGTTGTTAACAAACGTAAAACTATTGATAACAGGAACAACAAATTAAACATTTGATAGTAGGTTTCGTTCTTAGAGTAAATAGCAGTTCTTGTGCGGAAGTATTTTTTAAACGCTGGTTTTGACCGCTCGCAGGGTAGGCGTAGGAAAGATTCTCGGATTAGGCATGTGTGGTGTGTTTTTGCAAATGCACTGGCACCCTACGTTTCCTGGAACCACTGGCCCTAAATCAAGATAGGTGACTGCTTATAGCTTTGAGCTGTCCAGGGGGATCATTAAATATGGAAACAGTAAAAAATAAATTTATTCATGGAGTTATCCAGAAATACATTCATACATACTCCTCTAGCCGAGGGTGTCACGTCAATTCGTCGCCTGCGTCAATTCGTCGACCACGATTATTCGTTGAGTGTCAATTCGTCGACCACGACTATTCGTTGAGTGTCAATTCGTCGACCACGACTATTCGTTGAGTGTCAATTCGTCGACCACGACTATTCGTTGAGTGTCAATTCGTCGACCACGACGATTCGTTGAGTGTCAATTCGTCGCATTCGTCAATTCGTCCACCACGACGATTCGTCGAGCGTCAATTCGTCACGGACAAATTCGTCGACTACGTCATTTCGTCGCGTATAAATCCGTCGACCACTTCAATTCGTCGCGTTTACAAATTTTGGTTACATACAAAACGAATGCAGGAAAACGCACGATTTCGGGTCTTCCGCCGTGGTCATACTTATAAGGTTTGGACACTCAGACGGGTGTGGTACAAAATGTCGACATTTTGCCCCTGTCGACATTATGACCGTGTCGATATTTTGAACTGTCGACATTTTGGCTCTCCACGTTATGACCGTGTCGACATTTTGGACAGTCGACATTTTGACTGTCGACATTTTGATTGTCGACATTTTGACCGCCGACATTATGACCGCCACCGGATGAAATAAAAAACTGATGGAATAAAAACTGTTAAAAAGGCCTAGGCCTAGGCCAAGGTATTAATATTTAATGCCTAAGCAAAATCGCAATAACACTAACTTGACTTGTGTAAACTTTATGAATATGAGCACGATGGAATAAAAACTGTTAAAAAGGCCCAAGCTTGGGCGTTAGGCATAGACATATTAATTTATTTTTAGTGCCAAAGAAAAAGCGTATTATTCCTATTCTGTCTGAGTGTCCAAGCCTTATAAAAAGGATCAGGACGGAAGACGTTTGAAATCGTGCGTTTCCCTGTATTAGTTTTGTATCTAACCGAAATTTGTAAACGCGATGAATTTATCCGCGATGAATTGACGCGCGATGAATCGTCACAGTCGACAAATTGACGCAATGGACGAATTGACGCAGTCAGCGAATTGGCGCAGGCGACGAATTGACGTATAACCGTAGCGGAGTGACCAGAGGCGCTGGTTGCTGCTTAATATATAGATATTGGACTAGGCCAGAGTCTCGGATTAGTCAGGTGTATAAAGCTTGTCCAATGGCGATTGGCTCTGTTACTGGTACCTTCCTGCATACAGCGCTCTCACAATCAGGACGGGCAACTGCTTCATTAATAAATCCTCACGGTTGTCACTAAATACCGAAACAAAACAAATAAGGGAACATTCAACTTCTCCGGATTACTCCAGAACCAGTTTTAAACTACACTGCTGGCAACCCAAAATGCAACACCAAAAAGGAAACATTCGACTGGCCTGAAAATCGCAGCATGCGTCGCCCGCAAGAGAGCATGCAAACGATTAGCATTGCAGGGCATATGCAAATAATGTGCGCCCGGCACGCGACCGAGAAGCACTATAAGAAGGGTGCACAGAAGGCGGGGTGTAAGTAGTGGAAATGTGCTGCGCTGCCGGATGTGTGCGTGGGAAGCTTCCTGATGCCTCGTTGCAGAATACGGCAGTCATTCCAGCACGTTTCGGGGTTCGACAGAGGACGTATAGTGGCTAATCGCGACACCGGTTTATCGTACCGATACATCGGCGCCCGTGTGGGACGACATCCAGCCACAGTGAGGCGAGTATGGATTCGGTTGGTGCAGGAGGAACGGACGGACCAACGTGAGCGTTGCCGCAGCCGCGGCACACCACCGAATGAGAGGACCGGCATGTTGTGTGGTGGGCATTGATGGCTCGCACCGCCACATCACGAACGTTAGCGGAGGAATTCGGGTGTGTTGCGCAACACCATGTGTCTGCACGTACCGTTCGACGTCGTCTGCAGAGAGCGAACTTGTCGCACGGCGCCCATTGCTCCGATTAAAATTGACGTTACACCACCGGCTACTGCGGCGGCAGTGGGTCGTTGAACGCCGCACCTGAACTACGAAATGGCACGACATTGTCTTCTCCGACGAATCCCGCTTCTGCCTGCAACACCACGATGGTTGGATCCGTGTGTAGCGGCACCGGGGCGAGAGAGTGTATGACGCCTGAATTATGCATCGCCATACCGGTCGGTCACCTGGCGTTACGGTTTGGGGCGCAAGGATATTACACCCGCAGGACTCTGGTACGCATCGCCGGTACACTCAACAGCCACCACTATATCTTCGACGTTTTGGAGCCTGTAGTCCTCCCTTACCTGCAGGACCTGCCGGCGGCCACGTTTCAACAGGACAATGCGCGCCCGCACGTGCCACGCATCGTGCAGCAATTTTTCACTGCCCACCAGTTATCACTACTGTCGTGATCCGCCTGTTCTCCCGATATGTCGCCCATCGAACACGTCTGGTTGCTGATCGGCAACCGAGTGGCCCAGCAAGCACCACCCGCGGCTACGCCTGATGAACTGTAGCAACGTGTGGAAGCAGCCTGGACCGACATACCCCAAGCCCACATCGAAAGCCTCTTTCGTTCGATACCGCGGCGTGTAGCGGATGTTATTGCCAGCAATGGGGCCCACACAAACTATTGATGTCTGTGTGTTCCGCAAGTCGCACTGGCCTGTAAGCTCAATCGTTTCATCTATGTATCGGTTGTTATGTGTCCAGTAAATCTGGCTTTACTATCTCGTGTCCTTCTTGGTGTTGCATTTTGGGTGGCAAGCAGTTTATTAATATAACGTTTTCTCACATTGAATGTTGCTACTGATTGCCTCCAGGATACCTAAGCACTGATCATTCTCCTGAGATGGGTCTAAGTTGCAATCCCGCTTGATACATAGATAGTGTGCTTGTCTTACGGCTCTGACTCTCTTCCTTCCCTGAATGTCTAAATGCTGTCTCTGAGATTTCAGTAACAGCCGAAGGAATGTGAGTGTTGTGTAAAAACTAACAACCTTAGCTCAAAAAACTGTCATACAACATAATTAAAAACACAACTTCAGGTTTGTAACAAAATAACGGACACACTTATTGTTTGTGGAAAATTTTTATATTATCGCCCCGGTGGTGCAGTCGTCTAAGCGCCGGCCTTCGACCATTCGTTAGAGAAGGTTCCGGGTTCGAATCCCGGTGAGGCATGGATGTTGTGTTTGTTTTACAGTACTGGCTCTCTCCCTTCCGTGGAAACAGTAACCCTAATTTAAGGACGGGCGGCTGCTTGTATCCCACTGAGTTGATCACGCTGCTCGTTAAACCTTAAATAAAAATAACTTTTTATATAAACCTCTGCGCCTTCAGTTCTTGCAAAAGCATTATACAAAAATTTTGTAAGATCATCTGTAATCCCACTTCTTTACTCTTGTCAGCAAGTTCCTGGATCATACACTTGAGCTGTTAGGGAGTACTTGCAAAAAGCCTGTCTCAGCAGAAAAATGAAAGTAGGTAATCTACAAAGGCCGTTCCATAAAATCTGAGAGGTGTTTTTTTTAAGTTGGAAACTGTGCGAAGGTGAAACGTAACCACGCAGACTACTAACTGCGTTAAGGGAGTATCTATGGCAACAATTATTAGCAATGGTAGACGGTTCTGGTATTGTCATTGCCCAGTTGTTTAAGGTACGTCTGCATTTTGCCATGCAGCTATGGAGGTGAATGATTCAGAGTCAAGAAGTGAAGTGCGTTGTGCTATGAAAGTTTACTATCTTTTGGGTAAAACGGCCCCAGAAACTGTTGATTTAATGAGAAAAACTTACAAAGATAAAGGTTTCGGTGAGTCAACAATTTTTTGATGGCACTATGATTTTAAGAAATACCGTTTGTCGGCAGAACTCGCTCCTATAGTCCTGGTCAACCTGAAGGTGTTGTTACGGAGCGTATCGCTAACACTGTTTGAGCAGTTCTGCAAGAAGATCGACGGATGACGTGTGAAGACAAAGCTCCGTCAATTTATATTTCAACAACATCTGCGTTCCGCATTCTACGCGATAAATTACTGCTGCATTGTTTGTGTTTCATATGGATATCTTATCACTTGACGAGAAAACATATGTTTGCCATAGTTCAGGGGAGTTATTAGCGGGAACAAATGATTGCAAAGGATCCAAACTTTCTAAAGGCAGTAATATCTACCGATGAAACATGGGTCCACTATTTCGACCCCCACACGAAGCGCACAACGTGTGTCTGGAATCACACAGGCTCGCCTCCTCCGAAAAAAGTTTTCCAAACCAAATCAGCTGATAAGGTGATGATGATACTTTTATTTGATCATAAAGGTATAGTCCACCAGCGTGCCGTTCCTACACGTATTACTGTGAATGCTGAGTGTTGCATTTCAGTCTTGAAGCGCCCGCGACGGCACATATAGATTAAGCGCCCGGAATTGATTAGCATGTGGACTCTACACCACGATAACTCCCGCCCGTATGTGGCTGCTTGTGTTCAACAGTTTCTTGTGAAATGCAGTATTGAAATCATGCCACAGCCTGCTTACAGGCCTGACCCTGCTACATCCGATTTCTGGTTCTTTCCGAGAGTGAAGGAGAAGTTCTATGGCGCAACATTCAACACAGATGTTGACGTTATTCAAGCTCTACAGGGGTCGCTAACGCAGTCTCCACAAAATGCGTTTGTCACATGCTTTGAAAAGTAGGCTGAACGATGAGACCGTTGCATAGCATACGAGGAAATTACTTTCAGAAAGAATAACATATATTTTCCTGTACCTATATTAATTCATTTTGTGTGATTTTACTCTCAGTTTGTTTGGAACGGCCGTTGTACATTGATACGCAGCATGGTCTCAAAATTATCAAGACATCCATTTTGAGTACTGGATTTGAGCATATACGTCAGAGCCATGGTTGATAGTGGTATATAAAGAACCGACGTGTTTTGGAAAATATCATTAACAAGCATAAACGGTATAATATGCTGTACGGCGGAGCTCAGTGACCCTCGACGTGACGCATACATAGGATACCATTTTAGCAACAGCTCAGTTTGGGAAATTTCTGTGTTACTGTAGCTGCCATGAAGAATTCCAAGTGTTGGTATTGGGAAGAGGAAATACCTAGAAGCAAGCACGGCGCAGTAGCAACCTGGAAAATAACGTAAATTAACAGAGTGGGACCGTCGACTGCTGAAGCAAGCTGTGCGGCGAAATTATGTGTCCACGTGTCCTCGGTTGCAACACTCACCACCGAACTCCAGAATGCCTCAAGAAGCAATTACAGCACCACAAAACCCACCTATAGCTGAAAAGAATATGTTGACATGGCCAAACAGCCCACGCAAGCCTAATATCATCAAGATTAACGCCAAGCGTTGATTGGAGTGTTGAAATGCTCGGCGCCACTGGACTCTGGAGCAGTGAAAATGCGTTCTCTGGACAGATGAATCACAGTTTACCATCTGAAAATCGGACTGACGAGACTTGGTGTGGAGGATGCCATGTGAACGTTGCCTGACGTTTACTGTGTTGCGCCAATTGTGAAGTTTAGTTGAGGAGGCATCATGTTGCTGAGCTGTATTTCGTGGTTTGGGCTGAGCCTCCTAGTTCCAGTGTCCGGGAATTTTATCGCAGCAGTTTATAATGAATGTGACCCTGACATTGCGGTAATAGTTCGGAGAAGGCCCAACAGACAATGCTCCCTCGACAAAGCGATGTCCGTGTAGGAAAAGTTTGATGAGATGGGTACGGAAGAATTTGAATGGGCTGCATAGACACCTGATCTCAACCCCGTTGAACTTTTGGGATTAACTCAAATTCCCACTTGGAGCCAAGTGGGACGTCCTGACATCTGACTGCCCCGGTGGCGGAGTGGTCTAAGGGCTGGCTTCTGATCATTCGTCCGAGGTTGTCCGATTTCATATTCCGGTGTAGCATGATGTCGTTGTTGTCTTACGGCACTCGTTCTCTCCCTTACCTGAAACCAGTGGCCCTACATTAGAAACTAGCGACTGAAAATAACCTATCCAGTTGCTCACGGTGGTCGTTAATCCCCGATCCAATAAATATATATATACCTATGACAGATCTACACTGGTGTGCAAAAATTAAGGACGAAGAGGAAAAATTAGCATAACAGCGGAATGAGCGGATAGAACGGACCGAACGATCACTCAGGAGATAGACTGGGATCCGCTACGGTAGGGCATGTGCATATGTGCAGCATGACGTAAAGGGGGGAGTGTCGGAAGGGTATAAAGCACACGGCCGGTGTACGCTTAGCAATTCGGTGAAAGTATTGCAGGGTGTACATTGGTTTGAACGACGTCGAATTGCTGCCACCGTGTGATATGGCCAACAGGCAATCCAGTAGATTATACCTGAAGGACTTTACCCGAGGTCGCGTCATTGGGAAGTTGGAAGAAGGCGAAGTGTGACTAGTGTGGCCGAGGAGTTCGGGATCGCTCGCATCATCGTTTCACGAGCTGGAAGAACATTTCAAATGACAGGAACAGCTGTCGGAGAGTTTAGCAGTGGTCGTCCATGAGCAACCACGGTGGCGGACGAACGGTATATTGTCCTACAGGCGAGAAGAAACAGACGGCAGACAGCGGGAGAAATCTCAAGGCACATGCAACAGACAACTGGATGTCCGTTATCACGTTTTACCGTGGCCAGGATGCTGCACAAAGGTGGTTTATTTGCACGACGACAAGTACGGTGTGGGCCATTAACGCCTGCTCATCGGAGATGGCGGTTTCTGTGGTACCAGGAACACAAGGACTGGACACATCAGCAATGGGGTCGAGTTCTCTTTACGGATGTGAGCCGATTTCGTCTGACGAGCGATTCGGGACGTATACACATCTGGAGAGAGCAGGGAACACGCAATTACACCTCCAACATCATCGAAAAGGACCGGTTTGGAGATGGCGGAGTTCTCGTTTGGGGCGGTATCATGCTTGGTAGCCGTACTGACCTCCACATCTTCCAAGGAGGTTCAGTCAATAGTGTCCGCTATTGTATCGAGTTTCTCCTGCCTCACGTGCGTGTGTTTAGAGGTACTGTGGGTCCTGAGTTCCTCTTCATGGACGACAACGCTACACCACATCGGTCAGTGGCTGTCGCAGAGCTGTCGGAGAGTGAAGATTTTCAACTCGAGTGCAGATTTTCAACTCATGGATTGGCCCGTAAGGTCCCCGACCTAAATCCAATCGAACACCTGTGGGTCCTTCTCGGGAGACGCTTGGCAGCACGTCACCAGCAGCCATCAAGGATTCCGCAGCTGCGATTGGCGCTACAAGAGGAATGCGCCGCGATGCCTCAACAGCTCCTTGTCAACCTCGTCCTCAACATGGATAGACGTTGTAAATCCTGCAACGCAGTCAGGGGTGATCATATCACCTACTAAAGACTGGATATTTCTATCCGCCTGTCACATTGACGTTTCTGTTTTCTGTCCAGTTGTGCTCGAAGCTACCTTTTCAATAAAGTGATTTTGTATCCTTTGGATTCCTTGTTTGGACGGTTTTGCTCACTTGTCCCATATTCTTACATCTTGGGGATCTTATGGTATGATTTGAGTCGATGTGGAGCACTTCTGCACGACGTCACATTCGAAAAACCGTCTCGTCCTAAATTTTTGCACGCCAGTGTATATAATGCTCTTGTGGTAGAAAGGAAGACTATTTTGGTAGCAACATACCAAAGCATAGTGGAGAGCATTACCACCGGAGTGAAGGCTATTGTAGGAGAAAACGATGGGCGGACTCAATATTAATCCCTTTTATTTTGCAGAGAGTTTGCAGACAGGCAAGCATCCGGGTACTTTTGATCACATGATGTACATGTATTTCCTTTATTCTTTTTTTTGGAGGTATAACGACAACCTTGAGCAACTCAGTGAGCTATAAGCAGTCACCCGTCCCTAATTTAGAGCCACTGGCTCCAGGGTGAGAAACTCAGTGGGTTATAAGCAGTCACCCGTCCTAATTTAGAGCCACTGATCCCAGGGTGAGCAGCTCAGTGGGCTATAAGTAGTCACCCGTCCCTAATTTGGAGCTACTGATTCCAGGGTGACAGCTTAGTGGGCTACAAGCAGTCACCCGGCCCTAATCTAGAGCCGCTGGTTCAAGGGTGAGCAACTCGGTGGGCTATGAGCAGTCAGTTGTCTTTAATTTAGAGCCACTGGTTCCAGGGACGTGAGAGATCCAGGGTTGAAAGACAAACACAGCATCCATGCCTCAGCGGGATTCGAACCCGTTCCCAACTAGTAGGAATGATCGGAAGCCAGCGCTTAGACCACAGCGCCACTGGGGCAGCCGATTTGTCTTCTCAGTTCAGTGATAGGAAGACATTTTACAATGTGTTGTTGCATAGCTTTGCTGCCACTTTACGTCAGGTAAATTAAAGGAGAATCAAAACGCTGGAATTAATGAAATGAAATGCAAGACACAAATTAACAACAATTTTATTCTTCAACTCCAAATTGAGAACATTGAAATGAAATTAGTTCTTCACATTTTTCACATACCGGAAAATGTTAGATAATGTACTGAGCCCCGTTTGGCATTGGTTCTTGCCGGAAATTCTGCTTATCATCATCGTGCATCATGAATAGATTCAGTCAAATTTGATGCACAAAGAGAGAGATTGACTGCATTACCACGAACTTTACGAATTAACAGTAAGAACTAATGCTAGTACATGAATCAAACATTCAGTCGGCATTTCATATTATACCTAACGATCTAATCATACAAATAAAGCGTCAGTTTTAAACACTATCATAAGATAAATATTTTTACGAATATATTTCTTCTCACTTTAGAAGGTAAATTTTAAAACACGTGAACAGGTAAAATGTTTTGTAAATACCTTACAGAGAGGCGCCTATCAAACCATTACTTGCAAGCATGTTTTTTGAATCATTTCATTTTTGTCAATCATTTTTTATATATTATTACATTCCGAAATGCGCACTGCTGATTAGAGTTAATATATTTTGTTTTCTGCAGATGTACACAACAGTTCAGGGGCTGGCTCTGAAGACTAAGTCTCAGTAGTTCTTCAGACCGGCGTTTAGGTTTCATAAAACAATGTTTTTTTACGACGAACCTGTATTTTTTGGACAAACGTAATGCACTCTATGTTGTATTATCACTGTTGTAAACTATAGTCTGGATACCAACAGAGAAAGTACTGTAGATTCACTGTTTTTTCTATTGTGAACCTGTACAAACTACAGGTTTTCTTCAAGTATTTGAAAATATTGTAAATATCTCTTCCTTTTTTGGACTCGAGTATTTCAGCGAAAAGAGTAATTTTCGTTTTCATATTTAAGCGAGGAAAAATTCCTAAATGTCATTTCAAGATATTTATCAGCATCGACATGGAAAAGTATGATTTCAGTTTGAAACATGCCTTGTACTTTTTCCGTAACTCTTTTAAAGTTTAAAAAGGAGAACACTGATGAGTTCACGGAAAATTCAGTGGCCAAGAGAGAAGTAAAACTGTTTTTGTTCATGACTTTGGCAGCTGCACCTTTTTCTTCTCAAATAAAATACTTCGTGATATCTAGGAAGAGAAAAAGTAAAATGTAAGATCCTTAAAGAAAACATTTTTAGTCAAAACGGTAAAGAAAGTACACAAAATAATGGATTAATCCTTACAATAACATAAAATTTGTTAGAAAGAAGCAGAAAGAATACAAAAATATAGGGTAAATGCTGTTTGCACAATACTAAAAATTGATATTACTTATAAAATAAACGAAGGTCCAACACTAATATGACATTAGCACTTTCAATTATTCATCTTCCTGATTCTTATCCCGCTTCACAGCATAAGGCATTATAACCACAGCGAAGCAGAATGAAAATACGTTTTATTAGTCTTATATACACTGAAAAACAATTGAATTAGAGATACCTGTCTCGTAACTTGTAGAACCACCTTTCAGCCTGATGACGGCGGCGATTCGTCTCGGCATGGACTCGACAAGACACCGGAAGCGTTGGGAAGCCATAGGGACCCACGACCCCTGAACAAGCTCCCACAGTTCACGAAGATTTGATGGAGGGGGTCAGAGCCTCGAACATCTCTCTCGATGGCATCCCAAATGTGCTCGATGGGATTGAGGTCAGAATACCAAGCTGGCCAAGGAAGCGCGATCACGTCGGTGAAGTGTTCATCCAACCATTCGGATACAATTCGGGAGCGATGGCACGGTGCATTGTCTTGTTGCAGGATGAGGTCCCCAGTGGGATGTTGAAGACGCACAAACGGGAGCAAATGGTCGTCCAGGATATCCCGGAAACGTTGACCTGTGAGGGACGATGTCACACGTACCAGGGGTCTCATTTCAGTCCACGTAAATAGTCCCCAGACGAGAATGCCATCCCCACTAGCTTCAACAGTACCCTGCTGGCAAGAAGGATCCATCGCTTCATGTGGTTTGCGCCGAACTCGTACCAACTTGAATCTCGACTCAACAGTCCAGGCAACATTTTTCCACATGTCTAGGGTCCAGTGGCGATGTTCCCGCGCCCATGCTAATTTTTTCACCCTGTGATCAGCAGCGGTACCCTCGTGGGACGATGACTTCTGTACCCCATAGCGAGGAGATGGTTCTGGATTTTGTGGCTGCTTACACGTTTTTGTGCACCAGCGTTAAATTGCAGAGTGATTTCTTGCACCGAGGCCCGTCTATCCGCTGTTACAATGCTAGCTAGCCGGCGATGAACCCGCTCATCCACATGCTGTTGTCTCGGGCAGTTAGCCCTTGCAGGGATGGTTTTACCGGATTCGATGTACTCACGGTGCAGCCGTGATACAGTGGCTCGTGAAAATCTCAGTGCCCACACGACTTCCGAGATGGAGTGACCCATTCGTCGGGCCCCGACAATTTGCGCACGATCAAATGGGCTTAGATCCTTCTTCTTACCCAGACTGCGTCCGACTCTTACTGATTCCCGTCGCATCACTCCTCATATTGTCGGATCGCTGCATACGTCATGTCGTTTACGTTTACAGAGCAGCCCACAGCGCCACATTTGCATAACGCCAGCTGTCTGTAATTCAATTGCTCTTCAGTGTACATGAAACACAAGAGCGTGAGTACAAGAGCATGAGTGACGCCACAAGTGGCCACTAAAGCATTTAATAATTGCAACGGTTTAGATCCAATTTTTTCGTTCTTGTGTTTTTGGTCCTATGTATTTTTCTCGGTAGTAGTGAAGTAAATCCCAAGCAGAAAAAGTTCGAAGTTACGATAACGTGTTACGGTGCATCATTGTGAAAACCACTGTTGAAATGTGATTGTGCCGAATGCTTATCCGTGAAGTGGTGCAACAATAACGAATTTTATTGTGACTCAACGTTATACGAGGGTTGTACCGAAACTAAATAAAAGTGCGAATAACCTTTTATTAACTGACAGAGATCGTTCATATTCCACATGTTGGTAGAGTAACTCTTCTTTCATAGTAACCCTTCTTCTTCATTACAGATAAATAATGGATATAAAGAAGAAGGCAATGTGCCGCTATTGAGTTTATCACAAATGAAGGGTGCCAGCTGCCCGACATCCAGAGAAAGCTACAGAATGTTTACGGAGTTGACACCAGGATGGATGAAGAAGTTTAAAGAAGCTTTCAGCATTGCTTTAATGGTTATTTTGGACCATACATGGCAAATGTAGGAAGGACAGGACTGGAACATGATATAACCGGGCACTTTCAAGCATAAACAATAATAAAGAACGAGAACAACAATGATCAGCACTGTACAGAGAAAAAACGGGGCCCAATACTAGAGCAAATTACAGGGAAACGTAAAATCAAGCCGGACTATAAAACATAGGAGTTCCAGAACACCTGGAAATCAAAAGCAGGACACAAGCATGAGGGACCAATGCAGTACATAAATAAAGGTGCACTAAATAAGCAAGGCAGTTTACAGTGTAAAAATAAGCACCCGTGAAACGAAGCACAGTCGCAAAAGTCATGGAGCACAGCATGTGGGAACAGAGCAGTACCGAAATACACTATCTACCAACAAGTAATTGGACACCCCTACAATCGACGATATCTGCGGTCCTGATACACGTTAGGGCGCCGCCGTTAATTATCGTGTGGGAAACAACAACGCAACCAGCCGCATGCAAAATGCCACGCAGGTCGGAGCTCATTGATTTCGAGAAAGGTGTAATCGTCGGGTATCACAGAAATGGCCTATCCATACGTGACATATCCAGGGAGTTGAAGTACCCACAATCGACAGTGGCTTACGTGATTGGCAAGTGGAAGATGAGAGGTGACTGTCGCAATGTGCCCCGACCCGGCAGACCCACAAAACTGGGACTTAGAGACCGACGGGTGTTGGCCAGAGAAATTCGGAAGAACCGCACCAAATTGATGGGTCACATCCGCGAGAAGTTTCAACAGGCATCCGGAATTGTTCTTTCGATAGATACCATCCGTAAGGAAGCCAATCTGCTCGGTTATCAGGGACGTGCTGTCGCCCACAAGCCTTTGATCACCAAGTCCAATAGCGCTGCTCGGCTAACGTGGTGCAAAGAACGTCGACACTGGACCGTTGAACAGTGGAAACAGGTTCTCTGGAGCGACGAATTAAGGTTCGCTCTCTACCGTTCCGATTGCAGGGTCTGGGTTTGGCGTCTGCTTGGAGAACGCCTCGTGCCGGAATGTATTGTGCCAACTGTGAAGTTCGGCGGCGGTGGAATTATGCTATGGGGGTGTTTCTTCTGGTATGGCACGCGACACTTGGTTGCAATTCCTGGTAGACTCCACGCCGAGACCTACTGCACCATTTTGGATGACCATGCGCTTCCTATGTTGTGGCAGTTTTACGGGGTGGACCCATGTTACTTTTAGGATGGCAATGCCACCTGTCATGTTCCGAGGTCCAGAAAGGCTTGGTATGGTGACAATGGGGTTAATCGAATGGACTGGCCTGCGCAGAGCCCGGACCTTAACCGTATCGAGCACGTCTGGGACGAGTTGGAGGGTCGACTTAAAGGGTGTCCCCACCGTCCGAAATCGGTGAAGGAACTGACCTGTATTCTCCAAGCCTAGTGGAAGAAAATACCGCTAGCCGTCATAAAACGCCTGGTTGAGAGTATGCCCCGGATGGTCACAGCTGTAATCGCCGCTCGTGGAGGCTCCACCAACTATTGAAGGTGAATATACTTCGTTTTCTTTTGCTATCACAGGTGTCCAATTACTTGTTGGTAGATAGTGTATGATGTGCACAAAGTTAGCGAAACAATTCACAAAGTAAAGATGAGCACGCTTGAAGCAAAGCGAAGGAGCAAAGTCACAGAGCAGCACACGTAGAGTGACGTGGGAGGCAAATGACGCCCCTCAAGTCGTGGGCGGTTCAAGGGAGTCATAGAAGTTGAAGGTCCATTCATCCAGGGCATAGAGATATTCGTCTGGAGTAGGAAAGTCTTACGGTCGCGGAAAGGCAAGGGAAAAGACAATCGAGAACGCTGGAGCGAAGACATCTGTGCTTCGGTAGGAAGTGAAAACGAGTAGGTGGACGTCCCTGGCTGGGAGTGTGAACCAGGCGGTAAGGTCGCTGAAAAGGGCTGTGACGAAATAAAAGGGCGGAAAGTGCAGCGATGTATTCATCCAGGGCAGCAAGGAAGAGCAACGGGTCAGAAAAACACACCTGACTCGGGAAATGCGGGAAAGAAGGCAGACAGGGGCACTATGAAAGAGACATTTGTGTAGAAGTAGTAAATGAAGAAGACGAAGAGGGCTTTTTGCATTTTCGACGAGAAGAATGTCGCCGGTAAGATGGACGACGCTGGCGTTTCTTATTGATAGCACCGGCTGAGGCAGCACAAGAAGACGGAGATGCTGGTTGCATAGACAATGTATCCGGCAAGTGGGCTGGAAGCGAGCTACTGGGCACAGGTACAGAACCTGGGAAGAAAATGTCTTCACAAGAGTCAAAATGGACAGTGGACCAAGAAGACGATAGCAGATGCTGGACATCCTCAGGGGCAAATTAAGCACCCGAAGACTGAGGAAATGGCGCGTGTGGCGGAGAACAATTGGGGGTGCTATGAGCAGGCAAATAACATACAACATCTTAAAGTGGAGGCGCGGTGAACTAAACTGGAGGATAAGGTGCATCAGAGCTGAGGACCAGCAGCAAAGTTGTAGGTTGAGAAGTAGAAAACGACACATGCAGAGGTGAGAAAAGACTCTCAGTAAGGGGTGTTGTAGGCTGAGAGTAAGTCGTAGTTGGAGCAAAATAAGCAGGAAAAGCCACAAGATTGACAGACGAAGAAGAGGGCCGTTGGACGGCAGATGCAGAAGGTGTAGGTAAAGAACGAGTGGCAGAAGTTGGGTACTGTGAGCTGTGATGTCCAGGGACTTTGCAGGTAAAGCAATGGAAAGCAGAGAAAATGTTGATGGTAATCGTACGAGGACCAAAAGGAACCCGAAATTCAGTGAGGCAGGTGGTGATATAAGAGGAGTCAGGGAAAATGAGGAGCGCCTGTCGTCGAAAACTTAAGAATGGCTGATCACCTTGATCGGGGGAGCAGAGTGGAGCATCCGGTCATTTTCAACGACGCGTCCAACCAACGTAAGAAAAGTGAGCAAAAAGTCATCAATGACTTCCGGGGGCACAGGATACATTGTGAAAAGTACTGGAAAATGGGCTAGAGATTGGGGGAGCAAACTCTGAACCACTATGGTAATAGAACAAAAACTAACCGGAGCAACATAATCAACAGAAGAAAAATATACAACCACCAACTTGGGATTTCTTGCGAAATGCGTAATTGCTCCAGCCAGGAGATACGATAACACAGACATGTAATCGCGAAGCTTGACATTAGGAAGTGCGTCAAACTTGACGCTTAATTGAAAGGAAGTGAGCATGGACTTACCAAACTTTGAAGTTTCAGGAACGGTTGCGGTGAGAGTTGAGCCATCACGAAAGATGAAACGATCGAGGCCTGTCGGGAGCAAAGCGTTAAATGAGCACGTGTGTGAAGAAATTGAAGTCCTAGAAGCAGCAGGGAGAGCAGCTGGTTTGGAGGCAGGGGGAAGACAGTAATGCGAAGCAACAACTGGAAGTCGAAACGAAGACACCAATCGAGGAATAGTGAAACAAGCCATGGGCACAGGCAAAGGCTGTAGGAGATGGATGACGACACAAGGCAACAGCACGGGAAGACAGAGAGCAGACGCTGGAAACCACCAAAGAGAGGCGGCGCACCAAGGAGACGAGCAGTACACATGGGAAGGCAAACGACGAACTACTGATAAAAGGTGCGGGACAGGCTTTCTTTTTTCTTTTTTTTTGTTTGATTGAATGTTTAACGACCACCGTGAGCAACTCAATGGGCTATAAGAAGTCGCCCGTCCCAAATTTAGGGTCACTGGTTCCAGGGAAGAGAAAGAACCAGTGTCGTAAGACAAACACAACATCCATGCCTCAGCGGGATTCGAACCCGGATCCCTTTCGGACGAATGATCAGAGGCCATCGCTTAGACTACTGCGCCACCGGAGCGGCTGGGCACAGTCTTAGGAAACGATCGTGGAAGTGGGAAGCCAAACGTGACGTACGCGCAACAGGTGCTGGCAGTGCAAACAGTCAACGCAAGTCACCATGGGTCGAACGTAAACAGATCCATAGTGAAGATTAATGAAGGAATATGCAGACAATAAGCAATTATAACTCTGGAAAGTCAACTAGGCCGACAGCGCGAACTTGCATGAGCAAGGAACGTGCAAAATAACACGGCTGGGAGCACAGGAAACAGGAAAGCAGAACACAAATTCCGGAGCGGTGGACGACACGGGACAGTTTATAGAAGGGGAAACCACAATTAAAGAGAAATCACGCAGTGGGAGACCATCATCTGCGACCACTGACACAAATCATCAGCGAGTGGATGAATTCATCCTGGCGGATATACGAGTCACAATGAGCTCGTTGTACAACCGGACTGTGGTCACAATGCCACACAGAAAATGTCGGGAGACTTAAGGTATCGGAAAGTATCTGCAAAATGGGAACCTCGGCAGTTGACCCCGATTTGAAGGAAAGAAGAGTGGAAGTCTGCTGTGATTTTCTGGAAGCGTTTGAAGCCAATGAAGGTAGTTTGTTTCCGATCTGGTGACCAAGGACGAAACGTGGGCGTATATGTACGATCCGGAAACGAAGAATCTATCTATCGAATGGCGTCACACCTCTTCAACAAAGCCTAAGAAGTTATAAGAGTCAGCCATCAGCACAGAAAGTCATGGTGATTGCTTTTTGAAATGACAGGGGTGTCATTCTCCTTGATTTTATGGAAGGTGGCTGTATCGTGACCAGCGAGCGATACATAGTGACACAAGAAGCTTTGAAAGCCATAAGGGAGAAGATACCGAACAACAATCTGAAAATCTGAAAAATATCCACATTCATCATGATAATGCGGGACCACACACATCTTAGCAGCCAATCAGGCGATTAGAAAATTAGGATGGTTGGTGGTCCCCTATCCACCATACAGCACAGATCTGGCACACTTCGACTTCCACCTGTTCGGTCCAATGAAAGACAGTCTTCGGGGTCAACGATTTGATGACACAGACGAGGTGAGAGTGGCTGCGAAGAAGTGGGTACCACGGTCCACACCTGAATTTTTTCAAAGATAATTCGGGAGTTGGGCTCAATGATGGCGCAAATGCATCGCTTGTGATGTAGACTATGTTGAGTAGTACCTTTGTGTAGAGAAAGCGATGCCCTATCAATATGTGCAATTTGAACGATATCTGTCAGTTAATAAAGAAGTAATGCCCATTTTTGCCTTACTTTCGGTACAATTCTCGTATTTTACTAAAATATCGCCGAACATTTGTTCATCATGTTTTGCATAAACCTAACAATATCTCCTTGTAATCTGTGTCTCCACATCTAAATGGAGACTTCACAGGCTATTGCCAAAATCGGGTGGTCGGTGATGCTTCAACCACCCTACCGTCCTGATTTTTCTCCCTCAGACATTTTCCTATTTGCCCCTTTGAAAACACCTTTCATGGGGAACGTTTCGACGATGTGACAGACGTTAAACTGGCTGTGACCACATGGATGAAATGACAGACTCAGGATTTGTTCCAAAATGGATTATACCAATGGCTTTAAAGATGGCGGAAATGTATAGAAAGTGATGGGGAAGGTTTCGACGATGTGACAGACGTTAAACTGGCTGTGACCTCATGGATGAAATGACAGACTCACGATTTGTTCCTTAATGGATTATACCAATGGCTTTAAAGATGGCGGAAGTGTATAGAAAGTGATGGGGAAGGTTTCGACAATGTGACAGACGTTAAACTGGCTGTGACCTCATGGGTGAAATGACAGCCTCAGGAATTGTTTCAAAATGGATTTTACCAATGGGTTTAAAGATGGCGGAAATGTATAGAAAGTGATGGGGAAGGTTTCGACGATGTGACAGACGTTAAACTGGCTGTGACCACATGGATGAAATGACAGACTCACGATTTGTTCCTAAATGGATTATACCAATGGCTTTAAAGATGGCGGAAGTGTATAGAAAGTGATGGGGAAGGTTTCGACGATGTGACAGACGCCAAACTGGCTGTGACCTCATTGGTGAAATGACAGCCTCAGGGATTGTTCCAAAATGGATTTTACCAATGGGTTTAAAGAGGGCGGAAAATGTATAGAATATAATGGACACTACTTCGAATAGGCTCGTATTAATAACAATTTGTTTAAGTATTTTGCCAACAAGTTTCACATTTTTGCTGCTACAAATTAAAATCTTATGAAGGACGAGGCGTTACTTTCAGGATGCCCTTTTTAATTAAACTACTTTGTACAAATGGAAAAAAATGTTCCCTCTTACTTTTCATCTCTTGCGCCAGAACAACTGAAGGTGGAATTAATTTTCAATGAATTTCAATTTTAGTTGCAATGCTTCTTTATTGTTTGTTCATAAATATTTGATTTCATTTTTTCTGAAACGATGTATCTGTTTCACTTTTACGAATGGGTTATCCAATGCAAGGGCTTTGTCAGTTCCTGTTCCTCCTTTAGTTTTACCTTCCCACTCTCCGCTTCCGTCACTTTCATTCCTCTTTCCCCGTTTGAAGCAATTTTTAGGGCTCATCCACTCATTTTTCTAACGGTGAAATATTTTCCCGCTCAGCTTTTGCAGCTCTTTCTGACAAAAAATATGTTCATAAGAAGAAAGTATTTCTTTGAAACATCTTTGCAGATACTTCAGAAATGCTATATTTGCCGCCGTCTTTACCGCTTTTGATAAAAAATGATGCGACATCTGATATCTTCATTTCATCAAAGAAAGGGTTATCCTGGCTTCTTTTATTTTGTCGATTTATAACGAGCTATCTGTGCTTGTTGTCCTCATGCGGAATTTCCCTTTCTAGAGGAAAACTATTTCTGTGTTTTGAAAAGGCGCATGCATCTATCTCTTCAGTTTCGATGAAACAGGACTCCTGAAAAGGGAAAAAAAATTTCGAACCATGAAATTTAAGAATATGTCAGGATTTCCCTCTTCCTTTCACTTAAGTCTCCAATAATTTCTGGTATCGCAAGCAACTTAATCAATGAAGTATCAAAATACAAAGCACAGTAATTTCGTATCCTTTGTTTGTTCTGAAACACTTTACGGCGTTTAACTGCGTTATTCTTTCTGTTTATTAATGTACCTCTTCGTTATATCGCTTCCCCATAGAACCTTAGTTTATATATACAAATTGAATTGAATTGGTCCCGATAATAAGTATACAGTATATTGCGGGGAATTTAAAATTTCAGAGGTCTGAAATAAATAAATTATGATATTTTATTTCGACATGACGTAGCGCTCGTATTGGGTTGTCGGAAAAGTCATGACGTATTTTAGCCATGTTTTGTAAAGGTCATTTATTGATAGAAAGAACAAAGATCAATCAATGATATAATGCCATTTTTCCTCGATAACATTTTGCCATCTTTCAGTGAGCTGCAGAATGCCTCGTTCATAAAAGGACCTATCTTTCATGGCAAAAAACTGTACAAGGTGCTGATTTACAGCCTCATCTGAATTGAACGTTATACGACGCAAGGACTGTTAAAGAGAGTGAAACAAGTGGAAGTCTGACGGCGCAAGGTCAGGCGAGTATGCTATGTGTGGCAACATATCCCATTCAAGCTCCAATAATTTTTGGCGGGTGATGAAATTTGTGTGTTGTCTCGCGTTGTCGTGATGGAACACAACACCTTTGCGATGAACGAGCTCTAGACGTTTCTAGAAGATGTATTCGTTCAAACTGACCAATTGCCGACAGCACACATTCGAATTGATTGTTTGGTTCCGTTTTAGGAGCTCGAAAAACACGACACCTTAAAAATCCCATCACAATGAGACCAGAACCTTCCGCTGATGAATGTCTGCTTTGAATGTCGTTTGAGGCGAAGCAGCACTTCGGAACCAAGACCGTTTGCGCAGCACATTGATGTACACAATCCACTTTGCTTCACCAGTTATCAGTCGTTTCAAAAATGGATCGTTTTCCTCACGTTTAATGAGCATATCGCAGATGTTTATACGCGCCACCAATTGAGCTTCTTTGAGTTAATGAGGAACCCACACATCGAGCTTGCTTACGTATCCCAGCTTCTTCAGGTGGTCGTGAAAGCTTGAATGTTGGATATGCAATGTATCTGTAATCTCTCGTGTCGTGTAACGTGGGTTTGACTCGATCAATACCTTGATTTGGTCGTCAAAAACCTCGGTTGGCCTCCCGTACGGAGGAACATCGTGGAGGTCAAAATCACCAGCACGGAATTTTGCGAACCACCGCTGGCACTGACGTTCTTGTAGAGCATTATCCCCGTACATTTTACGCAACTTTTCACAAGCTTGACGCGCGTTTTTCCCTTTACAGAAGTAAAACAGTAAAATATTGTGAAAATGCACAGTTTGGTCTTCCATCTTCAACTTGATGTCAAATCTCCGCAAATCAACCAAATTGCTCACTATTCCTTTTAGACTGCAGCTAGAACTAGCACCTGTAGAATGCCATAGCGATAAGAGAGCTACGCATGCCTCTAGTACTTCCAAAACCGCCCAACCGCCATCGGGTGCCAAAATACGTCATGACGTTTCCGACAACCCCAAAGAAAGCAAATTGAATGCTTTTCAGGGCAATATTTGGTGATCTACTTGCCGAACATATTAAAACTCGCAGACGAGTGTGAAGTAAACACTTCGACTGCTGGTCTTTCGACTTCAAAAAACACATCGTCGATAAATCATAAGGATGTTTAACTAAAATCACAATCTTAGTAATTGCGCATTATATTCCAGTAAATGCCGTGTTTTGTGAAAGAATGAGAAATGTACTTAAAAAAAACATTAGAACGTGATATTGGCCGCTCCGGTGGGCAAGATGTCCGAGGTGCGGTCTTCTGGCCATTCGACTGAAATAAGATAGGGTTCGAATCCCACATGAAACATAAATGATGTGAGGCTGGCTCTGTCTCCTTCCCAGAGCCAAACATCCTAAATTAGGGACGGACGACAGCATATAGCTGTATGAAACAAAGAATACGATATAGTAAATGCGAAGAATAATTTTTATTTACAAAGACAAGCTGTAATTACCCTTCGTAAGAAAAAAAAAATTATACCGACGGTACAAACACATACAACAACAAATCCAAATATTTATGAACTCGTGGATATCAAAGCGATCCAGGAACCTCTCTAAGAAGTGAAATAGGATTTCATTTTTAATTATTATTTGATATGCTTCACAATACTGTTGTTAATAATAAAACATAATCAGCGAATTTGGGACATGTTACTTTCTCATCACTTTTTTTATTCATGCCGTTTATAATTTTTTTTTTTGGATTATTTGAGGAATGTGCATTTTTGGAAGATGGAATTATTTATTCTCAATAAGAATAAGTTCTGTTTTCTCAGTAGTTTGTTTTGTTTTTAATATTGAAATTACCCCGCTTTGAAATCAAAGCAGTGCTACGCTAAAAGTGCCGCCCTGGTGGCGCAGTGGTCTAAGCAATGGCCTCCGATCATTTGTCCGAACGGGGTCCGGGTTCGGATCCCGGTGAGGCATGGATGTTGTGTTTGTCTTACGGCACTGGTTCTCTCCCTTCCCTGGAACCAGTGACCCTAAATTAGGGACAAGCGACTGCTTATAGCCCATTGAGTTCATCACGGTAGTCGTGAAGCCTCCAATCAAAAAAAAAATTCGCTAAAAGTATCATTTTAGTTGTTTTTTTTCATGGGGGATAGGTTAAGGTTAGATTAGTGGTTTGATGTGCAGTAGAACTTTAGATTCTCACAGTAAATAGTGGCAAACCAGAAATAAAGGTTGACTACCACTACTCCATGTAGAAGTTTTGCTGAACAGTTTTTACTACTGCGTTTCATGTTTTATTTAAGTACTGAGTAATCCTAGAATGGATTGCAGAAAATATTTACTTTTAAGATTGATTTAACTTAAAGATTGAAATTTTAATTTGTCACTTTGTTTATAAATTATAATTTCCTGGAATATCCCAAATTGTTCAACTCGTTCCTTAGAGCTAAAACCTTAATTACACATGAATACCGGCCTTCGTACACTACACATTAGGCAGCACATACAGAAATACAATCCCACTGCTTATTGTATCAGTCAGCAAGTCAAACGGTCTTTCCATAATGACATCGCTCTCATCAACAAGACGAACAGGCGTGCTCATAATATCGCTTTTAATACTATCTCTCAGTTGGTAAATTACATAATATTGTCTCAACTCTTAAGAAAATCTGCTCATATTGGGTGTGTGCATTAGTTCTACCGTTTTTGTAGGCTGCAAAGAAAGGAGGAGAACACAACAAATAACGTACCTAGGATTTCACATAATTGTCATAATTCTGTATGACTTGTTGCTATCTGTCTCTAAGTAGGTGAATCCCACGCCGGAAAAATCAAGTAATGCTGTTTCCGCATCGTCCATATCATCGAAGGTTTGGAGAGTGAATACGCTCTGTAATGATCGATAAAAGTGGTAGTCCGTAGGTGCCAGGTCAGTGGAATACGCCGGATGAGGTAACACTTCCCAACCATAGTCTAGTAATCTTGTAATCTTTGCCGAGTGATTAAAACCGCATGAGGTCCAGCGTTATCATGATGAAGGATCACGCCTTTGCGATTGACGAGTGCTGGCCGCTTCGATGTCAGCTGTTCTCGCAATTTGTCCAAATGTTGTCAGTAGATGTGAGCATTTATTGTTCTGTTAGGTGCCAACATCTCTCAGAGGATTATTCCCTGGACATCCCACCAAACACTCAACAAAAACTTTTTGGGATGCAGTCCCGCTTTTGACATCTATGGAGCAGGTTCCGCACCTTCGTACATATTTCATCGACACTACATTACCCATTCCTCATCACCCGCTACAATTCGTCTTCAAATCGGTTCATTTCTGTGACGAAAAAGCAAAGAAACCTACGTACAAATTCTTTCCTCTCGCTGCTTTGTAGAAAGCTGGTGCGGAATCCAGTTATCGAACTTGGTGATGAACCCAAGCGCATGCATCAGTCTTCGGACTGTTGTTCTGTGCACAGACAACGTTTCCGCTAATTCCTGAACGATTCGATGTGGGTCATTTGTCATGGCTTGGTCCACGTTCTTGTCGGAAACCGCAGATGGACGTCCAGGACGTGGTACTGTCTCCTTCCCGGAATTTCCGAAACCAACGACGACAAGTGCTATCATCAGCTGCATCCTCCCCATACACTTGACAGATGCTGCGGTAGGATGTGACTGCAGTACTGCCTTTATAGAACTCGTACAGTAAATAATGTCTAATGTGCTCCTCATCGAATGCCATGTTGCACCGTCCGGGATTTCCGTTACGAATGACTTACTCAGACAAACCGAGTGCATTTACATGCTCTACTGCTCTACGCTTTATTGGCCGAAAATTAGGCATCGCAGCGCCATCTGTGACACTACTCCAATTGCAATTTGTATCTATTACAAAAACGGGTAGAAATTTTACACACACCTAATACACAGTTGCGTTGCTCCTCGAATAGAGCTCTGCTCAACATCTGCGTATATTAATATAATACATCTACTTCCTAGGTCAGAATATTCAATAACTTTTATTTAGTTGTTGTTTGTTTTTTTGCACTCTGACCCATTTTCATCTTCCGATCTTTTTCAAGCTCGTCGGGAGAAACTCTGTGGCGTTGGGTCAGAAGTATTTCTCGAGGAGAAACTAAATTCACATGAGAACATAGAAACTGGAAAGGAAAATAAAATTAGAGGTATACTTCATGAAAGTTAGAACGTACCGTTAATAACCTTTGACATTCGGTAACCATTTCTCGAAATGTTTGTTTTCAAGTTCTTTGTCCACTTCCTATTTTCTTCTCTATCTGCAAGAATTTAAAAGAAAATTTGATTTACGGGTAACAAATGTGGTAAGAGCTTCAGAGCAAACAAAGTGGGAAATATTTGTTACTGTGTATTGTGAACTTGACAGACGCGTTTGTTTGTCGAAAGAAAAGTACGCGAGAAAGAAATAGAGAATTGTCTAAAGAAGCAAAAGTGTAGAATAAAATGCACTGAGTTACATGTTAAAATAAGTCAAAAGAAAGGATTTAAAGTATAATGATGTCGCCAAATTGTATTGAAATAAGGAATCATGATTTTAGTGAATGACAAAACTGCAGGGAAACAAGTTATTTCTTAAAAGGACATGTTTTCAGGAATATAAACAAAAAGAGCAAAGAATGCTCCGCAAACATTTTAGGATAAAAGCGCAACGAATTAAAAGCATATGACTAAACATTCTGAATTTTTCATAAGGGAACAAGAACAGGCAAATTTAATATTCCCTTTTGATGCCAATTCGTCGCGTGCTTGGTTTTATCATGCTGATTTGAACGAAACTTTCGAAGCTCCGACCTTTTCAGCCAACGAGCTTTCTAGCTTCTTAGAGTCATAACGCTCTTCCTATTCACTTATGTGGCAGAATTTCCTTTGCACATTTCTGAATTCAAATTCAAGGCAGCAAAGTACCGAAGCGTGAACATTAAGAACTCCTTCCCTTGAACACCTCCAAAATAAATTTTCTTAACTTTCTTTGAGTTAGAGTATTCAAGATACACATTCTTGTAGAACTAACATTGAAGAGCTGTAACTTGTTTTTCAACAGATACGTTTGGCAGTGAACGAGCTGAATTTTCTGCAAAGAATGACATTTTCATTTTATTGCGTTAGCTCAGTCTTAATAAAGAAGAAACTCTACGCTCCTAGATGACACAAGACCTTTTAGTTTAGAGCATTCTCTCACATTAGTCAAATCCGTAGAGACAGTACATAAATACGCCATGTATACCTTTACATTTTCAGCTACGACAAGAAATATGAAACAAACTAAAAGAAATATTTCACCTTATTTAAAATGTGGTTTAGAACACAAATTTGTAGATGTTTACGAATTTGAAAGCTTTTTTGTAAACATATTATGCTGCACATTTTCTGCCTTATCTATGATTGAGAAGTAATTTTCAGTACATGCTCTTGTAACGCAACGCAAAAAACGACATTGGTATTTTGCCGTGAAAACTAGATTTCAGATTTTAAATTATCGGTATTTTACCACTTAAATGACACTTTGAGAAATTTGAAGAAGTCAATATTTTGAAATGCTGAGCAGCATAAACCCCTGACATTTAACCATTAATTGTATTTGTTTGATATCTGGATAGCTTGTAATTCACAAATTACATCTGGATGGCAGAGCAAGTCGAAATTTCATTAGGATACGTGGACACTCAAACATTACTTTAATGTAATTGATTCATACAACACAATAATGCAGAAGGTGTTCATCGAATTTTATGTCTATAATACCTAGTGCCTGCTTTGACAATGCTTTATCATTTGTTTTCGAAGTTGTCCTGACAACTATTATTATGTAGGAAATATGTAGTAACACTATACTAGTGGTCCGATTGCTTAGCGTAGGAATATTTGCACAAGCGTTTCCAAGCTTTCGCACATCAACCAGATGGCTTTTCCAAGGAAGTTACACAGAAACTGCAAACTGAATAATACAACGCTTTAACAATTTCAACGCGGAAACATAGGAGTAGAGGACTTGCATTTGTCTTATTTACTTGAATTACTTGAACTTGATATAAAGAAATCAGCTACCTGCTCTACCCCTAAATGTACAGCCATTCGGGAAACCTTGGAGATCACTGCCAACAGCGATACTTGCAAATGATAGCGTCTCATTCAAGTTACCACGAATTTGGAACCAGTTCTTCAAGTAACGCCTTCTCCCTACCAGAATATCGCGCGCACAACCAACGTGATGCCTCGTATCTTTAAATGAATATAACGTCGTATCTATTTATTGTCAAGTCAAGTTTCCGCGTTCAAATTGTTAAAGCGTTGTATTATTCAGTTTGCAGTTTCTATGTAACTTCCTTGGAAAAGCCATCTGATTGATGTGCGAAAGCTTAGAAACGCTTATGTATATATTCCAACTCCAATAAATCTGTTCACTAAGTGTTAATATTTCTTACATAGTTGGTGTACTGTTCCTCGTTATCAACTATTATTATGCAAGCGGTGTTTATAGAGTTATGGTAAAAGTCGCCGGCAACAAACGATGCTTATGCAGCCACCGGCAAACGTTCATTGTCAGTAAAACACACTCGAAGGATTTAGACGTGGTACAAAGTTCCCCGTTGTGCAAGGCCCATAGGCTATTCCATAAGCTCATGATCACAAATCGACACGATCCTGTTTTCTTTTTCAAAGCTTCAATGTGTGTCACACTGTGTTATCAAAAGTATTCGGACCCCACAATGTTTTTGGACAAATGACTTTATTATCTCACTTACTAGCTAGTCGGCCCACCTTTTCCTTATATGAGAGCGGCCACACATCGTTTTCGATGTGTTGATACTATCAACCTATTTCCAGTATGTGCTGATACTATTAACCTATTTCCAAATTGTGTTCATACTATCAACCTATTTCCAGTATGTGTTAATAATATCAACCTATTTCTAGTATGTGTTGATACTATCAACCTATTTCCAGTATGTGTTGATACTATCAACCTATTTTTCCTGTATGTGTTGATACTATCAACCTATTTCCAGTATGTGTTAATACTATCAACTTATTTCCAGCATGTGTTGATACTATCAACCTATTTCCAGTATGTGTTAATACTATCAACCTATTTCCAGTATGTGTTCATACTATCAACCTATTTTTCCTGTATGTGTTGATACTATCAACCTATTTCCAGTATGTGTTCATACTATCAACCTATTTTTCCTGTATGTGTTGATACTATCAACCTATTTCCAGTATGTGTTAATACTATCAACTTATTTCCAGTATGTGTTGATACTATCACCCTATTTCCAGTATGTGTTAATACTATCAACCTATTTCCAGTATGTGTTGATACTATCAACCTATTTCCACTATGTGTTAATACTATCATCCTATTTCCAGTATGTGTTAATACTATCAACTTATTTCCAGAATGTGTTGATACTATCAACCGATTTCCAGTATGTGTTAATACTATCAACCTATTTCCAGTATGTGTTGATACTATCAACCTATTTTTCCTGTATGTGTTGATACTATCAACCTATTTCCAGTATGTGTTAATAATATCAACTTATTTCCAGTATGTGTTGATACTATCAACGTATTTGCAGTATGTGTTAATACTATCATCCTATTTCCAGTATGTGTTGATACTATCAACCTATTTTTCCTGTATGTGTTGATACTATCAACATATTTCCAGTATGTGTTAATGCTATCAACTTATTTCCAGTATGTGTTAATACTATCAACCTATTTCCAGTATGTGTTGATACTATCAACCTATTTTTCCTGTATGTGTTGATACTATCAACCTATTTCCAGTATGTGTTAATACTATCAACTTATTTCCAGTATGTGTTGATACTATTAACCTATTTCCAGTATGTGTTAATAATATCAACCTATTTCCAGTATGTGTTGATACTATCAACCTATTTTTCCTGTATGTGTTGATACTATCAACATATTTCCAGTATGTGCTGATACTATTAACCTATTTCCAATATGTGTTGATACTATCAACCTATTTCCAGTATGTGTTGATACTATCAACCTATTTCCAGTATGTGTTAATACTATCAACCTATTTCCAGTATGTGTTGATACTATCAACCTATTTTTCCTGTATGTGTTGATACTATCAACCTATTTCCACCATGTGTTAATACTATCAACTTATTTCCAGTATGTGTTGATACTATCAACCTATTTCCAGTATGTGTTAATACTATCAACTTATTTCCAGTATGTGTTGATACTATCAACCTATTTCCAGTATGTGCTGATACTATTTACCTATTTCCAATATGTGTTGATACTATCAACCTATTTCCAGTATGTGTTGATACTATCAACCTATTTTTCCTGTATGTGTTGATACTATCAACCTATTTCCAGTATGTGTTAATACTATCAACTTATTTCCAGTATGTGTTGATACTATCAACCTATTTCCAGTATGTGTTAATAATATCAACCTATTTCCAGTATGTGTTGATACTATCAACCTATTTTTCCTGTATGTGTTGATACTATCAACCTATTTCCAGTATGTGCTGATACTATTAACCTATTTCCAATATGTGTTGATACTATCAACCTATTTCCAGTATGTGTTGATACTATCAACCTATTTCCAGTATGTGTTAATACTATCAACCTATTTCCAGTATGTGTTGATACTATCAACCTATTTTTCCTGTATGTGTTGATACTATCAACCTATTTCCACCATGTGTTAATACTATCAACTTATTTCCAGTATGTGTTGATACTATCAACCTATTTCCAGTATGTGTTAATACTATCAACTTATTTCCAGTATGTGTTGATACTATCAACCCATTTCCAGTATGTGCTGATACTATTTACCTATTTCCAATATGTGTTGATACTATCAACCTATTTCCAGTATGTGTTGATACTATCAACCTATTTTTCCTGTAGGTGTTGATACTATCAACCTATTTCCACTATGTGTTAATACTATCAACTTATTTCCAGTATGTGTTGATACTATCAACCTATTTCCAGTATGTGTTAATACTATCATCCTATTTCCAGTATGTGTTAATACTATCAACTTATTTCCAGTATGTGTTGATACTATCAACCGATTTCCAGTATGTGTTAATACTATCAACCTATTTCCAGTATGTGTTGATACTATCAACCTATTTTTCCTGTATGTGTTGATACTATCAACCTATTTCCACTATGTGTTAATACTATCAACTTATTTCCAGTATGTGTTGATACTATCAACCTATTTCCAGTATGTGTTAATACTATCATCCTATTTCCAGTATGTGTTAATACTATCAACTTATTTCCAGTATGTGTTGATACTATCAACCTATTTCCAGTATGTGTTAATACTATCAACCTATTTCCAGTATGTGTTGATACTATCAACCTATTTTTCCTGTATGTGTTGATACTATCAACCTATTTCCAGTATGTGTTAATACTATCAACTTATTTCCAGTATGTGTTGATACTATCAACCTATTTCCAGTATGTGTTAATACTATCATCCTATTTCCAGTATGTGTTGATACTATCAACCTATTTCCAGTATGTGTTAATACTATCAACTTATTTCCAGTATGTGTTGATACTATCAACCTATTTCCAGTATGTGTTAATACTATCATCCTATTTCCAGTATGTGTTGATACTATCAACCTATTTTTCCTGTATGTGTTGATACTATCAACATACTTCCAGTATGTGTTAATACTATCAACTTATTTCCAGTATGTGTTGATACTATCAACCTATTTCCAGTATGTGCTGATACTATCAACCTATTTCCAGTAGGTTTCGACAGAAATGGCTCACCATTCGTTCTTCAAAGCTTCTGCGAGAGTGGAGAGCAAAGCCAGTCGTTAGGGTTGGTTTCCCAACCGTCGCTCTAGTTCATCCCAGATTTTTGCCGAGCACCTATCGCCCCACCCCGATTTCGTGCCTGTCCTCACCAATGGCTCAAAATCTGGCGATATTTATGGGATGTCCCTTTGTGTGCATTAATGAGACGTATGCTGAGAAGTTTCCATCGGCAACCATCTTCTTTACGGCGGACATGCAGACCACCTCGCCTTGCGTCACATCCAGTCCGGGTCTCATCATTTCGCCATGCTCTGCAATTGACTCATTGTCTGTCATCCAAGTTTTCTCTTCTCGTAAGGGAACTGATTCTCCAGTCACCGTGGATGTTCGTTGTCTCTTGTGGACTTTGGATGGTGCTGGATACCTGGTCCGATTCTGTTGGGTTCCTGGCCATGTTGGGGTTCGTGGTAACGAGCTGGGGGATGCCTCTGCCAGGTCCGTCGCCTCCATGCCGATCACCCAACTGCCGGTGTTTTTTTCAAGATTTTCGTCCTGGAATCCATGCATTCATCGTGGCTGAGAGATAGTCCCTGTAGTCTCAGCAGGGCAGGAGCAAACGTCAGTCCATTAAACCACGGATCGGACTATGGCAATCTAGTTTGCGCAGGAATCGTCGTGATGAAGTTGTCCTTGCGCTCCTGCGCATTGGGTATTGTCGTTTCAGACACCGCTTCTCGCTATGTGGCGACTCTACCCCAATGTGTATGACGTTCAACTGTCGTTCATGTTCTATGTACTTGTGTTCGTCTTCGTGCTACCCGCTTTCACTGTTTTCATTCTCATTTGTTCGACGACTAAACATCTACGCTGCAGAAGCTCTTAGACGACCACTGCGATACATCACATTTTGTTTTTCAGTTTTCAAACAAATTGACTTTTTTAGTCGTATCTAGGTTTAACACTTTTCTTCAATTTCGTTTTCATTTTTACCGCATCAGCCTGATTTTAAACATCATACCATGTTTATAAAACTTTCTTTGATTGTCTTGTGTCTGGCGCTTTTTGGCCAAGCATGGCTCTCGCGCCAAAACAAAACCCAAAAAACCCACCAACCACCAAATAGTTCATCCCAGGAGTGTTCTCTGGGAATAAAACCAGAACTATGCGCAGTCCAGTCTAATAATTTCACCTTATCTTCAAGAAATAAGTCCACCCCAGGCCGTGCGGTGTGACAGGGAGCTCACTCGTGTTGGAAGAGACAACGGTTATTTCCATAATACTGCCACATTGTTGGTAGGGAAGAATTATCCAGACCACCGAGGAGTACACTTCAGAGTTCATTGTTTGTGGTATAATAACAAATGGGCCGAGTCCCACTCACGAGAAACTGTAGTTCCGCAGTTTTTAAGCTGTAGTTTTGCTGTAGTTGCACTTTTCTGCTCCCATCTCTTCACAGCATCACTTACAGTCGATTTTGGTATGTTTAGTTTAGCTGCAATTCCTCCATTGGAAACGTTACTCAAATGACATCCTATGACCAGCCCACGCTGGAATTCTAAAAGAGCATGTCCACCCGGCATATCCGCTCCAACGTAACTGATTACACAACAGAACTTCTTAGTTTTATATACTTATATACGTACCTCCTCACTTACTGCGCACTTTCCTTCGCAACTATTCTTTGCATTTATGCAAATAATTGTTAGATTCCGAATACTTTTGATAATATAGTGTAGCTGATTTCCATTTTACCGTTCTCCTAATCATTGTTGATTTACATGAACAGGCCAAATTACAACATCTGATATGTAATGGCTCTCTCGACGTTACTCATGATTCCGAAGGATGACGCATTGTTGATAAGCACCATTAGCGCTTATGAGTAAAAACAACACACAATGACACCAGATAATTCAACGCCTTCGTAAATCAAATATTTAACTATTAAACCACATATACAGGCTCAGAGTAACTTAGTATAGGCAATAAATCTCAGAAATGGAAATACAGATTTTTCCACTCGAAGATTCCTATTACATAGTCTGACATGGAAGTCATACGACCTACGGACTCACGTCACATTGTACTGTCTTCTCTCCCGTCGTTTTCATATAATCCCTCAGAAATTAAAATACTTCCTGGCCACCTACTTGTCTCCACGTGTAATTAGTTGCCTCACATTTTGTGTATTCCTTCATGGGTGTGGCATTTCCTATATCAAGCAGTGTATATTTTATTAAACCCATTCATTACGACAATTCAGAACACTGTCCTAAACCACAAGACTAGTAGTATAGTAGTGCATTTTCATATTTTTCTAAATGTGCAGTCACAGCTTTAAATGATTTTATTTTTATTTTGCTGCTTAACGACAACAATGAGCATCTCTTTGGGTTATGGGCAATCGTCCGTCCCTAATTGAGGGACTATGGTTCATGAAAAGAGCGCCTGCCAGCAACGTAAGACATACACACCACCATGACATTCGGATCTTGAACAGCTCAGTCGACCATTCAGAAACCTAGATCTCTGACCTCTGACATGGTTGTGCAATTTCGTGTTCAACACTAAGACAAAAGACGTGAGGAATTCTGTTGTACAGTGCTGTAAACATTCCCTTGTTGATGAACTTAGATTCAAATTCACGATATCATCTGCCCATTAGGAAAATACTTCAAAAAATATATTTATATATATATATACACACACTATGTTGACAAAAGTACCCGGACACCGCTTCTAAAGCAAAAGAACGGATCCGCTGCGTTGTTAAGATGAAGCGGTACAGCTGCAAACGGTTTAAAAAGAAGCCTGCAGCTGACCACGATCATATCGCACTGTGAGGTTGAGTGAAAATGTCGCGTCGGTAACACTGACTTTGAGAAAGTCTAGATTGTTCGGTGTTATACACTGAGTGGCCACTTTATTATGACCACCCCTCAGTACTTCGTTGGGCCACCTTTTGCCTTTAATACTGCGTCGATTCTTCGTGGAATGGACTTCACGAGATGTTGATAGGTGGTATGTGGAATCTGAGACCATGCTTGATAAATAGCACTTTCCAGGAGTGTGAGATTGCAGGGTTGTGGATCCAGCTGTCTGATGGCTCGTTCAACTTCATCCCACAAATTTTCAATTGGGTTGAGATCTGGAGATTGTGGGGCCGCCTAAGCAAAGTAAACTCACCTGCATGTTTCTGAAACCAATCCTGCAAAATACGAGCACTATGGCAGGACGCATTATCTTGTTGAAAGTAGGCATCGCCATTGGGATAAATCATCCACATGACAGGATGCACTTGGTCCGCAACGGTGTTTAGATATGATGTGCCAGTCAGACGTTGATCAACACGAATTAAAGGGACCAAAGCATGCCAGGAAAACCTACCTCAAAACCATAACGTTGCCTCCACCAGCTTGAAGGTTTGTAGCAATGCATTTGGGATCCATGCTTCCGTGCTGTTTCCGCCAAATTCTCACTCGGCCATCGGCAAGGTGCAAATGAAAATGTGATTCATCGGACTACATAATTTGTTTCCAATTATCGACTGTCCAATCCTTGCGCTCCTGTGTGGACTGGAGACGTTTTTCTTGCAAACTGCAGACAACAAAGGTGTTCGAACAGGTCTTCGGCTGCCATATGCCATCCGATGCAGTGTACGGCGAACAGTGCGTGCAGAGATCATTTGAGGGATCCTTCATTAAGATGGTCTGTAATTTGCTGCAGTGTTGCCCTTCTGCTGTCTGTTACCAGTCTAGATACTCTCCGTTCCGCCCGAAGAGTCACTAGTCGATGACGACCACACGTTGCACGTAGAGACCCAGTTTTTTGGCTGACAGTCCAGTCTTTAAACACTTTAACAACAGCTGCTCTGGAACATTTCACGAATGCGGCGGTTTTGGTGATACTCGCTCCATGGTTCCGAGCTCCTACAATCATACCACGCTGAAAGTCTGTAAATGGCATTTTATTACCCATCTCGTCATCGAAAAATAATTTCTACTACTGTCGTAAGTAGTAAGCTTTTCCTTTTTATACTAGCCCCGCCCTCTGGCGGTAACAACGTGCAGCCTTAGCTCATTTGCTTAAAGCTGTCAGGTGGTCATAATAAAATGGCCACTCAGTGCATTAGTGGGTCGTCCATAAGTGAAACCGAGGGGCATTTGAACATATCCAAGTCAACGGTTTTGGATGTACTGAATACCTGAAAGATACCTGGCGTGCCGGAAGCAGCAAAACGTAACGGCAGACAAAAGAAAATTAGTGATAGAGGAAACCGATGCCTCAGGATAATCGTTACAGCTAATCGACGGAGTACTGCACAAGACCTCAGTGCACAGGTAAGTAAAAATGCTGGAACCTGGGTATGTACATGTCCCTTTCGCAGAGACATTCCTTCCATGGGTTACCGTGGTCTTGCGGTTGCTCATAAGCCTTTCATCTGCACTCGGAATGAAATTCGTCCTTTAGCAATATGTCAAGAACATTAATTGTGGAAATGGAAACTGGTCCTATGGACTGATAAATCCAGATACACGATCCATCAGTCTGATACCTCGATATTCTGGTCAATTATGCCTTACCAACTCTGTGGCAATACTGTGGAACCGAGTTTTGTTATTACCAGCAGGATAATGCACCGAGCCATAAATCATGGACTGTTACGGCGTGGTTTGACGATAATTCCGTATCGTGTATGGGCTGGCCAGCACAGACCCCTGACCTTAATCAAATAGAGCACCAATAATAATCTCATTGAGCACCAAATTAAAGCGCCGCATAAGAAGTTTGGAACCAAGGCCTACTTCCAAGCAACAGTTAGCGCCAGCACTATGTACTGAATGGAAGCCCATACCTATCACTGTGTTCCAAAACCTTGTCAAAAGCATGTCTCAAAGAGTCAGTGCATGTATTAAGGCCAAAGGTGGGCCGACACTGTAGTAATGTATATCAATAAGTGCTATGTTATGTTTCTCTTCTAGGTTTCCGGTGAATTTTATCAATATAGTGTATATAGCGATGAAAACCGTTAATGACAAAGTGGCGTCAACAGAATAAGTATTTGACGTTTACGAATTATTCCTTCGAGAAGAACGAATTAGCAAACTGAGTCGTTCGTGAATGATTCTTTCTTGAAATTAATTGATTCTGCAAAAATTCCAACTCTCTCAAATAATTGATCAGCATTACTTTTCTGAAGACATCAAATGTTCAGTTTCGGATGACGGATGCTCAACGTGTTGATAAGCCCCAAAAATTTCGGATAAGAAATGCTGAGACTCTGCCGGCCGCAAAAGTTTCAGATACAGGATGCTCAACCTGTATCCCAAGCATTTCCGTTTCGAGGAGGTTAGATAAACTTCACAACAAACAACACGCTCAGTCGACGACGTAACATGGAAAAATAATGCCAGCCAGTAGTAGGCAAAGATTTTAGTTGTATTCAGTCTAACTTTCATGAAATACACCGATCACAAAAAGTTAGGGATATCGGATGTAATGAAGGATGCATGTATTTGACTCAAGTAATACGCACTGAAATAGCACTAGTAAGGCTATGTAACATAAAAGTGTGATTACATAAAAAGTTTACAGTGCAGGTTTTGCTTTTGCACACGAGAAAGCACTACTGCAATATAAACAAAAGGGTAAATTCTGAGAATGCCCATACCTCTAGGTTTCAGTACTCGATAACACCACCTTTGTGTTGAAGAACGTCTTGAAACGTACGATGCATACTTTGAATGACATTATTGAGGAGTGTATGGGAGTCTCGTCCCATATTCCAGACACCACTACCAGACACGTCCCATATTACAGGCAATACTTATTGAGGTCTACCAGTGCACTAGTGTATGAAACACGTGGGACGTATTACAGAGATGAAAACATGTGTCAAGACGACAAATCTATCTGCAACAAGATGTTGTATCCGCGTAGCTCAGTTTGGAGAGCGACTTACTCCGGAGTGAGAAGACCCGACTTGTATGCTCGGCACGGAAAGACGTGTACGTTAATTTGGCCCCGAACTTCCAGGATGACCCGGCTGTTAAGTTTCTCGCAATGATGTGAAGTTCTTTCCACACGGCGAGACAGGAAAAATGAGAATCTCTTCTTCAGTGTTTCGAAAAAATAAATCAGTGTTAAGTTACGTTCATCACACCAAAGTGTCCGAGATTCCTCTAATGCACATTCTTCATCGGATGACTGCATACAGCGACACATGGTCCCGGCTGGCTGGAGGGCCATGCCCCTGCCTCCTTGGGTGAGGGAGATGTGACGTGCCTGCCCCACAGGAGGCACACGAGATAAAGGCAGATAGCAATCAGAACCCATGTCCGTATAGCCCAGTTGGGAGAGCGACTTACACCGGAGTAAGGGGACCCAGAGTGGAAAAACTTGTACGCTATACGTGGTTATCCAGACGTCGTTGTGCTTCTTCCCAAATGTTCTCAATGGTGTTAAGGTCAGGAGGCCTTGGAGGGAGGAGGAACGATTCAATTCCAGGATTATCCAGCTCCTGAAACACGCTCCTGGCACGGTGATTGGTTGCATTGTCACCGAGAAAACGGAATGCATGTCGAATAGTAGCGTGAAGTAGTGTCTCAATGGGCAAAAATGATCTCTTGTCGGTACACTGGGGCATTCTAGTTTCCTTAACAAACATAGAATAAATTACGGCCATTAAAACCTGATCCTGCCCAGAAAACAACAGACTGCCGCTGGTAAAGGTGGGCGGACTGCACATAGTGTGGTTGCATTGATGTACCAGACCTCCTCCACACGTATCCTCGTCGAGTATCAGGATGAAGAACGAAACGGGATTCGTCTGTGAGAAGTACATCATGCCACTCGGTATCTCATGACATGTACTGTTGGACCCAGGTACATCTTTGACGTTGAGTTCACGTCGATGCTATACATCTCATCGGCTTCCTTGCTGTGAGACCGTACGCGTGAAGGCAATTTCTTACCGTTTGCGTTCATAGTAGGGCACGAGAATCATGTCGACGTGATTTCCGGAGTTGGGTGCTGGCGATAATAGGCCTTCTCCGAGCTCTTATTTTCAAGTTGGCACCTTGCCTCCTGGTGGTTATCCGCGGGCAACCACGGGTGGGTCGATCTATAATACCGCCATGCCGTAGAAGTCTAGGGTGCAGCCGACTTACTACACTTTTCGAAACTCCTAAAGCAGCAGCCGCATCGATCTGCCGTACACTTGCCTGTAACATACCAACAGCTCAATTCCATTTGTCAGTTCTTACACGTAGTCTGGATATCAATTCAGGTTAATCCTACACTGAAGGCAATATACAGGGTGTTCGTATACTGTTTTGACAAAAGAAGAGGGTGATATTACTCATCAAGACGAACAATATTTAAAATAGAACCTAAGGTCGCCTTCCAGCCTGAGTGTCAGAAAAGAGTAAAGTTAGATGTCCAAGTTGAACTTTCAACAGTGCAAAGAAAGAGAACTAACGACATCAGAAGTTGCACAATCCCATTTATGGAGATCAGGGACCAACTCAAAGTAGATGCTCAAAGTGGCGGCCGCGGGTGTCGTTGCACAATTCACATCGGCGAATGAAAGACTGGCGCACCCTCTCGAAGACTCCTAGTGTCGTGCTTATCCTGTCCACTGCAACAACGATTCTCGCGACGAGATCTTCCACGGAGTCCACAGGCGTCTCGTACACCAATAATTTCGTGTGCACCCAGAAGAACAAGTTCAGTGGGTTTAAGTCCGGTGAGCGTGGAGGCCATGCCACAGGTCCGCCACGTCAAGTATCTACTGCACCTTGATAAGCCAATCAGCTGCAAATGTTGATGCTGCGTCTTTTCTCTGGCAATTTGCATTCAGTAAATGCTTGACGGTGATGTTGTGGCAATGTGCTACTTCTCCGGCACGAAAGAAATGACGTCTGAGGTGACGACTTGTGGCTGTTGGACATATTTCGAAGTTATTCTTTTCTGACACTCAGAGTAGAATGCGACCCTAGGTTCCATTGAAAATATTGTTCGTATTGATAGATACTATCATCCCTCTTCTTTTGTCAAAACAGTTTACGAACACCCTGTATTCAGAAAACATCTAGACTAAGGGTGAAACGACCCGTTCTCCGCTTGTCGCAGGGTACTTTTAAAAGATTCTCACGCCATAATGCTAATTTGCATGAGACATGGCTGCTCACGCTGATAACCGATCTCAGGTATTGGGTAAATTTGCATATCACTAAGTTTTCCCTTTTATATCTCTAACTTTTTGTGACAGGTGTATAAAATTATGGGGAAAGGGCAAACTACAGGAGGATGACTGTAATAAATTCACGGAAAAAAAAATTGTTTTCGTGTGAATGTATCAGATATGGGTAATGGCATTTTCGAAAAAGCCTGCTTCAGATAAAGCAGGAGAATAATGGAAAATATTAACAAATGCAAAGATTATATTTATCCAAATATTAGAATTTAATTTAAAAAGTATCGGCAAGGACATATTTTTCAAATAAGAAAAATTCTGCGTTGCTTCAAACACAACGAATTAAGTTTGTTCTTCAAACATACATGTTTCATTTTTTCAAATGGCGTATTATTCCTCGATTTTAAGGTAACAAAAAAATTAATTCCATCATAATTTATTGTTACGATGTTTTCGCAGAAGCTTCTTTCATTTCTTTTGCGGGAAAAATACTTTCGCTACTTCACAGAAACAGAAGGAAATGACAGATTTGATGATTTAATGGGAAATTTGGAAATGCATCGAATTTGAGCTTTCAACAGTTAAATTATTGTCTTGAGGTTCCTAATTGAAAAGGAGACACGATTTTCTTGCTATACTTTTTTTTCATGTTTTCCCTGCTGTTGATTCATATATTTATGCTTTCCAAATAACTGGAGATTCGATAACTGCGAGCTAATACATTTCATGTTTTTATTTTAAATGACAGCAACGCAGAAAAATCACTCCGCTCCCCTTTTAGATGACATCACACGGTAATTTTAGTAAATTTAAATAGCTTTCTCTGTGTTGAAACCCATTTGGACAATGCTGTTGTTAAGCTTGAGGAACGAGTCCTCGCATTCAATATAACTGTTTAAAATAGTATCTAGAAACCAGAAATATCTAAAAGTAATGTGAAACAGATAAAATCTGTGTACTGAGTTTTGGTTAAGCATTTATTTATGATATTTCAAAAATACAGTGTAACCGCGGTTAAATGTTTTGCGGTAATACCTATTACACATATACTACGTAATTCTGAATTATTCCTGATGTCGTACCGTAGTTTCAACCGATTTTGTACGCTTTTCAACCATAGGTTGAAGAAGCGTACACGCTCCAGCTTTGACCCGTCCGTCTGTCTGTCTGTTTGTCAGCACGATAACTCGCGTAAAAATGGTTCGATTTCTGTGAAATTTAAGTATGTGGTAGGTGACAACCTGGGGACGAACCCTATTGAAAATGGGCGAAATGAGTGACAACCTGCGGACAAACGCTATTAAAAAGGGGCGAAATGGGGTCAAAGGTCAGGACATAGGAGCGGGATCCATTCCATCGCCCTTATGCGTCATAACTTACGTAAAAGTTCTTCGATTGCGACTTAACTTTATCAAGTTGTTCCGGAGATGTACTGAAATAGTTCTGTTTAATATAATCGAAATGCGATCAAAGGTCAGGGCACAGGAGCGAGATTTATGCCACAGCCATTATCGTCATAACTTGAGCATATATTTCTGGTATGTTGGAAATGTACCATAATCAATGCATTTCATGATTTTACTAAATTGTTTGTATTGGGTTTTGTGAAATTCATTTACATGCTTTTTGCGATTCTGCGTTAAATTTTGATTATCAGATTATCAAAGATGCATGGTTCTTTGGCTCCTTTTTATGTAACCCAACGGGTTACAAATTAGAGTGCATAGAAACAGCGTTCTTTTAGCAACCATGAAATAGAGGCATGTACAAGAAAGGCTTCCCGGTTGTTTGTTAAAATAGTATAGGCACATATTGGAAATAAAACATCATCACAGCATGCAGAGGCCGCGGGTGGCTTAGTGGGCAACGTTCGTGACTGCCACGGAAAGGACCTCAGGTTCGATCCCAGGCAGGTACGTACCAGTCTAGATACTCTCGGATGGGCACATTAAGCCGTCAGACCCCGGGTACTGGCCCCTCGGTAATATATAAGGGCGTCTTCCTTCCCCTTTCTACTTCACTTCCGTGTCACTTTCCTATCGGGCACTCTAGCCCTAATATCCTAGCTTCCCATTTCTAAGGGTTGTTTAAGACCTGGGGTCAGACACTCTCTTCCTAAAATCCTCTACATATGATCATTTAGGATCATTTGATCGATCACAGCATGCACCTGACTCCATTCCGTGCGAATGAGCCTTTCCGAGCTGTTGCGCGTGACCTTGAGTAGAAAGCTATGAAGAAGCGTCTGTTTTACTCTCACCTCTCAGTCGAGTCAGGGATACCACAGTAAGAAGAGCGTGCAGCTTTGAAGTTCTGTGTTCGTTTCGAATATGGAAGCGTACGAAATGTTGGTTTATGCGTATGGTCAGAGTGTGATGCCGTACTGTATAGCACCGTGGAGTTTCAAAGAATTTCGCGAAGGCCACAGATCGTTTCAGAAACAAGGCGAGCTTGGGGGTCACCAACAGCCATTACTGATCAGATCGTAGGCATGGTAGCCGTGATTATTCGTGAGGACCGTTGTCTCACAGTGCGACAAACGGCAGAAAATTTACAGATTTCAGTTGAAAGTACCCTCACAACACATGACGTGAGTCAGTGCAAGATGGATTCTTCGGTTACTGACACCTGAACAAAAACAAGTGCGTGTTGAGGTGTGTGAAGTTTTGAAGCAAGAAATTACTTCAAATGAGGAATACCTAAAGTCAGTCATTACAGGTAATGAAACTTTTCTTTATCCCTAAGATCCGGAGGGCAAAGCACAAAGCTCTATATGGCAAACTCCGTCATCCTCAAAGGCAAAGAAGGCAAGATGTGAAAACTCTTCCGGGAAGGAAATGGTAATCACTTTCTTTGGTAGCCAAGGACTGGCGTATCAAAATTTCGTGCTGAGGATTACCAAGGTTAATGCGGAATATTGCGTGTCTCTTTGAACGAAGCTGATCGCACATATTCGTAAGAAGCATTAACACATTCATCAAAATGGTTGGAAACTCCACCATGTTAAAGCTCGTCCTTACGTGGCGCAGAAATTCACTACCTTCTTCGTTGAAAAAAAATATTGGAACGGATACACCCCCCCTTCATCCATACAGTCTAGATATTGCACCTTGTGACTACTTTGTTCTCCCAAATCTCAAAACAATACTTGGGAGGCCGTAGATTTACGTCAACAGAAGAGGTAGTCAAAGCTTCAGAGGCAGCTTTGAAAGGGATGCAGAAAGAGGGCTTCCAGCACGTCTATACAGGTGCATTGCCTCCGGAGGAGATTATTTTAAAAAGGACCACAGCCATATGTAGTTCATGTTCATAAATTTCCGCGCCATTCTCTCCTAAATGGTCCTCGTATATCATTCCCAGCTTCAGACCTACAGAATGGTGCTGCACGTACTTCACATTTTTTCCTTGATGAACGTAGCTCACGGAAAATTAATAAGTTTACAAATCGAATATCATCTATCTCTCCATTGATGATACCGTACAGAAACTTAAGTTGGAGAGCCTTCCTTCTCGATTGTAGAGACATCATTTTGAAGAAGACCAGAAGGTCAGCAGTCGGGATATCCGCGGTATAAACACTAGTAGATTTGGTGTCCTAAAAATCTTTTTGTACACTCTCAGTTTCATTTATTAGTGTTACGAGGATATAATTCCAAATGATTGCAGCGTATTCTAACGAAGATATGACCGTAGTCTCAAAAATGCGAACTAATGTCTGAGCAATCGAAAACTACCCAGAATTTGGAATGATCAATCCAAGAATTCTATAATATTTAATATAAAACAAAATCATATTCCGATATAATACATCGTATTTTAAACCTAGTTTTTATAATGAAAATTAGAACAAAAAGGGAAAATTGGCATAGACCAGAAATATACTGTAGACCAAAGGGAAACTGTTGAAACCTGAGAAGTCACGGTACACAGTTTGCCAGACATAAGGTCCTTCCTGGGTGTGGGAGATTCAGGAAAAAGTTATCGTCCGGACTGTTTCGTCCCGGCAATGATATCAGTATAGGACACATGGTACACGCTTTAACAGTTTTAAGGTCTATCCTGAGCGTGGAAGATTCGGCAAAAGTTACCTACCGCACTGTATCGTCCCGACAATGATATTGGGAAACTGTGCTGTTATCTGAGGACACACGGTACACGGTTTACCAGTCTTAAGGTTCTTCCTGGATGTGGAAGATTCGTCGAAAGTTACCTACCGCACTGTATCGTCCCGACGCTGCTGTTGAGAAACTGTGCTGTGATCTGAGGTGTCACGGTACACGGTTTACCAGTCTTAAGGTTCTTCCTGGGTGTGGAATATTCGGAAAAAGTTAGGTGTCGGACTGTATTTAAGTGGACTGATCGTCCCGACGATGATGTTGGGAAACTGCTATGATCTGATGAAACACGGTACATGTTTTAGTAGTTTGTAGGTAACTTTTTCCCGAATCTTCTTGGGTGTGGAAGATTCCGGAAAAAGTTACCTACCGCACTGTATAGTCCCGAAAATGATGTTGAGAAACTGTTTTGTGATCTGAGGAATCCCGGTACTCCGTTTCCCAGACTTAAGGTCCTTCCTGGGTGTGGAAGATTCAGGAAAAAGTTATCGTCCAGAATGTTTCGTCCCGCCAATGGTATTAGGAAACAGTGCTGTTATCTGAGGACACACGGTACACGGTTTAACAGTCTTAAGACCTTTCCTAGGTGTGGAAAATTCGGTAAAAATTACCTATCGCCCTGTATCGTCCCGACAATGCTGTTGGGAAACCGTGCTGTGATATGACGCGTCACGGTACACGGTTTACCAGTCTTAAGGTCCTTCCTGGGTGTGGAAGATTCGGACAAAGTTACGTATGGGACTGTCTTTAAGAGGACTGTATTGTCTCGACAATGATGTTGGGAAACTGCTGTGGTCTGATAACGCACGGTACATGGTTTAGTGCTTTTTAGGTTACTTTTTCCCGAATCTTCCTGTGTGTGGAAGATTCCGGAAAAGTTACCTACCGCACTGTATAGTCCCGACAATGATGTTGGAAAACTGTTTTGTGATCTGAGAATTCACGGTACTACGTTTCCCAGACTTAAGGTCCTTTCTGGGTGTGGAAGGTTCAGGAAAAAGGTATCGTCCGGACTGTTTCGTCCCGCCAATAATATTAGAAAACTGTTCTGTTATCTGAGGACACATGGTACACGGTTTAACAGTCTTAAGGCTTTTCTTAGTTGTGGAAGATTCGGCAAAAGGTACCTGCCGCACTATATCGTCCCGACAATGATGTTGGAAAACCGTCCTGTGATCTGAGTGTCACGGTACGCCGTTTAATAATCTTAAGGTCATTCCTGGGTGTGGAAGATTCGGACAAAGTTACGTATCTGACTGTATTTAAGAAGACTGTGTCGTCCCGACAATGATGTTGGGAAACTGCTGTGATCTGATAACACACGGTTAATGGTTTAGTGGTTTGCAGGTAACTTTTTCCCTAATCTTCCTTTGTGTGGAAGATTCCGGAAAAAGTTACCTACACACTGTATCGTCTCGGCAATGATGTTGAGAAACTGTTTTGTGAGATGAGGATTCACGTTACACAGTTTCCGAAACTTAAGGTCCTTCCTGGGTGTGAAAGATTCAGGAAAAAGTTATCGTCCGGACTGTTTCGTTCCGCCAATGATATTAGGAAACCGTGCTGTTATCTGAGGACACGCGGTACACGGTTTTATAATCTTAAGTTCCTTCGTAGGTGTGGAAGATTCGGCAAAAGTTACCTGCCGAACTGTATCGTCCCGACAATGATGTTGGAAAACCGTGGTGTGATCTGAGTGTCACGGGACGCCGTTTACCAGTCTTAAGGTCCTTCCTGGTGTGTGGAAGATTCGGACAAAGTTACGTATCGGACTGTGTTTATATGGACTGTATCGTCTCGACAATGATGTTGGGAAACTGTTGTGATCTGATGACACACGGTACATGTTTTAGTGGTTTGTAGGTAACTTTTTCCCGAATCTTCCTGTCTGAGGAAGATTCCGAAAAAGTTACCTACCGCACTGTATCGTCCCGTAAATGATGTTGAGAAACTGTTTTTTGATCTGAGGATTCACGGTACATGGTTTACCGGTCTTAAAATTCTTCTTGGTTGTGAAAGATTCGGGAAACGTTACCTACCATACTATGACTTCCCGACAATGATGTTGGAAAACTGCGCTGCGACCTGAGGAGTCACTGTACTCGGATTACCAGCCTTAAGCTCCTTCCTGGGTTTGGAAGATCCCGGAAAAACTTATTTTCCGGACTGTAATTTTCCCGACTACGACGTTTGTTGGGTGGAGGCTATGCAGCTGTTTTTTTGTGTTTCGGCTTGGGCTCTTAAGTCGTTTTGGACTAAAGACCTATAACTACACTATATTGACAAACGTCCCCGGACATCTAGAAGAGAAACACAACATAGAATTTATTAACATATATTAGTACGGTGCCGGTCCACCTTTGGCCTTAATGCATGCACTGACCCTTCGAGACATGCTTTCGACAAGGTTTTGAAACACAGCGATAGGTATGCGCTCCCATTCACTACATAATGCTGCCGCTAACTGTTGCTTAGCAGTACACCTTGGTTCCAAACTACTTATGCGGAGCTCTAATTCATACCATAGGTGCTCTATGGGATTAAGATCAGGGCTCTGTGTTGTCCAGTCCATGCACGATACGGAATTATTGTCAAACTACGCCGTAACAGTTCTTGGTTTATGGCTCCGTGCATTATCATGCTAATACCAGCAAGGCTCGGTTCCATGGTATTGCCACAGACACTCAGTTTCTTTGCTCCGTGCATTTCGTCTTGCTTGTACTCTCTTCGGTGTTGCGAGTATCTATTTGTGTGTGTGTGAGTTACGTGAAGGTTCCACGATTCTGCTCGTATCCCTGCCAATTCAGTGAGTGATCATTTTGTTATCTTCGTTTTATTGTCTTTGCCGAGTCGGCCAAGACGTGAATTTTGCTTCTCCATTGCGGATGGCTACATCGGGCGAGGTCGACGTCCCAGCTCTTGGTTCTGATAACGATTTTCTTCCTCTTCCACCATCCACCAATGGCGGGCCTATTCCGACAAGCCAATCCTCTCCTAAGCGTAGTTCAGCTACCTTATCAGCTTATCCTACTTATACTCCTACATCACTGATTGGTGACCAGCAAACTTCCCAGCAGGTGACAGAACAGGCGATGGACATTTCCCTTTCGCCGGTGGTATCTAAGTCATCACACTGCCCAGCCAATTCATATGCAACTGTCCTTTCGAATAAATCTTCTCCACCTTCTGCGTCGGCTTCTATCAAAGGCCTTTATCAGATGAAGTGTGATACTAACTCCAACTTCTTCGTCCATCTTCCAGCAACTTCGCCAGCTGGTCAACACTGCCTTAGTAAAGTTGACATCGGCGTTGCCTTCCCTGCTCTTGCCAATCTCAGCTCACTGCGTACAGCGCAGCACTTTTTTCGATTGGAGGTTTAACGACCACTGTGAGCAACTCAATGGGCTTTAAGCAGTCGCCCGTCCCTAATTTAGGGTCACTGGTTCCATGGAAGGGAGAGAGCCAGTGCCGTAAGACAAACACAACATCCATGCCTGACCGGGATTCGAACCCGACCCCTTACGGACGAATGATCAGAGGCCAGCGCCTTAGACCACCGCGCCACCGGGGCGGCACGCGCGCAGCACTTCGTTTACTCTTCCCGAAGTCTGGCGTCACACACGTAGGCCGGAAAGATAGCAAAGTTACTGCATATTTCTCTGATCCCAAATTTGCGGTTCGAGTTATAAATGATGAACTTTCTATTGGTGACCGCCATATTAATGCTGGTCCTATCTCCCACATGCCTACGGAACTGAGTTTTTCCCCAGACCAGCCAGAAATTTCTGACGAACTTTTACTGTCCATTGCGCAAAACTTTTTTTTTATTGGAGGTTTAACGACCACCGTGAGCAACTCAATGGGCTATAAGCAGTCGCCCGTCCCTAATTTAGGGTCACTGGCTCCAGGGAAAGGAGAGAGCCAGTGCCGTAAGACAAGCACAACATCCATGCCTCACCGGGATTCGAACCCGGACCCGTTCGGACAAATGATCAGAGGCCATCGCTTAGACCACTGCGCCACCGGGGCGGCGCGCAAAACTTTGGATGTATAGGTGGCCAAATTACAACTTTCTCCTCTTTCCCAACCCAGCCAGAAGATCTTTACTTCTTGGCCTAGGGCGAAATGTAAGAGTGTTTTCCTGTCTCAGAAGCTAAACTACGAGTTCCACCCATGTTCAGTATTCGTTGTGATACGCACATCCGTGATATCAACATTACCGTCGGCACTATGTGTTCTATCTGTAAAGGTTATGGACACCCTCGTGCCTTATGTCCACATCGCACTTCTACTACAACTTCGACAGCCCAAACACCGTCTGCTTAAGCGGTATCCTCAACGACTTCAGCGCAAGCCTTAAAGCAAAAGTAGCACTACAGCCGTTGGTCAATGCACAACTTCAGACGAAAGTAGCACGACAGCCGTTGGTCAACGCGCGACTTCAGACAAAAGTAGCACTACAGCCGTAGGTCAACGCGTGACTTCAGACAAAAGTAAAAGTAGCACTTCAGCAGTTAGTAATCGCGCTACTTAAGACAAAAGTAGCACTACAGCCGTTGGTCAACGCATGACTTCGCAAAGACCTGCATAATCTGTACCTGTGTTTCTTCTCCGTCACATCTTTCATCAGACACACCTTCGCTTGTTAGTTCACTACCCCTCACCCCTCACTTGGAGCATGCTCAAGTACAATCGTCTGTTTCTCCTGGTTGGTCCATTTCGTCTAGCCATTTCAAAGTTCCTGACAACCCTGATGCTACCTCCCTCGGGGTAGAGGAGAGCGTCGAAGGACCAACAATGCTGGTGCCAAGAAAACCCGAACAACGACTGACCGCTCTGACCGTAGCGATCACTCAGTCGGCTACACTACATCAGATGCCTCTGTTGAACTTGATACTGATACCGACACTGGTTCTGCAGACCCAGTTCCCTCACATGAATTTCTTCAATTTCTAAAATCTTTTTCTCTTCCTCAAATTCCAGTCACTGGAGATGTTTTATACAATTGCCTTTCAGGTCCCTGTCAACACAAACAATCGAAAAACGTTTTATCCTCTTATACTGCAATTCTACCTGATGTTCTTCTACAATTGCAAATCATGCGTTCTCATCTTCAAGCGGTGCCTCGTGAGACCTTTGGTGATCCGCGCTGGATAACGAAATTCGTTCGTCGTTTAGACTTCTCTTCCATAGCAGCCGATGACATAATCCAGCCACCTTCTGACATATCCGTCCAAGATAGTGAACTTGAATTGTAGGTTGCCATGTGTTGTATCTTTTCCAACAGGCTTCTGTCGCGATTGCGCCTCTCGTATGCGTCTGCCTCAAATGACTCTCAGAAACGTCGCTTTTTCCAGGTTTGGTCACCAAATCGATTCTGGTTTACTGATCCCTCAGTATATGTACAACTCCTTCTTTGAGAACTGTTCTCCATTACTTTGGCATTTGTAATTTTACTTGTATCACTTGTACCTTGTAAAGTTCTTACCTGTGATATTCGCCACAAAGTTTTTACCATTGTACTCTACTTATTCATGTTATCACATTGTCTTTTACACTTTCTATTTGACATCAACCATTCTATTACCGCACATGTTGTACATATTATTAATATTTCTTGCTCATTTGATAGTAGCCTCTCACAGGCACCTACCCAGTGCATCACTACATCGTACATCATACATAGTATTATAACTATACCTATATCTTTGTTACACATTTCAACTGAAATTGTTCATATTGATTCTTCACTGTGTATCTCTCGTGCAATACTCGTGCACCATTCTTGTCGGTCACTTCTGTAGCTCAACTTATATCTGTGAAGATACTCATCTGCTATGTTTTATTGCCATGTATATAGCACATCAGTTTATGTACATTTGTCATCTTCACTGTACATTTGTCGTCAATTATGTTTCTGTTGGCACTGTAAATGTACCCTCCTCTCAGGATTCCTCAAGAAACAATTTTGAAAGCCACAGAGTTGGTAGGGCATAATTGTCGAGAATATCGAGGTACACGTGCTGGTTAACAGGTTTGTTCACGATAACCCATGGGTCGGGACCATACTACGAAAAACACCCCCACACGAGTACACTGCCAGCTCCAAACTTGACAGTAGGAACAGTACACTGTGGTAAATAGCGTTCCCTAGGCTGCCGCCATACCCACATACAGCCATCAGACTGATGGATCGTGTATCTGGATTCATCAGTCCACAGGACCCGTTTCCATTTATATGTTGTCTACGATAAATGTTCTGAACACCATGCTAAACGACGAGTAGAATTCCGAGTGGAGTTGAAAGGCTTATCAGCAGCCGCACGACCATAGTCACCCATGGAATGAAAGTCTCTGTGAATAGTAAGTGTACATACCGAGGTTCCAGCATTTTTACTCACCTGTGCACTGAGGTCTTTTGCAGTACTCCGTCGATTGGCTATAACGCTTCTCCTGGGGCTTCGTCGTCCTCTGTCACTAATTTTCTTTGGTCTGCCGGTACCTTTTGATGCTTCTGGCATGCAATGCGTCTTCCATTTTTTCAGCAAGTCCAAAACTCTTGCCTTGGGAATGTTTAAACGCCTTTTGGGTTATCTTATGGACAACCCACTAATATAACACCCAACAATCTTTCCCTTCTCGAAGTCAGTTCTCTCCAACCGCGATATTTGCACTCAACCTCACAGTGCGATATAATCGCGGTCAGCTGCAGGCTTGTCTTTATATGTACCGCGCATCTTAACAACGCATCGGATCCGTTCATTTGCTTTCGAAAGGGTGTCCGTTGACTTTTGTCAATACAGTGCATATCAGCAGAACAATGCACCATGACATAGTGCTTGCGTTGCTACCGATTAGTTCAACGAAATGGGAATAGGAATTTTTTGACTGGCCAGCAAAGAGGTCTGACTGGAACCCTATATTCACTGCGATGAATTGCATCGCGGGTTGATTTTTAAAAAAAGGACCACTCAACAAACAAAACTGTACTGGTCATTGCTTTGAAAGCAGATTGGGGAAAGATATCAGCCGACAGTTACAAAAAAATTGTCGGAAGGTATTTCAGGAAGTCTTGAGGACATCATAAGGGCCACACAAACGTTTCATAGCACAATACTACATTTTACCTAAATAAAGTTTTCTCATAGACACTCAGGTATCTGGATATTAGTTGCAGGGCACTGTAAATGTAGGGAAACTACGTTACATACTAAATTTCTTACGTAAAATTTCCCAAAGTTATGTTTTAAATAACTGAGAAGATTCGCATATAAGGCTAAGTCTGATAATAACTCCTCTCAATGGAGTTCTGGTTACGGGTCTGGTGCGGATGATAACGCATACTGGCCGGCTTCTTGGAGTTTTCAAGTAGACACCCATTTCTGTTACCGCAAGACATCATCTGAAGATTGCTTCATTTCCTGAAGTCTAAATATTCTTTGTTTGATAGTTTGGCTCTTTATCACATTTAAAACTGCTGTTAGAATCCTGCTGCTAAGATTGATGAAAATCATGTACGCAAAACGTCCGTCACAATAATTCAGCCTACTTGACCCCATATGATAATTAGCATTATATTTAAAATCGTCGAACGATACATAAGTAATTGGAAATTCTAATTTTTTATAACTTACTGTACTTTGACAACAAACAAATTAAATACAACTTTATGACCACCTGCGTAATATGATGTCGGTCTTCCACGTGCCGTCGAGACAGCTCTTTCCCGACGAGTCTTGGACTCTACAAGATTTCTGAAAGTCACTTTTGGTATGTGGTACGAACAAGTTTCCAACAGATCCTCTAACTCTTCTGAGTCACGTATATAGCCGCTTCAAATCGGTCTTACTGTTACAGGACAACGCACAAATATATTCAACTGGCTTGATGTCAGGGAAATTTGGAAGCTAGGGTAATATCCTGAAGTCTTCCTCGTGATTTGTGAGCCATTCCCAAACAATCCGGAAGGCCTGGCATGACGCATTTTCCAGCTACAATATAGCACTGTGAGAAGGAATACCGTTGCCATGAAAAGATGGACGTGGTCTGCAATGAAGTTTAAGTAAGCGTGGACGTCATTGTTTCCTACACGTGAATGAATCGAGTAAAGGTTTCCTAACAGATCATTGCCCAAAAGCATCACACTTCCTCCACTGGCTTGATATCATACTACGGTGAATCCTGATGTCCAGACTCACCCCTGCCCCCAGGTAAACGAGGCATACGTTTCCAGTCGCCAAAACGGTGCAAGGGAAAACGAGATTCTTTGGACCAGATGATGTTCTTTCAATATCACAGCGTCCAGTGTAAATGCTTTCTCAGGGAAGAGTGGTTATCATGAGAATTCAGATCAGCCTGCGACTGCGCAGCCTCATTTTCAGCAGGGTTGGATTTACTGTATGTTGTGACACATTACTTCGGGCACCGATGATTTGCTCCAAATTATTGACAAGTTGCTCCAAAGTATCCCTTCTGTTGGCCGATACCGTACGAGGTAGCCTTCGCTAATCTCTAGCATCAATGAGCCACAGTAGGCCCACAACTTACCACACAGATTCGAAGTTTTCCCATCCGGTGGGCAGTTTTTGATGGTTCTAACAACTACTGACCATTAGAACACCCACAATTCTCGCCGTCTCGGAATTGCTCTGACCCAGTCACAATTTGGCCTTTTTCAAGTCCGCTGGCTTTCGCATCTGAAGAACAAGAGAAACGCTGATTAATAGAGCGTAGTACCAGGTGTTATTGTTACTGTTTCATGACCTTCACACGCGCCGTCGTTTATTGCTTCGGTTGTGACGTACTACAGAGGTGAAGCTCGTGTCAAGACGATAAATCTCTAGCAATGCTTTCCGTCGGTGCATTTAGTTGGCTAGAGCAACTCGCTCAGGAGAGAGGAGACGATGCCGCGATCTCCGCCACCAACAAATTTGTGTTTTCGCACCGTTTGTATAAAGACTCACCGGTCACAATGCTTTTTAGCTTATATCTATGATGTTGATGTATACGTTCATGGCGTTTTATTTTAAGAGTGTTTCCCAGGTAAGTAGTGACGGTGCAGATGGTCAGTTGTATATCAAAATGTAGCGAGTAATGTCGTGTATCTAAATCGTATTTCGTTTTGTGATTGTGGCTAATGGCTTTTTTGTTTTCAGGTCAATATGTATGGAGTGTTAAGTAGAGAGGAATGAACATTTCCGACATCTGCTCCTCTATGAATTTAACAAGGGGTCTACAGCCACCGATGCTACTTGGCAAATTTGTGCAGTGTATGGGGAGAATGCTATTACTCCGAGGACAGCTCGCAAATGGTCTGAGTGGTTCCTAGGTATAAATTGTGACCTCAACGACTTTCCCCGCCCCGGTCGTCCATCTTACTTTGATGAGGATCGTTTGAACCATCTCATCCACTTAGACGGCGTCAAAACACACACTAATTGGCAACTGAGATGAACTGTGATCAGGCCACAGTGGTGCTACACCTGGAAGGTATACGAAAGGTCCAGAAATTGGGGTCTTGTGTGCCTCACACTCTCACCGTGAACAAGAATCAGCTTGTTGCGATATGTGTTTTTTGCTCGCCCGTTATCGCGAATGTTCTCAGGAGCACACACCCTTTCTGTCACGTATTGTTATTGGAGATGAAAAGTGGTGCATTTACGTGAATTTCAGGCATCGAAGGGAATGGTTAAGTGCAAACAAGACGCCCACACCATGTCCGAGGCATGACCTTCATCCCGCGAAGATCGTGTTATGTGTCTGGTGGGACATGGAAGGCATTTACTGGGAAATACTGCCGAGGAATCGGGCCAGAAACACTGCACTCTATTGTGAGCAACTCCGCCGCGTGGAGGGAGCAATTCAGCAGAAACTGCCACATCGGCACCATAGTGTCTTTCTCCCTCGCAGTGCAAATATGACGAAAATGGCAATTCAGGACATGAAATAGGAAATCCTTCCACATCCGGCATATTTCCCTAATGTCTACCCTTCAGACTATCACCTGTTACGGTCTCTGTCGAATACACTCCGTGGCAGAACGTTCAACAATGATGTTGATCTCCCGAATTTCCTTCATGATTTCCTCGCAGCAAAACCTGCACGTTTTTCAAGAATAGCATTGCAGACCTATCCAGACGTTGGGACACCATCGTAAAAAATGGGAGTAGAATACATAGTTGATTGCTTCCGTTTTCTCTTTTGATGCAATTCATTCCTGTAGTGCAGTGAGGAAAACGGCATGAACTTATGCAACAGCCCAGTATTAAATTTAAGCAAGTGTTTCTCGAAAACTGAAATCGATTTGCCTGATATATAGGGTACCCGAATTCTTCACTCGGTTTTTATATATGAAAAATTAATTCTTCTTTTTATGTTCCTTTGGAAAATTATAACGTTGGAATATCAACGAAAGTTTTCAAACCAGTCAACTTTATATTAATTTAATCGTGTAAACACTGCAAATCGACTTATACACCGGCGTGCAAAAATTAAGGACGAGACGGTTTTGTAACGTCGTGCTGAAGTGCTCCGCATCGACGCAAATCATACCGTAAGATCCCTAAGATGAAAGAATATGGGACAAGTGAGAAAAACCGTCCAAATACGGAATCCATAGGATACAAAGGCACTTTATTGAACAGGTAGCTTCGAGCACAACTGGACTGAAGCCAGAAACGTCCATGTGATAGGCGGCTGCCAAGAAAAATCCAGTCTTTAGTAGGGGATATGATCACCCCTGACTGCGTTGCAGGATTTACAACGTGTGTCCATGCTGAGGACAAGGTTATCAAGGAGCTGTTGAGGCATCGCGGCCCATTCCTCTTGTAGCGCCAATCGCAATTCCGAAATCGTTGCTGGCGGCTGGTGACGTGCTGCCAAGCGTCTCCCGAGGAGGTCCCACACGTGTTCAATTGGATTTAGGTCCTAGGACCTTGCGTGACAATCCATGCGTTGAATATCTTCACTCTCCAACAGCTCTGCGACAGCCACTGTACGATTAGATGTGGTGTTGTCGTCCATGAAGTGGAACTCAGGACCCACAGCACCTCTAAACAGACGCACGTGAGGCAGGAGAACCTCGGTACAATAGCGGACACCAGTGACTGAACCTTCTTGGAAGATGTGGAGGTCAGTACGGCTACCAAGCATGATCCCACCCCAAGCGAGAAATCCGCCACCTCCAAACCGGTCCCTTTCGATGATGTTGGAGGTGTGATTGCGTTTTCCCTGCTCTCTCCAGATGTGTATACGTCCCGAATCGCTCGTCAGACGAAATCGGCTCTCATCCGTCAAGAGAACTCGACCCCATTGCTGATGTGTCCAGTTCTTGGGTTCCTGTCACCACAGAAACCGCCGTCTCCGATGAGCAGGCGTTAATGGCACACACCCTACTGGTCGTCGTGCAAATAGACCACCTTTGTGCAGATCCTGGCCACGGTAAAACGCCATAACGGACGTCCAGTTGTCTGTTGCATGTGCCTTGCGACTTCTCCCGCTGTCTGCCGTCTGTATCTTCTCGCCTGTAGTACAATATACTGGTCGTCCGCCGCAGTGGTTGCTCGTGGACGACCCCTGCTAAACTCTCGGACAGCTGTTCCTGTCGTTTGAAATGTTCTCCAAGCTTGTGAAACGATGCTGTGAGCGATCCCGAACTCCTCGGCCACACTAGTCACACTTCGACCTTCTTCCAACTTCCCAATGACGCGACCTCGGGTAAAGTCATCCAGATATCGTCTACTGGATTGCCTGTTGGACATACCACACGGTGGCAGCAACTAGACGTCGTTCAAACCGATGTACACCGTCACCGAATTGCTGAGCGTACACCGTCCATGTGCTTTATACCCTTCCGACACTCCCCTCCCCCTACGTCATGCTGCATATATGCGCATGCTCTACCGTATCGGACACTAGTCTATCTCCTAAGTGGTCTTTCGGTCCGTTTTGCCTGCTCGTTCCGCTGTTATGCTAATTTCTCCTCTTCGTCTTTAATTTTTGCACACCAGTGTAGTATCAGCAGTTAAATTCATACGAAACATGTCCTTGACAAATCTTTTAATGTAAATAAAGAAATCACAAGGTCGCATATGCAATGTAAACAAAACAAATTGTCTAGGCGAAATACATATTTTGCGCTTCATCCCAATATTTGAGAAGTTAAAATAGATTAGAAAATAATATCCCCGTTTCTAAAGATACTAGTCAAGAAAGCTGACAAAATTTGAGTTTTATAACTTCCGACCAGACATTTAACTTAGTTTATTCAACCTGTCTGAAATCTTCTTTAAGAAGTTCATTAAGTTTCTGTTTGACGACTAGATAGCATTATATTCAATGAGAGTAACACATGAAATATAAAACAGTTGCTCCCAGTGATTTCACAATCTTGAAACATGTGAAAAACTTGGGATTTTCCTTTTTTGTAGCGTAATAAACTGTCTGCAAAGAACTCATAAGAAGAACAGCTCATCCTCTAACACATTACCCATGCAACATACGGATAAAATGATGAATCTGCTTTTCATATGTAGATCTCAAAAGTAGCCTTGCCAATAGTGTGAGTTCCAAGTTCAACGGAGTTCATGCCTGTCTATCGTAGTGTGTTAGGTATGTAAAGCGTTGAGAATGAGAAACGACCCTCTGTCACGCAACAAAACGGCTTTGCGTCTTCATTAGCGTGATGCTCATATATAAAAGTCGAAAACCACCGCTTAGAATACTTTTTCACCGAAAAATGAAAGCCTTTCTCCTGTTACTCATCTTTTAGTCCCTAAATGCTCATCTATTTGAAAGCCGCTGTGAGATGCAGACACTTATAAAATGTTTAGAAAACTTCGCGAGAAGACACGCAGTTTCAAATATTTTTTCAAACGGGCATGTCTTTGAAGTTCTACTGTATTAAAGACGGACTCTTAAATATTAATAATAACATATGTAGAAATGCAAGTGCAGAAGTTTGACTGTTCGAAAACACAGCACGAATAAAAATTGAAAGGGGAGTGAGAAAAGGGGACAATATATATTCCGAGTTGTGCAGAATATATCTCAATTATCTAAGTTGGAACGCAAGTGGATAACGATTATTGGATATTTAAACCTTCTTTGTTTTGTTCAAGATAAAGGTTGTTTCATAAAAAAAAATGTAAATACCTACTCAGAGCTGCAGAGCATGGTTCAGGAACTTGCAGACAAGAATAAAGAAGTGCAGTTAAAAACAAACTTAGAGAAATCATATTAGTCCTTGTGTCGTATTACGGAAGAAACGCAACGTGATGCCACAACCGTTGGTCTTATTTGAAGACACTGGTCCCAAGGAAGGATCTGTGTAACTTCGCACGGGGTTCGGAGCACCGAGACGGACGTTCGAGTCCATCGAACGTTGCATCCGTCGTCATGATGTAGCGGAACCATAGGCTCCAGCAGGCGATATTTTGCGGAGTGTAAGGAGACGCTTTGATGCACCGATATCAACGCGGACAGTGTCGCGCCGATTGACTGCGTCTGGTTTACTGTCGAGCTGTGCGTTGAGAAGGCTGCTCTTAACGGCGAGCCATCGTTGTCACCATTTGGCGTGTTGTCGCCCCAGAGCTGCGTGGGGTACCCAATGGAAGAGTGTGATATTCAGCGACGAATCGCGGTTCTGTCTTACTACGGATGATCGCCGTATGAGAGTCTGGAGGCGACGTGGCCACTGGGAGGATTTCTCCGTTATTGTGGGGCTCCACAAAGCCCGGCAACGTGGAATCATGGTGTGGGGTGCTATCAGCGCCAACAGCTGTTCGCCGCTGGTACGCATTACGGGCACATTGACGGCACGCCATCTATGATGACGAGATGCCGTGGCTTGTAATCTACCGTATGTGCAGGACACTTCAAACGCCGTTTTTCACCAGGATAACTCCCGACTGCATACCGCTCAAATTAGCCTGAATGCTTTACACGGTGTACGGTTGCCTATTGGACGTTGGTTGAGTACCCACCCTCCCCTACAATATGAAGCTGAACTGTGAACTCGGATCAACACGACAAGGTCCACGGTATCCCAGGACTCTATTCGAACCCTCATTGTCTCGATGCAACGTCGGATGCAGCGTTGGATCGCCCAAAATGGGGGCCACACTCCCTAATTGATCATCCTGTATATTCGGCCACTGGGGCGTAGTCTGTAAGTGACAAAACAATCATTTGTCCAGGACTTACTTTTTTATCTTTGTGTGTAGTTTGGTCTGTTTTTTGAGCATTCATTTATGGTGTGGCAGTTTCTCTGTCAGGCAGTGTATTTAGATGTATATTTAAACATACATTCGGAAGAAAAAACAAGGAAGATGACGCCGAATTTTCGGGTGTAATAAGCACGTGTTTTGAATCCTTTCTGACGCAAATTGAATTTATCAAAGTTATTCAAAGTCAATGGAGCCGGTATGGAAAAGAATAGTATCTGACGGAAGAAAGTAGTTCTTCAACCGAGTCTTTAATCCCTCAGATATTGCCGTAAATGGAATCGTGAGCTTACGAACTCTTAGAAACAGAGTGATCGACAAAAATAAGATGTGACTTTACGTCCCCTGGTGGGAAAACTATGCATTATTTTAGGAAGAAAGTATTCACAAAAGGTTTATCCATATGAGCGGTATCGGTCCAAGAAAAAAAAATTTAGTCGAGTTTTCAGGAGCCCAGATTTTGCTACAAATACATCAGAAGTAGAAATTAACACGTATGACCCCTGGTGGCCAAACCACTCTTTACCAAACATTAGAAATTACGTGAAAAATATTTTTCGTCAGGTCTTGTATGCGATACAGGAAGAATTTTTCAAATCGGAGTTTTAGGAGCAGAAAACGCAATTTACCATTGTGCGCCCTAGCGGAAACTCTATTGAATTACTTGAAAATTTTGAATTTATAGGAAAAACATTTCGCATCGGAAACACTATCCAACAAGGAAGGAATTTTTCAAATCGGACTTTTAGAGGTAGGGATTTTGACAAAAATAAGATATACATCCACGACCCCTGGCGTTGAAACCATGCATTACTTCAAGGAGAAAATGTTCCTAAAATGTTTCTCAACATGAGTAGTATCGGTCCACAAAAGACCTTTTTTCAAACGAGATTTTAGAAGCTCATATTTTGCTGCAAATACATCAGAAGCGGAAATTAAGACTTACGCCACCTGGTGACCAAACAATTTTTTACAAAAATTTTAAATTACGTGCAAACGATTTCCCATCAGGAGCTGTATCCGGTGCAGAAAGAATTTTTCAGATCGTAGATTTAGAAGCAGAGACATAGGGGAAAACGCAATTTACCTTTATGCCCCTTAGCGGAAAGTCTATGAATTACTTGAAAATTTTGAATTTATAAGAACAACATGTCACACTAGAAGTACTATCCAACAAAGAAGGAATATTTTAAATCGGACTCTTAGAAGTCGAGATATTACCAAAAATAAGATATACATCTACGCCCCCTGGCGTAGAAACCGTGCCCTATTTTAAGAAGAAAATGTTTCTAAAAGGTTTGTGGGCATGAATAGTATCGGTCTACAAACGATGTTATTTTCAATCGAGAATTTTGAAGCTCATATTTTGCTACAAATACATCAGAAGCGGAAATTAAGGTTTACGCACCCTGGTGGTCAAACCATTTTTTTACAAAAATTAGAAATTATGTGGAAACGATTTCTCATCAGGGGCTGTATCCGGTGCAGAAATAATTTTTCAGATCGGAGATTTAGAAGCAGAGTTATAGGGGAAAAGGCAATTTGACTTTGCGCCCCCTAGCGGAAAGTCTATGAATTACGTAAAAATTTTGAAATTATATGAACAACATGCGACACGAAACACACTATCCAACAAAGAAGGAATTTTTCAAATCGGACCACTAGAAGTCGAGATATTGACAAAAATAAGATATACATCTACGCCCTGGCGGAGAAACTGTGGAATATTTTAGGAAGAAAATATTCCGAAAAGGTTTATCGATGTGAGTGGCATCAGTCCACGAAAGAATTTTTCAATCGATATTTTAGAAGCTCCGATTTTATGATGGCAAATACATCAGAAGCGAAAATTAAAACTTACGTCCTCTGTTGGCCAAAGTATTTTTTACCAAAGTTTCGAAATTATATGCAAAAGATTGTGCATCAGGAGATGTATCCGTTGAAAAAAAAATTTCAGATCGGAGTTTCAGAAGAAGAGTTATCGGGGAAAATGAAATTTACTTTTACGCCCCTAGCGGAAAATCTATGCGTAATTTGAAAAAGAAACTATATCCAAAATACTCTTCGATATAAATGGAATCGAAAGATAAAAGCTTTTTTCAATCGGATGTTTAGAAGCAAATATGTAGAATAAAACGTATTTTTGAATTCGACATCATCTGCATTTACGCCCTCTAGCGGCGAAATTGTACATCGTAAAAATAACGACATAAAGGATCATCATTCGCATATTTCAAGCTTTCGAATACAAAAATAATTTTTCAAATCGGACTAATAGTTGCAGAGATACCGTGGGTACAGGCGGACGGACGGACGGACAAACCGATAACATAAGCACGATCTTTTTTTACAAAAAGGCGTGCTAAAAAATGCTAAGCCACGTATTTACAGCACATTATTATAGTCGGCAACTGTTTGTTGCTAAAAATCTGCAAAAAAAAAATGCTCTTTTGTGGGGTGGAGATGAAAAAATTCGTAGTCCGTAGCACGTTTTCCGAAATGTATTTTTTAATTCTTCAATAGCGCTCATTCTCCGAATTCACCTATGTTTACGAAAAACTATTGTAACCCTTTAACCTTTACATCGTTTTTTACGCTTTTCAACCGTAGGTTGAAGAAGCGTATATGCTCCAGCTTTGTCCGTCCGCACGATAACTCACGCGAAAATGGTTCGATTTCGACGAAATTTTAGTATGTGGTACGGGACCAACTGGGGACGAACCCTATTGAAACTAGGCGAAACAGGGTCAAAGGTTAGGACATAGGAGCTGGATCCATTCCATTGCTCTTATGCATCATAACTTGCGTAAAAATGGTTCGATTTCGATGAACATTTAGTATGATGTACGGAACCACATGGGGACGAACCCTATTGAAAATGGGCGCAATGGGGTCAAAGGTCAGGACATCAAAGTGGGATCCATTCCATTGCCTTTATGCGTCATAACATACGGAAAATGCTTGGATTGCGACAAAACTTTAGCATGTTGTTCCAGAGGTATAGTGAACCGGTTCTGTTGAATATCAACGGAATGGGGTCAAAGGTGATTGCACAAAAGCAAGATTTATTCCACAGCCATTATTCTCATAACTTCTGTAAAACTGCTTCTATTGCGACAAAACTTTAGTATGTTATTCCTGGGGTATACTGAACCGGTTCTGTTGAATATCATCGAACTGGGGTCAAAGGTCAGGACAAAGGAGCGAGATTTATTCCACAGCCATTACCCACATAATTTGAGAAATAATTTCTGGTATGTTGGAAAGCGTATGATGATCAATGCATTGCATGATTTCACTAACTTGTTAAAAAGAACTACAGCTGCGTCAAATGCTTCTTCAATTAAATCACTTTCTTCTGATGTTTTCGAAGTAACGAACTCGGGCACATTGTTCGTTACATCTTCGATACACAGATACACATTTCGCGTAATTGCATCTTTTGTATTTCCTTCATTTCTAGACACGCAATTAGTCAAAAATGGCTTCTAAATCCCATTGTTCTATATAAACAATGGATACCCCATTTTCTTTGAAAGTACAGAGGTGATTCAAAAGTCCCCGAACTCTGAATTCATATATTTCTACAACGAATACAGTGATGTATAGCTATTTTTACATAATATTATAGTGACACTCATACATACAAGTAATTAAAACCACTTTGGAATAAATGTTGGACCTGTCCACCATTTTGTTGAAGACAAATTGGCTGGTACGTCCGTCATGGCTGTAATGTTTTTGTTTCGCAGATGCTGTACCGTCTTAGGGTTGTTGTGATAAACTGTGTCTTTCAGATATCCCCACAAATAAAAGTGGGGGAACTAAAGTCTGGTGAGCGAGGCGGCCAAATTTTTTTCGAGATTAATCGATCATGAAAGAACTTACCGAACATTTCCATTGTGACGTTTGATGTGTGGCACGTTGCTCCATCTTGTTGAAACCAACATTAACGTTCGTGTTCTTTCAGCATCGCTACAAATTGATGGATAATGTCTGCATGCACAGAGGAATTTACAGTTGTGTAGAAAAAAAAATGGCCCTACAATTCGGCGTCTACACATGGCGCACCGCACTACAACTTTCTGAGAGTGAAGTCCAACCTCATTCAATGCGCGTGGATTCTCCGCAGCCCATATGCAAGTGTTTTGGCTATTAACATATCAATTCAAATGAAACCATGCCTCCTCATTGAAAAAAGTGTTGTTAAGCTGGTTAGTCACATCGTTGCGCGTGAAACTCTTAAATCAATTGGCAGTATGCAATGCGCTTTTCCGAGTCCAAAGTACGTAGCTCTTGCACTACTCGAATTCTGTACGGTCATAGCTTTAGACGTTTAGTAACCATCTGGCAGGCGGAATACGATGCCCCTAACTCTTGAGACCGCCGCTGAAGTAATTTCTGGGGGACCGCTGCAGGAAAACGTAAATTCCTCCAGAAACGAGGTCATCGCCACGGTCGGCTGGCCGGTTTTAGGCTTATCCTGAACACTGCCTGTCTCGCAAAACCGGTACACAAAGTCATACACAGTTGTTTTCCCTGGTATAGGAGCATCAGGAAACTTCCTTTGAAAGAGCTGGATGCAACTTTGGTAAGATTTTTCCGCAAAATAAATTTCTAACAAAGCGACTCTCTGTTCTTGCATGAGACTCATGGCTGACTGAACGTTACTGCTTGCCAGCGCTCGCGTAAGCGCCCTGTTACGTGGCGCAGCTCATTCCCCAAGGTCACACACAACAGCCACAAGCAGCAATACTCGGATATCCTTTATGGTTTTACAGCAAATACGTTTTTAAATATAGAGTTCGGGGACTTTTGAATCATCATGTAGCTGTTTCACCAACTTCTACAAAACTATCTGCCATTCTGAAGCCACACATAGTAGTTTTTCTAATAGGAATACAGAGGGCACAGAGGACCATCTTTCCGTCCAAAGCAGGTAAACAAAATCTTTGCGGCACAAATTCTTCGATCGTTTTAACTTTAACGTTCATGTTTTTAACAGATTTATGACCAAGATGAAGTTTCACACCTCCACCCTACAAAAAAACTGTCCGTAAGTTTGAGGTGTGGTATTTGGAGGTAAATAGACCACTGTTTGTGGAAAACCATCAAGGACTGCAGGTATTAGCTTGAGACTTACAGGATATGTACGGGTTGGGATATACAAATCATTAGTGAAAATAGCACCCTGATCAACCCGCTCTTGGCTATAAAGAGCTGGCCCAAACGAGATGTGGCAATCAGTGAAGAGTCAATATTGAGTCAAATGGGTGTTTTTTTTTTTTTTTTTTGGGGGGGGGGGGCGCGCGCGTGTGTGTGTGTGTCACTATGCTCCGTCGCAGAAGAAGGTCGCATTATGAACACCTGATGAACTTTAAGCGAGGGCTGAATTTTTTTGGCCAAACGGTCACTCGTACGGGACGAAACGCCACCGTCGGAGCCTCATCAGTAAACAAAACGCCAGCGTCCGAGCCTCATCAGTAGACAAAACGCCAGCATCCGAGCCTCATCAGTAGACAAAACGCCAGCGTTCGAGCCTCATCAGTAGACAGATGAGGCTCTGACGCCCAGAAATTTAAACTGAAATTTGAACCGAAAAACCGCACTTCTGTACGGAATGACAGACACCTCTACCGTTTGAGACCGACAGCAGAGCGAAATGAAGTGGCCGACAGCAGAGAGAAATCCATCGTGTTAACGCAGCAGTGAAGCACTGTCATAGGTCAGGATTTTTACTCCAGCACACTTCTACGGCGTCTTTTCAACAGAGGACTGTTTGCCAGCATCCCTCTTTTGCGCATTTCTTTGATCCTCAATCACAGACGCCTCAGGCTGCCATGGGGTCTCGAAAACAGATAATGGCGCGCTGATTGCCCACAGGTCGTGTTTTCTGACGAATCATGATTCAATGTGATGTACCATGTGGTCGCATACGTGTAAGAAGACATTATGAGGTGCGACTACAAGGCGTAACATAGTTCGTTTATCTGTGTTGCAGAGGAAGTTTGCCCGATTGGGAAATTATTCGGTTGGATCGGAGGTTATTTTACGTCATTTTCAGATATTAGCTATTGAGCAACTACGTAAATACAGATTGCTGCTGATGGTCCAGGAACGTATTTTTACAGAAAGATACTCCAACTTGATTGCATTACGGCGTATCACGCATTCCTGTACTACTCGTGGTGGGTCGGGGTTTTCCGTTCCGTGGGCTTGTACGGATTTAATGTTTAATAATATCAATGTGATCGATTGCGTGTGTGCAATGGATTAGCGTTGACTATTAGATCAGAAGCACGTTATCAGGTATTTAAGCGACTGTTAAGGAGTTTTTTTGACGGGAAATTCAATATTGAAATTTATTGCTTTATGATTTTAAAAATAAGCGTATTGTAAAATTGCTTTCGTTGTCTTGACTGGACTGGAATGTTTTTTTATTTAGATGGGATCAGGGGCTGGTCAGGCAGTATTTTATCCTTTTTCCCTGGCCCCTTGCTGCACATTTCATTATTTTAATATATAGTATTTGATTCATATTGACAATTGGTAATGCATACCGCTTAGGGATCTTACCTGACTCTTACCGTGCACTTAGGCACGGATGTACAGTTCCTGCTCGGAGCCTTATAATCCCCAAAAATTGCGATAGCAGTGCCAGTCTTGGACTTGCGCGCATGCGGAATCGCACGAAACTTTAATCATTTGCATGTCTACCTTCCCTGTAGCTATTCGCCGAGTTTCGCGTTAATCGCAAAGTTTTTTTCTTGGTCCGCGGATTTTTATGACAATTAGGGCAGTTGAACATACGAAAAATCAAAATACTACTATACGTACCGGTGACTGAATTAAAAACTTTGATTCAATACCTGGTTCGACTTCGCTTAGCTCGAATTACAGGAAGTATGCGGTTTGGCATAGATTCCAAAAGGTGTTTAAATGCCTCTACGTCTACAGCATGCCAGACGTACACCAGACTCTCCTTTAACTAACTCAGATTTAATCTAAGAGGACTTTGCTCCCGGATTTGTTTTTCTAACGTCTCCCATACATTTTCAGTTGAGTTCAGTTCCGGGTTTTTTGATGGCCAGAGAAGATGGTGGAAGTCACTTTCATGGTCGCTGAATCACTGCTGAATACCTTTTGCGTGATGAACAGTAGCATTGCTGTCCATGAAACATCCGTCACCTGCTGGATCAAAAAGTCAACATTACAGGATGGACTTAATCCGAAACAATGTTCAGATAATCGTTGGTGGCCACGCAAACTTCCAGCAATATCAGGGGACCCGTTCCATACATACAAAACGTGCTCCACATCATGGAACCATCTCCAGAACCTTGAGTTGTGGTTACAAGGCAACTTAGGTCCATTGTACCATGGGGGTTCTGTACAAACATTGTGCCTACCGTCAGGACAGAACAAGGTGCAATGCGACTCGTCGGACTACGTGACACTTTTTCTGTTTTATAGTGCCTGGTCACGGTGATTCTTCCAGCACTGTAGACTGCCTTTCTGGCTCTTGGCAGAAATCAATGGCTTCGGTATAGGCATGCGATTGACAATGGCGATCCTCTTCAATTACCTGCGCATATCGAATTTGAAAGACATGGATTAATTAATATAGTCATAAATCAAGCTGTTTTTTCCATGTAACATAATCATAGAAATTTGAAAATTTGATTGTCCTGGAACAGGAATTGAACCCGAATCTCCCGTTTTCTGTTCGAGTACGATAGCCATCACACCACCCAGGACAATGAGATCTAAACAACTGAGACATTAATCTGAAACGTCAGACTTTGATTTTGCTGCACCAGTCGAAACAAACGTGTTTCATCTTAGTGCTACGTACCAGCAAATTAGTAAATATCAAATTGGAAACACATGGAATAATTAATATAGACATAAATCAAGCTGTTCTTTCCATGTAACATAACCACAGAAATTTGAAAATTTGATCGTCCTGGACACGGGTTCGATACCCGTTCCAGGAAGATCAAAATTTCAAAGTTCTGTGGTTATGTTACATGGAAAGAACAGCTTGATTTATGTCTATATCTGCGCATAGTTTATTGAAATATGTGTCTGGAACAGCCTTCGTGGAATTCTTCCGCCAGTTGCTGCACAAGGATGTCTTGCTTCTCCGTACAAGACTTTTCAGACGACGACGATCTCGTTCCTGACAGATTGCCCTCAGTTATGCCTCTTAGACAAGAAATGTGGGTTATTTTTTTTAAATTGAATTGGAGGTTTAATGACCACCGTGAGCAACTCAGTGGGCTATTAGCAGTCGCCCGTCCCTAATTTAGGGCCACTGGTTCCTGAGAAGGGAGAGATCCAGGGCCGTAAGTCAAACACAACACCCATGTCTCACCGGGATTCGAAATCTCGGACGAATGATCAGAAACCATCGATTAGACCACTGCTCCACCGGGGCGGTGGATTATTTTTCCATTAATTAAAGACACGGTGTATCTCACCTTTTTGAGAAACCAAACAGCTCTCCTGTTTTTACAATCGTAGCGGCAACCCTTCGCGGTAACAACAATAAACTTTTATCAAACTCCGAAAGATCCTTTGCTTTTCCTATTGTGATCAACACTACTGATGATTACTGATAAGCAGCAATCTTAAATACATTAGTTCCCTAGATCCCATAGCGACGCACGTGACCACGAATTTCGCATGCACCCAAGGGAATATACGTTTACGTGAATCTGCATAAGAGGTTGATGTTTACGGAGTGGTTTTTTAAAGGATTTGACGTTTACGTGAATCTGCATAAGAGATTGACGTTTACGGAGTGGTTTTTTAAAGGATTTGACGTTTATGTGAATCTGCATAATTCAGTGTCTTGTGTATGTATTGTGTAAATTATTACTTCTTGCAAAAGTTGTTCTTTAGAATGAATCCATATTAAGAAGAGAGCGGAGAACAATTAAATTAGTGGCAGGCTTTGATATGCATGTACAACGAAATACTTGTCCTCCAGATGTAAGCATTTGGTGTCCACATAATTCGTAACAGGAGTTTTATTTCGCTTGTGAGAAATTATATTAACATCTCTCAATCATATATTGTTAAGGAGAACATACTAAAGAAGTGAAAATATGCTGGTGTGCAGTCGAAGCAGCGACCATTATCATTCCAGATGGAATACTTACAGTACGGTGAACATAGTGTTAATTATATTTTGTGACATTGAAATTGCATCAGGTGGAAGCGTGTCCTATTTCTATGCAAATCATGAAGAGGGCACGCACGAAGATCTGCACAGATGAATGCATTTTCAAACAAATAAGATAGACAGGATCATCGTTATAACGAGATGTCTCGTTGCTTGGATTATCCGCTCCACGGATTTTCCACTAGTAGAACACTCCGTGATTCTCCAGAACGAAGCTTGTAAACATTGCATTCATTATCCACGGAATACGTAGTTAGTATGAACATCAGCTATATCGTCATCTTATAGCATTTTGAGAAGAAAAGTCATCCGACTGTATGATGTACAGCGACAGAGTCATCTTATAAATGAAAATGACAGTATCAGATACACAATCATCATTCAATAGTGACAGCATTCGTTGAGAGATGCACACACGTGATGTTCGTGAAACACAACGAGGAAGGGCAGACTGTTTTTTCGGTAGTTATCCACTGAAATAAACAACACTAGACAGATTCGGAAAAACTGATGCACCTGCCTGGAAGCACTATGTAATATAAAGATCCATTTCATGGGAAAGAAATAATTGAATACGCCTCGCGCATTGCTTTGGATTTCACTAGTTAACAAACACTGATAAAAGTACCTGGAATATTGCGGATACCGAATAACTGGAGAATCAAGATGATGTCGTTTCGTATTCAGCAACGAATCAGGCTTCTATTTAGGAATCTACGATTACGCTATACACGTGTAGAAAACAGCTCAACCAATAGTATGATTCAGCTAAGGCAAAACGTTTGAGAAGCGAGCGGTTTTGTCTGGATGGGACAAGTTAGGAATCAAGTCGTCTCTGGGATACATTCCAGTAATTTTATCTATACTGGCGCCCAAAATTAAAGATCAGAAGACAGTAGCGTACCATATCACTCAACAAGTTAGTAGAATCATGCAATGCATTGAGTATGATACGCTTTCCAACATACCAGAAATCAAAGAAAAACGCCTTTGTTTTGAAGGGACTAAACTATGGTATAACGTTTGAGGTTCACATATACCAAAATTAAATCTATTTGTGCCCGTGTTACCTTCTGTTATCAAGAGCTACAACACATAAGCCATTTTATAATTAAAAATCCCATCTAAATCGGGCAATTTTCACGGAAGTTATCGTGCGAAAATAAAGGCTAACGGAACTCACGCATGCGCATTGCCCGCAATTGCTGACAAAAAACATTTTTGTCGGAACTGCTTCTAAAGTCGTAACGGAACAATGTATTGCATAAATTTTGAAGATGACAATCCGATTTTTGGCGTAAATGTGACAAGGATGGCAAGCCAGATAAAATCCGAAAACTTGAAAATTTTCATCGTCCTGGAGCGGGACTCGAACCCGCGTCTCCCAGAAAACGCCCGGGTATGCTAACCACTACACCACCCAGAACGACCAAGTTTCAAGGGTCCGATCAATTTGAATATAACCATCACAGAATTCGCCAGTCGAAGCAACCGGCATTCATGTTTAGCGAATCTGGAGGTTAAGAATCTCATCCCGTGCCTGCCCGGAGAAGCAGATAAATCGTGAAAGAAATACGGGATTACGCCATATAATACAAATTTTGACGATGACAATCCGATTTTTGGCGTAAATGTGACAAGGATGGCAAGTCAGATAATATCCGAAAACTTGAAAATTTTCATCGTCCTGGAGCGGGATGCGAACCCGCGTCTCCCAGAAAACGCCCGGGTATGCTAACGACTACACCACCCAGAACGACCAAGTTTCAAGGTTCCGATCAATTTGAATATAACCATCACAGAATTCGCCAGTCGAAGCAACCGGCATTCATGTTTAGCGAATCTGGAGGTTAAGAATCCCATCCCGTGCCTGCCCGGAGAAGCAGATAAATCGTGAAAGAAATACGGGATTACGCCATATAATACAAATTTTGACGATGACAATCCGATTTTTGGCGTAAATGTGACAAGGATGGCAAGTCAGATAATATCCGAAAACTTGAAAATTTTCATCGTCCTGGAGCGGGACTCGAACCCGCGTCTCCCAGAAAAACGCCCGTTTATTCAAATTGATCGGAACCTTGAAACTTGGTCGTTCTGGGTGGTGTAGTGGTTAGCATACCCGGGCGTTTTCTGGGAGACGCGGGTTCGAGTCCCGCTCCAGGACGATGAACATTTTCAAGTTTTCGGATATTATCTGACTTGCCATCCTTGTCACATTTACGCCAAAAATCGGATTGTCATCTTCAAAATTTGTATTATATGGCGTAATCCCGTATTTCTTTCATAATGTATTGTATTTCGTCGCAATCGAAGCATTTTTACGCAATTTATCACGCAGGACCGCAGTAGAAGAATTCATTAATATCTGTTGCGTAAAACATCTGCACTGCGTCGTGGATGAAACATCTGCTGGGCTTAATTCTTTAAGAAAATATAATGCTTCTCGTATGTTATGGGTAACCTAAGACAGTTTTCAGCTATTTTAAGTATGAATTGTTACCGACTATAGCCAAACACCCCAAATTGTGATCGTCAAAATCGAAATATTGTGAGCGTCAAAGTCGAATAATTTTAAGTAAGTGACAATGCAGGCGGACGGAAGTATATACTCCATTTCTAAACATTGAAATATATTGTATCGACTAATATTCAATTTTGACGGTTTCCTTGCACTTCATTTAGTGATTTCCCACAAAAGCATAATGAACTGTATCGAAATCAAGCAATATCTATGCGCGTTACCCTGCGCGCAGACAAACCCTCCTCCCTACCTTGACTATTGATCCGTTCAGTATACCTCCGGAACAACATACTAAAATTTTGTCGCGACAGAAGCATTTTTACTCGTTATTACTCAATTTATGAGGATAATTGCTGTGGAATAAATCTCGCTCCTGTTCCTTGACCTTTGACTCCATTTCGATGATATTAAATAGATACCATCGGAAGAACATGATAAAGTTTTGTCGCAATCAAAGCATTTTTACGTAAGTTATGACACATAAGGGCGATAGAATGAATCCCGCTCCGATGTTCCGACTTTTAACCCCATTTCGTCCATTTTCAACAGTGTTCGTCCCCAGGTAGTGCCCTACCACATACCAAAAGTTCAACGCAATCGAATTATTTTTACGAGAGTTATCGTGCGTACAGACAGACAGACAAACGGACAAAGCTGGAGCTCATACGCTTCTTCAACCTACGGTTGGAAAGTGTAAATAACATTTTACGATTCTCAGGGGTCATTTGCAATAGTACCCGAGAGATATATGTTCGGAGTGGAATTTGCATATCTGCGAACAAAATGCTGAAGTATGTAAACTGAGTTACGTATCTGAAAACAACGAGAAACCGCAGCAGCACTTCTCGTTTACAGTGTGTCTACGAAGGATTCCTGCGGTTGCAACACGTGTATGAGTCTCATACACGTGTTTCTGACGCTGTGCGGTGGTGAGCGACGACAAGAAGCACGCTTGTCTCATAAGCAGGTCACAAGAGACTTAAATATCCACTCCAGAGTAGTTTCACGGTTATGACAGGCCTTCATAATGCATTGTTAGGATATCTGGAGGGCCTGGAAAAAGTCGTACAAGGCAAACGACACCGGGTGCAAACCGTTATGTTGCTTTAACCGCATGACGTCATAGGTCCTATACTGCCGATAATTATCTTTGGAGCTCTCCGCTGTCATTGGGACTGTGGTAATGACAAACGATATACCGAAGGCGTAATGCAATTTGCCTTTATGCCAGGAGATCTATGGTTTGTGTCTCGCAAACCGCATTTCACAGGACAGCTCGTATGAACAGGTGCAGGTACCATGGTTCCTACAACCCAGACGTATGGGCCGGTGTTCCTTTTACACATGAGTCGAGATTCAGTAGACAAACGCATTATCCTGGGCATTTCATCTAGAAGAAACAGGGAACCAGTAATGATTCAGCAAACGTCCACCATTCCAGAGGTAGTAGCCTGCTCGAGTGGAGTGGCATAATGTTTAACAGCCTCACATCACTAAACGTGATCGCAGGAGGCAATGTGAATGCTTAGCGCTAAAAAAACAAGATCCTAAAGCTCCTTGTTCGGCTTTCAAATAGATGTCGGACCTCTGTTCCTTTTAAAGGATGACAACACTCGCCTGAGCAGTCATCAGCTTGTCGAGAATTAGTAAGGATATTTGGCGTACGGACTGGCCAGCCAGAATTTCGGCCCTGAACCGTATAGAGTATGCTTGAAATGCTTTGGAGCAACACGTAGAAACGCGTCAGCTGTCTCCAAGAGCACTTCCCGAGATATGCACCGCCCTTACCGAGTAATGGAATTCTTTGGCTTCAGAGTTCATCAACGTTGTTATGAGAGTTGTCTGTGAGTACGAGGTGATCATATTACTTATTAAGACGATTTCAGATTTCATATCATCTTGGTAACATTTTTGGATATGTCCTTGTATACATAAAAGAGGTACATACACTGGTTTCCATAAATTAAGGAAGAAATTGAAAAACTGTTACAATGCAAAAAATATGCAACCAATTTGAATGAAATTTGGTGAAAATCTTCTTTGTATCCTATGTCAGAGAATATCGCAATAATACTTGGTATTTACTATAAAAATAAAGAAACAAGATAAATCACTATTCGAAAAATTAAATTAAAATATGTCTCAATATAAAATGTGGTCACCCCGAACAGCACTACAGACTCAACAGCAATGTTCCGTGATGTTAATAATGGTGTCTTTTCGATCTGTAGGAACTAATGCCCATTGTTGTAACAAAGCGGTTTAAAGCCCCTTCAGGGTTCGGGGAAGGGAATTGAGGGCAACAATACGCCTTCCTAGAGCGTCCCACACATTTTCAATTGGGTTAAGGTCAGGAGAGCTTGCTGGCCACTCAATACGAACAATAGTCCCCTCTTCAATGTATTGCAGTACCAGCCGCACTGTGTGTGGGCGAGTATTATCGGCTTGCTGTATGAATGTGTCGCCAATTGCACCTGTATATGGCCGAACAAACGGCTCCAGGATATCACCTCAATACCTCCGAGCGTTCAAGTTGCAACCTAGCAGCACGTAGAGCTCGGTACGTCGGCCTAAAGTAGTGTTTCCTAACCGCAGGTCCGCGAGGTTTCTCTACCAGTCCTGGAGAAACGAGGGAATTTATTTATTTATTTTTAATTGAAATGGAGTCAAAGTACGAGGAAATCGAGATAATTTACTTACAGCTGTGATACATCTTCCATCGACTTTTGAGGAACTGATGTTGATCTGAAAAAGGTGCTGGAAATGACCTCCGTGTTGATGTAGGCAAATATCCAGCCTCCATCTATCAACACGGAGGTCATTTCCAGCACCTTCTTTGGATAAACATGAGTTGCTTAAAATAAAGATGGCGTGATTTCCGCTATAGCCTGAACAATGTTTGTTTTCAAGGGCTGCAGGTCATGCAGGTTGTTTTCATAACCATGGTCCTTTAAATATCCAAAAAGGAAAAATCAGGAGGTGAGAGATCTGGTAAGAGTGGGGGCCAAAGTCCTTTAGAAATAATGCGGTCACCAAAGAAACTTCGCAGACGTTCCGTTGTCGCAGTATATGCGTGACATGTTGCTCCATTCTGTTGAAGCTATGCGAAACGTTCATTTTCTTGCAATAGGAACACAATCTGAAAAATCAAATCTTGATAAATATCTGTATTTACAGTACTGTCAAAAAACAATGGTCCCACTATTCTGCGTCAAGATATGACACACCAAGGCACTGGATGAAGGTTATGAGGATTCTCAGTCGACCAATATCGCGTATTTGGCGAATTAACATACCCGTTCAAATTAAACCAGTCTTCATCCGAAAAGAAACCATTGTTCAATAAGCCCTTGTTGTATCTAGTAAATTTCCGAAACCAATGGTAATACAGCAGGCGCTTATGTGTACCAGGTGCTTACAGTTATTGGACAATTTTCACTTTGTATGCATGAAGCTGCAATCTTTTAGTCGCTTTCTATACTGAGCCGTAAGAAAGTTTCACTTGCTGAGATAAGCGGCAAAGGGATTTTATAGATGACTGTTGTGAACGTTTTTCAACATCGTTTATCACTTCCGGCCTTAACACACTTGGTCGGCCATTTCCAGGCATGTCATCGACACTTCCAGTTTTCCGAAATCGTACTTGTAAACTGCGAATCGTTTATTTACTTACCACAGTATCCTGCAGCAATTTTTTTCCTGAGCCCTTCTATACACTGGTTGTAAGACTGAATTTGCAAATAAGCTTCAAGTAAACAAATTCTCTGCTCCCTTGTCAAACCCATGCCTCTTTGCAAATGGCGCCGTTAAAGTGGGCAAACGGCGTAGCACACATGGAACCGGTTATTGATTTCTGGCACTCTGCCAATTTCCTTCAGGCTTTTAACAAGCGCAGTATTTGATCTCGACGAGTAGCTGAGTCGTGTTGCCACATCAATTGGCTGAACTTTTGTTTACAGTATACGCGTTATTTTTTTTAAATTGAGGGTTCGGGAACCTTACGATCACTGTGTAGAACATTACGAGATTAAGTGCTGGAAAATAGCCTAAAGGTTTTGCTTCGGCATCGCTGGTCCCCGGAAGCTCCCAGAACTTTTTGCCGGCCCGCGAAAGTTTCCCAAACGTTTTGCCGGTCCACGAAAGTTTCCCCAACGTTTTGCCGGTCCACGACTGCAAAAACGTTGGGAACCACTGGCCTAAAGAGGTGCCTTCCTCTACGAGCACACTAACTCTACCATATGTATTCCTAGCACGGATATTAGAGGCATGATATCTGGTCTCTGGCTTTTTCGTGATGAAAATTTCCCGAGAATCGCTCTATAAATCATACCTTGACTCGTCCGTGAACAGTACAGATTTCCATTCATTTGGACTCCAAATCACATGCTTGCGCGCTCGACACAAATGCTCCCTTGTTTGGCGGAATGTTAGGAGCACGTCCGTTACGGGCAGCCTAGCATAAAGCCCTCCTTCATATAGCCTCCTTCTTACCGTAGAATTTGACACTGTCCTTTCGGTGGCAGCAGCAAGCACAGATCGAAGATGGGTCGGTGTAGGAGTCTTGTTCCGGCGCGTAGATAGTAAATAGCTGCAAATATCGATCTTGTCAGGAAATTGTTACCTTAGGCCTGCCTTGGAAATTCCTACAGGAACATGATTCTCTGGTAGCAAAACACTAAAATCCGTTTTCATTTGTGCAATATTACAAAAATTAGAACAAGACGCTAGCTTTGGCCCCAACGGGTGGCTTCTTCAGGAAGAAGTATTATTCAAAAGCAAAAATTAAAAAAAACGAGTTCCAGTTATGTATTCAAAAATGAACGTTTGCTATGGAAGTTAGAGGACGTGCGCGTCATATTCAAGATGTATGATTATGGGCGCGCGTATTCAGGAGCGTGAGCCATACATGTGGGAGGTCCATTGATGTATCCTCGTTGCATGTCCCGTGACCGGATAGGGTTTCTATAGTTTCTCTGAGGAGGGTGGCTCTGGTGGTCGTGTATCGTGCGATTTTCTTTATATGTCTCCACAAAGGTTTTGCAGGATTTTTGGCGACTTAACGCGCTAGTGCTGTAGTGAGAAATCTTTTAACATCTCTCTGGTGCTCCTGGAGTCTTAGTCTTAAGGACATCTTAGTCATGACAACGTAGGTTTTGGTCGTTCCGTCTGGATACAAAAGAGGTATATTGTATACTCCCGCATCTTCCAGATTCACTCCCTATGCCGAAGCAAAGTTCTTTTTGGGAAGTTTCCAAGAAATACGCGAAGCCTGGTACCTGCTGTTATGTGCCAATATATTGTAGTTTTTGTAGTTTTTCGTTGGGATATCCGGTGCTACGGGATGCGAGATTAGACCGCGTCTAGCGAATAATCTCTTCGACCATCCTGCGTGGGTGTCCTGCAGAAAAGGCTAAAGACCTCATATTGTCAAACTCGGTGTGGAGTGAGGCGTTGTCTGATGCGTGCGTAAAAGCTCGCCTGGCACTGTGTCGGAAAACAGCAAGCTTTCCCTTCTACAGGCACGATGAGAAACGTAGTATTACATTAGGAACATAGGTAGGTTCGTAGTAGACCGTAGTGCTGAGGTTCCCGGATGGAGACTTCTAGGCCAACACATCCAGGAACGGTGGGGATGCAATTGTTTCTCGCTCCAAAATGAACATTATGGCAGGGTGTGCCACATTGGTGTTGGTGAAAAACTGATTTAGTTCTTTCTCGGTGTTTGTCCAGATGAAGAAAACGCCATTTGCGGATCGTAGCTACGTATGCGGGGTTGGTCCAAGTGCGGTTCTTTTGTTCTAGGTTTTGTAATATTACACACAAAAAAACGGATTTCAGGGGTTTGTTAGTATTTACTTGTGTATACCTATGCAAATTTTCCGTTACATGATTATGTAGTTTGGAAGCGGTTCTACATCCTTTAGACCGCAGAACTCTTACGTTCAGCAGTATGGCTACGTTCGCCTGACTTCGGCCTACTTCGAGTCTCTACCTACAGCTCTGTAGCGTAATTTCAACGTCAGGAAGTCATTACAACGCAATCTCTATCACAAAATAATTTGTTTAATCTCCGCACGTGAATTGCCGACTCAATGAGAAACAACCAGTTTTATGCTGTTGTTCATTTGTATAAAGCTATGCCAGAACCACTCATTTGCACAGCATTCTCTGATGCTTTACTACTTTACCTGTAAGATATGTAAAGTTTGTGCATATTTAACGATAACTAGCCAACTTATTGCGATTTTTCATTTTGCTCCTTAATTTATGGAAAGCAGTGTATTTGTCTGTTGTTATAAAGTTGTATTACCCTTACGATTGTGTTTCTTTACAAGTCAAATGTATCTACCTGCTGTTACGTGTTCCACTATTTACACCTGCGAATGCATTCCGGACTTTAATTTCAGACACCAGTGTACACATTAAAGGGTCGCTAAGTATGTGATGCCCTGTATCCCATTGTCGTCGCAGGGTTGCCTATTTCATCAAAGCGATCCCAGTCCTCATAACGCTAGTATCACGTGGAAATGGCTGCAATTGTAAACACTTTCCCATATGTTTGAAACCTGTTTAGGCCTCGTATAGGCGCTCAACTATCTCCGGCTACACGCTATTTGACAAGAAATGTTATATACATATTTATACATTGTCGGCTTCAATACGTAATTAAAAGCCTGCATACTTCATACCTCGAAGACAGACCGGCTGCGCTACTTTTTGCGCCATGGAGATATTTACAAGTATTTGGTTGCCTCAATGTTTGCGTACCACTGGCACAGCGGAGTTGGTTAAGTCGCTATGCGGGAGGCAGACGTTTCTGACGGGTGTTCGAATCCCGGTCCTGCAAGCCACCTAGTCTGCGGATTTTCCTGGGTTTTCCGCAGACTCCCGGTGTTTGCGAATTCGAAGATGGTTCCCTGAGAAGCTGGCACCGGACGCACGTCGTCCCTTACCCGTACGCAACAGAGGAATGACAAGCCGGCTTTCATCAATTTCCCAGTAATCCTCAAGGGCACATTTTCTTCGTTGCGGAACTCAACTCTTTAATGGCGGACGAGAGAGAGAGAGAATGTTTTTGTTATGCTTGTGATGTAAGTTTGCAACTCAGCTTTGTAACAAAAATTCTGCCTTACTCATTCTTCAGCATGTGTTGTCTACAATATTCATTCATAGTCATTTTTACAACTACCCCTTGAAAGTTGCAGAGTATGATCCAGGAACTTGCTGATTAAAGTAAAAAAGAGGGATTAAAAATGAACTTTCAGAAGACAAAGGTGATGTGCAATGCTTTTACAAGGAATGGAGATTTATCGATCGATGGGGAAAAGCTGGAGATAACCGAAACCTACATTCATCTTGGGCACTAGATATCAAGTGATTGTCACATTGATGAAAAAATTTGTCAGCGTATAAAATTTGGATGGAAAGCCTTTTAAAAGAAACAGTACAATTTTTAAGAGCTATATGCCATTATGTCTTAAAAGTGTTTGATCAATACTTCGTTCCTGTGCTTATGTATGATGCAGAGACGTGAACGTTATCATAAAAACGACGTACGAAGACTGCAGTCAACTGAAAGTAGCATAGAGATATGCATGATGGGTGTAATCAGGAGAGATAAGCAGAGGAACTCGTGAATCACGAAATCGACAAGAGTGGAAGATCCCATGATCAGAGCAAAATCCCTGAAACGGTAATGGACTGGACATATTGTCGGAAGAACGAACCAACGATGGACAACCGAATTTCTAGACTGAATTCCAAGGTACAGGAAAAGACCCAGAAAAATACCTCATGGGAGATATGTGTATGATATTCGAAAGTATGCGGGAGTAACATGGAGGAGATAGGCACGAGAAAGACCGTTGTGGAAAAAACTTCGGAAGACCTTCATCCAGCAGTGAATTGATAATGGTTGACAATGATAAAAATGATGATAGAAATATCATCATCATCATCATTGTCAACCATTATCAATCCACTGCTGGACGAAGGTCTCCCAAAGTTTCCTTCACAACGGCATGTCTTGTGCCAGTCTCCTCCATGTCACTTACACATACTTTCGAATTTCATCCACCCATCTCCCATGTGGTCTTCTTCTGGGTCTTTTCCTGTCTCTTGGAATCCAATTTAAAATTTCGGCTGTCCATCGATGGTCTGTCCTTCTGGCAGTATGCCCCAGCCCATTGCCATTTCAGGGATTTAACTCTGATCATGATGTCTTCCACTCGTGTCATTTTTCGGATCCACGAGTTCCTCTTCTTATCTCTCCTGGTTACACCAAGCATGCACCTCTCCATGCTGCTTTGAGTTGTCTGCAGCCTTTGTATGTCTCTTTTAGTTAAGGTCCACGTCTCTACACCATACGTAAGCACTGGAAGGATGCATTGTTCAAACACTTTTCTTTTAAGACATAATGTCATATTGCTCTTGAAAATTATGCTGTTTCTTCCAAAAACTCTCCAGGCAAGTTTTGTACGCCGATTAATTTCTTCATCAATGTGACCCTCACTTGATATCTGCTGTCCAAGATAAACGTACGTGTCTGTTATCTCTAGCTTTTCTCCATGATTCGATAAATCTTCATTTCTTGTAAAAGCATTGAACATCACTTTTGTCTTCTGAAAGTTCATTTTTAATCCCACTTCTTTAATCTTGTCAGCAAGTTCCTGGATCATACTCTGCAGCTCTGGTGGGGTAGGTGCAAAAATGACTATGTCATCAGCAAAACGAAGGTGGGTTAGATAATCTCCATTAATCTTTATTACTTTGTTTTCCAAGTTCAGTGATTGAAAGACATTTTCCAGTGTGGTTCGGAGATATGGTGTCACCTTGTCTCACTCCCTTTCCAATTTTTATGTGTGTTGTATTTTCAAACAGCCGAATCTTTGCACTTGCATTTTCATAGATGTTATTAATAATATTAATGTATGCATCTTCAATACCGCAGGATATCAGAGCCATTGTAACTGCTGATGGTTTCACCGAATCAAAGGCTTTTTCATAATCGATAAAAGCCATGCACAATGAAAGTTCATATTCCCTCGCTCTTTCAATTAGTTCTCTCAGTACGTGGATATCATCTATTGTGCTGTAGCCACTCCTGAACCTAACTTGTTCTCTCGGTTGAGCCCTGTCCAGTGTTACCTTTAAACGGTGTGAAAGAACTTTAGTGAAGATTTTATAAACCACTGAGAGGAGGCTGATAGGTCTGTAGTTCTTGAGATTCTCAATGTCACCTTTTTTATGTAGCAGGATCATTGTAGCATTGTTCCAATCCTCAGGAATCTTCCCTTCATTAAGGCATCGAGTGAAAATTTGGGCGAGTTCTGTTTCAATTTCTCCACTTGCTTCTTGTATGATGTCTACAGTAATTTCACCTTCTCCTGGAGCTTTCCCCCACTTCATGTTCTTGATTGCATGAGCAACTTCTGCTGGGAGGACTTTAAGAACTCTGGTACCTTTCATGATGTCTGGAGTACATGTATCATCCCTTTCATATAATTTGGAGTAGACATCTTTCACTCTTGTCAACATTTCACTTCTATTTCTTGTTACAGAACCATCTTCTTTTTTCAGAGCCATAATCTGTTTTCTTCTATTACTGAGATGTCCCTTTGCTGTTTTTCGGCTTTGGTTTTTCACAATTGCTTTCCTTACTAGTTCACAGTTGAATTTCCTTACGTCTTCAGTGATACTTTTTCGTACTGTCTTGCATGGCTCTATATATTCCACTTTGGAAGTCACATCTTCTTTAGTTGTCCTCATCTCTCTTCTTTTTTGCATCAACATTTTGGTTTTTCCTGATAGTTTGTTATATATATATATATATATATATATATATAACGCCGTCTCCACCTGGGAATACAATCGCTGATGAAGATGATATATATATATACACTGCTGGCCAACCAAAATACAACACCAAGAAGGAAGCATCCGATTGGCCTGAAATTCGCAGCATGCGTCGCCTGCGAGAAGACATTCAAACCATTAGCATTGCAGGGCATATGCAAATTATGTGCGCCCGGCACGCCACCGAGAAGCACTATAAGAAGGGTGCACAGAAGGCGGGGTGTAAGTAGTGGGAGTATGTTGTGCTGCCGGACCTGTGCGTGGGAAGCTTCCTGATGCCTCGTCGCAGAATACGGCAGTCATTCCAGCACGTTTCGGAGCCCGACAGAGGACGAATAGTGGCTTATCGCGACAGCGGTTAATCGCACCGAGACATCGGCGCCCGTGTGGGATGACATCCAGCCGCAGTGAGGCGAATATGGATTCGGTGGGTGCAGGAGGGACGGACGGACTGACGTGAGTGTTTGCCGCAGCCGCGGCACACCACTGAACTAGAGGACCGGCATGTTGTGTGGCGGGCATTGACGGCTCGCACCGCCACATCACGAACGTCAGCGCAGGAATTACGGTGTGTTGCGCAACAACCTGTGTCAGCACGTGCCGTTCGACGTCGTCTGGAGGAACTGGAACTTGTCGCACGGCGCCCAATGCTCCGATTACCGTTGACGTTATACCACCGGCGAGTGCAGCGGCAGTGGGCCATTGAACGCCGCACCTAGACTAAGGAATGGCACACATTGTGTTCTCCGACGAATCCTGCTTCTGCATACAACACCACGATGGTCGGATCCGCGTGTGGCGGCACCGCGGTGAGAGACTGTATAACGCCCGCACTATGCATCGCCATACCGGTCCATCGCCTGGCGTTATGGTTTTGGGTGCGATTGGATATGGCACCCGCACCCCTCTGGTACGCATTGCCGGCACACTCAACAGCCACCGCTACATCTCCGACGTTTTGGAGCATGTAGTCCTCCCTTACCTGCAGAACTTGCCAGCGGCCACGTTTCAACAGGACAATGTGCGCCCGCACGTAGCACGCATGGTGCAACAATTTTCACAGCACATTAAGAACCACTGCTGCCGTGGCCCGCCTGTTCTCCCGATATGTCGCCCATCGAACACGTCTGGTCTCTGATCGGCAACCGAGTGGCTGAGCCTGCAGGAGTCGAACTCGAGCCCTGATCGGACGAATAGTGAAAAACCTCCGTTTCTGTCCATTTGGCTACCGGGAGACTTGTGCTTTCTTTCCTCCATCATTCGCTTAAAGGTTGGCTGTTCCTCGCTTTTTTTATAACAAGCATCTTGCAAGTACAGTTTGCACTTGGCACGTCTCTCTAGTTGGGGATCTTGAACATTATCCTTCATAAACCTCTTAATATTATAGTTTAAACACAAGTTCTAACGCAAGTTCCACCCAGATCTGGCTTTGCAAAAAATCACATCTGTATGACCTGCGTGTGTTTTACTATAGGATGAACAATGACGATCTCGATTTCCGGGTTTAAAAGGTTCGCCTGAACAAATATATATCATGATTCACCGCATGAGAGTCTGGTGCTGCAACATTCAAACTTTATATGACCGTAACGGTTTTGTTTTTATGTTTCTAATAACCCTTGTGAATACTGAAATCTAAAAGGAAACGCCTATCTTTAATTTAAGGTCCCTGTCTCCCAGGAAATTACAGAATCGCCTCCAATAGATAAACACAGTGACAATACAATTGACTCGAACCTAGACTCAACTCGGACGCCAGAAATTCATGCCTAAGACCAATCTTCATCTAATAAACAAAGACATCGCTCTTTCCACGTTTATCAACACATAACAAGCGAAAAAGTGTTATCTGTCCACATCTCTCGATATCTAGCCGACTGCGTTCGCTTTACGCTACAATGGCCAACAATCAACGGCTGCTATGTGCGTTTATCTGTCAGCCTCTGACGTCACACATCCGTAGGATGGGATCAGCAGCTGAGACGTCTCCATCTGGTGGGCACTGTGAGCATTCTATGTGTTGATAAACGTCGAAAGAGCGATGTCTTTGTTTATTCACGGAGGATTTTCCAAATCTCCATCTAGTTCCGAAGTATATTCAAAGAAAACTGAATGTGCTTGCACTACTTACTGGTTTTCCATGTAACACTTCTCAGAAAACTTGAAAATTTCAAATCTCAGGAGCGGAAATCGAACCCGGCATCTCCGGATTACCGGTCGAGTATGCTAACCATTACACCACCCAGAACAGTAAAATTCCAAGCAACTGAGACATAAGAATCTGAAAGTCCTGAGATGAAATATTCTGTCGATTTTCCGTGTTATGAAGAATATTACTTCCTTCATTGATTGATTCACCTAGTTCGGTCTGTAACTATATTTTAATTTTTTGAAAGTCACAGTTTACTCACGATAAAAGAGAACGAAAAATGTACATCTACCCGAAATGCTATATGTATTTCGTTTGACAGCGTGTAATTTTTAATGTGAACATCATCGAAGAATAACGCTAAATAAGTATTCAAGAAATAACTACTTTTCGGTCTAAAGGATGATAAAAAGGGTAACGTTTCAAAGTAAAAGATGAATACTGTGATTTCTTTACCTTGTTTTGACCATTTAAATAAGAGTCTCATATGACAGCACTGTTTTACCTGGCAAAAGAGTAATAACAATTCCCAAACGAAAAAAAACATAATTATACGCTTTAAAATAAGAAAGGCATTTAATTACAGCAGAATATATACTTGTCTTACCGAAAATTTAGAGATAGAACGTTTAAGAACGTAAATCAGGCAAGTGCATTGAAGACAGAGGTCGTTGATGTAGTCTTTTATGTATTATGTACACTATATTGACAAAAGTAACCGGACACCTAGAAGAGAAACACAGCATAGCATTTATTCACATACATTTGTACGGTGTCGGTCTACCTTTGGCCTTAATGCATGCACTGACCCTTCGAGACATGCTTTCGACAAGGTTTTTGGAGCACAGCGACCGGTATGAGCTTCCATTCATCTACTACTGAGCAACAGTATGCTTCCACTGACTGTTGCTTAGTAGTAGGCCTTGGTTCCAATCTCCTTATGCGGCACTCTAATTCATCCCATAGGTGCCATGTGGGATTAAGATCAGGGTTCTGTGACGGCTAGTCCACACACGATACCGAATTATCGTCAAACCACGCCGTAATAATCCTTGCTTTATGGCTCGGTGCATTATCTTGCTGATACCAGCAAGGCACGGCTCCATAGTATTACCACAGAGTTGGTAGAGCATAATCGTCCAGAATATCGCGGTAGACGTGCTGGTTGACGGGTTTGTCCACGATAACCAATGGGCCGGGACCATACCACGAAAAACATCCCCACACTAGTACACTGCCAGCTCCAAACTTGATCACAGGCACAGTACGCTGTGGTAAATCTTGTTCCCCTGGCTGACGGCATATCCACACACGGCCATGAAGCGGATGGATGCTGTATCTGGATTCATCAGTCCATAGGACCCGTTTCAATTGATCTACGGTCTACGATAAATGTTCTTTACACCATGCTAAAGGGCGAGTTGCATTCCGAGTGGAGGTCAAAGGCTTATGAACAGCCGCACGACCACGGTAACCCATGAAATGAAGTTTTCTGCGAATGGTACGTGTGCATACCGAGATTCCAGCATTGTTACTCACCTGTATACTGAGGTCTTTTGCAGTACTTCGCCGATTAGCTGTAACGACTCTCCTGAGGTCTCGACGTCCTCTATCACTGATTTTCTTTGGTCTGCTGATACGTTTTGCAGCGTTAGACACGCCATGTATTTTCCATTCATTCAGTATTTCCCAAACAGTTGACTTGGGTATGTTTAAACGCCTCTCGGTTTCACTTATGGACAGTTCACTAATATAATACCCAACAATCTTTCCTTTCTCAAAGTCAGTTCTCTCCCGCCGAGACATGTTCACTCAACCTCGCAGTGCGATATGATCACGGTCAGCTGCAGGCTTGTTTTTATACCGTTTGCAGCTCTACCGCGCGTCTTAAGAATGCAGCGGATCCGTTCATTTGGTTATGAAGGGATGTCCGGTGACTTTTGTCAATGCAGTGTATATAAAACCCAAATTATCAATGCTCATTATTGGCTCTGACTCCTGCAATGTAAGAAAATTATGTTTGCAGCACTACAGTCAGAATAGCCGTAGTGCCGCCCCGGTGGCACAGTGGTCTAAGGCGCTGGCCTCTGATCATTCGTCCGTAAGGGGTCCGGGTTCGAATCCCGGTCAGGCATGGATGTTGTGTTTGTCTTACGGTGCTGGCTCTCTCCCTTCCCTGGAACCAGTGACCCTAAATTAGGGACGGGCGACTGCTTATAGCCCATTGAGTTGCTCACGGTGGTCGTTAAACCTCCAATAAAAAATAAATAAATAAAAAAATAAAAAAAATAGCCGTAGTGCTACTGTCAGAATAGACTATTTAGAAGCCTTAGATTATTCTGGTATTCAAAAATACAGAGTGAATTCGAACCCGTATTTCTTCCTGATAACATAATTACTACTGAGATTCTGTGATATCGTGCTACAATTAAAGAATTTCCGAAATGTTTTTCAATCTAACGAAATATCCAAATCATGCACTCTTCTATGGATAAACATGTATGTTATTTTCTACATGTACGATACCGCGTACAAAAAAGGTTTGCGATATATCTATTCATGCAAATCTATCTATGACAGCATATAAGCGATGAGTATTTTCTTTTGCGTGCACAAAAGGATGTCTGTTTACAAAATTCCTACCCTAAGATTTACAATATTTCTTCTTCTGAAATAAAAACAGTTCTTCGTCATCTTGAATCGGAACATGGGAGAAGAGAAAGCGAAAGTCTGCCTCAACTGGCGAAGTATTGAATTTCAATACATATTGTTTATTCTGTTTTTATTTTCAGAGGGATGCTAGAAAAGATAGGAGAAATGTTTGCTTTTTTTGACATCTCTCTGCTTTGAAATATTAATTTTCTTAATGCGGTGTCCGCGTACCAAAATAATATATAAGACATCCTTTCATCTGTAATAAAATTTCGAGAGGAATACACCTAAGCGCACGGATATTTTAATAAGGCGTCCATGGTATTCAAAATGTCAAGAAGGGCAAGCATCTCAAGCGAAAGGTAATATCTGATACCTTTCAAGATTCGTATCCCATTTTTATTGGATTAGCTATCAAGTTGCGAAGCATTCTTTATTTTATTTTATTTTCCTTTGCCGGATTTTATGGGTTTCGATCAAAATTGACTCACATCCTAAAGAATTCCTATGCAGCTCGTAGCAGCTATGCCATAATAATTGAATTTCTGATACTCAGATATGAAATGCAGCCGTGACAGAATGTAGCGGATTTTACTTCTCTAAGTAAATTCAATAATGTTCTCCCATATACAAAAATGAGTTTGTGTAGATAAAAAACACATTGCATTTAGAAAAAAGTAATTCCAAGAAAAAATAATAATAGCAATAATATGACGTGTGAAATGTGTTGTGTTACTGACATCGAAGCGGTAGATCATCTGAAATAATTTCTGAAATAAAAAATGATTTAAGAAACCCTAGTTCCCAGGGTGATATGTAGCAAGAAAAATATCCTACTACAAATTACTGAAACGCATCAAAAACTTGTTTTTTATTTTTGAGTCCAAAAGTATCATGGAACGATATTTTTTTCGGTTTGATAGTCATCTTTTGTAAGGATATATCAAAGTTTAAAGACGCATTTGAAAAATACACCATGTGCAAAACTTTGAATATGAAGAAAGTTTTCGTGCGGAATGTTATTATAATACACTACTGGCAACCCAAAATGCAACACCAAGAAGGACACGAGATAGCAAAGCCAGATTTACTGTACACATAACAACAGATATAAAGATGAAACGATTGGGCTTACAGGCCCGTGCGACTTGCGGAACACGCAGACATCAATAGTTCGTGTGGCCCCGGGGCTGGCAATAACGGCCGCTACACGCCGCTGCATGGAACGAAAGAGGGTTTGGATGTGGGCTTGGAGTATGTCGGTCTAGGCGACTTCCACACGTTGGCACAGTTCATCAGGCAAAGCCGCAGGTGGTGCTTGCCGGACCACTCGGTTGCCGATCAGCGACCAGACGTGTTGGATTGGCGACATATCGCGAGAACAGGCCGGCCACGGCAGCAGTGACACCTGGTAGGCCGTGAAGAATTGTTGCACGATGCGTGCCACGTGCGGGCGCGCATTGTCCTGTTGAAACGTGGCCGCTGGCAGGTAAAGCAGGTAAGGGAGGAATACAGGCTCCAAAACGTCGGAGATGTAGCGGTGGCTGTTGAGTGTACCGGCGATGCGTACCAGAGGGTTGCGGGTGTCATATCCAATTGCGCCCCAAACCATAACGCCAGGCGACGGACCGGTATGGCGGTGCATAATGCAGGCGTCATACAGTCTCTAGCCGCGGTGCCGCCACACGTGAATTCGACCATCGTGGTGTTGCAGGCAGAAGCGGGAATCGTCGGAGAAGACAATGTCGTGCCATTCCGTAGTCCAGGTGTGGCGTTCAACGGCCCACTGTCGCCGCACTCGCCGGTGGTGTAACGTCAATGGTAATCGGAGCAATAGGCGCCGAGCGACAACTCCCCGCACCTGCAGACCACGTCGGACGGTACGTGCTGACTCAGGTTGTTGCGCAACACACCCTAATTCCTACACTAACGTTCGTGATGAGGCGGTGCGGCCCGTCAACGCCCGCCACACAACATTCCGGTCCTCTTGTTCGGTGGTGTGCCGCGGCTGCGGGAATTGCTCGCGTCGATCCCTCTGTCCCTCCTGCTCCCACCGAATTCATACTCGCCTCACTGTGGCTGGATGTCATCCCACACGGGCGCCGATGTCTCGGTACGAAAAACGCTGTCTCGATAAGCCATTATTCTTCCTCTGTCGAACTCCGAAACGTGCTGGAATGACTGCCGTTTTCTGCGACGAGGCATCAGGAAGCTTCCCACCCACAGGTCCGGCAGCACATTACAGTTCCACTACTTACACACCACCGCCTTCTGTGCACCCTTCTTATAGTGCTTCTCGGTGGCGTGCCGGGAGCATATGATTTGCATATGGTCTGCAGTGCTAATCGTTTGCATGTGCTCTTGCGGGCAACGCATGCTGCGAAATTCAGGCCAATCGGATGCTTCCTTCTTGGTGTTGCGTTTTGGGTGGACAGCAGTGAAGATGAATAAATTGCCATCTTATGCACGACCCCATTGTAGGGGCGAAGAATTAATCGCTTGCATAAACAATGTAATGGACACTAATTTGCATAATTTATAGAGACTGAAATATTACGGAATTATGTGATGGACATTAAATTATGTAATTTAATGGAAATGTAAATATCCCGTCAAGCTCATGTATGTTTGAAGATCACCTGTGAGAAACTATTAGCGATCGCCATTTTGGGCGAAGACACGCACGATGTTAAAATGTTGAAAACTATTAGCGATTGCCATTTTGGGAGTAGACGCACGAAAGCGATGTTGAAATAACAAGACGCCAGACGTCTGAAGAATGCCATATTTCAACTACATTCCAATGTATACAGTTTTTATACTATGTATTCACCGAGGCCACAGCTATTGTTCCTAGCCGAGGCGATATCAGTTTTGCAGGGGACGCAGTAGCAGGAGAGGCTCAAAGACTCTTCGGGATCACGCAAGAGAAGGTTCAAGGTCAGGTTAGAAGTCGGAATGCACAGAAAGGTGTAGGGGAGGGGCTGCAAAGAGGGGTGAGACAGCCATCATTGAGCGCGCTACACACCACGGAAGCACGTGGCCACCGAAAAGAGAGAGGAAAGCAGGAACCAATGGAGTGCGCGGAAGTTGCATCTTCGGAAATGTTACGTCGGAGAAGGGAATTGGCGTTGAGTGCTCGAGTAAGCAGGACGTGTTTTTCGTGAGGCGTAGAGTCCGGGAGATGGACTCGGTGAAGTGCATGTGTGTTGCGATGAGGCATTAAGCCTTTTCTTTTTCGTTGGAGAGAGGAGAAGAGTGAGGCGTGTACGAAACGGTTTATGCCAGTACGGGTTGTCCTTTACGAGTGAGGATAACGTGCGGGGAAAGGAAGCACCAAGTTTTTATTTTATTGTGAGAAAGAGAAAAGAGAGTAACGTGTACGAAACGAAGCAAGCCGGTGCAGGCTTTCGTTTACGTGATAGGATAAGCGTTTAGGGAACGAACTGACTTTTGAGTAAGGTTCTGAAACGTAAGACGAATTTCCGAAGTACTGAGTAGGTAGCAATTGAAGTAGCCCATGCTAGAGAACAATGGCGGCCGAACTCTGAAACAATAAAATTTTTAAGTTTAGTACTTGGGCCTAATTAATATTTTATGCCTCAATGTTTGTCTACTATTCTACCTTCCCCTCTCTTGAATAACAGATACATTTATAAAACGCTGAGAGAGAAAGAATGCCGCGCTATCATCAGCCATTGCTGATAAATAGTTTTATTTGTAAAAAGAACCTTATTTTATTTCGCCTGCTGTGGGACAATCTTCTCAACATGTGGGAGCAAGGTTGGCATAAGCAGATGCTAATTAACATACGAGCTCCGTCCCTGCAACCATAATATACTTTAATTTAGATTCAAGATGTACAACATACCTTTAGTATTTGCAAGTTAAAACCAATTAAAGTCATAAAGTAGTTAAAATCGTGAGCACTTTCGAATTCATTTTGAATTTATCATCATCAGATGTAATGAAACCCGAAGCACCGGGGAGGTCAACATCAGTCTTTTATATCCGAGCCCCCCGTTGTAATTGCGCATGTGTTATGTTTCGTAGCCAATCTGGTTCACAACGAGGCACAGGGTAGTTGTTTTCATAGTCCATGAGGTGTTTTCATTGCATTGGAATGATCTATGGGTACTTGTCATAACAACAAAAGTTATTATACTTGTAGATTAATAAGCTCCCAGTCAGGAGGGAAAAAAGTACATCGGATCCACATCCCGGACCAGTAGGCTCATACAATGTACATAGGATCCACTTCCCGGACCTTACACTGCAGACTTTCTGAACACCAATATATTATTCAGATGGCGTTGGAGTTCACGGCATTATCAAGATTATGCAGACAAGGCACTTTTAGCCCCAGTTGGAACGATGTGGATATTCTTTGTATCCCAAGGACTAAATCCCAAATCCTACTAACTGAAAAATTATTAATTTACAGGTATAACAATTTTTGTTTTAATGACGACTCCCCATATGTCATTACAGCACAACCATATGGAAAATGAAAACCACCAACTTGTGCTCATTGTGAAGCGGATTGGCTACGAAACATAACACATGCGCAGTTACAAATTACAACGGGAGGGAATACATAAAAGACTGATGTTCAATTCCGCGGTGCTTCGGGTTTTATTCCATCTGATGATGAATTCAAAGTGAATTCGAAATCGCTCACGATTTTAACTACTTTATGACTTTAATTGGTTTTAACTTGTAAATACTAAAAGTATGTTATACATCTTGAATCTAAATTAAAGTATTTTACGGTACCGTGCACAAGATCGAACTTCATTCATCTATTATAATAATATGCACAACTTAAGGACGAAGTGGGAAAAGTAAAATAATGCCATAAATAGGAGCAGTACAAAGACAAATTAACTCAGGATTTGGGAATAGGAGCAACAGCACATGCGTAAAAATGAAACATGGCGTGAGGCGTCAGAACAAAATGCGTTCATGCGGTCCCGTAGTATCAGTTGAACGGAAGTCACCGGATGGTGTACATAAGTGTTGCAGTGTGTTTGCTTTGTGCTAGAGACGATGAAATGACCCGTCGAGAACATCTTGATGATTTTAATGGTGGTCGAATATTTGGGAGGCTCGAGGAGGTGCGAACTGTGATGAGCGTGGCCTAGGATTTTGGTACCGCCCATAGCATTGTATCGCCTGTTGTCGACCTTCAGGACTGCATGTACAACTGTGCGAAAAACCGGCGGTGATCGTTAACCGAAACCGCCTCCAGTGAGGACTATTATCTACTTCTACAGGCAAAGAGGTATCGACCCCAGACAGCAAGTAACTTTGCAAAACAACTAAACATAAACATGGGACGCAAATTATCATACTTTGCAGTGGCCAGGCGAATACGCAAATGTGAATTTTATGCCCGACGACCAGTACGCGGTGTTCCGCAAACAACAACTCAGCTGAGACACCGTTTCCGGACTTGGCAGCAGAACGGTGGGGTACAGTACTCTACTGATGATAGTAGGTAAGTACTCTACTGATGATAGTAGGTAAGTACTCTACTGATGATAGTAGGAACAGTATTCTACTGATGATAGTAGGTAAGCACTCGGTTTTGCCCCGAAAACATCAATAAAAGGGATAGATATGGTAGCCGCGCTGTTCTCGTACGGGAAGGCATTCTGAACGATGGAAGTACGGAGCTCCAAATACTGAACGGAGATGCCGTAAACGGTGTACGCTACTATAATGAGGTAATCCTTCCCTACGCTTATCTGTTTCGAGGTGTCATTTGCCCGTAGCTCGCGTTATAAGACGATAACGCTACACTCCATCTTACAGTGGCTGTTGACGAGCTGTTGGTAAGTAAAGATCTTCAGCGGATGGATTCCCAAACACGTTCCAAGACCTAAATCCCATAGAACACGTGTGGGACGCTCTAGGGAGATGCTTTGCAACAGCTGAAGACTCAGCTGACGGAAGAATAGGCGATTTTACCGCAAAGAAATCATTAACAACCTAGTGCGAAAGATGGACAGACTGTGATCGACGTTAGGAGTTATCATATTCGCTACTGAGGACAGCCTTTTCCCATCGTACCATCTTTAGCAGTGATGCATGTGTATCATGACAGCCAGTGCTATATAGCCCACTCTGAATATAGTTGCACTATATCCTTTAGTACATGCAGTTATGTCGGTATTGGTTCCGTCATCATTTCGGTAATTGAGTTCCTATGGTTATTTTGCATATCAAGGATGATCCTGTATGACGCCACAGGTCAAAACCTGGTTTGTTCATAAATTTTGCTCAGCAATATAGAATGTTCCACTGAAATTATATTAGTTATTCCATGCCTTGAATTTTTCTTTCTGTATTCATAAGAACGATCAACGAAATCTGAAAATCGGAAAATGATGATCAATGAGTCAGAGTGTGGTGACATTTATCAGATGTTGTGATAACGATACTGATGATCTTCTTTCAGAATCATATCTTGGCTCATTCGTAGCATTAATACTGAAACATGGAAAACGGGTTGTTAAGAATACGTATTTACGGGTTTTGTGATGTTTAGATCTCTGTACTCTCATGTATGGCAGGTTGAAGGATTCTGCAGGCCGCATAACACAATAAAGAACAATAAGCTCAAATTGCTTTTCGATTAACATTTTTAAGGAATACGTTTTTCCGATGAATTGGGACACATATTCCTGAGAAATTTTATTCTTGATAGTTTAAACAAAGTGAAAATATTAAGAAATGTTTATAAGCTGAGCATAAAATGAAAAGGGGAAGTTTTCATGTTTGGAATACTTTTCTCTCCAAGCTATAAAAGCAGATTAATGTTTTGTCGCGTACCAATCATGAGATTGATCAATCAGGTAATTCTTACCCAGTTCTTTTACCCGTTTTTGTTTCCCACGAAATTTTGAGTAATCATGCCAATCAGAGCATTGAAGCCCATTGATTGAACAAATTTAATATTAAAAAAAACAAGCAAGCATTTAACTTTGAAGAAAATGAAAAAAACACATGTTTTTAGGTGTATGCATTTTCCCGTTTTTTAGAAGAGAAGAAAACTTTTTTCCAATAAATAACATCTTTATTCTTTTATGCAATTCCCATTATTATCTATGACCGCTTGCCATCTTTCTGGTAGTAATTCAATCTCCCATCTGTAGAAGTGTTCCGTTTTGGAGTCAAAAACTTGTAATTCAGATTCGTAATTTTCATCTTCATCGACAGTTGTTCTGAAGAGATCGAAAAGTTGGTAATCGGTAGGTGCAAGGTCTGAGAAATACGGGAGTGAGGTAACTTCCCATCGAATTTGCAGTAATTTTCTCTGAGTTGCTAAAGTGGCATGGGTTCCTGCGTTCTCATGTTGCAAAATGACGGCTTTGCGTTTATCTAGTGCTGTACGCTTAAATTTCCATTTTTCTTTCATCCTCTCCAACTTTTTGCAGTACCTGTCAGCATTTATCATTCAAATATGCGCAACCAGCTGCCAGTAAATTATCCCCCGCCCCTTGGCATTTCACCATAATCTGAACAAGGTCGTTCTCTGATGCAGTCCTCCTCTTGAAGTCGAAGGAGCAGGCACTTCAACTCGGCATACAGTCCTTTGACTCTTTAAATATCTCGAAAGGACCCACTTTTCGTCACACATAACTAACCGTTACAAGGAAGGTTCATTTCTGTGACGCGCAAGCAAAGAAAGACATGTGGTCATTCTGTCCGGTGGATTTCGTGCGGATCTGTCATATACACTGACGGAAAAAAATCCCAACACCACGAAAAAATAGTTGTACAGGAATGAAATGGCGGCAATACATTTGTATAGGTAACATATTTAATCGATTAAGGTTTCAAGATCACAGCTTATTGTAAGCGCGAGAAGAGCCATTTTAAATGTGAAATGCTGGTACATTAATAACCGATGTAACCGCCAGAATGTTGAATGCAAGCACGCAAACATTCATGCATTGTGTCGTACAGGTGCTGGATGTCAGTTTGTGGGATGGAGTTCCATGCCTGTTGCACTTGGTCGGTCAATACAGGGACGGTTAACGCTGGTTGGGTGTGACGCTGGAGTTTTCGTCCAATGATGTCCCATACGTGCTCGATTGGTAAAAGATCTGGTGATCTAGCAGGCCACGGCAACATGTCGACACTGTGTAGAGCATGTTGGGTTACAACAGCGGTATGCGGGTGAGCGTTATCCTGTTGGAAAACACCCCCAGAAATGCTGTTCATGAATGGCAGCACAACAGGTTGAATCACCAGACGGACGTACAACTGTGCCGTCAGGGTGCGTGGGATAACCACGAGAGTGCTCCTGCTGTCATAGGAAATTGCTCCCCAGACCATAACTCAGGTGTAGGTCCAGTGTGTCTCGGCCGCAGACAGGTTGGTTGCAGGCGCTCACCTGGCCTCCTTCTAACCAACACACGGCCATAACTGGCACCCAGGCAGAACCGGCTTTCATCAGAAAACACAACAGATCTCCACTCCGTCCTCCAATGAGCTCTAGCTTGACACCACTGACGTCGCAAACGGCAGTGGTTTTTTTTTTTTTTGAGGTTTAACGACCACCGTGAGCAACTCAATGGGCTATAAGCAGTCGCCCGTCCCTAATTTAGGGTCACTGGTTCCAGGGAAGGGAGAGAACCAGTGCCGTAAGACAAACACAACATCCATGCCTCACCGGGATTCGAACCCAGACCCCGTTCGGACGAATGATCAGAGGCCATCGCTTAGACCACTGCGCCACCGGGGCGGCACAGTGGTTTGGAGTAAGTGGAATGCACGCTACAGGGTGTCTAGCTCGGAGCTGTCCTTCAAGTAACCGATTTGTAACAGTTCGTTGTGTGACTGTGGTGGCAACTGCAGCTCGAATTGCTGCCGCAGCAGCGGTACGATGCGCCACGGCCATACGCAGTACACGGCAGTCTTCCCTCTCAGCAGTGCCACGTGGCCGGCCGGAACCAGGTCTTCTTAAGTCAGTACCTTCCCTTGACCTCCGTTGTGAACAATCATGCACAGTGGCTACATTCCTGCCAAGTCGTTCTGCAATATTGCGGAAAGAAAATCCACCTTCTCGTAGCCCTATTACACGACCTCGTTCAAACTCCGTGAGCTCTTGATAATGGCTTCTTCGTCTTCTTAAAGACATTCTTGACTAACATCAATAATCTACGTCAAATCTCAACGATAACTAACGCTCACGAACGATACAGCGCGTATTTACAGCAAACCTGTTTGCATGTTCCGAGGGGCGCTACTAGCGCCACACGTATGCGCCGAGCGCGAAATTTGCATAGACGTAATCTTACAGATGTACTCTCACCGCCTACCAACTGTCGTTTATCTTAACACAACCCCTTCTTGGTGTTGAGATTTTTTTTCCGTCAGTGTAGTTCCCATTTGCCAAACTTTGTGATAAACCCAAGCGCTTTTTTTTAATTGGAGGTTTAACGACTACCGTGAGCAACACAATGGGCTATAAGCGGTCGCCCGTCTCTAACTTAGGGTCGCTGGTTCCAGGGAAGGTAGGGAGCCAGTGCCGTAAGAAAAACACAACATCCATGCCTCACCGAGATTCGAACCTGGACCCCTTTCTGACGAATGATCAGAAGCCATCGCTTAGACCACTGCGCCACCGGTGCGGCAAACACAAGCGTATGCGACTTTTTTCCACTGTTGTTCTGTGGGTATAAAACGTTTATCACAATTCTTCAACTGTAAGATGTTTGTCATTTGGTATGGCTTGGTTGTGATCCCCTTCAGAGACCTCTGATGGAGGTCCAGAGCGTGGCTGATCTCTGCAACTTTTAAATGAATGAAGGAAGAAATGTTCTTCATAATACATGGAAAGTCGTCAGAAAATTCAAAGCAAACTGAATTTGCTTATACCACTTACTGGTCATTTATGGGAGAAGCAACCTGCCACATTGGCTTGTCAGTTAGCGTGTATGAGTCTGGAGGAATTCGAGGCCGCTGTGGTGTCGTGGAAGCATATCCGGCGCGTAACTGGAAGACCCTGGGTTCGATTCCCGGTGGCGGCTAATGATATTTTTTTCGTGACTCACTTATAAAACGTGGAAAGAGCAATGACTTCTGTTCGATGTTTGTATTAATTATGTATTAAGTATAAATTTTTTATGTTGACATTTATGGGAATTGTGTCAAAGCGCAATGAAAAAACTGGAATGCTTCGACTGTCAAAAATGTGAGGGATTTCAGATTCCTAAGTCTCAGTTGCATTAAACTTCACTGTCCTGGGTGATGTAATGGTTAGCATACTCGACCGATAATATTGGAAGATGGGGATTTCGATTCCCGCTGCAGCACGATGGAATTTTCAAGTTTTCTGAAAAGTATTACATGGATGACCAGTAAGTGGTATAAGCAAATTCAGTTTGCTTTGAGTATTCTGTCAGAAACTGTTGTTTTCTTCACTGAATCTTCGGAACCAACGGCGACATGTGCTTTCGTCTACAGCAACTCGCCATGTACCTCACAAATGTTGATGCAGGATTCAGTTGTATCGTTGGTTTTCATAAAACAAATAACACCTAATGTGATCCTGATTGCTCTATATGTTAACCCTTGGGTGACTTGTTTACGAATGAAATGAATATACACAATTGATGTCATTTTATAGTCTATTTCTCGAAGCACCTTGTCCACCACTGCGCCATCTGTTTTTAGACTTGTTACTTAAACGGTTTGCTTGGCATCTGCACTAAGAAAAACGGGTACAACCTTTGCGCACACACGTAACACACGGTCGAGTCACATTATTGTGACCACCAGTAAATATCCAGAGTAACAGCCGTGGGCATCGCGGACAGCAGCTAGACGGGCCGGGAGTGACTCAATAAGGCTCTGGAAGGTGTTCACGGGTATGTGGAGCCATGCTGACTGCAGTGCATTTGACAGCTGCTGAAGGGTGCGCGGTGGAGGATCCATAGAGCGAAAAACACGATCGAGGTAGTCCCACAGATGCTCAATTGGGTTTAGGTCTGGGGAATTAGGGGAAAAGGGAAGTACTTTGAAGTCTTCATCGTGCTCTTCCAACCACTCTCGGAAATTTCTAGCTGTGTGACACGACGCATTTTCATGCTGAAAGATCCCATCCGCAACAGGGAAGACACTCAGCATGTATAGGTGTACATGGCTTGCAAGGATGGATTCATAACGAATTTGGTTCGTAGTGCCTTCCACAGGTATGGGTGGACTCACAGAATGCCATACAAACATTCCCCAGACCATACCGTTGCCACTATTAAGTTGTGTTCTTCTATCAAATGTTTGAAGAGTGTTTGTTTTCCGATGTTTCTAGCATTATTCGCGAACGTCCGTCCATCCGTTCGATGAAGCAGAAAACGTGACTCATCGGAAATCCTTTGCCAATTAGCGGAGGTCTAAGTCAGATACTGCCGTGAAAATGTAAGCCTTTTCAGTCGTGGCACATGTATTAGCATAAGTGCTGTGATCATCCGTCTGCATCGGAGCCCCATACGCAGAAGGGTTCGCTGAACTGTCGTTTTAGACACACTTCCGGTAGCCCCCTGGTTCATTCGACCGGGAAGGTTCCCCACTGTAGCGTGTCAATCGGCCCTCACACACCTTCGAAGACGACGTTCACCTTTCACATCAATGCCGCGCGGTGCTATTCACTTTCCACGTCGCTTATTCGCAGTGGTGCGATTTCTCCAATCACAGCACACTTTAATTACAGCAGCACGCGAACAGTTCACAAACAGCGCTTTTTTATAAATACTGTAATCCTTGTCCCGAAAGCGGGTAATCATCCTTTCCTGCAAATCTGATAAATCGATCCTTTTATCCATGACAGCAACGAGTGATATATTTATCAAATGCCTCCAGCACACCTTATATACCCTCCAAGTCAGCTCACGACACGTGGCTTCTTTCATTGGCTACGTACTGTTGACGTCAAAAGTAGGAGGTGGTCACAATAGTGTGACTCGACTGGGTATTATCTTGTCCCAATGGAAGAAAGAGTGAAGAAAATTTCGAATGACTAGGTCAAGCAGGTGATTCGGGGTTTTGCGAATTCGCGGACGAAGAATGTAAGTTTTTTATAATCTACACTAAAATTAGCAGTCGTACTTAATGCATAATTGTATTGAACACCTTATTAAAATGTATTTACACTTTTAGGGAAATTTATTTACTGACATTTTTTTTCAAATACGGTTATTCAGGATATTTTGTCTGGCGGAAAGGAGTTCCTACAGCATTTATAACACACACAAAAATTTAAGCTTTGATTGAAATATTTAATTTAAATAACATAACAATTGTAGCATGTAATTACCTAATTGAACTAACGTAATAACCGTAATGCGTGAGAGAGAAAGATAGCTTGAGTCAAATGTAACGAGAGATAGATTCCCCACCAATTCGCCAAAATGCGTTTCATGAGTGTCTCAAACGTTAATTAAGAAAACACTGCTTACCTGTGAACACGTTGATCTGAAAAGCTGCTCCAATGTGTTAGACGCCAAAATTGGACAAAAAGTACAAAGGGTAATATACTATATGGTGAAGAAGAAATTTGGATGTTATCTAACACGTTTGGTCTCAGTGAAAGAGACTTGATTCATTGTTTCAGAGATAACCTGTGACGTACGACTGAGGTGAAAACATGTGTCAAGACGAAAAATCTGCAGGGAGACATTCTGTTCGCGTACTCAGTTGGGAGAGCAACTTACTCCGGTGTGAGGGGAGACGGACAAACTTGTGTTTTCACAAACCTACAAATTCAAGGAAAAAAATATGTAGATAATCTACAATGAATAAAGCTTAAGAGAAATTAGCTAATCATTGCTGCATCGTCTAGCGAATGTAAAAGGGAGTTCTCTCAGATAAATTTGGTAATAACGTTAGCTAGATCTTCTTTTATACAGTATATAAAAAATATAGAGGTTAGTATACACTCATTGCCATTAAAATCCGCGTGCCACGGAAAAACCGTGCGGTTAACGCGAAACTCGGTGAATAGCTACGGGCAGGGCAGATATGCAAATGATTAAAGTTTCGTTCGATTCTGCATGCCGGCGCTGCAATCGCAATCCCTGTTGCTTATAAGGCGCCGCGCATGGGACTCCACATTCGTACCGAAGTGCACGCTAAGAGTCAGATGAGATCCCTGAGCAATAGACATGCCGAGGAGCCGCTGTAGATGTGCGTACCGGCAACTGATCGAGTTTGAACGAGTCCGTATCGGCGGGATGAGGGAGAAAGGGTGGCCGGCGCGCCGAATCAGTCGCCATTTGGGCCGGTCGGACAGTACGGTGCGATCTTGTTGGGATCAATGGACACGGGAAGGCACCCTGAAACGGTGGACTGCCTCTGGACTACCCAGACAGAACGCCAGCGGAGAGGACCGCGGGATTGTGAGAGAGGCACACACAGATGCAACGAGGTCCTTGTCCAGTATTCAGAGACATGTGGATGCTGTAAAATGGACTCTTGCGTCCCCCAGAATCATTTCCAGACGCCTGGCAGAGGCGAATGTGCACTCTCGATGGCCCTTACTTTTTTGTATTGACACCTGACCATCGTTGGCGCCGATTGCAATGGTGTCAGCAGCGAGCAACGTGCAATGCTACGGACTGGCGACGTATAGTGTACAGCGACGAATCCCGATTCTGTATGGGAACGGGCGACCAGCGTGTTAAAATGTGGAGAACCGCAGGTGAGCCCTACAATCCCGGATTCACTGTACAGCGGCACATGACCCAAACTGGAGGCGTGATGGTATGGGGTGCCATCGCGTATGACTGCCGGAATTCCCTCGCAATGATCCAATGGACGTTGACAGCCTAGCGCCTCGTACAGGAAATCCTGCGGCTCCATGTGCTGCCTTTGCTGGAGTGCTGGGTGGAGCCATTTTCGTACAAGATAACGCCCGGCCGAATACACTGCTTAGTTTTTCTGTCTACGTCATGCTTCTATGCTTCCGTGGCCCGCCAGACCACCTGATCTCTCGCCCATCGAGCACGTGTGGGACCAGATGGGTCGCCAGCTTTCCCCATGTCCCAGTATTCGTGATTTAGAGCGTCAGTTGCAAGATGTGTGGGCCAATCTGTCCCAGGATAACAAACGGCGTTTCTTTGACTCCATGACGGACCATATCACCGCATGTGTCCGAACACGAGGGGATCCGACGCGGTACTAACGCTGACAGGAATATGTATACCGTGTGTCCGCGAGAAATCGTCCTGCTGCCTTGATATTGTAATCACTTCTGTCCTTGGTACGTACCATCACACTAGTAAAATCTCATTTTCCTCCGGCGCCTCCTTCTTGGTGCGAGGATTTTTATGACATTGAGTGTATTTTGGGGATTGCGAGTGTATGAACGACATTTAATAAGGGCTAGCATGCACTTTTCAGTAGAAATTTGCTTTTCATTTGTCCGTATTTTAAATCCTTTTGTATATCTATTTGTGAGAATGACAGGCATTAGAGATAAAATAGAAGGAAAAAGATGTTATTAAGTGTGCAGGAGCAATGATCATATTTTTCGATAAAGTCTCGACCTCAGTAAACTGAAGGTCAGGCTTATTAAGCGGGTTTTTTTTTCAAAATTCAAACTCTGCGCGTAACAGATTTCTAACCGAAAAACAAAACAAAAAACATTGAATTTTGCGTTACTCAGCGTTAGAGATTTACATCAAAAAGCAAACAGTCGTGGAAAACTTCTGACTTTCCTAGAGTAATCATATCCAAAAAGAGCTTTGGAGGAAGAGATATAGTGTCATATGCATCATATTATTCTGCCCCCCCCCCCCCCCCCCCGTATTTAAAAGTAAATCTGGAAAGTCAGAAATTTTGTAGGTAATATTGATTATGTTTGGAATTAGTCAATGTTGACCGGAATTTTTATCCAGTCATATTAAAGGAATATTCTACCTAAAGAAAATCTGCCATTTAAAAATTTGGAAAAGGAAACGAATATGATGGTCGCGTCTAGAGAGCAAACTAATTTCGAATAAGTTTAATATTTTCAAAACGCAGCAATGCTTTTGAACACAAATTTACTAAGACGGAAATAATAGTGCAGCTAAGAAATCAGAATTTACGTAGATTTAATTGCACACGATGAAATTTAACCGATGTCAAAATGTTGTCCAAAATTTCCCTTTACCGTACAAAAAAATCGAATTTACGTCAACTAGATGAAAACTTTGAATTCGAAAATATGAAAACCACAGGTCGCAGTTGCAGTTATGAAATGCAGGATTATCTATTTTTCTTCAATTTGATTGCTACAAATATAGATATCACAAATAAAACTACACTTTCGCTTAAATCTGCGCATGACAGGAAACCATCCGTGCCCGAATTATCATTGGAGGGCAGAAAGTATCTTTCGAATCCATCTTGCACATGATGCCAATAGTCTGTACAGACAGGGCAACTAATGGGCAAATGAATCAATGATATATGAACATTTGTTACTTAAAAAAGTGCTGAAACTGCCGCATGTTAATTAATAAAGGCATTCTACGTCCATTTTTTTCATCCTAAAAATACTGTTGGGTGTGTACAATATAATTCTACCCGTTTTTATAATAGAAACGAATCGCGATCAGAGAAGTTACGTCACAGATGACGTTGCGATGCCTAATTTTTGGCCAATAAAGCGTGGAGCAGTAGAGCATATAGAGGCACTAGGTTTGTCCGAGTAAGTCATTCGTAACGGAAATCACGGACGGTGTAACATGGCATGCGATAAGGAGCACATTAGACGTTGTTTACTGCACGAGTTCGAAAAAGGCAGTACTGCACCAGCGACTCCACCCAACATCTGTCCAGTGTATGAGGAGAACGCAATTGATGATAGCCCATGTCGCCGTTGGTTTCGGAAATTCCGGGACGGACACTGAAGCTGTAAAGATCAACCCCGTCCTGGACGTCCATCCGTTGGTTCTGACAAGGATGTGGACCAAGCCGTAAAAAATGACGCACATCCAGGAATTATCGGTAACGTTGTCGGTACACAGAACAACAGTCGAAAAACGGATGCGTGAGCTTGTGTTCAACACCAAGTTCGATAACTGGGTACCGCAATAGCTTTCTGCAAAGCAAAGAGAGGAAAGTATCCGTACCCGTGTTTCTTTGCTTTCTAGTCACAGAAATGAACCGTTTTGGGGATGAATTGTAACGGGTGATGAGAAATGGGTACTGTACCGTAATGTAAAGCGTCCACGGACTGTGTGCTAAGGTGTGGAGCCTGCTCCATCGACTTCAAAGGGAGGACTGCATCTCAAAAAGTTTTGTTGAGTGTTTGGTGGGATGTCCAGGAAATAGTCCACTGGGAGATGTCGGCAACTAACCGAATGATGAAATTCTGACCTCTACTGCCAACAATTGGACAGATTGCGAGAACAACTGACATCGAAGCTGCCAGCACTCGTTAATCGCAAGGGCGTGATTCTTCCTCATGATAACGGCAGATCTCATGCTGCTTTAATCACTCGGCAAAAATGACTGGACTTTGGTTGGAAAGTGTTACCTCACCAGGCGTATTCCCCTGACCTGGCACCTACGGACTACCACTTTTTTTGAGGTCATTACAGAACGCCTTCACTCACCAAACCTTCGATAATGTGGACGATGAAACGGCATTACATGACTTTTTTGGCAAACAGGAGTTTTTCCGACGTGGGATTCATCTAGTCATAGACAGATGGCATGAGGTCACACAGAATGATGGCAATTATGTGAAATCCTAGGTACGTTATTTGTTGTGTTCTTCTCCTTTCTTTGTAGCCTACAAGAACGGGTAGAACTTATGCACACACCCAACATTTTCAAGTTATTAGCATCCATTAGAACACTTAAATATTCTTGCTACAAAGAATACTTGCGTTCTTTACATTAACAAATATCTCTCTCGTTATCTTCTGAGCTTTTTCAATGTTTTCATGAAATAAGATATTCCAACTGAGGAAGAACATATTTTTCATCTTCCATCAAAATAAATAGAGTGCGGCGATGAGAATGGTAGAAAAGGGATTGCAACTTTTCTCTCTCTGATGACCGGATTCCTTTCTTCCATTTATCAAATAAATCTGCCAGAGGAACCAGTGTTCCGAAGAATAGTTTTCTCATTCGACTGTGGTTATGAGGGATGTATTTATTCTCTTTTAATTTATCCTTTTTCTAAGGAATAAATGATCATTTTCTTGTGTTTAACGACCACTTAGAAAAGGATGATGGGAGTCTCTTTTGCTGTAAGTAATATAGATAACATAACCTACGTAGGGATCAAAAACGAATTTGCTTTTATCTACGTTAGGTGAAGTGTAAGAAATAGTGAGTTACAGACAGAAGTTCCGAACAAATCAGAGACAAATGTGGACAGTTGCCGATAAGGAGAAGCACGTCTCATACGCGAGCACTGTTAACAGGACATGTGGCTAGATGAACCCGCCCTGATATCCTCCCCTATTCTGTTTATTGGATTGGTCTAAGCAGAAGGAAGCATCTCTGCTAGGTGAAGAGGTTGCACCTGCGTTGATTAATCTTGCACATACGTAATGCAAAGGAAAGGGAGCGTGAAAAGAACCAACCTGCATCAAGGATTTATGAAGGAGAGTTAGACAAAGTGTGAATTAGGTGGCTTTGTTACTGAAGTTTCGCAGTATTATTCCGTTAAGAATTCTTTGTACAAGAGAAACAAAGACTTTAGAAATAACACAGGACACTCCAAACGCACGATACAGCGCCTGTAATTTGGGCGCATTTGATACACATTAAAGGTAGCGCGTACGGAAGGAAGAGGTTTTCAATTTACAGCGTTCAGGCAATGTCAGTATTTGGGATGATTTTCCTCTTGTTCGGAGATGGTACAGTAAACAAATGAAACAACCTAGTACTAATGATATCATACTTTCCCGAAACTTTAGAGGAGCTAAATTAAGAAAATAAGAGTTACAAATGAGATCATTCCTTTTCCTTTAATGTGAAGACAAAGCTGACGCTTCAGAAGTTGGTTACTAAATTGCTTGCTCATGTTGGTGTAAGTAATGTTTGATGAAAGTTGGCTTTGTTGTGTGTAATGACCAAATAACTTTTCCTTACAAATTTGAATTTGCTTCTCTGTGCAATCACGGGAGGCAATGAATTCGATTCATCCAGATTCGCTAAATATGAATGTCGTTGTTTCGACTGGCGATTCCTGTGATGTATTAAATTCAGATTTATCGGAAACTTGAGACTTGGTCGTTCTGGATGGTGTTGCGATTAGCGTACTCGGGGCAAACCGGGTGACGCGAATTCCGCTCCAGAACGATGAAATGTTTAAGTTTTCCAATATGATTTGACTTACCACTCTTCTCATAATTTATACTAATTGACGGAATTGCAAAATCTGTTGTGTATACTGGTATAATCCCGTAATTCATGGTTGAACTTTTCCTTATCATCTCTCCCACAGAGTAGTAGAGTGAGAACAAAGTTGTATCCGCCGGTTGTTTTATGTTTACATTATAATCCATTAGCTGCTTGAAGTGATTCTTATCACGTGATTAACGGCTGACAACAAGGTATTCTTCGCAAGTAAAGCAGCATGTTGTTTATGACAGACGTCTTGTGAGACAGTAATGCCAAAACAATGGGAATTTTGAACAGAGAAGGGAGTTTATGGACGTAATGTTGACCATGTGGGAAAAAGGGAAATTTAAACAATAGATTCCGAAATGTAGGCATATTTTAAACTTGAATTCAGAGAACAAAATAATGAAGGAACGATCCAAAACCAAAGAAAGGAACATTTTGACTGGGCTTGATATTTGGACTTCAACAATGAAATCAGTTTTCCCAATTTCGGCATGTTTTCAAAGCTCATTATTTTGTCGCCTCATTCTAACGCTGAAGTGAAACGCATTTGTTTTCAATTGTGAGTGATGTAAAATCAAAACGGTGAAATAAATTTGGTAACGATGCATTGAGTACCGTGGCAGTGATGAGCCCAGCTTTCAGACAATAAGTTTGAATTGTAAGATATTTTGAATGTTGTCAAAGCACACCGCAATGTAAAATTTAGCAGATCTGCGTAAGTGCAGTGATTCTGAAGAAATTTATAACTGTTTTTACTCTTCAGTCTCACCACAAGCATCAAAATTATGTATTCTCCTAACCAGGCCAACTATCTAATCCTAAATGTTTCAAACTTTTGTTTTCAGTAGTAGGTACTTTTACCGGGAGGTATTGGCATAAGTTTGTGTTTGAACATAAAGTTCAATATTAATAACATTCAGTCTGAAACAGTTAGGTGTTAAATGCATAGCCAAGTGTGAATGATAATTTTAACGCAAACCAGATATTTCTAAGGCCTATTAAGACGGTATTCAACCTTCTATTCTGTGATGTTGAATTTTTTTTTTATTTTAAACTCTTTATCTGTATACACTCAATTGTTTTGTTGAAATTAAAACCCATGATTTAGAAATTAAAAATCGTTTTCATTGCTTCTTTGACAACACTTGAAGACGTTATCACAGCAATGGGCTAACCAACAACGTAATAGAATATGTGATAATAGTGGAAATGGATGAGTGGCCGCCCCTCTATTTGTCCTAGAGGTTGAGCTTATCCACTGTTATCCCTAGGTATCTGTTGGAATATGTTACAATCCGGTCTATCTGTGAATGTGTGCTCCTGTGACTGCAAAGGTGTTTTTACAAAACGTGGGTTAGCCCACTATTGCTCTAAGGTCTTCAATTCAGTTTATGTTTTACATTTTGTACAGCTCCTTTTAATATTCTTTTTTGGTTGGAAGTTTAACGACCACCCTGAGTAACACAGTGGGGTATGAGTAGTCGCCCGTTTCTAATTTAGGGCCACTATTTCTAGAGAAGGGAGAGAGCCAGTGCCGTAAGACAAACACAACATCCATGCCCCACCGGGATTCGAACCCAGACACATCTCGGACGGGTCGCTCGTCCCTAATTTAAGGCCACTAGTTCCAGGGAAGGGAGAGAGCAAGTGCTGTAAGACATACACAACATCCATGCCCCACTGGGATTCGAACCCGGACCCATCTCAGACGAATGATGCGAAGCCATCGCTTAGAACACTGCGCCAACACTGGGCTGTTTAAAATTTATGCATCATTATAATGTATTGTTGGTAAATCTTGTTTCTGGTACTGTTATTTCCAAACAAACCGTTTTTTTCTTATTGCGGGGACTTTTAAATTTGTAGCAAATTTATTCATGAACTTTTCAACAAATTGGTAGCGTAGATTAATCGAATTTTGGAAATAATATAGATTATAAAAGTTACTAGATGCATATTTAGAACTGAAGAGACTCAAAAAAAAAGGTTCCAGCAGTATTACGTCATTGAGATAATCGTCTAATTTTGATCTCGATAATGCTCAAGCAATACTGTCAGGAGTGAGGAAATTTCATGATAGAAAGGGAAATTTCAGCAAAATATGTGGGAAGTTAAATTTTGAATGGCTGCACCACACACACACACACACTACTAGGATCGCTTTTAGCTTGTGTTAAGGAAAAGAAGCAGTTGTTACTGCAACCGAAAACAGCGGATTTATGGCGATAAACGAAGAGTGAGTGGAGAATAAACCACTCTCCTGTAACGAAAAATGAAAGAAAAAAATCGGTACACGAGTTTAAAACAGTAAGCTGGATCTTTATAAAGGAAAAAACCGCCAGCCGGGTATTCGGAACAATGTATACTGTAGTGACGTTAGACATCCTCGACTGAAGTACTTAGGTTAACTTCTCGGGTCTCTGAAGACTTCGGCAAAATTTGAACTCTAACTCTTATGTTCAGTGGAATTACGTTGCATTCGTTTCTCTAATTCATGTGAATAAATTTACTATGTATTTTGATTTAGCGCACTCTGGTAAATATATCTGTAATCGCTCTTTGATTCAGAGAACAAACCCAACCTTTCCGCACTTCTTCTGTGCGTATCTTCACGAAGTTGAATCGGGACAGTGAGTCACGTGTTCCATTACAATACTAATAAATGCATACCGCTGAATTATGCATTAATGTCTGCTGGGGATTTTTTTGTTTTCATGCTGTGAATCTTTTCTTACTGCAGTAAAGTAAACCCTAAGTAGAAAATTTCAATGTAACGAAAATGGGTAATGGAAGTATCTGAAATCATTGTTGAAATCTGATCGTGCAGCATGCTGTACCATGAACTGACGCAACTATAGTTAACTTCATTTTCACTCAACAATATATTTTAATAAACTATCGCCGAACATTTTTTTCATCGTGTTTTATTTTAAAGTAACAACGTCTCATTGCAGTCTGTTAACATAACGATAACGTGAATCTAAATTTGACAAAAACCATTATAAAGTGCATTTTTGATGCTATGAAAACAGTACGTAGTAGCGAAATTTGGCTTCCTCTCGACTCCCCTAAGGGACGTACGGTTTCCTGCTATTAACGAGAACTTTAACATTATGTATATCACGGAGGGGTGTAATATGTAGATATCTTAGATCGAAATTTACCAATCGCCTTCTTACTAAATTTGATGAAATCTATTCTAAAGTGCATTTTTGATGCTGTGAAAACGGTGAGTGGTAGCAAACGTTCGCTTTCTCTCGACTCACTTAAGTGGCGTAGGCTTACCTGCTATTGACAAGAATTTTAAAATGATATATACCACGGAGGGGTGTAACCTGTAGATATGTTAGACCGAAAGTTACCCATCCCGTTCTTACTAAATTTAATAAAAGCCATTCTAAAGTGCATTTTTGATGCTATGAAAACGGTGAGTGGTAGCAAATGTTCGCTTTTTCTCGGCTTCCCTAAGTGGCGTAAGGTCACCTGCCATTGACGAGAACTTCAAAATAATGTATAGATCGGAGAGGTGTAACCTGTAGATATCTTAGACCGAAGGTTACCAATCCCCTTCTTACTCAATGTGATAAAAGCCATTCTGAAGTGTATTTTTGATGTTATGAAAACGGTGAGTGGTAGCGAAATTTGGCTTTCTCTCGACTCCCCTAAGTGACGTAGGATTACCTGCTATTGACGATAACTTTAAAATAATGCATAACACGGAGGGGTGTAATCTGTAGATAACTTAGACCGAAAGTTACCAATCCCCTTCTCACTAACACACTTGCGATTCAACTTTTTTATTTATTTTGAGGACAGATTTTAGCTCTAGCCTGAGCACGTGGAATTTCGTAACTACAGCACGTTTCATTGCTCCAGGGTAGTTTTTTACGCTCGTCTAGATCTGAATAATATTTATTAATAATAAAAATAAATGTTGTTTTTTTTGGAAAAGTAAACAGTCAAAATATTTACTGTTGCTACAGCCACAGTTTACAAAATATTTACTTTTATGACTCACATATTTCTTTCATTCATTTTACGATAATAACGTTGATTAATCCACTCGCCTAAGTACAATTCTATGTCTCTAATTAGAAACCCTTACTGTATGCTATTACGATTTAATTCCACTTATTATGTAACGAACTGTAGCTCCTTGTGGTCGTGTGTGAGCCGAAAAACTGTAAGGTTTTGTACGGTATTAAATACAGTATATTGAAAAAAGTCACCGAAATCCCCTTCGAAAGCAAATGAACGTATCTGCTGCGTTGTTAAGATGCGCGGTAGAGCTGCAAACGGTATAAAAACAAGCATGCAACTGACCGCAACATACCGCACTGTGAGGTTGAGTGAAAACGTCGCGGCGGGAGAGAACTGACTTCGAGAAAGGAAATATTTTTAGGTGTTGTATTAGTGGGTTGTCTATAAGAGAAACCGAGAGGTGTTTAAACATACCCAAGTCAACTGTTTTGGATGTACTGAATAAGTGACAGATATATGGCGTACCTGAAGCAGCAAACGTACCGGCAGACCAAAGAAAATCAGTGATAGAAGATGTCGAAACCTCAGGAGAGTCGTTACAGCCAATCGACGGTGTACTGCATAGGACCTCAGTGTACTGGTGAATAAAAATGCTGGATCCTCGGTATGTACACGTATCATTCGCCGATAACTTCATTCCATGCGTTACCGTGGTCGTGCGGCTGCTCATAAGCTTTTCATCTCCACTCGAAATGCTACTCGTCGTTTAGCATGGTGTGAAGAAAATTTATTGTGGACCGTAGATCAATGGAAAGTGCTCCTATGGACTGATGAATCCAGATACACGATCCATAAGGTTGGTGGCCGTCTGTGGGTATGGCGGCAGCCTGGGGACCGCTATTTACCATAGTGTACTGTTCCTACGGTCAAGTTTGGAGCTGGCAGTGCACTCGTGTGGGGGTGTTTTTTGTGGTATGGTCCCAGCCCATTGGTTATCGTAGACAAACCTCTTAACCAGCACGTCTATCTCGATATTCTGGACACATATGCTCTACCAACTCTGTGGAAATACTATGAAACCGAGCCTTGTTGGTACTAGCAGGATAATGCGCCGAGTCATAAAGCAAAGACTGTTACGGCGTGGTTTGACGATAATTTCGTATCGTGTATGGAATGGCCAGCACAGAGCCCTGATATTAATCCCATAGTGCCCCTATAGGAAGAATTAGAGCTCCGCATAAGAAGATTGGAACCAAGGCCTACTACTAAGCAACAGTTAGTGGCATGGGAGCGCATGCCTATCGCTGCGTTTCAAAGCCTTGTCGAAAGCATGTCTGGAAGGGTAAGTGCATGCATTAAGGCCAAAGTTGGATCGACACCGCACTAATGTATGTCAATAAATGCTATGTTGTGTTTCTCTTCAAGGTGTCCAGTGACCTTTTTCAATATAGTGTATATATCCTCGAGTCCCTCGTTTTATTTTCACACCACCAAAGATCTTGAAATGCGAAAGAAGCACAGCATGAATGGCATACAAGGAGTTCCAGGGTACTTTCTCGATTTTTTCCGACGTGTAATGATCATCGTTACCCTACACAGAAAGAATGCTTTATCGTAGCAACAAATGATGTTCAAAATATACTAGTGAGTGATAAGATATTGAAGAGAGAAGATAAATGTGTTCTTCAGATTGAACGTTTTGGGTAATGGTGTTTATTCCGTGTTGAACTTTTATCCAAAACTGAGAGAAAGTGGTACTGATAAATACTGTATTGAAAAGATACTGAGAAGATATTATACGGTCTTCCTGAGAGAGCTCTGCGGTTCCATACGAAACGAGGAGCGCTCTTGTGACTATTTTTACTGACATATGTTGCCTGATGTTTGTCATCTCAAAATCAAGCAGCAAATGCATCGAAAGTATATTTCTGAGATGTGTTTAACTTCTCCGATCAAAATCACTGTAACTTTTTAAAATACGAGAAAGGATTTTGTTTAATGTTTTGGCAAAATTTTGGACAAGTCAGCGTTGCCTGTCCAAAATTTGGGGACTGGAGAACAAAATTGTCGCAAAAAGACACACCAACCGTGACACACTCAGGCTTCTGATCCGGCTCCATTTCGGTCGAATGGATTGAAATCAGCGTATTGTACCATTCGGCCACTAGGGTGGCAAGAGATAGTTTCAAAGCTTTAGTTACGTCCGTAAATGCGTTCATGAAATTAATACGGAAACGCCCCTGGAGTGTCGCAGCACTATTGTATAAATGGGCAGTCTTTGCATCATTTTGGCCCTTTTCATCATGTTGGATCAACATGCTGGCTAGAAGCCTATATAGTGTAAGATATTCGTTTCTCCATTGTTCTGTCTTTATAAATGTTTTCGTACTATTTTTACTCTTCCAGCTTTCCTATATAGCTTGTGATTATGTTTTACATGATTTGGGAACATCGGTTAGTCGACATTCTTACATTTCTGGCGTTCACTTACAACAGAAAAATAACTTTTCACGTTTGGTGATGTACTGACAAAGGGGACCTTGATTGCTTGTTTTTCTTTCCAACTCGCGTGTTTTGTTCGGAAATTTATTGCCGAACTCGCAAGACTTTGATACTTGCAGACCTAGATTTAAAACATGAACGCACGATTTGACACCGCATTGAATTTTACCAAAAAGGAATAAAACATATGTAAAAAAGAAGTAGTAATAGGTTTGTTACATTGAAAAATACAAGAAGGGAGGAATAATTTTTGTATGTGAAGAATTTTGAGGACACGGGGGAAAACAATAAACCTAGAGTACCAATGTTCTGAAAAAAATAACATTTTGTTTTAAAGAAAAACATAAATGTAAATATTCTTTCTTTGAATGTTCTTACTATAATAATAATCTAAGCATTAGTTGATATATTTATGTACAATATATTTCAACAGAATCATTGTTTAACCATTGCCGATCTTACTTCACGTTGTGCAGTAGTTCTTTTTCTTCTGCCCTAGTTTCTCTTGTTTTTTTGATAAAAACCAGCTCTTCTTTTCTCTTCCATTATATAGTGATATTAGTTGGACTGTTCCCTACAAACTGTTATCTTTAGAAATCATTTGCTCAAGCTCCAACTCCCATATGTTCTTTGTTTTTTGCTTTTCCGATTTTGGGCTTAACGACAACCCTTAGCAACTCAATGGGCTATAAGCAGTCGCCTTCCCCTTATTTAAGACCACTGGTTCCAAAGAACGGGGAGAGCAAGTCTCTTAAGGCAAACACAACATTCATGCCACACCGGGATTCAAAGTCATCTGGAAAGAATGATCAGAAGCACTTGTTTAGACAGCTACGCCACCATTGCGCTCTTGTATACCTTCAAATTGTGTTTGTTGAACCCTTTTCATGCTTATGTGTGACGTGTTTTGGGTTTAGAAATGCTATGCTGTTTGCTTTCCCCGAAATATGTTTTCTTAAGTAGTCCTAACTTCCGTGTTTAGCTGGCTTGGTAAAAAAATGTTCAGTCATTTTGGTGCTTCTCAAGTTTCATTATGTTCCTGGCCTTTAGATTCTGATAAGCTAGAGTAATGTACAGTACAGTAATATTTAATCTTTAGTAAGCGGTGTAAACAGAAAAAACAAAATTCCAGGTTGTGGTAGAGGTGGATGGAACGTTTAACAGGCCTTGCTCTTGATTACCGCCATGTTGCATGGCTCCTGAAATTTCTCTTGCAGTTTATTTAGCAGTTTTCACCACTACTACGCCTTATTTTCAACAGCTAATTGCTTTCAAAGTTTAATAGAATATAACTTTCACACACGTGCTTCCTCTGTTCGTATTCCCTATATCCCTCTTTTTCATCTGACTGCTCAAAAAATCTCCAAAGTGCAAGTTACTCAGCTTCTACTGTATTTTGAAATATTGCAACATCTTGGCTTCTTAACATAAGTATGTAATTCCAAACCCGTAACTTACAACTTCCATCCACTTTAACAAGCCTGCTTGAAATAGCACACAATTTTTAAATCAGTTATACGCTTTTCGCTTTTATACGAAGTATCTAGTCCCGATATTTTACTATAGTTTCCATTGCTTTTCCACTTAGATTATACGGAATTCATTTACACGCTTTTTTGCGATAATACGTTAAATTTTGAATTCTAATAAATAGGAACTGTACACCAGTTATACTCAAAATAGTATAACTGTACTAATAAACCGAAATTTCTTGGCGTAGTATAGAAATAAAACTTTCAAGCTTTCGCACATCAACCAGATTTTTTTTTAAAGGCAGGCAGCTAACTGTAGTTAGCTGTCTACGCCAAGAAATTTCGGATTATTAGTATAGTTTTTTTTGATTGGAGGTTTAACGACCACCGTGAGCAACTCAATGGGCCATGAGAAGTCGCCCGTCCCTAATTTAGGGTCACTGGTTCCAGGGAAGGGAGAGAGCCAGTGCCGTAAGACAAACACAACATCCATGCCTCACCGGGATTCGAACCCGGACCCCGTTTGGACGAATGATCAGAGACCAACGCCTTAGACCACTGCGCCACCGGGGCGGCGTATAGTTATTCTATTTTGAATTTTAGATAATCAAAAACACAGGGTTCTTGGATTATTTTAAACGTAACCCTTTACTGCATACGGTAACATTTCAAGTGAGCAGTAAAACGCTAGATACTTTTGTACCAGCACTTAAAACGTTGATGATAGCCAACGTTTGTTTCCCGCTTTTGGAACTTTGAACAAATGAATACAAACATTCTGTAGATGCGATTCCAGTGTTTAGGAACAAATATATAAATAAAGTTTTAAATGACAACTGCGTAATTTTAAAAGTGCCCCTATACAATTTTTGACCTAAGTATTAACAATGTGTTTTGCTTTGTTTTAAAAGTTTTCACGCCCCGAGTATTTACCATCATTTACTTATTCCTTTCCTTAAACTATTATTGAGAGGTTATATCTATTCTCTTCAGTAATCAGAAATGACGAAAAACAATCCAAAATGCACTGCATCAAATAGCCTACTGACTTAGTCAAGAATATCATCTTGAAAAATAAAACATCCAGAATGACAATAGCCAGTATGGTCACGTCCCTACGTTTTACACTTCCTTAGTCTAAATATTCAATTAAGATCAAATTTCGGAACGAGGCGAACATTCTGCCTGAAAAAATATTTCATTCTGAGGGACGCTTTTTGCAAAAGCTTATTTGACTGAATGTCGTTCACACCATCGTAATGCCGGAATGCTTCTAAAAGCTGTATAGTATAGATGCTAATGCTACCAGTGCGTAGATTTGAGTCGCAGTTGAAAAGTTGATGGATCATTCACAAGATGAAATTAAAATCAAATCCATCACTAAATGATAGTTTACGTTGTTGCCCTACTGCACTTTATTTAGAATATTCAATATTCTTTATTAAGTAACTAACTATTATTATTACAGATACATTTTAACGACGTCCTTCTCCTATGTGTCCTCTTTAGAACGGCATAAATGCGTAGTAGTAGTAGCAGCTTAAAGGAAATTTCGCTGACTTTACTTGATTTCAGTTTGTGTTTGTTAATGTGACAGCAGCGCTGCCACATTGAAATAAAAAAATCTCTAAAAATTAATATTGAATCATTAAGTTTTAAATAGCATTTATTTACATCACATTTATTTTCTTTAATAATGACAGCACACTAAAAATAACGACAGTAAATAAGCTGAAAGGTGATCATGATGTTTATATTAAAGTGACAGATTCATTCGCCGAAATAATGTATATGACCATAATAATTATGTTCTATGTTATTTATTTTTTCCATCATCTGATAATTATGTTTCTCGTGAAGCCAGAATCTTCTTTTTAACTTCCCAGGAGTTTACCGAGCAACACGATCGTGTAATATAATATCAGTGATATTACCTATCCCTAATTTAGAGCGTCGTTCGTGAAGGAATCTGAGAGTTAGACGCATGAGAGGAGAAAACCAAAAATAAAACCCACGGCTTCCAGGGAGCAACAAGAAAAATGACACTGAATTCTCGGGTGTAATTGGCACTACTTTTGACTTCCTTCTGAAACGAAGAGAAGTTTCCAAAGTAGAATTTTCCTTTATAGCAGAAAAATTAAATATATATAAATATAGGTAAATATATATATATATATATATATGGGATGTAAGGTCAGGTGATGCGTAACATCACAGCCTCTCCTTGACAAATGTCAACCCAGCCTTCTCGTGGTACATCCTGTTCCCACTAAAGGGGCTCTGACGACCGCCAATAGCGGTATAACTATACCATCAAGTTCAGAGGAAATGCTATCCCACACTCACCAACCCGCTTGGCCAGCGTGGTGAGTTATGGCCAAACCCCTCCAAAATGACTCCACAACTTAAATCTTGGCCCTCAGTCTCCGAGAGCTGGAATGTACCTGGCCAAGGCAGCGGCCAGTGCGACATGAAGGCAGAGGGTGCTAAGAATCCCCGGAAGAACGGACTAGGCTGCCATCTAATGCCGACCTTGGCTACGTATAACGGACGCTCCCTATCTTCTGATTCAAGGCTTCTTGAATTGGAAGAGGAACTACAAAGGATCAAGTGGGACATCGTCGGGCTAAGTGAGGTAAGGAGAAAAGGAGAAGATCTCATTGAACTGAAAAGTGGACATCTCTTCTACTATCGTGGGACAGATACTGGCAGAACTAGTGGTGTTGGATTTATAATAAACAAGAAACTGAAGGATAAAGTTGTAGAAGTTGAAAGTTCCTCTGACTGAGCTGCACGACTCGTTATTCAACTCTCGAAAAGATACCAGGCTCAGATTATTCAAACTTATGCACCCACCACAAGTCATGCTGAAGAAGAAACTGAAGAATTTTATGAGGAAATTCGTGATCTAAATAATAAAGGTAAGCAGCACTTGAAGATAATTATGGGAGATTTCAATGCAAAAATAGGGCAACGGCAACAGAATGAAACTTCAGTAGGTAAATTCGGTCACGGCAACAGAAACCAGCGTGGAAATACTCTCGTAGAGTTTGCAGAGGCAGAAGGGTTTTTCATCTTGAACTCCTTTTTCAAGAAAAAGCCACACAGGAAATGGACATGGAGACATCCAAATGGGACGTCAAGTGAAATTTATTTTATTATGTGTAACAAAATATTCGTCATAGAAGACTGCAGCGTGCTAAACAAGTTCAACACAGGCAGTGACCATAGATTGGTGAGGTGTAAGATGCACCTTAACACTAAACTCGAACGTAGCAAGCTCATAAGACAAACAAAATGTATTGACATAACCAACCTTAAAAAACACCATAATGCCTTCAAATTGGAACTGAAGAACAGGTTCTCTGCTTTAGAAGGCCTAACATCGAAAGAAGTGGATATTTCTGAAGTTAACAGAAAAGTAACCAAAGCTCTTATGGAAACAGCAACAACATTAGCTGGGTCTAAGAACAAATTGCATGTGCACAAATTATCAGGAAAAACCAAAATGTTGATGCAAAAAAGAAGAGTGATGAGGACAACTAAAGAAAATGTGACTTCCAAAGTGGAATATATAGAGCTATGCAAGACAGTACGAAAAAGTATCACTGAAGACGTAAGGAAATTCAACTGTGAACTAGTAAGGAAAGCAATTGAAAACAACCAAAGCCTAAAGATAGCAAAGGGACATCTCAGTAAGGGAAAAAACAGATTATGGCACTGAGAAAAGAAGATGGTTCTGTAACAAGAAATAGAGGCAGAAATTTTGACAAGTGAAAGATTTCTACTCCAAATTATATGAAAGGGATGATACATGCACTCCAGACATCATGAAAGGTACCAGTACCAGAGTTCTTCCAGTCCTTCCAGCAGAAGTTGCACATGCAATCAAGAACATGAAGCGGGGAAAGGCTCCAGGAGAAGATGGAATTACTGTAGACATCATACAAGAAGCAAGTGGAGAAATCGAAACAGTACTCGCCCAAATTTTCACTCGATGCCTTAATGAAGGGAAAATTCCTGAGGATTGGAACAACGCTATAATAATCCTGCAACATAAAAAAGGTGACGTTGAGGATCTCAGGAACTACAGACCTATCGGCCTCCTATCAGTGGTTTATAAAATCTTCACTAAAGTTCTTTCACACCGTTTAAAGGTAACACTAGACAGGGCTCAACCGAGAGAACAAGTTGGATTCAGGAGTGGCTACAGCACAATAGATTATATCCACGTACTGAGAGAACTAATTGAAAGAGCGAGGGAATATGAACTTTCATTGTGCATGGCTTTTATCTATTATGAAAAAGCCCTTGATTCGGTGAAACCATCAGCAGTTACAATGGCTCTGAAATCCTGCGGTATTGAAGATGCATACATTAATATTATTAATAACATCTATGAAAATGCAAGTGCAAAGATTCTGCTATTTGAAATTACAACACACATAAAAATTGGAAAAGGAGTGAGACAAGGTGACACCATATCTCCGAAGCTCTTTAATGCCACATTGGAAAATGTCTTTCAATCACTGAACTGGGAAAACAAAGGCATAAAAATTAATGGAGATTATCTAACCCACCTTCGTTTTGCTGATGACATAGTCATTTTTGCAACTACCCCATCAGAGCTACAGAGTATGATCCAGGAACTTGCTGACAAGAGTAAAGAAGTGGGATTAAAAATGAACTTTCAGAAGACAAAAGTGATGTTCAATGCTTTTACAAGAAATGAAGATTTATCGATTGATGGAGAAAAGCTGGAGATAACAGACACGTACGTTTATCTTGGACAGCAGATATCAAGTGAGGGTCACATTGGTGAAGAAATTAATCGGCGTACAAAACTTGCCTGGAGAGCTTTTGGAAGAAACAGCATGATTTTCAAGAGCAATATGCCATTATGTCTTAAAAGAAAAGTGTTTGATCAATGCATCCTTCCAGTGCTTACGTATGGTGCAGAGACGTGGACCTTTGCTAAAAGAGACATACAAAAGCTGCAGTCAACTCAAAGAAGCATGGAGAGGTGCATGCTTGGTATAACCATGAGAGATAAGAAGAGGAACACGTGGATCCGAAAAATGACAAGAGTGGAAGACATCATGATCAGAGTTAAATCTCTGAAATGGCAATGGGCTGGACATACTGCCAGAAGAACAGACCATCGATGGACAGCCGAAATTTTAGATTGGATTCCAAGGGACAGGAAAAGACCCAGAAGAAGACCACATAAAAGATGGGTGGATGAAATTCGAAAGTATGCGGGAGTGACATGGAGGAGACTGGCACAAGACAGACCGTTGTGGAGGAAACTTGGGGAGACCTTCGTCCAGCAGTGTATTGATAATGGTTGACAATGATGATGATGATGATGATATATATATATATATATATATATATATTTAATTTTCTGCTACCAACGGAAAATCTATTTTGGAAACTTTCCTTCGTGTCGGAAGGAATTCAAAAGAAGTGTTAAAAACACACGAGAATTGCATCATCATTGTCAACTACTATCAATCCACTGCTGGATGAAGGTCTCCTCAATTTACTTCCACAATTGTCCGTCTTGAGCCTGTCTCCCCCATGTCTCTTCGTCATGCTTTCAAATTTCATTCATCCATCTTCTGGGTCTTTTTGTTCCTTGGAATCCAGTCTAAAAGTTCGGTTATCCGTTCTTCTGGAAACATGTCCAGCCCATTTCCACTTCAGTGATTTCACTTTGGTCATGATGTCGTCCACTCCTTTCATTTTCCTTATCCACAAGTTACTCTTCTTATCTTTCCTGGTTAGACCAAGCATTCATCTATCCATACTTGTGTCAGTTGTCTGTAGTCTTTGTATGTCTTTTTAGTTAAGGTCCATGTCTCTGCTCCATACCTAAGCACTGGCAGGATGGTTACAAAATGTTAGGGATATTGCATGAGATGAATGATGTATGTAATGGACTCAAGTAACAAACATTGAAATAATATCAGCAAAGCTACGTAACCCAAACAATAAAGCGCACGTTTAGAAAAACAATTATTGTGCAATTTCTGCCCACAACAAAGTAGCACTGCAATATGCACAAATTGGTAAAATCGAAGAATGTCCGTAGGTTTGCATTTCAGTGCCCGGTAAGACTACCTCTCTGCCGAAGGCGGTCTTGACACCTACGAGGTATGCTTGCAATGACATTATTGATGAGTGTCGGGAGCAGCTCGTTCCATACTATAGGTAACACGTTACGGAGGTCTGCCAAAGTACTGGGCTGTGGAACGTGATTATTGAGAAGTCGATGTACAGCCTCCCAATTGTTCTCAATAGCAATAAGGTCCATAAACCTCGAAGACACAATTCAATCCCATGATTTTCCAACTCCTGAAGTACACTCCAGGTACCACGACTCATTGCATTGCCATCCAGTAAACGGAATGCGTGTCCAATAGAAGCGTGAAACAGTGTCACAATGGACACAATGATCTCGTTTCGGTACACTGAAGCATTCATGATGCATTGGCAATCATGCAACACGTACGGCCATTAAAACACACTCCTGCCCAGAACAGAACTGATTGCCGCTGGTGAGGGTGGACGGATTGTACATAATGTAGTTGCGTTCGGGTGCTGAATTTTCTCCACATGTGTCCTTGCCGGGTATCACGATAAAGAGCGAAACGAGATTCGTCTGCTAAAACTATATGGTGCCACTCTGTATTCTATGGCATATTCTTCCAGGCCCATGATACAACTTTGACAAAGGTAAGCTGATATCAATGCTATACATCTCACGGCCTCCTTACTCTAAGTCAGCACTCGTGAAGACGGTTTCGTACCGTTTGAGTGCATACTGTTACAGCAGAAGCAACTCAAAGTAATTCCCGGAGTTGGATACGGTAATCAGGTACTGATACTTCTCCGAGCACTTACTGTCTGGCAGCGATCTTGCTTCCTGGTGGTTTTCTTCGGTCGACCATTCCTGTGTCGATCTGTAACATTTCCGTGTCGTAGATATTTTGAGTGTAGCCGACTTACTACAGTTTGAGAAACTCCTGAAGCAGCAGTCACATCGATCTGCCGCACATCTGCCTCTAAATTCTCAACAGCCCTGTTCCTGTTGTCAATGCTTGAACGTCGTCTGGATATCACTTCAGGTTAATCCCATATAGAAGGAAATACATTCATCAAATGTGTGGACTAAGAGGTGAAATGACCAATTTCCCACTTATCGCAGGGAACGTCTTTCGTAGATCGCACATCACGTGCTATGTTGTCAAGATGCCAATTTATATATGACTTGGCTACCCATGATGATAACCGATATCCAGTAGCCTCAAAATTTGCGTGTCACTACGTTTTCTCTTCGAAACAGTAGCACCCTTATGTAGGGGTGGAAGCTCATTATGTTAATTAATGGCTCCTCGGCCAAACATCCACTGGCTTCCAGCGCTGATGAAAATTTCCCCACAGCAGGTAGGAAAACTATTTATAAGTTTCTTTGTCTGGAGACTGTCTATCAATGAAAAGTTGAAGACAGCCCGGTGTTCTTTCTCTCCCAGCTTTACTATAAATCTGCTATTCAGGAGAGGGGAAGTAAAAATAATGGCAAGACAATTCCAAGCATGAATTCACTCTCATGCTTGTTGAAAACACCACAAAACATTTAATCAAAAGTAAATTGTTCCGGCAGCCATTGTTTCTTGACCTCGAGTTCATGTAACTGCAGTTCCACGAGAAAAATGATCAGGGTCTCGAATTATTCCAGAATACCCTTTCCTGCTAATACTCTCTGCCCGTTCTCTTTCCATCGCAGACTTGAAAGGTTTTAATCGTCGTAACCTTCCGTAAACCCTTCCTTTGTTTCGGAAGCTATGCCTCGTGTTCCGTCCCGAACACGTGTTCTCTCAAATCGCTTTCTCCGTACGTCGTTCCAGACTCGCTTATAGCCGTACGTCGTTCCAGACCCACGCTCTACCACCACGAGCGCACGCTCTACCCATCACACTGGTTTGCCACGCACAAGTCTTCACTTGAAGCAGAGACTCTTTCGTGCGCGATGAGAAACGAAGGATTCCGTTTTCAATTTTACAATATTAAGAGGTTTTTTCATAAATATGCGCTTCATATGATTCCTAAATTTATTTTTTCAACGCAACCATTGGTTTTATTTACCGTAAGGGAACTTCACTCATTTTCAACGAGTGTATCAACTTAAAGGCGTTTTCCAAAGTTTTGTGCTCTCCTTGTGGTTTTGAAAGGCGATTGTTTAATTAATGTATTTGCCCGTTCATGTCACATTCCGTTATATATTTAACTTTGTATCTTACCTTTCCGCTCTCCGAAGCTACATTTGTTATAAAGAGAAAATGTATTTTTATTTACTAGTTATTATTTTTAGCAGCGAATTTCTCCAATATTGTGTATTCATCCCTTGGATGAGTACATTATATCCACATAGCGTTGCTTTTTTTCCTAAATAATTTTTAACTATTGTACGCGTATAATTCTTATTGTTTTCCAACATAACGATTCTTTAATGTTTTACCGGCACTTTTGTATGAAGCGGTTTAGTGTATGTTAAAACGAACGATTACACAGAAATTATTTCTTTTTATTCATGGGAATTGACAGACATGAATAATATTCGAAATTATTTATTATTATTCATAGTATTCAGACAGCCATGAATATCATTTCTCTTATTCATAGATGTCTGTATTCTTGATTATTTTTGTGTTAGTGCAGGAATTTGGCTGCGAAATGAGTTTCAATAAATACGTGAAAGTAATTCACTATTTCCTACAGTTCATTAATAATTATTTATATAATTTTCTCCCGACGGTCATCTTCGTCGACGTGGCATTTCATTAGATAATTAATTAGCCTCTCTGCATATAGCTTGTTTTCTTAACATCCACTAAAATAACACCATGGCAATAGCGTCGTCTTCAACTACCTGGTACCACGAGAGACACAGCAAATGTTGCTTCTGCGTAGTCCTGTTGCTTTCACCTCGTGTTGGGATTGCTTCGGTTGCCAGCTACGGCCCACTAGTGGCACTTGCTTGGACGCCCCAATTCACGGCGATGCTGCAGAGCCATGAATGGCTGCCAACTGATGGCGCTGCCCCCCAAAATGGACCGCTACCGTGCCCTAAGCGGCAGATTTCATCCGGCAATGACCCATCACTGCCAGCTGGTGACCAGCCAGCAGTTTCCCAACACTTGTGTTTTTGCTGAGAGTGCTACGTAAGAATCGGCCACGGCAGGGTCTACGAATTTACTCAGTTCATTTTATAGGAACACTTGCATTGTACGAAAAGGAAATGTTTTATGAGCTACCCGGCACATATAGAAAGATATCAAGATGGAGGAAAATTTCTGAATCTGAAAACTTAGGGAAACTATACATAAATTCTACTATGCTTTTGATTAAAAAATACATTTTCGAGTTCATACCTATGTTTAACGTGTTATCAGTTAATAATAAAAAATAAATTCGGACTAATTCCGATCGCGCAGGCATTCGTACAAAGTGGATCTGGGTTTAAATCAAAGGTGAGGCGTGGATACAAACTCAGATCCATCGTGGGCGCGAAGTGTCTTTGTAGGAAACGAGTTATGGAGTGAAACTGGTGGCGGTTTGACTTTGCAAGTTCCGGACTGTATAGAGGATGAGTTAGGAACTCAAACGATTCCAGTTCGTTTAGAATTTGGTGGACTACTTTGGTGGTGGGTCTTGGAAAGTTATCCAATTGCAGTAAAGTTCACAGTTATCATAATAGATACGCTTGAGGTGTTTATGGACTGACAGAGTGCATAATGGATTTCCTGCAGCATTGAGGTTCGCGTCCCTAGCCTGATCACCTATCACGAATACAGGGCCCTCACAATTTCACCAAATGCACAGCTTTGGTTTCGTCTAGAAGCTTTTAATTGTTTTTTTTTCTTTTTGCACTACTGACTGTGCTTACTGGTGTGGGTTCAGCCACTGGAACCCAGAGTTAGAATAATGTAGGAATATCCACTTTTCATCACATGGGGTGATACTATTCTAAAACATATCATTCTGTGGATTTGACAGCAATATACGACAGACACGTTATTTCACCCACTGAGTTACCAATGCATTGGAGTGACTGGCGGTTCCGGGAGGATGCACGGTAGCATGTGAGGAAAGGTGGTGTATTGCGAAGACCTCGCCTCAGCTGCAAGTTTGCCGGGTACTTGTACCGGGGTATACTGTAAGAGCTTCGACAGGGGTGTCAGTGTTCTTCGTTGTTGGCTCGACTCGTCTTTGGGGCTCATGTCCCCAACACTGAAACGCTGAAACAATTTTCGAACAGTGGTACTGTCTATTGTTTCTTCGCTGTCAACTGCACAAATTACTCTTGCTGTAGCTGCTTCGTTTAACTTTTTTTTCCAGTAGAAGCACCCGAAAAGCACTTTTATCGACCACCGTGCTCTACTTACCTGGTAATCCAATTTGGTTCTGTGTCAAATGCATGTTATCCTGGACAACGCGGTACCCAATCTATGCTGTCGTGAGTTTTTCACAGCAACAGAGGCCCAGCATTATGTGTACTTTAGACCGGGACGAACCTTTTACTAACTCTAGTACATACGTGTCACATTTGTTTTAATTTGCGCTTTTGATGATTCCACCCATAGATCCGAATAAATGTCTTTGCTAAATTATCAGGAAATCCGTGGATAATCTGTCCTGTGCTATTCAGTTTAATATCCAAAGATTTTAGCGCATCCGAACAACAATATAAATATACCATTATACGATGTAAATACTGTATAATAACATACGATGTAAATACAACGTTGTACGATGTAAGTACAACATTGCACGAAGTAACTACAATATTGTACGATGTAAATATACGATATGAATTTCGACAGACCAGGTTAACTAAAAGCTTTTACTGTTGCTGAAATTTTTCCGCTAAATAAGTAGAAAAGTTCTGATAACAATACTGAACGAAACTTTCAGCTCCGACTGAATACTAACATGTGCCAAACTCATTTTTCTATTGTACCAGTTTGTGGACTACCATCTGGTATACACTAAACGATTAAAACTATCTGAACGCTCCTTGTGTGTAGTGGATCAGCTTATATATGTCACAGCTATGAAAAATGCTCTTGACCTGGCAAACAATATATATGAGCACAAACAGTAAAATTAGCACACGGCACAGTTCAGTGACTTTCAACGCGGCAAAGTCATAGGACACCATCTCAGCAACAAATCAGTTAAGGAATTTCTACTCAACTGCAACTGCGCAGATCAAATGTGAGTCCGGTGTTTGTGAAGTAGGAACACCTAAGAGCAAAAACAGCGCACTTGCGACCTGGCAGCCCACGTAAAATATCAGACCAGGACAACCGAGTGCTGAAGCGGGTGATGATACAAAATCTTCTGTCCTTAATTTACACCACCCACCACCAAGTTCCAAAATGGCCCTGGAAGCACCGGCAGCTCTATAGCGGTTCGTCGAGAAAGAAAGAGAATGTATTTCGATGACCGAGAAGCAACACGCAAGCCTAACAGCAACATGAACAAAGCCAAGCGTCTGTTGCATTGATGTGAAGTTCTGGGCCAGTGGACTCTTCAGCAGTGGAAATGCGTTGTCTGGAATGAGACTCATCCATGTAGCAGTCCGATGGATGAGTCTGGATATGTAAGATTCTGAGCCTCATCCATGTAGCAGTCCGATGGATGAGCCTCGGTGTGTAAGATTATGAGACTCATCCATGTAGCAGTCCGATGGATGAGTCTGGGTTTGTAAGATTATGAGACTTATCCATGTAGCAGTCCGATGGATGAGTTTGGATGGGTGAACCCCAGCTGTCGGACTGTGTTGTTCCATCTTTGAATTTTGGTAGATTACAGCCCAATGCTCTGGAGCGGTTTTCATGGCCAACAAGTTCCCGTTACCCGGGAATTTTAACTCTCAAACCTATGAAGATAATCACGATAATCCTATGCTCCCAACATTGTGGCAACAAACCAGTAAATGCCCGTTGCTTTACCAAAAGGGTAATGCTCCTATACGCAGAGCTAGGTCCATTGACAAATGGTTTGATGACATCGGTGCGGAAGGCTTTGAATGGCCTGCACAGATTCCCGAGCTGAACCCAAGTGAAGGCCTTTGTAATGAATTGGAACGCCAGAAGAAAGCGAGTCCGAACCGCCAGACATTGGTTATTCACCTGACTGATGCTCTTGTGGCAGAATGGAAAGCAAAAAGCAATTTCTGCAGCAAGGTGCCAAAATCTATCGGAAAACTTTCCCATTAGAGCGGAGGCACCGATGGTAGCATTAGATAGTTTATTCCTTTCCTGTTATAGAGATTTTGTGGATAAGTAAGTGTCTGGATATTTTTTAACCATATAGTGTGTAATTTTCATTTTGTGCCTTGAAAGCATGGAATGCTAATTCTAAATTAGATGGTATTGCAGGAGGAAGTTTATATGCAATTTGCAATATCTCTCACAGTGCAGCGAATGTACGCAGTGCATTATTTGATGCCATGGACATAAGCCAAGAAGAAAACGGTACATCTTTACGAACAAAAGGTAATGTATCGATACACACGGTCGAGTCACATTATTGTGACCACCAGCTAATATCTAGAGCTGCCGAAGTGTGTCGCGCGTACAGCAGCTAGATGCCAGGGAGTGACTCTATAAGGTGTCAAAATGCGTTCACAGGTATGTGAAGCCATGCTGACTGCAGTGCATTTGATAGCTGGTGGAAGGTGCGTGGTGGAGGATCCACAGAGCGAACAACATGATCGAGGTGGTCCCACAGATGCTCAATTGGGTTTATGTCTGGCGAATTAGGAAGCCAAGAAATTACTTCGAAGTCTTCACCGAGCTCTTTCAACCGATCTCGGAAATTTCTAGCTGTGTGACACGTCACATTGCCGTACCAGAAGATCCCATCCGTCACAGGGAAGACATCAGCATGTATGGGTGTACGTGGTCTGCAAAGATGGATTCATAACGAATTCGGGCCATAGTGCCTTCCACAGGTATGGGTGGACCCAGAGAATGCCACAAAAATATTTCCCAGACCATAACGCTGCCCCCATCAGCTTGTGTTCTTCCAGCAGTGGTTGAAGATTGTTTGTTCTCCGATGTTTCTCGCATTATACGCCAAAGTCCATCCGTTCGATGAAGCAGAAAACGTGACTCATCGGAGATGGGGATCCTGTGCCAATCAGCGGAGGTCCAATTCCGATACTGCTATGCAAATGTAAGCCTTTTCTGCCGATGCACCTTCGTTACCATAGGTGCAGTGACCAGCCTTCTGCATCGGAGCCCCATGAGCATCAGGGTTCGCTGAACTGTCGTGTTAGACACACTTCCGGTTGTTCCTGGTTCATTCAATCAGTGAGTTGCTCCACTGTAGCATGTCGATCTACCTTCACGAACTTTCGACGCCCACGTTCCTCTCTCACATCAATGGCAAGTGGTGATCCGCAGTTTTCACGTCGCTTATTCGCAATGGTGTCATTTCTCCAGTCACGATACACTTTAACCACAGCTGCACGCGAACAGTTCACAAACTCCGCTGTTTCAGAAATACCGCCAGCCTTGGCCTGAAGCCGATAATAATCTCTTTTTTCAAATCCAATAAATCGCTCCTTTTATCCATGACAGCAACGAGTAATATGTTTTCAGAATGGCTACAGCACACCTTATATACCTTCCAAGCCAGCTCACGGCACGTGCCTTTTTTATTGGCTACGCGCTGTTGACGGCAAAAAGTAGAGGTGGTCCCAATAATGTTACTCGACTGTGTAGAAAGAGCTCAATAGATAGATTCACGTACGATGCAATAATACACCGATATGTAGACAGAAAGCAATATACGGAAACCAACATTTTCGTGTAAAATGATCTTGGTACACACACTGTAATTGTCGTTTTCAAGGAGATCTAGAGCAGAAGTCTATCGATAAACATTCCTTGGATGTTTTGTTTGATCTCTTATAAACCTACGTGACCCGTCATTTCTATCAGCAGGATGAAAAGTTTTTGTTCTTTTGTTTCCTAGGTCGTTTTGAGAATCATAACTCTACAGCTCTTCTAGAAGGATATTTTCCATTCTGATTTAAAAGCACAGAATTTTGACGCATTTCTGGTTTGCTGCAGGCCCGCTTGTTTTTTTATGTAGCTTCCTCTTTTCTGCTGTTGATGTTTTTCCTTTTCTTCTCTCTCTCTCTCTCTCTCTCTCTCTCTCTCTCTCTCACTGTTTATTTTTCCTTTTCTCCGTACAGCCATCGTTTATTATTACCAATATTGTTGTTTACTGTTTTCAAAGGAAAACCGTAGCGAGGGAACTAAAAAAAAGGGCGCATCACCGTAAGCTAAGAATTTCGGGTAAAACCAGCTCGCTTTCTTTTCCTAAAAATAAACAGTGAGCAAATAAAATAAAGCATTAGGTCCCGGAATCTAATTTTGGAACTACAAAAGTGTGAATTCAAAACGCAAAATGTAAACAATCCTTGCAAATAAAGAGCGTTTCTACAGTTTCTGCCAACTTTCTAAGTTTTTTGTATCTGTACAATATTTATTTCTTTTAACACACAGAGAAACACAGTGTGCTTTCATTCGAGGAGCATAAACAGACCCATGAAGCTCAAACACGTTTCTCGAATACGACTTGCAACAAAAGAATGCTTGTTCAGAATACTCAGTGCGAATAAAATGTAAACTCGGTGATCGGATAAAAGCATTCTGAAGGACACTGTCAGGAAAGAAAAATCTGCTCTCTCTCTCTTTCAAGGGATATTCTGAAGGTTTCTATGCTGTGGCGGAAAATTACATCACGTGCCATTCTCCTGTGTTTGCAAACAAGACAGTGGATATTGATAAGATCTTTTCCCGCGAAAGCGGATCTTAGGGAAAATGGTATTCGGAAATGAGATTTCCATTTTAGCAGAGTAAATCCTTTCGAAGAAACGAACTGCCAAAAATAGTCAACAGGTTGTGCAAATGTAGGAAGTATTGGGTTGTCGGAAGAGTCAAGACGTATTTTAGCCATTTTTTGCAAAGTTAATTTATTGATAGAAAGAACAAAGATCAATCAATGATATAATGCCCGTTTTGTTCGATAACCTTTGCCATCTATTATTGAGTTGCAGAATGCCTCGCTCATAGAATGGTCTGTCTTTCGTGGCGAAAAAATGTACAAGGTGCTGATTTACAGCCTCATCAGAATTGAACGTTATACCACGCAAGGACTGTTGAAGAGAACGAAACAAGTAGAAGTCTGACGACGCAAGGTTAGGCGAGTATGCTGGGTGTGGCAACACATCCCACCCAAGCTCCAATAATTTTTGGCGGGTGATCAAACTTGTGCGTGGTCTCGCGTTGTCATGATGGAACACAACACCTTTACGATGAACGAGCTCTGGACGTTTCTGGATGATGGATTCGTTCAAACTGTCCAATTGCCAACAGTACACATTCGAATTGATTGTTTGATTCCGTGGTAGGAGCTCGAAAAACACGACACCTGTAAAATCCCACCACACTGAGACCAGAACCTTCCGCAGATGAATGTCTGCTTCGGATGTCGTTTGAGGCGAAGCAGCACGTTGGGACCAAGACCGTTTGCGCAGCACGTTGTTGTACACAATCCACTTTTCGTCACCAGTTATCAGTCGCTTCAAAAAGGATCGTTTTCCTCACGTTTAATTAGCATATCGCAGATGTTTATACACGCCGTCAACTGAGTTTTTTGAGTTCATAAGGAACCCACTCATCGAGCTTGCTTACCTATCCCAGCTTCTTCAGGTGGTCGTGAAAGCTTGAATGTTGGATATGCAATGTGTCTGCAATCTCTCGTGCCGTGTAATGTGGGTTTGACTTGATCAATACCTTGATTATGTCTTCAAAAACCTCGGTTGGCCTCCCGTACCGAGGAGCATGGTTGAGGTCAAAATTACCAGCACGGAGTCTTGAGAAACACCGTTGGCACTGACGTTCTTGTAGATCATTATCACCGTACACTTAACGCACCTTTTCACAAGCTTGACGCGCGTTCTTCCCTTTACGCAAGTAAAACAGTAAAATAAGGCGAAAATGCACAGTTTGGTGTTCCATCTTCAACTAGATGTCAAATCTCCGCAAATCAACCAAATCGCTCACTATTACTTTTAGACTGCAGCTAGAACTAGCACCTGTCAAATGCTATAGCTATAACAGAGATGCGCACAACTCTAGTGCTCCTACAACCGCCCAACAGCCATCGGGTGCCAAAATGCGACATGACTTTTCCGACAACACCAATAGATCTTCATTATAATATAAAATCCAAACCCAGTAGTGAAAAACAAAGTAGCGCTATGGTGAGTACGTATCAAAAGTGGTGAACAGATGGCCAAACGCGAACCATCTTTCAGCTCTGCGTCTCCAGCTCAATGATGCCAGAGGGGAGCGGAAACTGTCGCGCATTGTTCACAGCGACTGCTGGACCACAGTGCAACAAATCACCGGCAGCTACAAGAGGGGTGATCAGGGAACTGTGTCAGAGCACTCAGTTCATCGTAGCCTTCTGTGCATTGGGCTGCGCAGCCGAAGATCCAGCCAGGTTCTCATGATTACTGCACGTCATCTCCAACAACGCATAAAATGGGTCCAAGATCATCTACAGTGGGCACAGAATATTTGGAAGAGAGTAGCCTCGTCTGACGAATCAAGATTCCTGGTGCATCACGTAGACGGCCGAGCGCGAATACCCCGATTACCAACGGAGACTATGGCACCTAGATACACTGCTGTGTGGGGACAGGCCGGCGGCGGCGATGTTATGCTGTGAGAGAATTTTTTATGGAACACTTTAGGCATCATTATCCCAATAGCACAATTCCTGACGGCTGTCAATATCTAAACATCGTTGCGGACCTACTTCACGGATCCCTGCTGAAGATGGCCATTACCTACAAAAAATACGCAATGCCACACTGCCGGAACCGTCAAGTAGTGGTTCGAGGAACATGCTGGTGACTTTCTGTTAATGCCCTGATCTATAAATTCACCTGACATGAACCCAATCGAACATTTGTGGTTCGACTTGGAAAAGCGTGTTAGCGGTTAATCCCCACCACCACGAAACGTACGGGAAATGGAGGAACTGCGGTTGACATTATGGTACCAGATACCCCAGGATACCCCAGGATACCTATCGCCACCTCATCAAATCGAGACCTCACCGAGAGGCGGCTGTTTTGCTGGATAAAGCGGGTTATACAGCTTGTTAGGTAGGCGGTCATATTGTAAAGGCTCATCGGTGTGAATCATCCGTTTGATAGGGATATTGTACTATTCTAACGTTTTATGTTTAGCTTTTGTTACTTACTTTACACTTGCTCGATGAGTCCATTCAGAAGAAAGATAAAAAAATCAAATGGACACAATAGCAACTGTGCCGCAACCTGCAATGTACAACTTGTACTCTTGTTGTTGCTCTTTTTCTTGTATTGATTCAGAATGTGAACTGTCACTATTTCATGGCACCATCTCATTGGTTCTACGTCCTTAAATTATTCAGGGAAGGACAGTTGACGTAGCCCTACGTTGAAGGTTGCGGCATAGTTGATGTAGTCCTACGTTGAAGGTTGCGGCATATTTGCCTCTGTGCCTCTTTGATTTCCTTCAGATATAAAATTTTTAAGTAATAAAACAAAAGAAATGTTTTACTTTATTTAGTTTAAAGCAACTTATACTATTGTGACGTGCCTGCCCCGCTAGACGCACACGATATAAAGGCAGATAGCAGTCAGAACGAAACGTCCGCGTAGCTCAATTGGTAGAGTGACTTATTCCGGAATGAAGGGCCAAGGTTCGAGCCCCGCCGTGGACAAAAATGACGGAGAAATTTACTTCGTTATAATGGCGCCCGAACTTCCCACATGATCCGGCCGTTAAATATCTCGTAATGGTGTGATGTTCTTTCCACGCCGCGATACAAGAAAAATAAGAGAATCCCTTCTTCAGCGCATCGAAAAATAAATGTGTGTTATGTTGCATTCCACGCACCAGATTGACTGGGAATTCTCAAGTGCACGTTCTTCAGCGGATGCTGCCTGCAACGATTCATGGTCACGGCTGACCCGTGGGCCATGCCTCCGGCCCTCTTTCGGAGGGGGGGGATTGCACACGACATAAAGGCAGATAGCAGTCAGAACAAACGTCGGCGTAGCTCAATTGGTAGGGTGATTTATTTCGGAATGAGGGGCCCAGATTCGAGCCCCGGCGTGAACAAAAATGACGGAGAAATTTACTTCGTTATACTATATTCTATTCATAGTAAGTTATGCTGATTATAAATTAATGTTAGTAGAAGTAGAAGGCGTATTATCATCATTGTCAGTAGTGATTGCTAAAATGGTTTCTGAAGAAATCGTTCTTCAGAAACAATTTTTCAAACTCCTTAGTTGCCTTGTTATAAATTTAGCGATAAGTCTCAGGCCTAATGCTGTTGCTCTTGTTCTTTTATAAATTCAGAATGCATCAGCGATATAAAGGTTTCAGACGTAATACATTCATCATCCAGGGAAGTTGTGAATTTATGCTCAGGATGAAAATTTGGTATTTCATGCTAGGGATGAACATTTGAAAATTTGGATCAATGATATCAATCTTCATCTGTTCTTGCTGTTCAGGCTCAATTTGTGCAGTTGAAATGGAAGGTTGTTTCTCTAGAATCGAACCCGAATGAAACGCATCCTGGTGCGTGGACTTTTGACGCTCCCTAAATTCCCGTGACCTTTCGGTTGATGTCTTAGCGGTCACGTTTTCCCGTGCACGGATATTTGTGTTTCGTTTCGGTGTTTTGCCCGTTTCTTTGTGCCTCGTTTTGAGCTCTGAAATGTTTATGAATATCTTATGTTTCTGTTTATACGGGCAAATTTCCCGGTAAGCGTTGATTTTGCTTTCTTTTACCCTGATTGTTTTCGTCGATGTGTCAGTTCGCTCGTTGACAACGTACTTTATCTGACTTTTTCGTTAAGTGTCGTTCCTGTGTCTCTCGAAGCTTTAATTGCCTTTATTTCTTGTTCTGTTCTTCTCTTGAGCTGTATTTGGTGATTGTGTTCCGTTGTGCTTGTTTCTTTCTGCTTGAGGACATGTTTTATTTCCTCGTTGACTCTTTGTTTACGTTTTGTCGCGAAGCCTATTTTCTCATCATGGCAGGTGATGTTGATGATTCGTTTGCTGCTCAGTTAGCGTGTTTCTGCTCGCAGCTTGCTTCCAGTCCTGTGCCTTACCCGACGCCTGTGCCTTCTTGCCAGTCTACTTCTGATGTGATTTTGGATCCCTTGCCTACGGATGTCTCTCCCGAGCCTGTGAATGTTTCTACTAGTGATGTTGCTTCTTCTTCGATGCCTGTGATTACCTGCTCGTCTGCCGTTGCCGCATTGCTTTCCCAGCCTTCTTCGCTGTATTGTTCTTCTGAGCATCGTTGATCTGCCCTTTTGAAGCCTTCCCTATATCCTTGGTCAACGCCGTCAAGTGTGATTGGGTTTCTCTTATGAAACTGCACTTGCTTCCATCCTTTCATGCCTAAATGCTGTTCATGGTGCTCAGAGTTTTTACATTTATGTGCTTACGACTGTGCATTGTTTCCAGTATAAGAGCCCTGGACATGTCCGTTCCAAATGTCCTTACCTGTTGTCTGCATTCCAGCCTCTGTCTGCTTCGCCATCTAGTGCATCGAGTTCAGTTCTGGGTCTATCCATTCGATGTCTGCTTCTTCGACGTTCACTGTCTCGCCTGTGTTAGTTTCTCCTTTGTCTAGTGTAACCTCTGTTGTGCTGTGTGATGTTCCGCCGTCTCTTTCTGCTTCGAATGACGTGAACCGTGTTTTATCTGTGCCCCCTTCAGCCTCTTCAGAACCTGCTGATTCGTCCGTGTCTCCCGCTTCGCCTGTGACTTTTAACGGTGCTCTCACTGCCGAGGAGCCTGCGCTCGCCTCTTCACCTGTTTCTGTGCTGACGGTTTGCTGAACTGTTTCTCCTGCTACTTCAGATCCTGATTCTTCGGCTCATTTCTAAAGTATCGAGGCCCTTACAGCCGAGGAAGCTGCTCTTTCTGGATGCCTCTGATTGTTCTGTTTCACCTCAAGATTTGGTTACTTCGTCGGTAATTGGTCGCCTGCTTGATTAGGATTTTGGGTTCCAGGGTGGATATATGCATCCGGCGCGTCCTTCCCGGAAGCTGTGGACATCCTTCCACTTGTTGAACTGTCAGTTGGGCCTTCTGGATTGTCGGCAATTCCTGTGCCGTCTTCGTTGCCTCCAATAGCTGTAGAGCTTTCGTTTGCAGATGTTCTTCTTCTAACCTGTGCTGTATTCCGCCTTATTTGTCAGGATGGTTTGGATCTCCGGGCGTCGTGTGACTCTAAGGACTCGTCTGGTCACCCGTCGTTATAAACGTACTCCTCGTCATTTCCGATTTCCTCCGAAGGACTTTCCTGACTATGCTGTTCGCTTTTCCTCTGACTGTTTCTTGTGTTTTTTTCTCGAAGATTTGGACTATTACCTCCTCCCGTCAGAAACTGCTAATCCGGTGCCCATTCGCCGGGCTTATTGGAACTGTGACAGCTTTTGCTTTGTGTGTTTCGTCATGGCCGAGTCTTCGTATTTTGTGTATTTACGTTGCTACGCGTTTACATGTATTTTTCCTGTCGTCTAAACCGCGTGTTTACATCTATGTCTTCTAGCTGCTTGCCAAGTGTGGACGTTTTAGTTTCTGCTTAACCAATTGCTATTATCTGCAGTATTGAGCTGGTTAGCTTTTTAAATTTCCGTGTGGCCTGCGAGTAGTTTTTTCCGGTGTTTAAAAATATATATATATGTGACTTGCCTTTTTAATTAAATAGATACTTTCAGAAGACTTAGCGGGACTTTTCGGATTCCTTTCCTTCTCCTCTAGTCGTTTCTTAAACTTTTATTTGATTCTTAGTAATTTTCCCTAGATTTTTGTGGCATTTCTAAATTTTCCTCACCGAATTTTTCATATCTAACAAATAAATAAATTTTAACCCCACTGTATTTCGGTTTATCCTGTCTGTCCGTTAGCTCTGACCGTCAGCTACGGAATACGGGGCTGAAGTCATCCCTATCATTATCTATTCACTAGTTATCAACCTGAAAACGGTGTGCGGCGAAACAAAATCACGCAGATTTTAGCTTAACTTTCTATCGCTACTGTATCGAAATGTTAAGGAGTGGAAGGTTTAAACTTGTTGTGTTATAAATGGTATTCTCTAAATTAATGATGTATTATTTATTACCCTACGATTATTAGTTTCGAAGATATGTGTTCAAAATGTGACATGGTTTGCAGCGCGGAGAAAGAAGTAGTTTTTTGAAAAAAAAAGAACTAGGTACGTTTTTCTCTGCGAGACGTTTGTTTTTCTTTAGACGTTAACTTTTTTGCACAAATTTTACGGAGCAAATTAAATGTTTGCTAAACTGGTAACTTCATTATATTTTTTAAAATAGTGAAACACTTTCCCAATACGCAAAATAACTGGGAGACAGTAGTTTATTTGGTTTAAATTGCTACTGGGGGGGGGGGGGGGACCGGAAAGCAATGTCATTTTTTTAGGAACTTAGTTTGGGGAGCAGTTGTGAGATCAACGTAAAGTAAGTGCATGTACAAGTGAATGAACTTATATAGATGTGTCTTATGTAGACGCCTTTAATTTATGTGATTGTTTTTGTGTACCAGATTTGCAGAACAAAATGAGTGACATAAAAACCGAGCAGAGCGATGTTCGTCATTGTATGATGTATGATTTTCACAAAAAGAGTAAACTTTAAAGGAACAATACAACCGTGGCCACCAATAGCATTTGCACTGTTTATCCGAATACGTTAAATATCCGCAACTGCTATCGTATGCTCGCCCAATTCCAGTCGGGAAATGTTGACCTTTCTGATGCCCCTCGTGCGGAAAATTTATGTAGCTGAACAATAACCTTCTGCGTGCAGCCATTGAGGAAGCTCCTCGTCAACCAATTAATGAATTATCCCGACATCTTAATTCATCATGGTCTACTGTACAGGAGCACCTGCAAGAGATACCGAGGGTCTATAGACAAGAAGTTGGTTCCCACACCACCTTTCACCTGAGAACAAAGCCCAGCGTTCCATCATCTGCAACTCTTTGTTAAGCCGACAGGAAGAGGATCCATTTCTTCACCTAATTGTCACTGGATATGAAAAGCAGGTCCCTTACGTGAACAACAAACGCAAACACCAGTGGCTTTCTTCAGGTCAGACACAAGTTCCTACGCCAAAACCAAGCCTACACCCCATAAAAGTTTTGCTCTGTGTTTGATGGACTACCGCTGGCATAGCTCACTTTGAGCTCTTGGTACCGGTACAGACCGTAACGGCTGACAACTGGACCGTTTGAAGCAAGCTCTTACTGTAAAACATCCAGCACTGGTCAACAGAAAAGGTGTCAACCTCCAGCACTGGTCAACAGAAAAGGTGTCATCCTCCAGCACTGGTCAACAGCAAAGGTGTCATCCTCCAGCACTGGTTTACAGAAAAGGTGTAATCCCTCCAGTACTGGTTAACAGAAAAGGTGTCATCCCTCCAGTACTGGTTAACAGAAAAGGTGTCATCCTTCAGCACTGGTCAACAGAAAAGGTGTCATCCTCCAGCACTGGTCAACGGAAAAAGTGTCATCCCTCCAGTACTGGTTAACAGAAAAGGTGTCATCCTCCAGCACTGGTCAACAGAAAAGGTGTCATCCCTCCAGTACTGGTTAACAGAAAAGGTGTCATCCTCCAGCACTGGTCAACAGAAAAGGTGTCATCCCTCCAGTACTGGTTAACAGAAAAGGTGTCATCCTCCAGCACTGGTCAACGGAAAAGGTGCCATCCTCCAGCACTGGTCAACAGAAAAGGTGTAATCCCTCCAGTACTGGTTAACAGAAAAGGTGTCATCCTCCAGCACTGGTCAACGGAAAAGGTGCCATCCTCCAGCACTGCTCAACAGAAAAGGTGTCATCCCTCCAGTACTGGTTAACAGAAAAGGTGTCATCCTCCAGCACTGGTCAACGGAAAAGGTGCCATCCTCCAGCACTGCTCAACAGAAAAGGTGTCATCCCTCCAGTACTGGTTAACAGAAAAGGTGTCATCCTCCAGCACTGCTCAACAGAAAAGGTGTCATCCCTCAAGTACTGGTTAACAGAAAAGGTGTCATCCTCCAGCACTGCTCAACAGAAAAGGTGTAATCCCTCCAGTACTGGTTAACAGAAAAGGTGTCATCCTCCATCACAGGTAAACAGAAAAGGTGTCATCCTCCAGCACTGCTCAACAGAAAAGGTGTCATCCCTCTAGTACTGGTTAACAGAAAACGTGTCATCCTCCAGCACTGGTCAACGGAAAAGGTATCATCCCTCCAGTACTGGTTAACAGAAAAGGTGTCATCCTCCAGCACTGGTCAACGGAAAAGGTGTCATCCCTCCAGTACTGGTTAACAGAAAAGGTGTCATCCTCCAGCACTGGTCAACAGAAAAGGTGGCATCATCCAGCACTGGTCAACAGAAAAGGTGTCATCCCTCCAGTACTGGTTAACAGAAAAGGTGTCATCCTCCAGCACTGGTCAACAGAAAAGGTGTCATCCCTCCAGTACTGGTTAACAGAAAAGGTGTCATCCTCCAGCACTGGTCAACAGAAAAGGTGGCATCCTCCAGCACTGGTCAACAGAAAAGGTGTCATCCCTCCAGTACTGGTTAAGAGAAAAGGTGTCATCCTCCAGCACTGGTCAACGGAAAAGGTGTCATCCCTCCAGTACTGGTTAACAGAAAAGGTGTCATCCTCCAGCACTGGTCAACAGAAAAGGTGTCATCCTCCAGCACTGGTCAACAGAAAAGGTGACATCCCTCCAGTACTGGTTAACAGAAAAGGTGTCATCCTCCAGCACTGCTCAACAGAAAAGGTGTCATCCCTCCAGTACTGGTTAACAGAAAAGGTGTCATCCTCCAGCACTGCTCAACAGAAATGGTGTCATCCCTCCAGTACTGGTTAACAGAAAAGGTGTCATCCTCCAGCACTGGTCAACAGAAAAGGTGTCATCCCTCCAGTACTGGTTAACAGAAAAGGTGCCATCCTCCAGCACTGGTCAACAGAAAAGGTGTCATCCCTCCAGTACTGGTTAACAGAAAAGGTGTCATCCTCCAGCACTGGTCAACAGAAAAGGTGTCATCCTCCAGCACTGGTCAACAGAAAAGGTGTCATCCCTCCAGCACTGGTCAACAGAAAAGGTGTCATCCCTCCAGCACTGGTTAACAGAAAAGGTGTCATCCTCCAGCACTGGTCAACAAAAAAGGTGTCATCCTCCAGCACTGGTCAACATAAAAGGTGTCATCCCTCCAGTACTGGTAAACAGAAAAGGTGTCATCCTCCAGCACTGGTCAACAGAAAAGGTGTCATCCTCCAGCACTGGTCAACAGAAAAGGTGTCATCCCTCCAGTACTGGTTAACAGAAAAGGTGTCATCCTCCAGCACTGGTCAACAGAAAAGGTGGCATTCTCCAGCACTGGTCAACAAAAAAGGTGTCATCCTCCAGCACTGGTCAACAGAAAAGGTGTCATCCCTCAAGTACTGGTTAACAGAAAAGGTGTCATCCTCCAGCACTGCTCAACAGAAAAGGTGTAATCCCTCCAGTACTGGTTAACAGAAAAGGTGTCATCCTCCATCACAGGTAAACAGAAAAGGTGTCATCCTCCAGCACTGCTCAACAGAAAAGGTGTCATCCCTCTAGTACTGGTTAACAGAAAAGGTGTCATCCTCCAGCACTGGTCAACGGAAAAGGTATCATCCCTCCAGTACTGGTTAACAGAAAAGGTGTCATCCTCCAGCACTGGTCAACGGAAAAGGTGTCATCCCTCCAGTACTGGTTAACAGAAAAGGTGTCATCCTCCAGCACTGGTCAACAGAAAAGGTGGCATCATCCAGCACTGGTCAACAGAAAAGGTGTCACCCCTCCAGTACTGGTTAACAGAAAAGGTGTCATCCTCCAGCACTGGTTAAAAGAAAAGGTGTCATCCTCCAGCACTGGTCAACAGAAAAGGTGGCATCCTCCAGCACTGGTCAACAGAAAAGGTGTCATCCCTCCAGTACTGGTTAACAGAAAAGGGTTCATCCTCCAGCACTGGTCAACGGAAAAGGTGTCATCCCTCCAGTACTGGTTAACAGAAAAGGTGTCATCCTCCAGCACTGGTCAACAGAAAAGGTGGCATCCTCCAGCACTGGTCAACAGAAAAGGTGACATCCCTCCAGTACTGGTTAACAGAAAAGGTGTCATCCTCCAGCACTGCTCAACAGAAAAGGTGTCATCCCTCCAGTACTGGTTAACAGAAAAGGTGTCATCCTCCAGCACTGCTCAACAGAAATGGTGTCATCCCTCCAGTACTGGTTAACAGAAAAGGTGTCATCCTCCAGCACTGGTCAACAGAAAAGGTGTCATCCCTCCAGTACTGGTTAACAGAAAAGGTGTCATCCTCCAGCACTGCTCAACAGAAAATGTGTCATCCCTCCAGTACTGGTTAACAGAAAAGGTGTCATCCTCCAGCACTGGTCAACAGAAAAGGTGTCATCCTCCAGCACTGGTCAACAGAAAAGGTGTCATCCTCCAGCACTGGTCAACAGAAAAGGTGTCATCCCTCCAGTACTGGTTAACAGAAAAGGTGTCATCCTCCAGCACTGGTCAACAAAAAAGGTGTCATCCTCCAGCACTGGTCAACATAAAAGGTGTCATCCCTCCAGTACTGGTAAACAGAAAAGGTGTCATCCTCCAGCACTGGTCAACAGAAAAGGTGTCATCCTCCAGCACTGGTCAACAGAAAAGGTGTCATCCCTCCAGTACTGGTTAACAGAAAAGGTGTCATCCTCCAGCACTGGTCAACAGAAAAGGTGGCATTCTCCAGCACTGGTCAACAAAAAAGGTGTTATCCTCCAGCACTGGTCAACAGAAAAGGTGTCATCCCTCCAGCACTGGTCAACAGAAAAGGTGGCATTCTCCAGCACTGGTCAACAAAAAAGGTGTTATCCTCCAGCACTGGTCAACAGAAAAGGTGTCATCACTCCAGTACTGGTAAACAGAAAAGGTGTCATCCTCCAGCACTGGTCAACAGAAAAGGTGTCATCCTCCAGCACTGGTCAACAGAAAAGGTGTCATCCTCCAGCACTGGTCAACAGAAAAGGTGTCATCCTCCAGCACTGGTCAACAGAAAAGGTGTTATCCTCCAGCACTGGTCAACAGAAAAGGTGTCATCCCTCCAGCACTGGTCAACAGAAAAGGTGGCATTCTCCAGCACTGGTCAACAAAAAAGGTGTTATCCTCCAGCACTGGTCAACAGAAAAGGTGTCATCACTCCAGTACTGGTAAACAGAAAAGGTGTCATCCTCCAGCACTGGTCAACAGAAAAGGTGTCATCCTCCAGCACTGGTCAACAGAAAAGGTTTCATCCTCCAGCACTGGTCAACAGAAAAGGTGTCATCCTCCAGCACTGGTCAACAGAAAAGGTGTCATCCTCCAGTACTGGTTAACAGAAATGGTGTCATCCTGCAGCACTGCTCAACAGAAAAGGTGTCATCCCTCAAGTACTGGTTAACAGAAAAGGTGTCATCCTCCAGCACTGCTCAACAGAAAAGGTGTAATCCCTCCAGTACTGGTTAACAGAAAAGGTGTCATCCTCCATCACAGGTAAACAGAAAAGGTGTCATCCTCCAGCACTGCTCAACAGAAAAGGTGTCATCCCTCTAGTACTGGTTAACAGAAAAGGTGTCATCCTCCAGCACTGGTCAACGGAAAAGGTATCATCCCTCCAGTACTGGTTAACAGAAAAGGTGTCCATCCTCCAGCACTGGTCAACGGAAAAGGTGTCATCCCTCCAGTACTGGTTAACAGAAAAGGTGTCATCCTCCAGCACTGGTCAACAGAAAAGGTGGCATCATCCAGCACTGGTCAACAGAAAAGGTGTCATCCCTCCAGTACTGGTTAACAGAAAAGGTGTCATCCTCCAGCACTGGTCAACAGAAAAGGTGTCATCCCTCCAGTACTGGTTAACAGAAAAGGTGTCATCCTCCAGCACTGGTCAACAAAAAAGGTGTCATCCTCCAGCACTGGTCAACATAAAAGGTGTCATCCCTCCAGTACTGGTAAACAGAAAAGGTGTCATCCTCCAGCACTGGTCAACAGAAAAGGTGTCATTCTCCAGCACTGGTCAACAGAAAAGGTGTCATCCCTCCAGTACTGGTTAACAGAAAAGGTGTCATCCTCCAGCACTGGTCAACAGAAAAGGTGGCATTCTCCAGCACTGGTCAACAAAAAAGGTGTTATCCTCCAGCACTGGTCAACAGAAAAGGTGTCATCCCTCCAGTACTGGTAAACAGAAAAGGTGTCATCCTCCAGCACTGGTCAACAGAAAAGGTGTCATCCTCCAGCACTGGTCAACAGAAAAGGTGTCATCCTCCAGCACTGGTCAACAGAAAAGGTGTCATCCTCCAGCACTGGTCAACAGAAAAGGTGTCATCCTCCAGCACTGGTCAACAGAAAAGGTGTCATCCTCCAGCACTGGTCAACAGAAAAGGTGTCATCCTCCAGCACGGAGAGACGGACCCAGCAGACGATCAGAGATTCTGGCTGAGACATTCTGCCCCATCCCCTTATTCCCCTGACATCGCACCATCTGATTATCATTTGTTCAGATCTCTGTAGCACTTTCTTAATGGGAAAAGATTTCACAATATTGATGATGTCAAAACGGGCTATCGGATTTCTTTGCATCACAGCCAACGGATTTTTTAAAAAGACGGCCCTGAAAGTTTGGTTTCACGATGGGCAAATGTGATCGATAATGATGGCGATTATATAACTGATTAAGAAATTAATTTCTTCTGTTACAAACAGTGTTTCTCTTCTTTTCCAAAAACGACATTACTTTCCGGTCCTTCCAATAGAATTCCTAGAAAATTTTACTTGACTGTAATTACCACAAAACGGAAGCGATACTGCCTACTCACGAGGGCGCTAGGACTACCTCTTCCGTTACACGGGTGAAGGAGCACAGAAAGCCATTGTTTCCTCATTAGGTTCTTTTAATGGCACGCACTCGTAATTCCAAAAGGCTTCATTCTTGACACAGCGTAAGGAAGACGTCAAAATAACTTCTTGAACAGAAATTAAAGTCTGCGAGTAGTGCCTTTCTTTCAGAGAGCTGGTACATGTAAAGACAATTTCAATGCATTTGCGAGACCAGGAGTTCCTGGGCATTAAAGGAATTCTTTCAATCTTAGGGCTGCGCAAGAGGCATTCGGCACAGACCGCAATTAACCAAGGTTTCCGCATCGCTGATTTTTAGTTCCCTGCAGTTTAATATCAGAGCTCCAATAAAGGAAGGGCGTATTCTTCTGATTCATGTTGTTTAACAAGCGATATTTGGGTAAAAGCGCTACGCTTTTAATCAAGTGAGCAAGCGAGGAAATAATTTATTTCTTTTATGTTCTCCGTCTTTTGAGCTGAAACAATCTACTTCTTCTTGCATTATATTTAAAATGAAAAGTTCGTCATCAGAATCTATTGATTGCGCCAGTTTCTTCGTGTCGCACGCGTTTTTAAATATCTAGATAATTTTTAACGGATCCGGACATAATCCCGACTAGCCAAAATCCCGACAAACCAAATTCCAAATTCCAGTATTTCTTATTATAATAAATCAAATAATTGATCAAATATTATTATAAAAATATTGTTTAAATAATGCTATAAGCTAAAACTAAAATGTCACGTCAAACAGAATTTGGAAGATTTTAATATTTCTAATTATAATAAATAATTGATCAAATATTATTATATAAATACTGTTCAGATAATGCTATTAGCTAAAAAATAAACAATGCTATTAGCTAAAAAAAAATATCACGTCAAAAATAATTTGAAAGATTTCGGTATTTCTTATTATAATAAATAAAATAATTTATCAAATATTATTATATAAATATTGTTCAAATAATGCTATTAGCTAAAAATAAAGTATCACGTCAAAAAGAATTTCAAAGATTATTTGGGATTCCAAATGTAAGGTTATATTAAGGCATGAGCTCATCTGGTGTTTCACTTTCGGGATTTTGGCTTGTCGGGATAGTATCTGTCGGGATTCTGACCCAGATACAATCTTTAACACGACTGACTTCAGTTCGTCAACACAAAAAGCTGTTCTGAGGTTAGAACGAAACCTTTGCGCTTTATTTCGAGCTGACAAACGTAGTTGTAAAAGAAAAGTGATCCTAAAATAAGCATACAAGGAGATCAAAGTACAAACAAGTATAAAATTATTAACTGAATCCATTGTGAACATCAGACGACTTACAGTAGTAAAATGCCAGGCGTGAAAATTCTAAAATATTTGAGCTATTTCGTGAATGCTTTGAATAGCAGAAGGATTCGAAATTAATTATTGATGTATTGCCCTTTCTTGTCATTCTTTTTAAATTATTTTCTTCAATGCATTTTAATCTACATACTCATCGTCAAAAAAAAAAAAAAGATAGTTGCACACAAAAGGAAGCAACCAACAGGAATGAAACTTGGTGGGTAGGTTTGAAGTCGTAAGACGTGCAAATCATTCAAGCATCACGCTCGGCCGCGCATGTGACACAAGCAAGGTGGGGTCGTAGAGTTGTGCTTGACCGGCTATATAAGTTCGTCTTGCCACTCTGATTCATGCTGTTGTGCTGGTTACATCATTTGCAAGTAAAGTATGCCTCGGAGAAAAGTTCGGAAGAAATTCTAGTAGATGGAGCAGTTCGAGAGGGGCCGCGTCGTCGGGCTCAGGAAAGCGGGATGGTCTTGTCGCCGTATTGCGCGCCATACCGGTCGAGCGGATATCACCGTATCACGCTGTTGGCTGCAATAGATGGAACAACGCAAGCAGTAGCGATAGAAAAGGTATGAGATACCTAGACAAGCCACGGAGGGAGAGGACCGACTGGTTTTCCGACATGCGCTGAGTGACGAAAAAGCAACGATTGCGATATTCAGCGAGCAGTGTTACCGTCCAAGAATCGTCCGATTAGTTCCAGCACCATTGGCAGACAGCTTAACAACGTAGGACTACACGCACGCAGATCGTTACGACGACTGTCCTTAACAACCGTGTCTTTTGTCTTGGAGGAGACGACGACCGAATCCGTGTGTGGAGGCACCGTGGTCTGCGCCAAGATGAACGGTTTGTTGTCTAGCATCACACGTTCAGAAGACCTGTTGTCATGGATTGGGGTGCAATTGCCTACGATGTCATATCACCTTAGGTGTTCATTACAGGCACTTTGACAGTCCAACGTTACGTTAATGAGGTCCTGCAAGCAGTGGCCCAAACTTTTCAGAACGCTCACTACGGTGCTATTTTCCAACAGGACAACGTTTGTCGCATACTGCTGCTGTCTCGAGAGCTTGCCTTAAAGACACTGACACACTGCCACGGCCAGCCACATCGCCAGGTGTATCTCCGATTGAAAATGTGTGGGATGCTCTTGAATGCGCTATCCACACTCCACCCCTACCGCTCAATCTGCAGGTACTGTGTGATAAGGTTCAAGCTGCATGGGATGGCTTACCGCAGGACACCATTAGGAACCTGCACAACTCCATGCCGAGAAGTCTGGCATGCTGCGTGAGCAAACATGGCGGCCCGACGCCATACTGAGAGGCACTACTTATAGTTGTGTAGCTTAAAAAATATTGCCCATATCAGTCACAAAATTTAATTATTTGTTGTTCCTGGTAACCTTTACTTTCCTCCCGAATGGCGTTGCAATCCGACACGTCCTTCTGGTTGCAATTTTTCTTGACGATGAGTATGTATATCTCTAATCAGTAAAAAAAGCAACCCATTATCGAAGTCATCTAAGCACTGGCTTGTGACCGTTCATCGGAGTGGTCCACAGGCTCGTGTTGTGTGTTTCTCGTTCCAGTACTGGATCCTTGTGTGTTTCTCTTCCAGTACTGGATCCTTGTGTGTTTTTCTTCCAGTACTGGATCCTTGTGTGTTTCTCTTCCAGTACTGGATCCTTGTGTGTTTCTCTTCCAGTACTGGATCTTACAACCCATTAAGTTTCTCAAGATAGTCTTTAAAGCCCCAAGCAGAAATAAAATAATAACCGGTGACAAAAATATGATGTCAGGTGATAAGATCATAATACAGTTTCTTTGAAAATTTTTTGCTGTGTGAGTGCGAAAAGTTCATGCTGTGTGAGTGCGCAAATTTCATGCTGCGTGAGTGCGTAATATATCTCACAAAGACAACAGCAAGGAAGGAGGTATGCCCTTTAGGATGCTGTTGGGAAAATTTATATTCTTGCAGGAATTCAAGTATTTCACGCTTGAATCTTTCATGGAGGTGACCTTTTTTATAGATATTAGGAGTCCATCCTAATAGGGTAATTCGAAATCTATATTCATTATATGTTGTCTGTGCTGCGGAACGTCTTGATCAGCTTCTGTTGTTTCCTTCAGATGTTTAGGACCAAGTTTAGAAGACTGTAGCGCGCCCTGTGGTAAACCAAATGTCCGCCAGAAATCCACTCAATTACGAAGGGGTAAAAAATATAATACTGCTTTCTCATTTATTGCTTACAAACCAGGCACGGTGGGAAGTTTTGCAGGGCATGGAATGCACATTAGAGGTTTCTATTCCCATCACAGTGAGTTATCCTTCATGTGCGCGATCGACTTCGTCAATGTCGCACACATGAAGGAGAAAATGGCGAATGTGGGGGATGCACGTATGAAGTAGAGAATGAGTGACTGAATTCCTTACTGTTGAGGAAGTAAGCCACATCGTAATTCATAATGTCTATATGAATATGTACAGCAACTTCTTGAAATGATATTTTTCTCAGAATGGAGTGACATTTTATATATATTTACATTATGGCATATTTACGTCACGACGAGATAGACAGGAGATAATGCAACACAGTCCACAAGAGGTCTGGCGGAGGAAGAATAAAGTCTGTTCGTTTTGACGGCAAAGAGCTGTAAATTTGGGACAGTGGAGTAATTTCCATGGAATTTTCCTATATCGCTAGGATTGGGATACTGATGTCCTGCAATCAATGGGTAAACAGGAAGCCACTTTCAGAAAAAGAAAAGGAAGCTTCAAGTATGCGAGCGACGGCGGCCACATCGGGCTGGGAGAATCTCCTCGTCTAGGATTATGGGGAGCTTCTCTGTAAGGTGGTCTTTAGAACTTCTATCCACGTCTGACTCGCTTTCTCTCTCGGGAATCTGCAGGTGGCTATCCAGTCGGCGAGTACGTGTGTGTGGAACAAAACTTTTCGTGTGCCATCTAAATACCTGCTATTTCCGGCCAGAACCTTAAAACGTTTCTGCAATCATGTCGATTAACGTTCAGAAAGAGCGGAACCCAACCTGTAAGAAGTTTTTTCTTACTTTTTACAAACCAACTGTCTGGTTAGCAGAACTGTGGGCTGAATGATTCAATTTGATATAAACGAAGAGTAGGTCTGGCTTTGTGGAACCCGCACAGGTTTTTGGGGAATGTTCTTGCCCTCATCTCTCTCAGCACAAATGGTCAACATAATATTCTTTTACCTCCGAGCTACCAATTCTTGGAGGAATATCTTCGACTCGACATGTGATTTACTCTGTTAGCCAACTGTAAGAGGTATCGAAAGGTGCTGCAGAGCTTTTGTTGTCCCGCAACGACAACAGCTAGGGTGTCTTGATTCCATCATTCATATGCACGAAATCGTCTTTCTTCCCCTGCTTTGGAATGGTCTGTACAGCAGCGACAACGTTTCACTGTGGACAGAGTAATTAGTCACTCTTTCTGTACAGCATAGCCAGTTCGTTCACTCCATTTTAATCCCTCTGACTGTTTAGCAGTGGAAACACTTCAAAAGCATGTTTTGTCGCAGCAGTGAGTCTAAATTGGACACCCTGAGAGACAGCATGACACTGCATGCAAGAAACATCAGTGCAAACCATTTGGGTACTACCTTTGAGCACACTGATCGGATGCATTTTTTGGTGAACCGAAACCGAGAGTGGCTTGAGTCTGAAACGGAGAGTACCATTGTAGTCTAAATTTATTGAGGTTTCATCAAGGCAATAAACTTTATTGATCAAACTTCTATCTGGTTCGTTTATCTTATAATTACACAGCCCTTCCTCTTCCCCACACACACATGCATACATCGATGCTGTATGTCAGCTTGTAGCGACATTATCGCCTGCTGGGGATTTTTTAGCTATTTTTTACCGCGAAGATAACTTCTGTATGTCCCAAATAGTATTCTTACAAAATTTGGTTGAAGTTAAGCCGTAAGATGTATCTGCAGGCGCTTTAGAATGGGTTTCCTTTAATTATGGTCTTTCTCCATAATTTTATACGAATGTGGAAACTAGTTCAGCTCGCAACTAGTTACCATTTGTGAGATTGTGCTTATATTAAGCATAATTATGTAACATACTTCAAGCAAGAGAACTAAGGAGAACTGAAATTTTGAAAATCGTGATTCTGTTTCTCTCCAGAAATTCGCAAGCTTTTTTGTTTTATAGGTAGTATTCTTTTCCCGATTGAATAGTATTTCGAATGGCTGCAGTAAAAATCATTTCACAGCACAATATATCGCTTCAGTGCCGGTAATTGATTGGAATGTTTCGATACCATTAACTAAATTATTGTTTTTCCATTCCTAAGTCTGAGAAAAAAATGTATTCTATAGTCGCGTAGTTTTCTCTTTGTTCTGCAGCTTTATATCCAATGTGAAAAGGTACCTGAAGACAAATTCTGTTCTTTGTTTTGTGTTACATTAATGGATCTGGGTGCTTCTTTTGTGCAATGAATGCTGGCGTGGTACTGTTTTAAGGCTGATACCAAACTGATAATACATGTAGTAATAAAAATTAAGAAATTGACGGCTTTTAGAGTTACGTTTTTTAAGTGTTTGTAAAGAGAAATTTATGCCAAAATATACAAATTGAAATCTGTCTCGCATAATTAGCAGAATGCATTTTTCGTTGCTGCCAGTATTGCACTTCTTTTACTAGTTGATTAACTAGCATCTAATTTTTTCAGAAGTTGAAGAATCAGATAAAAAAACCCACAGTAATCCTGCTAATTATGAACCACTTCCTTTCATTTCTCCGCTTCCACTAAAATGAAGGTGGAATTGTGGAATAATAGGCAACACCGTGAAGTGAAAAGTTAGACTATTTTGGTGATTTAAGTCCTTCGTTTAGAAATATGTTATAAAAAAGGGCGGTCGATAGAAACTGAGAGTATTTTTTTAGTTGGCAACAGTGCGAAGGGGCGAAACAACCACGCAGACGACTAACCGAATTAAGGAAGTACCGATGGCAACAGTTATTAGCTGTGGCAGACGATTGTGGTCTTGTCACTGTACAGTTGTTTAGCATTTCGCCATACAGTTACGGAGGTGAGTGATTCAGAATTAGGAAGAGAAATGCGTTGTGCGATAAAGTTTTGCTATCGTTTTGGTAAAAAGGCTCCAGAAACAGTTTATTTAATGAAAAAAGCTTACAAAGATGAATGTTCGGGTGAGTCGACGATTTTTAGGTGACACCATGATTTCAAGAAAGAGCGTTTGTCGGAACAACTCGCTTCTAGGCCTGATCGACATGGAAGTGTTGTTACGGAGCGTATTTTTAACACTGTTTGAGTGATCCTGAAGGAAGGTCGACGGATGAGGTGTGACGACATAGCAACGTCAACTAATATTCAAAAACGTCAGCATTATGTATTGTAAGCGGCAAATTACTGCCGCATCGTGTGTGTTCCAGATGGGTACCTCATCACCTGACGAGATATAACGAAGTGAATTTCTCCGTCATTTTTAGTCTACGCCGGGATTCGAACCCGAGGACGCTTATTCCGGAACAAGCAGCTCTACCAACTGAGCTACGCAGACATGTATTCTGATTCCTATCTGCCTTTATGTCATGTGCGTCCTGCTGGCAGGTACGTCACATCTCCCCCCCCCGAAAGAGGGCCGGGGACATGGCCCACGGATCAGCCGTGACCATGAATCGCTGCAGCAGACAACCACTGTAGAACGTGCACTTGAGAATTCCCAGTCAATCTGGTGTGTGGAATGCAACGTCACACACATTTATTTTTCGAAGCACTGGAGAAGGGATTCTCTGATTTTTCCTATCTCGCGGTGTGGAAAGAACATCACACCATTGCGAGATTTTGAACGGTCGGGTCATCCGGGTAGTTCGGGCGCCATTATAACGAATTAAATTTCTCCGTCATTTTTGGTCTACGCCGGGATTCGAACCCGAGTACGCTTATTCCGGAACAAGCAGCTCTACCAACTGAGCTACGCAGACGTTTTATTCTGATTCCTATCTGCCTTTATGTCATGTGCGTCCTGCTGGCAGGTACGTCACAGAGAGAACAATTGTTAGCTAGAGTTCAGGCGTGTCACGAGTGGAAACAAATGATTGAAAAGGATCCAAACTTTCTAAACACAGTAATAACTGCCGATGAAACATGGGTCAAATTGTTTCGACCCCCTTACGAATCTCGCAACGAGTGTCTGGAAACACACAGGCTTGCCTCCTCTGAAAAAATTCCGCCAAACCAAATCAGCTGGGAAGGAAATGATGATAATTTCTTTTGATCATAAAAGTGTACTGTAACAGCATGCCGTTCCTCGACAAATTACTGTCAATGCTGAGTATTACATTTCAGTCTTGAAGCATCTGCGACGAAAAATATCGATGAAGCGACCGGAACTGGTGGGCAAGTGGACCCTACACCATGATAACACCCGCCTACGTGTGGCTGTTTGCGTTCAACAGTTTCTTAGAAATCCAGTATTGAAATCATGCTACAGCCTGCCTACAGTTCTGACCTCTCCCATTGCGGTTTCTGGCTGTTTCCAACAATGAAGGAGAAGTTCCGTGACGGAACACTCAACACAGATGGTAACGTTATTCAAGCTGTACAGGACTCGCTGAAGCATCTTCCACAAAATGTCTTCGCCACATGCTTTGAAAAACAGACTGAACAATGGGAACGTTGCATATCATCCAAGGGAAGATACTTTGAGAAAGAATAAGATATACACTGCTGGCCACTCAAAATGCAACACCAAGAAGAACACGAGATTGCAAAGCCAGATTTACTGGACACATAACAACAGATACAAAGATGAAACGATTGAGCTTACAGGCCCGTGCGACTTGCGGAACACACAGGCATCAATAGTTCGTGTGGCCCCCATGGCTGGCAATAACGGCAGCTACACGCTGCGGCACCGAATGAAAGAGGCTGGCTGCTTCCACACGTTCCCACAGTTCATCAGGCGTAGCCGCGGGTGGTATTTGCTGAGCTACTCGGTTGCCGATCAGGACCAGACGTGTTCGATGGGCGACATATCGGGTCAACAGGCGGCAGTGACACCTGCTGGGCCGTGAAGAATTGCTGCACGATGCGTGCCGCTTGCGGGCGCGCATTGTGCTGTTGAAACGTGGCCGCTGGCAGGTCCTGCAGGTAAGGGAGGAATACAGGCTCCAAAACGTAGGAGATGTAGCGGTGGCTGTTGAGTGTACCGGCGATGCGTACCAGAGGAGCGCGGGTGTCATATCCAGTTGCGCCCCAAACCATAACGCCAGGCAACGTACCGGTATAGCGATGCATAATGCAGGCGTCATACAGTCTCTCGCTGCGGTGCCACCACACATGGATCCGACCGTCGTGGTGCTGCAGCCAGAAGCGGGATTCGTCGGAGAAGACAATGTCGTGCCATTCCGTAGCCCAGGTGTGGCGTTCAACGGCCCACTGGCGCCGCACTCGCCGGTGGTGTAACGTCAATGGTGATCGGAGCAATGGGTGCCATGTGATAAGTCCCCTCTCCAGCAGACGACGTCGAACGGTACATGCTGACACAGGTTGTTGCGCAACACACCCTATTTCCCGCGCTGATGTTCGTGATGTGGCGGTGCAAGCCGTCAATGTTCGCCGCACGGCATGCCGGTCCTCTCGTTCGGTGGTGATTGCCGCGGCTGCGGCAATCGCTCACGTCGGTCCGTCCGTCCCACCTGGACCCACCGATACCATACTCGCCTCACTGTGGCTGGATGTCGTCCCACACGGGGGCGCCGAGGTCTCGGTACGATAAACCGCTGTCGCGATAAGCAACTATTCGTCCTCTGTCGGGCTACGAAACGTGCTGGAATGACTGTCGTATTCTGCGACGAGGCATCAGGAAGCTTCCCACGCACAGGCCCGGCAGTACAACACACTTATAGCATTAACACCCCGCCTTCTGTGCACCCTTCTTATAGTGCTTCTTGGTGGCGTGCTGGGCGCACGTGATTTGCATATGCCCTGCAATTCTAATCTTTTGCATGTCCTCTTGCGGGAGACGCATGCTGCGAATTTCAGGCCAATCGGATGCCTCCTTCTTGGTGTTGCATTTTGGGTGGCCAGCAGTGTATATTGGTGTACCTACACTTCTTCCTTTTATGTGATTTTTCTCCCAGTTTTTGTGGAACTGCCTCTGTACTTCAACGTCAATTTGGAAGAAATATCTGAAATTTAAAAAAAATGAAATGATTTCTTTACCGAAACGTAATCGTTTTGAAGGCATTTGTTGAATAATGGTCACGTACACGTAACTCTTTATCAAGCTGGACCAAACCGTGTCAAAAATTTTCTGCACTTCCTAAACAGGAATGTTCTCATAGCGGTTGGGTTTCCTTAAAGCTATAGACAAGTATTCTTTTGTCTTTTGTATCTCAGGAGTACCGACCTAAGACATGATGGGAAAGAGTCTGTATCCCTGACACGAGCATCATGCCGCTGGGTAAAAATAAGTTAGCCAAGTCCTTTTCCTTCCTTTCGCAGGTTCGTATCATTGTTATAGTCCTTTTGTCAGGTGATCAGTCAGAAAGAACTAGTTTCAGTGGTCCCTCTAAAGGACAACTTTGAATAACAAAGCTAAGGAAGGAAGCAACGTTTTCTGATGCGTAAGTGTTCACATGTTCAAGTCGTGTTTGACCCACTTCTTAGATAGCATATATATATATTCATTTAAGCTCATTTGAGACCATTTTCCTAACCCCGAGTTAATTCGTTCCAGTGCATTAAAGGTTCGTGGGCGTATGAAAGTGGTATCGACATTTCAATAAAGCATATCAGGACACTTAAATGAAAGAAAATGTATTTTTGCAAGATGATCAAGTTCAGGACTACTGAAGCACAAATCGAGACTTCTGCTTTTAATACTACTCACATAAAATTGTGCAATATATGATCTATGCAGCAACATAGGAAAGTGAGCTGTCATATTTTATAATGTTCTCCTAAAATACAGCAAACACGTGACTGCTAGGTGAAGTTGATTCATCAGGGCTAAACTTGTTAGTCATCCACCAAAAGTTGCGCATAAAAGAGAGAGGCTGGCGTTTTTAAAAAAGAATCATTTGAATATTTATGACCTTTATATTTACGCCAAAGTTCATTACGTCAATTATTCCCCTTAACTCTATTAAAAGTTTACCGATGGCTTCTCCAAGTAGAAATATGTTATGGCTGCTGTTAATGGTACCAGAACACGCGCCACTCCCTTTCTTAAGCTTTAGGTTGTGTTTATCACAAAACAAAACAAAAAATATTAATTTAATTAATGAAACGGTTCAGAGCTCTAAAACATCCATTATCGTGATTCACTCCTCCCTCTCCCCCCTTCAAAATAATAGGAAAAAAGTTTACGGATGGAAAATATCTCTTATGATTACGCAGAATCGATTACAACACGCTCTCCGACTTCTCCCTTAATCATTATAACCAACTTGGTAAACAGTTTGACTATACGTAAGGGTAAGGAGCTGTTATCTTCAATTTAACAATACCCAGTGACAAGTGAATGGGAAGGCACATCAATAAATTGCTTCGGCGGCTGTTGTCTATACAACAACTTCTTGAAATGATGTTTGTCACCAATGGAGCGAACTTTTATTACTGTCTATCAGAAGTGTGAATGCGTGTGTACCTATTTCCCGAAATTTTGTCAAATGAGTAAGCGTCGGCGATATGTTCTTCCTTCATGTAGTTTTGCTGTTAACTACGTCAAATGCCACACATGCATGTCCGCTAGCAGTGTTTTTGATCGATTCGATACTATAGTACTTTACCGTTTGCTGTCAGTAGCTTTGTTGATTAAAGTGATACTTAAAAGCTGACTGCAATGCTTACAAGGGAAGCCTTTCAACTGTTACACTCCAAAACTGAATAAACGTGTCCAGGAGATAGTACTAAAGGCAAAATCCAATGAGTGTATTTCCGTTGTGGCCCAAATGAACTGACAAAGGTAAACGAGTGGTCTGAAAATAGCTTTAGAGCACAAGTGGGAAAAAATTATCTAAGATGTGCTGTGGTGCGTGATATGTAACCCCAAGTATCAGCTATGTCATGTCATACAAAAAGCATCAAAAGCATTAATTACAGGTGCAAATGAACATTTGTTGCATTGAACATATGACCGAAGCAAAGTAATTTGATACAATGAGAACAACGCAAGATCCCAAAGGTATCACAGTACTGAAAATTGTCATTGGTATTTGAAAACTAAATACGTTGGACATTATCAAAAGAAGCGTCATCACTTTCTCAGTATAAAATTTTTATCCACGGATATAACAACATGTTGTTGAATTTTTCTTACTGCCATTGATTGTTTATTGATACGTTCAATGATTTTCTCCACTTGGGTCCTTTTTCAGACCACTCGTTCACCTTTGTCAGTTCATTTGGGCCAGAACGGAAATACACCCATTGGTTTTTGCCCATAGTACTACCTCCTGGCCACGTCCCTTCAATTTTGGAGAGTGACAGTTGAAAGGCTTCCCTTGTCAGGTAAAACACTCGTTCACCTTTGTCAGTTCATTTGAGCCAGAACTAAAATACAACCATTGGTTTCTACCCTTAGTACTATCTCCTGGCCACGTTTCTTTAATTTTGGAGAGTGACAGTTAAAAGGCTTCCCTTGTCAGTTAAAACACTCTTTAACTTTTGTCAGTTCATTTGGGCCAGAACAGAAATACACCCATTGGTTTTTGCCCTTAGTACTATCTCCTGGCCACGTTTCTTTGATTTTGGAGAGTGACAGTTGAAAGGCTTTCCTTCTTAGCTCTTTCTGTCGTCGTCATGTTTTCCGATATTAATCAGTAACGGGGAATGGCTCATTTGGGTCGTTATACGTTTTTCTTCTTCGTAATGAGTCTAGTTCCCTTATACACTCAGTGGACAAACATTTGAGATACCTACCCAATAACAAGTTGGTCCTTCTAAAGCGCAAATAAACAGCAGATAGACGGGCCACAGTGCAACAAATCACTCGGAAAATTTACCGCTGGTGCACATAAACGTGTAAGCAACCTCACCATCCAGAACCATCTCTTAACTATGAAGTACACAAGCCATTGTCCCTCGAGGGTACCGCTGCTGACCGCACATCACAGGGTGCAAAGATTAGCATGGACGCGGGAACATCGCCACTGGGCCTTATACATGTGGGAAAATGTTGCCTGGACTGATGAGTCGAGATTCACGTTGGTACATGCGTATGGCGGGATACGAGTACGGCGCAAACCACGTGAAGCGATGGATCCTTCTTGCCAGCAGGGTACTCTTCAAGATGGTGGGGGTGGCATTCTCGTCTGGGGACTGTTTACGTGAACTGAAATGGGACCCCTGGTACGTGTGATATCGTCACTCACAGATCAGCGTTACCGGGATATCCTGGACGACCATTTGCTCCCGTTTGTGCGTCTTCAACATCCCACTGGGGACCTCATCCTGCAACAAGACAATGCACCGTGCTATCGCTCCCGAACTGTACCCGACTGGTTGATGAACATTCCCCCGACGTGACCTCGCTTCCTTGGCCAGCTACGTCACCTGACCTTAATCCCATCGAGCACATCTGGGATACCATCGAGAGAGATGTTCGAGGCTCTTACACCCTTCCATCAAATCTTCGTGAACTGTGGGAGCTTGTTCAGGGGTCGTGGATCCGTATGGCTTCCCAACTCTTCCGGTGTCTTGTTGAGTCGATGTCCAGACAAATCGCCGCTGTCATCATGGCAAAGAAGGGTGCTACACGTTACTAGACAGGTATCTCTAATTCAATTGCTCTTCAGTGTATTTAGTAATATTTGAAAGGTAAAACGATAAGGAGTATGAAGTAAAAATAATCTTCTGTAAGCCGTGTACTTGATGCATCTGCAGTGTGTGTGTGTGTGTGGTGCGCCAAGAGCGCTGTAAATTTATATTTTTAGAATCTCAGATGACAGCCGAATTACATGAATGTGTATGTAGAATGTTGCAGTTTTAGATATATGTAACCCAAATATTTTTCAGTGTTAACGAAATGCTGCAATATAAAATGAATGAATTTCCCTTCCAGCCCGTTAGGAATGTTTTCTTTTGCTGCACATCAAAGCTATATTCTACTTAAATGAAATAAGAAGGTAATATAAGGTTAATAATTAGCTCAGGTGACGCCCAGTAAAACCTGGTAAAGTGTGCTATATCACCAGTGCTTTGTGGACTGCAAGTGTGGTTTCAAGTAAAATCAGCTTAAATAATCAGTGTTCAGCCTTCGTCCAAGCCGATGTCATTTATTATCTACAAAATACTTGACTGTTATACGTCTTCTCATGCTTTATCCTGAAGAAAAATTAAAACGTATTGCTTGCTATTTGAAAGCACCGTACAGGCCAAACCTCACTTCATGCAACGGCAAACTGGTTCCCATTAATAAAATTCATGTAACAGCTCCTCGCTGGTAGTTGTCGTCTTCAACGAAACAATTGAAGTTATACCTTCAAAATATATTCTACTACAGTTTCATGACATTCATTTCACATTTTTTTATTGGAGGTTTAATGACCACCGTTAACAACTCCATGGGCTATAAGCAGTCACCCGTCCCTAATTTAGGGTCACTGGTTCCAGGAAAGGGAGAGAGCCAGTGCCGTAAGACAAACACAACATCCATACTTCACCGGGATTCGAACCCAGACCCCTTTCGGACGAACGATCAGAAGCCATCGCTTAGACCACTGCGCCACCGGGACGGCACATTTCACATTTGCCACACTATACAAGATGCCTGTTGTACTGGCTTCCATGATAAGTTTTTAGTAAACTTCGTACACCAGTAAAATAGCTAGTGCAAAACTCATTTTGAAGTACCACTTTTAAGAAGGACAGTAAAATGGCAAGCTTCTTAGACTGAGGAAGATAATATATGTCGCTTTAATTACCTTTTTCAAAATCAAAATATTCTACACGTGCATTTTTATGCGCCAAGAACTATCTCCATATGCGAAATAAAATTACAGCCAAGATATTTACGTACAGTTGCATACAGCGGCCTTCACTTGAGTGCTGAAGTTCCATGCATTTAATGAGATCCCATCTGAGTACCATACTTCATTTTGTGATTTCCTCTCAATATGGCAAATATCCTTACACCACTTCAAAAACAATCACTGACACGCTATGACGTAACACTTGCACTTCTTCCAGCTGCACCATATTCGAAAGAAGGCACTCGAAAGTTTCCTTCTCGAGTGGTGGTAACGTGGGCTTTGAGTGAGCAGAGGCCTCAAGCAGAGTTAGGAGGAAGTCAGTTAGTAACGGCATCTCCGTAACTCTGGAAATTTATAATTAACTTCTAATTAACTCTTAGGCTAAATGAAGCCTGTAAACGTTATGCTCATCGGTTTTTGAAGGTAAATTTAACGAAATGTCTCGCAATATAACAAAGTTCTGTTCCTTACATAATTTTATAGCGCATGTTAGTGCTAGAAACGTTTCTAAAATAAAACTTTTCCTTAATGCTTCTTTAGAATTTGCCACAGATTATGCGTGCGAGAAAGCAATAGCACCGTTGCTCTATTTATCGATATAAACTTTAATTTTTCTTACATCAAGCAACAAATTGAAAACTAATGTACTTTTGTCGTGCATATATACGTACATTAAATTAGGAAACTATGGTGACCAGAAGCAATTACAAAAGAATTTTCATTTTTGTTCGTTCGAATTTATTCGTTACCTAATGTAATGTATGAATTATCAGAAAGATGAAAGCCGTGTATTTTTGAATAGTTTTTATTATTAAATGAATAAAATCACTTTATTAAAGAACTAGTAAAATATTTGTTTCATGACAGTTTTATTTCTGCAAAGCTGAGGAGGTGGCGCACTGGTCTAAGCGATGGTCTCTGATCATTCCTCCGAAAGGGGTCCGAGTTGGAATCCCGGTGAGGCATGGATGTTGAGTTTGTCCAACGGCAGTGGCTCTCTCCCTTCCTTTGAACCAGTTACACTAAATTAGGGACGGGCAACTGCTTATAGCCCATTGAGTTGCTCGCGGTGGCCGTTAAATCTCCAATTAAAAAGCAAAAAAAGCTGAGGAACCTTTCAGGCCTTGCCAACCACGGTGAAATAATCCATATGTAAATTTTGCAATAGTTTGTTTGACCTTTCCGGAAATAACTATCCTAAGTGTCAGCCACTGGCATTTATAGAAATATTCATATGAAGACCGCTGTTGCTTTGACAACGTCGTTCAGTGACTTTATATACACTGGTTAAATGGAAGTCTCAGCGCCGACAAGGAGTTAACTAATGGTCAGGAAAATCACAAGATCCCCAAAAGCATTCAACGAAATACTTAGAATACACTATACATGTGAACGGATCCACCTCAAGCATTTATGCAAACCCGTAGACGACAAGGCATACTGTGGAGTCAATGATATCCCCCATGGTTCACTGAGGTATGGGATTTCAAGCAGCAACGCATTGGACCAAATATCTGTTGAAGGTCCCCTGCTACATGGACCGGATAAGGTGACTCGCCGTAAAGTCAAACGCGTGCTCGATGGGCAACAATCCCGATTGCTTTAGTGGTAATGGCGCAGTGTCCACGCCTTGGCTATATTTCCCCTTGTAATTAGAGAAGTTGGATCTTTCTCGGAATGGATAAGCTGGTACCTCGTTCGCGGAATGGATAAGTTAACAAATTGTTTACGGAATGGATAAGCTAATAAATTGTCCTTGGAATGGATAAGCTGATAGATCGTTTTCTAAATGAATAAGCTAATAGATCGTTTGGAGAATGGATAAGCTGACAGATCGTTCTCGGAATAGATAAGCTGATAGATCGTTCTCGGAATGGATAAGCTGATAGATCGTACTCGGAATGGATAAGCTAATGGATCGTTCTCGGAATGGATAAACTGATAGATCGTTCTCGGAATGTATAAGCTAATAATAGATGGTTTGGAGAACAGATAAGCTGACAGATCTTTCTCGGAATGGAAAACTAACAGATCTTTCTCGGAATGGAAAACTGACAGATCGTTCTCGGAATGGATAAGCTAATAGATCGTTTGGAGAATGGATAAGCTGACAAGTCTTTCTCGGAAAGGAAAACTGGCAGATCGTTCTCGGAGTGGATAAGCTGATAGATCATTTGGGGAATAGATAAGCTGACAGATCTTTCTCCGAATGGAAAACTGACAGATCTTTCACGGAATGGAAAACTGACAGATCGTTCTCCGAATGGATAAGTTGATAGATCGTCCTTGGAATGGCGGAAAGAGGCGGTCGTAAAGAGGGTTTCTTACGACGATATGGCCGTAGTATCTCACTGTCTCTGTGACAGTAATATGGACAAGAAATATCCTGCCGCCGTATGATTCCCTACACATTAATATACCAAATCGGGGAGTTGTATAGCGCCTACTTGGAACTACTCCGCATGTTGTTGATAAAAATGGCGCAACATAGATGTGCGGCCATGTGGCACACTGACACTGAGCCTTAACCTATTCCTGAATAGTAATAGCCTTCGCCTTTTCATAGTGTCGTCTTTCTCAACATCATTACCGCCGACTGACCTTGTGGTGGTGCAGTAACAGAAGGTTCCGGGAAAATGTTCTCGCCCGTTCCCCGTGCGTCATCAAAATATAGCAGTTTTAATTAGACAAACACCTTTGTACGTATAGCAGCTTGCAGGCCATTTCGAAGCACGGTAGCCATAGTGAATTACATTATTCGACATCTCTTCCCGCACAATCATTATCGCTCCATTCGGGGCTCTGTAAAATGACACTCAACTTTACTCTAAATTCCCATTCATCGAACCCATTTAGAAATTGCTCGTAAATTTAGACCCAGCTCTGAATCTCTTTTGTTTAGTTTCAGACATTTGGACATAGGTGCGCTGTTGCCTTTAAACCGTACAGGTCGACCTTAATATGATGCAAGCACATACGTGCGCCGACTTTAAACCCTCCACAACCTACGTCCACCTGGCCTCTGTTTCCGAGACTCAACATTTGGGTACTTCCCTGTGAAATACGCAAATGCCTCTCGCCTCTGACTTGAATTCTCTGTTTTCGTCCTGAAGCCAACCAAAACATATTTCGGACTCTGAATTAAGAATCCGGACAGAATTCAAGTCCGAGGCAGAAGTGTAAGAAAAACAACGGAACTGCAGCAAATATTTGGTGAATTTTAGATATGCCTCAAAGGAATCCGGGTTTCAGGAGTGAGCAAAAGAGGAAGGTGGGATAGATATGACATAAGTTTCGATTAACAAATCAAATTTTAAAAGTAGTTTTTATATGATCTATAGAAGGGTGCGCTAACGAATTTGTGAAGAAACGCTAATAACGCTTCTTCTCAGCCAAAAAAAAAATAAGGAAATTGCGAAATTTGTTTATTATACTGAAGTGATATTAAGTTTAGTATAATAAACAAATTTCATGTATAATAAACAAATTTCATGTATAATAAACAAATTTATAGTTCAGTTTAATAAAAAAAATTAATAACAGTTCAGTATGATAAACAATTTATATATTTAATTTATAAGTTCAGCATAATATTAAACAAATTCATTTACTGTGAAATTGGTTTATTATACTGAACTTTTGAATAAGGAAACTGCGCATTTTGTTTATTATACTGAACTTTTGAATAAGGAAAGTGCGTATTTTGTTTATTATACTGAACTTATGTCCTCAATTTGTTTGGGTGAAAAAATGGGGACATAAGTTCAGTATAATAAACACAATGCGCAGTTTCCTTATTCAAAAGTTCAGTATAATAAACACAATGCGCAGTTTCCTTATTCAAAAGTTCAGCATAATAAACACAATGCGCAGTTTCCTTATTCAGAACAGCGCAATGAATATCTTTCCCTATTTGCTTGAGAAAGCCCCAATCTCTCACCAGATTGCAATTCTCTGCTTCCGTGCTGAAGTCAATAAAGATACATGCCTTCGGCTATAGGGGGACATTTCGATCACGAACCAGAGTCGCTCTTTACACCTCTCCTATATTGCTTAGTGGTAAAATGGAAGAATAGTGCTACATGAAGAAGAAGCCCGGAATCTCATGCGACACAGTCACGTTGTTCAGGTATGCACACTACATGTACCCGATTCGCTTTTTCTAGGAATCACACATGCATATTATATAAAGTTTGGCCAATTATATCTCTGTTGTTTTATGCTTTTAGCTAAGAAAACCTTTCACTTCTATAATCTACTCATTGTCCTCTATTATTATGCGATAATAATCAAAGTTCGTGATGTTTTCTTGTAACTAGCCCATATCCTCATGTGACTTGCATGAGGAAAACACATAACATTCTCGGTTTTGCGATTTCCCTTTTGAAAAATAATCCAAATAGCACTTTCTAGGTGTGGCATGCAGTCAAAGGGATTTTCCGTAACATTTGTCTTTAATGTTCTTCACTCTCAACTGTCAATAGCAAATTCATCTTCTCTTAGGTGCGGATACAATCATTTATGAGCATCTTTGGTGATTACAATGGAAATCTGCTTCCACAATGTAGTCAATTGGAAAGGAAAACATCTCGCTAAAATTACGAGTGAAGATTTCCAACTCTACAGCTATAGCACATGTAAAACATGCATCATTTCGCCTCCAGCACGGCGAGAGAATAGTCAGTGGCGTGGATCTCTAAGATCCAAGGTCAAGCCTTCTTCGAGTCTGCTAGGAAGCGTGTGTGGTATGTTCTTTTTACGGCTCTCGATATGTCCCTAGCGTGATCCAGTGACCCTAAATTATAGATGGACGACTGCTTCTGACTTTAGACGATTACAGTAGTCGTTAAACTTGAGTAAAGAAACGAAAAAACATGTGTCATATTACCTTTCTTCTGTAGCATTCGGTCTTGATTCCCAAGCAAGAGATACACTCAGTTTCCATTATACACTGCTGGACAATTGCTAAGGACGGATCATAAACGGCTATATAGCGCATAAAAAAGTAAGTGTGGTTGGATTCCAAGTGAAATAAAATAATGTCAGGATGCCAGGACATTACAAGAAAGACAATTTATTGTGCTGTGAAATCCAGAAGACTTTGCACCGTGTTCAAAGGACAAACAGGCCATTTTGTGCAGAATACGCAAATATGAAAAAATGCAATTACCGTCCGCAGGCGTTCCGGCGTAAGATGTCAATACGGGATATGGCCACCATGGAGGGCGATGCAAGATTCTACACGTCGTGTCATGCTTTGCACAATATTATCAAGCAGCTGTTGGGGTAATTTATCCCATTCCTCTGTCAGTGCACGGATGAGGGTGTCCTTGTTTATTGGAGGGCATTGGCGACCAGCAAGACTCCTCCCCAAAGCATCCCACACATTTTCAATGGCATTCAGATCTGGAGAACGTGCTGGCCATACGAGGCGTTGCATATCCTCGCTCTCAAGACACTCCTGGACAGCGACTGTTCGATGACATGTTGCGTTGTCGTCCATGAAAATAAATCTATCACCGACAGCACTACGGAACATGCGAACATGAGGTAGCAGAACATCGTTAATGTATCGTTGGCCAGTCATAGTCCCAGTTGGAAGCACATAGAGGGACGTATGGCCATTGATCATGATGCCAGCCCATACCATGACACTACATGTCGGATATCGGTCCTTTTCCTGTATGCTTGCTGGACAATATGCAGTACCACTATCACGCCAGATCAGTTGTCGTCGACAATCAGACGATAGACTGTATCTACTCTCATCTGAGAAGAGGACAGCAGACCAGTCGTTATCAGTCCAATTGCGATGTTGATGGCACCATTGCAAACGGGCGGTACGGTGACGTCTGGACAATGGGATGCACACAACAGGACGGCGGGCGTATAGTCCTCCTTCATGCAAACGTCTGGCGACAGTTTTTCGGGAGATCCGCTTGCTAGTAGCAGCCATAAACTGATTTGCTTCCTCACTAGTTGTGCTGCGCCGGTGTCTTTTTGTTGATAGCACTATGTACCGATCTTCTGCAGGTGTCGTACTGCGAACACGACCTACCCCGGGACGTTTGCTACACTCTCCATTTGTTTGAAATGATTTCCAAAGCCTTGAAACAACACTGTGGCTGACGTCGAACTCCCTGGCAACATCTGTTATATTTCGCCCTTCTTCAATCTTGCCAATAATACGGCCACGCGTAAAATCATCTAGGTGATGTCGGGAAGACATACTGAAACTTGCAAGTTCGTCAATTGATTCTTTCCCTTTCAAATTTGCGTTTGAACAGCAACGGTCAATACGCGTCAAATCCTTTATATCTCTTATCAGCGCTATGACGTCACGAACAAGTTCGGCAATCCAAAATTTGCATACGCACAACACGTCTTACTGTATCCCGCACTTACGCTAACTTCCACATTTTCCTGCCTTCCATTTTATGGTTGCTATCGTTGCTATTGTCATCCGTCCTTAGCAATTGTCCGGCAGTGTAGATTAAGTGAAATTCAAGTAGCAGCTGCTTAGAACTCATTAATATACAAAACTAGTAGATTATGAAATATAACATTCCGGATTTTTTGAAGAATAGCTGTGAACACTTTTGATTCTGGAATACTCAATTTCGATTTTAAACGTACTTTACCAGATAAACAAAATGTATAAAACCATAAGGTCCGTTTTTTACCCTTTCCAACCGTAGGTTGAAGAAAAATATATGCTTCAGCTTTTTCCGTCCGTCCGGCACGATAACTCACGTAAAAATGGTTCGATTTCGATGAAATTTTAGTATGTGGTAGGGGACCACCAGGGGACGAACCCTATTGAAAATGGGTGAAGTGGGGTCAAAGCGAGATTTATTCAATTGACCTTATGCGTCATAAGTTGCAAAAAGATGGTTCGATTTCGATGAAATTTTAGTATGTGGTAGGGGACCACCAGGGGACGAACCCTATTGAAAATTGGTGGAGTGGGGTCAAAGATTACGCCATAAGAGCGGGATCCATTTCATTGACTTTATGCGTCATAACATGCGTAAATATCGTTCGATTTCGATGAAATTTCAGTATGTGGTAGGAAACTAGCTGGACACGAACCCTATTGAAAATTGGCAAATTGGGGTCAAAGGTCAGGCAGGGCATAAGAGAAGGATTTATTCCATTGCACTTATGCGTCATAACTTGCTTAAAAATGGTTCGATTTCGATGAAATTTTGGTATGTAGTAAGGAATCACCTGGGAAAGAAACCTATTGAAAATGGGTGGAATGGGGTCAAAGGTCAGGACATAAAAGCGGAATCCATTTCATTGACTTTATGCGTCATAACATGCGTAAATATGGTGCGATTTCAATGAAATTTTAGTATTTGGTAAGGAACCACCTGGGGACGAATCCTATTGAAAATGGGCGAAATGGGGTCAAAGGTCAGGGCATAAAGGTGGAATCCATTCCATTGCTTTTATGCGTCATAACATGCGTAAATATGGTTCGACTTCAATGAAATTTTAGTATGTTGTAGGGAACCACTGGGCACGAACCCTATTGAAAATGGGCGAAATGGGGTCAAAGGTCAGACAGGACATAAGACCGGGATTTGTTCCATTGCCCTTATGCGTCATAACTTGCGTAAAAATGGTTCGATTTCGATGAAATTTTAGTATGGGGTAGGGAGCCACTGGGGACGAACCCTATTGAAAATGGGCGAAATGAGGTCAAAGGTCAGGACACTGGAGTGGAATCCATTCCATTACCCTTGTGCATCATAACTTACCAAAAAAATGTTTCGATTGCGACAAAACGTTGTCATGTTGTTCCGGAGGTATAGTGAACCGGTTCTGTTGAATATCAACGAAATGGGGTCAAAGGTCATTGCACAAAAGCAAGATTTATTCCACAGCCATTATTCTCATAACTTGCGTGAAACTGCTTCTATTGCGACAAAACTTTAGTATGTTATTCTTGAGGTGTACTGAACCGGTTCTGTTGAATATCATCGAAATGTAGTCAAAGGTCAGGACACAGAAGCGGGATTTATTCCACAGCCATTATCCTCATAACTTGAGTAATAATTTCTGGTACGTTGGAAACCGTACCATAATCAATGCATTGCATGATTTTACTAACTTGTTTCACTTGAAGAAGAATTTATTTACATAAGTTGATACATCTATGCCAGTACTTTACATTGTACATGTAGCTTGATATGTCTTTGCCAAAAACTTTAAAATTGTACACATAACGTTTGAAAATTCTTTGACAGGAATCTTACCCCACTAAAAATAAATATAGTTTTCATAGTCCCTTCAACCGAGAACTTTAGTGTAAGGGGAGAAGGAAATCGAAGGAAAGAATTACATATTCAGGTTTTTGAAAAAATGAAAAAAAAAACAACACACACACGTATTTCGAAAGAGAATTGTATGGCGCACTTATCTGAAAGGATACGAGGGGGTGCCGGTCAAAACACCGACAGGTCGAAACACGGACAAATCAAAACACCGACAATCAAAACACCGGTAATTATAAACACTAATACAATTGTATGGCAAATAGAAAAACTTTACACCGAGCGATGGCAACATCAGAGTATGTGGGAAGGGGGATGACAGTACCCAATAGATGGATGTGCTTCCCCTTAGCGGTGAACGATGGAACTTTATTAATTTCTATTCCTACCGACGGCAACATATGAGTGGATGGGTTGGAATAGTGATGCATGAGTGTTGGATATGTCGATGCTTATGTGCTGCCCCTACCGGTGAACGATGGAACTTTATTATTTTTATTCCGAGAGATGGCAACACAGAGTGGATACACAAATGCGTTGGTGATAGAAGGGAATGACAACAGCCAAACCATGCTTATGTGCTGCCCCTAGCGGTGAACGACGGAACTTTATTAATTTTTATTTCGAGCAATGGCAACATCAAAGTGGATGGTTGCGAAAGGGAATTCATAGGTGTTGGATATGTCAATGCTTATGTGCTGCCCCTAGCGGTGAACGATGGAACTTTATTATTTTTATTCTGAGAGATGGCAACATCAGAGTGGATGCACAAATGGGTGGGTGATAGAAGGTGATGACAACAATCAAACGATGTTTATGTGCGCCCCTAGCGGTGAACGACGGAACTTTATTAATTTTCATTTCGAACGATGGCAACATCAGAGTAGATGGGTGGGAAGGGGGATGCACAGGTGTTGGATATGTGGATGCTTATGTGCTGCCCCTAGCGGTGAACGATGGCACTTTATTATTTTTATTCCGAGAGATGGCAACATCAGAGTGGATGCACAAATGGAGGGGGGCGATAGAAGATGTCAACAACCAAACCATGCTAATGTGCTCCCCCTAGCGGTAAACGACAGAACTTTATTAATTTTCATTTCGAGCGAAGGCAATATATTTTTATTTCGACCGATGGCAACATCAGAGTGGATGAGTGGGAAGGGGGTTGGATAGGTCAACTCTTATGTGCTTCCCCTAGTGGTGAACGATGGAACTTTATTATTTTTATTCTGAGAGATGGCAACATCTGAGTGTATGCACAAATCATTGGGTGAAAGAAGGCTATGATAAATGACAAACAAACGATTCTTTTGTGCTGCTCCTACCGGTAAACGAAGGAACTTCATTAATTTTTATCCAGAGCAATGGCAACATCTAAGTGAATGGGTTCCTAGGTGGATGCATAGGTGTTGAATATGTCGATGCGTATGTGCTGCCCTGCCCCTAGCGTTGGACTACGAAACTAGATAATTTTTTATTTCGAGCGATTGCAAAACATTTTTATTCCCAGCGATTGCAAAACATTTTTATTCCGATTGATGGCAACGTCTGAGTGGATGGGTGGGAAGGGAGTTGCATAGGTGCTGAATTTGTCGATGCTTATGTGCTGCCACTAGCGATGAACGACGGTACTTTATTAATATTTATTCTGAGCGATGACAACGACTGAGTGGATGGGTGGGAACGGGGATGCATAAATGTTGGATATTTCGATGCTTATGTGCTGCTCCTAGCGGTGAACGATGGAACTTTATTATTTTCATTCCGAGAGATGGCAACATCAGGGTGGGTACACAAATGGGTGGGTGATAGAAGGGATGACAACAACCGAATGATGCTTATGTTCTCCACCTAGCGGTGAACTTTGTCATTTGAGGAGACAACGTTTTCGCTGCGCTGTGCCTGTGACGTCGGATATTCTCTGTCGCCGCATCTACTGGTTCAGATACCTCTGCGTGGATTTTATTGTAGCCGTTGTTTAACGATCTTTAAAATGAAAGGATGTGCTTCTGAAATAAACAAAAATGCTGCTTCTTTTCCTACCAATTTAGCTGCTCCAACTTCACACGGTATATCTCTGGGAAACCTATCCGAACAGCACGTTTCATTGGCAGGAAATAAGGTGGCAAAAGTGAGTGATTTCACTGGTACTGTTTGGGTTCGTATTCGAAGTTGTACCATGAAAGATTAGGGACTATACCCTTCCAATTATGGTGTCCCTATGTCTTCTCAGACATTTAAAGAACTCATGACCAACTGCTATATCTACGGCGGAAGAAATAAATTCGCCGTATTCAACAAAAAGTTGCTTATGAACTGTTCCCCTTCTTTTCGAGAAATCGATTACCGTTTCCAGCAACTTCCCAATATGGTGTCCCTATGTCTTCTCAGACATTTAAAGATTTCATGGCCAACTGCTATATCTACGGCGGAAGAAATGAAGTCGCCGTATTAATCAAGAAGTTGCTTATGAACTGTTCCCCTTCTTTTCGAGAAATCGATTACCGTTTTCAGCAACTTCCCAATATGGTGTCCCTATGTCTTCTCCGACATTTAAAGAATTCATGACCAACTGCTATATCTACTACGGAAGAAATGAAATCGCCGTATTCAACAAAACGTTGCTTATGAACTGTTCCCCTTCTTTTCGAGAAATCGATTACCGTTTCCAGCAACTTCCCAATATGGTGTCCCTATGTCTTCTCAGACATTTAAAGAATTCATGACCAACTGCTATATCTACGTCGGAAGAAATGAAATCGTCGTATTCAACAAAAAGTTGCTTATGAACTGTTCCCGCCGCCCCGGTGGCGCAGTGGTCTAAGGCGTTGGCCTCTGATCATTCGTCCGTAAGGGGTCCGGGTTCGAATCCCGGTCAGGCATGGATGTTGTGTTTGTCTTACGGCACTGGCTCTCTCCCTTCCCTGGAACCAGTGACCCTAAATTAGGGACGGGCGACTGCTTATAGCCCATTGAGTTGCTCACGGTGGTCGTTAAACCTCCAATCAAAAAAAAAAAAAAAAAAGAAGAACTGTTTCCCTTCTTTTCGAGAAATCGATTACCGTTTCCAGCAACCTCACCTACAGTCTGATGATTATTATTGATGTTGAATCGGTCGTCAATATCATCAACAGGTGACCAATTTTGAACTCTGAGAGCTGTGCGTAATCAACTTTGGAACAGAGTAAAAAAAATTACAGTTTGGTCCCTTTTCAAGGATACAGTGGTACAACATCAAGGAACTTTTGTTGCGTTTCCTGAAAACATCAAGATAATGAATTCCATTCTCGTGAATGTCGTAAGAGTTCCGTCAAAGAAAATGTGTGGAAATGTATTCTACAGCGTTTGTAGTCACTTTTACGAATTTTAAAATTTCTGTCAAATATTAAGCTGACCCGATGGTAGTGTGTACGATTTATCTGAGTGGAATATACAACCTTTTAATTCGTAAGAGCGTTGAAGTATAGTTAATTAATATAAATAATGATATGTATGAATAAAAAGAATTCTAGGTTCATTACTTCATACTGTATTAGCTACGTATCTCTACAAATAGATCTAAGTATCAAAAATTTTGAAAATTGCAGATTGTTCATTAATATTACTTAAAATGTTTGGAACTGCAAAATGTAAGTTGCTTATGTCCTATACCGTACACGAAAGATATGTATGTTATATACATATGTAAGATACCTATGTTCTTTATATATATCTATCTATATATATATATATATATATATATATATATATATATATATATATATATATACGGGATGTAAGGTCAGGTGATGCGTAACATCACAGCCTCTCCTTGACAAATGTCAACCCCGCCTTCTCGTGGTGCATCCTGTTCCCACTAAAGGGGCTCTGACGACCGACAATAGCGGTATAACTATACCATCGGGATTAGAGGAAATGCTATCCCACACTCACCAACCCGCTTGGCCAGCGTGGTGAGTTATGGCCAAACCCCTCCAAAATGATTCCACAACTTAAATCTTGGCCCTCAGTCTCCGGCAGCTGGAATGTACCTGGCCAAGGCAGCGGCCAGTGCGACATGAAGGCAGAGGGTGCTAAGAATCCCCGGAGGACCGGACTAGGCTGCCATCTGATGCTGACCTTGGCTACGTACAATGGACGCTCCCTATCTTCTGATTCAAGGCTTCTTGAATTGGAAGAGGAACTACAAAGGATCAAGTGGGACATCGTGGGGCTAAGTGAGGTAAGGAGAAAAGGAGAAGATCTCATTGAACTGAAAAGTGGACATCTCTTCTACTATCGTGGGACAGATACTGGCAGAACTAGTGGTGTTGGATTTATAATAAACAAGAAACTGAAGGATAAAGTTGTAGAAGTTGAAAGTTCCTCTGACAGAGATGCACGACTTGTTATCCAACTCTCGAAAAGATACCAGGCTCAGATTATTCAAACTTATGCACCCACCACAAGTCATCCTGAAGAAGAAATTGAAGAATTTTATGAGGAAATTTGTCATCTAAATAATAAAGGTAAGCAGCACTTGAAAATAATTATGGGAGATTTCAATGCAAAAATAGGGCAACGGCAACAGAATGAAACTTCAGTAGGTAAATTCGGTCAGGGCAACAGAAACCAGCGTGGAAATACTCTCGTTGAGTTTGCAGAGGCAGAAGGGTTTTTCATCTTGAACTCCTTCTTCAAGAAAAAGCCACACAGGAAATGGACATGGAGACATCCAAATGGGACGACAAGTGAAATTGATTTTATTATGTGTAACAAAAAATTCGTCATAGAAGACTGCAGTGTGCTAAACAAGTTCAACACAGGTAGTGACCATAGATTGGTGAGATGTAAGATGCACCTCAACACTAAACTTGAACGTGGCAAGCTCATAAGACAAACAAAATGTATTGACATAACCAACCTTAAAAAACACCATAATACCTTCAAGTTGGAACTGAAGAACAGATTCTCTGCTTTAGAAGGCCTAACATCGGAAGAAGTGGACATCTCTGAAGTTAACAGAAAAGTAACCAAAGCTCTTATGGAAACAGCAACAAAATTAGCTGGGTCTAAGAACAAGTTGCATGTAAATAAATTATCAGGAAAAACGAAAATGTTGATGCAAAAAGAAAGAGAGATGAGGACAACTAAAGAAGATGTAACTTCCAAAGTGGAATATATAGAGCTATGCAAGACAGTAAGGAAAAGTATCACTGAAGACGTAAGAAAATTCAACTGTGAACTAGTGAGGAAAGCAATTGAAAACAACCAAAGCCTAAAGATAGCAAAGGGACATCTCAGTAAAGGAAGAAAACAGATTATGGCACTGAGAAAAGAAGATGGTTCTGTAACAAGAAATAGAGGCGAAATTTTGACAAGAGTGAAAGATTTCTACTCCAAATTATATGAAAGGGATGATACATGCACTCCAGACATCATGAAAGATACCAGTACCAGAGTTCCTCCAGTCCTTCCAGCAGAAGTTGCACATGCAATCAAGAACATGAAGCGGGGAAAAGCTCCAGGAGAAGATGGAATTACTGTAGACATCATACAAGAAGCAAGTGGAGAAATCGAAACAGTACTCGCCCAAATTTTCACTCGATGCCTTAATGAAGGAAAGATTCCTGAGGATTGGAACACCGCTACAATGATCCTGCTACATAAGAAAGGTGACATTGAGGATCTTGGAAACTACAGACCTATCAGCCTCCTATCAGTAGTTTATAAAATCTTCACTAAAGTTCTTTCACACCGCTTGAAGGTAACACTGGACATGGCTCAACCGAGAGAACAAGCTGGATTCAGGAGTGGCTACAGCACAATAGATCATATCCATGTGCTGAGAGAACTAATTGAAAGAGCGAGGGAATATGAACTTCCATTGTGCATGGCTTTTATCGATTATGAAAAAGCCTTTGATTCAGTGAAACCATCAGCAGTTACAATGGCTCTGAAAACCTGCGGTATTGAAGATGCATACATTAATATTATTAATAACATCTATGAAAATGCAAGTGCAAAGATTAGGCTGTTTGAAAATACAACACAAGTAAAAATTGGAAAGGGAGTGAGACAAGGTGATATAATATCTCCGAAGCTCTTTAATGCCACATTGGACGGTGTTTTTCAGTCGCTGAGCTGGGAAAACAAGGGGATAAAGATTAATGGAGATTATCTAACCCACCTTCGTTTTGCTGATGACGTAGTCATTTTTGCAACTACCCCATCAGAGCTGCAGAGTATGATCCAGGAACTTGCTGACAAGAGTAAAGAAGTGGGATTAAAAATGAACTTTCAGAAGACAAAAGTGATGTTCAATGCTTTTACAAGAAATGAAGACTTATCGATTGATGGAGAAAAGCTGGAGATAACAGACACGTACGTTTATCTTGGACAGCAGATATCAAGTGAGGGTCACATTGATGAAGAAATTAATCGGCGTACAAAACTTGCCTGGAGAGCTTTTGGAAGAAACAGCATAATTTTCAAGAGCAATATGCCATTATGTCTTAAAAGAAAAGTTTTTGATCAATGCATCCTTCCAGTGCTTACGTATGGTGCAGAGACGTGGACCTTAACTAAAAGAGACATACAAAGGCTGCAGACAACTCAAAGCAGCATGGAGAGGTGCATACTTGGTGTAACCAGGAGAGATAAGAAGAGGAACTCGTGGATCCGAAAAATGACAAGAGTGGAAGACATCATGATCAGAGTTAAATCCCTGAAATGGCAATGGGCTGGACATACTGCCAGAAGGACAGATCATCGATGGACAGCCGAAATTTTAGATTGGATTCCAAGGGACAGGAAAAGACCCAGAAGAAGACCACATGGGAGATGGGTGGATGAAATTCGAAAGTATGCAGGGGTGACATGGAGGAGACTGGCACAAGACAGACCGTTGTGGAGGAAACTTGGGGAGACCTTCGTCCAGCAGTGGATTGATAATGGTTGACAATGATGATGATGATGATGATATATATACATCGTATGTGTTTGAAAATATGAAGAGATGCAATGAATTATAATTTTTAATATTTATTACTAAAGAAACACGAACACTGAATCAAGTATAGACAACAAAAATTAGAAATGAATGCACAAAAACAAAAGTTCATGTATAGTTTAGGAGTTTAAGTTTGTCTTTAAAATGTCTTTTTGCTTTGCTTTGAGATTCGCGAAGGAGTGCACAGCATCATCGAATGATACTTACTTAGCAATATCTCTAATGGCATGATAGTAAGACCATTAAGTCGTTGTTTAAGGATTGTCGATCGTAAGTTATATTTTTACCAAGGCCATTTTCGAAAACGAACGCTCTGCTTGACAGTTGGTTATTGGTATTACCAAATATAGTTTTAATCCGACTCTGTGTTTATGTGAAATGTTTGGAACTACAAAGACCACTTAAGTGATGTTGAGTGGCAGCCTTTACGTAATGCACTTTATAAATGAAAAGATTTGAAACAATACTTTAATTACTTAAAAGTTCAATATATTTTGCTAATGTGCTTTTTATGAAAATTTCTTAAACTGTATATGCTCATGTTAGGTTCAGATGTGCCCAATGTAAAAAACGTCTGTTTTAGAAATTTTAAATAACCGAGTAAGAGACCTGGGAACTAATGGATTAATTAACATAGGATTGGGCAAGATTCACATTATTAATATTAAATTTGATCAAAGTTTGAAACTTGAAAAGCTCAGCAATTTCACTGACGTTTTGGAAGATGTGCATTCTTGGTTCCGGAAGTATCCTTCACGACGGGAAAACCAGAAAAATTATTTAGAAAACTTGGACGCAGATTATGTTACAATGCTTACATATGTCAGGAATCGATGTCTCTCCATTATTCCAGTTTGTGAACGTAATCTGGAGATATTTTCAGCTCTAAAAACAGACTTCCTATCGAATTTCCCAGAAGACAGAAACAGTAATAAATTACTTAGGTTAGATAAATACAAAAAGATAGTCAAAATGTTGAAAAATGCACTTACTCCTGTTTATTTGCACTTTTTTGGTAAGTGTTGGTATTATTTTTGACCATTTCCTTCAACTTTTGCAACAGGAAACTCAGCTTGTGCATGTTCTTAGTACCACCAATTTTTATAGCTGTTTCCATAAGAACCTTGGTTAGTTATCCGTTAACTACAGAGATACCCACTTCTTCTGATATTAGATCTTCTAAAGCAGAGAATCCGTTCCTGATTTCCAATTTAAAGGTATAATGATGCATTTGGTCATGCCAGTACATGTTTCTTGTTTTATGAGCTTGCCACGTTCGAGTTTAGGTGTATCTTACATCTCCCCATTCTATGGTCGCTACCTGTGTTGAATCTGTTTAGCACACTGCCGTCTTCGATGGCAAATTTCTTGTAGCACATAATAAAATCAGTTTCACTTGACATCCCTTGGGGTGCCTTCATGTCCATTTATTATGTGGCTTTTTCTTTCAAAAAGGAGTTCATGATAAAAAAAAACTTTCTTCCTCTGCAAACTCTACAAGAGTATTTCCACGCTGGTTACTGTTCCACGACCGAATTTACCTACCGAAGTTTCATTCTGCTGCCGTTGCCTTATTTTCGCATTCAAATCACCCATAATCATCTTCAAGTGCTGATTGCCATTGTTTCTTAGAAGCCGATATTCCTCATAAAATTCTTCAATGTCTTCATCAGGATGACTTGTGGTTGGTGCATATACTTGGAAAGTCTGAATCAGGTATCTTTTTGAGAGTTGGATAACGAGTCGGGCATCTCTGACCGAGGAACGTTCAATTCTAGAACATTGTCCTTCAGTTTCTTGTTTATTATGAATCTAACAGCACTAGTTCTGCCAGTATAAGTTCAACGATAGTAGAAGACATGTCCGCTTTTCAGTTCAATGATATCTTCTCATTTTCCACTTACCTCACTTAGCCCGACGATGTCCCACTTGATTGATTTTTGTAGTTCAACATCCAATTCAAGAAGCCTTGAAGCAGAAGACAGGGAGCGTTGATTGTAAGTAGCCAGTGTCATCATCAGATGACAACCTAGTTCAATCCGCCGGGAATTCTTCGCACCCTCTGCCTTCATGTCGCACTGGCCAGGTGCGTTCCAGCTACCGGAGACTGAGGGCCGAGTTTTATGTAGTGGAATAATTTTGGGGGTATTTGAATATAACTCACTACTCTGGTAAGGCGTGTTGGTGAATGTGGGATAGTATTTCCTGTAATCCCGGTGGTACAGTTATACTGCTATTTGGTGGTCGCCAGAGCCATTTAGTGGGAACTAAATAAACCACGAGAAGGCGGGGTTGACATTTATCAAATACAGGTTATGAAATTTTATATATCTATATATAGAGAGCAATGTGAAACCAATGAGCAACTTTTGAAAAAAATAAAAAATAAAACAAAAAATTCTGGGTACAAGCAAATTTCTTCCACAATTGTCTGTCTTGGTCCTGTCTCCTCCATGCCACTCCAGCATACTTTCGAATTTCATCCATCCATTCCCCATGGAACCTTCTTCTGGGTCTTTTTCTCTCCCTCGGAATCCAGTCTAAAATTTTGGTTGTCTATCGGTGGTCCGTTCATCTGGCAACATGTCCAGTTCATTGGCATTTCAGTGCATTCCCTCTAGTCATGATGTCGTTTACTCCTGTCATTTTCCTTATCCACACGTTCCTCTTCTTATCTTTCCTGGTTACACCAAGTATGCATCTCTTCATGCTTCTTTGTGTTGTCCGCTGTCTTTGTATGCCTTTTTTAGTTAAGGTCCATGTTTCTAGCTACATACGTAAGCACTGGCAGGATGCATTGATTAAACACTTTTCTTTTGAGACATACTGCTCTTAAAAATGGTACTATTTCTTCCAAAAGCTCTCCATCCAAGTTTTATACGCCGATTAATTCCTTCATCAATGTGACCCTCACTTAATATCTGCTGCGCAAGATAAATGTAGGAATCGGTCGCCTCAAGTTTTTCTCCATCAATCGATAAATCTTCGTTTCTTGTAGAAACATTGTACATCTCTTTTGTCTTCTGAAAGTTTATTTTTAATCCCACTTCTTTACTCTTGTCAGCAAGTTATATGTATATCTATACTCAATGTGAATGAAATTTGCGCACCTAGAAGAAAGCATCCTACAACCGCAAAACTTGGAAATATTAATAGCTAGAGTGAGTGCTGGTGTGCAAATTATCCATGTTTGGTGCGAATGCGCAAGATCGCACAACCTGTGGTTAAGCTTCAGGCACGAACCAGCAGCCTTATAAACCGGCGTGTAGTCGATGCCCCATGAAAGCGAAAAGCACTGGCCGACGCAAGCAATAATACAGAATGAAAAGAATGTTGGGTGGACGCCAGATACGTCTATTTACGAAACTTACAGACTTTGAAAGAGGCCTGATCATGGGGCTCAAAATCGCAGTGTGTAAGCAGCGCTGTCTAGCTCGCCACGTGGATCGTTCTGATCATACCGCCCCACTGTGTTGGGAGCAGTGTACATGTGACAGCACTACCACACGACGGAGCGGCTTCGGACGGACAAAGGGGACCACCGGTAGAGAGATCGACGGACCGTGCGCCAGGCACGAACAAATTCCAAGGGGACCCTGTCCACTATCCAGGGAGACGTAGCGGCTTCTGTCCAGCGCCACTCTCTTCTCCTGCCATTAACACCGGAACATCTCCGGCTCCATGTGCAGTGATGCCAAGCCAGAGCGACGTGGAACGACACAGACTGACGACGTGCGGTGTTTAGGGATGAGTGCCGCTTCGTTTTGGGGACAGATGTTCATCGTGTCCGAGTGTGGAGGTCCCTGGGTCAACGGCATAATCCCAACCTCGCTATCGAGCACCACACTTACCCTACTGCAGGCATCATGGTCTGGGGAGCCATAGTCTACGACAGCCAATCAGCTCTAGTAGTGGTACGTGGATCATTGACAAGCCAGCGGTATGTGGAAGAGATCCTACGGCCCCATGTACTCACATTCCCGGCTGGGATTCTAGGTGCGCTATACCAGCATGATATTGCCCGCTCGCACACGACTCGGATTTCCCAGGACTGCCTGCGTCATTTAAAGACACTGTCATGGCCTGCCCAATTCCCCGGACATGTCCCCTAACGAGCATGTGTGGGACCAGTTGAAACGCAAGCTGCCGCCGTGCAGTACTATCCGGAATTTGGAGCACAACATCCAACACGTGTGTGCCAGTCTTCCGCAGGACAACATCAGGCGTATGCTCGCCTCCACGCCGGACCGTATTGCAGACTGTATCGCCTCGGTATTGAAGATGACCGGACTGCGTGCCACAGATCCCTCTATAATATATATATATATATATGTCCTGCAGCTCTGTTTTGCCATCATGTGTATAATTTCGTCCATAAAATTTCTGTTCAATCCGATGCCTCGTTCTTGGTGCTCAAATTTTATTGTCCGTGAGTATATATATATATATATGCACTCTTGCATATACACTGACGGAAAAAAAGTCCCAACTCCATGAAGGGGTTGTGTTAGATAAACAACAGTTGGTAGGCGGTGAGAGTACATCTGTAAGATAACGTCTATGCAAATTTCGCGCTCGGCGCATACGTGTGGCGCTAGTAGCGCCCCTCGGAACATGCAAAGCAGGGTTGCTGTAAATACGTGCTGTAACGTTCGTGAGCGTTAGGTATCGTTGAGATTCGACGTAGTGTGTTGATGTTAGTCAAGAATGCCTTTAAGAAGACGAAGAAGCCATTATCAACAGCTCACGGAGTTTGAACGAGGTCGTGTAATAGGGCTACGAGTAGGTGGACTTTATTTCCGCAATATTGCAGAACGACTTGGCAGGAATGTAGTCACTGTGCATGATTGTTGGCAGCGGTGGTCAAGGAAAGGTACTGCCTCAAGAAGACCGGGTTCCGGCAGGCCACGTGGCACTACTGAGATGGAAGACTGTCGTGTACGGCGTATGGCCTTGGCGCATCGCACTGCGTCTGCGGCAGCAATTTGAGCTGCAGTTGCCACCACAGTGACACAACGAACTGTAACAAATCGGTTACTTGAAGGACAGCTCCAAGCCAGAAGCCCTGTAGCGTGCAATCCACTTACTCCAAACCACTGCCGTTTGCGATGTCAGTGGTGTCAAGCTAGAGCGCATTGGAATACGTAGTGGAGATCTGTTGTGTTTTCTGATGAAAGCCGGTTCTGCCTGGGTGCCAGTGATGGCCGTGTGTTGGTTAGAAGGAGGCCAGGTGAGCGCCTGCAACCAACCTGTCTGCGGCCGAGACACACTGGACCTACACCTGGAGTTATGGTCTGGGGAGCAATTTCCTATGACAGCAGGAGCACTCTCGTGGTAATCCCACGCACCCTGACGGCACAGTTGTACATCGGTCTGGTGACGCTACCTGTTGCGCTGCCATTCATGAACATCATTCCAGGGGGTGTTTTCCAACAGGATAACGCTCGCCCGCATACCGCTGTTGTAACCCAAAATGCTCTACAGAGTTTCGACATGTTGCCGTATCCTGCTAGATCACCAGATCTTTCTCCAATTGAGCACGTATGGGACATTATTGGACGACAACTCCAGCGTCACCCCCAACCAGCATTACCAGTCCCTGTATTGACCGACCAAGTGCAACAGGCATTTAACTGCATCCCACAAACTGACATCCAGCACCTGTACGAAACAATGCATGAACGTTTGCATGCTTGCATTCAGCATTCTGGCGGTTACACCGGTTATTAATGTACCAGCATTTCACATTTAAAATGGCTCTTCTCGCGCTTACATTAAGCTGTGACCTTGAAACCTTAATCGATTACATATGTTACCTATGCAAATGCATTGCTGCCATTACATTCCTCTACAACTATTTTTTCGTGGTGTTGGGATTTTTTTCCGTCATTGTACATATAAATGGACCTTTAGCTTTTATCGTGAACTTCAATGTCAAATCAAGATCATTAATGCCATCTTTGAATTATCTCGAACGACTTACGGCCAGTGTCCTGACTGTCACTTTGCAAATAAATTGAAATAAAACTACAGAAAGTGAAACAAAAAGCGTGAATTAGTGAAAATTTGAATTCGAAACAAGGCCTGGCTGCGTTTACAGGCTATTCAGGCCTCAACCTTGTCACTATTTTTACTAAACATCAACAAGAATGAAACCGTGCAACCGACAAGCCCTTAAAAATTTCAACCATCCCCTATCACTAGTAAACAAATGAGGCAGAAGAGTAAAGGCTTCTGAGAAAAAAAAACCACATACATAAATAATGAACTGTCGGTTATCAGGGGCAAATGCTTAGGCCACATGCTTACATAACCAGGGCCGATCCTGTACTTTGGGATGGAATTCTGGGTTGTTTATTGTCAGGTGACAGAAAACAATAAATGTATATTACCAATTACAACTATTACTTCAGCAAATTAAGTGACAATAAACTGAATTCTTTAACTAATGGTACTGCCCATTGAAACATGGTAGCTGGTTCCTAAAATTTTAACATATTTGAAACACAATGATCTTGAAAATTCCACGGTTTCTTCCATAAGCATCGTTTGGCTTTTGTCATTCCCTTCTACCACCAACCTATTTGAACATCCACCCCGATGTTGCCATCACTCGGAATAAAAAGAATAAAGTTCCATTATTGACCGCTAGGGGCAGCACATAGGCATTGACATAACCAACACCTATGCATCCCACTTCCTACCCATCCACTTAGATGTTGCCATAGCTCTGAGTAAAAATTAATGCAGTTACACCGTTCACCTCTATGGGCAGCACATAGAAATCGACATATCCAACAGCTATGCATCAACCTTCCCACCCATCAACTCTGATGTTACCATCGTTCGGAATAAAAATTAATAAAATTCCGTCGTTCACCGATAGGGGCAGCACAAAAGCTTCGTTAGATTGTTGTCATCCCCTTGTACCACCCACCCATTTGTACATCCACTCCGATATTGCCATCTCTCGAAATAAAAATAATAAAGTAACATCGTTCACCGCTAGGGGAAGCACATAGGCATCGACATATGCAACACGCATGCATCCCCCTTCCCACCTATCCACTCAGATGCTGCCATCGCAAGGAATAAAATTATGTTGCCGTCGCTAGGAATAGAAATGAATGCAGTTTCATCGTTCACTGCTTGGGGCAGCACATAAGCATCGACGTATCCAACACCTATACATCCTCTTTACATCCATCTACTCCGATGTTACCATCCCTCGGAATAAAAATTAATAAAGTTCCATCTTTCACAGCTAGGGGCACCATAAGTATCGTTTGGTTGTTGACATCCCCTACTATCACCCACTCATTTGTGCCTCCCCTCCGATGTTGCCATCTCTCGGAATAAAAATAATAAAGTTCCATCGTTCACCGCTAGGCGCAGCACATAAGCATCGACAAATCCAACACCTATGCATCCCCCTTACCACCCATCCACTCTGATGTTGCCATCGCGCAAAATAAAAATTAATGAAGTTCCGTTGTTCACCGCTAGGGGCAGCATATAAGCATGGGGTGGCTGTTGACATCCGCTTCTATCGCCCACCCATTTGTGCATCCACTCTGGTGTTGCCATCTCTCGGAATAAAAATAAAAAAGTTCAATCGTTCACCGCTAGGGGCAGCACATAACATAAGCATCGACATATCACACACCTATGCATCTCTCTTCCCACACATCCACTCTGATGTTGCCACGCTCAAAATAGAAATTAATAAAGTTCCGTTGCTTACCGCTAGGGGCAGCACATAAACATGGTTTGGTTGTTGTCATCCCCTTTTATCACGCACTGATTTGTGCATCCACTCTGAAGTTGCCATCTCCCGGAATAAAAATAATAAAGTTCCATCGTTCACCGCTAGGGGAAGCACATAAGCATTGACATATCCAACACCTATGCATCCCCTTTCCTGCTCATCCACCCTGATGTTGCAATCGCTTGAAATAAAAATTTGGTGCCATGATCAAAATGAAAATTAATAAAGTTCTGTCGTTCACCGCCAGGGGCAACACATAAGCATGGTTTGGGTTGTTGTCAATTCCTTCTATCGCCCATCCATTTGTGCATCCACTCTGATGTTGCCATCTCTCGGAATAAAAATAATAAAGTTCCACCGTTCACCGCTAGGGGCAGTACATAAGCATTGACATATCCAACACCTTTGCATTCCCTTTCCCAACCATCCACTTTGATATTGCCATCGCTCGAAATAAAAATTAATAAAGTTCCGTCGTTCACCGCTAGGGGTAGCACATAAGCATTGACATATCCAACACTCATGCATCACTATTCCAACCCATCCACTCTGATGTTGCCATCACTTCGAATAAAAATATGTTGCCGTCAGTAGGAATAGAATTTAATAAAGTTCCATCATTCACCACTAGGGGGAAGCACATCCATCGATTGAGTATTGTCATCCCCCTTCCCACCCACTCTGATATTTTTTTTTTTTTTTTGGTTGGAGGTTTAACGACCACCGTGAGCAACTCAATGGGCTATAAGCAGTCGCCCGTCCCTAATTTAGGGTCACTGGTTCCAGGGAAGGGAGAGAGCCAGTGCCGTAAGACAAACACAACATCCATGCCTCACCGGGATTCGAACCCGGACCCCTTACGGACGAATGATCAGAGGCCAGCTCCTTAGACCACTGCGCCACCGGGGCGGCCCACTCTGATATTGCTAGCGCTCGGAGTAAAGTTTCTTTACTTGCCGTACATTTATATTAGTGTATATAATTATCGGTGTTTTGATTGTCGGTGTTTTCATTTGTCGGTGTTTCGACCTGTCGGCGTTTTGACCTGTCGGTGGTATGATCGTTGGTGTTTTAAACTGTCGGCGTTTTGACCTTTCGGTGTTTTGTACTAGAACCGATACTAGGTATCTATAAAATCATTTACCGCGATTTTATTTCAGTACTGTAAAGAAATAAGAATGAACAAACTATATTTCGCTATGTTTGTAGATAGATAAGTTTCATCCACACAAACTGAGCGTGTTTGTCATAGAAGTGTTTCCGAACTAGAAATATCACGCTGTACGGTTATCTAAAGAGGCTTTATTTCGGTTTAAAACATTACGTTATTCTATGGCATCACATTACAGATGGAATGTTAGTGATTCTGCGTATGAATAATAATCATAGTTATACAGTTAAGGGTGCTTCCACGTTGCTTCTTAATATCTGGATCCAATTCTAAAGTAATGTTATTCGACAGTAAATAAGAAAAGTGAGTTGATGCGTTGCTAGTACCATGGCATCGTTCTTCAGAAGATCACCAGCGAATCTGATCACCTTCTCTCTCCGTCAGCCACCTCGTGAGAATAATTCATTTTCCAATGGCCTCATTTGTCGTTCTAAGTTTCTCAAGAGACCACTGTCACACCAAAATGACGCTGTTCAGCAGTTCGAGGGCGCATGTGATGTCCATTTACTGCGACGCATTTGAAGGGCTCTTGCGAAGCTTATGGTCACGGTGAGCAAATATTTAAATGACATTACACGAATTCTGCGGGCGTGCTTCAAGTTCTGCAGGAAAACGTCGGAGTGCTTCTCATCCCGATGTTCATTACAAAAGTTTATTGAAATGTTTGAATAACACAGAATCCCTTTGTATTGCATTTATACCTATTAGTTATCAAACTTGGGCGGTATGTATTCTCCGAATCATTTTATAAAAATAAGCAGCTCATCTGGAAGTTGATAATTTGTAAAGATCAGAAAACATTTCTCGCGTACTTTTAGCGGCATTGACGGAAAAAAGCATTTAAATAGTAACCTTTCCATGCCAAACCGATCGGCAAATTTAATCTCCTACTGAAAGTTCTCAACTGTAACTACAGCTTTTTTAAAGAAACTAGTGTGACTTATGCTTCCATTGGGTTGTCGGAAAAGTCATGATGTATTTTAGCTATTATTTGCAAAGGTAATTTATTGATAGAAAGAACAAAGATCAATCAATGATATAATGCCCGTTTTGTTCGATAACATTTTGCCATCTGTCAGTGAGTTGCAGAATGCCTCGTTCATAGAATGACCTATTTTTCCTGGCGAAAAACTTTACAAGGTGCTGATTTACAGCTTCATCTGAATTGAAAGTTATACCACGCAAGAACTATTGAAGAGAGCGAAACAAGTGGAAGTCTGACGGCGCAACGTCAGGCGAGTATGCTGGGTGTGGCAACACATCCCACCCAAGCTCCAATAATTTTTGGAGGGTGATCAAACTTTTGTGTGGTCTCGCGTTGTCGTGATGGAACACAACACGTTTACGATGAACGAGCACTGGACGTTACTGGATGATGGATTCGTTCCAACTGTTCGATTGCCGACAGTACACATTCGAATTGATTGTTTGGTTCCGTGGTAGGAGCTCGAAAAACACGGCACATTTAAAATTCCACCACACTGAGACCAGAACCTTCCGCTGATGAATGTCTGCTTTGGATGTCGTTTGAAGCGAAGCAGAACGTCGGGACCAAGACCGTTTGCGCAGCACATTGTCGTACACAATCCACGTTTCGTCACCAGTTATCAGTCGCTTCAAATAAGGATCGTTTTTCTCACGTTTCATTAGCATATCGCAGATGTTTATACGCGCCGTCAATTGATCTTCTTTGAGTTCATGAGGAACCCACACATCGAGCTTGTTTACGTATCCCAACTTCTTCAGGTGGTTGTGAACGCTTGAATGATGGATGTGCAATGTGTCTGCAATCTCTCGTGTCGTATAACGTGGGTTTGACTCGATCAATGCTTTGATTTGGTCGTCATCAACCTTGGTTGGCCTCCCGGACGGAGGAGCATCGTTGAGGTCAAAATCACCAGCACGGAATTTTGCGAACCACCGCTGGCACTGACGTTCTTGTAGCGCATTATCACCGTACATTTTACGCAACATTTCACAAACTTGACGCGCGTTCTTCCCTTTACGGAAGTAAACCAGTAAAATATGGCGAAAATGCACAGTTTGTCTTTCGTATTCAACTTGATGTCAAATATCTGCAAATCAACCAAATCGCTATATTCATTTTAGACTGCAGCTAGAGCTGGCAGCTGTCTAATGCCAAAGCGATAAAAGAGCTGTGCATGACTTTATTACTTCCAAAACCGCACAAGCGCCATCGGGTGCCAAAGTACGTCATGTCTTTTTCGACAACCCAATAGATCTAACTTTCTCATTGAGTTTCCTTTGCTTACGTTCTTCATTTCTCATCGTCACGTTCTAAACCTTCAGTTTCTTTGTTAATTTCGGAAACAGTGAGTTAGACAGGAGAAAGGTAATAAAGGTGAGTATAATGTGAGTTCAGGGGATTTTGACCAGCAATCCTCGTCAAAATCCCCTGAAGTCTCAAAATATGCTACACCAGTCATCTTTTTGGGCTGTAGTTTACAAGTATGTTACCACTTATTATTATTGTTCGTAGTTTACGCGTGCTCTATTATTGTGCAAGTCGTATTAGCTTTACCAGCCTAATAACTAAATAGTTTTGTTTTCAGTGTGAACTTATGAGGACTGCAATAATTGTAGTTAATCCAACGCAACTTTTGTCCTCGTAAATACAAGTTTAACAAGAAGAAACGATAAAAAAAATTGCGCTTAGAGGAAATTTTCTGTTAACACCCTGGTGTTAAAGCCATTGCCTTCAGCAAATGGAATTCACGCTTTATGTGTGATTCCAATATTCGCCGTAAAATATTAAATCTTCTTCTTCGGGTACCATATCCAGACAAGGATGTGTAGATATAGTACCTGAAGAAGAAGATTTAATAATCTCCATGACCAGCGCAGGGTGATTATGAAGAATATCCTGAGAAACATAGTTAACAGTGAGGTGCTTCTCATTTTCCTTCCTCATGTCAAAGGGAAACACAAAAATATTTCGATATGTCCTAAACAGATTTAAAATGTCCAAACACGCATTCGTGCTTCATTAGCAGAAAGTCTGAAATATCAAGAATTCGATGGTCAGCAGCGGTTTAGAATCCCTAAATATCTCCTACAAGTCAGATAAGAGACTGGCGATTAGCTAACTGTTCCACGCCACTGATAAAATACCTAATAGAAATTTATAAATTCAAAACTATCTGTTGAATATACACCGAAGAGCCAAAACATTATGGCCACCTGGGTACTATGATGTTTGTCTTCAACGGGCCGCTGAAATAGCTCTTTTTGCTGAGGCGTGGACGCTATTTGGCTTTTAAAGGTGCCTTGTTGTATCTGTTTCCAGCATACTACCAACAGACCCTTCAACTCCAGCAAGTCAGGTGGCTGGCCTCCGCAGATCGGATTTGCTGTTCCAACACAAGCCACAGACGCTGGATTGGATTGATATCTGGGAAGGATGGAGTACAGGGCATCATCTAGATGTCTCCTTCAGTTTATGCGAAGCGTTTCTTGAAAAATCCGGGCAGTGTGTGTCATAGCACATAATCCTGCTGAAAGAAAGCCCTACTAGAGGGGAAAACCGTTGACAAAAAAAGGATGTACACGGTCTGCAATGATGGGGGTATACGGCATAATTCTTACACTAGGTGGTAGATGGCATAATTTTCTGCACATGAAGAACTGGACACAAGAAGTCCTAGAAGAACATTGCCCAAAGCACTATACTTCCAGAAAAAGGATGGCACGACCTGTACTTTGATGACGTCAGTAGACAAACTTCCACCACCGGCATGGCATTCCGGTAACATATCCTGAGGTAAACAACGCGCACGTACACGTAGTGCAACAGAAAACGAGATTCATTGAAGAATGGGACATTCTTCCTACACTGAACAACAATGGTTTTGTTACGAAGAAAACTTTAACGGTTTTGTATGTATTTACGGGTGCTGAAACCAAATATGAAGTTACAATTGCTCCACTGGGCTCCAATTTCTTGTAATGGAACTCCTAATTGAGGTGAATGTTGTGTTACTTTACGGAATTTCCCTATGTTTCCACAACGGAGACATCTGTCTGCATTCACGATAACTGTGTCTCTGAGAGTAGACATGCTGGCGCCATTACATTCTGTTGTGCAGGTGGCCTTGTGCAGTCTCTTCTGGGAAAAAGGAACAAAATCAGAATTTTTACCATTCCAATGCAATTGATCTGTATTAAAGGACGGGCATTTTCTAGCGGTTTTGAAAAGTAGTCTGGATTGTGCAAAGTGTACGTTAAATAATGTCGCGTACTTGTGTGAACCATCCAAACAGCTTCTGCTACATGTGTGCACAATGCACTGTTAAGTCTCAAAGATGACATTTGACAGCGTTTATTAGAGAATCATATGAACTTTATTTCCAGTGCAAAATGGTTGATGAAGATAAATCTTGGGCGACTCATATTTGTTGTAATTCATGTATAACTTTGTTATCTGGCTGGTTGAAGTGATCACGTCAAATGACATTTGCGGTACCAATGGTTTGGAGAGAACCGAAAGAGAACTCAACAGCCGCCTCGGTGGCGCAGTGGTCTAAGCGATGGCCTCTGATCGTTCGTCCGAAAGGGGTCCGGGTTCGAATCCCGGTGAGGCATGGATGTTGTGTTTGTCTTACGGCACTGGCTCTCTCCCTTCCCTGGAACCAGTGACCCAAAATTAGGGACGGGCGACTGCTTATAGCCAATTGAGTTGCTCACGGTGGTCGTTAAACCTCAAAAAAAAAAAAAATACTCAACAGACTGTTACTTCTGCATCACTAAGAAATCTGGAATTACAGCTAAGATCAAAGACACGATTCACTATCCCAGCATTCCTTCAGCCATAAGACCTGTTCCTCATGGTCTAGGTCTTCCTGTACCTCCACAGTCATGGAGTTTAGATAATAGTGATACAGATGAAATAAATCCTCACAGCGAAGTACCTCACCTTAAAAGTCAAGAAGAATTAAATGATGTGACCTTCATTTAGCAAAACGCCAGGCCGAAATCTTGGCTTCTAGATTGAAGGGATGGAATCTTTTACAACCAAGTACAAAAGTGTGTAGTTTTCGTCCACGACAGCAAGAGTTTCAGCACTTATTTTTGGAAGAGTAGTAAATTTGTGTACTGCAATGATATAGACTTATTGTTTGAAGCCTTAAGACAGCAACACAAACCTGAAGAATGGATACTTTTTATAGATTCCCCAAAATTAAGCTTAGACTTTCTTTATTCATAACGGAAACATGTATCCGCCAGTAACTGTTGCATATATTGCATACATGAAAGAAACATATGCAAATATGAAACTGTTGCTTCAAATTATAATATACAAAAACACTCACGGAATATTTGTGTCGATCTTAAATTCATAGCTTTACTCCTTGGTCTACAACTTGTATACACAAAATGCTGCTGCTTCCTCTGTGAACGAAACAGTAGTCACAGAAATTCTCATTACATTGAAAAGACCTGGCCTAAAAGAGTGTCCTTAATTCCAGGCATTAAAAATGTTTTTGCTAAGCCTTTAGTAAGTCCTCAGAAGGTGTACTTACCACCGCTTTACATCAAACTCGGTTTGATAAAAAAAATTGTAAAGGCACTGAATAAAGATAAAGAAGACTTTCGTTTTCTAAAGAACAAGTTCCCCAAAATATCTGAAGCCAAAATTAAACAAGGCATTTTGATTGGTCCAAAACTAAAATATTATATGTGTGATCTTGCATTTGAAGGCACTTTGAATGAGACTGAAGCTGCTGCATGGAAGTTCTTTAAAGATGCGGTACTGAACTTTTCAGGTAACCGCAAGGCAGAAAAATGTGAAGAACTTGTTACTGAGCTTCTAGAAAACAATTAGGCCATGGGATGCAATATGTCTCTTAAAATACATTTACTTCACTCGGATCCGGACATTTTCCCACAGAACTTAGAAGCTGTAAGCAATGAGCACGGAGAACGTTTGCATCCGGACATATGTACCGTAGAAAACCGCTATAAAGGAAAATGGAGCCCTAAAATGCTAACTCATTAGTGTTGGACTCTGAAAAGTGATGTAGTACAACCAAAGTACAGAAGAAAATCTAAAATAACTACTTTTTAATCTAAGTGTAATTAATTGCTTGTAACGAAATATGCCAAAATGAATGATTATTGTACACTGAAACAAGTTACACGAAAACTATGTGCGATAGCACAATTTAGCAAGAAGATTTGTAATCAGCATGACAAATACTGTATGATTTGGCATATGTAGTCTTTGTAACAAAAAAACAGTTTATTTTTGTTGTTCAGTGCATCATTCAAGGTCCAGTTTTGGTTTTCACGTGCCCATTGTACGAGCTTTAGAATGTGCACAGAGGCACTCCGAGCGGCCTGTGGCTACCTAACTCCATTTTCAACCGGGTTAAATGCATTGTGTTTTGTGACACATTACTCCTGTTACCAGCATTCAAATTACTGGAGAGGAGCGCCACGGCATCCCTTCTGTTGGCTCGTACCATACGGGGTAGCCTTTGTTGACTACTAGAATCGATAACCCGTGGTCTACCCACATCTAGACGGCGGCTCGCGGTTTTCTCTCCTTCGACCCGTTTTTGAAAGTACTAACCACGACTGTCCGTGAGCACACCACAAGACTTGATGTCTTGGAAATCCTCTTACTCAGTGGACTGGCCATCCAATTGATTCCAAATTGATTCAAAAATCAACTTTTTCCTCGCATTCTGCAACAAATGACGGTAACAATTCATACACTGACGGAAAAAAAATCCCAACACCACGAAAAAATAGTTGTAGAGGAATGAAATGGCGGCAATACATTTGTATAGGTAACATATTTAATCGATTAAGGTTTCAAGATCACAGCTTAATATAAGCGCGAGAAGAGCTATTTTAATTGTGAAATGCTGGTATATTAATAACCGGTGTAACCGCTAGAATGTTGAATGCAAGCACGCAAACGTTCATGCATTGTGTCGCACAGGTGCTGGATGTCAGTTTGTGGGATGGAATTCCATGCCTGCTGCACTTGGTCGGTCAATACAGGGACGGTTAATGCTGGTTGGAGGTGACGCTGGAGCTGTCGTCCAATGATGTCCCATACGTGCTCGATTGGTGAAAGATCTGGTGATCTAGCAGGCAACGGCAACGTGTCGACACTCTGTAGAGCATGTTGGGTTACAACAGCGGTATGCGGGCGAGCGTGTTCCTGTTGGAAAACACCCCTGGAATGCTGTTTATGAATGGCAGCACAACAGGTTGAATCACCTGGCCGACGTACAACTGTGCCGTCAGGGTGCAGTTGTACGTCGGCCTGGTGACGAGAGTGATCGTGCTGTCAGAGGAAATTGCTCCCCAGACCATAACTCCAGGTGTAGGTCCAGTGTGTCTCGGCCGCAGGCAGGTTGGTTGCAGGTGCTCACGTGGCCTCCTTTTAACCAACACACGGCCATCACTGGCCCCCAGGCAGAACCGGCTTTCATCAGAAAATACAACAGATCTCCACTCCATTCTCCAATGAGCTCTAGCTTGACACCACTGACGTCGCAAACGGCAGTGGTTTTGAGTAAGTGCAATGCACGCTACAGGGCGTCTGGCTCGGAGCTGTCCTTCAAGTAACCGATTTGTATCAGTTCGTTGTGTCACTGTGGTGGCAACTGCAACTCGAATTGCTGCCGCAGACGCGGTACGATGCACCACGGCCATACGCCGTACAGGGAGGTCTTCCCTCTCAGTAGTGCCACGTGGCCGGCTGGAACCCGGTCTTCTTGAGGCAGTACCTTCCCTTGACCACCGCTGCCAACAATCATGCACAGTGGCTACATTCCTGCAAAGTCGTTCTGCAATATTGCGGAAAGAAAATCCACCTTCTTGTAGCACTATTACACGACCACGTTCAAACTTCGTGAGCTGTTGATAATGGCTTCTTCGTCTTCTTAAAGGCATTCTTGACTAACATCAACACCCTACGTTGAATCTCAACGATAACTAACGCTCACGAACGTTACAGCGCGTATTTTCAGCAAACCTGCTTTGCATGTTCCGAGGGGCGCTATTAGCGCCACACGTAAGCGCCGAGCGCGAAATTTGCATAGACGTCATCTTACAGATGTACTCTCACCGCCTACCAACTGTCGTTTATCTAACACAACCCCTTCTTGGTGTTGGGATTTTTTTCCGTCAGTGTATATTTTCAAATTTTGAGGCGTACATTTTCTACTCTAGAGGCGTAATTCGAAGAAGTGAACTTTCATGGGATAAATGAAAATATCAACATAATCTTCCATACATCTTATACTTTGCGCTACGAGACATTTTCTCTGAATGGTGCATTTATTCCGTTCGCGAGACGTTAGAAGCTTCTTCAGCTTTTACAAGCTTATTTTTGGAAACAGTTTCCAGCTGTTGTATGCCGTCATAATTCCCTGCTATGTAGTGCAGTGTTCGAGTTCCAGTTTAGCTAAATATTCCGCAGGTTGAAACACTGAAGTTCGGCTTACATCAACAAGATTTCTGTTTTTCATATGAACAATCTCCCAATCGGAATAGTAACAGCGCAAATACATGTATGATTGCTAAATGTACCCTTTTCAAAACTCCAGCCAAACCGCTGCTTATAGGTGTTCGATAATTTCTTACGCAGCTGTCATAGGTCAGCAAATGTGTCTCTCTAGATCGACTTGGGATATTTCTTGTAACATTGGGTACCTATAGTCAATACGAAATGTCTTGTTAGACGATGCTCTGGTAGGTTTATATTTAGCACGCTATCCAGGTTTATTTGTAGAATTTTTGAAATCCAGTGGATATCGCGGAGTGATGTTAGGTCACAGCAATTACGGGTTTTCTTCATATCAGATTTCCTTAGTAACCAGCGCGAATACATACCATGATCGAATAAATATATGCCCGGTTTCTTTTTATATCGAAATGCTGTACCTGTCAGCTACGAGTTCCATGATTTCACAAATTTTTTTTGTCATGTTTGTTTTGCTCCATGGCTTGGAGTTAGCACTGGGCATTTGCTTCTAGTTGGATTCCAAAATTTTGTATGAAAAAGATGTCTATTCCACTGAATCGTTTTGTCCTCTTATTGCTTAGCGGTCCTTTATAAAAAATATTGGTTTCACTTGGTGTGCAAATTCTACACTATACGACCAAAACATTATTCCCACCTATCTACGAGTCTCAAAGTTTTTTTGCTATCCGCCATCACTGTGACCATACAATTACGCATTGACACCACAAGTCCTGCTTTTAGGTGTCAACTAGTAGTTCGTACAATATCCATACAACTGATGTCTGTATCTCATCCAGTGCCCCTGCCGGAATGTCCATACGCCGCAGCTGTGGATATACACTGAAGAGCAATTGAAGTAGAGATACCTGTCTAGTAACGTGTAGCACCACCTTTAGCTCTGATGACGGCGGCGATTCGTCTCGGCATGGACTCGACAAGACACCGGAAGCGTTAGAAAGCCATACGGATCCACGACCCATGAAAAACCTCCCACAGTTCACGAAAATTTGATGGAGGGGGTCAGAGCCTCGAACATCCCTCTCGATGGCATCCCAGATGTGATCGATGAGAATGAGGTCATGTGACCTAGCTGGCCAAGGAAGCGAGGTCACGTCGGTGGAGTGTTCATCCAACCATTCGAATACAATTCGGGAGCGATGGCACGGTTCAGTGTCTTGTTGCAGGATGAGGTCCCCAGTGGGATGTTCAAGACGCACAAACGGGAGCAAATGATCGTCTAGGATATCCCGGTAACGTTGACCTGTGAGAGACGATGTCACACGAACCAGTCGTTCCATCTCAATCCACGTAAACAGTCCCCAGACGAGAATGCCACCCCCACCAGCTTGAAGAGTACCCTGCTGGCAAGAAGGATCCATCGCTTCATGTGGTTTGCGCCGTACTCGTATCCTGCCATCCGGATGTACCAACGTGAATCTCGACTCATTAGTCCAGGCAACATTTTTCCATATGTCGAGGGTTCAGTGACAATGTTCCCGCGTGCATGCTAATTTTTGCTCCTTGTGATGTGCGGTCAACAGCGGTACCCTCGTGGGACGATGGCTTCTGTACCCCATAGCGAGGAGATGTTTGCGGATGGCGTGGCTGCTTACACGTTTTTGTGCACCAGCGTTAAATTGCCGAGTGATTTCTTGCACTGTGGCCCGTCTATCCGCTGTTACAATGCGAACTGGCCGATGATGACACCGCTCATCCACACACTGCTGTTGGCCACGCCAGTTGACCCTTGAAGGGATGGTTTTACCGGATTCGATGTACTCACGGTGCACCCGTGACGCCGTGGCTCGTGAAAATCCCAGTGCCTGCACGGCTTCCCAGATAGGGTGACCCATTCGTCGGGCTCCGACAATTTGCCCACGATCAAATGCGCTTCGATCCTTCATCTTACCCATACTGCGTCCGACTCTTACTGATTCCCGTCGCATCACTCCTTATATTGTCGGATTGCTGCATACATCATGTCGTTTCCGTTTACAGGGCCGCCCGCAGCGCCACATTTGCGTAACGCCAGCTGTCTCTAGTTAAATTGCTCTTTAGTGTATACAATCCCAAAAGTGTTCAACTTAGCTCATGACGGGTGATATGGGTGGCCTTGAAAGAACGTGCAAATCATCGGCATGATCCCAGAAATAAAAACACTTGATACGGGCCTGATGCTACGGCACGTTGTGCTGTTGTGCCACACTATTCCGGTCTGGAAACAGTCTCAGCGTAAACGGATGAACTTATTCTGCAATAATAGACAGGTACGCGAAGGCGTTCAAGGGGACATCCTCCAAGGCCAGATTAAGGAAAGGTCTTTAGAGTATTCCGAAATGTCTTGCTAGACGATATAATGGTAGGTTCATATTTGGCACCCTATCTACCTTCCTGAAAAGGAAGGTGTGTACGTCTAGACAATATATACACCTCCAAATTTTTTGGTACACAATGGCCTTGTGTACCAAGGGCCCAGGAGGCATGTCTGGGCAAATAATAGATAGACAGGTCGATCGTTACAGAGAGACAGAAAGAGGTTTATAAAATAGTTGAACTTTTGTTTCGTATGATTTCCACTTGGTCAGATACAGAGGCTGGAAGACGAAAAGATATCATTGCAGTGACTCACCAAAGGTAAAGGATTCACATCACTGTATACAGTGGGGTCGGCGAGACAGTTTCAGCTATTTCACTACCATCCGCACACACCTCCAAATTTGCACTTGGAACCGTTAATGGTCGAAGTCTCTTGTGGCTTCACATGGTACAGCAAAAATAAAGATGTGCTAAGAAAAGTATATAATGCTAAATCACATTTAGCATTATATACTTTTCTTAGCTTATATATATATATATATATATATATACTTTTCTTATCTCATATATACATATATATTATGTACTTTTCTTAAGATTTTAACTCATGTAAATGGCGATTTTACGTGAGTTACAAGATTAGGATTTCTTCAGTGTGTTTTCCATTGTTCTTATGTTATGAGAACAATGGAAACTACAGGCACTTCATGCGAAAACTGTAAATAATTTATTAGTTTGAAGAGTGCACTACATATTAATTATCACAAGCATATTGCTACAGTTCCGTGTTTTAACTGACTTCATAGTGATTCCCCTTCATAAGTCCTTTAGGGACCCACTCAAGTGTCTTAGCCTAGAAGCTCACTGAGGACTTAATCCAGCCCTGCTGATAACAGTCCTGAGTTCGGTTTTCATTTTAAGAGTCAGAACCCGGATTACGTCGGCTCGAGCCCAAATTTTGCATTGAAATATTGAGACTTCAGCCGGTGCCCCAAGCAATATTTACCTTCTTGAGGAGCCTTCCTCTCGGTTTTAGAAATAATTCCAAACTAGCTTAGTCATACATAAAAAGAATAATCAATCTTCAAAAATTAAAAAGATAAATAACCTGACGGAAAGAGAAAAAAATACACCAAGAAGGAATTGGCGGACGATCTTGAAATTTACATATGTTAATGGGGTCGAGATTACGTGGGTGTGATGTTAATTTCTGGACTAACCGGTGAGAGATTACGCCACAGTACGCCATAATATGCAAATTATCGTCGGTGGTATTTAAGAAGTACGGCAAAGTGAATGTAATCAGTCGTCGGCGTACGGACACGTGCAAAGACCCTGAAGAAACTGCAATGCCTGGACATGGAAGACGTGTACGATTTCAGAAGTTATCGGACTTTGAGCGAGGTTGTCTAGTCAGACTCCGCGAGGCCGGGTGGTCGTATCGTCGTATTGCGGAGCGAATTGGACGGGAAGTATCGGTGGTGGTGCGATGGTGGCGTAGATGGTCCGAGGAACATTCCCACACGAGAAGACGTGGAACCGGGAGTCACAGACGGACTGATGAGCGGACCGATCGACGCATAAGAAGAGCGGCACTGTCAAGCAGAAAATCCACTGCGAAGCAAATCTGAGCTGCCGTTGCACCTGTGGTGAGTGTGCGAACAATCCGAAACCGTCTACTGGATGCAGGACTACGTGCACGTGTGCCTCTGGCATGTGTACCTCTGACTGCAGCCCACCGTCAGAAACGGCGGCAGTGGTGTCGCCAACGTCTGCACTGGAGAACGCAATGGCGATCTGCCGTGTTCAGCGATGAAAGCAGATTCTGCTTGGGAGCCTCCGATGGCGTTATGCGTGTTCGCAGACGCACAAGCGAGCGTCTCCACCCTTCTTGCATCCACCAGCGACACACAGTGCCTACACCTGGTCTTCTAGTGTGGAGAGCGATCAGCTATCACTCCTGTACACAAGCAGTGTTTGTACCGGGTAAGTTAAACAGCACCTCCTACATCAGCCCCATCATTCAGCTCGTTGTTGGGCCACTTGTAAGGTCGTTCCATCGTGGTGCTTTCCAGCAAGATTACGCACGCCCACACACGGCACGTGCCACGCAACATGCACTTCAGGGTGTGAGACAACTTCCATGGCCTGCACGTTCACCGGATTTGTCCCCCATTGAGCACGTGTGGGATTTTATGGGACAACGACTTATCAGGTCTCCACGGCCAGCCACGACCATCCTCGATTTCCGCGCCCAGCTTGAGGATGCCTGGAACTCAATACCCCAAACTTACATCCAACATCTGTGCGACAGACTCCATGCCAGAATTGCACAGTGTGACGCAGTTCATGGCGTTTCAACCTCGTACTAACCATTGTAACATGGAAATGTTATTTTTCAGTTTACCAGCAAATACAGCAGTATTTTGCCATAATGTTTTGATCACGTTATCCTCTGTTTTCCGTCATTATGCTGTATAAATTTCGTTGGTATCAGACGTCTCCTTCTTGGTGTTCTTTTTTCACTTTCCGCTAGTGTAGTTTCGTGGGATCAGTGGTTGTCGTGCTCTGTTTCGAGTTAACATAATCGAAAAGTTTAAGCAAATCTCTCACAGCTCGAAGAATTTTCAATGCGTGTCAGGTAAAATTGTCGAAAAATGTGCGAGCCAGTAGTGTCTATTTGAAACTAGCAAATTTACTGAGGGCTTCCTATTCAAACTCGGAAATATGTAATTACAGCTGCGTAATTACATAACGAATCCAAGCCATTTATTCACTAAAAGCTCCTCAAAATAATGAAGAGCTAGCGATCGCCTTAAGATGACTGCAGTTTATATCCATGTCTTTTGTAAAAGAAAATTACAGAAATTCATCGGCATCACTGGCTCTAAGGGGAATAACATTTGTGCTTTAGATGAATCTCATTGCTGTAATTTAACGGTTCTTGAAGTGCGACAAACCTTTTAAATTTCAATGCATTTTATGAATCTATGAAAGATCTGACTGTTCTTTTTACTCTGTGAAAATATTATCTTCCCATGTTTCACTGAATTAATTTTTTTTGTACACCGAATGGTGCTTTGTTTGTCTAGGTAGCGCAATTTCAATATGTTAAATGGTCTCCCGTTTTTTCAAGAGCTTTAGAAACAATCAAGTACTGAAGTAATTAAGTAAAACCCAGCGGTTATATTTGAGGTGGTAAGGCACAGTGCTGTCTCAGATGTTCTTAAATTTATCTTTTATGTAAGAAGGAAGCGTCGCTACTTCATAGAAAGTCTCCGTTTTATAAAGCTACATCTCTTCCTTTGGGCATCGTTTTTAGGCGCACGATTACTCATTCATTATTAAAAGCTCAACAAGGTATTCGCTTTCTGAAAAAATCACGTGTTGTGCTTGTAGCTTTAAATGGGGCAGCTTTGAAAAAAAAATAATTTTTAAAGTCTGCGGCTTCATTAAAAATGCATCAAGTTTGTCCTTTGATAAAGTACGCTTTCCCAGGAGGACTCGCATTACTTGTTGCACGCGAGCCCAGATTTTCCTAAGTCAGGTCTTCGGCTCAAATCCGTTTACAGTGAAATGCACTTCGAACTTTTTTTCTCTATGCTCGGCACTTCTGTGTTCGCCGTTAGAAAGGTTTTTTTCTGTAAATTTTATAACTAAAACGCTTAAATCAATTTAGGTAATTCTTTAATTTCACTTGTCTGTACAATTTTCGCGTTAACACACATTACTGAAGTTAGTGCTGTTTTTGTTAGTCTGCTAACGGTTTCTTTTTATAAAACATGATGGTAGAATTAAATCCGTAGAAGAAATGTTATGAAGCAATAAACACAGCAGTACAGCAACTGGTTAGAAAACTGCACGCTGAATACTATAGTACATGATCCAGTATGCCAATGATATGAATCGTTGTAGCGCGTAGAGGTCAGTAAAAAAAACACAAGTTAGTAAAATCAAACAATGCATTGATTATGATACGCTTTCCAACATAGCAAAAATCATTACTTAAGTTATGAGGATAATGGGCTGTGGAATCAATCTTGCTCTTGTGCCCTAACCTTTGACCCCATTTCGATGATATTAAACAGATATGGTTCAATATACTTCCAGAACAACATGCAAACGTTTTGTCGCAATAGAAGCATTTTAGTCAAGTTATGAGGAAAATGGCTGTGGAATAAATCTCGCTCCTGTGCCCTGACCTTTGACCCATTTCAATGATATTAAACAGAACAGGTTCAGCTTACCTTCGGAATATTATGATAAAGTTTTGTCGCAATCGAAGCATTTTTTCGTAAGTTATGACGCATACGGTAGTAAGAATGTATCCCGTTCCTATGTCCTGACCTTTGACCTCATTTCTAGGATGTTAAACAGAACCCGTTCAGTAAACCTCCGGAAAAACATACTAATGTTTTGTCGCAGTAGAAGCGATTCTAGTCAAGCTATGAGGATAATGGCTGTGGAATAAATCTCGCTCCTGTGCTCTGACCTTTGTCCCCAGTTTGATGAAATGCAAAAGAACCGGTTCATTATACCTCCGAAATAACATGATAACGTTTTGTCGCAATCGAAGCATTTTTACGTAAGTTATGCCTAATAAGGGAGATCGAATGGATCCTTCTCCTGTTTCCTGACCTTTGCCTCATGTCTCCCATTTTTAATAGGGTTCGTCCGCAGATTTTCCTCTGCAACATACTAAAATTGCATCGAAACCGAACCATTTGTGCGCGAGTTATCGTGCAGACAGGCAGACAGACAGACTGACAAAGCTGGAGCATTCGACAAAGCTGAGATTCTTCAACCTACGGTTGGGAAGCGTAAAAAAACAAGTTAGTATAATCATGCAATGCATTAATTAAGATTCGCTTTCCAACATACCAGAAATCCTTACTCAACTTATTGCCCAAGTTATGAGGATTTTTTTTTTTTTTGATTGGAGGTTTAACGACCACCGTGAGCAACTCAATGGGCTATAAGCAGTCGCCCGTCCCTAATTTAGGGTCACTGGTTCCAGGGAAGGGAGAGAGCCAGTGCCGTAAGACAAACACAACATCCATGCCTGACCGGGATTCGAACCCGGACCCCTTACGGACGAATGATCAGAGGCCAACGCCTTAGACCACTGCGCCACCGGGGCGGCCAAGTTATGAGGATAGTGGCTGTGGTGTAAATCTCACTCTGTGTCCTGACCTTTGATGCCGTTTCGATTATATTAAACATAATTGGTTCGGTGTACCTCCGGAATAACATATTAAAGTTTTGTCGAAATCGAAGCATTTTTACGTACGTTATGACGCATAAGGGCGATGAAATGGATCCAGCTTCTATGTCCTGATCTTTGATCGCGTTTTGCCCATTTTCAACAGGGTTCGTCCCCAAATGTTCCCCTACCACATACCAAAATGTCATTGAAATCGAACCATTTTTATGCAAGTTATCGTGCAGACGGACAAAGCTGGAGCATATAGGCTTCTTCAACATACGGTCGGAAACGGTAAACAAGTTAGTAAAATCATGCAATGCATTGATTATGATACGCTTTCCAACATAGCAGAAATCATTACTCTAGTTATTACTTAAGTTATGAGGAAAAGGGCTTAAGAATAAATCTTGCTCCTGTGTCCTGACCTTTGACCTTATTTCTATGATATTAAGCAGAACCGGTTCAACATACCTCTGGAACAACATGACAACGTTGTGTCGCAATCGAAGCAGTTTTAGCTACGTTATGGGTTAAAGGTTAGGTCATAGAGCAATGGAATGGATCCAGGTCCTATGTCCTGACCTTTGATCCCATGTCCCCCATTTTCAAATTGTCCTCAGGTTGTCCACTATCACATACTAAATTTTCATCGAAATCGATCCATTTGTACGCAAATTATGACGCATAAAGGCAAATAAAATGGATCCCGCTCCTATGTCCTGACCTTAAACCCCATTTCGTCTTTTTACAGTAGGGTTCGTCCCCAGATGGTCTCCCGCCACATACTAAAATTTCATGGAAATCCAACCATGTTTTAGGGAAATTATCGTGCCAACGGGCAGACAGACGGACAAAGCTGGAACATATACACTTCTCAACCTACAGTTGGAAAGCTTTTTAAAAAAGCAGGAGCAGGAACTACAAAGGAGAGAGTATCGCTTAGGTTTTCCAGGGATTAGGCACAAAGTATATTGAAAAGTCACTTATGAATGGTGTTTTGTTGTGCTGTGAAAGGTGGCGATTGGAAACAAAAAATAAAGCAAGAGCGGATGTTCATCTGGGTAACAAGGATTTTGTGGTGCCGGGTAGGATGTCGCATCATGGTACAGCAGATGTTCACGCATTTGTAGAACGATTATGATAAGAAATTAGAGAAAATAAAAGAAGTTCAAAGAATTGAAATTGGCAACAGCGTGTAGGTTAAAAAGGAAGCATCTGGTGCATCTTCTGCAAAGAAAATGGCGCACGTAAACAAGCTGTGGATAGGAGGTCATGCTTTTGCTCTTTACGAAGAGAAATACTATTTTCTGAAATATAAAAAAGCAGCAAAAATTATGGATCGTCAAGCATTGCTTTTAACAGAAAAAAGAACACCAAACGAATATCCAAAGGAGGTAGGTACTTTTAAGAAAATTTTAGAAGTAAGGTCTCTGGTCTTAAAAGAAAATCCACCAAACAAAAGAATAATCGCTAAGTCGTTAAACATCTTTCTATCAATTGTAAACAAGGCAATATACACAGATTTAATTGGAAAAAAAAAATACGATGTTCGGTCAGGTGATGCGTAACACCACAGACTCTCCTTGACAAATGTCAACCCTGCCTTCTCGTGGTGCATCCTGTTCCCACTAAAGGGGCTCTGACAACCGCCAATAGCGGTATAACTATACCATCAAGTTCAGAGGAAATGCTATCCCACACTCACCAACCCGCTTGGCCAGCGTGGTGAGTTATAACCAAGCACCTCCAAAATGACTCTACAACTTAAATCTTGGCCCTCAGTCTCCGGCAGCTGGAATGTACTTGGCCAAGGCAGCGGCCAGTGCGACATGAAGGCAGAGGGTGCTAAGAATCCCCGGAGGACCGGACTAGGATGCCATTTGATGCTGACCTTGGCTACGTATAATGGACGCTCCCTATCTTCTGATTCAAGGCTTCTTGAATTGGAAGAGGAACTACAAAGGATCAAGTGGGACATCGTCGGGCTAAGTGAGGTAAGGAGAAAAGGAGAAGATGTCATTGAACTGAAAAGTGGACATCTCTTTTACTATCGTGGGACAGATACTGGCAGAACTAGTGGTGTTGGATTTATAATAAACAAGAAACTGAAGGATAAGGTGGTAGAAGTTGAAAATTCCTCTGACAGAGCTGCACGACTCGTTATCCAACTCTCGAGAAGATACCAGGCTCAGATTATTCAAACTTTTGCACCCACCACAAGTCATCCTGAAGAAGAAATTGAAGAATTTTATGAGGAAATTCGTCATCTAAATAATAAAGGTAAGCAGCACTTGAAGATAATTATGGGAGATTTCAATGCAAAAATAAGGCACCGGCAACAGAATGAAACTTCAGTAGATAAATTTGGTCACGGCAACAGAAACCAGTGTGGAAATACTCTCGTTGAGTTTGCAGAGGAAGAAGGATATTTTATCTTGAACTCCTTTTTCAAGAAAAAGCCACACAGGAAATGGACATGGAGACATCCAAATGGGACGACAAGTGAAATTGATTTTATTATGTGTAACAAAAAATTCGTCATCGAAGACTGCAGTGGGCTGAACAAGTTCAACACAGGTAGTGACCATAGATTGGTGAGATGTAAGATGCACCTCCACACTAAACTCGAACGTGGCAAGCTCATAAGACAAACAAAATGTATTGACATAACCAACCTTAAAAAACACCATAATACCTTCAAATTGGAACTGAAGAACAGATTCTCTGCTTTAGAAAGCCTAACATCGGAAGAAGTGGATATTTCGGAAATTAACAGAAAAGTAACCAAAGCTCTTATGGAAACAGCAACAAAATTAGCTGGGTCTAAGAACAAGTTGCATGTGAACATATTATCAGGAAAAACCAAAATGTTGATGCAAAAAAAGAAGAGAGATGAGGACAACTAAAGAAGATGTGACTTCCAAAGTGGAATATATAAAGCTATGCAAGACAGTACGAAAAAGTATCACTGAAGACTTAAGGAAATTCAACTGTGAACTAGTAAGGAAAGCAATTGAAAACAACCAAAGCCTAAAGATAGCAAAGGGACATCTCAGTAAGGAAAGAAAACAGATTATGGCACTGAAAAAAGATGATGGTTCTGTAACAAGAAATAGAGGCGAAATTTTGACAAGAGTGAAAGATTTCTACTCCAAATTACATGAAAGGGATGATACATGTACTCCAGACATCATGAAAGGTACCAGAGTTCTTTCAGTCCTCCCAGCAGAAGTTGCTCATGCAATCAAGAACATAAAGCGGGGGAAAGCTCCAGGAGAAGATGGAATTACTGTAGACATCATACAAGAAGCAAGTGGAGAAATTGAAACAGTACTCGCCCAAATTTTCACTAGATGCCTAAATGAAGGGAAGATTCCTGAGGATTGGAACAATGCTACAATGATCTTGCTACATAAAAAAGGTGACATTGAGGATCTCAAGAACTACAGACCTATCAGTCTCCTCTTAGTGGTTTATAAAATCTTCACTAAAGTTCTTTCACACCGCTTGAAGGTAGCACGAGACATGGCTCAACCGAGAGAACAAGCTGGATTCATTAGTGGCTACAGCACAATAGATCATATCCACGTACTGAGAGAACTAATTGAAAGAGCGAGGGAATATGAACTTCCATTGTGCATGGCTTTTATCGATTATGAAAGAGCCTTTGATTCAGTGAAACCATCAGCAGTTACAATGGCTCTGAAATCCTTCGGTATTGAAGATGCATACATTAATATTATTAATAACATCTATGAAAATGCAAGTGCAAAGATTCGGCTGTTTGAAAATACAACACACATAAAAATTGAAAAGGGAGTGAGACAAGGGGACACCATATCTCCGAAGCTCTTTAATGCCACATTGGAAAATGTCTTTTAATAACTGAACTGGGAAAACAAAGGAATAAAGATTAATGGAGATTATCTAACCCACCTTCGTTTTTCTGATGACGTAGTCATTTTTGCAACTACCCCATCAGAGCTGCAGAGTATGATCCAGGAACTTGCTGACAAGAGTAAAAAAGTGGGATTAAAAATGAACTTTCAGAAGACAAAAGTGATGTTCAATGCTTTTACAAGAAATGAAGATTTATCGATCGATGGAGAAAAACTGGAGATAACAGATACGTATTTTTATCTTAGACAGCAGATATCAGGTTAGGGTCACATTGATGAAGATATTAATCGGCGTACAAAACTTGCCTGAAGAGCTCTTGGAAGAAACAGCATAATTTTCAAGAGCAATATGTCATTATGTCTTAAAAGAAAAGTGTTTGCTCAATGCATCCTTCCAGTGCTTACGTATGGTGCAGAGACGTGGACCTTAACTAAAAGAGACATACAAAGGCTGCAGACAACTCAAAGCAGCATGGAGAGGTGCATGCTTGGTATAACCAGGAGAGACAAGAAGAGGAACTCGTGGATCCGAAAAATGACGAGAGTGGAAGACATCATGATCAGAGTTAAATCCCTGAAATGGCAATGGGCTGGACATACTGCCAGAAGGACAGACCATCGATGGACCGCCGAAATTTTAGATTGGATTCCAAGAGACTGGAAAAGACCCAGAAGAAGACCACATGGGAGATGGGTGGATGAAATTCGAAAATATGCGGGAGTGACATGGAGGAGACTGGCACAAGGCAGACCGTTGTGGAGGAAACTTGGGGAAACCTTCGTCCAGCAGTGGATTGATAATGGTTGACAATGATGATGATGATGAGGGTCTCTGGTCTTAAAAGAAAATCCACCAAACAAAAGAATAATCGCTAAGTCGTTAAACATCTTTCTATCAATTGTAAACAAGGCAATATACAATGATTTAATTGGGAAAAAAAAAGATACGATGTTCACGTCTTTTTGCCTAGGCACGAAAATGAGCGCAGAATACGGTGTAGACTTCTTTATGAAAATCACTTACAGGGAGACAGATGAAAATTTGTTGTGGCTATTGATAAAGCATGAATCTACTAAACGACAACAGTAAGTTAGTAAAATCATGCAATGCGTTGATTATGATACCCATTTCAACATACCGGAAATCATTTCTCAAGTTATAAGGATAATGGCTGTGAAATAAATCTCGCTCCTGTGTCCTGACCTTTGACCCCATTTTGATGATATTCAACAGAAGCGGTTCAGTATACCTCCTTAACTAGATGTTTAAGTTTTGTCGCAATAGAAGCGTTTTTAGTAAAATAATAAGGATAATGGTTGTGGAATAAGTATCGCTCCTGTGCTCTGACCTTCGACCTCATTTCGGTTACATCAACAGGAGCGGTTCAGTATACCTCCGGAACAACATGAAAAAGTTTTGTCTTTAAAAATCGTTTATTCTGAACAAAAAATGAAATGGGGTTACAGGAGGCATGACATTTACATTGACAGAAAATTAATGTTGTCGCAATCGAAGCATTTTTACGTACGTTATGACGCATAAGGGCAATGGATGAGGTCCTGACCTTTGACCCCATTTCTCCCATTTTCAGCAGGGTTCGTCACAGATGGTCCCTTACCACATACTAAAATTTAATTGAAATCGAACTATTGTTACGCACGTTATGACGCATAAGGTCAATAAAATGGATCCCGCTCCTATGTCCTGACCTTTTACCCCATTTCGCCCTTTTTCAATAGGGTTCGTCCACAGGTGGTCCTCTACCACAAACTAAAATTACATAAAAATCGAACCATTTTTGCGCGAGTTATCGTGCGGACGGTCAGACAGACAGACAGATGGACAAAACTGGAGCATATACGCTTCTTCTACCTACGGTTGGAAAGCGTAAAAAAAGCGTCGATTGACTGTCCCAAAAGAGCAGAAAAAGACTTACAAACTTCGTTCCAGAATCCAAAGAAAGTTTCAGTAAAGGATTCATGATTATTGATGGGTTCTCGTGCAATAAGAAATTAAAGTTAAGAAAAAGTTGAAAAGAATGTTAAAATCAGTTCCACATTATACTAAAATGATGTCTTATGTCCATTCCTTTATCTACAGAGCCCTTAAGGAGCAGAACACCAACAGGAAAAGGCTACGAGCCATATATCTAAATCAGCCAATCCGTTTCATGAAAAATGAAGAAAAAAAGAGAGGAATTTTTAGTTTTTTCATTTTGATCATGTTCCTTCAAAGTCCCCTGTTGTGTCATTAATAAACTATTCTGCATTCGGACTGCTAAAAAGAGAGTTTTCTAAACGCAAACCTAAAACAATGATTGGATTATGGGAAGCAGTGGAAGAGGTTGTGAAGAGCCTGACCCGCAGGACGCACACGACATAAAAAGGCAGATAGCAGCGAGAACGAACGTCTGCGTAGTTTAGTTGGTAGAGCGATTTGTTCCGGAATGAGTGGACTCGAGTTCGATCCCCGGCGTGGACCAAAAATGACGTAGAAATTAACTTCGATATAATGGCGCCCGAACTTCCCGGATGACCCGGCCGTTAAAGATGTCGCGCTGGTGTGATGTTCTTTCCACACCGCGAGACAAGAAAAATAAGAGAATCCCTTCTCTAGCGCTTCGAAAAATAAATGTGTGTGACGTTGCATTCCACACACCAGATTGACTGGGAAGTTCTCAAGTGCACGTTCTTCAGCGGAAGGACGCCTACGACGATTCGTGGTCCATGCTGACCCATGGGCCATAACCCCGGCTCTCTTTCGGTGAGGGGAGATGTGACGTCCCTGCCCCGCAGGACACACACGCCATAAAATGGAAGATAACAGCGAGAACGAACGTCTGCGTAGCTCAGTTGGTAGAGCGACTTGTTCCAGAATAAGTGGACTCCGGTTCGATTCCCGGCGTGGACCAAAAATGACGGAGAAATTTACTTCGTTATAAGTTATAAAATAAAATCCCACTACCAATTTTAGGAAATGTCCTGTTATCTTGGAAATCTAGATGTAGGTTATTTCCAAAAAATAACTATCAAATTGAACATTTAAGGAAGAAATAGTTTTATTTAAACAATAATTATATTGTAAAATCATTCTAGGAATGTGGGAACAGAAATATGAGGACATCCCCTGTACGAGGAATAAGAATCCGTTTTTCTTAGGGTTTTCGTTCTCAACTCCCATGTATAGCCAAGAGATTTTCTTTTGTTGTTGTTATTGTTGTCGTTGTTTTTTGCTTTTGAGAGAGGCAGGGTGGCCGGCGTGCCAAAGCGGCAGCCATTTGATCCGGTCGGACAGTACGGTGCGATAGTGTTGGGAGCAACGAATATGGGAAGGCACCCGGACACGGCGGACTGGCTCTGGACGACCCAGGCACACCACTAGTAAAGAGGACAGTAGGATCGTGAGAGAGGCATGCACAGATGCAGAAACGTCCTTGTGCAATATACAGAGACATGTGGTGGCTGTACAAAGGACTCCTGTATCCACCAGACGCCTAGCATAGGCGAATCTGCACTCTCGACTACCCTTACGTTTTCTGACATTAACACCAGACAATCATCGGCGTCGATTGCAGTGGTGTCAGCAGCAAGCAACGTGGAATGTTACAGACTGGCGACGTATAGTTTCCAGCGACGAATCCCGCTTCTGTGTGGGATCGGACGACCACCGCGTCAGAGTATGGAGGGCCGCGGGTGAGCGCTACAATCCCAACCTCACTGTACCACGGCACGCATCGTGAACTGCAGGCGTGATGGTCTGGGGAGTCATAGTGTATGACGGCCGGACTTCCCTCGTAGTGACCAGATGGATCTTCACAGCCCAGCGCTATGTACATAACATCCTGCGGCTCCATGTTGTGCATTTCCTGGAGAGGCTGCGGGGAGCCATTTTCCAACAAGATAACGCCAGTCCGCACACGGCTCAAGGTTCCTAGGACAGTCTACGTCCTGCTTCGATGTTTCCGTGGCCTACCAGATCGCCTGAGCTGCCGCCCATCGAGCACGTATGGGACCAGATGGGACCGCAGCTTTCTTCATGTCCCAGAGTTCGTGATTTAGAGCGTCAGTTGAAAGAAGTGTGGGCCAATCTGTCCCAGAATAACATACGGCGTCCCTTTGACTACATGCCGGACCATATCACCGCATGTAGCCAAGCACGAGGCGGTCCGACGCTGTACTAATGCTGACAGGAATGTCTACCGTATGTCCCCGGGAAATCATCCTGCTGCTGGGATATTGTATTGACTTCTGTTCTTGGTGTGTACCATCAGTTATTCAGCATGCAAAAGTTGCTTATTACAACCTCGCTATTTCAGATGCAGGAAATAACTCATATCAAAAATGGAAAATAATAAAATCAGCAATTAACAAATGATCCTGCGCTACTGAAACTCCGCTGACGTTAAAAGAAAATTCTGGTAATTTTAATGTTGATTCAAAATCAGTCGCTGATTAATTCAACAATTACCTCATTAACATAGGTCATGATTTAGCATCTCAGCAAAACTTGCCCACAAATACTAAAGGTTATGCTTCTTTATCCACAATTAACGAAGTTCCTTTTTCAATGTTTCTACGCCCTTAGGATGATACTGAAACCTATAATATTATCACTTCATTGTCCCTAAAAAGAAGTGCTGGTTCAGACAATATTAATAGCAGTGTCATAAAAGACTCGATCTCTATTTTAGTACCACTTATAACACATATTATTAATCTGAATTTTTATTCAAGTCAGTTTCTTGACTGTCTGAAAATCGCTAAGGTTATTCCTATTTTTAAAAAAGGAGATAGGGAATCTACCTGTAATTACAGACCGATATCTTTGTTACCCGTTTTGTGTAAGATGAAAGGTCTATTCACAGCAGAATGGTTGATTTTTTACACACCCATGGTATGCTCTCTTTGGAACAGTTCGGTTTCCAAAGAAACAGATCTACTGAAATGGCTGTTGCAAAGTTGTCAAACTTCATTTCCGAAGCACTAGATGACAGTTATTATACTATTTGTGTTTTTATTGACTTCCAAAAATCTTTCGACACGGTAAATCACGACATTCTGTTACATAAATTACCCAAATACGGTTTTCGTGGCAAAATTATTTCCCTCTTAATGAGCTACCTCTCTCATCGCAAACAGTATGTCACTGCAAATAAAGTAAACTCCGATCTACTTAAAATTTCATGTGGAGTGCCTCAAGGTTCGGTATTGGGTCCGTTACTGTTCCTGTTACGTATTAATGACCTTCCTCTGCGTCTGCAATTAACTCATGCTTTGCTATACGCTGATGACACTGTCATTTTTCAAAAATGCCATGATTTGCAGAAGTTACAGATAATGATCAATAATGATCTATCAAATTTATCTCGTTGGTTATGCTCTTACAAATTATCATTTAATATTCTAAAAACTAACGCCGTATATTTCCGAAACGTTCAAAGAGAGGACATAAATAAATTTCCAGTCAGGATTAATGATCTCCCCCTTAAAATTGTGGACAAAGACTTCAGTATCTTGGTGTTTGTTTTGATGAATTCTTTAACTGGAATACGCATGTTCAGTTTGTTTTAAAAAAAGTTTCCTTACAGGTTGGCCTGCTTGGTAAAATTAAGCATCTCTTTCCTATCAATGTCCTAAAAACATTTTACTATGCTTTTATTTATACCCATCTCTCCTATTGTCTGGAATCTTGGTATTCAAATATAAGTGCAAACAATAAGTTATGCTTGCTCAAATTACAGAAGAAATCTGTTCGCTATATGCTGAACACAGATTACATGTCTCATTCAAAACCATTATTTCTAAAACTAAATATTCTAAATATTAATAAAAGTTTTACCTTGAAACTAGGTAACATGTTTTTTTTTAAATAATGCATCTTAAACTGCCTATTTTTCAATCTGACATCAAATATCTGGATTATTCTATCTTCACCAGATCTGTTGCTAACAACAAATTATGTCAGCCGTGTGTTAGATTTAATAATGGTTTAAATAGCATACTGTATAAGTCCATTATCCTATGGAATAATCTCCCAGAGAGCATCAGATCCCTGGAAAATATCAAAAAGTTTTCCTTGCCTCTGCGATATTACTTTGTAAATCATCCTGATCTTCATAACGAATCTCAACACTATCATTAAATTGTAGTTCCAAGCATGCTGCTAACAGTGGTGCTACTGTTATAACCATCTTATTTGCTTTCATTTATGCCATATGTTTTATTCTTTGTCTTACATCTGATAGGGGGAATCGCCTTTCAACCAATGTGTTCATATTTCTCCTGGTGTATTGCAATTTCATATAACAGTAAGTTTTAAATGTGTGCAATAAATAATTGTATTGTATTGTATCTCACTAGCAAAATCTCATTTCAATCTGACGCTCCTTCTTGGTGCGTGGATTTCTGTGACAATGAGTGTATGTTGCTATTTTGCTTTGTGCCGCATAATACTGACTATTTCCCAATTCAATATCTTTCTCGTTAGAGGAATTTATTCTGGGGAGTAATTCTAAAGAAAAGTAAATGTTATTATTGGGTAGAAGAGGAAGCTAGTGAAAATGTTGTCGCAATCATGGGAATTAAATGACATTTATATTACTAATGCTTTAAACATAAAGTATTACAGAGCATTTTAAAAAATCTTCACTTCCATCTCTTTTAGAAACCTCATTCCTTTAGCTACTTGGAATTCAAATCAAAAACATAAATCACAGATAGGAGGGACTCATTTGTTAGCAACATATACATACACTGTGCATATTCGAATTGGCAAATTATCATTTCATAAGTTACTTATTGAAAGCGATTGAACGGCTATTTTTGCATTTTCTTCCGCTTACCCACAGTAACAAGAAAAATATGTGTGTGTTTACGCGCCACCATCCATTAAAGCCTCAGGAAGCATGCCTACGTCAGAGGGTATGATGTATGTGTCCCGTACAATTCCTGGGAGAGAAACTTGCTTGATTGATTTTCCATCTGTGACAAGCTCCTGAAATGCAACACAAACTATCCGTCTGTTAGGAGACTGGTGACTGGCGATGAAAAATGGATTATTTACGACAATGCTGTGAAGAAAAGGTTCTGGTTGCAGCGTGGTAATACACCCTTACCGACCCCCTAAATCTGGACTGCAATATTATTAAATAAGATTCTGCTCAGTGTTTGATATGATTTTAAAGGTGTACGGAACTATGAGCTTCTAACGAACAACCAGACGATAAATAGCGATAAGTACTGATAATAGCTGGACGTTCGGTATGCAGCGATCAAGTAAAAGTGCGCTGTTTCAGCAAATAGGTCTAGCGCTGTGTTTCAGCAGAGCAATACAAGACCGCGTTTCTCTTTGATGGTCCGATAAAAGGTGTTGGAATTTGGGTGGAATGTCCTACCTCTCCCGGCATATTTCCGGACATTGATTCCTTAGACTACCGCTTTTTCAGATTGCTTGCAGGAAAACAATGCAAGACCTCGTGTCTCTTTGATGGCCTGACAGAAGGTGTTGGAATTTGGGTGGGATGCCCTACCTTTTCTGACGTATTCTCCGGACATTGATTCATCAGACTATCGCTTTTTCAGATTGCTTGCAAGACAACAATGCAAGACCTCATGTCTCTTTGATGGCCTGACAGAAGGTGCTGAAATTTGGGTGGGATGTCTTACCTCTTTTGATGTATTCTCCGGACATTGATTAATCAGACTATCGCTTTTTCAGATTGCTTGCAAGTCTCTTTGATGGCCTGATAGAAGGTGTTGGAATTTGGGTGGGGTGTCCTACCTCTTCTGACGTATTCTCCGGACATTGATTCATCAGACTATCGCTTTTTCAAATCGCTTGCAAGAAAATAATGCAAGACTTCGTGTCTCCTTGATTGCCCAACAGAAGGTGTTGGAATTTGGGTGAAATGTCGTACCTTTTTCGGCATTTTCTCGGGACATTGTCCCTTCAGACTACTACCTGTTCAGATCGCTTTAGAATTCCTCTAAACGGCACGAGATTCGATTCTTTGGACTAGGTCAGAAATAATCTAGACCAGTTTTTTGCGCTGAAACCTGTGAACTTCTGGGAGGACGGAATTTTCAGCCTGCATGGCTGATAAACAACAACGACAGGATGCATATATCTTTGATAAAAGGTGTTATGTGTTTTTGTCATACGTGAAGTTCTTTTATACACTGTTTTTCGGCACGAACTTTCCGGACACCCTAATAAATAGCGATTTCCAGTTCTTTGATCTCGTTAAATTATTAGTTCCCTATACCCGAATAGTAAGCATTTCTTGAAATAATCGTAGAGACATTTGCGTCGGATTTCTCTATGAGCATACAAATATTTGCAAATCGTGCCTTAGGGGAGACAAGTTGAACATAATCACTTCATTTCCTGTGGTTTCTTTTCTGCCGGGAAAATGCAAATTCCTTTCACTGAAATTCCTTCGGATTTCAAATAGCGTTGAGTTTCCCTCGTGATTTATTATCGGCGGCACCATCAACGCAAGGATCATTAAAAGGTAAATATCCGATTCTTAAATCCCAAGTTCTGTTCCCGAGATGCACGTAATACATAGATTTCCACTGTTCAAGTGCACAAACGCTTCATGCTATTACTCTTGCAAAAATGTTCAGATCCTCAACATGAGTTAATAAGAAAGTTTATCGCTATTTGGAGTTATTGAATCCCAATAAATTCATTAAGCATCCGAGATCCCTCAAAGACTTATTATTAAGTTCCTTAAGGCTTCATCGTTTGTATTTATTAATTTCATCAGAACAGTCTTAATTCCTTCTAAACATTCATTAAAACTATTAGAAATATTTATGTTAAATAAATTCACAGCGCAAAACTTGCTCAAAACCTTGAAAGAGGTTGTGCATTTTTCAGATGTAGAAAATACATAGTTTTGATTTAACATAAAACCGAACCCCTGTGACTGTGAAATGGCCATTTATCTTAGATTTGTCTGGAATTCTATGTCCTGCGATGAAATTTTGAAAGTGAAAATTCAACGTAGATAAAAGATTCTTGAAATTCCTCTTTTCACAGTGGTATATTCAGGACCAACCGACGCGACGGGTGTAACTCTTTTTTTTTTTTTTGACTTGAAAAATTTACTTGATACCTTCTTTTCTCCTTTTCACTCTGCTTTAAAAAAATTTACTTGACACCTTTGTGACGTACTACAGAAGTGAAAACATTGTCAAGACGAAAAATCTGGAATGAGACATTCTGTCCATGCAGCTAAGTTGTAAGAGCGACTTATTCCGGAGTGAGGGGATAAGATATTCGCCGCGAAAAAAATTGTTTTTTTACATTGCGCCCGATTGTGGAAAATGGATCCACTGGCCTTATGGTTTTTCGAAAAATGTGTGATGTTTGTTGCACACATTGTTTGGAATTAATGAAAAATTCCCATTTCGCTTCCAAGACAAAACAAGAAAAATCACACCGAATTTTCGGGTGTAATAACATAGAAATAATTTTTCAAATCGGACACTTAGAAACAGAGACATCGACAAAAATAAGATGTGACATTACGTACCCTGGAGGGAAAACCATGCATTATTTTAGGAAGAAAATATTCCAAACGGTTTTCATATATGAGCGGTATCCATCCAAAAAAAAAAAAAAAAAAAAAACATTTAGTCCAGTTTTCAGTAGCCGAGATTTTGCTACAAATACATCAGAAGCAGAAATTAACACTTAATCTCCCCTGGTGGCCAAACCATTCTTTACCAAACATTAGAAATTATGTGAAAAATATTTTCCATCAGGTCTTCCATGCGATACAATAATAATTTTTCAAATCGGAGCTTTAGAAGCAGAAATAACGCAGAAAACGCAATTTACCTTTGTACTCCATAGCGGAAAGTCTATGATTTACTTGAAAATTTTTGAATTTATAGGAAAAACATTTTGCATTGGAAACACCATCCAACAAAGAAGGAATTTTTCAAATCGGCCTCCTAGCAGTAGAGATATTGACAAAAATAAGATACACATCAACGCCCCGTGGCGTAGAAACCATTCATTATTTCAAGAAGAAAATGTTCCTAAAATGTTTGTCGACATGAGGAGTATCGGTCAACAAACGACTTTTTTTTCAATCGAGATTTTGGAAGCTCATATTTTGCTGCAAATACAACAGAAGCGGAAATTAAGACTTACGCCACCTGGTCGCAAAACCATTTTTTTGCAAAAATTAGAAATTATTTGTAAAGGATTTTTCGCCAGGTACTGTATCCGGTGCAGAAAGAATTTTTCAAATCGGAGATTTAGAAGCAGAGATATAGGGGAAACATAATTTACCCCTACGCCCCCTAGCGGAAAGTCTATGAATTATTTGAAAATTTTGAAATTATATGAAATACATGTCACACTGAAAACACTATCCAACAAACAAGGAATTTTTCAAATCGGACTCCTAGAAGTAGATATATTGACAAAAATAAAATGCATATCTACGCCCCCTGGCGGAGAAAGTATGGAATATGTTAAGAAGAAAATATATCAAAAAGTTTATCGATGGGAGTGGCATCAGTCCACGAAAGAATTTTTTCGATTGATATTTCAGAAGCTCAGATTTTATGGCAAATACATCAGAAGCAAAAATTAACACTTACGCCCCCTGGTGGCTAAAGTATTATTTACCCAAATTTTTAAATTATATGCAAACGTTTTTCCATTACGACGTACATCCGCTCAAGCAAATATTTTTCAAATCGGAGTTTTACAAGAAGAGTTATCGGGAAAAATGTAATTTACTTTTGCTCCCCCTAGAGGAAAATCTATACGTAATTTGAAAAAGTAACTATATCTAAAATACTCTTCGACATAAATGGAAACCAAAGATAAAATATTTTTTTAAATCGGGTGTTTAGAAGCAAATATGTGGAATAAAACGTATTTTTGAATTCGACATCATCTGCATTTACGCCCTCTAGCGGCGAAATTGTAAATCGTAAAAGAAAACGAAATGAAGGATCATCATTCGTATATTTCAAGCATCATAAGTGCAAGAAGAATTTTAAAATCGGACTAATATTTGCGGACGGACAAACCGGTAACATCAGCACGATCTTTTTTTACAAAAGACGTGCTAAAAATTAAGAAGCCGCCCCGGTGGCGCAGTGGTCTAAGGCGCTGGCCTATGATCATTCGTCCGTAAGGGGTCCGGGTTCGAATCCCGGTGAGGCATGGATGTTGTGTTTGTCTTACGGCACTGGCTCTCTCCCTTCCCTGGAACCAGTGACCCTAAATTAGGGACGGGCGACTGCTTATAGCCCATTGAGTTGCTCACGGTGGTCGTTAAACCTCCAATCAAAAAAAAAAAAAAAAAAAAAAAAAAAAAAATTAAGAAGGAAATGACGTGACGTACTACAGAGGTGAAAACATGTGTCGAGACGACTTATCTGCAGTGACACATTGTGAAAGATAAAAAGAGGAACTTGTGGATAAGGAAAATGACAGGAGTGGACGACATCATGACCAGAGTGAAATCACTGAAATGGCAATGGGCTGGTCATGTTGCCAGAAGAACGAACCATCGATTGACAAACGAAATTTGAGACTGGATCCCGAAGGACAGAAAAAGACACAGAAGAAGACCACATGGGAGATGGGTGCATGCAATTCGAAAGTATGCGGGGGTAACATGGAGGATACTGGCACAAGACAGACCGTTGTGGAAGAAACTTGGGGAGATTTTTCGTCCACCAGTGGATTGATAATGGTTGATGATGATGATATATATATCAGCAGTGGATTGATAATGGTTGATGATGATGATATATGTTTCTAGCAGTGGATTGATAATGGTTGATGATGATGATATATGTATCAGCAGTGGATTGATAATGGTTGATGATGATATATATATATATATATATATATATATATATATATATGTAAGGTCAGGTGATGCGTAACATCACAGCCTCTCCTTGACAAATGTCAACCCCGCCTTCTCGTGGTACATCCTGTTCCCACTAAAGGGGCTCTGACGACCGCCAATAGCGGTGTAACTATACCATCGGGATTAGAGGAAATGCTATCTCACACTCACCAACCCGCTTGGCCAGCGTGGTGAGTTATGGCCAAACCCCTCCAAAATGACTCCACAACTTAAATCTTGGCCCTCAGTCTCCGGCAGCTGGAATGTACCTGGCCAAGGCAGCGGCCAGTGCGACATGAAGGCAGAGGGTGCTAAGAATCCCCGGAGGACCGGACTAGGCTGCCATCTGATGCTGACCTTGGCGACGTATAACGGACGCTCCCTATCTTCTGATTCAAGGCTTCTTGAATTGGAAGAGGAACTACAAAGGATCAAGTGGGACATCGTCGGGCTAAGTGAGGTAAGGAGAAAAAGGAGAAGATCTCATCGAACTGAAAAGTGGATATCTCTTCTACTATCGTGGAACAGATACTGGCAGAACTAGTGGTGTTGGATTTATAATAAACAAGAAACTGAAGGATAAAGTTGTAGAAGTTGAAAGTTCCTCTGACAGAGCTGCACGACTCGTTATCCAACTCTCGAGAAGATACCAGGCTCAGATTATTCAAACTTATGCACCCACCACAAGTCATGCTGAAGAAGAAATTGAAGAATTTTATGAGGAAATTCGTGATCTAAATAATAAAGGTAAGCAGCACTTGAAGATAATTATGGGAGATTTCAATGCAAAAATAGGGCAACGGCAACAGAATGAAACTTCAGTAGGTAAATTCGGTCACGGCAACAGAAACCAGCGTGGAAATACTCTCGTAGAGTTTGCAGAGGCAGAAGGGTTTTTCATCTTGAACTCCTTTTCAAGAAAAAGCCACACAGGAAATGGACATGGAGACATCCAACTGGGACGACAAGTGAAATTGATTTTATTATGTGTAACAAAAAATTCGTCATAGAAGACTGCAGTGTGCTAAACAAGTTCAACACAGGCAGTGACCATAGATTGGTGAGATGTAAGATGCACCTCAACACTAAACTCGAACGTAGCAAGCTCATAAGACAAACAAAATGTATTGACATAACCAACCTTAAAAAACACCATAATACCTTCAAATTGGAACTGAAGAACAGATTCTCTGCTTTAGAAGGCCTTACATCGGAAGAAGTGGATATTTCTGAAGTTAACAGAAAAGTAACCAAAGCTCTTATGGAAACAGCAACAAAATTAGCTGGGTCTAAGAACAAATTGCATGTGAACATATTATCAGGAAAAACCAAAATGTTGATGCAAAAAAGAAGAGTGATGAGGACAACTAAAGAAGATGTGACTTCCAAAGTGGAATATATAGAGCTATGCAAGACAGTACGAAAAGGTATCACTGAAGACGTAAGGAAATTCAACTGTGAACTGGTAAGGAAAGCAATTGAAAACAACCAAAGCCTAAAGATAGCAAAGGGACATCTCAGTAAGGGGAAAAAACAGATTATGGCACTGAGAAAAGAAGATGGTTCTGTAACAAGAAATAGAGGCGAAATTATGACAAGAGTGAAGGATTTCTACTCCAAATTATATGAAAGGGATGACACATGTACTCCAGACATCATGAAAGGTACCAGTACCAGAGTTCTTCCAGTCCTTCCAGCAGAAGTTGCACATGCAATCAAGAACATGAAGCGGGGAAAAGCTCCAGGAGAAGATGGAATTACTGTAGACATCATACAAGAAGCAAGTGGAGAAATCGAAACAGTACTCGCCCAAATTTTCACTCGATGCCTTAATGAAGGGAAAATTCCTGAGGATTGGAACAACGCTACAATGATCTTGCTACATAAAAAAGGTGACATTGAGGATCTCGGGAACTACAGACCTATCAGCCTCCTATCAGTGGTTTATAAAATCTTCACTAAAGTTCTTTCACACCGCTTGAAGGTGACACTGGACATGGCTCAACCGAGAGAACAAGCTGGATTCAGGAGTGGCTACAGCACAATAGATCATATCCACGTACTGAGAGAACTAATTGAAAGAGCGAGGGAATATGAACTTCCATTGTGCATGGCTTTTATCGATTATGAAAAAAGCCTTTGATTCGGTGAAACCATCAGCAGTTGCAATGGCTCTGAAATCCTGCGGTATTGAAGATGCATACATTAATATTATTAATAACATCTATGAAAATGCAAGTGCAAAAATTCGGCTGTTTGAAAATACAACACACATAAAAAATTGGATAAGGAGTGAGACAAGGTGACACCATATCTCCGAAGCTCTTTAATGCCACATTGGAAAATGTCTTTCAATCACTGATCTGGGAAAACAAAGAGATAAAGATTAATGGAGATTATCTAACCCACCTTCGTTTTGCTGATGACGTAGTCATTTTTGCAACTACCCCATCAGAGCTACAGAGTATGATCCAGGAACTTGCTGACAAGAGTAAAGAAGTGGGATTAAAAATGAACTTTCAGAAGACAAAAGTGATGTACAATGCTTTTACAAGAAATGAAGATTTATCAATTGATGGAGAAAAGCTGGAGATAACAGACACATACGTTTATCTTGGTCAGCAGATATCAAGTGAGGGTCACATTGGTGAAGAAATTAATCGGCGTACAAAACTTGCCTGGAGAGCTTTTGGAAGAAACAGCATAATTTTCAAGAGCAATATGCCATTATGTCTTAAAAGAAAAGTGTTTGATCAATGCATCCTTCCAGTGCTTACGTATGGTGCAGAGACGTGGACCTTAGCTAAAAGAGACATACAAAGGCTGAAGACAACTCAAAGCAGCATGGAGAGGTGCATGCTTAGTGTAACCAGGAGAGATAAGAAGAGGAACACGTGGATCCGAAAAATGACAAGAGTGGAAGACATCATGATCAGAGTTAAATCCCTGAAATGGCAATGGGCTGGACATACTGCCAGAAGGACAGACCATCGATGGATAGCCGAAATTTTAGATTGGATTCCAAGGGACAGGAAAAGACCCAGAAGAAGACCACATGGGAGATGGGTGGATGAAATTCGAAAGTATGCGGGAGTGACATGGAGGAGACTGGCACAAGACAGACCGTTGTGGAGGAAACTTGAGGAGACCTTCGTCCAGCAGTGGATTGATAATGGTTGATGATGATGATGATGATGATATATACACCGAAGAGCAATTGAATTAGAGATACCTGTCTAGTAACGTGTAGCTCCACATTTCGCCCTGATGACGCCGGCAATTCGTCTCGGCATGGACTCGACAAGACACCGGAAGCGTTGGGAAGCCATACGGATCCACGACCCATGAAAAATCTCTCTCGATGGCATGCCAGATGTGCTCGATGGGATTGAAGTCGGGTGGCCTAGGTGGCCAAGGAAGCGAGGTCACATCGGTGGAGTGTTCATCCAACCATTCGGATACAATTCGGTAGCGATTACACGGTGCATTGTCCGGTTGCAGGATGAGGTCCCCAGTGGGATGCTGAAGACGCACAAACGGGAGCAAACGGTCGTCCTGGATATCCCGGTGACGTTGACCTGTGAGTGACGATATCACACTTACCATTTCAGTCCACGTAAACAGTCCCCAGACGAGAATGCCACCCCCACCAGCTTGAAGAGTACTCTGCTGGCAAGAAGGATCCATCGCTTCATGTGGTTTGCACCGTACTCGTATCCTGCCATCCGCATGTACCATATATAGCAAGAAGAAGCTTCTGGATGGTGTGGCCGCTTACACGTTTTTGTGCACCAGCGTTAAATTGCCAAGTGATTTCTTACACTGTGGCTCGTCTATCCACTCTTACAATGCGAGCTAGCCGACGATGACCCCGCCCATTCACACGCTGTTGTCCACGGCAGTTGGCCTTTGCAGGTATGGTTTTACCGGATTCGATGAATTCACAGTGCACCCGTGACACAGTGGCTCGTGAAAATCCCAGTGCCTGCACGACTTCCGAGATGGAGTGACCCATTCGTCGGGTCCCGACAATTTGCTCACGTTGAAATGCGCTTAGGTCCTTCGTCTTACCCATGCTGCGTCCGACTCTTACTGATTCCCATTGCATCACTCCTTATATTTTCGGATCGCTTCATAGGTCATGTCGTTTTCGTTTACAGGGCCGCGCACAGTGTCAGATTTGTATAACGTCAGCTGTCTCTAATTCAATTGCTCTTCAGTGCATATGGTTTCACGGAATCAAAAATTCCATTGTTTTGACGAACCTACATAGTGATATTTGCATAAATAAGTTCTATCTTAGAAAGATGTATAACGAAGTAAATTTATCCGTCATTTTTGTCCACGCCGGGCATCGAACCCGGATCCCGTCATTTCGGAATAAGTCTCTCTCCCAACTGAGCTACGCGAACGTATGCCATCGCTGTTATCTGCCTTTATCTCATGTGCGACCTGCGGCGCAGGCACGTCACAACTTTCTTTCCCCTCCCACAGAAAGAGGGCCGGTAGCATGGCCCACGGATCAGCCGGGACAATGTCATCCGCTGAAGAACGTACATTGGAGAAATCCCAGTCACTTTGGTGTATGGAACGTAACATCACACATATTTATTTTTCGAAGCGCTGAAGAAGGGATTCTCTTATTTTTCCTGTCTCGCGGTGGGGAAAGAATATCACATCATTGCCAGAACGTTAACTGCCAGGTCATTCTTGAAGTTCGGGCGCCAGTATAACGAAGTAAATTTCTCCGTCATGTTTGTCCACACCGAGCATGGAACTCGGGTCCCCTCACTCCGAAATAAGTCGCTCTCCCAACTGAGCTACGCCGACGTATTCTGTCACTTCTATCTGCTTTTATATCATGTGCGTCCTTAGGTGCAGGTACGTCACAAATATGATAAAAAGTTGAAGGTCTGAAAGGGAAATTATTACTGCAAATTCTTTTTATAGTACGAGTGCTGTAGAGGCGTTAATCTTTTACAGCTAAAAATCTACACCAGTGTATGTTTGTGTCAGGCCCGCTGCTATCATTATGATCAAAATTAATTCTACAGCCTGCAATGGGTGTATAAAATCATAATGTAAATTATAGAATTATTATCTCTCTTTCTTTTTGTGAATACAATACTTAAAATATTAGCTCTAATAGCGGTCAAAATCTACCTAAAATAATTTCGTCGCGTATTTCAACAGATTCGTGTATTTTTTTCTTTTTTTTTTGATTAGAGGTTTAAAGACCACCGTGAGCTACTCAATGGGCTATGAGCAGTCGCCCGTCCCTAATTTAGAGTCACTGGTTCCAGGGAAGGGAGAGAGCCAGTGCCGTTAGACAAACACAACAACCATGCTTCAATGGGATTCAAACCCAGACCCCTTTCGGACGAATGATCAGAGGCCATCGCTTAGACCACTGCGCCACCGAGGCGGCAAGTATGTATTTTTTTGATCATGGAATTATTGATCAACATCATTATGCAACTACAGATGTGCAAACTCGTGCTTCGATTCAAAATAGTAATTTTTGAGAAGAAATAATATTTGGCAGCCATATTACGTAATATCAAAATATCCTCTTCAACTTCAGCAATACGTTTGCTATGAAACCTGCTCAGTGGATCCAAATAGGATCTGTGGTTGACACAGAACTCAACAATTTTCGATTGATTAATGTAATGGTTTTTATGTCTTGAGTGTGACAGCATCCTGATAAATTTTTATCTAATCGGTTGCTTTATTAAATATTCTCTTATGTCATTTATCATGTTATGGAAGAATGGGAATTATTATTTTTTTAAATTTAACACTGCACCACATTTATGATCTCATTCAAAACGAATTATCTTATCATAGCGATCATTCAGACTTTTCGTCACCTTTTTTGTTTCTTACACATTTTGAAGTCCCCCATACCTATAAAATATTTTTACGAATTAAACCAAACAGACTAAAAAGAGCAGATAGGAACTGAACAATCCGATTTTAGAGGAAACTATTCAACAACAAAGCAGATCTTTACATTACACCAACTCGCAGAACTCAGTTGGGAAGACCATAAAGAACTATATTGCTTCTTTGTGCATTTTAAACTAGCTTTTGGTAGCTTCCACAGAGAAATTAATAACTCGTTCCCGCTCTATCCCAAAGTTCTATTAGAGAAAGCAATAGATAAATATATAATAAAATTCTTGGTAAAATACTACTCTAAGACAAATGCAGTAATTAAAAAGGACACGCTCAAAGCAGGGCCAAATGCAACCCAGAAGAAAGTAATGCAAGGGTGCCCAAAATCCCCATGTCTATTTAACATATACCTAGAAGAAGCTGTATAGAAAACAATAAATAATGAACCTGGAATTAATATCAATGGTCCAAATATAATATAATTTCAAATATGCAGACGATCTCGTTCTTATTGCAAGAACCTCAAATGAATTACAGACGTTGATAAATAAACTTAGTGAAACATGTAAGATATATGATCTTTTAATAAATATGCAAACGACAAAAGTTATGAAAATAGGTTAATACAACTAACAACGCAGTCACCCTAAATGGCGAACAAATAGACCAAGTTGAGAGATTTATTTACCTTGGATCAAAAATAACAGAAACAAGTGATGCACTAGAAACCATCAAACAGAGAATAGCTATAGGATTGACCGCCATGGGAAAATTACAAGAAATCTGGAAGCAAATAAAATATCCAAAAAACCCAAAATCAAATTATATGAGTCAGTAATTATGCCAACGGTCATCTACTGAGCAGAAGAATGGACAGTTAAGTCAAGAAAGTAGAAAAAAATTATTAGCGTTTGAAATGAAATGCTTAAGGAAAATAGGTGAAACAAGCTGGACAAGAAAAGAAAACAAATAGCACAGTCAGGAAAGAATGTTCACATCAAGTGACAATATTGGAAAAAAAATAGAAAACAGCAACTGGGATAGTTTGGGCACATTATACGCATGGACAAAAACAGACTACCTAACATCTTAATAAATAATTTCATAACAAACAAAGAAAGACCAGGGAAACCAAGAACCTGGCTGAAATTAATAAAGAACATCGAGGGCTGCAGAACATATGGTGAACTTTTTCGGAAAGCAAGGAGCAGAGAAGATTGGATGAATCTGCTCAATGGAAAACTCAACCCGTCTTAGACGGAAGAGATGAAGAGAGAGACACATTTTGTGATTCTTGATCTTTTTTTTTTTTTTTTTTTTTGATTGGAGGTTTAACGACCACCGTGAGCAACTCAATGGGCTATAAGCAGTCGCCCGTCCCTAATTTAGGGTCACTGGTTCCAGGGAAGGGAGAGAGCCAGTGCCGTAAGACAGACACAACATCCATGCCAGACCGGGATTCGAACCCGGACCCCTTACGGACGAATGATCAAAGGCCAGCGCCTTAGACCACTGCGCCAACGGGGCGGCGCGATCTGTTCATCAGCACGGTTGTAACAGAACGCGAACGGGTTCAACAATATTCTACTGATTCTTTGAATTCCCTACTCCAGCGGGATTAAAAAGCTCGGTAATTTTGACGATGCTATAGCAGTTGATGGGTAACATTTTAAGCAATGGAAAGATGCTGCTCAAGGTTTTATTTCAGCCGGTTGATGACCTTAGTTGTCTGTCTTTCTTCATCCCATTATTCTGTTATTACACTAAAAGCTATTTTAATGCAATAATCAAGACAAGTGTTCGACGAACCAGGTCGAAAGATTCAGTGATCAGATTAAATATCGTGAGAGCAAAAAATACTGTGAAGATTGTTGTTATCCCAGTTTTTGTCGGATGCTATTGACGCTGAGAGAGTAAAAATTTCATTACAGCTATCTTATTTTCTTTTCGTCTTTGTTAAATTTAAAAAAAAAAAAAAAAAAAAAGAAACACACTTCACAACATCTAAAAAGTCAATAATCTATAATAAATTCAAAAATGTATGGAACATACTGCTGTGATTCCACCAGTATATATATTTTTACTATAATTATTATATTTTCAGCCACACTGCTATCTTCACACACACACACACACACACGCACAATATACATAAAGTTTTGAAATCAAGGTTTTTCAGCTTCTTCTTGTTGTTATGCTTCCGGGCAAGAGTGATGTATCAATATGATTATTTTTAAAAGTAAAATAGTGGATAATAACATTGATAAATACATTTTTGTTACATGAAACGTAGATTCTGTTTCTAACGTACGATACATTCCAATACCTAATCCGAAATTTTTTTGTCACCCGTATTTGTGACAATGAGTTTTCAAGTAATTGATATTTTATATTTAGGTATTATGTCAACAGAAAGAATGTACATAATGAGTGCGTTTAAATTATTGTTTGTTGTGATTTTTTAATATTGTGTGAGAATAAAGAATCTATTATTATAAAGTATCTAATGTACATGCTCAGCCACAGTAAGGAATGATTCATGCACCGAAGCGTCGCGACAACGCCTGAGCATCACTTGTTCTGCCTATGGTGAGCTGGCCTCCGCTGTCTAAGCATTGCGATTGCTGTGTTTTCTTGTTGAAGAGAATAATAATGTGTCCAACAGAACTGTGAATCAAATCGTGCCATTATGCGAAGGAAATTATTAAATCACCCTGACACTTCCTGTTACGCACCTGGTGAAGTAAGTTTATAGGCTTAGAAGTGAAACCTTGCCCTTTTAATTAGCGTTATGCGCTTTATTTTAGTTACACAGTGGGTGGTCATGGTAAGAGTTGGATCCCTAGTATCTGCTATATCATAAGTGTTAGGCTTTACAAGGGAGCTGAACTGCCCTCGACAAGTGACGTTTTGCAGATCCCAGGGTTTGGAGGAAACCGAAAGACATCTCTTGAGACTGGTATTGCTGTTTAACAAAATAACAGCAATCAGATCTAAGTTCCATGAAATATTTTAACTGGATCAGATCTAAGTTCCATGAAATATTTTTTTACTATGAGGTCTGTTCCTCACAAGAAGGATTTACCTGGGCCACAATCTCCAGAAGGAGCGTTGGGACTCAGACGCTACACTGTACAAAATAAGTGTTGTGAATTTCACGAAAAATTTCTGAAAATAACGTTCGGAAAAGTAGAGGGTAGGTATCCGTGTTTTTCAGAAATTTCCTTTTATTTTTTTAGTGCCCGTTCATTTTAACTTCCGTATTTTCACAGATATTTCCGTAGACAGTAATTCCGTTTTTTCTTCAGAAAAATCCATTTCTGGTTTTTCCGTACTTAAATTGAAATTCCGCAAAATCAACAAACCTGTTGATTACCCGCAGATAATCCTATAATCCTGCCGGTGAGGTCAGGATCGAACACCCGACGTTCCAGCTCGCCGCATATGTAACTTTCGCCTTTACTAACTGAAGCACAAACGCTTGGCAACCTGACTCACGTACATCATAAAACGAATCCCGGGACACAGACATTTTTTTTTTTTTTTTCATTAACGTGAGTGATTTAGTCATATTATCTTCTGTTGGTGCTTATTATTTTTCTGAATAGGTGTGTATTTTTTTTCTTATAGGAGGGTTTTTTAAATACACTGACGGAAAAAAAAATTCCAACACCAAGAAGGGGTTGTGTTAGATAAACGACAGTTGGTAGGCGGTAAGAGTACATCTGTAAGATGACGTCTATGCAAATTTCGTGCTCGGCGCATACGTGTGGCGCTAGTAGCGCCCTCGGAACATGCAAAGCAGGTTTGCTGTAAATACGCGCTGTAACGTTCGTGAGCGTTAGTTATCGTTGAGATTCAACGTAGGGTGTTGATGTTAGTCAAGAATGCCTTTAAGAAGACGAAGAAGCCATTATCAACAGCTCACGAAGTTTGAACGAGGTCGTGTAATAAGGCTACGAGAAGGTTGATTTTCGTTCCGCAATATTGCAGAACGACTTGGCAGGAATATAGCCACTGTGCATGATTGTTGGCAGCGTACGTCAAGGGAAGGTACAGCCTCAAGAAGACCGGGTTCCGGCCTGCCACGTGGCACTACTGAGATGGAAGACCGTCGTGTACGGCGTATGGCCGTGGCGCATCGTACCACGTCTGCGGCAGCAATTCGAGCTGCAGTTGCCACCACAGGGACACAACGAACTGTTACAAATCGGTTACTTGAAGGACAGCTCCGAGCCAGACGCCCTGTAGCGTGCATTCCACTTACTCCAAGCCACTGCCGTTTGCGACGTCAGTGGTGTCAAGCTAGAGCTCATTGGAGGACGGAGTGGAGATCTGTTGTGTTTTCTGATGAAAGCCGGTTCTGCCTGGGTGCCAGTGATGGCCGTGTGTTGGTTAGAAGGAGGCCACGTGAGCGCCTGCAAACAACCTGCCTGCGGCCGAGACACACTTGACCTACACCTGGAGTTATGGTCTGGGGAGCAATTTCCTATGACAGCAGGAGTACTCTCGTGGTTATCCCACGCACCCTGACGGCACAGTTCTACGTCGGCCTGGTGATTCAACCTGTTGTGCTGCCATTCATGAACAGCATTCCAGGGGGTGTTTTCCAACAGGATAACGCTCGCCCGCATACTGCTGTTGTAACCCAACATGCTCTACACAGTGTCGACATGTTGCCGTGGCCTGCTATATCACCAGATCTTTCACCAATCGTGCACGTATGGGAGATCATTGGACGACCACTCCAGCGTCACCCCCAACCAGCATTAACCGTCCCTGTATTGACCTACCAAGTGCAACAGGCATGCAACTCCATCTCACAAACTAACATCCAGCACCTGTACGACACAATGCATGAACGTTTGCGTGCTTGCATTCAACATTCTGGCGGTTACACACGTTATTAATGTACCAGCATATCCTATTTAAAATGGCTCTTCTCGCGCTTACAATAAGCTGTGATCTTGAAACCTTAATCGATTAAATATGTTACCTATACAAATGTATTGCCGCCATTTCATTCCTCTACAACTATTTTTTCGTGGTGTTGGGATTTTTTTTTCCGTCAGTGTATTAAGCGTTTTTCATCGTGGTTTTTCGAAGAAAAAAAATTCTTTGCAACATGATTTATTTAAACTGACAATGACTCATGTATCTTTAAAAAAGGTGAAATGTACTATAATATTATTTCACACACACAAAAAAAAAACTAAATATGAAATTTACTCTTGATAGCTACAATAGCTTTTGTCTTAAGTTGTCCAAAGACTGATACACGGACATCGTATAATCATCTGTACAATAAGTACCTGGTTTCCTACAGTGACACAATATATAATAAGTAGCTGGTGCACCAAATAGCGGAAAAGAGAAGAAATATCCTGTGCCACAAAAAACAAACAAAATCTATGCGATATGCTATCCACAATATACTGTACAATCTCGCTACGGAACTTCAAAATTCGACAAACGATTGAAATTTGAAAGTTAATCAAAACTCAAGTATTTCCACGAATCGCTATTATTAGAGGAAATTTCTCGTCATACGGTACGGAAAAAGTGAGAACGGAGATTTTCCGTTAATATACGAAAGAAATTGCGTAAAGGTTTCTGAAAATTCAGAATTTTCTTTTAACAGATCTCTAAAACGGTAATTTACCGTTAATATAAGAAAGAAACTGCGGAAAGGTTTCTGAAAATTCCGAATTTCTCGTTAACATATCTCTAAAACGGTAATTTACCGTTAATATAAGAAAGAAACTGCGGAAAGGTTTCTAAAAATTCAGAATTTCCCGTTACCAGATCTCTAAAATAAAAGGTAATTTACCGTTAATATAAGAAAGAAACTGCGGAAAGGTTTCTGAAAATTCAGAATTTTCCTGTGGCAGGAAAAGTCCGTTAAATTCTGGTTTTTTTTTCCGCCATTTCCCGAAAAGGTAGTATCAGAAACATGCTTCGTTAATTCGCGAAAGAAATGACGGAAACTTGTCCGTGAATTTCAGAAAATGTGTACCGTGTAATTACGTTCTTCAAGAATAATAGGAATATGATCATCATGATTCTCATTTTCAAGCAAGTACCTCTTCATGTCAGCGTCATTTATTAGCACAGGAAATTCTTATCGACTAAATATGTGATTTAAATCATGAATGGAATACGGGATTATACCATATAATACAAAATTTGAAGATGTGAATCCGCTTCATAGTGTAAATATGACAAAGCTGGTAAGGCAGATAATATCCAAAAACTTGAAAACTTATTCGTCCTGGAGCGGGAATCCGCGTCTCCTAGATAGCGCCCGGGTGTGCTAACCACTACACCACCCAGAACGACCGAGTCTCAAGTTCCCTATTTAATCGGAAACTTGAGACTGGGTCGTTCTGGGTGGTGTAGTGGTTAACATACCCGGGCGCTATCTGATAGAGGCGGATTCGATTCCCGCTCTAGGACGACGAAGTTTTCGGATAGTATCTGACTTACCATCCTTGTCATATTTACACTATGAAACGGATTCACATCTTCAAAACGTGATTTAAATTTGTCCAAAAAAGCAGGATGAACATTTAGGATCCAGGTTAAAAAGATGAAATCTTCTCTACCAAGATTCTAGGGTGTGCTTTTTCGCAACCGTCAAGTTGAATTAATTTATTTTTTTCACAAGGCAGAAATTTTGTATTTTGTGATGATGTTTGTTCTGTAATGTGATCCCTGGTCATGAAGATGATATCACAGAGTAGCACTTATTCATAGGCTCCTCTAAGCTGGTGTGAAAGCTGTGCTTCTTCACAACGGAAATAAATTTTAGTCGGTGCCATTAGCCATGTTACTGACATGAAAGAGTCATATGAAAATATAAAACTATTTTTGGAAAAGATCCAGTATGAAAAATATGCTTGCAACATATCTTGTGATTTGAAAGTCATTGCTCTTTGGTTTGTTTTGCAGCTTGGATCCGCAAAATTTTGTTCCGTCCTGTGCGTGTGCTATAGGAGAGACAGAAGAAGTCCCTGTATGAGAGCAATCTGGCCAAAGCATAATTCATCAACTATAGCGAAGAAAAATGCCGTCAACTCTCCGCTCTTTTACTCCGAAAATGTACACATTAAGCTACGACTTATGAAAAAAATCCCTAAAGCAATGCATCACAATAGTGATGGATTCGCATATAGCAAGGAAAAAATCCCCAAAAGTTAGTGACACCAAAATTAGGAAAGAGATTTTGCAGGCCCTCAAATGGGGTTGATACAGGATGAAAAAATTTGAGTGGAAGTTGACCTTAGGTAAAAAACAGCTTGGAAATCTTTCAAAAGTGTTGCTAAAAACTTTTTCGGGAAATTGTGAGCCAAATACCTATCGTGGCTTAGCGTGTGAAATCTTGGGTTCACGTAAAGTTATAGGATTCAAGAAAATCTATTTCCTGGGCTCCCACTGGAATTTCTTTTCTGAGAATGTAGAAGCGCTCAGGGACGAAAACGGCGAGCGATTTCATCAAGATATCTCGAGCATGGAAAAGCAGTACCAGGGAATGTGGTGTCCCATTGTGCACGCTGAGTACTGTTGGAAATTCAAGTAAAAACTTTCACGGCGAAATACGCGAGAAAATTGTCAATAGTTAATTTTTAGGTAATTCATTTACGTTTTATAAGCGTATGTAAATATACGATTTATTCAAACTTAAACCGTGTGTCGCTAAAAAAAAACTTGTGTGATAAAAAAAAATATTATATTTGATTTCAGCATAAAAGTATTAGAATCACATTATAACTTGTGTGGCAAAATCGCTTTTGTAAATCACAGTATTTTTAAAGCACTAGTCTTTTCTGTTGTACATACAATGTTACAAATGTAATCGTTGGCACAAATGTGCCCTATTTTCGCTGTTTCCATGTATCCACTCCTTCAGAAAACTTGAAATCACTGCCTTGGAGCGGAAATCGAATCCGCATTTCCCGATATCCGTTCGAACATGCTATCCGTTACACCACCTAAGTTCTAAGCTAAGCAGATGCATCAAATGGAAGTCATCCTTCTTTCCTCTTTGATAAGTGAGTCACGGAAAACATCTCATGGGCCGCCACTGGGAATCGAACCCAAGGTCTTCCAATTACGCGCCGGACATGCCACCAATGCGCCACAGCCGCCTCGACTTCTCCAGACTCACATACGACTAACTGCCAAACCACACGTAAGGTTTCTCTTTGGAGCCCCGCGCAATGCTGGGGATTCACCAAAGATAGTAAGCAGCAACTGAACAAATAACGAGGAGCTATGTGGTTTAGCAGTTAGTCGTATGTTAATCTGGAGAATTCGAGGCCGCTGTGGTGCAGTAGTAGCGTGTCCGGCGTGTAACTAGAAGACCTGGGGTTCGATTCCCGGTGGCGGCCGATGATAATTTTTCCGTGACTCACTTATGAACGTAGAAAGAGCGATGACTTATGTTTGATGTTCCTAATCCACGTCAGTTGAGTGTATTAATTATTCATTCACCTCCTAGTTATTTGTTCAGCTGCTGACTTTCCATCTTTGATGAATCCCCAGCATTGCGCGGGGTTCCAAGACGCAACCTGTGATGTCGTTTGGCAGTTAGGCGTATGTGAGTCTGCAGAATTTGTGGCCGCTGTGGTGAAGTAGTAGTGTGTCCGGCGTGTAACTTGAAGACCTGGGTTCGGTTCTCGGTGCCGGCCGATGAGAATTTTTCCGTGACTCATTTATAAACGTGGAAAGAGCGATCACTTCTGTTTGATGTTCGTAACCCACGTCAATTGTGTGTATTAATCAAGCAGATGCACCTTAGAAATCTGATAAATGTTCAGATTTGCGCTTGTCTAAGCAATTACGAACGACCTCGGATGTGAGGAAAAGTAATGCTGACGCTATGTGGAAGCAAATAATTGCTTTGACTAGCGCAAATCTGAACATTTGCCAAATTTCTAAGCTACATCTGCTTATCTTCAGGTGCTTGAAACTTCCTTGTCCTGGACGGTGTAACGGAAAGCATGCTCGAACGGAAATCGGGAGATGCGGGTTCGATTCCTGCTCCAGGGAAATGCAATTTTGAAGTTGTCTGAAAGAGTGGCTATATGGAAACAGTGAAAATACGACACATTTGCGCCAACGACTAAATTGGTATTGCCTTCTTTGTATTTGCGAAGAATTATTTCTTCAGCGAAATTCGTTTCCCATTTATGTACGATATAAAATGTTACGCTTGTAAATACACTGTTAAAAATTATTTGGTAGGTTGCGCCAAAAAGTGATGCTACACCAGCTACACCACTTGCTAAGAAAAGGTAAACTATTGTGTGGTATAAACAAAACCCAACAACATAGTGCAGCCTTGCAATATAACGTGTGACAATCTTGTACCATGTCGTGATTCAAAGCTGCACTATGTTGTTTTGTTTTGTTTGTACCACAAATGATGTACCTTTTCTTAGCAAGTGGTGCAGCTGCTGTAGCATCACTTTTTGGTGCAACCTACCAAAAAATGTTAGCAGTGCATTCACTTCCCTCCCTATCATGCAGATTGGTAAATATAATCTGTTATTTAGTCAGCAGTGTGTCTGGTATGCTGCTCGTGTTTATCAGCATGGTCATTCGGCGTCTGATACACATTTGTTATATACGTATATCCTTACAAGAAAAATATATATTCGTTATATATATATATATATTTGGTGAGATAGGTGACTACATTTTTTATAGCACCTCCACATCCCAAATAAATATTCGGAGGTCTATTAGACAGAATGTGTTGTCTTGTGGCGATGTTTCATCGTATTGGACATAACAGTTAGACAGCAGCGCTGCCCTACAGTGTTTCCAGGCATTTGTCACGACTGAACATTAAAATGCTTATACACTGCTGGACAATTGCTAAGGACGGATCATAAACAGCTATATAGCGCATAAAAAAAAGTAAGTGTGGTTGGATGCCAAGTGAAATAAAATAATGTCAGAATACCAGGACATTAAAAGAAAGAAAATTTATTGTGCTCTGAAATCCAGAAGGCTTTGGAACGTGTTCAAGGGACAAACAGGCCATTTTGTGCAGAATACGTAAACGTGAAAAAAATGAAATTACCGTCCGCAGGCGTTCCGGCTTAAGATGTCAATACGGGATATGGCCACCATGGAAGGCGATACAAGATTCCACACGTCGTGTCATGCTTTGCACAACATTATCAAGCAGCTGTTGGGGTAATTTATCCCATTCCTCTGTCAGTGCACGGATGAGGGTGTCCTTGTTTATTGGAGGGCATTGGCGACCAGCAAGACTCCTTCCCAAATCATCCCACACATTTTCAATGGGATTCAGATCTGGAGAACGTGCTGGCCATACGAGGCGTTGAATATCCTCGCTCTCAAGACACTCCTGGACAGCGACTGTTCGATGACATGTTGCGTTGTCGTCCATGAAAATGAATCTATCACCGAGAGCACCACGGAACATGCGAACATGAGGTAGCAGAACATCCTTAATGTATCGTTGGCCAGTCATAGTCCCAGTTGGAAGCACATAGAGGGACGTACGGCCACTGATCATGATGCCAGCCCATACCATGACACTACATGTCGGATATCGGTCCCTTTCCTGTATGTTTGTTGGACAATATGCAGTACCACTATCACTCCAGATCAGTTGTCGTCGACAATCAGACGATAGACTGTATCTACTCTCATCTGAGAAGAGGACAGCAGACCAGTCGTTATCAGTCCAATTGCGATGTTGATGGCACCATTGCAAACGGGCGGTACGGTGCCGTCTGGACAATGGGATGCACACAACAGGACGGAGGGCGTATAGTCCTCCTTCATGCAAACGTCTGGCGACTGTTTTTCGGGAGATCTGCTTGCCAGTAGCAGCCATAAACTGATTTGCTACCTCACTAGCTGTGCTGCGCCGGTGTCTTTTTTGTTGATGGCACTATGTACCGATCTTCTGCAGGTGTCGTACTGCGAACACGACCTCCCCCGTGACGTTTGCTACACTCTCCATTTGTTTGAAATGATTTCCAAAGCCTTGAAACAACACTGTGGCTGACGTCGAACTCCCTGGCAACATCTGTTATTTTTCGGCCTTCTTCAATCTTGCCAATAATACGGCCACGCGTAAAATCATCTAGGTGATGTCGGAAAGACATACTGAAAATTGCAAGTTCGTCAATTGATTCTTTCCCTTTCAACTCTGCGATTGAACAAGAACGGTCAATACGCGTCAAATCCTTTATATCTCTTATCAGCGCTATGACGTCACGAACAAGTTCGGCAATCCAAAATTTGCATACGCACAACACGTCTTACTGTATCCCGCACTTATGCTAATTTCCACATTTTCCTGCCTTCCATTTTATGGTTACTATCGTTGCTATTGTCATCCGTCCTTAGCAATTGTCCGGCAGTGTATTACTTTGTGATTCATGATGCTGAACAATCACAGACTTTTGGATGTCACACCAGTACGTGTGAGATTACCACCCCCCCCACCCCCGTGTTAAAATACAGAATCAATTTAGAAGTCCACATGACTCAAGCAATTCTTGATCAAAAAAGTGTATAAACTGCTGATTGGATTGTTCCCACTAACGCGCTCCGCATTGTAAACAGCAAACTGTGTAGATGTTGACTGTAGCATTTTCAGATGGTAAAAGTTTTTACTAAACGTTAGAGCTGGTAAAGTTTTAGCTTAACTTAACTCGTAGCTTTAGCTAAGTGGATTTATCTTCACTGTCAAAACCCGGATAACTTCACAACTCGTTGTAGCTGAAAGACTTAATTATACATAACATTCACTTTCAGTGATACGGTCGGGGTGACAGAATAAGTCTGCTTACAGAAATCCCGTTCCACTCTTTATTTAAGCAGTCAGCCCAGTAAATACAAAATCTGTTTTCATTTTAAAATACGTGTACTTCACATGGAATCAGACGTACTCAACATGAAATATCACTCTTTTCTATGCATGAATATACCTTGTCTAACAAATTTTCACAGAATACTCCTCACCGAAAACCGTCCGTTTGATATCTCCTTCAGATTGCTCACATATTATTCCTCAACAAAGATTGCACATTCAGCCCTTATCTCATCAGTCACGTATATTTCCCATTTTGATCAGATCAGATCACATGTAAAGGATTCTAGGAAGGGAGTGTCTGACCCCAGGTCTTAAACAACCCTTAGAAATAGGAATTTAGGAGATTTGGGCGATAGGAAAGTGACACGGAAGCAAGGTAGAAAGGGGGAGGTAGACACCCTTATTTATTACTGGGAGGCCAGTACCTAGGGTCCGACGGCTTATCGTGCCCATCCGACGCACGGCGGGTATTCAGTGGTTCGAACGTTCGAACCTGAGGTTATCACCATGGCAGTCACAAACGCTGACCACTAAGCCACCTGCCGCCCAATTCTCCTTTTGGCGTACTGTCGAGAGTTTCCAAGATCAATATTCATCGGACGGAACCCCGTGGAGTTACATCAGAAAATTGCTTAGCGAGAAGAAACCAAATTTCCAGAGGGTGAGTCGAAAGTTTTGCCATATTTGGATCACTTTATGTCTTCATACGTACCTTTGCGATGAAAGATCATTAGCATTCAAAGTATAGACCATCGTGTTGCACCGTCTTTAGCCATCTATCTGCTACTTCCTTGTTTCTACGTCGGTACCCGTTCCTGTCTTTCAAGGCGAAGAACCCCTTCACCTCAGCTGCCACTTTCTCCTGGTTGTTGAAGTGCCACGCGCTAAGGAAGGGGGCCACAGACCGGAGCAAATAATAATCGGCTAGGGCAAGTTCCCTACTATATTTTGGGCGAGGCATCAGTTCGATGCTCTCAAGTTGCTGGAGTTTAGACCGGGTTGTTCGCGCGATATGAGGCCGAAAGTTTCCCTGCTGTAGGAGAACGCCCTATCTGTTCCCCAGTGCCGGGTACGTCTCCTCCAAAACGGGATACATTCGCTCCAGCTGTTCAGAGCAGAGATTGGCGTTGATGGTCCAAACCGTCTGGGACAAGTTCTTAATGGATTATCCTCTCGAAATTACACCAGACACAGAGCATCACCTTGTGCTCGAAGCGCCCACGTTTGGAAACAGGTTCTGGAAGCTGGCTCGGGATCAACCACTGCCGTTGTGTGTTAGGACTACGGAAATAGACCCACTTTTCATCGCACGTAACAATTCATCTTGATGAAACGTACTTCGCGTGGGTTTTCTGGGAATTTTGTGCACACTTCCACTCGGTGTTTGCAGCTGGGGTCAATTCGTGAGGGACAATGAGACAGCTGAAAGTGACAAACCACGGTGGTCTGTGATATGTCCAGCTTGCCTGATACTTTCCGAGTGCTAGTGGTTTGATTTGTCTCTACGGCCTGGCGTACGGCCTCTGAATCCCCGGTTCGCGTGCCACCTGACCTTGGCTGTTCGTCGAGGTTTCTGTCACCTGAGGGAAATTTCTTGTACCATTTGTTTCTGGTGCCGTGATCCACGGAACCGTCCCCTTTCGCATGACAGATGTTTCGTGTTGCTTGAGCAGCGTTATGCCCGAGTTCAAACTCGTAAATCAAATGTTCTCTTATTAGCCGGTTGTTGTTGTTCATCTTTTAGGCCTCCCAACCACAGACAGAACGACGACATGCAATACTGTTCACAGCAACGACCACTACTTCATATCCTTTTCGACTGACTGCAGTGTGCAACTTTAACTAGTTTAAACACGTGATATATCCGCAGCAGCACATGCGTTTATGCAAATATTGCAAAACTTTCGATTCATCATCTGTATTTAAGGAGACAGAAACTCAAAAGGAAGATTTAATTAGAGGTATAAGTTAAAGTGGATATAGAGAAAGGGGCTTATGACAATCATGGATCGAGCTTTACTAATATTTCCATACAAATGCATTTCCAAATATGCTAAGTTTTCTAGGTACGTAAGGTAAAAGGGGATTGCTTATTAGAAATTTACTGGAAAAACTGTAGCTAGTGACATTTTGCGTTCTGCGTGTGAAACGTCTGCCAAACGACGTTAGCATCGTACTGGAAAAATCGCTGTCAGCCTTCTAATTATGTTTCTATGTTGAAAAATAACCGTCAATCTATGAATTCCGTTATTTGTTTCATGCCGCTTATTGTTTTTCATTTTCAGGACGGTTACAGAGGACAAGTGTAACTGCAAATGACATAGGCGAACACCTACAAATATCTACCGCGTCTTTCCTGTTATCTGACTATTTTTACACACAGATTCACACAACAGGTAAGCTAAACTGAAACCTATGAGACCCAAAAACTACGTAAGATAGATGAATAAAAATAATTAGACATCGTACAAATTTTGAAGATTAAAATACGTTTTGTGGTGTAAATATGACAAGGATGGTAAGTTAGATAATATCCGAAAACTTGAAAATTTTCGTCGTCTTGGAGCGGGAATCGAAACCGCGTCTCCCAGATAGCCCTCGGGTATGCTCAGGACAACAAAATTTTTAGGTTTTCGGATATTATCTGACTTATCATCCTTGTCATATTTACATCAAAAAACGGATTGTCAACTTCAAAATGTGTATTTTATGTTGTAATCCCGTATTCCGTGCATGATTAAACAGCGTGTCGGAACATAATAAACTTCTTTTTGTTCTTTTGATCCATGTTCTTTTAATCAATAGATTCTTTGCAATGAATCCCAAGCAATTACATAATCGGTCGTTTACAAGGCAAAACCCCGAGACAAAGTTCTGCAAGAAAGTTCCGGAGACCCTTGGTCATCAGAGAATGGCTGCAGCAGAGGATGACGTATTTTTATTTTTTTTACGTTTCATATTTTTCAGTGCTGTGAATATTTACGTTATGCTTCAAAACCCAATGCGAAAAACAAATTCAGCATTATTTCTTTCTTCTACATTAAATTTTCAATGTCTTTTACTATATTTCTGTACAGAAACACGTACGATGCAGAAGTTTGACGAAAATAATAAAAGTCAGAATTAGTGTTACAGAGGAAGTGCTTCTAGTATCTCCCAAAAACTGAAATCACACGTTAGACTTAAAGAGAAGTGCGAGCAAACCTGTTTTTCTCCCCTTGTATCGGCGTTTATGTTCGTTTCGTGATTTCCTTTTCCTTGTTGCTGATGCTTTTCATTGTTTTCTGCGTAGAAATGGACAGTAATACATTGGAGTGGTGCTGATATTCAGAGACTTGTGCAAAATGTATTTTACAGCCTTTTTGCAAAGCATACTTTATTCCAGAATCATAGCATTTTGTCACTTCAGGACTTTGTCTCAGTGGTGTGCTATTCACTATGAAGGTTGCAAAGCACCTCGCCGTTTTTTTACACAATACCATTTCTGCACGCCCTGCCACCCGCTTTTTGTCACAATATACTTTGCTCTTTTAATGAAAATAACCTGTTTTTGATATTCACGATAGCATTCTCCCTCACGATAACAGCAAATCTGCCAATGGTTTCCTCATTCGCTCCAATACATGGATCATCAAACTTTCTAATGGACTCACTTCCGGTTTCATATATCTTAAACCAGCTCTTAGCTGAGCTGTAGAGATGGCCATATTTCAAAATATAAGGTTACCAGGAACAATAAATGATTAAACATTGACACTCATATGGGCAATATTTATTGAGCTAAACTCCAATAATAAGTGTCTCTCAGTATGGCGTCGGGACGGCATGTTTGCTCACACAGCATGTCAGACGTCTCAGCATGGAGTCGTACATGTTCCTGATGGAGTCCTGAGAAATGCCATCCCATGCAGCTTGAATCTTATCACGCAGTTCCTGCATATTGTGCGTTAGGGGTGGAGTGTGGATAGTGCCTACATTAGCATCCCACACTATTTCAATCGGCGATAGTTCTGGCGATGCGGCTGGTCATGGAAGAGTGCCAGTACCTTCAAGGCAAGCTCTCGGGACAGCAGCAGTATGCGGAGGAGCGTTGCTCTGTTAGAAAATCGCAAGGGAGTGAGCGTTCAGAAAAGGTACGGCCACTGTTGCAGGATCTCACTCACGCAACGTTGGGCTGTCAAATTGCTTCTAATGAACACCAAAGGTGATCTGACATCGTAGCCAATTCCACACCATGACACTCGGTCTCTTGGGCGTGAGACGCTCGACAACAAACCGTTCGTCTTGGAGCTGACCACGGTGCCTCCACACCCAGATTCGTTGATCGTCTGCTCCAAGACAAAGGCCGGACTCATTACTGAAAATCATCCGCTGACATTCAGAGTGGCTTCTTGACAGTCTGGCCCGACACCATTGCAGTCTTTGGCGATGATGCAGTGGTGTTAAAAGCAGACGTCCTAACGGTTTGCGTGCGTGGTCCTACGTCGTGAAGCTGTCAGCTGGCACTAATCAGACGATGCATGGAAGGCTGCTCGCTGAATATCCACAATTGTGGCTGTTGGGTCACTCCGCGCATGTTGGACAACCCATCGGTTCTCTCGCCCTGTAGTTCGTCTAGGTCTCCCAGATCATTCCTGTCGCTGCTGCGTGCCTTTTTCCATCCACTTCCGCCAACAGCGTGCTATGGTGATATTCGTGAGACCGATATGGCACGCAATACGGCAACAAGACCATTTCTCTTCCCGGAGTACGACGATACGGCCCCTCTCAAAATCATCGAAATGCTCGAAGTGCTTCCGAACATTTATCCATGGCATACTTTACTTGCAAAGAGTGCAAAACACAATAGTATGAGTGAGAATGGCAAGCCGCGCGACCATACAACCTTATATAACAGGTCAGGCACATCGTTATGACCCATACGTGCTGGCGTCACATGTGCGGGCGAGCGTGGTACTTGAATCATTTGCATGTATCACGATGTCAAACCTACCCACCAAGTTTCATTCCTGTAGATTGCTTCCTTTTGGATGCAAGTATTTAATTGACGATGAGTGCATATATAACACGCAATTAAGAACATGCAACGGGGGAAAACTCAAGGTGAAAATGGAAATACCGTAGACATTACACAAGCCAGAAGCAAGTGGAGAAATTGAAATTAGACTCGCCCAAGTTTTTGCTAGATGTCTTAATGAACGGAGGATTCTTGAGGATTGGAACAATGCTACGATGATCGTGATACCTAAAAAAGGTAGTATTAAGGATCTCAGGAACTACAAGCCCATCAGCTTCCTATCAGTGGTTTATATAATCTTTACTGTTCTTTCTCATCGCTTGAACGTAACACTGGGCATGGCTAAACCGAGAAAACAAGCTGGATTCAGGAGTGCCTACAGAACTATAGATAATATCTATGTTCTGAGAAAACCAATTAAAGGAATTCAGGAATATGAACGCTCATTATGTATGGCTTTCACAAATTATGAAAAAAAGTACGGAGTGATGCATGCTATGTGTAACCAGGAGAGATAACAAGAGGAACTCATGGATAAAAGAAACTAACAAAATTAAAAGACATCATGATCAGAGTAAAATCCTTGAAGTAGCAAAGGGCTAGACATTTGCCAGAAGAACGCACCACCGATGGACAACCAAAATTCAAAACTGTATTCCAAGGGTACGAAGAGACCCAGAAGAGGACCACATGTGAGATGGGTGGATATTGTTCTACAGCATACGGGAGTGACACGCAGGACATGGCGCGAGATAAAAAATGTTGAAGAAACTTGGGGAGACCTTCATCCAGCAGTGGATTGATAATGCTTGATGATGATGTATATATATATGTATGTATACACACACACTTATTGTCATGAAAATCCGCTCACCAAGAAAAAACCGTGCGATCGACACAAAACCCAGCTAATAGCTACGGGGAAGGCGGATATGCAAATAATTAAAGTTTCGTGCGATTCCGCATGCCCACGCTTCCAAAACCGGTGCTGCAATAGCAATCCTTGGGGCTTATATGGCGCCGCGCAGGCGACTCCATGTGCGTGCCGAAGTGCACGGTAGGAGTCAGGTGAGATACCTGAGCGATAAACATGCCGAGAAGCGGATTACATTGACTTACGGGCAACTGACGGAGTTCGAACAAAGCCGTATCGTCGGCATGAAAGAGACAGGATGGCTTGCGCGCCAAATCGGCCGCTGTTTGAGCCGATCGAACAGTACGGTGCGATCGTGTTGGGAGCAATGGACACGAGAAGGCACCTGGACAGCGCGGCCTGACTCCGGATGACCCAGACACACCACCAGCAGAGAGGACCGTGGGATCGCTAGAGCGGCACGCACAGATGCAATTACGTCTTTATCCAATATCCAGAGATACGTAGCGGTTGTACAAGGGGGAGTCGGATCGAAGCTCCTATGCCTGCCAGATCCAATTCCAGACACTTGTCAGAGGCGAATCAGCACTCTCGAGAACCCTTACGTTTTCTGCCGTTAACACTTGACCATTGTCAACGTCGATTACAGTGGTGTCAACAGCGGGCAACGTGGAATGCTACGGACTGCCGCCGTATAGCGTTCAGTGACGAATCCCGCTTCTGTATGGGAATGGACGACCAACGCGTAGGAATTTAATGGGGAAGAAATGGAACTTTTGTTTGGCACAATGTTAATTCGTGATTTGATCATTTTTGACAAACAAAGTTTAATGAAGTCCAGGGATTTAAAGAGGGAGAGGAAAAGCCCAGATGACCGCTTATAATAAACAAAGTAACAAAGTTTATTAAAATTCCAAATTTAACGAGAATCTGCAACTAGATGTCGTGGAACGACGCAATAGCAAATGTAGCATACAAGACGAAACTGCAACAGCGCAGGTAATCCTTATAGGCTAGTGGAAATATGTTGATAGAAAAACAAGGGGAAAAGAGTACATCAAATTCTCAACAAGAGAGTTTTTTTATTGGAGGTTTAACGACCACCGTGAGCAACTTAATGGGCTATAAGCAGTCGCCCGTCCCTAATTTAGGGTTACTGGTTCCAGGGAAGGCAGAGACCCAGCGCCGTTGAACAAACACAACATCAATGCCTTACCGGATTCGAACCCGAACCCTTCTCGAAAAGTGGTCATAAGCTAGTGCTTAGACCACTGCGCCATCTGGGCGGCCATCATAAATTCATCACGACTAAATTATATAAGCCATTTTGAATATTTTGAGTTGAAATCATCTCCCCTTTCATTAATGTTAATTAAGAGATGGTCCCTTTTTTCCCCATTTACGTGCAGCTGCGTTGCGTATGAACATATCGGAAAGTTTTATTTTATGGCCTTTTATTACTATGGGATTGACAAAGTGGACAAAGTCTTTGAGGGAAGTATCGTGACATTCTCACATCTTCTGTTTAACACAGGGTGATAAATGTAGGGCACGCAAAAGACAGTCAGAAAGAAGGGAATTTAGGAATTTCAGCGCTTTCTGGGACGAGCTGGGGAAGAGCAGAAAAAGGTGGTGTGACGCAGGAAGAAGCAACGCGGAGGAGTCGGATCGAAGTTCCAGAAGTGAGCTGTTGGAACGAATTTCTTTGGGCTTTAAAAGATGGTGGGAAAATGAGGAAAAGTAATAGTGTTTTAGAATGATCAATGCCGAGCAGTGAGACCGGACAGAAATAAAAGGGGAAAACGAACAGTGTTTTAAGATGTCCAGTGCCGCACAGTGAGACCGAACAGAAACTAAATTAGGAAGGCAATAGTGTTTTAGAAAGTCCAATGCCAAACTGTGAGACCGGACAGAAATTAAAGGGAAAAGTATTAATACTTTAGAATGTCTAATTACGAAAAGTGAGACCGGACAGAAATAAAAGGGAAAAAGTATTAGTGTTTTAAAATGTCCGATATCGAACAGTGAGACCTGACAGAAATAAAAGCAGGAAAGTATTAGTGTTTTAGAATGCCCAATGTCGAAACGTGACACCGGACCGAAATAAAAGGGGGAAAGGAATAGTGTTTTAAAAATATCCAATGGCGAACAGTGAAACCGGAAAGAAATAATTAGTGTTTTAGAATGTGTAATGCCGAAAACTGAGACCGGACAGAAATAAAAGGGATAAAATAATAGTGTTTAAAAATGTCGCATGCCGAACAGTGAGACCGGACAGAAATAAAAGGGGGGAAATAATAGTGTTTAAAAATGTCGCATGCCGAACCATGAGACCAAACAGAAATAAAAGGGGGAAAGTATTAAGTGTTTTAGAATGTCCAATGCCAAAAAGTTAGACCGGACAGAAATTAAAAGGGGAAACGAAAACGTAGCAACTCACGAAAAGCCATTTAATAGAGAAACAGATCAATGTGTTAATGTAATAAAGATAAACGCAGAGACCAGGACAATGTTTGAAAGATCTTCTCCACATCTTCCCAGAACAAATAGATTCATCACTGCAAAAGAAGTAATCTTAATTTTAGCATATGTTTTATTTATCTGTTTCATCGTCGGAGAAATACAGGTTAAACCCGGAAACTTCAAAATTCTCTAGAAGCGAAGGTCCAACGGACCCTTCATGCAGAGTACTGAAACACAATTCTGTGAACAGCCCTGTAACAATATTCTTTCCGCCATTCACTTCAAGGGGTCATGTCTTGTGTGTATCACGTCAGCAGAGTTACAAATGGCCACCTTCTTTTAGGAAAAGAGAGGATGAGTGGGGATCACGCACATCTAAGTGGATTTCTGAGAGGCAGTTGCAGAGAGGGATAGGGAGGTAACGGAATAATGATGTTGCTGGAGGTGAAACAGGAGATAATATTTTTTGAAGTTGTGTCGAATGTGCCTTTCACCATCCAAGTGAGTGTTGCATTGGGAGGATCGGTACTGCTTTTGCTTCATGTGTGCTGTGTAATTAAACCCGGTACAATCTCACTTTACCATCGAGTGGAATACACTTGAAAGATTTAATTAATTAACTTTAGCACTAGTGTAGTTAATTAATTTAATTGTTCAAATATATACTAAATGATATAGTATAATGTAAACGGATATGCGTATCATATCATCACGCATGCATATTTTTTACATGTTGTTGAATTTTCACTCAAAAATGGATTTAGCGACGGTTTCCGTCTGTCCCGAGCTTCTCTTTGTAAGTGGGCTCTACAGCAATTATATTTCATTGAACAAGTATAATCTTATCTATATATAAACAGATATAAATAAATCTTGATTGCCAGACAATAATTAAAACGCATTTTTGATGCGGGTTAAGTTATCACCATTATCTTCTTGAACATAAGTACTGATTGTTTGGGAGAAGACCCCGGGGCTGCACACAAGCGACTTAAGAACGAGCTCACAAACAAACACATTGACTCTTCAAAAAAAAATATTGATAATCACATCACCATGAACGCCCTGAATGCATTCAAAAACTAATTAATTTGCGGTTTTGAAATTGCGAAACTGAAGACCATTACTGTCAGCACTGTGAGTGACAGCCCTAATAACGGCAGAAAATATCACAAGGCAATAATTAGTCTTAGGTTGAAATGGCCTCCGCGCATGTTTTTTTTCGTTTCTGCTTTTTTCTCTTTTGTATTCATTTTTTATTTCATTTGTGATGAAGATATTCTGCCTTTTCATATGGTTTTCAATAAAGCTATCCATATTTCCCGCTCTGCTTTTCAGCTTTTAATTTCTTTCTCAAATTATTCCATTCCTTATTGCTTCTTCGTCATGAGTTTTTGACATTCTATGATCAATGAGTTCTTGAAGTTTTTTCAATCACTTGAGTTCTCTTTTTTAATTTCGATTTGGTAGAGCTGATCTTTCTTTCTTTTTAAAAACGTAAGACTTTTCTCCCCATTTTTTTTGTTTACGTTTTTTTCAGGGATGTGTTAAATCGACCGCATTGAAGTGGCTAAACTATTCACAGTTACGTAACTGAATTTAAATAAGTTTAAAAGAAAGCCCATGCTTGAAAGATATAAGCTATTGAAAAAAAAATTCCGAAGATAGTTTTTTATGTATTTCTTGGTGTAAGAAAAATGATATCCGTTATTTTCAACTGCTAAATTTAATTCGGCGAGCATATAAATAATATTTAGACAAAAGTAATGATCTTTTATCTCCCAAACAAACCCTTACAACCGTAGAGTTGAATACATAACGGCAAAATATTACACACCTTTACTTGTCTGTCAATTTTTAGTGGTAAACATTTTGAGCTATGCAAATCTTTTAGGTTGATTTGATGTGAAAATATCAGTTGCAAGGTTAATGAAAAATGTTTTACAACCCTTAAGTGCCAGAGTTTTTAAACTGCATGTTTAACTATGCATTTGCATAAATAAATTTGTTAAAAAGTAACTTAAATATGAATTTGTGTATTTAAGCTGATTAAACACTTTAAAGTAAACGGCACAGAGTTAATGATCAACAAAATCAGAGAAATTACCATTTTAACGTCCACGCTTCATTGTATTCAGGCACTTCGACAAGAAGAAAGTTGAGGTTATGCCTTTCACGAATACTAAGGTCATATGTGATGTACAAGTACACTGATTTAATTTTGCATTGGCAACACATCGTTTTACATGTTCATAGCGATAACGAAGTACCACGTGATATCAACGTCACGTGCGGCTTCTATGAATTGTACTCACCTATCATCTGTACGTAATCAGCAAACTTTTGGCAATAATGGGGAAACGTGGTGACGTAAGACAATTTGACGGCTGGCAGATAGTTTTGGCCTGAAGGGCAGGTGCTAGTAATTCGAAAACAGCCGCACTTGTACTAATGCGTCAAGTGTGCACCAGGATAGGATTGACCATGCATGGACATAGAACAGAAGGCCTTACATTGGTCGGCCACACATGGCTTATCCTGGAGGTGAGCGTCGGGTGTTACGATTGGTATCTCAGCAACGACGTGCGACAATCACCCATCATTACAAAAGGGTGTCAGTTCGACCTATTTCCACGTACACCATGCGCCCTACGTTTGTTCCTCCTGGTGTTCCACAGACACAGACCAATGACGGCACGCATGATGACGGACAATCATCGCAAACAACGCCTCGCATGTGCCAAAGAACGTTGGCAATGGAACATCGACAGATGAAAGAAGGCCGTCTGGAGTGACGAGTTCCGTTACTTGCTGAACCATCCTGATGGCTGGGTTCGGATATGGCGTAAACAGCATGAAGCCCTATCCCCTAGTTGCACAGTTTGGATTCAATAGGACGGCGGAGGTGTTGTTCTGATCTGGTGACTTTTTTTCTGGAAAGTTCTAGCTTTAGTCCCTTTTCCTTGCTGCATCATCCTGATAGCCGGGTTCGCATATGGCGTAAACAGCATGAAGCCCTGTTCCTGGTTATACGTTTGGGGTGCAACAGGACGGCGGTGTTGTTGTTCTGATCTGGGGACTTTTTTCTGGCAACATTTAGGTTTATTCCATTCATTGCTGCACCATTCTGATGGCCGGGTTCGCATATGGCGTAAACAGCATGAAGCCCAATTCTTAGGTTGTACAGTTGGGGTGCAAAAGACGGCGGTCTTGTTGTTCTGATCTGGGGATTTTTTCTGGCAAGCCCTAGTTTTATTCCGTTCCTTCCTGCACAGTGCTGATGGCCGGATTAGAATATGGCGTAAACAACATGAATCCCTATCACCAGGTTGTACAGTTGGGGTTCAACAGGATGGCAAAGGTGTTGTTCTGATCTGGAGATTTTTTCTGGTAAGCGCTAGGTTTAGTCCTGTTCCTTGCTGCATCATCCTGATAGCCGGGTTCGCATATCGTTTAAACAGCATAAAGCCCTATTCCTAGTTGTAAATTTGGGGTGAAATATTAGGCGGTGTTACTATTCCGATCTGGAAACCTTTTTCTGGCTAGATTTAGGTGTATTTCGTCCCGTCCTGCATAGTGCTGATGGCCGAGTTCGTATATGGCGTAAACAGTATGACGCCCTATCACCAGGTTGTACAGTTGGGGTTCAAGAGGACAGCGAAGGTGTTGTTCTGATCTGAGGATTTTTTTCTGGCAAGACCTAGGTTTAGTCCCGGTCCTTGATGCATCATCCTGATAGCCGGGTTCGCATATCATTTAAACAGCATAAAGCCCTATTCCTAGTTGTACATTTGGGGTGAAATATTACGGCGGTGTTGTTGTTCTGATCTGGGGACTTGTTTCTGGCAAGATTTAAGTTTATTCACCTCATTCCTGTACCGTCCTGATGACAGGGTTAGCACATGGCGTAAACAGCATGAAGCCCTACTCCAAGGTTGTACAGGTTGTATTCAACAGGACGGCGGAGGTGTTGGTCTGATCGAGGGACTTGTTTCTGTCAAGCCCTAGTTTTATTCCGTTCTTTCCTGCACCATTCGGATGACCGGGGCAGGATATGGCGTGAACAGCATGAAGCCCTATCCCCAGGTTGTATTGTTAGGGTTCAACAGGACGGCTGAGGTATTGTTCTGATCTAGTGACTTTTTTCTGGCAAGCACTAGGTTTATTCCGTTCCTTCCCGTACAGTGCTGATGGCCTGGTACGCATATGGTTCAAACAGCATGAAGCCCTATTTCTAGTTGTACATTTGGGGTGCAACAGGGCGGCGGTGTTGTTGTTCTGATCTGGGGACTTTCTTCTGGCAAAGATTTAGGTCTATTCCGTTCATTGCTGCACCATCCTGATGGCCGGGTTTACATATGGCATAAACAGCATGAAGCCCAATTCCTAGGTTGTACAGTTGGTGTGCAATAGATGGCGGTCTTGTTGTTCTGATCTGAGGACTTTTTCTGGAAATCCCTAGATTTATTCCGTTCCTTCCTGCACAGTGCTGATGGCCGGGTTCGAATATGGCGTAAACAACATGAAGCCCTATCACCAGGTTGTACAGTTGGGGTTCAACAGGACGGCGAAGGTGTTATTCTGATCTGGGGATTTTTTCTGGCAAGCCCTAGGTTTAGTCCTGTTCCTTGCTGCATCATCCTGATAGCCGGGTTCGCATAACTTTTAAACAGCACGAAGACCTATTCCTAGTTGTACATTTGGGGTGCAACAGGACGGCGGTGTTGTTGTTCTCATCTGGGGACTTTTTTCCAGCAAGATTTAGGTTTATTCCGTTCATTGCTGCATCATCCTGATAGTCGGGTTTGAACATGGCGTTAAATGAAACCCTATTCGTAGTTCTATATTTGGGGTGAAATAGGACGGCGGTGTTGCTGTTCTGATCTGGAAACCTTTTTCTGGCAATATTTAGGTTTATTTCGTCCCTTCCTGCATAGTGCTGATGGCCGAGTTCACATATGACGTAAACAGTATGACGCCCTATTACCAGGTTGTACAGTTGGGGTTTAACAGGACGGGGAAGGTGTTGTTCTGATCTGGGGATTTTTTTGGCAAGCCTTATGTTTAGTCATGGTCCTTGCTGCATCATTCTGATAGCCGGGTTCTCATATAGTTTAAACAGCATAAAGCCCTATTCCTAGTTGTACATTTGGGGTAAAATATTACGGCGATGTTGTTGTTCTGATCTGAGGACTTTTTCTGGCAAGATTTAGGTTTATTCAGTTCATTGCTGCACCGTCCTGATGGCAGGGTTAGCATATGGCGTAAACAGCACGAAGCCCTATCCCTACGTTGTACAGGTTGTATTCAACAGAACGGCGGAGGTGTTGTTCTGCTCTGGGGACTTTTTTCTGTCAAGCCCTAGTTTTATTCCGTTCCTTCCTTCACCATTCTGATGACCGGGGCCCGACATGGCGTGAACAGCATGAAGCCCTATCCCCAGGTTGTATTGTTAGGGTTCAACAGGACGGCGGAGGTGTTGTTCTGATCTAGGTATTTTTTTCTGGCAAGCCCTAGGTTTATTCCGTTCCTTCCTGCACAGTGCTGATGGCCGGGTACGCATATGGTTTAAACAGCATGTAGCCCTATTCCCAGTTGTACATTTGGGGTTCTATAGGACGGTGAAGCTGTTGTTCAGATCTGGGTACTTTTTTCTGGCAAGCCCTAGGTTTAGTACCGTTCCTTACAGCATCATCCTGATAGGTGGATTCGCATATGGCTTAAACAACATGACGCCCCATTCTTAGGTTGTACAGTTGAGGTGCAATAGGACGGCGGTGTTGCTGTTATGATCTGGAAACCATTTTCTGCCAAGATTTAGGTTTATTCTGTCCATTGCTGCACCATTCTGACAGCCAGGTTTGCACATGGCGTAAACAGTATGAAGCACTATCCCCAGGTTGTGCATTTGAGGTTCAACAGGACGGTGTAGGTGTTGTTCTGATCTGGGAAATATTTTCTGGCAAGGCCTAGGTTTTCATCCCACAAACACTGAATGGTGGACGCTACCAATCATTTCCACCCATATCTGCAGGAGGTTTCACGGGACTGATTGATTGGAGTAAAACGACCACGAATTCAAAACACTGCCTTGGCCCCTAAACTTCCCTAACTGTAACTCAATTGAACATTTGTGGGACATGCTAGAATGGGGTGTGAGAACTGCTGATCCTCCTACAAGGAATGGGTGTGGACTGACGGAGCTCTAGCAGCGGACATGAGTCACGTTACGCATGGAGGATATTCAACAGCTTGTAAAATCTGTTCCTAAGCGTCTGTGAGCCATGATTCCACAGAAAAGTGGACCGACGCGGGGTAAGGTACGTGTTCCTAATGCCAAGCTAACTCAGTGTATATCTTTAATTTAACCTTACTTTTGAGTTCCTGTCTTGTTATATAAATTTGGTCAGTTCTCGTTAAATATTTTCTAAACCAGATGCCACAGAATTCTGTCCGATGATTTTAATGTTGACAATTGTGACAGTAGGTCAAATCGAAAGCTACATAGTTGGAGACTCGTAAGATAAGAGCTGAGTGTGAAATGTTACAAAAGAACAATTCAGGAATTATACGAATGATTTGTGCGCAGCATTCCATGTACAGTTTTCTGTGAGCCGTCATGTACGTGCAGTTGTTAATAGAGAAGCAGTAATGCAGAGAGGCGGTGCCGATGGATTGTTATAGGAACAACTTACATTCGATAAAGTACGTTCTTGTGGACAGTATACAGATTCAAAGAGTGACCAATGTCAAGCATGTTGGGTGAAGTTAGTGATTAAATTTAGATGTCGTGCGTTGTTTGGAGCACAGTGATTGATGTGGTTTGGTGACATGCTTCAAGACTAACAAAAAAATCGAGAGAGTGCTATAATACTCTTTGTGTGACAGATAATTTATACTATGTATCTTTCGCATGTTATTATCTTCATGGATATGAAATAAAACGAGTGATTCGAGAGTATACATTTATTTACTTACAACGCGTTGCATTTATTAGCGTCACTCATGACCACACTGAGCCACTGTCCTGTATACATAAAGTGGAATTAAATAATAATAACAAAAAATAAGGTTTACTAATACCTGACATTGAGCGGTACATAGGTAGGTAAGTGTATTAATGAATATTATTTTCGTAAAACCAATGACAGAAATAATATGTGAGACATAAAAGTAAATATTTACGAAACTATGGTGGGGTGAATAGTGATAAATATTTCGACTGCTTAGTTTTGCAAGGACAATATTTATTATTATTATTATTATTATTATTATATAATTTAAGATGATTCCACCTCTTCCTTCCGGGAGCGGTACGAAGTACCATGTCTTGGAAATGGTATTTCTCTTCTCTTTATTGTTAGGAACTTTCTTACTGTCCTACAAGTGATCAGGATAGTTACCTTCTGTTGTTCTATATAACTGTTAGGTTGAACGTCTAGTGTCTGTATAGAGTTGTGAATGGTCTTAGGTACAACTCCTGTGGCTCATATTACTATGGGGACGGTGGTTACGTTCTTCATATGCCACATTTCCTTGACTTCGTACCTTAGGTTGTTATGTACTTTGACAGCTTCTCTCCTCGCGTCTTCTGGATGGTGTACGTGTTGGGCATGGCAATGTTATTGAGGTATGTTGACTTTTTCTGCTTGTTCAACAGTACGATGTCGGGCTGATTGTGGGGGATGGTCTTATCTGTTCTGATCGGTCTGTCCCAGTACATCTTGTGGATGTTGTTCGCTAGAAGCGTTGTTGGCTCATACTAGTAGAAGAGGACAGACTCAGTTGTAATGAGGTGGCAAATTTCTGGTGGAGGATCTTGGCGACGTAATTATTCCTGTTCGTGTACTCTGTGTGAGCATTCAGCACCCTGCTGTGATATGTTGGATGGTCTTTGGCACTAGATGGAATTGCCAACATGTGCTGCTTTCTAATGACGTGTCCTTCAGGATATGCTTCCAGTAGTTTCGGGTGTTTACAACTTGATTTTCTATAGCCATCAGGAACCCTTCGGTCTCGAGGAAGAGTGATTAGTTTTTTAGTCATGCATTGGAGGTAGTCTTATCCACATGGTTGGATTATTTTTATTATCATTATTATTATTATTATTCAGATTCAGACGAACGTAAGAAACGACCCTCCTACTTTCACTACCCCACCTGACTTGCCAGAAGGGTGGTAAGGATCTCTCAGCTGGTCCGCCTGAATCTCACGTGGAAAAGGGTCATAGAAATTTCTCCTTTTCCTGCCTTACACTACCGATAATAGAGCAAAACGTAATTTGATTCAGTCATTTTTACGCCGTTTGTTTCCAGATTTAGTTAATCAACATTGTCTTATCGCTCGTCTGTCTGCTTCCCTTGTAACTCCATATGTAATCTACTTCAATGATCAGCCATACCTTCCGCATGCCATTACAACCAAGCTGCTTCACCGACACCTGATTACTCATTTCATCAATCCAATACCGATACCTTTAGTTCCAGCTGATGAAATAGCACCGACTTGGACTGACGCTCTTCACTCATTTGCTTCACCTAAAGCACGAGATGTGCACTGGCTTCATCTGCATCAACGTCTATTCACCCCGCGAACTTTATATTGAATTGACCACCTAAATTCTCCAAACTGTGTTTTCTGCAACTCCGTTGGAGATGTGCATTATTCATATTCCAGCTGTCTAATCGTACAACCGTTATTTCCATTAATGTTTCACTTTCTAGAAAAAGTGTGTACATCGACAACACACGATGTTTCACTATCATTTTCTTCAAAGCCATCATCCTTCATTTTACTCTCATAATCAAGCATGCAAATTTCTAGTTCTGCTAGCTAAGTTCTCCATTTATTTTTTCCATGTGAAACGTCCTCCCTCAATATCATCTTCCCTTCAGACTCTGTTAATTCATGACGTTTATCCATAATAACAACGAATTATCGTCTATGTGAATTCAGTAATGTTCCTATATACCTGTCAAGGGGCGTGTTCCTTCCAATACAGAGAGAGGTGATAACGTCACGTTGGCTAGGAACAATTATTTTACGATTTTTGCCATCTCAGGGTGTAGCATAGTTTGTACAATATTATAGCTTCTGTTAAAGAGAGCATACTGCATGAGAATATGAGAAAGCAAATACACTGCCGGAAAGTGAAAAAATGACACTAAGAAGGAGGCGTCTGATAAGGACAAAATGTATACAGCATAATAACGGAGTACAGAGGATAACGTGATCAAAACATTATGGCAAAATACTGCTGTGTTTGCTGGTAAACTGAAAAATAACATTTCCATGTAACATGGTAAATACGTGGTTGAAACGCCATGAACTGCGTCACACTGTGCAATTCTGGCATGGAGTCTGTCGTACAGAAGTTGGATGTAAGTTTGGGGTATTAAATTCCTAGCATCCTCAACCTGGACGCGTAAATCGCGGATGGTCGTGGCTGGCCGTGGAGACCGGATAAGTCGTTGTCCCATAAAATCCCCACACGTGCTCAATGAAGGAAAAATAAGGTGAACGTGCTGGCCATGGAAGTTGTCTCACAACCTGAAGTGCATGTTGGGTTGAACGTGCCGTTGTGTGGGCGTGCGTTATCTTGCTGAAAAACACCACGATGGACTGACCTTACGAATGGCACAACAACGGGCTGAATGATGTTGTTGATGTAAGAGGTGCTGTTTAACGTACCCGGTACAAACACTAGCTGTGTACGGGAGTGATAGCTGATCGCTCCCCACACCAGGAGACCAGGTGTAGGCCCTGTGTGTCGCTGGCAGATGTAAGAAGGGTGGAGACGCTCCCCTGTGCGTCTGCGAACACGCACACGGCCATCGGAGGCTCCCAAGCAGAATCTGCTTTCATCACTGAACACGACAGATTGCCATTGCGTTCTCCAAGTGCAGACGTTGGCGACACCACTGCAGCCGTTCCTGACGGTGGGCTGGAGTCAGAGGTACACATGCCAGAGGCACACGTGCACGTAGTCCTGCATCCAATAGACGGTTGCGGATTGTTCGCACAGTCACCTCAGGTGCAACGGCAGCAGCTCAGATTTGCGTCGCAATGGATGTTCTGCTTGACGACGCCGCTCTTCTTATGCGTCGATCGGTACGCTCATCAGTCCATCTGTGACTCCCAGTTCCACGTCTTCTGGTGTGGGAATGTTCCTCGGACCATCTACGCCACGATCGTACCACCACCGATACTTCCCTTCTAATTCGTTCCGCAATACGACGATACGACCACCCGGCTTCGCGGAGTCCCACTAGACGACTTCGCTCAAAGTCTGATAACTGCTGAAATCGCACACGTCTTCCATGTACTGGCATTGCAGCTTCTTAAGGGTCTTCGCACGTGTCCGTACGCCGACGACTGCTTACATTCACTTCGCCGTACTCCTTAAATACCCCCGACGATAATTTGCATAATATGCCGAGCTGTGGAGCAGGCGCTCACCGGTTGGTCCCGAAATTAACATCAGACCTACGTAAACTCGACCCCATTAACATATGTAAGTTTCATGATCGTCCTCCAATTCCTTCTTGGGGTTCTTTTTTCACTTTCCGCCAGTGTAGAGAATCTATCACAGTTTCAACTGTGCCACAATAACTCCAATCCGACGTGTGGAATTTGAGATTCTGGCAAATATAAAGTCTAATTTTCTTGTTTTGATGACACCCTGAGCACTGAATGTGCTATAAGAAATCGCCCGTTTCTAATTTAGGATTAATGATTCCAGAGAAGGGACTGCGAAATATAAAATCAACGCCTCACTAGATTTCGAACCTGTTTCGGAAGAATAGACAGAAGCCAGAGATTAGACTGCTAGCCTAAGTCTAAAGAACTTCAAACATCTGCTTTGTGGGGAAATGAAAGCAAGGGCTTTTCTGTCGGAATCTTCTGAAGACGGTATTTTCGATACATAGTGAAATGAAGGGTACATTTAAGCCATCTGGCAAAATCGCATATTTTCGCCACCTTAGAGATACGCAATTATGTCATTAATTGAAAGAGCTGTAAAGCGTGCAATGTATGCAGTACACATGAAAATTTGCTGATAGATTCAACTATCCAGTTGTGAAACATTTTGCGCAAAATTTAAAAATTGATTTATGTGCTCTAGTGTACAACCTGTGATCACATGGAACTGAAATCATATCAAATAATCACTGCTGTTTCGAGATCTATTGAAAGTGGAATTAATTTTTCTCTATACGCTTGTGAACAGAAATGCCGGCAGACAAACTGTGATAATAGCAGCCTGATATTTTTTCACAGTAAATATACTTAATATATATCGAGGATTTAGGCATCACGTTTTCTTTAAATAACCGGAGAAAAAAGATTAACTGTGGATCCTAATATTAGACTAACATATCAAATTCATTGCATCTTATTCAGGTAAATGAAAGGAAATACACATATAAATAAATAAAAGATGAATAATTTAGTTTTCTTTTCAGTTTTATAATTTAAATATCTTGTTAACATAGAACGGCTTATAAATAATGTCGGGAATTCGTAGATTTGAAAATCATGAGTACGCCTTAGCAACATTAAAATGTCTCATATCTCTTACACTACGTGCAAAAGAGATTTAACATCGTGTTGAATTCTCATAGCGCGTAACAAGATCGAAAGCATACACGCAGTTTGGAAAAGTCTGAAGTTAACACTTTTAGTATTCTAAAAAAAACTGAAAATGCATTTTAGGTAATTAACATAATTTTCTTACATAAAGACTTTGAATACAAATCCCCCTTCTGAAATATATAAGACAATAACAACTAGAGAACGAATATTTTTGCATAAAAACACATATTTTCTAAAACAATTATATGTAAACTAGGTGAAAGTTCGTCAACAATGACGGGGGAAAATAAAATTTATGACACAAAAATTATTGACATTTATTTATTTACTTTTCGAGTTCCACGTCAATAGATGGCGACGTTTGCTCACAAATTTCTGAAATTTTCCCCAGCAGTGGGTTATGGAATTTGATACTACGGGCTGCCTGTTTGTTATGTGTTTTGTAAAACCTTCAGTCCCTATTTCGTCAACACTTCCTTGTACACAACATTTTTCGTATACACTAACTGTGAACTCTGTAAAAATTTCCCCTTTTTCTTTTCAAAAAACTATTTTTGCGCTTTGGCCCCGTAGGTTGAAGAAGGGCATATGCTCTGCTTTGTCGGCCTGTCTGCTTGCACGATACCTTGCTTAAAATGGTTCGATTTCGATTAAATTTTAGTATGTGGTAGGGGACAACCTGGGGACGAATCCTGTTAAAAATGGGCAAAATGGGGTCAAAGGTCAGGACATGGGAGCGGGATCCATTCTATCACACTTATGCCGCATAACTTACGGAAAACGCTTCGATTACGACACAACGTTATCATGTTGTTTCGGAGATATACTGAACCGGTTCTGTTGAATATCATCGAAATAGGGTAAAAGTTAAGGCATAGGAGCAATATTTATTCCACAGCTATTATCCTCATAACTTGACTAAAAATGCTTCTATTGCGACAAAACTTTAGTATGTCGTTCCGGAGGTATACTGAACCAATTCTGTTTAATATCGTCGAAATGGAGTCAAAGGCACAGGAGCGAGATTTATTTCATAGCCATTATCTTCATAACTTGAGTAATGATTTCTGGTATGTTGGAAAGCGTATCATAATCAATGCATTGCATGGTTTTACTAACTTGTTATTTTTACGTCGTCAGATCGTCGTACTGTTGACATTGCCACATACAGATGGCTAAACACCGGTTCAGGTAGTGAACCAAAATTCCTGATGTAAAGTTGTCGTATATCTAAAGAGTTGACCGTGTGATGTAACGCATCTCTGACCTCATGTGAGAATGATTTGCATTAAATGACGTCACACCAGCAACTGTGTTCTTTGTTGCTATAAAAACAAAACAAAGTGATATACGCGTGGACCTCTACGCCCTCTAGCGGAAAGTCTACGAATTATTTGAAAATTTTGAAGTTATATGAAAAACATGTCACACTGGAAACACTATCCAACTAAGAAGGAATTTTTCAAATCGGGCTCTTACAAGTAGAGATATTGACAAAAATAAGATATACATCTACGCCCCCTGGCGTGGAAACCATGAATTATTTAGAGAAGAAATTGCTTCTAAAAGTTTGTTGACATGATCAGTATCGGTTTACAAACGCTTTTTTGCAATCGAGATTTTAGAAGCTCATATTTTGCTGCCTATAAATCAGAAGCGGAAATTAAGATTTACGCCCCCTGGTGGCCAAACATTTTTTTTTCTTTACAAAAATTAGAAATTATGTGCAAACGATTTCCCATCAGGAGCTGTATCCGGTACAGAAAGAATTTTTTTAATCGGAGATTTAGAAGCACAGATATAGGGGAAACGCAATTTACCGCTACGCCCCTAGCGGAAAGTATATGAATTACTTGAAAATTTTGGAAATTAAATGAGAAACATGTCACACTGAAAACACTATACAACAAAGAAGGAATATTTCAAATCGGACTTCTAGAAGTAGAGATATTGACAAAAATAAGATATACATCTACGCCCCTGGCGGAGAAACTGTGGAATATTTTAAGAAGAAAATATTTCGAAAAGGTTTATCAATGTGAGTGGCATCAGTCCACGAGAGTTTTTTTTTCAATCGATATGTTAGAAGCTCAAATTTTATGGCAAATACATGAGAAGCAGAAATTAACACCTAGGCCCCCTGGTGGCCAAAGTATTATTTACCAAACATTTTTAATTATAAGCAAAAGATTTTCCATCAGGAGGTGTATCCGCTGAAGAAAAAATTTTCAAATCGGACTTTTAGAAGAAGAGTTATCGGGAAAAATGTAATTTGATTTTACGCCCCCTAGCGGAAAATCTATGCATAATTTGAAAAAGTAACTAAATCTAAAATACTCTTCGACATAAATGGAATCGAAAGATAAAATAATGTTTTCAATCGGATGTTAAGGAGCAAATATGTGGAATAAAACGTATTTTTGAAATTGTACATCGTAAAAAAAAAACGAAATGAAGGATCATCATTCGCATATTTCAAGCTTCCCAATGCAAAAATAATTTTTCAAATCGGATTAATAGTTGCAGAGATACCGTGGGTACAGACAAACGAACGGACTGACGGACAAACCGGTAACATAAGCACGATCTGTTTTTACAAAAGACGTGCTAAAAATACATAATACATAGAAACAGAAATAAAGTACGTACTTTATAATCAAGTTATGTATACGTAAAACAGAATTCGGATCATTAAATATGAACTAAAAAAATGTAGCATTTAATTAACGAGAAAAGTAACGGGATATTGTCGTTAGCTTGTTTTTTGCGGAGAATACAGCCGCCATACACATGTTTTGGAACCATCTGTTCAACGAGCTAACAAATTTGGACTGATCGATGTTTTGGGTTGCAGCGGGAATGTGTCGAAAGCGTGGGCATAAATCACGTGACCAGGAGTCTATGTGGCGCCACTCGCGTCAATCCCCAGGGAAAGGGAACGAACGCCTCTTTTGTTCTGAAGGTAGGAAATCTATTCTCCCTATTCTGTAACCAGTTGCCTTTGTGACCAATACTCCTCAGCATTAATCATTGTCAAAGGCTCTATTGCTTTGAAAAGTCTCAGATACAACACAGCTCAAAATTGTTGTTATATACAGGGTGACTCAAAAACATTGTCGTTATAGACAGCATCGAAATACATTAGTACCCTAGGAAATCTGCTAGGACAGCGGAAGGTATCGTTATGGACAGCTTATTTTATAGCCAGATTTAACTGTATAAATTTTCCAAAATTCCGTTATAAATACATAAATTTGCATATATTTTAGTATAAATAAGCCCGAAGCAAAATTCAGCAAAAAAAAAAAAAAAAAAACCAGTTGCCAGTTGCAATGTTGTAAAATTTGAAAGTATCTGAACCGTACCGTGGGCAAGTTAGTATCGAATGGGAAAAAATGTTTGTTAAATTACCAACAAGGATCTATCTATCGAAAAAGAAGAATCCTGATCTCCCCCTGATTCCTATACCCATAGTCACACGCTAGGTGGTACCTGGCTCAATGCTGTAGTACCCCCAGATCATTTTGAAAGCTTAGATCTGTTGTCAATGAATGGACAAACACGATGCTTCTTCAATTGAGATTGTTCAGCGTTTAATGAATGACACCAGTTTAAAAAGAGACTTGACATATATATCTGCTAATTTAAGCTTCGTGTGTCATTCGATACAGCATTGAAAAACAATAAATCTACTGTCTGAAACAGTTAAGAAAGTGTAGGATGTTGAAAGAAAACTTAAAACACTCTCTGGTTCAAAAATAGAAGATCTGCTAAACAAATCCATATGTGCGTTAGACAGAAAAAGTGGATTCCAAACTACTGTATGAGCACAGTTGCTGAAGAAAGTTTTAGAACGAATCTTGTACGCGAAAATGCCTGTTTAAGAGTTAGTGACGTCTCCCTCTTCAGATATTCAAGGTTGACTTCCTGCGATGTAAAACGATCGTTTTCTTGATATCGTTCTTTATTTCATGAAAAGAGGCATGGATTTGCGAAGAAAAATCTAGAAATGATTTTTGTTGTCTAGTGCAAATTCAAAGATCTTGTTCCATCAAATGTATAGCTAGGATTCGTAAGTTGAGTACTAACGTTATCCTTTTATCACAAAAAAATAACTGGCTACATTATCGTTGAAGGAAATATATTTTTATTTTTAGCAAATGCTTTTTGAAATTATTAGTTTAGGAGAAATAAATATTTTCCGCTTATAACACCTAAAAAATCAGTTCCCCATAATTAATAAACGCCAGAATGAAATAATCAGAGACTCTCTGCCTGGTGGAGCAGTGGTCCAAGCGCTGGCTTATAACATTCGTTCGCGATGTGTCCGGTTCCGATCCCGCTGAAGCATAGATGTTGTACTTGTCTTACGGCACTGGCTCTCTCCATTCAGTGGAACCAGTGACCCTAAATTAGGGACCGGCGACTTCTTATTGTCCATTGAGTTGCTCACGGTAGTCACAAAACCTTCAATCCAAAAAAAAAAAGAAAAAAAAAGAGCAACCTTCAGCACTTACATCAACTCCTCCTTTATTTTTCGCGCATTTCTAGCCATGTTTCAGTTCATCCACTCAGAATAAATAGCTCTCCATCACAGAGTATCAATAAGAGTTTCTCGATCGATTTTTTTTTGTTGGAGGTTTAACGACCAGATTGAGCAACTCGATGGGCTAAAAGCAGTCGCCCGTCCCTAATTTAGGGCCGCGGATGCGAGGGACAGGAGAGAGCTAGTGCCATAAGAAAAGCACAAAATCCGTGCCTCAACGGGGATTTGAACATAGACCTATCTCGCACGAATGGTCAGAAGCCATCGTTTAGACCTGCGCTACTGGAGCGGCGTCACTCGATTTATATAGACGTCCTGTAAACAATATTCACTCTCGCTGTATGAACTATCTACAATCTACTGACAGTCTCCAATACGCAACATAATCTATTTCTTTTGCTCCGACTCAGTGTTAACGCTGCCAAAATGTATAAGCCTTTCGGAGAAGTAATGCTCCGCTGAGTGGGAAAATCGTTAACAATGTAACAAAATGTATATAAGAAAACAGAAACTTCAAAGGAAAGTTAAATACGTCACGCGTTCTCCTAAATATCATAGCTACTAAGCAAATAGACGCAAAGTGAAATTTAAATACAAACTGACAAAAATGGAAGAATTGCTGTGTTTGACATCATTTACCAAGGGCAATAAATTTGTGTTTACAGTACCATCGAAAATTTCTTACACTCGATCTGGAGCTCACGTGGCACTTTTCGTCCAGAAAAGAGACTTTCTAAGTGCGTGTATGGCAAGAATTGCTCTCAGTGTTACTTCCGTCTCGACGAGCAAACTTTGCTTTGCTGTTTGAGGAATCGATAGGATACTGATTGACTTTGCTCGCCTTTTGGCTCATTTTGCAGCAGCATATTTTTCGACAGATCCTTGGGCTTCTACTTTTGGTTCCATAGAGTGTGACGCTGATTGCCCATGACCGATAATCGAATGACATCACCGGACTGCGCCAGGATAAAGGTGAAGAAGTGTGTAGCGAAAAAGAGAAAGAGAGAGAGAGAGAGAGAGGAAGGTAGCGAGGAGTGAATGCAGCGGGATTGATACAGGAAACAAATTCTTTTTGTGCAATACAGAAAGCTGTGGAAATCCGATAAGTAGCTTTGAGATTAACCAAACCATTTAAAGCACCGTTTTTTATATATATATATATATCTGTACCAAAGTATTAGGAACAGCAAATAACAATCAGACACGTACATACCTCACTTCCGTACGGTAAAAAAGACATTGAGATAACTTCATAAATACTGCACACTGAAAATGATTCAGCCACCCCAGATGGCGCAATGGTCTAAGCGCTGGCTTCTGACAATGCGTCCGAGATGGGTCCTGCCCCGAATCTCGGTCAGATAATGAATGCTGTGTTTGTCTTACAGCATTAGCGCTCTCACTTCCCTGGAACCACTTGCCTTAAATTAAAGACATGTATGGCAAGAATTGCTCTTAAAGCCACAATTTGCTCATGGTGGACATTAAACACTTAAAACCCAAACCAAATGATTCAGAAGTGCACAAACCGTAGATAGTGACAATATGTGAAAGAACCGCCATTTAAGTGACTTTGAGAGTGGCATGATAATAGGTGCCAGGCGGGCAGATTCAAGCATCTCAGTGAAACTTCTTGGTTATGCAAGATAGGGCATACAGTTAATGGTGCACAAACAATAAAGCAAGGAAGCAGAGGATTTTCTGATGAGGAAAACCACTGGTCAATATTGAAAGCAACGATGGCTTAAAATTTTTTGAGGTAACAGACGAGCTCCATTACATCACGTAACCATGCAGTACAATAGCGATATCAAGAGGATTATTCAGCATACAACGCCCGCCACTGACTGGCGCGAATATGTTACAACGGCACATGTCTATTTCGTGTACCACTACTCTCTACTAAATACAGAAAAATACGTCTGCAATGGGCATGGGAACTCTAAGACTGTACACGTAACGACTGCGAAAAGTCATCTGGTTTGGTTGAACACGTTTTCAGTTAATCCACGGAGACGAACGAGACAGAATATTGTGTTAAAAGTAACGCCCCTGCTGCTTAACGTTAACTCCGCAAGACGGTGGAGACAGTGTAAGGATCTGAGGTCTGTCTTCATGGCCGAAATTGCGTTTCGTAATAATTTTGGAACGTCATTTGAAAGTTGCGAGGTAATCCAAATCTGTTTCCGTAATACTTTTGCAACAACATTTGAATGCTCCGAGGTAACTTAATTTGGGTTCCGTAATGCATTTGGAATAACATTTGAATGATACGTGGTAGCAGAATTTGGGTTCCGCAGTACTTTCGGAACGGCATTTTAATGTTACGAGGCAAGGGAATTTGAGTTCCGGAATACACTGAAGTGCCAGAAAAACTGGTACACCAGTCTAATACATGGTAGGTCCCCCACGGGAGCGCAGGACTGCAGAAATACGACGGGGCATGGACTCCAGTAGCATCTGGAAATATTCTGTAGGCAATGCACACCATACTTCCTGCAGAGCGTTCCACAATTCGGGTGTATTCCGATGCCTCGGATTCCTGTGTTCGATAGCGCGTTGCATGGCATCCCAAATGTGTTCTATCACGTTCACATCTGGGGACTTGGGTGGGAATGGCAACACTCCAAACTCAGATGAATGCTCCGTCCGACACTTGTGTGGAGGTGCATTGTCCGGTTGGCACAGGCCCAACCCATCAGCATGAATGCAGGACATGAACGGGTGCATCTCGTCAGAAAGGCCGGTGTCACAGACGTTTGTAGACGTACAAGGGTCCCAGTGAAGTACAGATGAACACACCCCATGCCATTACGGACCCCCACCATCCGGTACATTTCCCTGTTGACAGACGATATCCATGGCTTCATGGGGTTTACGTCACACAAAAATCCTTCCATCTGCCCGATACAGTTGGAAACGCGACTCGTCAGACCAGGCTACTTGTTTCCAGTCATCAAGTGTCCAGTGGCGGCGTTGCCGTGCCCAAGCGAGGCGCATAGCTCTGTGTTGTGCCTCCTTAAGGGAACTCGTGTTGGGCCTCGGCTTCCAAAGCCCATATCGTGCAGGGTACGTTGCGCAGTCAGGACGCTGATGCTTGTTGAGGCTGCAGCATTGAATTCCGATGATACCTGCAAGAGTGTTGCCCGCCTATCACGTGAAACGATTCTTGATAGCCGACGATGGTCTCGTTCAGCCAACGTCTTTTTACGGCCACACTGGTATCGTAGGTTGGAGGTTTTGCCGGAATTCTTGTAGTCACGGTACACCCTCGCAATGGTCGTCGGTGAAAATCCGAACTTCGTTTGTACCTCTGAAATACTATGACCCATCTCACGAGCGCCAACTATGACACCGCGTTGAAAATCGCTTAAATCGTTATTACTTGTAATTTTTATGCTAAAAACAGCTTTGACAGCTGGCAAGGATGTCTATCGCTTTATATACGCACTGGCGGACGCAACCGGATACGCGCACAGGTGACGTTGCTATGTGTTTTGCATAAACTAGTCTGTACCAGTTTTTCTGGCACTTCAGTGTACTTTTGCAACAAAATTTTAATGGTACGAGGTTACGGAATTCGGGTTCCGCAGTACTTTTGGAACATTATTTGAATGCTACGACGTAACGGAATTCAGGTTCCGCAGTACTTTTGGAACAACATTTGAATGGTACGAGGTAATCGAATTCGTGTTGCGTAATACTTTTGGAACAACTTTTGAATGGTACGAGGTAACGGAATTCGTCTTTCGTAATGCTTTTGGAACAACTTTTGAATGGTGCAAGGTAACAGGATTTGGATTCTGCAGTACTTTTGAAACAATATTTGAATGCTACGAGGTAACGGAATTTGGGTTCGGCAGTACCTTTGGAGCAACATTTGAATGCTAAAACGAGGTAACGGGTGTAACAGTGCTTTAATTGTACAAGCACTCCCGTACACGTGGATGGCGTTTCTTGACTGAAAGGGCTACTTCCAGCTGGATAATTATGCACCAACCACAAGTCTTCGATGACAACGCAGTGCAGCACGACAGGTTACGTTCAATGTGCAAAAAATGGTTCCATAATCTACAGAACGTAACCGAATTGAACATCCGTGAGATGATATTGAAAAATCCATTCATAATAAGGAACATTCGACAATTCTAGCGAACATTCAGGCAATTCCCGGACAACATCATTTTCGCTTAACGTACCTGCACAACATTAGCACCTCGTAAAATTCGTGCAACATCAAATCGAGGCAGTTTAGTTGTTCCTAAAAATTGGGTACTTCAGTGTTTTTTTGCTATAACATCTCGGGATTTTTTTTAATTCTTTGTTCCGGAGTTTAAAGAACAGTATGACTGAACTTGATGACTAGAAGCAGTCGTACGTCCTTGTTGTGGTGTTACTGGTGCCAGGGAAGGGTGACAACCAGCGCCTTAAAGCAGACTCACGATCCATGGCTGATCTGCGCCTCATACTCGGGTCGACCTTGGCTAAATGTTCAGGAGCCAGCACCTTTGAATACCCGGCCTCCAGGGCAGCTTTGCAAGAAATAACTCTTGAAGGACAATTCTTTCTCCCTGCTTTTAGGCACAGATTTTGTAAATACAGTCTTTGCAAATATTTTATCACATTTCGGAAAACCACAGTTTTATAATTTAAAACTTATAGTTTTGCCTATTATGTTCAAGTGGATGTTTCTTAAGCAGCGACTAAATAACCCTTTAACCGGCTGGAACAAATTAACTTGGAGTTGGAATAGTGAGCTGAAATCAGGTTTAAGGAATATTTTTGCTGTCTGAGAATTGGATAGAACTCAACTGGAAGGATTGAAGCTGAGAATTAGAAAGTGTTGCTTTCCCCTTAGCTTCGTTATTCAAAGTAATCATTTAGGGGAATGATTGACACTAATCCTTTCTGGCTGATTACTTGCTGAATAGTCTATAGCAATGGCGACGAACCAAAGAAAGGATAGAGAAGATATTTCAGTAATTTGTCTCTCTGCTTAGTGGCATGACGTCCGTGTCAGGGGGACTAAACACTAACATCATGATACTGAAAAGAAGCAAGCCCTTTCTCATCATTCCTTAAGTCATAGAGCACACTTGAAGAGTGCGCTAGAAAACAGGACCAGAAGTGTATCTTATATACGAGCACCAGTGAGAGGTGTATGGTCGGTACTACTGAGATGAGAATGGGAAGGAACTGTTTTGTCGTAGCTTTTGTTAAACCCGATCGCTATATGGACTTTTCTGTTTGGGAAGCTTAGTAAATTTTGGGCCCCAGTTTAACTCAAGTACATCGGACGTTTAAAGCGTTGAACAATCAGGATAATGAATTTAGTAAAATACTAACTGTCAGAGGTATTTCATTGAGAAATGGGTACATAAATAATATATCAATTCGTACTTTATTTTTTTAACTTGTTGGCTTACAGTTTATAGGCACGAAACTGCTTGCAAACGATAACGCTAACAACTTATCAATTATCAAGAAGAAGGACTTTAATATTAACTCGACGTAGGGTTTGTCGTCGGTCGTAGCAACCAAATAATATCGAAGAAAATATACTGTTTGATTCGACGCAGTTTCTCATTTTACCCACACACCGTTTTGCACTGGTTGTGGCTTTTTATTTACTCTGACTCACTGGCAGTCAGAAATTCCGAGGTAATGAAGTGTCATAAATTTGGAGATACAGAAGTAACGTTACTTTCACAAGAGAAACTTAAAAAGAAACAAAATAAACGTCATGAACTTTTTAACAGTAGCGTAACCATGTTTCAAAATAATGGGGGAGAGGTCCGATAACACATACACACATTATATGTATACATATACACTGGCGGAAAGTGAAAAAAGAACACCAAGAAGGAGACGTCTGATACCAACAAAATGTATACAGCATAATAACGGAATACAGAGGATAACGTGATCAAACGATTATGGCAAAATACACTTGCTGGTAAACTGAAAAATAACATTTCCATGTAGCATGGTTAGTACGAGGTTAAACCGCCATGAACTGCGTCACACTGTGCAATTCTGGCATGGAGTCTGTCGTACAGATGTTGGATGAAAGTTTGGGGTATTGGGTTCCAAGCATCATCAACCTGGACGCGTTAATCGGGGATGGTCGTGGCTGGCCGTGGAGACCGGATAAGTCGTTGGCCCATAAAATCCCACACGTGCTCAATGGGGGACAAATGCGGTGAACGTGCAGTCCATGGAAGTTGTCTCACACCCTGAAGTGCATGTTGCGTTGCACGTGCCGTATGTGGGCGTGCGTTATCGTGCTGGAAAATACCACGATGGACCGACCTTACAAATGGCACAACAACGGGCTGAAGGATGTTATTGATCTAGGAGGTGCTGTTTAACGTTCCCGGTACAAACACTAGTTGTGTACGGGAGTGATAGCTGATCGCTCCCCACACCAGGAGACCAGGTGTAGGCCCTGTGTGTCGCTGGCGGATGCAAGAAGGGTGGAGACGCTCCCCTGTGCGTCTGTGAACACGCATACCGCCATCAGAGGATCCCAAGCAGAATCTGCTTTCATCGCTGAACACGACAGATCGCCATTGCGTTCTCCAGTGCAGACGTTGGCGACACCACTGCAGCCGTTCCTGACGGTGGGCTGGAGTCATAGGTACACATGCCAGAGGCACACGTGCACGTAGTCCTGCATCCAGTAGACGGTTACGGATTGTTCGCACAGTCACTTCAGGTGCAACGGCAGCTCGGATTTGGGTCACAGTGGATGTTCTGCTTGACAACGCCGCTCTTCTTATGCATCGATCGGTCCGCACATCAATCCGTCTGTGACTCCCGGTTCCACGTCTTCTCGTGTGGAAATGTTCCTCGGACCATCTACGCCACCATCGTACCACCACCGATACTTTCCGTCCAATTCTCACTGCAATACGACGATACGACCACCCGGCCTCGCGGAGTCCGACTAGACGACCTCGCTAAAAGTCCGATAACTGCTAAAATCGTACACGTCTTTCATGTCCAGGCATTGCAGTTTCTTTAGGGTCTTCGCACGTGCCCGTACGCCGACGACTGATTACATTCACTTCGCCGTACTCCTTAAATACCACCGACGATAATTTGCATATTATGCCGTGCTGTGGCGTAAGCGCTCACCGGTTGGTCCCGAAATTAACATCACAGCTATGTAAACTCGACCCCATTAACATATGTAAATTTCATGATCGTCCGCCAATTCCTTCTTGGTGTTCTTTTTCACTTTCCGCCAGTGTATATATAATATAATATAATATAATATACATACTCTATAAGATAGAGTTTGGGACCCCCCCCCCCCCTACACACACAAGCACAGGAGCAAAACAGTTGCTGAGGCGCGATCTAACGGGCACGACATAGACGCCTCTGTTGGCGAATTCTGGAACTCAGCAAACACAACTGTAAAACTATGGAGGATAAGGCAGAAATGTAAACCCCAAAGTTGTAGAACTGACTTTGCTTATTAGGAATCGATATCACTGTTATATTGAGTAAATATTATAAACGTGTTTGCATTCTACGAAAAATTACAGTCATGTATTTTTAAATTTAGTTGGTTCACATCACAAAAAAAGCATGCATTATATCATTACACTCCTAAAATATTTGGGGGGTCATTTACGCTGGGGATCCCCGACTCTGAAAATCTAGGGGGTCATACCCCGGACCCCCAGAGTTACGCCTATGCTATGTAACGATGCTGGCGCAGAGTTAAAACTTTTTGAGTCCAAAAATTAGATTTACATTTTCATAATCCGAGCTACCGCTGCTGCAATGATAAATTGGATTGTCGGAAAAGTCATGACTTAATTTGGCGCCCGATGTCGGTTGGGCGGTTTTGGAAGTACTAGAGGCATGCGCGCAGCTCTGTTATTGTTATGGCATTTGACAGATGCTAGTTCTAGCTGCAGTCTAAAAGGAATAATGAGCGATTTGGTTGATTTGCGGAGATTTGTCATCAAGTTGAATAGGAAGAACAAACTGAACGCGCGTCAAGTTTGTGAAGAGCTGCGTAAAATGTACAGTGATAATGCGCTACAAGAATGTGAGTGCCAGCGGTTGTTCGCAAAATTCCGTGCTGGTGATTTTGACCTCAACGATGCTCCTCGGTCAGGGAGCCCCACCGAGGTTGATGACGACCAAATCAATGCATTGATCAAGTCAAACCCACGTTACACGGCACTAGAGCTTGCAGATACATTGCACATCCATCATTCAAGCGTTCACGACCACCTGAAGAAGTTGGGGTACGTAAGCAAGCTCGATGTGTGGGTTCCTCATGAACTAAAAGAAGCTCAATTGACGGCGAGTATAAACATCTGCGATATGCTCATTAAACGTGAGGTAAACGATCCTTTTTTGAAGCGACTGATAACTGGTGACGAAAAGTGGATTGTGTACAACAATGTGCTGTGCAAACGGTCTGTGTTGCTTTGCCTCAAATCACATCCAAAGCAGACATCCATCAGCGGAAGGTTCTAGTCTCAGTGTGGTAGGATTTTAAAGGTGTCGTGTTTTTCGAGCTTTTACCACGGAATCAGACAATGAATTCGAATGTGTACTGTCGGCAATTGGACAGTTTGAACGAATCCATCATCCAGAAACGTGCAGAGCTCGTTCATCGTTAAGGTGTTGTGTTCCATCACGACAACGTGAGACCACACACAAGTTTGATCACCCGCCAAAAATTATTGGAGCTTGGGTGGGATGTGTTGCTACACCCAGCATACTCGCCTGACGTTGCGCCGTCAGACTTCCACTTGTTTCGCTCTCTTCAACAGTCCTTGCGTGGTATAACGTTCAATTCAGATGAGGTTGTAAATCAGCACCTTGTACAGTTTATCGCCACGAAAGACAGGCCCTTCTATGAACGAAGCATTCTGCAGCTCACTGACAGATGGCAAAAGGTTATCGAACAAAACGGGCATTATATCATTGATTGATCTTTGTTCTTTCTATCAATAAATGACCTTTGCAAGACATGGCTAAAATACGTCATGGCTTTTCCGACAACCCATATTTGAGCATGGAACTTTATTTCACTCAGAAAAGTTCGATTCATCAGACTCTGTCCCTCGGCAAATTTTTTTGAAATATTTTACATTTAGTTGCTTTGACGGCACTTTCCAACTACTACTCAAATGCGGCTTTTAAATGTTTTCCCTATTCATATTTAAACCTGTATTTCCTAACCTCTATTGCAACTACGTAAGATGATTTTAGTGTCAATAAGGTAAAAGAAAGAAAGCCAACAATCTGTGAATGCTTCCGTTCGAGTGCAGCGCTACTTAAGCGTAAGGGGTGAAGATAAAATATTGCAAAGCGTTGTATTGAATAAATTGCAGTTGTCCAAAATATTCCGTTAGACATTGTCGTGAAGAAGACGCGTAATACAAGGAAACGTCTGGAACAAATCAACGGAAACGAAAATCTCTCTTGGAAAGTTGAAGGATTCGTCTTGGAAATAGGATTTTGTTTTTCAAAATTTCATTTCAGCTGGCGCGTTGGAGATTCAACAATAACCGGCTTATCGTGCATGGTAAACAGAATAGGGACCTAAATCCTTTAAGGTACAACTATTGAAAGGTGGCGTAAAGCTCGCATGGGAAACGCGAAGTCAGATGCTAAAGGGAATTCTAGAATTTATGGAAATTCGCAGAAGTGTTCACATCACCTATGCAAAAATTACAAAAATAGAATGATGTCATTCTGTGAATCATTATTGACTCCGCACGCTTACATGCATGCAATAATACAGAAGAATAGCATCGCGTCATGCAGTGATATGAAATTTCATATGGAGCAGTTTTATTATGGAAACAGTTTGACACAGATGTCTAGACAAATGACAACATTTAAATTATTACTTGCGAAATGTATTGTATGGCGACAAATAAAACAACCCACTTACAAAGACCCCGTATTTACCGAGATCTCAAGTTTCACGAACAAAATAGGAGCTTTTGTTCCGCATAATGATAATTCAAAAGTAATTTGAACGTTCTTAACGAACAAAATAGGCGCTTTTGTTCTGCATAATGCTAATTCAAAAGTTATTTTAACGTTCTTAAAGAACAAAATAGGAGCTTTTGTTCCGCGTAATAATAATTTAAAAGTAATTTGAACGTTTTTAACGAACAAAATAGGAGCTTTTGTTCCACATAATGCTAATTTAAAGGTAATTTGAACGTTCTTAACGAACAAAATAGAAGCTTTTCTTCAGCATAATGCTAATTCAAAAGTTTTTTAACGTTCTTAAAGAACAAAATAGGAGCTTTTGTTCCACGTAATGCTAATTTAAAAGTAATTTGAACGTTCTTAACGAACTAAATAGGAGCTTTTGTTCCCCATAATGCTAATTTAAAAGTCATTTGAACTTTCTTAACCAACAAAATAGGAGCTTTTGTTCCGCATAATGCTAATTCAAAAGTAATTGGAACGTTCTTAACGAACAAAATAGGCGCTTTTGTTCTGTATAATGCTAATTTAAAAGTCATTTGAACTTTCTTAACCAACAAAATAGGAGCTTTTGTTCCGCATAACGCTAATTCAGAAGTAATTTGAACGTTCTTAACGAACAAAATAGGAGCTTTTGTTCCGCATACTGCTAATTCAAAAGTTTTTTTAACGTTCTTAAAGAACAAAATAGGAGCTTTTGTTCCGCGTAATAATAATTTAAAAGTAATTTGAACGTTTTTAACGAACAAATTAGGAGCTTTTGTTCCACATAATGCTAATTTAAAGGTAATTTGAACGTTCTTAACGAACAAAATAGAAGCTTTTCTTCCGCATAATGCTATTTCAAAAGTTTTTTAACGTTCTTAAAGAACAAAATAGGAGCTTTTGTTCCGCATAATGCTAATTCAAAAGTAATTTGAACGTTCTTAACGAACAAAATAGGCGCTTTTGTTCTGCATAATGCTAATTCAAAAGTTATTTTAACGTTCTTAAAGAACAAAATAGGAGCTTTTGTTCCGCGTAATAATAATTTAAAAGTAATTTGAACGTTTTTAACAAACAAATTAGGAGCTTTTGTTCCGCGTAATGCTAATTTAAAGGTAATTTGAACGTTCTTAACGAACAAAGTAGAAGCTTTTCTTCCGCATAATGCTAATTCAAAAGTTTTTTAACGTTCTTGAAGAACAAAATAGGAGCTTTGTTCAGCGTAATGCTAATTTAAAAGTATTTTGAACGTTCTTAACGAACAAAATAGGCGCTTTTCTTCTGCAAAATGCTAATTTAAAAGTCATTTGAACTTTCTTAACCAACAAAATAGGAGCTTTTGTTCCGCATAATGCTAATTCAAAAGTTTTTTTAAAGTTCTTAAAGAACAAAATAGGAGCTTTTGTTCCGCGTAATAATAATTTAAAAGTAATTTGAACGTTTTTAACAAACAAAATAGGAGCTTTTGTTCCACATAATGCTAATTTAAAGGTAATTTGAACGTTCTTAACGAACAAAATAGAAGCTTTTCTTCCGCATAATGGTAATTCAAAAGTTTTTTACCGTTCTTAAAGAACAAAATAGGAGCTTTTGTTCCGCGTAATGCTAATTTAAAAGTAATTTGAACGTTCTTAACGAACAAAATAGGCGCTTTTGTTCTGTATAATGCTAATTTAAAAGTCATTTAAACTTTCTTAACCAAAAAAATAGGAGCTTTTGTTCCGCATAATGCTAATTCAGAAGTAATTTGAACGTTCTTAACGAACAAAATAGGAGCTTTTGTTCCGCATAATGCTAATTCAAAAGTTTTTTTAACGTTCTTAAAGAACAAAATAGGAGCTTTTGTTCCGCGTAACAATAATTTAAAAGTAATTTGAACGTTTTTAACGAACAAAATAGGAGCTTTTGTTCCACATAATGCTAATTTAAAGGTAATTTGAACGTTCTTAACGAACAAAATAGAAGCTTTTCTTCCGCATAATGCTAATTCAAAAGTTTTTACTGTTCTTAAAGAACAAAATAGGAGCTTTTGTTCCGCGTAATGCTAATTTAAAAGTAATTTGAACGTTCTTAACGAACAAAATAGGCGCTTTTCTTCTGTATAATGCTAATTTAAAAGTCATTTGAACTTTCTTAACCAACAAAATAGGAGCTTTTGTTCCGCATAATGCTAATTCAGAAGTAATTTGAACGTTCTTAACGAACAAAATAGAAGCTTTTCTTCCGCATAATGGTAATTCAAAAGTTTTTTACCCTTCTTAAAGAACAAAATAGGAGCTTTTGTTCCGCGTAATGCTAATTTAAAAGTAGTTTGAACGTTCTTAACGAACAAAATAGACGCTTTTGTTCTGTATAATGCTAATTTAAAAGTCATTTGAACTTTCTTAACCAACAAAATAGGAGCTTTTGTTCCGCATAATGCTAATTCAGAAGTAATTTGAACGTTCTTAACGAACAAAATAGGAGCTTTTGTTCCGCATAATGCTAATTCAAAAGTTTTTTAACGTTCTTAAAGAACAAAATAGGAGCTTTTGTTCCGCGTAATAATAATTTAAAAGTAATTTGAACGTTTTTAACGAACAAAATAGGAACTTTTGTTCCGCGTAATGCTAATTTAAAAAGTAAGTTGAACGTTCTTAACGAACTAAATAGGAGCTTTTGTTCCGCATAATGCTAATTCAGAAGTAATTTGAACGTTCTTAACGAACAAAATAGAAGCTTTTGTTCTGCATAATGGTAATTTAAAAGTCATTTGAACTTTCTTAACCAACAAAATAGGAGCTTTTGTTTCGCATAATGCTAATTCAGAAGTAATTTGAACGTTCTTAACGATCAAAATAGGAGCTTTTGTTCCGCATAATGCTAATTCAAAAGTTTTTTGAACATTCTTAAAGAACAAAATAGGAGCTTTTGTTCCGCGTAATGCAACTTTAAAAGCACTTTGAACGTTTTTAACGAACAAAATAGGAGCTTTTGTTCCACATAATGCTAATTTAAAGGTAATTTGAACGTTCTTAACGAACAAAACTGGGATTTACAGAGGACGAAAAAGCTAACATGAACACTTTTAACCTGCTAAATTACAAAATTTAATGAAATTCCATATTGAAGGAGGTAAAAAATTTGCTCTGCACTGTTCTGGTAGGGAAGAATAGAAATGGTGGAATACAGGAAGAAATTGGAAAAGACCACGGAAATCTTTGTGTACTGGTGGAAGAATGCGGATTGAAAAGCAACGGGTAAGGCGTACAGTTGTACAAGAGACCTTCTCCGCCATCCACTCCAAGGGGCAAGGAGTATCCATTATGACGTAGGACTACGTCTAACTCCACGGATGGTACGGGGCGACTTACGGTCTACTGCCTGTGACAAAAATAAGTCCCAATTTAAATAATTAAAGCGTTAAAAATACGTGTCGTACACTAATCGTGTTAGCATGTTTGTTAGCATGTTTGTAAACAGCATGGAGGCCAATTTGCGTACTACGCAATACATCGTGCGTGCGACGCTCCCCTGGCTCCCAGTGCGAGGAGGAGATGATGCAATATTTCTGGGTCTGTTGCCGCGTACGACTCAGTCTACCTCAGCAACAGACTGTGCGTGGTATGGTTTTAAAGCTGTCGACGAGATTTATTGAAATATACGAAACGCATTTCGCAGTGGTTTGAAATGAACATTTAAAAAATTGTTTTCTTGTGAACCTGTAAACACCTTTGAGAATATCGCGGGTTATCTGAGCAACCGTGAGTGCAAAACGACTGTGCGTGGTATCGTTCTAAAGCTATCGACGAGATCTATTCAAATATATAAAGAGCATAACGCAGTGTTTTAAACTAATTTTTTTAAAAATTGATTTTGTGTAAACGGGTTAATATTTTCGAAAATGACGCAAAATTCGCAAAATGAGCGCAAGCAAAAGTGGAGAAAATCAAAACGAGAGGCAAGAGCAAGCGATGAGGAATGTAAGAAGCCCAAGGAGATTGCAGCACAATGAACTATCTGCAAGTTGTATGCCTACGTTTAAAACTGGCGGCTCACAATCACAACTGAGCCTACCTGTTGTTTTTAGCACGTCTTTTTTACGCTTTCCAACCGTAGGTTGAAGAAGCGTATATGCTCCAGGTTTTTCCGTCCGTCTGTCCGTCCGTCCGTCTGTCTCTCGGCAAGATAAGTCACGTAAAAATGGTTCGATTTCGATGAAATTTTAGTATGTGGTAGGGGACCACCAGGGGACAAACCCTATTGAAAATGGGTGAAGTGGGGTCAAAGGTCACGCCATAACAGCGGGATCCATTCAATTGCCCTTATGCGTCATAACTTGCGTAAATATGGTTCGATTTCGATGAAATTTTAGTATGTGGTAGGGGACCACCATGGGACGAAATCTTTTGAAAATGGGTGAAGTGGGGTCAAAGGTCACGCCATAAGAGCGAGATCCATTTCATTGCCTTTATGCGTCATAACCTGCGTAAATATGGTTCGATTTCGATGAAATTTTAGTATGTGGTAGGGACCTACCTTGGCACGAACCCTATTGAAAATTGGCAAATTTGGGTCAAAGGTCAGGCAGGGCATAAAAGCGATATTTATTCCATTGCCCTTATGCGTCATTGACGCATAAGGGCAATGGAATAAATATCATCAATTTCGATGAAATTTTAGTATTTCGTAAGGAACCACCTGGGGATGAACCCTATTGAAAATGGGCGAAATGGGGTCAAAGGTCAGGGCGTAAAAGTGGAATCCATTCCATTGCCTTTATGCGTCATAACATGCGTCAATATGGTTCAATTTCGATGAAATTTTAGTATGTGGTAGGGAACCACCTGGGCACGAACCCTATTGGAAATGGGCGAAATGGGATCAAAGGTCAGGCAGGTCATAAGAGAGGGATTTGTTCCATTGCTCTTATGCGTCATAACTTGCGTAAAAATGGTTCAATTTCGATGAAATTTTAGTATGTGGTAGGGAGCCACTATGGACGAACCCTATTGAAAATGGGCGAAATAGGGTCAAATGTCAGGACGCTGGAGTGGGATCCATTTCATTGCCCTTGTGCATCATAACTTACCAAAAAATGTTTCGATTGCTACAAAACGTTATCATGTTGTTTCGAAGGTATAGTGAAGCGGTTCTGTTGAATATCAACGAAATAGTGTCCAAGGTCATTGCACAAAAGCAAGATTTATTCCACAGCCATTATTCTCATAACTTGCGTAAAACTGCTTCTATTGCGACAAAACTTTAGTATGTTATTCTTGAGGTGTACTGAACCGGTTCTGTTGAATATCATCGAAATGGTGTCAAAGGTCAGGACACAGGAGCGAGATTTATTCCACAGCCATTATCCTCATAACTTGAGTAATGATTTCTGGTATGTTGGAAAGCGTATCATAATCAATGCATTACATGATTTTACTAACTTGTTTAAAAGTAGTACGTGCTTATATTACTAATTTGCACAGCCATCTGTCCGTTCGTCCGCCTGTTGACACTATATCTCTGTGCTATTAGTCCGATTGCAAAACTTCTTTTCGTGCTGGAAAGTTTTTATTATGAGAATGATTATCTTGGCTTTCCGGTTATTCCCCGATGCACAACTTTGGCAAATGAAGATGCTGCCTAATTCAAAATACATTTTATTCCATATATTTGCTCTTAAATATCCAATTGAAAAAATCTATCATCCATTTGATGCCACTTGAAACGAAGGCTATTTTGGGTTAAAATTTCTTTCAAGTAATGCATAAATTTCCCGCTAAGGGTGTAAAGTTAAATGGCGATTTCTTCAATGTCTCAAATTCTGAAAGCCCTATATGTAAAATTATTTAAGCATCGATACAGACCCTGATGGTAATTGTTCTACATACACAGTCGAGTCACATTATTTTGACCACCTCCTACGTTTGACGTCAACAGCGTGTAGCCAATGGACGAAGGCGCGTGTCCTGAGCTGGCTTGGAGGGTATCTAAGGTGTGCTGTTGGCATTCTCAAAACATATCACTCGTTGCTGTCATAGATAAAAGGAGCGACTTATAAGATTTGCAAAAAGGGATGATTATTGGCTTCCGGGGCAAGGGTGACAGTACTTCTGAAACAGGGCAATTTGTGAACTGTTCGCTTGCCGCTGTGGCTAAAGTCTATCGTGATTGGAGAAACGGTGCAATTGCGAATAAGGGACGTGGAGACTTCGGAGTACCACGTACGTCGGCTTCGAAGGTGCGTGAGGGCTGATCCACACGCTTCAGTGGAGCAACTTCCTGGCCCAATGAACCAGGGGGCTACGGGAAATGTGCCTTAAACGACAGTTAAGCGAACCCTGATGCGTATGGAGCTCTGATGCCGACAGGTGGACGCAGCACCTTCGCTAACGAAGTTGCATCGGCAGAAAAGGCTTACATTTGTACGGCAGTATCGGTATTGGACCTACGCTGATTGGCAAATGATTTCCTTCTCCGATGAGTCGTGTTTTGTGCTTCATCAAACGGATGGACGTTGGCGTATAAGGAGATAATCATCGGAGAACACACGCTCTTCAACCATTGCTGGAAGAACACAAGCTGGTGGGGGCAGCGTTATGGTCTATGGAAATGTTTTCGTGGTATTTCCGGGGTACACTCATGCCTGTTGAAGGCACTATGGACCGAATTCGTTAAGAATCCATCCTTGCAGACCACGAACACACTTACAAGCTTATTGTCTTCCCTGGGGCGGATGGGATCTTACAGTTCAACAATGCGACGTGTCACACAGGTAGAAATGTCCGAGAGTGGTTAGAAGTGCACGATGAAGACTTCAAAGTACTTCCCTCGCCCCCTAATTCCCCAGACGTAAACCCAATTGAGCATCTGTGGGACCACCTCGATCATGTTGTTCGCTCTATGGATCCTCCAGCAGCTGTCAGATACATGGCACTCAGCATGTCTCCACATACCTGAGAACACTTTCCAGCAACTTATTGAGTCACTCCCAGCCCGTCTAGCTGCTATCTAAGCTGCACACGGTGGTCACTCTGGATATTAGTTTGTGGTCACAATAATGTGTTTCTACCGTGTATAATTTCTAATTGTTGGTAGGGATTAATTTGGCTAGCAAGGGGATTAAGTGCTTCTTTCTGTTTCTAATGTATTTGTAACAAAATCTGAGCTTCCGAAAACTCGACTGAAAAAATGGTTTCAACGACTGTTTCCCTTCAAATCGGATAACCTTCTGAAAGTACATTCTTCTTAAAATAGTGTACAGTTTTTATATCAGGAGTTTCAGATGCATGTATTATTTTTGTCGGTGTCCATGTTTCTAAGAAGTAATGTTCGTTTAAGTTTGGCAGTCTGAACACTGCATAAATTAGTCTCACAAACTTCACCTTCAGTGAGACAGGAGTCATTCAAGAAACTTCAAAAAAACATTACTTACTATTAGTATTTACCCTGCCGCCAGTGCTTTGCCATTTCAATAAAATGTAATCAAACGAACGAACGTCAGTTAATAATAATAATAATAACACTTGGTTAAGAAAACACCGCCAAAACTAAAGTAGAACACGCAACCTTCAAATACCTCAAACTTCAATTTAACCCTTTAACGGCCATGACGCCCTAAACGCTTGTCTACCGTGAGTCAGATATCCTATTCTTAACTGTTCTTCAAATTTTCTCGACCTATGAGGGATCAGCAGGAGTCACCCTCAGTCATTATTATTGTGATTAAACAAAAGAAGTGAAACAACAAACAGTTTCGGGATTTAGGGTATTTAGAGTGATTCAAGATTTTTGGGTCATGGTGCTTAAAGGGTTAATAATGTCTCTCCCACAAGATAACTTCCACCATCTCCATCCACCTTTTTGCTGATGCTCAGACATAGTATAACGTTTAGTTCTCATCGCACACATACACACGTCATACGTTCCGACAAAAAGGTGTTGCCAACTATATTCTTGCGAGAGAGAAGATATCACGTTAAATTCCAAAAACGCTGAGCAGAACGAACTAAAATTTGCTTAGAGAAAGCAAATAAAAAGGAAAGTTTAATTAGAGTATACGTCACGAAGAGTCCGATTTCAAAAATTATTTCTTTATCAAAGAGCGTTTCCACTGCAAAATTATTTTTTTTTCCATGTAATTTTTAAATTTTCTGAACGCAAAATTATGAAGGCGTAATTTCCCGTTTCCGTTTACAGCATGTTTGCCACAATATCTGTGAGATTAATATTCCCACTGAAAAAATTCCGTTTCGGTCAAATAGTAATAACTATTGAAAAATTTTGTGTGTATTTCCTTCCCAAAATAATGCAAAATTTCCCCGACAGGGGACGTAAATATTCTATCAATCAAAATTTTTTGGCTGGAATGCGCAGAAATATACACGGTCGAGTCACATTATTGTGCCCACCAGCTAATATCCACAGTAACCGCCGTGTGCAGCGCGGACAGCAGCTAGACGGGCTGGGAGTAACTCAATAAAATTCTGGAAGAAGTTCACAGGCATGTGAAGCTATGCTAACTGCAGTGCATTTGACATCTGCTGGAGGGTGCGTGGTGGAGGATCCATAGAACGAACAACATGATCGAGGTGGTCCGACAGATGCTCAATTGGGTTAACGTCTGCGGAATTAAGGGACCAGGGAAGAACGTTTGAAGTCTTCATCTTGCTTCCAACCCCTCTTTGCTATTTTTAGCTGTGTGACACGTCGCATCGTCGTGCTGAAAGATCCCATCCGCCCAGGGGTAGATAAACAGTTTGTATGGGTGTATGTGGTCTGCAAGGATGGATTCATAAAGAATTCGGTCCATAGTGCCTTCAGGTATGAGTGGACCCAGCGAATGTCACGGAAGCATTCCACAGACCATAACGCTGCCCCAACCAGCTTGTGCTATTCCAGCAATGGTTGAAGAGTGTCTCTTCTTAGATGTTTCCCGCATTATAAGCCAACGTTCATCCGTTCGATGAAGCCGAAAACGTGACACATCGGGGAAGGTATTCCTTTGTCAATCAGCGGAGGTCCCATTCCGATACTGCCGTGCAAATGTAAGCCTTTTCTGCCGATGCACCTTCGTTAGCATAGGTGCAGTGACCATCCGTCTGCATCGGAGCCCCACACGCATCGGGATTTGCTGAACTGTCGTTTTAGACACATTTCAGTTAGCTCCCATTTATCATTCGGTCAGTGAGTTGTTCCACTGTAGAGTGTCGATCGTCTCTCACGCACTTTCGAAGCTTACGTTCACGTCTCACATTAATGGCTTGTGGTGCTCCGCAGTTTCCACATCGCTTATGCGCAATGGTACCCTTTCTCCAATCACGATACACTTTAACCACAGCAGCACGCGAACAGTTCACAAACTGCGCTGTTTCAGAAATACTGCCACCCTTGGCCCGAAAGCCGATAATCATCACTCAGCGTTGACCATTTACATTAGGAACACAAGTTCTATGTTTAGCTCGAGTAAGTCGGATTTCAGCATCGACTGTCATGCCAAACTCGTGAGACTAAATGCAGACGTGTTTTCTAAACGTAACACCCGATTTCTCAGTGAAAAGATATTTCAATGAGCCTACTTACACAAAACCGCACATGTCGAATATCAACACAAATCCGGCCTAGCAAGCCTACATTCATCAGCACTTCCAAGTCTCCAAGAACAAAGGAAATATGAATGTACGCTCATGTCCGGGCTGGTGGGAGAAATTCCGATTTTCTTCGATAAAGAAAATTTTCAACACACTTTTAGGGTGCAATGACCACATATTTGGAATCCGTTTTGACGCGTATTAAATTTATCAAAGCTATTCGAAGTCAAAGGAACTGGTATGCAAAAAAAAAAGTAATATCTGACCGAAGAAAGAAGTTTTTCAGTCGGGTTTCTAATCCCGCAGATATTGCTATAAATTGAATAGGGGACTTACGCCCTCTGGTTTCAGACTTGTGCGCTAAAATAATTAAAAAATTACATGAATAACATTTCGCAGCAGAAACGATTTATAAACAAGAAATATTTTTTTTTTAAATCGGACTCTTAGAAGCAGAGGTATTGACAAACATGAGATATGCATCTACTCCCCTGGCAGGAAAAACATGCATTCTTTTAAGAAGAAAATATTTTCAAAAGATTTTTCGATGTCAGCGGTATGGGTCCAGGAAAGTATTTTTTTTCAGTCGAGTTTCCAGGAGCTCAGATTTTGCTGCAAATATATCAGAAGTAGAAATTAATACTTATCCCTCCTGGAAGCCGAACCACTCTTTACCAAATATTAAAAAGTATATCAAAAACATCTCCCGTCAGGAGCTTTATGCGAGACGGGAAGAATTTTTTACAACGGAGATTTAGAAGCAGAAATATCGGGGAAAACACAATATACCTTAACGACCCCTAGTCTATGAATTATTTGAAAATTTTGAATTTATATGAAAAACGTTATCCAACAAAGAAATATTTTTTTGAAATCGGACACTTATAATCAGAAATATTGACAAAAATAAGATATATGTCTACGTCCCTCTGGTGGAGAACCCACGCATTATTTTAAGAATAAAATATTCAAAAAGGTTTATCGACGTGAGTAGTATTGATAAACACCAATTTTTTTCAGTCGATATTTTAGAAGCTTCAGATTTTGCTACAAATACATCAAAAGCAGAAATTAACGCTTACGCCCATTGGTGGACAAGATATTTTTTGCCAAAAGTTAGAAATTACATGCAAAAGATTTCCCATCAGAAGCTGTATCCGGTGCAGAAATCATTTTTCAAATCGGAGTTTTAGAAGAAGAGATGTCGGGGAAACGCAGTTTACATTTAAGTTTCCTACAGCGGAAGGTCTACGAATTACTTGAAATTTTTGAAATTATATACAAAACTTGTCGCACTGGAAACAATACAATAAAGGAAGAATTTTTCAAATCGGGCTATTAGAAGCATAGATATTGACAAAATAAGATACATATCTATCTATGCCCATGCTGTATTTTAAGAAGAACATATTCCGAAAAGGTTTATCAACGTGAGTGGCATCGACCCACGAACGAATTTTTTCAATCGAGATTTTAGAAGCTCAGATTTTTGTGACAAATACATCAGAAACAGAAATGCACAATTACACTCCCTGGTGGTCAACCTATTCTTTACAAAACATTAGAAATTATATGCAAAAGATTTTCCATAGGAAGCTGTATCGGCACTCGAAAAAAAAATTTCAGATCGCAGTTTTCGAAGTAGAGATATTGGAAAAAACGCCATTTATTTTTACGCCCCTAGCGGAAAATCCATACGTAACTTGAGAAAGTGACTCTCCATTTTTGTCAAAGAGTACCTAAAGTACTCTTCGACATAACTGGAATCGAAAGGTGAAAGAATTTTTTCAATCGAATGCTTAGAAGTAAATCTAAAATGTATTTTGAGTTCGATATCATCTGCCTTTACGCCCTCTAGCTGCAAAATTGTACATCGTAAAAGAAGAACGAAATGAAGGGTCATCATTTGCATTTGTCAAGCTTCCCAATGCAAAAGAATTTCTCAAATCGGACTAATAGTTGTAGAGTTATAGTGTCCACAGAGGGACGGACGAACGGAAAAACCGGTATCATAAGCATGATCTTTTTTACAAAAGACGTGCTAAAATAGAATTAATAATTAGCTTGTGCTAAAACGCGTAACAATGTGCATAATCCGGACATTCGTTTGCGTGTAAGTTGGCATAATCGTAATATATGTACCGATAGCATTTGAAACGCCTTTTCTGAATACATGCAAGTTCCTCGGAGTAACATTAACGAAAAGCAGCACGCAACGAAATAAGTGAGTTATCTCCTAGAAAGCTCTGCGCAGAACAGTTTATATGAATTAGCTTCAGATCCCTTTGTTCCAAACAAGAGTTTTCACTTAGTCTTTGAACCTTTTCCATTCGATCGTGATGCATTTCCGTTTCTAACAAAGGACCAACATTCACTTAGAACGTTTCAAACGCTATTCTGCCGCGGATGCGACTTGAAATTCAGCTGAAAAGGTTTATTGTCTAGTACCAATTACTAATGAAACTTTCCACATCCCAACACAGGCGTTGCATGTTATCTGGCTGATTTGCAAATGAAAACTTCGCCACAAGCAAAGTTTCTGGTTAGTAAAAGGAAGATAACGGATTAGACGGTGCAGTAGATCATTCATTCACCGATCCTATAATTCTCACATCCACCTATGCACTCATTCAACAGCGGGAATTCTCTCTATTTCCAAATCATTGATTTTCCCCAGTCACCAATTCATGTATAATGTACTTGAACCTAAAAGAGTTTCCTGGAGCAGAAACGTCTTCCATTAAGTATTAGCGGGCGGATTTGTGCTGGTTGGTGCCTGCAAATGAATCTAGCATCAGGATCAGCACTTCTGCGATCTCGCACAAGAAGATGTTGCTGAACGTGTCATCGCTCTTCGCAGTGATGCTATGTATCCAAAGGCGGGAAATTAAATCTGATAATCATCTGGTCTTACAAAACCGAAATCTGGCTCATTTTACGGAATATATGGTCCGATTATCACGATTATGCCTTGCCTTAAAGAATATTCAGTATGTATGACATATTTCATGCGCTGATATCAATAATTTGCAAAACGTGAAGACCCTTATTATACGGAGCAGCTTGTTTTCGTTCTATAGCTAACGGAGTTCGAAATAAGTAGTTTATCAAAATACGGTTCACCAGTCAGAGGTCACGTTTGCCCGTGGTTAACGAAAAATAGCGATTAAAGTTGTCTGGGTTTTCACAAAATCATTAATACGCTATCGTTTATCAAAACTTTGATTGCCATGTCTCTCAATATGCTATAAGCAAATAAAAATTAAAGTCTGGGATTTTCCCTGCGAATTCGCTTGACACTGGGGACTTCACATTTGGCTGTACAAATGAGGGTATATTTTCAAAGTCAAGTATAATCCTATTTCCCTGACTCCTCTGCATTAAATAATTTAAAAACAATTTTGTTGTTTAAATAGTTCGTAGGATTTAGTTGTACCCCGTTCCAATGGCTTTATGTGGTAACATTTTTTACACAGTCGACAAACGCATTTAATTATAATTTAAATTAAGAAAAAGGAAAGAAATTTAACAGTCCTTTTCCGTTATATATACACTGAGTGGCCACTTTATTATGACCACCAACTCAGCACTTCGTTTGGCCACCTTTTGTCTTTAATACTGCGTCGATTCTTCGTGGCATGGACTCCACGAGATGTTGATAGGTGGTTTCTGGAATCTGAGACCATGCTTGATGAATAGCACTTTCCAGGAGTGTGAGATTGCAGGGTTGTGGAACCAGCTGTCTGATGGCTCGTTCAACTTCATCCCACAAATTATCAATGGGGTTGAGTTCTGTAGATTGTGGGGGCCTTCTAAGCAAAGTAAACTCACCGGCATGTTTCTGAAACCAAACCTGTAAAATACGAGCACTATGACACGACGCATTATCTTGTTGAAAGTAGCCTTCGCCATTGGGATAAACCATCCTCATGCAGGATGCACTTGGTCCGCAACGATGTTTAGATATGATGTGCCAGTCAGACGTTTCTCATCGCGAATTAAAGGTCCCAAAGCATGCCAAGGAAGCATTCTCCAAACCATAACGTTGCCTCCACCAGCTTGAAGGGTTGTAGCAATGCATTTGGGGTCCATACTTTCGTGCTGTTTCCGCCGAATTCTCACTCGGCCATCGGCGTGATGCAACTGAAAACGTGATTCATCCGAATACATAATTTGTTTCCCACTATCGACTGTCCAATCCTTGTGCTCCTGTGCGAACTTGAGACGTTATTTCTTGTTAACTGCAGACAGCAAAGGTGTTCGAACAGGCCTACGGCTGCCATATCCCATCCCATCCGATGCAAGGCGAACAGTGCGTGCAGAGATCATTTGAGAAAATCCTTGATTGAGATAGTCTATAATTTGCTGCACTGTTGCCCTTCTGTTGTCTGTTACCAGTCTGGACACTCTCCGTTCCGCCCGAGCAGTCACTGGTCGATGATGATCACACGTTGCACGTAGAGACCCTGTGTTTTTGGCTGACAGTCCAGTATTTAAACAATTTAACAACAGCTGCTCTGGAACATTTCACGAATGCGGCGGTTTCGGTGATACTTGCTCCATGGCTCCGAGCTCCTGCAATCATCCGACGTTGAACGTCCGTCAAATCGCATTTTTTACCCATCTCGTCAACCAAAAATCACTTTTACTACTGTCGCAAGCGCTAAGCTTTCCCTTTTTATACTAGCCTCGCCCTCTTTCGGCAACAGCGTGCAACCATAGCTAATTTGCTTAAAACTGTCAGGTGGTCATAATAAAGTGGCCACTCAGTGTATAAGCAGTTAAGCCTGCTTTACTAGCAAAATAATGTGCTGCCATCTGTCAGTATCATCTGCTTCAGATGTCTAGTTTTCCAACAGATATTAATAACAACAACAAATTTATAAACTTAAATCTCAAAAAATGAGTTCCGAGTTATGCACACCCAAGTGTTTCTGCGTGTGTATGGCAAACTGCCAACATTTACAATCAGTAAATTTTTCGCTAGGTGGCCGTCGGTTCTATGGATATAAATGTGCAGGTCATCTTATACAAGCCATCTATACCATAGCTGGTAACCAGTATCGAGATTCAAAATATATGTATACACTGCTGGCCACCGAAAATGCAACACCAAGAAGGAAACGTCCGATTGGCCTGAAATTCGCAGCATACTTTGATCGCGAGAGGACATGCAAACGATTAGCATTGCAGGGTATATGCAAATCATGTGCGCCCGGCACGCCACCGAGAAACGCCTGTAAGAAAGGTGCACAGAAGGCGGGGTGTAAGTAGTGGAGGTGTGTTGTGCTGCCTGACCTGTGCGAGGGAAGCTTCCTGATGCCTCGTCGCAGTATACGGCAGTCATTCCAGCATGTTTTGGAGTTCGACAGAGGACGAGTAGTGGCTTATCGCGACAGCGGTTTATCGTACCGAAGCATCGGCGCCCGTGTGGAACGACATCCAGCCACAGTGAGGCGAGTATGGATTCGTTGGGTGTAGGAGGGACGGACGGACCGACGTGAGTGCTAGCCACAGAGGCGGCACACCACCGAACGAGAGGACCGGCATGTTGTGCGGCGGGCATTGACGGCTCACACCGCCACATCACGAACGTTAGCGCCGGAATTAAGGTGTGTTGCGCCACAACCTTTGTCAGCACGTACCGTTAGACGTCGTCTGCAGGAGCAAAGACTTGTCGCATGGCGCCCATTGCTCCGATTACCACTGGCGTTACACCACCGACGAGTGCGGTGGCAGCACCCCGTTGAGCGCCGCTCCTGTACTACGGAATGGCACGACATTGTCTTCTCCGACGAATCCCGCTTCTGCCTGTAACAATACGATGGTCGGATCCGCGTGTGGTGGCACTGCGGCGAGAGACTGTATGGTACCTGCATTATACCTCGCCATACCTGACCGTCGCCTGGCGTTATGGTTTGGGGCGCAATTTGATATGACACCCGCACCCCTCTGGTAAGCATCGCCGGTACATTCAACAGCCACCACACCATCTCCAACGTTTTGGTGCCTGTAGTCCTCCCTTACCTGCAGGACCTGCCAGCGGCCACGTTTCAACAGGACAATGCGCGCCCGCACGTGGCACGCATCGTGCAACAATTCTTCATGACCCAACGGGCGTCACTGCAGCCGTGGCCCGCCTGTTCTCCTGATATGTCGCCCATCGGACACGTCTGGTAGCTGATCGGCAACCGAGTGGCCCGGCAAGCACAACCCGCGACTACGCCTGATGAACTGTGGCAACGTGTGGAAGCAGCCTGGACGGAGATACCCCAAGTCCACACCCAAAACCTCTTTCGTTCGATGCCGCGGCGTGTGGCGGCCGTTATTGCCAGCCATGGGGTCTACACGAACTATTGATGTCTGCGTGTTCCGCAAGTCGCACGGGCCTGTAAGCTCAATCGTTTCATCTTTGTATCTGTTGTTATCTGTCCAGTAAATCTGGCTTTGCTATCTCGTGTCCTTCTTGGTGTTGCATTTTTGGGTGTCCAGCAGTGTACATAGCAACGTACCCTATGCGCGAACATGGTTACGTCCGTCAGTACGTATACAATACAATACAATTCTTTATTGCACACATTTAAAACTTACAGTTATGTGAAAATGAAATACACCAGGAAGGATCTGAACACATTGGTTGTAAGGCGATTCCCCCTATCAGATGTAAGAAAAAGAATAAAACATATGGCATATATGAAAGCAAGTAATATGGTTATAACAGAAGCACCACTATTAGCAGCATGCTTGGAACTACAATTTAATGATAGGGTTGAGATTCGTTATGGAGATCAAGGTGATTTACAATGTAATTTCGCAGAGACAAGGAAAACTTTTTGGTATTTTCCAGGGATCTTATGCCCTATGGGAGATTATTCCATAGGATAATGGTTTTATACTATTTAAACCATCATTAAGTCTAACACACGGCTGACATAATTTGTTGTTAGCAACAGATTTGGTGAAGATAGAATAATCCAGGTATTTGATGTCAGATTGAAAAATAGGCAGTTTAAGATGAATTGTTTAAAAAAACATGATACCTAGTTTCAAGGTAAAAATTTCATGAATTTTTAGAATATTTAGTAGTAGAAATAATGGTTTTGAATGAGACATGTAATCTGTGTTCAGCATATAGCGAACAGATTTCTTCTGTAATTTGAGCAAACATAACTTGTTGCTTGCACTTATATTTGAATATCAAGATTCCAGACAATAGGAGAGATGGGTATAAATAAAAGCATAGTAAAAGGTTTTTAAGACATTGATACGGAAGAGATGCTTAATTTTACCAAGCAGGCCAACCTGTAAGGAAACTTTTTAAAACAAACTGAATATGCGTATTCCAGTTAAAGAATTCATCAAACCAAACACCATGATACTGAACTTTGTCCACAATTTTAAAGGGGAGATCATTAATCCTGACTAGAAAGTTATTTATGTCCTCTCTTTTATGAACATTTCGGAAATATACGGCGTTGGTTTTTAAAATATTAAGTGATAATTTGTTAGAGCATAAGCAATGAGATAAATTTGATAGATCATTATTGATCATTATCTGTAAATTATGCAAATCATGGCATTTTTTGAAAAATGACAGTGTCATCAGCGTATAGCAAAGGAGGAGTTGATTTCAGGCACAGATGAAGGTCATTAATATATAAGAGGAACAGTAACGGTCCCAATACCGAACCTTGAGGCACTCCACATGAAATATTAAGTAGATCGGAGTTTATTTTATTTACAGTAATATACTGTTTGCGATGAGAGAGGTAGCTCATTAAGAGGAAAAGAATTTTGCCACGAAAACCGTATTTGGGTAATTTATGTAACATAATGTCGTGATTTACCGTGTCGAAAGCTTTTTGGAAATCAATAAAAACACAAATAGTATAATAACTGTCATCTAGTGTTTCGGAAATGAAGTTTGACAACTTAGCAACAACCATTTTAGTAGATCTGTTTCTTTGGAAACCGAACTGTTCCAAAGAGAGCATACCATGGGTGTGTAAAAAATCAATCATTCTGCTGTGAATAGACCTTTCAAAATCTTATGAAGCGATAGACATCCTTGCTATCTGTCACAGCTGTTTTCGGCATGAAAATGACAAGTAATAACGATTTAAGCGATTTTCAACGCTGTGTCATAGTTGGCGCTCGTTAGATGGGCCATAATATTTCGGAGGTAGAAATGAAGTTCGGATTTTCACGGACGACCATTGCGAGGGCGTACCGTGACTACAAGAATTCTGACAAAACCTCCAACCTACGATACCAGTGTGGCCGTAAAAATACATTCGGTGAACGTGACGATCGTCGGCTGTCAAGAATCGTTTCACGCCATAGCCGCGCAACACTCTCGCAGGCATCATCGGAATTCAATGCTGGAGCCTCAACAAGCATCATTGTCCAGACTGTGCAACGTACCCTGCACAATATGGGCTTTGGCAGCCGACGCCCAAATCGAGTCCCCTTGATGGGTGCACGACACAGAGCTATGCGCTTCGCTTGGGCACGGCAACACCGCCACTGGACACTTGATGACTGGAAACAAGTAGCCTGGTCTGACGAGTCGCGTTTCCAACTGTATCGGGCAGATGGAAGGATTCGTGTGTGGCGCAAATCCCATTAAGCCATGGATATCGCCTGTTAACAGACAACTGTACCAGCTGTTGGGGGTCCGTAATGGTATAGGGTGTGCTTAGCTGGACATCACTGCGACCCCTTGTACGTCTGCAAACGCGTGTGACCGGCCAATGCTATGTGCGTATCCTTTCTGACGAGGTGCACCCGTTCATGTCCTGCATTCATGCTGATGGGCTGGGCCTGTTTCAACAGGACATTGCACCTCCACACAAGTGTCAGGACGCCAAAATATTGTTAGAGGAGCATTCATCTGAGTTTGGGTTTTTGCCATTCCCACCCAAGTCCCCGTATCTGAACGTGATAGAACACATTTGGGATGCCATGCAAGGCGTTATCGAACACAGGAATCCGAGACCTCGGAGTACACCCGAATTGTGGAACGCTGTACAGGAAGTATGGTGTGCATTGCCTACAGCATATTTCCAGAAGCTAGTGGAGTCCATGCCGCGTCGTACTTTTGCAGTCGTGCGCTCCCGTGGGGTACCTACCATGTATTAGACTGGTGTACCAGGTTTTCTGGCACTTCAGTGTATTGTTGTGTTGCTTACTTACTCTACACCGCCCACCACCAGTGTTGTGTTGGTGTTGCGCCACCACAGGGGCGCCTTTATACTAATTTAATGGTAACATTTATGACACGAACTAAACGTTCCTTGGCTCCACAAACAACAAATGAACTTTTAATTAATCAAACCTTGCTTTGTTCTTGACACGAAATGGCTGTATTTGATGACATGCATTTTATCTAACGAATATAAAGCAGTCGTTAGTCATCCATGAATGGACATCAGGAATTTCTGGAGTAATACCCATTTTAATTTATGAACAACTGTTTACATAATTCATGAAAACTTGGTGGGTAGGTTTCTACGCCAGGGGGCGTAGACGTATGTCTTATTTTTGTCAATATCTCTACTTCTAAGAGTCTGATTCGAAAAATTCCTTCTTTGTTGGATAGTGTTTCCAATGCGAAATGTTTTTCCTAATGATTCAAAATTTTCAAGTAAATCATAGACTTTCCGCTAGGGGACACAAAGGTAAATTGCGTTTTCGGCGTTATTTCTGCTTCCGAAAGCTCTGATTTGAAAAATTCTTCCTGTGTCGCATTCGAGACCTGATAGAAAATATTTTTCACATAATTTCTCATGTTTGGTAAAGAATGGTTAAGCCACCAGGGGTCATAAGTGCTAATTTCTGCTTGTGAAGTATTTGTTGCAAAATTTGGGCTCCTGAAAACTCGACTAATTTTTTTTCATGTACCGATACCGCTTATGTGGATAAACCTTTTGAGAATACTTTCTTCTTAAAATAATGCATGGTTTTCCCACCAGGGGACGTAAAGTTACATCTTATTTTTGTCGATATCTCTGTTTCTAAGAGTTCGTAAGCTCACGATTCCGTTTACAGTAATATCTGAGGGATTAAAAACCCGATTGCAAATCTTCATTCTTTCGTCAGATCTATTGTTTTCCATACCGGTTCTATTGACTTTGAATAGCTTTGATAAATTTAATTTTCGTCAGAATGGATTCAAAAGACGTGCTTATTACACCCGAAATTCAGGTGTCATCTTTCTTGTTTATTGTGTTTCTATTACAACATGAGATTTGTTTTCACTAAAATGTGAAACAACATAAATTGCAATGTTGCATTTCAAAGAAGTGGTTCGAAGGCTTTTACCCCTCTGTAATCCCGTAATTAGTTTCAGCAATGAGATAGCATGAACAAATTAGCTACTTCCTTTTTTAAACTGGAGTAAAAAATGTGTGTGAACAGGCCATTTCCGAATCTCATCAAAAGAGAACTACAGAGAGCATGCTTATCGTTCCTGAGGAGAGATATGGCAGATAAAGTTACCAGTAAGAGATTGTCTTCCTCTAGTCGTACGTGATGCATTTTAGTTAGCTGAAGAGATAACAGCTTTTTCTCAATTTCCGAGAAGTGGAGACGTTGTCAATTAACTAAATCACCAACTGTCTCGATCGCTCTTCGACTGTCAATCGGCCGAAGATGAAGGACGTTTCAAGCAAAGGCAACGTAGTGATCAACAACTTAACATGGAATTTTTGCATCTGAATTTTTCACATCGGAGGACAAATTTAACCGAGTGGAAATGTCCAAATGCATTTTTTGTAGTTTTTTTTTCTACTTTTTCAATGATGGCCACAAGGATGTATAGCAAAAGCAAAATGTAACTTGTTGGTGGGACAGATTTAACTGAATAGAAATGTTCTTTTTGTGGGACTTTTTCCTGCTTTTTCTATAATGGCGACACAGCTAATCATAATTTAACTATTTTAGGCAAATTTAGTAATAAAATGTGAAACAAAAGTTTGACATACATTATATGTTACAGGCAGATGAGAAGCTCCTCTTTGCAGAATCAGAAAGTGACTTTAAAAAAAAACATAGATCTATTATCTGAAAGAAAAGAAATGTAAAATATGCAAATATCTATTGACAAAGCTTAGAAGATTGTCTTCAGATGAAAGAAAAATAATTTCGAGAAAAATAGTAGTTGATAATATCGTATTTGAGCAAGTCAGAAATGTCATGTACTTCGCCTTGAAGGGATTTATGGAACAAAACAGTAAAGTATTTTAAACTTTATTACGGCTGCGGTCACGTGCTCGCAGAAAATTGAATACGGACTGCGCATCAAGGAATTATCATCATTCTTTACAGACGACTACTGTGCATATGTTAGCAAGCTGTTTTAGCCTCGTGACTCTCTCTAGTCATCAGACTTCATGTTCGTCCTTAAGTTTTGCTGAACAGTGTGAGCATACACCGATCCGAAACATTAAAACCAACAGCCTAAGGCCGCCCCGGTGGCGCAGTGGTCTAAGGCGTTGGCCTCTGATCATTCGTCCGTAAGGGGTCCGGGTTCGAATCCCGGTCAGGCATGGATGTTGTGTTTGTCTTACGGCACTGGCTCTCTCCCTTCCCTGGAACCAGTGACCCTAAATTAGGGACGGGCGACTGCTTATAGCCCATTGAGTTGCTCACGGTGGTCGTTAAATCTCCAATCAAAAAAAAAAAAAAAACAGCCTAAGATGATGTAGGTCCTCCTCTAGCCACAAAAAAAAAATCTCCCACTCGATGATGCATTGATTCAACGAGATGCTGGTAGGTGTCTCTTGATAGTTGTTACCATGACTGTCACAGAAAATCTTGCAGTTCTTGCTGGCTGGGGTGATGCTGCTGGCGCCCGTTTCTCCAACTCAAAACAGAAATGCTCGATGGAATTCACGCCACCAAATTTGGGGGCCATGGCAATAATGGAATTCCTTTTCATGCTTTTGGGACCATTCCTGAACCTTCTTCGCAGTCTGGCATGTCTAGTTGAAAGACACCATCTCAACCGGGAAATACAGTCGCCATAAACGGTATTCTTGGTCCACCACGATTTTCAGTTACGTTACGTTTATCAGAGTTCGTTCTACAGTAATAATGGGTCTAAGTGTTCTTCTAGAAAATATTGCCCAAACCGAAACACACCCGCCAGCCGCTTCTATCCGTCTCAGAGCGCATCCAAGTGAGAATGCTTCCTTGTGTATCCGTCGCACACGTGCTCGTCCGTCGACATGGTGTAACAGAGGACGAGATTCGTGTGACAATGATACCCTCTTCCAGTCTTCTATGGTCCACTGCCGATAATGACGAGCCCACTGCAAGCATTGAAGACGGTGAACGGCAATAAGCATAGGCACACGAATGGGTATGAGGCTGCGGAGACGCATTTCCAAGTGCGTACGTGAACTGTGAGTTCGAACAAATTGGGCTCTTCACTACAGTTTAAATGATGGGTAATGTCAGCCAGAGTAGGTCCCCTGTTGCTGAGGACAAGACCAGATAGCCTGCGCTGACCTCTGGCATCAATGAAGCCTGTGCTACACACGCCGTTTTGAAGGTTTGAAGTGTCACTTGTTTCGGACCACCTTTAATAGGTATTAACTACTGCATAGCTTGAGCAGCCAACCAGCGTCTCTGTTTCGTAGATGCTTTTACCAAGGTGTCTTGACCTAACGACCTGGCTTTTGTCGAAATCTGGGAAATCCTTTGCTTTTCCCATGTTGAAACGAAATGAAATACTAGCTGAGAAAGCTCCCATCCATGGATGATATATATACAATCATTATAAAAAAAAATAGTTGCACCCATAAGGAAGCAATCCACAGGAAGGAAACTTGGTGGGTAGGTTTGACATCGTGAGACACGTAAATAATTCAAGTATCATGCTCGGCCGCGCATATGACGCAAACAAAGAGGGGTCGCAGCGCTGTGTATGACCGGTAATACAAGGTCGTCCCGTTTTGCGCGCTTGCCATTCTGACTTGTGCTGTTGTGTTGGTGGCACCATTTGCAATTGAAGTAGGACTCGGAGAAAAGTTCAGAAGCAATTCGAGCATTTGGAGGACATCTAAAGGGGCCGCATTATCGGGCTCTGGGAAGTGGGAAGGTTTTATCGCTGTATTGCGCGCCATACCGGTCGTACGGATATCACCATATCACACTGTTCGCGGACGTGGACAGCAAAAGGCACGCAGCAGCGACAGGAGCGGTCTGGGAGACCCAGACGAACCACGGAGAGAGACGACTGACGGGTTGTTCGACATGCGCGAAGTCACCCAACAGCCATGATTGCAGATATTCAGCGAGCAGTGGTGCTCTCCATGCATCGTTTAATTAGTGCCAGCACCATTGGCAGACGGCTACACGACGTAGCACTACACGCACGCAGACCGTTACGACGACTGCCATTAACACCGTTTCTCGTCGCCAAAGACTACAATTTTGGCGTGCCAGACTCTCATGGAGCCACTCAGAATGGCAGCGGGTGATCTTCAGTGAAGAGTCCCGCTTTTTTCTTGCAGGAGAAGACCACCAAATTCATGTGTGGAGGCACCGTGGTCAGCGCCAAGATGAACGGTTTGTTGTCGATCGTCATAAGTCCAGAAGGCCTGGTGTCATGGTGTGGGGTGCAATTGCCTACGATGTCAGACCACCTTTGGTGTTCATTACAGGCACTTTGGCAGCCCAACGTTACGTTCACAAGGTGTCATGGTGTGGGGTGCAATTGCCTACGTTGCCATACCACCTTTGGTGTTTATTACAGGCACGTTTGCAGCCCAACGTTACGTTAACAAGGTCCTGCAGCCAGTGGCTTTACCTTTTCTGAACGCTCCCTCCGGTGCGATTTTCCAACAAGACAACGTTCGTCCGCATACGGCTCCTGTCTCGAGAACTTGATTTAAAGGCCCTGACACTCTTCCATGGCCAGCCGGATCGCGTATGTATCGCCGACTGAAAATGTGTGGAATGCTCTTTGACGCGTTATCCACACTCCACCCCTGCCGTATAATCTGCAGGAACTGTGTGAGAAGATTCAAGCTGCATGGGGTGGCTTATCGTAAGACACCATTAGGAACCTGTACATTTCCATTCTGAGATGTCTGGCATGCGGTATGAGTAAACATGACCACCCGAAGCTATTCTGAGAGGCACTACTTATTGGCGTGTAACTCAATAAATATTGCCCATAGCAGTCACAAGTTTTATCATTTATTGTCCCTGGTAACCTTTACCTTCTTGGCGAATAACAGTGCAATCCGACACGGCCATCTTGGTGCAACTCTTTTTCTGACAATGTGTGTATATATACACTGAATCACCAAAAGGTATGGGATAGCAGTATGTAAATTTTTCACTGGTGGTACCGTCATATAAGGGCTTCGACGCAAGCCATGATTTTTACAATTTGCGAGGTGTAATCTCGTGAGTCAGTTTGAACAACAGCCAGTAAGATTAAGGCAAGCCGACTTGAACTATCAGAGTTTGAAAGTGGCACTGTTGTGGGACCCAGATTGATTGGATATATAATTTCCGAAGTTGTACGAACATTCAACATTCCTCCATCCACTGTATCACATGTGTACCGAGAATACTTCTTGGAGGTATTGCCACCTACAGTGCACAGCGCAGTGGCCGTCCACCGGTGCTACTATACCGTGCAAATTAATTGGGACAAGCTATTTTATTCTCAGAATTGTAATATGATCGCCAGTTGATGTCGGAAACCCACGTAAACCGGTTTTATCAGCTGTTAGGTGGTGTGACTGTTAGAACTTGATAGTAAGAACGTGGTTTGACCGGTTTTAAACAGGAAATAGGCACTTCAGCTTCAGTTGTGAGCTATCGTGTGTGACAGGTGGATGTTAGTTTCTTGCTCTCTGTGAGTACGTGTTGCTTTCGTGTATTGAAAGATGGAAATTTCCCCAAGGAAGCGTGCAAAAATAATTGCTCTGAAGGATCACATTTCTATGACAGTGATATATTTGCTTCTGCAGTTGGTGTAGTCAAATCAAGTGTATCAAGACTGCTTACGCGATACAATGCATCTGGATCATCGTCTCCAAAAAGGAGAGTTAAATGTGGAAGAAAACGAAAAACAACTCAACGAACCGATAAATATCTAATCAGAAATTGTAAAATAAATCCAAAAAAAAAAAAAACAAGCACCGACCTTCAAAGAGATTTATTGGCTAGTGGTTGTGATGTTAATGATTCAACTGTACGCCGTAGGCTTACAAACTGTAAAACACCCTCTGAAACAGATGTTTTAGGGTTTTTTTTACATCAAATGGCACTGGAAGCTTAGTTCCTCTTCAAGGTATGATAAATTCAGCCAAGTAGGTAGAAATATTACAACGTAGGATTGTTCCATTCTTGCACACTTTTGACGGGACATTTCAACATGACTTGGCCCCATGTCACAATTCGAAATTGGTCAAGAATTTCCTGCTGGAAAATCATATTCATTTGCTTGATTGGCCTGGAAATTCACCAGACTTAAATCCCATAGGAAACTAGTGGAATATTTTGAAGAGACGTTTAGGTAAAATGGACTGTATAACCAAAGAACGCATGATAACGAATGCTTAAAAGTGTGGTTCCACGATTAGGAAGTCAAACACATGTGCACTCAATTAGTGGAGTGAATGTCAAAACGAATTCAAGAGGTCATTTCTGCTAAAGGAGGACATACTTCATACTAATACAGGTATTTATCAGTGTATATCAAGGCATAGAATGATATAAAGGCATAGTTTTGGAAAAAAGAGTGATTTTTTAGTTTGTCCCAATTAATTTGCACAGTATAGTAAGTGACCCTGACCAGCGCCGTCTGACCAGGATAGTCCATGCTATCAGACAAGCGACATTGGCTTAAATAACATCTACATTCAATGGAGGAGGTACCAGAGATATATCCAGCAGATCAGTGCAGCGTTAATTTAGCATCCATGGGATACGGAAGCAGAAGACCCACCAGAGTGCCTTTGTTAACACCACGACACTTCGCTTCACCTGGGTTCGTGAACACAATAATTGTACCTTGAAAGACTGGCAACATGCAGCGTGATCCGCTAAGTCACTCTACCAAATGGTTTGAGCTGATAGTAGAGTTCGAGTGTGACGTGGTCCCCATGAGGCCATGAACCAAAGCTGTCAACAAAACGCCGTGCAGGCTGATGGTGGTTTCATATACGTGTAGGGTATCTTTACGAGGCACTGTTTGGGCACTCTGGTCCTCGTAAATACGTCATTAACTGGCATTTAGTTTGTTCCCCTGCTAGGTGACCATTTGCAGCCCTTCATGGACTTCATGAACTCCAACAACGAAGGGATTTTCCAGGTGGACAATGTACCATGCCATCGGGCACAAGATATCCAAATTTGGTTCGAGGAGCCTTGTGGACATTTCCGACGGGTAGTGTGACCACCACGTTCACCCGATAAGAACCCAATAAAGCACTTATGGAACGTGGTGGAAAGATCCATTCGTACCCAACATACTGCAGCTACAAATACCAAATAACTGTGGGCGGCTTTTAAAACGGCGTGGCTCAACGTCTCTACAGAAGTCTTCCGGCTACTTGTGGAATCGATGCCACGTCCAGTTGCTGCACTTCGCCGGGCAAAAGGAGGTCCTACACGATACAAGGTCTGTACTCCAGTGTATATCATTCGCGACCTTGGTACTTGAAGCTGCCTGGCTGCCCGCGTGCTTATTTGCATAGCATAGAGGTAGTCTTAATACACTGACGGAAAAAAATCCCGACACCACGAACAAATAGTTGTAGAGGAATGAAATGGCGGCAATACATTTGCATAGGTAACATATTTAATCGATTAAGGTTTCAAAATCACAGCTTAATGTAAGCGCGAGAAGAGCCATTTTAAATGTGAAATGCTGGTACATTAATAACAGGTGTAACCGCCGGAATGTTGAATTCAAGCACGCAAACATTCATGCATTGTGTCGTACAGGTGCTGGATGTCAGTTTGTGGGATGGAGTTCCATGCCTGTTGCACTTGGTCGGTCAATACAGGGACGGATAATGCTGGTTGGGGGTGACGCTGGAGTTGTCGTCCAATGATGCCCCATACGTGTTCGATTGGAGAAAGATCTGGTGATCTAGCAGGCCACGGCAACATGTCGACACTCTGTAGAGCATGTTGGGTTACAACAGCGGTATGCGCGCGAGCGTTATCCTGCTGGAAAACTCCCCCTGGAATGCTGTTCATGAATGGCAGCACAACAGGTTGAATCACCAGACCGACGTAAAATTGTGTCGTCAGGGTGCGTGGGATAACCACGAGAGTGCTCCTGCTGTCATAGGAAATTACTCCCCAGACCATAACTCCAGGTGTAAGATCAGTGTTCTCGGCCGCAGACAGGTTGATTGCAGGCGCTCACCTGGCCTCTTTCTAACCAACACACGGCCATTACTGACACCCAGGCCGAACTGGCTTTCATCAGAAAACCCAACAGATCTCCACTCCGTCCTCCAATGAGCTCTAGCTTGACACCACTGACGTCGCAAACGGCAGTGGTTTGGATTAAGTGGAATGCACGCTACAGGGAGTCTGGCTCGGAGCTGTCCTTCAAGTAACCGATTAGTAACAGTTCGTTGTGTCACTGTGGTGGCAACTGCAGCTCGAATTGCTGCCACAGACGCGGTACGATGCGCCACGGCCATATTCCGTACACGGTGGTCTTCCCTCTCAGTAGTGCCACGTGGCCGGCCGAAAACCGGTCTTCTTGAGGAAGTACCTTTCCTTGACCACCGCTGCCAACAATCATGCACGGTGGCTACATTCCTGCCAAGTCGTTCTGCAATATTGCGGAACGAAGATCCACCTTCTTGTAGCCCTATTACATGAACTCGTTCAAACTCCGTGAGCTGTTGATAATGGCTTCTTCGTCTTCTTAAATGCATTCTTGACTAACATCAACACACTACGTCGACTCGCAACGATAACTAACGCTCACGAACGTTACAGCGCGTATTTACAGCAAACCTGCTTTGCATGTTCCGATGGGTGCTACTAGCGCCACACGTATACCCCGAGCGCGAAATTTGCATAGACGTCATCTTACAGATGTACTCTCACCGCCTACCAACTGTCGTTTATCTAACACAACCCCTTCTTGGTGTTGGGATTTTTTTTTCGTCAGTGTATTTTAATATTTTGGCAGATCGGTGTATGTGTGTTTGTGCAGCAAATAAACACACACGCACACACACACACACTTACGTAGAAGTGACGAATCACAACATTGGTCAAGATATAATAAAATAAATAGTCAAGATAAGGTGGGAGAGTGCGCGAACGAAGTAATTGTAATGTTAAATTTTGAAAACATTAAATCCGGAGATTTAACATTTTCTCCTATTTTACTTCTTGCATTTTATAATATTTGCATTTCACTGAAAGATGTTTCCTATCGAAAAGCAGAACTATACATAGTCTGTAGTAGCACACGGATAGCTAAGTCCTAAGACGCAAGCAATTCCGCCAGCGACTGAGTCTGCATGATACACTTAACATTTCGAAAGTTCAAGCCTAAAACTATTGGTAGAAGCTATTCATATCATCATTCTTTTCACGTTTGGGGTGTGATTCTCGCATTATACGCAATAGTGTTATGAAATATTGCCGCTCAAAAGTGTAATGAGAAATATTGTTATTTGAGCTAATAAACCAGTAAACAGCAAAAACAAATTTCAACAATTGTTTCTTCAACTATGATTGAAGCTTTACAAATGAATTAACATTTCGCAAACTGGTAATGAATGAAAAAGTGCTCCGAGCTTCCCACACTCATACTCATCTAGGCAGGTTTGTACCAAATTTCAAATCTCTACTTTCAGTAGTTTCTACTGTAAGTGACTCATAGGCAGACAGTGAAGCACACACAGCAATTTTATGATTATAGGAGGATTGTTGTGCACCTCTAGGTCTTGCACCACGAAAGAACTTGCGCACTCACCTCACATTGCGACATATACTTGTCAGGCAGAACTTATTGTGCTTAGAACATATGAGAATAGCCCACACATTTTGTGCTGGCGCCGGTACGAAATAGTCCATTGCAGTGTCTGTCTCTGTTTTGTTTGTTTGTTTGGAAATTTAACGACCGCCATGAGCAACTCGATGGGCTATACGCCGTCCTTGTTCCCTAATCTAGTGTTAGTGATTCCAGGAAAGAGAGAGAGAGCCAGTGCCGTAAGACAAACACAACATCCATGCTTCACCGGGATTCGAAACCGGACCCATCTCTGACGAATGGTCCGAAGCCAGAGCTGATGGCAATGACCGTCAAACGACACTTATTGAAAACCACTAGTACAACGTTTCTCAGTAGGTCATAATAGATCATTTCAAGCCATTCAAAAGGACGTCGGTTATGTCTTGCAAACATCCAATGAGATGATGGTCACATCTTTTCAATTGCAAGCTTAGTCACAGTCCCTAATCTTAGACCACTGGTTCCAGGAAAGGGAGAGAGCCTGTGCCGTATGACAAACACAGCACACTTCACCGGTATTCGAACCCGGACCCATCTCGGACGAATGATCCGAAGCCAACGCTTTGATCCCTGTGTAACCGGGATGGCCAGTGTCCGTCAAACGACCTTTATTGAAAACCACCGGTACATCGTTTGGGCAGCAGGTCATAATAGATCATTTCAAGCCATTCAAGAGGCCGTCCGCTATGTCTTGCAAACATCCAATGATATGATGGTCACGTCTTTTTGATTGTAAGTTTAAGGAACCATGTATGGAATTGCAAATACTGTCGTTTTATTCTCTGCTACATAAACACTTTTCTAGATGTAAGCTGTGTGTGATAGCAAATATTTATTATTTTGAATTTTAGAGCTTTAACGACTACAGTGAGCAACTCGATGAGTTATAAGTATCAATAGTCACCGTCCCTAATTTTGGGCCACTGGTTCCAGGAAAGGGAGGGAGCCAGTGCCGTAAGAAAAAACAACATCCATGCCTCAAATGGATTCGAACGCGGACCCTTCTGGAACGACCACAACCGGCGCTCAAGCCACTACGAATTTGTACGGCCACGGATATCTTAATGAGAAAACATCTGTAGCAATATGACACCAGAGCAATTTGCCTGCATTATCCCTATTATCATTAAGTATCCACATTTATTGATCAAGAAATTGTTCACATGTCTGCTAATGCTCCGACGCATTTACAGCAATTTAGTTTATTTTGTACACCTTCGTCTCATTGGTACTGCACTGTCATGAACGGAATATTCATACTTTTCTGTGATTTCATCCTTAAGACTAATTTAAATCTGAAGAGAAATTACAGACGAATAATCGTGTTATTTCTACTGCACTGTCATGAAGGGAATATTCATAATTTTCTGTGATTTCATCCTTAAGACTAATTTAAATCTGAAGAGAAATTACAGACGAATAATCGTGTTATTTCTACTGCACTGTCATGAACGGAATATTCATACTTTTCTGTGATTTCATCCTTAAGACTAATTTAAATCTGAAGAGAAATTACAGACGAATAATCGTGTTATTTCTACTGCACTGTCATGAACGGAATATTCATAATTTTCTGTGATTTCATCCTTAAGACTAATTTAAATCTGAAGAGAAATTACAGACGAATAATCGTGTTATTTCTACTGCACTGTCATGAAGGGAATATTCATAATTTTCTGTGATTTCATCCTTAAGACTAATTTAAATCTGAAGAGAAATTACAGACGAATAATCGTGTTATTTCTACTGCACTGTCATGAACGGAATATTCATAATTTTCTGTGATTTCATCCTTAAGACTAATTTAAATCTGAAGAGAAATTACAGACGAATAATCGTGTTATTTCTACTGCACTGTCATGAACGGAATATTCATACTTTTCTGTGATTTCATCCTTAAGACTAATTTAAATCTGAAGAGAAATTACAGACGAATAATCGTGTTATTTCTACTGCACTGTCATGAACGGAATATTCATACTTTTCTGTGATTTCATCCTTAAGACTAATTTAAATCTGAAGAGAAATTACAGACGAATAATCGTGTTATTTCTACTGCACTGTCATGAACGGAATATTCATACTTTTCTGTGATTTCATCCTTAAGACTAATTTAAATCTGAAGAGAAATTACAGACAAATAATTGTGTGATTGGTACTGCACTGTCATGAACGGAATATTCATAATTTTCTGTGGTTTCATCCTTAAGACTAATATAAATCTGAAGAACAGTGTGAAACTGTAGAAAATAGTTCAACGTTTGTCATTCGTTAAGATAGTACCATGATTGTTATGACATTGTGGAACTATTAGATCGTAAGAGGAGTTCGTACAATCTTTCGTAATAGCACATAGCAGCGACGTATCTTTGGAGGGTTTGCGCAATAAAGGGGGACAATTAGGTTTTCTAAGGTTTTGATGATTTTGCCAGGGAGATCTTGAAACAATAAAAAAATGAATGAAATACGGGATTACACCATTGTACAATACACATTTTGAAGTGAATCCGTTCATTGGCGTAAATATGACATGAATGACTGTTTTATGACTGACTCACCATTCATGCCATATTTACACCAATAAACGGATTCACAACTTCAAATTTTGTATTGTGCAATGTTGTAATCCCGTATTTCGTTCACTGATATTCTGCTCTTCCAGGGAATCACGAGTATAAATTCTAATTATCCAGATTTGCTATATATGAATGCCGGTTGCTTCGACTAGTGCATCCTGAGATGGGTATATTAAAATTAATCGGAAACTTGAGACTTGGTCGTTCTTTGTGGTGTATTGGTTAGCATACTCCGGCCCAAACCGGGAGACGCGGCTTCGATTCCCGCTTCAGGACGACGAAATTTTCAAGTTTTTGGATATTATCGGACTTACCATTCATGTTATATTTACTCCAATAAACGGATTCACAACTTCAAAATTTGTATAAGAAAAATATGTTACAGTTCAAACATACAAGGAATATCTGATACATGATAGAAGAAACGCTTGTCTCTCGTAAGGGCGTAAGTGTCCTCTTTAAAGCATGAAAAATTAGTAACCTAGGTAGCTAAATATAAAATTCTATCATGCTACTGTAATTCCTAGAGGAGGTGGATTATCCTTAAATCGTGTTTTAGTTGAAGTGATGCAGCTCAAGTCATGTAAGAAACTGGATTCCAAACGCAGAGCTCCGAATGCCATTAAGTGCATTAAAAGCAATTTAAGTGCATTGAAATTTTAAAAAAGAAGCTGAAGAAAACAGTGTAATTACACGCTTGAGTAATTTAACCATTGTGCGCTGTGAAAAACAGTGATTCTGGCGAAATTATTTCAATTTGCTTTCAGTGTTTACCCTGTTCCCATGACAATATAGACCGATACGTATCTGCAATTTTGTGAATCCTTTTACCCGAAGTAAAATAATTCTGTTTTCGTCTAGGATCAGAACAGATTAACCAGATATGTATGTATCAATAATGTCAGAGTGACTTGCAACTTAGAAATTGTATGCATTTCTTTAAAGATTGTTAAAATATTATATCGCACATTATTCAAATACTGACAGCTAAATAATTTATTCTTAATTTGTTTAATAGCTCATGAATGACTGCATTATTTAATATAAATGCATTAGATATACAAGGTAGTATCAAAATAATATGCCCACCTACCTAATAATGGGAATAACCACACTTGGCCCAGATGGCAGCGGCGAGACAGTAGACGCAATGAGGCCTTGAAAGATTGCAGCCTATTTGGACTGCAGCTGAGCACGGAAGTCCCGGAAATGACGTGGTTATGGGTCGGAACGTCGAAATTGTCGATATAAATAGTCCCACAAGTGCTTTATGGGACTCAGGTCGGGCGATTTCGCCAGCCGAGGGAGAACGGTGACATCGCTGTCGTGTTTTTCGAAGCAGTAACGCAACACCTTAGCGACGGTGCACGGCGCATTGTCCTGTTAGTAGACGTCATCACTACTTTGGTAAACGTCCAGCATGAAAGGATTCATGAGGTCATCGAGGATGGACAGAGGGGCCCATCCAGTGGTACCAGCGGTCGCAGGTCATATCAGGAAAACCTCCCCAAGACATGCACACTGCAACCTCCTGCCTGTACTTAACCAATAAGTGTGTCCGATTGTTGATTCTCGTGTGGCTGACGCCGTATCCGCCGCTTCCCATCACTTCTATGGAGCAGAAACCTTGATTAGTTGGAGAACGCAAGCTTTTTCTACTCTTACACTATCCAATGACGGTACTCACATGCGAACTGCAGGCGTCGTTGCCGATGGACCTGGGTTGACATGGGCGCCATGACGCAAAGTTGACCCCAGAGACCCATGCGTAACAGGGTTCTCTATACTGTTATCTGGAACACGTACCTGGGTGCCTCAGAGTTCATTTGCGTGGTCAATGACTACACTGTTGCGCGTCGATCGGCCTTTACCAGTCGACGAAGGCGACGTTTTCTTCTGAGTTAAACGGCCTTTGAGGGTCCCCAGTATTACGTCGGGAGGTACCTGGTGTATCAGCTGTCCATTCTTTATGCACCCTTACTACAGCACCTTGCGAACAGCCCACGAAGTCTGCCGTTTCTGAGATGCTTACAACATTGGCGCGATAGTCGATGGTTATTCATTTTGGGAATCCGTCAAATCACTACCTTTGCCCATTGTGCTCATGTTACGCACTATGTCTCATTTGTCGTGGCTTGCTGCTTATATCTCCGTGTGGCTCATCTTGTCTCGTGCACTCTGTAACGCGCAAGAGCGGGTGCACTGTGATTTCGGGGATGGCCATATTATTCTCATACGACCTTGTACATTCAAACACACTAATGGACTTTGCCGTAAAGTAGAAATGGATAAGAAACGTTATTCGCGTTTTTAACACACTGAAAAAAGACGCACGAGGACTTATTTTCATTAGATGCAGCATTCTGTTAATACACTGACGGAAAAAAATCCCAACACCACGAAAAAATATTTGTAGAGGAATGAAATGGCGGCAATACATTTGTATAGGTAACATATTTAATCGATTAAGCTTCCAAGATCACAGCTTAATGTAAGCGCGAGAAGAGCCATTTTAAATGTGAAATGCTGGTACATTAATAACTGGTGTAACCGCCAGAATGTTGAATGCAAGCATGCAAACGTTCATGCATTGTGTCGTACAGGTGCTGGATGTCAGTGTGTGGGATGGAGTTCCATGCCTGTTGCACTTGGTCGGTCAATACAGGGACGGTTAATGCTGGTTGGGGGTGACACTGGTGTTGTCGTCCAATGATGTCCCATACGTGTTCGATTGGAGAAAGATCTGGTGATCTAGCAGGCCACGGCAACATGTCGACACTCTGTAGAGCATGTTGGGTTACAACAGTGGTACGCGGGCGAGCGTAATCCTGTTGGAAAACACCCCTGGAATGCTGTTCATGAATAGCAGCACAACAGGCTGAATCACCAGACCGACGTACAACTGTACCATCAGGGTGCGTGGGATAACCACGAGAGTGCTCCTGCTGTCATAGGAAATTGCTCCCCAGACCATAACTCCAGGTGTAGGTAAAGTGTGTCTCGGCTGCAGACTGGTTGGTTGCAGGCGCTCACTTGGCCTCCTTCTAACCAACACACGGCCATCACTGGCACCCAGGCAGAACCGGCTTTCATCAGAAAACACAACAGATCTCCACTCCGTCCTTCAATAAGCTCTAGCTTGTCATCACTGACCTCGCAAACGGCAGTGGTTTGGAGTAAGTGGAATGCACGCTACAGGGCGTCTGGCTCGGGGCTGTCTTTCAAGTAACCGATTTGTAACAGTTCGTTGTGTCACTGTGGTGGCAACTGCAGTTCGAATTGCTGCCGCAGACGTGGTACGATGCGCCACGGCCATACGCCATACACGGCGGTCTTCCATCTCAGTAGCGCAAGGTGGCCGGCCGGAACCCGGTCTTCTTGAGGCAGTACCTTCCCTTGACCACCGCTGCCAACAATCGTGCACAGTGGCTACATTACTGCCAAGTCGTTCTGCAATATTGCGGAAAGAAAATCCAACTTCTCGTAGCCCTATTACACGACCTCGTTCAAACTCCGTGAGCTGTTGGTAATGGCTTCTTCGTGTTCTTAAAGGCATTCTTGACTAACATCAACACACTACGTCGAATATCAACGATAACTAACGCTCACGAACGTTACAGCGCGTATTTACAGCATACCTCCTTTGCATGTTCCGAGGGGCGCTACTAGCGCCACACGTATGCGCCGAGCGCGAAGTTTGCATAGACGTCATCTTACAGATGTACTCTCACCGCCTACCAACTGTCGTTTATCTAACACAACCCCTTCTTGGTGTTGGGATTTTTTCCGTCAGTGTATGTTATCTACTGGACAAATTAGCAAAAAAATGCGTGCTCATTTGATAATAATGGTTTAGAACAGTGTTATTACCCATGAGGATGAGCAGTAGAAGTGCATATTATTTTCCAGATGCCATGCGCTTAATTAAAACAAAATTTAAATAAGGACTTAAATCTGTCCTAAATTTGAAGATTTAGTATTTTTTCGTTTATCTGCGTAGGGATTTCTGGATTTTATGACAAAGTTTTCTCTGCATGGGGACTGGTGGGTTTTATGACAAAGCTTGTTCTCCTTGGGAACTGGTGGATTTTATGACAAAGTTTGTTCTGCATGGGGACTGGTGGATTTTATGACAAGGTTTGCTCTGCACGGGGACTGGTAGATTTTATGACAAGGTTTGCTCTGCACGGAGACTGGTGGATTTTATAACAAAGTTTGCTCTACATGGGGACTGGTGGATTTTATAACAAAGAGTACTCTGCATGGGGTCTGTGGAGTTTATGACAAATTGTTTCACGCTGGATTGAGTAGCTTGAGAAATACCGAATTACCGTATTTTTACCATATTTTTCAATTACCGAACTGTTACAGCTTCTTCTGAAATATAAGACGCAGTATTTTTTGAAAGAAAAAATATTTTTTGGAACTCCCCTTGCAGTTTATATCCCGAAGGTCATCGCCATGAATACATTGCAGAGAAAATGCCACATCACGAAGTAATGCTGGAAAACAGCACACAGATAGCCAAGTAAGTCATGAAAAAATGATTTATTTGTCACATAGAGACTGGGCTCCAGTCGACGAAAATACAGGATTTACAGTAAGGAGTATGGCCCCCATTTTGGGTGATACAGCGTTGAATCCGACGTGGCATCGAAGCAACGAGAGTCCGAATAGTGTCCTACGGTATCGTGGATCATGTGGAATTGATCCATGTGGTGTTGAGCCGAGTGCAGTAGGGGTGGGTTGGTACTCAACCAACGTCCAATCGTGCCCTACAGATGCTCAATGGGAGAGCGGTCGGGGGATCGTGGTGGCCACGGATGCATCTGCACACCATGTAAAGCATTCAGGCTGATCCGAGAGGTATACGTCCGGGCATTATCCTGTTGAAAAACGGCGTTTGGGATTCCCTGAAGATATGGTAGTGCCACGGACAGCAGCACAGGAGCACCTCGTCAACATAGCGGCGTGCCGTCAATGTTTCCATAATACATTCCAGCGGTGAATGGCTGTCGGCGCTGATAGCACCCCACACCATGATTCCACATTGCCGGGCCGTGTGGCGCCCTGAATGGCGGACGAATCCTGTCAGTTGGCTACGTCGCTTTCAGACACTCATACGGCGATCATCAATAGTGAGACAGAGACGAGATTAGTCATTGAAGACCACACTGTTACATTTGGCATCCCACGCAGCTCCGGAGCGATACTACGCCAAGCGGTGACAACGATGGCTTGCTGTTAAGGGTAGCCTTCGCAACGGAAGGATGGACAGCAAACCACACGCAGCCAATCGGCACAACCAAACATCCCGAACACTCCGCAAAATGTCGCCCGTTGTGGACTGTCGGTACGTTACGACATCACGTCGGATGCAACGATCGGCGTGCTCGAACATCCGTCTCCGTGCTCCGGTACCCCTACGGCATTGAACAGATCCTTCCTGGGACCACTGTCTCCAAATTTGACAGACGTTTCTGGCATCACGCTGCGTTTCTTCCGCAATACGACACAAGGACCATCCGGCGGTTCGAAAGCCTACGATGACACCTCTCGTGAAGTCATCCGTTTGACAAAATCGTATACGACGGCGTCTTAACGGTATTGTCAGCCCTTGTTCGTTCTCCAGACACGGTTACAGCAGAACCACTCACTTCTCGCTGCCGTGACGGTGTCTCGACTGATGGCCTCACGGGCTGGTTGTCCGCTTATATCCCGCGCGCCATTCGTGCGATTGGCCTGCAAATGCAATCATTTGCATAACATATAAGTGTGCACCCACCCTGCGATTTACGTGGTGCTACGTTCATGTTTTCCTGGCGTGGCATTTTCTCTGCCAGGCAGTGTACATATGCATGTATGCTACTGGTGACGAACTACAGAGGTAACGCTCGTGTCAAGACGACAAATCTGTAGCAATGCATTTCGTCCATGTAGCTTAGTTGGGCGAGCAAATTACTCCGGAATTAGGAGGTCGCAGATTCGATCTTGTTTTGGACAAACGTGTGTTTGCACATATTATAAAGACTGTTAAATGAATTAAAATTGATATCCCTTAACCGAAGTTACAGCAATTGATATTCTTCTACAATTTTTCTATAATATTATATTATTATTGTATCGTCAATGATTGCATATGCTATACTTTTGTATTCATGCATTGTTAACTACGCGTGTGCGTTTCGCATTAGTCAGGGCAACTATCGTGCTATACATATGCATGCGTGTGTTTTGCATTAGTCGGGGCAACTATCGTGCTATACATATGCATGTGTGCGTTTTGCATTAGTCGGGGACAACTATCGTGCTATAAATATGCATGTGTGAATACCCGTGCGTTCAAGACTTATTGATGTAAAATACAGTTTACGCACACCCCTCATATGTTGTAGACAGCGATCCGAAACGGACATAAAATGGCTACCATAAATCTTTTGAAAAGCAAAGTGATTGAAAAAGAAAAGAAAGAACCATATCCCGAAAAGGAAATTCAAAACAGACGCTTAACCCTTTAACAACCATAACGCCCAAAACGCCCGTACGTACAAACGACCATAGCCTCCCGAATTGCCTGTCTAGAGAGAGAGAGTCAGATTTCCTACCCTACCTGTTCTTCTAATTTTCTCAACCTATGAGGGATCAGCAGAAGTCACCCTCAGTCATTATTGTTGTAATTAAACAAAGAAGTGAAACAACAGACAGTTGCGGGTGTTATGGGATTTAGAGTGATACATGATTTTTTGACCATGGTCGTGAAAGGGTTAAAGCATCCACCAGCAAATTGGGGTTGCAAACGCATTAGTGCCGGTTACTTTATTTCTTCTGCAAATTTTTCGGTTTGCGCACAACTTTCGTAGACAATAACAAACATCTTGTTCATTTACAGAAACATATATATTGCAGAGTGAAAAGTAATCTTTGCAAAAATCCATTCGCGTTACATATTCTTTTACTGGAGGAAAGTATCTTTATTTGCAGTTTACGACGAAAGATTCCGGCATATCTACGAGGAAGGATCGAAAAGTAACTCACAGCAATTTTTTTCTCTTTGCGGGTTGTAGTTTGGTAGACAACGAGTTTGAATACCACGCTACAGACTGGTTTAGACTGAATCAGGTGTTGCCGTGGTGGAAAACGGTGTGAAGGACTGCACAAAGACTACGCGTTTGTTAGCGTCGTCTGCAGATGAAGAGCAACCCGGTGTAGTCCAATTGTTTTGGACTAACAGGAAAACTACAAAAACATTCACAAGGAGATGGTCTGAATGTATGCTGGTAATCGCCTGGACTGCAGCAACAACTCCAGATGTTGCAGTTTCTGTGCAGAGTGACGAGGCAACCTCATCTATTCGCCACGTTCTGGTCGACCTGTTACCTCATCATCACATGCACCTGGGAGTGGCATTGAACAGACAATTCTGAGTGACCAGCTGATACATCTGCGCATATTGACACAGAAGTTCAATATTTCGTACGGTATAGCGTACGGTATTGTGAATGACAAATTGCAATTTCGTAAGGACATTGCGCGAGGGGGCCCCCAAGATCTTGACAGACGACCAGAAGGTAAAAAGAATGATGTCATCTTTGGGCTATTTGAAGCATTACGTAGGCGAATGATACAGATTTATGGCAGATATAGTGACGGGTGATGAGTCCTGAGCGTACCATCACACTCCTGAAACCAAAAAGGCCAGTACGGTGTGGAAACATTCCGACTTCCCGCAACCAAGAAAATTCAGAGTAACCAAATCTGCACGAAAAGTCGTCATGATAGTGTTCTTTGACATGCATGACGTTCTTCTGGTGGAATTTCATCCAACGGGGCCCACTGTGAATGCCAAAACCTACGCTAACACATTGAGAGAGTTGCGTCGTGTCCTTCGGCTGCTTCAGACTGCTTCTGAACAAGGCTCACTCACATGCTGCGCAACACGTTCGTGACGAAATTTCGCAATTTGGCTGGGAGGTACTCCAATATCCACCGTACAGTCCGCACCTGGCTCCTTCGAACTTTCATCTGTTTGGTTCTTTGGACGGCCAACGTTTCGATTCGGCTGGACGAAGTCAAGTTCGTTGTCCGCATACGTCCAGAGAACTTACATTTATGAACAAACTATACTAAAACTGATACCACGCTGGGATAAATTTCTCCAGCGTCTGGGTTTTTACGTTGAAGAATAGCTAAGAAATGTAGTTTCTCTGTGTATATGTTTTGTTTTGCCAATCAATTAAACCTTTGTCAAAAAAAATAGTGTGAATTACTTTTCGATCTACTTTCGTAAACTTCTCGCTTCCTAGCTGTTCTCCGACAATCCACAGAGGTTAGCCAGCGCGTTTGTGTGACAATATGTTTAATTTTAAAGAGTTCTTGGTAAGCTTTAGATTAAAAAAATCTCGTTCCCAGGAATTGTTAGTGTCCACAGAATTCCGATGTACACAGTGCGTCAAAGAATTTTTAAGACTGGCGCTAGATTTCACCCTACGGTGGCCCCACCAGTGTAATCGCGAATGCGTTATAAACCGTGACCATCTGCTTGCTTTCTGCCAAAAGTACTGCGCAGTTGTCAAAATAACTCAAACGAAACGGCCGTTCATTAGAGAAGTAAAATTTTTTTCATGTTGAATTATTAAGATGGAACAAAGGGCTGTTATTAAATTTAACGCAAAACTTGGTAAAAGTGCCTCGGAAACGTACCAAATGATGAAACAAGTTTACAGTGAGTTTTGTTTAAGTAGATCAAATGTTTTCCTGTGGCACAAACGTTTTTGGACTGAAGAGAGACTCTAGAAGCTGATAAGCATACCGGAAGACCAAGTTCATCTAGGACACCTGAGATTATTGAAAGAGTGCGTGTTTTCGTGGCAAACATTCGATGTGCGTCACTAAGAATGATGGAAGAGTCTTTAAACATCAACAAAGAAACGATTCGAACCATCCTGCATGAAGATTTGGGCAAAACAAAAGTCTGTGCTAAATTTGTTCCACACACGTTAACCAATGAACAAAAATCAAGAAGTGCACATTGCAGAGACATCATTTCAGCCGCTGAAAATGATCCAAACTTCTTAAAATCGATTGTTACAGGTGATGAAACATGGTGTTTTCAATATGATTCTAAACCAAAGCGACAAAGTGCGGAATGGAAGTAAAAAAACTCGCCACAAGCCAAAAAACAAGAAAAGTTCCATCGAAAATCAAAACAATGCTCATTACATTCTTTGATAGTAAGGGTTATTATCCACAAAGAATTTGCTCCAAGTGGACAAACAATTACTGGTGAGTTTTATTCAAATGTTTTGAGGCGCTTGATGGGCAGAGTTCGTCGCATTCGTCCAGAATATCGGGATGAAAACAGTTGGTGTTTGTTGCACGATAATGAACCCATTCACACCTCATTTCTTGTTCGTGGATTTTTGTCGAAAAATAACGTCTGTGTGTTGAATCATCCACCGTATTCACCTGATTTAGCCCCCTGCGACGTTTCTTTATCCCCAAAACTTAAAATGACGTTAAAAGGGTGTTTTTTTTATGATATTTCGACCATACAAACAGCTTTGACGCGTGCTTTGGAGGCAATTCCGCAAAGTGCACTGAAACAGGCATTCGAATCATTATTAAATCTCTGTAACAAGTGTATTGAAGCCGTTTTGGTTTGTTATTGTGAATAACAAACCAAAACAAATTATAATTTCTTGTTTCTATTTCATTTTACAGACCCAGTCTTAAAAATTCTTTGCCACACTGTGTATTTCGACCAAGGCCATTTTACTTTGATAAATCAGACATATGGTAAGTATGGCCATCCAGACCAATAACGAAAGCCATTGACTTTATGAAGGTGTGGTATGGCGGACCAATTCTGCAACGAATGCGTGCTATTGGCAGATGGACTGAGTTGCGTGTTTCTACGTTTTTATTAACATTGTGTATCACACCTTGCTAATTTCGCAAATTTCCACAATTCAATGATTCATAAACTTCTGTTTTTCCATATAAAAAATAATTTATTTTTTAATACCATCGTTTAAAATGCAATTTCATTTTTTTCCTTAACTGTTTAAAAAAATAAAGTTGCTTCCTGTATTCCAAAAAAATAAGGTATGTTCGCATTTTTCCTCTGAAGAAATGCGCGTACCTTTTAATCTTCATCACTTTAATTTACCGAGTGGGTTTAGAAAACTGCACTCACACCAGTTGAATTGTTTAAACTCGAAATTATTTTTAACTCTTACAGTTTTAAAATGCTGAGATATCTTATTCGTGCTAAAGTAAATATAACTCCTGTGAGGGCACTAAATTCTGAAAAGTGTAAATATCGAACGATACAAGTGTTATTTAGATAAGGCAGACAGGTAAAACAACAAATGAACACCACGACTCTGCAAACTCTTACAGTTTTTAAATGACTTTATTGACGGAAATTATTTCGTGTTAAAATAATAGTTTGGTTTCCGAGATAGTACATCTGGTAAAGCAGTGCAGGAGTGGATTTTGTGTTAATGAGATCTGTTGTTTATACCTGATCTTTTTTGTGAGAGAGATACTTTGCACCGAGAACGTTATCTAAACTTTTCCTCGTTTGTTTGCTTCTTTATTCAGCGAAGTTCTCAGTTTGAGTGAGCTGAATCGTTAATAATGCCGCGTCCTTTTAGGAATGGCTCATTTCCAATATTACCTACACAATGGTTAGGTAAATACAATTCCCACGCCTCAGCCCTATGCAATAGCAATATTTGAAGTACACCATGACATGAGAAGTTAAAGTGCACGAAATTAAGAAGATCTCTGAAATATAAATGAATTTTTCGGTTACACAGCGAGAAATAGTGTCCGCAAAGAAATTTATTAGAACCATTTTAAACTATTGACAGAAAAAGTCTGAAAACATACAGTTATTTGCAAAAGTCTAGGACCAACTTTTGTTATTAGGATATTTCCGCCGATTGCGTCCGCTGCTGTCTCAATTACACAACTTCCTGTCGGTGCTGCATCGTCCTACAGAGTCAGCTGTTGATAGAGTTGGGGGAAGCGTGCGAGCGTCAGTTTGCTTCTGGTTTTCTTACCGACAGGCTTTGTACTATTATCTATATAGCGAAAAATGGGCAAAAATGCGTCATTAAGAGTTTCTCAGAGGGCACAAATAGTGACTTTATATCACGAAGAATACTCCGAACGTGACATTAGCAGAAAGGTGAATGTCAACAAAACTACTATTCGTAGTACAATCATGAAATATCGAGATACAGATGAATGTAGCAACCGAAATTCAACTGGAAGTCCAAGGGAAAAAACCCTGCGCGATGACAATACCATAAGGCGAATAATTACATACTTTCTCCGAGGAGTTCGTGCAAGAAAATAAAGGCATTTCTACCTTCAGTAGGATCTGATATTAGCATCAGGACTGTTTTCCGACGTCTTAGCAAAGATTTTGGATTAAAGTCTTATAAACCTGCATATAGACCCAGACTAACCTCTGTCATGAAACAGAAGCGATTCTAGTTTGCGAAGCGTCATCAATCGTCGACTGCTGAAAATTCGAACTAAGATCTTTTTCCCGATGGATTAACTGTGCGTCAATTTGAATAGTGTAAAGCGGATGTTCGACGAACAACAGGCAAAAGGTTTGATGAAAAATACACCGTTAGCACCGTGAGACATCCGCCTAGTCAGATGATATGGGGTACTATGTCAGCATCCAGTACTGCTTCCTTATCCTTTTTGCCGACAGGCACTACTATGACTGGTCTTTTTTATGTGGAAATGTTACGTGAGAATCTGTTAACTCATATGTAAGTGCACAGATGCACAATCTTTATGCATGATGGTGCACCATGCCACAGATCAAAGATAGTAAAGGACTATGAGCAGAGGGAAAACATAACTGTGCTTGACTGGCCCGGTAATAGTCCCGACCTTAAAACCATCGTAAATTTGTGAACCATGTTAAAAGACAAATTCTCAAGCTTTGATTGACGCGGTCAAATACGTGTGGTGCAAATACATTTCAAGTGACTACTGCAAATCCCTCGTTATGTGTATGCCAAATCGTTTTCTTTCCGTTATAAAAACAAATACTTTGTGTGTTATAAAAAAACACAAAAAGTACTGATATCAGTTCTTTTGTGTTCTAAAGAATGTAAGTATTCATTTGCGGTGTGAATTTTTCAGATATCTCTGACTATTACCTAGTTGTTTCTTCGAAAATCTTAATTTTCAATAAACTGACATGTGGTCTTAAGCTTTTGCAGATACTCTCTCATTGAAACGCTGAAAGCAGCAATTTTGTAAAAAGTTCTGTGACTCCCACGTTCTGACCAAATGTGATTTAGCTGCTGTAATTCCAAGACATCGGAAGGTATGTTTTATTAGATTGCTTGATTTGCTCTGATATTCAACATCATGAAACCAGTTTAAATTTTTATCTATCCGAATCCTGCCAAAGAGCTCCGTGTTCTGTTTCGACTTCATTTGAAACAGCTTATAAATATCGTTCTTGCGTTTAGAACCTGGTCCCTGTTTAGCGGAAACTAGTTATGGTTCAATATTTCACCAGGGCTTAAATTTTCGTTCTATTTCCCATTATTTTTCTTTTTTAAGCAGTAACTATCATTAGTCAGGAAATGTTATTTTCCCACGAAATGTAGCTTTCAACAACAGAACAGTTCACGCAATTTTACGATTTTGATCAGATTTCGGAAAAAGCTTCATATATCTGAAATATCATTAATCTGTTTTCGAAAAAGGATTCATCTGTCTGAAAAAACCGGGACAAATCATGTGTAGGACTTGGGAGTTTCATTTGATTCCATCTAGAAATTTAAGAGCCATATCCAAATAATTATACGTTCAGCCTGTATACATATTGGATTTATTATGCCACTTTCCAAGTGTTTTTCCAATTATCCAACACTACTTCGCATTCTTGAGGCCACGTTCAGACCTTCACTTGTATATGCTGCGATCATTTGGAGCCCAAACCTCGTAACACTAATAAATGAAATTGAAAAAGTACAAAAAAAGTTTATACGGCACCTTTTTCACAGATCAATTGGAGTTTATATCGCGGATATCTTGATGACCTACCTTCTGGCTTCCTTCAAGAAGACCTATCTACAATCGAGAAGGAAGGATCTCCAATTTACGTTTCTGTACGGTATCATCAGTGGAGAGAGAGATGATATTGTAATTGTAAACCGATTAAATTTCCGTCAGCTACGTTTATCAGGAAAAAATCTGAGTATTTGCAGCACCATTCTGCAGATATGCAGGTCATTCTTCAGTAAGTCATTCTTCAGCAGGTCATTCTTCATTCTTCATAAATTGTGAAGTATTTGCAGCGCCATCCTGCAGGTCTAAAGATCGGAAAAATTCCCCGTTTTGCAAAATGCATAGACTTCACAACTCACTTGAGAAGTGCCCAGATATTTTAAATGTAAGTCATGATTTTTTTGGTGAAGCATGTTTTTTACGCTTTCCAACGGTAAGTTGAAGAAACGTATATGTTCCAGTTTTTTCCATTTGTCCGCACGATAACTCCCGCAAAAATGGTTCGATTTCGATGAAATTTTAGTATGTGGTAGGGGACAACCTGGGAAGGTGCCCTGTTGAAAATGGACGAAATGGGGTCAAAGATCAGGACATAGAAGGGGATCCATTCCATCGTTCTTATGCGTCATAACTTACGTAAAAATGCTTTGATTGCGAAAAAACTTTATCATGTTGTACCGGAGATGTATTGAACCAGTTCTGTTGAATATCGTTGAAATGGGTTCAAAGGTCAGGGCACAGGAGCGAGATTTACTTCACAGCCATTATCTTCATCACTTGACAAAAATACTTCTATTTGCGACAAAACTTTATTATGTTGCTCCGTAGGTATACTGAACGAATTCGTCGCATATCATCGAAATGGGGTCAAAGGTCATGGCACAGGACCTTTGACCACAGCAATTATCGTCATAACTTGAGTAATGATTTCTGGTATGTTGGACAGCGTATAATAATCAATGCATTGCACGATTTTACTAACTGGTTCAAGATTGTAATTACCACTTGTAATGCTCTATGTTAATTAATGGACTATGATGTTAACTTACAATGATGTTATAGCAATCCTTGTAACTAGATCCACTGCCTGTAGGGATGTTCTTACATTTATATAAATAAGTAAATAGATAAATAAATAAATATTTCTCAGTGCTCTGGCAAACAGTGTCCGAACTTACACTGGAACAAAAATGTTGATTTCGCTTTCAGATAGTTTAAGAACAAATGGATATTATATGGAAATCTGTGAGGAATTTCCTATTTGTTATTCACTGGAGCAAGAAATTTGCCGTGATTATTTTTCCTGACATTGCGTTTTTGATCTCAGAACAATTTTGTTGCAGCGTGTTATATTTTGTCTTCAGGATTAGTGTGTTTTTGCGGACGCATGACGTGCCTTTTGACCTTACACTTCCTATTTGCTTTAATTTTAGAAGACACAGTGTAGATCTTGAAGCAATACGAGTACATCATGAGAGAGCACAAATAAATGGTGACAGTGTCGGCAACTAATTTTTCTAACGGTATGTTTTCACAAAGTTATTGAACATATGCAACTTCTTTTTAACCGTAACTCATTGCAGATGTTACTAGTTTGGGAATAATTTCTTGCTTAAGAGCAAGTTCCAGTTTTAACCAAGGCATCCATTATACGAATTAAATGCCAGCAATTAATAGGTACTACAAAAATTGGGAACAGAATGAACTGAAATTTTGTTTTCCTTTATGACTTATTGAAACAGTATAAAAAAGAACTAGCTCAAATGTTTTCGAGCAATCACAGCTGCATCTGTTACGCCACTGCTATTCCGACAAAACTTGATTAACATCACGGTTGCTTTTCCGATAAAACTTGATTAGCATCACGTTTGTTTTCCGACAAAACTTGATTAACTTCACGGTTTGTTTTCCGAGAAAACTTGACTAGCATCACAGTTTGTTTTCCGACAAAACTTAATTGACATCACGGTTTGTTTTCCGACAAATCTTGATTAACATCGCGGTTTATTTTCCAACAAGCCTTGATTAACATCACGGTTTGTTTATCGACAAAACTTGACTAGCATCACGGTTTGCTTTCTGACAATACTTGATTAACAGCACGGGGTTTTTTTCGACAAAACTTGATTAGCATCACGTTTGTTTTCCGACAAAACTAGATTAACTTCACGGTTTGTTTTCCGAGAAAACTTGATTATCATCACAGTTTGTTTTCCGACAAAACTTAATTGACATCACGGTTTGTTTTCCGACAAATTTTGATTAACATCGCGGTTTATTTTCCGACAAGCCTTGATTAACATCACGGTTTGTTTTCCGACAAAACTTGATTAACATCACGGTTTGTTTATCGACAAAACTTGATTAGCATCACGGTTTGCTTTCCGACAATACTTGATTAACAGCACGGGTGTTTTTTCAACAAAACTTGATTAGCATCACGTTTGTTTTCCGACAAAACTTGATTAACTTCACGGTTTGTTTTCCAAGAAAACTTGATTAACATCACAGTTTGTTTTCCGACAAAACTTGATTAACATCACGGTTTACTTTCCGACAAATCTTGATTAACAGCACGGTTTTTTTTTTCGACAAAACTTGATTAGCATCACGTTTGTTTTCCGACGAAACTTGATTAAATTCGCGGTTTGTTTTCCAAGAAAACTTTACTAACATCACAGTTTGCTTTCCGACAAAACTTGATTAGCATCACATTTTTGAAAACCTGATTAACATCACGCTTCCAAAAATGTAGTTTGATGAAATTTATTCATAGAATTAACGAAAGAAGATTTACGTTTAATTTTCAGTCGCTCTTAGATTTATTTATTTTTTTCAAATTTAGACGCAGCAAATTCGTCGGCAGTTATCGTTTCTTCTGAGTTCAGGTGTGATTCAGTGGAAAATCACAGTGCTGGAGAGATTTACAAAGAGTGAACCAAATATCGGGCCATCAACATGTAGCAAGAATTTAGATATAATGGCAGCTCCATTTGCTTAGACGCAAACATATATTTACAGATTTGTTGATTATGATTAAAAAAAAGCCCTGTTAAATCTCTTATTTTCGCCTAACCATAAATTGGACCAAGACGTCCGGTGTTATGTTGTCCCACAAAAATGTGTTTGCAGTGTTTATCGCTGTACTGAAGGTTTTTCGTTGCAGCATACAAATGAACACAAACATTGTGATGTCATAACCCTATACCTGAAACAAATACTCAAATTCAAGTACACCTTCAAATAGGAAGCCATTAATTTAATATGATAGGTGTAATCAAGCAATAATGTGTTGATTCCCTACAATGATGGTACAGTAATAAAAAAAAATACCCACATTTCCTCAACTCTTAACAGATCTAAACACTGCTGGCAAGGCCATACTAAAAAATATCCTTGCTTGTGATCCCATAATATTTGTCTATCATGCTTATGGACGTCGTCAATTTATTTGTGTATGTGTTTGGAGGTTTATCAACTCAATGGGCTTATAACCAGTCACCTGCCCCTAAATTGAAGACACTGATTCGTGGCAGGCATGTAAGAGGGACACACCGGCCATGCCTCTTCGGGTACTTGAACCTAGGCCCACTCGGACGAATGGACAAAAACCAGCGCTAAAACCGTTAGGCCACAGAGTCGGTTGTATACTCAATGAAAAGATTTGATAATATTATGAACAAGAAAGATGGCACCGAAGTTTCGGGTGTAAATAAGCACGTCTTTTGAATCCGTTGTGACGCAAATTAAATTTATCAAAGCTATTTAAAGTAAATGGAACCGGCACGGAAGAAAGAAATTTTTCAATCAGGTTTTTTTAATCCCTCAGATATTGCTGTAAACGGAATCGTGAGCTTACGCCCTCTGGTTGCAGACTTGTGCGTTAAGAAAAACATGAATTTATATGAGAAACATTTCGCACCGGAGACGCTCTCCAAAACCGAAATAATTTTTCAAACCGAACTCTTAGAAACAGGGATATCGAAAAAAATAAGATGTGACTTTACGTCCCCTGGTGGGAAAACCATGCATTATTTTAGGAAAAAAGTATTCTCAAAAGGTTTTTCCATATGAGCGGTATCAGTCCAAGAAAAAAAAAAATAATTTAGTCGAGTTTTCAGGAGCCCACATTTTGCTACCAATACATCAGAAGCAGAAGTTAACACTTATGCCCCCGGGTTGCTAAACCATTCTTTACCAAACATTAGAAATTATATGAAAAATATTTTACATTTTTCATATAATTTTTCAAATCGAAGTTTCGGAAGCAGAAAACGCAATTTATCTCTGTTCCCCCTAGCGGAAAGTATATGATGTACTTGAAAATTTTGAATTTATAGGAAAATCATGTCACACTGAAAACTTTATCCAACAAAGAAGGAATTTTTGAAATCGGACTACTAGAAGTACAGATATGGACAAAAATAATAAATACATCTATGCCCTTAGCGTAGAAAACATACATTATTTTAAGAAGAAAATGTTTCTAAAAGGTTTGTCGAAATGAGTAGTTTCGGTCTACAAACGCCTTTTTTGTCAATCGAGAATTTCGAAGTTCATATTTTGCTGCAAATACATCAGAAGCGGAAATTAAGACTTACGCCCCCTGGTAGCCAAACCATTTTTTTTACAAAAATAAGAAATTATGTGCAGACGATTTCCCATTAGGAGCTGTATCCGGTGCAGAAAGAATTTTTCAAATCGGAGGTTTAGAAGCAGACATATAGATGTAACGCAATTTACCTTTACGCCCCCTAGAGGAAAGTCTATGAATTACTTGAAAATTTTGAAATTATATGAAAAACATGTCACACTGGAAACACTATCCAACAAAGAAGGAATTTTTCAAATCCGACCCCTAAAGGTAGAGATATTGACAAAAATAAGATATATGTCTACAGCCCCTGGCGGAGAAACCATGGAATATTTTAAGAAGAAAATATTCCGAAAAGGTTTATCGACGTGAGTAGTATCAGTCCGCGAAATAATTTTTTCAATCGAGATTTTAGAAGCTCAGATTTTCTGGCAAATACATCTGAAGCAAAAATTAACACTTACGCCCCCTGGTGGCCAAGGTATTATTTATCGAAAATTAGAAATTATATGCAAAAGATTTTTCTTCAGGAACTGTATCCGCTGAATAATTTTTTTTGTTTTTCATATCGGAGTTTTAGAGGAAGAGATATCGCGGAAAACGTAATTTATTTTATGCCCCCTAGCGAAAAATCTATACTTAATTTGAAAAAGTAACTATGTTTTAAATACTCTTCGACATAAAAGGAATCGAAAGATAAAATATTTCTTTCAATCGGATGATTAGAAGCAAAAATGTGGAATAAAATTTATTTTTTAATTCGACATCACCTGCATTTACGCCCTCTAGCGGCGAAATTATACATCGTAAAAAAACGGGATAAAGAATCATCATTCGCATATTTCAAGCTGCCCAGTGCAAAAAGAATTTTTCAAATCGACTAATAGTTCCAGAGATATCGTGTCTACAGACGGACGGTCACACCGATAACATAAGCACGAGCTTTTTTTTACAAAAGACGTGCTAATAATTTGTCAACGAGGTTATTTTACATTCATAAAAGCGTAAAACGAGTACATTTCGACTTCAGAATAACGAATAAACAAAGGCATCGCTCTTTCCACGTTTCTATCATCCCATATCAACCGAAAATTTGTTATCCTGTCACCGTTGGGGATCCGAATTCCAGATCTCTCGATAGCTAGCCAAGCGCGTTAGCCTTAGCCTACGGTGGCCAACAATCAACGGCGCTATGTGTGTTTTACTGTCAGCTTCTGATATCATAAATCCGTAAGATGGACTCAGCTACTGAGACGTCAACATCTGGTGGGCATTAACGGCACTGTCTGTATATTAATTATAGCAGTTAAATCCAAAGGGCGAAATCCAAAGCGAAAATCCTACAAATACTTGGCGTTAGTGAATGAACAAACATATCTGGAGGATTTTCACTTTGGATCTCGCCCTTTGGATTTAACTGCTAAGTGCCGTTAATACCCACCAGATGGAGACGTCTCAGAAGCTGAGCCCTTCTTACGGATTAATGTTTTCAGAAGCTAACAGAAAAACACATAGCGCCGTTGATTGTTGGCCACTCTAGCAAACGGCTAAGGCGCTCGGCTGGATATCAAGAGATCTGGGATTCAGATCCCCAGCAGTGACCAGATAACAATTTTTCGGTTGCCATGTGTTGATAAAAACGTGGAAAGAGCGATGTCTTTCTTTACTCACTGACGCCACGTATTTGGAGGATTTTCACATCGGAATAACGTACATGTCTATATCAAATTGGTTCGTGCATTTCATTTGAGTGACAATAGACTTCTACACTCATCGTCAAAAAATAGTTGCGCCCAGGAGGAAGCAACCGACAGGAATTAAACTTGGTGGGTAGGTTTAACATCGTAAGACATGCAAATGATTCAAGTATCACGCTCCGCCACGCAAGTGACGCCAGCAAGGAGGGGTCGTAGCGCTTTGCCTGACCGGCTATATAAGGTCGTCCCGTTGCGTGTGGTTTCGATTCTAGCTCATGCTGTTGTGTTGGGTACACCCTTTGCTAGTGAAGTATGCTTCAGAGTAAAGTTCGGAAGCAGTATGAGCAGTTGGAGGAGTTCGAGAAGGGATGCATCGCCGACTCCGGGAAACGAGATGGTCTTATCGTCGTATTGCGCACCATGCCGGTCGTGCGGATATCACCATAGCGCGCTGTTGGTATCAGTGGATAGGGCAAAGTACGCAGCAGCGACAGGAATAGTCTGGGAGACGTAGACGAACCACGGAAAGAGCGGACCGACGGGTTTTCCCACATGCGCAGAGTGACCCAACAGCCACGATTGCGGATATTCAGCGAGCAGTAGGACCCTCTGTGCATCATCCGATTAGTGCCAGCAACATTGGCAGACAGCTGCACGGCGTAGGACTGCACTCACGCAGACCGTTACGACGACTGTCCTTAACACCATAGCATCGTCGCCAAAGAGTGCAATGGTGTCGTGGAAGACTGTCATGGAGCCACTCAGAATGGCAGCTGGTGAACTTGAGTGATGCGTCCCGCTTTTTTCTTGGAACAGACGACCAACGAATCTGTCTGTGGAAGCACCGTGGTGAGTGCCAAGAAGAACGGATTGTTGTCGAGCGTCACACGCCCAAAGAGCCTGGTGTCATTTGTTGTGGTGTTCATTACAGGCACTTTGACAGCCCAACATTACGTTAATGACGTCCTGAAAACAGTAGCCCTACACTTTCTGAATTCTCATTCCGGTGAGATTTTCCAACAAGACAACGTTCTTCCGTATACTGCTGGTGCCTCGACAGCTTGTCTGCAAGGCACTGACACTCTGCCATGGCCAGCCGGATCGCCAGACCTATCGCCGATTGAAAATGTGCGGGATTCTATTGAAGGCGCTGCCCACACTCCACCCCTAACGCACAATCTGCAGGAATTGCGTTCGAAATTCATGCTGCATGGGATGGCTTATCGTAGGAAACCATTAGGAACCGTTACAACTCCATGCCGAGACGTCTGGCATGCTGTGTGAGCAAACATGACGGCCCGACAACATACTGAAAATCACTACTTACTGGCGTGTAGCTCAACAAATATTCCACATATCTGTCTCTATGTTTAATCATCTATTGTTCCTGATAATCTTTACCTTCCTTCCGTATAGCATTGCAATCCGATCCATCCTTCTCCGTACAACTATTTCTTGACGTATTGTGTATTATCACATCATTAACTGTGATACATATTGACTGATACAGTTTTTCCTTCCGTTATCTGATAAAAATCTGATATCTGTTAAATCTGGTTTTGTTGCGTAGTATGAACCAAATCACCTTGAGCTGCTGAGTAACTTTATTGAATAATTTAAAGAATTTGTTTTGTGCAACATAAACTATATATATTTGTAAGAACAAACACTTCGAGAAGGCAAATATATGTGTCTGAATAAACACTTCGTGGAAGCATCTTCTCTCGAAGAACGCAATTTGTGAATGGCAATTGGAAGATAAATATCTGATTTATAATTTAGTATACGACTCTTGTGAAACAGCAAAAGTATAAATGTAAGTTCTGTGACTTATTCTCGGCATAATATTAGCTTAAATACGATTTTATTAATTTAATAACACAATATTATCTCAATAGTTCTATTGGTACATAAATTAGAGAGATAAAAAAACTGTACTTACCAATATTTTGGCCTCTATGCTTGTCCCAGATATTTGTATGGATAGTCTGTCTGAAAGTCTTAGAGTAAGTATTTACTCAGTCGCTGTAACAGATGAGAATATATATGGTAAAGTTCCAAATCTTCCACTTCACTTCTAAGTACTTACCCATTATAGCAAGTATATTTTAGCTCAAATCTTGAGTTTCCAAAGGAAGAGTATGCTCTCATATATGGAGCAAATGACACGGAGTAACTGATACACCAATAACACTGATTATACGAAGTTAGGTTGCCGATCTATAAGCACTGATAAATACACTGTAAAACAAAACACCACGATTTTCTCCTTTTAACTCATACACATGTAGTGTCTACTGTAGTGTTTGGTTCTGTCGGTACCGCCATCCACTGTGACACAATCTTAGGGGTGAACAAGCTCGCAAAAGTATCTCGAAACTGTCTGCTCATAGAACAGTACAAAATGAAGTTTATTGCGCTGTTCACTAGAGCAAGAAGATCCATTATCTCTCCTAACAAGAGGTAAACGTTCTCAAAGAACTGCTGGCCAAGAATGCCACTGAGAAGAGCGAGGATACCAGAAGGAAATTCGGTTATTAAGAAGAGCAGCAAAATAGCTAAAAGCATCCTGGTCGTCCTGTCATGCGTCTTGTCGTTTTCTGGGCGATTCTTCAAACGCTGCCTTCTCAAGTTAGCCTCATAGAGAACTTTAATTAGTCCTAAGCTGAGACCAGTCAAAAGGATGCAGGGCACCAGCTTTGTGAAGACACTGAAAATCCAAAAGTTGACTTTCTCAATCGTGCGGTTATGACGTTCTGCTATTTCACTCATTTTAACATTATAAACAATCTTATTATTATGTATGCCTTTCTGTATGGTGAAAGACAGGTACACTGGCAGGCAAAAAATGGCGCAAATTACATAAGCGCTAAAGATTGCCCATTTCGCTCTTGGCATGCTACACCACGTCTTACTATAAGTGGGGAAACACACAGCCAGGAATCTCCATACTGCAAGTATTACGGTTAGCCATATGGAGGTGGTATGACACACAACAGTAAAGTGAGCGTGAAACAGCGTGAAAACTGCCCAGGCGTAAGTAAATTGTTCTTCCACTGGTTGATCTCGTCGAATGTAGTTGTGAATACAGAAGGGCACATAGGACACCATCACCAACATATCAGCAACGGCTAATCCTGTAAGTATCGCGTTTGTTGGCGACACCATGTCCTTTTGCGTAAGAACGATAATATTGAGAACGTTGGCAAATATACCGAAGATGCACACAATAAGTCCCAAATAACCGTGAATAGGTAGATAGTGCTTACGAAATGTTAAGAAATGATGACCATAGTAAGGAAGTTCCCTAACTGCGTCATTGTATCCATTGAACTGTGACGACGTGTTGAGTGAGAGGTTCAGAGGATCAACGACACTTAGCCAGTTAGTATAGTCTGTGTCGTTGAATCGTGATATTAAGAAGTCGTGATGAGTGACATTCATGTCCGTTATGCCTGGACAGCAGACAACAGAAACCATCTTGAATTTTTAGATAACGATTTGCATTTTGCTTTCCTGGCACAACTTTTAAATTTTGTGCGGGGCACAATTAAACTGACACTCTTGCAAAATCTGGGTGCAAAATTGCTTGGACTGTCTTATACACCTTAGAGTTGACTTTCCTTCGGGTTCATTGTACACAAGTTCAACCTTTCCTTCTTGCTCAAATTATAGATAGCAAGCTTTCTTTTTTAGGGTAATTTATAATGTTCTAAAGAGTAATTCGTAGTTTTCTTGTCAGTATTGTTTTCCGAGAATAATGTTCGCACTTCATGACGCTTGAGACACAGAGTACTGATATTCAACCAACCGAGATTTCTATGTCTTGAAAAATTCAAATAATTCTTCACACTTGGGACGTAGAAGAAAAGGATGGTAGATATTACGACAGCACTTCAAAACTTCTAATAGAGTTGTGCATAAAAGGGCAGCGTTCTTTTTCTAGGTATCTTGTGAGCCTTTGGAATTGTGTATTCCGTTTTAAGTTTATTTCCGAACACTCAAAGATAAAATCTAAGTTGTTTTCTTTGATGCAGAAATTAGATATCCTGGAGCGCATGCTATCGATTCATTCATCTTGGAAAGTTAAACCACTTTTGGCTCAGATGGAGTGATTTTCATTCTGCAAGGACATTCAGTGACTAACACAATCACTCTGCGGTTGAGTCTCCACACAAAAGCACTGTCTAAGTAGATATAATCGGCAATTTTAAACAAACTTCTGAATACTCTCAGCAGAATTTGAGGAGATAAAACTTTTGCAATAAATAGCTGATAATCAGCGTGTTGTGGCAAAAGCACCGGCGAGGTATTTTAGTCCAGAATGTACGCACGATTCAAGCTAGTATTGGATTACCATCTTCGGTTGTTCACATCTGCAAAAAAGAAAAAAAGGACAACTAAGAAGTGAAACTACAATTAGCTGCATGAATACGTCTATCTTAAATGCATATTTAACACGGAAAACAACAGGAAAACAAACAATTTATACACTGAGTGGCCACTTTATTATGACCACCTGACAGTTTTAAGCAAATGAGCTATGGCTGCACGCTGTTGCCGCCAGAAGGCGAGGCTAGTATAAAAAGAGAAAGCTTAGTGCTTGCGACAGTAGTAGAAGTTATTTTGGGGTGGCGAGATGGGTAAAAAATGCGATTTGACGGACTTTCAACGTGGGATGTAGATACCACCTCGGCGCCATGGATCGAGTATCACCGAAACCGCCGCATTCGTGAAATGTTCCAGAGCAGCTGTTGCTAAAGTGTTTAAAAACTGGACTGTCAGCCAAACAACTGGGTCTCTATGTGCAACGTGTGGTCGTCATCGACTAGCGACTTCTCGGGCTGAACGCAGAGTGTCCAGACTGTTAACAGACAACAGAAGGGCAACAGTGCAGCAAATTACAGAAAGTCTTAATCAAGGATCCCCTCAAATGACTCTCTGCACGCACTGTTCGCCGTACACTGCATCGGATGGGATATGGCAGCCGAAGGCTTGTTCGAACACCTTTCCTGTCCGCAATTAACAAGATAAAACGTCTCCAGTTCACACAGGAACACAAGGATTGGACAGTCGATAATAATTGGAAACAAACTATGTGGTTCGATGAATCACGTTTTCAGTTGCACCATGCCAATGGCCGAGTGAGAATTTGGCGGACACAGCATGAAAGCATGGGCCCCAAATGCATTGCTACAGCCCTTCAAGCTGGTGGAGGCAATGTTATGGTTTGGGGAATGATTTCCTGGCATGCTTTGGGCCCTTTAATTCGTGTTTATCAACGTCTGACTGGCACATCATATATAAACATCGTTGCGGACCACGTGCATCCTGTCATGTGGATGTTTTATCCCAATGCCGATGGCTACTTTCAACAAGATGAATGTCGAAAGTATCAGAAAATTATATGCGTCCTGCCATAGTGCTCGTATTGTACAGGATTGGTTTCAGGAACATGCCGGTGAGTTTACTTTGCTTAGGTGGTCCCCACAATCTCCATATCTGAACCCCATTGAAAATTTGTGGGATGAAGTTGAACGAACCATCAGACAGCTGGATTCACAACCCTGAATCTTACACTCCTTAAAAGTGTTATTCATCAAGCATGGTCTCAGATTCCCCAAACTACTTATCAACATCTCCTGGTGTTCATGCCACGAAGAATCGACGCAGTATTAAAGGCAAAAGGTGGCCCAATGAAGTACTGAGGGGGTGGTCATAATAAAGTGTCCACTCAGTGCATATCTTCTTTTTAAATTCGTCTTTCCCACAATTTCAGATAAAATTTGCCGATACCTTTGATACTTGCTTAACACGAACTGTACGTTGCATGGACTCAAAGTCTGTTAAGCAAACAATGTTTACACCTTCATTTCAAATCCGAATTCACCGCAATCTCAGGTAAAATTTGTTAATACCTTCGATATTCATCTAACAAAAACCGTAAGTTGCTTAGACTCAAACTGTGTTAAACAAACAATTTATACATTTTTATTTCAAATCCAAATTACCAACAATTTCAAATATAATTTTCCTAATACTTTCGACATTCATCTAATCCAAACAGTGAGTAGACTGTTAAGATAACATTAAAACTGTGTCCTTCATAAGCTTACAACCCTATAAAATTCAGTAATTGAAAATAAATAACAACTATAGTTTATAACGTAATGCCTTTTTCGTGAGCGAGATTGGTGCTACGTTATGTCTGAAACCATGACTATGGGATGTTGAACTAAATAAGAATACGATGCAATAGTTCTCAATTCAGCTTTTGCGGCCAGACGAAACATATACAGAATTCAGACTTACGATAACCTTTTCTCAGTAGATCCAACATATAAGCATTCTTTCAGTAGATCCAACATATAACACAGCAGGTAAACTTCACATTTATCTTAGAGATCGGACGTCTACACACAGACACATACTAATGAGTAACTGTTGTATCGTCCTTATTACCCATCGTTCTTATCACATTCATACGTCACTTTCTATCTGACTTCCAATGTGTTGCCAATCTCATTCTTGTGAGAGAGAAGATATTACGTTAAGTTTGGAAGAACAAACTCAAATTTATATAAGAAAAGAAACTAAAAATGAAAGTTATTTTAGAATATACGTCACACGTTGCTGTATATGTTGACAAGATGGGAAAGAACAAATCGGGTTAACTTTTAATTTGGTTAATAGCACAAATAGGAAGATTGAACATATGCTTACGTGTGAAGATTGCTTCTCTATATAAATATTTATCTTTTAAAATTAATAAATGAATAAAGGCTGTTTAAAAGTGTATAACGAAGTAAATTTCTCCGTCATTTTTGTCTACGTAGTAATCGAACCCAAGTCCACTCATTCCAAAACAAGTCGCTCTACCAACTGAACTACGCAGACATTCGTTCTGTCTGCTATCTGCCTTTATGCCGTGTGCGTCCTGCTAGCAGGTACGTCACATCTCCCCCCAGGAAAGAGGGCTGGGGGCATGGCCCACGGGTCAGCCGTGACCATGAATCGTTGCAGGCAGCCATCCACTGTAGAACGTGCACCTGAGAACTCCCAGTCAATCTGGTGTGTGGAATGCAACGTCACACACATTTTTATTTTTCGAAGCGCTGAAGAAGTGATTCTCTTATTTTTCCTATCTTGCGGTATGGAAAGAACATCACACCATTGCGAGATCTTGAACGGCGGGGTCATCCGTAAAGTTCGGGCGCCATTAAACGAAAAAAATGTCTCCGTCATTTTTGGTCTAAGCCGGGAATCGAACCCTAGTCCGCTTATTCCGGAACAAGTCGCTCTCGCAACTGAGCTACGCAGACGTTCGTTCTGACTGCTATCTGCCTGTATGTCGTGTGCGTTCTGCTGGCAGGTACGTCACAGGTGCATCATTTCATTAGCCTGATAATGGTTTTAATACTACGCCGTTTCTGTTTGCGCAAAAAGTATTAGCCGTATGATCTCATGTTACCAAACTACAGTGCAATATTTTAAAATCTGGGTGATTCACTAAGAAGTTGTTGCTGTGTTACCTTTAAATTAAAACAGAAAATTTCGCCATCAGTAGGACTTCTACGATACCCCATTTTCACATTTTAAAATTTTGTTCTTGTAATAAAAATTACTTCAGCATTTTTATGATTTGTTTTTTAGTTGTTTTCTGTTTTGAGACGTGAACGCCTTTCAGAGATTTATCAGGTTTTTTAGAATAATTATGAGATGCTTAGAGTAAAAAAAAACTTCATTCTGTAGTGCATTGGATGAAATGCAGCATTTACATTCATTGGTGAGGAAAAAATAAGCTCGTAAATTATACATATACCTCTCGCAAAATTTCTAAGAAAAATAAAATTTTCAGACTGTCTTTCGTTAACCAGCGCATCTGCTGACGCTAGTGTACTATGCTTTTTTTTACATATCTTTTCATTACCATTTCTTGGAGACATAAAATATCGTCTGTCTTTCGAGCATTTAACGTTTGTATGTATTCATTCCATCCACGTTTAGTTCAGAGTTTACTATAATACAAAATGGAGAGCCATTAATCTTCCAAAATGTCTATTCGTTAGATTTCCGAATTTTATGAGGTACCCAAGAGTCTAAAGGAAAGACACAACAGCAGTTATGTCGCTATATTATGGTTTATTTGAATAAATGATCAACCAGTTTCCCTTCTTATTATGGGGATGTCTCACATTTCACTCGCTGCAGAGCCATTAATTTAAAACTTCTAAAATTAATAGAACCGCATGATCTAAACTTTGGGCGTTAGATTTCAAAGGTCAAAATTCACTTGTACCTATTTGCATAACAACTGCTTATGATTCTAGCTTTTATTAGAAAGAATTAAGCAGGACAGCGACGATATTTTGAAAAAGAAGTATGTGTCCTTTAAGATTGAGCCCTACTTATGTAATCATATATGGAAACGAACGTTTCAAACGGAATAAAACTTCCTTTAGATTGACGAAGAGCTAATAAAAATATTCCTTATGAGTTTAATTATATTGGTGGAATTCTCTCTCTATTCTCAAAAAAGTAACTGCCGCCGCTGCTGCCGCTGTTTTAGAAATTTCGCGACTCTTGCTTTCCTAGCTCGCAGCGCAAAACGTATTGAACACAAAAAAATAAAATTTACATCGTTTGTAGAGAATTGTTGGAAGAACATGCTGAAACAAACCGTTTCTCGATTCTAGCGATACTTCAAGAGCTATTGTATTTCAAAGTTAATGTAAGCAAAAGAGGGCTATCAGGTCGCGTTCCGGACACACAACAGCAACAGAACCAAAAAACTTTGTAGGCATGTAGTGCCATGACCGAATTGTTGCACATCATCGCCCTTTTTTTTTTAATTTCGATTTAGTTTACGAGAAATTAAATTTCTCAATTTTACAAATTTCTCCATTTCGCGATGGGATCCATTAAAAAAAACGGATATATGGCAAACTATAAATCATAGCGCATTGCAATTTTTACAGTATAACTTACAACTATCGTCCCCCTTTTACAAAAAAAAATTAAGAAAAAGTCATTTAATGATTTTTAAGCATTTTTTAAAGACGCAAAGTAAAGAAACGAATGGCTTGTCTGTCTTCACGATAACCACAGAGGAAAGATCTGGTCCCGTGACCTGCTGCCACGGCGACGCAGATAATTTGTTATGCATATGTTTTGTTGGTAAATATACGATGTCATCGCTCTGTCCACGTTAGTTTCATAAACAACGAATAGCAACTGAAAAATTGTACATCTCCACGTATTTAAAATATATTCACCATTTCTATCGCTTGTTGATAAAGCTATCTCAGTTGTTTAAGGTGGACGTCAAGTAATTTTTCTTCCTATAATTCCAACGGAAAAACTCTGTACACATTTTCCTCACAATTAATGCGTTCCCAAGGATGAAAATTTGGACATCGATTAAAATAGCTTCATTGTATAACTTGGAATACTTAATATTTTCTAAAACATAACCATGATTATGCATTCCAACATTTGCTTTTCTACTGACGTCATCAAAGAACAGGTCGCGCCATATTTTTTCTGGACAATTAATGTGTTTCTAAGGATGAAAATTTGAACATCAATTAAAATAGCTTCATTTTATAACTTGGAATACTTAATATTTTCTAAAACATAAGCATAATTATATAATCCAACATTTGTTTGTTGACTGACGTCATCAAAGTACAGGTCGCGTCATCTTTTCTCTGGTTCCAACACCATCCAAAGAAAAAAAGTATTGATTTTTTATAAAATTAGGGTTATGCTTTAGAAAATGTTAAGTATTTCAAGTTAGAATATGAAGTTATTTTAATCGTTGTTCAAATTTTCATCCTTGGGAACACAATAATTGTGAAGGAAATCTGTACAAAAGTTTTTCCATTGGAAGTATAGGAAGCAAAATTACTTGACGTCCACCTTAACGGTTTAGCAAAACGGTTTACGGTTTACAGAAATGCTTTTTGGACAGCTTTTGCTTTCCTTAGTGGTAAATTTAGTAAGTGCTATAAGTTCAAACGACAAAAGTCCGACCTTCCAAAAAATTAACGACAGTAAGAAAAAACTCTGAAATTTCGGAATAACAAGCCTTATTTGCTTAGACATGCAATAAAAATTGAAATTTATATGAATTTTTCAGTTTTTATTTTATGTGATATACTTGGAGATCGGGTTGCAGGGCCCGAGCGCTGCTCTGGAAACGAGCGTAGCGATCGTAGAGGTGCAGCCCCTAGTATTTTAAATAAATGTAACAAACCTAGGGTATATACGAAATACGGATTAATATTTTCACAATAACCTGTCAAACACAACTTGAAGTTGTCGCTTCCGGCGTTTCCATTGTGATACGCGAACAAGCTAAACTTCATTCTGCCCCCATTCAACAATACATCTGACCTACAGTATATTGACAGTCCTCATGTCTTTCCAGAATTATGTTGCATGTTTAACCAAACAGGCCCATGTCATCTACATGGGTACTCAAACTTAAAGGATAATCTACAAAATATGCAGGTGACTGTGTAATAAAGCGCTGAAAATAGGTGACCATAAAAAATTCGTTACGCCGAAGACTATCGCGAAGTTACTGTTGCTTCAGGTACAAAAGAATAGGCAGATTAATTCGCGTTAATGAGACGCAAGATTTTAATCGCATCTTTTGGCTTTTCTGGGCAACGCCTTCTTCCACTTAACCCTTTAACGACCATAACGCCCAAAACGCCCGTACATAAAAACGACCATAGCTGCCTGAAACGCCTGTCTAGTGTGAGTCAGATTTCTTACCCTTACCTGTTTTTTAAATTTGCACGACCTATGAGAGATCAGCAGGAGTCTCCGTCAGTCACCGTTGTTGTAACTAAACAAAGAAGTGAAACAACATATATTTTCGGGCGTTATGGTATTTAGATAGATACTAGATTTTAGAGTCGTGGTCGTTGAAGGGTTAAGTGGTAAGTCGAGCTGATTATGAATGAAATTCATCGGTAGAAAGCGACTGGTAAGGTAGAAGTAGGCCAATCCCAGACGAGAGTCTCCTGAGCTAAAACATGTCCTGTCAAGACTCTGGAGACATTTTCAACGGACATGAGATGTACACTGTCGATCAAGACAGGGCGGTTCTAGAGCCACAACTGTTGCACCGGATCACTTCATATGTTTGAGTACTAGATGGAACAGAGAAGTGTGCGGTAAACCTCTTTCGGGCGTGCAGAAGTAGGATCTCATGCCATACTGTTGCACCGGATCACTACATATGTTTGAGTGCCAGATGGAACAGAGAAATGTCCGGTAAACCTATTTCGTGCTTGCAGAACCAGGTTTTCATGGCATACTGTTGCACCGGATCACTACATATGTTTGAGTGCCAGATGGAACAGAAAAATGTCCGGTAGACCTATCACGTGCTTTCAGAAGTAGGTTTTCATGGCATACTGTTGCACCGAATCCATACATATGTTTGAGTGCCTGATGGAACAGAGAAATGTCCGGTAGACCTCTCTCGTGCTTGTAGAAGTAGGGTCTCATGGCATACTGTTGCACCGGATCACTACATATGTTTGAGTGCCAGATGGAACAGAAAAATGTCCGGTAGATCTATTTCGTGCTTGCAGAACCAGGTTTTCATGGCATACTGTTGCACCGGATCACTACATATGTTTGAGTGCCAGATGGAACAGAGAAATGTCTGGTAGACATCTTTCGTGCTTGCAGAAGTAGGGTCTGATGGCATACTGTTGCACCGGATCACTACATATATTTGAGTGCCAGATGGAAAAGAGAAATGTCCGGTAGAACTCTTTCGTGCTTGCAGAAGCAGGGTTTCATGGCATACTTAAACAAATGGGGTGCTTGCATAAAGGCAATACTCAAGATGTACTCGTGAGTATTTTATGCAAGGACCACATTTATTTATTTCCCTCTAAATTTCGCCACCCTGTTAGTTGGTTTAACGTAGAGTCGCCAACGTCACACACGGAGTAGAAACCAATGGACGAATATTCTTTTAACACATGAATCTGCATTCAGCTTAAGTATGACGTGCTCTCATCTGGAAAGAACCATGGACTAGAACAGTTACTCTACTAAAACTACGCTGCTAACGTTGGCGTGATAGTCTGGACATGAATCATACAGAATGGGCACACAGGTTTGTTATCCTTCAGAGTCGCTCTGTTACTACTTTTAACTACATAGATGAGATCCTGCTCTCACCTGTCAGGCCATTTAGGAGAGCCGTATGTTCTGATTTTATACTTATGGGCGATAATGCTCAACCACATCGAGCTCATTAGTTCGAAGATTTTCTCGAAGTGGAAGATATTTGCCGAATGAAGTGGCCATCCATTCTCCTGATAGCAGTCGTAATAAATATGAACTGAATGATCTAGAATTACACTTTGAAGCTTGACAACCCCTGCTAGAGCACTTCAAGGACTCAGAGGCGTCCTTACTGAGGACTGGTAATCAACCCCTCTAGACTTCATCAATACCCTCATGAACACTATGAGTTGCATAGTTATCAGGAGGGAAAATACGCTATAGTAAAGTACGATATCTTAGGCAAAAGACCTTAAATATTGTTCAAGGCTGCACTTACATGCAAATTGGAAGTTTATGATATTAACGCAGGCAAATTAGAAGATTATGATTTTTTTCTCTATGAGTTACATAGGTATTGTGATCATAAACCTTCTTCCCAAATTTAATTGACTATTTTGGTAAATACTTTGAGTTATGTGCTAATTTTTAAAATTTCCTTTAATTATGAGCACCGGTGTAGTTTTGTATTTTTTGGTCTCTTACACGCGCATGAATGAATAAACTGAAATACTTTTACTTCTCAATTCTCGCCCTTCTTCCATTCGTGCTAAATTCATATTCACTAATGGAAGGCATTCTGATTATTTCTTGTGAAAAGAAAATGCCAACGACAAATCAGCAGATATCGAAAATTTCATTGTCTGTTTAGTCTCTCTAGAAGCATGATTGGAAGCATAAATGCTGCAGAAGAATCAAAGAGGATGATTCCAATCTCTAAAAATAAGAAGCCGTTAACATTTCACTTGCTGAGTGAACAGTCATATTTTCCCTGTTCTTAAAGCCAAACGCCGCCCTAAAAGATGTTGCTTCGTCTCACGCATATTTATGTTCTTTTGAGTTGAAGACATTGATGCATAAATTACAGTTACGTATCACTGAGGTGTTCTCTCCTATTTAGAAATATGCTCCTCAAAAAATCTCATCTTCCAGATAAAAAGTTGAAACTGATTGAGCTAGGATCTCCTTACTGATGATATTTCTGACGTCTACATTTAGATCGACCTCTGCATACAAATTGAGATTTGTCAATGTCCATTCCATGTCGTTTTCCACTTTATATGCATTATTCTTTTCTCAAGCAGACATTCCTGAATCTGGTCCTCCTATTATATCCTTGGCCTTCCTCTACCTTTCTTTCCTGTCACATGTCGTGATTAAGTTATCTTAGTATCTTATCACTCATCTTTACTATATGATTAAACCACCTTAGAATATTTGTTTTCGCCTTACTAACAACATGTTGCTTTACGTTACAGATCTGCAACACATCCTCGTTCCTCACATAGTTAGGCCGTGTCTTGCCAAAAAAGCCCGTAAATAACGCATGTTTCCAGCACACAGACGACTCTGGTATCTCTTCTGTAGTATCCAGCAGAGTTGGGTAAAATCGCAATTGAATTAATCGATAAAGCATTGCAGCGTAATGGTAATGGGAACAAGAACTTAGCGTTACCATTACATCATAATGGTGAACTGGTCATTAGAATTAAATGGTAATTTTAATGACATGTGGCAGTTAACCATTATAATCGTAATGGTTGATGGTTAACTATATGTTGGTAATTAACCAATAGCTTATGGGTAACAATACAACGTGAATGAACCAACAACCGGTACACCCTCACACGTTGTGTGGGTTATTTGACAATTATTCCGCCCCTCGAACCTCAAATGCGTGTATGGCGGTATTGGAGATTGTATGTGTATGACATGAGTAGTTGCCTCGTCTTCGCCGCAAGTAAAGTGATATAAACAAAATAATACGTATGAAGTAAGTAAGAATGGGATGTTTATTTCGTTTACAGATACCCATTTCGTCCATCTCCAGTACAGCATTCTCGTCCATTACATACGTTTCATTGAACAAAATAATTACCCCAGTATAGCCACCAGCACATATTAGCACTACACTCACAGTTCCGCAAATCAGGGTGAACTGCCGAATATTACAGAAATTTACGAACTCTTGACATCTTTGCTGTACTTCTCTAGAACTCTTGACATTTTTGCCGTACTCCTTTATTTGTCCGATATGAACATTGGACGATCGAGCTACTGATTCCTTTGTATATACTTCACGACAGGGCCTGAACCTTTTGGAATATTCTTGATTTACATAAAGCTCTCTAACTTCCCCCTCCGCGATCATTCTGGAACATTCTACAGACGTCTAACAATTTCTTTCCGCTTCTAAAACATTCTACACGGCACTTCGGTCTATGTCTGCTATGTTACATGGCCGACTTTTCTAGACATAGCTTTTGGCACACGTACGTTTCTATAAACTATTAGGATGTAATTATTATTTGTAATTTGTGTAATTTCATTACCAAATAATTCAATTGCGTTTGAATGGCATTTTTAAATAATTGAATTATATCCTCTTCATTTTAATGCATTACAGATTAATTCCATTACCTCGTGCAAACCATACTTGGGATTACTTTGTAATGCATTCCTGCCCAACTCTGCAGATCTGCGACATATCTTCGTTCCTCATTTATTCAGGCCGTGTCTTGCCAAAAAAAAAAAACCCGTAAGTAACGCATGTCTCTAGCACAATGATGACCGGTATCTCTTCTGTAGTATCCAGGCTTCACTTGCGTGCTTCAGAGCAGGCACAATTGCACTTCTATATACACCCATTTGGGACCTTTTCGAAAACGTATCACTTCTGCAAAATGTTACTAAAGCAACTGTGACGTTCAAAGATCAACTCACTCGCCTACTAATTTCACTATCTAATCTGTTTTCTCTGTCAAGCTTGCTTGCTAAATATACAAATTCGTTCTCCTCGTTTATCTCAGTACCATTTAGACTGGTGTTGCATTTAGAACACAAAGTTCCTCGCTCAAAAACAACAACAATGTTTTTTCTTTATATATACTCATCTTGAATTTCACCCGAACTTCGTAAATCCGGAAAAACATACTCTGCAACTCACTTTAACTCTCAGCCAATACGATTGTGTCATCATAATGCAACAATATGCATACACTGGAATTCCCAAGGCATGAACTAGCATTGTGTATTTTGGCAGCACGCATGCTTGCATCCATAAATGTATTAAATTGTCATGGCGACGTTGCAACACTTTGTCTGTAAGAACTATTTAATAATTTCGTAGTCCTTGTGTGAGTGAAAAACGCTCAAGAATATTTATTAGCGAAATCTGAGAGATGAGAATGAAAAAGCAAACACCGTTAAATACTGCTCTGATTTTGAAACAAAAATCGCTGATAACTGTAAGAAAAATAAGAAAAGTAAGTGCTAAAATGTTTTCGAAGTTTGTTTACGTTTCACTAGATATAAGTTTACTGGAGAATAAATTCTAGAGCTAAACCTGCTTTTTTTTCTTTTAAAGCTTCAAATCATTTGATTTATTTTTCAATTAAAACGAATTGAAACAACAGAATAATACCATGTAGAAGATTTTCCTTTCATGTCCAAGTCACATACTCAGGCAAATAATGAATAGTCGTCGTAAAGTAGGTAAAATGAAGTTTTCGATATTAGTGAACAAGTTGGCTGAGAACTATGTACAGTTCATTGGAACTGAACCCAGGATAAACAGAGAATCACGACTATTAAATAACCACGCACAGCACCTTTAATGGATGACACCACCAGCGTCTCCAGCGCATGACCTTGACTGACATGTCAAGGACTATTTTCGTTCCCAACATGACACCTTCATCTGTTCGTAATCGTTTTCTGGAATCGTGATTGACACCTCAAGTTCTATTAATTAATAAACTGCGTGCATCTCACTCCTATTCGTTGTGACGAACATCTTCAGCGACGTCATGCACTAAGGGCATTTTCTGATAAAATTCATTTTTTATCTTGATATGAGCAAGACTATCAGAAGACAACAAGGATGTGGTAATAAAGTGAAGAGTAACAGAGTGTACAGGGGAGATGTACATCTAAAATCCCCAGGGTGTTTCAACTCATGAATATTTAAAAGAAAAGAAATTTAGCATTTCTAAATGATAATACGGTAGTCCATTATTCCATTGACAAACGTAGAAAATACTGCACAAGGAAGTATTTGTAGGAGCGCCATTCAAATTGGTCGGAATGTTTCGACAGTTCAGTTATGTAAACGATTGCAGTCCGAATCAATCATGTGATAAGCAAGTCGTCATATGATTGGTTCGGAACTAGTAAGTTAAAAGTGCAAAACGGCTCGGCGTGGCTTTGTTTGGTCTTCCTCACTTGACTGTGTACGCCCCTGCGTGACGTGCTCGTGGTAGCGTAAGTACGTATGAGCAACGAGAATGCCCGGCGAGGTTATCGGAAACCCTGCCATCAAACGGTCACTTTTGAAAGAGGCGTCATAAAAGGACAAGGTACCACAGGTAGAATCCTGCGTCACGTCGCGGCGGAAACGTACCTGGATGCAACAAATGCCGACAGAATGTAGCGACAGCTGGTTGAAGCGAAGTAAGGGGAGTCACCGTAGTTGATATAGCACACGTAGCCGGACATCCAAATGCCTCAATCGCCGCATTCGATGGAAATCATAAATGTCCTACAATCCACAGCGGAAGACATTCAACGAGATGTACAGGCAGCTATTGCATTCGGCGAGATGTACAGACAGCTATAGACATTACGTATCGACACGGACTTGAATAGCCAACCGGCTGAGGAAAGTTAACGCTCTCGCTGGCCATTGCAATGACTGCAACACGCAGCAGAACATCGTTGCACATCGTTACAGTTCTGATGGACCAGACATACACTGAAGTGTCAGACAAACTGGTACAGACGAGCATATGCAAAATACGTAGCAACGTCACCCATGAGCGTACTCGGTTGCGTCCTCCAGTTCGTATATAAAGAGATAGATATCCTTGCCAGCTGTGTGAGCTGTTTTCGGTATGAGAATAACAAGTAATAATGATTTAAGCGATTTTCAACGCGGTGTCATAGTTAGCGCTCGTGAGATAGTTTGTAGTAATTCGGAGGCAGAAACGAAGTTCGGATTTTCACGGACGACCAATGCAAGGGTGTACCGTGACTACAAGGATTGCGGCAAAACCTCCAACCTACGATACCAGAGTGGCCGTAAAAAGACATTGTGCGAACGTAACCATCGTCGGCTGTCAAGCATCGTTTAACGCGATAGGCGTTAAACACTCTCGCAGAATTCAATACTAAAGCCTCAACAAGCATCAGCGTCCGGGCTGTGCAACGTACTTCGCACGATATGGGATTTGGGAGCTGACGCCCAACTCGAGTCCCCTTGATAGTTGCACGACACAGAGCTATGCGCCTCGCATGGGCACGGCAAAACCACCACTAGACACTTGATGACTGGAAACAAGTAGCCTGGTCTGATGAGTCGCGTTTCCAACTGTATCGGGCAGATGGAAGGATTCGAGTGTGGTGCCAATCCCATGGAGCCATGGATCCCGGCTGTGAACAGGGAACTGTACTGGCTGGTGGGGGGTCCGTAATGGTATGGGGTGTGTTTAGCTGGACGTCTCTGGAACCCCTGGTACGTCTACAAACGTATGTGACAGGCCAACGCTATGTGCGCATCTTTCTGACGAGGTACACCCGTTCATGTCCTGCATTCATGCTGATGGGTTGGGCCCGTTCCAACAGGACAATGCAACTCCACACAAGTGTCGGGACGCGACATTATGGTTACAGGAGCATTAATCTGAGTTTGGGTGTTTGCCATTCCCACCCAAGTCCCCAGATCTGAACGTGATAGAACACATTTGGGATGCCATGCAACGCGATATGAAACACAGGTAACCGAGACCTCGGAATACACCCGAATTGTAGAACGCTCTGCAGGACGTATGGTGTGCATTGCCTACAGTTTATTTCCAGAAGCTAGTGGAGTCAGTGCGCCGTCGTATTTCTGCAGTCCTGCGCTGCCGTGGGGGACCTACCAAGTATCAGACTGGTGTACCAATTTTTCTGGCACTTCAGTGTACATAGCAGCACGAATGAAACCATGTCATATTCCCTACTGAGTCACGCTTCTGTATCAGCGCCGAAGATCATCTATATATATCATCGATATAATGCCGAAGATCATTAATATATGCGATCACCGGCCTATTGGTATCATTGATGATTATTGTTGCAATCGGTGATTGTCATATGACTCCTCAGTCTGGTGTCATGATTTAGGGAGGTATGAGTTTCAAGATTTGTTCGCCGTTCATATGCATAGTGGGTAACAATGATAGTACAACGATACGTCGATGTGGGTCTGCAGCCCGTTTCCTTGTTGTACGTTTATTGTAACCCTGATGTTCAGTTTTAACAAGATAACGCTCACCTTCACACCGTCAACGTAAGCAAACAATACCAACAAGCTGTCCAGGTGCTGTACTGACAAGAGAAATGTCCCGACTTCTCTCCAGTACGGAACGTGTGCGACGTTATTGGCAGACAACTTAGCGTCTTTGCATGACCCTCTCGCAATGTAGATGAATTCAAGGCACAGATTGAAGGTGCATGCTGCGTGATACTTGATGACCGCAACAGATACTTTTCCAATCAAACACATGCCGTGCTGCCGAATATATAGCCCAGCGTTGTAGTCGTACGACCTACTCACTCAGCCTTAATCACACTGTCTCTTCGCCGATGGCATTCATGCAATCCCTTAGAAATAAAATCGCTTCTTTCTCATTAACCTGTTTATAAGTGAGGTAAGGTAGGTCTCATTTCATGCATTCCGTCATGTGTGGCATTCCAATGTCGAGTAGTGTTCTTATAAAATGTCACCGACCGAAAAATTGGAAAGGGAGTGAGACAAGTTGACACCATTTCTTCCAAACTTTTCAATGCCACATTGCAAAGTGTCTTTCAATCGTTGAACTGGGAAAACGGATAAAGTTTAATAGAGATTATTTAACTAACCTTCGTTTTGCTGATGACTTAGTCACTTTTTCCAACTGTCGTTTCCGAGCTGCAGAGTATGATCTAGGAATTTTCTAACAAGAGTGAAGAAGTGGGACTAAAATTGAACTTTCAGAAGATAAAAGTGATGTACAATGCTTTTACAAAAAATAAAGGTTTGTCAATTGATAGGGAAAAATTGGAGTTAACCGGTACCTACATTTACCTTGGACAGCAGATATCAAATGAGGGTCACATTGATGAAGAAATTAATCATCGTATAAAATTTTCCTGGAGAGCTTTTGGAAGAAGCAGTACAACTTTAAAGAGCAATATGCCTTTATGTCTTAAGAGAAAGGTGCTTAATGAATGCATCCTTCCAGTTTTTACGTATGGAGCAGAGCCATGGACTTTAACTAAAAAAGACATACAAAGGCTGCATACAACTGAAAGCAACATAGAGGGATGCATAATTGGTGTAATTAGGAAAGATGCGAAGAGGATCTCGTGAATAAGGAACATGACAAGAGTGGAAGACATCATGATGAGAATAAAAACCATGAAACGGCAATGGGCGGGACATGTTGCCAAAAGAACGGACCACAGATGGACAACCGAAATTTTGGACTGGATTGCAAGTGACAGAAAAAGACCCTGAAGGAGACCACACGGGATATGGATAGATGAAATTCGAAAGCTTGCCGAAGTAACATGAAAAAACTTGGGGAGACTTTCATTCCGCAGTGGTTTGATAATTATTGACAATGATGATGACAAATATATATATATATATATATATATATATATATATATATGGGATGTAAGGTCAGGTGATGCGTAACATCACAGCCTCTCCTTGACAAATGTCAACCCCGTCTTCTCGTGTTACATCCTGTTCCCACTAAAGGGGCTCTGACGACCGCCAATAGCGGTATAACTATATCATCGGGATTAGAGGAAATGCTATCCCACACTCACCAACCCGCTTGGCTAGCGTGGTGAGTTATGACCAAACCCCTCCAAAATGACTCCACAACTTAAATCTTGGCCCTCAGTCTCCGGCAGCTGGAATGTACCTGGCCAAGGCAGCGGCCAGTGCGACATAAAGGCAGAGGGTGCTACGAATCCTCGGAGGACCGGACTAGGCTGCCATCTGATGCTGACCTTGGCTACGTATAACGGACGCTGCCTATCTTCTGATTCAAGGCTTCTTGAATTGGAAGAGGAACTACAAAGGATCAAGTGGGACATCGTCGGGCTAAGTGAGGTAAGGAGAAAAGGAGAAGATCTCATTGAACTGAAAAGTGGACATCTCTTCTACTATCGTGGGACAGATACTGGCAGAACTAGTGGTGTTGGATTTATAATAAACAAGAAACTGAAGGATAAAGTTGCAGAAGTTGAAAGTTCCTCTGACAGAGCTGCACGACTCGTTATCCAACTCTCGAGAAGATACCAGGCTCAGATTATTCAAACTTATGCACCCACCACAAGTCATGCTGAAGAAGAAATTGAAGAATTTTATGAGGAAATTCGTGATCTAAATAATAAAGGTAAGCAGCACTTGAAGATAATTATGGGAGATTTCAATGCAAAAATAGGGCAACGGCAACAGAATGAAACTTCAGTAGGTAAATTCGGTCACGGCAACAGAAACCAGCGTGGAAATACTCTCGTTGAGTTTGCAGAGGCAGAAGGGTTTTTCATCTTGAACTCCTTTTTCAAGAAAAAGCCACACAGGAAATGGACATGGAGACATCCAAATGGGACAAGTGAAATTGATTTTATTATGTGTAACAAAAAATTCGTCATAGAAGACTGCATTGTGCTAAACAAGTTCAACACAGGCAGTGACCATAGATTGGTGAGATGTAAGATGCACCTCAACACTAAACTCGAACGTGGCAAGCTCATAAGACAAACAAAATGTATTGACATAACCAACCTTAAAAAACACCATAATACCTTCAAATTGGAACTGAAAAACAGATTCTCTGCTTTAGAAGGCCTAACATCGGAAGAAGTGGATATTTCTGAAGTTAACAGAAAAGTAACCAAAGCTCTTATGGAAACAGCAACAAAATTAGCTGGGTCTAAGAACAAATTGCATGTGAACAAATTATCAGGAAAAACCAAAATGTTGATGCAAAAAAGAAGAGTGATGAGGACAACTAAAGAAGATGTGACTTCCAAAGTGGAATATATAGAGCTATGCAAGACAGTACGAAAAAGTATCACTGAAGACGTAAGGAAATTCAACTGTGAACTAGTAAGGAAAGCAATTGAAATCAACCAAAGCCTAAAGATAGCAAAGGGACATCTCAGTAAGGGGAAAACACAGATTATGGCACTGAGAAAAGAAGATGGTTCTGTAACAAGAAATAGAGGCGAAATTTTGACAAGAGTGAAAGATTTCTACTCCAAATTATATGAAAGGGATGATACATGTACTCCAGACATCATGAAAGGTACCAGTACCAGAGTTCTTCCAGTCCTTCCAGCAGAAGTTGCACATGCAATCAAGAACATGAAGCGGGGAAAAGCTCCAGGAGAAGATGGAATTACTGTAGACATCATACAAGAAGCAAGTGGAGAAATCGAAACAGTACTCGCCCAAATTTTCACTCGATGCCTTAATGAAGGGACAATTCCTGAGGATTGGAACAACGCTACAATGATCTTGCTACATAAAAAAGGTGACATTGAGGATCTCAGGAACTACAGACCTATCAGCCTCCTATAAGTGGTTTATAAAATCTTCACTAAAGTTCTTTCACACCGCTTGAAGGTGACACTGGACATGGCTCAACCGAGAGAACAAGCTGGATTCAGGAGTGGCTACAGCACAATAGATCATATCCACGTACTGAGAGAACTAATTGAAACAGCGAGGTAATATGAACTTCCATTGTGCATGGCTTTTATCGATTATGAAAAAGCCTTTGATTCGGTGAAACAATCAGCAGTAGTAATGGCTCTGAAATCCTGCGGTATTGAAGATGCATACATTAATATTATTAATAACATCTATGAAAATGCAAGCGCAAAGATTCAGCTGTTTGAAAATACAACACACATAAAAATTGGAAAAGCAGTGAGACAAGGTGACACCATATCTCCGAAGCTCTTTAATGCCACATTGGAAAATGTCTTTCAATCACTGAACTGGGAAAACAAAGGGATAAAGATTAATGGAGATTATTTAACCCACCTTCGTTTTGCTGATCACGTAGTCATTTTTGCAACTACCCCATCAGAGCTACAGAGTATGATCCAGGAACTTGCTGACAAGAGTAAAGAAGTGGGATTAAAAATGAACTTTCAGAAGACAAAAGTGATGTACAATGCTTTTACAAGAAATGAAGATTTATCGATTAATGGAGAAAAGCTGGAGATAACAGACACGTACGTTTATCATGGACAGCAGATATCAAGTGAGGGTCACATTGGTGAAGAAATTAATCGGCGTACAAAACTTGCCTGGAGAGCTTTTGGAAGAAACAGCATAATTTTCAAGAGCAATATGCCATTATGTCTTAAAAGAAAAGTGTTTGATCAATGCATCCTTCCAGTGCTTACGTATGGTGCAGAGACGTGGACCTTAGCTAAAAGAGACATACAAAGGCTGCAGACAACTCAAAGCAGCATGGAGAGGTGCATGCTTGGTGTAACCAGGAGAGATAAGAAGAGGAACACGTGGAATCGAAAAATGACAAGAGTGGAAGACATGATGATCAGAGTTAAATCCCTGAAATGGCAATTGGCTGGACATACTGCCAGAAGAACAGACCATCGATGGACAGCCGAAATTTTAGATTGGATTCCAAGGGACAGGAAAAGACCCAGAAGAAGACCACATGGAAGATGGGTGGATGAAATTCGAAAGTATGCGGGAGTGACATCCCAGCAGTGGATTGATAATGTTTGACAATGATGATGATGATGATGATGATATATATATATATATATATATTGCATATAATTTTTTTTAAATTTTATATATGTACTTTGTGAGGATGAACTTCATTTTTTTTAAGTTTTACTCAAATCTTTAGAGTAAGAAATTAAATTAAGGCTTTAAAAAGTTGTTGGAGGTTATGATTCCAAATACAGTAATTTACTGCATGAAACATTTTAAAAATGCGCAAGATAAATTATGTACGCCGGGGAGTCTTATCGCGTTCACAATAAAGTTTCGTGATTTTACCGCTTTTTGTTATTTCCACATTTCTTAATTTTCATTGTACTGAAAAAGAAAGTAATTACTTATTCGAAGCGCAAGAATCGATGCTTACTTCTTTACGTGCAATAAAGCAGTTAAAAATACAATTGCAACGGTGATTAATAATACCGCTAATATGAACACAAATGTACTTGTCGATCTTTTATCTTCTGTTGAAGAGCAACATTAAATCATGAAATGCGGAGGGGTTGTTTTCCGTTGACTGTCAGTCATTCATAGAATGAAAATACCACGACGATTTTCTCAAAGGTAAGTTTAATTGCACGTCCCTAATAAAGCATTTTCATCTCAACAAGGCAATTCTCTCCATCTTTGTTATTTGAAGACCATTTAGATGAATTCTTACGAAACAGCACTTACCAATTCGTTAAAGCCTTTAAGACAAAAACATCTTTTGTTCCGTTGCCGAAAGTACAATGATCGCTGTCGTTTCGTTTCTAAAACATCGATCACATCAATCATCAAGAAAAGGATTTAGGCCGAACCGCTTCAGTGGCAGATGACGGAACCGAAAGAGCTCTTTACTAGGAAAAGCTTTCATCTGATAATGATTATTCCGGAACACAATGCCACCTTAATAAGTTGGCTAGGATATCCTTCCAGAATTTCTTGTCCACTCCCTTCTTTACTCCCGCAAATCATTGTGTCAAAACGTCGCCGCAACGAAGAATAAAAAATGTTCGAGACAGGACATATTGTCATCACAAAGAAAATGAGAAGTGGCATATTTTCAGGTCAAGAGCCCTCTTCTGCCATCTGCTTTCCACGCATTTTTACTCAGATGTGAACTCTCAAAAACATTTATCCCGTTCTGCCGAAACAAGAAATACCGGCAAATATATTTTGTTGAAAAATAAATTGTTCCTTATTGAACAAAACCACAACTGAATCTTAAATATTTATTTACATCGCATGTCATCTCTTGCATCGTAAAACAAAAATAATTTCTATATGTACCGTAAATTATGTCGCATAATTCCCAAATGGAGCCCTGTAATATCGGGATTTATATCTTGCCATGCAGGGGTAAAACTATAAATACCGCCTATTTGATTTCGACATCTCATGAATTATATAACTTACTTAAAGAGGCACAAAATAGAAATGATATTATGAGTTAAAGCGAAATACATAAATTAATAAATTTATTAATTTACATTCAAATTATCGTATTTCTCTGAAAAGGTGAATTTTTATACATTAATTCAATCATAGCTGATTTACCAAACATGATAATCCGCGTTTGCACTACAGAGATTTTTACTTCAAATACAAAGCTCGATGCTTGTTGACCGCATCGTTTTTTGTTTTTGTTTTTTCGCTGGGGGTATTCTGTATGATGAAAACTCTCTGGATACCCCTTTGCAATAGTAGATTTGCCCATATTCATCAAAGCCATCGCCCATACATGTATAAAAAGATGCACGTAGCTTTGGACAAGCAAAGGACAAGATACAGAGGTTCAGCTCTCCCTTCTTTAACAGTGCCCCAGTAGTCGTAGACGAAACTACGATAGTGCCTATCACGTGATACTGTGGTACCAGTCGCTATATAAGTAACACCACGGAGAGAGTATCAAACTCGGGCAGGGATGGCCTAGCGGGCAACGTTCGTGACTGACACGGAAAAACCTCGGGTTCGATTCCAGGCATGTAGGAACGCTCGAAGCACTAAATATCTTCCGTGCGTCGGATGGGCACGTTAAGCCTTCAGACCCCGGATACTGGCCCACAAGTAATAGATAAGGGCGTCTTCCTACCCTTTTCTACCTCGTTTCCGTGTCACTTTCCTATCGGGCAATCTAGCGCAAGTCTCCTAGCTTCCTATTTCTAAGGTTTGTTTAAGACCTGGGGTCAAACACTCCCTTTCTAAAATCCACTATATATGACCTGATTTGAGTTTCAAACTTTTAACACAATAAAATAATGAGACTCTCACGGTTACGGTTTCGACGCTTTAGTTCAATGTTCGCCAGCTGGCGCGCTGTTCTATTCAGATCCTCAGGGCCAAATATTTACCATGAGCCTCTGTGGAAAATTTACCTCTGGGTCTCCTACTCTGTGTTGGAAACATCATAGACAAACATGAACTGAAATGAGCTGTAGCAGAGCTCAGTGGCTTTTAACATGGAACGGTCCTCAGACGCCATCTTAGCAGCAAGTCAGTTTGGGAAATTTTCGCCCTGTTACAACGTCTCCGTTCAACTGTAAGTGATGTTTTCGTGATGTGAAAACGCTTAGGAGAAAAAACAGCGCACTCCCGATCTTGTAGACCACGCAAAATGACGGTGTGGGTCCGCCGAGTGCTGAGGTGGGGGTGCGAAGCTATTGCCTGTCCTATTTCCAAAATGCCTCTGAAAGCAACCCTATCACAAATAACAGTTCGCCGAGAGCTGAAGGGAATGGGAAAAAAGCAACATGGCCGAGCAGTCGCACACAAGTCTAACATGGGCAAGATCAACGCGAAGCGTCGGTTCAAGTGATGTAAAGCTCAGCGTCAGTGGACTTGGAAAAATACGAAACGGCGTTCTCTGAAATGATGAATCGTGCTTCACCATCTAGCAGCCCGTCAGATGAATCTGGTTGTCGTTGATGCCAGGTGAATACCTGCATGGCTGTGCTGTTGCAATTGTAAAGTTTAATGTTGGAAGAACCATGCTCATGCGCTCTTTTTTGTGAACTGCAATAAACCACCATTCTTTGGTAATCTTTCATGAATTGGGATAGAGTAACATGCTCTTGTGCTCTTTTCGTGATTTGGTATAGAGCACCACACTCTAGTGCTCTTTTTGTGAGTGGGATACAGTACCATGCTCAGTTGCACTTCTTCATGAATTGGGATACAGCACGATGTTCTGGTACTTTTTTCGTTAATGGTATAAAGTACCATACTCTGGTGCGCTTTTTCGTGAATTGGAATAGAGGGCTATCCTTATATATGAATTGGAATAGAGGGCTATCCTTTTCGTAAATTGAGATAAAGCATCATACTCTGGCGCTCTTTTTCGTGAATTGTGATAGAGCACCATGCTGTGGTACTTTTTCGTGAATTGAGATAGAGCTCCATGCATTGATACGTTTTCTTGAATTCGGATAGAGTATCAAGCTCTGGCGCTTTTTTTTTTTTGTGAATTGTAATAGAGTACCAAGCTCTGGTACTCGCTTTGGTGAACTGGAATAGAGCACCATGCTCTGGTGCTGTTTTTCGTGAATTGGGATAGAGCATAATGCTCTGGCGCCCTTTCTCGTAAATTGGAATGGGATACACGACGACAGACGACGTTTCAATATCCAAGAATCTTAATGCTGCGCCCATGGGGACATTCTCGACAACTCTGTGCTCCCAGCTATATAGCAACAGTTCGGTGAAAGCTCTTTTCTTAATAAACAGGACAATGCCCCGGTCACAATGCAAACTCCGTGAAAGTTTGTTTAGATGGGTGTGAAAGAACTGGATGGGCTGCCCCATCTCCCCACTGAGCACCCTTGCGATGAATTGGAAAGCCGACTGCCAGCCAGGTGGATGTTCGTCATACAGAATGGAAAGTAATTTCAGTAGAAATGTACCAAAATCTATTGTAATGCCTTCTGAACAGAATGAAGGCTGTGATAACTGCAAGGGATGGACTAACCCGATATTAATTCCTTTACAATTTCAGAGAGTTTGTGGATAAGCAAGTTTTCTTGTTATTAGATGATGTGGAACATATAGCTCGTTTACTTTAGGGACAATAACGATTTTAATATATAGAAGCCAGTTCCTTAAGAACACATTAACCTTAATTGAAATGATGCGAAAGAGAAAAACAGCAGTTCCAACTGTAAATTTAAAACATCGTTTTAACCTTACCGCTGTGAAAAGTTGTGACTAACATTTCCATACCTGTACAGAAAAAGTCTGTTCCAGTTTGGTACAACCAGTAAAGGACCGCAGTTTTCACAGCCTCGTCGGTTTGGTATCGTTGTCCAATAAGGTCCTGTTTAATTTTACCGAACAAATGATAATCGCGCGACAGTAAGTCGAGGATGTACGGTGGATCTTTCCACGTGTCTCTCTTAAATGACTGCAGCAATTCCATTGTTTTCCGTACTGTGTGGGTTGTAGCTTTATCGTGCAGCAGAATGGCACCTTCGCTCGACTTACCCCGGCGACTGTCTTTAATTGCCTTTCGCAAGTTTTGTAGCAGTTGGCAACATAAGTCAGCATTGACAATGACATTAATATGAGTCGTTGTCCTCTTTGACAGAAATTCTGTGTAAACAACAACTTCATAGTCAAAGAAAACAGTCGCTATGTCCTTTCCCACAGACGTTTGGACTTTGCATTTCTTCCTTGTTGGAGAGGTGACATGCTTCCATTCCTTGGACGATCGTTTGGTTTCAGGAGTGAAATAGGGTAACCACGTTTCATGAATTCCGTACCGCTCGGCTACCTGGTGGTGGAGTGGTTGTCCTCCCTCTAATGAGGAATGGGGGGTGTGTGTCTTTCCTACATCACTGGCTTTGTTACTTCGCTGTAACCGTTTGGTGTAATTTAGGGATGGGGTCTCGTTATAGGCTTGGATGCTCATGCAGGTCATTTATCACAGAAGCAGTGCCGCCGTGGCCGAGTGGTCAAGAGACGTCTTTCAGAACAAATCAGAAGAAATATTCTGCTCATAAGCAAAGATAGATGGCTACTTTATTTTAGAGTATTTTTGGCATGATAGTAAACGAGTAAGAACTTCTTGGGGCGTATTGCCGCCACCAAAAATCTACTTTGAATCCGGTGAAATAAGAGACTGCCACTAATGTATAAGAGAGGAATAAAATGCTTAATGTAAAACGCAACATAAGCTGAGATTTAGCAACAGAGTTTTATACTAATCCCTATAGAGAAGCTTGGAATACAAAGGAAGAAACGTTGCGAATACTCTGTACGTACGAATTTAGTAACGGAGCTGAGTCGAAAATTCCAGGGACACGCAAGAAAAATTTGGAGGTAAAATCTGCCTACAATAATAGTGAAAGTTAGCATAAAAGTCTTTCATTTATGTGAACATAATTGAAATATTTCCAAAGTATAAAGCAACGCTTTTAACCTTGGAGCTAAATTGAGAAATACCCATGTTTCGTGAAAAAAGAAGCACAGCAATGCCTCACAGAATTATGATCACCTATCTAATGTGGAGAACTATCATCAGTAGTTCTGAACCAGTAGACACAATTAAAGGTGGGCTTAACAGTGATTCAAATGAAGTAATAGTGACATCTAACGGTGACAAAATCACCGTTTACGACAGTGATGACGGAGACGGAGCTGTAAAGGAACTGCGAGTCCCCGTTATACATGTAACAGTGACGAAATCACTATTTACGGCAAGGGGGCAGAACCATAACTGAACGGCGAGCCACCGTTTCACCTGTAATAGTGGCAACATCACTGTTACTATCAACTCGTTTTGAATTCTTTGTTTACGGGCGAACGCACAGCGAAATACAAAACAAAAATTACATTAAGCGTGAGAAAAGGGCAGACTGAACGAAAGCTGGCAACATTACCGCCCTCTATGATGTTTCAACAGAAAAGGAGACACATTATTTAGATATGGTGACATGGTAATCTGAACTAAGACGTAAAGAGGTGGATGCCAAGCATGTCTCGGACATGGCTAACGGTGACGTTCTTATTTCTGACATTTCTCTAGATAGCATAACTTGCCGGATTTTGACCACGAAGCACTGACATGGGTCACCGACCGCATCGCACAAATGTATCTGTAGAGTCAAGTCGAAAAATGTCCGTGGCTGCAGGAAACTATAACGTGCTTTGACAGGATTATCGAACCATTCCTGCACAATACGAGCCTTGTGACGACTGTGTTGCCTTCCTGAAAGAGCCTAGTGTCATCCCTTTGCATAGCAGAGAAACTCTCCGAAACAATGTCTAGGTAGTATCTAGAGGTGAGCATGTGTTCAAAGAGGGTCTGGTTCATTTGCCCGACGTTTACTTCACCGAAGGGTCACTTGACCGAAAAGATTGTTTCGCTGAAAGATCACTTGATCGAAACGTTCATTTCACCGAAGGGTCACTTGATCGAAAGGTACATTTCACCGAAGGGTCACTTGATCGAAAAGTTCATTTCAACGAAAGGTCTCTTTACCTGAAAGTTCATTTCATCGAAATGTCATTTCACCGAAGGGTCAGTTTATCGAAAACTTTGGATTTGATTACAGGATCTGTTGAAGCATGGTGCAAGTTTGGCAGACAGACCACCGAAACGTTACGGGATCGCACTCAAATTGCATTTTGATTTATCCGTGTCACAGAAAACGCAAAGATTTAGTTTTAAGACAAAAATAGTTTATTTTAAGTTCCTAGGCCTAGGCTTAGGCCTTTTTAGCAAATTTTAATCAAGCTCATAAGGTTTACATAAAAGTCATGTTCATAAGGTTTACATAAAAAGTACAATTAATAATGTTGCACGTTTTTTCAGACAAAAAAAAATCAATTTTTGGTCACAAGGCCTTGGCTTAGCCCTTTTTAGCAAATTTTAAACGTGCGTGCTGATATTCATAAGGTTTACATAAAAAGTAAAATTAATAATGTTGCACATTTTTTCAGGCAAAAAGAATCCATTTTAGGTCCCTAGGCCTCGCCTTTTTAGCAAATTTTCAACATGCGTGCTCATATTCATAAGGTTTACATAAGCAGTCAAGTTAATAATGTTGCACATTTATTCAGGCAAAAAGAATCAATTTTAGAGCCCTAAGCCTCGGTTTAGACCTTTTTAACAAATTTTAATCGTACGTGCTCAAAAAGAGCCCTAAAATTGATTTTTCAATCTAGGGCCCTGAAATTGATTCTCTTTGCCTGAAAAAAAAATATGCAACATTATTAACTTTACTTTTAATGTAAACCTTATGAACATGAGCAGGCACGGTTAAAATTTGCTAAAAAGGCCCAAGCCGAGGCCCAGGGCACTAAAATTGATTCTTTTTGCCTGAATAAATGTGCAACATTATTAACTTGGCTTTTTATGTAAACCTTATGAAACATGAGCAGGCACGATTAAAATTTGCTGAAAAGGGTCAAAGTCTTAGTGCCCTAAAATTGTTTCTTTTTGCATGAATAAACGTGCAACATTATTAACTTAACTTGTTGTGCAAGTCTTATGACTATCAGCACGGCAGCTTCAGATATGTTAAGAGGGCACATGCCTGTAGCCTTATAATTAAATGTTTTATGCCTGGGTAAAAGTGCAAAATTATTAACTTGACTTCGTGTGCAAACTAATATGAGCTGACTTCGTGTGCAAACTAATATGAGCACCCATGGTTTAAAAGTTCAAAATTACTAACTCGAGTGCGTGGGTAATTAATATGAGCATGCATGACTGACATTTGCTAAAAAGGCCTAAGCTGAGGCCTAGGAACCTAAAATTGATTTTTGTATCTTAGTAAATGTGGAACATTATTCACTTGACTTCATATGTAAACCTTATGAGTATGACGTGGGGTGATTAAAATTAGCTAAAAGGCCTAAACTGAGGCCTATAAGGCCTTAAAATTAATTCTTTGTGTCTGAGTAAATGTACGAAATTATTAACTTTGCTTGTTAGATAACCCATATGAATATGAGTACTGTAGCTTAAAATTTACTAAAAGGGCTCAAAACTAGGCCCAAGGCCTTAAAGAAATCAGCGTTTTGGGTCTGGGTAAAAATTCAACATTATTAATTTGTTTTGCTATGTAAACCTTATGAATATGAGCAAGGATTAAAATTTTCTAAAAAATTTATGTTTTAGGCTTGAGCAAAAGGGCAACATATTTTGCTTTACATTTTATGTGTAATGCTTTTGAATACGAGTAGGGTTTAAATCTGTTAAAATGGCCTGTACGCCTACGGCCAAAAAATTAATGTTTTGTGGTTGAGTAAAACTGGAACATTACTTACTTGATTTGCTATGTAACCCTTATGAATATGAGCTCGGGGTATTAAAATTTGACAAAAAGGCGGCACTAATCTAGGCCTTGTAATTAATCTTAAATTTCGAAAAACCTACTCATGAGGAGGTGTTTCATAGAAATTAAAAGTGTATTTTTTATACAATCCGGTAATGTTTAGGTGGCCAGTTTTTCAAAAACCCGCACCACACTCCAACACATCTCTAACAACAAAACTCTAAGTTTTCAATAAACTGACCATTCGGTGAAATTTTCTTTCGATATAATGAACTCTTAGGTAAAGTAATCCTTCGGTGAAATGAACTTTTAGGTGAAGTGACCTTTCGGTGAAATCAACTTTTCGGTCAAGTGACCCTTCGGTGAAATGTACCTTTCGGTCAAGTGATTTTCGGTGAAGTGACCTTTCGATCAAGTGAACGATACCCGTTCAAAGAGAATGACAGAACCCAGTGCTATTCGTGTGTACTTCCTGTTTAAACATGGAGTTTGGTTGCAGGCGTTCACCCTCGCAATGTCAAATACGGACATCTCATTGCACATCAGATTGTGGGAACTGGAACGTGGGCTTTGTGAACCAGGCGACTTTTTCGACTTGTCCTGCTCTATGACCATCCACTATGATCTTGTGTCCACTGCAGAAAGATCTGTCCATAGCGATCAGTCAACACGGGTACATGAACGGACTCACCCTTAAGAACGTGCGCTGAAATGTGTGCTCTAAAATGTGTCTTTATGCTCCCCGATTCTAGTCTGCCGCAAACGGGGAGATAGTTATCCGTCTGCTCTCCGTGACAGCATGTGCTATTCGGCGTTTACTTCGACTGTCAACCTGTGGTAGTGCCCCTTTTCTGGTACGTAATGTGGATGTATATCCCTCTTGGGACAATTCTCTCCAAACCTTCACTGCGGCAGCTTTTAAACAGCCAGTAATGCCTGCGGTTTCTGTGATGCTGGACTCCGCCTTAGTCATGTTTTGAAGTATACCTTCAATTCAGCCTTCCTTTAAAGTTTTTGTGTTTTCATGTATATGTAATTTATTCTCGTTAAACGTCTTCAAATTTAACGATACATTCTTTTTCCCGACGAGCTATCTAAATTTGGCATCGCTGGCAATAGGTGAGAGGTCAGTAAAACGTAATACTGAACCTACTAATTGTGGAGCCTGAGGTAAATATTTGTTTAGTGTACAATTTGAGATAACTAATCGTTTGTATTTTGTGATAACGGCTTGTTAATGATATTAATAGATGATTTGAAGCCAGCTAGGTAGCCCCGGTGGCGTAGTGGTCTAAGGGCTGGCTTCTTTTTTTTTTTTTTTTTTTTTTTGAGGTTTAACGACCACCGTGAGCAACTCAATGGGCTATAAGCAGTCGCCCGTCCCTAATTTAGGGTCACTGGTTCCAGGGAAGGGAGAGAGCCAGTGCCGTAAGACAAACACAACATCCATGCCTGACCAGGATTCGAACCCGTACCCCTTACGGACGAATGATCAGAGGCCAGCGCTTTAGACCACTGCGCCACCGGGGCGGCCGGGCTGGCTTCTCACTATTTATACGAGATGATTGTGAGTTCTAATCCCGGTGAGATATGGATGTAATGGCACTATCTCTCTCCCTTCCTGGAACAAGCATACCTAATTTATGGACGGGAGACTTTTTATAACCATCGAGTTGCTCACGACGATCGTTACACCCACAAATAAAATAAAACAAAAAATATGGCACCGGCGATTATAATGAGCACGTCTTTTGAATCCGTTTTGATGCGAATTAAATTTATCAAAGATATCCAAAGTCAATGGAACCGGTATCAAAAACAATAGTATCTGACCGAAGAAAGAAGATTTTCAATCCGGTTTTTAATCCCGCAGATATTGCTGTAAATGGAAACGTGAACTTACGCCCTCTGGTGGCAGACTTGTGCGTTAAGAAAAAAAATTAAATTATATGAGAAACACTCTCTAACAAACAAAGAATTCTTCAGATCGGACTCTTATAAGCAGAGATATCGACAAATATAAGATATGCATCTACGCACCCTGGGGAAGCGGGTGAAATATGCATTATTTTAAGGAGAAAGTATTCCCAAAAGGTTTTCCGATGTGAGCGGTATCGGTCCACAAAATAATTTTTTCAATCCAGTTTTGAGGAGCTCAGATTTTGCTGCAAATACATCAGAAGCAGAAATTAGCACTTATTCCCTCTGGCGACCAAACCATTCTTTACCATTATTAGAAATTAATATGCAAAACATTTTCCATTACGTGCTGTATGCGATACATGCTTTTTTTTTTAAATCCCAGTTTTTTTGGTTTTTTTTTCGATAGAGGGTTTAACGACCACCGGGAGGAACTCAATAGGCAATAAGCAGTCGCCCGTTCTTAATTTAGGGTCACTGACTCCAGGGAAGGGACAGACTCAGTGCCGTAAGACAAACACAATTTACATGCATCACCGGGATTCGAACCCGGACCCATCTTAGACCAATGGTCAGAAGACATCGCTTAGACCACTGCGCATCCGAGGTTTGAAAGCAGAGGTATCGGGGAAAACGAAATGTACCTTACCGGCCCCTAGCGGAAAGTCTATGAATTACTTGAAATTATATGACCCGTTTCGCACCTGAAACGCTATCCAACAGCGAAGGAATTTTTCAAATCGGACTCTTAGAAGTAGAGATATTGACAAAAATAAGATATACATCTAACCCTGGTGCAGAAACCATGAATTATTTTAAGAAGAAGATATATCCTTAAAGTTTAATCGACGTGAGTAGTACCTGTCCATGAACGAATTTTTTCAGTCGAGATTTAGATTTTAGATTTTTTTTTTGTTGGAGGTTTAACGACCACCGTGAGCAACTCAATGGGCTATAAGAAGTCGCCCGTCCCTAATTTGGAGTCACTGGTTCCAGGGAAGGGAGAGAGCCAGTGCCGTAAGACAAACACAACACCCATACCTCACCGGGATTCGAACCCGGACCCCGTTCGGACGAATGATCAAAGGCCATCGCTTAGACCACTGCGCCACCGAGGTGGCGCTTAGATTTCGCTTCAAATCCCTCAAAAGAGGAAATTCAAGTTTACGCCCCCTGGTTGCTAAACCAGGTTTTACAAAAAATTAGGAATTATGTGCAAAAGATTTCCCATCAGGAGCTGTACCCGGTGCAGAAACAATTTTTCAAAACGGAGATTTAAAAGCAGAGATATCGGGGAAAACGCAATTTACACTTACGCCCCCTAACGTCAAGTCAATGAAGTATTTGAAAATTTTGAACTTAAATGAAAACATGTCGCACCCAAAACTCTCTCCAACAAAGAAGGAATGTTTTAAATCGGATCATTAGAAGCACAGATATTGACAAAAATATGATATACGTCTAGGCCTTGGCGGAGAAACCATGCAGTATTTTAAGAAATAAACATTCCGAAAACGTTTATCGACGTGAGTGGCATCGGTCCAAGAACGCATTTTTCAATTGATATTTCAGAAGCTAAGATATAAACACATCAGAAGCAGAAATTAGAACTCACGCTCCCTGGTGGCCAAACCATTTTTTACTAAAAAAATTGAAAATGGGCGAAATGGGATCAAAAGTCACGACATAGGAGCGTTCTATTCCCTTGCCCTTATGAGTCAACTGGCGTAAAAATGGCTGGATTTCGATGAAATTTAGTATGTGCTAAGAGACCACCTGGGGACGAACCCTATTGAAAATGGGCGAAATGGGGTCAAAGTTCAGGACATAGGATCGGGATCCATTCCATCGCCCTTATGCGTTATAACGTACATAAAAAATACTTTGATTGAGACAACACTTTATCATGTTCTTCCTGAAGTATACTTTACAGGTTGTGTTGGTGTCATCGAAATGGGGTCAAAGGTCACGTCATAGGAGCGAGATTATTTTGCAGACATTATTCTCATAACTTGAGTAATAACTTGAGTAATCATTTCCGGTGTGTGGGAAAGCGTATCATAATGAATGCATTGCATGTTTTTACTAAATTTTTACATCTAGTTGTTATCTGGCCGAGTGAGCATCCGAAGATTTATTGTGGCATCATAATATCTGTCGCAGACTGATCAGGAACGTTCTGGTCTGGGGATTCGTTCAATTTAACGTGATCAGCGGTAAAATTAATGATATGGATATTTTTTCTCGCTTTCTTTGGTCTCTGCCTAATTTTACAGTGAAAAAGAAAATCATTGCGCGCCTGCCCAGTGTCGCAGAGGTCGTTTTTTTTTTTTTTTTGGGTTGGAGGTTTAACGACTACCGTGAGCAACTTAATGGGCTATAAGCAGTCGCCCGTCCCTAATTCAGGGTCACTGGTTCCAGGGAAGGGAGAGAGCCAATGCCGTAAGACAAACACAACATCCATGCCCGACCGGGATTCGAACCCGGACCCCTTACGGACGAATGATCAGAGGCCAGCGCCTTAGACCACTGCGCCACCGGGGCGGCGCGCAGTGGTCTAAGCTATGACTTCTGATCATTCGTCCGAGGTGGGTCCGGGTTCGAATCCCGGTGAGGCATGAATGTTGTGTTTGTCTTAAGGCACTGGATATGTCCCTTCACTGGAACCAGCGGCCCTAAATTAGGAACGGGCGACTGCTTATTGCCCAATGACTTGCTCATGGTGTTCTTTAAATTCAAGACAGTAGCAAGCTTTTCTTATCTAGGAGGGCGAGACTTAAAATTACACTTCCTCGAGATCACAATTACGCCCCTTCGAGTTCCACTCAAAGAATTCGTGGTTTTTACTTTCTCACACTGCCATTATAGGAAAGTATTATAATCGTTCAAAAAATCGCACTTCAGGTTTTTGTCATCATTAAAAATGTGAAAACTAGCTAAATACTCAAAAAACACAGGTTGTATATACCAAGTAAAAGGTAAACGTCTTGTAAACGCCGACAACACAACACTCCACAGAAGTGCACAACGAATAACAAACCAGCGCAGAGTGAATCAGTGTCGGATCAAAAAGTAACAATAGGAAGAAGCTTCAGGGCTAGAGCTCGGGAAAATTCCGTTCAAGGTTAAAAGCTCGGAGAATATTCTGCGGCAGACCACAAGTGATTAATTAGCTCTTCTTCCCAACTACATGTTCGGAAAGGTCATGGAGATTAGGCATACCAGCATATTGTTTTCTATGTCTCCATTCATTGTTTTGGAAAATTGCCTTCATGGAAATGAGATGTTCACACCCCATAGTGTATGCTATTCTGTGCCCTGGTTAACTACATAGAACTCTGTATGAGACTAACAAAAGTCTTAGAAAATAATACACTAAATGGTGTAACTTTCTTTTTTTTAGTTAGAAATATTTTTTACATCCCCCAAAGCATGAATTTACGCCGCAGAGCTGACCATACTGGGAGAGTAACCGCTCCCCCTGCCCTACCGGTATATACGGCCCTAGTAAAATAACCCCATTAAAATATTTGGGGCGCATACCCACTTAAATTAATTAGAAATTACTAAATAAAACAAATACTTTTGGTTGCCTTTTTGTATTAAACATCTTCCTTTATCTGAACATCAGGAAGTTGTCTTATGGGACAAAATCTTTTTTCTGACTTAAAGAAATGTTTTATTTTAATCCTACCTAGCTTTTGCGTAATATAAGGAATTCACGAAAAGGTAGAAAATTTTGAAGCGGAAGAAGAGCGATCCAGCAATAAAGATTAATAAGAGAAAGGGTACACGTATGCGACATTTCTTGTACTCGTTTACTACATCATCGTATTTAGCAAGATTAAAATTTTTTCTCCTTCACTGAACTCAATATTCAACGAATTTAAGGGAAATAAAAAAAATAAAAAAATTAGGAGTTCTGTGATGCAATCAAAGAAATTAATCTTGTTAATGATAAGAATGGCATTAACTAAAGTCCAACATTTAAGATGAAAGTAAAAACAATGACGAGAGTTGCCTTAATCCTACAAAAAAGCCATTGTAATTTGGCACTCTTAATTAAAGACGTTAAACCCAATACAGAAAAGGAGCTCTAATCTTCGACTTCTTCATTTTCAGAGATGCAATTATCTTTCTACACGTGTGTGTAATCTTTTAACTTGCTGGTTGCTAAAGGCCAGTTCATTTTCTCATTCTTCAAGAGTGCCTTCAATTGTGGCGTACATAAAGCGCGACTTTTGAGTAAAAAAAAAATTGTATCTAAACGATGCAAAATCATTTGACGGTATGAAAACAAAATCTACAGTTTGTAAAAGCTTGGAATTTCTTATATGTCGTTTGGTATTTACAGCTTGAAACTGTTTTTTTTTGTTGTTTTTTTTTTGCGAAACTTAGATAAACAATAACCTCATCAATAAGTCTGAAGGGAATCTTGCTTATAGTTTTACCAATGATGTAAAAAAGGTGCAATTAACTAATAAAATTGAAGACACAGCGGAGGTACATAATATTTTTCTCACAGCTGAGTACAGTTATATGAAAAAAGAAGCAAAGATTTCTTCCTTCGGAGATAGCGAACATTTTCTTACTTGACAATTTCTGACACTACACGTGCAGCGCATTAGTTCAACGTCAGGATAGCGTTTCATTGTATGGCATAGTGCACCAAGATCAACAGTAAGTCTTTCCAACGTCTTACAGAAAAGAGTATTCATCCGATTAACTAATAAGATCTTACTGATTCTTTTCAATTCCTTTCTCCCAGAGGTGCCAGTGACAGCGCCGTATGTATTTTACTAGTGCTGTACAGACTTAAATGAACAGTCATCATTTGTCTTTCCAGATGGAATTATTTTATGGTCTTTAAGACTTCCACGAATCTCTTACAGCCCACTTTGTTAGGTTGGCCCAACCTCGACGCGAATTATTTATTCCGGCTACAAATAAATTTTGGTATTCTTTCTATTCATATCTTTCCAAAAAGATTTCAATCTTGATATAAAAAGAAAATAATCTATTTTAATGCTGTTCTGCGTTACGAATTACGACAATCAAAAATTTGCCGCCCCGTTGGCGCAGTGGTCTACGGCGCTGGCCTATGATCATTCGTCCGTAAGGGGTCCGGGTTCGAATCCCGGTCAGGCATGGATGTTGCGTTTGTCTTACGGCACTGGCTCTCTCTCTTCCCTGGAACCAGTGACCCTAAATTAGGGACGGGCGACTGCTTATAGCCCACTGAGTTGCTCACGGTGGTCGTTAAACCTCCAATCAAAAAAAAAAAAAAAAAGAATCAAAAATTTTATTACGGTATCAAAAACTTGTAAGGACAAACCTTTTATAATCAGTTCTTAATAAAAAAAAAATAGAGTTATGCTTCTGAGGCATGTATATTGACAATTGCTCCTCAAAAATCGGACAATGTGTAAATAACCTTGCACGTGTTTATAACGTTACGAAATTCAGCTAAAATCATCTGCTTATTGTTCGCAATAATCACTCTATTAAAAAAAAAGTAACTGCCGCCGCTAATTTAAAAATTTCGCGACACTCTCGCTTTCCTAGCTCGCAGCGCAAAAAGTATTGAATGCAAAAACATGAAATTTACATCGTTTGTAGAGAACTATTTGGAAAACACGCTAAAATAAACAGTTTTTGGATTCTGGCGATGCTTCAAGATGTATTGTATTTCAAAGTTAAGGTAAGCAAAAAAAGTGCTATCAGTTCGCGTTACGGACACACTAACAGCAACAGAACCATGAAACTTCATAAGATTGTAGGGCCATGGCTGAATTTTTTGCACCTCGTCGCCCCTTTTTTGAATTTCGATTTTATTTACGAGAAATTATTTTTTTCAATTTCTCTGTATTTCGCTAAGGGATTCATTTAAAAAAAAACGGATATATGGCAAACTATAAATCATAACGCATTGCAACTTTTACAGCGTAAACTCACAACTATCACCCCACTTTTTAAAAAAATTAAGTAAAATCGTTTTCTGAAATTTAAATTTTTTTTAAAGACGCAAAGGAAAGGGAACGAACTGCTCCCCGTGTCTTCAGTGGAAACCACACACGAAAGTTCAGGTCCCGTGACCTGCTGCCATGGTGACACAGCTATTTTTAGCGTTCGCTTTTCACTGGGTGAAAGGACAGTCTATAATCAAACAAGTAATGACGCAATGCTTAATGACGTAGAGACGCTTTTAAAGTTCGGCGTTTTCCGTCGGCTTACGTGAATACCTACGTAAATATAGGTTTTCGCCTCGCGCTTTCCTAGCTCGCAGAACAAAAAGTAGTGAACTATTGGAAGAGCATTTTCGTTTCGTCAGATGGCATCACCGGAAATAGACAGTCAAACACATTGCTCGACAACTATGACGAAATGATGCTTGAAAAGCTGTGACATTTTTGCTGTGTTTGTTTAACCGTGGGACTTCGAAGGAAAAAACAATCGGTACGTAAAACAATTACAATAATAAAATGCTTACACAAAATAGGATTTTCATACTTGAAGATGATAAATTAGAACAGTCACGTAATAGATAAATTAGAACAGTCACGTAATAGGAAGGAAAATATGCCAGAACATCGATTAATGATTTAAAAAATTACTCTACCTATCTTATATTCTCCCGTCATTATTTAGGAAAGATAACAGAAAATTTCCATTCCAAAGTTTGGAGCTGATATATCTCCAAAGTGATTGAGGATGTGGACGTTAATACAATTAAATACACTGAAGTGCAAGAAAAACTGGTGCACCAGTCTAATATTGGGTAGGTCCCCACGGGAGCGTAGCTCTGCAGAAATACGACGGGGTATGGAATCCACTAGCTTCTGAAAATATGCTGTAATCAATGCACATCATACTTCCTGCAGAGCGTTCCACAATTTGGGTGTATTCCTAGGTCTCGGATTTGTGTGTTCGATAGCGCGTTGCATGGCATCCAAAATTTGTTCTATTACGTTCAGATCTGGAGACTTGGGTGGATATGGCAACACCCCAAACTCAAATGAATTCTCCTCTAACCATAATGTGGCGTCCCGACACATGTGAGGAGGTGCATTCTACTGTTGGAACAGGCCCAACCCATCAGCATGAATGCAGAACGTGAACGGGTGCACCTCGTGAGAAAGGATGCGCACATAGCGTTGGCCGGTCACAGACGTTTGTAGACGTACCAGGGGTCCAAGTGAAGTTCAACTGAGCACACCCCATACCATTACGGATCCCCCCCCCCCCGCCAGCCGGTACAGTTCGCTGTGGACAGGCGGGATTCATGGCTTAATGGGGTTTGCGCCCCGCACGAATCCTTCCATCTGCCCGATACAGTTGGAAACGCAACTCGTCAGACCAGGCTACTTGTTTCCAGTCATCAAGTGTCCAGTGGCGGTGTTGCCGTGCCTAAGCGAGGCGCATAGCTCTGTGTCGTGCACCCATCAAGGGGACTCGAGCTGGGCGTCAGTTCCCAAAACCCATATCGTGCAGGATACGTTGCACAGTCCGGACGCTGATGCTTGTTGAGGCTCCAGCATTGAATTCCGATTATACTTGCGAGAGTGTTGCACGCCTATCACGTGAAACGATTCTTGTCAGCCGACGATGGTCATGTTCATCCAATGTCTTTTTACGGCCACACTGGTATCGTAGGTTGGAAGTTTTGCCGGAATTCTTGTAGTCACGGTACACCCTTACAATGGTCGTCAGTGAAAATCCGAACTTCGTTTCTACCTCCAAAATACTCTGGCCTATCTCACGAGCGCCACGTATGACACCGCACTGATCAGATCAGATCATATGTAGAGGATTTTAGGAAGGGAGTGTTTGACCCCAGGTCTTTAACAACCCTTAGAAATAGGAAACTAGGAGATTTGGGCTAGAGCGCCCGATAGGAAAGTGACACGGAAGCGAAGTAAAAAGCGGAAGGGTGACACCCTTATTTATTACCGGGAGGCCAGTACCCGGGGTCCGACGGCTTAACGTGAGCATCCGACGCACGGCGGATATTTAGTTGCTCGAGCGTTCGTACCTGCCTGGTATCGAACCTGAGGTCCTTTCCGTGGCAGTCACGAACATTGCCCACTAGGCCACCCGCGGCCAAACCGCATTGAAAATCGCTTAAATCCATTTTACTTGTCATTCTCATGCCGAAAACAGTTCTGTCAGCTGGCAAGGATGTCTATCGCTTTATATACGCACAGGCGGACGCAACCGAGTACGCGCATAGGTGACGTTGCTATGTATTTTGCATAAGCTAGTCTGTACCAGTTTTTCTGGCACTTCAGTGTACATGTTTAAAAACGCAAGGTGCAAAAATTCGACTGCTCGAGGACAGAGAAGATATAGAACTTGGAAAGTAATTTAGGTTAGATGACACCACATTGATCTATTCCAAGTTACAGAATGTCTTCCCATCATTGAACTAGGAAGACAAGCGGATAATGACTAACGGATATTGTTAAACTTTCCTTCGTTTTGATGACAACAAATTTTTTTGTTAAGTATTCCTTCTTCGCTACAAAGTACGATACAATAACGTGCTGAAAAGAGTAAGGAAGTGGAAGTAGCTGTGAACTTACAGAGGGCAAGTTGTCATGAAATGCTTTTACAAGAACTGAAAAATTAGAGGTTGAAGGAAAAAATTTGGGAGTACCTGGTTACTATATCTCCACAATGTTTTTGAACAAATAACTTTATTATCGCAATTAGTAGTTAGCTGGGCCCCTTTTGCTTGTATGACAGCGTCAACACGTCGAGGCACACTATCAACTAATTTCCGGTAGGTCTCGACAGGAATAGTCCTGCACAGCTACCCTCACATTGGAGAGCGAAGATCGTCGTTGTGGTTGATTTCGTATCTGTCGCTCCGTTTCATACCAGAGGTGTTCTACGGGATTAAGATCAGTCTGACAAGTGCACCCCATTTTCAAGGAACCAGCCCTTAACACACCGTGCCGTGTGGCAGGGAGCTCAATCGTTTTCGAGGAGACAACGGTCATTCTCATAGTACTACCACATTGTTGATAGGGCAGAATCATCATGAACATCAAGGCATACTTCAGAGTTCATGGTTAGTAGTACAGTATAATAACAAACGAGTTCCATCAATGAAAAACAACGCCATAACGTGATGGAGCCTCCGTCGAACTTAAGAGTCGGAAGAACACAGTCCGACGAAAATCGTTCGCCGGGCTGTGGACAAATCCAAATGCGCAGATCTAATTGGAAGAGTGAAAAGCGTGAGTCATCGCTCAAAAGAAGACTATACTTCCGTATCTGGCCTGCATCGTCAGCTACAACAAAGCACGTGCCGATAGGTGGCGCTATCGGCACGTGCTTTGTTGTCGCTGACGACCGCAGAGGCTGGTAACTGCGTTATGTCAACGCCGCTTGCTCCGTGAGTGCATTCCGTGTTTAGATATTCTTTGCTTGTGTTACCCCTAATTATGTAAGTGCTGCTTCGTATATTTTTCTGCTGTTGCTCTTTCTGCGTGCGTTTTTACCATGTGCAATTGGAAGCGCTTTTTCCAAGAAATTTCCCAGGATGAGGAGACTTGTGTTTCGTAGTGAACGAAGTTCATTGAGTGGATCCTAGTAATCAATCCAACCAGTAGAACATGTTCGCAAGGTCATTCAATGACTCTCAGAATCGATAGGTCTCATAGTTATACACAATTCAAGTGTCAGAAGAATCAGATTTCAGGGAAATCTGAGCAGTCTTCCCGTGTACTTGAGACATGGGGCGCCTTGGTCCTTGGTATCTTTAAACGTGATACTACGCAATTCAGGGTCGAAAATCTGCCCTGAGAATAAGATATCTACGAGCACATTGCTGCTGCTCATACGCAAAAATGTACAGCCACGAACTACTGTCATGACAGATCAGTGGGCTGCATATCATAACCTCGAAAGCTGCGGATACAAACATCTCACAGTTAACCACTCACTGAACTTCGTGGATCCTAGGTTCATACCCGAGGTACTGAGAGTAAATGGCGACCTCTCAAACGCAAACTTAGTTATGGAACTCGCAAACTTCATTTGGCAGACCATATTCTGGAATATTTATTCCGACGGAACTGTCGTCTTTCGTCAGAACATTGCTTTGAAGTCATGATTCGGATCATAAAACAGTTCTTACCTGGGCGTAATTAATTTATTCAATTATATTCTAGAAAGGTAGATTTCAATTTTGCACGAAACACGTCTCTACGGTCCCTGTAAATGTTTCAGAATACGAACAAAATCACCCTTCACGAAATGCCCTTTTAAGGACCAGAATGAATACGTCAGAAACATTGGTGTCGTGAATACACCACTCGCTGTGTTTCTCATGTCACCCGATAGATGGCAGCACTATATCACTCGCGAAACGTCATATTACCCGTGATTCCGCGTTGTTCTATTGCAGCAGACGACGTAGGCCAGGTATGGAAGTGCATCCCAAAAGAATATCTTTCCAGTCCCCCACAGCTCAGGAACGAAGACAGACACATCACTCCAAACAGCTCTTTGCATTAACCGCAGTGATTTGTGGCTTGTAGAGGCTGTTCTACCATGATCAATCCCACTGTGCAACTCAGTGCTGATAACTATGGTACTAACCGAGCCATTACAAGCATTTTCTACTTCAGTATCACTCCAAACAGCTCTTTGCATTAACTGCAGTGATTTGTGGCTTGTAGCGGCTGCTCTACCAAGATCAATCCCACTGTGCAACTCAGTGCTGATAGCTATGGTACTAACCGAGCCATTACAAGCATTTTCTACTTCAGTATCACTCCAAACAGCTCTTTGCATTAACTGCAGTGATTTGTGGCTTGTAGCGGCTGCTCTACCAAGATCAATCCCACTGTGCAACTCAGTGCTGATAACTATGGTACTAACCGAGCCATTACACGCATTTTCTACTTCAGTATCACTCCAAACAGCTCTTTGCATTAACTGCAGTGATTTGTGGCTTGTAGCGGCTGCTCTACCAAGATCAATCCCACTGTGCAATTCAGTGCTGATAGCTATGGTACTAACCGAGCCATTACAAGCATTTTCTACTTCAGCATCACTCCAAACAACTCTTTGCATTTACTGCAGTGATTTGTGGCTCGTAGAGGCAACTCTACCATGATCAATCCCACTGTACAACCCAGTGCTGATAGCTATGATACTAACTGAGCCATTACACGCATTTTCTACGTCAGCAACGACGAAAACGGCAGAGGAAGAACGGGATTTCTTAACATTTATTACCATGGCTCTACTGTCATGTTCCGTCAGTTTTTTTTTTGTTTTTTTTGTGCGGCCTTTTCGAACATACGTTTCTTTTTTTTTTTCTGTTATTGCACCGTCCTGCTTTCATCCCTTTACGGCACCACTTACAGTCGAATTTGGTATGTTTAGTTTAGCTTCAATGCTTCGTATGGAAATGTAACCAAAATGACGTCCTACGACCGGCCCACCCTGAAACTCGGAAAGTTCACGTCCAAGCAGTATATCCGCATCAAGGTTACTGATAACATGACAGGATATCTCAGCTTTATATTCGTACCTCCCCACTCACAACGCACCTTCCTGCGCAACAATTATTTGCACTTATGCAAATATATGGTAGTGTCCGAATACTTCTGCTAATACGGTGTATCAAACAACACCCACATCGAAGTAGAAATTATTTGGCTTGTGAAACGCTGTTTGAGAGCAATTTTAAAACAATCTGCAGCTTTTAGGAGCACTTTACCACTATGTCTTAAAAGGAAAGTGTTTAAACAATAGTTCCTTTCAGTTCTTACCTACGGATCCGAGACATGGACGTTAACCAAATTATATGTACTCTGGCTGCCAAGACTTCTAATTTAGCATAGAGAGATACTCATGCTTGATGTAACCAGTAAATATAAGAAAAATAACTCAGGGATCAGGAAAATGACGGGAGTTGATGACATCGTGATCAAGGTAAAAACCCAGAAATGGCAATGGGCTGGTCATATTGCTAGAAGCTAGCACAGCTGGGGAGCGGAAATGCAGAACTGTTTAACAAGGGACAGGATGAGAACCAGACGAAGAAAACGAGGGAGATACCTGAAGGAGGTGTGATGGCTTGCCAGAATGACATGGAATAGAATTGCTAAGGAAGTATAATTGTCGAAGAGACTTGGGAAGACCTTCATCCAGCAGTGAACTGAAAATAATTGGTTAAGACGAAGATGATACCAAAAATATAAAACATTTTTCACTTGCACCTCTCGCCGAGAAAATTTCGCGGCAGAGAACTCGGAAAACAGAACGGAAGGGAAATTTTGCCGCAAAAAAAGAGAAACGGAAATAATTTTTTTCTAGGAAAGATGTGAGCGATGAAGGAAATTTTTGAATCATGTATATCTGAAAATGTTATGGATAATTTTGACCACAAAAAACAACTTATGAACATTTTTTATAACTCCGGCTGCTGACTGATATGAATTTGTGTCAAATCTCAACTTTATATTCTGAGATATGTTGTCAGGAGAAGGAATTCCTTTACGCCGCTCTTACATATCTATATTTATGCCACTTTCGACAGGAAAATTCTAATGAGGTTTTAAAAAGTGTCGAAAATATTAGTCATGTTCACAACTTTAGAAGTAACTGCTGCGTACATCGTTCTTGTGCAACAAGATGTTTATTCAAAATGCAAATAAGCATCTCCTCTGAGAAAAGCATATGCTCAGAAAAGTGGAAAACATGCAGCAGATTTCTAAATCCTCCGTGTCATCCATTCATTTCCGAGATGCAACTTCTAGAAAGACAGATGTTCTAGCAAGTAGAAATGTAGGGTTTAACAAGAAAATGAAAAGAATCGGCTCACGGAAAATCGGCAAATATACAATAATTATGAACACACACACATACACACGCAAGCACGCAAACTTCATATGTATATGTAGTACAGTTTATTAATTTGCCATATTACCCGTAGTTAAGAACATTCACAACAAATCCTTGATAAACCAAAAGTAAATAACCCAAATGAGAATTACGTTATATATTATTAAAAAGCACATATTAAAACATACATGTTGCAACATTACAGGGAACTAGGGATAAAGGCTATAGTTAGCCTGATTAAGCCCTGGCCCCTACAGAAAGAACAATGTCATATATACATATTTTTTAATTACATCATACAAATCCCATCATCCACAGAAGGCAAAATAAAATTTGGGCTTCACTTTGTTTGAGAATGCATGTAATCAGTTTTGTTGATTGGACTTTTTGTTTGATTTCTGTTTCATATGACTACTATAATATATGTATATATATATATATATAATACATAAGGGATGTAAGGTCAGGTGATGCGTAACATCACAGCCTCTCCTTGACAAATGTCAACCCCGCTTTCTCGTGGTGCATCCTGTTCCCACTAAAGGGGCTCGGACGACCGCCAATAGCGGTATAACTATACCATCGGGATTAAAGGAAATTCTATCCCACACTCACCAACCCGCTTGGCCAGCGTGGAGAGTTATGGCCAAACCCCTCCAAAATGATTCCACAACTTAAATCTTGGCCCTCAGTCTCCGGCAGCTGGAATGTACCTGGCCAAGGCAGCGGCCAGTGCGACATGAAGGCAGAGGGTGCTAAGAATCCCCGGAGGACCGGACTAGGCTGCCATCTGATGCTGACCTTGGCTACGTACAATGGACGCTCCCTATCTTCTGATTCAAGGCTTCTTGAATTGGAAGAGGAACTACAAAGGATCAAGTGGGACATCGTGGGGCTAAGTGAGGTAAGGAGAAAAGGAGAAGATCTCATCGAACTGAAAAGTGGACATCTCTTCTACTATCGTGGGACTGATACTGGCAGAACTAGTGGTGTTGGATTTATAATAAACAAGAAACTGAAGGATAAAGTTGTAGAAGTTGAAAGTTCCTCTTACAGAGCTGCACGACTTGTTATACAACTCTCGAAAAGATACCAGGCTCAGATTATTCAAACTTATGCACCCACCACAAGTCATCTTGAAGAAGAAATTGAAGAATTTTATGAGGAAATTTGTCATCTAAATAATAAAGGTAAGCAGCACTTGAAAATAATTATGGGAGATTTTAATGCAAAAATAGGGCAACGGCAACAGAATGAAACTTCAGTAGGTAAATTCGGTCACGGCAACAGAAACCAGCGTGGAAATGCTCTCGTTGAGTTTGCAGAGGCAGAAGGGTTTTTCATCTTGAACTCCTTCTTCAAGAAAAAGCCACACAGGAAATGGACATGGAGACATCCAAATGGGACGACAAGTGAAATTGACTTTAATATGTGTAACAAAAAATTCGTCATAGAAGACTGCAGTGTGCTAAAAAAGTTCAACACAGGTAGTGACCATAGATTGGTGAGATGTAAGATGCACCTCAACACTAAACTTGAACGTGGCAAGCTCATAAGACAAACAAAATGTATTGACATAACCAACTTTAAAAAACATCATAATACCTTCAAGTTGGAACTGAAGAACAGGTTCTCTGCTTTAGAAGGCCTAACATCGGAAGAAGTGGACATCTCTGAAGTTAACAGAAAAGTAACCAAAGCTCTTATGGAAACAGCAACAAAATTAGCTGGGTCTAAGAACAAGTTGCATGTAAATAAATTATCAGGAAAAACGAAATTGTTGATGCAAAAAGAAGAGAGATGAGGACAACTAAAGAAGATGTGACTTCCAAAGTGGAATAAATAGAGCTATGCAAGACAGTAAGAAAAAGTATCACTGAAGACGTAAGAAAATTCAACTGTGAACTAGTGTGGAAAGGAATTGAAAACAACCAAAGCCTAAAGATAGCAAAGGGACATCTCAGTAAGGGAAGAAAACAGATTATGGCACTGAGAAAAGAAGATGGTTCTGTAACAAGAAATAGAGGCAAAATTTTGACAAGAGTGAAAGATTTCTACTCCAAATTATATGAAAGGGATGATACATGCACTGCAGACATCATGAAAAATACCAGTACCAGAGTTCCTCCAGTCCTTCCAGCAGAAGTTGCACATGCAATCAAGAACATGAAGCGGGGAAAAGCTAAAGAAGATGGAATTACTGTAGACATCATACAAGAAGCAAGTGGAGAAATCGAAACAGTACTCGCCCAAATTTTCACTCGATGCCTTAATGAAGGAAAGATTCCTGAGGATTGAAACACCGCTACAATGATCCTGCTACATAAGAAAGGTGACATTGAGGATCTCGGGAACTACAGACCTGTCAGCCTCCTATCAGTGGTTTATAAAATCTTCACTAAAGTTCTTTCACACCGCTTGAAGGTAACACTGGACATGGCTCAACCGAGAGAACAAGCTGGATTCAGGAGTGGCTACAGCACAATAGATCATATCCACGTGCTGAGAGAACTAATTGAAAGAGCGAGGGAATATGAACTTCCATTGTGCACGGCTTTTATCGATTATGAAAAAGCCTTTGATTCGGTGAAACCATCAGCAGTTACAATGGCTCTGAAAACCTGCGGTATTGAAGATGCATACATTAATATTATTAATAACATCTGTGAAAATGCAAGTGCAAAATTTCGGCTGTTTGAAAATACAACATACGTAAAAATTGGAAAGGGAGTGAGACAAGGTGACACCATATCTCCGAAGCTCTTTAATGCCACATTGGAGGGTGTTTTTCAGTCGCTGAGCTGGGAAAACAAGGGGATAAAGATTAATGGAGATTATCTAACCCACCTTCGTTTTGCTGTTGACGTAGTCATTTTTGCAACTACCCCATCAGAGCTGCAGAGTATGATCCAGGAACTTGCTGACAAGAGTAAAGAAGTGGGATTAAAAATGACCTTTCAGAAGACAAAAGTGATTTTCAATGCTTTTACAAGAAATGAAGATTTATCGATTGATGGAGAAAAGCTGGAGATAACAGACACGTACGTTTATCTTGGACAGCAGATATCAAGTGAGGGTCACATTGATGAAGAAATTAATCGGCGTACAAAACTTGCCTGGAGAGCTTTTGGAAGAAACAGCATAATTTTCAAGAGCAATATGCCATTATGTCTTAAAAGAAAAGTGTTTGATCAATGCATCTTTCCAGTGCTTACGTAAGGTGCAGAGACGTGGACCTTAACTAAAAGATTCATACAAAGGCTGCAGACAACTCAAAGCAGCATGGAGAGGTGCATACTTGGTGTAACCAGGAGAGATAAGAAGAGGAACTCGTAGATCCGAAAAATGACAAGAGTGGAAGACATCATGATCAGAGTTAAATCCCTGAAATGGCAATGGGCTGGACATACTGTCAGAAGGACAGATCATCGATGGACAGCCGAAATTTTAGATTGGATTCCAAGGGACAGGAAAAGACCCAGAAGAAGACCACATGGGAGATGGGTGGATGAAATTCAAAAGTATGCATCACTCGGCCATAGGCATGGTGAAATTCACTCGGCCATAGGCATGGTGAAATTCACTCGGCCATAGGCATGCTGCACCTGAAAACGTGATTCATTGGACCACATAATTTGTTTCCAATTATCGTCTGTCCAATCCTTGGCTCCCGTACAAACTGGAGACGTTTTCTCTTGTTAACTGCAGACAGCAAAGGTGTTCGAACAGGCCTTCGGCTGCCATATCCCATCCGATGCAGTGTACGGCGAACAGTGCGTGCAGAGATCATTTGAGGGGATCCTTGATTAAGACTTTCTCTAATTTGCTGCACTGTTGCCCTTCTGTTGTCTGTTACAAGTGTGGACACTCTCCGCTCTGCCGGAGCAGTCGATGACGACCACACGTTGCACGTAGAGACCCAGTTTTTTGGCTGACAGTCCAGTCTTTAAAGACTTTAACAACAGCGGCTCTGGAACATTTAACGAATTGGGCGGTTTCGGTGATACTCGCTTCATGGCTCCGAGCTCCTACAATAATTCTACTTTGAAAGTCCGTCAAATCGCATTTTTAGCACGTCTTTTGTAAAAAAAAGATCGTGCTTATGTTATTGGTTTGTCCGTCCACCTGTACCCACGGTATCTCTGCAACTATTTGCCCGATTTGAAACATTATTTTTGCACTGGAAAGCTTGAAATATGCGAATGATGATCCTTTATTTCGTTTTTTTTTTTTTTACGATGTACAATTTTCCCGCTAGAGGGCGTAAATGCAGATGAAGTCGAATTCAAAAATACGTTTTATTCCACAGATTTGCTTCTAAATATCCGATTGAAAAAAATATTTTACCTTTCAATTCCATTTATGTCGAAGAGTATTTTGAATATAATTTCTTTTTCAAATTACGCATAGATTTTCTATACTAGGGGGCGTAAAAGTAAATTGCATTTCTTCCGAGAACTCTTCTTCTAAAACTCCGATTTGAAATTTTTTTCAGCGGATACATCTCTTGATGCACAATCTTTTGCATATAATTTCGAATTTTTGATAAACAATACTTTGGCCACCAGGAGGCGTAAGTGGTAATTTTCGCTTCTGATGTATTTCCCTTAAAATCTGAGCTTCTAAAATATCGATTGAAAAAATTATTTCGTGGACTGATGCCACTCACATCGATAAACCTTTTCGAAATATTTTCTTCCTAAAATATTTAACAGTTTCCCCACCAGGGGGCGTACATGTATATCCTATTTTTGTCAATATCTCGACTTCTGGGAGTCCGATTTGAAAAATTTCTTCTTTGTTGGATAGTGTTTTCCGTGTGACATCTTTTTCACATAACTTTAAATTTTTCAAGTAATTCATAGACTTTCCGCTAAGGGGCGTAAAGGTAAGCTGCGTTTCCCCCTGTATCTCTGCTTCTAAATCTCCGATCTGAGAAATTCTTTCTGCACAGGATACAGCTCCTGATGGGAAATCGTTTGCACATATATTCTAATTTTTGTAAAAAAAATGGTTTGGCCACCATGGGGCGTAAACCTGAATTTCCGCTTCTGATGTATTTGCAGCAAAATATGAGCTTCTAAATTTTCGATTGAAAATAGCGTCGTTTGTAGACCGATACTTCTCATACCGACAAACTTTTCATAAACATTTTCTTCCTATAATAGTGTACGGTTTCTAAGCCAAGGGGCGAAGGTGTATATCTTATTTTTGTCAATATCTCGATTTCTAGAAGTCCGATTTGAAAAATTCCTTCTTTGTTGGATAGTGTTTTCCGTGTCGCATGTTGTTTTATATAATTTCAAAATTTTCACATAATTCATAGACTTTCCGCTAGGGGGTGTAGGTGTAAATTGCGTTTCCCCCTATATCTCTGCTTCTAAATCTCCGATCTGAAAAATTCTTTCTGCACCGGATACAGCTCCTAATGGGAAATCGTTTGCACGTAATTTCTAATTTTTGTAAGAAATTGTTTGGCCACCAGGTGGCGTAAGTCTTAATTTCCGCTTCTGATGTATTTGCAGCAAAATATGAGCTTCTAAAATCTCGATTGAAAAAAGTCTTTTGTGGACCGATACTACTCATGTCGACACACATTTTAGGAACATTTTCTTCTTGAAATAATGCATGGTTTCTACGCCAGGGGCGTAGGTGTATATCTTATTTTGGTCAATATCTCTACTTCCAAAAGTCCGATTTGAAAAATTCCTTCTTTGTTTGATAGTGTTTCCGATGGGAAATATTTTTCCTATAAATTCAAAGTTTTCAAGTGAATCATAGACTTTCTGCTAGGGCGCACAATGGTAAATTGCGTGTTCTGCTCCTAAAACTCCGATTTGAAAAATTCTTCCTATATCGCATACAAGACCTGACGGAAAATATTTTTCACGTAATTTCTAATGTTTGGTAAAGAATGGTTTGGCCACCAGGGGTCATGAGTGTTAATTTCTACGTCTGAGGTATTTGTAGCAAAATCTGGGCTCCTGAAAACTCGACTAACATTTTTTCTTGGACCGATGCCGCTTACATGGATAAACCTTTTGTGAATACTTTCTTCCTAAAATAACGCATGGTTTTCCCACCAAGGGACGTAAAGTCACATCTTATTTTTGTCGATAACTCTGTTTCTAAGAGTTCGTAAGATCACGATTCCGCTTACAGCAATATCTGAGGGATTAAAGACCCGATTGAAAAACTTCTTTCTTCCATCAGACACTATTGTTTTCCATACCGGTTCCATTGACTTTGAATAGCTTTGATAAATTTAATTTGCGTCAGAACTGATTCAAAAGACGTGCTTATTACACCGGATAATTCGGCATCATCTTTCTTGTTTACCTATCTCGTCACCCAAAAATCACCTTTACTACTGTCGGAAGCACTAAGCTTTCCCTTTTTATACTACCCTTGCTTTCTGGCGGCAACAGCGTTCAGCCATAGCTCATTTGCCCAAAATGTCAGGTGGCCTTAATAAAGTGGCCACTCAGTTTATTAAATTAAGTTAGAACGTGAAACAAGGAAATATCCAGGTAAGGAAATTACCGTGGACATTATACAAGAAATATGTGGAGAGGCTGAAACTAGATTCGCATCCGTTTCACGTCCTTTCTTAATTTATATATTGTATATATGTGGGTTTTCGGTATGTGACGTCATGATGGTGAAATGCCGAGATCGCTATGCGGAGGAGAGGCCGCTATGTGGCGTGAGTGTCGGACGTCGGCGCGTCACTAAAACATGCTTCCAGAGAAAAGAAGTAGGGTTATAGAGAGTTCCGAAGCGTAAACACCGAGTCGCAGCTGTGTGCCGAAGGGTGTTCGATTGGTGTTCGATGTGTTCGCCATGTTTGTATTTTTTAGCGGAACGAGTAGGTTCCGTTGCTAGTGTATTCTGTATCAATTGTAAGTGTACATCAGATTAAATGTGTGTGTGAGCTCAGAGGTCGTCCAGCCCGTCCATTATTAAAGAGATGTGATTCGATGGGACCATAGTAGGGAAGTTTCCCAATACCTCACATATATATATATATATATATATAAATGATATATGGTGTGTATATTTATATACACAATACAGACAAAAATATAGTATACACTAAAGTAGCGTAAGCCTAAATTCAATTTCTTTAGCTACTTTAGTATATACTTAGGCTCACGCTACTTAAGTATATACTAAAGTAGCGTAAGCCTAATTCATTTTCCACTTATTTTGCCTACTTGCTCCTTTTTTTATCTATTTTCTCAGTCAACTACATATACATACATATATCTGTATAGTTAACTGAGAAAAAAGACAAAAAAAAAAAAGTGGGAAAAATAAGTTGGAAATGAGTGCAGAAATTTTAAGATTGCTAGCTGTGGCATTTTCAAGGGCCAGCGTGGGTAACCCTCTCTCGTTTCTGCAAAGACCTAGTAAACTTGGCTTTCTGCTATGACGTGCTTGCATACTAGCAAATTAAATACTCATTTCATCTGATATACCCAACTTTATTATGTAGATTTTTGAGTTCTCCATTATATTTTAAACACAGGCTCCACTCAGAGGCGTACACATTTTGGAGCCTTGTGCTGTAACGTAAGCCGTTGTGTGCTGTTTGGCCTCATTAGCTGCATTCGTGTGCGTCGTTTACAGCAGTAGGCGCCATTTGAGCTCTTCTGAATTATCTTTAAAAGATAACAAATGCTTTGAAGGAAATGCATGAGTGCGCTTTCAAAGCGGCAAACAGGGCATTATCAAATCATATTTGGTATCTCAGCAAAGAACTTGTTGGACTGGCTTTCTATGATACGTCTCTTCCAGTAGAGGAAAGCATTAGGATGTCTGAAGCTCTCAGAGGCGAAGAAGAGTCAGAAGACTGTCCGAAAAAGATTCAATTAGATTTAAATACGCTCGCCACTTCAGATTTTATAACTCAAAACGCTAACAAATACTTTAGTATTCTTAACTTCCCTACGGCATTTCTAGAAAAAGATCCCAAAAGCTGGACTGAAAACCCAGACGTTCTATAGGAATTAAAGATTGTGCAATGACTCCAGGCAACAAATGACGTCGTTAAAAGAGAGGTGGCCCTGATACAGGAATTTACTGGAGAAATAGCACTAACGAAAGAGCAGAAAAGCTTTACTATACAAGTTCTTGAAAATCATAGAAAACGCTTTCTAAATCCCAAAAAGGGAACTTCGTTACAAAAACCAAGCCATTAAAATGTAGCATACTGTACATTAATATATAATTAGTATGTATCTAAGTCAATGTTTTTTCACTTTGACCATTTTCAACCAACGGCATTTTGCAAGCACTAGTGTTCCAAGTAAAAATATTAAGGTCATGGTTTTTGTTGAGTTCGGCAAAATTGTGGCTCTTGAGCGACCTGTAAATATTAACGAATTTTACTCACATTTTTTCTGAAGAAATGTTTTCCTAAATGAAACAACTTGAATGTAATTTATGAATCTTATTTTTTACTATTACTTTTTGAACCATCCTAATATATATACACTGAAGTGCCAGAAAAACTGGTACAGACGAGCTAATGCAAAATACTTAGCAACGTCACCTATGCGGGTAATCGGTTGCGTCCGCCAATGCATGTATAAAGTGATACACATCCTTGCCAGCTGTCAGAGCTATTTTCGGCAAGAGAATGACAAATAATATCAATTTAAGCGATTTTCAACGTGGTGTCTTAGCTGGCGCTGGTGAAATGGGCCATAGTATTTCGGAGGTAGAAACGAAGTTCGGATTTTCACGGACGACCGTTGCAAGGGTGTACCGTGACTACAAGAATTCCGGAAAAACCTCCAACCTACGATAACAGTGTGGCCGTAAAAATACATTGGGTTGGGGTAACTATCGTCGGCTGTCAATTATCTTTCCACACCATAGGCGGGCAGCACTCTCGCAGGTATCATCGGAATTCAATGGTGGAGTCTCAACAAGCATCAGCGTCCGGACTGTGCAACGTTTATACCCTGAACGATATGGGCTTTGCAAGCCGACGCCCAACTCGAGCCCTCTTGATGGGTGCACGACACAGAGCCATGCGCCTTGCTTGGGCACGGCAACGCCGCCACTGGGCACTTGATGACTGAAAAATAAGTAGCCTGGTCTGACGAGTCGCGTTTTCAGCTGTATCGGGCAGATAGAAGAATTCGTGTGGGGCGCAAACCCCATGAAGCCATGGATCCCGCCTGTCAACAGGGAACTGTACCGGCTGATGGAGGGCCCGTACTGGTATGGGGTGTGTTTAGCTGGGCTTTACTCGAATCCCGGGCACGTCTACAAACGTTTGTGACCGGCCAACGCTATGTGCGCATCCTTTCTGACGAGGTACACCCGTTCATATCCTGCATTCATGCTAATGGGTTAGGCCTGTTCCAACAGGACAGTGCATCTCCACACAAGTGTCGCGGCGCCACATTATGGTTAGAGGAGCATTCATCTGAGTTTGGGGTATTGCAATTTCCACGCAAGTCCCCAGATCTGAACGTCATAGAATACATTTGGGATGCCATGGAAATCGCTATCGAACACAGGAATCTGAGACCTAGAAATACACGCGAATTGCGGAACGCTCTGCATGTAGTATGGTGGGCATTGCATATAGCATATTTCCAGAAGCTACTGGAGTCCAGGCTCTGTCGTATTTCTGCAGTCCTGCGCTACCGTGGGGGACCTACCAAGTATTAGACTGGTGTGCCAGTTTTTCTGGCACTTCAGTGTATACACTGAGTGGCCACTTTATTATGACCAGATGGCAGTTTTAAGCAAATGAGCTATGGCTTCACGCTGTTGCCACCAGAAGGCGAAGCTACTATAAAACGAGAATGCTTAGTGCTTGTGATAGTAGTAGAAGTGATTTTTGGGTGACGAGATGGGTAAAAAATATGATTTGACGGACTTTCAACGTGAGATGATTGTAGGAGCTCGGAGATATGGAGCGAGTATCACCGATACCGCTGCTTTCGCGAAATGTTCTAGAGCAGCTGTTGTTAAAGTGTTTAAAGACTAGACTGTTAGCCAAAAAACTGGGTCTCTTCGTGCAACATGTGGTCGCCATCGACTAGTGACAGCTCTGGCGAAACGGATAGTATCCAGACTGGTAACAGACAACAGAAGGGCAACAGTGTAGCAAATTACAGACCATCTTAATCAAGGATCCCCTCAAAATTATCTCTGCACGCACTGTTTGCCGTGCACTGCATCGGATGGGATCTGGCAGCCGAAGGCCTGTTCGAACACCTCTGATGTCTGCAGTTAACAAGAGAAAAAGTCTCCAGTTCACACAGGAGCACAAGGAGTGGACAATCGATAATTGGAAACACATTATGTGGTCCGATGAATCACGTTATCAGTTGCACTGTGCAGATGGCCGACTGAGAATTTGGCGGAAACAGCACGAAAGCATGGATCCCAAATGCATTGCTACAAACCTTCAAGCTTGTGGAGGCATCGTTATGGTTTGGGGTATGTTTTCCTGGCATGCTTTGGGCCCTTTAATTTTTTTTTTTTGATTGGAGGTTTAACGACCACCGTGAGCAACTCAATGGGCTATAAGCAGTCGCTCGTCCCTAATTTAGGGTCACTGGTTCCAGGGAAGGGAGAGAGCCAGTGCCGTAAGACAAACACAACATCCATGCCTGACCGGAATTCGAACCCGGACCCCTTACGGACGAATGATCAGAGCCCAGCGCCTTAGACCACTGCGCCACCGGGGCGGCCCCTTTAATTTGTGTTGATCAACGTCTGACTGTCACATCATATCTAAACATCGTTGCGGACCAAGTGCATCCTGTGATGTGGACGGTGTATCCCAATGGCGATGAGCCGCCCCGGTGGCGCAGTGGTCTAAGGCGTTGGCCTCTGATCATTCGTCCGTAAGGGGTCCGGGTTCGAATCCCGGTCAGGCATGGATGTTGTGTTTGTCTTACGGCACTGGCTCTCTCCCTTCCCTGGAACCAGTGACCCTAAATTAGGGACGGGCGACTGCTTATAGCCCATTGAGTTGCTCACGGTGGTCGTTAAACCTCCATTCAAAAAAAAAAAAAAAAAAAAAAAATGGCGATGACTACTTTCAACAAGATAATGTGTCCTGCCATAGTGCTTGTATTGTAAAGGATTGGTTTCAGGAACATGCCGGTGGGTTTACTTTGCTTAGGTGGCCCCCACAATCTCTAGATCTCAAACCCACTGAGAATTTGTGGGATGAAGTTGAACGAGCCATCAGACAACTGGATCCACAACCCTGCAATCTCACACACTGGAAAGTGCTATTCATCAAGCATGGTCTCAGATTTCACAAACCACTTACCAACATCTCGTGGAGTCCATGTCACGAAGAATCGACGTAGTATTAAAGGCAAAAGGTGGCCCAACTTAGTACTGAGGGGCTGGTCATAATAAGTGGCCACTCAGTGTATATACGTAGTGCGGTCAAAAAGTTCAGAAACTAGGTACGTAACGCGCCAACAGATGACAGTACGCGGATGCGCGAGTAGTGGCGAAGGGCAGTGAGCTTCATGAGTCATTGTGAAGAGGGACGTCGTTCTGTGAACATCGGGAGTTGTGTTACATGATATTTGGTGACTACGTTCAGAACACAGCTGCGATTTCGGTATGGACTGCAAACTAGAGCAGCAAGCGAACATAAAATTCTGCGTCAAACTCGGCAAATCGGGAACGCAGACGCATGAAATGCTGCGGCATGCTTATGGCTATGAAGCAATGATCGTGCGAGGTGTTTTGAGTGGAACTTGCGTTTCAAGAGCTGCAGAACGGCACTGAAAGACGACGATAGGTCATGGCGACCGTCCACGAGCAAAACCCTCGGAAATGTGGAGAAAATTAGGACATTAGGGAACTGGTGCATGAGGATCGTCAGAGACCCATTAAAGACATCGCTACCATCGTCATTGTGTCATACGGTACAGTGCAAGAAATTCTGACCTTGGGTTTGGAACATGCACCGCATTGCTGCAAAGTTTGTGCCAAAGACTCTGACCCCGTAACAGAAGGCGCTCCGTGTCGAACTCTGTCAAGATGTTCGTCAGCAAGTGGTGAATGAACCAACGTTCCTGTCGCGGGTCATCACTGGGGACGAGACTTTTGTCTACGGTTACGAACCGGAGACCAAACAATAGTCGTCGCAGTGGAAAAGCCCCGGCATCAGCATGGCCGAAGAAGGCCCTTCAGGTCCGGAGCGCAAGCGAATGCATGCTCGTGTTCTTCGACATTCGTGGGGTTGTGCACCGTGAATTCGTCCCCCAGGGCAAGACCCTCATTGCCCTTTTTTACCGCGATGTTCTGCGGCGTCTTAGGGAGGACAATCGCCGCAAAAGATCTGAAATGTGGCGTAGGGTGATAACGACAATGCAGCAACTCACAGAGCGTTAGCAACACGCCAGTTTTCAAACCGCAACCGCAACAGCATGCCTACTCTTCCTCACCCGCCTTACTCGCCAGATTGGGCTCCTTTCGACTTATTTCTGTTTCCGAAGATAAAGCTGAAGCTCAAGAGTCGCCGTTTTAAAACCGTGTACAAGATAAAGCGCGAATCGCAGACGGTGCTTGACACCTTTCGCGAACAGGACTTCCAGGGAGCATTTCAACAGTCGCAAAAACGCTGGCAGCGGTGTATTGCTGTCCAAGGAGACTACTTTGAAGGAGATCATAGCCAGAGTTAAAGTAACGTAAGTACTTTGTTGTATATTGGCCTAGTCTCGGAACTCTTTGATCGGACCTCGTATATATAAATATATAGCAGATTAATGGATTATAAGGTGACACATAAGTAATAGCTCCGTATGTGACATTTTAGAGTCGTGAAGGATCTCTTGATCCCTAGGTCTACGGTTGATGAATGTGCCAAGCAACTGTGCGGTAATTCTCCGAAGTTGACAGAACGTGCCAGCTGAGCTATACAAGGGACTGTCAGCTTGGAATGCATTGTCTCAAATCATTTAAATTCTATGTGAAACTATAGGTACTAATGCTAGTACCAGTGTAGTGTTACGTACGTTCCATGACATGCGTTACCACGGTCAAGCACCCTCTGCAAACCGCTAATCACTAAGGATCGCCAAACGTGAAATATAAATCCAATGGAGGACTGTATTTTAAAATGACGAGTCACGATCCAAAGTCTACTGGTCTCATAATCGACTCAACAATGAAGTTTGGCTGAGTCAGTGTCACTGTGTGGAGTTGTTTCCTGTGGTTCGAATTGTGCCAAATCAGTCGTTTTAGACCAAATTACTAGTACTGAGTTCCACCTGCACGCTCCGGACAATTGTGCTCTACGAATATTGTGGTAGTACTTTCGTTAAGGTTGATAACTTTATCAACATGGCAACGCATCAGGTCATACTGCTCGAACTCTTGCTAATTGCTTAGACGATATCGACTTAAAAAAATGTGGACTTCGCAGTCCATAGCCTCGATTTAAACCCTGTAGAAATTCTCTAGGACGTATTGGATCGTCGGCTGCCTGAAAATAGAGAAGATGAACATGTCAGAGTTCATTTAGAAAAAACTAAGGGAGAGTATTACAAGAAAACTAGAGGCCTTTTCATAAGGGCCAAAAATTTCAGCGCCCAATATTAAATTTTCTATACAACACGATTATTTTTAGACATACGGTTGTCTGGATACTAGTTGTTAGGTGGCTTACACGTAGTGTACAATTGTTGGGTGGCTGCGAGAGTGTCGTCGACAGGATGAGGCCATGGCCCTGCTGTGGCAAATCTGCTTTCTTCATGGCGGCGGTGGCTCTGTGATGGTTTGCGCAGCCTTCTCATGGGACACAATAAGTAAGTCCTTTAATACATCCAGGGATGTCCTTAATCGCTGCGCGCTACCAGCACGCACTGTCGGGATCACTTTCAGCCTTTCATGTCTTTCGCGCATTCTGCGGCCGATGGTATGTTTCAGGAGGATAACGCGCCGCCACACCGGCCCACAACCACTCAAGCAGGGCTCACTTATCTGGGTTTGTAACCATCCAGTTGCCCCCAAAGTACGTGGATTTAAACCCCGTTGAAACCATCTGGAATGCCGCGGAGGGGAACATGAGCTCTGTGGATCCTGGACCGGTCTCTTGGGTAGAGTTGTGGAGAATGGTGCAAAAGGCATGGCTGGCATTACCTCTGGAAACCTCTCGGCATCTGGTGAAGCAATGTCTTGGCGTCTACAGGATGTTATTCGCGCTACGGGAGAACCAACACGCTGTTAGTTTGGTATCTCTAATGCATTGTCCATTGAGTGTATATTCAGTGTTGTTAAAATATCCGAAAAGCAGCGTTTTTTGTAAAAATGCTCAAAGGAACAATTTTTTGTCTCGGACATGTACAATAATATGTCAGCTCATTATGCTCATCATATTCGTTTACGCTATGTCTACGTCCACACAGCTTATCGCTCTGACATCACTAACCGGCGTGGAATATATTCACTTGTTCAACAAAGAAAAATGCCGCACTATGAAGGAATACACAAAATGAGTTGAAACTTATCACACATGTGAATGAATAAGTGTCAAAGCGAAGATTTCATTTCTGAGAGATTAAATGAATACAATGAGAAAGTCAGTAGGTGGTATGTCCACCGTGCTGGGCTACAGATTCAGCAACCGACGTGTCATCAACTGAAATAGTCGTAATGTAGAGGGGTTAAGTGGTCTACCAATGACGTCCATACTCTCCCTACTGGAGATAAGTCTGGCGATCGCGCAGGCCAGGATAGCAGCTCATTAAATTTTTAGGCACCCTCTACTGATGTTGCCAGTGTGCGGGCGGTCGTTACACTTTCGAAACTATTTATCAGGGAGACCACACAAATATAGCAACAGAACAGGCTACAGCACGTCATGTATGTACATATTGTTCACGCTGTCTTTGTACCCACTGTGCGTAAGTTGAAACTGACAGCGCCCAAAAGCATGACACTTGGCCCCGGAGCCAAATGACGCCCACGGATGGCAGCAAGATCAGTCCAGTTACCAACTAGACTATACAGGGTGCATAGAAAAGTCCCTTTAGCCTGGAATAACTTACCAACGGAGATAGGTACAGTTATGCAAGTCATATAACGGCATAGTAAAGCGACTACGCGCGATCAAATACAACCAATAGCAGCGTCCCAAGTGACGAAATGCGGAAGTTAGCCATTGCAAATCGAAAACGAAAAGAGATAGAGGAAAATTTCTAATTACAAAGTTGTAGAGCATCAATTATTTAGTACAAAACGACATTTGTTTACACGGATAAGATAAAGTGTCGCCTGAATACCCTAAATTGTCCGAAATCGATGCGCGACCATTCGAATCTGCATGTTCACATTTCGCAAATGTAGCCGTATGCAAATGCAGATTGTGACGTTGTACCGTACCTACGATATGAAAACCAGTAGTAGAATGTACCCTGATCAGACGTTTAGGTCTACGTACGCTGTGTGAGAATGGCAAGCTTCACTCACTCCAAATATTGCAAGATGGTGCTTATTTACGGCAAATGCCAACGAAACGCGGCACTAGCTGCACGGAAATATGCCGTTCATTTTTCAGCTGGGCCACATCCAAGTGCGGTTACCATCGCAAGTGTAGTGAGACGGCTCAGGGAGACAGGAATCACTAAAAGTCGTTCTCGTTCTGGCAGACCAGTTGGTGCAGGTATGCTTATATTGGTAGGTGATATTTTGGCATATGCACTAGCCCATCCACAAAGTAGTACAAGAGATATCAGAAGGGCGAGTGGCTTAACACGGGGCAGTGTATGGCAAATACTGCATGCTCAAGGTGCACATCACTATCGTGTCACTCCGCAGCAAGAACTGTTACCACGGGACAATGAGCGTTGATTTGATTGGTGCAACTGGGCGTTGATTAATGTTGAAGGTGACTCAGACTTTTTATCCAACATTCTTTGGTCGGACGAGGCAGTGTTCCATCGTACCGGATTACTAAACCGACACAACGCTCACTACTGTGTGATGGAAAATCACTCGTGGGGACAATCCACCAGACATCAAGTGCGTTGGTCAATTAACGTGTCGTGCGAAATTTGGAAGAAACGCTTAGTGGGATCTGTGTTCTACGAAGACACATTAAACAGACAGAGATAGCTCCAACTATTACAGGATATCATACCTGACTTTTTAGGTGACATTCCCCTGTCCGCATTACGTTCCTTGTGGTTCCAACATGACGGCGCCCCTGCACACCAGCCAGCAGCAGTGCGACGCTTTCTCACATAATGTTTTGGGCAACGAATCATCGGGTATGGTGGTGCTGTTGAATGTCCCCCACGATCGCCGGACCTCACTCGGTTGGATTTCTCCCTCTGAGGTTACGTAAAAAAACAGGTGTATGCAACAGCGCCTACGAGTCTGCTGTATCTACGTCGTCGTGTTGCACATGCCCGCAATAGTGTGACACTTTCCATGCTGATGCATGGGCATGCAGAGTTACTTTTACGAATACAAATGTGTATCGTGGGCAATGGCGAACTCTTCGATCATATTAGACATTAACTTTTTATCACTGTGCACCAGTTTGCCTTTTTTGTTTTTGTTTTGTCTGACGTCATCAAACTGTATTGACATAAGTACGCATTTATGCAATAAATTGTGTGTATTTGCTCCTGCCTATGCCTGTTCCTTCAAACATTCACACGAAAGGTCACGCATCGAGTTCGGACATTTTAGGATGTTCAGGCGACAATTTATCTTATCCGTGTGAACCCAATGTCGTTTTGCACTAATTAATCGATGCGCTACAACTTTGTAATTAGGGATTTTGCTCTATCTCTTTTCGTTTTTAATTTGCAATGGCTAATTTCCGCATTTCACCACAAGGAGCGCTGATATCGGCTGCTTTCGATTGGGCGTAGTCGCGTTACTATACCGTTATCTCACTTGCATAACTGTACCTCTCTCCATTCGCAAGTTATTTCAGGCTAAAGGGACTTTCCTATGCTCCCTGCAATACTCGCAGTCAGCGATCATCGGAGTTGACAAAGAAAGAACACTCGTCGATGAATAGGACACGATTGCATTCATCTTGCCCCGCATAACTGGTACGTTACCATTCCAACCTTACGCAGCAATGTGGTGCGGTTGCAGTGGCTGACGTTAGCGCAAACCTGCCTCGGGCGTCATCAGATTCACAGTCCGCGTCGATAGCTGTCACCCGCTGTGGATTATTACTCTACTAAAGCTGCTTGTCGAAGGCAGAGGAAGAAAAACGGAGAATTATCTAAAGGTTAGCCGAGACGATAGCAAAATATCGTGACTCGTGACGTTCCAGGTAATGTTACATGTGTAATGTCATGGATGGCACAGATGATCATTTTAGTTTATGATTCAGATGAAAAATAAAACAGCCGCAACGTCTTTGATAACAACGTCTATATTCATGATGCAACTTGAATGGAAGTTTTCTTAAAGGAACCATTTGGAAAATCTTGTAGGACCATTAGCTTCCGGGAAGGGAGAGATCCAGTGCCGTAATACACTGTCTACCAACAAGTAATTGGACACCAGTGATAGCAAAGGAAAACGAAGTTTATTCACCTTCAATAGTAGGTGGAGCCTCCACGAGCGGCGATTACACCTGCGACCCTCCGGGGCATACTCTCAACTAGGTGTTGTACGACGGCTAGCGGTATTTTCTTAAACTCGGCTTGGAGAAGACAGGTCAGTTTCTTCACCGATTTCGGACGGTGGGGGCACCCCTCAGGTCGACGCTCCAAATCATCCCAGAGGTGCTCGATAGGGTTAAGGTCCAGGCTCTGCGCAGGCCAGTCCATTCTATTAACCCCATTGTCACCATACCAAGCCATAGTGGACCTCGCAACATGACAGGTGGCATTGTCATCCTGAAAGTAACATGGGTCCACCTTTTTAAACTGCCACAACGTAGGAAGTGCATGGTCATCCAAAATGGAGCAGTAGGTCTCGGCGTTCATTCTACCAGGAATTGCGACCAAGGGTCCCTTGCCATACCAGGAGAAACACCCCCATAGCATAATTCCACAGCCGCCGAACTTCACAGTTGGCACAATACATTCCGACAAGAGGCGTTCTCCAGGCAGACGCCAAACCCAGACCCTGCCACCCGAACGGTAGAGGGTGAACCTTGATTCGTCGCACCAGAGAACCTGTTTCCACTGTTCAACGGTCCACTGTCGACGTTCTTTGCACCACATTAGCCAAGCAGCGCTATTCGACTTGGTGATCAAAGGCTAGTGGGGGCAGCACGGCCTGGATAACCGAGCAGATGGAGTTCCTTACGGATGGTATTCATCAAAAGAACACTCCCGGATGCCTGTTGAACCTCGCGTATGTGGCCCATCGATTTGGTGCGGTTCTTCCGAATTTTACTGGCCAGCACCCGTCGGTCTCTAACTCCCAGTTTTGTGGGTCTGCCGGGTCGGGGGACATTCCGACAGTCACCTCTCATCTTCCACTTGCCAATCACGTAGGCCACTGTCGATTTTGGGTACTTCAACTCTCTGGATATGTCACGTATGGATCGTCCATTTTTGTGATACCCGACGATTACACCTTTCTCGAAATCAGAGAGCTCCGAACTGCGTGACATCTTGCATGCGACTGGTTGCGTTGTTGTTTCCCACACGATATTTAACGGCGGCGGCCGTGACGTGTATCAGGACCGCATATATCGTCGATTGCAAAGGTGTCCCATTACTTGTTGGTAGATAGTGTACAGACAGGACATCCATGCCTCATCGAGATTTGAACTGGGGCCCATCTCGGACGAATGGCCAGAAGGCAGTGCTTAGAACACTTCGCCAACAGGAGAGCCTCAAATAGCTCATGCAAGCATTTTAAAGAAAATAATTTGAGAAAGTTGCATAATTTTATATGCGTTTTATCATGTTTCCCACACTCGTGAAATTTAAAGTTGAATTATGTGAGGAACTCAGTTCTTTAACAATTTGTATGGTTTGAACTTGGTAGTGGCTTTTACGTGAGTACACACCGATGAGATGATCCGTTACATTATGACCACCACCCAGCCTAGAGAAATGAGCGCGACTGGATACCGAACAGTGACGCAGATGAAGTTTATAGAGAAGTATATATACAATCCGAGGACCGGCTTTCGATTAGTAGTGTTCATAAGTTAAAAAACAATGCCGTCTTACGCACGATTTAAAAAAATTATATTAAAAATATACACTGAGTGATCACTTTATTATGACCACCTGGTAGTTTTAAGCAAATGAGCTATGTTTGCACGCTGTTGCGGCCAGAGGGCGAGACTAGTATAAAAAGAGAATGATTAGTGCTTGCGACAGTAGTAGAAGTGATTTTTGGGTGACGAAATGGGTAAAAAATGCGATTTGACGGACTTTCAACGTGGGATGATTGTAGGAGCTCGGAGCTATGGAGCGAGTAACACCAAAACCGCCGCATTCGTCAAATGTTCCAGAGCAGCTGTAGTGAAAGTGTTTAAAGACTGGACTGTCAGGTAAAAAAATGGGTCTCTACGTGCAACGTGCGGTCTTCTTCGACTAGTGACGGTTCGGGCGGAACGGAGAGTGTCCAGACTAGTAACAGGCAACAGAAGGGCAACAGTGCAGCGAATTACAGATTATTTTTATCAAGGATCCCCTCAAATGATCTCTACACGCACTGTTCGCCGTACACTGCATCGGATGGGATATGGCAGCCAAAGGCCTGTTCGAACACCTTTGTTGTCTGCTGTTAACAAGATAAAACGTCACCAGTTCGCCCCCTGAGCACAAGGATTGGACAGTCGATAATTGGAAACAAATCACGTAGTCCGACGATTCAAGTTTTCAGTTGCACCATGCCGATGGCCGAGTGAGAATTTGGCGGAAACAGCACGAATGATGTATCCCAAATTCATTCCTACAACCCTTCAAGCTGGTGGAGGGAACGTTATGGTTTGGGGAATGTTTTCCTGGCATGCTTCAAGCTTTTTAATTCGTGTTGAACAACGTCTGACTGGCACATCTTATCTAAACATCGTTGCGGACCAAGTGCATCCTGTCATGGGGATGGTTTATCCCAATGGCGACGGCTACTTTCAACTAGATAATGCGTCCTGCCATAATGCTCGTGTTGTACAGGATTGGGTTCAGGAACATGCCGGTGAGTTTACTTTTCTTAGGTGGCCCCCACAATCTCCGGATCTTAACCCCATTGAGAATTTGCGGAATGAAATTGAACGAGCCATCAGTCAGCTGGATCCACAAAACTGCAATCTTACACTCCTGGAAAGTGCATTCATCAAGCAGGGTCTCAGATTCCACAAACCACCTATCAATATCTCGTGAAGTCCATACCACGAAGAATCGACGCAGTATTAATTACAAAAGGTGGCCCAACGAAGTACTGAGAAGGTGGCCATAATAAGATGGCCACTGAGTGTATGTCTAAGTTAAAATATATACACATTAGACCTTTCGAGTTTACAATAATCTCATCCTCAGATGTAATAGAATGCATAAACACAAGCAACAAGGTTTTAGTTATATATATCATCAACCCATACACTAACAACTAACTCAACCCCTACATATACCTTAGAAAAATTTAATCAGATTCTAATAAAGAACCACATTCAACTCTAAAATTAATACATATAAATGCAGGATCATTAATAAACAAAATTACATTACTTGAAACTTTAATACAACAGATTAGAGTAAAATTAGATATTATCTGTATAACAGAAACATGGTTTCCAACTGAGGAATATAATTTACAAATTAATTATTATAACAATTTTAAATTTAATAGAACTTATTTAAAAGGGGGAGGGGTTGCAATTTACACACACAAAAATAATCAATACTTCTCTTTAGTACCTGAATCTACTATAAGCAATAAAAATATTGAAATACTGACAGTCCAAAATCAACTTTACTTCATCAATGTATGCTATCGACCACCAAATGCTGAAATAACTGAATTTTTAAAGATACTGAGTGATCTCGCTAACTATGTTAACTTTGCAGGAAAAAAATATTTATGTTGGGAGACCTAAACATTGACATTTCTCAAGTTAATCCAATTACAAATAAATTTATGCATATTCTTCACTAAGCTGGATTAAAAAATACAATTCTATCACCAACGCGTATTACTGCAACCTCTCAAACCATATTGGATTTATGCATAGTAAACTCACAAACTTCTACATTAACTTCTGGAGTTCTTGAATATCATTTAAGTGATCATCTTCCAATATTTATTATATATAAACATACTTTTCATCACCCTAAAATTAATAATACTAACAAAAATTCCCACATAAGGAAAATTAATACTTCAAACTTAGAATATTTTAAAAATAATCTTAGTCAGATAAATTAGGTTGAGTTGGATACCATAGACTCTCCAGTTACAGCATATGACTTGTTTATTTCAGTATTTAGGAAACTCTATGGAAAGGCATTTCCAGTGATTGTATTGTCTGATACAAAAAATAAAAAAAATTAGAAAACCATGGATAACAAACAATTTAATAAATCGTATAAACAAAAAAAAATAAACTGTATGCAAAATTTCTAAAAACTAAACTACAAGTAGACTTTGAACATTTTGAAACATATAGAAATCATTTAAATTCTGCAATAAGATTAACAAAAAAAAAAACTATTACATAAATATTTTTCCCAAAATCTGCCCAGAAAAACCTGGAAGCACCTTAATTTTCTTCTGGGAAACTCTTCCAAAAAGGCATGCCCAGACTTTTTAATTAATCAAAATAGTAAGCAAACCGCAAACAAAAACGAAATTGCTACATTATTTAATGAACATTTTATTTCAACCCAAAAATTATAAATAAAAAAATAAAAAAAACAAATACTCCTTTTAAATCATATTTACAAAATACCACTTACACTAACTATATATATCTTATGGAAATAACGAAAACTGAACTACTAACTGAATTAACCCATATAAAATCAAATACTGGACCAGGCTATGATGAAATTCACATACAAGTTCTCAAACATGTAGCTAAAATTATTATTGAACCCTTATTATTTATATTCAATCTCATAATTAAAACAGGAATTTTCCCAGAGAAATTAAAAATTACTAAATTTTTTCCTAAACACAAATCTGGATCTAAAAACATAATAAATAACTATAGACCAAATTGCAAACTTATCTGCTTTTGCAAAGATTTTAGAAAAATTAATATATACCACGTTAATTTCATATCTGACCAAATTTAAAATTTTAAAACAGTATCAATAAGGATTTCAACAAAATAAGTCAACAGAAATGGCAGTACTTACAATTCAAAATAACATACAACAGAATCTTGCAGATCATAGCTTAACATTAGCTATTTTTTTAGACATAACAAAGGCATTTGATTCATTAAATCACGAAATATTATTAAAAAAGCTGATGCATATAGGGATAAGAGACACCTCATATACACTTCTTAAAAACTACTTAACTGATAGACCTCAATTTACACAATATGAGAAATACTCATCTCTACAAAAAAAGATAAACTCTGGAGTTCCTCAGGGTTCTATACTTGGGCCTTTGCTATTTAACATATACATAAATGATATTTTCAATGTAAATAAAGAAAATAATATAATATTATATGCAGATGATACAACTATTCTAATTTATGGCAATCATATTGATGAAATGATCAATAGAGCAAATATACTGCTTGAAAAATATTCTAACTGGATGGCAGCAAATAAAATGCTAATAAATTTAGAAAAGACTAAAGCAGTAATATTTACTCGGCAATTATCTACTCTACAAATAATTGAAAAATTGGTAATTGACAATACAATAATTCAAATAATAGATAAATTTACTTACTTAGGAATTACACTTTACAAAGATTTAAAATGGACTAGACACATAGATACAATACTAACAAAAATATCTAAAAATATAGGAATAGTCAGTAATGTAATAAACAACCTAACTATTAAAACCTTAATGTTATTATATTATGTCTTGATTCATCCATATTTAAAGTATTGCTTTTTGGCCTTTGGCCAGACAACGAATACTAACCTCAAAAAACTTCGACTACTACAAAACAAATACATTAGACTAATTGATCTCAAAATTAATAATAACAAGGATAATATTATACAAATAAATAATTTTAGGTACTCTAAGGTATACCCACAAAAATATAAAATATTAAATATTAAACAATTGTACAACTTCAACCTAGGAAAAATTATGTTTAAACGTATAAAATCAGATAATTACAATCTTACTGAAATAATTAAAATAGCACCAATATTACATCTATATCACACAAGATCAAAAGTATCTTTAGAAATATCTACACCAAGAACACAAATGGTACAGCAAAATATTACATATAGTGGTCCAATGTACTGGAATGCACTCCCAAACGAATTAACCAATATTAACAATTTTAATTTATTTAAGAAAAAACTAAAATCATATATACTTCATAATAAGAAAATTGATTCTCAGTTTAAAATGTTATATCAGCATGCAGAGAATTTAACACTGTATAAATATACAATTGACTTGACTGTTATCAAATGATTACTGGGAAGCCTGAGCTATGTCAGGACTCTTGAAAGAAGCCTTTTCTTAGGCTTCCCATATTGTTATAAACTTTAAATTACTCTGTAAACTAATTTACTGAATGATTCTTTGTAACAGTTAAACAAATAAATAAAAAAAAACAAAAAAAAAACAAGTGACGTATGTCCAAAAAAAAGAGGTGCGGAAATAATTGGTCAGCCTCAATATCTGGGGACTCGGGGTGTTTTTTCCGGTCCATTAACTATTTCCAAGGGAAGGGGATAGTACAAGGATAATCTTAATTGAAGCAAAGATGACTGTATTTATAAATCAGTAAACATTCTGTGAAAATAATAGTAGAACAAAGTGTAGCGGTATTCAATATAATTGATGCCTCCCAAATAGGAGTGTGCGCACCCGCTAAATAGGACCTGGAGAGAGTTGTAGAAAAACACTTGCGGAAAAAAAAACACCTCGAGTCTCCAGAAATTGATATTGACCAATTACTTCCGCATATGCGTTAACCCTCTAACGACCATGACCCCAAAATATTGTATCACTCTAAATACCATAACGTCAGAAACCATCTGTTGGTTCACTTCTTTGTTCAATAACAACAATAGTGACTTAGGGTGACTCAAGCTGATTCCTCATATATGAAGAATCAGCTTGAGTCACCCTAAGTCACTATTATGGTGTGCAAAAAAGGGTAGGAAATCTGACTCACTCTGGGCAGGCGTTTCGGGCAACTATAGTCGTTTGTATGTACGGGTGGTTTGGGCGCTGTGGTCGTTAAAGGGCTAAACCTCATTTTGGGGCATACATCACTTGTGACATGACTGTCATGGTATATGTAACTAACACCTTCCCAGGTCGCAATATTATGTTGGACCAACCGTGGGCTTTCAACGGTCGGCCCAGCGACGAGACGACTCGGCGGCCAACAATTGGATATGTGTTGGTTCAACGGTAGAACCCACATTGGAAAACTGTTTGCAACAGTTTTCCAATGTGATCATGTGTTGTTGGACAACCATCGGACAACCGTTAAGTGGTAATTTATTGATAAATGGTTGGTCATGTGTATTTGGAAAAACCGTTGGCCAATCTTCGATAAACAACGCAACCTTCGCCCAACGCTGATGACGCAAAAATATCATTGGGCCAACCGTTGGCCAATGTCAGTGTGCTAATTGGGTTGTCGCTTGTGTTTGTGCATTCTATTACATCTGAGGATGAGTTTAATGTAAATTCGAAAAGTCTAATGTGTATATATTTTAACTTGTATATATCGTGCGTAAGACGGCATTGTTTTTTAACTTAGATCATTTTTAGCACGAATATATCTTATCTGATAGTAGTGTTCAAAGTTAGAATGGGAAAAATTATTGATTTATCGGAGTTCGGTAAAAGACAAATTGTGATGGCACGGTTCCGCGGAACTACGATCTCGGAAACGGATCAGCTTGCATGCAGGTATTCAGAATCCTGTTTAGGTATTTGAATACCGTTGCGAACCAAGTTCACCCATTCATGGCAATGCGTTCCCTGCTGGTGATGGCCATAACCAACAGGATAATGCGCCATGCCACGCTGCCAGAATCGTCAAGGAGGGGTTCAAGGAACATGCTGGTGACTTTCTGTTAATGCCCTTGCCACCAAACTCACCTGACATGAACCCAATCAAACATTTATGGCTCAACTTGGAAGAGCTGGTTTGCGCTAAATCACCACCACCCCGAAATGTAAGGGAACTGGAGAATCTACTGTTGATATTGTGATATCAGATACCCCAGGATACCTATACCACGACATAGAATCGATGCATCGCCGAGTGGGAGGTATTTTGCGGGCTAAAGGGGGTCTTATTATTAGGTAGGTGGCCATAATGTAATGGCTCGTCGTTCTATATGCTTCATGTCTTGCGTTAGATCGATGCAATACAGGGGATAAGGTGCAGTCAATTTTCAACTATATGACGAAGTAAATTTCTCCATCATTTTTCTGTCCATGCCAGGATTCGAACCCGGATCCCCTCATTCCGGAATAAGTCACTCTACCAATTGAGCTACGCGGACGTTTTATTCTGATTCCTATCTGCCGTAATGTCGTGTGCGTCCTTCTGGCAGGTACATCACATCTCCTGGTACGTTACATCATCTCCCCCTTATTTATTTTTTTCGAAGTGCTGGAGAAGGGATTCTTTTATTTTTCCTATCTCGCGGTGTGGAAATAACATCACACCAATGCGAGATTTTGAACAGTCGGGTCATCCGGATACTTCGGGCGCCATTATAACGAAGTAAATTTCTCCGTCATTTTTCTGTCCACGCCAGGATTCGAACCCGGATCCCCTCATTCCGGAATAAGTCACTCTACCAATTGAGCTACGCGGACGTTTTATTCTGATTCCTATCTGCCGTACTTTCGTGGGCGTCCTTCTGGCAGGTACGTCACATCTCCTGGTACGTTACAACTACTAGTACCGAATACAGGAATGCATTTTCTTTCTTTGTCGTCAGCAGTGGGAATCAGAAGCTAGCTCTCGTACATTTTAATATAATTCTCGCTTACACCTTTCATAGGATCTTATCTAAAAGGCGATTTATGAAACTGGAAGAACTTCATCGCTTTCTTTCTCATGTATATATTGCATCTAAGCTCCGGGAAGCTCATTTGGAAAATGGTGCTAATTTAAGTACTTGAACTCAATGATCAACTTGAAGGACATTTATAGAAAGCTATGAATGTTCCAAAATTCGGGTGATCACCCGATTGATAAGCTTATGAAAGCTCGGAAATGGGGTGTTCGTGTTACATGGACGATCATCTGCTTAATTGCATGATGCATATCACTGGTCATAATCTTGGTAAAGGAGACAATCTCAGGTAGTTGTGGTAAACGTCCTACTTGCGAAGAAAGGAGATTTCTCTGAGTGGCGTACCCAATTAAGAAGGATAATAGGATAATATTCGGAAACAGGCCTTGCAATTAAAACTTTACTTAATGCTTTAAGATGCCGCGGAATTTTCAAGAATAATGAACTCATTTTTCGATAACTGTCAAATTTAGTGTATTAATGGTATTCTGATGTATTCTTAAGTACTTTAGTAATTCGCTAAGAAAGTGAAGGTTTCCTATATGAAGCGTGAATAAATGTGATAATATTACCTGAATTCAAGTGGAATGCAAATGATTCTTCAGTTTAAAATGCAACGTTTGCGGATGAATTTGAACCACTGACTGGACATTTTGTTATTAGGAAAATATTGGAAATGTATGCAACATTTTATTGATGATCATATCGGTGGGACATAACAGTATTTTTTTTATTCAAGGTTTAACGACCACCGTGAGCAACTCAATGGGTTGTCAGCAGTCGACCGTTCCTAATTTAGAGCCACGGGTTCCAGGGATGTGAGAGAGCCGGTGTCGTAAGACAAACACAACATCCATGCCTCACAGGGATCCAAACCCGGACCGTTTCTTTCACAAATGGTCATAATCCAGCGCTTAAACAACTGCACCACTGGCGTGGCTAATGGTTTTCGTAGTACCGCTACAAGCCTATACTTGTAGCCTGATATAAATATACATATAGGCTATCCTGGACAGGTTCTTTATAAGAAACATCAATAAAATATGTGCACTATCTTGTGATCCAAATAGAACTTGTAGAGAATACCGTATTTAGAGTATAGCATATTACGCAGGAAATCGGTGTTACAGCTTCCCAAAACGGAAAAGTAATGGCAAAAAGTGTGATAAAGATTGATTTCACGGCAGAACATTGCCAGTGTATTTTCGGTTCGCTAACAATTCTACAAGGTTGTTAATTAACCAGCAAGGAAGGTAGTATCATGCTATGTATGCAGGTGACCCAGAAGCACACGCAGAATGTTGTGAAATGGTCCTTCTGTACGTTGAATGCAAGAGTAACGCCTGAGCTGCAGCCAGGTTTACGACAGTAGATTTCCCCAGACACTTCGACTCACGCATAAGACTATCGTCAGCATCGTCTCTCAAGTTTGAGCTTAGAGAAACATAGCGGAACGTTCGAGTTCTGCCACATCGTGTCGTGAGGACGTAGATATAATTGCCTATGTACTGACCTGTTCTCGCGTCAGAGCCAGGGTTGCCAGATTGGCATTTTTGACGCCAAATTTCCGAAATTTAGCTTTTTTTTATTTTGGCGTCAGACAATTGATTTGGCTTTTATCTGGGGGGGGTAATATTTAAATAGCTTATGAAAACTATTAACCATAGCATGTAATAATAACTAATATTTCATGAAATTTAGCTATTTAAATTAAAATTGTTTAATATATATTCTAATTGAATTACATTAATTAAATTAATATTAATTAATTCAATTAATTATTAAAAACATTACTGTTTATTCACACAAATAAAATCAAATGACGAACTCCAGTTTTCGGTTCTGCATATTTGCAAATCTGTCAATAACATTGTCTGATATGAAGATATCTCGATGAACATGAAGCAGGGCAAGGCCAACCAATCTCTCTTGCGTCATTGTTGTTCTTAGCCACGTTTTCAACCTTTTCAATGCTGAAAAACTCCTTTCACTTGAAGTCCGGGGGGGGGGAGTATTACACCTATTACGCCCCCGTAAAACCGCCATTGCATCCTCTTCTAACATAATTTTCTCTCGGAAACGTATTTTTTGTTCCAAAATAAAGAAACCTTAACGACAGACTGGCCAGAAATCGGAATCTACGCAGCTTAAACTTTGATTGACAGTTGACTCAAAGCCCCAGGTTGTGTTTAATATTTTGATGAAATGGGGAGAACTAATGAATTCGGAACAGCAGTACTGCTGAATTAGCCCAATCAAAATTTTCCACAAAATCCAAAGCAAGACTTTTAAACGAAATATTGTTAGACTAAAAAAATTGCTTGTTCTTTGGGTTCGCGAAACATGTACAGGAATTTTCAAAGATTGAACAGCTTTTTCCAGCAAACCAAAGCTGATCTTCATGAATTGTTCCAAGAAATATTCTTATACCAGAAATGTCTTCAGAGCAGACTGTGTGTTGTCAATGGGTAGAAAAAAATATTCATCAAGTTGATTTTGTTATTAATTTTTCTAGAGAATGTAGTATGTTCCTACAGAAGTGCAACAGTACCGAGGTTCATCTCTAGAAACAAAAAGATCAAAGAAAGACGCGCATGTATGCTAGAAAAAGCTCTCAGTCCAGTTCCACGCAGACTACCCTCAAGGAGATATATATTTCAAAATCTATCAAAATTGAGCCCTAAGGTTACTTTAAATCAAGTTTCAAGGACCATGTTTTTAGAATTACCCTTTATACGTCTTGCAGAAAACACCGGCGCTTTTGAAGAACAACCCAGAAAACGTTTTTTTCGATTGGAAAGAAAAAACATCATTTAAAAAAGATGGTTTCCCAACGTAGAGTGAAAAGTTTTGGATTGGCGTGCTTCAACATGTGCCTTTCAAAGAACCCACCACTTTTGCCATTACTTGCCTAATAACCTCAGTTAGTAATGCTGTAGTTGAGAAGATAATATCTTTTGCAACCCAAGTTAAAGCAGAGGCAAGGTACAAAATGCAACTGAATTTTCTTGATGCTATTGAGAGAATCAGAGTAGAACTCTTGCTTTCAAACAAATGTTGTAAAGACTTCACTCCATCTGCAAAAATGCTGAAAGACTTTACATCTCATGAGGTTCATGCTGCAGTTTCTATTTTTTACAGTGAGGATGACAGTAATGAACTGGATCTAGAGCTTTTCATGTGATGTATGAAAATGTGTTTTATTATTAGTGAAGAGACAAAATATCTCGTGCAACCATACAATTAATCTTACATAAAGCTGTCTCTGCACAATTCAGAACACTTCCATCTAATACACGCAAGACTCAGAAGTATAAGATATTTATTTACATCTAAAATCAGTATGTACAGATAAAAGTAGCTTTAAAGTAACTTTAAAAAACAGGAAAGACCTTTCAAGTCTTCACAAGACTCGTTATCAAACCAAAGTGCAGCCCAATGTGCAGTGAACAAGAAGACCATATAACTTATGTATAAGCAAGCGACCGTTCATGCATCTGTAACTAATACAACATCTAAATGTACATGTACTGTAAACATTGAAATGTACATGTACTGTAAACATTGAAATGTGCATGTACTGTAAACATTGAAATGTACATTCCCGACAATTAATCTAAATATGCGGTGGTTTTAATGACCTAACGTATTGACGCCAAGGTGATGGTAAGTTATTGCAACATAGATCGTCAAACCATGTAATAAATAATGATTCCGTGAAATATGTATATCGTTTGTTTTTGGTAAAAGCCAGATTATTCACGTTTTCCCAACGTGGGGTATATTTGCCTTCTGCAACCAAACGTACAATGGCTGTAGTCGTTGCCCCGGTTTTGATATCATACTTGTACTCCGAAACCCGGACACTTATCGTCCGAAGTGTAGAGCCGATATATGTCACAGTTTGATCATTGGGAAGCTCATGTTGCAATGGTATACAGTATATCATTGGGAAGCTGATGTTGCAATGGTATACAGTATATCATTGGGAAGCTGATGTTGCAATGGTATACAGTATATCATTGGGAAGCTCATGTTGCAATGGTATAGAGTATATAATTGGTAAGCACATGTTGCAATGTTATACAGTATATCATTGGGAAGCTCATGTTGCAATGGTATACAGTATATCATTGGTAAGTTCATGTTGCAGTGGTATACAGTATATCATTGGAAAGCTCATGTTGCAATGGTATACAGTATATACCGTGTTTTTGTTCCGCGCACACCCGATCACGGTTTTGTTTTATCATTTTGAAGATGTTTGACGTCCGTATTCCAAAACGTATGTGATATTTGTTAGATAATCCATTCAAATTGTTAATAATGGTTGGGTGGTAATTCACCGAACCGACAAAGCGTCTGGTAGCTTGCTCGCATTGTAATCGTGTGAACGACAGTCGTTGAATCTTTTGAATTATTTTATTAACACACTTAGCAGGGTAACTAAATTGCTTCGCAGTTTTGAATATGTAATCGAGTTCAATAGGTGTTAGACGTATAGACGAAGAGTGCGTGAAAGCTCTTTTAATACTTGAGAGCAACACAGCGAGTTTATATTGCCTTGGGGAAGATGAAGATAAGGGAATCAGAGTCGGAATAGGGGTAGGCTACCGGTACACGAAATGGGTTACTACGTTCTTCACAGGATCTGTGGTAAGAATGATATCAAGAAACGGTAGGGAAAACTGTTCTTCGAGTTCGATGGTAAATTTAAATGATGTAAAAAAGGACGATAAAGCTTGAGCAAATTGTTGTAATCGTTCAACCCAGTGTGGCCAGAATACTAAAACGTCGTCGACGTATCTGATACAATACAATGTAGGTTTGAATGGACTGTTATGAATATCATTATTCTCTAGATGTTGAAGAACCTCCTCAGCCAGAATGGGGGAGAAGAGGGAGATCCCATTGGTGTCCTACCCGTTTTTGGTAGATAACTCCATTAAATTTGTAACAGGTTCGTTGAGCAATTTGTAATTGGTTATTTTGAGCAATTTTGCTTATACATATATGGCCTTGTTCACTGCACATTGGGCTGCAATTTGGATTGATGGTGAGTCTTGTGAAGACTTGAAAGATCTTGCCTGTTTTTAAAAGTTGCTTTTATCTGTACATACTGGTTTTAGATGTAAAAGATATCTTGTACTTCTGAGGCTTGCATGTATTAGACGGAAGTGTTCTAAATCGTGCTGAGACAGCTTTATATAAAATTAATATTTTAATAATGTTGGTCTTTTTTCTGGCTTTTTTCGGGTATTGTAAGGCCACACGAGAAGTGGCTAACACATGTACAGTCATTTGCAAGAGTTTTAGACCGAAGACCACCTATTGGTATTAGATTTCTGCCAGTAGTGTCTGTATTATTCAACGTCCTGTCGGTGTTGTTTCATTGAACAGCGGCAGCTGTTGATAGAGTTGGGGAAAGCGTGCGAGTGTCAGTTTGCTTCTGGTTTTAACGCTGAGAGGTTATGTGCGTTTTTTTCTATAGAGCGAAAAATGGGCAAACAAGCTTCATTACGGGTTACTTAGAGAGCACAAATAGTGACTATATATCATTAAGCATACTCCGAACGTGACATAGGGAGAAAGGTGAATGTGAGCAAGACTGCTATTCATAATACCATCATTAGATTTTGAGATACAGGGGAATTTTCCGACCGAAAGAGAAGTGGACTTCCAAGGAAAACAACGCCACGTGATAACAATGCCATAAGGCAAACAGCTATGGGTTCTCCTAGGAGTTCGTGCAAGAAAATCAAGATTTTTTCACATTCAAGAGGGTCTGAGATTATTTAGTACCAGCACTGTTTCTCGACGTCTTAACAAAGATTTCGGATAAAAATCTTATAAACCTGCACATAAACCTCGAATAACCTATGTCATGAAAAAGAAGATACTTCAGTTTACGAAGCATCTGGAATCGTGGACAGCTGAAAATTGTAGCCAAGCAATTTTTTCTCATGAATCAACTGCACGTCAATTTGAATCACGTGAAGCACTTTTTCGACGACCAAAAGACAAAAGGTTTGAAGAAAAATATACCGATTGCACCGTGAGACATCCCTCTAGTCAGATGACACGGCGTGCTATGTCATCATCCGGTACTACTTCATTATCGTTTTTGCAGACAGGAACTACCATTACTAGTCCTTTTTATGCGGAAATGTTGTGTGAGAAGATGTTAATTTAAATACAAGTGCACAATCTTTATGCATGATGGTGCTCCATGCCATAGATCAAAGACAGCAAAGAACTACCTGCGGAGGAAAAACATAACTGCACTTGACTGGCCCAGTAATAGTCCCGACCTTTAATTTGTGGACCATTTTAAAAGACAAGGTAGCAGGAAAACAGCCGTCAAAGTCTCAAGCTTTCGTTGACGGAATAACGTACGCGTGGTGCAAAGACATTTCAAGTGACTACTGCAAATCCTTCATTGAGAGTATTCCACATCGTATTCTGTCCGTTATAAGAAACAAAGGTAGCCACACAAAGTACTGATTTCGGTCTTCTTGTATTCTAAAGAACGTAAGCATTCATCTGTGGTGTCAATTTTACAAATATCTGTAACTAGTAATTAGTTATTTCTTTAAAACTTTTAATTTTCAATAAATTGACAGGTGGTCTTAACCTTTTGCAAATGACTGTAGATTGAGGCATGCGTAGAATCACCACATTCTGCATCTTCATAGCTTTCCGTATTACCGGTCTTTTAGCAATATGCTTTATATGACGGTGACGCTGAGCTGTTGTAATTAATTCCTGAATGCTGTAGAAAAATCCTTTAACTTCTATTTACAAGATCTTGAAGAAAAATTAGACAAAACTTAACCGTGATAGCATAGTGAGTTCGAACAACGTCTGCTGAGACGCGAAGAACACTCTTCGGAATCGAGAACCTCCCTATTAAGTCCAATGGTCCATAGACTCTACTTGCAAACCGTGAGAGCAGTAGAACACGGGAAATTCTCATTGCACGACTGTTGTGATGAGAATCCGACAGTTTTTACACTTTTACAAGCAATAACTTATTTACATTGTGCAATAGCAATAATACATGTGAATAAGCTAAATTAAATGAAAGGAAACACATATTCAAAAAATAGTGCTGAGTATAAAGGTTGCAAAAATAGGTCAGTTGATATAAAGGAACATGATGTGAAAGAAAATTTACAAAACGGTTACTTTAGAAATCCTATTTCATTCAGAACAAACATATTAAATGAAGCATTATGTAATGCTGAAAAGCACTGAAGGTACGAGTTTCTAGTAGACGGACACGATTGCAGTGAACAGACATCCAAGTAGTAGAAGTCTTCCACGTGGAATGAACATTCGAAAGTTGAGCAGTTTTACGTGCCATTGTAAGTTCGAGTTGTAATCTGGATATGAGCTGAATGCGGAATTGAAGAAGTAGTTTCTTTGCGGTACGAAGTGGTAGAGGTGCATTATCTTTGACATGATGAAGAAAGAAATTATAAATTGCAGATCTGGTAAGAACAAAAAACAAGACAGATGACACCAAATTTTCGGGTGTAAGAAGCACGTCTTTTGAATCCGTTCTGAGGCAAATTAAATTTATCAAAGCTATTCAAAGTCAATGGAACTGGTATGGAAGACAATAGCATCTGACAGGAGAAAGAAGTTTTTCAATCGGGTTTTTAATCCCTCAGATATTGCTGTGAACGGAATCGTGAGCTTACGCCCTCTGGTTGCAGACTTGTGCGTTAAGAAGAATATGAATTTATATGAGAAACATTTCGCACCGGAAACACTCTCCAACACAGAAAGAATTTTTCAAATCGGACTCTTAGAAACAGAGATATAAACAAAAATGAGATGTGACTTTACGCCCCAAGGTAGGAACACCATGCATTATTTTAGGAAGAAAGTATTCTCAAAAGGATTTTCCATATGAGCGATATCGGTCCAAGAAAAAAAAACTTAATTGAGTTTTCAGAAGACCAGATTTTTCTACAAATGCATCACAAGCAGAAATAAACACTTATGCCCCCTGGTGGCCAAACCATTCTTTACCAAGCATTAGAAATCATCGGAAAAATATTTTTCATCAGGTCTTGTATGCGATACAGGAAGAATTTATCAAATCGGAGTTTTACATGCAGAAATAACACAGAAAACGCAATTTACCTTTGTGCTCCCTAGCGGAAAGTCTATGATTCACTTGAAAATTTTGAATTTATAGGAAAAACATTTTGCATCGGAAACACTATCCAACAAAGAAGGAATTTTTCAAATCGGACTCCTAGAAGTAGAGATATTGACAAAAATAAGATATACATCTACGTTCCCTGGCGTAGAAACCATGCAATATTTCAAGAAGAAAATGTTCCTAAAAAGGTTTGTCGACATGAATAGTATCGATCAACAAACGACTTTTTTTGCAATCGAGATTTTAGAAGCTCATATTTTGCTGCAAAACATCAGAAGCGGAAATTAAGACTTACGCCACATCGTGGCCAAACCATTTTTTCCAAAAATTAGAAAGTACGTGCAAAGGATTCCCCATCAGGAGCTGTATCCGGTTAAAAAATAATTTTTCAAATCTGAGATTTAGAAGCAGAGATATAGGGAAAAAAGCAATTTACCTTTACGCACCCTAGCGGAAAGTCTACGAATTACTTGAAAATTTTGAAATTATATGAAAAACATGTCACACTGGAAACACTATCCAACAAAGTAGGAATTTTTCAAATCGAATTCCTAGAGGTAGAGACATTGACAAAAATATGATGTACATCTACGCCACCTGGCGGATAAACTGTGGAATATTTTAAGAAGAAAATATTGCGAAAAGGTTTATCGATGTGAGTGGCATCAGTCCACAGAGAATTTTTTCAATCAATATTTTAGAAGCTCAGATTTCATGGCAAATACATCAGAATAAAAAATTAACACTTACGCCACCTGGTGGCAAAAGTGTTCTTTACCAAAAATGCGAATATATATGCAAAAGATTTTCCATCAAGAGGTGTATCCGCTGAAGAAAAATATTTTCAAATCGGAGTTTTAGAAGAAGCGTTATCGGGAAAAATGTAATTTACTTTTACGTCACGTAGCGGAAAATCTATGCGTAATTTGAAAAAGTAGCTAGCTATATCTAAAATACTCTTCGACATAAATGGAATCGAAAGACAAAATAATTTTTTCAATCGGATGTTTGAAGCAAATATGTGGAATAAAACGTATTTTTGAATTCGACATCATCTGCATTTACGCCCTCTTGCGGCAATATTGTACGTCGTAAAGAAAACGAAATTAAGGATCATCATTCGCATGTTTCAAGCTTACCAATACAAAACGAATTTTTGAAATCGGACTAATAGTTGCAGAGATATCGTGGATATAGCCGGACGGACTGACGAACAAACCGGTAACATAAGCACGATCTTTTTTTAAAAAAGACGTGCTAAAAAGGCGCATAATGGGCTTTGGCCTGTAGTTATAGGATCATAGGCAGGTAGAAACATGTAGTCACGAAAATTGTGTGCTGTAGTACAGACAAATGAAGTGATGCTGAACATGAAATTGAAGATTGGCGAGAGTAAAGAAAATTGAGAGTAGAGATGAATAGTTGGGCCAGTGGTATTGCAGAATGAACAAATATCTGATGTTAAAATTTACAGTTGGTGAAGTCGTAAAGGTGAAAGAAGATGATTATGAAGAAAAAGCCATTGGTGGTCGATATCTTTGGGTTATGAAAATGGGTTACATGTGGCTGTCCATGTACGTTGAAGTGAAAGACCAGGTAAGTCAAAAATTAGAGCAGGTTGAATATCTAACGTCAGCATGAGGAGGTAAAGGGGTTTTGTAGTGAGGCAAGAAGCGCAGATGATTTTTTGATTGATTTGTAAATAGAAAAAAGAGGTAGTGACGCGGATGGAAGGTAAGCTAATCCAGCAGTTGAAACAAAGCCCGGGAAGCTATTGATGATAAATTCCTGTAGCAGTTGAAGTCGTAGTTAATCATAAATATTTCGTGCAGCTAAATATAATGAGATAAATTACACCTGTTCTTTCACGATGGAAATGAAGTGATATTAAAACACCGATAATTAAATCACTTGTATCCAATAAAACACTTCCAATTAAACGTCCGAAGTTTTTGAAACTAAGGTGTTCGTCTATTTCGAGGAAAGATTCGGATATTTTGACAGCAACAGAGCTCAGACGATTACTTGGTGAGATCAAACGTAAACGAGGATTAAATGCTTACCTCTAGGTAAAACATTACATGGCATTCATGCACTTGACAGGTAAGATCCACCCTGTTCAATTTGATAAACTGATGGTTGTTACCACGGCAATCTGTAATAGTAAAGTTCAGTAAATTCAGAATATTCACATTAAGAAGTTACGGAAGAAATTATTCAACGACTTCCACCTTCACTCAGAGAGTCACCTAAAGCCTCGGTACATGAGTTTTTGCCATTTGGGAACCAAAGATCTGTGCCTTTAACCCAGACTCAGAAAAATGCATTGAGGGGAGTTCCGAAATTTTCGTATTCTATTCTGGGGTTGAACAAGATTAGGGTATTTACACAAGCGAAAATCCTTATTAAGAACTCGCCTTCACTAGAAAAGGAGCCCACGAAGCAAAACGCGGTTAGGGCTTTTAAGACTTCTGTTAATAAGCTGCATGATGTGCACAATTACAAATCATACCGGAAAGAGATTAAACAGTTGCGGGAGATGAGACAAAACCCCAATTTGTCAATCACTACAGCTGACAAAGCTTCCCAACTGATTATAATGGATAAGCACTTATATACGGATAAAATGAAAGAGGCAATAGACACAATTCAGCATAAGGTGATTTCTTATGACACCACGTCGGCAACGATTTCAGCAGTGGCTAAATTAAAAATCCAAGGCGCGTTACCTGAACCCATCGGTACCCGGATGAAACCACCATGGGGTCCCAGAACTTCCGAAATTTTAGATAAAGTTAAAACCCACAAAGTTGGGCAACCACGCGGCCACTCGATAAAGCGTTGGCAAACTATTTAACATCCCTGACCACGAGCTCAAGATATTTAATCAAGGGGTCTATACATGCGCTGGATAGAATCAACGCAGTTGATTTCGAGGGTAAGGACGTCTTCAAGGCTTCGTTAGACGTGGAGGCGTTATTTCCTAATGTTCCCATTATAACAGCACACCGAATAATTGAAGAAACTTAACTAGCTTGGGTCAGGGACCTGCTGAAGAGATCCAATCTATTATGACAGCCTTACGGTTAGTGCATCGGAGATCATATTTCAAATTCAACAATTGTTTTTACCAGCAGCTAGAGGGGGTCCTCATGGGCTCACCGATCTTGGCGGAGGTGGGGTTACAACAACTAGAGGAATCTCTTATCCAGGTGTTTCGTACGAAACCATTATTGTACCTGAGATACACAGACGATGTACTGATCTTTTGGCCAACAATTCAAGACGACTTAAATGACTTTAGAGAACTGTTGTCATCTAGATTCCCCTTAAATAAGTTTACATGCGAAAGGGAGGAAGAATGTTCTCCGTCATTTTTTGGATTTTACGCTGCGTCGCAGTCCTGCATCTAATGCAGTGGCATACTCAGTGTGCAGGAAACTGAAAACTCGACTGAAAAAATTATTTCCTGGGGAGATACCACTCACACTGGGAAACCTTTTGAAGATGCGCCCCGATAAAAATAGTGCATAGCTTTAGCGCCAGGGCGTAGACATATATCATATTGTCCCCGATATTTCTGCTTCTAAGAGTCCGATTTGAAAATACCTTTCTTTATGGGAGAGCGTATCCGGTGCAAAATGTTTTTCACGTAATTTCAAAATTTTCTTAAAAAAAAAAAAAAGTAGTAGCAATACACAACCACGAAATTCACTGTTTTCACTAAATGGCTTTCCATTTTGAACAATGGCAACTTAGTACTCTGCTGTGGTCTTCACTAAATGGCTTTCTAATTTGAACAATGGCAACTTAGTACTCTGCTGTGGTCTTCACTAACACTAAATGGCTTTCCAATTTGAACAATGGCAACTTAGTACTCTGCTGTGGTCTCCAATTTGAACAATGGCAACTTAGTACTCTGCTGTGGTCTCCAATTTGAACAATGGCAACTTAGTACTCTGCTGTGGTCTCCAATTTGAACAATGGCAACTTAGTGCTCTGCTGTGGTCTCCAATTTGAACAATGGCAACTTAGTACTCTGCTGTGGTCTTCTCTCAACTGAGGAAGTCGGGGAGGGTGTCGAGTGACGTCGACAAAATTCTCATTTCAGCGCTTAAGGTTTCTCTGCTTTCTCCCTGTCAAGATCACGCAAAAGGGGACACTTATGCACGGAAAAACCACGCCTGAGGCTTGAAAGCCACAAGCTCAGCCCACGAGGAGCCTGTTTAGCTAGCGGCGAGGAATACGGGAGTTTTCTGTCTAATCAAAGTAAACATCCAGTGACTCATATAGCACGCGATTGACCAATTTTTTGCATTGTATTAATATTCACCCGAATTCAAATGTACATAATTGTACAAAACTAAGCGCTTATTTAGCGGGATTCGAAGCATATTAAATAGGGTATGTTTGTACATATGTGCCTCTCAATTCCAGGAACTGCGTGAAAAATATGTATTAAGCGGGAAATCGTATTAACCATGAGAGTATTAAGCGGATTTCACTGTATATATTGCTTGTTTTTTTCTTTTTGCTCTTTCAAAATTTAGTACCAGTGGCTTCAGGAAAAGTTGAAGAACCACTGACATCTACATGATTTAGATTCACACAGGAACCCAACGATATGGGGAATCACAATATCACTACCTATAACTAGACCACTGAGTATCGTATTACATCGGTATTTGTCTTTCAATTTTCTCGTGAATTGTATAAAATACCCTTGTCAGTAAGTTAAATTTCTTTTTTTCATTTAAAAACTGGTATTTATTATCCGAAATCCATTTGGGACCACCTATGAGCCGTTGAAAACCTGTGTTGGTTAAGCATCTAATGTTTATCATTGAGAGCACTTTTTCTAATTTCATGTTTTCATATAATTATGGTTTAGGATTATGTTACTATAAACATTTACTTATCATACTCGTTTCTACTTCTGAATGCAAAAGAAAGCATTGTCAACATTGATGTTTACCATTGGACTTGTTTCGTATAAACTGCCGTCCAAGGTAAATTTTGCCGTTGGTTAGTATAAATAAAGCACAACGAAGTTTCAGCCCTTGGCAAATAATTCTAAATTACGAGACACATCTTGTTCGAAACGCTCATTGAAAGTCTCATTCGATTTTTTTCCAAACATTCCCATGATTCGAGGCGAAAAGCAATATTTGCCTTTCACTTTAAGTGAAAAGGACTTAAACATCGTTTTACGAAATGAAGATGAAGAGAGGGAGGGAGGGAGGGAGACAGAGAGAGAGCATATGAAATCACGCCCAAGGGGAATCTGATCCGAGCGTTAAAGGTATACCGCATCGCTTTATTTTAAATTGAGCTATTATTGCTTCGTGCTTGAAAACTTCGGCAAACAACCATAACGTAAGATTTCATAAATAAAATGTTTGGATGGAGTAGAATAATTTAAGTCTCCGCCGCTTCAAAAATATTTACGGAAAGTCTTGTAACATTCAAAGCAGCTTTAAACATAAATTTTCTAAACCACGTAAAAGCTGTTGCATGATTATTACGTTTCCTCACACAGAAAAGAGAGCTGAAGACATTCTCTCATGTCAAAATTAATTGTTATAAGCTACGTCTATTAGAGTAATGCAGCTTTAAGTCTTTCAGTCGCTTTATGCCTTTTCCTGAAAGATTAATTAAAATAAGGTTGAGTCATAGCTTAAGGGAAGGCGAAACTACACTAAGAGAGAGAGAGAGAGAGAGAGAGAGAGAGAGCAGGACTAACGATTAAGATAGTTTCTTATCTTTCCCAAAACCTACTAAGGCGTATATGTTGTTACAACAAGATGTAGTCCCTGCTAAATTATTTAATTTATTTTCTTGAAGAACGCATGTAACTCATGCTCTCAATCTTCGAGTTTATAAGAATATACAGAGCCAGAAATACAGTGTGTCTCAAAAAGATGTTACCAATTTCAAATGATTAAAAATTTGAGTTACAAAACTAATATCAGCATTCTGTTTGTTGCAGGTGGAAAGGAATATCCTCAAGCGTTCTAGAAGTGTTCCCAATGGATCTTACGACGAAAGCACAGATTGTGGAGTGGTTTACTGAAACCCGATTCGAAACGCAGGATAAGCGGAATTTCAGAACAAAATATTAGAGCAGGCTGCCAGCACGTAACAGGATCAGAAAGCAATACAAGCCATTCTAGGAAACTTATAGCGTCCTTACAAAGAAAAGCCCTGGACAAACATTCTAGAGGTGCGCAAGAGCCTTGATTTGGAAAGCCCGGCCCGGCCCGCTTCCAATTTTTTAAATTAAATCCTGGCCCGTATATTTCTCCTGTTTCGCAAGCCCGGGTCGGATCGTAAAATTTCAACAATTACTAAAACACGAATTTAACACCTGGTGCACTCGGCCATTCGACTCCTGAAGAGTTTTCGCGTTTTCTTAATTGCTACACGTATTCTATTGCAATAAACGCTAATTTGGAAAATTTTTTCTGTGACTCTGTATAAGTCACGTGACGTCTGAGGATGGGGGGAGGGGGAGCTTGTATTCTAAAAAATATTGCGTATGAACCACAATTTCCATGCATTTCAAATTTTTTGGGTTTTCAAATTATCATTGCCTACCATCGGACCCGGAATATCCTTGGGGATAAGGAGGAGACGGGGGTGGGGAGTTAATTCGAAAGTACGAAATATCCAGAATTATGAGTCCGATCGTTCTATTTTACATTGCTTACAAGCACATATTCTCCGGTAACGATTTTTTCGCAAAAATCTTTCGCTTTCTTAAACTCCATAATAATTATAGACGAGTATTTATCAGCAACACTGAACTGAGAATATGCTAAGGGAGAAAAACGACAGACTGCCCAGCTAACCTGTGTCACAGAAGTTTTGAAAACGACTGGACTGGGACATTTAATGTTTAAGTGTTCATTTGCCATCTGCTGACTCCCTGAGAGTACAAATGGGGAAAATACGGCACAGATTTATACACAGAAGTAAGTTTCTCCCAGCCCATTCCTTCCGTGCCATTTAAGACAACTTAAGAGCTTATCACACATCTAGAGAATAAAGTGCCGCCGACCAGAACAATAAAAAAGATCGTCTGCGAGCGGGTGGCTCGGTTTATAAAGGCTGCAGTTAGCAGCTTGCCTTGAAGCATGAGAGGAGGGTGAAAGTTAGAGAGAGAGAAGGGACCAAATTCACATTAAAAAACTAAGGGAACTGACCCACACCAATTGTTTTGTCGGAGGGGAGGATGTCGTAACACTTCTATGTTTTCCAACAGCGGAAATTATTCAATCTCATCCTGCTGTTGTATGTTGTGTGATTTCCAAACGAGAAAGGCACCGTACAGCAAATGTTTTGGTCATAAAAAAATCCCCTGCTCGGCCCGTGTCTGTTTTACATTAAATATTGAATGCTCGGGCCTGTTTTCCAAACTTAGAAATGAGCAAAGGCCCGACCCGTCCCGTGCCGGTGCAGACGTCTAAAACATTCATTCGCAGCTCTCGAAAGTCAATCAGACAAGCAGCAAGACAGCTGGCCAACCGGAAGTCGTCAGTGCGCAGAGCGTTAGGTCAGAGGTTGGAAATGCACCCGCATAAACTGCAGATGACCAATCAAATAACCCTAGATGATCATGTGAAACGTAAGCAGTTTGCTGCAGAGATGTTGAAGAACATTGTAAGTGATGAATCTTCCCTGAGACAAATTTGTTTCCCGGATGAGTGCACTTCCCATGTTTTCGGAAAAGTAAATGAACAGTATGTGAAAATTTGGGGAATTGAACACCTGAATTGTACAATGGAACATAAGCATGCTAGCCCAAAAGTGAATGTTTGGTGTGGCATAATGGTCGATCGTGTTATTGAACTCTTTTTCTTTCACGAAGCGATCGTGAGAGCTGATAATTATAACCTGGACATGATTGAGCAGTTTGTGTACCCTCAGCTGGATGAACTTACAACTCCGATCATTTTCCAACAAGATGGGGCGCTACCTCATTGGGCTCTGATTGTGAGACGGTCTCTGGGTACCAAATTTCCCAATCGATGGATTGGGCGCGGTGGTCCCATTGCATGCCCCCAACGTTCGCCGCACTTAACACCCTGTGACCTTTTTTTTTTTATGGGGATGCATCAATCGTGAGGTTCACAGCACTCCTTTTGCAGACATGGCTGCCCTAAAGAGGACGGTTACACACGCACAGCAGAAAGTTACTACGGACATTCTCCAACGTGCATGGTTGGAACTGGAATACAAATTAGACATTGTTCGGGTGAAAAATAGTGCCCATGTCGAATGTCTATAGAACTTAATGATCTCTTCTGTCAATTAACACAAGTTGTGTATTGAGGTAATTTATATTAAAACTGTTAGGATTATTTGAAATTGGGTGCATCTTTATGGGAGAATCTGTAGATGAATGAATAGCCCATACCATAGATTCCCAATCTCTGAAAAAAAACACTGTACAAAAATTTCTGAACTTCACTTGCTCCTCTGTTGATGTACATTGTATAGTCGATACAGGTTAAAATGCAAAATTTGTACTCTCAGCGTGTTTTAAAAATAGTCAAAATGTTATGTAAGAGCTTTGAAATGCTGACATCTTTCTCAGTTAAACAGAAGAGATATTGTTTTATGGAAAACAGCCAACGAAACCAAACCTTTATTAATGCGGTTGACACCATTCAGTTTAATTCCAATATTTTCTTTGAGTATCGTAGTGAATAATAATAAAAATACATCTAACCTATCTAAATACTGATACCCTGTAAAAACAATTCTGAACTTCACGTACCACTTTCGATAATGAACGAAACATATTTCTGATATAACCTGTTCCGTGAAATGACGGAAAAAAACTGAATTTCACTGATCATTCGTTCTTCAAAAAAATCTTCAATTTTCAGAAACAATTCTGAATTATTTTCTTTTATTAACGGTAAATTGTCGTTTTCCCCATGAATTCACGGAAAATTCTAGATTCTCAGATACATTTCCGCAGTTCCTTTTTTTTAACGAAACCATTCCGGTAATAGGAGCGATTCGCTAAAATACTTGAAGATTTATAAATTTGTTAAATTTCAATGGTCTGTCGAAGAATTCGATTTTGAAGTTCTGTAACGAGATCGGATATCGTAAATAGCATATAGCAAGAATTATGGTTATTGTGGCACGGGATATTTTTTCTTCTGTGTGCCATTTTGTGTACCAGCTATTATATTGTGTATTACCGCAAGAAACCGGGTATTTAAATTATTGTACAAGTGATTGTACGATATCTATGTATGCGTCTGTGGAATGCTTAAGACAAAAGCTATTATAGCTATCAGGAATAAATTTTACACTTAGAAGTTTTGTAAAAAGTAATGTAAAACAGTACATTTCACCATTTTTTAAAGAGAGTTGAAAGTTATTGTCAGCATTCTGTTGCTTTAAAAAAATTACTTAATTTGTGATAAGTCCTCCTACAAAAAAAAAATATTACAGACGTATTAAAAAATACACCGCTGAGCCATTCTATCATGACCACCCCGGCCTAAAGAAATGAGCGCGCCTGGAGACCGAACGGTGGCGTAGGTGAAGTTCACAGTGCAGTATATATACAATCCGAGGACTGGCTTTCGGTTAGTAGAGTGTTCGGAGTCCGAATGGTAAAATCAGCCGTTTTATCCGAGTTTAATAAAGGGCAAAATGTGACGGAACGGCGCCTCGGAACTACGATCTCGGAAACGGCGGGGCTTGTGAGTTGTTCACGTGCCACTGTAGTGAGCATGTATCAAAAGTGATGCACAGATGGCCAAGAGACGAACCGTCGTAGAGCTGTGTGTCATCAGCAGCTCATTGATGCCAGAGAGGAGCGGCAACTGTCGCGCATTGCTCACGGCTACCGCAGGGTCACAATACGAGAAATCACCCGCATCTGCAACAGTGATGAACAATATGTCACAGCAGCGAGTTTTTTGCAGCCTTCTGTGAATGGGCATGCGTAGCCGAAGACCCAGCCGGGTCCCGAGGCTCACTACACGTCCTCGCCAACAAAATATGAAATGGGCACGAGATCATCGAGATTGGAAGAAAGTGGCCTGGTCTGACGAATCAAGATTCCTGATGCATCCGAGCGCGGATACGCCGATTACCAACGTAAGCTATGACACCTGGATGCCCTGTTGGGCGGAAACAAGCAGGCGGTGGTGGTTGTATAGTGTGGGAGATGTTTTCTTGGGACATTTTAGGCCCTATAATACCAATAGCACAATCCCTGAAAGCTGTCAGGTATCTGAACATCACTGCGGACCAAGTTCACCTATTTAACGGGCTATGCCACACTTGCGAGAATCGTCAAGGAGTTGTTCCAGGAATATGCTGGCGACTTTCCGTTAATGCTCTGACCTCCAAATTCACCTGACATGAACTCAATCGAACATTTGCGTTTCTACTTGGAAAAGCGGGTTCTCGCTAAATCACTACCACCCCGAAATGTAAGGGAATAGGAGGTCCTGCGGTTGACGTAATGGTACCAGATACCACAGGATACCTATCGCCATCTCATCGATTCGATGCCTCTCCCAGTGGCCTCTGTTTTGCGGGCCAAAGGGCGTCCTACAGCTTATTGGGTAGGTGGTCATTGTGTAAATCCTCATCGGTGTAAGAAGCTCCAACAGAAAATAAAATGACTAAATCACTCGCATTAATGAAAAAAAAATCATCGCGAGATTAGCTTTACCTTGAACGTGGGTGCAATTCATCGGACTTTCTGGCTCAGTGCCTTAGATGCGCGACTTATGCATATCTGACCAAGTCGACCTGAGGTCGAGCCCAACACACGGAACAAAACGATTATCTGGCGTAAGGCCTGAATAATTCAACGTCTTCTATTTTACGAAATATTTGTATATAGGGAGGAATAAACTTGAAATGGACTTTTCTGAAATAAAGACAACTTCTGACTACGGAAATTCTGTGAAAATACGGGTTAAAAAAATCGGGCACTGTTAAAAAAGAAAATTTCGTTAACAGACGGAAACTTACTGGCAACCTTGCTGCACGTTATTTTAAGAAGCTTCCCGTGAAATCATGCCCTTTACTTTTTTCAGTGTTAGCTAAGCTCTTAAATATCTAGAATTTTAAACATGTTTATGAGCTGTTGTCTCACTTAATTTAAAAGTCGATAAATTTGCAGTCCTGTTCTTGCAACATCCATTAATATTTCTGTCTAGGGGAATTCGTAGGTCTTGAACTTGGTACGAAACTTTCCCGCGAAGAATTGAAACCACTTTCATTAGAACGAGCACATTTTTTCCTTCGTCACGACTTCACTCTAAGCCCAATAGCAGAAGAAAGCAGTAGCCTATGTTTTAGACTGCTCGACCAACTAAAGATCTAAGAAATTGCCATTTCACAAGCTTCTTCTTTGAAATTGTCAGCACCATCTAGCATTAGGGATACAGGCTCGACATAAATCTTTCGTACAATTCAAACCAAAGACCTTCAATTTCGTTTACAGGTTTTGTGAAATTTACAAATTTGTCAAACTCGCGCCTCCTGGAGACAGAGGTCCTAACCTACTAAACTTCACCGACGGAATGTTTCGCTGCAGATTTGTCGTCTTGAAACGTGTTTTACCACCTCGGTTGTACGTCACAGCATCTTCCACTTTTTTTTTTCTCTTTCTCTTTTTTTTTTTTTTTTTTTTTTTGAGCGAAGAAGGACTTTTTGTTTATTCCAGATGATGTGTGGAACGAAAATCACATATTTTTTTTTCGAAGAAACCAAGGACCAGTAGATCCATTTCTACACTCGGGCGCGAATGTGAAACTCACAAAATTGTCGATAACCGAGATCTTAACCGCGCCTTCTATCTCCGGAGCCATTTTAAGACAAAAAATTAATGAAGTGTAAAAGTAGTTGTTCTGAAATTTTTATTATGGACATTTCACATATTCTACTATCAATGAAATGAATGACAGCAGAAATTAAATAAAAAAAAGTTCTAGAAGAGAATAAAACTATTTGTGATACTTAAGAATTAATATTTTACATTAAAACAGTAAAAAACACAATACAATATTTATGAATGAAAACGTAACCTCATATTTTACATAACTATTTTTTTACTTACATTTTACATGCTTGCTAAGACAATATGTCATTTAAATAAAACAATGGCATTAGCTTTCTGAAGCGGAGTCCACACAAACTGTTTTTAAACAGTCTGCACAAACTAGCCTTTTGCATGTGAATCAAGCTTTGAAAGTTTTTCTGTCTTTACAACTCTTGGGAATAAGGAAAATTGTTTTGTCTTCAATTTATTCTCTCAAGGAACCCTGACTTTATGCTTAAGGCTGGCTTTTCAGCATCGGTTTTTACTAGGATGCCGTAAATAATAGTACAACGTATTCACGTGGTATTCCCTTGTTTTCACTTCGACGTCCTTATTGGGTTTTTTAACAAACTTTCATCAAGTTGCATTATAAAATTAAATCTTGTAAGATTTTTTACTTCGTGAAAACTATCATATATAACATGAGCATTATTTGCCCTGATCTCTAGCATTTTGGAAAACAGCTAATGGCCACCTTCTGGTACGCCTACTTGCCGTGTAAACGGAGCATTTGTTATCGAAATTACCGACCCTGCCTTTTGCTAAACTATTAAATAAAACAATATCTAGTTTGGCATTTTCATTATCACATTGATACAAAGAACCATGATCGTAAAACTAGATTTTATTCGCATCTATTTTTTGAAGAACGGAAAGAAAACATATCTATGAGCAACGTGGGTTATTTTGACTTGAAATTTTATAACATAGGTGTAAGATAGGGAGGTTTTTCGATTAAATTGATTTGCGATTTAAAGTAGGCGCAATTTTAAGAAAAAGCAGAAAAATATATTAAATTCCAATGAGGTTGATCATATTTTTTCAAAACTGTTCACTTCATTGGGGCCATTTTGACCCCAGGTCGTCAGTTAAAGGTTAAGCATAGGTTTTGTCTTCTGTTTCTTTTCTTATTTACTAAAATTTTTTATCTTTCTATTATTTAAAAAAGCACCCATAATTTTGAGAAAATTGTAGTATATTAAGTTTAGGAATAGCCATTTCATCAATTATTACCACCTTCTCTAATTACTTGATCTGACAACTGCGTGAATCAACAACGGCACTCTACCAAATTCATCCACTCTCAGAACTCTGCAAACTTCTCTCGGAAAATGCGATACATTTTAGTAGTATTAGCGACATATTCGTAGGAAGTATGGTCCGCAGTCTTAACCCTTTAACGACCATGACCCAAATATCTGGAATCACTCTAAATTACATAACGCTCTAAACTGTCTGCTGTTTCACTTCTCTTTTTAATAACAACACTAGTTACTGAGGGTAACTCCTGCTGATCCCCATAGGTCGAGAAAATTTGAAGAATAAGTAAGGATAAGAAACATGGTTCACTCTAGACAGGCGTTTCGGGCGTCTATGGTCGTTTGTACATACGGGCGTTTTGCGCGTTATGGTCGTTAAAGGGTTAAGTCTCAATTCTAGAAACACACTAGCAGACAAAAGTTAAGAAAGAAACATAAATGTTAACACAGCAGCAGACTTGATAAACTTAATGAAATTCAGGTAAGAGGTATACCAGGTCACAAAAATAATATAAGCAAGTATGAGATCCACAGCAATGTTGGCCACGATAAATATAGATGTGAACAAAAACTTCTCCTTCAGTGTTGAGAACAAAAATTCATTGTTCCGATGATCAATAGGTGGTATGATCACCCTTGACTTACAAGTATATTGCAGGACTATGATTGTGCATACTGTTTTTTTTTATTTATAGAAGTTTTAACGAATACAGTGAGAGCAACTCAATGGGCTACAACCAGTCGCCTGTCCCTAATTTAGGAACACTGGTTCCAGGAAGGGAGAGAGCCAGCGCCGTAAGACAAACAAAACATTCATGCCTCACCGAGATTCGAACCCAGATACATCTCGGGCGAATGACCATAAGCCATCGCCTAGATCACTGAGCCACCGGGGCGGAGTGCATATTGTTGGCAAGATGAACGATAAGATCAATTGCGGGAACGTACCCCAATATTCAGTCTGCTCAGACCAAAGGTGAAGGAGGCTGGGTGCTGAAGAGCAGTAAGAAGCCTGATAGAACTCCACATATGCTCAATGGAATCAAGATTAGGAGACCTGGCTGACCCCGCATTCTGTAGATAACTTCACTCTTCAGGGAATCGACAACTATCCGGGCATTATGGGGTTTAACATTATCATTCAGGAAGATGACCCCAGTCCTTACAGCCCCCTGAAAAGCCTTATGGAAGGCTAAAAATAGTCTTGTTTATACCTTTGAGCATGTCCCGCGCCACCACTAAACATACGGAGTGTTGCCCTGATGGCCGAATGGTCTAAAGCTTTGCCTACGAATCAGTTTCGAGATGGACCCGGTTTCGAGTCCTATATGAGCCATAAGTGTTATGTTAGTTTTAGAGCTCTGGCTTTCTCCTTGCCTTAGGAACAGTCGTCCTATATTTAGAACAGGTGACTGTTTAAAGCCTAACGCGTTGCTCATGGTTATCGTTAAACCTCCAGAAGAACAAGCTGATGAGTCTTAGTATTAATACGGTATCCAGCTGGACTTTAATGATGGTCATATGCAGATAAGTTGTTCATTTACTCTCGATAACAGAGATGACTGATTCTCGTAAGGGTTAGCCATTTTCCAGATGTTGATGTTTATGGGCTCACACCCAGACACACGACATAGAAGCTTTTTCGTCTCATGTCACACGCGAGTGCGCCCATCATTCTGTCTCAGGCACATGTGTTTCTCATTGTCTATAACAGCATACTTCTCTCGTGAAATAGATATGCAGATGAGGTGACCTCCCTCTCATCGTTTAGCTTTCAGTGAATGGAAATACCAGGGATATCGGCTGCTCCCTATCAGATTTTGTGTCACTAGGTACTTGTTAGACAGTCTTATTTCTTATTCTGACAGCCATCAAGCGAGCCTGCTGATTTCACCGATTCGCTAATCACTCGAGTACAATGAGATCCTGAAAAGCGGCGTAAAACACCACATGATATCCATTGCTGCCAACATCACGTCAAAGGTTGTGCTTAATATCGGCTTATAATTAGACCATGCTGAAAACCTCTGAGTTGCTTAAACATACCTTTTGCTAAGCAAGCGGCGTTATCATTCAACGGTAAACATATTTGTTGGTCAGGCTGGGTTCCTCTAATTTGCAATACTCACTTTTCTCCGCAGGCAACTTTCCATACAACCAAGGGAATCCATATCTTCACAGACCTCTCAAGTGTTTCTTGTTTTCCCTCTATTATACCGTGTATATGCTAGTATTACGCAAAATGCATAATCTATTACAGGTGGAAGTTTCCTACTTTAGTTTGCTCTAAGAACGAATTTCGTTTTTCTACAAGTTCACAGTCTTAATCTAAGACATACTGTACCTTTCTCCTACTTAAAGATATTCGTAAACGGCTCACTTGGCCGCCCCGGTGGCACAGTAGTCTAAGCGATGGCTTCTGATCATTCGTCCAAACGGGGTCCGGGTTTGAATCCCGGTGAGGCATGGATGTTGTGTTTGTCTTACGGCACTGGCTCTCTCCCTTCCGTGGAACCAGTGACCCTAAATTAGGGACGGGCGACTGCTTATAGCCCATTGAGTTGCTCACGGTGGTCGTTAAAGCTCCAAACAAAAAAAAAAAAACGGCTCACTTGAATTTGACGCGAATCCGTTGCTTATCTTCACGGAAAAGAATAGGAAAAATCGATTCTGAGAAGATTCAAATTCACTCTGGTAAAGCGGTAACATTTTTCAATATTCAAATAAGTTCAATTAGTTCCCAATTCTTTTTTCACACCCGCTGACTTTTTGAATTCAAGATAATGCTGTCAACACTCTGAGTTTTAGAATGATTGGCGTGATCTAATATCATGGGTACTAGTTGACATACTAAAAATCAGCAATAACCCTTGCATTATTTTAAAAAAAATGCCTAACAATTGTTCGGAAACTAACATATTTGTGCACATGACATAAATATAAAGCCAGAGTTATTTCTTTTATATTTTAGAACGATATTTAATTTTAGAGACGCATGAGAATTATTATTCGTATGCTTTCAAGAAGTATGCTTCAGAACATTGCAATGTTTTTTTAAAGTGAACCAAAAATCAACTTCGGGAAATATTGTACAAGTTACAGATAATTTCCCATAAGCACCAGAAGAGGAAAAAAGGGATTTCCGTTGTGATGGATGCATAGGGATTATGTGTGTGGCAGACTAGTACAAAGGAAAAAAATGAAGCTTCCCGTCACGTAAGGATAAAATCAGGTGGAAGGACATGTTTATTAGCTTCGAGGAAAGAATGCGAAGCATAGGGCGGAGAGGAAGAGAGCAAAACACAATGTTCAGTGCCCGTTATCAGAGATTTGGTGGAGATAAAAGAATGCCATCGCATAAATAGGAAGAAAGGACAGAAAGAAATTGGGCGGTCATAATATCCCTCTCTCGTGATGAAAATGGCACCTAGAAAAAAAAAGAGACAAAGCTCAGATTATGCTCCTGCGCTCCTGTAAGGTAAGAACTCCTAATACTCCAAACTCAGAAGACGAAATAAATAAATAATTAAAGCAATTTCGTTCAAGCAGGCCTTTTTTATATAATCGGAATGAATCTATTAAACATATATATTAGAACGCATTATTTTCCATATGCATTGTAAAAATCAGAAATTTAGTTATAGTTTTATCTTGAAATATGGATATCAATAGCGAATAAAACGGACTTCTCAGGGAAAAAATGTATTTTCTTCCTAACACGAATCGTGCTAATTTGTTTGCATGGGCGCCTGTGTACAATATAGTTATGCAAAAAACTGTTACCGATATCTGAAAAACGGAAAATTTTAGAATTCCTTGAGAAATAAAAATTAACTAAATTCGCCAGATGAAGTCTATGCTAGCCAATTAGTCAACTGATTATATTTTTGAAAGTAAAAATATAATCAGTTGACTTTTTAGACGGTACGTGCTTATAGAATTATTTTGTAGGTCCGTCAGCAGTTCGACATCGTATCTCTTTGACTATTAGTAACAATTTGCAATATGTTCTTGTGGTGATAGTGCTAGAATGCGGAATGATAATATTTGCTTTCCAATCGTCTTTCGACGCATAACTTTTCTGCTAGGAGGTGTAAATATAAATGCTATCAAATAACAAGATATTTATTGTCACTGCTTCTAAATTTTCCATTGAAAGAAGCTATTCCTTTCGCTTAATATCACTTATAGCGAAGGCTATTTTAATTAGTTTCTTGCCGATGGAGACGGCTTCTGACCCGTTTCCATCTCCGGCCCGAACGTCCTTGAAAGTAACTGAGCACTGCCGTAGAGTCCACTCTACTGTTCATGCTTGTCTATTATATTTACCAAGCCAAGTGCGTCTTTTTATACCTATATGGTCCATGAACGTGATGTATATGTGCAAACCTACTACTCAAAAATTGTGTTCGGATACTTTTGTTCTAATACTGTATTTTCAAGGCGAGTAAACAAAGTTAATGCTAATCACATAAACGAAAAACAGTTGAAATTAAAGTGGTTTCACCTAAAATCTCTCCCTTATGTTTCCAATGGTTACACTTATATAATGAAGTAAATTTCTCCGTCATTTTGGTCCACGCCGGGGATCGAACCCGAGTCCTCTTATTCCAGAACAAGTTGTTCTACCAACTGAGCTACGTAGACGTTCGTCCTCGCTGCTATCTGCCCTTATGTCGTGTGCGTCCTGCGGGGCAGGCACGTCACATTTACACAATCCCACCCCCGAAAGAAGGACGGGAGCATGGCTCACGGGTCAGCCTGGACCATGTATCGTTGTAGGCAGCCATCCTCTGAAGAACGTGCACTTCAGAACTCCCAGTCAATCTCGTGTGTAGAATGCAACATCACACACATTTATTTTTTGAAGCGCTGAAGAAGGGATTCTGTTATTTTTCCTGTCTCACGGTGTGGAAAGAACATCACACCATTGCGAGAACTTTAACGGCCGGGTCATCCGGGAAGTTCGGACGCCATTATAACGAAGTAAATTTCTCCGTCATTTTGGTCCACGCTGGGGATCGAACCCGAGCCCTCTTATTCCGGAGCAAGTTGCTCTACCAACTGAGCTACGCAGACGTTCGTTCTCGCTGCTACCTGCCTTTAACTATCTTGATGCTATAGCATGGGATGATTAATACTTGCTAACACATAACCCTAACTAAGCAATTCAACATTTGTTTGTCTGCTGACGTCATCAATGTACAGGTCGCGCCATCTATTAACAGGTCTCAACATTTCTCAAGGAAACATGATTGATTTTTAATATAATTATGGTTAGGTTTTTGCAAGTATTAAGTATCCCATGGTGAAAATCATCCAAATATGTGTCGTCAGTTGAATAAATAAATACATCGCTCCTTCCACGTTAAGCGACGCACATTAACCAAAAAATTGTTATTCGGCCGCTGTCGGGAGTGAAAAAATTGTGCGTTGCTTAACGTGGAGGGAGTGATGGATTTATTTATTTAAGTATCCCATGCTAAACCATAAAGTTAGTTTTATCGATGTGCAAATTTTAGTCCTTGGAAATACATTACTTGCGAAGGAAATATGTAAAGAAGTTTTACCATTGGAAACATAAGGAAAAAAATTAGGTGATACCACCTTAAGCATAAAATTTTAATGATATTTTCCTGGAGGTCTTTAGTAACATTAAAAAAATATTTCTAATTATTTCATTCTGTTGGCTCTAGTGTTTGCCGTTACTCGACCTTGCGGCAAGAGTCAAAATATAGTGTTCTGTGTTCTCTAGTTTAAACCAACTTACTAAAATACTCTCACGGACAATGCAATTTGCGCACCTAGAAGAAAGCATGCAACAACCACGAAACTTTTCAAATATGTATAGTGCATGCTGGTGTGCAAATGATCCACGTTTGGCGCGATTGCGCATTACCGCACACCCTGTGGTGGCGCTGCAAAAACGAACCGGATGGCCTTATAACCCGGCGTGCAGTCGTACAATTCCGGGTAGACACCAGAGACGTCGATTTACGCAACTTACGGACTTTGAGAGAGGCCGAATTATCGGGCTGAAAACCGCAGGGTGGTCGGCGCGCCGTATAGACCACCACGTGGATCGTTCTGCCCATACCGTCCCACTGTGTTGGGAGCAGTGGACACGTGACGGCACTACGTCACTACGGAGCGGCTCCGGCCGGACTAGGGGGATCACCGGCAGAGAGTATCGACGTATCGTGTGCCATGTATGAACGCAACGCACATGGACCCGGTCCACTATGCAAACAGCTGTAGCGGCTTCTTTGTGACCACGAACCATTTTACGTGACTCGCGGAAGCGAATCGGCGATCCCAGCACCCCTTACGTGTGCTGCCATTAACACCGGAAAATCGCCGGCTCGGTGTGCAGTGGAACGCTACAGACTGGCGATGTGTGGTGTTTAGCAATGAGTACCGCTTCGTTTTGGGGAAAGATTATAATCGTGACGGGTGTGCAGATCTCCGGGTCAACGGCACAATACCAACCTCACTATCGAGCGCCACACCTCCCTCACTGCAGGCATTATGGTCTGGGGATCCAGAGCCTACGACAGACAATTAGCTTTAGTAGTGTTACGTGGATCATTGACGGGCCAGCTGTGTCAGGATGAGATCTTACGGCTCCATTTGTGCTCCCATTCCTGGCTCGGATTCTATGTGCGCTATACCAGCAGGATAATGTACGCACGCACACTGCTCGGATTGCTCATGCACGTTGTGTCCAGTCACTTCCATGGCCTGCCCGCTCGCCGGACATGTTCTCTATCGAGCATGTGTGGGACCAGTTGAAACGCCAGCTGCCGCCGTGCCGCACTGTCCGGGATTTGGAGCACACTGTCCAACACGTGTAGGCCATTCTGCCGCAGGACAACATCAGGTGTCTGTTCGCATCCATGCCGGACCGTATTGCAGTATGTATTGCCGCACGAGGCGGTGCGAGGTGCTATTGAAGATGACCGGACGACGGCGTGCCACAGATGCCTCACCGGGATTTGAACCCGGACCTATCTCGGACAAATGATCAGAAGCCATCGGCACCGGAGCAGCTCTGGGTGGTTGGGCATGTCGTCCTTATTTTTTTATAACTCAAACCTCAATTATTCGTTTCCCAGCGAAGGCTACCGTGAGATTCATTATAGGACCTTTTTCTAAATTTGTTATTTACTCTACGCTTGTCAGGCACGCCTGTTGTTTGTTTCGGGGAGCCTTGTTTCTCAACACGGATTAATGATAGGGGATGTTATCTATTTTCTTAAATACACTGACGGAAAATGAAAAAAGAACACCAAGGAGGAATTGGCGGACGATCATGAAATTTACATATGTTAATGGGGGTTTAGGTTACGTAGGAGTGATGTTAATTTCGGGATCAACCGGTGAGCGTTTACGCCACAGCACGGCATAATATGCAAATTATCGTCGGTGGTATTTAAGGAGTACGGCAAAGTGAATGTAATCAGTCGTCGGTGTACGGACACGTGCGAAGACCCTGAAGAAGCTACAATGCCTGGTCATGGAAGACGTGTACGATTTCAGCAGTTATCGGACTTTGAGCAAGGTCGTCAAGTCGGGCTCCGCGAAGCCGGGTGGTCGTATCGTCGTATTGCGGAGCGAATTGGACGGGATGTATCGGTGGTGGTACGATGGTAGCATAGATGGTCCGAAGAACATTCCCACGCCAGAAGACATGGAGTCGGGAGTCACAGACGGACTGATGAGCGGACCGATCAACGCATAAGAAGAGCGGCGTTGTCGAGCAGAACATCCACTGCGACGCAAATCCGAGCTGCCGTTACACCTGAGGTGACTGTGCGAACAATCCGCAACCGTCTATTGGATGCAGGAATACGTGCACGCGTGCCTCTGGCATGTGTACCTCTGAATCCAGTCCACCGTCAGGAACGGCTGCAGTGGTGTTGCCAATGATTGCACTGGAGAACGCAATGTCGATCTGTCGTGTTCAGTGATGAAAGCAGATTCTGCTTGGGAGCCTTAGATGGCCGTATGCGTGTTCGCAGACGCACAGGGGAGCGTCTCCACACTTATTGCATCCGCCAGCAACACACAGGGCCTACACCTTGTCTCCTGGTGTAGGGAGCGAACAGCTATCACTCCCGTACACAACTAGTGTTTTTCCGGGTACGTTAAACAGCACCTTCTACATCAACAACATCATTCAGCCCGTTGTTGTGCCATTTGTAAGGTCGGTCCATCGTGGTGTTTTCCAGCAAGATAACGCACGCCCACACACGGCACGCGCAACGCAACATGCACTTTAGGGTGAGAAACAACTTCCATGGCCTGCACGTTCACCGGATTTGTCCTCCATTGGACACGTGTGGGATTTTATGGGACAACGACTTATCCGGTCCCCACGGCTAGCCACGACTATTCCCGATTTACGCGTCCAGGTTGAGGATGCTTGGAACTCTATACCCCAAACTTACATCCAACATCTGTACGACAGACTCCATGCCAGAATTGCACAGTGTGACGCAGTTCATGGCGGTTCAACTTCGTAGTAACCATGTTACATGGAAATGTTATTTTTCAGTTTAATAGAAAATTCAGCTGTATTTTGCCATAATGTTTTGATCACGTTATCCTCTGTATTCCGTTATTATGCTGTATAAATTTCGTTGGTATCAGACGTCTCGTCTGATACCAACGAAATTTATATAAACAAAGTATTTTTTTCCAAATCGTCTCTGATCATAAACTATAAATATTCCCACGAATGTACGTAAGTCATTCAGAAAGAAAAGAAAATTTGCGCATAGCGTCTGCGCAGGTTTCTGGCCTGCGCTCAATCACTGTCATCTGGACCCCGAGAGATATTGGCTATCTCCGGGCATAATTGTAGAGCATGTTTTATCTGTTTAAGTTTAGTTATGATGTTCCGAAATGAACATGCGCATTGAAAATTCCTCCGAATGCGAAGTTCGATTAATTATCCTTTTTCTGACTGCTGAAAACACCTAGCCTATTGAAAGTCATCGGAAACTGGTTAAAGTGTATGGAGAAGGTGTTATAAATGAATCCAGTATCAGAAAGTAGTACATAATGTTTTAAAATTGGGAGAACAAACGTTCATGACGAGGACCGGTGGTGCCTATCTCTCATCGCGAACGTACGCCAAGAATGCCCGCCCGCGCACCTGCCTGTGCACTGCTTAGGAAGACAAATGTGCTGCTGGATGAGTTTCACTCAGAAATTTTTGACAATACACCTTACATCCCGGACTTCGCACCATCGGACTATCACTTGTTCTCCACTTTAAAGCAGTTCCTTCGTGAACAACGTTTTAAGGATAATGGTGCTCTAAAGGAGGATGTTATGAACTGGCTGAAAGGACAGGTGGCAGAGTTCTATGAGGAGTGGATACTTGAACTTATCCGAAGATATGACAAGTGCCTCAATGTCTAGGGCGACTATGCAGAAAAATAGGCGAAGATATGAGCTAAAAATTGTAAATAAAATATTTGAAAAAATTTAAAAGCATATAACTTTTATAACCAAACGTTCTTTATTTTTCTGAATGACCCTCGCATTTTTATGTGCTGAACTCGAAAACTGTTGTTTCGCTGTTTCGCTGGAAACAACAGTTTTGAATTCAACTCATAAAAATACGTTGAGTTCAGCACAGTTTTGAGTTACCACATAAATTATTTTTCAGTTGAGCACATAAAAAATTTTGAGTTCAACACAAAAATATTTATATCTGGGGATTGTCTCTCCAGATATAGATCTGAAGTATGTAAAACACAGACTTACTCTTGCATGTTTTTCTATTAGACCAATAAAAGAGAGAAAAATCACATGAAAATCTAATCCAATTCTCACTGTTAGTTGTAATTAAATCTTCACAAGCTTCCCTTTAAGCATAATAATTGATATTGTTCTACAAAATGTTATATGCCTACTAGTTATAAATTCGCTGAAAAGACTATGAAGCAATAATAATTTTTTGAGGTACCATTTCGTTTTCGGGTCTTGCTGCTTTGTCTCGGCAACAGTATTTGGACTTGGGGTGAGACCCAAACTGCAGTATCTGTTCCTTTATTTAAAAAAAACATTATACAATTCACACTGTGTCTCATGAAAGTGGTGTTAATGGTTCGGAAAGAAGAAAATATTATTGTGATTTTAGTGTAAAATAATCGTACTTAAATTTAAAAATTGAGAGCTTTTTTGTTTAAAGACGGTTTCTTTTCCTCTCATAAATGTTTGTATTTTTTTAGTTAAAATTATATGTTATATTTTGGATGAATGTCGAATTGTGGATTCAAATGGACAAAACACTATTTTTAATAGATCCTTAACCAGTCTTTGTTAAACCCTTATGGTTAGTTTTTATAATTAGTTCATAAGATACAAAATAACAATACACAAAGAAAAGGATTTGAATCGTACAACAAAAACAATCCAAATTCAGAAAGCGGAAGTTTGTTGTTTGTCTTTCCCTTGAAGAGAAGTTACGTCACAGCATCAGAAGCAATTGATGTAGCATCTTTTTTAGGTTAGTCAGTGGTATCTAAGTAATAGTAATCAAAATGCTAAATAATCCAGATTGTGTATAATAGTGCCATGTGCGAGATTTAATACTTCCGGATTATCTGAACATTTATCCATACTTATGGACCATGATTCTCATAAAAATGACTTCTGGCAGAAATTAATGCTATTTTCATTGAGGTAATATGAATCCATAAATGGACTCTTATTTCTTCTGTACTAATAAATACGCAGGGAGAAAAGAGCATGGGCTAAGAGATTGGGTAATAACGGATACAAGGTTTCCTATTGTATGGTCCCACTGATGTAACACTCAACGCTTCGTCATGTTTTTCCTCACAGGGCTGCCTTACTACTTAATAAGAAAACGAAGTATTGATATTTTCTTTAGGAAAGTTGGCGTAGGAGGCATCTTCATTCTTTATAACATTGCCAATTTGTCAAAATCCCGTGATATTAGATAATGGACGCATACCAGTTTTGATCTTTCCAAAGTAATCATAAATTACTATCTTAATATTTGTGTATATTGCGATTTAAGCTTCGAATCAGAACAATGCGCTGAGTAATTTCTCCCCTTTCTAGGGTATGTATACATCGTTTGAAAAAGTGTAAATGCTGTATTTGGGAAAATTAAAAGCTTTAATTCAAATTCTATTATTCACAGTTGCAATTTAAAAATCCCCTGTTAAGGTCAAGTGCATTTTTAGCAATAATTGAGTAGATTCCACCAATGTCCAAATAGCCCTTCATTCAATAGAATCGCATAACGTGATTTCGATTTCGAACTCAAAAAATTGATTTTAGGGTTGTTTATAGAAATTGCAGCAATAAGACAGGCACAATATAAAGAGACAGAATTTATATGGCAAATTGGTTAAAACACAAGACATGAGCGATCAGAAATAAAATGGCAGTCCCGATGGCTCAGTGGTCTAAGCGATGGCTTCTGACCATTCGTCTGAGATGGGTCCGGGTTCGAATCCCGGTGAGGCAATGGTTGTTGTATTTGTCTTACGGTACTGGCTCTCTCCCTTCCTTGGAACCAGTGTCCCTAAATTAAGACGGGAGACAGCTTATAGCCCACTGAGTTGCTCACGGTGGTCGTTCAAACCCCAAATAAAGAAAAATAAAGAAAATAAAATGCCGTAGGTGCAGAGAAAGACACAGTATTCAGTGTATCCGACATAAGGGCCGATGACAACGTGTACGCGGTATGGCATTGAACTGAAGACTTTCTTGAATGTGTTAATGGAATGTCGTACCATTGTACATCTATTCGCACGCAAATCTCGGTAGATGCCGGCCAGTCGTTGGGAGACCATATCTAAGATAATAATTTTATTGCGGGTAAAATCGCGCAAGTTATCAAAACGTTCGCGAAACTTCGGGATTTCCCGCGGAAATCGTCCACGCTCTGAATACGTAAGATGCGTTGTCTGTCCCAAAAACGGTAATACCCACAAAAGGTATTTCATATTTATTAACGCAATGAAGTATTGCCTGGCTGTCTGCTTTAAAATTTACGGGTTCCAAAGTGCTGCACTGGAGGAAATTTTCATTTCAAGAAGTTTCAGCATTACAGCTCTCAACATTCGTTTCAGCTGATGGAACAGCAAAATATTCAAAATGTACCTGTTTTCTGAAGCAGTTGTTTCGTCTGCTACGATGCTTAACCGGATGTTGATTTGTTTTTTGTTACGTTTGTTGCTTGTGAATGTCATATATTTTCGGCGAATAACATTCCCGCATCCAGTTTACATTTGGAATAACACCCATATCTGTCAACGAATTTTCCAAGTAATTTTTAATGCAGGGCTAACCAGTTTAGGCAGTGGGATATTAGTTGCAAAAAAGGCACCAGCTAATTTCAAAAGTTTAATTGAGCGATGCTATTCTTGTTTATTTTTTACCGAATAATGATCAACACTTTTCTGCATTATTTTCAGTTGACTGTTCGGACACATTTTTTTTTTTTATTCTGTTTGCTTGCTAAATGGTTTTCACAATTGTTATTTCTTGAAAAATTCCCTGGTAGGTTGCAACACGGACAGAATGCTAGATTTTTGTTCTCATGAAACGTTCCCTTGCAATACTGCTTGCAATTTTCAGATACACTCATTTTACTCAAGTGGCGCATTCTCAAAATTAACAAACAGTATCTAGAAACTTTGTAAAATAAACGCTCACACGAAAGCACGAAACCTTTTCTAAGCTAAACGTCTCCGAAACCCAAACATTCCTTTTCTTGTGAGCTGCTTTTCCCAGCTAAAAATACTGATAAAATTTTCGACATACGGTTTACTAGTGAGGCAAGTCGCCAAGGTTATTCAACAGTAGAGGGAGGGGGTAACTAAAAACCCCACGTGCATTCTTCAGCAGAGTGCATATGACCTGGAATTAGGTTTGGACTTTGGAGTAAGATTACTTTGCAGTATGTTTTTCGCGTAAATTCTAATAAAGACAGTAATAAAAGTATTTAAATGTGAAAACTAATCTAAAATTATAATTGAAATCCGGCAAACAATAGGGAAAAATCTGAAACTCGTGGATATATTTAGTATTCTCGAAATTTCAGAAAAAAAAATTCGCGAAAAAATTACAAAACTTTGCGCCGCGAAACCATTACGAGCCTAACCATATCCAACACATGTTCAATAGGTGACAAATTTAGCGACAGTGCAGGCAAAGGGATAAAGGCTTCCAGATTATCTAACTCATTAGCACAATATGTGGCTCGAGTTATCTTACTGAAACATGGGGACATTCATCGTCTACAATACGGTAGGGCTTCATCTCTCAAACATACTTCGGTATAACGCTGGCTGTACGGGATCTCACGATTGGTATATAGCAGGAAAATGAGAGAAATCCAGCAGCAGCTCACACCATAAACAAGGCTTCGTATCCGGATCGTTAGATGCTCCGAAACGTAAGCCTCCAACATTCGTTCTCCTCAGTCTGTCATGGCGCATGGTGTTTAACCGAGACTAATCTATTTAAAATATGCGATGTAATAAGTCATACATGTTTTCTGGTCTGAACGTCATTGCCGCCTCTTAAATGGGTGGTATACAGAGTTCAAATGAAAGTCCTTATTTAGGGCAATAACTGCGGAAGAAAAGGGTCCGTGTGGTACACAAGTTAGGCCTATGAATAGGAATGGGACGATGGCCGATCGAATGAAAGCGATTAGAGCGCCCCTATCGGCAAAGGTAAGAAGTTAGGAAACCTAACTCGCGAACAACGCTAGATAGAAACAAAATTCCAATTACAAATTTGTAGCGCATCGTCTAATTAGTAGGAAACAATATATGGTGCGCACGAATTGTGCACATGGACGAATTTCGTATAGTAAATGGAATTCGCAACAACGGACGGCGAACAGTGAGACATCTCGACAGGAAACGTAATCAACCAAAGCTTGCTGACTCTACTAACGTTCTACTGTTTGATATGAGACTTTGCGGTTCGACAACGTCTTTAGGTTCAGGTGTAATTATTGCACGTTTTACGTTCATTCGTGCGACGTTGCGCTGATGAGCTCTCAGGACGGTGTGTCCTACCCTTTTCCTTCAACTGCTTTCGAAACAAGCAGGTCTACAATGCTGCCTCCTTCAAAGTCTGACAGTGATTCATCCGGATTTTTTTCTTTTTTTGTTGAAGCCTGGCATGGTCGCCCGTTAGAAATGCTGCACTCCCGTTTTGGCTAGCGCGATTATATAAACAAGTTTACTGCGGTCTGCTTTTGTACCCTACATCAAATCAGCTGATCGGGAGTGGTTCGCACACGAAATTTACATACGTGCTCTGCTACAATCATTTGCGTTTCCTACTTTGGCCAAGCTTCTGATGCCAGTTTCCGTCCGATCTCGGATGTTTTTCTTGATGTTTCAATATATAGCAGTATACGTATAAGTAGCATGGGATCCTTCTTATGTAGACCAAAGAGATAAAACATTTTGACCACCTGCTTAATATGACGTTGGTCCTCCACGTGCCAATAAGACAGCTCTTATCTGGGAAATCGTGAACGCTAAAAGATTTCTTAAGGTGTCTTTTTACACCTGATACCAACGCGTTACCATCAGATCCTTTAACTCGTGTAAGTTATGTGGTAGAACTGAGGAATTTAACTCTTGTAAGTTATGTGGTAGAACTGAGGAATTTAACTCTTGTAAGTTATGTGGTAGAACTTTCGAATTTAACTCTTGTAAGTTATGTGGTAGAACTGTCGAATTTAACTCTTGTAAGTTATGTGGTAGAACTTTCGAATTTAACTCTTGTAAGTTATGTGGTAGAACTGTCGAATTTAATTCGTGTAAGTTATGTGGCAGAACTTTCGAATTTAACTCTTGTAAGTTATGTGGTAGAACTGTCGAATTTAACTCTTGTAAGTTATGTGGTAGGAACTGTCGAATTTGCTGTTCCAACACAAACCACAACTCATCAGTTTGATTAATGTCTGGGGAATCTGGAGGCCAGAATAATACTTAGACATCTTCTTCAAATTCCGCAAATCATTCTCAAACAGTCCAGGTAGTATGGCATGGCATATTTTTCTGGTGAAAGAAAGTACTGCTAGAGAAGAATATCGTTGCCGTGAAAGATTGTTTCTGGTCTGAAATGATGTTTAGGCAGGTGGTAGACGTTATACTTTACCACACATGAATGGCTGGATCTAAAATTTTCCAATATAACATTTTCCAAAGCATTATACCTCCTCCACCAGTTTGTTTTTGTTCTGCGGTGCATCCTGGTGGCAACACTTCCCCAAGTAAACGACTAACACGTACCCCACCATCCACAAGGTTCACAGGAAATTCGAATTTATCGGGACTCACGACTTTCATCCAATCATTCAAGGTCCAGTTTTGATGCTCGTGTGGTCGTTGTCGGCTCATTTGACAAGAAACCGAAGTCAGTTTGAGAACTCGCAGATGCCTGAGGCTACGCAATCCCATTTTCAGCAGGGTGCGATGTGCTTCCGTGTTGTAATACATTACTTCTATCACTAGCCTTCAAATTATCGGCGAGTTGCACTACAGTATTCCTTCTGTTGGCTCGTACCATACGGGATAGTCTTCGCTCACCTCTAGGGTTGGTGAGGAGCGGTCGGTCGGCCCACTCCTTGCCAGTGATTCGTGGTTTTTCCTTCTACCGACCACTTTTTCCAGGTACAAACCAAAGCTGACTATGAGCACCCCACAATCCCTGCCGTCTCATAAATGCTCTGTCCCTGTCGTCTGGCCATTACAAGTTAGCCTTTGTCAAATTCGCTTAAATCTGCTGCTGCCCTTCCCATCTGATGGACAAGGTTAACACGGATAAGTTGAGCTCAGTGTCAGGCGTTATTTATACCGTCTTATAATTTCCGAACGCACCGTCATTTAGTTGCTGTTGTTTCGATTTGCATAAAGCACCGATATGCATGTTTCGGCTCTACGGTGTATATGCAACTTCGAAAGCATGGTGGAGTGACATGAAATAGAATTACTCAAAGCAGGCTCTGGTGGATATTTAGGGACACTTTGATCTAACAGTGAACAGATAATGTTTAATGATGACTCTGATATATGAATTGCAATTACCCCAAAACTCCTGCTTAGCTGGGCCGTTAAGTAAGATCCTGAAGGCAGTGGTCCAGTGGCCTAGATAAGAACAACTTAATTTAGGTATTTCTACGGTGTTTTCTATTATTCGCCTATCACGTGATGGTTCGAAACTACAGTCGTTTATGTAAGCATTCAGTCGATACATACCCATGAATTTGCATGGCGCTCCGACGAATACTTACTGTTCTGGCATTTTCTACGTCGAGCAGCATATAATAGCCTTCCACGGTATTTATTGATCGCTCTTCTCAGACGAAGTATGAAAGATTTGCCCTGAATTTAATTATTTTGAAAACGTAATTAAACTGATTCCTATATTATACGGAATATATTTTATATCTACATCTCTTGAAAATTTGTGAATGAAGGAGTTGCAAAAATCTGCGAAGAGAAAATGATTCATCTTTTAAACGCAAAGTAAAACAAGATCGTAATATGCAACGGTTCATAGTTTAAGTCTAGGGAAAGGCCTATTACGTTGTGAAAACATAAGTTTGTCCGCGACGGGCATTGAAACTGTGTCCTCTCATTCCGCAGTAAGTCGCTCTCCCAACTGAACTACGCGGACAAAATGTATCTCTGCAGATTCGTCGTCTCGACACATGTTTTCATCTCTGTAGTACGTCACAACGTTCGTGGGAGATCGTTAGAGAAATGATTCAGGAGCCACATGTGATTCGTGTCAACTCTGCTTCAGGTTGCTGTCATGTATATTCGCATTCAAGGGCATGACACAAATCATATTGGAAACGTCAGAAACAGAGAGGACAGCACCTATTCTGTCGAAATTGAATTCGATATCAAGGTGGAATTAATTACTTAGGAGGTTACTGAGGAATGTAAATGATAGTGATTAATCTATTGAAGGACTTAATTTACTTACCTTTATCCATTGTATTTTGATAATGCTTTCTCGAGACTATAAAGTGAGTAGAAGTTTGCGTACCTGTTATTCGCTTGCATTGTTGCATATTCGGCGTGGAAATTGTTAAAAGTGTTGAAATTACAACCTGAAATAATTTATCTTGAAGTCAATCCAATAGAATCAAAAGAAATGTACTGACGGTCAACAGAGCAAAGCGAGCAGCTGATATTAATACATGGTGTACCTGATTGTATTTCTGTAATTCAAAGTTCATAGCATTAAGCGCTACAGAGTATATGGTATTGTTATGAATTTTCATTCATTATTTTGAATGTAATGGGCGTGACTACCTAGGCCGATTGATCAATTGTTTAACTAATTCGTGGGCTCTGATTGTGTTTTGGAAAAAGGAAAGAGTATACTCACGATTTTTTGATTAGTACCATTAAAACGTCTGAAGAATGGAAGTCTATGTCACCGGATCCCATTTGAGTTTGATTGATTCTGCCATTATAGCCATTCGCTCCGTATTTTGGAAAAACATGGTACTTAAACTCAAACAGAAGCTTATCAACGATAGGTGTGACAACAACAAACTACTTTAAGCTCTTGGAGTTTGTGACATAAAATCTAACTGACTTTTGATTTCCTGTATTCTTAAGTAAATTTGGTTTATTATCGCTAAACGTTTTTCTGCCTGAACGCCACATTTTCCTTCTCGATGAATTTGTCGCTGACAACAGTTCAAAGTGGAACTACGCCATTAGTCTCGAGATATAAGGGCTCAGGTGTTCAAAGTTCAGAGTGCAATTTTTTATACGATTTTCTGATAGCTATGTTTGTTATATACGATCTTCTGAGAGCTATGTTTTTTATATACGATCTTCTGAGAGCTATGTGTGTGCTATGTTTATCCTAAATTGATTTATGGAATGAGTGAGTGATATTTATGTTAAGCAAAAGAGTATTATATCATTAGCAGATCATACGATGCTTGAGTAACTACAATTATTTGATGGCGATTACTCGAATTTCTTACGTTCTGAAAGATGGTGGAATAAGTATAATGAATCAACTTAACAACTACAGTTTCAACTGAAATTGGAAAATGTAAGTTAAGTTGATGCATTTACTAAATCTAGCAGTTTATTATAAAAGTATTTTGATTCTGCACAATTAAGTTTTCAGCTGTTAAGACTTAGAAGTTACTCGGTTTCTACGAGAACGCCTTGTTCAACGAATTCAATAAGGTTTACGTTTAGTACTATAGAGTGAAGCCAGGTCACAAAGTTAAATTTAAACTTACGTGAGCATAAAACTTTGTGTTGGTGTGTGTGTGTGTGTTGCATAGAAGTTAACCTAACGAAAAGTTCCAATTAAACATATGACATTCATCAACAATTAATTTATATTGGCAATTATTTTATAATCTGAATGTTACTCAAGGGGCCGAAAGTGTCAACAAACAGGCTATGATATCCGCAATGTGTGATTAGACTGTGGTGGTCGAAAGGATGGTTATGCTTCTAATTTAACAACAATTATTATGATTACCTTCAAACGTTAATTAGTGTAATCGAAGCATTCACCATTATGGGTTTTACCGCATAACAGTAATAATCCTTGTGAGATAAATTTACCTGGATGAATCATTAACTATTGCGCAACGACCGCGAGTTGTCGATTGGTAATTAAATTCGACGACCATATGAGTATAGATTAGTACTCTAATATTATGTTTTACTATTACAGCTATTACAACAGCAAATTTCTTAGCTATCAATCAGTAGTCTCCTTTACAGAACGTAAAGCATACGTGTATACTATCCATTTTTAGTGAATCAAGAAGAGTTTTCGTACAAAGTTTCAAATCAGGCAATGACGTTACATCTAAAAAAATATCAGCATATTAAGAGTTTTTTTTCAATATCATAATTTCAATCAACAATTTTGTGGTTGAAGCTGATGCCATTAAAATAATGGTTGAAAACGTTGGACTGTTTTTACGCTTTAAGCCCTGAATTTAACATTTCATGCAAAGGTTGAAACCAAACCCCGTATAATTAGCAACTTTCTCCGAGTTTCTTCACAGACATGCGCCAATGGTAGGCATTTCTTCTAGCAAAGACGATCATGATATTATTATAGCCTCTTCTACACTCAAAATGACATTTGCGTTACTGGTCACTGAAACACTAAGTATCGAGTATGCAGAGCGTAGACGGAAATAAGTTCACCGATTCTTGTCAAACAGATTATATTACTTCAGCCCGAAACGAAGTACACACACCTGGCACTGAATTAGAAACGGTTATGCGAAATGTACGTAGCATAACTAGCGCTTTGTGAGTAGAAGTGCAACACAATTAACTTCATTTTGTGTGGCAACCTCATAAATATCAGGGCATTGGATTAAAAACTGCAACTTGGCCTACGGCCAATCAATTAAGTTTTGATGCCTGAGTAAGGGTGCAGAACTATAATCTTGACTTGTTACGCAAAACATAATGAACATTAGCATAATTAAGGATATGTGACTGAGTAACAGTGCAAAATTTCTAACTTGGCTCGTAATGTGTACCTTGTGAGTTTTAGCACGACATTAAAAAAATTGATAAAACGGCACAAGCCCAGGGCTTTGTAATTAATGTTTTGTGCTTGAATAAAAGTGTCACATTAACATTTTATTTATATATATGTTTATCGTCATCATCATCATCATGATCTTTAGTAACCATTATCAATTCACTGCTGGGTGCAGGATGATGGTCTCCCCAAGTTTCTTCCACAACGGTGTCCTCTATTTCTATCCTTTATATAAATATATATCCCCCACCGCGCACCCTCCATCAGCTGTCAGATGCACTGCAGTCAACATGGCTCCAGAGACCTGCGAAAACCTTCCAGCACGTTTATTGAGTCACTCCCATCCCGTCTAGCTGCTGTTCACGTTGTACACTGCGGTTACTCTGGATATCAGCTGGTGGCTGCAATAATGTGACTCGACCGTGTATCATCATCATCATCATCATCATCATTATCAACCATTATCAATATACTGCTGGACGAAGGTCTCCCCAAGTTTCTTCCACAACGGTCTGTCTTGTGCCAGTCTCCTCCATGTCACCCCCGCATACTTTCGAATTTCATCCACCCATCTCCCATGTGGTCTTCTTCTGGGTCTTTTCCTGTCCCTTGGAATCCAATATAAAATTTCGGCTGTCCATCGATGGTCTGTCCTTCTGTCAGTATGTCCAGCCCATTGCTTTTTCAGGGATTTAACACTGATCATGATGTCTTCCACTCTTATCATTTTTCGGACCCACGAGTTCTTCTTCTTATCTCTCCTGGTTACACCAAGAGGACCACCTTTATCGAGACTACCTTGATCGTGTTGAGCGAACAACACGATCAAGGTGGTCTCACAGATGCTCAGTTGGCATTATGTCTGGGAAATTAAGGGGCCAGGGAAGTACTTTGAAATCTTCACCGTGCTCTTCCAATCACTGTCGGACATTTCTAGTTACGTGAGACGTCGCGTTGTCATGCTGAAAGATCCCATCCGCCTCAGGGAAGACAATCAGCATGTATGGGTGTATGTGGTCTGCAAGGATGGCGTCATAACGAACTCAGCCCATAGTGCCTTCCACAGGTACCAATGAACCCAGAGATTACCACAAAAACATTCCGCAGACTATAACGCTGCCCCCGACCAGCTTGTGATCTGCCAGCAATGGTTAAAGAGTATTTGTTCTCCGATGTTTCTCGTCTTTTACAACAACGTTCTTCCGTTTGATGAAGCAAAAAAAGTGATTCGTCGGAGAAGGCAATCCTTTGCCAATCAACGGAGATCCAATTACGATACTGCCGTTCAAATGTAAGCCTTTTCTGCCGGTGCACCTTCATTAGTATAGGTACAGTGACCAACCGTCTGCGTCAGAGCCCCATTCTCAGCAGGGTCCGATGATCTCTCGTTTTAGACAAACTTCCCGTAGCCCGCTGGTTCATTCGGCCAGTGTGTAGCTTCACTGTAGTGGGTCGATTGAACCTCATGCACCTTCGCAGCCAAGGTTCCTCTCACATCACTGGCACGTGGTTCACCGCCGTTACCACGTCTCGTAATCACAATAGTGTCATTTCTCCAATCATGATGCACATTAACCACAGCAGCACGAGAACAGTTTACAAACTGCGCTGTTTCAGAAATACTGCCACCATTGTCCCGAAAGCTGATCATCATTCCTTTGTTCAAATCTGATAAATCGCTTTTTTATCCTCCATGACAGCAACGAGTGATATGTTTTCAGAATGCCAACAGCACACCTTATATGCCCTCGAAGCCAGCTCACGACACGTGCATTCTTTCATTGGCTACGGGTTGTTGGCGTCAAAAGTAGGAGGTGGTCATGTGACTCGACTATGTACATATACTACATAATTTTGAGCATGATGAGGTGATCACAATTATATTGTAATTTTACAGGTAACATAAAAGGAAGGAGAGGGTGGAGCGTCAGACACGGTGAATACAAAATTGAGATTTTCGTACACCTCTTAACGGTTTTGTGGCCGGTTTTATCCGAAACCTATGAAACACATCTAAACAGACAGCACTGTGGCTGCCTATGTTTTGGTTTCCAGCATCGTCAACATGTTGCCATTTTGATCGCCGCCATTTCATACAATACCTGTCTTTAAAGTCGTCTCTACGATATAGTTATGTGCGCTGGTGAAAACAGTGAGTCTCTGGTTAATATTGGGTTTTTCTAATAATTTGCTACTTCAGGGTGGTGTCACGTCAATTCGTCGCGTGCGTCAATTCGTCGCCTGCGTCAATTCGTCGCGCGTCAATTCGTCGCATGCGTCAATTCGTCGCGCGTCATTTCGTCGACCACGACGATTCGTCGCGGACAAATTCGTCGACTACGTCAATTCGTCGCGTTTACAGATTTTGGTTACATACAAAACGAATGCAGGAAAACTTACGATTTCGAACGTCTTGCTCCCTGATCAAATTTATAAAATTTGGACACGCAGACAGGATAGGAATATTACGTTTTTCTTTGGCCCTAAAAATATTAGACGGTAAACGGTTTTTGGAACGGGTCAGGGGCCCGGTTGGTCAGAGCCCCTCATACACAAAATATTCGTAAGATCTACAGTTTTCAATTCAGAATCACCAAATCAGGTATCCTATCTCATAGTACTCTAACTTAGACGGTTGTCAGTTTTTGGAACGGGTCAAGGCCCGGGAGTCAGAGCCCCCCCCCTACATACAAAATTTTCGTAAAATCTAGTTTTCATTTCAGAACCATCAACTTTGGTATCATGAAACTCTAACTTAGACGCTAGACGGTTTTTGGTAGGGGTTGGTGCCCGCGGGTTCGGAGCACCCCCTCATAAAGAATTTCGTAAAATCTACAGTTTTCATCTTAGAACCACCAAATTTGGTATACTATCTTATGGTACTCTAACTTAGACGGCAGACCGTTTTTGGAACGGGTCAAGGCCCGGGGGTCAGAGCCCCCCACATACAAAATTTTCTTAAAAACTACAGTTTTCAATTCAGAACCACCTAATCTGGTATACTATCTCATGGTACTCTAACTTAGACGCTAGACGGTTTTTGGAAGGGGTTGGAGCCCGGAGGGTCAGACCCCCCGAATAAAAACTTTTTCGTAAAATCTACAGTTTTCAATTTAGAACCACCAAATTTGGTATACTATCTCATGGTACTCTAACTGAGACGCTAGACGGTTTTTGGAAGGGGTTGCAGCCAGGGGGGTCTACCCCTCATAAAAATTTCGTAAAATCTTTTCAATTCAGAACCACCTAATCTGGTATACTATCTCATGGTACTATAACTTAGACGCTGGACGGTTTTTGGAAGGGTTTGGAGCCCGGGGGTCGGACCCCACCGAATAAAAACGTTTTCGTGAAATCTACAGTTTTCAATTTAGAACCACCAAATTTGGTATACTATCTCATGGTACTCTAACTTAGACGCTAGACGGTTTTTGGAAGGGGTTGGAGCCCGCGGGGTCGGAGCCTCCCCTCACAAAAAATTTCGTAAAATCTACAGTTTTCATCTTAGAACCACCAAATTTGGTATTCTATCTTATGGTACTCTAACTTAGTCGGCAGACCATTTTTGGAACGGGTCAAGGCCCGGGGGTCAGAGCCCCCCACATACAAAATTTTCCTAAAACTACAGTTTTCAATTCAGAACCACCTAATCTGGTATACTATCTCATGGTACTCTAACTTAGACGCTAGACGGTTTTTGGAAGGGGTTGGAGCCAGGGGGTCGCCCCCCCTCATAAAAATTTCGTAAAATCTACAGTTTTCATATTAGAACCACCAAATTTGGTATACTATCTTATGGTACTCTAACTTAGACGGCAGACCGTTTTTGGAACGGGTCAAGGCCCGGGGGTCAGAGCCCCCACATACAAAATTTTCTTAAAAACTACAGTTTTCAATTCAGAACCACCTAATCTGGTACACTATCTCATGGTACTCTAACTTAGACGCCAGACGGTTTTTGGAAGGGGTTGGAGCCCGGGGGGTCAGACCCCCCGCCGAATAAAAACTTTTTCGTAAATACTACAGTTTTCAATTTAGAACCACCAAATTTGGTATACTATCTCATGGTACTCTAACTTAGACAGTAGACCGTTTTTGGAAGGAGTTGAGCCCGGGGGTAAAGCCCCCCCCCCCATAAAAATGCCGCGTAAAATCTACAGTTTTCAATTTAGAACCACCAAATTTGGCATACTCTCTCATGGTACTCTAACTTAGACGGTAGACGGTTTTTGGAAAGGGTCGAGCACGGGGTCAAAGTCCCTCAGCCCATAAATATTTTTCGTAAAAATAAAGTTTTCAATTTAGAGCTACCAAATTTGGTATACTATATAATGGTGTTCTAAATTAAACGGTAGACGGGTTTCAGAACGGGTCGGGGCAAGGGTGGTTACCCCCCCCCCGCCCTACACACACACTTTCGTAAAATCTATAGCTTTCAATTTAGAACCACCAAATTTTGTATATCATCTCATGGTACTCTAACTTAGACGGTAGAAGGTTTTTGGAACGGATCAAGGCCCGGGGGTAAGACCCTCCACATACAAAATTTTCTTAAAATCTTTATTTTTCAATTCAGAACCACCAAATTTTGTGTCATGAAACTCTAACTTAGCGGGAGACGGTAAGTGAAAGCGCAACGTTATTAACTTGATTTTTTATGCAAACCTTATAAATACGACCACAGCGATTAAAAGTTACTAAAGAATCCTTGTAAGTAATATTTTATGACCGAGTGCAAGTACAATTTACGAAATGTCAACAGGTCAAAATATCTAAAGCAACAATGAAATTGGGAATATTTCTTTTTTCTTTCTTTTTATTTCAGTTTTGACACTTGCATTAAGTTTTAAAAACATATATTTCTCCTGTCGTATACCTTCATTGTGCTTTAAACAGAATTTCTTACCATGTTTTGGGTATTTTGTTTCGTGTGGTTGCAGTTTTTTTAATGTTTTGGGCATTTAATTTTGTGTGGTTACTTCTTTTTATGTTTTGGGCATTTTACTTTGTATGGGTGTTTTTGTTATGTTTTTGTTCTTTTCTTTTCTGTGGTGGTTGTAATGTCGACAGAATGAAAAAGGGGAAACTGTGGACAGTCACGATGCCTACTTGCTTCTAATTTTTTTTTTAAATACAGCACATGATTTTGTATTGAGTTATACCACTTACTCACTAAGCGACTACAGGTTTCTTTAAATATGAACGTTTTCTTAGAGCCTTTTGTTTCCTCTACCTAGCTTTTTCGGTTCCGCAATTTCTTTTTTTGGTTTTGAATATTTTCCTTATTATTAATCTATTTTCTCATGCAAACTCTTTATGTAAGGTATGTTTATTCTATCGAAGTATTTTGCAATTACACGTGAAGCCCTGTTGCTGAAGTAAAAAAAAAATATTTCCAACTGAAACAACGCAGTTCAGATATTTTCCCGCTGTTAACTCAAAGACTGAAAACAAAAACAACAAATCTGTGCAAGGGTTGAGGCATGAGACAGTATTTACTGGTAACCAAGCAAAGTTTTAAGGAAGAATGAGCTTAAGAATTTCTAACTGCAACAAAAAAGAGCATCCGCACTGTATCCCTCCCCATCCCCTAGTGCCGGCCTTTGGACGTCTTGAAAGAGAAGTCTTAAGGACACATCTGTATCGTAATTGCCTGAGCATTCGCGACAATCTTCTGGTAACGTAGTAGAAAAACACACTGTCTACTTCGCCTAAATTGCTTGGATGTAATGCCAACCAACAAAGTTTTGCTCTCGCATTGGATTTCTGTTGCTTTTGATGGAATACTTTTCCCCTGGGGTTCACCGCTTTCACTATAGTTTTCAGGATAGGCGGCAATACACCCCAACGTAAAACACCAATTTCACGGCAATTAACTGCAATTAGCGAAAGAGAGGGGCGGTACAGGAAATAAGTCGAACGAGACAGATCTGAACTTAGAAAGTCGGGGGAAGGTGTTGCATGAAAAACTGTGTTTGGCTTACAGATCATTTGGCCCGTAGGGACGTAGGTTTCGCTTAATATGTTACGGGGTAAACAAATTGTCTTTTCAGTATAACAATTTTCTTTCATACGCATGGTGCAACACAAAAAATTTGAATTTCTTTTTGAGAATTAGCATGACGCCTACCGGCCCAGAGTACAGCTGCCCAGTCCGCGCCTGCTGCCGCCTCCGGAACCTGGCTCCCGGGTTCTTCGCATCTGTTGATCCCCCGCCTGGAGCGTCCCAGCTGTGAAATACATGCACCTCTGCGTTTTGGAAAACAAAAGATAAGATGCCGATCCTTAAAATTAACCACTTCTTGTGACCGCAGGTACGAAAATCTTAAACTTCGCTTAAACCCTAACTGGAGGAACAAGCTTCACGTGATTGTCTGTATTCTGAGTGTTTTATTGAATGGTTGCTCATTAGTTCGTAGTTGACTGGAGTACAGAGAACGCGCTTGTTGAAACCTTTGTTGTGCGTTGTCAAATGATAATAATGGAAATATATCATTCTAAATATTTTGGAAAGAGAAAGTGCATTGTTTTCCGAAGACACTATGCAGATGAAGAATGCAACATAAATAGTTAACTCACAAAAAGAAAATGATTTGCTGAAATGGAAAGGGTATTTATTTTGCCATAACAGAGTGCGAGGTGATTTACGGTATTGTCACTGTATTGAAAGAAATTATGGAAATTGTACTGGCTTTGCTAGTACTATTCTTATTGGAGATGAACACAGGATGCGCAATGAGAAACCACATAATCATGCTCCAAGACCGGAGAAAAGTGATGTTGCTGTTGCAAGAGCGCAAATAAAAGAACGAGCGAGAAATACGGACGAAGCCCCTGCACAAATTATTCAAACCGTGACAACGTCAATGGCTACAGTAAATGCAGCTTACATGCCTAATATGGATGCACTAAGGCAAGTTGTAAAAAAGAGAAGACATGCCAAGACATGCCTGCGGAGCCTACGACTTCAGAACGGATCGATGCCCCAATAAATTTACAGGAGAAGATGGTGCAAAATTTCTTGGCAGAGATAGCGCATTTGGACAACAAAGAATTATTTTATTTTTAACAGAGAATAATTTACGAAAGCTTAAAGAAGCACCCCTCTGGATTATGGATGGGACATTTGAAACTTGTCCAACCCTTTTTAGGCAATTTTGTTCCATTCATGCTATGGTTGAAACGAATCCAGAGATGCGCAGACTTGTCCCACCAGTTTATGGGTTACTTTCCAGCAAGTATAAATAATATAATACTATTATAAAGTGTTTTTGTAGGATTTACAAGACTATGCATCAGACTATGATATTCAGCTTGCACCACAATATACGCATAATAATAGATTTTGAAATAGCTACCGTTATAATGCTGCTAAAAAGGAATTTGGAAGCAGCACACACAAATGTTGTTGGTTTCATCTCGGAAAAAAATGTGCTGAGGAATATCCATCCTATGGCATAGCCTTGGAATATAAGGAAAACAGTGAGTTTGCTCTCAAAGTCAGACATTTGCAAGCACTCGCATTTTTTTCATCTGATGAAATTCCAGCTGCTTTTAAAGAAGTGAAACCAATTTTACTGGAATATGCAGATTCTGTAGTTCAGTGGTTTGAGGAAAATTATGTTCTTGGAAAATTTCGTGGAAGCAGAAGAAACAATCCAAGCAGAAGCCCTCCGCTGTTCCCGCCAACAATTTGGTTAGTTAGTGAAAACAATTTATTTGGCTTTCCCAGAACACAAAACGAACTTGAAAGATTAGACAGACGCTGGAATACAATTCTGGGAGAGAAAAAACTGTGACGGTACGAAATAATCAGTGAAATTGCGAAAGAGCAGAGAACAACTATGGCTAAAATCGAAAGAGTGATAGCACAGATTCCAACAAATCCACCCAGAAGAGAAACGCTGGCAAGATAAAAAGGAATTCGAACTTCTTTGGTGCACAGAGACAATGTTAACATGCTCGACATTTTAAGAGGAATTTAATATAATTCTACCCTTTACTAAAATGTGCTGGTATTTCTCACTAATTGATTTATACCTTTTACTAACTTGTATTTGAATTTTTCAAGAATGTAATTCCGCCGAAGATGCAAGAATGTAAAACTCAACGCAAAATTAAAAAAGTCAAAATTTTCAAAATAGCATGCCAAAAACATAAAATGTCAAAAAGTAATCCAAAATGTGAAACATATAAAAATTCAAAATGCAATCCAAAATGTGAAACAAATAAAAATTCAAAATGCAATCACAAGTCACAAGCATTACAAAAATGCGAAACGCTATGTAACAAGTAGAACACAAAATAAAACAAATGCCAAAAAAAATGCATACGCTTTGTAAAATGTACAAAATAAAATAAATGCTATATTCACAAGGATTTGATGACGAGTCAAGTTAAAAATGAGCTTTTACTTAGACTTCAAATAATAATTATTAGCCTCTACACCTTTTTAAGTCTTTAATATGTGCAACATCATTAACCTGACTTGTCATCAAACGTTATCAATATGACCATAGCATACAATCACTTAAAAGACTTGTTAATGGATGAATTGAGGAATCACCAAGTTCCGCGGGTGAAAGTTAATGGCAGTTTATAGTTTTGTACTCGAGTAAATGCGCAACACAGTAAACTTGACTTTCTCTGAAAATTTTATGTATATGAGCACGGTTGATTGAAAACTGATAAAAAGGCTTAAGGCCTGTTTATTAATTTTTGTGCCTCAGTCAAAACGCAGTACCATAACCTTGGCATGTTATCGAAACCTTATGAATACGTCGGACTAAAAATTCCTAAAAACAGTTTACGCCTAAATTCTTGTAACTAAAGTTTCGTGACAGGGTAAAACTGCAACATTAATAACTTGATATGTTATGTTAACGTTGTGAATATGAGTACGGCGGATTAAAGATTTCAACAAATAGCCTTTGGGATTAATGTGTTGTAGCTGAGTAAAAATGTAACATTATCTTGATTTTCTATATAAACCAAACTACGTGCTGAAGTGGCCCAACTATATATACGTATACTTCAACCATATACCGAAGCGCTGACAAGGTGAAAGCAAAAGTGCAATTTTGTACGGTCCCCTAACATTTTATGGCCAGCCTACATGGAAGTGGACACCTTGATATCAAAAACATACTTTTTGTACGGTCCACAACAAATAGCAATGGACACGTCGCAATCTTTTTTTTTTTGGGGGGGGGGTTTAACGATCACCGTGATCAATTCAGTGGGCTATAAGCTGTCGGACATTCCCAATTTTGAGCCACTGGTTCCTGGGAAGGGGGACAGCCAGTGCCAGAAGTCAAGCACAACGTCCATGATTCACCGGGATTTGAACCAGGATCCTTCTCGACAAGTGGTCAGAAGCCAGCGCCTAGATCACTCCGCCGCCGTAGCGGCACACGTTGAAATGTATTTTTCATACGGCCCCAAACGCTCTTATGGACATACCAGATTGAACTGGACGCAAATAAATCATTAATATAATTTGTACTAGCAGGGATACCAGTTATTTGCCAGGTACATATTACTATTTGTGGAATCACCAAGTTCAGCGGGTGAAAGTTAATGAATGAAAAAGATATTCCTGCAATTTTCTAGTAAATTTATTTTAAATTTTTTGATTTAGTTAATTTAATTTTGTGAAACAAAAAAGAAAGAAAAAGGAATGGAAATACTTACTTTCTAGGAGACATCTATAGAACTGCCGTACATCTGGCGTGTGCTTCTGTGAATCCCGCGACACAGAAATGCAATGTACCTATGTGATGTCGCATGCATACGACTTCACATTGGCATTGATAATCTTTTTCTTACCGTTTTCAATTTTGAATATCTGGAACTCTCTGTTTACATTACATTATATTTCTTTCTGATAAGCCGTTCGTTGGTAGTGAAAGCTAAACTATATAGATTTGTGTTTTTAATATACCATTAAACGCATATTTTTGCACTTTATTGTTATCTACAGTCCCTAACTTAGACCGTAGGTTGGTTAGTTGGTTGGTTGGTTGGTTGGTTGGTTGGTTGATGGTTTATGGTGCAAGGCCCTCAAAGGGCCAAAGAGCGCCTTAGAACGTAAATAGGGTATTCTTAAGAGTAAAAAACGGAACTTTTTAAGAAAATTTCGCATGGGGCTACCTTGACCCGGGCCCCGACCCCTTCCAAAAACCGTCTACCGTCTAAGTTAGATAACCATTAGTAGTATACCAAATCTGGTTGTCCTAAATTGAAAACTGTAGATTTTACGGAATTTTTATGAGGAGGGGGAGGGGCTCTCACCCCGGGGTTCCAGCCCCTACCAAAAACCGTCTAGCGTCTAAGTTAGAGTTTCATGATACCAAATTTGGTGGTTCTGAATTGAAAACTGTAGTTTTTAAGAAAATGTTGTATGTCTGTGTGTGTGTGTGTGCGGGGCGGGCGGGTCTCCGACCCCCAGGGCCTTGATCCGTCCCAAAAACCGTCGACCGTCTAAGTTAAAGTACCATGAGATAGTACACCAAATTTGGTGGTTCTAAATTGAAAACTGTAGATTTTACGCGGCATTTTTATGGGGGAGCTCTTACCCCCGGGCTCCAACCCCTTCCAAAAACCGTCTAGCGTCTAAGTTAGAGTACCATGAGATAGTATACCAAATTTGGTGGTTCTAAATTGAAAACTGTAGATTTTGCGAATTTTTATATGAGGGGGGCCCTTCCCCACGGGCTGCAACCCCTTCAAAAAATCGTCTAGCGTCTAAGTTAGAGTACCATGAGATAGTATACCAGATTAGGTGGTTCTGAATTGAAAACTGTAGTTTTTAAGAAAATTTTGTATGTTGGGGGCTCTGACCCCCCGGGCCTTGACCCGTTCCAAAAACGGTCTGCCGTCTAAGTTAGAGTACCATAAGATAGTATACCAAATTTGGTGGTTCTAAGATGAAAACTGTAGACTTTACGAAATTTTTTATGAGGGGGGGAGCTCCGACCCCGCGGGCTCCAACCCCTTCCAAAAACCGTCTAGCGTCTAAGTTAGAGTACCATGAGATAGTATACCAAATTTGGTGGTTCTAAATTGAAAACTGTAGATTTTACGAAAAAGTGTTTATTCGGAAGGGGGGGGTCTGACCCCCCGGGCTCCAACCCCTTCCAAAAACCGTCTAGCGTCTAAGTTAGAGTACCATGAGATAGTATACCAGATTAGGTGGTTCTGAATTGAAAACTGTAGTTTTTAAGAAAATTTTGTATGTGGGGGTCTCTGACCCCTGGGCCTTGACCCGTTCCAAAAACGGTCTGCCGTCTAAGTTAGAGTACCATAAGATAGTATACCAAATTTGGTGGTTCTAATATGAAAACTGTAGATTTTACGAAATTTTTATGAGGGGGGGGGTAGACCCCCGGGCTGCAACCCCTTCCAAAAACCGTCTAGCGTCTAAGTTAGAGTACCATGAGATAGTATACCAAATTTGGTGGTTCTAAATTGAAAACTGTAGATTTTACGAAAAAGTGTTTATTCGGGGGGGGGGGGGGGGCTGACCTCCCGGGCTCCAACCCTTCCAAAAACCGTCTAGCGTCTAAGTTAGAGTACCATGAGATAGTATACCAGATTAGGTGGTTCTGAATTGAAAACTGTAGTTTTTAAGAAAATTTTGTATGTGGGGGGCTCTCACCCCCCCGGGCCTTGACCCGTTCCAAAAACGGTCTGCCGTCTAAGTTAGAGTACCATAAGATAGTATACCAAATTTGGTGGTTCTAAGATGAAAACTGTCGATTTTACGAAATTTTCTATGAGGGGAGGCTCGGACCCCGCGGGCTCCAACCCCTTCCAAAAACCGTCTAGCGTCTAAGTTAGAGTTTCATGATACCAAATTTGATGGTTCAGAAATGAAAACTAGATTTTACGAAAATTTTGTATGTACGGGGCGGGGGGGGGAGCTCTGGCTCCCCGGGCCTTGACCCGTTCCAAAAACCGACAACCGTCTAAGTTAGAGTACTATGAGATAGGATACCTGATTTGGTGGTTCTGAATTGAAAACTGTAGATTATTTTGTGTATGGGGGGCTCTGACCAACCGGGCCCCTGACCCGTTCCAAAAACCGTCTAAGTTAGAGCACCATGAGATAATATACCAAATTTGGTAGTTCTAAATTGAAAACTATATCTTACGGCAATTCTGTAGGGAGGGGGGGGGCTCTAACCTCACCCCCTCTCTGCAACCGCTTCCCAAAAACCGTCTACAGTCTAAGTTAGAATACCACGAGATACCGTCTAATATTTTTAGTGCCAAAGAAAACGTAGTATTCCTATCCTGTCTGCGTGTCCAAACTTTATAAATTTGATCAGGGAGCAAGACGTTCGAAATCGTACGTTTTCCTGCATTCGTTTTGTATGTAACCAAAATCTGTAAACGCGACGAATTGACGTAGTCGACGAATTGACGTAGTCGACGAATTTGTCCGCGACGAATTGACGCAGTCGACGAATTGATGCGTGACGAATTAACGCGCGACGAATTCACGCAGTCGACGAATTGACGCGCGACGAATTGACGTAGGCGACGAATTGACGCGCGACGAATCGTCGCAGTCGACGAATTGACGCACGCGACGAATTGACGTAGAACCCTTGAGGGTACAACGGGAGATAAACGATTCATCAAGCTTTAGAACAATTGTCATGTAATGTGTTGATAAAAACAGGGTTCAAATACAAAAATGTCGTACTTTGCGCAAGTTTTTAAAGACAATTAACCCAGCACACATGGAACAATTTTCTCCTGTGAATATTTCAAAGCAGTATTCTTGAGGTTTTTGAACATCTTCCTGCCTCTCAGCCGGATAGACTCAGTTGAAGATAACGAACTTGTGAAGTGCTTGAATATTTCCGCGTTTCAGCCTAAAACTGGAAACGAACCAAGGCCTTAGGAACCTTTCATGTAATCCGATGTTGAATTATCTGTCTGATAAGACAAGCTTGAACATGAACTTCACAAAGCTGTTATAAAGCTAAACAAGTTAGTAAAATCATGCAATGCATTGATTATAATACGCTTTTCAACATACCAGAAATCATTACTCAAGTTATCACTCAAGTTATGAGGATAATGGCTGTGGAATAAATCTTGGTCCTGTGCCCTGACCTTTGATCCCATTTCGATGATATTCTACAGAACCGGTTCAGAATACCTCCGAAATAACATGATAAAGCTTTGTCGCAATGGAAGCAGCTTTATGTAAGTTATGATGCATAAGGGCTATGGAATAGATCCAGCTCCTGTGTCCAAACCTTTGACCCCATTTCGCCCATTTTTAATAGGATTCGTCCCCAGGCAGGCTCTTACGACATACTAACATTTCATCCAAATCGAAGCATTTTTACGTAAGTTATGACGCATAATGGCGATGGAAGTGATTCCACACTTATGCCGTGACCTTTGATCTCATTTCGTCCATTTTCAATAGGGTTCGTCCTACCACATACTAAAATTTCATCGAAATCGAACCATTTTTACGCGAGTTATCGTGCCGACAGACGGACGGACGGACGGACAGACAGTCAGACAAAGCTGGAGCATATACGCTTCTTCAACCTCCGGCTGGAAAGCGTAAAAAAGATGACATGTAGAGGCTGGATTTCGACTACTCAAGCACATGGAATCGGCTGAACATTAAAGTTTAATCATTGTGGAAACTTTTCTTGGAGCAAGTTGTTTTTATTTGCTGAGAACGTGTTGACGAGGAAAGCACCAGTCGTTGGCTTCTTCTCCGTCAGATTTGTCCAAAACATTTCTCTGTAAATCCCGGTCAAATCTTCTATCTCCATGTTAGCAGTTTGCATTGCAATAGCATTGACTTAAGAAAGAAGAGTTGCTTGCCTTTGGCTTCTGCCACGAGATTGTGCATTGGTGACAAATCGGCTCCATTATCTTATTATAGACATGATGATGTACGAGTAAGAGGTTGTAGAGATAAGACCAACAAAACCGTACACATGTTTTACACAATCTAATCACTTTTATTCCACTTCTTGCAGCCTCCGTGTCCTCCTTCTACTGATCCCTTTACCCTGATGCAGCTCCTATTCAGTAGGGGGTAGGCAGCTAAGATTTTGAAAATGGCTACTCAAAACCTTAGGAAACATTCGCCATCGGTGTCCATCTATCCGTTGTCTTCCCTTGTCACCCACTTACATCGCAGGCATAATCTTGAAAAGGTACATTTAACATACACTACATTGACAAAAGTCACCGGACACCTAGAAGACAAACACAACATAGCATTTATTGACATACATTAGTACGGTTTCGGTCCACTTTTGGTCTTAATGCATGCACAGACCCTTCGAAGCTCAGTGGTTGGGTTTCGAGCTCCGTGATTTTCGTTGCTATAAGGTGTTTATTGAGTGCTTTAGTTTCTGTGGTTGCGCGTATCTTCAAGTTGAAGATCTGCACTTTACGTTCGTGTATCTCCCAAGTTGGTGAGTGCCATATTTTTTCATTATTCACTGTTTTACTTTTCTACCGAGCTGGTCTTTTTTCGTTGAAGTCTCGCCATTGCTTCGATGGCGGAGGAAGACAAGGGTGACGCCCACATCCTTATCTTGGCAGATCAGCCAGCTCCCTCTTCTTCTTCTACCGCGGTAGCTCCTGCTCAGCTTAATGAGGTGGCTCCCGAGCGTCATTGCGACGTCATAGACACCTATTCTTCTCCAGCTATAACTCCCACGAAGTGCGGTGGTGCCAAGTCTCCTATCTACATCTCAGCAGATGATGACGTCTCCGTTATCAGCGATACTGAGCTCATAGCTTCCACTTCTAATCAACTTCCTGATCCGCCCTCATTGCTAGGGGCCGCTCCATTTACTTCTCGACCCATGTCTGCCCAAGCGTCCTATGCTTCTGCAACTTCTGTGGTCCTCACCCCCCCCCCCCCAGTTTAATCTGCAATGCCTTTTCCTGAATCCTATGTCACTGTCGTCGGTTCTACTGCTACAATTGACATACCAGAGGATTCCCGAGCTGGTCACCTTTTTTCCTCCACTATGGAACGGGGCGTCTATTTTGATGCGCTTCCCGACACTAAGCTGTGGCAATATAGCCGAGCCCTCAAAACTATCTTACCAAAGGATGCTCTAGACTTTGTTGCTCGAAAACCCAGATCTGTTTTGGTCTATTTTAAGGATAAAGCGCATTCTGACCAGGTCCTTACGGAAGGTCTAACCATCAATGACGTGCATCTGTTAGCATAACCGGTTGCGCACCGCCCGGTGCAGGTGACCTTCTACACCGTACCACCAGAAGTATCCGACGCTGCACTCTGCACCTTGCTCAGCAGGTACGGCAGAGTTGTTGGCTCCATAACAACTCTCTCTGCGGCTCCCAGGGACCCTGAAGACAAATAAATTCGGGGTTTCCGCCGCACTGCTCGAGTCCTCTTTTCATCTGATGCTCAGCTGAAAGCGGTTCCGAATGTTTTGCACATCCGCTGTGGACAGCAGCGTCGAAGAGTTGAGATAATCACTTCACAGTATTGCACTATCTGTCAGAGCGAAAGTCACATAAGGGCTCGGTGCCCACGTGCCTCCCTGAAAATAGCTCCACACACTACATCTTCTTCTACTTTGTCCATCAACGCTTCACAGACTTCTTCTGTAACGTACCAGGAGATGTGACGTACCTGCCAGAAGGACGCACACGACATAAAGGCAGATAGGAATCAGAATAAAATGTCCGCGTAGCTCAACTGGTAGAGCAACTTATTCCGGAATGAGTGGACCCGGGTTCGAATCCTGCGCGGATAAAAATGTCGGAGAAATTCCCTTCGTTATAATGGCGCCCGAACTATCCGGATGACCTGACCGTTCACAATCTCGCAATGGTGTGATATTATTTCCACACCGCGAGATAGGAAAAATAAGAGCAGCACTTCGAAAAAAAAAAAAAATAAGGGGGAGATGATGTAACGTACCAGGAGATGTGACGTACCTGCCAAAAGGACGCACAGGACATAAAGGCAGATAGGAATCAGAATAAAATGTCCGCGTAGCTCAACTGGTAGAGCAACTTATTCCGGAATGAGTGGACCCGGGTTCGAATCCTGCGAGGATAAAAATGTCGGAGAAATTCACTTCGTTATACTTCCTATTCGAGGAAAGTCGCGGAATTAAGATCTTCCAAAAGTCAGCTTACTGCCATTGTTCAACAAACGACTTTGATGCCTCCACCTCCTGCTGATCCTAAGAATTTTCCCAGGCTTCCAAAATCGACTCTCCCTAGTACTTTTACAACCACTGCTGATGTACATGTTGACCACTCCTCAGTTTTTACTGTTGGCTCCATGACACGAGTCACAGGTAACGCTTCGGGTTCAGACTCTCCAGACGATCATGAAGCTTTAGTGGTTGCTGGAAAACGCAGTGGTGCTTCTCGCCCCAAGACGAAGAAGTCAAAGACTCTGGTGTCCCGAAGATCATCTCGCTCTTCTACCCGCTCATCCACTCGCTCCGTCAGCTCTCGTCGACCGTTCTCCAGGTCGCCTTTACACACTTCCTCTGAGACAGCATGTGAGTGTGCCTTTCCCTCACTAGATGAATTCACAACTTTTCTTGCTGAAAATGCTTTCCCTGCTGAGCCTCTGCCATACGAGAACGTGCTGGATTGCCTTTTAGAATCCTCTAGCCCTTCCTCAGCAGGCACTTCCATTCAGCAGTATGAAGCAGCTCTACCACAAGTGCTGGTTCATTTACACTCACTTGAAAACACTCTTCGGCGAGCTGCGGACGAGGTCCCTTGGAGTGCTTGTTTTCTCCGTCGACTCCACTCCATCACTACAGCCAGTCAATTCCTACTGCATCCCACAACTAACCTAGACATTCAGGGTGTAGTCACTTAATTGTCACGGTTTTGCGACACCTCTTGCGAATGCGCTAGTACGAGAGGATCTTGCTCCGCTGAATGCTGATATATTATTTCTGCAGGAAACAGACTGTACTTCCACCACTCAATTTCATCAATGGCGTCAGTGGGATCATACTTTCCATCACGCCTACAGCCAACTGTCGCGTGGTGGCATGACAGTTGGTGTTTACTCACGTTTTCGTTCAACTCTTTATTCCTTCTCAGTGAAAAACTTATGTCGAGACTTATTGCAACGGGGGTCTCTTTCACCGTCGCAGCTGAAAAATTTCATGTATTCAACATTTATGTTCCTTGCACTCCTACTCACGTGCCAGAGCTCTTTGCAAAACTTCGACGGGCTCTGTCACGTATTCCCATCACCGACCGGGTACTTATCGGAGGTGACTAAAATTGCACTCTACATCCCCTAACTGATCGCTCTTCTGCTTCCAGAGAACACCGTACGGAAGTAGTACATCTTTTACAGTCTATCATGCCGCCCCGGTGGCGCAGTGGTCTAAGGCGCTGGCCTCTGATCATTCGTCCGTAAGGGATCCATGTTCGAATCCCGGTCAGGCATGGATGTTGTGTTTGTCGTACGGCACTGGCTATCTCCCTTCCCTGGAGCCAGTGACCCTAAATTGGGGACGGGCGACTGCTTATAGCCCATTGAGTTGCTCACGGTGGTCGTTACACCTCCAATCAAAAAAAAAAGAAAAAAAAACAGTCTATCATTTCAGACTTCTCACTCGCAGATGTTCAACGCCATTTGTCACCAACCCAGACTGTACATACATGGCGTGCACCAAGAGCCATTGATCCTCCTACAGCAAGATTGGATCGCTTTTATGCAACTTTTCTTCTTCTACCAGCAATATCAGATTCATGCTGTACACCCACAGCTTCCTCGGATGATTGCGCCTTTGCCATAACAGGTTTTGCTACTTCAACACAGCCACGTACAATCTGGCCTTGGACTTTTGACGACACTCTTTTAGATGACCCAGCCTTCTGCTCATCGGTGCGAGATTTTCTCGCGAATTGGCGTCCAAGGCTTTCATTCTGCCCCGTGCCCCCTCAACTTTTGGTTGGAAGTAAAACGCCACCTCATACTACTGGTACGAAACCTGTCATACTCGATCATGACCCAACGGAGGATGCGACTTGATCATACTAGGCAAATGCTTTCTTTGCTCAATCTTGCTGATCCCCTATTTCAAGTCTACCAGGCAGAATTGCATTCACTTTTGGTGCCGCTTGCAAAACAAGCCCTTCAACGCCTTAAACTGCAACACCTGAAACCTGATGCTTGTTCGTACGAATTTCCTTACGTCACTTGAGTCAACTCGCCGAGCCTCTTCTGTTCTACAGCACCTTCGTCTTCCAACTGGAGTGGTATCATCCGAACCAGTTCAAATTTGTTCTATGGTACGGAACTACTACATTTCAAAATTTTGTGAAACTCCTCCTCCCTCCCCTACGGCTTCTGCTCTTCTGTTCTCTTCTTTGCCTCAGGTCCCTTCTCATCTTTCAGCCAGCCTCCTACATCCTCCCACTTTAACTGAGCTCTCTGATACTTTCTCGTCCCTCAACCCCCGGGCTTCACCTGGCCCGGACGGTCTCCTGTTTCTTTCTATAAGGCTTTTCTTCCTGCCCTCCTTCCGTTTCTCCTCTGTGCTTTTTCTACTGCCATGCATCTTGCATCTCTTCCGAGGAGTTTCACGCTCGCACATGTTGTACTTTTCCCCAAGAAGGGTGATCCGCTTGACTTGGGGAATTGGAGTCCCATCTCACTCTTAAATACTGATTATAAATTCTATACTAAATTTCTGTCCCGCCGGCTTAACCCCATACTCCCTCATATTCTCTCCACTAATCAAACCTATACTGTACCCGGCCGCTCCATCTCCCATAATATTTAGCTTCTTAATGATCTAATTCACCTCGCCTGCTCTTGCTCAGAACCCCTTGCTTTTCTTTCCCTCGATCAACGCTCAGCATTCGATAATATTTCTCTTGATTACCTTCTTGCTACATTACTAAATTTCGGCTTTCCTCCTTCCTTTGCTTCTCTTCTCATCTCCCTCTACCGGGACGCAGTTTTCCACGTCAAGCTTCTCAACCTTCTCACAGCTCCCATACCCTTTCGTCGCGGTGTGCGTCAGGGTTGCCCCTTATCCGGGCAGCTCTTCGCCCTCGCAATAGAACATTTTTTACGCGCAGTCCATCGATCCTTCTTTGCTTCACTACCACCGGTGGTAGCCAGCACACGTCATCATGTTGCTACCTATGTTGCCTACGCCGACGATATTACATTCTGCATTCGGCAAGACTCAAAATTTCACGATCTCCACAATCTCTACAATACCTACGCCTCATGTTCCGGAGCAGCACTAAACTCAACGAAAAGCACAGGCTTATGGACCGGTTCGTGGTCTAACCGCACTGACTGTCCTTGGGGAGCAGAGTGGTCCAACATCTCTCAACGATTCCTAGGAGTCCACCTTGGAAAACCAGCAACTGCTTCACTCGTCACCTGGACGACTCTCCGGCCACGCCTACATCGCTCGGTCGCAATCTGGCGGCGCGCACAATTCTGCACCTCCGTCTTTCAAAGAGCACGTCTAACGCACACTTACCTGCTTTCAATGTGCACGTATTCCTGGTTGGCTTCGAGGCAACCAGCACTACGTCTTCTTGAACTCACCCGATGTCAAACTCAGGTTATCTGGCCCGGCTATCACTGGGTCGGAGCACCTCAACTCAGCCTGTCTCCTTCCAACGGAGGCATTAGTCTACCCGACGTCAGATCCTATTACAAGGCTTATCGTGTGTCTACGTTTTTACGATCACTTGCGGCACCTGCTCCCTCTGCAGTTGCTGCTCGTGATGTCATAGTCTCTCCGCATAACCTACGCTTTACTCTCCTTTCGTTCTTACTCATGGACCACTGTCCCCTTCTCACACTTTTCCCTCCTGTCTACAAAGAGGCTATCTCCTTTCTTCGTTCCCTCCCTCTTTCTCGCTCTCTCCCTGCCTCCACAAATGACCTACTTTCCGAACCTCTTTTTTTCTTCTCTGCTACACCCTCCCCATCTCCCATGTTTTGCTTTTCCTTCATGGCTCCGAGCTGGAGTCGTTACAGTCAGCGATCTTGTTAACACCGATCTTTCCTGGCTCCCCTTCTCTTCTCTACCCTCTGCTCTCCGTTTCAATGCCAACGCTCACTTTGTTCACAACTCTCTTATTTCTACTATAATCTCCCTATTCCCTGAGCTTGCTATTCCCTCAGGTCTCATTTCTGTCCACTCTGCCTCTCTCCCTCTCCCATTTTTTCTGTCGTCCAATGGCCCACCTCTTCCTTTTGTCTCTTTCCCAACAGCTGAGCTCTACCGTTTTCTCTCTCGCTCTTCCGCACCTCTTCCCATTTCTGGCATTCCACTTTCTTCTACCTCCGCAGTGTGGTCCGCTGCTCTTTCCCCACTTTCAGCACCCCTTGAAGTCAATTCACATTGGCTTTTCTTACACAACCGCCTCCCTGTGCCGTCGATTTTACATTGCATGACCATTTTATCTTCACCCTCCTGTCCGTATTGTGGCGAAGGAGGCTGACGTCCAGCATGTCTTCATGTATTGCACAGTATTATTGCCAATACTCCATCTCGCTTTCACGCTAGCGCAACGATCCTGTGAGACCGTCCTCACCTTCAGCGCCTACCGAACACTACTTCTGAACTCTTCTCGCCCTATTCACCTTCCGGCAGTCTGCTCCTACATCTTCGTGCTTGTAAAACATATAATTCACGTGTATCAACTTCAGCGTCCCCCCGAAGCTTCTACTGACATAAATAAAGTCAGTACTGCGTTACTTTGTCATTTTCGTAATCGCCTGCTCTCCCGCCTTCGACTAGAACTTACCACTGCAGTTGCACGCTGCAGTGAACCACAGTTCCTATCAACTTGGTCACCTGCAACCTCTTGGTTTGCAGGGTCGCCTACAACGCTTCACCTTACAGTCGGAACTTTTGTTTCACCTACCTCCTGATTGATACAATTTTTGCCATGCTGTTTTGTTTTCAATCTCTGCTTCACCAGAGACTATTTTTTGTCTTTCCCGACAAATTATCATGCATAAATTGTATTCTCTCATCACTGTATTGAGCTTTGTAAATAGGTCATTGCGTCAGCTACAAGCACCTGTAAATCTTCTTTTCATATGTCATTTTGAGACGATTTTCCTATACACATTTCCTCTTTTTTTCTTGCTTCGCAACTGAGCGTAATCTTGTTCCTCAACATTCACTGTACTATATTATTTGTACTCTCTATTTTATCAGATTTTTTTTGTTTGTCTCACTATTGTACATCACTTTTAGTAGATCAATTATTGTATAGAATCCTATGAATTGTTCGAAGCATGAGCTACTTATAATTGTCAATTTCTATTCACGCTTTTTTTAAGACTCAATTCTCATCCTTTTCACATGTTTTTTTTTTTTTTCGTGTATAACTCATGTGTAAATTTTTTTGTTTTTCATTGCTCATCTTACTGAATTGTGTATTCTCTCTGCGATGTCAGAGACTATTTTATTTACCACCTCTGACAAACCAATATATATATAAATTGTAACTTCTCATTGTACAGAATCATGTAAATAGGTCGTTTCACGAACCACAGACATCTGTAAACTTTCTCTTCTTTGTCGTTTTTACAGTATATTCTTATCTTCCATTCCTGATTCAACTGTGTAATTTTACTTATCAACTGTTTAAATATGTGTTCTCCAATACTCACTGTGATGAGTTGTGTCTTCGCTCTGTATTTTCAGAGATTATTTTTTTCTTTTGTATTCTCAGGAAAATTATTGTATATAACAATTTTTCATATCACCGTTATATGTAACATGTAGTACCGCGAACCACATTCATCTGTAAATTTTTCATCGTCTGTCTTTCGAACTTTTGATTTCATGTTTGTCTCCTTGATCACCTGCAACCTCCTGGTTTTCCAGGTCACCCACAACGTATCACCTTTCGGTCAGAACTTTTTTTTTTTCATCAATATTGTGTAAAATTTATACTCTATAGTGCTCATCATTCTGGATTAATTCTACTCTCTGTATTATCAGAGATTCATATTGCCTCGCCAGATTTCTACTGCACTTAACTATTGCCATGTCAACGTTGCACAGAATCCTGTAATTAACGTAGCGTAAGCTGCATACATCTGTTAATTTCTCATCACCTGTCTTTTGAATCTATGTCTGCAAGCTCAAATTCTGTATTATACCTTGCATCAATACTGTGCAAAATTAATATTGTATAACTCTCTTCAAGCTGAATTGTTCCTATTCTCTGCTTTATCAGATACTTTTGTTGCCACAACAGACACTCTAGTGTAACTAACTGTTTTTTACTATCATCGATGTACAGAACCGTGTAAATAAGCAGTAGCGTAAGCCACAAGCATCTGTAAATATTTTTGTTTTGTCATACATCATTTGAGATGATTTATTCAAGCACATCTCCTGTATCTTTCTTCTAATAAATATTGTGTGAAAACTGACCCTTCGAGACATGCTTTCGACAAGGTTTTGGAACACAGCGATAGGTATGCACTTCCATTCAGTAAATAATGCTGCCGCTAACTGTTGCTTAGTAGTAGGCCTTGGTTCCAAACTTCTTATGCGGCGCTCTAATTCATCCCATAGATGCTCTATGGGATTAAGATCAGGGCTCTGAGCTGGGCAGCCCACACACGAAACGTAATTATCACCAAACCATGCCGTAACAGTCCTTGCTTTACGGCTTGGTGCATTATCCTGCTGGTACCAACAAGGCTCGGTTCCATAGTGTTGCCACAGAGTTGGTAGGGCATAATTGCCCAGAATATCGAAGCAGAAGTGTTGGTTAACAGGTTTGTCCACGATAACCAATGGGCTGGGACCATACCACGAAAAACACCCTCATACGAGTACACTGCAAGCTTCAAACTTGACCGTAGGAACAGTACGCTGTGGTAAGTAACGTTCTCCCGGCTGCTGTCATGCCCACACACAGCCATCAGACTGACGGATCGTGTATCTGGATTCATCAGTTCATAGGACACGTTTCTATTGATCTACCGTCTACGGTAAATGTTCTTTACACCATGATAAACGACGAGTAGCATTTCGAGTGAATATGAAAGGCTTATGAGCCGCTGCACGACCACGGTAACCCATGGAATGAAGTTCTCTGAGAATGGTACGTGTACATACCCAGGTTCAAGCATTTTACCCACCTGTACACTGAGATCTTGTGCAGTACTTCGTCTATTAGCTGTAAGGACTCTCCTAAGGCTTCGACGTCCTCTATCACTGATTTTCTTTGGTCTGCCGGTACGTTTTGCTTATTCAGGAACGCCATGTGTCTTCCATTTATTCAGTAAATCCAAAACAGTTGACTTGTGTACGTTTAAACGCCTCTCGGTTTATCTTATAGACAACCCACTAATATAACGCCCAACAGTGTTTTCCTTCTCAAATTCAGTCTCACCGAGACATTTTCACTCAACCTCACAGTGCGATATGATCGCGGTCAGATGAAGGCTTGTCTTTATACAGTTCGCAGCTATACGGCGCATCTTATCCGTCCATTTGCTTTTGAAGGAGTCTCCGGGGAATTTTGTCTGTATAGTGTATATAAAATGGGATTTCTCTCAATTAGAACATGCCTTGAATCGCGTTGCATAGGGTGCAGAGTTCTGGCTCTGGAGCTCTTGGACAAGCTTTCAAAGCTATGGAAAGACACTTTCTCTCTTAAAACACTGATGTTCTCCTTCCCTGGAAACAGAAGCTCTGTATCAAGGATGGTATTTTTTGCTTTATTTATGTGCTTATGGAATAATTAAAACAAAAGTATCGACCTTTTGGTGTAATTTGCGCAAATAATTGTGCCAAATCAAACAAAAAGTCGGTTGTTGGCAAAGTTACCCGAGTCATCTTCGAGGATTAGAAAAAATTACTCGATAAACTTTGGTGTAATTCGATACAATAATAATCTTGATCGTCCGTACTTTCTGTAGTACCGTTGGTATCTGAGTACTTGTGAGAGTAAGGTTTGGATTCGAATCCCTGATGAGGCATGGGTCGTGTATTTGCGTTACGACACTAGATCTCCCACATTCCTGGACCTAGTGGTTTTGAATTTAGGACAGTAGATGGGGCATGAGTCGTGATACACTCCTGAGGCATGGGTCACAGATTTCTCCTTTTCCTGGAGCTAGTGTCTTTCAATTTAAGAAAGTGAATTGTTTAAAGCACTTCAAGTTAGTCATGGTTGTCTATAAAACTAAAAAAAAAAAAAAGATTCGGGGGTACTCGACCAGTAATTCATTTTACATGCTGAATTTTCTGAAAAACAAATCCGGCTCTCTTTTCATAACACTACCCACAACAATAAAACTCATTCGACTTTGGCTAAAATAATAGTAATATAGTGGTTCTAAATATACTTTCAAGGCATTTTTTAAGTTATATACAGTCAAGAGCCAAAAGCCATGGGATATCAGTATGAAAACTTTTAACTGGTGCTGCCGTCGTATAACGACTACAATGCACGCTACGATTGTTATCAGTTGCAAGGTGTAATTTCGTGAGTCAGGGTGAACTACCGCCCGTAGGATTTTGGCAAGCCGACGTGAATTATCAGAGTTTGAATAAGGCATAGTAGTGGAAGCCAGACGGATGGGATATTCAATTTCCGAAGTTTTGCGAGCATTCAACATTCCTGGATCCACAGTGTCACGTGTGTACCAAGAATATCTCATAGGTATTATTCCCCCCCCCCCCCCCCAACCACACTCACCGTAGATAGCGCAGTGACAGACCATGGGTTCTGAATGAACGCGACCAGGGACGTCTGACCAGGATTGTCCATGCTAAAAGACAAGCGACACGACCTCAAATAACATCCACATTCAATTCAGGAGGTACCAGAGACATATCCATCAGGTCAGTCCAGGGTAATTTAGCGTCGATGAGTTATGCGAGCATAAAACCCACCGGAGTGCCTTTGTTAACACCACGACATCGGACACAGCGCCGCCTCTGGGCTCGTGAACACGGCAATTGGACCCTGGAAGACTGGAAATATGTGGCGTGGTCCGATGAGTCATTCTACCAGTTGTTACAAGCTGCTGGCAGGATTCGGGTGTGGCACAGACCCGATGAGCGTTTGGACTCAAGACACTGAGCCAGCTGGTGGTTGTTCGATACATGTGTGGAGTGTCTTTACATAGCACAGTATGGATCCACTGATCCTCGTAAATACGTCATTAACCGGTAATCTCTTTGTTGCTCTCTTGGGTGTCCATTTACAGCTCTTCATGTACTTTATGTATCCCAAGAACGATGGGATTTTCCAGGTGGACCAATGCACATGTCCTCGGGCCCAAGTTGTCCAAAATTAGTTCGAGGAACATTCGCACAGTTCAGACGGATGGTGTGGCCACCGCGTTTGCCCGACATGAACCCAATAGAGCAATTATTGAACGTGATGAAAAGGTTCATTCGCACAAAAGATCCTGCACCTAGAAATACCAAGGTACTCTGCAAGGCTGTTCAGAAGGCATGGCTCAACATCTCACCAGACGTCTGCCGGCCACTTGTGGAATCAATGCCACGTAGAGCTGCTGAACTTCGCCGGGCTAGAGTAGTTCCTACACGATACTAGGTACGTATTCCATGACTTTTGGCACTTCAGTGTATACATATATAAAAAAAACCGTTATTTCGTCTCGCGGGAAGTATGTGCTTTACTATAAGGAAACAGAATGAACATGTACACTGAAGAGCAATTGAGTTAGAGACAGCTGGCGTTATGCAAATGTGGTGCTGTGGGCGGCCTTGTAAACGGAAACGACATGACGTATGCAGCCATCCGACAATATAAGGAGTGATGCGAAGGGAATCAGTAAGAGTCGGACGCAGTATGGATAAGACGAAGGATATAAGCGCGTTTGATCGTGGGCAAATTGTCGGGGCCCGACGAATGGGTCTCTCCATTACGGAAGTTGTGCAGGCACTGCGATTTTCAAGAGCCACTGTGTCACGGGTGCACCGTGAGTACATCGAATCCGCTAAAACTATCCCTGCAAGTGCCAAACGCCATGGACAACAGAGTCTGGGTGAGTGGGATCATCGTCGGCTAGCTCGCATTACAACAGCGGATAGACGGACCACAATGTAATAAATCACTCGGCTATTTAACGCTGGTGCACAAAAACGTGTAAGCAGCCACACCATCCAGAACCATCTCCTCGCTATGGGGTACAGAAACCGTCGTCCCACGAGGGTACCGCTGCTGACCGCACATCACCGGGTGCAAAGATTAGCATGGGCGCGGAAACATCGCACTGGACCCTAGACGTGTGGGAAAATGTTTCCTGGACTGATGAGTCGAGATTCACGTTGGTACATGCGGATGGCAGGATACGAGTACGGCGCAAACCACATGAAGCGATGGATCCTTCTTGCCAGCAGGGTACTCTTCAAGCTGGTGGGTGTGACATTCTCGTCTGGGGACTGTTTACGTGAACTGAAATGGGACCACTGGTACGTGTGACATCGTCCCTCTCAGGTCAACCTTACCGGGATATCCTGGACGACCATTTGCTCCCGTTTGTGCGTCTTCAACATCCCACTGGGGACCTCATGCTGCAACAAGACAATGCACCGTGCCATCGCTCCCGAATTATATCCGAATGGTTGGATGAACACTTTACCGACGTGGCCTCGCTTCCTTGGCCAGCTAAGTCACCTGACCTCAATCCCTTTGAGAGAGATGTTCGAGGTTCTGACCACCCTTCCATCAAATCTTTGTGAACTGTGAGAGCTTGTTCAGGGGTCATGGATCCGTATGGCTTCCCAACGCTTCCGGTGTCTTGTCGAGTCTATGCCGAGACGAATCGCCGCCGTCATCAGGGCGAAAGGTGGTGCTACACGTTACTAAACAGGTATCTCTAATTCAATTGCTCTTCAGTGTATAAAGGCATCGAAATGTTCGCTCCAAATATTAAGAACAATATATTTTTAAGTAGTCTTATGCAATATTTTTCATGGAGCAAAGTGAACATTTTCGTCAGTTCTATTGCATTTAAAATAAAACGCATTTTCGGTAATAATATAGTTCACTCACGATATAGTCACTAATACCCAGAAACAAAACGAGAAGAGGAAGAAATCTCCAAATGCTTTATTTTGTTTGGAAAAGTTGTAAGTACAATACAAAAGCAAATGCGAATGACACTGTCATAAAAGAAACTGTACGTTTGCCATAAGATGAAACCACTAGTAATGAAATATAAAAAGCAGTTGATTAAGCTGAATTATTATCCTTTTGATTGCTGCGATTTATTGACTTAAACGTCATGAAAGAAGATGCTCGTACATTGCCACCCGCAATATATAGAGAGAGCGTATTTCACCAGAAATCAAACAAATAACTGGCATGGCATGAGAAGTACACTGCATGGAATCGTTCACATAGACAAAAATAATAAAATAAAGTGACCCAAGAAAAAGATACAGAGGAAAAGCCTAATAAAAAACAGAGATTGCTGCTACAAAAAAAAGGACAAGTACTTTCAAAACGATATTTAAGAACCGACTTCGATTGAAGCAAACCAATTACATAATAAAATATGACACTAAACTATTTTCAGTAATATAAAATTGATATCAACAAGTACCACATATACACTTCTCGAAATGAAAATCGCAAAATCAAGGAGTTGACGAAGAGACGAGAAAAGAGCGTACCTGATATATATTTTTCTTTCTGTGTTTGAAAACCAACATGATCAAGTCTAAGGGCTATAAGTCATTGCTGTACTCTAATTTGAAGCCACTGGTTCCATTTAAGAGATAGGGGCAAGCACTGTACGACAAACACATTACCCACGCCTCACCGGTGCCCCGAGCTAAGGCCCATCTCGGAAGATAGATCAGAAGCTAGATCCTCAGACCACTTCAGCACGGGACTGCCCATGTTTGAGATATGCAAATGATCAAAGTTTCGCTGATATCGGTCACGTGTACACCAAGTAGCCAAAATTTAAAAGCGGCGCACGTGCAGTTTCTGTTCACAGTGAGGAACATGTTTAGTGTCGCGCATATTACCGAAAACATTCCGAGTATAGTGCGGATAAGCCAACGTTCAGAGTATAGCGCGGATAGCCTATGTTTAATTAACTGTAAGAGACCGTCAAAGAACCGTTCATACGCGAGGACTAGGTCACAGCATACCAGCAGTACCAGTACGATTAAGGAACGATATGAATACAGTGCAGCGTTACGTGTCACCCTATATAACAAAGCACCGAATGTCGTGAAGGTAAGGAAGTGGATTAAGATCTCAGAACACAGATCCTGAATATCGCATTCTCTGTCAAACACGCTAGCTGTAACGCCAGCTGAAGTTCGTAATAATAATAATAATCGTGCTGTAACGTCACAAAAGTCGTATAACATTACAAAAGTGCTGTACCTTTATTTGCTGGCTGCTACATGGACAGAGGTGTCCCCTGAGTATGGTGTAGAAGAAAGATTGGAATCTCCCGTTGTTGCAATGTTGCTGAATATGTTGTCGGGAACAGTGCACCAAGAGACAGAGAGACTGAGAGAGAGAGAGAAAGAGATATGTCACTGGAATATTGAATAGAGGAACGTAGTATTCACGGTCGAGTCCATATTCTATTTCGTCAAGTCACAGATTACAGCACTTTCGTATGGCCTCATTATGAATAATGACATACGCAAACGTTTTAAAGCAGGGTACATGAAACGTGCCTCGAAGTAGAACACTGTTTTGGGGCAAAATCCAAAATGGCAAAAGGACATCTCTCTGTTACTGTGAACCTCTGTGTGTGTGTGTCATCATTTATCACTCCATTCCTTACTCTCACGACGGGAACGACCCACCAGAAGGAATACACCAGTCCCCATGCTGTTCTCTCTAAAATAGGTAATCTCCTGCTTGTGGATATTCTCCCATAGTATCCAAACCAACCGGACATATTTCCCATTGAATACGCATGGGACTTTATTAATCATGACTTTCGTAGAACATTATTTGAATAAAAGCATGTGTACTACCCTCTCGCATTTCGGTTTTTAATCTAATAAATGTCTTCTCTAGCTTTTGACGTCCGGTGATTGTATTGCTCATATTTCAACTTCTTCTAGGTACTAGGATTTCCATGTTGAGCAGCGTAATTTCACCTAAGCTGTGAGAAGTGAAAGTTTCACATAATTTTATGTAACAGTACTTTGGACAGTGGACTTTTCTGAGTAAACTTATTTAAGCATCCATCAAAAGTATGGAATACATTACACTGAACCACAAAGTTTAACTTTTTTCTTGCACAGAAGTAGGTGCTTTTGGCTAACTAGCATGCCCTGATTTCGAATCTGAAACCCAAAATGCCTATCAACTTTTTGGGAACTCAAGTTGAAATTTGGAGGAAGAAATTGAAACAAAAGTACAATTTCATTGCAGTTTTTTTTTTTGCAAATCTTTAACCATATTAGGGGTTGAAGATTGGTCATTCCAGCTGAGAATGACATGCTGAAATCAAAAATGAGGTCAGGAAAAGTTTATAAATAAAAGAGATTGCTACCGGTATGTCAATATAAACATATTAAGTGCTTTTTTCACATTTTTAAAACGTTTCCCTGGAATACGTCCACTAGTAACTGGGCTCAGAAACGTGTACAATAAGAAACCAGCATTAGCCAATAAGCATGCATGGTGCCTCTCCGTATAGCGCTTTTCCATTTGAGATATGTATATCCTGGTGGAATCTTTCTCCGTGTTCGCCACTTAGCGCACCTACATTTGACGGAAAAGAGTCCTGGTGCGAACGAAAAAAGTGGATTTTAATGGACGTATTTCACCCCATTTCTTTAGCATAGCTTCCACTTGTCCACAATAATTTTCTGCTCTAACATGACCCAGAATGAAAACTAAACTACTTTATCGGTTTAAGTGAGTTTTGTAGTGTACACAGGGTCCTCCATGATAGTAATAGTTCGGATTTGTGGTTCAATGAAAATACCTTTTTTTAAATTTTGATTCGCTCAATTTACCGAACTTTTCGTTCAATTACTTAAATCCACCGGCACCTTTATCCATAGCGTTGAAAAATTTTTCATCAATCCCAACTTGATGTAGAGTGGGGGCAATAAATTTTTTTTGGAATCAACGAGCGAATTGTATTTCACACTCTTATTTTCATGCACTAAACTTTTTCCTCAAAGGCCACTCTTTGACCTCATGACGATGATTTCATATTCCGACTGTCCCACTCGCACAAAACACAACAAATTTTGGCACATCCTGGTTGCATTCCTGTTAGAAGTCCTATTACTAGGTCCCCACATATTTGCCAGACGTGCTCAGAGTAATTGATAGATTTAAGGAAAAGATCCATATTATGATGAGTTTCTTTGACGTGCCCAGCATAGGTCAATGGTATAGACAGGTACATATATCCATTGTGTAATAACACCCCCTTTGAAATTTGTTTGGATGAATCAATGAAGAGACGCAATTTTTCAGGACTACCGTCCCTCCCTAACTCGGCAAACAGTCCATTAACGTTATTGGAATAAACAAAATCACCACTCTTGGAGAAAAGAGACTGTGGCGTAAAGGAAGTCTTGACCTTTACGCTAACTTAAAATATCAACATACTAATAAATTGTTCCTAAATGAAACAAACCTTAACGGCCAGACAAAACATATAACCAGAAGTCAACTTACGGAAACAGTCCTTTATTCGGAATGGAATCACAACACTCTCCACACATTTATCTCAACACTATTCAATTATTTCGTACAGAACTTTCTTAACAACGCTCATCATAATCTCTCACAATAATAGCTCTCAATAATCGCTCACAATAATAGCTCTCAATAATCGCTCACAATAATAGCTCTCAATAATCGCTCTTATCAACACACCTCAATAATCGCTCTCAATAATATCAACACCTCTCTCATACAACAGATCAGTCGTCGCTTTTTATCTCTTGTTCTTATCTTATTACATGCATACGTCACGTGCATTCAACCTCAGTTGTGTTGCCAAACGTATTCGTTTGAAGGAAATGATATTTCGTTAAGCGGGAAGAATACTGAGAATAAACTCAAGATTTTCATAGGGAAAGAAACTAAAAAAGGAAAGTTAATCTAGAATATACGTCACAAGACGACAGACGCTTATGACACGCTTTCTGTACGTTGTGACACTTGTGCCAGGTTGAAGAAGATGGCACCCTTGTAGCCGAAAACCTAACGGTTCAGCCTGTTTTGATGTAGGACTACGTCTAACTTCGGGGATAGTATGGGGCGACTTACGGTAAACCTTCTGTGACAAAAATAGATCCCAATTGAAATCTTTATAGCGTTAAAAATACGAGCCGCACACTAATCGTTTAGCATATTCATAAACAGCGTGGAGTTCAATTCATCGTGAGCGCGACGCTTCCCTCGCTCCCTGTGCGCTAGGGAGATGGTGCAATATTTCTGGGTGTGCCACAGCGTTTGACTCGGTGTATCTCTGCAACCATGAGCGCAGCACGACTGTGCGTGGTATCGTTTTAAAGCTCTCGAAGAGATCTACGCTGGCGGAAAGTGAAAAAAGAACACCAAGAAGGAATTGGCGGACGATCATGAAATTATCATATGTTAATGGGGTTGAGGTTACGTAGGTGTGATATTAATTTTGGGACCAACGGGTGAGCGCTTACGCCACAGCACGGCATAATATGCAAATTATCGTCGGTGGTATTTAAGGAATACGGCGAAGTGAATTCAATCAGTCGTCGGCGTACGGACACGTGCGAAGGCCCTGAAGAAGCTATAATGCCTGGATATGGAAGATTTGTACGATTTCAGCAGTTATCGGACTTTAAGCGAGGTAGTGTAGTCGGACTCCGCGAGGCCGGGTTATCGTATCGTCGTATTGTGGAGCGAATTGGACGGGAAGTATCGGTGGTGGTACGATGGTGGCACGATGGGGGCACGATGGTGGTCCGAGAAACATTCCCTCACGAGAAGACGTAGAACCGGGAGTCACAGACGGACTGATGAGCGGACCGATCGACGCATAAGAAGAGCGGCGTTGTCAAGCAGAACATCCACTGCGACGAAAATCCGAGCTGCCGTTGCACCTGAGGTGACTTTGAGAACAATCCACAACCGTCTACCGGATGCAGGACTACGTGCCCGTGTGCCTCTGGCATGTGTACCTCTGACTCCAGCCCACCGTCAGGAATGGCTACAGTGGGGTCGCGAACGTCTGCGTTGGAGTTCGCAATGGCGATCTGTCGTGTTCAGCGATGAAAGCAGATTCTGCTTGGGAGCCTACGATGGCCGTATGCGTGTTCGCAGACGCACAGGGGAGCGTCTCCACCTTTCTTGCATCCGCCAGCGACACACAGGGTCTACACCTGGTCTCCTGGTGTGGGTAGCGATCAGCTATCACTCCCGTACATAACTAGTGTTTGTACCGGGTACGTTAAACAGCACCTTCTACATCAACAACATCATTCAGCCCGTTGTTTTGCCATTTGTAAGGTCGGTCCATCGTGGTGTTTTCCAGCAAGATAACGCACGCCCACACACGGCACGTGCAACGCAACATGCACTTCAGGGTATGAGACAACTTCCATGGCCTGCATGTTCACCGGATTTGTTCTCCATTGAGCACGTGTGGGATTTTATGGGACAATGACTTATCCGGTCTCCACGGCCCGCCACGACCATCCCCGATTTACGCATCCAGGTTGAGGATACTTGGAACTCAATACCACGAACCTACATCCAACATCTGTACGACAGACTCCATGCCAGAATTGCACAGTGTGACGCAGTTCATGGCGGTTCAACCTCGTACTAACCATGTTATATGGAAATGTTATTTTTCAGTTTACCAGCAAATACAGCTGTATTGTGCCATAATGTTTTGATCACGTTATCCTCTGTATTCCGTTATTGTGCTGTATAAATTTCGTTGGTATCATACGTCTCATTCTTGGTGTTCTTTTTTTACTTTCCGCCTGTGTATTTAAACATATCAAGAACATTTCGTAGTGGTTTGAACTGAACATTTTAAAAATTGCTTTCTTGTGAACCCGTGAACACTTTCGAAAATATTGCGGTTTATCTGGACAACCCTGAGTCCAAAACGACTGTGAGTGGTATCGTTTTAAAGCCCTCGACGACACCTATTCAAATATATAAAGAGCATAACACAGTGGTTTAAACTAAATTTTTTAAGAATTGTTTTCGCGTGAACAGGTTAACATTTTCGACAATGCCGCATAATTCGCAGAATGAACGCAAGCAAAAGTGGAGAAAATCAACACGACAGGCAAGAGCAAGTGATGAGGAATGTAAGAAGCCCACGAAGACTCCAGAAAGCAGACCGCCGCTAAACAAAATGTAACTGAAAAGCCTGAAAGCAACCGGCGCTAAACAAAATTCCAACTCACCGATCATAATCCTACGTTCGTAATCCTACGTTGTGTTTGTGTGTGTGAGAGGTTCAGTTCTCTCACTAGGTGGTACTTAGAAATTAAATCAGTTTCTTCCGATTTAGGCCGGTATTCGCGAACAGGTAAATATGATGGTCCAAGTGCAGAGGAATTTCATATTTCGTCATCCAGGGTCCATTTTTAACGGTTTGGGGAATCGGTAAAAAACCATCTTGCTTATCAGCGGTCTCATGGCTGCAAGCGAATTCGGGTAAACTACGGTGTGTCTATTTTTCGAGGAAAAATTCAGTTACGTTTGTTAAACCAAAGTAGCATTCAGAAACATGGTTCTTTGGTTCTCTCCAAATCATTGGAATAGCAAATGGCATTGAATCATGCGCGCCGTTTAAACAACCTCTTAAATATCGCAAACATTTGTTGCAACGTACATGAGGTGCCCAAATCTTATCTTAATCACCGAGTTTTCAACCAAAGTAACAATGTGCCTTGTTAATTACCGGGGAAGTTACTTTTCTTTGGGCATTCGTAGTAAGTTCACCGCACACGTGGCAAAACAATTCTTAGCGCTTACATATTGACGCTACCGTGACATTGTAACAGCGTAGGAGTAGTACGTAAAATGCTCGGCACAGCTCTACGGAGAAAGAGAAGTAGCTGCTTTTAGTTCTCACAAACAAAACAAGTGAAGGCTCCGAGAGACCCGAAATAAGTCACACAATGGGAGGAGTGCATTCGACCTTTAGCTGAATACCAAGGGTCTCAACCGCACGTGCTCGCCAGATGTTCCCGTTTCGCAAGGGATGACGCACAGCTTATCACCACAGCATTAGATGCTAAGAAAGAAATTAATTCATTTTCGCTTTTAGCACATCCTAAAATTAAATATTGGTAATTTCGGGGTAAATTTCATTGTTGCACTGTGTTTCTCCTAACTCAGAACGGAGCTGCTATCCGTTCGCTTTTGACCAAATGAAACAGGCTAATCGGGAAGAAGCTTCCACATTCATTGAAACGTTTTATAATCCTATTATTTTCCTTAACTTCCGCAAGAATGTGTGATTTTGCTGTAAGAAGACAAACAGGCACAAGTAAGAGTAAAACTTTATTAGAGATATGGCATGGGAACAGGAAAAAACTTCTACAAGAACATCGTAGAAATCCATTTTTTAATTTCAAACGTTCATGTCAATTGTAAAACAAGAATTCATTCTTAGTCTGGGACTGCTTTCATAAACTGAAATTTAATTGAAATATTTCTCAAGAAACTTTATTGTCGTGTGGTACAGTCGAGCGGGAGTCACTCCTGCATTTATTAATATCTTTTTTTTTGTGCTGTGCATCTTTCCCCGCAGTAGTAAAGAGAATCGCGAGTAAAATATTTCGATGCAACAAAAATGGGTAGCGGTGCGTCATTATAACAACCGTTGTTGAAATCCGATCGCGCCGCATGTTGTCCTATGAAGTGGTGCAGGAATACTTAATTTTGCTGTTACTGCACCATCCTAATTTTACTAAACCATCGCGGAACATTATTTCTATACATTTTACAAAAACGCAACAATATCTTACCCAAATTTCTGTAAATTACGAGAACCAGATGCTAAATGTGATAATAAGGCCAATACAAAAATGCATTTTGATGCTATACTTTTATGCCGATAGACGTCCTAGCGAAATTTGGCTACCTCTGGATTCCCCCCCCCCCACCTCCTCTTCCAAGGGTAGTTACCTGCTATTGACAAGAACTTTCAAATGATGTATAAAACGATGGAGTGTAACTTGTACAACGACCGTTCCATAAAAACTGAGAGTAAAATCACACAAAATGAAGAAATATAGGCACAGCAAAATATTTGATACCCTTTCTCAAAGTATCTTCCCTCGGATGATATGCATCGGTCCAATTGTTCAGTCCACTTTTCGAAGCATGTGACGAAGTGTAACGTACCAGGAGATGTGACGTACCTGCCAGAAGGACGCACACGACATAAAGGCAGATAGGAATCAGAATAAAACGTCCGCGTAGTTCAATTGGTAGAGCAACTTATTCCGAAATGAGGGGACCCGGGTTCGAATCCTGGCGTGGACAGAAATGACGGAGAAATTTACTTCGTTATAATGGCGCCCGAACTATCCGGATGACCCGACCGTTCGAAATCTCGCATTGGTGTGATGTCCTTTCCACACCGCGAGATAGGAAAAATAAGAGAATCCTTTCTCCAGCACTTCAAAAAAAATAAAATAAAAATAAAAATAAGGGGGAGATGATGTAACGTACCAGGAGATGTGACGTACCTGCCAGAAGGACGCACACGACATAAAGGCAGATAGGAATCAGAATAAAACGTCCGCGTAGCTCAATTGGTAGAGCAACTTATTCCGGAATGAGGGGACCCGGGTTCGAATCCTGGCGCTGATAAAAATGACGGAGAAATTTACTTCGTTATAGAACGCATTATGTGGAAGCTGTTTTAGCGATTCCTGTACAACTTAAATAACGTCAGCGTCCGTGTTGAATGTTGCGCCAAGGAATTTTCTCCTTCATTGTTGGAAACAATCAGAAATCGCACGGAGGCGAGATCAGTACTGTAGGCAGGCTGTGGCATGATTTCAATAATGCATTTCTTAAGAAATTGCTAAACACAAGCAGCCGCATGTGGGTGGGCGTTATCATGGAGTGGGGTCCACTTAACCACCAGTCCCGGTCGCTTAATCAATACGTGTCGTCGTAGGCGCTTGTAGACTGAAATGTAATACTTAGCATTGACAGTAATTTGTGGAGGAATGGTATACTAGTAAACTACACAATTATGATCAAAGAAAATTATCATCTCCACATTCCCAGCTGATTTCGTTTGTCGGACTTCTTTCAGAGGAGGAGATAGTGTGCGTTTCCAGGCAGCCGTTGCGCGCTTCGTGAAGGGATAGAAATAGTGGACCCATGTTTCATCGGCAGTTAGTACTGTGTTTATTTTTTATTTTTTTTTAGAAATTTTGGAACCTTTGCAATTTTTTCTCCACTCATGACACACCTGAACTCTGGCTAACAATTGTGATGAGGTACCCATCTGGAACACACACGATGCAGCAGTAATTTGCCGCGTTGAATGCGGACTGCCGACGTTTTTGAAATAGTTGACGCCGGTATGTCTTCACGAGTCATTCTTTGATCTTCTTAGAGAATTTCACAAGCAGTGTTAACAATGCATTTCGTAACAACACTTTCAGGTCAACCAGGCCCAGGAGCGAGTTCTGAAGACAAACGCCCTTTCTTGAAATCACGGTGCAATCTAAAAAACGTTGACGCGCCGAAACATTTATCTTTGTAAGGTTTTTTCATTAAATCAACTGTTTCTGAAGCCATTTTACCCAAACGATAGCAAAATTTTATCGCACAACGCATTTCACTTCTGAACTCTGAATCACTCACCTCCATAGCTGTATGGTTAAATGCAGACGTACCTTAAACAAATGCGCAATAACAAAACCAGAATCGTCTGCCACGGCTAATGACTGTGGCCATATGTACTTCCTAAATTCATTTAGTTGTCTGCGTGATTATGTTTTCCCTTTGCACTGTTGCAATCTCAAAAAACATTATTCTCAATTTTTATGGAACGGGCTTTGTAGATAACGTATACCAAAAGTTACCAATCCCTCTCATATATAGGACTTAAAAAGACCGGTCACTGATCACAACCATTTCAATGAGTTCTGTATTTAATAGACACAACTGCGTTGTTCGTTTTCTCTAAAGTTTTAATAATAAAATCGTGTTTCAGTTGATTATTATCTTGAAAATCAGCAATTTTATCTGCGTATTTTTCTAAAAAAAAAAGGCAGGTCTGCTTTTTAAAAAAGGGAGAACGAATCCCCCAATCGCCCCATGCTGGATTGCCCACTGGTGTCACGTAATATAAACCTTGGAATTTGAAAATCGTTTCCGAATGTTTTCTGCGAATGGAAACTGTATAACGGAAATTGCAGGAATCGCGTTGACTTGCCGAAAGCCGGCTGACATGTGGATGTCAAAAACAGGAACACCAAATACGCATTTATAGCTCAATTAAACAAAGAATAGTTTACTACTGCCTATAGGACAAAATTCTTTGAGAAACTTATGTTATTAAGGCGAGTATTTATTTTTCAAGAAGGCGCAAATATCTATGATATTCGTTTTTCTCTGAATGTTATTTTATATTCTTTGCTAGTGAAGAAAAAGGAAAATAGGCTGTGAAGAAAACTTGAAATATTGTAAATATGACAGATAAATGGCAGGGTGAAGAAGAATAACCGGAACTTCATGTCATTTCGATCAATATTGGACCGAGAGAACAGAAATGAACTGAGAAAAGGAAGAGGAAGCACTTAACGGAGCTTTATGTCATGAGAAGACGTATGCGAGTTACTACATTACGGAAACACTCAGAAATAAGAAAAGACACGTAGAACTGAATAGTTAAGAGCAGTGGCGCTCACTAGGAAAAGAATCATGAAGAAGAAAATGAAAATAAGAAAACTACTCCTTGATGGGTATTTCTCTCTAGGTTGAGCTTTTCCGTAAAAGGTGCTATTTTTATCACTCCGGTAAGTCATGGAAAGATCACAGTGTAACAAATAAATCCTTCTAAGCCTCATATTGGAATTGGAAGATTCCCAAAGAGCTTTTGGAAAAAGTCAAGATTAAAATACCCCACAAACAACGCTGTGAGAAACCAAAGAGTGCATTACATTTATTAGATACTTCAAATAATTTTTTTATCACTGAGGTAGATAGTTAATTTTACAACACCGTATCTTAATGCGTGATAAAACATTTTTAAAACAACTTATACAGGGTGATTCATACAGAAGTACAGAGTTTCAACGCACTATAAAACAATAACAATGTAAGTTATTTTATGTTACCTGTAGCAGAATTGTAGGGGAATGTTTCAAGTTTTTTTAAAGACAGTCAGAGATGTTCTATGTGTGCACCCTTAGTCACACGACACACATCGAGCGGGTAATCCATTTCCGTCCAAACGCTAGGTAAGATATCTGAATCAAGTGCAGTGATAGTGGCTGTGATACGCTGTTTCAGCTCCGCTAGATCAACAGGAAGGGGAGGGGCGAATACCTTGTCCTTTACGTACCCCCACAGGAAAAAGTCACAAGGTGTTAAGTCAGGACTTCTGAGTGGCCATTGGGTCAGTGGCATGTTGTAGTCCGCGGCTTGCCCAATCATCGGTGAGGAAGAAGATGTTTATCGAGATAACCTCGCACGTCGCCTAACCAGTGCGGTGGTGCACTATCCAATTAGAGAATAAAGTTGTCACTGTCGTCCTGCAATTGTAGCATCAACCAAAGAATTAACCTATCCAGAAAAGAGCCTACCGTGATATTTTTCTCGTGAAAACAGAAGGGGTCATACATTTTCTTTTTGGACACCGTACAGAACACATACCTTAGGGGAATCTCGCACGTGTTGCACTGTAAATCTGGGATTCTCCGTTCCCCAAAAGCGAACATTGCGCTTGTTTACCTGACCACTCACGTGAAATGTAGCTTGATCGGTGAAAACTAAGTGATCGACAAAATCGTCATTTTCAAAACGGTGCTGCATTTCGGCACAAAATTCAAAGCGCTTTGTCTTGTCAAAGTCAGTGAGATTTTGCAACATCTGCACTTTGTATGGAATCATTTTCAGCTTTTTTCTCAAAATTCTCCAGACAGTGGGCTGTTGAAATCTGCACTTCACTACTCACCGTCCGTGTTGATTTTTCCAGGCTTCGTTAAATGGCGGTGCAAACACTATCGACAACTTCTTCCGATACACGCGGTCGTCCAGGACTTTTAAATTTGCACAAAAAGCCCGTAGTTTCAAATTTGTTATGCCAATCGTAGATAGATTTTCTGGTTGGAGGTTCTTTTCCGTATCGTGATCGAAAATGCCGATGAACAACAGTTACAGATTCAGTTTTGCTCAATTGAAGAACACAAAACGGCTTCTCCACTGCAGGCGCTGCCATGTTGACTGACTAATCACGTGACAAGCGCGCTATCGCCTGGTCACATCCCTCAGTAGCGGGACACAAACCTTGTGAGTACATCTACCTAACGGTTCGCAGTTGTGATCCGTGTCTTCAACTGTTACTGTTTTACAGCATCTGGAATCTGTATACTTCTTTATGAATCAGGGTGTATAAAGTTGCAAAATGATACACTAGCTGATTTTTTTATAATATTTAATAAATACCAAAATCATACTTACTGCGAAATATTACTGCAAAACTAGGTCAAATTTATGCTCTTATAAGGGAAGGCGGTGATTTGGCTTACGTGGATCTAACTAAGATTCTGTTATATAGTCTACGTACAAAAATAGGAAAATATGCACTAGTTCATTTCGCAATCTGTTGAGTACAGAGATATCGCTGCGGAAAGGTACAATACAATATTAAGATACACAGATGGCGTAAGCAAAAAAAAAAAATAAAAGAACCGACGCAGCTGTGTGAAATGTTATCGAAATTAGGAAATTAGCATATTCGAACCCAGTGAGCTTGGCTACAGCATTGTGGGTACTTTAGACAAATATTTAAAGAACGTTACCACAAAACGAGCGAATATTACGACGAGCAGAGATCTTCTATAATACTTCTTTACCTCGCACGACTGTACATTGGAACTGAACCTAACATTGTGGAAGAAATATTCTTCCAATAATGTGAAATACATCCAAATTATTAACAAAGCAATCAGACAGCTCTGAATTACGTGTATTTCACTACGATCGGGAGATGCAGTTTCAATTCCTGTTCCATGGCAATGTAATTTTCAAGTTTTCTGGAGTGATTTAAGATACGTGAGAAACAATAATTTTCCGCAGTTCAGAGCGGTCGGATTTCTGTGTTAACATATTAACATATTGTCAAAGGGGGTGACAGAATAAAAAGAGACCTAAATTCATAAACACTGTTCTTTAAGCCTCATTATCGTATCAATGTTGTATCGTACAAAATGCATAAATAAAATGAACAGGCTTATACACTATCTACCAACAAGTAATTGGACACCCCTGCAATCGACGATATCTGCAGTCATGATACACGTCACGGCCGCCGCCGTTAAATATCGTGTGGGAAACAACAACGCAACCAGTCGCATGCAAGATGCCACGCAGTTCGGAGCTCTCTGATTTCGAGAAAGGTGTAATCGTCGGGTATCACAGAAATGGCCGATCCATACGTGACATATCCAGCGAGTTGAAGTACCCAAAATTGACAGTAACCTACGTGATTGGCAAGTGGAAGATGAGAGGTGACTGTCGGAATGTGACCCGACTCGGCAGACCCACAAAACTGGGAGTTAGAGACCGACGGGTGCTGGCCAAAGAAATTCGGAAGAACCGCACTAGATCGATGGGCCACATCCGCGAGGAGTTTCAACAGGCATCCCAGAGTGCTCTTTCGATGTATACCATCCGTAAGGAAGCCCATCTGCTCGGTTATCATGCACGTACTGCCGCCCACAAGCCTTTGATCACCAAGTCCAATAGCGTTGCTCGGCTAACGTGGTGCAAAGAACGTCGACAGTGGACCGTTGAACAGTGGAAACAGTTTCTCTGGAGCAACGAATCAAGGTTCACTCTCTACCGTTCGGATGGCAGGGTTTGGGTTTGACGTCTGCCTGGAGAACGCCTCCTGTCGGAACGTATTGTGCCATCTGTGAAGTTCGGCGGCGGTGGAATTATGCTATGGGGGTGTTTCTCCTGGTATGGCACGGGACCCTTGGTCGCAATATCTGGTAGACTCAACGCCGAGACCTACTGCACCATTTTGGATGACCATACGTTTCCTACGTTGTGATAGTTTTACGGGGTGGACCGATGTTACTTTCAGGATGACTATGCCACGTGTCATGTTGCGAGGTCCACTATGGCTTGGTATGGTGACAATGGGGTTAATAAAATGGACTGGCCTGCGCAGAGTCTGGACCTTAACCCTATCGAGCACCTCTGGGACGAGTTGGAACGTCGACCTAAGGGGTGCCCCCACCGTCCGAAATCGGTTAATTAACTGACCCGTCTTCTCCAAGCCGAGTGGAAGAAAATACCGCTAGCCGTCGTACAACGCCTGGAAGAGAGTATGTCCCATAGGGTCGCAGCTGTAATCGCCGCTCGTGGAGGATCCACCAACCATTGAAGGTGAATAAACTTTGTTTTCCTTTGCTATCACAGGTGTCCAATTACTTGTTTGTAGATAGTGTATATTAAAATTACAGCATTCTGTAACCGTTTTATAATTCATTAAAAATGCTGAAAACAAATTTCATGAAAAATGCTGAATTATAATCTCTGACGAGCTTAATTGTACCCAGAAAATATATTCTTTGACAAGCTTACCCACAAAATATAATCTCTGACAAGCTTTTCCACCAAATATAATCTCTGATAAGCTTACCTACAAGATATAATCTGTGACAAGCTTACTCACAAAATATTATCTGTGACAAGTTTACCCACAAAATACAATATCTGACAAGCTTACCCACAAAACATAACCTCTGACAAGCTTGCCACCAAAATATAATCTCTGACAAGATTTCCCACAAAATATAATTTCTGATAAACTTACCCAAATATGAGGGTTAAATTTCCGTTAAGCATTACCGTACACTGAGGACCAAAAGAGAAATGCATTTCGTTTATAAAATATAGTCCAAATTTTATTCAACCCTCGAGACAGCTCTACCGTTCTCATCTATTTTTTGCATTTTGTATCTGCAATTCTTGCTCTACCTTTCTCATCTACGTATTTCTTGTTTTTCGTATCGGCAATTCCTGCTCCACCGTTCTCATCTATTTCTTGCTTTTTGTATCCGAAATTTTTGTTACGTGTTTGCATTCCATTAATGAAATACTTAAGGCAACTTTGCCTTGCGACGTTTCGTTCACAAGGACAAAAACAAGTCGTGTTTTCTTTCGGTTTTCTTTCACCCACAAAATAAAGAAACGGAAACAGCTCCCACTCAAGGAAATGAAAAAACTCAGTCGTTCCATTTCCAGCGTATGGCTTTTAATCAAAACTTTTCAATAAAAAAGTGTTTTTTTTTTACTTATAAAAGCGAAATCATTAATAACTACTTACACTGTCTTTGAAAGGTTTCAGTTTATGTAATTTGGTCGAAAGATGTTTGTAGTTATTCTCCTGTGCTTTGATTTAGAACGAAATGCTCTGTACAAAAACATTTTTAATATCTTTTGATCTCTAAGGCTTATTTTCCTTTCACATAGCGATGGGTCATTATGCTTTAATTAACGTGTAGATTGGTTTGTCAATGGAAAGAGATATTGGAATTCACTGTCCATTCCAAACCTGCATTTACGGTATTATCACAGAAATGATGAATAACTTTCATCATTTTTTTTATTTTTTGGAAAAGCACTAATTACACGAAATAGGAGATAATTTGAAGTAGAACCATTTCATTAGACATCGGTGCCATTTGTACCTTTTATTAACATTTCTTACTGTCTGTTTTAAACACAACTAATAAACCAGAGAAAATGAAAATGTTTCTTATCAATTTAGAATGAGAGAAGACATGAGCGAAATATTTTTTTCTGTTTGCTTCTCTCTGTAAATTATCGTTTCAAAGATACTGAAGAAGCGATTTCAGGTAAAAAAGACAAAAATGCAGAAACTTAAAAAATAAAATAAGTCCAATGCTTTTACTGCTGATGGAAGAATGTTTGTCATCTAGAAGATTTTCTCTTGTTTTTCCACTTTGATGTCGAGTAATATTGCAGAATAACAATTCAAAGGGACTGGAATTTTCTTCTTTAATTTATTTTACGAAATACATGAAAGAAAGGCAGTAGAATCGACAGAATTATTCGTGCCCAGTTGGGGTTATACACACATGCGCCATTGTATCATGACCACCTGCCTAATAAGCAGTAGGATCATCTTTAGCCCCCCAAACAGCGCCCACTCGGGATGGTATGAATTTGATGAGGTGGTGATAGGTAACCTGGGGTATCTGGTACCATAATGTCAAAAGTAGGTCATCAAGTTTCCATACATTTTGCGGTGGTGGTGATTTAGCGCGAACCAGCTTTTCCAAGTTGAACAACAAATGTTCTATTGGGTTCATGTCAGGTGAATTTGGAGGCCAGGGCATTGGCAGAAGGTCACCAGCATGTTCCTCGATCCTCTCCTTGACGATTCTGGCTGCGTGGCATAGGAAATTATCCTGTTGCTAATGGCCATCATCAGGGGGAACACAGTTGCCATGAATGGGTGAACTTGGCCTGCAACGATGTTCGCCTAACTGACAAGTGTCATGTATTGTGCTATTCTGGCAGTGTGGCATGGGGCCATAGCTTCCTGTTGGTAATGCCCCTCACCAGCGGTGAACTGTTAACAAGTTCGTTCTTATCTTTATTCTTGTTGTTAACTTCATAAGCATTGCATGGTTGAGTTGCTAAGTCTTATATAGTTGAAGATGATAGTAAAATTGTATGCAAATAACTTTTACGATTCGTAAATATGTCTAAAAAACGTTTATTCTTGTCTTCATTTAATTGCCTGCAAAGATTGTCAGTTAGCTGTGCTATAGCATAAGTCTCCCGTTTTCGATCATCTCTCGCGCTGTTCTGAAATCCCCTAACCTGCAGGTCCACCTAAGACCTACCGTGGAGCAATCACCTCGTTGTACTTTTCGTGACCGCTCGCTTCCTAAACCTAGAGACAACTGTCCTTCGCCTCCTTCCCTTATCTCCAAGGAATGCCTTTAAGCATATCCTAATGTTCCCCGAGAGAAAGAACCACACCGGTTTCGGTAAATCTTAAGCCTCAAAGTAAAATGTGAGGGGCTAGTCATTCGTCGGCCTCATTGAAATTGAAACCTGAAAACCATCAAAAGAGGCGCGATAGAGTTAATATCCATTCAACAAACAATGTGCATATACTAATCTTAGGCAGAATGTCGTCTTAGTAAATAACCGTGCATCCGGTGTCTATTGGGGAACTGACTCTGAGAAATTTCTCTCACGCTTTGTGGAGACAAAGGAATGGAAACACGAGATGGGAAAAGGTTGCATTTTGAGATTTTATATGAAATCCTAAAACCCCGTATAAAATCTCTGTAACAGAACACAGTTGCCATGAATGCGTGAACTTGGTTCCTAACGATGTTCGCATACCTGACATCTGTCAGGGATTGTGCTATTGGAATAATGGGGCCCAAAATGTCCCAGAAAGCATCGCCCACAGTGCGACACCGCCGCCGGCTTTTTTCCGCCCAACAGTTCATCCATGTGCCATAGCTTCCGTTGGTAATCGGCGTATCCGTGCTCGTTCGTCTACGTGAAGTACCAAGAATCTTGATTCGTCAGACCAGGCCACCTTCTTCCAATCATACACGGTCCAATCTCGATGATCTTGTGCCCATTTCATGTTTTGTTGACGATAAAGTACAATGAGCATGTTAACACGGCTGGGTCTTCTGTTACGAAGGATAATGCGCAGAAGGCTGCGATGAACTGTGTGCAGTGACACATTACCCTGATCACCACTGTTGTAGCTGCAGATGATTTGCCGCACTGTGAACCTGAGGTAGATGTGAACAATGCGCGGCAGGCTGCATTCAACTCTGGCATCAATGTGCTGCGGACGACACTCTGCTGGACGACGGTTCGTCCTTTGGCCATCTGTGCATCACTTTTGGTACGTACTCACTAGAGCGGTACGTGAACAACACACAAGCCGCGCCGTTTCCGAGATCGTATTTCCCAGGCGACTTGCCATCACAATTTGTCATTTATCAAACCCCAATAAATCAGCAGTTATTCGTATTCTGACTCCGAACATTCTACTAACCGGAAGCCGGTCCGTGGGTTGTATACCATCATCATTGTCAACCATTATCAATCCACTGCTGGACGAAGGTCTCCCCAAGTTTCCTCCACAACGGTCTGTCTTGTGCCAGTCTCCTCCATGTTCCTCCCGCATACTTTCGAATTTCATCCACCCATCTCCCATGTGGTCTTCTTCTGGGTCTTTTCCTGTCCCTTGGAATCCAATCTAAAATTTCGGCGGTCCATCGATGGTCTGTCCTTCTGGCAGTATGTCCAGCCCATTGCCATTTCAGGGATTTAACTCTGATCATGATGTCTTCCACTCTTGTCATTTTTCGGATCCACGTGTTCCTCTTCTTATCTCTCCTGGTTACACCAAGCATGCACCTCTCCATGCTTCTTTGAGTTGTTTGCAGCCTTTGTATGTCTCTTTTAGCTAAGGTCCATGTCTCTGCACCATACGTAAGCACTGGAAGGATGCATTGATCAAAAACTTTTCTTTTAAGACATAATGGCATATTGCTCTTGAAAATTATGCTGTTTCATCCAAAAGCTCTCCAGGCAAGTTTTGTACGCCGATTAATTTCTTTATCAATGTGACACTCACTTGATATCTGCTGTCCAAGATAAACGTACGTATCTGTTATTTCCAGCTTTTCTCCATCAATCGATAAATCTTCATTTCTTGTAAAAGCACTAAAGTATTTCACCGATGCTGTCACACGTACGGTTTTTCACAAACATAATTTTCAAATTGTAGGTCAAGATTAAAAACACTTTATTTACAATTAAAAACTTATATTTACACGCGAGATCTTTCGGGGCTGAACATAGCACCCATCATCAGGCTCAAGCGCCACGAAACACAGGAGAAGACATTATATACTGTCAAACAGGACCCACAATTCACTCGGTTTTCTCAATCACCGGTGATGCCATCAACAAATCGTTAAAGTCCAAAAATATAAAGTCTAAATATCTTATCCTATAAAGTCCTCTTCTTCAGAGATGTGTGAGGAGGGGGCAACCATTTTTCTCCACTGTCTTGGAACAAATGTCGGGAGTTCAATGTTACAGCATGTTTCCCCATATGCAAGAATGTAGAGGCTTTCCGTAAGGAAGACGGTACGTTTATTAACACTTGAGTTAACCGCAAAATATGAGTCACACTAGAATGTTGACTTGTATTATGAATTTATACTATATTTTTTGATCCCCAGAAAAATCAGATGTTGAGAATGCGATACCAGGGCGCACGATAGTGTGATAATATTTTATGATTTGGCTCAAATGCTGATATCTTTGTCACAATAGCAAATGTCCTCTTAATTGAAAAGGTTGCCGCCCCAAAGGGTAGATGGTTCGAAGGATGGGCTCCTAAACACTTGTCCTGGTTGTGTCAGGGTTCGAATCCCGAGTGCGGCATGAGTGGTGTGCTTATCTTAAAACAATGGTTCTGTCTCTTCCCTGGAACCAGTTGCTTACGGACGTCTGTAAACCTCAAACTAACAAACTTAATACACACAATTGACGTGGATAAAGAACATCAAACAGAAGTCATCGCACTTTCCACGTTTATAAGTCAGTCACGGAAAAATTCTCATCGGCCACCACCGGGAATCGAACCCTGGGTTTTCCAGTTACGCCGGACATGCTACCACTGCACCACAGCGGCCTCGATTTTTCCAGACTCTCATACGACTAACTGTCAAACCACATGGCAGGTTGCTTCTTGGAGCCGCGCACAATGCTGGTGATTCACCAAAGATAGTAAGCAGCAACTAAAAAAATAACTAGGAGGCGAATGAATAATCAATACACACAATTGAGGTGGATTAGGAACATCAAAGAGAAGTCATCACTCTTTTCACGTTTATAAGTGAGTCATGGAAAAGTTTATAAGTGAGCCACGGAATCCCCAGCATTGTGCGGGGCTCAAAAACACAACCTGCCATGTGGTTTGGCAGTTACTCGTATGTGAGTTTGGAGAACTCGAGGCCGCTGTGGTGCAGTGGTAGCATGTCCGGCGAGGACCTGGAAGACCCTGGGTTCGATTCCCGATGGCAGCCGATGAGAATTGTTCCGTGACTCACTTTTAAACGTGGAACGAGCGATGACTTCTGTTTGATGAAACAGACAAACAAAAAACAGAAAAGTTTCCTTTGAGAACGAACGAATAAGCCACATCCCAGTCATTCCGTTAACTTCATATGTTACCAGATGGTAATGAGAAATTGTAGTATGGAACACCTGAGGCAATGCAGCAATCATGGAAAGCATGGGAACATGACGTCACGCAGCCAGCAGGTGAACTACAATGTAAAACAGAAGTGGTGTAAATTTACGGGAAATTTCAGAAAATGGCGAGCAGGAAAGATGTAGGTAAGTGTCCGTGTTTTAACGAAACTTCTGTTCTTAAAAGTTCTGGAAGTTTTGTAACTTCCGTATTTTTACAGATTTTCCGTAGTTAGTAATTCCGTTTATTTTAGAAGATTCCGTTTCAAGTTTTTCCGCATTTCTACAGAAATTCTCCAAAATCAAATACGTTTAATTCTTTAGCCCTTAGGCTAAGGAACCCTTCGCGCCGGCGATTAGGATCGAAAGAGGCCGTTTGGGTTACAAACCGTGCGTCTTAACCACTGGGCCAGTATGTCTGGGTAAGACTTAATTGCACAGTGATGAATTTTCCCCCATTAATTTGACTGATTTAGTCATTTCATTTTCTGTAGGAGCTTATTATTTTTTTTAATACGTTTATAATAATTTCTATTTTTCTGTAAGAGGACTTATCACAAATTAAGTATTTTTTCATCGTGATTTTTCGAAGAAACAGAATGCTTTAGAACTTGAGATTTCTTTCTTTAGCTAATAAAAACTTTCGATTGTCTTTAAGAAAAGGTTAAAAGTACCGTCTCATCGCATTATTTCACAAAACTGCTAAATACGAAGTTTGAACTGAAAGTAATGAAAAAGCGGGCATAACTTTTTTATTAACCGACAGGGGTCGTTCGAATCATGTTGGTAGAGTTACTCTTCCTCTATAGAAACCCTTTTTCTTCATTAAGGTAAACAATAGATTCCTAGGAGAAGCAACATGTCGTCATTGAGTTCTTGACGAAGGAAGGGTGAAGACTGTCCGACATCCACAGAAGGCTACAGAATGTTTACGGAGATGACACCATTGACAAGAGCAATGTGCACAGATGGATGAAATTTAAAGAAGAGGAAAACAAGCATTGAAGACAAACCACGCAGTGGGAGACCACCATCTGCAACCACTGACACGAATCATCAGCAAGCGGATGAATTCATCAGTACCCTAGGTCTTCCATCAGCTGCTGTATGTCAACCACAATGCCATACAGTAGCTGATGGAAGACTTAGGGTATCGGCAAGTGTGTGCAAAGTGGTTACCACGGCAGTTGCCACCCGATTTGATGGAGAGAAGGGCAGAAGTCTTCTCTGATATGCTGGAAAGGCTTGAACCTAATGAAGGTACGTCGTTTTTTCTGCTCTGGTGACAGGGGCAGAAACGGGGCGTCACTTTACGATCTGGAAACGAAAGAGTCAATTCATGGAATGGTGTCATACCTCTTCACCAAGGTCTAAGAAGCTCAAGAGCCAGCGATCAGAACAAAAGGTCATGGTGACTGTTTTAGGGATGCCAGGTGTGTCATTTTTCTTGATTAATCTGGAACGTGGCTGTACTGTGAGCAGCGTGCAGTACATTGAGACACCCAAGAAACTTAAAGAAGCCATAAGGAAGAAGAGACCGAACAAAAGTTGGAAAAAGGATCCACATTCACCATGACAATGCGAGACAACATGCATCTTTGGCAGCAAATAAGGCGCAAAGCAAATTAGACTGGTCGGTGGTCTCCCAACCACCGTCCAACCCAGATCTCGCACCTTCTTACTTCCACCTGTTTGGTCCGATGAAGGAAGTCTCCGGAGACAAGGATTTGATGACACAGACAAGAAATTGGCTGTGAAGAAGTAGATACAGTAGTCAAAACCTCAATTTTTTCAAAGATGAATCTAAAGTTATTTTCAACGATGGCGTAAATGCATCGCTTGCCGGGGAGACTATGTTTAGTAGTACATTTGTATAAAGGAAGAGTTACTCTACCAACTTGCGGAATTTGAACAACCTCTGTAAGTTACCAAAAAGGTCATGCCCACTTTTGCATTACTTTCGGTACGACCCCCGTACAAAATTTACTCGTGTTAGCTATAATAGGTTTTGTCTTAAAGACTCCACTTTTTGATACACAGACATGGTACAAATCCCCTGTACAGCAATTTAAGTACCAGATTTCCTACAGTAACACAATACACTGAGTGGCCACTTTATTATGACCACCTGACAGTTTTAAGCAAATGAGCTATGGTTGCATGCTGTTGCCGCCAGAGGGCGAGGCTAGTATAAAAAGGGAAAGCTTAGGGTTTGCGACAGTAGTAGACGTGATGTTTGAGTGACGAGATGAGTAAAAAAGGCGATTTGACTGACTTTCAACATGGGATGATTGTAGGAGCTCCGAGCCATGGAGCAAGTATCACCGAAACCGCCGCATTCGTCAAATGTTCCAGAGCAGCTGTTGTTAAAGTGTTTAAAGACTGGACTGTCTGCCAAAAAACTGGGTTTCTACGTGCAACGTTTGGTCGTCATCGATTAGCGACTGCTCGGGCAGAACGGAGAGTGTCCAGACTGGTAACAGACAACAGAAGGGCAACAGTGCAGCAAATTACAGAGCATCTCAATCAAGGATCCCCTCAAATGATCTCTGCACGCACTGTTCGCCGTACACTGCATCGGATGGCATATGGCAGCTGAAGGCCTGTTCGAACACCTTTGCTGTATGCAGTTAATAGTATAAAACGTCTCCAGTTTGCACAAAAGCACAAGGATTGGACAGTCGATAACTGGAAACAAATTATGTGGTCCGATGAATCACGGCCGAGTGAGAATTTGGCGGAAACAGCACGAAAGCATGGACCCCAAATGCATTGCTACAACCCTTCAAGCTTGTGGAGGCAACGTTATGGTTTGGGGAATGTTTCCTGGCATGCTTTGGGCCCTTTAATTCGTGTTTATCAACGTCTGACTGGCACATCATTTCAGTGCATCCTGTCGTGTGGATGGTTTGTCCCAATGGCGATGGCTACTTTTAACAAGATAATGCGTCCTGCTATAGTGCTCGTATTGTACAGGATTGGTTTCAGGAACATGCTGGTGAGTTTACTTTGCTTAGGTGGCTCCAACAATCTCCAGATCTCAACCCCATTGAGAATTTGTGGGATGAAGTTGAACGACCCATCAGACAGCTGGATCCACAACTATGCAATCTCACACTGCTGGAAAGTGCTATTCATCAAGCATGGTCTCAGATTCCACAAACCACCTATCAACATCTCGTGGAGTCCATGCCACGAAGAATCGACGCAGTATTAAAGGCAAAAGGTGGCCCAACGAAGTACTGAGGGTGTGGTCATAATAAAGTGGCCACTCAGTGTATATAATAGCTGGTGGACGAAATAGGGGAGAGGACAAAAAATAACGTGTCCCACAATTGCCAAAATCCATGCGATATGTTATGCACAATATCCGATCTCGCTACAGAAGGTCAAAATCAGGTTCTTCGACGAAGATTGGAATTTAATAAATTAATGAATCCTCGAGTGTGTTTGCAACTCGCTCCTATTACCGGACTGGTTTCGTCATATGCATACGAAAAAGTAAGAACCGAGTCTTTCCGTTATTATACGAAAGGAATCGTGGGAAGTCTTGTAAAAATTCAGAATTTTCCGTTAACCCAATTTAACGACGGCAATTTACTCTCAATATAAGACAGAAATTGAGGAAAGGTTACTGAACATTTAGAATTTCCTTGGCGTATGAATAATCTAGGAAATTCAGTTTTCTTTCAGTCATTTCACGGAAAAGACTGTATCCGACCAACAGAACAATGCATCGTGCCACGTGCTAGGGGAGTGGCGTGACTGGTTCCAGGAACACGACAGCGATGTCTCCGTTCTCCCTTGGCCGGCGAAATCGCCCTACCTCAATCCCATAGAACACTTATGGGACTATTTGGTTCAACAGTTTAGACGTGCCAACACACAACCACATCATCTCCGGGATCTCCATGCTTTGTGCAGTCCGAATGGGCACTATTGCCACAGGCAACCTTCCAGTGTTCCACTGCGTCCGTGCCACGTCGTCTCGCCGCTGTCATCCGGGACACAGGTGGTTATTCCTATTATTCGGTAAGTGGTCGTCTTATTTTGATACGATTGTGTATTGTACATTCCTTCAGCGCATTTGTTTTTTACTTCTATAGTAATTTAAGAGAGAGCAACGCGACATTTTCGAAGACAGACTCCGTCCTTTCCCTAGAATCAGTCGACCCCAATTGGGGTCGGGTGACTTATGGCCCCGGCGCTGCTCACAGTGTTCTTTCACCCCCTTGTATATTTCCGTAGACATCACTGTGGGATCGAAGCTACTTTTTCGTAAAGCAAGGAGTTTATAGCCATATACAGTAAATGATAACACATTAGATTACTGTACATAGAATGATAATTCGGTGTAATTTAATGTATCTAGCATGGTTAATGGGTATTTCATGGAGGTTTGACGACCACCGTGAGCAACTCGTTGGGCTATAAACGTCCGTAATTTAGGACCAGCAATTCCATGGAAGGGAGAGTGCCAGTGCCGTAAGACAAACACAAATCCATCACTTACCAGGATTCGAACCCAGACCCATCTCGGGAGAATGGTCATAAGACATCGCTTAGACCACTCGTCACTGGGCGGCATTAATGGGGGTAATGTTTCGCTCGAGGGGAGCCCCCCGTCCCTGGTCGGGCGATCTGAGGAATGCGCCTCAGATCACTTGGCGGCGAAATATTGAAAGTCATAGTTTCCAAAGCTTTAAAATATGTATCAGAATACTTACAGATTCTTGTTTTCTTTTTATTGAAAGTGAAAGGGACGCACGCGTAGTCCAATAAATGATTTGACTTCGCAATTTTAAGTTGCGTTTTAATAAAGTAAAATCAGTAAAACTTCATCATCATGGGAATGGATGTTTATCCATATATTATATCTGCCGGGATGTAAAAATAATGCTTTTTACTTGAACAACTGTTTCTAATCATTCATAATATACATGATTTATTGGCTAAGCAAATACTGACGAAAAGACTTCTAACAGAAGAAATATTTTCAAAAATGTTACAAATTAAGTTAAAGTGTCCTCATGACATTTCTTTACATATCGTGTGGACATTTCCTTCATAATAATCTAATCTCATAGGTAATCTTCCTAAGTGCTAAAAACTACAAATAAGAAAGGTGAAGTTGTTCTGCTAAAAAAAGAGTAACCCTTCTTTTAAACAAAAAGGACATCTTATATTAAAATAAAGAAACAAGAATTAGGAATTGATTGATTTATTTAACTAGAAATGTTACTTAATATAAGACAGCGTTTGAGAAACCGCAAGGAATAAGCAAAACATTATACAAGTACAAAGCACCGACATTTGAACTGCGTATTAAATTAAGCAAGAAACTATCCTATTAGGAAGAATAATCTAGAATATAAAATGTTCGTGTAGTCTCAACTATGTAGAAGAGACCCGAAAGCAGCTTAGAATAAGAGCTAAAGAATATGGCCAAGAAATAAAGAATATTGGAAACGAAATTGGATTAAACGGACATGTTGAAAATACAGGTCATAAGTTAAATTGGGATGTCATAGAAATTCTGGTTTAGCAATAGCATTTTTGAAAAGAAAAGTAGAAGAGAGATTGGATATTGAGAGAAGACACATGTCAGTAAATGTAAAAATATATGTTAGCTGTCTTTAAAGGTGAGCATAAACAAATACAAGCATTGTGATGTATCTATCAAAACCAACGACAAGGTTTCTTTCAAACAAGGAAGACATAAAAACACATCACCTTTCTAGACTTGATTACAGAAGAAATTAATGGTTGAAAATCTCAGAACTGTATACATTGTAATCGCGCAAAGCTTTTAGAACACTTTGTATTCATACACATTTTAATCCGTCTGACACAGAGCTTTTACTATTTAAAAAAACATCAAAACAACTCACACGTACGGCCATATAAGATGAACCAAGAAACATAACACAGTCTGAATTATGTGTATTCCTTTTTATTAGCAAAGTCACTTCACAGAAAAACAGGCACTTGACTAATTGGATAGCATGTTTAGGGCGACAAGATACGTGCGCTCTCTCTGTAAACATTTGGTTGTTATGCAATGAGCAAAAATGTATTTATCCAACAACACAGAACAGGTTGATTTTCCCCACAGAAAGAGCAAAACGTACTTATTTGACGGTGTCCTGAGAAAAATTTGGTGCTGAAGCAGAAAATTATTCAAATATGTGAAAATCAGAATATTTTTCAGCAAACCACGTAAAAATCTCAAGCAACTAGACAAACACAATAGTGCAACAACTAGCATTTCATTACGACATCACGTAAAATACCAGTTACTCTACCGGAAATGGAATTTTCTGAACCTTTGATAAAAAATTAAGTGTTCTTCACTTAAAATTTCAAAATTGTTGAAACTTTTTGTCTGTTAAATAATATTTCTTCAGGATTTATCTTGTAGAAATTGATATCGACGAAGCATATTTCTTCGTATATGATATCGACGAAGAATTGTGCTTATTAATATAATTTTATCAAGAATAGTGTGCAATTTCCTCTCAAGATTTACAGTTTTTATTGTAAAAATGTAAAACCTAAATGCAGTACTGTATTCGCCGAAATAAGGTTTACGTCACACAACACAAAAATCATCTAAAAATGTAAAATGCGTATACAGAGACTGACAGCGAAACTATATTGTTCCTGGTTTTTTTTTTTTTTTTTTTTTTTTTTTGTAAGCACTCAGCATTGTTTTTCTTCTCGATAGGAAATTTTTGTAACTATGAATAATTTCCAACTTTGATAATTAGAGTTTAAAATTATCATCTAGATTTTTTTATTGGAGGTATAACGACCACCGAGAGCAACTCAATAGTTGCCCGTCCCTAATTTAGAGTCACGGGTTCCAGGGAAGGGAGAGAGCCACTTCCGTAAGACAAACATAACATCCATGCCTCACCGGGATTCGAACCCGGACCCCTTTCGGACGAATAATCTAAGGCCATGGCTTACACCCCTACGCCACTCGGCGGCGTATTTGGATGGCAAATTTTATGTCCTGAATTTCGCATATGACCGGTGAATACAGAAACTGCGCGTTTATTTTGAATTTAATATTAATACTGAAGTTGTTTAGAGCTGTGATAAGAACATAAATAATCCTCACAAAATACGTCTCCTTCCAAGTAATAAATTAGGTCAAGGTTCTGTTACAGTTGCCATGACAAGCATCTTTCTGTAAAGAATAGTTCACTTTCTGTTGTTAATACGATTTTTTCTTATGACAAATATTACTTTCAATCATTTTGTGCTGGAGCATGTGTCATAAGAAATCATTCTCGCCCTGTTCTTTGAAAGGAAATAATTACTGGGCAGTCTCTTTCCTCTAAGTACTCTTTATAAGTACTAGCCCTGAATTTCAATGTTCTTTTAAGAAGAAGTTTTGACCCATGCCTGGTTCTGAGTATCACTTACAGGAAGCTGTGGCTTCGTGTCCTTTTACAACTAGTTCTATTTCTCGCCTGAAACTTTATGAAAACACATATTTTTCTCACTGCGTTTAGCCGGAAATTTGTACAAGAATAATCAGATTTTACGAAGGGAATAAGATAATTTTACAAAAGTCATTACATAAAAACTGAGAGTATTTACTTTTTGACTTGTCGAAGGGTAAAAATAACCACGCAGACGACTAACTGAATCAAGGAAATATCTATGGTAACAGTTATTAACCGTGGCAGATGATTCCAGGTTCGTTATTGCGCAGTTGTTTCAGATACATCTGCATTTCGCCAGACAGCTATGGAGATGAGTGTTTCAGAATTAAGAAGTGAAATGCGTTGTGCGATAAAATTTTGCTATCGTTTGGATCAAACAGCTCCAGAAACAGTTCATTTAATGAAAAAGAGCTTACAAAGATATATGTTTGGGGGAGTCAACGGCTTTTCATTGGCACCATGATTTCAAAAAAGGCCGTTTGTCAGCAGAACGCCCTCCTAGGCCTGATCGACTTGAAAGTGTTGTTGCAGAGCGTAGTGTTAACATTACTCGGGCAATCCTGCAAGAAGATCGACAAATAACGTGCGAAGGCATATTGGCGTCAACTAATATTTCAAAACCGTAGGCATTCCGCATTCTACGCGACAAATCGTGAGTGTTCCAGATAGGTACTTCATCATCTGCCGAGAGAAAAATTGTTAGCCAGAGTTCAGGTGTGTCATGTGTGGAAACAAGTGATTGCAAAGGATCCAAACTTTCTAAACACAGTAATAACTGCCGATGAAACATAGGTCCACTATTTCGGCCCTCTCACGAAGTGCGCAACGACTGTCTGGAAACGTCCGGTCTCTCTTCCTCAGAAATATGTAAGCCAAACCAAATCAGCTGGGAAGGGGATGATACATTTATTTGATCATAGAGGTCTAGTCTACCAAAATGCTATTCCGCCACAAATTACTGCCAATGCTGAACATTACATTTCAGTCTTGAAGCGTCTGCGAAGACACGTATTGATTAGGCGACCGTAACTGGTGGGCAAGTGGACCCTGCACCATGATAACGCCCGCCCATATCTGGCTCCTTGTGTTCAACAGTTTTTCACGAAATGCAGTATTGAAATCATGCCACAGCCTGCCTACAATCCTGACCTCGCCCCGTGCGATTTCTGGTAGTTTCCGACATTGAAGGAGAAGTTTCGAAACATTCAGCAAAAGATGCTGACGTTACTCAAGCTGTACAGGGGTCGCTAAAGCAGCTTCCACAAAATGCCTTCGCTACATGCTTTGAAATATGGACTTAACGATGGGACCGTTGTGTATCATCCGAGGGAAGATTCTTTGAGAAAGAACAACATATATTTTAGCTGTACCTATATTTCTTGATTTTGTGTGATTTTGCTCTCATATTTGATGTAACGGCAGTTGTATATAGAAATGGAAGAGTTCATTACTGTTTGATATATACATGACTTATCGTTTCATAACGGATATTTGTCCAGTAATCTTTACAAACTGAACTGATCGCATAATTATCATGTTACAGTTGAACCTCGGTTGGGATTTTTACGGTTACACGTTTTTTACTTTTATACGTAACTAGCACACATGCCCGGTCTCCCAAGAGTGAATCTATAATATAATTTTTTGAACATAAAATTAGGGAAAGGGAAAAGTGATTTAAGATCCGCTACTGTTTTACTATTTAAAACAGTGTCGTGACATCCATGAATGAGGTTTGACGTAAACCGGTAGGAGGCTTTGGCGCCCCTTAACTTTAAATCAAAATTGTATGGAATTTTTACAGCATTTCAACGTTTCTGGCAAAATTGCCTTTAATCATCCGCTTGACTCTTCATCCCCTTGAAGGAACACAAACGTGGAATAGTGGATAAAAACATCACAAAACCTACCATAGCGAACCCAAATCATGTTAGATGGGAAGATGCGACATTCATTTTTTTTAAGTCTTCTTTACCTCCTCAGCTCAACATAAGAGAGTCGTTGCAGATATTCAGAATCTTCTGGGATCCTGATGCTCTTGGATGATGAACGAACCTTATTTAAATACGAGTCTATTTCTACTGTTTCCATTTTTTTTTTTGGGGGGGGGGATCTGACGACCACTGTGAGCAACACTGTAGGCCGTATGTAGTCGCTCATCCCTGGTTTTGGGCCACTGATTCCAGAGAAGGGAGATAGCCAGTGCCGTAAGACAAACAAAGCGTCCATGCCCCACCGGATTCGAACCCGGACCCCCATCTGGGATGAATGGTCAGAAGCCAGAGCTTAGGCCTATGCGCCACCAAAGTGGCTTTTACGGTGGTCGTCAAATTGTCAAACCCCCAAACAAAGACTAAAAAAAAAAAAAAAACGTACATATGTTGGAATTAATTCCACAAGAAAAGATTCCCGGGTAAGAAAACAGATGTCGTGAACTAAAAAAAATAGTTTCATATTTGGACGGTATTTTGTTTCTTAGAGACCGTAATTTCCTCTTCGTGACCTGAAATGGAATATGACAAACTGCTGAATTTATTTCTGAGTGCAGGTACTTACCGATTTTACAATATAAGTCTTTATCCTCATACCAAAAAAAAAAAAAAAAAGAACACACACAGCTCAAATCGATTACCTTATGGAAACCGCAAATGATACGTCAGTGAAAGTGATTCATGATCATTATCCGAAATTAATTGCTGCTCATATGGCCAAAAAAATGAAATGCTTTCTTGACTTGAACAGTGCATTCATTTCCTTTACACTCTTTTTACTTTCTGTTTTCTGTTTCCTTCTCTCCTTTTTTTTACGGGGAGGTGAAATGGCTTTCATTGCCAAATGTGCAAATATTTCAGATACTATTATTCATTTTTCTTTACTTCTAGAATGTAATAAAAGTGAATTTATACTCGATCGTAATGATTAAAAAATATCCAAAGTGAATGGATTTCTGGAAATGGAAAATAAATTGAATATTAATGAAAATACTTCTGGTTTTTTTTTTGGTAATTTTTTTCGGAGGTAAATGAAGGCTTTAGCATTGCTGCTCGCAAGAGAATGTCTAAAGAACAGCAGCTGCAAAAAAGTGTAACATGAGCTACTTTTTTCAATAATCAGGCAATATATTCAACCTTCTAATTGAAAAGGGAATTTAGGTATAATTCATTAATGGAACTTTTTCACATCCAGTTAATTTATCCACTAAATTTTAGGAAGAGAGAACCTGTGGTACAAGTAACTTAAAATGTTTTTTTTTATATATATGTATGAACTTTATGCTATACGCATATATCCCAGGATTTTGTTTTTGTTTTTATTTTGGGAATTAACGACTGCTATAAGGAACTCTAAGGGCTATGAGAAGTTGTGTGCTTCCTTAATCTGGTGCGCCGCTAGTCAAACGAAAGGAAGAGTGCCTGCTCTATCAAACAAACACACCACCAATGCCTCATCTGGAACTCGATCCCAACCCATCTCAAACGAACAGGCAGAAGCGCTACCCATAATCGGCCAGCGGGGTGAGTATATTAAGATCAGAAGTCACGTAATGATTTAAGAACATACCTTTTCATTTCTGTTTGTTAAACAATACGTGTTGTTACCTTTCAATTAAAGCGTTATCCAAACAAGAGAACTAACTAGAAATGAATCATCAATAAATAACATTTGTTTTCATCAAATACACTGACGGAAAAAAAAATTCCAACACCACCAAAAAATAGTTGTAGAGGAATGAAATGGCGGCAATACATTTGTATAGGTAACATATTTAATCGATTAAGGTTTCAAGATCACAGCTTATTGTAAGCGCGAGAAGAGCCATTTTAAATGTGAAATGCTGTTACATTAATAACCGGTGTAACCGCCAGAATGTTGAATGCAAGCACGCAAACGTTCATGCATTGGGTCGTACAGGTGCTGGATGTCAGTTTGTGGGATGGAGTTCCATGCCTGTTGCACTTGGTCGGTCAATACAGGGACAGTTAATGCTGGTTGCGGGGGACGCTGAAGTTGTCGTCCAATGATGTCCCATACCTGCTCGATTGGTGAAAGATCTGGTGATCTAGCAGGCCACGGCAACATGTCGACACTCTGTAGAGCATGTTGGGTTACAACAGCGGTATGCGGGCAAGCGTTATCCTGTTGGGAAACACCTCCTGGAATGCTGTTCATGAATGGCAACACAACAGGTTGAATCACCAGACCAACGTGCAACTGTGCCGTCAGGGTGCGTGGGATAACCACAAGAGTGCTTCTGCTGTCATAGGGAATTGCTCCACAGACCATAACTTCTGGTGTAGTTCCAGTGTGTCTCGGCCGCAGACAGGTTGGTTGCAGGCGCTCACCTGGCCTCCCTCTAACTAACAGACGGCCATCACTGGCACCCAGGCAGAACCGACTTTCATCAGAAAGCACAACAGATCTCCACTCTGTCCTCCAATGAGCTCTAGCTTGACACCACTGACGTCGCAAACGGCAGTGGTTTTGAGTAAGTGGAATGCACGCTACAGGGCGTCTGGCTCGGAGCTGTCCTTCAAGTAACCGATTTGTAACAGTTCGTTGTGTTACTGTGGTGGCAACTGCAGCTCGAATTGCTGCCGCAGACGCGGTACGATGCGCCACGGCCATACACCGTACACGGCAGTTTTCCCTCTCAGTAGTGCCACGTGGCAGGCCGGAACCCGGTCTTCTTGAGGCAGTGCCTTCCCTTGACCACCGCTGCCAACAATCATGCACAGTGGCTACATTTCTGCCAAGTCGTTCTGCAATATTGCGGAAAGAAAATCCACCTTCTCGCAGCCCTATTACACCACCTCGTTCAAACTCCGTGAGCTGTTGATAATGGCTTCTTCGTCTTCTTAAAGGCATTCTTGACTAACACCAACACCTTACGTCGAATCTCAACGATAACTAACGCTCATGAACGTTACAGCGCGTATTTACAGGAAACCTGCTTTGCATGTTCCGAGGGGCGCTACTAGCGCCACACGTATGCGCCGAGCGCGAAATTTGCATAGACGTCATCTTACAGATGTACTCTCACCGCCTACCAACTGTTGTGGGGGTGGGAGGATACCAAATTAAAATGAAGTTGGCATATGCAAATTTAAATTTAAAATTCCACCCTTTCCCTCAGAGTATGGATATTAAAGTAGACAAGCAAAACTTACGGGTATTTCTATATGAAGACCCAATTTATTCCCACAACTGATGACAATAATAGGAAATTAGTTGTTGCAGTACATGACAGTTATTCCACTTTTATGGCCGAAAAAACAAACAACAACAACAAAAAAAAAAACAATTTGTGTTATTCAAGGACTTTTGCTGTCTGTGACGTGCAAAATAAATGGGCAGAGCCCCAAATCCGATCCACCCACTAGTCTAAGCTAATGTGGATACATGCTATTGACTAACATATATTAATCACACAACACATGACAAACTCAAGAAATCAATTTTGTAAAAGACCAGTCGGTCTGCATTTATTTGTAAACAATTTAATCAGTGATTTTAAATTCCCTTTCTTTTTGTAATTTGAATTTCTGCTTTGCTTTCCACAAACACACAGGAAGGTTACATAAATTTTACATTTTTGTTTATATTTCTACACAGCAATTTTTTTTTTTTTTTCGATTCCTTAAGGACAACTTTGAGAAAAAAAAATGTTGTATACTTTCTAGCGTTATTCAATATATATATATTTTTTTAGGCAATTTTACTCTTACATGGGAGGTGTTGGCCAAGATTCTAAAATCTAGTTTGTTTTTTTTTGTTTTTTTTTTATTTTACGTCACCACATTTTCTAAACTGACAGAAATATTACCTTGGGGAGTAACTCCCAGAACAGAGTAGATTTTTTCTTTTGTAGTTGGTTTGTTGTTTTCAAATAGAAAGGTGAAAAAAAAAGAAAGTCTCGTAGTGAGAAAAGAGTCAACTTCTGAAGGACCAACATGGCGGCTAGTAGGTTAGACGTTCGGTGTGACGAGGATGATTTAAAAATTTCTGCTTACCGCTTCCGGAATACAGCATACCTCTCCACGTTTGGTTTCACCTCTAGTCTCTGAAGAAATGTGTACCTCCAGTGTACAGGAGTGGCACTAGCAGAAGTCCAGGAATTTTAGTCCTTAGGACTGTCATGTGAATTTTTTTTTTTTTTTTCTGTTGATGTTCTAATTACATCTACCATGGGACTGGTAGTACAGCAGCAGTTCTCCTTCCGAGCAGCCCTTAGCACTCATCCCAGGATGATAACCCTTTGTTTTTTTTTTTTTTTTTTTTTAATGAAGAGTCGATGTGATGGGTTGATTAGCGAACTTGCCCGGTCGCTGAGGTAAGCAGGCTCTTCCAAGAGCCGACGCTCCGGTTACAAACCCGCACATGGAGACAGGGAGCAAATCCCTTTTTGTTAATCCTATGCTGCTCTTAGTTTTCGGTTTCCTTTTTGCCGTCGTTCATCTTTCATTTACCGGGCAGGCTATAAAGGACTTCCCGAGAATTTGGGATATCTCGGGGACCACGAAATTTTCTTCATCTTCCGGAGAGGACTCGGTCCTAGCAGCCAAAAAAGTAATCGAAGAGTGTCAAAAAAAAAAATTTCAACTCACACGTCTTCTCCGAAGGGTGAGAGAGAACGCCAGCGCCCTCTGCACCGACGCTACTTTCCTCCAACAAGATTGCCCCCATCCAGCTGTTGCATGAAAAACGCGGTCGCCCCCCACACCGCTTGACTAACGCTTGCGTCTTATGACATAACATGGAAAGGGCGATTCCAGATGCGAAATTTATCACCATTTGCAAAAGAGTGAACGCATTCCAAAATGTGTAATCTGATACCACTCTGCCTTCAACGACTTTCTCTTCTCCTGGGAACGCAGGTGCACTGCTGGCCGGAAATGCTTGACCAACTTCTGGTCATCCCATAAATAAAGAGAGAGATGCTGCAAACCACCCCCCTCTGCGTACCAGCAACACTTGGTAAACCCGAGTACGCGTAAAGCTTTTCCCTGTTACTGGGGCCGGAAGCAAGCTGAGCTTTTCTTTCACACCATCCCGTAAGAAAGAGGGGGGGGGAGGAAGCAAGGAACCTTTCTGGTTAACCATCTCTACGTGGTAGCTTCACTTCAAGACAGAAGACGGGGGAGGAATAAAAGAAAAAAAAATAAATCTCAAAGTTATCATGTACATTTATATGGCACCTTTATACATATATATCCATAATTCTACGCGGGACAGACTGTTCCATACAACAAATACTTATTTCCTAATTATATTTGTAATCGACACAGAATTTTCTTTATAATGGTGGTTACATAAATACAAGTAGATGGTCGATCAACACCATAATTACTATACACACACATATACCTATATATATATATAGTTCTCTTTTTTTCTCTTCTTCTCCCAGAAAAATAAAAGAGGAAAACAAATTTATGAAATGACGTTACAACGATTCACCTAAAATACAATATCCTCACTCCGACCTACTGACAGCATAAAAAAAAGAACTACAGTTACCTAAAGTACACACACACACAGAGCACACTCACCCGAAAGATAGATTAATTTTGAAAGAGAAATTTCCGAGACAAGATTCCTGACTTTTTCTCAACCTTTTTTTTTTCTTAAGAGGACATATATATGGATATATATATCCATCACCTGCACAATGCCAAGAAAAGTGAGAGACCACCTAAAAAAATTATGATCACACATTTTCTCATTTTCTTTTATAGAAAATGCGTTGGACTGTTGTCAGTCCTGAATGAAAATTCACATAAATTGGCCAGATTTATGTGTTTCCAGGACTGAGCAACAGGACAATACATTCTTTCCCCGGGAATAAAGGCAAAGATTCCTCAGAGGTGTCTCAGCACTTTACCTGGGCACAAAAGAGAAATTAACTATCCACCAATTGTAGTCAAAGGAGTTTCAGGTAAGCCACTTAATGTAGTTTCATGTGTGGAATTGAAGTTCTCATTAGCTGGGGAGAAATTCAAACACCATGTATTTGTTACCAAAACTGAATTGTCGCCTGCATATGATGCCATTGTTGGGTTTGACCTCTTGAAAGCCCAGCATTTTGTTTTCAGTGCTGCTGATAGCACACTGTGGAGGGGGAAGTGTAGGCCAGCTAAGGTTTCATGGCAAAACAGGGATTGCCGGTTAACCAGGAGGTACAGTAAGGAACGAGAACAGGCCATTGCCCTGGTTAGAGGAATTTTAAAATTCCTATCTCTGACTCTGAAAAGGTGAGTAGAACATGCAGTGTTGAGGAAGTGGTGAGTGATAGGGAATCAGTTATTTCTATTTCCAGTGCAAGTGAAATTCAGGGTCTTACAACTGGAAATGAAATTACGGTGTGTAAAGAGCTCCTCACTTCCAAAGATAAACAAACCCTCCCAGGTAAGGAGTCGGGAAAAAGTCGTGGAACTTTCTCTCTCTCTGACCCGACCGTGGACCCGAGTCTTCCATCTCAGGTCAGGAAACCTCCCCTGTGTTTGGCAGAACCATCAGGAAAGAGAAAATACCCCCAGGTCAGAAAAGATAATTTCGGTTAGTATACCGGGTTGCTCTCAATTAGGAGAGATCATGCTGTTGCAGCCCATTGAGACAGTGAGGATAAAATCACTGTGGATTGGCCGTTCGGTCAATGACACTAAGGAGGAGGTTGCCTTAGTTAAGGTTGTGAACACATCGGATAGCATGGTTTACATCAATAAAAGCTCCAAACTTGTTGTTGCTGAACCCATTAAGGTTACCACCGTGGCTACTGTAGATAGCCAGATTGATGATTGCTCGACTTGGGTGGATGAATTTGATTTATCCCACTTGCCCTCTGAGCAACAGGAGATATTGTCGGATTTCCTACACAAGAATGGGAATACCTTTGCCAAGAACGTAGCGGAGTTGGGTGAGTGTGATACCCTGCTACACCAGGTGCATCTTACCGATGACATTCCTGTCAGGCAAAGAGCTTACCGGGTTCCTTATGCTCTGAGAGATGAACTTGATAAGCAAATTAACGAGCTCCTTGAGGCAGGTATTATTCGTCCGAGTGGTAGTCCTTACTCGGCACCTGTCCTCCTGGTCAGAAAGGCTGACGGCAGTTTCCGTTTATGTACAGATTTCAGGCGGCTTAACGCCAAGACTGTACCGGATTCTTTTCCTATCCCAAATTTGGTCGAAATGGTGGATGCCCTTGCAGGAGCCACTTATTTCAGCTCGCTCGACTTGACCTCTGGCTTCTACCAGATGAAAGTGCACCCTGAGGATGTCTACAAAACTGCTTTTGTCACCGACCAGGGTTTGTATGAGTGGTTGCGAGTACCCTTCGGGATGAGGAACAGCCCAAATAGTTTTCAGCGACTAATGGAAATAGTACTTTCAGGTCTTAAACCCCTCCAGATTGGCATCTACATAGATGACATTGTCATAGCTAGCAGAACTTTTGAGGAGCATCTCGACAAGCTAGAAATAGTATTCCAGAGGTTGCGCAAGCACAGCCTCAAGCTCAAACCCGATAAATGCCATTTTTTGAAATCCAGCATTCGCTACTTAGGTTTTGTGGTCAGCAAGGAAGGTGGAACCCCTGATCCCAGGAATGTGGAAGCAGTCAAAAATTTTAAGATCCCTAAATCTGTGAAACAAGTGAGAGCATTCTTGGGACTCACTGGGTTCTATAGGAGGTTTATAGTAAACTATGCTCATTTAGCTCTGCCTCTGACAAACTTAATCCGAAAGGATGAGGCATTCCACTGGACTCCCGAAGCTCAGAAGGCCTTCGAAGACCTACAACAAGCTCTATTAAAGGAGCCATGTTTAAAATTACCCGACCTGAGGAAGGAATTTGTTTTGGCCTGTGACGCCTCGAAATTTGCAATTGGAGCCGCCCTACAGCTATACTAAAAATCCGAAAATTCTTGGCGTAGACTAAAGATAAAAATTTTTTCCAAGCTTTCGCACATTAACCAGATGGTTTTCTCAAGGAAGGTAGACAACTAACTGCAAACTGGATATTAGAACGTTTCAATACTTTAAACGCGGTGACTTGAGTAGACAATAAATGATTAGGAGCAAACGTGATATTTCGAAGAAACGAGGTCACGTTGGTTGCGCACGCGGTACAATGGTAGAGAACTCAGCATTATTTGAAGAACTGATTCCAAATACGTGGCAACTCCAGCGAAACGCTATCATTGCAAGCCTCGCAGCTGGTCAAGATTTCCAAGGTTACGCGAATGGCGGTAGATTTGGGTGTGAAGTATGAAGCTAATTTCTTTACATCACTCCATATAGGATCTGCGGACTTGAACTTGACTTCTCTTGATAGGACAGTGGTTATTTTCCCGTCTCTTGCATCCCTTTTATGTTCGCTGATTCTAATTCCAAACGGACGTTTGGTCATTCCGATGTAATATCGCCTAGAGCCGTCCGGATATTTTAGTGGGATGGCATAAAAACCTGCCTCATTGAAAAGCGGGGCTTGTCAATATTTCTCTTAAGCATCGTGTATAAAGATATATAGTATAACTACACTAAAAACCAAGAATTTTCGTATTTTTAGTATAGTTATATTATTTGGAGTACAATTTAGTGTACAGTTCCTACTTTTTAAATTTGTTTTCATGTTATTAATATAAGTTTTCACCAGACTTTGCAGTCCGTAAAAGTTGCAGCTACGGGCAAAACTGCTTTCTAAAAATCCCAGTTCTTGAAACAAATTTAATTTATAAATTAACTAACAGTCGGGCCCATTTTCCGAACCGTGAATCTATAAAATCATATTTTGAACATGAAATTAAAGAAAGGGAAACGTAATTAAGGGAAAGAAATAATTTAAAATCCTTAACTGTTTTACGAATTAGAATAGGGTCGTGACGTCAATGCATACGGTTTGACGTAAGACGGTAGCAGGTTTTGGCGCCCCTTAATTTTAAATCAAAATTTCATGTAAATTTTACCGAATTTCAACGTTTCTGGTATAATTATTTTAAACCTATCAGCATTTTGAACCGTAAAGCTAACCCATTCTTTTGAATTTTTTGCTTTTCAAACTTTTGTTGCACGCAGTTACATGTACTTCAGGACTGGATATCACAAACCTGTGCGCTAAAGGGTTATGTCCGCTATTCAGGATTGTCCATTAAGGAGGTTTTACTGTGCCTTTAAAAATTAGCACCGAATAACAAATAACAAAGACACTCATTGGAGGGCCCGGGCTCCCCATGATAATATTAAGATACTCATGGGATTGACCTTCCAGGTGTTCCGACACAGGCAACGCCGCTGAGTATTTTGTTATTGGGTGCTAATTTTTCATAGCACGAGATACTCATGGGATGGCCCGTGTTCCTCTGCCAATTCCACTGAGAATTTTGTTATTGGGAGAACCCGAGACCAGTGATGTAATCAGGCTTTTTTTTCGGGGGTGTTTAACCCCCCCCCCCGAAAATGCATGAACGCCCTCGTAGGATTTTTGGGCGATCTTCCCTAATTGGTTTCGTTTATAGCTGCATATTTGGAGAAATTAATTAAAAATCTGAAGAAAATGAGGGAAAATATTGTAATAATAATAAAAAAAACATCCACATGGACTTCAGTCCGAAATTTCTATCATACTTCAATAAAACATTAAACAGTCCTTGCTGAAGGGGCAATTTTTCAAACACTGACAACTCTGACTATTTCCGCAATAAAAACCTAATTCCACAGGTAGAGATGTTTGCACTGCAATACATCATCATATTTCGGAAGCTGGCATTCAGCTTTTTTCAGTCTTCTGGATGCTGACTTTCCATGTATAATGTTAAGCTACAGCGTAGCTAACGTGACGTTAGTGCTTCCAATACAAAAAAGTATTTGCTACCTGATTTTAAACAATAGTAAATTACTAGAAGTTGTTCCTATAAAAAGTCGTTTTTTTCCCTGGGGGTGGGTGGACTAAAAAAATCAAAGTGGTGACAAAAACACATCGAGATACCTCAAACTGCCGTCCGAACGATTTGTTATATTTTTTTTACTACTATGTGCTAATCTAAGTAATCTAAAGTGGCTGCACCTAAATGGCAGAAGCATGGCTTAAACCATACGTTTTTAGATAACACTCTAACGATTCCTGAATAATCAGAAACACGTTTGTAGTGAGCCGAGAACATTTTTACCACTATTAATGTTTGGAGGAGGGGAATTTTCTCCAGCCCAGCGCTATCTTACTAGCGTTCTCAATATTTTACACCACTTCATGGTGAAATACGTGATGCATTACTGAATTAATGCAAAGGTACAACATTTTTACATTTTTAATCACTTGTATATTCAGATTTCTTGGAATTTTCATTTGCGATATACGAGCATCATAAATGTTTTATACTCTATTTAAAATTTAAAACTTTTACATGTATTAATGTATATATAAATAACAAAATTGTGATTAGATGTATATAATCAGTCAACAAGTTTCATCGCCCTCAAAATTTGTAACTGCCCCACTGGAAAAAACTTTCTGAATGCAGGGCTGCCCGAGACCCTCGGCCAACTGCAGTGAGTACGCCACTGTACAAGCATCTCAAAGTAGAATAGAGAAAGGCATGATTGATATAACCAAGAGATGCGAGGATTGAGGAAGAAATATTCTGAAAAATACATGGAACAACTATAGGATATTTAAAGTGGCAAACAAGATAGCCATTGCCTTTCTTACTGTACAACATGCAACATTGCACTGATTGCTTCGACTGGTGTATAATCTGAAGTTGCACAGGTTCTTGATCACTAGCAGATAGTTGGAACTTCGTTCTCCCGGGTGATATAAAGGATAGCATGTTCGAACGGAGATCGGGAGATGCGAGTTCGATTCCAGCTCCAGGGCGATGTAAGCGTTCTGTTGTAATGTTGCATGTTGAACACTAAGCAAGGCAATGGCTGTTATGTTTGTCTCCTTAAAAATTGTACCAAAAGAGACGGGAAAAGTAACTCGTGGATCAACAAAATGGCGACAATGTATGACAGTGATCAAATTGGCAGAAAAACTGATCCCAGTTGGCTCCAACTGAAATACTGGAATGGGTACCAAGGAATAAGAGAAAAAAAAACAGAAAAAGGCGCTTGAGAAATGGGGTGGTGAAATTCAAAATCATGTCGGAGAGGCATGGAAGCTAGTTGTTCAAAACATGGAGTTGCGGAAGTCTTGGAGACACCTTCATCAAGTTATTGATCGGAAATGTTTGACGATGATTCGGGGAAACCAGCCGACCTTCACAAAAAACACGTTTGAGACGAAAAGAAAATTTCTAACAGATTTATTTATTTACTTTTTTGTATGAAGAGGAAAGAAAAAGTTTCTAACTATAAACTTGGAGCTCTTAATACGAGGGTAACGCTTCACTGCGTGTAATCCAGTTCTGCCGATGGACGAAGGATAAAAGAAATATCATATTTCATTCATCGCAGACGGCAGATCTGATAGAGTGGATTGCAAAATTCACAGCAGCATTTCAGTTCTGTGAAGTGTGAACAATATGGCAGAAATCACCGGTGCCAAAGAATTCCAGTTCTTCCCCCTTTAAGTTTAAGAAGATGACTGGAAAAATGTTTTGGTTATCTAGCACATGGATAAAGTAACCTGTCATTTCTTAACCCCTTCGTAAGAAATAGTAAGATGCATGTCACACGGTGTCACATTATGAGCCAATAATGTCCTAACACTGCATCAGATTTCAGCTTCCGCTAGACTTAGCATGTTTTTAGAAATCTGACAAAGATGTCACTCATTTGAAAATAATCTTCTATGTTAAAGGCTCACAAAACTGTAAACTCTTCAGTTGCGGTAATGTTTCTCTCTATTTCGTAACATTATTTTGAAAGCTGATAAATTCCTAAATTTGAAATCGTCACCATGAGTAAAGGTTTCCATAAAAATGCAAAATTTCATTGTTTTTATCTCGAAAATTGGTATCATGATTGTGGGACCTCGCTTGCGTGCAATTGTATTACTATGTGTAACATTTAAAAACAAATGCATGTATACTGGCAAGTAAATAAAATTGCTTTTGGTGTTAAAATATATCAGTTTCACAGAGTAATTGTTTCTTCGAAAATTCATTCTCAGTGTAAGTAATTTTCCAAGTTGTATTATGATTTCATTTTCCGGATTTAAATATTAGAACTTTTAGCACATAAGGCCAGAGTTGGCTTAATGCTTCCAACACTAAAAAACTATTAAAGTTCGAAGTACCGAATTTGTGCTCCATTTTGCAAATGTAACGAATTAGCAGAGTAGAAAATGTTTCAGGGATTAAGTTAGTGTTATCCAACACCTAAGAGGGCGATGTTATTAAAATTATGAGATATATTTTACACACTGTACTTAGCGTTGTGTTGTTTTGTGTGTTAGCCTTCCAATAAAAGAAAAATTACCCATTCTTACATTTTTTTTCAAAAAATAGTGCCCCCAAGGTAATGGGATACCTTAAAATGTAATCTGGACTTTGTCAAGTAGTTATGAGTCTGGCGCCTTTCGTCAGATAGCTCTACATATTTCCCCCAGGAAGTGCGTTGTTTACTTTTCCGTAGAAAGGTTATCAAAATAGCATCGGCAGGGCCAGGAAAATATAATAGTTCTCCACTTTCAGAAATCCTTATTTTAAACCTTATAGTTTTTATGTTAGTATGGCCAGGAGCGAATGAGGAGAGCTGATAGGAATTCACTGAGAGGTGAATTCCTATCAGCCCTCCTCACTAGTATTAGTAATGACCGAGAGGTCATTACTAATTTATCTGTTCTTTGTTCTACTAATTACGGAGTTCCAACAGGGAAAGTGGAGTCTAAAGCTATATCAGTACTTTGAATACTGTACCAGACATTGAAGGAGCGGAGCGCAGCGGACGACTTCTTTGGAACCGAGGAGTGCCAGGCAAGGTCGCTGACTTGAAGGAAGGGAGCTAAGGAGAAAGCAGGTGTTGTATCACGACGTTAAAATTTGATTTAGGTAAGTAAATAGAACATTTTTCTTTAAAAAGTTGTTCAAATACAGTACTATTTTCTTAACAAAACATTTTAAAAAGTGTTTTATAGCAAGCCCACCATTAATCCAGTGGTCATTGTCATGTTATTGTGTTGGTTTGTCAGCGGCGTGACTTGTCAGATCCAAGCGGGTGTGTGTATGTCGGGGAGGAACGGGGTGCGCCGAATCGCTTTGCAGTCTGTGGTAAAAAAAGCATTAAAAATATTTCTTCAGTGTCTTTTGAATAAAGTTGCTATCAAACACACCCCAATAAAAATAATGCTCGCCCACCTGTCGCCTACCCAGATTTCAAAGTCTGGCGATATCCCTGCCTATTAGGCTAAACCAGTAAGAGAAGAGTTCTTATTTAGGACCCAATAAGCGTGAGAAATACCAGTAGGTGGGCGAACATTTTAGATAGTTTACAGTAAAACGGTATCTGAAATTGTGTTACTGTTTATTTTATTATTAGAATCACGCTCGGAACACCAAAACTGCTTGAATTTAATGTTGACTAAACGTATATTAACGAGAAAATAAATGCTGAAACATCGCGATTCTGTTACGTTTAAATTTGAACCGTGGCTTGTTTGTCGAGAGTCTTTAAGGAGTGTATAACAAGTCTCACTGATTTGGAAAAATATTTTCTTCTTTTCCTCTCGGCAGCAATATAGCTGCGCTCTGACTAAGACATTTTCTTAACCTAACACTCACCAACCAGTGGAAAGGGGAGGAGTCATTGGTCCTTATGATGAAATCTAACAGCTCTGCTTATTCAAGGGTATTCAGCTGTAGAAAGCGCTAGTGATTTTCTCATATAATAAAGAATACACTAATTTCTTAATGCAGATGTCAATATCAAATTAATAACTTTCTCAAGTTAAATCAAGAATGTAATTATGCTCCCAATGTGCAGGATGAGAGTTTCGGAATCACTTCTTCAAAAGCATTAGACTTAGTAGACATCATTATCCTTCAAGCAAGTATAATTAAGTTGTTTGACCAAAACTTTCGCAGTTTAAATTTATTATTAATTCGCAATGAAAAATAAGTGTTTTAGATTTAAATTATTCTGATCCATTAATTCTATTTGAATTTTAAAATTGTGCCCCAAATTGTAACGCAAGATCAGATCAGATCATATGTAGAGGATTTTAGGAAGGGAGTGTCTGATCCCAGGTCTTTAACAACCCTTAGAAATAGGAAGCTAGGAGATTTGGGCTAGAGTGCCCGATAAGAAAGTGACACAGAAGCGAGGTAGAAAGGGGAAGAAAGACGCCCTTTTTTATTACCGGGGGCCAGTACCCGAGGCCAGAATACCTAACGTGCCTATCAGACGCACGACGGGTATTTAGAGGTTCGAGCGTTCGTACCTGCCTGGGATCGAACCTGAGGTCTTCTCCGTGGCAGTCACGAACGTTGACCACTAGGACACCCGCGGCCTAATTTTAACGCAAGGGGCATAGCAAAAAATATTTATAGCATAGCCTACAGTGTTTAAATATATAGACAACTTTTTAATCAAATTTCTCTTCCAAATGACAAAGTTAATCATAATTTACTTTGTGTCCTCTATTCGAGAAAACAATATAAAATAAAGAATCTTGGGATATGAAGAAAAATAAATCACACATGGAACTCTTAATCTCGAAAATCAAATGTATTTTAAATTCTTTCAAATGTCTTCAAACTTCGTCGGGTATTTGATTTTTGCGTCGAAAGTTTAACGTTCTGTTTATTCATGCGTCTTTCCAGATATTCTTCGTAGTACTATGTATAAAACGAATCTCTGCAAGAAATGAATAATTCAACATTTAAAATCAAATCTGTTTTAATAACTTTAGGACTTTCCCGTCATTTCTCAGAAATATGCTAATTTCATTGATGCAGTCTCAGCTGCTTTCAAACATGTTGACAGCCCTTAAATACCAGGTATTACTATAAAATGGAAAATGGGGAGAAATCTCTGTCTGAAAGAAAAGGAAAGATGGCCGCCCAGTGGGGCAGTGGTCTAATCGCTGGCTTCTGATAATTTTTCCGAGATTGGTCCGGTTCTGAATCCCGGTGAGGCATGGATACTGCGTTTGTCTTACGGCATTGGCTCTCCCTTCAATGGAACCGCTGTCCTAAATTAGGGACGGGCGACCCCTTATATCCCGTCGAGTTGCTCAAGATGGTCGTTAAAACCCCAAACAGAAAAGAAAGCTGCAAATCATCGTTACGGAGAACTAAAACTTTCTGAAGTTGACTGAAAGGGAATAACCATTAAAATTCTAATTCCGCCACTTCATCTTATTAAATTATATCATGAACCATATTATCAGGTTTTTAAAAGGTACATTTTTACCTTATTATCTTTGCATTATCATCAGATGCCTTCATCACTCTAATCAATTTGCTCAGCGCATCTGTTAAATTTCGCAAACATTCTTACTGGAGATGTTACTTCGTTGCTGTTGAGGAAACTATTTTATTCAGCGACAGTGCAGTTCGTTAATGAGCAAGAATAGTTGAGCCATGTTACTAATCAAATTGTTTGTTTATTTGGAGTTTAACTGTCCCCGTGAGCATGTAAAATTATAGAATTTTGCCTTTCCCAATATGGGGACGTGGTTTCCTTGGAAAGAACAGAGCTAGAATCGCACACAGGCACGCCATCGGTGCTTCGCATAGGACTGCAGTGTACTGCAACCTTCTCGTCTTCAACCTGGCAACTTTCAATTATTTTAATTTACTCTTTCTAAACTGGAAATAGCTTTGGTCTTCTGTGTTGTGAGTCTAATTATGTTGTAAACATATTTTCCCCCAATGTTTTTTGGTTCCTGTTCTTCACGTTAATAAAATCTAGTTCTGACTCACCTACTCACGTTAATTTTCATACATAACAGGAACTCTACCTTTGGCCGTATGCTTGCAAATATGAATCAATGATTAAATTCATATGAGACTCTTAATTCGGATGCATATTTCGGTATTTTTGATTTTTTTCCACCTCATTGTCTGGGGAAAATGAACACGGCAAATGTGCTAAATCCGCTTTTCCAAACTAAGGATTAAACAATGGTATTTTACCTATAGCAGACGCAACACTTAAAATGTGTCAGAAATTCAATCTTTCTATTCCTCAATTGTTTGTAAAGAATTTTAAAATGAAAGGCTATGTTGGTTAAAAATCCCAAGTCACAAAAATTATCTTCGTTTTAAACTCAAATGTGATGTTATTTTTTGTCCAAAAAATTCTGCGATTTCTCTATTCTAGATGATACTAAACATTCTAACCCATTCACTTGATCTATGCAGCGTACTTCTATATGATACACAAAATGTAGCTATATTCTGCATCAATCCCTTGCAGATAGTTTTCTAAATGGTTTGTTTCGGGACTGGTTTAAAGACCACTGTGAACAGCTGTAAGAGCTTTAGGCAGTCTCCCGGTCCTAATTTGGGGCCGTTGGTTCCCTGGCCGGCAGGGAATGTCCCGTAACCAGGGGCATGAGATGTTCGATTCCGGTCTGCTTCAACAAACGGCCAGAACCGTGCGTTTTCAGAACTGCGCCTCCCTGGCGGAGCAAACGGATTGGTATTGTACTTTCAGTAAAGTTCACGATCCGTAAGATAATGGACAGTACCCAAAATTTAATATCTGTAGCACAACGTTTCATGGGGCATAAAAGATTATATCATATCCCATCATAACCTCAACACAAGTTACTTTTGAACAGTAGGCTAGGGCCGTCCCAGTAGCCGAGCTGTACGAGGCACTACTCTCTAGCCATTCGTGCAGGATGGGTCCGGGCCCAAATCCCGGACGAGGCATGGATGATGCCTTGCTCTGTTCCTGCGAACCAGTGGCTACAAATTCAGGAAGAGTTCCTCATGGTTTTTGTTAAATTCCCGAACAAACTAAACAGTGTGATAGCTCCTTATTTCCCGGACCATGCATGGTGCTATTAGATATTTCTAATCAATTAAAATCTATAATTCCTTTAAGTAACGCAGTAAGCCACTTACCAGCTGCAGGAAGATCTATCCGTAGTAATCACAGAGCGAAAAGGGGGATTCCACACATAAAAACGCTTCAAATGACAACACACTAATATTTATTGTACATCTCCACAAAAAGGTAATTACTCACTATTCCAGCACGCACACCCTCTACATATCCCCGACATTGTTGTTGTTCAGTCAAAGATCAACCACTTAGATTACTAACCGACGTGAGCAGCAGAAAATGAATCTTCTTTTATTTTTTCTCAGGCAACGCTCGCTAGAGTAAACAACTAAAAACGTTTCGAGCAGCGCCACCTGCAATTCTGTTAAATGTTCTCTGAGGCGTCTGGTTCGACGAACTCTGACAGTCATATTTCTAATAATAATTTCTAACAGTCTCCCACTTGGCGGGAAGAGTTCATTTTATCAAGCCTAGTGTCAGTCTAAGTTTTTCAAACTGGGGTCCAGCCAATGGCTTGGTGAAAATGTCCGCAACCATTTGAGAAGTATTACAGTAGTTTAACTGAAGAACCGTTCCACTCAATTCTTTCACAAACTGATACCGCACCATAATGTGTTTAAATCTGGAATTGATCTTTTGATTTTCTATAAGATGTATTGTTGATTTGTTATCCTGAAATATTGTAGTGGTTCCAGTCTGTTCACAATCAAAATCCTTGAGTAACTCTCGCAACCACAATAGTTCTTTGCTTGCTTCTTAAGTGGCGATGAACTCTGCTTCGGTTGTCGATAAGGCTGTTGTTGACTGCTTACGGCTGCCCCAACATATGACACTCTTTCCAAGCATGAAAACAAATCCAGATGTTGATTTTCAGTCAGTCCGGCCTCCTGCCCAGTCAGCGTCTGCATAGCCTTTTAAAATTATTGGGTCTTTTGAAGATAGTCTTAATTTAAGGTTTACTGTTGATTTCAAATAATAAATTAACTTCATAATGGCTAACCGATCTTGTTTACTTGGTTTTTCTACTTTTCTGCTTAAGATGCCTATGGCAGTTGAAATGTCTGGTCTTTTTACTGTAGATAAATACATGACAGCTCCCACTATTTCTCTATAAAGTCTATTATCTTTTAGAAGTTCTTCTTCTTCTTGAATGTTCTTTCTGTAGTGAGTACTAATTGGTGTTTTACTTTCCTTACTTTGATCTGTAGCATAACTTTGTATAATTTCCTTTATTTTATTACTTTGACTCAGAAGAAAACTTCCATCTTCTCTTTCTATTTGAATTCCAAGATAATATGTTATGTGGCCTAAATGTTTGACTTCAAATTGATTTTTTAACAAATTTGCAGTTTTCTTTATATTTTCTGTGTTATTCGATGCAATTAATATATCGTCTACATAAATAGCTAAATAAGTTGTTTGTTTTCCATCCTTTAGTAATAGTAAGCAAGGATATGTTGTACTTTGTTTGAAGCCTTTGTTGAACAAATATTCTGTTATTGTTTTATTCCAATTTCTGGCACTTTGTTTGAGACCATATATGCTCTTATGCAATTTACAAACTTTTTCTTCTTTTCCTGATTCTCTGAAACCTTCTGGTTGTTCCATAAATACATCTTCTTCCAATTTTCCATACAGGAAAGCAGATTTTATATCAAGATGATGAACATTCCATTTTCTATTTGCTGCAACTTTAAAAGGGTTTTTAAAGTGGTATGTTTTACTACGGGGGAAAATGTTTCTTCAAAGTCTAATCCCGGTTGTTGTGTATACCCCTTTGCAACAAGTCTTGCTTTATAGCTTTCGACTTTTCCACTTGCATTGTATTTTGTTTTGAAAATCCATTTATTTTTAATGGCTTTCTTTCCTTCTGGAAAATCTACCAAAGTCCATGTTTCATTTTCCTTCAATGCATCTAGTTCTTCCTTTATGGAATTCAACCAGTTTCCTTTTTCTACTTCGTTCATGTCCTGGATTTCTTTTAAATTTTGAGGATCCTTTTTATACTGAACTTTTGCAACATATGCTAATCTTTCTGATGTTTATTCTTGAAGACTTTCTTTGAACATTTTCAAGTTCTTCTCTATTATTATTTTCTTCCACAGTTTCTGATGACATTACTTCATTTTGAACGAAAATTTCTTGTTCATCTTACTTCCTTTCAGCAGGTTTACTTTTTATTATAGCTTGCTGACGTTCATCAAATTTTACTGATCTGGTAATAATTATTTTGTTTGTTTCTTTATTTAATACTCTGTATCCATTAGATCTTTGATCATATCCTAATAAGATTCCCTCTTGTGCTCTATTGCCAAATTTTCTTCTTTGTTGCTTTGGTACATATACATAAGCTTTTGATCCAAATACTTTAATATGACCATGATATGGTTTAAATCAGTTCCATAATTCAAAAGGAGTTTTTCCTGTTGCTTGTGTTGGAACACTATTTTGTATGTAAGCTGCTGTTATTACAGCTTCTGCCCAGTATTTACCTTCCATATTAGCATCTAACATCATAGTTTTGTCATTTCTGTCAAAAATCTGATTTTTCTTTCAGCAATTCCATTCACCTGAGGACAGTATGGAACAGTTGTTTTATGTTCTATTCCTTGTTCCACTAAATAATTTTCAAAATCTCTTCCACAATACTCTCCTCCATTATCTGTTTTTATTGATTTTGGCATTTTTCCAAATTTTGTTTTCACTGAAGCTATATTGCTTAAATTTTACTAATGCTTCATCTTTACTTTTAAGCAAATAGATGTAACAGTATCTGCTATAGTCATCTATAAATGTGATAAAATACTTGTAACCACTAGGACTGGCCTCAACCATGGGACCACAAATATCTGTGTGTACTAATTCTAATACAGCTTTGGCCTTAAAACTACTTTGTTTGGAGAATGGCTTCTGTGTAAGTTTGCCTTTTATGCAAAACTCACAATTTTCTTCCTTTTTACAATTGGAAAGAGTTATTCCTCTTGATAACTCCTTTTTCTCTATTTGTTTTATGATTTCAGTATCCCTATGACCTAGCCTTCTGTGCCATAAATTCAAACAATTCTTATTTTCACATGCAGTGGCCAAATTTGCCTTTCATCTAATATTTGTAGTCTGTACAAATTATCTGAGGCATCTATTAATCTTATAGCTACAATAGTATCCCCATACTTAATTGTGCATTTTTTATTCTTGAATAAAACTTCAAATCCTTTTTCTGTGGCTTTTCTAACAGATAACAAATTAGTGTCTAAATCTGGAACATATAACACATCCTTTACTTCCACTTTTTGAACTTTTCCTTTTTCGATTTTGCAGTTTAAGGTTATATTTCCCTTGCCTTCTGACTTTATCTGAGAACCGTCGGCAGTAGTGATCAGCTCTGATTCACCTTTTGAAAGTTCTTTAAACAGTGTTGCATCATTTGTCATGTGACACGTTGCACCGGAATCAATTGACCAACCTTTGGATATTTTGTTGAGTTTTGACTTCGTTTCTAATGAGAAATTTTCATTTTCTCTTTTTATGTCATTTTGTTCACAATCTAATTTCATTTATCTTGTCTTCACGGCAATATTACTGTGAGACTCTGTATGTGGGTTTATTTTGTGAAACTTACCAGTGTTACCTTTATTTTGATTTCTTTTGTAATGCCAACTGTCATCTTTGACATGATTCTTTCTTTTACAAAAAGTGCGAAATCTTTCTTGTTTGGAGCTGTAGTTTTTCTTTTTATAACTTGTTTTCAAAACAGTTGTGTGATCGGTGTTTGCCTGTGAGTTTTCTTTCCTTCTATTAGATTCATCTATCACTTTACATTTGATAAACTCAAGTGTTAAATCTTCTTCCTGTCTTGCTTCTAATGCAGTAACTAAATTTCCATAGGTACGTGGTAAACTATTTAGCAAGATAGCCCCCAAATGTGTGTCTTTGAATTCCTCTCAATCTGCTTTAAGCTTGTGAACTATTTCCAGCATTATATTTACATGCTCTTGCATAGTTATTCCATTTTCTTGAAAACGTAAACTATACAGTTTTCTAAGCAAATACAATTTACTACTCAAACTTTCTCTTTCGTAAACCATTTTCAAAGCATTCCACATTTCAGAACTTGTTCTCTTATCGCGTACGTGAATAATTTGATCATCAGACACGCAAAGTGTTATCGTAGCTTTAGCCAGTTCGTCATTTCTCAACCATGCATCACTCGTTTCTTCTGGAATTGGCTCTGAAACAACGTTCCATAAATTATCTTTAATAAGAATCATTTCCATTCTTACTTTCCAAATTTGATAATTAAAATTATCTAACTTTGTTATACTGTACATGCCGCTTCCTATGAATGACGCCATTTTGTTTCGCTTTTGATTTTCGAATGAGGAACTACGCAGTAACAAATACGCCTTCAATCCACTCGACTCAAATGCTTGATGAATTTGACGAACTTTGCTTTTAATCTTCCTGACAGCAGTGAGGTTTTAGTCTCATAATCAAGATTGTTAGATATTTCTAATCAATTAAAATCTATAATTCCTTTAAGTAACGCAGTAAGCCACTTACCAGCTGCAGGAAGATCTATCCTTAGTTATCACAGAGCGAAACAAAAAGGTGTTTCAACACACATAAATGCTTCAAAGACAACACACTAATATTTATTGTACATCTCCACAAAAATGTAATAACTCACTATTCCAACACGCACACCCTCTACATATCACCGACATTGTTGTTGTTCAGTCAAAGATCAACCACTTAGATTACTAACCAACGTGAGCAGCAGAAAGGGAATCTTTTTTCTTTTTTCTCAGGCAACGCTCGCTAGAGTAAACAACTAAAAACCTTTCGAGCAGCGCCACCTGCAATTCTGTTAAATGTTCTCTGAGGCGTCTGGTTCGAAGAACTCTGACAGTCATATTTCTAATAATAAATTCTAACAGGTGCATCATTACAGCAGATACGTACGTCTAGTTTACCATAAGAAAGTTTAAAATATTTTGCTAAAATTAATCCGTCGGAAACGTTTTCCCCTTTAACCTAGCAATGCAGTGTACTCAGAGTCAAGTCTTACAACGATTTACAAACTTCTTATTTACAAAATCATGCATACACCACAGTAGCTACGTAAACTGTGTCACATAGGTAGTAGCTGTCGTCTAACGCAGAAAAGCAGTTATACACGCCTTTTACATATCAGTTTTACTTTCTAATAATCACATTATTTATATGGATAAGGTTAGTGTTTGAAGAATTTTCTTTTCTGGGAATATTTCTGACGACACAAATAGCATTAAATGTTCTTTTTAGAAAATTTTTGATATGCGCATGCAACATTCGAAAATGTTGCCTTATTTGACGCTGGTGCTGAAAATATTATGAGGTTTGGTTAAGTTATTCCTCTTGACATAGAACTACGTCTTAGGGTGTAACATTGGGAGCACGGATACAACGAAGACATGTCACAATTTGAATGCATATATCTTCCAAACTAATAATCGTAGAATAATACATAATACATCATTAGATAGTTTATAGAGTCCCATTTATACCAAAAAAGTTTCAACCCTCTACCCCTTAACCGTTTGATACAGTAGCGTTTCAAACTTGAGCTAAATATCGTGTGATTTTGTTTCTCCGCATGCCGTTTTAAAGTTGATAACGAATGAATAGATAATGATAACGATAACCTCGGCCCCACATTCGGTAGCTGACTGTCAGAGATAACGGACGTAAGTAATAAACTGGAATAAAGTGGATTTAACAATTATATGTTTTTATAAAGAGAAATACACTATCTACCAACAAGTAATTGGACACCTGTGATAGCGAAGGAAAACGAAGTTTATTCACCATCAATAGTTGGTGGAGCCTCCACGAGCGGCGATTACAGCTGCGACCCTCCGGGGCATACTCTCAACCAGGCGTTGTACGACGGCTAGCGGTATTTTGCTCCACTCGGCTAGGAGAAGGCAGGTCAGTTGCTTCATCGATTTCGGACGGTGGGGCTACCCACCGTCCGAAATCGGTGAAGCTCCAACTCGTCCCAGAGGTGCTCGATAGGGTTAAGGTCGGGGCTTTGCGCAGGCCAGTCCATTCGATTAACGCCATTGTTACCATACAAAGCCATGGTGGACCTCGCAACATGACAGGTGGCATTGTCATCCTGAAAGTAACATGAGTCCACCTCGTAAAATTTGCCACAACGTAGAAAGCGCATGGTCATCCACAATGGTGCAGTAGGTCTCGGCGTTGAGTCTACCAAGAATTGCGACCAAGGGTCCCGTACCATACCAGCAGAAACACCCCCATAGTATAATTCCACCGCCGCCGAACTTCACAGTTGGCACAATATATTTCGGCAGGAGGCGTTTTCCAGGCTGATGATGCCAAAACCAGAAGCTGCCATCCGAACGGTAGAGGGTGAACCTTGATTCGTCGCTCCAGAGAACCTGTTTCTACTGTTCAACGGTCCACTGTCGACGTTCTTTGCACCACTTTAGCCGAGCAGCGCTATTGGACTTGGTGATCAAAGGTTTGTGGGCGGCGGCACGTCCATGATAACCGAGCAGATGGGCTTCCTTACGGATGGCATTCATAGAAAGAACACTCCCGGATGCCTGTTGAAACGCCTCGCTGATGTAGTTCATCGATTTGATGCGGTTCTTCCGAATTTCTCTGGCCAGCACCCGTCGGTCATTAACTCCTAGTTTTGTGGGTCTGCCGGATCGGGGCACATTCCGACAGTCACTTCTCATCTTCCACTTGCCAATCACGTAGGCCACTGTCGATGTTGAGTATTTTAACTCGTTGAACATGTCACGTATGGATCGGCCATTTCTGTGATACCCGACGATTACACATTTCTCGAAATTAGAGAGCTCCGAACTGGGCATCTTGCATGCGACTGGTTGCGTTGTTGTTTCCCACACGATATTTAACGGCGGAGGCCGTGACGTGTATCAGAACCGCAGATATCGTCGATTGCATGGGTGTCCATTTACTTGTTGGTACACATTGTATTTGGTGACGAAAAGTTAGAAATACCGAGAAAATCCATGGAAAGTTACTATAAGAAAACACGAAAGGTGAAGAAACAGCTAGAGGAAAACTAGAGAAATCCAAAAAGGCCGACTAAGTCATCAACCGAAAGGTCACGGGAATTTAGTGAGTGTCAAAAGTCCACGCGCCAGGATGCGTTTCATTCGGGTTCAACTCTAGAGCCCCAACCTTCCATTTCAGCTGCACAAATTCAGCCTGAACAGCAAGAACAAATGGAGATTGATGTCATCTATCCAAATTTTCACACCGAGCATGGAATACCAATGTACAGGGGTTGTCCAAAATAATGGAAACACCTTGAAGCAATAGGTGTTACGCACCTATATGGTGTTGGAGTACACTTGGCATTTAAAACTGCTTAAATCTTCCTTGAAATGGACGCATACAAGTCCTGGATGGTGTACCATTCTTCCTGCAGAAACTCCAATTCTTTGAGAGACGCCGGAGGAGCATAACGGGATCGCTCTCCGTTTTTCAACACATACCACAGGGGCTCAATGATGTTTAAATCCGGTGATTGTGCAGGACAGGGAAGGTGAGCAACTTCATCCTCATGTTCCTCAAACCATGATTGAACAGTTCGACTTGTGTGAATCGGGGCATTATCTTGAAAGGTGCAATCCCCTGACGGAAACAATGTCTGGCCATTGAATGCGCATGGTCTGTGAAAAGAGTGACATAGTCACCGCTAGTGATCCGTCCATGGAAGGTGATAATGGGACCTACTGCAAATCACAAGATCATGGTCCAAACCATTACGGAACCGCCCCCAAGCGTCACTGTAGGAAGGAGACAGTCTGGGTTGAAGGCTTCTGCTTGGTTTCTCCACATGTAAATCCGTCATGTGGTGGGGAATAGTGAGAAACTGGATTCATCGGAAAACAAAACATGTTTCCATTGATACGCAGTACAGGTTTTATGTTCCTGGCACCACTGTAGTCTGAGTTTCATATTCACCTGTGACACCAGGGATTTTGCAAACCTTCTTGCTGTCACAATCCACTTTAATGTTCTCCTGTCCCTCGCAGTGAGTTTAGTTTTCCTTCCACAGTTGTGTCTCGCAGATGATGTTGTGCCGTGAACATTGTATGTTGTCATGACCTTCGACACGATACCTCTCGAAACCCCCAAAACCTGTTGCACTGTGGTTACTGACGCACCAACAAGACGGGCTTCTACAATCTGCGCTGTTTGGAACTCTGACAGGTCACCCGTTGTGCCTACACCTCGAAGGAAATTATGCAAACACCAATTTACAATGCAATCACATAGACCCTTGAGATTATAAGCAACACTTTAAAACAAATTGTAGCTGCATGTTCGTTTTAGTCAAAAAGCAGCGCATCCCAAAGTCACTGTTTTCATCGAAGTGTTTCTATTATTTTTGACAACCCCTGTACATCACCAGTCTTCACAACTTCGCTGGATAATTAATGTATTACGTCTCAAACCTTTACACCGCCGATTCATTCTGAATGTAGATAAGAACAAGAACAACAACAAAAACAGTACATTATCGCCGAGACGTATCGCCAAATGTATAACAAGGAAACTAAGGAGTTTGAAGAATTTCTCCTGAAGAACGATTTCTTCAGGAACAATTTTAGCAGTAACTACTGACAATGACGGTATTACGCCTCCTAGTTCTACTAACGTTAATTTGTGATCTGAATAAGTTATTGTGAATTATATACAGCATAAGTTGCTTTTAAGTAAATAAAGTAAAATATTTCTTTTGTGTTATTTCTTAAAACATTTTATATCTGAAAAAAATCAAAGGGCCGCAGTAGCAACTGTGCTGCAACCTACAACATGCCGCCCCGGTGGCGCAGTGGTCTAAGCGATGGCCTCTGATCATTATTCCGAAAGGGGTCCGAGTTCGAATATCGGTGAGGCATGGATGTTGTGTTTGTCTTACGGCACTGGCTCTCTCCCTTCCCTGGAACCAGTGACCCTAAATTAGGGACGGGCGACTGCTTATAGCCCATTGAGTTGGTCACGGTGGTCGTTAAACCTCCAATAAAAAAAATCAAAAATAAACCTACAACATAGAGCTACGTCAGCTGTCCTTCACTGAAAATTTTAAGGGCCACCCCGGTGGCGCAGTGGTCTAAGCGATGGCCTGTGATCATTCGTCCGTAAGTAGTCCAGGTTCGAATCCCGGTCAGGCATGGATGTTGTGTTTGTCTTACGGCACTGGCTCTCTCCCTTCCCTGGAACCAGTGACCCTAAATTAGGGACGGGCGACTGCTTATAGCCCATTGAGTTGCTCACGGTGGTCGTTAAACCTCCAATCAAAAAAAATAAAAATAAACCTACAACATAGAGCTACGTCACCTGTCCTTCACTGAAAATTTTAAGGGCCACCCCGGTGGCGCAGTGGTCTAAGCGATGGCCTCTGATCATTCGTCTGTAAGGGGTCCGGGTTCGAATTCCGGTCAGGCATGGATGTTGTGTTTGTCTTACGGCACTGGCTCTCTCCCTTCCCTGGAACCAGTGACCCTAAATTAGGGACGGGCGACTGCTTATAGCCCATTGAGTGGCTCACGGTGGTCGTTAAACCTCCAATCAAAAAAAATAAAAATAAACCTACAACATAGAGCTACGTCACCTGTCCTTCACTGAAAATTTTAAGGGCCACCCCGGTGGCGCAGTGGTCTAAGCGATGGCCTCTGATCATTCGTCTGTAAGGGGTCCGGGTTCGAATTCCGGTCAGGCATGGATGTTGTGTTTGTCTTACGGCACTGGCTCTCTCCCTTCCCTGGAACCAGTGACCCTAAATTAGGGACGGGCGACTGCTTATAGCCCATTGAGTGGCTCACGGTGGTCGTTAAACCTCCAATCATAAAAAAAAATTTAAGGACGTAGAACTAACGAGATAGTGCCAAGAAATAGTGACCGTTGACGTAGTTCTACGTTGTAGGTTGTGACGCAGTTACTGCTGTGCTTCTTTGATTTTGTATTAATTTACCTTATCTTTCCAATGGCGATAACCGTGTAAAAGGTTTCGAGTGTTTCTTATCAGTCTTTTTCTTAATAGTATGTCCTTTTGGTATTGAATCTTTATCTATCTGATATGTGATCCATCTAGTTGAAAATTCATAAGTAACGCTTCAGGATCCATCCAGTGCATTTCAAAAAGTGATATCATCATTCTAGTTGTAGCAAAATCCCCGATGAGGATGCAGAACCTAAAATACTGAAGACCAAGCTGCACCTTGAACAAAAGATAACGACAAGAGATAGAAGTTGTGGGCAATCAGTTGTCAAACACATGTTTAACCTCAGTGACTTTGTCGTCACCCCAAGGATTCGTCACAGATACGCCTCAGTGTACCTTCACTGACTGTGACATTAACGGCTAATCGTTTATCAATCAACTTCTAGGTAAACAAGTGTTACCTTATCTATGACAATTTCTATATTCCTGATGTGCCGTCCTACTATGACAAATTCAGCACAGCTGTGTAGGCTCATGCACCAGGATATTATGGCCTCTACCTATGGTCAGAATTGCACCGTGAAAACCACTTTGCAAATAAATTAGTGTCACAGACTTAACATAGGCCGCCCCGGTGGCGCAGTGGTCTAAGCGATGGCCTCTGATCACTCGTCCAAAAGGGGTCAGGGTTCGAATCCCGGTTAGGCATGGATGTGGTGTTTGTCTTACGGCACTCGATCTCTCCCTTCCCTGGAACCAGTGACCCTAAATTAGGGACGGGCGACTTCTTATAGCCCTATCAGTTGCTCACGGTGGTCGTTAAACCTCCAATCAAAAAAAAAAAAAAAGACTTAACATAGCGCGGATGGTGTTCTTGCGTAATCTATACTAGCTGGTAAGGATGCCATTCCAGATATCATCATACACTGGCGTGCAAAAACTAAGGACGAGACGGTGTTTCGAATGTAACGTCGTAAAGAAGTGCTCCACATCGACTCAAATCATACCATAAGATCCCCAAGACGTACGAATAAGGGACAAGTGACCAAAACCGTCCAAAAAAGGAATCAAAAGGATACAAAGGCAATTTATTGAAAAGGTAGGTTCGAGCACAACTGGACAAAAGACAGAAACGTCCATGAGACAGGAGGCTGCCAAGAAAAATACAGTCTTTAGTATGGGATATGATCACCCCGGACTGCGTTGCAGGATTTACAACGTCGAGGTTGTCAAGGAGCTGCTGAGGCATCGAGGACCATTCATCTTGTAGTGCCAACCGCAGCTGCGGAATTGTTGCTGGCGGCTGGTGACGTGTTGCCAAGCGTCTCCCGAGAAGGTCCCACAAGTGTTCAATTGGATTTAGGTCCGGGGACCTTGCGGGCCAATCCATGCGTTGCAAATCTTCACTCTCCAACAGCTCTGCAACTGCCACTGTACGATGAGGTGTAGCGTTGTCGTCTATGAAGAGAAACTCAGGACCCACAGCACCTCTGAACAGACGCACGTGAGGCAGGAGAACCTCGGTACAATAGCAGACAAAAGGGACTGAACCTCCTTGGACGATGTGGAGGTCAGTGCGGCAACCAAGCATGATACCGCCCCAAACGAGAACTCTTCCACCTCCAAAACGGTACCTTTCGATGATGTTGGAGGTGTGATTGCGTGTTCCCTGCTCTCTCTAGATGTGTATATGTTCAGAATCGCTCGTCAGACTAAATTGGCTCTCATCCGTAAAGGGAACTCGACTCCATTGCTGACGTGTGCAGTTCTTTTATTCCTGGCACCACAGAAACCGCCGTCTGCGATGAGCAGACGTTAATGGCACGCACCGTACTGGTCGTCGTGCAAATAGACCACATTTGTGCAGCCTCCTGGCGAAGCCAAAACGCGATAACGGACGTATAGTTGTATGTTGCATGTGCCTTGCGATTTTCCCCGCTGTCTGCCGTCTGTCTCTTCTCGCCTGTAGGACAATATACCGGTCGTCCGCCGCCGTGGTTTCTCGTGGACAAGCACTGCTAAACTCTTCGACAGCTGTTCCGGTCGTTTGAAATGCTCTCCAAGCTCTTGAAACGATGCTGTGAGCGATCCCAAACTCCTCGGCGACACTAGTCACACTTCGACCTTCTTCCAACTTCCCAATGACGCGACTTTGGGTAAAGTCATCCAAATGTCGTCTACTGGATTCCTGTTGGTCATATCACACGGTGGCAGCATCTCGACGTCGTCCAAACCGATGTACACCGTGCAATAGCATTCCCCGAATTGCTGAGCGTACACCGCCAGTGTGCTTTATACACTACCGCCCCCCGCCCTACGTCATGCTGCCCATATGCGCATGCCCTACCGTACCGGATCCTAGTCCATCTCCTGAGTGGTCTTTTGGTCCGTTCTGCCTGCTCGTTCCGCTATTATGCTAATTTCTCCTCTTCGTCCTTAATTTTATCACACCAGTGTAGTTTGGCACTTAAGCTGACATGTAAATGCTACGTTCCACTGCTTTTCACAAACATTCAAAGGGATTCAGACAAGGGTAATTTGTGTGCCACTGGTAAACACGAAATGCTTCAATATAACAATCGAGCAGTTTGTGCGTAGGGTAAGTTTGTGACACAAGCATGCACTGGCCTTTCTACAAGAGACCAGTGACATCCGCTCACAGTCACTATGAAGAACGACACCTGGTTTAAATATTGCGCGTGCACCTTCTCTATGACAATTATAATGTATACATAGCATATGGGTGGTGATAATATTAGGTGTGCAACTTAATTTTTGGCCCATAAGCGCAAGCTATCATAGAACCTCTGCAAATGCAAATAGCTTTGTGCGATAATGGCTGATTGCAGCGCCATCCAACAGCTTTGCAGGCAAGCATAACAGCCCACAACTGTTGTGACAGAAGGGACGAAAGTTGACGGTGAAAGCAATGTCGTTCGAGAAGCAACATTTGAGGCACTGCCACCTGTTCGCATTTCAGCTGAAAACAAGTGCCTCGGAAGCCCAGCAAATGATATGTGCTGCTTTGGGTGAGGATGCTGCGTCCTACAGTGCGTGTAAGAAGTGGTTCCAGCGGTTTAAGCAAGGAAAGTTTGATCTTCCAACGGTTTAAGTGGAGAAATAACCATGATGCAGAACGTCCGGGACAGCTACAGAAAGTTAATGATGAGAAACTGGAACAACTGTTGGACGCGGATCCCTGTCGCACACAGTCACAGCTCGCCCAGGAACTCGGAGTAATATGGCAAGCCATTGCAAAGCGCCTGCACAAGATTGGACGGATTCACAAGGTGGGCCGTTGGGTGCCCTACCGACTCACAGCTGCGAACAAGTCTAGGCGCTACAATGTGGCTGTTTCCTTGCTCTCCAGATTCAAGAAGAAGGATTTCCTCCACAAAATATTGATCTGTCATAAGAAGTGTATCCTCTACGATAATCCTAAGCCTGCATTTATCAGAACAGGCGAAGCTTCGATATCCATGACAGATGCTCTCCTGAGCATTGCAGGTGATGCTGTTGATGACTGCGGATCAACATTGATTGAACCACCAGCTCCTCCTTATGGATTTTGTGATAACAAACGCTTTGCTCTGCACTCAATGATTAACCCTTTAACCGGCTGTATCAAATCAATCAACTCAGGGTTAGCAAACTGGGTTAAAATCATCTCTCATATATATATTCGCTGTATAAGAAGCGGCTTGCCAGAACGAGAGAATCTGCGCAGTAGAAAATGTTGCTTTCCCTTAACTCTGTTATTCAAAGTGGTAATTTGAGGCGTAACTGACACCAGTCAGTTTTGACTGATTACCTGACAAAGGAGCTGTAATAATGGCGAACAAACTGAGAAAGTGACAGAAAGAGAAGATGTTTGAGTGACTCGTTTCTCCTCAGTAGTGTAACGTGTCTGAGGACTGTCCTTCCCAAATCACGCCTTTGTTAATGGAGCCTGGAATAAAGAACCAGAGGGAATTTTCTTCCCCATGAATAAAATATTACTAGAAGGGGTTTTCTGAATAAAGGACTTATTATCTAGTGACATGATGTCTGTGCCACCTCTAATCGACTTATGGTCGGTTCTGCTGCGATGAGAGTGGCAAAGCAATTGTTTTGCCCAAGTTTCCGTTAAATTCTGCCGCTATGCGAAAAATTCTGTTTGCAGAACGCAAGAAACTTTGGTAACCATTTAGTTCAGGTGTATCGGCCACTTAGAGAATTATTCATTCTTTCAGTGAAAGGCTCTGTGGGCGCACAATGTTCCAGAGAGTTGGCGCCAACCGGCGTTTTCCTACGTAGTCAACCTGTGGATGTGTGTCCATCTTCGATCCATTTCCTTAATTACGACAGCTTTTGAGCAGGGGACATTGCCTGCGATTACTGAGATATCGGCCCGAGCCTTTCGTCCGTCTATAGACATTCGTGTTCAAACTCCGGCAAGACCTTCCTTTTCCCAAGTGAACTGACTTCGTACTGGAGAACTAACATACTACGCCTGTACCTTCTCTATATAATTCCTGATAAAGCATAGAAAACCACATCAGGAACTATGAGCTGTTTATTGGAGCGTCATGCAAATTGGTAGGTATGTATCAAAAGTTCGGTTATTCAAATAATTACAGTCGGAGCCAATCACGGAGGTGAAACACATATCAGCGTAGCTACGTTTGGTCGTCCTCAGTGAATGTGTGGTCCACTGCATAGGAGTATTCTTTTTGGAGAAAACACGTGTGAGATATGAGAATGCCAGGGTAACGTCATCGAAAATTCTAGAATCATACAGACATCTTTACCAGAGGATTCTTTGTAAATCTACGTAAGGCTGGTTGGTCCCTGCGTTGCATTGGAATGTAACACCTGCAGGCTGAAAGAGACGACAATAGTTGGAGGAAGGCACCGTATGTCGCCTTAGTGGGATCGGAGCACGTCGACGAACGTCCGAACGCCACGGTCAATGCATTCTACAACGGGGCACAGCAGCCCCAAACATAAAAGCGAACGACATTCGACGAAAAGTAGAAGCATCTTATACATCCGGGTATCGATATGAACACTGAATCGTAGATTGCGCAATGTTACAGTGGTATCGCACCAGACACGTATGGCGGATCGAATGGAACTATGTTGTATTCAGCGACGAGTCTGGCTTCTGAATCAGGGCCAACGAACGCCGATTGTAATTCTACGTACGACGTAGTCACTTCTGCTGCCATCCGTGAGCGTCATAAGGCTCGTGAGCCTGATGTGAGGATTTGGGGCGCTATCAGTTTAAACAGCGACTCACTGTTCGTACGCAAAGTGGTACACACGACTATACGTCGATGAGGTGAAGCAGCCCGTTTTGTTTCCGGATCTCTGTGGTATCGTTGATTCCCTGTTTCCGCAAGATAACAACCGCCTGCACACTGTCAAAATTAGCAATGGAGCCTACCATGTGTCCAGGTGGTTCCATGACTAGCGTGAGCCCCCGACTTCTTTCCAACGGAAAACATTTGCGGCACGTCTTTGGCAGGCGTTTTATCGTCAGTCAGTGAGACGTCATACCTGGTAACCGACTTTTCGGGGCACCATGCGGAGACCTTTCTACTCGAAGCCATACCGTGTTGGATTTTAAAATCCAACACGGTTGCCGTACGACATACTGACTGAAGGCACATTATACTGTGCCCTCTCCCATCGGCTTAATGAAATCCCTCAGAAACAAAATCACTTCTTTCCCACAACTTTTCTGCATGTATGGTGTCATCTCGTTTTCACGTTTCGTCTCATTTCGTTTATTCCTGCATGGCGTGACTTTCCTATGCCGAGCACTGTATACACAGACCATCAAAAAAATATGACCCCCCCCCTGATATAAGTAGGAATCGTAACCACAAGCTAGATGGCTTGCGTAGCAACATATGCAAATCATGTGGGGTCATTTAAAAGGACACGAACTCGCGGACGTCAATCAGTTTCGCGCGAAAATGGTAAAAGGACGAACTAATAAAGTTTGAAAAAGGAAAGATTCTTGGCTATCAACTGAAGGGTAGTAGCATTACAAAAAACACCCGATATTCTGCGCTGTTCATGTGGTGCAGTTTTTAAAGGGTTCCACGAATAGAAAGAAACCGGCAAGACCTACAGTAATGGGGATAAAAGTAGACGCCCACCGAGCACTGACGACCGTGGATAGCGACGGATATCCAGACTAGTACGATGTCCACAGTGGAACAACTGGCTACAGCATTTAATTCAGGCGCATTGAAGAGCGTATCGCAAACCTTCGCAAACCACAGTCCAAAGAAGGCTGCTCTCTATGGCTGTCTGGAGACACCGTCCACTCAAAGTATCCATGCTGAGGGCAAGAAACCGATGATTACGGTTTAAAAATGCATCTGAGATGAAGCACGGGATCATCGAACAATGCCCAGTAGCCTTTTCAGACGGATTTCGTTTTCTGCTTTATCGTGTGGATAGTCGATGGAAAGTATGGCGAAGCACTGCTGACAGGAATCATCCAGACAGGATGATCGAGAAGAAACAGGCAGGAAGTTGCAGTGTGCTGGTGTGGTGCATATTTCCTTGGGAATCATTGAAAGCAGTCATCCCTTTCGATCTCACGATGAACGCTTTAGGCTACATATCCATTGTGGCGGATCAGATGCCCCCATTCATGATGACTATCTACCCCGATGGCGTGGATTGCTTTCAGCAAGATAAGGCTCCATTCCATGCTACTATGTGTGTGAGAGAATGGTTTCAGGAGCATTCCAGTTACTCTAGCTTACTATCCTGGCCACCGTATTCGCCGGAGATCTATCGCATTGAACATCTGTCGTACTATTTTGGCAAACAGGTTCGAAGTATGGATCCATCACCAATGACTCTTGATTATCTGAGAGAAGCTCTGGTATCTGCATAGTATGGCAATCCTGCAGGAAAGATCAGAGGCCTCATTCAACAATGTCACGCCGTATGCCATCGGTATTGGCTCCACGAAGAGGTCATACCTCATGCTAACGGGTGACAATATTTTTTTGACTGGACTGTGTACATATTCCGTTACGTCGAGGGACGTCGCATATATATATATATATATATATATATATATATATATATCATCATCATCATCATAATTGTCAACCATTATCAATCCACTGCTGGACGAAGGTCTCCCCAAGTTTCCTCCACAATGGTCTGTCTTGTGCCAGTCTCCTCCATGTCACCCCTGCATACTTTCGAATTTCATCCACCCATCTCCCATGGGGTCTTCTTCTGGGTCTTTTCCTGTCCCTTGGCAAGAGTGAAAGATTTCTACTCCAAATTATATGAAAGGGATGATACATGCACTCCAGACATCATGAAAGATACCAGTACCAGAGTTCCTCCAGTCCTTCCAGCAGAAGTTGCACATGCAATCAAGAACATGAAGCGGGGAAAAGCTCCAGGAGAAGATGGAATTACTGTAAACATCATACAAGAAGCAAGTGGAGAAATCGAAACAGTACTCGCCCAAATTTTCACTCGATGCCTTAATGAAGGAAAGATTCCTGAGGATTGGAACACCGTTACAATGATCCTGCTACATAAGAAAGGTGACATTGAGGATCTCGGAAACTACAGACCTATCAGCCTCCTATCAGTAGTTTATAAAATCTTCACTAAAGTTCTTTCACACCGCTTGAAGGTAACACTGGACATGGCTCAACCGAGAGAACAAGCTGGATTCAGGAGTGGCTACAGCACAATAGATCATATCCATGTGCTGAGAGAACTAATTGAAAGAGCGAGGGAATATGAACTTCCATTGTGCATGGCTTTTATCGATTATGAAAAAGCCTTTGACTCGGTGAAACCATAGCAGTTACAATGGCTCTGAAAACCTGCGGTATTGAAGATGCATACATTAATATTATTAATAACATCTATGAAAATGCAAGTGCAAAGATTAGGCTGTTTGAAAATACAACACACGTAAAAATTGGAAAGGGAGTGAGACAAGATGACACCATATCTCCGAAGCTCTTTAATGCCACATTGGAGGGTGTTTTTCAGTCACTGAGCTGGGAAAACAAGGGGATAAAGATTAATGGAGATTATCTAACCCACCTTCGTTTTGCTGATGACGTAGTCATTTTTGCAACTAGCCCATCAGAGCTGCAGAGTATGATCCAGGAACTTGCTGACAAGAGTAAAGAAGTGGGATTAAAAATGAACTTTCAGAAGACAAAAGTGATGTTCAATGTTTTTACAAGAATGGAAGATTTATCGATTGATGGAGAAAAAGCTGGAGATAACAGACACGTACGTTTATCTTGGACAGCAGATATCAAGTGAGGGTCACATTGATGAAGAAATTAATCGGCGTACAAAACTTGCCTGGAGAGCTTTTGGAAGAAACAGCATAATTTTCAAGAGCAATATGCCATTATGTCTTAAAAGAAAAGTGTTTGATCAATGCATCCTTCTAGTGCTTACGTATGGTGCAGAGACGTGGACCTTAACTAAAAGAGACATACAAAGGCTGCAGACAACTCAAAGCAGCATGGAGAGGTGCATGCTTGGTGTAACCAGGAGAGATAAGAAGAGGAACTCGTGGATCCGAAAAATGACAAGAGTGGAAGACATCATGATCAGAGTTAAATCCCTGAAATGGCAATGGGCTGGACATACTGCCAGAAGGACAGATCATCGATGGACAGCCGAAATTTTGGATTTGGATTGGATATATATATATATAGTGTAAACAAAGCAGAGTCCCTCCCCCCAAAAATATTAATTTTTTGTGGAGTTTCACCACTTTAAAGCAGGCTTAGGATTAGTTTCTTCATTCATTCGAACCTTCTGTAGCATTTCCTTCATCTTTTTGTATTGTTAGAAGTCATTTTAGTGGTTCTGGGCCTTCCTGTGTGCCAAATGATAAAAGACGTTTGTTGTAAATATATTGCTGGTTATTTCCAAGCAAGACACAATGTTATCCCTTTCAACTGTAAGTAAGTCTTTTTATATATTATAGGATTTGTAAGTTTGCACTAAGGTTAATTTTTCTTATATTTTCTTGTGTATTTTGGGCTTAAAAATTGCTTTACTGGTGCTTGAAACCGTGCCCTTTGGTAAATTCATTTAAAATTCTATTTAATTTTAATTTTATTTTATTTGCAGAATGATTTTAATTAAGCTTTTAGCTGTGGGTATTGGGGATTTTGCTTTGCAACTATGTGACATGCAACTTAGGTTTCTTGTTCACTCTTGGAGTTAAAACTGTACATTGCTCCTTGGGATTTATGCAACTCCTTTTTCCTAAATTTGGCTGTTGCTTACTTTTCAATTTGGTTGGTTGCATTTTCTGGTTTTAATTCTTGTTTATGATTATTTTTAAAAAAAATTTGGTTCTTACTGGTTATTTTTTGGCTGGTAGTTTGTTTTCTTTTTTTGTGACAAGTTTAAAGTATCCCTTTGGTTCCATTTATTGGTTCGGTTTTTTATTAACTGGATTTGTGTTAATCGAGTTTGGCTCTATTTATTCATTTTTTATTATTTTTTGTTGTGAGGTCGGGCAAATGTGTTTTGGTTTGCTGGGTTCGGGTTTTTATTAGAAATCCCTTTTATTGACATTTTTTCCCCTAAGTTTAATTGGTCCCTATAGCAAATTAAAATAGCAGAAACCCACAATTCTCTGGTCTAAGTAGATTAGTGAGTGATTTTTTTGTTGCTTGCCCTTGACGAAGCCGACAAGGAGTCAGTCATTAATATGCTACACTGCATTCTTATGCTCGGTATTTTTTCATCGCTTGGTTCGGGTGATGGATTTGGTGATTGCTGATTTTTTTGTTTTTTTAGTTCGAAATTTTGCTTTGCTTTGTTTTACACTATATATATATATATATATATATATATATATATATATATATATATATATATATATATATATTCTATAAAGAAGATACCTAAGCAAAAAAATACATATATATGCTCTTAAGTATATATATATATATATATATACTTAAGAGCATATATATGTATATATATGCTCTTAAGTATATATATATATATATAAGTATATATATATATATATATATATGGGATGTAAGGTCAGGTGATGCGTAACATCACAGCCTCTCCTTGACAAATGTCAACCCCGCCTTCTCGTGGTGCATCCTGTTCCCACTAAAGGGGCTCTGACGACCGCAAATAGCGGTATAACTATACCATCGGGATCAGAGGAAATGCTATCCCACACTCACCAACCCGCTTGGCCAGCGTGGTGAGTTATGGCCAAACACCTCCAAAATGACTCTACAATTTAAATCTTGGCCCTCAGTCTCCGGCAGCTGGAATGTACCTGGCCAAGGCAGCGGCCAGTGCGACATGAAGGCAGAGGGTGCTAAGAATCCCCGGAGGACCGGACTAGGCTGCCATTTGATGCTGACCTTGGCTACCTACAACGGACGCTCCCTATCTTCTGATTCAAGGCTTCTTGAATTGGAAGAGGAACTACAAAGGATCAAGTGGGACATCGTCGGGCTAAGTGAGGTAAGGAGAAAAGGAGAAGATCTCATTGAACTGAAAAGTGGACATCTCTTCTATTATCGTGGGACAGATACTGGCAGAACTAGTGGTGTTGGATTTATAATAAACAAGAAACTGAAGGATAAAGTGGTAGAAGTTGAAAGTTCCTCTGACAGAGCTGCACGACTCGTTATCCAACTATCGAGAAGATACCAAGCTCAGATTATTCAAACTTATGCACCCACCACAAGTCATCCTGAAGAAGAAATTGAAGAATTTTATGAGGAAATTCGTCATCTAAATAATAAAGGTAAGCAGCACTTGAAGATAATTATGGGAGATTTCAATGCAAAAATAGGGCACCGGCAACAGAATGAAACTTCAGTAGGTAAATTCGGTCACGGCTACAGAAACCAGCGTGGAAATACTCTCGTTGAGTTTGCAGAGGCAGAAGGATTTTTCATCTTGAATTCCTTTTTCAAGAAAAAGCCACACAGGAAATGGACATGGAGACATCCAATTGGGATGACAAGTGAAATTGATTTTATTATGTGTAACAAAAAATTCGTCATCGAAGACTGCAGTGTGCTAAACAAGTTCAACACAGGTAGTGACCATAGATTGGTGAGATGTAAGATGCACCTCAACACTAAACTGGAACGTGGCAAGCTCATAAGACAAACAAAATGTATTGACATAACCAACCTTAAAAAACACCATAATACTTTCAAGTTGGAACTGAAGAACAGATTCTCTGCTTTAGAAGGCCTAACATCGGAAGAAGTGGATATTTCGGAAGTTAACAGAAAAGTAACCAAAGCTCTTATGGAAACAGCAACAAAATTAGCTGGGTCTAAGAACAAGTTGCATGTAAACAAATTATCAGGAAAAACCAAAATGTTGATGCAAAAAAGAAGAGAGATGAGGACAACTAAAGAAGATGTGACTTCCAAAGTGGAATATATAGAGCTATGCAAGACAGCACGAAAAAGTATCACTGAAGACGTCAGGAAATTCAACTGTGAGCTAGTGAGGAAAGCAATTGAAAACAACCAAAGCCTAAAGATAGCAAAGGGACATCTCAGTAAAGGAAGAAAACAGATTATGGCTCTGAGAAAAGAAGATGGTTCTATAACAAGAAATAGAGGCGAAATTTTGACAAGAGTGAAAGATTTCTACTCCAAATTATATGAAAGGGATGATACATGTACTCCAGACATCATGAAAGGTACCAGAGTTCTTCCAGTCCTCCCAGCAGAAGTTGCTCATGCAATCAAGAACATGAAGCGGGGGAAAGCTCCAGGAGAAGATGGAATTACTGTAGACATCATACAAGAAGCAAGTGGAGAAATTGAAACAGTACTCGCCCAAATTTTCACTCGATGCCTTAATGAAGGGAAGATCCCTGAGGATTGGAACAATGCTACAATGATCCTGCTACATAAAAAGGTGACATTGAGGATCTCAGGAACTACAGACCTATCAGCCTCCTATCAGTGGTTTATAAAATCTTCACTAAAGTTCTTTCACACCGCTTGAAGGTAACACTGGACATGGCTCAACCGAGAGAACAAGCTGGATTCAGGAGTGGCTACAGCACAATAGATCATATCCATGTACTGAGAGAACTAATTGAAAGAGCGAGGGAATATGAACTTCCATTGTGCATGGCTTTTATCGATTATGAAAAAGCCTTTGATTCGGTGAAACCATCAGCAGTTACCACGGCTCTGAAATCCTGCGGTATTGAAGATGCATACATTAATATTATTAATAACATCTATGAAAATGCAAGTGCAAAGATTCGGCTGTTTGAAAATACAACACACATAAAAATTGGAAAGGGAGTGAGACAAGGTGACACCATATCTCCGAAGCTCTTTAATGCCACATTGGAAAATGTCTTTCAATCACTGAACTGGGAAAACAAAGGGATAAAGATTAATGGAGATTATCTAACCCACCTTCGTTTTGCTGATGACGTAGTCATTTTTGCAACTACCCCATCAGAGCTGCAGAGTATGATCCAGGAACTTGCTGACAAGAGTAAAGAAGTGGGATTAAAAATGAACTTTCAGAAGACAAAAGTGATGTTCAATGCTTTTACAAGAAATGAAGATTTATCGATTGATGGAGAAAAACTGGAGATAACAGATACGTATGTTTATCTTGGACAGCAGATATCAAGTGAGGGTCACATTGATGAAGAAATTAATCGGCGTACAAAACTTGCCTGGAGAGCTTTTGGAAGAAACAGCATAATTTTCAAGAGCAATATGCCATTATGTCTTAAAAGAAAAGTGTTTGATCAATGCATCCTTCCAGTGCTTACGTATGGTGCAGAGACGTGGACCTTAACTAAAAGAGACATACAAAGGCTGCAGACAACTCAAAGCAGCATGGAGAGGTGCATGCTTGGTATAACCAGGAGAGATAAGAAGAGGAACTCGTGGATCCGAAAAATGACGAGAGTGGAAGACATCATGATCAGAGTTAAATCCCTGAAATGGCAATGGGCTGGACATACTGCCAGAAGGACAGACCATAGATGGACAGCCGAAATTTTAGATTGGATTCCAAGGGACAGGAAAAGACCCAGAAAAAGACCACATGGGAGATGGGTGGATGAAATTCGTAAATATGCGGGAGTGACATGGAGGAGACTGGCACAAGACAGACCGTTGTGGAGGAAACTTGGGGAGACCTTCGTCCAGCAGTGGATTGATAATGGTTGACAATGATGATGATGATGATATATATATATATATATATATATATATATATATATATATATATATACATGTTGTGTGACGCCTCCTTTCGTGGTGACAAGGTGTCGTCATAAGGATGTGAAGTGTAAATGTACATTTAGACAGGAATTGAACTAACTAGTTGATTTCGATCCATTTTTTAACTTCCTGTATTCCTGATCAGTTTTTCACTTTCTAGAATTATTCACTTTAAGTACGACATAAACATTTCAACTAGAACACAAACACGGCAGTGCACATTCGACCACAAGCAATGCCCAGCTTGAACTTAGCTGTGAAATGGTAGAGCAACGAAGAACTAGCTATCTGTGTCCGATGTTCAATAAGTTACGTGTTGTGGACGCGTGTATACCAGAGAGTAATGTGCACGACGGATCATACTGAACGTTTCCGTAACAAGGAAATTAAAACAAAACTAAGGTGAGAGGCAGTATTTGAAACCAAAGCGGGCCACATGGGAGGTATGTAGTTCATATCTCTAAATTCTTCGGTGCAGAGATGAAGAGACCAATTTTCCGTAAGATGCATTGTTATCAAAACAAATGTCATGTATCTACGGGTCTTCATTTTGTAAACGGAAGAACACCTGATTTTCTATAGTAAAAATAACGATCATGTTAAGGAAAATAATGAAAAATCATAACGGATAAATACATGAAATATTCCCCAACTTTCTGCTTTTTAATCAACCTTCTAGCAGTTTGTTTTTATTTAGTTGTTGTAGTGCATTCAGAAAAGGCTTATTGAGCGATATATTTGGAGTATAACTTTATATGGAGCAGAAACGTAGACAATCGGGAAGACAGAAGCTAAAATGTTGGAGGCATTTGAAATGTGGCTATGGAGAAGAATGGCAAAAACAAAGTGAATTGAAAAAATTACCAATGATGAAGTGTTGCAAAGAGTTGAGGAGGAAAGCAATATTCTAAAGACCATAAGAAAAAGAAAATATAATTGGATAGGACATATGTTAAGAGGAGACAGCTTATTGAAAAGAATGACAGAAGAGAAAATTGAAGGAAAGCGACCAAGAGGAAGGAGACGACTAACGGTGCTTGACGATATCATGGGCACAGGAAGCTATCAAGTATTGAAGGAGGAAACAAGGGACGGAGAAAACTGGAGGAAGATAACTTGTTGAGTTACCGTTGGATCTGTCAAAAGACACAACACTAATGATGATGAGTGCATTCAGATGTACAGCAGATTAAACACTCATTAAGCCACATTCACCTTGTGATCCAAGATATAAAAACCAATTGCTGTTGGGTTCACATCAAAGTTTTTTTTTCGTGTTTTGTTCTGCTTTGTTCAGATATACTTTTGCGGATAAACGACCACCATGAGCAACTCAAACGGTAATTAGCAATTTCCAGTTACTAATTAAATCCATTGTTCTAAGTAGGAATAAAATCCTGCGCCGTGATACAATTACCCCATGCCGAAATCTCGATCGCGTCCAGCACGGACCATTAGCCGGGAACCAGCGCTTCTGAGCACTCGGCCTTCGGTACTACACGAAAATTATTTTGGCGGTTATTAATGAGTGTCAAATTCCCAGATAAGAGTGATTTTTTATTTTAATAGAAACGAATGTTAAACATCTACGGCTTTTAATTTTTCTAAATGCACGAGTACCTGATCTCCTGTAATGATAATATCAAGCAGAAAAAGGAAAATAATAGAAACTTAAAATGAAACATTATTCTATGCAAAACATATTAGAACAAGCCGCCAGTTGACAAATTTTGAGCGAAGCTATTGCGAAACCTAAGCTCATTAAGGCGTCTTTTATAATGCATTCTAAAAAACGAAAACTTAAAGTTTATGACTTCCAAAACAAAAGTACGAAACATTCTAAAACCGAAATGCCTAAATTTTATCATGAACTACTTTCTTTCACGCCTTCACGTTGATTGTGATCAGGTTGCAAGTAAGCAAAGTAGAAAGACAAACTCAGATCGGGAACGACGTGTTTTCCGTTTTGTATCGTGAAAGACAGACACACACAGACACATACTTCCTTTTATTATTATAGATTAAGCAAGTGTTGAGCTAACAGATGGAGTCTTTCCATTTCTTTGTTTTTCAATTCATTTTCTTTTTTAAATTAATGTTAGTAAGCCAACTTTCGTGAAACAGTTCAAGTAAAAGGCCATCTGCTTTTAATTCAAATTCCTCAATGACACAGAATTTCGGGAATCGGAGGGCATCAACACCTGACCATAAACGATGTCCAATCGCATGCCAAAAATCACGGTGATCGGATGTGTCATGTCGTAGCTATGCCCGAACAACTGATTGTCCCGAGTCTCGTATAGAGAGCAGAAATTTTCAATTACTATTAAAATTGGTCAGTTTTTCAATGGTAATTATTTTTATACGACACGACCAATTACCATGATACCAACCTCATTTCACTCACCATGTCCTTACCTTTTTTAGGGGCAAGTGTCACCGCGATGGGCTGAAAAGCTTTGGAGGAGATAGGTAACAAACGACACCTTCTCAAAACCCAGAGAAACCCCCTAAAATGCAAGTTTTTGGATAGTTATTTCTCAATGACACGGAATTTTGGGAATTGGAAGTTGTCAAAACCTGACCATGGACGATGTCCAATCGCGTACCAAAAATCACGGTGATCGGATGTGTCATCTCGTACCTATGCCCGAACAACTAATTGTCTCTAGTCTCGTAAAGAGAGCTCCGCACAATAAAATATTCATAATTGTTCTTAATGTAATCTAGAGACTATACACTGAAGAGCAATTAATTAGAGACAGTTGACGTTATGCAAATGTGGCGCTGTGGGCGGCCTTGTAAATGGAAACGACATGACGTATGAAGCGATCCGACAATATAAAGAGTGATGCGACGGGAGTCTGTAAGAGTCGGACGCAGTATGTGTAAGTCGAAGAATCTAAGCACATTTAATCGTGGGCAAATTGTCGTGGCCCGACGAATGGGTCACGCCATCTCCGAAGTCGTGCAGGCACTGGGATTTTCACGAGCCACTGTGTCACGGGTGCACCGTGAGTACATCGAATCCGGTAAAACTATCACTACTAGGGCCAACTTCCGGTAAAACTATCCCTGCTAGGGCCAACTGCCGGTAAAACTATCCCTGCTATGGCCAACGCTGGTGCACAAAAACGTGTAAGCAGCCACACCATCCAGAACCATCTCCTCGCTATGGGGTACAGAAGCCATCGTCCCACGAGGGTACCGCCGCTGACCGCACATCACAGGGTGCAAAGATTAGCATGGGCGCGGGAACATCGCCACTGAACCTTAGACATGTGGAAAAATGTTCCATGAAGTGATGAGTCGAGATTCACATTGGTACATGTGGATGGCAGGATACGAGTTCGGTGCAAACCACATGAAGAGATACCCTTCTTGCCAGCAGGGTACTCTTCAAGCTGGTGGGGGTGGCATTCTCGTCTGGGGACTGTTCACGTGGACTGAAATGGGACCCCTGGTACATGTGAAATTGTCCCTCACAGGTCAACGTTCCCGGCATATCCTGGACGACCATTTGCTCCCGTTTGTGCGTCTTCAACAGCCCACTGGGGACCTCATCCTGCAACAAGACGAGCTCCCGAATTGTATCCTAAAGGTTGGATGAACACTTCGTCGACGTGACCTCGTTTCCTTGGTCAGCTAGGTTACCTAACATCAATCTCATCGAGCACATCTGGGATGCCATCGAGACAGATGTTCGAGGTTCTGACCCCCTCCATTAATTCTTCGTGAACTGTGGGAGCTTGTTCAAGGGTCGTGGATCCGTATGGTTTCCCAACGCTTCCGGTGTTTTGTCGAGTCCATGCCGAGACGAATCGCCGCCGACATCAGGACGAAAGGTGGTGCCACACGTTACTAGACAGGTATCTCTAATTCAATTGCTCTTCAGTGTAAGCCTTTTTAGTTTTCATTATTACACATTAGTTGCTATAGTACCTTCAGAAATACAACTGTTTAAACAATGCAATAATCATGAAAGATTTACTTAGTGACTCATTATTAACCCAACATATGCGCTCCAGCACGAAGTTGATGTAGGTAAAAATACATTTTTAAAAGTTTCTCTTGTTGTTGTGTTTCGGTGTTTAACCACCACCATTAGCAACTCTAAGGACTATCAGAAAACGGTCAAGCCTAATTCAGGGCCATTGGTTTCAGGGAGGGGACAGAGTTAGAGTCATCGGACAAGTGAATCCCACATTCCTTATCTGCGACTGGAAATCGGGACAGTGTCTCTGAGTACTCGGTTACCGATAGTCATTTTGACTGTCATTAATGAGCTTCAAAGTCCCATGTAAGATATATTTTCATTTTCATTTTCTCTCCAACTTCTTCTATCGAAACATATAGCAAACTAAAGGACGATATTTTGTGAAACAGGTTTTAAAAGAATATTAAAATGTGCTGTACGTAAGCAAGTTTCAAAATGGCAAAAAGCTTCCTGTAAAACAAATTAGCCTAAACAGAAAGCACATATAAGTGGTGTTCACTCAGGTGCACACAAATTCCCAAAAATGTAAGAAAAGTACCATGTTTGCTGTGTGGAAACGAGATTCTATTTTAAGGGCATGAAAGTTTCCATGGGCTTACCATGACGGAACAGAGCTAAAAGTGTAGTTTCCGAAGCACTTGAAAGTTTAGAAGAAATTTGTCAATATCATTTAGCGTAGAACACTTATCAAAAGTTGTCGCAGAGAGATCAGCTTTTTCGGTAAGAAAATGAGAAACAGAACCGTCACACACACACACACACACACACACACAGAGGCTTGAATGAAAGACGAGAAAAAGTTCGTCAGAAAGCTTTGGCTGGTGACCAAAGTAAACGATTGTATGGTGACCTTTCAGACGGAATAAGTTTTCGTGTTCACTCAAACTCAGTCTTTGTTTGCCCATCCACTTGCTCTCATTTTCTTCGTGTTTCAGTAAAAGCTGATTCTTATTCATACACCGAAGTAAATTCTTTATCGTGACAGGCAGTTCTTTTTTTTTCTTAGATCTTTTTTTTTTTTTTTTTTGAGAGCAAAGCCTCTTTTGGAATTTCAGGAAAAGGGGATAAGATCCTCCATTTTAGTTCTTAATACATCCATTACTTCCTATGCAGAAAGTAGCAGGCCAATTAAAGAGGGTAAAATTTCAAACCTGGGAAAGCTTTAACAAAATCCTGGACGTCACACCTCTGGGAAAAGTTTTGTGATATAATATTATATAAATATATATATAGAGAGAATACAAATATTACAGAACAAAAATACAAAATTTCAAAACAAGTAAAAAACTGGAACAGGTTGCCGTCATCAGGAGAGCATCAACCTGTGGCAGTGGCCTTTCTAGTACCAACAAAACGACAAGGCAAGCCAAAATTGTCGGTTGGTCATCATGCTCCCTAGGCCACAAAACCAAATTCTAATAAACACAAAAATTACAAAAATCAAATTTAAAAAAGTAGAATTAAAAGCTTACCGGCAGAACAAAAACCGCCATGACAAAGAGTCAAACAAGACTGAACAGAGCACCCACAAGAACCCAAATATATACACGGATAAGAAAGGTGGTCACGGTTAAACAACTTCCTGGTAAGCCAAAAAATGTGTGAGTTGACAAGATACAAGACTGTGTATGTAGATAAGATCTTCAGCTATTAGGGACCCACCAAATAGCACTTTGTGTTACCTATATATTTAAAATTGTTAGGTACTAGGTTAAAAAAGCATGTCAATGTGTAATTTGAAACTTTTGGACACCGAATTAAAGTTCAAAATTAAATGATTAAAATGATGCCTTAAGACATTTTTAGGAAAATTGTTAGATTGCAATTTAGAAAGAAGAGCTTTCAGATTTTTTGCAAGTAAGAGCTGTGTAGAGCAAATTTTAGTCATTCTATGAACTATGAAACTCGGAGATGAGTAGATTGCGATGTATAACTTTTGAAATATATATATATATATATATATATATATATATATATATATATATATATATATATATATATATACATCATAATAACGGAATACAGAGGATAACGTGATCAAAACATTATGGCACAATAGAGCTGTATTTGCTGGTAAACTAAAAAAATAACATTTCCGTGTACCATGGTTAGTACGAGGTTAAACCGCCATGAACTGCGTCATACTGTGCAATTCTGGCAGGGAGTCTGTCGTACAGATGTTGGATGTAGGTTTGGGGTAATGACTTTCAAGCATCCTCAACCTGGACGCGTAAATCGAAGATGGTCGTGGCTGGCCGTGAAGACCGGATAAGCCGTTGTCCCATGAAATCCCACACGTTCTCAATTTGGGACAAATCCGGTTAACGTGCAGGCCATGGAAGTTATCTCACACCCTGAAGTGCATGTTGCGTTGCATGTGCCGTGTGTGGGCGTGCGTTATCTTGCTGGAAAACACCACGATGTACCGACCTTACAAATGGCACAACAAAGGGCTGAATGATGTTGTTGATGTAGGAGGTGCCGTTTAACGTAGCCGGTACAAACACTAGTTGTGTACGGGAGTGATAGCTGATCGTTCCAAACACCAGGAGACCAGGTGCAGGCCCTGTGTGTTGCTGGCGGATGAAAGAATGGTGGAGACGCTCCCCTGTGCGTCTGCGAATACGTATACGGCCATCGGAGGCTCCCAAGCAGAATCTGCTTTCATCGCTGAACACGACAGATCGCCAAAGCGTTCTCCAGTGCAGACGTTGGCGATACCACTGCAGCCGTTCCTGACAGTGGACTGCAGTCAGAGGTACACATGCCAGAGGCACACGTCCACGTAGTCCTGCATCCAGTAGACGGTTGCGGACTGTTCGCACAGTCACTTCAGGTGCAACGGCAGCTCGGATTTGCGTCCCAGTGGATGTTCTGCTTGACAACGCCTCTCTTCTTATGCGTCGATCGGTCCGCTTATAAGTCCGTCTGTGACTCCCGGTTCCACGTCTTCTCGTGTGGGAATGTTCATCGGACCATCTACGCGACCATCGTACCACCACCGATACTCCCCGTCCAATTCGCTCCGGAATACGACGATACGACCACTCGGTCTCGCGGAGTCCGACTAGACGACCTCGCTCAAAGTCCGATAACTGCTGAAATCGTACACGTCTTCAAAGTCCAAGCATTGCAGCTTCTTCATGGTCTTCGCACGTGTCCGTACGCCGACGACTGATTACATTCACTTCGCCGTACTCCTTGAATACCACCGACGATAATTTGCATGTCATACCGTGCTGTGGCGTAAACGCTGGCCGGTTGGTCCCGAAATTAACATCACAAATACGTAAACTCGACCCTATTAACATATGTAAATTTCATGATCGTCCGAAAATTCCTTCTTGGTGTTCTTTTTTCACTTTCCGCCAGTGTATTTATCATCATCATGATCATCATTGTCAACCATTATCAATCCACTGCTGGACGAAGGTCTCCCCAAGTTTCCTCCACAACTGTCTGTCTTGTGCCAGTCTCCTCCATTCACTCCCGCATACTTCCGAATTTCATCCATCCATCTCCCATGTGGTCTTTTTCTGGGTCTTTTCCTGTCTCTTGAAATCCAATCCAAAATTTCGGCTGTCCATCGATGGTCTGTCCTTCTGGCAGTATGCCCTGCCCATTGCCATTTCAGGGATTTAACTCTGATCATGATGTCTTCCACACATGTCATTTTTTCGGATCCACGAGTTCCTCTTCTGATCTCTCCTGGTTACAGCAAGTATGCACCTCTCCATGCTGCTTTGAGTTGTCTGCAGCCTTTGTATGTCTCTTTTAGTTAAGGTCCACGTCTCTGCCCCATATGTAAGCACTGGAAGGATGCATTGATTAAACACTTTTCTTTTAAGACATAATGGCATATCGCTCTTGAAAATTATGATGTATCTTCCAAAAGCTCTCCAGGCAAGTATTGTACGCCGATTAATTTCTTCATCAATGTGACCCTCACTTGATATCTGCTGTCCAAGATAAACGTATGTGTCTGTTATCTCCAGCTTTTCTCCATCAATCGATAAATCTTCATTTCTTGTAAAAGCACTGAACATCACTTTTGTCTTCTGAAAGTTCATTTTTAATCCCACTTCTTTACTCTTGTCAGCAAGTTCCTGGATCATACTCTGCAGCTCTGATTTGGTAGTTGCAAAAATGACTACGTCATCAGCAAAACGAAGGTGGGTTAGGTAATCTCCATTAATCTTTATCCCTTTGTTTTCCCAGTTCAGTGATTGAAAGACATTTTCCAATGTGGCATTAAAGAGCTTCGGAGATATGGTGTCACCTTGTCTCACTCCTTTTCCAATTTTTATGTGTGTTGTATTTTCAAACAGCCGAATCTTTGCACTTGCATTTTCATAGATGTTATAAATAAGATTAATGTATGCATCTTCAATACCGCAGGATTTCTGAGCCATTGTAACTGCTGATGGTTTCACCCTTATTCATAATCGATAAAAGCCATGCACAATGGAAGTTCATATTCCCTCGCTCTTTCAATTAGTTCTCTCAGTGCGTGGATATGATCTATAGTGCTGTAGCCTCTCCTGAATCCAGCTTGTTCTCTCGGTTGAGCCATGTTCAGTGTTACCTTCAAGCGGTGTGAAAGAACTTTAGTGGATATTTTATAAACCAATGATATTATGCTGATAGGTCTGTAGTTCCTGAGATCCTCAATGTCACCTTTTTTATGTAGCAGGATCATTGTAGCGTTGTTTCAATCCTCAGGAATCTTCCTTTCATTAAGGCATCGAGTGAAAATTTGGGAGAGTACTGTTTCGATTTCTCCAATTGCTTCTTGTATGATGTCTACAGTAATTCCATCTTCTCCTGGAGCTTTTCCCCTCTTCATGTTCTTGATTGCATGTGCAACTTCTGCTGGGAGGACTGGAAGAACTCTGGTACTGGTAACTTTCATGATGTCTAAAGTACATGCATCATCCCTTTCATATAATTTGGAGTAGAAATATTTCACATTTGTCAAAATTTCGCCTCTATTTCTTGTTACAGAACCATCTTCTTTTCTAAGTGCCATAATCTGTTTTCTTCCCTTACTGAGATGTTCCTCTGCTATCTTTAGGCTTTGGTTGTTTTCAATTGCTTTCCTTACTAGTTCACAGTTCAATTTCCTTACGTCTTCAGTGTTACTTTTCTGTACTGTCTTGCATAGCTCTATATATTCCACTTTCGAAGTCACATCTTCTTTAGTTGCCCTCATCTCTTTTTTTTGCATCAACAGTTTGGTTTTTCCTGATAATTTGTTCACATGCAACTTGTTCTTAGACCCAGCTAATTTTGTTTCTGTTTTCATAATAGTTTTGGTTACTTTTCTGTTATCTTCAGAAATATCCACTTCTTCCGATGTTAGGCCTTCTAAAGCAGATAATATGTTCTTCAGTTCCAACTTGAAGGTATTATGGTGTTTTTTAAGGTTGGTTATGTCAATAGATTTTGTTTGTCGTATGAGCTTGCCGCGTTCAAGTTTAGTGTTGAGATGCATCTTACATCTCACCAATCTATGGTCACTACCTCTGTTGAACTTGTTTAGCACGCTGCGGTTTTCAATGATGAATTTTTTTGTCACACATAATAAAATAAATTTCACTTCTCGTCCCATTTGGATGTCTCCATGTCCATTTCCTGTGTGGCTTTTTCTTGAAAAAGGAGTTCAAGATGAAAAACCCTTCTGCCTCTGCAAATTCCACGAGTGGTTCCACCCTGGTTTCGGTTGCCATGACCGAATTTACCTACTGAAGTTTCATTCTGTTGCCGTTGCCCTATTTTTGCATTGAAATCTCCCATAATTATCTTCAAGTGCTGCTTACCTTTATTATTTAGATGGCGAATTTCCTCATAAATTTCTTCAATTTCTTCTTCAGGATGACTTGTGGTGGGTGCATAAGTTTGAATAATCTGAGCCTGGTATCATTTCTAGAGTTGGATAACGAGTCGTGCAGCTCTGTCAGAGGAACGTTCAACTTCTACAACTTTATCCTTCAGTTTCTTGTTTATTATAAATCCAACACCACTAGTTCTGCCAGTATCTGTCCCACGATAGTAGAAAGATGTCCACTTTTCAGTTCAATGAGATCTTCTCCTTTTCTCCTTACCTCACTTAGCCCGACGATGTCCCACTTGATTCTTTATAGTTCCTCTTCCAATTCAAAAAGCCTTGAATCAGAAGATAGGGAGAGTCCATTATACGTAGCCAAGGTCAGCATTAGATGGCAGCCTATTCCGGTCCTCCGGGGATTCTTAGCACCCTCTGCCTTCATGTCACACTGGCCGCTGCCTTGGCCAGGTACATTCCAGCTGCGGGAGACGGAGGGCCAAGATTTAAGTTGTGGATTCATTTTGGAGGGGTTTGGCCATAACTCACCACGCTGGCCAAGCGGGTTGTTGAGTGTGGGATAGCATTTCCTCTAATCCCGATTATATAGTTATACCGCTATTGGCGGTCGTCAGAGCCCCTTTAGTGGGAACAGGATGCACCACGAGAAGGCGGGGTTGACATTTGTGAAGGAGAGGCTGTGATGTTACGCATCACCTGACCTTACATCCCAGTGTATATATATGTGTGTGTATATAACATACTGTATAAGATGGATATACAAAAATGAAACAATAGGAAAACCTTGAAAGTTAAAAGCTAAAACCTAAGAAATGTAATTTGATATACGAGAATGTACCGGACTGTGCTGCAGCAGCAAGTCAAAGTAGTATCTCTGTATACCGACTTAACATAACATTACAGCAAAGCGATAGGCAAAAATGGAGAAAATAATAATTGAAAGAAATAAGGCTCTAAATATAAAAAAACTGATGCCCTAAGAGAACAAATCAAAGAAAGTTTCCAAATCATTATATCTCTGAAATAGCAACTAAACAGAAAAACCACAAAAGAACATATAATCAGAGTACCAACCTTCAGTGAGATGAGAATGACGATCTGTAATCGTCAGAGGAACACGAGCTCGAAACATCGCCTTTCAATACGCAGCAACGGTATGTGTGATAAACCAAATACCGTTGTGGTGTATCACAAAGTTATGACAAATGAGAAAGAAATCCAAATCCAGGAATATGAAACAAGGCGATGACAGACAGAAAAGCAATCCAAATCCAAGAAATTGATACACGCGGCAACAAAAAATAGTGTTCGCTAATATATATATATGAAATATATATTTCAAACATATTTGAATTTATTTTATTTGAAACCTTCTAAAGGTTCACCATCAGATGTGACAACAGCTGTTCCAGGTACGTAGGTATATTCTCTATCTACCAACAAGTAATTGGACACCCGAGGAATCGACGATATCTGCGGTCCTGATACACGTCACGGCCGCCGCCGTTAAATAACGTGTGGGAAACAACAGCGCAACCACTCACATGCAAGATGCCACGCAGTTCGGAGCTCTCTGATTTCGAGAAAGGTGTAATCGTCGGGTATCACAGAATCGGCCGATCCGTACGTGACATATCCAGCGAGTTGAAGTACCCAAAATCGACAGTGGCCTACGTGATTGGCAAGTGGAAGATGAGAGGTGACTGTCGGAATGTGCCCCGACCCGGCCGACCCACAAAACTGGGAGTTAGAGACTGACGGGTGCTGGCCAAAGAAATTCGGAAGAACCGCACCAAATCGATGGGCCACATCCGCGAGGAGTTTCAACAGGCATCCGGGAGTGTTCTTTCGATGAATACTATCCGTAAGGAAGCCAATCTGCTTGGTTATCATGGACGTGCTGCCACCCACAAGCCTTTGATCACCAAGTCCGATAGCGCTGCTCGGCTAACGTGGTGCAAAGAACGTCGACAGTGGACCGTTGAACAGTGGAAACAGGTTCTCTGGAGCGACGAATCAAAGTTCACCCTCTACCGTTTGGATGGCAGGGTCTGGGTTTGGCGGCTGCCTGGAGAACGCCTCCTGCCGAAATATATTGTGCCAACTGTGAAGTTCGGCGGCGGTGGAATTATTCTATGAGGGTGTTTCTCCTGGTATGGCACTGGACCTTTGGTTACAATTCCTGGTAGACTCAACGCCGAGACCTACTGCTCCATTTTGGATGACCATGCGCTTCCTACGTTGTGTCAGTTTTACGGGGTGGACCCATGTTACTTTCAGGATGTCAATGCCACCTGTCATGTTGCGAAGTCCACCATGGCTTGGTATGGTGACAATGGGGTTAATCGAATGGACTGGCCTGCGCTGAGCCCGGATCTTAACCCTATCGAGCACCTCTGGGACGAGTTGGAGCTTCGACTTAAGGGGTGCCGCCACCGTCCGAAATCGGTGAAGGAACATACCTGTCTTCTCCAAACCCAGTGGAAGAAAATACCTCTAGCCGTCCTACAACGCCTGGTTGAGAGTATGCCCCGGAGGGTCGCAGCTGTAATCGCAGCTCGTGGAGGCTCCACCAACTATTGAAGGTGAATAAACTTCGTTTTCATCTGCTATCACAGGTGTCCAATTACTTGTTGGTAGATAGTGTATTTAACACATTACTATTAATCTCTGACGTATCTTTGGTGGCCGGTTAGACTTGATTCCCAAGACCCAAATCGATGTCCCAGAAGTTACCATCCCTACGACATCGTAATCATAATCATTATTGCTCGGTCGGTGTAACAATACTCTACTGATGATGATATCTGCACAGACGATACATCAGAGATTAATCGTAATTTGTTACATACATATATACCTGTGAACCTGTAACACCTATTCTCACATCTGATAACGAACCTTTAGAAGGTTCGAAAGATCTAATGTTTTTCAACTGTTTAATCGTTTTTGTAATAATTTCTTGAATTTGCATAGTGTTCACTTTGCTGAAATTTTAATCATTTAGTGACGGCCACATGCCTGCGACCTTTTCATTACGGTTGTAATAGGTTTGTTTAGGACCTCAAGGTTTTGTTTAAGTGCTTTTAAAGTGTGTTGTTTCAAAATTCCTTTCAGGTTGACGATAAAATGAGCGACCTAACGGACTTCGAAAGAGGGCTAAAATGCCGCTCACGGTACGGTAGCCACCCGTCGGTGGCAGCGCCATCATTTGGTAGCCATTGATGGCCTTTGCAGCATCGCCGTGAATCCTGCGACATCCAAGGAAGCGCCACTCGTGGCAGTAGCTGGCAACTAAAGCAACCCCAAGACGAGGTGGAAGCAGCGAGAATGCGCATTCGTAGAAGCAATATACGCGCAGATTCTCGTGGTACCAGTTCGTTGAAGACGACGCCATCGTCGTCGCGTTGTTTTAGTGAATGTTTAGAAAAAAAAGTCATATGTAGAGAGGCAAGTTAATTTCCAAATGAAATATCATGTAGGCGAACATTACCGTCTGAGGAAAATTATATAAATAATTAATGAACTGTAAGAAATAGTCAATTACTCTCATGTATTTATAGAAACTCATTTCGTAGCAGAATCCCTGCACTAACACACAAAGAATTGGGAGTACAGACAGCCATGAAACGCACCCACTTCATTCCCATGAGCAACAAGAAATAATATCTGTGTAATCTTTCATTACCATACACTAAATTGCTTCAAACAAAAGTTCCGGAAACACATTAAAAAACGCGTACGGAATTTATCAATTATTTGGGAGGGAGAAGAAGCAACACCATGTCGATATAATGTACTCATCCATGTGCTGAAAACACAAAATTGGAGGAATTCGCTGTTAAAATTAACGAAAAGTAAAATAAATTATATCTCCTTTTTAGAACAAATGTAACTTCGGAGAGTGGTAAAAAAAGATACAGTGTTAAAAGTATAACATAATGTAACATGAACGGATAAATATAGTAATTAAACAATCGCCTTTCAAGACCACAAGGACAGTACAAAGCTTTGGAAAACGTATTTAAATTGGGCCACTCGCTAAAAATGAGTGAAGTTCCTTTAAGGTAAATAAAAACAATCGTTACGTTGAAAAAATAAATTTATTAATTATATGGAACGGACATTTATGAAAAATAACTCGTAATATTACAAAATTAATGAGAGAACACTTCGTTTCAAATCGCGCAGGAAAGCGGCTCACTTTCAAGCAAAGATTCGTACGTAGCAAACTAGTGTAGTGGCTAAGATGTCCGTCTCACAATAAGAATATTGAAGGTTCGATGCCACATTAATGCAGACAGGCGTATTTCCGGATCTATTAAGGGAATTGCCGTACCGTCGTGCAAAAGTTTCGTAGGAAAAGAAAGAGTTCTGCCCCTGGGGAACTGCGATGTTTTTTTTTAGGGCTACTGCTGGAAAATTGGCTGACCGGATTCGACAAGCCATCACTTACGTCACGTGATTGCCGGCTGCCACTGCAGGGAAACTGTTGGACCACATTCGATTAGCAATCATTTGTGGCAAGTGCCTGCAGGACCGCTTAAGGGGCGCTTGTGGCAGATATTGACTGTGATCGATAACTAACTCATGGTCCTGTTCCGGCATGTGACCACTGATGTGGATGCCAACTGTTGGCCTGAACTTCTGACACATGTGGTACCCGCCGGGACATTTTATTGATGGTTAGGCAGCGGCAACATAATGCTGGGCCCCTGCTGGCACTGCTAACTGCCGGTGCTGGCTTGAGTGTTGCCACAGCAACACTGTTCCTGCTGGGAAATGATGCGAAGATCTTCTCTGGGAGGCGTAAATGCATCCCTTTTTTGCTGAATGTTTTCATATAAAAATCTACTTTGGAACTTTTTTCTTCGTTTCCTAAGGATTCAAAAGGGGTGCATATTTCAGCCTAGAGTTCGGTGTCCCATTTCTTGTTTTCCAAGTACCAGCGATATTTATTCACGTGCATTTCCAAATATCTTTATATTCGTGCTTATGCTGGCACATTCTTTTTTATTTATTTTTAATTTTTACCAGAAACACGTGTTCCCTCTTATTCCCTTTCTCTTGATTTTGGTTACCTAAGGATTGGGAAAGTTTAATGCATTGTCTTCAATTTTCATCTTTATTTTTCTTTTTTTTATGTAAGATATAAAGTTACTTTAAAATTACATTATTTATCCAAATGCACCCCACTAATTTTTTTTTATTTATTTACGCTTTGACGTTCCCTTGTATTGGAAAATGGCCGCCCCGGTGGCGCAGTGGTCTGAGCAATGGCCTCTGATCATTCTTCCGTAAGGAGCCCGGGTTCGAATCCCATGAGGCATGGATGTTGTGTTTGTCTTACGGCACTGGCTCTCTTCCTTCCCTGGAACCAGTGACCTTAAATTAGGGACGGGCGACTGCTTATAGCCCATTGAGTTGCTCACGGTGGTCGTTAAACCTTCAATCAAAAAAAAAATTGGAAAATGACATGAACTGCAAAGAGTTGCACTCCGTCAACTTAAAAATTTCCTTTGCTTTTCAACAACTCGAGTGAGGGTTTCGAATATTTCGTATCATTAAACAAAATTTTATCGAAAGTACACGCGATTTGCAGTTTTGAAGAATTATCCCCCAAAAACGCTTTTGCTTTCCTTAAAGTAAGAAAACGAAGATGCACAATCAGGCTTAGTAAGTTTATTCTTTCTCAGTGTGCTATTTTATCTGGAAAACATTTCTCGTGATGACACTGAGCATTTTCGCAGAGATTATGTCACCCTGTTTCTGAGTTTTTCAATTTTGTAGACTTTTCATGGAATTAAAATCTAAGTCTTGGCTTTATAGCAATTTTTATCGGATTTTAATTGAAGAGGTTTCAGTGTGTGTGAACATTTTAAAAACTGATCTCTTCTCCTTTGTGTCTAAAGCCTCTCTTCTAAACGGGAGCGGAGAAGAACTTTTATTCATTCAGTCTCTTAGATAATTCCGGTGATGCAGAAACCCGTTTGTGTTTATTTTGCAACTCCTTCTAATCCTTCTAGATCTTCAAGTAAAAATGTGCATCTGTGTTTCCTAGAAGCAAGCCGACGATGCCCTGGAGAATTTGGAGTGAAAACGCATGCAAAATTTTTGTTTATTCTTCAGCAATGGAAACGCTTCAGTGTGAATATAATCCTTGTTTACCAAAAGCAACGAAATAAATAAGAACTTGTAATCTTCACCTCTTAAATGTATTTTTCCTTTTCATAATGTTCAGTGAGAGGTTCTGCTGTCTGCCGTCCTTTTCGGTTCTCAAATTCTTCGTTGCGTCAGAGCTTCCTTCCAAACGACCGGTGAAAATTTATCGCATTTGGCTTCTGCCTTTAAGGAAGAGATCGTTAAATCGGTTTGCTGCAAAAATTAGTGAGAACTTTTAGAATTGAACTGATTTCTTGCTTGAATACCGTATTTCGTTTCCTACAATTATCCGAGTATTGCTTTCGCGACAAGTGTTTTAACTACTAATAAAAAAAATAATATCTTGTAGGCAATGATATTACAAAACCTATTTCTGTAAGTGTAGCTTTTCATCGAAAATTTCAATTAATTCCGACGTAAATTGCATGATATCTTGGATACTGCATTTTCACTATGACTGACGAAACTGTGTATTCAAATTCGTACTCATATCTCTGTATAGGATATCTGAAATGCTTCTAAAGTAAAAGACATTTTATTATTCAAGTTATCAAATTAGATGAATGTTGCATATTATACTGATTTATGTCTATGATGACAAAGTAAAGGGCACTGATATCAGCTGCATACTGCATTTTCTAACTGAAAAATCAGCTGCTTTCATGGCTGCAATGAATTCATGTATACTGTTGCTTAACACAGAAGTACATTTTGATAACTATTAAAGCGCTGCTTAACCCTTTAACATACTGGGAAGAGTTAACTCAGGGTCAGCAAAATGGGAAGAAATCAGCTTCTTTTTAACAACCATGATCCCAAAATCGTGTATCACTCTAAATACCATAACGTCGGAAACTGTCTGTGTTGGTTCACTGCTTTGTTTAGTAACAACAATAGTGACTGAGAGTGACACCTGCTGATCCCTAATAGGTTTTTGAAAATTTAGAGAGCAAGTAAGGGTAGGAAATCCGACTCACTCTAGACAGGTGCTTCGGGTGGCTATGGTTGTTGGTATATACAGGCGTTTTGGGCGTTATGGTCGTTAAAGTGTTAAACGAATATGTTTGCAGTCTAGGTGGGCCGAATGCGGTGGAACAATTGAACCTGCGTATCATAGAAAGCGTTGCTTTCTCATTAGGTTTGTTATTCAAAATGTTCATTGAAAAGGGGAAATTGGCAGTAGTCCTGAATGATTAGCTCCATGGCAATGGGTTAGAACGTAAAGCATGAGAGAAAAATTGTTTGAATCACCTGCTTTTGCCCATGGCATGGTATCCATGTCAGGGGAACTATTCCATCTCCATCATGACTTGGGTCATGGAGCAAAGAATAAAAGATCTGAAGGGAGCGGCTATCAAGAATGACAGGTTTATAGTTCGTACTGCTGATAAAAAAGGCGGAAACAAATTGTTTAACGTGGACTTCGTAAAACTCGGCTGCTATATGGACATTTATTTTTGAGAAGCGCTAAAAAATTGGGAAAACTTTGGTTCAGGTACCTCAGCCACTTAAAAGGATAAGAGCACCTGAAACAAATTCCATTGAGAGAAGACATGTTACTTTGACTCAGTGTGTGTCACCCAGGAAGAAACAAGAAAATGGGTAAAATAAACTTTTCGTGTTATAGAGAATTCGTCACTTCAACTCGTCTAGGCTGCGCGTTTCCTTAGCTGACAATTTTCTCCCTTTAATCATTAACCTTGTGCAATAACTGAGAAGTGATATTTTTAAATAAAAATAATACAAAATTGGTATATTTTAATTAAAGCGAGTGTAAGATAAGCCTTTTCACCTCTATGAGTGGATGATCGTGGAGTGAACGCAGCGCCCTCATGCTAACGGATCCCGAGCTAGCTTAACAAACGGATCTCACAATCCTCTACCAAATGGCGAATTAACTGTTCTCATAACTGTTTCTTTTGACTTTATTGTTGGTGTAATAATATCTATCTATTCATCTATCTTTTTTAAAATCTTGATTGCACATAACATCAGCCTTTTTTAGAATAATAGCATAAAAATTATGTACACTATATTGACAAAAGTCACGGAACACCCGTTCAAAATCAAATGAACGGATCCGCTGCGCTTTTAAGATGCGCGGTACAGCTGCAGGCGGTATAAAAACAAGTCTGAAGCAGACCGCGATCATATCGTATTGTGAGGTTGAGTGAAAATGCCACGGCGGGAGAGAACTCGCTTTGAGAAAGAAAATATTGTTGGGTGATATAATAGTAGGTTGTCCATGAGAGGAAACGAGAGACATTTAATTATACCCAAGTCAACTGTTTTGGATGTACGGAATAAGAGGAAGACACAGGACGTGCCTGAATAAGCAAAACGTACCGGCAGACCAAAGAAAATCAGTGATAGAGGAAGCCGAAACCTCTGGAGAGTCGTTTCACCTAATCGACGGAGTACTGCACAAGACCTCAGTGTACAGGTGAGTAAAAATGCTGGAACCTCGGTAGGTACGCTTACCATTAGCAGAAAACGTCATTACATGGGTTACCGTGGTCGTTATGCTGCTCATAAGTCTTTCATCTCCACTTGGAATGCTACTCGCCGTTTAGCATGGTGTAAAGAATATGTATCGTGGACCGAAGATCAATGGTAACGGGTCTTATGGACTGAGGAATCCAGATCCCCGATCCATCAGCTTGATAGCCGTGTGTGGGTATGGCAGTAGTCGGTGGAACGCTATTTACCACAGTGTACTGTTACTGTTCCTACGGTCAAGTTTGGATCTGGCAGTGTACTCGTGTGGGGTTTTTTTTTCGTGGTATGGTCCCGGCCCATTGGTCATCGTGGACAAACCTGTTAACCAGCACGTCTACCTCGATATTCTGGAAAATTATGGCATACCAACTATGTGGAAAATTATGGCATACCCCAAGTGGTCCCCTACTACATACTGAAATTTCATTGAAATCGAACTATTTTTACGCACGTTATGACGTATAAGGGCAATGGAATGCATCCCGATCTTATGTCCTGACCTTTGACCCCACTTCACCCATTTTAAACAGGGTTCGTCACCAGGTGGTCTCCTACTACATAGTAAAAGTTTATTGAAGTCAAACCATATTTACGCAAGTTATGGCGCATAAGGGCAATGGAATCATCCCGCTCCTACGTCGTGACCTTTGACTCTATTTGTCCCATGTTCAACAGGGTTCGTCCGCATGTTGTCCTCTACCACATAGTAAACTTTCATCGAAATCGAACCATATTTACGCAAGTTATGACGCATAAGGGCAATGGAATGATCCCGCTCCTACGTCGTGACCTTTGACTCTATTTGTCCCATGTTCAACAGGGTTCGTCCGCATGTTGTCCTCTACCACATAGTAAACTTTCATCGAAATCGAACCATATTTACGCAAGTTATGACGCATAAGGGCAATGGAATGATTCCGCTCCTACGTCGTGACCTTTGACACCATTTGTCCGATTTTAATAGGGTTCGTCCCCAGGTGGTCCCCTACCACATACTAAAATTTCATCGAAATCGAACCATTTTTACGCAAGTTATCGTGCGGACGGGCGGACGGACAAAGCCGGAGCATATACGCTTCTTCAACCTACGGTTGGAAAGCGTAAAAAGGAAGTAACCAAAAGTTAGATAAATAATAACAATGCCATTTCCGGTGTTACTGACGTGGAATATTCTTGTTAGGTGGCGATCGTGTTCATTTAAAAGCACTCACAAACGTTAGATGTAAGTAAAAGAAAACTGCCAAAATTGCGTTTGGTTTGTTGAGACATTACCGCAACGAAATTTTGCGGTTTTTCCAGGTAAAAAAATTCGAAACGAGACAGAAGAAAGATACAGAAAGGCTAAGAAATTGGATTACCCCTTGGTATTTTCCTAAATACATTATATTGTACTTGTGTCGGCAGAGTTCAAACGTTCTCGCGTTATTGATACCTCGCCGCTATGGTTCGGAGTAGTATGAGGCACTGGCTTCTGACAATTCGTTCGAGATAAGTCCGGGTTAGAGTCCCAATCGATGCATGGGTGGTGTCTTTTGCCTTGGAACACGGATCTCCAATTTTCGAGATAAAATATTTCTTATTCTGAAATTTTCGTATGGATTTTAGAAAAGTTAAGCTTAAATACACCTACATTAGCCGTAACATTATGACTACCTATCTGATAACGTACTGTAACGTTCTTAGCAGCGGTAACGTCGGCACCTGATGTGGCGACAATTCTACTAGAATGCGGAAGGTGTCATCAGGCATTCTACATAGGCAATGAAGTCCAGGAGTTTGGCACCCAACGAGGCATTAGGGAGACTGTTGAGTTTGACTGCATTCCACAAATACTGGAAGTGATTTAATTTGGGGGAATCCGGCGGTCAAGGGAACACAGGCACCATGCGTGAACAAGAATGCTCTGTGACACGAAGCTATGCTTTACTGGAGGATTCAAATAGCATCCGGATTGCGCAGTTACCACATAGGGCAACATTTGATCTGAGACAACGCGTAGGTAGGACTTGAAGGGTGAGGGTGTGTGTTAAACGGGGGAAATGACGCAGAACAGTGAAGCACAAGAGATCAAAACCTCCGTCGCTAGCTAACCTTGCGGTGTGGTTTCAGTTGTAGGCTTCGGGATACGAACCCGTCCACAGACACGTTGCAGCTGAAACCGGAAATAATTAATCGACCAAGCTTTTTCCAGCCGGCTACTTTCAAATAACTGGACTCCCGTGCGCATTTCAAGTGGAGCTCTTGGTGATCATAGATGTATATGTCCACATTAGTATGCCAGTGACTCTTCAAGACCATCCGAAAGTGCAGACGCCAGACTGTCGGCTTGAAAACGTTTGTCTGTATGTCCTGGTTATAGTCCTCCATTAATAGAAGGATCGCGAGCCGCCTCGAAAGCCGGAGAGCTCGTGCGAACTGGCTTCCCTTTGACTAATAACCAATGGTCATCTTTCCACTCCGGAAGATTATGCGAATGTGTTTCTTGCTTCGAACTAGCGATGGCATAAATCATTCATTCTTAAGAGTACATTCGTCATTCACGAATGATCATTCAAAGGAATGGAAAAAGCTTGTTCGGGTAAGTGCTGTCCTGTTCAGTCAGAAAATGTTTTACCGTGGGAAAATGATGATATTTAACAAAACGAACTCATTAGGAAGGTTAATTAGAACTATGCCTGATTTACGGAATCTCATTTCTGATCCTCAAAACGATATAAATGAATAATGATAAACTTGAGTATTGTAAATACATTTTGTCTAGTTCGATATTTCTAAACACCGTTATTAACTGTTTAAGCGACCGATGTATCAGGATCAAATGGTGCCCAAAATGTCCTGCGCTTCTCAAACAAAAATGGATGCATATAGCTGCCGGGGTGTACGAAAGCTGGTTGTTTGCACGGCAAAACAATTCCTGCCCCTTCACCTTTTGACGACCACTCACCTGTCAACGGTGGGAAGTGCTCTTTTCTAGACCTTCTTTCTGCGTTCCGTGACCCAACACATGATAGGGAATCTATGGCCCAAAACATGGTCTCCATGACCCAAAAAACGACGCTAGTGCACCTGACACGAACATCATGCCACTGAGTAGAAGCAATTTACTCAAACATGTTCTCTCTCTTTTGTCGAGTTTGTCGCCCTTGCTAAAGCTCTTTGAGGAGATGAGCAGTCAGAAAGAATTAGTGTTAATAATCCTGTTAAATTACAAGTTAAAATAACAAAGCTAAAGGGAAAGGAACGATTTTTAGTGCTCAGGTTCACATTCCAAACGCGCTCAGCGCACATTTACACAGCGAACACATTCATTCAAGCTTATTTCAGCCCATTTTGTCACCAAGTTAATTTGTTTCAGCCGGGTAAACGGTTGAAGGTCAATATTGTTTAAATATCAATTATACTACTTGATCTTGTTAAAGAGAACAGGTTTCATATATACACTAGTATGCAAAAATTAAGGACGAAGAGGAGAAATTACCATAACAGCGGAACGAGCAGGCAGAACGGACCGAAAGACCACTCAGGAGATAGATTAGGGTCCGGTACGGTAGGGCATGCGCATATATGCAGCATGACGTAGGTGGGGGTGACGGAAGGGTATAAAGCACACGGACGGTGTACGCTCAGAAATTCAATGAATGCTATTGCACGGTGTACATCGGTTTGAACGACGTCGATTTGCTGCCACCGTGTGATATGACCAAAAGGCAATTCAGTAGATGACATCTGGATGACTTTACCCGAGGTCGCGTCATTGGGAAGTTGGATGAAGTTCGAAGTGTAACTAGTGTTTTCGCGGGGTTCGGGATTGCTCATAGCATCGTTTCACGAGCTTGGAGAGCATTTCAAACGACAGGAACAGCTGTCAGAGAGTTTAGGAGTGGTCGTCCACGAGCAACCACGGCGAAGGACGACACAGCGGGAGAAATCGTAAGGCACATGCAACAGACAACGGGACGTCCGTTATCGCGTTTTACCGTGGCCAGGAGGCTGCACGAAGGTGGTCTGGTTGCACGACGACCAGTACGGTGTGTGCCATTAACGCCTGCTCATCGGAGACGGCAGTTTCTGTGGTGCCAGGAACACAAGAACTGGACACATCAGCAATGGGGTCGAGTTCTCTTTACGGATGAGAGCCGATTTAGTCTGACGAGAGATTCTGGGAGTATACACATCTGGAGAGAGCAGGGAACACGCAATCACACCTCCAACATCATTGAAAGGGACCGGTTTGGTGGTGGTGGAGTTCTCGTTTGGGGCGGTATCATGCTTGGTAGCCGTACTGACCTCCACATCTACCAAAGGGGTTCAGTCACTGGTGTCCGCTATTGTACTGAGGTTCTCTTGCCTCACGTGCGTCTGTTTGGAGGCGCTGTGAGCCCTGAGTTCCTTTTCATGGACGACAATGCTACACCTCATCGTACAGTGGCTGTCGCAAAGCTGTTGGAGAGTGAAGATATTCAACGCATGGATTGGCCAGCAATGCACCCGGGCATAAATCCAATCGAGCACGTGTGGTACCTTCTCGGGAGACGCTTGGCAGAACGTCACCAGCCGCCACCAACGATTCCGCAGCTGTGATTGGCGCTACAAGAGGAATGAGCCGCGATGCCTCAACAGCACCTTGACAACCTCGTCCTCAGCATGGACAGACGTTGTAAATCCTGCAACGCAGTCAGGGGTGATCATATCCCTTACTAAAGACTGGAATATTTATGGCAGCCGCTTGTCACATGGACGTTTCTGTCTTCTGTCCAGTTGTGCTAGAAGCTAAATTTTCAATAAAGTGCTTCTGTATCCTTTGGATTCCTTGTTTGGACGGTTTTGCGCATTAGTCCCATATTCTTACATCTTGGTGATCTTATGGTATGATTTGAGTCGATGTGGAGCACTTCTGCACGACGTTACATTCGAAAAACCATCTCGACCCTAATTTTTGCACGCCAGTGTATCATGGAAGCAGTGTATTTCAATCAACTATTAGTACAAAGGAAGAAATTCATTGAAAGGTCTTAGTGTATACCGATGTTAGGGTATTTTTTTTTTTTTTTGGTTCCTGAAAATGTTAAGATTGGCAAGAGGTTGGGTGAGTACAAAAGTTGAGAATCAAATTTATTTTAGGAGAAATATCACCCATCCAGATTTCAAATAATAAACATATTAAAATACGTTTTTCCCTTGTTAACTTCTTAAATGTTTACCGACATTTCCTTCAGATATCAATTTTATTTTTCAAGTTCACGAAATTTTGTTGATACCAAGACAACTGGCAGTGTAAATATTTACTTTTGCCTTTTTGACTCACTTTGAAGCAACATCAATATCTCTGTTGTGCTCCATGCATTTGAAAAGGAACAACCTATTTCAGATGAATATGATGCTGGGTGTTCCACGAATTACTTGGGGGGGGGGAATGTTTCGGAATTCTATTACCTATGAGTATCTGAGAACATTTCTATTCGTTCAAATACCTCATGTTATATTGCAGAACATTTGTCGGTTTCGGTTTCGTATTCCCTCGAGCGATTTCTTCAAGACAAGTCATCCGAATATGAAATAACTTCTGGAATAAAAGGATTTTTTTCGCAAGAACTTCAGACAAGGTTTGTCCTAGGAACTGAAAACTGAATTGTCATACCTCGTGCTATATTTATTCTTTAGAATTTGTTTGTCCTGCTCTTCAATATAACTGAGAAAAACAATGAAAGCTTGTGGGTAAGATAATGTTTTATTGAAAGATTTTACATTTTCTTTCAAGTTTGTATTGGAGTGTCCTGTTTTTTTTACTGCGAATATAGTTGAAATTCTTCTGTTACATTTTGAAAAAAACATCACTTTTTCCTAAAAGCAGCTATATCTTGTTGGAAAATTACGTCACAGATCATTTAAAAGACATTAACAGCACTAAGTGGTGAATGTGTTTCACTAAGGTATGTGTTTAGTTCGTTAGATTTACTCTGAGTTAGCATTGCATTAGGAAAACCTAGCTAATAAAGGTTTGGTCCACCTTTCTGTACAGTCACGGCTCGCAGACATCCGGGATAAGATTCTGCAAGAGTCGAACGTCCTCCATGTGTAACTTGGCCCATATACACTGCAGCAGATGTTTCAGTTAAAGCTCATTCTGTGAAGGTGGATAAGCAGTTCTCACACCCCTTTCTAGCATATTGCACAAATATTCATTTGGGTTACAGTCAGATGAGTTTGGGGCCCAAGGCAATGTGACGAATTCGTTGTCGTGTTCCTCCAACAACTCAATAGTTACACGAGCCCGATGACACGGTGCGTTGTTCTGTTGAAAAAATGGCACTGTGTCAGTGTAAACCTCCCGAACACATGAATAGAGATGGTCGACTAACAGGTCCCTCTAGCGTCTACCATTCAGTATTTGTCGGATGGTAACCAAAGGACATAGGGCTTCCCTGTAAGTCGCAATTAGTCTACCGACGTAGCATATGGAATGTGTGAGTGGAACCCTAGGTAGTAAAATTTGAAGCGTGACGGCGTAATGGAAGGATTTATCGGACTGAGAAAGGACTGATTGTTAGAGCTATAAGATCGGGTGTCTCGATTCCTAAACGACTGAACTGGTGGGCTGTTCGTTAGCTGCCGTAATTAAAGTGCACCAGGACTGGAGTGAAAATGTTGAAAAAACGACCCGAAGACAAGGCCGTGAAAGGTTGACGTGATTGGAAGCGCCGGGCCCGACGACTTGTACAGGTCAACAGTTATCCACACAATACAACAGAGGTTAAACAGGATTAGTATATGTCATGATCGTGTGTCGCACGCTCGCACGTATGTGCTGTAACAGCAGAAGATCCCGACCAGAATCGTCTCCTAAGCACGGTTCGTCGACATAAAAGACTCGCCTGGTGTAAAGATCATGCAAGTTGGACGTCGGATGATTGGGAAAAAGTGAGCTGGTCTGACGAATCGTATCTTTTACTCCACTTAATGGATGGTCTTGTATGTATTAGGCGCAAACAACAGGAGGCACTCGATTAATCTTGCATGGTCTCCACAGTGCAAGCCGGTAGATGCGTTTGCATGGTGTGGGGCATGTTTATCTGACAGGACCTTGGACCCCTTGTTCATGTAGAACAACATAGGACTGGTGCTTACCATCGTGAATTGCTTGTTGACTTGTTCTCTTTTCACCCAGCAGTGTTGCATTTTTTCCAGAAGAGAAATGGTGTCTTCCAAGATAATAAGAAGAGCTTTGAACTTTTCCTGAAGAGCATTGAACTTGGGCCGAGCCACTAGTTCAATGCTCTACAGGAATGGATCGAGAAACACACTTGGGACTTCCAGCATGGAACGGCACATCAGGCGTCTGGATATACTAATCACATCCACACTTAGATTGAAGACCGCATTAAACACATCTTAGCTGGCCATACCTCTTAACTGCTTCCAGCATCTTATGGAGTCGATGCCACGTCGTGTAGCTGTTGTACACTGTGGGTAAAAGAACGACTTCAGGAGTATTAGATAAGTGTTCATCTAGTTCAGTGTAGCCAACTGTTGGGCGTTCGTTTCTGGTTAAGAAAAGAACGCCCAAACATCTCTTAAAATGCGACATCAAATAAAAAGCGATTCGAAATTACATTCTCCCTTCGAAAAGCTGTGAAATATGTACAAAAATTCGCAAAGGTAAATTCATACTTGTGAAAAAAAAAACGATACGCTCAACAATATCACCGAACTTGTATTTTTTAATACATATTACACCTCACAGAATAAAACAAAAAAGATGACACCGAATTTTCGGGTGTAATATGCACGTCTTTTGAATCCGTTCTGACGCAAATTTAATTTATCAAAGCTGTTCAAAGTAAATGGAACCGGTATGGAAAACAATAGTCTCTGACGGAAGAAAAACGTTTTTCAATCAGGTTTTTAATCCCTCTGATATTACTGCAAACGGAATCGTGAGCATACGCCCTCTGATTGCGCACTTGTGCGTTAAGAAAAACATGAATTTATATGAAAACATTTCGCACCGGAAACGCTCTCCAACACAGAAAGAATTTTTCAAATCGGACTCCTAAAAACAGAGCTATCGACAAACATAAGATGTGGCTTTACGTCCCCTGGTGGGAAAACCATGCATTATTTTAGGAAGAAAGTATTCACAAAAGGTTTTCCTATATGAGCGGTATCGGTCCAAGATAAAAAAATTTAGTCAAGTTTTCAGGAGCCCAGATTTTGCTACAAATGCATCAGAAACAGAAAGTAACACTTATGCACCCTGGTGGCCAAACCATTCTTTAAAAAACATTAGAAATTATGTGAAAAATATTTTCCATTAGGTCTTGTATGGGATACAAGAAGAATCATTCAAATCTGAGTTTTAAAAGCAGAGATAACGCACAAAACGCAATTTACCTTTGTGTCCCCTAGCGGAATGTTTATGATTTACTTGAAAATTTTGAATTAAAAGGAAAAACATTTCGCATCGGAAACACTATCCAACAAAGGAGGAATTTTTCAAATCGGGCTCTTAGAAGTAGAGATATTGACAAACATAAGATATTCATCTAAACCCCCTGGCGTAGAAACTATGCATTATTTTAGGCAGAAAATGCTCCTAAAGGTTTGTAGACATGAGTACTATCGGTCAACAAACGACTTTTTTTTAATCCAGATTTTAGAAGCTCACATTTTGCTGCAAATACATCAGAAGCGTAAATTAAGACTTACGCCACCTGGTGGCCAAACCACTTTTACAAAAATTTGAAATTATGTGCAAACGATTTCCCAGCAGGAGCTGTATCCAATGCAGAAAGAATTTCTCAAATGGAGATTTAGAAGGGGAGATACAGGGAAAACGCAATTTCCTCTACGCCCCCTAGCGGAAAGTCTATTAATTACTTGAAAATTTTGAAATTATATGAAAAACGTGTCACACTGAAAACACTATCCAACAAGAAGGAATTTTTCAAATCGGACTTCTAGAAGTAGAGATATTGACAAAAATAAAATATGCATCTACGCCCCTGGCGGAGAAACTATGCAATATTTTAAGAAGAAAACATTCCTAAAAGGTTTATCGATGTGAGTGGCATCAGTCCACGATTTAATTTTTTCAATTGATATTTTAGATGCTCAGAATTTATGGCAAATACATCAGAAACAAAAATTGACACTTACGCCCCTTGGTAGCGAAAGTATTATTTACCAAAAATTTGAAATGATATGCAAAAGATTTTCCATCAGGAGATGTATCCGCTGAAGAAATAAACTTTCAAATCGGAGTAATAGAAGAAGAGTTAAAGGGGGAAATGTAATTTACTTTTACACCCCCTAGCAAAAAATCTATGCGTAATTTGAAAAAGTAACTATATCTAAAATACTCTTCGACATAAATGGAATCGAAAAATAAAATATGTTTTTCAAACGGATGTTTAGAAGCAAATATATGGAATAAAAGGTATTTTTGAATTCGACATGATCTGCGTTTACGCCCTCTAGCTGCGAAATTGTACATAGTGAAAAAAAAAACGAAATAAAGGATCATCGTTCGCATATTTCAAGCTTCTCAAAGCCAAAATAATTTTTCAAATCGGACTATTAGTTACAGAGATATCGTGGGTACAGACGGACAAACCGGTAACATAAGCACGATCTTTTTCTACAAAGGACGTGCTAAAAAGACGTGTCTGAAGCGAAAAGAGCGTTCTTGCCTGCTTCATATCAGGCAACACCTTCTGTAGATACCGTTGAAAGTGAGTTCAGGATAATGCAAGAAACGCCCAAGAAGATACCATAACATTCACGACTGGTAAAGATGATTTATTGGACTGTCTATTACAAGTGCAATAGCTGTTAATTTGCACAAGCGTGCTACTCCGCGAACTAAAACATAACGACCTGATTTGCATGCAGTAAATTGAATATGCTGCAGGTAAAAGCGGAGAATACTGAAAAAATTTTCCGACCTTCGCCCGGTAAAACAGCTACCGTTTCAAAAAGGAAAAGAAGAAAAACAAGAAAGATGGCATTCATTACTCAGTTATAATAAGCATCTTTTCTGAATGTGTTTCAAAGCAGCTTTTTAAGAGAAAAAACATCAGGGTATGGGATAATTAATTTCCGCCTCCGAGAGGAAATGTGTGCCTAATTTTAAATGTGCAATGTATGTAATATTTTTCATAGTGTATTTAAGCGATTATGAAACAAAAAGTTAACTGGATTCCTATACAACCGGTGAAACATCCGAATGAAACAGAAATTGTTTGACAGCGATCGTTTGAATCTGCGCAAATAATGCTGAAAACATTTCTCATAATGGAAGTTCTCAGCATTATTTGCTCAAATTCAAACGATCGCGGGCAAAATTTTGAATAAAACTTTTCATATATTATGAGAAAAATCTTTGAATAAAACGTTTCTCGTAATATATACACTGAAGTGCCAGAAAAACTGGTATACCAGTCTAATACTTAGTGGGTCCCCCACGGGAGCGCAGGAGCGCAGAGATACGACGGTGCATGGACTCCACTAGCTTCTAAAAATTTGCTGTAGGCAATACACACCATACTTCCTGCGTTCCACAATTCGGGTGTATTCCAAGATCTCGGATTCCTGTGTTCGATAGTGCGTTGCATGGCATCCCAAATGTGTTCTATCACGTTCAGATCTGGGTACTTGGGTGGGAATGGCAACACCTCAAACTCAGATGAATGCTCCTCTAACCATAATGTCAAGTCCCGACACTTGTGTGGAGGTGCATTGTCCTGTTGGAACAAGCCCAACCCATCAGCATGAAGGCAGGACATGAACGGATGTACCTCGTCAGAAAGGATGCGCACATAGCGTTGGCCGGTCACAGACGTTTGTAGACGTACCAATGGCACCAGTGAAGTCCATCTAAACACACCCTGTACCATTACGGACCATACCAGCCGGTACAGTTCCCTGTTGACGGGCGGGATCCATAGCTTCATGGGGTTTGCGCCACACACGAATCTTCCATCTGCCCGATACAGTTGGAAACGCTGAATCGCCAGACCAGGCTACTTGTTTCCATTCATCAAGTGTCCAGTGGCGGTGTTGCCGTGTCCAAGCGAGGCGCATAGCTCCGTGTAGTGCACCCAGCAAGGGGATTCGAGTTGGGCGTCGTTTCCCAAAGCCCATATCATGTAGGGTTGGTTGCACAGTCCTTACGCTGATGTTTGTTGAGGCTGCAGCATTGAATTCCGGTGACAACTGCGGGAGTGTTGCAGGCCTATCGCGTGAAACGATTCTTGAAGGCCGACGATGTTCACGTCCACCCAATGTCGTTTTACGGCTACACTGGTATCATAGGTTGCAAGTTTTGCCGGAATTCTTGTATTCACGGTATACCCTTGCAATGGTCGTCCGTGAAAATCCGAACTCCTTTTCTACCTCCGAAATACTATGGCCCATCTGACGAGCGCCAACTATGACACCGCTTTGAAAATCGCTTAAATCGTTATTACTTGTCATTCTCATGCCGAAAACAGCTCTGACAGCTGGCAAGAATGTCTATCGCTTTATATACGCACTGGCGGACGCAACCGAGTGCGCGCATAGGTGACGTTGCCATGTATTTTGCATAAGCTCGTCTGTACCAGTTTTCGAAAAAAAAAATTTATTTTAAAATCCGAGCTCCGTTTCTACCTTCGAAATACTATGGCCCATTTGACGAGTGCCAACTATGACACCGCGTTGAAAATCGCTTAAATCGTTATTACTTGTCATTCTCATGCGGAAAACAGCTCTGACAGCTGGCATGGATGTCTATCGCTTTATATACGCACTGGCGGACGCAACCGAGTGCGCGCATAGGTGACGTTGCTATGTATTTTGCATAAGCTCGTCTGTACCAGTTTTTCTGGCATTTCATTGTATACATAAGCAATCGGGTTCGTAGAAATAGAGCTACGGTTTCAAGTATGGTTTAAACTGAAATGAACACTTACACTTCCTAGTGGCGTACCTGCATGGTACGTAAATGGACAAATTCGTGAAGAATATTTTTATTTACTAAATCTATCTCTAGAAGAAATAATTATTTTAATCGTGGTTTCAGAAGGAGAGATATTGAGTTAGAAGGAAGGTAATGTCCGTAGGCAAAGTACCCTAAGACATGGCCAAGGAGCATATTGGCCACTGAGATTGCGCAGCAAACCGGTTCAGTAGCAGAGGTAGCTAGAAAAATGTTTTGGTATTAACGCCCCCTAGCAGGAAAACTCTGCATTATTTAAAGACGATAATATTTCCTATTTTAACTGTGGCGAATGGCATAGGTACACTATGAAATTAATTGTAATATAATTTTTCAAAGCGGAGATATGGCTGCAAAAATAAATTACACACTAAGACTGCCTGCGCCCAGAACTGTGAACTACAAAAAATCGTGCATACACGCAAAGTGTTTTACATTGTAAATGTTATCCTGTTAACAATCAGCACGCCAACGTCTGTGTTCGAGACACTATTGCAGGCTGAGGTGTATGTGGTTGAGGGTAAAAGAAATGCGCAGCAACTAGTGACTAGTTTTCTGTTAAGCACATGACGTCGAACTATGCTGGAAGACAAAGGATGAATTGTTTTGATGGGATAACAGACACCTCTACAGCATGGCAGTGGCCATGCTGTAGAGGTGTCTGTCATCCCATCCACTCGTGCGATTCAGTTGCTCGATTTCTGTGCATACGAACCTCATCTGTGCAATAAAGCCTCATTCACATCACTGTACGAGCGTTTCGTCAAGTACGAGTGACAATTTGGCAGTAATACTATTCCAACTTTTCTCATCCCAACATTCCTTCGTCGCTCTAAGTCCGTCTGGTGTTGATAATGCAACCTATTTCAGCTACGGGGCATAGTGAGGCATAAGAGACACTTTTCCCGCTCAACGTCGCCTCTGAACTGGTTTCAGCCAGCTCTTTATACATAAGACCGAACAGTTCAGACGGCGCTGTTCCGAAACCACATACAGCAGTCGTTCAATTTTCACAGGCAGCAGTTAATTTTGCTTTAGCAGTTTCCTTCAAAAATGCATACGACTAATTTTACCTATCTGAGAAAACTAGAGTATGTTTTATTGTACGATCCACTGCCAATATGGCCATTCTTCAGAAAGATAAACTGGCGTTTTGTTTCAACTGGGATGATCATCATATTACCATGGGGATGGTTGTTGCTACTTTTTTGTTGATCTTGTACACAATGGTTAGATCGCGAGTGGAAGATTGATTTTATGTCTGATTCATTCAACCTATTATTATTTCCTAGAAATGATTTTTTTAAGTTACATCGATTTCGTTCGACCAATGCAACCCTCTATTAACCGAGGCGTATATAAAACGTTTTACAGACCAAAATCACACCAGTACCTTAAGTATGAAATACAGATTTTTGTCTTCAAAATTAATAAATGTGAAATTTTGTTAACATAAAGAGAGCTCATTCAGTTTCGTGTCTGAAAGAAAGATATTGCTCTTCTGTCTTTTCAGTTAGTTTTCCCTTAGTTTTAGGAAAAGAGTATTCAAATCCGAAGCTCTCGGAACCTATTCCCATGGGCGGGTAGGGGCGGCAAACCAGGTGAAGAATTTCAGGCTTGCGGTTCACTAAAGAAGAGTACCTAGAGAGGAACACAGGGGAACACCTCACAAATCCTTTAATGAAAAAAAAATATGTTTGATCCTGGATAAAACACAATTACTGATATATGAATTTTGAAAGAAATTCAGTTCCAAAAAAGAAAAAAAAAATTAGCAGCTATTTAGCATCTCACTGTCTGCAGGGAAAATTAGTAAATTTTAACATCTCATAAATTCCGTTGCGAAAAAAATTCTGTTTGATCCTGGATGAAATAAAATTTAAAAAATATGAATTTTAAAACGAATTCGGTGGTGAACAAATTTCAGCGACAATTTAGCGGCGAAAGAATTTTAGAAATCAGCTCATGATTAAGTGCAACAGTAAACCACGCTCAAAATGGTGTGTTTTATCTGATAATTATCATGTCATTTGGAAAATAATGGCCGACTTCCTGAGGTGCAACATTTAAATCGCCCACAATGTTTGCAGGCCAACTGACGGAACATCAGAAACAACAACGGTTTAAGATGTGCTGTAACCTTCTGCTTCGCAACAAAAATGAGCCTCTACATGATCGCACTGTAACCTGCGATGAAAGGTGGGTGATATACAAAAACCGCAAGTGATCTGAACAGTGGCTGAACCATGGTGAACCACCGAAACAACATCCTAAACCGAAGATGACGCCAAAGAAGGTTTTGCTGATAGTAGGGCTGACTGTTCACGGTGTCATACATTACAGGGTCTTGAATACTGGTGAAAGAATTACCTTTAATCACATACTATAAAGACATTGACCGAATGCACCAGAAGTTGTGTTCCAAACAGCCATTAACACGAAAGGTCCCATCCTCCTCCATAAATAATGCGATCCTACACGTATCACAAATGACGAACCGGAAACTACACGAACTGAAGTTCGAAACCATCCCACATCCATCCTACTCGTCTGACTTGGCACCTACCGATTTCTACCTGTTCATGCATTTTAGGAATTACCTAAAGGACAACACCTTCAGAAACCGATAAGAGACCGAAATAGCATTCCTGGGCTTCCTTGCGTACACGGAGCCAGATTATTTCCGGACTAGCTTTGAAGCACTTGTCACTCGCTGGCAGAGGTGTGGAGCTGCTGAAGGCCAAAGTTGCATTCCGGAACTTTCTTGCATCCAGGGAGCCAGATTTCTTCCCGACTGGCATTGAAACACTTGTCACTCACTGGCAGAGGTGTGTAGCTGCTGAAGGCCGAAATTGCATTCTGTTACTTTCTTACATCCAGGGAGCCACATTTCCTCCGGACTAGCTTTGAAGCAATTGTCACTCTCTGGGAGAGGTGAGTAGCTGCTGAAGGCCAAAGTTGCATTCCGGGACTTTCTTGCATCCAGGGAGCCAGATTTCTTCCCGACTGGCATTGAAACACTGGTCACTCGCTGGCAGAGGTGTGTAGCTGCTGAAGGCCGAAATTGCATTCTGGGAATTTCTTGCATCCACGGAGCCAGATTTCTTCTGGACCAGCTTTGAAGCACTTGTCACTCGCTGGCATAGGTATGCAGCTGCTGAAGGCGCCTATTTCGGATAAAACAAGGTTGTGTGCTATGGGATATGTCTCTTTCATTTTAGCCCTATAAATCGGCCAATTTTTTCCGAAGAACCTTGTAGCTGCTTTTGAGTTTCTTGAAGAGACCCCATTTCCAACATAATTCCCGTGAAGGTCATTCTGAAATATTCATATAATAAATAACAATTTTATACAATTAATGTTTGCATTTATTTGGTCACTGTTCATCTCTTGCCACATAATAGGTATCTTCGGCTGGAGAGGCCATTTTTAGCACGTCTTTTGTAAAAAAAGATCGTGCTTCTGTTATCGCTTTGTCCGTCAGTCCGTCCGTCAGTCCGTCCGTATCTACGATATAAAAATAAATTACATTTCCCCCGAAAAATCTTCTTCTAAAACTCCGATTTGAATTTTTTTTTTCTTCAGAAGATACATCTCCTAATGGAAAATCTTTTGCATATAATTTCAAATTTTTGGTAAAAAATACTTTGGCCACCAGGGGCGTAAGTGTTAATTTTCGCTTCTGATGTATTTGCCATAAAATCGCAGCTTCTAAAATATCGATTAAAAAATTATTTCTTGGACTGATGCCACTCACATCGATAAACCTTTTCAGAATATTTTCTTCTTAAAATATTCTACAGTTTCTCCGCCAGCGGGCGTAGATGTACATCTTATTTTTGTCAATATCTCTACTTCTAGGACTCCGATTTGAAAAATTCCTTCTTTGTTGGGTGGTGTTTCTAGTGCGACATGTGGTTCATATAACTTCAAAAGTTTCAAGTAATTCATAGACTTTCCGCTAGGGGGCGTAAATGTAAATTGCGTTTCCCCCTATATCTCTGCTTCTAAATCTCCGATTTGAAAAATTTATTCTGCGCCGGATACAGCTCCTGATGGAAAATCGTTTGCACATAATTTCTAATTTTTGAAAAAAAAAATAGTTTGGCCAACAGGGGGCGTAAACCTTAATTTCCGCTTCTGTTGTATTTGCAGCAAAATATGAGCTTCTAAATTCTTGATTGAAAAAAACGTCGTTTGTTGACTTATACTACTCATGTCGACAAACCTTTTAGAAACATTTTCTTCTTAAAAGAGTGCATGGTTTCTATGCCAGGGGCGTAGATGTATATCATATTTTAGTGAATATCTCTACTTCTAGGATTCCGATTTGAAAAATTCCTTCTTTGTTGGATAGTGTTTTTCGTGTGACATGTTTTTCATATAATTTCAAAATTTTCAAGTAATTCATAGACTTTCCGCTAGGGGGCGTAGCGGTAAATAGTGTTTCCCCCTATATCTCTGCTTCTAAATCTCCGTTTTGAAAAATTTATTCTGCACCGGATACAGCTCCTGGTGGGAAATCGTTTGCACATAATTCTAATTTTGTAAAAAAAATAGTTTGGCCGCAAGGGGGAGTAAATCTTAATTTCCGCTTCTGTTGTATTTGCAGCAGAATAGGAGCTTCTAAATTTTCGATTGAAAAAAACGTAGTTTGTTGACCGATACTACTCATGTCGACAAACCCTTTAGGACAATTTTCTTTTTGAAAAAATGCATGGTTTCTACGCCAGGGGGGCGTAGATGTATATCTTATTTTTGTCAATATCTCTACTTCTAAGAGTACGATTTGAAAAATTACTTCTTTGTTGGATAGTTTCCGATGCGAAATGTTTTTTTCTATAAATTCAAAATTTTCAAGTAAATCATACACTTTCCGCTAGGAGGGCAGAAAAGTAAATTGCGGTTTCTGCGTTATTTGTGCTCCTAACGCTCTGATTTGAAAAATTCTTTCTGTATCGCATACAAGACCTGATGGAAAATACTTTTCACATAATTTCTATTGTTTGGTAAAGAATGATTTAGCCACCAAGGGTCATATGTGTTAATTTCTGCTTCTGAAGTATTTGTTGCAAAATCTGGGCTCCTGAAAAACGCCTAATTTTTTTTTTCTTCGACCGATACCGCTTGTACGGATAAACCTTTTGAGAATACTTTCTTCCTAAAATAATGCATTGTTTTCCCACCAGGGGGATGTAAAGCCACATCTTATTTTTGTCGATATCTCTGTTTCTAAGATTTCGTACACTAACGATTCCGTTTACAGGAATATCTGAGGGATTAAAAAACCGATCGAAAATCTTCTTTCTTTGGTCAGATCTATTGTTTTCCATACCGGTTCCATTGACTTTGAATAGCTTTGATAAATTTAATTTGCGTCAGAACGGATTCAAAAGACGTGCTCATTACACCCGAAAATTCGGTGTCAACTTTCTTGTTTAGTCTTCCCATTATTTTGACCCTTGAGCCAGTACTGATAAATCTTTATTTCTTTTAAGATAATAAGATATCGGTACAATAATTTTGGAATATCTGTACAGGAGTATTGCTTTGTGCTGTATACTCGTAGGCGTATAAGGAGAGGAGGATTATGGGCCATCACACAATGAGTTCTGATGAATTTTCCAAGATTTGAAAAGGAGAGTGGGGCCTACCAATGACAGTGAATTCCAAGTCCCACGACCTATGTTTAATTGTAGATAGCTTTTGCTTAATTAATTTGTAATGTTGTGCTTAGTCCTGCGGCACTTTTCTCACATAAGTACAGATAGTTCTGCTATGTTTTTCCACAGCAAAATCCCAGCATATAGAGAGAGGGAAAAGCTTTTGTTCTTTGAAGAAATATTTTCCATGCAGCTATAAAACTCAAATAAAGTTAATGATTATTATTTATAAGTACTAAATACTTATTGGTGCGTTCCAAAAAACAAAAAAAAAAAACTCGAACACAATGATTATGGAAATGTGGGTCATTTCTCGAGTGGTCAACCTGGAAATGGCTCAGTGTCCCGCTGGGCCAACCTGCTCCTGCCTCTTCCAGGCAAAAATGACGTCAGATTTCTCATCGCTTTGTGAACTTATAAACGTAACATTTTTCCTGTAGAATTTCGAAATAAAGTGCCTACTGTACACACCGTTGCCGAAAATGTATTAAAAAAATTGATCTTGTACTTCTACTATGCACCTTTGAAGGCGCTAAGAAGTTATGGGATCAGTGATATTATTTGAGAAGTAACGTGTGATGAATTCCGAGTAGGCTGACTCGGTTAAAAATTCTTCATGGAGAGCAATGCATCATAAATATCATTTCATTCGATGGAACATTTGAAGAACAGCAACTTACCGACAGTAATATAAAGGGCATTTCACAAAGTAATTTTAGAGAACTGAAACAAAAAGTAAATGAAAGATGGTTTTGCTGAAATTCTGAAGAGGGATTTCATTTAATATGTGGAACCAATTCCTACTAAGCTCAGAGGACAAGGACGTTTCACTTCATAAGAAAAAAAAGCATTCTTTTGCTGTAAAAATTGGTGACATATTCTCAAAGGAATTCCCCTTGGCTCTCGGTGAACAATAACTTTCTAACGTTTTCAGAAACCCCCAGGAAAAGTTGTTTCGTCTTTTGATTCTTCAAACACGTAAAACGTTGTTTTTACAAAAGTAGAGACATCTGCAGGAGAAATAGGACTTCAGGGAACTACTTTCAGTTAAACCCATTTAAATGCCTGTATTTATTCAACTACAAATGTTCCAGTCTAATCCTTTGAACATAAACCATACGAAATTCCCCTTTTAGTTTATAACTCTGTGAATATTTTGCTAACAACGAACTTTCTGGGACCAGTTCAACGGAGATTCCATGCGTTAAAATTTGTTTTCAAGGAAATACTACAACCCAGGAATACGGGGGTTGAGGTGCGAAACCTGATTATATGTTTGTATAGATATATACAAATTATCATCAGATTATGATCATAAAACGTATTCCGTTGTGTTAACACTGGTCTACAAACTGTAAATTGTTGTTTGGTACGGAGACTAAAGACGTTTTTATTATTAATTTCGCTGTGCTGAATTCGGAAAGAGACATAAAATTGGTGAGTTGGGTATGGATGTCAGAATAATTTATTACTATGCACTGAAGTGCCAAAAAAACTGGTACAGATAAGCTTATGCAAAATACATAGCAACGTCACCTATGGGAGTACTCGGTTGCGTCCGCCAGTGCGTATATAAAGGATAGACATCCTTGCCAGCTGTCAGAGTTGTTTTCGGCATGAGAATGACAAGTAATAACTATTTAAAAGATTTTCAACGCGATGTCATAGTTGGCACTCGTGAGATGGGCCATAGTATTTCGAAGGTAGAAACGAAGTTCGGATTTTCACGGACGACCATTGCAAGGGTGTACCGTGACTACAAGAATTCTGGCAAAACCTCCAACCTACGATACCAGTGTAGCAGTAAAAAGACATTGGGTAAATGTGACCATCGTCGGCCTTCAAGAACGATTTCACGCGATAGGCGTGCAACTCTCTCGCAGGTATCATCGGAATTCAATGCTGGAGCCTCAACAAACATTAGCGTCCGGACTGTGCAACGTATCCTGCACGATATGGTCTTTGGGTGCCGACGTCGAACTCGAGTCCCCTTGATGGGTGCACGATACAGAGCTATGCGCCTCGCTTGGGCACGATAACACCGGCACTGGACATTTGATGATTGGAAACATGTAGCCTGGTCTGACGAGTTGCCTTTCCAACTGTATCGGGCAGATGGAAAGATTCTTGTGTGGCCCAAAACCCGTGAAGCCATGGATTCCGCCTGTCAACAGGGAACGGAGCTGAACCGGCTGGTGGGGGGTCGGTAATGGTATGGGGTGTATTTAGCTGGACTTCACTGGGTCCCTGGTACGTCTACAAACGTCTGTGACCGGCCAACACTATGTTCTCATGCTTTCTGACGAGGTACACCCGTTCATGTCCAGCATTCATGCTGATGGGTTGGGCCTGTGGCAGCAGAACATTGCACCTCCACACAAGAGTCGGGAGGCCACATTATGGTTAGAGGAGCATTCATCTGAGTTTGAGGTGTTGCCATCCCATCCAAGTCCCCAGATCTGAACATGATAGAACCCATTTGTGATATCATGCAACGAGCTATCGAACACAGGAATCCGAAACCTCGGAATACACCCGAATTGTGGAACGCTCTGCAGGAAGTATGGTGTGCATTGCCTACAGCATATTTTCAGAAGCTAGTGGAGTCCATGTCCCGTCGTATTTATGCAGTCCTGCGCTCCCGTGGAGGACCTACCAAGTATTAGACTGGTGTACCAGATTTTCTGGCACTTAAGTGTATCATTATCATCATTGTCAAACATTATCAATTCACTGCTGGACGAAGGTCTCCCCAAGTTTCTTCTACAACGGTCTGTCTTGTGCCAGTCTCCTCCATGTCACTTCCGCATACTTTCGAATTTCATCGACCCATCTCCCATGTGGTCTTCTTCTGGGTCTTTTACTGTTCCTTGGAATCCAATCTAAAATTTCGGCTGTCCATCGATGGTCTGTCTTCCTGGCAGTATGTCCAGCCCATTGCCATTTCAGAGATTTAACTCTGATTATGATGTCTTCCACTCTTGTCATTTTTCGGATCCACGAGTTCCTCTTCTTATCTCTCCTGGTTACACCAAGCATGCACCTCTCCGTGCTTATTTGAGTTGTCTGCAGCCTTTGTATGTCTCTCCTTGTTAAAGTCCAGGTTTCCGCACCATACGTAAGCACCGGAAGGATGCATTGATCAAACACTTATCTTTTAATACTTAAGTGTATATATAGTGATAAAAATGATAAATGCCATCGCAATTATCTGCCTAACTAATTGGAACTGAAAAACGATACTTGCTCAGTTTGTGTAGTTTGCAAAACTGTATAAGACTATCTTCTCTAATTTGCAATAGCTGCTTTATTTTTTGAGCGAATTGCGGTACTATAATTTTTAGCAAGAATTTTGCGTATTTGGCGTAAAAACAGCTTTCAAAGGATACCCTCGCAATTATCTCCCTAACTAATTAGAACTGGCAAACAATACTTACCAAGTTTGTCTAAAACTATCCCCTTTACTTGGGGGAAAAATACTATCCCCTTCAATTCGGAGTAGCGGTTTTAGTTTTTGAGCAAATTGCGTTGCTATAGTTTTCTGCAATATTTTCTGACGTAATATTTGTGATATAAAGAAAATTACATTAGGAGGGGAAACTAGAACTAGTCCTTGCCCTCCACTATATTTCTTTATTCCGGCGACCATTTGGTTTTTGATAAGACCAAGTGGAGACTAAATGATATCTCTTGACTGCTGAAAAATAGGTGTGCAAATGGTATTGAATTTCTTACCATACGTACTAAAAGGGTTGCTACTGGATTTTGAGAAGTAGAGCCAACTGAAACTTTTTATTACCACATTTTCATTCAACGTCCATCAAAATATAAAATACGTCTGCTTTGATTTCCGTACCAGTTTGGCTGTTGATCAGTGATCAGTCGTAAATTATTATAATTAATTTCCAGGAAGGCAAAAGTTGTAGATAAAATGTTAAGATTTTGCAGACAACCCATTTCAGAAACACGTAAGAGCAAGCCATGTGAGAGTGTCTGATGTGACGTGCCTGCACCGCAGGACGCCCATCAGATAAAGGCAGATAGCAGTGAGAGCACATGTCCTCGTAGCTCAGTTGGGAGAGCGACTTACTCCAGAGTGAGGGGACCCGGATTCGATGGCCCGGCGTGGACAAACCTGCGTTTTCACATTGGCGCCCGAACTTCCAGGATGACCCGGCTGTTAAGCTTCTTGCAATGATGTGATGTTCTTTCCACACATGGCGAGACAGGAAAAATGAAAATCCCTTCTTCAGTGCTTCGAAAAAGTAAATCAGTGTGGTGTTACGTTCTACACACGAAATTGTCCTGGATTTCTCATACGCACGTTCTTCGTGGGATGACTGCCTACAGCGACACATGGTCCGAGTTGACCCGTAGGGCCATGCCCTCCGCCGTCTTTCGGGGGGGGGGTGATGTGACTTGCATGTCCGCGTAGCTCAGTTGGGAGAGCGATTAACTCCGGCGTGGACAAGACTGTGTTTTCACACTGGTCATACGCAAATTATCAAAAATCACGTGACAGCTGTTTAATACCGATCGGTGGTAAAAGTAAAAGAGTGAGTGGGAAAAAATGGTTTGCTTTGCAGGTGTTAAAGTGTTGATCTGCTTTTTTTAGCCGCTGTGCCGACTTGTAGTACATCTAAAAGAACTCGACTTTACCCGTGAACGAATTGTTGATAAACTGAAAGAAGGGCGGACAACGAGTGACGTAGCGAAGGATTTTGGAATTGCGCAGAGGGTAGCATCACGGATCTGGAAACAATTTTCTACCGGAAGGTTCATTAGAGGTCGAACACGGAGAACTACACCATCACAAGATCGTTATCTTATTGTAACGGCTGAAAGATCTTGTCTAACAATTGCTAGCAATTTAACAAAACAGCTAGGATAATGCAGATTCACAAAATATCAGATCAAGCCGTGTCGAGGCATTTGAATAACTTCGTATTGTGTGTCCGAAAACCTGTTCAGTGTGTTCCATTGACCCAAACACGCAAACCAACCAGCAGTTGGTGCCATGAACAACACATCACATAGAGTGAAGAGCAATGAGCCAATGTTCTGTTCACAGAAGAAAACCGATTTTGTTTATTGTCTTATTCTAGGCGGCAATACATCCGGCGGAAACGCCGCACTCCCTATTCAGCCAAGAAATTGGCAATTTCAGGCGTGGTGGAGTAATAGTCTGATCTGGGATTATGACCAATGGGCGTAAAAAAGCTCGTAGTGTTGGAAAAAGTGTCAATTAATACATGCATATCAGTAAGATGTTCTCTGAGATTCAGAGGTTTGCTCCACAAAGAAATACAAACTACCAAGTAATTTTTACATACTGTTGTTGCTGTATCAAACTTCTCCATTTGCACCGATCTTGACATACATCTCGGGATTCACTGACATCCATCACACGCCGTACATAAGACCTTCTGTACTTCATACTCATAATGTTTTTCTCATGCAGACAATCCTGAATCTGATCCTGCCACGACATCTTTAGCCTCCCTCTGGCATTCATTCAAAACCTTCCATAAAAGTGTCCAATTTACTCGGTCGTAAGCTTTCCCTAAATCTATGAATGCAGCGAAAACTTTCTTACCAACAGCCAGATACTTTTCAATCATCATGCGTAATGCAAAAATTTGGTTGGTGCAGCCATAACCAGGCATAAAACCATTCTGAACATCACATACTTTCTCTGATGTAAGCCCCCGTACTTCTTCAATAACGACCTTACCAAACACTTTCCCTGGCACACTCAGTAGGCTAATACCACGATAGTTCTTGCAGTCAGTCTGATCATTTTTTCTCTTATACAAGGTAACAATGATAGCATCATTCCAATCCCGAGGGACCATTTCTAACTCCCATTTAATGCCTAGCGTTATTGTGAGGAAGCCATTTTAGAACATGTAAAGCAGTTTCGGTGTGCTGTGGGAAATTATTCCGGTTTTTATGGATGATAATGTCCGTTCTGATCGATCATCATGTGTTGATGAACTGTTGGAGAGCGAGGAGATTGACCGTATGGAGTTGCCTGCCTACGTCCCCGACCTGAATTCAATGGAAAATTCTTCTGACGCTCTGGCGAGGCATATTGCTTAACGCAATCTCCCATCTAACACCAAAACGGACCTGGTGATGGCGCTGAAATAAAAATGGAAAAACCTCCCTCAGGAACTTCTGGACAATCTCGCGAAAAGCGTGGCTCACTGATGCCAATCATGCACTACAGTCAAGGGTGGGCATATACCTTATTAAAATGATCCATGAAACAATTGTTAATTTTTTCTGTCAATTTTAGTTCTTGTGAGTTAATATTCGATAATGGTATGTTTTGTTCTCGTTTATCGATTTTCTTTGCCGATAAGTACAAATACATGCTTATTTACTTGTGAACATGTCCTTTTCATCTTTTTTTACTCCTTATAAAATTATTTTACTCCACATTCTGTAGGAGTGGAAGTATGCCATGAAAATATAAGTGATCCTTAGTTTTTGGACATGAGTCTAATAGCAACAGCTACAACACCGAAGCTGACAAGCACGAGACTGATATAATATCTCATTGCTATGACGCCGGCATTTGTTCTGTTTTCTCTTGGGCGAATCGCAGATTAACGCGGTTGATCTCTGTTGGAATTGGTTTTCCGCTCAATGTGAGGTTTTCTGGATTTCTGAGTGGGTCTCATTAGATGGTGGTTGTGTATCACTGCTGATATCTTGGTTATAAGAAATGTTTTATATTTCCTTTGCCATTTTTGGATGCACTTGGTGCAGAAATAATGGTTTTTTCCATAAATATTGCTTATAAAAATTTTCAACATTACTTATAGAAATTCCAACATGGCTTATAAAAATTCCAATATTGTTTATAAAAATTACCAACATAAATTAGCATGATCTCAACATAGTTATTATTTTACACAATGCTATTTTTCTTTTGCATTAATATCTTCTTCACTGAGAAAAACGGTTTGTTAATTCAGAAAAAAATGATTGTCGAATCAACCAAAACATTTTGTCGAGATGCTGTCAACAAAAATGTTTGTTGAATTTGCAAATGCAGTATTTTACTGAAAAGTATTATTGATTCAACAACATGTATTGTCATCATGACAAAACGTTTTGTTCATTTAACAAAATCGCTAGGTTGATTTTTTGGAATTTGTTTGATCCAACAATATGTGTTGTTATCGTGATAAAACGTGTAGTTAAATTAACAAAATATAGCCAACGAAATAATTTTGTGTTGCCTACAAAACAATTCCGATGGAGTTTGGCTAAAGCAACAAAATAAATCGACAAACTTTTTTTCTCAGTGTTAATGCTTTTACAGGCCGCCATTGACGTTTCATCTGAATCGTAGTGATTCAGTCGACACTGTTATACGAATAAAAGTATCTTTCGTAAAAAAAAATGGTGAAATTATATGTATGAGTAAGCCCTTAAAATGGCAAAATCATTTCCAAAAATGAAACTTAGTTTTTTCAAAGTAATGTTCCGAATCTTAGTTATCAATTTTTTACTATCTTCGCAAATACATTGCAGTTAATGAGAGACGTCGTTTCCTAAGATATTATTTCCAAATCACGACATATGGCAAATGAATTTTTAGAAATAAAAAAATCTTGGTACGATTAATAGTTAAAAATACATGCAGAAATCCCATCGCGATGAGAAATATCCGGAAATCAATTGCAAATAGGGTCATTAGATAGCAAAGTAAAAATGCTGTTTTCACTGCCATGTTAATTAAAGATACCAAGTCTTTCTGATTTGTCTTTCCTTTTTCTTTTATGCGTGTATTTGAAATGAAGATCGATGTACGAGACCAGCCGTCATGCAATCAGCTTTCTACATTTTCTCTACGAAGAGGTCCTTGATTAATTATTTTCTATTTTTGGAAGAAGAACTTTCGTATTCAATGTTGAATTTGAGGTTGTAATTACTGGAGAAATTTTTCTTTGCGGCATGTTCTTGTCTGGATATATATGCACTTTTCTGTAACGGCGTTAGCAGTTCTAATACCTACAGATCTGTCGATGTGTGAACGGTCGCATAGTCTTTTCTTCTTTTTGTTTTACTCTTTTCATTTTTTTTCAGAGATTACCGCGAACAGCTCACATGAGTTCTCGTGTAAGATTAAAATCTAAAATGGAAAAAAAACTTATATCCTTCGCTCCGAAAAGTTCTACCAAACGCATTTCAGCATTTTGGAGCACATTGAAAAAGAATCTACTTAGTTTATGGTATTCATGTTAGAGGGAAATTCATATCTACAACCAAAGCCTAAATTGAAAACGAACATGCGTAATTATGTTTATATTACAATACTGTTAGCAGCAGGGTGCGACTAATGTTTCTAAGAAAAGTGTTAACGTTATTTTTCTTAGTGTATTTATTCCCGTTTGAGAAAGTTTTCCCAGAAATTCATTAAAATTATTTTTCTTAATGCAAATGTACTTGAATCTGATATTTAAATTTGTAAGCACCCATCAAGATAAAAAACAAATGGCAAATCTTCTGAGTTATACAAAAATTTTTATATTATCCTTACATATCTATAATAGAGATTGAAACATAACCCAAAACCATAAGTAGGAGAGATGAAAAACATACATATTTTTTATTGGCTGGAGATTTAACGACCACCGTGAGCAACTCAATGGGCTATAAACAGTCGTCCGTCCCTAATTTAGGGTCACTGGTTTCAGGGAAGGGAGAGAGCCAGTTCCTTAACACAAATACAACGTCCATGTCTCTCCGGAATTCGAACCCGGACCCCTCTCGGACGAATGATCAGAAGTCATTGCTTTGACCAATGCGCCACTGGAGCGGCTGAAAAAGATTTACCTCGACTTATTTTATCTTTCACACTCTTTTAATTTCTGTTCATTATGATAGTGAAGTGACCTTAACATTGTAGAAGTTTCTTGAAGTCAGAAGCGTCATTACTGAAATTGGAAAAAACTCCATACATTTCTCGTAGAATGAAACGGAAATGACCGGATTAAGTTGACTCTAAACTTTTCTGTTATCTCGTTGCTTCAGTGCCACCGGAAATCGATATTATTTGGAGGAAAGTAGAAATGAATCCCAGTGGATCTCTCTTTTCGATATTCACGTAAAATTCTAAAGCAATGTGTAAGTGAATCTTAAGCAGTAAACCGCCAGTCTTCAGTTAGAAGAAGTTTATGCTTGTTCGTTTTCAATTTAAGCTGACCCTTTAAGTGATGAAATTAAATGACGCGCATTTTCCAAAAATCAATTAAATGAGTTCTTGTAGATCTCGGAAGGAGCGGAGGCTGTTGAGGTAAAGATTTTGAATCACACTAACGACAATCTTTAAAGATCATGTGGGTGTTTATTTTTTTTTTCGAATTTTATCTCGATTATATTAACCCGTTCGAGTAGGACTTATTTCTTGCGATGATATTATTTTAATTAAGGACATAGCTGTATTGTTATTGCTGTGATTGTAACGTATAACACAATTTAACTTCCATTTTTGGTTACTGTTATGGTATGTAAATTTTGGTTCATTCTCTTTAAGCATTTTCTGATCTTAACGTTTCATTTTCTCTCTCGCTGAGTGTTGATGTGGCAACGTGACTTAAGGTTAAAAGTTGAATGACGTATCTTATCCAGACTGTTAAGAGCGATGTTTAAGATTGTATTAAGACTCTTGGTAGAATTCGGTTGCAGCGTGAGATCATTTTAATTGGTTTTTTTTTTTTTTTTTTTTTTTTTGATTCGGGGTTTAACGACCACCGTGAGCAACTCAATGGGCTGTAAGCAGTCGCCGTCCCTAATTTAGGGCCACTGGTTCCAGGCAAAGGAAAGATCCAGTGCCGTAAGACAAACACAACATCCATGACTCACCGAGATTGGAACCTGGATCCATATCAGACGAATGATCAGGAGCCATTGCTTAGACCACTGCGCCACCGGGGCGGCTGCTTTTCAGAGAAGCTGACAAATTTGTGTAAGACTGTAGAGTGATTCATTATGCGTACAGTTTCATATTACACAAGCGCTTACATTAATTGTTATACTAGGTGTGATAAAACAATAAGGTGAATGTTTTTACCGAAGACGGGAAATTAATAGTAAACTTACACGAATGTTTCCCTTCAAAATAATCCTCCTCAACACACACACACACACTTATTCCAGCGGTTTTCCCTTTGTTGGAAACACCAATGAAAGTCCTGTTTTGGAATAATCTTTAAGACCCTCGTTACCTGACATTTGATATCTCCCACAGAGTCAAAACATTTATCTTTCATAACTGAATTTAAATTTCTGGAACAGCCAAAATTCACTCAATGCTCAATACTCAAAATTCAGTCAAAACATTTATCTTTCATAACTGAATTTAAATTTCTGGAACAGCCAAAATTCACTCAATGCTAGGTCCGGTGAATAAGGGTCCTGAAGGAGCACCAGAATTAATTTTGCAAACAAGAACTAGATGATAGGCAGAACAGTGTGACTTGGCACGTTGTCATTGTGACGCATCCATCTACTGCTATTCTTCTCCGGCCTCTTGTGATGGGCTGCAGTCCGCAGGCGTTTAAAGATTTCTAAGTAACGTGCAGCATTAACAGTGGAGCCATATTGTAGGAATTCCTAATGTACCAATCTTTCGATATCGAAAAATGACACAAGCAGGTCTTTAACGTGCGATCGAGACTGACGTGCGTTTTGGTTCTTGGGGAGGAAGGGGCTTTCCGCTGAGGGCTTTGGACCTTTGTTTCAGGGTCGTAACCATAGACCCAGGTTTCATCACCCGTCACAAAAAAATGTCGGTTAAAAATTTGCATATGCTGTTGCACGTTGAAACAACTTAGACGAAATTGTGACGTGATTGCTTTTATGGTCGTTGTTCAGAAGACAAAGAATGAACTTGGCACTGACTCGTTTCATGTGAGGAGAGCGTAAACGGAACCCAATGACAAATAAGTCTCTGCTGCAATTTCTCTGATCGTGAAGCGTCGGTTCTCACTGATTATAGCGCGAATTTCCTCAACGTTATGGTCAGTTGCCACCGTTATTGGTCTTCCGCAACGACATTCATGTTCGTTGGAAGAAGCGTCACCTTTAAACCTAGAACCCCATTTAAACACTGCATTTTGGAGCACAGCACTTTCACCATAAACAGTTGTCAGGTTTGCACGCGTTTCTGTCATCGAATATTAAGGCGGAAACAGAATTTCACGTTTGCGCGTTTCTCGAACTATGATATCCCAATAGGTTGAACAAACGAGAAACACGTGTCTACACTTTTGGCTTTGCGAAGGACTACTGGCATTTGCTGCAAAACCGGTTTCTGGCCCAGCGACACGTGAGAAGTTTGAGGGTCAATGATCGATTACGCCAGTCATTTCTCCTTTGCCTACGCAGCAAGTAGGGTAGCTCCATTCACTTTACTTTTCGATCACCACTCGCACACCTTTGCTTTTGAAGTCTCAATTTGTTTTAGAGTCGTAAGACTATAGAAGAGTATTGTGGGTGTTTTGAACTCTCGCTTACTAACCTATTGAAACATCCATTCATGAAATACAAACTAAATTATATTCTGTGACGTTGTACTGACAGATGAGTAGCAAGGACTAATAAAATATTGATTGGCGTGTAAGTACGTATCTTATTATTTATACATGGCCGTTATGTTATTTAATGCCAAGCTTGCCTTCAGTGTTTAGTTTACCTATCTGGAATATGAATTAACTCTACTGAATGCTTCAATAAGAAGAACGTTTACTTTTAAGTAACGCTAGTGGTTTTTTTACAGATAACTAACAGCTATATTCAAGCAAATACACTAAAAACATTACATTTTTGAATATAATGATTTTAGTGTATTTAGTTCAAAATTAGTACTTTGTATATTTGGTTTTTAAAACTAATACTTTGTAAGAGGAATATTCATTAATTTTTCACACACATATATATATTGCAATGAGTCCTTCGTTCTTTCAGTGGACGAAATGTGGGGCAATGTTATTTCTGTTTTGGTCCATATATTATAAGTAACTTACTGCAACAATAAAAACCAGCTGTTCTTTTATCACTATATTTCTTTACAGATATTTTGTAGAGATTAGTTCTTGGTTCCGTGGAAATTCGGAGCAGAGTGGCAATCCAATAGTGCAATGGGTTGGAGGAGGTAAGGTGTATAATTGCTGCCAACTGTCGGAAATTGGAAGTGTTTAAAATAAACTGAAGGGGCTCATAGTGGTTTTTTTTTTTTTTTTTTTTTTTTTTTTTTTTGATTGTAGGTTTAACGACCACCGTGAGCAACTCAATGGGCGATAAGCAGTCGCCAGTACTTAATTTAGGGCCACTGGTTTCAGGGAAGGGAGAGAGCCAGTGCCGTAAGACAAACACAACATCCATGCCTCACGGGATTCGAACCCGGACCCCTTTCGGACGAATGATCAGAAGCCATCGCTTAACACCGCTGCGCCTGCGGGGAGGCTACCGTTTCTTTGCTGCGTCAATACGACGGTCAAAGAATGATCATAATAACTACTGCGCAGGATTTTTATGGTGTTTTTTTTCTGTTTCATTTTGTTTGAACCAAATTGAACGCTCACAATATTAAAATGCCATACGAATATTAAATTTAAAAAAAATCATAGGACTAAGTTGGTTTCATCAAAACTATTCGATGTGTCACATGTTTCCTTCGTGATAACCACATACGAGTTCAAGATTTTGGTCCAGTGCGTTAAACGACAGAAGAAAGATATATAATGAATGGAAATATGAGAGAAGTACGAGGATTTGCCAGAAATATAACTCGCCCTTCGTCAAAAGAATGACATTTCTCTATTGTTTAAGTTTTTCAATTGGACAGAAATGTCGGTCCCTTCCGAAACATATGCACAAAGTTCCAAGCATAATGTTTTTATTTCTTTTTGTTTCGGGAATTTAACAAGCACTGTCAGGAACTCGATGAGAAATAAGCAATCGACCGTCCCTAATTTGGGGCCACTGGTTCCAGAGAAGGGAGAGAGCCAGACAAAGACAACATCGGTGCCTTACCGGAATTCGAATCCGTGCCCATCTCAGAAGAATGATCAGAAGACCCGTGCGCCACCTGGCGACTTAGACCCGTGCACCACCTGGCAACAGTTTTACGAAGTATTTCCAATCCTCTTGAAGAAAGTTGAGCATGTATGCAGAATACTTTACTAGAATACTGTTAACGGGGCAGCGGAGTCACATGACATTTTTTTTTTTTTTTTTTTTTTTTTTTTTTGATTGGAGGTTTAACGACCACCGTGAGCAACTCAATGGGCTATAAGCAGTCGCCCGTCCCTAATTTAGGGTCACTGGTTCCAGGGAAGGGAGAGAAGCAGTGCCGTAAGACAAATACAACATCCATGCCTGACCGGGATTCGAACCCGGACCCCTTACGGACGAATGATCAGAGGCCAACGCCTTAGACCACTGCGCCACCGGTGCGGCTCACATGACATGTGCGCAGCAATTAAATGTTTTAAAACGTTTCTTTAAAATCCTTTACATTTGCGAAATTTGTGAAACTAAGAGTACAAAGGTATGCAATACAATATCGAAAATCAATGGTAGTATATCTGAAAGCTGGACTACCAAAATCACAAACTATTTACACTGAATACTAAGTATAAAAGTAAAGTCGATAGAGAAAGGCAGAACCAAGATTTTTTTTTTTTATTGGAGGTTTAACGACCACCGTGAGCAACTCAATGGGCTATAAGCAGTCGCCCGTCCCAAATTTAGGGTCACTGGTTCCAGGGAAGGGAGAGAGCCAGTGCCGTAAGACAAACACAACATCCATGCCTCACCGGGATTTGAACCCGGACCTCGTTCGGACGAATGATCAGAGGCCATCGCTTAGACCACTGCGCCACCGGGGCGGCACCAAGAATTAAAACGATAAAGAATCTTCCGGAATAAGCACACAAAAAGGAGTAAAGCACGTATCCTTGTGAACGTCAATCAGTCGGTGCAGTTCGATAAGCTGATTTCTATAGCATTTTCCATGAAATCGATAATTCGTTTGCGTTGCGGGATATGCTGCCTAGAATTTCCGATTCCGGGTTTACTGCGAAACACTGCGAATGACAGGTGTAGTGCATCTGTTTTCTAGAAACCAATCTGCTTGCTTCACACCTCTTATTGTCAGGATGTAAACCTTCGTCAGCTTTTACTTTCACTTTGAGGCAAAGTTCTCTCCAACAGACTCATGCTTTCGCGCAACGATAGAGAACTATACTTATCGTTTTCCCGAAATACTCTTTACTTTGGTAACAAATAGAGAAAGGTGACATCGTGAGTCGTCGTCTCATGATGGAAACATATGAAGGCATCTCGGCAATACTCTAAAAGTCGCACAGCTTTACGAAATATGTACTGTGTATGCTAAGTACACATATTGAATACTATTTTTTTTATTGAAGGTGTAACAACCACTGTGAGCAATTCGATGGGCTGAAAGCAGTCGCTGGGTGTTACTTTAGGGCCACTAGTTTCAAGGAAGAGACTCGAATCCGGACCCATCTCGGACAAATTGTCATAAGTCATCGCTTAGACCACTGCCCATACAGCACAAAACGTTTCAGATATGTATCAATAACGTTACAATCTCTCATCTTCGTTACACTTTCATTGATATCTTACAATTACGTTTCAGCAACATTTATTTTGGAACATAACTCTTTGTACATTACGGTTACGTTAAAAATAGCATTCACCGATACTATTGTTTTATAGTTTCCATTGTACAGTTATTGCTATACTGATGCTACATTCGGGAGATATTTAAGATTTTTGGTTTGGCAACGGCGTGGATGCGCATGCGCATTTATGACATTTCACCGAAGCACTCTCGTAGTCGTATTTCCATGTGCTGCTGGGATAATCTTCGGTGAAAATGTCGTACTCGAGTTAGCTAGTTAGTTGATTAAATATTTCATTCTATTTTTTATTTTATTTTTTGTGATTCAAGATCATCTGAAAGTAAGTAATTGTTTTGATTATAATAATTTTTAAATTGTAAAAAAGCATTTTATAAAATCTAAGTAGATGGCTGTGCTGTTGTATTAGTGTAGTATACCAGCATGTTTCTTTTTTTACTTGAAGCTGAGAAATTTCACAGTGGTAGGTATTTAGAGAAATGACGAATTTGATTTTCTTTCTTTTTCTCGCTGAAACATAGTCTATTCTACAAGTATAATAGAAATTCGACACCTTTATTTGCGACCGATTTTTATTTTTATTTTTTTGTTATCAATATATAAACGCCTCCACTGTTCCCAATGGACAGCGGACTGCGTTGACCTGTGAAAACGTAAACAACTCGTAATACGACTGTTGTTGCTTTTGAAACAGCTGCCGAGTGTAATACGTTTTATTCTGATTTTGCAAATTTTATTAAAAAATTTTAATGTTCAACGTAGTAAATATGTAACAGTAATAAGATGATGTCACAAATATCTTTCAAATACGTAACAGTAATGTAACGAAGTTACAAATATCTTTCAAATACGTAACAGTAATACGAAGTTGGTATGTTGAAGTTACAAAGACCTTTCATTGTAACGTATCGGTTATGTTTCAAAGCTATGTAACGTTTGAGGACATTTTGAGGTTACCGTAAGTTTTCTGAAATATTACTGTTACATTGCACAACATATCTGCAGAGTCTCAATGTTTCAGTGCTACGTACTTGTAACATATACGAAATTTTCCGTCACTTACGCAGCGTATAAGCAAAATAAATGGTCACCTGCATCACCGTGTGTTTTTTTTATTAGGGATTTAATACCCACCGCGAGCAACTCACTGGGCTATAAGAAGTCGCCTCACCCTAATTTACGACAACTGGTTCCAGGGAAAGGAGAGAACCAGTGCCGTAAAACAAACACAGCATCCTTGTCTCACTGGTATTCGAACACAGATATACATCGAATGAATGATCAGAAGCCATTCCTAAAACCACTGCGCCACCAGGTGGTCTAGGCGACTGTTTAAGACGGCTGCTTCTTCGTAATCGTCAGTAGCGTCGATAACAAAAAGAAAAACAAAGGATCTTTCGGGGTACGATAAACAATATATTACGGGTGCCCATCTGGCTATAGCGATTATTTTGAAAGCAGCAGAGTTGTCTGGTTACTCAAAAGGTGAGATATCCCGGATTTTTAATCACTGTAAAAATTATCAACATTGCTCGTCTAAGAGGCGTAACTGCGGTGCGACTACAATTTGTCAGGAAAGAGATCGCCGTTGTCTGAGAAGGCTTCTATGAAGAGACAGGACTTGTCAGGAAAGAGATCGCCATTATCTGAGAAGGTCAGGAAGGAGATCGCAGACCATTCAATATCCTGCTGAAAGAAGAAGATGAAATTGTTGAATGATTTAATTTGTCAGGAAAAAATCCCACCGGTTTAACCCCCAAACAGAGTTTTAATTTTAGTACATTTAATTTGTCAGGAAAGAGATCGCCGTTGTCTGAGAAGGTCAGGAAAGAGTTCGCAAACCATTCAATCTCCTGCTGAAAGAAGGAGATGAAATTTTAGTATGATTTAATTAGTCAGAAAAAACGCGCACCGGTTTAACCCCCAAATAGTGTTTTAATTTTAGTAGATTTAATTTGTGAGGAAAGAAATCGCCATTGTCTGAGAAGGTCAGGAAAGAGATCGCAAACCATTCAATATCCTGCTGAAAGAAGAAGGTGAAATTGTTGAATGATTTAGTTTGTCAGGAAAAAACCCACCGGTTTAAACTCCAAATAGGTTTTTAATTTTAGTACATTTAATTTGTCAGGAAAGAGATCGCCGTTGTCTGAGAAGGTCAGGAAAGAGTTCGCAAACCATTCAATCTCCTGCTGAAAGAAGGAGATGAAATTTTAGAATGATTTAATTAATCAGAAAAAACGCGCACCGGTTTAACCTCCAAATAGTGTTTTAATTTTAGTAGATTTAATTTGTGAGGAAAGAAATCGCCATTGTCTGAGAAGGTCAGGAAAGAGATCGCAAACCATTCAATATCCTGCTGAAAGAAGAAGGTGAAATTGTTGAATGATTTAATTTGTCAGGAAAAAAACCCATCGGTTTACACTCCAAATAGGTTTTTAATTTTAGTAAATTTAATTTGTCAGGAAAGATATCGCCGTTGTCTGAGAAGGTCAGGAAAGAGTTCGCAAACCATTCAATCTCCTGCTGAAAGAAGAAGGTGAAATTGTTGAATGATTTAATTTGTCAGGAAATAAGCCCACCGGTTTAACCCCCAAATAGTGTTTTAATTTTAGTAGCTTTAATTTGTCAGGAAAAGAGATCGCCATTGTCTGAGAAGGCTTGTATGAAGAGTCAGGACTTCCTGTGTGCAGCTGTTGGCCCTAAGCGTTCAATAAAAGCTGTTGACGTCCCATATGTCAGCGAACTTCGCGCAGGGAATTGAAGAGGATCCGTATTGGCAGTCGTATGGCTATACGGAAACCACTGATTTCTGCGGAGAACCAAAAGAACGGAGAGAACTGTTCCGTAAAAAGACACCATCCTTGCGTCACCTGGACTTTAACATGAAGCCTCTGGGACAAAATGTGTGAAGATTTCACTTGGAGAACTGCGCTGCTATGGTGGCCAAGGAAGTTTGTATTAGAGAAAGATGTGAGAGGGGATACTATAAATTTTGAGATCTTATAATAAAATAGTATACGCACACTAGTTTGATCAGGTGCTGCATGTAGAACTTCCGTTCCTCCCTTAATAAAGTAAAGCTAAAAGCAAAAACACATATACCTTTTCTAAAAACAATGACTATTTTGATGTCTTAAATGATGTACAAGTCATTTTAAAATACAAAAACTTCATTTCATTTCATTTATTATTTCTCCTGTTATAGATTCATGATTTATTGTTACATTCTGAATGTGTAACAACAGCAAGAAGCTCCGGGAAAAGCCTGATTTAGTCCCAAGCTCCCTAAGTAAAGTCAACAATCCAAGACAGCAATGAAATTAGATTACTATTAGTATAATATGAAATCTCCGCGGAGCAAAAATTAGGGTTACTTCCTAATTCGCCTATTCTTGTTTGGCCTATTCTTCGTACGTCGAAAGTTAATGGGTTCCGCCATTTTAGGCTAGGAAAGAATTTTTGATTCGCCTATTCTTATCTCGCCTAAAACTTTCACCTGCTAGAGGGGAGGGATTCACCTGGAGCAAACTTCTTGATTCGCTTACGTCGAAAGTTAATGGTACGAGAAAATGCTATTACATTATCTGGCTTAAATTTTGACGGAGTGATTTAAGAAAAAAGATACAACTTTACATCACGTGAATTTTTTTATCGAAACACTAAATCTGTCGTGTGTTAAAAAAAAAAAAAAAAAAGGCAATTTTTCCCGTGAAAAAAAACAAAAAACTAGTTTTATCCCTAGGGTTTAAAACTAGTTTTAATTCTTTAATCGAAAATAAAAAGAAAAAAGAAAAGCCACGTAGAAATCAAATTGTGTAAAACATTTAAAATTTAAAAAAAGTGATGGTGGGAGGAATGCTATTACATTATTTCGCATAAGCTTTGACGGAGTGATTTAAAAAGTAAACATCTTAACCTCTCGTGAGTTTTTATTTTTTTAATCGAAACACTAATTCTTTCTTGCGTTAATGTAGAAGATATCAAATGCTGAGTAAAAAGTTAAAAGCAAAAGAGGCCATGACATAATGGTTAACCTCTTCGGTTCAAAGGCCAAGAGTGCAGAACTATCTGGGAAAGAAGTTAGTGAAGTTGTGGCTCTACATCTTCAACATTATCTGAGCCTAATGTGCCAGCTACTTGTCCAGTTGTGGTTCGGAGGATGGGTGGATAGCTAAACTGTCTGTGACACTCATAACAGAAGTCACTAAAAATGCGGATGCACGGCAGCCACAGTTTAATTTATGGCGACTTAAATACCGTTTACCACTTCATGTTGAGTCAAAAGAGCCGCACCGTGTACAAAGGGGAGTCAAACGCTAACGAGGTTTTTACTACCATGATCCTAGTAGGTACTCAGTAACCTGAGGGGAATGTAATAATGTAACTGATGTACCTTCAGATTCTTACAAATATTATTTCCTATGTGCACATACCAAATATTATGCTTACCACATAAAACCTACAAATAGACTTCAGCTTATGTTCTATGTAAGCTGCTCAGAATCAATATGTTGTGTCTACTTCTGCCTCATTTTATTTTTAATAGTCTCATATTATTTTTTATAGTCTCATTTTATTTTTAATTGTCTCAACTTATTTCTAAATTATATACATACTTAATGTGTCTAACTAAAAATTTATAGCTTCTAAAATTGCGAAAGTACTCTTTTGCCTAGGTGACTTATAAGCATTAGGGCATAACCGTGTCTTCCGCATTTGCCTATTCTTGTTTCGCCTATTCCTGCTACGTCGAAAGTTAATGGGTTCCGTCATTTTAGGCAATGAAATAATTCTTGATTCGCCTATTCCTGTCTCACCTAAAACTTTCTCTTGCTGGAAGAGAGCGATTCACTTGGAGCAAACTTCCTTTTTCCCCTATTCCTGTTTCGCTTATTCCTGCTACGACGAAAGTTAATGGGGCGAGAAAATGCTAGTACATTATTTCGCTAATGCTTTGGAGGAGTGATTTTGAAAAGAGATACATCTTTACCTGACGTGAATTTTTTTTATCGAAACACTAAATCCTTCGTGCGTAAAAAAAAAAAAGGACAATTTTTCGCATGAAAACAAAAAGCTAGTTTTACCCCTAGAGTTTGAAACCAGTTTTATTTCTTTAATCGAAAAAAAAAAGTAAAGTGGAAAACAAAGTTGTGCAAAACATTTATAATTTAAAAACAGGGAGGGTGGGGGGGGGGTGCTATTACATTATTTAAAAAAAAAAGATGCATCTTTACCTTCCGTGATTTTTTTTTATGGGAACACTAAATCTTTCGTTCGTTAATGTAGGTGACGTCAAATGCTGAGTAAAACAAATTATACAGAAGGTAGTCGTCAGAATGATTAAGGTATTAAATGAGTCGTCCAATCAAAATCTTGAGAAATTATAGTGAGGGGTGGGGGAGGGGTTATGTGGGTGTACGGCAGAATTCAAAAAAGCGTTGATAATGAAAGGTAAAGAAGAGTGAAAGATAGAGGGATGTTGATGCGGCGTCCGGACTAAAGCCCACCGGACATTTGCCCACTATGCATGATTTGTAGATAATATGTAACGTCAGAGGACGTTTCCGGTCTAGTCTAGGAACATTGATCACATAAATATTTATGGACCGTTTAAAAATTGCACTTTGTTTTACAAATGTTGAAATTTAAGGGGGTTATTCCCAAACCTAAACTTATATATATATATATTACCTTTGTTATTGGTTCAAAGAGCTCAAACGTAAATCAAAAGACAACGCTATCAACAAACGAGCAGCACATTTAAAAATTTGGAAAAGTTTAAATTTAAGGGGTGTTAACCCGCTAAATGTAAACTACCATATATAATCTTTTTCATGGGCTCTAAAAAGCTCAAACTTAAATCACAAGACAACACTAACAATCGACGAACAACGCACTTGAAAGTTTGGAAAAGTTTAAATATAGGGGGTGTTAACCCCATCAAATGCAAACTAACATATATAATTTTTCTAATGGGATTCCTTGTGTTCACTCTTGTTGTTTGCTTAACTTCAAAACCGTAGAAACAGATTTGTTATAATGGTAAACGATAAGCTTTTTACATTAGGGACAAGAACATACTGTAATGTATCAAAATTTTCTTCAAAAAATTAAACAGGATGTATATCAGTAATCAAATACAGATTTTCATTTCGGCCAAAAACGAAGAGAGTACATGATCCCATAGGACCAGGTGGTCCAGACACGAGCCAACTGCATTGACCGACTACGATACGAGCTCACCGGACATCAGCCATTTCCAAAACTGGCCTGATTTTATTGCTACTGAATGTTCACATGTGTAAATCTGTACTTCCAGTGTTACGGCTGGAAAATGGTACCGAGTGGAAAGTTCCTCCATATCCTACTTTTGTTTGTAACAATTTTGTTTTCTTACAAACGGAGAGGGATCTTTCCAACATGAGGAATTTGTATGACCAGAAATTTCTGCTATTCGGATTTACACATGTGAACATCCAATATCAATAAAATCAGACTATTTTCGGAAGTGGCTGATGTCCTGTGGGCTCATGTCGTAGTCGGTCAATGAAGTTAGGCTCGTGTCCGGACCCCTGGTCCGATGGAGGCATGCACTCTCTTCGTTTTTGGCAGAAAAGTTCGAGCTACGACATGAAGGCGAATAAAAATCTGTATTTGATTACTGATGTACATCCTATTTAATTTTTTGAATCAATTTTTGATATATTACAATATGTTTTTGTCCGTAATGATAACACAAATTCCCAAATACAGCCTATAAAATTCATTCACTTAAGCACTAAGATCTTCTCTGATGAACTAGTTCAAGCCTTGCAAAAAGCTCCAAAATTTCCATTTCCAAATACCTCTCTGCGATCTGAACTCGTCGTACCACAAATCGAAAAAATAATTTAAAATCTTCATACGAATGATCAAGATTACGTACGACATAAAATCACAAGATCTCTTACTAAACTCAAGCTCAGCAGTCCACACGGACCTACTAATCCATTACACTCTCGGAATGTTAAACTAGAACTAATTTTATTAAAAAACGATCCTAATATTTCATTAATCATGGCTGTTAAAACCTCACAAGTTGTAATTCTGAACAAGAAAGACTACGATGAAAAGATGCTTGCAGCTATCACCGAAATTTCTCACGCCATCACCACCATAGATCCTATTAACCGAATCCTTTGACTGTTAAGCAAATTGAAAAAAAAGGCCATCTTCCTTCTCCATTCCAAAAAGCTGCAACTCTTCCACTTGGACCGCATATACCGGCCCTTTTTGGGAAACTAAAATAGATTTCCAAGAAAATCTACTCATACTGTGTAGATACCACGGGAGATTGGTACCCTTTAGAGTCTGCGACGTTAAGGGGTCGTATACATGTTGCATGAATGACAAATTGCGTTTCGTTTTGAGATCTTACCAAAGTGTGAGAGTTTCCCTAGCAGAACAAAACAAAATGTGTGTTTTCCTAGGGATATAAATGCGTATGTAACATCATAACGACACACGGTCTATTTAGAAGCTTTGCGACTCACTAAATCTTGAGTTATGATTTTAATATTTCGCCCGAGAGATGAGGGAGGGGGGGGAAATGCGTGCAGAGCCGACTTCGTAAAATAACTACATCGATATTCAGGTGGATGACACGGAATCCCCTGCAAAAACCATGCCCAGGGTAGGCGGCTCCGACGCACCAGAAAACTCCGACTCCCCGTGGACAGTTATTACCCCACTCAATCAAGAGCGGTGGTACTTCTCTGATCTTCTGCGTGATAACTTGCAAATAAATCGTTCGATTGCGGTGAAATTTTAGTATGTACTTTCGGAACAATAGTGGATCCTTTCTGTTGAAAATGTTCTAAATCGGTACTTAGAACAAATGCGAATGCGCCAGATTTGTTCGACAGCACTTTCGCGTTATAACTTCAGCAAACATTTTCCGATTTTGAAAGATTTTTTTTTTTTTTTTATAATGGAGGTAGTTTATGTTACAAATAAGTAGCGCACAAACAGATATGATTCTGATCTCCATCTACATCGGCTATTATACCTTTTTCCCAGTCAAACCTGCCACCACGCTCAAAGCAAGGCATTTTCCGCAGGCTCCTGGTACACTATATGATCAAATAATAAATTGGAATTTATTAATTACCAGTTCTCTGAACTAAAAGATAACAAGAAAGATGGCACCGAATTTTCGGGTGAAATAAGCACGTCTTATGAATCCGTTCTGACGCAAATTAAATTTGTCAAAGCTATTCCAAGTCAATGGAACCCGTATAGAAAACAATAGATCTGACGAAAGAAAGAAGATTTTCAACTGGGTTTTTAATCCCTCAGATATTACTGTAAACGGAATCGTGAGCTTACGAACTCTTAGAAACAGAGATATCGACAAAAATAAGATGTGACTTTACGTCCCCTGGTGGGAAAACCATGCATTATTTTAGGAAGGAAGTATTCTCAAAAGGTTTATCCATATAAGCGGTATCGGTCGAAGAAAAGGAAATTAGTCGAGTTTTCAGGAGCCCAGATTTTGCTACAAATACTTCAGAAGCAGAAATTAACACTTATGACCCCTGGTGGCCAAACCATTCTTTACCAAACATTAGAAATTATGTGAAAAATATTTTCCATCAGGTCTTGTATGCGATACAGGAATAAATTTTCAAATCAGAGTTTTAGAAGCAGAAATTACGCAGAAACGCAATTTACCTTTATGCCCCCTAGCGGAATGTCTATGATTTACTTGTAAATTTTTAATTTATAGGAAAACCATTTCGCATCGGAAACACTATCCAATAAAGAAGGAATTTTTAAAATCGGACTCCTTTATTTCGTTTTTTTTTACGATGTACAATTTCGCCGCTAGGGGGCGTAAATCCAGATGATGTCGAATTCAAAAATGCGTGCTATTCCACATATTTGCTTCTAAACATCCGATTGAAAAAATTCTTTTGTCTTTCGATTCCATATACGTCGAAGAGTATTTTAGATATAGTTACTTTTTAAATTACGCATAGATTTCCCGCTAGGGGGCGCAAAAGCCAAAATCATTTTTCCCGATTACTCTTCTTCTAAAACTCCGATTTGAAATTTCTTTTTTCAGCGGATACACCTCCTAATGAAAAATCTTTTGCGTATAATTTCAAATTTTTGGTAAAGAATACTTTGGCCACCAGGGGGCGTAAGCGTTCATTTTTGCTTCTGATGTATGTCACATAAAATCTGAGCTTCTGAAATATCAATTGAAAAATTCCTTAGTGGACTGATGCCACTCACATCGATAAATCTTTTCGGTATATTTTCTTCTTAAAATTTTCCACTGTTTCTCCGCCAGGGGGCGTAGATGTATATTTTATATTTTTGTCAATATCTACTTTTAGGCGTCCGATTTGAAAAATTCATTCTTTTTAGCACGTTTTTTGTAAAAAAGATCGTACTTATGTTATCGGTTGTCCGTCCGTCCGTCTGTACCCACGATATCTCTGCAACTATTAGTCCGATTTAAAAAATTATTTTTGCATTGGGAAGCTTGAAATATGCGAATTTTGATCCTTCATTTCGTTTTTTTTTACGATGTACAATTTCGCCGCTAGAGGGCGTAAATGCAGATGATGTCGTATTTAAAAATACGCTTTGTTCCACAAATTTGCTTCTAAACATCCGATTGAAAAAATTATTTTATCTTTCGATTCCATTTATGTCGAAGAATATTTTAGATATAGTTACTCTTTCAAACTACGCATATATTTTCCGCTAGGGGGCGTAAAATTAAATTACATTTTGCCCGATAACTCTTATTCTAAAGCTCCGATTTGAAATTTTTTTTCTTCAGCGAATACACCTTCTGATGGAAAATCTTTTGCATATAATTTCTACTTTTTGGTAAAGAATACTTTAGCCAAAAGGGGCGTAAGTGTTAATTTTTGCTTCTGATGTATTTGCAGCAAAATATGAGCTTCTCAAATCTCTATTGAAACAAAAGTCATTTGTTGACCGATACTACTCATGTCGACAAACATTTTAGGAACATTTTCTTCTTGAAAAAATGCATGGTTTCTACGCCAGGGTGTACCTGTGTATCTTATTTTTATCAATATCTCTACTTCTAGTAGTCCGATTTGAAAAATTCATTCTTTGTTGGATAGCGTTTCCGATACGAAATGTTTTTCCTATAAATTCAAAATTTTCAAGTAAATCATAGACTTTCCGTTAGCGGGAACAAAGGTAAATTGCGATTTCTGCGTTATTTCTGCTTCTAAAACTCCGATTTGAAATATTCTTCCTGTGTCGCATACAAGACCTGATGGAAAATATTTTTCACATATTTCTAATGTTTAGTAAAGAATGGTTTGGCGACCAGAGGGCGTAAGTGATAATTTCTGCTTCTGATGTATTTGTAGCAAAATCTGGGCTCCTGAAAACTCGAATACTTTTTTTTTCTTGGGCCTATACCGTTAATATAGAATAACTTTTTGAGAATACTTACTTCCTAAAATAATGCATGGTTTCCCCACCAGGGGAAGTGAAGTCACATCTTCTTTTTCTCGATATCTCTGTTTCTAAGAGTTCGATTTGAAAAATTATTTCTCTGTTGGGGAGCGTTTCCGCTGCGAAATGTTTCTCATATAAATTCATGTTTTTCTTAAGGACAAGTCTGCAACCAAAAGGTGTAGACTTGTCCGTGAGAAAAACATGAATTTATATGAGAAACATTTCCACGATTCCGTTTGCAGCAATATCTGAGGTATTAAAAACCCGATTGAAACACTTCTTTCTTCCGTCACATACTATTCTTTTCTATACCGGTTCCATTGACTCAGAATAGATTTGATAAATTTAATTTGCTTCTGAAAGGATTCAAAAGACGGTGCTTATCGCACCTGAAAATTCGGTGTCATCTTTCTTTTTAAAATCATAAAGGGTTTGCACAACTTTGTTTTCTAATTGGCTTTTTTTTTCGATTAAAGAAATAAAATTGACCCTAGGGATAAAACTAGCGTTTTTTTTCTTTCGCGGGAAAAATTGTCCTTAATTTTAACACACGACAAATTTAGTGTTTCGATAAAAAATAATTTAAGGGAGGTAAGGTGTATCTTTTTTTTTTTTTAAATCACTCCGTCAAAACTTAAGCGAAATAATGTAGTAGCATTTTCTCTCCCCATTAACTTTCGAAGGAGGCGAATCAAGAAATTTGCTCCAGGTGAATCCCTTCCCTCTAGCAGGTGAAAGTTTTAGCAGGACAAGAATAGGCGAATCAAGAGTTATTTCCTTGCCTAAAATGGTGGAACCCATTAATTTTCGACGTGCAAAGAATAGGCCAAACAAGAATAGGTGAATCAGAAAGACACGCTACAATTAGATATCACTCTTGCCCTCCAACTTTCCGATTAACCTTCCGTTCCCATCTCCTTGTTTTTTATTACTATTTTTTTTGTAGTTTATAACGAAGTAAATTTCTCCATCATTTTTGGTCTACGCCGGGAATCGAACCCGAGTCCGCTTATTCCGGAACAAGTCACGCTACCAATTGAGCTACGCGGACGTTCATTCTGAATCCTATCTGCCTTTATGTCGCGTGCGTCCTTCTGACAGGTACGTCACATCTCCCCCCCCCCCCGTAGAGGCCCGGGGGCATGGCCCACGGGTCAGCCGTGACCATGAATCGTTGCAGGCAGCCATCCACTGTAGAACGTCCACTTGAGAAATCCCAGTCAATCTGGTGTGTGGAATGCAACGTCACACACATTTATTTTTCGAAGCGCTGAAGATGGGATTCTCTGATTTTTTCTATCTCGCGGTGTGGAAATAACATCACACCATTGCGAGTTTTTGAACGGTCGGGTCATCCGGATAGTTCGGGCGCCATTATAACGAAGTAAATTTCTCCGTCATTTTTGGTCTACGCCAGGATTCGAACCCGGATCACCTCATTCCGGAACAAGTCGCTCTACCAACTGAGCTTCGCAGACGTTCATTCTGATTGCTATCTGCCTTTATGTCGTGTGCGTCCTGCTGGCAGGTACGTCACAAGTTAGTTTAATATATATGCTTTAAGTTGGTTTTTTTTATATAGGTTATAGTTATTTGATTTCTGTTAGTTCTCCGAGCAATGAATTCCAAAATCTTGATCCACAGTAATGTAGACTTTGTTTTATGTTTATAGTTTTAGGTAAAACTAGTATCAGTATATTCTGATTTCTAGTATCATACTGATGTGTATAAGTAGTAGTTTTTATTAGATCATGTTCTATGTTATTTGTTATTCTTTTACACATACATTTTCCTAAATTAAAATCGTATAATTTCTTAAAACTCATTGTATCATATTTATTTGGGAAAACTCTTGTAAAACCATGAATACCCAACCGCATATAATTATTACTGTTAAAGTTGTATTTTAAATCCATTAGTCTAATAAATTTATTTTGAAATATTTCCAGTTTTTTAATATATGATTGAGTTGTTTGACCCCATGTTAATATGCAAGAATTAAGGTGTATATGAATTAAGGTAAAATATAATAATTTTATTGTTTTGACCTTAAGATCTATTAAAACATGGCTTACAATTCCTATATGTTTTAATATTTTACTGAGAAGATTTTCTATGTGTTTATTCCATTTTAAATCATTATTGAGTGTAATTATGATTCACAACACCGTGTGTTTACTCCATTTTAAATCATTATTGAGTGTGTTATGATTCACAACACCGTGCATTGGTTTTATTTTAACCTCAATTTCATCACGTTTGGTTTTTACATCACCGTCAGCAGTCGTAAATCTTAATGTTTAATAAATTCCATACATCATCGAGAAAGCTAAAATTTCGAAATTATAATTATAGACGAGGTTTCAGAGATGCTCCTTTTTCTTCGTGAACAGTAGTACTCTTCTATACTCCAATCTGTGGCATCTACACCCATGAGTGAGAAATATTAAAACGGTAAGATGATGCAAATGATGCACAGAATTCCCCGATTTTTTATTTTCCCACAAGAAATGTTGTAGATCGAAAGTTGAGGAAATACATAGATGAAAATTGCTGTTTTATGCCACTTTCACAAGGAAACTTACTTCCAAGAGAGCTGTTGTAGGAATAAAGTTTTGCGTACCGAAGCTCGGATCCTTTTAGTATATGACCTCACAGCCTCAAGTTATGGAAGTCAATTAGTAGATGACCCGTCGTCCCAAATAGGCAAATTATGGTAAATAATACTACATGAAACACATATTCCAAAGGAGTGAGAACTTTGTACATGATCCGGCTTTCGACATAGTCATGTTATCACGTAATTCAACGTATTATCGCGATTTCTAAATTCTGTCAAGGTATGCAGGTTATTCTGAAAATGATCGTGCTTCCGAGATAGTCGTAAAATTATGAAGGTCCTGTCTCTGGTAATTTGAGTTTTATTAAAGAAAGGCAATTTAATACGTCGTATATATAACGGTACATATATAAACAGTTGGAAGGAGAATATGTACAAATAATGTGCAATACATATATACAGGGTGTATAGGAAAGTCCTTAAACAGGGAAATAACTTTTGAACGCAAAATGCTACAGTTGTAGAAGTAGTGTGTACATATAGTAAAGAGACTAAGATCTATCAGATGAGATCAATTGCAGCACCCCTAGCCGCGAATTTTGGAAGTTAGCTATCCTATCGCGCGAACCAAGAGAGATAGCGAAAAAACGTCAATATCAAACGTGTAGAGCGTCACCGATTTAGTATGAAATGATGCCCTACATTCACCAAAAACTCCAATAGAAGTCCGGAAATGTAGATCTCTCGGTATCCTATCACCGGCATAAATACGTCACTCATCGCGTGCAGAAGTGGGACATTATAAGGTGATGCAAATTTACTAATACAACTAATACATGTACGTGTCATCAAGGTACGATTTATTATGTACTGTACAGTAAAGTAGTAGGAAATTCATACAGCAGTAGGACATTATGAAAAAGAAAAACACGAAATGATGTTCTAGAAATACAAAATGCCAATACTAATACTTAAGCATTCGCGATGTGTCCACTACCGGCAGCAATACACATCTGTATTTGAGCCAGAACTTCTTGTTGGACGTTCTGCAGCATTTCAGGTTTTACGTTACTGCATGCTTGGATAATACGGGGTTGTAGAAATTTACCATAAACGACCAAATGTAAGGCCACATGTCGCACTGATGTCTCTCGTACTGCAGTGTGGGTGGGCTAACGCATAGGCCAGGACGTTCACTGGCTGCACGTGCACATCTGCGAGTGTCGGCCTACCTGAACGGGAACGACTTGTAATGCACCCGGTTTCTCTCAGCCGGCGAACGACATTGATGATAGTAGCCGCAGTAGGATGAGAACGATTAAGGAAACGTAATACATATTAGCGTGCTGCCTCTCTTGCCCGATGACCGTATTCCCCGTACAACATAACGATCTCGCAGTACTCCTCGTTGGAATAACTAGCCATGTGTAGACTCGAAGATCCAGTCCACGCACTGTCTGACAAACCTTCCCTGATGGCCAATTTATGCTTCCCGATGAGGTATGACGTAGCGTTGCTATTTGCATACTTTCATCCATCCTTCGCTGCTTTGCAGGCAAAATTTGTTTACAGATTTTACGCTTTGCGATGTCATTCGTGACGTATTTATGCCGGTGACCGGATACCAAGAGATCTGCATTTCCGGACTTCTATTGGAGTTTTTGGTGAATGTAGGGCGTTATTTTATACTAAATCGGTGACGCTCTACACGTTTGCTATGGACTTTGTTTCGCTATCTCTCTTGGTTCTCGCGATAGGATCGCTAACTTCCAAAATTCGCCGCTAGGGGTGCTGCAATTGGTCTCATCTGATAGAACATAGTCACTTTACTATATGTACACATTACTTCTACAACTCTAGCATTTTGCGTTCAAAAGTTATTTCCCTGTTTCAGGACTTTCCTATACACCCTGTATTTATAATACGATCAAAATATTCCTCAGAAATTTAATTCCGCCAATGAACTACCGAGAACAATTTCGTTTTCTCATGCAGCTTTTCAATATTGCGCAGCCTGTAAGATTCCAGATGAAAGTGAGCACCCACTTTCATCAGCAAAAGCTCGGAATTTCTCAAAGCAATTCCGAGCTTTTGCTGAGGAATCCGTTTTCCGAATTTAAATCGTTAGATATGCTTCAGAATCTTTTGAGTTCACGAGCAGAAAGATTTATTATACTTTTAGGATAGAGAACTTTGTCGTTGAGAGCAAGAGGGGAACTCTAAAAAGGAACATCCTGACCTAACTGTTGGATTTCTCTGAGAGTATCACAAGTTATCTTATTGATTTCTTATTATGCTCTCTAGTGAACTCTTTCGAAATTCTCGACACGCCGTCTTCACAAAGTCCTTATATTTTCAGACGCCCGGAGGATCGTTTCTGAGAAAAACAATCACGGTTCATAAATCAGTTTTAAGTTGAACATTACGATCTGAGATTTGGAGGTACCATTCTATTTTGTATTCTCGGAGGGATGTTACTTATCTCTTCGCGGTCCTTCGCTACAGTCTAGTGATTTACCAGAAATCATTTCAAGTCGTAAGGAAATATATGGATTGAACATCCCAAGTGAAATATGATAACATGCATTAAGTTGGCATGCTATTTCAATCAGTTAAAGTGCTTTACTCACTCGGAATGAATTACCTTCCCAAAACTTAGAGATTCATCGAAAGAAAAGAGTTTCGAAATCGTTGAGTTCTGCAAAACTTTTACTACAACGTGAAATATTTATTTATCTGTTGCTTTAAATGGAATTTCAGCATGATTCACTGTACATCATACTCTTTGAAACCTCATCCAGACTTCAATTTTCGCTGAACAAGGGATTCGTAAGTCGTTTATTTTTAAAATCGATTCCTTTGTGCCCATTTTAAAGCCACTAAATGTTATTAATCGCGTTTTTTTTTTCAGTTTTGAAATGTTTTCTTGAATTTCACTCAGCTTTAAAACACATTTCAATTCCTCTCCGCTTTAGAAAATTGTTAAGTGCTTTTTGAAGATTTCTTGTTGTCATGCAAAAACATGAATTGGTTTATTATTTCTTGGAGCTATACGTTCAGCTATTTTAGGCGTTGGTTATATTTTTTAGAAAGTACAGGAACTGAAGGTTTCTGAGAATGTTTTCCTCAACCATTTATTTTTATTAATAATATAAAGATGTGTCTGATGCACATCTCTAATTTAACCTCCGTTTCAAATTTCTATACTTATATAAATTTTGTTATTTCTCAGTTAGATATTTTCTTCTTTAAGGCTCATCACTTCCCCGAATTATCTTGTGCTTTTCCTTAACATTGACAATAGGTCGAAGAGCAAAAAAAAAACTACGTCGAGAGAAGAAACAGTGTGTTAATTTGGATGAGACCAATGGCACGATCAAAACAGCTTACCAGTTGATTAATTTTGGACTGTTAACTTGATACCTTGATACTACGGACGCGTACAGCTTTTATTTGATGGTGCTCAGTATTTTTTATTGATGCTAAAAAAAGGTTTCTACAACAGGGTGACTGCTACGTTTCGGAAAAATAAAGCACTTTGACTTTAATAAAATGTGTTCCCATTCACATGTACCCTGGCCGTTCTTCATTTTGCTAAGTGACTGTGTTGGTCCTTGAACGAGAAATTCGCTAAAAACAACAGCCTTAAGACACCAAAACAACATAGGTTCTTGGAGGCAGGCTAAAGCAGCCTTTACTATATCGAATTTACTTGCTGAAAGGCAGACAAAAATAAAATATACTGAAATGTTGTGTGGCTTAATTTTAGAAAGTAGATGTTTCAAAATGTTGTTATACACGGTCGAGTCACATTATTGTGACCAGCAGCTAATATCCAGAGTAACCGCCGTGAGCAGCGCGGACAGCAGCTAGACGGGCGAGGAATCACTCAGTAAGGTGCTGGAAGGTGTTCATAGGTATGTAGAGCCATGCTGACTGCAGTGCACCTGACAGCTGCTGGAGGGGGCGTTGTGGAGGATCTACAGAGCTAACAACACGATCGAGGTGGTCCCAAAGATGCTGAATTGGGTTTAAGTGTGGGGAATAAGGGGGCCAGTGAAGTGCTTTGAGGTCTTCGTTGCGTTCTTCAACCACTCTCGGACATTTCTAGCTGTCTGACGCGTCGCATTGCCGTGCTGGAAGATTCCATTCACCCGAGAAATGACAATTAGCATGTATGGGTGTATGTGGTCTGCGAGGATGGATTCATAACGAATTCCGTCCAGAGTGCCTTCCACAGGCATGAGTGGACCCTAGGAATGCCACAAAAACATTCCCTAGACAATAACGCTGCCCCCACCAGCCTGTGTTTTCAGAGCAATAGTTGAAGAGTGTTTGCTTTCCAATGTTTCTCGCCTTATGCGCCGACGTCCATCCATTTGATGAAGCAGAAAACGTGATTCATTCATCGGAGAAGGCAAACCTTTGCCAATAAGCGGAGGTCCAGTTCTGATACCTCAGTGCATTTAAGCCTTTTCTGCTGATTTACCTTCGTTAACATAGGTGTAGTGATCATCTGTCTGCGTCGGAGACCCATACGCAGCAGGGTATGCTGAACTGTCGTTTTAGATACACATCCGGTAGCCCCCTTGTTCATTCGGACAGTGAATTGCTCCACTGCAGAGTGTCGATCGGCCCTCACGCACCTTCCAAGCCGACGTTCACCTCTCACATCAGGGGCATGTGGTGCTCTGCAGTTCCCACGTTGCTTATTCGCAATGGTGCCATTTCTCCAATCACGATACTCTTTAACCATAGCAGCACGCGAACAGTTCACAAAATGGGCTGTTTCAGAAATACTGCCACCCTAGGCCCGAAAGCTGATAATCATCCCTTTTTGCAAATTTGGTAAATCTTTCCTTTTAGGCATGACAGCAACGAGTGATATGTTTTCAGAATGCCTACAGCACACCTTATATATCCTCCAAGCCAGCTCACGACACATGCCTTCTTTCATTGGCTACGCTCTGTTGATGTCAAAAGTAGGAGGTGGTTATAATAATGTGACTCGACTGTGTATAAAACATATACCTAACCATTCTTTCCTTCCGTTTTGTTAACCCATGGAAGTATCTAAGAATACCACCCCTCTAATTTAAGAACGTTAGTTCCAAGGAAGTGAGATGTCCATCAAACCCAACATCCAGGTCTTAAAACTCGTCCCATATGGGACAGTTATTGTTTCAGGGCAGTATTTCCATTTTTCCTTTTAGAATTCAAAGTGCGATTCAGCTTGACATCAAATGCATGCGATGGACACTCATAAATACGTCATCGAGTATGCTGTTGAAGTCATTAAACAAAACTTATTTCCAGTAATAATAGTTAAAAGATCTGTGTTTCTCACTAATTGAAGAAAAAAATTATGAAAAAGAAAATTAATTAAGTACAATGGACACATTTACATGAAATCTAAGTTCACCATATATGATCTCAACATTTCTAACGACTCTCAAAATTTCAGCCGCAATATTAAAATAGAAGAGAAGCTGTGAAAAGCGTTTAAGTTTCGACGCCTCAACTTACAGATTCCATCAAAGTTGTGGAAAATTTCACATAAAATTCGGCACGTAGTTTCTCCACTGGTGCTTGTATTCCTATACGAAAAGAAAAAAAACAGAGGAGGAAATTATTAGCTTCACTCATAAATTGTCAAAAAAAGGGTCAAATAAAACTTTAACTAATAGCAAACAGTGAAACGTTTTACAAACATTCCGCTTCGATACTTGAGAAAACTGATAAAACAGAGTAAATTCATATTTTTCAAGTTACTTTGAGTGTGAAACTGAGGAAAATCAGGTTTTTTTAACTTCAGAGTCAAAATAACCATTATAACATTCATTGGAATTTTAGCGGAGTTAAATTAGCTATGTTGCAGGCATTCCCAGCTTACTTTGACGATGACAATACATTAAAAAGCACTAAAATATTAAAAGAAGTAATATTCCTTTATTTCGCGTAAATCATGCATTGTATTTTCCTTTAAGATATTATCTTTCTTAAAAATTAAACTGTAAAATTATTTATCGCTTTCTGAAGCACAGCGTTTTAAACTCCGTGCAAAACCAACTATGTAACATTGAAATTGCAGCATCCTCCAGGAATGGTCCGATGCACATGCGAATTTGTGGACAGCTACGTTTAGCCAAGATGAGCACGAGATTAAAACACGGGACCAATCGAATTGAAGCATTTTCTGATTGCCGTGTTGTTCACAAATGGAGACGACGGGAAGAACGTACCAATTCAATTGTAATTGTTCAGAGACATGCAGCACAAAAGGCAGTGATCGTAAAGCAGTGGTCACAACTGGTCAGAAGAGCGATCAGTTATATCAGTCGAACGTCTGCAATGTTCCTCATTGGTAGTTCTGCGGTACGTGAAAAATGCTTTATGCTATTGCTCCCCTTTCGTGAAGAGGACATGTTGCAGCATATTTGGGCAAGACAATGCGTATTCTCACATTTCATACAGCTTCAAAGAATACGCAATGCATACATCATAGAATTTTTATCAAAATCCACGGAACTTTTTATGACAGAAGACGGACGTGGTTTAACGTCATCTCAACACTCACGAGCACCCATCCTAAATAATGACAGCCATTCAAGATGAGGTGCAGGTACGTAGAACATTGCAGCATGTTTGAGCAAGACAATGCGTATTCTCACACTTCATACAGCTTCAAGGAATACGCAATGCGTACATCCTAGAGTTTTTATCAAAATCCACGGAACTTTTTATGATAGAAGACGGACGTGGTTTAACGTCATCTCAACACTCACGAGCACCCATCCTAAATAATGACAGCCATTCAAGATGAGGTGCAGGTACGTAGAACATTGCAGCATGTTTGAGCAAGACAATGCGTGTTCTCACACTTCAAGGAATACGCAATGCGTACATCCTAGAGTTTTTATCAAAATCCACGGAACTTTTTATGATAGAAGACGGACGTGGTTTAACGTCATCTCAACACTCACGAGCACCCATCCTAAATAATGACAGCCATTCAAGATGAGGTGCAGGTACGTAGAACATTGCAGCATGTTTGAGCAAGACAATGCGTATTCTCACACTTCATACAGCTTCAAGGAATACGCAATGCGTACATCCTAGAGTTTTTATCAAAATCCACGGAACTTTTTATGATAGAAGACGGACGTGGTTTAACGTCATCTCAACACTCACGAGCACCCATCCTAAATAATGACAGCCATTCAAGATGAGGTGCAGGTACGTAGAACATTGCAGCATGTTTGAGCAAGACAATGCGTATTCTCACACTTCATACAGCTTCAAGGAATACGCAATGCGTACATCCTAGAGTTTTTATCAAAATCCACGGAACTTTTTATGATAGAAGACGGACGTGGTTTAACGTCATCTCAACACTCACGAGCACCCATCCTAAATAATGACAGCCATTCAAGATGAGGTGCAGGTACGTAGAACATTGCAGCATGTTTGAGCAAGACAATGCGTGTTCTCACACTTCAAGGAATACGCAATGCGTACATCCTAGAGTTTTTATCAAAATCCACGGAACTTTTTATGATAGAAGACGGACGTGGTTTAACGTCATCTCAACACTCACGAGCACCCATCCTAAATAATGACAGCCATTCAAGATGAGGTGCAGGTACGTAGAACATTGCAGCATGTTTGAGCAAGACAATGCGTGTTCTCACACTTCAAGGAATACGCAATGCGTACATCCTAGAGTTTTTATCAAAATCCACGGAACTTTTTATGATAGAAGACGGACGTGGTTTAACGTCATCTCAACACTCACGAGCACCCATCCTAAATAATGACAGCCATTCAAGATGAGGTGCAGGTACGTAGAACATTGCAGCATGTTTGAGCAAGACAATGCGTGTTCTCACACTTCAAGGAATACGCAATGCGTACATCCTAGAGTTTTTATCAAAATCCACGGAACTTTTTATGATAGAAGACGGACGTGGTTTAACGTCATCTCAACACTCACGAGCACCCATTATAAATAATGACAGCCATTCAAGATGAGGTGCAGGTACGTAGAACATTGCAGCATGTTTGAGCAAGACAATGCGTATTCTCACACTTCATACAGCTTCAAGGAATACGCAATGCGTACATCCTAGAGTTTTTATCAAAATCCACGGAACTTTTTATGATAGAAGACGGACGTGGTTTAACGTCATCTCAACACTCACGAGCACCCATCCTAAATAATGACAGCCATTCAAGATGAGGTGCAGGTACGTAGAATATTGCAGCATGTTTGAGCAAGACAATGCGTGTTCTCACACTTCAAGGAATACGCAATGCGTACATCCTAGAGTTTTTATCAAAATCCATGGAACTTTTTATGATAGAAGACGGACGTGGTTTAACGTCATCTCAACACTCACGAGCACCCATCCTAAATAATGACAGCCATTCAAGATGAGGTGCAGGTACGTAGAACATTGCAGCATGTTTGAGCAAGACAATGCGTGTTCTCACACTTCAAGGAATACGCAATGCGTACATCCTAGAGTTTTTATCAAAATCCACGGAACTTTTTATGATAGAAGACGGACGTGGTTTAACGTCATCTCAACACTCACGAGCACCCATCCTAAATAATGACAGCCATTCAAGATGAGGTGCAGGTACGTAGAACATTGCAGCATGTTTGAGCAAGACAATGCGTGTTCTCACACTTCAAGGAATACGCAATGCGTACATCCTAGAGTTTTTATCAAAATCCACGGAACTTTTTATGATAGAAGACGGACGTGGTTTAACGTCATCTCAACACTCACGAGCACCCATCCTAAATAATGACAGCCATTCAAGATGAGGTGCAGGTACGTAGAACATTGCAGCATGTTTGAGCAAGACAATGCGTGTTCTCACACTTCAAGGAATACGCAATGCGTACATCCTAGAGTTTTTATCAAAATCCACGGAACTTTTTATGATAGAAGACGGACGTGGTTTAACGTCATCTCAACACTCACGAGCACCCATCCTAAATAATGACAGCCATTCAAGATGAGGTGCAGGTACGTAGAACATTGCAGCATGTTTGAGCAAGACAATGCGTGTTCTCACACTTCAAGGAATACGCAATGCGTACATCCTAGAGTTTTTATCAAAATCCACGGAACTTTTTATGATAGAAGACGGACGTGGTTTAACGTCATCTCAACACTCACGAGCACCCATCCTAAATAATGACAGCCATTCAAGATGAGGTGCAGGTACGTAGAACATTGCAGCATGTTTGAGCAAGACAATGCGTGTTCTCACACTTCAAGGAATACGCAATGCGTACATCCTAGAGTTTTTATCAAAATCCACGGAACTTTTTATGATAGAAGACGGACGTGGTTTAACGTCATCTCAACACTCACGAGCACCCATCCTAAATAATGACAGCCATTCAAGATGAGGTGCAGGTACGTAGAACATTGCAGCATGTTTGAGCAAGACAATGCGTATTCTCACACTTCATACAGCTTCAAGGAATACGCAATGCGTACATCCTAGAATTTTTATCAAAATCCACGGAACTTTTTATAATAGAAGAAGGACGTGTTTTAACGTCATCTCAACACTCACGAGCACCCATCCTAAATAATGACAGCCATTCAAGATGAGGTGTAGGTACGTAGAGCATACAATAAGTTCTGAACTTAACAGGCAAACACCATTTTTTTTTCAAAAATGCACCTTTATTTTTCCACATAGTCTCTTCTGACTTGAATACACTTGTACCAATCATAAAGTGGGCGAATCACCACTGCGAAAAACTTTTTACCTTTTTTCTCAAACCAACACTTCGTTGTATTCATCAGTTCAGAGTCATTCCCAAAGCGCTTACCGCGCAGATTTTTTTTTTACATTTTATAACAGGACGATGTCACTAGGTTCGAGGAAAGTTGAGTACGGCAAGAGGGGAAGAAGCTGAAAGCAACATTCTGTCAGAGTTTGCATGGAAACACCAGTAGTCTGTGTTGGAGAACTGGTTTGGAAAAGCAAAATACCCCATCGCAAGTTTCCTAGTCGTTTACTCTTAATGGCGTCACTCAAGTGTCCCAATAACGCTGCATAATAGACAACATTCACAGACCTTTTATGAGACAAATAGTCAGTTAACAACAACTGTTCTGAGTTCCAAAAAATGGTGGCCATAATATTCCCTGCAGATGTTTGTGTTTTTGGCTTTTTTAAATTCTCATGCAAAATGGTGCAAACAATTCCGTTTTGTTACTTCAGATCTCCATCTTCGCGACACGGATTCACCGGCTTGATACCAACAGGTCCTCCAGTTTCTGGCATATTTCATATGGGGTCAACTCCATTGAGCGTCCCTCACGAAGGTCGTTTTCCAATAAGCCTCTTCCCCCTTTACAGAGAAAAGTCCATCATTTGACTGGAGCATATGAGGGTACATCATCGACGTACGCACGGACCATCAGTTTATGAAGAAGCCTACTGCTTGGCGTTCCACCTTCCTTCATGAAAAATTGACTCAGTTTTGCAATTTCATCTGTTGCTTATCCATTGTCACCATAGAGACTTCAAAGCACGGTGGCGCCGTCCCAGATGATGACAGAGCTACGTAAAGTTCGTGTTATATATCTCAAGGATGGTACAATACTTTGTATCGGCCTTCAACCACAACTTTCTAATCAGGTTTAGAACTTACTAAACTCCCCTTGTAGCATGGTGAGCAGTGCCATAGGAGGTCATCAGAAGTTTCTAGGAACTAATGCTCTGAGGCATTAATGAATGCATTGCCAACGGAGGTGATTGCATCTTTTGCTCATGTTTTCTTTTTTTAAGAAAATTAAATTGTTCAGCAAGTATGAAAACGTAACAATGACTTGCTGCTTCCCCAAAGTGCTTCATCCGTGAAGATCAGTCGAATTTTTCTATCTACTCTGAGTTTTGCTGTTTTAACCCTTTAAGCGTTCGATGTACACTTCTGCTTGTGAAAATTACCACACCAAGAAACAACCATGCGATTCAAATGAAGTTTATACCGCACATTACTGATATGACTGGTGTGTATACTAAGTAGAGCTCAACGTAGACAGCTCATTCCTCTGTCAAGCGGAGTGTGGGGTCACACCTGAGCAATAACTCTGCACTTCTAATCATATGCATGTCTAACCCTGTTCTACATATCCTATAAGTTTCACTTGATTATCATCATTCTTTCATCGTGTTGCAATTTTCACAAACAGTAGTTTATATAAACCAACTGGTATCAAATATTTTCTGCCCTTTTCCAATAGAAATGTTCACGTAAAGGCTCGGTTTTACGAAAGTTATGTCAAAACAATAATTAATTTTCGCCTCTCCCCTCAGCAGTACTGACCACAAACCTGGTACAGCGCTCTATTCTGGTTCTTTATTATCTGATTTATAAACGACTAGAAGTAAGTGCCACTTAGGTATGCATGAGGAATGGTTACTTCTTCTGGTACGGAAATTATGCCACTGAGTAGAAATGAGTCACTCTAACGTCTTCTCACCCCTTTCTTAGATTCGTCGCTACTGTTATAGCTCTTTTTAGCAGTTAATTAGTCAGAAAGGACTAGTTCCTATCATCTTGTAATGACCATTTATAGTAAGAAAAGCTAAATGATAGCAAAGCTTTCTTATGCGCAGTTTCACTCGTTCCAATCTCTTTCACTCCACTTCTTAGACGATGAATACATCCGTGCGAGCAGATTTCAGTTTATTACGCTAACCCCGAGTTAATTCGTTCCATCCCGTTAAAAGACTAATATTATAGTGTGTATTGTAACGCTCTTACGATTTGAAACATATGTACAGTTACGGAAAAATTAATAGCAATTCTGGAAATTTCTAACGTTTTTGGGATTTCAGTGTTGCTACGAAAGTAAATATGCTGATAAAACTCACAATATATATATATATATATATATATATATATATATATATATATATATATATATATATTATTATTTTAAAGCACATTTCATGCAAAAGCCAACTCAGTTTACAAAATGGGAATATCTGTAACGAACTCAAGTTTTGGCCAGAAATGTGCTGCGAAGGAAACACACTTCCTTATGTGAAATATCATCGTCGTTGCTACAAGCCGACGGAGATTTCTTGTACGTCAGCGTACAGGATATGTAAAGAGCAGGTAGGGTCAGCGTCATTTTCTTGTAGGACTTCCGTCCACAGGTAGTAGAGTTTAGGTCCCAGCCACCTACAGCGAGATCGCCTTTTGGGCAGGACACAGAAACGGAAGGAATGAGAGCAAGTCTAGCGACTTTTGACAGAACAGTTTGTAGTGAGATTAGAGTACAGTAGATGGCGCCACCGTACAAGTACGATATTGCACATAGATGGGTGAGAGAATTTCAGGGGGGACATAGGAAAGTATACCCATTTAACCAGTGGGTCCAGCCTGGGGGCCGTCACTTTACGTGCTCGTCCGATGCACGGCGGATATTCAGCAGGCGATGTGCGTGGGTTTATTCCAGACCTTTTCGCAGTGCGCGTGGGTAGTTCGTTCACATTGGTGAATGTGTAGTCGTTCCTCCTGTGGACTGCAGGTAAAATCTAAAGTTCAGAGTGCATTTCGTTTATCCTGTGCAAACTGCGTTACAGTTATGAGAAGATTAGGCAACATTTCACCACGAACAGCTTCGCGAATGGTGACTTTAAGTCAATTCGGCGAAAGCAATACAGAAATTTCCCGGATAACTTGGATGCACAAGAGTACAGTTGGACGGCAGCTGGAGGAAATCCGTGATATGGGTGAAATCAACAATGGCAGGCTGGGTAAATGTGGACGAAAAATGAAAACAACTCCTAGAAGTAACAACGCGTTAAAACGGCTATGTCGGCAAAACAGGTTCTTCTCGTCAACAGTTCATTCCAAAGAATTGTGGGAGAGCTGTGGTACTGTTGTTTTTCCTCGAACAGTGAGGTACAGGCTACGTTCTATGGGTTCGACATCTCATAGAGCGGGAACGAAGTTATTGCTGACCAAAGTACAATGCAAGAAACGTTTAAAATGGGCAAAGGAACGTAAGAAGTGGAACACTGATAGGTGGCATCAAGTGTTATTTAGTGATGGGACAAAATTGAACATCGGCGGCAACGACGCGGGGTAATGAGTGTTTCGACGAAATAACGAGGCGTTGCAACCCTCTTGCACACTTGAAACAAGAAAGTATCCATACAGTGTTGTTATTTGGGTATGTTTTGCTGCTGTTAGAGTGGACAGAATCCATGTGTGTGAGGGGTCTGTTGATACACAATGGTACAAAAGTATCCTCGAGGACAAGATGGTGCCTTCAGGACGGGATTTGTTCCAGGGTCAGCCATACATCTTCCAGGACGATGCGGGACCATGCCACCGTGCAAAAATAATTAAAGCTTATGTGACGTCTTCATGCATTGTTGTGCGTCTTCCTTGACATGGTAATTCGCCAGACTTGAACACGATGGAGAATTTATGGCACATTCTGAAAAAAAATAACGTGCAAGAACATCATCCCACACATAAAGTGGAACTGATAAACACAATTATTGACGTTCTGCACAACTGTATTTAATCCGATATTTTGCATAAGTCGGTTGACTGCATGTCCAACAGGTGTGCAGCCATTGTTAAATCAAAAGGTCATCCAACGAAATATTAGGTACGTAATTGTATTTGAATTTGAACATGTAACTTTGCCATGATTTCTGTTTCACAGCACATTTCTGTTAAAAACGTGAGTTCTGTTAAAAATATTCCCATTCTGTAAACTGATTTTGCTTCTGAATGAAATGTGCTTTAAAATTATATATATATATATCGGGATTAGAGGAAATGCTATTCCACACTCACCAACCCGCTTGGCCAGCGTGGTGAGTTATGGCCATACCCCTCCTAAATGAATCCACAACTTAACTCTTGACACTCAGTCTCCGGCAGCTGAAATGCACCTAGCCAAGGCAGCGGCCAGTGCGACATGAAGGCAGAGGGTGCTAAGAATCACCGGAGAACCGGACTTGGCTGCCATCTCATCCTGACCTTGGGTACTATAATGGACGATCCCTATCTTCTGATTCAAGGATCCTTGAATTGGAAGAAAAACTACTAAGGATCAAGTGCGACATCGTCGGGCTAAGTGAGGTAAGGAGAAAAGGAGAATATCTCATTGAACTGAAAAGTGGGCATCTCTTCTGTTATCGTGGGACAGATACTGATGATGATGATATAATCATCATTTTCAACCATTATCAATCCACAGCTGGTCGAAGGTCTCTCCAAGCCTCTTCCACAACGGTCTGTCTTGTGTCAGTCACCTCCATGTTACTCCCGTATACTTTCGAATTTCATCCACCCATCTCCCATGCGGTCCTCTTCTGGGTCTTTTCCTGTCCCTTGGAATCCAATCTAAAATGTCGGCTGTCCATCGATGACCTGTCCTTCTGGCAGTATGTCCAGCCCATTGTCATTTTAGGGATTTTACTCTGATCATGATGTCTTCCACTCTTGTCATTTTTCTGATCCACGACTTCCTCTTCTTTTCTTTCCAGGTTACACCAAGCATGCACCTCTCCATGCTTATTTGAGTTGTCTGCAGCCTTTGTATGTCTCTTTTAGTTAAGGTCCACGTCTCTGCACCATACGTAAGCACTGGAAGGATGCATTGATCAAACACTTTTCTTGTAAGACATAATGGCATATTGCTCTTGAAAATTATGCTGTTTCTTCCAAAAGCTCTCCAGGCAAGTTTTATACGCCGATTAATTTCTTCATCAATATGACCGTCACTTGATATCTGCTGTCCAAGATAAACGTACGTATCTGTTATCTCCAGCTGTTCTCCATCAATCGATAAATCTTCATATCTTGTAAAAGCATTGTACATCACTTTTGTCTTCTGAAATTTCATTTTTAATCCCACTCCTTTACTCTTGTCAGCAAGTTCCTAGATCATAATCTGCAGCTCTGATGAGGTATTTGCAAAAATGACTACGCCATCAGCAAAACGAATGTGAGTTAGGTAATCTCCATTAATCTTTATCCGTTTGCTCTCCCAGTTCAGTGATTGAAAGACATTTTCTAATGTGTCATTAAAGAGCTTGGGAGATATGGTGTCACCTTGTCTCACTCCCTTTCCAATTTTTATGTGTGCTGTATTCTCAAACAGCCGAATCTTTACACTTGCATTTTTATAGATGGTATTAATAATATTAATGTATGCATCTTCAATCCCGCAGGATTTCAAAGCCATTGTAACTGCTGATGGTTTCACCGAATCAGAGGTCCTTTCATAATCGATAAAAGCCATGCATAATGGAAGTTCATATTCCCTCGCTCTTTCAATTAGTTCTCTCAGTACGTGGATATGATCTATAGTGCTGTAGCCACTCCTGAATCCATCTTGTTCTCTCGGTTGAGCCATGTCCAGTGTTACCTTCAAGCGGTGTGAAAGACATATATATATATATATATATATATATATATATATATATATATATATATATATATATATATATATATATATATATTATAAGAAGTAGGATAAAAAATGAACTTTCAGAAGACAAAGGTGGTGAACAATGCTTCTACAAGACATGAAGATTTATCGATTGATGGGGAAAAGCTGGATATAACCAATACCTACATTTATCTTGGACAGCAGATATCAAGTGAGGGTCACATTGATGAAGACATGAATCGAAGTATAAAACTTGCCTTGGAGAGCGTTTGGAAGAAACAGTATAATTTTCAAAAGCAATGTGCCATTATGTCTTAAAAGAAAAGTGTTTGATCAATGCAACCTTCCAGTGCTTACATATGGTGCAGAGACGTGGACCTTAACTAAAAGAGACATACAATGCAGCAACTAAAAGCGGCATGGAGAGATGCATGCTTGGTGTAACCAGGAGAGATAAGAAGAGGAATTCGTGGATCATAAAAATGACAAGAGTGGAAGACATCATGATCAGAGTAAAATCCCTGAAATGGCAATGGGCTGAACATACTGCCAGAAGGACAGACTATCGATGGACAGCTAAAATTTCGCGCTGGATTCCGAGAGACAGGAAAAGACCCAAAAGAAGACCACATGGGAGACTGGCGGATGAAAGTCTATTTCGAAATTTCTTTGCTTATAATTGAAAAGAAATATGTATAAATACTCCAATATGTGACTATGCCACCCAAGTAAACGATTGTTTATCATATATGTTGCTTTTATGTCCTCCTATAAGAAGAAATTTTGTCATATTTGGCCAAATGTGCGTACTCTTCTAAAAGCATTCGATTCATTTCACTTATTTCCTTCCCCTGTTACGATCAGAAATAACGTACTTTTTACCAGATGCGTTTGTACATTCCAAGGAAAGCACTCATTTCACATGTTTCTCCACGTCATGAAGACAAATGATATCATTTTCACCAGATTTCTCGATAGAAAGAAAAAAATATCCTCCAGTGCTGCATTCGATTTTTGTGAATCCAATAATCCTTTTTCCGATAAAGACATTCCATGCCTTGCAGTTGGTGTTATCGATAACGGCAAAGATCTTCGTTTCTGTTTTCTCCAGAATCTTGTAGAACATTTTCATAGCGCCAAAATGCATGAATGATATGTGATGCGAAAATATAGGTACTTATTATTGAGTATTAGTTAATATCAGAAGATCAATAACAAAGTCTTAATGACATACATCTGATAAACATATTACTAATACTCAATAATAATAACACAGTAGAATGTGATATTTTAAAAAAATATATCACATTCTACTGTGTTAACAGAATCACTAATTGAAAACGTTTGGTATTATGTTCTTTCTACTCGTATATCAAGCAAAGGCATTTTCGGTATCGCTGGATATATGTAGATGATATCAAAAATGTGTATTAACGCATGCTATAAAATGCATAGATGCGATCAGTATTATTAAAGTATGCATCTGCAACACTGCAGGGTTTCAAGGATATTAAAACTGCTGATAGTTTAACCTAATCAAGAGCTTTTTCATATTAATAGTAGTTAATAAATATTATAATGTGATATACCCAATGGTATCCGAATAATATGGCCACCCCCGAAATCACAGTCTGCCCGCACAGGCGCGTCATTGAGTGCACGTGACATGGCTGACTGCACGAAGATATAGGCGGCCAGCCAGGACAGATGAGCCACAGTGCGTTACGAGAGCACAATGAGCAGAGCTAGTGATTTCACGGACGTGCAAAAAGGAATGAACATCGGCTACTGCGCCGGGGGTGGAAGCATCTCAGAAACAGCAGACTTCGTGAGCTGTTCGCGATTTGCTGTAGTAAGGGTATATACCAAGAACGGGCCGCTGACACACCGAGTACCTTCCGATGACATAACTGTGGAGCCGCAAAACCATCGACCCCAGAGGAAAACGTCGCCTCCGTCGACTGGAGAAGGGAAATCAACGCGTAACAGTGCAGCCATTAACAATGCAAATGAACGCTGGGGAACCCAGGTACACACCTCAAAAAAAAAAAAAAACGAGCCACTTCCCCTTAACATTTGAACCGTTTGTCGCATGCAAACACGTAAGGTACTGTTGGAAATCACTTCAATAGAACTATCATGTGAAGTAAAGAAGCATGCTAATTAACCTAATTATCATGCTAATTATCACTATATCTCCACATTTTTCCGTATAAGAGGTATGTTATTTTACGCGCATTCTATTCAGCACGCAATAAAACCCTTAAATTCCAAATTTCATATGAATCGACCAATACATACGTGTACAGTGAGCTACGGTAAAAAGATGCCGCTAATGTTAAATTGCATAAGTTGTTTTTGACTTTTATCTCTTAATCGAGAACAGATACAGCGATTCAGTTTTGCAACAGTAAAACACAAAGAGGCCCAGATAATATGAACCGCTATACAAGAACAGAACGGTTATATAAATGGAATTATAAATTATGAAATATGATCATGAAAACAAATGAATTAGGACCATATCTGGTTGATAGTCCATTTGATGCGAAATATTATTAAGGACCTAAATCCAAATTTTCAGCGAGGTAGCATACAACCTTGCTCAGCGAAAGCTCAAGCATACATCGATTAAGGGGCCGTGCATAAAAACACATATTTTCCTATTCTTACTGTAAAACGATTTACCCCGCAATACTTAGAAACACTTAGGATAAAGTGTTTCTTCGTGAAGTTGGTTGAAGGAAGCAGTAATAATGTTATACCCCTAAATTCAAAATTGCAACTTTTAATGATGAACATCATAAGTTAATAGTTTTGGACAAAAATAACTTAACCTCATAGTTTGTGCAATTACATATTTAATTTTTTCCTATTGGTTACATAGGTTACATTTAATTTTTTCCTATTGGTTACTCTCATGGTTATTGTTTAATTCAAAAACGCAAAAAAAAAAAAAAAAAAAACAGTACGTTTCACAAAACGAGAGTTTCGTATGTGTTTTCTGTATATTTTTTACATAAATACCTTTACAGCTTCATTAAATTATGAAACGGTGGTCATAAAAATGAAAACTGCGATTTGTTTCCTGCGCGAGTGAACCCGTGTGCCTGATTTGTTTTTATATTGTAGATTTGCTCTAGTGTCCATTTCGTCTCAAATTATGGTATAATCCGCATGCAATTGCACATTTTTTCCATTCATTGATATTTTACATTGCGGTTATACTGCTTAAACTGTCTGCAATATACAAAACGGAGCTGTATTTCGCTGCAATACAAAAGCCGCATGAAGCATTAAGCTTAGTTAGTGTAATTTAATACGGATCTAATTTATTTTTCGTTTCTTTTTGTTTTCTTTTAAATTTCTTCTACAAACATAAATAAAATAAACTGGTTATATTCTGCCAAAAAAAAAGTTATATTAGGAGAATTTCGCAGTTTAAGGAAAAAGGAAAAACACAGTTCCCAAATCATGTTTCTTTAGCATGGGCATGAAATAATAAAAACACATTGCTACCTACTTTATTCGAACTCTCAATTTTTAGACTTAAATGAGAAAAGCAACTGGTTTGAGACAATCTAAAATAAACATTTTAGGTTCGCAAGGGAAATCTTAAAGCCGGATGGCGAAGTGGTCTAAGCGATGGCCTCTGATCATTCGTCCGAAAGGGGTCCGGGTTCGAATCCCGTGAGGCAAGAATGTTGTGTTTGTCTTACGGCACTGGCTCTCTGCCTTTCCTGGAGCCGGTAACCTTAAATTAGGGACGAGCGACTGCTCATAGCCCATTGAGTTACTCACGACGGTCGTTAAACCTCCAATAAAAAAAAATCTTAAAGTTAAATTATGTACGACAGAATACTTGTCGGGTGTTTGAATCTCGGACCTGCCGGCTACGTAATTAGCGGTTCTTATGGGGTTTTCCACAGCCTCCTTGGGTTTGGGGACGCCAATGCGTAGATGGTTCTCTGTCAAGTTTCTCCTCATGCTGGAGTTGCAGAAAAATGTATTTCCCAAGCCGTCTGGTCAACGTGCGAAATTAGATAATTAGCCTCCCGAATAAAGAATTGTAAGATACCTGTAGTCAGAAGTGGCTATGAAAAGGGTTAACAGGCAGGCAAACAGACCATAGGATTCCAAATAAAAAATTCCATATGTCGTTTATGAACGACAAAGTAGAGCAAAAACTCCTGGCGTCACACCAGCAGCTGTTGAAAATCGGTTCTTGTTGCTATAACAATAAAGCAAAGTGGTATAGGAGCCTGCTGTGGGCGACAAAATAGGACAAACGTTCATACTTTCGAACAAAGAAAATTGTTTTGTTTCACTTTGACACGTGGAATTCGCATATCAGACGTGCAAATTTAAATTACAAGACATAGCTGTTCCCATTAATTCGTATGTTAAGCGCGATAACTATAAAAAGAAAAGTGAGTTTTTGAGGTGGAAAATAACAAAACATTTGTAATCGATCCCACAATTTTGTAGCATTTTGCGAAAGCCATTTACAAAAATTGAGTGATCATTTTTGCGTTCCCCAAATGTTTCCAAAGCGTTCCAAATGTGTATCAACCTGTTCCGCATGTGTTATCAAAACTCTCTCCACCATAAAATGTTTTATGATAGAAGATACTAGTATTTGCACATAACACATTCGGGACACTTCGTGGCAAAAGCATGGAACACTATAAAAGCACACTGCGAATACATTTTCCGGAATTACTTTCTCGATGTGTTCCAAATGAGTTGTGTTCCACTGGGAACACATTGATGTGCTATATATTCCGAAATGTCACGGACAGTTGGAAAAGAAATTCTCGAAATACGACATGGCTTAAGCATCTGCATCATTTTAACTATACTAATGCCCTAATTACTTAAATAGAGGGTTTTGGGTAAGTGAAACTTGACTTCAAACATGTCATACGTATTTTGGTGCACATAGACGTTAATCTGTATAAATTCAGTACATTAACAGAAGCGCCAGCCCTTGTATATTCCATGGCATATACGAGTATATAAGAGTTGACGACTTTAGTCATTGTGACAAAGAACCTTTTCACTGTTTGGTATATCAGAGTAGAGCATAAACTATATTTGCGGGTATATTTCATTAGGTCGAACCAGCCCTTGCCTTAATTTGAACTATTTGTAGTCCGTGTTCATGTGTGGTTGTGTGTGACTGGCTCGACCGTGGACGTTTTATGACAAGCAGTATAGAGCTGTATACGTATTTCCAGTTATGTTTGATATTTACATCCTCGTTTTATATATTCGTGCGTTCAAAATATCTGAAATAAAAGGAATGATGAAACCGAATGTTCTGTTGCAATGGGCACATCTTTTGAATCGTTTCTGATGCGAAATACATTTTTCAAAGTTATTCAAAATGAACGCAACCAGTTAGAAAATGTCAACCGGGTTTTTACAATCAATAAAAACAACAGAAATAGAAACAGCTATATTTCTTTTAACACAGTCTAAAACTTACGTTACAAAAATAAAAAAAATAGCGTACAAAACGTTTCTCGTATCAGAAGGATATCGGAGACAAACATATTTTCAAATCGAACAGTCAGAAGAACAAATACGGAAAGAAACATGACATATCTCTACGCCTTCTAGCTCCAGAATTTTATATAATAGGATAATTGAAAGTAGATTTAAAATATTCTTCATGGAATAAGCTATCCTAAGGAAAAATAACTTTTCAAATTTTTAAATACGTCTCCCGCAATCAGAAGTAGCGAAAAGAAAAAAACATTGACCTCTACACAAATTAGCGGATAATCTGTGCGTTACTTAAAGAGAATAATGTTTCACAACTCTATTGTCGTGAATGGCATACAGTATAAAACGCAATATCTCAATAGTACTTTTAGAAGCGAAGATACAGCTACAAACAGAAGAAAACATGCACCGCCTAGCAACAAACTGTGAACTATAAAATTCCTCAAATAGTAACGTAGTGTTTCACAAGATAAATGGCGTCCGATGTTGAACGAATTTTTTAAATCGCACATTTACAAGCAAAGATATTAAGAAAAACATTGGCGTGTCCTAGCGGCGAAAGTTTTCATTTTTTGGTAAGAAAATATGCTCACAGAGTTTGCGCATTTAGTAGTATCTGACCGGAGAAAGAAATTTTTCAATCGAGATTTTAGTCCCTCGGATATTGCTGTAAACGGAAATGTGAGCTTACACCCTCTCGTGGCAGACATCTGAGTTAAGAAAAATTTGAAATTACATGAGAAACATTTCGCAGCGGATATGCTCTCGAACAAAGAAAGAATGTTTAAAATCGGACTCTTAGCCGTTTTTAGGAGCAGATATATCAACAAAAACAAGATATGCATCTACGCTCCCTGGCGGAAAAGCTATAGATATTTGTAAGAAGAGAGTATTCTGAAAATGTTTCTCAAAGAGAGCGAAATGGGTCCACGAAAGAATTTTTTCAATCGAGTTTTCAGGAGCTCAGATTTAGATACAAATACATCAGAAGCAGAAATAAACACTTACGCCCCCTGGTGGCGAAACGTTTTTACCAAATATAAGAAATTATATGCAAAGCATTTCACATCAGTAGCTGTATGTGATAGAGGAATATTTTTCAAATCAGAGTTTTAGAAACAGAGATATCTTGGAAAACGCAATTTACCTTTACAAACCTTAGCGGGAAAGTCTATGAATTACTTGAAAATTTTGGAAATATATGAAAAAAATTCGCATCACAAACTATATGCTACAAGAAAGGAATTTTTGAATTCGAACTCTTAGAAGCACAGATATTAACAAAAATATGATATATATCTACGCTCCAAGACAGAGAATACATGCATTATTTTAAGAAGAAAAAAATTCCGAAAACATTTATCGACGTGAGTGGTATCGTTCCACAAGCGAATATTTTCAATCCAGATTTTAAAAGCTCAGATTTTGCTGCAAATACATCAAAGCAAAAATTAACAATTTACGCCTCGTGGTGGCCAAACCGTGCTTTACCAAAAATTAGGAATTATATGCAAACGATTTTCCATCAGGATTTGTATCTACTGAAGAAAGAATTTCTCAAATCGGAGTTTTAGAAGTTCAGCTATCGGAGAAAACGCAATTTACTTTTACGCTCCCTAACTTAAAATCTATGTGCAACTTGAAAAAGTGAAAATGTTTCTCAAAGAGGGACTGTACCTGAAATGCTTTTCGACATAAATAGAATCCAAAGGTAAAATGATTTTTTCAATCCGATATTTAGAAGAAAATAAATATAGGTAATAAAATGTGTTCCGAATTCGATATCATCTGCGTTTACGCTCTTTAGGGGTGAAATCATACATCGTAAAAAAAAAACGAACTAAAGGATATAAAGAAATTAACTCGTGCACTAAAAGCTCTTGAATTGAAAACAAATGCCGTTTCCTGCACGATACACTTTAATGATAAAAAACTATGTACAATTAAAATAAATGTGTTTAAGAACTTTCAACGCCACAACGGCGTCATCATCAGAAACAGTGCAGCAGTGAGCACAGAAGTGAGTAGCCTATATACTTTGCAAGACACATAGCAGTTAATGCGCATGGGCAATAATCGGCAAAGTCCAAGTTAAGTTCAGTGGGTACAAGCATAGTTGGTGGGCGTAACCTGGACCAAAAGTGTTCTCCAAGGAAGGGGATAAAACAGGGGGTTCATCGTTACAGCATCTTTCACCATTGACGAATATGTGAATACTTTCACAAAAAAGTGTTGATCGACGGTTCCTGGGAGAATCCAGAATAATGGTGTCATTCCAACATGGTAAGTAAGAACCGTTTAAACAGAGTCTCGACAAAGATGTAGCACCAGAATGCGTCCTGATATTATACTGATGTTCGTAAATGCGGCGCCCCAAATTACGAGTGGTAGAGCCAATATAACATAAATCGTGCTCTGCAGGGTTAGCAGATTTAAGTAGAACCAAATATACGCCGTGACGGTTCACACATTCAACACAGTCTCTGTCCTTTTTAACAGTGTTAAATAAAGTACGAGACCTTACACCAAACTTGAGTTTGTACTTATGACATATATTCTTTAAAATGTTACATACAGGTGGTATATGTGGAATGGATCCCACAAATTGGTAGTCAAATTTATCTGCAAGCAAAGCTGTCTGCGGCCGACCACTTGATTTCTTAACAATCAAGCGATCAATCGTGTGAAGAGGGTAACCGAAAGTCAAGGCAAACTTTTTAATCCTAGCTAACTCTTCGTCCCGGAGATCCTGTGTGGACGAGTGTGTAAATGCACGATTAATAAGAAAATGAAAAGCAGATAATTTTTGCGACATTGGATGAGAAGAAGTAAAATGTATAAACGTGGCAGAAAAAGTTAGTTTTCGGTAAAAAGAAAATAATAAGGAGTTATCGGAAAGATTGCGAAAAAGGCAAAAGTCGAGAAATGGCAAAATGCCTAAATTCTCGAACTCTACCTCGAACTTGATAGAATGGTGTCGTGAAGAAAGTAAAGTGGCAAAGGAAAGAAGCTCATCGAAACCTGAAGGACAAACAACCAATACGTCGTCGACGTACCTGATGTAAAGAAGTGGTTTTATGGGGGAAACAGGAATGAGGGTATCATCTAAGTCCTCCAACAAAACTTCAGCAAGCAATGGAGACAGGGGGGACCCCATAGGGGCACCTTCCAACTGTCGATAGATAGAACCATTAAAACGAAAATAAGATCTCTTCGAAATAAATCGAAGAGTACACATTATAGAAGAAATTACATCGGAAGAATAAATGCACAAACCAACGAGTTTGGCTTCAATACGCTCGTGAACATAAGAAACGGGGGTGTTCGGGAAAAGAGCCACTACATCAAGTGAAGCTAAACAGTAAGTGGAAATGTTGGTGGACATAAAAGAAGGAATCCTAGAAAGTGCTTCGGTGGAACTGGAAACGGAGTAAGAAGAAGATCTAATGAGGGTGCCAGAAATTTGGCTAAAGCTCCCTCAAGATTGCGGGTGGGTGCAAACAAAGAGTTAGCTAGGATTAAACAGTTTGCCTTGACCTTCGGTTACCCTCGTCACACGACTGATCGCTTGATTGTTAAGACATCAAGTGGTCGGCCGCAGACAGCTTTGCTTGCAGAAAAATTTGACTACCAATTTGTGGGATCAATTCCATATATACCACCTGTATGTAACATTTTAAAGAACACATGTCATAAGTACAAACTCACGTTTGGTGTAAGGTCTCGTACTTTATTTAACACTGTTAAAAAGGACAGAGACTGTGTTGAATGTGTGAACCGTCACGGCGTATATTTGCCCTGCAGAGCACGATTTATGTTATATTGGCTCTACCACTCGTAATTTGGGGCGCCGCATTTACGAACATCAGTATAATCTCAGGACGCATTCTGGTGCTACATCTTTGTCAAGACTCTGTTTAAACGGTTCTTACCTACCATGTTGAAATGACACCATTATTCTGGATTCTCCCAGGAACCGTCGATCAACACTTTTTTGTAAAAGTATTCACATATTCGTCAATGGTGAAAGATGCTGTAACGATGAACGCCCTGTTTTTATCCCCCTTCCTTGGAGAACACTTTTGGGCCAGGTTACGCCCACCAACTATGCTTGTATCCACTGAACTTAACTTGGACTTTGCCGATTATTGCACATGCGCATTAACTGCTATGTGGCTTGCAAAGTATATAGGCTACTCACTTCTGTGCTCACTGCTGCACTGTTTCTGATGATGACGCCTTTGTGGTGTTGAAAGTTCTTAAACACATTTATTTTAATTGTACAAAAATTTTTTTCATTAAAGTGTATCGTGCAGGAGACGGCATTTGTTTTCAATTCAAGAGCTTTTGGTGCACGAGTTAAATTCTTCATATCTTACCTGCCGCTACTGGTAAATATTTCGTTGTTAACATCATTGCAGCTATGGACCAGCTTGTGAGAGCCTTCTACAAGGTAAAATATCGTCTGGCTTCTGAAACTTCCCATCTTAATTTTTTATTGTGTTGTCGTGACTTGCAATTTATACCAAAGTTTCTGACCATTCGACTTTGTCCAATTTGGGTCCCGACGCTCGCATTTTGCGTATTGCAGAAACCAAGAGATTATCCAGTGTCATTCGACAAAAACGTGGTCTGTTAGATTTTTTGCACCGCGACTCGTACTGTAAATATTTGGAACTCGCTGGTAACCTTCATCCTGTTATTTTATACCGCACTTTGACATGTTGTGTTGCTGCCACCTTATCTAGACAACAGCAGCTGCAAACAACTCATATTGGTAATCTTCGGCCACTTGTTGCTAAAGCAACTGACGGAAATCCATCAAAGTTTGCCCCAATGTTCAATCGAGATCAGGTATGTCAACCTTTCATTAATATTAGTGATAAATCACTAAGTGGTATTCAGAAACAAGCATTGACGAGGGGTATGAAGTTTGCTTATCAAGATACGAGGCCTAACATATTGCACGTTATCCCGCAATTCGAGGATGTCATTAGTGCCTTACCAGTCGAAATACAGGACTCAACTAGACATCGTGTTGCACGTGTATTGTCATCCAATAATTCTAAGCTGAAACACTCAACTGTATCTAGGACCATGAATGACGAACTCAGAAGTCTTCGTACTCTTCGCAAAGACCAGAGTCTAGCTATTATACGAGCAGATACAACTCATCAGGTTGTCATCATGAATAGGAATGAATATGTTGACAAGGTACAGCAGGCTATCTCTGATCTTAGTACCGAAGTTTGTCGCCGGGATCCTACTAATGCTACCGTTGCAGCTTTATCAAAATTAAAGTATCTTCCAGCTTTGCCCATGTCTTTGTTCAACAGTTTGCACCCTCCCCTGGTGACAGGGTTCCTTCTTTATTTGGCCAGTTAAAACTCCATAAATCGGGAACCCCTATCCGACCGTTGGTTTCATCTTTGTTTGCACCCACCCGCAATCTTGAGGGAGCTTTAGCCAAATTTCTGGCACCCCTCATTAGATCTTCTTCTTACTCCGTTTCCGGTTCCACCGAAGCACTTTCTAGGATTCCTTCTTTTATGTCCACCAACATTTCCACTTACTGTTTAGCTTCACTCGATGTAGTGGCTCTTTTCCCGAAACACCCCCGTTTCTTATGTTCACGAGCGTATTGAAGCCAAACTCGTTGGTTTGTGCATTTATTCTTCCGATGTAATTTCTTCTATAATGTGTACTCTTCGATTTATTTCGAAGAGATCTTATTTTCGTTTTAATGGTTCTATCTATCGACAGTTGGAAGGTGCCCCTATGGGGTTCCCCCAGTCTCCATTGCTTGCTGAGGTTTTGTTGCAGGACTTAGAGGATACCCTCATTCCTGTTTCCCCCATAAAACCACTTCTTTACATCAGGTACGTCGACGACGTATTGGTTGTTTGGCCTTCAGGTTTCGATGAGCTTCTTTCCTTTGTCACTTTACTTTCTTCACGACACCATTCTATCAAGTTCGAGGTAGAGTTCGAGAATTTAGGCATTTTGCCATTTCTCGACTTTTGCCTTTTTCGCAATCTTTCCGATAACTCCTTATTATTTTCTGTTTACCGAAAACCAACTTTTTCTGCCAGGTTTATACCTTTTACTTCTTCTCATCCAATGTCGCAAAAATTATCTGCTTTTCATTTTCTTATTAATCGTGCATTTACACACTCGTCCACACAGGACCTCCGGGACGAAGAGTTAGCTAGGATTAAACAGTTTGACTTGACTTTCGGTTACCCTCGTCACACGATTGATCGCTTGATTGTTAAGAAATCAAGTGGTCGGCCGCAGACAGCTTTGCTTGCAGATAAATTTGACTACCAATTTGTGGGATCCATTCCATATGTACCACCTGTATGTAACATTTTAAAGAACATATGTCATAAGTACAAACTCAAGTTTGGTGTAAGGTCTCGTACTTTATTTAACACTGTTAAAAAGGACAGAGACTGTGTTGATTGTGTGAACCGTCACGGCGTATATTTGGTTCCACTTAAATCTGCTAACCCTGCAGAGCACGATTTATGTTATATTGGCTCTGCCACTCGTAATTTGGGGCGCCGCATTTACGAACATCAGTATAATCTCAGGACGCATTCTGGTGCTACATCTTTGTCGAGACTCTGTTTAAACGGTTCTTACTTACCATGTTGGAATGACACCATTATTCTGGATTCTCCCAGGAACCGTCGATCAACACTTTTTTGTGAAAGTATTCACATATTCGTCAATGGTGAAAGATGCTGTAACGATGAACACCCTGTTTTTATCCCCTTCCTTGGAGAACACTTTTGGTCCAGGTTACGCCCACCAACTATGCTTGTACCCACTGAACTTAACTTGGACTTTGCCGATTATTGCACATGCGCATTAACTGCTATGTGTCTTGCAAAATATATAGGCTACTCACTTCTGTGTTCACTACTGCACTGTTTCTGATGATGACGCCGTTGTGGTGTTGAAAGTTCTTAAACACATTTATTTTAATTGTACATAGTTTTTTATCATTAAAGTGTATCGTGCAGGAGACGGCATTTGTTTTCAATTCAAGAACTAAAGGATCATCATTTGCAAATTTCAAGCTTCCCAATGCAAAAAGAAGTTTTCTAATCGGACTATTAGTTGCAAAGATATGGTGTCCACAGACGGACTTACGGACAAACTGATAACACAAATACGATTTGTTTTTACGAAAGACGTTCTGAAAAATCGGATTTTGTGGTTCTGCTTCAATTTTTTATTATGAAATAACTTTTCAGTGATACGCGATTACTCAGTACCTTGAGAAAGTGTGATGATCGGAAACAAGAATATTCAAAACAAATTTCAGCTTGCATAAATTCGGATTTTCCATTATTAGAAAAATACATACTGTTTATTCTAACATTAATTCAAGTCATTAGCACGAATAAATGAATTTGTTATAAAAGAAACGGCAAGAGTAAATGAACTCCGTCCCTGGGCTCGTCTGTACTCTTCATTCAATTTGTCGGGGGTTCGTGCAAGACGCAGAATTTCCGGCATTATCACTCTTCTTGCAGAGAAGGAAACATTCCAGGTGTGTTTTCCAGATGTAGATATATGGATGCCCCCTCTCACTTTATTTGAAAATATCTTCACTATTAATCATCCGATTTGCACGATATTTAAGATTTATGGGTTTTTCTATGTGCTAAATAGAATGCCCATAAAGTACCATACCCCTTATATGGAAAACTTTGGAGATAGTGAGTTAATTAATATGTTATAGTTCCCTTTGAGTGCTTTCTAACCGTACCTTATTTGTTTATTTGCTGCAAATGGTTCGAAAGTTAAGGGTGGTGGCTCTTTTTTTTTTGAGGTCTGTACATGTTTACGATAACAGTAGAGCGAACCCTGTTACGTATGGGTCTCCGGAGTCGACGAGACATCAAAGCGTCCAAATTAACACAGGTCCATCGGTAAAGACGCCTGCAGTTCGCGTGGGAATACCGTCATTGGACAGTGGAAGAGCGGATAAAGATTACCTTCCCCAACGATTCGAGGTTTCTACTCCACAGAAGTGACAGGTGGTCGCGGATATGGCGTCAGACACACGAGAATTAACACCCGGACACTATTGTCAGTCAAGTGCAATTCGGGGGTGGTAGTGTGCATGCCTGAGAATGTTCTCCTGATATGACCTGGGACCGCTGGTAGCACTTGATGGGTCCCTGTACACCAATCGCTACCTGTCCATCCTTGCTTACCACATGCATCCCGTCATGTTGGACGTTTTCCCAGGTGGTGATTGTGTCTACCAACAGGACAATGCACCGTGCCATGACACCAAGTGGGTTTGCCTTACTGGTTCCACCAACACGACAGGGATGTCTCCGTTTTCTGTTGGCTGGCGAAATATCCAGACATCATTCTCATAGAGCACTTGTCGGACTATTTGGCTCGACAGTTTCGACGTGTCGACCAACAAACACGTCATCTCCAAGTCGTCCGTGCTCTGCTGCAGTCCGAATAGGCACATGTGCCTTGAACAACCTTCCAAGGCCTCATTTCGGCCATGCCACGCCACCTCGGTGCTGTCATCCGGGCTAAGCGCGCTTATTCCTATTATTCGGTAGGTGGTTATATTATTCTGATACGACCGTATATATTAACATAATGTGAGATTGCATTCCCTCACTCTTTCAATTAGTTTTCTAATCACATGAATATGATTTATCTACAGTGGTGTAGCCATTACTGAGTACAATTTTTTATCTTGTTTAAGCCAGGTTCAGTATTTTTTCAAGCGAAATGGCAGTACTTTAGCGAAGACTTTATGAAGAACCGATTGGACGAAGACGGGTATGTAGGTCTTGAAAACCTCGAGGACCCATCTTTGGTGCAGCAGATAATGTATAACATTGCTTGAATCATCAGGAATCTTACCTTGATTGAGGCATCTACAGAAAACTTGAGCTAATCTGGTTTCTCTCTCCACTGGCTTCGTACACAATATCTACCGTAATTCCATCTCCTCTTGAGCTCTTGCCTGTTTCTTGTTCTAAATTGCGTGGTCAACATCTTCCAGCAGAAATGGAAGCACTTGAGAGGTCTGATAAAAAAACTATCCGACTGCATGTTCTTTCTCTTAGACTGACAGCTAACGACCCGGGACTCGGTAGTGCGTGATCTTGCTTGTCGCATTCTTGTCTAATGCCTCCATGACTGAAAGATTTGCGTGGAGAATCTACATCATAGTTTTATCAAACTCGGCAACACGACAGCTGAGACAATTCAGATGATTACAAAGAATTAGTAATAAAGCTATGAGTGCAACAAAAATAAAGAAGTGGTGTTTAAGCTTCAAAGGAGGATGAACGTGTGCTGAGGGGGACTAGCTTTTCAGGAAGTTGATCCACGAGCAGGAACCTCGAAATAATCGAGAAAGTGCGCGCTGTAAATAAACTGTAAACCTGGAGTACTACCGGGCAATTCTCCTTCATCTACGAGATGCAGTGAGGCCGAAGAGTCCTGCACCGTTGAGAGCATGATAACCAGCAGCTACACCAGAACACTGCCCCCGACCATTTGTCTCACCTCATTCCACAAATGAGACAACATACACTCTCCAAATTCGACTGCTTGCGACTCTTGACTGTTCCCGAAGTTGAAAATGACTTTCATGATTTGAAAACACAGATGTCAAGAAGAACGTGATGCAGCACCTATTAGCGATACCTAAAAGTAACTAAAAAGTGTTATGATCAGTGGACACACTACTGGAGCAAGTTTGTGGTGTGAGGTGGCACCTACTTTAAAGGGAAATAAGACAGCTACCTCGGATTTAAGGCAACCCCATGGGGAAAAACAGAGGGTAATGTCCGATTACTTTAGTGGTCACTGGTTTAGACATCCGTAGCCCACGATGCGTCGTCTCTGCATTCCCATATCAGGATCGCATGGAAGTCGCAGTGTTTTGCAATTATTGCCCATGAACTTTTCTCTGTCTTAGTTTAGTCTTTCCAGTTGAACATTGAACATTGTTTACGAATACCGCCTGTAGGTACTGAATTCGTGCGAAATGCTTGAGGTGAGTACATAGCGTAACGAACTAATGGATAATGCTTGATCACATTCAGTAATATCACACCATGCGTTTACCTTAAATATCGTTCTCGATAATTCCACATAGTAAAAGATTTGTTTCAGTGTCGTGATTACGACATTCGAGCAGATGTTAGAAAACGTTTTCCTCCTGTTCGAGGCTACTGCCATTTCTGAAGATCAATTCAGTGATATTGCACAGCTCAGAAATACCCTTCCGTGTGCTTTTACTCCGTCAGTATACAGCCTAAATGTGTCTTTTGCTTCCATTTTTATGACAGATTCGTAGCAAACGAAAGACTCTCTAACTTTATAATTGACATTTTTTTCTACCTACCATATTTTCGGAGTGTGAGAAGCTAAGTTCGCGAATTCTTCGGTAGGGACGCTGAGCTGGAGTTGATGTAATTATTCCTCTGACACTCACATTAATTCAGTTTCGTCCACATCTTTATCAGCCTCCGTTCCCCTGTAAAAGAGTTTGTGGGCGACTTTACTATACACACGGTATATATACACCTAAGATGCAAAACGTTATGACCACCTTCCTAATAGGATATTTGTCTTCTTTCTAAATGTAGCTTGTGGTATCTGTAACGACTCTGTCTCTTTCAAAATGTAGCTTGTGGTATCTGTATCCTTTGACTCATGTAAGTTCATTGGTTTAGCCGTTGCAGACAGGATTTGTTGTTCCATCACAAATCACATATACTTGATTGGATTGATTTCTGAGGAATTTGGAGGACAGAAAAATACCGTAAAGTCTTCCTTATGTTCCGCAAACCATTCTCAAATAATTCGGACAGTATGGCATAGGGTATTATCCTGCAGAAAAAAGGCACTACTAGAGGTGAATACTGTTGCATTGAAAGAGTGTACTTGGTCTACAATGATGTTCAGGTAGGTGACATAGTTTTCTGTACACGTATGACTGAATCGCTGGTTTCCCACCAGAACATTGCTCAAAGCGTTACACTTCCTCCACCGAATTGATTTCATCTCACGGTGCATCATCTCACGGTGCATCGTCGTTCTCTTGGGGAAGGAGACACTTCCCCAAGCCAACGACGTATACGTACCCGGCCATCCACATGGTGCAACAGAAAACGAGACTCATCGGGCCAGAAGACATTATTCGAATCATTGAATGTCCAGTTTTAATGCTTGCGTGTTCATTTTAATCATTTTCAACGATGAACCGATGTCAGAATGGACACTTGAAACGGCTTGCGTCTACGTTTTGCAGCAGGATTTGATGTATTGCGTGTTGTGGCACTTTACTCGCATCATCTGTTTTCAAATTAGCTACAAATGGTATCACAATACCCCTTCTATCAGCTCGTACCAAACGGGATAGCCACCATTTTTCTGTAGCATCAATGATCCGTAGTCGGCCTACACCCCTCCCGCGGTTCCTGATTTTTCGCTCCTGGGACTACTTTTTGAACTAACCATGGCTCATCGTGAGCACCCCACAAGCCTTGCGGTATCAGACATGTTCTGAGCTAGTCTCCTGGGACTACTTTTTGAACTAACCATGGCTCATCGTGAGCACCCCACAAGCCTTGCAGTCTTAGAAATGTTCTAAGCCAGTCTCCTGGGACTACTTTTTGAACTAACCATGGCTCATCGTGAGCACCCCACAAGCCTTGCCGTCTTAGAAATCTTCTGAGCCAGTCTCCTGGGACTACTTTTTGAACTAATTATGGCTCATCGTGAGCACTCTACAAGCCTTGCCGTCTTAGAAATGTTCCGAGCCAGTCCCCTGGGACTACTTTTAGAACTAACCATGGTTCATCGTGAGCACCCCACAAGCCTTGCCGTCTTAGAAATGTTCTGAGCCAGTCGTCTGGCTCAGACCATTTTGGCCTATGTCCAACTCACTTAACCCTTTAACGACCATGACCCAAAAACTCTTTTATAACTCTAAATACCATAATGCCCGAAACTGTCAGTTGGTTCACTTCTTTGCTTAATAACAACAGCATCGACTGAGGGTGACTCCTGCATATCCCTCATAGGTCGAGAAATTTTGAAGAACAGGTAAGTGTAGGAAATCTGACTCACTCTAGACAGACGTCTCGATCTGGTATGGCCGTTTGTATGCACAGGCGGTTTGAGCGTTATGGTCGTTAAAGGCTTAAGTCAGCTGTCGTTTCCATCTGAAGAACAACAATAATACTGATTAACAGAGATATTTATATCAGGTGTTATTTATACCCTTTCATGACTTACACATGCTCTGTGGTACACCTGCACTTCCTTGGATTTACCTTAAGATACGCGCGTTAAATATTGATGCGGTATCGTGCCGAGCAAGGTTATGAATTCCACCGCTCGCCACCAATTGATGAGTGTCCGAGCGGTTTGGGTTCAATTCACGTGGTTTGGTGTCAGAGTATCATCCGGGAGCCGGCATGTTCAGGTGAGAACGAACGTTTGTCAGTCATTAGAAAAGAATTTCAATACCAGAGCCTAAAGAAAACAGAGAACAAGGGTTAAACACTCAACTATTTAATTGGTAGAACACCCGGTCTGCTAGTATGCTAATTTCGTACATTCGGTAGACATACAAAAAAAGGGGAGGAGGGATCTCCTTTCTTGTTCAGCTTTACTCTTTCGTTATTTCCTAAGAGTAGGCTCTCTATAGGTCACCATATTGGGAACATTTAAAGTTCTGGATTTCAGGCGTATGGCTAATGAGTACAGTTCGCAATCTATGCGTTTGAGCACGGGTTAGGATCTCATTTCCAAAATGAACTACGCAAGCTTATAATCAAAAGTGTGTACTTACGTATAGCTGGCGAAAGCTGAGTAACACATGAAATTTGTACACTCTTTTCGTGCACTGTGGCCTAACACGTAAGGCCCTAATGAGTTGAAAGCCGCCTCAGTTTCATCGCACAGTTGGTTATAGCAATCATGTCACTCCTACGCGCACACGCACACACACACACGCTCTGAAGTAGCAGTACACAGAGCCCTTACTAGCTTGTGGGGGACTTCACCTGTATGTCAAAGATGGTCGTCAAGAATTAGCTGGCTTTCACCTCTCTTTACTTTGGCGATGGAGAGTGCTTCTGCTCGCTAGACGGGATGTGCGTAGGAAGGGGGAGGGTGGACACCAGGGCTGGCTCCTTTTACGAAGCAGCAGAGCGATGGCCCCCCTGCGAAGTTCCAACAAGCATCTTGAATGAGAATGAGAAGCGTCCTCGCGGTCAATGACTCCGCAAAGCTGGAGGTCTGGCTTTGTGGAGTCATTCTCTTGAGGGTTTCGTTGGAGCATCTTTCGTATCTGTGAAAGCATCCAGAACCAAGCTGACTGCTACTTCGGTATTTTACGCCACAACGACGAAACAACAACTGCCCAAAACGGCTCGTTTTCCTTGTTACGAAATTCATCTGCTGGAATGTCAAACTTGAATGGACTAACTATCTGCCATTGGGTTAACTACAGATCGCTATTTCTTTTAATCCATAACTGGTAGGTCGAATGACTGACCACTGCGTTTGGAGACTAACGCTTCTTTTTCTTCAATAGACTTACAACGGCTATTCCGTTTCCTCCTAAGAAACTACGTTCTCTCTTGGAGTTACATCCGCCAAGACGAAGAACCTTTCTCTTCCACCACGAGCTTTGTAGCAGAATGCTTCTTTGTAGCAGAATGCTGGGAAACTACGTTCTCTCTTGGAGTTACATCCGCCAAGACGAAGAACCACCCTTCCACCACGAGCTTTGTAGCAGAATGCTTCTTTTTTGTCCTGTGCTTCTCTCTGCTCTCTTGCTAACCCTCCGCTTTTTGTTTTCTTGTCAAAAATTTATCTCCTCCGTGCAGGCGCTGGTATCTGGTCCTCAAACCCTGATGGCCATAACTTTCAGCGTTTCCTAAGGATTTTTAGCAGTAATGGCTCACTTGAAGGTGTATTTATGAGGGCCCGGATGCCGCTCTCTCGCTAAGTTGGGTGGTCCCCCATTGTTTCTGGGTGGGCTTTCATAGGCAATCTTACCATTTCTTTGTTTCCACCTAACTAAAGCGCATTACCAGACCTCCGCAATTAAACGTACTAATTTTGTCTAGTTAATTTTGTAATAGGCCAGAGAGAGAGAGAGAGAGAGAGAGAGAGAGAGAAGACGGTAAAGATCTACGGCAAAACATTCTTTTATTAATAACAAAAAATATAGCCTAGGGAAGAAATTTAGGTCACAATGAAAAGTTCATTTTCTCCTTAGTGCCCATGCATAGAAATTTTGAACAATGTGCTAGCTAAATATAGAGCATTATTAAAACCACTGCACACTTACAGAACGTTCCTACCTGTCTGTTGTATTCTTTTTCTTTCGTGATATTAAAAATTTTCTACACGTTATTGATGAATGTGCTTTATCTGTCTTAATAATCCTTCTTAGTGTTACGATGCGAAGATGGACCACTAATTAATACCCTCTTTTATTCACTGATTTTCCACTTCAAAGGGTAGACTTTCACCCTGTTATCACATAATTTACTTTGTCATTACGCCAAAAGAAGAACTTTTAATTACTGTCATAACTAAAGGCAAACGAGGCTTGCACTTTATGCACAATGAAGTTTTTTTGTTTTTTCAATTTTGTTGCTAATGGCATTTCTATGTAACTAGGGCAGAATCTAAATGGTCCGTATCATCTGAGACTCGCTCATAATCATCCAGGCTAAAGAAAAGGTTAAAAAAAGAATTATCCGGATCAAACAATGAATTAATTCTTTTGAAACTCCAGCATTGGTTTCCAAAAGCTAATGTTACTCTTGAACAATCTCTTCCGCAAGAGAAGAAATTTCCCTTCGTGTCCATAAATAAAAGCCAAAATAATTTTGATGAAACGAACAGGAAAAGTTTTATTTTTGATTCAAATACTTCCACAACGGGTATTCCAATTTTTAGAGAATATGTGGATTCAATAAAGAAATCGATACAGAATGCTCAAAATTTTAATTTTCAATGTCCAAACAAAGCCAATCGAATTTTCTTTGTTCAAAACCTTTCAATGCCATAATATGTTGGTTGTAGTCAATTTATATGGGCCAAAACTGTCGGTATCGTGTGGTTTTATGTTTCATTCTGTAAAGCAAGATAAGAAATTTTGAACGATCTGTTAGCGGGTCCCGAGGTAGTAAGCCCGAAACCAGACGATAATAATTTGTCAGACGACTCATGAATCTGGGATTTCCTTGTTTACAGCCGACACACTTACAAGAATCACCGGCGGGACGTTGTGATTCATACTGAGGATACCTTCGGGTATCGAAGGTTCACCGTATACCGCAAATGATTTTAAATATCGTCCAGAATTTTGAATAATAAACTGACTTCCCACATAAATTATTGTACTGCATGGCAATACCAAATTTGATGAATTTTGATTATATAGCGCATTCTTACTTCATACACACATCCACTTAAACAGCTCTCGATACGATGCTGAATAATAAAATTTATAATAAACAAATAGCCTCTCAGCATTCGTTGAATTGAGGACTCAAACATGACTTAAGAAAAAAAAATGAGAATACATATTTGTAATGCAAACAATGTTAAACTGAAACATCCTAGAGAAAATATAAGTCACAGGACTCCTGCCAATATTTCACATTGCGGATTTTTTCTAGAATGCTAGTAGGAATATATCTCCACATCCATAAGCACCAGGTCTCATGACCTTTCTCGTTGAGTAACGTTTTGTGAATGCCGTCAACTTCACTTTCCTACCGCTCTCTGAAAATTCGTATACTCCTCTTTCCTTTCCTTCAAGGGCAATGCCCCAGTCCTAGCCTGGGGAACAAAGGCATCCCCAAATCAAATACGCCAACAATTTTGCGACTAGCCAATTATTTAACATATACGCTGGCGATTTGCTAGGATGAGTCTCAAGGTCTCTTGCAATTCTTCCTATACAATATTTGAATCGGTATTCCTGATTGAGACTGTCCGGCATTAGCCCAAATAATTCCCACACCGTCATAAATTTTGCTCGGAATAAAATTGCTAATATAAAGTCAATCTCCACTTTGAGCATTCTTCTACATCCACCGTAAAACACATGATGGAGGCCAGGTCCTAAAGAAATCAGTTGCAGCCCGTCCATAGTGGCAAGGTACAGAGCATTGCTGCAAAGAAGTGTACTAAAACCTGCAGCCACAATGTCTGCATCCGCTCTTAGCACAACACTGCAGCCAAGAAGTTACTTAACGATTTTTCAACTTCGGAGATAAGATCTCTGCTTTCGCGGATAACGATACTCTTTCTCATTACGCAACCTACCAAGTCGCTTGGCCGGTCAAGGTAAGGGGTGGAGGGAGAACAAGAAAGCACCTGTCAGATAATTAGATCTCTATCCTGGTGGTCCAGGGAATATCCCCACTAGCTGCGGTACTCAATGTTGAACACTACCCCATTACAACTGCGCAGGTTCCTAGAAATTGACGGGGAGAAGAAATCTGAAACTAGGGGAGTTGAATTAGCAGCAAGGATAGCTGTTACAGAGAAAGGGAGGAACATAAAATAAAGAATTACAAATACATAAAATTTGAAAGAGATTTCATAACTTTCCGCTCCCAAACTCAACCCTTTATTCTGATTAACTCTTTCCTTACTAAAATGGACGACCTCGCATATGCGAGCGTTGCCAAGGATCACCCAAACGTAACCCCTTTTGTTGGTCACCTCTTTCCTTACTGAAACGGACGATCTCGCAACTGCAAGCTTTGCCACAGATCTCCCAAACTCAACCCTTATGCTGATCACCTCTTTCCTTACTGAAATGGACGACCTCGCACCTGCGAGCTTTGCCACAGATCTCCCAAACTCAACCCTTATGCTTATCACCTCTCTCCTTACTAAAATGGACGACCTCGCACCTGCAATCTTTGCCACAGATCTCCCAAACTCAACCCTTATGCTGATCACTTCTTTCTTTACTAAAATGGAGAACCTCGCACCTTCAATCTTTGCCACAGATCTCCCAAACTCAACCCTTATGCTGATCACCTCTTTCCTTACTGAAATGGAGAATCTCGCACCTGCGAGCGTTGTCACAAATCTCCCGAACTCAATCCATTTTGTTGATCACCCCTTTCCTTAATTAAATGGACGACCTCGTACCTGCCAGCGTGTTCAGAGATCTGACTGATCACTAAATGTTTGGAAAAATAAGTTTTCTGATCATTTATGTAAAATAAGAAATATCTAAGTTTTATAGATGCGCAGTGGTCTAAGGCGCTGGCCTCTGATCTTTCGTCCGTAAGGGGTCCGGGTTCGAATCCCGTACAGGCATGGATGTTGTTGTTGTCTTACGGCACTGGCTCTCTCCCTTCCCTGGAACCAGTGACCCTAAATTAGGGACGGGCGACTGCTTATAGCCCATTGAGTTGCTCATGGTGGTCGTTAAACCTCCAATTAAAAAAAAAAAAAAAAAAAAAAAAAGGAAAACATCACAAAGTAAACTACTGTTCAAAATTAACGTGATGAATAAAATTCGTGGATATCTCCAAAACGACACGTACAGATTTATCAGAGACATGTGCAATGGAGAAACGCTAAGTCGGCGTACCAAAGTAATATTTTGCTTGCTCCTATCGGAATATCCAAATGACGACCGTACGGCATCGAGCTGGCAGGTTCGCGACCTTCATCAACGTTGCTGCAACCCAAGAGCTACAATTGAAGCTTAAGTTCGACTGTTAGCGGAAGAAAGGTTCCGCGCCATCGCTTAGAAGACTCTTTACGGTGGAAAGTGATCCGTAGATTGGAAGGAGGACAATCACCAGCTGGGTCAGCAAGATGGCTGAATGTGTCGATCCCAGTTGTCTCCAATCTTTAAAAACAGTACCAGGAAACAGGAACAATAACCAGAAGGTCTGGACAAAGACATTCACAAGCCAAAACGATTCAACACGACCGGTTTTTGTCTCTGACTGATAGATAGGGAGTCGATATTCAATTAACCACCGCAGGAGCTCTTTTCCACTACGTGAACCGCGATTTCGAAGCAAACGGATTACAGACGACTCCACGAAATAGTTCTATATGCAAGAAGGGCAATGATCTGTATCCCACTCGCCGCATCGCACAGCTGGGTCCGTCTGAATTGGGACATTTGATCAATAGTCCTATGTTCTCTTCAGTGACGAATCGCGTTACAGCCTAAACACGGATTCTCGTTATATGCACATTTGAAGCCAGATGAAAAGCCGAAATCATCCATGCCTCACCGGATTTGAACTCGGACCCCTTACGGACGAATGATCAGTGGCCATCGCCTAGACCACTGCGCCACCGTGGCGGAACCCGAAAGATCTTCGACCTGAACCCTATATAGCATGTCTGGGGTACCATAGGAAGAGCATTTTCAAATCAGTATAGCCTCATAGAACCCTCTCGGGACTCCAACACGCTTCGGTGGAGTAATGGCACTTATTTCCCCAACTCTCATTCACAAATTCGTAAGAAGCACCAGGGCTCGTTGCGCAAGCTGTATATCTGTTCATCGTAATTATAGTTCCCATTAGCGTTCCCCGAAATTCATAACTTTTGGACAGACATAATGTCATGCACATGCTTTCCCCTCATACTTTGGTGGGATCCCTTTTTTGTTGTGTATTGCTGCGTTATCGATATATTTATACATGTTCGTGTCAACTGTCATTAAACTCTGTCGTGTGTATTTTGTGTTTGTCGCGTTAATTTTGGACATCAGTGTATTTTAGATATGCACGTGCCCCACAGGTACCTAAGGGCCGACCCAGGTTTGAGTCCCGGGTGAGCAATAGGTAATGTGCTTTTCTTACAGCGTTGGTTCTCTTCCTATCCTGGAACCAGTGGCCCCCAAAGTATCTTTATTGGATGTTTAACGACCACTGTGAGCAACTCAGTGGGCTATAAGCCGTCGCTTGTCCTTAATTTTCGACCATTGGTTCCACGGAAGGGAGAGAGCCAGTGCCGCAAGAGAAACACAATATCAATGCTTCTCCGGGATTCGAATCCGGGCCCATCTCAGACGAATGAACGGAAGCCATCACTTAGACCACTACGCCTCCGGGGCATCGGCCCCAAATTAGGGTAGGACTACTGTTTATAACCCTTATAGATCGTCTAGGAGCATGTGGATTTTTGGTCCCTTCTGCAATATTAGAAACACTTAAATTCCCAATATTAAAACGTTTACAAGCATTGGAAGCATGTGATCTGCTTATTGTTTTCGTAAAAGAATTTGCTTTTAACAATTGCAATAATATCACATTAATAGGTGCGTGTGGTCTTGAGGATATTTTCGGGAAACTTTGATCTTTGTTCTTTTGTTAGTACAGTCATGTAGTTTCTAAATATTTCCGTAAAATGAAAAACATTTAATGTTCCGCGATTGAGAAGATAAAAAAGTATTAAGGGCAGGCGGATTTTTTCTTATTGCCGCGAAACAACGTGTAGCTGACATTTCCCTATTACATTCATCACTCACTATATGTCCTACATCACTAGTTTAGCTTTCCTTTTTGATTTATTTCTCTTCTATAAATGTGATTACCTCTTAAGTTTATTTTCCGTTCTAAGCGTTATATGTGAGTCTCCGAGATTCTCGTAGGTTTCAGGAATGGCTGGGAACTAGTCAGAGTTTAAATAAATCAACAGTTTATAGTAATTCAATGTCTTGAAATTCTTGTCTTCAGAAAATTGCTTTTGAACTCTCAGTATAGTCGCTTTGTCCTTCAAAAATAGGAAACGCCCTGAGTTCACAGGAGTGCAACCACTTACGTTGCAAGTCCAAATTATTTATTGTAATCCATTTGTCCAAATCACGCTGGTAGATAATTACCTAAAAATTAATAATGATCTACAGCAGTTCAATTTAATCTTTAAACTTTCGTAGTATCAGGTTAACAATATAAATTTATATTTAATCTTATCATCACGCTCATCAAAATCACTATTACAACTCCACAATCCCTACACTCTTTACAGCTTCCACGTAGTTTTATATTTATACAATATGAGAGGGGTGGATGATTGCACTGTCCTCACCCTGGTGGTACAGTGGTCTAAGCGCTGGCATACGACCATTGATCAGAGATGAATTCGGGTTCGAATCGCGGTGACGCATGGATATTATATTTTTCTTACGGCACTGGCTCTTTCCCTTCCCTGGAACCAATGGTCTTCAATAAGGGACGGGTTACTGCTTATAGCCCATTGATCTGCTCACGATGGGCGTTAAACCTCAAGAAAAAAACAACAACTGCTGTAGTTTCTTCGAAGTGATTGTTATTTGAGATTCAACGTTAGTGTGATATGTGATAAATTAAGTTTCGTCTGTTACTTTACGATGTTGCGGATCAGATTAAGGTCACGGGTTGTAGTAGCATTCAAGCTGAGTGCTGTTATAATATGACATTGTGGTTTTCGCCAAATTAATGTACTTCAGCTATTGATTACTAACAACCAAACTCTTTGGATTTATTTTTTATTGGAGGACTAACGGCCACATTGAGCAACTCAATGGGTTATGAGCAGTCACTCGTCCTAAATTTAGGGCCACTGGTTCCATGGAAGAGAGAGAGCCAGTGCCATAAGACAAACACAAAATACATGCCTCACCGGAATTCGAACCCATGTCGTGCGAATGATCAGGATCCCTCGCTTAGACCACTGCGACACCGTGTCGGACTTTGGATTTCAGTTAAGACCCATTTTTTGGATTAAGGATTCCTGTGTCCCTTATATATGAGTATTTTCATTGTTCAAATGTTAGTGTTAAGCATTTACTGACTATTTTGTAGAAGCGAAATAACCACCAAACTATCTTAAACATTCTAACTATTAAAATTATTGCTAGTGAATGTGCGTTACTGGTTACCTCTGTGAAATATGTAAGACATAGTGAAGTTACAGCAATAGTTGCTTAATCACAAAGAGAAAGCGCTGCCACCCAGCAAAAACAGTCTTGCTGGCCCAGCAGTATGTTGCCGCTGCCGAACCGTCAATAAAATGTCCGGGCGGCCAACAGAAGGGCCAGCAGTTCAGGCCAACAGCTGGCCAACAGTTGGCACCCCATTAGTTGTCATATGCCACAACAGGGCCATCAGTGGTCCATCACAGGCAGTAGCTGCCACATGTGGCCCTTCAGTGGCCCTGCAAGCACGTGCCAGAAATGATGGCTAGTCTAATGTGGTCCGCTAGTGGGCCGTTAGTGGCAGCCAGCAACCACGTGACGTAACTGGTGGCTTGCCGAATCTTGTACACCAATTTCCCGGCAGTATCCATAATAATAAAAAAAAGCAAGGATAACCGCAGTTTCCTAAACCTACAATTTTTTTCTACCCTTACGAAGCTTGTGAAAGTTTCTCGACAGACCGGAAAAACGCCCGTTTGTATCTGACTAGATTCGATCCTGGACCGTTCGCGTGGAAGCCGGGTTCGCTACCGACCGGACTAATTCACTACCCTCGTATATGTGCTGGAAACTATCTGTTTGGTATGCAATTTGTAATCGAATGCTTCCCTCTTTCATTTTACAATATTGCGAGGTATTTTTCATAAAAGTCAGTTTCATATAATTGATAAATTAATTTTTTCAACGTAACGATAGTTTTTTTTACCTTAAGGGAACTTCACTCATTTTCAAGGCGTGTACATACTTAGAGTCGCTTTCCAAAGTTTTGTACTGTCCTTGCCGTCTTGAAAAGAGATTGTTGAATAAATATATATTTACCCGGGTTTATGTTACATTCTGTTACATTTTTAATGTTGTGTCTTTCCTTTCCGTTGTCCGAAGCTACATTTGTTTTAAAGAGTAAAATATATTTTATTTTACTTCTCGTTATTTTTAGAAGCGAATTCCTCCCAGTCTTGTGTATTCAACCCATTATAGATGAGTACACCACATAGCGTTGCTTTTTTTTTCTTTCAATTAATTAATAAATTTTCTACCCGTATAATTCTTTTTTTTCCAACAAACGCTATTTTAATGGTTTTCCAGGATATGTGTTTCAAGCGGTTTCAAATTTTTTCTTGTTATTCATCCACTCCATTCCATGAATTGTTATTCATGGGAATGGAGTGGGTGTATTTCATGGCTGTAATCTAGTATTTCACGGCTTAATCTGATATCTTCGTCGACGTAAAATTTCATTAGGAAATTAATTCGCCTCTCCACATATGGATTTTTTTCTTAACATCCACTAAAATAACACGATGGCGATAGCGTCGTCTTCAACTAACTGGTACCATGAGAGACACAGCAAGTGTTGCTTCTGCGCATGCGTAGTCCCGATGCTTCCACCTGCTGTTGGGGGTTGCATTGGTTGCCAGCAACGGGCCACTAGTGGCACTTGCTTGCAGGCCCACAATTCACGGCGATGCTGCAGGGCTATCAATGGCTCGCCAACTGATAGCGCTGCCACCAACGGACGACTACCGGGCCGTGAGCGTCAGATTTCAGCCAGCAGTGACCCATCACTGCCAGCTGGTGGCCAGCAGTTTCCCAGCACTTGTGTTTTTGCTGAACACCGCACCGGGCGTAAGTGGAAAGGGCGCTGAGATGAACTTTTTTGTTTCTTTTTCATTTTGCAAAACGGTTGAGCACAAAAGAAAAAAGAAAGGAAAAAAATCTCCTACGAGTGTTGAAATTCGAGATGATGAGGAATAATGACTAGGGATGATAAAAGCTGTCACTGGAACAATACAAATCTTCAAAATAGAGTATTTGTACTATTAACCGCGAAACAGAGGGTGGGTTTTGGCGTTAATGTTGAGACCAACGTAAACAACTATCAATTTATATTGTACATTTTTCTGTGTAAATGAAAAATCACACAATCTAACACGCACACACACACACACACACACACACACACAAACACAAAGCTTGTGGGATGGAGTCAACAATTATTGTTGCACCGGTTAGTTCAAAAGCTAAAGTCAGCCATGGTTAATCACTCCAAATCACCTCACTCTATATGAACACTTTTATACCAATGTTCCTCCCACTCTCTAAGGCACAATAAGGATTTTCATGTTTGCAAAGAAATTTCTCCTTCGTACTCCGTTTTTGTCTATATTCACAGTCGAGTCACAATATTGTGACCCCTTCCGAATTTTAACGTCAACAGTGCATAGCCACTGAAAGAAGGCGCGTGTCGTGAGCTGGCTTGGAGGATATATATGGTGTGCTGTATGCATTCTAAAAGAATATCACTCGTTGCTGTCATGGATAAAAGGAACGATATATCAGATTTGCAAAAAAGGATTATTATCGGTTTTCGGGACAAGAGTGACAGTATTTATGATACAGCGTTGTATGTAAACTATTCGCGTGCTACGGTGGTTAAAGTGTATAGTGATTGGAGAAATGGCAATACTGCTATTAAGCGACTTGGAAACTGAGGAGCACCACGTGCCATGTGAGAGGTGAACGTCGGCTTCGAAGGTGCGCGAGGGCCGATCGACACGCAAATCACTGGACGAATGAACTAGGGTCTACCGAAAGTATGTCTAAAACGACAGTTCACCGAACCTTGATGCGTATGGGGCTCCGATGCAGAGGGGTGGTCACTGCATCTATGCTAACAAAGGTACATCCGCAAAAAAGGCTTACATTTGCACAGCAGTATCAGAATTTGACCTCGTCTGATATGCGAAGGATTGCTTTCTCCGATGATTCACGTTTTCTGCTTCATCGAACGGATGGATGTTGACATATAAGGTAACAAACATCGGAGAACAAACACTCTTCAACCATTGTTGGAAGAAAACAAGCTAATGCGGGCAGCGTTATGGTCTGGGAAATGTTTTCGTGGCATTCTCTGGGTCCACTAATACCCGTGGAAGGCACTATGCGTCAATTTCGTTATGAATCCATCCCTGCAGACCACGTACACATATACATGCTGATTGTCTTTCCTGGGGCGGAAATGTCCGAGAGTGGTTGAAAGAGCACGATGAAGACTTCAAAGTATTTCCCTGCCCCCTAACTCCCCAGACCTGAGCCCAATTCAGCATCTATGGGACCACCTCGATCGTGTTGTTCGCTATACGGATCCTCTACCACGTACTCTCCAGCAGCTGTCAGATGCACTGCAGTTAGCATGGCTCCACATATCTGTGATCACCTTCCAGCACCTTATTGAGTCACTCCTAGCCCGTCTAGCTGCTGTCCGATTTGCACACAGCGGTTATTCTGGATATTAGCTGGTGGTCACGATAATGTGAGTCAACCGTGTATATGTACGATACATTCTTTGCAAAAATAAAATAAAACGAAGCAGCCAGAGAAAGTCGTTGATCCTGATGAAACTCCACACGGAAGTACCTCAGTGCCGAAACACCAAACGATTAAAAAAAACAATGACCAATGACTAAACAGTGGCCCGCCACAACGCATGAGAACCGTGGATCGAGGACGGTATGTCCATAGCAAACCATGCACGCATGGACAATTGTGATAGCGGATTGCGATCACAATTGTCCATGCAAAAGGCAGGTTTTTCGTGTCGCCTCATCGCAAGATATTTGGGTCAGAGCGACAAGATAGTCAGACTATGTTAACGCCAATGGTCGAGGAGGGTGCAACTCAGCATCACACGAGCATTGGACGGCTGAGGGCAACGACAAAACGGGAAATTTATAGCTGTCCGCCATCTGTGGCTATGCTGCGTTGTCTACGGGTGCGGAAATATCAATTCGGACCATTGCCAGACAGGTTGATCCCCGAGAACTACATTCGTAAAAGTCGCTCCGCGGCCTACTACTGACCAGCGAACATCTACGGCACAAGTTGCAGTCCCGTCGGGACCTATCAACGTGGGATAGTAGCCAGTTGCGTCGTGTTGTCTTTAGTGATTAGGCACAGTTTGCACTTGACGCCGCTGACCTGCGCGTACGTGTCTGGAGCCGATCCAGCCAGCGCACGGATCCTGAATCACTGTGGAAAGGCACACTGCTCGCACACCGAAAGTAATATCTGAGAATGCATTCCCTACCATAGCCTGACACCCTTGGTAGTTCTCCGTAACACCCTCACGGCTCAACGGTAGGTCGACGACAATCTAGGATCTGCTGTGTTGCCATTCCTGTCGCAGAATCACCGTGCAGTTTTTCAACATAATAATACCCTTACACACACAGCATGGCCTCCCAGGCTTGCCTCCGTATTGTCGACACCCTTCCTTGACGTGCCCGAGCTCTCACCGATCGATCATGTTTTGGACATGATGAGTTGCCACCTAGGCTCATCCTGGAATGTCGGCAAATTGTCTGACAATTTGGACACCATCTGTAATGCTCATAGCTCAGGATAGTATCCGTAAACTGTAGGTGTCTTTGTCACTCCGTGTAACAGCTTGTATTCGAAGCCTAATACTGACTTGTTCCATTTATGTAGCTTCTCTATCCGAATAAATGGACCAACGAAACTGGATTGGAATCATTCTTTCTTATGCATATACATTGTACATTCTGATTTTCACCTGGATTGGATGATTCTTTCTGGGTGCTTCGTTCTTTCCTTTTTTTGGCAGATAGTGCATTTTTACACTGCAGGTCACCCAAAATGCAATACCAAGGAGGAAGCATCCTGATGCCTCGTCGCAGAATATGGCAGTCATTTCAACATTTCCGGAGTTCCATAGAGGACGAATAGTGGCTTATCGCGACAGCGGTTTATCGTACTGAGACATCAGCGCCCGTGTGGGACGACATCCAGCCACAATGAGGCGAGTATGTATTCAGTGGGTGCAAGAGGGACGGACGGACCGACGTGAGTGATTGCCGCAGCCGCGGCACACCACCGAACGAGAGGACCGGCATGCTACGCGGCGGACATTGACGGCTCACACCGCCACATCACGAACGTTAGCGCAGTAATTAAGGTGTCTTGCGCAACAACCTGTGTCAGCACGTACCGTTCGACACCGTCTGCAGGAGCGGGGAGTTGTCGCACTGCGCCTATTGCTCCGATTACCATTGACGTAACACCACCGGCGAGTGCGGCGGCAGTGGGCTGTTGAACGCCGCACCTGGATTAGGGAATGGCACGACATTGTCTTCTCCGACGAATCCTGCTTCTGCCTGCAACCCCACGATGGTCGGATCCGCATGTGACGGTACCGCAGCGAGAGACTGTATGACGCCTGCACTGTGCATCGCCATACTGGTGCGTCACCAGGCGTTATGGTTTGGGGCGCAATTGGATATGACACCCCCACCCCTCTGGTACGCATCGCCGGTACACTCAACAGCCACCGCTACATCTCCGACGTTTTGGAGCCTGTAGTCATCCCTTATCTGCAGGACCTTCCAGCGGCCATTTTTCAACAGAACAATGCGCTCCCGCACGTGGCACGCATCGTGCAACAATTCTTTACGGCCCACCAGGTGTCACTGCTGTCGTGGCCTGCCTGTTCTCCCGATATGTCGCCCCTCGAACACGTCTGGTCGCTGATCGGCAACCGAATGGCCCGCCAAACACCAACCGCCGCCCCGGTGGCGCAGTGGTCTAAGCGATGGCATCTGATCATTCGTCCGAAAGGAGTCCGGGTTCGAATCCCGGTGAGGCATGGATGTTGCGTTTGTCTTACGGCACTGGCTCTCTCCCTTCCCTGGAACCAGTGACCCTAAATTAGGGACGGGCGACTGCTTATAGCCCATTGAGTTGCTCACGGTGGTCGTTAAACCTCCAATCAAAAAAAAAAAAAAAAAAAAAAAACTAACACCAACCGCGGCTACGCCTGATGAACTGTTGCAACGTGTGGAAGCAGCCTTGACCGACATCCCCCAAGCCCACATCCGAATCCTCTTTCGTTCGATGCCGCGGCGTGCAGCGGCTTTTATTGCCAGCCATGGGGCACACACGAACTACTGATGTCTGCGTGTTCCGCAAGTCGCACGTGTCTGTAAGCTCAATCGTTTCATCTTTGTATCTGTTGTTATGTGTCCAGTAAATATGGCTTTGTTATCTCGTGCCTTTCTGGGTGTTTCGTTTTGGGTGGCTAGCAGTGTAGCTTTTCAGGTGTCCTTCAGCTTCCGGAAACGGAAAGAATAAGTTCCCTGTTAAGGATAAGCGAGAATTACCTATAGTAAGGAACTATTCAGTTCATAGCGAAAAAGCTCTTTGCCGTTGGTGGAACTGGAATCCTTCTGCTTCTGAGCCGAATGCTTTCCCAAGTCATGCCAACGAAGTTTATAGCTGCAAGTTTTTCCGTTTTGACATGCATGCTACTTCTGCAGTCTTCCACCTTCCTTGAAACAGGCAGGGCACAAAATTTCCAAGTTTCGGGTCAGCCACGAACCATGCTTGAAATAATTCTCTATACAAAAATGAATTCTCACTAAATCCAGATCATGTGTATGAGAAGCATCATACATTTTTCGAAGCCAAGAATGAATTCTTATTAATATCGGACAATGTGTTGAACCACACACACTTATCGAATAACTTATTGGAAAGTAGGCCAATTTTCACGTTCGGCGGACAATATAGCGCAACACAAATTTTAGCTAGTTGCGGGACTCGAAACCTAAACCTTCTGTTCGGAAGTCAAATGCCCTCCCAATTAAGCCACACCGACCACTGCTACTTGCCATCTTCACATATGCATAACTCTGTAGTACGTCACAAGTTTCGAGCTTCGTAAGAAAATAAATCGAGAAGCACTATTGTTTGTAAAAATTAAACACCAAGTAAGAATCGCGCTATTCAAGTGAAATTTATATCACAGATTCTTCACGTTACAGAAGATAAGTCATTACATTTGCGGAGCTATTCAAGAATTTTTCGCTTCAAAACTCAGTATCGTGAGACGTCACCTCGAGCAAAAATAACAGCCTCAACTGGCACTGAATGGAAGAAATTTTTGACATCGTCCTGGGGAATAGCCTGCCGGACTGCTTCTATGCGAGATCAGAGTTCAGTTGTGATAACTAGTGGAGGCGCTTGACGGGCCAGTTACTTAGCTATCATGCCTAAAACATGTTCGTTCGGGAATATATCCAGTGAGCGTGCAGGCCAGGGAAGAAGCGCCATCTGCCGGGCGCGGAAGAGGTATTGGACATTCCGGCTCACATGTAGCGGAGCACTGTCCTGCTGAGTACAGCGCCAGGACCAATCTGAAGTAAGGGTATCACCTCTGCCTCTAAAATATCCCTGATGTATCGTAGAGTGTTGAGGGTTCCCTCAATTCGTACCAAGCGAGATCGCAAATTTAACCCAAAGACGCCCCAAACAATGTCGCTTGCCGTTGGACCTGTATGACGCTTGAAAATGCACTGTTCACCACGATACCTTTGAACACGTATGTGACCATCATGCTGCATACAGTTGAATCGTGAATAGTCAAAAAACACGAGCTGTTGCTAATCAGCTAGCCAACACCTGTGTTCAGACTCCATTGTAGCCTGAGGCGTCTGTGACTAAGGGTCAAAGGAATGCGCAAAAATGGCTGCTTCCGACCAGTCCTTTATTAAGCAGACGAGGTTGAACTGTGCTGAAGGGAAAAGCCATACCTTTGAGTGTGCTCCACTGCAACGCTAGCACCGTGGATGTCACTGTGTGATGTACTACAGAGGTGAAACACGTGTCAAGACGACAATACTGCAGCCATACATTCCGTCGGTGTAGTTTAGCCCGTTAGAGCAACTGGCTCAGGAGCGAGGAGACATTCGTTTTCCACCATCTATAAATCTGTGAATTTTACAACTACCATGCAGTAGAGGTGTTCACTCATCACGTGCAGTCGTGCTGTTTTGCTGCCCATTTACCGGATTGCTATGCGTCCGAGCTTCACCTGTACACCGACTCCACGTTCGTGTCACGTTTCGCGCTGTACGAGTGGCAATTTCGTAGTAGCAAAAAATCCATTTTCTCTGATCCCAACGATTTTCCTCGCTCAATACCCGTCAAGTTTTCATAATGCGACTTTCTTCAGCTACTATGCATAGTGAGGAACAAGAGACACCGTTTCCACTGACACCTTCTCCGAAACGTATGCGCTTTTTCTCGGACATTTTTTACCTTTTGCATATCCAGACCTGCTGTACATAACCTGTAAGTTTTAAGGTAATAAAATGAGTCCTTCATGATATTGCGACTTTCGCAAGCAGTAATGTAAAAGAAAAATGAGGCTTGTTATAACTGTACCAAGAGACCGGGTGCGTTATGTTGATGAATTTGCCATTCACATAATGCGAATTAATTTCCTCCCAAATAATGTAAGTAAAAATATTATTTGGTAGCTGAACGATTTTGGTATACCAGACCCTTATATCATAAAACATGTAGTATGACTTTAATTTTGTCTCAATTTGGTGTATATTTTGTGAGTGGAACCACTCGACTGTCAAGTGACTCATAACTTCGTCTCGTCAGGATATTTTGGCTATTTGGTTTAATTTGAAACGTATAGCCTAATTTAAATTTTCCATTTTTGCTTCTGTTTTCTTATGTAAATTTTAGTTGATTTCTTTTAAGCACTTTCTGATTTTAACGCTACACATTTTCTCTCTCGTTGACTCTGCCAACTTGACTTCTGTTCAAAGATTAAATGACATATGTCAACGGGACTGATAAGAGTTATATTTCCGATGGCAGTAGGGTTATCGTGTGAAATCTTCAGGATTGTGAGATTGTTGGAGTTACTTTGAGCAAGATGTTAAGAAAGCTTAGCTTACCATTTTTTAAGCACTTTATGATTTTAACGCCATGTATTTGCTTCAATGGGACTGATAAGACTTATATTTCCGATGGTAGTAGGGTTATCGTGTGAAATCTTCTGGATTGTGAGATTGTTGCAGTTAATTTGAGCAAGATGTTAAGAAAGCTTAGTCTACCATTTTTTAAGCACTTTATGATTTTAACGCCATATATTTGCTTCAATGGTACTGATAGGAGTTATATTTCCGATGGTAGTGGGGTTATCGTGTGAAATCTTCAGGATTGTGAGATTGTTGGAGTTACTTTGAGCAAGATGTTAAGAAAGCTTAGCCTAACACTACTGTTTAATTATTTCACGTTGAATGTTATGTTTCCTTGATATTGAAAGCTTAAAGTTTTATCGACTTATCGTAATTAGTATATTATTTGGTATTTTGAGTATTAGGTTATAAGCAACGTCAGATTAAGTAGGATTGAATTGATTTCTGCAATGATATTTAAGTGCTAAATTGGATCCAATAAATACCTGTAAGTAGACGATTTGGTATTCTACCTGTCCGTTAGAGCCATTAAAAGCTTAATTAAGTGCTCTACTTGTTAATTAAGCTATCCGAAGCACGACATAACGCTACGGAACGTTTCAGTACGAAGAGTGTACAAAGAAGTAGTGATAGTGTTTTGGTGTAACATAGACCATTTACTGATATCTGCAACCGAATTCACTAGAAACATTATAAATTCTATTGTGATGTTCTCTTGCTTTTACGCGATATTTATTGAACACGAGTTAATTCATGTTTCCGGTCGTAATAGTATGTAATGCATGACGGAAGCGCTGTTACTTCGAACTATCCCATAAATAATGCAAGAAAGAGATACTACAAACTGCCACTCAGTTGCCTATACGGGAATGTAACGAATCAGAAGTAAGAATCCAACCCAAAATATCAATCTTTTGATGAAATCTCGTGCGTGAAAAGGGATTCACAGTTGTTGTTTTTTTTATTATTATTCGGGGTTTAACGACTACCGTAAGCCACTTGAAGGGCTATAGGCAGAACCCCGTCCATAATTGAGAGCCACTGCTTCCATGTTAGGGCCACAAAATAAGCATATCATCCATGCCTCACTGAGATCCGAACCCGGACCCATCTCGCACGAATGGTCCGAAGCAAGAGAGACCATTACAATACCGGGCGGCACTCACAATGTCTACTTTTTTTAACAGATATCGAGATCCCTTTTCAAAATGAATAAATATATAAATAAAAAAATAATGCAAAGAAAGCTAACTCAAAGCAGTATTTATGTGCAAGATCGCACAATCTTTGCAAGATCCACACATTGTTTATATTTATGAATATGCGATTTTAAATAAAATCAAACATTTGCTGGAATAATGCACTTTTTTATCCGTTAGTAATCAGGATAACTGCGTGATTAGGATATGATTTTTCAAATCTTACCGTTATCACACAGTTGTCGTACATGACATTTTCTAATTATATACACTCACGGACAGTAAAATTTGCTCACCTAGAAGAAAGCATGCTACAACCGCCAAACTTTGCAAATAGTTAGAGTGCATGCCGGTACGTAAATGATTGACGTTTGGTGCGAGAGCACAAGACTGCGCACCTTGTGGTGGGCCTGCAAGCACGAACCGGCAGCCCTATAAACCGGCGTGTAGTCGATGCCCCATGAAAGCGAAAAGCACCGAACAATGCAAGCGAGAGTGCAGAGTGACAAGAATGCCGGGTAGACACCAGAGACGTCGATTTACGGTACTTACGGACTTCAAGAAAGGCCCGATCATCGGGCTGAAAACCGCAGGGTGGTCGGCGCGCCGTAGAGCCCACCTCATGGATCGTCTGACCATACCGTCCGACTGTGTTGGGAGCAGGGGACACCTTACGGCACTGCCACACAACGGAGTGACTCCGGACGGACCAGGTGAACCACCGGTAGAGAGTATCGACGAATCGTGCGCCAGGCACGAACGTATACCACGGGAACCCGGTTCACTATACAGACAGATGTAGCGGCTTCTGTGTGCCCACGAGCCATTTCTCGACGCCTCTTAAAAACGAATCTGCGATCCCAACGCCCCTTACGTGTGCTGCTATTATCAGCGGAACATCGCCAGCTCCGTGGGCAGTGGTGCCAGGCCAGAGCGGCGTGGAACGCCACAGACTGGCCACGCGTGGTATTCAGCGATGAGTGCCGGTTCGATTTCGGGAAAGATGTTCATCGTGTCCAGGTGTGGAAGTCCCCCGGTCAACGGCACAATCTCAACTCGCTATCGAGCGCTACACCTCTCCCACGTCGGGCTTTATGGTTTGGGGATCCATTGCCTACGATAGCCGATCAGCTATAGTAGCGGTACGTGGATCATTGACGGGCCAACGATATGTGGATGAGATCCTACGGCCCCTATCATGTGCTCCCATTCCTCGCCGGGATTCCAGGTGCGCTATACTAGCTGGATAGAGCCCGCCCGTACACGGCGGCTCGTGTTGCCCTAGACTGCCTACGTCATGTCTAGACATTTCCATGGCCTGCCTGCTCCCGGACATGTCCCCTATGGAGCATGTGTGGGACCAGTTGAAACGCCAGTTGCCGCAGTGCCGCACTCTTCGGGATTTAGAACACACCGTCCAACACACGTGGGCCAGTCCGCCGCAGGAAAACATCAGGAGTCTGTTCTCCTCCCTGCCGGAACGTATTGCAGCATGTATCGCCGCACGAGGCGGTGCGACGCGCTATTGAAGATGACCGGACTACGTGCCACAGATCGCTCTGTAATTGTCCTACAGCTCTTTTTTTGCCATCATGTGTATCGTTCATCTGCATCATTACGTCCATAAAATTTCAGTTCAATCCGATGCTCCCTTCTTGGTGCGCAAATTTCATTGTGCGTGAGTATACAATGTTATTTCTACACTGTGGTTTTTCACATAAAGTACGTCAAATTTTCTTCCTGATTTCGTCGATGCTATAGGTTTCACCCTTCACATAGAACTTTTGACTTCCGGTATATTTTGCAGTATGCATAACTTCAGCCAGTAAACAGAAATGTATTCATTAATTTATCTATTGACCTATCTATATTGAGAGTCGGTTTTCTGTTTGTTTTCTGTTTGAAATGATCCTAGTTATTTTTATCATGCAGCGGAGAGAAAAAGAGTCAATTATTTTCTTCATGGGTGTTTCCTATTTTGGTTTCAGTGAATTAAACCAAAGAAATATTTTTATCATTAACTTTTATAACGAAGTAAATTTCTCTGTCATTTTTGGTATACGCCGGGACTCGAACCCGAGTCCGCTTAATCCGGAACAAGTCGCTCTACCAACTGAGCTACGCAGACGTTCATTCTGAATCCTATCTGCCTTTATGTCGTGTGCGTCCTGCTTGGAGGTACGTCACATCTCCCCGCCTCCCCGAAAGAGGGCTGGGGGCATGGCCCACGGGTCAGCCGTGACCATGAATCGTTGCAGGCAGCCATCCACTGTAGAACGTGTGCTTGAGAACTCCCAATCAATCTGGTGTGTGGAATGCAACGTCACACACATTTATTTTTCGAAGCGCTGGAGAAGGGATTCTCTGATTTTTCCTATCTCGCCGTGTGGAAATAACATCACACCATTGCGAGATTTGGAACGGTCGGGTCATCCGGATAGTTCGGGCGCCATTATAACGAAGTAAATTTTTCCGTCATTTTTGGTCTACGCCGGGATTCGAACTCGAGTCCGCTTAATCCGGAACAAGTTGCTCTACCAACTGAGCTACGCAGACGTTCATTCTGACTTCTATCTGCCTTTAATGTCGTGTGCGTCCTGCTGGCAGGTACGTCACACTTTCTTTAGCCTTCAAGGATATAATCCGTCTCTCATCCATCCTTATTTTAGGGTGACTAGTTCTAGTGTAGGAACAAATCCAGAAGCATAAGAAAATCGCAAAGCCATACTTCATACTACTGTATAGTCAAATCCTCGTGCGCAACTCGAATCAAAATTTTAAGTGTTCCATTGTTGAACTTGGCATTAATTCAGCGAACGAAGAATTTGTGCACCAACGTCGGAATATTTATTTCACATGTCGTTTCAAAATCAATTAACTGCATTTCCTGATAATGCTTGACAAAGCTACACAAATAAAATGGTTAGAAATCTGATGGAACTAGTTCATCGATCGCGTCTTCACGTTAAGATAACTAATGCAGTTGAAATGTAATCAAAGCTTTGCATGCCTGGAAGTTTGTTCTCGTGAGGCACTGACAATTAGGAACTCGCAATCACCATTTCCTGATCGCTGAAGCTTTGAAACATCCTCTCTTTAGCTCTCAATACTTACGATTCGATACATTTACCCTAACCGAAAGCAAATGCACTCAGATTGAACAGAGAAATACAAGGGCATAATATCATCTTGGCTGTGTTCTCATCACAACACAGACTTATGCTTATCTCTACCTAACACAAAATATGTACCTACGATAGTTGTACGATTGGCTGACTCTTCTCTTCGCTTTAGCCGGTAGCATCAAATTAGGTACCAAGGACTTCTGATTACTGCAGATGGTCGCGGTGGTTATGGAAGTAACACACACACGCACACACATGAGCTTACATCTCATAAAAATTACAACCTCTAGAAAAAAACACTGCGCGTTATTTAAAACATAATTTTTGTATAGTTCGTCATTGTGCATCAAATCGGTTATGGAAAGAAATTTTTCAGCCAGAATAGGCAAAACTTTGCAAATAGATATAACAATATGCACCCGGTAATTACAGAAAGGTGCATTATGAAAACCGTGAAATATACGCGAAAGAAATCTTCTGAATACTAAAAGATATAAGATGCATAATGAAGCTTTGCAGTTGAGCGGTCAGTAACAGCGATATGGAGAAAAACGTGACATAACTTCACTCCCCCCCCCAGAAGGAAAAGCGTCCGTTAATGAAATGTCATTATTCCCCGTTGTGAAGGGAATCCTATGGAAACAAAACTATCTCCACTGGATTTTTCGAATCAGAGATACTTTTATAAAGAGAAGCATATACTCTAACGTTTCATTGCTCCACGTGTATTCATCGAATACGAACACTCAAAAACGAATTCATCGAAAGGAGAACTCATTGCATAGCAAATTTTGACGAAAATATCGGCTTTGGGTGAATTCATTGAAAGCGAAATAACCGATTTAGCAACAAACTGTATTTAATAGGCGCAAGGGCCTTTTTCGAAATTTTTTATATGATTAGTGGCTAAGCAAATGCGCAATATCACTAAATTTATTTGATATAAGGATTGAATTTGCTTTTAGAAATTTACAAGTATAAGTGGCATTGGGACAAATGGACACAAAGACGTTAGGAGGACCTATAAAAATTGCATTTATTTCTTCGTGTTCCCTTTAACGTAGGATGACCACAAAAGTGTTTAGGAATTTTACAAAAATTACACTTTTGATTTCACCGAGTCTGCTTGTTGGTAGATCACCTCTAAATCTTACAATTTCATTGATGTCTCCTCACCGAGCTCTTACGCATTGGTTAAATGAAAAAAATAAACTATTTCTATTTAGACAGCTTTATCGTTCTGTTGCATTTCTACTAAGGTATCGGTAATATAGGCCTCAGGTTGGGCCGTTTTAGCAACTGTGTTTACATAGTTCTCATGGTATCAAGGTTAATATAACAAATACAAATAATACTGTTACACTTTCACTCAGGCACAAAATAGCAGTTTACAACTACGTATAAGCATTAGCATTTTTTGAAATTTTTTCAACTGCCATGCACGTATTCATGGGGCTTGCATAACATGTCAAGGATATAGTACTGCTCTCTTACTCCAGTACCAAGCATTTATTAATAGGGCATAGGTCTTTTTAGCGGTTTTTATTCTACCTTGTTCGTGTTTGTAAGGTTTGCATAATAAATCAAGTTAATAATATTGCGCATGTACTTATCCACTGAGCATTAATTAGCAGGTCACCGTGTTCGTATTCATAAGGTTTGGCCACCAAATCCGGTTAGCAATATTGAGCTATTACTTTAGCAACAAACTGTATTTAATAGGCGCAAGGGCCTTTTTTGAAATTTTTAATATGATTAGTGGCTAAGCAAATGCGCAATATCACTAACTTTATTTGTTAGACAAGTCTTATGAATATCGAAAAGTAGGATTAAAAACTGATAAAAAGGCTTAGGCTTAGGGTCTATTAATTAATGTTTACTGACTAAGTAAATGCGCAGTATTACTAACTTGTATTGCTATACAAACCTTATAGATATGAACATGCATTTTTACCGACAGTAGTAAAGTAAATCCCAAGTAAAATAATGTCATGTTACGAAAATTGGTAATGGTGCGTTATTTTTAAAATCACTCTTGAAGTTTAATCGTGACGCCATGAAGTGACACAACAATAGTTAACATTGTTGTTCCTCAACAATATATTTTATTAAGCTATCGACGAACATTATTTCATCATGTTTTACATTTAGGTAATAATATCTCATTGCAATCTGCGTAAATTTCGAGAACCTGATGACAAATGTAATTAAAGAGATGACAATATCGCATTTTTAATGCTATGAGAACGGTGCGTTGTAATGAAATTTGACTTCCTGTAGCCCCTCTTCCCAGGGGGTTACCTGCCATTGACAAGAGCTTTAAAATGGTGTATAACACGATAGTGTGTATAACCCTAGATATACTCGACCAAAAGTTACCAATCCCATCACTATCACACTTGCGATTCAGCTTTTCTTTTTATCTTGAGGTCAGTTTTTAGCTTGCGCATGTGTTGATGGTCTTTCGTAGCTACATCACCTTTCGTTAATCTAAATCTGAATAATATGTAATAACACACTGCCTGGCAGAGAAAATGCCGCATCATTAAGGAATGATCGAAACAGACCAAACTGCATACACAGATATACAAGTAGGTACTCAACAAATGATTTAATTGTCTCATACAGACTAAGCTGCAGTTGGCGAATATACAGGATGATCAATAAGGAGTGTAGCCCCATTTTGGGCGACACAGCATTGTATCGGACATGGCATCGAAGCAATGAGAGTCCGAATAGATTCCTGCGGTGTCATGGACCATGTGATGTTGATCCGATTCCACAGTTCATCTTGATTTTGCGGAGATGGGAGGGTACTCAGCCGACGTCCAATCATGTCCCACAGATACTAGATGGGCGAGAGGTCGGGTGATTGTGCTGGCCACAGAAGCATCCGCACACCGTGTAAAGCATTCAGACTGATACGAGTGGGATGCGGCCGGGCGTTATCCTGTTGAAAAACGACGTTTATGATGCTCTGAAGATACGGTAGTGCCAAGGGACCCAACACCTCGTCAACATGGTGGCGTGCCGTCAATGTTTCCGTAATGCGTACTGGCGGTGAGCGGCTGTGGGTGCTGATAGCACCACGCACCATGATTCCACGTTGCCGGGCCGTGTGGTGCTTCACAATGGCGAAGGAATCCGCCCGTTCACTACTTCGCCTTCAGACTTTTACACGGCGATCATTCGTGGATAGACAGAACCGCGATTCGTCACTGAACACCCCATTCTTCCATTCGGCACCCCATGCAGCTCTGGAGCGACACCACGCCGAGTGGTGACGACGATGACTCGCTGTCAAGGGTAGCCTTTGCACCGGACGAATGGACAGCAAACCAGACGTAGCCAATCGGCTCGACACTGACCGCGTCGATACCGGAGCATTCAAGCGTCCCCGTACACTCCTCAAAGTGTCGCCCGTCGTGGCCTGTGAGTCCTCTACGGCATTAAGCCGGATGCCAGGATCGGCGCTCTCTGACGTCTGTCTCCGTGCTCTGGTTCCCCTACGACGTTACACAGTTCCTTCCTGAAACCACTGTCTCCAAATGTGACCGACGGTTGTGGTATCACTTTGCTCTGCTTCCGCAATAACACGCAAGGACAAGGCGGTACGAAAGCCTACGATGACTCCTCTCGTGAACTCATTCGTTTGACGAAATCGCGTACGACGGCGTCTTAACGGTATTGGCACCAATTGTACGTTCTCCTGACACGGTTACAGAAGAACCACTCATTTCTCTTGACCGTGAGAACGTCTAGACTGATGGCCTCTAAGTGCTGGATGTCCGCTTATATCCCAGGCGCCATTCGTGCAATTATCCTGCAAATCCAATTATTTGCATAACTTGTACGTGCCCCACCCTACAATTTGCATGGCGCTACGTTCAGGTCTTCGTGGTGAGGCTTTTTTCCTGTCAGGAAGTGTATAATAGTACTCTTACGTACATCTACATCTGAATAATATACATATAATAATAACATTAAAAGTTAAATAGTATAACAACACTGATAATCCGAATTTCGCACATCAACCAGATAGTTTTCTCAAGGAAGGTAGACAGCAAACTGGATAATATAACACTTCAACGATTTAAACGCGGTGTTGAAATTGTTCCACCATGTTCAAATTGTTGAAGGAAGTGTTAAGTGTCGTAAGTAAATAATTGGTGTTATAAATGGCTTTAAATCCACTGCTGTCTACCATCAGTTTGGAGTTTGCTGTCTACCTTCCTTGAGAAAGCCATCTGGTTGATGTGCAAAAGCTTGGAATTTTTTATATTATTTTCTACGCTAAGAAATTCGGATTATTAAAATAGTTAAACTATTTTAAGTATAGTGGGTGTACGGTTCCTGTTTATTAATTAATAAAAATTAATATTGTTCTTGAAAAAATAAACGGTCGAAATATTTACTATTACCGCCGAAATAGTTTAGTGACTATTTACTTTTATAAGTCACATATTTTCTTTTATTAATTCTACGACAATAGCATACATTAATCCATCTACCTAAGTACCGCTCAATGTCCTGAATTGTGCACCTTATTATTTGCTGTGATGATTTCATTCCACTCAGTATGCGCCGGACGGTGGCGCGGTGTGGTCGTAAGTTTCGGGAATAAATGCAATGTGTCGTAAGTAAATAAATGTGTACTCCCGAATCACTTCTTTTATTTCACATCCCTCAATACCTTAATACGCGAAAGATGCATAGCATAAATTATCTACAAAGAGTACAAGGGTCTCTTTATTTTTTTATTTTCTACGTATATAGATATAATAGCTGAGGTGTTACGCATGTTTTTGTTTATGAAGCAATGGCTTCAAATCCACTTTTTAGTGTGATATTCAGTTCATCTGTAAACGCAGCCACATAGGCTGTTGACTGTTGGCACCATTTATGTAGTTTTTTCTGTGCAACATAATAAAAATGTTTGTTCATTGAACTTTATTCCATTAAGGCAGTGCTTCATTAAATATCGGTTAAGGAAGAAGGATCTTTACCCAACTAAATGTACTGAATATTACATCGATTTATTTTCGCTGATTAAAAACTCTATGTCCTAGAAAATCTCCAAATCTCAAATGACATGATTGCCATTCATTACAAATTAAAGTAATTGATCTGCAATTATTGTTTTTCCTACGCCAATCATTTCATGTTCTTGTACAATTTTGATGAAACTAATTGGTGTTATAAAAATAGAATTGCTCCTATATAAATCAACATGAAATCAGTAAACGCATTAGGGTGAATAAAATGCACACAATATATCTGATGTTAGTTCGTTTTACTTGATTTATTTATTGAACAAATATGAATGTTTGCCAGAGAGGTAGCTGTAAATGAGGTTCACACTTCATTCGGTATTGGTATGTTGTCTTTTGTCTAGCGCCAAAAACCAGTTAGCCGCCTTCAATTGCTACTTGAACTCTGACACAATTTCAGAGTGAACGACGAGTGGTATAATGTTTGCACGTCTCTGGATAAGTTTCTTCAATAAGAACACATTCCCTAAATGAAAGAGTGTGTGAAATTTTCCTGAGAAAATCACTTTTATAACTTACAGAATTACGCTCTTTCGTGAGTTAACCAGCTACGAGCAGAATATTTAGCATTCGTCTGTCATGATGAGCAGAAACGTTTTCCTCGTTCCAGGTGCACCACGAAACATTCCTCATGTCAGAAAATTTAAAGGTATTGTTTTGTGGCATTTTACGAGATAATTAGTAGAGATTGCTACCTGATTAACTTTCCATTTCTTTTTTTACTTTCACTAACATACATTTTGTTCTCTTCTCATCTTTTTATGACTTCTGTGCACCCGGGTATTATTTCTTCAGGTAACTTCAGTCCATCTGGACAAGCAGGCTAACAATTGTTAGATACCGTATAAAGAAGACCGTTTGTCTGAACACGTGTGTTGTGTTTGATATTAGACGCGAGAGTTACAAACTAGGTCAAATATTGATGAGATAACTAAGAAAAGAGCACCAGACTTAAAGCTACGTATTAAAATCTGATATAATAGGTGTAAAAGTAGTCGTGGATATAATTGCAGAGCTTTCGATCACACACGGGCGGCTTTGTCAAGGTACAAACAAAATACAGTCGAACCCGTATATCACGAAATCTAAGGGAGAGTTAAAAACATTCGACATATGCGAATTTCGGTATAACAGGACAAATTAAAAATGTATATTTTTGACATATCCCATTATGTTATGTTTAAATCGGTGAATCATTAACTAGTAATTAATTAATCATTTAATTGAAAACTATAGTTAGCAAAATGATATAATGCTTGTTAATTGAAAACTTTACCTAGCAAAATGATAAGAATGAGACATGCAATAAGGAAACCAAACTAGTGAATATAAGAATTCAATCATATATTTGAGAAACGAATTTCTCCGAAGAAATAATTCTTCATTTATAAATGGTAGGCATATAAATATGTTAAATATATCAAGATAAATATGAGATAAATATGTTCAGTTGCTTGGAACTTCCTTGTCATGGGTGATGTAATGACTAGCATGCTCGACCGGAAATCGGGAGGTGTGGGTTCGATTCTCACTCCAGGACATCGAAATTGTTCAAGTTTTCTGTATGAAGTAAATACATGGAATACCGTGAAAATATGCCAATAATTCGTAGAATATTCCTCTACCCATGAATTGGTGATTGTGGATGTCTGCGGATGCATAAAACCAGCATAAAAATTAAAGTTACTGCCAAAAATATCAAATTTATTCTGTCACATATCACGTAAGAGGTATAGGCCAGTTCTTGGTAGTTTTGTGCTTATCACGATTGCTGTTTTAAATGCTTTTCCTCTTTCTTTCACGTGATGGTTAAGATGTTTTTACATGCAAAACAAACTCTAATAATTCAAAGTGAAAGATTCGGTGATTCTAAAGTGCCGTAGGGGATGTGCAAACAGATAGCATTTTTCCAGGAGATGTATGTTTAGCAAGATTGGGAGAGAGGTAAAAACCAACTGAGATATTCTTGGTTTCAGGAGAACTGGCCTACCTGCTAGAGAAACCACGGGATGGATGCTGTGGCAATCAGATAATTTTTTTGCATTCCAATGAAAAAGCTTAGTAAATGTTGCTTAAGTTGCTTGCTGATAGCCGTATTTAACATCGGTACATGCGATTTTCTCAAACATTTTGGTTCGCAATATACGGTTAAAATAGCAAGGGAGAATATTAAGAAGCTGATGGGAACTAAAAAAATCGGTTTAAGCAATAATTTCGTATTATGCGAGCTCGTTGTATGTGGGTTTGGGTATAACACGCAGACTGTAACTGATAAATTATTAACAAAGTAGATATTTAAAACTAGCCTATAGCCCACCCTTAGAAGGTTATTTTTAAGCTTTAAATAAATATTAATATATAAGTGATGTTCTCCGTCCTAAGACGCGGTGAAATTTTTAATTCAAGTAGATTCAAAACGAATCAAACAGATGACGTATTTTTCAGATTTGTCGGCGTAAATTACATGATACACATTTTACACAAATTACCCGTATCGTATTTTGTATGCATTTTACGTCCCGTAAAAAGCTAATTTATTACGTAGTTTTGTACGCCGGGTGATAATTTATTTACATGAAAATAACATAATAAATAGCCACGTTAACGCAACTAGAAATAAGCATTCATTTAAAATTGGTTATTTTGTAACCACAGAAATGAAAATAATTAAATTGGTGAAATATCAAAAACGCACATAGGTAATGTGAATGATAAAACATTTTTTTTTTCAAAAAGATTAACGCCTCTTTTAATTTCTGAGTTATTAATGTTCATGATTGCCCACATAATCTGATATCACCCTTACCAACTTCGGTGCCATTTAGTTTATCCACAGTAACCGGGAAAAATTAAATGTGTTGTACATTTGAACTAGGAATGCACTAGGCTGCCATCTGATGCTGACCTTGGCTACATATAATGGACTCTCCCTATCTTCTGATTCAAAGCTTCTTGAATTGGAGGAGGAATTACAAAGGATCAAGTGGGACATCGTCGGGCTAAGTGAGGTAAGAAGAAAAGGAGAAGATCTCCTTGAACTGAAAAGTGGACATCTCTTCTACAATCGTGGGACAGATACTGGCAGAACTAGTGGTATTGGATTTATAATAAACAAGAAACTGAAGGATAAAATTGTAGAAGTTGAAAGTTCCTCTGACAGAACTGCACGACTCGTTATCCAACTCTCGAAAAGATACCAGGCTCAGATCATTCAAACTTATGCACCCACCACAAGTCATCCTGAAGAAGAAATTGAAGAATTTTGTGAGGAAATTCGTCATCTAAATAATAAAGGTAAGCAGCACTTGAAGATAATTATGGGAGATTTCAATGCAAAAATAGGGCAACGGCAACAGAATGAAACTTCAGTAAGTAAATTCGGTCACGCAACAGAAATCAGCGTGGAAATACTCTCGTTGAGTTTGCAGAGGCAGAAGGGTTTTTCATCTTGAACTCCTTTTTCAAGAAAAAGCCACACAGGAAATGGACATGGAGATATCGAAATGGGATGACAAGTGAAATTTATATTATTATGTGTAACAAAAAATTTGTCATAGAAGACTGCAGTGTGCTACACAAGTTCAACACAGGTAGTGACCATAGATTGGGGAGATGTAAGATGCACCTCAACACTAAACTCGAACGTGGCAAGCTCATAAGACAAACAAAATGTATTGACATAACCAACCTTAAAAAACACCATAATACCTTCAAGTTGGAACTGAAGAACAGATTCTCTGCTTTAGAAGGCCTAACATCGGAAGAAGTGGATATTTCTGAAGTTAACAGAAAAGTAACCAAAGCTCTGATGGAAACAGCAACAAAATTAGCTGGGTCTAAGAACAAGTTGCATGTAAACAAATTATCAGGAAATACCAAAATGTTGATGCAAAAAAGAAGAGAGATGAGGACAACTAAAGAAGATGTGACTTCCAAAGTGGAATATATAGAGCTATGCAAGACAGTACGAAAAAGTATCACTGACGACGTAAGGAAATTCAACTGTGAACTAGGGAGGAAAGCAATTGAAAACAACCAAAGCCTAAAGATAGCAAAGGGACATCTCAGTAAGGGAAGAAAACCGATTATGGCACTGAGAAAAGAAGATGGTTCTGTAACAAGAAATAGAGGCGAAATTTTGACAAGAGTGAAAGATTTCTACTCCAAATTATATGAAAGGGATGATACATGTACTCCAGACATAATGAAAGGTACCAGTACCAGAGTTCTTCCAGTACTCCCAGCAGAAGTTGCACATGCAATCAAGAACATGAAGGGGAAAAGCTCCAGGAGAAGATGGAATTACTGTAGACATCATACAAGAAGCAAGTGGAGAAATCGAAACAGTACTCGCCCAAATTTTCACTCGATGCCTTTATGAAGGGAAGATTCCTGAGGATTGGAACAACGCTACAATGATCCTGCTACATAAGAAAGGTGACATTGATGATCTCAGGAACTATAGACCTATCAGCCTCCTATCAGTCGTTTATAAAATCTTCACTAAAGTTCTTTCACACCGTTTGAAGGCAACACTGGACATGGCTCAACCGAGAGAACAAGCTGGATTCAGGAGTGGCTACAGCACAATAGATCATATCCACGTACTGAGAGAACTAACTGAAAGACCGAGAGAATATGAACTTCCATTGTGCATGGCTTTTACGATTATGAAAAAGCCTTTGATTCGGTGAAACCATCAGCAGTTACAATGACTCTCAAATCCTGTGGTATTGAAGATGCATACATTAATATTATTAATAACATCTATAAAAATGCAAGTGCAAAAATTCGGCTGTTTGAAAATACAACACACATAAAAATTGGAAAGGGAGTGAGACAAGGTGACACCATATCTCCGAAGCTCTTTAATGCCACATTGGAAAATGTCTTTTAATCACTGAACTGGGAAAACAAAGGGATAAAGATTAATGGAGTATATCTAACCCACCTTCGTTTTGCCGATGACCTAGTCATTTTTGCAACTACCCCATCAGAGCTGCAGATTATGATCCAGGAACTTGCTGACAAGAGTAAGGAAGTGGGATTAAAAATGAACTTTCAGAAGACAAAAGTGATGTTCAATGCTTTTACAAGAAATGAAGATTTATCTATTGATGGAGAAAAGCTGGAGATAACAGACACGTACGTTTATCTTGGACAGCAGATATCAAGTGAGGGTCACATTGATGAAGAAATTAATCGGCGTACAAAACTTGCCTGGAGAGCTTTTGGAAGAAACAGCATAATTTTCAAGAGCAATGTGCCATTATGTCTTAAAAGAAAAGTGTTTGATCAATGCATCCTTTCAGTGCTTACGTATGGTGCAGAGACGTGGACCTTAACTAAAAGAGACATACAAAGGCTGCATACATCTCAAAGAAGCATGGAGAGGTGCATGCTTGGTGTAACAAGGAGAGATAAGAAGAGGAACTCGTGGATCAGAAAAATGACAAAAGTGGAAGCCATCATGATCAGAGTTATGAAATGGCAATGGGCTGGACATACTGCCAGAAGGATAGACCATCGATGGACAGCCGAAATTTTAGATTGGAATCCAAGGGACAGGAAAAGACCCAGAAGAAGACCACATGGGATATGGGTGGATGAAATTCGAAAGTATGCGGGAGTGACATGGAGGAGACTGGCACAAGACAGATCGTTGTGGAGGAAACTTGGGAAGATCTTCGTCCAGCAGTGGATTGTTTATGGTTGACAATGATTATAGTGACATTAACTTTATTCCAGAGCAAACAAATAAAGTATAAAACGTAACTACAAAAGTCGCACTTTCACTGTAGTTTTTTTAAAATTAAACTACCTGTGAAGCATGACTTGAAGGTTCTGTGCATGCATTAAGGGCAAAGGTGGACCGACAGCATCATTCATGTTAGAACAGAAAATTATTTACTATGTATTTCCGGTTTTTTAAAAGACCTCGCGATAAATAAACATTCTAGGTGAAATAATTGTTGCTGCTTGAAAATTTTTCTTGTAGTCCAGTTGTTTTCGTGTAAACTTACCTTAATAACTTTTGGTTTGATCTTTCGCGTTAAATTACTTTTTCTCCGGCACACTTGTAATTCCGTTCATGGCTTGTTTCGACTGTCCTATTCGACGGTTAGTTTAAAACTTCATAACGAAGGTTTCTACAAAACAACGCCGCATCTGGCATTACAAATCGTAACTATCTAAATTATCGACAATGTGTTGTTGGGGCGACATCTGTTTTTAGATTCAATTTTGCTCACCTTGACATCTCAAGATTTCAATTTTATTGCAGGTTAGAGCGTTTAGATAGATCGACATTTTGCAAAATGTTTAAAAAAATCAGCACTAAACCCGGAAATTTAGTTAAATTAAAAAAAGTAAAATATAATTTAAAGCGTACAAATTAATATTCGAATTGTGATAAATTAAGTTCATATAGAAACTCAACTTGCTGTGATATTAAGATTTTAATTCGAGTTTTGTAGATCTGATAAATAGAACTCGAGTCATTGGTAATCCAATGTTTTTTTTAAATTAGCGCGCGATCACTTTGACATCTCAAACTGATCGCGTGCCATTATATAGCACACAGTCACTTTGACATTAGATCGCGTGCTATTACATAGCACACAATCACTCTGACATCTCGAGAGCACACACGAATTGAGCGATACATGATGACGCAACAATGCAGACGCTGATGTGACGCCAAGCGTTCCAGACAGAACTGCCTGTTTATATTGTTACGGTGTTGCCACCTAAAATCTCTGACTTGTGTTTCCAATGGTGAAACTTCTTTACATATTTTCTTCTCAAGTAATGTATTCCCAAAGACGAAAATTTACAGATCGATAAAATTAACTTTAAATTATGGCATGGGATACTTAATATTTGCTAAAGCAAAACCAAAATTAAGTAATCCAACGTTTGTTTGTCTACTGACGTCACCAATGTACAGGGTGCGCTATCTATTAACGGGTTTGAACATTACTCAAAGAAAAATTGCTGATTTTTAATATAAATATGGATATGTTTTAGCATGTATTAGGTATCCAATGCTATAACTTAAAGTCAGTTTCATCGATGTGCAAATTTTTATCCTTGGGAACACATTAATCGCAAAGAAAATGTGTAAAAACATTTTACCATTGGGAATATAAAGCAGAGATTTTAGGTGAAACCACCTTAATGAATGTGACTATTGTGCACGTTCGTACAAAGCAAATTCAGTAGCACGCCGCGCAGTTCCTCAAGATAACATTAATATATTGTATAATTTACCTAGGACTCAGGTCTAACATGACTTTCCACGCACGTGGCATTGCGGTTAACATATAACCATTGTCACAATCTAAGTGTGAAAACATTTCAACATCTATATATTAATGCTATAAGGCTTTTTCACTGTAAGGCCAGTTGTGAGTGAACGGCTGAATGTAATCATATGGTAGAGATATCAAAATACAGGTCTTACAATGTAGATGTGCCAGTTGAAAAGAAACATGAGATTGGGGCAACGGTTCCAGCGTTGTGGGGCGGCAAATTTACCGCGTAAAGTCAATGGGAGAAGCGTGCGGTTGACTCACGCGCTGTTGAAGGTGAAAATATGGAGGGACTCAGAGAGTCCAAAGTTCGAAGTTGCTCTGCTCAGCGAGCCGTTGTGCAAAACTACGCTAGCTGGAATTTGTTTGATAGTTCTTATCGGAACAGCGAACACTCGAAGACCTGTTTGCGTTATGCCGTTTGACTGTGTGATGTATATATACAATTTAACATTCATTCGATCCAGTTTATTCCCGTAGGTAAGACGTGTCCCATTACGTAAAGATATAAATAAACGTTTCATATGAGTTTATTGTTTTTCAAAACAAACAACAAAAATAACTAATCGTCGATTCCGATGGGTTTCGTCTACTGGGTTCGAATCCCGGTGAGGCATGGTTGTTGTGTTCGTCTTACGCCACAGGATCTTCCCCTTCCCTGGAACCAGTGACCCTAAACTAGGGACGGGCGACTGCTTACAGCACATTGAGTTGCTCACGTTGGTCGTTAAATCTTCAGTAACAAAAAAAAAAACGAACCAGGACTATTGTCTTCACTGAAGTGGTTAAATTAATTTGTCAATCAAATAAAGTTTACATTTGTTGTTTCATATGAGTTTATTATTTTCAAAAAAAAAAAAAAAAAAATTACCGTCGATTCCGACATATTTCTTCTAATTCTCTTTTATTAATGATCGTTTTGCGGAACTGTAGAATGCAATATGTGCGACTTCATTTTAGAGTGGAATTGCTCACTTGACAACGCTGTAGTAAGCTTGTCATGCTTAACTCTCCTCTTATACTCAATAAGCCTGGTAGCAAAAGATGTCGTGCTAGCTTTGGGTGTCAATTGCTTCAGATAAATGTAAATGCTAGAGTAAAGAATACATCTTCATCTTTAGCAAGAAACGAGTTCATAATCTATAAGATAAAAGCCCTGAGCAGGGCGGTGAATTATCACCACTTTTAAGTTGGAAAAACATTCCATAATTGGTAATATGTGCAACTGCTTTTGCATTGGTGTTATTGTTCGAAGAAACTGCAAAGATAAAAATATCGGTGAAATGCGTTTCTGCATTATGCAAATTTCATACTGAAAAAATTTACTGCGGAGGAGAAATAGCAAATAAACCGACTCTGGTGTCTTTCGCAGACGCAATGTGATGGCAAGGGAATTCTGATATATTGCCAAACGACTGCGGAATTACGTAATTTTATTATGGATGCGTTTTAAAGTTGATTTATCTTATGGATTCTATGCGGCAGACTACGTCGAATGAATTTCTGTTTCCCATAGTTCTTTTCCTTCGTATTTATTTGTTATACATTGCAGTACATGTGCGAATATTCATGCCCATTCTTTATGGCCAGCCAGTTAGATTATTATAACACAAATGAAGTCCCGCTAATTTAGAATTTTTTTTTCTTTGTAAAACACTTAGCAATGCCGAGCTGCTTTCTAATTATGATTCGACGAAAGACAGAATGAAGCTTAAAGACTAGTAATTTCCAAATTTCTGAAAGAACTCCTTCTAAGTTTAGATATCAGGCAAAATTGTATGAACTGAATCCTGTCAAGTGTTGTTACTGAAAGGAAAAAAATAACGTGTTGTATTTCTACTCCTTTGCAAATTCAATAATAAGCACTGCTATACAAAGGAAACAAATAACATTGTGTTTTACACACTTTGTTTCGGGTTTGCTTTCTTTCAAGCTTTTCCATTTATGCGAGGTAGTTTTGAGAACTTACTCAAACGTGTGGAATTAAAATTTAGGAAATTTAATATTTTCTAATTTACGTTACCTATAAAAATTTTCAAAATATACATTTCTCTTCCAGTCATTTAAAAATTCAAATGTTTGAATTAATAGAAAAAGTTGATCTCAGGCATTTCTACTTTTAAAGAATTTTTTATTATTTTGTACACTGCAAAATTCTTATACACAGTTCATTTTCAGTAGCAATAATTTTTTTTGTAACCATGGCATACCCCACGACAACAAGCTGTTCTTAAATTTTCTCCTTTCCTCATTAACTCTCACTGGCTCTCTAATTCTTTAGAAACTTAAGTTTTATAGATAGAGTGTGTGTGTGTGTAGATATACTGCGCAGAAAAGCTTTAACTTTTTCTATCATTTTGAAAATCTGATGTACTCGTATTATTTTTACATCTATTTTAGCAGGGGTGTGGTACAAAATGTCGACACCAAAAAGTCGACAGTGTCAAATCTCGACAGTTAAAATGTCGACAATCAAAATGCCGAAAAGGTCAAAATGTCGACAGGGTCAAAATGTCGACAGGGTCAAAATGTCGAAACCAAAAAGTCGACAGTGTCAAATCTCGACAGTTAAAATGTCGACATTCAAAATGCCGAAAAGATCAAAATGTCGACAGGGTCAAAATGTCGACAGGGTCAAAATGTCGACATTCAAAATGCCGAAAAGGTCAAAATGTCGACAGGGTCAAAATGTCGACAACAAAAATATCAATAGTCAAAATGCTGTCACGGTCATAATGTCGAGAGAGTTCAGAAAATGTCAGCGTGGTACTCTAACTTAGACCTTAAGTGTTTTTCGGAAGGGGTCGGAGCCCGGGTTCAAGTGTGCGCAATACAAAATTTTTATAAAACTTATAGTTTTCAATTCAGTACCACGAAATTTCGTAAACTATCACATGGTACTCTAACTTAGACCGTAGACGGAAGGGGCCAGGGCCCGGGGTAAAGGGAGCCCCATACAAACATTTCGTAAAATCTACAGTTTTCAATTTTGAATTACCAAATTCGGTATACTATCTCATGGTGCTCTAACTTAGACCGTAGACGGAGCAGGTCGGGGCCCGGGGTCAACGGGTCCCATATACAGTTATCGTGAAAAAGCTCCATTTTTTACTTTGAAGAATTGCAACACAATTCAGCACTCCAATACTCGATCTACGGTCTAAGTTAGAGACTGTCGATAACAATAAAGTGAAAAAATATCCGTTTAATGGTGTATCTACGGTCTCTAACTTAGACCGTAAATCGGGTATTGGACTGCTGAATCATGTTGCAGATCTCAAAGGTAAAAAATTGAACTTTTTGAGAAAAGTTCATTGGAACCCCTTGACCCCGGGCTCCGACGTCTTCCAGAAACCATCTACGGTCTAAATTATAGTACCATGAGATAGCATACCAAATTTGGTAGTTCTAAATTGAAAACTATAGATTTTACGAAAATTTCGTGTAGAGGTACTTTACCTTGGGCTCCAACCCCTTCCAGAAACCGTCAACGGTCTAAGTTAGAGTACCACGCGGACATTTTCGGGACCCTGTCGATTATCACCGTGTCGACATTTTGAACTGTTAACATTTTGACTGTCGATATTATGACCGTGTCGACATTTTGAACTGTTAAAATTTTGACTGTCGACATTATGGTGTCGATAGTTTGACCGTCGACATTATGACCGCCACTGTTTAGCAGTGCTATTTTAACGATATGAAAAAAATAATGTATTTAGAATTTCTTACTCCACTATACGTTTTGTAAAGGCTCGAAATTTCAAAGATCTCTACAAGAGTTTCCGGTTTCTCATCTCGATACGCACGAGTTCTCAGCTGATGGTTCGCTCTTTAATTATTGGGTAGACATCGAACTACATAGATCAGGGTTGGGAAGTTACGCGTAAAACATTATTTACTATGTGACGCGTAAAGTAAGCCTAAAAAATTCTTAATTTAAGTCATTAATATAAAAAATGTAAAACATTCAAACCGTGTATAAAGAAACCGACGTAAAAATAAGAGAGAAGTTTATTCTTTCAATGAATAGGTTAATAAGTATATACGACAGCTGTGATAGGATGAACGTTGTAAGCAAATCTGCCGTTTTTTTGACGTCCAGCGCACAATCGTTACATTCCAATGCACAGAATTACAAAACTTATTTCTAAGAGACAGAATTACTTAGACTTCTTTCTAAACCACATGTTAATTTTTCCAGCTGCTGTAGCGTCCCTCTAATGATATTATCACAGACGAAAGCATCGATTCCGATTCCCATTTAAAAATAAAACTTGAATATGAGGAAGTTCAACTGTTTGCTTTTCAAGAGTATTTGACATAACGTGCTGTTCGGTGTATGTAACCGATTTCCTTCTGCTAATGAAAACAGCCGGTGCCTTATCACCTCCGGTTATCTATGACTGACCCTGTTTTTACCATGAAGTCAATTTCTGGCAAGTTCTATCCCTTTGTAATAAGAATGGGGAAACTGCCCCTTTCTTCCGTGAGAGTGAAAATACCTGTGGAGATGTCTACATACCCTTCGTCTTGGAACAGTTTGATTTTCTTGTGAAACGGGTGCACTGACAAATTTTAATTCCTTAATTTCCATTTCTTTAGATTGTACAAAAAGCTGGTGAAAGACTCTCCCTACGCGTTCACATTTCCTTAACCTTGTGCTGGAGTAAAATCTGATTAGGCATCCTTTAACCCTTGAACGACCATAACGCCCAAAACGCCCGTACATACAAACGACCATTGCTTCCCGAAACGCCTGTCTGGAGTGAGTCAGATTTCCTACCGTTACCAGTTCCTTAAATCTGCACGACCTATGATGGATCAGCAGGAGACACAGCCAATCACCATTGTTGTTACTAAACAAAGAAGTGAATCCACAGACCGTTTCGGGTGTTATGGTATTTAGAGTGATACTAGATTTTAGAGTCATTGTCGTTAAAGGGTTAAAGTTTTGGGGTTTAACTACCACAGTGGGCACCTCTATGGGATATACGCAGTCACCTGTCCCTGATTTAAGATCACAAGATTCAAGGGAAGGGACAGAGCCAATGCCGTAAGACAATTACAGAACTGAAGCCTCATCCGGGGTTCGTACCCAAACCGATCTCGGACGAATGGTCAGAAGCCAGAGCTTAGGCCATTACGCCTCTGAGATTGAGATTAGAGGTTTGTGCCGATGTTTTTAACATAATGATATACTTTAGAAACGTATATGAAGGAATAGTAGAACAGGATTTGTAATTTACAAATAAACCGCTTGCGCATTCGACCATGAACCAGTAATGGGTCCGGGTTGGAATCACGGTGAGGAATGGATGTTGTGTTTTTCTTTACGGCACTGACTCTGTACTTTCCTTCATCCAGTGGCCCTAAATGATGAACACGCGATTGTTTCATAGCACATGGTGTTGCTAACAGTGGTCGAAAAAAAAGTGTTCTCCAGGGTTCCTTTGAATAATTCACGGTGAGGGATGCATACACAAGTATGGTATTTACTGCTTTGGGAGGGTAGTGAGTAGAGAAGATTTTCGTATATTACTGTTGAATAGATAGCGTTTAGAGCGCAATGTTGCAGCAAAAATATGGACGCTCTAAGATTTCCAACAATATTGCATTAGGAGGACAGACTTTCAAAAGATCTCAGCGTAATCTTTGAAATACAAGGTGTAGTACACTTCGTTTTAGTACCGTCTTTCTCCGTACGAAGCAGCACAATGACTACACTCAATTTTACGTCTTGTTCCGATGTCTAAATTACTTAGATACTTGAGTGCGTTCTCGAAAGGGCACATTTATCGTATTTCTGTTTCAACAGAAGATTTCAGAACATTCTCAGTTCTATACTACCTACTACGGATTAAACGATCAGATGCGAGTGAAATAGTTTGGTAAGAAAAATGTAAAATATCGTGTGTGGTCTAAATGTAATTCAACGCATGAGACGTTTTTTCATTGGTTTTTGACTGCTTCGGGTGCTGGGTACATCCTATTGGAATTTTTTAGCTACAGTCCATTAGAGACAGCTGAGGAAGAAAAATGCATGTTATTTTTTCAATCTCAACAGTTTAAGAGTGAGAACGGTATATATACTTTTTCGAAATAAATGAATTGTCTTTACCGGTGAGAAGAATTGCTTTGTTTTTCATTCCGTCCAGAACGGCGTCGATGACGACTACGAGTTGACATGGATGGTTGTTTTTATACTCCAAGGAATTACAAGAAAAGTTCCTCCTCTTGCGAGTCGTTTGTTGCCATTTATCACCGTAATGGTTGCTGGATCTCTATTGCACATTCTTCCATTTTCTTCCTCTTTTTTCGCTAAAGAATCTGTCAACGGCTCCGAGTATTTTGTGAAGTAACGCACTACAACTCCTTCTGCTGGAATGCGTGTCCTATTAGGAAGAAGCATTAGCGCTGAAGTGTGAGAGAAGAGGGCTTTGAAGAGAGAGAGAGAGAGACGAATTGCAGAAAAAGAAAGTGTCGAAAACAAACTGTGCTCTAAAATCGAAGAAAACCTTCATTTCCTTTGCTTGTCCAAACAGCATCAATTCGAGCACAGTATCTGGCGTCGATGATTTGCATTAGAATCACTTTACCGGAATGCACGAGGCACGAAAGTTTCCCATCCCAGTTTTAGAATTTCAGAGAGAAAATTCTTGCTTTCTTTCGCACAAATTTGAGGATGCGTTTCCTTTCGCTTTGAACCAGAAATATTTCCCATCTGCAAATGTGAAGAAATATAAATGTGATATGATTTTAAGAATATATTTTTCAATCTTTAAAAGGCTTTGGCAGTCACAATTATGTCAAACATGCCGTAGTTTGTATTATCACGATTAGTATTTGTCTCTTATCACAAAACCATGGCCTCTAATCACAGGACTACAAATGTACTCTTTTGGGTCCCACAGTGTACACTGCGACAATGAGAATATCTTATATAAATTGTTTCTACTTTTTCAATGCACAATATTCCCGCCGGTAGATGCAAATATACATCCTTATTTGAGATGAAATAGTAACCCTACAAGTGTCATTAAAAATATCACTTTTCCCGATATATAGTTGGAGTTACGAACAAATACACTGAAGAGAGAAATATAATAACCTGCCTACTATATTCTCTGTATACAAATTTTGAAGATGACAAACCGTTCTTTGGTGTAAGTATGAGAAAGATGGTAAGTCAGATAATATCCAAAAACTTGGAAAATTTCGTCGTCCTGGAGCGGGAATCGAATCTGCTTCTCCCAGATAGCACACCCGGGCGCTATGTGGGAGACGTAGATTCGATTCCGCTCTAGGACGACGAAATTTTCCAAGTTTTTGGATATTATCTGACTTACCATCTTTGTCATATTTACACCAAAAAACGGATTGTCATCTTCAAAATTTGTGTTGTACGGTGTGATTCCGTGTTCCATTCGTGCTGCCTCCATTTGCCACCAAAACAATTCTTACCTGGAGAGGCATCAATGCTACATGATTTCTAAAGGGGTCTCGTGGCATCTAGTACCAATGCGAACCAGAATATTTTAACTCTTCTAAGTTACGTGAGAATATCCTATAATTTTTCTACTTTTCCAACGCAAACCAGAAGATCTGTTCGCGTTGTTAAAGGAGAAAGCTTTCCCAGATCGGGTTTGCTGTTCCAACATGAACTACAGATGCTCGACAAGAATGATGTCTGGAGAATTTACAAGCCAGGGCATTACCTGGAAGTCTTCCTTATGTTTCGCGAGCCATTCTCAAATAATCCGAGCAGTGTAGTACGACGCATTATCATAATGCTAAAAGACTACTCCAGCGAATTCCGTTGCCTAGAAAGGATGTACCTGGTCAGCAGTGATGTTTAGATAGGTGGTAGACGTCATAGTTTTCTGCACATGAACCCTTAGACCCAAGGTTTCCCAGCAGAATATCACCCATGGCATTGCACTTCTTTTCGTCCAACGGTGCATCGTGCTGCCAATACTTCCCCATATCAACGCCGCACACGAACGCAGACGTCCCCATTTTGCAACAAGGAACCAGACTCGTAGGATTGGATGACCTTCATCCAGTTATTCAAGATCCAGCTTTGATGCTCGCGTGTCTATTGTAGGCATTTCCCACGGTGAACAGAGGTTAAGATGAACATTCGGAGCGGTATGCAGTTACGCCACTACATTTTCATCAGGGTTCGATGAACTGTGTGTTTTGACGCATTACTCCAGGCAAATTGTACCAATTATCCTTTCTGTTGGTTCGTACCACACGGGATAGCATTCGCTCACCTCTAGTATTGATGAGCTGTGGTTGGACCACACGTGCTGGCGGTTCGTAGTTTCTCCCTCCTCAGGCCACTTTTTGAAGGTTTTAACCATGACTGACTATGAGCACCACACAAACCTTGCGCCGTATCGGAAATGCTCTGATCCAGTCGTCTGGCCTTTTTCAAACTTGCTTAACTCCGCTGTTTTAACCCTTTGAATAACAAGAATAACATTGATTAACAGATCAGATCAGATCATATGTAGAGGATTTTAGGAAGGGCGTGTCTGATCCCAGCTCTTAAACAACCCTTAGAAATAGGGAGCTATGAGATTTGGGATAGAGTGTCTGATAGGAAAGTGACACGGAAGCGAGGTAGAAAGGGGGAGAAAGACGGCCTTATTTATTATCGAGGGGCCAGTGCCCGCGGTTCGACGGCTTAATGTGTTCATACGACGCACGGCGAATATTTAGTGGTTCGAGCTTTTGTACCTATTTGGGATCGAACCCGAGATCTTCTCCGTGACAGTCACAAACGTTGACCACTTGGCCACCCGCGGCCCATTGATTAACAGAGCTCCGTCCAGCTGTTATTTATACCTTTTGATGTCTTTCACACACGTTGTCGTTTACATGCAGTTGCTTTGATTCTTATACAGGCGCTCTTAGTCATTACGTTTTGGCACTTCGGTGTACATACTGAGATGTCAGTGTAATAGGTTTAATTGCCCTGGTCACGTAAATGATTCACCAACATGTCACTGTGCGGTATACATCGGCAGTCGAGCTCCGCGAGCATCCGTTAGCTGTCTATTGAGGCGGTTCGGGCATATCTCAAGCTATCTCCCTCCTTTTCGTCGCGTTAAAAACCACAACAAGAATTTAGAGTGAATGTTGACACTCCCAACAACGAGAGGTCTTGTTGACGAATACAGCTGGTGGATCATAGAGGACAAGTAGACTGGCAGCTGGTGGATCAGAGGTGACGAGCAGACTGACAGCTGGTGGATCAGAGGGTTGCAGGTAGACTGCCAGCTGGTGGATCATAGGTGATCAATAGATTGACAGCTGGTGGATCAGAGGGGATAAAGTATGTGTCTGCTCCTTTCCGTTGTGAAGGCGAGCAGACAGGCCACAACCCTGTAAATCACTGCACAATTCAACATTGGTATGCGGACGTTCATCTCCGAATATATCACGTATCGGACCACGTCGCGGATTGGTTACAATTGCCGGCAAACATGTCGAGAACTGGTGTCAGCACAGAATACGGAAGAGTGCTTCCCTTCGGCGCGGGGCATAGACACTGGATTGTTGAGGACTGGACATGCGGATAAGATGATTCGAATTTTGCGCATGAATTAGGAGGCCATAGATCGGTCTTGTCAAATGGCAAAAGTATAGGTCGGTAGATGCTGTGCCCTGGTTTGGGGAATATTTGCTTTTCACACAATAAAGCTGCCTGATAGCTATCAAAGGGTATATGAACGCTACGGTGTACTTGAACAACGTTTTAGACCAAATGGACGTTGTGGGTCACAAAACGTTGCCAAAAACGTGCCGATGAGTTTTCCGTGTGTCAATGGCCTGCACATTCCTCTGATCCAACCCTATGTAGTCTCTCCAGGATGAGGTGGAACGGGCTACACTTTGCAAGACTGCGCCTCCATCCTGTTTGGAGAAATTGCTCGGCTTTTTCATTTCAACATGGTACAACATTCATGCATGACGCTCCAAACTTTTCGCACGAATTTGTAAGAAACTGGAAGGTCAGCGACGGCAGGATACGTTTCTAAGTAGGCTTCACAAATATCATGAAATTTCAATGCGAATTCGTAAATACACTGGCGGAAAGTGAAAAAAGAACACCAAGAAGGAATTGGCGGACGATCATGAAATTTACATATGTTAATGGGGTCGAGTTTACGTAGTTGTGATGTTAATTTCGGGACCAACCGGTGAGCGCTTACGCCACAGCACGGCATAATATGCAAATTATCGTCGGTGGTATTTAAGAAGTACGGCGAAGTGAATGCAATCAGTCGTCGGCGTACGGACACGTGCGAAGAAGCTGCAATGCTTGGACATGGAAGACGTGTACGATTTCAGCAGTTATCGGACTTTGAGAGAGGTCATCTAGTCGTACTCCGCGAGGCCGGGTGGTCGTATCGTCGTATTGCGGAGCGAATTGGACGGAACGTATCGGTGGTGGTACGATGATGGCGTAGATGGTCCGAGGAACATACCTACACGCGAAGACGTGGAACCGGGAGTCATTGACGGACTGATGAGCGGACCGATCGACGCATAAGAAGAGTGACGTTGTCAAGCAGGACATCCACTGCGACGCAAATCCGAGCTGCCGTTGCACCTGAAGTGACTGTGCGAACAATCCGCAACCGTCTACTGGATGCAGGACTACGTGCACGTGTGCCTCTGGCATGTGTACCTCTGACTCCAGCCCACCGTCAGGAACGGCTGCAGTGGTGTCGCCAACGTCTGCACTAGAGAACGCAATGGCGATCTGTCGTGTTCAGCGATGAAAGCAGATTCTGCTTGGGAGCCTCCGATGGCCGTATGCGTGTTCGCAGACGCACAGGGGAGCGTCTCCACCCTTCTTGCATCCGCCAGCGACACACAGGGCCTACAACTGGTCTCCTGGTGTGGGGAGCGATCAGCCATCACTCCCGTACACAACTAGTGTTTGTACCAGGTACGTTAAACAGCACCTCCTACATCAACAGCATCAACAGCATCATTCAGCCCGTTGTTGTGCCATTTGTAAGGTCGGTCCATCGTGGTGTTTTCCAGCAAAATAACGCACTCCCCCACACGGCACATGCAACGCAACATGCACTTCAGGGTGTGAGACAACTACCATGGCCTGCACGTTCACCGGATTTGTCCTCCATTGAGCACGTGTGGGATTTTATGGGACAACGACTTATCCGGTCTCCACGGCCAGCCACGACCATCCCCGATTTAGGCGTCCAGGTTGAGGATGCTTGGAACTCAATACCACGAACTTATATCCGACATCTGTACGACAGACTCCATGCCAGAATTGCCCAGTGTGACGCAGTTCATGGCGGTTCAACCTGATACTAACCATGTTACATGGAAATGTTATTTTTCAGTTTACCAGCAAGTGCATCTGTATTTTGCCATAATGGTTTGATCACGGTATTCTCTGTATTCTGTTATTATGCTGTATAAATTTCGTTGGTATCAGACGTCTCCTTCCTGGTGTTCTTTTTTCACTTTCCGCCAGTGTATATAAATGTATGTACAAAGTCAATTGATACGTAATATGCATCCTCTCGAAAATTGTCAACCTACTGAAGGGGCTCTTACGACTAACAGCGGTAAACTATACCATCGGAATTAAACGAAATGCTATCCCACACTCGTCTACCCGCTTGTCCAGCGTGATTTTCACTACATTTTCATTACATTATCAATAAACCGCCTGGCCAGAGTGATGTCCACTACATTTTTATAAATATATCATCAACTAGCTTTGTCAGCGTGATGAGTTATGGCCAAAAGTCTGCAAAATAACTGCAAGAAGGAATTAATAAGCGTATAAAACTTGGTTGGACAGTTTTTGGAAGAAACAGTAGAATCTTCAAGAACAGTTTACCATTATGTGCTTAAAGGAAAGTGTTTAACAAATTGATCGTTCCAGTTCTTAATATGGATCACAGACATGGACCTTCATTACAAAGAACATCCATTTCCGAAAGAAGAATGGAAAGGTAGGTGCATGCTTGGCAAAATCAGGAAAGATAGGATTCGTGGACCAGGAATATGTCAGGTAAAATTGATCTAGGTAAAATTGCTGAAATGTCAATAGGATCGATATATTGCTAGGAGAACTGAACACCGTTCGACAATTTAAACACTAGACTGGATTCCAAGGAACAGAAAAGGCCCAGAAGAAGACCTTGTTTGGTGGATTAAATTCAGAAGCATGTCGGTGTGATGCGAAAGGGAATGGTTCAACGTAGATAGTTGTTGAAGTAAATTTAGGGACCTCTTCATCCAGCAGCGCATTTATAATTGTTAATTATGATGATGATGATGGCACATATTTATTTTCCACCGATATACTAAATAGTACGTTCTTTTTCAGTGAATGTCTCTACAACGCTAATGCAAAGATTATGTTTGTAATGTATTTCTGCATGCCATGACCTTAATACACTCACGGACAATAAAATTTGCGCACCAAGAAGGAAGCACCGGGCTGAACTGAAATTTTATAGACGTAATGATGCAGATGAATGATACACATGATGGCAAAAACAGAGCTCTAGGACAATTACAGTGGGATCTGTGACACGCAGTCCGGGCATCTTCAATAGCGCGTCGCACCACCTCGTGCGGCGGTGCATGCTTCAACACGGTTCGGCATGGAGGCGAACAGACGCCTGATGTTGTCATGCGGCAGACTGGCCCACACGTGTTGGACAGTGCGCTTCAAATCGCGGATAGTGCTGCGCGACCGCAGCCGGCGTTTCAACTGATCCCACACGTGCACTATAGGAGACATATCCGGGTAACGGGCAGGACATGGAAGTGCCCGGACATGACGTAGGCTGTCCTGGTCAATCCGAGCAGTGTGCAGGCGGGTATTATCCTGCTGGTATAGTGCACCTAGAATTCCGGCCAGGAATGGAAGCACATGATTCCGTAGGATCTCATCCACATACCGCTGGCCCATGAATGATCCACGTACCACTTTTAGAGCTGATCGGCTATCGTAGGCAATGGCTCCTCAGACCATAATGCCTGCAATGGGAGAGGTGTCGCACTCGAAAGCGAGGTTGGGATTGTGCCGTTGACCCGGGGACCTCCACACCCGGACACAATTATCATCTGTCCCCAAAACGAAGCGGAACTCATCGCTAAAGACCACAACTCCCTAGTCTGTGGCGTTCCACGTCGCTCTGGCCTTGCTTCACTGCACACGGAGCCGGCGATGTCCTGATGTTAGTAGCTACACACGTAAGGGCGCTTGGATAGCAGATTCACTTCCGCGAGGCGTCGGGAAATGGTTCGTGGGCACACAGGAGCCGCAACATCTGTCTGTATAGTGGACCGGGTCCCCGTGGGATACGTTCGTGCCTTGCGCTCTCTCAAAGCCCGTAAGTTGCGTAAATCGTCGTCTCTGGCATCTCCCTTGCATTCTTGTCACTCTGTACTCTTGCTTGCGTCAGCCTGTACCTTTCGTTTTCATGGGGAATCGACTACACGCCGGTTTATAAGGCTGCCGGTTCGTGCTTGCAGCGCCACCAGAGGATGTGCGGTCATTCGGAATCGCACCAAACGTGGATCATTTGCATATCTGCACGCACTGTAGTTATTTGCAAAGTTTCGCTGTTGTAGCATGTTTTCTTTTAGGTGCGCAAATATCCTTGTCCGTGAGTGTATAACGACTGACGTTCGTACTGTTGAGTCTTTCGGAATCATTTTCTCGGGAAAACACACACACACACACACAAAAAAAATACATTTTCCAGACACCATGCATAAGGTTTCGCTTATGTTTCAAATATGTTCTTAATGGAAAAGTGGTTTTTGAGGAGTGTAAATGCACATTTTATTTGGCACGATATCTTTTCTTGTAGCGGTAGGAATGAGAAAAATTATTTTATACAGCAGCCATTTATAAAAAAAATGAGCTGATGTGACATCATGTTATACTTAATTATATGCCTTCAACTCTTCGACGAGCATTAATTGTGTTTGAAAGTTATCGATGGATTTCGGAAGAAAAGCAAAAGACACTAATTCTACTACAAGCCTAACTAATAAATGTTAGCATTTAGGAAATAAAAGGCTCAATATCTAGCTAGCTACATATGAGTGTAAATTATTGAGAATAAAAAAATTACCTGACGTTCAGGCGAATGTTAAATATAGTTTCTGGCTTAAGGTAGATTAAATCATTTTTGGAAAAATCAGCTTATTCTTAGCACACTATAATGCCTGCAGTGGGAGAGAGGCCTGATCATCGGAATGAATTTCTGTATTTCCATCGATGCAGCGCCTACTAGTGCGGGAGCCACTTAAATTGAAGAAAATGGAAGTTAAATGTGAAAACAATAAAGTTTATTGAAATTATCTTTAATTAATGATTAAAGAGATCGTTGAGGGGCTGATGCTGCGAGACTAAATATTTGATATCTGTTTCGGTTTTCGTAAAGAACAAACGAAGGTCTCATATTTCAGTGATATTCGGACGGTTTCTCTGTTTGGTTATAATATGATTACCAGCACTAAAGCCTGATTTTACAAGACAGGAGTTAAGGAAAGGTATCTATAAATAAAATATCATTTTCCACATATTTGGATATAACGCAGGCATTTTGTTTTATTTTACCAGAGCTTTTGAAAATAACTATCCAAATTACATTTGCTCTCTTCATCATGTTTAAGTTTTAACACTTCTTGGTAAGTTATATCAACCTCAGCAAAATTTGCAGTAAAAGGATTTATCATCCAGTTATACACCTTCAAGTTCAAAATATCTTTAAATTGTTTCTCCATATCCAATTTAGCCGCCCCGGTGGCGCAGTGGTCTAAGGCGTTGGCCTCTGATCATTCGTCTGAAGGGGTCCGGGTTCGAATCCCGGTGAGGCATGGATGTTGTGTTTGTCTTACAGCACTGGCTCTCTCCCTTCCCTGGAACCAGTGACCCTAAATTAGGGACGGGCGACTGCTTATAGCCCATTGAGTTGCTCACGGTGGTCGTTAAACCTCCAATCAAAAAAAAAAAAAAAAAAAAAAAAATCCAATTTAAATTCGTTCAGGTGGCTACTGAACCTTTCAATCTCCTATGGAGTTACATCATCTCTTATAGATGACAATTCGGGAAACTGATTAAATTCTCTCTTCAAAAAATTATGAAAAAGAAGATCAAGTTTTTCGATAAATAATCACACAATATTTTTGCAACCAGGAAGAGTTACATTGGTTCCTTGCAGCTGCAAATCAATTTCATTAAATCTGTGGAAAATGTCTGCCAAATAAAAGGCGTTATTGTTTTCTGTTCTTAATTGTTGGCAGAGACCAGCGTCTTTATAACTTTCAAAAACCTGTATGACACTATCATATAATGCTACAAAACGAGACACAGCAATAGACAAAACTCTCCCATCGGCCACAACGTGTAACAATGAACAAAAAACTCCATCGCTCACCATGAAAGCTTGAATTTCCCACTAGTGGGCGGTAGGGACCAGGTTGATTACCACTGGCTTAAATTATTTACAAGCTGTACAGAGATTGAGTTATTTTTTTATTGAAGTTCTTTTACAACTGGGTGTGCTTTCGAGTCGCCAGAATCCATTCCAAACTCCCAGAATAAAGTTATTTTAAAACTGTTTGAGTACTCTTGTTCCCTTTAGCATTTAGAATCATATCATTTAAGTGGTAGGAAAGATAAGGGTGTGTTCGATTTCGAAATCATATTGAACAAATTGGCCGTCTCTATGGTCGAGTGCTCTGACCACAGATATCAAATGAGGGACTAGATTGGCTGTCTGCTCTGCTGGGCATACGCTTTAGCTGTGAGAACCTTGGAGCCATATTGAGCGGGTCAAGGTTTTGGAGTGGGACATACAGTATTACGAAGGATAATTTGAACTTGGTTATTGCGTTAATCGTGCTGAAATCTTGCTCGGATATAAATCATACACTAAGAGACGAAAATATAATTGCGCTTACTTATTTGACTTTTTCACAACGCTGGAAAAAATATCTGGTAAGGCATTAGTTAGCAAGTTAATTTAATTTAAAATTGGTATTATATGTAAATACTAAAAATGACTAGAAAACATTTTTAGGACTGTAATGAGGCAAAGATTTGGAATAATGCAAAAACAAACGAAATATTTGAAATCAATAAGTTGCTATTAAATCCAGAAAACCATTGATTTAAACCCGAAAAATAATGGCTTCCGCATACGTTACATAGGTCAATTGAAAAAATGTTAATCTTTTTGCTTGCTAGCTGTTACCTGTGCCATTCTGATTTATTTATGATTTTGCTCAAAAATATTAATTTTATTTAAGATTTCGATACTTTGTTATTCACTAAGGATATTTCTGTATTTAACATTTCAAATTATTTATTAGGGCAAACATGCATGTAAAGGACACATTAAATGTAAGCATTCATTAAAAAGAAACCTCAAAATTATATTATGTAGTAGCAAATTAAATATAGTATGTTTCTTTTTCTTATACCGCAGATGACAGAATGACGTTTGTTTTGAATTTAAGCCCTGGCCCTGAAATACTGCAATAGTTTGCAAGAGCCTTGATATTGTACTTTGCACTACGGAATGAAATTGTTTTGTCACTTAAATATTATCATTTCCTCCACTAAATGTGTACTAACTGTTTAGAATCCTTAGAATATAAACATATCTAGCGCATCACAGTACCAAACTCGTATTCCGTTGATTTAATGCAAAATAGTCTTGTTTATTTGGAGAGCGATGACCCGCTAAAAATGGCGGCTACATTGTCACACCTCAAGGGCTAGGTGTCCGATCTAGCTTCCTGTATATGATATTAGTGGGTCTGACCCGCTGGCTCCTGATCAGTCCTCAGAGATAGCTTTGAGTTCGTGTCACTCATGAGTCAGATATGGAGCGTTTATGGAATTCGATTGCGGCTTTTTCTCTTCTCTGTAACCAGGGTCCTCAATGTAGAGGCAGCCTACATCATATAGCATTTAGAACTCCTCATGATAGTCGTTAATTCCCAAAATAGGAAAAAAAAGAGGAAACTGACATTGAAGTTCGGTTGAAATGAGCAAGTCTTTTGAATCATTTCCGACACGAATAAAATATTTCAAAGTCAATCACAGTCAATGAAACCTATTACAAAAATACAAGAAAAAAATCAGCGGCATTTCCACAATCAATTAGAACATTTAGAAAGAGTTGCGAGTACTTTAGCCCGCCAGCATATGAAAAGTCTGTTACGAAAATTAGCAAAAAAAAATTTCTCTTAGCTGAAATCAGAAACAAAGCGGTTTTTAGATCAAACAGTTAGAAGAACACATATACAGGAAAATGTTTTTCAAATTTACGTTACCCAGCGGAAGAATTTTGAGTAATGGAAACGTAGAAAATATGTGTAAGGCATTCTTCACTAATTAATAACAAGGAACTGTATGTACACCAACGATACTTAAACAGTAAATCTGCCGCCCCGGTGGCGCAGTGGTCTAAGGCGTTGGCCTCTGATCATTCGTCCGTAAGGGGTCCGGGTTCGAATCCCGGTCAGGCATGGGTGTTGTGTTTGTCTTACGGCACTGGCTCTCTCCCTTCCCTAGAACAGGTGACCCTAAATTAGGGACGGGCGACTGCTTATAGAGCCCATTGAGTTGCTCACGGTGGTCGTTAAGCCACCAATCAAAAAAAAAAAAAACAGTAAATCTATACTAGTAATTCGAATTTATTGGAGTAAAATAGAATTCAAATTTTCCAAACCTTCACACATATCTACCTTCCTTGGAAAAAGTCATCTGAGCCGCCCCGGTGGTGCAGTGGTCTAAGCGATGGCTTTCGTTCATTCGTCCGAAAAGGGTCCTCGTTTGAATCCCGATGAGGCATTGGTGTTGTGTTTGTCTTACGGTACTGGCTGTCCCTTTCATGGAACCAGTCACACTAAATTAGGAACGGGCGACTGCTTACAGCCCATTGAGCTACTGATGGTGGTGTTTAAACCTCCAAAAAAAAAAAAAGGTATCTGAATGGTGAGGGAAAGGTTGAAAATTTAGAATTCTATGTTACGACAGTAAATTCGGATTACTAGTATAGTTTTGCTATTTTAGGTATTCTTCACAGCAAAATCTATATTAAGACAAAATATTTTTTAAGATATGGCTTTGAAAGCAGAGATAGCGAGAAAACGGTTTTAATATTTCCTCCCGTAGATGGTAAACTGTGCACTATTTTAAAAAGGTAATACTCCCCAGTCTTTACTGTAACTAACGGCATACAATGAAAAAAGGAATTTTTTCAAAGGGAATTCAGAAGTGGAAATACAGAATCAAACAGGAATACACACTAACACCACTTAGCGCCATAACTATGTATTACAAAAACCCACAAGTAGAGGCAAAGTGTTCCAAAGAGTAAATAGTATACGGTGTTCAAAGAACTTTTTCTATCGGACTCTTAGAAGCAGAGATATCCGGCAAATCACAATTTACGTTTGCGCTCCCTAGCGGAAAATCTGTGCATTACTTGAAAAAGAAACTGTGCCCAAAATAGTCTTTGTTGAAATGGTAACAAATGAAAGGAAGAATATTTGTAATCGGATTTTCAGAAGCAATTATATTGAATAAATTATATTTAAAATTCGATAGCAAATGCACTTACGCCATCTGGTGACGAAGATATGCATAAGCACGATATTTTTTACAAAAGGCGTACTCGAAGTTGTACAAAAGCACGATCTTTATTTGACAAAAGACGTGATATTATCATGTGTCGTTTCATACGAGCTCTGTGAGACAGCAGATTACATTTTTCAATATAAATGTACGTACTTATGTTTTCCACTGGAAGACCTGAGTATTTTTGCCTGGAGTCTCTGATGAGGCATGGGTGGAGCGTTTATCGGATATCACTGGCCCTGTCCCTTCTTTGGAAACAGTGGCTCGAAATTAGGAAAGGCCGAGAGCTTGTAGCCCTTAGGAACTTCTCAGCACTGAAACGAAATCGGACAAGACAGATGACAACGAATTTTGGATTGTAATGGGCATGTCTCTTGAATCTTTTCCGATTCGAGTGGAAGTTTTCAAAATTATTCATATCCAATGGAACCGCTTAGAAAAAAGAAATCAAACGGGTTTCCACAATCGACAAAACATCCAAGAATAGAAAAAACCTTCTTACTTCCACTAGCGGCTGGAGTGTATGTTACGAAAATTAATAAATTGCACAAAGAGTTTCTCATAGCAGAAGGAAGATATCAGAGAAAAACAATTTCAAATCGAAAAGTTAGAAGAAGAAATAAAGAGGAAAATATAGCAAAATTCTACGTTCCCTAGCTGATACATTTTGTGTAATAGAAAAGTTGAAAATGCGCGAAAAAGTATTTATTATTCATAGCAAAAGCAATGTTGGAGAAAAAGACTTTTTTTTTGAAATACGTCTCCTGGAAGCAGGAATAGCAAGAAAATTGTTTTGACATTTACGCCCTCTAGCAGGAAAGATGTGCATTAAAGAGGATAATGTTTCCCCGCCATCATTGTAGCGAACGGCATTCGCAAAAATAGACAACTTTTCAATAGAGTTTACAGAAAAGTAGATGCAGCTGCAAACAGAAATATAAAAACACCACCTAGCGATAGATTATAACGAAGTAAATTTCTCCGTCATTTCTGTCCACGCCAGGATTCGAACCCGGATCCCCTCATTCCGGAATAAGTCACTCTACCAATTGAGCTACGCGGACGTTTTATTCTGATTCCTATCTGCCTTTATGTCGTGTGCGTCCTTCGGGTAGGTACGTCACATCTCCTGGTACGTTACAAGATCTGTGTATTATAAAATGAAAAAAACTTCTGAAGTGCAGGAAAAGTGTTCCACAAGGAAACTGTAATCCGGTTTTGAAAGAATTTTTTTAAATCGGACATTTAGAAACAGAGATATCGAGTAAAACAGATAAAATATTTACACCCCCAGCGGAGAAACAGGACATTTTTTTTCGTGAGGAAATACATGCCAAATTATTATGTAGTTGGTAGCATCTGACCGAAAAAGAACTTTTCAATTAGGTTTTAGACGTGCATATATTAATACAGCAAACGGAACTCATGCCCTCTAGTGGCACACTCATACTTTTAATAAAAATTTAAAATTACGTACAAAACCTTTGCACAAAAAAAAAAAAATAAAAAATAACTGTCTTTGACAGAGCAAGAATTTTTCAAGTCGTACTCTAAGAAGCAGATATATCGAAGGAAATAAGATATCTATATCTACTCTTCGTGGCGTGAAACTATACATTATATTAAACAGAGCGTATGTTGAAAAGGTTTTCCGTACTGAGAGGTATCGGACCACAAAAAATAATTAAAACCGAATTTTCGGAATCGCAGATATTACTGCAAATGCATCGGGAATAGAAATAAGCAGTTACGCCACCTGGTGACAAAATTGTTCTTTACGAGAAATTATAAGTTTTATGCAGAGCATTTCCTACTAGCATTTTCTAACAGATTCAGAAAGAAACAAATCGGATTTTTAAAAGCCGAACTAACGGGCAATCGCCATTTCACTTTACGCTCCCAAGCGGGAGAATTCCCCAAAATATAGTTATAAACCATGTCGAACTGAGGAAGGATATTTTCGATCGAATATTTAGAAGCAACGATATGGAATAAAATAGGCTTTGAATTCGGTAACATCTGCATATACGCCCTCTAATGTGGTAGTTGTGTATCATGAAATAACCAAAAAGCAAAGATTATCGTTTTGATGTTCCTATGCTGCAAAGGCAATTAGAAGTTTTCAAATCGGACTAATAATTGCAGAGATATGACGTCCAATGTGACGGTCGGTCAAAGTAATACTATAAGCACTTTTTTTTCTTTTTTAGAAAGCACGTGATGAAAAAACGAAACTGGCATCACGTGTTGTTTTCTGCCAACTACTGAGAGAGAGTAGGTTTCGTTCTTCAGCAAAATTGTTTTTATTTTTTCCTTTCCTTTGTAAACGTAGCTCTTTTTGCATGGGATAATTCGAAGAAAATAAAAAGATAGTTGGGCACGGAGAAATGATAACTTATATCGAAGGTAAGTTTTATCAGTCTTCAAAATCCGCTCGTTTTCCAAAACCTGTTTCGTTTCAGATCCATGGTAAACGCGATGCTCTTATTTGTGAAGAAACGTACAATACCTGATACTTTCTTTAAAAATCTATTCCTTTTAAGCGTTTTTGTTAATGTTCATTTATTAGAAAGTCACAGAACGAAGGATTCTGTTGCATCATTTTTATATATGTGAAAGAAGTTTTTATTCATTTATCTTCAGAAGCAGAGCAAAGCAAAGAAGAAACCCTTTATCTCGGTGTACTTTGTAGTGGAGAGAGAGAGTTGCTATTATGAATGATCTTCGACTGCTGGGTTTTGGCTCTGAGGCATCATAAATGGATGCAGCTCTCAAAGCTCGAGTCAACTCCTTTTTAGGTACTGGTCTTTCATTGAATTCTTTCCTTTATCCTTTCCACTCATTAGGGATGTTGGAAAATATCTACTGCCCAGTGATTTGTGCAGAATATTTTCATCTTGAAAAATTTGTAAAGGACTTCCTTATGAAATAAACAAAAATTAAATATCTTGCGGAAATTGATTTCAATTCACTGGTAGTAACTTAAAGTACTGGCATAAAGTGTTAATTATCTTACTGAATAATTAATTTCTATAACAATGGATATTACCATTTTCAGGCAAAATCCTGACCACGAAGTAAAATGGAATTTCTTTGATAGAACACTTGTTAAAACGTTGCTCGTTAAGAAACTGCGTCTATGCTCGAGCTTAAGTGTTCGGAATTAGCTTTGATCAAATACCTGGCTTACAGACAAGATGGTCATAATTTAAATAATTTTACTCCAAAGCATTTGCAGAGATGCCGAAACTAAAAAAGTCGGTATAAATACTACTGGGAACAATAGAAAACGATTTTCGTGGAAACAAAATAGCTCAAGAAATCCGAGCTAGGAGGTAATCGCTGTGAAAGCCGCGATGAAGTAATAATATTTGAATACGTCACAGGCAATAGATGACTATAAAGAAACATACAAGATATTTTATGCTACTTATGCAGTGAAAGAAAGCCCCGTCTGTCTTATCTTGTCGGAACATGCTTTGTGAAACTTAACTCTCCAAAGAACAGAAACGCTGCTGCTGTACTTCAAAAATTTCGACGAAATAAACAATGGCAAAGAGATCTGATGCCGTATGCCCTCAGACGAATGATTACTCACATTTTTTTTTTTTTTTTTTTTTGATTGGAGGTTTAACGACCACCGTGAGCAACTCAATGGGCTATAAGCAGTCACCCGTCCCTAATTTAGGGTCACTGGTTCCAGGAAGGGAGAGAACCAGTGCCGTAAGACAAACACAACATCCATGCCTCACCGGGATTCGAACCCGGACCCCGTTCGGACGAATGATCAGAGGCCATCGCTTAGACCACTGCGCCACCGGGGCGGCAATTACTCATTTAGAGCAAATCCGATGTTTAGGAGTAAAAACAAGGAGAGTACAGGGACCGATTTGTGTGGAACAGGCTGAAGACTTTGCCATTAATGTCGTTGAGGATCACTGGGTAACTTAGTTTTTACCAGAAGTACATATGAAGTGCTCAGGTAGAAAGATACGCTCATTGCCATAAAAATCCGCGCACCAAGAAAAAACTAGGCGAATAGTTGCGCGGAGGGCAGACATGCAAATCATTAAAAGTTAGTGAGATTTCGCATGCCTGGAAATTATTAGGCGCTGCGCAAGGGACTCCACATTCATGCCGAAATGCACGGTAGGAGTCAGGTGAGATCCCTGAGTGATAGACATGCCGAGGAGCAGTCGCAGACGTGCGTACGGGCAACTGACGGTTTGAACGAGGCCATATCGTCTGGATAAGAGAAGCAGGGTGGCTGGCGCGCCGAATGGGCCACCATTTTGGCAGGTCGGACAGTTCGGTAAAATCGTGTAGGGAGCAATACACACGGGAAGGCACCCAGACACGAAGGACTGGCTCTGGACGACCAAGACACACCACGAGCAGGGAGGACCATGGGATCGTGAGAGTGGCACTCACAGATGAAGTGACGTCCTTGTCCAATATCCAGAGACATGTGGCGGCTGTACAAGGGTCTCCTGTGTCAGCCACAACCATTTGCAGACAACTGGCGGAGGCGAATCTGCATTGTCGATGGCTCATACGTTTTCTGCTATTAACACCTGACCATCATTGGCGTAAGTTGCATTGGTTGTCAGCAGCGAGCAACGTGGAATACTGCGGACTGGCGACGTATGGTGTTCAGCGACGAATCCCGTTTTTGTATGGGAACGGACGACCACCGTATTAGAGTGTGGAGGACGGAAGGTGAACGCTACAATCCCAACGTCACTGTACAGAGGCATACATCCCGAACTGCAGGCGTGATGGCCTGGAAAGCTATCGCGCATGACAGTCGGACTTCCGTCGCAGTGATCCGAGGGATGTTGATAGCCCAGCGCTACGAAGAGGTGATCCTGCAGCCCCATGTGCTTCCTTTCCTGGCGAGGCGGCCCGGAGCCATTTTCTAACAAGATAACGCCCGTCTGCACACGTGTCGTGTTTTCCAGGACTGTTTACTTTAGGCTTTGATTCTTCCGTGGCCTGCCAGATCGCCTGATCCCCCGCCAATCGAGCACGTGTGGTACCAGATGGGACGCCAGTTCCCTCCATGTCCCAGTGTTTGTGATTTAGAGAGTCAGTTGCGAGAAGTGTGGGCCAGTCTGTTCCAGGATAACATAAGGTGGTCCTGTTGACTCCACTCCGGACCGTATCACCCGTAAGGGGTCCGGGTTCGAATCCCGGTCAGGCATGGATGTTGTGTTTGTCTTACGGCACTGACTCTCTGCCTTCCCTGGAACCAGTGACTCTAAATTAGGGACGGGCGACTGCTTACAGCCCATTTGAGTTGCTCACGGTGGTCGTTAAACCTCCAATCAACAAACAAACAAACAACAAACCGTATCACCGCATGTATCAGAGTACGAGGCGGTACTAACGCTGACCGAAATGTGTACCGTATGTCCGCGGGAAGTCTTCCTGTTGCGGTGTTATTGTAATCACTTCTGTTCTTGGTATGAACCATCTCACTACTAAAATATAATTTCAATCCGACTCCTCCTTCTTGGTGCGCGGAGTTTTATGACAATGAATGTATAACCCACGCAACTGTGTAGAAAATTCTGCTTAAAGTGACTCATTTTTACCCTTACAAGTGAGGTACACCGAACAAATAGCCCGGTGATGCGGAGGACCCCTAATATTTGTTCCCATATTCTTTGCTGAAAAGAAGATTAACCATGCGTGGACGTAGGATATCTTGTGGGTAAATAAGACTTATTTTAAATTGAATGAAACTGTGAGCACCCATAACCGCTGCCTTTAGTTTACAGAAAATTCCCATGCGATCCAACGAATTCTTTTAGACTTGCCAAAAGTCACTGTTTGGAGTCGATTTACATCAGCTTTCTTTATCGGTCAGTTTTTTTTTCCAAGAACATCGTCCAACTCGAGCGGTGACTTGATATTGCCCTGCAACTGCAGTAGCGAGGGTGCCTTGAATCCAAAACCCGAAATATCCGACAGTGCTCCACTCCATTATGTCGGGAGGTCTGTACAGTAGCTGTTGTTGCAATGTTTTGCAGGGGACACACTGGTGTGTTGCTCTTCTTGTATAGCATAACCGTTTCGTGCACCATGTCTGAACCCTAGTGAGTTTTGGTTGTGGAAACACTTCGGAAGCACAGGTTTACCAGGCCAGTGCATCTTACATACTTGGCAGCCTTGAAATAAAGCATGACACTGCATAGAACGTTTGCTGCGACCAGTGGCTTTTATTCTTTCAGCACACTGTTCAGCGGCTGCAGCTTTTGTTGCATCAGAATAGATCACATTGAGTAACATCAATTGCACGCCCTGTTTACTTCTGAACCACGATCGGGTGTAAATCAGCAGCACGATACATTTTATTGATCAGGACTTTATTTGGTTCATTTTCCTGTAAAAATACAAATTTGCCGGTGATGGGATAGAAACCGCATCCGTCTGCTCCGGAACCGAATGCCCATTGAACTGCACTCACGGAATTTATCGCCGCAACGTTTACGTCTTAGCATGTGCTTCGTTTCTATTGTTCTTCACACGCTTCGCAATTCCAGCCTTATAAATTCCCTCATCGGCCCTTTTTTGCCGAAAGAAGCTTTATTATTCTGGTGGTATTTTTGTACTACTTATTTCCCAAATCAAAGAGCTTGCGCGTGTTACAAAAATAAATTACTACTACATTTGGTTGAGTTTAGGCAGCTAGATGTCTCCCTGCAGGTGCACAGGACTAGGAACGTTTTTATTGGGATCGCCCTGCATATAACCTCTGGAAATAAAATTGCAAAGCCATGTAGTAGATTCGAAAATGCATTATCTCATAGAAATTCAGAAATGAGCTGAAGCGTTGCAAAGAGCATCGTCAAGAAGCAAGAATCGAACCAGCGTCTCCTGGTTTCCGTTCGAGACTGCCATCGTTGTTTCACCAAAGATAATGCGTATCCAGTTAACTGAAGTCGGAAATGGAAAGCTGCGGATTCTATTCTCGCTTTTGTACGACGACGTTTGAAAGTTTCCTTAATGGTGACCACATGGATGAATTTTTTTCACATGGCAGCTTAGCTGACGTGATTATTATGTCAGAAATCGTTTGGTTTTTAAACCAATAAATTCTGGCATAGTTATCCGCGACTCTTTAACCCTTTAACGAACATGATCCCAAAATCAGGTATTACTCTAAATACCATAACGCCTGAAACTGTGTGTGTTGGTTCATTTCTTTGTTTAGTAATAACAATAGTGACTGATTGTGACACTTGCTGATCCCTAATAAGTCATGCAAATTTGAAGAGCAGGTATGGGTAGGAAATCTTACTCACTCCAGACAAGCTTTTTGCGCGGTATGGTCGTTTGTATATACGGGCGTTTTGGGCGTTATGGTCGTTAAAGAGTTAATTGCTGATTGACACTTGGATTCCTGTTTCATCTCTGCCACTAAGTGGTAAGCACACTGAACGATGTGCTCCGTAAATCATTCAGATTCTGACTGTATTGCCCTAGAGGTGGTAACAATGGCATGCACGAAGGGAGGTCAAAAAATTACGACCCGGATTTTTTAAAACTCAAAGGTCGTAAAATCGTTACTATTTTACTCGTACATCTGTGTATAAACAGCAGAACCTAAGATTATGGTTTTTGAAAGATAATCCGAGGATAATACGACGAAAATTACCCTTTAGATTGGTGAGCTGTCAGATGAGCGATTTGATGTCAAGGTTATATCAAGTGAGCCTACACGAAGCATGGATGCTGCCAATTATTTAGGAACCATTGCTTGTTGAATATTTCTGTTGTTCTCGAATGGACTCTTCTTCTCGAATGGATTCTTCTTTCGATAATAGCTCAATTCTCAAGCTATTAATTTCTATATCTAGACAGGAGCGTGTACCTCCATGCAAGAATGACGCCTCTGGCGATAAACAAATGAACATTAAAACCGTTCTCTTGAAAGTTCCGTATTAAAAATGACCTTTTTTACATTTCCGTATTAAAAAAGGCTTTGTGCACATTTTTTTACATTTCCGCATTAAAAATGACTTTTTGGAATTTTTTTCTTTACATTTCCGTATTAAAAATGACTTTTGCAATTTTTTTAACATTTCCGTATTAAAAATGACTTTGAGTTTATGTCACGATATGTATGGATATCCCATACATATCGTGTCATATACTCTAATATAACCTTCCTTTTTTGTTCCTGTCGTCTTATGTAAATTTTGGTTTGTTCTCATTAAGACTTTTTGTGACTGAACGCTACATTTGCTCTCTCTCTCGAGCGAAATTATAGAAAGTGATTTTGCAAATATATACCATTTAATTAGGTAAAATTAACCAAAATAATTTAATCCAATGCTTTCGGCACTACCTGAAGACTCTCTTAAATTAGGTAAAATTAACCAAAATAATCAAGAACTTGATTTCCTAGACTTAAACATTAAGCTTAACAGAGGTAACCCGTCCTTTAGCCTTTTTGATAAAAAGACTAAATTTTCCTTTCAAAGTAATAAAATATTTGCACTGGTACAATAACATCTCAACCAAAGTAATTAAAAATGTGTATGGATATGCTTCACAGGTACTCAGAATTTCCAGAATTTGCAGCAACAATTTGGATTTCAATAACCACATAAGTATTCTATTAAACAGTTTTCTAGATAACAAGATTCCAGCTCTTTTTATTAAAAGACTATTAAGAAAAATCGTTTTGAATAATAGAGTTAGGTTAGCAGATCTGTTTTAATTTCTTCAAAGTTAATAAAAAGATTCTGGCCAACGAAAGCCTTCTTGGAAGTTGGTCTGGAGGATGCATATTAACTAACAACAGGAACCTTTAGTGCTATGAACAGACAGTCCTATTAAAAATAAAAATAATAAAAATAAAATTCACAAAAAAGTTTATAATTTGATTAAAATATAAAATAAAAAATATATATAAAAAGTAAACTAGATATTCTCACTCTAGAAAAGCTAACATAAAAATGATAAAACTTACATTAAAATAAATCGGTTATTGGTTGTGTCTGTAGATGTACACTAAGGTATTTAAATACAGGTAAAAATTATTAAATAAACATAAAGTATATTTGATAATAATTTTCGTGTATTCTGGAGAGTTATTCTACTCTTACTGGACAAGCAGGTCTTCATTCTAGTAATTTTGCATGGAGGATTTTCGCGTGTAGCGTAATTTTATGCGGGACAGTCATAGGAACTTTCCCATCCTACTTGGCTGCTGCTGCTGGTCGGCCATTTTATGTCTTCAGGCCATAGGATGCAGCATTGTGAGTAAGCTCTTGCCCTTGTTCTTGTGCAGGTTTTCTCTCTTGTTTTAATTGTGTTCGTTAAAAGCTGAAAATACATTTTTCTTTTTGCCATTGGTGCAAATTGTTTTTATAACTATATGAGTTTTGTCTTTCACTTACTCTTGGCAATTGTGCGCGTTTTTGTGCTCTTTATTAGAGCTGCTTGCTGGTAACTCGACCTCGTGGTCATCGTTGTTCTTTCGTAGTTGGTTGGTGCAAAATTACTTTTTGTACGCTTAAAGCACTCCTAGAATACTTTGTAAATATAGCAACTATTTTTTTAACTTTAAGTATTTTTTCCAAAGCATTCTTTCATTTTTTTGTTCTTCTGGATTCCGTTTTTTCGTGGAAGCTGTATGTACAAAAGTTTCTATTTACTTACATTTCTCTGTTGAAATTTTTATTCTTTTATTTTTAATTTTATTGTATTTTTGGAAGTGCTTTTTCCCCAGGGAATCACATTATTTAAGAGCTTTTTGTACTTTGATTTACGTTTATAACTTCACTTGGGCAGTATGGTTGCTCAACTACGTGCTTAAACTGGATTTTTCTGTTGGTATGTTCAAGCCTTCTTACATTTTGTTAGTTTTTTTGACAACGTTTTTCTGTTTTTTGTGACAGATGAAGAGTATGGGTTGGGCCAGGAAAGTGATAGATGTATGCAGTAACTGTAGCTATATTATTTTTTTCCTCACCATTGAGGGCAGTTATGTTAAATAAAAAAATCTTGTGGGACTTACACTTGCATCTGTGGCTTTGCAGAAACCCATTTTCAACTAGATCTTTGTGGAAGTGAGAAAATGCAGAGTTTTGCTGGTCCTTGATAAAGCCAAGGCTCGGCATTCTCGACACTTTCTGCATTCTGGTTTTGCTATTAATTTATTATTATTTTTACCCTTGCCTGTTGGGTTTTGAGGTTTAATTCGTAGCTTTTTTTCCTCGTTAAGTAACTTTTTTGTTTCAGACTCTGCTTTGTAGTTTGTAATTTCTGAATATTCGTCACTGCTGCGCGCGTCGTGATCTTCAGAACGTAAGTTCAAGAATTTTTTTTTTTTTAATTTTTTCTTTAACTCTGCTTTTGGGTATATATATATATATATATATATATATTACATCGTTGATGCTAACAGTAGGACGTAGTTTCTCGCTTAAATCTGATTTATGATGTGCTGCCCTTGCTCTTTAAAATTACGGCAATGAGAAATGGAGGTATGTGAGTCGTGGGGATGGCATTAAGGAGCTGAAAAGTTTCCCCTGTCAGACAACTCATGAAAAAATCAAATAAAAATCGCGCACTTGTGAGAGAAGTGTAACATTTAGGTTAACGTTGCATCATTTAATCCAATGCTTTCGGCACTACCTGAAGACTTCAATTCCCAAAAGGTACAATAAATCCCTATTTCGAAAGTAAAGGAGATTCAAAATAGCAGTGTGAAATTGAAACTCTGAAAACGACCCCTCTCGCGCCTGAGCTGGATTGCTTTGCGAAATAATAAATTTCTCAAAATCTGTGTTGGTAAAATATCGTGTTTGCATATTGCAGAGTAAACAGGAAATAAGCTATGGATACGGAGCTCAATTTCAACAAGAGTACGTTGAACGAGCTGCCTTTCTCTGCCTTTAAATAAAAAAGAAGATTTAAAGAAAACTGGTTTTCCAAAGGCGATGGTATTTTTTTACTAATGCCTAAAAAAGTAAGCAAAAACAAATAAGTAAGCTAAAATTTTCGTTCAGTAATTGCTGCGGAGAAATGCAGAAATTTCTCGTTTTTATATACAGAAAAATTTTATACGGGGATCATAACAAAAGTTCTGCACACGGTCCATTTTTGAAAAAAGTGTGAAGTAACGGAGAAAACGTACCCTATTGCCGTACAATATACTCCCCTCCGCTGCTAAAGACAGCTTGCCAGCGGTGAGGGAAATCCTGGATGTCCCGTAGTACGCCATCTTTTTTCAGCTGTCGTATTACTCTGGTCACGTGCTTTTTTTGAATGGTTCATATTTCGTTCAGCGTTACGTAGTGGATGCCAAGGAACCGATTTTTTAACTTTGGGAAAAGATCAAAGTCGGGTGGATTGAGATCAGGGCCCCAGCAAAAATAGCATTGCTGGTCCAGCACTATGTTACCGCTGGCGAACCGTCAATAAAACGTCCGGGCGGCCAACAGCTGGCCAAAAGTTGGCACCCCAACAGTTGTCATATGCCATCAGTTGTCCATCACAGGCAGTAGCTAACTCAAGTGGCCCTTCAGTGGCCCTGCAAGCACGTGTCAGAAATGGTGGCTTGCATAATGTGGTCCGCTACTGTGCAGGTAGTGGCAGCCGGCAACCCCGTGACGTAACTGATGGCTTGCCAAATCTTATCCGCCAATTTCCCAGTAGTAGCCATAAAAAAAAATCAAGGATAACCGCAGTTCCCTAACGCTGCAACTTTTTTTTCTCCCCTTATGAAACATAGCACTGCGCTGGGAAATTTTCTCAACAGACCGGAAAAACGCCCGTTCGGATCTGGGTGGCTACGAACCAGGGCTGTCGGCGTGGGAGCTGAGTTCTCTAGCGACCAGACTAATTTGCCACGCACGATTGTGTGCTGTCTGTTTTGTGCGGAATGTGTAATCGAATGGTTCTCTTTTTCATTTTACAATATTGCGAGGAATTTTAATAAAAGTCAGTTTCAGATAATTCATAAATTTATTTTTTCAACGTAACGATAGTTTTTTTTAAGGGAATTTCACTCATTTTCAAGGAGTGTACCAACTTAAAGTCGTTTTCCAAAGTTTTGACTGTCGTTGTCGTCTTAAAAGGCAATTGTTGAATTAATACACATTTACCCGGGTTCATGTCCCATTCCGTTACATTTTTAACGTTGTATCTTTCCTTTTCGTTGACCGAAGCTACATTTGTTTTAAAGAGGAAATATATTTTATTTTACTTCTCCTTATTTTTAGAAGCGAATTCCTCCCAGTCTTCTGCATTCAACCCATGGATGAGTACATTAAATCTACATAGCGTTGATTTTTTTCTTTCAAATAATTAATAAATTTTGTACGCGTATAATTCTTTTTTTTTTTTCCAACAAACGTGTTTTTAATGTTTTTCCAGGACATTTATTTCAAGTGGTTTCAAATTTTTCTTGTTATTCACCCACTCCATTTCATGTATTGTTATTCATGGGAATGGAGTGGGTGTATTTCACGGCTGTAATCTAGTATTCCATGGCTTAATCTGATATCTTCGTCAACGTGGAATTTGATTAGGAAATTAATTCGCCTCTCTTATGGATTTTTTTTTCTTAACATCCACTAAAATAACCCGATGGCGATAGCGTCGTCTTCAACTAACTGGTACCATGAGAGACACAGCATGTGTTGCTTCTGCGCATGCGCAGTCCCGTTGCTTCCACCTGTTTTGTGGTTGCATTGGTTGCCAGCGACGGGCCACTAGTCGCACTTGCTTGGAGGCCCACAATTCACAGCGATGCTGCAGGGACATCAATGGCTCCCCAACTGATAGCGCTGCCACCAACAGACCGCTACCAGGCCGTGAGCTGCAGATTTCTGCCAGCAGTGACCCATCACTGCCATCTGGTGTCCAGCAGTTTCCCAGCACTTGTGTCTTTGCTGGGGGGCCTGTAGTCCCCATACCGACGCTACACCATGACAGAATACCTTGTAATTCAGCAAGATCGCTCACGCGTTCAACAGGTTGGGGCGATATTTACGAATTTTCGATCTTAAATTCTTCCTCAGAAAGTCACGATAATACTGTGCGTTGATATTTTCCCCTACCAGCACTCGATCAGAGACCACAAAACCCTGGGCATCGTATGAAAAGATCATCATTTGCTTCAGTTTAGATTGTTGCCGACGAAACTTTGTGGGGCTTGGGGATCTTAGATGCCTCCATTCCGCTGATTGAGACTTCAGTTCCTGCTCAAAATCACCGGTCCAAATCTCATCAATTGCGACAATTCTGCTGAGGAAGGTTCCTCCCTCCCTTTCGAACCTGTGGAGGTGATCCTGTGCTATGCTCACTCTGGCTGCCTTCTGCTCTAGGGTGAGTTGATGGGGCGCCCGATTTTTATTTTCCCACCGAGTCGGTCAAAATCCGCTGAACAGACATGGTTAACAAATTTCCCCGATGAACAATCTCCTCGACTGTCAAACGGCGATTATCTTCGAGAATCCATGCAACAAGAGTGACAGATGTTTTGTCTGTGGCCCTTTGAGCTTTAGCTGAGAGGTGATCATCTTCGATGCTGCTTCGGCCCTCCCGAAAGCTTGATGCCCAGCAAGAAATTGTGTTTCGATCAAGAGTTCCTTCCCCATAAACTTCTTGCAAGGCAGTGTGGATCTGTGTCGTTGTTTTCCCCGCAGAGTTTCTATTTTCACGTACGAGCGCTGGTCTAACGCTGTGACTCGACCTGAGGAGCTGCACGCTTCCATTTCCAAACCCTCCCACGTTCACACAGCAATTAATAGCGCGTCGTCCTAACACCATTGCGCTGCTGAGAGCCTAACCTTGACATGACTTTCTGATTGCATCATCCGGTTCCGTTTTAGACTAACGTTTGCAGTATTTTCGTTATGACCCTCGTATCATGAAAATAATGTAACACTGATCAACAAATTCTGAGTTGTTATTTGGTACGGAGTCCAAATGACGTTTTTATTATTAATATTGCTGTACCGAATTTCAAAACAGAAATACATCTGCTGAGTTAGCTATGGATACCAATATAATTTTATCACTATAAATGTAGTATATACACTATATTGACAAAAATTCACCAGACACCTTGAAGAGAAACACAGCGTATCATTTATTAACATACATTAGTACGGTGTCGGTTCACTTTTGGCCTTAATGCATTTACTGAAACTTCGAGACAGGCTTTCGACAATGTCTTGAAACACAACGATAGGTATGCGCTTCCATTCGGTACATAATGCCGCCGCTAACTGTTGCTTAGTAATAGGCCTTCGTTCCAAACTTCCTATGCGACGCTCTAATTCATCCCATAGGTGCTCTATGGGATTAAGATCAGGGCTTTGTGCTGGCCAGTCCACTAACGATACGGAATTATCGTCAAACCACGCCGTAGCAGTCCTTGCTTTATGGCTCGGTACATTATCCTGCTAGTACCAACAAGACTCGGTTCCATAATATTGCCACTGACTTGGTAGGACATAATTGCCTAGAATATCAAGGTAGACCTTCTGGTTAACAGGTTTGTCCACGATAAATAATGGGCCGGGATCATGCCACGAAAAACACTCCCACATGAGTACACTGTCAGCTCCAAACTTGACCGTAAGAACAGTACACTGTGGTAAATAGCGTTTTCCCGGCTGCCTCGATACCCACACATGGCCATTAGACGTGTGTCTGGATTCATCAGTCCATAAGACCCGTTTACATTGATCTACGATCCACGGTAAATGTTCTTACCAGCATGCTAAACGACGAGTAGCATTTTGAGTGGAGATGAAGTGCTTATGAGCAGCCGTACGACCACGGTAACTCATGGAATGAAGTTCTCTGTGAATGGTACGTGTACATACGAAGCTTCGAGCATTTTTACTAACCTGTACACTGAGGTCTTGTGTAGCACTCCGTCGATTAGCTGAATAAATCTCCAGAGGCTTCGACGTCCTCTATCACTGATTTTCTTTTGTCGGCCGGTACGTTTTGCTACTTCAGGCACGCCATGTGTCTTCCACGTATTCAGTACATCCAAAACAGTTGACTTGGATATGTTTAAACGCCTCTTGGTTTCTCTTATTGGCAGCCCACTAATATAACACCCAACAATCTTTCCTTTCTCAAAGTCAGTTCTCTCCCGCAGTCAACCTCACAGTGCGATATGATCGAGGTTAGCTCAGGCTTGATTTTGTACCGTTTGCAGAGGTACCGCGAATCTTAAAAACGCAGCAGATCCGTTCATTTGCTTTTGAAGGGGTGTTCGGTGACTTTTGCCAATGTGATGTATATCGTGGTAAAATTACAAATACCATCGCAATTATCTCCTTAAATTATTGGAACTGGAAAACGATACTTGCTCATGAAAGAAATACGGGATTACGCCATATAATACAAATTTTGAAGATGACAATTCGATTTTTGGGCGTAAATATGACGAGGATGGTAAGTCAGATAATATCCGAAAACTTGAAAATTTTCAGGTTTTTGGATATTATCTGACTTACCATCCTCGTCATATTTACGCCAAAAATCGGATTGTCATCTTCAAAATTTGTATACTTGCTCAGCTTGTGTAGTTTGTAAAACTGTACAAGACCATCCCCTTTCATTCGGAATAGCTGTTTTACTTTTAGAGGAAATTGCGTTGGTATAGTTTTCAGTAACATTTTCTCCTTTTTGACGTAACAACAGCTACCGAAAGATATCATCGAAGTTATTTCAGTAACATTTTCTCCTTTTTGACGTAACAACAGCTTCCGAAAGATACCATCGAAGTTATTTCCCTAACTACATAACTTGTTGCATAACAACTGAGAATATTTTTATAAAAAGTGTGCAATTCTGTGTTCGACCTTGGAACAGGTCTGAAAAACCGGTAGTCGTTTTAGTAACCATAGCAACCGACATCACCTGTTTATCACGTATGCGTCGTCGGAAGTGCCAGTTTAACAAATGTTGTTCCGAAAACCCCTAACAAATGTTTTCGCGCTGTGAATTTACGAAAAAATGCATGTGAAAGAGGAACTAAGTTGCGGCATTAAAGTTTGCTGTCGACTTAAGAAGTCTGTCGAAGAGACTTTAGTCTTATGTAACAAGCTTATAAAGATGAATTCCTACGAAAATCAACAATTTGCAGATGGCATAAAGCATGTACTGATGAACGTGAATCGGCGGCTTTAATCGCGCTTGGAAGACCTTCAACGAGTGTCACAGAGGTAAAAATCAATATATTAGGTGTTATTAAAGGGGAAGACAGACACATATCGAACACAGAAATCAAAAATATGGTTCACATTTGAAAATCATAAATTCACAGAATTTTAACCCAACGTTTGGGAATAAAACGTGTTTTATTTAACCCAACATGTACGAATGAAACCCTGGTAAATTCCGTGAAGCGATAACTCATTCTGCTTCTATCAATAACGTGTTCGCAATCATGTTTTGAATTACTTTACGGTTAGGCAGTGAATTTAGTTAAGGCAATGGAATAGGAATGTAATGGCAATTTGAGCAAAGTTCTTAAAGTCAGAGAGTTACTTGAAAAATATGGAGCTGCTGCCCCGGTAGACGAATGGTCTAAGGAGAGGATTTCAGATCAGTTAACCACGATGTGTCCCTGTTCGATTCGTGGTTGAAGCGTTGTGGCTTTTTAATCGCTTTATTCGGAAATTAAGAACGTTCTATGTTCAATATGGGAGTAGTATTTACAGAGAGTGAGTCGAAAGTTTTGTAATATTTGCATAAACGCATGTGCTGCGGCGGGTATGTCACGTGTTTAAACTAGTTCAAGTCGCGCACTGAAGTCAGTCGAAAGGGATATAAAGTAGTAGTTGTTGCTGTGAATAGCATTGCATGTCGTCTTTCTGTCTGTGGTTGGGACACCTAAAAGATGAAGAGCCACAACCGGCTAATTAGGGAACTTCAGCTTTACGAGTTTGATCTCGGCCATAACGCTGCTCAAGCAACACGAAACATTTGTGATGCAAAAGGGGAAGGTTCCGTGGACAACAGCATTGCAACCACATTGGTTCAAGAAATTCCGCTCAGGTGAAAGAAACCTCGACGATCAGTCAAGGTCAGGAAGGCCGCGAACCGTGGATTCGGAGGCCGTTCGCTGCGCCCTAGAAACAAAGCCGACAACCAGCACTCGGAGATTATCAGGCGAGCTGGGCTTATCACAGACCACCGTGGTTCGTCACTTTCAGGACCTCGGTAAGGTCTACAAGAGCTAACCCATTATCCCTCACGAACTGATGCCAGCTGATGCAAACTGACGAGTTCAAGTTTGCACGAAATTCTTTGAAAACCCGCGCGATGTACGTATCATCAAGAGAATTGTTACGTGCGATGAAAAGTGAATCTAATTCCGTAATCTTAACACAAACTGCAGTGCATGAGCCCGGGACAGCTTCCTGAACCTGTTGCCAAACGTGGTCGCTTCGAGCACAAGGTGATGCTCTGCGTCTGGTGGAAGTTCGAGGGGATAATTCATTACGGATTTGCACCAGCTGGTCAGACCATCAACGAAAACTTCTACTCTGAACAACTGGAATGGATGCATACCGTTTTGGAGGAGAAGTACCAGGGTTTTGGAAGAGAAGTACCCGGGTTTTGGAAGAGAAGTACCCGGGTTTTGGAGGAGAAGTACCCGAGTTTTGGAGGAGAAGTACCAGGGTTTTGGAGAAGTACCCGGGTTTTGGAGAAGTACCCGGCACTGGTGAACAGAAAGCGCGCTCTCCTACAGCAGGACAACGCTCGGCCTCATACCGCGCGAACGATCCGTGCGGGACTCCAGGACATTCAGGACATCGAACTGAAACAACACCCAGCATATAGTACGGACCTTGTTCCGTCGGATTATTACTTGTTCCGGTTAATGGCCCACTTCTTTTGCGGGCGGTACTTAAACAACCAGGATGAGGTAGCAACTGGGTGAAGGAGTCCTTCTCCTCGAAGAAACAGAATTGGAACCGCCGCGAAATCGAAGAACTGGCTAAAGACGGTGAAGACGGATGAGATGGCTAAAAGACAGATGAGATGATTATCTTTAGCCATATTGAGCAGTTCTAATCGCTGACGGATGAGAACTGCTTAACCCTTTAAGCGACCGATGAATCTGAACTAAATGTTGACCAAAACTCTCTACGCTTACCAAACAGAAATATTTACATTGCGTTCGGGTCTTACGAAAGCTGCCCCACAACAACTTCTTTTCCCCTCTCACCTGATCAACACAGGCCATGAACCTGTTACTGTTGGTAAGCATTCCACTAGGCTACAGTGATGTTCATCCTACTTTTACTTGGTGATAGTCTTTGATGTTTGGTATCCCACTAGTTCCTACTTGGTGGCAGGCGTTTAAAGCTCTTTATTCTCTGCTCCATAACGCAAGACATGACCGGGGCATCATACCACTGGATAGTACAACAAGTGACTCAAACATTTTCTGTCTCCTTTATTAAGTTCTTCGCCATTATTACAGCCCTTTTAAAGGGTAATCAGTCAGAAATGTTTAGTATCTATTATCTCCCTAAATGACCACTTTGAATGACATAGCTGAAAGGGAAGCAAATCTTTCTCATGAGCAAGTTGACTCGTTCTAACCGCTTTCTGTTCAATTCTTAGATGGTGAATATATCCGTGCGAGCTATTTCAATCCATTTTCCTAACCCCGAGTTAATTCGTTCTAGCCGGTTAAAGGGTTAAGATGGATAAAGACGGTGCAATACGATGGCCTATACTTTTAATGCTAGTCATCTTTTGTCGTTAAGATTCGTATGAAGACATAAAGAGGTCCAAATATTGCAAAACATTCGATTCATCCTCTGTAATATGTAAAACTCCTTTCTTGAAATTTCCTACCAGTAGATTTGTTTATTTCCAAATTTGTGAGCCCTTCGGGGATATTTTTGGCCAACGATGGTTGGTTAATTTGTCTGTTAAAAATACAGAAATGCATAATGAAGTTATTTTTATTATTTTGATGATTAAAAAGACTACAAATCTCCGTAACACAATAAAATACGTTGAATAGAACTCAATATCAAAATGGTCTTTCAAAATAATTATCGCACATAAATCTGAACACCACTTTACTCGCTGCATGTGCACAGCTTGTTCAAATCACATTGAATTCTGCACGTAAATCATGCGTGAATCACTCTCTCATCATGAATACTGCTCAGTTAACGTTGCACATAGAATACTGCTCAGTTAACGTTGCACATAGAATACTGCTCAGTTAACGTTGCACATAGAATACTGCTCAGTTAACGTTGCATATACGTATATGTTATACAGTTAAAATGGCCGTACACTGCATATTTCTTCGTTCCTTTAGGAAACACATGCCTGCTTGTCTTATTCTGCCAGAGGACACATAAGCGATTTCGTTCATAACTGTAAATTTAAAACTTCGAGCCTACACGAAACAAATCAAAATGCATCGTTACTCTTCACTTTCATCGTTAAAATTATAATAGACAACAAAACAGAATAATGATAGAAAACAGAACAATACATGTTGTTAACTTCAGGATAAATGTAAAAAGAACCTTGCTTATAAGCAATTTCGTTAACAATTTCGTTCGAAACTGTACATTTAAAAGCTAGCAAGTCAGAAGTTTTTGGAAGCGTGAGCAAAATTGTGTTGCCATTGCAAATGTATCAAGGGGGAAACCTTTTTTTTTTTCAAATTTCAATTACTATGAAAATCTACCCGCATATTTACACACTGCCGGACAATTGTTAAGGACGGATGAGAATAGCAACGATAGCAACCATAAAATGGAAGGCTTTGAAATTAGCATAAGTGCGGGATACAGTAAGACGTGTTGTGCGTAGGCAAATTTTGGATTGCCGAACTTGTTCGTGACGTCATAGCGCTGATAAGAGATATAAAGGATTTGACGCGTATTGACCGTTATTGTTCAAACGCAAAGTTGAAAGGGAAAGAATCAATTGACGAACTTGCAATTTTCAGTATGTCTTCCCGACATCACCTAGATTGTTTTACGCGTGGCCGTATTATTGGCAAGATTGAAGAAGGGCGAAAAATAACAGATGTTGCCAGGGAGTTCGACGTCAGCCACAGTGTTGTTTCAAGGCTTTGGAAATCATTTCAAACAAATGGAGAGTGTAGCAAACGTCACGGGGGAGGTCGTGTTCGCAGTACGACACCTGCAGAAGATCGGTACATAGTACTATCAACAAAAAGACACCTGCGCAGCACAGCTAGTGGGGTAGCAAATCAGTTTATGGCTGCTACTAGCAAGCGGATCTCCTGAAAAACTGTCGCCAGACGTCTGCATGAAGGAGGACTATACGCCCGCCGTCCTGTTGTGTGCATCCCATTGTCCAGACGTCACCGTACCGCCCATTTGCAATGGTGCCATCAACATCGCAATTGGACTGATAACGACTGGTCTGTTGTCCTCTTCTCAGATGAGAGTAGATACAGTCTATCGTCTGATTGTCGACGACAACTGATCTGGCGTGATATTGGTACTGCATATTTTCCAGAAAACATACAGGAAAGGGACCGATATCAGACATGTAGTGTCATGGTATGGGCTGGCATCATGATCAATGGCCGTACGTTACTCTATGTGCTTCCAACTGGGACTATGACTGGCCAACGATACATTAATGATGTTCTGCTACCTCATGTTCGCATGTTCCGTGGTGCTGTCGGTGATAGTTTCATTTTCATGGACGACAACGCAACATGTTATCGAACAGTCGCTGTCCAGGAGTGTCTTGAGAGCGAGGATATTCAACGCCTCGTATGGCCAGCACGTTCTCCAGATCTGGATCCCATCGAAAATGAGTGGGATGCTTTGGGGAGTAGTCTTGCTGGTCGCCAATGCTCTCCAATATACAAGGACACCCTTATCCGTGCACTGACAGAAAAATGGGATAAATGACCCCTACAGCTGCTTGATAATGTTGTGCAAAGCATGACACGACGTGTGGAATCTTGCATCGCCCTCCATGGTGGCCATATCCCGTATTGACATCTTACGCCGCAACGCCTGCGGACGGTAATTGCATTTTTTTCACGTTTACGTATTCTGCACAAAATGGCCTGTTTGTCCCTTGAACACGTTCCAAATCCTTCTGGATTTCAGAGCACAATAAATTGTCTTTCTTGTAATGTCCTGGCATTCTGACATTATTTTATTTCACTTGGCATCCAACCACACTTACTTTTTTATGCGCTATATAGCCGTTTATGATCCGTCCTTAGCAGTTGTCCAGCAGTGTACATCTGTATTTCAACTGTATTTTAATATCATCACGTTCGAAGAACGGGTATTTAGCTAGTATTGTAGAAAATTGTCGGCTGATATTTGATTCAGTGTGTTACGGGCAAGTGATTAATTTCTATTGCTGACATATTTCGAAGGCAATAAAAAGAGATTGCACATAATAAGTTGAATCTTACTCCTTTAAATCCCCGCCATTATTTCAAGAGAATATTATGTGAAATTAATAGACACAATGAGCAAGTTGAATTACTCCAAGTTGATGTTTATTTTACAGTGAAGCTAAACTCACTAAGACTACAAGCCAAGTTAAACTTTAACCTTACAAGCTCTAAGCTTCGATTTAATTTAAAGTTGAAGCTAAGCCTTATAAGTTAAACCTAACGTGAATGTCGAATACGCAACCCGTCCCACATTTTTCGAAGCGAAAAAGAAAATTTATTAATTCCAGGCGATGTGTGGAAGGAGCATCACACATTTTTATGAAGAACCCAAAGGCCAGTAGATCATTTTTCACAACACGGCGCCAATGTGAAAACACACATTTGTCGGTGACGATTATCGAATCCTAGCCTTCTGCTCCGGAGACGAATGCTTTCCCAATTAAGCTACACAAGCGGAATCGCTTGAACTTGCCGTCTTGTCATGTACTTCATCTCTGTAGTACGTCACAACAAGTTTGCATCAACTTTTGGGTTTTCCGTAACGTACAGTTCTGACGCTAGGTTGCGTTATTGTGTGTTTCCGTTTTTCGACACTGTCTCCACTTCTAAAATTCCTGTTGGCCAAATTCTTTTTGTGATATATATCTTTTGCTTAGCGAAACATTTTTGCGAAGATATGTCGTCTTTAAGGACGCACACGTTCCCGCTAGGGGGATTATATGTGAAAGCTTTTCTTGTGGTGCATCTTTTTTTAAAGGTTGTTTTAAAACACTCTTTTTCCATCGTGCAGCTCCTGCAATAAAGAATTTTTTGTACATATTCTTTACTTTTTTCATAATTCGTAATTCTGCTTCCAAAGACGCATGCCTACTATTGTTTAAATGGGTATCTCCGATTCTAAAAATTCTTTGGAAATATCTTTTCTGCATAAAGCCCTATTCACTAGGAAGTAATATTTTGCTCATGCTTTGTCCTTCAGACAAGACAGACCTTTGCCGATAGAGAGTATAAAGCGATACCACGTTTCTTCCGTAGCACTTCAAATTGCTCGATTTGAAACATTACTTTGCTTAGGATACGTGTCGTTATTAGGAATATTTTGTGCATAATTTATGACTTTTAAAAACGCACACTTCTTCTGTTCGTAAATTCATATTTTATAACTAATTCCCTATACTAGGAAGAACATTGCGCACTTTGTGAATTTTAAATAATGCGTAGTTTTCCCTCTAGGAGGCGTAAGTGCGTTCCTTTTTCTCCATTTTTTTTTATTTATAAAGCTTTGCCTTGAAAAATTATTTTCGTGTCAGAAAGGATTCACAAGACGTGTTAATTTCACTCGAGAATTTGGTGTCGTCCTTCTATTTTCTAAGTTTTGCGAAGAAATATCTTTAACCATCTATGTCATTTTCTTAGAATTCTATGTATCGATCCCGCATTTACAGAAATGAATTCATTTGCATTTGGCTTCATTTCCTTTGTTCTCCTGGGGAACAGTGACAGCGAGAGTAAAATTTCTTTCACGCATCCATAAATTATATTCAATCATCTGAATTGTCCTCAGTTTTTCTAGACTTCTTCTCTTATTACGTACGCAATAATTCTTCATCATTCAAGCAGCAATTTCGTTGCGTCTTTATTGAAGTTATCTATTTCCAGAGCTTTTTTAGCATAAGCTTTATGTTCACAGAACCAACGTCCCGATCTTATCACGAAATGGCGCTTCTTTGTTTTTGGAATAATTTCACTCTCTCGGGATCTAGGATATGGTGATGTTTCTTTGGTGAACTTATGAATAATTCTACATTCCTCGCCAACTGCTTTCCAAGGAAGCAGAACTTAACGAATATGACGTTTCTAATATTCCGTGGATCAGTGAGTGTGTGTAGAAAGCTAACGCTGAAAACTTGGATTATTTGTTATAGAAGTTGCCTTGGAATAAAAGGAAGAAAAGAATGTACACACACTCAGATATTGCCAGACAGCATGAATCACTTGACTTTGTGGAAATTACATACGAGGTATATTTTAAGATAAATATTATTTTGCATGGAATAAATGCGTGCGTCTTTCAGACAATATTCAATTAAAATCGAACAGAATTTCCATAACAGCAGCTGAAATTCCCAAGTCTTAGTATTGGTACCAAAATAGTAGCTAACAAAGACTTCTAAAACTTTAAAAATAAGCATATTGGAATTTCCGAAACAGCAACAACAACAAAAAAAGAAAAGAAAAAACCTGGCGCTTTTGATACAAAGTTGTATAATTTACCCAGAACCTCGGAAGAATCCAAGCTAAATTTCAATGTACATACCATCTTGTGTAATAGTTTGAAACCATCTGTTTGCCAGTTGTTTAACTCCTACACGATATCAAGCTTTCGGTTTAGGGGAAAGAACGCTTGCCACTCGCGTGATATCGTTCAGATTAGTCAAACCCTTGCCATAGAGAAAACGCGCTATTTCCCGAAACAATTGGTAGTGTAAATTGGCAAATTCGGACTGTGAGCTGGATAAGGTAGCAACTCGATTCCATGCAGTTATTAAAGTTTTGCTGAGATCCGATTAGCAATATGGGGTTTTGCATTTCTTGTTGCTGCAGTGTTTAGTTTCGGTCGACAAAGGCAAGATACTTTCTCTGAAGTTCGTCACACATCCTGTCCACTTGCTGGGAATGCAGTTCTGCATTGATAGACCGACCATTCGACATGAGTCCAAAGTGTATTATATCTTCCTAATTCCACCAGACACCCAAGATGAACTTTTTTCTCAGAATATCCACGTTTGAGGGTAAGTAAAGTTGGTTCACCTCTATTCAGCCGTTGCTGTAAAGAATCTGTATTACGCAAATATATCCACTATTTATCTTCAGTAGCTATTCGTTTGATAAATCGCGTATCGCGTGGAGTTCTGAGCACGCGTACCTCGAAACTTCGTGAGCATGAGCTAAGATGAGCTCGTGAGGCACCTCATGGAATCGTCTGTAAACATTTCCGACCTTGTGCAGGTACTCAGCGATGGTATATTGTGAAACAACCAGTTCTGAAAATTTGCAAGTGCTTGTTCATGGATTGTACTCGACGGCTACTTGCCAGGCGTCGGAAACAATTGCAGAAGGCCTTCCTTTCTTTGTAAGCTCAAGTCACCAGTCGCAAATTTCTGGAACCATGTTTGCGCAGTCCGAGTAACTGCCAAAGATTTAACTTTCAATTTCGTCAATTTTCGAGATTGCTTCAGAAGATTTAAACCCCTGTATCCAATAATGTCGTAATAAAGCCAATATTTCAAACTTTGTAGCCATTGTAATTGACCTCGGTGCAAGTTTAGCGCATGGTTCACGTTCAGCGCTTCACGCCTCATTTGATTCCCCAGAGTACGTGCTTACAGTCGTCTGCAGCACATGAAAGCTGCCCCACAGAAAATATGAATTTTTAGGTGGCAGAACTGTTTTATGCAAAAACGCCGTTTTTTCTGGATACCCCAATTCTTCAAACGAACGTTTTAGACAGAAGAGCCTTATGGTCAAGAATATTCACAATTTAGGTTTATTTATTAGCACTGGTTTAAGAACACAATTAATAAAGTTAGGGAAAATTTAATTTGTTAATAAATGATAAATAGGATGAATAATGTTTCTGATTTTTTATACTTCTTTATACATGCAGACTCAATAGAGGCGTTCATAAACTCCTCCTGAGAATAAGTCGAATTATTTTGTGAACAATTTCTTGACATCAGTCATTTTTATTCCGATGTGTTGCCATTCGCCTGCTTCTCAGCTGATTCACTCTCTCCGTGTGAAGTTCACTGTATGACTAAGAGTTTACTTTTCACATAGCATCTTTTACATTCAGCATTCAGAGGTTTTTGATTGATGTGCTAACATCCCGTTCCCATGACATGTCATGTCAAAATTAACTCGTTATTTGGTAAAATGGATGGATTTAGATTAAGGAAGTTGAGAAAGGCGTCGAAGCCAACAGATACCGACTTATTGATAAATGCAAAGGTTAGAGTGAATGCTGGAAATTGTTTCATCTCGCTAAGGAACCGGTGAATAATTCTGTGTTATTTGGTCTTGCTTGTTTTTTAAAATGTGGAAAGTGTATAATTACATAGAAAGATATCGACGGTGTAATAAGAGATTATGGAACCAAATATCTAACGGACCATATGAAAGAATGCGCGCCTCCATCAAAGCGTGGAAAGAGTGAACAATCTAAATACATTAAAAAAAATACATTTGTGTAATCGTAAATAATGATTCCTATTTGTAATATAATCCATGATCACGGTCATAGTCAGCCATTACTTTTGGATTACGTAAAATATTGGCACTAAAAATGGCACTAAAATTTAGCAAGTAACCAAATTTTATTATTAAAATAGGATTTCAGTTATTAAATATCAAGCAGTTATTAGGATAAATATATATATATGTATTACGTTTATATATATATATATATATATACAAATTGAGTTTCAAATTTATAGTTCCAAGCAGATTTTCCCGGGTCAGTTACGGGTCCGGGTCGGGTCCGAAATTGTTGACCAGTTTTCAACTCTGGTTATGGAGCTTGAAAGAATGTCTTACCGTCAAGGTGGAGCAGTGGTTTAAGCCCTAGCTTAAGACCATTCGTCTGTGGAGGGTCCGTGTTCGAATCCCGGTGAGGCATGGATGTTGTGTTTGCCTTACGGCACTGGCTTTCTCCCTTTCCTGGAACCAGTGACCCTAAATTAGGGATGGTTGACTGCTTATTGCCCATTGAACTGCTCACGGTGATCGTTAAACAGCAAATAAAAAAAAAGAAAAATAATGTCATAATGTTTTTGTTTGGATAGCTCTGCTTCTGAAAGTGTGATTTGAAAAGCTTTAATGTCGGATAGCGTTTGTACAGAATACTAGTTTTCATGTATTTCCTAATTTTCATAATGCACAATTGTGTAAATAGAGCGCGTGATAGTATATGTCTGAGTGCAATGCGTTTGCAAGAATGTCTCCTCTTCTATAAATTTGAGTGGATTTTTTTGTTCGATCAGAAGACATGACTTATTTCCAGAAAAAGTTTTTTTCACATTTTTCTCGTATTAATGCAGATTTCCCTAGGGGGTTGAGGGAGGGGGGGTAAAGGTTTCTTCTTTTTTTTCTTTTGCCGATATCTCCTCTTTAAATTAGTGGCCTTCGGAAAAAAATTCCTTTACAGCGAGAACATTTTGCAAACATTTTTGAATGTTTCATAATCTCTATGCGGAGTTGTCAGTTTTCGCTTCTCTACAAATCCGATTGAAGAAACTTCTTTTCTATCCTGGCATGCAAGTCATCAGATACCTAAGTTTTCTGACTTATCATCGGAGCTGGGTTCAGGTTCAAGCCCAGATTAGGAATGGATAGTGTGCTTTTCTTACAATTCTTATATATATATATATATATATATATATATATATATATCATCATCATTGTCAACCACTATCAATCTACTGCTGGACGAAGGCCTCCCCAAGTTTCCTCCACAACGGTCTGTCCTGTGCCAGTCTCCTCCATGTCACCCCTGCATACTTTCTAATTTCATCCACCCATCTCCCATGTGGTCTTCTTCTGGGTCATCTGGGTATATATATATATGTATATATATATATGGGATGTAAGGTCAGGTGATGCGTAACATCACAGCCTCTCCTTGACAAATGTCAACCCCGCCTTCTCGTGGTGCATCCTGTTCCTACTAAAGGGGCTCTGACGACCGCTGATAGCGGTATAACTATACCATCGGGATTAGAGGAAATTCTATCCCACACTCACCAACCCGCTTGGCCAGCGTGGTGAGTTATGGCCAAACCCCTCCAAAATGACTCCACAACTTAAATCTTGGCCCTCAATCTCCGGCAGCTGGAATGTACCTGGCCAAGGCAGCGGCCAGTGCGACATGAAGGCAGAGGGTGCTAAGAATCCCCGGAGGACCGGACTAGGCTGCCATCTGATGCTGACCTTGGCAACGTACAATGGACGCTCCCTATCTTCTGATTCAAGGCTTCTTGAATTGGAAGAGGAACTACAAAGGATCAAGTGGGACATCGTGGGGCTAAGTGAGGTAAGCAGAAAAGGAGAAGATCTCATCGAACTGAAAAGTGGACATCTCTACTACTATCGTGGGACAGATACTGGCAGAACTAGTGGTGTTGGATTTATAATAAACAAGAAACTGAAGGATAAAGTTGTAGAAGTTGAAAGTTCCTCTGACATAGCTGCACGGCTTGTTATCCAACTCTCGAAAAGATACCAGGCTCAGATTATTCAAACTTATGCACCCACCACAAGTCATCCTGAAGAAGAAATTGAAGAATTTTATGAGGAAATTTGTCATCTAAATAATAAAGGTAAGCAGCACTTAAAAATAATTATGGGAGATTTCAATGCAAAAATAGGGCAACGGCAACAGAATGAAACTTCAGTAGGTAAATTCGGTCACGGCAACAGAAACCAGCGTGGAAATACTCTCGTTGAGTTTGCAGAGGCAGAAGGGTTTTCCTCTTGAACTCCTTCTTCAAGAAAAAGCCACACAGGAAATGGACATGGAGACATCCAAATGGGACGACAAGTGAAATTTATTTTATTATGTGTAACAAAAAATTCGTCATAGAAGACTGCAGTGTGCTAAACAAGTTCAAAACAGGCAGTGACCATAGATTGGTGAGACGTAAGATGCACCTCAACACTAAACTTGAACGTGGCAAGCTCATAAGACAAACAAAATCTATTGACATAACCAACCTTAAAAAGCACCATAATACCTTCAAGTTGGAACTGAAGAACAGGTTCTCTGCTTTAGAAGGCCTAACATCGGAAGAAGTGGACATCTCTGAAATTAACAGAAAAGTAACCAGAGCTCTTATGGAAACAGCAACAAAATTAGCTGGGTCTAAGAACAAGTTGCATGTAAATAAATTATCAGGAAAAACGAAAATGTTGATGCAAAAAGAAGAGAGATGAGGACAAATAAAGAAGATGTGACTTCCAAAGTGGAATATATAGAGCTATGCAAGACAGTGCGAAAAAGTATCACTGAAGACGTAAGAAAATTCAACTGTGAACTAGTGAGGAAAGCAATAGAAAACAACCAAAGCCTAAAGATAGCAAAGGGACATCTCAGTAAGGGAAGAAAACAGATTATGGCATTGAGAAAAGAAGATGGTTCTGTAACAAGAAATAGAGGCGAAATTTTGACAAGAGTGAAAGATTTCTACTCCAAATTATATGAAAGGGATGATACATGTACTCCAGACATCATGAAAGGTACCAGTACCAGAGTTCTTCCAGTCCTCGCAGGAGAAGTTGCACATGCAATCAAAAACATGAAGCGGGGAAAAGCTCCAGGAGAAGATGGAATTACTGTAGACATCATACAAGAAGCAAGTGGAGAAATCGAAACAGTACTCGCCCAAATTTTCACTCGATGCCTTAATGAAGGGAAAATTCCTGAGGATTGGAACAACGCTACAATGATCTTGCTACATAAAAAAGGTGACATTGAGGATTTCAGGAACTACAGACCTATCAGCCTCCTATCAGTGGTTTATAAAATCTTCACTAAAGTTCTTTCACACCGCTTGAAGGTGACACTGGACATGGCTCAACCGAGAGAACAAGCTGGATTCAGGAGTGGCTACAGCACAATAGATCATATCCACGTCCTGAGAGAACTAATTGAAAGAGCGAGGGAATATGAACTTCCATTGTGCATGGCTTTTATCGATTATGAAAAAGCCTTTGATTCGGTGAAACCATCAGCAGTTGCAATGGCTCTGAATTCCTGCGGTATTGAAGATGCACACATTAATATTATTAATAACATCTATGAAAATGCAAGTGCAAAGATTCGGCTGTTTGAAAATACAACACACATAAAAATTGGAAAAGGAGTGAGACAAGGTGACACCATATCTCCGAAGCTCTTTAATGCCACATTTGAAAATGTCTTTCAATCACTGAACTGGGAAAACAAAGGGATAAAGATTAATGGAGATTATCTAACCCACCTTCGTTTTGCTGATGACATAGTCATTTTTGCCGCTACCCCATCTGAGCTACAGAGTATGATCCAGGAACTTGCTGACAAGAGTAAAGAAGTGGGATTAAAAACGAACTTTCAGAAGCCAAAAGTGATGTACAATGCTTTTACAAGAAATGAAGATTTATCGATTGATGGAGAAAAGCTGGAGATAACAGACACGTACGTTTATCTTGGACAGCAGATATCAAGTGAGGGTCACATTGGTGAAGAAATGAATCGGCATACAAAACTTGCCTTTAGAGCTTTTGGACGAAACAGCATAATTTTCAAGAGCAATATGCCACTTTGTCTTAAAAGAAAAGTGTTTGATCAATGCATCCTTCCAGTGCTTATGTATGGTGCAGAGACGTGTACCTTAGCTAAAAGAGACATACAAAGGCTGCAGACAACTCAAAAACGCATGGAGAGGTGCATGCTTGGTGTAACCAGGAGAGATAAGAAGAGGAACACGTGGATCCGAAAAATGACAAGAGTGGAAGACATCATGATCAGAGTTAAATCCCTGAAATGGCAATGGGCTGGACATACTGCCAGAAGAACAGACCATCGATACACAGCCGAAATTTTAGATTGGATTCCAAGGGACTGGAAAAGCCACAGAAGAAGTCCACATGGAAGATGGGTGGATGAAATTCGCAAGTATGCGGGAGTGACATGGAGGAGACTGGCACAAGACAGACCGTTGTGGAGAAAACTTGGGAAGACCTTCGTCCAGCAGTAGATTGATAATGGTTGACAATGATGATGATGATGATATATATGTATATATCATCATTGTCAATCATTATCAATCCACTGCTGTACGAAGGTCTCCCCAAGTTTCTTCCACAACGGTCTGTCTTGTGCCAGTCTCCTCCATGTCACTCCCGCATATTTTCGAATTTCATCCACTCATCTCCCATGTGGTCTTCTTTTGGGTATTTTCCCGTTCCTTGGAATCCAATCTAAAATTTCAGCAGTCCATCGATGGTCTGTCCTTCTGGCAGTATGTCCAGCTCATTGCCATTTCAGGGAATTAATTCTGATCATGCCTTTCACTCTTGACATTTTTCGGATCCACGAGTTCCTCTTCTTATCTCTCCATGCTTTTTTGAGTTGTCTGCAGCCTTTCTATGTCTCTTTTAGTTAAGGTCCACGTCTCTGCACCATACGTAAGCACTGGAACGATGCATTGATCAAACACTTTTCTTTTAAGACATAATGGCATATTTCTCTTGAAAATTATGCTATTTCTTCCAAAAGCTCTCCAGGCAAATTTTGTACGCCGATTAATTTCTTCATCAATGTGACCCTCACTTGATATCTGCTGTCCAAGATGAACGTACGTGTCTGTTATCTCCAGCTTTTCTCCATCAATCGATAAATCTTCATTTCTTGTAAAAGCATTGAACATCACTTTTGTCTTCTGAAAGTTCATTTTTAATTACACTTCTTTACTCTTGTCAGCAAGTTCCTGGATCATACTCTGTAGTTCTGATAGGGTAGTTGCAAAAATGACTACGTCATCAGCAAAACGAAGGTGGGTAGGATAATCTCCATTAATCTTTATCCCTTTGTTTTCCCAGTTCAGTGATTGAAAGACATTTTCCAATGTGGCATTAAAGAGCTTCGGAGATATGGTGTCACCTTGTCTCACTCCATTTCCAATTTTTATGTGTGTTGTATTTTCAAACAGCCGAATCTTTGCACTTGCATTTTCATAGATGTTATTAATAATATTAATGTATGCATCTTCAATACCGAAGGATTTCAGAGCCATTGTAACTGCTGATGGTTTCACCGAATCAAAGGCTTTTTCATAACCGATAAAAGCCATGCACAATGGAAGTTCATATTCCCTTGTTCTTTCAATTAGTTCTCTCAGTACGTGGATATGATCTATTGTGCTGTAGCCACTCCTGAATCCAGCTTGTTCTCTCGGTTGAGCCATGTCCAGTGTCACCTTCAAGCGGTGTGAAAAAACTTTAGTGAGTATTTTATAAACCACTGATAGGAGGCTGATAGGTCTGTAGTTACTGAGATCCTCAATGTCACCTTTTTTATGTAGCAGGATCATTGTAGCGTTGTTAAAATCTTTAGGAATCATCCCTTCTTTAAAGCATCGAGTGAAAATTTGGGCGAGTACTGTTTCGATTTCTCCACTTGCTTCTTCTATGATGTCTACAGTAAATCCATCTTCTCCTGGAGCTTTCCCCCGCTTCATGTTCTTGATGGCATGTGCAACTTCTGCTGGGAGGGCTGGAAGAACTCTGGTACTGGTACCTTTCATGATGTCTAGTGTACTTGTACCATCCCTTTCATATAATTTAGAGTAGAAATCTTTCACTCTTGTCAAAATTTCGCCTCTATTTCTTGTTACAGAACCATCTTCTTTTCTCAGTGCCATAATCTGTTTTCTTTCCTTGCTGAGATGTCCCTTTGCTATCTTTATGCTTTGGTTGTTTTTAATTGCTTTCTTTACTAGTTCACAGTTGAATTTTCTTACGTCTTCAGTGATACTTTTTCGTACTGTCTTGCATAGCTCTATATATTCCACTTTGGAAGTCACATCTTCTTTAGTTGTCCTCATCTCTCTTCTTTTTGCATTAACATTTTGGTTTTTCCTGATAATGTTTTCACATGAAACTTGCTCTTAGACCCAGCTAATTCTGTAGCTGTTTTCATAAGAGTTTTGGTTACTTTTCTGTTAACTTCAGAAATATCCACTTCTTCCGATGTTAAGCCTTCTAAAGCAGAGAATCTGTTCTTCAGTTCCAACTTGAAGGTATTATGGTGTTTTTTAAGGTTGGATATGTCCATCCATTTTGTTTGTCTTATGAGCTTGCCACGTTCGAGTTTAGTTTTGAGGTGCATCTTACATCTCCTTAATCTATGGTCACTACCTGTGTTGAACTTGTTTAGCACAATGCAGTCTTCTATGACGAATTTTTTGTTACACATAATAAAATCAATTTCATTTGTCGTCCCATTTGGATGTCCCTATGTCCATTTCCTGTGTGGCTTTTTCTTGAAAAAGGAGTTCAAGATGAAAAACCCTTCTGCCTCTGCAAACTCAACGAGAGTATTTCCACGCTGGTTTCTGTTGCCGTGACCGAATTTACCTACTGAAGTTTCATTCTGTTGCCGTTGCCCTATTTTTGCATTGAAATCTCCCATAATTATCTTTAAGTGCTGCTTACCTTTGTTATTCAGATGACGAATTTCCTCATAAAATTCTTCAATTTCTTCTTCAGGATGACTTGTGGTGGGTGCATAAGTTTGAATAATCTGAGCCTGGTATCTTCTCGAGAGTTGGATAACGAGTCGTGCAGCTCTGTCAGAGGAACTTTGAACTTCAACAACTTTATCCTTCAGTTTCTTGTTTATTATAAATCCAACACCACTAGTTCTGCCAGTATCAGTCCCACGATAGTAGAAGAGGTGTCCACTTTCCAGTTCAATGAGATCTTCTCCTTTTCTCCTTACCTCACTTAGCCCGACGATGTCCCACTTGATCCTTTGTAGTTCCTCTTCCAATTCAAGAAGCCTTGAATCAGAAGATAAGGAGCGTCCATTATACGTAACCAAGGTCAGCATCAGATGGCAGCCTAGTCCGTTCCTCCGGGATTCTTAGCACCCTCTGCCTTCATGTCGCACTGGCCGCTGCCTTGGCCAGGTACATTCCAGCTGCCGGAGACTGAGGGCCAAGATTTATGTTGTGGAGTCATTTTGGAGGGTTTGGCCATAACTCACCTTGCTGGCCAAGCGGGATGGTGAGTGTGGGATAGCATTTCCTCTAATCCCGATGGTATAGTTATACCGCTATTGGCGGTCGTCAGAGCCCCTTTAGTGGGAACAGGGTGCACCACGAGAAGGCGGGGCTGACATTTGTCAAGGAAAGGCTGTGATGTTACGCATAACCTGACCTTACGTCCCTATATATATATATATATATATATAATGGAAACAGCAACAAAATTAGCTGGGAAAAAAATGGAAACAGCAACAAAATTAGCTGGGTCTAAGAACAAGTTGCATGTGAACAAATTATCAGGAAAAACCAAAATGTTGATGCAAAAAGAAGAGAGATGAGGACAACTAAAGTAGATGTGACTTCCAAAGTGGAATATATAGAGCTATGCAAGACAACACGAAAAAGTATCACTGAAGACGTAAGGAAATTCAACTGTGAGCTAGTGAGGAAAGCAATTGAAAACAACCAAAGCCTTAAGATAGCAAAGGGACATCTCAGTAAGGGAAGAAAACAGATTATGGCTCTGAGAAAAGAAGATGGTTCTATAACAAGAAATAGAGGCGAAATTTTGACAAGAGTGAAAGATTTCTACTCCAAATTATATGAAAGGGATGATACATGTACTCCAGACATCATGAAAGGTACCAGAGTTCTTCCAGTCCTCCCAGCAGAAGTTGCTCATGCAATCAAGAACATGAAGCGAGGGAAAGCTCCAGGAGAAGATGGAATTACTATAGACATCATACAAGAAGCAAGTGGAGAAATTGAAACAGTACTCGCCCAAATTTTCACTCGATGCCTTAATGAAGGGTAGATTCCTGAGGATTGGAACAATGCTACAATGATCCTGCTACATAAAAAAGGTGACATTGAGGATCTTAGGAACTACAGACCTATCAGCCTCCTATCAGTGGTTTATAAAATCTTCACTAAAGTTCTTTCACACCGCTTGAAGGTAACACTGGACATGGCTCAACCGAGAGAACAAGCTGGATTCAGGAGTGGCTACAGCACAATAGATCATATCCACGTACTGAGAGAACTGATTGAAAGAGCGAGGGAATATGAACTTCCATTGTGCATGGCTTTTATCGATTATGAAAAAGCCTTTGATTCGGTGAAACCATCAGCAGTTACCACGGCTCTGAAATCCTGCGGTATTGAAGATGCATACATTAATATTATTAATAACATCTATGAAAATGCAAGTGCAAAGATTCGGCTGTTTGCAAATACAACACACATAAAAATTGGAAAGGGAGTGAGACAAGGTGACACCATATCTCCGAAGCTCTTTAATGCCACATTGGAAAATGTCTTTCAATCACTGAACTGGAAAAACAAAGGGATAAATATTAATGGAGATTATCTAACCCACCTTCGTTTTGCTGATGACGTAGTCATTTTTGCAACTACCCCATCAGAGCTGCAGAGTATGATCCAGGAACTTGCTGACAAGAGTAAAGAAGTGGGATTAAAAATGAACTTTCAGAAGACAAAAGTGATGTTCAATGCTTTTACAAGAAATGAAGATTTATCGATTGATGGAGAAAAACTGGAGATAACAGATACGTATGTTTATCTTGGACAGCAGATATCAAGTGAGGGTCACATTGATGAAGAAATTAATCGGCGTACAAAACTTGCCTGGAGAGCTTTTGGAAGAAACAGCATAATTTTCAAGAGCAATATGCCATTATGTCTTAAAAGAAAAGTGTTTGATCAATGCATCCTTCCAGTGCTTACGTATGGTGCAGAGACGTGGACCTTAACTAAAAGAGACATACAAAAGCTGCAGACAACTCAAAGAAGCATGGAGAGGTGCATGCTTGGTATAACCAGGAGAGATAAGAAGAGGAACTCGTGGATCCGAAAAATGACGAGAGTGGAAGATATCATGATCAGAGTTAAATCCCTGAAATGGCAATGGGCTGGACATACTGCCAGAAGGACAGACCATAGATGGACAGCCGAAATTTTAGATTGGATTCCAAGGGACAGGAAAAGACCCAGAAAAAGACCACATGGGAGATGGGTGGATGAAATTCGTAAATATGCGGGAGTGACATGGAGGAGACTGGCACAAGACAGACCGTTGTGGAGGAAACTTGGGGAGACCTTCGTCCAGCAGTGGATTGATAATGGTTGACAATGATGATGATGATGATGATATATATATATACCCACTTCCAAGATTCCTTTACTGTGTCTCTCTTTACCCCTTGACTCATATATGTATATATATATACCCACCCCACTCCCAAGATTCCTTTACACTGCATCTGTTTACCCCCTTGACTCACAATAATGCCCAAATAAGGTAGGAGTGTGTCAACTATTGTATTGCACACGAAAATAATTTCCTCCGAATAGAACGCATAACTATTAACAGAAAAATGTTAAAACTCCTTAAATAAAATCTTTACCTAAAAACATATGAGCATTAATTTATGTTAGTTGTGCTTTGCGTTTCTTCAGATTTCTCAATTGAGGAATAATCACAGGATTCACAGAATAAATAAATGTACTGAAAAAATAATAACTCCAAATATATGCGGGGAGGGAATGTTTCATGAATTTCGTCCCATATAGAATGAGTATCATACTACCATTTGCAATTTTTGAAAGGTTTAACCTTTTTTTAAAGAATTTTTGAAACCTATAAACATATAGGTACTCATGTGCAAATTATACTTACAGATTTTCTGATTTATTTATTTATTTTTAACATAGAAAATCATCTTAGTTAAAACTGAAATTAGTTCTGCAAAGCGCTTTGTAAATTTAATACTCCTGGAAACTCAAATGTTTGGGCTGATAAGCACCGAGTCTTTTAAGTGAAGCTTTTCGACTCAAATTCTTGGGATGATGAGCACTGTGTGTTTTTAAGTGAAGCTCAAACTAAACATTCTTGGGGTGATAAGCACTAAATTTTTTAAGTGAAGCTTTTCTTCCAGATTTAAAGCAAAGAACGGAGATTTTAGCAAAATGTCCACTGCATTCATTGTACTCGACAAGCAAAAAAGTCACGAAACAAAGGAACAACACGTCACCGAGAGAGACACACACAGAAAAAACAACTAACTCAGCTTTGCTGCATTTGAAACCCTACCGCCACCATTGAGCTTGGTCGGGGTAAGCTTCTCTGTCAACACACGGCGTTAAGGAAATGGATACTCCCCAGGCCAATCAAATGACCTATCTGGCCCCTCAGCTTTTTTGCACACGCTGTTAAGACAGTGTTCTATGTAAGTCTTCATACTGAATGAGACGCGGAGGAAATCGTCTCTTCTTCGCTTGCGTAGTGATGTTACTGGGGCCTGTTGGTGCTGGCCCCAATAACCTCACACTCTGAACGTGATCTCTTTCCTCGGGGAATAGTTTTTCGTTTTTGAAGGAAACTTTTCCCTTAGGTAATGGTTTTTGAAGGGAAAGGTTTATCACCATGTAGTTAAGAGAGAGAATAAGAATCAGGGCAAATATATGTATATATATATATTTCTAGAAATATAAATTTTTAGGTGGGGCCCGGCCCCTCGGGCCCTTAATGACGAACCACCCCTGATATAAGGAAAGAAAAAGGAAAATCCGTTTTCACACTATATGCTACTCATTGCACCGTAACGTCAGTTAACGTCATTCACTTGAAGTAATGCAAATTTTCTCGCTCGTGAAGTATGCGTACAAATAATATTTTGGTAAGCTGTACCTCCTATGAAAAATATTTCACATATTTCACACCTTTTTCGTGACTTATAGTTCTGCCGCTAGTAGCGCTATGGCATATTTCCATTTGCAAGAGCACTCCTGCATCTAATAATCTGTTGGAAAAAATGCTTTTTGGAAGGAAATCCTTTACTACAAAGAATATGTTCCCCCAATTTTCTTCTTTAAGTGGCCCACAATTTTTCCGCTAATAATCGTAAAGTTATAATACATTTCGCCGCATATCACTTCCCTAAATGTTCACTTTAAAGTTTTATCACTTCTTTAAATGTTCACTTTACTTTTGTTTTAAGCTACATTTGTACAGCATAGTGCAGCCACAAGAAGACACCAGTTGCAATTTCTGCCTGCAAATGTTTTCCGGATTAGTTATGTTACAGGATATGAAAAAACTTTACTTCAGGAAGGATATCAAGATTTTTTTCTTTAGATAACCAGTTGAAAAACAGCTAGTCCTAATTGGTACCATTCACTCTGAAGAATACTATGCACAGTGTATGTATATAATATCAGCAATTGTTTCGCTAGACATCATAAAGGGGATGTCCAAAATAATGGAAACACCTTGAAACAATAGGTGTACGCACCTAATATGATGCGGGAGCAACCTTGGCATTTACAATTGCTTGCGTCCTCCTTGGAATGAACGCATAAAAGTCCTGGATAGTGGTAAGTGGTATGTTGTACCATTCTTCCTGCAGAAGCTGCTCCAATTCCTTGAGAGACGCCGGAGAAGGATAACGGGATCGCACTCTCTTTTCCAACACAGACCACAGGGGCTCAATGATGTTTAAGTCTGGCGATTGTGCAGGCCAGAGTAGTTGTGCAACTTCATCCTCATGTTCCTCAAACCATGATTGAACAGTTCAACTTCTGCGAATCGGCCCATTATCATCTTGAAAGGTGCAATCACCTGACGGAAGCAATGTATGCGCCATTGAATGCACATGGTCGGCCAAAAGAGTGACATAGTCACCGCTAGTGATCCGTCCGTGTAAGGTGAGAATGAAACTTGCTGCAAACCACGAGATCATGGCACAAACCATTACAGAACCGCCCTGTAGGAAGGAGATACTCTGAGTTGTAAGCTTCTGCGGGGGTTCTCCACACGTAAACCCGTCCTGTGTGAGGAATAGTAAGACAGTTGATTCATCGGAAAGCAAGACATGTTTACATTGATCCGCTGTCCACGTTTTATGTTCCTGGCACCCTTGTAGTCTCTGTTTTATATTCAACTGTGACACCGGGGGTTTTGCAATCGCAGCTCTGCCGTAAATATTGTGCCTATGCAATTCCTTTCACATGGGGTGGGTAGACACTGGGTTTTGGAGATGTGCATTACGCTCAGCAGTCACTTTCGTCGCCGTAATCTTCCTCCTTGCGGTCACAATCCTCTTTAATACCCTCCTGTATCTCGCAGTTAGTTTGGTTTTCCTTCCACAGTTGTGTCTCGTGGATGATGCTGTGCCATGAACATTGTATGCTGTCATGACTTTCGACACGGTACCTCTCGATACCCCCACCCCCAATACCTGTGCCACTGGGGTTATCGGCGCACCAACCGGACGGGCTCCTACAATCTGCCCTCTTTGGAACTCCGATAGGTCACTCATAGTACCTTCACCTGGAACGAAATTATGCAAACACCGATTTACAATGCAATCACACAGACCCTTGAGACTATAAGCTAAACTTTTTTACAAAAACAAAAAAATTAGCTACATGTTCGTTTTACTCAAACACCAGCACATACCAAAATCACTGTCTTCAGCGAGGTGTTTCCATTAGTTTCGACAACTCCTGATACATTTTACGCTAATCTTCTCATTTCCAGTACATAGGCTTTGAAGATTTGTTTCTACGTTGGAAAGGATTTGAAAGACTTGTTCAGTTTTCCCGAAAATGCTGAGTCATCTTTCTTCTTCTAATCTCTGAAAACAATGGTGCTAGTAATAAATAACATATTGTTAGCCACTTTTAGTAAATAGTCAAAATAGTATAACTGTACTAATAAGCCGAAATTAATTGAAGTAGAATATAAATAAAACTTTCCAAGCTTTCGCATATTAACCAGATGGCTTTTGCAAGGAAGTTAGGCAGTTAACTGCAAACGGGATAATAGAACGTTTCAACAATTTGAACGCGGTAACAATACCTGTATCAATTTGAACGCGGTAACAATACCTGTATCAATTTGAAACAAATTGTAGTTCATTATTTCTAGAACTCCAGAAGGAAACAATGTCGACCTAAGCGCTTATTGTTCCTCCTTACCATTTTTTATTTTACGCATTTTCGTTCGTCCATGGAATTCAAACTCTTCTACTTTCTTGTAAAAAATTAACATGTTTAATTTCTTAATTAATGCTAGTAAATATTAGAATTGATAACATATTATTATTGATCAAAGTCTGTAGGACTTCCAAATTCTGCCATCACGTACAATCAATTAATTAAAATGTTTTGTGCATTCCCCTCGCCGATACTAAAACAGAAATTCCTTGCAGCATACTGGGCACAATAGAGACAGTGAAATATGTTCACAACACGCGGGTATTCCTTGGGGATGTGTTTGGTATTACTAGGTAGAAAACTGTCCAGCGCACTGTCCGTAGATGGTAATACAATATCTGTTCAAAACCAGTACATCTGACAGTGTTGTATGATGTTTCAGAATGCTTGACGGATCTGATTAATAACGGCTTCATATCTGAAAGCATTGGATGCGATAGCCTGAAGACAACGGTAAACCAATAAATAAATGCCTTAATGTCATTTATAACTTTAGCCGGCTCTGTTACTACACGGCTGCAAATTGTTTGGAGTATTTAAGCCGTAAGGGAGAAACGCCGGAATGGGAAATGCTCTGGCTGCCTGCGCTCACGACTGTGTCTTGCCATCGTCCTTGTCTGAAACGCTAATAATTTTACTAAAACGTTGGAAAATGCTCTGCAGATGGTATTACAATCGGATGAACCAGTGATAAAACATTAATTTTGGACATATTGGAAATATACTTCCGTGAACTCTAGTTGCCTAGTAAAATCTGCATTCCATTGGAGCTCAAGCGCGTAAAACATCTGGGACCGGCTGGGCACTAATCGTAAATATTAATTTTTCTAGATGTTAACTTTGCCATTTTCAAGTACATTTTCGGTTTTTATTTGTAGAAATGGTGTGAGGTCTTGTGTGACCGTCTTATATTTATATAGAAAGAACGCGGTTTCAATAATCCCCATTTCGGGGCCTCTGTTGCTTCCAGAATGTCTCATATCTACAAGTTTCTTGAGTGTCGATGGACTAATTAATGATGATATCTGTATCTTCGGAACGAAAACACACATTTGTCACGCCTGTTCTCATATCCTTTGCCGACCTGCATTCAATCTTTTGTTTCCAACTACTTTGAAGCATCAGTTTCATGAAAAAACTGCGGAAGTGAGTTTTCATTTCTGTATTTAGCGAGCTGCAGGAATATCGTATATTACGGAATTCATTGTTAAATATTTTTCTACTCATGGAGCTGCGATGTGGAAAATAGAAACTCAATAATTCGACTTTCTTAGGGTTAAGCATCAAATCACTCATACCTTAATGTAGCATTATCATAAGAATACACCACCTGACGTATTAAACGTTAGTGGAAGCAAAACGTTCAGTGTAGAATTTATGAACGTTTTGCTTCTAACGAAATACACTATCTACCAACAAGTAATTGGACACCTGTGATAGCAAAGGAAAACGAAGTTTATTCGCCTTCAATAGTTGGTGGAGCCTCCACGAGCGGCGATTACAGCTGCGACCCTCCGGGACATACCCTCAACCAGACGTTGTACGACGGCTAGCGGTATTTTCTTCCACTTGGCTTGGAGAAGACAGGTACGTTCCTTCACCGATTTCGGACGGTGCGGGCACCCATTAAGTCGACGCTCCAACTCGTCCCAGAGGTGATCGTTAGGGTTAAGGTCCGGGCTCTACGCAGGCCAGTCAGTTCGATTAACCCCATTGTCACCATACCAAGCCATGGTAGACCTCGCAACATGACAGGTGGCATTGTCATCCTGAAAGTAACATAGGTCCACCCCGTAAAACTGCCACAACGTAGGAGGCGCATGGTCATCCAAAATGAAGCAGTAGGTCTCGGCGTTGAGTCTACCAGGAATTGCGACCAAGGGTACCGTGCCGTACCAGGAGAAACACCCCCATAGCATAATTCCACCGCCACCGAACTTCACAGTTGGCACAATACATTCCGGCAGGAGGCGTTCTCTAGGCAGACGCCAAACCAAGACCCTGCCATCCGAACGGTAGAGGGTGAACCTTGATTCGTTGCTCCAAAGAACCTGTTTCCACTGTTCAACGGTCCACTGTCGACGTTCTTTGCACCACGTTAGCCGAGCAGCGCTATTGGACTTGGTGATCAAAGGCTTGTGGGCGGCAGCACGTCCATAATAACCAAGCAGATGGGATTCCTTACGGATGGTATTCATCGAAAGAACAGTCTCGGATGCCTGTTGAAACTCCTCGCGGATGTGGCCTATCGATTTGGTGCGGTTCTTCCGAATTTCTCTGACCAGCACCCTTCGGTCGCTAACTTCCAGTTTTGTGGGTCTGCCGGGTCTGAGCCCATTCCGACAGTCATCTCTCATTTTCCACTTGCCAATCACGTAGGCCACTGTAGATTCTGGGTACTTCAACTCGCTGGATATGTCACGTATGGATCGGCCATTTCTGTGATACCCGACGATTACACCTTTCTCGAAATCAGAGGGCTCTGAACTGCGTGACATCTTGCATGCGACTGGTTGAGTTGTTGTCTCCCACACGATATTAAACGGAGACGGCCGTGACGTGTATCAGGATCGCAGATATCGTCGATTGCAGGGGTGTCCAATTACTTGTTGGTAGATAGTGTATTTGGCATATACAGAGGGTGAGTCAAAAGTAATGGGCCATTGGATAGGAAATCTTCAAACATGTGTAAAGTACGAACGAATACAATTCATCTTTGAAATACAAGGCATTATGTTCTATGGTCTGAAGCCATCTTTCTGCCAAAATTTCCGCTCTGTACCACTCCTTGAGTTTTGAGAAGAAAAACTCCTTGATCCTACTTCCATCTGATGGCGGCTTCGGATAGTTCTGCCACGGAAGAAATGTGCCATCGACCGAAACATGTAGTAGTCATTTGCAGCAAGCTCTGAGCTATAGGCAGGATGTGGAAGAAGTTCGATTCCATCGAGCTCCCGGATCTTATCCCTCGTTGAACGGGCGGTATGAGGTGGTACGTTATTATTCTGGAGAACCTGTTTTCTGTTGACCAGGGCCGGGTACTTACGGACCAGAACTTCGTACACCATCTGTAGTTGTTGAGCGTAGAGCGCAGCAGAGACGCCTGGCCCAGCTGGAACGAATTTAAAGTGTATGGGCCCCTCAAAATTCCACCAAACGCAAAACATGACTTTGTGTCCAAAGCATCCCCGCTTAGCGACGGGTTCTGGAAGCTGGCCCAGATTAATCCACTGGTTTCGCATGTCGGGATTGCGGAAAAAGATCCACTTTTCATCTGACGTAACAATTCGCCTGATGAAACGCTGGTTCATGGAGTGGTTGAATAGCTCTCTGCGCAATCCCATCCGACTTTAAGCTTGTGCTGTGGTCAGTTTGTGGGGTACCACTCGGCAGCAGCTCCTATTGACCTTCCCAAGTTTGTGGAGATGGCGAACCACACTGGATTGTGATACTCCAATCTCGGTTGACAATCTGCGAGTGCTTGTGGTTGGTGTTGCCTCCACGGCTTCACGCAGGGCTTCCGTATTCACCGTTGGTGGTCTGCCAGAGCGAGGCCCATCTTGAAGGCTGGTGTCCTCCCTTTTTAAAGCGAAAAAAATATTTTTGCTGTGCGGTGCTGACTACACCGACACCTTCCACTGCACAAATTTTGGCTACCGTAGCATGCATAGATAGTCCTTTTTCCCCAAAATGACGCAATAGTACTAGAACTGCCATTTTTTCGTCCATATGTTGCAAGCAGAGAAAACGCAATTAACTCATATTCGTGTCCACCACCAAAGCAAATTCTGATAGTCCATGAAATGCTCTTTCTACCTGTAAACAAGTTCCAGTCCAACCGATTGTTTATTTCCGAAAAAACAACGCCATCTCAAACTACCTCTCACATGGCTCATTACTTATGACACATCCGCTGTATATCTGACTGGAGGAGTTTGAAATTATGTGCACGTGATAATTTTGAAATTACAGTAGAATATTAACAAATCCTTATGTCTTAGAAAAACATTTAATGAGCTCCATTATGTTCATGGATTTTAATTGTCCCTATCGGTCCACGTCAATGATTCTGGAGCTCCACGTAGCTTGCAGTAAAAGCACAACGCTTGAATTTTACTCAGAATTTCGTACTGTAGGGTAAAGGTGGAAACCCTACGTCAAAAAACACGTATTGGAAGATATTCCTTACGTGCAGTTAGTGGAGCTAGTCTATAGGGACGCAGAAGGCGTCTATTCGTCACTGCTTGTTGTTTACGTCTAATCTGGAGAAAACCACTGCGGGAACACTAGAATGGAATTACTCGGCATACTCTGAGAAATCTATGCGTGCAATCACGTATCCTGAGTTGTTCGTGAAGTTGAGAAGAGGTTGTTACAGCATGGAGGACGAGCAGCGCAGAGAAGTGGTGATTACAGCGTTGATGAAAAAACGTAGGGAAATGGTGATTACAGCATAGAGTAGTGGTGATTACAGTGTGGGGGACAAAACGCATACACAAGAGGTTACTACACGGTGGAAGATAAACAGCGTAACGAATTTGCGATTATAGTGTTGATCATAAGCAGCGTAGAGAAGTCGTGATTACAACGTGGAGGATAAGCAGCTTTAAAAAGGGATAATTACAGAGTGTAGTACAAGCAGTTTAAAAATTGATGATTACAGCGATTAAGCAATTTGTAGAAGGGGTGATTACAGCGTGGAGGACAAGCAGCATAGAGAAGTCGTCATTAGAGCGTTGAGCACACGGATCGCAGAGAAGTGGTTGTAATCATCACTTCTGTAATTGTAAAGGAAAAGCAACGTAGAGAAGTGATTGTAATCATTACTTCTGTAATTGTAGAGGACAAGCAACGTAGAGAAGTGGAGCTTACTGCTAGGAATACAAGGAGGGTAGAGAAGCGGTGATTACAGCGTGTGATACAAACAGCTTATAGAAGTAGTGATTACAGTGTGGTCGTGGAGAAGAAGCAACATAGAAAAGTGTGATTACAGCGTGGAGGACAAGCAGCGTAGAAAACTGGTGATTACAGCGTGTAGGTTAAACAGCGTAGCAAAGTACGGGAGGATATATATAGAGCAGATTTGCAACCTTTTCTCTGCAACAAACGTGCCCAGTAAAGCTTTTCAGATCTTTTTTATGTCATTCTGGGCATGATGGCGACTAAATTGGTAATGCAGTTAATATTGAATCCGTTGAACATGGTTCGACGGTTGTGTGCCATGTATTGGACGGTTGCATCTATTTGACAATAAAAAGCTGGAAAGCTATGCCTATATTTAAATTAAATTAAATTATGTACAAGGAGTGTTCAATTGAAAAGGTACGAAACGACACTGTGGGTATAAATGAAGACTTTATTCAAAGTATACACCATAGGCCGTAGCACAACGATCCAATTGATTAACGAGCCGAAGGATTCCTTGTTCCGAGAATTCCTGTGGCCGTGACGAGACCCAGTCCTGCACAGCGTCCTTGAGTTCGTCGTCCGAGTGGAAGCGCTTCCCTTTCAGATGTTTTTTCAGGGGACCAAACACATGGAAATCGCAGGGCGACATGTCCGGGCTGTAGGGCGGATGGTCAAGCTGCTCCCACTGGAACTTGGCCAGTTCCGCGTGTGTGACCATGGAGATGTGTGGAAGCGCGTTATCATGGAGCAGAACCACACCGTCCGCGATGAATAGCGGCCGGTTTAACACCTTCCGCTGTCAGAAATCGGATAACGCCTTGCTGCTTCTCAATCGCCGAATTTCGCAATGTGAACGCCATCCTGTCCTCACACGCACTGCCGCGTCAATTGGACGGCGCTCTTTACAAGAGCCTCTGCTCTCTCCTGCGCATGCGGGCGCCCGCGCATGCTCCGATCCACGCCGGTGACTCCAATCGCATCCCTAGATGTGTCGCTACGTTCTCCCATAGCGGCATAGGCAAATATGTTTAATGTTACGTTCTTATGACGTTTCGTACCTTTTCATTTGAACACCCCTAGTATTAATAAATGCTGCTGGTGTACAAGCAATTGAGATATACACGAAAAGTTTTCAACAACTGCTATTTATCCCTTGGAAGTGAGTGTGAAGATTTCACAGCTTAGCGTGATATAAGATTGACCCAAGACATTAATAGCATTATTCATTACCAACAAACGGAGGGTTCAGATGAAATATTGATTTATCGAAATGTGTAAAACGCCTCTGAAGATAAACATGTTAGTCTGATAATGAGCTATAATGCTTCGCTTTCACAAGAGCAACTGTGGTAATATATTAACCTTTAATATTTTTATGTAAAATACTAAATGACCTGATATCATTTTATTCACCCATTAATTGCTGATAAATTTGCAAATTCCGCATAATATTTGCATAACGCCGACCGATTGAGGAAGCAAGGCGTCATCCTGACCCAAACGGTTAGATTCCATAATTTGTCGTTGCTGTAATTGATACAACGTTTCAAAATGAAATCTCAAAGACGAAGTAAATTCTATGGACAGCCATGCTTATTGATTCTGTATCACAGTTCGTTTTAATTGCTGCCGTCTGTCTTTTAGATTTGCCCAAACCTTACCGTGAGGTCGCAAAATGGGCGTGGTTACGCATTAAAACAGCTCGTGAAAGCTAAAAAGACTAAGTAGAGCTCAATGTTGTTAGGTGGCTTTACTCTCGCACCATTCTTTTTGGTGCCCCTGTTAAAATGGGCTCAGTCTACTACAAAGGAACACTTGGGAAATAGAGTCATCATGTACTAAATCGCACTCCTCCCAAGAACTCCCATGACGATCACGTTGGATGGTATGTGTCGGCTGTGCGTTCCAAGTGTTCGTTTGTCGAACACACAGCTCTCGGTAAAAGAGGTAGTAATACGAAATTGCATTGAGGAAAGCTGAGCTTTCGCTTTTGAGATTTACTTAGTCTTTTGTGGCCACAGAGGCTTTTTGTTGAGATAGCAAGCATTTTGCGCTTCTGGAAGGAAAATTCTGTGGCTTCTAATTATATTAATATACTCATAAATTAGCACGTAGATGAAGGTATTTGGTTCCCACGTTTCAAATACCGTTTTGGGTGAGATTGCTATGCATCTCAAATAATACTAAACGCACGAGTGCAACTCTAATCTGGTTACTTATTCACTACACCAACACCTGGCAACAGCTACATAAGATAAAAACGAAAGTACGTCGTGAAATTGTTATAAACTATTTATTTACTTCCAAAAGGTTATTAATTATGATCGGAAACTCATAAAGTGAAAAGCCGTGTTGTAACATCTTTCGTTCCCTGTTTTTCAGGGTGTGTTAAAATTGCAGACATCTGCATTCTGGGTTAAGATTGATTTCAAAAACACACCCCTAATGTCAGGTAAACTTAGAGATAAACAAACCGCTTTATTCATAATTAATACAGACACTTGACGTGGACTAGGAACATCAAACAGAGGTCATTTTTCCGTGACTCACTTATAAACGTGGAAAGAGCGATGACCTCTGTTTGATGTTGACGCTTTATTCATATGGAAACAGTGTTTACGTACGTAAGTACAACTGAAATTACTGTATTACGAGTAAAAAACAGCAGTCAAAAACGTCCCACAAAAAAGTTAAAAAACTAGGTACCTGTATCTCAAATCCCACCGAAGCTTTTCGTGTGAATTATTTTTTTTTTATGGAAGTTCAACAACCACCGTGAGCAACTCAGTGGGCCATAACCGGTCGCCCGTCCCTAATTTAGGGCCACTGGCTCCAAGGAAGGGACAGAGCCAGCGTAAGAGAAACAAAACATCCATACCTCACCGAGATTGGAACCCGGATCTATCTCGGAAGAATGATCAGAAGCCATCGCTTAGACCACTGCGCCACCGGGGCAGCTGACATTGTACTTACATTCTGAAGCGTGTCTGCACACTACGTACGTTAAATACGAAGTTGATTTATTTTACCGTTCCAGATTTATTAAAGGTCAAATTTATGTATTTAAAACTACGTGTTCTGCAGAACTCTTGTAATGGGTGGTATGGCACCCATTGACATTTACAATAATTCCAAGCTTCCTCGTAATTTCGTAAAAGGTCAAAGCTAAGCTCGATTTTTCAGTACATTTAGAACAACTGAAGGGATTAATACATCTTGTCTCTAATGTTAATTCTAAGGAGACCCAAACTGAATCCGCTGATCTCAAATTTAATTGAATGATGTAATGTAAGCGTCTGGGGACATCAAGCTATTGTTTGCTTTCCTTGTAGATCGCAACACGCAAGTTAATGGAATATGCTAATGAATATCCCCTGAGCAATAGTGATTTTTCATTCGTTCCGGACTGACTTCACTCATGTAATTCAACAAATCAGACAACCGATTTATAGTGGATTAGTTCGTCACTTTTAAAAAAACATTTCTTTACAAATCATAAAGTATTTTAATTAAAAATGTTGTGTAATTATATACATCAATTTTCCTTGAGTTCATTAGGCTTAATATTCTTTTATAATGAAAGCATTTTTTTAACTATATTTCATAAAACTCTTTACAGTATTTTTACCGAACTCTTCGTGAATAGATAGGATTAATCTCAATTTCATCATAGTAACCCGGTCTGAATGCTGTAATGTTTGAAATCTTGTAAACATTTCCATAAAAGAGTGTTAAACCAGAAAACTAATTTACATCTATTACAACAGAGAAGCTTTGTTTTCAGTAAATAATATATCAAAATCCTTCATGTTCATTATAATGAAATTCTAGTTTGATTTGCTCCCATAAATTTATTCCAAAAATTTCAGTGTTCTTTATTTGTTTTTAGATATACACCGATGTGCCATTGCATTATGACCACCTGCCTAATAAGCTGCAGTCTAATGCTCCGGCCTACAAATTCACTAAATGTAAGACCTACAAATTCACTAAAAACAGCGACCACTCAACGAGGCATCGATTCAATGAGGTAGCGATAGGTATCCTGAGGTATCTGGTACTACAATATCAACAGCAGGTCCTCCAGTTCCCGTACATTTAGTGATGGTGGTGATTTTGCGCGAACCCGCTTTTCCAAGTCGAACCACAAATCTTAGATTGGGTTCATGTCAGGTGAATATGTAGTGCAGAGCTTTAGCAAAAAGTCACCAGCATGTTCCTCGAACCACTCCTAGACGATTCTGGCAGTGTGGTTTGACGCATTATCCTGTTGGTAATGCCCATCACCAGAACGGAACACAGTTGCCATGAATGGGTGAACTTGGTCAGCAACGATGTTCAGATACCTTACAGCTGTCAGGGATTGTGCTATTGGGGTAATGGAGCCTAAAGTTTCCCAAGAAAACATCGCCCACAGAATAACATCGCCGCCTCCGCCGGCATGTTTCCGCCCAACAGTGCATCCAGGTCTCATAGACTCCATTGGTAATCGGCGTATCCGCGCTAAAACGTCTACTTGATGCACCAGAAATCTTGATTCGTCAGACCAGGCCACCTTCTTCCTATCATTCGCGGTCCATTCTCGATGATTTTGGGCCCATTAAAGTTGGCGATGACATGCAGTGAGCATGGGGACACGGCTGGGTCTTTGACTACGCAGGCCCATGCGCAGAAGGCTGCGATGAACTGTGTGCTGTGACGCATTACTCTGATCACCACTGTTGTAGCTGCGGGTGATTTGTCGCACTGTGGCCCTGCGGTCGCTGTGAACAATGCATGACACTCTCCGCTCCTTTCCGGCATCAACGAGCTGCATACGAAACACGGCTAGACGACAGTTCGTCGTTTGGCCATCTGTGCACCACTTTGTATACGTACTCTTTACAGCGGCACGTGAAAAACCCTCAAGCCGCGCCGTTTCCGAGATTGTAGTCTCGAGACTCTGGGCCATCACAGTTTATATTTTATCAAACTGATATTTTATATTTTCCCATTCTGACTCCGAACACTCTACTAACCGAAAGCCGGTCCTCGGGTTGTATATATGCTGCTGTGTGAACTTCACCTGCGCCACCGTTAGGTCACCGGGATCGCTCATTTCTCTAGGATGGAGGAGCTTATAATGGAAAGGCTCAACGGGTTATGTTGATATGGACTGGCTACAATTTTATGATCGTCTCAAATTATTTCTGCGGTAGGTGTGATCATAACTTCTATTGACTTTTCAAAAAAATAATTGCAACTTATAACTGCATGAACGTGCATTTGAATGGAAGAAAGCACCGAATTTTTTTATTAATTTACTATACGCGATTCTTTCAAGACGTTCACATTTTAACACACGCGTCATTATGATTAAGTTATTTAGCTTACGACAGAATCTTCTCCTGCTTAAAGGTATTTCTTCCTATCAGAGTCTCTACTGCCTTGATCCCGACGTGAAGAAAATCTTGCGACCGCCTCAGGGTGAAACGCATGTAGCTCCACATGTTGGTTTTCCTTCATTTGGGAAAGACATGAAATTCACAAGGAAGCAAGATCGGGACAACTGGGTGGGAGCTGAAGCGATTCAAATTCTGAAGTTTGCATGGGGCTCTTGGCAGTCCGGAAAGAGTGAATCTGTGCGTTGCCTTGAAAGAGAATGACACCTCTTCACAGTTTTGCATATTTCCTTTCCGTGTTAGCCACACAAAGTTTGTGGCATATGCTCTAAATTAACCTTCTTTATGAGTCCTTGTATTCTTGTTTAAATTTGGTTTCCTTTCGTTAAATATTTTGACTTAACGACATAGAGAATTTCATATTTCGCTGAATTTCATATTTAGCAATCCTGACAGCAAGCCAAATGGCAAGCTGGCAGTTAGACTCCTGAGTGAGAAATGGGCTTCGTGTGCAATCTTGGATGAGCAGTATTCTACTGTAATTATTGCAGTCACTTTAACACTTATATGATGTCACCGTTGCTTCGGTGAAAACGAATGTTGGTAATTTGATGTTGACTCAAAAAACCTGGACATTCGATATGTCAAACGATAGTATAAATGTTTAAATGCAAAGCATGTTATGATACAGCGCTTTTTATGTGAATTTTAAGGCTTTTTGTTAAATAAATTCAGAACAAATAAATTCATAACAAAATATATAATGAGCAGGTCGACTCGAGTCATTCAAAACTTAGGGCGAGGTTTCAGTTACTGGGCAACAATGGCTCGATCATTACAAAACGTACTAGCGTTATCAAAGCTGGGTTATTTAAAATCCCATTTCGACATATTTAAAGTTATCGTAGGAAAAAATCCTTTATCAGTGCGCATCTATGTTGTAAACGAAACATACCTGTCAAATATGAAAGTTCTAAGTTCAGTCGTTTCTGAAATTCGGTGATGAGTCAGTGAGTCAGTGAGGGCTTTTCAGTTTTATATGTACAGATAAGTGACACTGCTCACTCAATACAAAGATCTTATCTACTACAAGCACATTCGCGAATCTCTCTCTCAAATATACTGGACTCATAGTGATTTGAGTCCAGTATATTTGTACGACATGGCATTGGAATATTGGGCCTCCACAAGGTTCTTGGAAGTTGTTTTGCATAAATCTTTGAAATGGGATGACCAGGTGGATCAGTTGGCGTCATGTCTTAGATCGAGGGTTGGTATGATTACGAAAATCTTGGGTTTCCTCTCGGTTATAGTTCTGTTGATCTTCTACAATTCATTTGTTTATCCTGTGCTGTCGTACTGCATCTTGATTTGGGGTGTAACTACAAAGCGAAATCTCACTCGTCTGTCTGTTTTGCAGAGAACGTATGTTCGTTTGTTAAATTCTTCGGCTCATTCAGAATTTTTATTTCTTTATTATCGTTTATTGACTGTAGAGCAGTTGTACATATATAGACTAATGTTCATGATTCACGACCGTATTAATACAAGAAGATGTTTAAATCTGATAGTGTTGTCGAGAGCCACCCATTCATATGATACTCGCAGGGATTCCGAGTTCGCTGTCTCTTGGGCACGTACGGGTATGATGTTTAACAGCATTGGGGTATTGGGCCTTCGAGAATGGAATAGACTTCTATTGACCATTAGATCTGAGATCCAATACCCTGTTTTCAGGTGACTGTTGAGGAGTTGTTTGATTGAAAATTGTATATAAAAAGGGGAAGGTAAGGCGAGGGAAAGAGATTTTTACTGTCTTGGGCTTTCTGGATGTTATTTAGTGCATACTTTAATATCAAATTCGTTGTCTCGACTGGACTTAAATTTGTTTTTATTTTTTTAAATTCGGAGGAGATCAGGGGCTTGTCAGGCTAAAAATTTAGCCGTTTTCCCTTGCTCTTTGCTGTACATTTTAAATTGATATTGAAGGTGTTTTAGTCATATTGACAACATTTAAGTGTGAATTTGTTCCTGTATTTTATGTTAGAAAGTATTTATCTTCGTAGCATGGGAATTATATTGTTAAAAACAGGAAAATTGTCTTACTTACACTCAAGAGCAATTGTATTAGAGATACCTGTCTAGTAACGTGTAGCACTACCTTTCGTCCTGATGACGGCGGCGATTTTTCTCCGCAAGGACTCGACAAGACACCGGAGGCGTTGGGAAGCCATACGGATCCACGACTCCTGAACAAGCTCCCACAGTTCACGAAGATTTGATTGAGGGGGTCAGAGCCACGAACATCTCTCTCGATGGCATCCCAGATGTGCTAGATGAGATTGAGGTCAGGTGACCGAGCTGGCCAAAGAAGCGAGGTCACGTCGGTGGGGTGTTCATCCAACCATTCAGATACAATTCGAGAGCGATGGCATGGTGCATTGTCATGTTGCAGGATGAGATCCCCAGTGTGATGTTGAAGACGCACAAATGGTAACAAAATGGTCTCCCAGGATATCCGTGTAGCATTGACCTGTGAGGGACGATGTCACACGTACCAAGGGTCCCATTTCAGTCCATGTAAACAGTTCCCAGACGAGAATCCCACCACCACCAGCTCGAAGAGTACCCTGCTGGCAAGTAGGATCCATCGTTTCATGTCGTTTGTGCCGCACTCGTATCCTGCCATCCGCATGTACCAACGTGAATCTCGACTCATCAGTCCTGGCTACATTTTCCCTCATGTGTAGGGTCCAGTGGCGATGTTCCCTCGCCTTTTGCACCCTTAGATGTGCGTTCGGCAGCGGTACTCTCGTGGGACGATGGTGGCCGTACCCCACAGCGAGGAGATGGTTCTGGATGGTGTGGCTGCTTACACGTTTTTGAGCACCAGCGTTAAATTGTCGAGAGATTTCTTGCACTGTGGCCCGTCTATCTGCCGTTACAATGCGAGCTAGCCGTCGATGACCGAGCTCATCCACATGCTGTTGTCCACAGCAGTTGGCCCTTGCAGGGATGGTTTTAACGGATTCGATGTACTCACCGTGCACCCGTGACACAGTGGTTTGTGAAAATCCCAATGCCTTCTGGACTTCCGAGATGTAGTGACCCATTTGTCGGGACCCGACAATTTGCCCACGATCAAATGCGCTTAGATCTTTCGTCTTATCCATACTGCGTTCGACTCTTACTGATTCCCGTCGCATCACTCTTTATGTTGTCGGATCGCTGCATACGTCATGTAGTTTCCGTTTACAGGGCCTCCCACAGCGCCACATTTGCATAACGCAACCTGTCTCTAATTCAATTGCTCTTCAGTGCATATTGTTTTCATTGGTGTATTATATATTCTTGTTATTATTAACCTTAGATTATGTGACATATTGTTCGTTTTTTGGTGTTGTATTGTGATATTGTACAGCAAAAGAGTTCTAATAAATAAATACATAAATAAATAAATAAATAAAATTCATATTGGAATAACATTCGCATTATTCTGTCTCTAAAGTTACTTTTACGTGCAATCCATTTGCTTTCGTAATGTAACTCGAAAGCTGATGAGCATTTATGGGCCAAGTCCTTATGCCAACACCGACTGCACGAATGGACGCATCCCACAGAAAGAACACGTAACATCACCGACCGACGTGGAATTCGCGTAGGGGGCACGGGCATGGCGCTTCGGTTCGTAAGTACGAGGCCCGTTCAATGGGGAAAGCGAAGGACTTGTTCGAGTTTGGACGGGGAATTTTAATCTGCGCGAATGCGGAGGAAGCAGCACAACAGCAAGCGCAAGCTGTTTCAGTGCCTCCAACTGGAAAGTATGGTGGTGAGATAGGTCATAAGAATGCACCACATTCACAGAACGTGTCAGAAAGAGGGCAACTCGCACTGGTTGACAATCAAGGTGAATGCCATTTAGCATGTGCTATCCGGGACAAATGATGGCTCTTGAACGCTGAATGAAGGAATACAACCAGGGCTCAGAAAGAAACGTTTTTGAGAACATGATCCTGAAGGTGTCCTTGAGGATGTTTTTAGGGACAGGGCCCATTCATGAAGACGTTTCTATGTATTGATTCAGCATCTTGACAACTCCTCCAGCTTTACGCAATCGATCACCACGATTAAACTTTGGACGATGGGAAAAGAGTCTCGAGGTCCGACGTGTCCATGTTTCAGCTCCTAAATTATGATGGAACAATGCGCATTCGGCGTCGCGCTAGCAAATCGTTGCAAGAACAGTACATCGTTAGACTGGAACATGCTGGAGGCCATGATATGATGGTATGGAGATCACTCGCTTCTCCTTATCACCGTTGAACACACAATCAGCACCAGATCTACGTTACGCATTGTTTGGAACCACATATTTCCCTATATAGTGACCGCATACATTGATCGTGCTCTACTCTTTCAGCAAAAAGGCACAGCGTAAAAAATGCCTGCATTGTGCCGGGATTGTTCAAGGATCATATCCAAGCATTTCGTGTAAAACTTTGGCAGCCAAATATCTTCAAATTGAATGCCAACCAGCCTTTGGTGTCATTGGAACGGATCAATTGCATATATCCATACCAATTCCTCTCTCCCTCGAGAAACTATACGGCGTCGTTCTGTTCACCTGGAATAGAATAACTGTGGATACCTTCAGCAGTTTGAGGGGATGGATGGTACGCTCAATGCAGGCGATCGCTATGAAAGATGGTCGAATCTGCTGCAAGGTAGGTTGTCGCGGTGTTATTTCTCATGAGTATATTTCACACAGATGTGCAGAAATGAAAGAATCAAAATCAAAGACAAGGAACAGCCAAACTAAAAAGTGACTACATGGGATAGCTAAGTTTAACTAGTACAACGGAAATTGTGCTGTTGAAGAATTTACTTGTTCTGTGAAATAACTGAAAACTTTGTAATAAAAAAGAACAGGATTGAATTATCAAAACCAGCTCTTCAAACTGGTACTGGAATCATTTTCTTGGCAGTAATCTAAAGTTGTTTTTCTAGATACTTTACTGCTTCATTTTTCGGGTTCCTAAGTAATATAGGAAACACTGAAAACAAGCAGTTATGTTCAGTTTCTTAGAATCGTTAGATATACATATTATGATTGATGATAAGCAATTTTGAAGTAACTTTTACGCAGATAACAGAAAGTTTGGAGCTATTTATCAGCTTATAATACACTTCACTGAAAGTTGTCAATGACATTTTCATTTTCTTTTTTTTTTTTTAAGAGCGAGATAGAGAGGAGAGTATTCTCTCTGTCGAGTAAAGAAGAAAGAAGACTACTTTCCCCTTCTCGAACGAATAAGGTGTTTTCTATTCGATTAGATTCCTCTTAATTTCTTTTTTACACTGGGAGATGATTTGGACTGGGAGGGACCAGAAAAAAAAAAGACATTTAAAAAATAGGGATACATTGATTTCTCTATCAAGACAACCGCAACCGAAGACAAATATTTGCTTATCTTGCATTGCTGTAGGGAAAACAAATCAGCTTTTAAGTTTTAAACACTTTGGGTCTGTTTCTATCCGTACCGAGAAAAAGAGGAAATTCTAAATAGCGGCTGATGTTTTATTTTCTAGGGCTTAAGCTGCAAAATGAAAAAGTGAAAAAGTAGAGACGCTTTCTTCCCTAAGGTGAATAAAAGATGTCCGAGACGGTGAGGATAAGAAATGAATCACCAGTGTCGTTTTTGCTGGAGCTCAAGAGCTGTGTCATCAATGTTTCCCTGAAGCACCTATTGTGACTGGAAGCAAAAAGAGTTTCTGAAAGTATTCTGGCAAAGTTTTCCAACCTACTTCTCTGATAACGGAGAAAATGACTGCCCTTGATGCGCCGTCTCTGAGTTCTTAGCTTTCTCAAATTTGGCATTTCGCGGAAAGAAATATCATCATAACACCAGAGTTCAGGATGCAGATATGATTTGAAAATCATTTAAAAACAATTTCGAGGAAATGAAGTGCTTGAATCTGAAGTTTGGAAGAAATGTTAGAAAACTGTTCAACTTCTTCTTTCCATTGCTTTAGCAAAAACGAAGCAGCAAAGAAAGTAAAACACTTGGCGAACCAAATCGAAAAAATAAATTCTCGAAATATGCCGAGTATGGGAAAACATTTTTAATGGAAAATACACTGATATGCATAAATTGAGGCAGTGAGACGTAAAGTTAAGTATTTCAATAAACATTTCGTGGAATTAAATAAACATCGTACTGAAATGCATTTTGATATAAATCGTCAAGGTTCTGTTAAAAACAAAACAATGTGCAATTTTGATAATGAAAAAAGCTGCAAGTATGCAGATGTACAATTTTAGTCGTTAGTAGTTTGGAGTCCGCTGGGTACAGTATGGTATAAAGTCACTTGAACAGCGATAAACACGTCTCACAATGACCCCTTATTCTTCCAACAAGATAGTTCAGCAGCTTAGTAGGGAGACGTTCTAAGACGTATACTCAAGTTTAACTTTCAATTTTAATTATCTTGCTCTACCTTACTTTTGATTTCGTTCTCTTTCAGCATTTCATCCTTAATGTTATATTTTCTCACCTATTGAATGCTATGTTGGCAGCAGTTTTGAGGTTAAGAGTGAATGGCGTGCACATGTTTGACAAGCTAAGAACGAGATACACTGCCTGACATAGAAAATGCCACACCATGAAGGAATGCTCGAAAACAGACCATACTGGACACACAGATAGCCAAGTAGGTCCTGAAAAAATTATTTGATTATCACAATTGGCTCCAGTGGTCGAATGTACAGGATGATCAATAAGGAGTGTGGCCCCCATTTTGGGCGATACATCGTTAGATCCGACGTGGCATCGAGGCAATGAGTGTCCGAATAGAGTCCTGGGGTATCATGGACCACGTGGTCTTGATCCGAGTACACAGTTCATCTTAATTTTGCGGGGGTGGGAGGGTACTCAACCGACGTCCAATCGTGTTCCACAGATGCTCGGTGGGCGAGAGGTAGGGGAACGTGCTGGCCACGGAAGCATCCATACACCGTGTAAAGCATTCAGGCTGACCCGAGTTGCATGCGGCCGGGCGTTATCTTCTTGAAATACGGCGTTTGGGATGTCCTGCAGATACGGTAGTGCCGTGGACCGCAGCACATCGTCAACATAACGGCGTGCCGTTAATGTGCCCGTAATGCGTACCAGCGATGAGTGGCTGTTGGCGGGCCGTGTGGCACTCCACAATGGCGGAGGAACCCGCACGTTTGCCATGAAGTCTCCAGACTCTTACACTGCGATCATCCGTGGTGAGACAGAACCGAAATTCTTAGCTATCGAAAACAGTGTTCCATTCGGCACCCCACGCAGCTTTGGAGCGACACCACGCCAAACGGTGACGACGATGGCCTGCTGTTAAGGGTAGCCTTCGCAACGGACAGCTGGACAGAAAACCAGATGCAGCCAATCGTCGTTACTTTGTCCGCGTCGATATCGGACAATCGAAGCATCCACGTACACTCCGCAAAATGTCGCCCGTTGTGGCCTGTGGGTTCGCTATGACAGGACGTCGGATGCAACGATCGGTGCGCTCGCACGTCCGACTCCATGCTCTGGTCTTCCTCGGATCCTGCGACCACTGTCTCCAAATGCCATCAACGGTTGTACTATCACTTTGCGTTTCTTCCACGATAGGCCGCAAGGACCATCCGGCGTTAGGAAGGACTACGATGACACCTCTCGTGAACTCATTCGTTTGACGAAATCGCGTACGATAGCATTTTTAAGGCCTTGGCCCCTTTGTTTGCTCTATAGGCACGGTTGCAATAGAAACACTCACTTCTCGCGGCCGTGACGTCTCGACTGATGGCCTCACGGGCTAGTTGTACTCTTATATCCCGCGCGCGGTTCTTGCGATCGGCCTGCAAATGCAATCATTTGCATTGCGTGTACGTGTGCACCCACCCTGCTATTTGCATGACGCTGAGTTCACGTCTTCGTGGTGATGCATTTTCTCTTTCAGGCAATGTATAATGTCTGGAGCTAGCAGACAAGTGTGTGCATTAGTGGCAGTCGTGGAAGCTATCCTAATCTGTAAGCGATAGTGTCTGTCGATCATCTGTGGTGTATATATATTTTCTGTTATTCTTTTCAAACCACGATTGTGTTCACTAATTCACGCGAATTCGCCTAAGTGCCTATTTTTGTTACTGGAGCTATGATTTGAAAGTTTTTTAATTAGTGAAGCGCGGTTGAATAACAGAGGAACTGTAAGTAAATATTTCTTGAACTTCACTTGAGTGACTCTGTTTCACTTAAAGTAAGTGAATAAGAAGAACAAACTTTACGTAGTGTTCGGTGAGCCACATATACACGCCTCAAATAGTAAAGAACCTACAATTCCCAATCTTCAGAGCGTTTTTCAGCTCACATGTTCATGGGGGTCGTTTACGACTTGCAACTTTCCCTTCTAAAGCACCCCAAGTGAACTCGATGTGGTTAAGATTTTGAGATATGGCTGGGAAATCCATTCCTCATATATTTCCACTTTCTGGGTACTCATCCGTAATCCTCGCCCTATGAGGACGAGTATTATCATCGATGAAACCAAATTCTGGATCAACAACATCACGAAAATGTCGGATAGGTGATTCTAGTAATTCTTCCTGATTGCTGTGGCAAGTAAAATTCCTTTTCCCGAGACATGTAGAGAGAGATACGATCATCAGTCGTGAAACCTGTCATTCCAATATTTTGCCTTTTAAATATATTGGTACGGTGATACCGGCTGCCTACTTCTCTGTCGCTATATTGTCATCAAAAAATTATTTGTCAACAAAAATCTTCAGTCATCGGCAAAGAGTAAATATCCCCATTGCTTAGGTGTTGAACTGCGATGCTACCTACTACTTCATTTGTGGCCTAACGTGACGGAGTCCAGACACCAGGTTTTTGGAATAGCATACTGTTTTACGAAGCTATCTAAAAACAGTCCACCTTCATACTGATATTGCTGTTGTCGAGGAAGATCCCAGGAGAATTGACGAGCTGTTATCTGCATATTCCGCTTTGCAGTTGATGTAACATATCGGTCATCCTCAGATATTGTGGGACAAGGTCGATCTCGAGATGTGCGTCAAGTGCCGGGGTTTCCAAATTAAAAATAATCGAAGGCCACGATTGAATCCACAAGTTTAGTTGCGGCCCGCATCATAATCCGGTAATGTTGTCAAGTCATGCAAAAACGAGAACAGGTATTTAATTTTGAGTGAAATAAAAAGTCATAATTGAAAAGTGTTTAATTAGACGGGGTAATTCACTCGGGACACTTATATGTCGTACATATGTATTGGGGAATATACGACTAGCGTAAAACGCGAACGGAGTGGTTCTTTATTCCCTGACAAAGCAGTCGATATACATTACCTGTGAACGAAGTGTCTCCCAGCCAGCTGAGTAGTGCCGCACTGAGGCGCCATCTGTCTAGTAGTGTTGGCAGTATAGCGTGTCTCCGCAGAAAGTTCAACCCTTTAACGACCATGACCCCAAAATCTTGTATCAGTGTAAATAGGATAACGCCCGAAACTGTCTTTTGGTTCAATTCTTTGTTTAATAAAAACAATAGTGACTTAGGGTGACTCCTGCTGATCCCTCACAGGTCATGAAAATTTGAATAACAAGTAAACGTAGGAAATCTGACTCACTCTAGACACTCGTTTCGAGAGGCTATGGCCGTTTGTACGTACAGGCGTTTTGGGCGTTATGGTCGTTAAAGGGTTAAGCGAGGAGGTCGATTGAAGAACTGAAAGTCAACAACTCACGTCAAAATGCTGCCATTGATGTTGCTGCGCTACATTGCATTTTCAGCAATATAGAACATCGGGTGAATATGTGCCCGGACGTTGGTGGTGGGCAGTTCCAGCATCTTCTATGAGACATTCCTTTTTATACGCTTTCCAACCGTAGGTTGAAGAACCGTATATGGTCCAGCTTTGTCCATCCGTCTGTCCGCCCGTCCACGCGATAACTCACGTGAAAATGGATCGATTTCGACAAAATCTTAGTATGTGGTAGGGGATCACCTGGGGACGAACCCTATTGAAAATGGGCGAAACAGGGTCAAAGGTCAGGACATAGGAACTGGACATATTCCATTGCCTTTATGCATCATGACTTGCGTAAACATGTTTCGATTTCGATGAAATTTTAGTATGTGGTAGGGAACCACCTGGGCACTAGCCCTATTGAAAATGGGCGGAATGGGGTCAAACGTCAGGACATAAAAGCGGGATCCAATCCATTGCCTTTATGCGTCATAACATGCGTAAATATGGTTCGATTTCGGTGAAATATTAGTATGTGGTAGGGAACCACCTGGGCACGAACCCTATTGAAAATGGGCAAATGGGGTCAAAGGTCAGGCAGGGTATAAGAGCGGTATTTATTCCATTGCCCTTATGCGTCATAACTTGCGTAAAAATGGTTCGATTTCGACCAAATTTTAGTATGTAGTAAGGAACCACCTGGGGACGAACCCTATTGAAAATGGGCGGAATTAGGTCAAAGGTCAGGACATAAAAGCGTGATCAATTTCGTTGTCTTTTTGCGTCATAACATGCGTAAATATGGTTAGATTTCGATGACATTTTAGTATGCGGTAGGAAACCACCTGGGCACGATTCCTATTGAAAATAGGCGAAATGGGGTCAAAGGTCAGGCAGGACATAAAAGCGGGATATATTCCATTGCCCTTATGCGTCATAACTTGCGTAAAAATGGTTCGATTTCGATGAAATTTTGGTATGTGGTAGGGAGGCACTGGGGACGAACCCTATTGAAAATGGGCGACATGGGGTCAAAGGTCAGGACACTGGAGTGGGATCCATTCCATTGCCCTTGTGCATCATAACTTACCTAAAATGCTTGGATTGCGACAAAACTTTATCATATTGTTCCGGAGGATAGTGAACCGGTTCTGTTGAATATCAACAAACTGAGGTCAAAGGCGATTGCACAAAAGCCAGATTTATTCCACAGCAATTATTCTCATAACTTGCGTAAAACTGCTTCTATTGCAACAAAACTTTATCTTGTTGTTCCGGAGGTATAGTGAACCGGTTCTGTTGAATATAATCGAAATGGGGTCAAAGGTCAGGACACAGGAGCAAGATTTATTCTACAGCCATTATCCACATAACTTGAGTAATAATTTCTGGTATGTAGGAAAGCGTATCATAATCAATGCATTGCATGATTTTACTAACTTGTTGTTTCTTGTTAAGATACGTTAATGTAATACATCAGATGCAAGGAAGAAATTAAACTTCGATATATACAAAATTTCAATGTGAAAATTGAGGTCGATCTTCAGCAATCACTGAAGCAGGAATGCTCACCGCGCCGCCCCGGTGGAGCAGTGGTCTAAGGCGCTGGCCTCTGATCATTCGTCCGTAAGGGTCCGGGTTCGAATCCCGGTCAGGCATGGATGTTGTGTTTGTCTTTCGGCACTGACCCTAAATTAGGGACGGGCGTCTGCTTATAGCCCATTGAGTTGCTCACGGGGTCGTTAAACCTCAAAAAAATGCTCACCGCGAGCTACGGTTTTTCCAGTCTCAGGAGGTGAAGCAGAGAATCTGTGAGGCGACTTCTGCTGTGGTCCTCGATGAACGTCACCGTGGAGAACACACGTTTACGTATGTACTTATGTACAACCAAACATTGATGCCATTTTCCGTCCAAAATTTCGTAAATTTTGGAAATAGTTCATCTGAGAGCATTTTAAAGAAAGCTGGTCCCTTTTCTCATCCGATTCAAGTTGAAGGTCATCTTCAACAATTCAGCAAGAATTGTTGAAGCAGACCTTCAACTTCAACAATTAAAGTTGAAGATCCGCTTGTTGCATTTCGATGCGAAAGCCAAGGGGATTATTAAATATAGGACGCAACTTCCTTAGTATTTCAAATTTTTTGAATTTTGTGTTTAACGCATCTATGTTCTTTTGTATATTTGCATCAAATTTTGAAAAACAAGCATCTCAACCTATTTTATCTCTTCTGCTGGTCACCAACAGCTTAAAAATTGGGCTGAGACGTTTTTTTTCAAAGAAAATTTGAAAATTCGCAATTTGTGATGAAACTCATTTATGTTTCCCATTAAATCTGACATCAGTTGATTTCTCTCCTGGAGATTCAAGTTGAGTTCGTTGAGATGAGTGGAGATCTCTGCTGGAAAAGTCAGATTTTTCAAGAAAGCCGTACTTCGGAGCTCTTCCTCCAGTTGTGTAGTATCCTATGAAACAAACTGATTGAGGAATGAAACGAGTTCGTTTCTTATTCTAAAGAATCAGTCGGGACACTTTACTGTACTCAGCCATCTTATTTTATTGTAAAGAAGCAAGCCCCCCGCCCCCATATGTTCCCTCCTTATCCACCAAAAACGTCTTTGAATGCAGATGCAAAAAGAGATCTGTTTCCATCCCTTATCATATTGATAACCTTAACTACAAATTTAAGAACTTGGCTTTGTTTCACTGATATCCCACCCGAAGCTTCTTGGTAAATAGCAAAAACAATTCCGATTTCCTGCCTACCATCGTTGGTGTACAATCATCCACAATTACTGAACATTTATCAAAACCTCCGATTTTATTAACTGTATTTCTCACGGCATCGTACATATACTTTTCGTTTGTGGTTCCATTAAGTGCACGTAACTCAAATAATTATTCTTTAGTCGAAAAATCTTCTTAAGTAAATTGTATAAATATCAACAACTGATTCACATGTGCTTGATAAGTAATTTCGTTAAGACAAAGCAAGTAATAGGTACTTTTTCAACCAAGCCAAGCAATGATTTTTCTGATTATTCTTCCATATCCTTCTTTGTGGAGTTTAGTTAGAAAGAGTCACTGATTCAAGCTATTTTAGCATCACTATACGCCTTTGCTATTTCAACAGAATATTTTTTTTACTGTACGGCAGTCAGTATAAGTTTTCTTTGCTCTGGTAAGTTAAAAAGAAAAGGCATAAGAATCATACACAGCAGTGGTTGGGTTTGTGATATTTTACTAAACATACCTGTTTGGTGTTTCAGTTTCTTTCTGAAATCCGCAATCGAGGAATTTTGAGATTCTCCTTCATATATTTTATACTTTTCTTGGTGGATTATTGAATAACGTTTTTTCGCATCATATTCCTTAAGCACTAATACGATTTACATACACACCAAAACTCCAACTCCCGGTTATTGTTTGCAATTAAATAATCACTTTCCCAACTTTCCTTGTAAGCTCTATTTTCACTCTTAATCTTACGCTTCTTTTAAATCCTACTCATTTTGATATTTAATACAAAATTGAACAATAATCATAGACTCACAACACAGATTTTTAAAGAAAGCATATATCTCGTGAGACATAGCGCTTGTACACTCTGGGGAATAACAGAATCAACTGACAGGGAGTCAAGGTCAGCAACACCATCTGAGAGAGTCTCCTTAATCTAGCGGGCCGTGAAAGAAAAATAGGTGGGGCGAGTCTACTTAATCTAGCGGAGCCGTGAAAGGAAAATAGGTCGGGCGAGTCTACTTAATCTAGCGGAGCCGTGAAAGGAAAATGGGTCGGGTAAGTCTACTTAATCTAGCGGAGCCGTGAAAGGAAAATACGTCGGGCGAGTCTACTCAATCGATCACAGTGCTGGATGGAAACAAAATTCACGGGGAGACTATCAGTTGACTCTTTGATGGGTTTTCCCACGCAATTCAAATCTTTCCGTTTCTCGGCTCAAAAAATTAATTTTACTACAGTAGATTACTTTTCCAAGAAACTTCGAGCTGTCAAAAAATCGGTATCGGTTCCAATATGCAGCCCGCGGGCCAACAATTGGAAACTTCTGCTCTTGTGCATTTTCCTGTTCTTTGGAACTCTCGCCTTTAACTTGAAATGCCACTTTCTGTCACATTCATTATTACCGAAATATCTGCATGGCTTTGATCCGTTGCCATCCTTCCAATGGCTTTCCACTTCTAATTCTTACTCATATTGCTTTGGCAAAACATTAGGAACAAAAATATTCACAAATAGCTATCGCATTGTCGCTAAATCACGAATAAAAAGGTAGACGCCTTTAAAATCCAAAAGTTTCAATCACGAATAAATGGTAGACAGTTTCTTTTAAGTTCGTTCACCTTTTGTCTATTTTTGTATACGATTTTGCTACTTCACAGATTACCGCTGAAGATGACAATCAGACAACTTAAAATTTTGGTTAAAATCATGCTAATTGTGACCAAACGGTTTTGCTTCATTTAAAAGAAACTGTCGACCACGTGGCGTCGTGGTCTAAAGGTTGGCTTCTGATCGGGACAAGTCGCACACTTGTAAAGCTCACGAGTGATAGTTGGTTTTTGCTTGATTTTGGATATTGTTGTGTTGGTTTGAGTGTTTTTCGTATCGTTTGTTGTGTTCTACATTCCTCCCACTTCACAAGCAGTGACAGTGGAAAGCCACAAGTTTGTTTGTTTTTTAGTGTTGCGAGGTGCAGTTTTCGCTCACGTTAGGGTTAGTGGCCGAGTTGGACGCAACCTATGCTATCGGATCTACCGTTTCTAGTGCTTCTTCGTCGTCAGCTAGTTCTACTGTTTCGTATTCAACAACTTTGAATATGCCTGCTTCTTCCACTGTGCTTCCTGATATCTCTAATGTGTCTTCAGCCAGCAACGTTTCATATGCTGATTAAACTAACTCTAGTGTTCGGGCTAGTGATATGCCCCCACCCCCTCAACGCTTGCGTCTTTTGCGAATGTCGTTGGTTGCTCGTCACAGCGAATTACGATTTCATTTTCTGATAATATTGAATTTACCAGAATGGATAATGTCTTGAAGATTTTGTTTCCAGAAGAATCTCTTGAAGATAAGCAGTATAACTCTGCATTACTTCTTGGTGTCTTTATTCAATCGTTGCCCGACACCCTCCCCCTTCCTCCTCCCAATTTATCTCAATGCTATTGAGTGAGAATTCGAAGTGGTCTTTTAAATCCTACTCATTTTGATATTTACTACAAATTGGAACAATAATCATATACTCACAACACAAATTTTTAAAGAAAGCATATATCTCGTGAAACGTAGTGCTTGTACACTCTGGGGAATAACAGAAGCAACTGACAGGGAGTCAAGGTCAGTACACCATCTGAGAGAGCCTACTTAAATCTAGCGGAGCCGTGAAAGGAAAATATGTAGAGCGAGCCTACTTAATCTAGTGGATTCGTGAAAGTAAAGTAGGTTGAGCGAGTCTACTTTATCTAGCGAATCCGTGAAATGAAAATAAGTCGGGAGTGTCTACGTAATCTAGCGGAGCCGTGAAAGGAAATACGTCGGGCGAGTCTACTTAATCTAGCGGATCCGTGAAAGGAAAATAGGTCGGGAGAGTCTACTTAATCTAGCAGAGCCGTGAAAGGAAAATTCGTCGGGCGAGTCTACTCAATGGATCACAGAGCTGGAAGGAAATAAAATTTACGGGGAGACTATCAGTTGACTCTTTGATGGGTTTTCTCACGGAATAAAAAATTTTCCGTTTCTTGGCTGAAAACATCACTTTTACTTTACTACAGTAGATTACTTTTCCAAGAAACTTTGAGCCGTCAAAATATCGGTATCGGGACCAATATGCAGCCCGCGGGCCAACAATTGGAAACTTCTGCTCTTGTGCATTTTCCTGTACTTTGGAACTCTCGCCTTTACCTTGAAATGCCACTTTCTGTCACATTCATTAATACCGAAATATCTGCATGGCTTTAATCAGTTGCCATCCTTCAAATGGCTTTACACTTCTAATTTTCACTCATATTGCTTTGGCAAGACATTAGGAACAAAAATATTCACAAATAGCTATCGAGTTGTCGCTAAATCACGAATAAAAAGGTAGACACCTAGGCAGTTTCTTTTAAGTTTGTTCACCTTTTGTCTATATTGCGCTACATCAGAACATTTGTATACGATTTCACTACTTCACAGATTACCGCTGAAGATGACAATCAGACAATTTAAACTTTTGGTTAAAATCATGCTAATTGTGACCAAAAGGTTTTGCTTCATTTAAAAGAAACTGTCGACCACGTGGCGTCGTGGTCTAAAGGTTGGCTTCTGATCGAGATAAGTCGCACACTTGTAAAGCTCACGAGTGATAGTTGGTTTTTTGCTTGATTTTGGATATTGTTGTGTTGGTTTGAGTGTTTTTCGTATCGTTTGTTGTGTTCTACATTCCTCCCACTTCACAAGCAGTGACAGTGGAAAGCCACAAGTTTGTGGTTTTATTTTTGTTTTAGTGTTGCGAGGTGCAGTTTTCGCTCACGTTAGGGTTAGTAGCCGAGTTGGACGCAACCTATGCTATCGGATCAACCGTTTCTAGTGCTTCTTCGTCGTCAGCTAGTTCTACTCTTTCGTATTCAACAACTTTGAATATGCCTGCTTCTTCCATTGTGCTTCCTGATATCTCTAATGTGTCTTTTGCCAGCAACGTTTCATACGCTGATTAAACTAACTGTAGTGTTCGGGCTAGTGATGTACGCCACGCTTGCGTCTTTTGCGAATGTCGTTGGTGGCTCGTCACAGCGGATTACGATTTCATTTCCTGATAATATTGAATTTACAAGAGTGGATAAAGTCTTGAAGATTCTGGTTCCAGAAGAATCTTATGAAGATAAGCAGTATAACTCTGCATAACTTCTTGGTGTCTTTATTCTATCGTTGCAAGATACCCTCCCCCTTCCCCTCCTAATTTATCTCAATGCTATTTATAAAGTTCTTTCCGAAAAGCAGCTAGTTTCTATTATTCGTATAGGAGGGGAGTTATTATGCAATTTACAGACCCCACTACTGTTGATAAAATTCTTCAGTAGGGAATTGATATTAGACATTTCCACTTACAACCTATGCCTGGTTCACATAGGCCTATTATAGTTACCTTCTCACCTGTGCTGACAGTCATCCCGGATTCAATACTGATTAAAGCATTAGGTTTTTTTGGACGAGTGATTGGTGAAACGAAAATTCTTCCAGCTTTAGGTCGCGACTCGCACTACAGTGCAGTGCAATCAACAGTACCGTCCCACATCCATGGAACTCAGCATTGGCACCCGCACATTCGTTCTTAATGTGTTTGCGGGTGTCCAATGCTTTAAGTGCAAGGCTGAAGGACACTTCGTGTCTGAATTATAGCCGTCGTTTTAGTTCAACTCCCTCTTCACCAGCGGAATCTCCCCTTCCTGGTAGTACCAATGGCCCTAAGGCAGGGAGGAACGATTAATTATGGGCCTTCGAGTTTCTCACGGGGTTCATTTAATCAGTAACAAAAAAGAAAACACGAAATTCCATTACCCAAAGTTTCAATAAATAGCTTTCTGTTGCAGGCAAATGTTTTAAATAAATGAAGATCACAATGTTGAAAGCACAGTCTGTCGTTAACATACCTCCAAATGAAAGAAACGCGCAGATTAATTGAGCTCTTCAGTTATTCTTTTTCAGAGAAACCAGCAATTAAATTCCAGTTTATCGGCAGACTTTGAAGGTATGTATTCTATTTCCATTCTCCATGAAAAGAAATAGCAGAAAAGAAAGTGAAAGAATGCAGTTTAATTTTCAGGCCCAATGAGCCGGGCTTTTGACGACAGATTTAAACATCTTATAAGAAAATAATTTCTAGTTGTGTTAAAATATTTTATCTATAATTTTCTAAAAAATTGCTTGGACAACTTAAAGTCAAAATAATATCAAACGACATCCGAACGTAAAAGAATGTTTGTATGCCAACTTAAATTATAAAAATGCTATTCTGGCAAATACTACTATACACCCACCGGCCACTGAATTAGAAACCTTTATGCAGATGTACTTAAACGTCACTTTCCCGCCGATAAGCCATTACATTATAGCCACCTAACTAATAAGCTACAGGACCCTCTTCAGCCAGCAAAACAGCGGCCACTTGGCCAGACATCGATTCGATAAGGTGGCGATAGGTATCCTAAGGTATCTGGTACCATAATGTCAACAACAGGTCCTCCAGTTCTAGTATATTTCTGGGTGCTGGTGATTTAGCGCGAACCTGCTTTTCCAAATCCAACCACAAATGTTCGATTGGGTTCATGTCAGGTGAATTTGGAGGCCAGGGATTAATAGAATGCCCTCAGCATGTTTCTCGAACCAATCCTTGACGATTGTGGTAGTGTGGCATGGTGCATTATCCTGGAAAATGGTGCATTATCCAGGAAACATAAATGCCATGAATGGGTGAAATTGGCCCTCAACGATGTTCAGATACGTGAATGCTGTCAGGGATTGTGCTATTGTAATAATGGGGCCTTAAAGTGTCCCAAGAAAGCATCGCCCACAGAATAACACCGCCGTCGCCGGCTTGTTTCCGTCCAACAGTGCATCTAGGTGCCATAGCCTCTATTGGTAATCGGCGTATCCACGCTAAACCGTCTACTTGATGCATCAGGAATTTTGATTCGTCAGACCAAGCCACTTTCTTCCAATCATCGACGGTCCAATATCGACGAGGAACAGTGAGCATTGGGACCCGGCTGGGTCTTCGGTAAGCCAGGCCCATGCGCAGAACGCTACGATGAACTGTATGCTGTGACACATTGCCCTGATCACCACTGTTGTAGCTGCTGGTGATTTTTCACACTGTGGCCCTGTTGTACGCTGTGAACAATGCACTACAGTCTCCGCTCTCCTTGATACGTACTCACTACAGCGGCACGTGACCAACCCACAAGCCTCGCCGTTTCCGAGATCGTAGTTTCGAGGCGGCGTGCCATCACACTTTGTCCTTTATCAAACTCCGATAAATCGGCAGCTTTTGCCATTCTGGCTCCGAACACTCTATCTACTAACTGAAAGCCTGTCCTTGGATTGTATATATATACTGCTTTGTGAACTTCACCTGCGCCACCTTTCGGTCTCCAGGCGTGCTCATTTTTCCAAACCGGGATGTCATAAATTAATGGCTTATTGGTGTACATAGTTATGTGCGCCCTCACGTGATCTAGGAATTTAGTGTTGGTCACAATGGGGGAACAGACGATTTTTCGGACATCGATAAATTGCTTGTTACGGGTATCCACCTCGTTAGGGCGACGATTTTCTAAACATCAGAGCTGAAGTTTCTCAAGAGCAGAACAATTCCTGGTGTTTAATCTGTGCCCACACTGCTTGTCTAAGAAGTATCACTGTGGCGAAATGGCAGTATGTCAGGAACGAGATCGCCGTTTTCTAAGAACGCGTGTACAGAGAGACAGAAATTTCTGCGTGCCGCAGTTGACCGAAGCATTCAATAAAGACCGTTCCAGGCATATATCTCAGCTTACCTAAATCAGCGAATTGAAGTGGAGCAGTATAGGCAGTCGTATGCCTATATGAAAACATCTGAATTCTGCAAAGAACCGGAAAGTTCCTCAACAGCGTTGTTAGGAACACTACGACTGGACACTGGAAAAACGTCATGTTGTCCGACGAGTCGCGGTTCACCTTGTTATGTGACAACGGTATGTAGTTAGATCGGCGGAAGCCCAGTGAAGCAATTGACTCAGCTTGCCAAGTGAACGCAACACAAAAGTTGTTTTGTTGTTGTTGTTGGAGTTTCAGCGACAACTGTGAGTAACTCATTGGGCTATCGGCAGTCGCTCTTCCCTATTTCAGGGTGACTGGTTCCAGGGAAGGGTGAAAGCCAGTGCCACAGGACAAACACAACATTCATGCCTCACCAGGAAATGAACCCGGGCCCATCTCGGACGAATGATCACAAGCCATCACTTAGACCACTGCGATACCGGATCGGCTCTCAAGATTCTGGAAATGTCTTCGTGGTGTGAGAGCAGGTTCTGTTGGTACGGAACGGGCCGCCTGATATTTCGGGAAATTCGGGTGTCCTCCAAGGTTTATGTGAACATTGTTTCCCTTCAAGCACATCCTCCAATGTTGACTTTTATCTAGCAGGTGTTCATGGACAAAAATGCTACTGGCATCGCGCAAGAATTGTTCGCTAGTGGTTCAGCTAGAATGAGAGGGACTTCCACCATATTCGCTGGCCACCACAAGGCTCGGATCTGAACCCCACTGAGAATGTATAGGATATATTAGGAAAATATATCGAGGAGCAAAGTCCCCTTTCGACAAATCTGAGCCAGTTAAACTACAGCCTAGTGAACGACTAGTATTCTGGAGACTCACATGCACTTCAACAATTTGTGGAATCTATGCCAATATACATACAGTATGTCTGTAATTTGGAATAAAGCAGGTCCAAAACAATACTAAAAGTTTTCTAAATCAGTGGCCTCACTGGCGTACATCTGTTTATAAAAGGTATGTCAGTGAGTGGAAGATTTTAGAGTAGCACATCAACTTCCATATTAGAAAAACTAAATATTCCCTTGGGGCCACCGTGTTTTATTACGAAAATAGAATAGAAACTTTGAAAACAAAACAATCCTGTCTAATTTGACAATCCTGTCTAATTTGACAATCCTGTCTAATTTAACGATCCTGTTTAATTTGACAATCCTGTCTAATTTAACGATCCTGTCTAATTCTTATTTGTAACAATAAGAACATCAACAAGTAAGATTTTCACGAACCAACTGGAGGGTTTTGTCCACATGGTCGCCCATCACGTAACATGTATGTTACACCATGGCAGCTTGTCAAGCACAACGCGGCTCCTAAAGTAAAAAACGCGTGAGTTATATACGCTGCATGAGGCCGGGGCGCAAAACTAGTGTGACGTACCTGCACCGCAGGACGCACATGAGATAAAGGCAGATAGCAATGAGAGCACATGTCCGCGTAGCTCCGTTGGGAGAGCGACTTACTCCGTAATGAGGAGACCTGGGTTCGATGCCGGACGTGGACAAAAATGACTGAGAAATTTACTTCGTTATACTAGCGTGAATTAAATACAACTCACATGGCAGATAATGTGTTAAAAGATGATCAGAAGGCATCGGAGATCCCTCGGACATTTACAGCTGCCGAATTAAAGGATGATTTCTAATCCAACGGTTAGATGCAAAACCTTGATATAAAAAAGCCTAATGTCAATATAAAACTCCATATAAGAAGCCTGATATCAATTTTCGATTTCGTACTAAAAACGGAATTAAAGTTTCTGGATTATTTTTACTCGTACCGCACTCTAACATAATAAAGTGAATGTTATTTTTAAAAATCTTAGTAATCATAGAAAAAGTGAATGTAAGGAGAATAAGAGAAAATCGGCTGTGTTCTTTTAGGGGATCTGGATCTGTAAAGAAAGATGACCTCTGAAATAAATGTTAGAGTAACAGAAAACAACAGAGAAATTCAGTCAATAATGAATATTATTCTTAATTCTATAAAACAAAGAGAGAGGACTAGGAAGTATATTGAACAAATATTATTATTAAATATAAAGCAGAAGAAAGGATTAGATATAACATGAGAAAATATTTAGCTAGGGAAATAATAGAGAAAAGGAAGCTCCGCAAGCTTACGTTTTAAATGTAAACTATTTAAGTAAATGATACAAAGGATTTCTGATTTTAAATAGATCAGACTTCGGACAGTTAGATCGGTAAAATTTCTTAACTTTAATTGAGATTGTTGGGAGGCATGAAGGCAGTAATTGAGGTTGATGGAAGGGAAAAAGAAATTAATATAGGTTGGTGAGATGGGATTAGGGTTGTGAGCTACGTTCAAGTATAACATGAAAAAAAAGGCTGCTGTAACTCTAGGAACCATAAAAATAGTAAAGGCTATTAGAAGATCCACTTAACACATTAAAAGAAATAAAGTTTCACTGATTATATTAATAGATGGGGGTGCAGAAATGTTAACAGCTGAAAATAAAAATCATCGGAAAGCTAGTTCAGGGAGTATGAGAAAAAGTCCTTTGGAAATTAAAATATTATAAGATTGTTTTTCTTTTTTTATTTTCGTATAAAATGTTAACTAGAAAGAAGAAAGTAAAATTTAATTCATGGGCAAATAATATGATAACAGCTCCCCTAAATCCGAAACATCCTACACAAAAAATTGAAATTGTGAAAAATACTGTTGTTATCATTTCGAAAAGAATTTTGCAAAGCAAGCTCCACCTCATATCTCTTGCAGCATTATTAACGCCATAGTTAAATCGATGTGAATCAATGCTAAAATGTTGTCCTTTGCACCACCCTCCCCCATAGCAGGAGCTTCCTGAACAAACTTCGACGGATATCTTGGTGTCACAAAATAACCTACGAATCAGTCACTGGGCAACACAAGAGCTGGGTGCGAAAAGTAAAAATTTAGGTAGAGAAAAAAAGAAAAAAAAAAAATAGTCCGAGAACAGAAAAAGAGAGTCCAAGAATTTCCGTCCAAATTCCGTTGTCGGAAATTCTTTCCTCTATTTTCAAGCTGAAGATTTAGGGGATAAAATGATATTTAACAGCAATACTAGTCAAAGGGATCATGGCGAGAAAAAATACGACGAGAAATCTTTACTCCGTCAACTTCCGTTTACGAAACATTTCCTTCTTCATTTTCAATCTTAAATGCAAACACATGTAACTAAATGGTATTTAACAACAATGTCGGACAGAAGGTGCACCGAGAAAAAAAATTACGATCACGGGGAAATAAATCTTCGCTCTTTTTATCTTCTTTTGTCGAAAATGTTTGCCTTCATTTTTAAGCTGACACACAAACATTTCTGCAACAATATGATGTCTAGCTGCAATATTTTTTGACAGAGGGAACATTGCGGAAAATCCAATTACGATTACGGAACTAATCTTGTTCCGTCCAACTTCCGTAAATTTTAAAACAATGGGGAGAAAGGGCATCGCGAAAAAAAAAATAAGATTACAAGGCTTCGTCTAACTTCCGTTTTCGGAAAATTTTCTTCCATTATCAAGCTTAAATACAAATACTGGGGAAGCAATTAATTATTTATTTTACTGAGAAGCGCCCAAAAAAATTTTAAGTGTTTTCTATAGTATTAGAAAAGCCTCAGGAATTCAAAAAACAAAAGAAAGTAGTCTTAGTGTTAACCAATGGTGGGTGTGGCATCCACTGAGGGTTAAACAACCAAAGACGCCCCTAGCAATTATTTATTTGACAGAGAAGCACCAAAAGGTTTGAAACTGTTTTCTATAGCTGAAAAATATCAGGAATTAAAAAAAATAATCTTAGTAAAAATAATCTTATCTTGGTGGGTATGGCAACCACTGGGGGTTAAAGGGTAAATACGTCCCTAGTAAATTAGTACTCCTATGTGGGTTGGTTGGAATTGTAAGGTACTGATGACTTACCTGGCAAACAATTGGATACATTGATGATCTCAGTGCACCAATAACAAGAAATGATGTAGTGCCGGAAACACTGCGATTAGCACAGCAAGTAGCGAGTGAGTGTCAAGAGAAATATGCTGTAGTGGCGTGTAATTTAGCTGTAGAAAAGATAGCTCAGATTCAGTCTGAAGAGAAACCAAAATTCGATAATGTGTTCATATGTTTTGACCAATTTCACATACAACTTGCATACTTTCAAAGTCTTGGATACATGATTGATGAATCAGGTGGTTCTCACATCTAGACTTATACAGGAGTTCTTGCATCTGGATCACTAAATGGTTTTTTAAGTAGCAAACATTTTACCTGCTGCAAAAGGCTTCACCTAATATTTCCATTAGCAATGAAAACTCTCCACTTTCGTAGTTTCCTGGAAACAGTAGGAGACATCACACATATTACGACGAAGTTCAGTGACCTTCATAAAAAATTAGACTTCGAAATACTCATAGAACATGAACAGTGTGAGGATGTTTTAAAGTGTATGCATAAATATGAAAACTATACTGAAGATACAAGAAAAGGAAAGCATGGTAAAACTGCACGCTTTTGGTTGGTTCACCTTGACAAAGTGGATCTGTTTCTTCTATGTAGTAGACTTGTCGAACTAATGGTGTCGAATTGTTCACGTATTGTCTTGAACATATGAGTCCCATGTTCTTTTCTACCAACAAGCAAAATTAACGGAAGTGAGTGACACTTTACCATTCAAATCTACTGAATATGGATAATACACACCCAAGTGTTCGTAAAATGTTAGCAGGAGTAGCATTTACTACAAAACGAGCGGATAAATATTTTACAAGAAATCCTGTTGATTTAACACTTGAGCACCCATAAATGCAAATGCTGCTTCTAGGCTCACAGGAATAAAATGCTTCAGTCAATCTATGTCTGCGCGGAAAAGATGGATGATAAAAAGAGCAGCTCGTAGTTTCGTTGTCAATGCCCTGAAGTTCCAGGTTGGTTTAAGGTACAAAGAGTCCGTAAGTAAAGAATAAAAGCCATATCGAATTAAAAGAGACAATGAGGATCACCGAAGATAATGGAAGGGATTCAGTCTACAATGAATCCATTCATGAAAGACAGCCAATTCGTGAATCTTTATTGCATATCTTCAGGGAAAGTGATGCCAGATATAGTTTCAAAACATCTTTGTAACTTTGATTCAATCGGAAAGAAGTCGTACTTCGAATTCAGGAACTTGTGCGTAAAAGATCTAGCAAATTTTGAAAAGCTGATCAAACACAGCAATTTATGAATTTTGCTTGTGCATAAAGACAACCAAATTACAGATGTAAAGTAAAAAAAAATAGCAAAGCTCAGAGTTACCAGATATTTGTTTGGAAGACTCCTTATATTAACCACAACTATGGATATAGACTTGCAGATGTCTTTGCATACCCATTTAAAGCAATACCATTGTCCATTGAACAATGCAATGGATCTATGAATAAGACCAACAAAACAACACTATTAAACTTTCTTCAGAAGAAAACAATAAATAAAACTCCAAGTTCCGTTGATGATGCTGTTTTCGATCGCATGTATGTCATTCAGTCGCTGAAAGACCTCCCTTCCACATATTGTGGAGTAGCTAAAAGTGTTTTGAAAATTATATGTCGGCGTGGAGAGCATATTGATGTTGTTGCTGATGCATATAACGTAAGCACTATCAAAGATTCAGAAAGAAACGCACGAGCTGGTACAGTCAAATTACAGGACCGGATCATAGATGACCTGGAGACTTTCATAGTGCTTTACACATTGCAAACTTCAAAACATTGTTCATTAGATTTCTAGGAAATGAATGGAAGAAGGATTGCTATGTATCAATACTGGACAAAAGGACACTCTATTTTGGATTAGATAAAATACTCGTATGTTACTCGTACAAAGTGGAAGTAGGTAATATGGTGAGAACATTGCAACCCATTCTCTTATGTAAACATGACGAAATTGACACTCGTATTGTGTTTCATGTGAGCCATATCTGTGAAGAAAAGGAAAATTCTACTATAATCGTACGAGGTCTATAATCGTAGGAGACACTGATATACTAATGCTTTTGCTAGCAAATATTCATAAATTATCCTCTAAACTTTGGATGGATGTAGGAGCAGCCACAACAATTCTCTTCATTATATTGATGTAAATGGAATTACGAATACCATTGGGTGTGAATACTATTCATCTCTACCAGAATATCACGCTTTTACAGGGTGTGATTACACTGCATCGTTCTTGAGAGGAGGGAAAACCAAACATATTCAAATTCTTCAGAAAAATAAAGATTTTATGGCTGTTTTCTCCAGTCTTGGATACTCAGCACATGTTTTCCAGGAAATTATAAACACAATTGAAAAGTTTGTATGTCTTAGTATGGTAAACCCAAGTATGCCAAACTAAACAATCCGCGCCTAGCACTCTTTAAATCCAAGTATACTCCAAGTAACGGAGGAAATCCATTGGATAAAGTTAAAGGTACTGACTGAAGTCTTCTACCGCCTTGTCTTACTGTTTTAATTCCAAAGACCAAAAGGCCAAATTTTATTGCTCACATATGGAAAGCAGCTGATACCAGAAAGCCAGCGCAACTAGATCCAACAGATCATGGTTAGAAAATTACAGATGGAAAATACTCATTTATTTAATACAGACATTTTAACGCGGACCAGGAACATCAAACAAAGATCTCCGCTTTTTTCACGTTTATAAGTGAGTCACGGAAAAATTCTCATTGGCCGCCACCGGGTGTCGAACCCAGGGTCTTCCAGTTATAGAATTTTTCCATGACTCGCTTATAAACGTGGAAAGAGCGAAGATCTTTGTTTGATGTTCCTGGTCCACGTTAAATTTCTGTATTAATTATTCATTCTCCTTCTAATTATTTCTTCAGTTGCAGCTTACGATCTTTGGTGAATCCCCAGCATTGTGCGGTGCTCCAAGAAGCAACCTGCCAACTTGGCTTGGCAGTTAGCGTGTGTGAGTCTGGAGGAATTCGACGCCGCTGTGGTGTAGCGGAAGGATATCCGGCGCGTAACTGGAAGATCCTGGGTTCGACTCCCGGTGGCGGCCAATGAGAATTTTTCCGTGATACACTTATAAACGTGGAAAGAGCGAAGATCTTTGTTTGATACTCATTAATTTGGTTCATCGGGGATCAGATCTCAAAAGATGTGAAAACTTTCAGAGTTTTGATATATCGAAGATAAGGAAAGTGATTTTACAGCATCCGAAGAATCTGAAAGTGATTCGGGAAATTAATTATACACTCTCATTTTTACTTTCCTTTGTTATGCTTATTTTATTAATTTTCTGGTGTAATTATTATTACTCACATTTGCAACCATTTATTCCTATTATCATTTTGCTATAAAACTAGTTTGGCAGACTCGTTGGAACATAATGTCGGTTATTAATTTGTAATTTCAACAACCTATACTTTCCAGAAAAATAAATTTTATTTAACTTAAAATGTTTCGGGTTTTTACCCCTATAACCCCTAGTGGGTGCCACAACCCACCACGGAGACACACTAATACTATTTTGTTTGAATTCCTTAGATTTTTCTGCAATGAAAAACACTTTCAAACCTTTTGGCGCTTCTCAGTTAAATAAATAACTATTAAAGACGTATTTACTCCTTTAAACCCCCAGGGGTGCCACACCCATCACGGGGGAACACTAAGACTGTTTGTTTCTGTATTCGTGAGATTTTTCTACCATAGAAAACACTTTCAAACCTTTTGGCGCTTCTCAGTCAAATAAATAACTACTAAGGGCGTATTTACTCCTATAAACCCCAGTGGGTGCCACACCCATCACGGGGGAACACTAAGACTGTTTGTTTCTGTATTCGTGAGATTTTTCTACCATAGAAAACACTTTCAAACCTTTTGGCGCTTCTCAGTCAAATAAATAACTACTAAGGGCGTATTTACTCCTTTAAATCTAAGTGGGTGCCACACCCATCACGGGGGAACACTAAGACTGTTTGTTTTTGTATTCGTGAGATTTTTCTACCATAGAAAACACTTTCAAACCTTTTGGCGCCTCTCAGTCAAATAAATAACTACTAAGGGCGTATTTACTCCTTTAAACCCCAGTGGGTGCCACACCCATCACGGGGGAACCCTAAGACTGTTTGTTTCTGTATTCGTGAGATTTTTCTACCATAGAAAATACTTTCAAACCTTTTGGCGCCTTTCAGTCAAATAAATATTTACTAGCTCCTGGACTAGAATATTTATGGAATAAAACATTTAGAAACAGTACAGAGCACAGGAGGCATGGGGGAAAATAATGTAAAATTACAGCGCCCCGTCTATCTTCCATTTTCGGAAATTGTAGCCTTTGTTTTTAAGCTGGAACACAAACACTTATGCAATAAAATGATGCTTGACAAAAACATGGACAGAACGAACATCGCGAGAGGGAAAAAATCTACGATTATAGGAGAAATTATTTCATCTACTTACCGTTTTCGGAAAGTTTTAGATGAAATTCCGTCCCCAGATGAAAAACTTATGCGCATGAGCGCAAGTCTGTAAGAGGAGATTAAAAAGGGTTCTGGGGAGGTTTTTTTTTTTTTTTTTTTTGTTATTTTTTCCGCAGGACCAGAACAAAGGTTTTGGATATATCGTTTTTTTTCTAAAGCAGTAAAATAAAATCTGCGACATACGTCCCCCGTCACCACGATTCTGTTGCGGGGGCACCACCTAGAGAGATGTATATTTGGAAAAAAATGAAAGCTCACGGAAAGTAATGATAACAGCTTTCCTCTTTTTACAGTCCGGACTTCAGAACACGGCTTTAACCTTGAAATCGAATAATAATTCACTCCATATTCATAAAAGCATTGAATCAAAATAGATGGAATGCCCAAAGAAATGTTGAATGTTCCATGTCAGATTAAAATAATATCGCACAAGCTAGAGCAAAAAAATTGCATCCGACACAGCAGAAATTATGCGCATATTACTGACTGTAAGTACAGCAATTGGATCACAAATGAATCTTTCCAATAAGATTTCTGGAAGATACAGTACTGAATTTAAAACGCCGATTTACGTAAGTAGAGGAAAATGGCAGTTTCTGGGACAGGGGCAGCCCTCCATAGACTTAACATTAGCTGCCCACGAGGCTGCCCCAGAGTCAGATTTTTGGCACGTGATCGTCCCTATGATGTGCTGCCCCCGAGCGGTGCTTCTTGGAATTGTCAATGGAACTTTGTTTTTGAGGAATGGCAACGACCGAGAGGGAAAGTGGGTGGATATAGGGGGATGTCAACTCGATGTGCTGCCCCCGAGTCAGAATTTTTGTCACGCGATCGTCCCCATCATGTGATCCCCCTAGCGGTGCTTCTTGGAACTTTCAATGGAACTTTGTTTTTGAGGGATGGCAACGACCGAGTGGGTCCGTTGGGATTTTTTGTATTTATTCCAGTGGTTTTCAAGCGGGATTTTTCCTCCTCTTCGATGTTATTTTTCACCGGAGGAAATTTTTACGTAACGATGCTGGGGAATTTTCTTTCCAATGGAGTAAAAATGCTCTAATGGTCTTAGCAAGGTCCTAACTCACGATGATTTGGTTTCAAAAAATTGCTCAGTTGGTCTCGTGTACTACGTATCACTCTATTTTTTTTAATTACTTTTACATTATTTCTTCATGGTTTTTTTTATATATTTTTTGTATGTTTTGAGGGAGTTTTTTCGTGTAGATATAAATAATTTTCTTTTGAACTTTTCTTTTTCATACATTTCATTTTATTTCAGACCATGAGACAGGGAAATGCTTCTTTAGAAACGATTCCGTTCCTGTTCGCAGTAACTATTGGACTTTGACAAAATTTTTTGGAAATCAAGCGGAAATGTAAAGATGTTAATTCTTTCTGAGTCTTTCGCCCTTCCAATATTTTTTTTTTTTCTAGTCGTAATGTTTTCCTGTACTATGTATTCCCGCTCTTTTCTTTTTTATAACTTTTACGTTATTTCTTCATGAATTTTTTATATTTTTTGTATGTTTTGAGGGAGTATTTTCGTGTAGATGTAATGACATTTCTTGGGAACTTTTCTTTATCATACATTTAATTTTATTTCAGACCATGGGACGGGAAAATGCTTCTTTAGAAACGATTTCGTTCCTGTTCACAGTAACTATTGGACTTTGACAACATTTTTGGGAAATCAAGCGGAAATGTAGACATGTTAATTCTGAGTCTTTCGCCCTTCCAATATTTTTTTTTCTAGTCGTAATGTTTTCATGTACTATGTATTCCAGCTCTTTTCTTTTTTATAACTTTTACGTTATTTCATCATGAATGTTTTATATTTTTTGTATGTTTAGAGGGAGTTTTTTCGTGTAGATGTAATGAATTTTCTGGGGAACTTTCCATTATTCAATTTTATTACAGATCATGGGACGAGGAAATGCTTCTCTAGAAACGATTTCGTTCCTGTTCGCAGTAATTATTGGACTTTGTCATTTTTTTGTTAAATGACTTCATGCTAATTCTGAGTCTTTCGCCTTTGCAATATTATTTTCTCGTAATTTTTTAGTGTGTTCAAGAACTCTACAGGTCTTTCACAGTTAAAATTCTGATGAAACAATATTTTCTTACTTTATTTCGCATATCATTATAGCTTCCCAATTTCGCTATTTTACTTCACCTTTTTTTTTTTTTTTTTTTTTGAAATTTCGTAAAACTTTTCAGTATGTCAGTAATTTTTTTCTTACTTGGTCAAACTTATGACTCCTTTTATTTGGACTCTTTTTTTTTTCATTTCATTTCAACAAAACGGTTATTTTAGATGTAGCAAGTCATCAGATTTTTGTTTCCTTATATAGCATATTTTCAAACTTGCTTAAAAATATTCCTCAAAGCTTTGCATGTAATCAAATATGCATTTTTTTATTCTTTCCTAGTTTGCTATACTTTTCGGGGACTGTCCCAATAAGAAAGCATTCATTGTCAAGACATACAATCTAAAACCTTTTTTCTTACGTTAAAATTTGTATTCTTTGGGCTGTATATTTTTCTGTCTCGTCCGAAAAAACATTCATTCTAGAGGCAAAGCTAGTGATTCCGTTCATCCCATAAACATTATTTTTTTAACGTTTTACTAACTCATCAGAAAAGCAGTTATTCCCCACCCCCCATAGCGAAAATAAAGAAATTCTTACTTCTTTTCCATACATATCGACTCAATCTATTTCTTTTCGAAATGCTGGTCATGACATTTCAACTAAAATTTCCTACTTTCACCAAAAATCATATTCTTAAACGAGCTATTTTTTTTTTACTTTATTTCATGTATAACTAAATTTTTATTGTTTCCTCACCTCATCAAAGTTAATAAGAACTTCCCCAATCTCATTCCTTTCCCTCATTTAGTTCGCATTAAATTGAGATGTTTCAAAACTTCGCGTATATTTCTTTCACTAAATGTCCAGTTCTCCCGTATCGGTCCCATCATTTTTAACTTCTGTGCCTGCCGCATTTTTTCTTTAGACGTTTAGTTTCATTGACCTTTTCTTTTGTTTCAATTAGGTTTTCATTATCGTATTTTTTATTCATTGTCTCAGCAGAAAAAGCTTTCATTCTGGAGACATTGCGACTAAGTCCGTACTTCCTCTAAACATATTTATTTCACGTTTTACTAATTCGTAAGAAAAGCAGATGTTTCCAAACTCTCATAGTGAAAATATCGTATTCCCCTTATTTTACTTATTATGTTTTCCCTTCTATTCAGTGTTGTATGATTCTTAAAACTTTGGTTTATTCTCATGAAACTTCTTTTTTCTTAGTTGCTTTTTTTTTCTGATTCAACCTATCAATCTTTTCTTATCGATTTAATTGCTCTTATTTTTCCATTCGACTTTACTTTTGAACAGAAATGTGTCTAAAATCTTCAGATGTATTTTAGTCTCTAAGGCCGATTCTTCACTATTTCAAATAAAGTCATTGTAGGACTTTATTTGAAATAGTGAAGTCATTCTTATTTTGGAATTTTTTTTAAAAAGAGAAACTATCATTTTCAGAAAATTTCTGGTTTAGTCGAACTTGGACTTTTAACAAAATTCTTGGGTATATAGGAATTTGAAGAAAGTTTATGGAATGAAACATGAAGAGAAAGAAATGGGTTGAAAGACTTAACATTCAAGCTTCTTCAATTTATTTGGTTCCTCATACAATTCTGTGGAAATTTTACGTTTTTGGGAGAACTCGTTTTTTTTTTTCAAAATCAACCCTTTAGAAGATTTTAAGATAGAAAAAATATTGACTAAGGGAAATCTTAAGTAATACAAATTCTGACTTGAAGCACTTTTAAGTAAGAAAATATTTGTCTGAAGTAATTTTTCAATGTCTAAGCATTGACATCTGACTAATCGCCCGTCCGAAATTAAATCCTGGGGAGGCTTGAGTTATGAGTTTTTGAATTACGACACTAGCTTTCTACCTTCCTTGGAAACAGTGGACTAAATCACGGTCTGCTTATTTCCCTTGTAGTGGTTCACGACTGATCTCTTAAATCTTGAATGAACGGCAAAGTTCAAACGCTCTGTCCCATTGAGTCACCAGTTTTAGATTTTTGTCATCTTAGACAGTTTAAGTTCGCTCAGAAAACTATGCTTTTGCAAGCTTGAGTTTGCGTTCAAAGTTCAAAACCAGAATTTAGTTTAATCTACCAAGCAAAGAGATTTCATGTCATATGAGGTTTTCCAGCAAAGCAGTAGACGCGTGAAAACAGTCGCACAAGATAGTCATTTTCCGGTAGACGAAGGGAGATTCCAAAGTTAATTTCTTGTGGGAAAGCGTAAAAACACTATTTGTTCACTGGAGAGAGCGTAAAAACACTCTTCTTTCACTGGATAGAGAGTAAAAACACTCTTCTTTCATGTTTTAATTTAAACCTCGGGGAATTAGTATCTAACTATGAAAAGGAAGTTCTAAAGATTTAGGGGCATTTACACTAAAATCCTACAATGACTTTATTTGAAATAATGAAGAATCGGCCTTAGAGACTAAAATACATCTGAAGATTTTAGACACATTTCTGTTCAAAAGTAAAGTCGAATGGAAAAATAAGAGCAATTAAATCGATAGGAAAAGATTGATACGTTGAATCAGAAAAAAAAAACTAAGAAAAAAAAGAAGTTTCATAAAAATAAACCAAAGTTTTAAGAATCATACAACACTGAATAGAAGGGAAAACATAATAAGTAAAATAAGGGGAATACGATATTTTCACTATGAGAGTTTGGAAACATCTGCTTTTCTTACGAATTAGTAAAACGTGAAATAAATATGTTTAGAGGAAGTACGGACTTAGTCGCAATGTCTCCAGAATGAAAGCTTTTTCTGCTGAGACAATGAATAAAAAATACGATAATGAAAACCTAATTGAAACGAAAGAAAAGGTCAATGAAACTAAACGTCTAAAGAAAAAATGCGGCAGGCACAGAAGTTAAAAATGATGGGACCGATACGGGAGAACTGGACATTTAGTGAAAGAAATATACGCGAAGTTTTGAAACATCTCAATTTAATGCGAACTAAATGAGGGAAAGGAATGAGATTGGGGAAGTTCTTATTAAATTTGATGAGGTGAGGAAACAATAAAAATTTAGTTATACATGAAATAAAGTAAAAAAAAAAATAGCTCGTTTAAGAATATGATTTTTGGTGAAAGTAGGAAATTTTAGTTGAAATGTCATGACCCGCATTTCGAAAAGAAATAGATTGAGTCGATATGTATGGAAAAGAAGTAAGAATTTCTTTATTTTCGCTATGGGGGGTGGGGAATAACTGCTTTTCTGATGTGTTAGTAAAACGTTAAAAAAATAATGTTTATGGGATGAACGGAATCACTAGCTTTGCCTCTAGAATGAATGTTTTTTCGGACGAGACAGAAAAATATACAGCCCAAAGAATACAAATTTTATCGTAAGAAAAAAGGTTTTAGATTGTATGTCTTGACAATGAATGCTTTCTTATTGGGACAGTCCCCGAAAAGTATAGCAAACTAGGAAAGAATAAAAAAATGCATATTTGATTACATGCAAAGCTTTGAGGAATATTTTTAAGCAAGTTTGAAAATATGCTATATAAGGAAACAAAAATCTGATGACTTGCTACATCTAAAATAACCGTTTTGTTGAAATGAAATGAAAAAAAAAGAGTCCAAATAAAAGGAGTCACAAGCTTGACCAAGTAAGAAAACAATTACTGACATACTGAAAAGTTTTACGAAATTTCAAAAAAAAAAAAAAAAAGGTGAAGTAAAATAGCGAAATTGGGAAGCTATAATGATATGCGAAATAAAGTAAGAAAATATTGTTTCATCAGAATTTTAACTGTGAAAGACCTGTCTAGTTCTTGAACACACGAAAAAATTACGAGAAAATAATATTGCAAAGGCGAAAGACTGAGAATTAGCATGAAGTCATTTAACAAAAAAAAAAAATGACAAAGTCCAATAATTACTGCGAACAGGAACGAAATCGTTTCTAAAGAAGCATTTCCTCGTCTCATGATCTGTAATAAAATTGAATAAAGGAAAAAGAAAAGTTCCCCAGAAAATTCATTACATCTACACGAAAAAACTCCCTTTAAACATACAAAAAATATAAAAAATTAATGAAGAAATAACGTAAAAGTTATAAAAAAGAAAAGAGCGGGAATACATAGTACATTAAAACATTACGACTAGAAAAAAAATATTAAAAGGGCGAAAGACTCAGAATTAACATGTCTACATTTCCGCTTGATTTCCAAAAAATTTTGTCAAAGTCCAATGGTTACTGCGAACAGGAACGAAATAGTTTCTGAAGAAGCATTTCCTCGTCTCATGGTCTGAAATAAAATTAAATGTATGAAAAAGAAAAGTTCCCAAGAAAATTCATTACATCTACACGAAAAAACTCCCTCAAAACATACAAAAAATATATAAAAAAAACCATGAAGAAATAATGTAAAAGTAATTAAAAAAAATAGAGTGAATACGTAGTACACGAGACCACCTGAGCAATTTTTTGAAACCAAATCATCGTGAGTTAGGACCTTGCTAAGACCATTAGAGTATTTTTACTACATTGGAAAGAAAATTCCCCAGCATCGTTACGTAAAAATTTCCTCCGGTGAAAAATAACATCGAAGAGGAGGAAAAATCCCGCTTGAAAACCACTGGAATAAATACAAAAAATCCCAACGGACCCACTCGGTTGTTGCCATCCCTCAAAATCAAAGATCCATCGAAAGTTCCAAAAAGCACCGCTAGGGGCAGCACATCGAGTTGACATCCCGTATATCCACCCCCTTTCCCACTCGATTGTTGCCATCCCTCAAAGACAAAGATTCATTGAAAGTTCCAAGAAGCACCGCTAGGGGGCAGCACATCATGGGGGCGATCGCGTGACAAAAATTCTGACTCGGGGGCAGCACATTGAGTTGACATCCCCCTATATCCACCCCCTTTCCCACTCGATCGTTGCCATCCCTCAAAAACAAAGATTCATTGAAAGTTCCAAGAAGCACCGCTAGGGGGCAACACATCGTGGGGACGATCGCGCGACAAAAATTCTGACTCGGGGGCAGCACATCGAGTTGACTTCCCCTATATCCACCCCCTTTCCCTCTCGGTCGTTGCCATCCCTCAAAAACAAAGTTCCTTTGAAAGTTCCAAGAAGCACCGCTAGGGGCAGCACATCATATGGACGATCGCGTGACAAAATTTCTGACTCGGGGGCAGCACATCGAGTTGACATCCCCCTATATCCACCCCCTTTCCCTCTCGGTCGTTGCCATCCCTCAAAAACAAAGTTTCATTGAAAGTTGCAAGAAGCACCGCTAGGGGGCAGCACATGATAGAGACGATCACGTGACAAAAATTCTGAATCTTGGGATAGCCTCGTGGGCAGCTAATGTTAAGGCTATGGACGGCTGCCCCTGTCCCAGAAGCTGCCATTTTCCTCTACTTACGTATTTCTTAGCAAAGAATAATTCCTCAGAAAAACCAATAATATGCCTAAGAGTAATTAGCTGCATAAAGAAATCTAACCGTTGGATTAGAAATCATCCTTTAATACGGCAGCTGTAAATGTATGAGGGATTTCCGATTCCTTTTCATCACCGTTCAACACATTAACTGCCACGTGAGTTATATTTACCTCACGCTAGTATAACGAAGTACATTTTTTCGTCATTTCTGTCCACGCCGGGCATCGAACCCGGGTCCCCTCATTCCGGAATAAGTCGTTCTCCCAACTGAGCTACGTGGACGTATGCTCTCGCTGCTATCTGCCTTTATCTGATGTGCGTCCTGCGATGCAGGCACGTCACAAGAGTCTCTTGAATTAAATTAGCCAACTCCGAATATAAGAGCTTGGGCTTTATTTTGAAGGACTTCATTCAAACGTAGTCTTTGCCGATTTCAAAAAAACATAAAATTCATTTCTACGGGAAACGCCCCATCGATCGCATGAAACAATTGTGATGTTTCACATATTGCATGTTCTCGTTCAGGTATTTAACGATTTAGCATTTTTAAACTGTCGATTTACTTATTTCTTAGGGAAAAATAATTCTTCAGAAAAACCAAGAATGTGCCTAAGAGTAATTAGCTGCATAAAGCAATATGTTGCGAAAAGGATTTTAGAACGGACAGTTAGCAACGATAGGAAAAACCAATAGGCTGTGCAGATTTACAAAGTTTATAGACAGTTCGGTACCGGTTATCCTAACTAATTAATGCTTGGCATATTATGACTTCACATGAGTCAAATTACGAGTAAAGCATTAAAAGTGCGATAAAAAATCAAAATACAGTGTCATTGTCCTGTAACTGAGCAATATTGTTACCAATAACGAAAATATTTTCTTACAGGTGGCAGCCAGACCTTATCCCAAGGGATTAACACATCTTTGGCCCACTCAAAGAAGCAGTAGAGGAAGGCTTTCAGATCCGATGAAGAGTTGGTTCTTGAGTAGCTGCACACGTGACCGAAATGTTTTTTTCTACAGGAATGTATGCTCTTTGTAAGCGCTGGAGGACTTGTATTGCACAAAATGGAGATTACACTGAAAAATGATACAGGTGTGCACCAATTTTCTTTAATAAATTGTAAAAAAATTATTTAAGTTTTTCAGGTGATACTCCCTTGTAAATGATATTATGCTGGATTTTAATTTTGAATATATATTTAATAATATAGTAGTAATTTTATTAGAATGCAAGCTATACAGTATGTACGTATTACAGAAACTTAAAATGTAGAAACAATTTTAAAAACATGTATGCAATTTAATTTTTGAAAGAAGTATGTGTGACGTGCCTGCACCGCAGGTCGCACATGAGATAAAGGCAGATAGCAGCGAGAGCATGAGTCAGTTGGGAGAACGACTTACTCCGGAGTGAGGGGACCCGGATTCGATGGCCGGCGTGGACAAAAATGAAGGAGACATTTACTTCGTCATATATATTATTCGTTTCTGCGAAAACATTTTAACTTTTAAAGAAAATGCTTTGTCGCGAAGACGGTGAAATAACAGAAGTTCTTGAATAGGATGTTGTTTATGGTAGACCAGAGAAAACACGTGTTCAGCACTTGAACTGCAGTTGTGTGAATTACGTGTTGACGGCGAGATCTCCATAACTCACCTCCTTATCACTTCAATTATCTTTCTTATTTCCTTGAAAATTTTCATTGTCCCCAAATTTCTGTGTCACATAATATCCTTTTCCGCTTGGAAAATCCATTCTTCAACATCTGTGACGTATACCACTAATTTAGCACTCCTTTTGATTCCATGTGAATGAATTTGGTTTCTTCTCGTTAAAGATCTTCGCTGAACGCCACAGGTATTGAAACCCCTATAAATTTGAAGTTGGAAATCCTGACAGCTGGTCAAAGAGAAGCAAGAAACGTAGATATAGACGGCTGAGATAAGAGCTTAGTGTGCAGACATATCTCACGGGCAATGTTATATGAGCGAACAATGAGAAATGAACGGCTCACGTGAAATTTTAGTTGAGTGATTATAATATCCGATGATTAGATGATCATAGAGCGATCGAGTATTGTAACAGCGATTCGTCGTCATCCGTCCGTACGTCACCGGCATTCGGACCCGGCCCACCTCTGACGAATGATCATAAGGCAGGACTTAAACCACTGCGCCACCGGGGCGGCAAATGCTGCTTGAAAGAACTGAATGGTATTGCTATGCCATGTTTGCAAAAACGAAATCTGCTGCACACAGTAGCGTTTATGCAGGATGGTGCGCCAGCTCACGTTGCATGTCCGGTAAAGAACTTCTTTGTCACTACATTTACTGCAGAAAGACCAATCAGCAGGAACTGCAGCACCACGTATTCACCTCGGTCTCCAGATCTGACACCCGTGGATTTGGGGGTGTTTGGTCATTTTAAATAAAGAGAGTTCTAAAGAAAACTTTCCACGCTCCCACAACTGAACGAAGCCATTCACCCCGACGTCTGCTACATTCACCTGGTCATGCTACATTCGGCGATAACTGGATTTGTCCCACGATTGAATTATTTTTAATACCTTGCAATGGAGGATATTTTGAACAATTAGTTTCTCTATTGTGTCACTAAATTAATGTGACGTATGTATTTTGGTTGATTTTCAATGCATTTACAAATTTTTTAGCCGTTATCGCTCTCTGTGATTGTTTGAACTAAAAACTTTACCGTTGCTAAACAGAAACTGTTAATAGCTGATGATTTTCATTCAAACCACATTGTAATACACACATTTCTTCGTTTTTTTTTAATTTGAACGGACATTTCAGAAATCCTCTATGTAAGTGAGAGTGTCATTACATTTATAGCGGATGTTTAAATTATTTTGTTCCCAACGTGTGTATCTTTTCTTACAGAGTTTCCACTTTCCACATATTTTCTTACAGAACACTGCAAAACATGATTAAGATTTCTTACTTGTTGCCTAAGAAACCTACAGCTTTTAGTAAACAACAGATCCTCTTTTAAAATAGGTTGGTATTCTTAGCATAGAAAGAGTTCGTGATTTTTCTCAAATGGCGCAACACTTCTCTGAAAGTTCTTTGGGTTTTTTTTACCTATAGGTACATGCTAAAACAAACACTATAAAAATGACTGTGACATTCGCGTAGTTTATTGAAAACAATAAAGAAAGCAAAAAATGTCACTGAAGCAACAAGTTCATTTCACCTTTTAAGCCTTACAACGATATCAGTTTTCAATCCTGGTGAGAATATTTGTATTAACTCACGCTTCAGCATTTCATTTGCATTTCAAAAATCCTGTTTGTCAAAGAGAATTAATATATTTTAAACATGGTCATGCATCGTTTGTGCTGTAATCTTTATGAGTGAAAAATCGCATATGCTGCGAAATTGCTTGATTTTTTTAATTGATTTCATTGTTGACATTAGCTTAAATGTAAATCGCGCTCACTTGTGCGACGTAGATTCCACTTTGTTTTTCGATTCCAGCTGTAAGCAAACAACTTTGCTCTGTTTCAGTCTCATACAGTTTCCGTTACGCAGGTTCAATATGCTATCAATATTGCTATCAATATTACATGCTATCAATAGTACTCCTTATCTTCTGTTAAAAAATCTGCTTTCATTATTTAGCCTGCAAATTTTCATCCTTGGAAACATCCTTTCCGTTATAGCATAAAACGGCATTAAAAAGTATTACCTTAAAACAATTTAACATGTAATACGTATGAGGTTTTAAGTGCATTTCTTTTTAGGTAAATATTTCTTACATTAAGTCTTTAGAACCTGTTGCCTTGATTAACGTTTTAACTGACTGGAACAATTTAACTCGTGGTTATGAAAAAGGCATGAAATCAGCTCGAAATATAGTTTGTTCTCGGTCTACAGAATGGCGTCGTACGCCGCTGGAACGAGTACACATGCGCGTTAGAAAGTATTGTGATCTCATGGAGAACACTGAACACATTTTTGTTGATTGTGATATTGCAAAAAAACATTTGGACCTGGTTAAAGAATTACTTAAATTTAAAGGAGCGTTTTGACGTAAACAAATCTTATATCATGCACATTTAAAATATAGTGATTTAAAAAGTAATGTAGTTCATTATCTAATAGCAATTACGAAATATTAGGATGTCGGAAAAGTAATGACGTATTTTGGCCCCCGATGGCGGTTGGGCGGTTTTGTAAGTATCAGAGCCATGCGCAGCTCTGTTATCGCTATGGCATTCGACAGGTGTCAGTTCTAGCAGCAGTCTAAAAGGAATAGTGAGTGATTTGGTTGATTTGCAGAGATTTGACATCAAGTTGAAGATGGAAGACTAAACTGTGCATTTTCGCCATATTTTAATGTTTTAATTCCGTAAAAGGAAGAACGCGCGTCAAGTTGTGAAAAGTTGCGTAAAGTGTACGGTGATAAAGCTCTACAAGAACGTTAGGGCCAGCGGTAGTTCGCAAAATTCCGTGCTGGTGATTTTGACCTCAACGATGCTCCTCGGGCTGGTAGGCCCACCGAAGTTGATGACGACCAAATCAAGGCATTCATCGAGTCAAACCCACGTTACAAGGCACGAGAGATTGCAGACACATTGCACATCCATCATTCAAGCGCTCACGACCACCTGAAGAAGCTGATATACGTAAGCAAGCTCGATGTGGGGGTTCCTCATGAACTCAAAGAAGCTCAATTGACGGCGCGTATAATCATCTACGATATGGTCCTTAAACGTAAGGAAAACGGTCCTTTTTTGAAGCGACTGATAACTGGCGACGAAAAGCGGATTGTGTACCACAATGCGCTGCGCAAACGGTCTTGGTCTCGACGTGCTGCTTTGCCTCAAATTACATCTAAAGCAGACATTCATCAGCGGAAGGTTCTGATCTCAGTGTGGTGGGATTTTAAAGGTGTCGTGTTTTTCGAGCTCCTACCACAGAACCAAACAATCAATTCGAATGTGTACTGTGGGCAATGCACAGTTTGAACGAATCCATCATCCAGAAACGTCCAGAGCTCGTTCATCGTAAAGGTGTTGTGTTCCATCACGACAACGCGAGACCATACATAAGTTTGATCACCCGCCAAAAATTATTGGAGCTTGGGTAGAATGTGTTGCTACACCCAGCATACTCGCCTGACCTTGCGCCGTGAGACTTCTACTTGTTTCACTCTCTTCAACAGTCTTTGCGTGGTATAACGTTCAATTCAGATGTGGCTGTAAATCAGTACCTTTTAGAGTTTTTCGCCACAAAAGACAGGTCCTTCTATGAACGAGGCATTCTACAGCTCACTGAAAGATGGCAAAAGGTTATAAAAAAAACGGGCATTATATCATTGATTGATCTTTGTTCTTTCTATAAATAAATGACCTTTGCAAAACATGGCTAAAGTACGTCATGACTTTTCCTACAATCCAAAGTATAATGTGTAAGAATAGAAATTTAATGTCATTTTATCAGAATAACCGAAATTCGAAGCAGATAAAATTAGCAATAAAATGCGATTTTCGAAGAGTTCTAAAATTGGAAAATAGGACATACACAGTATCTCTCTGTTCTAAAAAAAAGTAACTGCCGCTGTTTTAGAAATTTGGCGACACACTTGCTTTCCTAGCTCGCAGCGCAACACGTATTGAACACAAAAATATGAAATTTACATCGTTTGTAGAAAATTGTTTGGAAAACCTGCTGAAATAAACCGTTTCTCGATTCGAGCGATACTTCAAGAGCTATTGAATTTCAAACTGAAGGTAAGCAAAAAAGTGCTATCAGGTCACGTTCCGGACACACTAACAGCAAAAGAACCACGAAACTTTGTAGGCATGTACTGCCATGACCCAACTTTTGCATCTCGTCGCCCTTTTTTTGAGTTTCGATTTAGTTTACGAAAAATTAAATTTCTAAATTTCACAAAATTCTCTATTTCGCGATGGGATGCATTTAAAAAACGGATATATGGCAAACTATAAGTCACAACCTATTGAAATTTTTACAGCATAAACGTACAGCTATCATCCCTTTTTTACAAAAGAACAAATTTAAGAAAAAGTCATTTTCTGATTTTTAAGCATTTTTTAAAGACGCAAAAGAAAGAAACGAATGGCTTGTCTATCTTCATGATAACCGCAGAGGAACGTTCTGGTCCCGTGACCTGCTGCCATGGTGACGCAGAGAATTTGTTATGCATATGTTTTGTTGGTAAAACTATCTCAGTTGTTTAAGCTGGACGTCAAGTTAATTTTGCTTCCTATACTTCCAATGGAAAAAGTTCTGTACACATTTGCTTCACAATTAATGCGTTCCGAAGGGTGAAAATTTGAACATCGTTAAAAATAGCTTCATTTTATAACTTGGAATACTTAATATTTTCTATAACATAACCATAATTATGCAATCCAACATTTGTTTGTCTATTGACGTCATCAAAGTACAGGTCGCGCCATCTTTTTTCTGGGCAATTAATGCGTTCCCAAGGATGAAAATTTGAACATCGATTAAAATAGCTCCATTTTATAACTTGGAATATTTAATGTTTTCTAAAACATAACCATAATTATGCAATTCAACATTTGTTTGTCTACTGACGTCATCAAAGTACAAATCGCGCCATCCCTTTTCTGGGCAATTAATGCGTTTCCAAGGATGAAAATTTGAACATCGATTAAAACAGCTTCATTTTATAGCTTGGAATACTTAATATTTTCTAAAACATAACCATAATTATGCAATCCAACATTTGTTTGCCCAATGACGTCATCGAAGTACAGGTCGCGCCATGTTTTCTCTGGTTCCAACGCCACCAAAGGAAAAGTTATTGATTTTTTACATAATTATGGTTATGTTTTAGAAAATATTAAGTATTCCAAGTTAAAATATGAAGTTATTTTAATCAATGTTCAAATTTTAATCCTTAGGAACACAATAATTGTGAAGAAAATGTGTACAAACGTTTTTCCATTGGAAGTATAAGAAGCAAAATTACTTGACGTCCAACTTAACGGTTTAGCATAACGATTTACGGTTTACGGAAAAGCTCTTTTGTACCGCTTCTGTTTTCCTTAGTGGTAAATTTAGCAAGTGCTATAAGTTCAAACGACAAAAGCCCGACCTTCCAAAAATTAACGACAGTAAAAAAAGACTCTGAAATTTCAGAATAACCAGCCATATTTGCTTAGACATGCAATAAAAATTGAAATTTATATAAATTTTCCAGTTTTTATTTCATGTGATATTCTTGGAGATCAGGCTGCGGGGCGCTACTCTGGAAACGAGCGTAGCTAGCCTAGAGGCTCGCTACGCTCGTTTCCTCCTAGTGGTGTAAATAAAACTTTTAAAAAGTGGCTAGCATTAAAACCACTAGTTTATAGAAAAGGTAATGATATTGTTAATAAAATATTGGAATAAAATAATAATAATAAGTCAAAAAGTCCTAGTGGTATCCAGAGTAAAGTTTTCATTTTTCATTTGTTGGAAACTTTCTCTTCCTGTGGCTATATTATTTTCGTACTTTCACTTTCTTTCATGGTTATTTTTTTCCTTTTCTCTCATTTTTAAAGAATCACTTCAGTACGGATCTCTTCATAGTGCTTGCTCCCTGATGGGGTGATTCTAAATGAATTGTATTGAACCTGCTTCGGGTGGTTTTTCCCGGGAAGGCTACTCTCCCCTTGCAGCAAAGATGTTTTGAAAGATCTGCATGAAAAATGTGATAGAATATTGCTAAAGCTTATAAGTACTTATTGTAAAATTTTTTTGTCTCTTGGATCTACGTAAAATTTTGTCTGAATAGTATATCTGTGAGAAATAATTTAACTTGGTGTTCTTTGTTTCTTTTAACCCAGGAACTCGTTTATAGTGCTCCTTACCAACTATCTGTTTTGAAAAATAGTAGCTTAAATAAATTCCGTATTTTTAGATAAATCTTTAGATTAGGTAAATGGTGTGAAAGTGAGTAAAAATTATGTTTAAATGTGATTCAAGAAAAAATAAGTAATCCTTAACAATTTTTTATGAATCCCTTATGGTTGGCTTTCATTAAAGTCGGATATGAGACATAAAATAAAGAAACATAAAGCGTTACTTTCTCCTTAGGCCCAAGTTAATCGAGTTTTTCTTTTGTGAGTTGAAGTTAACATTCGTTTCAGTCCGGAAACTGTACTCCAGATATTCATTCGATTTCCTACGCAACGTTTGGAATTTTTGCCTTGTTTGAAAGCTGTTTTCCTTGACCAGACGAGGAATTCTGCGCCTGTCACGTCTTGTCAGAATAGTGTTTTATTCACAGTTTTTCCTTTCATTTTCAGTCGAATTTAACTTACACCAATATTTAGCAGCACGCAGAACTTTTCATTTGTTAACACCTGCAAATTCAGCAACTTCCTTGATGTTGTGTCCTTTTGACCGGCCAAAAGTTATAACACCTTTTTGCCAGTCACTCACATCTTTCTTTCAACCCAGCGATTTGAATTTTTCAAAAACTTCAGCTTAAAAGTTTGCCTGAAGAAAGGAACAATACATATTGTATTATTATATATTCCAGAAATGTTTAAAAAAATTATAATTATAACCTCATAAGTATATGGTATTAAACAATTACATATATGGTAACTAACTTTTTGTTCAGTGTCTTTATTAGAAGCACACCGGACAAAAAATTAATCACCCCTAACAGAAATGATAGTAGGAAGTTTCCGGTTGCGCAAAGGGCGCTGTGATAGCATTGTTGGGAGATGAATGACGTGGTCTACAGGATCATTTCTGTCTCGTGCAGTGGTGAAGTTAACATGTGTGTTGAATTTAGTCTGCAATATGGGTCGTAAGATACATGTTACTGAGTGGCGAAAAGGAGCCGTCGTGCTTTGCCATGCACACAGACACAAAGGAAAGAAGTCGCCTAATTTGTTAGTGTGTCGAAACGTACTGTCCAGCGGATCTACAAACAGTGGTATAGATCGCAGTTAACTGAAAATTAGCGACATAACTATGACCGGAAAACGATTCTCACAACACGGACCGCCGCCATTTTATCACGCCTGGAAACTACAGGTCGGTTTCACGCAGGGCAACAATTGCTCCAAACGGTCAATGAAAATCCTCTCGAAACAATTTCCGAAAGGAAAGGAAATTGCGACGAGGACTGCATGCAATGAACATCTGGAGCAGAGTACTACGGAAGAAGCTTCTTTTAACAGCAAATCACAAAATCACACGTTATCAATGGGATCAGAGGCACCAAAACTTGACTGTGGAGGATTGGAAACGAGTAATTTGGTATGATGCCTGGTTGTTTTTTGAAATCAAATGATGGAAGGCGACGAGTGCTTCACAGGCCCAATGAAACCTCTAATCCTGATTGTGTCGAAGGTGTTGTTCAAACTGCAAGAGGCTCTGTGATGTTTTGGAGATGTTTCCCGTACCACGAAATGGGCCCTCTCGTTACAGTGACGACGAATTTGAACCAGCATGAGTACCTCCGAGTTCTGAATGACAAAGTGTTTCTCTTTGCTTTACATCTCCAGGAGCAGCATCAGATTGCCACTTCCGTCTTCCAAGACGACAACTGCCATGTACACAACGATAAAACTGTCTCTGAGTGGCACGACAAACAATCAGCAGCACTGTCACCTCGATTGGACCGGCCAAATCCACAAATTTAAATCCTATTGAAAATCTGTGGGATCATTTGGCAGAGAAGGTGAAACGCCGGAATTGACACCCACGTACTCTGGCGGAACTTCGTGGCCAAATGACGCACGAGTGACTGTAAATCGATGTTCAATACATCCACAACGTCTCTACCACAGCGGATTCATGGTGTAATCAAAGAAAGAGGCGCCATCGCCTGTTATTAGGTGAGTTCTGGAAGGGGGGACTGATTTTTCGTCAGGTGTGCTTATCTGTCCACGTAGAAAGAATCAAAGAACTGAAATTGAAAACTTTGAATGTGTGCTCGCTTTCTAAAACTGTAAAGCAGATCAGGTTCAGAACCGGCAAAAATGTCGAGAACTGATGATTAACTGAAGTTATACGTCACGTCACACAAGCAAAGACAAGTTATCTACTCCATGAGGTTACTGTTCGCTGCTTCGTAATCTGCAGAATGCGTATTACAAACGTTTTGAAATTTGTTAAAATCAGCATAGTCGAGCGATATGTCTGCGATCTGGACAATGCTCGTCAAAAACTATGAAAGCAACTAAAATTTGAGGACTCTAAATCAGAGTAGTTCAAACGGAAAACTGAGACGGGGTATGCCAAGCTGCAAGAACTAACGTCACACTACCCGTTGGTGGTATAAACTGGGAAGATCTACTAGTCAACAGTTTTCCGTAGACACCTAGTTTCGTGAATGTATCTTCAACGGGAGACAGTCCAGTACCTGTACAATTCAATTCCAAAATGTGTGTGCTTCGAATTATGGGAAAATTGCTAGATACCTACGAGAGGTGTTCAATAAGTTCAAAGCCTGATCCTGAAAATAGTAGTTGGTGGCTGACGCAAGTTTTAGAGAGGATTGCATTAGAGCTGAGCTCGGGCCCGGGCTCGGACGTGCTCAGAATTCATTAACTACCGAAAAATCTGAGTCCTGGCTCGGAATTATACTTCTTGAATTTCATTATTGTAATTAATTCAACACGTGTAATTCCGAACCCGGTTGAATTACACGTGTTGAATTTCATTGTGGATTTGTTACCATGGTGGAAGGATTTTCAATATCCTAAGCTAGCTGCCATTGCAAGACACATTTTGCTTAGCACGACTTGCATTGTGCATTGTCCAAAGTTATGGCCCAAGCAAGGATTAGTTTAAGGAGGTCTGGTATCGAAAAACTAGGAAAAAATCACATTCCCATTTTTTGTATTTTATTAAAAATCAAGAATCTTATCTTTAAAATGATGAACTAATTTCCAAAATTGTGCATTTAGAAGTATTGTTGTTTATTTATTAAAATTTCCTCACTCGCGATTTTTGGGGTGACGTTGGTTTTTAGTGCAACAGTTCGAGTTTTAGAGAAAAGAAGATCAAGTTGAAGCGCTGAGGCATTAGATGCAATTCTCTCTCTCTTTTCATGATGAACTTGATCTCGAAAATGCACATACATATGTTAATATTGTGATTATTATACTATTAAGCACAAAGTTTTGCTAATGTTACAAAATGCAGAATAACCTGGGTCTGGAATGCTTTTACGTTCTTAATTTTGGAAATTTCCGTACATGCTTTTTTTTATATTCTACTACATCACTCTAAATTACCTTTACCAATTAGCATATATGTAAATTATATTGCAAAGATTAGTTTTCTAGAAACAAAATTTCAAACACTTGCAACTGTCTGTACGGCGTTGTACGTTTTATAATGCAATTTTTTCAAAATAAAAGTAAATTTAGAAATCAAAAAGAAATAACGAATGGAATTTTTTGTTTCTAAACAATTTTCTTTTCTTCAGCTTTTACCAAAATTACTGATTCCCCTGATACGGTCGAGGGGCACGCTGATTATTATTTATTTGTTTTCTAATCCACATTTTAGAACATTTGGCTTTATGCGTAGTATTTCTAAAAACATATTAATATTGTGAAGTGGATTAACTGAACTAAACTTTTTAAACTAATGATTTTTAAACTTATCCTTGCTTGGGCCATATCTTTGGCCAGTGTATAATGCATAAATGCAAGCCTTGATAAGCAAAGTTTCCAAAAATGCGGTACCGGGAGGGGCCGGGCTCAGCAAACACATGTAATCAAAGAAAGCGGGCAGGACCCGGGCCCCGGCCCAGGCTCCTAAAATTGAGCTCGAACTCATCTCTAGATTGCATCATCCTTCAATAATATAACAACCACGCCACGTCAGCATTCGCGATGCCGCCACACTGCATTGAAGGACGGGCCGTGGATGGCCTAGCGGTCAGCGTTCGTGACTAGCACGGAGAAATCTCATGTTCGATCCCAGGCAAGTCCGAACGCTGGAACTACCAAATATCCGCCGTGCGTTGGATGGGCACGTTGAGCTGTCGGGACCCGGGTACTGGACTCCCTGTAGTAAATAAGGGCGTCTTCCTTCCCCTTTCCACCTCACTACCGTGTCACTTTCCTATCGGGCACTCTAGCCCAAATCTCATATTTCTAAGAGTTGTCTAAGACCTGGAGTCAGACACTCCCTTCCTAAAATCCCTTACATTTGATCTAATCTGATCTGGAAGACGAACCTCGCGAGGGACGCTCATTCGTTGTGACCACAAATGAATAATGCCCGAAAGTGGAGGACCTGGTGACGTCATACAAACGAATCAGTGCCACGTAGAGATTTCTGGAAGAACTGAAGTTAAGTACCGGCAAAGTTTAGACTATTTTGCGTGAGGGGTTAAGGATGTCAAAGGTCTGTGCTGAATTGGTTCCTCGAATGTTGACACCTGAGGTTAAAAGTGATCATGCTGAAGCAAGTCGGGTTAATCTTGGCCAAATAACCTCAAGTCAGATGATTTCTATGCCTGCATTGTGACAGGAGATGAAACGTGGCTTCACTGTTGGGACCCTGACACTAAACAAGAGTGCATGCAGTGAAAATATCATGGATCACCACCACCAAAGAAGATAAAAGCACAAGCATCTGCAGGGAAGATTATGGCCACCTTTTTTGGGGACTCAAAAAGTATGACGGATTACAAAGGTGAATCACGTGTCAAGACGACTGTGAAACAATTGTCGTTTTGTACTAATTAATTGATGCTCTACAACTTTGTAATTGGAAATTGTGCTCTATATCTTTTCGTTTTCGATTTCCAATGGCTAACATCCACATTTCGCCACTAAGGGCGCTGCTATCGGTTACATTAAATCGGGCGAAGTCGCTTTACTGTACTGTTATCTGACTTGCATAATTCTACCTCTCTCCATTCGCAAGTTATTTCAGGCTAAATGGACTTTCCTATGCACCCTGTAAACTCCGTTCCAAAATCTTAAAATATGTTGTATTGACTAATCATTCGATTTTGATCGTTTCTTTGCACTTCGCTCCGTGGTTCCCTACAAAGGCATACTGATCTATATCGATATCAAGCAATGTCTAAGTGAGTTATCCTATGTGCAGACAAACCACTTGAGTGATAATTTGAGTGAAAATGCTTCTATTGCGACAAAACTTTAGTATGTCCTTCAGTATACCTCCGGAACAAAATACAAAAGTTTTGTCACGATAGAAGCATTTTCACTCACGTTTTGAGAATAATGAAACATTTTTAGTCACGTTATGAGGATAATGAAACATTTTTAGTCAAGTTATGAGGATAATGAAACATTTTTAGTCAAATTATGAGGATAATGAAACATTTTTAGTCACGTTATGAGGATAATGAAACATTTTTAGTCAAGTTATGAAGATAATGAAACATTTTTAGTCAAGTTATGAAGATAATGAAACATTTTTAGTCAAGTTATGAGGATAATGAAACATTTTTAGTCAAGTTATGAGGATAATGAAACATTTTTAGTCAGAGGAGAATATATTAAAAACTAAAGGTAAGTTTTTGTTTAAGGTTCACATATATCGTTTGAGGTTCACATACATCAAAATTAAATTTATTTTTAGTCAAGTTATGACGATAATATCTATGGAATAATTCTCGTCTCTGTGCCTTGATCTTTCCAACCATTTCGATGATATTAAACAAAACCGGTTCAGTATACTTCCGGAACAACATGATAAAGTTTTGTCGCATTCGAAGCATTTTTACGTAAGTTATGACGCATAGGACGATGAAATGGAATTTTTACGTATGTTATGACGCTTAAACACCGCTCCTATGTCCTGACCTTTAACCCCAGTTCGTCCATTTTCAATAGGGTTCATCCCCAGTCGTCCCATACCATATACTAAAATTTTATCTAAATCGAATCATTTTTGCGCGAGTTATCGTTCGGACAGACAGACAGACAGACGGACAAACTGGAGCATGTACGCTTTCCAACCTACGGTCGGAAAGCATAAAAAAGGTGAATTTTGTCTTTGTATGTTAGGCATAAAACTTACTGAATGCCCTGAGTACTTACTGTTATATCTAAATTACCTAATTATTGTTTGTTTCAAATGTTATTCTGTATACAATTGATCAGGTTTTCTAAAATCAATAGAATGCATATTGAAATTTAAAGAGATAAAAAAAAATAAAAACGTCGACTTACTGTGAACTCTAATAGCTCCCGTTTCTTCAGAATACTGTATGGAATAGGAAGGCTGCATGTAAACGAAAAAAAACAACACCATTTTTTGTAGTAATGTTTACATTAACTGCAAGCATGTGAAAACTAAAATAATGAAATAATGCCGATAAGAGAAGGTCAAAATTGTTTTCATTGCAAAGGTTCTGTTACTAAATCACTTGATATGTAAAATCCCTATATGGAAAAAAAGTCTGCGGACACCCACTTTCGCAAACAAAATAGACCATTCCAATAGATCACGTGTCACATATTTCCTTTAAAACTGCCGGTAAGCTCCCCAGACGTCGTATATTGTCTAGTCGTGAAACACGGCTACCAGTGTTTGGCGTACTGACTTCCAACTAGGTGTTATTATATGGTGCAATATAAGCAACCTGTCCGTGCCAGCTGTTGCAGAATAATTGCAACGCTCACGGTCAATAGTTCAAGACGTTATTAGTAAGTGGGAACGTGAGGAACTTACGACTGCCATGAGATATTCAGGAAGGCCAATTAAATTGACGAAAAGGGACAAGAGAATTCTGAAACGTGTCGTCCTTGGGCACCGTCATTCATCTGCAAAAATCGTCACCGAAATAATTTCAGGATTAAACAGAGGTGAGTGTGTGTACTAAGACAGTTCGGAAGGAAATGGCCGAGCTACTGCATACTGCCGTTAATAACTCGTAAACCGCTTGCTTGGTGTAAAGCACATCGTCCCTCTAGACCAGTGGAAGCGAGCGTTACGAAGTGATGAATCAAGCTATGCCGTTTATAAATCCGATGGTATTTTCTATTTGTGGAGTATGCCAAGTAAACGTTTCCTGACACAATGTGTCATTCCAACTGTTAAATTTGGTGGTGGCAGTGTCATGGTGTGATTATATTTCTTGTGGTATGGACTCTGACCGTTGGTGGTTGTGGCCGAAAATATTGAAGCCATGAAGTACCGGGGCATTGTAGACAGCGCCGCAATACCTACACTTTACCAGTTTTAGAGAGACGGTTCGTTCTTATTTCTGCAAGAAAACGCGACGTGCCATAAAACACGCTCCATTTAGACATGGTTTGGTATACAGTATTTAGAGTGGCCAGCTCAAAGCCTCGACCAAACTCCTATAGAGGCCCTTTTGGATGAACTTGAACGTCAGATTTGGACTAGAAAGTCTGTGTCAGTTCAGGCACAGACGTTGAACGTCTGTGCTTTGTGGGAGGAATGGAATAATATGCCTGCGATTGCTTACTAGAATGTCATTGAAGAGTGCCAAGGAGAGTCCTAACTTTGACTAAAAGTGGGACAACTCCTTAATGATATTTTCATGAATGCAGTATTGTATAAAAAGCACTGGTGTCCAGGGACTTTTTTCCACATAGTATAAGTGATAAATTTAAAGTGCTTTTCTTTTTTCCCAGGAAGATATCAATATTTCGTTTGACTTTTCGAATCATAAACCTGACATTTCTCATGGCTATGAGTACACTCAAAGGAAGTAAGTCTTGCAAATTTGCTGCTGTTCTGTAAACTCCAACCAATCAAACTTTATCGAAAGATTGACTTGTACACGAACACAATTAATAAAGTAACCGTGCGAGTAACAGAAAATACAGTGGGCCTGCGGAAATATTAGGTCAGCGAAGAACTTTCGCCACTTCGGATAACGTTGCTGCTGTGATTGTTTGCATTCAATGCACAAGTTAGTAAAATGATGAAATGAATTGATTATGATACGTTTCCGACATACTAGAAATCGCTCGCAGACGAACCCTCCTCCTTAGCCTGACGATTGATTCGTTCAGTGTACCTCCGGAACAACATACTAAAGTTTTGTCGTAATAGAAGCATTTTTACTCAAGTTATTACTCAACTTATGAGAATAATGGCTGTGGAATAAATATAGCTTTTGTGCCCTGATCTTTGACCCCATTTTGATGATATTCAACAGAAACGGTTCAGAATACATCCGGAACAACATGATAAAGTTTTGTCGCACTCGAAGCATTTTTACGTACGTTATGGTGCATAAAGGCGATGGAACAGATCCCTCTCCTATGTCCTGACCTTTGATCTCCATTTCGCACATTTTCAATAGACATCGTCCCTAGGTTGTCCCCTACCACATACTAAAATTTCATCGTAATCCAACCATTTTTACGCGAGTTTTCATGCGGACAGGCAGACAGACAAACTGACAAAACTGGAGCATATACTCTTCTTCAACCTACGGTTGAAATGCGTAAAAAGTGCAAGCGAAAAATCAAAGGGTATTGCTGATAAATTTCAGGTGCGTTCTGAATCCTTTATTACACTCAGCAGACAAAACATTACAGATGGCGGTGATGGGCAGTCGACATGAGCATCTCCCCACGCAGAGTGGAACAGACCCAAACCGAACGCAGACGATAAATAAGCGGACAGCAGACAGTGTATCGCAATCGACGAACATGCGTAAACGTGATGATCTGAGCAATTTTAATAGTCGATGTACTGTCGTCTCAAGACAGATGTTTCATTGTATCACCAAAGGGCTAAGAACCCTAGGGTTCCCTAGGGCAACCGTATCGAGAGTGTACCGCGAGTACTCCATGTACGGACGTGCCAGCTCCCAGAGAGCAAGGGGTGGCCGACCACAAGTCATTGATTATCGGAGTCGACCTAGACTATTCCGTCCCGTACAGACTGACCGCTTCGCAATGGCGGTTTAAATCACATCCAGGTTAAATGTCGGATGCCGAAGCATTAGCAACATCAGCGAGTGAACGGTACAGCGCACGCTGAATACCTTGGTATACGGGAGCCTAAGCTCTACCCGTGTGCCACTGTAGATTGCTCGTCATCGTCAATTACCCCTCGCTTGGTGCCGAGAACATCAAAACTTGACATCTGCAGAGTGACGCAGCGTCGTGCAGTATGATGAGCCCCGTTTACAGCTGTGCGGAGATGACAGGAGGGGGCGACAATATCGTCGACAGCATTGAGCCAATGCCCCGTCGTGTCAAGACGGCACTGTTCAAGGCGGTGTCGTTTTTATGATGGTTTGTGGAACCTACGTATGGAACACATTAGGTTCTTCTGTGTTTTTTTGTGAGGTCCTTAACAGCTGCGCACTGCCAGTATGTGCTGAATGAGCACCTACACGCTGCTGTGTTCTGTTTCAGCAGGATAATGATTCCCCACACTGTGTTGCAAGCAGCCGGGAATGGCTAGAGCAACCTTCATCTGAATGTGGAACCATCCGGTATCCTCCAAGATTCCCAAAATTTCAACCCTGTGGAATCTCTGGAATGAGTGGAGCGGAACCTCAGATCCATGGACCCTGAAACGACGTGTCGGGCGAAGCTGTGGAAAGCGCCGCAACATACATGGGTAGCATTACCTCTGGAAACCCTCCGACATCTAGTGGAATTGATGCTTCTGCATCTACAAGCTGTCATTTGCGTTGGAGGAGGACCAACATGCTATTAGATAGGTATCTCGAATGTTTTAGCGATTGCCTGTGTATCGCAATGAAGTAAGTGTTAGAAATTTACAAAAACCGTCTTTACGATCATAAGACTATGCATATCATACTTAGACTTAAACATTTGCAAAGCTAAGACCATTCCAGAAACTGGATACGAGATACTGTCGAGGCGCGTTAATTATTATTTATTCGTTAAAACACTAGTATTTTCGAGACACTCGAAATGGTCTCTTCATCAGGTGTATACAAGCTAGAAGCTACTCTACATCTAGCAGATAAAATGACGCAACAACATTAAGAACTGTGAGAGAGACATCACAATAACGTACAGGTGGTAGCTAGACACAATCAGTTGCAGTTTACGGGTTAATGTGACGTCGAGATGTCATGAATATCTTAGATGTTGCATGGTGACGTCAGAATGTGTTTGGCAGTGGTGGGCGGAATTGATGAGTTGAAGTCAAGGTCTTGGTAGGCTGAAAGGGTGATCATCGTTACAGCAGGAATTCGAAAGTACTAGTGTTTTAACGAATCCTATTATATAATTTTCTACAGTCCTCCTCCTCCGTGCCACTGTTTAAGTCGTCATAGCAACAACCGAGAAACAAATGTTTGTGACGTCACGCTTAGCTTTTCGTGTAGGTGACGTCATCATATACACACCTACATGCGCACATATATCACTTTGTTCTGTTATCATAGCAACAAACAACACAGCTGCTGGTGTGACGTCATCTAATCCAAATCATTCTCACATCACGTCACAGATGCGTTACGTCACACAGTTGCTGTTTAAAGATACGAAAGCTTTACATCAGGAATTTTGGTTCACTACCTGAACCGGTGTTTAGCCATCTGTATTTGGCAACGTTAAGAGTACAACGATCTGACGACGTCAAGATGAAAATAGTTCACGGAAAAGAACAGGGATAATTAATTTAGAGTTCACAGTCAATGTATACGAAAAATGCTGTGTACAAGGAAGTGTTGACGAAATAAGGACTAAATGTTTTAGAAAACACATAACAAACAGAAAGTCCGTCATATCAAGTCCATAACAGACTGCTCGGGAAATTTTCAGAAAGCTATGAGCCAACGTCGCTATCTAGTGACGTAGAACTCAATATCATAAATTTTAACTGAAAAACTTTTTTTTTAATTGGAGGTTTAACGACCACCGTGAGCAACTCAATGGGCTATAAGCAGTCGCCCGTCCCTAATTTAGGGTCACTGGCTCCAGAGAAGGGAGAGAGCCAGTGCCGTAAGACAAACACAACATTCATGCCTCACCGGGATTCGAACCCAGACTTTTTTCGGACGAATGATCAGAGGCCATTGACTTATACCACTGCGCTACCGGGGTGGCCTCAAAAACTTCTGTATCATAAATTTTATTTTTCCCCGTCATTATTGACGGGCTTTCATCTAGTAAATAATACTTAACGCGCCTCGACAGTATCTTGTATTCACTTTCTGGTTATTTTGATGCGTATTATTCCATTAACCAAGGTACTCTTTGTTTAAACCTAACCCTAGCTAAGACCGTTGTTATGATGAATTTCTGGACTGCATCAATGTTGCGTCAGACATCATGCTTTACATAGACAGCTGACAATATATAATCAATCTCTCCTTGTCGGAAAAATGTCAGCATCAGTCTATGAGCCCCAAAATTGATCTTGAAGTGCTTTAGTTTGAGAAAATCTGATTCTTAACTTTTATTTCCCATTGTACGAGAAACTGGCAATAATCATGAATTCTTTACAGACACTTTCTTTGGATTTTTAGAACCAAGTTCGTAAGCCTTTTTCTGTTTTTTTATTTCCACAGTAAATTGACCTTCTTTGTTACAGTCGTTTAGGCAGATTCATTCTTCATTAATAGTCACAATAAGTTTCCATATGTCTCCAGTTAAGTGGTTTTCATGAAGAAGTCTACACCGTGTTTTGCTATATCCACGTGACTAAGAAAAGGCGGTGAACATTATGTTTTTTTTTCTGTGTTTGAGATTCAAATCTTTGCTTATTACCTTATTTAAATTTGATACAGATATTTTGAAAGACTTGGCAATTGCTCTTTGTGTATGTGGATTTTCTTTTAAAAGCAGATACCTTACTTTTGAAATAGTCGTAAAAGCAGAGACCTTACTTTTGAAATAGTCGTAAAAGCAGAGACCTTACTTTTGAAATTGTCGTAAAAGCAGAGATACCTTACTTTTGAAATAGTCGTAAAGCAGAGACCTTACTTCTGAAATAGTCGTAGCCTTCATAGTATATCCGTTTGGTGTTCTTTTTTCCTATTAAAAGTAATGCTTGAGGGTTTTTTCTGTATCATTAATAACATTTCCTATTGTACATTTAGGAATGCTAGTTCCATAATTTTCACCACGTTTTTTATTAACGAATAGGAATATTTCTTTTCGTTAAGAGCAAAAGCATAACCTTCTATCCCCAGTTTGTTTACTGCACCATATTCTTTCCCAACGATATTAATCAACAGCAGATGTTTCTTCATTTTCATTTAACATGCTGCTGCCACTTTCCACTCTTTGAACTTCTTTTATTTTCTGCAAATTCGTATCAAAAACGTTCTAGAAACGTGTAAATAGCTTCTGTATTAACACATGGAACTCACATGTGTTTAAATTCATTAGCAATCAGGAAGCATTAATTCGTCAGTGTCTAAAGGAAGATGTAAACAAACACTGTTACAAGTAGTGCCTGACACTGTCTTTAGATCGAAGAGACCAGTAAGGTGAATATTTAAAGTTTAAAACGTCGAATTCAGACATGATACAGACACTTTCTAAAGTACTTTGGGAAGGAAGGAAAAATAAATTGTCCTTGAAAAGCGTATGATCATCACCTCGATTGGTGAAACTCTAGCTTCTCCTGGAATATGGAATTATGGGAATCGGTTCTTCAGAATAGAACCAGTAGTTAAAACTAATTTCCCCGATATTTCTGACTGCAACTTATTATGCATTTGGGTTGGAGAAAAAGTAATATCCAATGACGAGGTACCCGAAATCGAAGCCTTGTTCACGACGCGCATCGGCCACTGAGATTGCGCAGCACACTGGCATGACATCAGTAGGTAAGTTGCTTGAGCCAGTGGCAGTTAGCCGTCAGGAAACGAGTGTAAGCGCTAGCCAACATGGAAGTGGACAGAGAGCACATCTTCCACTGCATACTGTTTGCGTTGCGTCGCGGTAGCACATCCGCAGGTGCTGTGAGGGACATTACCAGTGTTTTCCCAATGCCATATCGCATTGTTAGTGCTGTCGTTGGTTCGAACAGTTTCGAGAGGGAAATTTTGACCTGTCAGTCCGTCCGAAAGCCGGAAGTCGCGCAACAGTGGGTATGGACATGCTGAAGAGCATATTCGAGGCTGACCTACGTTTGACTACGCGGTATTTGGTCGAACAGAAGGGGAATCCCCACACGAGCATTATGACGCAACTGTTTCAACTTGGGAAAGTGCATCACAAGAGGGAAGTTTGGGTACTCCATCAACTCACAGGCGAGCAGTAAGTAAATTGGATGAGTTCACGTGCTTTCCTGTTTGCACTTGACCAAATTAAACCATTGTTATACCGCACTGTTACAGGTAACAAGAAATGAAACCTATATGACAATGTCAGCGCCAGGAAATAGTGGTTGGATCCAAAACCGAAGCCCATGCCGACCCTTTAAAGCAGGCTTACATTCACGTACGGCCCTGCTGTCTGTTTCGATGAATATGTGGGGTGTCGTGTTCTTTGAGCTGCTGCCGGACAGCACCAATATCCCCGCAGATGTGTACTGCTGTCAGCTGGGCCATCTGAAAGCATCGCTCACGTCGAAAAGACCCGCACTGCTGAATCACAAGGGGGTCTTCTTACAGCACGATTGAGATATACCTAACACAGCACGGGTGATCTATCACAAGATCAGGCAGGTTGGATACTACTGCTGCACCCAGACTATTTCCCTGACATTGCCCCAAGCGACTACCAGCTTTTCCTCTCGTTGCAACATTTCCTGGACTGACAGTGGTTCACCAACCGGAACGACGTCGAACGCGCGCTTGCGCACTTCTTTGCTTCCAAGTAGCAACAATTCTACAGGTATGGTATGCGACATTTGCCAAGATGATGAGAACAGGTCGTGGCAAACGATGGCGACTAAATTTTGGACATGTCTATATTTTTATATATGATAATTAGCACTTTTCTATTGCCTTGCATTTGCAGAAATTACTTTCTTTCCAACTCAGTACAAATTCTGTGCATTGATTGGACGAATAAAACGCCACAAAAGTTCTTACCACATGTCCCAATACGCCTAGAGCGTGAATACTACACGCTGTGTGCAAAACTGACCCAACGGAAAAATTAATAAGAGATCTCAGTCACTTAAGAAATCATGATCATTTACCAGACTCTCTACAAAGTGCATCTAATCTCCCCATGGGCCCAAGTGCACCTCGCCTTTTTGGAAAACTTAAACTTCGAAAACCTTTACATCCTGTACGCCCATTAGTATCAAGCAAAAACAGCACAAATAGACTTCTAGGAATAGCAGTTGCAAAATTCCTTAACCCCTTAATTCAAAACTCTGAATACTCCATTCGCAGTACAGTTGCTACTGTTTCAAGACTCAAACAATTTGATCCTGATGGTCAACCTCTCATCGTGGTATCATTGGAAATAGTATCTACGTTTCCGAACATTCCAACACAACTCGCTCACAACCTGATTAAACAAAAATTGATTCAACTCTCACAATATACACGCCATGAAATAGAATCTATTATTTCTGCTCTCATTCAACAAAGCAGTTACTTTAAATATAATGGCATTTTTTACAAACAACTTCAATATGTTCACCAATTTCCCCTTCTTAGCCGAAATTGTTATTCAGGATTCAGAAGAAAATTTTTTCAGTCAAGTTATCCTAAACCAGCACTCCACGTCCGCTATGTGGATGATATATGTAACTTTTGGAATCGTGGTGAAAATTCGCTACAGTCTTTCTGTTCATCTTCGTCATCTATTATACCAGCCGTAAAGTTCACCTATGAATTGGAATCTCATGGCAACTTACTATTCTTGGATCTTGAACTACATAGAAATACTGTGACTCAAAAACTGACTTTCCCCATCTATAGAAAAGCAACTTACCTACCTTCCACCATTCCCAATGACTCTCATCACCTGTACCATAAAAAAAAGACAGATTTCCATGTCTATATCAAAAGAGCATGTATATGTACATCTAATGCTAATTATCGGGATGAAGAGATAAAGCGAATTAAAACCTTAGCACATAGCAATGGTTATGATTCCAACTTAGTCGATACATTATGTGGCAAACACTCCATGATTTTCAAAACATCTCTAAAATATCGAAAGAAACCTAAGAAAATTATCGATTCAATGCAATATATACCAGCAGTAATCAGTTTATTGCAATATACTTGTCAAAGACATTCACTGAGTCTTGATTTAAACACAAGGAACATCTTTTCGTGCATCAGAAGAGACAGAGACCCCCCAAATATCCTTACCTCTGCAGGTATCTACTTAGCACCATTAGTTAAAAAGTACATTCCAGCTCAGAAGTCATAAAAACCATGTACATTGGAAGTACAAAAAGACGTTTACGTACTAGAGTCATGGAACACAAACGAACAATTACCAACAGTGGTCGCTCAACAGCATTAGCTAGAACCTGCACGGACGAACAATTCCGTCTGTTATGGGACGACATATCTCTTATAACTGGATACACTAATGATTGGTCTCTTCAATATGGCGAAACTGTCGTAATACATATCTTTACAAACGCTGGCTGTATGAAGAATATTCTATTATTTTACCCCATTCTTGGAGACACCTTATTACCGAAGAGACAATTTTTCGTGAACTGACGAAGAAATCTTAACAAAAACTATAACATGTTGCTATGGTAAATATCTCATCCTTCATCAAAAACCGCAACTGCTGTTTATAGCTGACTTCGACAAAAATTTGGCGTTTAAATGAAACACGCGCCACAATATTACTGCTGATAACCTTCACGTAAGACATATTTCTTGCCGTTATAACCTCAAGGGGTATCTTGACTAGTGTGTATTTGAAAGGATCTGTATCTTATTTTTTACACCTGATGATGAAACCATATAATAGTTTCGAAAGCGCTAGTGTATTTAAGCAGAAAACTAAAATGTTTCTAACGTGCTTAGCCGGTAAAAACTTTTTATTCTGTAGACATAATCCGGTAGCAAGTCAATCTCACCGAGTGCATGGCATCGTAAATCATCATATCTTACAGAGTGCATCACTTGGGAATATTTAATACCTGAATGGAAATTTTGCTGGAATACGTATAAAACGGAGATGTTTAATAATATCTGTGTTTTACAATTGTTCTTCTTCTAAGGTTATGGAAACTATGTCAATTCTCGCGTAACGTATTTTAAATGAAGGATACATATTTATATCCTTATCCGTGAATGTTAATTTTATCATTCGGGTTTTCTACGCCCATTATTAAAATACCGGAATGATATATTTTATCACCTGTCTTTGTAAAAAGCATTTTTCATTTCCATACAACAGTCTCGAATGAAAAAAAGGCAAACGTTGAAGTTACTGAATTTATAAGTGCAACAAACAAAATTCACTTCTACAGATCACAAAAGCAACATAAGAATACGCAACTCCAGGTGTGGCATCCATTTAGCTAAATGCAATACCGCTGGAATTTCGGAAAATGTCAGAGTTAAAAAATGTTTCTGAAGAAGAAAATGAAGATATGAATAAAAAGCACGACAAAAGTACAACAAATGAATAAAGATTGAGAAAATTATCTTTTCAAAATTGCGTCAAGTTCATTTCCTCCGAATATTTCTCAGTATAAATATGCAAGCTTATGAGACGAGCCGTTTGCTAGAATTTTTCACTTCCTTGCAACTGGGACTGCGTTTGTTTCAACGAAGTGGTCCCTCCAGATCTTCAGCCATAAGCTCCTATCATTCAAGGATTCGGAACGCAATCGTCTGAAGGAACAGAACGATTTATTCCTTTTGTCCTTCCTTAAACGAAAGTGCTCACCCAAGTTCTTGCAGAATAAATTGAGTTTCAAGAAAATGTAAGCTTCCACTAGATTTGGAATTCAAAGAATTTATTTGAAAGATGCAGCAACCTGTGGATTTCATTATCTTATTTCCTTAATTAAAAATAAGAAATACATAATTTTTTATTTAGTTGAAACCTAACAAGTATTCTTGGTACGGAGTAATTCAGAGTTAATAAATTATAAGGAAACCAGGTACAAAACATAAATATTGAAACACACGCACACGAAAATGAAAAAGAATAAACCTTGAGATATTGAAGGGTGAAAAATAATTTGGGTGGTCTTCCGAATAAAACCACGTTTCCAGTAGTTCCCGACTTCCCTGTATATTTACGCTTTGTTTACATAGAACCTGCTCACACCCAGCATAAAATAGCCAAGAAATTAGGTCAAGATACCGATAAGTTTTACTTTTTTTGCTACATTTACACAGTGCTACAATTAAGTAATGCGAATGATTTTCTTTAAAATCATGGTTAAACACACGAGCCGGGAAGGCTTGGTTTTCAGATAATGTATTTATGAGCCATGCCGTGGCAACAGCATTTGCGTGAGAATTGCAAAGATGATTATTAACGCTGTGCATGACGTCATTCGGTGGAATTACACTGTCACACTCTGTTATGGAGTAGAGAGCAAATATCCGATTCTGTTTGAAAATCGGTAAAACTGCATCGGAGACAGTTGAATTGTTGCATGATGTATATGGAGTTGATTGCCTATCTCGTGCATTAATATTCTGATGCTATGCAGGTTTCAAGGTTGGGTGGGAAGATTTGGAATATAACGAAAGGCTCAAAAGCCCAATTTCATTGCGCACGCCTGAACTCATTGCGAAGATTTGCGAACGGGCAAAAAGTGATCGTCGTCTGACCTTGGCGATGATGGAATGCGAGATCGGTGAAAATATGGAGACAAGTCGTCAAACTTTAGTGCATGTTGTCTTTTTTTTTTGGGGGGGGGAGAGTTTGTGCTCGTTTTGTTTTGCATGCTTTGTCAGGTGATCAGATTTCACATGCACGAGTGGAGAACGCAAGAGACATCCTCTTGACTGCAGAAAAAATGTCGTCCATCCTCCGGAGCAGTGCGGCAGGTAAAGAGACAGGGTGTTTCGCTATGATCTTGAAACGAAGTGTCAGAGTGCTCAGTGGAAATTCGCTACAGTCACCCGAAGGAAAGAAGATCAGCTTATGAAGTCCAAAGCCAATACAATGCTCGCGTGCTTCTACGACAGCAAGAGAATTCCGCATGAGTTTATTCCTGAAGGTGAAACTATCACTGGCTACGCTTACACTTCCATTTTGGAACGATTGTAGAAGTGGAATAGACAAATACATCACTCTTTCCACGTTTAATCAGCACATAGTAACCGAAACATTGTTATCCTGCCACCGCTGGGGATCCGAATTCCAGATCTCTCGAAATCTGGGCGAGCGCGTTAGCCTTACGTTACGGAGGCCAACAATCAACGGCGCTAAGTGTAGTTAATAAATAGAAACTGTGCACCAACTACACTGAAAATAGTATAACTATACTACTGATCCGAATTTCTTGGCGTAGAATAGAAATAAAAGTCTCCAAGCTTTTGCACAGAACTAGATAGCTTTTTCAAGGAAGGTAGACAACAGACTGCTAACTGAATAATGCAACGCTTCAACAATTTAAAATAGAAATCAAAGTTTTTAAGCCTTCGCATGTCAACCAGATGGCTTTTTCAAGGAAGGCAGACAGCAGACTGCAAATTGAATAATAGAACGCTTCAACAATTTAAAATAGGAATCAAAGTTTCGAAGCTTTCACACATCAACCAGATGGCTTTTTCATGGAAGGCAGACAGTACACTGCAAACTGAATAATACAGCGCTCCAACAATTTAAAATAGGAATCAAAGTTTCGAAGCTTTCAAACATCAACCAGATGGCTTTTTCAAAGAAGGCAGACAGCAGACTGCAAACTGAATAATAGAATGCTTCAACAACTTAAAATAGGAATCAAAAGTTTCCAAGCTTTCGCACATCAAACAGATGGCTCTTTCCAGGAAGGCAGACAGCAGACTGCCAACTGAATAATAGAACGCGTCAACAATTTAAAATAGGAATCAAGGTTTCGAAACTTTCGCACACCAACCAGATGGCTTTTTCAAGGAAGGCAGCCAACAGATTGCAAACTGAATAATACAACGCTTAAACAATTTATAATACGAATCAAAGTTTCCAAGCTTTCGCACGTCAACCAGATGGCTTTTTCAAGGAAGGCAGCCAGCAGACCGCAAACTGAATAATACAACGCTTCAACAATTTAAAATAGGAATGAAAAGTTTCCAAGCTTTTGCACTTCAACCTAGTTTTTTCAAGAAGTTAGACAGCAGACCGCAAACTGAATAATACAACGCTTCAACACTTGAAAATAGGAATAAAAGTTTCGAAGCTTTCGCACATCACCCAGATGGCTTTTTCAAGCAAGGTAGATAGCAGACTGTAAACTGAATAATACGTACAACGCTTCAACAATTGAAAATAGGAATCAAAGTTTCCAAGCTTTCGAACATCAGCCAGATGGCTTTTTCAAGGAAGTTAGATAGCAGATTGCAAACTGAATAATACAACGCTTCGACAATTTGAAATAGGAATCAAAGTTTCCAAGCTTTCGCACATCAACCAGATGGCTTTTTCAAGGAAGGTAGACAGCGGACTGCAAACTGAATAATACAATGCTTCAACAATTTAAACGCGTTTAAATTATTGAAGTTTTCTATTATTCAGTTTGTAATTTGCTGTCTACCTTCCTTGAAAAAGCCACCCGGTTGATGTGCGAAAGCTTGGAAACTTTGATTCCTATTCAACGCCAAGAAATTCGGATCATAATTATAGTTATACTACGTATTTTGTGCGCTATGTGTGTTTTTCTGTCAGTTTCTGACATCATAAATCAGTAAGATGGGCTGAGCTATTGAGACGCTTCCATCTAGTGGGCATTAACGGTACTGGCTATATATTAATTACAGCAGTTAAATCCAAAGAGCGAGATTCAAAGTCTTTGTTTATTCACATTCGAGAGCGATGTTTTTCTTTATTCATTGACCCCACGTATTTCGAGGATTTTCACTATGAAAAGGATTATTCGTCTCAGTCCTAAGTACAAAAACAATCAATGTTTCCTTCCTCACGATAACGCTCCAGCACACAAAGCAGTCAGTGTACAGCAGTCTCTGGCACGAAAACAAGTGTGTGTATCCAACCAACCCTTCTATTCTTCAGATATGTCACTACGTGGCTACCCTAAATTAAAAAGCTGTCTTTAAAAGGAAACGTTTTTCAAAACATAGTAGACATTGCAAAGAATTGTGACGTCAGCTCTTCGCTATATACCAAACGATGACCTCTGAAATACCTTCCTTTCGTTGGCTGATCGTGTCTCTTCTTGTATTAACTCAGGAGGAGCGTACATTGTACTTTGAATAAAATTTATTTACGTACGTTTTCCTGCTTTTCCATTCTTCTAAAAAAATCAGTTTCATAGCCGCAATGTGTACAGTAATTAGTCGACAAGTAAAGTAATAATGTATATTTATTTTACATAAAATATTTATTCATTATAATTCGACACAGAATCTTAATGAGACTCACTTTCATTGAGTGAAAGTTTTCCCACGCATCCTAGCATGAAACGGGAAGGGAAGTAATTCACGAAACGGGCAATTCTTACTTTTATTTTATATTCTTTTCTAATGAATTCATATGGAAAGTAATGATGCCTACTTATCAGACAAATAATATAATTTGCTTTGTCTGAACGTACGAACGTTTAAAGGTATTCTGTATTTTGAATTGCTTCCAAGAAACCAAACCATTAATTCGCACGTGTACTGTCGTCAGCTGGATAAATTAAGTGATGCAGTCAAACAGAAGCGTCTAGAATTGGTGAATCGCAAAGGTGTTGTGTTTCACCATGAAAACTCAGGCCACATACAAGTTTTGTCACTCGTCAAAAATTGTTGCAGCTTGGATGGGATGTGTTATCACATGCATAATATTCGCCAAACCTGGCACCATCAGACTATCATTTGTTGTAAATGAAAGGTGAATTCTCAATGGGAAGCAAAAGCTTCCCATTGAGAATTCGTCTTTAATTTACACGGGAAAGAAAGGCAATAACTTTTTTTTTTATTGATTGGAGCTTTAACGACCACCGTGAGCAACTCAATGGGGCTATAAGCAGTCGCCCGTCCCTAGTTTAGGGTCACTGGTTCCAGGGAAGGGAGAGAGCCAGTGCCGTAAGAAAAACACAACATACATCCCTCACCGGGATTCGAACGCTAACACCTTTCGGACGAATGATCAGAAGCCATCGCTTAGACCACTGCGCCACCGTGGCGGACAGTTACTTTTTGGCCAACTCAATGTGAGACATACGTATATCAATCATAGCAACTTTAAGTTCACTGAAAAAAATGGTGGCATTAGCTTCGCATTGAAAGAAAAAAGCTCCTGGCATAATAAAACATTCGTACAGCTATTAATGGAATGGATAAATTTCCTTCATAAAATACATTTAAAAAAATAAAAAGTCGTTAAAGCGTCTATTATAATGAAATTAAAAAAAAATTAATGTGAACTACTTCCATTGCCATTTCATGTTGGGCGTGAGCAGCTCTATATGAACAAACCGGAACGATTCAGTCGAAGTCAGGAACTACTTGAGAAGTGTTCTTTTAAGGAAAATCACCTGATAATTTAAATGGTCTTGCAAGCAATTTCTTCATTTTGTACATTTGTTATTGCAGTCTCTCAGGAAAGGGAAAGCCAGGTTAAGATTAACTAATTAAATAGAAATTTCGCAATAAAATTTCTATAATTTGTACAGTAAATTTTTTTTTTGCAAATGACGTGTAAGCTTAAATTATTGCCCTCGTTGCCGTGTGGTATGAAGTGATAATTCGTCACGAGACAGCCTAAGTAGCACTACCTTACAATATATCGTATACCCCAAACTGAGGCACCATCTTCTCTTCCTAAACTGCAGTAGCTCAGTGTTGGGTAATGGGTATACGATAAATTGCAATTCAGTGTTAATTGTTAGATGAAGCATGGATGGTGTGCTTATCTTACAACACAGGAGTTTTGCTTTCTCTGGAACCAGTGTCCGTAACTTAGGGACGGGACGCAGCTTATGGTGCATTGAGTTGCTCACGGTGGTCGTCAAATTGTCAATTTCAAGTGAAAATAATAGAGTGCGAAGCATAGCGATATTTTATTTCTTAAGCCAAATACTTCATTAGTAACCAACAACGAATATTGTAACCTCCAAGCTACTACAGTGTCACTCCAATTTTTAGCACGTCTGATGTAAAAAAAGATCATGCTTATGCGCTCGGTTTGTCCTTCTGTATACACCATGTCTCTGCAACTATTAGTCCTATTTGAAAAATTCGTTTTGCATTTGGAAGCTTGAAATGTGCGAATAATAATCCTTTATTTCGTTTTTTTTTTACGATGTACAAGTTTGGCGCTAGAGGCCGTAAATGCAGATGATGTCGAATTCAAAATATATTTTATTACACATATTTGCTTCTAAGCATCCGACTGAAATATTTCTTCCATCTTTCGATTCCATTTATGTCGAAGAGTATTTTATGTATAGTTACTTTCTCAAGCTACGCACATATTTTCCGCTAGCGTGCGTAAAATTAAATGAGGTTTCCCCCGATATCTCTCCTTTTAAAACTGCGATTTAAAAAAATGTTTTCTTCAGCGGATACAGCTCATGAAGGAAAATCTTTTGCTTGTCATTTCTAATTTTTGGTAAAGAATACTTTGGCCACCAGGTGGCGTAAGCGTTAAGTTTTTCTTCTGATGTATTTTTCATAAAATCTGAGCTTCTAAAATCTCGATTGGAAAAAATTCGTTTGTGGACCGATAGTACTCACGTCGATTCCATTTATGTCAAAGAGTATTTTAGATATAGTTACATTTTCAAATTACGCATAGATTTCCCGCTAAGGAGCGTAAAAGCAAATTGCATTTTTCCCGATAACTCTTCTTCTAAAACTCCGATTTAAAAGCTTTTTCCTTCAGCGGATACACCTTCTGATGGAAAATATTTTGCATATAATTTCACATTTTTGGTAAAGCATACTTTGCCCACCAGGGGGCGTAAGAGTTAAGTTTTGCTTCTATGTATTTGCCATGAAATCTGAGCTTCTAAAATATAGAATGAAAAAATTCTTTCGTGGACTGATGCCACTAACATCGATAAATTTTTTCGCAATATTTTCTTCTTAAAATATTCCGCAGTTTCTTCCGCCAGGGGGCATAGATGTATAGCTTATTTTTGTCAATATCTCTACTTATAAGAGTCCTATTTGAAAAATTAATTCTTTGTTGGACAGTGTTTTTAGTGTGACATGTTTTTCATATAATTTCAAAATGTTCAAGTAATTCATAGATTTTTCGCAAGAGGCGTAGAGATAAATTGCGTTTTTCCCTATATCTCTACTTCTAAATCTCCGATTTGAAACAGTCTTTCTGCACCGGATACAGCTCCTGACGGGAAATTGTTTGCACATAATTTCTACTTTTTGTAATAAAAATGGTTTGGCCACCAGGTGGCGTAAGTCTTAATTTCCGCTTGTGATGTATTTGCATCAAAATATGAGCTTCTAAAATCTCGATTGCAAAAAAATCCTTTGTTGACCGTTACTACTCATGTCGACAAACCTTTTAGGAACATTTTCTTCTTGAAATAATGCACGGTTTCTTCTCCAGGGAGCGTAAATGTATATCTTATTTTTGTCAATATCTCTACTTCTAAGAGTCCGATTTGAAAAATTCTTTCTTTGTTGGATAGTGTTTCCGATGCGAAATGTTTTTCCTATAAATTTAAAATTGCCAAGTAAATCACAGACTTTCTGCTAGGGTTACAAAGATAAATTGCGTTTTCTGCGTTATTTCTGCTTTTGAAAAATTCTTCCTCTATCGCATACAAGACCTGATGGAAATTTTTTTCACATAATTTCTAATGTTTGGTAAAAAATCGTTTGGCCACCAGTGGGCATAAGTGTTAATTTCTGCTTCTGATGTATTTGTAGCAAAATCTGCGCTTCTGAAAACTCAACTAAATTATTTTTTCTTGGAGCGATACCGCTCATGTGGAAAAATCTTTTGAGAATACTTTCTTCCTAAAATAATGCATGGTTCTCCCACCAGGGGACGTAAAGTCACATCTTATTTTTGTCGATATCTCTGTTTCTAAGAGTTCGTAAGCTCATGATTCCGTTCACAGCAATATCTGAGGGATTAAAACCCGACTGAAAAACTTCTTTCTTCCGTCAGATAGTATTATTTTCCATACCGGTTCCATTGACTTTCAATAGCTTTGATAAATTTAATTTGCGTCAGAGCGGATTGAAAAGACGTGCTTATTACACCCGAAAATTCGTTGTCATCTTTCTTTTTTTAATATTCGTTCAAGTGTTATAATTTATTTTACTAAAAAATGTATTAAGACGCATGCCAGTTTTTAAAATATAATAAGTACAGTAATCATACCTCATATTCAGGGAATCGCGATTCAGGATCAGAAGTGTGTTGAATGCGTTTTAAGATATGAATACTTTAAGCCTGCCGAAACCAACACTCACACCGTGAATCCTACCGAAACCAACACCCACACCGTGAAGCCTGCCGAAACCAACACCCACACCGTGAAGCCTGCCGAAACCAACACCCACACCGTGAAGCCTGCCGAAACCAACACCCACACCGTGAAGCCTGCCGAAACCAACACCCACACCGTGAAGCCTGCTGAAACCAACACCCACACCGTCAATCCTACCGAAACCAACACCCACACCGTGAAACCTGCCGAAACCAACACCCACACCGTGAAGCCTGCCGAAACCAACACCCACACCGTGAAGTCTGCCGAAACCAACACCCACACCGTGAAGCCTGCCGACACCAACACCCACACCGTGAATCCTGCCGAAACCAACACCCACACCGTGAAGCCTGCCGACACCAACACCCACACCGTGAAGCCTGCCGAAACCAACACCCACACCGTGAAGCCTGCCGACACCAACACCCACACCGTGAATCCTGCCGAAACCAACACCCACACCGTGAAGCCTGCCGAAGCCAACACCCACACCGTGAAGCTTGCCGAAACCAACACCCACACCGTGAAGCCTGCCGAAACCAACACCCACACCGTGAAGCCTGCAGAAGCCAACACCCACACCGTGATGTCTGCCGAAACCAACACCCACACCGTGAAGCTTGCCGAAACCAACACCCACACCGTGAAGCCTGCCGAAACCAACACCCACACCGTGAAGTCTGCCGAAACCAACACCCACACCGTGAAGCCTGCTGAAACCAACACCCACACCGTAAAGCCTGCCGAAACCATCACCCACACCGTGAAGCTTGCCGAAACCAACACCCACACCGTGAAGCCTGCCGAAACCAACACCCACACCGTGAAGCCTGCAGAAGCCAATACCCACACCGTGATGTCTGCCGAAGCCAACACCCACACCGTGAAGCCTGCCGAAACCAACACCCACACCGTGAAGCCTGCCGAAACCAACACCCACACATTGAAGCCTACCGAAACCAACACCCACACCCTGAATCCTGCCGAAACCAACACCCACACCGTGAAGCCTGCCGAAACCAACACCCACACCGTGAAGCCTACCGAAACCAACACCCACCCCGCATTTAGCTGAAGAAAGTTTGTTCATAAAACGTCTGAGGAAGTAAACACCATATCAAGAGCGTATATGGAATACCTTTTCGGGGAGGGGGAGGACGAAAATGATTTTTTTAAAATCCATCAGAAGAAGATTAAAGTTAATGAAAAATAGAAGAAAAGTTAAAGCACTTTTTTCTAACGTTAAGTTGATGCATTTTTATTAAATTATGACATTTTCTTTTGAAAATATAAGCCGCGTTTTATCCAAAATCAATAAAATTAAGCACTTTCGAGGCCAAGGCCCCCTCTAAATACGCCCCTGTACTATTTTTCTATACATTAGTGGCCAAAATGGTGGAAACCTTTTGGAAAAAGTGTATTTTTGAGGTTTGATGGCTGATAACACCACTTTTGTGGAGTTCTACCGTAAAAATATATATTAATGAAAAGATAATTTTGTCAAGAATGTAATGCAATAGAGTGTGTTCAGTTATCTGTATTCTATGAAAAACTATAGCCACATGACCAGAAAAAGGAAACACAACTTGCTTAGGTTGATATGAAGTAGCTTTCCTTCATTTGAATGTAGCCAATGAGCATGAGTGTTTAGAGAGCCAATCATGCTTTATTAATGAGCCAATCAGGTCACAGTAAGTTCATCTATTGATGTCATGTATTGGAGCTGAGAGGAGGACATTTGTCAATGTTATGTGATCACTATCAATTTGGTGTTTTTTGTGTGCGTGTGTGTTCTTTCATTTAGTGAGCTTGTAAAATATAATAAAATTAAAGAAATGGCTCAAAAAGTTGGCTGATCACCCAGAAAGCGATGTAAAACAGTACTATTAAGTGAACAAGGCTTCAGTTAGGAAGAAATTAGAAGAAAAATTGGTGGAAACTTAACCAAAGGTTGCATTTCTAAATTTTTGAATAGGTATAAGGAGACTCAGTCACTACAAAACCAGACTGGTAAAGGCAGGAAAAGGTGCACAACAGAAAGTGATGATAGAGGAATTAAGAGATTGTACCTAGGTGACAGAAGAAAATCATCTGGGTATATACAAGATGAAATGGCGCAATTAAATGTGAAGTTGAGTGCAAAAACTGTTCGGCGCAGACTACAGGAATTTGGTCTAAAACCTAGAATCCCACGAAAAAAGTCAATTTCATCTCTCAAACAAAGGTTGAAAAGATGAAACTGGGCTAAATCCCATGTTAACTGTAGCGGAACAATGGGACAGTGTTATTTGGAGTGATGAGGCTAAAATCTCCCTGTTTGGTAGTGATGGCATAAAATACGTAAGGAGAAGAGTCGGAGAAGATTTTCATCCTGATTGCATTACATGTATCGTGAAATACCCCGTTAGTGTTATGATCTGGTGTTGTACGACATCAAAAGGTGTGGGAAGAATTTGCGTGATTAATGAGAATATAAATGGCTAAAAATACATTAATGAAATACTTGAGCCCAAACTGAAGCCTTCCGCACGTGATCTTTTCCAAGATAATGAAGCATTTATATTTCAACAGGATTTTGTTACATGTCATGTTGCTGCTGTGTGCAAAAAGTGGTTTCAAGATAATCATATTTCACTGCTGGAATGGCCTGGGAATAGCCCAGACCTTAACCCATCGAAAATCTATGCAGCTGACTAAAGAAACTTGTTAGACAGAAGCAACCCAGCAATAAAACCAAATTAATAGAAGCAGTAATTCAATCTTGGTTTCACATTATAACAGCTGCAGAACTAAAAAAATTTGGTTAACTCCATGAGAAGGTGTTGTAAGGCCGTAACTAACGCTAAAGGTTACCCAACTAAGTATTAACTGACATGGTGAGGAATTTTGTATATCTCATTTTTCTATGTGCTTTGCTTTTCTTCTTTATAACTGTTGTTCTAATACAAACTCCTTCATAGAAGTTATTGCATTGCATTCTTAATGAAATTATCTTTCCATTGTTATATAATTTTATGGTATTACTAAAAAAAAAGAGGTGTTATGTGCCATCAAACCTAAAAATACACTATTTCCAAAAGTTTTACACAATTTTGGCCACTACTTTATATGCAGATATAGTAGTTAAAAATTATATGTTTATAGCAAATGGAAAACTTTCCCCCTCTTAGGTTCCATTCCCCCCACCCCCTGTCAAAATGTCCTGAACGAAACACCGTTATCCACAAACATTAAGTGCTTCCACCATTTTGATAAATCTCTGTAATTTTGTATATGTGAACAGAACTTTTTACCATAAGTAGAGCGTTAGATTTGTTCTGTGTTGGGCACAACACAGAACATTTAACGCTTTACTAAAGGCGACATAATTTCAGAGGGCACCTATGTACAGTAGAAATGTAAGTATTTGTCTTTACCGTGACAGGTTGCAAAACGAATTGTAAAGACAGAAAAAAAAATCCCCTCTTATTCCACGAAATATTGCAAAATCTTCGCGTTTCTTAAAAGAAAGCTTCTTTCTGGTAGTTTTTGTTAAAGTTAATTGGGTAATAATGAGAATGCAATTTAAATCCCCCAAATCGCATTTAGGATGTTTTTACCTCAATTTTTATTTTCTCTGTGTTACAAAGTAACAGGAGAAAAGTGAAAATGTGAAAAAAAAACCCCAAGATTTTATTCTTGCACCCTGAAACAATTAGAGAAACATCTTCCTTAGAATTCGTTTATGTAACTTACTAAATTTCAATTTAATGATAATGTGGGTCAGACAGTGGAAATCGGATGAACTGCATAATGTTATTTTCTTCTTTCCTTTTATTTTATTCTTTTGCTACTTCCGCAGATTCCTTAGTCGCTAATGAGATATTTCTTTGTTTAGTGACTATGGACCGGAGCGTTAATTTATTTCAGATTAGCAAAGCCGAAAACAACACAATAAAAATTTGGAGGAAGTGTTGATTAATTGAGACTTTTTACAGGATAAAAAATCCGAGAAGCGGTACCTAATTTGCTGTTTAGCACTCCAACTCTGTAACGATCTCTTCAAACATAATACCAGAGTGTGAACTCTTACCATTTACAGGAAGATAGCAACCTGCCAGAGAACAAATGTCTTTAAACCGGATATAAGGTTTACAGTTTAGCATTTAATCGTGAAGTACACGTTTTCGAAGACAAATATCTTAAAGTATCCTAATAAAATAATCTGATTCTCGCTGCTAAGGATCTCGCTTTATTTTATCTGATAATTTTTGGTGCGTATAGACATCTTTAATGCGTCATTCTTTGCTTTTAAAGATACCCTATTCAGGTAGGTCACTTTAACTTTTTAAAGATCATGGCGCAAAAATCCTATACCACTCCGAATACCATAACGACTGAAACTGTCTATTGGTTCAGTTCTTTGTTTAATAACAACAATAGTGGCTGAGAAATACTCCTGCTGATCCCTCATAAGTCGAGAAAATTTGAATAACACGTAAGGGTAGGAAATATGACTCACTCTAGACAGGCGTTTTGGACGAGTATGGTCGTTTGTATGTACGGGCGTTTCGAGCGTTATGGTCGTTAAGGGGTTAACGTAATGCCTTTATAGTTCTTCAGCACAATTCTGTAAGCATTTCCATTCATTCATGATTGCACTGCGTCATGGCATTTGCTTTAGTTTCGTTTGATATTTGACATTTGATGGAGTGCACTTTACAAAATTAAATGAATAAAATGAGTAATTGACTTTTACATAATTGCTTGCTGGAGACATGAAAACGTAGTATGTATGTAAAAACACACAAGCGGATTTTCTTTTTGACAGAATTTATCTTGTCAAAGTAGAAATGTGCTGCAATTTTTGTCAGTTTCTGTTGGCGGACGAACCGATGACTGCATCTTTTCATAATGTACACTTTTCAGTGTACCATTTAATCGTGAAGTACACGTTTCCGAAGACGAATATCTAAAGTCTCATAATAAAGTAATCTGATTCATGCTGCTAAAAATTTGGTTTTTATGTTATCTGATAATTCTTGGTGCGTACAGTCATTTCTATCGTGGCATTCTTTGCTTTTAAAGATACCCTATTAAGGTAGGGCACTTTAACAGACTGTCTTTACAGTTCTTCACCACAATTCTGCAAACATTTCCGTTTACTCATGATTGTTATCTGTCATGGAATATTTTTAGTTTCTGGAACAACAACCAATGAAATGATGGACACGTGTAAGCACAGTTTATATGTAAATATCGCACTAGCGAAATGTTTTGGCAGAAACTATATTGTCAAAGTAGATGTGCCGCAAATTTATTTAGTGTCTGCTAGCGGTCGAACCGATGACGGCTTGTTTTCATAATATAAGTCGATTTTCATTTTTCATGTATTAGAATTCTAATCTATGAAGATTTTAGGCACATTTACGAATTTCGTTTTTCAAAAATCATTGTAGGTTTACTATCAAACTACTTTCTTCTTCTTTATTTGAAGTTGTTTACTAATATTGAAAGTTATATCTCATGCTTGCATTAGGATACTTAAAAATGTTCACAATTTGATTTATTCCGAAAGAACACTGGAAAGAAGAAACGAATTTAAATCTGATAAGTGGTATTACACTTTGCGGTGTAGTATTTAATCGTGAAATAAACGTTTCGAAGAAGAATACTTAAGTATCGATCTTATCGTCTCTATACCAAATACCTCAAACTTTATATCTCCAGTTCATTAATCCAATATAACAAGCTCGTTATAGGCTTAAGTTAGAATTCCTTCATGTTGGGGACATAAGATCGATAACTTAGTAAGCAACGAGGAACTACTCCTTCAGTGGAAACCATCATCTCAATGTCAGCTCATTTTTATTCAGAAGAAGCAGCTCGTTATTACAAGTCTCGGCACGTAGCAAATACATTTATTAAACTCCAGGATGTGACGGACCCAATAACAGTCAGGAGAAACTTCCAAGAATTATTAATTATATCGATGATCGTCATCTCTGAGGTTTCCCCTAGTCCTACTCTTTCCCACAAGTCGGATACTTAAAGGTTAAGCACTAAACAAGAAGACTGGAGTAGTTCAAATGGTAATTAACCCGTTTATGTGAAATGCAGTAGCCTGGTACATTGACGCATGAGGTATTACAAGTATGAAATTGTACAGACACATACGAACATACAAACACGTTGTAGTTCTAATACAGGACAGGCGTGTAGTACACAAAACGTATGTCACTAATGAATGTAATCTTACTAGAAATACTACAGGCTTTGCACCCACTATTCGTACCATCAGCATGGTGATCCAGGATGTGGGAATGCTAACTGGAGAAATAGGGATGTCAACATTTCCTGGAGAGAGGCGGAACGGCACCAGTCTTTCTTCCTAGATCATTCCATAGATGTTCAGTGGAGCAGGGATCTGAAGAAAATGCAGGACACTCCATTCGTTGCACAGCGTTTCCTTCTAGATATCATACACAACGTTACACTGTAGGGACGAGCGTTGTCATCCATTAGGATGAAATCTATACTACCTATACTGCAGTACGGGGTTTTTCAAATAGGAATCGAGAATTATATTTCAGAACTTTACGGGGATCACAGAATTTTAAGGAAAAAACATGGAGGTCGGTAAGCCCACTCAATGGAACATGAGCTCACACAGTCTTACCAAAGTCACCGAAAACATTTTGTTTGATGAGGTAAGGAACGAGTAATCCATTTCAGCACATCGCTAGCCCAACGCAAAGCTTTTATCCACATCAAGTGAGAAAGGGGACTCATCCGAGAAGACTATCCCAAGATTTAGTCGACATGACAGCGACAGCGTCTTAAGTTTGTGTTCCCATGTAACGACAAACATACGACACACATACGTATGCAGCATTCTGGTCATAAACCAGATGGGCTGCGAACAGGTCGAAACTTAGACCTAACGCAGTTACTCTTCGATTCTTTCTGGCCAAGAATCTACGACATCTAGATATCACAAGGCCTGGCAATTGCTTCGTGACGTCACGAACAGCGGCTAAAATTTCTAATATCTAGGTGATCCTATCACTATGCGCAGAAAAATTAGAGCCTGCAAATAACAGGAGTGATAGTTGCAGCTATGGATGACGTACGGAAGCAATGGCGTTGTCTTTGTCATAACTAGATGGGCGCACAATCATACGATGAAACAGCCAGCCATTCATTCTTGGACGGCCCCGAGCAGATCTTCAGATGATAGGTCCATTGTTTGAAGTTTGTTCCACGGCCTGGTAGAGAAACAATTGTTTAAAGGAATATTTGCATCAAAGTTATGTTACTTTCTATGTAATGGTTTAACGCAGAGTTGTAGGTTTACGTTCGCTTTATCTTCATTGCAATACTCGTTGAACACGGATAGCTTGAAACATTAGAAGTAGGCAAGATAAAATTCTATCTAAGCAGGATTCAATCAATGCACAATCACCCAAACCACATTTAAGAAATGAAGTTGATTTACAGTTTAAACCGAAACTCATTAGCATCACAAAACACGTTGCCATCAGACAAGTTCAAAATATAATAAAAGTTCAAATTATTAACTCAGTGTCAACGCCAAATTCTCCAGTTGTATGCTCATAAGTAAAGATCTCCATGATTGAGGAACAACACTGAATGGAAGAGATTAGATTTTAGCTACTTTAGACGTAACTGAAATTTTTGAGTAAACATAAAAGATAGATTTGATATTTACGTAAGTCGCGTTTTCATGTGAACTCTGTCCACTCTTTATATTTTTAGAATTAAGTGACGGTGTTCTTTTCTCAACAATAATTTGCTAAAGACATAATCTTCAAAGCACTAAAATACCATATGTTCTTATATGGTATTTAGTGCTTTGAAGATTATGATTTTAATGCATTTGTTAGCTTTTTAAAGTTAACAAATGCATTAAAAATAATATAAAGACGACTTACAATGAATGTCTAAGCAATGGTGTTTTGGTGATCAGTTGACTATACAACAGTAACTGAAGTAGCACTCGTTCATAACACGAAACCATTAACACGCTAATTAAATAACAACTTGGGATTAGGTAACCGACTATTAACGATAAAATGTTTAACGAAATAACAAGGTTAAGTTAAAGTTTTTTTTTTTAATAAGAAACATATCGCATTGAAGTAGACAAAGTTGAAAAAAACGGCATCACGTTACTTTATGCAGTACATCTTATTTCTTTTTGTGGCCTGACCTGGCTCTAACTGAGTTTCAGCCAGAGGTCAAACTTGGGAGTTCAGTGCTATCGCTAAATCCAGAAAGACGGAAAATAACGTACAACAACAAACGAAAGGTAATATACATAGTCGTATCAGAATAATATGACCACCTACCTATCAATGGGAATTACCAATCTTGGCCGGGATGACAGCGGCAACACAGCGCGGTATGGACGCAATGAGGCACAGGAAGGTTGCCGGAGGGACAGCAGCAGAACATGAAGGTACAGGAGATGACGTGGTTGTAGGTCGGGACGTCGAACCTGTCGATCCAAATAGTCCCACAAGTGCTCTATGGGATTGAGATCGGGCGATTTCGTGGGACAGGGGAGAACAGAGACATCGCTGTTGTGTTTCTGGAACCAGATACTCACCCATTAGCGACGTGGCACGGCGCATTGTCCTGTTGGTAGACACCATCACATCCAGAGTAAACGTCCAACATGAACGGATGCATATGGTCAATGAGGATGGACAGATATCTACTGGAGTTCAGGGACCCATCCAGTGGTACCAGTGGTCCCAAGATGTACCACATCCTCCAGACATGCACACTGCCACCGGATAGGTCCTTGAACGCCAATGGCTATAGGGGATGTTTTGATATCTTGACCTCTGGTACCAGCGGTCCAAGATATGAAAACCTTTTTCTCCAGACGTGCACATTGCCGCCGTCGGCCTGTCCAAGACCGACACGCGTGTCCGGTTGTTGGTTCTGGTGTGTCTGACGCCGTATTCGTCATCGCCCGTCATTTCTATGGAGTAGAAACCTCGATTCGTAATATAAAGCAACCTTTTCCCACTCTTTCACTGTCCAATGATGGCAGTCCCGTCCGAACTGTAGGCGACGTTGTCGATGAACTCGGGTTAACATGGGCGTCTTGACATAGCGGGTCTGGCGTCTTGCGTCATGCCCATGCGTATCAGGATTCGCGCTACTGTTATTAGGGACACGTACCTGGGTACCCCAGATTTCGTTTGCCTGGTCAATTGCTGCACTCTTGCTCGTCGATTGCCCTTTACCAGTTGATGGAGGCGACGTTCTCCTCTGAGGTCGATGGCCTTTGGGACTCCACAGTTATTGCATCGGGAGGTTACCGGTGTGCCAGAGGTACATTCTTGGTACACTCTTACTACTGCACCTAGCGAACAGCCCACGAAGTCTGCTGTTTCTGAGATGCTTCCACCCTTGGCGCGGTAGCCGATGATCATTCCTTTTTGAACGTCCATTAGATCACTACCTCTGCCCATTGTGCTCAGGTAACGCACTGTGGCTCATCTGTCCTGGCCGATCACTTATACCTCCATGTGGTCGGCCTTGTCACGTGCACTCCGTGACGCTCATGGGCGGCTATACTATGATTCCGGGGGTGGTCATATTTTGATATGATCGTGTACGTCGCATGCTCTTTATCCTAGAAGTAGAACACATCTTCTCTTGTTTTTTAGATTGAAGGTTTAACGGCCACTGCGAGCAACTCAATGGACCGATCCTTAATTTAGGGCCACTGGTTTTAGGGAAGGAAGACAACCAGTGCCGTAGGGCAAACACAAAATGCATGCGCCACCGGAATTTGAACAGGGACCTTTCTCAGGCATATGGTCATAAGACAGCGCTTAGAAAACTGATCTACCGAAGTGGCCAACTTTTCTTTTTTTTTTTTTTTTTTTTTTGCACTGTGCTGTTCCGTACATTTGCAAAGTTCGAAATGTACTATGAGAAAGAAGAATTAAGCTGTCTAAGTACGTTATGTCAAACTCACCAGGTTCAAATTGCAAAGTTAAAATACTTTATTTACAATTGAAACACAGGTAGGTTTAAATGCTAAAACCAAGATCTTTCCAGGCCGCCTTCGGCCTCATCATTAGCCTTAGTGCCACAGTATACAGGAGAAAGCAATAAATACTAGACGTATATTCTAATTTAACTTTCATTTTTAGTTCCTTTTCCTATGCAAATTTGAGTTTGTTCTCTTTTGCCCTTTTCAAACTTAACGTGATATCTTCTTTCTCACATGAATGAGGTTGGCGACAAGTCAAGGAGAGTGACGTATGAATGTGATAAGAACGTTAGAAAAAAAGGACGATACAGCAGTTGCTTAGTCTGTCTGTATGTGTGTGTGTGTGTGTGTGTGTGTGTGTGTGTAGAGATGTTCGATCGTCGTTAAGCTAGATTATACGACAGATAATTAAGGTATTATGTGTAAAGTGTAACACTTACAGTGCTGTATTTTGAATTTCATCTACCGTGCTGGACCAATAAAAGGTTCAATGTAAGTTTGACTTCTGTATATGTTTCGTCTGGCCGTAAAACCTTAAGTTGAGTTATCCCGCGCAACTATTGCATCGTATTCTTATTTAGTTCAACACTTCCTTAGTCATTTTTTTAGACATAGCGTAACACCAATCTCGCACACGAAAAAGGGTTGCGTTATAATACACTGAAAAACCAATTATGATGCAAGTCACATAAGTCCTCGTGGCCAAACGTGGACAGTGGAAGCCCCATGTACAAGATTTAAAAATATTCCGCACCGGTGGCGCAGTGGTCTAAACGATGGCCTCTGATCATTCGTCTGAAAGGAGTCAGGGTTCGAATCCCAGTGAGGCATGGATGTTGTGTTTGTCTTGCGGCACTGGCTCTCTCCGTTCGCAGGAACCAGTGGCCCGAAATTAGAGACGGGCGACTGCTTATAGCCCATTGAGTCGCTCACGTTGGTCGTTAAACACCCAATCAAAAAAAAAATATATATATATATACAAAATTATGACGAATGTTCTACTTCAGGTGTGTGAAACACAGATTCGATTAATAGCTTCCTGATATCGCAATTCAACACAACTGCTTTTATCGCATTTTCTGTAAATATATGATTATCATACTTTTGAACAGATGGCCCATATCCGTATGTAGCCAATCGTGCATTCCAGCATCAGTTGTCTCAAAATGGCGATAAGAAATTTGGTGAGGATAATAAGAAATCTAAATTTTCCTCTTATTCTCTGAAGAAAAGTCCATGTGACAAAAATATTCTGAGTGACTCAGAATAGGCTCAATTAAAAGTACTTTCTTTCTGAATTCAGCAACCATACTTTTGTTTCCATACATGATTAATAATATGGTACAGGCTGCATGGTTGGTAAAAAGTTTGCTGGAAACAAGTGAATTATGTAAGAGATGTACTCTTCAAACAGCTGCAAATAGAGAATATTAAAGTCATTTTTGCTAATATTTTCGTTGGAATGAATATGCTGCCACTTGTTTCCTCTGAAGTTTTAAATATACTCGACCAAAACTAAACAATTGCACTTATGCATTCCTTTAGGGTCCGAGTAAGGCTAAAGTTATATCAGGAGCTCTAAATGAAAAATGAATAACATTTCTTACTTGATTTCAGTTATGTATAACACACACACACACACACACACACACACACACACACACAAAACAATATTTATCTGCAATCTGAAGAACTACAGTAAACCTCCACAGGCTCTCATTCCTCTAACGCATTCGTTCTACGCACCGGGTGGTTAAAAATACAGGTAGGCTGAGTTCCGATTGTGCCGCCAGTTTGGAACATAAGACTACGACTTGCCGATCAGAGAGTTGAAATGAGCTAGACAAGTATGGTTTCAAAGCGTTTATTTAATTTGTTATATCGTAGCCTACGAGGATTGTTAAACAAGCCTGTTAGTTTGGGCCAAATGTCCTGAAAAAAACGGAAGCTATTTGTAATTACCTCCAAGGCAACCCGAAACCGCTTTTACCGAAGACATTGGCTTTCTCTTTTTTTTTTTTTTTTTTTTTTTTTTTTTGTATTGGAGGTTTAACGACCACGGTGGCAACTAAATGGGCAGTAAGCAGTCGCCCATCCCTAATTTAGGGTCACAGGTTCCAGGGAAGAGATAGAGCCAGTGCCGTAAGACAAACACAACATCCATGCCTCACTGGGATTAGAACCCGAATCCATCACAGATGAATGGTCAGAAGCCATCGCTTAGACCATTAAGGCACCGAGGCAGGGCATTGGCTTACTGTTAGTGTTTTTAGTATACTGCCATAGGTTACGAAATTTATATAAACGAAATGAGTTATTGCTGTGTACCGTTTACATATTCTCACAAGCAAGTTTAGAGCGTGTAAGGGTGGAAATTATGATTTGTTTACATGATAATCATGCAGTTTCAGGTGTGCGCATTTTCGAATTGCATGGTTCTTGGTAGCAGTAATCGTGTTAATACCAAATCGGAATGAATTATACTTCATAAAAGAATGAAGTTTTTAATTTTAACCTTATATTTGTTTTGAATTGCACGAACGTTTCATGAATTTGAGTTTGAAATAGAAATGGGTAAGTGCCTCAAAGTATTTACGAATTTTATAAATTCAGCAGCGTTTTCTTATACATCAGCGGCAAGTTACGATGTACAATTAGAAATATTTGCTACGAAAAAATGCGATTCAGCGAAAACACCATGCATTGCAATAGCCTTGGAAACCACCAGCTTTCCCACAATTTACTGGCTGCCGCTCGCGGTAATAGGCTTCAAGCAAGGTGGTACTGCCCGATTAGCGTTATATTTGTTTTGAACTTTAACGAACGTTTCATGGCGGCAACACCCAGATGTAATATTCTAACCTCCTTGGGTATAACTGACTGACACATACCATCATATTCATATGTGTAAAACATGAATTCTCATATGAGAAATTACCCTACTGCCTCATTTTATAATATCAAAATTTTAACCAAATTGCGAACAATTCCCTTGATTTAATTTAATTAAAAATTAGACAATTAAGCCAGAGCATTACCCTTAAATAAATACTTTCAAACGAGAAATTGCGCAGCTAGCAAAGCATGAGCATAACGAACCCTTTAAGGAGGAAAGCGTTCCAATAAAGAAAAAAGTAGGTAGTTATGTAATCTTACCTTTGAAAATGATTTGGAAATAGTTAATTACTAAAAAACATGTATTAAAATTCTTAAAATTCTACATAACAGGCCATCAATATGTCCAAGTAGTGTGTCCCGAAATGAGTAACTTCATTGAAGAATAATATAACAGAATGCTAGACATTGGGAGAAAACTGATAAACTACACCATCAATGTTATTTATTAGTCATATAATATTATTATTAATCGCTTTCGTAAGAAAAAATTAAACTATTCTGGCGATTATGGAGAAAATTTATGTGTTTTGATTTTATAAGTCAGCACTCCCACCCGCCACAAGCATCGGCTAAGAGTTTTTGTTGTCCTCCGTAAAAGCGCTACCTGGTGAGCTTTCCAGAGTAAGTGTTTCCTCGTTTTGAAGGCAGAAATAGCAGGCTTCTTTCACGATCCCCGTAGGCTACGTTATAGCCAGCACATGTCTATGATACGAAAAGTAGCTTACATAGTATATACGTATAGACATAAATCATGCTGTTCTTTCCATGTAACATAATCACAGAAATTTGTAAATTTCTGTGGTCATGGAAAGGACGGCTTGATTTATGTCTATATTGAAGATTCCATGTGCTTCCAACTTGATATTACTCATTTGCTTACATAATTTCTACGAATAATGCTGGATACATTGCGAATACAAAGCAGAGTTCGAGATGGGCAGGGTACGGGTTTGATCAGTGTGTTGGATTTTTGTTTAGCGAAGCTGCTTTCAGGCGTTCTCTATGCTCTGTAGTTCGTTCGGCTGCAGTCTTCTTAGGCTTCTTACATTCCTCATCACTTGCTCTTGCCTCTCGGTTTGATTTTCCACTTTTGCTTGGGTTCATTCTGCGAATCCCGCGTTATTATCGAAAATGTTAACCAGTTCACACGAAAACAATAAAAAAAAATTAGTTTAAACCACTGAGATATGTTCTCTATATATTTGAATAGATCTCGTCGAGAGCTTTGAAACAACACAACGCTCAGTCGTTTTGCACCCACGATTATCTAGATAAACCGCGATATTTTCAAAAGTATTCACGGGTTCAGAAGAAATCAATATTTCAAATGTTCAGTTCAAACCACTGTGAAATGTTCTGCCTATATTTGAATAGATCTCGTCGAGAGCTTTAAAACGGTACCACGCACAGTCATGTTGCACTCACGGTTGCCGAGATAGACTGAGTAAAACGTGGCTGCACATCCTGAAATATCACATCATCTCCCCCGCGCACAGATAACGAGGGAAGCGTCTCGGGCACATGTATTGTACAGTACGCGAATCGGACTCCATGCTGTTTACGAATATGCTAATACGATTAGTGTGAGGCACGTATTTTTAACGCTATAATGATTTCAGTTGGGACCTATTTTTGTCACAGGCGACCACCAGTGAGATACATTGGTCCCACTCCGGGGATAGAATGCTGCCATAAGCGGCCCCTTTGTATCCCCGGAGTTAGACGTAGTCCTACATTAAAATAAATACCCCAATTCTCGTATCTCCAGAGCACAGAGATATCGCGACGGAACTTGGTAGGTTATTCACTGATGGCATGAGGAAACGTTTAAGCTCGGTGAGAAATTTAGTTCAAAATTCCGCCGCTAGAGGAACTATGGCAAATATTTAGACACGAACAGTCACGTATGTGAATTTACTGGTTATTGACAGCACAAAAGTTTCAGGACAAAATCTGCTCAATATGCTAGACATCGCAAAATACTGTATTAACTAGAATGTCATCATAGCAGAATCATCACTGCCAAAATACAAGAAATTGCAGGTCTTTCTCAAGGTAAGTTTGGTATGCGAATGTTAACATGAAGCATGCTGAGTGTGACGTCGGACTGCCGGTTGACGTTATGGCCTTTGCAAAGAAGGAACGCGCGTTACTGGAATAATTTCATAATCAAATTCAGAGTAATGTAAATAGTGCACTAACTCAGTATCGGGGAATCAACGGATTACACAGAGGATCCCTTCACACCCGCGACGTTGTGGATGATGATACCGTAGTTCCAAGACATCGGAGAAATGGATATAGTTCCGGGAAGAGGAAGTCCTCCGTTTTCCGGAAATGTCGTGGATGAAGTTGCAATTGCCAGTACCGACTGGGCAAAGCAGAGCGCAGTTCCATAGGGATTGTTCAGTCGAACATTCGGAAATGAACGTGTTATTTCTCAAGGGTTTCTGCAGATAAATCGTGCGCTCATTGCCGAATGTTATTATTTTCACCGGACCTTAACCTTTGTGATTTCTGACTTTGGAGATACCTGAAAGATACAGTTTATCGAGAGGTCATACGCTCTCTCAAGATTTGAAAACAAATATGAGTCGTAAAAGGGCCAACATCGACCACAACACTCTGCGAGCAGCAGTGCCATATGCCATTCTTCATTTGCAGCGTGTCATCTATTGTGATGGCCAGCAGCATTTCGGGCAGATTTTTCACCTTGAAACACTTGTGCTGTCAACAAACGTTACATTTACGGACGTGACTGATCTTCTCTTTCGTCTGCAGCGCCACTGTTCTCCTAGCGGTACAATTTTGATCTACAGTCAACCCTCCATGTACCGCCCGACGAATTACAGCCACTTGATATACCGTCCCTCCAATAAACAAAGACATCGCTCTTTCCACGTTTAGCAACGCACAGCAACAGAAAAATTGTTGTTCGGCCGCCGCCGGGAATCGAATCCTGGATCTCTCGATATTCAGCCGAGCACGTTAGCCTTACACCACGGTGGCCAACAATTCACGGCGCTATGTGCATTTTTCTGTCAGCATCTGACATCATAAATCCGTAAGATGGGCTCAGCTACTGAGACGTCTCCATCTGGTGGGCATTAACGGCACTGGTTATATATTAATTACAGCAGTTAAATCCAAAGTGCGAGATTCAAAGTGAAAATCCTCCAAATACGTGGTGTCAGTGAATAAACAAAGACTTCGCTTTTTCTACGTTTAGCAATTTTCACTTTGGATCTCGCCCTTTGGATTTAACTGCTATAATTAGTATATAGCCAGCGCCGTTAATGTCCACCAGATGTAGACGTCTCAGTAGCTGAGCCCATCTTACGGATTTATAATGTTAGATGCTGACAGAAAAACGCACATAGCGCCGTGAATTGTTGGCCACCGTGGTGTAAGACTAACGCGCTCGGCTAGATATTGAGAGATAAGGGATTCAATTCCCCGGCGGCGGCTGAAAAACAATGTTTCGGTTGCTGTGCGTTGCTAAACGTGGAAAGAGAGATGTCTTTGTTTATTCACTGACGCCACGTATTTGGAGTATTTTCATATCGTCCCTCCTTTGTGTAATACCACACTTTGGGTCCGAACAAACATGCTCTATACAAATCATCACTTGATCTCTTGATATACCACCACAACTTTGACATCCGCCAACCCCTAATGCATATTACTGTGCTGACCTGCATTTCCCAACGCAAAACATGCTTGATATATACCGTCACTTGGAAGCTGTGTAAGAATATCCTTTGCTCTTTTTCGAACCATGCCAGCCGTATTGTTAAAGGCACTGATTGAATCAAAGATGCTAATACACACAAAAATGATGCTAAGACACTGATTCAATCAAAGATGTCTTCTGACATTAAAAAGATTCTTTAAGGTAAACCCGCAGCATGGAGACATTTCAAACGCACTTGTTAAATAATATATTTTCTAAAATAATTGGATTGAAATCTAAAACACAAAAATTGAAATGCACGAGGTTTTTGAAAGAAACTGAGGTATACAAAATGATTTTGTGTAATGCGATTCATTCTCACTTCATAAACGTAGCATGATTTTTATTCATTTCCTTATAACTAAAATTTTAACTTTGTCTTTCTGCTAGGCACATTTAATGCATAGCAGAAGCCTTCGAGATGGAAACGGACACCTCGAACTTCGATGCGCACTAAGTACACAGCATATACACTGAAGTACCAAAAAAAGGTACCTCTCAAATTCAATAATTAAAGACAAAACCGTTAACACACGTCATTTGAAATTGCTATTGCTCAGTGGCCTTTAGGACTAGAAAGAAACTGTTAACGCCATTTGTGATATTTTATGGTGCTGATAACAATGAGGTATCACAAAGTGGGTGTTGCCAATGGAAATTTCTGTAATTCGTGAGCTGACACCGTAACCGTGACAGCACGATTCATTTGATCTGCATAAATCTCGAACGCATATCTTTAAACGTCTAAATCCCAAATATCATCCCAATTCCTCAAAAACTATGATCACTAGAGGCTCGTAAATAGGCCACGTTATTTTATGACCGCCCTGTACGTCATTTGAGGACAATACCATTTACCGCATGGGTGTGCTGGCGTATAATGGGAATTACGAGCGCCCTTCCCTGTTTCTTTTTTTTTTTTTTTTTGTTGTTGTTGTTGTTTTTCTTTTTTGCACCGCAGTGTGAGTGCGTATTTTTAATTAGCATGTTGTTCATTTAATGCTACTTATGATTTTTGAAGTGTCAAAATTTACCAAATCTGGGTTACTTAAAAATAATTGGTAAATCTGATAAAACGCCACGTTTGATGTAATGTCGCACTGTTATGTAACAAAAGATGGCGATGTCAAGTGTTGACTATATTTTTTAGGTAAATGGTTATCCTGTGCTCTCAACAAGGTACCTACCAAGCAGTGGTGTATATTCGAGACTAGCTAGGCTAGTTGCGAAGACCAGAGAATGCACAAATAAAAGTTAATTAAATATACACAAATGAAAGTCAAATATCAACGGTATTAAGATATGTCAATGCTTTCTTTCGATTATGAGAATCAGTCTGGCGAGCGATGATGAACGGCATCAACATAACGCAAGTAGGTCTTCGAGAGATTTCGCTGTTCTGATGCGAAGAGCTTCAATACTATCTCCTGTTAGCGTTTCCATGACAACATGAATGATATACGGGGCTCGTGAGTGGTCATTGATTTGGCCAATTGTTCTCTCCGAAAAAGCGAAGATTTCGGACTACCTCAGTCCCTCCATGCTTACAGTGCGTGTTTCGTGAGAATGGTTTCAGTTTGTGTGAAGTGTCAATGAATTAAAATCAGTGATATTATATCTTAAATTCGTGGCTTTGTTGGATTTGAACTGTTTTGATAAATTTTGTGAAAGCTTCCCTGAAAATCTACTATCAGAGCTTAAAGAACTCTGTGTTTAAAATTTAGATACAGCTCGATTAAAAAATGAACTGAAGGTGTTGAATTCCCTTTATGAATACAAAACAAATCATTCAGAAACATTACTTGTACATAAAGTTGAATAATTGGGACATAGTGTTTATTGAGGTGTACAAATTAGCAGATCAATATTAAACTGTTCAACAACTGCCGAAAGAAGTTTTTCCGTATTAAAAAGAGTCAAGATATATCTTAGAGCCACACAAGGACATGCACATTCGAGCAACTTGGCTGGTTTGTCAATAGAGAAAAACATTATTTTTAAAAATGAAAAAGTACTCGAAAGAAACATTTTTGTGAAAACGTAACACTCAAATTCACACGAAAGGAAAGAAGAATGGAGTTCATGTACAAATAAGTGTTCAAATCCTAATCCTCATAATTGTTTGGTATCATGTTAGAAATAGCATGTACTCAAAATTTAGAAAACAAAATATTACTTCTATTACTTAACAATTAAAAAATAAATTTCGCAATTAAAAAAAACCAGTAGTGTGTGTGTCGGGGGGGGGGGGTTGGGGGGGTTGGGGGGGGGTGAGATAGCCCAGGTTTCGGACCCAAGATACGCCACTGCTACCACGTCTCATCGCGATATCACCACTTCTCGCATTTCTAGACACCCGAGAATGGATGCACTTATTTTATATGACCACCCGGTATATTCGTTTAACAATGTTTAAACACATATTGGTGTTCGGGATTTTGTACTCGTGTAAAACTAGAATTTAGATGACAAGTAGATGTTCATCCTGAAATGAGTTGCAAAATGGATCGTGCTTTTAACTTTTTTGATGAATTGTCAAGATAGTTGTTTGGCCGGCGTTTGATAGTCTGATAAACTGCATGGTGTTTGCAAAATTAATAAACGAAATCACGTGCGGTTGACCTCTAAATTTATATTTAGAAACCGATGTCACGCTAAGTGACCTAGTGCCCTCAAGCAAAATGAAGCCCATTAGATACAGGGCGTTAATTACCGTTGCTGAGAAAGTAACCAGTGGGCAAGTATTTTGGCATTGCGTTATCTGACGCATAGTGTATGCGTGACACTTCATGTTCTATTTATTTCAAGTGTAATTAGAGTGCTGGAGTTGCAAACGAAGAGTAAATGAGACGCAGCGCTTCTCGTATTATACACCTCTAGGTTGTAGTTTCACAACACATAATATAGCGTGCTTTATAACCGACGCTGAGCCGAAATTTGTCTGACACTCAAATTACGGTAACGCACGTGAAACCAACGAGACATTATGCACTGAGGAATTGTTCACATTCATTGATCTTGCATTACACTTTCCAAACCAAACATGCGAAATGCGTTTCAAAATTATGCCTCACGCGACATTAGAGATAACAGCGAAAATAAATCCTAAATACGTAATGTACTTATTCATATATCGTTATTTCAACCAGGTCAGGTGCTCAAGCTCATTCGCATTTTCTGAAAGGTTTTTCATTGTTCCTTTTATTTTTGCGATTCCCTCTGCTTATGTCTACTGCTGTATGGCATGAAATTGTCTCGATAAAGGTTTGCTTGAATTTCCATTACCGCTACTTTGTTTAATATCTCACGATTTCGAAAACAATGTCTTGTATGAATACCGGCTGCTTACGAAACACAAAATCGTAAGCTATTTTAAGGCCGTCTTAATCCGTTGTTGGCTTAAATAGAATTCCTTTCTATTTTTTTTATCTTCCACACTGTGATGAATTATTATGCACAGTCGAATCGCGAGAGAACGTTTCCCAGATCTAATGATTTCCCGTATTTAATGCTACATTTTGAAATCCCGAAATATTTTCCTATACGTAAAATGTTTAAAAAAAAACCGTACCTTGTGTTTTGATGTTATAGTTTTCATGCAACTAGCTTTCCTATTTATAAGCCATGGACTTTTTTTTATGCAGAATCTAACGGGTTTTTTTCAATGAGGGGGAGCGTTGTGATATTAGAAGAAATTAGTGATGACGGACAGCGGATGATGAAAACAAGGAAGATGGTAATTAGGAATAAGGTCAGAGCCTTTTAGGAAAGAAATCGCAGGTGTAGAAAAATTGAAAAGGAATTTCTCTTCATTTCATGTCGGTGCAATCTTAGACTAAATTTGTAATAACGCGATATCAGGTAACAAAGTCAAGGAAGATGATAATAAGCTATAACAACACGTATATTTCAGTACAGAAGTCGCAAGTGTAGAAAAATTAAAAAGGCATTTCACACAGAATTTATCTTCGTTTTATGTCGGTAATGCCAAACTGGAGTGGAACTAAAAAATAACTACATTTAGTTAAACGCCAGACGCAAAGCAAACAAATCTTTCAAGCATAAATGCAGTATAGCTCCTATAAGCAAGGTAGTAGGATGCGTATGTACACTATATTGACAAACGTCGCCGGACACTTCTTCAAAAGCAAATGAACGGACCCGCTGCGTTGTTAAGATGCGCGATACAGCTGCAAATGGTATAAAAACAAGCCTGCAGCTGACCGCGATAATATCGCACTGTGAGATTGAGTGAAAATGTCGTGGCGGGGGAGAACTGACTTTGAGAAAGAAAAGATTGTTTGGTGTTATATTAGTGGGTTGTCCATAAGGGAAAGCGAGAGGCGTTTAAACATGCCCAAGTCAACTATTTTGGATGTACTGAATAAGAGGAAGACACATGGAGTGCCTGAAGCAGCAAAACGTACCGGCAGACCAAAGAAAATCAATGATAGAGGAGACCTCAGGAGAGTTGTTACAGCTAATAGACGGAGTACTGCACAAGACCTCAGTGTACAGGTGAGTAGCAATGCTGGAACCTCAGTATGTACACGTACCATTAGCAGATAATTTCATTCCATGGGTTACCGTGGTCGTGCGGTACACCCCTTTCGGAATGAAACTCGTCGTTTAGCATGGTGTAAAGAACATTTATCGTGGACCGTAGATCAATGGAAACGGGCCCTATGGACTGATGGATCCATATACACGAGCCATCAATCTAATAGCCGTTTGGGGGTATGGCGGCAATCGTGGGAACACTATTTACCACAGTTTACTGTTTCTACGGTCAAATGTGGAGCTGGCATTGTACTCGTGTGGGGGTGTTTTTGTGGTATGGTCATGGCCCATTCGTTACCGTGAACAAATCTGCTAACCAGCAGGTCTACCTCGATATTCTGGACAGTTATACCTAACAACTCTGGTGCAATACTATGGAACCGAGCCTTGCTGGTACCACCGAACCATAAAGCAAGGAATGTTACGCCGTGGTTTGACGATAATTATGTATCGTGTATGGACTGGCCAGCACAGTGCCCTCATCTTAATCCCATAGAGCACTATGGGATGAATTAGAGCGACGTATAAGAAGTTTGGAACGAAGGCCATCTACTAAGCAAGAGTTAGCGGCTGCATTATTTACTGAAGGAAGCGCATACCTGTCTCTGTGTTCCAAAACATTGTTGAAAGCATGTCTCGAAGGATCGGTGCATGTATTAAGGCCAAAGTTGGGCCGACACCGTATTAATGTATGTCAATAAATGCTATGTTGTGTTTCTGTTCTAGGTGTCCGGTGACTTTTGTCAATATAACGTATGTGCGCATATCAATTGCATATTTTAATGTACTTCTTGCTGCGTACATACACTCTGTGGAAAAACGTTCTGGACACCAGTGGTTTTTATAGTTGTACAATACTACATTTATGGTAAAATCATTAAGAAATTGGCCCACTTTTGGTGACAGTTACATTGTGCAAAATCGGCAGTCCTCTGTTGGAACACTCACCACCAACTTTAAAAATGCCTTCAAAAGCAACGCCACCAACTAGCGGTTCCACGAGCGCTGAAAGGAATTTACTGCCGTGGCTGAGCAGCAGCACGCAATTCTAACGTTAACAAGATCAACGCCAAGTGTTGGTTGGAGTGATGTAGAGCTGGGCCGTAGTGTACTCTTTCGCATTGGAAATGGGGCAGTGATTAACCACACTTCATCATCTGGCAGTCCGGCGGGAGAGACTGCTTCCGGAGTGTTCCTGGTGAACGATGACTTTCCGACTATTTTGTGCCAACTGTGACGTTAATTGGAGGAGTCATCAATAGTTTGAGCTGGGACTCTTACTTCCAACGTTTGAGAATTATAACGTTATGGCCAATGACGACATTCTCCTCAATTCTGTGCTCCGAACATTATAGCAACAATTTGGTAGAGTTACTTTTCTGTACTGGACGACAATGACCCCGACCACTAAACTAGGTTACCGCAGGAATGGTTTAATGGAATGTGGAAGAATTTAATTAGCCTGCACATAGTCCCGATCTCAACGGCAGGGAACACCTCCGGGGCGAATCGGAACTGATACTAAATACCATGCAGAAGCTCCCGACATTAATGTCAAATGTTGTTGTGGTAGAATGGATAGCAATTCCCACAATAACGTATAACAAGAAATATGGCAACGTATTTTCTGTTGTAGGGAGCACGTCTTTTGAATCCATTCTGACGCGAATTAAATTTATCAGAGCTATTCAAAGTCAATGGAACCGGTTAGGAAAACAAGCAACCAGTTTCTACAATCGATTAAAACATCCATAAATAGAAACATATACTAAGTTCCACCAGCGGCTAAAAAGGATGTTACGAAAATTAACAAATGGTGCACAAAAAGTTTCCCACAGCACAAAGAAACGTCAGCGACTGACAGCGAAAACATCAGCGACTGACAGCGAAAACATCAGCTACTGACAGCGAAAATATCAGCGACTGACAGCGAAAACGTCAGCGACTGGCTATTTTGGACTCAAAATAATTTTAAATGCCTCCAAGCACTTTCCGGTAATTGATCGAACAAATTGTTTCTAAGAACCTTCTAAGACATTCTAGACCTAATTGATTCTAAAAACCTTCTAAGACATTCTAGACGTAATTGATTCTAAGAACTTTCTAAGATATTCTACACCTAATTGATTCTAAGAACCTTCTAAGACATTCTAGACCTAATTGATTCTAAGAACTTTCTAAGACATTCTAGACCTAATTGATTCTAAGAACCTTCTAAGACTTTCTAGACCTAATTGATTCTAATAACCTTCTAAGACATTCTAGTCCTAATTGATTCTAAGAACTTTCTAAGACATTCTAGACCTAATTGATTCTGAGACAATTAGGTACAGAATGTCTTAATAGGCTCTTAGAATCAATTAAGATATGTAGAAGATAAAAAAAAGTGTCGCGTCATCGTACAACCTATTAAAAGTGCATAAATATAAAATACAAAGTTCAACAAATTTTAATTTTATTAATTATCGTCCTTTCTTCCTTACTGAAACTATTTTTCTGCTTTCAGGAATGTCATTGAAGAGAGGTCCTTAGGTTTAATTTCGTATCTTCATTGCAGGTTTCCCCACAAAAGAGCGATGGAATACAATACTGCCGAAGAAATGAATATTTTGGGTTTGGGTGTCAAAAAATGTAGGCAGCTCATGATGTGAACGATGCAAAATGTTAAAAATATAATTATTTCCTAAAAGTGAATCTGATATTAATATTCATTCAGGGACTGATTCCTTGTGGAAGTAATGGGATTTTAATTCCAAACTGCCTGATTTTGGAAGGATATGTTAATCTGTAAAAAGAGCGTAACTTTTAAGGGCAACTTGTTATTTTTTAATGCAGTCATTATTACTTAACGTTTGCTTTTAAGGTAGTTAAGGGAATGCATTACATCCAGTGGGATACGCCTCTTACGTCTATGTCGGCTTCGTTTTCGCATTCTCAGTCACCATAGCTAAACGTTAAGCTTTTAAATACTTCTTTGCACTCGTACGGAGATGTTCTTTCAATGCAATTACAATGCCTACTCAACTGAATGTGCCGTATTCCGTAAAACCTTATTCCTAGAGGTGTGATAAACTGCTGGGTGACTAGATCGCTTGAAAGGATTACGTTTTAAATTACCATGTGAAAGGGAAGAGAACGTGTATAATAATAAGAGTACAAACGTTTCAGAGTAACTGGAAACACAAGAAGAAAAAATAACTTTTATCCAGATTAGCGTTGCTTCCAAAAGCGATTCCATTCAGAATAGCTGAATTGAGGCAAATTCATGAAAGTACGGAATACTAAAAAGAACCTTTGAGATGAAAACATTCAGTTTATGTATAATGACAATAATCCTTCCTTTGGAAGTGAACTTTTGCTTCAGAGATAACAATACATATTTACCGTTTAAATCGCCTTTCAGTTATTAACATCGCCGTGAATGTCTTAACGAAGCTACAATTTAGTATCTTATTAGGGTAACTACGACTGTGATTATGAGTAAACAAGGCGACATGAGCGTATTCAGCTTTGTGCAGGTAGCTGACGCCACAAAGGTGAGGAACTCCGCTTACGAGACTGTTGAACGTCTGCTATTTCAACGTACTACCTTGGCAGGATTGCATCAAAACCGGTAAAACAGGAAGCCACGGGGAAAGAATTACCCATAAACGGGTCTTTCGTGTTCGAGCACGGAAGGTCACAGTAAACGGAATACCGTTGGCATTCAACAATGGAATTCTTACAAAAGCTCTGTGCAAAGACCATTGGGCGTACAATGATATATCTCTGCTATGGCAGCCAACGCCCATATCGAGTACTCTTGTTAACAGCGCGTCGTCGGGCTATGAGGCCGGACGCCGCAGTGGACAAAAGAACATCCCATTGGACCGCGAAACACTGAAAAGAGATAGCTTGGAACGAAGAGCTACAACAAGCAGACGGTACAGTTCATCTGTGAGATTATACTGCATGAGACCATGAATTGCAACTGTCAAGTTGCAATTCATGGTCCGACAGTGATCACAGGGTCCGACAGTGATCATTTAAAGTTCTGGGGGCCGGCTTGGGGGCCGTATGTACATACTGAGGTAACTATCACTGCACAAGGCTATATAGACGTACTCCAGGGCTAGGACTCCCACCCGATGGCACAATGGTCTAAGCGAAGGCTTCTGATTATTCTTCCAAGATGGGTCCGGGTTCGAATCCCGATAAGGCATGGATGTTGTGTTTGTCTTACGGCATTATGTCTCCCCCACTTCCATGAAACCAGTGGCCTTAAATTAGGGACGGGCGACTGCTTATATCCCAATGAGTTGATCACATGCCGTTCGTTGAAATTCAAATAAAAAAAAAAAAAAAAAAAAAAAAGGCTAAGATTGGCACAAAAAATTTCAGGTTAAGATTTTTTATTAATTTCAGAACATAAAATATGACTCCCATATGATCATTATCTGGAAAGCAGAAAATTTTCACTCGAAAAATTATTTTATTTGATCTCACTTTCCTTTACTTCAGAGGGAATACACTGAAGAGAATTGAATTAGAGACAGCTGGCGTTATGCAAATGTGGCGCTGTGGGCGGCCCTGTAAACGGAAACGACATGACGTATGCAGCGATCCTACAATATAAGGAGTGATGCGACGGGAATCAGAAAGACTCGGACGCAGTATGGGTAAGACGAAGGATCTGAGCGCATTTGATCGTGGGCAAATTGTCGGGTCCCGACGATTGGGTTACTCCATCTCGGAAGTCGTGTAGGCACTAGGATTTTCACGAGCCACTGTGTCACGGGTGCTCCGTCAGTACATCAAATCCGGTAAAACCATTCCTGGAAGGGCCAACTGCCGTGGCCAACAGTGTGTGGATGAGCGGGGTCATCGTCGGCTAGCTCGCATTGTAACAGCGGATAGACGGGCCACAGTGCAAGAAATCACTCGGCAATTTAACGCTGGTGCACAAAAACGTGTAAGCAGCCACACCATCCAGAACCATCTCATCGCTATGGGATACAGAAAGAAGCCATCGTCCCACGAGGGTACCGCTGCTAACAGCACATCACAGGGTGCAAATATTAGCATGGGCACGGGAACATCGCCACTGGACCCTAGACATGTATGAAAATGTTGCATGGACTGATGAGTCGAGATTCACGTTGGTACATGCGGATGGCAAGGATACGAGTACGGCGCAAACCACATGAGGCGATGGATCCTTCTTGCTAGCAGGATACTCTTAAAGCTGTTGGGGGTGGCATTCTCGTCTGGGGACTGTTTACGTGGGCTGAAATGGGGCCCCTGGTACGTGTGAAGTCGACCCTCACAGGTCAACGTTACAGGGAAATCCTGGACGACCATTTGCTCCTGTTTGTGCGTCTTCAACATCCCACTGGGGACCTCATCCTGCAACAAGACAATGCAGCTCCCGAATTGTATCCGAATGGTTGGATAAACACTCCACCGACGTGACCTCGCTTCCTTGCCCAGCTAGCTCACCTGACCTCAATCCCATCGAGCTAATCTGGGATGCCATCGAGAGAGATGCTCGAGGCTCTGACCCCCCTACATCAAATCTTCGTGAACTGTGGGAGCTTGTTCAGGAGTCGTGGATCCGTAAGGCTTCCCAACGTTTCCGGTGTCTTGTCGAGTCCATGCCGAGACGAATCTCCGCCGTCATCAGGACGAAAGGTGGTGCTACACGTTACTAGACAGCTATATCTAATTCAATTGCTCTTCAGTGTAAAAAAATACACTGTTAAAAATGTTGTGGTAGGTTACACCAAAATGTGGTACTGCACCAACTGCACCACTTTCTGAGAAAAGATACACCATTTTGGGGTGCAAACAATACCCAAAAATATGGTGCAACTTTTCTTCAAGTTATGGTACAAGGTTATATACCACATTATGGTGTGAAGTTGCACAATGTTATTAGTTTTGTTTGTACCATAGAATGGTGCACTTTTTCTCACAAAGTGGTGCAGTTTCGTGTCGCACTACATTTTGGTGCAACTTACTACAATTTTTTTAACAGTGATATATTTATTCTTTAACTACACTTTCAAATTGTACAGAATGGCGCATCACAACTACTAAACAGAATTGTGGATATGTTGATCGTAGAGAAGCAACCAAAACTATGATTGTGCTGATACATTTCGATGTACATTTGTTTTATTTTTATTTTTGAAGTTCAGATATTGCTTGGAAAACGTCATTTAGTTTCTTTGTGATTTTGTCTAGTTCCTTGTTTTCCGCAGACAGAACCATCTGAGAAACGGTGACTTCTCTCATATTATTTTCTTTAACATTACGGTCCAATTTTTTGAAGCTTCAATCAAGAGCTTGTGCTATGTATCATGCTTAATCACCAAGGATTTCTCTGCATTCGATAGGTCATCTATTTGTTCCTCAAGTTTTCACAGCCTTGCTATATTTTGTGCCATCAGCATGTGTAAGTGCTTGTAGAAGTCCTATATTGGAAACGTTGAAATGTTTGTTGCCAGAGAATAAAAAGAAAAAGTTAAATTTTAAAAGTGAATCATCATTATTTCAAAATTTCAAGAATTTCCGGACGAAATTGCAAAAACTTAGGATTTTCAAGATATAAAAAAGAAAAATCCGTAATATCGTGACAACTCCTAGCCTTTCTCAATCACCAAACTCCTGAAACCGTATCTAGCTAATTGTTTCCTAAAATAGGAGGGCGTCTTTCAACAAGACATTGCCGTTTCATAACCCTTCTGTTTGGCGACGGATTATTTAGACAAGCATTCCAGTAAGGCGAAAAATCCAGATTGGCCCAAAAATACTCTGGAATCGGATCGAGGTAAACATGAGTTGAAAAGTACAGCTATGCACTCGATCCGGAATTGGACCGAACTAAGCATCAACGGACGAAGTACAGTAATGCATTCGATCCGGAACTCACTACTGGCAACTCTCGCCGGTATCGCCGGTTTGCAAAAGGTGCTTCAGGATCATGGTCAGCTACAACACCTGAAAGATTCCAACAAGTGGTAGAGCCGATACATTGTACACAAGAGTGCCTAAACGTTCGTTCCATATGATTTGAAATTCACTACTGACCACTCAATCTGCCCCGCGTAGAATATCCAGGTAATTCACTGAATCGCAAAACAGTCAGAAATAATACAACGTGTCCGAATGGAAGGTATCCGAAATGAAAATATTATATATGTTAAAGTATGTACTAAATTCATTTCTGTTTTGCGCCATGGCAGAGGGCATCGTTCAAAGCTTTTTTCATGCGCCGCTCGGGTGCGTGAGGCCACCCAGGTAGCGCAGCGGTTTAAGTGATGGCTTATGAACTTTGTTCGAGAAGCGTCCGAGAAGCGCCGGAGTTCGAATTCCGGTGATGCATGGATGTTATGTTTGTCTTACGACGCTGGCTTGCCCTCATACCAGTGGCCTTAAATTAGGACAAGCGACTGCTTATAGTCCACTGAATTGCTCACTCTGGTCGTTAAATCTTCAGTCAAAAATAACAGGTGCGTGAGTCAATTGGTATCCAGTCACGTGATACATAGCATGATACATAGCACAGTTCGAATTCTGGTGATGCATGGATGTTATGTTTGTCTTACGACGCTGGCTTGCCCTCAAACCAGTGGCCTTAAATTAGGACAAGCGACTGCTTATAGTCCACTGAATTGATCACTCTGGTCGTTAAATCTTCAGTCAAAAACAACAGGTGCGTGAGTCAATTGGTATCCAGTCACGTGCATGCGCTATCTAGTTTTGACATCCTGACTCTGAGACGAGAAGACACAGATGTTCAACTCGCGCTTTTTGAACAGCGCTACTGTAGTCGGACATGAACCTACGATAGCGTCTGTCACGTGGTATGGTACCAATGGCTATATAAGTAGCACCGCGAAGAGAGTTGTAAATTCTTGAAAAAATGAAAAAGGTAGACTCTCGCGGTTATGATTTCGACGTTTTAGTTCCGTGTCCGTTCACTGGCGCGTTGTTCTGTTGAGATCTTCCAGGCCAAATTGTTTCCATGAGCCTCTATAGAAGGTTTACCTCTTGGTTTTCTACTCTGTGTTCTGACTGGCCGCAGGCGAGCTCAGGCAGAATATCGACACCGCAAAGGAAGTTTGCATGCATGTTGTGGCTTGTCAAATTAAAGTCTGTTGCTGCTGTTCAGCATAGTTTTAGAACGCAAAATGGACGAATACCTCCAAAACGGAAATACATCCGCTTCTGCGACAACAAACCAAGGACTACTGGATGTCTTTTACCTGAGAAGTCTTCTGGAAAAGCCACGGACATCTGAGGAAAATGTCGAATGCATCAGAGGTATCCCTACGAAGTCAGCGCATATTAATTCGGGCTGCTAGCTCACAGCTAAACCTTCAACGTCCAATGGTACACTATGTGTTACACAATCGGCTTCGTACAACGGCGTACAAGATTCAAATGCTTCAAGAGCTGAAACCGAATGACCAAGTCGCCATGTCGCACACACAAATTTCTCTGTTAGGTAAGAACCGACAAAACACCAGATTTCCTCTAAAAAAGTGAGCTTTTTGGATGAGGCGACCTTTCATGTCGGTGGGACTGTGAATCGGCAAAACTTCAGGAATTGGGGTAATGAAAATCTACATGTCACCTGTGAGCTAGAGAGAGGCAGTGACAAACTTTATGTCTGGATCGGAAATGTTGCACGATAGGCAGATCAGATCTTTCTTCCTTACGGAAGAAACTGCCATCTTGATCTCGTACCAGGACATGCTGGATATTTTTGCGCTATCCAAGCTTTTACCTTAAACTGTCTTTCAACACGAAGGATGCAGCCACATTTCAGCCTCATCATTAGGGATCACCTCGATCGCGAGACGCCTGGAAGATGAATCGGCAGAGGCGGACTAATTTCTTGGCTTCCTCGGTCACCCTATTTAACCCCACTGTGTTTTTTCCTATGACGTTATGTCAAAAACATTGTATCCCAGATCAAGGTCACCGACCTGCAGCACCTGAAAGCCTGCATAAGGGACGCGGTGGCTACCGTTACACCGAGCATGCTTCAGGCAATGTGGAATGAAGTCGCAAATCGCCTGGATGTTTTTCGGGCCACCAAGGATATCCCCAATGAAACCCATTGAGACAATTATAGTGAGTAAAGAAAGTTTGATATTTTGCCTTTATAATGGCGTAAACCAAAAATGTATATACACTGTTAGCCATTAAAAGTGCAACACCTGGACGAATGCACCCCAGGGGCTCGAAAGTTGGCAGAAGGTCAGAACACGGTCGCACATGTAAATGATTAATCCGACACCACATATGGAAATCATGTGGGCATACAAACGCGATATAAGAGGGGTGCACAAGAAGCTGGTGTTAAGTACTGGAAGTGTGTTTGCTCCCTGTCTTGGCTACGGACAGCTGAGGCATGCCCTATCGAAGACAACTGCAGCCCTATCAGTAGGTTTCCGACTTCGATCGCTGGAGAATTGTGGCATATCGGGATTGAGGATTATCACTTCGAGACATCGGTGCTTGTATAGGACGGCTTGTGATCATGGTGGTGAGAATATGACGTCAGTGGGTAGCGAAGGAAAGAACACACCGTCGTGCGGGATCCCAACGGCCCCGTTACACCACCGAACAAGAGGAACGACATCTGGTGCGCATGGCTCTAACGGATAGCACAGCTACATCAAGCACCGTAGCTTAACAGTTCAGGTGTGTGACACAAGACCCAGCCTCTGCACTGACTGAGGGGTTGTGCCACACACCCCGTTTGACGTCATCTGCAGCAGCGAGGATTTTTACACGCCTCCCATTGCTTCGGCTACCTTTGACTGTAAAACACAGGCATCTTCGACTGCAATGGTACTAAGAACATCTGGCATAGAGGAGTGAATGGCAAATCATCGTGCATTCCAACGAATCCTGATTTCGTTTGCAGCACTATAATGGACGAATCCATGTCTGGCGGTACCGCAGCTGTCGGTTGAGTCAGTCTGGCATTATGCTGAGCAATACCCGCACGGCACTCGCCGTTATGCTAGGTGGTGCTATCGGATTCCACTCTCGCACGCCCCTCTTCCGCATTACCGGTACGTGAAACAGCCATCGTTAAATCACTGAGGTTTTGAAGCCTTTTGTTGTGCCATATCTTCAGGGACTGTCTGGTATCATTTGAGAACAGGCTAATGCACGACCGCAAGTGGTACGCAAAGCCCATGACTTCCCCGATCGCCAGTATGTGCAACGTCTTCCTTGCCTCGCGTGGTTCCCGGATAAGTGGCCTATTGAACACGTGTGGTCCATGATCGCCGGGCAACTGGCACGCCAGCGATCAACCTAGGCTACAACGAAGGAACTGTGGCATTGTATCGACGCTGCGTGGACGGTCGTTTCCCAAATATACATCCAACATCTCTTCCTCTAGATGCCTGGCCATGTAGCAGCTGTAACTGCTGCACATGGTGGCTAAACCAGATACTGATTGTCGTGTGTTCCCCTCGTCTCACTGTGTTTTCTTTATAGTAAACATGGCTTTTATATTTCTTGTCATTCGCGGTTTTGCTCCTTTAATGGCCCGCAGTGTAATAAATACTTTCTGAGATATAAATCATTTATTTTGGATACCTGTCATCCGGACACCCGGTACTATGATTAAAGTAGGTTAAGGATTTAGATGATCTATAACAGGGCATTTGGGGTGGAAAATCCGAAGAGAAAAAGGCAGATCCATTAAGGTTATTCTAGCTATTCCTGAACTTAATATTAATGAAAGGTACTTATTAGAGGAAACTTTATGAGATCGTATGTTTTTTATGATTTCTTTAGTGAATAATAACACCAGAACAAAGCAAAGAGGTTATTTCCAAATTTAAAAAAAAATATGAAAACAATTGTTCAGATACATTGAATGATAACAGGTCTATCGACCAATCTTCTTACTACTCCCTCCATGTGGCACTCACGAAATAATCGCTCCCGATTCCCTTCGCGCCACCAAGCAGTAACAAGTTAGTAAAATCATGCAATTCATTGTTTATGATACGCTTTCCAACATACCAGAAATTACTACTCAAGTTATGTGGATAATGGCTGTGGAATAAATCTCGCTCCTGTGTCCTGACCTTTGACCCCATTTCGATGATATTCAACAGAACCGGTTCACTATACCTCCGGAACAACATGATAACGTTTTGTCGCAATCCAAGCCTTTTAGGTAAGTTATGATGCACAAGGGCAATGGAATAGATCCCACTCCAGTGTCCTGACCTTTGACCCCATCTCGCCCATTTTCAATAGGGTTCGTCCCTAATAGCTCCCTACCACATACTAAAATTTCATCGAAATAGAACCATATTTACGCATGTTATGACGCATAAAGGCAATGGAATGGATTCCGCTTTTATGTCCTGACCTTTGACCCCATTCCGCCCATTTTCAATAAGGCTCGTGCCCAAGTGGTTCGCTATCACATACTAGAATTTCATTCAAATCGAACCATTTTTACGCGTCATGACGCATAAAGGCAATGGAATGAATCCAGCTCCTATGTCCTGACCTTTGATCCAATTTCACCCATTTTCAATAGGGATCGTCCTCAGGTGGTTCCCTACGACATACTGAAATTTCATCAAAATCGAATAATTTTTATGCAAGTTATGACGCATAAGAGCAATGGAATGGATCCCGCTCCTACATCCTAACCTTTGAGCCTGCTTCGCCCATTTTCAATAGGGTCGTCCCCATGTAATCCCCTACTACATACTAAAATTTCGTCGAAATCAAACCGTTTTCACGTGAGTTATCGTGCGGACGGACGGACGGACAGTCGGACGGACGGACGGACAAAGCTGGAGCATATACGCTTCTTCAACCTACGGTTGAAAAGCGTAAATAAAGCAAAAATATATTAAAATACTCTACGAAAATATGTCTTTGCTAAAAGCTAAAGGTTTAAAAAGTCAATGCGACACGTGTTTATGGATTACTTCTATTAGGGTTAACGAAATTAAAGTGAATCCTTTAATTTATTGAAGTAATATTACTTTTTGTTTCAACTAGATAATAAATATTATGAAAAGCATGTCACGTGTAATTTGATTTTTTTAAACTCTGCTACAATCCAGACTACAAAATTTCATTACCACTATTCCTAATATATCCACTTCCACCAAATCATTCAATACATTTCACTTTATTACAAATCCTAAAAGAGGGAGCATCCCTGCTATAGAATGAAGATCTACTAATACCACCTTTCTCTTACCCTTCTGTAAATCTATCACCCCGTTTATTCCTTTCAGAATAAATATTCATATTACAGTTAATCTTATCAACCTTTATAAAACATAATACACAAATCATCCAAACCTCACCATCTCCAATCTCATTATTATCCAAACCGAATGTCTAACAGAAGAATAAGATATCAAGACACGTAAATCTTTCTGCCCATAAGAACCCATGACCACTACTACTAAATTCAAAACCTGCATAATTCACCCAGAAAACCCTTATCTCTCCGATTTGAGCTATGATATAAATCACTTTTAACATCCGCAATGTCACATGCTTTCCCACTAATGAAATAATAAGCTGCGAAATTATTCCACACTTCGGAAGTATTAAAATATACAATCCGGGATGCCAGAAAACCAATACAACAGCTGAAAACCTAGGATCTTTCACCCTTCGCTCAATTTAAAAAAAAATGAAAAGTGCACTGAAATTTTGATCAGCCAAAATATTGTGATAGATAACAGAATGCACTTATTTATGTTATGGAGTGCAGGAAAATATAAGTAGGTTTCATGATAATCACAAAAAGTCGCACGTAATTGTAGTGATCAGGATGCGTGGAACTTAACACACATGGAAATCTTTTCGCTCAGTCGTTGCAACCTAACAAACAGCTTGAGGTACGAAAATAGCTTAGCTTTCCATGTTGTCTTTCATGGATTTTATAAACTAACGAATTTCAAAATAATTTTAAGATTGTTATGTAATCTCGTGATGAAATGTAAGAGTACAAAACGTTTTTTTTTAAATCGTCTAAGCTGAACATAATTACGAAACAGATCGTCGTTCTTTTAGCAACCGGTGTCTCGAGTTTCACAATGGAAAATAATGAACGCAATGCTGAGCTGATGCCTTAATAATTGAAGCTCCCAATTATTTTTAATGATGATAACAGCTGTTACGAAATATGTCCAGACAGAGACCCATTTTCCGTTCCAAATAGTTAATCAAGCCTAATTCAAACAAGTTAGTAAATCCATGCAGTTCATTGATTATGATACGATTTCCGACATACCTGAAATCATTACTCAAGTTATTACTCAAGTTATGAGGATAATGGCTGTGGAAAAAATTTTGCTCCTGTGCCCTGACCTTTGATCCCATTTCGATGATATTAAACAGAATTGGCTCAGTATACCTTCGGAACACCATACAAAAGTTTTGTCGCAATAGGAGCATTTTAGTCAAGTATTGAGGATAATGGCTGTGAAATAAATCTAGCTCCTGTGCCCTGACCTTTGACCACATTTCGATGGTATTCAACAGAACCGGTTCAGTATACTTCCGGAACAACATGATAAAGTTTTGTTGCAATCGATGCATTTTTACCTATGACGCATAAGGACGATGGAATGGATTCGGCTCCTAAGTCTTGAACTTTGACTCCATTTCGCCCATTTTCAATAGGGTTCTCCCACAGGTTTTTCCCTATTACATACTAAAATGTCATCGAAATCGAATCATTTTTACTCGAGTTATCGTGCGGACAGGCAGACAGACGGAAAAAACTCGAGCATATACGCTTCTTCAAACTACCGTTGGGAAGCGTAAAAAATTGGTTTGGAGAGCTTCTTTCCTTATGACCTCTAACGAAGTAAATATCTCCGTCATTTCTGTCCACGCCAGGATTAGAACCCGGATCCCTTCATTCCGGAATTAGTCACTCTACCACTTGAGCTACGCGGACGTTTGTTCTTCCTGCTATCTGCCTATATGTCGTGTGCGTCCTGCTGGCAGCCCATTGAGTCGCTCACGTTGGTCTTTAAACACCCAGTGAGGCATGGATGTTGGGTTTGTCTTACGGCACTAGCTCTCTCCGTTCCCAGGAACCAGTGGCGCGAAATTATGGACGGGCGACTGCTTATAGCCCATTGAGTCGCTCACGTTGGTCGTTAAACACCGAGTGAGGCATGGATGTTGGGTTTGTCTTACGGCACTGGCTCTCTCCGTTCCCAGGAACCAGTGGCCCGAAATTAGGGACGGGCGACTACTTATAGCCCATTGACTCGCTCACGTTGGTCGTTAAACACCCAGTGAGGCATGGATGTTGGGTTTGTCTGACGGCACTGGCTCTCTCCCTTCCCTGCCTTCCCTGGAACCAGTGACCCTAAATTAGGGACGGGCGACTGCTTATAGCCCATTGAGTTGCTCACGGTGGTCGTTAAACCTCCAATCAAAAAAAAAAAAAAAAAAAAAAAAAGAAAAAAAAAAGACTAAATAAAAAGCCACGCGCTGTGTAGTCTGGTGTGCGGCAAGATTCTGTTTCAAGTCAAACCTCATGTTACCTTCAAGTTTATTTCTCTGCTAAAACAAACGATGAAGTGTACGTCACATTATTGTTAAAACCCTACCTCGTGATATTTGATTTGGTTTAAGTGTTCACGTCAGCAAGTGGATTTGTGCTTATGAGAATGTGATAACAAGTTGTAGGGCGACATGTGAAGAAGAAGAAAATATGAGCCTGGTGTTATATGTAAGTAGTTATTTCTAGTAGAAACAACTTTGGCAGTTAGCAGTTTACTAAAGCTTAGTTAGTATCAAATGACTGCTTAACAAACAATCAGTCTACACAAAATAATTAAAACGTTATACTAATTGTTAAAAACAACTTCGTTAGAAGTGCAACATGTTTAGCACAGTAGCTAAACAATGAGACACCGAATTAAACCGATCGTGGAAGAAAACAATTTCGTATAACTCAGCGAGATAAGCCTGTCATGTAATGTATTTTGAAAATACGAAACTTTTTTCATTTGGGTATAATAAAAAAGTCTTGAATGTTCTTAATACAGATCTTTAACATCCATTGCGTTTACAGCGACTACATTATTTTATTAGTGCTCTACGATCGATATATTCTTTCAAAACAGAGGCATGTTCAATATTTGTGTCTACGTCAGCAACAATGCAACACATGTAAAATAAGTGGTGCTGGTTATACAGACATAGCATATTTGCTGACTTGCTGTCCTTCCCGGAAATCGAATTTTAAATGTACGAGATGAATATTGTGTCTCTAAAACAATAGGAAAATAATGTCTGTCGTGCTAGAGAACCTTTGAAACAAAGCTGCCGTCACCACATTTTTGAGCACCATCTTCATTTCACGGTATGGAATTCAAACTCAGTATAAATAAGGGAAAAACCAAACTTATGGTTTTTGACCAAGGAACTGTTAGTACTGAATGCAAGATAAGTCTAAACGGCAATCATCAGGTGAAAGAGTGTGTGTATTTAGGAAGCATATTTGACAGAGAGAACAGATTAAATGGCGAAATTAGTAGGCGAGTGAATTCTTCATTGAAAGTCGTGGCTGCTTTGGAACATTTTCACAGGACTGATGGGTTCTCAAGAAAGGCTCGAATGGCTGTGCGTGAAATTTTAATTGTTCCGCCAAGGTGGCACAGTGGTCTAACCGATGGCTTATGACCATTAGACCGTGAAGGGATCTGGGTTTGAATCCCGGTTAGGCATGGATGTTGCGTTTGTCTTACGGCTCTGGCTCCTCCCTTCCCGAGCCAGTGACCCTAAATTAAGAACGGGCGACTGCCTGTAGCCCTTTGAGTTGCTCACGGTGGTCGTTAAACCTTCAATAAAAAAAAACAGTGTAATTGTTCCTACTCTGATGTATGGCAGTGAAACCTCTGTACTTCAGAAATCAACATAGGAGTTGTTTGCCTGCAGGAGAGATGCGTTACTTACAGGAGGTTCGTGGAAAGACACGTTTTAATCATGTGAGGAAAGAAGGTGTGTTGCAGTTGTGTAGTGTGAAGCAAAATGTTGTTAGCCAGATGGAGACTAATATTCTTAGGTGGTTTGGCCATGTTGAAAGAATGAGTGATGATATGCTTACTAAGAAAAACATTAAATTCAAGTGGCAGGAAAGAAAGGCAGAGGAAGGCCAAGGAAGTCATGTTAGGACTAGATTCAGGAGTGTCTGCATGAGAAAAAGATTATGAAGGTGAAGTACAGAAGGTCTAGTGTACGTCGTGTGATTGATGTCAGTGAAGCCCGTGTTGTGTGTCGAGATCGCTGTAAATATAAAAGCTTGATACGGTAAATGTAAAATAATGAGTTAAATAAAATAACAGAAACAGAAAATAATCAGTTAAATAGATAATTGATCAGTTCGGTAACAGAAAATAATCAGTTCAATAGCTCCTTTAGCAGAAATGACCTCTTGAATTCGTTTTGGCATTGACTCCACTAATTGAGTGCACATGTTTTTGACTTCATAATCGTGGAACCACACTTTTATAGCACTCGTTATCATGCATTCTTTGGTTGTACAGTCCATTTTACCTAAACGTCTCTTCAAAATATTCCACAAGTTTTCTATGGGACTTAAGTCTCGTGAATTTCCAGGCCAATCAAGGAAATGAATTTGAGTTTCCAGCATGAAATTCTTGACCAATTTCGAATTGTGACATGGGGCCAAGTCATGTTAAAATGTCCCGTCAAAAGTTTGCAAGAATGGAACAATCCTACGTTGTAATATTTCTACGTACTTGGCTGAATTCATCATACCTTGAACAGGAACTAAGCTTTCAGTGCCATTTGGTAAAAAAAACCCAAAACATTTGTTTCAGAGGGTGTTTTACAATTTGTTTGACATGCTCAGGTCTGAAGGGTTCACACTTGCTCTGTCTAACGACATTTTCTTGGTAACCCTGCACAAATAAATGAGTTTCACCACTGAAAAGTACCTTTTTCCAGTCGTCAGCAGTCCATGATTTATATTTTTTGGCCCATGCTAAACGTTTTATCTTCATTTTCGCATTCAAATATTGTTTTTTCGTTGGTCTTCTTGCCTTCCGGCCAACGTCTAGAAGCCTACGGCATACAGTTGAATCACTAACATCACAACCACTAGCTAATAAATTTCTTTTGAAGGTCGGTGCTTGTTTCCTTTTTTTTTTTTTTTTTTTGGATTCATTTTACTATTTCTGATTAGATATTCATCGGTTTGTGGAGTTGTTTTTCGTTGTCTTCCACATTTACCTCTCCTTTTTGGAGAAGATGATGCAGATGCATTGTGTCGCGTTAGCAGTCTTTATACACTTGATTTGCCTACACCACCTGCAGAAGCGATATCTCTCATTGTCATAGAAGTGTGATCCATCAGAGCAATTATTTTTGCACGCTTCCTAGGGGATATATCTATTTCTCAATACACGAAAGCAACACGTACTCACAGAGAGCAAAAACTAACATCCACCTGTCACACACAAAAGCTCACAACTGAAGCTGAAGTGCCTATTTCCTGCTTAAAACTGGTCAAACCACATTCTTACTATCAAGTTCTAACAGTCACACCACCTCACTGCTGATAAAACCGGTTTACGTGGGTTTCCGACATCAACTGGCGATAACATTACAATTCTAAGAATAAAATAGCTTGTTCCAATTAATTTGCAGGGTATAGTAACCTCCGAATCTCAGAGAACGGCTTAGTGAATGTATGTATGTATGCATGTATGTATGTATGTATGTATGTATGTATGTATGTATGTATGTATGTATGTATGTATGTTGATTAAAGGAAGATGTACTTCCCAAAGATGAGTCCTAGGAAGTGAATTGTGTTTTTAGGCATAATTAATGAAAGGAGTATCTAAAAAATATGTACAGAAAAAGGAAAGGGCAGCGAGGTAAGTTTAAAGTTATCAGAAAACAATTAGAAATATTAATGCAAAGTAAGGAGCATGGCAATGTATTTAGTTTCATCCTCTTACTATATATACAGAAAAAGGAAAGGGCAGCGATGTAAGTTTAAAGTTATCAGAAAACAGTTAGAAGTATTGGTACAAAGTAAGTGTCACGGCACTAGACTTACTTTCATCCTCCTACTACACCGAAAAGACAAATTATTATGTACACCCACCGAATAGCGTGTGGTACCATTTTTCGCACGCAGGACAGCATCTAAACGTCGTAGTACGGACGCAGTGAGGTTCCTAAACACAGACTCAGGTATCGCTGACCACCAATCAAAGAGTGCTTGGCGTAGAGCAGACAGAGATGCAGGCGGGGATGGTGGTTCGCTAACAATTCGTTCCAATATGTGTCATAAATGTTATGTCGGGTTTATGTCCGGCGAGTGAAGGGGCCATGCGAGTGTGGTAAGCTCACTACTATGCTCCTGGAACCAGTAAGTCTCTAGCCGGGGCCGATGGGGTGGAGCGTTGTTTTGTTGAAAGATCGGAACTTGGTTCAGACAGAGGCCTGTAATGAAATGGCGGTGATGGTCGGCTAGGAGCTGCACGTAGCTGGAACCAGTGACGAAAATCCTCCAGAGGGGCCAAGGGACCCTGGCCGGACCACGTGAAAGCTGCCCAAACAGTTACACCGTCTCCACCGGCCTGTAATACCCCAACTTAGCATGCGGGGTCCATAGCTTCGTGTGGTTTACGCCACACACGCTGTCTGCCATCGACGCGATACAGTATGAACGGGATTAGTCAGACTATATGACGCGCTTCCAGTCATCCATGCTCCAGTTTCGATGGGCCTTCGCAAACTACACCCGAATAATGTGATGCTGTGCCGTTGACATCGGGACACGATGTGGTCGTCGACAGCCTCGACTGAGTTGTGCCGTGTGTCGACGGATTGTCTTTGAGCATAGGCTTGTGGATGATCCTTCGTTAAATTGTGACGTGATTTGGTGCAAACATGCCTTCCGATACGTCTGTACGATGCGGGCGTATTCATCGGCGCCCTCGATCATCCAATGTACTTTGACTGCCACATTTCATCCAACTGTTTGTGGTTTTGCCTGATTTCACGTACTCCTTATACACAATTGCTACGCTTTGTCGCAAAATTCCTAACAGTTTCTCCGTTGCGATGATTGGACATCCGGGCTTACTGGCTCCTACGACTTGGCCTGGATCAAGCTCACTTACGTCTTGTCCTCGACCCATTCTGGCACTTGACGGAATTGCGTACCGGCCCAATCTGTTGATTGCCCCAACCGGTTATCCTGCACACTGCGATTTGCTCCTGTCCAGCTGATTGTGTATTTTCACCGGGTCGTACGTAATAATTTGTTCATTCAGTGTATATATACAGGAAAAGGAAAGGGTGGCAAGGTAAGTTAAAAATTATCAAAAAACGATTTGAAATATTAGTGCAAAGTAGCTGGCACACCACTAGATTTACTTTCACTCTGAAATTGGATGGCTTGAGAGAAACAGGGTTCGTTCAGCATAGTATATGATTTTCAATAAGAGAAGAAATACTTTTGTAATGTTAAAGAGCAACAGCAACATTAGATAAAGAACGCCGTAGAAAAGAAGATCGTGTAAGAGTTTTGAAAACACCCATATGTACAGTAAACACTAATTACATTGATGGTGTAGGAACTTCAAACTATTTTATTTGTGAAAGCTTTTCCATCACAGTTAATGTCAGTGATATCAACTAAAAAAAGCTGACAGATGCGTTTCTACTACTATTATTCTTATTAATTTGAGAATGCAAAAAAACGTCGATGGTTTTGCATATAAATGTAGTTAGACCACGAAAGACTAGATCACGTCCTCTAACAAGCAGCTCAATTTCAGAATATTCGCAGAAGTACAGAATAATTACATGAAACCTTGCAAACAGAGATACGGTATCCCCTACCTGATATTGTGTTTTCCTGGTGTAATATTATGTATTACTAAATTCTGGAATTATTAGGAACATTGATCCGTTCTTTATTGAAAATAATTTGGAAAAGTTTCATCACTATAAATGATTAAAAGGTTTACAGTTCTTTTCCGAAACAGAGATGCTACAAAATTTTAAAATGAGTTTTCAACAAAACGTTCAGACCCAGACCCCCTTCCCCCGAAAAAAAAATGCGCAAAAGTATATGCTGCCTTACATCTATTTGACAAAAAAAGGATTTTTAAATATGTCAACATGTAGTGGCACATATGTAAATTTATGCCATAAGAAATAAAACTGTCGACCGTGAAGAAATTGTGTGAAAAATCCTGTTCAACCATATCCCACGAGAAATATCTAATCTGGCTTTCAACAGACGAGACATGTCTAGAAAGAACGGATCGAAAAACTTTTTATTCACATACCTAGAGTATTGTGACATATGCTGTCTTTTCCATTTTCCGTGTTTGTTAACTTTTTTGCTTATGTATATTTGTGTTGCTGCTCTTTATGTTTCTCATGCTGAGCGTTAAGCCTGAACTCCCTTGAGTTTTACATCTTTTGGGTTATGTTGCAAATAAGTCAAATCATGCTATATGATACAAATATAGGGACCCTGCATCTCGAAACGACTGACTAGGACCCCCACACACGGATGCGAGCGTTGTGCCCTGGTTAGTTTTATGGGTGTCTACTGAGTGGGGTCTGATTCGGGGGGGGGGGGAGGGGGTAATAGGGCTGAGTGTCCTAGAGTTCTTCGGAAGTGTGGGTCCTCGGCAAGGCAGCGTTTGCTGCGCGCTGGTTGATGGTCGGACGGTTCCGCCTGGGCAGAGTCATCACCCCCTAATAGCTTAGCAGGCCCGCGCACCGATTTGTGACGTCACTAGAGTAGTCCGTAGTCTCGGACAGGAGCATTACGGCGATGTGCGAACGAACGCGTCTTTACGTACACCAACTAACCAGGTCGTGCGTTCTTTTAGAGTTTCACTGCATTTAAATAAGAACTTGTGTGTTAGTTTTCAAATAACTGCAGAGTTAACAAGTTTGTTTAATAATCTTTTAAAATACAGAAGAAAAAGAAATTTCAGCGTAAAATTTAGCGTAGCAATAATTTCGACTTGAAAGGGTAAGCAAGACAGATTCGTCAACTTAATGAAAGCATCACTGTCATTTCACTAGAAGTGATAAACCATTCCTATAATCGAAATTATAAACTGTTGTCGTTGTTTCACTTGAAGTTATAGTGTCTTTAGAGTTAGCCGAACGATTCCTGTACTTATGAACAAATCGTTCTTGTACTTGAAAGATTAGTTTAAGGGTCCATTACGAAGTATCGCCGTCGTTTCAAAAGATGTCGATTGACATATTTAAGGAATCAGATTTTTCATTCATTGCAAACTTATGACTATGAAAATTTTAGTAATGAAATAATTCCTTTACTGAAAATGTATTTTATATGCAATCCGTGATCACTAATATATAAAAAAAGGTCAAGAAAAACTGAATTTTTTTCTGTGTTTTTTAATTATTACCAAAGGCTCAATAAAACACGTTTTAACATACATACATGAATTGCTGCTTGATCCACTGATTGCATCAAATAAATTAAGATTTCAAGAAAATTATGCAATTGCTACATTATTAAACGTACAATAATGACATAACAAGTTTTCCTAATTTTAGTACCATCTAGTTACGTGTTTGGACAACTTCATTTTGATAAGCAAATGTAAAGTTTATAATTTTTGTCTTCCAGAGCACTATTTCAAAAAAGTTACTTTGTCAAAGTTCAACACATCTGTATTAAGTATATTAGTAGCATTAAGCAAAACTATTTGGATCCACAATATAAGCATTTCTTTTTATCTGGAAAAATACAAGTAACTTATTGGCAGAAATTTCCTGAAATTTGATTTTCAAGAAGTATTCAAGAAAACTGCCAATGTACATATAATGCTGGTTGTGTACGTCTTTGTGTATCACAAGCACAATTTGATTATGTGTCCGTTAGCTGTTCCTTGAAGAATTTCAAAGACACGTTTCTAAGAAAATCTGAAATTTGTTCCAATAATTTCTTAAAGTATTTTTTCAGATAATTATTATATTTTTTGAGAACCTGACAAATGCACATGCAGTTATTGTACTGAATAAATCTAAGCGATTGTTTTGGTACTATAGGATGTATTTTAAAAGATGTACATGTTTCATTATAAATTGACTAACTTGATGTACCATTTTCTCAGAAACTATAAAAAGCAATGGTATAAAATTTTGCACAAATGTTTTGTCATTGCTAAAGCTATTGAAAAAGATTGTTTTTTCCTTTTTTTATGGTTTTTGTTTCAAAATAAATTCTATGAAGGATTGAAGAAGTTTTTCCCCATACAAAAATTGACACCCACCCTCACGTTTGGAAGCACACTTTCCAGTAGTTATCGGATAATATGAGATATATTAGTTCCAGTTATTATTGCTGTAGCTTGTGAAGACACAGTGCAAGAAGTCTGGAAACAGATAAGTCTAGATAAATGAATAAAAAGTTGATCTCTCATTTTAAGCAAATGTTTTCAAAAAAAAAAAAAAAAAAGAAGCGAGTATATATTTCTACTTGTATTTTAAAAATCGTGTTTGTTTAGAACATAGTTTCCACAATATGTGGATTCATGTCGATCCACGTACTTTTTCTTCTCTTAAAAATAACAATATCCAAGGCTTAAAAAAAAATACCATGCCCGAGATGCCCAGAACATGTAAATCATTCGTCTGGGCAGGAAAATAAAACATCATAATTGCCTGTGCATGGTAACTAAATTTTAAAATTAAAAAAATTTGTAATAAAATTTCCTACAACACAAGAAAAAAAAGACAGTCATCACATGTCGTGTTTCATGTCTTTGTTAATTAATGGAAGTTTTATTATTGTTACAAAGTACCAAGGAAAGAGTAATATCACATCATTAATTATGTTATGCTCTACTCCCAGAAATCGGAAACCTAGTTTTGCTCCAAATTTTGTTTATAATCAACAACAGTATGCATGCCTCTGATGTAACTGGCCTCTCATGTTTAGTGACAAAGGGAGAAAACTTTAACAAAAGGAACATGGCATAATCACTAAATTTCCGAACACCAGTTTCATCATCGTACCATTTGATACCAATTTTAGCATCAGCATCTTAAAAATTGATATACACACGTTTGTGCATTGAACATTTGTAATACAGACCCTTAAAATGGAAGTGCAAACATGTTAAAACAGTTCATATTTTTAACTTAAAAAAAAATAGGGTTCTGGTTTGTTATCTTAAAAGATACATTTTCCTGCGCATCCAGCTTTTACTACCTGGGCAAGTAAATAATTTCTTGCCCAGGTAGTACTGATATATTTCATCTAATTTTTAAGAAATTGAATGGTTCTGATAAATTCCCATTATACCACAGATAGAGCATACACACTGCTCACACGAGAGTTCTTCAATGTGTTGGTTTGTAGAAAAATGCTTCAAAATCTTTAAACGGACATTTTAAAGGCAAACTTACTCCTGAACTATGTGTGAACTTCTGTTTTTGTGCATTCATATCTAATTTTTGCTGCCTATACTTGATTCAGTGTTTGTGTTCCTTTAGTAATAAATATTAAAAATGATAATTCAATGCAATTCTCTATGTCTGCAAACACAAAAGATGCATTTCACATGGCAACAAGGCCTTAGCATTTATATAAAGGACATAGGCATGCTAGATGTGTACATGGCATACATATATTTCGTATAGGATATAAGTATTTTACAAGCACTTGTGCCCAGAAATAGGGACCCCAAAAAATTTAATCTGGCGCTGCCTAAACACTTAAATAACTAAGTACGAATGTATCAACATATTACTCTTGGGATCAAAAACATGCAACCCTTATTATTCTGTGTCCATAATAAAGTTTAAAATCCCTTCCTAAATATACATATTTTACTTTGAACTTATTTGATACATTGGCAAAAACATGTTATTGGGTTACTATAACAACACAAGTAATCTATTCTTTCCATTACAAACATAAATTTCATTTTTCAAAAATGTTTTCAGTGCTTTGACCTCCCGTTGTGAGATGCATTAGATTATAAAATTAGCCAAATTTAAATTTTCTAGTTCAAAATTTTTATTTTACGAGTAGTTTAAAATAAGGTTAACAAAAGGTTTCCACGTACCTTAGAGTTGAAAATTTTCACGCTTTATTGCTGTAATCCATTCTGAGAACCTCCCCATTAGTAGGGAATTTGAATACTTTTAATATTCCTCTATGAAAATAAATTTAGTTGACAATTTGACAACAACAACCACGCACATCCGTAGTCACGCTTACACAGAGTGAGCAAGCTCATGCATGCTCGACCAACCACCACGGACATCAGCCTACTCTCCCCTACGTCACGCAGCTTCCGGCGTTCGGTGCGCGGGCCTGCTAAGCTATTAGGGGGTGATGGCAGAGTCACTTCCAGTTCCCTCTGAGACTTGGTTCTAGTTGGTTAGGCCGGTTTGTTCCCAATTTTGACTTCTCGTTCCTCCCCCTCTTTGGGGACTGATTTGTGCTAGTTTAGGGGACCTAGTCTCTCGGAGTTATATTTTCCAGGTTTGGGGCACCTGGTTCTCGAATAGCCCTTGCTGGGCTTGGGACCCCCAGCTTTCGGATTTGACTTTAATTCGGCGTTGTTGTTTTTCTCCCCAGTTTCTAAAGGCCAATTCGATTGAAGGTTTGCCTAATTCTCTCTGACTTTATTCACTTGGTGATGTAACTAAAACTATGTATTTTTCTCTTTAGGGATGTCTTTCCACTCTGAAATTATTTGATATTTGACTACTGCTTAAATGATTATTGATCTTATTACGAAATTGAGGTTATCGTAATATTCACCATTTGGGTGGAGTTTTTGTCATGTGTTATTATTGGTTGTTTGTTGTTGGAATAGTTCTCCTCCCACCATTGTGTGATTTTCCTATTTGTGACAAAACATTTATTTATAATTTATGTGATCCAATTCTCTAATCAGGTTTTTGAATTATGTTGCCTTGTTAAAACCTTTACTAGGTGTGCCTTCTGCACCAAACCATATTCGTTGGGCAAAGCATGTAAAACATGGAACTTTCAAAATGGTTGTATTATTGTATTTTCAGAGGAATAAAATAAAGGAATGATGTCCACACTTCGATAACAGTGGTCTTGAACCTATAACTTATATACGGAATAAATCCGTTATTCCGAAAGTTTGATTGTAAACTAAATTATGGTGTGTTCCGTTAGCATGGACCCTAGATCATCGTGATACCTTGTATTATGTTTTTGTTGATGTATAAAACCGTCTGAACGTGGAAGAACAGTCTATTCTCATCAAATGAATTTAAAATGTTTCTGATGAACGTACACGGTTCAACATAGACATTTTCTGGAGCGCTATGCGAATGTGTCGGTACGTGCCGACCGATGATTTATTAGGTGTATGCAAAACTTGTACTTGCTTTTCATGATGCATATTCCAAGTAAACAAATTAAGTAACAAGAGCCATAACAGATGGCGCGTGTGATGGCCAAAATGCTTCGAGGAGTAAGCTACAAAATGGCACCACTTATGCAGGTGCACCTCGATTTTAAACAAGTCACATGAGGGTTAACATGTCAAGCAATAAAGATCACATTAAGCATTGTTTTCTTTATGAGTTCGATAAAGCCAACAATGCAGCTGAAGCCTGCTGCAACACTTTACGAGGATGCTCTGGATGCAATCGCATGTCGCTGTTGGTTCCGAAAATTCAGCGAAGAAAACAGAAGCTACAGAAATCAACAACGTTCTGGACGTACATCAGAGGTGTCTGCAGAGAATCTCAACCAAGCCATATCAAATGACTCACATATAATCGTTGAAAAATTATCAGAAAGGTTGTTTGTACACAGAACAGCAACAGAAAGAAGAATGCATGACCTCTGGTTTATCACAAAGCTTGAGCAGTGGATGCCATATGACATATCTGCACGAAATCGAACTCAGAGAATTATCACGTGTTTTTCTTTGCCTACGCGTCACAAAAATTAACCTTTTTTGGAACGTTTAGTTACGAGTGATAAAAAGTGGGTCATTTACAGAAATATAGAGCATCAAAGGACTGTATTCCGAGTTCGAGTGTTTGCTCCATCGACTTCAAGATGGGGACTGCGTCAGAGTAAGGGCTTATTAAGTTGATGGTGATCTGTCAAAGGGTAGACTACTGGGGGTTGGCTGCACCTAACCAACTGATAAATTCTTAGCTGTGCTTTAAAGAGTTGGAAAGGCTGAAAGAAAAATTGAAAGCCAAGTATAGAACACTGGTTAATAGCAAAGACGTCATATTGTAACATGATAACGAAAGACCCCATCAGCTTTAGCCACTCTGAGAAAATTGCTAGACATTGGATGGGAAGTATTAACGCACTTCCCGTATTTCCCAGACCTACCTACGTATTACCACCATTTTCAATGGCATCAGAAGTCCTGCGCTCGAGAAACCTTCGATTGAATCTAATGATGTCGAACCTGCATAAGAAGAGTTTTTGGACTCCAAATGGAGGAGCTCTACAGAAGGGAAATTCAATTACTACTAGAAAGATGGCAAGAAACCAAAGATAATAATGGCAATTATGTAAAAGAATAAAGGTCTTAAGATCTTATTTACTAAAATAACAGTTTTTTTTTTAATCAAAAACAGCGGGAAGAACTTTTGCATACATCTAAGTACAGCTGGAAACTGGTCGAGTGACAAAACGGCTGGACGTAACTAAGATTGGTTGTCCTTACTTGGGCGTGTGCACTACTTCGTCAGAGTAATGTCGGTGGCGAAAGGACTTGTAAAGAGTGAGAACGCCTGAGAAACGTCATCGCGAATCCTACCTTCACATAAACACCTGTACCATAAAATTCATCATAGAGCTACGTAGGGTTGGTTGGTCCCTGTGTTTCATAATGATGAAAACGCATCGGAATGCAACAACTACCGGGCGAATGTGGCGACAATGATTGGAGGAAAGTAACAAGCGTCGGCACAGTGGAACTGGTTGATGTAGGTATGTGGATGCCTGAACACCTCAATTGCCAAATTAAATGGCCATCCATAACAGCTCCACAATCCAAAGTGGCGACATGTGAAGAGGTGCAAAGGTACGAATGGGCATCCCTGTATCTACACGTACTGTGAATCTCGAAGTAGTTGAGGCGGCTTTGAGCCCCAACCATCCATTGCGGTGATTGCAACTCAACGCAGCACATCATCGAGTCAGTTTACAATGGTACCATCCCAAACATTCCTGGTTATTTTGTCACTTTAGGAGATAGTACCGTTGCAGACTTTTGTTTGAGCAAGTTTGCAATGGTACCATCCCAAACATTCATGATTATTTTATCACTTTAGGAGATGGTACCGTTGCAGACTTTTGTTCGAGCAAGTTTGCAATGGTACCATTCCAAACATTCATGGTTATTTTATCACTTTAGGAGATGGTACCGTTGCAGACTTTTGTTCGAGCAAGTTTGCAATGGTACCATCCCAAACATTCATTTAGTGACAAGTCTTGTTTCTGTCTCAGAAACTACGTTCGCGGATTGAGAGTCTCGAGATGACGTAGTCTCCAGGCTCATTTTGCTGCCATCGAAAAGCGTTATACGTCTCCTCACTCTGGCATCATGGTTTGTGGCACTATCCCTTTTAGAAGCCGTTAATCGCTCCTTAACATAGTGGGAACAACGACAGCACGAAGATACGTCGATGTGGTGCAACAGCTCATTTTATTGCCGATTCTTTGTAGTATACCTGATGCGCAGTTTGCAAAAGATAACGTCCGTCCGCACATTGCCAACATCAATGGACAGTGGCTGCAAAATGCTTGGGTGTTTCCCTGGTTGACGCAATTGCCAGACCTCTCCCCCCCACACAGAAAATGTTTGGGACCTCATTGATTGACTAGTTAGCACCTATCCAGGACTCCCACGCGTTGTCAATGAATTTTTGACAGAGGTCAACGACGCATGGTCATTGATATCTCAGGACATCACCCGGTGATTTTTAAATTCGATACCACGCCACATTCCCGAATATAGCCCAGCATACCACTGGTATGTCCTGGTGTCTCTGTCCATATCATACCGTCCCCTCAGCCATCGCATTCATGTAACCCCTTGGAAATTAAGTAATTTCAGGGTTTCACAACAGCGATCAAATTTCGTATGCTTCTCTTTCAATTTAAAATTTTAAGCGCCATATGAAAGATCGTAGCAAACCAATAGCTGATTCATATGAAACACAACGCAATGCTCTTAAGTCGACCCTGAGCTCGTAGACGCTGAAATAGGGAACCCAACTTCATCGTTGACACCACTAGACAAAATGTGGGGGTGGTTTGATTATATAAATTTTGTTTGGCTGTTTCACTTAATCCCATGGGCCGCGGGTGGCATAATGGGCAACGTTCGTGACTGCCGCGAAAGAGACCTCAGGTTCGATCCCAGGCAGGTACGAACGCTTGATTCACTAAATATCCGCCGTGCGTCGGATGGGCACGTTAAGCCGTCGGACCCCGGTTACTGGCCCTCCGGTAATACATAAGGGCGTCTGACTCCCCTTTCTACTTCGCTTCCGTGTCGCTTTCCTATCGGGCACTCTAGCCCAAATCTCATAGCTTCCTATTTCTAAGGGTTGTTTAAGACCAGGGGTCAGACACTTCCTTTCTAAAATCCTCTACATATGATCAATGATCACTTAATCCCCTTACGGTGAATAAGACGAAGTAGTGGTTCGCGGAACACTAGTAAAGGGCGCGATAATACGATGCTTAGATTAATACTTACTTCGATTTCCACATTTCTTTTGGATTTGCAGATGCAATCGAGGTACAAATTGTTTTTATATTTTCTCTTTGGTGATCCGATTTCTTTTCTTCACTGACTTCCACGAGTAGCTCCTCATGCACTTGTAATATGTCCACCCTCCCCCTCCTTGCTGCTGACACCGCTTACTTCTCTTCCTGATGTAGGGGAATACATCGTCCTAAAGACGACTCAACAGAATTTGCTTGGGTTTCATGCCCAAGAAAATTCTATTGAGCTTGATACCCAACAATTTGCTTGGGCGGATTGTTTACCTTTACGTTTTGACGCACCGGATTCAGATTTTCTTGTCATCGTTTTCATTACAAATATCTATGTCACCAAGTGGAGACCCCCCAACTTAAACTGCCGCCCCGGTGGCACAGTGGTCTAAGCGATGGCCTGTGATCATTCGTCCAGAAGGGGTCCGGGTTCAAATCCCGGTGAGGCATGGATGTTGTGTTTGTCTTACGGCACTGGCTCTCTCCCTTTCCTGGAACCAGTGACCCTAAATTAGGGACGGGCGACTGCTTATAGCCCATTGAGTTGCTCACGGTGGTCGTTAAACCTCCAATCAAAAAAAAAAAAAACTTAAACTACGTATGTAACGAATACACACTAGGATGATGGGATCGCCTAGTCGAGTCGATTAAGCAAAGCTGTTGATAGCATGAGGAAGGAAAGCAGTTGACGGCGTGACGAGTTAGCCAATCAAAACGACGGATTTTCTCCCATACCAGCTCCATGATATAGAATCCTTTAATCCGGATGAGATATATTCACGGACAATGAAATTTGCGCACCAAGAAGGAAGCATTGGATTGAACTGAAATTTTATGGACGTAATGATACCCATGAATGATATACATGATGGCAAAAACAGAGCGGCAGGACAACTACAGAGGGATCTGTGGAACGATTTCCGGTCATATACAAAAGCGCGTCGCACCGCCTCGTGCGGTGATACATGCTGCAATACGGTGCGTACAATGGAGGCGAACAGACGCCTGATGTTATGCAGCGGCACACTGGCCCTCACGTGTTGGATGGTGTGCTCCGAATCCCGGATAGTGCGGCACGGCCAGAGGCGACGTTTAAACTAGTCCCACACATGCTCGATAGGGGACATGTTTGGGAAGCGGGCAGGCCATGGAAGTGTCTGGACATGGCGTAAGCAGTCCTGGGAAACCCGAGCCGTGTGCAGCCGGGCGTTATCCTGCAGGTATAGCGCACCTGGAATCCCGGCCAGGAATCGGAGCACATGGGACAATAGGATATCATCCACATACCGCTGGCCAGTCAATGATCCACGTACCATTACTAGAGCAGATCGGTTATCGCAGGCAATGGCTCCCCAGACCATAAACCTTGCAGTGGTAAGGTGTGGCGCTCGATAGCGTAGTTCGGATTGTGACCTTGACCTGGGGACTTCCACACCCGGGCACGGTGATCAACTGTCCCCAAAACGAAACGGCACTCATCGCTAAACAACACACGTCGCCAGTCTGTGGCGTTCCACGTCGCTCGGACCTATCACCACTGCAAACGGGGCCGGCGATGTTCCGGTGTTAATGGCAGGAGACGTAATGGGGGCTGGGATCGCAGATTCGCTTTCGCGAAACGTTGGGAAATGATTCGTGGGCACACAGGAGCCGCTACATCTGCAATCATAGTGGACTGGGTCCCCGTGGAATCCGTTGGTGCCTGGCTGACGATCCGTCGATCCTCTCTACCGGTGGTCCTCCTGGTCCGTCCGGAGCCACTCAGTTGTGTGGCAGTGCCGTCACGTGTCCACTGCTCCCAACACAGGAGAAGGGTATGGTCAGAACGATCTATGTGGCGGACTATACGGCGCCCAGGCCATCCTGCGGTTTTCAGCCCGATGATCAGGCCTCTCTCAAAGTCCGTAAGTTGGGTAAATCGGCGTCCCCGGAGGCTAGGCGGCATTCTTGTCACTCTGTACTCTTGTTTGCGTCGGCTGATGCTTCTCGTTTTCATGGGGCATCGACTGCACGCCGGTTTGTAAGGCTGCTGGTTCGTGCTTGCAGCGCCACCACAGGGTGTGAGGTCATGCGCACTCGCACCAATCGTGAATCATTTGCATACCAGCACGCACAATAGCTATTTGCAAAGTTTCGCGATTGTACCATGTTTTCTTTTAGGCGCGCAAATTTCATTGTCCGTGAGTGTATTTCCTTTCCGAGTCGAGAGCCCACCGATGACATTCTGAGAAAGAGACTCGCGAAGCACACATCTGAATTTGAGCTTAAGGCCCCCAGCTAGCGCTTATTACGCCTAATAGATAATCCGGCCCTGCCTTAAAGAATTCATTCTGTATAAACATGTAGAAGGCATGTAAGTAACACTGTCAGCATGTACAGCTGCCGGACATTTTACTGTTTGCCATTTTCAGCTTTACCCTGGGTGGTGTAACGGTAGCATTCCCGGCAGTTAACTGGGAGATGCGAGTTCGATTCCAGCTCCAGGGAGATGTATATTTCAAATTTTCTAAAGGATGTGAAAGTCTGGAACAATGAAATCTACACCATCTCTACGCCGACAATAATAAAAATTATTTCTTTTTGGCATTATCTTCAGGTTCAGTAATTCAAACACCCGACGTAGATCAGGAACACCAAACGGAAATAATCGATCTTTCCACGTTAATTAAAAATTTTCCGAGATTCACTTATTAACGTGGAAAGAGCGATGATTTCTGTTTGGTGTTCGTATTCAGTTCTACGCAGATCTGTGCTGTTCATTCACATTTAAAAAGTTTATCAACTTATTTATTAAGCATGGCCACATTCAATAACTTTAAAATTTAAAATACGTTCACAAATCTCTTTTGATTGCATTTTCTGTTACATAGTTTCTTTTAAGTAAAGGTTTTTCCAATTCCCTTCTCTCTCTGTGATATTTTTCTCAATTCGTTTAAGCACTATTTAGAAACGGAAAATATAATGAGCATACTTTGTCATTATTATTGGACTTACTGGGTATTCATTTGAAGAGAAATTTTTACGTGTCTTAGATATTTCAATATTTTATTCTTTTGTTTTAAAGGTAAATCCTAATTCTTTGACTGCAAGCTTTTCAGTTATGAAGCAGGAATGCCGTATTGTTCTTTAACAACTATAATTAATCAGCGTTAAAATGTTCTATTAAAGTCGGATATTTCTTTGTAATATGTAATTATTGGGAGACGTGCGTTTGTTAGCAAAACAAAAAATAAAGTAATTAGTGCAGTAATAATTGAAACATTTTCCCCATGAGTTATCAGTGAAGCTCGTGAAACACTTCAAACAAATAATACTCAGTTAAAAAAAAAGTTCTTTTAAATCAGTATCGTCTAACTGATACTAAGCATATAATGGGCACTTTTACTAGTTCTTTCATCAAATTAATTAGAACTGCAACTAATTGCTCATTCTTCTCTTCTCCTAAATGTCACACTGTTTGACGCATTCAATTAGCGAAATACTCAGATATCAATATTTTTTGTTCTTGTTTTTCTGTGGTGTTCGGGGCGAATTTCCTCAAAAAGAAAGCTTGTATAGATAAACATGTCATTAAATCCTATTCATTATGACTAAGAATATCAAAGAGTATTTTTTTCAGACGACTTGTACGGCGTTCAACCCATAATTTGTCATGCTGAAAATGTCTGTGCGATGTTTTCCATTTTGTGAAGTCTTGTACAATAATTTCGTGACAGATCCCAATTAAAATTCACCGTCGATCCAATTTCCAGGAAGTGCGCCTAATAAAGAATTTAAATTCTAATTTTTAAAAATCAAATTAAACCATTTCTCTGTTTTCAAAATAATTAATGTGTCATTGTTTTAACGCTGCAAGTTGCTAGCACCACGAGTGAAAAATTGGAAAATATTGTTAGCACGTACTCTCGCTCGACGTAAACGGAATTTGCTATCTGTTCTACAGAAGCAAATGCCTATCGTTTTCTTAATTTGAAGTAAAATTTCTCCAAATCATTGGAGTGTGACATTAATTTGTTTTTGACAAGCAGTGCGTATTTGTGTGCGTGTGTGATGGCCAGGTGGTGGCTCAAAGGTTTGAGCTCTGGCTCACTCCCTCCAGTGGCCTTAAATTAGGGAGGGCGACTTCTCGCAGCTAATTGAGTTTATCACTGTGGTCATAAAGCCCACAAACAAATTAAAACATACACAGTCGTATCATAATTATATGACCACCTAACTAATAAGGCGAAGAATCACCCTTGACCTGGATGATAGCGTTGAGACGACACGGCATGGGCGCAATGAGGTCCTGGTAGGTAACCCGAGGCATAGGTGCCCATTCGGACTGCAGTACCGCACGGAGGTCCCGGATATGACGTGGTTGAGGGTCTACACTTCGAATCTGTCGATTGAAATAGTCTTACAAGTGATATTTGGGATTGAGGACTGGCGATTTCACCGACCAAGACAGAACGGGGACATCGCTGTCGTGTTTCTGGAATAATTCACGCACAATCTTACCGACGTGACACGGCGCATTGTTTAGTTGGCACACACCATCACCAACAGGATGAACGTCCAACATAAATTGATGCATGTGGCCAGCGATGATGGAGAGGGAGCCATTGGCGTTCAGGTACCCATCCAGGGATACCAGCGGTCCCAGATCATACCAAGAACAAGGAAACATCTCCCGGACATTCACAGTGCCACCGCCGGCCTGTATTTGACAGGCAAGCGTGTTCGGGTGTTGGGTCTCGTGTGTCTTATCCCGTATCCGCCAGCGGTCCCGGACGATTCGTCCAACGACGATTGGTCCAATGCCTATTCGTCCAAAGGGACAATTGGTCCAATGCCGATTTGTCCAATGTCCGATTCGTCCAATGCCGATTCGTCCAATGGTACGATTGGTCCAACGCCGATTCGTCCAATGGTATCATCTTACTAATGGTAAACTGTTTTATTTTCCAGAAAAGAATAAGGATTTAAATTATTCTGCTCATTATATCCTTTTGAAAGATCATTTCCGTATATTTGGTAATTGTAAACAATTTACATAAACCTGGTAAAAGGCACTCAATGGAGCATTTCTCAGCTGTTTGCAAAGCACCTAGGCGTGGGCCTTTTTAGAATATTTTAGGTTAAAACCTAGATATTTGGTATTTGTAAACCTTTTATAAAACCTTATAAAAGGCACTCATCGTATCATTTATTAGGCCTTTATACAAGGCGCCTAGGCCGCGTGCCTTTTTAGAAGATTTTAAGTTACAACCTAGATATTTGGTATTTGTAAATATGTTATAAAACCTAATAAAAGGCAATCATCCTATCATTTCTCAGGTCTTTACGAGGCACCTAGGCCCGGGGCTTATTTAGAAGATTTTAAGTTACAACCTAGATATTTGGTATTTGTAAACATTTTATAAAACGTTTTAAAGGGCACTCATCGTATCATTACTCAGGTCTTTGCAGGGCACCTAGGCCGCAAACCTATGAATTAATATTTCGTGCTTAAGTGAAAGCGCAATATTATTAACTTGATTTAATAGGTAAACGTTATGAAGATGACATCAGTGGAATAAAAAGTCCTAAAAAGGCCTATGCCTAGAGCCTATGTATTAATATTTCGTGCCTAAGTAAAAGTTCAATATTTTTAACTTGATTTAATATGTAAACGTTATGAATCTTAAATCGGTAGAATTAAAACTGTTGAAAAAGCCTATGCCTAGGGCATATGAATTAATATTTCGTGCTTAAGTAAAAGCGCAATATTATTAACTTGATTTGATATGTAAACGTTATGCATATGACATCGGCAGAATAAAAACTGTGAAAAGGCATCTTTCCGAGCCCGACCAGAACGTTTCCATTGGCCAGTTGGCGGAACCCCACTGCATGCTACAAACAGAAACGGAAAACTAGTATTTTATATTATTTCATGCAAAAGGGAAACATTGAAGTTAATTGAACGGCTCGTACACCAGTAACTTCATACGGCAGCAAAAACAGTAAAAAAAAGAAAAAAATCTGTAACCACAATATTACGCATGAAATGTAACATTATTTTACATTCTTTGTACTACCGGCACTTTCGTATAACATCGGAGATAAAATCAGAACATCTGAGATTTTTAAAACACGAGTAGCACTTTGGACAGATAGGACGGAATTGGACCAATCGGCCATTGGACGAATCGGCATTGGACCAATCGTCCCATTGGACGAATTGTACCTTTGGACCAATCGTCCCATTGGACGAATCGTACCTTTGGACCAATTGTCCATTGGACGAATCGGCATTGGACCAATCGGCATTGGACAAATCGGCATTGGACCAATCGTCGTTGGACGAATCGGCATTGGACCAATCGGCATTGGACAAATCGGCATTGGACCAATCGTCGTTGGACGAATCGTACCAGACCCATCCGCCAGAGCTTGTCACTCCTGTGGAATACAAACCTCCATTCATCGGAGAAGTCAACCTATTTCCAATCTTCCACTGTCCAATGACGGTAGTCCAATGCGAACTGAAGGCGTCGCAGCCGATGGAACTCCTTAAAATTGGAGCCTTGACGCAGCGTACACTCCAGAGGCACATGCGTAACATGATTCGCTCTGCTGTTATCGGGGACACGTCCTGGGTGCCCCAGTCTTCACTTTGCGTTGTCAATTGCTGCACTGTTGCGCGTCGATTGCCCTTTAGCAGTCGACGGAAGCGACGATCTACTCAGGGGTCGATGGCCTTTGGGCTCCACAGTTATGACGTCGGGGGGTGCTCGGTGTGCCAGCGATGCATCGAGTACACCCTTACCACACTGTTACTACAGCACCTCTTACTCAACTTTTGTGTGGCAGCCGATTATCATTCCTTTTTGAACGTCTTTTAGATCACTACCTCTGTACATTGGACTCACGTTGCGCACTATGACTCATCTGTCCTGGCCGGCCGTTCATATTTCCGTATGGTCGACCTTGTCACGTGCACTATGTAGCGCGCCAGAGCGGAAAAACTGTGATTCCGGGGGTGGGCATGTTATTCTGATACGACCTTGTATAGACAGAAGACAAATAGAGGGGTGGCGTAGTTGTCCAAGCGCTGGTCTCTGACAGTTGGTTTTAGTGGCATGGGTCTGTCTGCCTATGGGGAATAGGTCTTCCTAATCCGCGAAGAGTAGTGGCCCCAGTTTTGGAAGGACAACTGCTTATAGCCCTCAGAATTACTCATGGTGGTCGTAAAATTCCGCAAAATAAACGTTCGAGAGTGCAGTCTTTTGTAGTTTGCTCCGTGCGTGGAAGTATCTAGTTACGCTCTGTGCTGTTAGACATAGTTGATCTGAAAATGTGTGGAAAATCTCCATCAGAAAACGAATAGAAGCCCAATTTCAATATTTAAGAGCATATTGCAATTGAATTAGAAATAAAACATGTGCTTCGAGATGTAATAAAACCAGCCATGAAAATATAATAAAACCAGCCATGAAAATATAATAAAACCAGCCATGAAAATATAATTAGTAGTTGTTTTATGACGAAGAAAGTTACCAATATTTAGGAATTTTTCAAGTAGAAGAAATCCTATTTGAGCCAATGTTAAAAACAACACATCTGCAAAAAATTCCATTGAGTTTACCAATCGACTCAAATTACACTCCTACGTAGATCAACTAATGCTATCCTTTGATATGGTATCTATGTTCACCAATGTTCCATAAAAGGAGCTCTGGAATCCCTAAAATCAAGTCTTATAGAGCGTCATTACAGCCAACCTGAAGTAGAAGAAATAACAAGACTGGTAGACATTTGCGTAAAACAGAACAGTTTTACTTTCCGCGAAACGTTTCATGAACCGACGGAAGGTCTAGCCATGGGCAGCCCACTGTCACCTATATTATGTGCAATCTACATACGTCCATTTGAAGAAAAACTTTTCAAACTCGTGAAATTTGACTTATGGATACGATATGTAGACGATACTTTCGTTCTAATGAAGGGAAAACATTCTGAAATTCCAGAATTAGTCAAACTTATAAATTCCATTGATCCTCACATTCAATTCACCTACAAAACTGAAAATAACGGATGCCTATCATTCCTTGACATATTGGTTACTCGTTCAAATGGATCTCTTGCACCCACAATTTATCGGAAGCCTTTCGCTGTTTTCTCACCTCCACATGCGAAGTCCAATCACCCTTGGCAACAAAAGCTCAGCGCCTTTTACAGTTGCGTATATCGCGCGATACACTTATGTTCCAATAAAGACCGTTTGGAAAAATAACTTTATTTCCTTAAACGTGTTGCAGTACAGCGAGTATACAACCCTTCCATTATAGACAAGGCTCTAACAGAATTCCGCAAACTGAAGCCTAGCTCCACGTTAACTCCTGTGATGCGCTCATTGCGAGATAAATTTGCCATTATTCCAATTTCCCGTGACACTTCAAAAATTCAAAACTCTCAAAACCTTTAATTTTAAGGTGATTTTCAAACCCATAAACAAAATGAGCTTTTTAGGATCAAAGGACTACGTTGAAGACAAAACTCGTGGGGAATTTATCAAATTCCATGTGAATGTGGCGCTTCGTATATAGGACAGGCCCGTAGAGCTTTACGTTTTCGATTGAAGGAGCACAAGACCTACATTCGGAATCGTGACCTAAAGAAGTCATTGATGACTAAACACTGTTACGAAAAGGACCATACATTTCTCTTTGAAGAAGCAAAACAAATTGACAAGCCAGATTCAACCACGAAACTTAATATTTTGGGAGCTGTCCATATGTAACAGAATTCTTCGCAACTTGTTAATGGCATGGCATCCACGCCATTTCTGTCAAGCGCGTGGAAGCATTTAACCAAAACACATGACTGTAAACACCATTTATGATATCATATACAATTTGAATATTTACGTGCCATTCGTCCTGATGAAACTAGGTCAATACCCAGCGAAACCATGGTCGGGTTGAAAAAATAAAAAATAAATATGTGTGACATACTACCTTGTATTATCTTTATATATATACACTGAGTGGCCACTTTATTATGACCACCCCTTCAGCACTTCGTTAGGCCACGTTTTGCCTTTAATACTGCGTCGATTCTTCGTGGCATGGACTCCACGAGATGCTGATAGGTGGTTTGTGTAATTCGAGACCATGCTTGATAAATAGTACTTTCCAGGAGTGTGAGATTTCAGGGTTGTGGATCCAGCTGTCTGATGGCTCGTTCAACTTCATCCCACAAATTCTAAATGTGGTTATGATCTGGAGATTGTGGGGCCACCTAAGCAAAGTAAGCTCACCGGCATATTCCTGAAACCAATTCTGTACAATAGGAGCACTATGGCAGGACGCATTATCTTGTTGAAAGTAGCCATCGCCATTGGGATAAACCATCCACATGACTTTGAACAACACGTATTACAGCACGAATTATAGGGCCCAAAACATGCCAGGAAAATATTCCCCAAACCATAACGTTGCCTCCACCAGCTTGAAGGGTTGTAGCAATGCATGTGGGGTCCATGCGTTCGTGTTGTTTCCGCCAAATTCTCACTCGGCCATCGGCATGGTGCAACTGAAAACGTTATTCATCGGACCACATAATTTTTTCCAATTATCGACTGTCCAATCCTTGTACTCCCGTGCGAACTGGAGACGTTTACTCTTGTTGACTGCAGACAGCAAAGGTGTTCGAACAGGCCTTCGGCTGCCATATCCCATTCGATGCAGTGTACGGCGAACAGTGAGTGCAGAGATCATTTGAGGGGATCTATGATTAAGATGGTCTGTAATTCGCTGCACTGTTGCCCTTCTGTTGTCTGTTACCAGTCTGGACACTCTCCGTTCCGCCCGAGCAGTCACTAGTCGATGACGACCACACGTTGCACTTAGAGACGCAGTTTTTTGGCTGATAGTCCAGTCTTTAAACACTTTAACAACAGCTGCTCTGGAACATTTCACGACTGCGGCGGTTTCGGTGATACTCGCTCTATGGCTCGGAGCTCCTACAATCACCTCGCGTTGAAAGTCCGTCAAATCGCATTTTTTACCCATCTCGGCACCCAAAAATCACTTCTACTACTGTCACAAGCACTAAGATTTCCCTTTTTATACTAGCCTCGCCCTCTGGCGGCAATAGCGTGCAGCCATAACTCATTTGCTTAAAACTGTCAGGTGGTCATAATAAAGTAGCCACTCAGTGTATTATCGTCACAAGGATGTGGTATTTGAGATCAAGACATTCAGATGTGTTCTCATAATTTTAAAATCTAAGTTTGAATTGTGCAAATGCAATTCGTCCCATACGTGCACAAGATATATCAGTAATTAAATAGAGTGCTACAACAGTACTTTAGACAGAGCTGAATTAAACACTTTAGATCGAAAAACCCGAAAACTTCTGAGAGACAATCGAGCACTACACACCTAAGGGGTAGTCATTGTCTTCATGGGCCACTTATTAAGGCTGGCACAGGCTTACTCCAGGTCCAGAAAACAGCAAGATAATAACAAAGTGCCTTTATTGAGTTTTGCATTCAGAATAACAAGCACAAAACGTTGTGTGATGTACATCGAAAATGGTGACTAATTGGAAATGGCGTCGAAAATGGCGTTTAATCAAAAGAAGAAGAAACGAAGAGTAGCTGCTAAAAAGCAATTTTAAAAATCGGATTAGGGTTTGACAAAACACAACAATACGTGGAAGACATAAACGCTAAGATGGACAAGAAAAACAACTGGAAGAAGTGGTTACAAAATGGAACTCTGAAGAATGAACCTGTAAGTTTGATATTATTTGCCTCAAAAAATCAAATACTGCAAACTAATATCACCAAGGCTCACATCGGAGGGATCGCGAAAAAGCGATCTCGGAAGCTGTGCAACGAAAAAACCTAATACGTGAACACCTAATTTGCTCAAACAGCGCCCAGAATACAAAAGACACCACAAAGAGTTGCTCCATTAGAGCCTTAAATGTCTACTAGATATTGATACAAGCACAAGTCTAAGAAATTGTGGTAAATCATCATCAACCATTCTCAATCCACGGCTAGATGGTTTCACCAAATCACTTCCGCACACTGTATCTTCAGAAATTCACTTCTAGTATGTCACTTAGGCATGCTTTCGAATTTCATCAATCCATTCTGACCAGTAGTCATCTTCTTTGTCTTTCTCTTCCGTTGGTGTTCAGTATAGTATATCAGTTGTCCAAAGCTGGTCAATTCTGCCAGCAATACATCTATACCATTGCAATTTGAATGTCTTTGTTATGATGAAGATGTCATCCTCGCTTCTCATTTTCATGATCCACGAGTTCTCCTATCAAACTTTTCTGTTACACCAAGCATATCTCCCTGCTTCTTTGAGTTGCCCATAGCTTTTCTATGGGTTTTTTAGGTAAGTTAAACTCCACCTGAAGTTGCTTGGGGGTTTAAGCCCAAATTATCACGCTGGCCATGCTCGTTGGTGATAACATTTGCTTCAATCTTGGTAGAGTAGTTTTACCGCTTTTGTTAGTTCGTCAATACACCCTTCAATGAAAACAGGAGGCATTACGAAATGACGAGGTTGACATTTATGTGGGATAGGATATATGTTATGCACCGATATACGGAGTAGGATCCAAAGATTCCCAGACTGCGTCGATAGGTCAAAGTACACTGAACAGCAATTGAATTAGAGATACCTGTCTAGTAACGTGTAGCACCATCTTCCGCCTTGATGACGGCGGCGATTCGTCTCGGCATGGACTCGACAAGACACCAGAAGCGTTGGGAAGCCTGAACAAGTTCCCACAGTTCACGAAGATTTGATGGAGGGGGTCAGAGCCTCGAACATCTCTCTCGATGGCATCCCAGATGTGCTCGATGGGATTGAGGTCAAGCAACCTAGCTGGCCGAGGAAGCAAGGTCATGTCAGTGGAGTGTTCATCCAACCATTCTGATACAATTTGGGAGCTGCATTGTCTTGTTGCAGGATGAGGTCCCCAGTGGGATGTTGAAGACTCACAAACGGGAGCAAATGGTCGTCCAGGATATCCCAGTAACGTTGACCTGTGAGGGACGATGTCACACGTACCAGGGGTCTCATTTCAGTCCACGTAAACAGTCCCCAGACAAGAAAGCCACCCCCACCAGCTTGAAGAGTACCCTGCTGGCAAGAAGGATCCATCGCTTCATTTGGTTTGCGCCGCACTCGTATCCTGCCATCCGCATGTACCAACGTGAATCTCGACTCGTCAGTCCAGGCAACATTTTCCCACATGTCTAGTGTCCAGCGGCGATGTTCCCGCGCCCATGCTAATCTTTGCACCCTGGGATGTGCAGTCAGCAACGGTACCCTCGTGGGACGATGGCTTCTGTACCCCATAGCGAGGAGATGGTTCTGGATGCTTACACGTTTTGTGCACCAGCGTTAAATTGCTGAGTAAATTTCCTGGACTGTGGCCCGTCTATCAGCTGTTACAATGCGAGCTAGCCAATGATGACCCCGCTCATCCACACGCTGTTGTCCACGGCAGTTGGCCCTCTGCAGGAATGGTTTTATCGGATTCGATGTACTCACGGTGCACCCGTGACACAGTGGATCGTGAAAATCCCAGTGCCTTCACGACATCCGAGATAGAGTGACCCATTCGTCTGGCCCCAACAATTTTCCATCGATCAAATTCGCTTCTATCCTTTGTCTTACAAATACTGCGTCCTACTCTTACTGATTCCCGTCGCATCACTCCTTATATTGTCGGATCGCTGAATATGTCATGTCGTTTCCGTTTACAGGGTCGTCCACACGCCTCATTTGCATAATGCCAGCTGACACTAATTCAATTGCTCTTCAGTGTACATGTATCGCATACCCACGGTGATTATTGAATTACGTTACGAAATTATCCCCCTCACAGGGAAATTGGTTTCGTCCATCTACGTCACACGCGCGCTGCCGGTACATCCGGGTATTGTGAGCAACTTACGCAGTGTTCGGCGCATGATGACAAACGGCGTTCTTTGAGCAGCGCGTTAACATTAAGTTTTGCATTCGCTTGGGTAAAAGTCCAACAGAAACTTACGAGATGTTTAAGAAAATCCATAACGAAAACACTTCGTCGCGGTCACAAACATTCCATTGGCATCGACGCTTCAGAGAAGGCAGACAGGTGGTCAAAGACGACGAGCGAAGCCGGCGGCTAGTGACAGCTCGCGCGGATGAAAAAATGTCGAACTTTGCGGCCATTTTACGCGCCAATAGACAACAGACGATGGAGCAAATAGCAGAAGCTGCTGGGATATCGCAGACTACGTGTCAACGGATACTACCAGATGATCTAAAGATGCACCGAGTGTGTTAGCTCATGAGCCTCCGTTCGCTTGTCAAGTGTTGGTGCGCGACTTTGCCATACACCCAATATCATCATCATCATCATTGTCAACCATTATCAATCCACTGCTGGACGAAGGTCTCCCCAAGTTTCCTCCACAACGGTCTGTCTTGTGCCAGTCTCCTCCATGTCACTCCAGCATATTTACGAATTTCATCCACCCATCTCCCATGTGGTCTTTTTCTGGGTCTTTTCCTGTCCCTTGGAATCCAATCTAAAATTTCGGCTGTCCATCTATGGTCTGTCCTTCTGGCAGTATGTCCAGCCCATTGCCATTTCAGGGATTTAACTCTGATCATGATGTCTTCCACTCTCGTCATTTTTCGGATCCACGAGTTCCTCTTCTTATCTCTCCTGGTTATACCAAGCATGCACCTCTCCATGCTGCTTTGAGTTGTCTGCAGCCTTTGTATGTCTCTTTTAGTTAAGGTCCACGTCTCTGCACCATACGTAAGCACTGGAAGGATGCATTGATCAAACACTTTTCTTTTAAGACATAATGGCATATTGCTCTTGAAAATTATGCTGTTTCTTCCAAAAGCTCTCCAGGCAAGTTTTGTACGCCGATTAATTTCTTCATCAATGTGACCCTCACTTGATATCTGCTGTCCAAGATAAACATACGTATCTGTTATCTCCAGTTTTTCTCCATCAATCGATAAATCTTCATTTCTTGTAAAAGCATTGAACATCACTTTTGTCTTCTGAAAGTTCATTTTTAATCCCACTTCTTTACTCTTGTCAGCAAGTTCCTGGATCATACTCTGTAGCTCTGATGGGGTAGTTGCAAAAATGACTACGTCATCAGCAAAACGAAGGTGGGTTAGATAATCTCCATTAATCTTTATCCCTTTGTTTTCCCAGTTCAGTGATTGAAAGACATTTTCCAATGTGGCATTAAAGAGCTTCGGAGATATGGTGTCACCTTGTCTCACTCCCTTTCCAATTTTTATGCGTGTTGTATTTTCAAACAGCCGAATCTTTGCACTTGCATTTTCATAGATGTTATTAATAATATTAATGTATGCATCTTCAATACCGCAGGATTTCAGAGCCGTGGTAACTGCTGATGGTTTCACCGAATCAAAGGCTTTTTCATAATCGATAAAAGCCATGCACAATGGAAGTTCATATTCCCTCGCTCTTTCAATTAGTTCTCTCAGTACGTGGATATGATCTATTGTGCTGTAGCCACTCCTGAATCCAGCTTGTTCTCTCGGTTGAGCCATGTCCAGTGTTACCTTCAAGCGGTGTGAAAGAACTTTAGTGAAGATTTTATAAACCACTGATAGGAGGCTGATAGGTCTGTAGTTCCTGAGATCCTCAATGTCACCTTTTTTATGTAGCAGGATCATTGTAGCATTGTTCCAATTCTCAGGAATCTTCCCTTCATTAAGGCATCGAGTGAAAATTTGGGCGAGTACTGTTTCAATTTCTCCACTTGCTTCTTGTATGATGTCTATAGTAATTCCATCTTCTCCTGGAGCTTTCCCCCGCTTCATGTTCTTGATTGCATGAGCAACTTCTGCTGGGAGGACTGGAAGAACTCTGGTACCTTTCATGATGTCTGGAGTACATGTATCATCCCTTTCATATAATTTGGAGTAGAAATCTTTCACTCTTGTCAAAATTTCGCCTCTATTTCTTGTTATAGCACCATCTTCTTTTCTCAGAGCCATAATCTGTTTTCTTCCCTTACTGAGATGTCCCTTTGCTATCTTAAGGCTTTGGTTGTTTTCAATTGCTTTCCTCACTAGCTCACAGTTGAATTTCCTTACGTCTTCAGTGATACTTTTTCGTGTTGTCTTGCATAGCTCTATATATTCCACTTTGGAAGTCACATCTTCTTTAGTTGTCCTCATCTCTCTTCTTTTTTGCATCAACATTTTGGTTTTTCCTGATAATTTGTTCACATGCAACTTGTTCTTAGACCCAGCTAATTTTGTTGCTGTTTCCATTAGAGCTTTGGTTACTTTTCTGTTAACTTCCGAAATATCCACTTCTTCCGATGTTAGGCCTTCTAAAGCAGAGAACCTGTTCTTCAGTTCTAACTTGAAGGTATTATGGTGTTTTTTAAGGTTGGTTATGTCAATAGATTTCGTTTGTCTTATGAGCTTGCCACTTTCAAGTTTAGTGTTGAGGTGCATCTTACATCTCACCAATCTATGGTCACTACCTGTGTTGAACTTGTTTAGCACACTGTAGTCTTCTATGACGAATTTTTTTGTTACACATAATAAAATCAATTTCATTTGTCGTCCCATTTGGATGTCTCCATGTCCATTTCCTGTGTGGCTTTTTCTTGAAAAAGGAGTTCAAAATGAAAAATCCTTCTGCCTCTGCAAACTCAACGAGAGTATTTCCACGCGGGTTTCTGTTGCCGTGACCGAATTTACCTACTGAAGTTTCATTCTGTTGCCGTTGCCCTATTTTTGCATTGAAATCTCCCATAATTATCTTCAAGTGCTGCTTACCTTTATTATTTAGATGACGAATTTCCTCATAAAATTCTTCAATTTCTTCTTCAGGATGACTTGTGGTGGGTGCATAAGTTTGAATAATCTGAGCCTGGTATCTTCTTGATAGTTGGATAACGAGTCGTGCAGCTCTGTCAGAGGAACTTTCAACTTCTACCACTTTATCCTTCAGTTTCTTGTTTATTATAAATCCAACACCACTAGTTCTTCCAGTATCTGTCCCACGATAATAGAAGAGATGTCCACTCTTCAGTTCAATGAGATCTTCTCCTTTTCTCCTTACCTCACTTAGCCCGACGATGTCCCACTTGATCCTTTGTAGTTCCTCTTCCAATTCAAGAAGCCTTGAATCAGAAGATAGGGAGCGTCCGTTATAGGTAGCCAAGGTCAGCATCAAATGGCAGCCTAGTCCGATCCTCCGGGGATTCTTAGCACCCTCTGTCTTCATGTCGCACTGGCCGCTGCCTTGGCCAGGTACATTCCAGCTGCCGGAGACTGAGGGCCAAGATGTAAGTTGTAGAGTCATTTTGGAGGTGTTTGGCCATAACTCACCACGCTGGCCAAGCGGGTTGGTGAGTGTGGGATAGCATTTCCTCTGATCCCGATGGTATAGTTATATACTGTACGCTATATTGACAAAAGACTCCGGACACGTAGAAGAGAAACACAACATGGCATTTATTGACATATATTAGTATGGTGTCAGTCCACCTTAGGCCTTAATGCATGCACTGACCTTTCGAGTCAAGCTTTCGACAATGATTTTGAACACAGTAATTGAAATGCGCTTCCATTCAGTACATAATGCTGCCGCTAACTGTAGCTTAGCAGTAGGCCTTGGTTCCAAAATTCTTATGCTGAGCTCTTATTCATCCCATAAGTGATCTAAGACATTAAGATCAGGGCTCTGTGGTGGCCAGTTCACACACGATACGGAATATATCGTCAAACCACGCCGTAACAACTTTGTATGGATCGGTGAATTATCCTGATGGTACCAACAAGACGCGATTCCATAGTATTGCCACAGGTAGGTAGGGTATAATTGTCCAGAATATTGAGGTAGACGTGCTGGTTAACTGGTTTGTCCACGGTATTCAATGGGTCGAAACTATAGCACGAAAAACACTTCCACACGAGTACACTGCCAGTTCCAAACTTGGCCGTTGGAACAGTAAACTGTGGTAAATAGCGTTCTGCCTGCTGCCGCTATACCCACACACGGCCATCAGACTGATGAATCGTGTATCTGAATTCATCAGTCCATAGGACCAGTTTCCATTGATCTACGGTCCACGACAAATGTTCGTTACACCATGCTAAATGACGAGTAGCATTCCGAATGAAGGTGAAAGGCTTATGAGCAGCCGCACGACCACAATTATCCATGGAATGAAGTTTTCTGCTAATGGTACGTGTACATACCGAGGTTCTAGCGTTTTTACTCACTTGTACAGTGAGGTTTTGTGCAGCACTCAGTTGATTAGCGGTAAGGACTCTCCTGAGGTTTCTTCCTTCTCTGTCACTGATGTTTTTTGGTCTGCCAGTACGTTTTCCTGCTTCAGGCACGCCAAGTTGACTTGGGTATGTTTAAACTCTTATGGACAACCCACTAATACAGCACCCAAGAATCTTTCTTTTCTCAATCTCAGTTCTCTCCCGCCGCGACATTTTCACTCAACCTCACAGTGCGATATGGTCGCGGTCAGCTGCAGGCTTGTTTTTATACCGTTTGCAGCTGTACCGCACATCTTAATAACGTAGCGGATCCACTCACTTTCTTTCGAAGGGGTGTGCGGTGACTTTTGTGAATATAGTGTATATGTATTGCAAAGCGTATGTCTGTGTAGGAAAGGTGTGTTTATATGATTTTTTAACAGATTTGGTAGTAGAACAAATTCTTAAAGTTTGTACAGACATTTTAAATATCAAGGTGTATACAACAGTTTTGATATACTGTTGTATATGTTGGACAGAAAAATAAATCTACTCCCATATGTAGAAATATATACATATTTCGGCGGTGCATAATTGGCACGCCATGAAATTCAGGAAAAAATATTATCGTATAATCTATACGCGCAACGTTGATTCCGAACCTAAATTTCGTATAGAAAAGTTGAGGTTCAAGGAGGGCTCAACACTCCAATGAAATGAGGGAAAAAACATCATTCTGATTTTTTTTAAACATTCAAATGAGCAAGAAACATTAGCACAGTACCGTAGTTAAGATGCGTAGTATGCAGTTTTGAAGTTAGACATTCCGACTTGTGTGACACTGAGCTTCCCACATCACTTGATCCTCTGCGAGAGCAAAGTATATCGCCTTTGCTGCATCGCATTTTCTGTCAAAACGCGTATAAGTAGAAGAATAAAGTAAAATATTTCATAACTGTTTGCAGACATCCATATTCCTTTAGGTTTCTCTGTTATTAACGCATTTCTGGAAATTTTCCAAAAATACGACCTCTCCTGACAAATTGCTACGTTGTTTTTTTAAAAATCTAAGTCCATTAGAATTGTTTTTAAAGCAGCATATAATCTGCAAAATCTGAATTTATGTCTCTTTTAACAGATAATCCGCTCATTATATGACAAAAAATTCAGCATATCGTGTACAATAGAAAGAAACAAGATACGGAGGGCACATTGTTTTTATATGTATGTTAAAAGGCTTTCTGAAGAAGACGGTTAACATGTATTTGACGTCACTCGTCTAGTGAGCAGGGAACAATGCATATTTTGTTTTGATTGGAGGTTTACAAAAATTGATTTATTGGTCCTGGTGTTACAGACATCACAAAAAGGGAGACATAAACAGGATACAGATATTTCACAGCAGCAAGTACAAATCATAAATGGTTTACAGCATGTCAAATGAGCAATTTACACACACGTGTAGCCAGCGTTGATCATGTAACAAATTGCGAACAAGTATATACATCAAACATAAAAACAGTATGCAAAATGACCGATGTACACAGATAACCAGTGTTGGAGAAGTAACACATTGAGAATCAGTGTCGGAAGAGAAACACAAACATCGATGCTTCCCTGGGGTTCGAACCCGGACCTAACTAGGGCGAATGGTCAGAAGCCAGCGTCTTAGATCACTGCGCCACCGGCGCGGCCAATTCACATGGACAGCTACTTCTTCGCATCTGTAACTGTTGAACATATTGTGTGTGTCTGTGCGTCATAAGGATAGATAAAATAAACTTGCTTAAGATGTCGTAAGTGCTAAAATGGAAATTTGAGACAACATTTCTCTCACTTCCTTCGCCTGGCAGGTTCATGTGACAGCAGAGACTGTTTTGCTCAGAGCTGACAAATATAGTAAATTAATTTCCCTGTTCCGTGCCAAGACCTGCTTATCATTGTTCGTTTTACTTACAACTCGTTACATATCTCTCTCCCTAATAGCGAGCATGGTAAATTACGGAAATCTCTTCCTTACGGAAAGCATAGAAACTCTGCTTCAAGTTCCGCCCAGTTAATTACTCTTCCTTCTCGAAGCGCACAACGCTCGCTGCAAGCTCGGACGCTAGCGATCCTCTCGTTTATTAGCGAACACTGAGGCTCTCTTCAGAATTCGTCCCCAGCAGAAATCCCATCGTCTACTGTTATACAGGTGCGGTATTCACCGCAATTAAACTGCTGCCAGTATCGGGCATGGCTTTCATAATATTAATTACTCCAAAGGATTAAAGATCGGTAAAGTGACTTCGACAACTGCCTGACGTAATACCGGTGTGACCGATTCTGTCAAACTACATTTCAGCGTGGACAGTTTTCAATATCAGTGGAATTCGTTTTGATCTAAATTAAGGTTTTGGAAACTGCGTCATAACGGATAATGAGAGAATTGATAAACGTTTGCGGTTTATATTGGAGCGGAAAGAAAAGACGACATATTTTCGAAAGGAGAAAATCTTCAGAGAAGAAAGATGAAACCGATTTTTTTTTTAGTTTGGAGGTTTAACGATTACAGTGAGCAACTAAAATGGCCTGTCTACAGTCTCTTGTCCCTAATTTAGCGTCACTGGCTCTAGGGAATGGAGAGAGCCAATGACATAAGACAAGCTCATCATCCTCTTCTGCCCCGGAATTCCAATCCGAACCCATCGCCGGCAAATGGTTAGCAGCCAGCACTTCTTACCACTCATCCACGCTGACGGTCACCGAAATCTCAAATGTAACGGAGATGCTATTTAAAATAATCTCAGACACGAAAGTAACTTTTTTTCTTTCCCTTTTATTATTTTTTTTTATTTTATTTTTTGTTTTTGTTTTTTGGGGTTTATGACCTTTGTGTTCAACTCGACTGGCTACGAGCAGATCAGATCAGATCATATATAGAGGATTTTAGGAAGGGAGTGTCTGACCCCAGGTCTTAAACAACCCTTAGAAATAGGAAGCTAGGAGATTCGGGCTACAGTACCCGATAGGAAAGTGACACGGAAGCGAGGTAGAAAGGGGGAGGAAGACGCCCTTATATATTACCGGGGGCCAGTACCCGGGGTCTGCCGGCTTAACGTGCCCATGTGACGCACGGCGGGTATTTAGTGGTTCGAACGTTCGTACCTGCTCAGGATAGAACCTGAGGTTATCTCCATGGCAGTCACGAACACTGACCACTAGGCCATCCGTGGCCCGACTGGCTAAGAGTCATCGCTCGTCCGTAATTTAGTGTCACTGACTCCATGGAAGGGAGAACGACAGTGCAGTAATGTCACACACCTGAAATTTAAACCCAGATCTATCTCGGACAGATACTCAGGAGTCAGCTCTTAGACCACTGCTCCAGAAACATACAAAAAAAAAAACAACATCAATGTCATTCTCTGCAGAGAGTCACGGTACTTTACATGCTTTCTATCTTAACGTCTCTACAGAAAATTTGAAAACTGCATTGTCCTCGAACGAGAAACGAACGGGCATCTTCCAATTTCCGTTTGAATATGCCACAATCACACCACTCAGAACAAACCCTTCGAAGCAAATGAAACATCAGATGTAGCTTCGGAATCTAAACAACTTTCAGGTTTTTTTCCTTAGTTGAAGTAACCCGATGTTTCCATGTAGTACTCTGAACCTTTTCCCATTCATGAATAAATAAAGGTTACAATTTTTTTTTTTTGATTGGGAGTTTAACGACCACTGTGAGCAACTCAATGGACTGTAATCAATCGTCCGTCTGTAATTTATGGCCACTGGCTCCAGGGAAGGGTGAAAGCCAGTGCCGTATGCCAAACACAACATCCACGATCCACCAGGATTCGAACCCGTACCCCATCTAGGACGAATTATCAGAATCCATTGCTTAGACCACTGCACCAACAGGGCGGCTGGTTCCAATTCACCAGTGTTGCAGATATCATCATATAAATTGCTGAGACACGAATAGTTATCATGTGCCTATCATGTGCTAGATATTTCAAGAATCATCTGTTCCTGATAAATCTTTGAGAATGTAGCCCAATATGAAAATTAAGCTTTAGATCGATGAGCATCACTGTCCTATAACCAAAAGTTAACTGCTCGTACTATCCATTTGAAACAATCCTGTCTTTAAAGAAAACGCTGATAGAATCTTCCTTTACCACAGAATAATAAATCTATTTTTCTGGTGCACGATAAGAAGGATATACACCCAGCAAAAACACAAGTGTTGGGAAACTGCTGGACAGCAGCTGGCAATGATGGATAACTGCTGGCTGAAATCTGCCGCTCACGGCCCGGTAGTGGTCCGTTGGTGGCAGCGCTATCAGTTGGCAGCCATTGATGGCCCTGCATCATTGCCGTGAATTGCGGGCCTCCAAGGAAGTGCCAGTCGTGGCCCGAAGCTGGGAACCGAAGCAACCCCAACACGAGGTGGAAGCAACGGGACTGCGCATGCGCAGAAGCAACACGTGCACAATCTCTCATGGAACCTGTTAGTTGAAGACGACAGTATCGCTATCGTGTTATTTTAGAGGATGTTAAGGAAAAAAGCCATATGTAGAGAGGCGAATTAATTTCCTAATGCATTGCCACGTCGATGAAAATTTCCGTCGGAAGAAAAATTTGTAAATAAGTAATAATGAACTGTGGGAAATAGTCAATTGGTCTCATATATTTATAGAAATCATTTTGTAGAAAATTCCTACACTGACATACAAAGAATTTACAATGCAGACAGATATGATATACATCCACTCAATTCCCATGAATAACAAGAAATATGTTCTGTGTAAACTTTCGTTTTAACATATACTAAACCGCTTCAAACAAAAGTCTCGGAAAGGCATTGAAAATCACTATGTTGGAAAAAAATAAGAATAATACGCGTACAAAATTTATCAATTATTTAAAAAATAAAAAAATAAAAAGAGCAACGCTATTTGGTTATTATGTACTCATCTATGGGCTGAAACTCAAGATTGGAGGAATTCGCTGCTAAAAATAACGACAGGTAAAATGAAATATATTTTCTCTTTAGAGCAAATGTAACTTCGAACCGCGGAAAGGAAAGACACAACGCTAAAAATATAACGGAATGTGATATGAACGGTTGAATATATTAATCAAACAATCGCCTTTCAAGACCACAAGGGCATCACAAAACTTTGGAAAGCGCCTATAAGTCGGTAAACTAGTTGAAAATGAGTGAAGTTCCCTTCAGGTAAATAAAAACAATCGTTACGTTGAAAAAATAAATTTATGAATTATATGAAACGGACAGTTATGAAAAATACCTCGCAGTATTGTAAAATTAAAAAGAGAACCATTAATTTCACATCGCGTAGTAAAGAGGCTCAGCTTCAAACAAAGGCCCGTGCGTATCAAACCAATATAGTTGCTAGAGTGCCAGCTTCGGAAACAGACTGTCGGTTCATTTTCAGCCAGATCCAAACGGGAGTTTTTAGGACCTGTTGAGAAAATGTCGCCGTGTAGTCATGCAGAAGTTTTGTACGGGGGAGAAAAGTAGTTGTGCCTTCCGGAAACCGCGGTTATCTTTTTTTTATGGCTACTACTGGGAAATTGGCGGAGAAGATTCGGCAAGCCATCAGTTACGTTACGTGATTTTCCGGCTGCCACTGCCAGGAAACTAGCGGACCACATTAGGCTAGCCATCGTTTATGGCACGTGCTTTTAGGGCCGCTTAAAGGCCGCTTGTGGCAGCCGCAGCCTGTGATGGATAACTGATGGCCCTATTGTGGCATATGACAACTGATGGCGTTTCAACTGTTCGCCAGCTGCAGGCATGAACTGCTAAGCCATGGGGACATTTTATTGACGGTTTGGCAGCGGCAACATAGTGCTGGGTCACTGCTGGCATTGCTGGCTGGAGTGCTGGCCCAGCAACACTGTTTTTGCTGGGCAGGAGTGGAATTTCAGCTCGACAACTACGTCTTTCTCCAGGAACATAACATGGCATTGGCCACTACAGAAAGCCGTTATAGCACATCATGCAACAGTTGTACCCCAATATATACATTTTTTTCTCAGTCAACTGTTCCATGAAGGTCTTATTAAGTCTCTTTCACTACCCCTGAGCCTTTAGTAATCATCTTTCATTTCCAGCATTTGTGCTCTCGATTTTCACCAACTAATTTCCTAAATGGTCTCCTGGCTCTTTTCCTGTCCCTTGATATCTATTCTGTCATTTTACATGTCTTATGGCGGTCATTTCTTTTAGCAATATGTCCAACACATAGCCAATTCGGTGCCTTTACATTGATCATGATGTCCTCAACTCTGGCCATTTTTCTCATCCACTGGTTCGTTTTAATAGTTTTCTTGCTTACAACACGTGTGAGTATCTCCATGCTTTTTCGAGTTACATGCTGCTTTTGAAGGTTTTTTTAGTTAAGGTCTGTGTTTCAGATCCATCAGTAACCACTTAAAAGATGAACAGGTTTAAAAAAATTTTTAAGACATAATAATAAATGACATTTACGTATTGTACTGTTTTTAGCAAATGCACTCCAACCAAATTTTATACGCGTATTCATTTTTCTTCGACGATGCTCTTGATACGAGTCCAGGGTACATATGTGTGCAGGCTTTAGGATGAAGTGAAACAAGTAAAATAACGCCGCAAATAGAAACAGCAACACCCAAACACAAATTAACTCAAGACCGTGTCTGGGAAAAGGAGCAACAGCACATGCCTAGTAATGGAGCATGACGTGTGGTTTGCATGACGTGAGAACAAAATGCCCTTACGCAGTCCAATAGCATCAGTTGAACGGAAGTCACCGGACAATGTGCATAAGTGCTACAGATATTCGATTGTGTTTGTTATGTGCTAGAGACGACAAAATGAACCGTCGGTACCATTTTGTAAATTTCACCCATAGTAGAATAATTGGGAGACTTGAGGGTTGTGACGAGTGTTGCCCAATAGTTCGGTATTTCCCATAGCATTGAATCGCGCGTGTGGTCGGCCTGTTTGAATTACTATGTACAAGACCGGGGAAGGTCGCCCACCAAAAGCCAACCCCCTCCAGTGAGGACGCTTATCTGCTCCGACACGCCAAGAAGTATCAACACCAGACAATAAGTAGTCTTGAAAAACAACCAAACGTGAGCACAGGATGCAAGAAATCGCGACTGACAGTGACGATGCGACTACACAAAGACGGACTGTTCGCCCGACGACCAGTACGATGTGCTCGATTGACAACTGTTCACCGAAGACACTGTCTAGAGTGGTCCAGAGAACACAAGGACTGGACAGCAAAACAGTGGGAGCAAAAGCATTCAGGCTGGTCCGAGCGGTATACAGCCTGGCGTTATCCTGTTGAAAAATGGCGTTTGGGATGTCCTGCAGATACGGTAGGGCCACGGGTCGCAGCACCTCGTCAACTAAGCGGCGTGTCGTCAATGTGCCCTTAATGCGTACCAGCTGTGAGCGGCTGTTGGCGCTCATAGCACCCCACGCCATGATTCCATGTTGCCCGGCCGTGTGGCGCTCCACAATGGCGGAGGAATCCGCCCGTTTGCCACGTTGTCTCCATACTCTTACACGGAAACATCCTTGGTGACATAGAACTGCGATTCGTCGCTGAATACGATACTGTTCCATTCGCCACCGCACGCAGCTTTGGAGCGACACCACGTCAAACGGTGACGACGATGGCTTTCTGTTAAGGGTAGCCTTTGCAACGGGCGGCTGTACAGCAAACCAGGCGCAGCCGATTGGCGCGACACTGTCCGTTTCGATATCAGAGCATCCAAGCCTCCACGTACACTCCAAAAAATGTCGCCCGTTTTGTCCTGTGGTTCCGCTACGGCATTACGTCGGATGCGATGATTGGTGCGCTCGTGCTCCGGTTCGCCTACATCGTTGCACAGATCCTTCCTCAGACCTCTATCTCCATATGCGACCGACGTTTGTGGCATCATGTTGCGTTTCTTGCGCAATACGACGCAAGAACCATCCGGCGGTACGAAGGCCTACGATGACACCTCTCGTGAACTCATCCGTTTGACGACATAGCGTACGACGGCGTCTTAAGAGCATTGGTGTCTCTTCTCTGTTCTCCAGACAAAGATTACAGCAAAACCACTCACTTTCCGCGGCCGTGATGGTGTCTCGACTGATGGCCTCACGGGCTGGTTGTGTGCTTATATCCCGCGTGTCGTTCGTACTTTTGGCCTATAAATGCAATCATTTGCATAACTTGAACGTGTGCGCTCACCTTGCGATTCGCATGGCGCTGCGTTCAGGTCTTCGTGGTGTGACATTTTCTCTGTCAGACAGTGTGTATATATCATCATCCGTGTCAACTAATAACAATCCACTGCTGGATGAAAGTCTCCCCAAGTTTGTTCCACAACGATCTGTCTTGGGCCAGCCTCCGCCATGCCGCTACTGCATGTTTTCGAATTTCATTCAAACACCTCCCACGTGACCTTCTTTCGGGTATTTTCCTGCACCTTGGAATCCAGTCTACAATTTCGATTGTCCATCGGTGGTTCGTTCTACTTATAATATGTGCAGCTCATTGCCATTTCATGGATTTAACTCTTACAATAATTTTTTTTTTCAGTTTCCCTATCAACGAGTTCCTCTTCTTATCTTTCCTGGTCACACCAAGAATGTATCTCTTCGGTTTTTTCAGTTACCTGCAGCCTTTGTGTGTCTTATTTAGTTAAGGTCCATGTCTCACGTCCATATGTAAGCACTGGAAGTATATATTGATTAACCATGTTTATTTTAAGGTAAAATGGTATACTGTTCTTAAAAATTGTACTGTTTCTTCCGAAAGCCCTTTAACCAAGTTTTATGCGCCGACTAATTATTTCTTGATCAATGTGACCCTTGCTTTATATCTGCTGCCCGAGGTGAATATAGGAATCGGTTATCTCCAGCATTTCCCCAGAAATCGATAAATCTTCCTTTGGGGTAAAAGCATTGTACATCAGTTTTGTATTCTGAATGTTTATTTTTAATCCCACATCTTTACTCTTATCAGCAAGTTCCTGGATCACACTCTGCAGCTCTGAAGTAAATACCATGGATCATAGGAAAAAAATACACAAATATTTGTTTGCTATGACGTGTAATGGTCTCCTTAATCACATAAATCTTCGGAATTATAATAACTGCAGTCATTTAGTACATGCTTCTTATTGAACTTAATACACTAAAACATTGGTTTTCATAAAAGGGCAGATTTTTTTCTCAAAATGCATGATTCAGTCAAAGGCATAAGCTGCTTCCAAAGAAAAAAATGTGCATTCCAAAAGGGATAAGTATTAATTTTCCATTTTTTTAAGCTGAAGTCAGATAAGTTACATAAACATATTATTTCGTACTCAAATCCCAAGTAAAATTATTCACTTGTATTTTTAGAGAAAAATGAAGGTAAGACAAATTAATTGAAAGATAATTATTTATGCCCATTCTTGCCTACCCCCCCCCCTCTCGCCCACTCGTGCAGTAATTAATTGAACCAAGCCAAGTACTCCGAAATAATAAGCACTTAGAATTTTATCCGGATTGCGTAATCAGCTTATCTAAAATGTTTGTTTTAAAAATATTCATCGAAATTTCAAATGCTTTTTTTCTGAACAACATACATGAGGATCACATCGCCTAATTAAACCGCATCGTAATAAAAACAAGTTGTAAAGACAAAGAGAAGTAATTTATAGCCAAAAACGAAACCATTTTTAATTGAAATATGATGTAGAAGAATAGCGTTCCGATAAGAAAAAATTCCAGAAGAAAGCGAGTTACATTTTTATTTTCATTAAAAGGTATTTTTGTATAAAACATACTGCATGTAATCTCCACAATCCGAATTCAGAATTATTTTTTTTTTTTGAAACCGCGGTCTCTGATTAGACGAACTGGACTAAAACAAAAGTTTCCTAAAATGGATTTGTAAAATACTAACTGTCATAAAGATGCGGAAATTTTATGAGATATTCAACATTAATACACACAACTGACGCGAACTAGGAACATCAAACAGAAGTCATCGCTCATTCCACGTTTATAAGTGAGTCACGGAAAAATTATGGTCGGCCGCCACCGGGAATCGAACCCAGGGTCTTCCAGTAACGTGCCGGACATGCTACCACGCCAACACAGCGGTCTCGAGTTCTCCAGACTAACATACGACTAACTGCCAAACCACATGGCAGGTTGCATCTTGGAGCCCCGCACAGTGCTGGAGATTCACCATAGATGGAAAGCAGCAACTGAACAAATAACTAGGAGGCGAATGAATAATTAACACACACGATTGACGTGAATTAGGAGCATCAAACAGAAGTCATCGCTCTTTCCACCTTTATAAGTGAGTCACGAAAAAATTCCCATCGGCCGCCACCGGGAACTGAACCCACGTTTCAGTTGCTGCTTTCCATTTTTAGTGAATCATTTTCAGTTGCAATGATTTACCAAAGATGATTCACCAAGATGGAAGATTGATTTCGGTTGCTACTTTCTATCTTTGGTGAATCATTTGTTCAGTTGCTGCTTTCCATCTTTGGTAAATCCCCAGCATTGTGCGTGGCTTCAAGACGCAACCTGCCATGTGGTTTGGCAGTTAGTCGTATGTGAGTCTGGAGAACTCAAGACCGCTGTGTTGCAGTGGGAGCATGCCAAGCGACCCTGGATTCGTTTCTCGGAGGCGGCCGATGAGACGTTTTACGTGACTCACATATAAACGTGGAAAGAGCGATGATTTCTGTTTGACATATTCAGTATGCTGTATCTTTGGCAAAATCTTATGTTCCGGTGATAGTTTCTGACTCCATGCTTTAGATTTAACTGCAATTCGAAACTTAATGGCGTGAGTCAAGTTTTTCATCAAAATTTGAAACCCGTGTATTTCTAATATTTCTGTTTAGCGATGATATTTAAATCTTCATTATCATTAATGTTAATGACTCTAGAGAACGTTTACTTCCTTATCTTTGCCTAAAATCCTGGCCTATACTTTAATAGCTCTTACAAAATAAATTTCGTCTCTCACTGCGTATGAAAATTCCTCTCTTTGCGAAATATTGAAAATGTTTCAGCCGCCTAGATGTACGAGTGTCCTGAGGCGCAGAATTCTGTCCATTAATCCGACATATGCCCAAGTTCGGGTCCCAGATGATGTGGGGGTGACATGACACGACAGAGCCAACGCCGTTAAACAGGCGTTGGCTCTGTCGTGTCCTTCGAATTAGTGTCCTTAAATTAGGGATTGCGACTGCTATAAAACACTTAAAGCCCCTGTGATGGTTGTTTAACCCTGAAACCTAGAAGAAAGGTCTTCTTTCTTTATTTTACAGGTACATTACAGCTTTGTTACAAGTAAAATCCTATGACAAATATTTACATTATGAGTATAGCATTTATTAGAGCTTAAGCTGAAACTAGAGTAAGATTGTTTAATTTTTTGTCACTGAGAAATACCCAAATATAAGAGGTTTGGGATGAAAACAATATTTCAGTGTTTCTAAGTTCTTACACACTGATGAGCGATTACATTATGACCACCTCCAGCCTAGAGAAATGAGCGCGTCTGGAGACCAAACGGTGGCGCAAGTTAAGTACATAGAGCATTATATATACAACCCGAGGATTGGCTTTCGGTTACTAGAACGTTCGGAGTCAGAATGGGAGAAGCTGCCGATTTAACGGAGTTTGATAAAGGACATATTGTAATTGCACGGCGCCTGGGAACTAAGATCTCGGAAAAGGTACGGCTTGTGGGTTGCTCACGTGCCGCTACAGTGAGTAAGTATTAAAAGTGGTGCACAAATGGTCGAACGATGAACCGTCGTGCAGCCGTGCATCGTTCGCAGCTGACTGATTCCAGAGAGGTGCGGAGACTGTCGTGCATTGTTTACAATCACCGCAGTGCCACAGTGCGACAAATCACCAGCAGATACAATAGTGGTAATGAGGACAATTTGTCACAGCACACACTTCAAAGCAGCCTTCTGTGCATGGGCCTGCGTTGCCAAAGACCCGGCCGGGTCCCCATGTTTACTGAATATTATCGCCAACATTGCATGAAATGGGTCCAAGATTATCGAGATTGGACCGTGGATGGTTGGAAGAAAGTGGCCTGATCTGACGAATCAAGATTTCTGGTGGATCAGGTAGACGGCCGAGTGCGGACAGCGCCGATTACCAACGGAGGTTATGGCACCTAGATGAACTGTTGGGCGGAAACAGGCCGGTGGCTGCAGTGTTATGCTGTGGGCGATGTTTTCTTGGGTCACTTGAGGCCCCATTATCCCAATAGCACAATCCCTGACAGCTGTCAGGGATTGTGATATAACCATTCACGGCAACTGTTTACCTTGCTGGTGAAGGCCATTACCAACAGGATTATGCGCCATGCCACGCTACAAGAATCGTCAAGGAGGGGTTCGAGGGACATGCTGGTGACATTCTGTTAATGCCCTGGCGTCCAAATTCACCTGACATGAACCCAATCGAACATTTGTGGTTCGACTTTGAAAAGCTGGTGCGCGCTAAATCACCACCACCCCGAAATATACAGGAACTGGAGGACCTGTTGTTGACATTGATACATATTGCTAACTTATCGAATCGGTACCTCCCCGAGTGACCGCTGTTCTGCGGCTAAAGGTGATCCTACAGATTACAAGGTAGGTGGTCATAATGTAATAGCTCATCGGTTTATATGGAAGAGAATTTTTTTTGACATGCAATACATAAAATTGATACACAAGAGCAATATGAATGGCTGTACTCTTGAATACACACTTCGTATTTCAGCGGCAATCATTCAAATGGGCATGCAGCAACTTTTAGTGAAGTTTAATCATCCACATGGGTTCCAGTGTATGAAACTTCTATTTCTTTTTTTTTTTTAATTTTTAAACTTTAAAAGTTATAATTTTGCTAAAAGAGCTTAAAGGTTTAATAAATAAATCAAGATTAAACCATTTTATGCATTTAAAGAAATACGTGGTCCACCATATAACTATCTTAAAAAACTTGTCCCGCAGCTCCAAAGAAGTGCAAAAGCACTGCCGTTGAGTAAAAGCAATTGGGTGTGCATAATTCGCAGGTCATTCTCGATTTTCCCTAAGAAGTTACTCTCGACGTGAACTCATCTGGAGCGAACCTGGACCATGGTATCATCCCTACGGATATAACGTCACTGAAAGGGATTTATGTGATGGGAGCATTATCATGGTTCTGGCCGCCATTTCTTTGGGTACACAGCTCTATGTGCTTCCATGGGTCAGTATGATTATTCAGTGGTATAGAGGTGACGCTTTAAAATCTCACGAATGCTTTTATGAAACGATTTATTTTCTAGTGCTGGAGTCACAACTAAATGAAGCAGTATCCGTTGATGCTGCTTCATTTAGTTGTCACAGCCCAAAATTTGCACAAGTGAAAACTTTAATCGTTAAAATTACACAAAACGTAAATTTAAAAAACATAAGATCTTTCGATCCTCCACCTGGATCGTCCTCAGATGAAGTGTCAAAACGCGCAACTTGAAAGGCGTTTTTATATGTCTAGTCACGTATAACTACTGACGTACTGCAAAAAACCACACTGCGCATGCTCAGTTCAAGAAGTATTGACAGTGGCGTAGCTGAGAAACTCGCGTCCTGCTGCAAAAATATTATCGAGGCCCTTTTGTGAAAATCGATTAGATTTCAATTATTGAAATTTTAAAATTCCATGTTATTAATTATCATTATTATTTGTTTGGAAGATTTTTAATACCATAAACAACATTAATACCTTAAACCTATGAAGAATATGAATTATATCCTATTAAAATATGAATATTATCCTATTAAGAATAGAATTTAATACCTTAAACCTATTAAGAATATGAATTATATCCTATTAAGATATGAATATTATCCTATTAAGATATGAATATTTTCCTATTAAGATATGAATATTATCCTATTAAGAATATAATTTAATACCTTAAACCTATTAAGAATATGAAAATTAAAATTTTAAATATTTTTTTCAATTATTTAAAATTTTAATTTTCATGTTCTTAATAGGTTTTATGAGCGTTTTAATAATGCAAGTTCTTTAGAACCTACAAAATTGTAAAAAAAATTCCTAAAACCAAAATTGTTGCACTTTATTTCGTGTAACACAAATTTTCGCCGTGTAGTTAAAATTATTGCCCTAGTTTTATACAAATACAAAATATTACAAAACACTTCCGAAGCATGTCTTGCAAATTTTGGTCTTTTAGAGAAATAGCCATCTCTTAGAAATTTATCACGATCACACCCACACATTTAACACATTCACCCACACATTCAACACAGAACATAAGTTAGCAAGTAAGTAACAATTTAGAATTGTAGGATAAAAAAAATTAAACTACTTAAATTATTTACTCTTGAATATAAATACCACACTAAACGTAATTCCACAATGTTTTGCACAAAGTAAACAATTTTCTCTTGACTGTTATAAAAAATCCCACAAGTCTCTATTTCTTCGTCCCCGCGAAGAACATGTTTTAGGTCATTACATTCTGAAAGATGCTTAGTTACATGCAGACAACTGTAATACATAACACCTTATGCTCATTGATACAAAAATTTAATTAATTGAATTGATATTTCTTTCACATTGTCTTGCTAATACACATGTATATGGCTGCTAAAAGAGGCCTCAAGTCCTCTGGAACAAAAATGGATGCTTTCCCTTCATCACAAACTAAAACCGCCAAAATGTTTCTATATTTTTATCTTATTTATTGGGCAAAAATGCCAAAAATTGGTTTTCCTTTTTAATATTTCCTTGAAATCAGCCGTCAGGAATTACTTGCTATTTTTTTAACCATTCTCATGTAAAAAAAATTGTAAAATCTTTTTACTGAGGAAAGAGGCCCTCGGAGCCGCCAGTCCCATCTCCCCGCAATGCGGGGGTTGAGGGGCTATCAGTACACTCCTCTGTACCGATGATCTTCTGGAGAAAAAATCAATCAATCTATATCACAGAGTGATTATATGTTTCGTGCACACATCTATCAGATGTTTCCATTGGTTTGCTATAGGGGATGGTATTTCGTCGATACAGCATCTCTCAGCAAAGTTTAGGAGATATAAGCTCTCAGATAGTAAACAGGCAAACTTGGTATATGGTGAAGATAGCAAATTTATCTCTTTCATTATTGGGGAATGTGTACCCTCTTGCTAATCATGGCAAGGCAGTCGACCTGTTTTTACATCATATTTGTGTTCTATGATTCGGGTTCTTAATGTTCTTGAAGTGGAACTTATGTATAATGAATCGATGCCGTTAGGATCTACAGTCTTCTTCGGCGCACAATACACACCATGTTTACTGTCCAGGGTGGTAATATATATCTGTCCCTTTTAACCAGTGATAGTAAATTGTGGGTTTTTACTCCAAAATCCTGTTTATTTTTTCGACAAGTATTTTTTTAGAATTAAAACAAAATTTTGTGTATAGTGTGTTTTTTGTAAGTGATATATGACTAGACATCAAGAAACCCCTTTCAAGTTGTGCTTTTTACCCTTCATCTGAGGACGATCCTAGTGCAGGATCGAAAGATCTTATGCTTTTACCCTTCATCTGAGGACGATCCTAGTGCAGGATCGAAAGATCTTATGCTTTTTAACTTTACATTTTGTGTAATTTTAACAATTAAAGTGTTAGTTGTGCCAATTTTGGACTGTGACAAGTTACTAATCGTGCATCAACGGGTACTGCTTTATTTAGTTGTGAATGCTTTTATGTCAGTGCAATGGGATATAATTTCACACTCGAAAGCCTTATAACGTAGTATGACACCGCTTATTTCTGGAGTAAAACAGAACACTGAAACAGCCAACTTTCGCTCTCCACTGCGAGGCTTTTTCAGGGCAGCAGTTGGACACAAAACGCAGAGAATCAGAACGCGTAAGAAATAACAATGATTTTAAAAATGAGTGTGGAAGCCATCACAAGCTGTATTGCGTGTTATTTATTACGCAATTATACGATGCGCCTCGACGTTTCCCCATCCTTAATAAAGCATGCCGAACCATTGATAGTCCTTTAGAGACTGTATCATAAACATACTAACTGGAAAGGATTTCAACACCTTCCCTGATGGCAGTCCCTTTGAAGTTACGGTGAGGGACAATCTTTTTAATACACTGCCGGACAATTGCTAAAGACGGATGACAATAGCAACAATAGCAACCATAAAATGGAAGGTAGCAAAATGTGGAAATTAGCATAAGTGCGGGATACAGTAAGACGTGTTGTGCGTATGCAAATTTTGGATTGCCGAACTTGTTCGTGACGTCATAGCGCTGATGAGAGATATAAAGGATTTCACGCGTATTAACCGTTGTTGTTCAAACGCAAAGTTGAAAGGGAAAGAATAAAATTGACGAACTTGCAATTTTCAGTATGTCTTCCCGACATCACCTAGATGATTTTACGAGTGGCCGTATTATTGGCAAGATTAAAGAAGGGCGAAAAATAACAGATGTTGCCAGGGAGTTCGACGTCAGCCACAGTGTTGTTTAAAGGCTTTGGAAATCATTTCAAACAAATGGAGAGTGTAGCAAACGTCACGGGGAGGTCGTGTTCGCAGTACGACACCTGCAGAAGATCGATACATAGTGATATCAACAAAAAGACACCGGCGCAGCACAGCTAGTGAGGTAGGTAGCAAATCAGTTTATGGCTGCTACTGGCAAGCGGAACTCCCGAAAAACTGTCGCCAGACGTTTGCATGAAGGAGGACTATACGCCCGCCGTCCTGTTGTGTGCATCCCATTGTCCAGACGTCACCGTACCGCCCGTTTGCAATGGTACCATCAACATCGCAATTGGACTGATAACAACTGGTCTGCTGTCCTCTTCCAAGATGAGAGTAGATACAGTCTATCGTTTGATTGTAGACGACAACTGATCTGGCGTGATAGTGGTACTGCATATTGTCCAGCAAACATACAGGAAAGGGACCGTTATCCGACATGCAGTGTCATGGTATGTGCTGGCATTATGATCAATGGACGTACGTCTTTCTATGTGCTTCCAACTAGGACTTAGACTGGCCAACGATACATTAATGATGTTCTGCTAACTCATGTTCGCATGTTCCTTGGTGCTGTCGGTGATAGATTCATTTTCATGGACGACAACGCAACATGTCATCGAACAGTCGCTATCCAGGAGTGTCTTGAGAGCGAGGATATTCAACGCCTCGTATGGCCAGTACGTTCTTTAGATCTGAATGCCATTGAAAATGTGAGGGATGCTCTGGGGAGGAGTCTTGCTTGTTGTCAATGCCCTCCAATAAACAAGGACACCCTCATCCGTGCACTGACAGAGGAATGGGATAAATTACCCCAACAGCTGCTTGATAATGTTGTGCAAAGCATGACACGACAAGTGGAATCTTGCATCGCCCTCCATGGTGGCCATATCCAGTATTGACATCTTACGCCGGAACGCCTGCGGACGGTAACTGCATTTTTTCACGTTTACGTATTCTGCACAAAATGGCCTGTTTGTCCCTTGAACACGTTCCAAAGCCTTCTGGATTTCAGAGCACAATAAATTGTCTTTCTTGTAATGTCCTGGCATTCTGACATTATTTTATTTCACTTGGCATCCAACCACACTTACTTTTTTATGCGCTATATAGCCGTTTATGATCCGTCCTTAGCAATTGTCCAGCTGTGTATTATTCCATATAGGACCGACCAAGCAGCGCATGACTTTAAGAGTAAGCGCGGTATTCTAAATGTCTTGGTTGGTATTTCTCATGTGTTCTTTACAGTTAGTGTCTAATGATTGTTATTCCTGTACGCAAAACGGCCGTTCCAAAAAAACTGAGAGTAAAATCAAACAAATTGAAGAAATATTGGTACAACAATGTTATTGTTTCTCAAAGTGCCTTCCCTCAGATGATATGCAACGGTCCCATCGGTCAGTCCAATTTACAAAGCATGTGGCGAAGACATTTTGTGGAAGCTGCTTTAGCGACCCCTGTACAGATTGAATAGCGTCAGCATCAGTGTTGAATTTAGCGCCACGGAACTTCTCCTGCATTGTTGGAAACAACCAGAAATCGCACATGGAGAGGTCAGGACTGTTGGCAGCCTGTGGCATGATTTCAATACTGCGTTTCGTAAGAAACTGTTGAACACAAGCAGCCACACGTTGGTGGGCGTTATCATGGGGTAGGGTCCACTTACCCACCAGTTCCGGTTACTTAATCGATATCTGTCACTGCGAATGCTTCAAGACTGAAATGTAATGCTCCGAATTGATAGTAAATCAAAGAAGATTATCATTATCAACTTCCCAGGTGATTTGTTTTGGAGGACATTTTTCGAAGGAAGAAAAGCCTGTGTGTATCCACACACTCGTTGCTCGCTTCGTGAGGGGGTCGAAATAGTGGACCCATGTTTCATCGGCAGTTATGTCTTAAAACTTTATTCCTTGCCTTTACAGAAGCTTATTAACACGTTTTGCGACGGAAAATCACCAAGTGTGTGTGTATGCTTCATTATTCACACAGAAAGAAATTTACTTAAATTCACTCTAATGAGTAAAACGGAGGGAGGGTTTGCGTTTTTGAAGGTTTTTCTAATCATTACACGCGTATACTGGGTTTAACGGGAAAGTCCTTATTCAGGGCAATAACTGCGGAAAGCAGGGTTCGAGTGGTACACAAGTTAGGTCTATGTGTAAGAAAGAGACGATGGCCGATCGAATGAAAGCGATTGGAGCGCCCCTATCGGCAAAGGTAAGAAATTAGGAAACCTAACTCGCGAACAATGAGAGATAGAAACAAAATTCCAATTACAAAGTTATAGTGCACCGTCTAATTAGTAGATAACTACATATGGTGGGCAAGAATTATGCACAGGGATGGGTTAAAACGTTGTTAGTTCAAATTAGGTAAAGCGGATGAAACAGACACAAAAATAATGTCACGAGACAGAAGCTGTGCAGGCTTATTTATAACACTGAAAAATGTTTACAGGAGATATGCCTACTTTCAGACACAACGCACATCTGCGCGAAGTTAATGTACAGCTGGTTCGAAGTGGCCACCATCGGCTACAATGCACATTCCAAAGCGTGTAAGAAAAGCTTATCGTACGCCATCTAGTATGGCAGATGTCACTGTGTTACAGGCGCACACAATGCGGTGTCGTAAATCTTCCAGACTAGTAGGTTCTGTAGCATACACTTGTTCCTTCAAGTAACCCCCAGGAGGAAGTCCAAGGGTGTTGAGTCCGGTGACCGCGGAGGATATTCCACCGTACCGCCATAACCAATTATCTGGAGTCTGAATGCTTCAGCCCGGAAACTCCCTACGTTGGCTGACATGTGAGGTGGTGCACCATCATGTTGGTACCACAGGCGCAGCAGATCTCTGAGGGGAAGATCATCTAGAAAGTCAGATATTGGGCCCCGTAAGAGCTGAAGATACCGTTGACCTGTTAACCGGGTGGCAAGAACTTATATATACGTTCGGCGGTTTCTGTGCACAAAGCACCGACGACGCAATAATTCGTTCATCGAAAACCTGTTCAAATCCAGAGAGAACGCAATATTACATCGAAAATGTTTTCAGACTATTAGGAACTAGAACGCATATTTGAGCATCTTAACTACAGCGAATGCTACAGAAAGAGGTGTCTTCTGCTACACATATAAAACAATTTCGCATTGCCTCTTCCAAAGCTCCTGCCACCTGGGGGTTGATGTCATATTATAAAAAATGGGGGCAACTAGTGTGTTTCGCCAAATGCCGCACCAAACGATAGTTGCCCAACGTCGTTGATGTCGAGTAGCTCATCCCATAGATGGATTGCTCAGATTCCAGTAATGGGTGTTATTAAATAAATAAATAAACAGAGACATCGCTCTTTCCACTCTTAGCAACGCACAGCAACCGAAAAAAATTTCGGCCGTCACCGCCGGGGATTGAATCCCGGATCTCTCGATATCTAGTCGAGCGCGTTAGCCTTACACCACGGTGGCCAATAATTCATGGCGCTATGTGCGTTTTTCTGTCAGCATCTGACATTATAAATCCGTAAGATGGGCTCAGCAGCTGAGGCGTCTCAATCGGGTGGGCATTAACGGCACTGGCTATATATGAATTATAGCAGTTAAATCCAAAGGGCGAGATCCAAAGTGAAAATCCTCCAAATACGCGGGGGCCGAATAACAATTTTTCGGTTGCTGCGCGTTGCTAAACGTGGAAAGAGCGATGTCTCTGTTTATTCACTGACGCTACGTATTTGGAGGATTTTCACCTTGGATCTCGCCCTTTGGATTTAACTGCTATCATTCATATATAGCCAGTGCCGTTAATGCCCACCAGATGGAGACGTCTCAGTAGCTGATCACATCTTACGGATTTATAATGTCAGATGCTGACAGAAAAACGCACATAGCGCCGTGAATTGTTGGCCACTGCGGTGTAAGGCTAACGCGCTCGGCTAGATATCGAGAATTCCGGGATTCAAATACCTGCGGCGTCCGAATAACAATTTTTCGGTTGCTGTGCGTTGCTAAACGTCACGTATTTGGATAATTTTTACAATGGGTGTTACGACGATTGACTATTCTGTCCCGTGTAAAGCGGGACTCGTCTGTCCACAAGATATCGGCCAAGAAATTTGGATTAACCTCCAACGTGCTATGTACCAAGTTGCAGAAATCGAAACGCCTTCCCTGGTGTTCATCCATCAAACCTTTCACTAGCTGAACGTGGTACGGATGAGCTCCATGCTCGTTCAGGATTTGCCAAACACGTTGTGCTGTTAATCCGCATGCTTTAGTGACTGCTGTGGTACTAATGTGGGGATTGGCAAGGTCATATCTCAAGACAGCCTCAGGATGCACTGTAACACCCGAACCCGTAGGTCTGCCAGGTCGCGGACGTGCTTGTATGCTTCCGGTCTCTCGGAGGCGTTGAACACAGTTGTTATTAGTCGCTGTAGTTTAATGTTGACCAATCGGAAAACGTTCGGCATACCGCCTTGCAGCTTCGTGGGCATTGCGATGACATTCGCCATAAAGCACGACCGTTTCGCAGTACTCAGCGTTCGAGCAGCCCGCCATCAGTGTTTGCAACGTGTACGTTTACTGACGTTCAAATCCCCAGCCTCGGTATTTTATCTCACCGAAAAGCTTCTACGTCACTATCAATATTTACATACGCATTTGAATCGTTCTCCATCGTGGACCGGTGTTTTCCATTACCTAACCATCCAGCAACCGCGTGCACTTTATCAGCATTTTGACCCGTTCATGTACATAATTTGTGCGCACCATATCTTGTTTCCTACTAATTAGACAATGCGCTACAACTTTGGAATTGGAAATTTGTTTCTATCTCGTGTTGTTCGCTAGTTAGGTTCCCTAACTTCTTACCTCTGCCGCTAGGGGCAGACCAATTGCTTTCATTCGATCGGCCATCGTCCCTTTCCTATACATAGACCTAACTTGTGTACCATTCGGACCCTTTCATCCGCAGTTATTGCCCTGATTAAGGACTTTTCTCTGAACCCTGTATATGCGCATCAAGTCATTAAAAAGGAAAAAAACTTGTTTCGTTTTGTCATGAATAACAAGAACATATTGTAACAAGATACTTTTAATATAGATATATTCCTTGCTATATTATTGGAAAAGTTATTCTTAAAAATTAATAATTAATTGTTAAGTAGATATAAAATATTTTCATTTTTAATAGGTACTACAAATTATTCTGACATTTGATAAATAAATAATTTCGAATGCATAAGAATGAAATTAGTTTTCTCAGGAACTGACGGAACTCAAATTATTCATATTGTAAGATAAAGAAAAATGGCGTTAGTTTAATTAGGTATTTACTAACATTTCTTCCTGCAACTAATAACTTCTTGCCGCCCAGGTGACCCAGTGGTCTAAGCACTGGCTTATAACCATTCGTCCGAAATAGTCACGGTTCGAATGCCGGTGAGACAGGGATGCTGTGTTTGTCTTACGGCACTGGCTGTCTCCCTTTCCTGGAGCCAGTGACCTTAAATTAGGGACGAACGACTGCTTATAGTCCATAAATAACTCACGGTGTTCGTTAAATCTCAAATAATAATAATAATAACAATAATAATAGTAAGAAGAAGAATAACTTCTTATATAAAAGAGATAAATCTTGAAAACCTTAAAACTGAAAACACACATCTCTCAGAATGATGTAAATACCGGCTGATCGAACATTACCGCAATTCTATCGAACTATTGATAGCTGTAATTCAGTCGGAAACAGTTGGATTTCGGTGTAAAGTAGGATTTCGTTATACCGAAAGTATTACAACAAAAGTGAGATATTTGTTTTTTACGATGTTTAATCAGAGAAAGTTCAAAATACACAACAAGAAAAATACTTCACCACGTGAGCTCCACGCGTATTAAGAAGCTTGTGTCATCGTTTGATCAGTTAATAAATTCCGCTATAGAAGCAATCCGTAGCGAAACCCGTTCACCAACAGCTTTCTCATTTGTAATGAAGTTCTTTTCTCATAGACGGTTCTTGAGATTTACAGTCTACAAAGAGGTTAACCGCATGTGCAATTTCACAGCTTCGTTCTCCTGTTTTCAAGAACGATGCCCTTAATGCGCGACAGGCAGTCTTCTGTTTCGCTTGTTGATTTACTGCTCCCTTCCACGGTGACCATCTTCGATATCAACACGGCCTTTTTTGAATTCATATCACCAAACACAATCACTTGCTTTTTCGACATCAGTTCTCCAGGAAACTTCTTGGTGAAGTCCATTTTGCTTCCGAAAAACGAATAGCCTAACGGGTACAGGGTTTGTACCATACTTTCAGAGTATATTCCATTTTGCAAAAAGGATCAGTAATGGAGAAACAGGTGAGCCACCCTGCATGAGCAGGGTATTTTTTCACACAAATATTAGTTTTATGGGTCTGTGCCCTTTTATATTCCTCTCCTCCTTCATTATCGAAGAAACAAATGCTCACTTCTTTCGGAAACCCAAACTGCATCCTTCCTTATGTATGATACAGTTTAAACAGGTTAGTGAAGTCATGTAATGCATTGATTATGAAACGCTTTCCAACATGCGATATGATACGCATCATTACCCAAGTTACTACTCAAGTTATGAGGAAAATGGATGTGGAATAAATCTCGCATCTGTGCCCTGACCTTTAACTCCATTTCGATAATATTCAACAGAACCAGTTCAGTGTGTCTCCGAAACAACATGAAGTTCTGTCGCAATCGAAGCATATTTACATGAGTTATGACGCATAAGGGCAATGGAATGGATCCCGCTCTTATACCCTGACCTTTACCCCATTTCGTCCATTTTCAATAGGGTTCGTCCTCAGGTTGTCCCCTACCACATACTAATATTTCATTGAAATCGAACCATTTTTACGGGAGTTATTGTGCGGACAGACAGACAGACGGACAAAGGTGGAGCATATACGCTTCTTCAACTTACGGTTAGAAAGCGTACACAAGTTAGTAAAATCATGCAATGCATTGACTATGATACGCTTTCCAGCATACCGGAAATCATTACTCAAGTTATTACTCAAGTTATGAGAATAATGGCTGTAGAATAAATCTCCCTCCTATGACCTGACCTTTGACCCCATTTCGATAATATTCAACAGAACCGGTAAAGTATATTTCCAGAACAACATGATACAGGTTTGTCTCAATCGAGGCATTTTTACGTAAGTTACGACGCATAACGGCGATGGAATGTATCCTGATCCTATGTCCTGACCTTTGTCCATATTTCGCATATTTTCAATAGGGTTCGTCCCTAGGTGGTCCTCTACCACATAGTAAAAGTTCATCGAAATCAAACCATATTTACGCAAGTTATGACGCAAAATGGCAATGGAATGCATCCCGCTCCTATGCCGTGACCTTTGACCCCATTCATACCATTTTCAATAGGGTTCGTCCCCTGCTGGTCTCCCTACCACATACTAAAGTTTCATCGAAATCGAACCATTTTACGCGAGTTATCGTGAAGACAGACGGACGGACGCACAAAGTTGGAGCATATACGCTTCTTCAACTCGATGGGATGTATGCAGTTGCTCGTTCTTAATTTAAGGCCACTGACTCCAGGGAAGGGAAAGAGGTAGTGCCGTAAAAAAACCCCACAACATCCATGCCTCACTAGGATTCGAACCGAGACCCATCTCGGAAGAATGACCAGAAGTCATCACACTACACTAATCGGGCGGCAACTACCGCTTTGAGCAAGTGCTATAAGCATTCACCTGTTCCTAATTTGAAGTCACCGATATCAGAAAAGAGAAAGAACCAGTGCCATAAGACATACAGACCACCCATGTTTTGAGGCCCCGGTGGCGCAATGATCTAATCGTTGGCTTCTAACCACGCATCCGAGATCTGTCTGTGTTCGAGACCCAGTGAGGCATGTATGTTGTGTTTTCCTTAGTGCACTGGCTCTCTCTTTCTCTTTTTCATGGAGCCAGTGGTCTTAAATTAGGGACTGGCGACTACTTATAGCCCATTGAGTGGCTCACGGTAATGGTTAAACCCCCAAACTAAAATGAAATACCCATGCTTCATGCCGGACCCGGACGAACGGTCAGAAGTCATCGCTTAGACCATTGTGTCCCTTGGGCCGCTGCACAAACGGCGCCATCATTTTCACAAAAGTAATAATTTCAATACATTTTGCAGTATCTGTCACGTTAAACAGTGAGAAAGAAAGCTTTCTAAAAAAGAACGTTAAAAAGCCATTTTGAATTATTTTTCAGCATAGCAAAACACTTTTATCATACACATGTGTAGGCTGTTGTTCTCAAGTAAAACGTGAAATATTTATATCATAAATACTTGTAAATTAAGCGGCGTGCAGAGTGTTTTAGGCACAAAATTTCCTTTCGTTTTTAGACCGACTGTGAAGATAGATGCTCTGCTTGTCAGAGAAAATGTCACACCACGAAGACGTGAACGCATCACCATGCAAATTTCACGGTGGGTACACACGTACAAGTTATGCACATTTGCAGGCCAATCGCACGAACGGCGCGCATTATATAAGCGGACAACCATCCCGTAAGACCATCAGTCCAGACGTCGTCACTGCCGCGAAAAGAGAGTGTTCTGCTGCAACCGTGTCTGGAGAACGAACAAGGGGTGCCAATTCTGTTAAGATGCCGTCATACGCGATTTCGTCAAACGGATGAGGTAACGAGAGGTGTAACCGTGGGCCTTCGTACCGCAGGATGATCCTTGCGTCATATTGCAAAAGAAAGGTAAGGTGATGCCTCAACCGTCGGTCGCATTTGGAGACAGTGGTCCCAGAAAGGATCCGTGCAATGTCGTAGGGAAACCGGAGCGCGCAGAAGGACGTCCGAACACACCAATCGTCGCATCCGACGTCATGCCGTACCGGACCCACAACCCACAATGGGCGACATTTTGCGGAGTGTACGGGTAGGCTTGGATATTCCGAAATCGACGCGGACAGTGTAGCGCTGCTTGGCTGCGTTCGGTTTGCTGTCCAGCCATCCGTTGCGAAGGCTACTCTTAACAGCGGGCCATCGTCGTCACGATTTGGCGTGGTGTCGTTCCAGAGCTGCGTGGGACGCCAAATGGAATAGTGTGGTGTTCAGCGACGAATCGCGGTTCTGTCTCACCACGGATGATCGCCGTATGAGAGTCTGGAGGCGACGTGGCCGACGGGCGGATTCCTCCGTCATTGTAGAGCGCCACACAGACCGACAACGTGGAATCATGGTGTGGGGGTGCTATCAGCGCCAACAGCTGCTCGTCGTTGGTACGCATTACGGGCATATTGACGGCACACCGCTATGATGACGAGGTGCTGCGGCCCATGGTACTACCGTATCTGCAGGGCATCCAAAACGCCCGTTTTTCAACAAAATAACGCCAGTCCGCATGCCGCTCGTATCAGCCTGAATGTTTTACGCGGGGTACGGATGCTTCCGTGGCCAGCACGATCCCCTGACCTGTCGCCCATCGAGAATCTGTGGGACATGATTGGACGTCGGTTTAGTAAGCAAGATGAAGATAAACTGTGCACTCGGATTAACACCATATGGTCTACGATACCCCAGGACACTGTTCGGACTCTTATTGCCTGATGCCACGTCGGATTCAACGCTGTATCGCCCAAAATGAGGGCCACACTCCTTAGTAATCCTGTATATTCGGCAACTGGATCCTAGCGTGTATGTGACAATTAAATCATTTGTCCAGGACCTACTTGGCTATCTGTGTGTCTAGTTTGGTCTAATTTCGACAATTCCTTCATGGTGTGGCATTTTCTCTGTCAGGCTGTATATATGTACAGTACATAGCTTTCGAGTCTAGACCGCATACCCGAAACCACTTGTTCAGATCCCTTTAAAAGGAATGATTAACTGGGAGGATACAGTTCATTTTAGATGTTCGGTGTCACAGGACATTTTAAGCGCCAAACTGGATGAACGAAAGTGCGAAGTGGTAATGAAGAACAATTTATCTACACCCTCATGAAGAGCTTTTAATGATTCTCAGAACGTGACACTATCTACGCAAGTCTGATGCAGCATTATATCGAAAGCATTCAACTCGCTCGCTCACGGCAGCCGTCAAAGTTATTGGGAACGAGAGTTCGACTAATTAATATTCTAAACAGTAATTATGAGATCTGTCATGGTGTGCCAGCTGCAAAATTAATTCTTCAACTTCACGAGCCCTGCCAACCCTTGCGAAAATTGGAAAATCGAAAAGATCACGTTTTGTCTCAACGGGGGAAAAGGGGGGGGGTGGATTTTCACCCACACAACCGACCCAAAAGAAGGCAATTTTGCGAAGTCGCTCAAGCTGCATTAAAACCAATACGAAAATATCTTAAATTAGGAAATCTATACTTTTCTCATTTGGTATTCAACATCGTTATGAAAATAAAAAGGTGACTTAAAACTGAATACTTGTGTGACTAAACATTTGCAAATGAGTGCAACATCGTGCAAAAAATAAGTTGTTATACTATACTGTGCAAATTAATTGGGACAAAGTAGAAAATCACTCTTTTTTCCAAAACTATGCCTTTATATCATTCTATCCCTTGATATACACTTATATATACCTGTATTAGTATGAAGTATGTCCTCCTTTAGCAGAAATGACCTCTTGAATTCGTTTTGGCATTGACTCCACTAATTGATTGCACATAATTTTGACTTCATAATCGTGGAACCACACTTTTATAGCATTCGTTATCATGCGTTCTTTGGTTGTACAGTCCATTTTACCTAAACGTCTCTTCAAAATATTCCACAAGTTTTCTACGGGATTTAAGTCTGGTGAATTTCCAGGCCAATCAAGTAAATGAATTGGATTTTGCAGCATGAAATTCTTGACCAATTTCGAATTGTAATATGGGGCCATGTCATGTTGAAATGTCTCGTCAAAAGTTTGCAAGAATGGAATAATCCTCCGTTGTAATATTTCTACATACTTGGCTGAATTCATCATAACATGAACAGGAACTAAGCTTCCAGTGCCATTTGATGTGAAAAAACCCAAAACATCTTTTTCAGAAGGTGTTTTACAGTTCGTTTGACATGCTCAATTCTGAAGGGTTCACAGTTGCTTCGTCTAACGACATTTGCTTGGTAACCGTGCACAAATAAATGAGTTTCATCACTGAAAATTACCTTTTTACAGTCATCAGCAGTCCATGATTTATATATTTTGGCACACGCTAAACGTTTTATCTACATCTTCGCATTCAAATATCGTTTTTTCGTTGGTCTTCTTGCCTGCCGGCTAACTTCCAGAAGCCTACGGTGTACAGTTGAATCCCTAACATCACAACCACTAGCCAACAAATATCTTTGCAGGTCGGTTCTTGTTTTTTTTGGATTCATTTTACTATTTCTGATTAGATATTTATCGGTTCGTGGAGTTGTTTTTTGTTTTCTTCCACATTTATCTCTCCTTTTTGGAGACGATAATCAAGATACGTTATATCGCGTAAGCAGTCTTGATACACTTAATTTGTCTACACCAACTGCAGAAGCGATATCTCTCACTGTCCGAGAAGTGTGATCTTGCAGAGCAAACATTTTCGCACGCTTCTTTGGGGAAATATCCATTTTTCAATACACGAAAGCAACACGTTCTCTCAGAGAGCAAAAACTAAGATCCACCTGTCACACATGAAAGCTCACAACTGAAGCTGAAGTGCCTATCTCCTGTTTAAAACATGTCAAGTCCACATTCTTACTATGAAGTTCTAACAGTCACACCACCTCACAGCTGGTACAACCGGTTTACGTGGGTTTCCGACATCAACTGGTGATCACATTACAATTCTGCGAATAAAATAGCTTGTCCCAATTAATTTGCACGGTATAGTAACCACAAATCAGGATGAAAGGTCAAGTGATGCGCAAACATAGCGTTGCCTCTCCTTCACAAATCAGCCCCTCCTTCACGTGGTGCATCCTGTTCCTATTAAAGGGGCTTTAAAGATCGCCACATAGCGGTATAACTATACCCCCGATATTAGAGCATATTCTATCCGAATCTCACCAACTCGCTTGGCCAGTGTGGTGACAACTCACAATGGAACGAAACCTCTCTAAGATGACTTTAAACTGAAAACGTGGTAGCCGTCAGTACCCGGGAGCTGGAGAACATGTTGCCAGAAGGACGGACCACCGATGGACAACCGAAATTTTAGATTGGGTACCAAGAGACCGAAAAAGACCCTGAAGAAAACTACATGGGAGACTGGATGGATGAAACTGGAAAACATGCCGGAATAAAATGGAGGAGAGTGGCTAAAGATAGATGGTTGCAGAGGAAACTTGAGATGACCTTCATCCAACAGTGGATTGATATTGGTTGACAATGATGATGATGATGAACGACAGATAATTGGTGTTCTCAGATGAGGTATATTATGCAAGAATGTTTTCGAGGATGAGACTGTAAAATACACTGGCGGAAATTGAAAAAAGAACACCAAGAAGGAGACATCTGATACCAACGAAATTTATACAGCATAATAACGGAATACAGAGGATAACGTGATCAAAACATTATGGAAAAATACAGCTGTATTTGCTGGTAAACTGAAAAATAACATTTCCATGTAACATGGTTAGTACGAGGTTGAACCGCCATGAACTGCGTCACTCTGTGCAATTCTGGCATGGAGTCTGTCGTACAGATGTTGGATGTAAGTTTGGGGTATTGAGTTCCAAGCATCCTCAACCTGGACGCGTAAATCGGGGATGGTTTTGGCTGGCCGTGGAGACCGTATAAGTCGTTTTCCCATAAATTCCCACACGTGCTCAATGGAGGACAAATCCGGTGAACGTGCAGGCCATGGAAGTTGTCTCACACACTGAAGCGCATGTTGCGTTGCCCGTGCCGTGTGTATGCGTGCGTTATTTTGCTGGAAAACACCACGATGGACCGACCTTACAAATGGGACAGCAACGGGCTGAATGATGTTGTTGATGTAGGAGTTGTTGTTTAACGTACCCAGTACAAACACTGGCTGTGTATGGGAGCGATGGCTGATCGCTCCCCACACTAGGAGACCAGGTGTTAGGCCCTGTGTGTCGCTGGCGGATGCAAGAAGAGTGGAGACGCTCCCCTGTGCGTCTGCGAACAGGCATACGGCCATCGGAGGCTCCCAAGCAGAATCTGCTTTCATCGCTGAACACGACAGATCGCCATTGCGTTCTCCAGTGCAGACGTTGGCGAGACCACTGCAGCCGTTCTTGACGGTGGTCTGGAGTCAGAGGTACACATGCCAGAGGCACACGTGCACGTAGTCCTGCATCCAGTAGACGGTTGCTGATTGTTCACACAGTCATCTCCGGTGCAACGGCAGCTCGGAATTTCGTCGCAGTGGATGTTCTGCGTGACAACGCCGCTCTTCTTAGGCGTAGATCGGTCCGTTCATCATAGGCGTAGATCGGTCCGCTCATCATTCTGTCTGTGACTCCCGGTTCCACGTCTTCTCGTGTGGGAATGTTCCTCGGACCATCTACGCCACCATCGTACTACCATTGATACTTCCCGTCCAATTTGCTCCGCAATACGACGATACGACCACCCGGCCTCGCAGAGTCCGACTAGACGACCTCGCTCAAAGTACGGTAACTACTGAAATCGTACACGGCTTCCATGTCCAGGCATTGCAGCTTCTTCAGGGTCTTCGCACGTGTCCGTACGCCGACGACTGATTAAAGTCACTTCGCCGTACTCCTTAAATACCACTGACGATAATTTGCATATTATGCCGTGCTGTGACGTAAGCGCTCACAGGTTGGTCCCGAAATTAACATCGCACCTACACTCGACCCCTTTAACATATGTAAATTTCATGATCGTCCGCCGATTCCTTCTTGGTGTTCTTTTTTCACTCTCCGCCAGTGTACTTTGTTTTCAAATTTATCGATATTTAAATGTAACGTAAGCGATTTTAGGTAGCATACAAGCTTTTATTCAGGCAAGAGCAAATATGCTTATCTGATTACTTGTCATATGCAACATAACAATAGCAAGAAAATTTAAAATACAATGCGTATGCATATAAAAATAATTAGGAGCACCTAATGGCAATCAGCCACGTGCTTTTCTCACTTAGGTACGAAACTATGACGTTGATATCGTTTTATTCTAGAGCCATATACAGACTGAAGATAAAACAAAACAAGAAAGAGGATACCAAATAGTCGGTTGTAATGAGCACGTCTCTTGAATCTGTTCTGACGCAAATTAAAATTATCAAAGCTATTCAACGTAAATGGAATCAGTTAGGAAAACAATAACTTGGTTTCAACAATCGATACAACATCCAGAAATAGAAACATGTATTTAGCTCAACCAGCGGCTAAAATGCATGTTGCGAAGATTAACAAATGGCGCATAAAACATTTTCTCATAGCACAAAGAAGGTATCAAACACAAAGGGATTTTCAAATCGAGCAATTAAAAGAAGAAATACAGAAGGAAACATGATATAAGTCGACGTCTGCTAGCGAAAGAATTTTGCATAATGGAAATGTTGAAAATGGGCGAAAAATATCATCCATGGAAATAGCTATGCTAAGTAAAAAGAACTTTTCAAATACGATTACCCGGAGTAAAGATAGCGAAAAAAAAAAGGTTTCGTCTTTTACACATGTAGCAGAACATATTTGCATTATTTAAAGAGGATAATTCTGCACAATTCTATAGTAGAGAATGGCATACAGTGAAGAAGAAATTGCTCAGTAGAATTCTCAGAAGCTGTGATACAGCTGCAAACTAAAGTATACAAATACCACCTACAGACAGAACTGTGAACTACAAAATCCCTCATATGCTAGCCTAAAGTTTTCTGCAATGTAAATGGCATCCGGGGTTCAAAGAAATTTTAAATCGTGCAATGCAGAAGCAGAGACATTGAGAAATACAAATTAAGCATTTGCTCCCCTAGCGGCAAAATTGTGCATTATTTTGGGGAGAAAATACGCACTCAGATTTTGCATAATTCGTAATTTCTGACCGATGAAAGAAGTTTTTCAGGCGGGGTTTTAATCCCGCAGACATTGCTGTAAAGGGAAACGTGAATTTACGCTCTCTGGTGGCAGACGTTAAGAAAAGTTTGAAATTATATGAGAAACATTTCGCAGGGGAAACGCTCTCCAACAAAGAAGGGATTTTTCAAATCGGACTCTTAGAAGCAGAGATATCGACAAAAAACAAGATGTGCATCTACGCCTCCTGGCGGAAAAAACACGCATTATTTGATGCCCAGTCACGAAGTCCAGTCATTGCAAAATACGCCACGCATGGGCCAAGGAACGTTGACAATGGATTATCGATAGTTGGAAGAAAGTCATCTGGAGTGATGATTCCCCTTTCCTATTGCACTATTGTGATGGCTAGGTTCGCATATGGCGTAAACAGCATGAAGCCATCATGAAGCGATGTCCATGTTTGCATATGAAGCCATTTTCACAGCATGAAGCCATGTACCCTATCCCCTGGTTGCACATTTTAGGTTCAGCAAGCCGATGGAAGGATGTTCTGGTCTTAGGAACTTTTTTCTTGGCAAGCCCTAGCTCCGTTGGTTATCATCCGACAAACACTGAATGGTGGACTCTAAAGGGTCCTGTTAGTCGACCATGTCCATCCATATCTTCAGGAAGTTTACCCTGACCACGCTGCCATCTTTCAAATGGACAACGCATCATGTCATCGGGCTCCTATAACTCCTGAGTGGTTGGAGGAACTCGACAACGAATTCACCACATTGCCTTGGCTCCAAACTCTCCTAACTCTAACCCAATTAAACATTTGTGGGATATGCTAGAATGGGATGTAAGAACTGATGATACCCCTCCAAGGAATGAGCGTCAACTGACGGAACTGCTGCAGCGGACATGAGTCAAGTTACAGATGAAGGATTTTCGACCCCTTGTAGAATCTGTTCCGTCTGTGAGCAGTGATTGCGCAGAAAGATGGACCAACGCGTTATTTGGTAGCGCGTTGGTCCATCTTTCTTATGAGCGCACTCACAGATGGAACAGATTCTACAAGGTGTCGAAAATCCTTCATCTGTAACTTGACTCATGTCCATCTTTCTTATAAGCGCGTGTTGGTCCATCTTTCTTATGAGCGCGCGTTGGTCCATCTTTCTTATGAGCGCGTTGGTCCATATGTAACGTACCAGGAGATGTGACGTACCTGCCAGAAGGACGCACACGACATAAAGGCAGATAGGAATAAGAATAAAACGTCCGCGTAGCTCAATTGGTAGAGTGACTTATTCCGGAATGAGGGGATCCGGGTTCGAATCCTGGCGTGGACAGAAATGACGGAGAAATTTACTTCGTTATAATGGCGCCCGAACTATTCGGATGACCCGACCGTTCAAAATCTCGCATTGGTGTGATGTTATTTCCACACCGCGAGATAGCAAAAATAAGAGAATCCCTTCTCCAGCACTTCAAAAAAAAATAATAAGGGGGAGATGATGTAACGTACCAGGAGATGTGACGTACCTGCCAGAAGGACGCACACGACATAAAGGCAGATAGGAACCAGAATAAAACGTCCACTTAGCTCAATTGGTAGAGTGACTTATTCCGGAATGAGGGGATCCGGGTTCGAATCCTGGCGTGGACAGAAATGACGGAGAAATTTACTTCGTTATACATATTTCTTATGAGCGCGCGTTGGTCGATTCTTCTTATAAGCGCGCGTTGGTCCACCTTTCTTATGAGCGCGCGTTGGTCCATCTTTCTTATGCAAGATGTTCCTAATGCAAATCTAACGATGTGTATAATTACCACTTGAGATAACGATTTGGCATTTCTCATATAAGACGATAATTTGCAAAAGTGAAGAAGAAGGCAAATCACACACTGGCTTTCAAGTGTAACGTAATGATAAAAATGCTACCCAAAACAGATCTCCAGAAGGAGATTATGGTTTTGGTCGTTAAACGAGATATTTAAATTTATAAAGCATATTTTTTTACTTTTTTTCTGCATTATACCTCCTTCCGCTAAACAGGAAATTCACAAATCGTAATGTCCTTATTTTACACAACTGAACGAATTATTTGAAATGATATTGTGTTATGCGCTTGGAAATCGTTTTACACTTTAAGCAACATAAATCTTACGGGTTAAAAATAAATCTTCAGCAAAACCTAAATATAAAATTTTTCTCGCTAGATAAAATCGAGCCATTAATGGAAGCTTTCGTAATAACCTGAGTAGGAAGTCTTAAAACAGGAACTGTCAGAGACAGGCGGTGAAGCTAAGCTATTCCGGGGATGAAAATGTTCGAATGACGTCTTCTTCATGTAATCGCTTTGCAATGAAAGTAATTTACTGTGTTATGTAACTCCGTTCTATGAATACTCGCAAGTAGCGGGAATTTTTGCGAATAATGCAGGGCATACACTCACATAGAAAATAAAATCCTGATATCAAACATTTCGAATGATAGTTTACTACTCAGGCAAATTTAGTCATACAATAATTCAGCCGCTTGGAAACAAAACGGATTTGGCACATTCGGGTAAAAAGAAAGTAAGCTTTGTTGCTAGATACAGACGCTTTCCATTTACATGTATTCACCAAAATTGATATCTAAATATATATTTTATAACGATATTTTTGTCGTTCTCGTCAAAACTAATGAAATCGTGAAACTAGTTCAATCTTGTTTTACAATTCGGGTTTTATAGGGAAGAGGCTGTAGCGCAATGAAAATGCCGTTCTTCGATATCCTGATGAGGATGCCGTATAAAACGATTTTTAGGTTTTTCGATTTTTTCAGACATTGCACGAGTAGTGTACCCTGTGCAGACCAAAGGACTCTGAAACGTCCACATATGCAATTAAACGTACATTTTCAGAATAAACGCATACCTGTGTGGTGTGTTCGGTACTGTATATAAAGGTAAGTGTTAGCACACTTGCCAGGTCGCAATGAAAGCGACCTTGCTGAGAAAAATGAACTGACGCAAATGGGAGGTGGCTCACTGTGAGTAAGCTATCAGTGCTAAGTTCCCAAAGTCCACTGTCGCGGACTGCATTGGAAGCGTTTATGTCATGCGGAACTGGACGGACAGACTGGGAAAGAAATACGGTGATTAGACGCCACCTGAGTACATAATTATTAATCAGTATAAGTATTGCTTCTATTTTTGGATTCCAATCTACTGTCGTTGATGTTCTTCATCGAAGGAAAGCATGTGAGGCCACATCAATGAAGTAGGGCTCAGGGTCACCTGAACCGAGTGATGGTACTAAACGAAGCTTACTGCAAAATGCGAACATACAAGACGTCGGACAACCCACTGGAGAAGTTATTTGCGCCAGAAAAGTCCATCGGAAACTGCATGACCATTTGTACACCAGCCTTATGTCACTGCAGAAAATGCCAGACGACGACTGATGTGGTGCATATCTTACTGCTCGTGGCCAACACAAGTGTGAAATGGAGTCGTGTTGAGAGAAAAATGACTCTACTGAATATATTGTTCGCACGGCAACATTTGGATGGGGCATTTGCAGTCCGTCTTTCATCACAGAAAGAAATACCTGACAACGATTGAGGTGGTGCCTATATTGTTTCTCGTGGACAATAGAAGAGTCAAAGAGGTTCTTGTGAAATGACGAATCACTCTACTGAATTTATTGTTCGGATGTAATTGTTGTGATGCCCTGTAGCCTTCATATCTCGCTACCGTTAGACTGGAGGGTTTCATAACAAAAGGCCCTAGTCCTTCCCAGAGAGACCAGCCTCAAACCATTACAGATCTCCTTACAAATCTGACAGTAGGAACGATGCACTCCGCCTGACAGCATTACATTAGCAAATGACAACCGAATATGTCCATCCCATCCGAAAAATGTATTGAGTAAAGCAGTTCGTCACTCCACAGGACCCTCTTTGTCCACGAACAGCAAGATAGACACCACTGCAGTGGTGATTAAGTATATGTATTACATCACAGCAGGCAATACCAAACCACGACTGCATTGGTGCCTATCTTTCTGTTTGTGGACAACAGAAGAGTAAAAGAGATTCAGAGGGTTCTGTGGAGTGACGAATTACTCTGCTAAGTATATTGTTTTGATGGACGAATTTGGTTGTGTCGTTTGCCCAGGTAATACTGTCAGGCGTACTTCATTGTTCCTACTGTCAGATTTGTAAGGAGATCTGCAAGAGTTTGGGGCTGTTTTTTTCTGAGAAGGACAAGGTTCTTTTGTTGTGAATCCCTCCAGCTAACAGCAGTGAATTATGAAGGCTGGAGGGCATCAAAATAATTCTGAATAAATTCGCACTACCTACGCTGGGGCATCAGCACAAGTTTTAGCAAGATGAAACGCCTTGCCACACTGTAAGGTCTTTCCATGTCTGGATTAAGCAGAAGGACGTCTAAGTATCGGATTGGCTGGCCTGATTCCCTAATCTAAATCAAAAAGTATATCAGTGGGACCAACTGAAACGCCGAAGCAAATCTCGGTCGGTACAACTTTCCTCTGCTACGGCTCTGACAGAAGCCACGCATAAATAATGGTGCAAAATTCCGGTGCAGACCTACGGGCATTCAGTGGGAAGCATGCTTCAACTACATGTATTTAACTGGCTGGAACGAATTAATTCGGCTTTAGCAAAATGTACTGAAATCCGCTTAATGATATATTGCTTTCTAAAAAGTGGGCCGAACTCGGCTGGAATGAGTGAACCTGCGCATCAGAAGCGTTGGTTTCTCGTTAACTTTCCCATTCAAAGTGGCCATTTTGGGAGATAATCCACAATAATACTTTTTGAATAGTTACCTGCTAACAGGGATACAACAACGGCAACGAAGCTATGAAAGGAGAGAGCTGATGTTTGAGTCAGTTGTGTGTATCCAGTGGCATGATATCTTTGTCAGTGGGATGATATCTTTGTCCCTTCCCCATCATGATTATACAATGGATCAAAAACGTAAAAGACTCGATCGAAAACCTATAAAAGGTATCGCTCATCATGAGTGGCAGGTTGATGGTCGGTAGTGCTGAGGTGAGAAGGATAAAAAAATTATTCTGCTAAAGCTTTCGTAAAGCCCGGCCGCAATTTAAACATTCCTATTTGAGGAGCGCATTGGTCGCTTAAAGGGTTAAAGTATCGCTGCAGTCATACCGCCAAAGGTGAACCGATTATACTGATTTCTGCTTATAATTGCCCTTGTTTTTTGTCTACATAGTGGATATGCGTAAGCTGTTTGAGCACAGTTAAGTATATAGACTGCTGATTGGGGTATCTCTGATCGGATGACTTTGCTTCATTAGATCAAAGCGTGTAATTTTATTTTGTGCGGTAAGTATTCATACGTGTGGTTTTCACGGTGTGGACGTTTCTTACACAAGCGTGAGAAGAATGGAGTGGTGGTTAATTAATTCAAAAGTTGTGTGTTTGGGTTTGGAAAGTGTAGAGTGCTTTCACAATAACCAGATTTAAAACTAAGTTGGACTTTGTACAGCTTCTTCAAACAGACATTATTTGTAATTGTTTTTAAATAATTACTTGGCTATGGATGATTTCTTTAGAATGATACTAATTATATGAGGTACGTCCACGAGGTAATTTTCGATTGCCTGTAAATGAAAGATTTTAAGTTTAAATATTGATTTACTTCGGCAAACGTGTAAACATACCTTAGTCTACTTCTCACCATAATCTTTTCTAGAATCGTGGCATTTATAGAATGAGAGCAAGAGTTTTGATGATATGCATCTTTCCCGATATTAGTGAAGTAAATCCGAAAAAAATAAGATTTCGATACAAGGAAAATGGGTAACGGAAGTATTTAAAAACCATTGCTGAAATCTGATTTTTGAATGAGGTCACAGGAAGTGAAGTAACAACATTTAATTCCATTGTTATTTAACAATATATTAGGTGTACAAATATGGTTTAAATCGTTTTTGTGTGACGTATACCGCTAATTTACATATCCAACATTTCCCCGCATTGCTGTCACGTGACCGTAACTAGTCCAGAGTTAAAAATGTAACGGAGAAGTTTGCCCAACAGTCAAACGCACTTGCACATCGGTAGGTGAAAGATGGCAAGCGGTTCTGCATTTATTCGACACTGCATTCGTTACGAATTTCATGAAGGAAAAAGTGCTGCAAAATCGTGTGCATCGATATGTTGTGTTCTGAGGGAGAATACTGTATCGGAAAGCACGCGTGAGTTTTGGTTTAAAAGTTTTAAAGCAGGTGATTTTGATGTTAGCGATCGAGAACGTAGCGGCGCCCCGAAGAAGGTTGCACATGAGGAACATCAAGCATTGCTGGGTGAAGATTCGTCTCAAATGCAACAAGAACTAGCTGAACAACTGGGGGTAACTCAACAAATCATTTCCAATCGTTTAAGGGAAATGGGAAAGATTCAGAAGGAAGGAAAATGGGTGCCGCATGACATAAGCCAGAGGAACAAAAATGAGCGTGTCGTGAAGTATTTGAATCTGTTGAATAAACAACACAGAAAGTCTTTCCTGTAAAAACACGGTACGAGTGATCAAAAGTGGATGTGGTACGACAATCCCAAAGGCAAAAAACATTGGGTAGACCCCGATGAAGCAACGACTCGACACATAAACGCAATATTTACTCCAAGAGACTTCTGTTGTGGACTTGGTGGGATATAAAGGGTGTGCTTTATTATGAACAATTGGAACACTATCAAACGTTTTCTGCTGATCGCTACAAGTGTAACGTACCAGGAGATGTGACGTACCTGCCAGCAGGACGCACACGACATAAAGGCAGATAGGAATCAGAACAAATGTCCGCGTAGCTTAATTGGTAGAGCAACTTATTCCGGAATGAGTGGACCCGGGTTCGAATCCCGGCGTAGGCCAAAAATGACGGAGAAATTCACTTCGTTATAATGGCGCCCGAACTATCCGGATGACCCGACCGTTCAAAATCTCGCATTGGTGTGATGTTATTTCCACACCACGAGATAGGAAAAATATGAGCAGCACTTCGAAAGAAAAAAAGAAAAAGAAGGGGGAGATGATGTAACGTACCAGGAGATGTGACGTACCTGCCAGCAGGACGCACACGACATAAAGGCAGATAGGAATCAGAACAAATGTCCGCGTAGCTTAATTGGTAGAGCAACTTATTCCGGAATGAGTGGACCCGGGTTCGAACCCCGGCGCGGATAAAAATGACGGAGAAATGCACTTCGTTATACAAGCAACAATTGCTGCGATTGAACCAGGAAATCTGTCGGAAACGTCCATTCAAAAGCAAAGGTTTGCGTCCCGTGAAACTACTGCATCACAACGCTAGGCCGCATGTCCCGAAATCTGTCAAGGAAACGTTATTGACCATTGGCTGCGAAGTTTCGGAGCACCCAGCGAATAGTCCCGACATAGCCCTTTCAGACTATCATTTGTTCCGATCGATGCAAAATGTTTTTTTTTTTTTTTTTTTTTGCTGTGCGGTTCCGATCATGTGACGAAGTGCAAAATGGGGTTGACGACTTTATCGCGTCACACGACGAAATATTCTTCATAGCTGGAATCCGTCAGCTGCCCGACCGATGGCGGAAGTTGGTAGATAATGACGGCACATATTGATTCGTAAAGGCTGCTTTGTTTTCTCTCAAATTACATATTGTGGTGACTCAAAACGCTTTAAAACTTATTTGTATACCTAATATTTTGCTAAACTATCGCCAAACATTATTTCATCATGTTTTAAAAAGACGTTGCAATGTCTCATTGCAATCTGCGTAAATTACGAGAACCTCATGCTAAATGTGATAAAAGCCATTACAAAAATTCAATTTGATGCTATGCATGTTTCCCGACAGTAGTAAAGTACGCGTCATAGCGAAATATGTCTTCCTCTTGAGACACACAAGGCAGATCACCTGCTAAGGACGAGAAGCTTTGAAATGATACTAGGTTGGATCGAAAAGTAACGCAGATTATTTTTTGGCAACAGTTTAATAGATAGTCAAAACAAAACATATACACAGTGAAACTACATTTCGTAGCTATTTCGCAACATTAGAAACGAGACGCTCGAGGCATTTTTCCCAGAGTGGTAGGAGTTTTAGTATACCTTGTTTACAAAACTCCGTTTTTTGGGCGTATAGCCACCTGCAGACAACCGATGTGATTTCGTCAGCCGAATAGAAGCATTGGCTGCGCAGAATCTTTTCAAGGGACCAAACAAATGAAAGTCCGAATGAGCCAGGTCCGGACTGTATGGTGGGTGCCGGATCACCTCGCAGCTATATTGCTCAATTTTGTCACGAAAGTGTTGTGCAACATGTGGGCGAGCGTTGTCATGAAACAGTCTGACATCTGCAGGGTGTCTGTTCGGTCTTCTGTCACGAAGAGCACCACGCAACGTTCTCAATGTGTTAGTGTAGGTTTTGGCATTCACAGTGGTCTCCGTCGGATAAAACTCCACCCGGAGAACGCCATGCATGCCTCAGAACACCGTAATGAAGTCTTTTTTGTGCAGATTGGGTTACTCTGCATATTTATGGTGGCTGAGAGTCGGAATGTTTCTACACCATACTGGCCTTCTTTGTTTCGTGAGTGTAGTGGTAGGCCCAGGACTCATAACCCGTCATTACACCTGCCAGTAATTCATGTGCTCCTCCGTAACGCATCACGTAGTTCAAGGATGACATCACTCTCTGTCTCTCTGGTCGTCTGTCAAGTTCTTGGGCACCCATTGCACACTGACCGTGCGAAAGTACAATTTGTCATGCACAATATCGTACGCTATACCGTACGAAATGTTGAACTTCTGTGCCAATGTGCGCAGATGGATCCGCCGATCACTCAGAATTGTCTGTTCAATACCTCTCACAGTGGAAGGTGACGACGAGGATAGAGGTTGACAGGAATGTGGCTAATCCGTAATGCTGCCTCGGAAATCTGCAAAGAAACGGCTCAATCTGGAGATGTTGCTGCCGTTCAGGCAATCTACACCGCGTTGCTCTTCATTCGTCGACGACGCTAAGAAAAGCAACATCTTCGTACCGTCGTTCAAGCCGTCTTCCTCCACAGTGACCGCTGTCCCGCAAAAACCGGTCTGAAGCGTGATATTCAAACTGCAACCTGCTACTTGCAACCTGCAAAGAGAAAAAGAATTGCGGTGCGTTACTTTTCGAACACGATGCGGTGCAACCTGTAGATCTCCTAAACCAAACGTTACCAATTCGCCTAACTAACACACTTGCGATTCAGCTTTTATTTCTATCTTGAGGTCACATTTTAGCTTGCGCATGCATAAATGGACTTTCATCCTTACAACACATTTTATCGGTTTCAGTGTCGTTTCTTACAATCTGAATAACGAAAAATAAATATTGTTTTTTAAAACTGAACAGGCGAAATACTTACTACTGCCGCCACCATTGTTTAGCAAATATTTACTTTTATAACTCACATATCTTCTTTCATTGGCTTTACGACAATAACATTCATTGATCCACCTACCTAAGTACCGCTCAATTTCAGGAATTAGTAAACCTATTGATATTTAATTCCAATTAATATGTAACGGACTGTGGCTCAGTGGGTTCGTGAGTAAAGCGAATAAATGCAATGTGTTGTACGTAAAAAAACGTATACTCTCGAACAAGTCGTTTTATGTCAGACACACAAAGATATTGGCATGCAAAATATGCATAGCATAAATCATCTCCAAAGAGTACCAGAATATCCTCTCGATTTGTGTTATGTGTCCCTTGTCGAAGAAGCCTCCAACCAACGTGTTGACAAAATCTTGCAAGGCTCTCTTCACTTCAGCATTACTGTTGAACAGGAATTAACTAACTTTTCAAGTGAAGAAAAATAGATATATCTCACTGAGTATTAGTTAGAAACCGTAGGGTGCGAGTTTGAAGACTTACCAAAGGTACTATTTCTAAGAGTTTCCCTGTGGAAGCAGCATGGGTCAACAAGTTGGTGAAAGATGTTTTCGACGAGTGGATCCAAAAACGTGTGCTCCGATGCGACAAATATCTCAATATAGGAAGAGATTATGTGAGAAGTAGCGAAAGGTATGAGTAAACTTGTACCAATAAAGTAATGTTGGTAACACAAAACTTCTGTCACTTGCAGCCAATCAGAATCTACTTTCTGGATGCAACTCGTATAATGTGTGTCTGTTCCTTCATTCAGAAACGAAAGGATTTGTGGGTCAAGCCTATAAAAGAGGCATGGACTTTCATCCTTACAACACATTTTATCGGTTTCAGTGTCGTTTCTTACAATCTGAATAACGAAAAATAAATATTGTTTTTTAAAACTGAACAGGCGAAATACTTACTACTGCCGCCACCATTGTTTAGCAAATATTTACTTTTATAACTCACATATCTTCTTTCATTGGCTTTACGACAATAACATTCATGGATCCACCTACCTAAGTACCGCTCAATTTCAGGAATTAGTAAACCTATTGATATTTAATTCCAATTAATATGTAACGGACTGTGGCTCAGTGGGTTCGTGAGTAAAGCGAATAAATGCAATGTGTTGTACGTAAAAAAACGTATACTCTCGAACAAGTCGTTTTATGTCAGACACACAAAGATATTGGCATGCAAAATATGCATAGCATAAATCATCTCCAAAGAGTACCAGAATATCCTCTCGATTTGTGTTATGTGTCCCTTGTCGAAGAAGCCTCCAACCAACGTGTTGACAAAATCTTGCAAGGCTCTCTTCACTTCAGCATTACTGTTGAACAGGAATTAACTAACTTTTCAAGTGAAGAAAAATAGATATATCTCACTGAGTATTAGTTAGAAACCGTAGGGTGCGAGTTTGAAGACTTACCAAAGGTACTATTTCTAAGAGTTTCCCTGTGGAAGCAGCATGGGTCAACAAGTTGGTGAAAGATGTTTTCGACGAGTGGATCCAAAAACGTGTGCTCCGATGCGACAAATATCTCAATATAGGAAGAGATTATGTGAGAAGTAGCGAAAGGTATGAGTAAACTTGTACCAATAAAGTAATGTTGGTAACACAAAACTTCTGTCACTTGCAGCCAATCAGAATCTACTTTCTGGATGCAACTCGTATAATGTGTGTCTGTTCCTTCATTCAGAAACGAAAGGATTTGTGGGTCAAGCCTATAAAAGAGGCATACTACGCACACAACAAATATGTGGCACTTGAGTCGTCAAAATCCGGATAGGTACTAGTTGGACTCATCTGCTAGGTATCTTTCGCGATTTAGACAGTTAATCCGAGAAAATCTCCCATGTATAACTGCAAAACTGCGACGCACTTCACTGTTTATCTGGGAAGTTGTATAGAGAAGCCTACTCATTGGGAATGTGGTACTGCGTATGTAATTTCCACTTAACTTTGTGAATCACTGTATTTAGTTGAGTACAGGAGGTGTTCCAGATTTCCGCGGCGAAAGCAGCCTGATTTTGCAGCATGAGCATAACGGATTCTTCGTTGGAAATCGTAGTCCTTCCAAATAGGATTTTGCCAAATATATTATCCATGTATTTTATTAAACCTCAGTGCAAATCAAGTCTGAATGGAAGTACGGCAAATTAATTATCAACGTCAAACATTTCCTGAACAAGTTTTTTGCGTAACCGGAAAGTGTGTGTTTATTTTATTTTGTTTTTTTTTTAACTAGCATTGGAACTGTCTGAAACAAGTTAATTGAATTAGCAGCATATTTCCAAATTAAAATCCAATTCTAAACCTGGAATTCTTATAAGAACTTTACTATCAAATCTTTTTCTAGGGTGATTTAATTTAGGAAAAAAATAGATTTTCTCTACCGAATGAGGCTGACGTCTCTTCTTTAACAAGATACTTCCAAGCAGAAAAGAATTTCTCGAAGGAAAAGAAAATACCTTTGCGTTTTTACTTCTTCGGTGCAGCAGCAGATTACATCATTAATCTCCGTTCTTTCCCTTGTACTTATAGAGGAAGTTCTTTTGTTGCAGCGCCGTTATCAATATAATTTTCCGCTCTCACAAAGTTTTTCTTTTAGTTTTCTCGACAAATAAGATGAAATTCATGACTTGCTTAGGCAGTGTTATGACATATTTCCTTAAAGCCTTAGAAAGTTTCCCCGTAGTGGATTTTTAAGTCAAGTATAAAATTCTATTCCAATTGCATTTTGAAAGATAAATTTAAGTCTACGATGCGCCAAAATGAAATTTTCAAAGAACCAGTTTCTTTACTAAGACATTTTGAAACACGTCTTTTGATACAATACATACGTTAAATTTCATGCTATTAATATCGGTCTGTGAGCAGCATAACCAGACAACTTTTAGGAGAATTTACATCCCCCCCCCCCGCAGTGGGCTTCACCAAATACACGAACAATTGTGTATAGAATCTCTTCATCTGACTCATAACTTTCCGGGTAGAGTTCATGCATGTACAACTGCCGTTCCTTAAAATCTAAGAGTAAAATCACGCAAAATAATGAAATATAGGTACAGAAAATAATGTTATCCTTTCTCGAAGTATCATGGTGTAGGGTTTACTTGCCCACCAGTTACGGGAGCTTAATCGATATGTGTCGTCGCAGATGCATCAAGACTGAAATGTAATACTCAGCATTGACAGTAATTTAGGGAGGAACGGCATTCTGGTAGACTACACATTTATGATCAAAGCAAATTGTCATCATCTTCCCAGATGATTTGATTTGGCAGACTTTTTTCGGAGGAGGCGAGCCTGTGTGTATCCAGACACTCGTTGCGCGCTTCGTGAGGGAGTCCAAATAGTGAACCCATGTTTCATCAGCAGTTATTACTATTTGTAGAAAGTTTGTATCCTTTGCAATCATTTGTTTCTACTCATGACACACCTGAACTCTGGCTAACAATTGTTCTCTCGTCAGGTGATGAGGTGCCCATCTGGAACACACATGATGCAGCAGTAATTTGTAGCGTAGAATGCAGAATGTCGACGTTTTTGAAATATTAAGTAACGGCGTTATGTTATAACGAAGTAAATTTCTCCGTCATTTCTGGTCTACTCCGGGAATCGAACCCGAGTCCGCTTATTCCGGAATAAGTCGCTCTACCAACTGAGCTACGCAGACGTTCATGCTGACTCCTATCTGCCTTTATGTCGTGTGCGTCCTGCTGGCAGGTACGACACATCTCCCCCCCCCCCAAAGAGGGCCGGGTGCATGGCCCACGGGTCAGCCGTGACCATGAATCGTTGCAGGCAGCCATCCACTGTAGAACGTGCACTTGAGAACTCCCAGTCAATCTGGTGTGTGGAATGCAACGTCACACGTTTTTATTTTTCGAAGCGCAGGAGAAGGGATTCTCTTATTTTTCCTATCTCGCAGTGTGGAAATAACATCACACCATTGCGAGATTTTGAACGGTCGGGTCATCCGGATAGTTCGGGCGTCATTATAACGAAGTAAATTTCTCCGTCATTGCTGTCCACGCCAGGATTCGAACCCGGATCCCCTCATTCCGGAATAAGTCACTCTACCAATTGAGCTACGCGGACGTTTGTTCTGACTACTATCTGCCTTTATGTCATGTGCGTCCTGCTGGCAGGTACGTCACAATGTCTTCACATGTCATTCGTTGATCTTCTTTCAGGAATGCCCAAGTAGTGTTAACAATGCGGTCCATTATAACGCTTTCAGGTAGACCAGGCCTAGAAGCGAGTTCTATCGACAAACCCCTTTTTTGAAATCAAGATGCCATCTAAAAATCTTACAATAGATTAACTCAAACATTAATCTTTGTAAGCTGTTTTCATTAAATCAACTGTTTCTGGAGTCTTTTTAACCAAACGATAGCAAAATTTTATCGCACAACGCATTTTATTCCTTAACTCAGAATCACTCACCACCATAACTGTACGGCGAAAGTAGACATAACTAAAACAACTGCGCAATAACAAAACTAGAATCGTCAGCCACGGCTAATAATTTTTGACCATGGGTACTTCCTTAATTCAGTTACTCGTCTGCGTGGTTATTTTTCCCCTTTCGCACTGTTGCCAACTCAAAAGAAATTGCTCTCAGTTTTTATGGAACGGCTTTTGGACATATACCGTCTACTGAGTTAGAAACTTTTATGCAGTATTGGGTTGGACCACCTTCATCCCGAATTACAGCACGTATGCGGTTTGGTATACATTTCACAAGGTGTTGGAGTTCTACATCTACTTACCAGGCGTTCATCGGAACAGTACTTTAACTGGCTCAGATTTGGCGAAAGAAGACTTTGTTTCCGCATTTGTTTTCTAACATGTGCCATTCATTCACAATGAGATTTATACCCGGCCTTTATGTTAGCCAGAGAAGATGGTGGAAGTCGCTTTCATGCTCGCTGATCCCCTGCGGAACACATCTAGCCCGATGGATAGTACCATTGTCGTCCGTAAAACAGCCGTCACCTGCTGGATAAAAGGTCAATATTACAGAATGGACTTGCTTGGCAACAACGTTCAGATAATCTTTGGAGGATACCCGACCTTCCAGAAATATCAGGGGCCTGCTGCGTACCAACAGAATGTGCTCCACACTATAAAACCTCCTCCATAGCTTGAGTTGTGATAGCAAAGCAAAATGAGCCCTTTGTTTCCTGGGGTTCCCACCAAACTCTTTGCCTACCATCAGTACAAATCAAGATACTGCTACTGGCCGGACCACATGAATCTTTGCAGTCTTCCAATGTCCAATCTCGAAGGCTCTTGACACCGCTGTATACGAAATTTCTTGATATTCGCACAGATCAGTGGTTTCCATATACGCATGCGACTACCAATACCGATCTTCTTCAATTTCCCGCTCATCGTTCGCTGAAATGTGGGTCGGAAACAGCCTTCATTGAATGCTTCGTTCAACTGCGGTACACTAGAGGTCCTGTTTCTTCGTACAAACCTTTTCAGACGACGGCGATCTCATTCCTGATAGATTGTCGTCACGCCACAGTTACGCCTGTCAGAAAAATAATGTGGGTTGTTTTTCCACTGATAAAAGACCCAGGATATCTCACCTTTTGAGAAACCAGTCAGTTCTACTCTTTTCAAAATCGGCACTCACAGTAAGCTATTTATCAAACTCTGAAAGATTCTTTGTTTTTCACATTCTGATCAACACTACTGATGATCACCGACGAGAAGCAGTCTTAAATAGCTGCCTATATCACGTATTGCTGCACGTGAAAACGTATTTTGCATACCAATATATTGTGTAAGTGACGCTTTCATACAGCTGCATAGTGGCTTTTAATTCATCGTTCTGCGTGTGTATGTATTTACCTGGATCTTAATTTGACATCATGCCACTTCTCCTAAACCTTCCTTTGAAAACTTCCTATTCCCTTTTTTTTCAAATAGCGTTTATCATGATGAACCTTCTGAGTACAATTTCCAATTTATATCGAATATAATTTTAATCCTTGGACTTGTAAGCATCTATATTTACATAGTACTTCCGTCTTTATCTCCGCTTCTGAGTGTCCAAATTGAAAACTTGTAATTTTTTTTCTGAAACTTAAAACCTACCCTGAGCAATTTTGTCTTTAATTTGGGGATTTTGGTTCCAGGCTGAAGAGAAAGCCAGAGACATAAGGCCAACATACTGCTCTGGACTACGCAAAAGAACGATCAGAAGCCAGCGCTTACACCAGTTTGGCAAAGTCGCTCTTGCATCGAATGGCTAATGCTATGAACAATCTTTTCTCAGTTCACCGTTCTTCCATTACGCGTATTGTGTGTGTGTGTGTGCATATTTTATTTTGCAATCGTGTCTCGTTTTCCAAGATAATGGTTGAAAAAGGAAAACGTTTCTTTAGGGAAAACGTTGCTTCTATCATCTACTTAAAATAAAATAGTTTTCCCTCTAGGGAGTGCAAATATACATACCATTTCACCCGGCTTTGTAATACTAAAAGTTATATTTGAATTATGTTTTCTTCTTTTTCGCTTGGGGTGACTTTCCATATTCTGAATAAAGAATATATTTTATCTAGTTTTTCAATGTGCAGTTCTGTCACTAGGCGTTGTAAACACATATTTGTGTTTGAAACGATATCTCCTCTTCAAAAAAGCTGATTTTAAAAATATTTCTGTATGGGATCTTGCTACTTTGACAAACGTTTATACGCATGTTATCGTTCTCCTTCAGAGTTCAACAATTTCGCTTTTAAATCATGTTTCCAATTCTAAAAGCGACATACTCAAAAAACTTCGGTGTGCGCTCGATAGAGATATCGAAGCAAAATATAGTTAAAAGAAAAATATTTTATTCATTTTTGATTTTTCTCTGATGTAAAATATTCACGATTTGTGCCGTAAAATTAGGTTTGTTTTTCTTTTGTTTTGCAATGATATCGCAGTTTTTAACACTCGGGTTTGAAGAATTCTTTTCCTACTGCTTGGTTTTCGGAATATTCCCTTCTCACACTAGAGAAACGTTCTATCTTATTAAACACACAGGACAAAAAAAAAACCGGAATGCTGATTGAAACCTGTACATAAGCGTAAAGATGATAATTTTAACGTATAAATATGAAAATTTTAACTACTGGCTTATGATTGTGCATGTCTGCGGTGTGTGCTTAAAATGTTTGTAGTATCTTTTATTTTTAATTTTTTTTATTGGAGATTTAACGACCACCATGAGCAACTCAGTGGGCTATAAGTAGTCTCCCTTCCTTCATTTAGAGTCACTGGTTTCACGGAAGGGAAAGAGTCAGTGCCGTAAGACAAACACAACATCCATGCCTCACCGGGTTTCGAATCCGGACCCCTTTCGGACGAATGATCAGAGGTCATCGCTTAGATCACGGCGCCACCGGGCTGTCCATTTCTTTCTACAGGTACAACTGTTGGTTGTGCCTCGCAGGACGCACATGAGATAAAGGCAGATAGCAGTGAGAGCACATGTCTGCATACCCTAATCGGGAGAGCGACTTATTCCGGTGTGAGGGTACTTGGGTTCTATGCTAGGCGCGGAGAGGCTTGTTCGTTATATTAACGCTCGAACTTCCAGGATGACTAGGCTCTTACGTTTCTCGAAATGATGTGATGTTCTTTCTACACGGCGAGAGAGAAAAAATGAGGATCCCCTCTTCAGTGCTTCGAAAAAATAAATCAGTGTGATGTTACGTTCCACACACCAAATTGTCTGGGATATCTCAAAAGCACGTTCTTCATGGGATGACTGCCCACAGTGACACATGGTCCCTGCTGACCCGTGGGCCAAGCCTCCGGCCCTCTTTCGGCGGAGGGGTTTGCGGCGCACCTGCCCTGTAGGGCTAACATGAGATAAAGGCAGATAACAGTGAGAGCACAGGTCCGCGTAGCTCAATTGGGAGAGCGACTTACTCCGGAGTAGGGTGTAAGTAGTGGAAGTGTGTTGTACTGCCGGACGTGTGCGTGGAAAGCTTCCTGATGCCTCCTTGCAGAATACGTAAGTCATTCCAACACGTTTCGGAGTTCGAAAGAGGCTTATCGCGACAGTGGTTTATCGTACCGAGACATCGGCGCCCGTGTGGGACGACATCAAGCCACAGTGAGGCGAGTATGGATTTGGTGGGAGCAGGAGGAACGGACGGACTGACGTGAGCGATCGCCGCAGCCGCGGCACACCACTGAACGAGAGGACCGGCATGTTGTTCGGAAGGCATTGATGGCTCGCACCGCCATATCACGAACGTTAGCGCAGGAATTATGGTGCGTTGCGCAACAACCTGTGTCAGCACGTACCGTTCGACGTCGTCTGAAGGAGCGGGGACTTATCGCACGGCGCCCATTGCTCCGATTACCATTGACGTAACACCACCGGCGTGTGCGGCGGCAGTGGGCCGTTGAACGCCCCACCTGGACTACGGATTGGGACCACATTGTCTTCTCCGACGAATTCCGCTTTTGCCAGCAACACCACAATGATCGGATCCGCGTGTGGCGGCACCGCGGTGAGAGACTGTATGACGCCTGTACTGTGCATCACCATATCGGTCCGTCGCCTGGCGTAATGGTTTGGGGCGCAATTGGTTACGACACCCGCAGTCCTCTTGTACGCATCGCCGGTACACTCAACAGCCACCGCCTCATCTCCGACGTTTTAGAGCCTGTAGTCCTCCCTTACCTGCAGGACCTGCCAGCGGCCTCGATTCAACAGGACAATGAGCACCCGCACGTGGCACGCATCGTGCAACAATTCTTCACGGCCCACCAGGTGTCACTGCTGCCGTGGCCCGCCTGTTCTCCCGATATATCGCCCATCGAACACGTCTGGTTGCTAATCGGCAACCGAGTGGCCTGGCATGCACGACCCGCGACTACGCCAGATGAACTGTGGCAACGTGTGGAAGCAGCCTGGACCAACATACCCCAAGCCCACATTCAAAGCCTCTTTCGTTCGATGCCACGGCGTATAGCGGCCGTTATTGCCAGCCATGGGGCCACACGAACTATTGATGTCTGCGTGTTCTGTAAGTCGCACGGGCCTGTAAGGTCAATCGTTTCTTCTTTGTATCTGTTGTTATGTGTCCAGTAAATCTGGCTTTGCTATCTCGTGTCCTTCTTGGTGTTGCATTTTGTGTGGCAAGCAGTGTAGTACAACGAATCCAGATCCTATTTATATTTCACTGATGGTCGCTATACAGTCATGCAGAAGGCTGGAGAAGTATTAAACCCAGAATATGTCCAACAATTTAGTAAAATCATGCAATACATTGTTTACGGTACGCTTTCCAACATATCAGAAATCATTACTCAAGGTATTACTCAAGTTATGAGGATAATGGCTGTAGACTAAATGTCGCTCCTATGTCCTGGCCTTTGATCCCATTTTACCCATTTTCAATAGGATTCATCCCCAGGTTGTCTCCTACCACATATTAAAATTTCATCGAAATCGAACCATTTTTACGCAAGTCTTGACACATAAAGGCAATGGAATGGAACCCGCTCCTACGTCGTGACCGTTGACCCTATTTCGTCCATTTTCAATAGAGTTCGTCCCCAGTGGTTCCCTACCACATACTAAACGTTCATTAAAATCGAACCATTTTTACGCGAGTTATCGTGCGGACCGTCAGACACACAGACGGACAAAGCTGGAGCATTTACGCTTCTTCAACCTACGGTTGGAACGCGTAAAAAAAAAGCTCTGTAAAAAGGATGTGGAAATGTCATGCTTTAGGGCTGTATTTCAAGAACTGTAGTTGGACAATTCGTTGAGGGTCCCAATCGCATGAAATTAATGTATTATGTGCTACTTTTAAATAATGCATTTTTGCCATTTGTCCAGTTTTTGGAACAAGAAGGACATATAGTGGATCCTATATTTCAAGATGATAACTCTCGTTTCCATCGAGCTGGAATTGTGCTGGATTGGTTTGAAGAACATGAAAGAGACGTTCCACGTCTCAATTGGCCTGCAAATTGATCCCATTTCACCCATTTTCAATAGGATTCATCCCCAGGTTGTCTCCTACCACATATTAAAATGTCATCAAAATCGAACTATTTTTACGCAAGTTTTGACACATAAAGGCAATGAAATGGAACCCGCTCCTACGTCGTGACCGTTGACCCTATTTCGTCCATTTTCAATAGGGTTCGTCCCCAGTGGTTCCCTACCACATACTAAACGTTCCTCAAAATCGAACCATTTTTACGCGAGTTATCGTGCGGACCGACAGACACACATACGGACAAAGCTGGAACATTTACGCTTCTTTAACCTTCGGTTGGAAAGCGTAAAAAAAATCTCTGTAAAAAGGATATGGAAATGTCATGCTTTAGGGCTGTATTTCAAGAACTGTAGTTGGACAATTCGTTGAGGGGCCCAATCGCATGAAATTAATGGATTATATGCTATTTTTAAATAATGCATTTTTGCCATTTGTCCAGTTTTTGGAACAAGAAGGACATATAGTGAATGCTATATTTCAAGATGATAACTCTCGTTTCCATCGAGCTGGAATTGTGCTGGATTGGTTTGAAGAACATGAGAGAGACGTTCCACGTCTCAATTGGCCTGCAAATACACCCGATCTAAATGTCATTGGAAACACCTGGGACATGTTAGAAAGGGTCGCGAAGAAGAAAAACAACACCCTGCAAATTTGACGGAATGAAAGGATCTTTTGAGCATGGAGTAGAATAACCTTCATACGTCTGTGATAAGTGTCATAGTGATAGCATGCCAAACAAATTTAAAGCTGTTATTAATTAAAGCAGGCTGTGGTATAACTCCATATTAAGGAATAAAGTTCACATTCCGTAATTTTCTGCCTGGTGTGTTTAATTGGCATTAATACCTGGATCTACCCTTTTGCATAGTAGATTTAAAAATTTACTTTTGCATTTGATATTTGTAGGAATATTCATAAAACTTTACGCACTGTTTCGCCATTTCGATGCAAAATTTATATAATGTCTTTCTACGACATAAGACAGCCTCGATAGGAAGGATTACAAAAACTTACTTCAGCATTGCCTAGTACTTACCGTGATGAATATCATCAATATGACTAATGAATTTGTAGAAGAACTACGGGTATCTTTCTAATAGATGGGGGAACAATATATCCCCGTATATCGTTTGATCTGCATTTCTGTAAGCTATGTTTGAAATATTACGTTTGAATTACATTGCTATTACCTCTACCACGATTTGTTATGATCTTTCCATTTTTCTAATTCATAACCTTCTCGTTCTGTAACAAAACATTAGAATTTTGACTTTGGGTCACTAACGTCTGCAAGACTCAAAATGAACGGAACGAAAGTTTGAAATCCTTCCGCATGTTAGCGAAGAAATATTATCGATGCACTTGCAAATTCGATAGCCTCTTTTTTGTCCGCTACTTATAATATCTTCAAATAGATAGCATTAGTAGTGGCGCGATGACAACCTGGCAGTGTCTGTCAAATAACTGTGATGCGACGAAAATTTATCAGTATTTGTTAAATAACTATGGCATGCGATAATATGTCAGTATCTGTCAAATAACTGTGGCGCGACGATAATCTGTCAGTATCTTCCACAAAACTGTGGAGCGACGATAATCGGTCAGTACCTGTCAAAAAACTGTGGCGCGACGATAACCTATCAGTATTTGTCAAATAACTATGGCATGCGATAATATGTCAGTATCTGTCAAATAACAATGGCATGCGATAATATGTTAGTATCTGTCAAATAACTGTGGCGCGACGATAACCTATCAGTATCTGCCACAAAACTGTGGAGCGACGATAATCTGTCAGTAGCTGTCAAACAACTGTGGCTCAACTATAATAATCGGTCAGCATCTGTCAAAAAACTGTGGCGCGACGATAACTATCAGTATATATCAAACAACTGGTACGCGACAATAATCTGTCAGTGCCTGTCAAATAACTGTGGCGTGACGACAATCTATCAGTATTTGTCAAATAACTATGGCATGCGATAATATGTCAGTATCTGCCACATAACTGTAGCGCGACGATAATCTGTCAGTATCTGCCACATAACTGTGGAGCGACGATAATCTGGCAGTAGCTGTCAAACAACTGTGGATCAACTATAATAATCGGTCAGTATCTGTCAAATAACTGTGGCGCGACAATAACCTGTCAGTATCTATCAAACAACTGTGACGGACGATAATCTGTCAGGGCCTGTCAAATAACTGTCGGGCGACGACAATTTGTCGATATCTGTCAAACAACTGTGGCGCGACGACAATTTATCTGAAACGAAATCATGGTCGTTTGAGGCTTACACGAAGAAACAGAACTTCTTGCGGCCGCCTTTGACCGAAGCATTCAATGAAGGCCGTCGTCGACCCATATCTCAGCAAACTGTGCAGGAGGAATTGAAAAGAATTGGTATTGGGAGTCGAATGCGTATACTGATAACATTGATTTCTGCGAAGAACCGGAAAGTTCGTCAACGGCGCTGTTAGGAACACCGTAACAGGAGAGTAGAAGACTGGGAAATAGTCATATGGTCTGACATATCGTGCTACTCTGTGACGTGGCTGCACCCCAGTACGCATATGAGATAAAGGCAGACAGCAGTGAGAGGACTCGCCAGTGTAGTATAGTGGGCAGCACTCGGAGCTCCGGAACTGAGAGTTGTGGTTTCGAATCCTGCCCCTGGGATAAAAATGACGGAAAAATTTATTTTGTCATATTGCAGTCCGAATTGATGTTCTTTTCACATCGCGAGACAGGAAACGCAAGAATTTCTTCTTCAGTGTTTCGAAAAAATAAACGTGTGTGACGTTACGTTCCACACCAAATTTTCTGGGATTTCTCAAATGCACGTTCTTCATGGGATGACTGCCTTCAGTGACACAAGTGCCATGCCCCCGGCCGTCTTTCGGGGGGGAGATGTGACGTGCCTTCCCTGCAGGACGCACATGAGATAAAGGCAGATAGCAGTGAGAGCACTCGCCAGTGTAGTATGGTGGATAGCACTCTGAGCCGGGAATTGTGGGTTCGAATCGCGCCCCTGGCATAAAAATGATGGAGATATTTACTTCGTCATAACTCTTTGTTCTGTGCCGATTGTAGGCAGAAAGTTCGGTGGGATCCCCATGAAGCAGTGGACCAAACGTGCCTTGTAAACACGGTTCAAGAAACTGGAAGTGCTGGAATGTTGTGGGGCACATTCTGTTGGTACTGAACGGGTCCCTAGTATTTCTGGGTGTCAAGATCGCTGTTGTGTTTTATTCAGTTTATTTATTTGGTGAGAGATAGTGGGACGTATTGGAATGATATTTCTTAATGCTTCACTGCGATACTCTTACCATCCAGGGGCACTTACTTTTTCTCGCTGCCACCAGCCTAGATTGGGGTAAGGCCTAGACGCCTTATGTAGATCCACTTTATTAGAGAGGGAGAGGCGTGGTTGAAGACTTCCAAGCTGCTGTTGAAAGGAGCTGAACATATTTAACAAATAACAACGAACTTTATTCTCTTCTACTTAGGATAGGACGAAGGTTGGTTTGCAATATAGATAAATGATAAGCCAATCAGAGCTTGAGTTGACAACAGAGTTTGAGCTGAACAGATAGACGTATGGTACTTTCTTGATAGCACCTTTCAATTTTACAAGAGTTCAGTGATGTTCTTGTCTGAGTTCATAAGGTGAGCAACAGTATTCAGCACACAAACAATTTAGCACACATGTCAGTTGTAATAGCTACCCTTCTCCTGTAGACCATTATGCAGCCCCTTGGAAACTATATGTGAAATTATTAGATTTCAGGTACAATGGATGGAGATCGCAGCCTGATCTCTTAAAACAAAATATAGGTATTTATGATTAACCTCAGTTAATCTAAATCTATTCCTTACCACTGGAAAGCAGCCGAGCGCATTTCTTATGTCAAAATCATCTCACGCGGGGATCTGAAGTATTACTCCTGTGGAAGCTATGCAAGAAGAGTCCGCCAGAAAACTAACTTTCCCAGTGCTCCCTAACTTCTGTGAGCCCCGGCGAGTGCTCAGCCAATCACAACGACGCATTTGACCCCCTTTGCTGGGCATTCTTCACTCTCGGCGTCCTAAGTTCTAACGGTTACATCCACCGATCCCCCCCTCGCTATTGCCTTTTCTCTTGTAGAATTCCACGCTCAAAGTTCTGAGAATTCATGGGCTCGTCCTGACCTTGTGAACTGGTGACCAAGTTGGCCGTCCTCTCCCTTCCTTTCTTTTCACTTCAAAATGGCGTCCCATTGCCTATTGCCCATTTCTGATTTTTCCAACATTTACTTTTTTTAAATTCAACAGTTCCCATATTCCTGTGCACAGCTGGCATTTTTTCCAATTCTTTTTTTTTCTAAAATTTTTCACAAAATCACCCTGGAATGTCGGGTATCCTCTAAGGATTACCTGAACATTGTGGCCGTCACATCAATCCTGAGATGTTAACTTTTTATTTAGCAGGCAAAGGCTCTCTTATGGACAGCAATTATACGATTGCATGAAAGAATGCCCACGGAAAAAACGCCCACGGAAAAATCGCCCACGGAAAAAACGCCCACTTTTCAAAAGTAAGAAAAAACGCCCACGGAAAAATCGCCCACAGACAAAATGCTCACGGGAAAAATATGTGTTTGACTGATAAGTTTTTATGTCTGTTATAAACGGTGTTCGGACAACTAGTCACAGACTGCTGGCCAAAAAACCGTTAGGGGTCATATAAAAATTGCGGTTTCTAGGCCACCTCACCTACATAACGCGAATATGGGAATGACGGAATGAAAACTTTTAGAAGGGCCTGAACGTTAGTACTAATATTATTTTCTGCCTGAGTAATACCGCAATATTAATAATTTGATGTGTAAAATATTTTCTGCAAACCTTACAAATACGAGAGGAAAGTTCGGATTGCACTGATGGACTGTAGAGGTTGTATGGTGTTGGCCTGAAAGCCGTGGAAGTCTTATGCAACAGTTATTTAAAAACATACTAATGATTCACCGTTGTCTTCAAGCCAACTGCTGTACAATATTTTTCTAGAAACTACAAATAAAAAAATTGTCTGCGAGTATGTGCAAACCCAGGGAATTTGTCTGGGGAGGGGGTGCTTAAAATCTAAAATATGAAATATAAAGCATTTCTGGTCCGATCGGGAGATTTCCAGCGTTTACAAGCTACAACACGTCGAATTATCTGAGGGTATCTGCTGCTTTAGGAAGCTAGTCGGGGTGGGGGTGGGGGGAGGTAATACCAAAATCGTAAAATATCAAGATTTCTCTTCCGATCTGGAGATCTTCAGCATTTAGAAACTGCAACTCGACAAATTTTCTTAGCGCATGTCACTCTCTGGAAACCTGTCGGCGAAGAGGGGGGGTAATACCAAAAGTGTAAAATATGAACAATTTCTCGTCCGATCGAGAGATTCTCGGCAATTAGCAGCTACAACTCGACACATTATCTGAAGGCATGTGAATGATGAAAATCTCCGGGTCGGACAAGAAATTCTATATAATTCACAATTATCATATAACCACCCCACCCCACCCCACCCCCCAGGTTTGCTGAGTAGGCACGTGCCCTCAAATAATCTGTCCAGCTGTAGCTTGTAAATGCTGAAAATCTCCCGATGGGACGATACATTTTTCAAATCTTACAGTTTTGATATTACCACCCCCCACCCCCCGACAGGTTTCCTGAGTCAGCACATGCGCTCAGATAATTTGCAGACTTGTAGTTTGAAAACCCTTACATCTTTTGCTCAGATGTAGATCCTAAACATTTCTTATAAAGAATTACATTAATTATCGCAATTAAGAAAAGACGAAATTACGGAAACTATATATGACTCTGATTACCAACCTCTGGGGTTGTGGGCACGAAGCGGTCAAAAACGTTATTTTTATACGGCCCCTTAAAATTTTTGTGGCCAGTTCTCCTACACCCGTCATGTAGAAATTAACTGTTTTAGTTGTCCTTTGGAAAACTCCCAGGAAGCTATGAGTGCGTATTTTTTTCTTTACACTGGGAAGAAAAGAAGTATGCCTGTAACTTGAGATTATACTACTCACGGGGAAGACACACCCCGACCGGTGGCCAACCGATAAATTTAAATGAAATATATCGCTTGTTATTTGAGGTGCGGTCACTAGCAAACGTTCAAGCTGCAGCTGCAAAGTACCACTATGACGAAAGACAGATGTCCCCCCCCTTCCGCTCGCCGTACTCAACAGACAACAGTGGAAAGAAAGCACATTACACAAAGTTATATCAGTACACTGCGGCTTTTACGAAAATCGCTTTTACAATTAAATGCATTAAACTTTAAAAGTATTTATAAATAAAATAATCTGACTTTTAATGATTTCTTTTTTAATTGATATAGTTAAATAATAAACATGCATAGTTTTATAAAAATTAAGACCTTACTTTAAAAAATAAGAATAGTCACAAATTTATTATAGTACAGCCGAACTGGAATTTTTTAAGAAAGTAGCTACTCTACAGTAGGAAGTTGAAAGTTAACAATCTTATTTGGTTCTTCACTAGGCCACCCGCGGCCCTTAAGTCATAAGTCCTAGGCCTTGGCCTATTTAACAGTTTTTATTCTAACGATGTTATATTCATAACGTTTACGTAACACATCAAATTATTAATATTGCCGTATTACTCAGGCACAAAATAATATTAGGACTAACGTTTAGGCCCTTCTAAAAGTTTTCGTTCCGTCATTCCCATATTCGTAAAATTTACATAATAAGTATACAAGTATTGTCAATAATCAAACAAAAGTCATCGCTCTTTTTTTTTTTTTTTTGATTGGAGGTTTAACGACCACCGTGAGCAACTCAATGGGCTATAAGCAGTCGCCCGTCCCTAATTTAGTGTCACTGGTTCCAGGGAAGGGAGAGAGCCAGTGCCGTAAGACAAACACAACATCCATGCCTGACCGGGATTCGAACCCGGACCCCTTACGGACGAATGATCAGAGGCCAACGCCTTAGACCACTGCGCCACCGGGGCGGCAAGTCATCGCTCTTTCCACGTTTATAAGTGAGTCACTGAAAAATTCTCAGTGGCCGCCTCCAGGAATCGAACTCAGGGTCTTCCAGTTACGCGCCGGATATGCTTCCACGGCACCACAGCTATTCCTATTCCACGTCAAATGTCTGTATTAATTGTCAATAATATTGCGCTTCTACTTATGCACCATACATTCAATCCATACATTAATTAATAGGCCGTAGGCCTAAGCCAATTCAACACTTTTTTCTTCGCCTGTGAATTAATTAAGTGCCGCCCCGGTGGCGCTGGCCTCTGATCATTCGTCCGTAAGGGTCAGGGTTCGAATCCCGGTGAGGCATGGATGTTGTGTTTGTCTTACGGCACTGGCTCTCTCCCTTCCCTGGAACCAGTGACCCTAAATTAGGGACGGGCGACTGCTTATAGCCCATTGAGTTGCTCACGGTGGTCGTTAAACCTCCAATCAAAAAAAAAAAAAAAAAAAAAAAAAAGAAAAAGAATTAATTAAGTAAAAGAAAAATATTGCAAACTTGACATGTTATGTAAATATTTAGTACCTACGTAAAAGTGCAGCGGTATTAAAAAATCCCACCCCTTAGGGTCCTTTTCCGAACATACATGAATTATGCTGTAATTCTCGCTGGGCTTACATAGAACGTTTTCTCGAAATTTGTTTGGAGTTCCTAATTCAGTTCTCAATGTAGGCCAAAAATCGATAATACTTACCCCCCCCCCGCACACACACCCTTGAACTTTTGTGACCAATTCTCCTACACCCATATTCGCGTTATGTAGGTGAGTTGGCCAAGAAACCGCAATTTTTATATGACCCCTAACGATTTTTTGGCCAGCAGTCTGTGACCAGCTGTCCTGTCACCGTTTATAACAGACATATAAACTTATCAGTCGATCACATATTTTTCCCGTGAGCATTTTGTCTGTGGGCGATTTTTCCGTGGGCGTTTTTTCCTACTTTCGAGAAGTGGGCGTTTTTTCCGTGGGCGATTTTTCCTTGGGCGATTTTTCCGTGGGCGTTTTTTCCGTGGGCATTCTTTCTTCATACCCAATTATACTTCCCATTCCCCAAGATAAGTCCAGCAATTGGCCAGCGAGCATGACAGTGTCTTCCACTATCATCCCTCACCTCAACGAAGCCCGGATATGAGCTCCTTTGAGAATGTACAGTACATGTTAGAAAGGCAGGTCCAAAAGCAAATTCCACTTTCGTCGAATTTGAGCCCCTTAAAAGACTGTCTAGTAAGCACCTGGTGCGCAGTAGATGTAGATGTATTCCAACACTTTGTAGAATCTATGCCAAACCGCATGCGTGCTGTAATTTGGAGGTTCCGTCCTGTATTAATATTAATGGAGGTTCAATTCTGGATTCATATTAATGGAAGTCCAATCCTGTATTAATATTTAAGGTGGCCCGATCCTGTACTAATATTAATGGTGGCCCGATCCTGTATTAATATTAATGGAGGTCAAATCCTGTATTAATATTAATGGAGATCCAATCCTGTATTAATGGAGGTCCAATCCTGCATTAAAAACAACCTTCTGATTTAGTGTATTTCTACTGCAAAACTCAAATGTTTCTAAACGACCTATCAAATTTCTCCTAGGTTTCTTTAATTTTGGGCAAATATTCTTCAACCGTAATTCAGTTTTAAAATAAAACCCAGAATCGTATTTATATTTGAAACCGTTTCTTTGCTTCTGAATTCCGAATTTTAAAAATCATCTTTTCGTCAAACTATATTATCTGTGACAAAAATGAAATTTAATCAATTTTAAAATTCTTCAAACATTTATTGGCGAATAAAATTTAAAATTGATTATAATAAATCAATTTTAAAATTTCATCTGCCAATAAATGTTAGATGAATTTCATACTATTGCGTATTGTTCTGATGTAAAAATCGTTCTAATTGCATATCATAATTCGACGTTATGCTTTTTGTTTTATTTTTTGTCCCCAATGACCAGTTTTACACAATACAAAATATCTCTTTAATATTCGTTGTATCTCTTTGCATAACTCTCAGTTAATTTTGGTAATCCATCCTGATTCTGTTTTTTGTCAGAAATAACAACTTTATCGACCAATTTAGCATCCACGGGGAGGTATTACATGTAAATTATATTTGCGTCGGTACCTAACCGTAGAACGGTTTTGCTTTATTATAGGATCTGGCTATCATTTAAGGAAATGGAGTTAATTTTTTGCGAAACAGTAATACTTTATGATGTTATCTTCTTCGAAATACTGAAATTTATATCCGAATATGCTCACCAACTTCACCAAACCGATGCGGTAACACTTCTCCAAACAATGGTTCGTTGTCTGGATGATATCTCGGCTTTTTATATTTTCTTTTAAATTTTTATGTTTTTCCTTTCAAGAAAACTGCAGTTAGTATCATAACGGCGAATTTAATTTTATGGCCATTTCAGAGTGCTTTTGTCCTCCACATTTATCAGTATTATCATTGATTTCCTGTTTTCCCCGAGTTAAAGTTACTCTATTATATTCAGGCATAAATCAAGTGGACGAAAAATATGTTTGCTTCTTTTCAGAAGCAGCCTAACTCACAAACCCCCAATAAACGACCATCCAGCTTTCTCCTAGGGATCAAGGACCATTATTTAGCTATAAGGTTAAAGTCGCGTAGATGCTCATATTTGAACGATGGAATGAGACATGTAATTCCTTTGTCACAGTTAATATAGCGTCTGGTTACTGAGCATTAAGTAGCGATTCAAATCCTCAGATGACGTTTGATATTAATCTTTCTTTAGTATCGGACAGATGTGGGAATGAGTTTTAAACAAGATAAGCCAAGTTCTTAAAGTAGCTGAAATTAAAGTCCTATTGGTAGTAATTTTCTCAAAGCAATTGTTTTCAAATGAAATATGAGAAAAACTTTGCACAAATGTCAGACATGGGAAAGTTTTGGCATTGGTATTTTGATCGAAAAATTGATGCTTGCAAACAATGAGAGAAATGCTGGGTGAAAACCAAATACAGAAAAACTTGAACCCGAAATTTACTGTTCGTATGTGTCTGAGTGTTGAGTGTCTTTGTTGCTTTCTGTGTAAAGTAACCTTCAGTTTAAAAAACTCAACAAGTCGGAAGGTAATTTTGAAATTCGCATTATCAAATTTTACATCAGTGGCCTTTTTCTTTGTAGCTTTTGTTTTCTTTTCCGCATTTTTGGTGTCAAATTCCAAAATTTTCACTGAGTAATCATCTCATTACTTTGCAGTAACCCTCATGTAGCTCAGGTAAATAGAATTTAAACTTCGATGACGTCTTCAACTAGTGTGGTGTTCATGATCTACGTATGTGTTCTCACTTTTTCTGAATATCTAAATAAATACTGTCTCGCCTTTTAGAGACGTGTTGTTCGCGAACTGTTCATTCAGAAAGAACGAATCAGCAAAGCGAGTCATTAGCGAACGAATATTTCCTGAATGAAACAGTTAGAATTACTTTGCACTAGACAACAAACGTCCAGCATGTGCCTCGGTGAGCTTCATATTCTAGACAACAAACGTCCAGCATGTGCCTCGGTGAGCTTCATATTCTAGACAACAAACGTCCAGCATGTGCCTCGGTGAGCTGTATACTCTAGACAAAAAACGTCCAGAATGTGCCTCGGTGAGCTTCTTATTCTACACAACAAACGTCCAGCATGTGTCTCGGTGAGCTTCATATTCTAGACCACAAATGTCTAGCATGTTCCTCAGTGAGCTCCATATTCTAGTCAGAAAAGCTTACCTTATTCAGAAGTTTACAAATGCAATAAATTAAATTAACTTTTCGAAACGATTTTACATGAAAACCCCTGGGGAAAGTTTCTCCGTGAGAAATAAAAACCAAATTTAAACTTAAAAATCGTCCACTATACCTCCATAGCGTCAACTACCAAAGGATCCAACTCAGAATCGACTCCATAGACACAAGTCGTTCTCTAATTCGACTCGCTAAATCGATTCAAACGAATCGATTTAGCGAGTCGAATCGAATGAATCGGTTTGCCCATCTTGTTGCTCCTTAAGCAAACTCAGATTCCCCATCTTATTTATTTAAAGGTTCTAAGACCTCAATTGAAAGTGATATCTCGAAATATGGGCAGAAAAACGGATTACCTTTCAATTACTAATGATGTGTAGTACTTCTTCCTAATACTATATCGTACGTCTCAAATTTATCTTACCAATTTTTAGCTCCTCGGATTTCGTTTACCATGCTGTCATAAATATATCATCAAAGTTTTACTATTATTATTTAAATCTGCAGAAAAGTGGGAACACTACCAATAGAATGAGCTATTAGGATTTTATAAGACATCTTATTAGCAATCTTAAGCGGGCTTAAGATTGCTGTGGCTAACGAACATGAAGGTTACATTCCATGAGTGTTGTAAGTAACAGCACTATAAAAGTAGTTGGAATTCAATGCAGGGATGAAACGCTAAGGAGTTCAGGAAAAGGATCAGAACAAAACCACAACTATATTTTCTGTAATTGATAGATGCCTGGTTGTAAGACTCCAGAAAAAAAAAACAGTTTTTTTTTGTTTAACGACCACCGTGATTATCTCGATGTGCTATAAGAAGTCGCTCGTCCCTAATAAGGTCTACAGGTTTCCAGGAAGTGAGAGAGCCAGTGCCTTATGACATATACAATATCAATGCCTCACAGAGATTCCAAGTCTGGCCCTTCTTGGACGAACGATCAGAAGCCACCACTGGATTTAAACGATTTAAGAAACTGGATTTAAACGATTTAAGAAACTGGATTTAAACGATTTAAGAAACTGGATTTAAACGATTTTACTGTTCATATGTACAAGGAGCTGACAGTCACCGCACAGCTGTGAGACCTCACTGATCGAATGCATTTTGCAATAATCGCCACAAATAGCAGTTTTGTGTTATAAATACATTTTTGGCTTTCTCTTTGGTCAATGGCAGTAATGTTTTTCACAACTTTCTTCGTAAATGACGCTCAAATGGTTTTCCGGTATGTCGGGCATTAACGTACATTGTACAAATTTTACTGAATCGCCTACATAATAAAACATTTTACACACTGCGATTTGGAGATGCCAACCTCTAAACCTGGAGGATAATTTGGCGTAAAACGAGCTTTCCTAAACTTTTCATCCAATATCTATTGGCCATGAATTTCATATAGAATGTTTCGAAAAAACCTAATTATCTTTTCTGCTATTAGTTTCTACCCAGGCATCGTTTCGTGTGGGATGTTCCCGAAGTGGTTCTTCCACTTTTCCAGCGAAGGGTATTTTTTATACCAAAAGATGTTACTAATCACCATGCATTCATTTACCAAACTATTGATTTCGCATTAAGAATAACTGAATGTTTTTCAGCAATTAGTACCTTCTACACTCAATCTCATGATTATAATAGGAGACAAACACAACGGATAAGAACGAACGTTTCAATCTTCACAGTATAGTGGAATGAGATGAATCCCAATTTGCATTTAAACAAAAGTACTTTACTAAATGAGCAAGACTCCAAATTAACTTTCTTCGTAGATATCGAAATGAGAATCACTGCTCAACGAGGTGCCACCTTCGCTATTCAAAATAGATCACATCAGGTTTTAACAAAATCAGATTTCAGCTTTAACTGGTAATTGTCCCAAAGCAAACAAAGGAGTTTAACTTGGACCATATATCAATCATTCCGCTGGAGAACTGCTCAGCAGGAAATAGGTCATTAGCAAATTAGAAGTTAATTGAATTTCACAGAAGGAAATTTACGAGTAGTTACAACGAAATTACAGAATTTTCTTTCGTTGATTTCCCCCATGGTACATTATGTAGTTTCTATAGTTATCTGCAGACATATTAATGGGAATGCATTGTTCCACATTAAAAGTTTGTGAAAAATTGCGGGGCTAACTTTCCCTTCGCGTACGATATCTTCAGCATGTACACTGGCGTGCAAAAATTAAGGACGAGACGGTTTTTCGAATGTAACGTCGTGCAGAAGTGCTCCACTTCGACTCCAATCATACCATAAGATCCCCAATATGTATGAATATTGGACAAGTGAGAAAAACCGTCCAAACAGGGAATCCAAATGAAAAGGTAGCTTCGAGTACAACTGGACAGAAGACAGAAACGTCCATGTGACAGGCGGCAGCCAAGAAAAATCCAGTCTTTAGAAGGGTATATGATCACCACTGACTGCGTTGCAAAATTTAAAACGTCTGTCCATTCAGAGGACGAGGTTTTCAAGGAGCTGTTGAGGCATCGCGGCCCATTCCTCTTGTAGGACCAATCGCAGCTGCAGAATCGTTGCTGGCGGCTGGTGACGTGCTGCCAAGCGTCTCCCGAGACGATCCCAAACGTGTTCGATTCTATTTACGTCCGGGGATTTAGCAGGCCAATCAATGCGTCGAATATCTTCACTCTCCAACATATCTGCGACAGCCACTGTACGATGAGGTGTAGCGTTGTCGTCCGTGAAGAGGAACTCGGGACCCACAGCACCTCTAAACAGACGCACGAGAGGCAGGAGAATTACAGTACAATAGCGGACACCAGTGACTGAACCTCCTTGGAAGATGTGGAGGTCAGTACGGCTACCAAGCATCATACCGCCCCACACGAGAACTCCGCCACCTCCAAACTGGTCCCTTTTGAAGATGTTGGACGTGTGATTGCGTGTTCCCTGCTCTCTCCAGATGTGTATACGTCCAGAATCGCTCGTCAGACTAAATCAGCTCTCATCCGTAAAGAGAACTCGACCCCATTGCTGAAGTTTCCAGTACTTGTGTTCCTGGTACCACAAAAACCGCCGTCTACGATGAGCACGCGTTAATGGCACACACCGTACTGGTCGTTGTGCAAATAGACCACCTTTGTGCAGCCTCCTGCCCACGGTAAACCCCGATAACGGACGTCCAGTTGTCTGTTGCACGTGCCTTGCGATTTCTCCCGCTGTCTACCGTCTGTCTCTTCTCACCTGTAGGACAATATACCGGTCGTCCGCCGCTGTGGTTGCTCGTGGACGACCACTGTTTAGCTCTCGGACAGCTGTTTCTGTCGTTTGAAATGCTCTCCAAGCTCGTGAATCGATGCTGTAAGCGATCCTGAACTCCTTGGTCACACTAGTCACACTTCGACCTTCTTTCAACTTCCCAATGACGCGACCTTGCGTAAAGTCATCCAGATGTCGTTTACTGGATTGCCTGTTGGCCATATCACACGGTGGCAGCAACTCGACGTCGTTCAAACCGATGTACACCGTGGAATAGTTTTCACTGAATTGCTGAGCGTACACCGCCCGTGTGCTTTATACCCTTCCGACCCCCCCCAATGTCATGCTGCACACATGCGCATGCTCTACCATACCGGACCCTAGTCTATCTCCGGAGTGGTCTTTCAGTCCGTTATGCTTGCTCGTTCCGCTGTTATGCTAATTTCTCCTCTTCGTCTTTAATTTTAGCACACCTGTGTGTTATGCATAGGAAAATGGATTGTCACAATTAAATTTGATGGTTTAAAAGTTAGACCTATTCTTCGGTATATTTGGGGTGCTGTTTACAAAAATGGCATCAGTTTTTCCCTATCAGATATGGTTTTGGAGGTACGTCATAACCACGTCATGTGCTGATTTAACCTGCAGTCAATCAAAATTCGGGATCGTTAATCACTAAATCTGCTATTTTTGATAATATTTCGACAAAAACTGATGCTATTAATATTAGATAATATTAAACCACGCACACACACACAAACACACACACACACACACACACACACACACACACACACACACACACACACACACACACACACACAGTTCAGCCACATTACTGTGACCACCTCCTACTTTTGACGTCAACAGCATGTAGCCAATGAAAGAAGACACGTTCCGTGAGCTGGTTTGGAGGGTATATAAGATGTGCTGTAGGCAATCCGAAAGCATATCGCTTGTTGATGTCATGGTTAAAAGGATCGATTTATCAGATTTGCAAAAAGGAATGATTATCTGCTTTCGGGCCAAGGGTGGTAGTATTTCTGAAACAGCGCAGTTTATGAACTGTTCGCCTGCCTCTATGGTTAACGTATATTGTGATTGGAGAAATGGCATCATTGTGAATAAGCAACGTGGAAACTGCGGACGCCACGTTTCCATTGATGTGAGAGGTGAACGTCGGCTTCGAAGGTGCATAAGGTCCGATCAACACGCTACAGTGGAGCAACTCGCTGGCTTAGTAAACCAGTGAGCTACCGAAAGAGTCTCTAAAACGACCCCTGCTTCGTAATGGGCTCCGATGCAGATGGATGGTCACTGCACCTATGCTAACGAAGGTGCATAGGCAGAAAAGGCTTACATTTGCACGGCAGTATCGAAATTGGACCTCCGCTGATTGGCAAAGGATTGCCTTCTCCGATGAATCACGCTTTCTGCTTCACCGAACGGATGGACATTGGTGTATAAGGCGAGAAACGTCGGAGAAGAAACACTCTTCGATCATTGCTGGAAGAGCACAATCTATTGGAGGCAGCGTTATGATCTCAGAAATGGTTTCGTGGCGTTCTCTCTGGGTCCACTTATACATGTAGAAAGCACTATGGAACGAATTCGTTTTGAATTCATCCTTGCAGACCACGTACATCCATACATGCTGAATGTCTTCCCTGGGGCGGATGGGATCTTCCAGAACGACAATGCGACGTGGCAAACAGCTAGAAATGTCCGAGTGTGGTTGGAAGAGCACGATGAAAACTTCAAAGTACCCCTAATTCCCCATACATAAACCCAATTGACCATCTATGGGACCACATCGATCGTGTTGTTCGCTCTATGGATCCTCCACCACGCACATACCAGCAGCTGTCAGATGCACTGCTGTCAGCACTGCTCCACCACCTGTGAAAACCTTCGAGCACCTTATTGAATCACTTGAAGCCCGTCTAGCAATTGTCCGCGCTGCACACGGCGGTTACTCCGGATATTAGCTGGAGGTCGCAATAATGTGACTTCACCGTGTATATTACTAAATTAACTTATTTCAACCCATTCCCTCCGAAATGGTTTGAAATTGATATAGTACTAAATCAGTTTCATAGACCCGATTTCTTCAGGCCGCCCCGGTGGCGCAGTGGTCTAAGCGATGTCTTATGGCCATTCATCCGGAAGGGGTCCGGGTTCAAATCCCGGTGAGGCATGGATGTTGTGTTTGTCTTACGGCACAGGATCTCTCCCTTCCCTGGAACTAGTTATCCAAAATTAGGGACAGGCGAATGTTTATAGCCCATTGAGTTGCTCACGGTGGTCGATAAACCCATAATAAAAAAACCTCAAAGGGCCTCTAACGTCATTGCGGAAAATCAGGTTGTTGTCCTTAGAGAAGAAGGGCAGCAAATCGTATTCTCTGTTACGATAAAACGTATTGTTGATTCCACAATGAAGTAAATTCTTTTCATTCAACCTGGAGACCAGGAATTCAGAAGACTCTTTTGAGAGGTTCAAATTCCTGGCGGGGTCACTCAGTTCATTTTGGTGAAAGCGTCGATCACTTAATGAAATTAGTACGAAATCACTCTCACTTTCCACACTTCTGTTATCTTGCGAGGTTCACAATCGTCTGGGAGCTCTGGTAGGTGGTTGAAAGATAGAACAGGTATCTCATTTGAGAAGGGATGAGGTCGTCCTGCTGAATTTAGTTCAGGATACTTCCACTAGCTTCGATTATTTCGATTGATGCCCTTAATTTTAACAAAGCAAAACTAACAGTTATCATGGTTTGTTGGTTCCCAACAAACCATTGGTACTCCAAATTTCAGGCAACTTTTCTTTTCCATTTTTCCATTGTTGCAAATGCTCCGTGCAAGTTCTGCATACGATATAGGGAGCCCACGAATTATTTTGCTCTCCAAGCTAGACATCAAAATAACCAAGATGTGCCTTCTTTACAAACTCAGAAATAAGTTTCCAACTTACTTTGATGGTGTACTCGCAGCGTACACCATAAAAGTAAGTTGGAAAACCTATTTCTGAGTTTGTAAAGAAGGAACATATTTTTGGTAGCAAAAGACATCTGGATGGTTGAAGAAGCTTCTTCGTGAGGAAGCCATCACAATACATATTCTAGTTGCATAGACGTTCACTAACTCACAATTAGACTAACACACACTGGTTTTCCAATCATAAATTACAATATTATATTCATATATATTGAAATTATTACAATTTCGGTTCAACTTATTTTCGGAGCAACACAACAGAAACTCAGCCCACAATCATCCGATTCGACTCGCTATCTGTCCATTTCCGTTCTTGGCGAGCTTCGCTTCACGGGATGGTCTCCAATTCTGGCATATCTACACACGCCCGGGAACCACAATGTACCTCTATCACCCTGAATAATCACTAATTAAAAATCGATACTTTATTATATGTATCTTTTCACATCAGTCTCTAAGGTGGGTGATATATATACACTGGCGGAAAGTGAAAAAAGAACACCAGGAAGGAATTGGCGGACGATCAAGAAATTTACATATGTTAATAGGGCCACGTTTACGTAGGTGTGATGTTAATTTAGGGACCAACCGGTGAGCGCTTACGCCACAGCACGGCATAATGTGCAAATTATCGTCGGTGGTATTTAAGGAGTACGGCGAAGTGAATGTAATAATTCGTCGGCGTACGGACACATGCGAAGACCCTGAAGAAGCTGCAATGCCTGGACATGGAAGACGTGTACGATTTCAGCAGTTATCGGACTTTGAGCGAGATCGTCTAGTCAGACTCCGCGAGGCCGGGTGGTTGTATCGTCGTATTGCGGAGCGAATTGAAAGGGAAGTATCGGTGGTGGTACGATGGTGGCGTAGATAGTCCGAGGAACATTCCCACACGAGAAGACGTGGAACCGGGAGTCACAGACGGACTGATGAGCGGACCGATCAACGCATAAGAAGAGCGGCGTTGTCAAGCAGAACATCCACTGCGACGCAAATCCGAGCTGCCTGTGCACCTGAGGTAACTATGTGAACAATCCGCAACCGTCTACTGGATGCAGGAGACGGTTGCGGATTTTTCGCACAGTTACCTCACGTGTGCCTCTGGCATGTGTACCTCTGACTCCAGCCCACCGTCACGAACGGCTGCAGTGGTGTGGTCAACGTCTGCACTGGAGAACGCAATGGCGATCTGTCGTGTTCAGCGATGAAAGCAGATTCTGCTTGGGAGTCTCCGATGGCCGTATGCGTGTTTGCAGACACACAGAAGAGCGTCTCCACCCTTCTTGCATCCGCCAGCGACACACAGGGCATACACCATGTCTCCTGGTGTGGAGAGTAATCAGCTATTACTCCCGTACACAACTAGTGTTTGACCGGGTACGTTAAACAGCACCTCCTACATCAACAACATCATTCAGCCCGTTGCTGTGCCATTTGTAAGATCGGTCCATCGTGGTATTTTCCAGCAAGATAACTCACGCCCACACACGGCACGTGCAACACAACAGGCACTTCAGGGTGTGAGACAATTTCCATGGCCTGCACGTTCACCGGATTTGTCCCCCATTGACCACGTGTGAGATTTTATGTGACAACGACTTATCCGGTCTCCACGGCCAGCCACGACCATCCCCGATTTACGCGGCCAGGTTAAGGATGCTTGGAACTCAATACCCCAAACTTACATCCAACATCTGTACGACAGACTCCATGCCAGAATTGTACAGTGTGACGCAGTTCATGGCGGTTCAACCTCGTACTAACCATGTTACACGGAAATATTATTTTTCAGTTTACCAGCAAATACAGCTGCACTTGCCATATTGTTTTGATCACGTTATCCCCTGTATTCCGTTATTATGCTGTGTCAATTTCGTTGGTATCAGACGTCTCCTTCTTGGTGTTCTTTTTTCACTTTCCGCCAGTGTAGATCCAAGTGAATGCTTTCGTGATGCTACAAATAGCAATTTGAATGACTTTCGCAGTTCCTGAAACTTTCTGTGAAAGATTTAACATTGCGGACTCTTTCTTCAGCTCCGTATTTTATCCATTCTTTTTGACTCAAATCACCAGTTATGAAGCCTTTTGGTGGGCTGCACACTTTGACATCAGGGCCGAATGCGGTCCGCAGGCCATCTGTGTTATTTATATCTTGTATCGCGGTGGGCAGTATTTTTTATTACCTTTCGGTTATTGCTGCCTTGCTTGTGTTCAAAACTGAGATTCCTTGTGTTCAGTGTTATTTTATACAGTATAGGTAGACGCATTTAACAGCAAGGTAATATGTGAGATATTGTGACACTGCAGTTTTGTCTACTTTTTATTCAGTGTCATGTTCAGACAAGAAAGTAAAATCATCCTCATTAGCTGCGTACAATTCTAGAAATATGCTTAAGCAGTTCTGTGTGCAATATCTTTCGCATTTTATTGTGATCAATGCGAGAAATTATGTTCATTATTTTTAATTTTTTCTTAAAAGGACGGTTGCACATATTTTTGTCAAACCATATGCTACTTTAAGACACACGTTAATCAGAAGCATTTTTAATTTTATTTTAAAATTTTATCTGAGGGTTTCTTCTTTGACCTTTAATTGCCTCAGATCGACGTGTTTAGCTGCCTATAATTTGACAATAGAACTTCTATGTAGTTTCTATTAATTTCTACCAGCTTAACTACTGCAGATTATTTTTTTTTGCAGCAGTGACAAAACAGTAGGATGAAAAACCATGTAATCGTATATCAGTGGTACTTTAATTGTGTTTCAAGAACAAAGTTTTCGTTTAAAAGTCTTGAAACCTTTCTTATAACTGTATAAGTTCTGCACTTTCTGTTTTCACCAAGAAAAACAATGTTCAATCATCATTCAACTAGGTGAATATTTCATTGCTATGCCGATATTTAGTGGTCATAGTGGTTATCACAGCTGTAAGGCCCATTTTCACAACGCGGCCCAGCGTAAAGATCTTCTGTAGACAACAAACAAAAAAACATTGAATTACTCGCCTTCTAGTGATAATCCAATTTGGTTTTAATAACACTTGTACATCATAACTTTGTGAATAATCCTTATTCACTGAGAAGCAAAATCAACCATGAACTTTAATGACTGAATGATTCATATTGTATATGACTGTTGTCGAGAAATAACACCAAGCACAAACGCAAGTTATTAATATCTCTGTTTTACCACAGCATCCGCCAGCTACCGGGTACATAGAACAAAGCTATAACAGACGAGGGCATATACATCAATTATGACCAGCTTATTTTAAGTACCACTATTCGACCATTCGAATTCTGGAATTTAATGCATTGACCTAATACCATATATGAATAGAAAAAATATGTAAAACATTTGTATTGTCGGAGAAAAGCTTCAGATAAAGTAACGGAAACTCTAACAAAAAAAACTGCATCATCACAGAAATTATTGAAGAGACTGCCTTTTCCAATACATGGCAAATATCTTAAAATGTACATCGCCCTGAATCAGAAATCGAACTCGCATTTCGAGATGCTATCATTACATCACCTAGGAGAAAGACGTGCATTCAGATTCGTAAGTTGTTTGAAAATTCGATGTGTTTGGTGGTGCAATAGCAGCACACGCGAACGCTAACCGCGTGAAATGAATTCGACTCATACTCTCGTACGGCGTACTTTAAAATATTTCTGAGGAGATGGTTCCATGAAGTACATTGAAACTAAGGCGACGCAGCGTCGGAAAAGAATACGAAACAGTATATTGCAATTGCTAACGCGCAATCACACGAAAAAGAAGTTATGTCATATAGAAAATATAAACCCAAGCATAGGGAGCGTTCGGCAAGGATGCCAAAGTATGAAACCTCCATGACAGAAGCATCGGTAAATACACTATACTAGAGAAACTCGGCGCTGAACCAAGCATATCTGGATCCTTCGGCAAGCGGGACAAAGAATTTCAGGAGTTGATCAATATAATGTAAACTTACTGCTTGTGAAAAACTTTTCATTAATAAGATATTTCCAACGGAAGCGATTCGACTTGGAATAGACTTGTACGAGTCATGCACATGTAATAACGGAATTGCGGACCATACTTCTTGTAAAATATGTTTGAACACAACCAGTGATGTTGAGTTAGAAACTGTGATCTGACATAAGCTCCAGGTAATTACCAAGGAGGATAGAAGTAAGAGGAGCTGGCAACAGCCCCTCTCCCTGTGCTTCTGGCGTGACGCCATTCTCTATCAGCTGACCACGCCAATGCGCCCAACCTAAGAATCTCCTGTATATCTCTATGGGGTTAGTAAAAACATTCAGTACATTGATCATGATACGCTTTCGAACCTACAAGAAATCCTTAGGCAAGTTATTACTCAATTTAGGAGAATAATGACTGTGGAATAAATATCGCTCCTGTGTGCTGACCTTTGACCCCACTTCGATGATATTAAACAGAATTGGTTCAGTATATACCCCCAGACCAATATACCAAAGTTTTGTTGCGATAGAAGCATTTTTGCTTAAGTTCTTACTCATATTACGACGATAATGGCTGTGGAATAAATCTTGCTCCTTGCCCTAACCTTTGACCCCATTTCGATTATATTTAACAGAACCGGTTCAATATATCTCCGAAACAACACACTAAAGTTTTTTGGCAATAGAAACATTTTTAGTCAAGTTATGAGGATAATGGCTGTGGAATAAATCTCGCTCCTGTGTCCTGACCTTTCATTCCATTTTGATGATAGTCAACAGAACCGGTTCAGCATACCTCCGGAACAACATGATAAAATTTTGTCGCAATCGAAGCATTTTTAGGTAAATTATAATGCATAAGGGCGATGTAATAGATCCCGCCCCTGTATCTTTACCTTTGACCGCATTTCGCCCAGTTTCAATAGGTTACGTGCCCAGGTTGTCTCCTACCACATACTAAAATTTCAATCGAACCATTTTTACGCGAGTTATTGCGCGGACAGACAGACGGTCAAAGGTGGAGCATAAACGCGTGATTAACCTACTGTAGGAAAGCGTAAAATATTTTACATTTTTCTTTGGTCTGTCAGGAAAATTGTAGGAGTCGAAAGGCTTGCTTCGAGATTATACGATCGTTGGCGTAACAATAAAAATTCTATTTTTTTTTCTCGGTTTTTCTTTTAGTTGTGGTTTAACGACTAGCGTGAGCAAATCGTCCCTAATTTAGGGCAACTGGTTTCAGGGAAAGAAGAGAGCCAGTGCCGTCTGACAAACACAACATCCATTTGTCACCAGGTTCCGAACGCAAACCAATCTCGGACGAATAGTCAGAAGTCATCGCTTAGACCACTTCGCCACCGGCCTGGCTATTATTGTTTATCGATAAGGTTCATCCTGATATGGAGGTAGGACTAACCCGTCTGATAAAAAACATAAAAGTTCACACCAATAAACTGGTACCTAACGTCTGAGTCGGAAACGTTTCGGGATGATTCAGGCACCTCGCACTTATAGGGGTTAAACAGTTGTGCGTTATCGGACGTCACAAGTCCGATTTCCGTTAAAATGATACGTGATGATTTCGGTCACATAACGGCAGCACCTAATGCACAGAAATGGTCGTTGCTCACTTGGAACTATAGCAGTCAACCACAGATCATTTCTCATCACTATAAAGTGTTTACCGGTGCATAGGCAGACCTTGTAATTTTAGTTCAAAAATTTGGTCTACAAAACTAGACCTGTTATACAGTACTTTGAAAAATACTATAAATAACAGAATAATAATATTACTTCAGGAAATACGGATGATTGTCTCCACGTGAATTAAATGCGAGGTATTTTCATGGCTGTAAATGGTTGAACTATCTCATGGTAAGCCAAATAGGCTAATTTGTAAAGCCTATCGCTGAAATAAGCGCATTTCATTGAAGCTGGTTGTTGTTAAATCATCGAAACGAAAAGAAAAATGCTCATTATTATCCTCCATTATGAATCGGGAATTTGGTCTGTTCCGGTTTCACTGTGTGCCGACCAACGCTACAGGGGGCGTTCTTTGAGTCTTGGGCAGACGTCTCTGATCCATTCTATCCACGTGACCACTCCATTTTTCTGTAGGTGTTAATTAACTGTGTGATGGAATTTTCCATAAGTTCGTAGCTTATGTCCTCGTGCCGCAGGCCATAAAGTCATGCACAGGCTGACTTTTTGACATATTCTCTAATTTAACATTCGTTTTTAGTTTCTTTCGCTATGGAATTTTTGAGTTCATTTTTTTTATGCATTCAAACATAACATTATATATTTCTCACTCAATGAATGTTTTTGTGGCATCAGTCTTGAGGTTAGGGTGAATGACGTGTGCGTGCTGATAGGAAAAAAATATGTATACGATATGGGGCGTTCAGCGAAATGTCTGGCGTGATGCGTGTAAAATGCTAGAGCATTGTGTTGTATTTGTAGATTAGATACATTCTAGACGAAAGTTTTAGTGTGTGTTTTCTTTCTCAATAATTTAATTGCACCAGATATTTGTTACAATCTATTAAGCTTCGTAGTAATAACATCGCTGCTTTTATACTACGTTACATCGCTGCAGTAGTATGCAAAATGTGAGGCCGCTGGAACGCAATTCCTTCGAATAAATGCGTAGCAATGCATGCGTAAGTGTTATACATACACAGGTATAACAGGTATGATATAAGTAAAGATACACCTGTCGTAATGTCATTTTTGTTATGTAGTGGAGTCTATATTGTACTGTATGCCTGAATTCCATATAATGTATTTATCAGGGCAACGTTGGTAAGTAGATTACATCAAACAAACATGCCTCGACCCAAGGGACCCAGTAAAAAATAGTGAATTATTCAATAGACAGCAGTGTATTAGAAATTAAAATTTCCAGGCAGAATTAAATATCCAAACCCTAGAAGCACCAAGTAATTAACAACTGCATATATATTTAAGTGCTCTTTTCGAATTCATTCTCTATGAATGTATATCCGTTATGACACTGCAAATAAGTATTTTTCAGCGACCCTGTTTTAGAACAGAGAAAGACGAGCTCAGTTTTCTCCACAAAATCTTCTTAGCAAGCAAAGCAATAACTATTTAATTCCAAAAATGTATTATAGTGTTTTGTTTATTTAAACAGCATACTGCATATTCCAGGTAATTAAAGCGTGTTTGCTGAATTATTGATTAGATTTTGTGTTCAACATTTTCAAAAATTCCTAGCTCAGCAATTTTGTTCTATCTCAAGGGATTCGCAAAAAAGATAACAGCTTCTTTAATATTATATAAAATTTTTCAGAATCGCTAGAATTTGGTTTTAAAAAATACTATTTTCTTTGGAGAAAGGAGTTTTGCAGATCTTTCCTTCATCTTCGCAAACACAAGATAATTCTTGTTTACTCAGGAAGTTTTTTTCTGACAGAGCAAGTACCCAAATGAATATACAGTATATATATTTTTCTTTCATATGAATTTCAGATGTCAATTAATAACTTTGTGACGTCAACCACAATACTGTCGGAAACTTTATCTATTGTTTGAACGAATCTTAAATCCCTCGCAGAAATTTATTATCTCAGAGGCTAAAATTATTTTGTGAACCCCGATGTACAAAACCAGAATGCACGCAATATCAGTACTGACCACGATGGAGATTGGAATGTAATTATACATTTTGAGAGGAAGATAAGTGGTTTGATGTTGGAAAAAAAGGGAAAACGAACTTGTTTCTTGCAACAACAATTCTCTAAATAAAAGGAAATGAATAAAATTTGTGTAAGGGTCTCAGGCAGAGGCAGTCTGTAATCCTGAAACTATGCAAATTTCACAACGGAACTTTCGGAAATAAATACTCATTAAACCTTAGAAGTATCGAGACTGTGTTTAATACAAAACGAATTATCGTAAATTGAGCATCCAAAACAGTACTTAAAGTGCACATATATCTAGGTAAGTAGGCATCGATTTATAGGAATTAAAATTTATCTCGAAAGCGAATGGCATTAATTTATGTCAAATTATTGAATTTGTTCAAGAAAGAGGTATTGTGTATAGTTAATAGTAAAATGGCATGCCGCTCAGCGGAACTATCTGCTGTAGCGCCAACAAATTTAAACACAAATACTGTAGTGTGCTAATTAATGACACACACATACGTGCACACACAAAAACTGCTTAAAAAGAGTACTGGTTTAACCGGTATCCGAAAGTAAAGTGTTCTCATGAAACCAGGTTTACCCAGCTACCCGAAAGTAGAGTGTACAGGTTTACCCCGCTATCTGAAAGTAGAGTGTTCTTATGAAACCTTTCATAAGCCAGAATGGCGTAAAGCGAAGAAGAAATTACCATTAATTTACATGAGGAAACGGTTTGAGTGTTCCCGTACCCTTACGAAATAACCTATCAAATCCTACCATAACACATAAAACCTGCAATAACCCTAACATACACTGATGAGTCATTACATTGCGACTACCCCCAGCCTAGAGAAATGAGCGCGCCTGGAGACCGAACGGTGGTGCAGGTGAAGTTCACAGAGCAGTTTATATACAACCCGAGGACTGGCTTTTGCTTAGTAGAGTGTTCGGAGGCAGAAAGGGAAAAACTGTCGATTTACCTGAGTTTGATAAAGGACAAATTGTGATGGCACGGGTCCCCATGCTCAATGCACGTCCTCGCCAACAACGTATGGAACGGGCCCAAGATCATCGAGATTGGACACAGAATGATTGGAAGAAAGTGGATTGGTCTGACGAATCAAGATTCCTAGTGGATCACGTAGACCGCCGAGCGCGAATACCCCGATTACCAACGGAGGCTATGGCACCTGGTTACACTGTAGGGCGGAAGCACGCCGGCAGGGGCAGTGCTGTGCTGTGGGCGATGTTTTCTTGGGACACTTTAGACATTATTATCCCAATAGCACAATCCCTGATGGCTGTCAGCATCTGAACATCGATGCGGACCAAGTTCCCCGATTCATGGTAACTGTGTTCCCTGCTGGTGATGGCCGTTATCAACATGATGATACGCCATGCCATACTACAGAATCGTCAAGGAGTGGTTCGAGGAACATGCTAAAACCCAATCGAACATTTGTGGTTAGACTTGGAAAAGCGGGCTCGCGCTAAATCACCACAACTTCGACATGTACGGGAACTGGAGGTCCTGCTCTTGACATTATCGTACCAGATATTACAGGGTACCTATTGCCACTTCATCCAATTGATGCCTCGCGGAGTGGTCGCTGTTTTGTTGGCTAAAGAGGTCCTACAACATATTAGGTAGGTGGCCATAATTTAATTGCTCATCGGTGTATAGTAATAGCAGAAATGGTATTATATTAATAAATACACAGCATGTTGATAAGTGCACATTTTATCCATGGTATCTTTCAAGATTCTTCCTCCACCATTCGTATTATTTACGGGAATTCCCTTTCCCGTAAATAATACGAATGCTGGACGCAGGTATGTCCAATGCATTCGCAGTGTTTTTATTTCGTTCACCAAGATATAAACCTTTTATTACGTCTAGTTTTACACTAAGCGTAGTAGGCTTTTCTGGTACTTTTGGACACATCTTCTTAACGGATGCACAAAATCCATCGAGATAAAGCACAGATGCTCACACACACAGTTCAGATTACGGTGGTTTAATGCTGAGATGCTGAGTCTAATTCCCGGGGAGGGAACTTAGCAGTGCCCATCTCGCTGTTCGGGGTGCAGGCTGCCTCTATAACGGCTGGCTGCAAAACAAACGCTGAATGCTATTTTTGCTTTCCGCTGCTTTTCGTAACAGGAAAAAATCCTCTTCGGATTTCTTTCAGTTAGCGAGATCAGGTACTAATGTAGGTTTTTTGTTGAAGCGAAGTGGGGTAAAGCGAACTTTCAAAAAAAGGGGAATGCCTGTATGGATATTCAACTACGATTTCTAACCATAATTTATTATACATTGCTAAAAACGTGCGAACTCCCTTTCCCGAAATGCGGACACAAAGGTGACGACTCAGAAGTGAATTTAGTGTTTGCGGATGTTTGCCGAAAGTTAGGCTATGGTGATGTGATGACAAGAGAACGTCTTCAGAGATGCCCTCTCTTCTACCGAACAAGCGTGGGAGAGAAGGATCCGCCACTGTTCGGTTCTGTTTACATAAAGGTCTATTAGCGCTGCTGAAGTCCGAGAGCTTTGATCTGGGTACTGGTTAACAGCTGTTCAGACCTCCCAAGCATTCAGCATAAACAGATGTTAAATATGCTTACGCGAGTTTTTATGTTTATGGAATTTATGTTGTGTTCGCTTCATTCTGAGCTGTATTTACGTAATTAAATCATCCATTTATTCATATATAACGCTCTCTAGTAGATACCTGCGCAGTTCTGTCTTCTTAATTACTTTCTAATCTATTGAACGAACCCGAACTTATTCTGTGTGTGTGGTTACATGAAATTAAAACGCTCCATTGGGCCACCAGCTGTGTAAAAATATTAATTTGCAATGCGCAAATACACTGATATGCAAAAATTAAGGACGAAGAGGAGAAATTAGTTCTGTCTTCTTAATTACTTTATAACTTATTGAACGAACCCGAACTTATTCTGTGTGTGTGGTTAAAAGAAATTAAGTCGTTCCATTGGGCCACCAGCTGTGCAACAATATTAATTTGTAATGCACAAATACACTGGTATGCAAAAATTAAGGACGAAGAGGAGAAATTAGCATAACAGCGGAACGAGCAGGCAGAACGGACCGAAAGACCACTCAGGAGATAGATTACGGTCCGCTACGGTAGGGAATGCACATATATGCAGCATGGCGTAGGGAGAGGGTGTGTCGGATGGGTATAAAGCACACGGGCGGTGTACGCTCAGCAATTCTGGGAAAGCTATTGCACGGTGTACATCGGTTTGAACGAAGTCGAGTTGCTGCCACCGTGTGATATGGCCAACAGGCAATCCAGTAGACGACATCTGGATGACTTTACCCGAGGTCGCGTCATTGGGAAGTTGGAAGAAGGTCGAAGTGCGACTAGTGTGGCCGAGGAGCTCGGGATCGCTCACAGCGTCGTTTCACGAGCTTGGAGAGCATTTCAAACGACAGGAACAGCTGTCCAAGAGTTTAGTAGTGGTCGCTTACGAGCAACCATAGCGGCAGACGACCGGTATATTGTCCTACAGGCGAGAAGAGGCAGACGGCAGACAGCGGGAGAAATCGCAAGGCACATGCAAGAGACAACTGGACGTCCGTTATCGCGTTTTAACGTGGCCAGGAGGCTGCACAAAGGAGGTCTATTTGCACGACGACCAGTACGGTGTGTGCCATGAACGCCTGCTCATCGGAGACGGTGGTTTCTGTGGTGCCAAGAACACAAGAACTGGACACATCAGCAATGGGGTCGAGTTCTCTTCACGGATGAGAGCCGATTTAGTATGTCGAGCGATTCTGGGCGTATACACATCTGGAGAGAACAGGGAACACGCAATCACACCTCCAACATCATCGAAAGGGACCGGTTTGGAGGTAGCGGAGTTCTCGTTTGGGGCGGTATCATGTTTAGTAGCCGTACCGACCTCCATATCTTCCAAGCAGGTTTAGTCACTGGTGTCCGCTACTGTACCGAGGTTCTTCTGCCTCACGTGCGTCTGTTTAGAGGTGCAGTGGGTCCTGGGTTCCTCTTCATGGACGACAACGCTACACCTCATCGTACAGTGGCTGTCGCAGAGCTGTTAGAGAGTGAAGATATTCAACGCATGGATTGGCCCGCAAGGTCCCCGGACCTAAATCCAATCGAAGACGTGTGAGACCTTCTCGGGAAATGCTTGACAGCACGTCACCAGCCGCCAGCAACGATTCCGCAGCTGCGATTGGCGCTACAAGAGGAATGAGCCGCGATGTCTGAACAGCTCCTTGACAACCTCGTCCTCAGCATGGACAGACGTTTTAAATCTTGCAACGCAGTCATGGGGCTTTATATCCCTTACTAAAGACTGGATATTTCTTGGAAGCCGCCTGTCACATGGAGGTTTCTGTCTTCTGTCCAGTTGTGCTCAAAGCTACCATTTTGATAAAGTGCCTTTGTATGCTTTGGATTCCTTGTTTGGACGGTTTTGCTCACTTGTCCCATATACTTACATCTTGGAGATCTTATGGTATGATTTGAGTCGATGTGGAGCACTTCTGTACGCCGTTACATTCGAAAAACAGGATCGTCCTTAATTTTTGAACGCCAGTGTATATTTCTATAATGGCTTGAGGACACGCGAGGAACCTTTGTGTTGTGAGGCAAGAGATACCTGTGAGCATAGAAAACCCATGGATCCCGTTATTCAACGTGTCAGGCACAATCATGACCCAAACAGGAATTAATATTTTGGTGCACCCGCCCCTCTCCCTCCCGAGAATTGCTTATCTTCCAAACCGGACGTTAAATGTATTACCCCTAAGCTCAAAGCAGTGCTTCGAAACATACCACCATCCAACTAAGAAACAGTTTTTTGACATCAAACAGAGCATGAATAAAATAACATACAAAGCTGGACTCAAAATCTTTTAAAATACTCAGAAACTTCAAGAATGACATCACCTTTGTCCTCACCCATAAGTCAGGCCAGTTGGCAGTAATGAATAAGGAACAATATAGCTCCAACTATTGGAGATCATAAGAGACTCAGGCTCAAATTGGAGATCATAAGAGACTGAGACAGAAGAATGACCCCACGAACAGTGGCGTACTAGGTCTAAAAATATTGGTTGGCAGGAGATAAAGGGGGCCCACCCGCAACTATAAGGCTATCATTGAATTTTCATAAGAAATAAATAAAATTTTCTAAAAATAACATAAGTGGGAAAATGGTACAATTAAAATTTTTTGCGAAATAAATTTATATTTTTTAATAATTCTAGTATTCATATATTGTACTTGTACATATTGCTGGCAGTAATATTATTGCATACAGTAATAATATTGGAACTTCTATTATAGTTTCAAGCTACTAAAAGGTATTAACATTTTCTGTGTTTTGAATATATCAATTCTGAGTTTTAGTAATCTTTGGCTGACATTAACTGATAGGAAGAATATATTATACATATTATTAAGAATATGTTCAGCGATTGAGATATTTTTACTGTTCTCGTCCGCTCCTTGCTTTTCCTATCCACTACCAAATGGTGGCCTCGAAGGAGCCACGATCGAGAATAGCGTTTTGTAGGATCACATTGTGATAGAGAAGGTCCAACAATTATCAAGAACAATAATGAAGTTATTGCTGTGATTGAACCAGAAGACCTAACTGAAGTGATTCTAAAATTCGCCTCAGTGCAACGTCTTTCACATTCGCTAGAAAATACAACAATGATATGCACATATTGTCTAATGTTTAAGGAGGCCCACTTCCTCAGGGGCCCCATTTCATCAGGGGCCCACTTGCCATCAGGCAAGCTGAAACCCTGGCCAGTCTGCTCCTGCCCACGAACGCTCTAGAACCCAATGTCATTGCCACAGCTAAATCACAGGGTCAGATATGCAGCAAAAATAACCCAAGGACCTTCCACTCCACCATTATCGGGGAATTAAAATAAACCATGACTGAATGTTATGATGCCTACTGTACACAAAAGACAATCCGGCTTCCTACTCACCGGGAAACATAAATGGCCAACTTCACACAGATGTTGTTTACAAACAGTCAGCTGTACCCAACGTCAACCTTCCCAAGTCGTTCTGTTAAAATCGTGCAAAAAAGCTCTTTTTAGAGCAGGTTTATAAGAGAGTTTGATAATTCTTCCACCATGGAGTCCAAAGATAAAGAAATAGTAAATATCATAGACAAGGACTTTCCGCTTGGTTTACTAGACAAACAATAGATTCTAATTGACGAAGGGTTCAGGACTTTAAACCCAAGATTCGTGGTGTCCTAAATAACAGCGGTTTAAAATATCGAGGGTACATGACATATTTCCCAAAATTATCTTTCATGTTCAAAAACCTATTAAAATTATGGAATAAATGTGGTATTAAATCTCCTACAGCTGTAATACATTGTATATACAACACAGTGTCGATAAGCAAGCATTCAGTAAACAAGAATATATACGACACTGTAAGCAAAGAAAGCTCAGAGGGAATATTTACCACCACTAAACAAAGAAAACTCACCAGTAAACAAAGAAAGCTCAGAAGTAAACAAAGAAAGCTCAGAAGTAAACAAAAAAGCTCAGAGGAGAGGAGTTTACAGCATTCCGCTAATATATCCAGACAGCAGCAAAGATCTCACTTAGGGTAGACAAAATATCCCTTCTGGTAAGAAACACGAGACATAAAAGGTGGAAAAACGACAACCGCTCTATGCAGGGGGATCATCTAAAGAGGCTAATCCCCGTTATGAAATAACATGAAAGGACTAGAATTTGACAGAAGCTGCTGTGTCTCAGCCATGCGAGAAAGTCTTGAAATCAAAACTCACCCGCATCCGTACAACAAACGCTTTTTTCTTGGTTCTGTCAGCTGCCAAGAGTAATCGTCTGAACAAACATCGAGGAATAAAACAAATGGTGTGTGGTACCCTCCATATAACGTGATCACGATATCTCAATAACAGAATTTCACGTGAGCAAAACAACTGATTGGTCCAAAGAACATCTAATTGATAACTTGTTGACCCACCTTTCAGTGCAATCACGGCTCGCAAACGCCTAGGAACAGAGTCTACAAGGTGATGAACTATCTTCGTGTGTAACTTGCTTCATGTCCGCTGCACAGCTTCTTCAGTTCACGCTCATTCCGTGAAGAAGAATCAGCAGTTCTCTCACCCCGCTCTAGCATATCCCACAAATGTTCAATTGGATTACAATCAGAGGAGTTTGGGGGCCAAGGGAATGTGCCGAATGCGTGGTCCTGTTCCTCCAACCACTCAGTAGTTATGCAAGCCTGATGACACGGTGCGTTGTCCTGTTGAAAAATGGTAAAGTGTCCAGGTAAACCTTCTGGATATATGTAAACGGACATAGGTTTTGCTAGGAAAAAGCTTCCCATATGAGAACATCACCTCCCCCAGCATGTTGAACCCCAACTGTGTAACCAGGGGACAGAGCTTCATGATTTTTAAGCTATGTACAAACTCAGCCTTCAGCATGGTGGAGCAGGAAATAAGAATCATCACTCCAGGCGACCTTTTTTTACGCTTTCCAACCGTAGGCTGAAGAAGCGTATATGCTCCAGCTTTGTCCGACCGTCCATCTGCCCGTATGATACCTCACGCAAAAATGGTTAGATTTCGATGAAATTTGTGGTAGAGACCACCTGGGGAAGAACTTTATCGGAAATAAGTGAAGTGGAGTCAAAGGTCAGGACATAGGAGCGGGATGCATTCCATTGCCCTTATGCGTCATAACACGCGTAAAAATGGTTCGATTTCGATGAAATTTTAGTATGTGGTAGGGACCACCTGGAGACCGATCCTATTGAAAAAGAACGAAATGGGGTCAATGGGGTCAAAGGTCACGACATAGGAGCGTATGCCTCATACCATACCTTGCATAAATACAGTTTTTACCGCCCCGGTGGCGCAGTGGTCTAAGCGATGGCCTCTGATCATTCGTCCGAAAGGGGTCCGGGTTCGAATCCCGGTGAGGCATGGATGTTGTGTTTGTCTTACGTCACTGGCTTTCTCTCTTCCCTGGAACCAGTGACCCTAAATTAGGGATGGGAGAATGCTTATAGCCCATTGAGTTGCTCACGGTGGTTGTTAAACCTCCAACCAAAAAATACATAAATAAATATAGTTTGATTTTAATGAAATTTTAGTATGTCTTAGGGGACAACCTGGTGTCGAATCCTGTTGAAAGTGGGTTAAGTGGGGTCAAAGATCAGGACATAGGATCGGGATCCGTTCCATCGTCCTCATGCGTTATACCTTACGTAAAAATGCTTCGATTGAGACAAAACTTTATCATGTTTTTTCGGACGTATACTTTACCGGTTCTATTGAATATCATTGAAATGGGGTCAAAGTTCAAGACGCCGCCCCGGTGGCGCAGTGGTCTAAGGCGCTGGCCTCTGATCATTCGTCCGTCTGGGGTCCGGGTTCGAATCCCGGTGAGGCATGGATGTTGTGTTTGTCTTACGGCACTGGCTCTCTCCCTTCCCTGGAACCAGTGACCCTAAATTAGGGACGGGCGACTGCTTATAGCCCATTGAGTTGCTCACGGTGGTCGTTAAACCTCCAATCAAAAAAAAAAAAGTTCAAGACACAGAAGCGAGATTTGTTCTACAGCCACTATCCTCATAACTTGAGTAATAACTTGAGTAATGATTTCCGGTATGTTGGAAAACGTATCATAACCAATGCATTGCATGATTTTGCTAACTTGTTTCATCTGTCGGAGGTCCATTGCCGACGTTCCTTTGCCCATTGGAGGAGTTGTCTCCGATGACTGGGCGTCATCGTTGAGTTGCTCACGGTGGTCTCGACTGGGGAACCCTAGACGTAGCAAGGAAAGGTGCAAGGTGCATGTGGTAACAGGACGAACCGCACCTTTGTTGTACTGGTGGGTGATCTAGGCGTTCATCGCTCGTCGTTGCTGAGATACCAGTTGTGACACCCGTTGCTCACATCTCGGATTTACCGCGCGTGGCTAGCCAATGTGAGCTTCTCTGCTGGACGTCCGAGCATGGTTAATCTAGTTCTGGTACATCATTGATACAGTAGTACGGGTGCACTCAACAAGTGTGGCTGACCAATGTGAGCCCTTCTGCTGCATGTCTGTGCATGGTTAATCCAGTCCAGGGGTACCCTGATACAGTAGTACGGGAGCAACCAACAAGTGTGGCTGACAAATGTGAGCCCATCTGCTGGAGATCTGTGCATGATTAAATCAGTCCTGGTAAACCCTTGATACAGTAGTACGGCAGCAGCCAACGAGTATGGCTGACAAATGTGAGCCCATCTGCTGGATGTGTGTGCATGGTTAATCCAGTCCTGGTAAACCCTTGATACAGTTGTACGGCAGCAGCCAACGAGTATGGCTGACCAATGCGAGCCCTTCTGCTGGATGTCTGTGCATGGTTAATCCAGTGCAGGTACACCCTTGATACAGTTGTACGGGAGCAACCAACAAGTGTGGCTGACCAATGTAAGCCCTTCTGCTGGATGTCTGTGCATGGTTAATCCAGTCCAGGTACACCCTTGATACAGTAGTACGGGAGCAACCAACAAGTGTGGCTGACCAATGTGAGCCCTTCTGCTGGATGTATGTGCATGGTTAATCCAGTCCAGGTACACCCTTGATACAGTAGTACGGGAGCAGCCAACAAGTGTGGCTGACCAATGTGAGCCCTTCTGCTGGATGTCTGTGCATGTTTAATCTAGTCTAGGTACACTCTTGATACAGTAGTACGGGAGTAGCCAACAAGTGTGGCTGACCAATGTAAGCCCTTCTGCTGGATGTCTGTGCATGGTTAATCCAGTTCTGGTAAACCGTTGATACAGTAGTACGGGAGCAGCCAACAAGTGTGGCTGACCAGTGTGAGCCCTTCTGCTGGATGTCTGTGCATGGTTAATCCAGTCCAGGTACACCCTTGATACAGTAGTATGGGAACGGCCAACAAGTGTGGCTGACCAATGTGAGCCCTTCTGCTGGATGTATGTGCATGGTTAATCCAGTCCAGGTACACCCTTGATACAGTAGTACGGGAGCAGCCAACAAGTGTGGCTGACCAATGTGAGCCCTTCTGCTGGATGTCTGTGCATGTTTAATCTAGTCTAGGTACACTCTTGATACAGTAGTACGGGAGTAGCCAACAAGTGTGGCTGACCAATGTAAGCCCTTCTGCTGGATGTCTGTGCATGGTTAATCCAGTTCTGGTAAACCGTTGATACAGTAGTACGGGAGCAGCCAACAAGTGTGGCTGACCAATGTGAGGCCTTCTGCTGGATTCCTGTGCATGGTTAATCCAGTTCTGGTAAACCGTTGATACAGTAGTACGGGAGCAGCCAACAAGTGTGGCTGACCAATGTGAGCCCTTCTGCTGGATGTCTGTGCATGGTTAATCCAGTCCAGGTACACGCTTGACACAGTAGTACGGGAGAGGCCAACAAGTGTAGATGACCAATGTGAGCCCTTCTGCTGCATGCCTGTGCATGGTTAATCCAGTCCAGGTACACCCTTGATACAGTAGTATGGAAGCAGCCAAAAAGCGTTGCTGCTTCCGAAAAACTGGCACTTGCCCTCCGTTATCTGTTAGAGGTCAAATTGGCGTAAGACGGCTTGCTTCCTCCGTTTCTGTCAAACATTTACTGATTGTGTACAGATCACAATTTGTAATAGCCCGGGGCTATTTTGATATCAAGTGGAGCTTCGTTATAGCTCCGAATATGTAAAATGGGGGGGGGGGAAGGGTATTCCTAATGCAAAGCTAACTCAGTGCATAAATCGATCACGACGCGTGAAGTACAGAAAAGCTTGACTTCCAACGGACCTTGTTTACACAAACATGAGCAAACCCTTGAGTCACAATTTTTTTTTTTTTTTTTGCACTTTAGGAAAAAAATAGGAATTATGACATTTGTAAACTATATTTGCTGCGTATCTCAAAGAAAGTATCATCTGAAAAAAGTTAGAATATTACAGTGTCATTAGACTGCTAAATAAACCCCTACCTACGACGAAAGACTGCATCTCAACTTGCAAAAATACGGCCTACACAAAATTTTCTATCAATGCTCTCCCTCGCATACTTCTTGCACATTAGTAATCTATTTAACAGCCTTAATACAACAGAAGATTATACTATTACATTTCTTGATTCAACAAGATCGGCACTGTTTTTATACATGCTATGAAATGTTCAGCTAACTTCATGAGATTATAAATAATTCTTATTCAAGCACATAATAATTTGTTGTAGCAATCAAGTAGCATCTCGAGAATTAATTATGCTACTTATTGAGGAATGCAAGATTAATTCAGTTTCCAAAATGCAATGAACGTTTACTACAATTTATGTGGTAACGTCCTGATACACCGTACAACATCAGCAGACTATGGAATAGGATTAATTGCTGATTAAATAATGATCAAAGTGTTTGTGACTGGTTATACAATGAAGAGATTGACACATAGCTTAATTAAATAAGCAGGATTTATACTAGGAGTCTTCGATTCAACCTGTTAAGCTACGAAAGCTGAAATCTCTGTTGCAATTTGTTCTAGAAAGACATTGCATTATTCTCCATGGAAACACAATTGAACTTTAGGTCGAAACATCACTAGTGCTGTTATTTAGAAGATGAGTGAATGTCGGAACTGTGTCCTTCGTGAACTGCTAAGTGCTTTGTTTGAAACAAAGCTTAAAGCACAGGACAACACGGTGAGGTCAGTTGTCTCGCTCTCACGAATAGCAACCCTCAAGTGAAGGATGCTGCGGTACGTATATATAATTCAAAGCGCCGAAATACTAAGTATGACCTTTTATGTTAGTTTTTAAATTAAAAAAAACAACACAAATATCGTTCTTAAGGAGGGCCAAATCTATCATGTACCTGCAACGTTAATTCGTCCTACACACATTTCCGCAAACAGTATTGCATTCTGGTTTTCAAAATTTCGAGTGCAAATAAATAGTTGTTAGCTAATATATACATTATATCTTAGCTGTGATTTCTAAAACAATTCAAGATTTTTTTTATCACGTCAATTTCTTTCATTTCGGAAAGTATTCCGATTTTACACCGATTCAGATAAGCTGAATTTAAAAAAAAATATCTGAAAATGTTTTGAAATCACAGCTCGGCCATGTAAAAGGCAACGACTTTATGTGTGCTTAAATTTTTTAAAACCAGGAAGCAATGAGAAAAAGTGTTAGAACGAATGAACATTGCAGGTATAGGTCTCCTTTAAAGGTCGGCAAATAAGAAGACATAAATGAATAGTCTTCCAACAATAACACATTTTTTACACGAATTCGATCTTTTATTATTATTATTATTTTTACCTATGATGAACGACGACCGTGAGCAAACCCTAAGACATTACAAGACAAAAATATCCACCAATGCGACATCATCGCCTCGAACAAGAGCCGACCTCTGATGAATGGTCATAGACAGGGCTTAAAATCACTCAGCCTCTTTAGCGCCATGCATTCATAATGCTGACACCGAAATTTGCAACTGTGATTCACAGAAAAGCTTTTTCACCCATACGATGTGGAGTAATATAAGTAAGTACCATATAATTCTTTGTATCATCCGCGAACCATGAAATTCAGAAAAAGGAAGACAATTCCTTCGTACAATCCGCGTCGGTGCATAATCCGCCACGCTTGAAATTCAGGAGAAACAATAGCCGTGTTATCCGTACCCGCAATGTTGACCTCGAAACGTAATTTCGACAAAATGTCGCGATACACGGGATGACATAGCAGTCAAAAAATTAGGCTAGAAAGATCTTACTGTTAAAAAAAAGTAACTGTCATTTTTAAATACTTTTATGTTACTTTCAAGTGATTAAAGATAATTTTATTTTAGTGTTCCTCCAGCATTACCGCAGTTCCGTAATTAGACCCGCGGCACCCAAGAACGTGTATGACGCTGAGCTTCCCACAGCACATGATCGTTCACGAGAGCAAATAATAACGCCATCTTGTTCCATCTGTTGGTTTCAAAATTTTTCGCTTTTGTGATACACTGATTTTGTTTATTTTCGTTGTGTCGCCAATAAATAATATTTGAAAAGTGCAAGGGTAAAGTTGGACATGGAAGGGCCAGCAAGAAATGGCGAAATGCCATGATGATGATGATGACAACGGAGAACGTTAAAAAATGTGAAGTTGGAGAGAAGATCGAGAACGTGATACATACGTACGGCATGGATATAATTCTTCGATTGACACATCTTGAGATGGTGAAACAATGGTTCACGGAATGTGTTGAAGCATCTCTGCCTATGCAATCAGAAATAATTGCTTAGGAACAAGGATAGGTGATAGAAAACAATGAAAATAGTATTTATTTATGGCTCAAGGATGGGCAGCAACAGCATGTACCTATTAATTTTCTACTCATACAATAGAAGATAATAACAGTTTTCTGAGGACAACAAGAAAAATCATGTAGAGAATATTGCAGAGGTTACACTCACAACAAATCCTGGTTGGTTCTATATGCTCATCGGGGACTCAGTTTGCTTCCTCGTACTTTTTGCGGAGTTCCCTAGGGTACTTACCGATGTTAGCTGGATTGCGTTTGCCAAAGGAAAAAAATATACAATGCAGGTGAAAAAAGACTACCGAAAGATGACGCCAGGAAAGATCTACATCTCAAGCTAAGAGAAAACTATTCCAAGCACGAATCGTTCAACATATAGGAACACTATCCTGCTTAGAGGCAAGATATCATTATACTGGACGCTTATTCTTTTCATCATGTATCACTGCTAGAACGCTACATTGTAGAATGATGGAGTATATCTTCAAAGTATCACTGTCTATGTAAGACTAGTTTTTCATAATTTTTCACGAAAGATTTAAAAGTATTACTGGAATAACAACATGATCTTTAACTATAATGTAAGGTCCAGCCAGGTCTGTAAGGTCTTGGATGGGCCTTACATTCTCTTCCTAAGGTATGGTTAAAGTAGAAAGTAATTTCCAACTCAGTAGGACATTAGGTCTCTCCTGAGGTATGGCTAGGTAGAAGGTAGAATCCCTCCTAAGGTATGGTTAGAGTAAAATGCAAGGTCCCTCCTAAGGTATGGTTAGAGTAGAATGCAAGGTCCCTCCTAAGGTATGGTTAGAGTAGGTCCAACCTAGTAGAATGTAAGATCCTTCCTAAGGTATAGTTAGAGTAGAATGTAAAGTCTCTCCTATGGTATGCTCTAAGTAGAATGTAAAGTCCCTCCTAAGGTATGGATAGAGTAGAATGTTAGAGTTACAGTAGGTCCAACCTAGTAGAATGTAAGATCCCTCGTAAGGTATGGTTTGAATAGAATGTTAGAGTTAGAGTGGTTCCAACCTGGTAGAATGTAAAGCCCAACCTCTACTTTAGGAATAGAATGTTAGGTCCCTTCTAAGGAATGGTTACATTAGAATTTAAGGTCCAACCTCTACCTTAGGAGTAGAATGTAAAGTCCAAAATCTACCTTAGAAGTAGAATGTAAGGTCCAACCAAGTCTGCGTTTTAGAACGCAGCAAAGTGGCACGCATCGTGGAAATCAGTTCAGATTCGCCTACGTTATGATACACGTGACACACGGTGAACAATACGTGGCTTTTAAACTCTTCTTCATCTCTAGAAAGCGTCAACCGAAACTTGAATACTTATGTAGTATTATATTGAATTAGTACTTCCCTATATCACAATTTGGAGGTGGTTTAGGTTGCTTAAAATAGCCAATAATCAGTCCAAAAGAAAGGAGATTCTGGTGCTCCAATAAATGCTGTTACCGCGAAAAATATGATACTACAGCTGTTACTGTGAGTGAGGAAAGACATGTAACTGTCAGACACATTTTAGATATTTTGGATCTATCAGTAAGAAGTGCAAACAATATTGTCCATGATCACCAGCATGTGAGACGTGTGTGGCATGTTGGGTTCTAATAACACTTGCACCTGAACAAAACTATATTCAGGGTAAAGTTTGTTAGCTACAACAACGTACCTCGTATGTTTGCTACTAATACTGAATTCTAGAATAAAGTGATAACTTGAATTAGCACTTACCTACATCATTTTGATTCAAATAGTAAACAACAAAGCTCTGTTTAGAAGTCGCCTTCATCACTGACACCAAAGAAAGCAAGGGTTGGGCCGTCTGCTGGTAAAGTTATCACTTTTTTGCAACGCACAAGGAATGATTTATCAGCGTGCTGTATCATATAGTGCCACTGTTACGAAGACCTACTACAAAGCTGTTTTGGAGAATTTTCGGGATCTCATTCGTCGCAAAAGACCACACTTACACTCAGTCTGAGGGATGATGCACCACGAAAATGCGAGACCTCATGTTGCTTATGCCGTCATCGACTATTTAGCTAAAACTAATGTCAATAGTGTTTCTTATCCACCCTACTGCCATGAACTTGCCCCATACTGTTTCCTTTTGCTTCCAAACGTAAAGAAGGAACTGCGAGGTCAGCGGTTTTATTTTTTTAAACAAATGAAGTTCTTAAAGTATCGGAGGCGGTTTCAAACGCATGTCAAAAACTGGTTTCTGTTTGGTTTATGAAAAGAGGAAAAACTTTAGAATAAGTGCATTATATCACATGTGGAATACTTCGAGAAAGATCATCAATAATTAATAAAGGATCATCTTTTTAATTTTTTTAAAATAATGGTTCTTTTTTTAACAGCTTATGTTTAGAAAAAATTATCTACGTCTTTCCGCAAGTTTAACAAGGAATGGAGTAGACGGTAACGTAAAAAGAAGTTTCAGCGAATCCATCCACTTTATTGTATCTGTGAAGTGGCAGTCTCATCAGCATTATCCACTTCCTCCAGCAATCCCCTCCTCATTCCTTTCACTGACTATAAGCCGATTAGCATCCCATGTCTACTTTTCAAGGTATTGACTTATTTTACGTTTCTTTTTTCTTAACACGGTTCTTTGCATTTTTATTCACTAATCTTGCTACTTCTCTGTCGAGTGGTACTGGAAAACCATTTCTAATATCTTTGTAAATGAAGAAAGCTGAATTTATCAGCACGGTCAAGATACAAACTGAAAATCACGTACCTGCTTCCTTTACCGTGAGGCTAATCATACAAAATTCAAGGGGAGGTATCGGAAAACAATGAATTGAACCTCCTTCTCAGTCAGCTACTTTGCCCAGTATTTCACTCCAGCATAAGGAAATACTCTCATCAGTGTGGTATATCCCAATAACCTAGATCAGTGCTGTACTAATTTCTGTAGAGCCACGGATCATCATTCTTAGAAGCATTAGATATCAGGCCATATTTATTTTAAATGTATATAAGATCATATAAATGCAAAGTTGTCTTGCTTAGTTTATTTAATCTTAAAACTATTTTCCTTAATATTTGTACAATTGAAATATAAAATTAAAAATATATATTTAATGAAAGCACTGTGAATGATTAAACTCCACTAAAAGTTCTAGCATGTCTGCTTTGACGCTTGCTATTGAAAGCACAAGTAATTACTCAAGAGAAGATTGATTCATACTCTTCCTGTGACTGGACTGTATGTATTCCTGTATGTATTCCGTGAAATGCCTTCCAGCATATGTAAGTTATTTAAAACATTGAAATACCTTTGAATCTTAAATTTCATATGTTTAGGTATTTCTCACTCAGAAAAAGGTCCAAACGATTCTGCTCCAGTTTCTGATCGAGCTCTGAAACATCCTTCTGCCTGAAGTTCAGATGATCTCATTTATAAATGGGGTTTGTGGTTTCAATGCTAATATTCAATAGATTGCTGAACAGACGTATGTTTCGTTAAGTGTATGGAATGGTTTATACCTGTCATCACAATTCCTAATAAGAGTGCATAGATGAGGAACACATATTAAAGTTTATAGTTCTGCCAAGTATTGTCATTTCATCAAAAAGCTCCTATTGCGATTCAGAGTCAGACTCTCTCTTACTAGATTACTAGATTTGATATTTTTCTTTTCTTTTTTTTTCTTGATTGGAGGTTTAACGACCACCATCAACAACTCTGTGGGGCATAAACAGTCGCCCGTCCCTAATTTATGGTACTGGTTCCAGGGAAGGGAAAGAGCCTGTGCCATAAAACAAACACTAAATCCATGCCTCTCCGTGCTTCGGACCCGTATCCGTCAGGGACGAATAGTCAGTAACCATCGCTTAGACCACTGCTCCACCGGGGCGGCGATTTGATTTTAACAATGATAACTTGTTACGACAAGTTAGTAAAATCATGCAATGCATTGATTATGATACGCTTTCCAACATACCAGAAATCATTACTCAAGTTATCACTCTTGGAATAAATCTCGGTCCTGTGCCCTGACCTTTGATCCCATTTCGATTTTATTCAACAGAACCGGTTCGGTATACCTCCGAAATAACATGATAAAATTTTGTCGCAATCGAAGCATTTTTACGTAAGTAATGATGCATAAGGGCTATGGAATAGATCCCACTCCTGTGTCCTAACCTTTGACCCCGTTTCGCCCATTCTCAACAGAATTCGTCCCCAGGCAGGCCCCTACAACTTACTAACATTTCATCCAAATCGAAGAATTTTTACGTAAGTTATGACGCATAATGGCGATGGAAGTGATTCCGCTCCTATGTCCTGACGTTTGACCCCATTTAGCCCATTTGGAATAAGATTTGTCGTCAGGTGGTCCCCTACCACATACTAAAGTTTCATCGAAATCGAACATTTTTTACGTTAGTTATGACGCATAACAGCAGTGGAATGGATTCCGCTCCTATGTACTGTCCTTTGACCCCATTTCGTTCACTTTAAACAGGGTTCCTTCCCAGGTGATCCCCTATCAGATACTAAAATTTCAACGAAATCGAACGATTGTCACGAGAGTTATCGTGCGTATGGACATACGCACACAACGTGTGACGTAATGAGGCAGATGGGAATCGGGACCATCTGCTCGCAAAAGTGTGACGTCATAAAACTTTAATAGGATCCACACACAACGCGTGACGTAATGAGACAGATGGCGTGACCGAGCGCCAACATTCATAAACACGAGATTGTGACGTCATAAGATTTCTAAGCATTGGTAACATTAATGGAACAACGCCATGACATTAAAAACGTTATAATTCGGGGTGGTTATTTAACCCACTAAACGAATTTTCCAAAAGTCGAGATCAAGCTAAATCGATTTCTAGTACCAAAAAACTATAGGTTAACGACTTTCATCAAAATTCTTAGAGCCGTTTTCAAAATAAAATGTAAATACACACATACAAGAATTGCTACTTTAAGGTGGACGTCAAGTAATTTTGCTTCCTATACTTCCAATGGAAAGACTTCTGTACACATTTTCTACACAATTAATGCGTTCCTAAGGATGAAAATTTGAACATCGATTAAAATAGCTTCATTTCATAACGTGGAATACTTAATATTTTCTAAACCATAACCGGAATTATGCAATCCAATATTTATTTGTCCACTGACGTCATCATAGCACAGGTCGCGCCATCTTTTTTCTGGTTTCAACACCACCAAAGAAAACGTTATTGTTTTTTAATATAATTATGCTTATTTTTTAGAAAATGTTAAGTATTCCAAGTTATAGTATGAAGTTATTTTAATCGATGTTCAAATTTCCATCCTTGGGAACACACTAATTGTGAAGGAAATGTGTACAAAAGGTTTTCCATTAGAAATATAGGAAGCAAAATTTCTTGACGTCCACCTTAACAGTGTGGGATAAGGGCGATGGAATGGATCCCGATCCTATTTCCTGACCTTTGACTCTATTTGTCCCATTTTCAATAGGGTTCCTCTCCAGGTGGTCCCCTACCACATACTAAACTTTCATCGAAATCGAACCATTTTTACACACCTTATGACGCATAAGGGCAATGGAATGCATCCCGCTCATATGTCCTGACCTTTCACTCCACTTCACCCATTTTCAACAGGGTTCTTCCCCAGGTGGTCCCCTACCACATACTGAAATTTCATTGAAATCGAACCATTTTTACGTGAGTTATCGTGCCGACAGGCGGACTGACAGACGGACGGAAAAAGCTGGAACATATACCCTTCTTCAACCTACGGTTGGAAAGCGTAAAAACCCAGTTATATGACTAAATATTATAGATATTTGGTCTTTCCCTTGCAGAGTATCCAAATGTTGGTCTTTCCCTTGCAGAGTATTCAAATACTGGTCTTTCCCTTGCAGAGTATCCAAAAACTTGTCTTTATCTTGCAAAATATCCAAATTCTGGGCCGCCCCGGTGGCCCAGCGGTCTAAGAGACGGCATCTGATCATTGGTCCGAAAGGTGTCTGGGTTCAAATACCGTGAGGCATGGATGTTGTGTTTGTCTTACGGCACTGGCTCTCTCCCTTTCCTGGAATTAGTGACACCAATTAGGGATGGGCGACGGCTTATAGCCCATTGAGTTGCTCACGGTGACGTTAAACTTCGAAACAAAAAAATCTAGTCTTTTCCTTTTGATCTTTCTCTTGCAGAGTCTTTCCCTTGCAGATTATCCATTTAGCGTATTCAAATGCTATGTGGTATCAGTTGGAAAAACTAGTCAGGTAAGAAAAGCGGGGTGCTATTGCAATATTTCAGATTTAATTTTGTCTATTTCCTGTTAAAAATAAAATTTGGCTTATTTTTCATTTGCAGACCGTAAAATGTGGTTTCGGGGGCCATATTCGGGGGTGGTGGGCCGTCATTTGGACACCACTTCCCTAAATCTTTGGACATATGTGAAAACTGCCATCTTGGGTTGGAACAACGATGCTTCAGGTGTAGGGACTAAAACACGTTGGAATCTTCAGTAGGGTTGACATCAAATTATGGCACCCATTATCTCTCAGTAATGGCCTCGTGATGCTCTTTATCATGTCCTGAAGAAAAAGCATTCATTTTTTATCACTAGATTGAAATTCCTTAAACTGCGGTAGTGTAAGTATGTATGAATCTATGTATAAGAATCTGCATGCGTTTCCGATCACTTATTTATGTTATTAAACATACGTACATATACGCAGATGGGCACGTACTGATGCAAATATACGTCCGTATAGTTGTAAGCTTGCACACTGTGTACTCCCACATACCATATTTTATATCATTTTTTCACGCTTTCCAACCGTAGGTTGAAGAAGCGTATATGCGCCAGCTTTGTTCGTCCGTCTGTCTGTCGGCATGATAACTCGCTTAAAAATGGTTCGATTTCGATTAAATTTTATTATGTGGTAGGAGACAACCATTGGACGAACCCTATTGAAAATGGACGAAATGGGGTCAAAGGTCACGGCAAAGGAGTGGGATCCATTCCGTTGCCCTTATGCGTCATAACTTGCGTAAATATGGTTCGATGTCGACGAAATTTTAGCATATTGTAGGGGGCCAACCACCTGGGGATGAACCCTATTGACAATGAGTGAAGTGGGGCCAAACACCACGGCATACGAGCGGGATCCATTCCATTGCCCTTATGCGTCATAACTTTCGTTAATATGGTTCGATGTCGATGAAATTTTAATATATTGCAGGGGACTACCTGGGAATGAACTATGTTGAAAATGGGTGAAGTGGGGTCAAAGGTCAGGACATAGTAGCGGAATGCATTCCATTGCCTTTATGCGTCATAACGCGCGGACAAATGGTTAGATTTTGATGAAATTTTATTATGTAGTAGGGGACCACCTAGGGACGATCTTATGACGTCACAATCTCGCGCTTGCGATGATGGTGCGCAGTCACGCCGTCTGTCTCATTACGTCACGCATTATTTGTGGATCCTATTAAAGTTTTATGACGTCACACCCTTGCGAGCAAATGGTTGCGATTCCCATCTGCCTCAGTACGTCACGTGTTGTGTGCGTATGTCCGTCCGCACGATAACTCGCGTAAAAATCGTTCGATTTCGATGAACGTTAAGTATGTGGAAGGGGATCACCTGGGAAGGAACCCTGTTGAAAGTGAACAAAATGGGGTCAAAGGTTAGGACATAGGAGCGGGATCCATTCCACTGCTCTTCTGCGTCATAACTAACGTAAAAAAGTTTCGATTTCAATTAAATTTTAGTATCTGGTAGGGGACAACCTGGGGACAAACCTAATTGAAATTGGGCAAAATAGGGTCAAACGTCAGGACATAGGAGCAGAATCACTTCCATCGCCATTACGCGTCATAACTTACGTAAAAATTATTCGATTTGGATTAAATGTGAGTATGTTGTAGGGGCCTGCCTGGGGACGAACCCTATTGAAAATGGGCGAAATGGGGTCAAAGGTTAGAACACAGGAGCGGAATCTATTCCATAGCTCTTATGCATCAGAACTTACGTAAAACTGCTTCCATTGCGACAAAACTTTATCATGTTATTTTGCAGTCACACTGAACCGGTTCTGTTAAATATAATCAAAATGGGATCAAAGGTCAGGGCACAGGACCGAGATTTATTCCACCGCCATTATCCTCATAACTTGAGTAATGATTCCTGGTATGTTGGAAAGCGTATTATAATCAATGCATTGCATGATTTTACTAACTTGTTTAAATAAAATACATCATCGCAAATGTGCCCTTACTGAATTTTGTTGTTTGAGATATAAACGTCACTTGAACTGGAGTAATAGTAGATTCTTTCTAAAATATCTCAACCTGAATGTCATCGAATTTAAAGATTAGATGACGCATCAAAGGGAAACCATAAGAATATTCTAATGTTTCTTCCCTTATAAGATAACCACGGAAGATACAATTCGAAGAAAATACTATATTGCTCTATGCAATAAGTGCAGGAAAATTCTAAAGTAAAAGCAGTGAGAAAATTCTGAGAGAAAAGTATTAGAAAGATTTTTAGGCAGAATAGTATTTCTTCAGACTTTAGCTTTAAGAAGAAGATTCTGCATTCAAGGTGGAATAAATTAAGGGTGTAAAAGAATAATGCATTGTTTACAGAAAACTGTTTCACAGTTTCACACTGACAAAATACACTAGATGGTAATTATATTAAACGATTATTTTAACTGTGGCAACCTTTTATTTTTCTGAGTTTTTGACTAGCTTCCCAATCCATTTTCTCTTTCATCTAGATGAATTGTTTGAGAGCTCAATGGAAAAATAAAGTAAATGAGGGAGATATTTGCATATGAGAGCGACAGAAAAGAAGCAAAGGTTCAGTGAAAGAAGTGAAAAGCGATGAGAATCGGCTGCACTTTCTGCTAAAGTATGCATTTATATATTTCAGTGAAATGAGTAAAGTATGTTGAGTGAAGATTTCAAATAAAACATTAATTCCCGATAGAATTCATTTCAAAGAACAAATTTTGTCTGCTGCACTTTCCGTCAGTGAGGTGTGAAACATAGCATCTGGCATGCATTTTATCGTGTCTCCACAGATAGTTACCACGTACTTCGGTTTCCCAAAGAATGATACTGATTAATATTTTATTTGCCTTGTTCGTTTGAATTAAAGCACCTTCGTATGTAGCTCGTGAGCAAGGAAAGTAGCAGTTTCAAGAAGAATCTTACATGTTTGAAACTTTCCAATGTATGTTTGAAGAATAGATAATTAACACCGGTCGATCCTTATAAAGGTGGCATGCAGTTCAAATATGCGAAAATCGCAGTGTTAGGTAACTGAAGGAAATATACTAATTCAATATTTAGACATCTGTAGGATGGGTAAACAGAGTGTTATAAAATACCTATACTATTTTTTCATCAATCATATACGTTTATTACATATAACAGAATCGTCACACTTTTTGCCTACGCTCCAAAGTAAAAAAAAATAAATAAACAGATTTAATTAATATCTTTCGATCAGTGTGATTTAAAAACATTAAGCGACATCTCCCCATCCATAGTATTTCTCGTTACTTTTGGGACGTTCTGGAATAGCTTAACAGATTCCCAGAAAAAAACATTATTTATTTACTTGAAGCTACTGGTATGATGACGATACATTTAAGAAAAGTAAGGTTACTTTTCTGAAATAAATGAAACTTTCAATTCTAAAACGTCTTACAAATTTTTTTCATGGAAGATATTTAATTTTAATAGAAAGAGTACAATGCCTATACATATATTTCTTTCAAAAAATCAAACACTTTCATATCACGCGTTTGAATGCTAGATATCTTACTGATTGGAAACTTTGAGTCTGATTCAATAGAAGGTACCCTTAGGCTGTTGTTCGTCTTTAGGATTTTCTCCTTATTTTAGAGCATTTCTACCCTTAAAGGTTTGCAAAACTGAAACTCAAAATGCAGCAAAAATGTTATGGTGAAAATCTTCCAAATGCATGGAGACAATGTAAATAGACAAAGTCATCGCTCTTTCCACGTGTTCCTTTGTTTAACATACAGCAACCGAAAAATTGTATTTCGACACCGCTGGGATCGAACCCCAGATCTCTCGGCAGCTAACCGAGGGCGTTCGCCTTATGCTACGGTGCCAATAATCCACGGCGCTATGTGTGTTTATCTGTCTGCATCTGACTTCGCAAATGGGTAGGGATGAGCTCAGCAACTGAGACGTCTCGATCTGGTGGAGCTTAACGGCACAAGGTATTTAATTATAGCTAATAAATTCAAAGGGCGAGAGAAATGGTAAAAATCATCCAAATGCGTGGAGTCGATGTGCATAAAGACAAAGTCATCGCGCTTTTCAAGTTTTTATTTAATTAACACATGGCAACCTAAAAATTGTATTTCGACACCGCTGGGATCGAACCCCCAGATATTTCGATAACTAGTCGAGTGCGTTCGCCTTACGCTGCGGTGGCAACAAAAAGGTTATTTCTTTTGTAAATTTTGTAAAACGGTGTTTTTCTTTTTGAAATTTTGTAAAACGGTGTTTTTCTTTTTGAAATTTTGTAAAACGTTATATTTGTAAAGCGGCGTATAATCCGCAAAACCGAACTTCTTAAGTTTATTAACAGATAATCAGCGGATTATATGACGAATAATACGATATTTTAGCTATGATTATGACAATGAATTGGTTCCATTTTATAGCGAGAAAGCAATGTGAAGCAAACGGTCAAACGATGCTGCTTGGTGACAGGTATCAGTTCATGTGGTATCCATTTGCTGAGCATGTACACTTTCCCAAGGCGATCCACAAGTAAACAAATAGTTTCGTCACTGAAGTTGAACCTTTGTGACAACACCTGGCATGTCTGAGCAGGATCTGCTTCAGTGGCTGCCTTCATTTCATCGTCATCGATGACAAATGGTCGCACATCGTATGGTGCATGTTCAAGCGACACATCAACGGAAGCAAATTTTTCAAACGATCTTTCCGTGCAAATTTTGAAGATGACAATTCTTTTTTTTTTTTTTTTTTTTTTTTTTTTTGGTGTAAATATGACATGGATGGAAAATCAGATGATATCCGAAAACTTGAAAATGTCGACGTCCTGGAGAGGGAATCGAACCCGCGTCTCCCGGATATCGCCCGAGTATGCTAACCACTATACAACCCAGAACAAGTTACCGATTGTCATCTTCAAAATTTGTATTGTATGGTGTAATCCTGTATCCCATTCATGATTTATTTGCCCCTCCGGGCAATCACGGGATAGATTTTCTTAACCTCCAGATTCGCTAAACATGAATACCGGTTGCTTTGACCAGCAAATCATGTGATGGTTTTATTCAAATTAATCGGAAACTTGAATCTTGATCGTTCTGAGTGGTGTAATGGTTAGACGCGGGTGTGATTCTAGCTCCAGGATGACGAAATTTTAAAGTTTTCGGATATTATCTGACTGACCATCTTTGTCATATTTACACCAAAAAACGGATTGGCATCTTCAGAATTTGTATTTTATGGTGTAGTCCCGTATTGCATTGGCGTGTTTTTATTGGTGCGAACACTAGCAGTATCTTCTCCGAAAGCCTGGCATATCTTACGGACCGTATGCACAGCGTTTGTTTTTCTAATTTAAACCCATTCAGCATACAAGCACGAATAATTGAGTTTGGAGTGACTGTAACAGTATGAATTTATTGTGTGGTGTTTGTCCGTGCCGTAAAATTGAGAAAATTGACATTTTAAAGTTTTTGTAGGGCTAGTTGTGGCCTTACGAATACAAGTTTTGTAATTCCGGAATAATCTTGAGGAGGTGCAAGTTTAAATCCATGACGAGGACGTCATGTTTGAGAGAAGGAAAGTGATGTTGTAGGTTTTTGGTGCAAAACTTGAAGCCACTGGCATGAAGATAGCATGTCTTTTAAACGGTATGAATTCCTTTATTTTGGGTGACCGGGGATGGTGCGACATAATAATGAGGGGGTAAGTTGACCGGCACTTTAGATTAAATGGGAAAATACACACGAAACGGCTAACAGGGAAAAGAATCTGTCTGTTATAGCTCTACCGCGGGTGTAAAGGAAAGAAAACAGTAGCCAGAGAATTTAGGTGACCTAAACGTACGTTGAACTGTGGAAAAGAACTGCGCAAGGGTTGGCAAAAATCCTCCAAAGAAAATCAACCTGTTGTTGGGACAGCCCTCGTGTGTGGAGAACTCTGGATGAAGATCACCAACGAGAGATGAAGATGGCATGCTCTGAACTCTGGATGAAGATAGCCATGCTGTGTCGTCAGCATTGTATATGTGCCACCTCCATACTTCAGCTAACAGAACCATCCGCCTAGGTGACCGTGATAACGTCTTCGGACGCTGTGGTCACCCTATCTTTGGGCGATTTTCCCTGGTGCTTTACTTTGTTTCCTTTTGTATAACGGTTCACTCAGGACTACGTAGCAAACTTTCTCTTATTCCTGTTCCTGGGCAGGAACGTCTTTACGAAATTATGGGCGCATATAAGGCCCTCCGTGTGACTAAGAATGTACACAAATACTTACTAGCTTTGTAAATAAACGTCTGTACGAATATATCAGCTTGTAAAGAAAGTTAAAGTTTCCGGGGGAGGGAGGAACGCACGTGGCGTGTTTAATGCAATATACTGTGGGCCTTCGGTGACGTAAACATCCCAGATTGCTGTGCGTGAAAGAATAGATTTTATGTTCTGAACGTACGGTGTTGAGGTGAAGATAAGTTGTACGTGGCATCGATACGATGGCAATACCAAAGGAAGGTGGGCGTGCAATAGTTCTCTATGAATATTTGGAAGGTTGGCGTGCAATATTTCTTTATGAATATTTGGAAGGTGGGCGTGCAATATTCCTCTATGAATATTTGGAAGGTGGGCGTGCAATATTTCTCTATGAATATTTGGAAGGTGAGCGTGTAATATTTCTCTGTGAATATTTGGAAGGTGGGCATGCAATATTCCTCTGTGAATATTTGGAAGGTAGGCGTGCAATATTTCTCTATGAATATTTGGAAGGTGGGCGTGCAATATTTCTTTATGAATATTTGGAAGGTGGGCGTGCAATATTTCTCTATGAATATTTGGAAGGTAGGCGTGCAATATTTCTCTCTGAATATTTGGAAGGTGGGCGTGCAATATTTCTTTGTGAATATTTGGAAGGTGGGCGTGAAATATGTTTCTATGAATATTTGGAAGGTGGGCGTGCAATATTTTTCTATGAATATTTGAAAGGTGGGCGTGCAATATTTCTCTATGAATATTTGGAAGGTGGGCGTGTATTATTTCTCTATGAATATTTGGAATGTGGGCGTGCAATATTTCTCTATGAATATTTGGAAGGTGGGCGTGCAATATTTCTCTATGAATATTTGGAAGGTGAGCGTGTAATATTTCTCTATGAATATTTGGAAGGTGGGCATGCAATATTCCTCTATGAATATTTGGAAGGTAGGCGTGCAATATTTTATCTATGAATATTTGGAAGGTGGGTGTGCAATATTTCTTTATGAATATTTGGAAGTTGGGCGTGCAATATTTCTCTATGAATATTTGGAAAGTAGGCGTGCAATATTTCTCTCTGAATATTTGGAAGGTGGGCGTGCAATATTTCTCTATGAATATTTGGAAGGTAGGCGTGCAATATTTCTCTATGAATATTTGGAAGGTGAGCATGCAATATTTCTCTATGAATATTTGGAATGTGAGCGTGTAATATTTCTCTATGAATATTTGGAAGGTGGGCGTGTAATATTTCTCTATGAATATTAGGAAGGTGGGCGTGCAATATTCTCTATGCCTCTACAGTGCAATGAGGCGCTACTTCTATGTCCCATTCCTCTCAACCTGATGGTCTTTTGCAATCAACACCTATTATTCAGTATCCAACCACAAGGTGACGGTAACGATAGATGACAATTCGCAGATTAGCCGTGAGTTCCATAACCTCCTGGATAGAGGTGTGCTCTTTCATGCCATACCACATACTCCATTGCCACGCTATATGGAAGCCCTCTCTGGACATGTGTCGTCTGCGTCCATTGCGGAAATTTCCCGTACTCCTCGGGGTATCTCGTTTCAGTTCAATCACAAGGAAGATGGTGACTTTTTTCTTGCACACGGACTTTCGATTGGGACTAAACATCTCATCCCTTCGCCTCCTTCCAAGCGACCGGTGAACATTACGTTCTATCCTGTTCCACAGGAAGTGCCTGATACTGCACTTCCTCTCCTTGTGAGTCATGTATGTAAAGTTGCTGGCAAGGTTCGTCGCCTCTCTGACGTTTCCCGCGGAACTCGATTTGTGCATGCTACAGGATCTCGCCGTCAGTTATTGGTAGTCTTTCCCACTGAGAAAGCATTGGCGGATTGCCCTACAGAAGCTACTGTTGAAATTGGCGCACGAACGTACAGTTTCAAGATTATTTATTTTTTTATTGGAGGTTTAACGACCACCGTGAGCAACTCAATGGGCTATAAGCAGTCGCCCGTCCCTAATTTAGGGTGACTGGTTCCAGAGAAGGAAGATATCCAGTGCCGTAAGACAAACACAACGTCCATGCATCACCGGGATTCGAACGCGGACCCCTTCGGACGAATGATCAGAGGCCAACGCCTTAGATCACTGCGCCACCGGGGCGGCTTCAAGGTTTCCACTACTCAGTATTGTACACATTGTTTAACACGGGATCATACCACTGCCTCCTGTGAACGCGTTTGACGTGGACGTTCATCAAGTTCGCACCCCCTGCTGACCACATTGGTCTATGTACTATCCCCTCTACCGGTAATTTGCCTGACGCGATCTCTTCGGTTCTCCGTCAGACGAGCATTTCAGTCACGCACAATGCTGCCTTTCCTCCTCTCCCGACCCGTACGATTGTGCATCCATTTTCAGGATTGGTGGTGATGTCTTCTATTACAGATATGTCTACAGCGGAGTGCTTCGATCCAGATGTGTTGAGTGGTGGTTTGGCAGATCGGTCGTCTGGCTCTTCTCCTAGCATCTCGGATATCGGATCTCCAATTACAACCTTGTCTACAATACCCTTGTTGCCACGTCTTCCAGCAGCCTCGGCTGTTGTACCAGTCTTCACTAAGGCTGATCTTCTTCGTGTTGCTTCTTCAGCGACCTTGGTTTCCTCGTCTCCTGACTCGAGAGGTGAGCCTGATCCACTAATGGATACATCCGCCTCAGCATCTTCTTCGTATTGCAACTCCCAAAGGCGCTGTAAAACAGAAAAGTTAAAACAACTTTCTGTGCCTCTTTCTGAGGATTCATCTAGTGTCCCCGGTGTTTCTGGTTCCGGTGTTTCTCCACCTGATGATTCTTCAAACAGTATGCTTCTCCGCTCAGGTCCTGTTAATCCTTTCTCTGTTGCTGAGGTTCTACAGGCCATTGATACGTTTCCTCCAGTTCCTGGACCATTGTCCAGACAGCAACTTCTACGTTGTTTTCAACCTGCACGTACGATCGTTTGTTCTGAAGAATTCCTCCACTCATCTGATCTGGACCTGTTTGCAGCGGTAACGCAATTCAAAGCGTATGTGTCATTTTTTAAATCTCTGAGTGCCATTGTTCCTCGGTATCAGGCTTTTTTAAGACGTTACACGCGCCGTCTCGCCTCCTTTCTTTATCATGATCTTGCTGAGAAGTATATATGTGATACCACATTTCCTCTTGCCGATGACTTTTAGCTCACTTCCCCAAACTGATCACTTTTTGTTCTCTTAATGCTAGGGGATTTGGGAACCCGTTCGCAAATTCTCTGGTGTTGGTAGACTTACTGCCTGTTGATTCAGATGTTTTCCATGTATTTTCAATTTGCTATATTTGTGTTTTTTTACTGTGTTTCACAAGTAATGTATTTTCAATTTGCTATATTTGTGTGTTTTTACTGTGTTTCACAAGTAATGTATTTTCAATTTGCTATATTTGTGTGTTTTTACTGTGTTTCACAAGTGATGTATTTTTAATTTGCTATAATTGTGTGTTTTTGCTGTGTCTTCACGAATAATTGGTCTCGTTACTTGTGTGTGCTCTCCAGTATCTTTTTATCATGATCTTATCTGTTGTTTCCTGAATTTGTGCCTTGTTTTTAAAATTTCCTATACTTGTGAGATTTTGCTGTATTAGTGCTTTCCTCGATCGCGGATTACTATAGTGGTACATTTGATACCTTTGTTATTTTTATAAAGTTGATGAGTTATTCAATAATGATTTGCGCTCTAACCACATTTAAGTTCCGTTCGGATGATTTATGATGGCATAGTACATTTCATATATTTGTGCACATGTGTTATTCACATCGTTTGACATGCCGATATGCCATTCATTGTTCGTGTGCATATTTATTTCCTTTCTGTGTAACTTTGTGCTGCATCGTGGATATACATACATGACCGCAATTTGTTTTCTGTACTGCAACTTTCAATGAATCTCATATGTTTGTATTTCGTTATAGCAATAAACTGGGTACCACTATGGTACCCACAGTTACCAATACCAAATACCATTGCCTTTTCAGGGTTTTAACTCTGATCATGATGTCTTCCACTCTTGTCATTTTTCGGATCCACGAGTTCCTCCTCTTATCTCTCCTGGTTACAACAAGCATGCACCTCTCCATGCTACTTTGAGTTGTCTGCAAACTTTGTATGTCTCTTTTATATATGCACTGGCGGAAAGTGAAAAAAGAACACCAAGAAGGAGACGTCTGATACCGACAAAATTTATACAGCATAATAACGGAATACAGAGGATAACGTGATCAAAACATTATGGCAAAATACAGTTGTATCTGCTGCTAAACTGAAAAGTAACATTTCCATGTAACATGGTTAGTACGAGGTTGAACCGCCATTAACTGCGTCACACTGTGCAAATCTGGCATGGTGTCTGTCATACAGATGTTGAATGTAAGTTTGGGGTATTGAGTTCCAAGCATCATCTCCTGGACGCGTAAATCGGGGATGGTCGTGGCTGGCTGTGGAGACCGGATAAATCGTTGTCCCCTAAAATCCCACGCGTGCTCAATGGGGGACAAATCCGGTGAACGTGCAAGCCATAGAAGTTGTCTCACACCCTGAAGTATGTTGCGTTGCACGTGCCGTGTGTGGGCATGCGTTATCATGCTGGAAAACACCACGATGGACCGACCTTACAAATGGCATAACAACGGGCTGAATGATGTTGTTGATGTAGGAGGTGCTGTTTACCGTACACAGTACAAACACTAGTTGTGTACGGGAGTGATAGCTGATCGCTCCCCATACCAGAAAACCAGGTGTAGGCCTTGTGTGTCGCTGGCAGATGCAATGAGGGTGGAGACGCTTCCCTGGGCGTCTGCGAGCACACATACGGCCATCGGAGGCTCCCAAGCAGAATCTTCTTTCACCGCTGAACACGACAGATCGCCATTGCGTTCTCCAGTGCAGACGTTGGCGACACCACTGCAGACGTTCCTGACGGTGGGCTGGAGTCAGAGGAACACATGCCAGAGGCACACGTGCACGTAGTCCTGCATCCAGTAGACGTTTGCGGATTGTTCGCACAGTCATCTCAGGTGCATCGGCAGCTCGGATTTGCGTCGCAGTGCATGTTCTGCTTGACAACGCCGCTCTTCTTATGCTTCGATCGGTCCGCTATTCATATCCGTCTGTGACTTCCGGTTCCACGTTTTCTCGTGTGGGAATAATCCTCGGACCATCTACGCCACCATCGTACCACCACCGATACTTCCCGTCCAATTCGCTCCCCAATACGACGATACGACCACCCGGCCTCGCGGAGTTCGACCAGACGACCTCGCTCAAAGTCCGATAACTGCTGAAATCCTGCACGTATTCCATGTCCAGGCATCGCAGCTTCTTCAGGGTCTTTGCACGTGTCCGTACGCCGACGACTGATTACATTCACTTCGCCGTACTCCTTCAATACCACCGATGATAATTTGTATGATATGCCGTGCTGTGGCGTAAGCGCTCACCGGTTGGTCCCGAAATTAACATCACACCTACGAAAACTCGACCCCATTAACATATGTAAATTTCATGATCGTCCGCCAATTCCTTCTTGGTGTTCCTGTTTCACTTTCCGCCAGTGTATATATATATATAGAGAGAGAGAGAAAGAGAGACGTGGACCTTAACTAAAAGAGATAAAAGTTTGTAGAGTTGTCTGCAGCCTTTGTATGTCTGTTATATACACTGACTGAAAACAAATTCCAACACCAAGAAGGGGTTGTGTTAGATAAACGACAGTTGGTAGGCGGTGAGAGTACATCTGTAAGATGACGTCTATGCAAATTTCGCCCTTGGCGCATACGTGTGGCACTAGTAGCGCCCCTCGGAACATGCAAAGCAGGTTTGCTGTAAATACGCGCTGTAACGTTCGTGAGCGTTAGTTATCGTTAAGATTCGACGTGGTGTGTTGATGTTAGTCAAGAATGCCTTTAAGAAGACGAAGAAGTCATTATCCATAGCTCACGGAGTTTGAACGAGGTCGTGTAATAGGGCTACAAGAAGGTGGATTTTCTTTCCGCAATATTGCAGAACGACTTGGCAGGAATGTAGCCACTGTGCATAATTGTTGGCAGCGGTTGTCAAGGGAAGATACTGCCTCAAGAAGACCGGATTCCGGCCGGCCACGTGGCACTACTGAGAGGGAAGACCGCCGTATACGGCGTATGGCCGTGGCGCATCTTACTGCGTCTGCGGCAGCAATTCGAGCTGCAGTTGCCACCACAGTGACACAACGATTTGTTACAAACCGGTTACTTGAAGGACAGTTCCGAGTCAGACGCCCTGTAGCGTGCATTCCACTTACTCCAAACCACTGCCGTTTGCGACGTCAGTGGTGTCAAGCTAGAGATCATTGGAGGACGGAGTTGAGATCTGTTTTGTTTTCTGATGAAAGCCGGTTCTGCCTGGGTGCCAGTGATGGCCGTGTGTTGTTTAGAAGGAGGCCAGGTGAGCGCCTGCAACCAACCTGTCTGCAGCCGAGACACACTGGACCTACACCTGGAGTTATGGTCTGGGGAGCAATTTCCTATGACAGCAGGAGCACTCTCGTGATTATCCCACGCGACCTGACGGCACAGTTGTACGTCGGTCTTGTGATTCAACCTGTTGTGCTGCCATTCATGAACAGCATTCCAGGGGGTGTTTTCCAACAGGATAACGCTCACCCGCATACCGCTGTTGTAACCCAACATGCTCTACAGAGTGTCGACATGTTGCCGTGGCCTGCTAGATCACCAGATCTTTCACCAATCGAGCACGTATGGGACATTATTTGACGACAGCTCCAGCGTCACCCTCAACCAGCATTAACCATCACTGTATTGACCGACCAAGTGCAACAGGCATGGAACTCCATCCCACAAACTGACATCCAGCACCTTTACGACACAATGCATGAACGTTTGCGTGCTTGCATTCAACATTCTGGCGGTTACACCGGTTATTAATGTACCAGCATTTCACATTTAAAATGGCTCTTCTCGCGATTATATTAAGCTGTGATCTTGAAACCTTAATCGATTAAATATGTTACCTATACAAATGTATTGCCGCCATTTCATTCCTCCACAACTACTTTTTCGTGGTGTTGGGATTTTTTTTCCGTCAGTGTATATATAAGTAGTACATAAATAAAACAAAAAAATTACTTTATAAATAAATTATTTTAACACACAAAAAATTAGACAAAAAAGGCTAATACCATGAGAAGCGCCGAAGCTAGCTAAACCTCATGTAGTAGCTTATGTAGAATAAAAATATTACAGAACAAAAATACAAAAATTTCAAAACAAGTGAAAACTGGAACAGGTTGCCGTCATCAGGAGAGCATCAACCTGTGGGAGTGGCCTATCTAGTACCAAACCAAACAACGAGGTAAGCCAAAGTTGTCGGTTGGTCATGCTCTCTAGGCCACAAAAACCAAATTCAAAAAAACACAAAAATTCCAAGAATCAAATTTATAAAACTAAAAAAAGAATTAAAAGCTTATCGGCAGAACAAAATCCGCCATGACAAAATTTTTTGGAATTGTAGATTGTATTAATGTACTCTTGATACCATATCACTGAAAAGCACAAATCATTTATGGTAAACTTTTCTTACTCTGTGAATGCACTTTGTTTCTAATTAGTACCTAAGAAAGTCTAATTTCTTCTCGATTGTTTTTACAGCTCCTGCAAAGGTCAAACACAAAGCCTTAAAAATAGATTTTACCTCATTTCCGTGCAAACTGGTCTCATTTCAAACGAATATGAAGATTTCTTCTCTCTAATTTATATGTAAATCTGTATAACAAATCTTTATGCTTTGCATCTGTTATAGGAATATGGCTTCGGTTTCCAGTCGTCATAGCATGAAAGTCTTCCTTTTTTCCCCTTTAAAGGAAAAGAAACCTGCTATGAAAATCTAAAGAAATGAGTAAATAATAACAACGTCAGTGCAGAAATGTAGCAAAATGTTCTCGGAATCTTTAGATATCTTTCAAAATTCATGTCCGAAAGTGGCGCCAATACTGCCAGCGATTGCACGACTTCTCATGAGAACCAAAATATTTTATCTGGACGCAATAGTCACCTCAGCGAGAAGATGGATACGGAGGATATAAAGCGGAAGTAAACCGGGAGAAAAAAATCCATCATTTCGTTGCCTGGGAATTGTGGACGGTTGGAGCACGGGAGCCCATTAGTTGTTGAACATTCATTCAGGTGCACACAGGCGGACTTCAGCGATCTCGGCAAAAATAAGAAGAGTGATAAATTTCCCATTCGAGAGGAACATAAATCATTGGTTTTACACGTGGGACTGCTGTAGAAAATGAAAACAGATGCTGTAAATCGTCAAACCACAAATGTGCTCCTCTGTCGATTTTTTCCCTTCTACTCTTGTTTTATGGTTCATTTCGCTCCTTAGTAATCAAAACATGGATGATCTTTAACTCTGCATAACCACATGTGCAAACGAAATTTCCAGATACACGAATTCGTGTCCTCCAAAACACTCTGTAGGAGAATGAACAGTTCAATTATATGTATCTGCAAAACGAAAATGTTTACATATTCGAAGTGCTTTTCTCTAGAGAGCTAAAATGTAAAAACTCTAAACAGCAGAAATAATTAATTGGCTTTAAAATAAGGGATACCATGTATTAAAACAGATTATTTTCAGAACAAGCTGAAGAACATTCTTTTAACTGTTACATTATAAGAATTCCGTGCAAATGAAAGAATGGGAAAACTATCCTATTTCAATGCTCCTGGTTCTGAGATGTAGCATATTGGAGTTCAAAATAGCCATATTACACATGCCCCCAAGGTAGCTTAGTCTACAGAGCTTTGATTTTTGTCTAGTCGTCCGGACTATACCAGGGTTCTTTTGTGTTTTATTGGATGTTTAACGACCACCCTGAGCAACTCAATAGGCTATAAGCAGTCGCCGCCGCCCTGGTGGCGCAGTGGTCTAAGCGATGGCCTCTGATCATTCGTCCGAACGGTGTCCGGGTTCGAATCCCGGTGAGGCATGGATGTTGTGTTTGTCATACGGCAATGGCTCTCTCCCTTCCCTGGAACAAGTGACCCTAAATTAGGGACGGGCGACTGCTTATAGCCCATTGAGTTGCTCACGGTGGTCGTTAAACCTCCAATCAAAAAAAAAAAAAAAAAAATAAGCAGTCGCCCGTCCCTAATTTAAGGTCACTGCTTCCAGGGAAGGGAGAGAGCTAGTGCCGTAAGAAAAACACAATATCCATGCCTCACCGGGATTCGAACCCGGACCACTTTCGGACGAATAATCAGAGGCCATCGCTCAGACCACTGCGCCACCGATGCGGCCTGTACCAGGGTTCAAATCCCGAATGCGGCATGAGTGCTGGGTTTGTCGTACAGCGCTGGTTCTGTCCCTTCCCTGGAACAGGTGGCCCCAAATTAGGGAAAAGCTACTGCTTGTAAGGCAAAGAGTTGATCATGGTACTCTTTAAACTCCGAAAAAAAAATGTTTCACACTGGAATCGACCGCAAGCCCAGTAGTACGAATGGCCAATAAGGAAGTATTTTAACCAGTCTTTTCATTGTGAAGCCAACGAGCGACCCATTTTATTCTGAATATGGCGAAGTCAGCAATTATTCGCTGATTCCAACTTCTGGGGCAGTCACTCAAGGCGTAAAACCCACACCCAAGGAGTGATGTTTTGCGCCATCTATCGCAGGAGATGAATCCTAAAACACATTCAAAGACAGCCTTAATGGGACCACAGACTGATACCTAACATCGTGCCATTACCTGTACAATAACTTAACCACGCGCTGTCTTACCCTAATACGATATCTTCTGCACAAAATGGGGGAGAAGAGAAGAAATATCCTGTGCCACAATAACAAAAAATCATGAGATATGCTTTTCACAGTTCCGATCTCGCTACAAATATTCAAAATCAGATCCCTCGACACAGGATTTAAATTTAACTGTTAACCACACCTCAAGTATTCCCATGAATCGCTCCTATTACTGGAAATTTTTCTTCATCTTGATATGGAAAAAGTGTGAACGGAGTTTTTCCGTTAATATACGAAAAGAAGTGCGGCAAGTTTTCTGATAATTCAGAATTTTCCGTTAACACATATTAAAAACGGCAATTTACCATCAATATAAGAAAGGAATTCCAGGAAGGTTTCTGAAAATTCAGAATTTTCCTGAAGTACGAAAAATGCATGAAATTCAGGTTTTTTTTTTTTTATCATTTCACAGAAAAGGTTGTATCAGAGATTATACTTCCTTAATGCCCATGAAGAATCACGGAAAATGGCTAGTAAATTCGGAAAGTGGAACCTGTGCCAAAAGCCGATAATCATCTCTTTTGGCAATTCTTATAAATATCTCTGTTTATTCATGACAGCAACGAGTGCTATGTTTTCAGAATGGCTACAACACACCTTATGTACCCTCCAAGGCAGCTTAAGACACGTGCCTTCATTCATTGCTACGCGTTGTTGACGTCAAAAGTAGGAGGTGGTCACAATAATGTGACTCGACTGTGTAATTAATGCACAACTTTTCTTCTCTTTGGAGAGGGTAGAAAATACATTTTAATTTTCGCCGATTCTCTATTTTTCTGAAACCCGCTTTGACGAAAGTGTTTTCTGTCCTGGAAAGAATACAAAATCCGTGCACATTACACCCCAAAATCCGCGGAGCATCCTTATTTTACTTTTATCCATTATTCCCCAGACGTAAAACTCTGGAAAGGAAGGGTGTCACTTGCGTATATATTAAGGCGTTATCATATCTATCAGGCGTTGATCAGGAAAAGAGGTGGCACTTGCGCATAACATTAGATTTCCCCTGTAACATAATCTTCACTGAAATTAACTTTTTCGAAATGTGTTCTAATTTAGCAATGTAAGCTAAGGACTTCATTTTAAACAATGTCTGTGGCGACATGTTCGGTCACTTATATTAGCCAGTGATTTTAAGGAAAATGAAGAAAATAGACTTCATGTGCGCATGGGTGCAGCATTAGCACACCTTGCAGATGCAAACATAGATAACGTATAAAGAAAGTTCACTGCAGCAACCAAAACTGCAGGAATTTTACGATTATTTTGTGAATGAATGGCTAGAAAATTCTGTCTTTAAAGCTAACATGTGGAACTGTCATAATCTACAGCACAGAACCAATAATGCGTTAGAGAGCTGGAATAATAAGTTTAACACTTTAATTAATTTACCACATCTTAAAATCAAGACTGTTATTCAGAGCTTAAAAGAAGAATCTAAGTACAGTGACTTTTTTATAAATCGAACAGACCTTAATCTTGAAGAAAAGAAACGAACTAAAATGTACATCAAACTGGAACAGCGAACCTCTAGAACTCTGCGACAGTACGAAAGTACGCAAGATGTAAAGAAGTGTTTGAAGTTTTTAGCTTATACTGCTAAATTAGAGTAAATTGGAATAAATTTTGAAAAAGTGAATTGAAATATCTACAAAGAATTTTTGTTTTATAAAATCCCCCCCCCAAAAAGGCGAATATCGCCTACAAAAAAAAAATAAAAAATAAAAATAAAAGCGAATATCGCCTACAACTTTTAAACACTGCAGCATAGATGTTGTCAGTCCTAAGCCTACATAAAGTGTGAAGGAAAGTTAAAATCATTCAAAATATGGTCACAGGGACAGTGTTGTTCATGGATAATTGCAAAAACATGTAATTATCCCCGAACATAGGACCTTGACATGTACGCAAGTGCAACCAAATTTGGCATGTGCGCAAGTGTCACTGTACACCTTGATATGTACGCAAGTGCCACCAAAGTTTGGCCTCTACGCAAGCGTCACTGCACGCAAGTGTCAACACACCAGGCGTTACACTCTTGAAAATAATATTTCATTAAATAAATACAGTACATAAGAGTCCCACAGAAAATTTCAAAGCAGGATTGAGTATTTATTTGAAAAATCCGCTACTTCTCACAATAAACGAAATTGGAATCCCTGTATAAGTTATTCATTCATATTTGTTTTCCTTTTCTTTTCACGCGTAGAAAATTTTGATCCTCAATATTTTAATCTTAAGTTCAAAAATTACCAGATTCTCTGAATCAACTAAGCATTTTTAGTGAATCATAAATCAAGGCTGTATGTAATGGTGTGATTTTTTTATCTCAAATGAATTTCCCTCAAACGCAGATGCTTGTTTGCTCTAGTGTGTTGCTTTGTACAGGGTACGGCAGCGTTCATGGGGTAATTTGCCGCGTGTCGTACAATGACGTAATGTGTCAATGCGCACCGGATAAAGCGGCGTTCTTATGTCAATGTTCTTCCATTTTGTTTTTTGTTCGACATGGCGAGCTGGACGGTTGAGCATCGTACTTTCGCTGTTGAAACGTATTTCAATAATAACGATTCTATAGTTGCTACACAACGTCTACACAGGCGACACTTCAAAGTACGACGTCATGGGAATGTGCCAGATGGTCGCACCATAACAAGGTGGGTAAGTTCCTTTATATTAACAGCATCGGCCTGTAATCGTAAACCAGGAGGTAGCGAAAGGACTGTGCGGATACCGGAAATGATTGAAAATGTTCATGCGGCAATCTTGCGTAGCCCTAAAAGATCTGCTCGGCGACACTCTACAGCTTGCCACATTTCCGATCGTTCGTTCAGGAGATCCATTTTCACCCTTATAAGCTCCAAATTGTGCAAGAAATTAATCCTCAAGATTTGGTTACACGGGAACAGTTTTGCACAATCATGTGGGATCTCCTTCGTGAAAATGCACAGATGTTACACACCTTTGATTATGTCAGATGAAGCACACTTCGAGTTATGTGGTTCGGTGAACAAACAAAATATGCGTTATTGCAGTTATGTAAACCCGGGTCAACTGCACATTAAGCACTTGCACAGCGCCCGTGTTAGTCTGGTGTGGAGTTGCTTCCTTTGGAATTAGCGGGTCGTATTTTTTCAAGGACAACGAGAGTGTCGCTGTAACAGTCACCAGTGAGTATTAACTACGGATGCTGCAAGACATCTTGCTGCCTCAATTACTGATACTGAACGTGGATATGCACCATTTATGGTTCCAACACGACGGGGCGACAGCGCACACCGCCCGCATATGCATGGATTTTTCACGACAGACCTTTCCACGGAGATTAAGTTCTCGTTATGGTGACATCCTTCGGCCGTCCTGGTCCCCCGATCTGGCATGTGTTGATTTGTTTTTATGTGGGTACATCAAGCAAGAAGTCTTCCAAACACGTTGTGCCACCATATTGGAATTGAAGGGCCGTATCAAAGCTGCCATCACCAATATCCCTGGCGATATGTTACGACGAGTAGTTGACTCCTTCCAACGCCGCTTAGAAGAATGTGTGGTGCAGCTGCGCCGCCATTCGACAAGGGTCATGTTCAAATATTGACTGATCAATGACATTCTTGTAACTACTATTTGACATAGACAGTAATGAATAAAAAACATTTGGTCGCATATGGTGCGATTTTATTAATACGCTATCAACGCTGCCGCACTCTGTACAATCAAAATACGTATATCTCTTAAAATTTTAACGCCATGGGACGAATGTACTCGGGGTTAGCAAAATGAGGTGAAATGAGCTCTAGAGGATGTATATCTGTTGTCTAAGAAGTGAGGAAAACGCGACTTGAACGAGGAAGCCTGCGCATCAGAAAGCGTTCCTCTTAGCTTTGTTGTTCAAAGTGATCATTTAGGGGTATGATTAACACTGATTTTTTCTGACTAATAGGGCTATAGCAATGACAACAAGCGGGAAAAAGGAGAGGAATGTTTCACTCATTTGTTTCTACTCAGTGACTTGATGTCCGTGTCAGAGGGGCTAGCTCTTCCATAGAATGCCTTGCGCCATGGGTCAGAGAACAAAGGACTAGAATGGAGCGCTTATCACCTGTGACACCTAAATGATCGACGCCGCTGTGATGGGAGCAGAAAAAAGGATTGTTTTGCCACAGCTTTCGTGAAAATCGTCCGACGTGTGAACATTTCTATTTGGGGGTTGAGCATCATTTGTTTCATGTACATCGGCCGCTTAAAGATTTAATAATGCCCCAAAGAAATGTGACAGTATACCAAAACTCAGTTTAACTCATTGTACTCCCCAATTACAATATTACTCTCTCTCTCTCTCTCTCTCTCTCTCTCTCTCTCTCTCTCTCGCTCCCTCCCTCTCCGGATGAAAGCATTCTCAGTTCTTAAAACATTTAAAAATTTGCCAGAGCCGTCCTGGTGGCCGAGTATTCCAAATCCCGGGATACTGTCCATTCGTCCGATGTGGGTCAGGGATCGAGCCCCAGATTAGGCACAGGTAGTGTACTTGTATCCGGTCTCGTTCATTTCGTCGACAATCACAGCGTCGACAACTCATTTCGTCGACAATCACAGCGTCGACAACTCATTTTGTTGACAATCATATCGTCGACAACTCATTTCGTCGACACTCATTTAGTCGACACTATATATGCAAACAGTCGATTCCTCAAAAATTTTGTAAAATCTACAGTTTTCAATTTAGAACCACCAAATTTGGTATTCTATCTCATGATACTCTAACGTAGACCGTAAACGGTTCTTGGAAGGTGTCGGGGCCCGAGGTCCAGGGGGGCCCCATACAACATTTTAGTAAAATCTACAGTTTTTAATTTAGAACCACCAAATTTTTTATACTATCTCATTGTACTCTTACACCAACTTAGACCATAGACGGAAGAGTTTGAGGCCCGGGGTAAAGGGGGCACCATACAACATTGTCGTAAAATCTACAATTTTCAATTTACAACCACCAAATTTGGTATACTATCAATGGTATTCTAACTTAGACCGTACACGGTTTTTGGAAGGGGTCAGGGACCACGGTCAAGGGGGCCTCATACAAAATGTTCGTAAAATCTGCAGTTTTCAATTTAGAACCACCAATTTTTCTTATACTATCTCATTGTACTCTAACTTAGACCGTACATAGTTTTTGGAAGGGGTCGGATCCCGGGGTAAAGGGGGCCACATACAACATTTTCGTAAAATCTACAGTTTTCAATTTAGAACCACCAAATTTGGTATACTTTCTCATTGTCCTCTTACACCAACTTAGACAATAGACGGAAGGAGTCGTGGCCCGGGGTGAAAGGGCCACATACAACATTTTCGTAAAATATACAGTTTTCAATTTATAACCACCAAATTTGGTTTACTATCCCATGGTACTCTAACTTAGCCCGCAGAGAGGGTATTGGAGTGCAGAATTGTGTTGCAGTTCTTAAGTAAAAAATGGAAATTTTTGGGGAAATTTTGTATGGGGCTCCTTTTATCTCGTGCCCCGAGCCCTTCCAAAAACCGTGTACGGTCTAAGTTAGAGTACCATGAGATAGTATGACAAATTTGGTGGTTCTAAATTGAAAACTGTAGATTTTACGAAAATATTGTATGGGGCCTCTCTGACCCTGGGCCCCGACCCCTTACTAAAACCGTGTACGGTGTAAGTTAGAGTACCATGACAGAGTATACCAAATTTGGTGGTTCTAAATTAAAAAGTGTTGATTTTACGAAAATTTTCTATGGGGCCCCTTCACCCAGGGCCCGACCTCTTCCAAAAACCATCTACGATTTAAGTTAATATACCAACTCATTGTACTCTTACAAAACCATCTACGATCTAAGTTAATATACCAACTCATTGTACTCTTACAAAACCATCTACGATCTAAGTTAATATACCAACTCATTGTACTCTTACAAAACCATCTACGATCTAAGTTAATATACCAAATTTGGTTGTTCTGAACTTCTTTTTGGTTTTTTAGGAATCGATTGTTTGCATATATTGTATAGTGTCGACGAATTGAGTGTCGACAAATTGAGTTGTGAACGAAATGAGTTGTCGACGAAGTAGCTTCGACGAAATGAGTTGTGGACGAAGTGGCTTCGGTGAAATTAGTTGTTGACGGAAGTAGCGTCGACGAAATGAGTTGTCGACGAAGTGGCGTCGGCGAAATGAGTTGTCGACGAAGTGAACCAGACTCCTTGTATCATGGCGCTCGACCCAGTGGCTCCAAATTAGGGCCTGACACCTGCTTAGAGATGTCGTTAAACTCAGAAATGGGAAAAACAATATTTCCTAGAAATTAGATAAATGAGTCTCTCCGAGAAATGTATTTTGCCAGTTATTTTACGCCCGTAACTCAGAAAGGCTTTAAAACATTGTTGTAAACTTGATGTTCTATTTTGGAATTTCTGAGAACATTTATGAAATGAGCTCTATCTCCCTCTTTCAGGATCTACCTAATTCGTTCATACGCAAACATCTCAATTTTATGCTTCACATATTTCTTTGCTGGTAACCTGGAAAGGTAGAACCATCTCTATTTGTATCCATTGCCTTAATAAAATCATCCGTTAATCTGAGTCTGATTATGCAGCGGGCCGCGGCAAGCGAAGTGTTTCTAAGATTACGCAAAGAATCGCTCAGAGTTTTATGAATCAGCTTCAACGGCATACCAGAATAAATGTTTGCTCATTCTGCAGATTCTTCGTCCTTTTAAATCAATATGTGGCAGTAAAGAAAGCATTTCTTTGAAAATTTACATTTTGAGCTATCCTATTCGCATATTTCATAAGGCCCGTTTGCAAATCATACATAAATCCTTAAAAAGTATAAATGTACTAGTAATCCGAGTTTCTTGGCGAGAATCGAAATAAAAGTTTCCTACTGCGTACCTTCCTCGAAAAAGCCATCAGAATGATTTGCGAAAGTTTTCAAACTTTGGTTTCTATTCTACGCCAAGAAATTCGGATTACTAGTATAATTATGCTATTTTACGTATCGTTCGCGTACCGTTCTTTTTTATTAATTAAACATAAATCCTAAAATATTTTGGTCCCTGTAGACATTTCAAGAATACTTATTGTATTCCTTTAATTTAAGTAGTTTCATACTGTCCTACGATCTCTTCATCAAAAATGTACATCCTAGAGGAAATAATTAGTAGTACACTGGTGTGCCAAAATTAAGGACGAAGAGGACAAATTAGCATAACAGCGGAACGAGCTGGCAGAAGGAACCGAAAGACCACTCAGGAGATAGACTAGGGTCCGGTACGGTAGGGCATGCGCATATATGCAGCATGACGTAGGGAGGGGAGAGTGTCGGAAGTGTATAAAGCACACAGTCGTTGTACGCTCAGCAATTCGAGTGGCCACGGGTGGCCTAGTGGGCAACGTTCGTGACTTCCGACGAAAGGACCTCAGGTTCAATCCCAGTCAGGCACGAACGCTCGATCCACTAAATATCCGCCGTGCGTAGAATGGGCACGTTAAGCAGCTGGACCCCGTGTACTGGCCCCCCGGTAATAAATAAGAGCGTCTTCCTCCCCCTTTCTACTTCGCTTCCGTGTCACTTTCCTATCGGGCACTTTAGCCCCTAGCTTCCTATTTCTAAGGGTTGTTTAAGACCTGGGGTCAGACACTCCCTTCCTAACATCCTCTACATTTGATCGCTAGCGCTCAGTAATTCGGTGAAATTTATTTCACGGTGTTCATCACTTTGAACGACGTCGAGTTGCTGCCACCGTGTGATATGGCCAACAGGCAATCCACTTGACGACATCTGGATGACTTTACCCGAGGTCGCGTCATTGGGAAGCTCGAAGAAGGTCGAAGTGCGACTAGTGTGGCCGAGGAGTTCGGGATCGCTCACAGCATCGTTTCACGAGCTTGGAGAGCATTACAAACAACAGGAACAGCTGGCCGAGAGTTTAGCAGTGGTCGTCCACGAGCAACTACGGCGGCGGACGAACTGTATATTGTCTTACAGGCGAGAAGAGACAGACGGCAGACAACGGTAGAAATCGCAAGGCACATGCAACAGACAACTGGACGTCCGTTATTGCGTTTTATCGTGGCCATGAGGCTGTACAAAAGGTGGTTTATTTGCACGACGACCAGTACGGTGTGTGCCGTCAACGCCTGCTCACGGGAGACGGCGGTTTCTGTGGTGCCAGGAACACAAGAACTGGACACATCAGCAATGCGGTCGAGTTCTCTTTACGAATGAGAGCCGATTTAGTCTGACGAGCGATTCTGGACGTATACACATCTGGAGAAAGCAGGAAACACGCAATCACACCTCCAACATCAACGAAAGGGGCCGGTTTGGTGGTGGCGGAGTTCTCGTTTGGGGCGGTATGATGGTTGGTAGCCTTACTGACATCCACATCTTCCAAGGATGTTCAGTCACTGGTGTCCACTATTGTACCGAGGTTCTCCTGCCTCACGTGCGTCTATTTAGAGGTGCTGTGGGTCCTGAGTTCCTCTTCATGAATGACAATGCTGCACTTCATCTTACAGTGGCTGTCACAGAGCTGTTGGAGAGTGAAGATATTCATCACATGGATTGGCCCGCAAAGTCCCCGGACCTAAATTCAATCTAACACATGTGGGACGTTCTCGGCAGACGTTTGACAGCACGTCACCAGCCGCCAACAACGATTCCGCAGCTGCAATTAGCGCTACAAGAGTAGTGGGCCGCAATGCCTCAACAGCTCCTTGACAACCTCGTTCTCAAACATGGACAGACGTTGTAAATCCTGCAACGCAGTCAGGGGTGATCATATCCCCTACTAAAGACTGGATTTTTGTTGGCAGCCGCCTGTCACATGGACGTTTCTGTCTTCTGTCCAGTTGTGCTCGAAGCTACCTTTTCAATAAAGTGCCTTTGTATCCTTTGGATTCCTTGTTGGACGGTTTTGCTCACTTGTCCTATATTCTTACATCTTGGGGATCTTATGGATTGATTTGAGTAGATATGGTGCACTTCTGCACGACGTTACATTTGAAAAATCGTCTCGTCCTTAATTTTTGCACGCGAGTGTACTTAGCTCTATCAATTGCCACAAATTTATAAACAAGTGCAACTAGCTTGAGTCATATACATTGGAAGACCTTTCGGAGAAGATTCAGGAAAAATTATTTCATATCCTAAGACAAAAACTGAGGCTTGTCGAGCAGTACGCTGTCTCTAATAAATGATCAAGGTGTCGTAATTATTCATAATATTCTAAATGAAACGGTCATGTTATCTGAATTACAATTTACCGGTAAGAATTGTACTGGTAACCATTTGCTTAAATCCTTGTAACTATTACATGCTTACTAAACAGGTCGTTTGTACCTTAGAATGGCTTTTCTGCATTACCGAAACAGGAAACATCCAAGGTGAAAATCCTCCAAATACGTGGCCGTCAGTAAATAAATAAATACATCGCTCTTTCAGCGTTCCAGAAACACATAGCAACCGAAAAATTGTTTTAAGCCGCCGCCGTGGAATGGAACCACGGATCTCTGGATATCTAGCCGAGCGCGTTAGTGTAAAGCTAAGGTGCTCGGCTAGATATCGAGAGATCCGTGGTTCGATTTCACGGCGGCGGCTCAAAACAATTTTTCGGTTGCTATGTGATTCTGGAACGTGGAAAGAGCGATGTATTTATTTATTTACAGAAAACATCATTTGACACAAAGGATTTTGCAAGCTTATCAGAACAACATGCATGCTATTTTAAAATTTGCTCCTGTTCCCGATAGCAATCGAAATGTTTGAAACCAAAATACTATTCACATCGCATACGTTTTTGAAAAGTTTTGTGAAATTTCGTGTCTGTTTTTAAAGACATTTGTGAAATTTTCGCACAGCAGATGCTTTTCGGGTGCTCGATAAATCGTACAGTATTTTATAAAATATTCGGATTCTCGATAATCAATAATAATCGTGGCCTTTGAACTAGAAATATGACATGATTAATCTCATCTAGGCGTTTAAGACATGAACGCCAGAAGTGAAGTTGTAATACGAAATGATGGATGACGCAACTGTGACTCAGTGGTCAGACGAAATGACATCTCACAAACTTCTCGAGTGGACCCAATTTTGAGTACTGAATGGAACGCTGGGTATTTGTCCTATGGCACTCGTTCGTTCCCTTCTCTGCAGGAAGTGTAAATTGCTGCGTATGAGCCTGTAACGTACCAGGAGATGTGACGTACCTGCCAGAAGGACGCACACGACATAAAGGCAGATAGGAATCAGAATAATCGTCCGCGTAGCTCAATTGGTAGAGCAACTTATTCCGGAGTGAGTGGACCCGGGTTCGAATCCTGGCGCGGATAAAAATGACGGAGAAATATACTTCGTTATAATGGCGCCCGAACTACCCGGATGACCCGACCGTTCAAAATCTCGCATTGGTGTGATGTTATTTCCACACCGCGAGATAGGAAAAATATGAGCAGCACTTCGAAAGAAAAAAAGAAAAATAAGGGGGAGATGATGTAACGTACCAGGAGATGTGACGTGCCTGCCAGAAGGACGCACACGACATAAAGGCAGATAGGAATCAGAATAATCGTCCGCGTAGCTCAATTGGTAGAGCAACTTATTCCGGAGTGAGTGGACCCGGGTTCGAATCCTGGCGCGGATAAAAATGACGGAGAAATATACTTCGTTATAAGCCTTAAATTCTCGTGGGGCTCCTTAAAGCCGGAAACAATAAAATGAAAAACAAGTGATGGATATGAACCTAAGCGCCTGAGGAAGAGGCTAATTCCTATGCTAAATTTCGTTTTTCATTGAAGCAAATGATTTCATGTCTCTCCAGTAATTAAATCCAATGTTAAATGGCTGCACATTGATTCGTTAAAGATGTATTTGAACATTCAAATCACAAAGGAGTTACAGATAATATTTGTTCTGTACTACTCCGTGTCACAGAAGATAAACATTCTGCACAAACTAGTCTTAACCATTAAAACTCGTTTATTTCTAAAACTGTGCTTCATAAACAAGTTACACTGTAACTTGTCTAATTCGAACTTTTCTAATTCGAATTCTTGGTTAATTCGAATTATTCGTTTGGTCCCTTGAATTTTCTATAAAAATAATGTTAAAGAAACAGTTTTAATTCGAACTTTTTCTGTTTGATTCGAAGAAAACCTCCATTTTCGTAATTTCATATTTTCAACAATAACCATTCAAAATGGGTACGTGCTGTTCTTGATGACGTTCCGATTGTTGTTACCAGGTCGAGGTCACAAGAACCAATTCTGCCCGCTCTAGGTTTACCTGAAAGCTGTTGTCATGCAGCTGGTGGCGAGTGGCGGGAAGGGGTCAAGGTCTCATCACTTCCGCTGTAGGCTGTAACCGTAGATGTTTAGTTTGTTTGCATTTACACGAGGTGAACAATGTAACTGCCTGCTCCGGTTGTTTAATAAATTTAGATAAAAAAATTCAGAAAGAAAACAGAAAGATCTTGTTGTTTATTGACAACTGTACAGCACATAACACCATACCTCTGCTGGAAAATGTAAAGGTTTTGTTCTTTCCACCGAATATGACTTCAGTAGTTCAACCCATGGATCAGGGTGTGATTAATAACTTTAAGCACTTCTACCGACGCCATGTAGTCTAGACAACTCTATCAGGTATCGATACACAAGATCGCTTCAAATTCGACCTTCTACGAGTTGGTCGTATGACTCGCAGTGCATAGCAACACGTTATACCTGAAACTATAGCCAACTGTTTTCGAAAAGCAGGCTTCCAGCACCCCAATGATGAGCCTCAACTACATCAAGAAAATAGTGGTGAGGAGATCATACCCAATGTTTAGTACTAGGAAAATCAAATAATCGTATGTAGAGGATTTTAGGAAGGGAATGTCTGACCACAGGTCTTAAGCAACCCTTAGAAATAAGAAGTTATGAGATTTGGGCTAGAGTGCCCGATAGGAAAGTGACACGGAAGCGAAGTAGAAAGGGAGAGGAAGACGCCCTTGTATATTACCGGGGGGGACCAGTACCCGGTGTCCGACGGCTTAACGTGCCCATCCGACGCACAGCGGATATTTAGTGGATCGAGCGTTCGTACCTGCTGGGATCGAACCTGAGGTCCTTTTCGTGGCAGTCACGAACATTGCCTACTAGGCCACCCGCGGCCCAGTACTGGAAAGATGTAGGCCGTGGTATACCGTTTGAGGCTTTTATGAGGGTTGATGACAATTTAGCTGATTGTGGTGAGCTCACAGATGATGTGATCTCGCTGATGTTTTGAAAAAGATGACCTACAGTGTGTCTTCAGATGAAGAACTGGAACGGCCAGAATTTCCTGAAAAGCGCCTTACAAATTCAGTAGAGGTCTTGGTTCGTCTCCAACAGTTAAGGAAGTTTGTTGAGGGACAGCAGAATGTAAGTGAATCTCTATTTCATTCACTCAATAGACTTGAGGATTTTACACTTACCCATAGTATAAATTTTAAGAAGCAGGCCAAAATTTCACGTCTTTTTGCAAAACATATTTAAATTTACTGTACTGTATTTCTTTTGTATGTTATAAATAAATATGTTGGTTTTTACAGTATACTTGAACTTATTTTTGAATGTGCCCATATTCAAACTTGCCTAATTCGAATTTGCCGATAATTCGAATTATTTTTGTGGTCCCTTCAGCTTCGAATTGAACATTATGGTTTCATTTTCGCTTTTTTAGATTCAAATCTTTGTTTAGTATCTAGTTCACAGTTGATGCAAATATTTTTAACTAATTAGTGACTGTTCTTTTGGTCGGATGATTTTCTTTTTAATACAGCATTTTTTTCTCTTAGCAGACTTTGATGTAGCAGATGTAGGAGATGTTTCTTTCGTGTTCATCTAACACGCCGTTTCCAGTTTCAATTCTTTGATATTCTTTCATTTTTGTGTAATTTCTATACCAAACTTTATAAAATATGCGTGGACACCTTCTGTATTTTGTTAATTTGTTTTCATCAGTGCGGAAAGTTACAGGTAAACTCCGGAACTTCGAAAATTCTGTATAAGCGAAGATCTAAACGAACCCAGGCGGCAGCGCATTGACACAGACTCAGTATCGAACCTTATAACAGAACCCTCTTTCATCATGGCTTAGGTCATGGAGTAGAGTAGAGAAGCAGAAAATGGCACTTATCGCCCGTCACAGGGTTATGGTTGGAACTGCTGAAATAAGAGTGAATAATGAAATTGTTTTGCTGTAGGTTTCGTAACACTCAACATATATGCGAGCATTTCTGTTTGAGGAACGCAGAAAATTTTTAGCTCCGTTTGTTCCAGGTGCATGGGCCGCTTAAAAGGTTAAAATTAAAGGAAACGGATCGCACCCGCAATTGTTTGGCCTTCAATGTGGTTGAAAATACTGAATAAACTTATATTATTTCGATGCTGTGCTCAGTTCGTCTTGTTTTAAATGTATTCTTTCCTCCTAAACCGTGCATCTATTTTTACTTTACAGACATGACATAACAGTGCATTTAAAAAACAAGTCAGTAAAATCATGCAATGCATTGATTATAATACGCTTTCCAACATACCAGAATACATGAAGTTCGTCGGTTATATGTATATATAAATATATATATTATTTTGTTGTTGATGTTGTTGTTAGGGATTTAACAACCACCGTGAGCAACTCGATGGACAAAGACGAAAGACGAAAGACGAAAGTCGCGTTTCCAACTGTATCGGGCAGATGGAAGGATTCGTGTTTGGCGCAAACCCCATGAAGCCATGGTTCCCGCCTGTTAACAGGGAACTGTACCGGCTGGTTGGGGATCCGTTATGGTATGGGGTGTGTTTAGTTGGACTTCACTGGGACCCTGGTACGTCTACAAACGTCTGTGACCAGCCAATGCTATGGGCGCATCCTTTCTGACGAGGTACACCCGTTCATGTCCTGCATTCATGCTGATGGGTTGGGCCTGTTCCAACAGGACAATGAACCTCCACACAAGTGTCGGGGCGCCACATTATGGATAGAGGAGCATTTATATGAGTTTGGGGTGTTGCCAATTTCACCCAAGTCCCCAGATCTGAACGTGGTAGAACACATTTGGGATGCTATACAAGCGAGCGTTTAATGTGTGAAACAGTGTTGATGTGTGGTGTTTTACTGCGGTCCCGGAAGATTCGTCCAACGACGATTGGTCCAATGCCGATTCGTCCAAAGGGACGATTGGTCCAATGCCGATTGGTCCAATGTCCGATTTGTCCATAGCCGATTCGTCCAATGGTACGGTTGGTCCAACGCCGTTTCGTCCAATGGTATCATCTTACCAACGGTAAACTTTTTTATTTTCCAGAAAAGAATAATAATTTAAATTATTCTCCTCATTATATCCTTTTGAAAGATAAATTTCCGTATATTTATTAATTGTAAACATTTTACATAAACCTGGTGAAAAGCACTCAATGGAGCATTTTCAGCAGTTTGCAAAGCATCTAGGCCGCGGGCATTTTTAGAAGATTTTAATTTACAACCTAGATATTTAGTATTCGTAAATATATTATAAAACCTAATAAAAGGCACTCATCCTATCATTTCTCAGGTCTTTACGAGGCACCTAGGCCCCGGGCCTATTTAGAAGATTTTGAGTTACAACCTAGATAGTTGGTATTTGTAAACATTCTTAAAAACCTTATAAAAGGCACTCATAGAATCATTTCCCAGGTATTTACAGGGCACCTAGGCCGTGGACCTTTCTAGAAGATTTTAAGTTACAACCTAGATATTTAGTATTTGTAAACATTTTATAAAACTTTTTAAAGGGCACTCATTGTATCATTACTCAGGTCTTTGCAGGGCAACCTAGGCCGCAGGACTATGAATTAATATTTCGTGCTTAAGTGAAAGCGCAATATTATTAACTTGATTTAATAGGTAAACGTTATGAAGATGACATCAGTGGAATAAAAAGTCCTAAAAAGGCCTAGGCCTAGAGCCTATGTATTAATATTTCGTGCCTAAGTAAAAAGCTCAATATTTTTAACTTGATTTAATATGTAAACGTTATGAATCTTAAATCGGTAGAATTAAAACTGTTGAAAAAGCCTAGGCCTAGGGCATATGAATTAATATTTCGTGCTTAAGTAAAAGTGCAATATTATTAACTTGATTTAATATGTAAATGTTATGAATATGACATCGGTGGAATATAAACTGTTGAACAGGCCTAGGCCTATGGCCCATGAATTAATATTTCGTGTTTAAGTAAATGTGCAATGTTATTAACTTCATTTGATATGTAAACGTTATGAATATGACATCGCTGGAATAAAAACAGTTGAAAAGGGGAAAGGCCTCTGTCCAAACCCCGACCAGTTGTTTCCATTGGGCAGTTGGCGGAGCCCCACTGCATTCTACAAACAACAACGGAAAACTAGTATTTTTTATTATTTCATACAAAAGAGAAACATTGAAGTTGATTGAACGGCTCGTACATCAGTAACTTCATACGGCAGCAAGGACAGTATAGCAAAAAATCGCGATTCAAAAAAAAAAAAAAAAAAAATCTGTAACCACAATAATACGTATGAAATGTAACATTATTTTACATTCTTTGGACTACCGGTACTTTCGTATAACATCGGAGATAGAATCAGAACAGATGAGACTTTTATAGCACGAGTAGCACTTCGGACAGATAGGACGGAATTGGAACAATCGTCCATTGGACGAATCGGCATTAGACCAATCATACCATTGGAAGAAATCATCATACCTTTAGACCAATTGTCCATTGGACGAATCGTCCATTTGGACGAATCGCCATTGGACAAATCGTCGTTGGACGAATCGTACCAGACCCGTTTTACTGATGAAAGTTTGGCCTCATTGAGCGGCAGTATTTCAATATGAGTAGGAAAATTGGTAACTATTTTGCATCATCACAGCCAGCAAAGACGTGTAATAAATACTGTAAAAACAAAAAATGGGACAACGGTGTTGTGTGATACAGCATCTTCTGTTGAGAACGTGGAGAGTGAGCACAAGACCCCATCTTCTGAGGATCTTCCTGAATGTTGGGATTTTAATAAGAAAAATGAATTCTGCAATAAATATGACTGGTTAGTGGTTAAGAATAAAAAAACTTGGCTGCAGAGCTTGCAAAGGTGTTGGTGCTTTGGGACCAGAGCGTAAAATGAAAGGCATGAACATTTCTCAACAATGGGCATCAGAATCAAATAGTGCAACAGGTGAGGATAAATCAGATCAGATGCTTTTTCTCCGAAGGAAACTTTTCAAACATAAAGAAAAGTCAGCTCATCAGGCAGCTCTTTCAATATTGGAAAGAGCAAAAACTAAATCTTTGGAAAGTGTATGCACCAAAGCTTTCGAGAATGAACAGGAAGTAGCCGCCAACATATTTAGAACAGCATACAAAGTAGTTAAAAAGAATCAAGCGTTATATGATTTTGAGTCAGAAATTGATGTGCAAGAGCTGAATGAAATCAATATGGGCCATATTTAACACTCGACTAATGCATACATTAATATTGTGAAACCATATTGCAGTGGAAATGAAAAGCATTGTCATTAAGAACATAATAGAGTCGAATAATAAAATCGCCCTCCTTATAGACAAACGCATTGCAATAAGTCAGTTGCCCTCACTCATTGTTTACGTAAGAACCACATTTCCAGACATGAATAAGTCTACCAACCTGTTTCTTGATATTATAATTTACGTAAGACCCACACTTGCAGACATAAATAAGCCTACCAACTTGTTCCTTAATATCACTGAACTTAAATATGTCACTGTTGAAGGAATATTCAAGTCGTGGATGACCCGTTTGAGGGAACTTGGTTTTCATGATGATTTTCTGAAAGAAAATCTCTTGGCAATTGCAACTGATGGTACTGCCCCAATGCTTGGCCGAAAGAAAGGGGTAGTGACACTACTTAAAAGTCAGCTTCCCAAAATTTATTTTGGCATTGTGCTAATCATGGATTAGAACTTTCTGTGTCAGTTGTAATAAACATAGACTTTCCATCACATGTAAACCACTTCAAATCGTTTATTGATAAACTGTACACACTGTATCACTAGTTCCCTAAAATGCAAGGGAATTAAAATGTCATTCGGAACAGCTTGACAGTGAAATTTTAAGAATGGGGAGGATTTTAGATAGTAGATGGGTTTCTTTCAGTTTCAGAAGTGTTTCTGCTGTATGGCGAAATTTTGAGGCTTTGGCTGCCCGTTTCAAAAGTGCTAAAGTAGATGAGAATAGAGACAGAACTGAACGAAGCATGTATGAAGGACTGCCACGAAAAATCACCAATATCGATTTCATTTTAGATCTTGCCTTGATGTGTGATGTTCTTCAAGAATTAGTAGAACTTCGTTCAGAATTGCAAGCACGTGATATCACACTGTACTGTGCTCACAAAAAGATAACCAATCAATTTAAATTGTTTGATGAAAGGAAAATAAATATGGGACCTGATTCTATGGAAGCCTTAAAAACAGAAAAAAATTTGGACTTAAAAGGAGTTTCACTGGAAATTGGGACAAGAGCCGCAAGACGGAAATCGTATCGATCCAGTAAAATTCTATGACACTCTAAAAATCCATATGGAGAGCAGACTTTTAGCAAGAGAAGATGATGGAGTTCCACAATGGGCCAAGGTGCTGGATTGTAAAACTTGGCCAGATAATCCTCCTTTAACCTTTGGTGAAACAGAAATAATGAACTTGTACGACAGATTTGGACTTCCCGATAGACAAATCTTAAGGGGTTTTCGACAGTATCTTTCAGAAAAGAAGATTCCATCATCTCTCTTATGCCTCTTTTAAACGCAATGAAGAACATCCCAATTCCAACAAGTGAGTGTGATCGTGGCTTCTCTCAGATGAATTTAATACTAACTCCAACAAGACCTTCATTGCTTTTAAACACTGTAGCCACCTTGATGTTTATAAAATTGGCCGGCGGGGTAGGCCCTCTTTTGAGTTTGTTTAAAACTTCAGTGTATGTAAATTCATGGTTTTTGAAAGGACGACATCTGGCGACGGACACCAAAAGCAAGCAGAGGAATCGGGAAGATGTTAGAGAACACAATTGCTGTGAGATATGTCATATGAGGTTAATGCATGTCATTGGTAATTTTGTCCATTGACTGTATTTATTTTTCCCATTTGAACTATAAAATGGTGATTTCCTTGGGTCAAACTGAGAGTATCCCTAAACTTTTTTATTTTAGAAGAAAAGCACTGGATAAAATTATTAGTGCTATTTTAGATATCGAGTGAAGTCCGTATGAGGTATTGACGGAATAAAAAAACTGTTAGTAACTTTTCTTTAACTTAATTTGAGTGGCTCCTGTTTCACTTAAAGTGAGCGAATAAAAAGAACAAATTTTACGCAATGCTCCCTAAACCACATATACAAGTTTTAAACATTGAAGAGCACTATAGTTTAATAAAACTTTCCTGCTAACTGTTTCTCTCTATTAATTCCTTTAAAATGAGAGCTAAGCTCATTTAATTTAACGGGCAAGGAAAGTATTCAAGGGTTAAATAACTGACACTCTGTGTATGATGCAAGAAAAAGTATTGTTGGATGATGTTGATTACCCGAATGGGAGAAATTTTCTCTGAAGGACGATGAATTCAACAAATTCGTGCTGTCTCCATGGATTGGGAGCTCAACATTCTTACATTTCCTTCGGTATCCAAGAAAAGCACAAATTTCAATTAATTTTTTCCTGGAAATCCTTCATGATTTTATCATATCCGGGATTTGTTCATCAGCTGCAATTAATACGGGAGGAAGAGTTCTTCATATAAAAGCATTCGTCACGTTTAAAGTTTCGGAAGAATCTGATAGCCGTCATGGACGCTGACATTCCGATTGTGTCTGCTCTTTTCTTTTAGCCACGTTTTCTTTGTTAGTACTGTAGGGAATGCTGCAAAAGTAATCGAACCATGTCGTCGTCATAGCAACACTATGGAATGGCAATCTCGTAACAAGACGGGATCTTGCCTACGACATCCACAAGAAGCAGTGCAATTATCGCTGATTGCTAAGGGAGGGTCGGACAACATCACTGAGAGAGAAACAGTGTGCTTGCCGGTTTCAGCTCTCAGTCATAACTTCCGTAATTCGCGGTATGGCGACCCATGCATAGGAACTTCCACCGCAATATTTGCCACATATTCTAGTAACAGATAGCCTGACGCTTATTGAAAATTTGATATTCCCTGTATTGTGAAAGAACTTGTCATATGATTCTTTTCTTCAGATATCCAGTTCATTTATTCATTTATCTTGTTTTAGATACTTCCGACAGCATTTGCTTTCTTTCTTTCTTTTTCTTTTTGTTCATCCAATGAAAAACAATTACTTTTTTTTCATCTATGAGTGGGATTGTGAAAGTCCGCTAATCGCAAAATATATCTTAGTTCAAGTGGCAGAAAAATATTAATATTTATTTAAATGCAATTTCAGTGCATATCAACACACCGTACAAATTATTACAGAATGCAAACTTCATTCCTTAATATGGTGCATCATCACCTGCGCCGGCCATGGATGTTGTCCTTGTTTTACGGCGTTCGCTCTCTCCCTTCCCTGGAGCCAGTGACCCTAAAATAGGTACGGGTGACTTCTTATAGCATATTTAGTTGATCACGGTAGTCGTTAAACCCACAATAAAATAAAATAAAGATGAATAAAATCATCACATGCTTTAATTTTGCTTGGCATACTATCGGCGTGACTCAACATCACATGCGTATCAAGTTTATTCCACTCCATGCTCAAAATATCTCTTTATTCCGCCAAGTTTGAGGGTGGTTTTTTTCACTGCCCTTTCTAACATGTCCCAAATTTTTTCAAGCACATTTAGATTGGTTGAATTTGCAGGCCAATTGAGATGTGAAACGTCTCTCCCAGTTCTTCAAACCAATCCAACACAATCGTGGCGCGATGCATACCAGAGTTATCATCTTGAATCACAGGATAAGCTACTGTCCGTCTTGTTCCAAAAACTCGACAAATGGAAATAACGCATTATTTAAGAGTCGCACATAATCCATAGATTTCATGAGATCGGACACCTCAAAAAACTGCCCAACTCCAGTTTTTGAAATACAGCCCTAAAGCATGACACTTCCACCTCCTTTTTTACGCTTTCCAACCGTAGGTTCAAGAAGCACATATGCTCCAGCTTTTTCTGTCTGTCTGCCTTTCTGTCTGTCCGCAAGATAACTAGCGTAAAAATGGTTCGATTTCAATGAAATTTTAGTATGTATTAGGGAACCACTAGGGGACGAACCCATATTGAAAATTGGCGAAATAAGGTGAAAGGTCAAGACAAAGGAGAAGGATTTATTCCATTGCCCTTATGCATTACAACTTAAATAAACATGCTTCGATTGCGACAAAACTTTAGAATGTTGTTCCGAATATATACTGAGCCGGTTCTGTTGAATATCATCGAAAGGGGGTCAAAGGTCAGGACACAGATGCGAGATTCATTCGAGAGCCATTATCCTCATAACTTGATTAAAAATGCTTCTATTGCGACAAAACTTTAATATGTTGTTCCAGAGGTATAGTGAACAGGTTCTGTTGAATATCATTGAAATAGGGTCAAAGGTCAGGACACAGGAGCGAGATTTATTTCACAACCATTATCCTCATAACATGACTAAAAATGCATCTATTGCGACAAAACTTAAGTATGCTATTCCGGAGGTATATTGAACCGGTTCTGTTGAGTATAATCGAAATGAGGCAAAAGGTCAGGGCAAAGGAGCGAATTTATTCCACAGCCGTTATCCCCATAACTTGACTAAAAATGCGTCTATTGCGACAAAACTTTAGTATGTTGTTCCTGAGGGATACGGAACCAATTCTGTTTAATATAATCGAAATATAGTCAAAGGTCAGGACACAGAAGCGAGATTTATACCACAGCCATTATCTTCATAACTTGAGTAATGATTTCTGGTATATTGGAAAGCGTATCATATTCAATGCATTTCATGTTTTTACTAACTTTTTACACAAATCATTGGCCATACAGCCACAAAGCATGACACTTCTTACTCCTTTTTTACATTTTCCAACCGTAAGTTCAAGGTCTTAGAAAGAGTGCGATGTGTCCGTTGAAGTTCCACAGACCAATAGATGGCGTTGCTGCGCTAAGCGAACTTATTCGGAAATAAAAAAAACGCTCATCTCACTCCAGGGCAAAGAGTAGTGGTGATGCGCTGACCTTCGACCTGAGAAAAACTCTCTCTTCCCGTGAGAACCAAAAGATGGAGTTATGCATGAACGAATTTCGTTTGTGTTGTTGTTCCAAAACCAATATAAAATTAGATAGCGTGTGATTTCGATCTACAGTGTTTTAGATGTTTTAATATTCAGTGTGGTGTGTTGTGAATATATTAATTTGATTAAAGATAAAGGATTACCTATTTAAAGGTGGTTACTCATTATGCATTCAACCATTCGTTCAGTAAGTTTAAGAATTCTTTTTCGTTTGTTAAATCCGTCATTTGAGATCAACGCGTGAACCTTTTTAGAAATTCTAACAGAAGAAGAATATATGCTCCAGCTTTGTCCGTCTGTCTGTCCGTCCGCACGATAACTCGCGTAAAAATGGTTAGATTTCGATGAAATTTTAGCATGTGGTAGGGGACCACTATGGGACGAACCCTATTGAAAATGGGCAAAATGGGGTCAAAGGTAAAGACATAGGAGCGGGATTTATTTCATTACCCTTATGCGTTATAACTTACGTAAAAAATGCTTCGAGTGTGACAAAACGTTAGAATATTATTCCGAAGATATACTGAACCGGTTCTGTTGAATATCATCGAAATAAGGTTAAAGGTCAGGACACAGAAGCGAGATTTATTCCACAGCTATAACTTGACTAAAAATGCAGATTTATTCCAGGCCTCATAACGTGACTAAAATGAGATTTATTCTAGGCCCCATAACTTGTCTAAAATGCTTCTATTTGCAACAAAACTTTAGTATGTTGTTCCGGAGGTATTCTGAACCGGTTCTGTTGAATACCATCGAAATGGAGTCAAAGGTCAGGACACAGCAGCGATATTTATACAACAGCCATTATCCCACAACTTGATTATTGATTTCTGGTATGTTGGAAAGCGTATCATAATCAATGCATTGTATGATTTTACTAACTTGTTACATAACTCTTTGGAAATACATCCCCAAAGCATGACACTTCCAACTCCCTTTTAGGACGCACTAGTGCCAGACATCCCCTGCTTTGTGAGGAGGACATATAAAATACCCTACTGTGGACTTCGCCCTGTAATCTGTTTATGCAGTGCTAATGGAAGAATGTCACTGGATGACAAGTGATCCTGTACCTCGTTCGTAACATTTTGTTCTGTTTCGATCTCTATTACAGTTTACTCATGGTTTTTGATTTCTTGTGTTTCATTTTATTGTTGATGTTACCATTGATACCACACGGAGCTGTAAAACTGCTTTTCCGATTTTCATTGGGCAGAATGTACGTTGTCATTAAGTTTTGGACAGCACTGTAGTTTTACGTTTTACCTCTGGAAAGAGACACGACGGTTAGGTATTAATATTCGTAAATAATAATAAATCAATTTATGGACAAACGCTGTTTCTCTGTGCACCTTGGCTTTATTCTGCCAACAATTGAGCTATCGTGAACCGTCTGTTATCCCTTACAGTACATGACTACCGGTGTTCACTTCTACGGCCAACTAGTAGCTGTCTCACATTTCCAGCACGATGCGTGGATGTTGGTTCCTCTTCTGACCATCCCCGCAGAACACCTTCACCGCAGCTGCTTTTCAATAGCCGAAAATGCCCCGGGCTGCTGAATTACTGGCGTTTCAACTTTTATGCTTCGATAGTAATTCCTATTCAAACTCCTCTAATTTCCCCATTGCACGGGCATCGCTCTAGCGAAAAGACGCGCACTACTCGTTGTGTATATACACTGAAGTGCCAGAAAAACTGGTACACCAGTGTAATACTGCGTATGTTTCCCACGGGAGCGCAGGACTGCAGAAATACGACTGGGCATGGACTCCACTAGCTTCTGGAAATATGCTGTAGGCAATGAACACCATACTTCCTGCAGAGCGTTCCAAAATTCGGGTGTATTACGAGGTCTCGGATCCCTGTTTTCGATAGCGCGTTACGAGTCATCCCAAATGTGTTCTATCACGTTCAGATCTGGGGATTTGGGTGGCAATGGCAACACCCCAAACTCAGATGAATGCTCCGCTATCCATATTGTGCCGTTCCGACACTTGTGTGGAGGTGCATTTTCCTGTTGGAACAGGCCCAACCCATCAGCATGAATGCAGAACATGGACGGGTGTACCTCGTCAGAAAGGGTGCGCCTATAGCGTTGGCCTGTCACTGACGTTTGTAGACGTACCAGGGTTCCCAGTGAAGTCCAGCTAAACACACCCCATACCATTACGGACACATCACCAGCCGGTACAGTTCTCTGTTGACAGGCGGGATCCATGGCTTCATGTGGTTTGCACCACACGCGCATCCTTCCATCTGCCCGATACAGTTGGAAAAGCGACTCGTCAGACCATGCTACTTGCTTCCAGTCATCAAGTGTCCAGTGGCGTTGTTGCCGTGCCCAAGAAAGGCGCATAGCTCTGTGTCGTGCACCCATCAAGGGGACTCGAGTTCGGCGTCGGCTCCCAAAGCCCATATCGTGCAAGGTAAGTTGCACAATCCGGACGCTGATGCTTGTTGAGGCTCCAGCATTAAATTCCGATGATACCAGCGAGAGCGTTGCACCCCAACCGCGTGAAACAATTCTTGACAGCCGACGATGGTCACGTTCACCCAATGTCTTTTTACGGCCACACTGGCATCATAAGTTGGAGGTTTTGCCGGAATTCTTGTAGTCACGGTACACCCTTGCAATGGTCGTACGTGTAAATCCGAACTTCCTTTCAACTTCTGAAATACTATGGCCCATCTCATGAGCGCCAACTGTGACACCGCGTTGAAAATCGCTTAAATCGTTATTACTTGTCATTCTCATGCCGAAAACATCTCTGACAGCTGGCAAGGATGTCTATCGCTTTATATACGCACTGGCGGAAGCAACCGAGTACGCGCATAGGAGACGTTGCTATGTACGTACTTTGCATAAGCTCGTCTGTACCAGTTTTTCTGGCACTTTAGTGTACATACACTGCTGGCCACCCAAAATGCAACACCAAGAAAGAAACATCCGATTGGCCTGAAATTCGCAGCATCCGTCACCCGCGAGAGGACATGCAAACGATGAGCATTGCAGGCCAATTGAAAATCATGTGCGCCCGGCACGCCACCGAGAAGCACTATCAGAAGGGTGCACAGAAGGCGGGTAGTAAGTAGTGGAAGTGTGTTGTTCTGACGGGCCTGTGAGTGGGAAGCTTCCTGATGCCTCGTCGCAGAATACAGCAGTCATTCCAGCACGTTTCGAAGTTCGACAGAGGACGGAATAGTGGCCTATCGCGACAGCGGTTTATCGTGCCGAGACAACGGCGCCCGTGTGGGACGACATGCAGCCACAGTTAGACGAGTATAGATACGGTGGGTGCAGAAGGGACAGACGGACCGACGTGAGCGATTTCCGAAGCCGCTGCACACCACTGAACAAGAACACCGGCATGTTGTGCAGCGGGCATTGGCGGCTCGCACTGCCACATAACGAACGTTGGCGCAGGAATTAGGGTGTGTTGCGCAACAACTTGTGTCAGCACGTACTGTTCGACGCCGTCTGCAGGATCGGGAAATAGTCGCACGGCGCCCATTTCGCCGATTACCATTGACGTTACACCTCCGGTGAGTGCGGCGGCAGTGAGCCGTTGAACGCCGCACTTGGACTACGGAATGGCACGACATTGTCTTCTCTGACGAATCCTGCTTCTGCCTGCAACACCACGATGGTCGGATACGCATGTGGCGGCACCGCGGCGAGAGACTATATGATGCCTGCATTGCGCAACGCCATACCGGTTATTCACCTGGCGTTATGGTTTGGGGCGCAATTGGATATGACACTCTGGTACGCATCGCCGGTACACTCAACAGCCATCGCTACATATCCGACGTTTTGGAGCCTGTAGTCCTCCCTTACATGTAGGACCTGCCAGCGGCCACGTTTCAAGAGGACAATGCGCGTCCGCACGTGGCACGCATCATGCAACAATTCTCCACGGCCCACAAGGTGTCACTGCGGCCGTGGCCTGCCTGTTCTCCCGATATGTCGCCCATCGAACACGTCTGGCTGCTGATCGGCAACCGAGTGGCCCGGCAAGCACCACCCGCGGCTACGCCTGATGAACTATGGCAACGTGTGGAAGCAGCCTGGACCGACATACCGTAAGCCCACATCCAAAGCCTCTTTCGTTCGATGCCGCGGCGTGTAGAAGCCGTTATTTCCAGGCATGGGGGCCACACGAACTATTGATGTCTGCGTGTTCCGCAAGTCGCACGGGCCTGTAAGCTCAATCGTTTCATTTTTGTATCTGTTGTTATGTGTCCAGTAAATCTGGCTTTGCTATCTCGTATCCTTTTTGGTGTTGCATTTTGGGTGGCCAGCAATGCATATACATTGCTGGCCACTTGTGGAGACAAGTGTAGCCATGACGATACTGACTAGCACTGAAAATCATCTCTTATCTGTGAAAATTAAAATTTTCATGAAAATTTGACGTCGAAAAAGTCATTCTATTTATCCTTCAAATAAAGAATCTATCTTAGATATGTATTGCCAATCTTACGTATATCCTACAGGCCGATCCCATTTTAGGAGACAGGGGAGGCCGGGGGATTGGACAGTATTTTGGGTACCCAATATCATTGGCACATCTGGGATTTCACTATGGGTAGGAATAAAGATACCCAAGAGAAAACATTTCCAAAATATGATCAGAAAGCCATATAAACCCGGACGTATTGAAGTGCGTATCCCATAATTCATGAACGAATCAGTGGTAGTAAGAAAATGTAAAAATGCATGATAGAAAAATGGATACCAGTTCAGTTCTTCTTTAATCCTCCTGCCCCTGGGTTCAGCTTATTAAAATTATATTGAAGTAATAGTCAAAATAATATGATCCAAATATCAAGATTCAAACGAATTCTTAATGTGTAAAGATTTCTCCCAATTACAGATGCGTATATAAATAATCTGTAATGCTTTTGAAAGCCCTGAAGATGGGCTTGGGGCGACTATACTTTTTGAAGACTCCTCCTAAAAAGCGGAAAGAAGTAGAAAACGTTTTTCACAAGGCAGTTCTTATAGTTTTTGTTGTGCTATCTGCAAAAAAAGAAATGTAAAACTCTGTGGATTATTGAAGCATCCTGCATAATTCTGAGGCCCCTTGAAAATGCGGGACCTGGGATAGGGCTGCAGCCCCTGTACCCCCCCTTAAATGGGTTCTGCCTACAGGTGTTTACCTGATATCGATCATATGTATATCTGATAAGTCAAAAAGAGAGTCCTGAACCAAAATAGAAGTAGCAAATTAAAAGTGAGGCGTTACGCTCTCGTTTCTTTTTTTTTTCCGTGTAAATTACCAGAATCTGCTTAACGATAAAATATGAATAACATGTTCAGAAACCGACGCTTTTTTGTGTTTCCAGTCTATCAGTCTTGCGGCCTTTTTCGAATGAGGTAAAGATGTAAAGAAATAAATTGTAATGCCATGCCTTTCTGAAGTGCTTAATATGGCTCAGAATGTTGAGGAATGTGAAAGATAAGCTCTTTGAATGATGAAAAACTGACGATGTAAAGAAATTTCCTAGATAAAGTTACGTCGCTCGATTTTTAGAGGACAGCCTCAGTGGGATTATATTTGAATTTACTTTGCCGCGCTTATTTGGGAGTTTATTACCGTGTAAAAAAAGTATGGTAATCCAATATGTTTCGTGTTATTAATAAATATTAGAGGCAGATAATATTTGATACGATCTAGAGTTTTGTTACCAGGTATAAATTCCGTTGACTTCAAAAGCAGGCGTACAGAATAAAAAAGAAATGCAAGGCTTTGAGAAGTGTTTGAGATGGTTCAGAAACAAAGTAATTTCGTGCTAAAAGTAATCCAAGTTAAAAGAATAAAAGAAGTCTTACGCACGATTTTATGAAGGTTTTATGTTAAAAGTATATGTACAGATTAAAATATGTATACACACACACACACACACAAGACGTTTCGAGCTTACTATAAGCTCATCCTCAGATGTAACACAATACTAAATTACATCCGAGTGGGTTGTGGTTATATATCGTGGGAGCACATTCACAAATGACGCATTTCGAAGCAACGTCAAGGCGTGCGCCGAAATAATTGAGCAAACTCGTCTTCCTGATCATCTGGATGTTTTTCACGATCCATTAATTGTTTCCAGGGGAGGGTTATAGTGCATGAGTATTCTTCTTTGTGGGTATTTTTAATTAGTTTTTTTAACACTCCGAGGTTACGTTTAACTCTTCTTTTCACAGAGAGTTTGTTGATTCACAAATACCTTTGCTGTAATGAAGAATACCCATGTACCCCCCCGGAAACAATTAATGCATCGTGAAAAGCATCCAAATGATCCAGAAGATGAATTCGCTCAATTATTTCGGCGAAATAATTTGAAGATGAGTTTGCTCAATTATTGACCTTGCTTCGAATTGCGTCATTTGTGATTGTGCTCCCATGATATAATGTATAACTACCGCCTACTCGCTTGTAATTTAGTATTGTGTTACATCTGAGGATGAGCTTATAGTAAGCTCGGAAGGTCTTATGTGTGTGTACATATATTTCTTTAATCTGTACACATGCTTTTAACATAAAGCGTTTATAAAATCATGCGTAAAACGTCATTGCTTCTTTTAACTTGGCAGCAGATCGTCGTTTAAATACGCATATGTACACATGTGCGTATTGTTTCTTGCGGCAGTTATTATTTGTTTAAAATCAGTTATCATAAATGTAACGTTATATTTTCAATTACGTGCTATGGCATTGGATTTCTTTCTTTCGAATAACTGAAATCGTGCCATCAACATTATTATACTCGTTTTGCCCTTAAAAGGAATGCATAATCGCGATGGATAAAAAACTAACACGCTTTGAAAGAAGTTATTGCTTCATACTAGCCGCAAGTAATGATCAACGAATTTCTTGCACTTTCATAACCGTGCTTGTGTACTCGAAAAGTCCTAATTATTTCCTCAGCTCTTTACAGGAACAGTACGGCATCATTTGCAGAAATAAAAGTTTCCTTGGCAACAAGAAATAAAAAAGGATTTTCTTTCATCAAGCAATTACGTTCTCTCTTAATGAAGTGTTGCTTGTGTAAAGGCAGATGTAGAGAAATCCCTCCTTTATCGAATCCTGTTTTCAATTAGACTGCCATTATTATTTCTTCTCGTGTATTTCGAGATAATCGAAATAATCCGAAACAAAATTAACTCTGTTCTTCATATTAGACTTTTAAAAATAAATGCAAATAAAAGGAAAGATTTAAAAAAATTATTCGGTATGCTTAAGCAAAAATTGAAAATGAAAATGCAAATGATTAATAAACAGTCGCAATAATATTTTTTATCAGATTTCCCGGGATTATTTTAAACAGCGTGCTTGTGAAATAAGTAGAGAAACGTTTGATGAATATTTACTTAAGAATTCTAATTATAAGCTAAGGTTAAAGAAGATGTATTTTCTTTGAATTATGTGTTTTAATGAGGTAACAAAATAACAAGTATTGAGAAACCTACATAGAGTTCGACATGTATGTGCTTTCCCTTTTATGTTTATAAGAAGTTTGTAGGAAAACGACTTTACAAACATGCAAATGTTTTGACATACTTTTTGTTTCACACATATCTTTTAATTAGCAAATCGAGAAGAGCCTAAGGATGGTGTAAAGTACCATAAAGTACAGAGAATTTTGTTTTTGTGATTTCAATAATTATACGGATGAAAGAATTCCACAAAATGCTATTACACAAATTTTAAAGAAATGCATTTTCCATAGAATGATCGTGCTTCAAGACTTTTTTCTAGTCGAAACGAATAGAATCGTCTTTAGGTACGGTGACTATAATGATTTTGTTTAAAAGTTATTTTCTGGCGAACTGCACTCTTCCGTACTTTTCCCTCTAAATTTGCAACTCTTCCACAAGCAGTCTCTCCTTTTTTTCTGCACGAATGCTGATTAATTTCATCTTTTAGCACGTCTTTTGTGAAAAAAATATCGTGCTTATTTTATCAGTTTGTCCTTCTGTGGACACCATACATCTACAACTGATAGATCGACTTGAAAACTTCTTTTGCGTTGGGAAGCTTGAATTGTGAGAATGACGATCCTTTATTTCGCTTTTCTTATTCACGATGCACAGTTTTGCCGCTAGAGTTAGTAAATGCAGATGATATGGAATTCAAAAGATATTTTATTTCGTATATTTGCGTCCAAACGTCCGATTAAAAAAAATGCTTTTACCTTTTGATTCCATTTATGCTGAAGATTATTTTAGGTAGAGTCACGTTTTTAAGTTACCCATAGATTTTCCACCGGGGGGTAACAATATACTACATTTTTCCCGATATCACTGCTTCTAAACCTCCAATAAAAAAAAAAACATTTCTGCAACAGATGCAGCTCCTAATGAGAAATATTTTGCATATAATTTCTAATTTTTGGTAAAAAACGGTTTGGCCACCAGGGGGCGTAAATGTTCACTTCTGTGTCTGTTACATTCGCAGCAAAACCTGAGCTTCTAAAATCTCGAATGAAAAAATTCGTCCGTTGACTGAAACCACTCACATCCTTTCGAGAATACCTTCTTCTTAACATAACTCATAGTTTTTCCGCCAGGGGAGTAGATGTATATGTTAGTCTTGTTGATATCTCTGTTTGTATAAGGGTCCGATTTGAAATATGCTTTCTTTGTTGGAGAGCGTTTGCTCTGAGAAATGTTGCTCATACAATTTCAAATTTTTCTTGACGCCCAAGTCTTCCACCAGAGTGCGTAAGTTCTCATTTCCGTTTACAGCAATATCTGCGGGACTAAAACCCCAATTGAAAAACTTCTTTCTTCGGTCAGATGTTACCGGATATGCAAACTCTGTGTGCGTACTTTGTTCCCAAAATAATGCACAATGTAACCGCTAAGCGGAGCAAATGCTTAATCTGTTTTTCTCAATATCTCTGCTTCTACATGTGCAATCTAAAAAAATATTTCAACACCGGATGCCATTTACCTTGTAGAAAACTTTAGGCTAGTATATGAAGAATTTTCTTGTTCATGGTTCTGTCGGTACGTGGTATTTTTGTACTTCGGCTTGCAGCTGTATCGCCGCTTCTAAAAACACTGTTGAGAAATTTCTGCTTTACTGTATGTCATTCGCTACCGTAGGGATGTGGAGCATTATCATCTTTAAATAATACACAGATTCCCCGTTAGGGGACGTAATGGTCGAAACCATTTTCTCGCTATTTCTATTTCCGGAAGACGTATTTGAAAAGTTCTTATTCCTTAACATATCTTTTTCCACGCAGAATATTTTCCCATACTTTCAACTTCTCCATTATCCAAAATTCTTCTGCTAGAAGGCATGTTTCTTTCTCTCGTATATTTCTTCTTTTAATTGTTCGATTTGAAAATCTCTTTGTGTCTGATACCTTCCTTGTGCTATGAGAAACTTCTTGTGCTCCATTTGTTAATTTTCGTAAAATGCTTTTTACCCGCTGGTGGAACCAAGCAGATGTTTTTATTTCTGGATGTTTTATCGATTGTTGAAACCGGTCGATTGTTTTCCTAACCGGTTCCATTGACTTTGAATAACTTTGATAAATTTAATTAACGCCAGAACGGATTAAAAAGACGTGCTCATTACAACCGAAAATTTGGTGTCATCTTTTTTGTTATTTTTTTCCTGACAGTTGATTTCGATAGGAAGAAGCAGAAGGAAATAAATTTTGCAACTCGGGGTATTTTTAAAACTGGTTATAACTGCCATGTAACAAATACAAAATTTCAAGCAACGATTGTATCGCTGTTCAGTTCATAATGCTGTCATGAACAATGGTAACGAAAATACACGTATATATTAGGTCTGGCGTTATATGTTTGACTAAGTATTTACCGTTTTATTGTCAGATAGATGTACTTAAACAAGAAAGTCGCATTTCATTTTTGAATCTTTCGTTTTTATACCACCGTTGAGCCGCCCTGGTGGCGTTGTTGTCTACGAGCAGGTTTCTGATCATTCGTCCGAACGAAATGGGTCCGGGTTCGAATCCCGGCGAGGCGTAGACGCTGTGTTTGTCGTATGGCCCTGGTTCCATCCCTTCCCCGGAACCAGTGATCCTAAATTAGGGACGGGCGACTGCTTATTGTCCATCGAGTTGCTCACGGTGGTTGTTAAATCCCTAAAAACAACATCAACAACAAAAAAATATATATATTTATATATACATATAACCGACGAACCACGATCGAATGATTCACGTCAAACTGGGCTGCCATGCCTGCTGTCGGCATCTGTGTCAAAAAGAGCTTGCCGATCTGCACTCTGCATCTTCTTCGGCGGAACGTTACGCTGCTTGTCCCCCACACGGCAATCACCATTTCTGAACTTCACAAACCCCTCACGACATGTGCTTTCACATGCAGCTTTCTCGCCAAATGCCAAATGAATCGATTCTTTTGCTTCTGCAGCGGCTTTCGCGCGATTAAACTTCAATAGCAGATAGTGCGGAATATGCACCTTGTCGGTTGACATATCGTAGCTCAACTAACTCCGGTCTGTACTCAAACGTGAGTTGTTTGATACAGTGTTACCACACTGCATCAACAGCACGAGCTGCTCACAAAAATTCAACCATTTCGTTTTTACAGCGACTAAGTGGAACACCGTTAATCTATGCACAGACTTAATAATTGAGTATAAAGTGAATGACGCCGCGAAATAATTTTTAAGTAATGCGGCTATGTGAAGCAATCCCTTTTGACGAAAAGGAGATTGAGTGATAAAAGAGATTTTCAATAAAGGGAAGCTTTTTATGGAAAAAGAAAATTAAGGAGGGAAATTAATGAGTAACACGTACTTCAAATGTGTGGATATTGATTTTTCTGCTCTGACGTAAAATGATAAGCCCTTGTCGAAAGGATCAAGCATTTACTTAACACAATTACTTAGAATGTGTACATAGCTCCCTTCCACAAGATTCTTCAAATGCCTTAGACTTAGGGACGTCACGTAGAAACCGATTCATCCATTAATTTTCACAAAGTTAATGATGGAACATAATTAAAACCCTGCTATCTGGAGGTCACCTTGTTTATTGAATCCTAGTAGTAACTGAGAAAAACTTCTCGAAATGACATTTCACATATTTTTCTCAGTCATGGAAGTTTGGATCCAATGTTTTAACCATAGTACAGAAGTACACCATTAGCAGAAACCAGTTTGCTCTTTTGAAGATAATCAATGCGAAATAATAACCATAATGAAAATAGTAAACCACTTTTTAAAACCACCTAAAAATTTTGGTGCTTTAAGATCGTTTTTAATAGAGGGATAACAGCAGTTTCTGTCAGCCCAGGTGGCAGTGTAGTCAAAGACGTAGATTTCTGGCTAATCTCCCAAATATGCTCGGGTTCGTGTGGCGAATAAGGCATGGGTGGTGCCTTCCTTATACAGGGTGGGCGGCGGGTGGCCTAGTGGGCAACGTTCGTGACTGCCATGGAGAAGACCTCAGGTTCGATCCCAGGCAGGTACGAACGCTCGATCCACTAAATATCCGCCGTGCGTCTGATGGGCACGTTAAGACGTCGGACCCCGGGTACTGGCCCCCGGTAACAAATAAGGGCATCTTCCTCCCCCTTTCTACTTCGATTCCGTGTCACTTTCCGATCAGGCACTCTAGCCTAAATCTCCTAGCTTCCTATTTCTAAGGGTTATTTAAGACCTAGGGTCAGACACTCGCTTCCTAAAATCCACTACATATGATCTGATCTGATCTTATACAGTGTGTCCTAAAATGGTGTATGTAACCAAATTCAAATGATGATTACTTTTGATACAAAACTAATATCAGCATTCTGTTTGTTGTTGGTAGTAAGGGACACCCTCAAGTTTTCTAGAAGTGCACTCAATGGATCCTGCGGCGAAAGCACGGATTGTGGAGTGGTTTATTGGAACCCGATTCGAAATGTAGTTTCGGTGGAATTTCAAAACAAAATATGGGAGCAAACGCCCCATACGTAACAGCAGCAAAAGTGATACAAGTCATTCAAGGAAACTGGTAGCGTTCTTACAAGGGAAAGCCATGGACGACCATCGCTGGTTCCAGAAAGGGAGGAGGTGTGAGACAATCATTCACTGGTAGTCCTCGAAAGCCAATCAGACAAGCAGCACGACAGCTGACTATCCTGACAAACATTCACTCGCAGCCCTCGAAAGTCAATCAGACAAGCAGCACGACAGCTGGCTATCCCGAAAAATATTCACTCACAGCCATTGAAAATCAATCAGTCAAGCAGCACGACAGCTGGCTATCCCGACAAACATTCACTCGCAACCCTCGAAAATCAATCAGACAAGCAGCACCACAGCTGGCTATCCTGACAATCATTCACTCGCAGCTCTCGAAAATTAATCACACAAGCAGCACGACAGCTGGCTATCCCGACAAACATTCACTCGCAGCTCTCGAAAGTCAATCAGACAAGCAGCACGACAGCTGGCTATCCCGACAAACATTCACTCGCAACCCTCGAAAATCAATCAGACAAGCAGCACCACAGCTGGCTATCCTGACAATCATTCACTCGCAACCCTCGAAAATCAATCAGACAAGCAGCACCAGAGCTGGCTATCCTGACAATCATTCACTCGCAGCTCTCGAAAATCAATCAGACAAGCAGCACGACAGCTGGCTATCCCGACAAACATTCACTCGCAGCTCTCGAAAGTCAATCAGACAAGCAGTACGACAGCTGGCTATCCCGACAAACATTCACTCGCAGCCCTCGAAAGTCAATCAGACAAGCAGCACCACAGCTGGCTAACCCCAAGTCGTCAGTGCACAAGGTGTTACGTCAGAGTTTGGAAATGCACACGTATAAACTTCAGATAACCCAACACATAACCCCAGAAGATCATGTGAAACGTAATTAGTTTTCTGAGGAGATGTTGGAGAACACTTCAAGTGAGACAAATCTGTTTGTCGGGTGAGTGTACTTTCCATGTTTCTTGAAAGGTTAATAAGCATAATGTGATAATTTGAGGAACTGAACACCGGCATTGCAGAATGGAACATGAACATGCTAGACCAAAAGTTAAAGTTTGGTGTGACATAATGGACGACCGTGTTATTGGACTTTCATAAAGCGACCGTTAGAGCTGATAATTACCTGGACATAATTGAGCAGTTTGTGTATCCCCAGTTGTATGAACCGCAACTTCGGTCATTTTACAAAAAGGTGGGACGCCACCTCATTGGGCTTTGATTGTCTCTGGATACCAAATTTCCCAATTGGCGGATTGGGCGTGGTGGTCCCATTACATGGCACCCGAGTTCGCCGGACTTAACATCCTGTGACTTTTTTTATGGGGATTCATCAAGGGTGAGATTTACAGCATCCCCGTTGCAGACATTGCTGACCTAAAGAGGAGGATTACACACGTACTGCAGCAATTTAATACGAAAATTCTCGAACGAACATGGTTGCAACTTGAATACAATTTAGATATTGTTCGGGTGATAAATGGTACCCGTGTCGAATGTCTATAAAACTTCTTGATCTGTCCTGTCAATTAACACAAGATGTGTATTAAGATAATTTATGTTAAAACTGCTATGATTATTTAAAATTGGTTCAACCTTTATGGGATACCTTTTATTACTTTAGCTGTGCTTCTTTCCGGGAATTTGCTGTGCCAAAGCAGGAACGCACGACAACGCCCAGGCCTTAGAATTGCTCCTGGTGGTCATTGTACCAGGAAAATCATAAGAAAGCACCACTTTCACTTTTCCCAAGGTCTTAATAAATTACGTCTAAATCGTCCATTAGATCAAAATAATGCAGTGTTTTTTTCGGATATTTCCTTTGAGAAATATATAGTGCCACATGAATCTCAGGGACTTTTGCTCAAATAACGAAATTCAGGTACTTTTGATCGTATACCGAAATTCAGGTAATTTTGCTCAAATAACTGAATTTTTTGGAAGTTTCGAACGAAAAACAATGCATTCTTATATTTTTATGTGTTGGAAACACAAGGAAACTTACGGCGCGCTTCGCAATAGTTGAAGGGTAAAAGTCCGCACAAGCGAGGAACAGAAAGAATTGTTCAGAAATTCTTGTTGCATTGAGAGCCTGGCAAATCACGCAAACTCTCATACGCTAAGTGGCAACCGAACAGAGAAGGTGTTCTTCAACAGCTGCAATGTTTTAATGCAAGCTATAAAATGAATCTTCAATATGTTCTGTGCATAGTGCTCCTATTACGTTATTTTATTTAATAGTGTTTTCTTATCCATTATTCAAGGAGAGTTCGTTCATGCATGCTATAATTCTTCTTTTCCGAAATTTTAGGTCTGCCATTAGAGTCTTGCGCTGCTAGCTTTCGAAAGGCATCAACCATAAAGTGTAGATAGATAAACATTCTGTTGTATATGCATATCACACATAATTATCACACAACCAATACTATGTGTTTGAATTCCCACACAGCGATTCGAAAAACAACAAGAAAGATGACACCGAATTTTCGGGTGTAATAAGCACGTCTTTTGAATCCGTTCTGACGCAAATTAAATTTATCAAAGCTATTAAAGGGCAATGGAACCGGTGTGGAAAACAATAGTATCTGACGGAAGAAAGAAGTTTTCAATCGGGTCTTTAATCCCTCAGATATTGGTGTAAACGGTATCTGGAGCTTACGAACTCTTAGAAACAGAGTTATCGACAAAACTAAGAGGTGACTTTACGTCCCCTGATGCGAAAACCATGCATTATTTAAGGAAGAAAGTACTCTCAAAAGGTTTATCCATATATGCGGTATCGGTCCAAGAAAAAACAAATTTAGTCGAGTTTTCAGGATCCCAGATTTTGCTACAAATACATCAGAAGCAGAAATTAACATTTATGACCCCTGGTGGCCAAACCATTCTTTACAAAACATTAGAAATTATGTGAAAAACATTTTCCGTCAGGTCTTGTGTGCGATACAGGAAGAATTTTTCAAATCGGAGTTTTAGGAGCAGAAAACGAAATTTACCTTTACGCCCCCTAGCGGAAAGTCTATGAATTACTTGAAAATTTGGAATTTTTAGGAAAAACATGTCACACTAGAAACACTATCCAACAAAGAAGGATTTTTTTTATCGGACTCCTAGAAGTCGAGATATTGACAAAAATAAGATATAGGTCTACGCCCCCTGGCGCAAAAACCATGCACTATTTTAAGAAGAAAATGTTTCTAAACGGTTTGTCAACACGAGTAGTTTGGTCTACAAACGACGTTTTTTTCAATCGAGAAATTTAGTATCTCATATTTTGCTGCAAATACATCACAAGCGGAAATTAAGATTAACGCCCCCTGGTGGCCAAACCATTTTTTACAAAAATTAAAAATTATGTGCAAACGATTTCCCATCAGGAGCTGTGTCGAGTGCAGAAAGAAGTTTTCAAATCGGAGATTTAGAAGCAGAGATATGGGGAGAAACGCAATTTAGCTTTACGCCCTTAGCGGAAAATCTATGAAGTACTTGAAAATTTTGAAATTATATGAAGCACATGTCATACTGGAAACACTATCTAACAAAAAGGGAATTTTTCAAGTCGAACCCCTAGAAGTAGAGATATTGACAAAAATAAGTTATACATCTACGCCACCTGGCGTAGAAACCGTGCACTATTTTAAGAAGGAAATGTTCTTAAAAGATTTGTTAACATGAATAGTATAGGTCTACAAACGACGTTTTTTAAATCGAGAATTTAGAAGCTTATATTTTGCTGCAAAAACATCAGAAGCGGAAATTAAGATTTACGCCCCCTGGTGGCCAAACCATTTTTTTACAAAAATTAGAAATTATGTGCAAACGATTTCCCATCAGGAGCTGTATCCGGTTCAGAAAGAATTTTTCAAATCGGAGATTTAGAAGCAGAGATATAGGGCAAAACGCAATTTACCTTTACGCTCCCTCGCGGAAAGTCTATGAATTACTTGAAAATTTTGAAATTATATGAAAAACATGTCACATGGAAAACACTATCCAACAAAGAAGGAATTTTTCAAATCGGACTCCTAGAAGTAGAGAAATTGACAAAAATAAGATATACATCTACGCCCCCTGGCGGAGAAACTGTGGGATATTTTAGGAAGAAAGTATTCCTAAAAGGTTTATCGATGTGAGTGCATCAGTCCACGAAAGAATTTTTTCAATCCATATTTTAGAAGCTCAGATTTTATGGCAAATACATCAGAAGCAAAAATTAACACTTACGCCCTTTGATGGCCAAAGTATTCTTTACCAAAAATTTGAAATTATGTGCAAAAGATTTTCCTTTAGGAGATGTATCCACTGAAAAAAAGATTTTTCAAATCGGAGTTTTAGGAAAAGAGTTATCGGAAAAAATGTAATTAACTTTTACGCCTTCTAGCGGAAAATCAATGCGTAATTTGAAAGTGAAACTATATCTAAAATACTCCTCGACATATATGGAATCGAAAGATAAAAGAATTTTTTCAATCGGATGTTTAGAAGCAAAAATGTGGATTAAAACGTAATTTTGAATTCGACATCATCTGCATTTACGCCCCTAGCGGCAAAATTGTGAATCGTAAAAGAAAACGAAATGAAGGATCATCATTTGCATATTTTAAGCTTCCGAATGCGAAAAGAATTTTTCAAATCGGACTAATAGTTGCAGAGATTCCGTGGGTACAGGCGGACGGACGGACTGACGGACTGACGGACGGACGTACAAACCGATAACAGAAGCACGATCTTTTTTTACAAAAGACGTGCTAAAAACCTCAAACAAAACAGTTTTCTCAGTTTGTCATCGTTATCCGAAATGTAAGTGTGGTAAAGGGGTTAGATTAACTACGAAGCTCATTTTTTTTTCTTAAAATAATTTTCAGATAAGTGCACCAGTTTATAAGAAAACACAGCTTCATGGACATGTATTTCGGGATTTTCAAAACATTTCATATTTACAAAACATAAGCACTGGTCCCTGATTCTGAGGGTTTAGAGGGTTAGGTTCCCTGTCTGGTCGTAATAGTTGGGCTGGGATTCGAGTCACGAATCAGGCATTAATAATGAGTTTGCTATAAGGCGTTCTCTATCTTCCTTCCGCACATCCAGCAGCCCCGAATCAGGAACTGATGGCTGCTTTTAGCATGTAGTGGTGCTCATGGTTGCCCTTAGATCCAGAAACAAAAAAAATCATGCTGCTCAAGCGGAAATGTTTGCGTTCAACGATCTCTTGTTCTCAGACACTGAGCGCGATATGAATTATTAAAAACATTTATGCAAGTGCTGCGCTATCGTGCTGAATAGGGAAGCATGAATAAGGAGACAAAGGTAGGATGGCTTTTCTACCGAGGAAATTTATTTCTGTCTTTTTCAGAGCGTCTTTGATGAAAACCAGAACAGCCATTTCAAACTGTGTAGCTCTCAGCAGGAAGATTCTTTAATGGACTTATCCAAGATTGAATTACTGAGAAATATTCATTTGGAATAAAGTGCAGCTCTAATTTTTCGATGTTCTCTTTCGTTCTAACTGAGCGTTGTAGGATAGGCATCGAATTCAGTTCAAGTCCGTACCGCTGTGTGTATGAACAACTCTTTCTTATGCATCACTTTTCTGTTTGTTCTATGTATTGCTATTTGATTTACCTTTTAACGTATCTTAACCATGAATGCTAAAAGTAAAAAAAAATGTTTGAATTGCAACCAAGCTCGAAGCTGCAACAAGGATGTCCAACGCTGAAACAATAAAAATTTGTATCTTACTGTAGGGAAAACAATTATTAGGGTCTGGCGTTGAAGCAGAGCACAAATACAAAAATATTGCACATTAAATGATTTTGAAGAAGTCTCGATCTTACTAAACGGCTGAAAATGTAAAAACCAAGATGTGAAGCTTTGTTCATGAAATTTTCACAGCTCACTCTGAAAGAGTGACCAGTTGCAAGACCAACGCTACCAAAACAAGCACTGGAATTTGAAAAGCAACTTGAAGATGGTCAGCGTGATTCCAGCGCCAATCTATTTTAGCGAAACAGATGGTAGAAATTATACCAGTTGCGTCAGCAAAGTGCACTCTGTAATTTTGAAATTGTAGCACTCAGAACCTGTGGGGAATTTCAACTGATGTTCTCGGATAGCCCAGTATCGGAGATAGGAGGGACATGATTAAATATTTAAACCCAAAGGCCAATTTTGTCAAGATCACCAGACGTGTGCGTTGCGTCAAGCCCAAGCACACATCTGATGATCTTGCCAACCATTGTAAGACGTAGACAGCTCGTTGAGAATTCCTACCCCCTGTGTTGGTTTGTGAAAGCTCATTATTTTGATGAAACAGCCAGCTAGGTAGCCAACTTATTAAAGAGTTAGAGACAGCACGGGAGGTATTCTTTACATTACACCAAACTTTAAAATAGTTGGTAAGGAATACTACCGCGGCTGATTGCTTTCCAGATTTAAAAGTATAACACCTGCCGCAAGAAAATTATTCTTGGACTGGTACGTTCTTACTGTCGTCTCCATACGTAAACCCGGTGAAGTATGCCATTTTGTGAGTCAGTTCTGTCTGTTCACTCCAGACGTAGGTGGTGATCATTATTAGATAGGGTCAAGCGATGAAATGAAAGCCGTGCGTAAGTCTTGCTTACTCCAGTCTTAGAGATAAGGTATGTCTTGTCACAGAACGACTTACAAAAACAGTTACCCCTCCCGTATTTTAATCGTGCAGCTTACTCCAGTTCAATGCAGACCAGAGGTCTTAGCTTCCAACAAAAACTGCTGCCATGATCGATATACTGTTTCGTTGCCACTGATCGAATGCTGAATAATTTGGCGAAGGCGGACAACCACTCTCTGGACAATCTGTAGTTTTAACATGCAATCAGCTGGCGATATGATTGTCGGATATCCTGCCTTGGAATTCTTAATGATATTTGCCTTCTCCTAGAAATGACAGCTCGAATCCGGAAGACTTCTTGTGTGAAAATCAGTTCTAGCTATAATGCTATGCTACAGTTGTTCCCGCTTATTTCCTCAAAGGCTGCCATAGAATTGACCATATATTGTAATCATGTGCATATCTCGGCTTCTTATCCGCCTATTGATCTACATGAGCTTCCGATCATTCCTGGGGTATTGCAGTTTACACTGAGTTAGCTTTGCATTAGGAGCACCCACCGTTTTACTTATTCGGAGTGATGACAGAATACCACGTGATATCAACGATGCGTGCGGCTGCTACAAATTGTGCACGCCTGCTACGTAATCAGTAAACGGTTTCCAGTAATGGGGAAATGCGGCGACGTAAGCCAATTTGACCGCTGCCAGATAGTTGGGGTCCGCACAGCAGGTGATTATTTCGAAAACAGCCGCTCTTGTTAGCTGCTCCCGTACTACTGTATAAAAGGTGTACTAAGACTGAATTAACCATACAAAGCCATCCAGCAAAAGGGCTCAGATTTTTCAGCTATGCACGTTTGATATTAGAAGCGAGCGTTGTGTGTCACGCTTGGAATCTCAGCAACGACGAGCAACAGTCACCCATCTCACCCACCAGTACAACAGCGGTGCAGTTCGTTCGACCTATTTCCACATGCACCATGCGACGTATCTTGCTTCGCCTGGGACAACACAGCCGGAGACCAACGAAAGTACCATGATGACGCCTAGTCATCGTAAACAACGCTTGACATTGGCCAAGGAGCGTCGATAATGGGCCCAGGCAGGTAAGAATGATGAGTCCCGTTTCCTGCATTACCATGCTGATGGCCAAGTTTGCATAGGGTGTAAAAAACATGAAACTTTATCTCCTGACTGAAGAGTTGAGTGTCAACAACTCAAAGGAGGTGGTGTTCTGGTCTCTGGAGCTTTTCCCTGGCAAGCCCTAGGTCCGTTGGACATCATCGTACGATCACAGAATGATGGACGATACAGGAACCTGTTAGCCGACCATCCCCATCCATATCTGTAGGAGGTTTATTCAAACCTCAGTGCTGTCTTTCAACAATGCACCGTGTCATCGGGCTGGTATAACTATCGAGTGGTTGGAGAATTCGTCAACGAGTATGACACATTCCATAGGCACCCAAACTCTCCTGACTGCAACCCATTTGAGCATTTGTCGGTTATGCTAAAACAGGTTCTGAGAACTATTGTTCCACCTCCACGGAATGAGGGTGAACTAACGGAGCTTCTGAAGTGAACATGGGTCACGTTACGCATGGAAATTGTTCTACACCTTATAGAATCTGTTGCTAAGCGTCTACGAGCAGTGATTACACAAAACGTTGGGCCAACGATTTATTAGGTAGGCATTCCTAATGCAAAGCAAAGTCAGTGTATATGTTACGCAGTGTTTCTGTGGGGGGGGGAAAGCTCATCAGACTTGGAAGTGGCTAAAACATTCAGAAATTTGTTACCAAAGATCATAGGAAAGGAAAATCTTACAAATAACTAGCCAAATACCACTGCAGAACAACTGAATAAGAGACACCTGTTTACTAACGTGTAGGACCACCTTTCGCCCTGATGACGGCGGCGATTCGTCTCGGCCTGACTCAACAAGACACCGGAAGCGTTGGGAAGCCATACGGATCCACGACTCCTGAAAAAGCTCCCACAGTTCACGAAGATTTGATGGAGGGGGTCAGAGCCTCAAACAACTCTCTCGATGGCATCCCAGATGTGCTCCATGTGATTGAGCTCCGGTAACCTAGCTGGCCAAGGAAGCGATGTCACGTCGGTGGAGTGTTCATCCAACCATTCGGATACAATTCGGGAGCTGCATTGTCTTGTTGCAAGATGAGGTCCCCAGTGGGATGTTGAAGACGTACAAACGAGAGAAAATGGTCGTCCAGGATATCCCGGTAACGTTGACCTGTCAGGGACGATGTCGCACGTACCAGGGTTTCCATTTCAGTCCAAGTAAACAGTCCCCATAGGAGAATGCCACCCCCACCAGCTTGAAGAGTACCCTGCTGGCAAGAAGAATCCATCGCTTCATGTGGTTTGCTTGGTACTTGTATCCTGCCATCCGCATGTGCTAACGTGAATCTCGACTAATCAGTCCAGGCAACATTTTTCCACATGTCTAGGGTCCAGTGGCGATGTTCCCGCGCCCATGCTAATCTTTGCAGCCCTGTGATGTGCAGTCAGCAGCGGTACCCTCGTGGAACGACGGCTTCTGCAAACCATAGCGAGGAGATGGTTCTGGATGGTGTGGCTGCTTACATGTTTTTGTCCACTAGCGTTAAATTGCCGACTGATTTCTTGCACTGTGTCCCGTCTATCCGCTGTTACAATGCGAACTAGCCAACAATGATCCCGCTCATCCACACGCTGTTGTGCATGGCAGTTGGCTCTTGCAGGGATGGTTTTACCGGATTCGACGCACTCACGGTGCACCCGTGACACAGTGGCTCGCGATAATCCCAGTGCCTGCACTACTTCAGGGATGGAGTGACCCAATTTTTCAAGCCCGACAATTTTCCCCCGATCAAATGCGCTTCGAGCCTTCGTCTTACCTATACTGCATCCGACTCATACTGATTCCCGTCGCATCACACCTTATATTGTCGGATCGCTGCATACTTCATGTCGTTTCTGTTTACAGGGCCTCCCACAGCTCCACATTTGCATAACGCCAGCTGTCTCTAATTCAATTGTTCTTCAGTGTATATTTGTGTTCAGACAGGATTAAACTATGAAATACTTTTAAACCAGTATATTCTCGCTTCCAGTATTATCTCCAGGCCTCAAAGCAAAGGTGATCATTCTCGGTTGCTACATTCCTGACGACAGCAATCTCCCTCTAAACCTTTCTGCAAATATGTTAAACCAAGAGCCATCAAGCGCCTTTCTAGGATGGCCTTGCGGATTCCAAGTTAAGCAAAGAAAAGTTCGGGGATGGATCTTGCATTACTGAGGGAAACAATGTAGTTTTAAAGATTTCACCCCCGGAAATAAAGAAATGTATGAGAGAAAACATTCTCGCTGGCGGACCTTTACCGATAGATCTGCCACACCCAAATAAAAAACAGAATTGAATTTCGATACAAATTAATGGAGTGAATAGCAATACACTTTCACTCATGATACTCAACAGTTTTAAATCGTTGTAGTCCGCATTGCTTAAGCTTTGCGTAATTCACAGGAACCTCATTTTTGTTTACCTCGAATTACAGAGATTTTGCTGTAGTTGAATAAACAAGTATAGAAAAGGATGAAGTTTTGCAATGCGTTATGAATTTTTCTTTTAATTGGAGGTTTAACGACCACCGTGAGCAACTCAATGGGCTATAAGCAGTCGCCCGTCCTTATTTAGGGCCACTGGTTCCTGGGAAGGGAGAGAGCCAGTGCCGTAAGACAAACACAACATCCATGCCTCACTGGGATTTGAACCCGAACCCTTCACGGACGAATTATCATAAGCCAGCGCTTAGACCACTGCGCCACCTGGGCTGCTATGAATTTCCAATATGAATTTGAAATTATTTAAATTGCCAAAATTAAAAAATATTTCAGATGATTTAGAACGCAATGAAAATGGATCTAACAGATTTAATGATGACATTTCTCACTTAGTTCCCCTATTGGAAGTAATGTACAACGCATTTTTTATTACGGCCAAGCGCAACGCAAACTATATTTTAACTTTTGATATATTTACTGTAATAGCAGTAACGTGCCTCTGGGTGAAGTTAAAATGAATCAACTATGACGAAGGCCTTTTAACGCGCCCTTTCCGCCCTTATAAAACACGAAATAAAATCCTAGTATCAAACGTTGATGATTTGAAGGATATTGGATTGGTCGTTTTAAAATCCGTAGTCAGCGCTAAAACGTAATAGCAATATCCCGTACTTTAGAAAATGTTCTTTTGCGATTGTTCCCCATAAAAAATGTAGACCAAATGCAAATAACAGTTTTTCCATGCGTATGTTCTGTGTAGCTTTATTCACCGGGAGCGCTAGCGGGGTTTATTCAAAGTAGATGCAGTCAGGCTAACTTCCACATTTTCCGATAGAACTTTCTGCCATTGCTGAGATCAGCAATCAGAGGGATCCGTTCGCCGTTTCGCATTTCAACGTCAACTGTAGCCTTCATTTTAATATCATCGAATGAACGGAATCGCCACGCTCATCAGTATTCTGCATCTGTGTGCTCTCAAAGGACGAGGCAGCAGAAGCATACCAACACTGATGCTGTTAGCAATACCTACCATTTAATCTAACCACTCTTTCCCGGTGAATAATCTTCGCACCGTGTTCGATCACCAGCCTAAAGCAGAATTCGCTAAAAACATCCGTCCTTAATTGTCGTATTGTAAAGAAACAGAAAACTGAAGATTTAGCTTCCTTTTCTTTATCGTATGTCCTTTTCACCAGAATATTTAAAAGTAGAAATGAATAAAGTAAACAATGGCTCACGTTTGCTTTCATATAGGTCAGATTAGAGTGGCTTACCCCTTCTGAATTATAAGCTTCTACTTAACTTCAATTTTATGTTTGGTGCATTGCAAACCTCCTGTTTTTTTACTTAAGCAGTTTACACTTTTTCAAACTGTTCTTCTCAAAAGATAAAGTTTCGCAGCTAGTTTAGAAATCGGGCTGTTTACGTGCTAGTTGATCATTGGTAGAAACTTTACCTTAATTATACGTTCGAAATTTCGATGGGTTACTTATGTCTTGCAAATACCTCTGTGACGTATTACACAGGTGAAGCACATGCCAAGACCGCGAAGTTGCAGAGATAAATTCCGTCGGCGTAGCTTAATTAGGAAAGCGTTCGGCTCTGGAGCAGAAGAATGCGAGCTTCGACACCGGCAAATTGGTATTGCGTTACTTTGGCGCCCGATTATGGAAATAGATCTACTGGGCGCTGGGTTATTCGAAGAATGTGTAACGTTCGTTCCACACATCGTCTGGAATGAATGAGAATTTCCTCTTCGCTTCGACAAAAAATATGGGATACTACTTCATTACAACGTCTGAAAAAATCGAATTCCTTCTTCTGCAGGTAGCTCTTCTTCAAGCCTGGTTTGGCGGCTAACCCGGACACCTACGATTCGTTCCCAGAAATTTCTCAAAGGGAAGAGGAATATGTGTGACAAACTACATAGGTGAAACACGAGTTAAGATGACAAAGTTGTGGTGATAAGTTGCGTCAGTGCAGCGCAATTGGGAAAACATTTGGCTCCGTCGGAAACTGAGGTGGATTCGAGCTCCGTCGCCAGCAAGTATCTTTTCCGCTAAAGCTCCGGTTACCCAATTATTTGAAGCACTGGCTTCTGGAAATTCGTCAGAGTTGGACCTGTGTTCGAGTCCTGGCTGAGGCATGGATGATATGCTTGTCTCATGGCGCTTGCTCTGTCCCTTCCCTAGAGCCAGTCACCCTAATTTATGGGTGAGCTACTTCTTATTCCCTTTGAAGATGCTCATAATGGTCTATAAACTCTAAAACAAATATACCAGTGCCGCCCCGTTGGCGCAGTGGTCTCAACTTTGGTTTCTGAGCATTCGTCCGAGTTGGGTGTGGGTTTGAATCCCGCTGCGACATCGATGTTGTGGCTGTCTTACGTCCATGTTGCTCTCTCTTCCCTGGAATCAGTGTCCTAAATTAGGGACGGACGACTACTTATAGCCCATAGCATTGCTCACGGTGGTCGTAAAACCACCAATAAAAATATACAGGTAGGCTCAGTTCTGATTGAGCCCTCAGTTTAGAACGTAGGACTACGACTTGCAGATCAAAGAGTTGAAATGAGCTAGTCGAGTATGGTTTCAGTGTTTATTGAATTTAATATAGCCAACACAGGTCTATGATATGAAAAGTAGCTTACATAACTTTTACAAATAATGCTGGATACATTGCGAAGACAAAGCAGATCGGTACAAGAATTGCCCAACGTGGTTCTCTGCCTTCTTGGGCTTTTTACGTTCCTCGTCTCATGATCTTGCCCCTTGTTTTGACTTCCCCCACTTCTGTTTGCGTTCATTCTGCGAATTCCGCGGGATTGTTGAAAATGTTAACCGTTTCACACGAAAACAATTTTCTAAAATTTTGTTATAACTACTGCGATATGTTCTTTATATATTTGAATATATCTCGTCGAGAGTCTTAAAACGATACCACACGCAGTCGTTTTGCACTTACTGTTGTCCAGATAAATCGTGATATAGTGTTCACCGGTTCACAAGAAAACAATGTTTTAAATGTACAGTTCAAACCACTGCGAAATGTTCTTCATATATTTGAATAGATCTCGTCGAGAACTTTAAAACGATGCCACGCACAGTCGTGTTGCGCTAACTGCTGCCTAGATAGACTAAGTCAGACTCGGTGGCACACGCAGAAGTATTGCATCATCTCCCCGGGCACAGGAAACAAAGGGAACGTAGCGCACACGTTATATTGCGCAGAACGAGAGTTGGACTCCATGCTGTTTACGAATACACTAACACGATTGGTGTGCGGCACGTGTTTTTAACGCTATAATGATTTCAATAGTACCTATTTTTGCCACAGGTGGTTGACTGTATGTCGCCCCGTACTATCCGCGGTGTTAGACGTAGTCCTACATCAAACATATCAGTTTCTAATGTGGCCTTAAGTTACATGACATAGCCCAACGACTAAAAGAAATATGGGTTGTACGTGGAGCATAATGAATTAAGGTCAAGGCATTCCTTGTTTTTAATGAAGTATCATGATGAAATAACGAAGTACGCATTCCTTTTCATAGTAAAGCATCATAGAGATAAGATAAAGTATCCCTTTCAAAGTTTTATTATGTGGAGTTAACTGGAAATCAGAATTTTTTTTTTTTTTTTTTGGAGATTTAACGACCACCGTGAGCTACTCAATGGGCTATAAGAAGTCGCCCGTTCCTAATTTAGGTTCACTGGTAGCGAGAGAGCCAGTGCCCTAAGACAAGCACGACATCCATGCCTCATCGGGATTCGAACCCGGACCCCTTTCGGAAGAATGATCAGAGGCCATCGCTTAGTCCACTGAGCCACCGGTGCGGCTCAGGAAAATTTGTGAGGAATCACATAGCAAAGTGAAATTTTAGAAAAGGCTGAATGATATTTCTTTCAAGAAAACAGGAAATAGTATTACACGGAGAAATTCAAGAAAAGAAATCTGCGTCGCGTTTGTTAAATTTCGTTTTTTACGCAGAGGTTATTATGACCGGTGCCAAACAAGAAAAACCGAATATCACGTTAACTGCTTTTGAAAACATTTTCAGCTAAATAATACAGTTAGATGAAAGTATGCCAAAGAAATGTTGGTAAACTGTTCATATTTGTGTGTATGAGTGTGTTTGATAGCTACGATTTTTCATTTAAACATGGAGTTTGTTTGCAATTTTACCATTTGGATGAGAGATTTGAGCATGCAGTTATAGTTATATCAAATTTTTAGAACAAAATATATTCTTTGAATAGAAAATCTATTATTTTGTTTTGTTTTGCTTTCATTTTTAACTTGGTTGGGGATTAAATAACCGCCATGAGTAATTCGGTGGGCAATAAGCAGTCTCTCGCGAGTAAATTATTTTATAAATCCTTCATGATTAGATTTAAACCAACTAATCGGAGGTAAGTTTAATATTACGTTTATTGCGCCGGTATTCAGTTTATGCCTAACTTTAGATTAGCAAAATCGCCAATTTTTCAAGCTCCTTAAATCAATCTTCAATTTTGACTGAAGTGCATCTCGGTGTGCCAGAGAAAAATGCAAATTATTTATCTGCAATTCTAGCACAAGGAGTAACTAATTACCATACTTAAATGCATCACAGAAAGCAGATCAATTAACCTTTCTCTTTAAATGCGCAAACTGCTTTCAATTTAACGCAGTCCATATGATGTACCCTACCGAAAGCAGAAAATGAAAGTTTTTCATAGAGTGAATGAATAAATTAAATATGTAACTCATTTCAATATAACAATTTAGAACTTTTGGTGTAACCTTGTTTCTATATGATTCGTTCTGTTCAAAAGTTAAATGAAAAGATGAAATAATCGAAAGAGTGCCCACGCACTCTTAATTAATGATATTTTGCATGCTAAGATCATTAAGGGTGTGAAATAAAACGAGTGATTCGGGAATATATTTTTATTTATGTGCAACACGTTACATTTATTCGCGTGGAACCAAACCGTAACAACAAACAGTAAGGTTTACTAATTCGTGACATTAAGCAGTGCTTAAGTAGGTGGATTAATGAATATTATTATCGTAAAATCAATGGAAGAAGATATATGCATCATAAAAATGAATATTTACTATGCTACGGTTGCAGCAATAAATAGTAAGTACACTGTTGTTGTTGTTTTTTTTAAAACTGCAACACCATGAAATACTGTTGTATTGCCCCCAAACTGACAGGACATGTTCACCAGGTAATGACATGCAAATGTTTAAAATGTCAGTGGAAATGCTTGTTCGGTTTGCAGCAGCGCTTTTTGAACTCTCCGGTCTTGGAAATAAAGAGCTGGCTCAAATGAGAGGTTGCAATCAGTGAAGGGCCGATATTGAGTGGAAAGGGATTTTCTTGTGAACCACTTTGCCCCGTCGCCAAAGAAAGTCGCATTATGAAGACCTGACAGACTTTGTGCGAAGAAGGATTGCTGGGATGAAACAAACTGAATTTCCTACAGCGAAAATGGCACTAACACGAGACAAAACGCCAGTTCAATAATCCCAATGTGGCTTTAAGTGACAGAAGAGGCTCGGACGCACATAAATCTGGAAAATGGACAGCAAAATCTCACGACTTCACGAGGTGACAGACAACCCTACAGCATGGCAGTGACGGACCGCACAGCGACAACCACGGTGTTAGTGCAGTAGTAAAGCATTCCAGAACAGTTCGACGTGGTCTGCTTAACAGAGGACTGGTGTTGGCCGCCCCTTGCTGCTCATTCCTTTGACACTCAACCGCACACGCTTCAGGCTGTGATGGGGTCTCGAACGCAGACGGTGATTGTCTAATTGGCAACAGGTCGTGTTTTCTGACGAGTCATGGTTCAGCTTGTGTTCGAAGACATCGTGGTCGCAGAAGTGTTCGAAGACATCGTGGCTGACGGCAACTTGCAGCATGAATTTTGCATCGTCACATTCGGCTTCACTTGATACAGAGTTTTGAAGCGTTAAGATCTTCTTTAGCTCTATAAATGTAATCAGTTATTTCCTGTAACATGAGGAAACTGTGAGATAAATTTCATTTGAATTGCGCGATACTTTCTTGGTGTTGCAATTTTCACAAGCAGTAGTGTATTTCGACTGATTAGTTTTCAGAAACAATATTTATTATTATTATTGTTGTTGTTTAGACGAACCTAAGGAACGACACTGCCACCGATTAAATGTGATGTTGCCACGAAAGTCCATCTGTGCATGCCCAAGCTAAAATCTGACCTCAAGATAGAAAGAAAATCTGAATTGCCAGTGTGTTATTGAGGGAGATTGGTAATTTTTGGTATACAATACCTACAGGTTACACGCCATCGTATTATATATCATTTTGAAGCTCTGGTCAATAGCCGATAGATCCCCCTCACCTTTGGTAGGGGGAGTCGAGGAGAAAGCAAATTTTGCTACGATGCATCATTTTCATAGCATCAAAATTAATTTTTATAATGACTTTTATCACATTTGGGATCAAGTTCTCCTAATTTATGCAGATTACAAAGCGATACTGATACGTTTATGTAAAACGTGATGAAAAAGTTAGTTGAGTAAAATATATCGTTCAGTAACTGTGATGATGTAAAAATATTGAAGACAGGGAAAATGGAAAATAATCCAAAATGGGAGGTGGAACGCCATTTTTTCCCTGTAGGAAGAAAAATGACTTTAGGTCGGCCATATTGTGTGCCCAGGGTCCAACGGAGAGAAGAAGGGGGAAGGAAATTATTTCAATGTGAATTCCACGCTGAGGCAGGAGTTCACAGAACATGGGGATGTCTTCCTAGCGCATAAAGTTTCAAGCAGCTAGAGACAGCTGGTAGGGAAGAGAGATTTACCACATGGCCTCTTGCTCCGAAGATGTGCACGTACGGGATTGTCTGTGCGCCGTCCAGGCTGCAGAGAGTTTCAGCGGGAAAAAGTTGTAATGAACTTTTAGGACACCACTTTTTTCTTTTTGCTCGAATAGGAAGAGGACGGTCGTTTTGTAGTCGTCGCCCGAGATGTACGTACGCTAGTCGGCTGCGGCTGACTAGAGAGTTAATTAGGTTCCTACATGCGGGTTAAGGCCACTAGAGTATTACATTACCTGTGGGTAATTGTGTAATAATACTAAATGCCAGACTGCGGTCTGCCAAGGAAATCCTCCACCTGAGAAATCTAGCCACCTGTGAAGAGCATGTAATTGCTATGTATAAATAACTTTTTGATGCTGCACACGTATCATGCAAAGACTGGACTGTGAATGAACTATGATCGTGCTGTAATGTCGACTTGCTCAAGTTCAAGAACCGTTTTTATCGTATGGCATGTAGGCATCATAGTCGTCACCAAGCTGTAAATAAAAAACGGTATATAATGTAGTACTGCTCAGCTCTGTACTCTACAAGTCATCTTTTCCATTACCATGCCTCTGCGGAGCAACACAAGAGCGTAAGTTGACCGGGACAGAGATATCCTGGTCTGGTGGCAGCGAATTACCATAAGCAAGTATACTAAACATATGTATAAGCATAACACCCCACACGCGAATATGACAGTAACAATGAAATTAACTATTGTTGCGTCACATCATCGACAGCATTCAAAAATCAGATTTGAACAATGGTTTTGAATGCTTCCGTTGCCCATTTTCGTTACCTCGAATTTTTGTTTTTACTTTACTACTGTCGGGAAAACATAAAAAAATATCATATGTAGAATTTAGCCGTCTGATAACTCTATTTTAGACGGTTAACTATTTAACTAACTAATGTTCGGAATGAAGTTCGTTGAGCAAAATTTTACACTTCCCGAAAATTTAAGTTAATACGACCGCCATGTGGAAAGATTCCATAACTATAATTACGTACAATGGTAACGGCTTCCTCAATTATTTCACTCACCGGAGTTTCAAATCGTCATTAATGTAATCCATTGACTGGTTTTCAACAGAAATATCAATCCTATACTTATTCGTCGATCACACGTATAATACATCAAACAGCCGTTGATATCTTTCGCAATATCATCCATCATAAGGTAATTTATGGTGGCTGAGATAGATCGCACATTTAACGTCATTTTATTTAGCTTTGAATCACTGTCAGAGTTGCCAAAATGAAAAATCTGTTCAGTGAAGTAATGTGCCGTTCAGTTAGAAAATGTTTAGCCATGTACTGGCGAAATATATATAAACACAGAGAAACTCAAATGGGAAGTTATTTAGAGGTACATGGCACACACATATCTTATGTTGATAAATAAAATGTTTACAGCGCCTGTAATCAAAATTTGAATTCTGGTACGTAAAATGAGGCAAAGCCGATGTTGTCAGGTACAATATTAGCCACGGGAGGAACCCAGACAACTATCTGAGCTAAAATTGTACGGCGTGTTTCCGTACTGCTAGATGGCGAAGCTGCTGGGAATGTTGTAGTGTTGAATAGAATTTCACGTAACATTTCCCCAAAATTACTTTGCAATTTAATTGCGCATAGGGAGTGAGATCACCATATTTTAACTACTGTAAGCTTGCCTGCAGAGTGTTATCTTCAATAGAATCGCCCGTCACTTTTCACCATATTGAGTATTGTCACAATTACGTGAACCAGGAATTCCGTCTTTAAATACACGACTTAAGGCCTGGTTAGAAAATGGAACTAATCGGCAAAGACTATTTATTTATTTATTTGGAAAATAAATAAATAGTTTTTGGAACTAATACGCAAAGGATGCAGATGAACGGAAATTATCCAAAACAGAAGGCGGCTGTCATTACTATGAAATACCGCTTTTAATGCTGCTTCTCTCATTTCCAGAATGATGCATGATCTGTAGTTTTGTGACTGGTATTTCCTTGGCAGGTACCACTTTTTAAAAATTGGAGTTTAAAAAATTCTCAACTCAGCCACCAATACTTTATTTATGTATCTAAGAGTCAGTTCTGTAATTGTAACTCAGTTATTCCTCAAATATTACAGATAATTTTGTAACAGCAACTTCGCTACTCCCGGGATAATAACTTTTCCTTGGAATCCTGCACCTACGACCTGTAATGCTTTCAGTCAACGAGGACGGTTTGAATGCACCAAATAAATTTTGGAAATCTCTAAAGGGGCCATCAGTCCCAACACCTGATGTTGCGCAGTCTCAGGATTTAAGACTTTCTTCAGCATTTTGATTCTATATGTTCGTACCATTAAATTTAATATGTTCTTCTCAATCAAGAATCTCCTTTATAAACTGGTATTCTCAATGTGCCGTGAATAATCTCTCTATGCTAAAACAAAGTAACTGCCGCCGCTGTTTTAGAAATGTCGCGACACTCTTGCTTTCCTAGCTCGCAGCGCAAAACATATTGAACACAAAAATATGAAATTTACATCGTTTGTACTGAATTGTTTGGAGAACACGCTGAAATAAACCGTTTTTCGATTCTGGTGTTACTTCAAGAGCTTTTGTACTTCAAAGTTAAGGTAAGCAAAAACGTATTATCAGGTCTCGTTCCGGACACACTAACAGCAACAGGACCACGAAAGTATGTAGGCATGTAGTGCCATGGCTGAATTTTTGCCCCTCGTCGCCTTTTTTTTTAATTTCGATTTAGTTTACAAGTAATTAAATTTTTAAATTTAACAAACTTCTCTATTTTACGCAGGGATCCATTTAAAAACGCATGTATGGAAAACTATAAATCATAACATAACGCATTGCAATTCTTACAGCATAAACTTAAAACTATCATCCCTTTTTTACAAAAAAAAAAAAAAAATAAGAAAACGCCATTTTCTGATTTTTAAGCATTTTTTAAAGACACAAAGGAAAGAAATGAACTGCTTGCCTGTCTTCTCGACAACCACAGAGGAACGTTCTGGTCCCGTGACCCGCTGACGTAGATAATTTGTTATGCATATGTTTTGTTGGTAAAGCTATCTCAGTTGTTTAACGGTTTAGCATAACAGTTTGTGGTTTACGGTTTACGGAAATGCTTTTTGCACCGTTTTTGTAAGTGCTATAAGTTCAAACGACAAAAGTCCGTTCTTCCAAAAAAAAAAAAAAAAAAAACAACAGTAAAATAACTGGGAAACTTCGGAGTGGCGGCCGAGCAAAGTCTTTCAGTAAAAGTAGAAGGAAATTGAAAAACGTTCCGCAAGAATCCAACAGGGAGTTCACCGGGAGCGAAACAAAACTGTAAACAAGCCGCTATCTTGGAATCGAAACAGCGCAAAAAGTATTGAACAACTGGGTGAACATTTTCATTTCGTCAGATGGCATCACCGGAAAGAGACAGTCGAAATAATTTGTCGACAATTCTGGCGTATAAGTTCAAACGACAGAAGTCCGCTCTTCCAAAAAGTAACTACAGTACAAAAACTCGGAGACTTCGGAATAGCGGAGGAGCAAAGTCCTTCAATAAAAATAAAAGGAAACTGGAAAACGTTTCACAAACATCCAACAGGGAGTTCACCAGTAGCGAAACAAATACTGTAAACAAGCCGCCATCTTGGATGTGATATACTTGAAGATCGGGCTGTAGGGCCAGAGTGCTACTCTGGAAACGAGCGTAGCAAGCCTAGGGTTGCAGCCCCATGTACATTAAGAATACGTATCACTATGATTTTCTTCTATATACCGTATACAAAGTGGTTAACGTTTTGGCACCGTGAAAAAGTGTGAGAGACAGGAAGGTATTACCCAGCCAACGGATGCACAGAGAATATTCCAACATTTTTAGAACGAGCTTCCACCAAAATAATTAATGTTTAAAATAAAATAATTTATTTCTTAAATGTTCCATCTGATAGGCCTTTTTCTCTGGAGATGAACCTACATCTAGATTTCCAGGATAACACGGCATTTCTTACAATTTGTATCGGTATTCTATTCCACGCCTGTTCCACAGCTTTCCATGGCCCAGCCATTATTTCAGGCCTGCGTTTAGAAAGCGCTCTCTTTAGCAGTACGATGGCACAATAGTCCATTGGGGACACATCAGTGGAATTTGAAGTAATATGAGCAAAACGTATAGACCTGATACCAGTCTGTTTTTCACTTTTTCAGGAAATAGGGTAATAGATTTGGATGTCTGACAGGTAGCCTTATCCTGATGGAGTTCTACCCTTTGAAAGCTCTGTGGATAAAACAATGGTACTTCCTCTTTAAATACACTGAGTGGCCACTTTATTATAACCACCTGACAGTTTTAAGCAAATGAGCTATGGCTGCACGCTGTTGCCGCCAGAGGGCGAGGCTAGTATAAAAGGAAAGCTTAGTGCTTGCGACAGTAGTAGAAGTGATTTTAGGGTGACAAGATGGGTAAAAAATGCGATTTGACGAACTTTCAACATGGGAGGATTGTAGGAGCTCGGAGCCATGGAGCGAGTATCACCGCAACCGCCGCATTCGTGATATGTTCCAGAGCAGTTGTTGTTAAAGTGTTTAAAGACTGGACTGTCAGCCAAAAAAACTGGGTCTCTACGTGCTACGTGTGGTCGTCAACGATTAGTGACTGCTGGGACGGGACGGAGGATGTCCAGACTGGTAACAGACAACAGAAGGGTAACAGTGCAGCAAATTACAGACGGTCTTAATCAAGGATCCCCTCAAATGATCTCTGCACGCAGTGTTCGCCGTACACTGCATCGGATGGTATATGGCAGCCGAAGGCCTGTTCGAACAACTTTGCTATCAGCAGTTAACAAGAGAAAACGTCTCCGGTTCGTACATAAGCACAAGGATTGGACTGTCGATAATTGGAAACAAATTATGTGGTCCGATGAATCACATTTTCAGTTGCACCATGCCGATGGCCGAGTGAGTATTTGGTGGAAACAGCACGAAAGCATGGACCCCAAATTCATTGCTACGACTCTTCAAGCTGGTGGAGGCAACATTATGGTTTGGGGAATATTTTCCTGACATGCTTTGGGCCAGTTAATTCGTGTTGATCAACGTCTGACTGGCACATCATATCTAAACATCGTTGCGGACCAAGTGCATCCTGTCATGTTGATGGTTTATCCCAATGGCGATGGCTACTTTTAACAAGATAATGCAATTCCACAAACCACCTATCAACATCTCGTGAAGTCCATGCCACGAAGAATCGACAGTATTAAAGGCAAAAGGTGGCCCAACGAAGTACTGAGGGTGGTATCAATAAAGTGGCCACTCAGTGTATGCGAGATAAAACATTAGTTTGGTAGTACGTAGAATTGATTTTAACATTCTTTTCAATCTTTCTTAACTTTAATTTCCCAGTGTACTAGAAACCGGAAATAGTCATGAATCATTTACTGGATTCTTGGAAACAAGTTGGAAGTCTTTTACTGCTCGTTTGTGATAGCAGATTCACCTTTTTCGTTACAGTCGTTTAGGTAGGTTCTTGCTTCATCAATAGTCACAAGAAATTTCCACCCGTATATTCCCAAGTGATTTTCGTAAAGAAGTCTACACCGTTTTCTGCGCTCAGTTAAGTGCCTAGGCAAAAGATGGTGAACATTATGTTCCTTTTTTTTGCATTTTCGAATGTTTGTTTATTATCTTGTTTGCAGTTGATTCAGGGATTTTTAACGACTTACCAATTGCTCTTCGGATCAGTGGATTTTCTTTTGAAATATTCCCTGAAAGTACGTACCTTCTGTAAATATTCGTTTGGTGTTTTTTTTCATGTTAAAAGCAATGCTTCACGATTTTTCTTTCTATTATTAATCATATTCCTTATTTTACGTTTGTAAATGCTACTTCCATGCTTTTCGTAGAGTTTTTTAATTACAGAATACGAATATTTCTCTTCGTAAAAAGTAAACATCTAACCTTCTATCCACAGCTTGTTAACCCGTGCCATTTTTTTGCAGACGATATTTAACTGCAGCAGATGTTCCTTTTGCATTCTTCTAATACGTGTTTGCCAGTTTCAATTTTTGAACTCCTTTTATTTTCTGTAATTTCTAATCAAAATCTTTATAAAACTGTGTAAACATGCTTTGTAATTATCTCGTAGTTTAACAAAACGTAACTTGTAATTTCTATATTCCTGTTGTGCACTCAATAGCAACCTAAAAACAAGAAAAATGACACCGAATTTTCGGGTGTAATAAGCACGTCTTTCGAATCCGTTCTGACGCAAATTAAATTTATCAAAGCTATTCAAAGGCAATGGAACCCGTATGGAAAACAATACAATGTGACGGAAGAAAGTAGTTTTTAAATCGGGTCTTTAATCCCTCAGATATTGGTGTAAACGGAATCTTGAGCTTACGAAAGCTTAGAAACAGAATTATCGACAAAAATAAGATGTGACTTTTCGTCCCCAGGTGGGAAAACCATGCATTATTTTAGGAAGAAAGTATTCGCAAAAGGTTTATCCATATGAGCGGTATCGGCCCAAGAAAAAAATTTAGTCGAGTTTTCAGGAGCCCAGATTTTGCTACAAATACATCAGAAGCAGAAATTAACACTTATGACCGCTGGTGGCCAAACCATTCTTTACAAAACATTAGAAATTATGTGAAAAATATTTTCCATCAGGTCTTGTATGCGATACAGGAAGAATTTTTCAAATCGGAGTTTTAGAAGCAGGAAACGCAATTTACCTTTATGCGCCCTAGCGGAAAGTCTTAAATGATTTCCGTGAAAATTTTGAATGTATAGGAAAAACATTTCGCATCGGAAACACTATCCAACAACAAAGGAGTTTTTCAAATTAGACTTTTAGAAGTACAGATATTGACAAAAATCAGATGTACATCTACGCCCCTGGCGTAGAAACCATGCACTATTTTAAGAAGAAAATGTTTCTAAAATGTTTGTCGACATGAGTAGTATCGGTCAACAAACGACGTTTTCTTCAATCGAGAACTTAGAAGCTCCTATTTTGCTGCAAATACAACAGAAGCGGAAATTAAGAGTTACGCCGCCTGGTGGCCAAACTATTTTTTCAAAAATTAGAAATTATGTGCAAATGATTTACCATCCGGAGCTGTATCCAGTGCAGAACGAATTTTTCAAATCGGAGATTTAGAAGCAGATATATAGGGGGAAACGCAATTTACCTCTACGCCCCTAGCGGAAAGTCTATGAATTACTTGAAAATTTTGAAATTATATAAAAAACATGTCACACGGAAAACACTATTCAACAAAGAAGGAATTTTTCAAATCGGACTCCTAGAAGTGGAGATATTGAGAAAAATAAGATGTACATCTACGCCCCTTGGGGGAGAAACTGTAGAATATTTTAATAAGAAAATATTTCGAAAAGGTTTATCGATGTGAGTGGCATCAGTCCACGAAATAATTTTTTAATCGATATTTTAGAAACTACAATTTTATGGCAAATACACCAGAAGCAAAAATTAACAGTTACCCCCCCCTGGTTGCCAAAGTATTCTTTACCAAAAATTTGAAATTATGTGCAAAAATTTTCCTTTAGGAGATGTATCCGCTGAAGAAAAAAAATTTCAAGTCGGAGTTTTAGAAGAAGAGGTATCGGGAAAAATGTAATTTACTTTTTACACCCTCTAGCGGAAAATCTATGAGTAATGTGTAAAAGTAACTATATTTAAAATACTCTCCGACATAAATGGAATCGAAAGATATAATTTTTTTCAATCGGATGTTTAGAAGCAAATATGTGGAATAAAACGTATTTTTGAATTCGACCTTATCTGCATTTACGCCCTCTACCGGAGAAATTGTACATCGTAAAAAAACGAAATAAAGGATCATCATTTGCATATTTCAAGCTTCCCAATGCAAAAAGAATTTTTCAAATCGGACTAATAGTTGTTGAGATATCGTGAGTACAGGTGGACGGACGGACGGACAAACCGATAACAGAAGCACGATCTTTTTTTACAAAAGACGTGCTAATTTTAGGTTGTCCACAGATTTGTTTTCAAACATTCAAAGGACGTAGCGGGCCAAACATAGCCACTCATTTGAAAATATTTTTAAAGAAAACTAAATTATCTTTTCTGTTGCTCTCCATAGCAGCGGTTAGAAAGGTGGAAATAATGCTAAACCTAAATAAATGGTTACACTTCTTGCATGAAGTTGAAGAAACATGCATTTGTCCTGACTAAAACTTTGGTGTGTGAATTTGTTTTTCAGTTTTGCGTGAAAACCCGAAGATAGCATTCCGAATACAAACTATATTTACACTATCTTTTGGTGCAAATATTATTCAAGAAAATATGGAAACTGCGTGATAGATCTTTGTCACCGCCCTGGTCGCCGGGTGGTTACATACATAAGTTCAGATTTGCTCGTGATGGGCCTTAAAATTACGAAATGCAGGGGAAAATGTGTTTCATCATCACATCTATCGTTTCCTAAAATATTTTTTTCTTTGGCTTTAATGACCCTAGAGAGCAGCAGGATTGGCGCGTCCTTAATTTAGAGACACATATTGCAGGAAAGGGACACCCATGCTTCTTCCGACATCCTAACACGGGCCGAAGCCAGAAAAGTAGTTGGTAGCACTCTCCTCCGAAAAATGGACAACACGGCTGACCAGAATAATTTTCCAGTCTGTATTATACCATATATCACACAATTATACACTAATAGACAGATGAGCCCCCCGGGTTGTTCTGTAGTCAGATGCGCAGGCCGCTTGCATTAATACACAGTCGTATCAGAATAATATGGCCATCTATCTAATAATGGCAATAACCACCCTTGGCCCGGATAAAAGCTGCCAGACGGCGTCACATGGATGCAATGAGAGCCTTAAATGTTGCCCGAGGCACACGTACCCATTCGGACTTCAGCTGAACACGGAGGCCAAGGAGATGACGTGGTTGTGGGCCGGCACGTCGAACGTGTAGATCCAAATAGTCCTACAAGTGCTCTATGGGATTGAGGTCGGACAATTTCGACGGCCAAGGGTGAACGGAGACATCGCTGTCGTGTTTCTGGATCCAGTCACGCACTCCCTTAGCAACATGGCAGGGCGCATTGTCCTGTTGGTAGACACCATCACCACCAGGGTAAACGTCCATCATGAAGGGATGCATGTGGTCAGAGAGGATGGACAGGTAGCCATTGGCGTTCAAGGACCTATACAATGATACCAGCGGTCCCAGGTCATTCCAGGAAAACATCCCCAAGACATGAACACTGCCAACACCAGCTGGGTGTTGGTTCTCGTGAGTCTGATGCCGTATCAGCCACCGCCCGTCACTTGTCTGGGGAAGAAACCTCGATTCATCGGAGAAGAAAACTTTTTCCCATTCTCCAATGACGGTAGTCCCATGTGAACTGCAGGCGTCGTTCGATGGATCTGTGATAACATGACGCAGGGTCGACTCCGGTGAACCATACGTAACAGGGTTCCCTCTACTGTTATCGGGGATACGTATCTAAATGCCCCAGCTTTCACTTGCATGGCAATTGCTGCAGTTTTCCGCATTGTTTGCCCTTTAGCAATCGACTGAGGTGACGTTCTCCTGTGGGGTCGATGGCCTTTGGGCTCTACAGTTATGACGTCACGAGGTACTCGATGTACCAGCGGTCCATTCTTGGTACATCTTCACTACAGTAACTAGTGAACAGCCCACGAAGTCTACTTTTACTGAGATGCATGCATTCTTGTTGCGGTAGCCGGTTATCATTCCCTTCTGAACGTCCGTAAAAACACTACTTCTGCCCATTGTGCTCACGTTACGAACCATGGATTATCTGTCCTGGCCGGCCGCTTAATTTGCGTGGGGTCGACTTCGTCACGTGCACTTTGTGACGCTCTTGGGCGGGTGCACCCTGATTCCGGGGGTGGGCGTATTATTCTAATACGACCGTGTAACCTGGCATTGCCCCGAAATCGAGTACTAGATGAGGCACTTGTTGTAAGTGTATCTTACGGTGCTGGTTGTGATCTCACTTGGAACAGGCAGTCCTAAAAAAGGAACAGTATAATCTTTATAGCTTTAGATGGTCATTTGATTTTTTAAACTTTGAAACAAGAAAGGGCATGTTCTGTGCTTCGGTAGCAGGATGAGCCAAACTTTCGCTTCGTTTACAGCTACAAACGTTTCGTTTAATGATGCAAGAAAGCTATACACTCTGAAATCATTCTATAAAGTATAGTTGGATTTTTTTGCTTGGCACTTGATGGTAATGAAATCGCCTATTTTGGGGGGTGCAAGCATTTTAGACGCGGCGTGTTGCAGGAGGTGATTTCCCATACTGAGCGACAACAGGCGAAAACTTTACCAGTCACTTGTTCCCTGCGGGACTAAAATTTTAAGACCCATTACCACCGCAGTTCCACTCTTTGGTTCATCCCTCAGTTGCTCTGTTCATTGTTGTTTCCCCTATTCCCTGACATTGCTTGCTGAGGACATAATAGCTGGAGAGAGAGAACCAGTGTTCCTTTAAGAAGAATTATTTAAGAGACAAATAATCTGCCTTCCCCCTTTTAGATCAAAAATATTTATGCCACGCTTTCCACAAATATTCCTCCCTAAGATGAGACCACTACGGAACATTTCGCCTGCTCCCTGCTTGCTGCAAATCACATCTGTTTAGACCCGGTAAGTGCCACCCGCAAAATCTGGCGATTCCATTATCGTCAAGTGCCAAGAAAAACAATCCGATTATACAGGCTGATGCTTCTATCCTCCTTTGCCAAAGTTCAAGCAGAGCCACGATTCCACGGCGACACTACTAGACAGGTTTCGAGGACAGAAACTATGTGATGTCTGATCCCACATCCATAGTGCTCTGTAAACCATTATAGAACACTATGGTTAGAATTTCAACTCCTTCCGATTCCTGTAGTTTTCGGCTTTTTTCAATAATAGTGTACGAGCACCGGAACAGGACATTTATCTACCTATATTCTCTGGTCAGCTGAAAAAGCAATGTGACACCGTTCCAAATACAAGTCATCAGCCTCGTGTACTCCACGTCATCGTGGTACCTAGTCGGCTCTCTCTCTCGCATTTTTATACAGGAATGGAGGCCCAAACATTATATATAACCCAAAACGAAAGGAACTTTTGACTCACACTGGTGTATAGAAATTTCTTTGCTGCAATTAAAATTTTTCTGTAACATAGTAATAATTTCTCCTTCCAATTTATAGAAGTAGAGATATCGTACTAAATAAAAATGCGCATTGACTCCACCTGAGACGATCGGCATTTATCACAACGACCGCGAAAACGTCACACCGTAAAGTGTAGACGTTGTCAGGTATATCGTGATTCATGCTCCATGTACTACACAGATGGAAACAAATGCACAGATGGAAAAATTCCATCTGTGCATTTAAAAGAATATATGTTTTGCCACATACGTCATAATTTAAAATAGCCACTTAGCGAGAAAACCGTGCATCAGAAATTCCGAAACAGCATGGAGCGTCTTTCTCGCGGTTGTAACTATTACACTCAGTAAAGAATCTTACTTATCTAAAACACAGAAGCTGGTGCATATCAATAGATAATAAAATGGAAAGAGCGGAGGACCAAAGTAGAGTTATATGTATGTCACTTTACAAAATGCATTTGTGTACCAAAAGTCGTGTTTAATGAAATGGCTGCAGAATATGTTTTAAATAATTTAAAAAACGTCCCTCAATGCATTGATTATTAATTCAAAATGTGGAATTATGAATATTTTAAAATATGGAGTGGAACTTCTTTCTTTTTCTTCCTTGAGCACGCACGAGCATATCGTTTACTTTATTTTGCAGCAAATGCTAAAGAAAAAAGCGGGTTATTAATTATAAAGGAATCGGGGGAAACAGGCATCGTTTTTTTAATACGTAATGCGTGTTAAAATGTAACGCAACCCAAAGGTCTAGATGACTGCAAATGTGTATAACACTGTGGAGTACCACCCATAAAGCGAGCCATAAACTTCGGCTGTCTTCCCACGATTGCACTTTTTTTTTTAATTTGTCGGCAGCGGAGCTGTTTCATTTCATCTTCCAGAAATCTACTGATCAAGAATTTTTTTTGCCGCTTTTTCTACTCTGGAATGCGTTTTGCACAGTAATTTGAATAAGTAAACACACCTCTCATAATCAGATATTTTTTTACACACTTTAGCTTCGGTCTTATTTGTGCGTGAGTCATTCTTTTTTCATTGCGTCTTTGCTTGATTGGCTGTTTGTTCGGCTTTATTTTCCCCTCGCCGTTGATGAGAGAACGCATAGCGTCCCCTTTTTCCTTTCACGAAGAAAATTCCCTAATTTTGCTATAAAAATTTATTTGCAGTTTCCAAAGCAGACTTCCCGTTTATAATTTCCTGTATAAGCTATTATGCCAGATTACCGTTATTTATGAATCATTACTTATGAATGATGGAAACTCAAAAGAGTGAAATTATTCTGAAAACGCAATTTCTTTTGGGATTAAAAACAATAAATTGAAAACGGAATGCGGTTTTGTGAATTTATCAGAATATCCCGCGGAAAAATTGCTTACTTTGCTTATTATGTTTTCGCCGTTTCACATATTTTTACCACCAATCAGGAAATGTTAATAAATGGCTTTCTGTTCCCCTAAGTCTAGAGGTTTCCGGTAAAAATGCAGAACAGTGGCTGCACGTTTATTTGTTAGACAGTTGCATGTGGAAAATATTGCTTGTTTGCAAGAATAGTCAGATCTTTTATCTGTTGCTAGCAGTTATGGAAGTTCTTTGAACGGTGAATCAATAATTTTTTAACATAAAATTATTGAAAGAAAAAATAATTTAAGATCCGTAACTGTTTTACGATTTAAAACAGGGTCGAGACGTAATGCATACGTATTGACACAAAACGTCGCAGGTTTTGGCTCCTCTTAATTTTAAAACAAGGTTTTTGGAAACTTTACATCATTTCAACGCTTCCAACATAATTACTTTTAAACCTATCAGTACTTTGAACAGTAAAGCGAAGCCTCCCTTTAAAATTTTTTTTTGGTTTTCAGACTTTTCTAGGTGTAGAAATAGTAGAAAAATTCAAGCAGACAGTATTTTAAAGCCAGCATGTCGATGTGTTTTTATTTTCGGACTTTTCTAGGTATTCGGACATTAAGAGCTATCAGCCTGCCAATTTGCAGATCTCTAGGTCATTTAGAAGTGGTCGAACAATTAGAGAAAAATTCAAGCAGACAATATTCCAAAGCCGGCATTTCGATTTTTTTTATTTTCGGGCATTTCTAGGTATCCGGACGTTAAGACCTATAAACATGCCAATTTTCAAACCTCTAGGACATTTAGAAGTGGACGATAAAATTCACGAAAAATTTAAAAACACAATGTTCCAAAGCCGCCATTTTGAGTTTTTGAGTTTTCGAACTTTTCTTGGTATTCGGAACTTAAGACCAATCAGCTTGCCAACAATTCGCGAAAAATTCAAACAGACAATGCTCCAAAGCCGCCGTTCTGCTTTTGTTTTTGTTTTTGTTTTCGGACTTTCCCAGGTTTCCGGACGTATCAGCATACCAATTTCCAGCTCTCTAAGTCATTTAGAAGTGGTCGAACGATTCGTTTAAAAATCAAGCAGACAATGTTTATAAGCTGACATTTTGATTCTTTAGTTTTGCGCCTTTTTATGTATCCGTTCCTTAAGACCTATCAGCATGCCAACTTTCAGATCTCTTGGTCATTTAGAAGTGGTCGAACAATTCGCGAAAAAATTCAAGTGGGCAGTTTTCCGAAGGGTTCTACGTCAATTCGTCGCGTGCGTCAATTCGTCGACTGCGTCAATTCGTCGACTGCGACGATTCGTCGCGCGTCAATTCGTCGACTACGTCAATTCGTCGCGCGTCAATTCGTCGACTGCGTCAATTCGTCGCGCGTTAATTCGTCGCGCGTCAATTCGTCGACTGCGTCAATTCGTCGCGGACAAATTCGTCGACTACGTCAATTCGTCGACTACGTCAATTCGTCGCGTTTACATTTCAAAAATGCCTTTATTCTTCAGTAAAATAACATTTCTATGTACATGACAATGGAATTCTGCCAATAAATACAGCGGTATATACATCAGCTGGAAAGTTCCAGTGAAACGTAAAACAAAATATTGTTAAAATCATAAAAAAAAAAAAAATTATTTCGCCACGTAGGGCGAAGGAGAGGCAGACAATAAAGCACGAGCGATACAAACGAAAATGTTTACCTACAGTATTGTAGACAGGGCAAGACATGATTCTATACTATGCAAAAATTCCAATTAAGCATTACTACCATACTAAAGATTAAACATTAGGTACTAATTCACAGAAATGCATCAGTGATGCTACATTCAAAATTTACAACATATGTACAGAAGTATTCAGTGACAAGGGGAAATAACGCTAAATGTACTCAGAAGGGCATCTTGTTACATTATATTATACACACAGTGACTAAGATTTTAAAAAAATATTCAACATAATGAAGGGGACATTGCGTGGGCAGTAAACTGTGCAGAAGGAAGAATTATATACAACAACATAAAACCCAACATTATCGAAGAGAACATGGGAAACATGGTGAGCTATCTTCAATGGCACATTAAAACAGAAAAATCACAAATAGCGAAGCACCAAAATTAATACGTAAAAACATGATTTGTTACAGTGAACGTGGGCGACAACAAAAATCCCACTTATAGGTTGAGATGTAACTGCAAATTGTGGATATGGAACCACCCAGCCGATTGGGCCCAAGTGGATTGAAAAACGCTATCGGTGTTTGTTGAGGCAGCACGAGAGTGCTCCATTTGGAGGCGAGTGGTTAACCGTGCTAGGAAGCGTCTCCGAATGATTCACCTTCCTACTGTTTCTGAAGATGGATACATACTCTCTTCTCCCGTCCCACCTCCCTCCCGTCGCGTTTACAGATTTTGGTTACATACAAAACGAATCAGGAAAACGTACGATTTCGAACGTCTTGCTCCCTGATCAAATTTATAAAGTTTGGCCACGCAGACAGGATAGGAATATTACGTTTTTCTTTGGCACTAAAAATATTAGACGGTAAACGGTTTTTGGAACGGGGCAGGGCCCGGTTGGACAGAGCCCCCCATATACAAAATTTTCGTAAAATCTACAGTTTTCAATTCAGAACCACCAAATCTGGTATACTATCTCGTGGTATTCTAACTTAGACTGTAGACGGTTTTGGGAAGCGGTTGCAGAGAGGAGGGGGGGGTTACAGCCCCTACAGAATTGCCGTAAGATATAGTTTTCAATTTAGAACTACCAAATTTGGTATATTATCTCAGGGTACTCTAACTTAGACGGTTTTTGGAAAGGGTCAGGGGCCCGGTTGGTCAGAGCCCCCCACACTACAGTTTTCAATTCAGAACCACCAAATCAGGTATCCTATCTCATAGTGTTCACAAAGTATTTATTCAAGGAATGTACATGAGACGAGCAAGAGAAAAAACGTCTCAAAAAGAACTGTGACACATGAATGCACTATTTACAGATGACAGTAGATACCTATTTACAATATATACATGACATTTAGATGTAAACAAATCTTGAGGAGATCGTACACACTAGGTTGAGCAGCTATGGCAAGAGTTCAGGTAGAGCAGCACAGAGTAAAAAGTTATAATATAGTCTTATGAGCACTAACTGTACTGTGCAGCGAAGGTGGAGTCCCAACAACCCCAAGGCCTCTGGGGACCATGGAGAGAGGAAGCTGGGTTCACTTGAAGACGCAACGGCACCGTTATGAAAACAAGATAAGTACATGTACATGAGACGAGCAAAAGTAGAATGACCGATAATTGTGACATAGAAATGGGATATGTACAGATTACTGTAGAAACAAAGAGACATTATAGTTGCATGACATTCAGATGGAAATAGATGTTCAGGAATCTCGTGGAGATAAGACATACCTTGATGAGCAGGTGTGACGAAGGTTCGGATATAAAGAGTCACTGAGTTAAGTGTTAAATAGTCATACAAGCACCAACTGTAAGATGCAATGAAGTCGGTGTCCCAGCGAACCATGGGGCCGCTGGGGACCATGTAGAGAAGAAGCTGGGTTCACTTTGTCGAGAAACGGCGGTGTGGTACTCAAGGCGTAATCGAGAAAGGAGACATTCCCGAAAAAAACTGATCAACGCGGCACTTGCGTGAGGTACCGTAGGAGGCACCTCCCGAGCACGGCACTGTTGATGATAGACGTATATAACGTGCTTCACTAGCACAAAAATGTAGGTGCAGACTACAGGGAGTCTGATTGGAGGCACAAGGTTGAGCAACAGCGTTCGGTAAGCACTGAAGGAAAGATCAGTTGTACAGGATCTTTGCGCAATTGAAAAGGCAAGATTCAGCATTGGTAGCAGTGTAGTGCAATATTGATAGACATGACTCACATCTGCCTCCCCGGCGCAGAAAGGGCAGAGTGGGGAGGAAAGAAGGGTCATCCGGTGCAAGATTGAGGGTACGGGAAGACGGTTATGTAAGAAGAACCAGTGGGTGTTGATCTCTGGGGGTGTAGATAGAGGAGAGAGGGTGGCAGACCACACAGCAGAGAGAGAGGAAGACGGGATATCAGGGATAGGTGTAGGCGTAGAAGAGCGGGAGAGAGAGAGAAATCTGTAAAGAGCGGATGCGGAGAAGGAGAAAATCGGAAGATCTATGCCGTGAGCGGACAAGAAAAAGGGGAGGGGGAGAGACGCGGATAGAACGGGAACGAGACCGGCGGGGGAAGCAAGATCGGGAAAGAGAGAAATAAGGGATGAGAGTAAGGAGGTGTGAACCTGAAGAGCATGGGGTAGAGCACGAATAGCAGGAGGAAAGTCGGAGAAGGAGCGCCAGAGAAAATCAGGGGTGACAAGGTCTCGGACTGTGACTACTCCGGCGCGGAGCCAGGTGGGGAAAGCAAAACAGGAGAGGTGCGGAGGATGAATGACGGAGGAGAAAAATAGAGGTTCTGAGAGTAGTTCGGAGGTTGTAGCTGGTGGAGAGCGAGACAGAGGGAAAGAGCGAAGCAAGGTGATAGCCTCCCGATAGACAGGAGGTAAGTTGGAAAGGAGGGGGCAGTGATCCATTAATAGATAGGAAAGAAAAGTAAGGTGGGGATTACGCGGGGAGACAGTGACGTCCCGGGTTGTCTCCGCAGGCAGAACCGGTGAAGCAAGAAGGCGAAGAAATGCAGACACTCGGAATGCCTGATAGTATAACCGCACGTCAAGCAGTCCAATACCGCCATTCTGAGGAGACAAGCTGAGAAGTGAAGCGTTAACCCAATGATGACCAGCCCACACGATATTGGTTTGGCACTGGGTGATTGCAAGAAGACGATGAACAGGTTGTTTGGACGCAAGCCAAGAGAACGTGCACATGGATAACAAATATGTTCGAGTGATCTGGGCACGCTGGTACAGAGAAGTGCAGAACTGTGCTTGTCTCCAGTTGGCAGCCGTACGCAGCAGGCGGGGGTGCAGTGCATTCCACGTTATCGTCGAGGCTGTAGGAGGTTTGCCCAGGTGCACTCCTAGAAAACGCTGTGAGGATGTGGACCATTCGGCTCCCCATGGAGAGTCGGTTCGACTAGCCCACGACCCACACCACAAGCCAGTGCTTTTTGACTCGTTTAGCGTGGCACTAGAACAAGAGGCATACCGAGCGTAGAGGTGGCGAAGTTTGCAGAATTGTGCATCTTGTCGAACACAAAAAGTCACGTCATCAGCATAGGCAACATAGGTGACAATATGATGGCGAGTGCTGGCGACCACTGGAGGCAGAGAAGCATAGAAGGATCTGTGAACGGAGCGGAGAAAAGGTTCGATCGCAAGAGCAAAGAGCTGTCCGGACAAGGGGCAGCCTTGCCGGACGCCGCGACGGAAAGGAATTGGCGCTGTGAGAAGGGTGGGCAACCTGACGTGGAAAGTGGCGTCCTGATAGAGAGAGAGGAGAACAGAAACAAAAGAAGGTGGAAACCCGAAACTATAAAGTGTAGACGAGAGGTAAGCGTGAGAAATATTATCAAAGGCGGATTGTTGATCGAGAGACAGCAGAGCAAGAGGTTCAGAGCGAGATCGAGCGAGATGGATTAGGTCACTGAGAAGTTGAATGTTATGCGAGATGGAGCGCCCTGGGACAGTGTAGGTCTGGTTAGAGGACAGGATGTGGGGGAGGATTGGATTAATACGGCGCGAGAGTAGTTTAGAATAAAGCTTGTAATCAAGATTCAGAAGTGAGATGGGACGCCAGTTCCCCAAGTCTAGGAGATCACCCTTCTTTGGGAAGAGGACTATATGGGCAATTGTGAAACTCCTCGGAAGGGTGGATAGGTGGAAAGCAGCGGAGAAAGCACTAAGCAGAAAAGGAAGGAGGGCTGGGAGGAAAGCTTTGTAGAAACAGAAAGGAAGTCCATCTGGGCCAGGTGCAGCCTTGGAGTTTAGAGAAGAAAACGTCTCGGAAATCTCTGTTAGCGTGGGAGGCCGGAGGAGAGAATCAGAAAAATAAGAGGGGACTTGAGGTAAAGCAGAGTGTAGACCAGATAAGGCAGTGCTGGAAGGAGGAGGAGTCTCACAAAACTTCGTTGTAAAATAGCTGCGGGCAACAGAGCAAAGAGTAACTGGGTCAGAGGATACCTCGCCAGTAGAGAGGCGGAGATGGCGAATTGAAGCAGAGGCATGACGCTTAGCTTCAAGATTGGAAAGAAACTCATAAGTGCAGGCATCGGGCGCGAGATGCTGTAATCTCAGCCGCCGAATGACCTGTTGCGCGAGTGGGACTAGGAGAGAATTCAGTTCAGCCTTATACACAGCAAAAGAGGGTCAGCCATATTTATAAGGGAAAGCATCGTACGGATGTGATCCAAACGCATCCTCTGTAGCGTCGTGATCGTAAAAGCCTGATTTCGCACATGAAGCAAGAGGCGATGTTTTACCTCCAGCCAGAAAGTCAGGGCACACGGCGCAGACTGCAGTTGCGTGCGCCATTCGGAGAGGAAATGGCGGACTGAAGAGCAAAATCCGGCGTCATCCAAAAGAGCGGCATCAAATGTCCACGGCCGGGTTGTCCTGTGCTGTGCATGAGTGTGGAACACTGTGAGAGTGATGGCGCAATGGTCGGACGACGCAGTGGGCTGGCAACAGGATGCAGAGATCGCTGGAAGAAGTATGGGCGTGGTATAAAATCTGTCAAGTCTGGCCGTGGCTGGGTTTATTGCACCAGATGCACGCCAGGTATGGGAGGGTGTAGTTGGATATAAGTGTCGATGGACATCTATCAGTGAGAAATCAAAAACGAGGGACTGTAGCTGCTGTACAAGGTCTGCACGATGTTCGCGTGAAGGCGGGGAACGATCAAGTTGAGGGTGTAGAGTACAATTAAAGTCGCCACCAACGAGAACTCGGTCGGTGGCAGGTATACCAGAGAGAGCACCGCGAAAGCACAGAAAAAGCTCCGACACATAAGTGGAGGTGTTTGGCACGTAGATGTTAAAGATATGAAACCTCTCCGTTTGAATAGTGAACGTGACTTGTTGTAAGAGGTCACGACAGAGATTTTACAGAGAAGAGAGTCATCGTAGAGCGAAAAGTCGAGCGTACCCCGACGGCAATACCACCATATGATGAACAGCTGAATGCGTGGTGGAAAGCAAAATTCCATGATCTCCAGCGGGTAAACAAAGTGGTAGGATGACAGTTCGTCTCTTGTAAAAGTAGCACGTCCGCACTCAGTGGGGAAAGGTCCTCATAGGCTAAGGCGTTCGCAAGTGGTGTCGCAAAACCGCGACAATTAAGTGACGTGACCTTGAACTTTTAGGTCCGTCGGCGGATGTAAGATGTGTTGACTTGCAGTAGCGAGAACATGTAGGCGCTGGATAAAACCCAGACCCCACGGAATGTCATCGACGTTCCGCCGAAGAGTGTGCAAAAGAGAATCAAGTTGACTGAGAACCCGAGGTAGGGCAGCTTCATACTTTAGTAAAAAAGCACGGGCAGTGGCCGTGCTGGTGGGACTCACTAAATATTCAAGAAGATCTACGTAAGGCAGCGGCTCAGCGGGGAAAGCATTCTCTTGAAGGAGATTAGTGAAGTCCTCTAACGAGGGAGAAACATCCTCCGTCTCTGGTTCAGTCCAGGCTTGTACTTGAGAAGACGAAATGCCACGTCGAGAGAAGATTGCGCGAGTAACCGGGCGATTAGACCGCCTAGTGAACAAGTGCTGGGATGAGGACGTTTTAGACTTCTTCAACTTCTTCCGTGAGGAGACACTGCGTTTGCCAAAAATCGTGGAGGAACCAGCTGGTATAGAAGTTTCTGTGCTGGAAAGGGTTTCGGCTGCTGGATCTGCAGCGCCAACGGTAAACACCGACGACATATCAGCAGGTAAATCTGTAGGAGCAGAAAGTATACGCTGCGGGGGTGCCGTAGAAAGCGTGGGAAAATTCCGATCTGTAACTGAAAGTGAGTCTGCCAAAGACGTTTGTCGACCAACGTCTGCAGGCCGACGTCGGGAAGATTTGGGTCCTGCAACCTTCCACTCGTGTGGAGATGTTGACACAGCAGTAACAGGAGGGACAGAAGGTGCCACAGCACTTGGCACGGTTATGGAAACAGCACGAGTGCAATTGGCTCGCACACGACTCTCACTTTGACAAAGGGTGCAATGCTGAGAAGTGATGATCTCGATACGACGTCGCTGTTGCCCACAGCGCACGTGAAGGACAGTTGGACAGGCCTGAAGATGAGTATCAGACGGAAAGAGCACACGAGCGGTGCGACGGAAGCCACGAATGGCTTTGTCTTCTGGGTCTCTGGGTGCCGCCGAGAGGGTTGTTATGGGACCGACTACTCGGCCGAACTTACTGAGTAACGTGCAAAGAATTGTATCAGATACCTCTGGCGGGACAGGGTAGAAAGTCACCTGAACGGGGCGGTGCGCGACTGGTTGTGGTAGTAGATGTACATCATTAATGGTCAGTCCTGCTGTCAAGACAAGGTCAGCATGTTCCTTTTTCTTGAAGTAAACCAGCACTGATCGTGGTTTTCGGGCAACATAATCTATTGCATCCGCCGGTAAAATGGATTTAAGAGCTCGGCTATAGAGCTGAAGCTTTGTATCCGGCAGCGCATCAAAACATACGCCGAGGTCCATCGTTGATTGCAGTTGACGGCCGGCTGGTGAGTCTTCGGGAATATCTATCGTTGCTGTGGATCCCACGACATGAAGATACGAATCGGGAAGGAGAGTATCAGACGATAGGAGTGAAGTAGAGCCACTAGACATGGCAGTCGCATATGATGGAGGAACAGTACTTCTACTAGATGTAGAGGGCGAAACTCCAGCTGTTATAGGGGAATCTGGCAGTTGAGATGAAGTGGTGGCCGTAGAAGCGACGTCACCCGACACCTCCATAGCATCCGCGACAGGGACAGAGAGTAGACCTGTAACGGCAGTACCCTCAGTGGGAAGGCAGGCCGTAGGCGCAGGCAAGACAGAGGAACTCATGACGTCAGTAAGGCAGTTAGAGATCTCTGCGACCAACGAAGCTGTGTCAGCAGCTGGGTTGGAAGAAGAGGAGGAAGATGGCTTCTCTTCCAAGATAAGGGCGTGAGCTTCACCCTTATCTAATGCCGCCATGTCAACGGCGAGGCTTACCGAAGAACAAGACCAACTCGTTCGAAAAATATAACTACCGATAAAGAATAAAGTAATTCACTCACCACCTCGTGAGACAAACGAAACGAAAGCACTGATCTTCAACTGGAAGATGCACGCGAAAAGAAAAAGTACACCACTCGATTAACTACTCGAAAGCACGTAAAAGACAGAGCTCAAAAAACACACATCACATCACAATCTCATAGTACTCTAACTTAGACGGTTGTCTGTTTTTGGAACTGGTCAAGGCCCGGGGAGTCAGAGCCCCCCTCCCCCCATACATACAAAATTTTCGTAAAATCTAGTTTTCATTTCAGAACCATCAAATTTGGTATCATGAAACTAACTTAGACGCTAGACGGTTTTTGGAAGGGGTTGGAGCCCGCGGGGTCGGACCCCCCCTCTCATAAAAAATTTCGTAAAACCTACAATTTTCATCTTAGAACCACCAAATTTGGTATACTATCTTATGGTACTCTAACTTAGTAGGCAGACCGTTTGCGGAACGGGTCAAGCCCCGGGGGTCAGAGCCCCCCACATACAAAATTTTCTTAAAAACTACAGTTTTCAATTCAGAACCACCTAATCTGGTATACTATCTCATGGTACTCTAACTTAGACGCTAGACGGTTTTTGGAAGGGGTTGGAGCCCGGGGGTCACACCCCCCGAATAAAAACTTTTTCCTAAAATCTACAGTTTTCAATTTAGAACCACCAAATTTGGTATACTATCTCATGGTACTCTAACTTAGACGCTAGACGGTTTTTGAAAGGGGTTGGAGCCCGGGGGTCAGACACCCCCGAATAATTTTTTTTTGTAAAATCTACAGTTTTCAATTTAGAACCACCAACTTTGATATACTATCCCATGGTACTCTAACTTAGACAGTAGACCGTTTTTGGAACGGATCAAGGCCCGGGGGTCAGAGCCCCCACATACAAAATTTTCTTAAAAACTGCAGTTTTCAATTCAGAACCACCAAATCTGGCATACTATCGCATGGTACTCTAACTTAGACGCTCGACGATTTTTTGAAGGGGTTGCAGCCCGGGGGTAAGGGCCCCCCCCTCATAAAAATTCGCAAAATCTACAGTTTTCAATTTAGAACCACCAAGTTTGGTATACTATCTCATGGTACTCTAACGTAGACGCTAGACTGTTTTTGGAAGGGGTTGGAGCCCGCGGGGTCGGAGCCCCCCATTAAAAATTTCGTAAAATCGACAGTTTTCATCTTAGAACCACCAAATTTGGTATACTATCTTATGGTACTCTGACTTAAACAGCAGACCGTTTTTGGAACGGGTCAAGACCCGGGGGTGAGAGCCCCCACATACAAAATTTTCTTAAAAACTACAGTTTTCAATTCAGAACCACCTAATCTGGTATACTATCTCATGGTACTCTAACTTAGACGCTAGACGGTTTTTGGAAGGGTTGGAGCCCGGGGGTCAGACCCCCCGAATAAACAGTTTTTCGTAAAATCTACAGTTTTCAATTTAGAACCACCAAATTTGGCATACTATCTCATGGTACTCTAACTTAGACGCTAGACGGTTTTTGGAAGGGGCTGGAACCCCGGGGTGAGAGCCCCTCCCCCTCCTCATAAAAATTTCGTAAAATCTACAGTTTTCAATTTAGGGCAACCAGATTTGGTATACTACTTATGGTTATCTAACTTAGACGGTAGACGGTTTTGGAAGGGGTCGGGGCCCGGGTCAAGGTAGCCCCATGCAAAATTTTCGTAAAAAGTTCCGTTTTTTACTCTTAAGAATACCCTATTTACGTTCTAAGGCGCTCTTTGGTCCTTTGAGGGCCTTGCACCATAAACCATCAACCAACCAACCAACTAACTAACCTACGGTCTAAGTTAGGGACTGTAGATAACAATAAAGTGCAAAAATATGCGTTTAATATTGTATTAAAAACACAAATCTATATAGTTTAGCTTTCACTAAAAACGAACGGCTTATCAGAAAGAAATATAATGTAATGTAAACAGAGAGTTCCAGATATTCAAAATTCAAAACGGTAAGAAAAAGATGATCAATGCCAATGTGAAGTCGTATGCATGCGACATCCCATAGGTACATTGCATTTCTGTGTCGCGGGATTCACAGAAGCACACGCCAGATGTACAGCAGTTCTATAGATGTCTCCTAGAAGGTAAGTATTCCCATTCCTTTTTCTTTCTTTTTTTGTTTCGCAAAATTAAATTAACTAAATCAAAAAATTTAAAATAAGTTTACTGGAAAATTGCAGGAATATCTTTTTCATTCATTAACTTTCACCCGCTGAACTTGGTGATTCCACAAAAAGTAATATTTACCTGGCAAATAACTGGTATCCCTGCTAGTACAAATTATATTAATGATTTATTTGCGTCCAGTTCAATCTAGTATGTCCATAAGAGCGTTAGGGGCCGTATGAAAAATACATTTCAACGTGTGCCGCTACGGCGGCGGAGTGATCTAGGCGCTGGCTTCTGACCACTTGTCGAGAAGGATCCTGGTTCAAATCCCGGTGAATCATGGACGTTGTGCTTGACTTCTGGCACTGGCTGTCCCCCTTCCCAGGAACCAGTGGCCCAAAATTGGGAATGTCCGACTGCTTATAGCCCACTGAATTGATCACGGTGGTCGTTAACCCCCCCCCAAAGATTGTGACGTGTCCATTGCTATTTGTTGTGGACCGTACAAAAAGTTTGTTTTTGATATCAAGGTGTCCACTTCCATGTAGGCTGGCCATAAAATGTTAGGGAACCGTACAAAATTGCACTTTTGTTTTCACCTTGTCAGCGCTTCGGTATATGGTTGAAGTATACGTATATATAGTTGGGCCATTTCAGCACGTAGTTTGGTTTATATAGAAAATCAAGATAATGTTACATTTTTACTCAGCTACAACACATTAATCCCGAAGGCTATTTGTTGAAATCTTTAATCCGCCGTGCTCATATTCACAACGTTAACATAACATGTCAAGTTATTAATGTTGCAGTTTTACCCTGTCACAAAACTTTAGTTACAAGACCTTAGGCGTAAACTTTTTCTAGGAATTTTTAGTCCGACGTATTCATAAGGTTTCGATAACATGCCAAGGTTATGGTACTGCGTTTTGACTGAGGCACAAAAATTAATAAACAGGCCTTAAGCCTTTTTATCAGTTTTCAATCAACCGTGCTCATATACATAAAATTTTCAGAGAAAGTCAAGTTTACTGTGTTGCGCATTTACTCGAGTACAAAACTATAAACAGCCATTAACTTTCACCCGCTGAACTTGGTGATTCCTCAATTCATCCATTAACAAGTCTTTTAAGTGATTGTATGCTATGGTCATATTGATAATGTTTGATGACAAGTCAGGTTAATGATGTTGCACTTATTAAAGACTTAAAAAGGTGTAGAGGCTAGTAATTATTATTTGAAGTCTAAATAAAAGCTCATTTTTAACATGACTCGTCATGAAATCCTTGTGAATATGGCTTTTATTTTATTTTGTACATTTTACAAAGCGTATGCATTTTTTTTGGCATTTGTTTTAATTTTGTGTTGTACTTGTTACATAGCGTTTCGCATTTTTGTAATGCTTGTGACTTGTGATTGCATTTTGAATTTTTATTTGTTTCACATTTTGGATTGCATTTTGAATTTTTATATGTTTCACATTTTGGATTACTTTTTGACATTTTATGTTTTTGACATGCTATTTTGAAAATTTTGTCTTTTTTAGTTTTGCGTTGGTTTTACATTCTTGCATCTTCGGCGGAATTACATTCTTGAAAAATTCAAATACAAGTTAGTAAAAGGTATAATTCAATTAGTGAGAAATACCAGCACATTTTAGTAAAGGGTAGAATTATATGAAATTCCTCTTAAAATGTCCAGCATGTTAACATTGTCTCTGCGCACCAAAGAAGTTCGAATTCCTTTTTATCTTGCCAGCGTTTCTCTTCTGGGTGGATTTGTTGGAATCTGTGCTATCACTCTTTCGATTTTAGCCATAGTTGTTCTCTGCTCTTTCGCAATTTCACTGATTATTTCGTACAGTCACAGTTTTTTCTCTCCCAGAATTGTATTCCAGCGTCTGTCTAATCTTTCAAGTTCGTTTTGTGTTCTGGGAAAGCCAAATAAATTGTTTTCACTAACTGACCAAATTGTTGGCGGGAACAGCGGAGGGCTTCTGCTTGGATTGTTTCTTCTGCTTCCACAAAATTTTCCAAGAACATAATTTTCCTCAAACCACTGAACTACAGAATCTGCATATTCTAGTAAAATTGATTTCACAAAATGAAATGCCCAAAACATTAAAAAAACTGCAACCACACGAAACAAAATACCCAAAACATGGTAAGAAATTCTGTTGAAAGCACAATGAAGGTATAAGATAGGAGAAATATATGTTTTTAAAACTTAATACAAGTGTCAAAACTGAAATAAAAAGAAAGAAAAAAGAAATATTCCAAATTTCATTGTTACTTTAGATATTTTGACCTGTTGACATTTCGTAAATTGTACTTGCACTCGGTCAAAAAATATTACTTACAAGGACTCTTTAGTAACTTTTAATCGCTGTGGTCGTATTTATAAGGTTTGCATAACAAATCAAGTTAATAATGTTGCGCTTTCACTTAGGCACCAAATGCTAATTATTGGCCGCTAGGCCTAGGCCTTTTAAATAATTTTTGATAAGCGTAACACTCTTAAATTGATTTGTCATGCAAACCTCATATAATCACAGCATTATAAAAATTACTGTAAATGCATATGCGTAGGTCTCGGGCTTATCTATTAATGCTTTGTGCTCGAGTAACATTTAAACAGAATTCATTTTATTTTCTATGAAAACTACATAAATATCAGCTCGGAGGACTGAAAACTATCAAAAATCTCTAGGCCTAGGGTCTGCTTAATAGTTCCAACCTCAGAAAAGCGCATTGCAAAAATCTTGGACTTCTATGAAAACATTATGAAAATTAGCACGGCACACTGAAAATTGCTAAACAGGCCCAGTCCTGGGGTTTTCTAATTATTGTTTTGTACCTGACTAAAAGTGTAACATTATCTTTAGTTCTTGCTAGCAGGGGTACCCGGTATTTCCCAGGTAAATATTACTATTTCTAAAATCACCAAGTTCAGCGGGTGAAAGTTAATGAATGAAAAAGCTATTTCCGTAAATTTCCAGGAAACTTATTTTAAATATTTTGATTTAGTTAATTTAATTATACGAAGCAAAAAGAATTTACATTATTTACAGTACATTGTATTTCTGCCTGATAAGGCAACCGTTGGTGGTGAAAGCTAACGTTTATTAATTTGTGTTTTTAATACATCATGAACCGGATATTTTTTCACTTTATTGTTATCTACGGCCTCTAACCTAGACCGTAGGTGGGGTAATGGAGTGCTGTATTGGGATGCAGTTCTTAAGAGTAAAAATTGTAATTTTTACGAAAATTTTGAATGGGCCCCCTTCACACCGGGCACCGACCCTTTCCGTCTGCGGTCTAAGTTACAATACAATGAGGGAGTGTACTAAATTTGGTCGTTCTAAATTCGAAACTGTAGGTTTTACAAAAATTGGCATGGGGGGAGAGCTCTGAACCCCTGTCTCCAACCGTTTCCAAAAATCGCTTGCATTCTCAGTTAGAGTACCATGACATAGTATACCAAATTTGGTGGTTTTAAATTGAAAACTGTAGATTTTACGAAAAAATTTTATGGGGAGGGCTCTGACCCCGTGCCTGACCCGTTCCCAAAACCGTCTACCATCTAAGTTAGAGTACCATGAGATAGTATACCAAATTTGGTTGTTCCAAATTGAAAACTGTAGATTTTACGAAAATTTTGTATGGGGGGAACGATCTAACCACCGGGCCCCAACCCGTTCCGAAAATCGTCTACGGTCTAAGTTAGAGTACCATGATATGGTATACCAAATTTGGTGGTTCTAAATTGAAAACTATAGATTTCAAGAAATTCTATATGGGGGGGGGCTCTGAACCCCGGGCTCCGACCCTTTCCAAAAAACCATCTACCGTCTAAGTTAGAGAACCATGAGATAATATACCAAATTTGGTCGTTCTAAATTGAAAACTCTAGTTTTTACGAAAAAATTTTATGTGGGAGGGGTCTTACCCCCGGGCCTTGATCCGTTCCAAAAACCTTCTACCGTCTAAGTTAGAGTACCATGAGATAGTATACAAAATGTGGTGGTTCTAAATTGAAAACTATAGATTTTACGAAAGTTTGTATGTAGGGGGGGGTAACCACCCTTGCCCCGACCCGTTCTGAAAACCGTCTACCGTTTAATTTAGAACACCATTATATAGTATACCCAATTTGGTAGCTCTAAATTGAAAACTTTAGTTTTTACGAAAAAAATTTATGTGCGGGGGGACTCTGACCCCGTGCCCGACCCGTTCCAAAAACCGTCTAATGTCTAAGTTAGAGTACCATGAGAGAGTATGCCAAATTTGGTGGTTCTAAATTGAAAACTGTAGATTTTACGCGGCATTTTGTGGGGGGGGGCTCTTACTTCCGGGCTCCAACCCCTTCCAAAAACCGTCTAGCGTCTAATTTAGAGTTTCATGATACCAAATTTGATGGTTCTGAAAATGAAAACTAGATTTTACGAAAATTTTGTATGTGGGGGCTCTGACCCCGGGCCTTGACCCGTTCCAAAAACGGTCTGCAGTCTAAGTTAGAGTACCATAAGATAGTATACCAAATTTGGTGGTTCTAAGATGAAAACTGTAGATTTTACGAAATTTTTATGAGGGGGGGGCCGACCCCGCGGGCTCCAACCCCTTTCAAAAACCGCCTAACGTCTAAGTTAGAGTACCATGAGATAGTATACCAAATTTGGTGGTTCTAAATTGAAAACTGTAGATTTTAGGAAAAAGTTTTTATTCGGGGGGGTCTGACCCCCGGGCTCCAACCCCTTCCAAAAACCGTCTAGCGTCTAAGTTAGAGTACCATAAGATATTGTATACTAGATTAGGTGGTTCTGAATTGAAAACTGTAGATTTTAAGAAAATTTTGTATGTGGGGGGCTCTGACCCCCGGGCCTTGACCCGTTCCAAAAACGGTCTGCCGACTAAGTTAGAGTACCATAAGATAGTATACCAAATTTGGTGGTTCTAAATTGAAAACTGTACTGTAGATTTTAGGGAAAAGTTTTTATTCGGGGGGGTATGACCCCGGGATCCAACCCCTTCCAAAAACCGTCTAGCGTCTAAGTTAGAGTACCATGAGATAGTATACCATATTAGGTGGTTCTGAATTGAAAACTGTAGTTTTTAAGAAAATTTTGTATGTGGGGGGCTCTGACCCCCGGGCCTTGACCCGTTCCGAAAACGGTCTGCCGACTAAGTTAGAGTACCATAAGATAGTATACCAAATTTGGTGGTTCTAAGATGAAAACTAGGTTTTACGAAATTTTTTATGAGAGGGGGGAGTCCGACCCCGCGGGCTCCAACCCCTTCCAAAAACCGTCTAGCGTCTAAGTTAGAGTTTCATGATACCAAATTTGATGGTTCTGAAATGAAAACTAGATTTTACGAAAATTTTGTATGTATGGGGGGAGGGGGAGCAATGACTCCCCGGGCCTTGACCCGTTCCAAAAACCGACAACCGTCTAAGTTAGAGTACTATGAGATAGGATACCTGATTTGGTGGTTCTGAATTGAAAACTGTAGATCTTACGAATATTTTGTGTATGGGGGGCTCTGACCAACCGGGCCCCTGACCCGTTCCAAAAACCGTCTACCGTCTAAGTTAGAGCGCTATGAGATAATATACCAAATTTGGTAGTTCTAAATTGAAAACTATATCTTACGGCAATTCTGTAGGGGGGCTGTAACCCCCCTTCTCTCTGCAACCGCTTCCCAAAACCGTCTACAGTCTAAGTTAGAATACCACGTGATAGTATACCAGATTTGGTGGTTCTGAATTGAAAACTGTAGATTTTACGAAAATTTTGTATATGGGGGGCTCTGTCCAACCGGGCCCTGCCCAGTTCCAAAAACCGTTTACTGTCTAATATTTTTAGTGCCAAAGAAAAACGTAATATTCCTATCCTGTCTGCTTGTCCAAACTTTATAAATTTGATCAGGGAGCAAGACGTTCGAAATCGTACGTTTTCCTGCATTCGTTTTGTATGTAACCAAAATCTGTAAACGCGACGAATTGACGTAGTCGACGAATTTGTCCGCGACGAATTGACGCGCGACGAATCGTCGTGGTCGACGAATTGACGCGCGACGAATTGACGCATGCGACGAATTGACGCGCGACGAATTGTCGTAGTCGACGAATTGACGCGCGACGAATTGACGCAGGCGACGAATTGACGTAGTCGACGAATTGACGCACGCGACGAATTGTCGTGACACCTTTCCGAAGCCGTGTTCGAAGGCCGCCGTTTTGATTTTTTTTATTTGCTCTTTTCTAAGTACACGGAAGAAAAGAACTATCAGCACACCAATTTCAAATTTCTAGGTCATTTAGAAGTGGTCGAATAATTCGCGGACGGAAACACTCTCATTTTCCTGTTTTCCCCACTTTGCTTTATAAATTCTCATTGTCAAAAAAATATTTCCACCCAGAAGGACGTGTGCTGTTCGGGAGGAAGTTAAAGGTTACCAGGAACAATAAATGAGTAAACATTAAGACAGATATGGCCAATATTTCTTCAGCTACACGCCGATAAGTAGTGTCTCTTAATATGGCGTCGGGCCGCCATGTTTGCTCACACACCATGCCAGACATCTCGGAATGGAGTAGTACAGGTTCCTAATGGTGTTCTGCGATAAGCCATTCTATTCAGCTTGAACCTTCTCGCGCAGTTCCTGCAGATTGTGCGGTAGGGGTGGAGTGGGGATACCGCACTGCACCCCTAACACACAATCAATCGGCAATGGGTCTGGCGATGAGATTAACCATGCTAGAGTGTCAGCGCATTGAAGGCAAGCTTTCGAGACAGCAGCGGTATGCAGACAAGCGTTGTCCTGTTGGAAAATTGCACCAGTGTGAGCGTTAAGAAAAGGTTGTGCTTCTAGTTGCAGGATCTCATTAACGTAACGTTGGGCTGTCAAACTGCCTGTTATGAACACCAAAGGTGATTGGGCATCGTAGGCAATTGCACCTCACACTATGACACCAGGCCTTCTGGACCTGTGACGCTCGACAACAAACCGTTCATTTTGGCGCTGACCACGGGGCCTCCACACATGGATTCGTTGGTCGTTTCCTCCAAGACAAAAGCGGGACTCGTCACTGAAGAACACCCGCTGCCATTCTGAAGGGCTCCATGACAGTCTGACACGACACCATTGCAGTCCTTGGCGACGATGTGATGGTGTTAAGGGCATTAGACGTAACGGTCTGCGTAGGTGCAGTCCCACGTCGTGAAGCCGTCTGCCAATGGTGCTGGCACTAATCGGACAATGCATGGAGGGCACCACTGCTTGCTGAATATCCGCAATCGTAGCTGTTGGGTCACTCCGTGCATGCAGGACAACCCATCGGTCGTCTCTCTCCGTGGTTCGTCTATGTCTCCTAGACCCTTCCTGTCGCTACTGCGTGCCTTGTTCTATCCACCGCCGCCTACAGCGTGCTGTGGTGTGATATTCGCACGACCGGTATGACGCGCAATACGGAGATAAGATCCTGCCGTTTCAGGTTGTCCGAAAGTGCGGCTCCTCTCGAACTCCACCAATTGCTCAAATTGCTTTCGAACTTTTCTCCGAGGCATACGTCACTTGAAAAGGATGCAACTAAAACCAACAGCGCGAGTCAGAATGGCAAGCGCGCGCAACGGGACGACCTTAAATAACTGGCCAAGCAGAGCGCTACGGCCAATCCTTGCTGGCGTCAAATGCGCCGCCGCGCGTGATATTTAAATCATTTGCATGTCTCACGATGTCAAACCTACCCACCAAGTTTCATTCCTGTCAGTTGCTTCCTTCTGGGTGCAACTATTTTTTTCTTTTTTTTTTGACGATGAGTGTATATAGATGTATCGCTAACGCTGACTGTTAGACTTTTAAAACCCATTATTAGGTACTAGAAGAATGTTAGAACAATGGGATATTTCCATTGATTTCTTAACAGTTCCTTTAGAAATAACAGAAAATGTGTTATCCTTTGGGATAATATCAGTTTCTTTAGTAAATCATCAACTGACCTGGAACTGTTTCTCTTCAAAGTGATTAATGCATTGTATTTCATTCAGACATTTCAGGGTCTTAAAAAAACATTCTCCAGGAAATCCGAGGAAAAAGAAAAAGCGGGCTTCAGAGTTTCAAGGGCGTTGTAGCACTCTCACAGCATCAAGGTCTTGTGATGGATGTTGAAGTTCCGCCTCTCCGTAGTTGTCGAACATAAGAACGATAATATATTCTACGTGAGGATAAGAACTCCGAAGTTCCAGCGTTTCACTCGAAGTAACAGAGAATATTTGAAACATAATATCGAATTGATGTGTAAACAGAATGACGCGAACATTTTTTTCCAACAAAAGCACCAGTTACTACGATATTATGAAAAACGGAAGGCTACTTCATCAGTTATATTCTGTTATTACCTTTGGTGACATTCCGCATTGTGAGACTCTTTGCTTGATAATAATTATCACTGATTTTTTGAAATTCTGTGGAAATGACGTAGCTGTAACCTAAACAGTCTAAATGATTTCCAGAATGTTCCTTTATGCTGTGAGCTACATCCCTCCAGAACTGCCACCTCAATGGCGCATTGGTCGAAGCGGCTATTCGTCTGAAGTGGGTCTGTGTTCGAATACCGGTGAGGCATGGATGCTGTGTTTGTCTTACGACACTAGCACTCTCCTTCCCCTGGAACCAGAGACCCTAAATCAGGAACAGGAGACTGCTTATATTCCACTGAGTTGCTCACGTGGTCGTCAATACCCTCCCTTTCCGAAAAGTGTTAGTAATTGTAATTTACTTTTATTTATTAGAATAAAATCTTAAATTTATTATTTTCTAACGTCTTGAATATCGAATTAGAAAATCATTTCTGCTATAAATGACACAATGCGTCAATTAAGTAATGAATTTTTTTTTTTTTGTTAAAAAATTCCGGTAAAACACATGAATAGGGAAGGCACGGGTTTTTGATAAGTCATTTATCAGCAATTCCCTGAAAACAGCTTTGGCGTGAGAATTGCAAAGATGATTATTGACACTGTGCATGACGTCATTCGGTGAAGGAACATTGTCACACTCTGTCGTCGAGTAGAGAGCAAATATCCGTTTCTGTTTGAAAATCGGTAAATATACAGCTGAGACATTTGAATTGTTGCGTGATGTGCACAGGGCTGATTGCTATTCCGAATGTATGCACATTTCGAGGATGGTCGGAAAGATTAGGAAAATGACGAAAGCCTTAGACACCAGATTTGAATGCGTACGTCCCAACTAATTGAATAAGTTCACGAAAGGATAAAACGTGATCGTTGTGTCAGGTGACGAGACATGATGCATTCGTTATGAAGCCTGAAACGAAGCATCAGAGAGAGCAGTGGAAATCACCACAATCACCCTTCTGAAAGGAGATCAGGTCACAGGTATCCAAGACCTGATCTGCTTGTCTTTGAACGTGGAATGATCATGGGTGCGTGAATCATTGGAGCAAGCATTATCAAAACGGCTACATTTGTGAAATGTTCGAGGACAACAGCTGTTGAAGTTTACAGAGAGGGGACCACCAGTCAAAAAGCTAAACTTAGACCAGTCAAAAACTGGTCTAGGTTTACACAGAGTGGACCACCAGTTGAAAAACCTGTTGGTCATCAGTCAAAAGCCTAAACGTAGACCAGTGGACACCAGTCAGAAACCTAAACTTAGAGAGTGGACCACCAGTGAAAAACCTAAACTTAGACCAGTAAAAATCTAGTATAAGTCTACAGAGAGAGAACCACCAGTCAAAAACCTGAACTTAGATCAGTGGACACTAGTCAAAAACCTAGTCTTGATGGTGGACCACCAGTTTAAAACCTAAACTGAGACCAGTCAAAATCTGGTATAAGTTCACAGAGAGTGGACCACCAGTCAAAATCTGGTATAAGTTTATAGAGAGTGGACCACCAGTCAAAAACCTAAACTTAGATAGTTTAGGTTTTTGATTGGTGGTGCATTCTAGACCAGTCAAAATCTGGTATAAGTTTACAGAGAGTGGACCACTAGTCAAAAACCTAAACTTAGACCAGTCGAAAAGGGGTCTACGTTTACCCAGAGTTGACCACCAGTCAAAAAACCTGTTGGTCACAAGTCAAAAACCTAAACTTAGACCAGTGCACACCAGTCAAAAACCTAAACTTAGAGAGTGGACCACTAGTAAAAAACCTAAACTTAGGGAGTGGACCACTAGTCAAAAACCTAAACTTAGACTAGTCAAAACCTGGTCTACGTTTACAGAGAGTGGACCACCAGTCAAAAACCTAAACTTAGACCGGTGGACACTAGCCAAAAACCTAAACTTAGAGAGTGGACAACCTGTCAAAAACTTAAACTTAGACCAGCCAAAAACGGGTCTAAGTTTACACAGAGTGGACCACCAGTCAAAAAACCTGTCGGTCACCAGTCAAAAACCTAAACTTAGACCAGTGCACACCAGTCAAATACCTAAATTTAGAGAGTGGACCACCAGTAAAAAACCTGAACTTAGAGAGTGGACCACCAGTCAAAATCTGATCTAAGTTTACAGAGAATAGACCACCAGTCCAAAACCTAAACTTAGACCAGTGGACACCAGTCAAAAACCTAAACTTAGATAGTGGGCCACCAGTGAAAAACCTAATTTTAGACCAGTCAAAATCTGGTATAAGTTTCCAGAGAGTGCACCACTAGTGAAAAACCTAAACTTAGACCAGTCAAAAATGGGTCTACGTTTACCGAGAGTGGACCACCAGTCAAAAACCTAAACTTAGAGAGTGGACCGCTAGTGAAAAACCTAAACTTAGAGAGTGGACCACCAGTCAAAAACCTAAACTTAGAGAGTGGACCGCTAGTGAAAAACCTAAACTTAGAGAGTGGACCACCAATCAAAACTTGGTCTACGTTTACAGAGAGTGGACCACCAGTCAAAACCTGGTCTACGTTTACAGAGAGTGGACCACCAGTCAGAGACCTAAACTTAGACCAGTGGACACCAGTCAAAAACCTAAACTTAGAGGGTGGACCACCTGTCAAAAACCTAAACTTAGACCAGCCAAAAACGGGTCTAAGTTTACACAGAGTGGACCACCAGTCGAAAAACCTGTTGGTCACAAGTCAAAAACCTAAATTTAGACCAGTGCTCACCAGTCAAAAACCTAAATTTAGACCAGTGCTCACCAGTCAAAAACCTAAACTTAGAAAGTGAACCACCAGTCAAAAACCTTAACTCAGACCAGTCAAAATCTGGTCTACGTTTACAGAGAGTGGACCACCAGTCAAAAACCTAAAATTAGACCAGTGGATACTAGTCAAAAACCTAAGCTTAGAGGGTGGACCACCTGTCAAAAACTTAAACTTAGACCAGCCGAAAACGGGTCTAAGTTTACACAGAGTGGACCACCAGTTAAAAACCCTGTTGGTAACCAGTCAAAAATCTAAACTTAGACCAGTGCACACTAGTCAAAAACCTAAACTTAGACCAGTGCACACCAGTCAAAAACTTAAACTTAGAAAGTGGACCACTAGTCAAAAACTTAAACTTAGACGGTGGACAACCTGTCAAAAACCTAAACTTAGACCAGCCAAAAACAGGTCTAAGTTTACACAGAGTAGATCACCAGTCAAAACACTATTTTGGTCAATAGTCAAAAACCTAAACTTAGACCAGTGGACACCAGTCAAAAACCTAAACTTAGAGAGTGGACGACCAGTAAAAAACCTTAACTTAGAGAGTGGACCACCAGTCAAAAACCTAAACTTTGACCAGTAAATATCTGATCTAAGTTTACAGAGATTAGACCACTAGTCAAGAAACCTGCCCTGGCGCAAGGCGTGTGATCGCCAATGGCTACTGGATGCTCGAGCTCATCGGAGAGTAGGGAGACTTGTTCAATCTTACAGATGGGCAACCTTTCGTCACAGTACAGATATTCCGAATCAATGACCAAGTCTTATGGCCTCTCAACGTACCGTTCGCCGCACATTTCAACGTATGGGCAACAGAAACTGATGGCCTGTCCAAATCTGCAACGAATCCGAAGAAACGCTACCACTTCGCTCAGGAGCACAAGAATTAGAAGTAAATGGGTAAGAAAGGGTAATGTGGTCCGACGTATCAAGTTTTCAACTACACCATGAAGATGGAAGGTTGAGGATATGCAGTCGTCAGCACGAAAGCGTGGATCAATCTTGCATCCTCACTACGCTTAGAGCTGATGGAAGCAACTTTATGGTCTGAGGCATGAATTCGTGATAGTGTTGGGGCCTTTGATACGTGTAGAGCAACGTCTGATTGCCCCAAAATATTTAAATATCATTGGCGATCAAATACAGCCAGTTATTTTGACGTTTTGTCCGAATGAATATGGACACTTCCAGCAGGAAAATGCTCCATGATATCGAGCTCACTTTGTACGTGAAGTTCTGAGGAGCGTCAAGAAGACTTTTTGCTGCTCCATGGCCTCATCAATCACCAGATATCAATCCAATGGAGCATTTGTGGGACAAAGTAAAAAGGAGCATCAGACAGCTGAATCCATTGCCATCAAATCTTCAAGAGCTGGAGGGTCAAATATATCGCATTTTGGGCTAATATACCCTAAACCACTTACCGAAATTTAGTAGAATCCATACCAAGACGAATTCAAGCAGTATTAATGGCAAAACGGGCCCCAACAACGTACTGACCAAGTAATCATAACAATTTAGCCACTCAGTATAAATACATATTGGATGAAGGTAGCTCTTAAACTGATGTGTTTGTTTATTGATGCCAACTTCATCTGATACTGAGCTCATCGTATTGTAATGTTTCAGTCAACAGAAAATACGTCCGAAGTGCTCAGTAGTTCAAAGGAGAATGGTCTGCACACATTTATTAACTTCTATTAACGATAAAATACAATAGATCACATCTTGAGTTTTGGGATTAGCGTACGTGACGTAATTAAAAAAATGCATAACAAAACAAATTGAAAAATAATTGTTTCAAAAGGAGCTACATTAACACACTCTCGACTTAAAAAACGATAGCTTTCTTCGAGAAGCACTGAAAAGAATTTCTCCCGCTTTTAATTTGGCTATTTCGAAAACGCAACTCTCGCTTTAAGTTGTTCTCTGTGGAAAAGAAACAATAAAGTATCTTATTCGTAGAGTGTCGACGGAAGATAACGCTCTGTTTTAACGATGAAGCAATAAACAAGCAGATGGGTTAGTGTCGAAGTTTATAGAAACACCGCAAGGTGGCGTAGCCATGACTTGTAACTACGCGAGACTTTCTCCTCAGATTTTCTCACTACTAAGGAGAAAGTGCAGAAAAGGAAATACTTATTCAGCTAGAGCACAAAACAATGCTTTTTTGTGAGGAAACAAAAGGTGCTCTTAAAATGCTAAGATCGTGTCTTGTAAATCTTATATGCCGTGAGATCTAGATTAAAAAAAGATTGAAAAGCACTTTTACCAAGAAGGCACAGTCATCCATAATATAAGAAAAAAGAAAGAGAAAAGCCGCCACTCTCAATTACGAGCAGTACCACCGGGAACTAAAGCAGTTAGAATAACATGCTATATTAGATACATACGGTAGCCTATTGAAGAATTAAGATTAATTAAACACTCAATGAAAAAATGATTAACCTAATAAATAAAAGAAAAAGTCTAATTGTAGACGGAAAGTAAGGTACAATCGGAATAACTGTAATAAACAAAGCTATAAAAATAAAAATAAATGAAACTGTTAGGAAAAGAGCAGAAGAAATGATTAAAAAAATAATATACAATAACAGTAACTTGACAATACTGAGAAATAACCTTTCAGCAGGAAGGAAGAGTATTATATCACTGGAAAATGGAAATGGAAAAACATTATTTGATAAAAATGAAATTTTGCAAGAAGGAGAATGATTTTACACTGAAGAGCAATTGAATTAGAGACAGCTGGCGTTATGTAAATGTGGCGCACTGGGCGGCCCTGTAAACGGAAACGACATGACGTATGCATCAATCCGACAATATAAGGAGTGATGCGACGCAGTATGGGTAAGACGAAGGATCTAAGCGCATTTGAGCGTGGGAAGCTTGTCAAGGCCCGACGAATGGGTCACTCCATCTCGGAAGTCGTGCAGGCACTAGGATTTTCACGAGTCACTGAGTCACGAGTGCACCGTGAGTACATCGAATCCGGTAAAACCATCCCTGCAAGGGCCAACTGCCGTAGACAACAGCGTGTGGGTGATCGGGGTCATCGTCTGCTAGCTCGCATTGTAACAGCGGATAGACGGGCAACAGTGCAAGAAATCACTCTGCAATTTAATGCTGGTGCACAAAAACGTGTAAGCAGCCACACCATCCAGAACCATCTCCTCGCTATGGGGTACAGAAGCCATCGTCCCACGAGGGTACCGCTGCTGACCGCACATCACAATGTGCAAATATTAGTATGGGCGTGGGAACATCGCCACAGGAAAAATGTTGCCTGAACAGATGAGTCAAGATTAACGTTGGTACATGCGAATGGCAGGATACGAGCACGGCACAAACCACATGAAGCGATGGATCCTGCTTGCCGGCAGGGTACTCTTCAAGCTGGTGGGGGTGGCATTCTCGTCTGGGAACTGTTTACGTTTACCGAAGTGGGACTCCTGGTAGGTGTGTCATCGTCCCTCACAGATCAACGTTACAGGGATATCGTGGACGATCATTTACTCCCGTTTGTGCGTCTTCAACATCCCACTGGGGGCATCATCCTGCAACACGACAATGCAGCTCCCGAATTGTATCCGAATGGTTGGATGAACACTCCACCGACGTGACCTTGCTTCCTTGGCCAGCTAGGTCACCTGACTTCAATCCCATCGAGCACATCTGGGATGTCATCGAGAGAGATGTTCGAGGCTCTGACCCCTTTCCATAAAATCTTCGTGAACTGTGGGAGCTTTTTCAGGGGTCGTGGATCTGTATGGCTTCCCAACGCTTCCGGTATCTTGTCGAGTCCATGCCGAGACGAATCGCCGCCGTCATCAGGGCGAAAGGTAGTGCTACACGTTACTAGACAGGTATCTCTAATTCAATTGCTCTTCAGTGTATATGAAACTATATCAAAGTGTACAGACAACTACTGGAAAAAATGCCAAAAGGTAGCAAGGACATACCCCCAATAGAAATTGAAAAAACATTGCAACAAACGAAAAATAATAAAATTTCTGGAGAAAATGATAATATAGCAGAAATGATTAAAGGTGGTGAAACAAGAAATAAAAGAAACTACGCGAGATTTTCACCTCAGTGGAGAAATAAGAAATAAAGGGCATGAAACAAGAACTAAAGATTATTTAAATGAATATATCACACATGAAGCAATTCCTCAGATGTGAAATAATGCAAATATTATTCCACATTTGTGATAGGTGTGTTATGACAAATGGCGCTGTAACCTAGCCATCAAGAAAAACAGTTTAGAAAATTTGCAATAAACACAACATAAAACGGAAAGATCCCTACAAAAAATAAGTCTTCAAGATAAAGTAAAGAATGCAAGTATAAGATCCAGAACATTATTTTTGGACATAGGTGAAAAGATACTCAATTAAAATGGAAATTGGCTGGCCATATAGCGAGAATGGAAAATAATAGATGGAGTAAAATATTAACAGAATGAAGACCATGTAAATGAAAGAGAGGAGTAGGAAGACCAGAGAGAAGATGGATGGATGATATGAACAAAACTTTAGAAAAACTAATGAATAGACAAGCCCAAGACAGCAACATTTGGAAAGAGATCAGGGAAACCTATAACCTCAATTTGCTATAAAAAGAGTTGGAAGAAGAAGAAACGCTCATTACAGAAATTTTCACTCGTAACCGTAGAATTGCAATGACAAAACTCACTCTTTAGTTAAATAAGGGAATTAGATGTTGATGTGAAAAAGCAAAATATGCATTAAGAGGTTTTCCTAAACCCCTGTCGTGCACATGCAGAAAATGCAGTACACTTTGTAACTTATACTCTAACATGATTTCCTTTTTTTTTTTTTTTTTTTTTTTTTGTTGTAGTATCTGTCTCTAAGCGTAAATTTGGTTCATTCTCCTGTAAGCAATATTCCCATTTAAAGTTTACAATGTATTTCTCTCCCGAATGTTTTCCGCAAAGCGTATTGTGGTCAAAGGTAGTGTGGCGTACATAAGAAACAAACATGAGAACGAAATTTTGCGATATTTGGTGTGAGAGCTGTCTTGCTTTAGACGGTCTTTCGTCTTGCTTTAGACGGTCTTTCGTTGAGCTGTCTTTTCTTCCGTTAATCGCATTTGCGTTAGGCTGGCTTGTGTTAGGATAAATTTCATTTATGGAGATTCGTTTAGCAAATATTGTATTTACTAACTCAGGATAAATTGAAATTCAAGTTCTTTTTAATATTTTAAAGAGATAATTCATTTTATAGAATCAACGTTTGAGCTGATTCTAGAGTAATCATTGAAATATGTTTCATTCTTGTGGAAGATATATTCTTTATCAACGTGATGTGGATAATATTACTGATTGACTGACTATAATTAAGAGTTAAAAAACTGTAAGCATAACTATTGACGTTTTCTTCAACTGCAATTTTAAAACTTAATTAAAATTATTGAAATAAAGTTATCACGGTTCCTGCAAATTCCAAACAGCTACGATATTTAAAAACAAGCTTCATGTAAGGTAGTGTTCTGGGTAAACTAACTTCGCATATACACTATATGAACAAACGTCACCGGATACCTAGAAGAGAAACACAACATAGCATTTATGAATATACATTAGTACGGTGTGGGTCCACATTTGGCCTTAATGCATGCACTAACCTTCGATAGATGCTTTCGACAAGGTTTTGGAACACAGTGATAGGTATGCGCTTCAATTCCGTACATAATGCTGCCGCTAACTGTTGCTTAGTTGTAGGCCCTGGTTCCAAACTTTTTATGCGGTGCTCTTATTCATCCCACAGGTGCTCTATGGGATTATGATCAGAACTCTGTGCTGACCAGTCACCACGCGATACCGAATTATCGTGAAACCACACCCTAACAGCCCTTGCTTTATGGCTCGGTGCATTATCCTGCTGGTACCAACAAGGCTAGGTTCCATGGTATTGCCACAAAGTTGGTAGTGCATAATTGTCCAGAATATCGAGGTAGAATTGCTGGTTAACAGGTTTGTCCACAATAGTCCATGGGCAGGGACCATACCACGAAAAACACCCACAACGGAGTACACTGCCAGCTCCAAACTTGACCGTTGGAACAGTGCAATGTGGTAAATAGCGTTCCCCCGGCTGACGCCATATCCACACATGCCCATCAGACTGATGGATCGTGTATCTAGATTCATCAGTCCATAGGACCCATTTCCATTGATCTACGGTCCATGATACATGTTATTTACACCATGCCAAACGACCAATAGCATTCGGAGTGGAGATGAAAGGCTGATGAGCAGCCGCACGACCACGGTAAGACATGGAATGAAGCTCTCTGCGAATGGTACGTCCACATACCGAAGTTCCAGCATTTTTACTCACCTCTTTGCTGAGGTCTTGTGCAGTACTCCTTCGATTAGCTGTAACGACTCTTCTGAGGCTTCGACGTCCTCTATCACTAATTTTCTGCCGGTACGTTTTGCTGTTTCAGGCATGCCATATGTCTTCCACTTATTCAGTACATCCAAAATAGTTAACTTGGGTATGTTTAAACGCCCCACGGTTTCTCTTATATACAAACCACTAATATAACACCCAGCAATCTTTCCTTTCTAAAAGTCGGTTCTTCGGTTATCTCTCGCCGCGAAATTATCACTCAATCTCACAGTGCGATATGATCGCGGTCAGACGCAGGCTTATTTTTATACCGTTTGCAGCTATACCGCGCATCTCAACAACGCAGCGGATCCGTTCATTTTGCTTTTTAATCCGGTGTCCGGTGACTTTTGTCAATATAGTGTATGGTTACATCCTTAAAACCTAAGATTTACCGGAAGTCGTAAACTAACTGTACGCATATAGTTACACCCTTAAAATCTAAGAATATCACTACTTATATATTACCACGTGAAGCACCATTCATAGGCATGAATTTATTCATGAAATTTCTTTGTGTAAACCGCAACTTGGAACATTTCGAACAGCATCCGATTGCTTCGGCTTAGAGCAATCGGTTTGCCGTTAAATATACGGAGATTCATAAATAATGGACCAATACCAACACAAAATATATCGTCTTGGACTTTCTGCTTGACATTTTCGGTCCCACGTTCTTTTTCTAACCGATATTATCCTGCTTGTTGTGGAAGTGGACATCAACGACCATCCAATAATATGTATATAAACCCCTACGACTTTTTTCGATTTCAGTTTGCTTTAAGAAGTGTTTCCAAGAATGATTGATAGCCTTTATCATGCAGTTCAAGGTAATGATTATCCAGTGAGTGGTGAATTTATGAAGCACATAGGCCGTCGAGTGATCACGAACGTAGGCGATTTTTGTTCTCGAAGAAAAGTACTGGGAATGTATTTTATAAAAGACACATATGAGCTGATATTTTCTATTCATTATTCAATAAATATTAAGGAATGGAATGTACTTAAGCTTCAAATTGAGTGTCGTTTCGTGTCTTAGCTGAAAACTTTTCATGTAGAAAAGATTTTAGCGCGAAACTTTTCATGCAAAAGAGGTTCTTAGCGTAAAACCTTTCATTACGGTACCAAATCTGTTCGATGCAGACTGAGCTTAAAATAGGACATCTACTTTAATTAAAGAGTCAATAATAAGAACGATAAGATATAACCTGAAATGTATGACACATTTAGAAAAAACACAGGTTCTCACTTTTTCCCTCAGTAACTACATGTTGGCATTGAATCCTTAAAACTTCTGATGACCGCACACACATGCACTGCGTTGTCCTCTCTACAACATCTTATGATTCTATTATATAAAGAAGAAATTAGTAATTAATGAATAGCAAGGAAATGTATCCCAACTTTACTAACAATCCGATTTTTTGGCGTAAAATAGAAATCAGATTTTCCAATCTTTCACACACAAACCAGATAACTTTCTGAAGGAAATTTTGCTGTCTATATTTATTGATTACTGGTATGTTTAAATGGGTAATTATTGTGAAATAAATCCCATCTCACACTTTCAAAACAATAAATACAACAATGCAGCACTTTCAATACAATATTTTGCAATTTTAAACGGGCAATTATTGTGAAACAAATCCCATCTCACACTTTCAATACAATAAAAAACTGATTTTTGTTTTCAATTTCGGTTTGACTGGACTGGAGGAGCAATATTCCTTAAATCGAGCCTATAATTCACTTTATGAAATATATTCGAAAAACGAAAGACGCGCGAAATACACTGCTGGACAATTGCTAAGGACGGATCATAAACGGCTATATAGCGCATAAAAAAGTAAGTGTTGTTGGATGCCAAGTGAAATAAAATAATGTCAGAATGCCAGGACATTACAAGAAAGACAATTTATTGTGCTCTGAAATCCAGAAGGCTTTGGAACGTGTTCAAGGGACAAACAGGCCATTTTGTGCAGAATACGTAAACGTGAAAAAAATGCAATTACCGTCCGCAGGCGTTCCGGCGTAAGATGTCAATACGGGATATGGCCTCCATGGAGGGCGATGTAAGATTCCACACGTCGTGTCATGCTTTGCACAACATTATCAAGCAGCTGTTGGGGTAATTTAACCCATTCCTCTGTCAGTGCACGGATGAGGGTGTCCTTGTTTATTGGAGGGCATTGGCGACCGGCAAGACTCCTCCCCAAAGCATCCCACACATTTTCAATGGGATTCAGATCTGGAGAACGTGCTGGCCATACAAGGCGTTGAATATCCTCGCTCTCAAGACACTCCTGGACAGCGACTGTTCGATGACATGTTGCGTTGTCGTCCATGAAAATGAATCTATCACCGACAGCACCACGGAACAAGCGAACATGAGGTAGCAGAACATCATTAATATATCGTTGGCCAGTCATAGTCCCAGTTGGAAGCACATAGAGGGACTTACGGCCATTGATCATGATGCCAGCCCATACCATGACACTACATGTCTGATATCGGTCCCTTTCCTGTATGTTTGCTGGACAATATGCAGTACCACTATCACGCCAGATCAGTTGTCGTCGACAATCAGACGACAGACTGTATCTACTCTCATCTGAGAAGAGGACAGCAGACCAGTCGTTATCAGTCCAATTGTGATGTTGATGGCACCATTGCAAACGGGCAGTACGGTGACGTCTGGACAATGGGATGCACACAACAGGACGGCGGGCGTATAGTCCTCCTTCATGGAAACGTCTGGCGACAGTTTTTCGGGAGATCCGCTTGCCAGTAGCAGCCATGAACTGATTTGCTACATTACTAGCTGTGCTGCGCCGGTGTCTTTTTGTTGATAGCACTATGTACCGATCTTCTGCAGGTGTCGTACTGCGGACATGACCTCCCCCGTGACGTTTGCTACACTCTCCATTTGTTTGAAATGATTTCCACAGCCTTGAAACAACACTGTGGCTGACGTCGAACTCCCCGGCAACATCTGTTATTTTTTGCCCTTCTTCAATCTTGCCAATAATACGGCCACGCGTAAAATCATCTAGGTGATGTCGGAAAGACATACTGAAAATTGCAAGTTCGTCAATTGATTCTTTCCCTTTCAACTTTGCGGTTGAACAACAACAATCAATCCGCGTCAAATCCTTTATATCTCTTATCAGCGTTATGACGTCACGAACAAGTTCGGCAATCCAAAATTTGCATACGCACAACACGTCTTACTGTATCCCGCACTTATGCTAATTTCCATATTTTCCTGCCTTCCATTTTATGGTTGCTATCGTTGCTATTGTCATCCGTCCTTAGCAATTGTCCGGCAGTGTATATTCTTGGGCTCCGATATACCAAGAAAATCTTATTTTTTTCATTCGTTCGAAGAAAGAAAGAATTCCTTCTGTTGTGGCACTCTCAGATACCTCCCCGTAGTAGTTCTTATCTCGAGAATGTAGACGAAGATTATATTTTCATTGCGATTCTAAAGAAAACCACTGCAATTCTGAAAAGCGTTATCCACACTGTAGTCATTTCTATGGAAAGAAACTTTTAGAAAAGTCTTCAAGGGCACAGCAATGAAAATAATCCACAGAATCTATGAGAGATGAGAGTAGTTCAACATATTCTATCGAATTTACAGAAGCTACTTTTAAATTATGAAAGCAATTCGTTCATGGCATAAGTTGCTTAAGTTAGGTGCTTTAATTAATGGATGGTCTGTTTAGGCATTTATAGTGCAAGCCCTCTGAAGTTATTTAAATATATATATATATTACATCAGAAAAGTTGCTATATATATATAACAGCTTTTCTGATGTCCGTGAAAGGTAGGTAAAAAACTAAATACCCATGGACAGTACTGTCGAAGCTGCGAACTCTAATGCAAGACCGAGCGAAGAAACTTAAGAAAGGAGAGAAGCCGAAGAGCGTATAAATAAGAGAAAAGTGTTTGGTGTCACGCGGACGGTGGCATTATATTGTAGGAGAAAAAGCAGTGTAGTATTGGTAGCTGTTAGCGATCCATCAAACAGCATTTTGAAAGCCCTGCAAATTAACATTGTAGGATCATGAATGTGAAGGTCGAGATTTGTGTGCATGGTTGTATTGTAGTTGGTAAGGAACTGTTGAAAATAATTTTTGAGGAAACGGATTGTCAGTCGATTGTTACGCGATTGAAAATACAGGATTCGTAAATTTTTTATGACATCAGCTGGATTACAAATTTTTGGAAGATGACAATCCGATTTTTGGCGTAAATGTGACAAGGATGGTAAGTCAGATAATATCAGAAAATTTTCAAGTTTTCGGATATTATCTGACTTACCATTCTTGTTACATTTACGCCAAAAATTGGATTGTCATCTTAAAAAATGTATTATATGGGGGTAATCCCGCATTTCTTTCATGATTTATCTGCCTCTCCGGACAAACACGGGATAAGACTCTTAACCTCTAGATTCGCTAAACATGAATGCCGGTTGCTTCGACTAGCGAATCCTGTGATGGTTATATTCAAATTGATCGGAAACTTGAAACTTCGTCGTTCTGGGTGGTGTAGTGGTTAGCATATACGAGCGTTTTCTGTGAGACGCGGGTTCGAGTCCCGCTGCAGGACGATGAAAATTTTCAAGTTTTCGGATATTATCTGACCTACCATCCTTGTCACATTTACGCCAAAAATGGGATTGTCATCTTCCAAAAAAAAAAAAAAAAAAACAATTTGTATTATATGGCGTCATCCCGTATTACTTTCATGATTAACTGGATTATTGCAAATTCTTCAAATTCGGACTAATTGGGAAATAACGTTGTTGTGATGCACGGCAATTGAGATATTTGAGATCCAGTACGAATAATAGTTAATTCTGAAGTGAAAATTAGCCGTCCCGGTGGCGCAGTGGTCTAAGGCGTTGGCCTCTGATCATTCGTCCGTAAGGGATCCGGGTTCGAATCCCGGTCAGGCATGGGGGTTGTGTTTGTCTTACGGCACGGGCTTTCTCCCTTCCCTGGAACCAGTGACCCTAAATTAGGGACGGGTGACTGCTTATAGCCCATTGAGTTGCTCACGGTGGTCGTTAAACCTCCAATCAAAAAAAAAAAAACAAGAAGTGAAAATTACGACGTTTATCGTAGACATCTGTCTCAATACTTTTAGCATCGGTGAAAAAAATATTGATATCCAGATAATGTGCATGACTATCCTGCATGGATGATTTTTCAAGTGTCAGACCTGATGGATAAATATGTTGAGCTTGAATATTGAAGATCCGATTATTAAAAACAATGATATCATCAATATAACGAAAAATACGTCCATAATCTTGCGAAAAAGTTGTCATAAAATCCGGTTCATATAGATATAAAGATTGGCGAGAGTGCTGGAGAAAACACTGCCCATGGCTATGCCAGTAACTTGTCGGTAGATTTTTTTACCCACACAAGTGTAGTTGTGGTTGAGGCAGAAGTCGACTGAACTGTTCCAAAACAGTGTGGTATGTTTGATTACATTTCCATATTTTGTAAATAAAAAAGAGTTGCAAAAAATCAAAAGTTTATATGTATTATATAAATAAAAATTTATACACTAAGTGGCCACTTTATTATGACCACCTGACAGTTTTAAGCAAATGAGCTATGGATGCACGCTGTTGCCGCCAGAGGGCGAGGTTAGGATAAAAAGGGAAAGCTTAGTGCTTGCGGCAGTAGTAGAAGTGATTTTTGGTTGACGAGATGGGTAAAAGATGCGATTTGACGGACTTTCAACGTGGGATGATTGTAGGAGCTTGGAGGCATGGAGCGAGTATCACCGAAACCGCCGCAGTCGTGAAATGTTCAAGAGCAGCTGTTGTTAAAGTGTTTAAAGACTGGACTGTCAGCCAAAAAAACTGGGTCTCTACGTGCAACGTGTGGTCGTCATCGACTAGTGACTGCTCTGGCAGAACGGAGAGTGTCCAGACTGGTAACAGACAACAGAAAGGGCAACAGTGCAGCAAATTACAGACCATCTTAATGAAGGATCACCTCAAATGATCTCTGCACGCACTGTTCGCCGTACACTGCATCGGATGGGATATGGCAGCCGAAGGCCTGTTTGTGCACCTTTGCTGTCTGCAGTTAACAAGAGAAAACTTCTCCAGTTCGCACAGGAGCAAAAATATTGTACAGTCGATATAATTGGAAACAAATTATGTGGTCCGATGAATCATATTTTCAGTTGCACTATGCCGATGGCCGAGTGAGAATTTGGCGGAAACAGCACAAAAGCATTGACACCAACTACACTGCTACAACCCATCAAGCTGGTGGAGCCAACGTTATGGCTTGGGGAATGTTTTCCTGGCATGCTTTGGGCTCTTTAATTCGTGTTGATCAATGTCTGACTGGCACATCATATCTAAACATCGTTGCGGACCAAGTGCTTCCTCTAATGTTAATGGTTTACCCCAATGACGATGGCTACTTTCAACAAGATAATGCATCCTGCTATAGTGCTCGGATTGTACTGGATTGGTTTCAGTAACATGCCGGTGTGTTTACTTTCCTTCGGTGGCCCCCACAATCTCCAGATCTCGATCCCATTGAGAATTTGTGAGATGAATTTGAACGAGCCATCAGACAGCTTGATCCACAACCCTGCAATCTCACACTCTTGGGAAGTGCTATTCATCAAGCATGGTTTCAGAGTCCACAAACCAGCTATCAACATCTCGTGGAGTCCATGCCACGAAGAATCGACGCAGTATTAAAGGCAAAAGGTGCCCCAACGGAGTACTGAGGGAATGGTCATAATAAAGTGGCCACTCCGTGTATCTATACATAGTATTAAATAAAGTCCCGGTAGGCGTCCGTCTGTTTCTTTGGGCTAATTTCGAAAATCGCTGGACGGATTTTGATGCGGTTTTCACCATTCCATAGAGCAGTTGTCGAGGAAGGTTTAGGTGTATGAAACATTAACCTATGACAAGAGGAAGCCGAGTATGAAACGATTTTAGTGAACGTAAAAACCGCCGTTGGCATTCTTTCGTAGTTTCCACTGCCTAAACAACGGTACGCGGCGACCGATTTACGAAACGTTTTTGCTCATTGGGAAGAAAACGCGAGGAGCATGCGCGACGGCCGTTGGGAAAAAGACTCGAGGCGCATGAGCGGCGGCCGTTGGGAAAAAGACGCGAGGCGCATGCGCGACTGCCACTCTGACAGCTTGTAAGGCCACATACTAAATGCGTAGTTGTTTTCGTCCACACGTGTGTATCTCTTTGAGTAGCTCTTTAATTAAAATTTAAATATTGCATTAACATTATGCCGAGACGAAAATAGAATATAGGTCGTAGTACATCGGACACTAAATGAATTTGTTTATCTCGTCATAATGAAACTTTCCAAGAAACATAATTTCGATTGGCAAATGACAGACAAAGAATGGTTTTACAAAGGGAAAGATAGTCCCCTGTTGAACGTAATAATCGTCTCTCTTTAGGTACGCTGTAAATCCTAAATTGCTACCGTGCGAAGCCGGGCCGGGTCGCTAGTATATATATATATTAAGCTGTAAAAATCAAAAGTTTATATATATATATATATTAAGCTGTAAAAGTCAAAAGTTTATATATATACATATATATATATATATATGTATATATCGCCAGTGTTTGTACCAAGGCTTTGAGCGGTGGTTAAAATTAATTTCCCCACATAATGTTTGCTGTGCTGTTTTGCAAGCGCACATCCGGCGATGGAAAACAGCTGTGATACAAGCGCTCTCTGGAGTTCTCATTCTTATTTTCCCTTGGTTTTAAACGTAACAGCGGAAGTCTCAGGGTAGCCAAAATGAACACCGATTGAAGTCCCACGGGGCAGTGCAATTCAAAAGTGCGATACGAGTTGCTGTTAGATTTTTTTTTTTTTATGCATTTCTAATAAAACTCGTCGAAGTTTGTCCTAAAGCTTTGCGTGTGTGGTTAAAATGTATTCCCTTATGCAATATTTTCGTGAGGAGAAGAAGGTTCGTTCCTTCGTTCAGTAAACTAGGCGTTGTAAGTAATATTTGCTGCTGTAGAAATGTTGTTTCATCTGCGGACACCCAGGTCGTTAAAACAACTATAATACAAAGCTCTCCATATGTTTTTATTTTCTTGTGGTTTCGACGCAGATGCTAAACTTTCCAGAGTTTTGCCATCAAAAAAGCACCACTGGTCATACTTGTTTGTGTTTGGAATAGCGTGGAGTGATAAACACAATTGAACGTTCTGCTACGAGTTACTGTTTTTCTGTCTTTTCGTCGCTGTGTGAATCGATGTGTTTATGAGCATAGATTTAAATATGCAATTTGAATTTTGATATCCATTTAGAATAGGGAACAGTGTTGAGGATGTGCCAAGTGTCCCATTTTCTGCCAGAGCTTTTGCAAATTGTGTAAATATAGTTAAGAAAGGTAAGCCTCGTCCTGTATTTTAAAATCATAAAAAAATACCGAAAATTCGTTCATCACTCTAATATTTGCTCAGGAAATTCAGATTTTTCTTACAATAGAATGTACAAAATAAAAACATCAACGGTTACCACCACCAAAGGTTTATTATACATCAACTGTAGTTTCGAAAAAAAGGTTTATTATACATCGACTTTAGTTTACGTTTGGCTCCGTATCATAATGCCGATTCAAACGTTTTGCTATTTTTTAATAAAATAAGATTATTAGTATGCAAGTAAGTAGCTTTTAGTTTATTTTTAAATAAATTATAATTGTTAATTACATTTATTTTAGAATGAAAATGATTCCAATAATAGAGGCACTGATAGTTTATGCTTTGCTTAGTCAATTCAGTTTTTGGCTTACATGTTTTAATAAGAGTCATTTTTCTGGTATCGTATTTATGTGGAGTATTATGGATATAAATTATTTCACAATTGATATTATTCTTTATTCTTTTATACACATTTAGTCCAAGGATATAGTTAAGTAGTTGCTTAATATTTAATATACCATGCTTATTGGAATTACCGTGCGTATGAATGTGAAGATCAGCTTGATATGACATGTTAGTATTAGTACTACATTTAAGATCCATTAGCCTGATATATTTGTTTTGTAGAACTTGTAATTTTTTAATATTTGGTTTTGTTGTTTGTCCCCACGATGAAAGACAATAAATTAAATGCGTTTGAATTCATGTATTATATAATAGAATTAAAGTTTTAATAGAAAGGCTCGATAATATGTGACTAACAATTCCAATACTTTTAGAAATTTTGTTGCATTTAGATCAACGTATTTATTCCAATTTAAATCATTTTGTAAGTAAATTCTCAAATAGGTAAAGTTATCAGTAATATCAGTTTTTTTGTTGTCATAATATATCGTTAACTCTTGATCTATATTTATGCGCTGCCTTCCAAATATCACAGCCTTAGATTTCTAAGTATTGACTAATAGTTCATTAGATGTTATCCAGTCATAATATTTGTGTATTTGATTATTGCAAAGGGATATGATCTGGTGTATATTATCACACACACACAAGCACACACATACATATATATACACTGCTGGACAATTGCTAAGGACGGATCATAAACGGCTATATAGCGCATAAAAAAGTAAGTGTGGTTGGATGCCAAGTGAAATAAAATAATGTCAGAATGCCAGGACATTACAAGAAAGACAATTTATTGTGCTCTGAAATCCAGAAGGCTTTGGAACGTGTTTAAGGGACAAACAGGCCATTTTGTGCAGAATACGTAAACGTGAAAAAAATGCAATTACCCTCCGCAGGCGTTCCGGCGTAAGATGTCAATAGAGGATAGGGCCACCATGGAGGGCGATGCAAGATTCCACACGTCGTGTCATGCTTTGCACAGCATTATCAAGCAGCTGTTGGGGTAATTTATCCTATTCCTCTGTCAGTGCACGGATGAGGGTGTCCTTGTTTATTGGAGGGCATTAGCGACCAGCAAGACTCCTCCCCAAAGCATCCCACACATTTTCAATGGGATTCAGATCTGGAGAACGTGCTGGCCATACGATGCGTTGAATATCCTCGCTCTCAAGACACTCCTGGACAGCGACTGTTCAATGACATGTTGCGTTGTCGTCCATGAAAATGAATCAATCACCGACAGCACCACGGAACATGCGAACATGAGGCAGCAGAACATCATTAATGTATCGTTGGCCAGTCATAGTCCCAGTTGGAAGCACATAGAGGGACGTACGGCCATTGATCATGATGCCAGCCCATACCATGACACTACATGTCGGATATCGGTCCCTTTCCTGTATGTTTGCTGGACAATATGAAGTACCACTATCACGCCAGATCAGTTGTCGTCGACAATCAGACGATAGACTGTATCTACTCTCATCTGAGAAGAGGACAGCAGACCAGTCGTTATCAGTCCAATTGCGATGTTGATGGCACCATTGCAAACGGGCGGTACGGTGACGTCTGGACAATGGGATGCACACAACAGGACGGCGGGCGTATAGTCCTCCTTCATGCAAACGTCTGGCGACAGTTTTTCGGGAGATCCGCTTGCCAGTAGCAGCCATAAACTGATTTGCTACCTCACTAGCTGTGCTGCGCCGGTGTCTTTTTGTTGATAGCACTATGTACCGATCTTCTGCAGGTGTCGTACTGCGAACACGACCTCCCCCGTGACGTTTTCTACACTCTCCATTTGTTTGAAATGATTTCCAAAGCCCTGAAACAGCAGTGTGGCTGACGTCGAACTCCCTGGCAACAACTGTTATTTTTCGCCCTTTTCAATCTTGCCAATAATACGGCCCCGCGGAAAATCATCTAGGTGATGTCGGGAAGACATACTGAAAATTGCAAGTTCGTCAATTGATTCTTTCTTTTTTTTTTTTTTTTTTTTTTTGATTGGAGGTTTAACGACCACCGTGAGCAACTCAATGGGCTATAAGCAGTCGCCCGTCCCTAATTTAGGGTCACTGGTTCCAGGGAAGGGAGAGAGCCAGTGCCGTAAGACAAACACAACATCCATGCCTGACCGAGATTCGAACCCGGACCCCTTACGGACGAATGATCAGAGGCCAGCGCCTTAGACCACTGCGCCACCGGGGTGGCATTGATTCTTTCCCTTTCAACTTTGCGTTTGAACAGCAACGGTCAATACGCGTCAAATCCTTTATATATCTTATCAGCGCTATGACGTCACGAACAAGTTCGGCAATCCAAAATTTGTATACGCACAACACGTCTTACTGTATCCCGCACTTATGCTAATTTCCACATTTTCCTGCCTTCCATTTTATGGTTGCTATCGTTGCTATTGTCATCCGTCCTTAGCAATTGTCCTGCAGTGTATATATCATCATCATCATCATCATTGTCAACCATTATCAATCCATTGCTAGACGAAGGTCTCCCAAGTTTCTACTACAACGGCCAGTCTCCTCCATGTTACTCCCGCATCCTATCGAATTTCATCCACGGTCTCCCATGTGGTCTTCTTCTGGGTCTTTTCCTGTCCATTAGAATCCAGTCTAAAATTTCAGCTGTCCATCTATGGTCTGTTCTTCTGGAAGTATGTCCAGCCCATTGCTATTTCAGGGATTTTACTCTGATCATGATGTCTTCCACTCTTGTCATTTTTCTGATTAACGAGTTCTTCTTCTTATCTCTCCTCGTTACACAAAGCATGCATCTCTTAATGTTCTTTGAGTTGTCTGCAGTCTTTGTATGTCTCTATTAGTTAAGGTCCACGTCTCTGCACCATCCGTAAACAATGGAAAGATGCATTGATCGAAAACTTTTCTTTTAAGACATAATGGCATATTGCTCTTGTGACCTACCCAGATAGCACAGCCTTGCGATTTAACGTAGGTCCAACACTGAGCCATTGTCTTCTATTCTTAAAAGACGGTGGCACAGTGTTGGGCCTACGTTAAATTGCAAGGCTGTGCTACCTGGGCAGCTAACCAAGGAAACAAGGTCACCGACGTGACCTCGCTTCCTTGGCCAGCTAGGTCATCTGACCTCAATCCCATCGAGCACATCTGGGATGCCATCGAGAGAGGTGGTCGAGGCTCTGACCCCCTCCATTAAATCTTCGTGAACTGTGGGAGCTTGTTCAGGGTCGTGGATCCGTATGTCTTCCCAACGCTTCTGGTGTCTTTTTGAGTCCATTCCGAGACGAATCGCCGCCGTCATCAGAGCGAAAGGTAGTGCTACACGTTACTAGACAGGTGTCTCTAGTTCAATTGCTCTTCAGTGTGTATATGTATATATATATATACATCACAAAATTCAGTACTTATAGCACAATTATTCGTTTGTCAGCTTTTCTTTTTAATTGGGGTTTAAACGTTTCTAGTTCCAGGTAAATGAGAGAACCAGTATGCTAAGACAACCGTGACATCCATGCCGCAGCGAAATTCGATCCCAGACTCATCTTGGACAAATGGTCAGAAGCCAGTGCTTAGACCACTGCGCAACCGGGGTGGCTTTGTCAGCCTATCTGTGGTCACGATGTCGCCGTATCTAAGAAGTGGACTCTAAATTTCCTTTTGTGTTTAATAGCAATGAATGTGAAAGCCGTCACACTCCTATTCTATAGCTTTACTGTTATAAAGTTTTCTAACTATCCAGCTAAGCCCATTGCTGTATTTTGAAATTTTGAACTATAATCGGCTCTACAAAGCTCCAGTGGAAATATTCGATGACCTATATTCATGTGGGAGGGCAAATACCTCCGGTGATTATGCTCGGGCAAAAAGTAACATTTCTTGCAGGTATAGAGAGGTATTATGGACATTATAAATAGCAAGCTCGAAAGAAATATCAGTATGCAAATTCTGAAAGCTTGAAAATGAGAAACTTATCTGTGACGAACTCATACCAAGGGTCCGAAAGATTATCAAGAGCAATACTTAAAGAAATATGTGAACACAAGAAGTCTCAGCATTTATCAAATATTTCCTATTGATTTGAATATTAGAGATGAACTTATTTTTGATATTCACACATAGAAAATTTGTGTGACATATAGTGTTTTCTGCATTAACTATATAGTGTTAATGATCACGTGTGGTATTCAAATTACATAGTTTTTTTTTTCAGGGAAGAGGGAATACCACCACCAGGAGAAAATCATGGGGGTACAAGCAGTCATCCGTCGCCATTGGTAACAAGGAAGAGTAGAGCCAGAGCCATCGGATAAACATGCCGCCCATGCCACATGTCGGACTCAAACCCGAGTTTGGTTAGAACAAATGGCTAGAAGACAGAATCTCAGACCACTAGGAGACAGGGAATGTCAATTCACAGTGTCCTTCGGGGGTCCAGGGGATATTTCACTTCTTACAAGGGATGATTGACCCGTCTCTTCCCGGAACGAAAACAGAAGTGCCGTATACTAGAATCTCAAAACACATTGCAGCTCATTTACGCTTTCCAACCATAGGTTAAAGAAGCATATGTGCTTTAGCATTGTCTGTCTGTCTGTCCGTCCGATAAACCGCGTAAAAGTGGTTCGATTTCGATGAAAGTTTAGCATGTGGTAGGGGAAAACCTGGGAAGGAACCCTACTGAAAATGGACGAAATGGGGTCAAAGGTCAGAACATGTAGCATCGGGATCCATTCCATCATCGCCCTTATGCGTCATAACTTACATAAAATGCTTCGATTGCAACAAAACTTTATCATGTTATTCCGGAGGTTTACCGAACCGGTTCTGTTGAATATCTTCGAAATGGGGTCAAAGGTCAGTGCAAAAGAGCGAGATTTATTCCGCAGCCATTACCTCATAACTTGACTAAAAATGCTTCTAATGCAACAGAACTTTAGTATGTTGTACCGGAGGTATACTGAACCAGTTATGTTTAATATAATCGAAATGGGGTTAAAGGTCAGTGCACAGGAGCGAGATTTATTCATCAGCTATTATCCTCATAACGTGAGAAAAAATGCTTCTATTGCTACAAAACGTTAGTATGCTTTTCCTGAGGTATACTGAACGAATCAGTAGTCAGGGTAAGGGGTAGAGTTTGTCTACGCGCGATTTCTGGTACGTTAGAAAGCGTATCATAGTCAATGCATTGCATGATTTAACTAACTTGTTTTCCTTTTATGAATCGTTTTGTTTGTATTGAATTAAAATAAGGCAGGCAGGCACACGAACGTACGTACGCACACAGGCGCGTGCGCATACGCATACACACACAAACTGCTCATAGCTCTTTGGATATTTATGCTTTAGAATTGTTGCTGTTCTGACGGAAGAAAGAATAAGAAACACAAAACCGAGTTCTTGGGTGTAGTGAGCACGTTTTTACAATCCTTTACTACATGAAAAAAATATTTCAAAGTCAATATCAGCAAAAGTAATGGATCCACGCTTCTTAGCGGAAACCTAAGCATTTCTTTAAATGCCCAATAAAAGTGGTGTTTATTGTAGCTTAGTTAAGCGGTTATAACAAAAATATTTGGCAGATTTCTATACAGTCGGCAAAACATTGGTAAATAGAAATAGCTACTTTCGGCCAACAGCAGCTCGAATGCGTTCTACCGGAAATAACAAACTATGCACAGAACATTTCTCATAACGAAAAATATCTAAGGCAGAAGGGATTTTTCAAACCGGGTTCTTAGAAATGAAGACAGGGTACCAAATATGGCACAAACAGAAAGTGAGCAGTAATGGCAAACCATGTGGTACAAATATTGAAAAATATATGAAAAATATTCGCCACCCTAAACGCTAGAAGTAGAAAAAAAATGTAATTGGTCTTTTAGAAGTAGAGATATCATAACAACAAAAGTTTGCATTAACGCTTCTTAAAGGGTTAATTAAACATTATTTTGAGAAAAAGGTACACGCAAATTTGAGATGGGTTCGAATCGCATCACTGTTATTTGGTCACCCTTACTGAACAATCATTGTCACCGATGCGATGAGTGACAGTAAAGAACAGTTCCAAATTCACCGATAAGAATGTCGCTGTTAGCAGTGTCTCAGCAATAAATGGGGTCCAAAGTTACTGTTACGTCATAATTTCAGTTAGTATGTCGTCATATCTAGACATTTCTCTACTTTTCTGTTGAAACATCTCAGAGATTACTGGTGATCTGACGTTTTTTCAATCTCCCCTTTATCCTCCGATTAAGATAGCTTTTGTTTCGGCTTTCTTTGTGCGTTCGCTGTTAAACAAAGAATTCAAATCGAGCCGATTGCAACAGTGATTTTGCCATTATTACAAAGAAGACGATGAATAGCCGTTCGGTTACTGATTTGCCACCCTTATCATAAGAAGTGATTTTCTCATTGTTTCAAGTAAAAGGGTGACTGCCAATTCTGGCTTCTTTACAGCTCCATCAGCTGTCGTGAACAGTGATTTTCTCTCCTTTTAAAGTGACAGCTACTTTCGTTACGATGTCACTGTTGTCAGTGAGACAGGAAAATCACTGATATGCCAACATACTGTATATGTTTTCTGCCGTGACTGGAGAAGCGGAGAAATATGTTTTCTGTCCTAAGATATTTGTTTTATGCCGTGGCTTTTTAGAAGCGGAGATATAGTTGCAAACTTGTTTAAAACAGAAATATGCCTTTACATCTCCAGGTGGAAAAGCATTTTGTCACAAAATGTTGTAAAGTACATTCAAAATACTTATCGTCTGAATCTCTGTTAGCGCAAAAAAAAAAACATTTTTAAAATTCGATTATTAGAAGCAATGCGTTAGGGAAGCATAAAAAAAATAGGTTTTTGCTCCCTAAGGACGGCGCAATGCCTGATTTCAAATAGAAATCGTACGATAAAAATTGCGTTCGTTATGTAAAATAGCAAGAACTACTATTTTGAATTGGTTTGTTTGAAGCAATTTTGTAGAGTAAAATATATTTCGAATTTGAGAATGTGCATTTACGTCCTTCGCCGTGACATTATGCATACCAAAAAGCCCCAAACGTATATATCGGCATGTTTGCAGTTTAAGTTTTCGACTGCAAAGAAAAAAAAATTCAAATTGTACTAATAGTTGCAGAGATATGATGTCCACACAGGCGGACGGACCGATACTAACTATAAGCACGTCCTTATTTTCACAATACGCATACTGAAAACAGTGGCAACACAATATTTGTCAATAGTTCATAGTTGCTGTGATCATCTTTGTGCTGCATCTCGCGAGCCGAGTGACACTTCTTTTTAGTCTTCGCTAGCTGAAATTTGTTACTGTGCGTGGCTGCATGGATATAAACTAATGTCAGATCGTTATCTGACGATTATAACAATATCCCTGTAATTTCTAATTATATTACATACAATATTTCCTGTGCATGGAGTTACTCTCAAATTTTTAACGTAAAATCTACGAACAGGAAATCAGGAAGGTCTGAAATTTGCATATTCTAAAAAATTACGTCTCTTAAGATGCTTTAAGAGAACTTATGTTTGCTAACCGTACTATAAGCTTTAATCAAAACAAAAAAGCGAGAAAGAATGTTTTCATTGCACTTGAAATTTGGTGATGCTCTTGTAATGTTTTGACATCATATTTTCTTTTGTTTACGCTTTCCAACCGTAGGTTGAAGAAGCGTATATGCTCCAGCTTTGTCCGTCTGTCCGTCCTCAAGATAACTCGCGTAAAAATGGTTCGATTTTGATGAAATGTTAGTATGTGATAGGGAACCACCTGAGGACGAACCATATTTAAAATGGGCGAAATGGGGTCAAAGGTCACGACATAGGAGCGGGATCCATTCCATTGCCCTTAAGCATCATAACTTGCGTACAAATGGTGTGATTTCGATGAAATTTTAATACGCGGTAAGGAACTACCTGGGGTCGAACCCTGTTGAAAATGGACGAAATGGGGTCAAAGGTAAGGATATAGGAGCGGGATCCATATCACCCTTATGCGTCATAACGTACGTAAAAATGCTTCGATTGAGACAAAACTTTATCACGGTGTTCCGGAAGTATACTGAATCGGTTCTGTTGAATATCATTGAAATGGGGTCAAAGGTCAGAACACGGAGCGAGATTAACTCCACAGCCATTATAACTTGAGTAATGATTTCTCGTATGTTGAAAAGCGTATCATAATCAATGCATTGCATGACTTTACTAACTTGTGTTTAATTTTGCGGTTTTTTTTACGCTTTAAGCGACCGAAGTAACTTAACGAAATGTGCCCAAATTTTCCGCGTCCCCACCCAAATATATATTTTCAGATACGGCAGGATTTTGTGAAAGCAATGGCAAACAATTCCCTTCCTTCCTCATTTCAGCAGTACTAACCATGAACCTGCAACTGGCAATAAAGGCATAAACAAAGACATCGCCCTTTCCCCTTTTTAGCAACACACAGCAACCGAAAAATTGTTATTCGGCAATTGCTGGGGAATCGAATCCCAGATCTCTTGATATCTAGCCGAGCGCGTTAGCCTTACACCACAGGCCTTTTAAGGGACTAGGGCCTTTTTCTTATTATGCTCCCTTGTTAGGTTTGTCACAACTGTTATAACCCTTTTAGCAAATAATCATTCACAAAGGTTTAGTGTTAGTTGGGTATCGTTCATTTGATCGACAGATCACTTGATCGAAAATCACTTCGTCCAAAATCAATTGATCGAAAAGTACATTTCACCGAAGGGACATTTGATCGAAAAATTCATTTCACCGAAGAATTACTTTACCCAAAAGTTTATTATATGGAAAGATCATTTCACCGAATGGTCAGTTTATCGAAAACCTAGAATTTTGTTGTTAGAGATCTGTTGGAGTGTAGTGCGGGTGTTTGAAAAACTGGCCACCTAAACATTATGGGATTGTATAAAAAAATGCACTTTTAATTTCTATGAAACATCTCTGCATGAGTAGGTTTAAGACCAGTTTTGATGCCTAAAATTAATTCTTTTTGCCTGAATAAATGTGCATCATTACTAACTTGAGTTTTTTTGTAAACCTTGTGAATATGAGCACGCAAGATTAAAATTTGACAAAAAGGCCTAAGCCGACGCCCAGGGCTCTAAAGTTGATTCTTCTTGCTTGAATAAATGTGCAACATTACTAACTTTAGTTTGTATGTACACTTTATGAACATGAGCACGGACGATTAAAATTTGCTAAAAAGGCCTAAGCCGAGGCATAGGGACTAAAATTGCTTCTTTTTTTTCTGAAAAAATGTGCACCATTATTAACTTGACTTTTTATGTAAACCTTATGAACATGAGCACGCACGATTAAAATGTGCTCTAAAAGGCCTGAGCCGATGCCTAGGGACTTAAAATTAATTATTTTTGTCTTAAAACTAAATCTTTGCGTTCTTTGTGACGCGGATAAATCAAAAATGCAATTTGAGTATGATCATCTAACGGTTTGGTGTGGGCTGTCTTCCAAACTGGCACCATGCTTCAACAGATCCTGTAAAGAAATCCAAAGTTTTCGGTAAACTGACCGTTCGTTTAAGTGACCTTTCGATGAAATGAACTTTTAGGTAAAGAAACCTTTCGGTGAAATGAACTTTTCGATCAAGTGATCCTTCGGTGAAATGTACCTTTCCATCAAGTGACCCTTCGGTGAAATGAACGTGGATCAGGGGATCTTTCGGTGAACCAATCTTTTCGGTGAAGTGATTTTCGGAAAACAGATCCTTCGGTGAAGTAAACGTCGGGCAAATGAACCAAACCCCTTAATACCCTTAAATGACCACTTTGAATAACTGAGACTAAGGAAGAAGCAACGGTCCCCTTCACTCGTTCCAGCCGCGTACTTCTCACTTCTTAGACAGTGAATGCATTTGTTCAAGCTGTTTTCAGCCCATTTTGCTAGCCAGTTCTAGCCAAAACTGGCTAGCAAAATGGACTGAAGCCAGTTCAGTCTTGCTAGCCCGTTCTAGCCAGTTAAAGGTTTAAACACACTAACGCGCGGACACATTTATTGGTATACATAGATGCAACTGAGGGAATAGCTGTAAGCAAATCTTGTTCATAAACAATTGTTATTCGTCCGGCATCACGATGTTAAATGCATCAGTTTATTCTGCGAATAAAACTTCACAAACGAGGATGTCCCTGCATATAGAACAGGTGATTCTCGTTTTTTTTTTTTTTGGCTTTCGTTTCAAAAGCGGTAATGACACTATATATACGAATGCGGAAACGACACCATATATTACCTTTCCACCCACAACGCATTTTATTCTAAAAGTGTTTTAAGAGTTCCTCAGAAAGTAACGGAAAATCTTGAATAGATTGGTCTTCCAGCCATTGAACAGACGTATGGACTGTTATCTGGGGAAACGTCCCGTATTTATTTCACGTTCAATATACTTTTAGAAGAGTTTTCGTCGCAGATGAGCATTTCCAAGAAAGCGAAAGAAATGCCATTCAAATAGTTAAAAAGCCTTTTGCAATAGCATCTGTACTAGCTAAACCGTCCTTCGAGGAGAAGATTCAAGTCAACTTCCAGAGCGAGCACCATACGACTGTGCACATTTGAAGAAATAAATCGAGTAAACATAATAAAACCTCTTCTGATCACGTAAGTTCTGTTTTATTGGCCCCTCAAAAACCGAGTTGTGTTGCCATTCCGATGACCAAAACTGTAATTCCGAGGCGAGTGGCACCACCAAATGGCTACTTTTCTTCTTTGAGGGGTTGATCTTGTTCCCGACGTCTGGCGTTTCCTTAAGTTGGGAAGGGAATGTTTCTGCTATTGACACTTTAAATATTTCCTGCAAATGACACGGATTGTAGGCGCTCAAATAAATACAGATCATCGCGCGTTTCCAGTTGCCTCACCGTCAGTCCATAAGATATCGTAAAGGACTTCTTTGAAGTTGGGCAATTTGCAATAAATTTTGTCATCTTTTCTCATGTTCTCTTAAAGCAAGCAATGTGTTTTATAATGTGCGTTCATGTTAGCTATAAAAACTGTAAAAACCGCTAGAATTTACGATACATTTTCATTTATTCTTACATTTGTTTATTCCCGAGATTCCATAATCTTGTTTCATTTGATAATATTCGTTAATACTCAGATACTCAAAACACATTATAAGAAAGATCTTTAAAACTTCTGACATCAAAAATAACGTTTTGTGCTATACTTAGCAAAGAGGAATTTTTCGAGAGAAATTTAAATCAGCGGAAGAACTTTGGAAAACATATATCTGGTCTTGCAGACCAGTTAATATCAAAAGTTGGTGGTCAAAAGTCATTTTTATGGGTTCGCAAATGATACAAATATTAATACATTTAACTCGTATGTACACTGTTTCAATTTTACTGCCCTACTTTAAGGTGGGATACAGAGTACAAAACACAAATCTAAATTTTAAATTAACTAAATAATGTAGTACAAATAGTACAAAAGATTTTCAGACTGAAAACAGTTTATACAATTTATGACCACTAAGCTTGCGGTGTTAAGATTTTGAGAAACGTTGTTATTATTATTCTATGAAAACAGTTTGTGGTCCAACTAATGAACATGCAAATTATTTTTAATTTTAGCTAGTATTTGAGAGGATGAAGGCTGATTGGAACTTTTTTTCTCTTTTTACCTCATTAGATTCACAGCGACATTCACGGAAATGCATGAAATTTGAAAAATATCTGGGATATCAAGTAAGCCCCCCCCCCATTAAGTCTGAAAGAGTTTCAGTGTTAAGTTTGTCTCGCCAGTCTGTTTTGATTTTCTCCAGACTTCGGAACTCCGTTCACACTCGGCTGGTGGGAAAGGAAAACATAAGTCACGGCCAAAATAATTCCATTTTTTCTAATGCGACAAGGGGAATTTTTCTCTTCCCTTGACAATTTATTGGGTTCCATTTGAAAGACTACAGTGACTTTCTATAAGACTATTCACTCAGGAGACAAACTATTAGTGATAGCGGTGATGGGTAGTTGACATGGGTATCCCCCGCACAGAGTGGAACAGACCCAAACTAAACGCAAGCGATGCATAGAAGGACAGAAGGCACCCCCAGCAGTATTTTGCAATCGACGAACATAAGTAAACGTGGTGATCTTAGTGACTTTGATCGTGAAAGCATTGTCGGCGCAAGACAGAGGGGTAATTCTATCGCCCAGGTGGTAAGAACCCTAAGGTTCCCGAGATCACCCGTATCAAGGGTGTACCGCGAGTTGTGACGTGCCTGTCCAGCAGGACACACACGACATAAAGGCAGATAGCAGTCAGAACGAACGTCCGCGTAGCTCAATTGGTAGAGCGACTTTTTCCGGAATGATGGGACTCGGGTTCGAGCCGCGGCGTGGACAAAAATGACGGATAAATTTACTTCGTTATAATGACGCCCGAACTTTGCGGATGACCCGGCCATTGAAAATCTCGCAATGGTGTGATGTTCTTTCCACACCGCGAGAGAGGAAAAAATAGAGAATCCCTATACCAGCGCTTCAAAAAATAAATGTGTGTGACGTTGCATTCCACACATCAGATTGACTGGGAGTTCTCAGGTGCACGTTCTACAGCGGATGGCTGCCTGCAACAATTCATGGTCACGGCTGACCCGTGGGCCATGCCCCCGGCCCTCTTTCGGGGGGGGGAGAGATGTGACGTGCCTGCCCCGTAGGACGCATACGACATAAAGGCAGATAGCAGTCAGAGCGAACGTCCGCGTAGCTTAATTGATAGAGTGACTTACTCCGGAATGAGGGGACCCGGGTTCGAGCCCCGGCGTGGACAAAAATGACGGAGAAATTTATTTCGTTATAGAGTATACTATCCATGGACGCAAGAGCGCCAAGAAAACAAGAGGTGACAGATCACACGCCATTCATGACTGGGGCAGACGTAGACTATCCACGCTCGTACAGACAGGCCGCAACGGCAGTGCGGATCACATCGAAGTGTCAACAAGCGAACAGTGTAGCGCACGCTGTATACCCTGGGCTACGGGAGCCGACACCTTACTCGTATTCTACTGAAGACTACTCGTCATCGGGCATTACGTCTCGCCTGATACCGGGAACACCAAATGTGTACTTCTGCAGAGTATCTCCACGCCGTTTGGTCAGATGTACTGCATTTTCAGTTTTACCGAGCTAACGGGAGGGTGCAGATGTGGGGTCGACAGCAGGAAGGCACGACCAACACCAAGGTTAGTAAATGAAAAGATTTTTCTCATCCTGCATTTCCGGTGATTGCTTTGTGAGGTCACTGTGCAAATCGTCATCGTAAAACTACCTAATCCCCACGTTTCTTTGTATCTGCGGTCGGAATTATTATTCGTAAACCATTTGTAATAATCTTCATAAATTCTATCAGATTTTTAATGCATAGTGTATTAGATTTTTAGATTTAAAAAAAATTGGGGAATTTTGCCAAGATTGCTTTCCCATTCACAATAAAGGATTTCTTCATTATATGACAATAATATGTTTTGCTGTATGTTTTCCATCTAAATTTATATAAACGCTGCGAAAATTCTCCTTGTAACTAAATTAACGTTTAAAATATAACAGTTTTCCCGCCCTTTACCTAACGAAAACATGCATGAGGTATTTTTAAAATCTCTGTTAGTTACATATTCACATGACTGTGAATTTCTTTTGTATTTAACGTAAAGGTGCTTTTGCCTACGTTTTTGTTCTGTGTTTCAGTTAGAAAAAATGTTAACAAGACATCTTCCTCCATAGCTACAGTTAGGATCAACGATTCACATGTTAGGACAGTGATGTCATTCAGTGACGTCACGAATTTTTGTCTGCGAGGAAAGCGGAATGAGCAAACCTTACTGTTTATTAAGTTTGGGCCACGACGTGCCAGTTTGGCTCTGCTCAAGACAGTGATGGGTCTGTGGTGTTTTTCTGAGCCTTCTCATACGACACATTAGGTTCCTTGGTATGTCTGGAGCTGTCCATAACCACTGCGCGCTACCATCATTGGCTGACCGCCTACATGCGTGCTGCCGATGGTCTGTTCCACCAGGTTTCAACCACCCACGCCTCGCTTGAGAGACAATCATCTGAGTTTGGAACCATCCAGTGGTTCTAAACTCAGATGAGTGTCATCATCAACATCAACCATTATCAGTCCACTGCTGCATGAAGGTCTCTCAAAGTTTCTTCCACATTTGTGCTCTGTCTTGAGCCCGTCTCCTCCAGGTCACTCAAGCACACTTTCGAATTTCATCCATCCTTTTCCCATGGGGTCTTCTTCTGGGTCCTTTCCTGTCCGTCGCATTCCAGTCTAAAATTTTGGTTATCCATCACTGGTCAGCTCTTCTGGCGACATGTCCAGCCCATTGCCACTTCCGTGACTTCACTCAGGGCATGATGACGTCCACTCCTGTCATTTTTCTTATACACAAGTTCCTCTTCTTAGCTTTCCTGGTTGCGTCAAGCATGGATCTTTCCATGCTTCTTCGAGTTGTCAGCAGTCTTTGTGTGTCTTGTTTAGTTAAGGTCCATATCTCTGATCAATACGTAAGCACTGGCAGGATACATTGATTAAAAACTTCTCTTCTAAAACAGAATGGCATACTGCTCCTAATAGCATATATATATACACACTATATTAACAAAAGTCACCGGACACCCCTTCAACAGCAGGACACCCCTTCAAAAGTAAATGAATGAATCCGATGCGTCGTTAATACGCGCGGTACAGCTACAAACGGTATAAAAACAAGACTTCAGCTGACCGCGATCATATCGCACTCTGAGGTTGAGTGAAAATGTCGCGGTGGGAGAGAACTGACTTTGACAAAGGAAAGATTGTTGGGTGTTATATTAGTGGGTTGTCCATAAGAGAAACCGAGAGGCGTTTAAACATACCCAAGTTAACTATTTTGGATGTACGGAATAAGTAGAAGACGCATGGCGTGCCTGAAGCAGCAAAACGTACCGCCAGACCAAAGACAATCAGTGATAGAGGACGTCGAAGCCTCAGCAGAGTCGTTACGCTTAATCGACGGAGTACTGCACAAGACCTCAGTGTAAAGGCGAGTAAAAATGCTGGAACTTTGGTGTGTACACGTATCATTCACTGAGAACTTCATTCCATTGGCTAACTTGGTCGTGCGGCTGCTCATAAGATTTTCATCCCCACACGGTGTGAATAAAATTTATCGTAGACCGTACGTCAATCGAAACAGGTCTTATGGACTGAGGAATCCAGATACACGATCCATCAGTCTGATGGCCCTGTGTTGTGGGTATCGCGGCATCCGGGGTAGCGCTATTTACCACAGTTAACTGTTCCTACGATGAAATTTGGGGCTGACAGTGTATTCGTGTGGAGGGTCTTTTTACGTGGTATGGTCCCGGCCCATTGGTAATCGTGGACAAACCTGTTAACCGGCACGTGTACGTCGATATTCTGGACAATTATGCCCTACCAACACTGTGGCAATAATGTGGAATCGAGCCATGTCGGTACCAGCGTGATAATGCACGGAGTCATAAAGCAAGGTTTCAGCATTGCTTTAATGGTTCTCTGGGACTTTTACAGAGAAAAATAGGGAAGAACCAGGGCACAATATAAGAGCAATAACAGGGCCATAACAAAAATTAAGCAGGACAAAATACGTGGCATTAACAGAACAAGTGTGAATAAAAAGCAGGAACATAGATTATTTGAACGGAGCAAACGTCAATATTTGTACATTGAGGAAACGAGGCAGTTCGCAAGGTAAAGATGAGCACACTAGAGACGAGGCGTATTAACATAGTCATTTAAAGGGAAAAGATGAACACCATTTACACGGGGCGAAGTTTCAAAACTTGTACAACACTCCATTACAGGTCATAGGCGGTTCCTGGGATTCATAGCAACAAAACATCCAATCACCAATGACATTGGAATAGGAAGCCGGAGAAGTAAAGTGTTTCAGTCGTGTAAAAGGTGAGCGAAATGACCATGGAGAGGGGTGTAACAAAGACATCTGTGCGGTTCTAGGAAGTGTAAATGAGAACGTGGACGTCCATTACAGGAATTGAGAAGAAGGTATGTAGGCCTTGGTAGAGGAGTTTATCGAATCAAAAAGGGCAGTGAACGGAATGAACCAGTTTTCTAGAGCAGCGAGGAAGGCAAATGGATCAGTATAATACTGCGGAATCGGAAAGCCCGGAGGAGAAGGCTGACTAGAACTCTGTATAGTAGACATCAGGGCAGAAGTTGATAGTGCAGGAGACATGGATAACTTTTTTGCTTTTCCAATGAGATAGACGACACCGAGGCTTCGTACGGGTAGCACCTGCGGAAGTAACACATGCTGGTTGAGCAGGAGAACAAGACAACTGAGCAGAAGCAGGAGATTACAGAGATGATGAAGAGAAAGAATCACCGGAGGCAGCACAAGAAGATGGATAATTTGGTTGTAGAGATGATGTTTCTGGCAGTGGGCTGCTGGGCACAAGCGCAGAACCCGGGAGGGAAGGGGCTTCGACAAAATCAAAATTAGCAGTAGACTGAGATGGTGATAGTTAAGGCAGAACATATGCAGAATCAAAAGAGGAATCTCGAGACCGATGAACAGGCATGTGAAGTGAAGAACACGTGCGGTTACTGCCATTAGGCGAAGAACACACAACATTTTGGAGTGGAGGTGCAAAATACAATTTGGGAGGATATAGTTCATCAGAGCTGAAGTTCAGGGGCAAAGTGGCAGGCTGAGAGGTAGAAGAAGGCTCACACGGAGGCGAAAAAGACCTCCGGTATGGGAAGCTGTAATTATAGAAGAAGGCGTGATCGGAACTGAACAAACAGGAGATGGTATGAAGGCTTTTTCTGAAGACGATGGTCGCTGGAAAGAAGAATCAGAAGGTGCGGCAGAAGTTCCGTTGACGGAGGTCGAGCACTGAGAGCTATGATGTCATGGTGGCTTTGCAGGGAAAGCAGTGAAAAGCAGAGTAAACATTGATGGTTATCGTGCGAGGACCTAGAAGAATATGAAATTCAGTAGGGCATGAGGTGATTTGAGAAGAGTTATGAAAGATGACGAGCACTTGTTGACGAAAACTTCAGAATGGCCGATGGAGCAGAGGGGAGCGTCCGGACACTTCCAACGACGCGCCCACACAACGAAAGGAAAGCAAGTAGTAATTCATCACTGACATCCGGTGGCACAGGATACAAAGTGACAAGCACAGGACAATGGGCAAGCGGTTGGGGGAGCAAACTCTGGTCCCCAACAGTAATACACGTAGAAAGAACTTGATTAACATGTTCAATAAAAGAAAAATATGCAAGTACTGATTTGGGCTTTCTTGCGAAGTGCGTAATCGCTTCAGCTATGAGGTACGACAACTCAGACATGTTTTTGTGTAACTTGACATTGGCAAGTGCGGCAAACTCGATGCATAAAGGAGCATGGATTTACCTAGCTGTAAAGATTCAGCCACGGTAGCAGTGACAGTTGAGCCATGACGAACAATGAAACGATCAAGGCATGACGGGAGTAAAGCTGGTAAAGAAGAGTACTTGTCTGAAGTAATCGAAAACGCAGAAGCAGTAGGGAGAGATGCTGGCTTAAAATCAGAGGGAAGGCATTCTTGCGGAGCAATAGCTGGATGTCGAGATCAATACTGTAGTGTATAGCCGCCCCGGTGGCGCAGTGGTCTAAGGCGCTGTCCTCTGACCATTCGTCCGTAAGGGGTCCGGGTTCGAATCCCGGTCAGGCATGGTTGTTGTGTTTGTCTTACGGCACTGGCTCTCTCCCTTCCCTGGAACCAGTGACCCTAAATTAGGGACGGGCGACTGCTTATAACCCATTGAGTTGCTCACGGTGGTCGTTAAACCTCCAATCAAAAAAAATTCTGTAGTCCAAGAGTAGTGATGCAAGGCATTGAATATGCACTAAAAGGTGTATGGCGACAAGCACTAGGAAGGCAATCGGCACGCTGGGGAAGGCAGCGCAGTGAACCACTAACGATGGGTGGAGTACAAAGATGGAAGACAGACGTAGACACAGGCAGCAGGAAGTCTTCTATAAGCAGTGGACAGTTCAGAGTGGAGAGTAAAGGCAAGTCACGGTGGGTAAAAAGTAAACATGCCCAACGTGATACATTATGACGGTAAAACAGTAAAATATGCCATTACTAGCTCGGGAAAGTGGTTGAGAAGATATCGCACACTGTTTCGTATGAGAGAAGCACAAATTAAAGGAGCAATAGGCACTCTGAACAAACAAATAGGGCGCACACTGCCTATCTCGGCAGGGCGTGGTTAACAGAGGAAATCATGATGGAATATCGGTGAAACATGCACATTCCAACTCGGACAAGTGTTTAGGGAAAAACCACAAACTTTTATGTACGAGTTAAGCACAATTTTAAGGAGCAATAGGCACTTGAAACAGGCGAACAGGGCACACACTGCAGATCTTGGAAGGGCGTGATGGGCAGGTGGAATTATGATGGATAATTGGTAAAATATGCACTTAGCAACAAGGAGTATCGGCAAAAAGGATATTACACACCATTATGCACAACCGAAGCACAAATTCCGGAAGCAACACGCAATATGAACAGGCACTTTGGGCGCACACTGCATATCCTCGAAGATCTCGGAAGGGCGTGGTCAGAGGTTACATTATGATGGAGTATCGGTATATTATGCTCTTACTCAATCGGAAAAACGTCGATGAATATAGCACGCACGTTTACATACGAGTGGAGTACAAATTTCAAAAGCAACAGGCACTTTAAACAGGCAAACAAGGCACAAAATGCAGAGCTCTGAAGAGCGTGACTAGAAAAAATAAAGCAAGGACTGTTACGTTGTGGTTTGATGATAATTCCGTATTGTGTGTGGACTGGCGAGCACAGATTCCTGATCTTAATCCCATAGAGTACCTATGGAATGAATTGGAGCGCCGCATAAGAAGTTTGGAACCAAGGCCTACTACTAAGCAACAGTTAGCGGCAGCATTATGTACTGAATGGAAGCGCATACCTATCGCTCTGCTCCAAAACCTTGTTGAAAGCTTCTCTCGAAGGGTCAGTGCGTACATTGAGGCCAGAGGTGGACCGACACCGTACTAATATATGTCAATAAATGCCATGTTGTGTTTCTCTTCTAGATGTCCGGTGAGTTTTGTCAATATAGTGAATATACCCTGAAACGCCAGAAAAACTGGTACAGATGAGCTAATGCAAAATACATAGCAACGTCCCCCATGCGCGTACTCAGTTGCTTCCGCCAATACGTATATAAAGCGATAGACATCCTTGCCAGCTGTAAGAACTGTTTTTGGCATGAGAATGACGAGTAATAACGATTTAAGCGATTTTCAACGTGGAGTCATAGTCGGCTCTCGTGAGATGGGCCATAGTACTTCGGAGGTAGAAACGAAGTTCTAATTTTCACGCACGACCATTGCAACGGTGTACCGTGACTACACGAATTCACGCAATACCTCCAACCTACGATACCAATGTGGCCGTAAAAAGACATTGGGTGAACGTGACCATCGTCGGCTGTCAAGAATCGTTTCACGCGATAGGCGTGCAACACTTTCACGGTTATCGTCGGAATTCAATGCTGGAGGCTCAACAAGCATCAGCGTCCGTACTGTGCAACGTACCCTCCACGATATGGGCTTTGAGAACCGACGCCCAACTCGAGTCCCCTTGATGGGTGCACGACACAGAGCTATGCGCCTTGCTTGGGCATGGCAACACCGCCACTGGACATTTGACCACTGGAAACAAGTAGCCTGGTCTGACGAGTCACGTTTCTAACTGTATCGGGCAGATGGAAGGATTCGTGTGTGGCGCAAACCCCATGAAGCCATGGATCCTGCCTGTCAACACAGAACTGTACCGGCTGGTGGGGGACCGTAATGGTATGGGGTGTGTTCAGTTGGACTTCTTTGGGATCCCTTTTACGTCTACAAGCGTATGTGATCGGCCAACGGTATGTGCGCATCCTTACTGACGAGGCACACCCGTTCATGTCCTGCATTCATGCTGATGGGTTGGGCCTGTTCCAACAGGACAATGTACCTCCACACAAGTGTCGGAACGTCACATTATAATTGGAGGAGCATTCATCTTAGTTTGGGGTGTTGCCATTCCCACCCAAATCCCCAGATCTAAACGTGATAGAACACATTTGGGATGACTTGCAACGTGCTACCGAACACAGGAATCAGAGACCTTGGAATACACCCGAATTGTGGAACGCTCTGCAGGAAGTATGGGTGCGTTACCTACAGCATATTTCCAGAAGCTAGTGGAGTCCATGCCCCGTCGTATTTCTGCAGTGCTGCGCTCCCGTGGGGGACTTACCAAGTGTTAGCATGGTGTACCACTTTTTCTTGCACTTCAGTGTATGTGTGTGTGTATATATTAAGTAGCCGGCGCACAAAATAGGAGAGAAAAAAAGAAATATCTTGTGCCATAATAAGCAAAATTCTTGTGATATGCTACTCACAATATCCGATCTCGGTAAGGAACCTAAAAATTCGACAGATGATTAAAATTTAAAAGTTGATCAAGCCATAAAGTAATCTCATCGAAATCTCCGATTACCGGTAATTTCTCGTCATACGGATACGAAAAATGTGAGAACGGAGTTTTCCCGCTAATATAGCAAATGAAGTAAGGTTAGGTTTCTTAAAATTCGGTATTTTCCGTTAACACATCTTTAAAACGATAATTTACCGTCAGTATAAGAAAGAAACTGCGGAAAGGTTTCTGAAAATTCAGAATTTTTCTCGTGGTACGAAAAATCCATGAAATTCAGGTTTCTTTCCATCATTTCACGGAAAAGGTTGCATCAGAAATATGCTTCGTTAATTCACGATAAAAATGACGGAAAGTGGATGGTGAATTACAGAAAGTTTTACAGTGTATCTATTGGGTCCAATGACGTTGCCAGTAAAAGTAATTGATAATTGGACCAACGAATGAACAATTTTTCTGTAGCTTAGTTTATGCGCTGGATTACACTGTTACAATATTCTTTCCGTGAAACTTGAGAGTATTTAACACACGTACGTTTGAAGTGAAAACATTGAAAGCTATCAAGGTTTATGTGTACGTCTAGTAAAAAAAGATAAGTCATACATTCCGCTGATTGTTAAGACTTCTATTTAATCTCGAACAAACATTGAAGTTCTAGTACCTTCAATTGTCTGCTACGAAAAGTGGTTGCTGAGGAGCAAACGGATACAAATTCAAGCACTATGTAGAGAAGTTCCCAAGGAGTGATATTTCGTAATTTTCCGGTTATTGTGCGTAATGATCTAAAGTTAGCCGAAAACCCGTAACACATTACAACTTTGCAACCGATATGTCCTTATTTCAAATAAGGCACCATACAATATTCCCATGTATGACACATTCAAAAAAACGCATACTCCTACTTTCGAACCTGTCTTGAATCATCCGGTATACATCGTTTATTTTCATTTTATCTTCGAAACAGACATGTTCGGGGGCGAAACGATATGAAGAAAAAAATCACGATAACTGAAATTCTCAGCTATTCACGCTGTTGATAGGTGTACGAGTTTTAATAAAAGAAATTCTATCTGAGTGTAAGGTACTACTGAGATTACGTATGAGCCAAGCTGACAATACAGAAGCGTGTGACGTCCCTGCCAGAAGGACGCACACGACATAAAGGCAGATAGCAGCAAGAAAAAACGTCTGCGTAGCTCAGTTGGTAGAGCGACTTCTTCCGGAATAAGTGAACTCGGGTTCGATCCCCGACGTGGACCAAAAATGACGGAAAAATTTACTTTGTTATAATAGCGCCCGAACTTTCCGGATGACCCGGCTGTTCAAAATCTCGCAATGATATGATGTTCTTTCCACACCGCGAGATAGGAAAAATAAGAGAATCCCTTCTCCAGCGCTTCGAAAAATAAAAATGTGTGATGTTGCATTCCACACACTAGATTGACTGGGAGTTCTCAAGTACACGTTCTACAGCAGATGGCTGCCTGCAACGACTCGTGGCCACGGCTGACCCGTGGGCAATGCCCCGGCCCTCTTTGAGAGGGGGGAGATGTGACGTACCTGCCAGAAGGACGCGCACGACATAAAGGCAGATAGCAGCAAGAACAAACGTCTGCGTAGCTCAGTTGGTAGAGCGACTTCTTCCGGAATAAGTGGACTCGGGTTCGATACCCGGCGTGGACCAAAAATGACGGAGAAATTTACTTCGTTATAAGCGATCAAACAGTCGGCGTAGTTTAGTTGGGAGAACAGCCATTCTGGAGTCGAATTCCATCACAGGCTAAATCATAGTGATCTCGTTCGCAAAGGTACGCACAGAATATGACTTGTGGATACTATTATGTTCCGAAATTTTCGAGGATAGTCCAATAAACTGGAAACATCTCCATTCTAGTTACGTATGATCCAGAAAGAAATTTTTACGTAAGTGTCATTCAAATGAAACGACCCAATGCCGCGGTAAATCCACTCGGCAAACTGCAGAATAGGTTTACCGCGGCAGCGTCGATACAAAACTTTGATGGCACCTCTGTAGTGTTTTGACGCAGAAACCTGTTTGTCGGATAAAATATATCATTGTAAATTTAGAAAATACAGTGAAACTCGGTTAAAAAGAGATCCACGAGACAGAAGATTATTACTCGTTATATCAGTTTTTGTAATATAATACTATTCCTTATATCGTATGTACAAAAAGCTGCCGTGCTGAAAATAGTGGTAGAAAATATTCGAACGAATGAAATAAATATAAAAGAAGCATAAAGAGATTCAAATATATCACTTGGAGAACCATGGGAGAATTTTCGAAACTATGCCCGTGTCACCAACGTCGTGTGGATTCTAAGCCTTCCTACTCGAGTTGTGAAATCTCCGATGGAATGATTTATGCCTTCCTAGAAAAGTAATGAGTTGACATTCCTTGGATGTTATGTCATTCACCATATTTTTGGTTGAAAAGGATTTTTAGATTTACGTGTTTCTGTCGAGAACGCGTTATATTGCTTGTTATTTTCGACGTCTGTTCACGTTCGTGATATACAGAAATGGTATTGATTCATTTTCTCTTGAACATTTTTGTTTCACATTTATGAATAAAACATTACCACCACCTGGCTTTAGATTTATATTCTTGTTTTCCTTTCCTTAGGAACTTACAGCGAACGTGAAGAAAAGAAAGAACGGCGTCCCTCATAAGAACGGGAAGAACTCAGAAGGGAGTCATCTGAATTTGGGCATGTTTATGACTGGAGTATTTTTGTCGAACCAATAGTATTTCATCATGTAACTCAAGTTTTCCCCAAGAGAAGAACATGTATTATGGTACAGGAAACTGCGAACATCGTCGGTCGCCAATCTCTGGCTTTGACAAGTGATAATCCGTTTTATTCCTTGGCACACAAGGCAGAAAAAAGTATCTCGAACCATTACTCAAATTATTTACGTGTAAACATAATTTTTTAATAAAAATGTGTTAATGAAAATTACGGACCACCAAAACTTGCTTACCGGCAAAATTTAAATATTTTAAGATCAAAATGTTTTCAAAATTGTGTTTACTAAGCTCTATTACTTCTAATAAATGGAAAAACTGCATATCTTACAGTTTGTTTTTGGTATTTGGAGAACAAATACACTCACGGACAATGGAATTTGTGCACCAAGAAGGAAGCATCAGATTGAACTGAAATTTTATGGACGTAATGATACAGATGAATGATACACATGATAGCAAAAACAGAGCTGCAGGGCAATTACAGATGGATCTGTTTCACGCAGTCCGGTCATCTTCAATAGAGCGTCATGCTGCGATACATGCTGCAATACGGTCCTACATGGAGGCGAACAGACGCCTGATGTTGTCCTGCGGCAGGCTTGCCCACATGAGTTGGACAGTGTGCTCCAAATCCCGGATAGTGTGGCACGGTGGCAGCAGGCGTTTCAACTGGTCCCACACATGCTTGATAGGGGACGTGTCCGGAGAGGAGCCAGGCGATTGAAGTGTCTGGACATGCCGTAGGAAGTCCTGGGAAAACCGAGCCGTGTGTAGGCGGGCATTATCCTGCTGGTATAGCGCACTTGGAATGCTGGCCAGGAATGGGAGCATATGTGGCCGTAGGATCTTATCCACATACCGCTGACCAGTCAGTGATTCACGTAGCACTACTAGAGCTGATCGACTATCGTAGGCAATGGGTGCCCAGACCATGACGCCTACTATGGGGCAGGTGGGGCGCTTCTTAGCGAAGTTGGAATTGTGCCGTTGACACTGGGACCTCCACACCCAGACACGATTATCATCTGTCCCCAAAATGAAGTGGCACTTGTCACTAAACACCACACGTCGATCTGGCCTGGGAACACTGCACGCGGAGCAGGTGATTTTCCGGTGTGAATTGCAGTACACGTAAGGGGCGCTGAGATCGCAGTTTCGCTTCCGTCGTGGGCACACAGGAGGCGCTACATCTGCCTGTACAGTGGACCTGGTCCGCGTGAGATCCGTTCGTGCCTCTCACGCAATCCTTCGATCCTCTCTACGGGTGGTCCTCCTGGTCCGTCCGGAGCCGCTACGCCGTCTATCAGTGTTGCCACGTGTCCACTGCTCCCAACACAGTCGGACGATATGGTCAGAACGATCCACGTGGCTGGCTATACGGCGCGCTGACCACCCTGCGGTGTTCAGCCCGACGATGATCAGGCTTCTCTCAAAGTCCGTAAGTTGCGTAAATCGACATCTCTGGCGTCTACCCGTCGCTTTTCGCCTTCATGGGGCATCGACTACACGCCAGTTTATATAAGGCTGCCGGTTCGTGCTTGCAGAGCTTTCACAGGGCGTGCGGTCGTGCGTACTCGCACCAAACGTGGATCCATTGCATACCAGCCCGCACTCCAGCTATTTGCAAAGTTCCGCGGTTGTAGCATGTTTTCTTGTAGGTGCGTAAATTTCATTGTCCGTGAGTGTAGTTTTGCGCTGCAACTGTTAGTTCACACCGGGCGTATTCATATCAATATACACTCAGTGGACAAACCATTAGGCATACCTACCTAATAGCATGTTGGTCCTCCTCTAGTGCAAATAACAGCTTGCACACGCCAACAGATTAAGTCCAGTAGATGCCGATGCATTTCCGAAGGTAATGCCAGCCATGCCTGTTGCAAAATTATGCACAACTCCACCTGATACATCTGTCAAGGATTAATGGATATGATATTTCGCTCTGAGAAATTCCAGGGAGATTCCACAGGGTTTAAATCCCGGGATCGTAAGGGCCACTGAATGATTCCATACTCAGATCACTGCTCTTCTAGCTATGCTTGGGTTGTTACGACCCGGTGGAGCGCCGCATTATCCTGCTGAAAGAAACCATCGGCAGCGGGATGCGCGAAGTTCATGAAAGCATGTAGGTAAACAGCCAGCTCATGCTAGTATCGCGCAGTGGTTACAGACCTCTCGAGATACACTAAGGGGCCTAATGTGTAGTATAAGAAGGCTCCCTAAACCATCGCAGGGCCACCACCTCTTTGAACGTAGCCTACCTGGAACGTCAGGGACATTGCTTCATACTGTAGAAGCCACACCCGCACTCTCCTGTCAGTTCGGTACAGCTGGTAACGGGATTCATCTGATCACATGACTCGGCACAAATCTGCAAAAGTCCAATTTTGAAGTTCCAGCGCAACCAGGCGAGGTGTAATTTCCAATGACGAGCTTTCAGCAGTGGCACACGAGTAGAGCGTCGGCTCCTGTAGCCCACAGAATGTAGCATCCGGGTATCGTTCACTCGCCGACGTTGCTGGGGCCTCCGACATTTAACCTGGATGTGAGTTTCGCCTCCGTGGCCAAGCGGTGGGCCTGTACGAGCCTGGATAGTCTACATGGACAGCAGCCATCAATGGCGTGTGGTCTAACACTCTATTCGCTCTTACGTCCCTAGATGTTATACTTGCGGTTACACCCTCGACGCGGTTACTCTCGGAAACACTAGGGTTCTTACCACTTGGCCGGCAGAATGGCCCAGTTGTCTTGAGCCGGCAATGCGTCCACGATCAAAGTTACTCAGATCACCACGTTTACCCATGTTCGGCGATTGCAATACACTATCGTGGCGCCCTGCTGTCATTCTATGTATTGCGTTTGCTCGGTGTGGGTCTGTTCTACTCTGTGCCGGTGATGCCCATGTCAAATTCCCATCACCCCTATGTTTACCTTGTTTTCTACTGAGCGTATGTAACTTTTACTAGCTGTGAATAAGGCTTCGATACTGACTGCGGATAATGAACATTTCATTGCGAGACATTTTCTTTTAAATTTATTTGGGGTAAATACATTGAAACAACCATCAGTCAATTACACCAAATTGTTCTGTGAGACTCAGAGGTTAGCACAACAAAGAAAGAAAATCCGCAAGATAAATGTTTACCAGAGTATTTACATACTATTGCCGTATCAAACGGCACCATTTACAGCGATCTTGGCACACAATTCGACGAGCTTCACTGATATCCATCCCTGGACGTACGCAAGACCTTGTGTACTTCACACTCATAATGTTTTTCTCATGCAGACACTCCTGAATCTGGTCCTCCCACGATCTCCTTGGGCTTCCTCTACCATTCTTACCTGCCACTTGGGGTGAAAAACATTTCTTAGTAAACATCTCATCACTCGTTCCTTCAACCTGTCTGAACCACCTAAAAATATTAGTCGGCAACCTTATTGACAACATTTTGTCTCACAATACACAATTGCAGCACATCTTCATTCCTCATGTGATCATAGAGTGTCTTGCACAAACTCCCTATAATTAAATCACCTCTCCAGCACACGAACGACTCCGAAGTTCATCCTGCAGTACCCAGGTTTCACCGCGGTACATCAGAATAGGAACAATAACACTTTCATAGACAGCCATTCGGGACTCTCTTCTTGAGGAACCATCATTCCTGTGAAATCCTCCAAAAGCAGCTATGATTTTCAGCGAATTCACTCGCCTACTAATCTCACTCTATCTAGTTTGTTTTCTCTTTCAAACATGCTGCCTAGCATGCAAATTCATTCGCCTGGTCTATCACTGTGCCATTAATGTTTTTCATGCATTCAGTTCTAACAGTTCCTCGCTCAAAAACAATAACTTTGGGTTTTCCCTTGTTTATACTCAGTTTGAATTTCATACAAACTATCAAATGTGTTACATCCCATCCGGGACAAAATATTCTGCAACTGAACTCTCTGCCAACAGGAGTGTATCATCAGCATACATCAATCTGCACACACGGATATTCCCAAGACATAAACCAGAGGGTCTATCTTGGCATCACGCATGCACACATCCATAACTATTGTCAGACAAAGTACACAACTTTGTCTGACCGCTTCAGGAATAAAAAACAATTTGGATACAACACCATTCACGTACACAAGCTGTACTTCCAGAATAAATGGTTTTTTCAATGTTAAGTAGATTCCTAGTAATACCATATTTAATCAGTACCTTCCACAGAAGTATTATTTACTCGGTCATAATATTTCTCTAAATCTATGAAGGAAGCAAAAACGTTCTTGTCAGCAGACTGATACTTTTCAGTTGTCATCTGCAATGTAAAAATTTGATTAGTGTAGCCTTTCCTAGGCATAAAACCACTCTGAGCACCCCACACCTTTCTCTGATGCAAGACCTATTACTTTAGTAATAATGATCATTCCAAACACTTTCTTTGGCACATTCAGCAAGCTAATACATGGTAGTTCTTGCAGTTAGTCTCATCACCTTTTCCTTTATAAAAGGGAACAATGATAGCCTCCCTTCAATCCTGAAGAAAAACTCCTAACTCCCAGCAAAACTAGTAAATATCAGTTAACCAGCCAATTACAGAGTTACCACCATATTTTAACATTTCAGCCGTTATGACATTTTCTTCCGGAGCCTTAACATGCTAAATAGATTTTAGAGCTTTACACACCTCTTTTCTTGAGATCCCTCCTGTGCTTCCATCCCTCACTGTGACACCGCCTGCTTCTGTTTCAGATTTGCCTTCGCTTTCGTGATCTAATAACTTACAAAAGTATTCACCCTACCTTTTCCTAACGCATTTGGCTCCCATATCATTTATCCGGTCCTATTCTTCACACAACTTAAAATTCTATTTCCCCTATTTTACCTATGTCTTATGTACTTCCAGAAGGTTTTCCTATATTTCCAACCTTTTCCTTCCTATATTTTGCCTTACTCTGGCGAACCAGCTTGACTACCTCACGCTTCTTACAGCGATACTGAACCTCAGATACTCTACTTTGCAACATCCCCAAATATGCTTTCTTCTTTCTCTTTCCTGCTTGTTCAATCTCACTGTTCCAACAGGCATCACGTCTATGTTATTCACTATTGTGGTATCAGACCTCTTTAACGCCAGTGACAAAACAGTTCTTAAAGCATGCCAATTTCTTTTCTACATACCTCTAACACGATTACAACTCATTCAGTGGCTCCCTGAGTAAATTACAGTAACGCTGATGATCTTCAGGAATCCTTTCAACATTTATCATTTTCTTCGTGGACCCTTCCTGTTCCTTTTTGTTCAGCCAACATTCAGTTTCATTCGTGACACTAGCGAGTAATGTTCAGAGCCAACATCCGCACCTCTCATCACACGAATGTCAAAATCTACGTGTTCCGGACGTTTATCATAAACACCAAAATGTATTACACTCTTTTGTCACCGAGTACGATTTTCCTCAAGCGCACTTGTGGGTACACCAGTGGTTGAAAAACACATTAGACATACAGAAAACCCTTTTCAATGCAGAGCACAATTAATCTTTCACCATTATCATTCACGCAAGGATCATTAAACTTACCTAGAGTCTTATCAGAAATAGCATTCTCAATATCTACTCTAGGATTGAATCTCCTCCTATTTGAAACTTTCTGTTTAGCAACACACTAGTTCAAAACAGCTTTCAGCTCATGCTAGAAATCGTCCTTCCTATCACGATGTTCCGAGGCACAAAAGCTACAATTACTATTCTTTAACATATATTACAATTACTATTTTCTGAAGTTTCACTTTCAAACGAATCCGAAAAATTATTTCTATTATGCAGCTATAGCGAATCAAATTGTTCTTCATCTTTTCACTTACAATCACACCTACACCAGACTGTCCTCTCAGATTAACCAAAATTCCAGACCACACAGTCAAGGTTCCATTCGCTTCTTCTATACAAGTTTCCTTATTTTTAGTTTCACTTACACATAGCACATCCAATCTACTTTGATTCATTTCTTTAATCATCCCATTCATCTTACCGTTTATTTTCCTAGTAAACATTTATTCCTCTAATAAATTGAAACAACAGATTTCGGAAAATTTGTATTTTAAATTCATATCATATTTGATTCACCTGATTTGAAATTTCAAATCATTATCAATTTTGTTTCAACGAATCTATTTTTCTTTGGGGGGGGGTTAACGACTTCCAGAACTGCGGAAGATAGTGGTTCGCAAATTGGGTGCTGCATCCAAGTTAGATAGCGCAAATACAATATATTCACAAACGTCACCGGACATCTAGAAGAGAAGCACAACATAACATTTGACCTACATTAGTACGGTGTCGGTCCACCTTTGGCCTAAGTCACGCTTTTCTGAGCTCCGTGTTGTGTGCCTATTTAGTGTGTTTTATCGTGTGGTTCGTCATTTTCCTTTCGTGTTCCTTCAAGCGGAAGGTTCGTGCTTTGTTTTAATACATCTCCCAAGTTGGTGAGTAGTTTATTTTTTCTGTTATCATCATTTGAATTGTCGACCGAGCTGGTCGATTTCTCAGGTAGCCTTCGCCATTAACAATGGCGGCGGTTGATGATAAGAGCGATGTCCACGCCCATATCAGCGAGGCATTTCCTGCCGCCTCCTCCTCCTCGACACGAGACCAATTTCCTCCAATTCTTGCAGGTGACGTCACCCAACCACTAGAAGTGGAAACTGACTCCTCAACTACAGCTCAAGCTTCTTGTCCTGCTTCGACCAGTGACGTCAGTGCAGCGCAACCCTCTGTTGCTTTAAGTGAACACATGGATGTGTCTGACAGCGCTGCTAATTTACCCTCTACTTCAACTCAGTTCAAACAGCCGGTTGCATTGCAGCCCTCACGCTCGAGTCCTGCCCCTAGAGCATACTCTGCCGCTCTTACTGGAACAAAAGCTCCTTCCAAGTTTGTTGCAGAAGTCTTACCAGACTCGTACGTCAGTGTTGATGGCACTACTGCCACCATAGATGTTCCCGAAGATTCCCCAGCGGGAAAACAATTCTATTCTGCAATGGACTTCGGAGTGTGTTTTGATGCGCTCCCAGACACAAAGTTGAAAGAATATAGTATGGCTCTCAAGCAGATACTTCCAGCTGGATCCAGTATTACTCACATGGCTCGAAAACCTCCAGCTGTGTTGGTGTACTTTGCTCTTAAAGAGCATGCGGATCTTGTCTTCACAGAAGATTTGTCTCTCAAGGACGTCCATCTTCTACCAGAACCTGTCTCTCAGCGTCCCATCCAGGTTACATTTTATCCGGTTCCACCTGAAGTATCAGACGTTGCGCTGTGCACTGTACTCAGTAATTTTGGCCGAGTTGTTGGGCCCGTTACTACTCTTTCAGCCGCGCCGAGAGATCCAGACGATAAATCCATAGGGGGATTTCGTCGAAGTGCAAGAGTGATCTTTCCATCTGATGAACATTTGCTTGCCTGCCCAAAGGTGCTCAACGTTCGTTGTGGACAACAACGTAGGAGAATTGAAGTGACGACCTCCCTCCACTGCACTTTTTGCCACGGAGAGAATCATTTACATGTGCATTGCCCACATCTAGCATCACAGGCTCCTAATAATTCTCCTACAACTTCTGGCCCTTTTCTGAGCCGAGCAACATCTTCTTCCACTGCACAGAAAGCTTCAGAATCGAAACTTTCACAAACGTCGACTGCAGGAGTTGGTCAACGAGTGTCTGCGGACCCTTCTTCCTTCGACCAGCAACTGGATTTTCCCTCACTTAATTGTTCGCTTCCCATGCGTCGTCATTCTGTAGCGGAGTCCCCTTCAGGGGGTTTCTCCACTGCCCTTATCATCGATACTTCTAAATCTGCTGATGACGGATTTTCTGGCCACGAATCTCGAGTTGATGAGAGCTCGACTGAGCCTTCGCTGAAACGTCGTGGTTCTTCTCGAAGACGACCACCGAAGAAGCAGACTGCCGTATCACCCCGTACCTCTCCCCGTACTGGTAGTGCCTCTCGGAAGAATTCACCATCAAAGGCAGCTACCTCTTCTGTCCAGGCAGACGAAGAGCCTCCTCTCAAATTTGAGGATCTTGTCGAATACCTTAAGGATGGCTCGGTTCCTACTGGGCCGATTTCATATGCAGATTTACATCAATACCTGTCACATAAGACAGACCACTCCACAACCCATGCTTTACTCTCAAAGTACGCATCGTTTCTCCCTCTAGTGCTTGATCAGATCCAAGTCCTTAATCAATGCATCTCCCGCCTTCGCAAGGAACATCCGTGGGCTAAAACCTATTTTAATCGACTCAAATCATTTCCTCCTGTTGTGAAGGTTCTTCAGCAAGAATTAATGGAAAAAAGTATTCAAGATTGTATCTCTTAATTGCGGGGGATTTGCATCCCCATTTTCTAATGCCTAGGTACATGAAGACCTCCCTCCGTTAGGAGCTGATCTTCTCTCACTACAAGAAACAAATTGCCAATCCACTACGATATTCTCACGATGGCGCCAGTGGAACTACACATTTCACCATGCCTACCACCTATCACCCCATAGTGGTCTAGCTATAGGTATCCGCCATACTTTCAACTCCATTATCACCTCTTTTTAGGTTCGAAACTTATGTCGAGACCTATTACACTGTGCATCATTCACCATAGCTTCCACATCTTATCATATATTTAATATTTATATTCCAAGCTCTTCAACCCACTTGACAATACTTTTTACTCGCCTTCGTCGTGCCTTGTCTCGCATTCCCCCATAGATCATGTTTTAATTGGAGGGGATTTCAATTGCACTCTGAATCCTACCCTGGACCGATCTCCTTCCACCAGAGAACGCCGTGTTAACTTGGTGAATCTTCTTCAGTCAGTGGTCTCCGACAACTCATTCATTGATGTTCACCGTCACTTCCATCCTTCATCGACTGTACATACTTGGCGCTCGCAACATAATCAAAATCCGTACACAGCTCGCCTTGACAGATACTACGCCTCATCTACTCTGCTTACAGCTATGACAGAATCTATTATCACTCCTACAGCTTCTTCTGACTATTGTGTCATCGTTCTTATTGTTCAAGCAGTTCCAGCACAACCCCGTACAATTCGTCCATGGACTCTTGACGACACTCTTCTTACAGATCCAGACTTCTGTACTTCAGTACGCTCCTTCCTTGAGGACAAACAACCTCAACTCCAATCAGTTCCTTGTGGTCTGACTTTTTGGTTGGAAATTAAACAGCAACTCGTTCTCCACGTTCTCAAACTTTCTTTTCAAGCAAAAACGCTTCAAAACGTGCTTCTCAACCATGTCCGTTCCATGCTCTACATCCTGAGCCTAAGTGATCCTCTCTTCTGCCACTATCAAGAAGAACTGCGATCAATCCTCCTTCCTCTGGCTCAACAAGCTCTACAACGTCTCCGGCTACAACATCTATCGCCAGACGCATCCAATTACGATTTCCTTACATCCATGGAAAAAACACGAACAGCATCTAATTCACTTCGGCACCTTCGCCTCCCATCTGGAGAGGTGTCTGATGATCCACTCACTCTATGTTCCCAGGTCCGAAAGTTCTATACAGAGAAGTTCTGTGAATCTCCTCCGCCATCCTCTTCAGTTTTGGCATCACTTCTTTCTAACCTACCACAAGTTCCACCCCATCTTGCCTCTTCTCTCCTCCTGCCTGCCACGTTCTCTGAACTATCCTCTACGTTTTCTTCTTTAAACTCTAGTTCCGCACCTGGTCCGGACGGCCTCACTTTCTTCTTCTATAAAACCTTTCTACCTCTCCTTCTACCATTTCTCTTTTCTGCACTTTCTGCTGCTTTTAATCACTCCCCTCTACCAAGGCGATTCACAGTAGCATATGTTGTCCTATTCCCTAAGAAAGGTGATCTCCTTGACCTGGGGAATTGGCGCGCTATCTCCCTCTTAAATCTAGATTATAAACTTTATACTAAACTTCTTTCCCAACACCTTAATTCCATTCTCACTCACATTCTCTCCCCAAATCAAACTTACACAGTTCCCGGCCGTTCACTTTCTCATAATATTCATCTACTTAATGATCTCATCCATCCTACCCGATCTTGCTCTGAACCCCTCGCCCTTCTTTCTCTTGACCAACAATCCGCTTTTGATAATATCTCACATTCCTATCTATCGGCTACACTCCTTCACTTCGGTTTTCCTCCTTCCTTCGTCTCTCTTCTTTTCTCACTCTATCAAGACGCCGTTCTCCAGGTCAAGCTGCCCAACTTTCTCACAGCGCCTATTCCCTTCCGCCGGGGAGTGCGGCAGGGTTTCCCACTCTCCGGACAACTCTTTGCAATCGCAATTGAACCCTTCCTCCGCTCTGTACACCAATCCTTAAAAGCAGTTCTGCCACCACTCTCTGCCTGCACAAGACCTCGTGCCACTACCACTGTTGCATACGCAGATGATGTCACCATCTGCATCCGTCATGACTCACAGTTTCCGTGTCCCCAACGTCTATTCGCAGCTTATGCCTCATGCTCCGGTGCAGCGCTCAACTCATCTAAAAGCACTGGTTTATGGTGCGGCTCATGGGCACATCGTGTAGACACCCCTTGGGGAGCAAGCTAGTAGTCCATCTCACAGCGCTTCCTTGGAGTTCATCTTGGTTCCTTGCAAACTGCCCCCTCTACACGTGGAACGCTATCCACCCACGCTTGCTCAGGTCAACTTCCTACTGGAGGAGAGCCCAGTTCTGCTCATCATTCTTCCAGAGAGCTCGCCTCTCTCGAACTTACCTAATCTCCTTGTGCACACACTCCTGGCTTGGTGTCAAGTCTCTACAACTCCGCCTTCATGAAATTACCCGATGTCTTACTTCTCTGATATGGACCTGCCACCACTGGGTCAGTGCCACAAAGCTTTGCCTCCCTCTTGATCACGTCCGCATCGGACTCATTGATACACAGAAGTACTACAAGGCCGTCAGAATTACTACTTTTTCCGTCTCTTCACGTCGCCAGTACCAGATGCCGTTTTAGCTAGGGACGTCATCGCCTCCCGGAGCAACCCTAGCTTTTCCTTTCTCTCCTTACTACTCATGGACCACCGACCCCTCACCCTCATTCGACTTCCCCCTGTTTACCGTGAAGCTCTAACTTTCCTTCGTTCCCTCCCTCGCTCTCTCGTTCTCCACCTGATCCCACAACTGAGCTCCTTGCTGAACCCCTCTTTTATTCTTCGATTCTTCACCCCTCTCATCTTCCGTACTTTGCCTATCCTATGTGGCTCCGAGCAGGTGTAGTAACAGTTAAAGATCTCACTAACCCTGACCTTTCCTGGCGACCCTTCGCCAGCCTACCTCCCTCTCTTCTCCTCTTCTCCTCCTCTGGTGACATCTACGACTCTATTCTTTCATCCATCATTTCTCAATTTCCTCATCTTGCTTCCCACTCAGGTCTTTCCTTTGTTCCTTCTGCTTCTCTCCCATTTCCTCTTTTCTTGTTTACTTCTGGCTCAGCTCATCCCATTTCCTCCCTCTCGGTGTCAGCTCTTTATCGGTTCCTCTCTATGTCCCATTCTTCTCCTCCTCTTCCCATTCCTGATGTTCCCCCTGCTGCCACTACTACGGTGTGGTCCGCCGCCCTGTCTCCCCTTTCTGCTCCTCTAGAAATTAATACCCATTGGCTTTTCCTCCATCGCCGCTTTCCTGTTCCCTCCGTTCTTTTCCGAATGTCTCTTCTCGATTCCCCTCTTTGCCCTTTCTGTGCTCGGGAGGCTGATGTCTCCCATGTCTATCAACACTGTGTTATATTACTCCCAATGCTGCACTTGGCATTTACTATCGCCCAATGTTCCATTACAGCAGATCTTACATTTGATGCATATCGGACTCTTCTGCTACAGAACTCTCCCCCAGTCAAGCTTCCATCAGTCTGTGCCTATATTTTTATTTTAGCGAAGCATGTAATCTACGTGTTTCATCAACGCTGCAGAGATTTGACTACTCCTCTGACTGTGCATGAAGCTTCTACGGCATTATTATGCCACTTCCGCGACCGCCTGACATGTCGACTTCGGGTAGAGTATTCTGTTGCAGTTACCCAGCGTCGGGAGAGCCAGTTCCTTGCCACTTGGTCACCGGCTGCCTCGTGGTTTACCAGCTCGCCAGCGTCTTTGTACCTGACGGTCGGCAGATTTGGTATTTGACCTTTTTGAATCAGTAATGCATATGTAATCTCAACAATCTGTTTTACAGATCTTTGCGCAGCTTGGAAATTTACTGCACTGGTTTTTTATAAAGGGCTTTACGTGTTTACACAGTAAATTGTTTTTTGTGACACTCATCTTGTATTTCTTTTTCCTTACACTGACGTTCAAGTTAGTTCGTCTTTCGATTACATTTTGAGTATAAATATTGCAGTTAGTCATTAGCATAGTGCTGTATAAACATATAAATTGTTTCTGTCCTTTGTATGCTTCATTAATTGCATAGTGTTGTTTTTTGTAATTTTGTTCTATTTTGTTTCCTGAACATGTTTGCACTGTGCTGTATAATTGTACATAGTTTTAAAAATATTACGGAACAAGTAATCCATCTTATTTGCATCAGGATGTCCAAGTTTAGTTATATCCTGTTATTAAACAGATTATGGCTCTAAGAAAAGAAGATGGTTCTATAACAAGAAATAGAGGCGAAATTTTGACAAGAGTGAAAGATTTCTACTCCAAATTATATGAAAGGGATGATACATGTACTCCAGACATCATGAAAGGTACCAGAGTTCTTCCAGTCCTCCCAGCAGAAGTTGCTCATGCAATCAAGAACATGAAGCGAGGGAAAGCTCCAGGAGAAGATGGAATTTCTATAGACATCATACAAGAAGCAAGTGGAGAAATCGAAACAGTACTCGCCCAAATTTTCACTCGATGCCTTAATGAAGGGAAGATTCCTGAGGATTGGAACAATGCTACAATGATCCTGCTACATAAAAAAGGTGACATTGAGGATCTCAGGAACTACAGACCTATCAGCCTCCTATCAGTGGTTTATAAAATCTTCACTAAAGTTCTTTCACACCGCTTGAAGGTAACACTGGACATGGCTCAACCGAGAGAACAAGCTGGATTCAGGAGTGGCTACAGCACAATAGATCATATCCACGTACTAAGAGAACTAATTGAAAGAGCGAGGGAATATGAACTTCCATTGTGCATGGCTTTTATCGATTATGAAAAAGCCTTTGATTCGGTGAAACCATCAGCAGTTACCACGGCTCTGAAATCCTGCGGTATTGAAGATGCATACATTAATATTATTAATAACATCTATGAAAATGCAAGTGCAAAGATTCGGCTGTTTGAAAATACAACACACATAAAAATTGGAAAGGGAGTGAGACGAGGTGACACCATATCTCCGAAGCTATTTAATGCCACATTGGAAAATGTCTTTCAATCACTGAACTGGGAAAAAAATGGGATAAAGATTAATGGAGATTATCTAACCCACCTTCGTTTTGCTGATGACGTAGTCATTTTTGCAACTACCCCATCAGAGCTGCAGAGTATGATCCAGGAACTTGCTGACAAGAGTAAAGAAGTGGGATTAAAAATGAACTTTCAGAAGACAAAAGTGATGTTCAATGCTTTTACAAGAAATGAAGATTTATCGATTGATGGAGAAAAACTGGAGATAACAGATACGTATGTTTATCTTGGACAGCAGATATCAAGTGAGGGTCACATTGATGAAGAAATTAATCGGCGTACAAAACTTGCCTGGAGAGCTTTTGGAAGAAACAGCATAATTTTCAAGAGCAATATGTCATTATGTCTTAAAAGAAAAGTGTTTGATCAATGCATCCTTCCAGTGCTTACGTATGGTGCAGAGACGTGGACCTTAACTAAAAGAGACATACAAAGGCTGCAGACAACTCAAAGATTCATGGAGAGGTGCATGCTTGGTATAACCAGGAGAGATAAGAAGAGAAACTCGTGGATCCGTAAAATGACGAGAGTGGAAGACATCATGATCAGGGTTAAATCCCTGAAATGGCAATGGGCTGGACATACTGCCAGAAGGACAGACCATAGATGGACAGCCGAAATTTTAGATTGGATTCCAAGGGACAGGAAAAGACCCAGAAAAAGACCACATGAGAGATGGGTGGATGAAATTCGTAAATATGCGGGAGTGACATGGAGGAGACTGGCACAAGACAGACCGTTGTGGAGGAAACTTGGGGAGACCTTCGTCCAGCAGTGGATTGATAATGGCTGACAATGATGATGATGATGATGATTAAACATTTCATTGATTTGTCTGATAATCAGTTTTTCAATTGCATAGTACTGTACATCCTTGTAAATATGTTGTGTTAAAACAACACTGTTATATCGTACCTTCTTTCAAGAGATATGTTGACTAATGATTCTTACTCTATTTATTTTTGCACAAGTTAGTCAATTGCATGGTCTTGTACTCATTTGTAATATATTTTGAAAAACATTTTACCTATTTTGTTCTTTTGTGTGAGGTGATGCTTGGTACTATCATTCTTCTATTACTAAATATGAATAGTGAGAATACGTTAAAGCTTTATTCATCGTGTGTTTTCTTATTCTACTTACATTTTCTATCTGCTGAACAGAATAGTGTTACATTTCTGTATATGGTCCTATTTTGATTTGCAACATGTTGACTGTGTGCTGTATATTTGTACATTGTTTCTGAATATTGCCGAACAGGTAATATATTCTATTTACATCAGGAAGTCCAATTTTGTTCTTCTCCTGATATTCATAATTTCATTGATTTGTCTTATGATCAGTTTGTCAATTACTTTGTACTGTACATTCTTGTAACTATGGTGTGTTAAAACTTACTGTCTTATTGTACTTTTTTGCAAGAGAAATGTTGTCTCATGAAGCTCTCAATATTTTCTTGAACAAGTTTGTAAACGCACAGTAATGCACTTATGAGCTATAAGTTTTTGTTAAAATCCTTCCATATTTGGTTCTGTTGTGTTTGGAGATGCCCAGACATGCTTGTCGCTGATCATTTATCACGAGCTGTGAGTTTGCTCCATTTTTAAATTTGTGCACTATGCTGTATATTTGTATATAGATTTTAGTGGTTTAACGATCTTTGATCGTATTTTATTTGTATTAAGACGTCCTTATTAGTTCGTCTCCTGATTTCTACCTTGAATAAAGATATTTTGAAACCACCTTTGGCCTCAATGCATGCTCTGACACTTTGAAACATGCTTTCGACAAGGTTTTGGAACACAGCGATAGCTATGTGCTTCCATTCAGTACATAATGCTGCCGCTAACTGTTGATTAGTAGTAGATCTTGGTTCCAAACTTCTTATGCGGCGCTCCAATTCATCCCATAGGTGCTCTATGGGATTAAGATCAGGTCTCTGTGCTGGCCAGTACACACATGATACGGAATTATCGTCAAAACACGCCGTAACAGTCCTTGTTTAATGGCTCGGTGCATTACCCTGCTGGCACCAACAAGGCTCAGTTCCATGGTATTGTCACAGAGTTGGTAGGGCATAATTGTTCAGAATATCGAGGTAGACGTGCTGGTTAACAAGATTGTCCACGATAACTAATGGGCCTGGACTATATCACAAAAAACACCCCCACACGAGTACACTGCCAGCTCCAAACGTGACCATAGGAACCGTATACTGTGATAAATAGCGCTCCTCCGGCAGACGCCATACCCACACACGGTCATCAGACTGATGGATCGTGTATCTGGATTTATCAGTCCATAGGTCCCGTTTCCATTGATCTACGGTCCACGATAAATATTCTTGACACCATGCTAAACGACGAATAGCATTCCGAGGGGAGATGAAAGGCTTATGAGCAGCCGCACGACCACGGTAACCCATGTAATGAAGTTCTCTAAGAATGGTACAAGTGCATACCGAGGTTCCAGTATTTTTACTCATCTGTACACTAACGTCTTGTGCAGTAAGTCCGTCGATTAGCTGTAACGACTCCGCTGAGGCTTGGACGTCCATCATCACTGATTTTCTTTGGTTTGGCGGTACGTTTTGCTGTTTTAGGCACGCCATGTGTCTTTCAGTTATTCAGTACATCCAAAACAGTTGACTTGGGTATCTTTAAACGCCTCTCGGTGTCTCTTATGGACAACCTACTAATATAACACCCAACAATCTTTCCTTTCTCAAAGTCAGTTCTCTCCCGCCGCGACATTTTCACTCAGCTTCACAGTGCAATATGATCGCTGTCAGCTGCAGGCTTGTTTTTATACCGTTTGCAGCTGTGCCGTGCATCTTAACAATGCATCGGATCCGTTCATTTGCTTGTGAAGGGGTGCCCGGTGACTTTAATCAATAACGTGTATTTCAGATGGCTCGCCATTCTATCTCTGTTGATATTAAAATAATGAAATATTTTATAAGCTGAAAGTTGGTATTGTTAAGTAACTGAAACGTAAAAACAAAATATTGAAGAAACCCTTCCGTTCATAACTGCGTGTAAAAATGGCAGTAGGTTCGTCCTGTCCTAGAAAACTCAATGCCGTAGCTTGCTTTCGAGTCAATATTGAACAGTGCTGCTCAAAGCTACTTCTTTGTGTCACTGAATACAGTTTAGTCATCACGTGCACTTTCTTTGTGTGACCAAGTTTAGTAAACATCATATGACGTTGTGGTTTTGGAATTCATCATGTTTCGCAATCGTTTAATTGTAATCAATGGCAGTATCGTCAAATGACGCAAAAAATAAAAAATATCAAGAGACATTTAGACAATTCGCCTTTACCTCGATAGTTAACAAAGTGGAAGACAGAATACAATGTGTGATATGTTCTGAAGTTTTAGCTAATGGGTCATTTAAGTCAAATAAACTAACCTCCCCACGGTATCCCAATCACTTTCCACAGGGTGCATGTCAGCGAACGTGGGAGGCCTATTCTTCTGCTGTAAGAGTATACTGTCCTGTGGGTGCATCATGACCTGTGACGTACTACCGAGGTGAAGCACGTGTGAAGACGACAAATCTGCAGCGATACATTCCATCGGTGCAGCTTAGTTGGTTAGAGCAACGTATTCCGGAGCGAGAAGACGCACTTCGAATTCCGTCACCGACAAATTTGAATTTTTAACACTGGCGCTCGAACGTAAAAATGGATCTACTGGCCGTAGGATTCTTAGAAAAATGAGTGATGTTCAGATCACACACCGTTTGGAATTAATCAAAGGTTCCGTCTTCGCTTCAAAAAAAATAATAATAACAGGGAGATGATGCGACGTACTGCAGAGGTGAAGTACGTGTCAAGACGACAAATCTGCAGCGATACATTCCATCGGTGCAGCTTAGTTGGTTAGAGCAACGTATTCCGGAGCGAGAAGACGCACTTCGAATTCCGTCACCGACAAATTTGAATTTTTAACACTGGCGCTCGAACGTAAAAATGGATCTACTGGCCGTAGGATTCTTAGAAAAATGAGTGATGTTCAGATCACACACCGTTTGGAATTAATCAAAGGTTCCGTCTTCGCTTCAAAAAAAATAATAATAACAGGGAGATGATGCGACGTACTGCAGAGGTGAAGTACGTGTCAAGACGACAAATCTGCAGCGATACATTCCATCGGTGCAGCTTAGTTGGTTAGAGCAACGTATTCCGGAGCGAGAAGACGCACTTCGAATTCCGTCACCGACAAATTTGAATTTTTAACACTGGCGCTCGAACGTAAAAATGGATCTACTGGCCGTAGGATTCTTAGAAAAATGAGTGATGTTCAGATCACACACCGTTTGGAATTAATCAAAGGTTCCGTCTTCGCTTCAAAAAAATAATAATAACAGGGAGATGATGCGACGTACTGCAGAGGTGAAGTACGTGTCAAGACGACAAATCTGCAGCGATACATTCCATCGGTGCAGCTTAGTTGGTTAGAGCAACGTATTCCGGAGCGAGAAGACGCACTTCGAATTCCGTCACCGACAAATTTGAATTTTTAACACTGGCGCTCGAACGTAAAAATGGATCTACTGGCCGTAGGATTCTTAGAAAAATGAGTGATGTTCAGATCACACACCGTTTGGAATTAATCAAAGGTTCCGTCTTCGCTTCAAAAAAAATAATAATAACAGGGAGATGATGCGACGTACTGCAGAGGTGAAGTACGTGTCAAGACGACAAATCTGCAGCGATACATTCCATCGGTGCAGCTTAGTTGGTTAGAGCAACGTATTCCGGAGCGAGAAGACGCACTTCGAATTCCGTCACCGACAAATTTGAATTTTTAACACTGGCGCTCGAACGTAAAAATGGATCTACTGGCCGTAGGATTCTTAGAAAAATGAGTGATGTTCAGATCACACACCGTTTGGAATTAATCAAAGGTTCCGTCTTCGCTTCAAAAAAAATAATAATAACAGGGAGATGATGCGACGTACTGCAGAGGTGAAGTACGTGTCAAGACGACAAATCTGCAGCGATACATTCCATCGGTGCAGCTTAGTTGGTTAGAGCAACGTATTCCGGAGCGAGAAGACGCACTTCGAATTCCGTCACCGACAAATTTGAATTTTTAACACTGGCGCTCGAACGTAAAAATGGATCTACTGGCCGTAGGATTCTTAGAAAAATGAGTGATGTTCAGATCACACACCGTTTGGAATTAATCAAAGGTTCCGTCTTCGCTTCAAAAAAAATAATAATAACAGGGAGATGATGCGACGTACTGCAGAGGTGAAGTACGTGTCAAGACGACAAATCTGCAGCGATACATTCCATCGGTGCAGCTTAGTTGGTTAGAGCAACGTATTCCGGAGCGAGAAGACGCACTTCGAATTCCGTCACCGACAAATTTGAATTTTTAACACTGGCGCTCGAACATAAAAATGGATCTACTGGCCGTAGGATTCTTAGAAAAATGAGTGATGTTCAGATCACACACCGTTTGGAATTAATCAAAGGTTCCGTCTTCGCTTCAAAAAAAATAATAATAACAGGGAGATGATGCGACGTACTGCAGAGGTGAAGTACGTGTCAAGACGACAAATCTGCAGCGATACATTCCATCGGTGCAGCTTAGTTGGTTAGAGCAACGTATTCCGGAGCGAGAAGACGCACTTCGAATTCCGTCACCGACAAATTTGAATTTTTAACACTGGCGCTCGAACGTAAAAATGGATCTACTGGCCGTAGGATTCTTAGAAAAATGAGTGATGTTCAGATCACACACCGTTTGGAATTAATCAAAGGTTCCGTCTTCGCTTCAAAAAAAATAATAATAACAGGGAGATGATGCGACGTACTGCAGAGGTGAAGTACGTGTCAAGACGACAAATCTGCAGCGATACATTCCATCGGTGCAGCTTAGTTGGTTAGAGCAACGTATTCCGGAGCGAGAAGACGCACTTCGAATTCCGTCACCGACAAATTTGAATTTTTAACACTGGCGCTCGAACGTAAAAATGGATCTACTGGCCGTAGGATTCTTAGAAAAATGAGTGATGTTCAGATCACACACCGTTTGGAATTAATCAATGATTCCGTCTTCGCTTCAAAAAAAAATTAAGAGGGAGATGATGCGACGTACTGCAGAGCTGAAGTACCTGTCAAGACGACAAATCTGCAGCGATGCATTCCATCAGTGTGACATAGTTGGTTAGAGCAACTCACTCCGGAGCAATGAGACGCGGTTATATATCCATCCGTAGAAAAATTCCTGTTTCAACAGACTGTGAACGGACACAGATGGTGCGCAACGATCGACACGTAGCGTGAAGCATTCAGAGATGCTTGTAGTCATACCAATGGTCCCAATGTGCTCCCATTCAGTACACGCCACACTACAACCGAGCTTCAACCAGCCGGAAAAGGTCCTTGTTCACATGCCGTGTCATTCGGATCGTGCTGTTTCCGCCAGATCCGCGCCCTCCAATCAGTGCGAAATAACTGGAAACGGGGTCATCGGTCTGGGAGACCCGTCTTTACTCATCTAAAGTGAGTACCGATCTTCTTTCACCCAATTGAGGCTTACAGTTCGGTGATATCAGTGCGACTCTGCTCCGCTCCCATAACCACTTGCCGCTAATGATCCCCTTAGACTGTTCGTGAAGACGTTTTTATCACCACTCTAGTTGAAATGAGCAGATATGTTTTCAACTGCCCCTCTCCGGTTGATTGCAACAAAGCAAGACAGTCGTCGACATCCACATTCAAACACCACCTTTCTAAGCTAACGCCGCTGTCTATGATGCGATGTTATTTCGAAAGTCTCGTATTCCCAATACACTCTGATACTATCGAACAGGGATTTAGCAGTTTCTATACCACTTCCTCAAGAGTGTGACCCAAGCGTCGGGCAGCAACTATCTTAGCTACATATGGGAACGCTCTTTCTAACTCTGGTAACTCACGACGTTTATCCACACTAACATCGAATTACCGTCTACGTGAATGCATACAGATCGCGAATCGAAGGTTTAAAACTTTAAAGCACGTACTTCAATAATTTTATAACATCTTCTGATTACTGGTAAAGATTTAGTCGCCAACATGCAAGCTGAGACAAGCCCTGGAAGACAGGAAAGGCGTGACGCCGTTTGTAGGACCAACCGTCTTGAAAGGAGGAATGAACATATGTTCAGATACAAACGCTTTAAAGTGAAAGCAATAGAAAAATTAGAGTTAGAGTGTATGCATTGCCTAAGGCTGAATGCTAAGTCAGTGAAAACATATGTTTCACCCTGTGAACTAAGTATTTTTATTTATATATATATTTTGGGGATTTAGTTTATTATCTAGGGTGCGGCAACGTTCATAGGATAATTTGCCTCGTGCCGTACAGTGACGTCACGTGTCAATGCGAGCCAGATGACGCAGCGTTCTTATGTCAATGAGCTGCCATTTTGTTTTTGTTCAACATGGCGAGATGGACGGGACGGCTGAGCATCGTATTTTAACTGTTGAAACGCATTTCAAGAATAACTAGTCCATAGTTTCCACGCAACGTCTCTTCAGGCGATATTTCAAAGTAAGACGTCATGGGAATGTGCCAGATGGTCGCACCATTACAAGGTGGATACTTTTCTTTAAATTAACAGCATCGGCTTGTAATCGTAAACCAGGAGCTAGCGAAAGGACTGTGTGGATACCGTAAATGATTGAAAATACTCATGCTGCAATCTTGCGTAGCTCTAAAAGATCCGCTCGGCGACATTCTACAGCTTTGCACATTTCCGATCGTTCGTTCAGGAGAATACTGCATGAGGATCTCCATTTTCACCCTTATAAGCTCCAAATTGTGCAAGAAATTAAGCCTCAAGATTTGGTTACACGGGAAAAGTTTTGCACAACCATGTGGGATCTCCTTCGTGCAAATGCACAGATGTTACACACCTTGATTAATGTCAGATGAAACTCACTTCGAGTTATGTGGTTCGGTAAATAAGCAAAATGTGCGTTATTGCAGTGATGTAAACCCGGGTCAACTGCACATTAAGCACTTGCACAGCGCCCGTGTCACTGTCTGGTGTAGAGTTGCTTCCTTTGGAATTATCGGGTCGTATTTTTTCGAGGACGATGATGGTGTCCCTATAACTATCACCAGTGAAGGTTATCTACGGATGCTGCAAGACATCTTGCTGACTCAGTTACGGATGCTGAACGTGGCTATGCACCATTTGTGGTTACAACACGACGGGGTGACCACGCACACGACCAGCATATGCATGGATTTTTTACGACTTATATTTCCGCAGAGATTAATTTCTCGTTATGGTGACATCCCTTGGCCGCCCCGGTCCCCCGATCTAACATGTGCTGATTTTTTTTCATGAGGGTACCTGAAGCAAGAAGTCTTTCAAACACGTTGTGACACCATATAGGAATTGAAGGGCCGTATCAGAGTTGCCCTCACCAATATCCCTGGCGATATGTTACGATGAGTGATCGATTCCTTCCGGCTCCGCTTAGAAGAATGTGTAGTGCAGCGGAGCCGCCATTTAACAGGGGTCATATTCAGACATTGACTGATCAATGGCATTCTTATAACTACTATTTGACATCATCATCATCATCATTGTCAACCATTATCAATCCACTGCTGGACGAAGGTCTCCCCAAGTTTCCTCCACAACGGTCTGTCTTGTGCCAGTCTCCTCCATGTCACTCCCGCATATTTACGAATTTCATCCACCCATCTCCCATGTGGTCTTTTTCTGGGTCTTTTCCTGTCCCTATTTGACATAGAGAGTAATAAATAAAAAGACATTTGTTCGCTTACGGTGCGATTTTATTAATACGCTATCAACACTGCCGCACCCTGTACTTCTTTTATTTTTTGTTTAAATGTTTTAGTTTATAATATTTGTTTTATTTTTAATTTTTCTGTCTGAATTTAATATATTTGTTTTATCTGTCAAGAGCGGCATTAGTTTTATTTTATTGTTGGGAAAAATCTGCTGATGTTTAATTTAACTAATTTCAATATTTTCATTATCTATGAAAGGAGTTTCATAAATTAATTTAAACTGTTGCACTTTGCTCTTTTAAATAATAAAACGGATCAGGTTATTTCATTTTATGAAATTTTTAATGTTTATGATTTATATTTAGGATGTCATTATTTTATTATCAATTTAGTGATGAATTTGAAGGCTGCAATTTGTGCCTTTATTTCAAGGACCAAGCATACGTATATAACTTACGTTTAATATTTCTCGTAATGATGCACATTTTTTTTGTTTTCCTGTATTCGCTTTTGGATATTATTTTATTAGCTTAATTTACTTTCTGCATATTTTTTGCTGTTACATTAAAAACAATTGCCACCCTTGATATTAATTTGCATTTCCTCGCTAACTTTAATTTTGTGTGTGTAAAAATATTTAACCTGAACTAAGTATTCTGTTGTATATAAATTTATTATTACATACATTTTTTGTAATGTTGTACCTATTATGTTACTTTACTTTCTACAATTGTTTTAACCATTGCCTTTCTTCATATTAATTTGCAGTTTCTTGCTAACTTTATTTTTAGGTATCTGAGAATTTATAACTAGTAGGAGTACAATTTATTTCTCTGTTTGCAATTTAATTATTATTTCCGTTTTGTTTTTTTGCATATATTTTTGGATGATGTTCTTATTAGCTTAATTTTCTTTCTGCACACATTTCTTTATGCTGCGTTATATTGATGTAATATTTGCTTTTGCATTGGGTCTCTTAGACCTCCAATAGCTGCCCTTGCATAGTATAATTAAATAATGTTGTCATGTATTTTGTGTAAGAATATTATTGCGTTTGGTGTAATATTGTTAATGCTTCACAGAAAACAGGAATGTTGCCATTAATGAAAATTTGTTTGTACTGTAATATTTGCATTTGTTTAATTTTTTATGCTGTAGGTTTAACTTATTTGCTACATTTCATTCTTGAAGATCCTTGGATCCGTCTGTTACAGGTTTAAAATGTTACCCTTATTGAAAATCAATTTATGAATTCCGTTTTAATTGCTAGAACCCACGAATGCACTGGCCTTTTTGCGTAGATCCAAGGTCGTGCAGTGAAGAACAGCAGACCAAGGGGTGTAAGCGACACAGGAACACCAGTACCAGAGGCTTTGCCTCGATGGCCAAGGTTGGAAAAAAGCAATTTTGCGAGCAACGATAACACAATACTGGGGTAATGTACACTGCAGTGCCAGAGAAACTGGTACAGACCAGCTTATGCAAAATACACAGCAGCGTCACCTATGCGCGTACTTGGTTGCGCCCGCCAGTGCGTGTATAAAGCGATAGACATCCTTGCTAAATGTCAGAGCTGTTTTCGGCATGAGAAGGACAAATAAGAACGATTTAAGCGATTTTCAACGCGGTGTCGTAGTTGGCGCTCGAGAGATGGGCCATAGTATTTCGGAAGTAGAAAAGAATTTGGGATTTTCACGGACGACCATTGCGAGGGTGTACCGTGACTACAAGCATTCCGGCAAAACCTCCAACCTACGATATCAGTGTGGCCGTAAAAAGATATTGGATGACCGTGACCATCGTCGGCTGTCAAGAATCCTTTCACACGATAGGCGTGCAACACTCTCGCAGGTATCATCGGAATTCAATTCTGGAGCCTCAACAAGCATCAGCGTCCGGACTGTGCAACGTACCCTGCACGATATGGGCTATATGACCCGACGCCCAACTCGAGTTCCCTTGATAGGTGCAGGAAACACAGCTATGCGCCTCGCTTAAGCACGGCGACACCGCCGTTGGACACTTAGTGACTGGAAACAAGTAGCCTGGCCAGACGAGTCGCGTTTCCAACTACATTAGGCTGATGGAAGGATTCATGTGTGGCGCAAACCCCATGAAGCCATGGATCCCGCCTGTCAACAGGGAACTGTACCGGCTGGTGGGGGAGCCGTAATGGTATGGGGTGTGTTTAGCTGGACTTCACTGGAACCCGTGTTACGTCTACAAACGTCTGTGTCCGACGAACGCTACGTGCGCATCCTTTCTGACCAGGTACACACGTTCATGTGCTGCACTCATGCTGATGGGTTCGGTCTGTTCAAGCAGAACACTGCACCTCCACACAAGTGTCGGGACGCCACATTATGGTTATAGGAGCATTCATCTCAGTTTGGGGTGTTGCTATTCCCACCCAAATCCCCAGATCTGAACGTGATAGAACAAATTTTGGATGCCATGCAACGCGCTATCGAACACAGGAATCCGAGACCCCGGAATACACCCAAATTGTGGAACGCTCTGCAGGAAGTATGGTGTGCATTGCTTACAGCATATTTCCAGAAGCTATTGGAGTCCATGCCCCGTCGTATTTCTGCAGTCCTGAGCTCCCGGGGGGACCTACCAAGAATTAGACTGGTGTACCAGTTTTTCTGGCACTTCAGTGTATATTATAATTGGTTCATGCCAAATAAACTACCACTCACGCGCAAGGAAACGATCTGGATTTCGCAGCTGTAACTAGCTGGGTCCTGCACTAGGTCAAGGAGCCAGATCTCGAGGGGGCTACCTGAATGCAGTGATGACTTTCGACCTAGATGCGTGACTTCCAAGAGATGGATTGTGGCAGCATTGCGTTGCCCAGGATATTGCACGGAATCTGCCCTCTCAGTGCACTTTAATATACGTGACGTGTTTTTGTTTTTTTCTGATTGGAGGTTTAACGACTACCGTGAGCAACTCAATGGGCTATAAGCAGTCGCCCATCCCTAATTTAGGGTCACTGGTTCCAGGGAAGGGAGAGAGCCAGTGCCGTAATACAAACACAACATCCGTGCCTCACGGGATTCAAACCCTGAGCCCTTTCGGAAGAATGATCAGAGGCCATTGCTTAGAACACTGCGCCACCGGGGCGGCCGAGACATGTTGAAGAAGGACCTGCGCGTTTTTATTTTAAATAGTACAGCTACATATTGGAACCCAAACATCACCACAGCATACACCCGACTCCCCTCTGTGTTAATGAACATTTTCGAGCCGGTGCTTTGCACGTGAACTTCAATAGAACGCTATGAAGAAGCGTCTTGCGTTCGATGCCCAGGGACCAGATATCGCACGAAATATGTTCTCACAGAGTACTTTGACATACTCGTACAATCTTCTGACCAGTAAAATTTCAGATGCTAATAAATAGAAAGAACGTGAAAGTCATTCAGTAAATAGGGGGACATTTCATGATTTTACTAATGGTAACAATACTTAAGTGGCTTTAAAGAGTGGAAGTTATATTTAAAATCTGTATGCGCTCGACGTTTGTTAAATTATCTAAATTTCTGGACCTAAGAGCTCAGGGTACTAGCAGATGTTGTACTAAGGTTGTTGTACCGAATGGGATATGAATGTTGTATGCATACTCTGTTCCCTTCGGGCCACCAAGAATCTTTACCACATCTGTACATACACACAAGATGCATAAATTTGGTTGTATGCACCGTAAAAATAAACACTTAAAGAATTTAAGTGTTCAATTTAAGGAAACTTACCTTTCGGACCTTCAAGAGAAACTCGTCGACCACAATACACTCTTGGCATCGTCCGTACAACTACTCGAAGCAATAGGGAAAATCATCCTTTGATAACATCTGCAGCTCGGTAGTCACGTTCTCTTGAGTATCCGAAATGCCAGAAAATATATTCCTTTTTAGCACTAATATCTGTCGGGAAAACAATAGGTAGTCAGTTGGTGTCAATTCCCAATAATACTGTGGGTGATTCAACTCAGCATGTTGGTTAAGTGTGCGACAAACATTGGACGATCTTGCGTTTTCCCAAATCCACTTTTAAAATCCCACGGACGGTTTGTGATTAATACCCAGTTCGTGATTGACAATTCTCACGGTCAGTCGACGATTATTCATTATGGGCTCACGTACTTTCTCAATGTTTTTACAATGTTTGGAGGTCGCAGCGGGGCTTCCACACTGGGGCTTCTCCAACGGTGTCTCTGCCTACATGCAAACTCATGAACTAGCCGAAAACACACTCATGGTTTTGCTTCATCTCGTAACTTTCTTTCAGCATTGCATGCGTTTCCGATGCAGATTTTCGCAATTTGAATTTTATATTGGTTTTATGCTCCTTTTCCCTCCGCTAAAATTGTGCATCTATATCAGCTGCTACGACACGCTCTTTATTCAACACACTTTGTCAAACTTCCGTAACTGTTACGGACATGTTCTCTTTTATTTTTGATTGTAATTTCATTGTGCACGCCTTCTTTGTTTTTAGATTTTGTGTTTTATTTTCATTTACACTAAACTGCACTAATTTAGGCAAAATTACTAGGTATTATTTTAATAAGTCGAAACTTATAATCCTATGATAAAGCAATATAATCTTTCACCATTGCTAATAAATTAAATAAGTTTACTATTCGAAATCTGAGTTACTTAAAAATATATTTATCCCATTACGAACAGTATTATTTCCCCCTTTACACAACCATAAACAATCACTCATCGGGGGGGGTACGTGATCCACTGGCGTTATCTGGGAGTAAATTGAAACGAAAAAATAAACCGTGTATTTCTAAAGAAATACAATAAACAGAATTTTCAGAACTATGCAGCTGCTCTTGTACTTATTGTATGGGGCTTTTTTTACGGCTCATTAACTCTTCGTTTCAAAATTTTTTAGCCGCCCCGGTGGCGCAGTGGTCTAAGGCGTTGGCCTCTGATCATTCGTCGGAAGGGGTCCGGGTTCGAATCCCGGTGAGGCATGGATGTTGTGTTTGTCTTACGGCACTGGCTCTCTCCCTTCCCTGGAACCAGTGACTCTAAATTAGGGACGGGCGACTGCTTATAGCCCATTGAGTTGCTCACGGTGGTCGTTAAACCTCAAAAAAAAAAAAAAAAAAAATTTTTTTATTAACGTTTTAATCTTCAGGAGCAACAAATTATATAGGTAAACTCAGAAATAGGAAATAAATAAAATAAACGTTGCTAGCAACATATTTTGTTCTTTTTCGTGAACAAACGACTTTTCACCCAAATGGGCAACTTTGGGCGAAGAGTCGTTTGATAACGAATCGCCGATTTCAAATTTAAGAACGCCATTTCCAAGATAGAGTCAAAATCAGAAGCGCATGAGAAACTCACAATCATCGCCTGATCTAGGTTTAAAGCCCGAACTAACTCGGAACATTTGCCAGATGGGCCTCTGTTATTGAATCACAGGACTACCAATTCAGAATGACGCCGCAAAATTACGAGAACTGATTAGTATGTAACATTTGACTATGTCACTTACTGATCCTGCCTCGTACGTAAATTATTATCTTCAAACGTTATTGCACTCTTCAAACCAGAGTGCGTCGTTTAGCACAGGATTTTGAATAAAAGTCTAGCGTATGGGGAGTGGATTCAAGTGAAAACCATGATTTGCCTGGAAACATGTTCTCACTCGTGAGATCTAAAATTGCGTTTAGGAATATAAGGAGTAAAAAGCAAACTCTATAAAAATGCTGAATCATTACGAATAGTAATAATTACAAAACTAACGAGTAGGCGTTTTTGAAATGACGAGAAATGGTGTAACAATTGAAGTCTCGCAATAACGACTCGGGAAATAATGAAATGAAATCATACTCTGATCAATTACAGCCTTTTTTGTTTTGCAACCGAAAAAAAGTACAAAACTGCTAGTGCATAATCACGGAAATGTAAAAATACCTGAGAATATCTCGTCTCTTAAAGCGGAGATCACAGCACATGGACGAGGTGATCCAATTATGGTTATTCCGTCTTGTGAATCTGAAATGAAGTGTTATTAATGTACAACAAAAAAAAAACTACGATTTCTTTTTTACTCTGTAATAGGCTCATAAACAAGCTTATTATCTTCGAACAATAATTTAGCTGCATTACCTTACTTCCGAGCCTGGTCTTGCGCTCTCATTACGGCTTATTTAATTTATGAATTTTTACTTATCTCAATGCAAGAACCATGAAATAGCATCAAGATGTACCTTTCCGAGCCCAGAAGCAACAACTTAAAGTTAACCGCAGGGTTTCTTTACGTGCAAGGTAAACAAATTATTCCAATTGTGAAATTTAAAAAAAAATCAAATCTTTTTAATTCTTTTGCTTGAAACTGGAGGGTAAATAAGTGAAAGCTGGTAATTTACTTATTCTGATGATTTTCTCTGAGGATATTGCTTTACGCAAGAGTGTTTGCCTTTCTGCTCAAAACTATTTGTGCCATATCCGTATTAGAAAACTGAAACCTTGAGAAATTAATAGATAAAAATTGTGGGTTGTACGCCACTTACAATAATACGATATAACACACTAATGTGGTTTTTTTTCCGTTAATAGGCGTAAAATTACAAAAGTTCCGCAAGCTTTCACTGCCAACGGACAGCCTGAAGAAGCTGTCCGTTGGCAGTGAAAGCTTGCGAAACTTTTGTAATTTTAAGCCTATTAACGGAAAAAAACGCATTAGTGTGTTATATTGTATTACTTGAGAAATTAAATTGACAAATATTGGAAAAGCTATTAACGTTTTGTTTTCTTCTAGCAATTGAATGCAGTTCTTCAAAACGCCAAGTTTCTGTTATTTTATAATTTGTACACTACAGAATCGATTTGGGAATACCTTCAATCACAAGAAATTAGTTATCTTAGGGATGTACAATATCATCCCTCGAATCATTCACGTGAATGACCACGGTTGTTTTTTATATCACCAGTCCGTAACTTGGGTTACTGGTTCTAAGAAAAGGAAAGAGCCTGCGCTTAACAAAAAGCGCGCCAACCATGCACCTTCCGGGACTTGAACCCGGACCTTATTCGGACAACTAGCCAGAAATGTATACCTACGATCACTCAGCCGCCGAGGTTAACCGACCGTAGTTCCATTGATATTATTAGCACTGCTAAGTCATATGACCAAAATAAAAACATCACTGATTTGCAGGGGTGAAACGAACTAGTATCTAGCGTTACAACAAGAAACATGTTTAAATAAATGAAAATAATTTATTCAAATTGGATGCAGTAATGCAATGCAAGTTGCCTACGAAGTCGTTTATTCAGGGCGTTGGGAGGTAACACGTGCCGATCTGTCTTGTGAATGAGTAGATACTGGTGCCACTGTTAAGGTCGAGATTTCATGTTACCACTTCGGATAGTGGTTACGAAGCACTGCGTATAATGTCAACTGCGCTTACGCACGAAGACGAAGAGAATGCATCAACTCAGATATTCTCAAACCTCCACTACATGGTTTCTCTGTCACCAATCTTCTATTTGATTGCAATGCTTCTTTTAGGTGATGAATCTTTCTCTCCACCCCTTCCTTTCAGAGCTCTTCTGGCGTTTATTTTAATAGATGAGCACTGCGTGTGTACAATTGTTCTATTGTTATTATTATTCAGACGGTTCTTACTATTTATTTCTAACTCTAAGCTGTGGTTGGAACAACCTGAATGAACACTGGGGCTTCATCCACATCTGACCCTCTGAATATTAATGTCGTGTGTGAAAGTTCTCGTGCGATCGCATTTTGTGCGTTTGTAGAGAAAATAATGTTTTTCAAAATAAAAAATATGGAGATTTGTGATAAGCAATGTAGAAAAAAGCTTACGACAGGAGCATCATCATAAAAAAAAAAACTTCTGCAGACGATTCGAAACTTGTACCTTTAGTGAATAAAAGAAACTTAACGTGATAATGAAGTATCATTTCAACAGCAATTTATTTATTCTCATGCATTACATTTTCTACTCCCTATTGTAGGATTTTGCTAAAACTATTGAAAAGGTTACGGCTCGTTAGTGGGGGCTTGATATCACATTGTTCTTGGGGGCAGAGCCGGAGGTTTTAGGGATAGCAAACATGGATAAAACCATAAACACAGTACAATGTTTTTTTCCACAGGCTATCACGTATCACTTTTTCATTTATCTACCCAATCTACTGTTACTTTAAGCAGTTCTGAGAAAAATATACAAGACAATAAAAATACCTAACCTTATCATTTTCCTCATGTTAACTTTTCGGCAAAACCACAGATGCCCACTTTAATTGTCAAACCTTTTTTATTTCAATTTTGTTAACAGTAGATCCTAGTTGCTTATGATAAAATTTTATTATTCCTAGTGATAAATACACTAACTACCAACAAGTAATTGGACACCTGTGATAGCAAAAGAAAACGAAGTTTTTTCACCTTCAATAGTTGGTTTTAGCCTCCACGAGCGGCGATTACAGCTGCGACCCTCCGGGGCATACTCTCAACCAGGCGTTGTACGACGGCTACCGGTATTTTCTTCCTCTCGGCTTGGAGAAGACAGGTCAGTTCCTTCACTGATTTAGGACGGTGGGGGCACCCCTTAAGTCGAAGCTCCAACTCGTCCCATAGGTGCTCGATAGGGTTAAGGTCCGGGCTCTGTGCAGGCCAGTCCATTCGATTAACCCCATTGTCACCATACCAAGCCACGGTAAACCTGGCAACATGAGAGGTGGCATTGTCATCCTGAAAGAAACATGGGTCCACCCCGTAAAACTGCCACAACGTAGGAAACGCATGGTCATCCAAAATAGTGCAGTAGGTCTAGGCGTTGAGTCTACTAGGAATTGCGACCAAGGGTCCCGTGCCATACCAGGAATCCCACTGCCGCCGAACTTCACAGTTGGCGCAATACATTAAGGCAGGAAGCGTTCTCCAGGTAGACACCAAACCCATACCCTGCCATCCGAATGGTAGAGGGCGAACCTTGATTCGTCGCTCCAGAGAACCTGTTTCCACTGTTCAACGGTCCACTGTCGACGTTCTTTGCACCACGTTAGCCGAGCAGCGCTATTGGAATTGGTGATCAAAGGCTTGTGGACGGCAGCACATCCATGATAACCGAGCAGATGGGCTTCCTTACGGATGGTATTCAACGAAAGAACACTCCCGGATGCCTGTTGAAACTCCTCGCGGATGTGACCCATCGATTTGGTGCGGTTCTACCGAATATCTCTGGCCAGCACCCGTCGGTCTCTAACTCCCAGTTTTGCAGGTCTGCCGGGTCGAGTCACATTCCGACAGTCACCTCTCATCTTCCACTTGCCAATTACGTAGGCCACTGTCGATTTTGAGTACTTCAACTTGCTGGATATGTAACCTATGGATCGACGATTTCTGTGATACCCGACGATTACACCTTTCTCGAAATCAGAGAGCTCCGAACTGCGTGACATCTTGCATGCGACTGGAAATTAGGAATCGCACACGCATTTCCCAATTTGCGCTCGAGTATGCTAACCATTACACCACCCAAGAAAATGAAATCCAAATAACTGAAACTCATTTGAGACGTCAGACTTTCACTGCAGTAGTCGAAATAAACAACATGTCCCATCGTAGCGCTAAATAATATCACATACAAATGAGAAAATATGAAGTTGAAAACACATGAAGTAGTTAAAACGGACATAAATCAAGCTATTCTTGTAAGTAACGTACCCGCAGAAATTTTAAAACGATTTTGAAATTTGTTTGAATTTTATTTTGAAATTTTTAGATTTTTTTAATTTTTTTTTTATTGTTTTAATTCAAATTTCTGCGGTGACGTTACTTAGACGAACAGCTTGAGTTATGTCCGTATTAATTATTCCGTGTGTTTTAAACTTGATATATTTACTCATCTTTGTTTTGTTTTGCGTTCGTCTTTTTCCTTTGCAAAACTTTAAAATGTGTTCGTAGAACTTTTATAAAAACATGGATTATCGCAAGAAAAGTAACCTTTTCTTGCGATAATCGTATAACTTCCATTTCTTAATACCGTATTCGTTTCAAGAAAACAATTTTAAAGAATTAGAAAAACAAATATACTTCTAAAGTAGACTGGCAGTCACTAGCTTCGGAAAACAAAGAAGTTGCACTGTACCATATTAACGAAGATGTTTGACATTTCGAGAAATCTCAGAACAATTGGAATTGAATTATAAAATTGATTATTACTCATTTAACATTCTTCAATTGCTTAAATTTTCAATAACAAGTAGTTTAATTCAATTTTAAGGTCATCTTCTCTCTACGGGTTTTACAATTTCCTGTGCATTTCAGAAGAGTTATTTGGTAATGTTGCTTTGCAATATGTGAACGGACTTTTAAATTTTTGCGATGTAAATACACTGTAAGTCAGCTTATTTGAGTTTTTATCTTTCCTACCAAGCAATAATTCGTAAGCAAAACGCTAAAATTTGCTCATTTCTAACAGTTTCTCGGTAGTACCTCATGAATGGCAGCATTTGGTTGTAACTTTATGCCCCCGAACTCCTTCTCCAATATTTGGCTATACCTTTATCCAAGCTTTCACTACAGATTAATTTGATAAGGAAATGTACTAAAACCCGCGCTTTAGATAGTACTTAATATTCGGGCACAACTCCATTGAATAGATCCTGCCGCTTCGGTGGCGTAGGGGTCTCAGCACTGGCTTCTAATCATTCGTCCCAGTTGGGTCCGGGTTCGAAACCCGGTAAGACATTGATTTTGTATTGTTCTTACAGCCCTGGGTCTTTCTCTTCCGTGAAACCTGTGGCAACAAATTAGGGACGGGAAACTACTTGTAGCCCATTGAGTTCCTCACAATGGACGTTAAACCCCCCAATTATAAAACAAAAAGGTTCCATACAACCACTACATCACATACCCACCTAAAAATATGCTCGTGGGGCTATGGTGAGACAGCACTACAGCGAATAAAAGTGTCTCGATTGATGTAGTTTACTGGCTTCCAGCGCAGATAAATAATATGGTGCCACATAAGCAATCACTCCGTACGTGGCTTTTCAGCTGCATTAAGGATGCCTAGGTAGAATAGTAGATCGTAATTGATGTGATACACAAATTGCCGTGGACTGGGGTTGAATCGGCCACCTTCAAAGCTAATAATACGACGTGAAAAAGAGCTATGTAAAAGATTGTCTGCTCATAACGCAAATCAACATCGTCTCAAACGAAATATACCCTACGTGAGACTATTAGAATTGATGTTAGCACCAGCACAGCAAGCAGGATGTTGCATGACGTTGTTTATATCGGTCTGCAGCCATCTACAAGCAGTTCATCCCTTTGACTAATGCCACACGCTATCTAGCGTAGGGTAAAGTACGTCGTTCTTGACCTGTAGACCAATGGAAAACCGTGCTTTTGTCACGTTGGGGGTAATGAGAGAAGGGCATTTATGAGGCATTGAATGAAATGTAAAGGTCTTAAAGCCCTTTTCCACACCTCTTCTTCGATTCATCGCCTTGATGTACATTTCAATAATCTTGGATGCACGTTCCTTGGCTATTGTTCGAAGTAAGATAAAAGAGCATGCAACAAAAGTCTCTTTGTTTTAAAATATATACGATGTCATCGCTCTGTCCATGTTATTTTATAAGAAACGAATAGCAACTGAAAAATTGTTCAACCGGCACCGCTGGGATCGAATTCCACATCTCTCGATAACTAGCCGAGTGCTTTCGCTTTACGCTACGATGCCAACAATTCACAGCGCTATTCGTGGTTTATCAGTCAGCATCTGACTGCATAAATCCATATTGATGGGCTCAGTAACTGATGTGACGCCGTCTAGTGTCATTCACCAAAGCAAGCTGTTTTAATTACAGCTGATAAATCCAAAGGGCGATAGAAATGGTGAATATATTTCAAATACGTGGAGACAATGTAAATATATGATGTCATCGAACAATTTTTCAGTTGCTATTCCTTGTTTATAAAATAACGTGGACAGAGTGATTACATCGTATATTTACATTACCTCCACGTATTTGAAATACACTGACGGTAAAAAAAATACCAACACCAAGAAGGGGTTGTGTTAGATAAACGACAGTTGGTTGGCGGTGAGAGTACATCTGCAAGATGACGTCTATGCAAATTTCGCGCTCGGCGCATTCGTGTGGCGCTAGTAGCGCCCCTCGGAACATGCAAAGCAGGTTTGCTGTAAATACGCGCTGTAACGTTCGTGAGCGTTAGTTATCGTTGAGATTCGACGTAGGGTGTTGATGTTAGTCAAGAATGCCTTTAAGAAGACGAAGAAGCCGTTATCAACAGCTCACGGAGTTTGAACAAGGTCGTGTAATAGGGCTACGATAAGGTGGATTTTTTTCCGCAATATTGCAGAACGATTTGGCAGGAATGTAGCCACTGTGCATGATTGTTGGCAGCGGTGGTCAAGGGAAGGTACTGCCTCAAGAAGACCGGGTTCCGGCAGGCCACGTGGCACTGCTGAGAGGGAAGACCGCCGTGTACGGCGTATGGCCGTGGCTCATCATACCGCGTCTGCGGCAGCAATTCGAGCTGCAGTTGCCACCACTGTGACACAACGAACTGTTACATATCGGTTACTTGAAGGACAGCTCCGAGCCAGACGCCCTGTAGCGTGCATTACACTTACTCCAAACCACTGCCGTTTGCGACGTCAGTGGTGTCAAGCTAGAGCTCATTGGAGGACGGAGTGGATATCTGTTGTGTTTTCTGATGAAAGCCGTTTCTGCCTGGGTGCCAGTGATGGACGTGTGGTGGTTAGAAGGAGGCCTGGTGAGCGCCTTCAACCAACCTGTCTGCGGCCGAGACACACTGGACCAACATCTGGAGTTATGGTCTGGGGAGCAATTTCCTATGACAGCAGGAGAACTCTCGTGGTTATCCCACGCACCCTGACGGCACAGTTGTACGTCGGTCTGGTGATTCAACCTGTTGTGCTGCCATTCATGAACAGCATTCCACGGGGTGTTTTCCAACAGGATAACGTTCGCCCGCATACCACTGTTGTAACCCAACATGCTCTACAGATTGTCGACATGTTGCCGTTGCCTGCTAGATCAACAGATCTTTTACCAATTGAGCACGTATGGGACATCATTGGACGACAACTCCAGCGTCACCCCCAACCAGCATTAACCGTCCCTGTATTGACCGACCAAGTGCAACAGGCATGGAACTCCATCCCACAAACTGACATCCAGCACCTGTACGACACAATGCATGAACGTTTGCGTGCTTGCATTCAACATTCTGGCGGTTACACCGGTTATTAGTGTACCAGCATTTCACATTTAAAATGGGTCTTTTCGCGCTTACAATAAGCTGTGATCTTGAAACCTTAATCGATTAAATATGTTATCTATACAAATGTATTGCCGCTTTTCATTCCTCTACAACTATTTTTTGTGGTGTTGGGATTTTTTTCCATCAGTGTGTATTCACCATCTCTTTGGCTTCCTTGTGTAGTCGCTGCGGTGTCATTTTTTAAAGTTGGGAGTTAGCCGAAGTTGCTGGCGTTTTGCAATTTGAGGAATACAGGACAGACTTAGTATGGCTGTGCGTGGGGAGTGATGTCAAAATTGAACTTCCGTTCTTATCCGTCTGCCGCTAAGTGCTTCTGCCGAGGGGAGTCGTATGGACAAAGTTAACTGCTTTCTTCTGAACTGGACTGAGGTGACTATTTCTTGCTGTACTTCCGTTCTCATTCGTCTGCTGCTAAGTGGCGTATGGCCAGTAGCGGTTTTTAGGCCAAGCATGTGTTGAGTTTCGTTCTCATCCGTCTGCCGCTGGATGCATATGACAAAAAGAGTTGTATGGGCCAAATTAACGGTTTCGTGCCGAACTGGATTGGCTTGGTGCCGAACTGGACTGGTATCGTTCCAAATTGGACTGAGCTGACTACTTCTTGCTGCATTTCGGTACTCGTCCGTCTGCCACTGGTTGCATCGGCCGAGGAAAAGGGTGTGGGCCGAGTTAACTGCTTTGTGCCTCTTCTATAGCGTAGAGGCCTCTCAATGTAAATGGTAATTGGTATAATGAGTTTAGCGGTAGGTACGGTTGGATCATTTGGCCAGAGAGATTTGCGTGCGTTGCTATCTGATTCAAAGCTAATGGTTTGTGGAATTTAACAGTTGAAATCTAAAAATTTGTGTTTGTTAAAATTTTTGTACCCTGTCGGTATCTTAATTTAGCATGTAAACTTAGTTTAAGACAGTCCTTTCTGTTGGGTTTAAGCTAGTCGTGCCGGGTAGAAGAGCTAGGGTGGTTGCATCGTCGCACTTTGCACCGATGAGTGCACAGTCTTCCATGCAGTGTAAAACCTTTTTACTGGTGGTGGCTCTCCGGCACAGGTCTTCCCACCGCGAACCCGGATATTCTTCCAACAGAAATACACCGGCCTTTGTTTATCGCTGCAACTTGTCGTTTTGACTCTTAGGTTACTTCTGGGCTACGATACATATTCGCCCTTGAGAAAGGCGAGGGCACAAAATAACTGGATTCCGCTCCACCGCAAACCATGCTTGACGTCGCTCGCTGTTGAAGCAATAATTCTGATTAATTCCAGATGATTTGTGGAAGAAGTTTAACACATTTTTCTCGAAGCTTACAGCCAAGAGGTCCAGTTTTACGTTCAGGCGCCAAATGACCTAAAACCTATTTTGCCGGCGGTGAATACGAATCAACCTCTCCCCACTTCGCAGCTGGTTATTCACCCGACTAAAGTACACCGAACTTGGCTTATCGCTGCAACTTGACGTTTTGACGCCTGCGTCACCTCAGTGGTGCGCTACAGCCAGTCTGATGGATGCTCTGTTTGTGGTGGAGGCCGTGAGAAAAGCACCTTCTGGACTGTATCGCTCCAATAATGAAGTTTTGTGGTTTTAGAATGATGGAGATACATGTACTTGGAGTGCCACTTTTCCAAAATAAGAAATCAACGCTGCTAACGTTTTGTACTAGTTTTGTACAGTTTTGTACACCCAAAAGAAAATTTTGTACACCACCGGAAGTGGTACTTTTCGGCTCTTTAAAAGTGGCACTCCAAGTACATGCTGGAGTGCCACTTTTTCAAAATCGAAAATAAATACTGCCAAAGTTTTGTACTAGTTTTGTACAGTTTTGTACACCCAAAAGAAAATTTTGTACGCCACCGGAAGTAGTACTTTTCGGCTCTCTAAAAGTGGCACTCCAAGTACATGCTGAGTGCCACTTTCTCAAAATCGAAAATAACTACTGGCAAAGTTTTGTACTAGTTTTGTACAGTTTTGTACACCCAAAAGAAAATTTTGTACACCACAGGAAGTGGTACTTTTTGACTCCCCTTTGTGGCCCTCGAGCATGTACTTGGAGTGCCACTTTTCCAAAAAAGGAAAATAAGCACTGTTTTAGTTTTGTACAGTTTTGTACACCCAAAAGAAAATTTTGTACACCACCGGAAGTGGTACTTTTTGACTCTCGTTTGTAGCCAGCCCTCTAGCATGAACTTGGAGTGCCACTTTTCCAAAATTAAAAAAAAACACTGCCAGAGTGATGTCATAGTTTTGTACACCCAAAAAAAGATTTTGTACACCACCGGAAGTGGTACTTTTTTAATCTTGATTTTCGAAGCAGTAGCTTAAATGGTTAACTAATTTAATTAATATTCCTAGTTTGTTGCATATAAAACACACTTTTGTAATAACCCAGAAGCCGAACGGCCAAGTTGGTAGAATCACCAAAAGAATTTATGTTTAAAATCTCCTTTCCTTTAATTTTCCACTCAATGAAAGTTCAAAGGTCATCTTTATAAAAAATCGTCACATTGTGATTCATCATTTGACACAAAATACCTCTTAGATCAACATATAGCAACAATATGTATTCGTTTAAATCTCTTTCTTTATATCAGTTCCCCACAATTACTTGCAATCTTTCTCTCTACACCCCCCCCAATTTTTACAATCAAGGTTGTCTATAAATTTCGCTGTGACTCACTGTCAGTGTCGCTAAAATGTACAAACTGTTAGAGAAGTAGCGGACTCTTCAGTGGGAAAATGTTTAGTTTAGAAGCAACTCGAAAGGAGGGTTAAGTTACAAGAATAAGTCACAGACTGAAATTCAAGCAATTTGAATTTCTGCGCAATGTTTTTTCAATCTAGTGGTTTTCAGTTTAAACAAAATTTTTATATTTAGGAATTGCTTTGTAGAAATAAAAAGATATTCAGTGAAACTTCGGCTATGCGTACTCCAGTTATATTTTTTGATATTTATACGTAATTCTGCATTAGTCCCGATATTTTACTGTATTTTCTAAGCTTTTCCAATTCGATAATAGCTAATTAATTCATTTATACGCTTTTTGCGATGTACATAAATTTTGTAATTTCTGATTATCACAAACTCACAGTTCTTTGATTCGTTTACGTAACCGGTATATCAAAAGTTTGAGAGAATCGAGACAGCGTTACTGAGTTCTTGGTGCAGCCAAAGTTGAACCTTCATCCCATCAGAGAAGGGTATGCTGTTTACTTTCGGTTAGCGTTCTTGTGTTCCTTCTTCGTGCAAAGTTGAACCTTGATCTCATCAGAGAGGGATATGTTGTTTAGTTTCGGTTTGGATGAAAAATTTACTTCGCAATCTTTGCTCTGAATAAAACGTGCACTTAGGCAAGCTACAACTCTTGGCATGGTGCGGACGTCTTTTTGTTGTTGTAGTTCAGCCATGAAATAGATGGTGCAAAACTTAATAACGTTCATAGTTATGTTTTTTCTCTGACTTTGACAAATTTTAAACAAGCAAAGATTAGAGAATATTTTACTCAATACTATTGAGAAATCAACTTGTGAACAATTTGCTTTGAAAAGAGCGATGCTAATAAAGAAGGAGTAGTAGGGGTATGAATATAAAAACAAAATAACATTCGGATTTACAACAGAGTTTTTAAAAAGTAAAGATTTTTTTTTCATGTATTGAAAATGCGAAATTGTACATAATCATTTTGTCATGTAGTTTTTAAAATACTTGGCCAAACTTTGGGAACTTGTTTAACCGCCATTTTGGTGATAAAAAAATCATATAAAGGGCCGGAAACTTTTTCCCGCTGCGTTATCCCCCATGAGCATGGGCGTCCGCTGCAACTTTTCCGGGGAAGGGGAAAACTGGTATACTCCCTCTATCATAATTATTGCTTAATTTTATAGTACCCCTGCGTCTTTATATGGCATAGTGGGGGTTGGGTCAGGCGAGTGCATCGAGCCCCTAAAGCTAGGGAGTGGGTTCGGAGCACTGATAGCCCCCCCGCCCCCAAAGTTTGGGAACTTGGACACATCTTTCTTTCTATAGCCAATATTTAGTATTGAAATAACGGACAATAATAATAATTATGTCGTTTACCAATTACTGGTCACTGATTATTCATATCTGAGTCAAAAGTTTAACCTTACTTTAGGCTTCTTGCTTAATTTAATAATCAACTTAATAAAGTCTTTTTCTATGGAAACATTCACTTGGGGTTACATAAAACAATTGCACTGCTCCATCGTCCTTTATTGAGTATGAGTATAAACCCCCTATTTTTGTAGACATTTATCTGTTAATTTTTATATCCCCTTCAATTTTCTGTTTCTTGCACTTTAGAAGAGATACTATGAAATAAAAACTGCAAACGTCTTGGGTTTTGTCCAAATCTGTCAATTACATTTTGAATGAGTTCATGTTTATTCTCAAAAACCTTTTCTCGATGAATACTCATCATGCACAGTCCAGATAAACGTCCATCTGCCATTTTTGACCTTAACCAGGTTTTTAACCGTTCTCATAGTGCTGAAGGACCTCTCCACTGGGCAGGTTGTTACTGGTAATGTTTGAACAATAAAAATAGCCTGTCGAACAGAAGGAAACAGATCACTGTGTTTGAGCACGCCTAAAGTTCGTCTTCACATCCATCATCTTGTTTTTTCCTTCCTGACCACATTTCAAACTGTTATGGATAGGTTTTGCTCATGCGTGTAATTAATAGTTAAATTTAGCAAATGTTAAAATTAAGGTAAATATTGACTTTAGGTGAAAATTAAAATTTGGGAGACGGGTGGATGCATTTCGAAACAAAAAGTAAATTCAATCAATTAAGGCCATGATAAATGAAAATAAAATGCAATGGAATTAGGACATTCCAAAAGTTATTACGACATTCCAAAAGTTATTATTGAAAGTTTGCGTTATTTGAATTTACGATGAGCTGTGACACCTGCAAGTGTAAAATAAGTAATTGTTTACATGTCTACCAAATTTGTGAACACTGAAAAATGGATGGTACACTTTGGAAGCACTGATATCCTAAGTGCAAATCCCTAAAATACATGGCATCAGTTGAATAAACAAATGCATCGCATTTTCCACGTTTTATCAACACACGGCATAACAATTTTTCGGTTGCTGGATGTCCTACACATTAAAGCTATTCCACCCTTTGGCTCCGGGTTGTGATACGATCGCTCTGCAATCGCCTTATTGGTGCACTGCTGAAGGAAACTGCGAGGCCACATGGAGATTCTTCGTGGAGGATGTGGATCCTACAATTGTCGGTGGTTGTACTAAACTATGTAATTATTGCCTTGATGTTTTTCTTAACACTCACGGCTACCCGTCACAGATTGCATCTGTAAAGAGATCGTTTTCCAAATTAAAATTTGTAAAAACTATTTGAGAAGCATCATGTCACAAGATAGGCTGCAGGAATTGTCACTGCATAGAAAGGCAGTTTGCCAAAAGAATGGACCTTAACGCTTAATGATTTCGCCAAAAAATGAAGGCTAGAAAGAAAGACTTAGGCCTAAAAACATGAAAATGTCCACTTATCGCATAATTAATTTTCCACTTGTATTTTAATCATACAATTATAATTTATATTATATCTGTATTATGTAGTTATGTGGTACACTCAGTGGTCGAAGTGGCACAGAGCTACTGCCAGTATGGTGTACACCATAGATCCACATATTTTAAACAGGAGGTTTCGAAAGAAATAAATTCCATTCCGTATAATTGCTTTTTTTTTTTTTGTTATTGAGAAATTAATGTATATAATTTTATAAAATTAATGTAAAAATTTAAAAAACTTCATTGAAGGGTTTGTGGTCGGTCTCTTTCAGTCTCAGCTGCTAATTATCAATTTTATCCGTTAAAAATGCCATTTGCCGTTTTTTGCGTTAAAATTTGTTCTTTCATCCTGATATCTTTACGTAGTTTGTGAAGGGTTTATAATTTATTACATACCGGGATGGTAAATAACTTTTTTTAACTGCCGGTATGCTCACTTCCATTTTGTTAACTACCGGTATGCCATACCGGCCCATTTCGAACACTGGGTATTATAGTACTCGTATATTTGTAAACAACACATACTTGCACATTGCATTTCCACACGCACTTTTTTTCCTGGCCTGCATTGAAGTTTTGTTGTACATGCAAATTAATATCTGCAGCTACGAAATCCATATTGCATTCTTGCAGTGTAGAATACTGAATTCCCTGTTTGTATACAACCATATCCAATAACGATCACTAAAGTCTCATAGTTGTTAACCTTAAACATTTAAATGTATTTTACCGAATTCGTTTTAATGCGATAAAACGTATATTCATGATTATGCATCTGACAGCTCACCGTGTTAAATCTGACTGGCTGATTGATAACCTTGCATTATGTACTTCTGTTCAAAAATTTATTTTAAAAGTTAAAACTACAGGGCTCTATAGGTAGTTCCTTTACTTTACCAGACATCAGTCTCCCTAACTTCCTGACATCCCCATTTTCCCAAAACAAACACCGTGAAAAACACATCCTCCCTAGTGTCCGAAATTCTGGAAAAATTATTATGCTTAGGGGTGCTGAAATAAACTTTCCGGGGTTGCACAAGTGGTCCTAGTTACGCCACTGCGAATGCGCCGAGGTGTTTTGCAACTTCCCTCTCCCCCAACATTGCTCGGCATGGCTGCTAGACTGGAAGCGATGATATGCGCTGATTTGAATTCCTTTTCCTCGCATTTCCGAAATGCTTTTGCCGAAAGCATTGCTTAACAAAGCAACAAAAAACTGTTTCTTTTCTTCCTTTGCTATAAAAATGAAGGCTCCGACAATATCTTAGTTTATACAAGACAACCGCACGAAAATTTGCGACCTTGAACAAATAAAAGTTGCGTATAATGAACACAAAAACAGCTGGTTGTGTATAATTAACAGGAGTAAAAGTATGTAATAAACTGGAAAGAGATAGTAGTGTTAACTTCTGGATTTCGAAAGATGACACTCTAAGAGCATGCTGGACAACCAAAGAGAACCATCGCCGGAGGAGTACATAACTCTCTTTTGTCTGTACAAAACTAGTACACCATTCTGGCAGTGTTTATTTTCGATTTTAGAAATATGGCACTCCAAGTACATGCTCGAGTGCCACAAAAGGAGAGTCAAAAAGTACCACTTCCGGTGGTGTACAACATTTTCTTTTGGGTGTACAAAACTAGGACGACAATCTGCCAGTGTTTTTTTTTTTCAATTTTGTAAACGTGGCACTACAAGTACATGGTCGAGAGCCACAAAGGAGAGCCAAAAAGTACCACTTCCGCTGGTGTACAAAATTTTCTTTTGGGTGAACAAAACTGTACAAAACTAGTACAAAACTTTGGCAGTATTTATTTTCGATTTTGAAAAAGTGGCACTCCAGCATGTACTTGGAGTGCCACTTTTAGAGAGCTGAAAAGTACTACTTCCGGTGGTGAATAAATTTTTTTTTTGGGTGTACAAAACTGTACAAAACTAGTACAAAACTTTGGCAGTAGTTATTTTCGATTTTGAGAAAGTGGCACTCAGCATGTACTTGGAGTGCCACTTTTAAAGAGCCGAAAAATACCACTTCCGGTGGTGTACAAAATTTTCTTTTGGGTGTACAAAACTGTACAAAACTAGTACAAAACTTTGGCAGCAGTTATTTTCGATTTTGAGAAAGTGGCACTCAGCATGTACTTGGAGTGCCACTTTTAGAGAGCCGAAAAGTACTACTTCCGGTGGTGTACTAAATTTTCTTTGGGGTGTACAAAACTGTACAAAACTAGTACAAAACTTTGGCAGCAGTTATTTTCGATTTTGAGAAAGTGGCACTCAGCATGTACTTGGAGTGCCACTTTTAGAGAGCCGAAAAGTACTACTTCCGGTGGTGTACAAAATTTTCTTTGGGGTGTACAAAACTGTACAAAACTAGTACAAAACTTTGGCAGTATTTATTTTCGATTTTGAGAAAGTGGCACTCAGCGTGTACTTGGTGTGCCACTTTTAGAGAGCCGAAAAGTACTACTTCCGGTGGTGTACAAAATTTACTTTTGGGTGTACAAAACTGTACAAAACTAGTACAAAACTTTGGCAGTAGTTATTTTCGATTTTGAGAAAGTGGCTCTCAGCATGTACTTGGAGTGTCACTTTTAAAGAGCCGAAAAATACCACTTCCGGTGGTGTACAAAATTTTCTTTTGGGTGTACAAAACTTTGGCAGTAGTTATTTTCGATTTTGAGAAAGTGGCACTCAGCATGTACTTGGAGTGCCACTTTTAGAGAGCCGAAAAGTACTACTTCCGGTGGTGTACAAATTTTTTTTTTGGGTGTACAAAACTGTACAAAACTAGTACAAAACTTTGGCAGTAGTTATTTTCGATTTTGAGAAAGTGGTATAACGAAGTGAATTTCTCCGTCATTTTTATCCACGCCGGGGTTCGAACCCGGGTCCCCTCATTCCGGAATAAGTTGCTCTACCAATTAAGCTACGCGGACATTTGTTCTGATTCCTATCTGCCTTTATGTCGTGTGCGTCCTTCTGGCAGGTACGTCGCATCTCCTGGTACGTTACATCATCTCCCCCTTATTTTTTTTTTTTTTTTTTTTTTTTTTGAAGTGCTGGAGAAAGGATACTCTCATTTTTCCTATCTCGCGGTGTGGAAATAACATCACACCAATGCGAGATTTTGAACGGTCGGGTCATCCGGATAGTTCGGGCGTCATTATAACGAAGTGAATTTCTCCGTCATTTTTATCCACGCCGGGGTTCGAACCCGGGTCCCCTCATTCCGGAATAAGTTGCTCTACCAATTAAGCTACGCGGACATTTGTTCTGATTCCTATCTGCCTTTATGTCGTGTGCGTCCTTCTGGCAGGTACGTCGCATCTCCTGGTACGTTACAGTGGTACTCAGCATGTACTTGGAGTGCCACTTTTAAAGAGCCGAAAAATACCACTTCCGGTGGTGTACAAAATTTTCTTTTGGGTGTACAAAACTGTACAAAACTAGTACAAAACTTTGGCAGTAGTTATTTTCGATTTTGAGAAAGTGGCTCTCAGCATGTACTTGGAGTGCCACTTTTAGAGAGCCGAAAAGTACTACTTCCGGTGGTGTACTAAATTTTCTTTGGGGTGTACAAAACTGTACAAAACTAGTACAAAACTTTGGCAGTAGTTATTTTCGATTTTGAGAAAGTGGCACTCAGCATGTACTTGGAGTGCCACTTTTAGAGAGCCGAAAAGTACTACTTCTGGTGGTGTACAAAATTTTCTTTGGGGTGTACAAAACTGTACAAAACTAGTACAAAACTTTGGCAGTAGTTATTTTCGATCTTGAGAAAGTGGCACTCAGCATGTACTTGGAGTGCCACTTTTAGAGAGCCGAAAAGTACTACTTCCGGTGGTGTACAAAATTTTCTTTTGGGTGCACAAAACTGTACAAAACTAGTACAAAACTTTGGCAGTATTTATTTTCAATTTTGAAAAAGTGGCACTCCAGCATGTACTTGGAGTGCCACTTTTAAAGAGCCGAAAAGTACCACTTCCGGTGGTGTACAAAATTTTCTTTTGGGTGTACAAAACTGTACAAAACTAGTACAAAACGTTGGCAGCGTTGATTTCTTATTTTGGAAAAGTGGCACTCCAAGTACATGTATCTGAATGATGGTATGGAACTGTTTGGTTCGGCTTTAGCTCATTAGACAAAACCATGAATGCTGAGCTGTACCAACACGTCCTGAATTACTGTGCAGTACCAACATCCTTGGGAAAGGTTCAGTTTCCTGTAAGTAAGACAGTGCACCCTGTCAACTCTCTCTCATTTTTACGGGTTGGATTTAAGGTCGAGACGTTAAAATGCTGAACTGCCCAACCCAGGACGCCTGATCTGAGCCAGATAGAGAATTCTGAAATGAATTGGACTGTCGGGTGGGTGGAAGAACAGATCGCCCAAAGAACAAACCTGAACTGATCACTGCTTCGAAGGCCGAATTATGGCGGAATATAACGACGACTGTCTACTAGAAGCTAATGAACGTTATTCCACAAAGACTGAAGGTAGGTAGTCAAAATGGCCAAACGCTTTAGCACAAAATATTTAATTTTCGTTAAATATACATTCCTTGTAGACATGCACTTGTCCAGTTAGATGATAGAGTGCCGCATTTAATTACACAGCACAGTATCTGACAACCATTTATTTGCTCACCCTTTAACCAGTATAAGCACACGTTCACGTACTTTAATGGCAACGTTATTTGCATGGAACTTCTCATTACTTTTTATCTGTGCGCGGATATTAAACAAGAAAATATATAACGTCCTCTTAAAAACTAACTCGCATGAAAGCTGGCGAAATTTTATACATCTGGAACAGTTTAAATTTGCTGTGCCCAGTGTAAAGCACGTGTTAAAAGGGGTATGTGAAATGAGAAGAGAGATATGCTTACTTACCAGGTATTATACGAAGAAGATGCTAAAGACTTTAGTCCAGGTAGTCTTTCAATGCAAGGATGAAGTGTATTTGTATGTTCTGGTTCACACTATTTGTAATTGTGCTGTAAAAATAAAAAGGGAACGATTAAAGTACAAATGTATTTTACTGTACATACGAAGCAAACGAAAAACGCCATCAAGATTTAGCGTAAATGTAATCAATACTCAGTTGTTCACTTTGCAACTAAAAATTCGTTGACAACAGTAATAAATCACAATAGGGCACAAGAAAGAGGGATAACAGCTCCTAGTTAATTTATTTGCTGTTGCATAAAAGCTAACAAAAGTATAAGGAAATTGTATTATATAGCACAGTGACCAGAAAATCCAATTTCGTAACGGACGAAATTTAATGTAATATTAACTTTAAATAGTGTAACTAGTAATCCGAATTTCTTGGCGTAGAATAGAAAGAAAAGTTTCCAAGCTTTCGCACATCAACCAGATGACTTTTTCAAGGAAGGTAGGCAGTTAACTGCAAACTGAATAATAGAACACTTCAACAATTTGAACGCGATGGCTTGACTAGACAATAAAAGAACAGTCGCAAATGTGGCCATTCATTCGAAGAAACGAGGCGACACGTTGGTTGGGAACACGGTACCGTGGGAGAAAACGCTGCATTATTTGAAGAACTGATTCTAAATGCGTGCCAGAGATGCTAACTTTTTTTATTGAAGGTTTTAAAAAAAGGTGTTTTTTTCTAATTATTTATTGGACTTGGTTGACAGATACATTTACATATACAGTTACTTATATACAGTATAGACATTTTGTGTTCCGACGTCAGCAATGTACGAGTACATAGTGAACATTGAAAACAATATGCCGAGTGAACAAGGAACACAGCGAATAAACACCCAAAAGAAAAACACAAGCAACCATTCCTTACCCGGGATTCCTACCCATACCCCTCTGTTGGACGAATGATCAGAAGCCATCTCTTACATCACTGTGATACCAGTCCGGCAGTAAAACAAACACAACATGCACACCTTACCAGAGTTTCGAACCCAGACCCCTCCGTGGTGCGAATGGTCAAAGACCATCGCTTTGACCACGGCGCCACCGGGGCGGCTACGTTTTCATTGCAATCCTCGCTGTTAGTTATGGCCTTTAAGATTTCGGAATGGCAGTAGATTTGGATGTGGAGTATGAAACTAATTTCTTTACATTATTCCACATAAGATAAGCGAACTTGACTTCTCTGAATAGAGCAGTGGTTGTTTTTCTACCTTTTTATCTCTTTTATGATAAAAACGTGACTTTGTTTCTTCGAATGGCTGATCACAGTTGCATTTATTTATTCAGTGTTCAGTCAAGTCACCGCGTTCAAATTGTTGAAGTGTTCTATTATTTAATTTGCAATTAGCTGTCTACCTTCTTTGAAAATGCCATCAGGTGGGTGTGCGAACGCTTCGCAACTTTCATTTCTATTCTACGCTTAGAAATTCGGATTATTAAAATAATTATATTATCTTAAATATAGTTGGTATAGTTCCTTATTAGTAAGTAGCGATCCGGCCCGGCTTCACACGGTAGCAATTTAGAATTTACGGCGAATCTAGAGAAAGACGATTATTACGTTAAACAGGCGACTACCTTTCTCTTTGTAAAGCCATTCTTTGTCTGTCTTTTGCCAATCGAGATTCTGTTTCTTGGAAAGTTTCATTATGACGGGATAAACAAATTCTTTTAGGGTCTGATGTACTACGACCTATATTGGATTTTCGTCTCAGCATAATGTTAATACCATATTTAAATTTTAATTAAAGAGCTACTCAAAAAGATACATACGTGTGGACGAAAACAACTGCGCATTCAGTCTGTGCGAGCGCCGATAAACCAATTACTTCAGCGTACGATTAAACTACGCATTTAGTCTGTGGCCTTACATGCTGTCAGACCGGCCCCCGAGCATGCTCCTCGTGTCTTTTTCGTAACAGCCGCGGCGCATGTGCCTCACGTCTTTTTCCCAGTGAGTAAGAAAGTTTCGTAAACCGGTTAGGCAGTGGTACCCACGAAAGAATGCAAACGGTGTTTTTTATTTGACTTGTCACTAAAATCGTTACTGTTCGGCTCTCTTTTGTCAAAGATTAATGTTTCATATAATTAAACCTTCCTCGACAAATGCTCTACGGATTGGTGAAAACCGCATCAAAATCCGTCCAGCGATTCTCGATATTAACCCGAACAAACAGATAGACGCCTACCGGGGATTTTATTTTACACTATGAATAGATATTAACCCAATTTTCCTTAACCGGAATGCATCATCACATCAAGCATGAACATTTGAACAGATTATAATCCAAGTTGAATGAAATCATATTACCGAATTATACTACTCGATATATAAAAGTATTTGTCGGAGCACCATGCAAATTAGTAGGAATTTGCCAACAGTTATGTAAATAATTGCAGTTGCTGCCCTTATGGCGTAGTGAGTTAAACGCTTGTTTATGGCCATTCCTCCAAGATGGGTGCGGGTTCGAATTCCGGTGAGGCATGGATTCTGTGTTTTAGCTTAGAGCACTAGCACTCTCCCTTGCGTGGAACCAGCAGTCCTAAATGAGGGATGAGATACTGCTTATAGCTCATTGAGTTGCTCACAGTGGTCGTTAAACCTCCAATCAAAAATCATTATTGCAGTTAGGAAGGAATCACGTGATAAGTGAGGGATAAAAAGGGCAAAACTTCTCGGCTTAGCTTAGGTTGGCCTTCCTAGCTTGGGCAAGTGGACCGTGTAATGATTTCGGAGCGAAAAACGTGGAAGAAGTGCGAATTCCTGAGTGACGTCATCGGGATTCCAACCATCACACAAAAACTTTGATCTAAGATTTCATCATAAGGCTACATGGGGTTGATCAGTCTCGTCTTATCACCGAGAAAACGCATCACGATGCAACAACTGTCAGCCAAATGTGACAACGGTATTTAGAGGAAAGTATTGTTATGTGCGTTACCATGATGGGACTGGTGCAGTCTAGTGGACACCAGAACGTCACGTTGTAGCAGCCCGACGATCCACAGCGCACGACATTCGATTAGCATCATTCGTTTCTGCTTGTCCTCGCGGCAAAGCTAACGTGATTAGTAAATTAAAGGTACAGTGTTTTACTTCCACTGCTTCCAGTCTAAAACCTCGTATTCGAGCTTGAACTATGACTCAACATTAACCAGATGCTCCAAGCGTTGGGCTACATACATTAAACGTAACCCAGGTAGCACAGGCTTGCAGTTTAACATAAGCCCAACACTGAGAATAGAAGACGCTGGCTCAGTGTTGGACGTGCGTTAAATTGCAATTCTGTGCTACCTGGAATGATCTCAGTTTCGGTCGCGTTTCTAAAAATACATATTTTAGCGTTTTGGCGACATCATTGTCCCTTGTGTCTGTCGGCCATGTGCGTTAGATACACCATACTTGGATAATATTTATTCCTGGTGGGAGATAAGACGGCTTTTTTGGGGGGCTAAGTCTCACTGCCTTCTTCCTGTGCTGATAGCATAATGGACACGAAGTTTACTTTCATTCTGATTTCCATCATTGTAGCCCACCTTACCGCCACACTGGCATACTACACCCCATTAGTGCGGACAAATACAAAGAAACTATGACACATTTTCGGTGAATAGGTCATTCCAGTTTCCAGACCATGGTAAGGTTAAGTTTGCCCAGAGTATAAGGGAGACTACTTGAACAATACGCATTAAAGAGAGCAGTGATGTCGCCAAAGAGGTACGAAATACCAGACGGCAATCGTATCACAACGCTAGTGTGACGTCCTTAAAGCAATGTAACTTACTACCCATACAAAAAAGTTGGCGAGGACCCCAAGCAGTGGTTAGGTAACTGAAAAGTGGCGAGCGGAGAGCATGAAAGACTGCATTTGCCCAGATGGTGTGTGTGTGTGTGTGTGTGCGTTTGTGCGTGCGCGTGTGTGTGTGCGTTTGTGCGTGCGCTTGTGTGCGCGCGGAATGAGGGAGTAAAAAATAGAATTGAAACTTTGTTTTCGTCATTCAAACTCACCGTTCCCTTAGCGGGGACCACGGTTATTATAAATACTCCGTAAGCCTTTGTTTTCCGGTGAAAGAAGGGGTAAAAACTTGTCACTTATTTTGTTTGCTGATAGCAATGTTAAACTTCGATATATGCAGTTCCTACAAATATTGTTCATAACATGCGACTAAAATAACAAGGGCTATATGACGAAGTTCAATGAATCCATAAAACTTCCGTTTATGCGTAACGTCGTAGTATGCAAGCTCATTATACACTGGTCACAAAACGTTTGAGATTTTGAATGAAATGTGACATAGGGATATGTATATATATATATATAAATTAGACCTCGGTAAAAATATTAAGGGTAATTTAAGCATCCAGTATTTCCTATCTGTCTGATAAGAAAGCATAATAACTCACCAGAACCGCAATCCATTTCCACACAAGTCACACATTTTGTAAACACGTCCCCAGATTCCAACTGATGTGAATACAAATAATTTAAACCTGGTTGGCAGATTATAATGGTTACGTTCAGAAAATCAGAAAAGGATATATAATAGTAGACTCCACACCCTGTATGTAAGTTCACAGAAAGGAGTCATGTTTTCTAAATTTTAATTTTTTAACTCATCCACATGAAACCTGTCTGATTTAAGGGTCAGCTACCGGATATGTCTTTCCCTGATGAGTGGTACCCGTTGGCTGACTACCAGATTGTGTGTTTATTTTGTCATCTATATATATGAAACAACGAAGCCCTGCAATATTTACACAATATAGTTATACAGTTAATTCGCAGAAGGTTCATACTTCTGGATTTCGTTATTCATAAACACCACCTCTGTGTCGAAGAACGTCTTGACACCAACGATGTATACTTGCATTGTTATTATTGACGAGTGTCTGGGGCAGCTCGTCTCATATTACAGGCATAACAGAACGGAGGTCTGCCAGTGTAATGGAATATGGAACATGTTTACCCATTCGTCGCTCTACAGCGGCGCAAATGTTCTTAATATGATTAAAGTCAGGAGACCGCGGAGGCTACTGTAATGATGCAATACCATGAGTTTCCAGCTCTGAAACACGCTCCAGGCTTGTTGGCTGGTTGCATTGCCATCGAGAAAAAGGAATGAATGTTCAATTGCAGTGTGGAACAGTGTGACAATGGTTACAATGATCTCGGTTCGGTACACTGAGATATTCATACTGCCTTGACAAACATACAAGAAAGTACAGCCATTAGAACACACTCCTGCCCAGACCAAATCTCGCTGCTGCTGGTGAGGCTGTACCGACTGCACATAGTGTGGTTGCATTCATGTGTTGGATTACCTCAACTCATATCCTCGTCGAGTGTCAGGATAAAGAGCAAAACGGAATTCGTCTGTGTAAAGTACATGGGGTCAGTCTGTATTCCATTACATGAATTGTTGGACTGACATGCATCTTTCAAGATTGTGAGCTGATGTCAATCCTATCCCATCTGAGCTGCCTCTTAGCTCTAAGTCCGTACTCGTGAAGACGGGTTCTTACGATGTAAATACATGCTCTGACACCAGAAGCAGGTCAAAGTGATTTCCGCAGTTGGCTACTTGTAATTCTAAGCTTTCCCAGAGCACTTGCTGCCAGGTAACGATTATGCCTCCTTGTGGCTATCCTTGTGTGATCGCACTTTGTTCGATTTGCAAAATTTCCCCGCCGTAGAAATATTGTGTGTAGCCAACTTACTACATTTTGCAAAACTCCTAAAGTGGTAGCCACATCGCTCCGCCTTTGACATGCCAACAGCCGCATTTCTGGTGTCAACGATTAAACGTCTGGACATCACTTTATGTTAATCCCACAAGACAATATATTCAGCAAACTTCTAGACCAAGCGCTGAAACGACCCGTTTTCCACTTATCACAGGGTATCCCTATCGGAGCTCACACTCCATATGCTGTGTTTTTATTATGCTAATTTATATATGAATTAGGTTCCCACGCTAATGACTGATCTCCAATAGTCGCCAAATTTGCATATCACTACATTTTCCTTACATAAACCGAAATATTTCTAATTATTTGTCGTCAGGGAAGATGTGTGTCGTAGTGTGTTGCTTTTCCCTTAATACTCTGCTGGCACCCGTTCGATTTGAAAAATCGTTTTCTCCACGGATGTTGCCAGCTGTAAAGAGCATTTTGCGTATAAATTGTGATTATGATGCACATTGTGCTAATAATCGGCATAAGTAGCTACGTTTCTAACCTGAAAATGATTTCCTGAATCCTGTTTCTCTTAAATCTAGTCCTATTCACTGCAAAGGAAAGTCTGCAATGCGTTCATTTTAAATATTTCGCTGTTTTTGCTGTAAGAAACGTAATGCATTTTATTTGCAGAAGGATTTCTGTTTCTTCTGAAATTCTGTTTCTTCTGAAATTCTGCCTTTCATCTGGGAACGGATTCAGAAGTGATGTTCATCGTATGCCATATTCTGGTCCTCTTTCTTGTTTTTACAAACAGTTATTAGAACCGAATGTTGCAAGCGACCCCTTATATCGGCATTGAATCATTTGCAGAGAAAGTGCACACATTTTAGAACGTTTTTGATAAGAAATTACAGAAAATGAAAGAAGTTCAACGAAGTGAAACTGGCAATAGCGTGTTGAATGAGCGCAAAAGAAGCATCTGCTGCCGTTAAATATCGTTTGCTAAGAAAGTCGCGCCCGTAAACAAGCTGTGGCAGAAAGATATTTTGTTGCTCTTTACGAAAAGAAATATTCGTGTTCTGCAATTAAAAAGCACCGTAAAAGCCATGCAATTAACATTTTAAAATGAAAAATAAGCAATATTATTAATAACAGAGAGGAAATCGTCAAGCATTGCCTTTAACACGTAAAATAACACCAAACGAATATCCATAGAAAGTATGTACTTTTATAACACTTTTCAAAAGTAAGGTTTTTTCTTTTAAAAGAAAATATACCGACACAAAGAGCACTCTGTAAGTCTTTAAAAATCTGTGTATCAACAGTAAACGGGATAATAAACAAAAATTAGAATATTAAAAAAGCAAAAAAAAAAAAAAAAACAAAAAAACATGGTGTTCACCGCCTTTCACCTAGGCCCGTGGCTGAGGGAAGAACATGGTGTACGCTTCCTTATGAAAATCTGTTAGCCGGAGACAGATGGAATTTTTTTGCTTGTGTTGGTGAAGCATGGATGTATCTAAATGGCGGTATCGAAAAAGGTTGATTTACTGTACTATCGCAAAGGAGCAGAAAAAAACCTTACAATCTTGGTTCCAAAAACCAAAGATTTCAGCAAAGGATTCAGGATATTTGCTAGTTTCTTGTACAATGGGAAATCAAAGTTCAGCAAAGTTTAACCTCCTTGACAAATGTCAACCCCGCCTTCTCGTGGTGCATCCTGTTCCCACTAAAGGGGCTCTGACGACCGCAAATAGCGGTATAACTATACCATCGGGATCAGAGGAAATGCTATCCCACACTCACCAACCCGCTTGGCCAGCGTGGTGAGTTATGGCCAAACACCTCCAAAATGACTCTACAACTTAAATCTTGGCCCTCAGTCTCCGGCAGCTGGAATGTACCTGGCCAAGGCAGCGGCCAGTGCGACATGAAGGCAGAGGGTGCTAAGAATCCCCGGAGGACCGGACTAGGCTGCCATTTGATGCTGACCCTGGCTACCTATAACGGACGCTCCCTATCTTCTGATTCGAGGCTTCTTGAATTGGAAGAGGAACTACAAAGGATCAAGTGGGACATCGTCGGGCTAAGTGAGGTAAGAAAAAGGAGAAGATCTCATTGAACTGAAAAGTGGACATCTCTTCTATTATCGTGGGACAGATACTGGCAGAACTAGTGGTGTTGGATTTATAATAAACAAGAAACTGAAGGATAAAGTGGTAGAAGTTGAAAGTTCCTCTGACAGAGCTGCACGACTCGTTATCCAACTATCGAGAAGATACCAGGCTCAGATTATTCAAACTTATGCACCCACCACAAGTCATCCTGAAGAAGAAATTGAAGAATTTTATGAGGAAATTCGTGATCTAAATAATAAAGGTAAGCAGCACTTGAAGATAATTATGGGAGATTTCAATGCAAAAATAGGGCAACGGCAACAGAATGAAACTTCAGTAGGTAAATTCGGTCACGGCAACAGAAACCAGCGTGGAAATACTCTCGTTGAGTTTGCAGAGGCAGAAGGATTTTTCATCTTGAACTCCTTTTTCAAGAAAAAGCCACACAGGAAATGGACATGGAGACATCCAATTGGGACGACAAGTGAAATTGATTTTATTATGTGTAACAAAAAATTCGTCATCGAAGACTGCAGTGTGCTGAACAAGTTCAACACAGGTAATGACCATAGATTGGTGAGATGTAAGATGCACCTCAACACTAAACTGGAACGTGGCAAGCTCATAGGACAAACAAAATGTATTGACATAACCAACCTTAAAAAACACCATAATACTTTCAAGTTGGAACTGAAGAACAGATTCTCTGCTTTAGAAGGCCTAACATCGGAAGAAGTGGATATTTCGGAAGTTAACAGAAAAGTAACCAAAGCTCTAATGGAAACAGCAACAAAATTAGCTGGGTCTAAGAACAAGTTGCATGTGAACAAATTATCAGGAAAAACCAAAATGTTGATGCAAAAAAGAAGAGAGATGAGGACAACTAAAGAAGATGTGACTTCCAAAGTGGAATATATAGAGCTATGCAAGACAACACGAAAAAGTATCACTGTAGACGTAAGGAAATTCAACTGTGAGCTAGTGAGGAAAGCAATTGAAAACAACCAAAGCCTTAAGATAGCAAAGGGACATCTCAGTAAGGGAAGAAAACAGATTATGGCTCTGAGAAAAGAAGATGGTTCTATAACAAGAAATAGAGGCGAAATTTTGACAAGAGTGAAAGATTTCTACTCCAAATTATATGAAAGGGATGATACATGTTCTCCAGACATCATGAAAGGAACCAGAGTTCTTCCAGTCCTCCCAGCAGAAGTTGCTCATGCGATCAAGAACATGAAGCGGGGAAAGCTCCAGGAGAAGATGGAATTACTATAGACATCATACAAGAAGCAAGTGGAGAAATTGAAACAGTACTCGCCCAAATTTTCACTCGATGCCTTAATGAAGGAAGATTCCTGAGGATTGGAACAATGCTACAATGATCCTGCTACATAAAAAAGGTGACATTGAGGATCTCAGGAACTACAGACCTATCAGCCTCCTATCAGTGGTTTATAAAATCTTCACTAAAAGTTCTTTCACACCGCTTGAAGGTAACACTGGACATGGCTCAACCGAGAGAACAAGCTGGATTCAGGAGTGGCTACAGCACAATAGATCATATCCACGTACTGAGAGAACTAATTGAAAGAGCGAGGGAATATGAACTTCCATTGTGCATGGCTTTTATCGATTATGAAAAAGCCTTTGATTCGGTGAAACCATCAGCAGTTACCACGGCTCTGAAATCCTGTGGTATTGAAGATGCATACATTAATATTATTAATAACATCTATGAAAATGCAAGTGCAAAGATTCGGTTGTTTGAAAATACAACACACATAAAAATTGGAAAGGGAGTGAGACAAGGTGACACCATATCTCCGAAGCTCTTTAATGCCACATTGGAAAATGTCTTTCAATCACTGAACTGGGAAAACAAAGGGATAAAGATTAATGGAGATTATCTAACCCACCTTCGTTTTGCTGATGACGTAGTCATTTTTGCAACTACCCCATCAGAGCTGCAGAGTATGATCCAGGAACTTGCTGACAAGAGTAAAGAAGTGGGATTAAAAATGAACTTTCAGAAGACAAAAGTGATGTTCAATGCTTTTACAAGAAATGAAGATTTATCGATTGATGGAGAAAAACTGGAGATAACAGATACGTATGTTTATCTTGGACAGCAGATATCAAGTGAGGGTCACATTGATGAAGAAATTAATCGGCGTACAAAACTTGCCTGGAGAGCTTTTGGAAGAAACAGCATAATTTTCAAGAGCAATATGCCATTATGTCTTAAAAGAAAAGTGTTTGATCAATGCATCCTTCCAGTGCTTACGTATAGTGCAGAGACGTGGACCTTAACTAAAAGAGACATACATAGGCTGCAGACAACTCAAAGAAGCATGGAGAGGTGCATGCTTGGTATAACCAGGAGAGATAAGAAGAGGAACTCGTGGATCCGAAAAATGACGAGAGTGGAAGACATCATGATCAGAGTTAAATCCCTGAAATGGCAATGGGCTGGACATACTGCCAGAAGGACAGACCATAGATGGACAGCCGAAATTTTAGATTGGATTCCAAGGGACAGGAAAAGACCCAGAAAAAGACCACATGGGAGATGGGTGGATGAAATTCGTAAATATGCGGGAGTGACATGGAGGAGACTGGCACAAGACAGACCGTTGTGGAGGAAACTTGGGGAGACCTTCGTCCAGCAGTGGATTGATAATGGTTGACAATGATGATGATGATATATTACCAAAATATTGATAGTTTCAACTCCTATATTTGAAAAGGAAAAACTGTTGTTTTATCCACAGAACCTTCCAAGAGTAGAACTCTAACAGGATAAGGTTACCAGTCATACATCCAAATCTACCACTCTGTTTCTTAGAAAAATAAAAAAACGAGACGGGTATCAAATCCATACAATTTATGAAAAAAGAGACAGGTATCAAATCAATACACTCTATGAAAAAAGAAACAGGTATCAAACTCATTTTGCTCTTATTCCTTTAAAGATCTTTGATGTGTCACCAATTGATTATTTTGCCTTCGAGTTGCTTGAAAGATCGCTTCTTAAATGCAGACCTAAAACAGATATATGGACTCTAGAAAGCAGTGGAAGAAAAGTGGAATAAATTTCCACTACCGATTTTAAGAAATGCTTTGTTTTCTTAGAAATCTAGATGTAGATTAAATAAAATAAAAATAACAACGTTTTCCACAATCAATTATTAATTATACATCGACTATAGTTTCGCAGAGCGTTTGGCTCGGTATCGTCAGGACGAATGCAGCGTAAACATTCAAATCATTGTGACAACATTAGAGTTCTGACAGTCACGATTTTTAGTGAGTTGTTTCCATGCGCTTGAAAGAAATGGAGTCGACGTCATGTCCTTGACAAGCTGCGAAGAGTTCCGGTATATGTGGAAAGCTTCTAATACATTACGCTTGATAGTCGAATCAGGTTTATCAATGAGCGTAGCGTTTCCAAACAACCTTTTAGGGTTATTTTCGTGCCAATGTTGGTTTATAGACTACCTCTTCAGTTCATAGTTTCGCACCTGATTCATGTGTGGGTCTGTCCTATATATGAAAGTCCACATTCAGAAGGTATCTGATAAATTCCCCAGCAATTTATGTCTGCGACGTTGTCTTTTGATCCGTAAAATTTGATCTTATTTATGGATTTGAAAATAAATTTGGAATTAAAACTCTTGAGAATTTTTGAAATTCCGAATCAAATATGAGGAACAAATGGGATAACCGCCCAATTCTATCGTATTGGGTGGTCTATTGACGTGAGCGAGGAGACACTTTTGGTTTCCTAAATTTTTGGACAGCTTTGTCTATAACGGAATGGGTATATAAAATCAAGCTCTTTCTGCAAGGAATCCTCAGTTGAACATACATGTATTGCACGATATATGTATGGAAGTATTTGCATAAAGTATGCAAACACTTCCTAAAGGAATTTCCTCTCAGTTTTGCTCCATTCGTTCGGATGATGCCGAGCCAAATGCTCTGCGAAACTATAGTCGATGTACTGTGTAATTAACCTTTGATTGTAGAAAATAGTGGTATTTTCATTTTATCTCAACACCACAAGTTCCGTAGTCATACATTATGTATAGATGTAGATTTATAGTCCAGAAATAGAGCTAAAAGATAGATCATTTAAGAAATGAATAATTTTATTTTAAATATTAATTATTTTTCCGGAAAATCGTTCTGAAAATGGGTGAATGTCCTCTGTATATTCAATACTGAATGATTCATGTGCATTCAGTGGTTTGTACACTTTTGTTTCTACTGTATAATGGTATTAAATTATTTAGGTGCATACGCTCTTCTCATAAACCAACACCGCGGAAAGCGGTACAATCTGGTGCTGTTTCCATTTCTTTTTCTTAAATTTGCCTGCAGCAACGCGTGTCGTCAAATCACGGATAATACCCAATTTATAATTTAAACACGAAATTTCATTATGAAGATGTCTAGTGAATAGAAATGATGAAACTACCTTCCCCGGGAGTGGATATTGGGTTGAAGTACTGCAGAAAATTGATAAATATTTACTTAATTTAAAAAAAATATATCTCCTTTAACGCGTGCCCGCATAAAAGATTGCAGTTTTTCATATTCACATTTCAATTTTTTTGGGGGATGCCGTATTTTCAGAACGAGGTTTTTTATATATGCGTCAGTTATTTTTTCCCAAGAAATTCGCTTTTTATATATCTTTTTTTGCAAAGGAAAATATTAGCAATTCGGGAAGCTGATTTTTACGGCTGAGGGATTGTGGCAAGCTTTGCACCTATAATAAAGGTTGTCAGCTCGATTAAATCATTGTTACTAAGAGATTAACTTTTTCTGTGGCAGGATAACTCATTGGCGGGAATGCCCGATACTGTATTGCATAAAGTAAGCAAACACGCCTGAAGGAATTTCCTCTCAGTGATTTTCAGTGTAAAAAAATTGTTAAACATACGTGCCTTGTTAAGCTTTATATTAAATAAAGAAACGTTATCTCCCAAAACTAATGGACGCTGAAATACCTGACATTCCCCTAGTAAGAACAAATATCCTAGGATTAATAATGGCATTTCAAATGTTTCAGGAGGAAAATTGATCCCAAAGGAAATTTAAATTAATCTGAAGCAACATTTTTCACACCGTAAGAGAAACATTTTTGCCATATCTCACTTTCGAGAAATTGTTCTTGCATAATTTTCAGGCCGATTATTCACTCTGAATTCTTGCTTTTGTGAGTAACCACTCTTACGAACAAATGTTACGGTGATTATTCGAAACAGAATCCAAAATTTAATTTATCTGTCGCCTGTTTGTGCGTAATGAATTACGGGGAAATATGCTTTTTCTCTCGTTCAGTGTTCAGGGTTTCTACCGAAAACAATTAATTTAAAAGTCAGCTTCAATTAACGCAGATGTGTTAAAAACATCACTTAGTGAGGTAGAAAGAAGGAAGCAGGGTGAGTGAAAGGCTTCGCTGAGGAAGTTTTCTGCACAGTACGAAATGTAATTTGCTTCCTTGTCGAAAAGACAGATGCGAAGGAGAAGAAAATATGACAAAGAAACATATTTTTGAAAGAAATGAAATTAGGTATACCGTGCATATCAGTAACCGCCTAGAATCTTTGTTTTAGAAAATTAATAAGGCATTTCGTTGTTTCGTCGCGCAGCAGAGATATTTTAATTATAATTTTTTGTGGTATTTCCCTGCTTAAAATCATTTTCAATATCGGTTATTTCATTGTGAATATCGCTTATAGGAAATATTTTATTCAGTTGTCAACAATTCTCAGGGTAATGGATTCACGTAATCTTTGAAAGCAGTGTGGCTTTATTTTTGAATTCTGTCAAATAATTTTGCAGCCCTCACGCTCGAATCCTTGCAACCCTCACGCTGGAATCCTGCTCCTAGGGCATACTCTGCCGCTCTTACTGGAACAAAAGCTCCTTCCAAGTTTGTTGCAGAAGTCCTACCAGGCTCGTACGTCAGTGTTGATGGCACTACTGCCACCGTAGATATTCTCGAAGATTCCCCAGCGGGAAAACAATTCTATTCTGCAATGGACTTCGGAGTGTGCTTTGATGCGCTCCCAGACACAAAGTTGAAATAATATACACTGCCGGACAATTGCTAAGGACGGATGACAATAGCAACGATAGCAACCATAAAATGGAAGGCAGGAAAATGTGGAAATTAGCATAAGTGCGGGATACAGTAAGACGTGTTGTGCGTATGCAAATTTTGGATTGCCGAACTTGTTCGTGACGTCATAGCGCTGATAAGAGACACAAAGGATTTGACGCGTATTGACCGTTGTTGTTCAAACGCAAAGTTGAAAGGGAAAGAATCAATTGACGAACTTGCAATTTTCAGTATGTCTTCCCGACATCACCTAAATGATTTTACGCGTGGCCGTATTATTGGAAAGATTGAAGAAGGGCGAAAAATAACAGATGTTGTCAAGGAGTTCGACGTCAGCCACAGTGTTGTTTCAAGGCTTTGGAAATCATTTCAAACAAATGGAGAGTGTAGCAAACGTCACGGGGGAGGTCGTGTTCGCAGTACGTCACCTGCAGAAGATCGGTACATAGTGCTATCAACAAAAAGACACCGGCGCAGCACGGCTAGTGAGGTAGCAAATCAGTTTATGGCTGCTACTGGCAAGCGGATCTCCAGAAAAACTGTCGTCAGATGTTTGCATGAAGGAGGACTATACGCCCGCAGTCCTCTTGTGTGCATCGCATTGTCCAGACGTTACCGTACCGCCCGTTTGCAATGGTGCCATCAACATCGCAATTGGACTGATAACGACTGGTCTGCTGTCCTCTTCTCAGATGAGAGTAGATACAGTCTATCGTCTGATTGTCGACGACAACTGATCTGGCGTGATAGTGGTACTGCATATTGTCCAGCAAACATACAGGAAAGGGACCGATATCCGACATGTAGTGTCATGGTATGGGCTGGCATCATGATCAATAGCCATACGTCCCTCTGTGCTTCCAACTGGGACTATGCCTGGCCAACGATACATTAATGATGCTCTGCTACCTCATGTTCGCATGTCCCGTGGTGCTGTCGGTGATAGATTAATTTTCATGGACGACAACGCAACATGTCATCGAACAGTTGCTGTCCAGGAGTGTCTTGAGAGCGAGGATATTCAACGCCTCGTATGGCCAGCATGTTCTCCAGATCTGAATCCCATTGAAAATGTGTGGGATGCTTTGGGGAGGAGTCTTACTGGTCGCCAATGCCCTCCAATAAACAAGGACACCCTCATCCGTGCACTGACAGAGGAATGGGATAAATTACCCCAACAGCTGCTTGATAATGTTGTGCAAAGCATGACACGACGTGTGGAATCTTGCATCGCCCTCCATGGTGGCCATATCCCGTATTGACATCTTACGCCGGAACGCCTGCGGACGGTAATTGCATTTTTTTCACGTTTAGGTATTCAGCACAAAATGTCCTGTTTGTCCATTGAACACGTTCCAAAGCCTTCTGGATTTCAGAGCACAATAAATTGTCTTTCTTGTAATGTCCTGGCATTCTGACATTATTTTATTTCACTTGGCATCCAACCACACTTACTTTTTTATGCGCTATATAGCCGTTTATGATCCGTCCTTAGCAATTGTCCAGCAGTGTAGTATGGCTCTCAAGCAGATACTTCCAGCTGGAGCCAGTATTACTCACATGGCTCGAAAACCTCGAGCTGTGTTGGTGTACTTTGCTCTTAAAGAGCATGCGGATCTTGTCTTGACAGAAGGTTTGTCCCTCAAAGACGTCCATCTTCTACCAGAACCTGTCTCTCAGCGTTCCATCCAGGTTACATTTCATCCGGTCCAACCTGAGGTATCAGACGTTGCGCTGTGCACTGTACTCAGTAAGTTCGGCCGAGTTGTTGGGCCCGTTACTACTCTTTCAACTGCGCCGAGAGATCCAGACGATAAATCCATAGGGGGATTTCGTCGAAATGCAAGAGTGATCTTTCCATCTGATGAAAATTTGCTCGCTTGCCCAAAGGTGCTCAACGTTCTTTGTGGACAGCAACGTAGGAGAATTGAAGGGACTACCTCCCTCCACTGCACTTTTTGCCTCGGAGGGAATCATTTACGTGTGCATTGCCCACATCTAGCATCACAGGCTCATAATAATTCTCCTACAACTTCTGGCCCTCTTCTGAGCCGAGCAACATCTTCTTCCACTGTACAGAAAGCTTTAGAATCGAAACTTACTGCAGGAGTTGGTCAACGCGTGCCTAATGACCCTCCTTCCTTCGACCAGCAACTGGATTTTCCCTGACTTAATTGTTCGCTTCCCATGCGTTGTCATTCTGTAGCGGAGCCCCCTTCAGGGGGTTTCTCCACTGCCCTTATCATCGATACTTCTAAATCTGCTGTTGACGGATTTTCTGGCCACGAATCTAGAGTTGATGAGAGCTCGACTGAGCCTTCGCTGAAACGTCGTGGATCCTCTCGAAGACGCCCACAGAAGACGCAGACTGCCACATCACTCCGTCCCTCTCCCCGTACTGGTGGTGCCTCTCGTAAGAATTCACCTTCAAAGGCTGCTACCTCTTCTGTCCAGGCCGAAGAAGAGCCTCCTCTCAAATTTGAAGATCTTGTCGAATACCTTAAAGCTGGGCCGATTTCATATGAAGATTTAGATCAATACCCGTCATATAAGACAGACTACTCCACAACGCATGCTTTACTTTCAAAGTACGCATCGTTTCTCCCTCTAGCGCTTGATCAGATCCAAGTCCTTAATCAATGCCTCTCCCGCCTTCGCAAGGAACATTCGTGGGCTAAAATCTATTTTAATCAACTCAAATCATTTCATCCTGTTGTGAAGATTCTTCAGCAAGCATTAATGGAAAAAAGTATTCAAGATTGTATCTCTTAATTGCAGGGGATTTGCATCTCCATTTTCTAATGTCTTGGTACATGAAGACCTCACTCCGTTACGAGCTGATCTTCTCTAACTACAACAGAAAAATTGCCAATCCACTACGATATTCTCACGATGGCGCCAGTGGAACTACACATTTCACCATGCCTACCAACTGTCACCCCATAGTGGTCTAGCTATAGGCATCCGCTATACTTTCAACTCCATTATCACCTCTTTTTCGGTTTGAAACTTATGTCGAGAGCTATTACAGTGTACATCATTCACCATAGCTTCCACATCTTATCATATATTTAATATTTATATCCCAAGCTCTTCAACCCATTTGACAATACTTTTTACTCGCCTTCGTCGTGCCTTGTCTCGCATTCCCCCCATAGATCATATTTTATTTGGAGGGGATTTCAATTGCACTCTGAATCCTACCCTGCACCGATCTCCTTCCACCAGAGAATGCCGTGTTAACTTGGTGAATCTTCTTCAGTCAGTGGTCTCCGACAACTCATTCGTTGATGTTCACCGTCACTTCCATTATTCATCGACTATACATACTTGGCGCTCGCAACATAATCAAAATCCATACGTAGCTCGTCTTGACAGATACTACGCCTCATCTACTCTTTTTACAGCTGTGACAGAATCTATTTTCACTCCTACAGCTTCTTCTGACCATTGCGCCATCGGTTTTATTGTCCACGCTGTTCCAGCAAAACACCGTACAATTCGTCCATGGACTCGTGACGACACTCTTCTTACAGATCCAGACTTCTGTACTTCAGGACGCTCTTTCCTTGAGACCAAATGACCTCATCTTCAACCAGTTTCTTGTGGTCTGACTTTTTAGTTGGAAATTAAACAGCAACTCGTTCTCCACGTTCGCAAACTTTCTTTTAAAGCAAAAACGCTTCAGAACATGCGTCTCAACCATGTCCGTTCCATGCTCTCTATCCTAAGCCTAAGTGATCCTCTCTTCTGCCACTATCAACAAGAACTGCGATCAATCCTCCTTCTTCTGGCTCAACAAGCTCTACGACGTCTCCAGCTACAACATCTATCGCCAGACGCATCTAATTTCGATTTCCTTACATCCATGGAAAAAACACGAACAGCATCGACATTATTTCGCCTCCCAGCTGGAGAGGTGTCTGATGATCCACTCAATCTATGTTTTCAAGTCCGAAAGTACTATACAGAGAAGTTCTGTGAATCTCCTCCGCCATCCTCTTCAGCTTTGGCATCACTTCTTTCTAACCTACCACAAGTTCCTCCCCATCTTGCCTCTTCCATCCTCCTTCCTCCCACGTTCTCTGAACTATCCTCTACGTTTTTCTTCTTTAAACTCTAGTGCCGTACCGAGTCCGGACGGCCTCACTTTACTCTTCTATAAAACCTTTCTACATCTCCTTCTACCGTTTCTCTTTTCTGCACTTTCTGCTGCTTTCAATCACTCACTTCTACTAATGCGATTCACAGTAGCATATCTTGTCCTATTCCCTAAGAAAAGTGATCTCCTTGACCTGGGGAATTGGCGCCCTATCTCCATCTTAAATCTAGATTATAAACTTTATACTAAACTTCTTTCCCAACGCCTTAACCCCATTCTCACCGACATTCTCTCCCCCAATCAAACTTACACACTTCCCGGCCGTTCACTTTCTCATAATATCCATCTACTTAATGATCTAATCCATCTTGGCCGATCTTGCTCCGAACCCCTCGCCCCTCTCTCTCTGGACCAACAATCCGCTTTTGATAATATCTCACATTCCTATCTATCGGCTACACTCCTTCACTTCGGTTTTCCTCCTTCCTTCGTCTCTCTTCTTTGCTCACTCTATCAAGACGCCGTTCTCCAGGTCAAGCTGCCCACCTTTCTCACAGCGCCTATTCCCTTCCGCCGGGGAGTGCGGCAGGGTTGCCCACTCTCCGGACAACTCTTTGCAATCGCAATTGAACCCTTCCTCCGCTCTGTACACCAATCCTTTAAAGCAGTTCTGCCACCACTCTCTGCCTGCACAAGACATCATGCCACTACCTCTGTCGCATACGCAGATGATGTCGCCATCTGCATTCGTCATGACTCACAGTTTCCGTGTCTCCAACGTCTATTCGCAGCTTATGTCTCATGCTTCAGTGCAGCCCTCAACTCATCTAAAAGCACTGGTTTATGGTGCGGCTCATGGGCACATCGTATAGACACCCCTTTGGGGAGCAAGCTGGTTATCCATCGCACAGCGCTTCCTTTGAGTTCATCTTGGTTACTTGCAAGCAGCCCCCCTCTACACGTGGAATGCTATCCACCCACGCTTGCTCAGGTCAACTGCCTCCTGGAGGAGAGCCCAGTTCTGCTCACCATTCTTACAGAGAGCTCGCCTCTCTCGAACTTATTTAATTTCCTTGTGCACACACTCATAGCTTGGCGTCAAGTCTCTACAACTCCGTCTTCATGAAATTACCTGATGTCTTACTTCTCTGATATGGACCTGCCACCACTGGGTCAGTGCCACAAAGCTTTGCCTCCATCAGGATCACGGCGGCATCGGACTCATTGATACACAGGAGTACTACAAGGCCGTCAGAATTACTATTTTTCTCCGTCTCTTCACGTCACCAGTTCCCGATGCCATTTCAGCTAGGGATGTCATCGCCTCCCCGAGCAACACTAGCTTTTCCTTTCTCTCCTTACTACTCATGGACCACCGACACCTCACCCTCATTCGACTTCCCCCTGTTTACCGTGAAGCTCTAACTTTCCTTCGTTCTCTCCCTCTCTCTCGTTCTCCACCTGATTCCACAACTGAGCTCCTTGCTGAACCCCTCTTTTATTCTTCGATTCTTCAAACCTCTTCTGTACTTTGCCTATCCTTCCTGGTTCCGAGCAGGTGTAGTAACAGTTAAAGATCTCACTAACCCTGACTTTTCCTGGCGACCCTTCGCCAGCCTCCCTCCCTCTCTTCTCCTCTCCTCCCCCTCTCGTGACATCTACGACTCTATTCCTTCATCTATCATTTCTCAATTTCCTCATCTTGCTTCCCACTCAGGTCTTTCCTTTGTTCCTTCTGCTTCTTTCCCCTTTCCTCTTTTCTTGCTTGCTTCTGGCTCAGATCGTCCCATTTCCTCTCTCTCGATATCAGCTCTATATCGGTTCCTCTCTATGTCCCATTCTTATCCTCCTCTCCCCATTCCTGATGTTCCCCCCGCTTCCACTGCTACGGTGTGGTCCGCCGCCCTGTTTCCTCTTTCTGCTCCTGTAGAAATTAATACCCATTGGCTTTTCCTCCATCTCTGCCTTCCTGTTCCCTCCGTTCTTTTCCAAATGTCTCTTCTCGATTCCCCTCTTTGCCCTTTCTGTGCTCGGGAGGCTGATGTCTCCCATGTCTATCAACACTGTGTTATATTACTCCCTATGCTGAACTTCGCATTTACTATCGCCCAATGTTCCATTACAGCAGATCTTACATTTGATGCATATCGGCCTCTTCTGCTACAGAACTCTCTCCCAGTCAAGCTTCCATCAGTCTGTGCCTATATTTTTATTTCAGTGAAGCATGTAATCTGCGTGTTACATCAACGCTGCAGAGATTTGACTACTCCTCTGACTGTGCATGAAGCTTCTGCGGCATTATTATGAAACTTCCGCGACCGCCTGACATCTCAACTTCGGCTAGAGTATTCTGTTGCAGTTACCCAGCGTCGGGAGAGCCAGTTCCTTGCCACCTGGTCACCGGCTACCTCATGGTTTACCAGCTCGCCAGCGTCATTGTACCTGACGGTCAGTAGATATGGTATTTGACCTTTTTGAATCAGAAATGCACATGTAATCTCAACAATCTGTTTATAAGATCTTTGCTCAGCTTTGAAATTTACCGCACTTAGTTTACAGAGTAAATTGTTTTTTGTGACATTCATCTTGTATTTTTCCGTAAACTGACGCTCAAGTTTAGTTCGTTTTTCTGTTACATTTTGATTATGAATAATTGCAGTTAGTCATTGCAGAGTGCTGTATAAACATATTAATTGTTTCTGTCATTTGTAACCATCGTTTTGCACCTTATGTTTGGAGACGCTAAGTGTCGTTGATCTCCTAGTAGTGATTAATGTTGTTGTTGTTTCAATTGAAAAAATGTTCAAACTATATTCATCAAGAGTTTGCTTATTTTCCTGATAACGTTTCTATGCTTCATTAATTGCACAGTGTTGCTATTTGTAATTTTGTTCTATTTTGTTTCTCGAACATGTTTGCACTGTGCTGTATAATTGTACATAGTTTTAAAAATATAGTGGAACAAGTAATCCATCTTATTTGCATCAGGATGTCCAAGTTTAGTTATATCCTGTTATTCAACATTCCATTAATTTGTCTGATAATCAGTTTTTCAATTGCATAGCACTGTACATCCTTGTAAATATGTTGTGTTAAAACTCACTGACATATTGTACCTTTTTTCAAGAGACATGTTGACTCATGATTCTTACTGTATTTATTCTTGCACAAGTTATTCAATTGCACGTTGTTGTACTTATCAGTAATATATTTTGAAAAACATTTTTCCTATTTTGTTCGTCTGTATGAGGTTATGATTTGTACTATCATTCTCCTTTTACTAATTATGGATAGTGAGAATACGTTAAAGCTTTATTCATCGTGTGTTTTCTTATTCTACTTAAATTTTCTATCTGGTCAACAGAATAGTGTTACATTTCTGTATATGGTCCTATTCTGATTCCTAACATGTTTACACTGTGCTGAATATTTTTACATTGTTTTTGAATATTGCCTAACAGGTTGTGACGTACCTGCCAGCAGGACGCACACGGCATAAATGCAGATAGCAGCCAGAATAAACGTCTGCGTAGCTCAGTTGGTAGAGCGACTTGTTCTGGAATAAGCGGACTCGGGTTCGATCCCGGCGTAGACCAAAAATGACGGAGAAATTTACTTCGTTATAATGGCACCCGAACTATCCAGATGACCCGTCCGTTCAAAATCTCGCAATGGTGTGATGTTATTTCCACACCGCGAGATAAGAAAAATCTGAGATTCCTTTCTCCAGCGATTCGAAAAATAAATGTGTGTGACGTTGCATTCCACACACCAGATTGACTGGGAGTTCTCAAGTGCACGTTCTACAGTGGATGGCTGCCTGCAACGATTCATGGTCACGGCTGACCCGTGGGCCATGCCCCCGGCCCTCTTTGGGGGGGAGATGTGACGTACCTGCCAGCAGGACGCACATGGCATAAATGCAGATAGCAGTCAGAATAAACGTCTGCGTAGCTCAGTTGGAGAGCGACTTGTTCCGGAATAAGCGGACTCGGGTTCGATCCCGGCGTAGACCAAAAATGACGGAGAAATTTACTTCGTTATAAGGTATTATATTATATTTACACCAGGAAGTCCAAGTTTGTTCTTCTCCTGATATTCATCATTTCATTGATTTGTGTTGTGATCAGTTTGTCAATTGCTTTGTACTGTACATTCTTGTAACTATGGTGTGTTAAAACTCTCTGTCTTATTGTACTTTTTTGCAAGAGAAATCTTGTCTCATGAAGCTCTCAATATTTTCTTGAACAAGTTTGTTAATCGCACAGCAATGCACTTATGAGCAATGTTTTGTGTTAAAATCATTCCTAATTTGGTTCTGCTGTGTTTGGAGATGCTCAGATATGTTTGTCGCTGATCATTGATCACGAGCTGTGTGTTTGCTCCATTTTTCAATTTGTGCACTATGCTGTATATTTGTATATAGATTTTAGTGGTTTAACGATCTTTGATCGTATTTTATTTGTATTAAGACGTCCTTATTAGTTCATCTCCTGATTTCTGCCTTGAATAAAGATATTTTTAAGCCACCTTTGGCCTACGCGTGTCTTCACGAGCTCCGTGTTCGAGTGCTTCACGTACGTGTTTTGTGCGTCGCATCTTTGTTCTTCTGAGTGTTTGTCGAAGTTAAAGCTCTGTGCTTTTGTTTAAAATCCATCACGAGGGCGTGAGTGCTCATTTTTTCGTTATCACTGTTTTAATTTACACACCGAGCTGGTCGTTATTCTTCGTTAACCCTTGCCATTGTTTATGGCATCTGTCGATGAGGGCGCTGTTCTCGCCCGCATCGCTGGAGCTCCTCGCGTCGCCTCCTCAACGACAGGCGCCGCCGATCAATCATCTTCGCTTGCTAGTGGAGAGTCTCTTAATTTTCCTCCTGTTATTTGTACGTCTTCTGCTTAGGTCTCCGACTATGCCATTGAGAATGTGGATGTAACGTCCCTGGCCTCTGCTGACGATGATGAATTCATGGACGTCTCTGATGGCGCCGCTAATCTGCCATCTACAGTTTTTACTGCCTCTGTTTCCAGTACATTATTTCATGCTGCGCCAATGCCTTGCAGAGGAGGCGCTTCTACACGCACGTATTCTGCGGCTGCTTCTGGTATTCCACCGGATTCCTCCTCGTCTCGTCTGCCCCCTATGGATTCTTGCGTTACTCTCAAAGGTGACACCATCTTATTAGACATTCCCGAGAACTCTCCTGCTGGTCAACGTCTTCATTCGACCCTCGAGTTGAGGGTTTGATTTGATGCGCTGCCCAACACTTCTTTGAAACAATACAACTCCGCTCTCAAGAAGATGCTTCCTTCAGGTGCCATCACCCATCTCACCCGAAAGCCACGAACTGTGATTGTTTATTTTTTGTAGAAAGAATATGCCGATCTTGTCTTGTCCCGGGGTCTATCAATTGGCGATCGTCACCTCTTGGCCGAATCCATCGCCCAGCGTCCTGTTCTGGTCTATCTACATCCGATAACCCCGGAAATATCTGATGATTTGCTGTGTGCTGCACTTAGTAGATGCGACAGAGTAGTAGAGTAGTCGGCCAAGTGAAGACTCTCTCCTCTTCCCCCTCTGACCTCGATGATAAGCATATCTGTGGCTTCCGTGGAACTTCTCGCATCGTCTTCCCGTCGGAAGAGCATCTCATAAAGTTTCCACGGTTCCTCGATGTTCGTTCCGGTAACGAGCGCCACCGGATTGAGCTCCTCACCTCTGCTCATTGCTCACGTTACGAGGCTTAGGGCCATCAGCAGGCTCATTGCCCCCATGCAGAGCCACTGACTCCTGCAGCTCCAAAGCAGCAATATACCTCTTCCTCCGTTTCTGCTGCCATGCCTCCTCCTGCGTCTACACCTGCTGAACCCAGTTCTGCCGAAAATCTGATTAAAGCCTTCGATCAACACGCACCTTCCGATGCTGCTTCCTCCACTCTGTCGGATTTTCCTCCACTTGAATCCTCCTTGCTTTCCCGTGTTCTCTCTCCTTCACAGGACAGCTCGGCTAATCTTCAAGCTTCATTGACCGTCGGCACGTTTGCTCCCGGCGATGAGGTGGACCTTTCCTCTGATTCCACATCTCGTGTGTCATCGATCCACGGCAAACGTCTCTCTACTACCAGTACCGAGGCCCGGAGGAAAAGAAGAAACCGCCTTCTCCAACTGGCCTCACATATCGTTCCACCAGTCTAGCAGGCTCCAAGTCTCCCCTGTCACGTTCTGGCTCTTCCTCTTCAAAGTCCAAGTGTCCTCTGCCGACGTTTGAAGATTTCTCGACTCTGCTTACCAATGCCTCTCTTCCTCCAGGACCTATCTCCTATATCTTTACGAGTATCTCACTCATAAAACAAATCGGGAGGCTTCGCTCATCTTTTTACAGCAATTTGAAGCAGTTCTTCCCAAGGTTTTCGACCAAGTAACTTCCATTCTCAAATTCCTCCGGCATAATGTCAAGCAACCCGACTACATCTTGTGGTGTCGTGGTATCATCAATGGCCTCGACACATTCCAGAAAGCCGCCATAGCTGGCCATTCATCCGACATCGGACTTACCCATTCAAGGATGTCACTCTGAATTGTAGGGGGTTTGCTGACCCCCTCGCTAACGCTCTCGTTCTGGAAGATATCTCGCCTCTTGGTGCCGACATACTCCTTCTGCAAGAGACGAACTGCCATTCCTCGACACTTTTTCCTAGTTGGCGCACCTGGGACTTCACCTTTCACCATGCTTTCCGTTACTCTGCGCACCGTGGTCCAGTAGGAGTATCAGTCTACCATCTCCGCATGCCGTGAAAGCTCCTTCTACGCTACGTGGTTGCCAGTGACCCCGTGGTTTGCTGTTACACCAAGTCCGTTATATCTCACGGTGAGTTAAGACTCTGCTTAAAATTTTTAAAGTTCCTTCTCACTGCGGTGCCCGCTTGTGATCATTTTGTTCTTCCTCAAGCATTGCTCTGTTTGCATCACGTTGTAAATTTGTCATTACTCATTTAATGTACATATCATCGATCAGTTTGAATCATTCTTTTTTTTTGACACGAATTCATGTTGCTCGTCTCCTTTGTTTTGTTACATTAAAGCGATTTTGAAACCCCATTTGGCTTTAATGCATGCACTGACGCTTCGAGACATGCTTTCGACAAGGTTTTGTTACACAGCGATAGGTATCCGCTTCTATTCAGTACATAATGCTGCCGCTAACTGTTGCTTAGTAGTAGGCATTGGTTCCAAACTTCTTAGGAGGCGCTCTAATTCATCCCACAGGTGCTCAATGTAATTAAGATCAGGGATATGTGCTAGCCAGACCACACACGATTCAGAATTATGGTCAAACCATTCCGTAACAGTCTTTGCATTATCCTGCTGGCTTTGTGCATTATCCTGCTGGTACCAACAAGACTCGGTTCCATACTATTGCCAGAGTTGGCAGGGTATAATTGACCATAATATCGAGGTAGACGTGCTGGGTAAGTGGTTTGTCCACGATAACTAATGGACCGGGACCATACCACGGAAAACACCCCCCACACGATTACACTACTAGCTCCAAACGTGACCGTAGGAACAGTATACTGTGGTAAACAGCGTTCCCCCGGATTCCGCAGTATCCACACGCGGCCATCCGAATGATGGATCATGTATGTGGATTAATCAGTCCATAGGACCCGTTTCCATTGATCTACGGTCCGCTATAAATGTTCTTTACACCATGCTTAACGACGAGTAGCATTCCGAGTGGAGATGAAAGGCTTATAAGCAGCAACACGACCACGGTAACCCATGGAATGAAGTTCTCTGCGAAACTTCATCCCATGGGTTACCGTAAAGGTTACGCGTACATACCGAGGTTCCAGCATTGTACTGATCTGTACACCAAGGTCTCGAGCAGTACTCCGTCGATTAGCTGTAATGGCTCTCCTGAGGCTTCGACGTTCTCTGTCACTGATTTTCTTTGGTCTGCCGGTACGTTTTGCTGCTTCAGGAACGCCATGTGTCTTCTACGTATTCAGTACATCCAAAACAGTTAACTTGGGTATGTTTAAATGCCTCGGTTTCTCTTTTGGGCAACTCACTAATATAGCACCCAACAATCTTTCCTTTCTCAAAGCCAGTTCTCTCCAGCTGCGGCAGTTTCACTCAACCTTACAGTGTGATATGAAAGCGGTCAGCTGCTGGCAGGTTTCTATAACGTCTGTAGCTGTACCGCGCATCTTAACAACGCAGTGGATCGGTTCATTTGCTTTCGAAGGGGCTTCTGGTGACTTTTGTAAATATAGTGTATATACAACAGGATGGAAAATGTATGAATGCATATATCTCCGTTTCTAGATATTACTTTGGTAAATTATTTCGCATCGGAAGGGATTCAAAATCCTGCTCAACGTAAGTCAGGATGCATTGTCAAGTTTCTCGTTATATTTTCTAACGATTCGCGCCATGCTCAGGAATAATTTTCTTCCAAATTTAATTTTTTCCTTCCATTTTAACCTAAAGTCTGAGTTTTGGAATTTTTTACATGGTTTTGCAAGGCATAACTTATTTCAAAACGTGTTTTTCAGTACTTCTAACATTTTTATCACAGATAATTGTTTATCTTAAGTAATGCATATCAAAAGCGATTTTTAAACTCAGACCAAAAGATTTCGGCTTGCGAACTGAGAGGTGTACATCGCACTTTTATATTTTGGCTCAATAAATGAATTACCATTATTCAGCAAATCCGGTTTTAATACATCTGAATCAAAGCATGTAGTGTGTAAAATAGGTTTTAATACATCTGAATCAAAGCATGTAGTGTGTAAAATAGGTTTTAATACATCTGAATCAAAGTATGTAGTGTGTAAAATAGGTTTTGATACATCTGAATCAAAGCATGTAGTGTGTAAAATAGGTTTTAATACATCTGAATCAAAGCATGTTGTGAAGTTTTCCTTTGCTGCAAGAACAATAATGATGTTCCCGCAAATATTAAGTTTCACGCAGAGTCTCGTCATTTTATCCAGGGTAAATGTCTGGAAAGCAGTAAACACATTTTGATTCAAGGATAACTTAGCTCATGGAAGGAAGTTTTCGAGTACAGCTTTTATTCATTTATCGTTTACTTAGAAATTGTGAGAAAAAATATTTATAAGGACTAGGTGAAAACCCGTCGATAATAACGGGGAAAATTAAGATCTGTAGAGTTTTTTCTAATAACGTGGCATTTTCTCTTTTGTTTGTGATGTTTAAATATGAAAGTATGTTTATGGAACATTACAACAGTAAAAAAAGCACTACGTCATATAGTTGTTATGTCATAATTCTCAGTTTCCATTCACGGAACATCTGCATCAAAACACAAAAAGCTAAGCGTGACGTCAAACATATTTATTTATGTATTTATTATGAGTAAATTGTGGGTTGTCATTAATTTATTTTTGATTGGGAGTTTTTCGACCGCCGTGAACAACTCAAAGTGCTATAAGCAGCCGCCCGTCCCAAACTTAGGGTCACTGACTTCAGGGAAGGGAGAGAGCCAGTGCCGTAAGTCAAACACAACATCCGTGCCTCACCAGGATTCGAACCCGGACCCATCTCGGACGAATGACCAGAAGCCATCGCTTAGACCACTGCTCCACCGGGGCAGCAAATAGTTATTTCTCAGTTGGTGCTACGGTGGTGATGATGTCACATTATTTAATCTGGGAAGCAGTTTCCATTCACTGAACACCTGCACTAAAACACGATAACTCAGCGCGTAATCACAAACATATCTTTTTCAGTTCGTGCTACTGGGAGGATGTCACATAATTATATCCAGGATACAGTTTTCCTCCATCGAACACCTGCACGAAAATACGCAAAGCTAAGCGTGACGTCACAAATATTTATTTCTCGGTTGTTATTATGGGGATGGCTCTTTTCACTGCGTCACTAAAGTGGGACAAACGTTCAAACGTTCTGGCAAAGCAAATGATATTCTTTGTGATAAAGCTCATCCTAACAGATTTAGTAAGAACAAAGTGTACAACTCTCTGTTTATCCTAACTGTGCAGATGTGATGTCGTGCATACTTTGGGCATATGAGAAATCGGGAATTCCCTATATATGTCGCCCAAATGACCGAATGGGCTGAAGCTCTGCCTCGTAACCATTGGTCCGAGTAGGCACAGAGACTGGTGAGACGCCTGTCTAATGTCTCTGGCCATACACTGGAATCAGTTTTTTCTTTCATTCTAGTTTTAACGACCATATGCAAACATAAGGACTGTAAACTGTTACCATAACCACCTGTTCCAGGAAACGGACACAGCCAGACACATCCCCCAAGCGCACAACCCATGTCACATCCCTAATATAGGGCCACCCGTTCCAGGAAACGGACACAGCTAACCCCATTCCTCAAGCGCGTCATCCATGCCACATCTCTAACATAATAACACTTTTTCCAGGAAACGGACACAGCCTGCCACATCCTTTAAACGTCCCTAATATAGGGCTACCGGTTCCAGGAAACGGACACAGCTAGCCCATCCGTCTAGCGCGCCGCCCATGCTACATCCCTAATACAGGGCCACCAGTTCGAGGAAACGGACATGGTTTGAGAAAACGGAAACGGTCAGCTCGAGGAAACGGACAACATCCCTAGAGCGCACAAACAGCTAAAGGTTGCTGTTTTCAAGGGTAGCATTATGAAACATAGATATTTATGTGCAATTAAAAATTAATAGCAGCAAGCGAAAACAGGGAAAATGCCTCACTGAGACCTGACGTGCCCTGAATCTCCAAAACAGAACAAATGAGCCATGCACTTGTCGTGTCAACGTAGTAAGGTAAATATGTTAGTTTTTTTTTTAGTGTTTAAGTAAGGCTATATATATATATATATATATATATATATATATTTAAATAATGATAATTATTAATAACAATTAACTCAACAGGCAACCCATTCCAGTACTCAGGATAAATGTAGTTAATACCTTGCTTTGACATTTCTGTTTTTCGTAGAATAGGTCACAATAATGCCTTTTTCGTTGTTTTATAGCTATGAGTAATGAAATTTAAATCTATTATATTGGAATGCAAATTATTTTTTTGTCCTTTTAAACATCAATTTACCAATGTTAAAATGCAATAATTGTGTAATCGACAGAATTCCATACCTATTTGGGTCAACATGCTTATGATGATAGTGAAACAATTGTAAATTGTTAAGGGTAGAGGGAGAGATCTTTAAATCGAATAACTGTAAAATTTGCAATATATTTATATTAGTTTAGGTAGTCTGTTCCTAAGAGGCAATGCCATAATTAATATGTGAATGAATCAATGAATAGTACAACATTTTAAGGATTTTAACTGGCAAACATGATATAAACCTAGAGACAATATAGCAATATGCTTTGCAAATTTTACTTTCAATATATACTGTATGATTATTCCATTTTAAAGAAGACTTTAGAATGATTCCCAAAAACTTAAATGTTTGCACACATTCAATAGTTTGATTATTCCAAGTTAACCTATGGTGGTGTATCAAAGATATTCTTTGTCTAGTGAAGATTAAATATATATATATATATATATATATGATATTATATTGATTTCAAGGGAATTATATATGTTATATTATATTATTTTATTTCAAAAATAAATAATATATATTTTTTCATTTTTTATTTCATTATTATTATTATATTTATTTCAAGGATATTATATTATGTATCTTATTATATTTATTTATCTTATTATTATATTTATTTCAAGGAGATGCAAAATTTCAATTCAAAGTACGCTATTTCAAGTATCATATAACTTTCTTTCGGGGCTCGCAAGCATTTATTTACTTTAATGGAAATCAAACACAGCCATCACATGCTAAATTAAAATAGTGATATGAGATTTTCCCTCAGTTATGCAAATAAGGCTGGACGCGAGTACATTTTACGCATTCTTTATTTTATAAAAAAAATTTAAAGTCCTAGTTGCGCCCTAATAAGAGAAAACAGTAGATTTTCACTGAGGGATGTAGAAGCAATGTTTCTCCCTTTTAAAAGAGTTGCAGAACCACCCATTGGAAGCAGTTTAGAATTAAGGGGAAAGAATGATTGGTACAAAATAGTGCGAAATAGAACTAGTTTCTTTTTATTGAAGGTTTAACGACCACCGTGAACAACTGAATGGGCTATAAGCAGTCTCCCGTCCCTAATTTAGGGCTACTGGTTCCAGGGAAGGGCGAGAGCCAGGGCCGCAAGACAAACACCACATCCATGCCTCACCGGATTCAAACCCGGCCCACTACGGATAAATGGTCACAAGTAGAACTATAAATATGTCAATAGACCCAAGCATATTCGAATTCAGAAAATGAGTTTTTGAATGTGCAAAATGAAGATAGATGCTAAAGGTTGCTGTTTTCAAGGGTAGGATGCCTTCGTAGGTAGGACAGATAACAGAAAAGAGACATTTTGTGCCCTGCATCGGGATACACACTTCGGCTAATGAAGAAGAGATACCTTACACAGCTGAAACAAAAGTAAGTAATCCTAACTGACCTAAAGGGCTGATCGCGTTGACTGGCTTGCGTTAAGAACTGAACCTCGCTGTACAGCTACAGGTATAGGTTAATGAAGCCTAGCATGTCGCTGCCGCAAGAATAAGAAGGCGAGAACCATATCCTGCTGACAGACAGAGCATACGTAAATAAAGAGAAGTGATTAAGATTATCCCAGAGAGCACTGACTTAGAGAGTGGCCGAGAATAAAGCTGAGTGCGACATCCGGAATTCCGTACTTACACTTAGAGACGAGGTGAGACAACGTAAAAGAAAGAGAAATACCTATATAATATCCTAACAAGGAAAGGAAACTACGCTGGGAGAACATAGCTCATTCACTGCCTCCGCCAAACCTAAGAGAAACAGAGAGCTGAATAAAGCCGACTACCTCGCCAAGTAGTATCACAGCCAGCGCACACTGGTCATGAGAAAAAAATTCAGCGGAGATAAAAAACGAAATGTTCCCTTTTAAAAGTGTGCTCTTTTTTACGCTTAGGAGAAACAATCTAACCGTCACCGTAATTTTATCACGGGAAGCGATTATTTTTGGTGGATCATATTTTAAAATAAGTGAAATGTCAGCAATATACACTTCTGGCCACCCAAAATGCAACACCAAGAAGGACTCGAGATAGCAAAGCCAGCTTTACTGGACATATAAGAACAGATACAAGATGAAACGATTGTGCTTACAGCCTCGTGCGATATGCGGAACACGCAGACATTAACAGTTCGTGTGGTCCCCATTGCTGGCAATAACGGCCACTACACGCCGCAGCATCAAACGAAAGAGGCTTTGGATGTGGTCTTGGGGTATGTCGGACCAGGCTGCTTCCACACGTTGTCACAGTTCATCAGGCGTAGCCGTGGGTGGTGTTTGCGGCGCCACTCGGTTGCCGATCAGCGACCAGACGTGTTCGATGGGCGACATATCGGGAGAACAGGTGGGCCACGTCAGCAGTGACAACTGGTGGACCGTGAAGAATTGTTGCACGATGCGTGCCACGTGCGGGCTCGCATTGCCTTGTTGAAACGTGGCCGCTAACAGGTCCTGCAGGTAAAGGAGGACTACAGGCACCAAAACGTCGGAGATGTAGCGGTGGCTGTTGAGTGTACCAACGATGCGTACCAGAGGGGTGCGGGTGTCATATCCAAGCACCGGTATGGCGATGCTTAATGGAGGCGTCATACAGTCTTTCGCCGCGGTGCCGCCACACGCGGATCCGACAATAGTGGTGTTACGGGCAGAAGCGGGATTCGTCGGAGAAGGCAATGTCGTGCCATTCCGTAGTCCAGGTGCGGCGTTCAACGGCCCACTTACGCCGCACTCGCCGGTGGTGTAACTTTATTGGTAATCGGAGCAATGGGCGCCGTGCGACAAGTCCCCGCTCCTGCAGACGACGTCGAACGGTACGGGCTGACACAGGTTGTTGCGCAACGCACCCTATTTTCTGCGCTAACGTTCGTGATGTGGCGGTGCGAGCCGTCAATGCCCGCAGCACAACATGCCGGTCCTCTCGTTCGGTGGTGTGCCGCAGCTGCGGCAATCGCTCACGTAGGTCCGTCCGTCCCTCCTGCCCCCGCCGAATCCACACTCGCCTCACTGTGGCTGGATGGCGTCTCACACAGGTGCCGATGTGTCGGTACGATTAACCGCTGTCGCAATAAGCCACTGTTCATCCTCTGTGGAATTCCGAAACGTGCTGGAATGACTGCTGTATTCTGCGACGAGGCATCAGGAAGCTTCCCACGCACAGGTCCCGCAGCACAGCACACTTCCACTACTTACACCCCGTCTTCTGCGCACCCTTCGTATAGTGCTTCTAGGTGGCGTTCGGGTCGCACATGATTAGCATATACCCTGCAATGCTAATCGTTTGCATGTCCTCTCGCTGGCGACGCATGCTGCGAATTTCAGACCAATCGGATGCTTCCTTCTTGGTGTTGCGTTTTGGTTGCCCAGCAGTGTAATTGGCGGGCAGTGATCGCCTGCAAGTTATTTCAGAATAATCAGTCTAAAAAGTGGGGGCGTTATATGTAAATATATACTCACGGGAAATGATATTTGCTCACCAAGAAGGAAGCATCGGATTGAACTGAAATTGTATGGGCGTAATGATAGAGGTGAATGGTACACGTGATCACATGATAGCAAAAACATATATGCAGGACAGTAACAGGGGGATCTGTGGCACGTAGTCCGGTCATCTCCAACAGCTCATCGCACTGCCTAGTGCGGCGATAGATCCTGCAATACTGTCAGGCATGGAGGCGTACAGACTCCTGATGTTGTCCAACGGCAGATTGGCCCACACCTGTTGGACAGTCCAAATCCCGGATAATTTGGCACGACGGCAGCTAGAGTTTCAACTAGTCTCGCACACGTTCGATAGGGAACAAGTCCGGGGAGCGGGAAAACAATGAAAGTGTCTGGACATTACGTAAGAAGTCCTGGGCAGCCCGAGCCTTGTGCGGGGGACATTATCCTTCTCGCATAGCGCACCTGTTTCCCGGCCACGAATGGGAGCACATGGGGCTGTAGGATCTCATCCACATACCGCTGGTCCGTCAATGATCCACGAACCACTACTAGAGGCGATCGCCTATGGAAGACAATGACTCCCGAGACGATAATCCCTGCAGTGGGGAGGTTTGGCGCTCGATAATGAGGTTGGGGTTGTGACGTTGACCTGTGGACCTCTACACCCGGACGCGATGATCATCTTTCCCCAAAACGAAGCGGCACTAATCGCAAAACACCACACGTCACCAGTCTGTGGCATCCTACGTCGCTCTGGTGTGGCATACTGCACACGGAGCCGGCAATGTTCCGGTGTTAATGGTATCACGCGTAAGGGGCGCTGGAATCGCAGATTCGCTTCCACAAGGCTTCGGGAAATGTTTCGTGGGCACACAGGAACCGCTACATCTGCCTGCATAGCGGACGTGGTTCTCGTGAAATCCGTTGGTGCCTGGCGCACGATACGTCTGTCCTCTCGACCGGTGGTCCTCCTGGTCCATCCGGAGCCGCTTCGCCGTGTGGCAGTGCCGTCACGTGTCCACTGCTCCCAACACAGTCGGACGGTATGGTCAGAACGATCCACGTGGTGGGTCATACGGCGCGCCGACCACCATGCGGTTCCCAGCCCGATGATCAAGTGCCTCTCAAAGTCCGTAAGCTGCGTAAATCAACGTCACTGGCGTCTACCGGGCATTCTTGTCACTCTGTACTCTTGCATGCGTCGGCCGGTGCGTTTCGCTTTCATGGGGCATTGACTACACGCCGGTTTATATGGCTACCAGTTGGCGTTTGCAACGCCACCATAAAGTGTGCAGTCATGCGCACTCGCACCAAACGTGAATCATTTGCATACCAGCACGTACTCTACCTATTCACAAAGTTTCGCAGTTGTAGCATCTTTTCTTTTGGGTGCGCAAATTTCATTGTCCGTGAGCGTATTCTCATTTTTCCACGCGTTTTCGTCACCGGTTAGGAGACAAGAGCTAACAAAGAATAAAAGTAACCGCGGGAATTCAGCCGTGACGAAAGATACACTGCTGTCTTCGGTAAATTCAACACCAGGCAGAACGTGTACGATGGGATTAAAACTCGGAGGATGGGCAGGTCACATGAGGAAGTGCAAATAGTTACAGCCACAGAGCACACATGCAAATTATTTCTGCTAGCCACGCCATCGTAGCTGTCTCATAGAAGGTATATAGATATACATTGTATATCATATACATCTCACATCAATATCTCAGGCCTTTCTGGGTGTTGTATTTTCAGCAGACAGCAGTAAAGGATTGAAGAACGTATTTTGAACTACAATATTTCCCCTGCTTATTGATGTAGCGGTGAACTGAAATTGTTTTGTGTCGTACCTTTAAATTCCGTCCGTTGCTCAACAGACCGTGTCAGTTATAATTTATACTGTTTCCAGTACTTAAAATGAGATGCATGTGGGGAATTATCCAGTCACAGGTCTTCAGCGAGTGTTGCCGCGAAGATAAATGTGTACTACAAAAAAACATCAGCACACCGGGTAAAAAATCAGTTACCCGTAACAGAAATGACAGTAGGAAGCTATCGGTTGCAAAGACGGTGCCGTGATAGCATCGCTGGGAGATGAATAACGTGGTCTACAGGATCATTTCTATCTCGTGCAGATGTGAAGTTCAAAGTGTGTGTTGAATTTAATCGGCAATATGGGTCGTAAGACAAACGTTACTGAGTGGAAAAAAGGAGCCATCGTGTTTGGCCGTGCCAACGGATAAAAAGTGAATGAAGTCGTCCAATTTGTTGGCGTGTCGAAGCTTGATGTCCAGAGGGTCTCACAGTTAACTGAAAAACAGTGTCGTAACTGTGGCCGGAAAACGATTCTCACCAACAGGGACCGCTTCCACTTTTTAACGTCTGGTAACTGCAAATGTGTATCATACCAGGCAACAATTGCTCCAAACAGTCAATGACAGTCCGCTCCAACCAATTTCTGAAAGGACATTGCGACGAGAACTTCATGCGATGGACACCTGGAGCAGAGTACCACGGAAGAGGTCTCTTTTAACAGTAAATCTCAAAGTCACACGTCATTAATGGGCTCAAAAGAGGCACCAAAACTTTACTGTGAAGAATTGGAAATGAGCAATTTGGTCTCATGAATCTCGTTTTCGTTTGTACTCCAATGATGGAAGGCGACGAGTTCGTTGTAAACTCAATGAGGCCTTTAATCCTGATTGTGTCGGTGGTGTTATTCAAGCTGAAGGGGGTTCTGTGATGTTCTGAGGATGTTTTTCGTAACACGAAATGGGCCCTCTCGTTGCAGTGGCAATGTATTTGTACCAGCATGCGTACTTCCGCATTCTGGATGCCGACGTGTTGCCCTTTCACCTATATCTCCAGGACCAGCATGTCTTCCAAGACAAAAATTGCGGTGTGCACAGGGCTAAAACTCTGTCTAAGTGGCACGATGAACAATCAGCAAGACTGCGTCACCTCGACTTGCCGGCCAAATCCTCAGTTTAAATCTTATTGAAAATCTGTGGGATCATTCGGAACAGAAGGTAAAACGCCGGAATAGACACCCACTTACTCTAGCGGAACTACGGGACCAATTGATGCACGAGAGATTGCCAATCGATGTTCGATACATCCACAACCTCGTGGAGTCTCTACTACACCATATTCAAGCTGTTATCAAGGCAAGAGTCGCCGTCACCCGTTATTAGGTATATTTTGCCAGGGGTGACTGATATTTTGACCAGTGTGCTTATGTTCGGGATGTGTCCCAAAACAATTGCCAAACGAATGATGTAAAAATGTGCACGAATGTTCTTGTGACGCCACTGGGCGTATCAACACAAATGCATTTGCAGTTATCTCAATCACGTAGTTGATTGAAGTTCATCAAGCCATAAATGATAAAACTTTCTCTGTGTTTCAGTAACGTGGAAAAAATCGCTTCGGCGAATTCTTATTTCAACCACTCAGGAAAAGTGCTCAGATAGTACACTAATAGTGCACTCGGCACGGGGGACTCAAAATGCCTTTAATACATGACCGAAAATATACGAACATTGTGTGTAGTTATCTTCTGGTTATAATCAAAACGTGGGAGCTAGTAGAAGCATACAAAAAGTTATTCTGCACTTCTGAGCAATAATTCACAGTTCGTTTTAAAGAAATGTATACTTCGTCGGCAATTATGGTTTTAAAGCCCAGTTTCTCTAATAGCATCTGAAAAGTTTTTCCTGGTTTGGAGATTAGCAAGGGAAGCACGACATACTGACGTAGGAATTAGAAACGTATTGCGATATTTAGGTGATTCATTATGAATATTATATAATATACACTGAAGTGCCAGAAAAACTGGTACACCAGTCTAATACTTCGTAGGTCCCCCACGGGAGCGCAGAACCGCAGAAATACGAATGGGCATGGGCTCCACTAGCTTCTGGAAATATGCTGTATACAATGCACACCATACTTTCTGCAGAGCGCTCCACAATTCAGGTGTACTCCGAGGACTCGGATTCCTGTGTTCGGTAGCGCGTTGCATGACATCCCAAATGTGTTCTATTAACGTTCAGATCTGGGGACTTGGGTGGGAATGGCAACACCCCAAACTTAGATGAATGCTCCTCTAACCATAATGTGGCGTCCCGACACTTGTGTGGAGCTGCATTGTCTTGTTGGAACAGGTCCAACCCATCAGCAAGAATGCAGGACATGAACGGGTGTACCTCGTCAGAAATAATGCGCCCATAACGTTAACCGGTCACAGACGTTTGTAGACGTACCAGTGATCCCAGTGAAATCCAGCTATGCACACCCCATACCATTACGGACCCCCCACCAGCCGGTACAGTTCCCTGTTGACAGGAGGGATCCATGGCTTCATGCGGTTTGCGCCACACACGAATCCTTCTATCTGCCCCATACAGTTGGAAATACGACTCGTCAGACCAGGCTACTTGTTTCCAGTCATCAAGTATCCAGTGGCGGAGTTCCCATGCCCAATTGAGGCGCATAGCTCTGTGTCGTGCACCCATCAAGGGGGCTCGAGTTGGGCGTTGGCTACCATAGCCAATATCGTGCAGGGTACGTTGCACTGTCCGGACGCTGATGCTTATTAAGGCTCCAGCATTGAATTCCGATGATAACTGCGAGAGTGTTGCACGCCTATCGCGTGAAACGATTCTTGAAAGCCGACGATGATCACGTTCACCCAATGTCTTTTAACGGCCACACTGGTATCGTAGGTTGGAGGTTTTGCCGCAATTCTTGTAGTCACGGCATCTGCTTGCAATGGTCGTCCGTGAAAATCCGAACTTCGATTCTACCTCCGAAATACCATGGCCCATCTCTCGAGCGCCAACTATGACACCTTGCTGAAAATCGCTGAAATCGTTATTACTTGTCATTCTGATGGCGAAAACAGCTCTAACAGCTGAAAAGGATATCTATCGCTTTATAAACGCACTTGCGGACGCTACCGAGTACGCGCATAGGTGACGTTGCTATGTATTTTGCATAAGCTTGTCTGTGCCAGTTTTACTGGCACTTCAGTGTATATTACACATGCCTATTAGACCCATCGCTCCTTTTTTTTTTTTTTTTTGAAACTCGAAATCACGCCAGACGGGAAAGGGACGTCAGAGAACTATCAGAAAATATATAAAAAAAGGCTTTAAGTTGCACTGTATTCGAAGAGTCACATTCCGCATTAATTATGTCTCCTTCAGTTTGCATCATGCGCAATGCGTTTTCTGAACTTTGGACACCCGCCTGAGGTGAAATGTTACCGCTCTGATGATCAATATATTTTGTGTTTGCAAGAGATGTGTACTTCTGCAGAAATATCAAGTCACAAACTTTCATTGTAAACAACCCTGCGTAATAAAATGTCCTTTCACTGAATACGAAAGTAATCTAGACTCTACTTTCTTCCGCTCCAAGACATCACTTTCTTTTCTAGCAAGCATATATACGATATAAAACCTTTTTCTTCATGGGATAGTTTCCTTGGATAATTTTTTTACAGTTTCTGCAATGAAATACTGATGCAAATATTGTAAATGTAAGGAGGAAAGAAGAAAACCGAATTGAAGGTTTGAAATTGAAAACACGATATCGCTGTAGTTTGCAAACGTCTATTTCATTCCATCGTTTTGAATCACTCGTGTTCTGCATGCAGTAACTTCATTCCAGAATTCCGGTCTTCGATAACTGGTTTTCGTAACTCATGCTCCTGTTGATGAAGGTTTTGAGCCTAAAAGTTTTATAGCGATTGAATTTTGTTAACTGTATTTCAACTTTAGAGAAGTTTTGAGGTATTTTGCGACTATGACAATGGCTTTCAGGGAGTTCCCCGATAAAAGCGTTTCCTTCTTTTCCGAGAACTCGCCAGATATTCAAGTAGAAAATACACAAACCGCAGCCGTTTACTTCAAAACTTAACTTGTGTTTTCTTTATTTCTTTCTTTTTTTTTTAAACTGGTTCTCAATGTGACACAGATGTTTTGCACCGCGGGAAAGTCCAGATAACATCAGAATTCCTTTAAACTAAAATGTTAAGTATACTTAAAATCTCAGACAGTACATGAAAAAAACAAAAACAAAGGCAGAACCCTTTTGACCCTCAGGAAAATGATGTATGCTAACAGTTTTAAAAAACGTAAATAATGCCCTATTAATTTAAAAAAACGCTATTAAATAAATTTTAAACAAAACGTACCTGTCTATGTATTTTATTTTTTTTAAACGTTGCCCCTATAATATCAAAACATTTATCATCGTTCTCTTTTTGCCGCCCAGGTGGCGCAGTGGTCTAAACAATGGTCTCTGATAATTCCTCCGAAAGGGGTCCGGGTTCGAATCCCGGTGAGGCATGAATGTTGTGTTTCTCTTACGGCACTGGCTCTCTCCCTTCCCTGGAGCCAGTGACCCGAAATTAGGGACGGGTGACTGCTTATAGCCCACTGAGTTGCTCACGGTAGTCGTTAAACCTCCAATAAAAAAAATCGTTCTCTTACTTTTTAGCACGTCTTTTGTAAAAAAAAAGATCGTGCGTATGTTATCAGCTTGTCCGTTAGGGTGTATCGAAAAACAATTTTTTAGGAAATCAAAAATCCAATAGTGCGGAAAAGCTGTCTTATGGGTTCCTTATGATGTGTGTACAATTTTATTTATAACAGTTTGTATCTTCAGTTGCCCCTGGGGCCTTAAATTTTTGTAAAAAGAAAACGGGTAAATGAAATGTATTTTTCTAAAAAAAAATTTTTTATTGAACTACGATTTCAAGTAGTGCGAAACAACTGCCTCATGGTTCCCTTGTTACGAATACAAAATATTTTTTATATCGATATATATCTTTAGTTGCCGCTTGGGCTCTGTTGTGGGAAATTTACATTTACTAAAGATATATATCGATATCAATATTTTTGATATCGATATATATCTTTAGTTGCCGCTTGGGCTCTGTTGTGTGACATTTTTGAAAGAAATGGCTAAAACACGATTTTTTAAATAAATATTTTTTATGGAATTCCAATTCTAAAAGCCGAAAAGTTGTCACGCAAGTTGGTTGCTAAGCAACATTTTATGCGTGCGCACACTGTACACGTGCCGTGCAGCTGAAGGACGAGGTTCAGGGTCACTTGCATGGAAATGCTCGTTAATCACTAGTCAATACTCATTGCCTGAGACATGTTTGTTGTTTGTGCAAATCATTGCTCAACGTTTTTTTTTTTTTTTACGGAGCTCTTTTTTTGAAGTAGTCATTATTTTATAAAGTGCGAGTTGGCTAGCGAAATGGCGAAATCAGTAAAAACAGGAAAACGGTCTACTTGTCCAATTATTGGTAAGCCAAATGACTTTGAAAGTAATGTATGGCCTACATTCCAGGATGTAATAAAGTGTTATTGGTCTGTAATGCAAAACGTGAGATAAAATGGAAAAGGGAAACAGCCTTCTCTCAAAGAAACATCTGAAATAATAGCAAATAAGTTGGAAGATTTGTGGAGTAAGGCACCTATTCCCTATGTGACGCATGTTTTGCGATTGCCATAATAAATATAGAAACAGTAAAAAGGGTGAGAAAAATTAAATTTAACAGATTTCTTCAAATAAAATATGGGGTCATTTAAGATAAGCGCAGCGAATAGCCTATTTGATATTGCAGCATGCAAGTGCGCCGATTTTTCAAAATGTAGTTGTCAGATGGATACTTTAGTTACTAAAAAAGCAAGACTTCGTTATAGATCAAAGAATGCAAAGAACGATGGACATAGGAGGAATTGACATTAAATCCACCATCTAATGTCAGCGTAGAGAAGAGAGAAAGTGCAAAACAGTTGCTAGTGCAAATGCTCCTAAAAGTGCTGCAGATGCAGAGGTATGTGTTGCTACGTCATTTAGAGAAGATTTTTCTAAATATTCAGATTCGGAAATAGCCCCTGATACTGATAGTGACTTTTCATATCCACAATACTTGAATCTTTTATGTGGGTGTAGACGAAAAAGAAAGCCTAAATCCACGGCCAAACAACAAACGAAATTATCTGTCCGATCACCGGCTCGGGCCTAAGATAGAACGGGTGTCTCTAGCAGAAATGCTGCGTTAATTTCCAGTGCAATATTGGATGACATACGCATGTTATCAATGAATGCTATTCTTCAAGTCTATAGAAAAATAAAATACACAAAGAAAGAAAAAATTAAGAACAGAGCTGAAGTGTAAAGTGAAGGAAAAATATAAAAAACCAGAGAGATCATTAAACTCTGCTGACCACCCAAAACGCAACGCCAAGAAGGACACGAGATATCAAAGCCAGATTTTCTGGACATATTTCAACAAATAAAAAGATGAAACGATTGTGCTTACAGCCCCGTGCGACTTGCGGAACACGCAGACATCATTAGTTCGTGTGGCCCTCATTGCTGGCAATAACGGCGGCTACACGCCTTGGCATCGAACGAAAGAGGCTTTGGATGTGGGCTTGGGGTATGTCGGTCCAGACTGCTTCCACACGTTGCCACAGTTCATCAGACGTAGCCGCGGGTGGTGCTTGCCGGGCGACTCGGTTGCCGATCAGCGACCAGACGTGTTCGATGGGCGACATATCGGGAGATTAGGCGGGCCACAGTGACACCTGTTGGACCGTGAAGAACTGTTGCACGATGCGTGCCACGTGCGGGCGCGCATTGTCCTGTTGAAACGTGGCCGCTGGCAGGTCCTGCAGGTAAGGGAGGACTACAGGTTCCAAAACGTTGGAGATGTAGCGGTGGCTGTTGAGTGTACCGGCGATGCGTACCAGAGGGGTGCGGGTGTCATATCCAATTGCGCCCCAAACCGTAACGCCAGGCAACGGAACGGTATGGCGATACATAATGCTGGCGTCATACAGTCTCTCGCCGCGGTGCCGCTGCACGCGGATCCGACCATCGTGGTGTTGCAGGCGAAAGCTGGAATTCGTCGGAGAAGACAATGTCGTACCATTCCGCAGTCCAGGTGCGGCGTTCAACGGCCCACTGCCACCTCACTCGTCGGTGGTGTAACGTCAATGGTAATCGGAGCAATGAGCGCCGTGCGACAACTCCCCACTCCTGAAGACGACGTCGAACGGTACGTGCTAACACAGGTTGTAGCGCAACACACCAGAATTCCTGCGCTAACGTTCGTGATGTGGCGGTGCGAGCCGTCAATGCCCGCCGAACAACATGCCGGTCCTCTCGTTTGGTGGTGTGCCGCAGCGGTAATCGCTCGCGTCGGTCCGTCTGTCCTTTCCTCCTGCACCCACCAAATTCACACTCGCATTACTGTGGCTGGATGTCATCCCACACGGGCGCCTATCTCTCGGTACGATAAACCGCTGCCGCGATAAGCCACTATTCGTCCTGTGTCGAACTCCAAAACGTTCTGGAATGACTGCCGTATTCTTCGACGAGGCATCAGCAGAACGCAATCGACATAAAGGCAGATAACAGTCAGGACGAACGTCCGCGTAGCTCAATTGGTAGAGTGACTTATTCCGGAATGAGGGGACTCGGGTTCGAGCCTCGGCGTGGACAAAAATGACGGAGAAATTTACTTCGTTATAAGTCCCAGCGGCAACCGAATATTATGTATGGATACCAATAATATTTTTATTCGTAGCAAGGGTATAGTAAAGCGACTACGCTCGATCGAATGCAACCGATAGCAGCGCCTCCTAGTGGCGAAATGCGGAAGTTAGCCATTGCAAATCGAAAACGAAAAGAGAGCAAGCAAAATTTTCGAATACAAATTTATAGAGCATCAATTAATTAGTTCAAAACGATATTTGTTTCACATGGATAAGATAAATTGTCGTTTGAATGCCCTAAAATGTCCGAAATCGATGCGCGACCTTTTGTGTGAACGTTTGAATTGAACAGGGATAGGTATGAGCAAATACACACAATTTATTGCATAAATGCGTACTTATGTCAACACAGTTTGATGACGTCAAACAAAACAAAAACAAAAAAGGCAAACTCGCGCACAGTGATAAAACGTTAATGTCGAGTATGTTCGAAGAGTTCACCGTTGCCCATGATACACAGCTGTATTCGTGAAAGTAATTCTGCATACACATTCCTCAGCATGGAAGGTGCCACACTATTGGCATGCATCTTTAACACGCTGATCTAGATACAGTGGACTTGTAGGCGCTGTTGCATACACCTGATTTTTTACCTAACCCCAGAAGTCCAAGCTCGCCATTCTCACACAGCGTACGTAGACCTAAATTTATGATCAGGGTACAACCTGCTACAAGTTTTTATATCGTAGGTACGATACGACGTCACAATCTACATTTGCATACAGCTGCATTTGCGAAATGTGAATATGCAGATTCAAATCGTTGCTCGATGTCCAGAGGGTCTCAAACAAATGTCGTTCTGTACTAATTAATTGGTGCTCTACAACTTTGTAATTGGAAATTGTGCTCTATCACTTTTCGTTTTTGATTTGCAATGGCTAACTTCCTCATTTCGCCACTAGGGACGCTGCTATTGGTTGCATTCGATTGGGCGTAGTCGTTTTACTATATCGTTATCTCACTTGCATAACTGTACTTCTCTCCGTTCGCAGGTTATTCCAGGCTAAAGGGACTTTTGTATGCACCCTGTATATATGTAGCTACAAATCAAAATAAGCGAAAACAGCACTTGTATAATCGCGTTATCTACACTGACGGAAAAAATCTCAACACCAAGAAGGGGTTGTGTTAGATAAACGACAGTTGGTAGGCGGGGAGAGTACATCAGTAAGATGACGTCTCTGCAAATTTCGCGCTCGGCGCATACGTGTGGCGCTAGTAGCGCCCTCGGAACATGCAAAGCAGGTTTGCTGTAAATACGCGCTGTAACGTTCGTGAGCGTTAGTTATCGTTGAGATTCGACATAGGGTGTTGATGTTAGTCAAGGAATGCCTTTAAGAAGACGAAGAAGCCATTATCAACAGCTCATGGAGTTTGAACGAGGTCGTGTAATAGGGCTACGAGAAGGTGGATTTTCTTTCCGCAATATTGCAAAACGACTTGGCGGGAATGTAGCCACTGTGCATGATTGTTGGCAGCAGTGGTGAAATGAAGGTACTGCCTCAAGAAGACCGGGTTCCGGCCGGCCACGTGGCACTATTGAGAGGGAAGACCGCCGTGTACGGCGTATGGCCGTGGTGCATCGTACCGCGTCTACGGCAGCAATTCGAGCTGCAGTTGCCTGAACAGTGACACAACGAACTGTTACAAATCGGTTACTTGAAGGACAACTCCGAGTCAGACGCCCTGTAGCGTGCATTCCACTTACTCAAAACCGCTGCCGTTTGCAACGTCAGTGGTGTCAAGCTAGAGCTCATTAAAGGACGGAGTGGAGATCTGTTTTGTTTTCTGATGAAAGCCGGTTCTGCCTGGGTGCCAGTGATGGCTGTGTGTTGGTTAGAAGGAGGCTCAGATGAGCGCCTGCAACCAACCTGTCTGTGGCCGAGACACACTGGACCTACACCTGGAGTTATGGTCTAGGGGAGCAATTTCCTATGACAGCAAGAGCACTCTCGTGGTTATCCCACGCACCCTGATGGCACAGTTGTACGTCGGTCTGGTGATTCAACCTGTTGTGGTGCCATTCATGAACAGCATTGCAGGGGGTGTTTTCCAACAGGATAACGCTCGCCCACATACCGCTGTTGTAACCCAACATGCTCTACAGAGTTTCGACATGTTCCCGTGGCTTGCTAGATCACCTGATCTTTCACCAATCGAGCACGTATGGCACATCATTGGACGACAACTCCAGTGTCAACCCCAACCAGCCTTAACCGTCCGTGTATTGACCGAACAAGTGCAACAGGCATGGAACTCCATCCCACAAACTGACATCCAGCACCTGTACGACACAATGCATGAACGTTTGCGTGCTTGCATTCAACATTCTGGCGGTTACACTGGTTATTAATGAACCAACATTTCACATTTAAAATGGATCTTCTCGCGCTTACAATAAGCTGTGATCTTGAAACCTCAATCGATTAAACATGTTACCTATACAAATGTATTGCCGCCATTTCATTCCTCTAAAGCTATTTTTTCGTGGTGTTGGGATTTTTTTCCGTCAGTGTATAAACACACAAAACATGATGTACGCCAGTGGTCGGTTGATGAGAAAAGCACTCACGTTACGCAAACGCCAGCAGTCGCTTAATGAACGAAACGTTCACACGAAGCACACGACAGAAAAGAGCAAGCAGACTATTCGAAAGTTAAAGACGCACCAATCCTTATCGGAACTGATAAGAGATTGTTGTGAAAGTCAAACGTATTTCGTTTTTTTACGGTATTGATTTTCAAGAAATCACTGGTTTTCACAGATTTTGATATTGAGTTATTGTTTTGAATAAAAATTTAAAATTACGATTTTCTGTTTTGTAAGTCTTTCATACTGATTTGTCGCCTTCTTGAGCCTTCTGACATTTAATTTCACCACTCATCAACAAACCTTCCATTTAGCGAAATATATTGAATGTACCATACTTGGTGTTGCCTATGTTTCCGATTGCCATTCATACGTTTGCTAAGGAAAAAGTACAAAGACAATTATGATAAGAATAAACACAGCGAAGCTAATTTGATAGTGTTCTGATGAAACCTTCAGCTTGAATATTCGCATAAGGTGAAACGTGCACACCAATAAATTTGGCGTGTATGGTTTCTAACATGCGTGCAGTGAATAAATATAAAAGAAATATGTCTTGCACATTGCTTAGGAGTGCTTTTTATTTAACCCTAGTGGTGAAAATAATCTAATTTGATGGGAATTAAATTTACATATTCATATATTAGCTTCAATTCAAGCAGGAATACACTTTAATCAAATTCCTTACACTTTGCCCAACAGATTGATTATATTAACGTATTCTCTTGATGGAAATGACGAAGATGCTCGTGAGTTTTACCTCTGTGTTACTATCTTAGACGAACGGTAATGATAAGGCTGAACGTGTCTTTTCGAATTCCCTAACCTTCTGACGGCAATCATTTAACTTACATGCTGGTGTTTTAAATGTTCGAACCTTCTTTGGACGTCATTAATATTCCGCGACAATAGTGGGGATAAAAGAAAAGAGGAAAGAAGAACATCAAGGTACTGCAGATACTTACAGGACTTGTTCGCGAACAAAATGTGATTGCTATACAAATTTTAAATAATTTTATCTTGGCGTCACGTTCTGCGAATACCTCTTTTAAAGAAAAAACTAACAGCGCGCCAAACTTTGCGAAAGATTGTGTTCGTAAAGATAAATTTTCGGCTCCCCAGATTTTTTTATTTTTTTTATTTTTCATTTTTTTATCTTAAGAATTCGTCATCAAATACCTGCGAAAGCTTGAGATTGAGTTTCTGGTGGGAAAAATGCGAAATGAAAAGGATTTTTTTGCGTTGCTTAAAATTGTTCTATCCTTTCTTGCGCTTTTTTTTACAATTGTCTTGTAAGAGCAACCCAAGATCCTTTTTTTGAAATGCAGAAGACCGATATTCATGGATAGAGGAGACTGATGATGGGAAACAGCAACGTTCGATGCCGCCTTTTCCTTTCCCAACTGCAATCTTAATCTCATTATTTTTCTTCTGAAGGTTTCCTTGCGTTGTTCCGTGTTTCGAAGGATGCTTCTTTCACATGTTTCTTTTATACCTTGTTAAAAATACCCATCGCTTTTAAATGATACACTATGCTTGGCCATGGAACTTGTTCTCTGTTTCACTCCCAAATGACAACTTAAGAATAAAAAAAAGACTAAAAAATGTTTCCTTAAAAATGTTCGTCTATGTGACAGTCAAAGTGCTGGAGAAGACTAAGATAGGTCAATAACAATAAGCAAATATGAAACATTTAAATAATAACAAGAAACTGTACACCAATTACATTTAAAATAGTGTAACTATACTGGTAATCCGAATTTATTGGCGTAGATTATAAATCAAAGTTTATAAGCTTTCTCACATCAACCATATTTCTTATCTAGGAAGGTAGACAGAAACGGAATAACAGAACGCTTCAACAATTTGCACGCGGTGACTTTTATTTTTTTTTTTTTTTTTTTGATTGGAGGTTTAACGACCACCGTGAGCAACTCAATGGGCTATAAGCAGTCGCCCGTCCCTAATTTAGGGTCACTGGTTCCAGGGAAGGGAGAGAGCCAGTGCCGTAAGACAAACACAACATCCATGCCTGACCGGGATTCGAACCCGGACCCCTTACGGACGAATTACCAGAGGCCAGCGCCTTAGACCACTGCGCCACCGGAGCGGCGCGGTGACTTGACTTGGTAGTATACAAACAGATGTTAAATTACACTAATATGCAAGGTTTTGTTGTTTTGAAATGAATAAGTGTATCTGAATGGATTTCTTGCGCAGATTCCGAAAATGACCTTCAAAATTCCGTATCACGTCAAGTTTTTTCACAAATGACGGAAATGTGAAAATTAAAAAAAAATATTTTTTAATGACATTGTTAAATGGCAACGTTCGTATTTTGTGAAAATGTTCTCTGGAAGGGGCGGAATGATTGTTTAAGGAATAGGTAAACATAAATATATAGCTGAAAATGGAAATGCAACTGTTTTATCTGTATGACGTCACGATTTTCGCCACTCACAAAGGCGGAACATGAGATAATGTTATCTTGGCACGGCAGTATGACTCATATCTCACGCCACTGCTCCCTTCTTTCTATTGGTCACATGTGGCTCCATTCGGGGCAGATCGTGTTACACTAGTCAGTGCAAAGAAGGGACTGGTCCCGTTTGGTTGTTTCTTTGTGGCGTGTGCAATGGCTTCACGTGGTTGTGTAAATCATCCAGACATATTTTGCTACATATGTGGCTGTTATACGACAGGAAAAAGCAGAGGCACAATATTATGCCTTTCGTGAAAAATGCTTATTTTCAATACTTCGGCATTAAACTAGCAGATCAGGACAAAGTTTGGTCTCCTCACAATGTGTGCCGTGCATGTGTGGAGGGGTTGAGGAACTGGAAAAGTGGAAAAAGGGCATCAATGCCGTTCGGTGTAACCATGGTGTGGCGTAAGCCAAAAAATCAGAGTGACGACTGCTACTTCTGCAGAGTGAATATCGTGGGCCATACCAGAACCAGTAAGCGTAACATTGTTTATCCCAATATCCCATCTGCCGTAAGACCACTGCTCCATAGTGAATCCATCCCTTTGCCATCCCCGTTCAATATCAAGCCCCCAACAGACACCGATTCAGACGGTGATACAAGTGATGAGATGTACCAACCGGACAGCATGGAGGATGAAACCCCAGTGCCTTTTACCCAGCATTAACTAAATGATTTGGTTCGTGATCTGAATTTACCTAAAGACGCAGCAGAGCTTTTAGGATCAGGATTTCAGGAAAAGAATTTACTATGTCCTAATACGAGATACTCCTGGTACAGACACCAAGAAGCAGAATTGGTTCCGATTTTTGCTGAGGAAGGCAGTTTGGTATATTGTCGAGACATTCCGGCAGTCATGAAATACTTCAACATTAATTGCAATTCAGGACAGTGTAGGTTGTTCATAGATGCCAGCAAATCCAGTTTTAAAAGGGGTTTTATTACCCAACACTATCATCCATCTCCATCCATTCCAGTAGCACATTCTGTGACTTTGAAAGAGACATACGAGAACCTTAAATTACTGCTGGAAAGTGTGCAGTACAAGTTTCATGAATGGTCTTTGTGCGGGGATTTCAAGGTGATTGGAATATTGCTCGGCCAACAAGCAGGCTACACCAAATTTCCTTGCTTTTTGGGTAAATGGGACTCCAGAGCAAGAACGGAAGATTGGGTTCGGCAGCAGTGGACAGTCAGAAGTACATTCACACCTGGCGAAAAAAACCATTGTTTCACTTCCACTGGTTGATCCCTCGAAAATACTGTTGCCACCTTTACACATCAAACTTGGCCTAATGAAGCAATTCGCGACAGCTTTAAGCAGGGACAGTAAATGCTTTCAGTATTTTGGTGGTAAGTTTCCATCAATCACGTCTGAAAAAATTAAAGCTGGCATTTTCTTATGCCCTCAAATACGAAAATTAATGGCAGACAACATATTCGAGGAAACCATGAGTGAGTGCGAACTGCGAGCATGGACTGCATTCAGAAATGTGGTACACAACTTTTTGGGGAACACGAAGGCTTCAAATTACACCACTTTAATCGAGGACATGCTGGAATCCTATGAACTGCTTGGTTGCAACATGAGCGTCAAAGTTCACTTTCTTCATGCTCATCTAAATTACCTTCCTAACAATCTTGGTGATTTTTCGGAAGAACATGGCGAGCGCTTCCATCAGGATATTAAAGTGATGGAAAAGAGATTTCAAAGAAAGTGGACTGTACATATGATGGTCGACTATTGTTGGATGTTGAACAAAGACTGTACGGACGCACACCGAAGACAATCCTAAAAGAGGAAGTTTGAAGGGGAGCCCAGTAGCGAATGTTAGGTATGTTTGCTTTTGAATATGTATTTATGTTTATCTATTCCTTAAACAATCATTCCGCCCCTCCAGAGAACATTTTCACACGTTACAAACGTTGCCATATAGCAATGTCATTAAAAATTAACGGTTTTTAAAATTTTCACATTTCCGTCATTTGTGATAAAACCTGACGTGATACGGAATTTTGAAGGTCATTTTTTTTTTTTTTTTTTTTTTTGATTGGAGGTTTAACGACCACCGTGAGCAACTCAATGGGCTATAAGCAGTCTCCCGTCCCTAATTTAGGGTCACTGGTTCCAGGGAAGGGAGAGAGCCAGTGCCGTAAGACAAACACAACATCCATGCCTCACCGGGATTCGAACCCGGGCCCCTTACGGACGAATGATCAGAGGCCATCGCTTAGACCACTGCGCCACCTGGGCGGCAAGGTCATTTTCGAAATCTGCGAAAAAAAAATCCATTCAGATACACCTTATCATTTGAAAACAACAGAAAAAAGTTGAAAAATTGCAGATCAGTGCAATTATTCATTCAAAGACTCGAGGCGTCACGTTCGTGTAGCACGCGGAATGACGGAAGGAAAACGAAAGGCATTCACTATTTGAAGAACGGGTCCAAAACTCGTGGCAACTCCAGCGAGGCGCTGACATTGCATGATTTGCTGTTGGTGATGATCTCCAAATTTCGCAAATGGCAGTAGATTTTGTGGTGGAGTAGGAAGCCAATTTCTTTTTGTCATCCCACATAGGAGTAGTGGACTAGAACTGTACTTCTCTGGGTATGGCCGTTGTTACTTTAACGTTCTTTATGTCCCTTTAATGCTCGCTGATTCCAACTCTAAATGAACGTTTGGTAATTCCAATGTAGAAAATGTAGACGGCTCCAAGCGATACTACATTGGAATGACCAAACCTTAATTCACAATTAGAATCGACGAGCATGAAAGGGACATAAAGAACGGTAAAGTAACAGCGGCGTTATCCAGAAAAGTCCAGTTCAAGTCCGCAACTCCCATGTGGGATGACTTTAAGAAATTAGCTTCCCACTTCACTCCAAAATCTACTGACACTCGCGAAACTTTTGAGATCGTCAGCAACAACGAATCATGCAATGACAGCGTCTCGCTGGAGTTGCCACGAGTTTGGAACCAGTTCTTCAAATAGTGAATGCCATTTGTTTTCCTACCATGATTCGGCGTTCTAAGCGAAAATGACGCTTCGGGTCTTTGAATGAATAATTACATTCGCATCTGTTCATTTATTGTCAAGTCTAGTCACCGTGTTCAAATTGTTGAAGCATTCTATTATTCAGTTTGCTGCCTACCTTCCTTGAAAATTCCATCCGGTTGATGTGCGAAAGCTTGAAAACTTTGATTTTTAATCTACGCCAAGAAATTCGCATTTCTAGTATAATTATACGGTTTTAAATGTAAAACACTTAGATTTAGCAAAATATCTAATGTGCACGTTAATAAGGATATAACACAATTTCTTGAGCTTTAACGACAACCATAGGTAACTTCTAGGGTTATAAGCAGTCGCCCGCCAATAATTATGGCCATTGGTTCCAAGAAAACGACAGAACCAGAATGCAAAACTCTGGCTCTGCCTCATCCGAGATTCGATCCCCGGCACACCTCGGATTCTGATCCGAAGTCCACGCTTCAGACCGATCGCCCACCGGAGAAGGAAAGGTGTTAAACTAGTGATCCCTAAACATTTTGGAGCCGCGACCTCATTTTTAGAGCGACAAACCTTCGCGACCCACCTAGATTTACTGGAGATGAAGGGAAGGGGCCTTTTTAAATTTAATTAATTTTTACTCTTATTCTTTTAATTCATCATTGTATATACTTTTAAAAATCACTGCTTTAAATTTTTAATTTAATCAGTTCACTACTGATTTTAAATATAGAATGTTAAAGAAAATTCATACATTTTTCCTAAAGAAGCGAGTGCAAAGGGTAAGCTGGCTTTCAGTTTCAGCTTTCACAAACAGTAGTGTAAAATCAAAAATATATTTTGAATTTTTCTACCAAATTTCTCGATGTCAATGCGACGATAGTTGGGGTCTGGTAGAAATTTCGCTGCCGCACCGGTGGCGCCGTTGTCCTAGCGCTGGTTTCTGATGATTCTTCGGAGATGGGTCTTTGTTCGAATCACAGTGAGGCATGCATGTTTTGTTTGTTTTTCGGCTCTGGCTCTCTCTGTTCCGTGGAAACCAAAGGCCACGACGTTAGGGACGTGAGACTGCTTCTAGTCCACTGAGTTACTCACGGTGGTCGTTAAACCGTCAAATAAAACACTTTGCCTTCAGATTTGCTTTGGGGAGGGGGGGGGGTTAACGATCACCGTCAACATTTCAGTGGGCTGTAAGAATTTGCCCATCTTCAATTTAGGGCCACTGGTTCTAGGGTTCTAGGGAAGGGAGAGAGAGCCACAGCCAAAACATTCATGCAACATCCATGCCTCAGAGTTGAAACCGGGGCACAAATTTTGGATCCGGGCCCGACCCGGAACCGCCCATCACATAATTGGACCCTTCCCAGACAAATCGGCTTTGAATTTTAAATTCGAATATATCATCATCAGCGTTATCATCATTGTGAATCATTAATGATTCAACGCTGTATGAAGGTCTCCCCAAGCTTTTTCAACAACGGACTATCTTGGGGCAGTCTCCTCCATCCATCCATCTCCCACGTGGTATTCTGGGTCTCTTTGTGTCCCTTGGGATGGAGTCTAAAATTTCGGTTGTCCATCGGTGGTCCGTTCTCCTGGCAACATGTCCAGGTCATTGTCATTTCAGTGATTTTACTCTGATCATGATGTTTTCCGCTCTTGTCACTTTCCTTATCAATGAGTTCCTGTTCTTATCCTCGGGTTCAATCCCGAGGGTAAGAAGAGGAACTCATGGGTTCGATCCCAGGCAGGTAAGACCTCGGGTTCGATCCCAGGCAGGTACGATCACTCGAACCACTAAATATCCGCCGTGCGTCGGATGGGCATGTTAAGCCATCGGACCCCGGGTACTGGCACGACCGGTAATAAATAAGGGCGTCTTCCTCCCCGTTTGTACATCGCTTCCATGTCACTTTCCTATCGGGCATTCAAGCCCAAATCTCCTAGCTTCCCATTTCTTAGGGTTTTTTAAGACCTGGGTCAGACACTGCCTTCCTAAAATCCTCTACATCTAATCTGTTCGGTAAAATGAAACAAGACCTAAGTAGACAAAGATTCCAAACCCATGAATCTGTGAAAACTGCGTTTCTGAACTGGTTGCATCAAACTGGAGCGGACGTTTTCTGTACAGTTATGGAAAAGTTAATCACACGTTCCAAAAAATTTTTACAGTCCTTAGGCGACTATGTCGAAAAATTAAAATATGTTGTACCTTTAAACTAACATACATCTCCTGATTATATCTTTTTACATTATTTGTGTGTGTGTGTGTGTGTGTGTGTTCAACATTGTAACTAACTTTTTGATCAGCCCTCGTAGAAGCAGCTTCTGTTGATATAATCTCTTTTAAAGTGCGCGTCTCTGGCACCGTTCCTGATGGTCATTACTAAAGCCCGGAAGTTGATCCAGTAAAAATGCTAAAAATAGGCAGGCAAATAAGCGAAATAAAGCGTCAAAATAGGCATCAAAAATAGACATTTATAGAAGTGGTCGAAAAATTCTGAATCATACACAGGTGTTAAGCTGAATTGGCAAAATCATTTATCAGATTATAACTTATTTGATTTTGCGTTTACACATAAGTACAAGATGTTTTTTTTAATGTTCACACGTGAAACTCTACCTTCTGTCACTTAGGATATGTTTTAGAAGCGTAAATGATCTTTCAACTTCTACGGAGGTAATGGGAGCGTATTTGAAATATGAGGCAGTTGTAGGATCCATTTCAATAGAAGTTGAACTTTCACCTTGGAGTATTTCAGCGATGACTTTGATTTTCTCCAAGTCTTTATTTGCTGAAAGAACTCGTTGTCATTTTTTACTCACGATTTGACCTTTTCTCCCAGGAACACATTTAATTGTACTAACTACATCATTTAATTTTTTCAATGCATTCACTAACGTTTCGTTCCTTTTTTCCAGCAAAGTAATCATATCGGACAACTGTGAAAAGTGTGCTTAAATAAAAGTTAAATCGTTACGAATGGAATCTTTAGCTACTATCTGTTTTGCATTGCGTAATGCGCAGGATTCATCCTCTTGAAAACTGTTAACAATTTCAGCAATCTTGTTCAAATTATTTGCGTAATATACAGCGGCTGATATCCATGTTCCCCATCTTGTCAAAATCGGTTTAGGCGGTAAAGCAAGATTTGGTTCCATCTCTTTGAATAAGGGAACTCGACGAGGAGCTTTAAGAAAAATTTCCTTCACATTACTCACTAACGCATCAATATCCGGAAATAACCCACGTACTTCCTCCGCTACTCTGTGAAGAGCATCAACCAAACAAGTTAAATGAAGCATTTTTGGAAAGAGAACTTTCAGGATGTAGGCAGCCTTTTTTCATATAAGGAGCTGCGTCTGTTAAAAACAATAGTACATTTTCATACTTTATTCCGCTAGGCCAAAGAAGAGCTAATAAAGAGGCAAAAAGCTGAGAAATCGTGCTACTATTTGTTTTTGAAAGTTGTTCTGATGTAAGTAAGTAGATAGTTGAGGGCTGAGCAGGTCCCATTGTAGATATAACAACATTTGCCACATACCTTCCCATGGCGTCTGTTGTCTCATCGATACTGATCCAGATATTTTTATCCCCAACATCTTCTCGTATTTCTTTCATTATATCGACGTAGCAGGGATCTAAGTATGTTTTCCGCAAAGTTGCTTCGCACGGAATATTTTCCTTTGTACATTTCTCCAAAAAATTCTTGAGTGAATTATTTTCCAGCTTCCACAAAGGTATTCCAGCATCTATAAAAGCATGGCACAAATCACTTGCAAACTGTGACTGCTTGCTCGGAGTAGAAGCGAATGACGAAATCAAACATGTCTTTTTTCACCAATCTTCCGAATAACAGCAGCTTTAAGTTTAGCTGTTGCCAAATGTTGTGAAATGAAGAATTTCTTTTCGTAATTCAGTTTCGTATCGCATATTTTACAAAACAACACCATTCCATCAGTGTACAAGATATCACCTCCATACTCTTGAACATACCGACTTAATTTAGCACTGGTTGAAGAAGCAGTTTTCGGAATTATTGTTTCACTTGGACGCAAGGCGAGATCTACACTGTCGGAAAGTGAAAAAAGAACACGAAGAAGGAGACGTCTGATACCAACGAAATTTATACAGCATAATAACGGAATACAGAGGATAACGTGATCAAAACATTATGGAAAAATACAGCTGTATTTGCTGGTAAACTGAAAAATAACATTTCCATGTAACATGGTTAGTACGAGGTTGAACCGCCATGAACTGCGTCCCACTGTACAATTCTGGCATGTAGTCTGTCGTACAGATGTTGGATGTAAGTTTGGGGTATTGAGTTCCAAGCATCCTGAACCTGGACGCGTAAATCGGGGATGGTCGTGGCTGGCGGTGGAGGCCGGATAAGTCGTTGTCACATAAAATCCCACACGTGCTCAATGGGGGACAAATCCGGTGAACGTGCAGGCCATGGAAGTTGTCTCACACCCTGAAGTGCATATTGCGTTGCACGTGCCGTGTGTGGGCGTGCGTCATCTTGATGAAAAACACCACGATGAAACAACCTTACAAATGGCACAACAACGGGCTGAATGATGTTGCTGTTTTACCTACCCGGTACAAACACTAGTTGTGTACAGGAGTGACAGCTGATCGCTCTCCACACCAGGAGACCAGGTGTAGGCCCTGTGTGTCGCTGGTGGATGCAAGAAGCGTGGAGACGCTCCCCTGTGCGTCTGCGAACAAGCATACGGCCATCGGAGGCTCCCAAGCAGAATATGCTTTCATCGCTGAACACGACAGATCGGCATTGGGTTCTCCAGTGCATACGTTGGTGACACCACTGCAGCCGTTCCTGACGGTGGGCTGGAGTCAGAGGTACACATGCCAGAGGCACACGTGCACGTAGTTTTCCATCCAGTAGACGGTTGCGGATTGTTCGCACAGTCACCTCAGGAGCAACGGAAGCTCGGATTTTCGTCGCAGTGGATGTTCTGCTTAACAACGCCACTCTTCTTATGCGTCGATCGGTCCGCTCATCAGTCAGTCTGTGACTCCCGGTTCCACGTCTTCTCGTGTGAGAATGTTCCTCGGACCATCTACGCCACCATTGTATAACCACCGATACTTCCCGTCCAATTCGCTTTGCAATACCACGATACGACCACCCGGTCTCGCGGAGTCTGACTAGACGACCTCGCTCAAAGTCCGATAATTGCTCAATTCATACACGTCTTTCATGTCCAGGCATTACAGCTACTTCAGGGTCTTCGCACGTGTGCGTACGCCGACGACTGATTGCATTCACTTCGCCGTACTCCTTAAATACCACCGACGAAAATTTGCATATTATGCCGTGCTGTGGCGTAAGCGCTCAGCGGTTGGTCCCGAAATTAACATCACACCTACGTAAACTTGACCCTATTAACATATGTAAATTTCGCGATCGTCCGCCAGTTCCTTCTTGGTGTTCTTTTTTCACTTTCCGCCAGTGTATTGGGGTAGCGAACTAACAGAATCTTCCTCCCTTGTTTTTCACTTACGTTCAAGGTCTTATGTGTGTACGTGCATTCTTGGCTTTCACTCTAGCTCGATTGGTTACAATGTTATCTGACCGGATTCGGCGACTTCCGCCATGCGCAGAAACTATCATCTAGGGATTCTAGGGAGAGCAAAACATAAAATGAGATGCCAACCATAGCAGGCTCTGCGCATGCGTTTGCCACCGCTGCTTAAATTGGAGCACCTCGTTTTGAATGTACCGATTGTACTCGTGTTTACTTTCAGATGTTTGCCGACTGTGATTTCGTTTTAAAGAAAATGTCACCTACCTTATGGTTTGTACACCTATACCCTAAAAACGAGTTTTTAAAAGAAATTAATAACTTAAAAAAAATTACGTGTTTACCCGGAAACACTACGTACTGCATGCTAGATTGTTATCAAAACTTTGATCTTATCGCATTCTTAAATAGAAATCATTTATCAATAGTGCATTTGTTGAGTATAGGCAAAAAAAAAAGGCATTAAAAACATAAAAAGGCATTTTATTCAAATATCAGCCGAAAAGGCAAAAAAAGCATTTTAATTCATTTTGCCCCAACTTCCGGGCTTTAGTCATTACTGATAAGTTCTCAGAAAGGCGATCGTTTGATTCTAATTTTTCATTTATCAAACCAGTCATGGAAACATCGTATTTTCGCCAAATAGAAATCTCAGATGGATAACAAAAGTTTTGTCGAATTTATATTGAACGTTCCGCATCTTATGCCTAAGTCCTGTTGACGCCAACCGGCAGTGAATTTGCTTGAAAATTCAAGCTACGAAAATGTAATGCCACAGCCGTCCTGATGTCTAAGAAGTCACAGATGCGTATTTCTAGCCATTGGTTGCAGGTGAACCCGATCCTGAATCCTAGATGAAGCATTGCTGGATGAGCTTGTCTTACGGTTACGGTACACGCCCTCTCTCTGGAAGCAGTGGCGCAAAAGTAGGAGCAGGTGATGGACTGTATTCTTATTTTTTGCTCAGGATGGGCTTTATGCACATCGACGAAAAAAGCAACGAAATTTTATATAAAACGTGATAAAAACATTTGAATCTTTGTGTAGATCAAGAATTGCGACGAATGCGCTCCACGCAGATACACAAAGTACACACATCTTTCGCCCTCACAAAAGCAGCAACATTTCGCTGCATGGATTCTACTGGGTAATGTAAACGGCAGTGTGTATTGTGAACAGCCATCTGTAAACCGCCGAGAGTTGTGGCTGCTGGGTGTTGGGCTAAATCCTACACTTCGTCCTAGAGACGCTCAATTGTGTTCAAATCCGGAGAGTTAGAGGGCAACTCAAAGGGCGCAAACTCACTGGAAAGCTCCACTAATCAGCCGTTCACCATACAGAAGTGATGGGACGAAGTAATAATAGGCATTATGCTGTAAGAAATGCTTTGATGCTATGGAGTGTAGGTGTCAGCGAGTACATCAACATATATTTGTGCTGTTACAGTCGTCTCAATATATACAACGGCCCTCAAGATGGTTGATGCAACTTTGGCATGTACGTAAGCAGAGATTGAATCGGCTTGATGTACTCCGCGCAGCAAAAAGCGCACATATTCAAGTTTATTAACTATACGAAAAAAAAAACCTTTTGGAGGAAAGTTTACAAGAACAGAGAAAAATGTCTTTCTATCCCGAAAAAAGTTTTTTAATAAATTTTTAAAATGTGTCAAGGACTTTTGGGACAACCTGCACAATTTCTACATGATCATCGTTTACTCTACCAAAAAAAAAACCTTTTTGAAGTAAGTTTACAAGAACAGAAAAAAGAAATTCCTATCCCGATGAAGTTTTTTAATAAATGTTTGAAATGTGTCAAGGACATTTGGGACACCCTGTATAATTTCTGCATGATCATCGTTTACTCGGATGAATGACTAAAATTATGTTAAGCTGATTATGACAAATATGATTATTTTATTTTTCGGCAGAAGATTTGATTGCCCGCTGTCACGTGAAAACGCATTTGAGAATCTTCAGACTCGTAAATTGACTCGAACGGACACCATATGAAAAAAATATTGTTAGAAAGAGCATGCAAAATCGCTTTAGAATCTGATTATAAAGAAATCAGCAGGGTCTCAGTAATTTCAGAATATTTTAAGCTCCATCTTCCCCAATTTTTCTTTATTTAAATAAAAAAAATCGGTAAAATCGATTTCATTTACTTTTTTCCCGTTCACACAATTTGCTGTTATTCTAATTTAACGGAAGATTTTTTTATGTGGAGTTTCTTTTAAGCGATTAGTCTTGGAACAGCAGCAGAACTGCAGTGGAAGTATTTTTGCTTTCTTTGTGCCATAAACATTGAGGAAGAACAATTCAGGATATTTTATGCACGTGCAGAAACAAATGCAGTGATTTTTCACTGTGAGCATATATGACTTGCTTTTGTTGAGTGATATGACAGTTTTCCGATTCCTTTATCGTATAACTGCTTCCTAATGTTTTTCTGAATCTGAAGCACCCAGCTGGCTTCTGTGTTCTCCAACATTATTAGGATTTTGAAGATACAGTAGCTTGCGTATTATTAATGACGAAAACAAAAAGCACTTCTTTAGAAAACTTTTCATGTGAAGCTTACACTACGAATGCTGAAACGCAGGAAGGAAGCATTATTATTACGAAAACAAAAAAATAAAAAAATAAAAAACAGGAAACATATATCTTGGGGTCAAACTGATTTATAAGATTTTCTGCGCGCTTCTTAAAGGAACAGCCACGAACCCAATCACTTTGTGAATTCATTCATCTTACTACTAATCTTTATTTAGTGTTTTTCTTAAAATAAGAGTTAGATCAATGCCGTCTAGAAAACATACGGCCATGACATTAGATAAATGAGTTCCCTCTTTCAGTGACGTCACGCAGAAACCAAGTCTTCCGATTGGTTTCTAAACCTGTCGTGTGTGACGTCAGGCACAACACCGATTTATCAGTCCGTGTAACGGCGAAAATCTTCCAAAGACGCAGAGACAATGTAAATAGACAAAGCCATCGCACTTTCCACGTTTTTCTTTACTTAAAACACAGCAACCGAAAAATTGCATTTCGACACCGCTGGGAATGGACCCCAGATCTCTCGCTAACTAGCCGAGTGCGTTCGCCTTATGCTACGGTGCCAACGATCCACGGCACTATGTGTGTTTATCTGTCAGCATCTGACTTTACTAATCCGTTGGGATGTGGTCAGCATCTGAACAGCACAAGCTATTTAATTGTAGCTAATAAATCCAAAGGGCGAGAGAAATGGGGAGAAATTTTCCAAATACGTGGAGACAATGTAATAGAGAAAGTCATCCATCTTTCCACATTTTCCTTTAATAAACACACAGCAACCGAAATATTGTATTACGTCACCGCTGGAATCGAACCCCACATCTACAAGTCGAACCCCAGATACACAATTTTTCGGTTGCTGTGTATTAATTAAAGAAAAACGTGGGAAGAGCGATGAATTTGTGTGGTCCATATAACACGAGAGTGACGTCACAAATGGAGGGATCTCATCACAATAAAGTTATGGCTGTGCACTTTCTAGATGGCCTTGGACAGACAGACTTATCAAAAGGTTTGATGTATAGGATTGTTTATTTTTGAACGAACTACACTTCTACCCACCCAAAATGCAACACCAAGAAGGACACGAGATAGCAAAGCCAGATTTACTGGACACATAACAGCAGAAACAAAGATGAAACGATTGAGCTTACAAAACCGTGCGACTTGCGGAACACGCAGACATCAATAGTTCGTGTGGCCCACATGGCTGGCAGTAACGGCCGCTACACGTCGCGGCATCGAACGAAAGAGGCTTTGCACGTGTTCTTGGGGTATGTCGGTCCAGGCAGCTTCACACGTTGCCACAATTCATCAGGTGTAGCCGCGGGTGGTACTTGCCGGGTCACTCGGTGTCCGATCAGTGACCAGACATGTCCGATGGGCGACATATCGGGAGAACATGCGGGCCACGGCAGCAGTTACACCTGGTGGGCCGTGAAGAATTGTTGTACGATGCGTTCCACGTGCGGGCGCGCATTGTCTTGTTGAGACGTGGCCGCTGGCAGGTCCTGAAATTAAGGGAGGACTACAGGCTACAAAACGTCGGAGATGGTGCGGTGGCTGTTGAGTGTACCGGCGATGCGTACCAGGAGGGTGCGGGTGTCATATCCAATTGCACCCTAAACCATAACGCCAGGCGACGGACCGGTATGAGGATGCATAATGCAGGGGTCATACAATCTCTCGCAGCGGAGCTGTCACACGCGGATCCGACCATCGTGGTGTTGCAGGCAGAAGCGGGATTTGTCGGAGAAGACAATGTCGTGCGATTCCGTAGCCCAGGTGCGGCGTTCAACGGCTGACTGCCACCGCACTCGCCGGTGGTGTAACGTCAGTGGTAATCGAAGCAACGGGCGCCGTGCGACAAGTCCCCGCTCCTGCAGACGACGTTGAACGGTACGTGCTGACACAGGTTGTTGCGCAACACACCCTAATTCCTACGCTAACGTTCGTTATGTGGTGATGCGAGCCGTCAATACCAGCCGCACAACATGCCGGTCCTCTCGTTTAGTGGTGTGCCGCGGCTGCGGCAATCACTGACGTCGGTCCGTCCGTCCCTCCTGCACCCACCGAATCCATACTCACCTTACTGTGGCTGGATGTCGTCCCACACGGGCGCCGATGTCTCGGTACGATAAACCGCTGTCGCGATAAGCCACTATTCGTCCTCTCGCGAACTCCGAAACGTTCTGGGATGACTGCCGTATTCTGCGACGAGGCATCAGGAAGCTTCCCACGCACATGTCCGGCAGCACAACACACTTCCACTACTTACACTGACCCCGCCTTCTGTGCACCATTTTTATAGTGAGTTTTGGTGGCGTTCCGGATGCACATGATTTGCATATGCTCTGCAATGCTACTGGTTTGCATGTCCTCTCGTGGGCGACGCATGCTGTGAATTTCAGGCCATTCGGATATTTCCTTCTTGGTGTTGCATTTTGGGTAGCCAGCAGTGTATAATGATTTTTTCGCACAACATTTCCTTAGAACTAGACACGATATGAACTATGACTTTATTTCTGGCTTATGAAATTGTCATTTCCAAAATACAGTGCTCGACAGAAAATAGCAAACCATGAAACAGTGTAGGAAATGAGGCAAGGCGTAATAGACACGTAGGTGGGAAAGATGTGGTTTTATTGCTGATTGATAATATAAGTACAATAGGCGCAGAAACAGCATAGTGCAGCCTGAGCTACTAGGTCTTATGTCCACCATGGTGGGTTGTATATTCTGGAACGTGGCGTGGTATCCGGTGGAAATATCTCCAGATGGTATCCTGAGGTGTAGCTGACCGAGTGTCATTGACCTATGTACACAATTCATGAATATTGCAAAGGGGTCTCGCAGATGTGTTACGACGTCTGCCAATGACGTTCCACACGTTTTCTATTTAGGAAAAGTACGGGGATCATTCCGTCTCCATCAGTACCTAGATATCTTGATGGCACCGTATGCTGAATTGCTGATGTTAGCAGAGTGCGGGTCGTCATTATCTTGTAGAAACTGGGCATCTGGCACACCACGGGGAACCGCTAAAACTCAGTAGAGTCAGTGTAATTCACAGAAAGGGATCCATGAATGATGTTTCAATTTATCGTTCTATTTCTATAATTTTTGTATTTGCAAACATTTTGTCAGAAGTTGATTCATAGTCGGTTTTGCCGCCCCGGTGGCGCAGTGGTCTAAGGCGCTGGCCTCTGATCATTCGTCCGTAAGGGGTCCGGGTTCGAATCCCAGTCAGACATGGGTGTTGTGTTTGTCTTACGGCACTGGCTCTCTCCCTTCCCTGGAACCAGTGACCCTAAATTAGGGACGGGCGACTGCTTATAGCCCATTGAGTTGCTCACGGTGGTCGTTAAACCTCCAATCAAAAAAAAAAAAAAAAAAAAAAAAAAGAAAACAATCAAAAAAAAATAGTCGTTTTTATCTGACAGTGAAACTAATAATTTACTAAATAAAAAGCAATATGGATTCCGTCGGGGTAGTTCTACGGAGACAGGTACTATTGATGTTCTGAATTATTTACAAACTAATATTGAGAAAGACTTGGATGTAGTGGGAGTTTTTTGTGACTTATCTCGTGCCATCAATACTGTTTGTCATAACATCCTTATTTCTAAGCTCGAAAAAATTTGCGTTAATGGAGTCGCAAGGACTCGTTTTGAAAGTTATCTTATTGGGAGGAAGCAGCATGTTCAATTTCGAAACGTTCGTTGTAGTATTAAGACCATTTTTATGGTGTTTCACATTGTTCGGTACTGGGACCATTATTATTTTGTACGCTTCCCAACCGTAGATTGAAGAAGCGTATGTGCTCCAGCTTTGTACGTCTGTCTGTAGGCACGATAATTCGCGTAAAAAGGGTTCGATTTCGATTAAATTTCAGTATGTGGTAAGCAACAATGTGGGGACGAACCCTGTTAAAAATGGGCGAAATGGGGTCATAGGTCAGGACATATAAGAGCGAGATCCATTCCATCGCCCTTATGCGTCATAACTTACGTAAAAAAATTTTCGATTGCGACAAAATTTTATCAAATTTTATCAACTTTTTTATCATGGGTGAGAGGTCAGGGCACAGGAACTAGATTTATTCCACACCCATTATCCTCATAACTTGACTAAAAATGCTTCTATTGTGACAAAAGTTTTTTTTTTTTTGATTGGAGGTTTAACGACCACCATGAGCAACTCAATGGACTATAAGCAGTCGCTCGTCCCTAAGTTAGGGTCGCCGCCCCGGTGGCGCAGTGGTCTAAGGCGCTGGCCTCTGATCATTCGTCCGTGAGGGGTCCGGGTTCGAATCCCGGTCAGGCATGGATATTGTGTTTGCCTTACGGCACTGGCTCTCTCCCTTCACTGGAACCATTGACCCTAAATTAGGGACGGGCGACTGGTTATAGCCCATTGAGTTGCTCACGGTGGTCGTTAAACCTCCAATAAAAAAAAAAAAAAAATTAGGGTCACTGGTTCCAGGGAAGGGAGAGAGCTAGTGTCGTCAGACAAACACAACATCCATGCCTCACCGGGATTCTAACCCGGACCCCTTTTGGACGAATGAGACAAAACTTTGGCATGTTGTTCTGGAAGAATACTGAACCAATTCTGTTTAATATCATCGAAATTAGGTGAAAGGTCAGGGCACAGAAGCAAGATTTATTCCACAGCCATTATCCTCATAACTTGACTAAAAATGCTTCTATTGTGACAAAACTGAAGTATGTTGTTCCGGAGGTATATCGAACCAATCAGTAGTCAGGGTAGGCGGGAGTGTTTGTCTGCGCGCGATTTCTGGTAGTTGGGAAGCATATCGTAATCAATGCATTTCATGACTTTTCTAACTTGTTAATTTATGTTGACGATGTTTTTCATGTTCGTTCCTATGCGTATACGCTCCATTTTTGCTGATAACACAAGTACTGTTTTCGGTCATGCGGTGTCTGACTTTGTGCCTTGTGTTAACCACGCTTTACAAGAATACTAGACTTGGTTTCATAGCAATTTGTTAACTCTTAATATCACAAAAAAACTAAATGTATGTGCTTTTCTGGCCGAAAAGCTCGAGTTAAGGCTTTACCGGAAGTGATTTTGAATTATATTCCTTTGATTTTTGAAGACAGTTCTTAGGTGTTTTGTTTCAGGAAAATTTAAAGCGGGATGCCCATGTTGAAGATATTTCGCTGGTCTTGAGGTCTCGAATAGGAGTTTTATCTAGAGTCTCCAGTCTAAAATATTAAATTAACACTCAATTATTATTTTAGTTATCCCTACCTGTCTTATTGTCTGCATGCTTGGGGTAGGACAACTAAATGTAACATTAACAGAGCTTCTTTACAAAAAAACATTCATTCGTTTGTTGAATCCGCTGGAAGATGTGGAAATCCCTTTCAGTCGTTATAAATAATTGATCTTGGAGAGACTATACAGTTATCGAATGCCATTTTTTATGCATGGGCGTGTTTATGCCAGCAAACATCTCAATTTAATAAATTTATGTTACTCTGCACATAATTATCAAACTCGTAGTTACGATAACTTTGTAATTTTAAGAGCTCGTACTAATGCGCTTTATTTCAATATTAATGCTCACTGCCTCCTGCTCTGAACGGTTGCCGATTCATATAAAATCACTTGCCAGTTTTGTATCGTTTAAGAAAGCAGTAAAGGAATGTTATGTTAACAGTTAAATTCGATTAATTTTAATTATATCCTATTACAAATGGGTGTATATAACAGTGAATGAGATATGGGATTACACCATTGTACAATACAAATTTGGAGGATGTGAATATGACATGGATGTTAAGTAAGATATTATCCGAAAACTTGAAAATTTCGTCGTTCTAGAGCAGGAATCGAACGCGCGTCTCCCGCTTAGCGTCCGAATATGCTAACCCCTACATCACCCAGAACGACCAATTTTCCGATTGTTTTGAATATAACCATGTTTCATTCACTGGTATCCTACGCCTCCGGGCATTCACGGGAAATAATCCCAAAACCTCCAGATTTGCTATATATGAATGCCGGTCTCTTCGACTAGCGAATCATGTGACGGTTATATTCAAATTAATCGGAAACTTGAAACTTGGTCGTTCTAGGTGGTGTAGTGGTTAGCATATCGGGCGCTAACGGGGATACGCGAGTTCGATTCCCGCTCCAGGATGACGAACTTTTTGAGTTTTCGGATATTATCTGACTTAACATCCATGTCATATTTACACCAATAAACGGATTCACATCTTCCAAATTTGTATTGTGTGTATTGAAGTTGAAAAATATGTAATTACTTGACATGACATTTTTCTTATTTTACTCTGAAGGGGTCAGGGGTTAGTCAGGCAAACATGATCCTTTTTCCCTGGTTCCCTTCTGTGTTGCTATGGAGTTAACTGAGTGTAACATGGCAAATAACTAAATAAATAAAAATACTTCAACGAAACAGACGGCATTATATCATGAAATTATTTTCGTGCTGTCGTTCTACCCACTATACATACAAGCTGTGAACGGCGTTGACTGATAACGCCCTAAACCAGGCTGTCTTCCTTGAATGTCATAGTACATGACGCTCGCGAATGACAGCAAGATTAGAGGTGACCATGTCGTCCTAAGGGAGAAGTGAAACTCTCGCTGATTACAATATGGTTCCATTCATGTCACCTTTAATACCTGGTACGCCATCACTATAACCTTCAGCGGCGTCATGCTGCGGTGAATGAAAGTCATCGTACTGGCTATCGAAAGCGCAAACATTCCACAGCCAATCTGAGTTTCACAGTTCTTGTCAATACGGGAATACCCATAGCTGCCTGTGCATCTCGTCGAACATTGTCTGCCTGTGGATTGTGAGTTCGCTACGCCATCTTGTCGGAAGCAGCGATCGAGACATTAGGACGACCGTTTACGTGCACCAGTCCCACTAAAACGATGCCCATTACTTTCTTTCAACCACTGTCACCATATTCTTCCGCCAATGGTCGCATCACGGCGTGTTTCCGCGGTGATGCGACGCAGGGACCAACAAGCCGTATGTAGCTCTGTGATGAAGCCTTTGGTAGGGCATGTAGCTCTGTGATGAAATCTTTGGTAGAGTATGTAGCTCTGTGATGAAGTCTTCGGTAGAGTATGTAGCTCTGTGATGAAGTCTTTCGTACAGTATGCAGCTCTGTGATGAAACTTTGGTAGAGTATGTAGTTCTGTGATGAAGTCTTTGGTAGAGTATGTAGCTCTGTGATGAAGTCTTTGGTAGAGTATGTAGTTCTGTGATGAAGTCTTTGGTAGAGTATGTAGCTCTGTGATGAAGTCTTTGGTAGAGTATGCAGCTCTGTGATGAAGTCTTCGGTAGAGTATGTAGCTCTGTGATGAAGTCTTTGGTAGAGTATGTAGCTCTGTGATTAAGTCTTTGGTAGAGTATGTAGTTCTGTGATGAAGTCTTTGGTATAGTATGTAGTTCTGTGATGAAGTCTTTGGTAGAGTATGTAGTTCTGTGATGAAGTCTTTGGTAGAGTATGTAGTTCTGTGATGAAGTTTTTGGTAGAGTATGTAGCTTTGTGATGAAGTCTTTGGTAGAGTTTGTAGCTCTGTGATGAAGTCTTTGATAGAGTATGTAGCTGTGTGATGAAGTCTTTGGTAGAGTATGTAGCTTTGTGATGAAGTCTTTGGCAGAGTATGTAGCTATGTGATGTAGTCTTTGGTAGAGTATGTAGCTCTGTGATGAAGTATTTGGTTGAGTATGTAGCTCTGTGATGAAGTCTTTGATTGAGTATGTAGCTCTGTGATGAAGTCTTTGGTAGAGTATGTAGCTCTGTGGTGAAGTCTTTGGTAGAGTATGTAGCTCTGTGAGGAAGTCTTTGTTAGAGGTGTACGTGTAATGGTAGAATTTCCGATTGCCTCTCTCTGAGATTCTCCCTTCTTACACGCGCTTTCAATACCGAGATCACTCTGATGTCGTCAATACCGAGATCACTCTGATGTGGTCCACCAGTTAGGTGAAAACAACAAAATTTAGCTACGCCGTGCAGCTTTCTTCCTTTTATCTCCTGCACATATCATGTTATTGATTTAACTGCAGTCATTTACGTATCCCAACTGTCGACACATACTCACTAATATCCACGGCGGTTTGATAAATACTGCTTGATGTGGCATTTTCCATGTGGATTAGTGTATTTTGATAAAATTCATTACACAAATGCCAAAATTCTTAGGTGAAGTTGAAGAACTGCTTTTAACTCTCTTTAAACACTACTATCAAATCCTTAGACAACTTCCGAAAACAATATCAAACTGAGCATAGAAAAAGACAAAAAATAACACCATAGCGATTCTTCACCTAAAAATAACTAAAAGAAAGTATAACTTAGAATATCAAGTTTTTAGAAAACCAAGCTATGCCCCAACACTGATCCCTTCGAACTAATACTATCCATGGTCACAAAAAATTAACACCATAAGGAATTATGTAAAAAGAGCATATACACACTCAAGTCAAAAACAAACAAGAGAACAAGAAATAAGATGGATAATGGATACTGCTGAAGGTTATGGGTATAATAAGAAATTATTATGATTATCATTTAGGAAACTAAAAATGAAACTAAAAAATCTAAGAAAAAGAACTAATGATAAAAAATATTATGGTTCATTACCATATAAGCAAACAATTAAAACCCAAGAAAAATATATGCAAACATGCATTATGATTTTGGGCAAAGTGTAAGAACACAAAGTGATATTCTTATTAAAACTAAAGACAAAACCTCAGTTCTAGACAAAGCAGGTGTATATCAAATATAAACATTACCCCCAACCAATAAAACAACAGTGAAATCATACATAGGAAATGATAACAACAGCCTGAAATGTAGACTAGAACGATATAGTCATACAAAAAATTGGAATGAAGAACAAGAAGTCACAGCATTAAATCAATAATGCCAGAATAATAATTGTGAACCTGAGTCTACCAATATTACACATCAAACTGAACATCAAAAAGAAATATTCAGAAGCTATCCTCATCAAATAAAACGACCAAAAAGTTTTTATTAATAATATTTGCATAGACCGTCCATATCCCTTGAGGTTAGAGAACAAGAAAGAGAAAAAAAGAATCCACAAAAAAATTAATTAATTAATTAAAAAAGTCATAAGTCCTCACAACAGATGACGCCACATGAGACATGACCTCACCATACAACCACCAATGAGTATAAGCCACCAAGAAACAGAGAAGTCACAGTCAGTAGACCAATGATGAGACACCAAATCAATGTTGACAAAACATCCAGCAAAGAACGTTTTCTTCATTTTCAAGATTTTTTTCTCAAATCTTTGAAAATGAACTAGAACAACATCAAGAATAATTTAAAATGGTACTGGATCATCAAATGAAGCAGATAAGTGTTATTTTAAATATTATGTTTTACAGTTTTTAAGAATATTTGAACTTTTAAATGAATCCTTAGAAGACATCATTTTGTAAATAATATTTCAGCAATTGTAAATAAAAATTCCTAACTTTTTGTACATTATGTTTTTTATTGATTCGTTTCAATTTTAGTGACAATCGCAATTTAAAAAATACATGGTCAAAATATCACCAGCCAGTGTCTGACATCCACGTTAAAATACATAACAGTTTTACCAAAATATATATTTGTAGTAAAAATAATTGAATTAGCTGAAGTGGCTTTAGGCTTTTAACTTGGAGTTAGACCAAAGTAGAAACACTCTCTGCGTTGCGTCTGATAAATATGTAAATGGTTTCGTATGAGTGGAGTAGGCGATGTTCTCGATGAAACCCCATGTGTCGTAAACTGGGTGGTCCCATAATTAGCAGCTAAGCAACGAGAATCTCAATTCTCATTATAAACCGGGGTGCAAAAATTAAGGACGAGGCGGTTTTTCGAATGTAACGTCGTGGAGAAGTGCTCCTCATCGACTCAAATCATACTATAAGATACCCAAGAAGTACGAATACGGGACAAGTGAGCAAAACCGTCCAAACAAGGAATCCAAAGGATACAAAGGCAATTTATTGAAAAGGTAACTTCCAGCGCAACTGGACAGAAGACAGAAACGTCCATGTGACAGGCGTCTGCCAAGAAAAATCCAGTTTTTAGTAGAGAATATGATCGCCCCTGACTGCGTTGCAGGATTTACAATGTCTCTCCATGCTGAGGACGAGGTTGTCAAGGAGCTGTTGATGCATCGCGGCCCATTCCTCTTGTAGCGCCAATCGCAGCTGCGGGATCGTTGTTGGTAGCTGGTGACGTGCTGCCAAGCGTCTCCCAAGAAAGTCCCACACGTGTTCGATTGGATTTAGGTCCGGGGACCTTGCGGGCCAATCCATGCGCTGAATATCTTCACTCTCCAATAGTTCTGCGATAGCCACTGTACGTTGAGGTGTAGCGTTGTCGTCCATGAAAAGGAACTCAGGACCCACAGCACCTCAAAATAGACGCACGTGCGGCAGGAGAACCTTGGTACAATAGCGGACACCAGTGACTGAACCTCCTTGGAAGATGTGGAGGTCAGTACGGCTACCAAGCTTAATACCGCCCCAAACGAGAACGCCGCTACCTACAAACCGGTCGCTATGTATGATGTTGGAGGTGTGATTGCGTGTTCTCTGCTCTCTCCTGATGTGTATACGTCCAGAATCACTCGTCAGACTAAATCGGCTCTTATCCGTAAAGAGAACTCGACACCATTGCTGATGTATCCAGTTCTTGTGTTCCTGGCACCCCAGAGACCGCCGTCTCTGATGAGCAGGCGTTAGTGGCACACACCGTACTGATCGTCGTGCAAATAGACCACCTTTTTGCAGCCTCTTGGCCACGGTAAATCGCGATAACGGACGTACAGTTGTCTGTTGCATGTGCTTTCCGATTTCTCTCGTTGTCAGCCGCCTGTATCTTCTCGCCTGTAGGACAATATGCCGGTCGTTCGCCGCCGTGGTTGCTCGTGGACGACCACTGCTAAACTCTCGGACAGCTGTTCCTCTCGTTTGAAATGCTCTCCAAGCTCGTGAAACGATGTTGTGAGTGATTCCGAACTCCTCGGCCACACTAGTCGCACTTCGACCTTCTTCCAACTTCCAGGTGACGCGACCTCTGGTAAAGTCATCCAGATGTCGTCTACTGGATTGACAGGCCAGTTCAGAGGGAGCTGCTTCGAAACCCTATGGGCATTTTCACTGATATTTTAATCATTTGCATGTCCTAATCTTCTGTACATAACTTATAAGTTTCAAATTAATATAGGCAGTCCTTTATTTTCATAAAAATTAGTGTATGATTTCCAATTAAAAGTTCTGCTGATTCTTTCATAATAAACTGGTATGCGAAATTTATGGACGAAGAGGAGAAATTAGCATAACAGCGGAACGAGCAGGCAGGAACGGACCGAAAGACCACCCAGGAGATAGACTAGGGTCCGGAACGGTAGAGCATGCGCATATATGCAGTATGGTGTAGGGGTGTGGAGTGTCGGAAGGGTATAAAGCACACGGGCGGTGTACGCTCAGCAATTCGGTGAAAGCTATTGCACGGTGTAACGAAGTCGAGTTGCTGCCACCGTGTGATATGGCCAACAGACAATCCAGTAGACGACATCTGGATGACTTTACCTTAGGTTGTGTAATTGGGAAGAAGGTCGATGTGTGACTAGTGTGGCCGATGAGATCGGGATCGCTCACAGCATCGTCTCGCGAGCTTGGAGAGCATTTCAAACGACAAGAACAGCTGTCCGAAAGTTTAGCAGTGGTCGTCCACGAGCAAACACGGCGGCGGACGACCGGTATATTTTCCTACAGGCGAGAAGAGACAGACAGCAGACAGGGGAGAAATCGCAAGGCACATGAAACAGAAAACTGGACTTCCGTTTTCGCGTTTTACCGTGTCCAGGAGGCTGCACAAAGGTGGTCTATTAACACGACGACAAGTATGGTGTGTGCCATTAAAGCCTGCTTATCGGTGACGGCGGTTTCTGCGGTGCCACGAACACAAGAACTGAACACATCAGAAATGGTGTCAAGTTCTCTTTACGGATGAGATATGATTTAGTCTGACGAGCGATTCTGGACGTATACACCTCTGGAGAGAGCAGGGAACACGCAATCACACCTCCAACATCATTGAAAGGAACCGGTTTGGTAGCGGCGGAGTTCTCGTTTGGGACGGTATCATGCTTGGTAGCCGTACTGACCTCCACATCTTCCAAGGAGGTTCAGTCACTGGTATCCGCAATTGTACCGAAATTCTCCTGCCTCACGTGCGTCTGTTTGGGTCCTGAGTTCCCCTTCATGGACGACAACGCTACACCTCATCGTACAGTGGCTGTCGCAGAGCTGTTGGAGAGTGAAGATATTCAAAGCATGGATTGAGCCGCAAGGTCCTCGGACCTAAATCCAATCGGACACGTGTGGGACCTTCTCGGGAGACGCTTGGCAGCACGTTACCAGCCGCCAGCGACGATTCTGCAGCTGAGATTGACGCTACAAGAGGAATGTGCCGCGATGCCTCAACAGCTCCTTGATAACCTCGTCCTCAGCATGGACAGACGTTGTAAATCCTGCAACGCAGTCAGGGATGATCATACCCCTAGTAAAGGCTGGATTTTCCTTGGCAGTCGCCTGTCACATGGACGTTTCTGTCTTCTGTCCAGTTGTGCTGGAAGCTACCTTTTCAATAAAGTGTCTTTGTAGTATTTGGATTTCATGTTTGGACTGTTTTGCTCACTTGTCCCATATTCGTACATCTTGGGGATCTTATGGTATGATTTGAGTCGATGTGGAGCACTTCTGCACGACGTTACATTTGAAAAACCGTCTCGTCATTAAGTTTTGCACGCCAGTTTAGTTTCCTTCTTTATTTCCTCAAAAGAATTTTTTATAGACATGCGAATCGGCTCATAATCTCAGCTGACACGTCTGACCCGCATTCCGCAGATAATGTCACAGTTTGTGCGTTACCAGAGCGAGTAACCTCGGTTAGTACTTCGTTTACGTATATATTTCGTGTACGGAAATTTCAGTCACTTGGAAAAGGACCTGACACTTCTTTCTGAATCACTGAAAGAACGATTTAAACATTTTGTGCCGTCCTTGAAACTCTGGTGCCCCGAGGAGGATGTGCAAGGGCTTCATATATGCCACTGTCTGATATTCATGTTCCTTGGTTACTCTGCTCATATCCTAAAACACACACGCATGGCTGACAGAGAAACTGCAAACTTTCGGCGAAATTTGTTATTTCTGATGAATTGCGCGAATTATCAGATACATTTCAGATTTCCACTTTATTCTGACATCGCTTCCACAGGTGTGCGCGAGGGCTGTTTAATACATTTTAATCCTATCATACCTGCACATTTTACGCTAGCAATATTATATCCCGATGTTTCGCTGTAGAACTGAGGAACTGGAAAGGACTATCTTTACACCTGTTCTGTTAATATTTTTGTAAAAAAAGATTATATCCTCTTATTTCATCCTGACGCTCTTCCTCTTCTTTCACTGAAGGTGAAATGACTCAAGACAGTATAAGACTTCCATACACCATAAAGTCGTCGACAATTGCTTGGGAGATTTCTCCTATCTTTAAAAATTTAGAAAACCCCTTTTTGCTGCGCTTAAGCAGTTTTTCCTGCTATTTTTGACTGCGTAATAAATTTGTCATGGCATTCGAAACTATCCTTAGACTTTCAATCCTAACAAAGGTTGAAAATTCTAGGGGAAGTATTAGGATGAATACCGTCTTCACACGATTTTAATGATCTTAAAATATGAAATTTATGTACAATTTAAATATCTCTAAAACACAATAGCACTTTCAGAGAGACAGTCGCCTCATCATCAGTTGTGATCGGATCTCCCAAACCGTTCAGTATAAATATCTGAAGTGCGCCATAACTGCAATCGACGTAACAGAATATTGCGACGTACACGCCATCTGTCCCTGCGGTTAACAAACGATCAGAGCGACAGCGCATCACAAATCGTAATCATGACTATAACTGAAACATTAAGTATTAAAGTCTAAAAAAGAAAGATAGTTCTGTGGATTGCCAACACTTGTAGACAAAAGACGTCTCCAAATATCAGGTAGATCCCAAGGGCAATTATCATTACAGCAACTTCGTTTGAACGCGGAAATGAACAAACTCTCAATCACCAGTAGCATGTGTGTAGAGCCTGGGGTTATCAAAATTTTGGGGTTGTCCCAATCAGGGATTAAATCTTCAGAATCAATGCACGTGGTAAGGGCTGTACAGATATGGCTTGCTTTTAAACTATATTTATGTTCCTGCAGCCTCAGGCACAGTTTTCGACGAGTGGAGCCTATGTAATAGTTATCTAGGGAAAGGGTAGTTTTGTGTTGTTTTATTCTGCATCTAGGGGAAGTGTTGTTTTTTTAAAACTTTTTTCGTATTTTCCGTTCAACCGACATTTTTAACGTTGTGTAGAGTTCAATTACATTAGATTTGACAGTTCACTAATTCCTAATATTAACGTAATCATGAATAACGCCAAATCCACAAGACAGGGTTTAATGACAGTTGGTACGAACATATATCGATAACACAATAATACACAACAGAAAAATAATACCATCACCGCATGAGAAAAGCGCATGCGCGTGACAGCCTGGGGGTTCAAATGTGACACAACGAGTTTATATGCTGTTTACAAGGCTATGAGTGAGAGTTTGAGGCAAAAAGTGACAATCCTCCTCATTGGCGCATCGAAGTCTCGGGAGAGTTATTGGAGGAAACTGTCGGCTTGCAGTAGATCTTACCAAGGTATCCCAGATATGCTTTGTGGGATTCAGCTTCAGAGATTTTGCGGGCCACTCCAACCTGTGAATACTCTTTAGTATTCGTTGACTAGCCCAGCCTTCTGAAGACGGATGGTATCGTCCATACAAAGGAACTGGGTGCCAACAGCTCCCCTGAAAAGCCATATATAGGGCTCTAGGATGGAATCCCTCTAGAGTGCAGCACTCTGGGTGCCTTGTAGAAACACGTGCAGTGATATGCGTCAATCAACATGATGCTAGCCCAAACCAGGAGTTGTAAACCTCCAAAGTCGTAAATTTTCCTAATGTTGAAGATAAAATTTCGACTCTTCCCTCCTCACTCCAAATGTGCACATGTCGAGAATCCGTGTTTAGACTGCACCGCGACTCGTCACCGAAGAGAACACAGCCTCATTGATCAGGGATGCAGAGATGATGTTATCGGGCTCAATTCAGACGGTTCTTTCTGTGCGATGAGGCGGATGGGATACAAGCCATTGTCCTTCTTGCATACAGAATCTCCATTTATTGTCTGACCATCTCGCATACCGAAACTCCATTTATTGTCTGCCTTCCTGCATAGAGAAACTCCATTTATTGTCTGTCCTTCTTGCACACAGAAACTCAGTTTATTGTCGGTCCTTCTTGCGTACAGAAACCCAATTGTGTTAGAAACGTCATTTATTTTCTATTCATTGTGTGTGCTCCTATATTTTTTTTCTATTCATTGTGTGTGCTCCTATATTTATTTTCTATTCATTGTGTGTGTTCCTATATTTATTTTCTATTCATTGTGTGTGCTCCTATATTTATTTTCTATTCATTGTGTGTGCTCCTGTATTTATTTTCTATTCATTGTGTGTGCTCCTAAATTTATTTTCTATTCATTGTGTGTGTTCCTATATTTATTTTCCATTCATTGTGTGTGCTCCTATATTTATTTTCTATTCATTGTGTGTGTTCCTATATTTGTTTTCTATTCATTGTGTGTGCTCCTATATTTGTTTTCTATTCATTGTGTGTGCTCCTATATTTATTTTCTATTCTTTGTGTGTGCTCCTATATTTATTTTCTATTCATTGTGTGTGTTCCTATATTTATTTTCTATTCATTGTGTGTGTTCCTATATTTATTTTCTATTCATTGTGTGTGCTCCTATATCTATTTTCTATTCATTGTGTGTGTTCCTATATTTATTTTCTATTCATTGTGTGTGCTCCTATATTTGTTTTCTATTCATTGTGTGTGCTCCTATATTTATTTTCTATTCTTTGTGTGTGCTCCTATATTTATTTTCTATTCATTGTATGTGCTCCTATATTTATTTTTTATTCATTGTGTGTGTTCCTATATTTATTTTCTATTCATTGTGTGTGCTCCTATATATTCATTTTCTATTCATTGTGTGTGCTCCTGTATTTATTTTCTATTCATTGTGTGTGCTCCTATATTTATTTTCTATTCTTTGTGTGTGCTCCTATATTTATTTTCTATTCATTGTATGTGCTCCTATATTTATTTTTTATTCATTGTGTGTGCTCCTATATTTATTTTCTATTCATTGTGTGTGTTCCTATATTTATTTTCTATTCATTGTGTGTGCTCCTATATATTCATTTTCTATTCATTGTGTGTGTTCCTGTATTTATTTTCTATTCATTGTGTGTGCTCCTATATATTCATTTTCTATTCATTGTGTGTGCTCCTATATTTATTTTCTATTCATTGTGTGTGTTCCTATATTTATTTTCTATTCATTGTGTGTGCTCGTATATATTCATTTTCTATTCATTGTGTGTGTTCCTGTATTTATTTTCTATTCATTGTGTGTGCTCCTATATATTCATTTTCTATTCATTGTGTGTGTTCCTGTATTTATTTTCTATTCATTGTGTGTGCTCCTATATATTCATTTTTTATTCATTGTGTGTGCTCCTATATTTATTTTCTATTCATTGTGTGTGTTCCTATATTTATTTTCTATTCATTGTGTGTGCTCCTATATATTAATTTTCTATTCATTGTGTGTGCTCCTATATTTATTTTCTATTCATTGTGTGTGCTCCTATATATTAATTTTCTATTCATTGTGTGTGCTCCTGTATTTATTTTCTATTCATTGTGTGTGCTCCTATATTTATTTTCTATTCTTTGTGTGTGCTCCTATATTTATTTTCTATTCATTGTATGTGCTCCTATATTTATTTTTTATTCATTGTGTGTGCTCCTATATTTATTTTCTATTCATTGTGTGTGTTCCTATATTTATTTTCTATTCATTGTGTGTGCTCCTATATATTAATTTTCTATTCATTGTGTGTGCTCCTGTATTTATTTTCTATTCATTGTGTGTGCTCCTATATTTATTTTCTATTCTTTGTGTGTGCTCCTATATTTATTTTCTATTCATTGTATGTGCTCCTATATTTATTTTCTATTCATTGTGTGTGCTCCTATATTTATTTTCTATTCATTGTGTGTGTTCCTATATTTATTTTCTATTCATTGTGTGTGCTCCTATATATTCATTTTCTATTCATTGTGTGTGTTCCTGTATTTATTTTCTATTCATTGTGTGTGCTCCTATATTTATTTTTTATTCATTGTGTGTGCTCTTCGTATTGTGAGAATAATCTTCTATTGTTAGCTATAATTTACCAAGCAAATTATTATGAATGGTAGCTAAGGAAAAACGAAGGAAAAAGGTACCTGAAAAATCTTATGTGCATAGGGTTTTAAGAAATGAAAGAAACATAGTCTTTAATAGTTCATATAACATCTTGTTTTTCCGAAAATATATTTCACGATATATTTCTTTACCAATAGCCGTCAGTGCAATTTGAATATCAATGAGGAACTTCGAGAACTCGGCAATTTTAACTATTTGAAATAAAACGAACTTAAGATGTGTCTTCCACAGGTATCTCTGTAATGGCTTGCTTTAAATCTACAGATCCTTTAAATATTTCTCCTTATAGGGTACCCAAAGTCACTTGATAAGCAAGTTGTTGCTTCATATTTAAGCAGGAAGTGCAATATTTGCTCTCCCCAGAATATGTCAAGCACGATGAGAAATCTGCCAGGATACGTGCCATTAATTATCGAACCGAGACTTTATACCTACCATGGGATATTTTAAACATTCTTGCATTAGCCAGAAAGGTCACGACCCCGACGAACAAAGCGCTAAGCAGGCCGAAATTTGCATACTTCGTGAAATCATGGCGTTGATTTATCCGACGCAGAGATTAATTCCGTGATCCCCTACCACCAAAGATCTGGCAGGGCAGGAAATGCGTTTGGAAAACTTTCATTTCCTCCTTCGCTGCAATCGATGCTTGCAAACATCCCAAAACTGTACAGCATGACTTATTATGCCCCAACTAAGTTATCAGCTAGACTTCACGCTTATATCAAATCGATATCAATACACCTCGAATGTTATTCTTGATTGACAGTTAAAGTTTGGAAAAGTGGACGTGTTGTCCTATAAAACATACACTATACTGACGAAAGTCACCGTACACCCCTTCAAAATCAAATGAACGGATCCGCTGCGTTGTTAAGATGTGCAATACAGATGCAAAATGTATAAAACAAGCCTGTAGCTGACCGCGATCATATCGCACTGTGAGGTTGAGTGAAAATGTCGCGGCGGGAGAGAACTGAGAAAGGAAAGATTGTTGGGTGTTGTACTAGTGGGTTGTCCATAAGAGAATCCGAGAGGCTGTTTAAACATACCAAAGTCAACTGTTTTGGATGTACTGACTAAGTGCAAGACACATGGCGTGCCTGAAGCAGCAAAACTTACCGGCAGACCAAAGAAAATAAGTGATAGAGGACGTCAAAGCCTCAGGAGAGTCGTTACAACTAATCGACGGAGTACTGCACACGACCTCAGTGTAAAGGTGAGTAAAAATGCTGGAACCTCGGTATGTACACGTACCATTTGCAGAGAACTTCGTTCCATGGGTTACCGTGGTCATGAGGCTGCTCATAAGCCTTTCATCTCCACTCGGAATGCTACTCGTCATTTAGCATGGTGTCAAGAACATTTTTCGTGGGCCGTAATCAATGGAAACGGGTCATATAGACTGATGAATCCAGATACACGATCCATCAGTCGGATGGCCGTGTGTGGATATGGTGGCAGACGGGGAACGCTATTTACCACAGTGTACTGTTCCTACGGGCAAGTTCGGAGCTGTCAGTGCACTCGTGTGGGGGTGTTTTTCGTGGTATGGTCCAGGCTGATTGGTTATCCTGGACAAACCTGTTAACCAACACGTCTACATCGATATTCTGAACAATTATGCCCTACCAACTGTGCGGCAATTCTATGGAACCGAGGCTTGTTGGTACCTGCAGGATAATGCACCGAGCCATAAAACAAGGACTGTTACGGCGTGGTTTGACGATAATTCCGTATCGTGTATGGACTGGCCAGCACAGATCCCTGATCTTAATCCCATAGAGCACCTATTCGATGAATTAGAGCGCCGCATAAGAAGTTTGGAACCAAAACCTACTACTAAGCTACAGTTAGCGGCATCATTATGAACTGAATGGATGCGCATACCTATCGCTGTGTTCCAAAACCTTGTCGAAAACATGTCTCGAAGAGTCAGTTCATGCATTGAGGCCGTAGGTGGACCGACACAGTACTATTTTATGTCAATAAATTCTATATTGTGTTTCTCTTTTAAGTGTCCGGTGACTTTTGTCAACATAGTGTATGTTTTGATACAATTAAATATTACATTTGAGAAAAATCGTTCATTGCAACATGCAGGAATACTTTTGGAAATCACAAGATGAAAACGTTTCACATATCAAATATTTCTACATTCGGCGTATACTAGATCTGTAATAGATATGGTTACTTTCTGATTCTAACATTTTGTTTACATTTTCTTCCGTAGCATCAACTGGTGTAGTACTAGATTTCCGTAGAGCGGGCAGGATTTTCTTTTTTACGCTTTCCAACCGTAGGTTGAAGAAACGTATATGCTCCAGCTTGGTCTGTCCGTCTGTCTGTCCGTTCGTCCGCCTGTCGGCAGGATAACTCGCGTAAAAATGGATCGATTTTGATGAAATTTCAGTATGTGGTAGGGAACCGCCTGGGGACGATCCCTATTGAAAATGGACGAAATGGGGTCAAAGGTCACGGCATAGTAGCGATATCCATTCCATTGCCCTTATGCGTCAGAACTTGCGTAAATATGGTTCGATGTCGATAAAATTTTAGCATGTTGTAGGGGACCACCTGGGGACGATCCCTATTGAAAAGGGACGAAATGGGGTCGAAGGTCACGGCATAGTAGCGGGATCCATTCCATTGCCCTTATGCGTCAGAACTTGCGTAAATATGGTTCGATGTCGATAAAATTTTAGCATGTTGTAGGGGACCATCTGGGGATGAACCCTATTGAAAATGGGTGAAGTGGGGTCAAAGGTCATGGCATAGGAGCGATATCCATTCCATTGCTTTTATGCGTCATAACTTGCGTGAATATGGTTCGATGTCGATGAAATTTTAGTATATTGCATGGTACTACCTGAGGATGAACCCTATTGAAAATGGGTGAAGTGGGGTCAAATGTCAGGACATAGGAGCGGAATGCATTCCATTGCCTTTATGTGTCATAACGTGCGTAAAAATGGTTCGATTTCGATGAAATTTTACTATGTGGTAGGGGACCACCTGGGGACGATCTTATGACGTCACAACTCGCGCTTGAGATGTTGGCGCGCGGTCACGCCATCTGTCTCATTACGTCACGCATTGTGTGTAAATCCCATTAAAGTTTTATGACGTCACACTCTTGTGAGCAGATGGTCGCGATTCCCATCTGCCTCAGTACGTCATGCGTTGTGTGCGTTTGTCCGTCCGCACGATGACTCGCGTAAAAAATCGTTCGATTTCGATGAACTTTTAGTATTTGGAAGGGGATCACCTGGGAAAGAACCCTTTTGAAAGCGAACGGAATGGGGTCAAAGATTAGGACAGCCGCCCCGGTGGCGCAGTGGTCTAAGGGGTTGGCCTCTGATCATTCGTCTGTAAGGGGTCCGGGTTCGAATCCCGGTCAGGCATGGATGTTGTGTTTGTCTTACGGCACTGGCTCTCTCCCTTTCCTGGAACCAGTGACCCTAAATTAGGGACGGGCGACTGCTTATAGCCCATTGAGTTGCTCACGGTGGTCGTTAAACCTCCAATCAAAAAAAAAAAAAAAAAAAAGATTAGGACAAAGGTGTGGGATCCATTCCACTGCTCTTATGCGTCATAACTAACGCAAAAAAGGTTTGATTTCGATTAAATTTTAGTATGTGGTAAGGGGGACAAATACCACTTGGGGGCAAACTCTATTGTCCCCTACCACTTGGACACAAACTCTATTGTCCCCTACCACTTGGGGACAAACCCTATTGAAAATGTGCGAAATGGGGAGCGGAAATCACTTCCATCGCCATTATGCGTCATAACTTATGTAAAAATTCTTCAATTTGGATAAAATGTTAGTATGTTGTGGGGGCATAGCGGAATCTATTCCATAGCTCTTATGCATCATAACTTACGTAAAAATGCTTCGATTGCGACAAAACTTTATCATGTTATTTCAGAGGTACACTGAACCGGTTCTGTTGAATATCATCGAAATGGGATCAAACGTCAGGGCACAGGATCGAAATTTATTCCACAGCCATTATCCTCATAACTTGAGTAATGGTTTCTGTTATGTTGGAAAGAGTAATATAATCAATGCATTGCATGGTTTTACTAACTTGTTTACTTTATCTTGGCCTAATAACCAGCGTGAGCTGAGCAGTCTACCAGCTTTGATCAGTCCCATCTGTTATTTAACTCAAGCGCACCACTCATGCCTCACCCTATGCTCGAACATTGACCAGCTCGAATGCTTAGTCACAAATTTGCTCCTCTCACTACTAGGCGAACGTGACTGCAGGAAAAGATTCATATTGTTGACTCAGACGTGCAAATTAATCCCGTTACTGGAAAAGGAACTCTACGTTTGCATTACTAAGGTGGGCCATAAGTTCGTGCGGTTTTTTAATTGAAAATTCTAACATAAATAGAACAACAGCAAATATATATTATTCTTCGAAGGAAAAACCATTGGAATCCATGTTTCGGAGAGTCGTTAGATTTCGCAGAGGTACCACGCCTTGTCCTTGGAGGCAAAACTCTCGCAGCACCCCGTCTCAACATTGTCCAAAGTTTGGAAGTCACGCCCAGGCACTAAATGTGCCACAGCCCAAAAAATATGAAACTCAGATGGCGCAAGATCCGGGAGATTGCAGGATGTGGCAAAAGGTTGATGGCGTTTAGTTCTCGGAGCTTGGCCTTCGTCTGCCTCTCGGTGTGCGGAGAAGCGTTATCCTGCCGCAGGAGGACCCACTTTCTGTTGACTAAAGCCGGTAATTTTTGCCTCAAAACAGCATACATTCGCTCAAGTTGGGCAGAATACAATTCGGCGTTGATGGCTTGGTTGTTTGAAACAAGCTCAAAGTGGATGATGCTTTCGAATTTCTACCAAACACAGAGTATTGCCTTCTTGGAGAATCTGCGCCACAGGTTCCGCCGCTTGGCCAGGGTCCAACCATTGATTTCTTTTGTCGGGGTTAGAGCAATAAACCCACTTTTCATCGCAGATTACGTGACGAGCGTTTCATCCGCTCGTCACGAGTAGATAAAACGCTTATCACGAGCATTCTGCAGCAGTTGACGACAAATGTTGACACGCCGTTCAGTTTGATCCGGCGTCAATTCATCTGGGAATTCACAACAGCGTTTGTTGACCTTGCCATGCAGGTGAAGATGCCGAACAACTGATGTCCGTGGAATGTGGAGTTCATCGGACAATCGGCGAGTGCTGGTTGATGGATTCGTCTCGACGGCTTCGTGAATGACTTCAGAATTTACCATAACAGGGCGCCCGTAGCGTGGCTGATCTTCGAGATTGGTCTCACCGTATTTGAACTTGTTCAACCATTTCTGCGCTGCAAGAATTGAAACGACACATTCGACTTCCATTTCGCATATTATCATCGCCGCTGCGGCCGGTTTTAAGTCCTGTTTTTAGTAGTGACGTAAAGGAATACGAATTTCCAATTTTTCCATATTTCTTTCTAAAGTAATAATGCGATAGAACACGATTAATTAATCAAATGAAATACACGCCAGCAGAAAGCAAGTCAACAGCTACAAAATGACACGTTGCACGTAAAAATCAAATATTTTTTTTTCATTTCAAAAACAAGTATGAAAGTCATTTATGCAAGAAACGCGCGAACTTACGAATCACCTTAGTGGTGATGCGCTTTACATCGTTCTGTGCTGATGATGTGCAAGAAAAGAAAGACATGCAAGAAATTTAGAGGCACCGCTTTTCAGCTGAAGACATTCTGTAATGATGAAATAGCAAGGAAGCACTCAATAAATGCATCCTTGCTATTTCATGCACTCAATTAATTCAAATCAGTGATTCTCATCCATCCTACTACAATGATCCACTTCTCACTGCGACACTGGTAGTCAAAACTTAAGAACGAAGTGGAAGAAGCAGAATAACACCGTAAACAGCAGCAGCAACAAGCAAACACAAATCAACTGAAAGCCGTTTCGGGGAATAGAAGTAGCAGCACATGCGTAATAATGCAGTATGGCATGTGGCTTACGTGACGTGCGAACAAAATGCGCATACGTCGTACAACGGCATCAGTCGAACGGAAGTTACCGGACGGTGTGTATAAGTGTTACAGACGTTAGATTGTGTTCACTGTGTTCTAAAAAAGACGAAACAGCCCGTCGACAACATTTTGACGATTTTACTCGTGGTCGAATAATTAGAAGGCTCGAGGAAGGCCGAACTGTGACTCAAGAGTTCTTTTTTTTTTTTTTTTTTTTGATTGGAGGTTTAACGACCACCGTGAGCAACTCAATGGGCTATAAGCAGTCACCCGTCCCTAATTTAGGGTCACTGGTTCCAGGGAAGGGAGAGAACCAGTGCCGTAAGACAAACACAACATCCATGCTTCACCGGGATTCGAACCCGGACCCCGTTCGGACGAATGATCAGTAGGCCATCGCTTAGACCACTGAGCCACCGGGGCGGCCTCAAGAGTTCAGTCACGCGCAATTTAACGACTTAGCGATTGCTCTTTGCGTCAGTGGATTTTCTTTTAAGACCAGAGACCTTACTTTTGAAGCAGTCGTAAGATTAGTACCTTCTTTGAATATCTGTTTGGTGTTATTTTTCCTGTTAAAAGCAATGCTTAACGATAGATTTATCCCTCTATTATTAATGAAATTGCTTATTTTACATTTAGAAATGCTAGTTCAATGATTTTAAAAGAATTGTTTTTAAATACAGAATGGGAATACTTCTCTTCGTAAAGTGCAAAAACATAACCTTATATATACAGCTTGTTTACGTGTCCCATTTTCCGATCAGACGCTATTTAGCTCCAGTAGATGCTTGTTTCATGTTCATCTAACACACTGTTACCAGTTTCAATTATTTAGCTTCTTTTATTTTCCGCAATTTCTTATCAAAAACGTTCTAAAAACATGTAGACATCCGCTGTATTTGGTGTTATGAGTATTGGATTATCCAACTAGTGAAGCAACTGTTGATGAAGTACGATTGAAATGATTTCGGCAGTCGATCTTATGCTAACGTATATGTCTGAGTTGGACTTAAATAAACAGATTTAATATTGTAAATACAAGTCTTGTTATTTATATCTGGTTGTTAATGCCATTTAGTGCCTAAGCTGGCTTTAAGGGTTTATAGTTAAGCTATCCGGAGCATGACTTTACGGAAAATTTCAGTACGAAGAGTATTTACATGGTTGTAGTGCCAGTGTTTTGGTGTGGCATTGACAACTGATTTTTGCAACCAAATACACTAAAAAGCTTTCATCTTTTTCGAGGAATGCATAAAGTTTACATATGCATTTTATCATCTCCAAGTACACGATGTTGTCATTTGTTTCATATTTTCGTTTTGCTCAAGAATGTAATAAGTCTTTACTTTCAGTGAAATTGCAGAAAATAAAAGCTCTGACAAATGAAACGTAAGTCACATGAATGTATATATCTTGTAGTATATTTTTGACAAATTTTGATGCAGTTGTGACAAGAATAACAATTTATTTTCAGGTTTGAAAACATTGATGGAGTTCTCGCTAGTAGAGTTCGCAGCGAAAGATAATGGATTTGGTAATTAAGTCCCTCTTCCTGAAAGTTAACACACAGCTAAAACATCTACAGTGAAATGTAGGAAACGTTATATGATAAGCGTCCTTTAGATTCCACTAGGTTGGTAGCCAGCGAAATAGGAAGAACGCTGATAACCTTCATTTAACACGTCAACACGCAAGTAATCGTTTTCCCATATGGATTTTACAGTGCTGAGCATAATGACAACCTGTTGTGATCACCGTCCTACAAAATGTGCATACTGTCAGCAGTATACTGTTGGAATACCCAAGAATCGCTGCAAAAAGACACAGGGGAATCTGAGAATGTCTCGTGAACGTTTTGGATTCATGATTCACTAGGTAGGGGTATGTCGAAGCACTCAGCCCAAAAGTGCCGAAACGCCCAACGGTGGATGAGAAGAGCCATCGTGTTGCAATATATAATGTTGCAGCATTTTCAGCAGGATGGAGATATTTAAACCAAGGATAGTAACTTTGATTTAGACAAATGAGCTAAGGACAGTTCCATCTGAGCGAAGGACAGTTCCAATTGAGCTAAGGACAGTTCCAATTGAGCTAAGGATAATTCCTTTGAGCTAAGGATAATTCCTTTCGAGCCAATGACAGTTCCAATTAATCCAAGGCCAGTTTTTTTGTTTCAGACAATTGAGCTAAGGTCAGTTCCAATTGATTCAAGGACAGTTCCTTTAATTGATACAATTGAGCCAAGGTCAGTTTTATTTGAGTCAAAGACAATGCCAATTGAGTCAAAGGCACTTTCTTTGACTGTAGAAATTGAGTTAAGGACAGTTCTAATTGAGCAAAGGACAGTTCCTTTGCTTGAGACAATTAATATAAAGACAGTTCTAATTGAGCAAAGGACAGTTCCTTTGCTGGAGACAATTGATATAAAGACAGTTCTAATTTAGCAAAGGACAGTTCCTTTGCTGGAGACAATTGATATAAAGACAGTTCTTTTGATTGAGACAATTGATCTATGGACAGTTCCTTTGATTGAGGTAACTGATCTAAGGATCATTCCTTTGCTGGAGACAATTGATATAAGGACAGTTCCTTTGATTGAGACAACTGATCTAAGGACAGTTCCTTTGATTTAGACAAATGAACTAAGGACAGTTCCAATTGAGCCAAGGACAGTTTCTTTGATTGAGACAAATGAACTAAGGACAGTTCCAATTGAGCCAAGGACAGTTCCTTTGTGGAGCTGATAATTATGAATGAAACGTGAATACTTCAGTATGATCCGGAGTCTAGGAACAAACCAAATAATGCAGACACAGCGGTTCCTCTCGTCCCAAACTGTTTCGAGTACAGTAGTCTGCAGCAGAGGGAATGAATTTTGTGTCATGATACAAGCAAAGGGTAGTGCTTGTGGGATACATGGAAACGGTGTTCCCATCACAGTGACATAGTAATATACATTTCTTCTGAATATACTGAAGCAGGAACTGAACTGAAAGTACAGACTAAAATTTTCAAAGTGGGTTCTGATTTTGGAGGGCAATGCTTTGGACAACACACAGGGCATCACGCAAGCAAAGCTTCGTGAAAATCTTTTTGAGCTACTGAAATACCTTGCTAACTCACAGGATTTCGCAACGTCTGGTTTCTATTTGTTCACCAATCTGAAGAAATATTTGAAGGGAATAAAATTCTAATCCATTTCCGATGCCACACCCACTGCTGACACATAGTTTCAGGCGACATTATCATATTTTTATTTGGAAGGCATAAAGAAAATGAAGCCTCGGTGTCAGACATATGTTGACCTCAAAGGTGAAAATGTGGAATAGCATATTAAAACCATGCTCCTGATTCCATTCCTCCTATAAAAAGTCAAGAACTTATCAGCATTCAGTCGTGTCATATCGAAATAGGTCTTTTTCGTCTTTTAAAAATGTTATTTTCCACACTCCTCTGCAGTGGGAGAAGTCATTTGCTGAAAGTAAGGGTACAAAAAGGTGATATTCGCAACATTTACACTTATATTGTATTGTAATATGAATGTGTCCCACTAAAACAAGTGTTTCATCAAAAATAAAAATTTAATATCATTCCCTTTATAGCATTCGCAAGACGGAAACTGAATGTTCTGTTACGGCATGCAATCGATCATTTCACAGATCCTTGGGAATCTTCCCTGTGTTTAATGATAAAACACACGGTGAACGTCTCCAGGATTTAAGCATGAGAGTATAACACATGACACAAATTACCTGCTCCGTTTGTTTCTTATTTTCCTTTCTTACGTGTACCACGCAACAAAGACGGTTATTTAAATTTCTGTCTCTATACTTTCATCAAACCTAGAGTTGCTCCAAAATGAAAAAACCATTGTTTGAATAATATTTTTACGCTGAAGATGTATTTTGAAATATTTATATTTATCTTTTTTTCCCTGAACAGAGAGATGTCCTTCAGAGTAAAGTAACGAATGAAATTTAAACATTATCGACTGTAGATTAAGGAGACTATGTCATTTCCTGCAGTTTCAAACATAATTCCAAATATTACGTTACATACGATACGCAGTATTTGAGTGTTGAAAAATACCGTGAGCTCGACAAGCTCCAATTGTAAAAATATCGGCGCGTAATCGGTTTAAGTGTGCCTCCTGTATTATACGGTATGTATCCATATGGGACAAAAGGTACCTTCCTCTTGAGGTTTTTGGTTTACAGACATTTTTAGATGTAGAAGTGGTACGAAAATTAAAGCAGACAATATTCCAAATCCGCAATTTTGATTGTTTTGGTTTTCAGACTTATCAGCATGCCAATTTACAAATATCTAGGTCCTTTAGAAATGGTCATGCAATTCGCGAAAAAATTCACACAGACAATGTTCCAAAGCTGCCATTTAGATTGGGGGGGGTCTTGTTCTTCTCTAGGTATCCGGATCTTAAAACCTATCAACATGATAGTTTTCAGATTTCTAGGTCATTTAGAAATGGTTGAACAACTGGCGAAAAAATTCAACCAGACAATGTTCCGAAGTCTCCGTATTGTTTTTTTTATTTCGGACTTTTCTAGGTATACGGACTTTAAGACCTATCAGCTTGCCAATTTCCAGATGTCTAGGTCATTCAGAAATGATCGAACAATTCGCGAAAGAAAATTCAAACAAGTAGTGTTCCGAGACCGTGTTCCACGGCCGTCATTTTTATTTTCTTTATTTTCGGACTTTTCTAGGTATACGGATGATGAAACCTATCAGCACACTACGTTCCAGATATCTAAGTCATTTAGAAGTGGGCGAACAATTTGCGGACCGAAACACTGACATTTTCCCATTTTCCACTTTGCTTTATATACATATGTAGATTAGGCATATTTTTCTTCTAACTTCTATTTGGCCAAAGATTTATGTTTGACCTTCTTGAGATGTTAGGAAACGCTATATTTTTTCTCTCACAGAAAAACAGGCTCTTGGCAGACTTAAAAAAACCGTATCGTTGTATTCGTTGAAAACAAATCTTGACCTAAATAAATTATTTTAAAAATATTTCAGTCAAGTATGCCACGCACTTTTATATTAGAGATATTATACAATATCGAGCAGCTGCCAGTGAAAATTAGTAGAAATGTTAGAAATCGTCCTTCTGAGTCACGGCATAGAACTCTCTCATCTGAATGTGACTCTAAAGTCCGATCACACATACAGTAGTTCAAATTACTTGTTCATAAATGTCAAAAGAAAAACAAAATAATCACATGGCCTTCGAGGAGTGCCCTGGTGTCTGTTTTTTCTATCCCCATGCACTCCGGGGGCTCTCTTACAACATGTAACAAAACGAAAGCCTTACAACGTGTAACAAGATTTGCGTCCTTCATGACCTCATTTCAAAGGCCAATGGCAGGTTAACTTCTTAACGGACCTAACCTTATACCATAACGCTCACGGGCGGATTTCCGACTAAGCTCACTTGGCGCACGCCTGGAGCCCAACAGCTTGAGAGTCCCCGAAAATGTATAATTGGATTGCCAATTTTGTTTTGGTTTCCACGGACCAAAACAAACAAATACTCGAGGCGACCATTTTATTTGTATAGTCAATTGATATTTTACTAGCTCATATCAGTAACATATTTTTTCTTGCTTTGTTGATCCAAATTTTTGAGTTCTTATCGATATACTTGTATTGAAAGGAATATTTAAAATAATATAGCCTTCCTAAAGGAAGAATTCACGCCTCACACATTTTTTGTTGTTTTAAGGCGAGTGATTTACTGGCCTGCTGCTGTATAAATTACTTTCATGCTACATCCAGCCAAAGGTAAACATCTGTGTTGGAAAGTTTCCCCCTTCCGTCCTGAGTTGCGAAGAGGAGTGACAGAAACTGTTCTGATGATCGTGGGTGTTTGCTGTTAATTGATTTTTTTTCCTTCGGGTTAGGGTGGTCAAGTTCTTTCTCAGCCCTATACCACTACACCAGCCTAAACCAAATGTATTAATATTTAGGCTGAAAAAATAAAATATTTCGAGAATATCACACTATTTATATTTTTCTAATTTTATAGTGTTAGAAGAAATTTCTATTGTATTTGCAATAACAGTTTTTATTACTTTCTCCTCCCCTGGTTTAAAACTGATAATTATCAAGTATCTTCAGATTTTCTATTCATTAAAACGACATAAAAATAACTTTCGAAAAAGCAATAAAAAAGTTTCAATGACACTTTTATTCGAAAAGCTCTGGTTCTTATCTTTCAATTTTAAAACCGGATCTTTTGCATTTAATTCATATGCTTGTATTTCTGATGACTGTAGTGGAGGTATAAAATAACCTCACGCATCTTTTTGACAGAATAAAAAAAAACTGCGGACTTTCTCAATTTTCTGATGAAAATAATAACAATGCTTTCAAGAATCACATTCTCGCTTTCCTGCACTGTCTGATGAAATTCTTACTGTCCAACTTTCTTGATCCACGACATTCGTCTATGCGATGAACGGCTTAATCTCTTCAATCTAGGGAACAGTCTGAAACAGGGAAACTCCTCCACGAAATATCATCCACCGTTTTCAAGTGAAGTACAGTGCATAAATTGAACTTTGCCCAAATTTTCTAATGTGGATGACTTTTCCGGTGGCCAATGTCTTCCAGTGGTGGCTCATGGAGTGAAATGTTGGTGAGACCAAGACAGAGCCCAAAACATATATGCTATGAAAAATAACTAAAACCAATTTTTGAAGAGAAGCTATTTGATGTATATATGTACTTATGTATATTTTATATCTATATATAGTATTCGTCGATATTTCAACAAAATCATAAGAAGACATCAAGCACAGCGGAGAGCAGAGAGGTAGACTTAAAACATAGGAAACAATTTCGTTGGGGAAAATGTATATTTAATGAAAAAGAGACAGAGAGGAAGAATTGATAACCTGTGTTACTTCGTATCATCTTTCCTAAGCACAAACGCACATTTTGCGCTTAATTTCTTTATCTGGCGATAGTTAATGAGTGATTATTGCATCTCGTAAAACACCAATTAAACGTTCACTCCTCTAAAAATTCAAAGGAAGTAATTTCAATAGAACTACTTTTCTAAAAAAAATGTGTCTGAGTCCAGAATAAAAGCAGCATGTCTTTCTGCGAAGGAGCACCCGTCATGTACATCACATTTAAGGCCGAGGGCCACAAATTAAGGCCTTGACCCGTAAGAACCGAGTCTAGGAGAAATCAAGCTGGAAGCACATTTCTATATAACTTATGAAAACACGGAATGTAACTTAAATTTGGCAGATATCAGAACAAACGACCACCTGTAAAATTTGTTTTCCCCCAACAGAATGCATTCAATTTACTCTTTATTAATCAGTTCAATTCTAAAAATAATTATTTTATTATTACTAATAAATCGAAATTTATGACTAATAATACTGAGAAAGAAAAACTCCACACATTTCTCGCCTAACCAGAAACTACAGAACAAGCACAATCCAAAACGTCAGCACTCAAATACAGAACACAGTGTACACTTTGACAAGAAAGCTGTGCAGATATTACTCTGTAAAAACAAACGTGCTCTTATTGACTGAGGCGAACTGTATTGCCGCCTCAGTAACTATTATACTTTGCCAAGCTCTGGTCGGTCCGCTCCCATTGGACAAAATCCCTGCCTTCTTCCAATAGCAACACAGACGCCAGTCGATTTTATGCAGCGTTTGAGTTTCTCTTCTAAGTTCGTCGCGGAAGTCTGTGGTACCGGGTACTTTTTTCATCTCCGCGCCGTCTCCTGTCGGTTGTAAATAGACGACTCAGAAGATCGCTTCTTTAGGCGCTCATCATATGCTCGTTTCAACCTCTTTGAAAAAATAGTATTTAAACTTTATAAATGTAAGGCTCATAAATTCAGGATTCATTTTTTGGTTGAAGCCTCTTTTAACAAAATTAACAAATCACAGTGAGAACTTCAGAACTCCAATTAGCATGCACAAATAAAGGCAAATTGTATCTTACATACAATTCGCCTTTAATTGCGAAAAACTATCTTCATGGGCGAATATTTTCTGGTAAGGCGGCGCCTCACGTGTCTCATCTGGCGAGCAGCCCACGATGTCTTCAAGTATTTTATTTTTGCTTGATCATCATCATCATCATCATTTTCGACCATTATCAATCCACTGCTGGACGAAGGTCTCCCCAAGTTTCCGCCACAACGGTCTGTCTTGTGCCAGTCTCCTTCATGTCACTCCCGCATACTTTCGAATTTCATCCACCCATCTCCCATGAGGTCTTCTTATGGGACTTTTCCTGTCCCTTGGAATCCAATCTAAAATTTCGGCTGTCCATCGATGGTCTGTCCTTCTCTCAGTATGCCCAGCCCATTGCCATTTCAGGGATTTTACTCTGATCATGATGTCTTGCACTCTTGTCATTTTTCGGATCCACGAGTTCCTCTTCTTATATCTCCTGGTTACACCAAGCATGCACCTCTCCTTGCTTCTTTGAGTTGTCTGCAGCCTTTGTATGTCTCTATTAGTTAAGGTCCACGTCTCTGCACCATACGAAAGCACTGGAAGGATGCATTGATCAAACACTTTTCTTTTAAGACATAATGGCATATTGCTCTTGAAAATTATGCTGTTTCTCCAAACGCTCTCCAGGCAAGTTTTGTACGCCGATTAATTTTTTCATCAATGTGACCCTCACTTGATATCTGCTCTCCAAGATAAACGTACGTGCCTGTTATCTCCAGCTTTTCTCCATCAATCGATAAATCTTCATTTCTTGTAAAAGCATTGAACATCACTTTTGTCTTCTGAAAGTTCTTTTTTAATCCCACTTCTTTACTCTTGTCAGCAAGTTCCTGGATCATACTCTGCAGCTCTGATGGGGTAGTTGCAAAAATGACTATGTCATCAGCAAAAGGAAGGTCGGCCAGACAATCTCCATTAATCCTTATCCCTGTGTTTTCCCAGTTCAGTGATTGAAAGACATTTTCCAATGTAGCATTAAAGAGCTTCGGAGATATGGTGTCACCTTGTCTCACTCCCTTTCCAATTTTATGTGTGTTGTAATTTCAAACAGCCGAATCTTTGCACTTGCATTTTCATAGATGTTATTAATAATATTAATGTATGCATCTTCAATACCGCAGGATTTCAGAGCCATTGCAACTGCTGATGGTTTCACCGAATCAAAGGCTTTTTCATAATCGATAAAAGCCATGCACAATGGAAGTTCATATTCCCTCGCTCTTTCTATTAGTTCTCTCAGTATGTGGATATGATCTATTGTGCTGTAGCCACTCCTTAATCCAGCTTGTTTTCTCGGTTGAGTCATGTCCAGTGTTACTTTCAAACGGTGTGAAAGAACTTTAGTGAAGATTTTATAAACCACTGATAAGAGGCTGATAGGTCTGTAGTTCCTGAGATCCTCAATTACCCTTTTTTTATGTAGCAGGATCATTGTAGCGTTGTTTCAATCCTTAGGAATCTTCCCTTCATTAAGGCATCGAGTGAATATTTGGGCGTGTACTGTTTCGATTTCTCCACTTGCTTCTTGTATGATGTCTACAGTAATTCCATCTTCTCCTGGAGCTTTCCCCCGCTTCATGTTCTGTAACGTATACTCTAGATTCCCTTTCCTTTTTGATTTTTACTATCTCTGGTTATTTTATTTTTCTATGTAAATTATCTTCTTACTGAACGAGATGTTATTTCACCCGCTGAATGAGATCTGGCAATGAGTGTAAGTCATGACGTGGTGGTAGCCAGTATAAATAGGCGCGTTCAGCGATATCTAGGGAGAGCGTTTGTTGTTGTACGGAGAGCGTTGGTTTATGTGAAGGAGAGAGTTTGTTGTTGTTGTTGTTGTATTGAAAGCTTCGTTCTATGTGATTAGTTTAATTCTTCATTATTGTGAAACGAGTTGTGTGTGTGTGTTGGATGATTCCAGAGTTATATAATAAAAGAGCTTTTCGTAAGTACGTCTTTCTCAATTCATAGTTTTTGTCAGATCTCTGTCTGGCTGTTAGGTTTATGTCATTAGTGTATTATTATCAACAACCAGCGTTAAGACTTTATTCATCCTAATTACTGCTACAACATTACTACCAGTTATAAGTTTGTTCAATACTATTACTACACTACTAGCAGGAGACTTTATTCATGACCTTAATTTACTAGTAACAACAACCATTTGAATTCACTATTTGAAGCTTAGTACAAGCATATAATTCAGTAGCAGAAGCATTATACTTAGCTTAGTTGAAAGCTTTATTCATTATAATTAGCTTAGCTGGTAGAAGAAGTATATTCATTATAGTTCTTGATTGCATGAGCAACTTCTGCTGGGATGACTGGAAGAACACTGGTACTGGTACCTTTCATGATGTCTGGAGTACATGTATCATCCCTTTAATATAATTTGGAGTAGAAATCTTTCACTCTTGTCAAAATTACGCCTCTATTTCTTGTTACAGAACCGTCTTCATTTCTCAGTGCCATAATCTGTTTTCTTTCCTTACTGAGATGTCCCTTTGCTATCTTTAGGCTTTGGTTGTTTTCAATTGCTTTCCTCACTAGTTCACAGTTGAATTTCCTTACGTCTTCACTTTTTCGTACTGTCGTGCATAGTTCTATATATTCCACTTCGGAAGTCACATCTTCTTTAGTTGTCCTCATCTCTCTTCTTTTTTGCATTAACATTTTGGTTTTTCCTGATAATTTGTTCACATGCAACTTGTTCTTAGACCCAGCTAATTTTGTTGTTGTTTCCGTAAGAGCTTTGGTTACTTTTCTGTTAACTTCAGAAATATCCACTTCTTCCGATGTTAGGCCTTCTAAAGCAAAGAATCTGTTCTTTAGTTCCAACTTGAAGGTATTATGGTGTTTTCTGAGGTTGGTTAATACCATGCTCATTGTCTACTAATTTGCTCATAACGTAAAAATTAGAGGATTCTCAAAACTGAAGCAATGGAAAGAGCACGTTTATTAATTGAAACACATTCCAGTTTAATGACAATTTATATGCAATGTACTGATAAATTTAGGGAAATTCCATTTCCAGCGCCCTTAGCGACAAATTTGCCACGTAACTTTCAACTGAAAAGGTGCAAATGCTTCTGATCATTCGTTTGAGATGGATCTGGGTTCGAATCCCGTTGAGGCATGGATGTTGTGTTTGTCTTACGGCAGTGGCTGTCTCCGTTCCTTGGAACCAGTGGCCCGAAATTAGGGACGGTCGACTGATTGAAGCTCATTAAGTTGCTCACGGTGGTCGTTAAACCTCCAATTAAAAAAAAAAAAAAAACATTGTTGTAACTCTAATGATCTCTTCGTTGCGTAAAACTAAAATTTACTAAATTTCCACTTTGAGAACTCCTATTGGCAAATTAATGAACTAGTAGTGAAATTTAAAATGAGCAACATTTAATGATTCTTTTATGCCCTATTACTTGCAAAAGTATTTTTTGAAAAATCTGTGAAAAATTTCAATATTTGAGAAGGAACAGTCAAACCTAACCTGACAGGTGCAAATTAAAAATTTTCCTCTAAGTTGAATAATTTCTTCTCAGTAGAACTTTGATTTTTCGACTTTTTTTTGATTGGAGGTTCAACGACCACCGTGAACAACTCAATGGGCTATATGCAGTCGCCCGTCCCTAACTTAGGGTCACTGGTTCCAGAGAAGGGAGAGAGCCAGTGCCGTAAGACAAACACAACAGCCCTGCCTGACCGGGATTCGAACCCGGACCTCTTACGGACGAATGACCAGAGGCCAGCGCCTTAGACCACTGCGCCACCGGGGCGGCAATTTTCGACTTTGACATGTCTGAGTGTTTAATTCATGAAGTATATAGGATATTTAAAGTGCTAAATTTAATATCATTTGATTTCCTATTAGCCGATAAAAATAATTCTTGAAATATCTTTAAGAAAATAAGTTCAATGTGCACGGTCAGACAAAGAGACAAAGTGTTTACACTGACACTGTTTCTTACAAAAAGTTCTAATAATAGGAAGATAGAATAGCATTTCAAAAAGCTTAAAAAAAGTTTTTCTTGACTTTATTTTTTTTTTAATATAACGGATGAAAATTTCTGAGGCGATAAGAAAGGGGAGATCCCCTGAATCTTTCAGTGCCTAGAGCCCCAAAAGATCTAAAGTCACCTCTGCTATCGCTAATGCCCTTGCTATGCAGCACTTGGCTTACCTTTTGCTAAGAGTTTGGTGCTACTTTCGATAAACAATTTTTCTGGGTCATGTACTTTTATGCACAGAAAATATTTAGTGTTAACACGTACAAGCATGACCCTTACTACTAGAAAGCTGGGACACAGAGCATGCACGCATGCACGCACACAAAACCATTCAGATTGTTAGTGCAGTCGTTTAGCGGAGAGTAGACTAAACATTTCTTCTGTATACGGGATCGGTATCATGGAATGTCTTCATACGTCATAACTCATAACACCCTTGTGTGCATACATTAGCAAGCTCTTCAAGCCCATGACGCTCTACCACATTCCGATTTTATGTTTGTTCTTAAATTTTGGCCAGCAATGTATTTTAAGGGATATAGCACTACTCCTTCTTTACAACTAAATAATCCGTTCAACCGGTATATTTTATCAAAAAATATGTGATTTTTAAAAAGACGTTTTTGAATGTTTGTGAATGAAAACGAGATTTATTTTGATCTTCTTTCCTCCAAACAATTGTGGAACAACTAAATGAAATGGTTAGTGTTTGTTCTGTGCCTGGTAATTTCAGAAAACATTTCGTCGTTTCTAATGAGTTACGAAGAATAGATATGGCTTTCTTTGCTCGTAACGGGAAGAAAAATGACTAACTGTGTCTTCATTCTTGAAATTTCCATGTCACCTTTGTCCTAATGATTAACATGCATGATATTTAAATGCAAACTCGTGTTTACCACAAAAGCAGTTCATTTTAAACGAAGAACCCGATTTCTCGCATGAATGATGACCTAAAGATTCGAATAGTTGAATGAATGCAACATCTTATATTGTACTAAATTATTTATGAGTAAGGGAGTGAGAACAACAGGAAGTCGTGAATCTAGCATTTCAATACTTCATCTTTAGCATTAAATATAAATCATAGTGCTTCGAGGTAAAAATCATCCATCTGTCAAGTTGTGCTTCTTTCAGTGTGCAATTGAGAAATATCTCCTTTGTCAACAAATGACTTTTCGCAATGAAATTGAATTACGCGGCTGAAGTAACGGAAAAGAGTTTAGGTTGAATGCGTAAGTTTTCTGTCAGCTGTTTGTTCATGATTATTTACAAAAGTCTCTGAAGCTCAATGATTTTCAACATTTGTTGTACTCTTCAGCATGAAATGTTAAGTTCGGAAACGGCGTGTTCCTAAATTAAATTTGTTTTTTTCTTATCAAGAAATTCAACTACAAAACTAGATTTACAGTTGTGTAAAGGTATTGCATCACCTGCAAAACCCGTGAATTTTTTAGTTTAACTATATTTTTAACTAACTAATTTTCATAGTTATTTCATCGTTTATATGTCATTAGGTGCTAAATTTAATAGATATTTCAAAAATCTTTTGGTTTTTTCTGTAGCTATTTCTGTTCTTAAGATATGACATAAAATGTGGGGTTTGACAAACACATTGGAATTCACGTTAGCTGCACTGTAAATTCTCGGAACACATTAAGGGCACATTAGGACCTCATTTTAGAACGCAATGTGTGCCAGATTAAGAACACCTTAATGTGTTCTTATTTAGAACATATTTGGAACACATTTTAAGAACATATTTTGAGAACATATTAACGTGTTCAACACATTGAGAGTAAGTTTTAGAACGCATTATGTTCCAATTTAAAAAACATTAATGTTTTCTCAATGTGTTCTTGCTGAGGACACATTACTGAAATGCATTCCCAATATATTCCTATTAGAACACATTCTTAAATGCCTTCTGAAACGTGCTCCCAATATGTTCCTATTACAACACATTCTTAAATGCCTTCTGAAGTGTGTTGCCAATATGTTCCAATTCAGAACACATTGGCAGTAAAATGTAGAACACATTCTGTGCCAGATTAAGAACACATCTGATGTGTTCTTAATGTGTTCGAATTTAGAACACATTGGGTGTAAATTTTAGAACGCATTCTGTTCCAGTTTAAGAACAGATTGATGTGTCCTTATTTAGAGAAGACGTTGAGAACATATCAGGAGAACATTCATGCTTAATTGGTAATACATGAAAACATCTTAAGAGCCCATTACCAACATATTTGGAACATTCAAAACATATTTTGAACTCATTCTGGGTAACTCGTGGACAAAATGGATTGTTATGAAATGCAAGTGTTCCTCACCAACAAACTCTGCATTTCAAGTGTGCGTATCAGTTGTTACAGCTAATCACAGGCTTTGTTTTACCAATTTGGCTGCTTCCTGATGCTATCCTAATATTACTCCAGCCTTTATGAGGGTTGACGCAAAGCTACTAGCATTGTAGGTGTCGCTTCTTGTTATTATTAAGTATAATTTGTGCACATTCTAAATAAGGGTTAAAACTGAGGAATTGTATACAGGGGACACACTAAAAATAGTCGTTCTTTATGAAGAAAGATATTCTTCACGTCAAATCGCTGAAAGAGTGAGCTGTAATCAATCTACAGTTATTAGGCATCTCAAGAAGGTAAAAGGCATTCCTGATATTAAAAATATGCGTCGTAGTGGAACGCCCAGATCCACTACAAACAGTCAAAGTGCTCGGAAAGCTAAGCTTGGCAGACAGGAAGCTCAATTCACGTAAATTACTTCAAAAATGGTCTGAAGTGGCTGATGTTACTGTTAGTACATCGACTGTTAGGAAGAGGCTGCTACACTATGACTTACGTGGTTGCAAAGACAGGCATAAACCACTGTTAACTGCAAATCAAAGACAGCGTAAACTTCAGTGGGCAAAACAGCATGTCTCATGGCAATCAAGCAATGGAAAAATGTTCCTTTCAGTGATGAATCAGAATTTTGTCTTAAAGGGAATCAGGGTGTGCCTATGTAAGGAGATTCAAGCTTGCAGAATTCTATCTAAGTACCTTAGTGATTACTGTTAAGCATCCGGTGAAGGTCATGGTTTGGAGCTGTATGTGTGCACATGGCTTTGGGAGCCTCCATGTTGTCAGTGGTACGGTAAAAACCCAGAAAAACATCTGTATATTAAAAAACAAGATGCTATCATTATCTAAGAGACTTTATGACGGCAATTTTACTTTTCAAGATGACAATGCTCCCTGTCATAGTGCTAAAGAAGTGATAAAGTGGTTTCAGGAAAAAATGTTCAGCACCTTGATTGGCCATCACAGTCACCGATCGAAACTTTGTGGTTCAAAGTGTCATATGAACTATCACAAAAGAAGCCAACAACCAAAATTCAGCTTACTGAAGCTGTAATTCAAATTTGGAATCGTATTGTTCAACCCAATGTTTTACGAAACCTTGTTCATAGTATGCCAAAAAGGCAAAGCTGTGATTAAAGCTAAAGGCTGGACAACAAAACACTAGGTACATTTCATAACTAACTGTGCTTCATTATATTTCTGTATTTAACCCTTAAAGCAGCCGATGTACCAGAAACAAATGGTGTTCCGCACTTATTATTCTCACCAAAGAGAAATGTTCACATAGCTGCAGGGTTTTAGGAAACCTACAGCAAAACAATTCCTTTCAGCTCTGATTTCAATAGTAGGCTACTGACCTGTCACAACCAACCATCACCAGGGCCCAACATAACTCTGGTACTAAGAGCTCTCTACTAGTTCTTTGTTCTTTGACCCATGACCCAAGGCATGATAGGAAAGTCCAAGTACCTCTGACACGAACGTCATGCTACTGAGTCGAAACAAATGCCTCAAGCATCTCTCTCCTTTCTAAGGATCGTAGCTATTATTGCAGTCTTTTCAGAAGGTAATCAGTCAGAAAGAATTAGTGTCAATCATCCTCCTAAATGACCACTTTGAATAAGAAAGCTAACGGGAAAGCAACGCGCAGGTTTACCCCCAACCGTGTTTGTCCCACTTCTTTGACAGCGAATACATTCGTTCGAGCTGATTTCATCCGATTTTTCGAACCGCGAGTTAACTCGTTCAAGTAGGTTAAAGGGTTAAATGTTATTTCAATGCTTATGGATTACAAAAATAATTTAGTGCTGCAATCCTAAATATTGGATAAATGATCCTTTTCATAATAATTTTGACTTGGTCATGATTTTTGTAATGTATCTTACGAACAGAAGTAACTACAGAAAAACCTAAGACATTTTTGAAATCTCCATTAAATTTCGTATCTAATGACATATAAATGATGAAATAATAACTATGAAAATTAGTTAGTTAAAAAAGAGTTAAAACTTCAATACTTTGCAGGTGATGACATACTTATGCACACCACTGTACCATCAAATTTAAAAGAAAGAGTTAAAAATTCACGGTTTTTGCAGGTGATGACGTACTCATGCACACCACTGTACCATCAAAGTTAAACGAACGAGTTAAAAATGCACGGTTTTCGCAGGTAATGACATATGCACACCACTGTGCCATCAAAGTTAAAAGAAAGAGTTAAGCATTCACAGTTTTCGCATGTAATGACATACTGATGCGCATCACTGTATCATCAAAGTTTGCCTCGAAAATTCGGTTGCAGTGAGCACGTCCTTTGAATCGTTTTAGAATCGAAATAAATATTTGAAAGCAGATTTTTAGGAAACTTAAGGATTCAGATAAAACGGCATAATTAAAATACTCAGTGTTAGCGGGATTACACATAGTGAATCGAACAAGTAGCATAAAAAAATGAGTCCCACTTTTACAAACGATAAATCATCCACAAATAGAAATATCTATTTAATTCCACTAGGGGTTAAAAAGTATGTCACGAAAATTGACATATTAAGCACAAAAAATGCCTCATAGCGAAGAAAAATATAAGGGAAAGGGATTTCCAATTCGTACAGTTACAAGAAGAAATATAGATGATCATGTGATTTAACTTTGCGCCCCATAGCAGAAAAATCTGTGTTTTCCTTCAACAAGAAAACGGAGGCAAAGTATCCTTTGTAGTAAAAATTTCCAACCGAAGAAAAACATTTCTTAGGGATTTGAAAATCGAATGAACTCTTTCAAATGCAAATATTCGCTGATGCCTCACGGGAAGAGAACTTTGAACGATGTAAAAGTACAAATTATGCGAAAATTGTTCTTCGTAGAACTTATGCTCTTCATAGAACTTATAATTGAACTTATGCAAAGGGAAAACAAATTTCAAATACGCCTTCTGGAAGCAAAGGTAGCAAGGAAATGTTTGAAGTTTACACAACAAAGCGAAAACAAGCCAACACGATTTAGTAAAATCGTGCAGTGCATTGATTATGATACGCTTTCCAACATACCAGGAAACCAATACTCAAGTTATTACTCAAATTAAATGGATAATGGCTGTGAAATAAATCTCATTCCTGTGCCCTGACCTTTGACCCCATTTCGGTTATATTAAACAGAATTGGTTCAGTATACCTGAGGAACAACATACTAAAGTTTTGTCGCAATATAAGCCTTTTTAGTCCAGTGAGGATATCGGCTGTGGAATAAATCTCCCTCCTGTGCCCTGACCTTTGACCCCATTTCAATGATATTCAAAGAACCGGTTCAGTATACCTCCGGAACAACATGACAAACATTTGTCGCAATCCATGCATTTTTCCGTAAGTTATGACGCATAAGGGCAATGGAATGGATCACGCTCCTATGTCTGACCTTTACCTTCATTTCGCCCATTTTCAATAGGATTCTTCCGCAGGTTATCTCCTACTAAATACTGAAATTTCATCGAAATCGAAGCATTTTTACGCGAGTTATCGTGCGGAAAGACAGACAGACAGATGGACAAAGCTGGAGCATATACGCTTCTTCAACCTACGGTTGGGAAGCATAAAAAAACTGTGCTTTATTGAAAGAGGATAATGTCCTTCATATTTACGGCAGCGAATTGCACACAGTTAAAAAAGAAATTTTTCGATAGGATTTTTAGTAGCAGTGATACAAAAAACTTTTTTTGAAAAATTTCTTAATTAGAAATGTAAAATACAAAAATCCAACGAGTGAGGTGAAATGTTTCCCAAGGTGAATCATATCCGGAGTTAAAACAATATTATAAATCGGACTTTTAGGAGCAGATATATCGAGGAAAGCAAATTAAACATCTCGCCCTTTAGAGGGAAAATTGTGGTTTATGTTGCACAGAAAATTCTTAAAATAATGTTTTCGCATTTAGTAGCATCTGGCAGAAAGCGGGGTTTTTTTCAGTCGGGTGGTAAGTGCGTAGATATTGTTGAAAAGACAAGAAGAACAGCGACAAAAACATGACTTATTTCCTCTAAAGCGTGCTAAAAGCAGGCCTTCATTTTGTTGATCTATTATTAATTTTCATCTTTCCATTTATGTTTATCCTAAATTGTCTGTTTTTCCTTTTCTTTAGCACGCCTTTTTGAAAAACGTGAGCGCTTAACTGCTTATATTAGGTGTACAAATAAGTTTTAAAGCGTTTTTATGTGACGTATACCGCTAATTCACATATCCAACATTCCCCCGCGTCGTTGTCATGTGGCCCTAACTGGTCCAGAGTATAAAATGTGACACAAAAGTTTGTCTAACAGTCAAACGCACTTGCAACATCGGTAGGTGAAAGATGGGTAGCGATACTGCATTTATTCTACACTGCATTCGTTACGAATTTCATCGAGGAAAAATTGCTGTAAAAGCATGTGCATCGATCTGTTCTGTTCTGGAGCTGGATATTGTATCGAAAAACAGGTGTGAGTTTTGGTTTAGACGGTTTAAAGCAGGTGATTTTGATGTTAGCGATCGAAAACGCAGCGGTGCCCTGCAGAAGTTTGCACATGAGGAACTGCAAGCACTGCTGGATGAAGATTCGTCTCAAATGCAAATGTGAGTAGCTGAATAACTGAGGGTAACTCAACAAACCATTTCCAATCATTTACGCGCAATGGGAAAGATTCAGAAGGTAGGAAAATAGATGCAACATAACCTGAGCCAGAGGAACAAGGATTAGAGTGTCACGAAGTGTTTGAATCTGTTGAATAAGCAACACAGAAAGTCTTTCCTGTAGAAAATCGTTACGGATGATGAAAAGTGGATATGGTACGACAATCCTAAATACAAACAACACTGGGTAGACCACGTTGAAGCAACGTCTTTGACACCGAAATGCAATATTCACTACAAGAAAGTTCTGCTATGCATCTCGTGGGATACGAAGGGTGGTATGAACTATTGGAACAGGGTCAAACTGTTACTGCTGATCGCTACAAGTAACAATTGCTGCGATCGAACCAGAAAATCTGCCGGAAACGTCCATTCACAGGCAAAGGATTGCGTCCCGTTAAATTACTGCGTGACAACGCTGGGCCACATGGCGCGAAATCAGGCAAGGCAACGTTATTGACGTTTGGATGGGAATTTTTGGAACCCCCGGATGATTGTCCTGACATAGCCCCTTCGGATTATCATTTATTCCAATCGATGCAACATAGTTTGTCTGATGTACGGTTCCGGACATGTGACGAAGTGCTAATATGGGTTGACGGCTACATCGCGTCACACGACGCAGTATTCTTCATCACTGGAATCCGTCAGTTGCCCGACCGATGGTGGAAGGTGATAAATAATGACGACGCATATTTTTATTCGTAAAGGTATTGTTGTTTTCCTTAAATTCACATGTTGCGTTGCCTTAAAACGCTTTAAAACGTTTTTGTGTACCTAATAATATCACTATGTTTGTACATCTGCGGAAACCATATCTCTTCAACTATTCGTCCGATTTAAAATATTTTTTTCGCATTGAGGACCTTCAGCTATGAGAAAGATGATGATTGCATTTCGGTTTCCTGTGAAGCATAACTTGGACGATAGATGGCGTAAATACAAATTCTACCGAATTCAAAATACTGTATATTTCATTCAGTATAACTGCATCTAAATATCTTATTGAAAAAAATGCAGCCCCGGTGGTGCAGTGGTCGAGGCGATGGCCTCTGATCATTCGTCCGTAAGGGGTCCGGGTTCGAATCCCGGTGAGGCATGGAAGCTGTGTTTGTCTTACGCCACTGGCTCTCTTCCTTCCCTGAAACCAGTGACGCTAAATTAGGGACGGGCGACTGCTTATTGTCCATTGAGTTGCTCACGGTGGTCGTTAAACCTCCAATAAAAAATATTTTTTCATTCGAATCCTTTTATAATGAAGATAATTTGGGAACAGTATCTTCTTTCAAATAACGCCAGATTTACCGCTAGGTGGCGTAAAGTTGAATTGCGATTTCTCCGATATCTCTGCGTCTAAATGACCGATTTGAAACCTTTTTGCAACGGATAGAGCTCTTGTTCGAAAACGTTCTGCATGTAATACCTAATTTTAGGTAAAGAACGTTTTGCCACTAGGAGACGTAAAATTGTATATTCCTCTCTATTAACATATTTTTAGCAATATCTGAACTTCTAAAAACTCGATTTAAAATGTGTTTTGCAATAAGATACTCCTCGTGCACAACAAAAAAACTTTTTGACAATCTGATTAAAATAATACACAGTTCTCCTGCCAGGAGCTGTAGTCGTATATCTTTTTTTAACCTAGATCTCTACTCCTAATTTTCCGGGTTGAAAAATTCTGTCTTTGTCGCAAAGCCATTTTGGTTCCAAAATGTTTGGCACATAATTTCAAGTTTTACTTAATTAAAACACAAGTTTGCCATTATAGCGCTAAAGTTATATTTCTTGTTTACAGTGGGCCGCTGATGGCCTAGTGCTCAGCGTTCGTGACTGCCATGGAGATGACCTCATGTTCGATACTGGGCAGGTACGAACGTTCGAACCACTAAATACCCGCCGTGCGTCGAATGGGAACGTTAAGCCGTCGGACCCCGGGTACTGCCCCCCCGGTAATAAATAAAGGCGTCTTCCACCCCCTTTCTAACTCGCTTCCGTATCACTTTCCTATCGGGCACTCTAGCCCAAATCTCCTAGCTTCCTATTTCTAAGGGTTGTTTAAGACCTGGGGTCAGACACTCACTTCCTAAAATCCTCTACATATGATCTGATCTGATCTTGTTTACAGCATATTTACAGAATATCTGCGTGTCCAAACACCCGACCGAAAAATTCTGTTTAACGGTCGGACACTACTAACCACGAAAACATTTTGTGTGCATTTCTTGACCCCTTCAAAAAATGAGGAGTTTTAGTAATGAACTGTATTGCCACTAGATGAAATAAAAGTATATTTCTGTTTCTGAACTATAGCCGGAACAATATCTTCTCTTTTGACTCAACATGTAACAATGTTTCAAGAGCTTTCTTATAGTATTTGAGTAAGTCGTTCGAATAATTTATTCTTCGGCACAGTGGTCATGCCTATGTAGTGTGTCCCGTCAATTCGCAGGCTCAGTTCGTCGCAGGCAAATTCATCGCAGGCTCAGTTCGTCGCAGGCAAATTCATTGCAGGCTCAGTTCGTAGCAGGCAAATTCAACGCGAGCAAATTCGTTGTCTACTCAACTTGTCGTGGACGAAATCGTCGTATTTCGACTCCCTCAGTGAAATACTTTGGAGTTCGTAAGAGGTCTTTGATCTCTCCAACCTGAAAAAGTCCTTCAGGAGTCTTGAGGGTGAGCTGTCGTAACGAATTTGAATGTCGTATAACTTGTGGATCTTTCATGTGCCATGTCTCCTCCTTCCCGGGCCTCCGGTGAAGTCTTTTTAAGGGATATAGTGGTTCAGGAGAGAGGGGGCTCATGTCCCTCGGTTGCTTTTGCAGTATTAAATTTAACTTTTGTACATTGCACTAATTTATTTTAAGTGTACTTCACATTGTTCTGCAGGTCCATGACACCACGAGGGACATTGGTGTCTTCGGATCCCTCCGGGATCGCAGGACAGAGATTTGTATAAGCTTAACGAAAGTGTTTTGTCTGAATTTTTTGTGTTTACTGTTGTATCGAGTAGTAAGCTCTACTTGTCGGTATACCCTTCCCTCAGAAATTTGGGGAAGTCTGTAAGAGGGATCCGAATGACTTTGGTTGGAAGGCTGCCCTCAACTTCCATAATTTTATATTCTGGACAGTTAGAGTAGATCAGTGTATCCGGGTTGTTCCCCCTGAAGCGTCCCACGAGATTTGCGAGCTTTGGGAGGCTTCCCCCAAATGTTAGATTGGACGTAGAGCTGTAAACATTGGCACCATGCTTTATAAAATGATTATGTACACGACCACGAATTTTCAGGCGGGTGGGGAGATTTCATATCCGCCCCCCAGGTTCCTAAGAGCGGAGACAAGGTGTTCAAAGTACGTTATGCTCACAATTTCCATACTTCATGTTGTGTTGAGTGGATGACTCTAGTTGTGGATATGCCCTTCTCTCAGAAATTTGGTAAATCCTGTAAGACGGATCCGAGGTGCTTGGTTTGGGGAGGCTATGCCCCCAACTTCCTTAATTTTATATTCTGGACCACAAGAGTCAGTCAGTGCATCCGGAATGTTTCCCTGAAGCGTCCGCGAAATTCGCGAGCTTTGGAGGGACTTGCCCCCAAATGTTGAAATGGTTATAGAGCTGTAAACATTGATGCCATGCTGTACGTATATTATCATTCTGTAGACGACCACGAATGTTCAGGAGGGTGGGGTTAATTCCCCCATCCCCCCCCCAGTTTCTAGGAGCGGATTCAACGTGTTCAAAGTAGGTTATTTGCTCGCAACTTCCATGCGTCATTTTCCTTTTGGTGGCATACCCTACTTGTAAGATTCCCTTCCCTCAGAAATTTGGCGAAACCTGTAACAGGGATCCGAGGTGCTTTGGATAGGGGTGCCCTGCCGCCAACTTCCGTAATTTCATATTCTGTACCGCTAGAGTTGGTCAGTGTATTCAGGTTGTGCCCCGTGAAGCGTCCGCGAAGTTTGCGAGGTTTTTTATTAGGGGGGGGGGGCTTTTCCAGAATTGTCAAAATCGACGTAGAGTTGTAAACATTGGCTCCATGCTTTAGATAATATTTCTGTACACGACCACAAATTTTAGGAAGGTGCGATGAAATCAATCCTCCCCCACTCCACGTTTTCAAGAACGGAGACAAGGTGTTAAAGGTAAGTTATTTCCTCGCTATTTCCATGCTTCATGTTGTGTTGAGTGCCAGACTACTTGTGGGTATGCATTTCCCTCAGACATTTGGTGAAGTCTATAATAGGGATCCGAGGTGCTTGGGTTGAGGGGCATTGCCCCCAACTTCTGTCGGTCAGTGTCAGTGGAGTCAGTCAGTGTATTTGGGAACGTCCCAGATACACTGACCGACTGTGGCGGCACAGAATATGAAAATTCGGAAGTTGGGGTAGGGCTCCCTAACCAACGCACCTCGGATTCCTGTTACAGACTTCACCAAATTTCTGAGGGAAGGGCATACCGACAATTAGAGCTAGTTTCTCGGTACAACAGTAAACATGAAAAATGCAGACAAATCATTTTCATTAGGCTTGTACTAATCTTCATCCTGCGATCCCCGACGGGCCCGAAGGCACCGAGGTCCCCCCAGGTGCCATGGGCCTGCAGAACAGTTTATCGTACACTAAGAATAAATCAATGCAATGTACAGGAGTTACATTTAATACTGCAAGAGCAACCGAGAGACAGGAGCCCGCGCCCTCCTGAACCACTATAGCCCTCACAAAGTCTTCACCCAGGCCCCGAGAAGGAGGAGACATGTCACATGAAGCATGAAAGATTCACAAGTTATACAACATTCACAATCATAAGGGTAGCCCACTCCCTAACCCCTGTCGATGGACGTTTTCAGGTTGGAGAGCTCAAAGATGTCTTACAAACTCCAAAGTATTTCACTGAGGGGGTCGAAATACAACAAATTCGTCCACGACAAATTTCCTCGCGATGGATTTGCCTGCGATTAATTGACCCGCAATAAATTTGCACTGCACGAATTGGGTACGACGAATTGACGTATAACCACTATATAATAGATTTTCTTCTGTCTCTGCTATCTGCATTTTCTGTTTCATCCGAAAAATTATACTCGTGTTAATTTCTTCCCAGATAATACACTGGTGTGCAAAAATTAAGGACGAAGAGGAGAAATTAGCATAACAGCGGAACGAGAAGGCAGAACGGACCGAAAGATCACTCAGGAGATAGACTAGTGTCCGGTACGGTAGAGCATGCGCATATATGCAGCATGACGTAGGGGGTGTCGGAAGGGTATAAAGCACACAGGCGGCGTACGCTCAGCAATTCGGTGAAAGCTATTGCACGATGTACATCGGTTTGAACGACGTCGAGTTGTTGCCACCGTGTGGTACATGTATGGCAAACAGGCAATCCAGTAGACGACATCTGGATGACTTTACCCGAGGTCGCGTCATTGGGAAGTTGGAAGAAGGTCGAAATGTGACTAGTGTGGCCGAGGAGTTCAGGATCGCTCACAGCATCGTTTCACGAACTTGGAGAACTTTTCAAACGATAGGAACAGCTGTCCGAGAGTTTAGCAGTGGTCGTTCACGAGCAACCACGGCGGCCGATGACCGACACATTGTCCTACAGGCGAGAAGCGACAGACGGCAGACAGCGGGAGAAATCGCAAGGCACATGCAACAGACAACTGGACGTCCGTTATCGCGTTTTACCGTGGCCAGGAGGCTGCACAAAGGTGGTCTATTTGCACGACGACAAGTACGGTGTGTGCAATGGACGCCTGCTCATCGGAGACGGCAGTTTCTGTGGTGCCAAGAACACAAGAACTGGACACATAGCAATGCGGTCGAGTTGTCTTTACGGATGAGAGCCGATTTAGTCTGACGAGCGATTCTGGACGTATACACATCAGGAGAGAGCAGGGAACACGCAATCACACCTCCAACATCATACATAGGGACCGGTTTGGAGGTAGCGGCGTTCTCGTTTGGGGCGGTATTATGCTTGGTAGCAGTACTGACCTCCACATCTTCCAAAGAGGTTCAGTCACTGGTGTCCGCTTATGTACCAAGGTTCTCCTGCCTCACGTGCGTCTATTTAAAGGTGCTGGGGGTCCTGAGTTCCTCTTCATGGACGACAACGCTACCCCTCATCGTACAGTGGCTGTCGCAGAGCTGTTGGAGAGTGAAGATATTCAACGCATGGATTGTACCGCAAGGTCCCCGGACCTAAATCCAATTGAACACGTGTGGGACCTTCTCGGGAGATGCTTGGCAGCATGTCACCAGCCGCTAGCAACGATTCCGCAGCTGCGATTGGCGCTACAACAGGAATGGGCCGCGATGTCTCAACAGCTCCTTGACAACCTCGTCCTCAGCATGGACAGATGTTGTAAATCCTGTAACGCAGTCAGGTGTGATCAAATCCCATAATAAAGACTGGATTTTTCTTGGCAGTCGCCTGTCACTTTGACGTTTCTGTCTTCTGTCCAGTTGTGCTCCAAGCTACCTTTTCAATAAAGTGCCTTTGTATCCTTTGGATTCCTCTATTAGACGGTTTTGATCACTTGGCCCATATTCTTACATCTTGGGGATCTTATGGTATGATTTGAGTCTATGTGGACCACTTCTGCACGACGTTACATTCGAAAAACCGTCTCGTCCTTAATTTTTGAACACCAGTGTATATTTTCTTTCATTCGTTTCTAATAAGTTCTAAAAAAGTGCATAATATGCATCACGTTGAAAAGAAAACATTTTGTGTTTGCGGAAGAAACATCGTTTCAATTACGAGTGCCATTAGCAAAGATTAAAGATTAACTGAGTGATCAAGAACTGTGCGAGTAAGTAGCAGCGTTTTCCTTTGAAAAGCTATAACTTTCACGATATGAGTTTAAAAAGCAGAGATACTCCTACATCTCTGCTCCCGGCCCACAAACAAATTTTTTCAGTCGAGATTTTAGAAGCTCAGATTTTCCTGGAAACTTGTCAGAAGCAGAAATTAAGACTTACGCCCCCTGGTGACCAAAACATTTTTTTACCAAAAATTAGGAATTGTATGAAAATGATTTCCGAGAAAGAGCTGTATCCAGTGCAGAAAGAATTTTTCAAATTGGGGTTTTAGAAGCTGAGATATCGGGGGAAACGCAATATACTTTTACGCCCCGTAATAGAAAGTCTATGAATTAATTAAAAGTTTTTAAATTATATGAGAAACATGTTGCACCAGAAACGCTATCTAACAAAGAAGGATTTTTTTAGATCAGACTCTTAGAAGTAGCGATATTGACAAAATAAGATATACATCTACGCCCCTTAGCAGAAAAACCATGCACTATTTTAAGAAGAAAATATTTCAAACAGGTTTGTCAACCAGTGTGGCTCCGGTCCACGAACGATTTTTTTTAATCGAGATTTCAGAAGCCCCGATTTTGTGACAAATACATCACAAGAAGGAATTAACTCTTACGCCCCCTGGTGGCCTAAGTATTCTTTACCAAAAATTAGAAATTATAGGCAAATGATTTTCCATCGAGAGCTGTATCCGCTGAAGAAAACATTTTTTTCAAATCCGAGTTTTAGAAGAAGAGATATCGGGAAAAAAGTAATTTGCTTTTATGCCACCTAGCGGAAAATCTATGCGTAACTTGAAAAATAACTATACCTAAAATACTTTTCGACATAAATGGAATAGAAATACAACAGAATTGTTTGATTCAGATGTTTCGCAGCAAATATATGGGATAAAATATAAATTGCTCGTCACCCAAAATGCAGCATCAAGAAGGAAGCATCCGATTGGCCTGAAATTCACATTATGCGTCGCCCGCGAGAAGACATTCAAACGATTAGCATTGCAGGGCATACGCAAATCATGTGCGTCCGGCACGCCACCGAGAAGCACTACAAGAAGGGTGCACAGAAGGCGGGGTGTAAGTAGTGGAAGTGTGTTGTACTGCCGTACCTGTGCGTGGGAAGCTTCCAGATGCCTCGTCGCAGAATACGGCAGTCATTCCAGCACCCTTCGGAATTCTGCAGAGGACGAATAGTGGCTTATCACGACAGCGGTTTATCGTACCGAGGCATCGGCGCCCGTGTGGGACATAATCCAGCAACAGAGAAGCGAGTAAGGATTCGGTGGGTGCAGGAGGGACGAACGGACTGACGAGATTGCCGCAGCCGCGGCACACCACCGATCGACAGGACCGGCATATTGTGCGGCGGACATTGACGGCTCGCACCGCCACATCTCCAACATCAGCGCAGGAATTAGGGTGTATTGCGCAACAACCTGTGTCAGCACGTACCGTTCGACGTCGTCTGCAGGAGCGGGGACTTTTCGCACGGCGCCCATTGCTCCGATTACCATTGACGTTACACCACCGGCGAGTGCGGCGGCAGTGGGCCGTTGTACGCAGCACCTGGACTACGGAATGGCCCGACATTATCTGCTCCAACGAATCGCGCTTCTGCCTGCAACACCACGATGGTAGGATCAGCGTGTGGCGGCAACGCGGCGAGAGACTGTATGACACGATGGTCGGATCAGCGTGTGGCGGCACCGCAGCGAGAGACTGTATGACCGCCTGCATTATGCATCGCCATACCAGTCCGTCGCCTGGAGTTATGGTTTGAGGCGCAATTGGATATGACATCCGCATCCCTCTGGTACGCATCGCCGGTACACTCAACAGCCACCGCACCATCTCCGACGTTTTGGAGCCTATAGTCCTCCCTTACCTGCAGGACCTGCCAGCGGCCACGTTTCAACAGGATAATGCGCGCGCGCGCCCGTGGCACGCATCGTGCAACAATTCTTCACGGCCCACCAGGCGTAACTGCTGCCGTGGCCCGCCTGTTCTCCCGATATGTCGCCCATCGAACACGTCTGGTCGTTGATCGGCAACCGAGTGGCCCGACAAGCACCACCCGCGGCTACACCTAATCAACTGTGGCAACGTTTGGAAGCAACCTGGACCGACATACCCCAAGCCCACATCCAAAGGCTCTTTCGTTCGACGCCGTGGGGTGTAGCGGCCGTTATTGCCAGCCATGGGGGACACACGAACTATTGATGTCAGCGTGTTCTGCAAGTCGCACGGGCCTGTAAGCTCAATCGTTTCATCTTTGTATGTGTTGTCATGTGTCCAGAAATCTGGCTTTGCTATCTCGTGTCCTTCTTCGTGTTGCATTTTGGGTGGCCAGCATTGTATATTTTATTCCATATATTTCCTTCTAAAATCTGACTGAAAAAATTCTGTTATATTTCGATTCCATTTACGTCGAAAAGTATTTTAGGTATAGTTATTTTTTCAAGTTACGCATAGATTTTCCGCTAGGGGGCGTAAAAGCAAATTACTTTTTTCCCGATATCTCTTCTTCTGAAACTCGGATTTGACAAAAAATATGTTTTCTTCAGCGGATACAGCTCTCGATGGAAAATCTTTTGCCTATAATTTCTAATTTTTGGTAAATAATACTTAGGCCACCAGGGAGCGTGTCCTTCTTGGTGTTGCATTTTGGGTGGCCAGCAGCGTATTTTGAATTCGATATCATCTGCATTTACGCCCTCTAGCGGCGAAACTGTACATGGTAAAAAGAACGCAATGAAGGATCATCATTCGCATATTTCAAGCTTCCCAATGCAAAAAAACAATTTTCAAATCGGACTAGTATTTACAGAGATATGGTCTCTACAGACGGACGGACGGACAAACCGATAATATCAGCACGATCTCTTTTCTACAAAAGACGTGCTAAAAAATTGCTGCCCTAGGAGAAAATTGTGCATTATTTTGAAAAGAAATCCACGCAAAATATTTCTGGAATTAGCAGTATCTGAGCGAAAAACAAGTTTTCCAATCGGGTTTTTATTCCCGCATATATCTCTCTAAATATTCTGTGAACTGATACGTAAACGTAAGCCCTCTAGTGCCACAATTGTGCCGGAAAAAAAACTGAAACTATATACAAAATATCTCATTTGAGACACGATCTCAGATCAAGAAAGCCGGGCTCCTAGAAGCAGAGATGCTGACAAACATTAGATATATATCTACGTTCCCTAGCCGAGAAACTAAGCATAATTTTAAGCTGAAGGTATTCTCTATAGGTTTTCCAATGCGAGTGGTATCAGTCCACGGAAGAATTTTCTAAATCAGGTTTTCAGAAGTGCAGATTTTGCTGAAAATGCATCAGAAACCGAAAAATAGACTAACCGCTAGAATTTTCTAAATAGAATGTTTGGTGGGTTAGTACATTTTTACTGTTTCTGGTGTATTTTCAGCAAAATCTGCACTTTTGAAAACTCAATTGAGAAAATTTTGCAGAAACATTAGTTTTGGCCAGAATGTATCGTAATGTTTTGGCCCCAGAGAGGCCAAAACATTCTTTGACCAAAATTATAAATTACACGCAGAACATTTCCTACCAGAAACTCTATCGATGAAGAAAAACTTTTCAAACAGGACTTTAGGTATCGGGGAAATCGCAATTTGCCTTTACGTCCCCTAGCAAAAAATCTGCGCATTTCTTGAAAAGAAACTGTACCGAAAATAGTCTTCGTTGTAAATGGCATCTAAAAGAAGAAACGGTTTGGTATTTAGAAGCAAATATATGGAATAAAATGCTTTTTTGTTTAATTCAACAACATCTACGCTTACGCCATCTACAGGCAAAGTTATGCAGCGAAAAAAATCCCGAAAGGCAGGATGATCGTTATCACACTTCAATCTTTGCAATGGAAAAATACTTTTTCAAATCGTAATTGCAGAGATATGGTGCCCACAAACGGACGGACGGACGGACGGACGGGACAAAGCGATTCTATAAACTCATAGGTGTTTTACCAAAGACGTAATAAAAATGGATGTATCTTATATACGTTCTGCACAAAATATCACTGCTATTCATTCAGTGAATGGTGAAAGAGCCGCCCGGTGGCGCAGTGGTCTAAGCGATGGCCTCTGACCGTTCGTCCGTAAGGGGTCCGGGTTTGAATCCCGGTGAGGCATGGATGTTGTGTTTGTCTTACGGCACTGGTCATCTCCCTTCCCTGGAACCAGTGACCCAAAATTAGGGACGGGCGACTGCTTATAGCCCATTGAGTTGCTCACGGTGGTCGTTAAACCTCCAATAAAAAAAATGGTGAAAGAACGAAGTGCAGTAAACAATCATAAAGAAGATAGGGAAATGTTCAGCAATGTTAATTGAAAAGTAGAATCGTTTGCCGTAGTCTTCAGTGCAAATTTATTCATGCCTTTCTTCGGGATCAGAACATTTATGTATAAAGCAAGAATACTAGCACATCGCGAAAAGAGCAATTTGTTCATCATGAAAGGTTTAACAACTCTTAAGCAGTCATCCGTTGGCAAAATGCCAGAAGTTTTGGCGAGGCAACGGGTGCAAACAAAAAGGATAGGTTTGTTTTAAAATTTCCGAGGTCACGTCTGGGCTCATGGAATTCTTAAAATCTGCAGGTTGATACATTATGCCTGAATGTATTTGATTTCTCGCAATGGAAAGAACTACTTGTTACTAAATTTAAGCCACGCGAACAAAGACCACCTAATCCTTTCTCTAAAAGGAAATTGGAAAGGGATTTAAAATTGAAAACCTTTCTTGTACATCACTCATTATGATGATTACGTGTTGCGGCAAAGCAAATATGTCTCAGCTATTAGAGAAACTCAAAAACTGTATTATTCCATGCATTGCTAAATAATAGTTTTCATCTGTGATAAGATATTGTTAAAGTGATAGCTTTTCAAGGGAAAATGCTTCTATTTTCTCACAAAGTCCCTGATCACTCAGTTAATCTCTAATCTTTGCTAATGGAATTTGTAATTGAATCTGCGTTTCTTCCACCAATACACAAAATACTTTGTTTATAACCTAATGCATGTAATGCATATTTTTAGAGCTTATAAAGAAAGGGATACAAGAGAACATGTCAATTAAGAGGAATTTAACGCCAGTATAGCATTTCGGATGAAACAGAAAATGCACACAGGAGAAATGGAAGAAAATCTCTAAAGGCATGAACGCTGTGTATTACAAATTAATCGAACGAGATACGCAAAAAATAATAAGTAAGCTCTTGAAACAGTGTTGCATGTAAAAGTAGGATTATTTTATTTATAGAAAGTATTACTGTATCTTTTGGGTTATAAGCAACAATGCAGTATACGTGCAGTAGGTTAAATTTCTCAATTTCCGTGTCTTTATTCATAGGTAACTTGATTCTGAGTATATGACGAGGGTAGCACAAACACAGTCAGTTTTCCAAATTTATGGGGCTATATGTTAAATGCTTCGCTAAACATTAAAGGGAAGAGTAAGTGAGATAATTTTCGTGCTTTTCTATTCGGCAAAAAGTTGAATTTTGTAAGTTTTTATTTCTTTCTTAGTAACTGACGCTGTCGTATTCCTTTCCTCCGACCGACCAACCCGCAGTTCAGAGTTGAAAAAAAAAACAGTTTTACAAATGTGCCGAATCAGAGTGATTGTTACAGGGTTAGTTATCTTTCGCTGCTTTCTTACAGATATCAGAACTCAAGCGAGCTTTGATTTTAATCGGAAAGATGAAATAAATTAAGGAAAGCGTAATAAATGGAAGCAATAGTTAATTTCAATTTAGTTGAGAGATACAACTGAGAGACTGACAGAGCAAAAAATGTCTGCTTTCACTATCCGCTCGTCATGCATTTCTTAAAGCGCATACGTCGCCAGCTGTCCACATGATGGTCACCAACCAGTTACCAGCGTGGCAGTGACGTGTTTCAAAGGTATCATTACGAGATAAATGAGGTGCTTTAATTGTAGTGCTAGCGGCTTTGTATTGAGTTTCGAGTTATCGTATCTCGACCAAATTTAAAACAGAATATTATTTTTTTTGCTCATTGATTTCCCTGACCGTAAGTCGATGTGGCGTATAATTCGAGGACCGCAGTTCTAAAAAAGGTTCATACACGAAAAAATAGTGTAATATATATAAATTCCTGCAACACAGTGCATTCTTCCTCTCCAATCTCATGGGGTCATTTGTGAAAAGGCATACCGTATTAAACATGTCACAACCTCAAGGGATTTCTCCTGAGGTGCCACAAATTTCCTTATTGCCCAGCCATCCAGTAACAATACAGACATTTTTTTAAGGCAGCCTGGGATAGGCGTTTTGCAAGGCCTTCTAAAACCTCATCGAGTTCCCAACCTAAGGAACTTCAAAGAAGATCTCCTGAGAGATCTTCTTGCTCTTTAAAAGAAGTATTGGATAGAGGAACGATTCGCAAATTCAAAAAAACATTTAGGTACTTTTCTTTTTTATTGGAGGTTTCGCGACCACCAGCATGAGCAACTCAATGGGCTATAAGCAGTCGCCCGTCCCTAATTTAGGGCCACTGTTTCCAGGTAAGGGAGAGAGCCAGTGCCGTAAGACAAACACGACATCCATGCCTCACGGGATTCGAACCCGGACCCCTTTCTGACGAATGATCAGAGCCCATCGTTTAGACCACTGCGCCATCGGGAAGGCTTAGATTCTCTAAGGAGACATTTATCTCCTCTTAAGCCTTCACTTTCTATGCTCATGGGTGAGAAGACCCTCCCCATTCAAAATTAGTTTCTTAAAAAAATCGGACGAATGATCAGAGGCCATCGCTTAGACCAGTGTTACGCAACCGGTGTGCCCCCTTAAGGTGAAAGGTATGACGCGAACTTTTACCTATTATCCTATTGTAAGAAATTAATTGTCGAGGTTTATTTTTTAATTTTATCCAAGTTTCATATGCTTGTATTATATTCTCTGCCGCTGCACTGATTAAATGTGATGATGCTTGTTTATTATTTATTACATGCAGCGAATTTTTATGTGTTCTAAGAAATTAAATGTAAATTATTTACTCAAAGTTGTTGTTATATCGTAGTTTTGCTTATTGATGTACTTGTATTTCTTGCCTATATACCGCTGCGCTATTCGGCTTCTTTTTTACACTTGCCGCATGTTCTGCGTACGCTTTACCCTAAAAGTGCGGAGATTAGCAAAATGTTCCTTGTCTTTTATTATTTTATTACGTTGTTTTGGTATTTGTCCCTATTTGTTAGTGTTTCTTCAAATTTATTACTTTTTGCCTGTACCGATGCACCCACCCATTGTTAGACTTTATTTTAAATAAGTCTGTATTTGTGTACCTTCTCCCTTTTGAAGCGTATAGGTCCCGCGCCTTACAATTGTTTCAATTACATCACAGCTGGGCTCTGAAGTAGTCCGCAAATTGTGATTGCTAGTCAGTCTTGTTACTTTCTATTACTAATAAACTATTTTATTTATTCAAGATGGACAAGTCCCTTGTACGGAGTGTTCTGTCCTAATAATAACAGGTTGAAAACATTACGTATTTATATTAATAGTGTCATATCATACGTTTTTGAGGAGATTAACATTTTGGTGTGCCGTGCTGAGTGTAATTAACATTTTGGTGTGCCGTGCTGAGTGTAATTAACATTTTGGTGTGCCGTGCTGAGTGTAATTAACATTTTGGTGTTCCGTGCTGAGTGTAATCAACATTTTAGTGTTCCGTGCTGAGTGTAATCAACATTTTGGTGTGCCGTGCTGGGTGTAATTAACATTTTGGTGTGCCGTGCTGAGTGTAATTAACTTTTTGGTGTGCCGTGCTGAGTGTAATTAACATTTTGGTGTGTCGTGCTGAGTGTGATTAACATTTTGGTGTGCCGTGCTGAGTGTAATTAACTTTTTGGTGTGCCGTGCTGAGTGTAATTAACATTTTAGTGTGCCGTGCTGGTGTGTCGTGCTGAGTGTGATTAACATTTTGGTGTGCCGTGCTGGTGTGCCGCGAGTAGAAAAAGGTTTCGAAACACTGGCTTAGACCACTGCGCCCCGGGGGACGGCTTAGGTTCTTTAAGGATACATTTATATCCTCTTAAGCCTACACCTTCTATGCATATGGGTGAGGAGACCCTCCCCATTCAAAATTAATTTCTTAAAAAAAATGTTTTTTGTTTGAAACAAATGTTATTTTTATCTCTCTCTCTCTCTCTCTATTTTCGCTTGGCAATACCCCTGTTCAAAATTAGTTAGACGGACTTTTTTATGTTTATTTGGGATTTCTCACTTATTCATTTGAGACATTCGGGGCTCATCCCTAAATTATGTCTAACACCTTTCCCTCTTCCCAGTATTATCCCCATCCTTAAAAAAAAATTTAATTAGCTACTTTGAAAAAAACTTAATTAGCTACTAGAAAAAAAGTTGTGACCAAGGCGGGATTCGCTCTTCCAAGTAACCTTCCGACCATGGCGTGACTCGTTATTTGAAGCGTTAAATGTCTACATGATATTTCTGATATGTTCTAGAGACCCCAGAACAGCAAGAGGCCTGCGGAAAGAATTTTTTCTACCCGCAGATGAAGGATAAACCAAATTTAATTTCCGTCTGTTAATCGATAGAATAAAATCTGAAATGCTGTATTCTTTGTTTTATTCGGGGTTTAACAAACACAGTGAGTAACTCAATGAGATATAAGTAGTCGCCAGTCCCTAATTTAGGACCGCTGGTTCCAGGGAACGGTGAAAGACACTGTCGTAAGAAAAACACAATGTCCATGGTTCACCGGGATTCGAACCCGGACCCAACTCGGACGAATGATCAAAAGCCAACGCTTAGACCAATGCGCCAACTGAAATGTTACATTGCGTTGTACACCAACATGCTTTGTATGGTTCTTCACCGGGATTATCAAATACAATGGACAAGGTAGTGAAAATAACGAATTTAATTAGTGGCGGTAGCTTCGTTCTCGATTATACGGAACACAATTTTTTTTATGAACTTGCTTCAGGATGTGGTGACTCTTTTTGCATAATTGAAGGAATTATGTTGGTTGAGTACTGAAATGTTTAGTGCGATTTTTCAAACTTACGAAATAACTATTGTTTTTTATTGGAAGCAATAAAATGTGATATTGATTTAATAAAAAGTCGGAATTATGTCGCTTTTCTTCGCTTCTTAGCTATATTTTAATAGATATCACGTAGCATTTGAATACATTAAATATTGTTCTTCAAGGGAAAGATCGAATTGTCTACAATTTTACACTCATATAGCTTGTTTTCTGAATCAAATCTAGAAAGAAATGGTTGAACTCACTCTGAAACTTGATTCTTCATCAAATGACTATACTTGGTGAAACTATGGATTTTAAAGCATTTTTCCTCATCTACATCCTTTTATTAAGAATTCTGATGAGAGGTATAAACAATTTGATGAACTTTAACAAAGAATAGTTCTGTTTAGCAATCCACTGAATGCTGCATTGAAAGCTCAATTCCCATTAATCAAATGGAATTACTTCAAGCGTATGAAATGATTACAGCTCTGTAAGAGACTGAAACAGAACTGTTTAAACATTTTTTTCGTTGGGAAATACCCAAACATAAGATATTTGGTATTCAAAGTTATTTCAGTGTATCAAAGTACTTATGTACGCCACGGAGCATTTTCTAATATGAAATACGCAAAGTCAAAATACATGAACAGCATGAATGACTTATCTCGAATAATAACTTCAACGACAAGTTCTAAGTGGACATTAAACACTTCTTACTGGATATAAAACGAAATCCATTATATTTTATTAGCGTAGAACAAACTGATAATGCCAGGCTTTCGCGCATCAACGGGTGGCTTTTTCAAGGCATTTTGACACTAACCTATTACGCTGTCAGACGCCACACACGCCTACGTTTTGACTAGATGTGTCAATGAAGCGAAGATTCTTGGGGATTAGAACAATGTTACAATGATCCTGCTTCATGAAAAAAGTTGATATTGAGGATCTCAGAAACTACAGGGCCATCAGCCTCCTATCAGTGGTTTTTAAAATCTTCGCAATGATTACTTCACATCGCTTGAAATTAACACTGAACATAGCTAATGCGAATGAACAAAACGGATTCAGGAATGGCTGCAGCACTCTAGATCATATTCATGTACTGAGAGAACTCATTGAAAGGACGAGAGAATTTGAACTTCCACTGTATATGGCTTTTATTGATTATGAAAAGACCTTTCATTCCGTGAAACCGTTAGCAGTTACAATGGTTTTTAAATCCTGTGTTATTGAAGATGCGTACATTAGCATTATTAGTAACATATATGAAAATGCAAGTGCAAAGTTTCGGTTATTTGAGATTACAGCACCAATAAATATTGCGCAGGCAGGGAGACAAGGTGACACCATATCTCCCAAAGTCCTTAATGCCACATTTCAAAATGTCTTTCAATCATTGAACTGGGAAAACAAAGGGATAATGGTTAATGGAGATTATTTAACTCACCTTCGTTTTACTGACGACGTCGTCATTTTTAAAACTACCACTTCAGAGTCGCAGAGTATGATCCAAGAGCTTAATGACAAGAGTAAAGAAGTGGCGTTAAAAATGAACGTTAAGAAGATAAATGTGATGCTTTCACAAGAACTGAAGATTTACCAATTGATGGGAAACAGATGAAGATAACCGATACCTGCATATACCTTGGGCAGCAGATATCAAGGAAGAGTCACAATGATGGAGAAATTTCTCCGCCTATAAAATTTGGTTTGAGAGCTTTTGATAGAAACGGTACAATTTTTAAGAGCAATATGTAGTTATGTCTTAAAAGAAAAAAGTTCACTCAATGCATCCTTCCAGTGCTTGTGTACGAAGGATAGACGTGGACCTTCACTAAAAAAGACATACAAAGACTGTAGACAACTGAAAGATGCATGTAGAGATGCATGCTTGGTGTAAATAGGAAAGATAAGAAGAGGAACTCATGGATAAGTAAAATAACAAGAATGGAAGACATCATCATCAGTGTAAAATCTCTGAAATGGCAAAGGGCTGGAAGGAGAACGGAACACCGATGGACAGCCGAAACTTTTGACTGGAATCAAAGGGACAAGAAAATACCCCAAAGAAGACCACGTGGGAGATGGGTGGACTTGTTTCGAGAACTTGCGGGCGTGACATGAAGGAGGCTGGGTCAAAAGAAACAAAATAAACTTTGGGAGACCTTCATCCAGCAGTGGATTGGTAATGGTTGACGATGACGGTAATGATATATATGTATATATATATATATATATATATATATATATATATATGCACTCTTTGCCAAAAAGACCGAATCACCACGAGAAATCAGTTCAATCCTGAAAAACCTACGCATGCGTGTATCTCAGGGCCGGATATATGGTTGTCCGCTACGTGTATCTCAGGGCAAATGATAAAATGGTGGTACGCTACAGAGCATGGGAACCGCGCGTCGAAGAAGGTATATCAAGAGCGGGGCTCGCACGCAGGGACAATTGTGACAGCGGATTACTGTTGTATTAACCTCCGCAGACTGTGAGGGCGTCTGGACGTCGGATCCGAACACAATACGAGTAGTTGAGCAAATTTGTGATAGGACGTATAATTGGGATGAGAGAGTGTGGTTCATCAAGTCGCCGTATCACCAGACATTTGGGTCGGAGCGGCGCTGTAATCGGACAATGTTTGCGCCAATAGGTCAAGGAGGGCTCAATCCAAGAACACGCTCGCCGTGGACGGCCGAGGGCGACGACAGTACGAGAGGATCGAGCGATTGTGACAGCCGCACAAACAGAACCGAATTCTTCACTCTCGACCATAATTGGCTGTGTTGCGTCGTCGACAGCTACGGAAGTGGCCATCCCAACCGTTGCCAGGCGACTTGCGGCACGAGGAATACATCCGATTAGGCCACTCGGCTGCCTATCACTGACTAGCGAGTATCACTGGCACCTATAGTGGTGTTGAGTTCGATCAGCGTGGGATCTTCAGTGATGAGTCACGGTTTGTAGTGGTGTTGGTCCGATCAAAGTTGTGTTGTATTTAGGGATAAGTCACGGATTCCACTTGTCGCCGATGAGAAGCGCATACATATCTGGAGACGAGGCGACAAACGCACGGATCCTGCCTTAACCATGAAACGTCACACGGCTTCCACGGGAGTGACTGTCTGGGTAACCATATACTACAATAGCCCGACACCCTAGGAAATCCTCCGTACCACCCTGATGCTCAACTGAACGTCGATGACATTCTACGACCTGTTGTGTTGTTATTCGTGTCGCAGTATGACTCTAGCAATTTTTCAACAGGAAAATGATCGGTCATACACAACACGGCTTTCCCATAACTACCTCCGTAACGCCGTTATCCTTCCCAACCCAGCCCGATCACCCGACCTTCCACCGATTGAACATGGTTTGGACATGATCACCTACGCCCATCCATGAATGTCAGCGAACTAGCCCGCAATTCTACTCACCATCTAGCGTGCTGTACCTGAATGTAGTATCCGAAATATGTATGCCACACCACATAACCTTTTTTATTCGAGCCAGAAACTGCTGTACGTAGTAATTTGTTGTGTTACCGAATAAGTGGCCCGATTGCTCTGGGACTGCAATCATTTTCATTCCTATACATGTACACTGCACATACCAAATTTTCATATCTATTGGATATGAAAATTCCAACTCCTTTAGTAAACCTTGTTCGAAAGATTTTACATCCTTATCAGTGATGGCACTACAAATGTACTTTTAAGATTAACAGGATAGCTTGCGACTGGGGGTTAATTTTCTTTGTTATTTAATAATAAAAAATATGCTAGATATTAAAATTTTGTGGGTGAAACCTCTGCTACAAAAATTACGGATTTGCTTTAAGATTGTGCTAACCAAAAATATTAAACTGATAATGATGCATTTTATTCACATGACTCAAAATTTTTATTTTAAGCTGCTGAAGGAACTAAAGCAAATTTTCCCAGTATGCTCAAGGTGTGTAAAAGCGATAAATAAGCGTCACCCAAATGAAAGTGAGACTCGTGTATTAGCGTCGTTGTATAATTACACAGAGCAGTGCATTTGCGCCGGTAGATGGCGTGTCATGTCAGGAAGCACTCTGTTGTCAGCGGCACGTATCAGTGTGCTGTTTGCACGTGCGGAGGCAAGTTGACTACATAGTGTCGTGGCATGGTTTCGTCCAAACATGCTCAGGGGCAGTTATGCAATTTTTGACTGCAGAAGGTGTTGGTGGAGCCGACATTCATCATCGCATGAGGCATGTGTATGGGAATGAGTGTCAGTCACGGTGTATAGTGTTTCGCTGGTATAGTGAATTTCGTAAAGGACGTGTGAGCACGGAGGACATGCCGAGATCTGGGCAAGCACATGTGGCCATCAACATGGAATCGATTGCTACCGTGGACAAATTTGTGAAGGAGAATCGCCGAATCACCACCCGTGAGCTTGCGGCAAATTTGTCCACGAGTAAGGGGACTGTTTACGACATTTTCCATCGCCGATTGGGATACAGCAAGGTTTGCGCACAATGGGTCTCCAAGTATCTCCGGGAAAAGCAGAAGACTCAGGAAATGGGTGCTTGCGTGGAACATCTGCATTGTTACAACGCAAGGGGGGGGGGGATTTTTTTTTCCAAGATTGTGGCCGCATATGAAACTTGGTGCCACCACTTCGATCCGGCGACAAAATGGATAGGTATGGAATGGCAGCATCCCAATTTCCAAGGCTCAAAAAAAGCTCAGTTCTCCTTAAGAGCTGGAAAAGGGATGTTCACGGTTTTTTTTCGATGAGAATGGCCCATTGCTGTTGAATAGGCTGGTCGCAGGCAGTACGGTCAAGGCAGCCACATACTTCGATACGTTACGCAACATCAAAACAGCCATCAATCGTAAGCGACCCGGTATGTTGTCAAATGGGGTTTTTATGCTACACGACAATGCACTCCCGCATGTGGCGAAAGTGTGCCAAGATTTGCTGCGCAGCTTTCCGATGGGAGGTCCACGACCGTCCCTCCTATATCCCCAATATGTCGCCCTGGGACAACCACATTTTCGGGCCACTGAAAAAAGCTTTCAAGAGCCGCCTGTTCGTTAACGACGCTGAGGTCCGGGACACCGTTGAAGACTGGTTCCACAGCACACCAGGGACGTTCTTCGCTCAGGGTGTCCACAATCTCGTGCTGCTCTGGTACACTTGCTTGAACCGACAAGGAGACTACATGTAGCTGGTATGCGGATTATGTGTCAATCTTACTTCCTGTATGTTCACATATTCCAACATATAATCCCTTACGGCAAAAAATCGACAGTCTCAGTTTCATTTGTGCGACCCTTATATACACTGAAGTGCCAGAAAAACTGGTACACCAGTCTAATACTTGGTATGTTCTAATCGGGGGCGCAGGACTGCAGAAATACGACAGGGCATGGACTCCACTAGCTTCAAGAAATATCCAGTAGGCAATGCCCACCATACTTCCTGCAGAGCGTTGCACAATTCGGGTGTATTCCGAGGTCTCGGATTCCTGTGTTCGATAGCGCGTTGCATGGCATCCCAAATGTGTTATATCACGTTCAGATCTGGAGACTTGGGTGAGATTGGCAACACCCCAAACTCAGATGAATGCTCCTCTAACCATAATGTGGCGTCCCGACACTTGTGTGGAGGTACATTGTCCTGTTGGAACAGGCCCAACCCATCAGCATGAATGCAGGACATGAACGGGTGTACCTCGTCAGAAAGGATGCGCACATAGCGTTGGCCGGTCACAGACGTTTGTAGACGTACCAGTGATCCCAGTGAAGTCCAGCTAAATACACCCCATACCATTACGGACCGCCCACCAGCCGGTACAGTTCCCTGTTGACAGGCGGGATTCATGGTTTCATTGGGTTTGCGCCACACACTAAACCTTCCAGCTGCCTGATACAGAGGGAAACGCGACTCGAAAGACCAGACTAATTGTTTCCTGTCAGCCACTGTCCAGTGGCGGTGTTGCCGTGCCCAAGCGATGCGCATAGCTTTGTGTCGTGCACCCATCAAGGGAACTCGAGTTGGGCGTTGGCTCCCAAAGCCCATATCCTGCAGGGTACGTTGCACAGTCTGGACGCTGATGCTTGTTGAGGCTCTAGCATTGAATTCCGATGATACCGGCGAGAGTGTTGCTCGCCTATCCCGTGAAACGATTCTTCACAGCCGACGATGGTCACGTTCACCCAATGTCTTTTTACGGCCACAGTGGTATCGTAGGTTTGAGGCTTTGCCGGAATTCTTGTAGTCACGGTACACCCTTACAATGATCGTCCGTGAAAATCCGAACTTCGTTTCTACCTCCGAAATACTATGGCCCATCTCACGAACGCCACATGTGACACCGCGTTGAAAATTTCTTAAATCGTTGTTACTTGTCACTCTCATGCCGAAAATAGCTCTGACAGCTGCCAAGGATGTCGTTCGCATTTTATACGCACTGGAGGACGCAACCGAGTACGCGCATTGGCGACGTTGCAATGTAGTTTGTATAAGCTCGTCTGTACCAGTTTTTCTGGCGCTTCAGTGTATGTGATCTATAGATAACCTCCAGAGTACATTTATTGAAGTATTAAATTTTGACATGTTAAATTGCTCAGCTGAAATATTTCCTATAAATAAAGGAAGATAAACAGCAGTCTAAGCATCTGATTAATTTAAGAAATACGCACTAGATAATTTGGTAACAATGTTTTGCATTACTTCTTCTCAAAGAGACAAAGACGTATTTCAAGGCACACGTACCGAACCAAGCAAATGGATGTTGATTATCTATGGGAAATGTTTGTTTTCTTTTGTTATTTCATTTTGAGTTACAGGCAACTAATCATTTTCTGCAGCCTCTGCATGGAGCTATAAAATTATACCCTCGAAAGCAAAATGACTGTCAAGCCGTGAAGGGAAGAACTATGCTTCGCTTATAACTTATGTGTCTGGAATTCAATAAGAGGAAGAATCCCATTAAGATAAGAATCATTTTCATTCTTTTCATACATGTGTTATCGAAAACTGCGTTGTCCGAATAAAAAAAAAATTATGCTTCCTTCTTGTAATAAGCTTCGAGCCCTGAGTAATTTAGAATCGCATTGTTATTTTTCAATTTCGTGACTTTCCGGAGTTCACATTTGCAAAGCGCGCTTTAAATGTACGTCTTTGTATTTCAATCTTTCTTTTCCTTCTTTTTTGCTTTTGATATGATGGAAAAGCGTGGAATCTGTAGATAATATCGACCGTTTTTCCTCACTAATTCTTGAATAACACTGTATCCGAGACATCTCATTTAAATACATTGCAATTGTTCATTGGAATCTGATTTGAAATATACGTTTCCACAGAAAGATGTGGGAACTGCTTGGATACACAAAAGATAGAAATATGCAGCACATGCAAGGTTATTAAAATAACTTTTCTTTTCCATTTTTCATTCTCATGAACTTTCGCATACCATTCGGAGGATTGTTTTGATGGAGAAATTATTTAATGCGTGTCGTGATTCTGCCTTAATGTAATTAAACATATCCAAAGAAAATTTCTCTACTGTAACACAAAGATTCCCTGGAAAACCAAGCGCTACCAATCTTAAAATACTCCTTAGGGTTTGAATTGGTAAGCTTAGCGCACATCCCAGAATTGTTATTAAAATTAGGAGTGTGCTTTCCTGAAGCAAATATGTTATTCATACGTAGAAAGAGAGGAAAACAAAATCACGGTAGATTTTCTGAACAGACAATCAAATGCTCGTTCGAACTGAAGTATGGCTGTTTTGTCATCGTATTAAATTTGGGTATGATAAGCAAATTTTCCCAAAAAAGAAGGACAACAAATTGTTTCGACTCAGAAATGTTAGAATGCAAAATGTTGATACACTGACTCCACCTAATTGGCAAATACTAAAGATAAAACCGTTTACTTTCTTATTGGATTACTTGTTTAAGTAGATATCTATCTCTTAAAGTTACACTGCTGGCCACCCAAAATGCAACACCAAGAAGGAAGCATCCGATAGGCCTGAAATTCGCAGCATGCGTCGCCCGCAAGAGGTCATGCAAACGATTAGAATTGCAGGGCATATGCAAATCATGTGTGCCCGGCACTCCACCGAGAAACACTATAAGAAGAGTGCACAGAAGGCGAAATGTAAGTAGTGGAAGTGTGTTGTGCTGACGGACCTGTGCGTGGGAAGCTTCCTGATGCCTCGTCGCAGAATACCGCAGTCATTCCAGCACGTTTCGGAGTTTGACAGAGGACGAATAGTGGTTTATCGCGACAGCGGTTTACCGTACCGAAACATCGGCGCCCGTGTGGCAGGACATCCAGCCACATTGAGGCGAGTATGGATTCGGTGGGCGCAGGAGGGGCGGACGACCGACGTCAGCGATTGCCACAGCCGCGGCACACCACCAAACGAGAGAACCGGCATGTTGTGCGGCGAGCATTGACGGCTCGCACCGCCTCATCACGAACGTTAGCGCAGGAATTAGGGTGTGTTGTGCAACAACCTGTGTCAGCACGTACCGTTCGACGTCGTCTGCTGAAGCGTGGACTTGTCGCACGGCACCCATTGCTCCGATTACCATTGACGTTACACCACCGGCGAGTGCGGCGGCAGTGGGCCGTTGAACGCCGCACCTGGACTACGGAATGGCACGACATTGTCTTCTCCGACGAATCTCGCTTCTGCCTGCAACACCACGAGGGCAGGATCCGTGTGTGGCAGCACTGCGGCGAAAGACTGTATGACGCCTGCATTATGCATCGCCATACCGGTCCGTCGCCTGGCGTTATGGTTTGGGGCGCAATTGGATATGACACCCGCACCCCTCTGGTACGCATCGCCGGTACATTCAACAGCCACCGCTACATCTCCGACATTTTAGAGTCTGTAGTCCTCCCTTACCTGAAGGACCTGCCAGCGGCACGACCCACCAGGTGTCACTGCTGGCGTGGCCCGCCTGTTCTCTCGATATGTTGCCCATCGAACGCCTGGTCGCTGAACGGCAACCGAGTAGCCCGGCAAGCACCACCCGCGGCTACGCCTGATGAACTGTGGCAATGTGGGGACGCAGACTGGACTGACATACACCAAGCCCACATCCAAAGCCTCTTTCGTTCGATGCCGCGGCGTGTAGCGGCCGTTATTGCAAGCCATGGGGGCCACACGAACTATTAATGTCTGCGTGTTCCGCAAGTCGCACGGACCTGTAAGCTCAATCGTTTCATCTTTGTATCTGTTGTTATGTGTCCAGTAAATCTGGCTTTGCTATCTCGTATCCTTCTTGGTGTTGTATTTTGGGTGGTCAGCAGTGTATATGGAACTTGATTGTAGAAATAGTGGACTTTAATTTTAATTAAAAGTATTAATAGCAACAGTGTCAGTAGGTTGAATAAGAACTAAAAATTAACAGTAAAGTCGTCAGTAAGCTGAATAACTAAAAATAATTTTGAATAATAACTTAAAGTAAAGTTGAAAAATAAGTACAAGAAAAGTTCAATAATAACTAAAAGTGAATTTGAATAAAAATTAAAAATTAACAGGGTCAGTAAGTTCAATAACAACAAAAAATAAAGTTCAATATTAACTAAAAGTAAAGTTGAATAACAAAAAAAGTAAAGTTACTACTGCCGTTCCATAAAAACTGAGAGTAAATTCACACAAAATGAAGAAATATAGGTACAGCAAAATATATGTTATTCTTTCTCACAGTATCTTCTCTCGGATGATATTCACCAGTCCCATCGTTCGGTCCACTTTTCAAAGCATGTGGCCAAGTCATTTTGTGGAAGCCGCTTTAGCGATCCCTGTACAGCTTGAAAAACGTCAGCATCTGTATTGAATGTGGCGCCACGGAACTTCTCCTTCATTGGTGGAAACAACCAGAAATCGCACGGGACGAGGTCAGAACTGTAGGTAGGTTGTGGCATGATTTCAGTGCTGCATTTCGTAAGGAACTGTTGAACACAAACAGCTACACGCGAGATGGCGTTATCATAGTATAGGGTGCACTTGCCCACCAGTTCCGATAGCTTAATCGATATGTATCGTCGCAGACGCTTCAAGACTGAAATGTAATGATCAGCATTGACTGTAATTTATGGAGGAACGCTATGCTGGTAGACTACAACTTTATGATCAAAGAAAATATCACCATCTCCTTCCTGGCTGATTTTGCTTGGCGGATGTTTTTCAGAAAGAGACGAGCCTTTGTGTTTCCAGACACTCGTTGCGCGCTTCGTGAGGGGGTCAAAATAGTGGACCCACGTTTCATCGGCAGTTATTACTGTGTTTCGAAAGTTGGTATATTTTGTAATCATTTGTTTCCACTCATGACACACCTGAACTCTGTCTAAGAATTGTTCTCTCGTCAGGTGAGGAAGTATACATCTGGAACACACACGATGCAGCAGTAATTTGTCGCATAGAATGCGGAATGCCGACGTTTTTGGAATGTTAGTTAACGCGGCTGTGTCTTCACACGTCATTCGTCTATCTTCTTGTAGGATTGCCCAAGCGGTGTTAATAGGGGTTAACAATACGCTCCGTAACCACACTTTCAGGCCGACCGGGTCTAGGAGCTAGTTCTGCTGACAAACATCCTTTTTTTGAAATCATGGTGACATCTAAAAATCGTTGACTCATAAACATTTATCTTTATAAGCTTGTTTTTATTAAATCAACTGTTTTTGGAGCCCTTTTACCCAAACGATAGCAACATTTTATTGCACAACGCATTTCACTTCTTAACTCTGAATCACTCACCTCCATAGCTATAAGGTGAAATGCAGACGTACCTTAAATAACTTCGCAATGACAAATCCAGAATCGTCTACCATGGCTAATAAATGTTCTCATAGACACTTCCTTAATTCAGTTGGTCGGCTGCGTGGTTATTTTTCCCCATGGTACTGTTGCCAACTCAAAAAAATACTCTCAGTTTTTTTGAAACAGCATTTGTAAATAACAACTAAAAAGTAACAGTAACAGCTACAGTAAGTTGAACAACAGCCAAGAACAAGTAATGCTCAATAATAACTAAAAGTAGAGTTGAATAACAACTAGAAGCTAACAGTAGAGTTTTAGTATGTTGAATAACAGCTAAAAGTTAAAGTGAATAACAACTAAAAGTAAAGTTAAATAAAAGTTATAAATTAGTAATAAGAGCGTCTGTAAATTCGAATAACAACCAAAATTAAAGCTCAATATTAACTAAAAGTAAAGTTGAACAACAAATAAGAATTAGCAGTCAAGTTTCATTAAGGAGAATAACAACTTAAAATCAACAGTGAAGTTTCAGTAAGCCGCCCCGGTGGCGCAGTGGTCTAAGGCGTTGGCCTCTGATCATTCGTCCGTAAGGGGTCCGGGTTCGAATCCCGGTGAGGCATGGATGTTGTGTTTGTCTTACGGCACTGGCTCTCTCCCTTCCCTGGAACCAGTGACCCTAAATTAGGGACGGGCGACTGCTTATAGCCCATTGAGTTGCTCACGGTGGTCGTTAAACCTCCAATCAAAAAAAAAAAAAAAAAAAAAAAAAAAAGTTTCAGTAAACTAAATAACAACTAAAGATTCACAATAACAGTGCCAGGATGTTGGATTTCTCGTAAATGATGTGCTCAAAAACAGTAAAAATAACTGCACTCAGTCTTGAGAGTCAATAACGTTATCGTGAACGCAAAAAAAAAACCAAAGACCACATGAAATCCTTGCACCAGTCTTTGAAACGAAAATGTCTGAAGAATTTTCTGAATTATTTTACAAAATGTCTAATAACTTTCACCGAGTATTGGGAATTCGTAACAAGGGATTGTTACATGAGCCAACGAAAATTTTGAAGCTGCTGGGCGATGGAACTTTTACAGACTGTTAAACATTTCGAATTGCATATGTGTATATTGATATTACCGTCGTTCTCTTGAGATGCTCTTACTGTTTTAGGGTTTGCCTACTCAGAGTGATAAACTGAATTAATTGCAACCTCACCACTAACGCATGAACACGTTCACCCAAAAACAATTTCTCCTGACAGAATTTTTTAAGCGAAAGAGTTTTAGAAAGGGTGATATCTTTGTGTTTGACGTGACAGATAATTGCCTTAACACGAGGTCAAGTATCTTAATAAGTGAGTTACAAGTGTAAAAAGTGACGAAATGTGAAACTTTAACTGCTATGGCAGGCTACTTTGTTTTCAAGAAGTAAAGTGTGTCCCGCTCGCTACCGAATCCGGCATTTCTTTAATAATATTAACACCAATGAAGCTATTGCAAATAAATTTGAAGTGGACGTACCTCATTTCGTGAGAAATGTAATGACATCACAACGTGTGCTGGAAGTAGCCACCATTTGCATCCAAACAGCATTGAACCCGGCACACCATATTGTGGAAATTCCTTACCAGTACGTCCGCCGTCACTGCCTGAATTTATTCGGCGATGTTTGCTTTCAAGGCATCTATGGTTCGCGATTTCTTTTGGTAAACTCTCTCTGTTAGATACCCCCATAAAAAGTAATCAGGAGGCATCAGATCGGGTGAGCGCGTTGACCATAGACCCTTCGAAATGACGTGGTCGCAGAAAAAGGACTGAATTTCGGCCATACTGGTGTGTGATGTCGCTTCATCATGCTGGTAGTATCCAATGCAGAGTTCTTCATTGTCCAATTGATTTGCAAAAGTGTTGAAGATTTCCATATATGCAGCTGTTGTGATGGTTGTATCGAAGAAGATGGGACCAAATATGCGGCGCCGGGTTATCCCACACCAAACGCCAATTTTCTGTGAATGAAGGGGTTCTTCATGTATCGCGTTTGGGATTTTCACTGGTCCAAATACGGGAATTTTGAGAATTTTCGTATCCGGATAGGTGAAACCACGCCTATCGGATACGTAAATCCTCAAAATTCTCAAAAGAGCCTGAGCACGTGAAACGAGTGACATACTGCCGACGGTTTCAGACAGTATGTCACTCGTTTCACATGGTCAGGCTCTGTCAGTTCGTGGACCACGGAAATACAGTACGCATGAAGCTTCGCTCTTTTCACAGCCCGTTAACAAGTGCTTTTGGTGAACCCTGTTTCCTGTGACAGTCGGCGAAGTGACTTCCTGAGAGACGCAAGTAGTCGGTCGTTTACATTATGGATCGTTTTCTCGGACATTTGTGAAAGACCTCCTGCATGGTTGTTTAATAAAGTAATAAAGTCCCCTTGGTTTCCAATTTCTTCGACAATGCCCAAATGGTGGACTTGCTCGGCGGATAATTGCCTGCAAACCTCTACAAGAATTGCTGTTGACAAGACTTTATCGATTCTGTTTTCCAATAAGTGCGAACAATAAACACTCGCTCCTCTAGAATATACCGGTACATTTCCACACGTACGCGAACAGCCACGTGCGCGAGCACTCGCTGCCGAAAACGTATTGTGTAGACACGCTCAGTGAAATGGCATAACAAAGCAGCAGAAAGGCGCGTCCGGCTGGCTGGCGAGCTGCTCCTCAGTGGCGCCACTATGACGTAGAAGTCTTTTCGTATTTCTACGTTATTTTAAAAACATAACGATAAGATGAAATAGTTCCTAAATGAAAGAAACCTTAACGGCCAGACGAAACATGTAAACAACAGAAGTCAAACTTACGGAAAAGATGCTTTATTCCGGATGTAGCACTACCACAGCAAATCATAACATCATCTTCGCATTAAACTCTCCACACACCACACAGCTCTTAACACAACGCTCTCCAGCAACACTCTCTTTAACAACGCTCGCCAAGCAACAGTTTAGTCGTCGTTTTTATCTCTCGTTCTTATCTTAAATCAGGCATACGTCACGTTCATTCAACCTCAATTATGTTGCCAACAGTATTCGTTTCAGAGAAAAGATATTACGTTAAGAATGAAGTATAACTGAGAATAAACTCAAGATTTACAAAGAAAAATAAGATAAAAAGGAAAGTTAATTTAGAATATACGTCACACCACACTTAGGAATGTGTCTGCCGCTAAGGCGCACTCTGGCTTGCTGGCGGACAGCACAGGGTTCAATGCTGTCTCGAAACAAATAGTGGACACTTCCAGCAGATGTTGGGATGTCATAACATTTTGCACGAAATGAGGTAAGTCCACTTCAACTTTCGTTGCTGCATCTTCATTGGTGTTAATATTATTAAAGAAATGCCGGGTTCACTAGCGAATGGGACACCCCGTTGTTGCGTAACCCTTTAAGCTGCCGATGTACATGAACCAAATACTGATCTCAAAATTTCTGGATTCCCTAAACAGAAATTTTCGCATAACACCCGGGTTTCATGAAAGCTGGGGCAAAACAACTCCTTTCCCTCTTCACCTCAGCAGAACCAACCATATGAGTAGTCTTCCTAAATGACTACTTGGAATAACAAAGGTAAGGGGAAAGCAACGCTTTCCTGTGTGCAGGTTCACCCGCTCGAGTCACTTTTGGCAGATTTCTTAATCAGAAAATATAGTAATTCGAGCAGATTTGGCTATATTTTGCAAACCCCGAGTTAATTCGTCCCAGTAGGTTAAAGGGTTAAGATTAGATTTAACGATCGCACTTTTTACGAGGTCTGACAATTAAGTAATGAGGCTGATTTTGTCGCGCACGCTGTGGCAACGCTGCAGCCTCGTGCGTCGCATATGTGTGAAGTTGGTTCTTCCCCCACCCGTAGTCGACGTGGCAGCACACTGGAAGGCCTCAGTGTGCAGCAGCTGATTGGCTCGTGAAGTTGTGTGTGTGTTCTTCGTCAGGAAAACGGACTCGCGGAATATTTCGAAGCGGTATGCCATCTTTTTTGTGTTAAACTTGGTGAAAATGCGGAGGTAAAGTACCTAAAACTACAGCCGGCTTTCGGCAATGAGGTAATGTCAAGAGCACAAGCCTTTCGCTGGTACAAAATGTTTTGTGAGGGCAGAACCAGTCCAGTGTGGAAGGCAAACACCTGAGTGGGAGACACGGTCAGAGGACAACGTAGCCCGGGTGAGTGAAGTCGTGCGACGTGATAGGCGATTAACAGTTAGAATGGTAGCGGAAGAACTGAACATGAATCGCGAAAATGTTCGCCGAATGCTGATTGAAGATCTGGGAATGAGAAATATTTGTGCGAAATTGGTTCCAAAAAATCTCACAGAACAACCGCGAGAAGAAAGGCGAAATGCAGAACTACCGCAACCTCCTTATTCACCCGACATGGCTCCCTGCGACTTTTTTTATTCCCAAAACTGAAATCAGTTGTGATAAAACGCCAGTTGGACACAGCAGTAGACGTCCAGAAGTCTGTGACGCAGGCTTTGAACAGTGTCTCAGCTGATGAGTTCTACAGCTGCTATCTGCAATGGCCGCACCATTGTAATAAGTGTGTGCAAGCTCTGAGGAACTACTTCGGATGTGATCACATTGTAGTTGATTAAAAGTGTAAGTAAATGTGTTTCTCTGACCCAGTCTCATTACTTAATTGTAAGACCTCGTATGAAGAGACTGGTAGTATTTTCTGTTAACTTTTGTTAGTGTTATATGTTGAAGTACTTCGAGTCCACTAAAAATCAATATACGTACAATATTAGAACTACAGTATATTCGAAACAAAAAAAGCCATCGGTTCTTTGCCACGGTACATATGTATACATAATCGACAGGCTTCAGAAATAAAATTAGTTACGTCTGAATTACTTTTCTGTAGTTGCTTATTCCTGAATATTTATACGATGGCAAATACACTAAATTATATTCCACTAGTAAAGAAAACATGACAGCGTTAATCATAGGACGAAAGGGTTCTTAATCAACACGGACTGTCTCCATTTTAGATTATAGCGCATTAATGTTTCTGAAGTTCTTTAAACTGTATATATATTTAATACGATTTATATCCTTATATTTTCATAGATGGTATCCTGCCTTTCACACTTCGCAACAGCACAAACCACACATAAATAAAACAAACGATTTCCTATTTGACAGATTTCTTTTAGAACAGCAATTTGTTTCTTTTAAAACAACAAAACTCAAAAGGCTTTTCCTCCAATGCAATGAAAACATCAAGGGATATTCCCAGCATTCCATACAACTAGAGGTATGTTTCCATGGTAAACAAATTGCAAACGAACGGATGCGTGCAAGTGAGAGACGATAGAAGCAAACGCCAAGACGTTCACCAAGAGTTAGATGTATCATCATCAAGAAGCATGGGACAATTGCACGTACGTGCCAGCCACCAGATGGCAGCAGATTAGTAATCGTCTTGTGTTTTACTACCAACGCATCGAAACTCATCTGGTAAACCCTGTCAGGGAAGGGGGACCAGGGTCTAAGTCCGTTCAGGACCTACTTCAGAGGGTACCATCCACGCACTCGCTTCGCCACATCCGGGGAGTCTGCGGAAAACCCCGGAAAAACCGCAGAGTAGATCGCCGGAAGGACAGGGCTCCAACACCCGTCAGAAACGTCCGCCTCCGCACCAAAAACAGCGTGTTAGCCAACTGCGTTATGCCGGTGGTAGATACGTATACAGATGATACAAAGTCATGGTACAGCTTCGCGAAAGCTTATGAATACAAATGGCTAAACGTGAGAAACCTAACTCATCTCTTGATGATTTCTCTCCAAAAATCTTTAGATGCAGCAGAGTAGAATGTAAGCTATATGGAAACGATACATGATTGATTTCTATTTTACTCAGAATTGATCACTGGGGTACTGCGGCAAACAACAACAGGAAATGATAAATTCTTGTACAATTAGCATAGAGCAAAGATGTATTTTCATTTCTTTTATTCGGCGACTAGCTGTCCGAGTGATGAGAGTTGAGACTTTCTCACTAGTTGACTAAGTTGGACCCTATTTCAAGTCCCGGATAAAGCTTGGGGAGTGTGTTTGTCCTAAGGGGCTGGCTCTTCCTTTTACCCGAAATAAGATACCCCCAAATCTGGTACGGGCGCTTGCCTTTGATGCTCACGATGGTCGTTATGCCCTGAAATGAAATAAAAATCTTGTAGTGGAATTATCAATCAGGACGAAAGAAAGCTTTCATTCACCTCCAGATCAGTGAACTGAATCATGTTACTTACCATTATACGCAAAGTCAATGCTCATACTTCATAAGTTTTTCTTACATTCACCTGCATTTTTAGCACGTCTTTTGTAAAAAAAGATCGTGCTTATGTTATCGGTTTGTCCGTCCGTCAGTCCGTCCGTCGGACCGTCTGTACCCACGCTATCTCTGCAACTATTAGTACGATTTGAAAAATTCTTTTTGCATTCGAAACCTTGAAATATGCGAATGATGATACTTCATTTCGTTTTTTTTACGATGTACAATTTCGCCGCTAGAGGGCGTAAATGCAGATGATGTCGAATTCAAAAATACGTTTTATTCCACATATTTGCTGCTAAACATCCGATTGCAAAAACAATCTTTCATCTTTCGATTCCATTTATGGTGAAGAGTATTTTGGATATAGTTTCTTTTTCAAATTACGCATAGGTCTTCCGCTAGGGGGCGTAAAAGTAAATTGCATTTTTCCCAATAACTTTTCTTCTAAAACTCCGATTTGAAAACTTTTTTTTCAGAGAATACATCTCCTAATGCACAATCTTTTGCATATAATTTCGAAGTTTTGGTAAAGAATATTTTGTCCACCAGGGGGCGTAAGTGTTAATTTTCGCTTCTGATGTATTTGCTATAAAATCTGAGCTTCTAAAGTATCGATTGAAAAAAATTCTTTCGTGGACTGATGCAACTCACATCGATAAACCTTTTCGGAATATTTTCTTCCTAAAATATTCCACAGTTTCTCCGCCAGGGGCGTAGATGTATATCTTATTTTTGTCAATATCTCGACTTCTAGGAGTCCCATTTGAAAAATTCCTTCTTTGTAGGATAATGTTTTCCGTGTGACATGTTTTTCATATAATTTCAAAATTTTCGAATAATTAAAAGACTTTCTGCTGGGGGGCCTAAAGGTAAATTTCGTTTTCCCCTATATCTCTGCTTCTAAATCCCCGATCTGAAAAATTCTTTCTGCACCGGATACAGCTCCTGATGGGAAATCGTTTGCACATAATTTCAAAATTTTGTAAAAAATGGTTTGGCCACCAGGGGGCGTAAATCTTAATTTCCGCTTCTGATGTAATTGCAGCAAAATATAAGCTTCTAAATTCTCGATTGAAAATAACATCGTTTGTAGACCGAAACTACTCATGTCGACAAACCTTTTAGAAACATTTCTTCTTGAAATAATGCATGGTTTCTACGCCAGAGGCATAGATGTATATCTTATTTTTGTCAATATCTCTACTTCTAAAAGTCCGATTTTAAAAATTCCTTCTTTGTTGGATGGTGTTTCCGATGCGAAATGTTTTCCTATAAATTCAAAATTTTCAAGTAAATTATAGACTTTCCGCTAGGGTGCACAATGGTAAATTGCGTTTTCTGCTCCTAAAACTCCGATTTGAAAAATTATTCCTGTATCGCATACAAGACCTGACGGAAAATATTTTTCACGTAATTTCTGTTTGGTAAAGAATGGTTTGTCCACCAGTGGTCAAAAGTGTTAATTTCTACTTCTGATGTATTTGTAGCAAAATCTGGGCTCCTGAAAACTCGACTAAATTTTTTCTTGGACCGATACCACTCATATGGATAAACCTTTTGTGAATACTTTCTTCCTAAAATAATGCATGGTTTTCCCACCAAGGGACGTAAAGTCACATCTTATTTTTGTCGATAACTCTGTTTCTAAGTGTTCGTAAGCTCACGATTCCGTTTACAGCAATATCCGAGGGATTCAAGACCCGATTGAAAAACTTCTTTCTTCCGTCAGATACTATTGTTTTCCATACCGGTTCCATTGACTTTGAATAGCTTTGATAAATTTAATTTGCGTCAGAACGGATTCAAAAGACGTGCTTATTACACCCGAAAATTCTGTGTCATCTTTCTTGTTTGATTCTTATAATTGTAGATTTGGTAAATTATTTGTAATATTCTTGCTACTCATTTAACACAGCAATTGGTATTGCAGGCTTCAGTTTTAACTCTCAAACATCAAAAAGTCCAAAAATCAAAATTATGCGGGTATGGACATTTATTGAGAAGAAACGAAAGAAAGGCGCATAGAGAATTATAAATACGCAGCAATCTCTATTTAGTTTCATGCCTGAGAGAAGGTCTAACATGATACGGCGAAACTATAAAAAATCGAGAGAGTACCTTGGTACTCTTTGTAGAAAAAATAATTTGTGCTATGCATTTTTCACATACCAGGATCTCTTTGCATATGAAATAAAACGAGTGATTCGAGAGTATACACAAATTTACGTACAACCAAATGCATTTACTTGCATCACTAACGACCACGCTGAGCCACAATCTGGTGTACCAAGTGGAACGAAATCATATCATCGAACAATAACGTTTACTCGCGCGTAGAAACGCGTGATTATATTTTCTCAGAGCTTTTGGCCCGGCATCATCAGGGCGAATGGAGCATAAACATTCAAATCATTGTAACAGCATCAGAGTTCTAACGGTCACGGTTTTTGGCGAGTTGTTTCCACCGCTTGAAAGAAATGGAATCAACGTCATGTCGTTGACAAGCCGTGGAAAGCTCCGGTATATGTGGACAGCTTCTAATACATTAAACGTAATAGTTGAATCAGGTTAATCAATAAGCGTAGCGTTTCCAAACAAACATTTATGGTTATTTTCGTGACAATGTTGGGCTATAGACGAACTCTTCAGTTCATAGTTCCGTATATAGTTCACGTGCTCCTTCACATGGAAACGTAAAGCCCTGCGTGTCTGTCCTATATATGAAAGTCCACATTCACAAAGTATCTGGTAAATTCCCCAGAAGTTTAGGTTTTCAACGTAGTCTTTTGATCCATAAAAATGTATTTTGTCTATGGGTTTGAAGATAACTTTTAAATTAAAACTCTTCAGAATTTTTGAAATTCGGAAGCAAATATGAGGAGCAAGTGGGATAACTGCCCAATTCTGTCGTATTGGGCTGTCTGTCGGCGTGAGCGAGCAGTCTGGATTCGGTTTCCTAAAGTTTGGGACAGCTTTGTCTAAAACGGAGTCGGTATATCCTATGTGTAATGCAATTTGTTTCAGTAAATATGTGCTCTTACTGTAAAGAATCCTCCTCACTTGAGCATATATGTATTGCATGATGTACGTATGTGTAGAAGGCAGAAATGTTTGTTTCCATGGGTGATATCATTTTTCATGTGGGGGTAAGGACACAGCAAATGGTTTTCGATAAACTGTTGCACTAAATGATCCTTCAGAGAGTGACACAGGGACGTCAAGGAATGGTAAGTAGCCAAGGTGAAAATACTCCAAATACGTGGCGACAGTTAATAAATAAATACATCGCTCTTTCCACGTTCCAGAAACACACAGCATCCGAAAAATTGTTTTTCAGCCGCTGCTGTGGAATTGAACCAACAGAACTCTCGATATCGCGCCGAGTGCGTTACATTTACGCCACGGTGGCCATCAATGTGTTTTCTGGAACGTGGAAAGAGCGATGTATTTATTTATTAACTGTCGCCACGTATTTGGAGTATTTTCACCTTGGATCTCGCCCTTTGAATTTATCTGCTATAATATACATATTTAGTGTCGTTAATGCCCACCACATGGAGACGTCTCAGTAGCTGAGCCCATCTTACAGATTTATGATGTCAGAAGCTGACTTAAAAATACACATAGCACCGTGGATTGTTGGCCACCGTGGGGTAAATGTAACGCACTCGGCGCGATATCGAGAGTTCTGTTGATTCAATTCCACAGCGGCGGCTGAAAAACAATATTTCGGATGCTGTGTGTTTCTGGAACGTGGAAAGAGCGATGTATTTATTTGGTAAGTAGCCATTATTTTCAGTCACATATGTGAACTGTATATGAGGATCAATTGAATTAATAAGTTCAAATATTTTAAGTGTTTCCTAATTCACGCTATTCCAGAGAACAAAAGTTTCATCTACATATCGAATCCACAGGTGAATTGTAACAAGCTGAATGAATTTGTCCTGAAAGTGACGCATATAGACTTCGCATAAAATAGGCGACAGTGGGCTACCCATTGCAATGCCGTTTGTTCGAAAAATCTTCCACAAAAAGGAAACTGTTTTGTATGGTAAAAATTTCCACTAGTCTCAAAATATCTTCAACTCCGGTTGGTTGAAGAAACAAATAAGGTTTACAAATTCCTGACATTGAGTGGTCCTTAGGTAAGTGGATTATGAATGTTATTGGCGTAAAATCAATGAAACTAATATATGTGAGTGACAAAAGTAAATATTTACTAAACTATGGGTGGTAATAGTATGTATTTCAGCTGTTCAATTTTTATAAAAATCAATACTTATTATTATTATTGTTATGCATATTATTCAGATTTAGACGAACATAAGAAACGATATGACACCGATGACATATGATGCATCAACGAATGTCCATATGCGCATGCGCAAGCTCAAATCTGACATCAAGATAGAAATAAAACCTGAATCGCAAATGTGTCAGTGAGAGGGATTGGTAACTTTTGGAATACGATATCTACAGGTTGCGCTTCATCGTGTTATACATCATTTCGAAGCTCTTGCCAATAGAAAGTACCCCCCAACTCTCCCCCCATCATTTCGGCGGAATCGAGAGGAAACCTAATTTCGTTACGGTGCATCTTTGGTACTGTCGAGAAAAATGTTGCACCAAATTACACTTTTGTAATGGATTTACGCAGATTGCAAAATATATATAGTTAGGTTTATTTAAAACGTAATGAAATAATGTTCGGCGATAGTTTAGTAAAATATATTGCTGTGCAACAGTTAAATTAACTACTGTTGCGTCACTTCGGGGGACAGCATGCGGCACGATCAGATTTCAACAATGGTTTTTGACAATGACGCACCGTTTCCCATTTTCGTGATATGCAATTTTTTTACTTGGGATTTACTTTACTATTGTCGGGAAAGATGCATAGAGTCAAAAAACGATATGAACGAAAAGCGTTTAATCCTTTAACGACCATGACCCCAAAATTTTGTATCACTCTAAACACCATAACGCCCGAAACTGTCTGTGTTGATTCACTTCTTTGTTTAGTAACAACAATATGAAGAGCAGGTAAGGGTAGCAAATCTGACTCCCTCTAGACTGGTGTTTCAGGCGGCTATGGTCTTGTGTATGTACGGGGCTTATGGGCATTATAGTGGTTAGAGGCTTAAAGGACAAAATGAGGCAGGAAATATATGAGTGGTAGAGAAAAATCTACAGTAGAAACGGAAATAGCTTAAGTATGGGAGCAATTGTTCTGCAGAGAAGGTAAGTCATGTTCGATAAACAAGAAACCTGCTCACAGATTCTTGTTGAGACATTTAATATCATCTACTCTCATTTTCAAGCAATAAATTCAACAATGGAAAGGTAAAATTATTTTAATGATTTTAAAAAGCCATATGCAAGAACTCTGGTACATGACCTTCAAAATTCAATTTTTAAACTAATCATTTTCATGTTCTTATTCCAAAAATTAGGAATTTTAAATTTTTGTGGATAGAAAACTACATTTGCCTTAACCATGGTAACATGTGTTGTATAAAAGTAATTATGGAAGTAATTTATTCACTGGTACTGAGAGATCCTTCCAAGAGCCATAAGAAGCTTTTGAGATTATGTATAGGGCAAAGACTAGCAAAGAAATTTGTGATTTTTGCGTCATGAAGTGCCTCGCATATATGACTCTAATAACAGCGAAAATGCTGAGGGGGAAAAATTAATTATTTTTGGAACCCTAATTAGTCTGGTACACATTTATCCCTTTATAATGCACGTAATCTCTTTACTGACGTCAAAGGCACTTTTTTCCCCTTTGATGTCTCCCTATTTCATATCCTGCATATACATAATTACCTGAGTCAGATTTCCTTCAGCAGATTTAGCCCATTTGCTGGTGGTGGCGGAGAATTTATACGAAACCAAATATTTTGCTTTCTTTGTCCTAACGATTTGCTATTCTAAACATGTGCCGAAGCGCAATGAAAAAATTTCTGAAATTAATTAAACGTATTCAAAACGCTCCGGCTCCATCCCGTAATGTTGAGTTTCTAGCAATTATATTACAGAATTGTTTTACAGTACGGCATGAATGTTATATTCAAACAGTAATAAGAACGCACTTAAGTTCTAAGTTATTGGTGAGGAAGTCTAAGCAAAGGCTCAACTTACAAGTTTTGCAAAATGTACGCCGCCCCGGTGGCGCAGTGGTCTAAGAGATGGCCTCTGATCATTCGTCCAAAAGGTGTTCGAATCCCGGTAAGGCTTGGATGTTGTGTTTGTCTTACGGCACTAGCTCTCTCCCTTCCTTGGAGCCAGTGACCCAAAATTATGGACGGGCGACTGCATATATCCCATTGAGTTGCTTACGGTAGTCGTTAAACCTCCAACCCCCCCCAAAACAAAATGTACGTTGAAGCAACTGTACGTTAAAAGTACCAGGTTACTCTCTCGATTTTTTTCTACAACGGAGGAAGTTGGGGAATTGTGACGTCAAGAATTTAAGTTTAAAAATATCATTTGATAAAATTGGTGAATAGGGGTGGTATAAAGAAATATGTAGTAGGTATGAAGGTTGATATCATTACTCTAGTAAGAAACACAGACAACCATTTTACCTACGCACATTTTACAAACTCGCTAAAGCTGATGATAAATAGTTTATACAATCGTATAATCGTTTCGAGGTGCAAGAGAAATATAGCGACTAATTGGCGTTGTTGCAACCTTACTGCATTAATTTGCTAGAAACCACAGAGACAGATAACGTATTCATGCCAACTGTTACAGCATTAAACGTGGGATTTAAGTGAATAAAAGTGAATACAGGAACTGCTCTGAAAGGAACTACATTATTTTAACATAATAAAATGCTTTGCCTTCTTGGTACCTGCGAGGCATAGGCATAAATAAAGGAGAATAAAAACTTAATGTTGCCGGAAGTAGACGTAACATTTTGAGCTATGCATTGCAATTCATTTTAGCTTTGAAATGTTTCTTCAAAAGAAGAGAGAAACCGTGCTAACTCAAAGGAACCAACAATTTCAATAACCACCTACAAACTGCCAAACTTCATGTAGTCGTTCATTATCACTTAACAAGATATCAAAAGAAAACGAAGCTTTGACATTTTTATGACACCCTTTCAGCATCTGATGAGCAAACCAGCTGAACTACCTTAAATCACGCAGATAATTGCAGTTGTTATTTAATAAGAATATAAACACGATATGTAAAGTAAATTTAGGATGGTATTTTGTTAGATGATTTTTGAGAAAGTGAACTTTTGTTTTATTACGAAGATCATTATTTAGTCTTAAGGTGGACGTCAAGTAATTTTGCTTCCTATACTTCAAACGGAATAACTTCTGTACACATTATTTTCAAAATTAATGCCTTCCCAATGATGAAAATTTGAAATAGCTTCATTTCATAACTTGGAATACTTAATATATTCTAAAACATAACCATAATTATGCAATCCAACATTTGTTTGTCTACTGACGTCATCAAAGTACAGGTCGCGCCATCTTTTTTCTGGTTTCAACACCACCAAAAAAAGTTATTGATTTTTAATATCATTATGGTTATGTTTTAGAAAATATTAAGTATTCAAAATTATAATATGAAGTTATTTTAATCGATGTTCAAATTTTCATCCATGGGAACACACTAATTGTGAAGGAAATGTGTACAAAAGTTTTTCCATTGGAAGTACAGGAAGCAAAATTACTTGACGTCCACCTTAATCTTACGTTAAAATTGCTAAACAGCACGTTGTGATACAACGAATGGAAAAAAAAAACGATTAACTATGAGTAATTATGGTTTCTATATATATATATCCTGGATCCTAATATGATGTACAGCTGTTGCCAGTTCGTGTGGAATGAAGCGCTCTTCTTCATTAAATAGCTTCACACCTACGTATCCCTTACGATGTCACAAAAGCACATTAAAGACGTAGTGTATCTAAAATTTTCTCATCATTATTTCAAAGCACGTGTTTTCAGCACTTACAGTAATAAAAACTGCATTTGCGTGAGTGGTATATTTGGAAAGTACAGCTCTTTCGTTCGGTTGATATATGTTGGACATCGCATCAAGAAATTTCATTTAGTTTTTGGAATAGGGAATTGTTGAATACATGATGAAAGAAATACGGGATTACGCCATATAATACAAATTTTGAAGATCACAATCCGAATTTTGGCGTAAATGTGACAAGGATGGTAAGTCAGATAATATCCGAAAACTTGAAAATTTTCATCGTCCTGGAGCGGGACTCGAACCCGCGTCTCCCCGAAAACGTCATGGGTATGCTGACCACTACACCACCCAGAACGACCAAGTTTCAAGTTTCCGATCAATTTGAATATAACCATCACAGGATTTGCTAGTCGAAGCAACTGTCATTCATGTTTAGCGAATCTGGAGGTTAAGAATCTTATCCCGTGTTTGCCCGGAGAAGCAGATAAATGATGAACAAAATACGGGATTACGCCATATAATACAAATTTTGAAGATGACAATCCGATCTTTGGCGTAAATGTGACAAGGATGGTAAGTCAGATAATATCCGAAAACTTGAAAATTTTCATCGTCCTCGAAAGATTTCAATAAGTTATCGGTTATTAAAACTGAACTTCTATGACCTAGATGATACGCTTTAAGCCTGGGATAAAACCAGATGAAGGAAGGTATAAATAAGTTGCATGTTATTATTTGTCTGACTTCTAACTCTCGTTGTTATGATTTCATCGTAATGTCATCCCATTGCTCTAATTGTTTGAACTCTTAGGCAAAAAAAAAAAAAAAAAAAAGTACGTTATCTTTTTTCGAACTGGAATATGGATATATTAGTCATTCATGTCTCAGCCGATAAAAGGTATTTTCATATCTAATATATAAAGCTGGATGTCTGTCTGCTTGTTTGTCCGCTACGCAAATCTACAGTTTTCACTTTAGAACCACCAAATTTGATATATTATTTCATGGTACTCTACTGTAACTTAGACCGTAGACCGTTATATATCAAATTTGGTGGTTCACTTTAAACCACAAATTTGATATATTATTTCATGGTACTCTACTGTAACTTAGACCGTAGACCGTTTTCGCAAGAGGTCGGAGCTCGAGGTCAAGAGGCTCCCATACAAAATTTTGGGAAAAAGTTCCATTTTTACTTTCTTATTTTGAATTCGAATTTAATATATTTTGTTGTGATAAGTTCAAGAATTGAGTTTTTTTGTGACAAGTGCTTTCCATTGAAGAAAACTGCATCGCAATTCAGTATCGGAACTGAAGGTAAGTAAACAACGAAAATCGAACGGAAAAACTAAAAATATTGTGCCTAAAGACTCTACAGAGAATAAAACTCAAATTCAATGAAGAAGTGAAATACAGTATTAGGTACGGTTCATGCCGTAAAAGTTTTCGTTTGATTTGTACAAAATTTAGATAGTGAATTATCACTCCCGAGCAACGCCGGGAAATTCAACTAGTTGTTGAATAATTTTTCCTTGAACCTGATTATACACGAATCTAAATAACTTTCAGGAAAACATAGAGAATATTGCTGTTCCATTTCGTATTCTTTTATCAAATATGAGTGTAAGCTGACGGAGTCAAGCTTCCAATAATTACTTTCATGTAGCAACCTCTTATGTACCAATTTATTATTTCAAGTGTAATGTAATGCAAATTCCAACGCACGTGGAAGACACGTGGTGGGTTTCTTTTGTACGCCGTGTTAAGGAGAGCCGAGCCAGGTATGTGCCAATCCGCATCCGTTGACATTGATGTAGACGACTGGGTTTGATGTATCGGGGCTAGGTCATCGCTCCCAGATAATGGCGGACTCCACGGGAACAGGATTCCACAGACGCGGAGGAGGGAAGGAAGCATAAGGATATAAAAGGGAGTGGCAAGTTCGCTCGGGGATGAGGAGCCGCGGGTGGCCTAGTGGTCAGCGTTCGTGATTGCCACGGAGATAACTTCAGGTTCGATCACAGGCAGGTACGAAACCGACGAAACACTAAATATCCACAGAACGTCGGATGGGCACGTTAAGCCGTCGGAACCCGGGTACCTCCCCCCTCTCCCATAATAAATAAGGGCATCTTTCTACCTCGCTTCCGTGTCACTTTCCTATTGGGTATTCTAGCCTAAATCTTCTAGCTTCCTATTTCTAAGGGTTGTTTAAGACCTGAAAGCAGACACACCCTTCAAAAAATCCTCTACATATAATCTGATCTGCCCGGGGATACACCCGGTATTTCGCCTTCGATGTAGTCTGACGGCGGGTGATCCCATATATACGAGGACCGGGATGTTTCTTTGACGAACAGCGTGTTCGAGCCGGGATGTTTCTTTGACGAACAGCGTGTTCGAGCCGGGAGTGTTGTTAGGCCTCTCGGGGATTTACGTTTAGGCTGAGGGAATAGCCAGGGTTTTTCGGCGATCAGAGATCGACCGTTATTGGACGGAAAGACTCAAGTTAAACGTGGCGGAGGGTCTTCTGGGATATTTCCGAGATAGTAAAGTGTTTGCCATATGGATACCTGTTGTTGCGTGGAGATAGCTAATCGAACAGAGTTTGTTTCTCATCTATTAAATTTTGTTACGTTTAACAAAGGACTGGTTTATTGGAGTCACTCGTCGTCTCAGATATCAAGTAACCGCCGACTACACGTTCTAGTATTTCAGCGATCGAGTTCAACTCGACATAATTCAAAAGAACCTACTTGGGGCCCGTTTGGGAGATTCGGAATCGGTAAGGCTTTGTGGCGGATTGAACTCAGCGGTGCCCAACAATGAGATTGTTGAAAGAATACAGTAAAAGAGAGCAGAAAAACCAGTCAGATGAAATATTAATTACTGATGCTTTTCAAGAGACACTAAATTTTAATTTTGTTTTTTTTAATGAATGAAGTTCTAAGCCGTGATTTTCTCGGTGAATGACAGTCGCACTTTACCAGGATAAGGCCATGAGATTGACTTCCTTATTCGAAGTTAACGAATGAAATTGTTCGTTTCAGCAAGATGGCGCACCGATGCAAAAGGCTAAGTTAATAATGCACCTGAATTTCGATTTTTTTATAAACACGACAGAGGTGGTGTTTTGAAATAAAGAAATGCGTAGTTGCATCTTGCATGTTATTTTTTTATTTTTTTCGGGATACTAGAATTAGTTAATTTTGGTGCTACGAACCGAAAGAAAATCAACAACGCATTTGCTACTCCGGTGGGTCTAAGAGCTGGGTTCGAATCCCGAGTGAGGCAAGAATGGTGTGTTTGTCTTGCATCACTGACTCTCTTCCTTCTCTGAAGCTAGTCTTCCAAAATTACGGACGGGCCCAGTGAGTTGTTTACGGTTGTCGAAAAAACCTACCCCCTACATAAAAAGAATAAAGAAAAAGATCCATTTTTATATAAACTGGTTTGCTCCAGTGAGACATGAGATTTAGTTTAAAGATTTTACTAATAGTAACCTTATTTCTCCGTTTTTGAATTTTCGAAGCACGTCATACGACCATGGAATTATGATAAGCGTGATAACCGATTGAACGGAAGAAATACGCTGTAAAAAATAATTGCTGTGAATTTACAGAAATTCCTGAAAATAAGGCGCAGTATAGTTGCTGGTAGGTGTTCGTCTTTTAAAGGAATTCCGTTGCTAAAAATTTCCGTTTCTTCAAACTTCAGTATTGTTACCGATTTTTTGCAAAATCTTAGATTTTGATTTTTTTTCAGCCCTTTTATCAGATTAATACAGACTTTTATCAGATATTATTTATTTCCTAGCTGGCTTCGTGCTCAAAGAGCCGCAGGAGCTATCGTTGAGCCAGAAAGACTCGCAACGCACGTTCAACGCAAGGTAAAATTCTTATTGTTCGATTATGAGTATACTGTTTTTGCTATTAATGCAAGTGGATTAGTTATTTTATAATCTGTTGGATCCTAATAGATTTTATTAATTTTATTTTTTCTACAGGAGGAATTGTTAACAAATTACGTATTTTTTAATCGTGAGTTTTTGAAGCAACAGAATACTCTGAAACTTTATATCTTTTCAAACTAACAATAACTTTCAAAAGGTAAAATGCACTGCTTTATAGTATTATTTCACAAAAATTTAATTATAAAATTTACTCTTGATAACTATAATACCTTATGTCTTACTGTGTCCAACGTTTCATGCGATATGCTATCCAAAATATCTGATCTCGCTAGAGAAATTCAAAATCAGATCCTCTGACAGACGACTGAAATTTAAGAGTTAATCAATCTTCAACTATATCATTCCGCGAATCTCCAAAATATTCCATCATATGGGTGCAGAAAAAGTGAAAACAGGATTTTTCCGCTAATGTACGGAAGGAAGTGTATAAAGATTTCTAAAAATTCAGAATTTTCAATTAACAACTCTTAAAGACGGCAGTTTACCGTTAATATATGAAAGAAATTGCTGAAAGGTTCTGAAAATTCAGAATTTTTCGTTAACATCTCTTGAAAATGGCAATTAATCGTTAATATACGCACAAGACAGACCGTTGTGGAGGAAACTTGGGGAGACCTTCGTCCAGCAGTGGATTGATAATGGTTGACAATGATGATGATGATGATGATACGAAAGGAATTGCGGGAAAGTTCCTGAAAAATCGTAATTCACCTGGCGTACGAAAAAGCCGTGAAATTAAGGTATTTTCTCTCATTTAACAGAAAAGGTTGTATTAGAAATATGCTTCGTTCTTTCCCAAGGAATCACGGGAAATGGCTCGTGAATTTCAGAAATGTTTTACACTGTAGAAAAGTTAAGAGGAAATTTTTAAAAATCACTTGATATCAATGCACACTTTTTCTAGCCAAAATCGTTAAACTTAGTTTGATGATAACCATGGAGTTTGCCCGTTTCGCGGTAGTTGGCTAGATTAACATTTTTATGTTTGCAGTTTTTTTTTATCACGAAATGTCTGGCACGGTCAAGTGAAGTTACTCATAATCAAGAGCTTTGCTGTGAGATTTGGGGACTGTACCAGTAACTGTAGGAATGACTGTAAATAATATAAGCTTCGGAGCAAATACAGTGGAAATTGATTTCACATGTTGAAAGGAAAACTGTAGAAGAAAACTGTACCTCCAGAAGACGATTTAGAACCTTTTTTTCCCCCTTAAGCCCTTATGAACCTCCTTTTGGAGCTTCAAGTCTCAAGAGACACGAAGTTCCTTTGTTGTGTTTTGCTTTGTTCACTTTTACGATTCATCCACAGGCTTCTTTCTTGATGATTTTCTGGAAGTACTCAAAATAATAAAATCACGATCAACAATTCTCAGAAATCGAACATCCAGAGTGTATGAACCGTAAAAATGGACAGCTGGGTATTAAAAAATCGGTGTTCTAGATACAACAGATTGATTCACTGTGCGGCAATTAACAACGAAGACCCCAGTTTCATTTTATACAGTCAATAGTGGTCATCCCCGTTCTTCAAACGGTGAATCGATAAAATCATTTTTTGAAAATAAAATTAAAAAAAGGGACAATTAATTTAAGAAAAGAAAGTATGTTAAGATCCTTGACTATTTTATGATTTAGAACAATTTCATGGAGTCAATGCATACAGCTTAAACGTAAAACGGTAGCGAATTTCGCACCCCCTTAATTTTAAATCAAAATTTAATGGAATATTTACAGCATTTCAACTTTTCCTCAACAATTATGTTTAAACCTATCAGCATTTTGAACGGTAAAGCTAAACCACCCTTTTTTTTTTTTTTGGTTTTCTGACTTTTCTAGATATCCGGAGCGTAAGACCTATCAACATTCCGATTTTCAGATCTCTAGGTCATTTAGATACTGTCGAAAAATTTGCGAAAAGTTCAGGCACAAAATGTCCCAAAGCCGCCTTTTTGATCATTTTGGTATTCGGACTCTTCTAGGTATACGGACGATAAGACCTATCAGCTCACCAATTACAGATATCTAGGTCATTTAGAAGTGGTCGGTTAATTCGTGGACGGAAACAGATACATTTTCCCGTTTTCCCCACTTTGCTTTACATATACACTGTATTGAAAAAAGTCACCGCACACCCCTTCAAAAGCAAATGAACGTATCCGCTGCGTTGTTAAGATGCGCAATACAGCTGCAAACGGTATAAAAACAAGCCTGCGGCTGACCGCGATTGTATCGCACTGTGAGGTTGAGTGAAAATGTCGCTGTGGGAGAGAACTGACTTGGAGAAAGGAAATATTGTTGGGTGTTACATTAGTGGGTTGTCCATAAGAGAAACCGAGATGCGTTTAAACATACCCAAGTCAACTGTTTTGGAGGTACTGAATAAGTGGAAGACACATGGCGAGCATGAAGCAGCAAAACATACCGGCAGACCAAAGAAAATCAGTGATAGAGGACGTCGAAGCCTCAAGAGAGTCGTTACAGCTAATCGGCGGAGTACTGCCCAAGACCTCAGTGTAGAGATGAGTACAAATGCTGGAACCTCGGTATGTAAACGTACCACTCGCAGATAACTACATTCCCTGGGTTACCGTGTTCGTGCGGCTGCTCATAAGACTTTCATTTCCACTCGGAATGCTACTCGTCGTTTAGCATGGTTTAAAGAACATTTATCGCGGACCGTAGATCAATGGAAACGAGTCCTATGGACTGAAGAATCCAGATACATGATCCATCAGTGTGATGGCCGTGTGTGGGTGTGGTGGCAGCTGGGAGAATGCTATTTACCCCAGTCAAGTCCCTACGGTCAAGTTTGGAGCTTGTAGTGCACTAGTGTGGGGGTGTTTTTCGTGGTATGCTCCCGTCCCATTGGTTATCGTGGACAAACCTGCTAACCAACACGTCTACCTCGATATTCTAGGCAATTATGCTCTACCAACTCTGTGGTAATACTATGGGACCGAGCCTTGTTGGTACCACAGGATAATGCACCGAGCCATAAAGCAAGGACTGTTACGGCGTGGTTTGACGATAATTCCGTATGGTGTGTGGACTGGCCAGCACAAATCCCTGATCTTAATCCCATAGAGCACTTATGAGATGAATAAGAGCACCACATAAGAAGTTTGTAACCAAGGACGACTACTAAGCAAGAGTTAGCGGCAGCATTATGTACTGAATGGAAGTGCATACCTATCACTGTGTTTCGAAACCTTGTCGAAAGCATGTCTCGAAGTGTAAGGGCATGCATTAAGGCCAAAGGTGGACCAACACCGTACTAATGTACTGTATATAGATATTTTGAACCAAAGGTCTTGAATCGTTTAATTTTGAATTAGTAAGAACTTCCGCTTTAAGAGCTACGCTTTTAACACCACACAGCATCGAAACGTTACTGCTAAACTGAAATCTTTTCAAAATTCTAATAGAGTTTAATTGAACTTGTATTAACATTTGGATGTTCTTAGGTTTACTACTTTGGTGAAATCAAAGCATTTTATTGATCTTCCTAGAGCATATTTAAATCGATTGGATATGATGGCCACATGCCCTTTTCTATGATCATCAGAATACGTTGGTGTGTTAATTAACTTACGTTCGGAATTTTTACATTTTACTGTTACAAAGAGAATAAAAGTGCTATAGAATATAGAGGAACTGTATCTACCGTGTATGCGCTTATGTTTATGTAATACATCAATTTTCTTTTCACCTGTATTTAAAATCCTGTAATAACCATTACAAGTTTGTATTCAGGAACTATGTTTGATCATATCTGAACGTACTTACTACCAAAACGTTCCAAAATTGCAGAACGAATAGCACATCATTTTTTTTATTGGAGGTTTACGACCACCGTGAGCTACTCAATGGACTATAAGCAGTCGGCTGTCCCTAATTTAGGCCCACTGGTTCGAGGGAAGGGAGAGAGCCAGTGTCGTAAGCCAAAAAATAAAATAAGCATGCCTCACCGGAATTCGAACCCGGACCCATCTTGGACGAATGATCAGTAGCCATCGCTTAGACCACGGCGCCATACGTGGATTGCACATATCTCATAAAACGTAATGTTTAGTAATGCCATCGGTTTATTCGAGTGACATATTTTTGATATTGAGTAACCAAGAAATTTACTGCGATGGCCTATTGACTCAGTTCATCTTTTCCGTGCCTTGATCTATAATACAGACATAGCATCTCTATTTGTGTGCGTTTGTGTGTGGGCGTACGCGTTAAGTAGCTGTTTATCGCAATGTTTTCCAAGGATATGGGATCAAATCCCAGAGCTTCGTTAGAGGTGCATTCTCTCTTAGTGGCATTAACTCCTAGGAATTTGTCTTGTGCAATGGTATTCACGCTGTTCCACTCGAAATTTCCCAAATGCGTAGAAGGCGAACGCAGCTTGATTTCGGCAAAGACATGTTCTATACGTGTATCAATAAATGTTACAAATATTAACACATGAGAGTAATGTGGATTCACGGATGCATATATGTTCATACACACGCAAACCATTCCGCTGAAATGAAATATTTGAAATATTCCCCGGCTCGTGATCATGAATATTTATCCCGTTTACCCACATAGTGATATCTTAAAATTTCTTGGAATTTAGGATGATGTTGCTATGTTTGCAAAACTGCGCTACAAATACTTGCATAAAATGTGATTAAGCAGTAATAAAGACGAACTTGCTGAAAGCAAAATGACCATTCGTTCTAGATCAGTCCCGGTTCGAATACCGGAGAGGAATGGATTTTGTGTTTGTCTTCCGCCAGTTGCTCTTTCCTTTCCCTGGGATCAGCGGCACTCAACTAAGGATGCGCGATAGCTTACAGCCCACTTAGTTGCTCACTCGGGTCGTTAAACATCCTCTCCCCCTCCAAAAGAAAAAAACTTACGCTTAACATTTACACAGGTGAAACAGCATTGCAGCTGGATGTGGTGAAATCTAAAGTGGTGTACCGCGTGCCTCAAAAAAGATTGAAGGAAGCTTTTATCTCTTCAACGAATGATCACAGATACACACTTACAATTAGAAAAATGCTCAAAATGACGTAAAGACTTACGACATTGCAGATGCATCCCTGTGGGTAATATTTTTCATAAAAATTAAAAATAAAATCTTTATAAAGCCTACGCATGTAAAACAGTTAAATTAAAAAGGTGCGCAATATCTAACCAGTCTAAAAAAGTCCATTGTTCTTCTCGAGGAGATATTTCCAATGAAAGTTATAAAAATGTATCGTCTGAAGCCCCTTTACGGGCGAACAGTTGCTTGTTTCGCTGCATAGCATTGTAGCGCTCAAAGCGAGTAAGGGAAGAGCTCTCGGGCGTGCAAGAAATTATCCCTTCAGACAATATAGATTTTTAACAATTTTTATCGCAAATATCTCTGCGAGTTTTGCAAGAAGAATGACAGGTTTGTTGTTTTCGACTAATTAGGACATTACGCAACTTTTCTGACTGAACTTGTTTCTCTGTGAGGGCTGTATAAAATCGTTCTTTTTTTTTCTGTTTTTACACAAATGCCACCCGCAGGAGAGCAACTGCCATGTCGTAAGTCTTTACCTCCTTTTCAGTATTTTTCTAATTGAAAGTATATACCTTCAAACCTACGTAGGTCATCCAAAAAGAAACAAGACTGGCGTCATAACGCCAAAAATAGCCCATGCCGAAAAACACATATGCCGGTGTCGGAACACCAGCAATATCAGTCAGGTGACGACGTGTCGTTACAGCTCTCCACTAAGTTCATTCTTGTAGTAGAAAAGTTCAGACATGTTCATGTAATCCAGTGTGAATTTAAAACTCGAGAAAAGAGCAGATACAATTTTTTGTGTTCGTTTGAATAAAACCGCCACAGAAACGTATGCAGTCATTAAAACAGCTGCTAAAGAAGATGCTTTGTCCCGTTCAAGAGTTTTTGAGCGGCACAAGGAATTTGTGAATATTGAAGAGTGTCTGGAAGATGCGGCACGCTACGGAGCTTAATGTGAATAACAGCGAGGTACTCCTGCGCCAAGATCTCCGAATGACTCTTCAGAAAAGCAGAAAAGCAGCTGGCCAACAGTTGGCACCACCATCAGTTGTTATATGCCAGAACAGGGCCATCAGTTATCCATCGCAGGAAATGGCTGCCACAAGCGGCACTTAAGTGGTCCTTCAAGCACGTGCCATAAATGATGTCTAGCTAAATGCGGCCTGCCAGTTTCCCGGAAGTAGCAGCCGGGAATCACGAGACGTAATTTGCAGAATTTTATCCGCCAATTTCCCAGTAGTAGCTATATAAAAAAAAGGTAATCACAATTCCCCAAAGGTACAATTCCCCCCTTTTTTTGTTTTCAACGAAACTTATTGCATGACGTCACGGTGCTGAGAAAATTTCCTCAACAGATCCAGAAAAAAGCGCATTGGATCAAGTAGCATAGAACTCAGAATTGCCTGTTTGCTAAACGGACGATTTAGCCACTACACTAGTTTGCCACGCACGCGCGTTTGCTTGAAAGTGAGTCTCTTTCCTGCGCGATATGAAACGAAGAGTTCTCGTTCTAATTTTACAATACTGCAGGTTATTTTTAATAAATGTCCGTTTCATATAATTCATAAATTTACTTTTTCAACGCAACGATTGCTTTTATTTATCTTAAGGGAACGTCACTCATTTTCAACTAGTGTACCAACTTAAAGACGTTCTCCAAATTTTGTGCTGTATTTTTGGTCTTTAAAGGCCGTTGTTTAATTTATATATTTACCAGCTCATGGCACATTCTGTTTCATTTTTAACGCTGTATCTTTTATTCCATAGTTCGAAGCTACATTTGTTCTAAAGAGGAAAAGATATTTTATCTTCTCTGTCGTTATTTTTAGCAGCTAATTCCTCCAATCTTGTCTGTTCAACCCGTGGATACGTACATTGTATCCACATAGTGTTGCTTATTTTCTTCAAATAATTGATAAATTTTGTACGGGTATATATATCTTATTTTGTTCCAACATAACGATTTTTAATGTCTTTTCGGGACTTTTGTTTGAAGCAGTTTAGTGTTTTATAACGAAAGATTATACAGAAATTATTTCTTGTTATTTATGAGAATGGCATTCTGCATTCTCGATTCTTTGTGTGTTAGTGCAGGAATTCTGCTACGAAATAAGTTTCTATAAAAACATGGGAGTAATTGATTATTTCTTACAGTTCATTAATTATTTATATAATTTTCCACCGACGGTAATGTTCGTCGTCGTGACATTTTATTAGGAAATTAATTCGTCTCTCGACATATAGCGGTTTTTTTCTTAACATCCACTAAAACAAGATGTCAATGGCGTCGTCTTCAACTAACAGGTGCCACGACTACAACAGACAGACTACACACGTGTTGCTCCTGACTACTGGTGCCAAACCACTCAGCGTGACTGCGCGCGCGCAGTCACGCTGCTTCCACCTCGTGTTGGGATTGATTCGGTTGTCAGCTGCGGGCCACTCATGGCGCTTGCTTGGAGGCCCTTAATTCACGGCGATGCTGCAGGGCCATCAATGACTGCGAACTGATCGCGCTGACACGACGTACCGCTACCGTACCTTGAGCGGAATATTTCAGTCAGCAGTGATCCATCACTTCCAGCTGGTGGCCAGCAGTTTCCCAACACTTGTGTTTTTGGCGAGTGGTCCCGTTGATGACATTGTAAGAAACCGGTTGGAGTACCGAAGATTCGCTGCAAAGTGGATTCCCCACTTGCTCACTGATGAACACAAGGTAAATCATGCTATCACTTGTCGCCAATAGAGGTGAGTTGATTAAAAATCAAACACGCTTCTATCAGACAAAGCTTAAAGGCTACAGACCCTATCACATGTGTGAAGGCACTCATAGCAGTTGACTGAAATTTTGCTGAGGGTAGGAAACAGGTAGACACACTCAACTGAATACGAAGAAATCACAAAACACCCGGTAATATTATTAAGGTGCTAGGTAGGTAGATGGCAGATATAAAGCATTCCGGAACAACATAAAAACAAGTTAGTAAAATCATGCAATCCATTGATTATGATACGCTTTCCAACATACCAGAGATCATAACTCAAGCCATTACTCAAGTTATGTGGATAGTGGCTGTGGACTAATTCTCGCTTCTGTGTCCTGATCTTTGACCCCGTTTCGAAGAAAGTAAAGAGAATGGGTTTAGTATACCTCCGGAACAACATACTAAAGTGTTGTCGCAACAGAAGCATTTTTAGTCAAGTTATCAGGATAACTGACTAAAAATGATCCCGCTCCTATGTTCTGACCTTTGACAACATTTCGCCCATTTTCAATAGGGTTCGTCCCTAGTGGTCCCCTGCAACATACTAAAATTTCATTGAAATGGATCCATTGTTCCGCGAGTTATCGTGACGACGGACGGACAAATCTGGAGCATATACGCTTCTTCAACCTACGGTTAGAAAGCGTAAAAAACGTTTAACACCGAGATTTGATGAAGGAACTTCATGAAACATTATATTCAATATGGCAAACGACGGCGAAAAAAAAACACCATGCAAATACTGAATTAGATCGATATGCTTTCTTAAAGGCAAGTGCGCTCTAAGCATCATCAAACTCTAATGTTCAGCCAGAAACTCGCGCATCTGACCATTCGGTCACCGGCACGATTCCTTCGAGTTCATGTGAGTTTTGCTAAGCATAAAGAACAAAATTACTAAAATTACTACTTAGGGATTGTGAAGAAATATTCTTATTCTTCACAAATATATGGAACAGCAACAGGATTTTATGGTGAGAAACATAATAGCCATTGCCTTGCTTACTCTTGAACATGTTACATTATATCACAAAAATCTATTTTTTACGCTTTCCAGTCATAGGTTGAACAAGCGTGTATGCTCCAGCTTTGTCCGTCTGTCCGTCCGCAAGATAACTCGCGTAACAAGGGTTCGATTTCGATGTAATTTTAATATGTGGTAGGGGTCCACCTTGGAACGAACCCTATTGAAAATGGGCAAAATGGGGTCAAAGGTCAGCACATAGGCGAGGGATCCATTCTATTGCCCTTATGCTTCATAACTTGCGTAAAAATGGTTCGATTTCAATGAAATTTTAGTATGTGGTAGGGGACCACCTGGCGACGAACCCAATTTAAAATGGGCGAAATGGGGTCAAATGTCAGGACATAAGAGATGGATCCATTCTATTGCACTTATGGCTTATAACTTGCGAAAAAATGGTTCGATTTCGATGAAATTTTAATATGTGGTAGAGGACCACCTGGCGACGAACCCCAATTCAAAATGGGTGAAATGTGGTCAAAGGTCATGACATAGGAGAGGAACCCATTCTATCGCCCTTATGCCGCATAACTTGCGTTAAAATATTTCGATTTCGATGACATTTCAGTATGTGGTAGGGGACCACCTGGCGACGAACTCTATTGAAAATGGGCGAAATGGGGTCAAATGTCAGGACATATGAGTGGAATCTACTTCATTGCCCTTATGCATGATAAAGTACGTAAAAATGCTTCGATTGCGACAAAACTTAATCATGTTGTTTCAGAAGTAAACTGAACCGGTTCTGTTGAATATCATCGAAATACAGTCAAAGATCAGGACATAGGAGCAGGATCCATTCCATTGCACTTATGCGTCATAACCTATGTAAAAATGCTTCAATTGCGACAAAACTATCGTTGGACGTGCCCTCTCGAGCTCTTCACATTTTGCTCAGTTTGTTCGGAATAAGTGCCTGTTGCTCCAGAATTTTGTGCTCCCATCATGCATAAGGGTATGTGCTATCTTTCTCACCACCTTTCTCAGCTGAACTGTACATCTTTACTTGATTTTCATAGGAGTATTACCTGCTGACCACGCCCTTCTGCGTTCTGAAAGGTGCGCCCTGTGTACACGTTCCAGTGCCTTCTGTTCCTTTCCTGTGCACCTCGCTCAAGTAATAAGCTGTCAGCAATCTTCCCAGCTACGTTTCCGCACCAGTAAGTGAATATTATAGCGATATTCCTTCATATTTCATCTCGATGGGTTTGTTTACCACTGGCCATCGTGACTCGCCTTGACTGTCTTCTATTCTCCATCAGCGTTCCTATACGTTGCCTTCTATGCTTGTGTTCCAGAGCTTATCTACCCTTCTCACGGTTACGTCATCTTCCATTAGTGGTCCTCCGGTGACGTCATGGTCTCACGGTTGTGACATCTCTCTTGCAGCTGTACTTGTGTCGTCATTGTTTGTTGCTCAGCCTTCGTTCACCTGTTCGTAGTGCGTTCCCCATTTGTCTTGCTAGCAATTGCGCATTCTACCACCGCTCAAGGCTTGTGCAATATCAACAGAATATCTTCCACCACTGACGCCTCCACCAGACGTCCTCCTTTAAGATAAACTTCAGTACTCTTTGTCGGCCCCCACTACCACACATTCAACGCTTTTGCCGTCATGCCTGGATTTCCTTGTTTCTCGTCAGGATTCAATTCTTACTCTTCATCTTCCTGAATCTTCGCCCCGAGGTAAGTCTCTACTAGCCTCTTTAGCTTTAATGGTGAAATATGTTGCCCTCCCCAATACCAAACTTACTGTGTACACATCAGCTCTGCATGAACTTGTTCCTTCAGATGCCATTACACATGTTGCACGTAAACCTCGCTCTTGCTTATTTATTTTTCCTCTCCCGCTCGTGTTTTACGAGTTATGTCTTCTCCCATCTTTTTTGATGATCAAAGTCTGTTCGCCATTCCTCTCGCACAGTGCCCTATCCTTGTAAGCATGTCCCCTGTTCCACCGGAATGTTTTGATGATGTCCTCCTTGGTTTTCTTTCTCGTTGTGGACTTGTTATTGGTCCAATTCGTACCTTACCTGCCGCATTGGACGAGCAAGGAACTCGTCCTTATCTTAGTTTCCGATGACAGGCTCTCGTTGTGTTTCCGGACGAAGCTTTGATTATTTCCTGTCCTACTACATTCCAAGTAGTCTGTGGTAGACTTATGCGTGCTGTGAATCTTTATACTGCTCTTCATTGCTTCATATGTAAATCACATACTCATCTCCATGTTTCTTGCCCAGCTAAAAACGCGGCATTCTCACCTGCACCTCTTGGCGCTTCTGCTCTCATTACGTCATCTGCAAAACCTTTTCAGTCTGCACCTTTATTGTCTTATTCCACTGCATGTACTTTACCCTCTGCACCAGGTGGGTTGTTCCATCCTCCTGTGTCACATTCTCCACTCTCTGTGGCCTTGGACTTCAGCACTTCGACAAGTTCTTCCTTACTCTCATCATACCCAGCTTCTTTCCCTCGACCGCTGCTTTCCAGTTCGGGTTCACCTATTTCATCTGTGAATAATGTTCCTCTGGTCTACCCATCTTCCACCACTGTGTTTCTTCTAGACTCTTCAGCTCTTTCTCACTTCAACAGTTTGCCGTCTCTACCTGTTCCTTTCATTACACAGCTCCAGGACTATTCCAGTGTGTTTCCTCCGCCTGGTTCTTCCACCGTTTTGCACCAGGATTTTTCTACAATGCCTGCTTCATCTTCAGCTGCTACGATCTACAGTGTGCCCCTTATGGACTCCCCGGCGTTTCTTCTGCAATCACCCCTGGACTCGTCCCCCTCTGGTGAGAGCACATCGGTGGTCTCTCCTCCGCCGAGTACGGAACCCATCACCGTCGGCCCGGACTTGGTTTCAGCCATTGTTCTTTCTCACTGCTATTCCGACCCGTCGTTACCAGCCTCTGGTTCTTCACCCATCATCTCCACATTACTTGACGACACACTAGTACGTTCATCATTGCCCGGCTTGTCTTCTTGCGCCGCCGGTTCTTCGAAAAATTCTTCAACTGCTTCTTCCGCAGTTTCCTTGGGCACTTCTTCAGCTACGGACTCAGGTTTTGATCCTACAGAGTACTCGGATACTCCCCTGCCTCCATACTACTCAGCACATCTTTCTGCTTCCGAGTTTCAACTTCTTTATGTTAAGCACCCCCATGAGACTGCTCCGGCTGATATCAAGAAAGCTCTACATTATCTCACCTTAATTGAGATCCCTGTACCATTTCGTGAGAATTGTAGCTCTCGAATCACTTATAACAAAGCTCTAGACTCTGGTGTTCTGCCAGATCGTACTTCAACCTCCCGTACACGGCAGATAAGGACTTGTCGATGGCTCGGCGATTTGATAATTTGCGTCTGACTTCCAAGCCCTCTGTCACGCCTTCGTCGACTGCATCTGCAGCTCCGTCCGTGCCTATTTCCGTTTCCATTCAACCGTATCCGCGTCCTATTGTTGCACCACCTCCGTCCTCTGTTGTTTTACAATCTTCATCTCCACTCGACCTGTCGCCTTCCGCCCAGCCCTCTGTTTCGGCGCCCTTAACAGGGGCCATTCCAAAGAAACGTACACGTCGCTCCTCTCAGCGCACGCGGAAACGTCGTGCCAAAATCAAAGTTTCTTGTGTCTGTACCATGTTCTCCACTTCCACCATAGCCATTTCCACAAGACTTAGCCAATGATGATGACTTCATTGATGCCTTCACTCTTTGGGAAGAACTACATTCGTCCGACCTTTACTAGTAGTCTGACTTTGCTCCTGCCTAGGCGTTCTATGTACTGTCGTTCTGGTTTTCAGATTTGTCCTACACCCATCATTTGAACTTTATGTGTATTATTCATCGTGTTTACTATCTTGTTGTATTGTGTTGCTCTTGTTTTACGAGTATCGCTTGCGTGCCCACGCTGTATTGTATCTTCCTAATCTTATGCATACCTCATGTTCTTCCTGTTATAGTGTTATAATCCCATGCTATGGTCTGTCGCTCACTATGTACTTGTTGTATTATGCTGCCCCTGTTCTATGAGTGCGGCCTGCGTGCCCATGTTCTCATGTTTCTCCTTACTCTGTGTATACTCCATGTTATACCTGTGTATCGCCCAGTTTTGTATGTGCTATATTGATTAATTATGTATACTCCTGTTGTTTGTCCTGCATTCATATGTACCATTTAGTGTATAATTCCTCGTGCTTTCCTATTGTTTTCTTGTTCGCCCTCGTTTCTTGACAGCGGCCTGCGAGCCCACGCGCTCATTATGTAAGCTTCTTTTCCGATGAATGCTCACGCAATCGCCTGTGACTCCCCCGTTCCAGTGCCTTGATATTAGCTCCTGTTCTCAGCCCTGGTGTTATTGTATACACTCAGTATTTTATAACACAAATGCCCACGATTTCTATTTCGTTATCTTTAGTTCTCCCCATGTATGTCCTATGTTTATTGCCTGTGATTTTGTCCGAGTGTCATATGTCCTTTGCTCATGTTTTAATTCCCTATTTAATTGTATACTCCCAGTTGTACAATAAAGCGATTTTGAAAGACAAACTTTAGCATGTTGTTCCGAAGATATACGTAACCGTTTCTTTTGAATATCATAGAAATAGGGTCAAAGGTCAGGGCACAGGAGCGGGGTTTATTCAACAGCCATTAACCTCATAACTGGACTAAAAGTGCTTCTATTGCGACAAAACGTTAGTATGTTATTTCAAGGGTATACCGAACCGATTCTGTTTAATATCATCGATATGGGGTCAAAGGTCAGGACACAGGAGCGAGATTTATTCCACAGCTGTTATCGTCATAACTTGAGTATCATTTCTAGTATGTTGGAAAGCGTATCATAACCAATACATTGCATGATTTTACTAATTTGTTTTTTTTTCTGAGTGTTTAAAGACCGCCGTGAGCAACTCAGTGAGCTATAAGCAGTCGCCCGTCCCTAATGTAGGACCACAGGTTCAAGGGAAGAAGGAGAGAGCCAGTGTGTACGACAAACACAACATCTATGACTCACCGGGATTCGAACCCGGAACCATCTCGGTCGAATGATCAGAAGCCATCGCTTAGACAACTGCGCCAACTGGGCGGCTTCGAAAATCACACCACTGTAGAGCAGGAATCATCTGTCGGTTTCCTTTTGAACATGCTATGCCAGCACTACAAAGTTCCATGTATCTGATGATTATAAGAATCTGAATAACTTGAGATGTTACGGTAGCCGAAGCAGTGAGCTGTGTTCTCGTAGCCTTTTTGATAAATCATAAATAATTCGATGAAATGTTATGTTTTGTGATGTTAAGTTACATGCTGAACAGTAACAAGTCACTGGCTACTCTGTTTGTGGCCTTAAAAACCCAGTAGTTACTCTATGCATTTGTGAAAATTATTGCATCTGCAATCCCCATGTTTGAAATACTGGTGATTTATTAAAAACGCTACAGGGAAACAACTGATTGGTTTGGCCTGCGTAAAATCTGAAGTTCTTCAGATCCGTAGTCTCCTTTGTCCTGGGTGATATAACGGATAGCATGGTCGGACGAAAATTGGAAGATCCGGGTTCGATTTCAGGGCGGTGTAATTTCAAGATCTCTGATGTAAAGTTGCACGTCGAACACCAAGCAAAGCAATGGCAATTAATTTTTTTGCCTTGATGATCCTTTAAAATTGTTGCTGATTAAGTCATGTATCAATTAGAAGTCATGCATTGCATCCATGCTTACGTACTAGCAGATAACATACGATTGTCTTGTGAAATTACTATTAAAAAGGAAAAGAACACATTTAAAGATGCAAATCTCAAAAGCACAAATCCCGTTCCATAAAAACTGAGAGTATTTTTTTGAGACGGTAACAGTGCGAAGGGGGAAAATAACCACACAGACAATTACCTGAGTCAAGGAAGTATCTATCGCAACAGTTATTAGCCGTGGAAGATGATTCTGGTTTCGTTATTGCGCAGTTGTTTAAGGTGCGGCTGCATTTTGCTATACAGCTATGCAGGTGAGTGATTCAGAGTAAAGAAATGAAATGCGTTGTGCGATAAAAGTTGGTTATCGTTTGGGTAAAACGGCTCCAGAAACAGTTGATTTAATGAAAAATGCTTAGAAAGATAAATGTTTGGGTGAGTCAACGATATTTAGATGGCACTATAATCTCCAAAAAGGGCGATTGTCAGCGGAACTCGCTTCTAGACCTGGTCGACCTGAAAGTGTTGTTAAGAATCATACTTTAACACTGTATGGGCAATCCTGCAAGAAGATCGACGAATGACGTATGAAGACATAGCAGCGTCAACTAATAAAAAGAAACGTTGGCATTCCGGATTCTACGCGAAAATTTACTTCTGATCATGTGTTTTCCAGATGGGTATCTCATCACCTGACGAAAGAACAATTGTTAACCAGAGTTTATGTGTGTCATGAGAGGTAACACTGTAACGTACCAGGAGATGTGACGTACCTGCCAGAAGGACGCACACGACATAAAGGCAGATAGCAATTAGAATCAAAGCGTCATTGGTAGAGCAACTTATTCCGGAATGAGTGGACCCGGGTTCGAACCCCGGCGCGGATAAAAAATGACGGAGAAATTCACTTCGTTATAATGGCGCCCGAACTATCCGGATGACCCGCCCGTTCAAAATCTCGCATTGGTGTGATGTTATTTCCACACCGCGAGATAGGAAAAATATGAGCAGCACTTCGAAAGAAAAAAAAAAAAAGAAAAAGAAGGGGGAGATGATGTAACGTACCAGGAGATGTGACGTACCTGCCAGAAGGACGCACACGACATAAAGGCAGATAGCAATTAGAATCAATGTCCGCGTAGCTTAATTGGTAGAGCAACTTATTCCGGAATGAGTGGACCCGGGTTCGAACCCCGGCGCGGATAAAAATGACGGAGAAATTCACTTCGTTATAACACATGATTTCAAATGATCCAAACTTTCTAAACACACTAATAACTGCTGACGAAACATGGGTCTACTATTTCAACCCCCTCACGAAGCGCGCAAAGAGAGTCTGGAAACACACAAGCTTACCTCCTCCGAAAAACGTCCGCCAAACCAAATGAGCTGGGAAGGTGGTGATGATAATTTTCTTTTATCATAAAGGTGTAGTCTATCACCATGCTGTTCCTCCACAAATTACACTCAGAAAAACGTTTGGCTAATTCAACAAAAATTTTGTTTTATCAACAAAACATTATGTCGATATACAGTCAAAAAAAATTTTGTTGGATTAGCAAAATTATTTTGTTATGAATTATTGTTGAGTTAACAAAATTTATTGTTATCACGACAAAACGTTTTGCTCATTTAACAAAATGATTAGGTCGTTTTGGGAATTTGTTTGATCCAACGAAACATATTGTTATCGTGACACAATAAGTTTTGTTGATGTAACAATATGCTTTGTTGCAGCGACAAAACATTTTTTCATGATAACAATATGTTTTGTTTGATGAAACAAATTCCCAAAACGACCTAATCATTTCGTTAAATGAGCAAAACGTTTTGTCGTGATAACAATAAATTTTGTTAAATCAACAATAATTTTCAACAAAATCGTTTTTGCAAATTCAACAAAAGTTTTTGTTGACTGTATATCGACAAATGGTTTTGTTGAATTAACAAAACGTTTTTCTCAGTGGTACTGTCGATGCTGAGTGTTGCATTTCAGTCTTGAAGCGTCTGCGACGAAACATATCGATGAAGCGACCGGAACTGGTTAGCAAGTGGACCTTACACTATGATAAATCCCGTCCATATGTGGTTGCTTGTGTTTAACAATTTCTTACGAAATGCAGTATTGACATCAAACCACAACCTACCTATAATCTTGAAGTCACCCCGTGCGATTTCTGGTTGAAGGAGAAGTTCAGTGGCGCAACATTCAATACAGATGCTGACGTGAATCAAGCTGTACAGGGATCGCTAAAGCGGCTTCCACAAAATGCCTTGGCCAGAGTCCCTAGAAAGTGGACTAAACGATGGGATCGTTGCATATAATCCGAGGGAAAATAATTTCAGAAAGAATAACATATTTTGCCGTACCTATATTTCATCATTTTCTGTGATTTTAGTCTCACTTTTTATGGAACGGCTGTTGTAGTAATTTTCAGTTAATAGCTGAAATGCAAATGCACTACATATTATCTGCGGAAATCTTTTCTGAACTGCCGTGCATGAGTGTTGGCAAGTTGAGTCGTGTTGATATTAACTGAGATACCCTGAAAAAACTACAGCAAAGTCAGTTAAAACTAATTTAGTCAATATTCCAATATGCATAAGATTTTAGGATGTATCACCTGGGTTTTTTCATAGGTATTCTTTTGAAGAACACCTGGGAAGTGAATAAACATGCTGAGTGCTTTCAAATAATCGCCTCTTAATTTATTCCCCGGGAAAAATAAAGAAATCGACACTCTTTTCTGAATATTTGCATTAGATCTTCTTGAAAGACATTGCGTGGAATATCAATGTATTCAAGAAATTCTGCATTACAGAGGGTCATGCTACTTGATGTCGTGTGGGAAGCAGAAAAATGTAAAATAAATGGAAGATCATACAAAGACTAGGGCAATAAAGAAAATAGCGAAAATGATGAAGATGGGAGTAAATATTGATGATTTAATGAAGTGACTAAATAGTCTTTCACATTTGATGAGATATTACATTCAAAAATTAATGTATTTCATGTATGTACTTCTTAAATTCTTTTTATTTAGGAGATCATTTCCATTAGATACTAGTAATTGAAATTTTTAATTAAAATCATACTTGCGTCTTTAAAAGCTGGCTTTCCATAGTCAGTTATATTTGATCAGGCTTTAATATACACTGAAGTATCTTTCAAATATATGTCATGAACAAACACAGTAAGATCAGTAGTTTATTGCGCTAAGGTTGTTCGGGGGAAATGTCGCTCAACGCATTAAAAAAATTCTCGGATACTAGCTATACATACCTCCTCCAGATTTAAAGATGCAAAATCTGCGTCAAGTTTCGTTTGCATTTCGACGCTGCTGTGTCTAGAAGTGTTTACAGAATTTAAAAAGAATCTTTGCGTTTCAGCGGAACAGAGAGCAGAAGTGAAGGAGAAGATTAAATTTATTGTTGCAGTTTTGTTTTCATATTACCTCCTTCATCAGAGCTCTGAATGTGTTGTTCTCAAGCATGCTTTCACGCTACTATCCTTTGAAGAAATCGTTTCGTGTTTGGTAAATATTGTTTTAACTGAAAGGGGAACTTTTCTTTTTTTTCTTATACGAGAACTAAAAATTAACCGTGTGTTCTCGGATGTTTTTATCCAAAGTAGAAATTATTCTTTCATGCTCCAGCTTATAGCTGTGTTTTCATATCTTATTTGTTTTTTAATCGAAAGACTGAGAGTAAATATATCCTAAGGAAGCTCCATTTTAGTAAAACTGGAATTAAATCTCCGGAAAACATATGCTTAACTTAAGTCTCTGAAAAAGTTGGAGTATTTTAGAGTACATAGCCTTGTATGACATAAAACGTTTGACGCAGTTAAAGTTAGTGTGCTGAATTGTGAGCACTTTAGAACAGAAATGAGTTTCAAATCTCCGTTTGAAAATGTAATTTTTTCTGTTTTCCGAAACGACGAGTGTACCAAAAATTATAGAGCTCATGAATAAGAAAACCGGAAGTCGTGTTCAGTCAGGAGAAACGTAGCCTTGCTTGTGTTCGGTTGTGATCGAAAGGCACGCTAGCTTTACACCTTACACATACACCAAAGAGATGAAACATTATGATGACCTGTCTAATATGATCTTGGTCTTGAAGAAAATTAGCCGTGATTGTAGCTTGTGTTCGGTTGTGATCAAAAGGCACGATAGCTTTACACCTTACACATACCCCGAAGAGACAAACCATTGTGATTACCTGTCTAATGTGATCTTGGTCTTGAAGGAAAGTAGCCTTGCTTGTGTTCGGTTGTGATCGAAATGAACGCAAGCTTTACCCCTTACACATACACCAAAGAGATGAAACATTATCATCCCCTCTCTAATATGATCTTATGATATATGATCTTATACATACCCCGAAGGGACAAAATATTATGACCACCTGTCTAATATGATCTTGGTCTTGAAGAAAATTAGCCGTGCTTGTGTTCGGTTGTTATCGAAAGGCACGCTAGCTTTACACCTTATACATACACCGAAGAAACAAAACATTATGATCACCTGTCTAATATGATCTTGGTCTTGAAGAAAATCAGCCGTGCTTGTGTTCGGTTGTGATCTAAAGGCACGCTAGCTTTACACCTTATACGTACACCGAAGAAACAAAACATTATGATGACCTGTCTAATATGATCTTGGTCTTGAAGAAAATTAGGCGTACTTGTGGCTTGTGTTTGGTTGTGATCGAAAGGCACGATAGCTTTACACCTTACACTTATCCCGAAGAGACAAAACATTGTGATCACCTGTCTAATATGATCTTTATCTTGAAGGAAAGTAGCCTTGCTTGTGTTCGGTTGTGATCGAAAGGCACGCTAGCTTTACACCTTACACATACACCAAAGAGATGAAACATTATCGTCCCCTCTCTAATATGATCTTATGATATATGATCTTACACATACACCGAAGGGACAAAATATTATGACCACCTGTCTAATATGATCTTGGTCTTGAAGAAAATTAGCCGTGTTTGTGTTCGGTTGTGATCGAAAGGCACGCTAGTTTCCACCTTATACATACACCGAAGAAACAAAACATTATGATCACCTGTCTAATATGATCTTTGTCTTGAAGAAAAGTAGCCGTGCTTGCGTTCGGTTGTGATCGAAAGGCACGCTAGCTTTACACCTTACACATACACCAAAGAGATGTAACATTATGATCCCTTCTCTAATATGATCTTATGATATATGATCTTACACATACATAGAATGGGCAAAGTATTATGATCACCTGTCTAATATGATCTTGGTCTTGAAGAAAATTAACCGTGTTTGTGTTCGGTTGTGATCGAAAGGCACGCTAGCTTTACACCTTACACATACACCAAAGAGACAAAAAATTATGATCACCTATCAAATACACTGCTGGACAATTGCTAAGGACGGATCATAAACGGCTATATAGCGCATAAAAAAATAAGTGGGGTTGGATGCCAAGTGAAATAAAATAATGTCAGAATGCCAGGACATTACAAGAAAGACAATTTATTGTGCTCTGAAATCCAGAAGGCTTTGGAACGTGTTCAAGGGACAAACAGGCCATTTTGTGCAGAATACGTAAACGTAAAAAATGCAATTACTGTCCGCAGGCGTTCCGGCGTAAGATGTCAATACGGGATATGGCCACCATGGAGGGCGATGCCAGATTCCACACGCCGTGTCATGCTTTGCACAACATTATCAAGCAGCTGTTGGGGTAATTTATCCCATTCCTCTGTCAGTGCACGGATGAGGGTGTCCTTGTTTATTGGAGGGCATTGGCGACCAGCAAGACTCCTTCCCAAAGCATCCCACACATTTTCAATAGGTTTCAGATCTGGAGAACGTGCTGGCCATACGAGGCGTTGAATATTCTCGCTCTCAAGACACTCCTGGACAACGACTGTTCGATGACATGTTGCGTTGTCGTCCATGAAAATGAATCTATGACACACAGCACCACGGAACATGCGAACATGAGGTAGCAGAACATCATTAATGTATCGTTGGCCAGTCATAGTCCCAGTTGGAAGCACATAGAGGGACGTGCGGCCATTGATCATGATGCCAGCCCATATCATGACACTACATGTCGGATATCGGTCCCTTTCCTGTATGTTTGCTGGACAATATGCAGTACCACTATCACGCCAGATCAGTTGTCGTCGACAATCAGACGATAGACTGTATCTACTCTCATCTGAGAAGAGGACAGCAGACCAGTCGTTATCAGTCCAGTTGCGATGTTGATGGCACCATTGCAAACGGGCGGTACGGTGACGTCTGGACAATGGGATGCACACAACAAGACGGCGGGCGTATAGTCCTCCTTCATGCAAACGTCTGGCGACAGTTTTTCGGGAGATCCGCTTGCCAGTAGCAGCCATAAACTGATTTGCTACTTCACTAGCTGTGCTGCGCCGGTGTCTTTTTGTTGATAGCACTATGTATCGATCTTCTGCAGGTGTCGTACTGCGCACACGACCTCCCCCGTGACGTTTGCTACACTCTCCATTTGTTTGAAATGATTTCCAAAGCCTTGAAACAACACTGTGGCTGACGTCGAACTCCCTGGCAACATCTGTTATTTTTCGCCCTTCTTCAATCTTGCCAATAATACGGCCACGCGTAAAATCATCTAGGTGATGTCTGGAAGACATACTGAAAATTGCAAGTTCGTCAATTGATTCTTTCCCTTTCAACTTTGCGTTTGAACAACAACGGTGAATACGCGTCAAATCCTTTATATCTCTTATCAGCGCTATGACGTCACGAACAAGTTTGGCAATCCAAAATTTGCATACGCACAACACGTCTTACTGTATCCCGCACTTATTCCAATTTCCACATTTTCCTGCCTTCCATTTTATGGTTGCTATCGTTGCTATTGTCATCCGTCCTTAGCAATTGTCCGGCAGTGTATTATCTTTGTCCTTCACGAGCCGGCAAAACAGTTTTCACCAGGCAAGACATGGACGCTACAAGATTGCTAAAGGTGTGTTTGGTATCTGGTACCAACATTTTACTAGCAGACCCTTCATCACTTGTAAGTTACGTGGCTGAGTTGCCGCAGATCGGACTTGTTGTTCCAATGCAAACCACAGATGACAGATTGGATAGATGTATCGAAAGTTCGCAGGTCAGGGCAATTTCTGAAGCTCTTCCGTATGTTCCGCGAACTTTTCTCCAAGAATCCGAGAAGTGTAGCATGGCGAATTATTGTGCTCAAAGAAGACACTACATAAGGGGAATACCTTTGCTGCCATGAAAAGATATACCTGGTCGGAAATGATATTAAGCAAGGTGTTAAGTCATAAAGGTCATAGTTTTCTATCCCACGAAGGGCTGGACTCAGAAGAACATTATAAATACAAAGCATTACACTTCCTCCGCCTGCTTTTTTCGTCCCACGGGGCATCCTGGTGCAAACGCTTCTGCCGGTGAACGACGCGCACGTACGCAGTCGTGCACGTGATGTAACAGGAAACGAGATTCATTTGAACAGACAACTTTCTTCCAAATAATTCAAGATTCAGTTTTGATGCAAGCTTGCTCATTGTAGGCTCTTTCGACTAGGTCACAAAGGGCACTCAGAGTACTGTAGCTCCATTTTTTTCAGGTTTCTATGTGCTGTATGTTATGAAACATTACTCCCGTCACCAGCATTTAAAATACCTGAGAGTTGTGCCACATTATCACTTCTGTTCGCTTGTACCATGCTGGATAGCATTCTCTCAGCTCTAGCATCGATGAGGTGGGGTCAGCTCACCTTGCAGGCCATTAGTGGTTTACCCTTCTCGGACTACTTTTTGAAGGTACTAACCACTGGTGACGCTGAATACTCAACAAGCCTTGCCATCTCAGAAATATTCTGACCCGGTCGTTTCGACATTACAATTAACATGTCTATGATGTTAAAATATCTATTAGACGTAACATGTCTATGATATTAAAATGTCTGTTAGACATAAAATGTCTATTAGACGTAAAATGTCTATGATATTAAAATATCTATTAGATATAAAATGTATATATTAAAACGTCTATTAGACATAAAATGTATATGATATTAGAATGTCTATTGGACACAAAATGTCTATGATATTAGAATGTCTTTTAGACATAAAATGCCTATGATGTTAAAATGTCTACGATATTAAAATGTCTATTAGGCATAAAATGTCTATTAGACGTAAAATGTCTATGATATTAAAATATCTATTAGATATAAAATGTATATATTAAAACGTCTATTAGACATAAAATGTATATGATATTAGAATGTCTATTGGACACAAAATGTCTATGATATTAGAATGTCTTTTAGACATAAAATGCCTATGATGTTAAAATGTCTATGATATTAAAATGCCTATTAGACAAAAAATGTCTATGATGTTCAAATGTCTATTAGACGTAAAATGTCTTTGATATTAAAATGTTTATTAGGCATAAAATGTCTATGATATTAAAATGTCTATTACACATAAAATGGCTATGATATTAAAATAACTTTTAGACATGAAATATCTATGATATTAAAATGTCTATTAGGTATAAGATGTCTACATTGCCTTGAAAAAGTCTCCTAGTGCAGTGTGAAAGCTTGGAGAATTTTTATGCATATTGCACTACGAACATGAAAGGATGTACTACATTATAAGCATTCTTCGAGTATCGAAAATAATGTTGTCTTGATGTATTTTTGCACCTTTCATTTGTTCTTTTTAAAAAATTCCCTTCTCGTTCTTCGCACTGTAGTTTGACTAATTCTTTTACATACTCCAAGGCGTTAGGATTTTGAAAATTGGCCAACAGTAAGGGGCTCTACACTGAAGAACAATTGCATTAGAGATACGTGTCTAGTAACGTTATAACGGAGTAAATTTCTCCGTCATTTTTGGTCTACGCCGGGATTCGAACCCGAGTACGCTTACTCCGGAACAAGCAGCTCTACCAACTGAGCTACGCAGACATGTATTCTGATTCCTATCTGCCTTTATGTCATGTGCGTCCTGCTGGCAGGTACGTCACATCTCCCCCCCGAAAGAGGGCAGGGGGCATGGCCCACGGATCAGCCGTGACCATGAATCGTTGCAGGCAGACAACCACTGTAGAACGTGCACTTGAGAACTCCCAGTCAATCTGGTGTGTGGAATACAACGTCACACACATTTATTTTTCGAAGCACTGAAGAAGGGATTCTCTGATTTTTCCTATCTCGCGGTGTGGAAATAACATCACACCAATGCGAGATTTTGAACGGTCGGGTCATCCGGGTAGTTCGGGCGCCATTATAACGGAGTAAATTTCTCCGTCATTTTTGGTCTACGCCGGGATTCGAACCCGAGTACGCTTACTCCGGAACAAGCAGCTCTACCAACTGAGCTACGCAGACATGTATTATGATTCCTATCTATCTGCCTTTATGTCATGTGCGTCCTGCTGGCAGGTACGTCACAACGTGTAGCACCACGTTTTGCCCTGATGACGGCGGCGATTCGTCTCGGCATGGACTCGACAAGACACCGGAAGTGTTGGGAAGTCATACGGATCCACGGACCCTGAACAAGATTCCACAGTTCACGAAGGTTTGATGTAGGGTGGTCAAAGCCTCGAACATCTCTCTCGATGTCATCCCAGATGTGCTCGATGGGATTGATGTCAGGTAACCTAGCTGGCCAAGAAAGCGAGGTCACGTCGGTGGAGTATTCATCCAGCCATTCGGATACAATTCGGCAGCGATGGCGCGATGCATTGTCTTGTTGCAGGATGAGGTCCCCAGTGGAATGCTGAAGACGCACAAACGGGAGCAAATGGTCTTCCAGGATATCCCGGTAACGATGATATGTGAGGGACGATATTACACGTACCAGGGGTCCCATTTCAGTCCACGTAAACATTCCCCAGACGAAAATGCCACCCCGAACAGCTTGAAGAGTACTCTTCTGGCAAGATAGATCCATCGCTTCATGTGGTTTGAGCAGTACTCGAATCCTGCCATCCGCATGTACCAACGTGAATCTCGACTCATTAGTCCAGTCAATATTTTTCCACATGTCTAGGGTTCAGTGGCGATGTTCCTGCGCCCATGCAAATCGTTGCACCCTGTGATGTGCGGTTAGCAGCGGTACCCTCGTGGAACGATGGCTTCTGTGCCCCATAGCGAGGAGATGGTTCTGGATGGTGTGGCTGCTTACACGGTTTTGTGCCCCAGCGTTAAATTGCCGAGTGATTTCTTGCATTGTGGCTTGTCTATCCGTTGTTACAATGCGAGCTAGCCGACGATGACCCCACTCGTCCACACGCTGTTGTCCACGGCAGTTGGCCCTTGCAGGGATGGTTTTACCGGATTCGATGTACTCACGGTGCACCCGTGACACAGTGGCTCGTGAAAATCCCAGTGCCTGCACGACTTCCAAGATGGAGTTACCGATTCGTCGGGCCCCGACAATTTGCCCACGATCAAATGCGCTTAGATCCTTAATCTTACCTATTCTGCGTCCGACTCTTATTGATTCCCGTCGCATTACTCCTTATATTGTCGGATCGCTGCATACGTCATGTCGTTTCCGTTTACAGGGCCGCCAGCAGCGCCACATTTGCATAACGCCAGCTGTCTCTATTTCAATTGCTCTTCAGTGTATATGCAAATTGGCCATCTAGTAGCTGCCAACATTGAATCAGCAGCCATATTGGTCCACAACAGTCCACTTCTGAAGTCACTTGAATAAGGTCCATTATGTCCTAATAAACATTAATAAGTTCAGTTTTTATTTGCACATGCGCGTTTCATATTTAAATAAGTCCTAGTTTGAGAGCAAAATATAGTAGTTAGTTATTTTATGGGAAAAAACTGAAGTTTTATCTTCTTTTGCGAAGATATTTTCAAACCTCTTAATCTGCAGAGACAAGGTAATTTCCTCTGACTACTCACCTAAGACATTTGTTGAAATTCCATTGATACCACAATTTTATCAGTTGATTTCGTTTTGAAAGATTAGGAGCATAGTAACAGAGGTAACACTAGCTGATGACACTACCTGCACCGTCAAAGTGCTGACTTCGCAGGGAAATGCGGAACTCTCTCGAATAGTTTTTGGGATAGATGGTATCCCTAGCCGGCGTTCCGACAGCCAGCCTGTCAGTCACCGGAAACCACGGTCTTCTACTCGGACAGATTCGGTCTAGAGACCTGTGGGGATCTGCCTCCCCCACGGGACTGGTACCTTACACCCCCCTGTCACAACCCGTGTGTGCGACGTGCTATGGGCAGTCGGGGCAAGCAACTTTTTTCAAAAATATCTCATCTCGTGGCCGGGAGATCGCCCGCCAACGCGAGTTTTTTGGGACTACTGTCCTTTATTTAGAACTCAGCACAACTACAAAAATTTTTCACTATGAGGGTCGCATGCACCCCTCTCACAATAGTCAAACAATCACATTACAACATTGAATTATTTACATTGTTCACAGCTCTAGGGCCAGAGCTGTGTTGTTGACCCCGGGCCAGGGTCTAATCAAACACTTTGGTCAGTCGACCGAGAAACTCATTATTGAGAGTTACGTACCTCCGAGGGTACTTCCATTTGTCAACGGTAGTTGACCCGACTCTTTCTTTGCTCAAGTTCCCTAACAAGACTAGGACATGTCTTGCTGAAGCTGGAGTGAGCAACGTCCAACTTCAGTCGGAACTTGGCATTTGCAGCGGAGCAGTTGCTGCAGTTCGGTGCGGCTGCACACCGATGGTGCTGGTGCCCAACTTCACCACAATTGCCGCACCTTGCATCAGTCTCGGGGCAGTTGCCTCGGAAATGGCCGAAACCATTACACCGAAAGCACCTGACTTCCCTCAAAAATTCCTTTAGACGGAGCACTGACCAACCCAAGTTCAGTGACTTCCGCCTCACCAGGTGCTTGAAGGCCTTGGGTTCCACGTCTGCCACCCAGTGGACCCTACCTCCCTTGCACCTAATGGGAAAACAGGCTTTGAACCCGTTCTCGAGCTCTGGGTTCTGCCCACAAACCATCCGCTCGAACTCTTTCCCGGAGAGTCCCTCGTCGACACCGTACACAATCAACCGAGGGTTTCTCTTCCGTGGGGCCGTGGGAAGTGTGCAATCCTTGGTCAGTGGATTGCTTCTCAACTCCTGGGCAAGGCGGTCGAGCTCCCCGGGATGGGAACACTCCACGGTAACAGAGGTAGAAAAAAAAAAAAAAAAAAAAATAAGTTCAAGACTTTAAAAGATAATATTCCGGTCTTTTTAGGTGTAAAAAAGGTCATATAATATCTTCCGACGTTGCACTCGCCAAAAGGCTGCTTTTTCAAGGGACTAGAACAACGTACAGACTAAAAACTGAAAAGAATATATAGAATAGATCAAATAAACACTGTTCACCTGAGATATGGCATTTAGCCTAATATCTCGCGTTATACATCTGATACAGTTATTTTGTGTTTCGCCCTAAAATAGCGGTAATAATAATTATATCAGATGTATAACGCAAGATATTGAGTTAATATATTCTCAAGTGATTATTGTTCATTTTATTTAAAACTTTCTGTTCTGTTTATGCTTTTCAGGATTTCATCTGTACGTTATTTAGTATCCAGAAAAAGCCGCGCATTGGCAAATCAAAGAACGGCAGCCGCCCCGGTGGCGCAGTGGCCTAAGCGATGGATTCTCATCATTCGTCCGAGATGGGTCCGGGTTCAAATCCGGGTGAGGCATGGATGTTGTGTTTGTCTTACGGCGCTGGCTCTCTCCCTTTCCTGGAACCAGTGGCTCTAAATTAGGGACAGGCGACTGCTTATGACTCACTGAGTTGCTCACGATAGTCGTTAAACTCCAATCAAAAAAAAGTTCGGCAGATCCTACATGATTCCGTTTGCACCTATAACGAGAAAGATGACACCAAATTTTCTGTTGCACGTCTTTGGAATCATTTCCTACAAGAAAAATACAGATTTAAAAAATGACTTTACGACATTGAAAGGGTATAAAAATTTCTTCAGAATATATATTTAGAAGATGTGAATCCGTTTATTGGTGAAAATATAACACAGCTGTTATATCAGATAATATCCGAAAACTTGAAGATTGTGTCGTCCTCTAGCGGGAATCGAACCAACGTCTAACGGACAGCACCCCAGTATGCTATCCACACACCACCCAGGACGACCAAGTTTCTAGTTTCCGATTAATTATAATATAACCATCACCAGATTCTTTAGTCGGAGCAACCAGCATTCATATATAGCGATTCCATGTCATATTTACACCAATAAAAGGATTCACATCTTCCAAATGTGTATTGTACAGTAGCGTAATCCCGTGTTTCATTCATTTGTTCAGAAAGCGTACAAAACTGTGGAGGCGTTTTTCTGCAGCAAAACACATTACGTTTTACCTTACATACTGCCATAGCACCGAATTCTGTAACCACGACCTCCAGCGGAGTGCATTTCAAAATGGCTGCTTTCGCAGTGCGGAGTGTGCTCGCTGTGTGTTTTGGTTTAAAGAAACGAAATCCGCGACAACTGTTCAATGAAAATTTCGCGCAAAGTATCGTAGGGATCCTCCCACTACACTTACATTTACTCTTGCTATAAGAATTTTGTTCGGACTAATTGTTATGTTCACCATGAGAAATTCCTGGTCTCCCGCGTGTTTCTGCTGCTATCGCGGAAGAAGTGAGCGAGAGCTTTAAATAACAAGTTAGTAAAATCATGCCATGCATTGATTATGATACGCTTTCCAACATAACAGAAATTATTACTCAAGTTGGGTGGATAATTAATGGCTGTGAAATAAATCTCGCTCCTGTGTCCTGACTTTTGACCACATTTCGATGATGTTCTTTGACCACTTTTCGATGAAATTCTAAAGTTTTGTCGCAATAGAAGCAGTTTTAGGCAAGTTATGAGAATAATGGCTGTGGAGTAAATCTTGCCTTTGTGCAATGACGTTTGACCCCATTTCGTTGATATTCAACAGAACCGGTTCACTATGCCTCCGGAACAACATGATAACGTTTTGTCGCAATCGAAGCATGATGTACAAGGGCAATGGAATGGATCCCACTCCAGTGTCCTGACCGTTAGCCCTATTCCGCCAATTTTCAATACGGTTCGCCCCCAGTTGGTTCCTTACCACATACAGAAATTTCATCGAAATCGAACCATTGTTACGCAAGTTATGACGCATAAGGGCAATGGAATAATTCCCGATCTTATGCCCTGCCTGACCTTTGACCCCATTCCGACCATTTTCAATAGTGTTCGTCCCCAGGTGGTTTTTTATCGCATACTAAAATTTCATCGAAATCGAACACTTTTTACGCAAGTTATGATGCATAAAAGCAATGGAATGGGTCCCGCTCCTATGTTCTGACCTTTTACCCCATTTCATTTATTTTCAATAGAAATCATCCTCAGATCGTCCTCAGGTGGTTCCCTACCACATACAAAAATTTCATCGAAATCGAATCATTTTTACGCAAGTTATGACGCATAAAGACAATGGAATGGATCCCGCTTTTATATCCTGATCTTTGACCCCATTCTGCCCATTTTCAATAGGGTTCGTCCCCTGTGATTCCTTACCACATACTAAAAGTTCATCGAAATCGAACCATTTTCACGCAAGTTATGATGCATAAAGGCAATGGAAAGGATTCCATTCCTATGTCCTGACCTTTGATCCCATTTCATTTATTTTCAATAGGGATCATCCCCAGGTGGTTCCCTACCACATACTAAATTTTCATGGAAATCGAACCATTCTTACGCAAGTTATGTTGCATAAGGGCAATAGAATAAATCCCGCTCTTATGTCCTGCCTGACCTTTGACCCTATTTCGCCCATTTTCAATAGAGCTCGTGCCCAGGTGATTCCCTACTACATACGGACCTGTCTTTCGTGGCGAAAAACTCTACAAGATGCTGATTTACAACCTCATCTGAATTGAACGTTATACCACGCAAGGACTGTTGAAGAGAGCGAAACAAGTAGAAGTCTGACGGCGCAAGGTCAGGTGAGTATGCTGGGTGTGGCAACACATCCCACCCAAGCTCCAATAATTTTTGGCGGGTGATCAAATTTTTGTGTGGTCTCGCGTTGTCGTGATGCAGCACAACACCTTTACAATGAACGAGCTCTGGACGTTTCTAGATGATGGATTCTTTCAAACTGCCCAATTGCCGACAGTACACATTCGAATTGATTGTTTGGTTCCGAGATATTGACAGAAATAAGATAGAAATCTGCGTCCTCTGGTAGAGAAACCATGCATTGTTTTAAGACGAAAATATTATCAAATGTTTATCAACAGGTGTGGTATCTGTCCACGAAAGAAGTTTTTCAATCGGGCTTTTAGAAGCTGAGATTTTGCTGCAAATACTTACGAAGCAGAAATTTAACTTACGCCCCCTGGTGGCCAAACAAAATTTTATAAAAAAAAGATAGGAATTACAGTAAAGAAATTTCCCACCAGAAGCTGTATCCGGTATTGGAAGAATTTTTCAAATCGGAGTTTTAGAAGCAGAGATATCGGGAAAAGCGCAATTTGCCTTTACTCTCCCTAGCGGAAAGTCAATGAAATATTGGAAAATTTTGAAATTATATGAGAAATATGTCGCACCGCAAACTCTGCCCAACAAGGAATAAATTTTTCAAATCGGATCATTAGAAGCAGAAATATTGATAAAAAAAAGATATACATCTACGCCTCCTGGCGGAAAAACCATGCATTATTTTAAGAATAAAATATTCCAAAAAAGTTTGACTACGTACGTAGCATCGGTCTACGAAAGAATTTTTTTCAGTCGAGATTTTAGAAGCTCAGGGTTTTGCTGCAAATACATTAGAAGCAGAAATCAAACCTTACGCCCTCTGGTGGCTAAACCAATTTATACTAAAAATTAGAAATTGTATTTAAAACATTTCCCACCACGGGCTGTATCCGCTGAAGGAAACATTTTTCAAATCGGAGTTTCAGAAGCAGAGATATCTGGGGAAAATCAATTTACTTTTACGCCCCTAGCGGAGAATACATGCGTAGCATAGAAATGTGAGTACGCCCAAAATACTCTTCGACTTGAATGGAATCGAAAAGTAAAAGAAATTTTTGAATTGGATGTTTAGAAGCAAATATGTGGATTAGAATGTGTTTTGAATTCGATATCATCTGCATTTACCCACCCCCACCCCCTCTAGCTGCAAGATTTTGCATCGTGAAAAAAAAAAAACGAAATAAAAGATTATGATCCGCACATTTCAATCTTCCTAACGCAAAAAGGTTTTTTCAAATTGGACTATTAGCTGCAGAGATATCGTGTCTACAGGCGGATGGCCAACCCCATAACATAAGCACGATCTTTTTTTTACAAAAGACGTGCTAAAAATGAACTGTATCCCGAATACTGTTCGTTATAAAGGGTATCGAAGGGAAGAACAATATCGTACATTTAAAAGCACTGCTATGGATTAAAATTGATTTTGAATTCGACAGTATCTGCATCTGCCATACTGTGCAAATTAATTGGGACAAAGTAAAAAATCACTCTTTTTTTCCAAAACTATGCCTTTATATCATCCAATGCTTTGTTATACACTGATAAACACCTGTATTATTATGAAGTATGTTCTCCTTTAGCAGAAATGACCTCTTGAATTCGTTTTGGCATTGACTCCACTAATTGAGTGCAAATATTTTTGACTTCATAATCGTGGAACCACACTTTTATAGCATTCATTATCATGCGTTCTTTGGTTGTACAGTCCACTTTACCTAAACGTCTCTTCAAAATATTCCACAAGTTTTCTATGGGATTTAAGTCTGGTGAATTTCCAGGCCACTCAAGCAAATGAATTTGATTTTTCAGCATGAAATTCTTCACCAATTTCGAATTGTGGCATGGGGCCAAGTCATGTTGAAATGTCCCGTCAAAAGTTTGCAAGAATGGAATAATCCTGCGTTGTAATATTTTTACGTACTTGGCTGAATTCATCATATCTTGAAGAGGAACTAAACTTCCAGTGCCATTTGATGTGAAAATGCCCCAAAACATCTGTTTCAGAGGGTCTTTTACAGTTTGTTTGACATGCTTAGTTCTTAAGGGTTCACAGTTGCTTCTTCTAACGACATTTCCTTGGTAACCCTAAACAAATGAATGAGTTTCATCATTGAAAATTACATTTTCCCAGTCGTCAGCAGTCCATGATTTATATTTTTTGGCCCATGCTAAAAGTTTTATCTTCATTTTGGCATTCAAATATTGTTGTTACGTTGGTCTTCTTGCCTTCCGGCCAACTTCCAGAAGTACAGTTGAATCACTAACATCACAACCACTAGCCAATAAATATCTTTGAAGGTCAGTGCTTGTTTTGTTTTTTTGTTTTTTTTTGATTCATTTTACTATTTCTGATTAGATATTTATCGGTTCGTGGAGTTGTTTTTTGTTTTCTTCCACATTTACCTCTCCTTTTTGGAGACGATGATCCAGATGCATTGTATCGCGTAAGCTGTCTTGATACACTTGATTTGCCTACACCAACTGCAAAAGCGATATATCTCACTGTCATAGAAGTGTGATCGTTCAGAGCAATTATTTTTGCACGCTTCCTTGGGGAAATAACAATTTTCCAATACACGAAAGCAACACCTACTCACAGAGCAAAAACTAACATCCACCTGTCACACACGAAAGCTCACAACTGAAGCTGAAGTGCCTATTTCCTGCTTAAAACCTGTCAAACAACATTCTTACTACCAAGTTCTAAGAGTCACACCACCTCACAGCTGATAAAAACCGGTTTACGTGGGTTTCCGACATCAACTTACGATCACATTACAATTCTGAGAATAAAATAGCGTGTTCCAATTAATTTGCATGGTATAGTACGTTCTCTGGTGGCAAAGTTATGCATCATAAAAATGGGAAAGCGATTATCAAGGATAATCGTTTTCCCATTTCGAGATTCCTAATTAAAAATAATTTTTCAAATCGGTCTAATAGTTGCAGAAACGGCCGGACAAAATGATAACATAAGGACGTACATGTTTTTACAAAAGAAGTGCTTAAATCTGAATAATTAGCATTTTTAAAATGCTGCTCTTATTTGTCCCCTGTCAACTTTGGTATATACACAGTATTTTATTCTAACAGAACCACGTTTTCAGTTAAGGTGTGTTATTCTTGTGTAAAGCAGGTTTTGTTTTTCTTCTCCATTTAAGTAGTCACTCATGGAGCATTTTGAAGCCATAAATGAAAGTTAACTCTTCGAGAAGTGCTAAAGACTTGTATATAAAATTCTTACGTATGTATTATCGTAGATACTTGAGGATTTTTTCGCTAAACAATTCAGATAATTCAGTGCTGCTCCGCGTAATAAAAGGAACACGGCAGACGTATGAAAAGCTCTCCCGCAATCTGTATTCATGTCACTGAAACTTTGTGGAATAGAATTTATCTAGTGCTCTTAACTTACAAAAGACTGCACAAAAGGCGGTGTAGACAGAGAATCAATATATCGTTTGCGGTCTCCATGCGTGTCATCCAAGGAACGAACTGAAATACCTTTTCTTGCGTATCTTAAACAGATTTTAATTTTATTCATAAGTTTGCGTTTGAAGAAAAATTCCTTCTACAAAAGACGTTTTAAGTTTTTGGAACTCATAATCATATATTTAAAGTTGGTGTAAAACCCTCAAACAATGTACACTCCTTCTCGACTGGCTGTCATCTCACCCCATTCTGGTACTCTTTGCCTTCCGATATTTTAAGAACGAGCTGATCCTTTGGAAAATGGATCCGCTGTAGTACAAAATCAGCTCTCAAAAGTTCCCGATGCATTAATATGTATGAGGAACTGAATAACAACGGGGAAGGAGCTTACTTTTTTCCCTGAGACCGATTGAATGGAAAAGTAATCTCGCAACGCATTCTGTGGTATGTTTTAAAATAAAATTTCATGTTTCATCTTTGAAATAAAAACACCCCGAGAGAACAGAATATCTAAAAAATAGTGTGCATCACCTATTGAATACGAATTTTGTGTGGTATCATTTGGCATACACGGCGCCGTCGTCTGTTTTCGTAATCGAAAATGCTTTGATAGTATGACTGATGATATTCCTAAGACTTCATAATATGTACGAAGTCTTTGTTTCAGTTTGCTGAAATTATTTAAAATGTTCCTTTATATAAGTTTCAAAAATGAATGCATACTTAGGTTGTTGCGCCGAAAGTAACGAATAAATAGCTCCTATTTGTTTGCGGTCTGAAAAGAATAAGAATTGGGGCTTATATTCTAAGCAATTCTAAATTTTTAGAGCGTAGTGTTTGAATATTTCAAGAATGATTGATTGCCTTATTTCCGTCACAGCAAAGAATAGATTATGTTCGTGATCGCATTGACGAAACAATTTCGATAATGGAGATTACTAGTAAATCATATTTACAGTTACTCAATTTTCAATAAGCTACTACTAGAGTACTAAAACTAAAGCAGACGCGCATTTAGCTCTCGTTGGAAGTTCAGACTAGCTTCTGTCTGAACAGAGGACACCACAGATGCAAATATGATGTACAATGAATTATGTTTTTACAAGTGAATTCGTTTTGGAACACACAAGTGACAAACGAGAACACATTATATAATGGTTATTGATTATTTAACTTGAATGAAGCAGAAACTTAACACTCATTGACGGTCTGACTGAAAGTTTGATAACAAGAACTAGTTTGATAATGTGACCTCCTTCGGCCACCTACCATTTAACACACTGTTTAGTTCAACGGTTCTGTTTATACCTACGTACATCCTTCGACCACCTAACATTTAATACACTGTTTAGTTCAACGGTTCTGTTTATACCTACGTATCGATGACTCACTACTTCCCAGTGTTATCTAAAGTAATAATCGCTTAGGAGTTCCGACATGACGTTCAGTGTAATAATAAGAGGTAACTATTATCAACATAAGAGAAGGTACACAATTACGTAAAATTAAATAGGTAGTGTAAACCACGCATCTCAGCCAGGTATTTCCTCAGCACTTGCAGAGGCCGGTGTCAATGTGTGCCAAACCATCACCAAACGACACAATAGAACGAATTAAAGAACCTGACGCAGCACAAAATCTAAAACGTTTTCTAGAAAACTATGCCGGGAATACCACTTTGTATTTTAAGTTTGTTTCGTCATATCTATGTATGTATGACCAGTTCCTTTTTTATGGCACGAGCGCTATGGAACTTCTCTGATTTAAATGCAATGGAATATACATTACGAAATCATCTTTATTCTAATATTTAGAATCTTGGGAAGGGAATAATTCTTTATTCCCATAGAGGAGAATCAAATGTCAGATAAAATGTTCTTCCAGCATTCTCTAATGTTTTGCATTGTTGGAAAATCAATCAAGGGTTTTCATAGAGATCGTGGGAATGTTAAGTGGAAAATTCTGGTTCTCTTCTCAGTCTGTGCGTGTGTCCACAAAGTGTTGTCGAAGGCAAAATTCTGAGTGACTCGTGTGTGAATAAGTGAGCGTTTTCGTCTTTCAGCTAAAAAATTAATTGCGGACGAAGGTGTTTTGTGAACACCGAATGGAATATATAATACTATTTCTTTCGAAAGTGAGCTGTTTTGTGCAAAATTTCAAAATACGTATCTTAACTTATATTTTCTCGAAAATTGTAATAACTGTAGTAGAAAACAATGTTTAATTAGCGTTATCGCAACTTACGAAATAAAGAATTTTATTTTTAAGTACTATTTTTAATTTGTACATTTGTCATTTCTAGAAATATAATGAGTATTATTCTCCAGCGAATTCTTTCCTAAATAAAACAAAATATTGAGCTATCCGTTCCTCAAACATCATTCTGCGCCGGCATCTGAGGTTTGGTAGCAATATAGAATTCATAAATTAGAGATTACAGGTTTTTAAGTTATTCTTTTGGTCAGATTAATAAAATATCTCAAAGTTGTACACTTCATAAATGTGTAACTGTCGGAATTTATTTTGAGAGAAAGGATGACCCAGACAGCTAACTTTCGTGTTGAATAATTCTGGCAGGTTGTGGAGTAAATTTCACAGAGATCTGTGCACGGAGCAAATTGAGTAAATACATGCCATCGAATAACTCAGTACTTCCCAATTTTCCAAAATAGAGTCGAAACAAACACAGCTGAAGATGATAAAACAGTTATTTAGAGAAAACCAGGCTTTCTACCCTTGGCATTAAAAAAGAGCTTAAGGCCCTTATTTTCCGGAGGAATTCCATTTTCAGAATTTTGTTTCTCATTCGCCCAACAAAGAAAACCGAGTTTAATACCAATATTATTTTTATGGTTTTTTTTTCTTGTTTTTTTTTAAATATCCTCACGTTGAAATAACATTTCCAAATAAATTACGTATGCTACGGAAGCAGAAATATTTTCATTACGCAGAAGACAATAAAATCTATTAGTTTTCTCATTTAATTCATTGCACATCAGCCACAATTCTCCGGGAATATATTTTGCAAACCTATTTGTACAAATAAGGCCATATTCTTATGTCGAACTACTCTGATAATATTAAAACTCCCGTATTCACTTTCGGAAATAACTAGAAAAACGAGGGTTTTTATCAAAAGGATTTGCTCAATATCCGTCTGATTTTGCATTATTAATTAACTCTCCACCTATGGTAAAACTCAAAGCATGCATTTCGTGTAAAATGATTAAGAATTGAGTTCATTCAACTCTTTCAGTCATTTACTACACACGAACGATCTCAAAATTTGCAGGAGAAAAAACGTACAACTAAATAAACTTCAAGAACTGAAAACGCAATTAACAGATTTGCGCATGTTGACTTTGTTCAGATCATACGTACACGATTTTAGCAAGGGAGTGTCTTACTCCAGACCTTAAACAACCCTTAGAAATAGGAAGCTAGGAGATTTGGGCTAGAGTGCCCGATAGGAAACTGATACGGAAGCGAGATAGAAAGGCTCCCTTATTTATTACCGGGGGGCCAGTACCCGGGGTCCGACGGCTTAACGTGCCCATCCGAAGCACGGCGCATATTTAGTGGTTCGGGAGTTCGTACCTTCCCGGGATCGAACCCGAGGTTATCTCCATGGCAGTCACGAACGTTGACCACTAGGCCACCCGCAGCCCATGTTGACTTCCTTCTGTGAAATTATAAGTACATATTCCTGAAGAGAAAACTGCTGGTTTTGTCAGGAAGGTTTCTTGCTGGTTCAACATAATAATGCGATAGAAGATCTGTAAATTTCTGCAAACGCAAAGTGTCAATAGTGATGAAATTAAGAGTAACTTACAAGATGATTCCAAGCACTCCGAGTCAAAACTACTTATAAAACACGCTTCATCATAACTACTGAGCCACTCTGGTGGCGCAGTGGTCTAAGCGCTGGATCATGACCATTCGTCCGTGAAAGGGCTGGTTTCGAATCCCGGAGAGACTTGGATGTCGTGTTTGTCTTACAGCACTGGCTTTCTCCCTTCCCTGGAACCAGTGGCCCTAAATTATGGATGGACGACTGGCTATAACCCATTGGGTTGCTCACAGTGGTCAGTAAAACTTCATTAAACAAAAAAACTGGTGAAACTACAATATCAACATTTATATAACAATAAAACGGTAGTGGTAATCCGTTTCTAGCTTTCGCACATCAACCAGATGGCTTTTCTCTCACCCGGGTCCCCTCATTCCGAAATAAGTCACTCTACCAATTGAGCTACGCGGACGTTCGTTCTGACTGCTATCTGCCTTTATGTCGTGTGCGTCCTGCTGGCAGGCACGTCACATCTCCCCACCTCCTCCCCCGAAAGAGGGCCGCGGCATGGCCCACGGGTCAGCCATGAATCGTTGCAGGCAGCCGTCCGCTGTAGAACGTGCACTTGAGAACTCCCAGTCAATCTGGTGCGTGGAATGCAATGTCACACACATATATATTTTTTTCGAAGCGCTGGATAAGGGATTCTCTTATTTTTCCTCTCTCGCGGTGTGGAAAGAACATCACGCCATTGCGAGATTTTGAACGGCCGGGTCATCCGGAAAGTTCGGGTGCCATTATAACGAAGGAAATTTCTCCGTCAGTTTTGTCCACGACGAGGCTCGAACCCGAGTTCCCTCATTCCGGAATAAGTCACTCTTTTCAATAATCATCAGTTTACAATACAACGCTCTCGTACAACGCTCCTAATAATCGCTCTCTTCAACGCCCCTAAGCAATAGATCAGTCGTCGTTTTTATCTCTTGTTCTTATCGCGATCAGGCATACGTCACGTGCATTCAACCTCAATTGTGTTGCCAAACGTATTCGTTTGAGAGAAAAGATATTTCGTTAAGCGTAAAGAATACTGAGAATAAACTCAAGATTTACATAGGGAAAGAAACTAAAAAGGAAAGTTAATCTAGAATATACGTCACAAAGCCATCTGGCTAATGTGCGAATGATTGAAAACATGTGTATCTATATTCTTACGCCAATAAATCGGTTTACTAGTATAGTGTCACTATTTTATGCATAGTTGGTTTACAGTTCCTCGCTATTAATTTAATTTAATCAACATTTATGTAACCCTTGTGCTACGTGTTGTTTTTGATCGAGTTCAGCCGCTGAAGTAAAAGAAAATAACGGTAAAATCAGTAATGTCGATGCACTGCATGAGACACCCAAGTTTCGCAATGAAATTCATCACGTTCTCGTCGACATTGAAAAAATTATTATTCTTTTTTTAAAAACCGTGCTTATCTGTTATGTATTGAGAAAAACGTGTGAGAGATCCATCTCTAAAAGAACAGATATTAATATCAAAGCAGATGGTATTACATGACTCTCATTCAAACTGGTTGATACGGTAGATGATTTCTAAACAATATTTAACCTGTTGGGAAAGAGAGCCTAAAGCAAGGAAAATTACATGGAGTGATCACATGAATGGTCATTAAGATAATTTCAACCAATTATTTTGTAATTGTTTCGAGGTTTAATGACCACTATGAACAAATCCTAAGGTGATAAGCAGTCGAGCGTTCCTAATTTAGGGGTACTGGTTTCAGGAATGGTACACAGAGAACGTCATCAGACAAACACACCATCCATGTTCTATTCGGGACTCCAACCCAAAGCCATCTCAGGAGAATGCTCTGAAGCCAGCGCAACAGGTCTCTCGACCAGCCGAATAGCCGATCAATAGTTACAAAACGCATCCCTCAAGATGCATCTTTTTAAAAGGAGAAAAGAAAACGAAAAGGGGGTGCCACTTTTGGTGTATTGGCGATGTGCAGCGAAACAGTCGAATATCTCAGCGGTTGGTACAACACCCTAATCAGCATTAGCTAGACACAGAATCCAAACAAATCTACATATACAGCAGCATATGAGCACTCTAACAGGGTAGCAGGACATGATATTGGATAACACTACAATGGACAAAATGTCGAGTTATTTTCATAAAATTCAGAACAATTTTTATATTTTATAACCCAGATTATACTTAGCAATTTGCCATTTTCAATAACCCTATAGTGGCAGCTCTGTTGTTTCGAGTATTTTTTGTAATTGTTTAGTTGCAGTTACTTTATTTCATTTCTTAAATCACCTCTTTTATTTCTCAATTATTTCTCCAGTATTCTATACACTAATCTTACACTCACTCAGCCGAGATCTCTTTCTCATGTACTGTTTATTAGTTCCATGTCAATTCTATGTCGGACCATATTTCTCATGAGTGATGAGCTCACGATTTACCACGAAATTCTTTAAATTCTTCTTTTCGGTTTCGAAAATCATAAAAGTGCATCAGTGTGAGGGTTCAGTCGGTAGTTGACGGTTATAGATGGTCATTCCACCTCAAAGTTGTGGCACGAAATTCAGTGTGTTGGAGTCTTTTGACCGATGTTACGCAGAACCAGCTGATACCTCAATAATATTTATAACAATGCTTAGTTTTTTGTCTGTTTCATATTTACAGATGCACTAATTGCTGTCGTGTGTGCGATTGCTGCCCATCATTGCGCTCCATCGAGGCAAATTCATCTCGCAAAATGATCGTCCGCCTTAGTAATCGAGAGATACTGATGCTTACTAAGAGAATTCATTCTGGCCAAGTGGCAAGAAAGGAAGGTGGAAGGAGGCCAAGGAAATCGTGGGAACGCCATATATAGAAAAGTCTGCGTGAAGATAAAAGGTACTGAGTACGAAATGCCAAAGGGTTTGTGCGAGACATGTTATGGATGTCAGTGAAGCTCGAGATGTGTGCCGAGACTGATGTAAACGGAGAGATTTGATACACCACGAGTAAGTGAACTTTAGCTCCATCACGTTTAAATATTAATTTGATAGATGAACTTTCTTTGACCAGCTGACATCTGAAACGCACAGAACAGCTGGCACATTCATGTGCCAAAAGTCACGGGATAGCAGTATGCAAATTTGTAACTGGCGCTGCGGTCGTATAAAGGCTTCTACGCACGCCACAAGTTTTATCAATTGGGAAGTGTAATCTCTTGAGTTAGGTTGAACAACCGCCAGTACCATTATGGCAAGCCGACGTGAATTATTATCGGAGTTTGAACGAGGCATGGTAGTGGCAACCAGACGGAAGGGACATTCAGTTTTCGAAGTTGTAGGAACATTCCACATTCTTCGATCCACGGTGTTACGTGTGTACCCAGAATACCTCATCGAAGTCATTAGCTCTAACCGTGGACAGTGCAACGGCCGACCACAAGTGCTGAATGACCGTAACCAGCGGTGTCTGACGAGGATTGTCCATGTAAACCGACAAGCGACACTGGTTCAAATAACATCCACATTTAATGAAGGAGGTACCAAAGCAGGTCAGTGCAGCTTAATTTAGACTCCATAGAGTATGGGAGTAGGAGACCCAAGAGGGTGCCTTCGTTAACACCACGGACACAGCAGCTCATCTGGGTTCGTGAACATGGTAATTGGACCCTGGAAGACTGACAACTTGTGGCATGGTCCGATGAATCACGCTACAAGTTGTTACAAGCTGATGGTAGGATTCGGGTGTGACACAAACCCTGGTGGTGGTTCCATGCATGTGTGGGGTGTCTTTACGTGTCACGGTTTAGGTCGTCTGGTCCTTGTAAACACGTCGTTAACCGGTAATCGCTTTATTGCTCTGCTAGGCGACTATTTGCAGCCCTTCACGGACTTCATGCATCCTAACAACGAATGGATTTTCCAGGCGTACAAAGCACCATGTCATCGGACCCAAATTGTCCAATTTTGGTTCGAGGAGCATTCTGGACAGTTCCGACGGATGGTATGTCCAACACATTCTCCAGACATGAACCCAATAGAAGACATATGATACGTGGTGGAAAGCTCTATTTGCACAGAAGATCCTGCGCCTACAAACACCCGCGAATTGTGGGCGGGTGTTCATACGGCATGACTTCAGAAGCCTTCAGACCACTTGTGGAATCGATGCCACGACTCCACAAGTGGTCTGAAGACTTCTGTGGATTCGTGTCTTCAGACAACTTGTGGAATCGTGGCATCGATTCCACAAGTAGTCTGAAGACTTCTGTGGAATCGTGTCTTCAGGCCACTTGTGGAATCGTGGCATCAATTACACAAGTGGTCTGAAGACTTCTGTGGAATCGTGTCTTCAGGCCACTTGTGGAATCGTGTCTTCAGACAACTTGTGGAATCGTGTCTTCAGACCACCTGTGGAATCGTGGCATCGATTCCACAAATGGTCTGAAGAGTTGCTGCACTTCGTCGGGCAAGAGATACTAGGACGAATTCCATGACTTTTGGCAGGTACTACACGATACTAGCTACGTATCCCATGACTTTTGGCGCTCCAGTTTATGTAGTATGTAATTACTTTCTTTTGAATATAATTCAAGTGATAAATGAAAATTAAGCTTTAACCATGTGTAAAGATGGGAGGTAGTCAATATAGCCAATCGTCTAAATCCTGAGGACAAAAGATGGGGATATACACTGAAGAGCAATTGAATTAGAGACAGCTGGCGCTATGAAAATGTGGCGCTGTGGGCGGCCCTGTAAACGCAAACGACATGACGTTTGCAGCGATCCGACAATATAAGGAGTGATGCGACGCAGTATGGGGAAGACGAAGGATCTAAGCGCACTTCATCGCGGGCAAATTATCGGGGCCATCACATGGGTCACTTCATCTCGGAGGTCGTGCAGACACTGGGATTTTTACGAGCCACTGTGTCACGGGTGCACCGTGAGTACATCGAATCCGGTAAAACCATCCCTGCAAAGGCCAACTGCCGTGGACAATAGCGTGCGGATGAGCGGGATCATCGTCGGCTAGCTCGCATTGTAACAACGAATAGACGGGCCACAGTGCAAGAAATCACTCGGCTATTTAACGCTGAGGCACAAAAACGTGTAAGCAGCCACACCATCCAGAACCATCTCCTCGCTATGGGGTACAGAAGCCATCGTGCCTCGAGGGTACCACTGCTGACCGCACATCACAGGGTGCAACGATTGGAATGGGACCCTAGATATGTGGGAAAATGTTGCCTGGACTGATGAGTCGAGATTCACATTGGTACATGCGGATGGCAGGATACGAGTACGGCGCAAACCACATGAAGCGAATTATCCTTCTTGCCAGAAGGGTACTCTTCAAGCTAGTGGGTGTGGCATTCTTGTCTGGGATTGTTTACGTGGACTGAAATCGGACCCCTGATACGTGTGACATCGTCCCTCACAGGTCAACGTTACCGGGATATCCTGGACTACCATTTGCTCCAGTATCTGCGTCTTCAACAACCCACTGGAGACCTCATCGTGCAACAAGACAATGCACCGTGTCATCACTCCCGAATTGTACCCGAATGGTTAGATGAACACTCCTAGGCCACCTGACCTCAATCCCATCGAGCACAGCTAGGCCACCTGACCTCAATCCCTTCGAGCACATCTGGTATGCCATCGAGAGAGATGTTCGAGGCCCTGACTTCCCTACATCCTGAGATGTTCGAGGCTCTGACCCTCCTCCATCAAATCTTCGGGAATTGTGGGAGCTTGTACAATAGTCGTGGATCCGTATGGCTTTCCAACGCTTCCGGTGTCTTGTCGAGTCCATGCCAAGACGAATCGCCGCCGTCATCAGGGCGAAAGGTTGTGCTACACGTTAATAGACAGGTATCTCTAATGCAATTGCTCTTCAGTGTATTATCTTTATCGATATGCTGTATAACTAGTACTAGTTCATCATGTTCAGATAACATTAGCTATCTACCACGTATGCTTTAGTATTAAAAAGCAGAAACATAGAGAATTTGCTGAGAAATGAAGTGTATATAGAACTCATTTCACATATTTGCGTTGCTAATTTCCTCAATGAGTATAATGTAGAGGGATTATTTTACTAAATTTTATGCTTTGGGACGGGAAGAATATGTCTCTGGATTCCCGATGCTTTGGTCATTTTTATGCATCACAAACGTTACACGACTTTTCAAAGACAGTGCTTGATTTTAGTTTAGTACTAGCATGAGGATATTGAAGTCGTTAATATGAAAGAAAAGCATGTGAATAGTAATTACAGTATTGAGAAGAAGAAATATTTGTTACGCTAATCATGCTCTTCTGCACTAGTGCGCATTCCCACATATTCATAATATTAGAAGATTTCTTATACAAAAATTGAGAGAGGCGATTTTGGATATCTTGGTGGATATCTTGGTTTATATATTCTCTTTTTGTTGTTACCGTTTATGCATATTATGTTCATTTCTTGATTACGATTTTCGTACTTAACGTCATATTTGAACTTCCGAAAAGTTTCTTTCTATGTGGCAGCACTGGTTGCAAATCAGAGGTTAAACAAAGCAGATAAAATACAGGGTGTCTATAAATGAATTATGAAACTTCAGTATCATATTAAAAAAATACTATATATAAAAACTTACTTTAAACGTCAAGCGATGTGAGAAATGTTAAAGATTGTTAAGTTAGATTTTAGGTGGCGCAAGGTGTCTCCTGGAATAAAAACTCCCGCCAAACGCAGAATACAACAGACATGGTTTCCCCAGTGGAGAAAGCAACGTGCGTGTTTTGGTTTGCGGAGTCAAAATCTCTAAGAATAGTTCAGCGTAAGTTCACAAAGGAGTACAAGAGACAGCCACTGACACGAAGAATTGTCGAACAATGGGTAAATAAATTCAGAGCAACATAATTCAGACAGTGATAGCGCCCATTTTCTTTGCTGAACCAACAGTTACTAGCATAAAGTACCTGGAAATGTTAGATCAATTTGCAATTCCACAACTACTGGATATAGAAGAAATCATGTACCAGCAAGATGGAGCGCCTCCGCACTGGTCTTTGGAAATACGCAGATCTTTAGACTACCATTTTCCAGGGCTTTGGATTGGACGTGGGGGTCCGACGGCATGGCCACCCAGTTCTCCTGATATTACCCATGCGATCTTTTTCTTTGGTGCTTTAAACCCTTTAACGACCATAACGCCCAAAACGCTCGTGCATACTAACGGCCATAGCCGCTCCAAACGCCTGTCTAAAATGAGTCAGATTGCCTACCCTTACCTGTTCTTCAAATTTTCTCGATCTATGAGGGATCAGCAGGAGTCGGCATCAGTCACTATTGTTGTTATTAAACAAAGGAGTGAACCAACGGAGAGTTTCGGGCGTCATGGCATTTGGAGTGATAAAAGATTTTTGGGTCATGGTCTTTAAAGGGCCAATGACATTGTGTACAAGAAAAAAGGTTACATCTATCACTGAGCTCAAAGTACTCATTTCTGCAGCCTTCCTGCTTGTTACACCTGACATTCTGCAGCATACGTGGGTGGAACTGGACTATCGTTTAGACCTCCTACGAGCAGCCAGCGGAGCACACGTGGAGATCTTCTGACATTTAAAAAAAATATTCACAGTTACCATGCGTTTTTTTTTACTTTAAAAATAAGTTATTTATTGTAGTTTTTGTTTTCGATAGCTACTGAAGTTTTAAACTTCATTTATGGACAAGAGGATTTGGTTTGCTGTTCGGTTATAGTATTTCATGTTGTATTAACCTGCACTAATGCACTGAAGAAGTCTTCATCTAAGTCCCAATTGTTTTGCATGTTGTATTAACCTGCACTAATGCACTGAAGTCTTCATCTAAGTCCCAATTCTTATGTTGTGCAAGTCATGTTCTTTTTAACAGGAGCTTCTGTCATAACACTTCACAACTGCATACCTACCTTATGCAGTGTAATAAAGAAAGGGGTCTACGGCAAGTTGTAAGTTCTGGGCCTAGTTGGCTGAGTGCTGCGCGGCGGTGGTTTCTGATCATTCATGCGAACTGGGTTTGGGTCTTCGGTTTTCTCCGGTTGCGTGGATCTGTGTTTTCTCTGGAACCAGTGGCCCCAAATTAGTGACAGACGACAGCTTGCAGCCCTTTGAGTTGCTCATACTAGTCGTTAAGCCACGAAAAAAATAGTTGTAACTTCATTCTCATTGTTCTGCTGTTTTGAATTGTATTGTTACAAAAATTCGATAACATTTGAATTTCATAAAATATTTGATGATGGCAATCTGTTTTTATTTATAAATATGACAAGGATGGTAAGTCAGATAATATCAAAAAACTTAAAAATTGCATTGTCCTGGAGCGGGAATCGAATCCGCGTCTCCTAGATAGCGCCCGGGTATGCTAACCACTACACCACTTAGAACGACTAAGTCTCAAGTTTCCGATTAATATGAATATAACTAATACAGGATTCTTTATTCGAAGAACCCGGCATTAATGTTTAGCGAATCTAGGAGTTAAGAATCCTATCCCGTGATTGCCCGCAGGAGCAGAATATATTCAAATTAATCGGGAACTTGAGACTTAGTTGTTCGGGGTGGTGTAGTGGTTAGCACACCCGGGCACTATCTGGGAGACGCAGGTACGATTCCTGCTTAAGGAGAAGGAAATGTTCAAGTATTCGGATATAATCTGATGTATCATCTTTGTCATGTTTACACCAAAAAACGAATTGCCATCTTCAAAATTTGTATTATATAGTGTAATCCCGTATTTCATTCATACATAACACTTGATTGTTATGTACGAAAGAACTTAGGTTTAAGCATTTTATAGTTGATTACCTTTATGCCGGTGATGGGATTCAAACCAAACCTTCCTACACCGCAGCGGCTATTCAAGGTTTATTGCTGCAACTTGCCGTGTTGACAAGTGCTTCACCTGTGTGTTAGGTACGTCACAAATATCCCACTCTCTTGATAAAGACATCTGCACGAAATCGCAGGTTTAGGATCAGCCAACAAACCATGCTTGAAGGAACTTTCTGCCTACAGACTAATTACAGTGACGCGGAGGAAACATCATTTTTGAAGCGTAGAAGAAATTCTTATTAATTTCAGACGATGTGTGGAAGAATCATCACACACATATTTTTCGAGTAGTCTCATAGCCAGGAGATTTATTTTACAAATTCGGGCGCCGCATTTTTGCCATTGACATGATTCAAACTCACACATCCTATAACGGAGTGGCTGTTTTACCAATTGATCTCAGCCGGCAAGATTTATTGTTGCAACTTGCCATTTGGACATGTGCGTCATCTCTGTAGTAGGTACATCACAGTTCTTAGTTGAAGCATCACAGTGTCCATGACTGGATAATAATCGAATTTCAACAACAATCAAATTTTTGGTATTATGATACATATTATAAGACTACAAAATTTGATTCGAGTTTCGGAAAAATAATGTCTGCACTGCAGCCATTTTCCCTAAATTGCTTAATGAACCATAAGCCGAACTATAGCTGTATCCATTTTATTTAATATAATCATTTTAAACATTAAACTATAGCTGCATCCATTTACTTAATATAATCTTTTAGAATCATTTTTACTATAGCTGTAAAATAGAATCATAGAATCATTAAACTATAGAAACTTTAGAATCATAAAAATAATCATTAAACTAGAATCATTAAACTATAGAATCATTAAACATAGAATCATTAAACTATAGAATCATTAAACATAGAATCATTAAACTTTAGAAAACATTAAACATAGAATCATAGAAATCATTAAACATAAAGTCATAGAAATCATTAAACACAGAATCATAGAATTCATTAAACATAGAATTAAAGAATTCATTAAACATAGAATCATAGAATTTATTAAACATAGAATAATTAAACTAATTAAACATTAGAAAACATTAAACATAGCATCATAGAAATCATTAAACATAGAATCATTAACAATCATTGACTCATATAATCATTAAACTATAGAAACTTGAGAATTATTAAACTATAGCTGTATCCATTTTATTTAATAGAATCTTTTAAAAATCATTTTTTGGTCTCTTCTCCACTGTCAGTAAATATTCGAAACATGAAACTATTTTAGCGACATCAGCTGCTTGATGGAAGTAAAAGCTTTTGCCAGAAATAAATATGTTGAAGTTCACTTTCGAAGCCTTTAGGGGAAACTTCACGAAATTTCAGTCATAAGTTTTAATAACAACCTGGTTGAGGCAATCGCTTTCTCTAAATGGCAAAAACGGTTGCACTGTTTTGAAATAGCTGGACCTCTATTCACATGCAGATTACTAAAAAATGACATATGTTTGAAAAGCAATCGTAAAACGCAGAGAAAAATGATTTTTTCTTCGACTATACGTCACCTGAAAGAAAATTTCTTACCCGAAAAATGGCCACATTTCTCTTTTATTGCCCGTTGCCCCGACGGAAATCTCAAGCTTTTAGAGGATGGGCGAATGTGGAGGGTCCATGACATAGTTCCTGAATATCCTTCCCCGCTTTTAAGCTCCTTTTACTTTATTCCTCGTTTCCAAATATTTATAGCTCATCAAAACACCGAAGCTATTTCCGCTATCGGTTTGGACAGCCCGTTTGCACAGCTTTTATACTGATACACTGCTTACAGAATGATTTAAAAGCACATAAAAAAGCTTTCGTATGTTATTTCAGCATTCAAGCTAAAAAGGTTTACCAAAAGCTAGGGCTCTTACCCGTTTCAAAATTAGCCTCAAATATTTCATGCTTCAGAACAGACTAAGTGCTGGAGAAATTATTAACATCACGGTCAATTGAAACTTTCTTTCCCCTTGGTGTTCCTCAAAGAATCGGGTTCAAAAAGTTGAACTCACCGAAAAGATAATATTCGTAGAAGGTACTGATAAAAGATAATATCTCAAGAAAATAAAATTATTTACGTATTTGAAAGGAATAGAAATGATAGCAAAGATAGGGACAAAATAGCAGCATTGGTGTAGTTCAAAAGAATAGAATGATAGAAATCCTGAAGTTTGAATTGACAAAATAATAGCAAGAAACAAGAAGTATCAACATAAAATATTTTTGACAATAAATGCAATCCGATGCAATTTCACTTAGAATTTTAAGGAAAACGATAAAAATAGAAAGCGTGTTTAGGCAAACTAATATTTTCTACAGGAAATTCGCTTAGTGTTTCTCGCAGTGAGCTAGCTGTATCTGGCCAATAAGGATCTTTTTCAGCTTTCTTCTTAGACGGTATTAATCTGACTTTTAGAAGAAGAAATAACAAATCTAAAAAAAATGTAATGTACATGTATGTGCCCTAGCAAGAAAGCGGTTAGGAATTTGAAACAGAAACTGCAAGAAAAGCGATCTCTCTGGTACGAGGTGTGGAATGAATAAATTAAATTGCGGAAATTTAGAAGAAATTATGTGCAATAAATGTAGTAATTCAAGTTCAATAGCCATTACCATTACGTGTCCTAGCAGTGGAGTTGTGCCTTGGAAAAGTTGTTCTTAATTGTATGTGTCCCTCTTCAGACTTCTCGAAGACAAAAAAAAAATCGAATTGAACAAATAGGTGTAGAGATCTGATGTTCACCGGGCGAGAGGACGTAATAGCAATTAAGAAACAATTTTTAGGTAAATATTTTCACATAGACACACATATTTCAAAAATTCCGTAATAAATACATAAGTTTGCATGTTTCCTCTATTTGTCTTTAATTTTGAGTGTGAATGAATAACCAGGCGTAAAGCTTCACCGAGTGGGGGCGGATGAGGGCGGGGGAGACCGTTTTGTAACCAGCGGGTTAAATTTACACTCCTCTTTCCCTCCACGAGGACTTGTTTTATCCGCGCCAGCGCGTTGACGAATGGCGTCTTCTGCTCCAGCTCGGAGAAGCGAAACCGGAAGTTCACGCGTACCTACGGTGGCTCAGGTATAAAAATCCAATTCGGATAGTACATGTACGCCGCTCACGTTGCCGTTATTTTTGATGCGGTTTTGCTCACCTGTTACGGTCAGCACGTTCTTTTTTCTGGGATATTATTCTGCTTCTATATTACGCGCTCAAAAGCAATTGTAAAGTGCACTGAGTGAGTTAATTCTAGGAGCTGTGCAGAATAAATTTCTGTTTTGAGTTTTAACGAGTGTTCTGCTTCTTCATTGCTAGCGAGTTTTTGAGTGAAAAAAGATACTTCGAGTCAGAAGCCCAAGAAATGTAACAAACACATAACAGCATCTTATATAAAAAAAAAAAAAAACCCCGCAGAGATGTAATATCAAGCAAGGCCGTCTAGAAAACCCAAGGCCATGACATTAAACAGACGAGTTCCTTCTTTTAATGACGTCACGCGTAAACCAAGGCTTCCGATTGGCTTCCAACGCTATGGTGTGTGACGTTAAGCATGACACCAACGTATCAGCTAGTGTATCATTAGAGTGACGTCAGAAACGGAGGGAACTCGTCTCTCTAATGTCATGGCCTTGTGTTTTCTAGACGGCCTTGTATCAACTGATATTATCGTTCACAATGAAAAAAAGTCAACACTAAACACAAAACAAATGCCCACAGCAGCTCCAAAGAACTTTTTCCATCAAATGTATAGCTGTGAACAGTAAAGTTGTGTACTAAGATTTTTGTTTCACAGGAAATAACCAATTACGTTCACGTTCAAAAAAATGTATTTTTAATTTTAATAAAAATTTTCATTCTTAGCAGTCTATTTTGAATTACTACTAGTTACGGCCATGACTTGAACGTCACATGGTGCAACAGGAAACGGGATTCGTTGGACCAAACGACCTTCTTCCAATCATTCAACGTGCAAGTTTGATGCTCGCACGCCCACTCCAGGCGCTGTCGATGGTGAGCCGAGTTTAACATGGGCACTTGGAGTGGGCTGCTGTTAGGCAACCCCATTTTCAGCAGGATTCAATGCAATGTGCGTTGTGACACATTATTTCCGTCAGCATCATTAAAATTACTGGCGCGTTTCGTAACAGTGTGACTTTTGTGGGCAAGGAAAAGCCTTCGCTCACTACTAACATCAATGAGCGGTGGTCGGCCCACATCTTAAAAGCAGGTGGTACGTGGTTTTTCCTCGTCGGACCACTTTTTGAAGGTACTGACCACGGCTGACCCTGAGCACACCACGAGCTTTGTCGTCTCTGACCCAGTCTTCTATTCATTACAATGTGGCCTTTATCACTTTAGTTCTCTTAAGACCACTGCCTTCCCCATCTGAAAAATAATAATGAACCTGAGCTCAGTATGAGGTGTTATTAAACTGTTTCAGGACCTTCATACGTTTCAAGAGCTTACCTGCATCTGCTTTGACTTACAGTAACGAACAAAAGTATTTGGTGGAACACTTTTTCAACCATAATGTTTTTTCTGCTGGACCAAATCGGGTCATTTTGGGATATGAGATGTGTTGATTCGTGGGTTATAATGCCGCGTAGTTTGTATTTCGCTCAGAGCGAATTTGTCGTTCGAAATGGTCCATATTCAAGAGTCGTCAATTATTACCCATTTGTTTGCTGCATGTATTAATGCTTTTCTTGTGATTTTTGTTGGTTTTGAGATGTGTAGTGTGATAATAATGCAATCTTATGTTTTCAGAAATGAGTAAAAAGGCGGAGATCCCTGTTGGAGCTCACCAGGAGGCCGTGAACATGATCGAATCCGGATTGCGCGTCACCGACATTGCGAGGGCCCTGAAGATTCAACATCAGTCCATTTCATCTATCCTGCAACGTTATAAGAAGACTGGGACCGTCGAAAACAGTCTGCGATGTGGTAGGCCTCGTTCCACTACGTTGCGTCAGGAAAGACGCATCCTCCGTTGACCTCGCGCTGATCATACCCTGACTGCTGTGGACATCGCCACCGAATTGCGCGACAGCGACGACCTAAACGTCAGCCGAACGGCCATCTCACTTCGTCTCATTGCTGGTGGATTGAATGGAAGAAGCCCCCCCCAAGAAAGCACTCATCGGAGTCAAGAACAGACCAGCCAGAGTCGCGTTCGCGTGTCGTCATGGACATTGGACCGCGGCGGACTGGAGTAAGGTGCTTTTCACCGACGAGAGCAAGTTCAACTTGTTCGGAAGTGATGCCATCCGATACGTATGACGTCAGTGTGGCCAGAGATTCAACCCCCGTTCATTCAGCAGACTGTCAAGCACGGAGGAGGAGCGATCATGGTTTACGGCGCCTTCTCTCCCCAATGGAATGGGCCCCATCATCAAGATTGACGGAATAATGACCGGCCGCCCCTCTGGCGCAGTGTTCTGAGGCGCTGCCTCTGATCATTTGTCCGTAAGGGGTCTGGGTTCAAATCCCGGTCAGGCATGGATGTTGTGTTTGTCTTACGGCACTGGCTCTCTCCCTTCCCTGGAACCAGTGACCCTAAATTAGGGACGGGCGACTGCTTATAGCCCATTGAGTTGCTCACGGTGGTCGTTAAACCTCCAATCAAAATAAAAATAATAATGACCGGCCAGAGCTACACGAACATGCTCATCAACGATGTCTTCCCATGGGCAAACCAGAACATGTAGGCGGATGTATCATGCAGCAAGAGAACGACCCGAAGCACACCTCCAGAGTAGCGAAGGCAGCCTTCCAGCAGCAAGAGGTCACACTTCTAGACTGGCCAAGCCAATCTCCAGACCTCAACACCATCGAGCACATGTGGGAGTAGCGGGAGAAACGATGTGCGAAGAAAACCTGCCGGAATATGGCCCAGAAGTTCGACCAGCTGTCTGCAGAATGGGTGCGAATTCCGTAGGTCACCGTCGAGAAGCTAATGGACTCGATGCCAGCCCGTTGTGCACTTGTTATTAAGTCTAGTGATTATCGCACTGAGTATTACTTATTGTTTTGTCGTTCTCTCGTACTTGTTTTCTGTTATCGTTGCATTAAATGAATGTGATACACACCTTCTTTGTGGGTCAATTTGTATGATCTTTGCGATTAGGCTCGGTACCTGATCTGTGTTAAGGTTTCCGATCCATCTGCAAATGGGTCATGTTTACAACTGACTAACACATATCATATCCCAAAATGACCCGATTTGGTCCAGCAGGAAAAACATTATGATCAAAAAGTGTTTCGCCAAATACTTTTGTTCGTTACTGTAAATAAAGACGCCATGGTCGCAATATTTTTGCTTTTCGATGTATGTATGTCTGCGTGATTACTAGGTATATACCCTCATGGAAAATGCAATTTGCGCACCTAGAAGAAAACATGCTACAACCGCGAAACTTTGCAAATGACTAGAGTGTGTGCTGATATGCAAATGATCCACGTTTGGTGCGAATCCCCATGTCCGCACACCCTTTCGTGGCACTGCAAGTACGAACCGGCAGCCTTATAAACCGGCGTGCAGTCGATGCCCAATGAAAGCGTAAAACACCGGCCGACGCAAGTAAGAGTACAGAGTGACAAAAATGCCGGGCAAACGCCCGTGATGTCGATTTACGCAACGTACGAACTTTGAGAGAGGACTCATCATTTGGCTGAAAACAGCAGGGTGGTCGGCACGCAGTAAAGCCCGCCACGTGGATCGTTCTGAACATACCGTCCGACTGTGTTAGGAGCAGTGGACACGGGACGGCACTGCCACACGGCGGAGCGGCTCCGGATGGAACAGGAGAACCACCGGTAGAGAGGACCGACGGATCTTGGGCCAGGCACAAACGGATCTCACGGGGACCCAGTTCACTGTACAGGTAGATGTAGCGGGTCCTGTATGCCCACAAAGCATTTCCCGACGCGTCACGGAAAGCGAATATACGATCCCAGCGCCCCTTACATGTGCTACCATTAACACTGGAGCATCGCCGGCTTCGTGTGCAGTTGTGCCAGGCCAGAGCGACGTTGAACACCACAAACTGGCGACGTGTGGCGTTTAGCGATGAGTGCCGCTTCTTTGTTTTGGGGACAGATGATCATCGTATCCGGGTGCGGAAGTCCCCGGGTCAACGGCACAATCGTAACCGCGCTATCAAGCTCTACTCCTCCCTCAACTGCAGGTATTATGGTCTGGTGAGCCATTGTCTACAATAGCCGATCGGCTCTAATAGTGTTACGTGGATAATTAACGGGCCAGCGGTATGTGGATGAGATCCTACGGCCCAATGTGCTCCAATTTCCGGCCGGGATTCCAGGTGCGCTATACCAGCAGGTGAATACCCGCCCGTATACAGCTCGGGTTACCCAGGACCACCTACGTTATGTCCAGACACTTCCATGGCCTGCCCGCTCTGCGGACATGTCTCCTATCGAGCATGTGCGGGACCAGTTGAAACGCCGGCTGCCACCGTGCCACGCTACCCGGGATTTGAAGCATACCGTCTAACACGTGTGGGCCAGTCTGCCGCAGGACAATATCAGGCGTCTGTTCGCCTCCATGACTGACCGTATTGCAGCATGTATCACCGCACGAGGCGGTGAAACGCACTAACGAAGATGACCGGACTGCGTGCCACAGATCCCTCTGTAATTGTCCTGAAAATCTGCTTTTGCTATCATGTGTATCATTCATCCGTATCATTACGTCCGTAACATTTCAGTTCAATTCGATGCTTCCTTCGTGGTGAGCAAATGGCATTGTCCGTGAGTGTATTTATTTCTGTAAAGTAAAAGGTCAGAACGATTTCTTCGAATTAATGTGTATGGAAAACTTCAATTCTGTCACAGATGCTTTATACAACCTGAAACAAATATACTGTTTTTTCGGTTTGCTCAAAGGGCAGCCATCGTTTCATTAGGTTACTGCGAAGGATTTGAGAAAGGATGTAACAAATTAAAAACGCTCATGAGAGATGAATATCTCATTAACTATATCCACATACAGTTAGAAACAATCTCTAGAGATTTACGGCGTGTCATTAACATCTGGCAAGGGAAATGTTTGTCTATCAGAAGCTATAGGGTCCGTTATTCTTGATAGCAAAAGTTAAAGACACTCACATGCTCACGCCTGCACAGCTTTCAATCTAACAGAATGACCTAGTAACTCTGCTCCGCAGTAAAGAATCATAGTTACAAGAACACCATTAGCGATTAATCATCAAGATAAATCTTGCAAAATTATGTTCGTTATCTATGATATAAATTCCTTAACTGATGACTTTTAAATAATAGTTTCTTGGCAGTTTGAATATTTCCAATCGATTTATGTGTTGTTCGGGTACTAACAGAAGGAAACAACAGATTTTCCCGTTACGCGTTTCCTTTGATTCCTTCCCTCTATTCACGTTACGTAAATAGGGCTAGAAGAATATTTAATGAATCTGACCATTCTTGGAGATTTGCTTTAGAAGCAAAACACGTGACGTCACTTAAACCTTTTAAGCGGCTGGCACGGATGAACTCGAGGTTAGCAAAATGAACAGAAATCAGCTCGAACGAATATATTTCTTGTTTAAGAAGAGGGCCAAACGCAGCTGGGACAAGTGAACCTGCACACCAGAAAGCGTTGCTTTCCACTTTGCTTTGTTATTCAAAGCGGTCATTTAGGTGGATGATTCCTTTCTACTCCCTGAAAGAGGTCGACGAACCTAAGAAAAGAGAGAGGTGTTTGAGTCACTTGTTTCAGACCAGTGGCATGGTATCTGCCTGTCAGGGGAACTATATCTCTTCCACATCATCAAGAATCACGATCTTATCACAAATCACAGGCTTATGGTAGGTACTGCTGCGACAAAAGGGGAAAATGAATTGTTTTGCGTAGCTTTATCAAAACTCAGTCGCATTATAAACATTTCCATTTGGGCAACGCAGAAAGTTTTTCGCACTATCTCGTTCTGGTACGTCGGCCGTTTAAAGGGTTGAATGCGTGACGAGTGTTCAATAAAGCCGTATTTGAATAGAAAAACATCATAGGTTAATATCCTGATTTTTGCAGTATGCAGTATACTCTATGTTGAAGTGTCCCAAAGTATGAATGATAAGACTGTGACGGGTGTTTTTTTCTGTTACAGGTGGTAGATATAACTAACATCTAAGTATGAGCAAGCTTGAGTACAGAGTTAAGGTTAGTTTCAAGTTTTCCCCCATGCAAAATGCAAAGATTATTTACGAAGAAATGACAGCGGTATATGGGACTCCGTGCCCTTCCAATAGTGTTATAGAATTGAATTGTCGGTTCGTTCTTGAAAGGATTCGATAATTCAATTATGGACGAGTACGTATCCACAGGGAAGCAAGTTCTGGCAGACCAGCAACTGCTGAGACACCGAGCTGACTTAAAAATGACCAGACTCTAATAGTTAAAGATCGGTGCATAGTATTCCGAGAACTGGATAATGAGTTAAGTTTTTTTGTTGCGTCTATGTTGCACATCATTCAAAATGATTTTCATATAAGTAAAGTAGCAGTCGGATGGATTCTACTCCTTTTCACACCTCTGTAGAAGAGGCACAGGGTAGGGTTTTCAAAGTTACTTTTGGCTGTGTCCAACGATGACTTGTCTTCCTGATTAGTCGCAATGGGAACAAGAAAGATGACACCGAATTTTCGGGTGTAATAAGCACGTTTTTGAATCCGTTCTGACGCAAATTAAATTTATCAAAGCTATTCAAAGTCTACGGAACCGGTATAGAAAGCAATAGATCTGACGAAAGAAAGAAGATTTTCAGTCGGGTTTTTAATCCCTCAGATATTGCTGTAAACGGAATCATGAGCTTACGAACTCCTAGAAACAGAGATATCGACAAAAATAAGATGTGACTTTACGTCCCCTAGTGGGAAAACTATGCATTATTTTAGGAAAAAAGTATTCTCAAAAGGTTTATCCATATAAGCGGTATCGGTCGAAGAAAAAAAAATTAGTCGGGTTTTCAGGAGCTCAGACTTTGCAACAAATACTTCAGGAGCAGAAATTAACACTTATGACCCCTGGTGGCTAAACCATTTTTTACCAAACATTAGAAATTATGGGAAAAATATTTTTCATCAGGAGTTGTATGCGATACAGGAAACATTTTTCAAATCGAGGATTTAGAAGCAGAGATATAGGGTCAAACGCAATTTACATTTACGCCCCCTAGCGGAAAGTCTATGAATTACTTGAAAATTTTGAAATTATACTAACCACATGTCACACTAGAAACACTATCCAACAAAGAAGGAATTTTTCAAATCGGACTCTTAGAAGTTGAGATATTTACAAAAATAAGATATATATCTACGCCAGGGGGCGTAGAAATCATGCACTATTTTAAAAAGAAAATGTTTCTAAAAGGTTTGTCGATATGAGTAGTATCGGTCAACAAACGACGTTTTTTTCAATCGAGAATGTAGAAGCTCATATTTTACTGCAAATACAACAGAAGCGGAAATTAAGATTTATACCCCCGGGTGGCCAAACTTTTTTTTTACAAAAATAAGAAATTCTGTGCAAACGATTTCCCATCAGAGCTGTATACGGTGCAGAAAGAATTTTTCAAATTGGAGATTTAGAAGCAGAGGTAATTGGGGAAACGAAATTTACCGCTACGCCCCCAAAGGGAAAGTCTATGTATTACTTGAAAATTTTGAAATTATATGAAACACATGCCCCACGGAAATTACTATCCAACAAAGAAGGATTTTTTCAAATCGGACTCCTAGAAGTAGAGATATTGACAAAAATAAGATGTACATCCACGCCCCCTGGCGGAGAAACTGTGGAATATTTTAAAAAGAAAATGTTTCGAAAAGATTTATCAATTTGAGTGGCATCAGTCCCCTAAAGAATTTTTTCAATCGATATTTTTGAAGCTCCGATTTTATTGCAAATACATCAGAAGCAAAAATTAACACTTACGTCCCCTGGTGGCCAAAGTATTCTTTATCAAAAATTTGAAATTATATGCAAAAGATTTTTGGTCAGGAGATGTATCTGCTGAAAAAAAAATGTTTCAAATCGGAATTTTAGAAGAAGAGTTATCGGGGAAAATGTAATTTACTTTTACGCCCCCTAGCAGAAAATCTATGCGTAATTTGAAAAAGTAACTATATCTAAAATACTCTTCGACATAAATTGAATCGAAAGATAAAAAAATTTTAATCGGATGTTTAGAAGCAAATATGTGGAATAAAACGTATTTTTGAATTCGACATCATCTGTATTTACGATCTCTACCGCCGAAATTGTACATCGTAAAAAAATACGAAATGAAGGATCATCATTTGCATGTTTCAAGCTTCCTAATGCAAAAATAATTTTTCAAATCGTACTAATAGTTGCAGAGATATCGTGGGTACAGACGGACGGACGGACAAACCGATAACAGAAGCACGATCTTTTTTTACAAAAGACGTGCTAAAAAGGTGGATCAATCATTTCGACCAAGGAACAACGGAAAGCTGTAAACAATAGAAGCATGAAGAGTCATCTCCTCTAAAGTAGCGAAGTGTGGCCCCCATTGACTACCTCCAAACGACTTCAACATCAGCGAAACATCTTTCGATAACTTTTTTGGTGAACTGCTTGAAAATATAAATAAACACAGATAAGGAATGCTAAAGAAAGGTGTCTTTCTTCTCCAGAACAATGCATCATTTCATGCCTCTCTTGATGTCACAACAAAAAGCCATTAATGAGGACATGATATTCTTCCCATCGTATATCTACTCGCAGGACCTAGAACCTTTTGTTTTCTTCCTTTTAGAACAACTAAAATAATTTCTACGGGAAAAGTATTTTCCTGATGATCACGCTATCGACTGCGCTTTCAACCACTACACAGTAGTGGTTGAGAGCGCAGTCTACGACATCCTACAAAATAAAGAATTCGAAAGTGTAAAATTCACAGGAGAAGTGTCTTTCTTTGATTGGTGACTTGGTAAAAAAGGAATAACCAACCTAAAGGCTTTCGGCTTTCCAGCATCGTTAAGCGTGAACTCCCCTCATGCTTTCTGAATCGCACACAATAGATTTCGCTACTGGAAAATTGTTTAAAAATTGGTGAGGTTACCTTAAACATTCTTCACAATATTTTGTCGATGGTGAGTCATGGGTATCAATTCTATGCTTTAAATGATTTAATTAACACTTTTATTGATTGTTTAGAGAGAAGTCATGTTGTACTTTTGTACGTTTGTTAGTAGACTTTCTGTGTGTGTGTGTGTTAAACCACACGACAAAGATAATGGTTGGCGGCGTGTTCGAAAAAGATGACTAACACATCGGTGAAGTCAGGTAATTACATCCTCGTGAGAACTATAAACGATTCTGTAAGTTTAATATAAGTTAACACTTTCCGTGGAACAAACTGATCAAAGAGGTGAAAACGCGTGCACTCTGGAAACGCAAAAACGTCTTTACATTTGATCGAGACAAATAATTTTCAGTTTTAATTTAATCATGTGATGACAACGAAATACAAACATTAGAACGAAACGAAAAATGCATAGCTCAATTTTTTCTATTTTTTATCCAAAGCTGCGGTCCAAAAGCTTCATTACAAATTCGAACGGCTGCGTAGTATGCTATATACACTGGCGGAAAGTGAAAAAGAACACCAAGAAGGAATTGGCAGACGATCATGATATTTACATATGTTAATGGGGTCGAGTTTACGTAGATGTGATGGTAATTTCAGGACCAACCGGTGAGAGCTTACGCCACAGCACGGCATTATATGCAAATTATCGTCGGTGGTACTTAAGGAGTTCGGCGAAGTCAATGTAATCAATCGTCAGCGTACGGACACGTGCGAAGACCCTGAAGAAGCTGTAATGCCTGGACATGGAAGACATGTACGATTTCAGCAGTTATCGGACTTTGAGCGAGGTCGTCTAGTCGGACTCCGCGAGGCCGGGTAGTCGTATCGTTGTATTGCGGAGCGAATTGGACGGGAAGTATCGGTGGTGGTACGATGGTGGCGTAGATGGTCCGAGGAACATTCCCACACGAGAAGACGTAAAACCGGGAGTCACAGACGGACTGATGAGCGGACCGATCAACGCATAAGAAGAGCGGCGTTGTCAAGCAGAACATCCACTGCGACGCAAATCTGAGCTGCCGTTGCACCTGAAGTGACTGTGCGAACAATCCGTAACCGTCTACTGGATGCAGGACTACGTGCACGTGTGCCTCTGGCATGTGTGCCTCTGGCATGTGTACCTCTGACTTCAGCCCACCGTCAGGAACGGCTGTAGTGGTGTCGCCAACGTCTGCACTGGAGAACGCAATGGCGCAGGGGAGCGTCTCCACCCTTCTTGCATCCGCCAGCGACACCCAGGGCCTACACCTGGTCTCCTGGTGTGGGGAGCGATCAGCTATCCCTCCGGTACACAACTAGTGTTTTTACCGGTTACGTTAATCTGCACCTCCTACATCAACAACGTCATTCAGCCCGTTGTTGGGCCATTTGTAAGGTCGGTCCATCGTGGTGTTTTCCAACAATATAACTCACGCCCACACACGGCACGTGCAACGCAACATGCACTTCAGGGTATGAGACAACTTCCATGGCCTGCACGTTCACCGGATTTGTCCCCCATTGAGCACGTGTGGGTTTTTATGGGACAACGGCGTATCCGGTCTTCAAGGCCAGCCACAACCATCCCCGATTCACGCGTCCAGGTTGAGGATGCTTGGAACTCAATACCTCAAACTTACATCCAACATCTGTACGACAGACTCCATGCCAGAATTGAACAGTGTGACGCAGTTCATGGCGGTTCAGCCTCGTACTAACCATGTTACATGGAAATATTATTTTTCAGTTTACCAGCAAATACAGCTGTATTTTGCCATAATGTTTTGATCACGTTATCCTCTGTATTCCGTTATTATGCTGTATAAATTTCGTTGGTATCAGACGTCTCCTTCTTGGTGTTCTTTTTTCACTTTCAGCCAGTGTATAAAATGCATTTACACTTTCATATTAGAATTATCGTTTGTGAAAACACACGTTGTTCCGTGACTAGGATCGAAATCGCTGCTTCACACTCCTGAGTAGGTTGCTCTCCCAACTAAGCTAAGCGGACAGAATGTATCGGTGCAGATTTGTCGTCTTAACATGGTCTTTACCTTTGTAGTACGTCATACGTGTCGCCTTTTCTTATTGTGAACTTCAGCACGAGCCTTACGTTGGTCGAGCTGAAATGGAGTAGCAGAGATAGTTTACCTTATACGATGGTAGTCAACATTCAGCTGCAGTACAGATGGTAGTCAACATTCAGCTGCAGTACAGGTGGTAGTTAACATTCAGCTGCAGTACAGATGGTAGTCAACATTCAGCTGAGGTGTGATTTCAGAATTGCTTATGGCTGAACCGGACCTTTCGGGAAGTGCAAGGCCACGATATTCATTTTTGTCGGGCATTTGAAAAGTTATTGCACTTATCGTATAGCCACTTGTCTTTGACAACATTTTATCCTTGCAATCTTCGCATACTTTCGGCGAGTTTCGCCATCTCCTGCACAAGAAATTTAACATCACGACACTTTTCTCCACAATCACTAACACATCTTAAGTCTCCATGCTTCCTACAATACCCTTCGTGTTCGCCACGTGGACGAAACCACTACTAACATGAACGGAAGGGACACACGTATTTACCGTACAGATTATTTTGCAACCGGTAGAGAACATGATGAGTTAAAATAAAATGTCCACTTCAACCTTGAACCACCTTCGCAGGTGTAATTTCCTGATCACTTTGTGAGGTACCACTGATATGATGCAAGAGTCAAAATGGTAAGTTGCAGCGTTAAGACAAGGTCAGTGTTGGTCAGTCGGGAGAATAATCGGAGCGTATAGACGTGGATTCGAATTCTACCACTGGTAAAAGGGTTTTACGCTATATTGGTTCCCGACCTTGAAGTGAATCGCCTAGCCGTGGATTCGAATTCTACCACTGGTAAAAGGGTTTTACGCTATATTTGTTTTCCACCTTAAAATGAATCGCCTAGCAGTGAGGTTCGAGAAAGATGTGCAATGCTTCTTCCACACATAGCCTGGAATTATAATTCCTTCTTCTTTAGCTAATATCTTTAAGTATGGTTTGCGGCTGACATGAAATTTGATTTTCATGTCACCACCTTCTTTAGGGGAGGGGGTATAAACTACACCCACCTCGACTTATCTGCCGTTGCAGAGATAACATGAGAGTGTCTTTTAGTGACGTCACGTGGAAACCAAGGTTTCCAAGGAGACGTCAAACACAGCCCCGACGTATCAATCTGTGTAACATGAGAGTGAAGTCACAAACGAAGGACACTGTCTCTTTAACACTTTAACGACCAAAACGCCCAAAAATCCCGTGCACACAAACGCCAAAGCTGCCCTGAACGCATGCTTAAAGTGAGTTAGATTTGCTACCCTAGCCTGTTCTTCAAACTTTCACGACCTATGAGGGAACAGCAGGAGTCAGCATCAGTCACTATTGTTGTTATTAAACAAAGAAGTGAACCAACAGACAATTTGGGGCGTTATGGTATTTGGAGTGATAAAATATTTTTAGATCATGGTCTTTAAAGGGTTAATGTGGTTGCCTTCCGTTTACTAGACGGCCTTGTTTTGACCCATGACTAATACGTAACACATTGTTTGGGAAAGGAAAATTTAAGCAGTCTTTTAAACACACCGTTACCCGATATGACTGTACTAGGACCGTGTGAACAACTTCTGATGATGTCTTTTCTCTTCCGGTTTAATGGATGGAAGGAAAAATGTCCTACAATTTTATTTTACATGTTTAAAGCTTTCGAACAGAGTACATCAATTTAAAAAATGACGAATATTTACTTCTGCAAATTCGTTTTAATAATTAGTTTAGCGCAGGTTTACAGCATTCGGATTAATACATTTGCAAAACATTTGCATTCCTCCACCAGTGAAAGAGAACGTGTCTTGATTTCTTCGTCACTGCACATACACTGAAGAGCAGTAGAATTAGAGACAGCTGGCGTTAAACAAATGTGGCGCTGTGGGCGGCCCTGTAAACGGAAACGACATGACGTATGCATCGATCCGACAATATAAGGAGTGATGTGACGGGAATTAGTAAGAGTCGGGCGCAGTATCGGTAAGGCGAAGGATCTAAGCGCATTTGATCGTGGGAAAATTATCGGGGCCCGACGAATGGGTCACTCCATCTCGGAAGTCGTGAAGGCACTGGGCTTTTCACCAGCCACTGTTTCACGGGTGCACCGTGAGTACATCGAATCCCGTAAAACCATCCCTGCAAAGGCCAAATGCCGTGGACAACAGCGTGGGGATGAGCAGGGTCATCGTCGGCTAACTCGCATTGTAACAGCGGATAGACGGGCCACAGTACAAGAAATCACTAGGCAATTTAACGCTGGTGCAGAAAAACGTTTAAGCAGCCACACCACCCATAACTCTCTCCTTGCTATGGGGTACAGAAGTCATTGTCCCAAGAAGGTACCGCTGCTGACCGCACATCACAGGGCGCAAAGATAAGCATGGGCGCGGGAACATCACCACTGGGCCCTAGACATGTGGAAAAACGTTTCCTGGACTAATGAGTCGAGATTCACGTTGGTACATGCGGATGACAGGATACAAGTATGGCGCAAACCACATGAAGCGATGGATCCTTCTTGCCAGCAGGGTACTCATCAAGCTGGTAGGGGTGACATTCTCGCCTGGGGACTGTTTACGTGGACTGAAATGGGACCCCTGGTGCGTGTGACATCGTCCCTCACTGGTCAACGTTACCGGGATATCCTGGACGACCATTTGCTCCCGTTTGTGCGTCTTCAACATCCCACTTGGAATCTCATCTTGCAACAAGACAATGCAGCTCCCGAATTGTATCCGAATGGTTGGATGAACACTCCACCGACGTGACCTCGCTTTCTTGGCCAGCTAGGTCACCTGACCTCAATCCCATCGAGCACATCTGGGATGCCATCGAGAGAGATGAGTCCCCTCCATCAAATCTTCGTGAACTGTGGGAGCTTGGTCAGGGGTCGTATAGCTTCCCAACGCTTCCGGTGTTTCGTCGAGCCCATGCCGAGACTAATCGCCGCCGTCATCAGGACGAAAGGAGGTGCTACACGTAGACAGGTATCTCTAACTCAATTGCTCTTCAGGGTATATCGCATCAAAATACCTTCTTTTAGCGACACTAAGAAAAAGCAGTGTGATAATTTTGTGCACTGTTTAAAGCTGTGCGATCAAAACTATGTCACATATGTGCAATGTGACTTTCTTCGAATTTTTCTAAATAAACGAAAGTAAAATCCACACTAGAGTTTATCAGAGCGCTACTTTAGTCACGTTGTCTACATCAAATGTGGAATGCAACACTGCGGCAAAAACCGAAGTGCGAAATCATTATGTCCACTTGCCTAATAAGGAATTGGTCTTCCAAGTGCCCTGAAAACAGCACTTATCTGGCAAGGCATTGATGCTGTAAGATTTCAAAAGATGTGCTTTGGTATCTGGTATCTAGTATCGGGTACCAACCTGTTGCCAGAAGATACTTTAACTCTTTTAAGCGACGTGCTTGACTCGCCGTAGATCGGATTTGCCGTCTAAGACAAACCACTGTGCCCGATTGGATTGATGTCTGGAGAATTTGGAGGTCAGAAAAGAACTTTCGAGCCATTCTCGAACAATGTGGGCAGTGTGGCATGGCGCATCATGCTCCGGGAAAAAGGCACTACGAGAGGGGAATACCGTTGCCATGAAAGGATGCAACTGGTATACAATCATGTTTAGGTACGTGATAGACGTCATTGTGTCCTGCACATAAATGCCTGGACACAGGTTTTCCCAGCAGCCCAAAGCATTATACTTTCCCCGCTGGCTTGTTTTCGTCTCATGGTGCATCCTGGTACCAACACTTCTCCAGGTGAACGATGCACGTGGAGACGGTCGTCTGTGTGGTGCAACAGGAATTAAGATTCATCGGTCCAGATGACTGTCGTCCAATCATTCAAGGTCCAGTTCTGATGTTCGCGTGTCCATCGTCCAACGGCGAATCGGGTTTTAGCACAGACACTCGATGTCACCTAGGGCTACGCAGCCCCATTCTGAGCAGAGTTCGATGTGCTGTGCATTGTAACACATTACTCCCGTTATTAGCATTTAATTTAGCGGCACGTTGCGCCACAATATCCATTCTGTTAGCTCGTACGATGCGGGATAGCCTTCGCTCACATCCAGCATCGAGGAGCCGTAATCGGCTCACATCTTGCTGGCGGTTTTTGGGTTTGCCCTTCTCGGACCGCTTCTTTTGAAGGTACTAATCATGGCTGACCGTGAGCACGCCAAAAGCCTTGTCGTCTCGGAAAGGCTGCTACCCAGTCATTACGCCATTACAATTTTCTCTTTGTCAAGCCATTCCCATCTGAAGAACAACAATTATATAACACTATACATAAGATAGTATAACTATAGTAGTGATCGGAATTTATTGGCGTATATAAAAATCGAAGTTTCCAAGTTTTCGCTCATCAACCAGATGGCTTTTTCAAGGAAGGTAGAAAACAAATGTTTGGAAACTTCGATTTTTTATCTACGCCAATAAATTCGGATCACTAGTATAGTTGTAATATATCATTTATAGTTGGTGAAAAGTTCCTTCCGTTATTATTTAAGTATAACAATGTTTAACAGAGCTCAGTATGAGGTGGCATTAATACTTTTTTATGACCTTCACTTGTTCCTTTGTTTGCCTGGAGTTGTCACTTGTTCCTTTGTTTGCCTGGAGTTGCTTCTATTTGCATAAGGACACTCTGGTCATAATATCATGGCTCTTCGGTGTATATGATAGCCGACTGTTTACATTTAATATTGGATTCGACACTGTCAGCAACTCTATGGGCTATAAGTAACCATCTGTTCCCATTTTTCTGCCACCTGTCTCAGGTAAGGAAGAATGCCAGTGCTGCAAGGCAAACACACCACACTTGCCTTACCTGGAACTCGAAGCCGGGCTCATTGCGATGGACGTTCAGAAGACGGTGCTTGGGGTGTCTATCTTTTCCTCATTCCGACGGACGTTCAGAAGACAGCGCTTGGGGTGTCTATCTTTTCCTCATTCCGACGGACGTTCAGAGGACAGCGCTTGGGGTGTCTATCTTTTCCTCATTCCGACGGACGTTAAGAAGACAGCGCTTGGGGTGTCTATCTTTTCCTCATTCCGACGGACGTTCAGAAGACAGCGCTTGGGGTGTCTATCTTTTCCTCATTCCGACGGACGTTCAGAAGACACCATCATGGTGTTTATCTTTTCTTAGCCATTCACCACGTAGTTTGTACTAAAGATCATTGCAACAATGTGACAATTGTGTTCCAAAAATTTAAAAGAGGTGTTTCGTCATTTTGCAAGAATTTGAACTTTCAAATCCATGTCCAAAGAATTGCAGGTTCAGACTGCATAAATTGTAGATTCATTATGAGACTTTCAAAGTATTTTTTACGCTTTCTAACCGTAGGTTGAAGAAGCTTATATGGTACAGCTTTGTCCGTCCGCACAATAACTCGCGTAAAATGGTTCGATTTCGATGAAATTTTATATGTGATAGGGGACCACCTGGGGATGAACCCTATTGAAAATGGACGAAATGGGGTCAATGTTCAGGACACAGGAGCGGGATCCATTATATTGACCTTCTTACTCATAACGTGCGTAAAAATGGTTCAATTTCGATGAACGTTTAGTATGTGGTAGGGCACTACCTGTGGATGAACCGTTTTAAAAATGGGCAAATTTGGGTCAACGGTCAGGACATAGGAGCGGAATCCATTCAATTGCCTTCATGCGTCGTAACTTACGTAAAATTGATTCGATTGCGACAAAACGCCATCATGTTGTTCCGGAGGTATACCGAACCAGTTCTGTTGACTATCATCGAAATGGGGTCATAGGTCAGGACACAGGAGCGAGATTTATTCCACAGTCATTATCCTCATAATTGACTAAAATGCTTCTATTGCGACAAAACTTTAGTATGTTGTTACGGAGATTTGCGAAACCGGTTCTGTTGAATATCATCGAAATGGGGTCAAAGATCAGGACCTAGGAGCGAGATTTGCACAGCCATCCTCATAACTTTAATAATAACTTGAGTAATGATTTCTGGTATGTTGGAAAGCGTATCATAATCAATGCGTTGCATGATTTTACTGACTTGTTTCAATTATCAGGTACGTATTCGCAGTTTTGAGACTACGGCCAGACCTTCACTGGAGTATACTGAAATTATTTGAAAACCTTGCCTCATAACACTAATAAACGAAATTAAGAAAGCACAAAAAATATTATTATGCCTTTTTCACAGATCTACTGGAGTTCACTTCGTAAATATCCCGACTGCTGACCTGTCATCCTCCAAGACGAGCTGCCTACATTTGAGATGCAAGTTTCTCCAACTTTAGTTTCTGTACAGTATCGTCAAAGGAGACATAGATGGTATTCTAATTGTAAACATTAAATTTCCGTGTTCCTGGTTCATTGAGGACAAATGTAAATGAAGTATTTGCATTGCCATTCTGCGTGACTGAAGCTGGGAAAAATTATCTGGTATTGAAAGTGTTTGGACTTCACAACTCACTTGAAGAATGTCTGGATATTTCAAATGTAAGTTATGATTTCTTTCGTAAAGTATGTTTTTCAAGGATAAAAGTATCACATTTAACTCTAATGTTAACGCACAATGAAGTTATAGCAATTCTTGTAACTAGATCTACGCTCTGTAGGGTTGTGCATACGAATAAATAAATACATAAATAAACGATGATGCCATAAATATAGAAACAACACGGAGTTTCAGTAAACATGAAGTTATTTCTGTTAACTTCTTAAGTGCAGTCTTACAATTTTCCTATCCATGCGTTTTTAGTTTCTTCGCTGGCACTCAAAGTGACTTACACATATACAATATCACTTAGACAATTTCTGATTCAGTTGAACCTAAAGGGATTTAGGAATATGAACAACGCTTGGACGGCTAAAATTCCCAACATTTTCTTCCTTGCAGAAAGCCATTTTCCGGGAAATTTTATAGCCAGCTGTCTAACTTGTACTGAGTTACTTAACCTATATTTCAATGCTTCATTAGATCGAAAATTCGTTTCGTTGGAAGTATAAAACTGATGAGAAGATTGCACCTTACATTTCTTTCTTTCCTTTCCCTTCACGCAGATCTTTCTCTGATTACTTAAGAGAAATGCATCCCTGTTTTTCTTTCCTCTTTTGGTACGCTCCCTTATTTTACCGACGAGTTCGTAAAAGTCGACATTTACAACTCATGTCACGTAAATCTGTTTTCAGACGGGAGAGGAATCGTAAAACCGTTCGATAAATCGGAAACTGCTCTCCGAAACGTTAGATCGAAAAAACTGGATGACTACTCTGAAAAATTGGTGTCTACTAATGACTAAGTCTGGTAACTCAAAGCGGCAAGATAAGAGCTCTGTTTTGTCTTCTGATATATGGCCACTGAAAGAGAGTCATCGCCAAGAAAAACTAATGCATGAAGTGATCTAATTGTGAATACACGTTCCTAGATAAAGTTTTGTTAAATAATGCTTTACATTCTACCAATCCATGTACATTGTGTCTAAATTTGAATTAAACCGATTCATGGGCTATTTTCTAATGCAATTGAAATTTAGAAGTGTGACATTCAAAACACTTTGCAATACATTTAGCAGCAAGTCAGTGTCATACTTTTAAAGTAATTTTATTTGTTTCAGAAACATACATGTGCAATATTTACGAAACTAAGTGGGACAATATTTACGAAACTAAGTGGCACTCGGATTTCATAGTTTTGAAGATGTACATTGTTCACAGGCGGACGCTGATGCCAATGACTGCCAGCACTACCTTTTCTAATGCAAATGTTTACGAAATCTCTTCGGGAAGCAGACATCAGAGTGGGGTATTTTTGTGTTATTTTATTGGGGTTTAAAAATTCTTGGTGGTACAGATACAGTGACTGGATAAACAGACATAGTCTTACAGTATTGACTGGCAGACATAGACTGTACATTCAGTTTACATCAACAATGTACTTAGCTAACATGGTATACAGTATGCCAAATGATCAAGTTACACAGAGAGAGCCAGTGCTGATCCAGTAACACGCTGAGAGCCAGGGCCGAAAGACAGACCCAAACATTCATGCCTTGCCCGGGATTCAAGCCCAAACCCCTCTCTGGGCGAATGACTAGAAGCCACTACACTTTTAAAAAGAGCTGCTCGATGTCTTTCATGAGGCTTCTTGTCAAAAAGTCGATCGAATTTGATAAACAGGTACACTGAATCGTAGTAATTTTAACAGACGGTTTAGCACTTTTGCTTATACTGAAATCACACGTTTCCCTCCCATTTCGATGATAAACGATTAGTAAATTTTCCATCTGATTAGCAGAATTCCCAAGAAAGAAGACGGACATGCTTTTATAATGAAAACAGCATGCTTACACCTATCTAATGTATTTTTTATGCTTTCCAACCGTAGGTTGAAGAAGCGTATATGCTCCAGCTTTTTCCGTCCGTCTGTCGGCACAATAACTCGCGTAAAAAAGGTTCGATTTCGATGACATTTTGGTGTGTGGTAGGGGACCACCTGGCAACGAACCCTATTGAAAATGGACGAAATGGGGACAAAGGTAACGGCATAGGAGCGGGATCCATTCCATTGCTCTGTTTCGTCATAACGTGCGTAAATAAGGTTCGATGTAGATGAAATTTTAGTGTTTTGAAGGAAACCACCTGGAAATAAACTCTATTTAAAATGTGTGAAGTGGAGTCAAAGGTCAGGACATACGAGCGGAATGCATTCCATTGCCTTTATACGTCATAACGTACGTAAAAATGGTTCGATTTCGATGTAAATTTGGTATGTGGTAGGGGACCACATTGGAACGAACCCTATTGAAAATTGACTAAATGGGGTCAAAGGTCAGCACATAGAATCGGGATCCATTTCATCGCCCTTATCTCATACTATTAAAGGAGCAATTCTTGTATGCATGTAAATTTTATTTTGAAAACGTCTCTAATTATTTTGATGAAAGTCGTTAACGTACCGTTTTTTAGTACTAGAAATAGATTTACCTTGATCTCGACTTTAGAAAAATTCGTTTAGTGTGTTAAATAAGCACCCCGAATTACCACGTTTTTGTGTCATGGCGTCCTATTAATGTTACCCATGCTTAGAAGACTTATGACGTCACAATCTCGCGATTGAAATGCTGGCGCGCGGGCACGCCATCTGTCTCATTACGTCACGCGTTGTGTATGGATCCTATTAAAGTTGTATGACATCACACTGATTTGAGCAGATGGTCGCGATTCCCATCTGCCTCATTACGTGAAGCGTTGTGTGCGTATGTCCGTCCGCACGATAACTCGCCTAAAAATCGTTCGATTTCGATGATATTTTAGTATGTGGAAGGGGAACACCTGGGAAGTAACCCTATTGTAAGTGAACGAAATGGGTTCAAAGGTCAGGGCATAGGAGAGGGATCCATTCCGTTCCTCTTAAGCGTCATAACTGACGTGAAAACTGTTCGATTTCGGTTAAAGTTTAGTATGTGGTAGAGAATTACCTTGGGACAAACCCTATTGAAAATGGGCGAAATGAGGTCAAAGGTTAGGACATAGGAGCGGAATTACTTCCATCGCCATTTTGCGTCATAACTTTTGTAAAACTTCTTCGATTTGGATAAAATGTTAGTATGTCGTAGGGGTCTGCCTGGGGACGAATCCTGTTGAAAATGGGCGAAATAGGATCAAAGGTTAGGACACAGGAGGGGATCTATTCCATAGCCCTTATGCATCATATCTTATGTAACAAAGCTTCCATTGTGACAAAACTTTATCATGTTATTTCGGAGGTGTACTGAACCGGTTCTGTTGAATATCATCGAAATGGGATCAAAAGTCAGGGCACAAGACTGAGATTTATTCCACAGCCATTATCCTCATAACTTGAGTAATGATTTCTGGTATATTGGAAAGCGTATCATAATCAATGCATTGCATGATTTTACTAACTTGTTAATTATTATTGGTGGTTTCACGACCACCGTGGCAATTCAGTGGGCTATAAGTAGTCGCTCGACGTAATTTAAGGACACTAGCTCCAGGGAAGCGAGATATCCAGTTACATAAGACAAACAGAACAACCATGCCTCACCGGGATTCGAACCGGGCCCATCTCGGACGAATGATCAGAAGCCTGCGCCACCGGGGCAGCAAAACGGTATTTACCTGAAATTTGTTTTCACAACTTCTGTCTATTACCCGATGTATCCAGCGTGCAAAAGGTAAAAACAGAACAGAAAAACAACAGCTTCGCCACGACTCCAGTTCGAAATCGCACTATAAAATCATAACATTTCCAAGTTATGTGCAGAAACGATGAATTTCAACAAGCACTAAATTTTTTGTTACCATGCACAATGACATACTAGCAACAACTTCACAAACGTTTCTGGTGTTCCAAATATGCATCCTGAATGTGCCTTTAAAGAGCACCAATATTCTGTCATATCTTCCCCATGAAGATTTCGTTTACTTTGGCATAAAGAGCGTGGAATGAGATTTTGTTTCCATCTTTCTCTTACGACAACGGTAACAAGCCCTCCCACTGAAAAATAGATGTAAAGAAACATGGTATATAGCGTAGTGTGGCTCCCAGAAGATGCAGCACAAACTCCCCGCTACTGATCTTTATTGCTGGAGGGCTGAACTCAGTCTCACCGTGACTTACGATCTCACACCCGTAAAAGAACGACTCTAAGTAAACCTTCTGACACTATTTTTCTCCATGCGAATGAATGTTTTCATAGGTAACCCGTTGAAATTCTTTCCCTTTCGAAAATGTAATCAGCTTCGCTGACTGCACAGAATACAATATTAACTTTAGAACTCCATGACTTTTCCCTTCCAACGTTACGCGGGCAGCGACCAATAGCAAATACCTCGACCTAGGCTTCAGCTGTTCACGCTCCTACCATCTAATTGGCTATCCATGTCATGTGACGAACTTTTGAGGTTAGCTCTGAGCCAATTACCGAAAACAATTCATATTTCAAGCAAAATAATTTTACAGTTTAGTTGATCTTTTAATGTGCACTTACTTAAGAAAGTTTACTTTAAAAAAACAGGTGTTAATCTTCCGACAAATGAAAAAGCTAGCAACTGCACAAATTTACAGAATTTATAAGCTCGGTGATATATGAAAGTATCGCGCTCTACTAAAACCAAGCGAATGAAAAAATAACAAAATTCCTTTCTCCACACAAGACAACAATAAACGCAGCATCAGAAATGTCCTCTTCCAGTAGACTATCTCTGATGTTTGACATCCCTGACAGAAATTCCCTTCCAATCCCCAGAAAATCTAAGGCGTAATTCATACGGAGCTGCGCACAAACACAACCTACGACATTTAGTTTCGTGAACTAATTTTCAAACCTAATGATCTCGTCATACCAAATGTTAGCTATGTCGAAACAACATAGTAGATCTCTGGGAATGTGCGTTGCGTCTGGTATGTTAATAATTGAGTGTTTTGGAAATTGCAGTTTTGATAGTAAGAGTTAGTGACCAAAATAGCTAAAATTAAATCAGATAAGAAAGTTTTAATCAATGCTTGAATTTTCGACTACCGTAAGGATTTGTCTCTTAATGTAAAAATTGGATATTGTGTGATTTGCGAAAAGAATATCTCTTGCAAGAAAAGTATGAAACTAATCAACATGTAAAAACCCTTCAAACTGCTAAAGAAAAATGAAGAAAGTTAAGAACCATACCACAGGCCAAACGGAATAATGAACAAAATTATAAATACATATTTGGGATTTTAAGTGCATACCTGGATGCATATTTTTCTGTTTTTAGTGCATATAATTCAGTCTCTAATAATCAGATATCTCTTGATTCGTCATCCATGAAGTTTTTTTGCCTCGATTTGCTCTGTAAATGCAAGTAAGTCCTCAACCTTCTTTAAACAAACTTAAGGATTAAAGATGCATATCTCTTCTTTTATTTAGTTAAGCATACAACTTTCAATCAATGTGTATTTCGTAAGATGCTCCAGATCTTCTTTAGTGCGATTTTCCAAATATTATTCAGCTAGAGTTCACCATCTTCTCTTCGGTATATAATCCTCCCTACGTTTCTAAACTCTTTTTCGTTTGTTGAAAGAGTTACACTTTTCTTCATCAAGAAATTGCATCGGTTTTCTTCAGGATGAAGAGTTACAGTTTCTTCATAATGAAGAACTGTTCTTCATGTTTCTTGATCATGAAGAAACTGTTCTTCATGTTTCTTGATCATGAAAAAACTGTTCTTCATGTTTATTGATCATGGAGAAACGGTTCGTCGTGTTTCTTTTGTTGAAAAGGCTTCATCTTTTTTCTTAAGAAGCTTCATCAGTTTTCTTCATCATTAAGAGTTACAGTTGCTTCATCATGAAGGAACTGTTCTTAAAGTCCTTCATCATGAAAATCCTTATCCTCAGTTTCTTCAGCACAAAGAAACTGTTCTTCAATTTCTTCATCATGAAAATCCCATTAACAGTTTCTTTGTCATGAATATCCCCTCCTCAATTTCTTCATCAGTTTCTTCATCATGAAGTGTTACAGTTTTCTTCATCATGAAGAGTTACAGTTTTCTTCATCATGAAAAGTTACAGTTTTCTTCATCATGAAAAGTTACAGTTTTCTTCATCATGAAAAGTTACAGTTTTTTTCATCATGAACAGTTACAACTGTAACTCTTTTATTTGTTGAAAGAGTTGCGGTTGACTTCATCGAGGGGCTTAATCAGTTTTCTTCATCATGAAGATCCTCATCCTCAGTTTCTTCATCAGTTTCTTCATAATGAAAATCCCATCCTCAGTTTCTTCATCATGATGATCCTCCTCCTCAGTTTCTTCATCATGAAATGTTGCAACTGTAAGTCTTTTATTGGTTGAAAGAGTTACAGTTGTTTGCATTAAGAGGCTTCATCAGTTTTCTTCATCACGAAGAATTACAACTGTAACTATTTTATTTGTTGAAAGAGTTACAGTTGTCTTCATCAAGGGGCTTCATCAGTTTTCTTGATTAAAAGAAATGTTTCCACACAACTACGAGAAACGAACGACTACCCATTAGAGGCATTTCCTCCAACAATATCCTACCATGTTCAGCCAAGGTAAGGTGAAACATATTGCATTCATTAAGAGACTTCTTCGCTCTTTTGCTTACTGTGAGGGTCAATAATTTTTTTAAGTAAAAGATTTGCAGCTTCTATTTTTTTTTTTTTTTTGATTGGAGGTTTAACGACCACCGTGAGCAACTCAATGGGCTATAAGCAGTTGCCCGTCCCTAATTTAGAGTTACTGGTTCCAGGGAAGGGAGAGAACCAGTGCCGTAAGACAAACACAACATCCATGCCTCACCGGGATTCGAACCCGGACCCCTTACGGACGAATGATTAGAGGCCATCGCTTAGACCACTGCGCCACCGGGGCGGCAGCTTCTATTTGGAAAGACCGGCATAAGTGTTCACAACAACTTTTCTGAAGTAACACATCCAGTACTTTCCGCCAAGAGATAAACAATTTTCCTTCTGAGCTTTCATGAATGCGTTTTTAAAAGGTCTCTGTTCTCGTATCTCAATTTCCAAACGTGTCGATTCCTTCACGTTTTGTCCATGATGTAGTTTATTATCAGTTACTGCCGTCTTTATTCCTGTGCTCGTGAAGCAAAACTTGAAGCATAAATCACTTAGAAAAATAATGCATGTCTTTTCTGTATGTCACTGGAGAAGATTTTGACTTAATAAAAACATAGGGTGAAAACTAGAACATTTATATTTCGAATGTTTGTATCTTAAATTCTGTTCATGGCGATAAGATTTCTTGTTTTCAGAGAAAAAATTGGAAAAGGCACTTTCATTACATCGTTCACTTCATTATATCTCCATTATCTTTTCCCTCAGCCATTCAACTTTTCATCTTGCTTTTTCGCGTTCTTCTGTGCCTGTCGATGTCACATCGCCCGCCCTGTTTGCGAAAGTGAAGAATATAAGTGTCACTACAGTTCCTCAAACAAAAGAAGATAAGAAATTTTGTCTTTAGAAAAAAACTTTTTGAAGCTGAAAGGAGACTATGACGAACAATCATCGAAAAAGCAAAACTAGCAGCTCAACACACAAAAAAAGAAGACGAATTTGTATATCATCAGATAAAATCTATAAGAAAAAAAGTATGGAATTTATTAGCTTTTTGTTTAAAAGAAAGAAAATAAATTAAATTGAACACTTTTTTCATGGTTTCCAGTAATATTTCATGATGAGTTTACTTTTACGTATTTATAACGCTGACAAACTGAAAAAAGAGGGAGCCTTATAATTCGGTTGAATAGCCCAGCTGCCAAAAAGTTGTAACGCCTTTCGTTTAATGACAGAAAAAAACCCATTGAAGTTTCAAATTAAAAAACTTAGTGTTCCGACTGCAAAACAAATGATCCCATTCCCATTGTTAAAGCAAAAACAGGAAGGGAATTTAGCCATGAATTATATCTGAAAAACTGTATTTGAAGCTTTTGATTAAATTGAAACACCAATTGCTCTGCCTTCCAATTCCCTATTCCCAAACTGTGCAACATGCGTCTACAATACAATACAATACAATTATTTATTGCACGCATTTAAAACTTACAATTATATGAAAATGCAATACACCAGAAGGAATCTGAGCACATTGGTTGTAAGGCGATTCCCGCTATCAGATGTAAGAAGAAGAATAAAGCATATGGCATATATGAAAGCAAGTAAGATGGTTATAACAGAAGCACCACTGTTAGCAGCATGCTTTTAACTACAATTTAATGATAGGGTTGAGATTCGTTATGGAGATCAGGGTGATTTACAATATAATTTCGCAGAGACAAGGAAAACGTTTTGATATTTTCCAGGGATCTGATGCTCTCTGGGAGATTATTCCATAGGATAATGGCTTTATACAGTATGCTATTTAAACCATAATTAAGTCTAACACACGGCTGACATAATTTGTTGTTAGCAACAGATCTGGTGAAGATAGAATAATCCAGATATTTGATGTCAGAGTGAAAAATAGGCAGTTTAAGATGCATTATTTTAAAAAAACATGATACCTAGTTTCAAGGTAAAGATTTCATGAACTTTTAGAATATTTAGTTTTAGAAATAATGGTTTAGAATGAGACATGTAATCTGTGTTCAGCATATAGCGAACAGATTTCTTCTGTAATTTGAGCAAGCATAAGTTATTGTTTGCACTTATATTTAAATACCAAGATTCCAGACAATAGGAAAGAGGGGTATAAATAAAAGCATAGTAAAATGTTTTAGGACATTGATAGGGAAGGGATGCTTAATTTTACCAAGCAGGCCAACCTGTAAGGAAACTTTTTAAAACAAACTGAACATGCGTATTCCAGTTAAAGAATTCATCAAACCAAACACCAAGATACTGAAATTTGTCCACAATTTTAAGTAGGAGATCATTAATCCTGACTGGAAAGTTATTTATGTCCTCTCTTTTATGAACGTTTCGGAAATATACGGCGTTGGGTTTTAGAATATTAAGTGATAATTTGTTAGAGCATAACCAATGAGATAAATTTGATAGATCATTATTGATCATTATCTGTAACATATGCAAATCATGACATTTTTGAAAAATGACAGTGTCATCAGTGTATAGCAAAGCATGAGTTGATTAAGTAGATCGGAGTTTATTTTATTTACAGTGACATATTAGTTGCTATGAGAGAGGTAGCTCATTAAGAGGGAAAGAATTTTGCCACAAAAAACGTATTTGGGTAATTTATGTAACAGAATGTCGTGATTTACCGTATCGAAAGCTTTTTGGAAATCAATAAAAACACAAATAGTATAATAACTGTCATCTAGTGCTTCGGAAATTAAGTTTGACAACTTAGCAACAGCCATTTCAGTAGATCTGTTTCTTTGGAAACCGAACTGTTCCGAAGAGAGCATACCCATGGGTGTGTAAAAATCAACCATTCTGCTGTGAATAGACCTTTAAAAAATCTTACTGAAAACGGGTAACAAAGATATCGATCTTTAATTACAGGTAGATTCCCTATCTCCTTTTTTAAAAATAGGAATAACCTTAGCAATTTTCAGACTGTCAGGAAACTGACCTGAATAAAAATTCAGATTAATAATATGTGTTATAAGTGGTACTAAAATAGAGATCGAGTCTTTTATGACTCTGCTATTAATATTGTCTGAACCAGCACTTCTTTTTAGGGACAATGAAGTGATAATATTATAGGTTTCAGTATCATCCAAAGGGCGTAGAAACATTGAAAAAGGAACTTGCTTAATTTTGGATAAAGAAGCATAACCATTAGTAGTTGTGGGCAAGTTTTGCTGAGACGCTAAATCATGACCTACGTTAATGACGTAATTGTTGAATTCATCAGCGACTGATTTTGAATCAACATTAAAATTACCAGAATTTTCTTTTAACATCAGCGGTTCGCCCCGGTGGCGCAGTGGTCTAAGGCGCTGGCCTCTGATCATTCGTCCGTATGGGGTCCGGGTTCGAATCCCGGTCAGGCATGGATGTTGTGTTTTTCTTACGGCACTGGCTCTCTCCCTTCCCTGGAACCAGTGACCCTAAATTAGGGACGGGCGACTGCTTTATAGCCCTTTGAGTTGCTCACGGTGGTCGTTAAACCTCCAATTAAAAAACAAAAAACGTCAGCGGAGTTTCAGTAGCACAGGATCGTTTGTTAATTGCTGATTTGATTATTTTCCATTTTTGATATGAGTTATTTCCTGCATCTGAAATAGCGAGGATGTAATGCAACTTTCGCATGCTGAATAACATTTCTTAGGGCATAATTATACCTTTTATACTGATCACGTAAGTGACTGTTATAAGGATTATTTCTACTTTTTTTTCGAAGCTTATCATTTTTTTGATTGATCTAATGATTCCGTTGGTCATCCAAGGTTGGATCTTAATGTCATATTTAGTATTAACTACCTTGTGAACGGTTGTGATCTCAAGAAAATCATTCAAAATGTCTTGCAAAATTTCGGTAGCTATAGTTGGACAAGTTGTATTGAAGATACCCGACTTGTCCCAGTCAAAATTTAAAACTAGGTCAGCTAACGTGGTGTAGTCATAATAGGAGATTGTTTTGTGCTGGAACATGAATGAAGACAGGGTTGTGATCACTAATACTAAAATCAATCACTCCGGACTCTAAAGCAGTATTAAGTAAGTTAGTAACAATATGGTCTAAAATATTGGCACCACGAGTTGGTAAAGAAATGCACATCTGAAAAAATTGCACATTCTACCATATTATGCTCATACTGTTTGTAGAAAAAAGGTGGTACCTGAAGTATCAGATTAGATATAGAAAAAGGTAAAACAATCCATGTTTCAGTAAGATCTCGGAAGAACATACAAAACAATCGACAATTTAGTAGCGATCCACATAATTCGCTGTTTTCAAGAAGTGCTTTTAGCATTACCCAATCACACTATTTGAGGCTTTTCGTAACCCCTATGGACGTTTAGATTGCAGATAAAAATGTATGTGTTATTTCCTATACATCTGCACTTCTTTAATTAAGGGAAGATGTTTTTCTAGTTAGAATTCCCTGTATGCAGCATTCAGTCCAAAAAATTGTAGGTCTCCGTGTTCAACGACTTTGGTGAAGCGCTCATGACACTCAGAAATTAATGACAAGTAAATCCCAATAGTTAATGACACAAGTTAGTAAAATCATGCGATGCATTCATTATGATAAACTTTCCAACATACCAGAAATCATACATACCAGAAATCATTACTTTGACCAGATTTCGCGCATTTTCAATAAGGTTCGTCCCCGGGTAGTACCCTACTACTTATTAAAATGTCAACGAAATCAAACTGTTTTTACGTAAGTTATGACGCATAAGGGCAATGGATGCCGCTCCTATGTTCTGACCTTCGACTCTATTTCACCCATTTTCAATAGGGTTCGTACCCAGGTGGTTCCCTACCACATACTAAAATTTCATCGAAATCGAACCATTTTTACGCGAGTTATCGTGCGGACAGGCAAAGCTGCAGCATATACGCTTCTTCAACCTACGGTTGGAAAGCGCAAAAAACCATCAATACACGATTAAAAATTTATAAAAAGGAGAAAACCCTTTACAAGTCAGGCAAACTTTACTAAACGTAGTGTGAGGATGGGATATAGTGATCCCGAAAGATCTAATTATTTTTATCTGCGAATATTTTAACATTTAGTAGAGTTTACCTGACTTGCAAAGGATGTTCTCCTTTTTATAAGTTTTTAATCGTGTATTGACGGTTTCGTCCTTTACTATTGAATTTTAATTGCGCGAATGTTTGTCGCTCTTATGTACACTTCTTTTTACCAAATGATCGGCCTTTGTACTTCAGAGCAGATATTTTTTTGCTGAAGTGGGTTTCGATAGAAAAGCATTTGTGAATTTAATAAAAGTTGGTTGAGAAGAACACATGTGCAGTTGCAGCAATTCCTTCTACTCTTTTTGCTTTCTTATCAGTTAGCAGTGGTTACTGAATACTGCGAGATCTCTCTCTCTCTCTCTTTCTCTCTATCAGAGAAGCATACCCACGCTTCTTGGAACCTAGCAGCTTGTGCTTAGGGCATGTAATGTTTTCTATCTGAAAGATCGCCTTTATTGGTCAAAACCATATTTCGTTGTTCATGTGTACTTGCTTTGAACACGAACGACATGTTCATGTGGGCGATGTACAGTGATGGGCAAAAGTATTGCATCACTTGCAAAAACCGTGATTTTTTATGTTTTACCCTTTTTTGAAATGACTAACTTTCACAGTTATTTCATCGTTTATACACTGTATTGGCAAAAGTCACCGGATACCCTTTCAAAAGCAAATGAACGGACCCGCTGCGTTGTTAAGATCGCGGTACAGTTACAAACTTTATAAAAACAAGCCTGCACCTGACCGCGATCATATCACACTGTTAGGTTCAGTGAAAATGTCGCAGAACTGACTTTCAGAAAGGAAAGATTGTTGGGTTTTATATTAGTGTGTTATCCATAACATAAAACTAGAGGCGTTTAAACATACCCAAGTCCACGTTTTTGGATGTAATGAATATGTGGAAGGCACATGGCGTTCCTGAAGTAGCAAAACGTACCGGAAGACCAAAGAAAATCAGTGATACAGGACGTTGAACTGTAAGAGAGCCGGTACAGCTAATCGACGGAGTACAGCACAAGACTTCAGTGTGCAGGTGAGTAAATATGCTGGAAACGCGGTATGTACACGTACCAGTTGCAGAGAACTTCATTCCATGTGTTACCGTGGTCGTACGGCTGCTCATCAGCCTTTCATCTCCACCCCGAATGGTTCTAGTCGTTTAGCATGGTGTAAGGAACATTTATCGTGGACCGCAGATCCATGGAAAAGGGTCCTATATACAGATGCATCCAGATACACGATCCATCAGTCTGATGGTCGTGTGCAGGTATGGTGCTATTTACCACATTGTACTGTTCCTACGGTAAAGTTTGTAGCTGGCAGTGTACTCGGGTGAGGGTGTTTTTCGTTTTATGGTCCCAGTCCATTGGTTACCGGGGATAAACCTGTTAGCCAGCACGTCTACCTCAATATTCTGGACAATTATGCCCTATCAACTATGTGGTAATACTATGGAACCGAGGCTTGTAGGGGACCAATAGAGCGCGGATTAAACAAACCTCCATTCGAAGAAGGATGATGTAAGATGGTCACATACAGATCACTGAACAAGGCACAGTCAATACAAACAGAGCAATACAGTTCGTTCACTAGTCACGAGACAGCACACGGGCACTACACAGAGAACATCGAAGCGGGAGGTGCACAGAAAATGTAAGAAACCCTGAAGAGATTGCACAGGAACGGAGCGTTCTTAATTGGAGGCTGCGGGAGTATACACCCCGTCATCGAGAGCTTCGTGATAGGCATCTTCGTTGAAAAAATCCTCACGACGTTTTCGAGGCAGGCGAAGCAAACGAACAGAAGAAGGCAGCACCTTAGCATTCCGGGCAACAACAGGGAGTCCAGTGAATGGAGTATAGAAGTTTTACAAGTCCGACAATTAGGGCAACGACGAAGCTTCTTGGAGATTGTACCAGTAGAAGCAGTGCAGAAAGACGGAGCGGCAGGCTGGAATGACGTCACATCCGGCAGAGGAGCAGGAAGCAAGCCTCCTGGCACAGTCGCTGAACCTGAGAAAATCCAAGGAGCAGCAAAGGCCTGTGAGACTGACTCGTACGAGGCAATCAGGGCTGCAATCTTGGACACTGAATAGGATGGCTGGCGGAGGAAAAGCAGGAGCGATGATAGCATCAACGCCAAAGCCAGACGAAGATCACTGAAGAGGCGTATGAGGCCGCGAGCAAGTCGGAGTGCTATCAAGAGATGAAGCACATTCAAAATCCTGAAGCGGAGGAGCTGAATCAGGCGGAGGAGCTGAATCAGGCGGAGGAGCTGAATCATGAGGAGGAAAGTGATGAGGCTGAACAGAGCTAGGAACCAGAGGTAAAGAAGCCGGCAGGAAAGAAGGGAATGAATCCTGTGGAGGCAGATAAAATTCAGGCGTAGCTGAAGGCACAGGTGAAACAAGCAGAAAAGAAAACACCACCGAGGCAGCAGCAGGAGAGTGATGCGGCTGTATAGAGCCGGGAACCGGAGACGAGAGAGCCAGCGGGGAAGAAGAAGACGGTAGCTGCGGAGGTCGAAAAATTCCAACAAAGGCAGGCATTGTAGGCAAGGTGGAAAGCACGGGCGAAACAGGCGAAGTGGTAGACACCAATGGGGCAACAGTTGAAGAAGATGGCTGCTTGGAGGAAACACAAACTGGCACAGCCGAGGAGCATGTGATAGAAGATGGACACTGTAAACGATAATGGCCGGGTGCCTTGCAGGCGAAGCAATGGAACGCAGAGTAGATATTAATGGAAATCGTGCGATGACAAAGAATCACTCGAAATGCAGTTGGGCAGGAAGTAATGAAGGAAGATTCCGGAAAAAGAACAAGGACGTGACGACGAAAGCTCAAATAAGGCCGATCACCACGATCGGTGGGAGTGGAGTTGAGCGTCCGGACGCCGTCGACAACGCGTCCGCACCGCGAAAGAAAGGCAAGAAAAAAATCATCATTGACTTCTGGCGACACTGGATACATAGTTACAAGAACTGTGCAATGGGCAAGAAGTTGGCGAATCAAACTGTGATTCCCAACAAAAAGGCAGGCAGAAAAAACCTGTGAAACATAATCGGAAGAGGAAAAATAAGCAAGCACTGAATGGGCTCTTGGCAAAATGTGTAATCGCTCTAGATGGGAGAAATGACAACGCAGACATGTAACTTGATATTAGGAAGCGCGTCGAACTTGACGCCCAAACTGAAAAAAGAGAGCATGGACTTACCAAGCTGGGATAATTCGGACATGGCTGCGGTGAGAGTAGAACCTTGGCGAACAATGAAGCGGTCCAAGGAAGACTGGAGCAAAGCTCGGAATGGAGAGCACATGTTCGAAGAAACTGGAGCCAAAGACTAATCCGGGAGGGCTTTTGTCATGGAGGCAGTGGAAACGTAGTATCCCGTAGAGTCACTGGAAAGTCAAGACGAAGGCACAATTCCAGAAGTAGTAACACAAGCCATGGGCACAGGCATAGGCCCAATCAGGCACGAGCAGAAGAAGATGGAAGATGACACAGGGCACCACTACTTGAAGGCGCAGCTCTGACGCTGCACACAGAACACTGAGAACGATAACGCAGCGAACCCCTAAAGAAAGGTGGAGCATTGATGAGGCAAACAGTACAGAGGGAAAGGCGATGCGGTGAATCACTAATCCAAGGCGGGACACAATAACAGCAGACGAACGCAGACTCAGGAGACTAGAAGCCACGCACAAGCAGCAGGCTATGATATAGCAGACAGTCAAGGCAAGTCACGATGGGTGTAATGTAAATAGACCCAAAGTGAAGGATTATAAAGGAATACGTGCAAAATAGGCGCTAACGGACTCGGGAAAGTGACTTGGAGGAAAGCGCGAACGTTCATGCATGGAATGAACGTTTGCGCTTTCCTTCAAGTCTATGGGTTGAATAAGAGCGCCACATCAGAAGTTTGCAACCAATGCCTACAACTAAGCAACAGTTATCGGCAGCATTATGTGCTAAACGTCAGTGCATACCTATTGTTGTGTTCCAAAACCTTGTCGAAAACATGTCTCGAAAGGTCATGCATGCATTAAGGCCAAAGGTGGTTTCAAAATATCTTTATTCAAGGTAGAAATCAGGAGACGAACTAATAAGGACGTCTAAATACAAATAAAATACGATCAAAGATCGTTAAACCACTAAAACCAATATAAAAATATACAGCATAGTGCACAAGTTGAAAAATGGAGCAAGATTACAGCTCGTGATAAATGAACAGCGACAAGCATGTCTGGGCATTTAGGAAGGATTTTAACAAAAAAACCTTATTGCTCATAAGTGCATTGCTGTGCGATTAACAAACTTGTTCAAGAAAATATTGAGAGCTTCAGGAGACAACATTTCTCTTACAAAAAAAAAAAAAAAAAAAAAAAAAGTACAATAAGACAGTAAGTTGTAACACATCATAGTTACAAGAATGTACAGTACAAAGCAATTGACAAACTGATCATAAGACAAATCAATGAAATGATGAATATCAGGAGAATTACAAACTTGGACTTTCTGGTGTAAATATAATATATTACCTGTTCGGCAATATTCAGAAACAATGTACAGATATACAGCACAGTGTCAACATGTTACAAATCAAAATCGGACCATATACAGAAATGTAACACTATTCTGTTGACCAGATAGAAAATGGAAGTATAATAAGAAAACACACGATGAATAAAGCTTTAACATATTCTCACTATCCATATGTAGTAATAGAAGAATGATAGTACCAAGCATCACCTCACACAAAAGAACAAAATAGGTAAAATGTTTTTCAAAATATATTACTCATGAGTACAACACCATGCAATTGACTAACTTGTGCAAAAATAAATACAGTAAGAATCATTAGTCAACATGTCTCTCGAAAGAAGGTACGATATGACATTAAGTTTTAACACAACATATTTACAAGGATGTACAGTACTATGCAATTTAAAAAACTGATTATCAGACAAATCATTGGAATGTTTAATAACAGGAAATAACTAAACTTGGACATTCTGATGCAAATAAGATGGATTACTTGTTCCGCAATATTTTGAAAACTATGTACAATTATACAGCACAGTGCAAACATGTTCGGGAAACAAAATAGAACAAAATTACAAAAAACTACACTGCAGAAACAATTTCTATGTTTATACAGCACTATGCTAATGACTAACTGCAATATTTATACTCAAAATGTAAACTAAAGACGAACTAACTTGAACGTCAATGTAAGAAAAAAATACAAGATGAGTGTCACAAAAAACAATTTGCTGTGTAAACACGTACAGCCCTTTATAAAAAGACCCATGCGGTAAATTTCCAAGCTGTGCAAAGATCTTGAAAACAGATTGTTGATATTTACATATGCATTTCTGATTCAAAAAGGTCAAATACCAAATCTGCCGACCGTCAGGTACAATGACGCTGGCGAGCAGGTAAACCATGAGGCAGCCGGTGACCAGGTGGCAAGGAACTGGCTCTCCCGACGCTGAGTAACTGCAACAGAATACTCTAGCCGAAGTCGAGATGTCAGACGGTCGCGGAAATGGCATAATAATGCCGTAGAAGCTTCATGCACAGTCAGAGGAGTAGTCAAATATCTGCAGCGTTGATGAAACACGTAGATTACATGCTTCGCTAAAATAAAAATATAGGCACAGACTGATCTGAGATTGACTGGGGGATAGTTCTGTAGCAGAAGAGTCCGATATGCATCAAATGTAAGATCTGCTGTAATGGAACATTGGGCGATAGTAAATGCCAAGTTCAGCATTGGGAGTAATATAACACAGTGTTGATAGACATGGGAGACATAAGCCTCCCGAGCACAGAAAGGGCAAAGAGGGGAATCGAGAAGAGACATTCGGAAAAGAACGGAGGGAACAGGAAGGCGGCGATGGAGGAAAAGCCAATGGGTATTAATTTCTAGAGGAGCAGAAAGAGGAGACAGGGTGGCTGACCACACCGCAGCAGTGGCAGCAGGGGGAACATCAGGAATGGGGAGAGGAGGAGAAGAATGGGACATAGAGAGGAACCGATAAAGAGCTGACACCGAGAGAGAAGAAATGGGATGAGCTGAGCCAGAAGTAAGCAAGAAAAGAGGAAATGGGAGAGAAGCAGAAGGAACAAAGGAAAGACCTGAGTGGGAAGCAAGATGAGGAAATTGAGAAATGATGGATGAAAGAATAGAGTCGTAGATGTCACGAGAGGAGGAGGAGAGGAGAAGAGAGGAAGGGAGGCTGGCGAAGGGTCGCCAAGAAAGGTCAGGGTTAGTGAGATCTTTAACTGTTACTACACCTGCTCGGAGCCAGGTAGGATAGGCAAAGTACGGAAGATGAGAGGTGTGAATAATCGAAGAATAAAAGAGGGGTTCAGCAAGGAGCTCAGTTGTGGAATCAGGTGGAGAACGAGAGAGAGGGAGGGAACGAAGGAAAGTTAGAGCTTCACGGTAAACAGGGGGAAGTCGAATGAGGGTGAGGGGTCGGTGGTGCATGAGTAGTAAGGAGAGAAAAGAAAAGTTAGGGTTGCTCGGGGAGGCGATGACGTACCTAGCTAAAACGGCATCTGGTAATGGCGACGTGAAGAGACGGAGAAAAGTAGTAATTCTGACGGCCTTGTAGTACTCCTGTGTATCAAGGAGTCCGATGCCGCCGTGATCCGGAGGGAGGCAAAGCTTTGTGACACTGACCCAGTGGTGGCAGGTCCATATCAGAGAAGTAAGACATCGGGTAATTTCATGAAGGCGGAGTTGTAGAGACTTGACACCAAGCCAAGAGTGTGTGCACAAGGAAATCAGGTAAGTTCGAGAGAGGCGAGCTCTCTGGAAGAATGATGAGCAGAACTGGGCTCTCCTCCAGGAGGCAGTTGACCTGAGCAAGCGTGGGTGAATAGCATTCCACGTGTAGAGGGGGCAGCTTGCAAGGAACCAAGATGAACTCCAAGGAAGCGCTGTGAGATGGACGACCAGCTTGCTCCCCAAGGGGTGTCTACACGATGTGCCCATGAGCCGCACCATAAACCAGTGCTTTTAGATGAGTTGAGCGCTGCACCGGAGCATGAGGCATAAGCTGCGAATAGACGTTGGAGACACGGAAACTGTGAGTCATGACGAATGCAGATGGCGACATCATCTGCGTATGCGACAGAGGTAGTGGCATGATGTCTTGTGCAGGCAGAGAGTGGTGGTGGCAGAACTGCTTTAAAGGATTGGTGTACAGAGCGGAGGAAGGGTTCAATTGCGATTGCAAAGAGTTGTCCGGAGAGTGGGCAACCCTGCCGCACTCCCCGGAGGAAGGGAATGGGCGCTGTGAGAAAGGTGGGCAGCTTGACCTGGAGAACGGCGTCTTGATAGAGTGAGAAAAGAAGAGAGACGAAGGAAGGAGGAAAACCGAAGTGAAGGAGTGTAGCCGATAGATAGGAATGTGAGATATTATCAAAAGCGGATTGTTGGTCAAGAGAGAGAAGGGCGAGGGGTTCGGAGCGAGATCGGGCAAGATGGATTAGATCATTTAGTAGATGGATGTTATGAGAAAGTGAACGGCCGGGAACTGTGTAAGTTTGATTTGGGGAGAGAATGTGAGTGAGAATGGGGTTAAGGTGTTGGGAAAGAAGTTTAGTATAAAGTTTATAATCTAGATTTAAGAGGGAGATAGGGCGCCAATTCCCCAGGTCAAGGAGATCACCTTTCTTAGGGAATAGTACAACATATGCTACTGTGAATCGCCTTGGTAGAGGGGAGTGATTGAAAGCAGCAGAAAGTGCAGAAAAGAGAAATGGTAGAAGGAGAGGTAGAAAGGTTTTATAGAAGAGGAAAGTGAGACCGTCCGGACCCGGTGCGGCCCTAGAGTTTAAAGAAGAAAACGTAGAGGATAGTTCAGAGAACGTGGGAGGAAGGAGGAGGGAAGAAGCAAGATGGGGAGGAACTTGTGGTAGGTTAGAAAGAAGTGATGCCAAAGCTGAAGAGGATGGCGGAGGAGATTCACAGAACTTCTCTGTATAGAACTTTCGGACCTGGGAACATAGAGTGAGTGGATCATCAGACACCTCTCCAGATGCGAGGCGAAGGTGCCGAAGTGAATTCGATGCTGTTCGTGTTTTTTCCATGGATGTAAGGAAATCGTAATTGGATGCGTCTGGCGATAGATGTTGTAGCCGGAGACGTCGTAGAGCTTGTTGAGCCAGAGGAAGGAGGATTGATCGCAGTTCTTCTTGATAGTGGCAGAAGAGAGGATCACTTAGACTTAGGATGGAGAGCATGGAACGGACATGGTTGAGACGCATGTTTTGAAGCGTTTTTGCTTTAAAAGAAAGTTTGCGAACGTGGAGAACGAGTTCCTGTTTAATGTCCAACCAAAAAGTCAGATCACAAGGAGCTGATTGAAGTTGAGGTCGTTTGTCCTCAAGGAAGGAGCGTACTGAAGTACAGAAGTCTGGATCTGTAAGAAGAGTGTCGTCAAGAGTCCATGGACGAATTGTACGGGGTTGTGCTGGAACTGTTTGAATAATAAGAACGATGGCACAATGGTCAGAAGAAGCTGTAGGAGTGAAAATAGATTCTGTCACAGCTGTAAGCAGAGTAGATGAGGCGTAGTATCTGTCAAGGCGAGCTGTGTACGGATTTTGATTATGTTGCGAGCGCCAAGTATGTACAGTCGATGAAGGATGGAAGTGACGGTGAACATCAATGAATGAGTTGTCGGAGACCACTGACTGAAGAAGATTCACCAAGTTAACACGGCGTTCTCTGGTGGAAGGAGATCGGTCCAGGGTAGGATTCAGAGTGCAATTGAAATCCTCCAATTAAAACATGATCTATGGGAGGAATGCGAGACAAGGCACGACGAAGGCGAGTAAAAAGTATTGTCAAGTGGGTTGAAGAGCTTGGAATATAAATATTAAATATATGATAAGATGTGGAAGCTATGGTGAATGATGCACACTGTAATAGGTCTCGACATAAGTTTCGAACCGAAAAAGAGGTGATTATGGAGTTGAAAGTATGGCGGATACCTATAGCTAGACCACTATGGGATGATAACTGGTAGGCGTGGTGAAATGTGTAGTTCCACTGGCGCCATCGTGAGAATATCGTAGTGGATTGGCAATTCGTCTCTTGTAGTAAGAGAAGATCAGCTCCTAACGGAGTGAGGTCTTCATGTACGAAGGCATTAGAAAATGGGGATGCAAATCCCCTGCAATTAAAAGATACAATCTTGAAGACTTTTTTCCATTAATGCTTGTTGAAGAGCCTTCACAACAGGAGGAAATGATTTGAGTCGATTAGAATAGGTTTTAGCCCACGGATGTTCCTTGCGAAGGCGGGAGATGCATTGATTAAGGACTTGGATCTGATCATGCACTAGAGGGAGAAACGATGCATACTTTGAGAGTAAAGCATGCGTTGTGGAGTGGTCGGTCTTATGTGACAGGTATTGATGTAAATCTTCAAATGAAATAGGCCCAGTAGGAACCGAGCCATCCTTAAGGTATTCGACAAGATCCTCAAATTTAAGAGGAGGCTCTTCGTCGGCCTGGACAGAAGAGGTAGCAGCCTTTGATGGTGAATTCTTTCGAGAGGTACTACCAGTACGGGGAGAGGTGCGGGGTGATGCGGCAGTCGGCTTCTTCGGTGGGCGTCTTCGAGAAGAACCACGACGTTTCAGCGAAGGCTCAGTTGAGCTCTCATCAACTCGAGATTCGTGGCCAGAAAATCCGTCATCAGCAGATTTAGAAGTATCAATGATAAGGGCAGTGGAGAAACCCCTGAAGGGGACTCCGCTACAGAATGACGACGCATGGGAAGCGAACAATTAAGTGAGGGAAAATCCAGTTGCTGGTCGAAGGATAAAGGGTCCGTAGACACGCGTTGACCAACTCCTGCAGTCGACTTTTGTGAAAGTTTCGACTCTGAAGCTTTCTGTGCAGTGGAAGAAGGTGTTGCTCGGCTCAGAAGAGGGCCAGAAGTTGTAGGAGAATTATTAGGAGCCTGTGATGCTAGATGTGGGCAATGCACACGTACATGATTCTCTCCGTGGCAAAAAGTGCAGTGGAGGAAGGTAGTCACTTCAGTTCTCCTACGTTGCTGTCCACAACGAACGTTGAGCACCTTTGGGCAGGCGAGCAAATGTTCATCAGATGGAAAGATCACTCTTGCACTTCGGCGAAATCCTCCTATGGATTTATCGTCTGGATCTCTCGGCGCGGCTGAAAGAGTAGTAACTGGCCCGACAACTCGGCCGAACTTACTGAGTACAGTGCACAGCGCAACGTCTGACACCTCACGTGGAACCGGATAAAATGTAACCTGGATTGGACGCTGAGAGACAGGTTCTGGTAGAAGATGGACGTCTTTGAGGGACAAACCTTCCGTCAAGACAAGATCCGCATGCTCTTTAAGAGCAAAGTACACCAACACAGCTCGAGGTTTTCGAGCCATGTGAGTAATACTGGCTCCAGCTGGAAGTATCTGCTTGAGAGCCATACTATATTCTTTCAACTTTGTGTCTGGGAGCGCATCAAAACACACTCCGAAGTCCATTCTAGAATAGAATTGTTTTCCAGCTGGGGAATCTTCGGGAATATCTATGGTGGCAGTAAGGTAATCAACAATGACGTACGAGTCTGGTAAGACTTCTGCAACAAACTTGGAAGGAGCTTTTGTTCCAGTAAGAGCGGCAGAGTATGCCCTAGGAGTAGGACTCGAGCGTGAGGGCTGCAACGCAACCGGCTGTTTGAACTGAGTTGAAGTAGAGGGTAAATTAGCAACGCTGTCAGACACATCCATGTCTTCACTTAAAGTAACAGGGAGTTGCGCTGCACTGACGTCACTGGTCGAAGCAGGGCAAGAAGCTTGAGCTGTAGTTGAGGAGTCACTTTCCACTTCTAGTGGTTGGGTGACGTCACCTACAAGCATTGGAGGAGATTGGTCTCGTGTCGAGGAGGAGGAGGAGGCGGCAGGAAATGCCTCGCTGATATGGGCGTGGACATCGCTCTTATCAGCAGCAGCCGCCGCCATTGTTAATGACGAGGGCTGCCTGAGAAATCGACCAGCTAGGTCGACAATTCAAATGATGATAACAGAAAAAATAAACTACTCACCAACTTGGGAGATGTATCAAAACAAAGCACGAACCTTCAGCTTGAAGGAACACGAAAGGAAAATGACGAACCACACGATAAAACACACTAAATAGGCACACAACACGGAGCTCAGAAAAGCGTGACTGAGGCCAAAGGTGGACTGACACCGCGTACTAATGTATTTCAATAAATGCTATGTTGTGTTTCTCTTCTAGGTGTTCGGCGACTTTTGTCAATATAGTGTATGTCATTAGGCGCAAAATCTAGTGAACATTTCAAACATGTCTTAATATTTTTCCGTAGCTACTTCTGTTCTTAAGATACGACATAACATATGGGGTTTGACAAAAAAACTGAAATTCACGTTAGCTGCGTTTCAGTTGTTACAGCAATTACAGACATCTTTTTACCTGATCGGTTGCTTCCTAATACACTGGCGTGCAAAATTAGGGACGAGACGGTTTTTCGAATGTAACGTCATGCAGAAGTGCTCCACATCGACTCAAATCATACTATAAGATCCCCAAGACGTAAGAATATGGGACAAGTGAGCAAAACCGTCCAAACAAGGAACCCAAAGGATACAAAGGCACTTTATTGAAAAGGTAGCTTCGAGCACAACTGCACAGAAGACAGAAACGTCCATGTGACAGGCGGCTGCCAAGACAAATCCAGTCTTTAGTAAAGGATATGATCAACCCTGACTGCGTTGCAGGCTTTACAACGTCTGTCCATGCTGAGGACGAGGTTGTCAAGGAGCTGTTGCGGCGTCTCGGCCCATTTCTCTTGTAGCGCCAATCGCAGCTGCGGAATCGTTGCTGGCGGCCGGTGACGTTCTGCGAAGCGTTTCCCGAGAAGGTCCCAAACGTGTTCGATTGGATTTAGGTCAGGGGACCTTGTGGGCCAATCCATGCGTTGAATATCTCCACTCTCCAACAGCTCTGCGACAGCCACTGTACGATGAGGTGTAGCGTTGTCGTCCATGAAGAGGAACTCAGGACCGATATCACCTCTAAACAGACGCACGTGAGGCAGGAGAACCTCGGTACAATAGCAGACACCAGTGAGTTAACCTCCTTGGAAGATGTGGAGGTCAGTACGGCTACCAAGCATGATACCGCCCCAAACGAGAACTCCAGCATCTCCAAACCGGTCCCTTTCTATGATGTTGGAAGTTTGATTGCGTGTTCCCTGCTCTCTCCAGATGTGTATACGTCCAGAATCGCTCGTCAGACAAAATCGGCTTTCATGCGTAAAGAGAACTCGACCCCATTGCTGATGTGTCGAGTTCTTGTGTTCCTGGCACCACAGAAACCGCCGCCTCCGATGAGCAGGCGTTAATGGCACACACCGTACTGGTCGTCGTGCAAATAGACCACCTTTGTGCAACCTCCTGGCCACGGTAAAACGCGATAACGGACGTCCAGTTTTCTGTTGCACGTGCCTTGCGATTTCTCCCACTGTCTGCCGTCTGACTCTTCTCGCATGTAGGAAAATATACCGGTCGTTCGCCGCCGTGGTTACTCGTGGACGACCACTGCTAAACTATCCGACAGCTGCTCCTGTCGTTTGAAATGATCTGCAAGCTCGTGAAACGATGCTGTGAGCTATCCCGCACTCCTCGGCCACACTAGTCACACTTCGACCTTCTTCCAACTTCCCAATGACGGGACCTCGGGTAAGGTCTTCCAGATGTCGTCTACTGGATTGCCTGTTGGCCGTATCACACGGTTTTAGTAAATCGACGTCGTTCAAACTGATGTACACTGTGCAATAGCTTTCACCGAATTGCGGAGCTTACACCGCCAGTGCGCTTTATACCCTTCCGGCACTCCACCCTAATAACGTTATGCTGCATATATGTGCATGCCTTTCCGTACCGGACCCTAGTCTATCTCCTGAGTGGTCTTTCAGTCCGTTTTGCCTGCTCGTTCCGCTGTTATGCTAATTTCTCCTCTTCGTCCTTATTTTTTGCACACTGCTGTACTATCCTAATCCTACTCCAGCCTTTATAACGGTTGACGCAGAGTTACTATAGCATTGTAGTAGCTGCTTCTTGTTGTTATTTGGGCATAATTTGTGTACATTCTCAATAATGGTGAAAATTGCGGAATTGTCCACAACGGACAGAGTAAAAATAGTTATTCTGCATGAAGAGGGATATTCTTTAAAGCAAATCGCTGAAAGAGTGTGCTGTAATCAGTCTACAGTTATTATGCTACTAAAGAATGTAAAACACACTGCTGATATTAAAAATATGCGTCGCAGTAGAAGGCCCAGATTCTTTACAACCAGGCAGGACAGAGTGCTCAGAAAGTTAAGCTTGGCAGACAGGAAGCTCAGTTCACCTGAATTGCTTCAAAGATGGTCTGAAGGGACTGATGTTATTGTTAGTACGTCTACTGTTAAGAGGAGGTTGCTTCATTATGATTTATGTGGCTGCAAAGGCAGGCTGAAACCGCTGTTAACTGCAAATCAAAGACAACGTAGATTTCAGTGGGCAAAACAGCATGTCTCACGGATTACCAAGCAAATGGGAAAATATTTTCTGCAGTGATGAATCAGAATTTTCTATCAAAGGAAATCAGAGGTGTGCTTATGTAAAGAGATTCAATAATGAAGAATTCCATCAAAGTTCCTTAATGACTACTTTTAAGCATCCGGTGAAGGTCATAGTTTGGAGTTGCATGTGATCACATGGCTTTGGGAACCTCCATATTGTGGATGGTACGGGAAATGCCCAGATATACACCTGGATATCGGAAATCAAGATGCTACCATCATCTAGAAGACATTATGACGTCAATTTTACTTTTCAAGATGACAATGCTCTCTCTCTCATCGTGCTAGAATAGTTACAAAGTGGCTCCAGGAAAAAAATGTTCAGCACCTTCACTGGTCACCACAGTCACAGGACATGAACCGAATCGAAAATTTGTGGTTCAAAGTGTCGTATAAACTATCCAAAAAAGAATCGAACAACCGAAATTCAACTCATTGAAGATGTAATTTAAATTTGGAATCATACTATTCAACCCAATCTTTTACAAAACCTTGTTTACAGTATACCAGAAAAATGCAGTTGCCTTTTATAACTTCGCTTCATTATATTTCTGTATTTAAATGTTATTTCATTCCTTATGGATTACAAAAGTGATTTATAGCTGTAATCCTTAGTGTTGGATAAATGATACTTTTCATAATAGTTTCGACTTGGTCAACGTTTTTGTAATGTACGTATCTTAAGAACAGAATTAGCTACAGTAAAAACTAAAACATTTTTAAAATCTTTATTAAATTTTTTATCTAATGCCATGTAAAAGATGAAATAACCATGAAAACTAGTTAGTTAAACAAAGAGTTAAACTTAAAAATTTACGGGTTTTGCATGTGGTGCAATACTTTTGCACACCACTGTATATAAAGGAGGTATACCACAATGACTTCGGTATGCTTCTTCCAAAGCGTTCTCATTGCATAAGCATTTATTTTCGCGAATCGCATGCTTTTGTTGGTTTAAATGTTTCTTTTTTTTTAATTTCAAACAGTGTTCTTTTTTTAGAAATTAATTGGACCACTGAGCCGCGGTGGCGGCAAATCCAGAGTTTCTCACAGTTTTTTATAAATACGAGTAATGCTAATGATTAAAATTTTACTAATACAATTCAAAATATCTTGCGTTGCACTCAGCTTGCGTTGCACTGAATTTTTAAAGTTATAATTTCTTAATGAAGAACCGAATGATGTCTTTATTTTTGAAATGCAAAAGAAATATTGTCGCTAAATAGAAGAAGTGTTTAACACTGTTTTGTAGGAACATGTCAGCCTACCGTTAGTCATATTGCAAAAGAATTACTTTTATAATATTTTAATCGCCTTCCTCTCCAGAAAAATAGAAATAAGCGTGCCTATATTTTACCTTACATGCTAGAAAAATGAGCTTTTATTCCATCAAATATTATTTAAATTATAAACTAAATGTATAACATAAAAGAAGAATTTGCTTTCTGCTTCAGAAATTATATTCCTTTTTCGCTATTTCTAGAAATGACAATTATAATTACATTACTGTTACTTCATGTATGTTGCATAGTGCTGACATTAAAACAAAGAAATTGCTATACAATTTACTAGGTATCTTATAAAATATTCATCTAGTACGAAAAGGAAAAAGAATTCCCTTATTCGAGGTTCTCACGGATTCATTTCACTTCCCCCCATTGGAGCGGGGTGTGCTGCAAAAGATCGGTGCCAGAGGGCAAGAACTGTTTTTCAGTGTTCACTAGACGTAAAGATTGCGTTACTTATTAATGCAGGCAATCAACTGCAGCATTCCTGCTAATTATAAAGATACTTGCTGTTATTACTTATGGATGGTAATTGCTTACGTCAGCACATTTCCTTGGGTTACCAAACGACACTTCCTGCTTCTTTTTATATATCTCAGGGATATTAAAAATATTCAAATAAAAAGACAGATTATGATATGCGCGTTATATAAACCTGACATTTCCTAGATACGTAAAAATAGCACAAAACGATCACTTCACAATTGGTGCGTTATATTGCTGTGTTTAGAATTTTTCGTACTACGCATCTTTCCTTAAGCTAATAAATTCTATATAAAAGATTCGGATTAAACGAAAATCGGTAACGGAATTAATCAACACCCTTGTTGAAATCTGATTTCTGAATGTTGTTTCATGAAGTGACGCAACCGTATTTAAATTCCTTGTTACGCAACAATATATTTTACAAATTTATTGTCGAACATTATTTCATCACATGTTGAATAAACGTAGCAATATCTCAGTGCAACCTGATGCTAAATGTGAAAAAAGCCATTACAAAAATGCATTTTGATGCTACGCATCTTTGCCGTCAGTAGTAAACTATGCATCATAGCGAAACCTGCTATTCACGAGAGCTTTAAACTGATGTATAACATGATGTGGTGTAAACTGTATATTGTATATCCTAGACCAAAACGTACCAATCATCCTCGATAACACACTTGCGGTTCAGCATTTCTTTCTAACTTGAGGTCAGATTTCAGCTTGCGCATGCGCAGCTGGATTTTCGTAGCTACATCACATTTCATCTGTGGCAGGGTCATTTCTTATGTTCGCATAAATCTGAATAATAATATAATTTATTAATAGGAAATATTGTTTTTTGAAAAAATACTATTTCCACAGCCAATCTTTAATAAATATTTACTGTTACGACTCACATATCTCTGTCCATTATTTTTATGATAAGAAGATTCATTAGTCCACGTTCTTAAGTACCGCTCAGTGTCAGGAATTAGTAAACCGTATTATCTGTCGTTACTATTTTATTCCATTTAGTATGTGCCGAATTATGGCTCGGTGTGGTAGTGAGAGACGCGAGTAAATGCAATGTCTTCTACGATACTCTCGAATGACTCATTTTATTTCACACCCACTAGAATCTTGGCATGCGAAAGATGCATAGCACAAATTATGTACAAAAAGTACCAGGGTACTTTCTCGATTTTTATTTCCTGCGTGTGATATCTTTATGCGCTGGAACGTCGTGCCAGCGTCGTGAAAGAAATGTTTGATGAGCAGGAAAAATACCTGCGTCCTTTCCCCTGCCCGTTACAGTTCCCTTATCTGGATCCTGTCGAAAATATGTCAGACATGCTGAAAACAACTGCTCAGCATCCATGGGCAATTTTTTCAATACATGTAAAAATGAAAAATATGTTTTTGCACGAATGACTGTCATTAGACTGGGTCTTAAGAACTTCGTAGAATGCACGTTGCTTCGTATACTATCTGTCATTCGCAACTGAGGTAGACCTACTCGGTACTAAATGAAGCTTTTTCCTTTTTTATTTTTTTTTTTTTTAAAGGTAGGTGTATTTTTAAAAAGTCGTTGTTGTAATCTTGCGGTTAAATGAAATGTTCACTAGGTGTTGTTCAACAGCATTCATACTGAATAATTAAGGCTCTACGAGACCCCCATCTTGTATGCTGCCTTCACTTATTAACCAATGGGCAAGCGTATTTCACAAATTGCTCGGGCAATTTTACACATTTTGGAACACCGTTTGTGGCTAACGCAAGATATATGATAAATAAGGAGTTCCCTGGTTTCAGAATTTTTATTGACCTTTCCCTTCAATTTTTATCTGCAGCGAAAGTCGTACCGAGGCGTCTTCCACAGTTTTATTAATTAATACAAAATACTTAAAGGGTCCGAAATGAAAATCTGAACATAGGGAACTCTTTATTTATCATATATCTTGCGTTAGCCATAAACGGTGCTCCAAAATGTTCAAAATTGCCCGAGTAATTTGTGAAATACGCTTGCCCATTGGTTAATACGAGAAGGCAGCAATACAACATGGCGGGTCTCGTAGAGCCTTAAGTATTTCTTACAACACGAAATCTAAGGGCTAAGGGCGAACCAGACGGTCACTGTACGATGTGCAAAACTTACTATGTTCAAATTGCAAAGTTAAAAACTTTACTTACAATTAAAAACACAAGTCAGTTAAAATACCGCTGTTTCCCCGAAAATTATTCTAATTTAGGGCACATTGCTTCTGGTAAAGAAATTCCCAAATTTGAGATTTAATTACGTAATTAATTATATTAATTAATTAACATAATTATTTAATAATTTCTTTAATTAGAGTGATTCCTGGTTGAATGCAAGAAGTATTATTCCGACGCAGGCCGCATAAGTATTCGCTGGTTTCTTTTCTTTTTTTTTTCTTGCTTTCCCTTCGCGTAGGAAGGAGATCGATACGCAAACGCTAGGCCAGGGGCAAAATTCCGCAAACGACGTGAAATGCATTTTTCATTGCCAGGCATTGGCAAAGGACCAGCACTGCGGGTTACATAATGTAGCCTTATCTAACAATAGGCTAGTGGTGACAATACGGCAAAAGTCCAAGGAAGAATCATAAATCTGGTAAGAAGGTAAAGCTTATGTAATGACTGTCACCCAGGATCTGTGTCGGGGAACATAATTCAATCCGGAATACGTGACTTCGAACATGCTTAAAGACTTAAAAAGGGTTTCTCGGATGGTCCGATAATAATAGAACTCCGAAGCAGGGTGACAGTTAGGGCCAAATAATTTTTAAAGAGCTTAGCTCAGCAGATGGTCAGCTGGCCGGGAGAACATGTGCTCGAAATCGCCACTGGTCAGCATCCACCGGACGGCGCACCACTGACGGACGAGGGGGAAAAACCAGAAAACAATTAAGCTGCGGGGTGCGCCTCCAAGAGGGGCAAACACGCCTAGCAGCACGAGGAAAGCGAAAACGAAACGAAAATAAAATGCGAAAACTTGGAAAAATCAGGGTTGTTGTTGCTGTCGATTGTTGTTTTCGTCGGTTGGTAGAAATGCTTGGCCGTGCGTGGGTCAAAACGTTGGGCTCACAAATTTCGTAGCATGTTAGGTACCATTGGAAAGTAGTAGTAAAAGATGCAAAGCAGAGTCAAGAGGAGTTATACAGTTGTCGAGGGCTCCCGGGCTCCGTTTTATCCACGGAGGATACCAACCCCAAGATCGCGGACACAAGAAGAACCAGCCCATGAAGGAGAAGTCCCATCATCAACCCTCGCATCGGTGTTTAACAGTAAAAGATTTTAGGGTAAGACATCATCCAAATATTTCAATCCCTTGCATGCTGAGTAATCATTGAAATTTAGAAATGAAATATTATTGCTCATCTCGTACTAGTTGGATCGATAGGAACGTTTCTATTTCTATAAATCTTAGGCTAATCCTTAACTTTTTGTAGCGCCGTTTTAATATAACTTAATCTGGTCACACCACTAATTTGTACAGAAATTAAGAAATATGTTAAAATAAATGTTGTAGTTGTTTCAAAAAACAAGCGCGTTTTTCTTCGGTGCTGCTCTGCAAATAAGTACGAGCGTCGGGCTTTGGGTTTATTTTAAAGTAAACAATTGTCTTTTCTTTGAAGATACCACGTTTCAAAACATGATACTAAACTGTTAGTTGTTTTTTTTTTAACTTAATTTTTTTGCGGAATATGAGTTCTTGCAACAACCTCGTACGTGCTCCCAACGCCTACAGGTCCCAACGAAGAGACTGGGTCGCCTACACTAGAAAACCCAATGTCATTGTTGCCACTTTAGTCGATCTAAATTCATTAACAAAATGTATGCCCGCAAGTTCCCAAACGGGGCTTGGCGCGGTAATATCGCAAGTAAGACATTTCAAGGCTGCAGCGGCCCCATCATCAGGCTTATTGCCACAGTCACCGAGCAAGCATACAATAAATACAACGCAACAGTTCCATGATGCAACAGTCATCAAAAGTCGCTGTTGCCAAAAGTGAATTTCATTCTCCGCCCGTGGAAGGCACAAATCCAATCTATGTTTCCTACAGCGGATGGTATGTGTTCTTTGACATCTTCTACGTGATTTTGGACGTTCACCTTTGGCAACAGCGAATTTTGATGATTGTTACATTGTGGAACTACACTGCTGGACAATTGCTAAGGACGAATCATAAACGGCTATACAGCGCATAAAAAAGTAAGTGTGGTTGGATGCCAAGTGAAATAAAATAATGTCAGAATGCCAGGACATTACAAGAAAGACAATTTATTGTGCTTTGAAATCCAGAAGGCTTTGGAACGTATTCAAGGGACAAACAGGCCATTTTGTGCAGAATACGTAAACGTGAAAAAAATGCAATTGCCGTCCGCAGGCGTTCCGGCGTAAGATGTCAATACGGGATATGGCCACCATGGAGGGCGATGCAAGATTCCACACGTCGTGTCATGCTTTGCACAACATTATCAAGCAGCTGTTGGGGTAATTTATCCCATTCAGTGCACGGATGAGGGTGTCTTTGTTTATTGGAGGGCATTGGCGACCAGCAAGACTCCTCCCCAAAGCATCCCACACATTTTCAATGGGATTCAGATCTGGAGAACGTGCTAGTCATACGAGGCGTTGAATATCCTCGCTCTCAAGACACTTCTGGACAGCGACTGTTCGATGACATGTTGCGTTGTCGTCCATGAAAATGAATCTATCACCGACAGCACCACGGAACATGCGAACATGAGGTAGCAGAACATCATTAATGTATCGTTGGCCAGTCATAGTCCCAGTTGGAAGCACATAGAGGGATGTACGGCCATTGATCATGATGCGAGCCCATACCATGACACTACATGTCGGATATCGGTCACTTTCCTGTATGTTTGCTGGACAATATGCAGTACCACTATCACGCCAGATCAGTTGTCGTCGACAATCAGACGATAGACTGTATCTACTCTCATCTGAGAAGAGGACAGCAGACCAGTCGTTATCAGTCCAATTGCGATGTTGATGGCACCATTGCAAACGGGCGGTACGGTGACGTCTGGACAATGGGATGCACACAACAGGACGGCGGGCGTATAGTCCTCCTTCATGCAAACGTCTGGCGACAGTTTTTCGGGAAATCCGCTTGCCAGTAGCAGCCATAAAATGATTTGCTACCTCACTAGCTGTGCTGCGCCGGTGTCTTTTTGTTAATAGCACTATGTACCGATCTTCTGCAGGTGTCGTACTGCGAACACGACCTCCCCCGTGACGTTTGCTACACTCTCCATTTGTTTGAAATGATTTCCAAAGCCTTGAAACAGCATTGTGGCTGACGTCGAACTCCCTGGCAACATCTGTTACTTTTCGCCCTTCTTCAATCTTGCCAATAATACGGCCACGCGTAAAATCATCTAGGTGATGTCGGGAAGACATACTGAAAATTGCAAGTTCGTCAATTGATTCTTTCCCTTTCAACTTTGCGTTTGAACAACAACGGTCAATACGCGTCAAATCCTTTATATCTCTTATCAGCGCTATGACGTCACGAACAAGTTCGGCAATCCAAAATTTGCATACGCACAACACGTCTTACTGTATCCCGCACTTATGCTAATTTCCACATTTTCCTGCCTTCCATTTTATGGTTGCTATCTTTGCTATTGCCATCCGTCCTTAGCAATTGTCCGGCAGTGTATTACAGTGTATTAAGATCTTCCTTGCGGTGTTTTAATTGACTTGTATTTTAATTGTAAGTAAAGTTTTTAACTTTGCAATTGGTACATAGAAATGTTTGCACATCATACAGAGACAGCCTAGTTCACCCTTAGCATTTATACTAGCATTTTCAGGTTCATTAAGCCAGTATCAAAGAACCGCAGAGGAAATTATAATGACTATGTATCCATACTTCGAGTTCCTAAAAATTGGGTTTACTTAATTCAGGTTGTGCAGTCATGTGCCTAGTAAAAACCGTATAAACCTGGTTTCAGACAACTAATCATTCATGAAAGAAATACGGGATTGCGCCATACAATACAAATTTTGAAGGTGGCAATCCGATTTTTGGCGTAAATGTGACAAGGACGGTAAGTCAGATAATATCCAAAAACTTGAAAATATTCATCGTCTTGGAGCGGGATTCGAACCCGCGTCTCCCAGAAAACGCCCGGGTATGCTAACCACTACACCACCCAGAACGACTAAGTTCCAAGTTTCCGATCAATTCGAATATAACTATCACAGGATTCGCTAGTCGAAGCAACCGGCATTCATGTTTAGCGAATCTGGAGGTTAAGAATCTTATCCCGTGTTTGCCCGGAAAAGCAGATAAATCATGAAAGAAATAAGGGATTACGCCATATAATACAAATTTTGAAGATGGCAATCCGATACGCTAAACATGAATGCCGGTTGCTTCGACTAGCGAATCCTGTGATGGTTATATTAAAATTGATCGGAAACTTGAAACTTGGTCGTTCTTGGTGGTGTAGTGGTTATAATACCCGGGCGTTTTCTCGGAGACGCGGATTCCAGTCCCGCTCCAGGACGATGAAAATTTTCAAGCTTTCTGATATTATCTGACCCACCATCCTTGTCACATTTACACCAAAAATCGGTTTGTCATCTTCAAAATTTGTAACTGATCATTCTTATTGAGTCTGAATATACTTATTTTTCGTTTACCACCTTTCCTTTGAAAATAAATATACCATACTTGAAGGTGGTTCACTCGAAGCAGGAATGATACAGTATGTTCCTTGATATTACTGATAAAATAAAATTCCGATTATTATCTGAAATTTTATTTAAAGAATAAGCACATTATTTTTGCCCCTCCTTTTTTTACGCTTTTTCTCAGTGCAACAGCATCTTTCTTTGAACAATCTAACGTTTGTTTTCTATTATCTCATTTTTTGTTTCAATAGTGCTAGTACTACAGAGACATGGAGATGTTTATTCTAGATTTTTTTCCGTACATGTTTTCATTGCAACGAAAAGATGTTTTGTTTTTTCACTGAGATGAGGCAACTGGGTACCCTGTTATTTTGCTTTGTGCTTTAGAAAATTTTGTGGTGAGAAAAGAAATGATACTTTGCCGTTGAGGTGCACGTGTGTGGATGCGCATTTATTTATTTATTTTTTACTTTCGCTTTTCGCCTCACTTGCACTCCTCTGTGAGAGAACAGCATTTTATTTCAGCAGGGATCAGTTTAAAGTACCGGATTGTTTCATACAGAAGCTCGTTGAGCCTCTCTTTCTATCAGATTAGTTCCAGAGAAAATGCCTTCGAAGAGAAGATAGAAATATTTTAGGAACTGTGGACACAGAGTAGAGAGGTTCGCTTTAAAAGGAACTTAGTGGTCGGACTTCGATGCATTCAGTGTATTGGGCTTTGTAGTTTTAAACACAAAACGAAACAATCGATTCCCGGTGAAAGTCCTAAAGATCTTAGTGTTACTTGATGAATTTTCATTATCGTAGCATGCAAGGTCGACTCACAAAATATAAAAAGTATATCTCAGCTAAAAACACCGACAGGAAAATAATAAATATTTCCAATGTATGCGGAAATGACGTTTAGCGTCAACGATACGGGGGAATTACGGATCTCAAATTAGAATAATATTGATCAAGGTTTAAGTTGATTGTTGACATGAAAACTGTTTAATGGATGGGCTGGAAAAACTGCATATTTTGAATATGTATAATATATGCAATACACTCATACTAACAAATTAAGGATAATTCCAGTTTCGAGTTTTCCACTACTAGCAATGCAACCAAAATGTCCTATGTATCGAGCATATTGACCCAAACGAAAATTCAGAACGAAAAAAACACTATAGGATTCGTCATAGTGGTTAATATAAAGAAAATCAGCTTCAAGTTGCAATGCAAGTCTCGTGCAGAACGCAGCTTTCTTATGGCGAAGAAACTGTTCCATACGCTGCATGGTGGTCCCCCACAGGACATATGCACTACAGCGTCTGGGCATACTCGGGACCAGATTATCAAACTGTGGTTGAGGTACGGATTCCCACTTTTGCACCAATCCTGTCCGAAGTTCCAGAAGAAATCTAGAAGGGAGATGACCTCCCGCCATACGTCTCCCGGGTGTATACCATGCATGCTCATTGAAGGTTAACACGGGAGAGCGACCTCGATACTCTAAGAGGGTTATATCTTTACTTTCTAGGTATTCCTACTCTACGGTGGCTCGATGAGGACGTGCGTTTTCATCTGTAAACAGGAACTCAGGTCTGATTGCTCCCCTGAATACCCAGACATATTGTTGCAGAATAATATCGCGGTACGTCAGCCCTATCGTGGTTCCCCATTCGAACACATAGAGGGGTATGTGAACTCAATCAAATAGAAGTCATCGCTCTTTCCACATTTATCAGTGAGTCACGGAAAAAAATCATCGGCCGCCACCGGGAATCGAACCCAGGCCTTCCAATTACGCGCCGGACATGATACCACTGCACCACAGCGGCCTCGAATTCTCCAGACTCACATACGACTAACTGGCAAACCACATGGCAGGTTGATTCTTATAGCTCCGCACAATGCTGGGGATTCACCACAGATAGAAAGCAGCAACTGAACAACTAACTAGGAGTCGAATGAATAATTAATTAATACACACTATTGACGTGGATTAGGAGCATCAAATAGATGATGTGACTCACCCGGTGGCAGCCGATGAGATTTTTTCCGTGACTCACTTATAAACGTGGAAAGAGCTATGACTTCTGTTCGATGTTCCTAATCCACGTCAATAGTATGTATTAATGTGAACTCAATGTTATTTCGCCCCTCATTAAAATCACACCTCCGCCAAAAAGATTATGCTTAAATATGTGGAGGTGTTGTTCCGAGTCCCAGGTGCTCTTCAGACGAAGACACGTGAATCATTGTGCAGACTAAACCTGGATTCGCCAGTAAACAAAACACATTGTCTAAGGACGATGTTCTCTGTACCTGGCTGCACGGGCTCTTCGATGGGCTGCGGTTAAAAGGATACATCTGACAGGTCTGCGGGTATACAGGACATACACACTCAATCGTTTGTACACGGTATGCCTTGACACCGTGGTCCCTGTAGCAGCAGAAATACCTCTGGCAAGGTTCCCTGCTGTATTCTCCCTGTGCCATCTGGCAGTTAGTGACAAAAGACGGTCTTGTTGCGACGTTGTGATTAGCGGACGTCCTGTACTGAAGAGGTGAGACACGTTGTCATCATGTTGGAACCGCCACCAGAGTTTAGAAATGACATGCAGCTCCTAAGACACTGCCATCTGGGTTTGGCCAACCTCAAGTCGACCGATAATTCCGTCTCGCATAGCTTCATCAATATGTGCTTGCTGAGCTATATTCATTTGGTATACAGCACTGACGCACTCCTGAAACGCACAACACCTGCTTTAGTCTGTTGTTCTGACTTCTCTTTTATAACCCGCAGCGTGCTACATGACATATGTCGTGCACCTACTGCCGCTATCTGTCTGCTGGAAAATCAGATGGCCTTTCGTCATTTTTGGAAGAGGTATGGAGAAGTTTGCATGACGCAGACATGTCCCTCCCTCTTATAAATGTTCGGCCGCGGATGGCTTAGTAGTCAACGTTCGTGACTGCCACGGAGAGACCTCAGGTTCGATCACAAGCCGGTACGAACGCTCGAAACACTAAATATCCGTCGTGCGTCGGATGGGCACGTTAAGCCGTCGGACCCCGGGTACTGGCCCCCGGTAACAAATAAGGGCGTCTTCCTCCCCCTTTCTACCTCGCTTCCGTGTCACTTTCCTATTGGGCACTCTAGCCCAAAGCTCCTAGCTTCCTATTTCTAAGGGTTGTTTAAGGCCTGAGATCAGATTCTCTAATGTGATTCTCATGTTGTTTACAGAACATAGTGTTGATTTTATTATAAATATAGCAAGGATAAAGAAATTGAGAAACATTAGTTTCAGTCGTGTTTAGATTTTGGTAAAAGGGCTATCTATATATGTTGTTTTGTTGTTTTCTTTGGCTGGAAGTTTGACGACCACCCTAAGGAACTCAGTGGGCTATAAGCAGTCGCCCGTCCCTAATTTAGGGTCACTGGTTCTAGGGAAGGGAGAGTGAGACAGTGCCGTAAGACAAACACAACATCCATGCCTCAACGGGATTCGAACCCAGACCAAACTCGAGCAAATGGTCATAAGTCAGTGCTTAGACCACTGCGCCAATGGGCGTCTATCTATACATGTGCACTCATTTCTATTTTGCTTAATTTTAAAGTTAGAAGTTCCAGATATATAAATAACTATGTGTTGGATTACTAAATTCTGAGGATAAAGTGTAAGGTGTCAGCAGGCGAAATTTCTGTTATTTACGCAGATACAACTATAAGTAGAATTTAGTCTACGTAAATATTATACCATTTGCTTGCAAATTATAGATACAACTATAATTTACAAGCAAATGTTTTATTATTTACGTAGACTAAATTCCAATTTTAGAGGTACAGATAATATTTCCGACGTATGTTCCAAAATCAGTCCTTTTATGTGTTTGCACAAAATATTTTGAAGTGAAAATATTTTGGTAATATTTTCCGAATAGATTGTGCCAACTGTAAATATTTGAGCTCACTAATATAAATATACACTGCTGGCCACCCAAAATGCAACACCAAGAAAGACACGAGATAGCAATGCCAGACTTACTCGACACATAACAACAGATACAAAGATGAAACGATTGAGCTTACAGGCCCGTGCGACTTGCGGAACACGCAGATATCAATAGTTCGTGTGGCCCCCATGGCTGGCAATAACGGCTGCTACACGCCTCGGCATCGAACGAAACAGGCTTTGGATGTAGACTTGGTTTATATCGGTGCAGACTGCTTTCACACGTTGCCACAGTTCATCAAGCGTAGCCGCGGGTGGTACTTGCTGGGTCACTCGGTTGCCGATCAGCGACCAGACGTGTTCGATGGGCGACATATCTGGAGAACAGGCGGGTCACGGCAGCAGTGACACCTAATAGGCCGTGAAGAATTGTTGCACGACGCGTGCCACGTACGGGCGCGCTTTGCCCTGTTAAAACGTGGCCGCTGGCAGGTCCTGCAGGTTAGGGAGAACTAAAGGCTCCCAAACGTCGGAGATGTAGAGGTGGCTGTTGAGTGTACCGGCGATACGGACCAGAGGGGTGCGGGTGTCATATCCAATTGCGCCTCAAACCATAACGCCAGGCGACGGACCGGTATGGCGATGCATGGTGCAGGCGAAATACAGTCTCTCGCAGCGGTACCGCCACACTCGGATCCAAACATTACAGTGTTGCAGGCAGAAGCGGGATTCGTCGGAGAAGACAATGTCCTGCCATTCCGTAGTCCAGGTGCGGCGTTCAACGGCCCAATACCTCCGCACTCGCCAGTGGTGTAACGTCAATTGTAATCGGACTAATGGGCACCGTGCGACAAGTCCCCGTTCCTGCAGACGACGTCGAAAGGTACCTGCTGACACAGGTTTTTGCGCAAAACACCCTAATTCCTGCGCTACCGTTCGTGATGTGGCTGTGCGAGCCGTCAACGTCCCGCCGCACAACATGCCGATTCTCTCGTTCGGTGGTGTGCCGCACCTGCGGCTATCGCTGACGTCGGTCCGTCCGTCCCTCCTGCACCCACCAAATCCATACTCGCCTCACTGTGGCTGGATGTCGTCTTACACGGCCGCCGATGTCTCGGTACGATAAACCGCTTTCGGGATAAGCCACTATTCGTCCTCTGTCAAACTCCGAAACGTGCTGGAATGAATGCCGTATTCTGCGACGAGGCTTTAGGAAGCTTCCCTCGCACATATCCGGCAGCACAACACACTTCCACTAATTATACCCCGCCTTCTGTGCACCCTTCTTAGAGTGCTTCTCGGTGACGTGCCGGGCGCACATGATTTGCATATGCCCTGCAATGCTAATCGTTTGCATGTCCTCTCGCGGGTCGACGAATGCTGCGAATTTCAGGCCAATTAGATGCTTCCTTCTTGGCGTTGCATTTTGGGTGGCCAACAGTGTAGATTCTACATTCAGAAACCTCCCACGGAAAATATTGCAAAACGCGAAGATTCAGAGTTATGCTGAGTGAGAGTTATTAGTTCGGCAAACTCGGTTTGGAAAACGAAGCTTCATTTACTAACAGGACAAAACATGAAATCGATTCAGAAACTATTCATACGTATCATTATATTTAGCAAAAACATGAGTTCATCTCTACCAGACAGAATTCCATATAATGTACATGAACCCTAAAAAGAGGTATTTCCATTAAATCTACTTTGATGCTGTATTTTGTGATTGGCAACATTTTTTTTTTCGTGGCACTGCTTGGAGGCATTTTAACTTTTTTGCTTTTGATATTTAAAGGTGAAATGAAGCAATCCTTCAACTAGTATCATTGACAAACAAGAAAGATGACACCGAATTTTCGGGTGTAATAAGCATGTCTTTTGAATCCGTTCTGACGCAAATTAAATTTATCAAAGCTATTCAAAGTCAGTGGAACCGGTATGGAAAACAATAGTATCTGACGGAAGAAAGAAGTTTTTCAATCGGGTCTTTAATCCCTCAGATATCGGTGTAAACGGAATCGTGAGCTTACGAACTCTTAGAAACAGAGTTATCGAGAAAAATAAGAAGTGACTTTACGTCCCCTGGTGGGAAAACCATGCATTATTTTAGGAAGATCGTATTCTCAAAAGGTTTATCCATATGAGCGGTATCGGTCCAAGAAAAAAATTTTAGTCGAGTTTTCAGGAGCCCAGATTTTGCTACAAATACATCAGAAGTAGAAATTAACACTTATGACCCCTGGTGGCTAAACCATTCTTTACCAAACATTAGAAATTACGTAAAAAATATTTTCCCTTAGGTCTTGTATGCGATACAGGAAGAAATTTTCAAATCAGAGCTTTAGGAGCAGAAATAACGCAAAAAACGCAATTTACTTTAGTGCCCCATAGCTAAAAGTCTATGATTTACTTGAAAATTTGGAATTTGCTAGGAACAAAATTTCGCATCGGAAACACTATCCAACAAAGAAGGAAGTTTTCAAATCGGACTTTTAGAAGTAGAGATATTGACAAAAATTAGATATACATCTACGCCCCTGGCGTAGAAAAAATGCATTATTTCAAGAAGAAAACGTTCCTAAAATGTTTGTCGACATGAGTAGTATCGGTCCACGAAATACTTTTTTCAATCGAGATTTTAGAAGCTCATATTTTGCTGCAAATACATCAGAAGCGGAAATTAAAACTTACGCCACCTTGTTGGCCAAACAATTTTTTACAAAAATTTGAGACCACGTGCAAACGATTTCCCACCAGGAGCTGTATCCAGTGCAGAAGGAATTTTTCAGATCGGAGATTTAGAAGCACAGATATAGAGGAAAACGCAATTTACCATTACGCCCCCTAGCGGAAAGTCTATAAACTACTTGAAAATTTTGAATTTATAGGCAAAACATGTCACACTAGAAACACTATCCAACAAAGAACGAATTCTTTAAATCGGACTCTTAGAAGCCGAGATATTGACAAAACTAAGATACACATCTACGCCCCCTTTCGTAGAAACCATGCACTATATTAAGAAGAAAATGCTTCTAAAAGGTTTGTCGACATGAGTAGTATCGGTCTACAAACTATGTTATTTTTAATCGAGAATTTAGAAGCTCATATTTTGCTGCAAATACATCAGAAGCGGAAATTAAGGTTTATGCCCCTGGTGGCCAAACCATTGTTCAAAAAAATTAGAAATTATGTGCAAACGATTTTCCATCAGGAGCTGTATCCGGTGCAAAAAGAATTTTTCAGATCGGAGATTTAGAAGCACAGATATAGAGGTAAACGCAATTTACCTTTTCGCCCCCTAGCGGAAAGTCTATGAATTACGTGAAAATTTTGAATTTATATGAAAAATATGCGACCGAGAAAACACTATCCAACAAAGAAGGAAATTTTAAATCGGACTCCTAGAAGTCGAGATATTGACAAAAATAAGATATACATATACGCCCCTGGCGTAGAAACCGTTCAGTATTATAAGAAGAAAATGTTTCTAAAAAGCTTGTCGGCATGATTACTATCGGTCTACAAACGACGTTATTTTATTTGGAGAATTTAAAAGCTCATATTTTGCTGCAAATACATCAGAAGCGGAAATTAAGGTTTACGCACCCTGGTGGCCAAACCATTTTTTTACAAAAATTAGAAATGATGTGCAAATAATTTCCCATCAGGAGCTGTATCCGGTGCAGAAAGTTTTTTTTCAGATCGGAGATTTAGAAGCAGAGATAAAGGGGGAAATGCAATTTACCTTTACTCCCCCTAGCGGAAAGTCTATGAATTACTTAAAAATTTTGAAATTATATGAAAAACATGTCACGCGGAAAACACTATCCAACAAAGAAGGAGTTTTTCAAATCGGACTCCTAGAAGTCGAGATATTGACAAAAATAAGATAAACGTCTGCGCCCCCTGGCGGAATAATTGTGGAGTAGTTTAGGAAGAAAATATTTCGAAAAGGTTTATCGATGTGAGTGGCATCAGTCCACGAAAGAATTTTTTCAATCGATATTTTAGGAGCTCAGATTTTATTGCAAATACATCAGAAGCGAAAATTAACACTTACGCTCACTGGTGGCAAATGCATTCTTCACGAAAAATTCAAAATCATATGCAAAAGATTGTACATCAAGAGATGTATCCGCTAAAAAACAAATTCCAATCGGAGTTTTAGAAGAAGAATTGTCGTAAAAATGCAATTTACTTTTACGCCCCCTAGCGGAAAAGCTATGCGTAATTTGAAAAAGAAACTATATCCAAAATACTCTTCGACATAAATGGAATCGAAACATAAAAGATTTTTTTCAATCGGATGTTTAGAAGCAAATATGTGGAATAAAACGTATTTTTGAATTCGACATCATCTGCATTTACGCCCTCTAGCGGCAAAATTGTTCATCGTAAAAAAAAAACGAAATAAAGGATCATCATTTGCATATTTTAAGCTTTCGAATGCAAAAAAAAAATTCAAATCGGACTAGTAGTTGCACAGATACCGTGGGTACAGACAGACGGACGGACGGACAAACCGATAACATAAGCACGATCTTTTTTTACAAAAGACGTGCTAAAAAATAGCGATACTTTTGATTGAAATCCCTCTTACATGTAGATAAACACTTGCATTTAAACTTGCGAAAAGCGTAAACTTAAATTGGTCTAAAGCTGTTAAACGGACTTTAATATAAATGATACCTTTATGATGAATACTGAAACTTGCATTAGCACAAAGATGAGAACTACTTATTAGATTTGACAGATTGTTGTGGACTTCTTTTGTATCAGAACGGATTTGATTTTCCAAGAAAATGCGTTAACCCCTTGTAACTTTATGTTTTTTTAATTTACTACGTCCATGAATATCAAAGAATAGAGGAGTTATCTTTCAAAATTTAATGTAACTAGCTCCAGTGAAATGAGACAATAAAAATTGAAGAAAGCAGAACGACGTGAAACAACGCATTAGGAATGACAACGTTTGCCTGGTGACCATTCGGGAAGGCTATTATCCTTATGCCATAAGAATCCAAGAGTTCTAGTTCTCATTGGTCCTGGTTCTGCACCGATTTTATTTTCGTAAACTGTTCAGGTTTCTTGCCGTGTAGATTTAATATTCTCAGTTTCAGAAATTATTGCAATATCTTATGGATATTTTTCGACCTATATTTATCTAACAAAATGTTTTAATATCCCATTACGTAATAGGTTAAGTGTTAACCATTATCAATCCACTGCTGGATGAAGATCTTTCCAAGTTTCTTCACAAGTGCCTGTCTGGATCTAATCTCGTTGATGTCCCTCTGGCTTGTTTTTGAACTTCATCCATCAATCCATCCATCCATCTCTCACGTGTCCTTCTTCTGGATGTGTTATTTAATTTTCCTTTCTCTTCTGTTTCGAGGTATAGAGACCACCATGAGCAACTTGAAGGGCTACAGGCAGTTGTCCATTCTTAATGTGAAACTCAGGGACATGAGGGGGATGAAAGCTTCACGGACAAGCAAACGCCCATGCCTCCTCGGGAAATCGGTCACAAGCCCATCTCTGACGATCAAGGGAAGGGAGTCAGCAGGATTCGTTGGACAAGGATCCACCCATGCCTCATTAGGAAATCGGGCCCATCTTTACCAAATCTTAATCTGAAGCTCCAAAGAAGGGAGTCGGCAGGCGTCACTGGACAAGCAACCGCCCATACCTCCTCGGGAAATCGGACACTAATCCATCTCTGACGAAATCTTAATCTGACACTCCAGCGAGAGGAGTCAGCAGGCGTCATTAAACAAACAACCATCTATGCCTCACTAGGAAATCGAACACAGGCCCATCTCTAACGGATCTTAATCTGAAGCTCTAGCGAAGAAAGTCAGCAGGCGTCGTTGGACAAGCAAGAACCCATGCCTCATCGGGAAACTGGACAAAGGCCCATCTCTGTCGACTTTTCGGAACCTGGAGCCTCAGACAAATTCGCCACCGTAGCGACAAGTTTTGCTTTTAAATATTCAATTAATTGAAGAGAAGAATTCCAACTAACTCCAAATTAGGTAGTGTTCGTGCGTGACATTCGGTGTAAGTGCAAAGTTACCTATGACCGTCGGAATTTTTCTCGTTTTTGTTTGGAAGTTAAACGACCACCGTTAGCAACTCGATGCACTATAAGAAATCAGTCGTCCCTAACTGAGGGGCACTGGTTTTAGAGATAGGAGAGAGCCAGTGCCGTAAGGCATACACAATATCCACGCCTCACCGGAATCTGAAGCCGGACTCATCTGGGGTGAACGGTCAGAAGTCAGGGCTTTAACCACTGCGCCATCGAGGCGACAGGAAATATCGAAAACCAAAACACCGGAAGAAACATTCACTCTAATATAAAAAATCTGTTACCCACTCTCTCCAGCATTTTACATGCTCAGCCATGCGGACGTGTTAATTCTGTTTTCTGTCCGGAATAAAGTAGAATACTCTGCTTATTCCAAAGCAGAAAAACTTACGCTATTAAGATCAGTGTTCAAATAAAGTGTCATTAATATTAATGGCATCCAGATTATGTCTTATTTGACCGTCTATACACGATCAAGATTTTGAATCTAAATATTCAAATCCGAAAATGTTCTTAAACCACCTGAAACTAGAGAAATACCTTCATTTGATAACTCACAAACACACTACTAGATCTTTCAAAACGCCAAGCGTTTTTTCTTCAGGTAATAGGTGTTCAACAAAGATTAGAAACAGTATGTTTATGTTACAGTCGTTCGAAAATGGGTAACGTATTTTACATTCATTCGCGCGATGTCATTAGCGCGTGATTTATTACTGAGTATCACACAAAATGCGAGTGTTGTTAGATAGTGCATTTACTGGTCAAAAGTAAGTCTTAGAGAGTTTATGATTGGGTGTGACTTCGATGAAACTATGTAGTCTATAGAGTCGGGATCGTGATGAATTGGTCATCGTTGCAACGCTTTTTATCATATTCGTAGATAAAGAGACTTCCCATAAGCAGCAGGGACCTTCGAGTGTTAGGTGTTGCCAATATTTTAGACTCATTTTAAACTGGGGTATGCGTTCCTTTGTTTACTGTTCTAGATAACGCAGATTCTTCAGAATGAATTCTAACGGCGTATTTATGTACAGAGAGTCTTGTGTGTAGGTACGTAGTGTAGATCCTATGTATATTGTTTCTTCTGGCTCATCATCATTTGTTTTCATTGGTATGAGGTAAACGTCGTGTCGATGTTGCATGGCAAATCATTTTTGACTATTGAAAGGATGTTTGTGCTGCACTCACCACATTTTATATGGCTCCTTTTACAAGCATTTCGGAGCCCTGTTTTCATACTGGGTATATAGTACATTGTACCGAGAAACCTGGTAGATGATGTGGTTCTGATTAAGGTTGTGCAGGAGGTTGTGCTTGTTAACTATGTGGCAGGTTTGTCGGTACAATGGACTATATACCCGGCATAACAACAAGGCTCCGCAATGCTTGTAAAAGCAATCATATAAAATTCGATGAGCGCACCAGAGATATCCTTTCAATAGTTAAAAATGGTAGAGACCCCATTGCTATGCAACATCGACATATAATCGAGCATCAAGTGCGTTACAAATGTATTTTGTTTTATTAATATTTTATTTTCGAAGTTACTTCTAATTCGAGATACTGGGAGTAGATTCGGTCATGTACCACTTATAAGCATCACGTAGGTACAATTATATAATAACTGTTTTTTCGAAAAGTTTTCAATCGATCTGATTTGTTAACAATGTTTCCACATTTGGAGGCTTTTATATTCTCCAGTACAAGAAAGTTTCAGCTTTTCTGGAGAACTACCATACACATCTACTTCTACCAGGAATGATATGGTAGAGTTAAAGCTGATAAACAGAAATGCAGAAAACGTTTCCAACAAAGTTATTCAGAGTTACATGATAACATTCCAGGAGTTCCGTTTGGCTTTAGTCTTCCATTTCTATGGGTAAGAGTACATTGTTTTCGAAAGCTCACATCACCAGATATTCGTGAATCATCATTATTCCCAACTACTGCAGCTTTGTTTAACCACGTGAACTATCGTACTCTTCAACAACCTTATGCTGTTGAATTGTACAAATGATTTTAAAGGTTCTGACGTACACTTCTAAATAACTTTCTTTCGAGTTTCAGTTTTCTTTTGTAAATTTAGTTACTTCTTGGTTAAATAATTTCTCACTGAACGGTACATAACGTTATACAACAGCTTTGACAATTTGGCAACACTGACAGTGGATCAGTCAACATGAAATTACTTAACGGAAGTATAAAGTCAGCGGAGTTCTACGGACATCGAGAAATTAGGAGTTCATTTTTAAACCGGCTGAGGTCTACGTAATCGAAAAATAAGTATAATTTTCATAAGATTGCTAACTGTGTTAAAGCTAGCGAGATTGTATTCTGCCACTGGGTAATACGATATGCTGAGGTAGAGTGAGTGAAAAAATACTGCACAGTATATAAGTCTCTTCTGTTGTTATTTTCCCTGTCCCGTTAAAATAGTTATTCATGTAATTATTATTGAACTAAAGTATATGTTCAACGAAATTTACTACCAACATTTGTGACGTATAATGTACTTTAACTTTCCTTTTTAGGCTCTTTCTCTACGTACATTTGAGTTCGTTCTCCTTCGCGTTTCTCAAACTTAATGTGATATCTTCTCTCTCCCAAGAGTATGGTTGGCAAAATGTTGAGGTCAGAACGTGTGACGTGTGTATGTGTCGGATGGGAACTGACGATATATGCACTCATTGTCAAAACAATAGTTGCACCCAGAAAGAAGCAACTGACATTAATGAAAATTGGTGGGATGGTTTGACATCGTGAGACATGCAAATGATTCAAGTATCACGCCCGGCCGAGCATGCGACGCAAGCAAGGTGGGGTCGTAGCGCTGTGCCTGACAGGCTATATAAGGTCGTCCCGTTCTGCGTGCTTGCCACTTGGACTCGTGCTGTTGAATTGGTTGCATCCTCTGGAAGTGAAATATGTCTCAGAGAAAAGTTCGGAACCAATTCGAGTAGTTGGAGGAGTTCGGAAGCAATTCGAGTAGTTGGAGGAGTTCGAAAGCAATTCGAGTAGTTGGAGGAGTTCGAAAGAGGCCGCATCATCGGGTTCCTGGAAGCGGTATGGTCTTATCGCCGTATTGCCCGCCATGACGGTCGTGCAGATATCACACTGTCGGTGTCAGTGGATAAAACAATTCACACAACAGCAATAGGAATGGTCAGAAGGACATAGGCGAACCAAGAAGAGAGAGGACCGACTGGTTGTACGACATGCACGGAGTGACCCAACGGCCACGACTGTGGATATTCAGCGAGTAGTGGTGCACTCCATGCATCGTTCGATTAGTGCCAGCACCATTGGCAGACGGCTGCATGACGTAGGACTACAAGCACGCAGACCGTTACGACGACTGGCCTTAACACCATTGCATCGTCGCCAAAGACTGCAATGGTGTCGTGTCGGACTGTCATGGAGCCACTCAGAATGGCAACGACGGATCTTCAGTGACGAATCCAGCTTTTGTCTTGGAGAAGACGACCACTGAATCCGTGTGTAGAGACTCCGTGGGCAGCGCCAAGATGAAGGGTTTGTTGTCGAGCGGCACATTGCCAGAAGGCCTGGTGTCATGGTGTGGAGTGCAATTGCCTACAATTCCAGATCACCTTTGGTGTTCATTACAGGCACTTTAATAGCACAACGTTACGTTAATGAGGTCCTGCAACTAGTGGCTCTATCTTTTCTGAACGCTCACTCGTGTGCAATTTTCCAACAGGACAACGCTCGTCCGCTTACTGCTGCTGTCTTGAGACTTTGCCTTCAACGCACTGACACTCTGCCATGGCCAGCCGTGTTGCCAGACCTATTGCCGATTGAAAATGTGTGGCATGCTATTGGACGCGCTATCAACACTCCATCCCTACCGCACAATCTGCAGGAACTGGGTGAGAAGATTCAAGCTGCGTGGGATGGCTTATCGATCATTAGGAACCTGTACAACTCCATGCCGAGACGTCTGGCATGCTGTGTGAGAAAACATGGCGGCTCTACGTCATACTGAGAATTGCTACTTATTGGCGTGTAGCTTTATAAATATTGCCTATGTCAGTCTCAATTTTTAATCATTTATTTTTCCTGGTAACATTTACCTTCCTCCCGAATAGCATTGCAATTCGACATGTCCGGGTGCAACTATTGTTTTGATGATGAGCGTATTTTTAAAATAGTATAACTATTTAAATATATGGAGATGTAACAGTGGAGATATTCCACAACAGTGGAGTTTGTGAAGACATTCCGAAACTAATAGTTTATGATGATCTAACAGTAGTTTCAGAAGTTGAACTACTTGAAGTTGTGATTTCTTGATGTCTGCGTATTTAATATTTCGAGTTGGTGTTTTTGGTTTCTCGTTAAACGTTCTTTAACAAGTATTTGGAATTTTTCACTAATGTTGTTGAAGACTGAGTCGTGCTAAAGAAGTTTTTGCTGAATAAAGACAAATAGTAAGTAACCTTTTCTGAAGTTATTTGAATGACTCCTGATTCGCTTAAAAGTGAAGTTATTAAGAACCGATTTGTGTAATGTTCAAAAAGATATACACAGACTACTGCACAGCTTTATTCATAAACCTTATGAGGTGATCAAAATCCCCCCCCCCCTTGTCCACCTCCTTCCTGGGTTATGATGATTAGACTATATGGCGTGAAATCCCAAATTTTCCGGTGCTGGAAATCGGATCCACTATTCAAGCTCCGGAGCCAGTTATTCTCCAGACTGAACTAAACTGCCCTTAGCTTACCGCTGCAACTTGTCGTTTCGGCTCTTGCGTCACCTTAGTGGTACGTCACAATTACTTGTCATTAGGATGAAGCTGGATCTTACGAATTATTTTTCTCAAGACTCAATTTTTTAGCACGTCTTTTGTAAAAAAAGATCGTGCTTATGTTATTATGTTATAGGTTTGTCCGTTCGTCCTTCCGTCTGTAGACATCATATCTCTGCAACTACAAATCCGATTTGAAAAATTCCTTTTTTGCATTGGGAAGCTTGAAATAAGCGAATGACGATCCTTCATTTTGTTTTTGTTTTTTTACGACGTACAATTTCGCCACTAGAGGGCGCAGATGCAGATGATGTCGAATTCAAAATACATTTTATTCCACATATTTGCTTCTAAACAACCGGTTGAAAAAATTATTTTATCTTCGACTCCATTTATGTCGAGGAGTATTTTAGGTTTAGTTACGTTTTCAAGTTACGCATAGAGTTTTCGCTAGGGGGTCTAAAAGTAAATCACATTTTCAACGATATATCTTCTTCTAGAACACCGTTGCCGCCCCGGTGGCGCAGTGGTCTAAGGCACTGGCCTCTGATCATTCGTCCGAACGGGGTCCGGGTTCGAATCCCGGTGAGACATGGATGTTGTGTTTGTCTTACGGCACTGGCTCTCTCCTTTCCCTGGAACCACTGACCCTAAATTAGGGACGGGCGACTGCTTATAGCCCATTGAGTTGCTCACGGTGGTCGTTAAACCTCAAAAAAAAAACAACTCCGTTTTGAAAACTTTTTATTCAGCGGATACAGCTTCTGATGGAAAAATTTTATATATAATTTCTAATTTTTAATAAAGAATACTTGTGCCACCAGGGGACGTAAGTGTTAATTTTTGCTTCTGATGTATTTTCCATAAAATTTGAGCTTCTCGAATCGCGATTAAAACATTCTTTCGTGGACCGATGCCACTCACGTAGATAAACATTTTCGGAATATTTTGTTCTTAAAATATTTCATGTTTTTTCCGCCAGGGGGCGTAGATGTATATCTTATTTTTGTCAATATCTGTGCTTCTAAAACTTCCATTTGAAAAATTCTTTCGGCGCCGGGTACAGCTCCTAATGGCAATTCCTGTGCATATAATTTATAATTTTGGAAAACAATGGTTTGCCCACCAGGACGCATGTCTTAATTTCCGCTTCTGATGTATTTGCAGCAGAATCTGATCTTCTAAAATCTCGATTCAAAACAATTCGTTTCTGGATTTGTACTACTCTCGTCAACAAACCTTTTAGGAATATTTTGTTCTTAAAATGATGCATGGTTTCTACGCCAGGGGCATAGACGTATATCTTATTTTTGTCAATATTTCTACTTCTAGCAGTCCGATTTGAAAAAGTTCTTCTTTAATGACTAGTGTTTCCGATGCGAAATGTTTCTCATTTAAATTCAAAAATTTCAAGTAAATAATAGACTTACCGCTTGGGGGCGCAGAGGCGAATTACGTTTTCTGCGTTATTTCTGCTTCTAAAACTCCGATTTGAAAAATTATTCCTGTATAGCATACAGCTACTGATGGAAAATGTTTTTCATATAATTTCTAATATTTGGTAAAGATGGTTTGGCCACCAGTGGGCATAAGTGCTAATTTCTGCTTCTGGTGTATTGGCAGCAAAATATGAGCTCTTGAAAACTCAACTAATTGTTTTTTCTTGGACCTATACCGCTCACACTGAAAAACCTTTTGAGAATATTTTATTCCTAAAATAATGCATGGTTTTCCCGCCATTGCGCGTAGATGCATATCTTATACTTGTCCATATCTCTGCTTTGAAGAGTCCGATTTGAAAAATTATTTGTTTGCTAGAGAACGTTTTCGCTGCGAAATGTTTCTCATATAAATTCAAGTTTTTCAAGTCTGGAACCAGAGGGCGTAAGCTCACGATTCCGTTTACAGCAATATCAGCGGGATTCAAAACCAGATTGCAAAACTTCTTTTTTTGTCAGATACTATTGCTTTCCATACTTGTTCCATTGATTTTGAATAGCTTTGATAAATTTAATTTGCGTCAGAAAGGAATTCGAAAACGTGCTCATTTCACCCGAAAATTCGGTGTCATCTTTCTTGTTATGGTAATGAAAAGCGCCAATTTTTTTTCCACGTGCCTTGTCAGATAACTCTTTCCAACTAACATTTCTTCCCCTTGGTATGAAATTTCCATTAAACTTCTTATAGCACTATACTTTTTTCGTTGATACCCAGCAAAAACATTCTTGCTGGGCCAGCACTGCCTGCAATGGGCTAGCACTCTGTCGCCGCTGTCGAACCGTCAATAAAATGCATCGGCAGCTAGCAGCTGGCCAACAGTTGGCAGCCCCATCAGTTGTCATATGCCACAGCAGGGCCATCAGTTATCCATCACGTGCAGTAGCTGCCACAAGTGGCCCTTCAATGACCCTGCAAGCACGTGCCATAAATCACAGCTAGCCTAATGTGGTCCGTTAGTTTTCCCACAGTGGCATCCGGCAATCGTGTGACGTAACTCCTGGCTTGCCGAATCTTGTCCGCCAATTTCCCATAAAAAAAAATCAAGGATAACCGCAGTTTCCCCAAGCTACAACTTTTTTCTCCCCTTACGAAAGTTCTGAATTATAGCACTACGCTAGGGAAAATCTCTCAACAGACCGGTAAAACCGCCCGATTTGGATCTGGCTGGAAACGATTGATTTTGAATAGCTTTGATAAATTTAATTTGCGTCAGAAAGGAATTCAAAAACGTGCTCATTTCACCCGAAAATTCGGTGTCATCTTTCTTGTTATGGTAATGAAAAGCGCCAACTTTTTTCCACGTGCCTTGTCAGATAACTCTTTCCAACTAACATTTCTTCCCCTTGGTATGAAATTTCCATTAAACTTCTTATAGCACTATACTTTTTTCGTTGATACCCAGCAAAAACATTCTTGCTGGGCCAGCACTGCCTGCAATGGGCTAGCACTCTGTCGCCGCTGTCGAACCGTCAATAAAATGCATCGGCAGCCAGCAGATGGCCAACAGTTGGCAGCCCCATCAGTTGTCATATGCCACAGCAGGGCCATCAGTTATCCATCACGTGCAGTAGCTGCCACAAGTGGCCCTTCAATGACCCTGCAAGCACGTGCCATAAATCACAGCTAGCCTAATGTGGTCCGTTAGTTTTCCCGCAGTGGCATCCGGCAATCGTGTGACTTAACTGCTGGCTTGCCGAATCTTGTCCGCCAATTTCCCATAAAAAAAATCAAGGATAACCGCAGTTTCCCCAAGCTACAACTTTTTTCTTCCCTTACGAAAGTTCTGAATTATAGCACTACGCTAGGGAAAATCTCTCAACAGACCGGTAAAACCGCCCGATTTGGATCTGGCTGGAAACGAATTAAGGACCGTCACTGCTTGGGAAGCGCGCGCTCTACCAACTGGACTGATTTGCCACGAACGAGTATTAGCTTGAAGCTGGGTCTCCTTCCTGCGGAATGTGTAATCGAATGGTCCTCTCTTTAATTTTACAATATTGCGAGGTATTTTTCATAAATGTCAGTTTCATATAATTCATAAATTTAGTTTTCAACGTAACGATAGTTTTTTTTTACCTTAAGGGAACTTCACTCATTTTCAAGGAGTGTACCAACTTAAAAGTACTTTGCAAAGTTTTGTCCTGTCCTTGTTGCCTTGAAAGGCGACTGTTGAATTAATATATTTACCCGTTCATGTCACATTCTGTTGTATTTGTTTTAAAGAGGAAAGATATTTTATTTTACTTCTCGTTATTTTTAGAAACGAATTCCTCTAGTCTTGTGTATTCAACCCATGGATAAGTGCATTATATCCACATTTAGCGTTGCTTTTTTTTTTTTTTTTTGCAAATAGTTGATAAATGTTGTATGAGTATATATTTTTTTTCCAACAAACTTTTTTAAATGTTTTTCCAGGGCATTTGTTTCAAGTGGTTTAGTGTATGTTAAAACTAAAGATTACACAGAAATTGTACCTTGTTATTCATGGGAATGGAGTGGGTGTATTTTATTGCTGTAATCTAGTCTTTCATGGCTTAATCTGATATCTTCGTCGTTGTGCCATTCCATTAGGAAATTAATTCGGCTCTCTACAAATGGCTTTTTTTTTTCTTAACATCTACTAAAATAACACGATCGCGATAGCGTCGTTTTCAACTAACTGGTACCACGAGAGACACAGCACGTGTTGCTTCTGCGCATGCGCAGTCTAGTCGCTTCCACTTGGTGTTGGGGTTGCATCGGTTGGCAGCTATACGGGCCACTAGTGGCACTTGCTTGGATGTCTGCTATTCACGGCAATGCTGCAGAGCAATCAATGGCTGCCAACTGATGGCGCTGCCGGCAACGGACCGCTACCGGCCCATGAGCGGCAGATTTCAGCCAGCAGTGACCCATCACTGCCAGTTGGTGGCCAGCAGTTTCCCAACACTTGTGTTTTTGCTGGGTAATGCTGGAATATACTGAACTATGCACATATTTTTTGTATTTTTTTCGACCCTGAAAATTCCATGTTATTGCAGTCGTAGGGTACTTACTATTCCCATTTTTGTATCAGTGAACTTTAAATATACCATAGATCTGTATCTACAATTGTTCACTTGTCTCCCTTTCCTACAGAGAAGACGAAACTCCATGTACGTCTTCTTGCTTCAACTGCACAAGATGTAGGAAAAACCCCTTTAGAATCATCAGTTAATCAACTCCATATCAGTCTTGACCTATTAAAATCAAGGTGAAACTCTCACATTTTGTTTTCCAGTGCTATGCTGTAAAACATGATAATTGTCCATGTAGTATGAGACTAGTTGTTTTGGCGGTTTTATGGATAAAAAAAAGTCCGCATGAAGAGCAAAATTGGCAAGATATAAATCTCTTTCCCTCGATGTCGCCAGCAAACGCCACCCTGGCTAGCTTTTATTTCACTGATTCGAATAAAATCCGTATATTTAGTTTTCTTCTTACGCCTGCTCTTGAACGATATTTCGGGTCAATTCCTTCTGCGAGATCTGTTTTCCTCAAGGAGGGTCAGGTGAAGGAAAATCATTTTATTTCTACAGTGTTGGGCATCAGTGTTCAATGTAGGAGCAGAAACTAAGGTCCCATTTCTTTGCACTACATTTAGAGGTGCGCAGAGATAGCAAGTACCCGGATTCTATAAATGATTTTTGCTGTTCGCTCTAGTAAATGATGTGTTTAACATTCTCAAGGCGACTCTCAGGAGGAAATTGCTTTCAGCGGTTCCATGAGGGTCCAGGCTCGATAAATATGTTCCGCTGGAGATACTATAGTGGGAAGGGATTTTCTTTTAAGAGTGTAAGCTCAGGTTCACAAAGCGCAGCAGCAAATATTTTCCCCTGGAGGAATATCGTGTTTCGTATAATATCGGCAAACAGAAACGAAGCATCTGAGCGCGAATCCCTCAGAGACTAAGCTGACATCAGAGTGTCTTTTGTTTGTTTCTTTTTTACTCGAAGTTCGTCTTTCTAAGGTCATTAAATCGCAGTTCACTTGGTAGCTACACATCTAAAATACAAATTGTGGAATAAGGAAGATTTCTCTTAAGCAGTTCACAGGATAGTAAACTAATTTTTTTCACCTTTTGTCGCATGCCTGCTATCATCGGTACTTCATAATGCATGGCCTTGAACTTAGAAAAATCAATTGAGCATTATTTGAAAATTGCATCATCATCATCATTGTCAACCATTATCAATCCACTGCTGGACGAAGGTCTCCCCAAGTTTCCTCCACAACGGTCTGTCTTGTGCCAGTCTCCTCCATGTCACTCCCGCATATTTACGAATTTCATCCACCCATCTCCCATGTGGTCTTTTTCTGGGTCTTTTCCTGTCCCTTGGAATCCAATCTAAAATTTCGGCTGTCCATCTATGGTCTGTCCTTCTGGCAGTATGTCCAGCCCATTGCCATTTCAGGGATTTAACTCTGATCATGATGTCTTCCACTCTCGTCATTTTTCGGATCCACGAGTTCCTCTTCTTATCTCTCCTGGTTATACCAAGCATGCACCTCTCCATGCTTCTTTGAGTTGTCTGCAGCTTTTGTATGTCTCTTTTAGTTAAGGTCCACGTCTCTGCACCATACGTAAGCACTGGAAGGATGCATTGATCAAACACTTTTCTTTTAAGACATAATGGCATATTGCTCTTGAAAATTATGCTGTTTCTTCCAAAAGCTCTCCAGGCAAGTTTTGTACGCCGATTAATTTCTTCATCAATGTGACCCTCACTTGATATCTGCTGTCCAAGATAAACATACGTATCTGTTATCTCCAGTTTTTCTCCATCAATCGATAAATCTTCATTTCTTGTAAAAGCATTGAACATCACTTTTGTCTTCTGAAAGTTCATTTTTAATCCCACTTCTTTACTCTTGTCAGCAAGTTCCTGGATCATACTCTGCAGCTCTGATGGGGTAGTTGTAAAAATGACTACGTCATCAGCAAAACGAAGGTGGGTTAGATAATCTCCATTAATCTTTATCCCTTTGTTTTCCCAGTTCAGTGATTGAAAGACATTTTCCAATGTGGCATTAAAGAGCTTCGGAGATATGGTGTCACCTTGTCTCACTCCCTTTCCAATTTTCTTGTGTGTTGTATTTTCAAACAGCCGAATCTTTGCACTTGCATTTTCATAGATGTTATTAATAATATTAATGTATGCATCTTCAATACCGCAGGATTTCAGAGCCGTGGTAACTGCTGATGGTTTCACCGAATCAAAGGCTTTTTCATAATCGATAAAAGCCATGCACAATGGAAGTTCATATTCCCTCGCTCTTTCAATCAGTTCTCTCAGTACGTGGATATGATCTATTGTGCTGTAGCCACTCCTGAATCCAGCTTGTTCTCTCGGTTGAGCCATGTCCAGTGTTACCTTCAAGCGGTGTGAAAGAACTTTAGTGAAGATTTTATAAACCACTGATAGGAGGCTGATAGGTCTGTAGTTCCTAAGATCCTCAATGTCACCTTTTTTATGTAGCAGGATCATTGTAGCATTGTTCCAATCCTCAGCATTGTTCCAATCCTGAAAATTGCATACCAACTTGTTTTTACTTGATTTTTGTTAGAAGGTTTAACGATCACCGTTAGCAACAACAGTCACTTGCAAAAGTTAAAGACCACCTGTCAATTCATTGAAAATTAAGATTTTCAAAGAACCAACTAATTACTAGTCAGTTATAGTTTGAAAAAAATTCGAAATCATATGCAAAAGAATTTCCATTAGGAGATGTATCCACTGAAAAAAAGATTTTTCAAATCGGAGTTTTAGGAGAAGAGTTATCGGAAAAAATGTAATTTACTTTTACGCCCCTAAATGGAAAATCCATGCGTAATTTGAAAATGAAACTATATCTTAAACACTCTTCGACATAAATGGAATCGAAAGATAAAAGAATTTTTTTCAGTCGGATGTTTAGAAGCAAATATGTGGATTAAAACGTAATTTTGAATTCGACATCATCTGCATTTACGCCCCCTAGCGGCAAAATTGTGCATCGTAAAAAAAAACGAAATGAAGGATCATCATTTGCATATTTCAATCTTCCGAATCCAAAAAGAATTTTTCAAATCGGACTAATAGTTGCAGATATACCGCGGGTAAAGACGGACGGACGGACAAACCGATAACAGAAGTACGATCTTTTTTTACAAAAGACGTGCTAAAAATGACACCACAGATGAATACTTACATTCTTTAGAGCACAAAAAGACGGAAATCAGTACTTTGTTTGGCCACATTTGTTTTTTATAACGGACAGAATACGATGTGGCATACTCTCAATGAAGGGTTTGTGGTAGTCACTTGAAATGTCTTTGCACAACACGCGCTTTATCGCGTCAATGATAGCTTGGGAATTTGATGGATGTTTCTCTGCTATCTAGTCTTTTAACATGGTCTACGAATAACCGATGGGGTTAAGGTCCGGACCGTTACCTTGCTAGTAAAGCACAGTTATGCTTTCCCTCTGCAGGTAGTCTTGTACTGTCTTTGATGTGTGTCATGGAGCACCATCGTGCATTAAGATTTGCGCATCTCTTCTCTTCCATATTAGTTAGCAGCTTCTCACGCAACATTTCCGCATAAAAAGGACAAGTCATGATAGTGGCCGTCGGTAAAAAGGATAATGAAGCAATAATTTATTTTATTTTTATTTTATTTTAATTTTCATTGCCACACTACACCATTCACCACACAATCAAATCACAGATACAATTTCTGTACAAAAAAAACATGCAAATCCAAATATTATGCAATAATATTATACATATATTGAAAAGTATAAATGAAGTAATAGGAAATGCAAAAACACGTATGATAACATGAATAATTTTGTTTTTAGTTTGAGTAAATTGAAGCACCACTACAGGTTCTTAAACAAATCAGTGCGGTGCACTGTGATTGTGGCAAGGGAACCAGGGAAAAAAGCTAACAATAGCCTCACGGGCCCCTAGTCCCCCCCCCCCCCCAAAAAAAAAGAATCTAAATAGTCAAGCCAAAGAACAATTTAACCATTATGCAGTAAATTAAAGTAATAATACGTAATATACAACCAATCGTTAATCAACCATTAATTTTGAAGGTCTTTAGTTTTTTTTTTTATACCGAAAAGTGTGTAATCGTCTTGATTCGAAGCTGCAACTCATTCCAGTACCTAGTGCTGGTCAAGTTAATATTATTAAATAATAAATTAGTACGCGCTCTAGGTATTAAAAAACTAGTATTTCCACGAGTGTCATGATAATAGGAACGGAAATGCAAGGTGATTAGATCTAAATATTTCTTAGCAAATATACGTTCATGCATACACAGTAATAATTGAAAACTGTATAATTTATCAAATGACATTATTTGATAACTGAGAAAAAGAGAATGTACCTGTAAAGACGGATTCACCAAACGTAAAAATTGTGTTTGTAAAACATAAATTCTATTAACATTCCCAATAGTTGTGCGAGCCCAAGCCAAGAGACAATGAGATAGAAATGGATAAATAAATGAAAAATACAATAGCAACTTAACCCTGGCAGGCAACAAACTTTAAATCCTATAAATGACCCCAATGCGGGATCTGAGCCCAACCACAATTTCATTAAAATGTGCACCCCATCTCAAATTATCTTGTAAATATACACCCAAGAACTTTACAACAGCCTGAAAGTCAAGTGGTACTCCATTAAATAATATCCCATTTGCAATATCCACTCTTCGCCTACATCGCGAAAATAGTACACCAGTAATTTTGGAAAAATTTATTGTTAAATAATTACAGCAAAACCAACGAAAGTAATCCTGAAGTTCCAGATTCACACGTGGGATCAACTCAGATAGAGTGTCCCCGGAAAAATATAGGCTTGTGTCATCAGCATATAAAATAGGAGTAGCATTTGAAGTAATAATAAATAAATCATTAAAATAAATTAAAAATAATAATGGGCCCAAAACCGATCCCTGAGGAACACCATGACGAACCATAAGAGCAGAAGATCGAACACCCTGTATTTGTACAAATTGCTTCCGGCCTGTTAAATAATTTTGGAAAAAGGTCTTAACAACCCCCGGATGCCAATATTTTCTAACTTAGATAAGAATGTGTCATGACAAATGGTATCAAAAGCGTGGGAAAGATCACAAAAGACCCCCACCGCACTAGTGCCATTATCAAGACTAAAATGTAAATAGTTTAATACATCCAAAATAGCAGTTTTATCGAAAACCCCTTACGAAACCCATGTTGGCTTTTATTTAAAATATTTTTTTATCAATATAAAATAACAACTGTATCAGTATTAATCTCTCCATAATTTTAGCAAACACAGGAATTACAGATACTGGTCTATAATTTGCAACATTTGTTACTGATCTCTTTTTATGTATAACAGTAACACGACTTAACTTCAATGGCAACGGGATACAGCCTGTATACAAAATACGATTAAAAATATGGGTCAACGGAACAAGTAGCTCCCCTGAAACAAACTTTATAACCCTAGGACGTACGTTATCAGGCCTCTCACTTTTGGACTGGTACAATTCACTCATTACCCTCAAGAGGTAATCATCCACTGGTTTAAAAAAGAATGAGGAATCAGACGACGGAGGTAGGTAATCAGAGAAATGGTTAGTATAATGAGGAATTTCAGACAACAGAGTGTCCGGCAACTCCAAAAAATATTTTTTAAAAATATCAACAACTTCTCTCAAATTAGACGTCCTCATTCCATTATATTCAATTAAAGTTTATGATTGGGCATCCCTCGAGGTTGCCAACAGTTCATTAATTGAACGCCAGATTTTCCTACCGTCAGTAGTAGTACTGAAATAATTAAAATAATAGTTTTTTTTAGCCAGTCTTAATTTAGAATTATACCAATTTCTATACCTACGAAAATTAGACAAATGAATTGTTTCCTGGAACGGAGGAAAACAGCAAATAATTTATTTTTTCTATTTAAGCAACGTAACAAACTCCGGTTAAACCAAGGTTTCCTGCAACACGACGTACGACGTAAGTTACGAAATGGAAGCGCAACATCGTAAGAATTCCAAAAAATTCTCCAGATTTCATTATATGACTCAACAGGCAACGGGATGTTAGTATCAGTGCTGATACTAACATCAGATCCTTCCTTATGCTGATATAACCCTCCACATCATATTACTAAGCGGATGTCTCACGGTGCTAACGGTGTATTTTTCATCAAACCTTTTGTCTTTTGATCGTCGAACATGTGCTTCACGTGATTCAAATTGACACAGTTGATTCATCGGAAAAAATAACTTGGCTCCAATTTTTAGCAGTCCACGATTGATGACGCTTCGCAAACTGGGGTCTCTTCTTTATCATGACAGAAGTTAGGCAAGGTCTAGGTATATATGCAGGTTTATAAGTATTTAATCGAAAATCTTTGCTAAGACGTCGGGACACAGTGCTGATACCAACATCAGATCCTTCTAAATGCAAAAAAGTCTTGAATTTCTTGCACGAACTCCTCGGAGAATGCATAGCTATTCATCTTATTGTATTGTCATCACGTGGCGTTGTTTTTATTGGACGTCCACTTCTCTTTTGGTTGCTAAATTCACCTGTATCTCGATATTTCATCATCGTATTATGAATAGCAGTCTTGCCCACATTCACCTTTCTGCTTATGTCACATTTGGAGTATCCTTCACGATATAAAGTCACTATTTGTGACCTCTGAGTAACACTAAATGACACTTTTTTTGCCCATTTTTCGCTATATAGGAAATACGTACAAAACCTCTCAGCATGAAAACCAGAAGCAAACTTACTCTTGCACGCTTCCCCCAACTCTATCAACAGCTGCCGCTATAGGATGATGCAATACCGACACGAAGTTGAGTAATACAGACAATAGCTGACGTAATCGGCAGAAATCTCTTGGTACCAACAGTTGGTCTTAAACATTTGCAAATGACTGTAGATGGGTTATCAGCCAGCTGCCCGAACCCTCTAATTCGAACCCGAACCCATCTCGGACGAATATTCAGAAGATAGGGCTTAGACCACTGCACTACCGAGCGGTGAATTTTTCTTGGATTTTGCAGATATACATTTATCACCTGTGACTTCAGTTTAAGTTAGTAGAAATGAGTTATCATTGACGCTTTTACATTGATTACACATCAGCAAAATTATTTTTTATCATTGTGATAAGATACACAGAAAAGCCTTTTAATACGAGGAGCTCCAGCCCCACGGATATCCTCAGTATATCCGTTTTAAAAATTCCGTTACGTAAAAATATGCATATGGGATAATATGTATGTCTGTTTACATTATACACCGATGAGTTATTGCATTATGCCCTTCTACCTAATAAGCGTAGGACTCCCTTTAGCCCGCAAAACAGCGAAGACTCGGCTAGGCATGGATTCGATGAGGTGGCGATAGGTATCCTGGGGTATCTGGTACCATAATGTCAACAGCAGGTCCTCCAGTTTCCGTACATTTCGGGGTGGTGGGGATTTAGCGCAAACCCGCTTTTCCAAGTCGAACCAAAAATGTTCAATTGGGTTCATGTCAGGTAAATATGGAGGTCAGGGTATTAACAGAACGTCACCAGCACGTTCCTCATACCATTCCATGACGATTCTGGTAGTGGGGCATGGCGCATTATCCTGTTGTTAATGGCCATCATCAGCAAGCAACACAGTTGCCATGAATGGGTGAACTTGGTCCGAAACGATGTTCAGATGCGTGACAGCTGTCAGGGATTGTGCTATTATTATAATGGGGCCTAAAGTGTCCAAGAAAACATCGCCCAGAGCATAACACGGCAGCCGCCGGACGGTGTCTGCCTAACAATGCATCCAGGTACCATAGCCTCCGTTGGTAATCGGCGTGTCCGCGCTCGGGCATCTACGTGAGGTACCAGGAATCGTGATTCGTCAGGCCAGGTCACTTTCTTCTAATCATCCACGGTTCAATCTCGATGATCTTGGCTTGCGCCAATTTTATACGTTGTTGGTTGGCGATGACGTACCGTGAGTCTGGGGTCTTCCGCTACGCAGGCACATGTGCAGAAGGCAGCGATGTGCTGTGTTCTGTGACACATTGCCCTGATCACCACTGCTGTAGCTGCTGGTGATTTGTAACACTGTGGGCCCGGCGGTCGCTGTGAACAATGCGCGACATTCTCCGCTCCCCTCTGGCATTAATGAGCTGCGGATGACACACGACAGGGAGACGGTTCGTCGTCGTTTGGCCATATGTGCACCACTTTTGATACATGCTCACTACAGCGGCACGTCAACAACTCACAAGCCGCTCAATTTCCTAGATCATCATAGTTCCGAGGCCCCATGCCATCACAATTTGTCCTTTATCCAACTCAGATAAATAGTCAACTTTTTCCCATTCTGACCTCGAACACTCTACTAACCGAAAGCCGGTCGTATGGTTGTATATGTACTGCTCTGTGAACTTCACCTACGCCAAAGTTCAGCCTCCAGGCGAGCCCATTTCTCTACGCTGGGGGTGGTTGCAATGGAAGGGCTCATCAGTGTATATCCATGGCAATTGAACTTGGAAGGTTTAATTTACTAACTACTTTACTACAAATGAAAATGAAATAAAAACTTACATGGATACCTATAAATTCATAGTGGCGAAGGATTAGACAACTTGCAAAAACATTTTTTTAAGATACTCCCAATATTTTTTTAGAAAAAGATAATCTCCAAGAAAAATATAGTATCTTGGAGTGGATGGTCGAGATGGTTTGAAGCAAAATCACTTTTTGAGCATTTGATGTGCGCTTTCCCTCTGCTTTTCTATCAACATTCTTCCACAAGCACACAAAGACTATCTTACGCTATTCCAATTTCTCCTTCCATGCCCCCGTTTTCTAGTCCTCCATTCCAGGAGAGTGCACAGAAGATATTTTTTGCCTCGTCAAATATGGTACTCCATTAAATTATTTTGCTTCGCCTGTTACAAGAGATCATCAATGCTTTTCTTTGCCTCCTAAAATTCCGGTTTATCATTATTCACTTCTTCGTAAATATATATATATATATATATATATATATATATATCGAAATAGCTTTTACACTGCTGACTATTAAAATTGCAACACCAAGAAGATAGCGTCCCAGGGACTCGAAAGTTGGCAGAAGGGCAGAACACGAGGGCACATGTAAATTATTAATCGGGCATCGGGCAGCACATATGGAAATCATGTGGGTGAGTTACGCTCCATAGAAATCGTATAAGAGGGGTTAACAAGGATTCGGTGTTGAGCACTCAAAGTGTGTTTTCTCGCAGTTACTCGAAGAAGACAACAGTAGCCCTACCAGCAGGTCTCCGACTTCTATCGCGAGCATATAGGGATTCCTGATTATGAAGCATATAGGAATTCCTTATTATGAAGCATATAGGGATTCCTGATTATGAAGCATATAGGGAATCCTGATTAGGAAGCATGTAGGGAATCCTGATTATCACTCCAAGACACCGTTGTTCGCGTGGGATACCATGATGCCATGGTGGGGAGAATATGACTCCAGTTGGTAGCGAAAAAACGAACACACCGACGTGCGGGATCCCAATGTCCTCGTCACACCACCGAACGAAACGACCGCCATCTCATTCATGCACATGGCTCCAACGGATCTCACAGCTACATAGACCACCGCATCTCAACAGTTTGGGTGTGTGACACAACACCCATTCCCCGCACGAACAGTTCTATGTCGTCTGTAGCAAGGGGGAATTTTTGCACGGCGTCCATTGATTCTGCTGCTTTTGACTCTACAACACCGGCGTCTGCAATGGTGCCCAGAACGTCACGCATGGAGGTGCGAATGGCAAGACATTGCGTTTTCCGATGAATCCCGCTTCAGTTTGCAGCACCATGATGGACGAATCCGTGTTTCGCGGTACCGAGGTGACCGGCTGAATGAGTACTGCATTATGCTGTGTCATACCCGCCCGGCACCCTGCGTTATTGCATGGGATGCCTTTTGATTACACTTTCGCACGCGCCTCGTCGGCATTTCCGGTACGTTGAACAGCCGTTGTTACATCACTGAGGTGTTAGAGCCTGTTGTTGTGCTATACCTTCGAGGACAGTCTGATGCCACTTACCCGTAGGATAATGAGCGACCGCATGTGATAAGCAACGTCCAAGACTTCATGGAGCACCACCATGCGTCACGTCTTCCTTCACCGGCCCGGTTCCCGGATATGTCACCTATTGAACACATGTGATACGTTATTGCCGAACGACTGGCACGCCAGCAACCGCTCCCGGCTACAGATGAGGAACTGTGGCATCGTATGGAAGCTGCGTGGACGGACATTCCCCAAACAGGCATCCAACGTCTCTTCCTCTCGATGCCGGGAAGTGTAGCAGCTGTAATAGCCGCCCATGGAGGCTACACCAGATGCTGATTGTTATGTGTTCCCCTTGTTGCACCGTACTGTGTGTGTAATGGATTCACCCTTGTTTCATCTTGTTCACCCTTGTTTCATCTGCTTTCTGTACAGTACATAATGGCTTTGATATCTCTTGCTTTTCGTGGTATTGCATTTTTAATGGCACCAGTGTATTTAACACTACGCATAACAAAGGTTCCTACTTTACTCGTTCGATCTGGTTAGATGTTCGAAAAAAACCGGTTCTTTATTGACGTATTTTACTGTACAGTAAATAGGAATTTATTCCCTGCCCTTTCTTTCAATCGAATTATTAGTTTTCTTTTCGACCTAATTTCATAATGCGGTCCATGGCAAGAAGCTGTTTCTCCTAAGAGCATTAAGAATTGTTTTGAAATGACCATATTCTAAAAGGGGCTGGTCATTTTAGAGGATACGTTTACATAAAACTTGTCACTTTACAAAATTTGTTTACTCAAAAATGATGATTTTTTCAAATTTGTTAAATATTGTAGTAAAATTAGTACAACATTTGTTTCCTCTAAATTAATTATCTCGCATTCATTTCTGCATTATCAGCCCCTGTAGCGCAGTTGTCTAAGATCTGGATTCCGACCATTCTTCCCAGATGGGTTCGAGTTCGAATCCCGTGAAGATTGGATGTTCTGTAAGTCTCACGAGACGGGCTCTTTCCCTTCCCTGAAACCAGTGGTCCTAAATTAGGGACGGGAAATTGCTTATGGTGGCCCATCGAGTTTCTTACAAAAAAAAAAAAAAAAAAAAAGAAAGGTATTATGTATCACTTAAGCATCTCATAGGAAACTCGCAGTTAAAATTGTGTTGAACTGTAATTTTACATAAAGACTTGAGAAAACTGACAAAAGCGTAATGATAGAGCTGAATAAATTTATTTCGTTTCATATTTTTCCTTACACTGAAAATGAGTCATCACATTCATAAAAATATAAATCGGTTGGTGTAATCATTGAACAAAATTATCAAGCTATACACATTGTAAATTTTCTCACTGGACATTTTCATGGTTTATTTTTCTTTTAGATTTTTCCGACTGCTCATTATATATGAAGGTCCGATTCTACACTGCTGGCCACCCAAAATGCAACACCAAGAAGGACACGAGATAGCAAAGCCAGATTTACTGGACACATAACAACAGATACAAAGATGAAACGATTGAGCTTACAGGCCCGTGCGACTTGCGGAACACGCACACATCAATAGTTCGTGTGGCCCCCATGGCTGGCAATAACGGCCGCTACACGTCGCGGCATGGAACGAAAGAGGCTTTGGATGTGGGCTTGGGGTATGTCGGTCCAGGCTGCTACCACACGTTGCCACAGTTCATCAGACATAGCCACGGGTGGTGCTTGCCGGACACTCGGTTGCCGATCAGACGTGTTCGATGGGGGACATATCGAGAGAACAGGCGGGCCACGATAGCAGTGACACCTGGTAAGCCGTGAAGAATTGTTGCACGATGCGTGCAACGTGCGGGCGCGCGTTGTCCTGTTGAAACGTGGCCGCTGGCAGGTCTTGCACGTAAGGGAGAACTACAGGCTCCTAAACGTCGGAGATGTAGCGGTGGCTGTTGAATGTACCGGCGATGCGTACCAGAGGGGTGCGGGTGTCATATCCAATTGCGCCCCAAACCATAACGCCAGGCGACGGACCGTTATGGCGATGCATAATGCAGGGGTCATACAGTCTCTCGCCGCGGTGCCGCCACACGCGGATCTGACCATCGTGGTGTTGCAGGCAGGAGCGGGATTCGTCGGAAAAGACAATGTCGTGCCATTCCGTAGTCCAGGTGCGGCGTTCAACGGCCCACTGCCGCCGCACTTGCCTGTGTTGTAACGTCAATGGTAATCGGAGCAATGAGCACCTTGCGACAAGTCCCCGCTCTTGCAGACAATGTCGAACGGTACGTGCTTACACAGGTTGTTGCGCAATACACCCTAATTCCTGCGCTAACGTTCGATATGTGGCGGTGCGAGCGGCCAAAGCCCGCCGACATGCCGGTCCTCTCGTTTAGTGGCGTGATGCGGCTGTGGCAATCGCTCACGTCGGTCCGTCCGTTCCTCCTGCACCCACCGAACCCATACTTGCCTCACTGTGGCTGCATGTCGTACCACACGGGAGCAGATGTCTCGGCAGGATAAACCGCTGTCGCAATAAGCTACTATTCGTCCTCTGTCGAACTCCGAAACGTGCTGGAATGACTGCCGTATTCTGCGACGATTCATCAAGAAGCTTCCCTCGCACAGGTCTGGCAGCATGACACACTTCCAGTACTTACACGCCGCCTTCTATGCACCCTTCCTATAGTGTTTCTCGGTGGCGTGCCGGGCGTACATAATTTGTATACGCCCTGAAATGCTAATCGTTTGCATGTCCTCTTGCGGGCGACGCATGCTGCGAATTTCAGGCCAATCGGATGCTTCCTTCTTGGTGTTACATTTTGGGTGGCGAGCAGTGTATTTAATAACATTTTTGTCCTTTTTAACGACCCGTGTGAGAATCTAAGACTCTAAGCTACCGCCATCTTAAATTTGGAGACATGTTCAAGGGAAGAGCAAGAAGCAGCTCCGTCTTGACGCCCATACTTCATCGTAAGTTCGAAGTCGAACCCGCCTCTGATCACATCCATAAACTCGCATCTCTGAGCACTCAGTCACTGGGGGACATTCTTATTTTTAGTGACAAGGATTTCATTAAAGAAAACCACGTTGGAATACCTCCGATATCCGATAGCATACAGGGCAATGAACTTTATAATGTATAAGTTCAAGTTATTATTAGAGTTTCTTTCTCTATACTACATAAATAATCCTCCGTAAGAATGTTCACTGAGTGAAAGTCGTTAATACAGTAATAAATTATGAAGAGGAAAAGGACGAAAATATATTTGATTTCAAACAGCGTTGCTAGCTTTGATACGTAGCATTTCGGAGCTTTCAGATTACGTCTGCAACCAGTTTACTTTACCCAATTTTTATGCTCATCATTATTTTAGACAAATGATATCAATCAGGGAATGTATGTTGTATTTTCATTGATTTAAAATTATATAATGCAAGATTGGGTTTTATCCCTTTAAGCGGCCGACGTACCTGAACCAATTGGTACCCAAACTTTTTTTTTCTGTTTGGAGTTTAACGACCACCGTGAGCAACCGAATGGGCTATAAAGTCATCGTCCTTCTGTAATTCAGGGCCACTGGTTCCAGGAAAGGAAGGGAGCCAGTGTCTTAAGACAAACACAACATCCATGCCTCATCGGGATTCGAACCCAGACCCATCTCGGGCAAATGGTCATAGGTCGACGATTAGACCACTGCGCTACTGTGGCGGCACCCAAACTTTTCTGCGTTCCCCGCCCGAAATGTTCACACATCAGCTGCGTTTCACAGTAGCTACTGCAAAACAAATACTTTCCAATTTTCATCTCAGCAGTATACATCACAAACTTGTTGCTGGTGATAAACTCTCCAATTTAGTCCTTTATTATCTTTTCCATGACCGAAGCTCTTTTAGCCGTTAATCATTCAGAAAGAATAAGTATCAATGATCAACCTAAATGACCACGTTGAATAAGAAACCTAAGGGGAAAGCAACGCTTTCTGATGTGCAGGTTCTCTCCTTTCAGCTGCGTTCGTTCTACTTCTTAAACAGGAAATACATTCGTTCAAGCTGTTTTCAGCTCATTTTGTAAACCTCGAGGTAATTCATTTCAGTCGGTTAAACGGTTAATTCTGTAAACATATGAAACACTCATATTATTGCTTCCTGTAGGATCTAGATTCATGAGCCGTAGTGTTATGACTGCATACCTAACAAAGGGTAGGGCCTTCTTTCGACGCTATAACCGCTTGTACGTGCATGGCATCTACTCCACTAGACTGCGGTTGATATCTTTAGGTATTATGTACCAGACGGAAAGAATGGCGGACAAAACGCGAAAATGTGGTCGACTGGCAAATGCGGCGTCCCACTTTATTCCGAAAAATAAATCGGTTTGGGATTCTACCGCAACCAAAAGCAACTCAATCGATTATAAGCAGCATGCCGTCCATAATTTGGGGCTTCTTGTTCCAGGTAATGGAGAGGCTCCAGTTCTATAAGACAAACACACTATTAATCCTCACCTAGGATTTGAACCAGGAACGTTTTATAATATGTGCAGATAGTTTTATATAGTCTGCAGATATAGTTTTATCTATTCTGCGCAGATAGTTTTTAACCAACACGTTAAATACTTCATCTACGATTTTTTGTCGTTTGCAACTTTGAAACAAAAGGCACTACCAAATGAGACTATTATAGACGCTACTTAAAAACACATTTACCTAGGCACGATAATTCAACATTATTTAAAATGGAACACACATATGAAAATCAATCCAATAAAATATTTTGAAACATTGGGGTTGTTAGTAATATCCTGGGAAATCTATCACCAAAAATAATGATATCTTTATACTTTACACTAATTCAAAAGCATATCAACTATTCTACCTTAACATGGAGCAAAACGACGTATTATAATATTAATAAACTTGAAGTGCTGCAAAACAAGCCCATTAGACAAATAGATTAAGAACTACATGGTAACTTTCAACCTTATACATTTCAACGGGCAAAAGTAAATCCGAATGATTACAACATTCTGTAACGTACCAGGAGATGTGACGTACCTGCCAGAAGGACGCACACGACATAAAGGCAGATAGCAATTAGAATCAATGTCCGCGTAGCTTAATTGGTAGAGCAACTTATTCCGGAATGAGGGGACCCAGGTTCGAACCCCGGCGCGGATAAAAATGACGGAGAAATTTACTTCGTTATAATGGCGCCCGAACTATCCGGATGACCCGACCGTTCAAAATCTCGCATTGGTGTGATGTTATTTCCACACCGCGAGATAGGAAAAATAAGAGAATCCTTTCTCCAGCACTTCGAAAAAAAAAAAAAAAAAAATAAGGGGGAGATGATGTAACGTACCAGGAGAGGAGATGTGACGTACCTGCCAGCAGGACGCACACGACATAAAGGCAGATAGGAATCAGAACAAATGTCCGCGTAGCTTAATTGGTAGAGCAACTTATTCCGGAATGAGTGGACCGGGGTTCGAACCCCGGCGCGGATAAAAATGACGGAGAAATTTACTTCGTTATAATTCTTACTGTAAAACAACTATATGATTACAACTTGGGTAAAATAATGTTCAAAAGTATCAAAGATAATCCCATTCATGATTTAATAACACTAAAGATCCGCACACATCAACATGAAACCAGAAACAGAACAAAACTTGTTTCAATGTTCTTTCTGACGGAATCGGCTAAAATGAATATAAGCAACTCTGGTCCTTAACTTTGGAACTCATTGCCTGCTGACCTAAGTCCTACCAATAATATTGACCTATTTAAGAAAAAACTAAAACTATATCTCATGGGAAATCCTCAAATAAAATCATAATTTAGGACGATAACACAGAAAATACTAAATAAAACGCTACGTGACTTCATACCAATAATTTGTAATTCTTGATTGGGATTTTCGGGCCTGGGTGGGCTTGATTCGGTATTGAAATTAACTTATAGATTAAATTAGTCAAATATCAAAAGAGGATGGAGATCTTGAATTGGTGTCCTATTTATCCATATTTTATAACTGAAAACTATTGACAATTGGATTGTCTGACATACAGAATATAGAGAGGAGGTGAACAGTGGGGAGCCGTACTACAGTGAGGCGGGGAAAGAATTGATATTAACTCTTCTAATATATCTTAATATCATCAATGACGGCTTGTATTTTGTTGAGTGTATTGTAATTTTCCTTTTTGGGAGAAATGGACTATGCCAGGCCAAAAGGCCTTTTTCCTTTCCCTAGTTATTCCGATAATTATCGAATGTCATGATAACATAATTACGACATGTATCTGATGTGACAACTAAAATAAAATGAAAATGAAATGAAATGAAAACGAAATTAATTATAGTGTGCACTAAGAAATTCTTACCTTTACGCTTTTGCATGCTGATATATCACACGCCTTTCTTGCATCCTCAATACCCCGTAGCCTATGCCTATTCCACTTAACCGCAATGAATTTTCAGCATAAAGTTTCAGTTTTGAAATAAACTTCAATAATTCGTATCTAAATATTCATCTGATTAATACTACAGGGTTACTACAAATGAAACCGACAATGGACAGTTTCAACATTTTATAAATCCAAAATTATGCCAGATATTAACGCTCACGATGCACCGTTCTATCACCAATAGAAACAAATTTATTACATACATGTCGTCACATTGTACGTTTTCATCGTCAAGTGACCGGTCAGGCAAGATGGCCGCAAATGTTGTGGAGAATGCGTTCTGTGTGCTTAAATTAAGCAAAACGAATTTTGTTATTGTTGCGCTACGGCGTTTTACAACACATTTCAAGAAATCACCTCCGAATCGACAATCGATCTACGACTGGCACAAGATATTTGAAACAACAGGATGTTTGTGTAATGGTAAAAGTCCAAGGAAAACACGTGTTTCTGATGAACAAACAGAACGTATTCGTACCATGTACCAACGGAGCTTAAAGAAATCTACAACGATGGCGGGTCGGGAGTTACAAATTCCCCATCCGTCTGTTTGGAAAATTTGGGAAAGCGGCTGAAAATGACGCTCTACAAACTGTAGGTATTGAAAACTCTATGTAACAATAGCAGAACCGAACCTCGTGATTCATGTACAGAAATGCAGGAGCGTTTTCCCTCTAATTTTCAGTGACGAGTAGGCATGCCAAAGTTATCAAACATAGCATTCGCATGTGGGGACCAAAAATTGTAGAACAGCAGTAAAGCATGTGTGGGATTCAACAAATGGTTTTGTGCCATATCCCGTAAAAAAGTGCATGGTCCCTTCTTTTTCCAAGGAAACACTGCAACGGAAAGTTCTTATTACGATATGTTAATTATTTAGTTGATGCCTCAACTACAAGACAGCGGCAACTTCATTTTCCAACAGGATGGAGCACCACAGCACTGGCGTCAGGAAGTTATAAATTACCTTGATAAAAATCTTCCACAGCGCTGGATTGGCAGCCCAACAGACGACAACATGTCACTTACATGCTGGCCACCATGAAGTCCAAAAATAACACCTAGTGCCTTTTTTCATGGGGCTATGTCAAATAAAAGGCCTTCATCCCTCCCTTTCCTCTTAATTTAGCTGATCTGCAACAACCTATTAAAAAAGCTGTTGCTGGACTTATGAAGAAACAGTATGTGAACGCGTGTTCGGCAAGAAGTCGACTACCGCGTTGTTACATGCCGTGTAACTAAGAGTGCACACATCGAATATCTGTAACCACCGTGAGCAACTAGATGGGCTATAGGCAATTGCTCGTCCCATATTTCAGATTACTGGTTCCAGGGAAGGGATAGAGCCAGAGCCCTAAGGCACACACCATATCCATGCCTCACCGAAATTCGAACACAGACCTATCTCGGGCGAATGACCAGAGCCAGCGCTTATACCACTGCGCAACCTTCATGACAAAAGCTTTCATTTGCTTACCACTGTTTAAAATAAATTGAATTGTTTCTCATGTTATTGTCTGTCTTGTTTTTTGCACTGCACTAATATACTGCCGGACAATTGCTAAGGACGGATGACAATAGCAACGATAGCAACCATAAAAGGGAAGGCAGGAAAATGTGGAAATTAGCATAAGTGCGGGATACAGTAAGATGTGTTGTGCGTATGCAAATTTTGGATTGCCGAACTTGTTCGTGACGTCATAGCGCTGATAAGAGATATAAAGGATTTGACGCATATTGATCGTTGTTGTTCAAACGCAAAGTTGAAAGGGAAAGAATCAATTGACGAACATGCAATTTTCAGTATGTCTTCCCGACATCACCTAGATGATTTTACGCGTTGTAACGTATACTCTATATTCACTTTCTATTTGATTTTACTATCTCTGGTTATTTTATTTTTCTATGTAAATTATCTTCTTACTGAACGAGATGTTATTTCACCCGCTGAATGAGATCTGGCAATGAGTGTAAGTCATGACGTGGTGGTAGCCAGTATAAATAGGCGCGTTCAACGATACCGAAGGAGAGCGTTTGTTGTTGTATAGAGAGAGCGTTTGTTGTTGTATAGAGAGAGCGTTTGTTGTTGTATAGGGAGAGCGTTTGTTTATGTGGAGAGCTGTTGTTTATGTGTCAGAGAGCTGTTGTTTATGAGTGTAGAGCTTCGTTCATGTGCAAGGAGCTACGTGTTATTTGAGTATCTGTGTGTGAAGTGTGTGTGATGATACCCGTAGAAGTTCATAATAAAAGGTTTTAATTAAGTACGTTTTTCTCAGTTCATAGTACTGTCAGACCTCTGTCTGGCTGTTAGGTTTATTTCCTTTAGTGTTATTAGTAACAACCAGCATAAGACTTTATTCATCTTAATTACTACTACAACATTACTACCAGTTATAAACTTGTTCATTATTATTACTACACTACTAGCAGGAAAGTTTATTCATAATTAATAACACAACAACCATTAGCTTACAAGAAGCTGAATTCATCATAATTCAGTAGCAGAAGCATTATAAAGCATTATACTTAGCTTAGTACAAGCATTGAATTCATTATAATATTATTGAAAGCTATATTCACTATGATTAATTCAGTAGTAGAAACCTTATTCATTATAATTGGCGCCCGAACTTTTCTCGATCACGAGATCTTGACTATTATTACCCATGTCTTCCTTACCTGAGACAACTTCAATTTTTCACCCTAAGGCAAGTTTCGATGGTGATGGTGTTTTTATTTTTTGACAATTTGCAAGAAGCCTGTGGGTCTCACTTTGATATGAATGATCTACACGTACCCAGGCATTCTTCACAATTTCGTAATTCACCAGCTTCATATCACTCTGAGTCGCGGGTCGTACCTGAGGGAGTTCAATCCTCTCAGCGAAGCAGAATGCTTACCCATTTCGTGCCACATGCAGGAACAATTCATTTCAATGGGTTGGAGGGATCCTTAAAGTTCCTCGAATATTTGGAAGATAATTTTGATCTATACAATATTCCTGAAGACTGCAATGTACAAATCGCAGGCACTTGCTTGAAGGATACCGCTAAGACCTGGTATCGGCAGTGGAGAGTGTCGAACCCGGATTCTCATTATGAGAATTTCCGAGCAGAATTTTTGGAGGTCTTTCCTTTCGGCCATAGTCGAGCTAGCCTTGCAAAACAACTTTTTTCTCGTCAGCAAGGACTCAACGATAGCCCTGTTGCATTTGCGTTGGAAACAACACGCTTATATAACTTATGGGATCCACATGCCAGTCATGTCGACATGTTGGATACCCTATTGCAGCAGCTCGACCCATTTTTACAAGATTTTCTGGAGGTTCGACACCCTGCTACAATTCATGAATGCCTTTGCCTCATACGAACGTATGAAGAGCGACATGGCAAACATGGTTCAACTCACCATGCTCGGGCACCCCGCGAGGCTTATTACGAAAACCCTCAACGGCATAATAAGCCTAATAACTTTCAGCGCGAGCATACACAAGTGCACGCCCAAGCTTCATACGTTCCACCACACAATCGAGTGGCAAACCAACAGCGAATTTCTGAACAATCTTCGGGATATCGTACAAATGCACAGTATGCTCGACCCCGTTCCAATCCACAGCATTCGGAACGTTTTCATGCTCAGGGCAATAACGACTTTTCTTCCCGTGCTGGGGGAAGAAGTAACAGATATGAAAATGTCAACAGACACGCGGAGTTCCCAACGCAGGTTTCACGCAGTTTTACTCATCGTGAAAATTTTCCCGATACCCGGCAGGGTCGAGGTTTCAGACCGCATGATAATCCAACCAGGAATCCTTTAAACTTCCAAAGGAAGTAGACCAAGGGTCGGTCCTGCTTCCTGATACCAAGCATTCTGACCCTAAAACAGTATTAGTGACTGTCCAAACTCCTCAGTTGCCTGATGTATTCTTGACAATTGAAGATATTATTGTCGAGACAAAGTTCGACACTGGTTCTGAAATATCAGCCCTAAATACGAAGTTTTGCACTGACAATTTTCCTGCAATACTCGTTCAGCCTGCGACGCAGTATTTGCGAGGTGCAAATAACGAAATCTTCAGTATCACAGGAACTGTCACATTATCTCTAGGGCTGGAAAAGGCTCGTTTTACGCATTCTTTCCTGCTTATAGACGAACTACCTGTGAAATGTCTAATGGGAATGGACTTTATTCATACGTTTTAAATAACTTTGAATTTCGTACAACATGTGATTTCCTTTCCGGAACCTGTCGAAATGACTCCTACGGTTCCTATGGATATAACGAGTTTTTTATTGAGTAACCAATTGAATGAGAGGCAACGAAACCAGCTTTCTCTACTTTTGCAGGAAAGCCCTGGTTTATTTTCTGATCAACCTGGTTTCACACAGGTGGTTTATCATGTCATTGACACTGAGGGTTCGAAATCGATTGCGACGAAACCTTACCCTTGTGCTCCCCATAACAAACAGGAAATGCAACGTCAAATTTCTGAAATGATTAAACAGGGCATAATAAGGGAATCAACAAGCGCCTGGGCTGCTCCTGCCTTTTTGGTTCCAAAGAAACAACCCAATGAATTTCGTTTCGTGACAGATTTCCGCAAGCTCAACCAAGTCACAAAAACGATCAATTATCCACTACCTGTCATGTCGCATATTTTGCATGACCTGTCATAAACTAAATGGATGTCAACCTTGGATTTGGCGAGTGGATATTGGCAGGCGGCGGTACATCCGGACTCTGTTGATAAAACAGGCTTTGTGACTCCTTTTGGGGCTTATGAATATCTACGTATGCCCTTTGGACTAGCTTCTGCACCTGTTACTTTCCAAAAGCTTATGGATACGGTTCTCAGACCTGTTCTGGGTCCCCATGTGCATGTATATTTGGATGACATTATTATTACATCCGAGACTTTTGACGAGCACCTTTCTCTGCTCAAACAGGTGTTCCAACTCATATACAATGCTGGCTTGACGTTAAAACCTAGTAAATGCCAGATAGCGAGGGACGAGATTGTATATCTGGGGTTGAAAATCACTCCCAACGGCTTATTTACGGATAATGAAAAAATTAGGCCTATTGTTGACTTTCCTCTGCCTAAAACAGCAAAAGAACTATCACACTTTCTAGGAATGACCGGATAGTATCAGCAGTTCGTCCCCGCTTATGCTACAATCTGTGAGCCATTGTATGCTTTGAAACGTAAATGCAAGAAGTTTGTTTGGACACCAGAGGCTAACGTTGCATTTGAAACACTGAAGTCTGCGTTGACTCAGCCTCCTGTGTTGGCTTTCCCGGATCATACAAAGGAATTTGATATTTATACTGACGCATCCGGAGTTGGTCTTGGTTGCGTTTTGTCACAAGCTGGGCATCCAATAGCTTTTGCGTCTCGTACTTTAGCCAAAGCTGAATTCAATTATTCAGCTACGGAACGTGAATGTCTTGCTGTTGTGTACGCTCTTAACAAATTTCAATGTTATCTTAACGAATTGACAGTTAACATAATTACGGATCATTCTGCCCTTCAGTATTTGAATTCTGCTAAGCACCTATCTCAAAGACTTATGAAGTGGGCTCTTAAGTTACAAGAGAGCAATATCAAAATTTCGAATCAGCCAGGTCATAAGAATCAATTACCGGACGCATTGTCTCGCGTTCCGATTAGTGGGGTCCCCACAGAAACTACTCCTGGATGTCAGCCTCTACTTCTAATAGCTGATATAACATCCAGAGAGCAGATAATGGCAGAATTAATAAATGATCCAGATTTTGGGGATATCTATAATTTTTTTTTCTTGCGGGTTCGTCCCTACAAAGTGATCCTTCTCTGGCTGGAAGGTCACGGCATTTTGAAGTCATAGAGGGTCTTCTTTACTATACGAAATCTAGGACTACTAGGGCAGAGTTTCGCCCATGTATTCCGCAAACCCTTAGAATGGCCCTTTTAAACGAATTTCATGACAAACCTCTTGCAGGCCATTTAGGTATTCGCAAGACCCGTTGTAAATTGTGGGATGTATTGCCTATTGGCCTGGCATGTACCAAAGTGTGCTCGCATACGTTCAATCATGTCACTTGTGTCAGATTAATAATTACCGTAATGTAAGACCGGCCGGTCACTTGAAATCTAGTTCAAGTTCTCATGTTTTTGATATTATTTCAATAGATTTATTGGGACCTTATCCTTTATCTGTTAAAAACAAAGCTCGTTACGTTTTAGTACTAACTGATAATTTTTCTAAATGGGTTGAAGTTTTTCCCATTAAAGCCGCTACGGTAGAAGTTATTTGTAATGTATTAATTAATGAAGTATTCTCTAGATATGGTGCACCTAATAAAGTCGTTTCGGATAATGGTCCCCAATTTATTTCTGACATTTTTGAAAGAATGTGTGCGAGACTACACATTAAGCATAAATTCATTTCCCCATATCATCCCCAGAGTAATCCTGCCGAACGAGTAAACCGCACGCTAGTGAAAATGATTGCTACATTTGTCATGCATCATCACGAACGATGGGATGACCATCTTGAGCTTTTTTCGTTCACCCTCCGCTCGTCTGTTCACGAATCTACTAAAATTACTCCTGCAGAACTTTTTCTGTGTCGCAAAATTAAAACCCCTTTTGAAAATTTAACGGGGATTATCGACGAACTAAACCAGCGACCTACTCCGCAATCAGTACGAATCATGGCAGAAAAAGCTCGTGTTGCAATGCTAGGAGCACAAGCGGCTCAAGCAAGATATTATAATACTAAGCGTAGGGAACCAGATCTTGTCGTTGGAGATCTCACTCTCGTGGAAACGAACTTCCAGTCTTCTGTTTCTCATACTTTAGTGAAGAAATTTGCACCCAGCTACGAAGGTCCATATCGGGTGGCAAATGTGTTTGAAAATAACATTGTTCTTGAAAAACCTGACAATCAATTTCAATACGTACACGTTGCTCAGTGTCGCAAGTATCATGAACGAAATATCGATTTTATAATCAATCCTACTCAACCTTCTGTTCCACAGACTCAAGAGTCTATATCTCACGATCAACCTCCAGAAATTTTGGACGAACCAACAAACATTTTTGAAGAATCTCCAGTGATTTTTTCTTCACCCTCCCCTCCTCAAGACGGGTTTCCAAACACGCAACCTGATTCTCCCATGAGACCAAGGCTCGAATCAAGTTCTTCAAACACTAGTATCGTTCCTTTCCTCCAACCATTACCAAGACTATTGCTGCACCATTTCCTGATAACTCTGCACCAACACAAGCTCCTACTTCCTTGAATACCTCGTCAGAGAGTATTCCTATAGGCCGAAATAAACATCGCCCTGCACGACCACTAAATTACAGCAGCAACTCAGAGGTTTCAGATGTTTCGGATTTATCAGTTATGAACAATAATTTCACTATTCCTAAACGTCAAACACCAATTACAAACCATCCAGAACCACCAAAAGCTGGGCGAAAACGTAACTCTTCTCCCCAATCTGCTTCGCCGCAACAGCGACGAAGGCAGAGATCCTTGCATCCGCCCGGGTTTCGCCCCTGGAACCTACGCTCAGGGCAAACAGGGCCGATGCCTGCTGCTACTCTCATGCCACGAGGGCGAAAGCAAAAGCAAACGATGTGGCCGGAGCCACGTCCGTCCAAAAAATGCTGGAAGGACACCACGGGCCCCAGCACAAAGGGACTACATATCAAATGCCTGGGGGAGCCCGTTCCTGTCAGCCGCAAGGATTTCCGGACCGCCAGACTTCGGCCGTTCCGGACCGCCAGACTTCAGCCGTTCCTGACCGACGGATTTCAGCCGTTTCTGACCGTTCCTGTCAGCCGCCGGGATTTCTTGACCGACAGAATACAGATGTTCCGGATCCATTCAAATCCTTGAAACGCTGTAAGCCACCTGAATTTACCAGTTCGATTAGGCCTGGAAAACGTTATCGTACTAGAGTTTTTATGCGTCCTCGAGATAAGTAAGTTCTCGTGGACAGGTTCTTTTTCTCCGTTTGTTGTTTTTCCTGCACGACCCGTTGGCGTGTCAGAATTTCTTTTTTCGTGTGGGCCTATGCATTCTTTTTTGTGTATATATGTGTTTTTTTTATATTTCTTCTATGTCCATCTACTAATCCAAATTTTTTTATATATATCTATGTGCTTAGGGGTAAAATAATAAAATTGTTACTGTTAGGCAGCTCCAGGCAGTCTTCGCTGCTGATACAGTTGGTGTGTATTCAACGAATAATGAGAACGTAATTTGAAATTAAAAAAGTGATTCCTCCTAGGCAGAATAAAAGGAAGGTATGCCGATGCAGGTTTGTTTTGTTCAAGTATACAAAGTGTTTCACAGACGAATACAGATTTCTTGATTTTGTCATGCCAAGTTTGATATTGTAAATACTGCTGCCACCAAACAAGAAAGCAAAAAAGAGGCCGATAAACGTCAATCAACGAAGTGTAAGACTTACACTCAAAAATTTATAGGTTTTTCGAAAAAAAAAAAATTAAGGGGTAGATGATATAACGTATACTCTACATTCACTTTCCTTTTGATTTTACTATCTCTGGTTATTTTATTTTTCTATGTAAATTATCTTCTTACTGAACGAGATGTTATTTCACCCGCTGAATGAGATATGGCAATGAGTGTAAGTCATGACGTGGTGGTAGCCAGTATAAATAGGCGCGTTCAACGATACCTAAAGAGAGCGGTTGTTGTTGTATAGAGAGAGCGTTTGTTGTTGTATAGGGAGAGCGTTTGTTTATGTGGAGAGCTGTTGTTTATGTGTCAGAGAGCTGTTGTTTATGAGTGTAGAGCTTCTTTCATGTGCAAGGAGCTACGTGTTATTTGAGTAGCTGTGTGTGAAGTGTGTGACGATACCCGTAGAAGTTCATAATAAAAGGTTTTAAGTAAGTACGTTTTTCTTAGTTCATAGTACTGTCAGACCTCTGTCTGGCTGTTAGGTTTATTTCATTTAGTGTTATTAGTAACAACCAGCATAAGACTTTATTCATCTTAATTACCACTACAACATTACTACCAGTTATAAACTTGCTCATTATTATTACTACACTACTAGCAGGAAAGTTTATTCATAATTAATAACACAACAACCATTAGCTTACAAGAAGCTGAATTCATCATAATTCAGTAGCAGAAGCATTATAAAGCATTATACTTAGCTTAGTACAAGCATTGAATTCATTATAATATTATTGAAAGCTATATTCACTATAATTAATTCAGTAGTAGAAACCTTATTCATTATAGCGTGGCCGTAATATTGGCAAGATTTAAGAAGGGCGAAAAATAACAGATGTTGCCATTGAGTTCAACGTCAGCCACAGTGTTGTTTCAAAGCTTTGGAAATCATTTCAAACAAACGGAGAGTGTAGCAAACGTCACGGGGAAGGTCGTGTTCGCAGTCCGACACTTGCAGAAGATGGGTACATAGTGCTTGCTATCAACAAAAAGACACCGGCGCAACACAGCTAGTGAGGTAGCAAATCATTTTATGGCTGCTACTGGCAAGCGGATCTCCCGGAAAACTGTGGCCAGACGTTTGCATGAAGAAGGACTATACGCCCGTTGCCCTGTTGTGTGCATCCCATTGTCCAGACGTCATCGTACCGCCCGTTTACAATGTTGCCATCAACATCGCAATTGGACTGATAACGACTGGTCTGCTGTCCTCTTCTCAGATGAGAGTAGTTACAGTCTATCGTCTGATTGTCGACGACAACTGATCTGGCGTGATAGTGGTACTGCGTATTGTCCAACAAACATACAGGAAAGGGACCGATATCCGACATGTAGTGTCATTTTATGGGCTGACATTATTATCAATGGCCGTACGTCCCTCTATGTGCTTCCAACTGGGACTATGACTGGCCAACGATACATTAAAGATGTTCTGCTACCTCATGTTCGCATGTTACGTGGTGCTGTCGGTGATAGATTCATTTTCATGGACGACAACGCAACATGTCATCGAACAGTAGCTGTCCAGGAATGTCTTGAGAGCGAGGATATTCAACGCCTGGTATGGCCAGCACGTTCTCCAGATCTGAATCCCATTGAAAATGTGTGGAATGCTTTGAGGAGGAGTCTTGCTGGTCGCCAATGCCCTCCAATAAACAAGGACACCCTCATCCGTGCATTGACAGAGGAATGGGATAAATTACCCCAACAGCGGCTTGATAATGTTGTGCAAAGCATGACACGATGTGTGGAATCTTGCATCGCCCTCCATGGTGGCTATATCCCGTATTGACATCTTACGCCAGAACGCCTGCGGACGGTAATTGCATTTTTTTCACGTTTACGTATTCTGCACAAAATGGCCTCTTTGTCCCTTGAACACGTTCCAAAGCTTTCTGGATTTCAGAGCACAATAAATTGTCTTTCTTGTAATGTCCTGACATTCTGACATTATTTTATTCCACTTGGCATCTAACCACACTTTCCTTTTTATGCGCTATATAGCCGTTTATGATCCGTCTTTAGCAATTGTCCAGCAGTGTATATTTTATCACTGCTATCTTATTTGGTGTTCACAAAGTAAAACGGAGACCAAAGAAACCAAAAACATTCTTGTAAAGTTAGTTTAACATTTAAAAAGATCCACCAAAAATAGTTTGTAGCGTAAGTAATTTTAAGTGTAGGCTTTCTTCTTTTTTTCATATATTTGCGTGGACATTTTGGCGCATTCTCAAATCAAATCATTTATAAACTCAATCCATTAAGTTGTACCTGTCTCTTCTTTTTACAGGTTAAAAGGGTGACTGGTATTCATAAAATGTATTGCACCATAAACACAATCCGGATGGATTGCCTGATAGTGTTTATGTCCCCAAAGGCATTTTCTCCTCGGAGCTTTTCTCTTTTAGTGGAATTTTAGATTTTCGGCTCCATCATGTAAAACGCTGAAAGCTTTTCCCCATAAGACGTTAGCGAAAACATGTGGCAGTTTCCTGGGAAACTGCGATGTTATGCCTCAACCAGCGAGACATAATTTATCCGATAAAAAGTACAAGTCGAAGAAGTTCACTTATTTGTTATCATTATTAGAACGTGACACACTAAATTTTCTGATCTTATAGGAGATATATTTTGAGCGAACTGGGGCAAAAAATGCATTTAATGTTTTTAAACTATACTACTACTCAGAAATAGAAGAACATTTCATTCGGAGAACTGAATCAAGCAGACTAGAAACCTTTGTCATGCTTGCGGCTTATGTGTGACTACGTGAGAGACTTAATTCCAAGGCTATTCTGAGGGAAACCCAGAAATGTTATATCCTTTTTCCGAATTAAAAGAAAATAAAGAAAAGTTTGCAACTCCATTTCGCATTCTGGAGTTTCTATATCCCTAATTCTGCAATCTAGCGAACACTTTGAAATTCTTTAGCCGGAACTTGGTATACTTTAGCTTTTTTAATCTAAATGAAATCTTGTTCTCTTTTCGTTTCGTTTTTTTCATTTTTCTTGAAGTTTCAGGAATCCAAGTGGGCAATGCGGATTATTTTTTTTTATTGGAGGTTTAACGACCACCGTGAGCAACTCAGTGGGATATAAGCAGTCGCCCTCACCTAATTTAGGGTCACTGACTGCAGGAAACGGAGAGAGCCAGGGACGTAAGACAAACACAGCAGCCATGCCTCACCGGGATTCGAACCCGGACCCCTTTCGGAAGAATGATCAGAAGCCATGGCTTAGACCATTGCGCAATGCGGATTAGTACATGTTGCTCGTTCATGGTGTAGATCTTACGATTTCATGAAAGGAAGTATAGTAGAGCTGAATGATATGCTCACCACCCACTACGTTTATTATCGATTATGAAATTGAACACATGAGACATGCTTTCGAAGTGTTTAAGAGCCTGCACTCGTTTGGGTTGGCAGTTAATTTAGTCAAAGTTTTCCATGCTAGCCCTGTGACCTTGTTGTAAGAACCGTTGGTTTCTGGCTAATCGTCTGAGATGAGCCCCGATTCGAGTCCCGAGCGATACATGAATGGTGTTTTTATCCTACGGCTCTGAATCTCTCCATTTTCTGAAACCAGTGTTGACACTTTAGGGCAGAGAGACTGCTTATAGCAGTCTAGAGGTTTTCGTGGTAGTCTTAAAACCTCAAAGTAAAGGAGTTTTCCGAAATTATTGGGTAGGAAAGAAAGTAATGTCCGATGACGTGGTACGCGAAGTTGAAGCCCTGGCCACAACGCACATTGGCCACTGTGATTGCGCAGCACATCTACATAACATCAGCAGGTAGCTGGCTTAAGTGAATGGCAGTTAGCCGTCAGAAGGCGAAGAGTGTAAGCGCTAGCCAACATGGAAGTGGACAAGGAACACATCTGCCATTTATGCTAAATGAGTTTTGGTCGCAGTAACACACCATTCAAGCACGCTACAATATCATCACACGCTCAACATTTAACATCGACTGTTGCATAATATTATCTAACTAGAACTTGAACTTAACAAATGTGAGCTAACGAGTATATCTACCGAAAAATAGCCTATCGAAAATCAACTTCACAACTTATGAAACAGCCTCACAGCTGGTAAGCCAGGGAGCAAGCGAACGCTCACTGTAAACAATCTTCTTGCTTCATTTTCCTACAAAAATCACACGAACTCGGACCTTGTTTGTCGTCACCAAAAGACATTCAATTGGGAGAGAAAATGTAGAGTTAAGTTACAAACTGCTTAAGAAAAATGAACCAAAATTTGCATATAAACAAGACTAAAAAGGAAAGTTGCAATAGAATACATTTTACGCAGCCCGTGTAAAAACCGCGAATGTTTTTTTTTTGTTTTTTTTTTATGCTATCAGGTAACCAAACAAGTTCTGTCGCCTTTTCATATGAAAAGTAAAAAAAACTATGGAATTATTTGAAAAATGATTTTAAACGTCAAAATAGACACCTTCACATTCGACAACCTTTTCCTAACAAGAAACAGACTCATATACGCTGACGTGCCAGAAAAATTGGTACAGGCGAGCGTATGCAAGACACATAGCAACGACAACTTTGCGTGTGCTCGGTTGTGTCCGACAATGCTTATATAAAGCGATAGACATCCTTGCCAGCTGTCAGAGCTATTTTCGGCATAAGAATGACGAGTAATAACGATTTAAGCGATTTTCAACGCGGTGTCATAGTTGGCGCTCGTGATATGGGCCATAGTATTTCGGAGGTAGAAACGTAGTTCGGATTTTCACGGACGACCATTGCAAGCGTGTACCGTGACTACAAGAATTGCGGCAAAACCTCCAACCTACGATACCAGCGTGGCCGTAAAAAGACATTGGGTGAACGTGACCATCGTCGGCTGTCAAGAATCGTTTCACCCGATAGGTGTGCAACACTCTCGCAGGTATAATCGGAATTCAATACTGGAGCCTCAACAAGCATCAACGTCTGGACTGTGCACCGTACCCTGCACGATATAGGCTTTGGGAGCCGACGCCCAACTCGAGTCCACTTAATAGGTGCACGATACAGAGCTATGCGCCTCGCTTGGGCACGGCAACACCGACACTGGACACTTGATGACTGGAAACAAGTAGCATATTCTGACGAGTCGCGTTTCCAACTGTATCGGGCAGATGGAAGGATTCGTGTGTGGCCCAAACCCCATGAAGTCATGGATGCCGCCTGTCAACAGGGAAATGTACCGGCTGGTTGGGGTGGGAGTCCGTAATGGTACGGGGTGTGTTTACCTTTACTTCATTGGGATCCCTGGTGCGTCTACAAACGTCTGTGACCGGCCAACGCTATGTGTACATCCTTTCTGACAAGGTACACCCGTTCATGTTCCGCATTCATGCTGATGGGTTGGGCCTGTTCCAACAGGACAATGAAACTCCACACAAGTGTCGGGGCGCCACATTTTGGTTAGAGGAGCATTTATCTGAGTTTGGGGTGTTGCCATTCCAACCCAAGTGCCCCAGATCTGAACGTGATAGAGCACATTTTGGATGCCATGCAACGCTCTATCGAGCACAGGAATCCGAGACCTCGGAATACATATGAATTGTGGAACGCTCTGCAAGAAGTATGGTGTGAGTTGCCTACATTATATTTTCAGAAGCTAGTGGAGTCCATGCCCCGTCGTATTTCTGCAGTCCTGCGCTCCCGTGGGGGATCTACCAAGTATTAGACTGGTGTACCAGTTTTTCTGGAACTTCAGTGTATATCGTTTCTGCAAAATGTCTTGCTTTTAGAATAGAAAACAATGGCCACCTCCGATTTTATCTGAATCTCTCCATGTCTATTTTGCATGTGGTTGTCTAGAACAAGAAAAAGGTGAAAATATCTCGGATAAACGATAGGGGAATAAAATGGATGAGGCAATACTTCCCTTTCTAAAGCGCTAATCATATTGTGGGTAACTTTCGCTCTATATATAGTTTGCCTTAAAATGACGTAAAAATCTTCTGTCTTATGCACAATCCCTAAAAACTTGTCAAACACTCAAACAATCGTAACTCAGGTATACGTTACACTTTAATCTCTATGTTTAAAGATGACAGGTTAAGAACTTTAGATCTTTCGAAGGCACAGTGCCTTCGAAAGATCTCGAATTTTAATGTAATCTTTTTTTACAGTTTTTTTACCTGTCATCTTTAAGCATAGTGATTAAAGTGTAACATGTTCTTGAAATCAAGTTTGTTTGAGTGTTTGACAAGTTCTGATGGATCGTGCGAAGATTTGTACGTCATTACATTACAATTAGCTAAAAATTTGCCAGGTGTTTTTTCATATAGTTTGCCATTGTCCTGCAGGAACCTGACTTTGTTTTCTGTTCACCATTGCTGGCTGCTTGTGAATCAATGCGATCTGCACACGCTCGTGTTGAAAAGTGTAGACCTCAGACGTAATTGTTTGGCCTTTGGGGATAACCTCGTGGTGTACAATACCGGCCGAAGTCCACCATACACATAGTATGAGCTTCTTAGGATGGAATGGAGCCTTTGCAGAATGGGTAATTGGATCTTTCGGTGACAACTAATAACGTGTCCGCTTGTTGCTTGAGTACTGGATAAATTTTTCATCACACGTTAACAAGAAATCCAAAAACGGTTCATTTTTATGAGTGGAAAAAGCAAAGAGTTGATGTCAAGCCTTTGAAGTTTATTACTCGCTGATGAATCGTGTGGGACACACTTGCTGAGCTTCCACGCCTTAACAAGTTGATGCAGATGCAAGCGGAATGTTTCATCACTTACGTAGACCATTTGACACGTTAAGGCGGAATCATTTTCAACAGCGATTTGCAAATCTTTGTCATTAATGACAGAAGGTCTTCTATAGCGTGGTACATCTTCCAGCGATTCTTGACCAGAAAGAAATTTTTTGTACCACCTTTGTGCAGTAAGATTTGTTACAGCATTGTATTGAAATGAAATATACATGTATATTTTACGACATGCATCTGCAGCATTTGTGCTGAGTTTGAATTCAAAAAGCAGACATGATCCAATAACGTTATGTTTAGCAGACATTTTGAATGGGTTATAATTCACCAAAAACCAACACAAACGCTGTGAAACTTTCCTGAATGGAAGACTCACATTCGATGCACCCGAAAACGTGAACTATGCAAACTGATTCTCGATAAAATTCAGCTACAACAGCAATGTCTACCGAAAACAACAGAATGTTTTTGCTTACCTGATAGTTTTAGCCATGTTTTCAGAAACAACACTAAATTTTCAGAAGTACTGCACGTTGTGCTGTAATAGAAACGTGGTACCGCTGCCAAACATTCCTGTTATATATATTTGGATTTCAAGTTACTGTTGACCATCTATGAGATATATGTCCTCCAATTTCGTGATGGATGCTAGTCTGTGTCTTTGGCATTAGACTTCCAGCTAAGGAAGAGGCGAAATGAAGGTCAGAAAAGTCGTGTGTTATACAACAAGGGACGAAATTTCCCCTGCCGACCTTAGTGGAGAAAAAGTAGGCAACATAGAAAGCGAAGGCTCAAAAATCATGGCGTACAAATGGATAGACATACGTTCCCACAAATTTCACGCACCCTTGCAAAACAAGTCAGAGGTAAAATGTAGCGGCGATGGACCTTTCTTTTGTTCTTAATATTCTAGCTGAGATAAAAGTGTGGTTCAAAATCAGGGGAGATTCATGATTATTAACTAAGAGAATGGTATCATATACAAACTATAAATGCATTTTGCTGTGGAGTTGTTTAGAAAAACAAATCGGGGTAAGAGCACTGTACAAGCACAAGGGCGGGCAAACCCCAACATGTTTACCGAAAGATGGACTGTTCTTATCTGTAAAGGTACTAGGCATGTTTATCTAAAACGTGTCTATAGTATAGAGATTTCCAATTATTGAAACTTTGGGTAGCGCAAAAATAGAGGGATGATTTATCGATTTGCTTAGATATTGCATATTTCTATCCCAAATTTGTGCACAGTTGTAGTTACACACTTTATACAATTTCCAGAATATAATATGCCAACAGACCTTCTCTACGCGAGCTTCCTTTTCAGTCAGGCTGCTTATCAAGCGATTCTACGTATTTAATGGGTTGTATAAAATTTCAAAACAACCAATTATCTAAATAAAGATCGCATCTTTTACAATCTGTCTCTAAAAATAATTCTTCGAATCTTTACGTCGATTTTCTTCTTCACGAACTGGAAAAACAATGAACATGAACAATGATCTTATGCGGAATTTTTAACCAGTAGGTTTTACGTTCTCAGCCGCCATTTTTGTTCAATGCATGATTCCTGTTTTTCAACGTAATGACATGCTGTAAGAAATCTCTAAATACATATAAAACTGATACTCTCCTTTTATTTCTTGTTTATTCAGTATTGTAATCGTGTAGTTTGGGAAAAGCAACGGATAACATTCTAGAACCCTAAGGGGACGTCGCATTAGATGAAGTATCTGAAAGAAGGTAGAACAATTTTACGAAAAAGAAAAAAACGTTTGATGACAAAGGATGTTTTTCTTTTTCCAGTCACATGGTCGTTTCGAGATCATTAAACGCTATTTTGTTTATGGATTATTTTTTCTTGAATGAAAACTGATACCTTAAGAATTCTACAGGATGCGGATGAACTTTCACTTGAAGTTCTTTTGTGCGACTTTACTTAATAATCTTGCAGTTAGATATCATTTCCACTAATCCTGAAGCAAAAATTCCCTCCTCAATAAAGATATAAACATTCAGAATATTTTTAGTTCTCTAGGAATATTTTCCCTATTAAATTCCTCTGTCGATATAGTAAGAATACTCCTTCTTTTGTTTTAAAAAGCAAATTGCGCAAGTCATCGTATGATGCGCAGTAATGAAACAATAAACGAGTTGTAGATCGTTAACATCGGTTGATAATTGTAGAATTTACATCATAATGCAGGGTAATTCAAAATGATTGCCCAGATTACAAATCACAATTCCTGGTTTATGACACAGATACAGAGATCGCATTGTTGCACAATAAAGAAGGAAGTTTAGAATTTCGTTTCCATACCTTACAAATGTTCTATGTGACTCCCCTAGGTCACGTGGACAACCTTTAAACGGTACTCCATTTCACGCCATACATTATGAAGCATGTCCGTAGTCACTGATGCCAAAGCAAGCTGAATGCGCATCTTTAGTTCTTGCAGTGTTTTCGGGAAAGGTGGCACATACACATCGTCTTTGACATACCCCCACAAAAAAGAAATCACAAGAAGTAAGCTCCGGAGACCTAGGAGGCCACTTGTAAGAAACCCTGTCGTTCTGTCCACAGCGACCAATCCAACGGTTCAGATGTGCTTAAAAAGTTTGCAACACAGCAACACACCATACGAACACAGCAATAGGTTCCAACGAAATTCTCAACTTCCTTCTTTCTTGTGTAGGTATATCAGCTGTCTATTTACTTCATTAATACGTTATTGCCATTAATTCATACGCTCGACGTGGATCAGAAACACCAATCAGAAGTCATCGCTCTTTCCACGTAATAAGTGAGACACGGAAAAATTCTCATCGGCAGCCATCGGGAATCGAACCATGGTCTTCCAGTTACGCGCCGGACATGCTACCACTGAACCACAGTGACCTCGAATTCTCCAGACTCACATGAGATTAACAGCCAAATCACATGGCAGGTTGCTGCATGGAGCCCCGTCCAATGCTGGGGATTCACCAAAGATGGAAAGCAGCAACTGAACAAATAACTAGGAGGCGAATGAATAATTAATTCAAACACTTGCCGTGGATCAGGAACACCAAACAGAAGTCATCGCTCTTTCCGCGTTAATAAGTGAGTCACGGAATAATTCTCATCGGCCACCACCGGGAATTCGAGGCAGCTGTGGCGCAGTGGTAGCATGTCCGGCGCGTAACTGGAAGATCCTGGGTTTGATTCCCTGAGGCGACTGATCAGAAACTTTTCCGTGACTCACTTATTAACGTGGAAAGAGCGATGACTTCTGTTTGACGTTATTGTCATTTATATTCAAGGCAATCATTTTGAATTACACTGTATTAAATATGCTCTTTATAATGGATTGCAAAAATAAAATAAAAATGGGATATTGCATTTAAACGGTTAATTAACCACTTTTCTTTGCCTTTATGCCTTTTTTCGCATCTTTGAAAAACAGAAATTGGGATCTCACTTAAGCTGTCAGAACTTCAACTATCATTTTTAGTTTGCTCTCAAATCACATTCTTAAGCAACCAGTAATTGGGACTTCTCTCTCATTTCGTTTATTTTATCTTTTTTTTCCGGTGGAGGAATGGGAGTGATGTGGAAATTTCAAAGCAGTCGTTCGTCCGTAATTTGAAGCCAGTTGTTCCGGGAGAATGGACAGCATGGATGCCGTAAGGGAAGCAACCCATCTATGTCTCACCAAGGACTCGAAACCCATCCTTATCTTCAACGAACGGTTAGAGGCAGGCTTTTACGTCATAGATTTACGAAAATATAAGGGATTAACAGGAACTGTGTTAAATAAAGTTTCATATACCAATACCATGCACAAAAATCCATTGTGCCTTCCTGTTATCTAACCGTTTTTATCAAACGCAACTTTAACTTAAAATCAGAAGTCCCCAAGACTACATAAGGTAGACGTTGAATAAACAAAATTTGATGGATTCTTAGGGACAAATACACAGTCGAGTCACATCATTGTGACCACCTCGTACTTTTGAGGTCAATGGCGCGTGGCCAATGAAAGAAAGCACTTGTCATGAGCTAACTTGGAGGGTATATAAGGTGTGATGTAGGTATTCTAAAAACATATCACTCATCGCTGTCATGGATAAAAGGAGCGATTTATCACATTTGAAAAAAGGGATGATTATCAGCCTTCGGGCCAGAGGTGGCGGTGTTTCTAAAACAGCGCAGTATGTGAACTGTTCGCGTGCTGCTGTGGTTAAAGTGTATCGTTATTGGAGAAATGGCACCATTGCTTATAAGAGACGTGAAAACTACGGAGCAGCACGTACCATTGATGTGAGAGGTGAACGTTGGCTGCAACGGTGCGTGAGGGCCGTTGGACACGCTACAGTGGAGCAACTCACTGGCCGAATAACCAGGGGGCTACCGGAAGTGTGTCTAAAACGACAGTTCAGCGAACCCTGCTGCGTATGGGGCTCCGATGAAGACGGATGGTCACTGCACCTATGCTAACGAAGGTTCATCGGCAGAAAAGGTTTACATTTGCACGGAGGTATAGGAATTGGACCTCCGCCGATTGGAAAGGTTGCCTCTCCGAAGAGTGACGTTTTCTGCTACATCGAGTGAACGGATGGACGTTGGCGTATAATACTAGAAACACTGGATAACAAACACTCTTCAACCATTGCTGGAAGAACACAAGCTAGTGAGAACAGCGTTATGGTCCAGGGAATGTTTTCGTAGCATTCACTGGGTCCACTTATATACCTGTGGAAGACACTATGGACCGAATTCGTTACGAATCCATTCTTGCAGACCACGTACACTTATACATGCTGATTGTCTTCCCTGGAGCGGATGGGATCTTCCAGAACGACAATGCGACATGTCACACAGCTAGAAATGTCCCACAGTGGTTGGAAAAGCACGGAGAAGACTTTAAAATGCCCCCTAATTTCCCAGACCTAAACCCAATTGAGCATCTGTGCTACTACCTCGATCATGTTGTTCGCTGTATGAATCCTCCACAACGTACTCACCAGCGGCTGTCAGATGCACTGCAGTCAGCATGGCTCCATATTCCTGTGAACACCTTCCAGCACTTTATTGAGTCATTCCCAGCCCGTCTAGCTGCTGTATGCCCTGCACACGGTGGTTACTTTTGATATTAGCTGGTGGTCACAATAATGGGACTCGACCGTGTATATATAACCCCAGAAGACAAAACGTTAGGGATAGGGGTGAGGGGAAGTTGACATGGTGATGCCCCGCGCAGTGTGGAACAGACCAAAACCGAGCGCGGATGATAAATAGGCGGACAGCAAGGCTTACTAATAATGTATTGCAATCGAAGAACGTGAGCAAACGTGATGATCTACATCACCACGTTTATCCGTGATGTATCAAGGGTGTACCATCGATGGACGAACCAGGGCCGGGAGACCAAGCCGTGGTCGACCACACGCCATTGATGACCGAGGTCGACGTAGACTGTCTACGCTCGTAGAGACCAACCGCTTAACAAAAACGGCGCAAATCACTTCCAGGTTAAAAGTTAGAGGGCCAAGCAGCATCAGCAAACAAGCGGTACTGCGCACTTTGCATTCCCTGCGTTTTGGAAGCCGACTCCCTATTCGTGTGCCACCGTAGAATTACACATTGCTGGTTCCGGAAACATAAAAACTGGCTGTGTGGTGAGGTGAATCCGGTTTGCAGCTGTACTGGGCTGAGGATAGTGTGGGTATGGCGTCGTCAGCATGAGGTCTTGACCCCGTCGTAGCAGGTCGGTTCTGATCAAGTAGGTGGTGGTTCTGTGATGGTTTGGGGAGCCTTCTCATGGGGCACATTAGATCACTTTAGTGTGCCTGGAGAGGTCCTTATCCGCTGCGCGCTACCAGCATGTGCTGGCTGATAACCAACATGCTTTCATGGCCTTCGCGCATCCTACGTCAGATGGTGCGTCTGTCCACTGGGCTGAAACCACCCAGGCGGCACAGATCGAGGAACACTGATCACAGTTTGGAACCATCAAGTGGCCCCCAAGGTCCCCGGATTAAAACCGTTTAGAGGCTTTCTGGGATTCGGTGGAGCGAAATATCAAAAAAATGGATTTGGACCAACGTCTCGTATTGGATTTGTGGACAATGCTGCCACAGGTGTGGCTGACAGTACTTCGGAAAAACATCCGGCATATGGTTAAGTCGATGCCTTGGCATGTACAGGCTATTATCCACGCTGGAGGAGGACACCAAGCTATTACATAGGTATCTCTAATGTGTTGCCCCTTGAGTGTATGTGCATATAGTTAACATTTGTTTACAGTAACACGTATATAAAGTGATGGCAAATTAACGTGACAAATACAAGTTCTAGAATATGTCTAAAATGACACAAACAATTATAAAAAGATTTCAGAGACATGTGCAAGAGGAAACGCTTATTGAAGGTACTCAAGCAACTTTGAGGTAGCTCCTATGGTAATATGCAAACGTCGACCGTACGTAATCGAGCTGACACTTTGATAAGCGTTGTTCTGAGCGGGATGCGGGAAATGAAGCTTGAGTTGGACTGTCAGTACAAGAATGAATCCGTACCATGGACTGTATTGGAAGCACGGCAATCGCAAATTGAGGCAGCAAGATGGCTGAATTTGTCGAGGCAAGTGGGTTTTCAGTTTGAGGAAACAGTTCCGGTTAACATGAACAGTAACTGGAAGCATAGGCGCCGAATTGTGCAAATTATTGGCGAGTTTCAAGGGATGCGTTTTTGCAGAATATGCAATTTTTTAAAAAAATTATAGATTATAGGGGCAACAGTGAATACATAATAAAGTAATATTGTTTATTTGGTGTCAACGTATTGCTATTATAATTAGGGTGGCTACAACAATTTTGAACTACTTAAATATTTAACATTGAAATTTTGACACAAAAAAGCATAAAATACTTATACCTGAAGTATCAAAACTGAATCAATTCACAAAAACAAAATGTTTATAATGCCATTTCAAAACCTAACCTAGTACTATATTACAAATTGAAAAACAGTGTATGAAGTTTATCTACCTCCACCACATGAAAGTTCTTATTTCTTTTTGAATGCAAATGTTTGTTATCTTATATCCACTCTTGAGATGAACTCGTTGGCTATTTCATGTAGATCTAGAGACGCTCTGAGAGTTCGATGACAGTTCAAACGTGCTGTAGAATTTAGTCGTATTTGACTCATTGATGATTTCAAGTATGTCTTGAGCCTCCTAAGACTTGAGAAAGATCTTTCAGCTGTGCAAGTTGATACAGTGATCTCCAGCAACAGTCGAACCAACTTCACCATTTCTGGGAGCATATCCTTCATGTAAGTGTTCTTTTTAAAAATCTCTAGAACAGAGGCCAAACTGTTCAATTTGTAATTGCTTTTGCGAGCTGTTGTTATATTTATCATCATGTCTCTCTGCTAAAGCAATCTTTATGGATCAATGTCATCTTTATAAAACGCAGTAATCTCATCAAATTCATTAGTTGCACCAATAACAAACTGATCCGCTTTAGTTAGAAAAGTGGGGACTTTTAATTCAAATCTAGTAGTTATACACTGAAGCGAGGTGTCAATTACTTCAAACAAAACCCGCTGGTACATATTTTTGGGGCTACTGAAAGAATGAATATCACGATCAATGCTGACATCACTAATGCGTTTTGGAATGCGTCTCTTAGGAGGATGTTGGGGTTCTGCCGAACCTAGGCCATTTACTTTGCATTCAACTTCCTCCCAAAATGCATTAAAATGTGTCCTGGAGTCTGTCAATGTGTGCATCAAAGTAGCAATCATACCAGAAGCCTCTTGAAAGTATAAGGTTTCTTTTGCGGAGCTCTATTCACTGTATCAATATGACTGCATACCTTGGTTAACACAGCTAAGTTGAAGAAAAATCAATAGATTGAATTTGAACGCCGTTAGCTTTTACACCTGCCTCAGAACGGTCCGTATGTGACTGCTTAAACACGACGTTTGCCAGTTCTTGGTAATTTGAGTAGCATGATGACAATGATAAGAAATGAACTGTCCACATAGTTGGACAAAAGGGTCGCAAGTTTACTGTTTCTTCAACTTCAAATTGCAATTGCTTGAAGAAAGCCAGTCCCTTTTGTGACTGTCTTACAAAAACTATTATCTCTCGTACCAAGTTGAGAGCATTTTGGCATTCTGTGATGTTTTTACAGTATCATGCACACTGAGATTCAGTGAGTGTGCCATACAATGAATAAAGAGCGCCCTTGGTTCTATTTAAGAGATTCTGGCTTGGACACCGGTGTAAATGCCTGCCATGTTGATGTATCATCGAAGTACTGTCTCCTACAGTAACTCAAACTAAAGCTGAATCTTTGAAGGGCATCAGTGGCAAACCTGTAGAAAGTATCCGCTTGTGCACTGTTTGTTGAGTAAAAGCCTAGAAATACTTCTTCAACTTCAAGTTCATTTGTGATAATACTAGGACAAATAGAAACTTCTTCTTGGATAGAAATATCTGATGTTTCATCCACAATGATTGCATAATGTCTGGCATCTCTCATACGTGTGATAAGTTGTTTCAACATAGAGAGGCTCATACGTTCTAACATTTCGTTGCATATGTCACGAGAATAACATTTGAATGAATCGCGTCCCATCCAACGTTGTCCGCACAGTATTCACTTCTTAGGTGTTCGTATATATGGAAACGTACCGGAAGGCATCGGCGAGCCAGAAACTTCAGTGAAGAAAAGACTTTTAATAATGCAAACCTGTGTTCTTCCCTTTGTTGTTTCTTTGCATTTGACAATTGCCACGAAACATTTATGGCTGCAGTAGTAGTACTTATTTTTAAAACAGATTCTCAGTGACATTCCGACTTTTCGTGCTTTCTGAATATTCCAAGTGCTTTCTTCCAATTTTGAAAAGCAGTCACTGTGAAGGATAGCTCAAATTTAGTCTACAACTGTAAAAGCTGACTAGAATTAGCTGCTCTGCATATATAACAAAAAGCAGCATGTTCGGTGTCATCGTATACAAGCCAGGGAAATGAAGTAATCCGATGAACGTGAAAGTTTCTTTTGTGTGCTGCTCGTCCTCGTGCAGGTAGCATTTGAGTCTTAGTCGTATAAGAAGAAATAGAGCCAGATGCTGGTGAAGAATGGCCTGCACCTACATGGGTATGTTCATCACTTAAATTTGATAATGTTGGCGTATCAGGCTCACTAGATACTAAATCACTTGGCTCACGCTTTCTTTTATGAATAAATTTATGCATTCTGGCAAGTGGAATAAATTTGCTCAAAGGTTACCATACAGTTAAACTCTCAACTATATGCGCAAATGCAAAACATAGCGAACGATGAAGGTGAAACTTTTCCTGTAAAACAAAGAATAGCTTATACCATGTCGGACACAAAGGAGCATAGTCCGACGGCCGGTGAGAACTGGTTTGTGGTTTCGGTAAAGGCAACTTCAGCCTGGTTAACTTTTGGCAGCACGCCAACACGCCGCTGGCATGAGAACATCTAGGATACAGCCTCCAGCATGAATGAGTGAGTGAGGTGAGAATCGGTCCTCCATACTATTAAAGCCACAAACATCTGGTGGTTTGGTTGGCTAGTCGAGTCACGTGAAATGAGTTCTCCTCCGTAAAAGAACACCACCTCTTTTAGCAGACACGGAGAAAAACACGCAAATAAAAAAATTATAAGGAAAATATATGTTCTCCTAGATTTTTTTTTTTTTGATTGGAGGTTTAACGACAACCGTGAGCAACTCAATGGGCTATAAGCAGTCGCCCGTCCCTAATTTAGGGTCACTGGTTCCAGGGAAGGGAGAGAACCAGTGCCGTAAGACAAACACAACATCCATGCCACACCGGGACTCGAACCCGGACCCCGTTCGGACGAATGATCAGAGGTCATCGCTTAGACCACTGCGCCACCGGGGCGGCATTCTCCTAGATCTGTGAAAATTGCAGTACGGTTTAATTATTAACCAAGGAGGGTCCCGGCTCCCTCCTTACTATTATACTATAGGATACGAATGAATTCCTTTCCCAAATCCGCCTTTAAGATGAATTTGTTCGTACGTCGGAGCAGTTAGGTTCGGTTCGGATCGTATGTAACGTCCGTCAGTCAGGTTCGGATCGTATGTAACATCCGTCAGTCAGGTTCGGATCGTATGTAACGTCCGTCAGTCAGGTTCGGATCGTATGTAACGTCCGTCAGTCAGGTTCGGATCGTATGTAACGTCCGTCAGTCAGGTTCGGATCGTATGTAACGTCCGTCAGTCAGGTTCGGATCGTATGTAACGTCAGTCAGTCAAATATTTGCTTATAGTCAGGCTTTCCGATGCATAAGAACATTAAAGAAACACTTCCGAATGAATAAAGCATCTTTAAAGTTTATATTTACATTTGGGTATAACGAAAGTAATTACTGTAGCAGCCAGGGAAATCGGGGAAAAGGTTTTTGATGATCAGACTAAAGCCCTCATCTCCCTACTTGATAGATCCAATATATGTAAAAATTGCCAAAGAGTTAAGGTAAATACGTAGTAGGCAGGTCATGCACTAGATCAGCAGTTGTTAATAGATATCAGTCGCAATTAGAAAGGGATTAATATGGTATATAATAATTTGAGGGTTTTCTTTTATAAATTAATCAAGTATGTTTTTAGTATTTTTTAAACAAGTTATAATTATTAATGTGTTTTAGTTCTTCAGGTAAAAGAATCCACAATGTTGGTCCCTGATAGTTGATACTCTTTTCCATTGTTGTATTGTAGGCAAGCTTGGATTTATCTGAAACCTATTTCTAGTTTAATAATTATGCATATCAGAATTTATATCTGTGATATATATATTGTTATTCTGTTTAATCCTTTTAAACGAATTTAATTCCAAGCCATTTTGATATAATTCTTTTATATTCAAAATGTTTTGTTAATTACCATCTACTCGCATGTAATTACAAATATTTAGATAAGGTGTATTATTACTAGTAGTATTTAGATTAAGGTCTAATAATCTAATAAGTTTATTATTGAGTACCACGAGTTTTTTAATGTTAGTTTGTGTTGTTTGTTCCCAACAGGACAGACAATAGTTAAAGTGTGTATGCACAAGAGTGTAGTATAACAATTTAAGGGTTTTATAAGTAAGATTATTAAGTACTCGGCTAACAACTCCTATGTTTCTGGAGATTTTATTAATAGTTTGTTCTATATGTCCATCCCATTTAAAGTTATGATGTAGTGCTAGTCTTAAATAGGTGAAATGACTCACTATGACAGTTCTATTATTAATATAGTAAATAGTTATATCTTGATATTGGTTTAGATTCTGTCTTGTAAACATCATAGCCTTAGCTTTAACTGGATTTATAATAAATTCATTATAGGTCAGCCAGTCGTGATATTTATTAATTTGAGGTTAATCATTTGTGTACTATTCTGTCCTGTGAACAGAATGGTGAAAAAAAGAATTGTTTTTAAACCGCAAGTAAGTTGAAATGAGTTTAAAGTTTACTTAATTTTTGCACATGTTCGTGACATGCGTTTTACATATCGAGCAGGCATGAGACCGTAATCGGTGCTGTATTACTTTCAAAAACGTCCATGTGCGATGGACATCAGTAACGATGGAAAGGCTACTCCGTTTCATTACAAGGTCGCGGAATAGTTCGTTCTACCTGATTCTGACGTAAAAAGGAACAAGTTAGTTATTAGCTTGCGGGATGATCTTGTGGAGATTGCACGTGCTGTTGTTGTTCATTGGAACTCTCATAGCGTCGCTAGTCCGGGCATTGTTAAGGTAGCATTGAGCATGTAGGAACTTGTGAAAACTTTGAACTTCAAGGCGGAAATGCGCGCCATTAGTAATTTTTTACTGTGAAATTATGGATCACACTTTGAAGACTGGAACCATGGTAAAACGTGGCACTGAGGAGCAAAAAAATGAAATCATTTCTTCAAATGTGCTTCAAGGTGATCTTCTGAAATCCCGTAATACGCATTCAACTGACGAAAATTCCGAAGCAAAAACGGTCTTGCTGTCCCATCGCTGGCACAGCACTATGCTACCGCTGCCCAAGAGTCAGTGAAATGTCCGGGCGGCCATCCATAGGCCAGCAGCGGACAACAGTGAAGACCTCCATCAGTTATCACATTCCAGAACAGGGCCATAAGTTATTAATCACAGGCAGTGGCAGCCACAAGCAGCCCTTAAGCGGTCCTGGAAGCACGTTCTATAAATGATGGCTAGCCTAATGTGGTATGCCAGTTTCCCAGCAGTGGCAGCCGGCAATCACGTGCCATAAATGATAATTAGCCTAATGTGGTCTGCCTGTTTCCCGGCAGTGGTAGACGGAAGTCACGTGACATAACAGGTGACTTGCCGAATCTTGTCCGCAAATTCCCCGGTAGTGACCATAAAAAAATAATAACCACAGTTTCCCAAAAGCACAACTACTCTTCTTTCCCAAGAAAACATATTTGCATGACGTCAATGTGTTAGGGAAATTTCCTTAACAGGTCAGGAAAAACCCCTGGTGGATCAGTTTAGCATCGAAGCCACGACAGTTTGGCTGGAAAGTGGACGCTCTAGCCACTACACTAGGTTGCCCCATGCGAGTGTTTGCTTGAAAGTGAGCTTCTCTCCTGCGCAATGTGAAACGAAGAGTTCTCTTTTTAATTTTACAATATTGCGAGTTATTTTCATAAATATCCGTTTCATATTATTCATAAATTTATTTCTTCAACGTAACGATTTTTTTTTATTTAACTTACAGGAGTTTACTTTCAACGAGTGTACCAACTTAAAGACATTTTTAAAAGTTCTGTGCTGTCCTTGGGGTCTTGAAAAGCGATTGTTGAATTAATAGATTAACCGGTTCATGGCACATTCTGTTACATTTTTAACGTTATTTCTTTTTTTTTCCATTGTCCGAAGCAACATTTGCTCTAAATAGGAAAGATGTTTTATTTTACTTCTGGTTCTTTTCAGTAGGGAAATCATCCAATCTTGTGTATTCAACCCATGGATGAGTGCATTATATTCACACAGCATTGCTTATTTTATTTTTTCAAATACTTGATGCAATGAAAATACTCACTTTTTACGTATATAATTCTTATATTTTTCCAACAAAACGATTTTTTAATGTCTTTGTGGGACTTTTGTTTGAAGCAGTTTAGTGTATATTAAGGAAAGATGATTACACGATGCATTTACGAAGTTTTGAGAAATTATTTCTTTTTGTTCATGGGAATGGAGGTGTTTCATGGTTGTTTGTATTCCCGATTCTTCGTTTGTAAGTGCAGGAATTTTGCTACGAAATGAGTTTCTATAAATACATGAGAGTTATTGATTGTTATTTACAGTTCATTAAATATTTATGTAATTTTTCTCAGACGGTAATCTTCGTCTACGACACATTTCTTTAGGAAAGTAATTCGTCCCTCTACGTATGCCTGTTTTTTTCTTAACATGCACTAAAATAACACGATGGAGATGGCGTCGTCTTCAACTAACTGGTAATACGAGACACTGTACACGTGTTGCTCCTGCGCATGCGCAGTACCTCCCCTTCCACCTTGTGTTGGGGTTGCCAGGAAAGGGCCCTTCGTGACGCTTTCATGGGAGCCCGTAATTCATGGCGATGATGCAGGGCCATCAATGGCCACCAACGGACCGGTAGCGTACTATGAGCGGCAGATTTCAGCCAGCAGTGACCCATCACTGCCAGCTGGCTGCCAGCACTTTCCCAACACTTGTGTCTTTGTTGGAGTATTTAAAAATATTCAAGATATTAACATTACATCTAGTACTAAAAAGAAAATACAGAGAAAATTATATTAAATTTGGCTTTTCACTTACAGGATGTGAGGAATATCCACGCCCACAATGTGTAATTTGCAGAGAAGTCTTCGCGTAGCCTGAAACCTTCACTCTTGTCTCGTCCTTTCGAAACTAAGCACCAAAGTCTTGCATTTAAACTAGTTGATTTTCTTAATATCTGAAATCCAAAGAATTCAAAGTATCTAATATTAGTTCGTGTATTTCAATTCGTAATTAAGACAGTGAAACAGCGATTAAAGCATCATACATGGCACGCTACTAAATAGAAAAAAATGGGGAAGCCCACAATGTTACGGAAAATCTGATTTTCCCGTGTGCGAAAGCAATTGTCAAGTGCATGTTTGGTGACGATTGGGCAAAGAAATTCGACATGATAGTCGTTTCTAACAACACAGTATCTCGCCGAATCCACATGTATGAAGATGTTAAATGTGTAATTATAGAACGGGTGAGGAAGAGTTCTATGTATGCTCTGATGATAGAATAGACTACAGATGTTTCTAATCTATCAATGTTAAATGTGCAGAGTGTGTGTTTCAAAATGATCTGAACGATAACAACGCGTTCCATTCTGGGATACAACATTACTAGAGATTGAATATCTCGTGAAACACATTGGAGTACATCCTAAAGTTTATTTCCGAAGAGACTCAGTAGTGTGTAATTCTACCGCTAGATGGCATTCTGACTAATTGTGAAAATGGTTGCCAGTGGTGACGAGAAAGCATTTTGCTTCTTACAACTTCATGCGCATAGGTTGAGGGTACAACGGCATTTTCGTACATGATTTCATAAAAAAACCATCAGCAAAGAACTGTATTCAAAGGTGGTATTCGGTGTTCTTCCTAAAGACCATTTACTTGTACAGGCATCATACGTATTGTGTGTTTAAAATCACTTATTCGCATAGGCCTCATAAGTATTGTGTGTTCCATATCACTCACTCGTACAAGCATCACATGCAATGTAAACTATAAATCACTCTTCAAAGTTATTGGTGTTTCTTGGTGTTACATTTTCAACACATCAGTATGCATAAAGAAGAACCCGGTGTATACTATTCTAACGTCTATGTTTTTCCGCACATATACGATATTATTATCACCAAATCAAAACTTCTGAATTTCAAAGATGTTAAATTCTCCCTGCTTGCATAAAACATTTTTACAATTATACTGTATATTAATTTTACTGCGTCCCTTGAAAACTTATCAACGGAGAACAGTTATATAAAAGTGTAATTCGGGATCACCGCACGAGCTATGCGGGCACGGGCACTTTTTAGTTTCTTTCCAGAAATGACTACTCATTACTGAACTTCTTTTTTCTCTTTCTTCGTATAATTATTACTGTGGAAGGAAAATAATAGTTGAAGTTTTGTTGCAGCCTTTCCTCGGATAATATACAAGTTTTTCATTAAAGGAGCCTTTCCGCTTCACATTTTCTTACTTTTTGGAATTGGTGCCTACATCACTGTTTTTAACTAAATACCTGCATCCAATTCTCTCATGAAATATTATATCTTTTAATATTTCATGAGAGAATAACGTCTTTGGGGATTTTACCGCGCCCTTTACTGAACGTCTTTTTGAACCACTACTACGTCTTATTCGCCGTAGTAGAATTAAGTGAAATATCCAAAAACCTGCATAACCGTACCACCCCCAAACTTTTGTCTAGTGGCGCCAACAATATGGTTCCGTTCTTTATTTCAGGGTCTCCAAGCTCATAGTCGACATAAGTGCATTGTGTTGGGTTTCATATGGAACAGATATGTGCTTGTCACGCCCTTCAACGTGTAGCTTAGAAATTAATTTAAAAAGAGAAGCATACAGAAATTCACCACTGTGATAACCTTGAAATTTACGTTAAGATTATTTGAGAATTCAGTAAGGGACGCAGGCAAAATTTAAATATAAAGATTTATTATTAGGAGTTCATATTAATTCTAAGTATATGAGAATAGGTGGAGCTCTTTTATTTCAATCTAAACACTTTAAACAGTATACGTAACGACTAGCTGATGACCATTATCCTGTACCGTCCAAATGCGGACTCCACAGGGTTAGGAGAACTCTCTCAAAAGATTTTTGGTGAATGCGTTGCGAGTAATCCTGCCTGGATCCGACATTCCTCCATCCGGACAGGATCGGTCCGTGGACCTGCAGTGCGCTGCTACCCCCGGTTGCCGGCACTTCCCACCTCTCCTTCATGACCCGGGTGTGCGTGCCATTTGGGCAGGGGCTAGAAATTGTTTCCTCTAGGTCTGACTGGGAGAATAATTGCTGGTGCGAACTGTTTGGGGCGTCTGCCCTTTATTCAAACAAACAGGTTACAAACATGGATTATTTACACTGAGGAATACGTAAGATCACATAAGCAATATATTAAAATTACATTCAGCATCACATCACTTTCGCTACCGAGATATTTAAGTAATTGTTCAGTTGTGATGCAACTTTGTTGCGCTAGAATACTTATATTATGTAGCAAAATATAAAATAACAAGAATGTCAAATTTTCGTTTTATCTAAATCAGATAAAGCCTAGGATTTGGTTCTGTGAGAAATCAGAAAAAGTAAAATAAGTAAAGTTCTGTGCTTCCGAATGACATCAAATTGATTGGCAACATAAATTCATGAAATTTTGATTAAAATATTACAATGCTTTTGAAGTTTACACAACACAATAAAGCACACATGTACGGAAACAGAAAAGTTCATAATCACTTTAGATTAAATTTTCACTTCCTCACGCGTGTTACTCTGCAGTTTACTTTAAAATTCCGTGGAAAGTCGTTCTGAATACCGACAGGTACGATTTAATGCACTTTAAGCTCGGGCGTTGTTAAAATTTGTCCCATGCAAGAGATGGAGCCAAATCCTTTCGAAACGTTGTGATTTAAACGTCAGGAGAAAAACACATTTAGAAAAATAGTCAAAACGGAAATGAAATTCAAACAAAGCAATTAGAATATGAAAAGAGTGCAAGCATTAGAACACGGTTTCAAGAGATAGCAGTTACTAATAGATCACGACGGGAAACTTTAAAAATGGCAAAAATCACGTTGTGATAGAAATTGGTGTTCTCAAATATAAAAATTGAGTTTATACTGTGGCGCTATCTTGTGTACAGCGCAGAGTAAATATCCCCGTAGACAAAACGGCACACATTAGCTTGAATTTAAGAACGATAGCTTCGGTATATATATGCGTAAAAGGCCCCAATATTATCAGACTTAAACTGCATTTATTTGTGCAGGAAGCCTACCGCCGGGAGTTGTGGCGTGCTCCTGTAATCCGGCGTCTTAATAGCTGGGATTGGTGGATGGCTGATGTTTGAAATGGCAGTTTGGATTGTTCTCAGTAATGTTAAAGTGTCCGCTGCATATGTCCAACTGATGTTACGCTATAAGCAAAAAGAGAACGGGCCTGTTGTAATTAGTCTCGAGCTTTTGTTATAATTAGTCTCGAGGGCAAACATAGCCTCAGCTATTTAAACCGGATAAATAGTATTTATCCGGTTTAAATGGCTATCTGGTGATTAAACTCCAGTGTTATAATCATGGAGTATAAAATACCCGTGATGTGACATGGGGTGCGACGAGACACTTAAGTTTCTGAAATCGAGTGTCCTCTAATGCTGTTGAGAGCAAGACCCTTAGGCTGAAACCAGACCCAATTCTGTTCCTTTTTCATGCAATTTAATTGAGTGTTAAAGTACTTTCATTTGTCTTGGAAAGGCTTGTTCACGGATTTCTGTCCAGTTTTCAACATCGTAATTAGAGTAAAAAAGTATATGACACCTGTTTCTAAAGCCGTAGCCATTCGTAGGTTAAACGGGACAAACTTTCAATATTTTTAAAATTCGGGCACTTGTTACAGTAATAGCCCATCCTGTTACTATTGTAAGAGAAAAAATGTTCTGTATCTTTTATAGGTTTTAGATTATGTACATGAACATGTTTTAGATTATGATTAGATACATGTCTAGTTCCGAAGACACGGTATATCGGCATTTACTTTGAAACTCTGTTGGCGATCATTTCGAAAAAGCTCTCGATCTCACTCATCAAATTTCTAAGGACACGTTTGTTTAGACTATGTGTATAAATTAAATCAGAATCCAAACTTTTCATTTGAAACTGGTGTAACAGAGAACTCTCACTTCTTCAATGATTTAAAATAACGACCAGTAAAGAAACAGTATCCCTGCCCTGCACAGCGCATAGAATCTGCTCATAAAATACGGTATACGAAGAGCAAAGCCCGCACGCAGAGACGATTGAGATTGCAGTTGCATTAAGCTCCGGAGTATGTGAGGATGCTTCGACGTTGGATCTCTGCAAAATACCGGTAGTTCACACGTTTGTGAGAGGACGTATACACTGAAGAGCGATTGGATTAGAGACAGCTGGCGTTACGCACACGTGGCGTTGTGGGCGGCCCTGTAAACGGAAACGACATGACGTGTGCAGCGATCCGAAAATATAAGGAGTGATGTTTCGGGAATCAGTAAGAGTCGGACGCAGTGTAGGTAAGACGAAGGATCTAAGCGCATTTGATCGTGGGAAAATTGTCGGGGCTCGACGAATGGGTCATTCTATCTCGGAAGTCGTGCAGTACATCGAATCCGGTAAAACCATCCCTGCAAGGGTCAACTGCCGTGGACAACAGCGTGTGGATGAGCGGGGTCATCGTTGGCTAGCTCGCATTGTAACAGCGGAAAGACAGACCACAGTGCAAGAAATCACACGGCAATTTAACGCTGGTGCACAAAAACGTGTAAGCAGCCACACCATCCAGAACCATCTCCTCGCTATGGGGTACAGAAGCCATCGTCCCACGAGGGTACCGCTGCTGACCGCACATCACAGGGTGCAAAGATTACCATGGGCGCGGGAACATCGCCACTGGATGCTAGACATGTGGGAAAATGTTTCCTGGACTGATGAGTCGAGATTCACGTTAGTATATCCGGATGGAAGGATACGAGTATAACGCAAGCCACATGAAGCGATGGATCCTTCTTGTCACCAGGGTGCTCTTCAAGCTGGTGGGGGTTGGCATTTTAGTCTGGGGACTGTTTACGTGGACTGAAATGGGACCCCTGGTACGTGTGACATCATCCCTCACAGGTCAACTTTACCGGGATATCCTGAACGACCATTTGCTCCCGTTTGTACGTCTTCAACATCCCACTGGGGACCTCATCCTGCAATAAGACAATGCACCGTGCCATCGCCCCCGAATTGTATCCGAATGGTTGGATGAACACTCCACCGACGTAACCTCGCTTCCTTGGCCAGCTAAGTCCCTTGACCTCAGTCCCATCGAGTACATCTGGGATGCCGTCGAGAGAGATGTTCTAGGCTCTGTACCCCCTCAAATCTTCGGGAACTGTGGGAACTGGTTCAGGGGTCGTGGATCCGTATGGCTTCCCAACGCTTCCGGTGTCCTGTCGAGTCCATGCCGAGACGAATCGCCGCCGTCATCAGGGCGAAAGGTGGTGCTACACGTTACTAGGCAGGCATCTCTAATTTAATTGCTCTTCAGTGTAATTGGTGTGAGCGTGTCCGAATTGTCAAGTCGCCGCACAACACTGCATTTGAGTAGCGGTGACGCGGCGATACGACGATGTTTGCGCCAATGGCTAGACCAAGTTAGATCTTTGCAGAACGCGGGCAGTAAACGGTCATGGGAAATGACAGAACGCCAGGATCGAGCAATCGTGAGAGCCACATGAAAAGAACCGAATTCGATTCTCTCCGCTATTCTTTGCTATGTTGCGTCGTCTGCAGGAACAAAATTGACCATCTGGTCGTGGTCTGACGACTTGCGGCAAGGGTACTTTATTCGAGGTGGCCACACCGTGGTTACCACTGAACAGCGAGCATCGCCGGCACAGGCTGCAGTGATCATCGTGGGGAAAATTTAGTGACGTCGTATTGTCTTCTGTGACGAGTCTCCGTTTGAGCATGGAGCGGATGAGCTGCGCATGCGTGTCTGGTGACGATCCGTCCTGCGCACGTATCCTACCTTTACCGTGGTACGGCGCATGGCTCGCTCATCGTGAATGAAGGTCAGGGAAGCCATTTCACAGGATAACCGGATATCCTTGGTAGTCTTCCGAACCACCCATATGGATCTACGGCGTGTTAATAACATTCAACGAGCTGTTGTGTTGCCATTATTAACGCAATCATCACTGAGAAAACATTTTTCAATAGGATAATGCCCAGACGCACACGTCACGAATCTTCTCCGTCAGCGTTGTTAATGTCGACACCCATCCGTGGGCTGGACGATCGCCCTATGTCTGACTGATCGAACGTGCTTGAGACATGATGTAACGCTACCTGCATACATTCCGCTACATTCAAAGAACTAGCCAATAATTTTTACAACTGGAATGCAGATTTTGTATCAGAGAAATATACGAAATATATTAGGTGAAAATGGTCATCCGGTTATTAAACTCCAGTGATATATTCATGGAGTATAAAATATCCGTTATCTGGCATGAGGTGTGACGAGACACATAAGTTTCTGAAATTGAGTGTCCTCTTATGCTGTTCAGAGCAAGACCCTTAGGCCGAAGCCATACCCAATTTCGTTCATTTTTAATGCAATTTAATTGAGCCTTAAAGTACTTTCATTTGTCTTGGAAAGGTTTGGTCATGGATTTCGGTACAGTTTTCAACATCATAATCAGAGTAGAAATATTTATGTCCCCTCTTCCTAAAGCCGCAGCCATCCTTAGGTCAAACGGGACAAAATTTCAATAATTTTAAAATTCGGGCACTGGTTACAGTAATAACTCATCCTGTCACTTTTAGAAGAGAAAAAACACTTCTGTATCTTCTATAGGTTTTAGATTATGTACATCAACATGGTTTAGAAGATGATTAGATGCATGTACACGGTACACGGTATATCGGCATTTACTTTGAAACTCTGTTGTCGATCATTTCGAAAAATTTCTCGATCTCACTCATCGAATTTCCAAAGATACGTTTGTTTAGACTATGTGTAACAATGAAATCAGATTTCAAACTTTTTATTTAAAACTGGTGTAATAGAGAACTCTGACTTCTTAAATGTTTAAAGATAACGACCAGTGAAGAAACGGTATTCCTGCCCTGCACAGCGTATGGTATCTGCGCGTGAAAGAGGGTACATGAAGAGCAAAGCCCGCACTCATAGACAATTGAGATTGCAGATGCATCAAGCTCCGGAGAGTGTGAAAATGCTTCAACGTTGGATCAGTGTACAATAACGGTCAGTTCAATAAGTTTGTAAGAGGACCTATAATTGGTGCGAACATGTCCGGATTGTCAAGTCTCCCGGCATTTGAGTAGCAGCGACGTGGCGATCGGACGATATTTGCGCCAATGGCTGGACTAAGTTAGATCTTAGAGGAACGCAGGCAGTGGGCATTGGGAAATGTCAGAACGCGATAATCGAGCAATTGTGAGAGACACACTGAAAGAACCGAATTGGATTCTCTCCACCATTCTTTGCTATGTTGCGTCAACTGCATCCGATCGTTGCCAGACTATTTGCATCACGGGAACTACATTTGAGGAAGCCACTCCGCGGTTTCCACTGAACAGCGAACATCACCGGCATAGGTTGCAGTGATGTCAAGCCCGATCAACGTGGGGCAATGTCTAGTGACATCATGCTGTCTAAAGGTCTTCACTGATGAGTCACCGTTTGAACTTGAGTCTATGACCTGCGCATACGTGTCAGGTGACGATTCGTGCAGCACACGTGTTCTGCATTTAACATGGTACCGTGAATGAATGTCAGAGGAGCCATTTCCTACGACAGCCGGACATTCTTTGTTGTCTTCCGCACCTCCCTTACGGCTTAATCGCACGTTGACGATATTCAACGAGCTCTTGTGTTTTCATTACTAACACGAGCATTATCAAGAAATGTTTCTACAGTATAATGTCCAGCCGCACATGGAACGGCTCTCATAGGTCAGTGTTGTTAATCTCGACACCCTTCCGTGGGCAAGCCTCTTAGCGATCTAACATGCTTGGAACATACACTGATCTAACATGCTTAGAACATACACTGATCTAACATGTTTGGAACATCCACTGATCTAACATGTTTGGAACATTCACTGATCTAACATGCTTGTAACTTCCACTGATCTAACATGCTGGTAACATACACTGATCTAACATGTTTGGAATATACACTGATCTAACATGTTTGCAACATACACTGATCTAACATACTTGGATCATACACTGATCTAACATGCTTGGACATACACTGATCTAACATGCTTGGAATATCCACTTATCTAACATGCTTAGAACATCCACTGATCTAACATGCTTGGAACATCCACTGATCTAACATGCTTGGAACATACACTGGTCTAACATGCTTAGAACATACACTGATCTAACATGTTTGGAACATACACTGATTTAACATGCTTGGAACATACTGTAAAGGGACGCCAACTCAGGTACTCACGTTCCGCTGTGTCGGTGAACTGGCCCGTATTTTGTACAACATCTTGCATGCAGTACTTCAGCAAGGTATACGTGAATTGTGTGCGTTTGTGGCACGCCTGGTAACCGCTTCTACCCGAGTCAAATTTTGCCCTACAACATAATGTCTTGTTTTACTCGTGTAGGTGTTTTATCCGAATCAGTGGCCCAAAGGTTTTCAAATTCCAACTATTTCCTTTGTTATTAATGTGCATTGCATATACCAGTTATCACCTCAATTGCATCATTCCTTTTTGGTTCATCAGTGTTTTTTTATTTTCAAACAAGGTATTTATTATATGAGGGGCCTTAGCCATAGAGAGAAATAGAAAGGGGTGGCAGATGGTTTAGGTCAGGTAAAAGATCTTACCTTTTATTATTACACTGCTGTTTGTTCAAAATGAAACACCCGGAAAAACGCGTGATCGCAGTGTAATTCACGGAATGGGTGAGACAACTAAGAAGGTCGAATTGTTTACAAAAAACAACGTACGTGCAAATAATTTGTGAAAGCCACTTTCTCGTAGCTGTCCCGCAAGAAGTACGAAGGGAGTGACTCACAGGCCAAATTTGCTATATCCGACTTGCGAGAATTGTGGAAGTAAAATTTTAGAAGTATCTTAGTACGCCCAGCTGCAGCAGTCGAGACTTGTACGTCAGAGCTGAGAAAGGCCGAGCTGTCTCAGCTCTGACGCACAGGTCCCGACTGCTGACTGCTGCAGCGGGGCGTACTAAAAGCCCAAAGTAGAGCCCGAACTTAGAACCGGCGGGCTCGGGCTGCGTAATGCTTACTGGAGTTCGGGCTGGGGCTGTCTAATACTTGGTGGAGTTCGGGCTCGGGCTGCGTAATACTTAGTGGGGTTCGGGCTCGGGCTGCGTAATACTTAGTGGAGTTCGGGTTCGGGCTATGATTGAGGGAGATAAGTTTTTCCCTTGTTCTTTTAATGTGATTTTACAGGATTTATCACACGAGACTGTTTGACACTTTCGAGTTGTTAAAGAGAATTCTTCGGCAACTGGGTCTAGATGGATAGTAAGAATAGGGCAGGGCTATTCATTCCGAGCTTGCATAACGAAATTCCATAGGCCATGGATTACATTATTTTTGCGAAGGAAATGTTTCTATGAGAACTGTAGATAGTAGATAGCAAGTTGACGAAATGTTGCTTCCTACCTCAAAGGGGCAGCTCCCTGCTAATTCTATTGAGCAACGTACGACGTAGATTGTTATGCCTACCGATTTTTCCTGATTTCCTGATATCCCCCCCGCCCGAAACATTTCAGGAAGAAATGAATGGTTAAAGAAACTATAGAAATAGATAGACATCCCTTTCCCACTCCGCAGTTGAGAAAGACATCGGTTAATTGCACGGGTAGGAAAGACTGGAAGTCTGGAAGAGAAGACTGTTTTTCAAATGCCTAAACAGGTTAATTATAGTTTTCGGGCTCGGGCTCTATCTTGCAATATAGAATTCGGGCTCGGTAGGGCTTGGACTGACATATTTAGGGCTCTTAAAATTGAGCCCGAACTCAGCTCTGCTGTGCGTACAGATGAGGGATGTTCAGTGAGTTCGCTTGATAGACTACGAGATGGCAACCTTTCTCGCAAATAATGTGCTCCTGCTTTGTTCTGTTAGACAAAGCAGGAGCACATTATTGCGAAAGTGGGATAAGTGGAAAAAGGAAAGCCTAACACACTGAGGTGAGGTGCGTATTGCGCACTGAACAAAAATGCGCTGGAAAACAGTCATCTCCACCGTATGGCTTTGGGAATTGAAAAGCTGCATACAGACGGATAGTACAGCAGTAAATGGGCTTTCCACATCACAGGATGACTCGAAGCTCTATCTAACGCTGGTTAATTCGAATAACCCTCCTCGACAGCCATGTGTTGCTTTGATTTCTCACCACCTTAAGACTCAGACGTCAAATGGAAAGAACTTCTGCAGTTCGACATTCAAATGGAAAGAACTTCTGCAGTCAGGCATTCAAATGGAACGAACTTCTGCAGTTCGACATTCGAAACTTATTCCATTTGATGCCATGCCATGTACGAACCGTTATCGCATATTGTGCTCTGTATGCAAAGTACCAAGTATCGTGTCTTGTACATCACTTAATCGTACAGGCATCACACACTGTACAAACTCTAAATTTAACTTTGAAGTCTCAGGTGTTTCTTGGTGTTGCATTTTCAACACATCAGTATATATGAAGTAGAACCCAGTTTATATTATTCTTACGTATATCTTTTTCACACTTACACACTTTTCCCACTTATACGTAATATGGAGCCCATACCAAAATTCTGAATTTCCAAAACGTTAAATTTTCCTCTCTTGCTTTATACATTTTTTCAATTATATATTAATTTTACTGCGTCCCTTGAAAACATTTCAACGGAGAACCATTATATAAATATGTACGTCCACTTTACCTCACGAGCTATCCGGGCTCGGACACTTTTTTAAAATTTCTTTCTAGTACTAACTACTCATTACTAATCTTCTGTTTACTCCTTCATCGTATAGTTATTATTGTGAAAGGAATACATTACGTGGAGTTTTATTGCAGCCTTTTCTAGGATAATCTACAAGGCTTTCGCGAAAGGAGCACTATCCCAACACCCTTTTTTTCTCTTTGAAATTGGTGACTCATTTCAAGAACACAAAACACTTTGTTTTAGGATTTATCGTCAATTCTGAGATAAATAAAACTTTTATTACAAATTATTCTTAGGTTATACATTTATGTATCCATCAAATTATACAACGAGTCAGCAATCACACAAACAAATTTAATGATACTGAATGAATGAGAAACAGGCTTCCACATTTGATTCAACAGAGGTTCAATAGAAAGCAGTTAGGCTTATAGCTATGAACTTTGTTACCCGTTCTCAATGTGATTTTGGATGAACGTCTTACCCAAATTTCTTCCACAGCGAACAGCCTTAAGCCGGTCTTCACGATTTCGCTTCGGCAAGCTCTCAGTTTGATTCAGTCATCTCCCACGTGTTCTTTTTCTGGGTCTTTTTCTTATATTTCAGCTGTTCATTAATGGCCCTTTCTTCAAGCAAAATGTCCAGCTCATTCGCATTTCAGGGATTTTACTTTAAACCTGACATCTTCAAGACGAAATGTCATTTTCCTGATCCACGAGATCCTCTTCTTATTTTTCTTGTCCATACGAAGCTTATATCTCTCAACGATTCTGTCAGAATCTGCAGCCTTTGCATGCATTTTTTATGCTTTCCAACCGTAGGTTGAAGAAGCGTATATGCTCCAGCTCTGTCCGTCTGTCCTCTTGTCTGCCTGTCTGTCTGTCCGCACGATAACTCGCGTAAAAATGTTCGATTGCGATGAAATTTTAGTATGTGGTAGGAGACAACTTAGGGACTAACCCTCTTGAAAATGGAAGAAATGGGGTCAAATGTCAGGACATAGGAGCGAGATCCATTTCATCGCCCTTATGCGTCAAAGTTTCGTAAAAATGATTCGATTGCGACAAACTTTTATCCTGTTGTTCCGAAGATATACTGAGCCAGCTCTGTTGAATATCATCGAATTGGGGTCAACGTTGACCCCATTTTGAAAGTTGCACAGGAGAGAGATTTGTTCCACAGCAATTATCCTCATAACGTGACTAAAAATGCTTCTATTGCAACAAAACGTTAGTATATTGCTCCGGCGCTATACTGAACCGGTTCTGTTGAATATCATTAAAATGGGGTGAAAGGTCAGGGCACAGGAGTGAGATTTATTCAACAGCCATTATCTTCATAACTTGACTAAAAATGTTTCTATTGCGACAAAACTTTAGTATGTTGTTCCGGAGGTATACTGAACCGGTTCCGTTGAATATCATTGAAATGAGGTCAAAAGTCAAGACACAGGACCGAGATTTATTCCCCAGCCATTATCCTCATAACTTGAGTAATGATTTCTGGTATGTTGGAAAGTGTATCATAATCAATACATGGCATCAATTTGCTAACTTGTTTAGTTAAAAATCCAAGTACTTGCGCCCTGCTGTATGGATACATGGACCAAACTTTTCTTTTTAACACATCAAGATATAATTACTCTTGCAAACTACCCTCTTTCTTCCAAATGCTCTGAAAAAAAATTTCATACGCATAGTAATTTCTTTATGAATGTGGGGCTTGCTTGATACCTGTTGCTCAAGGTATGTTACAAGCAGTAGTTTCGTTTTCTGAAAATTCATCTTTAATCTGGGATTTTTAGTCTTCTCCGCAAGTTCTTGATTCGTGCTCTTGAGCTCTGAAGAGATAGTTGAAAAAAATTGCTATGTCACCAGCACAACGAAGGTGAGTTATATAATCTCCATTGATATATAGACCCCCTTGTCTTCCCTGTTCAATGATTGAAAGACATTCCGCGATGTGGTATTTTAACAGTTTGGGAGATATGGTTTCGCCTTGTCTTTTACCTTTCCAATTTTTATTGGTGCTGTATCCTCAAATAGTCGAAACTTTGCACTTGCATTTTGAGACATGTTACACGCAGGGATTCCGCGGATTACGAACGAGTTCCGTTCCTAGTCTGCTTTTAAGACGAACTTATACATATGTCAGAACAGTTCGGTTCTGTTCGTATCTAACATCAGTTAGTCAAACCTTTGTTTATAGTAAACATTTCGATGCATAAGTACATTAAAGAAGTACTTCCGGATGCAAGAAAATATCTTAGAAAAATAATAATTATCAAAATGTTTCCAGTGTTCGTTGGCGTTTCACCTTTTCCTGATCACTTTATCATTGCCCATTGCCTTTCAATCATGATTGGTTCCCCTTTTTTTTTTTTTTTTTTTTTTGATGCATCACCATCATTTGCGTCAGGATTAAGTTTTCACGCCATGGTTTGGAGAAGGAGTTCCAAACGTGGGGCACGCGGTAAAACATTTGGGAGAATGCCGTAAGAACTGCACAAAGGAAAGAGAGAGACAGCGAGATTTCCTTTTCGCAGTTCCACGCGCGTACGCCACGGATCGAGAGAGTCATTTGGTCTAATAGTTTTTGATTTTGATTGGAGGATTAATGACCACCGTGAACAACTCAATAGGCTATAAACAGTCGCGCGTCCCTCATTTAGGGTTACTGGTTCCAGGGAAGGGAGATAGCCAGTGCCATAAGACAAACCCAACATCCATGCCTCAGCCGAATTCGAACCCGGACCCCTTTTGGACGACTGATCAGAGGCCATCGCTTAAACCACTTCGCCACAGTGGCGGAGGTCTAATAGTGTCACATCGCTGAGCGTCACATCTAAGGCGCCGTTAATGGTATTTCTGACAGTATATACATATATGTTTTATTTTATTCCAATTGTTATACTACAGTATATCTATAGTTTTATCTATCTCTAAAAGGAGTACGGCAGTTATATACACATATTCAGGGGGTACGTGAAGCATAAAAAACTAAGAACCACAGGTTTAGAGGTGGAAAAAAAGAGATGCTTCATGAGAAAAATGTTAACGGACTGGAACATGCTTACCTCATGAACAGGAGTACAATTCTTCAAATTAAAAATAAAACTTTATTTGAGTGCTTAGAAATATGCCCACACTTTGCTTTTCCCGATATCATGCCACGAAAATCTACAAATATTCGTCTAGCAGTTATATGCTTAAATAAAATAGTACAATATAAAATAGGAGTATTAAAATGTTTCTTATTGTCGAAATCAAATAGAGCCTAGTACCTTACTATGTTCCAAAGTATAAGAGATTGAAAAAAACATTTTCTGTGCTTGTTTTTTACAACAAATAAATTCGCAACATAAATACGGGAATTTGTCATAAAAATAGCGGCGTGCTTTTGAAGTTTGTGAAACACATGAATTTATCAATGCGCACTCACAGGAGAAAGGTAATTGACCATATAAATCTCATTATCTTGGACATATTAGTAGAAATGCCATTAAAGTTTAATCAAACTTCCAAGTATTCCCGTGGATCTCTCCTATTACTGGAAAATTTTCGTCATTTGAATACGGAAAAATTGAGAACGGAGTTTTTCCGTTAACACATCATGAAAACGGTAATTTACCAGCAATATAAAAAAACAAGAAAGATGACACCGAATTTTCCGGTGTAATAAGCAGGTGTTTTGATTCCTTTCTGAAGCAAATTAAATTTATCAAAGCTATTCAAAGTTAATGGAACCGGTATGGAAAACAATAGTATCTGACGGAAGAAAGAAGTTTTTCAATCGGGTTTTTAATCCCTACGATATTGCTGTAAACGGAATCGTGAGCTTACGCCCTCTGGTTGCAGACTTGTGCGTTCAGAAAAACATGAATTTATAAGAGGAACATTACGCACCGGATACGCTCTCCAACACAGGAATAATTCTTTTAAATCGGACTCTCAGAAACAGAGATATCGACAAAAATAAGATGCGACTTTACGTCCCCTGGTGGGAAAACCATGCATTATTTTAGAAAGAAAGCATTCTCAAAAGGTTTATCCATATCAGAGGTATTGGTCCAAGAAAAAAAAATTTAGTCAAGTTTTCAGGAGCCCAGATTTTGCTACAAATACAACAGAAGCAGAAATTAACTTAATATATATCAAATACGTGGAGATAATGTAAATGGACGATGTAATCACTCTTTCCACGGAAAGAGTGATTACATCGTCCATTTCCATTTTTGCAGAAATTAACACTTATGCACCCTGGTGGGCAAACCATTCTTTACCAAACATTAGAAATTATGTGAAAAATATTTTCCATCAGGTCTTGTATGCGACACAGGAAGAATTTTTAAATCGGAGGTTTAGGTGCAGAAATAACGTAATAAACGCAATTTAACTTTGTGCCACCTAGAGGAAAGTCTATGATTTACTTGAAAATTTTTGAATTTATAGGAAAACATTTCGCATCGGAAACATTATCCAACAAAGAAGGAAGTTTTCAAATCGGACTCCTAGAAGTAGAGATATTGACAAAAATATGATATGCATTTACGCCCCCTGGCGTCTAAAGCATGCATTATTTTAAGAAGAAAATGTTTCTAAAAGATTTGTCGACACGAGTAGTATGGGTCTACAAATGAAGTTTGTAGACCCATACTACTCATTTTCATTTTGTTTCTTCCATGTTTACGAGTCTTCAAATACAGTATTTCATTATGAGTGTCATTACTTTAAACGTAAGTTATTTTTACGCCAGTTTGGATCCCTGTTGACTGCGCTACCGAGCCGTCCTTCTTAAGTTCGAGATAAAAAAAAAAAAAAAGACTGGATAAGTCGTGCGATGATTACACGTTTTTTCACCTATTTGTGCCGGTTAATTAGCCATTTTAATTTCTGTAGATTATTATTGGTTTCCTGAATACGTTTGTAGTAGCTTTTTTTGTCTGTGGAAGGGCATTTTACAAATCACAGTTCTCTCGTCTTGAGTTTGCAAAGCAACAGAATGTTCCGGGACATCAGACTTTATAAACCGATAACGTCTTTTAATTGTACACTGCTGGCCACCCAAAATGCAACACCAAGAAGGACATGAGATAGCAAAGCCAGATTTACTGGACACATAACCACAGATATAAAGATGAAACGATTGAGCTTACAGGCCCGTGCAACTTGCGGATAACGCGCAGGCATCAATAGTTCGTGTAGCCCCCATGGCTGGCAATAACGGCCACCACACGCCGCGGCATCGAGCGAAAGAGGCTTTGGATGTGGGCTTAGGGTATGTCGGTCCAAGCTGCTTCCACACGTTGACACAGTTCATCAGGCGTAGCCGCGGGTGGTACTTGCTGGGGCACTCGGTTGCCGATTAGCGACCAGATTTGTTCGATGGGCGACATATCGGGAGAACAGGCGGACCACACCTGGTGGGCCGTGAAGAATTGACACCTGGTGGGCCGTGAAGAATTGTTGCACGATGCGTGCCACGTGCAGGCGCGCATTGTCCTGTGGAAACGCAGCCGCTGGAAGGTCCTGCAGGTAAGGGAGGACTACAGGCTCCAACAAGTCGGAGATGTAGCGGTGTCTGTTGAGTGTACCGGCGATGCGTACCAGAGGTGGGCGGGTGTCATATCCAATTTCGCTCCAAACCATAACGCCAGGCGACGAAGAGGTATGGCGATGCATAATACAGGGGTCATAGAGTCTCTCGCCGCGGTGCCCCCACACGCGGATCCGACCATCGTGGTGTCGCAGGAAGAAGCGGGATTCGTCGGAGAAGACAATGTCCTGCTATTACATAGTCCAGGTCCGGCATTGAACGGCCCACTGCCGCCGCACTCGCCGGTGGTGTAACGTCAATGGTAGTCGGAGCAATGGGCGCTGGGTGACAAGTCCCCGCTCCTGCAGACGATATCGAACGGTACGTGCTGAGAAAGGTTGTTGCGCAATACACCCTAATTCCTGCGCTAACGTTCGTGATGTGGCGGTGCGAGCAGTCAATTCCTGCCGCACAACATGCCGGTCCTCTCCTCCTTTGTTGTGCCGCGGCTGCGGCAATCACTCACTTCGGTCCGTCCGTTCCTCCCACATACACCGAATCCATACTCGCCTCACTGTGGCTGGATGTCGTCCCACACGGGCGCCTCGGTACGATAAACCACTGTGGCGATAAGCCACTATTCGTCCTCTGTCGAACTCCGAAACGTGCTGGAACAACTGCCGTATTTTGCGACGAGGCATCAGGAAGCTTCCCTCGCACAGGTCCGGCAGCACAACACACTTCCACTACTTACCCCGCCTTCTGTGCACTATTCTTATAGTGCTTCTCGGTGGCGTGCTGGATGCACATGATTTGCATATGCATTGCAAAGCTAATCGTTTGCATGTCCTCTCGCGGGCGACGCATGCTGCGAATGTCAGGCCAATCGGATGCTTCCTTCTTGGTGTTTCATTTTGGGTGGCCAGCAGTGTATTTTGAGAAGTTGAACTGCACTGCTAATGATATTATTCACGAAAACCTTAAATTTAAAATTTACTCTTGATAGTTATAATAGCATTTGTATCAAATTTACGACAAACTGACATAAATATCTCAGTCAGATCCTTATGAAACTTCAAATAGCCTACCTGGTTTTGTAGGGTAACACAAAAACAATCCATAAGGCACCAACAGGGACAAAGGAGGAATATCCGTTGCGACAATAGACTTAATATCCTGTGGCATACTGACCACAATATCTACTCTCGTTACCGAACCTAAAAATGAGGTCATTCAGCTGACCATTGAAATTTAATATTTAATCAGACCTCAACTATTTCCAGGAACCAGTGTTTTACCGAAAATTATTTTCCGTACTGATATGGCAAGAGAAAGAACAGGGTTTTCCGTTAATATCAAAAGGAATCACAGAAAGAGTTTCAGAATGATCCGGATATCCCGCTAACTCCTCTTGAAGGATATATTTTCCCGTTATTAATATAAGAAAGAAGAGAGTGAGAGTAAAATGAAAATCCTGCAAATACGTGCAGTCAGTTGAATAAACAAATACATCGCTATATCCACGTTTGATGTCAGAAGCTGAATGAAAAAGACACATGGCGCCGTGGATTGTTGGCCACCGTGGTGTAAGGCTAACGCGCTCGGCTTGATATCGAGAAATTCTGGTTTCAATTCCCCGGCGGTGAACGAATAACAATTATTCGGTTGCTGTGTGTTGGTAAAACGTGGAAAGAGCGATTTATTTGTTTATTCAACTGACTTCGCGTATTAGCACGATTTTCACTTTGGATTTAACTGAGCAGCGTGTTGTTGCTCCACGATTTTCTTGTGATTTGGGTGTGTTATTAGACTCTTCGCTCCTTAATTTCACTTTCACCTTAAGTATAAAGGTATTGTCTTTCATTTTGCTTCGTTTCGAGCGCGGTGAGTGCCTATTTTGTTGTATTTCATCTTATTTACGTTTGGCCGAGCTGGCCGAGCTGGCCGAGCTGGCCAAGCTCGCTACTGGGCGCCGTCATTAAAGATGGCGACTTCCGTTAGAGATAGTGATAGCCCTAATCTCTCTTCCTTTTCTGATGCCCCAGATGGGGGTGTTGCCACGCAAGCGTCCGCTCGGGGCGTTGCCAATTTGCCTTCTCCAGCTACATAACATCTCCCGGCTTCCGCTATCGATGATGACGCAATGGACATCACTGGAAATGCAGCCTCTTCTAGCACTGCCGAGCCCAACGTGTCATTACCTTCGTTTTCTTCTGTTGCTGCCTCCAAAGTCTCTCGTCCAGTATTCAAGAATAATTATGTTGGCGCTGAAAAGCTGAAATCTTTCATTTCCCAAGCTGTCAATAATATCGTGCTTAATATCCCAGCCACCTCTCCACCTGGCACAGCTTTTACTGAGAATCTTGCAAAAGGCGTCCATTTCGAAGCCCTTCCGGACACTCCTTTGCGAGTATATGCAGATGCCATTGCACAGCGGTTCCCATCTGAATCTATTCCACAAATGTATCGAAGAGGACGACTTGTGGTCGTTTATCTGGCCACTGCTGAAATGGCGAAATCTCTCCTAACATCTGGCCTCACAATTGGTGATATACATCTTTCTGCAGAACCGGTGAGCCAAAGACACATTAACGTTTCTTTCTACCCGGTCCCTTTGGAAGTGACAGATCTCATGCTGTATGCTGTCTTATCTTCGGTTGGTCGGGTAGTTGGAGGCATACAAAGGCATCTTGCTGCTCGAAACGACCCATTACGTGATCCACGACATGCGTCGATCCAAGGTGCTCGCCGTGTTGCGAGGGTGATATTTCCATCACAAGAAGCAATCGAACGGCTTCCAACACACTTCACTGTTCGGTGCGAGGATCAGGTCAGGCAAATAAACTTCTTGATGGAATTCCATTGTAGTCAATGTCACCAGGTTGGTCACTACTATAAGCAGTGTCCAGTTGCTCCACCAAAGGCTGTTTCGCCCGTCTCACTGACGCCTTCTCATCAAGATCCTAGTAGCGCTCCGTCACCGACGGTGGTTCTTGCAAACAACCTACCTTCAGTGGCAACCTCTGCGCCAATTGTTGTCCCACCTTCTCTTTCCGAAGAACACTACCCAGTTTTACAATCTTCGCCGTCTTTTCGTGTTCCTGCGGACCCTACAGTAGTTTCTGAGTCCGTTGCTACTGACCAGTCTGATACCGAGACCTCGACCGCTGATGACACAGCCTATCAAAACGTCAGCGACCAAGCGATGAGTGATGGGACTGAAAGCTACATCCGGACCAATCCTGACAAAAGGGAAGCCACACCTCCTCGTGGCTCTTCGAAACGACGACGAACACCTGGCCACTCTACTCCAACCTCTCCGACTAAGCCTGCTGGATCACCTGCTTTGGGTCGCCCTGTGAAGTCTTCCAAACCATTTATCTACCTCCTGCCTCTTGAAGATTTTTCCGCACGCCTACACATGAATGTGTTTCCGGACACTCCTCTCCCATATGACGAATTGCCCGACTTTGCTTTTGCCAAGACTCTTCTTCCTAATTTACCCACCTTTGTCAGCCGATTTGAAGGTCGCTACCCAGCAGTTGAGAATCAACTGGCAAAACTGTTAACTATTTATAAAAATATCAAGAGTCTATCTGCCGAGGATGCTGCCACTCAGAAGTGCATCCAACGGCGCTACAACAACTTCCGTTCCCATTTGGAAAAGATTATCGCTACCAATAGAGACTTGGTACTTTCATTGTGACTTCCTTGAATTGTCGCGGGTTCGCGACACCAGTGTTGAACTCTCTCCTTTATGAGGACATTTCTGCCGCTGGTGGAGATGCTCTCCTTCTCCAGGAAACACACTGCTCTAGTGACACTCCCACTCACCTATGGAGACACTGGCCGTACACCTTTTACCACTCGTATCGCCTCTCGCGGTATGGTGGTATACCTGTAGGTGTGCGTCAGCGGTTTTTGACTCAGCTGACTTCTATTTCTGTGACAAATTTGCACCTTGATTTTCTTCAGTGTTTTACCTTTTGTGTGCATTATGTTACTTTTCATATATTTAATTTATATATCCCCACTGATGAAATATATGTTGCTCCTCTTTTCAGTAATATTCGTGCAGCGATTGCAGCGATTCCTCCCGGGGATTTTTTCGTTCTTGGAGGGGATTTTAACTGCACGCTGCAGCCTTCTCTTGACAGAAATTCGTCTTTTGGCGAATACCGCATGAATTTAGTTTCACAGCTGACTCAGCTCCTTGATGATTTTCATCTTGTGGATTCCTTCAGACGGCTAAATCCTGATTCCATTTCCTTTACGTGGTGTAATCTGCAGACGTTCGGTTCTACTGCTGCGCGGTTGGACCGAATATATGTTTCTGCTTCCTTACTCCCTGCTATCACTGCTGCTCGACATTCACCTACTGTTTCTTCCGACCATTCTGCCGTTTCACTATCAATTTGCGTCTCTCCTGCACCTTCATCTACGCGTCGTCATTGGACGTTTGATGACACTCTCTTGCAAGACCGTTCTTTTTGTGAGGAAGTTGAGAAGTTCCTTTCTGATCGAAAGCTGCTGCTCACAACGACCCCAAGCGCCTTGCGTTTGTGACTTGATGTCAAACGGGATCTTCTCTTGCTCGTTCGTCAACTCTCCTTTACTATTTCCACCACTCGCTCGATTGAGGTGAGTAACCTACGAGGACTCCTCTCCGCGACGCCAATGTCTGACCCGCACTATGCCTCCGTCCGTGATGAACTTCATGCCTGCCTCGAACCGTTTGCTCAGCAAGCAGTCCGTCGTCTTCGGCTCCTACGTATTTCACCATCGACGCATTCTTTGGAAGTCCTTTCGAAGATAATCCATGCGACGCACGTCATCTTCCATCAGACATCTCCGATTGCCTGATGGCACTGTTACTGGCAATACAACTCTCATCTGCTTTCATGTCCGTCACTGCTTTCAGGAGAAGTTCCGAGCGGTTGCGCAGGGTTCTTCTTTTTCTTCCTCCTCTTTTCTTTCTTCTCTCCCTCAGGTCCCGTCTTCTCTCTGCACCCCTCTCATTGTTGATTTTTCTTTGCCTAAATTGAGAGAAGCTTTTGCCTCCCTCAATCTTCACTCTTCCCCGCGACCTAATGGCCTCCCTCTGTCGTTCTATCGGGCCTTTCTTCCGTCACTCCTGCCTTTTCTCTCGGCCGCTCTTTCGTGTGCTCTCTCTTCTCCTGCGCTTCCGCTGGAATTTACAGTTGCACATGTCATCCTCCTGCCGAAGAAGGGTGACCTTCTGGACTTGTTGAATTGGCGCCCCATCTCCATTTTCAACCTGGATTACAAATTCTTCAATAAACTACTTTCTCGCTGCCTAAATTCTGTTCTTCCGTTTCTCATATCCCCCGATCAGACATATACTGTGCCTGGTCGTTCTATTTCTAACAATATCTTCTTTCTTCATAACCTTTCCTTTCTTACACTAAAACATTCCGAACCCCTAGCTTTGTTTAATCTTGACCAGAAATCCGCTTTTGATAACGTCTCTCACACTTACCTTTCTGCCGTATTAACTCACTTTGGTTTTCCTCCCGCTTTTGTTTCTCTGATCCTTAGCATCTACCGGGGCGCCCATTTGCACGTTCGGACGGCCACATTTTTGACGGCGCCGATTCCTTTTCGATCTGGCATCAGACAAGGTTGTCCATTATCAGGACAACTCTTTGCTCTCGCCTTTGAGCCCTTTTTGATTGCAAGTCGGGCGTCTCTCTTAACTGCGGTAGGACCGATTGTCTCTAGTACTCGGCACCACCGTTTTCTTGTCTCTGCTTATGCAGATGAAGTTACCTTTTGTCTTCGCCGCGATGACCAATTTGACACTCTTCTTGCCACTTATGAACAGTATGCTGCTCTCTCTCTGGTGCTGCCCTGAATATTCAGAAAAGTGCTGGCCTGTGATGTGGTTCTTGGTGAGGCCGCACTGACTCACCGTGGGGAGCAGTGTGGTCCTCCTCGACCCACAAATTTCTTGGAGCTCATTTTGGACACTCCTTTACCGCAAGCAACGTCACTTGGCAAGCTCTCCGCGCACGACTTCATCGCATGGCTGGTTTTTGGCGATTTACGTTTTCCTTTTCCTCTTACTTTCAACGTGCTCAAATTGTTCATCGATATCTTCTCTCACAATGCTTCTATCCCTGGGATTCCTGTTTGTTTAAATCGCATCATTTCTCTCCCATCAATAGTATTTTCACTTCAGTGCTATGGTCATCTAGACATTGGATTTCTGCTGCCACGCTTTCTCTGCCAACATCATTTAGTGGTCTTCATTTCCCGGATGTCAGAACATATTATCGAGCTCACCGAATCGTCTCCTTCATTCGTCTTCTCCTTTCGCCCACCACTGCACTTTCTTCGACCCTGAATACTCTTATTTCTCTTCATGATCCATCCTTCCCTTTCCTCCTTTTTCTTCGGATGGATTCATCTCCTTCTACTTCTAAACGCCTCCCACCACTTCTTTTCGACGCTCTAGCGGTATTTCATTCTCTCCAGCTACTCCGCGCTCCTCCCTCTACTACCCTGGACCTGCTTGCAGAACCTCTTTTCTTTTCAACTCAGATTCATCCACCCGATCAACCATACTTTCTTTTCCCCCCTTGGTTCCACTCAGGAATGCTCACTGTCGAAGCTTTATTAACTTCCGATTTGACCTGGGAACCCCTCTCTTCTCTTTTCCCTGACCCTTCTTCCACCTTGGAAGAGGAGTATGACTTTCTTCGCTCCGCTCTCCGTACCCTCTTCCTACTTCTGGTTTCCGACACTGGCCTTATTTCTGTCCTTGGACCGAGCATCTCTCTTCCTTTCTTCCTTTCTTCCTTCCCTTTCATGACTCTGTTGATCCCATTTCTTCTTTTTCCACTGCCTCTATCTATGCTCTCCTCCGTGCGCCCCTCACTTCTCCGCGTGGTCTTCCTGATGCTTCTCCTTCTCTTCTGCTGCCTATCTGGTCTGCCTCTTTCTCTCCCCTTTCTACCCCGTTAGAGTGAAACATCCACTGGCGGTTTCTTCACCGCCGCCTTCCTGTTCCTTCATCTCTCTTTCACATGTCTATTTCTTCTACTTCTCTCTGCTGCTTTTGTGGTGTTGAAGGTGATGTTCCTCATGTCTACTGTCACTGTCCCGTTTTCCTTCCACTTCTCAATACTGCCTTTCGTCTTGTAGGCACCATTTGTTCCAGAGTCATCCCTTTTCAAGCGTACGAGTGGCTATTGCTTACCAAACATCCCCCAGATATTTTGCCGGATGCCTGTCCCTATCTCTTCGTACTTGTCAAACATGTCGTTTTTCTTTACCATCAATCTCTCCGCTCTCCTGCTACCACACCTAGTATTCTCTCTGCTGGCGCGGCCTTACGGTCGATTTTTAGGAATCGCATCGTGTCTCGACTACGCCTGGAGAACTTCGCTGCTTCCACCCCTCAATCTCAAGCCTCTTTCCGGTATACCTGGGCGCAAGGGACCGGATGGTTTAAAATCACTGGATCTTCCATTGATCTTTCCTTCTGATTGGTTTGTTGTTTCGCAGCTTCGACCTACTGAATGCATCGGCTGAGATCTTGTGCATTTTTTTTTCAAATTCTTTGATGTCTTGTTTATTGTACTTCCCTCATCGCATTGTGCCTTGTGGGCTTTAAGATTTTGTTTGTGTTCAAGGCTAGTAGACTCTTAGACCCTTGATGTTTTTTTCTTGTTGCATATTGCACCGGTGCGTGTGGTATTTGATATCTCTGGGTGTTCTACTTGTACTGCCCTGGGTATCTATGTCTCTTTTTGTTTTGTGTTGTTTCAAATGTGTTTTGTCTTGCACGGCAGAGGGTTTTCTGTTCGTACTTATGATTTTGTATACAAGTTCCTGTATTTCTTGCTCGACCCAAGTCATTGTTTTTTTGAACCGATGCAATACTGCACGGCTTGCTGTTTGTATTTTGTGTATCCCTGTGTTTCACTTGTGGAGTTTGCCCAAGTTTCCACTATGTTCTGTAATACTCATCATGTTTTTGTCACATATCGTGTGGTTTCCTCGATTGTGGGAACTTCTGTACATTTATCGTAGTATATGCTTTTGTTGTGTTTTACATGTTCCCTTCTTTTTGTGCACGGCGTTGTACAGCCATATTCTTGTAAATGTACACTGACGGAAAAAAATCCCAACACCACGAAAAAATAGTTGTAGAGGAATGAAATGGCGGCAATACATTTGTATAGGTAACATATTTAATCGATTAAGGTTTCAAGATCACAGATTATTGTAAGCACGAGAAGAGCCATTTTAAATGTGAAATGCTAGTACATTAATAACCGGTGTAACCGCCAGAATGTTGAATGCAAGCACGCAAACGTTTATGTATTGTTACAGGTGCTGGATGTCAGTTTGTGGGATGCAGTTCCATGCCTGTTGCACTTGGTCGGTCAATACAGGGACGGTTAATGCTGGTTGGGGGTGACGCTGAAGTTGTCGTCCAATGATGTCCCATACGTGCTCGATTGGTGAAAGATCTGGTGATCTAGCAGGTTACGGCAACATGTCGACCCTCTGTAGAGCATGTTGGGTTACAACAACGGTATGCGGGCGAGCGTTATCCTGTTGGAAAACACCCCCTGGAATGCTGTTCACGAATGGCAGCACAACAGGTTGAATCACCAGACTGACGTACAACTGTGCCGTCAGGGTGCGTGGGATAACCACGAGAGTGCTCCTGCTTTCATAGAAAATTGCTCCCCAGACCATAACTCCAGGTGTAGGTTCAATGTGTCTCGGCTGCAGACAGCTTGGTTGCAGGCGCTCACCTGACCTCCTTCTAACCAACACACGGCCATCACTGTCACCCAGGCAGAACCGGCTTTCATCAGAAAACACAACAGATCTCCACTCCGTCCTCCAATGAGCTCTAGCTTGACACCACTGACGTCACAAACGGCAGTGGTTGGGAATAAGTGGGATGTACGCGACAGGGCGTCTGGCTCGGAGCTGTCCTTCAAGTAACCGATTTGTAACAGTTCGTTGTGTAACTGTGGTGGCAACTGCAGCTCGAATTGCTGCCGCAGACGCGGTTTGATGCGCAACGGCTATGCTCCGTACACGGCGGTCTTCCCTCTCAGTAATGCCACGTGGCCGGCCGGAACCCGGTCTTCTTGAGGCAGTACCTTCCCTTGACCACCGCTGCCAACAATCATGCACAGTGGCTACATTCCTGCCAAATTGTTCTGCAATATTGCGGAAAGAAAATCCACCTTCTCGTAGCCCTATTGCACGACCTCGTTCAACCTCCGTGAGCTGTTGATAATGGATTCTTCGTCTTCTTAAAGGCATTCTTGACTAACATCAACACCCTACGTCGAATCTCAACGATAACTAACGCTCACGAACATTACAGCGCATATTTACAGCAAACCTGCTTTGCATGTTCCGAGGGGCGCTATAGCGGCACACGTATGCGCCAAGCGCGAAATTTGCATAGACGTAATCTTACAGATGTACACTCACCGCCTACCAACTGTCGTTTATCTAACACAACCCCTTCTTGGTATTGGGATTTCTTTCCGTCAGTGTATTTACCTGTTGTTTTGTGATCTGCTCTCACTGTACAAGTCATCACATGCTGTAATATCCTAATTATTACTATTGCTTGTGCAACATCTTCCTCAAGCATGTATTATTCCTTATTAGTAATTTTAACATTTTGTCATCCTTAGTTGATTGCCGTATCACATTCACCTGTAATATTTCATCAGTATCGCTCATTGTTTTGTTGTTTATTTTGCCATATGTGGTACGCCTGTATCCCCTTATGTTTTTGCCAATAAAGTATATATATTTTTTTTTTGATTGGAGGTTTAACGACCACCGTGAGCAACTCAATGGGCTATAAGCAGTCGCCCGTCCCTAATTTAGGGTCACTGGTTCCAGGGAAGGGAGAGAGCCAGTGCCGTAAGACAAACACAACATCCATGCCTCACCGGGATTCGAACCCGGACCCCTTCGGACGAATGATCAGAGGCCAACGCCTTAGACCACGGCGCCACCGGGGCGGCAAAGTATATTTTGAAATAACTGCTATAATTAATATATAGCCAGTGCCGTTAATGCCCACCAGATGGAGACGTCTCAGTAGCGGAGCACATCTTACGGATTTATGATGTCAGAAGCTGACTGAAAAAGACACATAACGCCGTGGATTATTGGACACCGTAGTGTAAGGCTAACGCGCTCAGCTGGATATCGAGAGATTAGGTATTCAATTCCCTGGTAGGGACCGAATAGGAATTTTTCGGTTACGGTGTTGGTAAAACGTGGAAAGAGCGATGTATTTGTTTATTCAGAGTGAGAGTATTTCTGTGACGTATGAAAAATTCCAGAAATTTATTTTACCTGCTTCAGTTAGCGGATAAAGCTGAACTACAAATGTGCTACGTTAATTCTCTAAAGGGATCGTGGAAAATTAGTCGTGCATTTCAGGTAAGGTACATTGTACAGCTGAAAATCATGGTTCTGTTTCCGCGAGATGTTACAGATAGGGAAATTTTACCATAGTCAAATCACAACTCACCTGCCTCTTGAGAAACAAGTTACTAAAATCATGCAATGCATTGGTTATGATACTCTTTCCAACATACCAGAAATCATTACTCAAGTTATGGTGATAATGGCTGTGGAATAAATCTCACTCCTGTGCCCTGAGCTATGACCCCATTTCGATTATACATATTAAACACAATTGTTTCAGTATACCTCCGGAACAACATACTAACGTTTTGTCGCAATAGAAGTATTTTTACTTGCGTTATGACTCATAAGGGCGATGAAATGGATCCCGCTCCTATGTCCTCACCTTTGATCCCATTTCGTCTGTTTTCATTAGAGTTCGCCCCCAGGTCGCTCACTACGACATACTAAAATTTCATCGAAATCGAATCATTTTTATGCAAATTATTGTGCGGACAGAGAGACGGACAAAGATGGAGCATATGCGCTTCTTCAACCTGTGGTTGGAGAGCGTAAAAAGAGGGAGTGAAATATGCGGATTTTTTCGGCAGCGGCATCATTCTTATTGGCTAAAACATCCTTCACAAATCTTCGAAATGTGGCGCAGACTTTCCTTTCCCAGGTATTGTGTGCAAAGAAGAACCGTTGAGCACCCTTGTTCTTATGTTAAGTAGTACAATATAAAATAGTAAGAACGGGAAATTTTTATTTTTCTCTAATCAAATAAAGCCTAGCATTTTATTCTGTTTCAAATCAGAAAACATAAAACAAGTACAGTTTGGTGCTTTCGAATACGCAAAATAAATTCGTGAAATTGTAAGGAAAACATTACAAAGCTTTTGAAGTTTATGCAACACTTGAAAGCCCCCTTGCGAAGAAACAGAAAGGGGCATGATCAATTTATGTTGACTTTTCATTTTCTAACTTTCTGTTTATGTGCACTGTCCTTGAAAATCCGTGGAAAAGCATTATCATAATGCAACAGGTACTTTTATTAAACTTTAAACTCGGGCGTTGTTAACATTTGTCTCGTACTAGAAATGGCGCCAAATCTTTTCAGAACGTTGTAATTTATATATAATGGGAAATACACATTCAGATAAATAGTTAAAAATGAAAAAAAAATCGAACAAAGCAAAAAGAGTATAAAAACAGTAGTACAACATATAATACCTATTTTCAAGAGATAGCAGTTATAAAGATATTCCAATGGAAAATTTTAAAAACAGAAAGAAACAAATTATTATAGAAACTGATGTTCTCAGATGTAAAAATGAAATGCATACTGTGGCACTATTTTGTTTACAGTACAGAACAAAATTTCACTTTAGACAAACTGAGAAACCTTAGCTTACATTTGCGAATCATATCGTCGGTATGCATACGTAATAAGCTCCAATAATGTCTGACAGAAATTGCGTTGTTGTGCGGTGGTTCCCGCCGGGAGTTGTGGCGAGCTCCTGTAATCCAGCGTCTTGGAGGCTGGAATTGGCGGATGGCCGATATTTGAATATGCAGCTTGGGTTGTTCTCAGTGGTGTTAATGTGTCCGCTGCGTGTGGATGAATGAAAATCACCCGTCGACAAGCTCTGTTTAAGACTTTAAGGGTGAACGTTCTGCGGTAAACATAATTATCCAGCAAATGGTGGATGTCATCATCCAGCAGTTAAATGTACTCATGTGAGGAACTGTACAGGCCGTTAAATGCACAGATAAGATCCTGGTTTGTGAAAGAGAAATTCCTGGTGATTTAACATACGCCTTTATGACTAAAACAGAAATTCCTGGTGATTTAATATACGCCTTTGTGTGTGAAACAGAAATTCTCGGTGATTTAATATACGCCTTTGTAGCGAAAAAAATATCTCGGTGATTTAACATAACAATCGACGGCAGCTTTCAGTTCTTGCATTTGGGTATCAATGTAATGCTCTGGAGAACAAGTTCCTTAGGCACTGGCCAGACCCAATTCCATTACTTTTGCATGTAGTTTAATTGCGCCCTGAAATTCTGTTTTGATTTGGAACGGGTTTTCCATGAAATCCTGTTCACTTTAAAAATACGTTTTGAATATTATTACCAGACTAGAAATGTTTATGCCATCCTCTCCCTAAAGTCCGTTATCAGCCATTGGTAAAACGGGACAAAACTTCAATATTTTTAGAATGCGGGCACTTGTTACAGTAATAGCCGTTCCATCTCATCTTATAACAAAAATAAAATACTCTGTATGTTCTCTTAAATTTTGTGTTCTCTACTTTGCATGATTTTCCCCCAACACGGTATGGCGGCAAGTTCTTTAAAGTCCTGCTGGTAATCATTTCGAAATTTCGCTCGTTCTCTCTCTCTTTCTTCAGATTTTCAAACACACGTTTGTTTATAATAACTGCTATAACTAAGATCAGAATACAATATTTTCATTTAAAACTGGCCTGACAAATAATCCTCACTTCTCATTGGAACTGCTTCGCATGAAACTTTCCATTTATAGATAAACCCTTTGCCAAAACAAAAACAAGCAACCGAGAAAGTCGATCGAACTTGACGGAACTCCTCATGCAAGTACCTTAAGGCTTAATGTGCAAATGATTAAAAATAACGACGAATGACGAAATAGTGGCCCATCCGTAGCGCATCGGATCCTCGCATCGGAGATCGTATATGATGAGCAAAGCTCGCAAGCATGGACATTAGTGACAGCGGAGTGCGGCTGCTTTAACCTCCACAGACTGAGAGGTTGCCTCGTCGTCAGATATCTTCACAGTAACGAGCAGTCCAGCAAATTTGGGAGAAGTCATATAATTAGGCTGAGAGATTCCGCTTGGTCAAATCGCCGTATCGACAGGCGTTTGAGTCGGTGTGGTGCGGCAATCGAACGATGTTTGTGCCAATGAGGTAGGGCACAACCGAGCGGCACGCGGGCTGTGGTCGGCCGAAAGCAACGACCAAGCGCCAGGATTGGTCAACTGTGAGAGCCACACGTACAGAAGATAATTCTTTAGTCTCAACCATCCGTCACGTTGCGTCGCCTACAATTATGGAATTGGCCATCCGGGCCGTTGTGAGATGACTTGCGACACACAAACTACATTCGTGGGAGCCACTCTGGGCTTACAATTGAACATCGAGCACCTCCGGCACCGGGTGCAGTGGTGTAGGGCCCGATAAACGAGGGATAATGTCCAGTAGCGCCATGTTGCTTTCAGTGTTGATTCACCGTTTGCACCTGGCGCCGATGACCAGCTGATATGTGTCTGGAAACAACCCGGACAAAGCTGGCGCATCAGAAGTGACTGACTGAAGTTCCATTTCTTACGATAGACGGACATCCTTCGTAGTTTTCTGTACCACCCTTCTGGCCCATCGGTACGTTGACGATATTCTACGGTTGCCATTACTATCACAGCATCACCGAGAAATTTTCAAAAACGTCATGCCCGGCCACACACCGCACGACTCTCCCTGGTCAGCGTCCGTTATATGGACACCCTTCGATGGCCAGCAAAATCGCCCGATCTCTGATCGATCAGACAAGTTTGGGTCATGGTGGGATGCCACATGCACCCCACCCAGTATGTCGGAGAACTGGCCGGTAATTTAGGCAACATCTGGCACCCTATATTTCAGAGAAGTATTAGCGACCTGAATGCGTCTGTGCCTCGCCGGGTAACCGCTTATATCCAAGTCAGAGGAGGTGCTACAACGTAATGACTAGCTGTTTTATACGAATAAAATGTCCAGCTGCTTTGGAATTGCAATTATTTCCTATCCAATACATGTGCACTGAACATACCTATTGGATGATTCCTTCTTTGTGATTCTGTTTCCTTCCCTTTTTTTTGTTGTAGTATTTTTGGCAAACCAGGTAAAACGTGTGAGCTCGGACAGGAACTCGCGAGGTGTGTGTGTCAAATGAGCTGGTGGAAATGATTACAACCACAACGCACTTGCAAATAATTTGGGCAAGCCACTTCCTCGTAGCTGTCCTGCAGGAAAAATAAAAAAAACATGACGCACAGGCTAAGTTGACATATCCTACTAGCTAAAATTGTGACAGGAAGCCAGTGGAAATATCTCAGTATGCTTTGCTGCAGCAGATGTGGCAAATTAGTACATCGACCGACGTTGAGTAAAGCCGATGTGATAGACTACGAGAAGGTGGCGTTTTTTCCTGCTACATCACCACTTGTATTTGGCGAGCCAGAGCGCATTAATGCACGTAAGAGCGAACGTACTGGTCACGTGTTGTAGCGCCGCCTCCTACTTATGGATCTGAGGCGTCCACGCTATATGGTCTCTCACAACAACAAGAAAGGGGTTGTGCTTCTCAAGAACACTCCCTCCCACACTGTTCGAGCGAACAAACATAGCCTTCTCCACTTTAATATTAGATCTGTGATTCGGGAAGACGGAGTGACAACAGCTGAACGTACGGAATAATATTCACCTTTAGATATAATAATATCAAGAGGATACTGTATTGAAAACATACAAACATTTATGCCATAACCAATTAGAAGTTAGACGGCGGCGGATTACTCGTTCTCTAATAACAGGCCTGTCTAAGGATTGGACCTGACAAGAATCGTGAAACGCGAAAGCTAGAATAAATTCTTCCCAAAAAAGCTCTCTCACCGTGCAAGTTCTAGCTAGAGTCTACGTGACACTACGTAGCTCTATATCTCGGCGAATCTTGAGAAATAGTATTCCAACTATTCTTCTCTACCCGATGTTCCAGTCCTAGCCTGGGCGAAGCTCGTATTCTCTGTAGCGAAATATTTACTGCACCAACGGAATTCCTGACTAGGGCCTATTCCGCTGCAGCGGCGATCTATCTCTTCTAGGATAGATGCTCGCTAACTATCCTGTGAACTTCGGACACTCTGTCTCCTGGAGCTTACCTCGGCCCACACACAATCAAAGGCAAACGCGTCGCGTCTCCTTCTATCGGAGAACTTCCCTCTCCGTTGAACGAAAGCAGACTGACTAACAGATCCTCTTTAAGGGACCTGCTAGACTCCCCCTCCATGCTGCGCCAGCGCGAAGCCGTCGGCGCTGACCGTGTCCTCCCGCTGACCTGTTCATGAGGCTCGCCTCTCCGGTCACGTGGGTCACCTTTCGCGCCCACACCCATGGGCGTTGGCCCAGCTTCTTGCTGATAGATTTTAATCCTACCTGCCGCGTCTTTCTCGGCCCTTCTCATATCGTTCATTAGTGAGCGCTCCCTTTGAGAAAGTAATCCTACCGCCGACGCACATTCTTATAATCACACAATACACATTGTTATGTTCATACAAAGGTGGATGGCTGTTTTCCAGACTTGTAGGCGTCTGGACGACACTAACAATGTATAGCGAAAGTCGCGGTGTCATTGACGACACTATTAGTTCGTCGAAAAAAGGCCTCGCCCTTCTAAAGCGTGCGAAACTGAAGACCTTTGTTGCAGCTCTCGACCTCTGAAAAATAAGGAATGTTCGCGAACTTTCTGTCGCCATTTTGGGCTTGTAATTACTTTTTCGTCACGAAAAAGCAACATAATGTTCATCATTAATATTAATTAACATGGTTAAGGTGTCCGTTCTCACAAATGCGAATGTAGCGAATGGTGAGTAGTCTGTGACTAAGCGAAAGAAGAAACAGCTGAAAACCCATCATCTACACCGTACGGCTTTGGCAGACCAAACATTTATGTTCCGAAAGATAGCACAGTCTATGGTATCTTTCACATCAATGGTTTACTGGCAGCTTTCTCTGACATCGTGAAATTCGGAAAGGTTTCGTCACTCGGCATCCGTAGCCTTGATTTCCCTTTAGATTCAGCCGCAGACGTTAACGGCTGCAATGGGTAATTTGACATATTGCAGCAGTTGACCGGCGGGCAGTGTTTTCCGACGAGTCGCGGCTCTACCTAATGACCCATACTGAATTTATTTTTGTACTGCCAAACTGTGGTGAACGGCTGCGGTAGTCATGTATTATGCAGCGACACGCGGGCCCGACATGGGACGTTCTGGTGTGGGGTGTTGTTTGGTACCTTTCTTCATCTCCCTCCTACGCATTGCAAGAACATTGAACCGCCAGCAGTACATCGCGAGAGTCATTGATGCGGAAGTCCTGCAATACCTGCAGACTGTCGCAATTGTCATCTTTTAACAGTAAGATGGCCGACCACATATGATACGAAATATCTTGCAGCTCCTGTGTACCCGATATGTGGCACACCTACTTTGGACAGAGCATTCGTCTGTTTTGTCGCTAACTTAACAAGCGTCTGATATGGTCCTTCGGCGGTTGGCACGTCAGGCTCTTTCTCCAAATAGTCTGTTTTAAGTTTGAGATATAAACCAAGAGGATTAGAGCTGTTCGATGATTAAACGTTTTTCCCTTAGTGTGCCGGGTAGTTAGTCATATCAATTTTTATAGGAAATTACTGAATATATTTGTAATAACGTTATGTTTTCTGTAGGAGGTCTTTGTACGAATTACTGTTTACTCATCATGACTTTTCAAAGCAATAGAATATTTCGGGACATCACGCTTTTTAAAACTGATATCGTCTTTTAACTGTATAAGGGTTGCCCAAAGGAAAGTGAGTAAATAGCGTCGTTGTACACTGCTGGACAATTGCTAAGGACGGATCATAAACGGCTATATAGCGCATAAAAAAGTAAGTGTGGTTGGATGCCAAGTGAAATAAAATAATGTCAGAATGCCAGGACATTACAAGAAAGACAATTTATTGTGCTCTGAAATCCAGAAGGCTTTGGAACGTGTTCAAGGGACAAACAGGCCATTTTGTGCAGAATACGTAAACGTGGAAAAAATGCAATTACCGTCCGCAGGCGTTCCGGCGTAAGATGTCAATACGGGATATGGCCACCATGGAGGGCGATGCAAGATTCCACACGTCGTGTCATGCTTTGCACAACATTATCAAGCAGCTGTTGGAGTAATTTATCCCATTCCTCTGTCAGTGCACGGATGAGGGTGTCCTTGTTTATTGGAGGGCATTGGCGACCAGCAAGACTCCTCCCCAAAGCATCCCACACATTTTCAATGGGATTCAGATCTGGAGAATGTGCTGGCCATACGAGGCGTTCAATATCCTCGCTCTCTAGACACTCCTGGACAGCGACTGTTCCATGACATGTTGCGTTGTCGTCCATGAAAATGAATCTATCACCGACAGCACCACGGAACATGCGAACATGAGGAAGAAGAACATCATTAATGTATCGTTGGCCAGTCATAGTCCCAGTTAGAAGCACATAGAGGGACGTACGGCCATTGATCAAGATGCCAGCCCATACCATGACACTACATGTCTGATATCGGTCCCTTTCCTGTATGTTTGCTGGTCAATATGCAGTACCACTATCACGCCAGATCAGTTGTCGTAGACAATCAGACGATAGACTGTATCTACTCTCATCTGAGAAGAGGACAGCAGACCAATCATTATCAGTCCAATTGCGATGTTGATGGCACCATTGCAAACGGGCGGTACGGTGACTGCTGGACAATGGGATGCACACAACAGGACGGCGGGCGTATAGTCCTCCTTCATGCAAACGTCTGGCGACAGTTTTTTGGGAGATCCGTTTGCCAGTAGCAGCCATAAACTGATTTGCTACCTCACTAGCTGTGCTGCGCCGGTGTCTTTTTGTTGATAGCACTATGTACCGATCTTCCGCAGGTGTCGTACTGCGAACACGACCTCCCCGTGACGTTTGCTACACTCTCCATTTGTTAGAAATGATTTCCAAAGCCTTGAAACAACACTGTGGCTGACGTCGAACTCCGTGGCAACATCTGTTATTTTTCGCCCTTCTTCAATCTTGCCAATAATACGGCCACGCGTAAAATCATCTAGGTGATGTCGGGAAGATATACTGAAAATTGTAAGTTCGTCAATTGATTCTTTCCCTTTCAACTTTGCGTTTGAACAACAACGGTCAATACGCGTCAAATCCTTTATTTCTCTTATCAGCGCTATGACGTCACGAACAAGTTCGGCATCCAAAATTTGCATACGCACAACACGTCTTACTGTATCCCGCACTTATGCTAATTTCCACATTTTCCTGCCTTCCAATTTATGGTTGCTATCGTTGCTATTGTCATCCGTCCTTAGCAATTGTCCGGCAGTGTATAATTACACAGAGTCGCGCATGTGCGGCAGTAGATGGCGTGTAATGTTGGAAAGCACGCTGCTGTCCGCGCCACGTGTCAGTGTGCTGTTTGCACGTGCGGAGGCGAGTTGACTACGTAAGGTCGTGACATAGATTTGTCCAAACAGGCCCAGCCGCCCCGGTGGCGCAGTTGTCTAAGCGATGGCCTCTCATCATTCGTCCGAACGGGGTCCGGGTTCGAATCCCGGTGAGGCATGGATCTTGTGTTTGTCTTACGGCACTGGCTCTCTCCCTTCCCTGGAACCAGTGACCCTAAATTAAGGGACGGGTGACTGCTTATAACCCATTGAGTTGCTTACGGTGGTCGTTAAACCTCCAATAAAAAAACTGACCCAGCGGGCAGTTTTGCAATTTTTGGTGGCAGAAGGTGCTAGTGGAGCCGACATTTATCGTCGTATGAAGGATGTGCATGGGAATGAGTGTCAGTTACGGTGTATAGTGTTTCGCTGGGGTAGTGAATTTCGTAAAGGGCATGTGAGCACGGAGGACATGCCGAGATCTGGGCAAGCACATGGGGCCATCAACACAGAATCGATTGTTACCGTGGAGAACTCTGTGAAGGAGGATCGCCGAATCACCACCCGCGAGCTTGCGGAAACATTGTCCACGAGTAAGGGGACTGCTTAAGACATTTTCCATCGCCGATTGGGATACAGCAAGGTTGCGCAGAATGGGTCTCCAAGCATCTTCAGGAAAAGCAGAAGACTCAGCGAATGGGTGCTTGTCTGGAACATCTGCATCGTTACCACGCTGAGGAGGGACTGTTTCTTTCCAAGATTGTGACCGCAGATGAAACTTGGTGCAACCACCTCGATCGGGCCAGAAGACGGATGAGTATGGAGAGGGCATCCCAACTCTAAACACCCTAAAAAAACCTCACTCTTTCTTAAGAGCTGGAAAAGTCATGTTCACGGTTTTCTTCGATGAGCGTGGCTCATTGCTGTTGGATTGGCTGGATGCAGGAAGTATGGTCAACGCAACCACATACTACAATATGTTACGCAACCTGAAAACGGCAATCAAGCGTAAGAGACCCGGTATGTTATCAAATGGGGTTATTCTGCTGTACGACAATGCACTCATGCATGTGACGACAGTATGCCAAGATTTGGTGCCGAGCAACCTCTGGGAGCTTCTCGACCATCCGCTTTATAGCCCCGACCTCTCTGTCGGCGACTACCACATCTTCGGGTCGCGGAAAAAATATCTAAAAGGCCGCCGGTTCGCTAACGACACAGTGGTCCAACACGCCGTTGAAGACTGGTTCCATCGCCAACCACGGACCGTCTTCGCTCAGGGTATCCACAAGCTCGTGCAGCGCTGGGACACTTGCTTGAACCGACAAGGCGACAATGTGTAGCGGGTATGTAGCCTATGTAACACGCTTACGTCCTGTATGTTCAGATATTCCAAGCTATAAACCCTTACGGCAAAGTACCGCCAGTCTCAGTTTCATTTGGGCGACCTTTATATTTAAGAAAAGTAGAACTATACTGCTTCATAATATTATTTCACGAGAACCCTAAAAACACAAATTACTCTAGAAAATTATAATAGCTTTTCGGGTCGAATGGACCATACGTTGACACGTAGACATGTATGCTATCACACCTTTTAGACACCTCAAATAGCCTTTTAGACGTTTTACGGTAACACAAAAAACAATCGCTAACGTACCGATCCGTTGCAACAGCAGCTTTAATACTTCCCTATAAGTTAACCTCAATAATCGGTCTCGCAACCAAAACATCAAAATGAGGTCAGCCAGAAAACGACTGAAATTTAATATTTAATCAGACCTGAACTATTCCAACGAACCGCTTTATTACCGAAACATTTCCGTCGTACTGATACGGAAAGAAGAAGAACATGAATTTTCCGTTAATATGGAAAGAATTCACGGAAAGCTTTCCTGAAAATTTCGGATATACCGATAACTCCTCTTGAGAGAGTTATTTTCTCGTTATTAATAAAAAAAGAAGTGAGTGAAAGCATTGCTGTGAATTCCTGTTAGAAAAATTCAAGAAATTCATATTGTCGTCCTCAGTTCACGGAAAAAGTTGAATTAGAAATGTGTTTCGTTAATTCTCTAAAGGGATCATAGAAAATGAGTCGTTAACTTCAGTAAAGTTTGTACAGTGTGCAGATGAAACGCGTGCAGTCGTGTTTCGGCGCGAGGTAAGAGACAGCGAAATTTTACAATAGTTAAGTACGATGAAGTGCCAAAAGTCATGGGATACGTACCTAGTGTCTTGTACAACTTCCTCCAACCCGGGGAATTTATGCAACTCGACCTGGCATCGATTTCATAAGTAGTAAGAAGATTTCTGGAGAGATGTTGAGCCATGGCGTCTGCGCAGCCGCAACAGTTCCCTGATGTTTCTTGGCGCAGGATACTGGGTGCGGACGGACCGGTCCACCACGTCCCTTAAGTGCTATTTTGCGTACATGTCGGGCGAATATGATGGCCACACTTTCCGTCGAAACTGTCCAGAAGGCTACTCAAACAAATTTTGAACAACTTGGGACCGTTGATATGGTTCATTGTCTTCCTGGAAAATCACATCGTTGTTGGGGTACATGAAATTCATGTAGGACAGAACATGGTCACGCAGTAGAGCAACAAAGTGATTACCGGTTAATGGCGTGTTTACAAGGAAAGGAGGACCCAAACTGTGCCAAATAAAGACACTTCACACATGTATGGAACCACCACGAGCTTGCACAGTGCATAATTGCCAGCTTCGGTCCATGGCCTGCTGGGGTCTGCACCACATCAAACCCCACAATAATTTCGTAACAACTGGCAGCATGACTCATCGGACCACGCCACATGCTGCGAGTCTTCGAGGGTCCAATTACCATGTTCATGAGCCCAGGTGAGGCGCTGTGTCCGATGTCGTGGTGTTAACAAAGGCACTACGGTGGGTCTTCTGCTCCCATACCCAATGGACGCTAAAGTACGCTGCACTAACCCGATGGATATGTCTCTGGCCCCATCTGTGGATGTTATTTGAGACAGTGTCGTTCGTGTGTTAGCATGAACAATCGTGGTTTCACGCCGCCGGTTAGGTTCATTCGGCAGCCGCGGTTGCCCAGTGCACTGTCCATTGTGTGTGGTAATACCTTTCATGAGGTGTTCTTGGTAAACACGTTACACCGCGAATCAAAGAATGTTAAATGTTTGCCCAACTTCTGAAATTGAATGTCCCATACGTCGGGCTCGCACTAACACAACTCGTTAAACCTCCGGTACTTCATGTCCCCTTGTCAAAATCCTACTGGTGGTTGTTCAAATTGACTAACGAGATTACACCTGACAACTGATAAAAATCGTTTATTGCGTCGAAGCATTTACACGACGACAGCGCCAGCTAAAAATTTGTATACTGTTGTCACATGACTTTTGGCACTTCAGCGTATAAAATGGCCTGTTTCTTGAGAAAAAAAAAGGAGTTGAATACGGGGGCTTTTCGGCATCGAGATAATTCTTAAAATCGAAACTAAAATATCCTTCCTGTGTCTTCGAGATGAGCGCACACCCTTCGTTTTTCCGGGCGTTCTGTGCAAAGCTATCATGGCTCGTTTAGCAACAGTGTGTTTGTATTAATAGTATAATCCACAATAGCTGGAATGGAAAATTTTCTTGATATTAAAATAAAATAAATACGAGCATCTTGTACTATATCAAATCAGAAAAAAATTAAAAATACAGTTGTATGCTACCGCATTAAATCAAACTGATTCGAAAAATCAATTCGTGACTTTGTCTTGAAATCATTACAATGATTTTTAAGTTTATTCAATACGTGAAAGCATCCATGATGTGCACAAAAAGAAACGTATTTTAAATATCTTGCGTTCTAAAAACTCATTGTGTTTTCGAAGGACCACAATCTCTGAGTGTATCTTATATTACGTCTACCCTACATCGCAGTTCGGAAGTACCTCCGTGCATTTATATGATCTATTATAACATATGTTCTTTTGTTCAATATATGGTATGCTGCTGTAAATAGTACGACGAAAGTAAATTTCTAGGCGGCATGATAATTTTTTACGTCGTCACCTTATAACGAAGTAAATTTCTCCGTCATTTTTGGTCTACGCCGGGATCCGAACCCGAGTACGCTTATTCCGGAACAAGTCGCTCTACCAACTGAGCTACGCAGACATTTGTTCTGATTCCTATCTGCCTTTATGTCGTGTGCGTCCTGCTGGCAGGTACGTCACAACTCCCCTCCCCGAAAGAGGGCCGGGCCCACGGGTCAGCCGTGACCATGAATCGTTGCAGGCAGCCATCCACTGTAGAACGTGCACTTGAGAACTCCCAGTCAATCTGCTGTGTGGAATGCAACATCACACATTTTTTTTTTATTTTTTCGAAGCGCTGGAGAAGGAATTCTCTGATTTTTCCTGTCTCGCGGTGTGGAATTAACATCACACCAATGCGAGATTTTGAACGGCCGGGTTTTCCGGATAGTTCGGGCGCCATTATAACGACGTAAATTTCTCCGTCATTTTTGGTCTACGCCGGGATCCGAACCCGAGTACGCTTATTCCGGAACAAGTCGCTCTACCAACTGAGCTACGCAGACATTTGTTCTGATTCCTATCTGCCTTTATGTCGTGTGCGTCCTGCTGGCAGGTACGTCACAACCTTCTAATGGCTCTTTCTGTGAAAAGTCCTATAAAATACGCGGAAAAGCGTTTTCAATATTCGACAGGTTTTCAATATCAATATCAGGGAAAAGCGTTTTCAATATCAAACACTTAAAACTCAGGTGCTGTTAACATCTGTCACGTACAAGGAATGGCACCAACGTTTTTCAGAAATTTGTAGTTTAAACGTGATAGGAGAAGGCGCATTTAGGAAAACGTTCAAGAATGAAATGAAATTCAAAGAAAGCAAACAATACGTAAACGGTAAAAACTCAGTAAACTTTTCCCAGTGAAAGTAATGACTCCGGTGGAACTTTTCAAAATTTTAAAGAAACGTGTTGCGATAGAAACTGTGATGCTCTCAAATGTAAAAAATTAATCTGTACCGTGAACATACCTGGTTTCGATCACAGAACAGAATATACCCGTAGACAAAATGAGAAATTGTAGCTTACATTTAAGAATCATAGCTTTGCTATACATGCGTAATAAGCTATAAAAATATCAGAGAGAAACTGCGTTCATTTGCACAACCTGCCGCCGGGATTTGTGGAGTGCTCCAGTAATCCAGCGCTTTGGAGGCTGGATTTGGTGGATAGCCCAGGTATGAAAATGTAGTTTGGGTTCTCCTTAAAGGTATTTCGTTGTTTGTGGAAGGATAGATGTTACCTGGTAAATGATCATCAGGGCCGAAGGAGCTCTTCAGTTTAAGAACTTGGGTGTACTGTAATACAGTTGAGAGCCAGTCCCTTAGGCAGTGGCCAGACCCAATTCCGTTCATTTTGCATTCAATTTAATTGCGCCCTAAAATTTCTTCTTGGTTTGGAATAGTAACAGCTCCTGTCATTAAATTATGTTTGCGTTACGAATATTTCTTCGGTATCATAACCAGATTACCGACTTTTCCCAGGCTTTGCCTACTTTGACCTAAGACCATCTCCAGGCTTAGGTCGAAATAGGCAAAATTTCAATACTTTTTAAAATGCTGACACTTGATACTGTAGTAACCTTTACTACTTAGCTTAGAAAAAAATTACACTTTCTCTAATGTTCTTGGTTTCATGATTTCTCCGTCTGAAAGGAATTCTGGCAATTACTTAAAATTCCTGGTGGCAGTCACTTCAAAATCATCACGATAATTACATCAAATTTCCGAGGACACGTTTGTTTTACAATAACTGCAAAAAATATGTCAGAATCTACCCTTTCCATTTAACCCTCTAACGACTATGACCCAAAAAGTGTTTATCACTCTCAATACCATAACGCCCGAAACTGTCTGTTGGTTAATTTGCTTGTTTAATAGCAACAATATTGACTGAGGGTGACTTCTGCTGGTCCCTCATAGGTCGAAAAATTTGAAGAGCATGCAAGGGCAGAAAATATGACTCACTTTAGACAGGCGTTTCGTGCGGCAATGGCCCTTTGTACGTATGGGCGTCCTGGCGTTATGGTCGTTAAAAGGTTAAAGCTACAGCAACAGAGAATTCACACGTTTCATTAAAACTGCATTATATGAAACAGACGGAGACGGGAGGGGTGTCCAATGATTTAAGTCGGGTAAACGATCTGACGTTTTGTAACTACACTGCTGTTTGTTGAAAATGTAACACGAGATAAAAGGCGTGCGATCGTACTGAAACTTGCGACATGGGAAGGAAAAATGAGGAGGTGTAAAAGAAAGCAACCACCGCGCACACGCAAACGATTTGTGCGGACCACGCACGTGTAACTGCCCCGCAGGAGGTGTAAAAGCATGACACACGGAAAAAGTGGTCATAATCGACTAGAAAGAATCATGGCAGCAAGCTAGTGGTAGCAACTGAGTATACCCCGCAGCAGCACACGGAACACGTACGTCTTACGGACACTGAGAGAGACATATGTGTTGGACTACAAGAATGTGGACTTTTCTATCGCTGACTCGCCGGTCGTGTTGGACAAAACGCAAAGACATTGATGCAAACGTGCCATCAGCTAGAAGGGTAAGTCTGTACCCCTCTACTTGTGGAGTCTGGAACCCAGCGAACAAAACATGTATGGGAAAACCATCATCTCCACTGTATGGCGTTGGCGGACCCGAAAGCCATGTTCCTGAGTATAGCACAAAAGAGGAGATGTGTAACGCATCAAAGGTTCTCTTTGAGCTTTTGTCAGACACGATTTCCTCCACTGAGACAACTCCGCTGGCCGGACATTTCTTTGTCTTCCCTTGACTTGAAACCACAGACTTCAGCAGCAGCAATGGACGCAGAACAGCAGACACTCACCTGAATAATAGCAGGACGTACTCTTTTTTGTCGGGATTGGTACAACCTAATCACTCATGATGGACGTATCCTTGTTCGTGACTCAGTGGTAAACCGCTGTTCTAGGTATGTATTATGTAGCGCCATAAGGCGCCAGAAATGGGAATTCTAATATGGGAAGACTGTTGAGTTACATTCCATTTTCTCAAGCGAACTGAATGAACCATAACCAGTAAGCAGTGCATCACGTAAGTCATAGAGACTGAAACATCGCGATACGTGTACGTTCGAACTGGTGCCATCTTTTCACAGGAAAATGGCCAACCATATCTGGCACTGAATGTATTACAGCTCCTTGATACCCAACAAGTACCACTCCCTCCTTGGTCAGCGCATTTGCCAGATTTGTCGCTATATTAACAAGCGTTCATACATATATGGTAACGCACGGCTCAGCGGGTGACGGCTCCAATTACTCAAGTTTAGCTTTGGGCACTAGTCCAAAATAGCATGCAACGAACTTCCTCAGTCGTCCGACATCCAAAACAACTTCAATTTTAAGCCACGCCGTGTACGAGCCATTATCGCCTCTTATAGTGGGTACCCAAGGAACTGAATATTGGGTGTTCCACATCACTTAATGGCCTCCTAAGTAATGTACTCTGTAAATCTCATTTCAAGATCTCTGGTCTTTTCTGATGTTGCATTTTCAACACCCAACAGTGTATATACAGTAGAACCCTGTTTATAATTTTCTTACGTATACGTTTTTTATATCGCCCATAACAAAAATTCTAAATTTTTCAAAATCTCAAATCTTCCATGTTTCATTAATAGGATTTTTTCAGTTATTCGTTAATTTTACTTCATGTTTTGAAAACATATAAAAGGGGTTCAACAATACCAGTGTAGAAGGACTAATTGCTAAGGAGCCATCAGGTTGTGGACCTTTTTAAGAAATGGTTTGTAGGAATGAATCCATCATCACTAAATGTCTTATCTCTATTTGCCTTATTAGTACAAGTAATGTGGAAGACATACTTTATGTGCAATTTTCTTTAGGCCACTTATTGGTTAATCTCCAATGCTTTCGTTTAAGAAGCAGTTTAACAAAACCATTTGTTTCTTTATGATATTTGTGCCGCACTTCAAGATCTCACAATAACTTTTGCTATGTAATGTATCACAAATACTTTAATAATTTATTTAAAACTGTTATTGCAAATTCGCAGGATATATATATATATACTGTTAGTGAAAAAGTAATAGCAATTCTGGAAATTTCTGAACTTTTTGGGTTCTCAGTGTTGCTACAGATGCGAATATGCAGATAATGCTCACAATTTGTATATACCATTTTAAAGCACGTTTCATGCAGAAGACAACTCAGTTTGCTGAATAGGAATATATTTAACAGAACTCAAATTATGACCAGAAATGTGCTGCGAAAAAAGCACACTTCGTTATGTGAAATATCAATGCGGTTGCTACAAGCCGACGGAGCTGGCTTGTACTTCAGCGTACAGGCGATATAAAGGGCAGTCGATGTAAGTGGGGATATTTCAGACAATTTCGCAGTGCGCGTAGGTAGTTCGTTTGCATTGGTGAGTGAATAGTCGTTACTCCTGTGGACTGCAGTGCAAATCTGAAGTTTAGAGTGCATTTCCTGTATTATGTGTAAAATTTGTTGCAGTTATGGGAAGATTAGGTGATTTTTCACAACAAACGGTTTCGCGAATGGTGACTCTAAGAGAATTCGGCCAAAGCTATGCAGAAATTGTCCGGATAACTAGGGCTGCTCAAAAGTACAGTTGGACGGCAGCTGGAGAAGATCAGTAATAGGGGTGGAATCAAGAATTGCAGGTTGGGTAAATGTGGCCGAAAAATTAAAGCAACGCCTAGCAGTAACAACGCGTTAAAACAGTTATGTCAGCGAAACAGGTTCGTCTCGTCCACAGTTCTCGCCAAAGAATTGCGGGAGAGCTGTGATACTGTTGTTTCTCCTCAAACAGTAAGAAACAGGTTAGCTTCTATTGGTCTGACGTCTCATAGGGCTGCAAAGAAGCCATTACTGACAAATGTATAATACAAAAAACGTTTAGAACGGGCAAATGAATATAAGGAGTGGAACACCGATAGGTGGCGCAAAGTGTTATTTAGTGATGAGACAAAATTGAACATCGACGGCAACGGCGCGATCAAGTGCTTCCACGAAATAACGAGGCATTGCATCCCTCTTGCACACATAAGGCAAGAAAGTATCCATGCAGTGTTCTGATTTGCGGATGTTTTGCTGAGTTGGAGTGGGCAGAATCCATGTCTGTGATACGAATGTTAATGCATAGGTGTACAAAAGTATCGTCCAGAACAAGATGGTGCCTTCAGGACGTTATTTGTTATAGGGGCAGCCATACACTTTCCAGGACGATTCGGCCCCATGCCACCGTGCAAAAATCATTAAAGCTTATGTGACAACTTTAGGCAATGTTGTGCCACTACCTTGGCCTGTTAATTCGCCAGATTCGAACCCTATTGAGAATTTGTGGCGGGTTCCGAAAAGAAAAGTCCACGAACGTCATCCCGCAAATAAAATGGAACTGATTAACGCAATTGCTGTTGTTTCACACATCTGCATTTCATCCGATATCTAGCGTAAATTCGATGACTCCATGCCCAACAGGTGAGCAGCCGTTGTTAAATTCGAAGGTAACCCAACGAAATATTAAGTAAGTAATTGTATTTGAATTTGAACATTTTACTTTGCGATGATATCTGTTTGGCAACACATTTCTGTTCAAAACTTCAGTATTGTTAAAGATGTTTCCATTTTGTAAACTAAATTGGCTTTTGCATAAAATGGACTTTAAAATGATATATATATATATATATATATATATATATATATATATAGATATATATATTGTGAGTATTATCTGTATGTTTACTTTTATAGCAACTCTAAAATCCAAAAAAACGTCAGAAATATCTAAAATTCCTATTAATTATTCCTTAACTGTGTATGCATATACAGAATATAAATATGAGATAAATATTTAAATAATCCTCCAACTTCCATTCCAGAAAAATATCTGAAACTCTAAACTCAGAAAGGCACATATACTTGGTTAAATTTCTGAAAATATGCTGCAAATATATCCTTCGCAAATTTAAATCCAAAAAAAAGTGAAAATAAATTGATATTGCTAAATCTCTCTACCATCCCAAACCAATTTTCACCGAATAGCATCTACGGGACATGAAAGTGCAGAAAACCTGAACTTCACTGAAGTGTTTGGCACTTCATAGCATAAAATGGCCTGCATCTTGAGTAAAAACGACGAAAAAAGGAGTTGAATTCGGGGGCTTTTTCGGCATCGGAATCATTCTTAAAGTCAAAACTAAAACATCTTTCCTGTGTCTCGATATGACCGCATCTCCTTTGCATTTTCACATGTTGTGTGCAAAGATAACTCGTTTAGCAAGAGTGTGTTTGTACAAATTGTATAACCCACAGTAGCTGAAATGGAAGATTTTCTTGATATTGAAATTTCAAAAAAACCTTGCAACTTGTTCTCTATCAAATTAGAAAAAATAAAATATACATTTGTTTGCTACCATTTCAACAAACTGATTCAAGACATAAATTCGTGACTTTGTGCTAAAAACCATTACAACAATTTTGAATTGTATTCAATATGTGGAAGCATCTATGATGTGCACAAAAGGAAACGTATTTTAAATGTATCGCGCTCTAAAAACTCACTGTGTTTTAGAAGGACCACAATCTGTGATTGTATCTTATATTACGACTACCCTACATCGCAGTTCTGAAATACCTCCGTGAGTATAAATGCTCCACTATAATATATGTTCTTTTCTTCTATATGTGTAAGTGTCTAGGCGGCATGATATTTTTTTACGTCGTCACCTTCTGATGGCTGTTACTGTGCCCAGTCCTACAAAATACGCAGTAAGTCGTTCTTAATATTCGACAGGTACTTATTAACTCGGGTGTTGTTAACATTTGTCACGTACAATAGATGGCGCCAAATTGTTACAGAAATTTGTAGTTTAAGGAAACGTTCAAGAATGAAATGAAATTCAAACAAAGCACAAAATACGTAAAAAGTAAATAAAATCAGTAAACTTTTTCGATTGACAGCAGTGACTCCGGTAGAACACATGAAAACTTTTAGAAATAAACTTCTTGCGATAGCAATTGTGAAGTTCTCAAAGGTAAAAAAGTAATTTATGCCGTGAGAATATCTGGTTTCGAGTACAGAACAGAATATAACCGTAGACAAAATTAGAAATCCTATCTTACATATGAGAATCATAGTTTTGGTATACATGCGTAAGAAGGTACAAAAATATCACAGAGAAACTGCGTTCACCTATGCAGCCCGCCGCCGGGAGTTGTGGCGTGCTCCTGTAGTCCAGCGCCTTGGAGGCTGGAGTTGGTGGATGACCCAGGTTTGAAAATGCAGTTTGGATTGATCCTAATGGTATTACAGTGTCCGCTGTTCGTGGGAGGATGAATGTCACCTGGTTCAAGTATGTTACGCTTCAAGCGAGGGCTTATTAAAACCTGAACAAATAGTTTACCCGATAACACCCAACGAGTCCTAAACATGCTCGTCCGGTTAAAAGAATCTGTAGATGCATTCCCTGTGAAAATTACCCGTTAAATAATCACCAGTGCAGACGCAGCACTTCAGTTTATGAACTTCGGTGTCCTGTAATACAATTGAGAGCAAGTCCCTTAGGCATTGGCCACACCCAATTCCGTTTTTTTTGCATTCAATTTAATTCCGCCGTAAAATGCTTCCTTAGTTTGGAATAGTAATAGCGCTTATTATTAAATTTTGTTTGCATAACAAACATTTCTTCAGAATCACAACTAGAATACCGACTTTGATTTCATCTTTTTCCTAAGGCCATTTCCAGGCTTAGGTCAAAATAGGAAAAATTTCAATACTTTTTTAAAATGCCGGCCCTTGATACAGTACTAATTTTTCCTGCTTAGCTTAGAAAAAATTGCATCTTCTCCAATTTTCTTGGTTTCCATGATTTCTCCGCAGCAACAAGGCGTTCCAGCCATTTCTTATACTTCCTGCTGGTAGTCATTTCAAAAATATCACGGTTCCGGTCTTCAAATTTCCGAGGAAACGTTTGTTTAAAGGTTACTGCTAAAAATTATATCAAAATCTGCACTTTTCATTTAGAGGAGTGCAAAGAGATTGCACACGTGTGATTGAAACTGCATGATATGAAACAGACAGAGGTGAGAGGGGTGTTGAATGATTTTAGTCGGGTAAAAGATCTGACGTTTTGTAACTACACTGCCGTTTGTTGGAAATGTAGCACGTGGGAAAAAGTGTGCGATCGGACTGAAAGTTGCGAAATGTGTTGGACAAATGAGGAGAAGTAAATGATAACAACCACAGCGCACGCGCAGGAGGTGTAAAAGCATGACACACGGGGCAAGTGGGCATAATCAAATTGAAAGAATCGTGGCAGTAAGTCAGTGTTAGCAACTCAGTATAACCCGCTGCAGCGGACAGGACGCGTACGGCTCACGGACATTGAGCGAAACATATGTGATGGACTATGAGAATGCGGACATTTCTTGGGCTGTGTCGCCGCTCTTGTTAGACAAAACGCAAGCACATTGATGCAAACGTGGCATCAGTGAGAAGAGAAAGGCTGTACACCTCTACTTGTGGAGCCTGGAACCCAGCGAACAAAAAACTGTATGGGAAAATCATTATCTTCAATGTATGGCGTTGGCGGACCCGAAAGCCATGTTCCGGAGTATAGCACAAAAGAGCAGGTGTGTGACGCATCAGAGCTTCTGTGCGAGCTTTTGTCAGACGCCGTTTCCTAAAGAGAAACAACTTTGCGACCCAGGCATTGTTTTGTCTTCCCTTGACTTTAAACCACAGACGTCTGCAGTCGAAATGGGCCAAGAACAGCAGCCACTGTCGTGATGAATAGCAGCACGTAGTGATTTTCGGCGGGCTTGGTTCAACTTAATCACCCATGATGGACGTATCCTTGTCGGTGACACAGTGGTAAACCGTAGCTCTAAGCATGCATTATCCAGCGCCATTCGGGGCTAGAACGTGGAATTCTAATATGGGAATGCTGTTAGGTTACATTCCAGTGTTGTCATGCGAACTGAATGCAATATAACCAGTAGGCAGTGCATCGCGTAATTCATAGAGGCTGAATCATTGCGATACCCGTACGTTGTAGCTATTGTCATCTTTTTACAGGACAATCCCCGACCATATCTGGAACGGAATGGATTACAACTCCTGGATAGCCAACAAATCTGGCAAATGTGCTGTCCAAGCTCCCTCCTTGGACAGCACATTTGCCAGATTTGTCGCTGTATTAACTAACGTTTGTATGTGGTAACCCACGGCTCAACGAGTTCCTGCTCCAATTACTCAAGATGACCTTTGGGTACCAGTGCAGATAACATGCTTCGAACTTCCTCAGTCTTTCGACATCCAAAACATCTGGAATTTTTCGCCATGCCGTGCACGAGCCATTTTCGCCTCTCATAGTGGGTACACAAGGTACTAAGTGTTGCGTGTTCCACATTACTTAATGGCCTCATAAGTAATGTACTCTATAAATCTGATTTCAAGATATCCGGTCTTTTCTTATGTTGCCTTTTCAACAACCAACAGTGTATATACAATAGGACCCCATTTATAATTGTATCAGTTATTTTTTTTATGTTGCCCAGTGCAAAAATTCTGAATTTTTCAAAAGGTTAAATCTCCCATGTTTCATTAATAGGGTGTTTCAGTTATTCGGTAATTTTACTTCGTCACTTGAAAACCTATAAACGTGGTTCCAGCATACCAGTGCACAAGGAATAATTGCTGCAGGAGTCATCAGGTTTTGGCCTTTTTAAGAAATGGTTTGTAGGAATGATTCAATCTTCACTAAACTTCTTTTGTCTCTTCGCCTTATAATTACAAGTAATGTGGAAGAAATATTTGGTGTGCAACTTAATTCTCGGCCACAGGCACGACACGTTGGCAGCAAATTATAGCAAATCGAATGCGTACCTAATCGGGGAAACAATCCCCGTCATGTTGGATGCATTTCAGCCATCGGCCAGGGAGCTGCCGAATTCCACTACCGAAAAAAGGGGCTGTTAAGAGTTGATTAAGTCAAAAATACTAGTGTGGACCTGCTCGACAGAAGTGAAGTGCGTATCAATAAGGTTATGCTACAGGAAGGGAAAGAGGTGATAATCCGACGGTGCGAAGTCTGTAGAATACGCCGGGTGGGAAAAAATCTCTGATTCCAGGTCGGTGTTCGTGTTTAAAGTCGTTTTCGCGCTGTGAGGACGCTCGTTATCCTGAAACAACAGGACGGACCATCTTCCCTTTCCGGTGTATGACCTTTTCGCATCCATTGTGTCACTCACACGAATGAGTTGCTGACAATAACGCTCAGCATTGACCGTTTCACCAGGCTTGAGCAACTCATAGTGTACGACGCCGCGCTGATCCCACCATGAGCACAGCACCAACTTCCTGGCATGGATATTCAATTTTGCGGTACTGGTCGTAGTATCACCAGGTTGAGCGCACGATTTGCGCCACTTAGGATAATCGTAGAGAATCCACTTCTCAGCACAGGTCAAAATCTTGTGGAAGAAACCCTTCTTCTTGAATCTGGAGAGCAAGGACACAGAAACATCGTAGCGCCTAGACTTGTTCGCAGCTGTGAGTTGGTGGGGCACCCAACGGCTCTCCTTGTGAATCCGTCCAAGCTTGTGCAAGGCGCTTTGCAATAGCTTGCCGTGTTACTCCGAATTCCTGGGCGAGCTCTGATTGCTAGCGACAGGGTCCGTGTCCAACAGTTGTTCCCTTTTCTAATCGTTAACTTTCTGTGGCTGTCCCTGACGTTCTGCATCACGGAGATCGAACTTTCTATGCTTAAACCGCTGGAACCACTTCTTACACATACTGGGGTACACAGTAGCCTCACCAAAAGCAGCTCATAATATTTCCTGGGTTACCGTGGCCATTTTGTTTAGCTGAAATGCCATCAGCAGGCAGAGCCTAAAATGTTGCTTCTCGAACGACATTGCTTTCATCGTCTACTTTCGTGCCTTCTGTCTCTACAGCTGTGAGCGGTTACGGTTTCCTGGAAAGCTGTTGGATGGCGCTGCAAGCATGCCATCCATTACCGCACACAGCTATTTGCATTTGCCGACGTTCTATGATCGCTTGCGGTTAGGGTCCGTGAATTAAGATGCAAACCTAATATTTTATGTGGAATTTTTTAAACAGTTTAACAAAACCATTTGTTTCTGTCTGATATTGGTTCCGCACTTCAATATCTCACAACGTTTGCTCTGTAATGTATCACAAATTCTATAATAATTTATTTAAAACTGTTATTACAAATTCGCAGGTTATATATATATATATACTGTTAGTGAAAAATTAATAGCAATTCGGGAAATTTCTGACTTTGTGGGTTCTCCGTATTGCTACAGATGCAAATATGCAAATATTGCTGACAATATGTATATATCATTTTAAAGCTCACTTCATGCAGAAGACAAATCAGTTTACAGAGTGTGAATATATTTAACAGAACCCAAATCATGACCAGAAATGTGCTGCGAAGAAATTACACTTCGTAATGTGAAATGTCATTGCCGTTGCTACAAGCCGACGGAGATGGCTTGTACTTCAGCGTACAGGGGATATAAAGGGCAGTCGATGTAAGTGGGGATATTCCAGATGTTTATGCAGTGCGCGTAGGAAGTTCGTTCGCATTGGTGAGTGAATAGTCGTTACTCCTGTGGACTGCAGTGCAAATCTGATGTTTATAGTGCATTTCCTGTTTTCTGTGTAAAATGTGTTGCAGTTATTGGAAGATTAGGTGATATTTCACCACGAAAAGTTTCGCGAATGGTGACTTTAAGACAACTCGGCCAAAGCTATGCAGAATTTATTTCCCGGATAACTAGGGCTGCTCAAACGTACAGTTGGAAGGCAGCTGGAGAAGATTAGTGATATGGGTGGAATCAAGAATTGCAGTTTGGGTAAATGCGTCCGAAAAATGAAAACAACGCCTAGAAGTAACAACGCGTTGAAACGGTTGTATCTGCGAAACAGTTTCGTCTCGTCCACAGTTCTCGCCAAAGAATTGCGGGAGAGCTGTGGTACCGTTGTTTCTCCTCGAACAGTAAGTAACAGGTTAGCTTCTAAGGGTCTGACGTCTAATAGAGCGGTAACGAAGCCATTACTGACAAATGTACAATACAAGAAACGTTTAGAACGGGCAAATGAATATAAGGAGTGGAACACTGATAGGTGGCGTAAAATGTTATTTAGTGATGAGACAAAATTGAACTTCGACGGTAACGACACGGGTTTCAAGTGTTTCGACAAAATAACGAGGTGTTGCATCCCTCTTGCACACATAAGACAAGGAGGTATCTATGCAGTGTTGTGATTTTGTGATTTGGGGATGTCTTGCTGAGTTGGAGTGGGCAGAATCCATGTCTGTAATAGCACTGTTAATGCATAGTGTACAAAGTATCGTCTAGAACAAGATGGTGCCTTCAGGACGTGATTTGTTATAAGGTCAGCCATACACTTTCCAGGACGATTCGGCCCCATGCCACCGTGCAAAAATTATTAAAGCTTATGTGACAACTTTAGGCAATGTTTTGCTTCTACCTTGGCCTGTAAATTTGTTAGATTTGAACCGTATTGAGAATTTGTGGCGGATTCCGAAAAGAAAAGTGAACGAACGTCATCCCCAAATAAAATGGAACTGATTAACGCAATTGCTGTTGTTTCACACATCTGTATTTCATCCGATATGCAGCGTAAATTGGATGACTCCATGCCCAACAGGTGCGCAGCCGATGTTAAATTCGAAGGTAGCCCAACGAAATATTAGTTACGTAATTGTATTTGAAATTTGAATTTGAACATGTTACTTTGTTATGATATCTGTTTGGTAGCACATTTCTGTTCAAAACTTCAGTTCTGTAACAGATATTCCCATTCTGTAAACTTAATTGGCTTTTGCATGAAACGTACTTTAAAATTTTATATATATATATATATATATATATATATATTAGATGTAAGGTCAGGTGATGCGTAACATCACAGCCTCTCCTTGACAAATGTCAACCCCGCCTTCTCGTGGTGCATCCTGTTTCCCACTAAAGGGGCTCTGACGACCGCCAATAGCGGTATAACTATACCATCGGGATTAGAGGAAATTCTATCCCACACTCACCAACCCGCTTGGCCAGCGTGGTGAGTTATGGCCAAACCCGTCCAAAATGATTCCACAACTTAAATCTTGGCCCTCAGTCTCCGGTAGCTGGAATGTACCTGGCCAAGGCAGCGGCCAGTGCGACATGAAGGCAGAGGGTGCTAAGAATCCCCGGAGGACCGGACTAGGCTGCCATCTGATGCTGACCTTGGCTACGTACAATGGACGCTCCCTATCTTCTGATTCAAGGCTTCTTGAATTGGAAGAGGAACTACAAAGGATCAAGTATGACATCGTCGGGCTAAGTGAGGTAAGGAGAAAAGGAGAAGATCTGATGGAACTGAAAAGTGGACATCTCTTCTACTATCGTAGGACAGATACTGGCAGAACAAGTGGTGTTGGATTTATAATAAACAAGAAACTGAAGGATAAAGTTGTAGAAGTTGAAAATTCCTCTGAAAGAGCTGCACGACTTGTTATCCAACTCTCGAAAAGATACCAGGCTCAGATTATTCAAACTTATGAACCCACCACAAGTCATCCTGAAGAAGAAATTGAAGAATTTTATGAGGAAATTTGTCATCTAAATAATAAAGGTAAGCAGCACTTGAAAATAATTATGGGAGATTTCAATGCAAAAATAGGGCAACGGCAACAGAATGAAACTTCAGTAGGTAAATTCGGTCACGGCAACAGAAACCAGCGTGGAAATACTCTCTTTGAGTTTGCAGAGGCAGAAGGGTTTTTCATCTTGAACTCCTTCTTCAAGAAAAAGGAACACAGGAAATGGACATGGAGACATCCAAATGGCACGACAAGTGAAATTTATTTTATTATGTGTAACAAAAAATTCGTCATAGAAGACTGCAGTGTGCTAAACAAGTTCAACACAGGTAGTGACCATAGATTGGTGAGATGTAAGATGCACCTCAACACTAAACTTGAACGTGGCAAGCTCATAAGACAAACAAAATCTATTGACATAACCAACCTTAAAACACCATAATACCTTCAAGTTGGAACTGAAGAACAGGTTCTCTGCTTTAGAAGGCCTAACATCGGAAGAAGTGGACATCTCTGAAGTTAACAGAAAAGTAACCAAAGCTGTTATGGAAACAGCAACAAAATTAGCTGGGTCTAAGAACAAGTTGCATGTAAATAAATTATCAGGAAAAACGAAAATGTTGATGCAAAGCAGAAGAGAGATGAGGACAACTAAAGAAGATGTGACTTCCAAAGTGGAATATATAGAGCTATGCAAGACAGTACGAAAAAGTATCACTGAAGACGTAAGGAAATTCAACTGTGAACTAGTGAGAAAAGCAGTTGAAAACAACCAAAGCCTAAAGATAGCAAAGGGACATCTCAGTAAGGGAAGAAAACAGATTATGGCACTGAGAAAAGAAGATGTATCTGTAACAAGAAATAGAGGCGAAATTTTGACAAGAGTGAAAGATTTCTACTCCAAATTATATGAAAGGGATAATATATATGCACTCCAGACATCATGAAAGATACCAGTACCAGAGTTCCTAAAGTCCTTCCAGCAGAAGTTGCACATGCAATCAAGAACATGAAGCGGGAAAAAGCTCCAGGAGAAGATGGAATTACTTTAGACATCATACAAGAAGCACGTGGAGAAATCGAAACAGTACTCGCCCAAATTTTCACTCAATGCCTTAATGAAGGAAAAATTCCTGAGGATTGGAACACCGCTACAATGATCCTGCTACATAAGAAAGGTGACATTGAGGATCTTGGAAACTACAGACCTATCAGCCTCCTATCAGTAGTTTATGAAATCTTCAATAAAGTTCTTTCACACCGCTTGAAGGTAACACTGGACATGGCTCAACCGAGAGAACAAGCTAGATTCAGGAGTGGCTACAGCACAATTGATCATATCCACGTGCTGAGAGAACTAATTGAAAGAGCGAGGGAATATGAACTTCCATTGTGCATGGCTTTTATCGATTATGAAAAAGCCTTTGATTCGGTGAAACCATCAGCAGTTACAATGGCTCTGAAAACCTGCGGTATTGAAGATGCATACATTAATATTATTAATAACATCTATGAAAATGCAAGTGCAAAGATTCGGCTGTTTGAAAATACAACACACGTAAAAATTGGAAAGGGAGTGAGACAAGGTGACACCATATCTCCGAAGTTCTTTAATGCCACTTTGGAGGGTGTTTTTCAGTCGCTGAGCTAAGAAAACAAGGGGATAAAGATTAATGGAGATTATCTAACCCACCTTCGTTTTGCTGATGACGTAGTCATTTTTGCAACTACCCCATCAGAGCTGCAGAGTATGATCCAGGAACTTGCTGACAAGAGTAAAGAAGTGGGATTAAAAATGAACTTTCGGGAGACAAAAGTGATGTTCAATGCTTTTACAAGAAATGAAGATTTATCGATTGATGGAGAAAAGCTGGAGATAACAGACACGTACGTTTATCTTGGACAGCAGATATCAAGTGAGGGTCACATTGATGAAGAAATTAATCGGCGTACAAAACTTGCCTGGAGAGCTTTTGGAAGAAACAGCATAATTTTCAAGAGCAATATGCCATTATGCCTTAAAAGGAAAGTGTTTGATCAATGCATCCTTCCAGTACTTACGTATGGTGCAGAGACGTGGACCTTAACTAAAAGAGACATACAAGGGCTGCAGACAACTCAACGAAGCATGGAGAGGTGCATACTTGGTGTAACCAGGAGAGATAAGAAGAGGAACTCGTGGATCCGAAAAATGACAAGACTGGAAAACATCATGATCAGAGTTAAATCCCTGAAATAGCAATAGGCTAGACATACTGCGAGAAGGACAGATCATCGATGGACAGCCGAAATTTTAGATTGGATTCCAAGGGACAGGAAAATACCCAGAAGAAGACCACATGGGAGATGGGTTGATGAAATTCGAAAGTATGCAGGGGTGACATGGAGGAGACTGGCACAAGACAGACCGTTGTGGAGGAAACTTGGGGACACCTTCGTCCAGCAGTGGATTGATAATGGTTGACAATGATGATGATGATGATGATATATATATATATATTGTGAGTATTATCTGTATATTTACTTTTGTAGCAACACTGAAATCCAAAAAACGTCAGAAATATTAAGAATACCTATTATTTTTTTCTTAACTGTGTATACATATACAGAATATAAATATGAGATAAATATTTAAATAATCCTCCAACTTCAATTCCAGTAAAATATCTGAAACTCTAAACTCAGAAAAGCACATATACTTGGTTAACGTTCTGAAAATATGCTGCAAATATATCCTTCGCAAATTTAAATCTAAAAAAAGTGAAAATAAATTGAAATTGCTAAATCTCTCTACCATCCCAAACCAATTTTCACCGAATAGCATCTAGTGGACATGAAAGTGCAGGAAACCTGAACTTCACTGAAGTGTCAAAAGTCAGACAACCCAAGAGTTTTGGCACTTCATAGCATAAAATGGCCTGCATCTTGAGTAAAATCAAAAAAAGGAGTTGAATTCGGAGTCTTTTTCGGCATCGGAATCATTCTTAAAGTCGAAACTAAAACATCTTTTCTGTGTCTTCTAAATGACCGCACCTACTTTGCATTTCCAGACGTTGTGTACAAAGATAACTCGTTTAGCAAGAGTGTGTTTGTACAAATAGTACAAACCACAGTAGCTGAAATCAAAAATTTTCTTTAAATTGAAATTCAAAAAAAAACCTTGCAACTTGTCCTGTATCAAATTAGAAAAAAATAAAATATACATTTGTTTGCTACAATTTCATCAAACTGATTCAAGACATAAATTCGTGACTTTGTGCTGAAAACATTACAACAATTTTGAATTTTATTCAATATGTGGAAGCATCTATGATGTGCACAAAAGTAAACGTATTTTAAATATATCGCGCTCTAAAAACTCATTGTGTTTTGGAAGGACCACAATCTGTGAGTGTATCTTATATTACGACTATCCTACATCACAGTTCTGAAATAACTCGGTGAGTTTAAATGCTCCACTATAATATATGTTCTTTTGTTCAATATGTGTAAGTTTCTAGGTGGCATGATTATTTTTTACGTCGTCACCTTCTGATGGCTGTTTCTGTGCACAGTCCTACAAGAAAACGCGGTAAAGCGTTCTTAATATTCGACGGGTACTTATCAAGCACTTAAAACTCGGGTGTTGTTAACATTTGTCACGTACAATAGATGGCGCCAAATTTTTCCAGAAATTTGTAGTTTAAACTACAAATTTTTAGGGAAACCTTCGAGAATGAAATGAAATTCAAACAAAGTAGAAAATATGTAAACAGTAAATAAAATCAGTAAACTTTTTCCAGTGACATCAGTGACTCCGGTGGAACACTTGAAAACGTTTTGAAGGAAACGTGTTGCGATAGCAACTGTAATGTTCTCAAATGTAAATATTTAGCTTATACCGTGTGAATACCAGGTTTAAGTGCAGAACAGAATATAACCGTAGACAAAATTAGAAATATTATCTGATATTTGAGAATCATAGCTTTGGTATACATGCGTAATAAGGTACAAAAATATCAGAGAGAAACTGCATTCATCTGTACCACCTGCCGCCGGGAGTTGTGGCGTGCTCCTGTAATCCAGCGCCTTGGAGGCTGGAGTTGGTGGATGGCCCAGGTTTGAAAATGCAGTTTGGTTTGCTCTTAATGGTATTAGTGTGTCCGCTGTTCGTCGGAGGATGAATGTTGCCCGGTTCAAGCCTGTTACGCTTTAAGCGAGGGCTAATTAAAACCCGTAAACACCCCAAGAGCCCTAAACATGCTCGTTCGGTAAAAAGAATCTACAGATGCATTCCCAGTGAAAATTACCCGTTACATAATCATCACCGCAAACGAAGCACTTCGGTGTCCTGTAATACAATTGAGAGCAAGTCCCTTAGGCATTGGCCAGACCCAATTCCGTTTATTTTGCATTTAATATAATTGCGCCGTAAAATTATTTCTTGCTTTGGAGTAGTAATAGCTCTTATGATTAAATTCTGTTTGCATAACGAACATTTCTTCAGAATGATAACCAGAGTACCGACTATGATGTCATGTTTTTCCTAAGGCCATGTTCGGGCTTAGGTCAAAATATGCAAAATGTCAATACTTTTTTTAAATGCCGGCACTTGATACGTTACTAACCTTTCCTGCTTAGCTTAGAAAAAAATTGCATCTTCTCCAATGTTCTTGATTTACATGATTTCTCCGTAGAAAGGCATTCCGGCCATTACTTAAACTTCGTGCTGGCAGTCATTTCAAATATCTCACGGTCCCGCTCTTCAAATTTCTGAGAGAACGTTTGTTTTAAGGTAACTAACGGAAATTATGTCAGAATCTACACATTTCATTTAAAGCTAGTGCAAAAGAGAATGCACACGTCTGATTTTTTTATTTTTTTTTGAGGTTTAACGACCACCGTGAGCAACTCAATGGGCTATAAGCAGTCACCCGTCCCTAATTTAGGGTCACTGGTTCCAGGGAAGGGAGAGAGCCAGTGCCGTAAGACAAACACAACATCCATGCCTGACCGGGATTCGAACCCGGACCCCTTACGGACGAATGATCAGAGGCCAACGCCTTAGACCACTGCGCCACCGGGGCGGCATTACGTCTGATTGAAACGGCATGATATGAAACAGACAGAGATGGGAGGGGTGTCAAATGAGTCAACAGCAGTGTGGTTACAAAACGGCAGACGATCTGACGTTTTGTAACCACACTGCTGTTTGTTGAAAAGGTAATCCGTGGGGAAAAGTGTGCGATCGGACTGAAACTTGCGAAATGGGTAGGACAAATGAGGAGGTGTAAATGATAACAACCACAACGCACACGCAAATAATTTGTGCGAACCACGCACTCGTAGCTGCCACACAGGAGGTGTAAAAGCATGACACAAATGGCAAGTGGTCATAATCGAATAGAAAGTTTCGTGGCAGTAAGCTAGGTGTGGCAACTGAGTATACCCCTCTGCAGCAGACCGGACGCGTATAGCTCACGAACATTGAGCGAAACATACTGTATATGATGGACTATGAGAATGCGGACATTTCTTGGGCTGCGTCGCCGCTCTTGTTGGACAAAACGCAAGCACATTGATGCAAATGTGGCATCAGTGAGAAGTGGAAGGCTGTACACCTCTACTTGTGGGGTATGGAACCCAACGAACAAAACATGTATGGGAAACCATCATCTCCACTGTAGGGCGTTGGCGGACCCGAAAGCTATGTTCCGGAGTTTAGCACGAAAGAAGAGGTGTGTGACGCATCAGTGCTTCTGTGCGAGCTTTTGTCAGACGCCGTTTCCTAAAGAGAAACAACTTTGCGGCCCAGGCATTGTTTTATCTTCCCTTGACTTTAAACCACAGACGTCTGCAGTCGAAATGGGCCAAGAACAGCAGCCACTGTCATGATGAATAGTAGCACGTAGTGATTTTCGGCGGGTTTAGTTCAACTTAATCACCCATGATGGACGTATCCTTGTCGGTGACACAGTGGTAAACCGTAGCTCTAAGCATGCATTATCCAGCGCCATTCGGGGCTAGAACTTGGAATTCTAATATGGGAATGCTGTTAGGTTACATTCCAGTGTTGTCATGCGAACTGAATGAAATATAACCAGTAGGCAGTGCATCGCGTAAGTCATAGAGGCTGAAGCATTGCGATACCCGTACGTTATAGCTATTGTCATTTTTTTACAGGACACTGCCCGACCATATCTGGAGCGGAATGTATTACAACTCCTGGATAGCCAACAAGTGCCACCCCTCCTTGGACAGCACATTTGTCAGATTTGTCGCTATATTAACTAACGTTTGTATGTGGTAACCCACGGCTCAGCAAGTTCCTGCTCCAATTACTCAAGATGACCTTTGGGTACCAGTGCAGATAACATGCTTCGAACTTCCTCAGTCTTTCGACATCCAAAACATCTGGAATTTTTCGCCATGCCGTGCACGAGCCATTTTTGCCTCTCATAGTGAGTACACAACGAACTAAGTATTCTGTGTTGCACGTTACTTAATGGCCTCATACGTAATGTACTCTAAATCTCATTTCAAGATATCCGGTCTTTTCTTATATTGTCTTTTCAACAACCAGCAGTGTATATACAATAGAACCCCATTTATAGTTTTATCACTTATTTTTTTTTATATCGCCCAGTACAAAATGGTGAATTTTTCAAAAATGTTAAATCTACCATTTTTCAAAAATAGGGTATTTCAGCTATTCGGTAATTTTATTTTATCACTTGAAAACCTATAAACGGGGTTCCGGCATATCAGTTCGCAAGGAATAATTGCTGCAGGAGTCATCAGGTTTTGGCCTTTTTAAGAAATGATTTGTAGGAATTATTCAATCATCACTAAACTTTTTTGTCTCTTCGGCTTATTATTACAAGTAATGTGGAAGAAATATTTGGTGTGCAACTTAATTCTTGGCCACAGGCACGACACGTTTGCAGCAAATTATCGCAAATCGAATGCGTACCTAATCGGGGAAATAATCCCCGTCATGTTGGATACAGTTCAGCCATTGGTCGGGGAGCTGCCGAATACCACTGCGGAAAAAAGAGGGCTGTTTCGAGTTGATTAAGTCAAAAATATTTGTGTGGACCTTCTCGACAGAAGTAAAGTGCGTATCAATCAGGTAATGTTAAAGGGAGCAAAAGAGGTGATAATCCGACGGTGGAAAGTCAGGAGAATACGCCGGGTGGGACAAAATCTACAATCCCAGGTCGGCGTTCGTGTTTAAATTCGTTTTCGCGGTGTGAAGACGCTCGTAATCCTGAAACAACAGGACGGACTTTCTGCCCTTGCCGGTGTATGGACTTTTCACCTCAATTGTGTCACTCACAAGAATGAGTTGCTGACAATAACGCTCAGCATTGACCGTTTCACCAGGCTTGAGCAACTCATAGTGTACGACATTGCGCTGATCCCACCATGAGCACAGCACCAACTTCCTGGCATGGATATTCAATTTTGCGGTACTGGTCGTAGTATCACCAGGTTGAGCGTACGATTTGCGCCACTTAGGATAATCGTAGAGAATCCACTTCTCAGCACAGGTCAAAATCTTGTGGAAGAAACACTTCTTCTTGAATCTGCAAAGCAAGGACACAGAAACATCGTAGCGCCTAGACTTGTTCGCAGCTGTGAGTTGGTGGGGCACCCAACGGCTCTCCTTGTGAATCCGTCCAAGCTTGTGCAAGGCGCTTTGCAATGGCTTGCCGTGTTACTACGAATTTCTGGGCGAGCTCTGACTGCTAGCGACAGGGTCCGTGTCCAACAGTTGTTCCCTTTTCTCATCGTAAACTTTCTGTGTCTTTCCCGGACGTTCTGCATCACGGAGATCGAAAGTTCCGTGCTTTAACCGCTGGAACCACTTCTTACACATACTGCGGTACACAGTAGCCTCACCAAAAGCAGCTCATAATATTTCCTGGGTTACCGCGGCCATTTTGTTTAGCTGAAATGCCATCAGCAGGCAGAGCCTAAAATGTTGCTTCTCGAACGACATGGCTTTCATCGTCTACTTTCGTGCCTTCTGTCTCTACAGCTGTGAGCGGTTACGGTTGCCTGGAAAGCTGTTGGATGGCGCTGCAAGCATCCCATCCATTACCGCACACAGCTATTTGCATTTGCCGACGTTCTATGATCGCTTGCGGTTAGGGGCTGTGAATTAAGATGCAAACCTAATATTTTATGTAAAATTTTCTTTAGGCCACTTATCGGTCAATCTCCAATACTTTCGTTTAGAAGCAGTTTAACAAAACCATTTGTTTCTGTCTGATATTGGTTCCGCACTTCAATATCTCACAACGTTTGCTCTGTAATGTATCACAAATTCTATAATAATTTATTTAAAACTGTTATTACAAATTCGCAGATTATATATATATATATACTGTTAGTGAAAAATTAATAGCAGTTCGGGAAATTTCTGACCTTTTTGGGTTCTCAGTGTTGCTACAGATGCAAATATGCAAATAATGCTGACAATATGTATATATCATTTTAAAGCTCACTTCATGCAGAAGACAAATCAGTTTACAGAATGGGAATATATTTAACAGAACTCAAATTATGACCACAAATGTGCTGCGAAGAAATTACACTTCGTAATGTGAAATGTTTTTGCCGTTGCTGCAAGACGACGGAGATGTCTTGTACTTCAGCGTACAGGCAATATAAAGGGCAGTCGATGTAAGTGGGGATATTCCAGACGTTTATGCAGTGCCCGTAGGAAGTTCGTTTGCATTGGTGAGTGAATAGTCGTTAATCCTGTGGACTGCAGTGCAAATCTGAAGTTTATAGTGCATTTCCTGTTTTCTGTGTAAAATGTGTTGCAGTTATAGGAAGATTAGGTGATATTTCACCACGAAAAGGTTCGCGAATGTTGACCTTAAGAGAATTCGGCCAAAGCTATGCAGAAATTGCCCGGATAACTAGGGCTGCTCAAAAGTACAGTTGGAAGGCAGCTGGAGAAGATTAGTGATATGGGTGGAATCAAGAATTGCAGTTTGGGTAAATGTGTCAGAAAAATGAAAACAACGCCTAGAAGTAACAACGCGTTGAAACGGTTGTGTCTGCGAAACAGTTTTGTCTCGTCCACAGTTCTCGCCAAAGAATTGCGGGAGAGCTGTGGTACTGTTGTTTCTCCTCAAACAGTAAGAAACAGGTTAGCTTCTATTGGTCTGACGTCTCATAGGGCGGCAAAGAAGCCATTACTGACAAATGTACAATACAAGAAACGTTTAGAACGGGCAAATGAATATAAGGAGTGGAACACTGATAGGTGGCGTAAAATGTTATTTAGTGATGAGACAAAATTGAACATCGACGGTAACGACGTGGGTTTCAAATGTTTCGACGAAATAACGAGGCATTGCATTTCTCTTGCACACATAAGACAAGGAAGTATCTATGCAGTGTTGTGATTTGGGGATGTTTTGCTGAGTTGGAGTGGGCAGAATCCATGTCTGTAATAGCACTGTTAATGCATAGTGTACAAAAGTATCGTCCAGAACAAGATGGTGCCTTCAGGGCGTGATTTGTTATAGGGTCAGCCATACACTTACCACGACAATTCGGACCCATGCCACCGTAAAAAAATCATTAAAACTTATGTGACGACTTTAGGCAATGTTTTGCCTCTACCTTGGCCTGTTAATTCGCCAGATTTGAACCGTATTTAGAATTTGTGGCGGATTCCGAAAAGAAAAGTGAACGAACGTCATCCCCAAATAAAATGGAACTGATTAACGCAATTGCTGTTGTTTCACACATCTGTATTTCATCCGATATGTAGCGTAAATTGGATGACTCCATGCCCAACAGGTGAGCAGCCGTTGTTAAATTCGAAGGTAGCCCAACGAAATATTAGGTACGTAATTGTATTTGAATTTGAACATGTTACTTTGTTATGATATCTGTTTGGCAGCACATTTCTGTTCAAAACTTCAGTTCTGTAACAGATATTCCCATTCTGTAAACTTAATTGGCTTTTGCAAGAAACGTACTTTAAAATTATATATTGTAACGTACGAGGAGATGTGACGTACCTGCCAGAAGGACGCACACGACATAAAGGCAGTTAGGAATCAGAATAAAATGTCCGCAAACTTATTCCGGAATGAGTGGACCCGGGTTCGAACCCCGGCGCGGATAAAAATGACGGAGAAATTCACTTCGTTATAATGGCGCCCGAACTATCCGGATGACCCGACCGTTCAAAATCTCGCATTGGTGTGATGTTATTTCCACACCGCGAGATAGGAAAAATATGAGCAGCACTTCGAAAGAAAAAAAAAAAAAAAAAAGAAAAATAAGGGGGAGATGATGTAACGTACGAGGAGATGTGACGTACCTGCCGGAAGGACGCACACGACATAAAGGCAGTTAGGAATCAGAATAAAATGTCCGCGTAGCTTAATGGGTAGAGCAACTTATTCCGGAATGAGTGGACCCGGGTTCGAACCCCGGCGCGGATAAAAATGACGGAGAAATTCACTTCGTTATATATATATAGATATATAGATATATTGTGAGTATTATCTGTATATTTACTTTTGTAGCAACACTGAAATCCAAAAAACGTCAGAAATATTAAGAATTCCTATTATTTTTTTCTTAACTGTGTATACATATACAGAATATAAATATGAGATGAATATTTAAATAATCCTCCAACTTCAATTAAAGTAAAATAAACTCTAAACTCAGAAAAGCACATATAGTTGGTTAACGTTCTGAAAATATGCTGCAAATATATCCTTCGCAAATTTAAATCTAAAAAAAGTGAAAATAAATTGAAATTGCTAAATCTCTCTACCATCCCAAACCAATTTTCACCGAATAGCATCTAGGGGACATGAAAGTGCAGGAAACCTGAACTTCACTGAAGTGTCAAAAGTCAGACAACCCAAGAGTTTTGGCACTTCATAGCATAAAATGGCCTGCATCTTGAGTAAAATCAAAAAAAGGAGATGAATTCGGGGTCTTTTTCGGCATCGGAATCATTCTTAAAGTCAAAACTAAAACATCTTTTCTGTGTCTTCTAAATGACCGCACCTACTTTGCATTTCCAGACGTTGTGTGCAAAGATAACTCGTTTAGCAAGAGTGTGTTTGTACAAATAGTACAAACCACAGTAGCTGAAATGGAAAATTTTCTTGAAATTGAAATTCAAAAAAAAACCTTGCAACTTGTCCTGTATCAAATTAGAAAAAAATAAAATATACATTTGTTTGCTACAATTTCATCAAACTGATTCAAGACATAAATTCGTGACTTTGTGCTGAAAACATTACAACAATTTTGAATTTTATTCAATATGTGGAAGCATCTATGATGTGCACAAAAGAAAACGTATTTTAAATATATCGCGCTCTAAAAACTCATTGTGTTTTGGAAGGACCACAATCTGTGAGTGTATCTTATATTACGACTATCCTACATCACAGTTCTGAAATAACTCCGTGAGTTTAAATGCTCCACTATAATATATGTTCTTTTGTTCAATATGTGTAAGTTTCTAGGTGGCATGATTATTTTTTACGTCGTCACCTTCTGATGGCTGTTTCTGTGCACAGTCCTACAAGAAAACGCGGTAAAGCGTTCTTAATATTCGACGGGTACTTATCAAGCACTTAAAACTCGGGTGTTGTTAACATTTGTCACGTACAATAGATGGCGCCAAATTTTTCCAGAAATTTGTAGTTTAAACTACAAATTTTTAGGGAAACGTTCAAGAATGAAATGAAATTCAAACAAAGTAGAAAATATGTAAACAGTAAATAAAATCAGTAAACTTTTTCCAGTGACAGCAGTGACTCCGGTGGAACACTTGAAAACGTTTTGAAGGAAACGTGTTGCGATAGCAACTGTAATGTTCTCAAATGTAAATATTTAGCTTATACCGTGAGAATACCTGGTTTAAGTGCAGAACAGAATATAACCGTAGACAAAATTAGAAATCTTATCTGATATTTGAGAATCATAGCTTTGGTATACATGCGTAATAAGGTACAAAAATATCAGAGAGAAACTGCGTTCATCTGTACCACCTGCCGCCGGGAGTTGTGGCGTGCTCCTGTAATCCAGCGCCTTGGAGGCCGGAGTTGGTGGATGGCCCAGGTTTGAAAATGCAGTTTGGTTTGCTCTTAATGGTGTTAGTGTGTCCGCTGTTCGTCGGGGGATGAATGTTGCCCGGTTCAAGCCTGTTACGCTTTAAGCGAGGGCTTATTAAAACCCGTAAACACCCCAAGAGCCCTAAACATGCTCGTTCGGTAAAAAGAATCTACAGATGCATTCCCAGTGAAAATTACCCGTTACATAATCATCAGCGCCGACGAAGCACTTCGGTGTCCTGTAATACAATTGAGAGCAAGTCCCTTAGGCATTGGCCAGACCCAATTCCGTTTATTTTGCATTCAATATAGTTGCGCAGTAAAATTATTTCTTGCTTTTTAATAGTAATAGCTCTTATGATTAAATTCTGTTTGCATAACGAACATTTCTTCAGAATGATAACCAGAGTACCGACTTTGATGTCATGTTTTTACTAAGGCCATGTCCGGGCTTAGGTCAAAATAGGTAAAATGTCAATACTTTTTTTAAATGCCGGCACTTGATACGGTACTAACCTTTCCTGCTTAGCTTAGAAAAAAATTGCATCTTCTCCAATGTTCTTGATTTACATGATTTCTCCGTAGCAAGGCATTCCGACCATTACTTAAACTTCGTGCTGGCAGTCATTTCAAATATCTCACGGTCCCGCTCTTCAAATTTCTGAGAGAACGTTTGTTTTAAGGTAACTAACGGAAATTATGTCAGAATCTACACATTTCATTTAAAGCTAGTGCAAAAGAGAATGCACACGTCTGATTGAAACGGCATGTTATGAAACAGACAGAGATGGGAGGGGTGTCAAATGATTTAATTCGGGTAGACGATCTGCCGTTTTGTAACCACACTGCTGTTTGTTGAAAATGTAATCCGTGGGAAAAAGTGTGCGATCGGACTGAAACTTGCGAAATGGGTAGGACAAATGAGGAGGTGTAAATGATAACAACCACAAATCACACGCAAATAATTTGTGCGAACCAGGCACTCGTAGCTGCCACGCAGGAGGTGTAAAAGCATGACACACGGGGCAAGTGTTCATAATCGAATAGAAAGTTTCGTGGCAGTAATCTAGTGGTGGCAACTGAGTATACCCCGCTGCAGCAGACCGGACGCGTACGGCTCACGAACATTGAGCGAAACATATATGATGGACTATGAGAATGCGGACATTTCTTGGGCTGCGTCGCCGCTCTAGCTGGACAAAACGCAAGCACATTGATGCAAACGTGGCATCGGTGAGAAAGGGAAAGCTGTACACCTCTACTTGTGGAGTCTGGAACCCAAGGAAAATAAAATGTAAGGGAAAACCTCTACGGTAGGGCGTTGGCGGACCCGAAAAGCTATGTTCCGGAGTATAGCACGAAAGAAGAGGTGTATGACGCATCATCGCTTCTGTGCAAGCTTTTGTCAGACGCCGTTTCCTACAGAGAAACAACTTTACGGCCCAGGCATTGCTTTGTCTTCCCTTGACTTTAAACCACAGACGTCTGCAGTAGGAATGGGACCAGAACATCAGACACTGTCGTATATTAACTTGGATAATTATAAAACGCGGATTTCTTTTATTATCTTCTTAAGATCCCGTTAGAACTGCTGTGTAGTGACGTTTATTGCCAGAACTGCGTCTGAAATAACAAAATAAGTTTAATTGTGCGAAAGAAAAAGGAAATTAAGTTCATCTTACCCTAAGAGAATATTTTTCTTCAAAGGAACGTCTTAAAGTCAGTATTTCGTTAGTTATTTTAAAGCAGTCAGTCTTTACCATCACCTTTGTCAAAGAGTAAGCTTACATTTTCTTCAGCAAATGTTATTTTGCTGTATTAGGATTAATGATTGAAAGTTCCTGCGTGCATCAATTTGTGTTTCATACAGAATTTTCGACTGAATTTTTCGTGAAAATCAGGAACAAATTCATTGCATTTTCTTAATTTGGAATTCCTTTGAAGGTTTTGTTGTTTTATATCACAGCCTAAACTACCTTACATAACTTTTTATCAAACGATTCTGTTATTTAGAGAAATAGAGATTGAAATCAGTTATTTTCCCTCGAAACTTATACCTCTTTACTCTCCTTCCGACTTTAAACACGAAAATAAACATGAAGAAAGGTAGAACTGTTCTCCTTTATGTGACAGGATTCAAATCTTTACTTTTACGTTAATACCATTGCTTTGTGTACTTTATCCTCGATGCACAAGGGATTGGAATTCTAACTTGGAAAGACACCTGTAATACACAATTTAAGAGATAAGCAGTTTTAGCAATCTTGACAGCAGTTCCGAATAACAAAATCGTACCGTTTGATTATCTAGAATGTGAAACATAATCCGAGATTCTTCTGATATATTTTGCTTTAATTTTTTCATGTGTATGATACAAAGCAAAGCAAATGTTTCGTCTTTACTTTATAGAAAGCTATAATAGAATCCTGAAGTTGTTTTGAAGTCACAAAATTGCGTTCCTTACGAAACGGTGCTTATAAATCGGACTTCAAAGTAAATGGTGTTTCATTGCCAAGCTTTCATGTTTTTGCAGGCAGCATCGGAGAATACAAGGTTACGTCAGGTGCAGTGGTATGCTTAGGAGTATGCAGAATAAGAACTGAATACGAAGTCTGTGACGGGCCTGCACCGCAGGACGCACATGAGCTCAAGGCCGATAACAGCGAGTGCATACGTCGGCGTAGCTCAGTTGGGAGAGAGACTTACTGCGGAGTGAGGGGACCAGGACAGAAATAAAGGAGAAATTTACTTCGTTATATTGGCGCCCGAACTTCAAGAATGAAATGGCCGTTAAAGTTCTCGCAATGGTGTGATGTTTTTTCCACACCACGAGGGAGGAAAAATAAGAGAATCCCTTCCTCAGCGCTTCGAAAAATAAAAATATTTGTGATGTTACGTTCTACACACCAAAATTGACTGGGATTTCTCAAATGTACGTTATTCATGGGATGACTACCTATAGCGACACATTGTACCGGCTGGCCCGTGGGACATGTCCCCGGCCCTCTTTAGGGGTGGGGGTGGGGTGATGTTACGTGCCTGCACCTCAGTACGCACATAACACTGAGAAAAACGTTCTGTTAATTCAACAAAATTTTTTGTTGAATTTGCAAAACTATTTTGTTGAAAATTATTCTTGATTTAACAAAATTTATTGTTATCACGACAAAAGGTTTTGTTCATTTAACAAAATGATTTTTCGATTTTTGGGAATTTGTTTGATCCAACAAGACATATTGTTACCGTGACACAATATTTTTTGTTGCAGCAATAAAACATTTTGTCATGATAACAATTTGTTTTGTTGGATGAAACAAATTCCCAAAAATCGAAAAATCATTTTGTTAAATGAACAAAACCTTTTGTCGTGATAACAATTAATTTTGTTAAATCAAGAATAATTTTCAACAAAGTAATTTTTTAAATTCAACAAAATAATTTTGCAAATTCAACAAAACATTTTGTTGACTGTATATCGACAAAACGTTTTGTTGAATTAAAAAAGCGTTTTTCTCAGTGGATCAAGGCAGATAGCAGCGAGAGCATACGTTCGCGTGGCTCAGTTGGGAGAGCGACTTACTCCAGGGTGAGGGGAACCGGCTTCGATTCCCGGCGTGGACGAAAATGACGGAGAAATTTACTTCGTAATAAGTTCATTTTAGGGAAATCAGTATTTAGCAAATCCTTAAATAGTTCTATGCATTTTGCTATGTAATTATTATGTATTATATAGTTTTCCGCTACGAAACTACACACAGCAGACAATAAATTAGAGATAGGGGTAATTGGTCATTAACACGGGAATATCCCATGCATAGTGTAGCAGACTCAAACAGAACGCAGACAATACATAGGCGGACACCCGGGTTTCCCAATGACGAACATCATATTTGACAGACATGGGTAAACATGGTGATCTGAGCGACTTTGGTCGAGGATGCATTGTCAGCGCAAGAGAGATGGGTATTCTATCACGGAAGTGGTAAGAACCCTAAAGTTCCCGAAGGCAACCTTATCAAGTCTGTACCGCAAGTGCACCATGTACGGACGTACCAGCTCCCGGAGAGCAAGGGGTGGCCGACCACACACCATGACGTGGGGCGACGTAGACTCCCTAGGATCGTACAGACCGACGGCTTAGTAACGGCGGCGCAAATCATATCCAGGTTAACTGTCGGAGGCCCAAGAAGCATAAGCGAGCGTACGGTATGGCGCTCGCTACAAACCCTGGACTATGTGAACCGACGTTTTTACACGTGTGCCACCATTGACTACTCGCCATCGGACATTACGCCTCACCTGGAGACAGGAACATCGAAACTGGGCCGCTGCAGAGTTGCGCCGCGTCGTGTGATCAGATAAATCCCGTTTATAGCTGCACCAAGCTGACGGGAGGCTGCGTGTGTGGCGTCGAGAGCATCTGGCTATGACTCCGTCGTGACAGATCGGTTCTGTTCAAAGCGGTGATAGCTCTGTGACGATTTGGTGAGCTTCGTCATGGGACACATTATGTGCTGTATTATGTCTGGAGAGGTCCTTAACTGCTGCGCGCTACCGGCATGTGCTGGCACATCACCTACAAGCTTTCATGGCTTCCGCGCATCCTGCCACCCAGACATGGCTGGAGGAAAACTCATCTGAGTTTGGATCCCCCTAGCCCATCCAGGTCCCCGGATTGAAACCCCGTTGAAGCTCTCTGGGATTCCGTGGTGAGGAATATCGGATACATGGATCCTGGACTGACGTCTCGGACGAAGTTGTGGACATTGCTGCATGGCTGACCTTACCTTCAAATACCCTCTGGCATCTGGTGAAATCGATGGTTCGGCTTGTACAGGCTGTTATTTGCGCAAGAGGAGGACCAACAAGCAATTAGTTAGGTATCTCTAATGTTTTGTTCATTGAGTGTACATTGGTTCTCAACAAAATTTCACCAATTTTTGCTTTATACTGAGGGTTTCCGCCTGTTTTGTTTCTCTCTTAGCTTGTCATTTTGCTATTGTCGAGGACAGTAAGCAGACCCACATCCCTTCCGCGTAACGCATGCGCAATGATCACGTACTTCTTCTCATTTTCTAACGAGGACATAGCTGTGCTCAGCTTGCCACCCACGTTGGAAAAAAGAAATCCTGCGGTATAGCGTGATTCCTCTCTGCCATTCCTCTCATCCACGGTCCAATCTCGATTCCTCTCTGTCTGACGTTTAAGAAAGTTAATTTTCTTTAGGATTATTTTTCAGATGGAGGTGTGGTATCTTATAAACTTAACATGATTTATATATTTTGAGGACTTTTTTCACATTTGGAGACTTTTAGAATGAATGAGTTGGGAACAGGGCCGGATTAAGGGAGGGTGGGGGGTCTATAGCATTGGGGCCCATCATGACCAAGGGCCTAGGAGGCATGCTTAGGCAAATAATAGAAAAATAGATAGATAGATAGAGAGAGAGGTTTATAAAATAGTTTTACTTTTCTCTCGTATAATTGGCAAGAAACAAAGTCTGGAATAGGGACAGATTCCAAGGCAGTGACTCAACAAGGGTAAAAGGTTTGATGTCGCTATGTACAGCGAAGTCGGCGAGACAGTTTCAATTTTTTCACTACCACCATCCACGCACACCTCCCAATCTGTACTTGGAACAATTAATGGTCGAAGTCCCGCGTATTTCACATTACATTCAACAAAAGAGATGAACTGAGAAAGGTATACAATGATAAATCATTAGAAAATCCACGAAACAGAATCTAGTATTTTTAAGCTTTTAACTCGTGTTCTTATGAGAACAATGAAAAATACAGTAACTCTGCAGATAATTTATCAGTTTGAAGAAAGCTCTGAGTATTAATTAACACAAACATATTGCCACAGTTTCGTGATTTAACGAACTTCATACTGATTCTCCGTCATAAGTTCATTGGGGCCCAGTCAGACATCTTAGCCTTGGGGCCCAAACAAATGTTTTTGCCTAGAGTCCCACTAAGGTCTTAATTCGACCCTGGTTGGAAACACTGCTAGAGGGATAATCCGATTGCACGCAGCATTTCACGACACTTTTGCTTTCCTAGCTCGCAACGCAAAACGTCTTGAACACAAAAATATGATATTAACATCGTTTGTAGAGATTTGTTTGGCGAACACGCTGAAATAAACCATTTCTCGATTCTAGCAAAACTTCAAGAGCTATTGTATTTCAAAGTTAAAGTAAGCAAAAAAATGCTATCAGGTAGCCTTCCGGACACGCTAACAGCAACAGAACCACGAACCTTTGTAAGCATGTAGTGCCATGACCGAATGTTTGCACCTTGTCGCCCTTTTTTTGAATTTCGATTTAGTTTACGAGAAACTAAATTTCTAAATTTCACAAAATTCTCTTTCTTGCGATGGGATCCATTTAAAAAACGGATATATGGCAAACTGTAAATCCTAACGCATTGCAATTTTTACAGCATAAACTTACAACCATCGTCCCTTTTTTACAAAAAAAAAAAAGAATTAAGAAAAAGTCATTTTTTGATTTTAAGCATTTTTTAAAGACGCAAAGGAAAGAAACAAACGGCTTGTCTGTCTTCACAATAAACACAGAGGAACGTTCTGGTCTCGTGACCTGCTGCCATGGTGACGCAGAGAATTTGTTATGCATATGTTTTGTTGGTAAAGCTATCTCAGTTGTTTAAGGTGGACGTCAAGTAATTTTGCTTCCTGTACATCCAATGGAAAAACTTCTGTACACATTTTCTTCACAATTAATGCGTTCCCGAGGATGAAATTTTGAACAACGATTAAAATAGCTTCATTTTATAACTTGAAATACTTAATACTTTCTAAAACATAATCATAATTATGCAATCCAACATTTGTTTGTCTACTGACGTCATCAAAGTACAGGTCGCGCCATATTTTTTCTGGTTTCAACACCACCAAAGGAAACGCTATTGATATTTAATATAATTATGGTTATGTTTTAGAAAATATTACGTATTTCAAGTTATAATATGAAGTTATTTTAATCGATGTTCAAATTTTCTTCCTTGGGAACACATTAATTGTGAAGAAAATGTGTACAGAAGTCTTTCCATTGGAAGTATAGGGACCAAACTTACTTAACGTCCACCTTAAGTTCAAACGACAAAAATGCGACCTTCCAAAAATTAACGACAGTAAGAAAACTCTGAAACTTCGGAATAACAAGCCTTACTTGCTTAGACACGCAATAACATTTTTGGAAATTTATATGGATTTTCCAGTTTCTATTTCATGTGATATACTTGGAGATCGGGCTGCAGGGCCCAAGCGCTACTCTGGAAACGAGCGTAGCGAGCCTAGAGGCGCAGCCCCTAGTACTTAAAAAAATATATCATCATCATCATCATTGTCAACCATTATCAATCCACTGCTGGACGAAGGTCTCCCCAAGTTTCCTCCACAACGGTCTGTCTTGTGCCAGTCTCCTCCATGTCACTCCCGCATATTTACGAATTTCATCCACCCATCTCCCATGTGGTCTTTTTCTGGGTCTTTTCCTGTCCCTTGGAATCCAATCTAAAATTTCGGCTGTCCATCTATGGTCTGTCCTTCTGGCAGTATGTCCAGCCCATTGCCATTTCAGGGATTTAACTCTGATCATGATGTCTTCCACTCTCGTCATTTTTCGGATCCACGAGTTCCTCTTCTTATCTCTCCTGGTTATACCAAGCATGCACCTCTCCATGCTTCTTTGAGTTGTCTGCACCCTTTGTATGTCTCTTTTAGTTAAGGTCCACGTCTCTGCACCATACGTAAGCACTGGAAGGATGCATTGATCAAACGCTTTTCTTTTAAGACATAATGGCATATTGCTCTTGAAAATTATGCTTGTTTCTTCCAAAAGCTCTCCAGGCAAGTTTTGTACGCCGATTAATTTCTTCATCAATGTGACTCTCATTTGATATCTGCTGTCCAAGATAAACATATGTATCTGTTATCTCCAGTTTTTCTCCATCAATCGATAAATCTTCATTTCTTGTAAAAGCATTGAACATCACTTTTGTCTTCTGAAAGTTCATTTTTAATCAAACTTCTTTACTCTTGTCAGCAAGTTCCTGGATCATACTCTGCAGCTCTGATGGGGTAGTTGCAAAAATGACTACGTCATCAGCAAAACGAAGGTGGGTTAGATAATCTCCATTAATCTTTATCCCTTTGTTTTCCCAGTTCAGTGATTGAAAGACATTTTCCAATGTGGCATTAAAAGAGCTTCGGAGATATGGTGTCACCTTGTCTCACTCCCTTTCCAATTTTTATGTGTGTTGTATTTTCAAACAGCCGAATCTTTGCACTTGCATTTTCATAGATGTTATTAATAATATTAATGTATGCATCTTCAATACCGCAGGATTTCAGAGCCGTGGTAACTGCTGATGGTTTCACCGAATCAAAGGCTTTTTCATAATCGATAAAAGCCATGCACAATGGAAGTTCATATTCCCTCGCTCTTTCAATTAGTTCTCTCAGTACGTGGATATGATCTATTGTGCTGTAGCCACTCCTGAATCCAGCTTGTTCTCTCGGTTGAGCCATGTCCAGTGTTACCTTCAAGCGGTGTGAAAGAACTTTAGTGAAGATTTTATAAACCACTGATAGGAGGCTGATAGGTCTGTAGTTCCTGAGATCCTCAATGTCACCTTTTTTATGTAGCAGGATCATTGTAGCATTGTTCCAATCCTCAGGAATCTTCCCTTCATTAAGGCATCGAGTAAAAATTTGGGCGAGTACTGTTTCAATTTCTCCACTTGCTTCTTGTACACTGCTGGACAATTGCTAAGGACGGATCATAAACGGCTATATAGCGCATAAAAAAGTAAGTGTGGTTGGATGCCAAGTGAAATAAAAATAATGTCACAATGCCAGGACATTACAAGAAAGACAATTTATTGTGCTCTGAAATCCAGAAGGCTTTGGAACGTGTTCAAGGGACAAACAGGCCATTTTGTGCAGAATACGTAAACGTGAAAAAAAATGCAATTACCGTCCGCAGGCGTTCCGGCGTAAGATGTCAATACGGGATATGGCCACCATGGAGGGCTATGCAAGATTCCACACGTCGTGTCATGCTTTGCACAACATTATCAAGCAGCTGTTGGGGTAATTTATCCCATTCCTCTGTCAGTGCACGGATGAGGGTGTCCTTTTTATTGGAGGGCATTGGCGACCACCAAGACTCCTCCCCAAAGCATCCCACACATTTTCAATGGGATTCAGATCTGGAGAACGTGCTGGACATACGAGGCGTTGAATATCCTCGCTCTCAAGACACACCTGGACAGCGACTGTTCGATGACATGTTGCGTTGTCGTCCATGAAAATGAATCTATCACCGACAGCACCACGGAACATGCGAACATGAGGTAGCATAACATCATTAATGTATCGTTGGCCAGTCATAGTCCCAGTTGGAAGCACATAGAGGGACGTACGGCCATTGATCATGATGCCAGCCCATACCATGACACTACATGTCGGATATCGGTCCCTTTCCTGTATGTTTGCTGGAAAATATGCAGTACCACTATCACGCCAGATCAGTTGTCGTCGACAATCAGACGATAGACTGTATCTACTCTCATCTGAGAAGAGGACAGCAGACCAGTCGTTATCAGTCCAATTGCGATGTTGATGGCACCATTGCAAACGGGCGGTACGGTGACGTCTGGAGAATGGGATGCACACAACAGGACGGCGGGCGTATAGTCCTTCTTCATGCAAACGTCTGGCGACAGTTTTTCGGGAGATCCGCTTGCCAGTAGCAGCCATAAACTGATTTGCTACCTGACTAGCTCTGCTGCGCCGGTGTCTTTTTGTTGATAGCACTATGTACCGATCTTCTGCAGGTATCGTACTGCGAACACAACCTCTCCCGTGACGTTTGCTACACTCTCCATTTGTTTGAAATGATTTCCAAAGCCTTGAAAGAACACTGTGGCTGACGTCGAACTCCCTGGCAACATCTGTTATTTTTCGCCCTTCTTCAATCTTGCCAATAACACTGCCACGGGTAAAATCATCTAGGTGATGTCGGGAAGACATACTGAAAATTGCAAGTTCGTCAATTGATTCTTTCCCTTTCAACTTTGCCTTTGAACAACAACGTTCAATACGCGTCAAATCCTTTATATCTCTTATCAGCGCTATGACGTCACGAACAAGTTCGGCAATCCAAAATTTGCATACGCACAACACGTCTAACTGTATCCTGCACTTATGCTAATTTCCACATTTTCCTGCCTTCCATTTTATGGTTGCCATCGTTGCTATTGTCATCCGTCCTTCGCAATTGTCCGGCAGTGTATGATGTCTATAGTAATTCCATCTTCTCCTGGAGCTTTCCCCCGCTTCATGTTCTTGATTGCATGAGCAACTTCTGCTGGGAGGACTGGAAGAACTCTGGTACCTTTCATGATGTCTGGAGTACATGTATCATCCCTTTCATATAATTTGGAGTAGAAATCTTTCACTCTTGGCAAAATTTCGCCTCTATTTCTTGTTATAGAACCATCTTCTTTCTCAGAGCCATAATCTGTTTTCTTCCTTTACTGAGATGTCCCTTTGCTATCTTTAGGCTTTGGTTGTTTTCAATTGCTTTCTCACTAGCTCACAGTTGAATTTCCTTACGTCTTCAGTGATACTTTTTCGTGTTGTCTTGCATAGCTCTATATATTCCACTTTGGAAGTCACATCTTCTTTAGTTGTCCTCATTTCTCTTCTTTTTGCATCAACATTTTGGTTTTTCCTGATAATTTGTTCACATGCAACTTGTTCTTAGACCCAGCTAATTTTGTTGCTGTTTCCATTAGAGCTTTGGTTACTTTTCTGTTAACTTCCGAAATATCCACTTCTTCCGATGTTAGGCCTTCTAAAGCAGAGAATCTGTTCTTCAGTTCCAACTTGAAAGTATTATGGTGTTTTTTAAGGTTGGTTATGTCAATACATTTTGTTTGTCTTATGAGCTTGCCACGTTCCAGTTTAGTGTTGAGGTGCATCTTACATCTCACCAATCTATGGTCACTACCTGTGTTGAACTTGTTCAGCACACTGCAGTCTTCGATGACGAATTTTTTGTTACACATAATAAAATCAATTTCACTTGTCGTCCCAATTGGATGTCTCCATGTCCATTTCCTGTGTGGCTTTTTCTTGAAAAAGGAGTTCAAGATGAAAAATCCTTCTGCCTCTGCAAACTCAACGAGAGTATTTCCACGCTGATTTCTGTTGCCGTGACCGAATTTACCTACTGAAGTTTCATTCTGTTGCCGTTGCCCTATTTTTGCATTGAAATCTCCCATAATTATCTTCAAGTGCTGCTTACCTTTATTATTTAGATGACGAATTTCCTCATAAAATTCTTCAATTTCTTCTTCAGGATGACTTGTGGTGGGTGCATAAGTTTGAATAATCTGAGCCTGGTATCTTCTCGATAGTTGGATAACGAGTCGTGCAGCTCTGTCAGAGGAACTTTCAACTTCTACCACTTTATCCTTCAGTTTCTTGTTTATTATAAATCCAACACCACTAGTTCTGCCAGTATCTGTCCCACGATAATAGAAGAGATGTCCACTTTTCAGTTCAATGAGATCTTCTCCTTTTCTCCTTACCTCACTTAGCCCGACGATGTCCCACTTGATCCTTTGTAGTTCCTCTTCCAATTCAAGAAGCCTTGAATCAGAAGATAGGGAGCGTCCGTTATAGGTAGCCAAGGTCAGCATCAAATGGCAGCCTAGTCCGGTCCTCCGGGGATTCTTAGCACCCTCTGCCTTCATGTCGCACTGGCCGCTGCCTTGGCCAGGTACATTCCAGCTGCCGGAGACTGAGGGCCAAGATTTAAGTTGTAGAGTCATTTTGGAGGTGTTTGGCCATAACTCACCACGCTGGCCAAGCGGGGTTGGTGAGTGTGGGATAGCATTTCCTCTGATCCCGATGGTATAGTTATACCGCTATTGGCGGTCGTCAGAGCCCCTTTAGTGGGAACAGGATGCACCACGAGAAGGCGGGGGTTGACATTTGTCAAGGAGAGGCTGTGATGTTACGCATCACCTGACCTTACATCCCAAAAAAAAAAAAAAAATATATATATACGTAACTTAATAATTAAGGAAGTGTTCATCTTTTTTGAAATACTGTCTATTGCATCTAATACAGGTGTCCCAACGTTTCTCCAACTTTGTTAATGTCTTCTGGAAGTCTTCTTCTGAAATGCTGTTGAAGCACACCTACGCAGCTGTAATAAATTGTTGATCAGTCTCAAATTGTCGTCCCCGTAATGTCTTTTTACAAATGCGGAACAACCAGAAGTCACAAGGTGACAAATCTGGACTATATGTAGGTAGGGGCATCAACTTAATATTCATTTTCTCCAAATAAGAAACGACGGAAATGGCTATGTGCGGCCTGGCATTGGGCCTCAGATGAAAAGAAATGGGGAACACAAGCTGAATAAACTCCTTTCATGACTAAATTCTCGGTTAGAATTCTGTGAATTGATGATTTTGAAATGTGAACCATATCTTCGATATCTCTAACTGATAGGTGTCTGTCTGACTTCCCGTATAATAACCTTATTGTATTTACGATTACCAGTGTAACACTCGTTGAAGTTCTTCTTCCATGCGCGATTGAAGCCATCGACTGACGACCATCCATAAATTCTTTATGTCATCTGTAAATTGTTGATTTTCCTAGATATTCTTCCTTATAAGTCTCTCGCATAAGACGGAAAGTCTCTCCGACAGTCTAAAGTCTTTAACGGCTCTCCGACAGGCTAAAGTATCTAACGCCTCTCCGACAGACCTAAGTCTCTAACGCCTCTCCGACAGAGTCTTTCACAATCATTTTTTTTAAACTCACAGCGCGAAAACACTCGTTAGTGGTTCACGAAACAACGCTTATTAAACTGAGCAATGCCGAGCCGATTGCAATGGTTACTACAATAATTACCGTTTCTTCGATACTAGTGCCATGGTCGAACGCTGTATTGCGCATCTTTTATTAAAACATTCATATTTGTTTTCGGACCAGCTGTGTACTTCCCATAGTTGCGTATCTTCTCTGTAACTTTAAACTACGAATGGGTGACGGCTTTTAATCTTAGATGCTGAAGTAGTCATTAATCTCGAAATAGGGGGGAAAATGCTTATCTTGTGAAAGATCGTGAAAAACATATACACGAGTTAATTTTCATGAAAGCTTTGACTTATAGGTCACTTCGCTTTGAGCAGGTTTTGAACAAAAGGAAAAGAAACTTCTTTTACCACTTAAAGAGTATGTGATGAAAAATCGTTCAGCGTACGTCTGGATTGATTTAAAGGTATCATGTTGTAATCAGAATGCAAAATACGGCCACTCTAAATGCACTGAAGTGAAAAAATAAGAATCCCGTGTTTTTCTGAAGATTTGCGTATGCATCTCTGAAGAGTTAGAGACAATTTTGAAGGGAGACACCAGTTTTAATGGCACCTTTTGCATTCACAGATTCAAATATCTAATGAGGGGAAAAAAGCATTTTTCTTTCATATTTTTCCATCATATTTTCCATCATTTACTCTGCAGCGGCAAAAAAAAATATTTCAAGTCTGCAGAGGCGAACTATTCATATGGATGACGCTAGTTAAAAAAAAAATTCACTATGTGTTTTAAATTGCGTTTATTTGACACGTCGTGTCTATCTAAAATTTATAAAAGTCAATGGAATTTACAACGGAGCGGAAATATAAACTACACGGAATAACAAATTGTTTTCAAAAAAAAAAAAAAAAAAAAAAAAGATAGAAGCTCACGATCCATTTTATCAAGAAGAAAATGTATCTGTGCGACCGCTTATTCAATACAATAATTTGAAATTCGCAAGTTCTACCTAGAATATTTTTCTGTGGATTTCCTCTTCGCTTGACTATCTTTTTCTTGAAGGTATGTTTGTGGTGTGTAGTTGATATTATTTCAGTTTTTTATCCCATTTATTTATAAGTAACAAATGTACCCGACGTTGCCTACGATAAATAAAAAAAATACATGAATCAGCTTCTGGGCCAGCATTTTCCGAACTTTCCTGAAATTATGAATATGATATATTGCATTGAAACAGTTAGTTGAAATATGTTCCAGTAATTAAAAATAAGTGATTAAAATGTAAGGAAAGAAATCTGTACTTATTCCAATACAGTTCATTGGATTTAACCAGCAGTTCTTTACTTACTGTGAATGTAGGAAATCTGAAATATTTGAAACATCTACATTTTTCCATCATGTAATAATCAGTGAAATACACAGTTATGCCAAAGCGCAAGCATGCTTATCCTTGAAGAGACTCTGGGTCTACGACCTTGACGGTTCTTACATTCGGAGTTAAGGTGAAGAAGCTTCTATTTTTACCAACTGGAGCCATCGATATCGATAAGAGTTGTTGGACTCAACCTGAAAAACATGACTTTTTCAGGTTGAGTACAACAACTTTTATCGATTTGCCTTGTGTTTTGTTGATACGCATGGCGAAAGTGAGAAAAATAGGACACTATAGGCGTTTAAACTAAAATTGAAGGTCGCGAGAAACGATTGGAATGTGTAGTATAAAGACATTGTCTCCTGCAGCCTGCCTAGTCCTAATAGTAGCGTCCATGACATTTAACATGAGTTGCTTTGGACAGTCAGCCGTGTTCTTGGGGATCCAGATTTCGTCAAGATAAAAAAAATAATCAAGATGAGGTGGAAGGATGAGCGAACAGAGGATTAGAAATGTTAAAATTTGAATAAAGGAAATGCAAGAAAGTTCATATTTTTCTCACATTTAATTTCTTATATTCAATTTGCATTTGATTGAAACATATTTCTTCTCTAAAACAATCGCGGAATTACTGTGGTTTTTTATAGCGGAACTATTTATAACGAGCAGTAACACACAAGAGCTTTGGTGTGAAATGTACAGAAACCCACCGGCAACTGCTGCCGAGAGATAAACGCGATGCTTCGGAAAACTAACGTAGTAAACAGCAAACATAAAAAATCTCAAATTATAAATAACGCGCGTTGTGTCAAATTAGAAATGATGATTGAAGAGGCCTAGTCAAAACCTTTCCGTAGAAATAGCTTGGAATTATTTACAGCGAGTAGTGACACATGGAAAACTGTGGTCTGAAACTTAGGCAAACCCGCCGGCAACTGTGTTGGAATCATACACTTAACACGTTGGAAGCATACACTTAACACGTTGCAAGCATACACTTAAGACTTTGGAAGACAGAAAAAGCAAGTTTCTCATTTCAAATCATGCACTTTATGTCAAATTCGAAGCAATGGTTGAAGAATCCTATTTAAAATTTTCCAGTAAAAAATAGCTGGTAACTATATATACTGTATTTCGTAATTATATATAACTGCAGCCGCGGTGAGAATTACAAACATACTTGCGGGCAATTTTGGCCAAGGGAGGGAGACTGAATTTCTAATTTTAAATCGCCTATGCTATATAAAATTTTTAAAAATGGTTGAAGAATCCTATAAAAAAATATTTCCACAGAAATAGCTTGGGATAGCTTGGAAAAATGGCTGAAGAATCCTATAGAAAATTTTTTCCACAGAAATAGCTTGGAATAGCTTGGAAAAATGATTGAAGAATTCTATAGAAATATCTTTCCACAGAAATAGCATAGAATAGCTTGGAAAAATGGCTGAAGAATCCTATTTAAACATATTTCCACAGAAATAGCATAGAATAGCTTGGGAAAATGGCTGAAGAATCCTATAGAAAAATCTTTCCACAGAAATAGCTTAGAATAGCTTGGGAAAATGGCTCAAGAATCTTATAGAAAAATCTTTCCACAGAAATAGCTTAGAATAGCTTGGAAAAATGGTTGAAGAATCTTATAGAAAAATATTTCCACATAAATAGCTTGGAAATACTATGGTGGTTGGTGATACACGGAGAGCCATATTCTCAAACCTAAAGAAACCCACCTTCAGGGAAAGGATACACATCACACTCCCGAAGTGCATCCCCCAAAAGTTCAGCACATGTGGCCAAAGGAGGGAGACTGAATTTCTAATTTTAAATCGCCTACGCTATATAAAATTTTTAAAAATGGTTGAAGAATCCTATAAAAAACTATTTCCACAGAAATAGCTTGGAAAAATGGCTGAAGAATCCTATTTAAACATCTTTCCACAGATATAGCATGGAATAGCTTGGAAAAATGGCTAAAGAATCCTATAGAAAAATCTTTCCACAGAAATAGCTTGGAATAGCTTGGAAAAATGATTGAAGAATTCTATAGAAATATCTTTCCACATAAATAGCATAGAATAGCTTGGAAATATGGCTGAAGAATCCTATAAAAAATATTTCCACAGAAATAGCTTGGAATAGCTTGGAAAAATGGCTGAAGAATCCTATAGAAAAATATTTCCACAGAAATAGCTTGGAATAGCTTGGAAAATGGCTGAAGAATCCTATAAAAAATATTTCCACAGAAATAGCTTGGAATAGCTTGGAAAAATGATTGAAGAATCCTATAGAAAAATCTTTCCACATAAATAGCTTAGAATAGCTTGGAAAAATGGTTGAAGAATCCTATAGAAAAATATTTCCACATAAATAGCTTGGAAATACTATGGTGGTTGGTGCTACACGGAGAGCCATGGTCTCAAACCTAAAGAAACCCACCTTCAGGGAAAGGATACGCATCACACTAACGAAGTGCATCCCCAAAAAGTTCAGCACAACCTCTTAATATTTGTAACTAGCATATAGCCCGTCCTAGGACGGTTGTTTTTAAGCTATAAATAAATATTAATATATAGGGGATGTTTGCCGTCCTGTGACGGAGTGAAATGTTTAATTGAAGCAGATTGATTCAATTAAACATGGGAAATGTTTAATTGAAGCAAATGTTTAATTAAAGCAGTTTGAAAACAAATAAAATAGACGCCGGTTTCTGTAAGCAAACATAGTAAAAACTTATATAGTAAGAACTCATTCATGTTAGAACTAGAATTTATATACTATTTATTTCCGTTTTTCAAAAGATCTTGCGATAAATATCATTCTGTGTGTAAAATATTTGCTGTTTAACAATTGTAGATTAGAGCGTTTAGATAGATCGATATTTTGTAATATAATCAGCACTAAACTCGGAAAGTTGCTTTGTGTAAACGTACATTAATAAATAAATAAAAGTAGTCAAAATCTTTCGGTAGAGGTTACTATGTGTTGCTAAAACGTGGAAAGAGCGATGTCTTTGTTTATTCAGTGACGCCACGTGTTTGGAGGATTTTCACATTACCTTAATAACTTTTACTTTGCTTTTTTGCGTTAAATTACTTTTTCTCCGACATACTTGTTATTCCGATCACGGCTTATTTTAGACTGTCCTATTCGACGGTTAGTTTGAGACTTCATACTAAATCTTTTTGTACAAAATAATGCGAAATCTGGTATTACAAATCGGAACTATCTAAATTCTCGACAATATGCTATTGGGGCGACATCTGCTTTTCGATGCAATCTTGCTCCCTTTGACATTTCAAGATTTCAGTTTTCATCTCGAGATTTTAGATAGAGCGATATTTTGCAAAATGTATAATACAATCAGCACTAAACTCGGAATGTTAGTTACATTAAAAAAGTAAAAATAATTGAAGGGTACAAATTAATATTCGAACTGCGCTAAATTAAATTAATATGCAAATGCAACTTGCCAGGATTTTAATTCGAATTTTCAAGATCGGATAAATAGAACTAGAGTCATCACCTAAAAGTGATCTCGTGCTATTATATAGCAGGCAATCACTTTGATATCGCGATAGTACACACAAATTGATTGATAAGTGATGGCGCAACAATGCAGACACTGATGTGACGTCAAGCGCTCCAGAGAGATAGACAGATCTGAGTGTTTATATACATTATAGCTCCTATCACGTTTGGCGCAAGATTCTCGTAATTTGCGAAAGAACGCAGTGAGGTATTGTTGCTTTTATGTGAAGTGTAAAGAAATGTTGTTGTGCAAGAGTGTAATGAAATAAATTTGCGTAACAATGAAATGAACTGTTGTTGCGGGAGCTCATGGGACATCATACCGCAAGATCGAATTTCATCAACGGTTTCTTCAAGACTGGTTGAAATCTTTAGAAACTGAGCAAACCAATTACAAGTCTGCAGATTCGAAATTCGAAAAAAGAGGGTCCATGTTGCCCAACCCCGTGTTCTCCTGCTTGTTTGTGCCAAATTTCATGTATCTGCGTTAAGTAAATTTTTTAGTATGAACTGACCGACGGACGGACTCAGTAAATTTATAATTATAGATAATCACTTCCTTCATTATTCATTTTACTTATAAATTGCTACAAGTCATAGCAAAGTCAGATAATAAACCAAATTTTTATTCTTGGTGAGTGTTAATAACAAAAGGGCGTCATTAAATATTTTAATGATACCCTTTTTCTTATTATCACTCACCATTAGCGGCAATACCTATGGGAACAGGTTTACCCGTCCTTGTCGAAATGTTCAAAAAATTCATTCCATCTTTGTTTCTCTAAATTTTCGTTAAAAGAAGGAAATCATTTAAAAGCTTCTGTCCGAAAAAACTTTTAAACCTAGAAAAAACAACATTTTTTTTCATCCATTTGATATCAAAATCGGCGGATTGTTTAAGAATAATCAATTCTTGCTCACCCTCGTTACGCCTCCAAAAATGCTCACCTCCGCAAAAACATTTTAAACAAGCGTTTGAGTATTAAAGTGGTTTGACAGTATCTATTTGTTTGTCCTGGAGCTGAAAAGATTTCATCACACTCGCACAGAATTTCAGTAATGAAAGTCTGCGCATTCCTTACTGTTTCCGCAGCTTTTTGATGCTATGAATTCTTCCCTACAGCAGTGAGTAAATTCCATGCATAAAATCTCGATGTAACGGAAATGGGTAACGGAAGTAATCAAAACCGCTGTTGAAATCTGATTTTTGAATGTTGTCCCATGAAGTAACACGACAATATTTAATTTCATTGTTACTCAACAGTATATTTTTATAAACCATCGCCGAAAATTACTTCATCACGTTTTATATAAACGTAACAGTGTCTCATAGCGATCTGCGTAAATTACTAGAACCTCATGCTAAAGGTGACGAAAGCCATTATAAAAATGCCTTTTTTAAAGCTATGCATCTTCCCCGGCAGCAGTAAAGTAAATCTGAAGTAAACACCAAAAATTTCGATGTAACAAAAAGAGGCAACGGAAGTAGAGGTTGAGCCACCTAGATTGATTTTCTCAATTACCTCAAAAACGCCTATTTGGCTTCCTCTTGACACCTCGAAGAAGGAATCCCATGCTATTCATGAGGACTTTAAAATGATGTATAACACAATGAGGTATATTTTCTCAAATCTCTCGAAAACGGTGCATGGTAGCGAAATTCGGCTTCCTCTCCACCACCCCGTATGGGTGATGGGGAGGGGGGAGGGTACCTGCTATTGACGAAAGCCTTTAAATGATGTACAACACGACGGAATGTAACCTGTACATACTCTAGAACAAAAGTTACCAATCACTCTCACTAACACACTTGTAATTCAGCTTTTTTCTTTCTACTATCCCGAAATCTAATTTTAGCTTGAGCGTGCGCAGATCATCACATGTCATAGGTATCACGGTCGGTTTTTACGTTCGTATAAATCTCAATAATATATGTAACAACAATAAATAACATTCTGAAAAACTAAACGGTCGAAATACTTGCTACTGCCGCCGCCATAGTTCAGAAAACACTTACTTTTTTGACTCCCATATTTCCTTTCATTGGTTTTACGAAAACAGCATTCATTAATCAACTTACCTAAATGTCACTCATTGTCGGGAATCAGTAAACCTTATTGTCTGTTGTTAAAATTTAATTAAACTTGGTATGTACCGGACTGTGGCTGTGTGTGGTCGAGAGTATCGCCAGTAAATGCAATGTATTTTACATAAATCAATGCATACGCTCGACTCATTTGTTCATTTTCACACCCACGAAGATCTTAGCATGGGAAAGATGCGTAGCATAATATGTGCAAAGAGTACCATGATACTCTCTCGGTGTTTTTTCCAAAGAAATCGGAAAAGAATGGAGATTTTATTTTTCACTTTTCTCGTTTCAAAGAAATGGTCTGTTATCTACTCGTATTACAAGCAGACTTAGTTTCAAAATTTGAGAATGAAAATCCCAATCACCATCAAAGATTAAAATTTCATATGCGCAAATAATTGAACTTGCTCAGTGGAAAAAAAAAAAACAAGGATCTGTCTCGTAAAATTAAACTAAATAATTAGACAAGTACGCAGCATTGAACTACTCAATCACTGATTTTGCAGAAGTAAACGCAATTCATTTAAATAACAAAACCTCTTTTGATCACGGGCCTAAAAAGCTCATGACGTAACAGAGAAGCGTCCATAGGCAATTTTAATTAAAAAATATATCAGCCAAGATGTAGAGCTGTTTCTCTCAAAAGCTTACTAGCACTGTACACGAAAGTACATGCCTGCACATAATTCTTATTTTTCATAAGACTCTAGTAAAGCATAGGGAAATTCATTGAATAGGTAATCTGTTACAAAATAATTTCAGCGTCTACGGTGGCCGAGTCGCCTGAAGCGCTAGCTTCTGATCATTCCTTGCAGATGTGCCTTGTTTCGAATCCCACAAAAAGTGTGGTTGGTACTCTTGTCTTTCGCCACTGGCTCTATCGCTTACCTAGAGACCGTGACCTTAAATTACGGACAGTTGACTCATTATTTTATAGTCCGCCTGTCTTTTGCCACTGACTCTCTCGCTTACCTAGAGGCAGTGGCCTTAAATTAAGGACAGTTGACTCGTTATTTTATAATCCGCCTGTCTTTTGCCACTGGCTCTCTCGCTTACCTATAAGCAGGGGCCTTGAATTAAGGATAGTTGACTAATTATTTTATAGTCTGCCTGTCTTTTGCCACTGGCTCTCTCGCTTACCTAGAGGCAATGGCCTTAAATTAAGGACAGTTCACTCATTATTTTATAGTCCGCCTGTAGTTTGCCACTAGCTCTCTCGCTAACCTATAGAGAGTAGCCTTGAATTAAGGATAGTTGACTCATTATTTTATAGTCCACCTGTCTTTTGCCAATGACTCTCTCGCTTACCTAGAGGCAGTGGCCTTAAATTAAAGACTATTGACTCATTATTTTATAGTCCGCCTGTTTTTTGCCAATGACTCTCCCGCTTACTTAGAGGCAGTGGCCTTAAATTAAGGACAGTTGACTCATTATTTTATAGTCCGCCTGTCTTTTGCCACTGGCTCTCTCGCTTACCTAGAGGCAGTGGCCTTAAATTAAGGACAGTTGGCTCCTTACTTTATAGTCAGCCTGTCTTTTGCCACTGGCTCTCTCGCTTACATAGAGGCAGTGGCCTTAAATTAGAGACACTCGACTCATTATTTTATAGTACGTCTGCATTTCTCCATTGTCTCTGTCGCTTACCAAGAGGCAGTGAGTGGCCTTAAATTAGGGCCAGTTGACTCATTATTTTATAGCCCATGTCCACTTGTCTTTCGTTATTGGCTATTTAGCTTACCTAGAGGCAGTGGTTTTCAATTAGGGACAGTCGACTTATTAATTTATAGTCCATGTCCGCCTGCTTTCGTCACAGGCTATCCTCCCGCTTACCTACAGGAAGTGGCTTTAAATTAGGGACAGTTAACTGATTGTTTTATAGTCCCTGTCGGCCTGTCTTTCTCAACTGGCTCTCTCGCTTACCTAGAGGCAGTGGCTTTAAATTAGGGACAGTTGGCTCATTGCTTTATAGTCGTACGCGTTACTCGTAGTTGTACTTAAACTCCGAAACAAAGAAAAGTAGGATGTGAATTATAAATGGCGAAGAAAATCAGCCTCTAAGATGCACACTTCATGGTGCGTGATTCAGCATCAGCATAAAGAGGCTGTCAGTGGCTCTAAATAATAAAGCGAAGTATCTCTTTATTCTTGAAAACTGAAGTAGGGACATTAATACATGTATTATGTTATCTGCAAAATGTAAGCTAGATTATAATGAAGACAATAGTCATCTTATCTCTTGAGCAGATAGAAGTAGTGAAAATTCTTTGGTAACCGAAATGCAAATAACACAAAGTTGGGAAATCACACTTCTAATGGCATCATTAAGATATGGTACACATAGATCGTCGAGATGCGAAAAAATTAAGAATAAGTGCATTCTAAGTACAGGGAAAACAAATAATTTTATTCAATAGCTTTGCTTCCTCGTTGCTTCTTCAGAGAGAAAGATACGATTGTCGCGTGAGAATGAGAGGGGAAACGTAAGATATTGCGCAAACTGCCGCTTACATTAAAAAAAAAATATTTTTATTATTACATAGGAAAGACGGATAAGAGAGGACACACTCGAATCGAAACAGCTGCTGAATAATTAAGGGATATCATTCGGCACAATTTCCTGGATGGTTCAGTGAAGATATTGATATTATTTCGCGAATCTTTTGATTGGTATTGTGCTCCTTTATTTATTTATTTCTTTTTCGTATTACTGTGCATGAGTTCTGGGAAGCAACAGCAGTAATAACACCAAAGAATCGTCGCGTATTATGTTATTAATAATGTTTGTTAAATTAAATGTCTTTTGTGATGGAAATGGATATATAGCGGCAGTTTGCCTTTGCAACACTCGTTCCCGGGTACTTTCCTTTTTCACTTGGGAACGACTTTCAATTCTTAACATAAAACGATTGGAACTGATCATATACAAGATGAAAACATAATTGTTTGATGTGAGAAAAATATTAGCAGGGAAAACACAATATTGATATTGCGCTTGGTCATGCGAATGATTGCTTCCAGAAAGTAAAGGTTTATTCAGCTGGAATGAGTGCTTTGAAGATTTAAGGGGAAAACAAAAAAAACAATCTTACAAAAATTGAATCTAAGATCATAAGGATTTTAAATTCAAAAATAAAATAGATGACTAAAAAAGTGGCCCAGAAATTATGGATGTGTGAAGCATCTTGATGTAACATGACACACTAACTCCCTTTAGCCGGCTAGAACGAAATAATTCGGGGTTAACAAATGAGCTGAAATCAGCTCAAATGAATATGTTCGCTCTCTGAGAAGTAAGCCGTACGCAGCTGAAATGAGTGAATCTGCGTATTAAAATCACTCCTTTAAATTAATTATTCAAAGTGGTTATTTAAGAAAATGATTGACACTAAGAATTTCTGATTTATTTATTGATAAAACCGTTATAAGGATGGCGACAAAACCTTGAAAGGAGAGTAGGTCCGCGGATGGGTTAGTGGTGAACGTTCGTGACTGCCATGGAAAGGCCTCAGGATCGATCCCTGTCTGGTACAAAATCTCGAACCATTAGATATAACTCCGTGCGTCGGATGGGCACGTCAAACCGTCGACCCCGGATACTGGACTTCTGGTTATAAATAAGGGCGTATTCTTCCCCCTTTCTACCACGCTTTCGTGTGTCTTTCTTGTGGGGTACTGTAGCCCCAAATCTCCTAGCTTCCTACGTCTAATGGTTGTTTAAGACCTTTGATCACACACTCGCTTTTTATAATCGTCAACGTTGATATCTGGAGAAAAGATGTATGAGTCATCTGCTTCTGCCCAGTGGCATGATGTCCGCGCCAAAGGGATTAGCCCTTCCCCATTATGCCTTGAGTCATGCAGCAAGGAAAAAATGACTAGGAGGGAGCGCAAATCGACAGTGATCGTTAATATGCTGAGCTGTTTTGCAATTTTGGAGCTCTGATTTTTTTCATTCAAATTCTTCCTTTCTATCGAATATCTTGCAATTTACTTTGGTAGAATTTTATTTCACAAAAACAGCAAAACAATTGGAAGGAATTGTTTTTCTGTAGCTTTAGTAAAATCCGGCAGCTATTTGAGCATGTCTGTTTGCTCAAATAAAAATGTGTATGCATGAGCGTTGAAAGTTGGCAATTTTTCCCCCTTTGGAGTTCCATTCTCTAAATTTTATTCAATAGCTTATTGAAGGCTGTGCGTATGAGTTGACTTATATAAACTAACACTTTAGACACGGCCTCCCTAGTAGGGGGTTTGTTAGGGGGCTAGGTTTCAAGTCCACGAGGAGGAGGTGTGGATCAAAACTGAGACGGACTGAGCCGGAGCCCGAAAGCCCGATGCAGAGGCTGGCTCGGGCTGTAGAATATTTAATGCGTTTTGGGTTCAGGCGGCCTCGGGCTCTTAGAGAGAAGGAGAACGACAGAATTTTGTTATACATAAATGTGATTTTATGTGATATAGCAAATGAGACACTTTATAGTTGGTAAAGGAAATTCTTCGGCAGCTGGTTCTGGTTGGGGAGCGGGCATTCGAGATGGCTATTTATTCCGGGCTCGGGTAAAAAACGCCATAGTGTGTTTCTGCAGAGAAGAAAAAGCTTTTTCAAGAACTATAGATATTGGATAGTTGATAGCTTGCCGACGATAATTTATTTATCGCCTAACTCAATGCAGTAGCTCCCTGCTAATTCTATTGAGCAATGCACATATTGCAGCGCATTATGGCCCGATAATATTAGCATTATTTGAGTAGCATAACAATTGCAGCACCGCCCCATCATTTGGGTTGCCCGGCGGCACGAAGCACTTCAAGTGGAAACGGACGGTCCAAAAATATCGTACAGTTACACTATAAAAATAGATAGAGGTCCCTTGCCCACTCCTCATTTTCATTGCACGATGAGGAGAGAGTGGAAGTGTGGGAAAGGAGATGATTTTTATTAATGGTTGAACAGGTTAGCCTGTTTTCGGGCTTGTCTGTGCCTGGGCTAAACCGTGCTATATAAAACTCGGGGCTCGGGTGGGTTCGGGCTAAAATACACCACGGGCTCTGACGGGCTCGAGCTCCGAAAATTGAGCCCAAACTAAGTTCTGGTGGGGGTGATGCGTACCATCCTATGACGCTGGCTCTCCCCTGTTCTGAAGCCAGCGGCCCCAAATAAGGGGGCCCGCGAATGCTTATAACTCTTAAGGTAGGTGTCCATACACACACACATACACACACACACACACACACATTCTCTTGAGTGTCATGTTTAATGTCACGACAGAAACCGGGAGAGGTTTGGTGCCCGAGGCGGCCTGTGGCGTGGAGCGGAGCTTTTAGGCGCCTGCCTAAAAGCTTCGAGAAGGACAGAACTGCAGTTCTGAGCTTTTTTATATCCGTTTTCAGCTTTTCATTTATCAAAGTAGTCATACACAAACGAGACGACTTTCGCATAAATGTCACTCAAAGGTGACGACTGTCTGTAGTCTAAACCGAGACCACATGTAGTCAGTGGTTAATCTCCCCACCCTGGGTGACACTCAAGGGTGTGTGTGTTGGGAGGGGGGCACGTTTATGGTCTTTCATGCTCGTTGTTAGTCCCCAAAACGAAACAAAAAATTGGACAGAACCGATAAATTGGCGTCTTGACTCTTCCTTAGGGTACAAAGTAACGTTTTGATTAGAAAAGCAAAAACAAATCTGCTCGAAGTTGACGCGACGTAGAAATTCAAGTCTCTTTTCATCAAAGCTCCAAAACAGCAGGAAAACGAAATCCAAAACATCAAAGGGAAACATATTCTACAACTGAATTTCCGTAAAATCAACGTCTCTTTTCACAACCCGAAAATTAAGGTTCCTGCAATTATGACACAACGTGGATGTAGCATAATGAAAAGGGGTCGCCAGTAAAACATGTGACGTGCCTGCACCGCAGGACGCACATGACATAAAAGCAGATAGCAGTGAGAGCACATATCAGCGTAGCTAAGTTTGGAGAACGACTTACTGCGGAGTGAGGGGAGCTGGATTCGTTGTCTGGCGCGGACAAACTTGTACGTTATATTGGCGCCCGAACATCCAGGACGATCCGGCTGTTAGGTTTCTCGCAATGATGTTATGTTCTTTCCACACAGCGAGACAAGAAAAATGAGAATCCCTTCTTTAGTGCTTCGAAAAGATAAATCAGTGGGATTTTACGTTCCACACACCAAATTATCTGGGATTTTTCAAGTGCACGTTCTTTATTGGATGACTGCCTACAGCGACACATGGTACCAGCTGACCCGTGGGCCATGCACCCTACCCTCTTTCGGGGAGGGGAGATGTGACCTGACTGCACTGTAGGACGCACATGAGATAAAGGTAGATAGCAGTGAGAGCACATGTCCGCGTAGCTCAGTTGGGAGAGCGACTTACTCCAAAGTGAGGGGACCTGGCTTCGATGGCCGGCGAGGACAAACCTGTGTTTTCACAAACACTTGACCCTTTAACCATCTAGGAAGCATTAGTTCAGGATTAGAAAAAAACGGGCTGAAATCTGCTAGATCGAATGCATGCGATTTGTAAGAAGTGGACGAACTCCAGCTGGAAAAAGTGAACTTGTCATCAGAAACCGTTTCTTTCCCCTTAGCTTTGTTTATTCAAAGTGGTTATTTAGATGGATGAATGACACTAATAATTTTTAACTGATTACCTGCCAGGTAAGATACCGGAAACGCAGCTCCCGTTGCATGACAGGCCCAATCTTTGTGGTGCTTTTATCTCTTTGAATGAAGGATGCATGCCCTTGTTTTAAATTATCTCAGTAATAATTGAATATCAGATTCAGCTATGTACTAAGGTGTTATATGCACAACGGAAGTCTATGAATGATTTTAAAGAGGACACATAAACCGCAACCTTGGTAACAGGATAACGCTTACGCGATAAATACCGGTAATCAATTATACAGGCAAATGTTGGCTAGGTGTCGAAACACTAAAACAAAATATGTGGACAGATATTTTAATCAATTCTGAAATATTTCAAATGTCTCTCTATGATGCATCCAAGATGTGTTTTATTTTAGAACGGAACAGTTATAACTTTGTTTCTCGATAAAGCTCCAAAGAAAAGGGAGTTGAAAGCTAAAGTTCATGGCATGAACACAAAATTTGTTTTACGCAGCGTTGCGAATTTGCATTGCAAAAGCAAAAATGGTGACAGACAGTACCCGTTAAAACCAAGAACCTAGAGTGTACACAAACTTTTAGGATGCATTTATGAAAATTACATTTAAGTATTTTAATGTTGAAGAATTGATAAATCACTTTTGAAGAGTTTTAAAAGTATCCCAGCTCAATTAAACCACGAATAGGTAGCAAGTAACTTCAGCCTATTTCGAAAGAGCCGCTGCGTTGGCCAAGTGATCTAAAGCGCTGGCTTCAAGCATTCTTCTGAGTTGACTACGCGCATGAGTCCCATTGAGGCATGCATGGTAGTGTTTGCCCAATCGCACTGTCTCTGCCCCTTCCGTGGAATCAGTGGCACTAAATTTGGGGCAAGCAGCCACTTACAGTCCACCGTGTTGCTCATGGTGGGCTAACGATCCCACGATTCAGCAGCTACTGAAGTAAAAGGGCAAATGATGTGAAACAAAAATTGAAAGAACACCCTAATACTCTTTGAAGATAATTTCATTAATGGATCATTCGCATGCCAAGATCTTTGTTGGTTCAAAATAAAACATGAGGCTCGAGAATATAATATTTATTTACATACAACACATTGCATTTATTCGCGTCATTCACGACTACACACAGCCACAGTCCGGTAATATACACTGGCGGAAAGTAAAAAAGAACACCAAGAAGAAGACGTCTGATACCAACTAAATTTATACAGCATAATAGCAGAATACAGAGGATAACGGGATCAAAACATTATGGCAAAATACAGCTGTATTTGCTGGTAAACTGAAAATTTACATTTCCATATGGCATGGTTAGTACGAGGTTGAACCACCATGAACTGCGTCACAGTGTGCAATTCTGGCATGGAGTCTGTCGTACAGATGTTGGATGTAAGTTTGGGGTATTGAGTTCCAAGCATCCTCAAATTAGACGCGTAAATCAGGGATTGTCGTGGCTGGCCGTGGAGACCGAATAAATCGTTGTCCCATAAAATCCCACACGTGCTCAATGGGGGACAAATCCGGTGAACGTGCAGGCCATGGAAGTTGTCTCACACCCTGAAGTGCATGTTGCGTGTGCACGTGCCGTGTGTGGGCGTGCGTTATCTTGCTGGAAAACACCACGGTGGACCGACCTTACAAATGGCACAACAACGGGCTGAATGATGTTGTTGATGTAGGAGGTGCTGTTTAACGTACCCGGTACAACGCTAGTAATGTACGGAAGTGATAGCTGATCGCTCCGCACACCAGGAGGCCAGGTGTAGGCCTTGCGTGTCGCTGGCGGATGCAAGGAGGGTGGAGACGCTCCCCTGTGCGTCTGCGAACACGCATACGGCCATCGAAGGCTCCCAAGCAGAATCTTCTTTCATCGCTGAACACGACAGATCGCCATTGCGTTCTCCAGTGCAGACGTTGGCGACACCACTGCAACCGTTCCTGACGGTGGGCTGGAGTCAGAGGTACACATGCCAGAGGCACATGTGCACGTAGTCCTGCATCCAGTAGACGGTTGCGGATTGTTCGCACAGTCACCTCAGGTACAACGGCAGCTCGAATTTGCGTCGCCGTGGATGTTCTGCTTGACAACGCCGCTCTTCTTATGCATCGATCGGTCCGCTCATCAGTCCGTCTGTGACTCCCGGATCCACGTCTTCTCGTGTGGGAATGTTCCTCGGACCATCTACGCCACCATCGTACCACCACCGATACTTCCTGTCCAATTCGATCCGCAATACGATGATACGACCACCCGGCCTCGCGGAGTCCGACTAGACGACCTCGCTCAAAGTCCGATAACTGCTGAAATCGTACACTTCTCCCATGACCAGGCATTGCAGCTTCTTCAGGGTCTTCGCACGTGTCCGTACGTCGACGACTGATTACATTCACTTCGCCGTACTCCTTAAATACCACCGACGATAATTTGCATATTATGCCGTGCTGTGGCGTAAGCGCTCACCGGTTGGTCTCGAAATTAACATCACACCTACGTAAACTCAACCCTATTAACATATGAAAATTCCATGATCGTCCGCCAATTTTTTCTTGGTGTTCTTTTTTCACTTTCCGCCAGTGTATTAAGTGGAATTAAATTATAACAACAAACAATGAGGTTTATTAATTCCTGACATTGAGTGATACTTAAATAGGCGGGTTAATGCATGTTATTGTCGTGAAGCCAATGAAAGATGATATGTGTGTCGTAAAAGTAAATATTTACTAAATTATGGCGGCGGCAATAGTAAGAAATTCGACAGTTTAGTTTTTCAAAAATAAAAAGTTATTATTATTATTATTATTATTATTATTATTATTATACAGTATTCGACCCTGACACTGATGAAATGTAGTGTAGCTGCAAAGCCCAACTGCGCATGCGCAAGCTATACTCTGACCTCAAGATAGAAGGAAAAAATGAATCGCAAGTGTCTTAGTGAGGGATATTAGTAACTTGGAGGTTACTCACCATCCTGTCATGCATCATTTTAAAGCTCTCGTCAGCAGCATCGAACCCCCTTAAGGGGTAGAGAGAACGTAAACTTTTGCTACAACACATAATTGACTACTCACTTTTGGTATGAAAGTCCATCTGCTCATGCGCAAGCTATACCCTGACCTCAAGATAGAAGGAAAAAATGAATCGCAAGTGTCTTAGTGAGGGATATTAGTAACTTGGAGGTTACACACCATCCTGTCATGCATCATTTTAAAGCTCTCGTCACCAGCATCGAACCCCTTAAGGGGTAGAGAGAAAGTAAACTTTTGCTACAACACATAATTGACTACTCACTTTTGCTATGAAAGTCCATCTGCTCATGCGCAAGCTATACCCTGACCTAGAGATAGAAGGAAAAAATGAATCGCAAGTGTCTTAGTGAGGGATATTAGTAACTTGGAGGTTACACACCATCCTGTCATGCATCATTTTAAAGCTCTCGTCACCAGCATCGAACCCCCTTAAGGGGTAGAGAGAAAGTAAACTTTTGCTACAACACATAATTGACTACTCACTTTTGCTATGAAAGTCCATCTGCTCATGCGCAAGCTATACCCTGACCTCAAGATAGAAGGAAAAAATGAATGAATTGCCGCCCCGGTGGCGCAGTGGTCTTAGGCGCTGGCCTCTGATCATTCGTCCGTAAGGGGTCCGGGTTACACACCATCCTGTCATGCATCATTTTAAAGCTCTCGTCAGTAGCATGGAACCCCCCTGGGGGTAGAGAGAAAGTCAAATTTTGCTACGACACATATTTGACTACTTACGTTTGCTACGAAAGTCCATCTGCTCACGGTGGTCAAAGTTATACTCTGACCTCAAGATAGAAGTAAAAGATAAATCGCAAGTGTTTTAGTGAAGGATATTGGTAACTTGGAGGTTACACACCATCCTGTTATGCATCATTTTAAAGCTCTTCTCAGCAGCACGGAACCCCCTGGGGGGTAGAGAGAATGTCAAATTTTGCTACGACACATAGTTGACTACTTACTTTTGCTACGAAAGTCCATCTGCTCATGCGCAAGGTATACTCTGACCTCAAAATAGAAGTAAAAGATGAATCGCGAGTGTTTTAGTGAGGGATATTGGTAACTTGGAGGTTACACAATATCCTGTTATGCATCATTTTAAACCTCTTATCAGTAGCAGGGAACCCCCAGAGGGGTAGAGGGAAAGTGAAATTTTGCTACGACGCATACTTTGCTACTGTGGAGAAAAATACGTACCGTGCAAAATTCATTTTTGTAATAGCTTTTGTCACATTCCGCATGAGGTTCTCATAAATTAAGTAGATTGAATTGAGATATTGTTACCTTTATGTAAAACGCGATGACATGATTTTAGGCGACAGTTTAGTTTAGTTGAGTAACAATGAAATTAACTATTCCTGCGTCACTTCATGGGATATTATTCTGTTTCTTTGGATGCGAGAATGGGGTTAACGACCACCGTGAGAGAACAAATCAGTAGGCTGTAAGCAGTCGCCCTTTCCTAATTTAGGGCGATTAGTCCCAGGAAAGAAAGAGAGCCAACGCCGAAAGAGAAACACAACATCCATGCCTCACCCAGATTCGAGCCCGGATCTTTCTCGGACGAGCGGTCAGAAGTCAGTGCTCATACCATTGTGCCCCAGGGGAGGCAAAGAGATGCATTCAAAAATCAGATTTCAACAAGGGTTTTGATTACTTCCGTTGACCATTTTTATCACATCGAAATTTTCTATTTGGGATTTACTTTAAACTGAAGCGTCAAAAAATTAGAAAGGGTGGTACCAATTTCTCACATGCCAGTACACCCATGTGGTAAGTGGTATCGTCCGCGAACGGCGTAAAGCAGATATCTCCGCAATCTCAAGTAGTAGCATTCGCAGTTCAGATGGCAGCTTTTCAGGATTTAAGCGATTCCGAACAGGGCATGATAGCCGGCGCCCTGGAGATGGGTAACTCCATCTCGGAATTTACCACAAATTTTGGATATAAACGGTTAATAATTTCAAGGGTGTACATGGACTACACAATCTCATGGAAAACATCTAGAGTGCGAGAATTGTGTGGCCGCAGAAAAGCCTTGGACGATTGTGGACAGAGGCGTCTGGCACGCATCGTAACATCTGCCAGGAGTGCAACATTGCCGCATATCATAGTGCAATTCAATGCTGGGGCCAGAAGTAGTATCAGCGTTTGGACAGTGCAACGTATCCTGTGTTCTAATGGGTTCCGCAGCCGCCGGTTCTCCTGGGCGCCATCGCTGACCCAACGACACAAGGCTATGTGCCTCGCCTTGGCTTGGGAACACAGCCATTGGACACAAGATGACTGGATATGTGTAGCCTGGTCCGACAAATCGCGGTACCAACTGTTTCTGGCAGATCACCGACTTCGGGTGTGGTGACAACCCCACGAGGCAATAGTACCAGCATGTCTACAAGAGACTCTGCAGGCTGGTGGTGACTTTGTTGTGGCGAGTTTTGTTTTCAGCTGGCACGCATGAGGACCCCTTATACGTCTTCAGAGCACTCTGACCTGTGAAGATAACGTAACCACTCTTGAGGAGCATTTGCACACGTTCATGTCATACAACTACTCCGACAGGTGCGACCTCTTTCAACACGACAATGAGCCACCGCACACGTCCACAGTGGACTATTATTGGAGAAATATTCCATGGAGTTTGGTATCCTGACTTGGCCCCCTCGTCTGCCGAATTCAAAAGCCCTCGAACACATTTGGGATGCTGTTCAACGTTCCGTCAATACCAGGAATCCTCCACCGGCGAATATTACGCAATTGTGGGACGCTCTTCAGGAAGCACTGTTTCCACTGTAATACAGAGAGCTCGTGAATTCCATGCCCAACATGTTGCTGCTATTATCCGATCTCGAGAAGGACCAATGCCGTATTTAGAGAGGTATCCCAGTTTTTTTTTTTTTTTTTTTTTGGCACTTCAGTGTCTGCTGCCGTGCAAAACGCATAGCTTAAAAAATAGCCCAGTTGAGATTGTTAGACTTTAGGAATCTTCTGCATTATATTTTATGATGTATCTCGGAAAGTTAATCTGTATCCAAGGAATGAATAAAAATATTTAGAGCAATTGAAACTTCCTGTGTTAAACTCCATTTTTTTCAGTTATTGCTAATTTACGACCGTAACGATCGGTTTGGTATCCATAAAGATCATGTAATTCCAATAGAGTTCATTCCGTGTACTTGTTCATCGGATATTTATGGATTACTGCGCATATTTTATATTTAACTTTTTCACATCATTCACGTACATCAGTTTTTTATTGTACTCCTGAGTTAGTATTAAATGATGCATGCAGAATGAGTTGAAGTTAATAAAGCACATGAATTCTCTGAGAGGAACCAGGATATTCAGTCCTACTATTCATGCTATAAACTTGCGTCTCGAAGAAATCTCAATGACCTAGAATGCGCTCTTAAACACAAATCGAATAGCTTGTCTTATAATTTATTTATGAAGTAGTTTCAAAATTGAAGAAATGGCGCGCCGGGTCAGCACGTCCTTCCTAGAAGACGAGACGTCGTGTTATATGATGTTATCTTTGATAATTGGTGCGCCAGTTTCGGACTGCTCATGAGTCACTACAACAATTCTAATTTCCGACCAAATCCCGAAGGTATCGTAAGGCAAAATGCCACATCATTAAGGCTTGTCGTTTTATAAATGATCTTGCAGAACTACTTGATAAGATTGGATGTCTTAGATTAGAATTTTATTATATCTATTAAAGAGTGTTCTGTTGTTTCAGGTTTTGTTCTTCCTTTAAATTTTGAAGTTTGGTATTTGCATCACAAATCAGTAGAAAAAAATTATATTGAGCTACTGAACATTTTGCGACCACTCTTTTGAAAGCGAGATATGCTATATCCCCAGCCAGGTAATTTTCTGAGATAATAAAATTTTTATAAAACTCATATTCTGTATCTTACAACTTTCGGCTACCTGTCTCTTTTCACCTACGTCTTATCTACGGAAGGTCAAACTATTGCAAACGCATTAATATTCAGAAACCTTTACATGATGGAAATTTTTTTATGAAAATGCATGGTATTTTTTTATCCAGGAAATGGATTTATCTTTTCTTGGAGAACGAAGAATGCTAGAATAAAATGAAGTGACTTACATGTTATTTATTTATTTACAAATTTTATTTATTTACATTTATTTTTTGGGGACATATAGTGATGAGTTCTTATTCCTTTGATTGAGGAATGTTCTGTTATTTAATGTTTACCAAATGTTATTTCGATTGACCTAAAATCAAAAGAACATATGTGACCCTGCCCGAGAAAGGCTGTGTAAGGGTCTAAAACTAGTTTTGGTGAAAAACGCATTAAAAAACGTTATTTCTCTTTGTATTGAGAACGAGATCACATCTGACGACCCACAGGTGAACTGCAAGAAATTAGTTAATTCATTACCCAAATATTTTGAACTTCGGGTCAAGCAGAAGAGCTCACCATTTAGTAAGCCACCTATCATGAAAACAGAAGGACACGAGGGGTGAATCGAGAGGGGGCGCGTGGGTGCACCCTTCCTCAGGTAACAAGAAAAAGCTTCAATTTTTGTAGGTTTTAATAGCAAATTGAATATTTTTTCGTGAAAGAAAGTATTACTTAAAAGTATATTACTTTCGTTAATTAATTGTAAGATATCAACGACCGATTTCATCATTCGGAAGTAATGGGGATTTGTAGTTGCCATTTTCATACGGTAATTTCACACTGTGTAGTTATTATTTTGGCAACACTACCACTGACTAGAGGGAGGTTGACATCCCATTACGAACTTAGCGATTTGTGGGAAATATCACACATTTATAGACATATACTAAGAACACCTTTTCATTTTGTGGAAAATATCAAAAATGTCCCCGGTTATTAGCGACACTTAAGCCCCCTCCCCCCTTAAGAAAATCCTGGATCCGCCACTGAAACACACCTTTAAAGGTTATGGTACTTATATAATTAAATACGACCTCTGTGCTTCAATATGAAAAAGAGAGACATATTCCTTAAGAAGCCAGGAAGTTCTCTAAATTAAAAAATAAATAAATAAAATAAATTGTCAATTCTGTGTGCCAATAAAAATAGTTTTTCGTCAATATTGTTTTATTATGTTGTCATTTTTCTTCTTCGTTTCTTTTTTGACTTTGTATACTAGCGGCATTATATTGTATTACGCAGATTCTGAACGAGAACTGAGCCGGCTCGGCGGCGAAGTAGTCTAAACGTTAGCTTATGACCATTCCTCCGAGATGGGTCCTGGTTCGAATCGCGGTGAGGCATGGATGACGTTTTTGTCTTACGGCACTGGCTCTCTCCCTTCCCTGGAACCATTTGCCCTAAATTAGGGACGGGCGATGAATAATAGTCCCCTGAGTTGCTCACGGTGTCCGTTAAACCCCAATAAAACAAACATGAAAACTGATTCTTTTCACAGATTTTTAATGATTTTACGGGAATGAGAAACATGTAGGCTAGACTTGTTATCTTTAAATGGCCGTAACAACGTGAATTGTGAAGATAGAGACCTGGCACCGACTACATTTGAAAGAGCAAGCTTTGAAGTAAGAGAAACGATCAAAATCTTATAATCCAGTTTTGGACCCTTAATGCCGTGTCGTACATGACACAGTAAACCGTGTCATGTACGACACTGTTTACTGTGACGGAAGAAACTATAGCATTTATAAAAATAAATACAACTTACGTCCAATGATCATGATCATGATCATATGTAGAGGATCATGATCATATGTAGGGGTCACATATGCAGCTTCGACTAATAGCGACAATTCTTCCCAAATAAAGAAGGTACATTCAATTTACTAACAGATTCGAACAATTTCATGTACGACACGGCTTACTGTGACGGAAGAAACTATAGCATTTATAAAAATAAATACAACCTACGTCCAATGATCATGATCATGATCATATGTAGAGGATTTTAGGAAGGGAGTGTCTGACCCCAGGTCTTAAACAATCCTTAGAAATAGGAAACTAGGAGATTTGGGCTAGAGCGCCCGATAGAAAAGTGACACGGAAGCGAAGTAAAAAGGTTGAGGAAGACGCCCTTATTTATTACCGGGGCGCCAGTACCCGAGGTCCGACGGCCTAACGTGCCCATCCGACGCACGGCGGGTATTTAGTGGATCGAGCGTTCGTACCTGCCTGGGATTGAACCTGAGGCCCTTCCCGTGGCAGTCACGAACGTTGCCCACTAGGCCACCCGCGGCCTCTACGTCCAATGAATTTCAGGACTGACCGCATAACTGACGCAACAGTAGTGGGATAAAAATATCACGTGTATGTCGGAAGCCCAATAAGCCAACAGCTGGAAACCGGTTTACACCGGTACCGGCAAGCGGCAGACAAACATTAAGGGAGTTACAACAAGCGTTCTCGTCCCATTTCATTTCAGCCAAAGAAAAGCAGACAGTAAACATCCGTTTTGGTTGAAAAGTTGGTAAATCATCTATTGTAACTTACAGAATGTTAAAAGAAGCGTATAGAGATAAATCATTATCTGTCAGCGTATTTTCGAATGGTATACACGGTCTAGCGACGGGCAGAAATCATTTGATGATGATCCGAGATTTGGGTGCCCCTCCAGTGTGTGGAAAGTGCAAAAAAATCGAAGATGTGCGTAATTAGTTAAAGCAAGACCACGGGATTACTGTGAGACTTTCGGCTGAGTCAGTAGACATCAGTAAGTCAATCTGTCATGAGATTTTACTCGAGGTTCTAGTAAACGAAACTTAATGCCAGATTGGTACTCCGCATTCTGATTAATGACCAAAAAAAGCCTCCTGCATCGATATTTTCCAATCTTGGTACCCCGCATTCTGATTGATGACCAAAAGGAGGCTCCTACATCGATATTTTCCAATCTTATGGGCATTACAGCTGAGGACCCTAATTTTCGCTATAGAATCATTGCAGGATGTGAAACATGGTGCTTGCAGTGTGATCCAGAAATCAAGCGACAAAGTGCTGAATGGAGAGGTACTCACTCACAGTATCATGCAGACATCACACTGAAGAGCAATTGAATTAGAGTCAGCTGGCGTTATGCAAATGTCACGCTGTGGGCGGCCCTGTAAACGGAAACGACATGACGTATGCAGAGATCCAACAATATAAGGAGTGATGCGACAGGAATCAGTAAGAGTCGGGCGCAGTATGGGTAAGACGAAGGATCTAAGCGCATTTGATCGTGGGCAAATTGTCGGGGCCCGACGAATGCGTTACCTCATCTCGGAAGTCGTGCAGGCACTGGAATTTTCACGAGCCACTGTGTCACGGGTGCACCGTGAGTACATCGAATCCGATAAAACCATCCCTACAAGGGCCAACTGCCGTGGACAACAGCGTGTGAATGAGCGGGGTCATCGTCGGCTAGCTCGCATTGTAATAGCGGATAGACAAGCCACAGTGCAAGAAATCACTCGGCACTTTAACGCTGGCGCACAAAAGCGTGTACGCAGCCACACCATCCAGAACAATCTGCTCGCTATGGAGTACAGAAGCCATCGTCCCACAAGGGTACCGCTGCTGACCGCAGATCACAGGAAGCAAAGATTAGCATGGGCGCTGCAACATCACCACTGGACCCTAGACATGTGGGAAAATGTTGCCTGGACTGATGAGTCGAGATTCACGTTGGTACATGCGGATGGCAGGATTCGAGTACGGCGCAAAACCACATGAAGCAATGGATCCTTCTTGCCAGCAGGGTACTCTTCAAGCTGGTGGGGGTGGCTTTCTCGTCTGGGGACTGTTTACGTGGACTGAACTGGGACCCCTGGTACGTGTGACATCGTCACTCACAGGTCAACGTTACCGGGATATCCTGGACGACCATTTGCTCCCGTTTGTGCGTCTTCAACATCCCACTGGGGACCTCATCCTGCAACAAGACAATGCAGCCCCCGAATTGTATCCGAATAGTTGGATGAACACTCCACCGACGTGACCTCGCTTTCTTGGCCAGCTAGGTCACCTGACCTCAATATCATCGATCACATCTGGGATGCCGTCGAAAGAGATGTTCGAGACTCTGACCCCCCCTCCATCAAATCTTCGTGAACTGTGGGAGCTTGTTCAAGTGTCGTGGATCCGTATGGCTTCCCAACGCTTCCGGTGTCTTGTCGAGTCCATGCCGAGACGAATCGCCGCCGTCATCAGGCCGAAAGGTGCTGCTACACGTTACTAGACAGGTATATCTAATTGAATTGCTCTTCAGTGTACATCTATGCAAGCATCCATGACGAAACAATATGCGGACATCCCGGAAAGTGCTTTCCAGAACTGTTTTCATGATCTTCAGAAACACTGAAAACCGCATGTTGATTCAGAAGGGTGGAATTTGGTAGGTGACCAACATAAATTGTGTGTATTAGTACTTTTTGCTTTCGTTATTGCGGCAGATCTGGGACTTTTAGGACTTAGGTAGTGTATTTTTAAGTGTACAACAGGCACGAAGGGTACATACAGTTCTTCATTTGACACTCAATACTGAGAATGGAATTACTTAATTAGAAAAACTGTTGTCATTTGCAGGTAAAATATACCAATATTTCGAAGTATCAGATTCTTAGATTAGTAAAAAAACTTTCTTGCTTATGTAAGTTTTGTTTGAAATTCATAAAACATACAAATTACTTTAACCCAAAAGAATGGACATTACCTTAGTTTTTTGCGTTTCGTTAGCAGGATCTCCAATTACAGGAAGTTTTTTCTGTGTCTCCCCGGCAGTTTTTTCTGTGCCTTTCCTACGGTTATACGGAAAATGCTCACTAATAGGAAAGTTTTCGAGGTGATCAAATCAACACTCATAGGGCCTTGCTACCCTAAAAATCGCTCAGATCATTCGTTTTGCCCATTCCAAATGTCAGTCGGATGCAATCTGGTGCTTATAGAGCTCATCTGACTGATTTATTCCTTACTCAGCGCTCACGTGATAACGTACTTGTTGTAGTCATTGGTATCAAGGGTAGCTATATCTCCCGTAGCAGAAAGTTTCTGATCAATCTGCGACAGTTATTATATTGCCACAAAATAATCTGCTGCTGGCCACAGATTATTTGGCCACTCCATAACTACTAGATGCGAAAACAAAGAAAGAAAAGAACTCAGCAACTTAAATTTCTTCTTCCAGAAAAAATGCCTAACTTAAAAAGCTAAAACAAAAACCCCTAACCTACAAAATAAAAAACTCAACTGCAAATTGCAATGATAAGTAGGATGAAGAAGGCTCTACAGTCTGTACCTATAGTTTTGTCTCAATTTTCATACAGAAACACAGACTCATAGAAAAAAATTATATTTAACAATAACACAAGACAGAAGAAACATTTCTAGGGAAAAAAATAAGATTAAAGGAGGAATCTTCGCTTCGTCCTACTTACGTTTTCGAAAACATTTTCAAACTGAAACCCAAACATTTATGCAATAAAGGGATATTTAACAACAATGTAGATAGAGGAAACATCGGGAGGAGAAAAAATACAACTGGGGTATAAATCTTCACTCCGTCTAACTCCCGTTTTTGGAAATTTTTGAAAGACGGAAAACTTGCATCCATGGTACGGAGTCTGCCAGAGAGGATTTAATAGGATTCTAGGATATATAATTTTTTGTGTGCACGACCAAATTAAAATATGGAACGTACGTCACCCGTTGCCGTGATTCTGCTTCGTGGGTGTATATAATCAACTAGCACCACTGAATTTCCTGCAGAAACGTCATTTGAATAACGCGCCATAAGCACTTCCTTTTCTGCTATTTTGCAATATTCAGTATCCCACTATCTCAGCTGCTAAGTTACCCCTACCTTCTTATGGTGCCTAACACTCTCAGTACATCATTATTTTCTAATGTTCACCGAGTTTTACTTTAGTACACCTTCCCCTTACACTCTTGCCTATCAATTAATTGGCGGCACTAGTCAATTATAAAAGTCTTACGAAAGTCTATCAAGAAGAGAACCGCTTACATTCTCCCAAGTCATTTGACAACTTTAACCGGTAGCCGGCTTTAACCAGTTATTCCAGAATCTCTCACATTAAAACTAAATGTTTTTACTTTACAAATTAGATTCAGATTTTGTGATTACGAGTATACACTCCAAGATCGACGGAATACGCTGTAGCGATAATAAATATTTCTCTTTGAGTAAAATTATCTATGATTAATTTTGAGCAAGTAAATGAGTTCCAAGTCCAGTTGTAATCCAATTTAATCTTGAGTAGGAAATTGCTCGTTCTATTCAATTTAATTTCGAGTAATCTTTGAAATACAAGTATTTCTCGAAGTTTCGAAATAACATCGCACGGTATCCTATTACCTGCTGTAATTAGCTGATTACATTGATCTTACTTTCACCTACAAAACATTTTCGAGCACTGCGAATCCAAACTGTCTTGTCTTATTATTATGATCACTTCCAGAATCTGTTTAGCAAACCAACTTACGACAGAGGATATGATGCTTCGTATTCGTTAAGTTAATTTCGTGAGAGACACAATTTTTTTGGTTTGTTACTACTTGCGCTATCTACACAGCTTCCGTTGCACGAGTTGTGACGTACTACAGAAATCAAAACATGTGTCAAGAGGACAAAGCTGCAGCGAGACATTCTGTCCGCGTAGCTCAGTTGGGAGAGCGACTTACTCCGGAGTGAGGGGGACACGGTTTAGATGTCTCTCGCGGCTAAACTTGTGTTTTCATAGAGTAGCAAGTACGCTAAAATTATGAAAACGCTGTTGCAAATTATATTTCTCATACATCTTTGTAAAAGTAATTCTGTTTTAACTTAATTCCCCCTAGTGTCTCCAAATTAACTTTATTTGCACTACCGTTCTTAAGTTTGATTCTCAGATTAGGCATGTATATTATACACTAGTGTGCAAAAATTAAGGACGAAGAGAAGAAATCAGCATAACAGCGGAACCAGTAGGCAGAAAGGACCGAAAGACCACTCAGGAGATAGACTAGGGTCCGGGCATGCGCATATATGCAGCATGACGTAAGGGGGGCACACTGGCGGTGTACGCTCAGAAAATCCGTGAAAGCTATCGCACGGTGCACATCGGTTTGAACGACGTCGAGTTGCTGTCACCTTGTGATATGACCATATCACAAGGTGACAGCAACTCGACACGTCATTGGGAAGTTGGAAGAAGTTCGAAGTGTGACAAGTGCGGCCGAGGATTTAAGGATCGCCCACAGCATCGTTTCACGAGCTTGGAGAGCATTTCAAACGACAGGAACAGCTGTCCGAGAGTTTAGCAGTGGTCGTCCAAGAGCAACCACGGCAGCGGACGACCAGTATATTGTCCTACAGGCGAGAAGAGACAGACGGCAGACAGCGGGAGAAATCGCAAGGCACATGCAACAGACAACTGGACGTCCGTTATCGCGTTTTACCGTGGCCAGGAGGCTGCGCGAAGGTGGTCTATTTGCAAGACGACCAGTACGGTGGGTGCCATTAACGCCTGCTCATCGGAGACGGCGGTTTTCTGTGGTGCCAGGAACACAAGAACAGGAAAAATGAGCACTAGGGTCGAGTTCTCTTTACGGATGAGATTCGATTTAGTCTGACAAGTGATTCTGGACGTATACACGTCTGGAGAGAGCAGGGAACACACAATAACACCTCCAACATCATCGAAAGAGACCGGTTTGGCGGTGGCGGACTTCTCGTTTAGGGCGGTATCATGCTTGGTAGCCGTACTGACCTCAACATCTTCCAAGGAGGTTCAGTCACTGGTTTCCGCTATTGTACCGAGGTTCTCCTACCTCACGTGCGTCTCTTTAGAGTAGCTGTCGGTCCTGAGTTCCTCTTCATGGACGACAACGCTACGCCTCATCGTTCAGTGGCTGTCGCAGAGCTGTTGGAGAGTGAAGATATTCAACGCATGGATTGGCCCGCAAGGTCCCCGAACTTAAATCCAATTGAACCCGTGCGGGACCTTAATGGGAGACGCTTGGTAGCACGTCATCAGCCGCCAGCATTCCGCACCTGCGATTGGCGCTACAAAAGGAATGGTCCGCTATGCCTCAACAGCTCCTTGACAACCTCGTTCTCAGCATGGACAGACGTTGTAAATCCTGGAACGGAGTCAGGAGTGATCATATTCCCTACTAAAAACTGGATTTTTCTTGGCAGCCGCCTGTCACATGGATGTTTATGTCTTCTGTCCAGTTGTGCTCGAAGCTACCTTTTCAATAAAGTGTCTTTGTATCCTTTGGATTCCTTGTTTGGACGGTTTTGTTCACTTGTCCCATATTCTTACATCTGAGGATCTTATGGTATGATTTGAGTCGATGTGGAGCACTTCTGCACAACGTTACATTCGAAAAACCGTCTCGTCCTTAATTTTTGCACGCCAGTGTATTTTCAAAAATATTCGGACACCACAATATTTTGAGACAAATGGCTTTATTATCGCAATTAATAGTTGCTCGACCCACCTTTACCGTGCATGAGAGCAGCAACATTGCGAGGCATACTATCAACAAATATCCGGTAGGTCTCGACAGAAATAGCTCGCCATTTGTCCTGGTTGAGAGCGAATACAGTCTTTGTGGTCGATTTCGTATCTTTCGCTCCAGTTCATCCCATAGGTGTTCTATGGGAATTAAGATCAGGACTGTGAGCAGGCGAGTCTTACAATCCACCCCATTTTGAAGAAACCATTCCTGCACACGTCGTGCAGTGTGGTAGAGAGATCGATCGTGTGGAAGAGACAACGGTCATTTCCATAACACTGTCACATTGTTGGTAGGTCAGGATTTTTCAGAACGTTGAGGTACACTTCAGACTTCATGGTTTGTTGTACAATCAATATTCCCTCTAAGCGGCCATGGGCATTCCGCGTCTGACCCAATGAGCTGGGCAGGCATCTAAACCACTTGGGGAAAGATTATATTTTCTCAGGTTCTTTTTTTTTTTTTTTTTTTGATTGGAGGTTTAACGACCACCGTGAGCAACTCAATGGGCTATAAGCAGTCGCCCGTCCCTTACTTAAGGTCACTGGTTCCAGGGAAGGGAGACAACCAGTCTCGTAAGGCAAACACAACATCCATGCCTCACCAGGATTCGAGCCCGGACCCTTTTCGGACGAATGATCAGAGGCCATCGCCTACACCACTGCGCCTCCGGGCGGCTTTCTCAGCTTCTCTTACCAATGCAATAGAAGTCGGAACTTAGATTGGAACCCTTAGTTTTTCAAATCCCCCACCCATTTTTATCACCATTCTTTCCGCAATTGATTTCAAATTAGTAAAATATTTAAAAAATTAATTAATTAAAATTTTATTTTACAGCATATGTGCATTAGTTAGTACAATGAAGTTGATTAATGTTTGCTGTGATGGGCTGGCGCTGATGTGTTGTTTTGAGAAAAGACTCGATATCTGCTTTTTTCTGCGTGGGTAAATCACTAACCCGCATTCTCGCGTTTACTGTCTGCTCGCACGAGGCTACTTTGCAAGAAGCATTTCAGAATGAAGAGGACAATGAGACGAACTTAGAAGGAGGCAAACGGCATTTAAGAAAAATGTTGTTTTGACTTCTAAGAGCCCGAATTGAATTTATTTATTATTACTTTTGCAGGTATTTATTTTCGATTTATGGAAAGTAATTAGGGATTTGATAATTTTAATCTAAAATGATTACTACGCGGAAGATGTTTCAGCTGCGCGGAGGAAGTTTAGTCGCTGCGCACGAGCACCTTAGAGGAAACATTGGGTATAATAACCAGCCGTCCGAGTCTCATTTACGAAAAACAACTCCATACCATGATGGACCCTCCACCTAACTTAGTAGTTGGAAGAACACAGTCCGACGAAAATCGTTCGCCGCCCTCTCACCAAATACCAACAAGCCCTTAAGACTAAAAGTGCGAAAATTGTTTCTCATCACTCCAAAGAACAGTTTTCCAGTCGCCCACAGTCCAGAAACCAGCGGAGATACACCACTCCAAACGGCGCTGCCCTCTCACGGTAATGATGTGCGGCTTCTGTGTCGCTGCTCTACCATAACAACGTACACTCTGCAACTCTCTGCGGATAGTTATGGTACTAACCGAGCCTTTCCTTCTTCAGGAGTGGTAGAAGCGGCATAGCCAGAACGGGATTTCGTAACATTTCTTACCATGGTACTTCTGTCGCGTACCATCAATTTGTGCGGTCTTCCTGAACGTGTTCTGTGAAAGAACGGATTCTGACGCCATTGACAAGGAACAAGGTGAATCGTTTCCCCTTCCAGTAGTGGTTATGAAACTCTGAGAGTTCAGTTGACTGTACTTGTTCGCGAATTCTGCCAGAACGCAGGAGCTCTTTGAGCGTGGCCCCTACAGAGCCCAAATTTGTTGTCACCATTCCACTATTTGGTTCCACCGCGAGATCTTAGGTTTTGAATCGTTTGCCTTTAAATTGATATCAATGCTTTCTCTTCAGTTTGCATCATAATTAAGTATATCTTAAATGATTTACTACTGCATGTGGATAGCTGTTTAATTTTTACTCAGCACGTTATTTTTATTTTTTTCCTATTTTCAACCCGCGTTTCGAACAACCAGAATGGACGGTAGTGCTTCATCTATGTCAAACCCTTTGAATAATAATGCCCTGAATGAACGTGCAGAGATTAATTCCGAAACTGATCTGATTCCGTTTTTAAAAAAACCTAATAGAATGTTTTAGAGGTATCTCTCTCTCTCTCTCTCTCTCTATTCCCCTCTCCACTCGTTCCCCCTTTCCTTCTATGCCCCCTTTTCTCAATTTCATTCTCTCTCATTCCCTCTTTCTCTCTCCTTTTCCATCCTCTCTTTCTCTTCTCTCTCTCACTCTCTCTTTCCCTCCCCCTCTGTCGTCCCCTACCACTCTATACCCTTTACTTCACTTACTCTCTCTCCATGTCTTTTTCACAGTATCTCTCTCTCTCTCTCACTCTCTCATTTAATTTCCGCATCTATCAGAAGTTTCTTTGAGTGAAGAGTGCATTCCGCTCTTCTGGTATCGAAACTACGAGACTGGATTTTACACTTTTTAAGACAAAGTCTCCACTCACCCAGTCTCTCTCTCTCTCTCTCTCTCTCTCTCTCTCTCTCTCTCTCTCTCTCTCTCTTTCTGTTTTCCTCTCCCTCATTTAATTTCCGCACCTACTTTCAGTTTCTTTGACTGAAGAGTGAATTCCGCACTTCTGTATCAAAATACGCGACTGTATTTCATAATTGTTTTGAGGCACAGTTTTTGAAACTAAAAAATATGTAGATTTGTGATAATGAAATCCAAAAAACAAAATCATTGGGAGAGAGGAAACAAAAGAATCCTACAATCAAAAGCAACACTCAGCCTTTAGTGATCTAATATAACTTAACGCAATAATATACGTATTTTGGTAACACAACCGAACAGGTTGCGCCTTGCCACTGCTCTCTTTTAACAAGCGGACGTGGTGAAAAATCACATTTAGCAGAAATGTAAAATCTAATACATTTGCGAAAATACGTGAAGCGTAGAAATGATTATCTGATCACCTTAAACTTCATCAAAACTAAAGAGCCAACAGATAAGTTGGGACACTTGCTGAAACTTTAAAACATTAGCTGAAAGAAAATGTAAAATGCATTATAATATATGGAAAAGAGCTCACCGATGAGCCTGTACTCGTCAGGCAGAAATTTTAATGTCCCGTGAAAGTTTTATGGAAATATTCTTGATCACATCTGTGATGTGCGCCCATTAATGACTCAACATTAGATCTTCCTATTGGATGTAGCTTCTCTGGCAAACCTTTATTAACGCTCCCTGAACTTAATGGGGAAGCGGAGCAGAAGTACCTCTCTTTGACTTCCGTGAAGTTCATTTATTTTAACATTTCAGAACATTTACTCTATGTCTGTTAATTCTATTTAAACTGTAATTATTTGCGAAAGAAGTTTTGATTGTTTCCCCTGAGAAGCGCAACGTCACTGAAGCGATGTTTTAATGAAGTTAGAAGCACAGTCAATTTCCATTTGTTTCTAGCTCTACAAATTTTCTTCAACAGCGAACTCCAATCAGAGGAAATTAGAAAGGACTTAATTAAATAATTCCAAATGTGAAATATAGTTTTGCATGAAAAAGGCGTCTATCTTTCCCGGAATTAAGCTAAAATGACAAATATTCCAAAAATAGAGGGTTTCCATTTTCTAATGCATTCCAAGGGTTATAACTAATAGTGAAACACTTTTTCGAAGCTTTCATTTTCTTAGCATGAGAAATAATGCAGAAACATTGTGTATCTAATAGTTTTTGAATTGTTGGTATGGCATTGCGAAATACAGAGCTCTACTAAAAATAATGTAGCCCCTGTCTCTACAGAACCTGTGAAGGTTTCACGAAAATAATTTTAAGGTCTGAATTTTTTTTTTCGTGGTATAGTGACCACCATGGGCAACTCTAAGGATTACGGTCAGTCCCAGTTGCCAAAATTAAAGACCAATGTTTTCAGGAAGTAAAAACAGCGCCATTCCACAAACTCACCGTGCATATGCCCATCTCGGCCACTGATCTGTTGCCCGTACCTCAGAAATAAAAGCGTGTTCTATGTTAATCTATGTGCTTACGGTCTTCTTTTAGAAACAGAGCATTTAATTTTGATGTTATATATTTATATTCCTGAATATGCCCAAGTTTCCATAAACTAAGGAACAAAATAAAATTTTGAAATGTCTCGGATCCTATGAGCGATTTCCGTGTGAAATATGAGGAACACGTATAGTTTTATACGCTCTTTCACATTATACGCACAAAATCAAAGAATCAAATTACTAATTAAAGAACATTTAGCAATTAAGCACACTTGGTTTCAAGGTTAGCCGTCACATGATAACATTCTTCCGATGTAATCCTGTGATGGATAATGGTGGCCTTAATGCGGTACCTGACAACTGGTGGGTGCCAGGTGTTGGCCCGCTGCTGGTCCTGTTGTGGCATATGACAAAAGATAGACTGTTGGTCAGCTGCTGGTCCATGTGTTAGCCGCCGGGATATTTTACTGACTTTTGGGCAGCGGCACCATAGTGTTGGGCCACTTCAGGTATTCCTGGCTGCCAGCGCTGGATTGAATGCTGGCCCAACAAAGTTGTGTTTGCTGGGTAATAAAATGATTATTTCCATGGACTTTATGGTGATTCAGGATTCAAATGTACGCTAACAAAAATACGTTGACTCGTAATAAAATCTTTGGAGTCCCATGTTTTTTCTCTGAGAAAGTCGAGGGTGAACATTACTACCATTTCTAGTGTAAATGACGTAGTTACAACATAAAATAGTGCAAAAACATATGCGAAATACAGTCTAGTCACATTATTGAGACCACCTCCTACTTTTGGCGTCAACAGCGGGTAGCCAATGAAAGAAGGCAAGTTTCGTGAGCTGGCTTGAAGGGTATAAAAGGTGTGCTGTATGCATTCTGAAAACATTTGGGCACGTCAAGCTTTCGTACCCAGGGTGCTCCCCCCTCGCGCTAATAAATAAGGGCGTCTTCCTCCCTTTTTCTACCTCGCTTCCGTGTCACTTTCCTATCGAGCACTCTATCCGAAATCTCCTAGCTTCCTGTTTCTAAGGGTTGTTTAAGACCTACGGTCAGACACTCCTTTCCTAAAATCCTCTACATATGATCTGATCTGATCAGAAAACATATCACTCGTTGCTGTCATGGATAAAAGAAGCGATTTATCAGATTTGCCAAAAAGGATGATTATTGGCTCTTTCGGGCCAAAGGTGGCAGTATTTCTGAAACAGCGCAGTTTGTGAACTGTTCGTGTGCTGCTCTGGGTAAAGTATATCGTGTTTGGAGAAATGGCACCATTGCGAATAAGCGACGGGAAAACTGCGGAGCACCACGTGTCATTGATGTGAGAGGTGAACATCGGCTGCGAAGGTGCACGAGGGCCGATCGACAAGTTACAGTGGAGCAACACATTGACCGAATGAACCAGGGGGGCTACCTGAAGTGTGTATAAAACAACAGTTCAACGAACCCTGCTGCATATGGGGCTCCGAATGCAGACGGATGGTCACTGCACCAATGCTAACGAAGGTGCATCGGCAGAAAAAGCTTACATTTGCACGGCAGTATCGGAATCGCACCTCCGCTGATTGGCAAAGGGTTGCCTTCTTTGATGAGTCACGTTTTCTGCTTCATCGAACGGATGGATATTGGCGTATAAGGCGCAAAACATCGGGGAACAAACACTGTGTGTTCAACTGCTGCTGTAAGGACACAAGCTGGTGGGGGCAGCATTATGGTTTGGGGAATGTTTTCGTGGCATTCTCTGGGTTCAGTCATACCTGGGGAAGGTACTATCGTCCTAATTCATTATGAATCCATCCTTGCAGACCACTTACACCGATACATGTTGATTGTCCTCTTTGGGGTGAATTGGATCTTTCAGAACGACAATGCAACTTGTCACACAGCTAGAAATGTCCAAGAGTGGTTGGAAGAGCACGATGAAGACTTCAAAGTACTTACTTGCCCCTTTAATTCGCCAGACGTAAACCCAATTGAACATCACCACCTCGATCGCGTTCTTCGCTCTATGTATCCTCCAGCACGCACCTTCCAGCAGCTGTCAGATGCACTGCAGTCAGCATGGCTCAATGTACCTGTGAACACCTTCCAGCACCTTATTGAGTCACTCCCAGCCCATCTAGCTGCTGTCCGCGCTGCAAACGGCGGTTACTTTGGATATTTGCGGTCACAATAATGTGACTCTACCGGTACGTACTCAGTACCTATCTGCACGTTCCGTGGTTTCTGTATTTATACCCGAAATCCTCACGTGACTGACGGGAAAACTGCGGAGCACCACGTGTCATTGATTTTTTTTTTTTTTTTTTTTTGATTGGAGGTTTAACGACCACCGTGAGCAACTCAATGGGCTATAAGCAGTCGCCCGTCCCGAATTTAGGGTCACTGGCTCCAGGGAAGGGAGAGAGCCAGCACCGTAAGACAAACACAACATCCATGCCTAACCGGTATTCGAACCCAGACCCCTTGCGGACGAATGATCAGAGGCCAGCGCCTTAGACCACTGCGCCACCGGGGCGGCCACGTGTCATTGATGTGAGAGGTGAACATCGGCTGCGAAGGTGCGAGAGGGCCGATCGACACGTTACAGTAGAGCAACTCATTGACCGAATGAACCAGGGGGCTACCTGAAGTGTTTATAAAACAAGAGTTCAACGAACCCTGCTGCATTGGGATTAGATATAAAGATTAGAATTATACCATGACGAGAAGCAGCCAATATTTCCGTAAGTAAAAAGATAACAAGAAAGATGACACCGAATTTTCGGTTGTAATGAGCCCGTCTTTTATATCCTTTTCCAACGCGAATAAAATGCGTCAAGGTTACTCAAAGCCAATGGAACAGGTTAGAAAAAAATCAACCGGATTCCTACAATCGATAAAGCATCCAGAAATAGAAACAGATACTTATTTCCAACAGCGGCTAAAAAGTATTTTACGAAAAATAACAAATTCCACATAAAAGGTTTCACATAGCAGAAGTAACGTGTCAGAGACAAAGAAATGTTCGAATCTAACAGTTAAAAGAAGACATACACAGTGTGGCAAATAATTTTTAAGACTGGGTCTGTAAAATGAAATAGAAACAAGAAATTATAATTTGTTTTGGTTCGTTATTCAAAATAAGTCCCTCCGGCTTTAAAAGACTTGTTACATCGATGTAATAATGATTCGAATGCCTGTTCCAGTTCACTTTGCGGAATTGCCTCCAAAGCACGCGCTGAAGCTGTTTGTATGGTCCAAATATCATCAAAATAACACCCTTTTAACGTCATTTTGAGTTTTGGGAAAAAAGAAAAGTCACAGGGTGCTAAATCAGGCGAATACGGTGGATGATTTAACACACAGACGTTATTTTTCGCCAAAAATCTACGAACAAGAAGTGAAGTGTGACTGGGTGCAGTATTGTGCAACGAACACCAACTGTTTTCATCCCGATATTCTGGACGAATCCGACGAATTCTGCCCATCAAACGCCTCAACATATTTAAATAAAACTCACCAGTAATTGTTTGTCCACTTGGAACAAATTCTTTGTAGATAATACCCTTACTATCGAAAAATGTAATGAACATTGTTTTGATTTTCGATGGAACCTTTCTTGTTTTTTTGACTTGTGGTCAGTTTTTTGACTTGCATTCCGCAATTTGTCGCTTTGTTTTAGGATCATATTGAAAACACCATGTTTCATCACTTGTAACAATCGATTTTAAGAAGTTTGGATCATTTTCAGCGGATGAAATGATGTCTCTGCAATGTGCACTTCTCTTTGATTTTTGTTCATTGGTTAACGTGTGTCGAACAAATTTAGCACAGACTTTTGTTTTGCCCAAATTTTCATGCAGGATAGTTCGAATCGTTTCTTTGTTGATGTTTAAAGACTCTTCCATCATTCTCAGTTACGCACATCGATTGTTTGCCACGAAATCACGCACTTTTTCAATAATCTCAGGTATCCTACATGAACTTGGTCTTCCGGTATGCTTATCATCTTCTAGCGTATCTCTTCCGTCCAAAGAACGTTGTGCCACAAGAAAACATTTGATCTACTTAAACAAAACTCACCGTAAACTTGTTTCATCATTTGGTACGTTTCCGAGGCACTTTTACAAAAATTTGCGTTCAATTTAATAACAGCCCTTTGTTCCGTCTTAATAATTCAACATGAAAAAAATTTTACTTATCTAATGAACGGCCGTTTCGTTTGAGTTACTTTAACAACTGCGCAGTACTTTGGGAAGAAAGCAAGCAGATGGTCACGGTTTATAACGCATTCGTGATTACACTGGTGGCGCCACCGTAGGCTGAAATCTAGCGCCCGTCTTAAAAATTCTTTGACGCACTGTGCATAGAAAAAAAACATGATACAACTCTACGCAGTCTAGCGGGAAAATATTGCATAGCGGAAAAGTTGAAAGGAAGCCAATAATATTCTTCATGGCAAAAGCTGTAATAAGGAAAAATAACTTTTCAAATACGTCGTTCGGAAACAGAGTTTGCGAGAGATGGGTTTTGGCCTTTACGCTACCTAGCGGGAACATTGTACACTCTTTAAAGAGGATAATGCTCTCTATCATTATTGTTGGAAATGGCAAACAATAAAAAACAAATTTCTCAATAGGGTTTATACAAGCGGAGATACAGCTGCAAACACAAGTATGCGAACACCACCTAGCGACGGAAACGTGAAATATAAAACTCCTCAAACACAAATCTAAAGTTCTCCACGAGGTAAATGGTATCCGGTGTTGAAAGAAGATTTTAAATAACATGTTTAGATGCACGGATGTTGAGAAAATTCGATTAAATATTTGCGACTCTAGAGGAGAAATTCTGCAATGTTTTACGCATAAATGTTTTCGTAGTCAGTAGTATCTAACCGAAAAAGAATTGTTTCAATCCAGTTTTCAGTCCTGCCTTTCGTTCTCTAGAAGTAAACGTCTGCGTTAAGGAAAAGTTCAAATTATGTGGAAAATATTTTGCACCGCAAAAAAAGAATTGATTTTTCAAATTGGAATGGACTCTTACAAGCAGAGCAGCGTAAATGTTTATTAGCAGAAATAAACATTTACGCCCTCTGGTAGCCAAACCATTCCTTACCAAAAACTAGAAATTGTACGCCAAACATTTCGCACTAAGAGCTGTATCCGAGACAGGAAGAATTTTTCAAATAGGATTTTTAGAAGCAGAGATATCGAGGGAAATCCAATTTAACTCTACGCCCCTATCGGAAAATCTATGCATTACTTGAAAAAGAGACTGTGCCTAAGATAGCCTTCAATATAAGTGGCATCGAAAGGAAAAATAATTTTTTCGATAGGATACTTACAAGCAAATATGTGGAATGAAATGTATTTTGAATTCGATATCATCTGCATTTGCCCCCTCTAGTGGCGAAGCTATGCATCGGAAAAACCGGATTGCAAGACTCGTCATTCTCTCATTTTAAGCTTTGCAATTAACAAAGAATTTTTCAAAGCGGACTAATAGCTGCAGAGATATGGTGTCCACAGACCGATGGACGGACGGACGGACAAAGAGATGACATAAGCATGATTATTTTTTACAAAAGACGTGCTAAAAGGAAAGGTTAAAGAATTATTAACCGTCATGGTTCATTCATTTAATCAGATGCATCACTGCAATAAGTTTTAGAAATCGCATTTCGTTTGTTATGCGTGAAGCGCTTTATACTTGGAAATTTACATTTGACTGTAGTAAGATTTCACAAAACTCATTATACGTACAAACACCCATATATATATATATCTGTCTCGAACGCTTGACGTCACAGCCACGTCTGCATTGCTGCGCCATCACGTTTCGATCAATTCGTGTGTGCTCTCGTTATGTCAAAGTGATTGCCTGCCATATACAAAGGGTGAGTCGAACGTTTTGTGATATTTGGATCACTTTATGTCTTCATATGTACCTTTACGACGAAATCTGACTAGCATTCAAAGTATAGGCCATCGTCTTTTCACCGTTTTCAGCCATCTGTCTGCCAGTTCTTCGATTCCGAGGCGGTACCAGGTCTTGTCCTTCGAGGCGAAGAACTCCTTCACCTCAGCTGCCACCTCCTCCTGGTTATTCAAGGGCCGCCCCCGAAGGAAGTGCGCCATGGACAGGAACAAGCAATAATCCGACTGGGTTAGGTCCGGAATATATGCTTGGTGTGGCGTCAGTTCGATGCTCTCAAGTTTCTGGAGTTTTGCTCAGGTCGTTCGTGCGGTATGCGGCCGAGCGTTGTCCTGCTGTAGGAGAGCGCTCATTCTGTTCACCAGTGCCAGAAACGTCTCCTCGAAAACGACATACATCCGCGCCAGCTGTTCAGAATGGAGGTTGGCGTTGTTCGTCCGACCGTCTGGAATGAATTCGTAATGGATTATCCCTTCAAAATTCCACCAGACGCAGAGCATCACCTGATGCTCGAAGTGCCCACATTTGGCAACAGGGTCAGGAAGCTAGTCCGGGCTCAACCACTGCCGTTGTGTGTTAGGACAACGGAACAAGACCCACTTTTCATCGCACGTAACAATTCTCTTGATGAAACGTACATCGCGCCGGTTTTCTCGGAGTTTTGTGCACACTTCCACTCGGCGGTTTGTTTCAGCTGGTGTTAGTTCGTGAGAGACAATGTGACAGCTCCTGTAGATCTGGCCGAGGTCTTGTAGCTGATCAACCACGGTTTTCTGTGATATGCCCAGCTCGGCTGATAATCTCCGAGTGCTGGTTGTCGGATTTACATCTACGGCCTGGCCTACGTATCCACCGTTAGCGGCCCACCTGACCTTGATTGATCGTCGAGATTTCTGTCACATCTGGAAATATCTTGAACCATCTGGTTGCGGTGCTGTTGTCCACGGGACCTTACCCTTTCGCGTGACTAATGTTTCGTGTTGCAGCGTTATAGTCGAGTTCAAACTCGTAAAGAAAAAGTTTCCTAATTAGCCAGTTGTGGCTGTTCATCTTTCAGGCGTCCCAACCACTGGCAGAACGACGACATGCAATGATGTTCACGGCAACGACTGCCACTTTATATCCCTTTCGACTGACTCCCGTGCGCAGCTTGAACTAGTTTAAACACGTGACATACCCGTCGAAGCACAGAAGTTTATGCAAATATTGCAAACTTCCGACTCACTCTCACGCGGTCACTGTTAGATGTCACCGTGATGGCGTGATAATTTAAAAACATTAGATTATAATACAATATTTTTAAATAAGTACGCGAGCACCTTGACGTCTCAACGTGATCGCGTGCATACTCAGCTTGCTGTGATGTTAAGAATTCAATTCGATTTTTGTAGATAGGAAAAACAGAACTCGAGTCATCGATTATTAATGACTCGAGTTCTCTTTTTCCGATCTACAAAGTTCAAATTGAATTCTTAATCTCACAGCAAGTTGAGTATGCGCGTGTTCACGTTGAGATGTCAAGGTGGTCGCGTGTTTATTTAAAAATATTGGATTATTAATGACTCGAGTTCTCTTTTCCCGATCTACAAAATTCGAATTGAATTCTTAATTTCACTGCAAGTTGCGTTTGCATATTAATTTAATTTAGTACAATTCGAATATTAATTTGTACCCTTTAATTATTTTTTTTTACTTTTTTAATTTAACTAACATTCCGAGTTTAGTGCTGATTGCATTATACATTTTGCAAAATATCGATCAATCTAAACGCTCTAATCTGAAATCTCAATAAAAACTGAAATCTTGAGATGTCAAAGTGATCAAAATTGTATCTAAAAGCAGATGTCGCCCCAATAGCACATTATCGAGAATTTAGATAGTTCCAAATGTCGCATTATTTTGTACAAAAAGCTTCTGTATGAAGTTTCAATCTAACCGTCGAATAGGACCAACATTGTTTCAGTGTAAACTTATGTTAATAGCTTTCGAACAAAACAGTGGTCTCAAACTCAGACCCTTGGGATGGTCAATTTCCAGTTTTGGAGGAATGTAGGGGGCAGCATGAATATTAATAAATTTCTTATAAATAAATATCAACTTTACAAAGTTACACCAATGGCTTGGCACTACAATGAATTATCATTTCTAATTATTGGTAAATAGTGAAAACAAATGATTCGCCAATCACTGAAAACAATAACTTTTACATAACAATTATTTTTCACTTAAATCTTAAAACAATCACCTTTTCCCAACGGAACACAGTACAGAAAATATTACATGTTCTTACCAGAAACTTGGGCCCCCTTCTCTGTCACTAGCTTATCGATATTTGGGATAATGTCTTTTGAACATGCTACTTTTAAAGGTGAGTATAAGTGACTGTCACTTAACGTATTCCTTTCAAGACATTTTACTTGGTTCATTCTTGAAAAGCACTGTTCACATGAGTATGTTTTTCCGAACATAGACAGAACGCGTGCAGCTAGGTTAGCACTGTTTACGTACTTGTCTTTTGAAACTAACTTGTAAAATTCCGTTAGATTGCAGCTGTTGAATATTTCTTTTTAGGAAAGAGTCAGACTGAAAGTCTACTAATTCACGCTGATGTTTTTCAGGTGCGTTGTCATCATTATAGGAAAATGGAGACTTGAATATATTGAAAATATTTTCCATGTCTTTGAAACATTCAAACCGCCATACAGTTATATCCTTCGTAAATAAACTTGTTACTTATATAGCGGATGCCTTTGCCAAGCATTACTAGGTTTATATAATATTTAATATATTTTAATATACTTGAAAAACAGGGTGATCTGTTTTTATTTTGTAATCATTCATGCGGGCCGCAAAACAGTTGAAGCCGTGCCACTTGAGACCCGCAGGCCGCCAGTTTGAGACCACTGGTCTAAAACAATCCTTGAAAGGAATAACAATTGTGCCCCAAAAAAGTAATTTAATGCTAAAAATCAAAGTGATTAACATAAGTTTACACGAAAACAATTTTCCGAGTTTAATGTTGATTATATTGCACATTTTGGAAAATATAGATCTATCTAAACGTTCTAACCTGCAATTGTTAAACAACAAATATTTAACACAGAATGTACTTATCGCGATGACCTTTGAAAAACGGCGTATAATTTTTAGTTCTAACATTAAACAGTTCTTACTATATAAGTTTTTGCTATATTTCATTACAGAAATCCGGCGTCTATTTAATAGATTGGTTTCCAATCTGCTTCAATTAAAAAATTCACTCCGTCATAGGGCGGGCAACATCCCCTATATATAAATATTTATTTAAAGCTTAAAAACAACCGTCCTAGGATGGGCTAGTTCTTAAATAAACAGAACGTGTTTCTGCAGAACGAATTTCTCCTTGTGTACATATTTATCGTCACTCACCGATAAACTACTTAACAATTTTTTCTTCTAACGAAATATTTTTCGAGAAACCTTCATGCTAGACATCTGTTTAGAAAACTAACATTAATGTACAATTTTTGGGAATGGTAGTGTTTTCGGGTTTTTTTAGATCTAACTTATGATATTCAAGAGGTGTACGTCACATAGCAATCTGCTATATTCTTGAATGCTATGATAGGAACTTACGGTGAAATAACTCCTATGAATACATGATAAAAAATATATTTCTATAACGGGAAGTTCTTTCAAAAATTGAAACACGCATGAGGGTGCATATCAGGAGGCGCATCACGCAAGTTATTTTTGAAGTAAGCATTACCCCGCTAAAGACGGTCTTTGCACTCCTGGAATCATTTTCTGGAAGTCGTCTTCTCTGAGACACTTCAGTGTGCAGCCACCCATAGCGCTGTGGCCATTGTCAGAAAATGATGTCCTCGAAGGCGGTTCTTGAATTTTTGGAGAAGAGAAAGAAAAGCCATGTTGGCTCAGATCGCGGAGTAAGGAAGGCTGCGGAAACAATGTAATGCTCTTGGACGTCGAAACTCCAGCACAGACAAAACACTATGCCGTTGCGCATTGTTGACATTCAGCAACCTGCTGGAGGCAATGTGTGATCAAATACGCAGAACCGTTTTACGTAGCCGTTCCAGAACTTCTCGATAGAAGTTCTGGATAGCTTGACCACATGATCTATTCACTTCTTGTACACTACGCCTCGATAGTCAAGGAAACAAAAAAAGATCAGAAGTGACATGAGTATGGATTTATTTCTTCTGTCCTCCCTTCTTTGGACGCGACATTTTGTTTTGTGTGTGTCTGTGTGTCATTCTTTACTCTGACCTGTTTTGCGGTCGTCTCCAAGGTGTCGTGCTCGAAGCGACCGTGCACCAAGCGACCCTCTAGAAATCGTGCGCGAAGCGACCCTGTTTTTTTCCATCGTAGCCGAAGCGACCCTGCTGATCGAATCATTTTACTTATGTATATAAACAAATCGTAGTCAAATTATTTACATCTAATTAATTTAGTACTTACATCTTCTGAATTTCGTAGCTTTTGTCCTTAGTTCAACTTAGTAGCATAGCTTAATGCTTTCAGGCATTATTGAAGGTCTTTAGAATTTTCAAATTCCGCCATGATATTGCGAATGCGTTCGTCTACTTGTATATACATTTTCTTCCTTTTTGGACCAAGTTCTCCTAATTCTTTTAATTGTTGTTTGTGCATCAGACGTCGAATTTGGAAATTTTAAAGACCTTAAAAAATGCCTGAAAGCATTAAGCTATGTTACCAAGTTGGACTATGGACAAAAGCTACAAAATTCAGATGTAAGTACTTAATTAATTACATGCAAATAATTTGACTACGATTTGTATATTTATATACAAAATTATATTAAAAACTTGTATTTGGAATAAAAAAACTTGATGTAAGTAATTAATTAATTACATGCAAATAATTTGACTACGATTTGTATATTTATATACAAAATTATATTAAAAACTTGTATTTGGAATAAAAAAACTTGATGTAAGTAATTAATTAATTACATGTAATTAATTTGACTACGATTCGCATATATATATAAAATGATATTAAAAACTTGATTTAAATAATTTGACTACAATTTATATATATATATATATATACTGTAAAAAATGATATTAAAAACTGATGTTTTGTATAAAAAAACTTGATGTAAGTAATTAATTTATTAGATGTAAATAATTGACTTCGATTTGTATATATGTATGTGTTACCGCTAAAGCTCGAAAGCTGTTAATGTGCACATTACCTAGCTAATCTGCAGATTAACTGATTTTCTCCGTTAACGTGCGAAATCAAGAGTTTTCCGCATTTTACCTAGGTAATGTGCACATTAACGGCTTCCGTATCGTTAAAGTTCAAAAGTTTGTTTCTCTCATTTCTTTTCCCTACACCTTCCCCTCTCACTCCACTTTTAGTTTGGTTTCGCCTGTTTCTCTCATTTCCTTTCCCTACACCTTCCCCCTCTCACTCCACTTTTAGTTTGGTTTCGCCTGTTTCTCTCATTTCCTTTCCCTACACCTTCCCCTCTCACTCCACTTTTAGTTTGGTTTCGCCTGTTTCTCTCATTTCCTTTCCCTACACCTTCCCCCTCTCACTCCACTTTTAGTTTGGTTTCGCCTGTTTCTCTCATTTCCTTTCCCTACACCTTCCCCCTCTCACTCCACTTTTAGTTTGGTTTCGCCTGTTTCTCTCATTTCCTTTCCCTACACCTTCCCCCTCTCCCTCCACTTTTAGTTTGGTTTCGCCTGTTTCTCTCATTTCCTTTCCCTACACCTTCCCCCTCTCCCTCCACTTTTAGTTTGGTTTCGCCTGTTTCTTTCATTTCCTTTCCCTACACCTTCCCCTCTCCCTCCACTTTTAGTTTGGTTTCGCCTGTTTCTCTCATTTCCTTTCCCTACACCTTCCCCCTCTCCCTCCACTTTTAGTTTGGTTTCGCCTGTTTCTCTCATTTCCTTTCCCTACACCTTCCCCCTCTCCCTCCACTTTTAGTTTGGTTTCGCCTGTTTCTTTCATTTCCTTTCCCTACACCTTCCCCCTCTCCCTCCACTTTTAGTTTGGTTTCGCCTGTTTCTCTCATTTCCTTTCCCTACACCTTCCCCCTCTCCCTCCACTTTTAGTTTCGTTTCGCCAGCGTCTAGTCGTCGCCGGTTGTTTTTATTTCTTGTGGTTCTTAGTAAAACAGAGGATAGCTTTTATAAACTTGGTACTAAAACGGGTATTTTAAAACAATTGTATGCAAAATCTGAATTCAGTGTTTGCAAAGAGAGATTTTTAACGAAAGAAGATGTCCCTGCTGTAGAAATATCTTTACGTCAAACAGCAATGAAACAATTCCTTGGTACTGGGCAGGGTTTCAGAAAATGTGACTGCAAATATAAATGTACCACAAATAGGTGTGCGTGTCGCAAAAACCAATTGCTATGTAATTCAAAGTGTCACCAATCTTTAGATTGCACTAATAAGTAAGCATAATTTTATCATATGTTTTGCAAATTAATTTCCTGAATTATAATAATATTTTAAACCGTTTGATTCTTTTTATTATAGTTTTTTAATTCATTGATGATTGATGATTGATTCTATCAACTAATTTGTTGATTGTTTGATTGTATTAACTTGATTCTTTATAAATCGAAAAATAAATAAATAACATTATGTTAATTTAAGCGTACAGAAACGTTGCTGTTGTTCCAGAAAAGATCTTATTTTCACTTTAATGAGTGCCTAGTAGGTAATGTGCAGATTATCTAGGTAATTTGCAGATTTCCTAGATAATTTGAGCAATGAAACAATTTTCGGCACTTTAACGGATCACCCTAGTTAATTTGACCATTACCTAGATAATATGTAGAATAACTGATTTTTGCACTTTAGCGGTAACATATATACGTATAAGTAAAATGATTCGATTAGCAGGGTCGCTTCGTCCACGGTAGAATATAACAGGGTCGCTTTGCGCACGATTTTCCACAGGTTCGCTTCTCGCACGTAATCGTATCCAAAACCCAGGTTTTGCCGCTTGTTATCACTCACTTAAAATTCCCTGGCTCTGTTTTTAGCACGTCTTTTGTAAAAAAAGATCGTGCTTCTGTAATCGGTTTGTCCGTCTGTCAGTCGCCCGTCAGTCCGTCCGTCAGTCAGTCCGTCCGTCCGCCTGTACCCACGATATCTCTGCAACTATTAGTCCGATTTGAAAAACTCTTTCTGCATTGGGAAGCTTGAAATATGGAAATGATGATTCTTTATTTCGTTTCTTTTTTACAATGTAAAATTTCGCCGGTAGAGGGGCGTAAATGCCGATGATGTCGAATTCAAAAATTCGTTTTATTCCACATATTTTCTTCTAAACATCCGATTGAAAAAACTTATATCTTTCGATTCCATTTATGTCGAAGAGTATTTAAGATATAGTTACTGTTTCAAATTACGGATAAACTTTCCGCTAGGGGGCGTAAAATTAAATTACATTTTCCACGATAACTCTTCTTCTAAAAATCCGATTTGAAAATTTTCTTCTTCAGCGGATACATCTCAGGATGGAAAATTCTTGGCATATACTTTCAAATTTTCGGTAAAGAGTACTTTGACCACCAGGGGGCGTAAGTGTTAATTTTTGCTTCTGATGTATTTGACATAAAGTCGTAGCTCCTAAAATATCGATTAAAAAATTATTTTGTGGACTGATGCCACTCACATCGATAAACCTTTTCGGAAGATTTCCTTCTTAAAATATTCAACAGTTTCACCGCCAGGGGGCGTAGATGTACATCTTATTCTTGTCAATATCTCTGCTTCTAGCAGTCCGATTTGAAAAATTCCTTTTTGTTGAATAGTGTTTTCCGTGTGACATGTTTCTCATATAATTTCAAAATTTTGAAGTAATTCACAGACTTTCCGCTAGGGGGCGTAGAGGTAAATTGCGTTTCCCAAAATATATCTGCTTCTAAATCTCCGATTTGAAAAATTCTTTCTGCAGAGGATACAGCTCCTGATGGGAAATGGTTTGCACATAAATTCTAATTTTTGTAAAGAAATAGTTTGGCCACCAGGGGGCGTAAATCTTAATTTCAGCATCTGTTCTATTTGCAGCAAAATATGAGCTTCTAAATTCTCGATTGAAAAAAACGTCGTTTGTTGACCGATACTACTCATGTCGACAAACCTTTTAGAAACATTTTCTTCTTAAAATAGTGCATGGTTTCTACGCCAGGGGGAGTAGATGTACATCTTATTTTTGTTAATATCTCTACTTCTAGGAGTCCGATTTGAAAAATTCCTTCTTTGTTGGATAGTGTTTTCCGTGTGACATGTTTTTCATATAATTTCAAAATTTTCAAGTAATTCATAGACTTTCCGGTACGGGGCTTAGCGGTAAATTGCGTTTCCCCCTATATCTCTACTTCTAAATCTCCGATTTGAATAATTCTTTCTGCACCGGATACAGCTCCTGATGGGAAATCGTTTGCACATAGTTTCTAATTTTTGTAAAAAAATAGTTTGGCCACCAGGGGCAGTGAATCTTAATTTCCGCTTCTGTTGTGTTTGCAGCAAAATATGAGCTTCTAAATTCTCGATTAAAAAAACGTCGTTTGTAGACCGATGCTACACATGTCGACAAACCTTTTAGGAACATTTTCTTCTTTAAAACAGTGCATGGTTTCTACGCCAGAGGTCGTAGATGTATATTATATTTTTGTCAATATCTCTACTTCTAAGAATACAATTTGAAAAATTCCTTCTTTTTTGGATAGTGTTTCCGATGCGAAATGCTTTTCATAAAAATTCAAAATTTTCAAGTAAATCATACACTTTCCGCTTGGGGGAACATAGGTAAATTGCATTTTCTGCGTTATTTCTGTTCCTAAAGCTCTGATTTGAAAAATGCATTCTGTATCGCATACAAGACTTGATGAAAAACATTTTTCACATAATTTTTAATGTTTGGTAAAGAATGGTTTAGCCACCAGGGGTCATATGTGTTAATTTCTGCTTCTGAAGTGTTTGTTGCAAAATCTGGGCTCCTGCAAACTCGACTAATTTTTAGCACTTCTTTTGTAAAAAACGTTCGTGCTTCTGTTATCGGTTTGTCCGTCCGTCCGTCCGTCTCTGTACCCACGGTATCTCTGCAACTGTTAGTCCGATTTGAAAAATTCTTTTTCCGTTCGGAAGCTTGAAATATGCGAATGATGTTCCTTTTTTTCGTTTTTTTTTACGATGTACAATTTTGCCGCTAGGGGGCGTAAATGCAGATGATGTCGAATTTAAAATTACGTTTCAATCCACATATTTGCTTCTAAACATCCGATTGAAAAAAATATTTAATCTTTTGATTCCATTTATGTAGAAGATTGTTTCAGATATAGTTTCCTTTTCAAATTACACATAGATTTTCCGCTAGGGGGCGTAAAAGTAAATTACATTTTTTTCGATAACTCTTCTCCTAAAACTCCGATTTGAAAAATCTTTTTTTCGGCGGATACATTTCCTAATGGAAAATCTTTTGCATATAATTTCGAATTTTTTGGTAAAAAATACTTTGGCCACCAGGGGGCGTAAGTGTTAAATTTTGCTTCTGATGTATTTGCCATAAAATCGGAGCTTTTAAAATATCGATTGAAAAAAATATTTCGTTAACTGATGTCACTCACATCGATAAACCTTTTTGGGAATATTTTCTTCCTAAAATATCCCATAGTTTCTCCGCCAGGGGGCGTAGATGTATATCTTATTTTTGTCAATATCTCTACTTCTAAGAGTCCGATTTGAAAAATTCCTTCTTTGTTGGATAGTGCTTTCCGTGTGACATATTTTACATATAATTTCAAAATTTTCAATAATTCATAGACTTTCCGCTAGGGGGCGTAGCGGTAAATTGCGTTTCCCCCTACATCTCAGCTTCTAAACCTCCGATTTGAAAACTTCTTTCTGCACCGGATACAGCTCCTGATGGGCATGGTTTCTGCGCCCGGGGGCGTATACGTATATCTGATTTTTGTCAATATCTCGATTTCTAGGAGTCCGATTTAAAAAATTCCTTCTTTGTTGGATAGTGTTTCTATGTGACATATTTTTCCTATAAATTCAAAATTTTCAAGTAATTTATAGACTTTCCGCTAAGGGGCGTAAAAGTAAATTGCGTTTCCCACTATTTCTCTGCTTCTAAACCTCCGATTTGAAAAATTCCTTCTGCACCGGATACAGCTCTTAATGGGAAATCGTTTGCACATAATGTCTAATTTTTGTAAAAGAATGGTTTAGCCATCAGGGGTCATAAGTGGTAATTTCTGCTTCTGATGTATTTGTAGCAAAATCTGGGTTCCTGAAAACTCGACTAATTTTTTTTTTTTCTTGGACCGGTACCGCTCATATGGATAAACCTTTTGAGAATACTTTCTTTCTAAAATAATGCATGGTTTTCCCACCAGGAGACGTAAAGTCACATCTTATTTTTGTCGATAAATCTCTTTCTAAGAATTCGTAAGCTCAAGATTCCGTTTACACCAATATCTGAGGGAAAAAAGACCCGATTGAAAATCTTCTTTCTTTGGTCAGATCTATTGTTTTCCATACCTGTTCTGTTGACTTTGAATAGCTTTGATAAACTTAATTTGCGTCAGAAGGGATTCAAAAGACGTGCTTATTACACCCGAAAATTCGGTGTCAACTTTCTTGTTTTATTTATAATGAACAATTTCCTTCTTAATGCAATTTTTTTGGAGAAAGATTTTTTTATTTGTTGTTGTTGTTCTTGTTAGTGGGTTTAAGGTGGACATCTAGTGATTTTGCTTCCTATATTTCCAATGGGCAAAATTCTGCACACATTTTCTTCACAATCAATGCGTTCCCAAGGATGAAAATGTAAACATCGATTAAAATAACTTCATATTATAACTTGGAACACTTAATATTTTCTAAAACTTAATCATAATCATAATAAAAATCAATAACTTTTACTTTGGTGATGTTGAGACCAGAAAAGATGGCGCGGCCTGTACATTGATGACGTCAGGCAGCCAAACAAATGTTGGATTGCTTAATTACGGGTATGTTTTAGAAAATATTAAGTATTTCAAGTTATAATATGAAGTTATTTTAATCGATGTTGAAATTTTCATCCTTGGGAACGCATTAGTTGTGAAGAAAATGTGTACAGACGTTTTTCCATTAGAAGTATATAGGAAGCAAAACCACTAGACGTCCACCTTAACAAGCACTGTTAGCAGCTCAATGGGTAGTAAGCAGCCGTCGTCCCTGATTTAGGGCTCCAGGGAAGAGTCGGGGGGGGGTGACGTCAGAAAAACACAACATCCATGCCTCACTTGTCTCAAACCCGGATTCATCTCGGACGAGTGAGGCTCTTTTTCAAGTAGCTCAAGGTCGACCTCACGCACACACACTCTTGCTGATTCGATTCTGCCTGTGAGACAAAGTATCTCGACAAAATTTTTCAAAAAGTTTTCCGCGTGCCTAATGTTACGTTAAAATTTCATGCACGACTTTATGACTCGCACCGATTTTTTTTTTCTGATCAGTCTCCCTATTCAACCCTCGATCTGATTTGATCCGATTCCACAGTGTTCTCACGTTTTCAGATGTTGTCGTGACAAGTTTGGCTGGGCGTGATTCGTCTTCAGTTGTTTTCTGCCCTTTCCAAAGTGTTCTTACTCCATCAAAAAATTTACAGTCGGGATAAATAGTGACCTCCATAAGACTTTTTGCAACTTTTCAAACGTTTCCGTTGCACTTTGGTGGAGTTTGACGCAAAATGTAATGTAAAAAATACGTTGTTTTATATTCTTGCGGTCCAATTTCGTAACGCTACCAACACACACACACACACTCTGACGTGTCTGTACCGCAGGACACACATGAGATAAAGGCAGATAGCAGCGAGAGCATACGTCCGCGGAGCTCAGTTGGGAGAGAGACTTATTCCGGAATAAGGGGACTCGGGTTCGATGCCCGGCGTGGACAAAAATGAGCAAGAGATTTACTTCGTCATAACACACACAGTACCTTTTGAACGAATCGATTATCTCTCAAGGTGGAAAAAATAAGGTGAGGGAGCATAAAAAGCAATGCGTACGTAAAGCTCTGACGCCGACGCTCCTAAGCGGCAGTCATCCTAAGCCATCCTTCTAACTGCTTTCTCATCGAATTACGTAAATAGCTACGCAATCTGGTTACCCCTATTTTTTAATATAAGTTTGACGACCACCGTGCACAACTCACTGGGATATAAGCAGTCGCCCGTCCCTAATTTAGGGCCACTGGTTCCAGGGAATGGAGAGAATCAGCGCCGTAAAACAAACACAACATCCATGCCTCACCGTATTTTGAACCCAGACCATCTCGGACGAATGTTCAGAAGCCATCGCTTAGACCACTGCGCTACCCGGATTAGCACTTTTAAAACCTTCTTGAAAAAAGATAAAAATGCCACTTTCATTTATGAACAGATACACACTATAATATCAGCACTTTACTTTCAAAGCAATGTTAAGTCACAGTGTACCGCTGCGTACTACAAAAATCGCTTTAACTAACCACACGAAAACTGCATGCTGTTTGAAATAATGCATGCAGCAGTTCACAAACTCTACTAAAAAGTACAGCACGCTGTTAAATTTAGATACTCATTCACTGCAGTTAAGTTTTAGAATTGTCGTACTACTACAGAGGCCATGAAGTGCTGTAAAAAGCAAAGCTCATCTGTTGCTTCAACTCTTTGTTTTTGGTTTTACAACATAAAGACCCTTGCAGCATTTAAAAGGCACAGAAGAAAAATCCAACATGCTATAGAAATTGGCTCTTCTTTATTTACGCTTTCCAACCGTAAGTTGAAGAAGCGTATATGCTCCAGCTTTGTCCGTCTGTCCGTCCGTCCGCACGACAACTCGCGCTAAAATAGTTCGATTTCGATGAAATTTCAGTATATTATAGGGGATTACGTGGGGACGAACCCTATTGAAAATGGGTGAAGTGGGGTCAAAAGTCAGGACATAGGAGCGGGATTCATTCCACTGCCCTTATGCGTTATAACTTGCTTAAATATGGTTCGATTTCGATGAATTGTGAATATGTGGTAGGGGACCACCTGGGGACGAGCCCTATTGAAAATGGGTGAAGTGGGGTCAAAGTTCAGGACATAAGAGCGAGATGCATTTAATTGCCCTTATGCGTTATAATTTACGTAAAAATACTTCGATTGAGACAAAACTTTTCATGTTGTTCCGGAATTATACTTTACCGGTTCTGTTCAATATCATCGAAATGGGGTCAAAGGTCGGGTCATAGGAGCGAGATTTATTCTACAGCCATTATAACTTGCGTAATAACTTGAGTAATGATTTCTGGTATGTTGGGAAGCGTACCATAATCAATGAGTTGCATGGTTATACTAACTTGTTTAAATAAACATTTTGGAGTGCAGTTTTAAAACTCGGCATGACGTTCGTAGGTTGATTCTGGCACCTGTAACAAAACGCATTCAAATTGGGAATGAGTGACAGCGATCTTTCCATTGCTCCGTTGCTGCAATCCAACAATTTGCTTCGAATCTACGTTTTTTTTTTTTTTTTTTTTTTACTGAAAACTGCAATTTTAACTTCATATCATCGTAAATGAATAACAGCAGCGAAATGTAACACGTCATGTAAACCGCCACTTGTTGTCAACTAGCTCATAAGCCGTGTCATGCACTGGTGTAAAAGCTGTGACTGAAATTTTTGTACCACGAATCGTAAAGCACATATACGTAACTATAATAAACGGTTAAATTATTATTGAGAAGTCTATAAGATAGGTCACCAACAACAACATTTTTGTAATATTTCCATTCAAGATTTCCATGACACAAGCCTATTATGCACTAGCGTTCAAAAATTTTGGAAGAGACGGTTTTTAGAATGTAACGTCGTGCAGATGTGCTCCACATCGACTCAAATCATGCCATAAGATCCCCAAGATGTACGAATATGGGACAAGTGAGTAAAACCGTCCAAACAAGGAATCCAAAGGATACAAAGGCACGTTATTGAAAAGGTAGCTTCGAGTACAACTGGACAGAAGACAGAAACGTTCATGTGACAGTCGGCTGCCAAGAAAAATCCAGTCTTTAGTAGGGGATATGATCACCCCTGACTGCGTTCCAGGATTTACAACGTCTATCCAAGGAGCTGTTGAGGCATCGCGGCCCATTCTTCTTGTAGCGCCAATCGCAGCTGCTGAATCGTTGCTAGCAGCTATTGACGTGCTGCGAAGCGTCTCCCGAGAAGGGCCCACACGAGTTCGATTTGATTTAGATCCGAGGACCTTGCGGGCCAATCCATGCGTTGAATATCTTCACTCTCTAACATCTCTGCGACAGCCACTGTACGATGAGGTGTAGCGTTGTCCTCCATGAAGTGAAACTCAGGACCCACAGCACCTCTAAACAGTCGCACGTGAGGCAGGAGAACCTCGGTACAATAGCGGACACCAGTGACTGAACTTCCTTGGAAGATGTGGAGGTCAGTAGGGCTACCAAGCATGATACCTCTCCAAACGAGAACTCCGCCACCTCCAAACCGGTTCCTATTTGATGATGTAGGAGGTGTGATTGCGTGTTCCCTGCTCTCTCCAGATGTGTATAAGTCCAGAATCTCTTGTCAGACTAAATCGGCTCTCATCCGTAAAGAAAACTAGACCCCATTGCTAATGTGTCCAGTTCTTGTGTTCCTGGCACCACAGAAACCGCGGTCTTCGATGAGCAGGCGTTAATGGCACACACCGTACTGGACGTCGTGCAAATAGACAACCTTTGTGCAGCCTCCTGGCCACGGCAAAACGCGATAACCGATGTCCAAATTGTCTGTTGCACGTGCCTTGCGATTTCTCCCGCTGTTTGCCGTTTGTCTCTTCTCGCCTGTAGAACAATATACCGGTCGTCCGCCGTCCTAGTTGCTCGTGGAAGACCACTGATAAACTCTCGGACAGCTGTTCCTGTCGTTTGAAATGCTCTCCAAGCTCGTGAAACGATGCTGTGAGCGATCCCGAACTCTTCGGCCACACTAGTCAGACTTCGTCCTTCTTCCAACTTTCCAATAACGCGACCTCGGGTAAAGTCATCCAGATGTCGTCTACTGGATTGTCTGCTGGCCATATCACACGGTGGCAGCAACTCGACGTCGTCCAAACCGATGTACACCGTGCAATAGCTTTCACTGAATTGCTGAGCGTACACCGCCCGTGTGCTTTACACCCTTCCGACACTCACCCCCCCCCCCCACGTCATGTTGCATATATGCGCATGCCCTACCGTACCGGACCCTAGTCTATCTCCTGAGAGATCTTTCGGTCCGTTCTGCCTTCTCGCTCCACTGTCACGCTCATTTCTCCTCTTCGTCCTTAATTTTTGCTCACCAGTGTACGTATACGCTAAGTGATTTTAACCAGTCATATGACAGTCACAGTACCTTTAAAATCATATTACTCTGCAATTCGAAGAAAATGAAATAAAGCAAGACATAACACCTACGTAACAGAACAAACGTCGCAAACAGTTTTTCGAGCACGTGCGTGTTGCCAAAGATGAAGTGGTTTGTCTTACTAACTTTATTTTATTTTCCTTTTACGTATCGTGCGATAGCGGTGAGCTCTCTGCGGACTTCGGCCACCGAAAAAAAACATATGGCGCTGCAAGTACTGAGTGAACACCGAGCGCTATTACTCTCTACGAAATTTGTCTGCAATGCGAAGAAAATGAAATAAAACACGACATAATACCTACGTAACAGGACAAACATCGCAAACAGTTGTTCGAGCACGAGCGTGTTGCCACAGATGACGTCTTTTGTCTTACTAACTTTATTTTACTTTCCGATAGTTGTTCTGGATTTTACGTATCGTGCGATAGCGGGAAGTTTAGTTAAGATTTTAGTCACCGGGTAAAAGCAGATGGCGCTGCAAGTACTGAATGACGTCAGGGAGTTGACTGAAATGAAAGTATCTATTAAAAAATTCAGTTGTGACGAGATTATCTGTTAAAAAATCAAAAAAGGGAGACGGGGTGAGTGAAAAAAAAAACGACATCACGAGAACCTCAATGATATGACCTCACAGAATCTCAAGTACCTCCTGCGTGCTTATCCCCACACGAAGTAGGGCAACACATATGTAGTGCTATAAAGTCTCTGGATTTGAAGTTCGAGGGACAAAAGTATTTTTCGCGGTTTAATCCACTACTGGGATTAAACCGCGAAAAGATCTTAGACGTCCCGGGTCGCTGGTTCCAGGTAAGCTAGAGAGACACATCATAAACACACCACCCAGGACTCACCCGGGACGTGTGCCCGGACATTTTAGTGACGACTGGCCACAAACCAATGCTTCCCTCTTTCATTTTACAATATTGAGAGGTATTTTTCATAAAAGTCAGTTTCATATAATTGATAAATTAATTTTTTCAACGTAACGATAGTTTTTTTTTTTACCTTAAGGGAACTTCACTCATTTTCAAGGCTTCACTCATTTTCAAGAGTCGCTTTCTAAAGTTTTGTACTGTCCTTGCCGTCTTGAAAAGGGATTGTTAAATAAATATATATTTACCCTGGTTCATGTCACATTCTGTTACATTTTTAACGTTGTGTCTTTCCTTTCTGTTGTCCGAAGCTACATTTGTTTTAAAGAGTAAAAGATATTTTATTTTACTTCTTGTTATTTTTAGAAGCGAATTCCTCCCTGTCTTGTGTATTCAACCCATGGATGAGTACACCACATAGTGTTGCTTTTTTTTTCTTTCAAATAATTAATAAATTTTGTACGCGTATAATAATTTTTTCCCCCAACAGACGCTGTTTTAATGGTTTTCCAGGATATGTGTTTCAAGCGGTTTCAAATTTTTTCTTGTTATTCATCCACTCCATTCCATGAATTGTTATTCATGGGAATGGGGTGGGTGTATTTCATGGCTGTAATTTAGTATTTCACGGCTTAATCTGATATCTTCGTCAACGTAAAATTTCATTAGGAAATTAATTCGCCTCTCCACATATGGATTTTTTTCTTAACATCCACTAAAATAACACGATGGCGATAGCGTCGTCTTCAACTAACTGGTACCATGAGAGACACAGCAAGTGTTGCTTCTGCGCATGCGCAGTCCCGATCCTTCCACCTGCTGTTGGGGGTTGCATTGGTTGCCAGCAACGGGCCACTAGTGGCACTCGCTTGGAGGCCCACAATTCACGGCGATGCTGCAGGGCCATCAATGGCTCGCCAACTGATAGCGCTGCTACCATCGGACCACTACCGGGCCGTGAGCGGCAGATTTCAGCCAGCAGTGAGCCATCACTGCCAGCTGGTGGCCAGCAGTTTCCCAGCACTTGTGTTTTTGCTGGGTACCAACGTGAATCTCGACTCATCAGTCCAGGCAACATTTTTCCACATGTCTACGGTCCAGTGGCGATGTTCCCGCGCCCATGCTAATCTTTGCACCCGGTGATGTGCAGTCAGCAGCAGTACCATAGTGGGACGATGGCTTCTGTATCCCATAGCGAGGAGATAGTTCTGGATGGTGTGGCTGTTTACACGTTTTTGTGCACCAGCGTTAAATTGCTGAGTAATTTCTTGCACTGTGGCCCGTCTATCCGCTACTACAATGCTAGCTACCCGACGATGGCCCCGCTCGTCCACACGCTAATGTCTACGGCAGTTGGCCCTTGCACAGATGGTTTTACTGGATTCGATGTAATCACGGTTTACCCGTGACACAGTGGCTCGTGAAAATCCCAGTGTCTGCACGACTTCCGAGATGGAGTGACCGACTCGTCGGGCCCTGACAATTTGCCCACGATCAAATGCGCTTAGATCCTTCGTCTTACCAATACTGCGTTCAATTCTTACTGATTCCCGTCGCATCACTCCTTATGTTGTCAGATCGCTGCATACGTCATGCCGTTTCCGTTTACAGGGCCGCTCACAGCGCCACATTTGCATAACGCCAGCTGTCACTAAGTTAATTGCTCTTTAGTGTACATACCCTCCAAGCCAGCTCACGACACGTGCCTTCTTTCATTGGCTACGCGCTGTGGACGTCAACTGTAAGAGGTGGTCACAATAATGTGATTCGAATGTGTACATATACTGTAAGAAGAATACTATGGATGCTTCTCTTGGCGTTATTTCCAAAATATTACAAGAATGATCGCTTTTGCATGGAATTGCGTGAGATAACTCGTCCATGAATGATCCGGGTTCGACTCGTGGGGAGGCATGAGTGTTGTGTTTGTCGTACGGCCCTGGCTCTCCCCTTTCCTGGAACCAGTGGCCATATAAATTAGAAGCGGGCGGACGGGCGGCTATTTATAGCCCATCAAGTTGCTCACGGAGGTCGTTAAACTAGCAATCAAAAAAAAAAAAAAAGGAAAAAGGAAAGAAAGAAAAAAATGCTGCAGGCCTCGAAAACCAACAGATTTGCTAATTTTAATCTTAGTGAACAAATTACCGAAAATCCTCCGATGCACGTATTAGCGCATATTAGGCTAATGTGATTATAATGGACAAAATTCAAAACGACATCTTTTTTTTTTCTTTTTCGTGGTTCAACGATATCGATAGACATGTAAGGAAATAAGGAATCGCCCATCCGTAGAGCCAATGATTCCAGGAAATTTAGGGTTTTAGCACCCTGAAGATAAACAAAATATCCATGTCTTCCTCCAGGATTCGAACCTCGGCTTAACAGAACTAAATTTCAGCACCCTGGACCCTAGACACATTGAACACTGAGAGACGACATAAGAATGTTCGCCATTTTGTATTCTCATTCATTTTTTATTATTCTAAAGGTAAAATACACTGGTATATTTTTATTAATATCTGATCCAATTTTTTATCAGTTCTGTGGAACCCGTTTATACGTTTTTCAAGAAAGCAAGTAAATTTATGCAAAACTGAACAAAAGGTATAAACGAAACAGGGCACGTTTCCGCCCCTAAATGGTAGCGCACTATTTTGTTGCAACGTACGGCGTAGCCGTTACTGCTATTATGCTAAGTAGTCTACTATTTGCCATTCATTGTATTTTTTTTTGTTGTTGTTCTAGAACACTTTTGCAATTTTATTGGACTTTTAAACAATCACTGGACCGCATAAGATAATGTTAGAGAAACAGCACTACTCTAAGAACTGTAGAACAAATCCCACCCAGTTCTGTAAACTTACTTAGTTTCGGAACTATAGCCGTTTTCGCCATCGTGTGATTTTCATTAACTTACTTCAAAATCTTCATTTTGTCTTTTCAAGATAAATCCTTACGAAACCGCAAAGACATGTATCCGCTGCAAGAAAGCGAATGTAAACGAAGGTTTCAAGGAAAGATCCCGATGTGACAGCGCCAAGTAAGAGCAGGTGTCTACTGGACGTGCTAATGGTACCTGTGGATGAGATAACTTATTCTACAGATTGAAGTCATAAAAGCAGATGAGTGACAGCAAATAAGGAGAAAAATGAAAAACGAAGATTGGGAAATATGAAACGAAATTCGCGGCGAAGGAGGGAGGATCGGAAAAGATTTTGATATAATAAATTCACGTGGTTTGAATTTCTAACTTATGATTCCGCAAGACCACAATTTAACGTATAAATGAGAAAACAGCTAATTTGTTTAAAGTGTAATTCATAAAAGTTATCATTAAGGGAAAATTAGAATTTTTGGACCGGCGACATTTTAGGTATAAATAAGGAAAACGCATAAGTGAGAAACGTAGGGACAGAGAAATAAAAAACTTAAATACTGTTTTCTCATAATTTATTGAAAAAAGGTATCATTTTTCAATGTAATCTCCATTTTGTGCAATACAAATCTTACAGCGCTTACAAAGTGCATAGGTTCTTATAAAACAAATTTCTTTCGGTCGCGTTTGCAGCCACTCATGCACCACCTGCGGCACCTCTTCATTGGACCTGAAAGTCTTTCCTACCATCGCATCTGTGAGTGGTCCAAAGATGTCGTAATACTTGGGGTAAAGTCTGGTGAATACGGCGGGTGTGGATGACACCCAAAGTGCAGGTCTTTTATGTTTGCAACCGTTGCAAGGGCAGTATGGGGCCGAGCGTTGTCATGTTGCAACAAGACACCAGTACTCAGAAGTCCACGTTACCCGGATTTGATGGCAGGTCGAAGACGATTCCTGGTAAGATCTGCATACGTGTCAATTATTGCAGTGTTCCTCCTTTACATGTAATGCTCCAAAATAACGCCTCGTTCATCCCAAAGGAGTCAGAACAATCTTCCATGCAATTGGCTGCGTGGGGGACTTCTTCGGTTTTGGTGAACAATTCGTTGCTCGCTCTCTTGGTTTCTGGATGATGATAATGAACCCACGTTTAATCTCCAGTAAATATCATCTATAGGAAGCCATCACTTTCTGCTTCAAAGCGTCGCAAAGTTTTTTACAGGCATCAACACGTCGTTGTTTAAATTATGGAGTCAGATGGCGTGGCACTCACCTTGCAGATACGTTGTTGAACTCGAGCACAACATGGATTTTCTGGTACGCTGAGCCATGACTGATGTTCAAAAGTGCGGCTATATTTCATCCACCGTCACTCGGCAACATCCCATCGCAATTCCTTCAACTTCTGTCATGGAATCCGGTGTCGCTACTCTATGTGCCTTACCCAGTCAAGGAGAATCTGTCAAAGAACTCACGCCGTTTCGAAACATCCTTGTCCATTCGTACACTTGCTGGAGTGACAGACATGCACCTCCATACTGCAAGTTCATTCGCGATGAATTTCAATAGGTTTCACCCTTTCATTACTCAAAAACCGGATGACAGAACGTTGCTCCTCTTTGATACATGTCTCAGATCAGATCATATGTAGAGAATTTTAGGAAGGGAGTATCTGACCCCAGGTCTTAAAAAACCCTTAGAAATAGGAAGCTAGGATATTTGGGCTAGAGTGCCGGATAGGAAAGTGACACGGAAGGGAAGTAGATAGGGGGAAGAAGACGCCCTTTTTTTCCGTAGGGCCAGTACGCGGTGTCCAAGGGCTTAACGTGCCCATCTGACGCACGGCGGATATTTAGTGGATCGAGCGTTTGGCCTGCCTGTGAAGGAACCTGTAATCCTTTCTTTGACAGTCACGAACGTTGCCCACTAAGCCATCCGCGGCCCCTGATGGATGTCTCAAATGGGGCTGCCATCTTTATACCGCTACTGTGACGTAACTAAGCTTGTGTGCACCATGCTGCCATCTGTACGAAAACCTTTGAGTCATTGGTAATAATATTGCCAAGTTACAGGACAATGACTCTGTATTTTGATGTTTTTACCGCACTTTTATGGTTTTCACTTGACTCATGTGATATAAGCAGGATTCTACTGCATTCGTAGACGACACTTTATTACAGTTAAGAAATTACTACGGCTGACTATTTTGAAAACTCTGCAGATTATTGCTCCATAACGTTCTGGGAAGAAATAAAATTTTATTAAAATGAAAAAAGAAATTCATTTTACTTCATCTAAAGAATTTCCAGTTTACTGAAAACTCAATGCGACACTCGTGAAAATGAAATCAGCTTGTCTAGCAAACAGCGCAGGAATGATGCATTCGAAAACGGGCGCTTAGGTTTTCCAGAGCCTTTTCAACTTTCGGTGTCGAAGTAAATTTGCTGATTATTGCTAGGGAACTTATTATACGGAGTAAATAGCTTAAAGTAAATGCCCGCAAAAGCTTTGCTAGGAAGATAAGTAAATTCTCTTACCTGAAAAGCGTCGAGTGTTGTTTATGCTTATTGAAGAGTAAATGAATGAAGTTCTCTTCGCCTGGGATTCCTGGTGTTTCTAATTTAATTGGAGACCAACCTTATTCTGAGAATAAGCCAGTAATGTAATGAATGAGAAGTTCGCCGACAACGTGAAAGCTTTAATTGTGAGCCAGAGTGCACTTTTAAATTGCGGCGAGATCCTGGTTTGTTTCACGGAAGAAGCAATTACCTTGATTATGAGAGAAATTTCAAATTTCCCATTCATCTTTACAGCTAATGCTCTCTTCCTTCATTGTCAAAACACAGGTCGTTGCAAAAGCCAGATACCTGTGAACTAAAGGCAGTTAACATGCTGCTCTCGTTTGAGACTAGATGCCAATATCTGGATGATTTCACTCACATGAAATGTAGCCCCCATGTTTTGAAGTACATATCCCAGTTACTGTTAATTCTAATTAACATTACTTTAAACACACTAATGAATAACTAGGAGCACGGCACAAAAAATATCCCAGCAATCAAAATCTTCCTTCAAGTAATCGCACACAAGTCTCACACACAGGAAGAAAACGTTACTCACAGGCATCATAAATCTCATGGAATATAAATTCAACTTTTAAAGAGCGTGCGATTCTCTTAGCGCAAAAGAGTATGCCGTAATGAGATTTGTATGAGATCCATTGGATATACAAAAGATAATTGCATTTCATTGTTTGCTGAGTGCGTGTATACGTCTTAAGAGGCACAAGCCGTCATTACAAAAGCAGTTAGAATCTCAGAATGAATAGGTAAGGGAAAATACATAGCAGTATTTGTCGGATAGTTTTCTATCCGCAGAATACCACGAGTGTGCTAATGAATACAAGTGCATTTGCTGGGAAAGTACTCTAAACCAGAGATTCTTAAAGAGTGATCCGCGGATCGCTGGTGATTTCCGAGAGCCTTTCATGGGGTCAGTGAGGTCAAAACTAATTTCATTGCAGTACTAGGACGTTATCTGCCTTTTCTACTCTGGTTCTTTAACGAGTGTTTCTGTGTCGTTTAAGAATGTCCTTCATGAAGCAGTAAAAATTATAAAATTTATTAAACCTCGACATTTGAGTCACTTCTTTTTAGCACGTCTTTTATATAAAAAAAGGTATGTGCTTACAGTATCACTTTGTCCGTCCGTCTATCGGTCCGTCCATCTGCGGACAACTATTACTCGATTTCAAAAATTATTTTTGAGTTGAGCACCTTGAAATGTGAGGACGATGACCCTTGCAATCCAGTGTTTATTTTTTTTGTGTTTTTTTTTAAACTTAACTTTGCTGCTAGGGGCCACGAACGCAGACGCTATCGAATTTAAAATGCATTTTATTCCACATATTTGCTTCTAAATATAGAATCGCAAAAATTCTGTTTCTTTTGATGTCATTTATAACTAAAGCTATTTTTGTTACAGTTTCTTTTTCAAGTAATGTATCGTGTTATCCGCTACGGGATGTAAAGGAAGATTGGGATTTCCCCGATGCCTGTCATTCTAAAAGCGCGATTTCAGAAATTATTTCTCCGTCGGATACAGTTTCCGCCGCGAAAAATGTTCCACATATATTTACAGATTTTGTTTCAGAGAATAATTTGGCCTCTAGGGACGTAAGCGTTTATTTCTGTTTTTGATGTATTTCTAGCAAAATCGGGCTTCTGAAAATTCGACTGAAAAAATTATTTCTTTAACCGATACCGCTCACCTCGGAAAACGTTTTCAGATAACTTTCTTCTTAAAATGGTTCATGGGTTTTCCGCCAGGAGGCATAGATATGTATCTTATTTTTGCCGATATCTCTGCTTTTAAGACACGGATTCGAAAAATTCTTTCTTTGCTAGAGAGCATCTCCGGTGCGAAATATTTCTCATATAATTTCAAAATTTCCTTATGTACAAATTAGCCACTAAAGGGCGTAAGTTCACGTTTCCGTTTGCAGCTATATCTGCGGGTTTAAAAAACCGATATAAAAAAATTCTTTTTTCAGTTACACACTACTTACTCACAAGGAAAACTATTTTTATATATTTTCTTCCCAAAATAATGCACGATTTCACCACTGGGGTGCGCAAGCTTTTAATCTGTTTTTCGCAATACATCGGCTTCTAAATGTGCAATTTAAAATATTCTTTCTACACCGGATGCTATTTACTTTGTAGAACACTTTTTGTTAGCATTTGAGGAGTTTTATAGTACACTGTTCTGTCGCTATGTGATGTTTCTGTACTTCACTTTGCACCTGTATCTTCGCTTCTAAAACACCCATTCAGAATTTTTTTTTTTACTTTATCCCATTTGCTACAACAGAGATGTGGGGTACTACCGTCTTTAAATAACGCATATATTTCCCGCTAGGGGGCGTAAAGGTGAGAACCTTTTTCTGTCTCTCTTTGCTTCCGAAAGACGTATTTGAAACTTTCTTTTTCCTAAGCATAGATTTTTCGGAGAAGAATATTTTTCGCCTATTTTTAACTCCCCTATTATGTAAAATTCTTCCGCTGAAAGGCGTAGAGTTATATCATGTTTCCTTCTATATTTCTTACTTTAACTGTTAGATTTGGAAATATGTCTGTTTACGATACTCTTTCTGCTATGACAAACTTTTTGTGCTCCATTTGTTAATTTTCGCAGCAGATTTTTTAGTCGCAGGTGGGTAAGATGCTGTTTCTCTTTCTGAAAGTTTTATCGTTTGTAGAAATCTCGTTTATTTTTGCATATTTTTTTTTGTAACCAATTGCACTGGCTTTGAATAACTTTGATAAATTTAATTCGCGTGACAAGGGATTCAAAAGACGTGCTTATTACAACCGTAAATTTGGTGTCATCCTACTTGTTAATATTCTGTGTGACGAAATGGGAAGTAAGCATAACGCATTTCTGCTGCGTTCCAAAAATTTCGTGTCTTGAGGAAATAAATGTACTTGAGCGAATGTCTGAATTGCGAGTTGAACAAGTCTACTGTTTTGGATGTAGTGAATAAGTGGAAGACACATGGCGTGCGTGAAGCAGCGAAACGTACTGGCAGGCCGAAGAAAATCAGTGATAGAGAACGTCGAAACCTCAGGAGAGTCGTTACTGATAATCGACGAAGTACTGTACAAGACCTCAGAGCACAGGTAAGTAAAAATGCTGGAACTTCGATACGTACACGTACCATTATCAGAAAACTTCATTCCATGGGTTACCGTGGTCGTTTGGTTGCTCATAAGCCTTTCATCTCCACTCGGAATGCAACTCGTCGTTTAGCATAGTGTAAAGAACATTTATCGTGGACCGTAGATCAATGGAAACGGGTCCTATGGACTTATGAATCCAGGTAAACGATCCATTAGTCGGATGGCCGTGTGTGTGTATGGCGACAGCCGGGGAACGCTATTTACCACAGTGTACTGTTCCTACGGTCAAGTTTGGATAGGACAGTGTACTCGTGTGATGGTATTTTTCGTGGTATGGTGCCAGCCCATTGGTTATCGCGGACAAACCTTTTAACCAGCACGTCTACCTCGATATTCTGGACAATTATGCTCTACCAACTCTGTGGCAATACTATGGAACCGAGCGTTGTTGGTACCAGCAGGATAACGTACAGAGCCATGTTACGGCGTGGTTTGACGATAATTTCGTATCGTGTGTGGACTGGCCAGCACAGCGCCCTGATCTTTATCCCATAGAGCATCTATGGGATGAATTAAAGCGCCGCATAAGAATTTTGGAGCCAAGGCCTACTACTAAGCAACAGTTAGCGGCAGTATTATGTACTGAATGGAAGCGCATACCTATCACTGTGTTCCAAAACCTTGTCGAGAGCATGTCTCCAAGGGTCAGTGCATGCATTAAGGCCAAAGGTGGACCGACAACGTGCTAATGTATGTCAATACATCCTATGTGGTGTTTCTCTTCTAGGTGTCCGGAGACTTTGTCAATATAGTGTATGTTTCAATGTTAAACAGATTGATTCCAGATGAGTGACTTTTTCGTAATGCCGTTTTTCATTGGAGCAAATAATTCAAAAATTTTGTTCTTAGTATAATTCTCTACATAAAACACAAGTCAGAAGCAAATTTTAATTTTAGATAATTAGTGTCTGGGAACATAACATACGCGTCGGTGCGTTTTCTTTGATCAGTGAATTTTTGCTATGCTTCCAGGATTTTATGCACATATATTTAATTTAAATTATTTTTAGTCGCAACCGAAAGACATTGTTTCCCGTTTAGTACACCATGGAGAAATGTTTAGGAATTTTATTTCGCAACATCATTTCCCTAAAATCTGAGGCAATAATTAAAGAGTGATTAAAATTTCTGCCCCCGTACATTTGACATTATTTCCTCCTTGCGCGGAAAGAAAAAGAAATATTTAATGCGACGTGATCAGACTAAACTAATTTAGAAAGTTACTCAACCCAATGCATCAAGTCCGGGTCGTGCACCAGAAATGGTAAAATGACATGGTAGTCGTCTTTTAGGGCAAACTATAAAAAGAAACTCATTTTCCATCGAGTCATTACAGCGCTTGCCTGATGCAAAGAAACCATGTGGTCTGTTGAGCACAAAGTTCGAAAATGAAAACGTCTTGGCTTAATTCTTGTCCAGTGAACGAAAACGGAAACAAGAAAGAAAGACAATGTTTGGTTGGCATTCGAGATTTATAGTGCAAGGGTCACATTTGGTCCAGTGCGGGAAATACACAGTCGAGTCACATTATTGTGACCACCTCCTACTTTTGATGTCAACAGCTCGTATCCAATGAAAGAAGGCACGTGTCGTGATCTAGCTTGGAATGTATATAAAGTGTGCTGTAGGCAATCTGAAAACATGGCAGCGGGTGGCCTCGTGGGCAATGTTCATGACTGCCACGGAAAGGACCTCAGGTTCGATCCCAGGCAGGTACGAACGCTCGATCCGCTAAATATCCGCCGTGTGTCGGATGGGCACGTTAAGCCGTCGGACCCCGGGTACTAGCCTCCCGGTAATAAAAAAGGGCGTCTTCCTCCCACTTTCTACTTTCCTTCCGTGTCCCTTTCCTATCGGGCACTCTAGCCCAAATCTCCTAGCTTCCTATTTTTTAGGGCAGTTTAAGACCTAGAGTCAGACACTAGCTTCCTAAAATCCTCTACATATAATCATATGATCTGAAAACATATCACTCGTTGCTGCCATGGATAAGAGGAGCGTTTCAAAAAGTGATCATCATGGGCTTTCGGGTCAAGGGTCATCATGGGCTTTCGGGCAGTATTTCTGAAACAGCGCAATTTGAGAACTGTCCACGTGCTAGTGTGGTTAAAATCAGGACAGCCGTTAAGGGTGTGCGGCGCGTGCGACCGTACAGGGCCTCGCGCTGATGGATAAAGAATATAAAATAAAACAAAAGAGAGAAAGAAAGAAAAATATAACGTTAAGTACACAGACTAAAAAAAGAAAAATCCGACAGTTCAAAAAACAACAATTATCATCCCAATTCTCCGCTAGTCCGTATACACAAACACCACAGCGATGTCATACATACGCTCCCCCTTCCTGATTCAAAATGCAGCGCGCTAGATCGGTGCTTCTGTATCCCTGAGAGACCTGAGTCTGGTGGGCGGGGCCAAATGCTGTTACCTTGATAAGTTGAACACACGCGGTAGCGCCGACAGCAATATATTTTCTTCTCGCCACTGGAAACTCTGTGATTGAGGAGTGAGAGTGGAGATCACGTTGCGGCATTCTTTGAGTTTTACCACCAATCTTTGGATCCAATTTTTGTATATTTTCCCAAGCTGTTTTTCCAAAGCAAAAACAGTTGTGTGTGAGGTCAACTGGTCGCTGTGTTTGGCGATCTATTAACTTTCTTTGGCTGCTCATTCGTGCTTGTTTTAACAATTTAACTAGGTTTACTTCTCTACTTCGAATGTAACTAATTAACTTTTTAAGAATAAAGTTCGTGTTAAGTGAGTTCAGTTGAGATGTCTAGAGAACGGGATAAGTTCAGCTAATTTGAAACAGGTTATCAAACAGCAAAGAAAAAGGACAAAAGAGAAATGTTTTTACGAAGTCAGGTAGGTGCTTTCGGTAAATTTTTACTACCTTCAGCTTCAGTTCATGTTACCAGCAGTTCATCGTTTGCTTCAAATTTCATCGAAGATAAAGAATCCAGTGATAATAACGTTTATCTTCTTTTTTTATTTTGCAAAGGAGAACGACGGTTGAGCTCAATAATAATAGCAGTTACAGTTACAAGTTTAAGAAAAATATCAGTTCCTTCTATAGCAAATAAATGAGTGAAAAGCTTATCATCACCTTATAAGAAAAAAATATTCTCTTGAGTACGTGCGCAAAAATACCGTTAGCCAGGTTGACTTAGCATAAATTATTAGTTAGCCAAAGGGCCTCGCAAGAAGAGTTGGCACAGGGCCACGCGTAAGCTTTCGACGGCACTGGTTAAAATGTATCGTGTTTGGAGAAATGTCACCATTGCTTATAAGAGACGTGGAAACTGCGTAGCACCTCGTGCCATTGATATAATAGGTAAACGTCGGCTTCGAAGGTGCGTGAGGGCCAATCGACTCGCTACAGTGTAGCAACTCACTGGCCGAATGAACTAGGGGGCTACCGGAAGTGTGTCTAGAACGACAGTTCAGCTAACCCTGCTGCGAATGGGGCTCCGATGCGGACGGATGGTTACTGCGCCTATGCTAACAAAGGTGCATTGGCAGAAAAGGCTTTCATTTGCACGGCAGTATCGGAAGTGGACCTCCGCTGATTGGCAAAGGATTGCCGTGTCCGATGAGTCATGTGTTCTACTTCATCGAACGGATGGACGTTGGCGTACAAGGCGAGAAACATCGGAGAACAAACACTCTTCAACCACTGCTGGAAGAACACAAGCTGGTGGGGGCAGCGTTATGGTCTGAGAAATGTTTTCGTGGGTATCTCTGGGTCCATGCATAACTGTGAAAGGCACTATGGAGCGAATTCTTTATCAATCCATCCTTGCGCACCACGTACACCCATGTATGCTGATTGTCTTCCCTGGGGCGGATGGAATCTTCCAGTACGACAATACTACGTGTCACGCAGCTAGAAATGTCCGAGAGCGGTTGGAAGCGCCCGATGAAGACTTCAAAGTACTTCCCATGACTCCCTAATTCCCCAGATTTAAACCCAATTGAGCATCTGTGGGACCACCTCGATCTCTATGGATCCTCCACCACGCACCCTTCAGCAGCTGTCGGAGGCTCTGCAGTCAACATGGCTTCATATACCTGTGAACACCTTACAGCACCTTACTGAGACACTCCCAGCCCGTCAAACCGCTGTCCGCACTGCACACGGCGGTTACTCTGGATATCAGCTGGTGGTCACATTAATGTGACTCGACCGTGTATTTTCATCTGTTGTGACAATCGGCCAATCGACAAAAACACAGGACAATCAGGCAATTTAGTGATAACGACATTTTTCAAATTATTGTTTAAAAATTTCTTTTTGTCTGTCTAACTGGTAGCAGAAATTTCAGGAATATTTTAAAAAGCGTGATTTTGTGAGGCAGCAAAGTATCAATCGCAAAAAATTGTTATGTTACGTTTATGCATTTTAAGTAATGTAAATACTCATGTTTCCTTAGATCATTGGAATTTTGGGTAGATAAACGTTAAACCAATAAATATGAGTTAGTTGTGTGAAGAACAACATTTCGTAAATTGCGAGATGTGCTTTCGTTCTTGCGGATTTGTTCTAACAATCAAAATATTTGTGAAGTTTGTCGATTTGGTGAATACTAGACATTAATCCTAAAAGCTCAGGAATATCCAAAAAATAGGAATGTAGTAAAACTTTCCTTCTATTCTCAGGCAGTAAATAGAATTATTTTCCATGCGTGACTTTCCGTCATTAGAACAAATAGGTATTATTATCCTTTTGCTTGAATCCAAACCATTTCATAAAAATAGTTACTTTCTTTTTCTCTTCTCCAATTATCAGGTAAAACAGGAACAACCTGTTCCTATTTCTAATTTTAATAAAGGCAAACAGAAAATGTTTACGCTCTAGTGAAAATAAACTGAAACGCAGTTAAAATTCGTTCAAGTCCAAGTGATTTTTGTAAAAATTAGCGCAGATTACGTAAATATCTGTATATTTTGTGTGATGAATTCGGTTAGTATCCCTAGATGTGAAGTTTCTCTGTCCAAAACTAGTAGAATAAACAATACGAATGGAATTTAAAACGTTCTCACGTAAACGCAATTCAACCATTTTTTCAGAAAACAAATTTAGAAATGTCTGTGTTACTTTGACTTTTCACTTTATTGTAACGTTATTAAAATTACAGTAACTGAATGTATGCGCTTCTGATATCATTCTTTAGACGTTAGACTCTTTCGTTGCTTTATATTAAAGAAAAGTTATGAAATTCCCTCTGAGTGTCCCAGTGAAAATTTCACTTCTACTTTGTTTCGCAGTTTAACCGCCGTCATGAAATACTCAGTGGGCAATAAATTTTTGTTATCGGAGTCTTAACGACAACCGTAACCACTGTGCAGTCTCCCGTCTCACATTTAGGACCACTGGATCTGGGAAATGGAGAGAATGCCAGAGTCGTAAGAGAAACACAACATCCATGCCTCACGGGATTCAAATCCGGACTCTTTTCGGACAAATGTTCATTAGCCATCGGTTAGACCACTGCACCACCAGGGCTACAGAGTAGTATGCAGTCACCCACCTCTTCTTTGAGGCCGTAGTACTCTACTAAGGCAAAGAGAGTGTTAGTGCCCTTAGGCAAACACACCATCCAAGCGTCTACTGGAATTCGAATCCGGACGCATTACAGACGCACACACTTCGTACTACCAGATCACCGGAAAGGCTAAAACTTGATTTTAGTGATTCAAAACATTATACGTTTGTGATTACTTTTACTAAGGAGTTCCTGAAAATCTATCGATGAAGATTTTAAGTTCTAAGAACGGAATGCAATCTTTCAAAAATTACAAAATATGGAAGCTAAACAGAGCTAAAATGTCTCGCTTAATCGCAAATAGTTTTTGTCACGATCTTCCCTATTGTTGTTAAATATCCTTTTGTTCCATAAATGCTTGCATTTCAGAATGAAAATTTAAACAAAAGTGCCGGAAAAATGAAGTTAGATAGAGGGAAAATTTATCTTTTAATCGTAAATGTTTTAAGTTCCGATGTTTAATCTGAATACACAAAGTCACCGCTCTTTCCAGGTTTTTCTTTAATTAACACACAACAACCGAAAAATTGTTGTCTGGACACCGCTGGGAACGTACCCCAGACCTCTCCATAACAAACCGAGTGCGTTCGCTTTACGCTACGTTGGCCAGCAATCCGCGGTGCTATGTGTGTTTATCTGCACTGCTGGCCCAAAATGCAACACCGAGAAGGACACGAGATAGCGAAGTCAGATTTACTGGGCACATAACAACAGATACAAAGATGAAACGATTGAGCTTACAGGCTCGTGCGACTTACGGAACACGCGCATCAATAGCTCGTGTGGCCCACATGGCTGGAAATAACGGCCGCTACACGCCGCAGCATCGAAGGAAAGAGGCTTTGGATGTGGGCTTTGTGTATGTCGGTCCAGGATGCTTCCACACGTTGCCACAGTTCATCAGGCGTAGCCACGGGGGTGCTTGCCGGGCCAGTCGGTTACCGATCAGCAACCAGATGTGTTCGATGGGAGACACATCGGGAGAACAGGCTGGCCACGGCTGCAGTGATACCTGGTGGGCAGTGAAGAATTGTTGCACGATGCGTGACACGTGCGGGCGCGCATTATCCTGTTGAAACGTGGCCACTGGTAGGTCCTGCAGGTAAGGGTCGACTACAGGCTCCAAAACGTCGGACATGTAGCGGTGGCTGTTGAGAGTACCGGCGATGCGTACCAGAGGGTTGCGGGTGTCATATCCAATTGCGTCCCAAACCATAACGCCAGGCGACGGACCGGTATGGAGATGAATAAAGCTGGCGTCATGCAGTCTCTCGCCACGGTGCTGCCCCACGCGGATCCGACCATCGTGGTATTGCAGGCAGAAGCGGGATTCGTGGGAGAAGACAATATCTTGCCATTCCGTAGTCCGGGTGCGGCGTTCAACGGCCCACTGCCGCCGAACTCGCCGGTGGTGTAACGTCAATGGTAATCGGAGCAATGGGCGCCGTGCGACAAGTCCCCGCTCCTGCAGACGACGTCAAACTGTACGAGCTGACACAGGTAGTTGCGCAACACACCCTAATTCCTGCGCTAACGTTCGTGATGTGGCGGTGCCAGCCGTCAATGCCCGCCGCACAACGTGCCGGTCCTCCCGTTCGGTGGTGTGCCGCGGCTGCGGCAATCGCTCACGTCGGTCCGTCCGTCCCTCCTGCACCCACAGAATACATGCTCGCCGTACTGTGGTTGGATGCCGTCTCACAAGGGCGCCGATGTCTCGGTACGATAAACCGCTGTCGCGATAAGCCACTATTCGTCCTCTGTCGAAATCCGAAACGTGCTGAAATGACTGCCGTTAAATGCGACGAGGCATCAAGAAGCTTCCCACGCACAGGTCCGGCAGCACAACATACTTCCACTACTTACACCACCCCACCTTCTGTGCACCCTCCTTATAGTTCTTCTCGGTGGCGTGCCGGGCGCACATGATTTGCATATGCCCTGCAAAGCTAATCGTTTGCATGTCCTCTCGCGGGCGACGCATGCTGCGAATTTCAGGCCAATCGGATGCTTCCTTCTTGGTGTTGCATTTGGGTGGCCAGCAATGTATATATAGTGGTCATAGTTAATACTAGTCATAGTCATACGTTGCTCCACATGCACCAGGGGTCGAAGTTCCTGCTAGGTAAATATGCCCCACACCATACAACCACCTCCATCGGTTTGCAATGTGGAGACCACGCGGGATGGATCACGTGCCTGATGTTGTTGGCGCCAAATACGTACACGACGATCCATGGAGTGGAGTAAAAAACGCGACTTGTCAGATCAGCGCACTTTATTTCCAGTCATCCGATGTCCAGCTAGCATGATCTTCGCACCAGGTGAGTTTCTTGCGCCGATGAACCATGGTTAGGAGAGGATGTCGTCGGGTTCGTCTGCTGTTATAGTCCATACGGGCGAACGTGCGAAGCATGACTATGAGATATACTTCTCCGTGTTTACCTCTGTTGTATTGGGTATATTCTGCTAATGCGCAGTGCTTTGTCTGTTTGCCTGTACGAAGCATCGGACCTGGATCTCACCTCTCGCATCAACTCTTCGTTGTCCTGAGCACTTTTGCAACCGGGTCGTTGTTTGACCATTTTCACGCCATTCCTGATAAACTTTACTATACAGCAGCTCGCCAACAACCCACCAGTTAAGCCGTTTGGGAAATAGATCGAGGCACCAGTTCTCCGAGCTCCAAAATCTATCCTTTCTCAAAGTCTGATGAAACCTTCTGTTTACCCAAAACGCTCCGAATCGTACTCCCCACTGCTCCACTCACGTTTTGCCTTTCACATGCTACGTCGGTCGACTAATTGCATCCTGTAGGAAATTATGTGGCCGACGGGCCGCATCAGCTTTTGATAGGGGTGGTCATAACCCAGTAATCACTCGGTGTATATGTGGAGATTATTGTGTGTATTGTATGAATTGAATCCAGCAAGTTCATATTCCATGGTGATAGTTAAACACGCAAACAAAAATTATAAATTAAACAAATCACATTCCAGTAAGAGTTGCTCTTCTGGTTCTAAAGCGCAAGTGATATAGTATGTAAATAATAAACAAATATAAGTTGTTTGGTTGATTCATCACCTTCGCAGTCTTGATTTTTATGTTGAAAAGTTATATATATTAATGTAGGACTCGCGTGTAAATCATGGTAACCAACACTTCTGTCGTTGTCAGATACGAAGATTACAAGTGGTAAAAAAATATAAACGTTTGAACTTACCATAAATTGAAAGTTGTATTGTGGTGCCACATGTTGACATAAATGTATAATAAATACACTAAAATACTCAAATTATCACCACAGTTGTTTTGCGTGCGCAACTAATTTTTTTACAAAAATGTTGGTTACCATGTACTCCCGAACCCTTTATTTATGTTCACACCGTTCAGTACCGGCTGTTGCAGAGATGTTACAGCTAAGCAATTAAGAACACGTAAATATTACGATATACTCCTAAAGCTCACATTGGAAAATGTCTTTCAATTACTGAACTGGGAAAACAAAAGGGAACAGATTAATGGAGATTATCTAACTCACCTTCGTTTTGCTGATGACGTAGTCATTTTTGCAACTACCGCATCAGAGCTGCAGAGTATGATCCAGGAACTTGCTCACAAGAGTAAAGAAGGGGGATTAAACATGAACTTTCAGAAGACAAAATTAATGTTCAATGCTTTTACAAGAAATGAAGATTTATCGATTAATGGAGAAAAGCTGGAGATAACAGACACGTGCGTTTATCTTGGACAGCAGATATCAAGTGAGGGTCACGTTGATGAAGAGATTAATCGGCGTACAAAACTTGCCTGGAGAGCGTTTGGAAGAAACAGTATAATTTTCAAAAGCAATATGCCATTATGTCTTAAAAGAAATGTGTTTGATCAATGCATCCTCCCAGTGCTTACGTATGGTGCAGAGACGTGGACCTTAACTAAAAGAGACATACAGAGGCTTCACACAACTCAAAAAACATGGAGAGGTGCATGCTTGGTGTAACCAGGAGAGATAAGAAGAGGAACTCGTTGATCCGAAAAATAACGAGAGTGGAAGACATCATGATCAGAGTTAAATCCCTGAAATGGCAATCGGCTGGATATATTGTCAGAAGGACAGGCCATCGATGGACGGCTGAAATTTTAGACTGGATTCCAAGGGACGAGAAAAGACCCAGAAGAAGACCACATGGGAGATGGGCGGATGAAATTCGAAAGTATGCGAGAGTTACATGGAAGAGACTGGCACAAGACAGACCGTTGTGGAAGAAACTTGGGGAGACCTTCGTCCAGCAGTGGATTGATAATGGTTGGCAATGATGATGATGATGATGATGACTTTTAAACCTCACAGCTAGAGCTTTTGAATTTGACTCCAGTTATATAGCCTAACACAGTCCACACGCACATTTTTATCTGGTAAAGTATCTTCAAGATGCTGCTTAAAAAATACCAGATATTTCCTGAACAGTTAGTTACCTACAAGTGGTTAAGAAAAAAATATCACAATATGAAACATTCTGTTTCCAGTAGACTAAAGCTGGAAAGCCGCCCCGGTGGCGCAGTGGTTTAAGCGATGGCCTCTGATCATTCGTCCGAACGGGGTCCGGGTTCGAATCTCGGTGAGGCTTGGATGTTGTGTTTGTCTTACGGCACTGGCTCTCTCCCTTCCCTGGAACCAGTGACCCTAAATTAGGGACGGGCGACTGCTTATAGCCCATTGAGTTGCTCACGGTGGTCGTTAAACCTCCAATCAAAAAAAAAAAAAAAAAGCTGGAAACAAGCGGTATGTAACAACAAAGACACTTCATTCGTGTATGCATAAAACACGGATATTGATAAATACGAGTACATTATGCATTATTATCAAACGAAAAATTGAAAAAAAAAACATCTCTTTATCAACAACATTTTTTTTAAAATGGTTCTTAAAATACGTTTTAAGATACATGAACTGGAGATATATTTTTACAATAATTTTTAACATGTTCAGTGACTCTTTCCGATAATGCTTTAAATGTTCTTTTCGGGTTTAAAATAATTACTTGAGGGTGTGTGAGAAACCGCCTATCCCTAATTAAGCCTGAATCGTTTTAAAACATTGTGGGTTTCACTATTTTGCGAATTTCTTATTTTCACCGCTTCTGCAGGAAAATTGCACTACCTGGATAACACATTTTCAAGAAGCTTTCGTCTGAACCCTTCTTGAAAACACCGGTGACTTGCCCTTCTTATCCACCTGACGTTTTAGATAACGCCACAGAAGGATTTGCCGTTCAGATCTCTTAAGTGCTTTCACTATCACGTCGCAGTTTTAAATGACTTTTCCACATCATATGATGTTTCCAAAATAAAAAAGGTGGTTTTATTTTCCACATTGTTCCTATTCTTTTGCATGTACTGATATCGAAATGCATGTCTCTAAGCTTTGCGAACTTCTCAAAAAATCTGTCGTCTCCTGAAATATAAAGCCGAAGAAACCTTCCAGATAATTATGCACTTATAGTGTTGAAGCATAAGTTCATACCGTTTTCTTTACATCCCTAAAAGAATGTATTACATCAGAAGAGAAGACAGAATCAATCAACTATGTATTCCCTCCTCCCATTGTTTACGATGGTGTGCGAACGTCTGGATAGGTCTACAATGCCATTCTTGAAAAACGTGCAGGTTTTGCTGCAAAGAAATCATTAAGGAAATTCTGGAGATCAACATCATCGTTGAAAGTTCTGCTACGGAGTGCATTCGACAGAGATCGGAACAGCTGATAGCCTGAAGGGGCGACATTTCGGGAACAGGACGGATGTGAAAGGATTTCCAATTTCATGTCCTGAATGGCCATTTTGGTCATGTTTGCACTGTGAGGGCGTGCGTTACCATGTTGGAGAAAGACACCGTGGCACCGATTTGGCCCTTTTCTGTTGAATTGCTCCCCCACGCGGTGGAGTTTCTCACAATACAGTGTAGCGTTGATGGTCCGATTCCTCGGCAGCATTTCTCAGTGAATAATGCCTCCCATGTCCCACCAGATACACAACGTGATCTTTGTAGGATGTAGGCCATCATCCGGGCGTTGTGGGGGCGTCCTGTTTGTGCTCAACCATTCTCTATCATGCCTGAAATTCACGTACATTCGCCACTCTTCATCTCCAGTAACAATATGTGACAATGGGTTTGTGTTGCTAAGAACGTTCGCGATAACGGGCGAGCAAGGAACCACATATGGCAACACACTGATTCTTGCTTTCCTTGGTGAAAGTGTGAAACACCTAAGAGCCCAATTTCTGGGCCTTTCCGATACGTTCCAGGTGTCGCACCACTGTGGCCTGATTACAGTTTATCTCAGTGGACAATTCGTGTGTGGATTGACACGGATCTAAGTGGATGAGGTGGTCCAAACAATCTTCATCAAAGTGACGTGGACGACCTGAGCATGTAGAGTCGTTGAGGCCAAAATTGCCACCTCGGAATCGCTCAAACCAATTGTATAACCTCGGAGTAATAGCATTCTCCCCATCCACAGCACAAATTTGTCGAGTAGTCTCGGCGGCTGAGGATCCCTTGTTAAACTCGTAAAGGAGAAGATGAAGATTCATTCCTCTCTATTTCACACTCCATACTTCCGGACCTGGAAATCAAAAAATCGTTGGCCACAATCACACAACGCAATATCGTTTAGATGCACGATATTTACTGGCTACATTTTCATATACAACTGGCCATCTGCACCGTAACTACTGACCCGGAAGACACTCGTGAAATAAAACGGCATGAACTTATGCATCAACCCAATATATTCTTCCAATAGCCCTTTCTGTGGACTATGAACCTACGCCTAGATTTCCAAGATAACAGGGCATCTGTTAAAACTGGTAGTGGTACTTTATTCCACTCTTCCACTGCTTTCCACATCCAATCATCGTTTTAGGTCTGCGTTTGTAAAATGCTGTTTTTAGCAGTCTGAAGGAACAGTAGTTCTTTAGTGAAGCAGCAGGGAACCTTGATGGAATATGAGCACAATGTATAGACTTGATGCCCGTCTCTTTTTTCGAGAAATACAGTGATAAATTTGGATGTATGACTGGTAGCCTTATTCTGATAGAGTTCTACTCTTTGAAGGCTCTGGGGATAAAGGAATGGTATTTTCGCTTTAAATATAAGAGTTGAAACATTATTTTGGTAGTATGAAGAATTAATATTAACATTCTCTTCAACTTTTCTTAATTTTAATTTCCAATTATACGAGAAACCAGCACTAATCATAATTCCTTTACTGAAGCTTTCTATGGATTCTTGGATCCAAGTTTGAAAGTCTTTTTCTACTCCTTTGCTAGTAAATCGATCTATTTTTGCTACAGTTTAGGTAGATTCATGCTTCATCAATACTCATAATAAATTTCTATCCGTCTCCGGCTAAGTGATTTTCATCAAGAAATCTACACCGTGTTATGCGCTCAACAACGTGTTTAGGCAGAATATGGTGAACATTATTAGTATTTTTTTTCAGATTCAAATAATTGTTTATTACCTTATCTACGGTTGACAAAGAGATGCTTACCGACTTACCGATTGTGCTTTTGGGTCGCTGGATTTTCTTTAAGACCAGAGACCTTGCTTCTGAAATGGTCGTGAAAGTATGTACTTTCTTAGATTGCTCGTTTGGTGTTCTTTTTCCTGTTAAAAGCAACGCTTGACGATTTTTTCCTCTATTATTAATAATATTGCTTATTTTACATTTAGGAATACTAATTCCATGATTTTCGCAGAGCTTTTTTAATTCACAGAACACGAATATTTCTCTTCGTAAAGACCAAAAACATAACCTTCTGTCCACAGCTTGTTTACGTGCACCATTTTCTTAGCAGGCAATGTTTAACTGCAGAAGATGTTTCTTTTGTGTTCATCTAAAACGCTGTTGCCTGTTTGATTTTTTTACTTTCTCCTATTTGATGTAATTTCTTATCAGAAACGTTCTAGAAATGTGTGAACATTCTTTGTATAACATACAAGATATCAAAGGCTCTGAGCTGGAGACTAACACGAACTATGACTTTATATTTTGCACGTTATTCTACGTGAACAGTGGGCCTACATAATGACTGGCGCAAGTTCGTATGTTTGTAGTGTTATTTTTATGTTTTAACTAAGAGTCATGCCGGTGCTCCGAATGGTAAATCTATAAAATCAATTTTTGAACATAAAATTAAAGAAAGGGAAAAGGTAATTAAGCGAAAAATATAATTTAAGATCCATATCTGTTTTACGATTTACAACAGGCTCGTAACGTCAATGCATACGGTTTGACGTAAAATGGTTGCATGTTTTGGCGGCCCTTAATTTTAAATAAACATTTCATGGAATTTTTACAGCGATTCAACGTCTCTGTCATAATTATCTTTAAACCCATCAGCACTTTGAACAATAAAGGTAAGCCACCATTTTGAATTTTTTGGTTTTCAGACTTCATCTAGGTGTATAAGTGGTAGAAAAATGCAAGCAGAACATATTTCATAGGCGCGGTTTGATATCTTTTTTTTTTTGGAGGGGGTATTCCGACTTTAAAACTTTTAAGATCTCCAGGTCACTTAGAAGCAGTCTAACAAATCGTGAAAAATCCAAGTAGGCAATGTTCGAAAGCCTTCATTTTAATTTAATTTTATTTTTTAGGCTTTTCTAATTATCTGGACCTTAAGACCTATCAGCATTATGATTAGTACACCAAGCCACTCTTTGAAATTTTTGGTTTTCAGAGTTTTTAGGTGTATGAGATGTAGAAAAATTCAAGCAGACAATATTATAAAGCCGCCATTTGGGGTTTTTTCTTTTGGTTTTTGGACTTTTCTAGGTATCCGGACCTTAAAACGTACATATCATCATGCCAATTTTCAGATATCTAGGTCATTTAGAAGTGGTCGAACCATTTACGAAAAAAGAAGCGAACAATATTCCAAAGTCGCCATTTTGGTTTTTTGGTTTTCGAACCTTTCTGGGTACCTTGAAGTTATGACAAATCAGCATACCAATTTTCATATCTCTTGATCATTCAGAAATGGTCGAACAATTCGGGGATGGAAAACACTCGCACATTCCCATTTTCCTACTTTGCTTTATTTATATATAGATTGCTACTCGTGCTATTATTGGAGTTTTTAATTTTAAACTCCAAAAGGATCGTTGTTCGTCTAGTGTAAGTTCGCCTTGAGAAAGCCTCGCGTTGGCAGGAGAAAGCCCGTCATGATTAAAATACTTTTTCGATATAAACCATCTTAGAGATTTGTGTGACTTTATTCTCTCCTTCCTTACTAAAATCATTTTCCACCAGATTATACATCTGTAACACATCTTCGATCCACGCATGGTTAAAAATTGTCTTGCGACAATGTCCTCGTACGTAACGCTCTCTCCAACACACATACCACCAATGTCTTTTCTTTAGTGCCCAGGTTTAAACTGCCTTACATCGGGTTAGAACAATTACACTTTCACACACAGCCACACGGCACCTTTTAGAGAAACTATCACTCGTGTTATATATTCCTAAGGCAACCATGACTTTCAAAGGTAAATTCACCCACCTACTAATTTCAGAATCCAATTTGTTTTCTGTGTCAAACGTGCTTCTTAAATATTCAAATTCATTTCAAATTGTAGATACCGTGAACATTTCCCAAAATTTTACAAATAATTTTGTCCTATATGTCTCTTCTGAAACGTTATCAACATTTTTGTCACAAATTCTCAAAAAACTGGTTTAAGAAAGAAAGATGTGAATAAACGAAAAGTTACTTCTGAAGAAATATCATTTGACAGCAAAGCGGACTGAACATAAGACTTTCTACACAATAATCACATTTGCTTCCAAGCGTCACATAAAATTTTAGTCAGTTAATTATTGCAGCGGCTGCTTCTGAAAAATAAAAAAGATAACAAATGCAGTTATTAATTTCTATGTTTTATCTGGTACTTAATAATCATGGAAGTTTAAAGCCCATAAAAATACCTTCACGGCTGTAGTTACACTGAAATTCGTGTATTTTACAACAAAAAAGGATGACGTATTCAATTTTGGCCGTAATATACACTTACCATAGAAATGCGTTGTCGACTTAGTAACTGTACGTAAACATTTGTAGCGTTTGTGGGTGCCTGACTTACTGAACACTACATAAATCAATACTCAAAAGTTCACCTTATAGTGAATCAGGAGTCACACAAATAACTTCGAAAAGGTTACTTACTAATCTATCTTTTATTTCAGCCAACACTACTTATCCGGACAACGTTAGTCGTAACTTGTATTTTATGGATAGTACAATACGCCACCTTTAAATAACTCAAACGGTAATTAAACAATATCGTATCCACAATTAGCATTAACGTTCAGCATCAACTCCCAATACACTGCTGCTTCTCAAACATCCCTATACTTGTATATCATCAAATAGAAGTCATCGCTCTTTCCACGTTAATAAGTGAGACAAGGAAAAAATTCCCATCGGCCACCACCGGGAATCGAACCCAGGGCCTTCCAGTTACGTGCAGCACATGAAGACCCTGGGTTTGATTCCCGGTGGCGGCCTATGAGAATTTTTCCTAGACTCACTTATTAACGTGGAAAGAGCGATGACTTATGTTTGGTGTTCCTGATCCACGTGGAGTGTATGAATTAAACCGTATATATATCATTCCGTTCGTATCTCAACAAACACACGTCACCCTCTCCGAGCTGATGTTGCCAACTGTTTTCGTGTGAGAGAAAAGATATCACGCTAAAATCGATAGGTCCTAAAGAGAATGAATTCAAATTTACATAGAAAAAGGAACTAAAAATTAAAGTTAAATTACAGTATACGTCACATATTTACAAGGAAATTTTTGCTGGGCAGTGTTAGATCGATTTTCACTTATTTTAGATTTTAAAAGAATACATTGCAGACTAGTATCAGAATGAATTTTGATTTACACAGTAACTAAGTATTTATTTCGAATTTGCTAATTCGCAGCGAAATATTTTTATGTTACTTTACAGTTAACTACAAACATAATTTTTCAATCGCGCCATCTGGTTGTCTTTTACAGCACCTTTCAATAAACCCAAGTGTTCACTGCGTTTAGCGAAATGTCGTTGCACTGCGGAACTTCTATGCGAGGAAATGCAAATAAGCGATGACTGATAATTCATCAGAGATGAGTCAAGGTTCGAATCTCAGTGAGGCATGGATGTTGTGTTGTTTTTGTTTTTTTACGGCACCAAAATTTGAGCTTTGTCATTGTGAATTAATTTTTTCTGAGAAATCCATTCGGGTGGATAACAAACTTATGTCTACTTCAATGAAAGAGCGATCTTCAATGATGGAAAAATTGGAAATTGTGCAGCATTTACAAAGTCGCATTTATTATTATTATCGTTGTTCTGGGGTTTAACAACCGCCGTGAGAAACTTAATGGGCTATAAACAGTAGCCGTCCCTAATTTAGGGCTACTGGTTCCAGGAAAGGAAGATAACTTGTGCCGTAAAAAAACACAGCATCCATGGCTCACTGAGAATCGAACCCTGACCCATCTCGGATGAATTATCAGAAGTCATCGCTTAGACCAATGTAAAAGTCCCAATTATGATACAATATGGATAAAGGGTTAAACTCATAAATGATAGGAAAATATTGGGCTTTCATCTGTTGTAGGAAAAAAATGACTTTTTTTACATAGCAATTCCAAAAATAATGGAAAACGGGAAATCGAATTTCACGCTGCCTTACGAATAAATTTATTTTCTCATGGGTTCATATTGTCTCCTTTTACTCTTAATGTCCTTTCGGTTACGAATATCAGTAAATAATTTTAGACGGCAGGCCGCAAAACAGTCTTCAAAAGTTCTCAGAAGGGAAAATTAATAAGAAAAGTAATGCAAAACTGAAATTCATCATTTAAGTTTATTCGCTGTCTTGAAGTTAACGATATCGTGGTAATATATTACTTAAAATGACATCGATGTTACAGTGTAGTGAGCGCTCTCAAATTTTAATAAAGTCATGTGATTTTTTTTTTTTGCCTTCTTGAGAGCTGCTAATAAAAATCATTATATGGCAATTCCTGCCAAATCGGACGAACATAATTTGGCTTCGCAGTCAGCAGTTTTTGCATTTTTTCTTAATGCTGCGTAATATTGATGTTTTCTATGTTTGAAACATTCTTGTGCACTGAAATAGATAGCTTGCATGCTGAAAGAATGATTCCCCACGGAAAGTATTTCTGGCCAGGATGGAGGCTGAATGGTCTGAGAGCTGGCTTGTGACCATTCGTACGAAATGGCTTCGGGTTTGAATCCCGGTGAAGCATGGATGTTGAGTTTGTCTTGCCTTACTGGCTCTCTACATTCCCCGGAGCAAATGCCCTGAAATCAGGATCGGGCGACTGCTTATACTCCATTGATTTTCTCAGAGTGTCCGTTAAGATCCCAAAAAGAAACAAGAAAGATGACACCGAATTTTCGGGTGTAATGAGCACGTCTTTTGAATCTGTTCTGACGCAAATTAAATGTATCAAAGATATTCAAAATCAATGGAACCGGTATGGAAAACAATAGTATTTGACGGAAGGAAGAAGTTTTTCAATCGAGTTTTCAATCCTGCAGATATTTCTGTAAACGGAATCGTGAGCTTACGCCCTCTGGTTGCAGACTTGTGCGCTAAGAAATATTTGAATTTATATGAGAAACATTTAGCAGCGGAAACGCTCTCAAAGAAAGAAAGAATTTTTCAAATCGGACTCTTCGAAGCAGAGGTATGGACAAATATAAGATATGCATCTACGTCCGCTGGCTGGAAAACCAGGAATTATTTTAGGAAGAAAGTATTCTCCAATGGTTTTTCGGTGAGAGCGGTATTGGTCCAAGAAAAAAAAATCTGTCGAGTTTAGAGGAGCTCAGATTTTGCTGCAAATATATCAAAAGCAGAAATTAACACTTATGCCTTTGGTGGCCAAACCATTCTTTACCAAATATTAGAAATGATATGAGAAACATTTTCTATTAGTTCTTGTATGCGATGCAAAAAGAATATTTCAAATCGGAGTTTTAGAAGCAGAAATAACGCAGAAAACGCAATTTACCTTCGCGGCCCTAGCGGAAAGCCTATGATTACTTGAAAATTTGAATTTATATGAAAACAAATATTTCACATCGGAAACACTATCCAACAAAGAAGGAATTTTTCAAATCGGACTGCTAGAAGTAGAGATGTTGACAAAAATATGACATAAATCTACTCCAACTGGCGTAGAAACCATGCATTATTTTAAGAAGAAAATACTTTTAAAGGTTTGTTGATCGACGTGAGTAGTATCGGTCCACAAACGATTGTTTTTCAGTGATGATTTTCGAAGCTCAGATTTTGCTGCAAATACATCAGAAGCAAAAATTAACACTTACGCTTCCTGGTGGCCAAAAAAGTCTTTACCAAAAATTAAAAATAATATGCAAAAGATTTTCCATCAGGAGCTGTATCCACTGAAGAAAATATTTTTCAAATTGGAATTTTTAGAAGAAGAGATATCGGAGAAAAGGCAATTTACCTTTACGCCCCTTAGCAGAAAGTCTATAAATTACTTGAAAATTTTGAAATTTTATGTGAAACATGTGACGCCGGAAACTATCCAATAAAGAAAGAATTTTTCAAATCGGACCATTTGAAGCAAATATATTGACAAAAATAAGATATATTTCTGCGCCATCTGGTGCAGAAACCATGCAATATTTTAAAAAGAAAGTGTTCCAAAAAGGTTTATCTACGTGAGTGGCATCGGTCCAAGAAATAATTTCTTCAATCGACATTTTAGAAGCTCAGATTTTATGGCGTATACATCAGAAGCAAAAATTAAACTTACGTTCCCTGGTGGCCAAAGTATTCTTCACCAAAAATTAGAAATTATATGCAAAATATTTTCCATCAGGAGCTGTATCGTCTGAAGAAAACAAAATTCAAATCGGAATTTTAGAAGAAGAGATGTCGGGGGAAACGTAATTTACTGTTACGCCCCTAGAGGAAAATCTGTACGCGCAACTTGAAAAAGTAACTAGACCTAAAATACTCTTCGACATAAAGGAATCGAAGGTAAAATAATTTTTTCAATCCGATGTTTAGAATTGAAGAAATATATGGAATAAAATGTGTTTTGAATTCGACATCATCTCGCATTCATACCCTCTAGCGGCGAAATTGTACATCGCAAAAAAAAAAAAAAAAAAAAAAAAAAACGGAACAAAGGATCGTCATTTGCATATTTCAAGCTTCCCATAAATAATTTTTCGAATCGGACTAATAGTTGCAGAGATATGGTGTCTATAGACGGACGTACAAACCGATAACAGAAGCACGATCTTTTTTTACAAAAGACGTGCTAAAAATTATCCAGGCATGACAGTTGGATAAAGTAGTGTGCTTGGACTTAGTACAACGAGCGTAATAATCAACGTGTCTCACCCATTGAAGATTCAGGGTGATTCCTAAAGTTTTAAGTCACCTCAATAACTTGGGAACAAAGACAGCTAGAGGTTTGGAAGGAATGTATGGTATAGTAAAACAACCATGCGCTATCGGATGAGAGTGACTGCAGCGCCCGTAGTGGCAAAATGTGGAAGTTAACGCTCCTATCTCGGAAACCATGAGAGATACGGGAAAGAGATCAATTAGAAACTTGTAGAGCATCAACGAATTAGTAGGAAACGACATATGGTAGAAACGGCTGGGGTAAGTAGAAGGCTGGAAACGCAAACGTGTGCGAAGTCAGTTCATGTCGTTGTCGCGGTAACAGTCTAGCAGAGAGAATTGTATGACGTATGCCATCGCACGCATGTGAGTGTTGTATGCAAATTATGTTGTGACATAACGCCTCGCCTGCATCAGGCGCGGCGTGGCAATGTATAAAGGCTCGTCGGTCAGGAACTATGTCATTCGTAACGTAAGCATCGGGTGAAGAACTGTTCATTCGAATGACAGGCTATTCGAATGAACAGTATTACGAGATCGTACTGCTATATGAAGAATTCGGACGCAACGCGAGGGAAGCGTCACGCCTGCATGGCTTACGATTTCCGACTCATCCATCGCCGACAGCGTGACAATCAGTATTTTTGAAAGAGTGGAAATTTTAAATGCTGAACTGCAGAAATCGAATCTGTGTATAAACGAGTCCCAGGAAAAGGTTAATTTAACAGTAGATAGATGGCTTGCCTTCTTTGCGAAACTCAGGATTTGAAAAAATGTGTAATTCTTCGGTGGAAGGAACTCACAAATTAAATTTATATAAGCCAACGCTTTCACGCAAGAGGAAAATTTCCCAGAAGCGGGATTCATGCTCAAAAGCCCATCAATCCAAAGACCCATGTGAATATTATTGATCTCAATCTTATTTAGTGTTAGACAATGTGTTTACTTTCTTAAGAATAAGATTCGACTCTAGCACCATGAGTTGTCTCACTAAGATTGAAAATTTCATAGTCGGAAAAGAAAGTGCTAGCATACAGGATGTAAATACGGAGACGATATTGAAGGAGATAGCGAAAGGCTACTTTTTACACAGAAACATGTTTCTCGAGATTTCAAAAACTAAAATCGCTGCTGTAACCAAACTGAAAAACGTTGTGGCTTCTTTGAAGAGCAACTGTTCTCTAAAAACCATGGTGCCGGAGTTTTCGAAATTAGTGCAAATAATGTTGATTATTCCCATCTCATCGTGCACTGCCGAACGCTCATTTTCAGTTCTGAGGAAATTGAAAACATATTTCCGCTCACCTATATCGCAACAGAGTTTGAATTCTCTAACTTTGCTTTACACACACTCCGAAGCCACTGATGATCTGGATTTAGATTACTTGATGGACAAATTTATAACGAAGGCTCCAGTTCGCGGACACACGTTTGCACTTTCACAGGAGAAAACTAGAGAGCATTCATGATTCTTTTAACTTGTGCATTGTGCTTCATGGGAATGTTTTCTTTTCTTATTTGTTAAGCAGAATATTTTATACATTCGAGTTCCAGATGTAATTGAATACACAGGAAAGTATATTACATATGAAGCAAAGTTAAATTAATCGTATGCAGCAATTTCTATTGCCATTTCGTATTTACAAACAATTTATTTTCTAGAATAGAAAAACAATTAGAGGAAAATATGCTCATTTGAAATTAACAGAACTTACCGATGAAAAAGATCATAAACAACACAGCGATAAATCAGTTTCCAGGTTTTTATGTTATCATTTTTATGGACACAAAAAAAAATCGGATACGGAGAACTGGCCACGTTGCAATTTCAGTGCCATAAAATTGTTCTGAATAAAGAAATACCGGGTAGCTATATTTCCCAATACTTGAGCAATAATTGTTCACAAAACATTTTTTTTTAATATTTCATTTTGAATAAGTGTAGACATTTCCATGATTTTCGGACCAGCCAAAAATAAAGCGGAGAATTGGCCATAAAAATTTTAAGGGGCCGTATAAACATTTCATTCTCGGCTGCAAAGTGGCCACGTCTCCAGAGATTGCTTATCTGACTCATATAAAGTTTCCGTAATTTTGTATTTTCTTAATTGGGATATTTAATGTAATTCCTTATAGAAAATGTTTATAATCTACAACTCAACAACAGGATTTTAAGGTTTATGAAATACAGCTCAACGAATTCTCCGCGAGCATGTGCAAACACAGGAAAACTGTAGAGGGGAGGGGGGGGGGCATTTGAACAGCCTCTGTCAGTTAATAAAAAAGTTATGTCCACTTTCGCGTTACTTCCGATGCATTCTTCGTATATTTTTTTTCTGATTAGTAAAAACAGAAACATGTGTGTGTGTGTTTATTGTAAAAGTAATCCAAGTGTTAAAAATATTTGGTCACAATTGGTTTAATATACAGTATGGGAAAAATTAATAGCAACTCCGGAGATTTAGGAGGTTTTTGAGGTTTGAGTGTTGTTACAAAAGTAAATATGCAGAGAATACGGACAATATGTACATCATTGGAAAGCATATTTTATGCAGAATCCAAACCAGGTTACAGAATGGGAATAGCTTAAATAGAACTCAAGTTATGCGCAGAAATTGTCTGCGAAACAGAAATCATGGCAGAGTAACGGGATGACATGAAAAGAAATAACGTCTCTAATATTTTGTTGGGTGACCTTTGGATTTAACGACCGCTGCACATCTCTTGGGCATGGAGTCAACCAAGTTACCCAACATCTCGGATGACATGCAGTTGTTCCAAACGTGAGTAATGGCGTTAATCAGTTCCACTTTACTTGTGGGTTGCCTGTCGTGCACCTTTCTTGTGAGAATGCGCCACAAATTCTCTATTGGGTTCAAGTCTGGGGAATTACCAGGCCAAGGTACAGGCACAACATGTCCTACTAAAGACGTTACATAAGCTTTAATGCTTTTTGCACGGTGGCATGGGGCCGAATCGTCCTGGAAGATGTATGATTGACCCTGGAACAAATCACATCCCGAAGGAACCATCTTGTCCTGGAGGATACTCTTGTACACCTGTGCATTTACAGTGCTGTCACCCACATAGAATCTGTCCACTCCAGCAGCAGCAAAACATCCCCAAATCATAACACTGGCTGGGTACTTTGTGGTCTTCAGTGTGCAAGAGGGATTCAACGCTTCGTTTCGTCGGCGAAACACTCGGCACCCGGCGTCGTTACATTCAATGTAAAATTTGGTCTCATCGCTGAATGAAACTTGACGCCTCCGATCAGTGCTCCAGTCCTTATGTTCCTTAGCTCATTCTACATGTTTCTTACGTTGCACATGGGTTAGCAAGGGCTTCTTAACCGCCCTATGAGACGTCAGACCCACATCTCGTAACCTGTTCCTCACTGTTCGACGACAGCAACACCACAGCTCTTCCACAATTCGTTGGAAAGAACTGTTGACGATTGGAACCTGTTTTGCAGACATAACCGCTGCAAGGCCCAGTCAGTTCTCACCGTTGTTTTCCTTTTTCGGCCACATTTACCCAGCCTGCAATTGTTGATACCACCCATATCACGGATCTTCGCCAGGTGCCATCCAATAGTGCTCTTGTGTACCCCAGTCATGCGGGCAATTTCGGCATTCATTTTGCCACTGTCGCTTAATGTCACCATAGTGGATGCCTTTCGTGGTGAAACATCACCTAATCTTCCCATACCTGCAACACAGTTTGTAATCGGAAAGGATAAACTTCAGATTTGCACTGCAGTCCAGAGCACGCACGCCTACACACGAAGCAATGCAACCGACAACCTACAAGCACGCCGAAAACTTAGGGAATGACCCCAGGTATTTGTTGTTTTTTTCTTGTAAGACTTCCGTCCACAGTGAGTAGAGTTTAGGTCCCAGCCACCTACAGCGAGATCGCCTTTTGGGCAGGACACAGAAACGGAAGGAATGAGAGCAAGTCTAGCGACTTTGACAGAACCGTTTGTAGTGAGATTAGAGTACAGTAGATGGATTCACCGTACAAGTACGATGTTGCACACAGAGGGGTGAGAGAATTTCAGGGGGGGCATAGGAAAGGATACCCATTTAATCAGTGGGTCCAGCGTGGGGGCCGTCACTTAACGTGCTCGTCCGATGCACGGCGGATATTCAGCGATTGTTAGTAAATCACACCATCTCTGAAAGATCATCCCAGGTTAGAACCTGTGGCCCTTTCATCTATAGTCTGACTTGCTAACCACTAAGCCATCAGCGGCTCGAATGACCCCAGGCGCCTCGGCTTCCCTTTACATTGCATGTGCCTGGACGTTGGACAAGCTCCGTCGCCTTGTACAACGACGTTGAAATTTCACATCACGTCGTGTGCTTCCTTCGCAGCACATTTCTGCTCATAACTTCAGTTCTTTAAGCTATTCCCATTCTGTAACCTGATTTGGATTCTGAATAAAATTTCCTTTCCAACGATGTACATATTGTCCGTATTCTCTGCATATTTACTTTTGTAAAAACACTCAAACCTCAAAAACTTCAAACATGTCCAGAGTTGCTATTAATTTTCCCCCTACTGTATATATATATATATATATATATAACCAATTCGATTATTTTTATTGGATTACAGCGCGGACAGCAGCCCGCCTAGCGGTTGTAGGCGCTGAGGTACTGGAAGGTGTTCACAGGTATGTGGAGCCATGTTGACTTCAGTGCATCTGACAGCTGCTGGAAGGTGCGTTGTGGAGGATCCATAGAGCGAACAACACGATCGACGTGGTTGCACAGATGTTCAATTGGGTTTACGTCTGAGGAATCAGGGTGACAAGGAAGTACTTTGAAGTCTTCATCGTGCTCTTTCAACCACTCTTGGACATTTCTAGCTGAGACACATCGCATTGTCGTGTGCAAGATGCCACTCGCCCCAGGAAAGACAGTCAGCATGTATGAGTGTACGTGGTCTGCAAGGATGGATTCATAACGAATTCGGTCCGTAATGCCTTCCACAGGAATGAGTGGACCCCGAGAATTCCACGGAAGCATTCCCAAGACCATAACGTTGCCCCAACCAGCTTGTGTTCTGCCAGCAATGTTTGAAGAGTGTTTGTTCTCCGATGTTTCTCGCCTTATACTCCAGCGTCCAACCGTCCGATGAAGGCGAAAACGTGACTCATCGGATAAGGCAATCCTTTGCCAAACAGCCGAGGTTCAATTCCGATACCGCCGTGCAAATGTAACCCTTTTCTCCGATGCACCTTCTTTATAGGTGCACTGATCATCCGTCTGCATCGGAGACCCATGCGCAGCAGGGTTCGCTGAACTGTCGTTTTAGACACTTTTTTTTTATTGAAAGTTTAACGACCTCCGTGAGCAACTCAGTAGGCTACAAGCAGTCGTCCGTCCCAAATTTAAGTCCACTGGTTCCAGGGAAGAGAAAGAGTCAGTGCCATAAGACAAATACAACATCTGTGCCTCACCGGAACTCGAACACGGGCCCTTCACGGACGAATAATCATAAGGCAGCGCTTAGACCACTGCGCCACCGGGGCAGCAGGCACACTTCCGGTAGCCAGCTGGTTCATTCGGCCAGTGAGTTGCTCGACTATAGCTTGTCGATCGGCTCCCATGCACTTTCGAAGCCGACGTTAACCTCTCACATCAATGGCATGTGGTACACAGCAGTTTTCACGTCGCTTATTCGCAATGGTAGCATTTCTCCAATCACGATACAATTTAACTACAGCAGCATGCGAACAGTTAACAAACTGCGCTGTTTCTGAAATACTGCCACCTTTGGCCCGAAAGCCGATAATCATCCCTTTTTTGCAAATCTGATAAATCGCTCCTTCTATCCATGAGAGCAACGAGGGATACGTTTTCAGACTGCCTACATCACAACTTATATACCCTCCAAACCAGTTCATGTCACGTGCCTTCTTTCATTAGATACGCGCTGTTGACGTCAAAAGTAAGAAGTGGTCACGATAATGTAAATGGACTGTGTATATATCAGGGGCGAATATTCTGCGTGTGCTTAGGTGGGCAGTGCACACCAACATAGGGTCCTAATTACACATTTATTTCTAACAAAACTCGCCAGAGTTAGTCCTAAGTACAGGACGAACTCTGGCGAGTTTTATTATTATGAACGAGTTCGACCACATCACTAATGTTGTATAAAACACTAAAGTTTCACATTGTTCAATTATTATTTTTTTATACATGATTACAGATTATCCGTTCGCAACACTTTACTACCTCCCTGGCAGGGCAAGATGATCTGCTTTCAACTTGTATATAAATGTTCATGTGCGCGTTTCATTCTGTGTCACTTGACCTGAAGATGAGTGCTTTAGAAGCCCCGAAAGATCTTGTCACTGATTTTTAACCTCTTGGTGTGGTGTACATCTTTTAAATTCTAAATAAATGTCATCTTTTAATAACCGACATCTTGGTGTTCCTGATCGTGATATTCATCGTGCTTTGGCAGCCTGTTTCCTGATTTTTGTTATATTAGAAATATGTGCTTATGAAAAAAGCTAAGAATCAGTAATAAGATATTTAAAGATTTTGGGCAGATTTGACGTGGAGTGTCGACACTGGTGTGAACTGTCCAGTGGCTTTTGGAGTTTCTTGCTTTGGACACTGGCCCTTACATTACGCAAAATCATAGCCTGATCACTCACACACGCAGAGTTATATGGAACAACTTAGTATCTTCGTACTTTCTCAAATGTTTGCCATCCCGCATTTATATTTTGAGCAAAATTTGCAGTGAAAATACTTTCCCTTGGGAACAAAATGATGGAAAGCAATCAATCTGTATAATGTACAACAAAGATGAAACAATGGCTTACCCTCTGCTCGATTTAACCAAGCTTTCAAAAGATTGTGAATGGAATCTGGTGCCAGTCAAATAGCAATTACCTCTGACACTTCCAATGGCCGATTGATTTTTAATGAGATCATTAAAAGGTTTTCACTTGGTAATGCAATTACAGCATCTACGAAAATCAGTTTTCCTATGACAAGAATAAATATTTTCCTCATTAGTTACCCCAGTATGAGATTAATGTACGAGTAACTTTTCGAATGCCTTAAAATAGGACAGATGTTTTCTATATTTTAAGACAGTAGTACAATTTCGGAACATTCGTCACGTGCTTCTGATTTTTTTTCCTGAAAATACAATACACCAGAAATAAAAATAAATAGAGATAATTAACTGTCAGAAATAATAATGGCGGCAAAAAAAACATAGTTTTACATGAAAGACAATTTCTTTGATTCAGTTTTTGTTTTAAAAGATACTCTTGTTCTCTATGTGTTGAACACCGTTAACAGCCATTATATTTTGGTATCAGCTCATCATGCAAAATTAGTTTTCCAATTAAATTTTTTTACAGTCTCAAGATCATATATCCCTGTCGTCGAGTACTCTGAGGCACTGGCTGCGGGTTCAAGTCCTGGTTGAGGTATGGGTGAGGTGGTTGTCTTACGATACAGGCTCTCTCCTCTCGCTGGAACCAATCGCCCTAAATTAAGAACGGAGGACTGCTTCAAATCACTCCTGTGAGAGAGTGGTTTGGGGAGTTCACTTCCATTTATTCATCTGAGATGTATTCAGGTTCGAACCTCGAGTGAGGTATGGATAGCACGTTTGCCTTACGGCACTCCTCTGCCACTTCGCTGGAACCAGTGCCCCCAAATTAAGATCGGGAGATTATAACCTTCATTTTGCCGACAGTGTAATTTGAGCACACGTCCTCCTATTCCGGAGCGGCTGCATCGCAATTAAGCACGCCAGGAGTCTTACTGCTGTTCCTGTGTTCATTTAACTCATAGGTCAATCTTCTTCAGAATGGTGAAGGCATGAAAATGCTCACTGGTTTTGGGTCAACCGACAGCAATACGAGACGACCATTTCATTGCGCAATCATTTATTCATTAGTTACGTACCTTGTGCTGATGAACCATTACCCTATTTTTGTCCAATTCATAGCCAGGAACACCAAACAAAGATCCTCGCTCTTTCCACGTTTATAAGTGAGTCACGGAAAAATTCTCATTGGCCGCCACCGGGAGTCGAACCCAGGGTCTTCCAGTTACGCGCCGGATATGCTTCCGCTACACCACAGCGAAACAGGTGATCCAAACTCATGGCCATGAAATCCTTTTTCGTTCGGTTGCCAGTATAACCTCTGCTTTCCCGACAGTGGGATCCGAACTCACATCTCCCTATCCGATGCTTCATTTAATTTTGGATCACCTGTTTCACTATGCAGGATCGGCTGTTCTCCCAATTCAACTACTCCGGCAGGGTTATCACTTCTTCATTGTTCATTTGACTTCTACGTCACAAGAGTGCTTATAGCCGACTATGTTGCTCAGTGTGATCGTTAAACTCTTCAAACAACAACTGCTTCAAGCCATTCGAGTTGTTCATTGTGGTCGTTAAACTTCCCAAACAAGAAAAACTGCTTCAAGCCATTCGAGTTGCTTATTGTGGTCGTTATACTCCTCAAACAGAAACTGTTTCAAGCCATTCGAGTTGTCACTGTGCTCGTTAAACTCCTCAAGCAACAACTGCTTCAAGCTGTTCGAGTTCCTCATTGTTGTCGTTAATCTCCTCAAATAACAACTGTTTCAAGCTTTTCGAGTTGCTCACCGGGGTAGTTAAATTCCTCAAACAACAACACCTGCTTCAAGACATTCGAGTTGCCCACTGCGGCCGTTAAATTCCCCAAACAACAACTGCTTCAAGTAGTTAGAGTTCGTTACTGTTCTCGTTAATCTCCTCAAACAACAACTGCTTCAAGTCGTTAGATTTCCTCACTGTTCTGGTTAATCTCCTCAAACAACAACAGCAGCTTCAAAAACATTCGAGGTGATCACTGTGGTCGTTAAACTCCTCAAACAACAACAACTATTTCAAGCCATTCAAGTTGCTCACTGTGATCGTTAAACTCCTGAAACAACAACTGCTTCAAGCCATTCAAGTTGCACGCTGTGATCGTTAAACTCCTGAAACAACAACTGTTTCAAGCAGTTCGAGTTGCTCACAAGGGTCGTTTAACTTCTCAACCAACAACTGCTTCAAGTCATTCGAGTGGCTCACTGTGGACGCTAAACTCCACAAACAACCACAACTGCTTCAAGGCATTCGAGTTGCGCATAACAGTTTTTAAACCCCGAAAAAAACCAATGAGCCCAAACTGTGCAGCAAAAATATAAGAACTCACATACACTATTCTGGTACTGAACAAAACACTCGTTGAATATAACTTTACAGGTAATAGAGTGCACGTACTGTTTCTCTTTGAAAGCAGCAAAGCGCAATTTATTGCTAACGATCAATTTCACTTATAACAATTATTTCGATACAAACCGGCACAGTTTTCTCGTGGTTATTTGTCCAGATATTATCCATAACATTCTCAGCGATTAGTTTCTTAAGAGAAGTGGCCAATTTCATGAAAAATGGCTGATATGCCATCATTTGTCGTCACGTTACTACAGCTTTATTATCAAGGAAACGGCGGTGTTAGCAGTAAAAGTTTGGAATACATTGTTGGAGGTATAATGAAAAAATGGCATTATCTAACAGACTTGTGGAAGTAGGGTGACAGTAAGTACTTTAAGGAATGGAGGAAGTGTCAGAGAAATTGTTGCACTTGTGAAGTTTGGAAGAACATCAGTGCTAAAAACAAACATAGAATAGCTGGTGCAGCAAACAATCGGTAGTAAACGGAAGACAACGACTGAGATGGGCAGAGGATATGTATATTTGTATGGACGACAAATGGAAACCAAATAAAAGAGGATTTATTACAGGGATCTCAAGGATAATGACAAACCACATCCCCTCGCTCTGTATCTCTGTGTTACAATAGTTAAAGACATGTCCGCACACATTTTCTGCCCGCAAGACTCTCCAGTGGGCTCGGAAGCACGGAACGTTGAACCAAAATTGTTGAAAAGTGGTCAAAGGATCTGAATCCAAAATTGTTGAAAAGTGGTCAGAGGATCTGAATCCAAAATTGTTGGGATAAGGTATTAGGATCAAAACCTAAAACTGTGGAAAAATTATGATAGGATTCGAACCTAAAATTGTTGAAAAATAGTCAAAGGTTTTGACATAGAATTGTTGAAAAATAGTCAAAGGATCTGACATAGAATTGTTGAAAAACGGTCATAGGGTCTAAAACAAAAATTGTTGAAAAATGGTCACATTATCTGAACCTAAAATTGTTGGAAAATGGTCATAGGATCTAAACCCAAAACTGTTAAAAAATAGTGATAGGATCTGGACTAAAATTGTTAAGAGATGATCATAGGATCCGACCTGAAGCCAATTTTTTTGAAAAATTGTCATAGAATCTGAACTTAACATTGTTGAAAAATAGCTATAGGATCTGAACATAAAATTATTGAAAAATGTTCATAAGATCTCAACTCAAAATTGTTGAAAAATGGTCATTCAGTAGCAGTTTGGGATTAAGGTATCATACCCCTGCTTTTCGGGATTTAAATGAAATTAGTGAAGGTTTCTCAGAATTAGCACTGTCCGTATCTTCATGGAATATTCACCCAATTCCTACAGGTATGAGTCCAACGATAGTACCAGCGGAAAGTACATTCTCTTGCTATTAAAAAAAAGAAAGTACCAAGAAGGAATCGTCCAATTGAAATGGAAATTGGTACGTGCCATATACATGTAAAGAAAATAAATAATTGCAGTTCCAAAGCCGCTGGTCCATTTTTATTCGGATAAGGAAACTACAAGAGTGAAACAAATCAGTACGTTGTAGCTCCACCTCTGGGTCGGATGTAAGCAGCTAGGCGGTACGGCATAGACGTATACAATTCACGGATACTCTCCTAAGGTACAGCATGCTAGAAGGTGTCCAAATTACGAGTCAGTCCGCCGATAGTCCGAGATGGGCGTAGGTGGTGTACCATCATGTCCCGAACATGTTCGATCGGTAAGAGCTCTGGCGATCGGACTGGCCATGAAAGGGTGTCGACATTACGGATGCAGGCCTTGGAGAGCTGCGCCGTCTGTGGCCCGGCATTATCCTGTTGAAAAATTGTTCGGTGATGCTGCGACCAAAATGGCATCACAACAGGTCGTAGAATGTCCTGGACGTACCGTTGAGCGGTGAGCGTAGTAGGGAATACTACAAAGGGGTCCCGGCTGCCCTAGGAAATGGCTTCGCAGACAGTTACTGCCGCTGTGCGAGCCGAGTACTGTTCCTAGGTAAAAGCCGAATTCGCGCTACGGCCGGCTCGTCTCCGGACAGGAATGCGGCTCCCTAATATTCGGCGCCAAGTGGAAACCGTGACTCATCACAAAAGATAACACGATGACATTAACCACTATCTCACGTTGATCAGGCCCGACACCACTGCAACTGGTGCCGTCGATGCTCGCTGTTCAGTGGTAGGCGATGGAGTGACCTCTTCGAATGTAATCCCTGTGCCGAAAGTCATCTGGCAACGGTCCGGATGGTCGCTTCGGTACCTATAAAGGAAACAGCATGTCCACGGTTAATTGAGAACGACGGATTCGATTCTGTTCGTGCGGTTCTCACAATCGCTCGATCTTCGCGTTCTGTCGTTGCCCTCGGCAGCCCATTGCCCGCATGTTACTGGGTTGTGCCCTCCTCGACCCATTGGCGCCAACATCGTCCGATTACCACACCGCTGCTACCTAAATACCTAGCTATACGACGACTTGGCCAACCGGCCTTTCTCAGCCCAATTATACGTCCTCTCTCAAACCCGTCCAACTGTGCTCTTAGTGCGCAAGGATCCAACGTTGAAGCATCCTCATAGTCCTTGGAGGTTAATGAAACCGCAATCTGCTGTCACAATTCTCCCTGCGTGCGAGCTTTGCTCTTGATATACCCTCCTCGACGCGCGGCTCCCATGCGCTGTGACAGGCCGATATTTAGTGACCGGTCGTTATTTTTTAATCATTTAATATTTGCATATTCTGCCCTGAGGTACTTTCACACGGAGTTTCATCAGGATAGAAGGACTTTCTCAGAGTGCTTCGCTATTTTTTTCTTTTTTGAAAAGAGTGTATCTATAGCTCCATGATATTGATAAGCAGATCCAAATACCTTCTTATGAAGATCACAAATCTGACGTTTCCTGAGGTGATCCCACACTAATCCTTGTTTAGTTAGTCTCTAAAGAAGAAAATTTGATACATGATATTTCGGGCGTTGTAGTGTTGTGGGCTACAGGCTATTTTAGTGTCTTGCTAGATAAAGGTTTTTTAATATATGCAAGAAAATATTGTTCAACTGAAATATAGATTTATGCAGCGTAATTTGAAAATAGCAAAAATTAAAACGGTTACGGAAATGCATTTTTATTGGAATTGTCGCTTTGTTTTACAGAGAAAAATTTATTTGGCTATGGTGTAAGGTTACCCATTTCATGGCGACCAGGTGGTGCAGTGGTGTAAGCGTTGTCTGCTGATCATTCGTTCGAAATACAACTGGGTTCGAATTACAGTTAGTCATCGTTGTTGTGTTTATAACCCCCCCCCTAAAAATGGGGAAAAAAACATTTCATCCCAGTAGGTTTCTTGAACAAGCGATAAAGTGCGATTGTGTAGACAGAGGCAGATTAACTAATTTTTCCTATATACACAGTCCAGCCATATTATTGTGACCACCTCCTACTTTTGACGTCAACAGCATGTAGCCAACGAAAGAAGGCACGTTCCGTAAGCTGGTTTGGAGGGTATATAAGGTGTGCTGTAGGCATTCTGAAAACGTATCACACATTTCTGTCATGGATAAAAGGACCACATGATCAGATTTACAAAAAGGGATGATTATCGGCTTTCTAGCCAAGGGTGGCAGTATTTTTTAAACAGCACAGTTCGTGAACTGCTCGCGTGCTGCTGTGGTTAAATTATATTGTGATTGAAGAAATGGCACCATTGCGAATAAGCGACCTGGAAACTGCGGAGCACCACGTGACACTGATGTGAGAAGTGAAATTCGGCTTCGAAGGTGCGCGAGGGCCGATCGACACGCTACAGTGGAACACCTCCCTGGCTGTATGGAGCAGGGGGCTACAAGAAGTGTGATTAAAACGATATTTCAGCGAACCCTGCTGCGTACGGGGCTCCTATGCAGACGGATGTTCACTGCATTTATGATAACGAAGGTGCATCGGCAGAAAAAGCTTACATTTGCACGGCAATATCGGAATTGAACCTCCGCTGATTGGCAAAGGATTGCCTTCTCCGATGAGTCACGTTTTCTGCTTCATCGAACGGATGGGCGTTGCCGTATAAGGCGAGAAACATCGGAGAACGAACACTCTCCAACCATTTCTTGAAGAACGCAAGCTAGTGGGGGCAGCGTTATAGGTTGGGGAATGTTTTTGTGGCATTTTCGGGGTCCGCTCACACCTGGCACTATGGACCGAATTCGTTATGAATCCATCCTTGCAGACCGTGTACACCCATACAGGCTGATTGTCTTCCCTGGGGCGAATGGGATCTTCCAGCACGGCAATGAGACGTTCCACACACCTAGAAATGTCCGAGAGTGGTTGGAAGAGCACGATGAAAACTTAAAAGCACTTCCCATGACTCCCTAATTCCCCGGATTTAAACCCAATTGAGCATCTGTGGGACCACCTCGATCGTGTTGTTCTCTCTATGGATCCTTCACCACGCACCCTCCAGCAGCTGTCAGATGCACTGCTGTCAGCATGGCTCCACATACCTGTGAACACCTTCCAGCACCTTATTGGGTCACTCCTAGCCCGTGCAGCTGCTGTTAGCGCTGCACACGGCGGCTACTCTGGATATTAGCTGGTGCTCACAATAATGTGACTCGACCGTGTAGATGGTTACAAATGGTATATAAGTCGTTATGTACATTCTTGCATCGATTGTTATTTTGAAGTAAAGGCAAAAAGAAGGCGTGTAAAAGTACTTTGAACTGAATACTAAAGAGACGCATATAGCGCATTAAATCCGTTTATTTTTGTGGTGTAGATAGTACAAACATTCGCCAAGCTTTCACACTCCACTGGGAGGCTTTTTCAAGGCAATGGCAGACATACCACAAAACATAAACGGATTTAGTACGCTATATGCGTCTCAGTTCTTTCACACCGTTTGAAGGTAACGCTGGATATGGCTCAACCTAGAGAACAAGCTGGATTCAGGACTGGCTACAGCACAATAGATCATACCCACGTACTGAGAGAACTAATTGAAAGAGCGAGGGAATATGAACTTCCATTGTGCATGGCTTTTTATCGATTATGAAAAAGCCTTTGATTCGGTGAAACCATCAGCAGTTACAATGGCTCTGAAAACCTGCGGTATTGAAGATGCATACATTAATATTATTAATAACATCTATGAAAATGCAAGTGCAAAGATTCGGCTGTTTGAAAATACAACACACATAAAAATTGGAAAGGGAGTCAGACAAGGTGACACCATATCTCCGAAGCTCTTTAATGCGGCATTGGAAAATGTCTTTCAATCACTGAACTGGGAAAACAAAGGGATAAAGATTAATGGAGATTATCTAACCCCCTTCGTTTTGCTGATGACACAGTCACTTTTGCAACTACCCCACCAGAGCTGCAGAGTATGATCCAGGAACTTGCTGACAAGAGTAAAGAAGTGGGATTAAAAATGAACTTTCAGAAGACAAAAGTGATGTTCAATGCTTTTACAAGAAATGAAGATTTATCGATTGATGGAGAAAAACCGGAGATAACAGACACGTACGTTTATCTTGGACACCAGATATCAAGTGAGGGTCACATTGATGAAGAAATTAATCGGCGTACGAAACTTGCCTGGAGAGCTTTTGGAAGAAACAGCATAATTTTCAAGAGCAATATGCCATTATGTATTAAAAGAAAAGTGTTTGATCAATGCATTCTTCCTGTGCTTACATATGGTGCAGAGACGTGGACCTTAACTAAAAGAGACATACAAAGGCTGCAGACAACTCAAAAAAGCATGGAGAGGTGCATGATTGGTATAACCAGGAGAGATAAAAGGAGGAACTCGTGGATCCGAAAAATGACGAGAGTGGAAGACATCATGATCAGAGTTAAATCCCTGAAATGGCAATGGGCTGGACATACTGCCAGAAGGACAGACCACTGATGGACAGCCGAAATTTTAGATTGGATTCCAAGGGACAGGAAAAGACCCAGAAGAAGACCACATGGGAGATGGGTGGATGAAATTCGAAAATATGCGGGAGTGACATGGAGGAGACTGGCACAAGACAGGCCGTTGTGGAGGAAACTTGGGGAGACCTTCGTCCAGCAGTGGATTGATAATGGTTGACAATGATGATGATGATGCGTCTCTTGAGTATTCATAATCTGGTGTATTTAAGATAAGGGTACCTCGAACTGAATGATCCAGCAAATACTTTTTATCTTCTTCAGAGAATTATTTAATTAAAACGAAACATTTTCTAGAGATGAATTGCGTTTGTTCGATTACACATTATGGAGGGACATATTAAACGAGGACATTAAGACTGTTCTTCATATATTATTTAAATTTTAAACACCAATCGAAAATTGGAAAAACAATGTACAGAAATGACTAATATTTACTTCTGTGTTTCTCTCGTTGTGTTATTTTACTCATCCCCACAGCGCAAAATGTACAAAACCTGAAGTTTTCTTCTTTTTCCTTTTAAAATGGTGTACCATTGTTCCAGCTCGGCTGTTCGGAATGGACATTTCTGTGCAAAATGTGCTGACTGTGAGCGAAACTAAGCACTTTATAAACATAAATCGGTATGTGAGGGCGAATTGTGTTTTCGCGAGGACCAAGCCTTGCATATCTGAGCAGAATTTTTACCTTATTATGTTTCAGATGCGTTCGATATGTAAAAGAAATTCTTCAACTATGCGTCTCTGTACGAGATAACTTCGGGGAATATAGAAATAGCAGAGCTACGTAAAATTTTGCATAAGACGTTAGTCAAAAGATAAAGCTTTATGCAGGCGTGCCGATTGAATTCTACGTATACATACATTTAGAAAGGAGCGGCAAGGAAAGAATCATGCAAATGGTAACCACTTTTCCCGTGAAGTTTTCTTCTTATTCAAGACATTTGCCAATGCAGTGTTCAAAGGTGCGTCCATTTCTGTCAGGCATACGCATTAAGGAGGCAGAAAAACTTCGGTGCTCTGAAAAGTGACTTCAGAGATAAACAAAAGTTAACTTAGTGAAAAAAGAAATCTGGATTTGAATGCCATCTAAAATATTTTTCAAAGCTTTCCACTGACATTTTACCAAATAACCATTTCTGATGCACTGTTTTTTGCTACTTCTTTTGGGGAATGCTATTTCTGCGAAAAACCAGATAAAATAATTTTAACCATTTCTTGGTCTGCAGCTTTGTTTGAAATCGCACACTGCGCATGAAGAAATGACTGAAGAAATGTGTGCACTTGTTAGAAATATTAATTATCTCATAATTTATTAAATTATTTGTGTTGTGTCTCTGAAAAACATACCTGTTCGAGTGAATTTCTCATGTAATAAACTACAAAATAATTGCCTTTATCTACCATGGTATATTTGATTCTAACTGGATTGTAGATCATGAAAGAAATACGTGATTAGGCCATATAATATAAATTTTGAGATGACAATCCGATTTTTGGCGTAAATGGGACAAGGATGGTAAGTCAGATAATATCCGAAAACTTGAAAATTTTCATATTCCTGGAGCGGGATTAGAAGCCGCGTCTCCCAGAAAAACGCCCGGGTATGCTAACCACTACACCACCTAGAACGACCAAGCTTCAAGTTTCCGATCAATTTGAATTTAACCATCACATAATTCGCTAGTCGAAGCAACCGGGATTCATGTTTAGCGAATCTGGAGGTTAAGAATCTTATCCCGTGTTTGCCCGGAGAAGCGGATAAATCATGAAAGAAATACGAGATTACGCCATATAATACAAATTTTAAAGATGACAATCCGATTTTTGGCGTAAATGTGACAAGGATGGTAAGTCAGATAATATCCGAAAACTTGAAAATTTTCATCGTCCTGGAGCGGGACTCGAATCCGCGTCTCCCAGAAAACGCCCGGGTATGCTAACCACTGCGGGTTCGAGTCCCGCTCCAGGACGTTGAAAATTTTCAAGTTTTCGGATATTATCTGACTTACCATCCTTGTCACAATTACGCCAAAAATCGGATTGTCATTTTCAAAATCTGGATTGCAGACTTGATGAATCTAAAATAACTATCAGCTTATTGGTGTAACGAATTAAATATGGATTGCCAAGCTTTCAACCATTCACAGATGGGGTTTTCAAAGCTAACAGCTGTGATAACACAAATTTGTCCGTGACGGAGATCGTATCCGCCCTCCCTCACTCCGGAATAAGTTGCTCTCCCAACTAAGCTACACGGACGGAATGTATCGCTGCAGATTTGTCCTTTAGGTACGTGCTTTGTCTCTGTAGTATGTCACACATCATAGAAAAAACTGTAATACTAGAACGTTTCAATTTTAATATGAATATGATTACACGAGACAAATGAAGAATGATTAAATACACAGCGTGTTCTAAATTCAATGTCATGTGTTGATTTTAAATTTAGAACACGGTGTGTATTTATTCATTCCTCGTTTGTCTCGTGTAAGCATACTCAAGTTCATATTGAAACGTTCTAGTATTTCATTTTGTTCTATGATGTTACCTATGAGAATCGATGAGCGAAAGCTTGGCAAAATGTAATGCAATTCCTTACGCCAATACACCAATAGTTACCAAACAAAAATCATCGCTCTTTCCACGTTAATAAGTGTCTTGAAAAAATTATCATCGGACGCCACCAGGAATCGAACGCAGGGTCTTCTAGTTTAGCGCCGGACATGCAGTTTGGCAGCTAATCACAATGTGCTGACTGTGAGCGAAACTAAGCACTTTATAAACATAAATCGGTATGTGAGGGCGAATTGTGTTTTCGCGAGGACCAAGCCTTGCATATCTGAGCAGAATTTTTACCTTATTATGTTTCAGATGCGTTCGATATGTAAAAGAAATTCTTCAACTATGCGTCTCTGTACGAGATAACTTCGGGGAATATAGAAATAGCAGAGCTACGTAAAATTTTGCATAAGACTTTAGTCAAAAGATGTGATTAGCTGCCAAACTGCATGGCAGGTGGCTTCAACTGGAAGACCTAGGGTTCGATTCGCGGTGGCGGCCGATGATATTTTTTCCGAGATTCACTTATTAACGTGGAAAGAGCGATGACTTCTGTTTGGTGTTCGTGATCCACGTCAAGTGTTTGAATTAATTATCCATTCACCTCCTAGTTATTTGCTCAGTTGCTGCTTTCCATCTTTGGTGAATCCTCAGCATTGTGCGGGGCTCCATGGAGCAACCTGCCATGTAGTTTGGCAGTAAATCACATTTGAGTCTGTAGGATTAGAGACCGCTGCGGTGCAGTGGTAGCATGTCCGGCGCCTAATTGGAAGACCCTGAGTTCGATTCCCGGTGGCGGCCGATGATAATTTTCCCTAGACTCACTTATTAACGTGGAAAGAGCGGTTATTTCTGTTTGGTGTTTCTGATCCACGTCAAGTGTTTGAATTAATAAACCGATAATTATTTTAGTTTTATATCTTTGGTGCATTAGCATTTCTGTTGCTTACGTAGACATGATTCACATTTAGAAGTTCAGCTTCAATTTAAAGCTTAAATCTTCATAAGTATTTAAAGTTTAACTTAATACAGTGAAACCTCCCAATAAGGGTCACCATTCGGAACGGGAAAAAGTGGCCGTTGTTTGGATGTTAGGCCTCACTTTACATTGCTAGTCCCAGAGGTGGACTGGAATGGGAAGCTAGGGTGCGATCGCACCCCGGGCCATTGCGTCCACGGACCCTAAAAATATCCACCTAAAATACGTATTCGGTAAGTTCATACATATAAAAGAAATCTTGAAAATTGATGAAACCCAGCGAGACTCATATTGACGAAATTAATTGGCCTATTTCTGTCTTCTGCCATGCTTGGTGCGTATGAACTATGTAGGAGTCCACTTCCTTTGAATCTTGTGTGCGAATTGTAACTCTTCTCAACCTCGACTACCCCTCTTTCTCCTTGCTTCACCCACCTTTACCTCTGTATCCCCAAAAAATATAGTCCAATCTGTTTCAAAAATGGAAAAGCCCACTTAGAAAACATTCCCACCATTGCTTAGAAGATGATTTAATCTCCGATGCAACATCAGAGAGGAATTCATAAGATCCGGGTAAAATTAAATGACGAATAGGCCAGGAACAGATGGAATGACTCACTGCGTCTGCGAAAGCAGCGTAAAGTCATAAATAATAACGCCGCCAGCTCATTAAGACTACCATCTCAAGTTATACCGTGTATGGATCCTGGTGAAACATCGCCCAGTGTTCCGATGCCCTTGTTCTAACTTGTGTCTTTCCAACATTTCAAAAGAATGCGGGGAAAGGATGCGTTCAACGACGTCTTAAAAGGGAACCCTGGTATTTACGTATATGCATAACCTTTCGCATTTCGACACACACACACACACACACACACACACACACACACACACACACATCTAGACGGGTCTGTTACGATTGGTCCTTTGCCGATTCGTCCAATGGGATGATTGGTCCAATTCCGTCCGATCTGTCCGAAGTGCTACTCGTGCTATTAACATATCATCTATTCTGATTCTATCTCCGATGTCATACGAAAGTACGGGTAGTCCAAAGAATGTAAAATAATGTTGCATTTCATATGTAATATTGTGGCTACAGATTTTTCTTTTCCGGAATCGCGTTTTCTTGTTAGACTGTCCTTGCTGTCATATGAAGTTACTGATGATACGATGAGTACCTTTTACTAAGTTTTATAAAATGTTTACAAATACCAATATCTAGTTTGTAACCTAATATCTTCCAAAAAGGCTCGCGGCCTAGGTGCCTTGTAAGGACCTGAGAAATGATCCGATGAGTGCCTTTTTATTAGGTTTTATAAAACGTTTACAAATACCAAATATCTAGGTTGTAAGTTTATATCTTCCAAAAAGGCCTGGGGGGCTAGGTGTTTTTCAAACAGCTGAAAAATGCTTCTTTGAGTGCCTTTTACCAGGTTTATGTAAAATGTTTCCAATTACCAAATAAACGGAAACTATCTTTCAAAAGGATATAAAGAGGATGATAATTTATATTATTTTTCCTTTCTGGAAAATAATAAAGTTTACCGTTGGTAGGATGATACCATTGGGCGAAGGCATGGAACCAATCGTTCTATTAGACGAATCGACATTGGACGAATAGTCCATTGGACCAAACGGTATTGGACCAATCGTTCTATTAGACGAATCGGCATTGGACGAATAGTCTATTGGACCAAACGGTATTGGACCAATTGCCTCTTTGGACGAATCGGTATTAGACGAATCAGCATTGGACCAATCTTTGTTGGACCAATCGTCGTTGGACGAATCGTCTGGGACCGCACCTAGACTCCGATGAGCCATTGCATTATGACCAATAGTGCATCCAGGCGCCATAGCCTCCGTTGGTAATCGTTCAATATAATCAAACTGCAGGCGATTATATTCAACGATTATAGTTCAATATAATCGAACTGGAGGTGTTTCTTCTTGTTCGCTGCAGATAGCAATGGCTTACGGACAGGCCATCCGCTTCTGTAGCCCATTCGAAGTAATGTGCGGCGAACTGTGCGTAGAAAGGTCATCAGACTTGGTCCCTGATTCATATTATCTGTAATCTGAGGAAGTGTTGGTACCCGTCTGTTAGACTAAACAAGTCTTCTTACTCTCCGTTCAGCTCGAGCATCCAGTAGCCGTTAACGACCACACGCCTTGCGCTGAGACCCGGTTTTTTGACTGGTGATCCATTCTCTGTAAAACGTAACAGCTGCTGTCCTCGAATATTGCACAAGTGCAGCGGTTTTGGTCATCCTCGCACCAATGTTTTGACCATCCTTGATCATTCCACGTTCCAAATTCGTCAGATTGCGTTTTTTACCAATTATTTCTTGCCTAATGCACTTCATTTGCCCATGTTGTCCTACTTCCGTACGTACCATTTTCGTACAAATGAATTTTTGTCCCATTTCCTTACACATCCAGATCATTTGTGCCATTTCTGTTTCTAGATGTGATGGTCCGCAAGCAGTGAGATATGCGTCTAAGAAGACAGAAGATCAGGGGCGTATTAATATCCCCGCTCCTCGCTTCGGGAGGGTTCACGGCTATAAGAGCGTCTAAACTCGGGAAAAATATTTTGCAAAATCTTTTGAGGAAACTTCATACGAAATCAGTTAAAGAAGTAGCTCAAAAATTTTGACAACAGCTTTGAATGAAATACTAAAAAAGAAAAGCAATTTTTGTTCTTGGTTTTGAAACTAAACATTTGCGAAGAATGCAGAAGACCGTAAAGATGACATTAGTGGACAGCCTGTTGCCCTTCAGTTTTCATTTATGTCCCCGCTTACCCTACCATGAGCACCTATTGGTTGACGAAAACAATGAATGGTGATCTCTGTGACGTCGGAGTAATACAACGGGGATCAGCATTTGCTTTCTCCCTTAGCATTTCCAATGTCTGATACCAGGCGCGGTGAAACTGTGCGAAAATAGCACTGATCGATCTTCTATGTGCGGAAATGGGGCAAAATTCCTTTTATACGCAAATGGGAGATAATCAGTTAGTCTCTGCATGCCTTCAACTTTCCTTTTATATACGTATTTAGCCATCTTGCGTCAGCAGCATCTGCGGGATAGCTACTTCACATAAAGTGATCAGGTGGTCATAATAATTTGGTCCCTCAGTGTATCCCAGCAGGTTTAAAAGTCAATTCCAAGTCTCTCCACATATGTACAACTCCATTATATCCACTCCTTCTTATTCAGTGTAGTAATGCTATGTTGCTCTTACTCACTGCCAGTGTTGCCAAATTTAAAAATGTGTTGTTAAAACTAATGTCTTTCAGTAGAAAGCGTTTAACCACGAAGTAAGTGAATTTACATAAAAAAAAACAGACTTCTAAGGACGGTTATATACATATATAAAAGTATACTGCCATGCTAAGCAGAAAGACCTTAACTACATTTTGGACAGAAATGGGATAAGACATAAAAAGTAATGTCCTTCTTAATATCTATTTGTATAGTATGCAAAAAAGCTTTGTGTGCATCATTTATGTGTGTATTAAGCACCTACGACACACCTTGACTGCATTCAGTACCTCTTTTATTAATGTAAACACCATTCTCTGCGAGCGTTAGAAAAATGTAGATAATGTCGTTTTGCTTAGCAGGGTAGAATACTTACAATACTTAATATTTTTTATCACACAGAAACCCTAACAGAGCCACTTTGAACAGTACTAGGGAACTTTTCTCCGAAAAAAGAACAAAAAACAGTTTAAACCTACAGTACTTTGACATAGTCACATCTGGATTTTTAGCACGTCTTTTGTAAATGAAGATCGGGCTTATGTTATCAGTTTATCCGTCCGTCCGCCTGTACCCACGATATCTCTGCAACTATTAGTGCGATTTAAAAAATTCTTTTTCCACTGGGAAGCTTGAAACATGAAAATGATGATCCTTCATTTTTTTTTCGATGTATAATTTCACCGCTAGAGGGCGTAAATGCAGATGATTTCGAATTCAAAAATACGTTTTATTCCACATATTTGCTTCTAAACATCCGGTTGAGAAAAATATTTTATCTTTCGATTCCATTTATGTCGAAGAGTATTTTAAATATAGTTACTTTTTCAAATTACGCATAGATTTTCCGCTAGGGAGCGTAAAAGTAAATTACATTTTTCCCGATAACTCTTCTTCTAATACTCCGATTTGAAATTTTTTTTCTTCAGATGATACACCTCCTAATGGAAAATATTTTGCATATAATTTCAAATTTTTGGTAAGAAATACTTTGGCCACCAGGAGGCGTAAGGTTTAATATTTGATTCTGATATATTTACCATAAAATCTGAGCATCTAAAATATCGATTAAAAAACCTCTTTCGTGACTGATGCCATTCACAACGATAAACCTTTTCGGACTATTTGTCTTCTTAAAATATTCCACAGTTTCTCCGCCAAGGGACGTAGATGTATATCTTATTTTCATCAATATCTCTACTTCTAGGAGTCCGATGTGAAAAATTCCTTCTTTGTTTGATAGTGTTTCTAGTGTGACATGTTTTTTATATAACTTGAAAATTTTCAAGTAATTCATAGACGTTCCGCTAGGGGCCCGCTAGGGGGCCCGCTAGGGGGCCTAAAGGTAAATTGTTTTCCCCTCTATAACTCTGCTTCTATATTTCCGATTTGCTCCTGATGGGATATTGTTTGCACATAATTTCTAATTTTTGTGAAAAAATGGTTTGGCCACCAGTGGACGTAAATCTTAATTTCGCCTTCTTATGTGTTTGCAGCAAAATACGATCTTCTAAAATCTCGATTGAAAAAAAACGTCGTTTGTAGACCAATAGTGCTCATGTCGACAAACCTTTTAGAAACATTTTCTTTTCAAAATAATGCATGGTTTCTACGCCAGGGGGCGTAGATGTATATCTTATGTTTGTCAATATCTGTACTTCTAGGAGTTCGATTTGAAAAATTCTTTCTTTGTTGGATAGTGTTTTCCGTGTGACATGTTTTTCATATAATTTTTAAAATTTTTAAGTAATTCATAGACTTTCCGCTAGGGGACGTAAAGGTAAATTGCGTTTCTCCCTATATCTCTGCTTCTAAATCTCCGATTTGAAAAATTCTTTCTGCACGTATACAGCTTCTGATGGGAAATCGTTTGCACATAATTTCTAATTTTTGTAAAAAAAATGGTTTGGCCACCAGGGGGCGTAAATCTTAATTTCCGCTTCTGATGTATTTGCAGCAAAATATGAGCTTCTAAAATCTCGATTGAAGAAAAAGTCATTTGCTGACCGATGCTACTCATGTCGACAAACCTTTTAGGAACAGTTTCTTCTTGAAATAATGCATGGTTTCTACGCCAGGGGGGGTAAGATGTATATTTTATTTTTGTCAATATCTCTACTTGTAGGAGTACGATTTGGAAAATTCATTCTTTGTTGGACAGTGTTTCTGAAGTGAAATATTTTTCTTGAAAATTCAAAATCTTCAATTAAATCAGAGACTTTCCGCTAGGGGCACAAAGGCAAATTGCGTTTTCTGCGTTATTTCTGCTTCTAAAACTCCTATTTGAAAAATTATTCCTGTATCGCATACCAGACCTTTGGAAATTATTTTTCACATAATTTCTAATGTTTGGTAAAGAATGGTTTAGACAATAGGGGGAATAAGTGTTAATTTCTGCTTTTGATGTATTTGTAGCAAAATCTGGGATCCTGAAAACTCGACAAAAACTAATTTTTCTTGGACTTTTTTTTTAGTTTCCGCTCATATGGAAAAAAACTTTTGAGAATACTTTCTTCCTAAAATAATGCATGGTTTTCCTATCAGGAGACGTAAAGTCACATCTTATTTTTGTCGATATCTCTGTTTCTAAGAGCCCAATTTGAAAAATTATTTCTGTGTTGGAGAGCGTTTCCGGGGCGAAATTTTTCTCATATAAATTCATGTTTTTCTTAACACGCAAGTCTGCAACTAGAGGGCGTAAGCTCACGATTCCATCTACAGCCATATCTGAGGGATTAAAAACCCGATGGAAAAAACTTCTTTCTTCCGTCAGATACTTTTGTTTTCCATACTGGCTCCAGTGATTTTGAATGGCTTTGCTAAATTTAATTTGCGTCAGAACGGATTCAAAAGGCGTGCTTATTTCACCCGAAAATTCGGTGTCATCTTTCTTGTTACATTTAGATCAAGCAAATCTGCGTATTGGAGTATGACAACTGAAGTAAATCAAATTTGCATGCCAATCTTTTAGACAAAATCCGATTACGTTTATTGATAATTATTTTAAGAGTAATTTCTGAAATTCTTTTATGAAAAGTGAAAAAATATATTCTCCAATTAGATTGTATTATGACATTGTAAATAAATACGTGAAAATATATGCCGCAACACTCGATGTCAGCAGTCTTTGGAAGAGTTTTGTATTTGCCATTGTTGCCGAAGTTTCAGCGAGAACAAATGGCCCCAAAGCGTATTATCCGAAGCAACCATTTACACTGGCTGCACACAGATAAGGCCATTGTGAAAAGTTAACAATTCGTGATACACTTTATAAAGCTTAATCATAAGTAGAAACATATAATAACGTTTCTCTTTCGAGCTATAAGATATATTCCTTCTGGAGAATGTTCTCTAAATAAGTTATCCTAACCTTCCTAGATAGTTCTCCGATTTGATTCACTACAACGCTAAATTTCTTGATGCTGCATGTGGCTCAGAGTTTCCTCCGGTAAGGAACGTGACAATCAGTAATTTAATTCTATCTCTTTCTCACCAGGGTATTTCAACATTTTTTAGAAATAGAAATATCATGATATTTCTGAAGTTGTTGAAGAAATTCGTGCCCATAATACTAACTATTAAAACGCCGCTGTTGCACGATGTAACATGAAATTCGAATTTAACGATGAAAATGACTTTTATTTACACTAAAGAAAAAGGTAAAAGTCAAATTCACATCACTAGATCTTTCGTGCTGGCTCCCACTACATCCTCAGATGAATGCTGAAAAAGATATTGTAAAAATTCGATGAAATATGAAATTTGAATTTCATATTATTTCGTACAATGCCGACATTTTAACAGTTAGTATCATGATATTTCATCTTTTCTTAGCGCTACCCACGAATGTTTGACAAGACAAGTCAAAGCTCATGCGAAATAATGCAAAAGCACCCGTCCCCCTTCTTTTTTTTTTAATTATAAATGTTTTGCATAACTTTATTTTCTACTTGGCTTTTTTTTCGATTAAAGAAAAAAAAACTACTTTCAAACTCTAGGGATAAAACTAGCTTTTTTTTTTTCAGAGGAAAAATTGTCCTTTTTTTTTTAACACACGACACATTTAGTGTTTCGATAAAAAAAAATGCACGGGAGGTAAAGATGTATCTTTTATTTTAAAATCACTCCGTCAAAGCTTAAGCAAAATAATGTGATAGCATTTCTCGCCCCCATTAACTTTGACGTAGAAAGAATAGGCTAATCAAGAAGTTTGCTCCAGGTGAATCCCTCCCTTCTAGCAGGTGAAAGTTTTAGGTAAGGCAGCAATAGGCGAATCAAGAATTCTTTCCTCGCCTAAAACGGCAGAACCCATTAACTTTCGACGTACGAAGAATAGGCCAAACAAGAATAGGCGAATCAAGAAGACACGCAAGACGACAAATCTGCAGCAATACATTCCGTCGGCGTTGTTTAGTCGGTTAGAACAACTGGGTCCGGAGAGAGTATGCGCGATTTCCACTTCCGTCACCGACAAATTCGTGTTTTCACAGTCCCTAATTTAGGGCCACTAGTTGTAGGGGTGTAAAAAAGCCAATGACTTATGACAAACACGCCATCCATGCCTCAACAGGAATTCGAACCTGTCCCTTTTGGACGAACGGTCGAAAACCAGCGTTTAGCTCACTGTGTCGCAGGACCGGAAGATTAGAAGTGTCAAGTATACTTGAAGATAATATCGTTTCTCATGTTACCAACAAGAATGGGGATATAATCAATTTATATTTCACCATATTCGAACAGCATACGATCAATCCTCTTTGGGCCATTATTGCTTTTTATCATTTTTCTATCGTTACACAGGTTTAATTATTCTCTTTTATCACTCATATGCTTTCAAGTTAGTATTATATTAGTGACTTCAGTGGATTTAAAGTAAAATTTCTCTAAGAGATATCTTCCGAAGTTCAGAGGCGCAGGTTTCTGACTAGTCGTCAGAGCTTTGCTCGTATCCTCTTCCTTGATGGAGCATGGGTGGTGTGTTTGCCTTATGGCGTTGACTCTCCTCCTGGTCCCAGCGGCCCAATACTAAGGGCAGGTGCAAAAAATGCAGCCTTTACTAAAATGTCTGCATATCACAACCGCAAAAATTCAGCGTTTACTAAAAATGTCTGCATATCACAACCGCAAAAGGTTAGGCTCTAATCCGACGGTTTAGAACTTTAGAAATTGCAGGTATGAGGTTCGCCACAGGAAATCGTCATCAACAGGGACAAAACAGGGAAACTTCTCCTGCCCATTGCTTGAAAATTGTTGATGATTGCTTGAAATGTTGTTGTAGCTAGTAACCTGTAAGGTGTGGCACTATTTTTGAAGTGTTAGTGAAGTATAGATATTCTCGAGACTGCTTGAACTGTTGTCGCTAGTAACGTGTAAGGTGTGGCACTATTCGTGAAGTATTAGTGAAATGTAGAGATTCTCAGGATTGCTTGAGTTGTTGTTATGGCTACTAACGTATAACGTGTAGCACTTTTTGTGAAGAGTTAGTGAAGTATAGAGAGCAAAAGAGTGGGAAATTACGCGCAAATGAAACATTTATTTCTTAATTGGTGTGGTACGCGTTAAATTGTTTTTCATACCATTTCTCTCTTTGTTTTTGGAAGTAGATCATGTACAGTTGTGAAAATAAGAATTATAATTAGTTTAAATCTCTTATCTGCAGAGACCATATATTTTGTAAGAATGAAAGAACAATATTATATTCAGTATATTTCATGATATATAACTGTCTGTTTTACGGTTAATCACTGCTCTTATCCAGTAAATTGCACAGGGCGTAACTCTAAGATTTACGCTGCACAACTGTTCCTTTACGGTTATTAATTCTTTCACAGTAAATTGCACAGCACGTAACCCTAAGATTTACACTGCACAACTGTTCCTAACGGTTATTAATTCTTTCACAGTAAATTGCACAGCACGTAACTCTAAGATTTACGCTGCACAACTCTTCCTTTACGGTTATTAATTCTCTCACAGTAAATTGCACAGCACGTAACTCTAAGATTTACACTGCACAACTGTTCCTTACGGTTATTAATTCTTTCACAGTAAATTGCACAGCACGTAACTCTAATATTTACGCTGCACAACTCTTCCTTTACGGTTATTAATTCTCTCACAGTAAATTGCACAGCACGTAACTCTAAGATTTACGCTGCACAACTCTTCCTTTACGGTTATTAATTCTCTCACAGTAAACTGCACAGCACGTAACTCTAATATTTACGCTGCACAACTCTTCCTTTACGGTTATTAATTCTCTCACAGTAAATTGCACAGCACGTAACTCTAAGATTTACGCTGCACAACTGTTCCTTTACGGTTATTAATTGTAAACAATAAGGCATAAATATCAGTTCAGCAGTTTTTTGACGGGAACTATGCTAACTGATCAAAACCGTTAAATTTACAATCAGATGTTTTACAGTGTAGTCTGTATGTAGGGTTGCTGATGACGGTCTTTAAGACCTGAAGCAAAAAATAAAAACCCCAGAAAAATTATTCTTAGCTTTCTTCATCTGACGTTTAATTAGCATCTGTGGTCTCATCAGCACCCTCTTAACAAAGTAACTAACGGTGCACTAAGCAGTATCAAGTTTTCTAACAGATATTCTGAAACACTTCAAGAAGCCTCAGAGTCGAGTTGAGCCCGAGCTCGAGTCCCGGCGGAGGGTGGGAGGTGTATTTTCCCTATGTTCCTTCACTCGAAATAATGGCCCTAATATAGGGAAAAGCCACTCGTTGTAGCTCGCTCGAAATGCTCAGCTGAGTCGTTAACTACCCTCTTTCCAAAAAAAAAAGCCTCAGATCTCATTTTTACTTCATGTTGAAAGTAAATATTTTCCGCTACCAAAATAATCTTGGGTGATGAATGAGACTTTCTTTCTCTGCTTTTTAACGAAACAAAGCAAAAGAAATTTAACTGTCACCACGCGTTTATCTTTGTTCTAAATAGTCTTTGCTATTTATTTCTGAAAGTTTTTAACTGCAATTTTCTTTTTTTATCGTCATCGTATATCTTCACTAGTTCCATCTTTTTTTATGGTGTTCTTCACATGAAGTCGCTCATCTAACACTTATTTTTACTGAAATCTTTCTGGCCTTCATTTTGTAAGGTAATTCTCATTATGCACAGCCGACTGCTTCTTCCTCAGCTGCCATGCAGCCTTCCGTAATTTTTTTTTTTGCATTGTTTGGGTGTCATGGGATTTATAAGCTCCTTGCGTAAGTTGGCAGGTATCATACGAATATAAAATTTGTTGTTCTGAACTGACGGATGACTAATGCTCTAATTTTTCATTCTCATTTTTCTCCGATCTTTTTCACATTTTGAATCGTTTTTATGTAGAACCAGCAAAATGTATTGGACAAAGGTAATTAATAATCAAGTGCACCCAATATTGATTACTCCAGATCGTTAATGGCTATCTGATAAATATCTAAGTAAAGATCTGATAAATATCTATGGCTATCTGATAAAGATCTTGGTCAAAATGTCGACACCCAAATCACAGTCAGACACATTAGCGACAGCCAAAACCTCGACATGCTGTCTGTATGATATCACGAGTTGCAAAATACCCCAATGACGAACTACGCAAACTCTGTTGCTCTTGGTTACGATCCAGATACAAACCTAACCATACGACTAATAACGTTAACATTCCGAATCCGATCGCGATCAGTACAAATGACAAATCCATAATGCTCACTTTAACGGGAAAATCCTACCGAAGAGCGATTGTGGAAGCAGCAGACGGCAATAGAGAACTTGAAGATTTTATACCCGCTTCTGGATCTACAGTGTTACGAACAAACACTCTAAATTCTTGGATTGTACAGCTACAAAGAGCTGCTAGGCTAATCGCTATTCCAGACAATTCAAATGACCGCTAGATCCTCAGATCCCAACGATCTTCGGAAGACCTAAGCACCACAAGTAGAGCAATCTACTGAGGCCCATACTGTTCAGGAAGTCTGCACCGACGTTCCATTTAGAGGAAGCACTAACCTAATTCCTGACTAATTATCTACCTGAATCGGGCTACATAATGACTGCCACTCTAGTTTTAACAACAAAAACCAAGGAACTCACTGCACAACAAAACTACATTATCGGCAGTTTCAACGTGGTTTTCTGTGCCCTTCGGTTTCCGTGCCAGAAGCCATATCAGAAAGTTAAAGAAGCCATATCTAATTCATCCCTTTATTCTCAGGAGTCTTGCCTCAGCATCTTCAGGTTATTGGACTTGGTCACAAAATCTAACTTCTACAGTTTCCCTGGATATATCTACGCCCAATGATGAACACATACATTCTCCAGCATCACCTCACGACTTACCACCTGTCTGCCAGATGCGAACGACTTATTTAAAGATGGTCTCAAGGAAAGGACACTTTCCCACTTTTCCTCGATGAAATAAACGACATACACTCTACGATCCATTTAACTATGTAAAGTGAATAAAATAATACCTTATGTTATCCTAATGTTTTCCTAAGGAAATCGCCTGACAACCGCATTCGTATATAGGTATATAATAAGCCTATATCCGTCCCAAACTCATGCTCCGCAGATCGTTCTCTCCCGTGGAATACAAAACAGCTATCTTTCGTTCTTGAATTTGAAGTACCTTCACCGTTTCCTCTGATGTTCATTCTAGACAACAGGAATTTCAAAGCGTCATTGAGCAGGCCATTGAGGCCAGATGCAATTCGAACCAGATACACAACTTTATCGGATAATCCAAAATCAAGGGTTCTAATCTTTCTTTGCTGCGCCTACAATATCTGGGCTCAATTCCCTACAAATCAAATATTTTCTACAAACTCATGAAAGCACTTAAGATGATGAATTATAGTGTCGGCATAAGGTCACCTGCCTTTTTATCTACCGTGCTTAAGGGAAACGTTGACAAGCCTCCCTTTTTCCAAAGCAGCAAGCGCTTATTCTATCTTTCTACAATGCTCGCACGGCTCCAACCGATACAACATCACAATGTTTTTATTTTTTTTTTTTAATTGGAAGTTTAACGACCACCGTGAGCAACTCAATGGGCTATAAGCAGTCGCCCGTCACTAATTTAGGGTCATTGGTTCCAGGGAAGGGAGAGAGCCAGTGCCGTAAGACTAAAACAACATCCATGCCTCACCGGGATTCGAACCCGGACCCCGTTCGGACGAATGATCAGAGGCCATCGCTTAGACCACTGCGCCACCGGGGCGGCCATCACAATGTTCAAGCGTTCGTTTAGAAATAGAGTAAGTAAGCATAAAAAGACACATAGGACGGTAACGTAACCATGGTCCTATCCAGAGGAGTCAAATTCGCGTCCGCTGCTCCTATGTAGGATGATATAAAGAAAAATTAATTTCCTACTCTACCCCAAAATCTTTAGCCATTCGTGTAACGCTGGAAATACTGGACAACCCAAAATTTGCTTTTGAAATGAAAATACCCAATCTTTACTAATTTCGATGCGTTGAACACGAAAATGATAATATAATCTGTCGATTGGCTGTTGTTTAGGAGAGAGGCAGTCCGCAATATATTGCGTTATATTGCATCAGCCCATCGTACGTCCTACCTACACGAGCTACTTCGTCATTGGTCGTGCAATGCAGGTGAGTTATGACATCACTGATGTCATTTTTTTTTTTTTTTTTTGATTGGAGGTTTAACGACCACCGTGAGCAACTCAACGGGCTATAAGCAGTCGCCCGTCCCTAATTTAGGGTCACTGGTTCCAGGGAAGGGAGAGAGCCAGTGCTGTGAGACAAACACAACATCCATGCCTGACCGGGATTCGAACCCGGACCCCTTACGGACGAATGGTCAGAGGCCAGCGCCTTAGACCACTGCGCCACCGGGGCGGCACTGATGTCATAAACTGAAGTCTTTTTTGTATGCAATCAATAGTACAAACTGAAGTCTCGTATGGTGAGCAAGTGTTTGTGCGAATTCCTGGGCTACACTCCCATTTATTTCTGTGCCATATAAAAAAGTGATCTCTGCAGTGTAAATCCAGTAGTAGTGATGTCTAGTAACTGTGTTAATAGTCCAAATAACTTTTGTTATATTTGCTAGGAAGTGACGTATGAGCCGCCCCGGTGGCGCAGTAGTCTAAGCGATGGCCTCTGATCATTCGTCCGAAAGGGGTGCGGGTTCGAATCCCGCCCGGTGAGGCATGGATGTTGTGTTTGTCTTACGGCACTGACTCTCTCCCTTCCCTGGAACCAGTGGCTCTAAATTAGGGACGGGCAACTGCTTATAGCCCATTGAGTTGCTCATGGTGGTCGTTAAACCTCCAATAAAAAAAAAAATTAAGTGACGTACGCAAGCCAGAAAAAGGTCATCACTCCGATAGAGAAAAGCCGTACCAGCTTTATTTCAAATGCAAGATCAGGGACCAGGACAAGGCATGGGTCCCACGCATATGCTGCGGTACGTGTGATAGAAATCTTCCGAAGTGGCTGAGAGGCAGCAAAGTGTCGATGCTGTTTACTGTTCCTATGTTTGGAAGGGGCCAAGCAATCATGCAAATGACTGCTGCTTCTGCGTGGTACCACCTGTTTCGGGAGGCATCACGAAGAAAAAGGAGTGGACAATAGCGTACCCGAATATATCATCTGCTATTCGACCAGTTCCGCACATCGAAGGACTTCTTGTTCCCGAATCTCCGAAAGAAATGTCCATCGATTCAAAGGACATTTCTTTCGGAGCTTCCAGCGTCTAATGATGATCCATATATCAACCACTGTGCGTCATCTGCGCCACACATTTTCACACAAGAAGAACTGAACGATCTTGTTTGCGAGCTGAAGATGTTAAAGGCCAAAGCTGAGTTACTGGGATCAAGACTTGCGCAATGGAATGTTCTCAGGGAAAATGTCCGAGTGACTTTGTTTCGTACTCGTCATGAACAGTTTGTGTCTTACTTCCGAAAGAAAGATGTCCACGTGTTCTGCTATGATGTAGATAACCTGATGAATGTCCTTCGAATCAAACATGACTCGTACGAGTGGACATCATTTGTAGACTCGTCGAAATTAGGTCCAAGGTGGTCTTGCTGCATAATGGAAACCAGCTGCCATTTGTTCCAGTCGGACACGATGTCTACATGAAAGAAACCTATGAAAACCTAAAACAGCTGTTGGAATGTCTTCAGTACAGCAGGTACGCCTGGCATATCTGCTGTGACATGAAGGTATCATCTGTTTTGGTGGGGCTGCAGCTGATGTACGAAGTATTGTTGTTTTTTGTGTTAAGGGGACAGCCGAGAAAAGAATTTGTATTATGTGAAGGGAGACTGCCCTGTGAAAAAATCTCTGAAGGTCGGAGAGAAGAATGTGCAACACCCAAGACTGGACGAGGCACTGTATCACCTGTCCGGAAACGTCAATTCTCAAAATTTCCGCATTTGGGCCAGTGAAAATCCCAACATGGTACATGAAAAACCCCTTAATTTACAGAAAATTGGTATATGGTGTGGGATAAGCCAGTGCCGCATAATTGGTCCCATCTTCTTCGATACAACCATCACAACAGCTGCATATATGAAAATCTTCAACACTTTTGCAAATCAATTGGACGACAAAGAACTCTGTATTGGATATTATTAGCATAGCCAAAATTCAGTCCTTTTTCGGCGACCGCGTCATTTCGAAAGGTCTATGGCCACCGCTCTCGCCCGATCTGACGCCTGCTGATTACTTTTTCTGTGGATATCTGAAAGGAGGAGTTTACCAAAAGAAACCGCGAACCGTAGATGCCTTGAAAGCAAACACCCACGGAAGAATTTTAGGCAGTGACAGAGGACGTACTGGCACGGACTTTTTTTAATATGGTACGCCGGGTTCAATGCTGTCTGGACGCAAATGGTGGCCACTTCCAGCACATGTTGTGATGTCATCACATTTCCTACGAAATGATGTATGTACACTTCAAATTTAGTTGCAATATCTTCATTGGTGTTAATATTATTAAAGAGATGCCAGGTTCGGTAGAGAGTAAGAAACACGGTATTACTCTAATTGTTATCTATCAACATGCGTACGTTACACTTTCTGACCTCAGAACTGTTGCCAACCTCATTCCGAGAGGGAAAAGATATAAAGTTAACTTTGAAAACGCTAAAAAGAAATGAGCTCAAATTTACATAGAGAAAGAAACAAACAAATAAAAGTTAATTTAGATTGTACGTCAACTATGCAAGCCTTTCTTCAGCTTCTATTTCATTTTCATGAAAATTAATTATCATCCTAATAGAGCACGCTGGTCGGTGATTACATCAAGGATAAGAATATTCACAAGATGAGGTGGCCAGCCAGGACTCTAAATCTTGTTTCTATTGATGATACCTGGGATTCTCTAGCGAGACGCACTTCTCTTCTCCATCCCATATGAGTTAACCGAGCAATGGAATTCCATCCCATCCTACCTGCCATTTGGTCATCAGCATGCATCATCCCTGTATAATATGCTTAGCTGTCAGGGACAATCATAGTCCTTATTGATCACCGGAACAAAGCATTTCTGCTATCAACAGTGCTGGACTGTTTCTGATGCGCCGACATTATTTCTAGCCATCCATTTCCATGCATCTCATATTTGTATACACTGAGTGGCCACTTTATTATGACCACCTGACAGTTTTAAGCAAATGAGCTATGGCTGCACGCTGTTGCCGCCAGAGGGCAAAGCTAGTATAAAAAGGGAAAGCTTAGTGCTTGCGATAGTAGTAGAAGTAATTTTTGGGTGACGAGATTGGTAAAAAATACGATTTGACGGACTTTCAACGTGGGATGATTATAGGAGCTCGGAGCCATGGAGCGAGTATCACCGAAACGGTCGCATTCGTGAAATGTTCCAGAGCAGCTGTTGTTAAAGTGTTTAAAGACTGGACTGTGAGCCAAAATACTGGGTCTCTACGTGCAACGTGTGGTCGTCATCGACTAGTTACTGCTCGTGCGAAACGGAGAGTGTCCAGACTGGTAACAGAGAACAGAAGGGCAACAGTGCAACAAATTACAGATCATCTTAATCAAGGATCCCCTCAAATGATCTCTGCACGCACTGTTCGCCGTACACTGCATCGGATGGGATATGGAAGCCGAAGGTCTGTTCGAACACATCTTCTGTCTGCAGTTAACAAGTGAAAACGTCTCCAGTTCGCTCAGGAGCACAAAAATTGGACGGTCAATAACTGGAAACAAGTAATGTGGTCAGATTAACAACGTTTTCAGTTGCACCATGGCGATGCCCGAGTGAGAATTTGGCGGAAACAGCACGAAAGCATGGACCCCAAATGCATTGCTACAACCCTTCAAGCTGGTGGACGCAACGTTATGGTTTGGGAAATGTTTTCCTGGCATGCTTTGGGCCCTTTAATTCGTGTTAATCAACGTCTCACTGGCACATCCTATCTAAACATCGTTGCGGACCAAGTGCATCCTGTCATGTGGATGGTTTATCCCAATGGCGATGGCTACTTTCAACAAGATAATGCGTCCTGCCATAGTGCTCGTATTGTACAGGATTGGTTTCAGGAACATGTCGGTGAGTTTACTTTGCTTAGGTGGCCCCCACAATCTCCAGATCTCAACCCAATTAATAATTTGTGGGATGAAGTTGAACGTGCCATCAGACAGCTGGATCCACAACCCTGCAATCGCGCATTCCTGGAAAGTGCTATTCATCAAGCATGGTCTCAGATTCCACAAACCACCTATCAACATTTCGTGGAGTCCATGCCACGAATAATCGACGCAGTATTAAAGGCAACAGGTGCCCCAACGGAGTACTGAGGGAGTGGTCATAATAAAGTGGCCACTCAGTGTATATAATTACACCGTTATTTGAATTTAATAATATGTGCATTTACGGACCCTAGCGGCAAGGTTATGGGTCCTAGTTTAGACTTTCGACCGTGGAAATAATATTTTTCAAATTATACTAATAGTTGCAGAGATTCAAATCAGAATATGTGCTGTCCTCAGGTGGACGGAAGGGTCGATGTACAGCTGGAAGCGCATACTTTTTTTTTTTCAAAAGACGTGCTAACAAATGAAAACTTAAACTGACTTAATTTAAAATAATGTTTTTTTTTTTCATCTCTGGTAGTGAAAACAAGAGCTTTAAAATGCTATTTTTTTGGATGATGACTTTAAATATTGCCTTAACTTTCAACACGAACTCAACACGAACGCAATTCTCTTCTAACGAGAAAAAATACTTCAAGCCTGTAAGCACATCCAAAACTTTAATACCTCCTTTAATCAGGAGAAAGAAACAGTGCAATCTTTTTTTGCGCAATTAACTTTAAATAAAAGAGTTTGCCGAGTCTTTGATGGTATAATCAACTGTTTAATAGGTTTACATAACAACAGTCGGACTCATGAAAGTAAAATCCGTGATATCTCCCTTTCACTCACAAAGAGACTTATCCCTCCCCTCTTTTTTTTCCAACTTCGCTCTGAAATATACACAAGATTTCGTGCAACATTGCGCTTTCCAAAATACCTCTTTCAAAATTCGTTGCCACAAAAAAAAAAAAAGAAGGAAAAGAAAACATGAACTGTATGAATTCCAAGTAAACCGTGTGCCTTGCATTTTGGCGCATTCCTTATCTTTAGCAAATGTGCTCAATAAATGGGAATATTTGCTGGGGTTTTTAATGGCTTTGAGTAAATGCGCAAAAGAACAACGAATTTAGATTTAAATAAAATTATTCCGAACTCTTGACAAGCGGTTTATAAAATGATACGTATGCTTCAAAGAAAGCACTTTTGTAGGTGGTTTCGTTTTAGTTATTGTGTATTTCATTTTCTCTCCATGTTTCCTTTGCGATGACTTACAACACTCAATTGCACTGTTTCCATAACCATATCTAACGAGATACTAACAATTGTAGTCACAATATGAAATATGAAATCATCTCCAAGCACTTTAATTTCGCTGATGTGTCTCACAAAAATGCTCTTTCTTATTTTTCGCTGCAATCACTGATATTCAAAGACAAGACTTGTGCTTCATACATATCCAATATATTACGACCATCTCCCAAACAATATTTTCGAAGATTAGCCTTCAGAACAGCATGAATTCCACTAAAGTTTGGTAAAAATCAGGCGAAATGCCGTGGAACAGATTTTCCATTTCACGGAATGCATTGCATTGCATCTAGATGTCGCCGCCCCTGTGGCCGAGTTGTCAACGCACAAGATTCGAACTAGCCGTCCGAGATGAGTACGGGTTAGAGTCCCGAATTAGGGATGGGTGGTGTTGTTTGTCCGTAGGCGGTGGATCTCTCTCTTCCATGGAACCATTAGCCCCAATTAGTGACAGGAGACTGCTTATAGCAGATAGAGTTGCTCATGGGGATGTTAACACACACTCGATTCTCGAAAAAAAAACGATTTAGACGTCTGACGGCTGTTTTTGAATTCATCCATGAAATACTCTTGGGGACTGAGGTTGCCGATAAAATACACATCTTCAAAACAATATTGAAGGCCCACCGATAAATTTTGGGTATTTGTGGAATGCTGCATTTTCTGGTTTCAAATGTCCATTACTACAGGGTTAGAGAGTGACTGTGTTTGGTCGACTTGATCAGAAACTGTGTTTAAATATGTTTCAATATTCAGCGATGTGTTCATTCCGTTCTAGGGATCGCTGAACATAGATGGATACATTCCGATCTAGGGACCGCTGAACATAGATGGGTTAATTCCGATCTACTGACAGAAATACAACATAGAATTTATTGACATACATTAGTACGGTGTCGGTCCAACTTTGGCCTTAATGCATGCACTGAACCTTCGCTACATACTATCGACAAGGTTTTGGAACACAGCTATAGGTATAAGCTTCCATTCAGTACATAATGATGTCGCTAACTGTTTCTTAGTAGTAGGCATTGGTTCTAAACTTCTTATGCGGTGCTCCAATTCAACACATAAGTGCTCTATGGGATTAAGATCAGGGCTGTCCTGTCCACACACGATACGAAATTATCGTAAAACCACGCTGTAGCAGTCCTTGCTTTATGGCTTGGTTCATTATCCTGCTGGTACCAACAAGACTCGGTTCCATAGAATTGACATAGAGTTGACAACGCATAATTGTCCAGAATATCCAGGTAGACGTGCTGGTTAACAGGTTTGTCCACGATACCCAATGGGCCAGGACTATACCACGAAAAACACACCCACACGAGCACACGGCTAGCTCCTAACTTGAAGTAGAAACATTACACTTATAAATAGCGTTCCCCCGGCTGCCACCATACCACCACTCAGCCATCAGACTGATGGATCGTGTATCTGGATTCATGAGTCCATAGGACCCGATTCCATTGATCTACGGTTCACGATAAATGTTCTTTACACAATGTTAAACGACGAGTAGCATTCCGAGTGGAGATGAAAGACTTATGAGCAGCCGCACGACCACGGTAACCCATGGAATGAAGTTCTCTGCGAATGGTACGTGTGCAAAACGAATTTCCAGCATTGGTATTCACATGTACACTGAGGTCTTCTGCAGTACTCCTTCTATTAGCTGTAACAACTCTCCTGAGGCTTTGACGTCCTCTATCACTGATTTTCTTTGGTCTGCCGGTACGTTTTGCTGCTTCAGGCACGCCATGTGTCTTACACTTATTCAGTACATCCAAAACAATTGGCTTGGGTATGTTCAAATGCCTCTCGGTTTCTCTTATGGACAACCCACTAATGTAACACCCGACAATCTTTCCTTTCTCAAAGTCAGTTCTCTCCCGCCGCGACATTTTCACTCAACTTCACAGTGCGATATGATCACGGTCAGTTGCAGGCTTGTTTTTATACCATTTGCATTTGTACCGCGCATCTTAACAACGCCGCGGATCCGTTCGTTTGCTTTTGAAGGGGTGTCCGGATATTTTTGTCAATATAGTGTATACACTGAGTGGCCGCTTTATTATAACCACCCCTTCAGTACTTCGTTGGGCCACTTCTTGTCTTTAATACTGCGCCGATTCTTCGTGGCATGGTCTCCACGAGATGTTGATAGGGGGTTTGTGGAATCCGAAACCATGCTCGATGAACAGCACTTTCCAGGAGTATGAGATTGCAGGGTTGTGGATCCAGCTGTCTGACGGCTCGTTCGACTTCATCCCACACATTCTCAATGGGGTTGAGATCTGGAGATTGTGGGAGCCACCTAAGCAAAGTAAACTCACCGGCATGTTCCTTAAACCAATCCTGTACAATACGAGCACTATGGCAGGACGCATTATCTAGTTGAATATAGCCATCGCCATTGGGATAAACCATCAACATGACAGGATGCATTTGGTCCGAAAAGATATTTAGATATGATGTGCGAGTCAGACGTTGATAAAAACGAATTAAAGGGCCCAAACCATGCCAGGAAAGCATTCTCCAAATCATAACATTGCCTCCACCAGCTTGAAGGGTTGTAGCAATGCATTTGTGCTCCATGTTTTCGCGCTGTTTCCGCCAAACTCTAACTCGGCTGTCGGCATTGTGCAACTGAAAACGTGATTCATCGGACCACATAATTTGTTTCCAATTATCGACTGTCCAATCCTTGTGCTCCTGTGCGAACTGGAGACGTTTTCTCTTGTTAACTGCAGACAGCAAATGAGTTCGAACAGGCCTTCGGCTGCTATATCCCATCCGATGCAGTGTACGGCGAACAGTGCGTGCAGAGATCATTTGCGGGGATCCTTGATTAAGATGGTATGTAATTTGCTGCACTGTTGCCCTTCTGTTGTCTGTTACCAGTCTAGACACTCTCCGTTCCGCCAGAGCAGTCACTAGTCGATGACGACCACACGTTGTACGTAGAGACCCAGTTTTTTGGCTGACAATCCAGTCTTTTAAGCACTTTAACAACAGCTGTTGTGGTACATTTCACGAATGCGGTGGTCTCGGTGATACTCGCTCCATGGCTCCGAGCTTCTACAATTATCCCACGTTGAAAGTCCGTCAAATCGTATTTTCTACGAATCTCGTCACCCAAAAATAACTTCTACTAGTGTCGCAAGCACTAAGCTTTCCCTTTTTATACTAGCCTCGCCCTCTGGCGGCAACAGCGTGCAGCCATAGTTCATTTGCTTAAAACTGTCAGGTGTTCATAACAAAGTGGCCACTCAGTGAATGTCTGAAGTACCTCACACCCGAATGTCGTTAAAGTTTATCAAGTCATTATGTTGCACCTTTGTTAAAGTCTGTCAAGTTTATTATTCCACCTTTGTACACCAGAACAGTTTACATTCCCCAATTCTCAATTCTCTTGCGTTAATTTTCAATTTTTCTGAACATTCTTTACTTCTGATGGCGAAATGTTCCGTTATGGATGTTTGCTTCTGTGCGGTAGTAGCTGATACATTTTTTCCGAAACTTCACTTAAATTTCGCCATTTCTGATGCCCTGAATAGTAATTTTCTGTCTTTTACTTCTCTGTTAACCCTTTAAGCGGCCGATGTGTCTGCACCAAATGATGCGCAAAACAAACATATTGCTCCCCTTTAACAAAAATGTTCAAACAAGTTTGTAAAATCATGCAATGCATTGATTATGATACGCTTTCCAGCATACCAGAAATCATTAGTCAAGTTATGAGGATAGTGGCTGTGGAATAAATATCGCTCCTGTGCTCTGACATCTGGCCCCATTTCGATGATATTCAACGAGACCGGTCCAGTATACCTCGGGAACAATATGACGAAGTTTTGTCGCAATCGAAGCGTTTTTATGTGAGTTATGATGCATACGGGAAATTGAATGGAACCCGCTTCTATGGCCTGACCTTTGACCCTATTTCGCCCATTTTCAAAAGGGTTCGTCCCCAGGTTGTCCCCTACCACATACTAAATTTTCACTGAAATGGCACCATTTTTACGCAAGTTATGACGCATAACGTCAATGGAATGGATCCTGCTCCTATGCCCTTAGCTTTGATCCCATTTCGTCTATTTTCAACAGGCTTCGTGCCCAGGTGGTCCCCTACCACATACTAAAATGTCATCGAAATCGAACCATTTTTACGTGAGTTATCGTACGGAGAGACGGGCGGATACACAGACGGAAAAAGCTGGAGCATATACGCTTCTTCAACCTACGGTTGGAAAGCGTAATAAACGACCAGGTCATGACAACTGCTTCAACTCATATCTGAGCAGTACTAACCATTAACCTATCACTAGTAAAAATCGCTCGCTTTTAATTCTTTATTCGATGCTGCACGACTCAAGGCGTGATAGGAGCGGACAAGCCTTCAAGACACGGACATCATGCTATTCGGTAGGAACATGTGGTTCAAATATCTCCCCCATTCTTAGGATCGTCGATAGTGTTATAACTCTTTTAGCCAGTAAAAAATAAAAACAGTTTAGTGTCAGTTCTCCCTCTTAAATGACCACTTTGAATAACAAAGCTAAGGGAAAAGCAACGCTTCTGATGCGCAGGTTCACTCGGCCCATTTCTTAGACAGCGGATATATTCATTTATGCTGATTTCAAACCAATTTGAGAACGCCGAGTTAACTCGCTCCAGCCGGACAAAGATACGTTTCTGTAGATATAGTAACTTTAATCCGTTACAAGAACTATTAAACTGGACTCACTGATAAATTGTATACTTAAATTTTATGATAAGCTATTTTTGTAGTATTGCAATACCCGGCTAAAACAGTAACGCATCCGATAAAGTTCCTCATAACTGCTGTACTCACTTATTTGTTTAGGGGTTATAACGAGCACTGTGGGCAACCCGATGAGATACAAGCAGAAGCCCGCCCTGCCGCAATGGTGGCGCAGTGGTCTAAGCGATGGCATCTGATCATTCGTCCGAAAAGGGTTCGGGTTCGAATCCCGGTGAGGCATGGACGTTGTGTTTGTCTTACGACACTGGCTTTCTTTCCCTTCCCTGGAACCAGTGGCCCTAAATTAGGACCGAGCGACTGCTTATCACCAAAAAAAAAAGCCCGCCCTAATTTAGGGCCAGTGGTCACATGGAAGGAAAAGAGTCAGGGCCGTAAAACAAACACAACATCCATTCCTCAACGGGATTCGTACTCGGGTCCATCTCGAACGAATGACCAGAATTCATCAATTTGACCTAGGAGCCACCGGAGTAGCTGACAAGTAATTAATTGACAGCAGGTCTTTTATTGAGTTAAGATACCATTCGCTGTTCTTCGTAGAAGTTCTTGTTTTAGAAATAAATGCAAGTGCGTCAACTGTTAATGTCCTCTGTGGTAGTAACATTGGTCTTATTCGAATAGACTCCGAAAACTAACTATTACGGTATGAACGTGGCATATCTTCGGTCGTTTCTCAAAATGCGTATTACTTCTTCCTGTAGAGAAAAATACACAACCGGACACTCCTTCAAAAGCAAATGAACGGATCCGCTGCATTGCAAAGATGCGCAGAAAGCTGCAAACGATATAAAAAAGCTTGAAGCTGACGGCGATCATATCGCACTGTGAGGTTGAGTGAAAATGTCGCGGCAGGAGAAAACTGACTTTAAAAAAAGGAAATGTTGATGGGTGTAATATTAATGTGTTGTCCAAATGAGAAACCGAGAATAGTTTAAACATACCCAAGTCAACTGTTTTGGATGTATTGAATAAGTTGGGAGACACATGACGAACCTGAAGCTGCAAAACGTACCGGCAGACCAAAGAAAATCAGTGATAGAGGACGCCGAAGCCTCAGGAGAGTCGGTACAGCTCATAGAAGGAGTACTGCAGAAGACCTCAGTGTACATATGAATAACAATGCTGGAACCACGGTTTGTACACGTACCATTCGCAGAGAGCTTCATTTCATGGGTTACCGTGGTCGTGCGGCTGCTCATAAGTCTTTCATCTCCACTCGGAATGCCACTCGTCGTTTGACATTGTATAAAGAACATTTATCGTAAACCGTAGATCAATGGAAACGGGTCCTATGGACTGATGAATCCAGATATACGATCCATCAGTCTGATGGCCGTGTGTGGGTATGGCGGCAGCCGAGGGAAACCTATTTAGCACAGTGTACTCTTCCAACCTCAAGTTAGGAAGCTAGAAGTGTGCTCGTGTGTGTGTGTGTGTGGGGGGGTGTTTTTTGTGGTATGGTGCAGGCCCATTGGTTATCGTGGACAAACCTGTTAACTAGCACGTCTACCTCAATATTCTGGACAATTATGCCCTACCAACTTTGTAGCAATATTACGGAACCTAGCCTTGTTGGTACCAGCAGAATAATGCACCGAGCCATAAAGCAAGGACTGTTACTGCGTGGTTTGACGATAATTCCGTATCGTGTGTGGACTGGCCAGCACAGAGCCCTGATCGTAGTCCCACAGAGCACCTATGGGATGGATTAGAGCTCCGCAAATACGATACGGAATGGGATGGATTAGAGCGCCGAAGTTTGGAACCAAGGCCTACTACTAAGCAACAGTTAGCGGCAGCATTATGTACTGAATAGAAGCGCATACCTATCGATGTGTTCCAAAACCTTGTTGAAAGTATGTCTCGAAGGGTCAATGCATGCATTAAAGCCGAAGGTGGACCGGCACCGTACTGATGTATGTCAATAAATGTTATGTTGTGTTTCTCTTCTAGGTGTCCTGTGACTTTTGTCAACATATTGTATATTTATACGCAAAAAGAAATTCCGTACAAACAACTTCCTTTATTGAAATTTCAGGTATTCTCAATGAGTAAACAAGTTTATTATTCTAGACTAAGTCTTTGCAGCTTGACGACACTTTTTGAAGCAGAGACGCGCGACGCAATAAAATATGCAAACAAGATTCACGTACTAAGGTGGAAAACAAAAGAAAATAAAGATGATGTATCTGATGAATTGAGCTGTGCCTGTATTCGTTACAAAGCAGAGCACGTTTAAAAATTTGATTTATTGGTCCCGTATAACTTAATTCTTAAGCTCATTCTCAGATAGTCTCTCGTGTCAGGAAAATGAAGCACATCATTCATCAGGTTAGGAAGGATTCCACCAAGTGCTCAAATTCCCCGAGAAACGATGCCCTAAATTTTTCAAAGCCGAACGCAATTACCAGAATCCTTCTTTGATAGATGCACTCTTCCAATGTACTCCGAAAGGTAGCGGTTACTTATCACTTGAGCTATTGCTTTAGTAAGTAGGTTTTGGCAAACTTTCCGTCGCTTAGACATTCCCATGTATTTTCGGAGAGCGTGCAATTTGTTTCATTCTATTAGGTTTGCCTAACTGTTTCGAATCATCATATTCTCTTAATATTAAGACCATCAGAGGTAATCTTTCAATAATGTTGTTATGCACTTATACTGTATGCTGCGATGAATAATAACACTTTTTGATTTTCTTGTTAAAGGCTTAAATTTAAGGAATCAAGAGCGCCCCACCCCTTCGTTCTAAACAAGTATCCACTGCTAGCACTTTAATTAAATGTTTGCCCCCCGGTGGCGCTGTGGTCTAAGCGCTGGCCAATGATCATTCGTCCGTGATGAGTCCGGGTTCAAATTCCGTGAGGCATGGATGTTGTGTTTGTCTTACAGCACTGGCTATCTCCTTTCATTGGAGCAAGTTGTCTTAAATTAAGGACGGGCGACTGCTTATAGCCCATCGAGTTGCTCACGGTGGCCTCTAAACCTCCAAATAAAAAGAAATGAAATGTTTAATCCCTGAATACCTGGCGTTTTCGCGAGATTAGAAATAGTTGAGTTATTTATAGCCAAGTTGGGCAGAAAACCCACAAAATACGAGTTCACTTACTCCGTTATTCCTCATCTTGACCTCAACGATTTGGCAAGGCTCTTTTGTCTGGACCGTTCTTAAAGTATCCTCTCCAATTTCTACTTGGTCATCCTCTTGAAAAGGACATCAGTCCATATTCATACTATTCATATTCTTCCTTCTGTTTCGTTGGTCTTTTGTTCTTCCTTTGGTTATTTTCATCATGACTTCAACGATTTGGAAGGGCCCTGCCAGGACCGTTCTTAAAGTCTGCTCTTCAACTTCTACTTCGTCATCCTCACAATTAGCACATCGGTTCATGTTCATACTATCCATGTTCTTCCTTTTGTTACGCTGATCTTTTATTCTTCTTTTTGTTATTCTTCGTTTTGACCTCAACGATTGGGCAGGGCCCTGCTTGCACCGTCCTTAAAGTCTTTTCTCCAACGTCTACTTGGTCACCTCACGATTTGTTCCCAATGATTTCATAGTCTACGGATATTTTAGGACATCGTTCGATGTTCATACTCTCCATGTTCTTTCTTCTATTACGTCTGCTGTAATTTGCAGCTGGTCTTAATGACCGCATCAGCAATTCTACTTTATTTATTTATTTCGCTATAGGTCCATGCTCCTTTTTCGTATCTGAAACTAACTTGACAAGGATATTACAGATTTTCTGATAGCATCTTCTGTGACGTACCATAGAGGTGACGCACATGCCAAGACCGCAAAGTTGCATCGATAAGTTCGTCGGTGTTGTTTTGTTAGGAGGACAACTGTCTCTGGAGCAAGGAGGTGCGACTTGGAATTCTACCACAGGCAAATGGGTTTCAAATTGGCGCCCGAACTTAAAAATTGATCTACTGGCCGTTGAGTTCTTCAAAAATGTATAATGTTCCTTCTACGCATGGTTCGGAATAAATGAGAATTCCTTCTTGGCTTAGAAAAAATCTGTCATGCTTCTTCCACGCTTCGTCTGAAATTAGTGAGAACTCCTTCCTCTACAGAAAGTTACTTCAAGCATAGTCTACGGCGGACCCGAAACCTGAGATTTCGTGGCTCCGCCTTTCTCAGGTGGGGAATACGCATGACGTACTACAGAGGTGACGCACATACCAAGAATGCAAGTAGCAGTGATAAGCCGTTGGCGGCGTAGCTTAGTTGGGAAAGTATTCGGCTTCGGAGCAGAAGGATGCCGATTTGGGTTTTCGCACTCTTTGGTATGATGATACCTAAATACCGGCAGATAGTTCCACTGGCTTTTAACACAAAAAAGTACTGAAGTATTTGAATACTCTCATACCGTTCACGTTATCGTAATAATTTTATTTTTCATTGAAGATTTAACGACCACCGTGAGCAACTCAATGGGCTATAGGGAGTCGCCCGTCGCTAATTTAGGGGCACTGGTTCCAGGGAAGTGAGACAGCAACTGCAGTATGACAAACGCAGCATCCATGCTTCACCAAGATTCGAACCCGGACCTATCACGGACGAAAGGTCAGAAACCATCGCTTTGACCACTGCGCAAGCGGAGCTGCTTAAATACTTTAATTTTTCTTCGAGAACAGAGGAAACGAATATTTATCGACGGTACTACAGGCACGTGTTGTTTATTTTTTTTTCAGCTGTTTTAATACAAATACATGCAAAATAATTGACATTGTTATGTTTATATTAATACAAAAGAGCTAGGAGAGAGGGGAAAAGGCCAAACAAAGACCTGACATAGCCCCAGTCTCCCTACGTAAACATATCCAGTCAAGCACTACAGCGACAGCAATCCAAATTCTTAGTGTAAGTTAGTAAACATGTTAATTAATTCAAAAGAAAAAAACAAGAGTTCACTATATCGAAGGAAAGAAGTTCACTAGATTGCTCACATGTCCCTACCTTCTCATATTAATATCCCCCTTACCTCCCCTTCATTTCTAATTTTTATGTAACAGATAAAGTTTTAATTTCCTCTTAAAAATATTAAAGTTATTCAAATCAGTAATATCGTGTGGTAGTGAGTTCCAATATTGTGGTCCCATATAGTTTATACTTTTCACTATAGAATTAGCTCGGGCAAGACTGGTTTCAGTAAATCTTGATTCCTGGTATTGTAGCTGTGATTAGAAATTAGTATAAATTCATTATTAATACTATTTTTACCTCTTTTATGCATTATCTTACCTAAATTAAAGTTATGTAACTGGATAATAGTTGAAAACCCATATTTCGCAGGGTGTACTCTGGCAAAATATCGAAAATTAAATTGCGCTTCATTTATAGATTTAAAATTATTTTTTAATTCCAATAATCCTATAAATTTATTCTTTAATATCTGGAAGTCTGGAAATATTCATTAATGTAGTCTGCCCCCATGCTGGAATGCAATGGTCAAAGTGAGACTGTAGTAATGACTAATGAGTAATATAATAACTTTAGAACCCTAATTGATAAAAGTGAGACTATGAAACCAATTATACCTAAATTTCTAGAAAGTTTAACAACAAGATGGTCAATATGTAGGTTCTATTTCAAATTATTTTGAAATGGAACCTACATATTGTGTTCATGTTTCTTCTTTTTTTTTTTTTTTTTTGATTAGAATAATAAAAGAAACACGATTTTCACATTTAGATGTTACTTCGTAAGTTTATAAATTGTATTTTCAAGAAGTGTTCGTTGATCAAAGTAGATGTAATTTAAAGAAATAATTCTTATGACTAAGTAATAACTTCGACAAGTGTTTGATGTTGTAGTATGATTTTAAGGAGAAGTGGATGTATTAAAAGTGTTTTTACATCCATGTGTCGCCAAAACAGATCTTACCCGGCAAAGAACGAACGCTACAAGATTTTTAAAAGTGTCTTGTGGTACATTTTGTATCTGGTACTAACACGTGACCAGCAGATCCTTTAACTCTTGCAAGTTACGTGGTTGAGTTGCTGCACATCGGATGTGCTGTTTTAACAAAAACCACAGATGCTAGATTGGATTGATATCAGGGAAATCTCGAGCCCAGGGTCATACCTGGAAGCCATCCTCCGGTTGCATGAACAATTCTCGAACAATCCGTGCAGTGTCATTTTGCTGAAAGGAAGCCAGAGGGGAATTCTCTTGCCATTAAAGGATATACCTGGTCTGCAATAATGCTAAGGTAGGTGTACACATCATACACTGACGGAAAAAATTCCAACACCAAGAAGGGGTTGTGTTAGATAAACGACAGTTGGTAGGCGGTGAGAGTACATCTTTAAGATGACGTCTATGCAAATTTCGCGCTCGGCGCATACGTGTGGCGCTAGTAGCGCCCCTCGGAACATGCAAAGCAGGTTTGCTGTAAATACGCGCTGTAACGTTCGTGAGCGTTAGTTATCGTTGAGATTCGACGTAAGGTGTTGATGTTAGTCAAGAATGCCTTTAAGAAGACGAAGAAGCCATTATCAACTGCTCACAGAGTTTGAACGAGGTCGTGTAATAGGGCTACGAGAAGGTGGATTTTCTCTCCGCAACATTGCAGAACGACTTGGCAGAAATGTAGCCACTGGGCATGATTGTTGGCAGCGGTGGTCAAGGGAAGGTACTGCCTCAAGAAGACCGGGTTCCGGCAGGCCACGTGGCACTACTGAGAGGGAAGACCGCGGTGTACGGCGTATGGCCGTTGCGCGTCGTACCGCGTCTGCGGCAGCACTTCGAGATGCAGTTGCCACCACAGTGACACAACGAACTGTTACAAATCGGTTACTTGAAGGACAGCTCCGAGCCAGACGCCCTGTCGCGTGCATTCCACTTACTCCAAACCACTGCCGTTTGCGACGTCAGTGGTGTCAGGCTAGAGCTCATTGGAGGATGTAGTGGAGATCTGTTGTGTTTTCTGTTGAAAGCCGGTTCTGCCTGGGTGCCAATGATGGCCGTGTGTTGGTTAGAAGGAGGCCAGGTGAGCGCCTGCAACCAACCTGTCTGCGCCCGAGACACACTGGACCTACACCTGGAGTTATGGTCTAGGGAGTAATTTCCTATGACAGGAGGAGCACTCTCGTGGTTATCCCACGCACCCTGACGGCACAGTTGCACGTCGGTCTGGTGATTCAACCTGTTGTGCTACCATTCATGAACAGCATTCCAGGGGGTGTTTTCCAACAGGATAACGCTCGGCCGCATACCGCTGTTGTAACCCAACATGCTCTACAGAGTGTCGACATGATGCCGTGGCCTGCTAGATCACCAGATCTTTCACCAATCGAGCACGTATGAGACATCATTGAACGACAACTCCAGCGTCACCCCCAACCAGCATTTACCGTCCCTGTATTGACCGACCAAGTGCAGCAGGCATGGAACTCCATCCCACAAACTGACATCCAGCACCTGCACGACACAATGCATGAACGTTTTCGTGCTTGCATTCAACATTCTGGCAGTTACGCCGGTTATTAATGTACCAGCACTTCACATTTAAAATGGCTCTTCTCGCGCTTACAATAAGCTGTGTTCTTGAAACCTTAATCGATTAAATATGTTACCTATACAAATGTATTGCCGCCATTTCATTCCTCTACAACTATTCTTTCGCGGTGTTGGGATTTTTTTCCCGTCAGTGTAGTTACCTAAACATGAATGACTGAATACAGCATTACACTTCTTCCACCGACCGGCTTGTTTTCGTCCCACGTTGCATCCTGGTGCAAACACTTCCCCAGGCAACCGACGCACTCGTACTTGGCCGTCCGCATGGTGCAACATGAAACAAGATTCATTGGACCAGATGACCTTGAAATCGTTCAAGGTCCAGTTTTGATGCTCGCGTGCCCGTTATATGCACTTTCGAAGGTGAACCGAGATTAGTCCTGCAGCTATGCAGCCACATTTTCAGCAAGGTTCAATGAATTGTGTGATGTGTTGCATTAATCCCATCACCATTCAAATTGCCGGCGAGTTGCTTAACAGAATCCATTCTACACTGCTGGCCACCCAAAATGCAAAACCAAGAAGGACACGAGATAGCAAAGCCAGATTTACTGGACACATAACAACAGATACAAAGATGAAACGATTGAGCTTACAGGCCCGTACGACTTGCGGAACACGCAGACATCAATAGTTCGTGTGGCCCCCATGGCTGGCAATAACGGCTGCTACACGCCGCGGCATCGAGTGAAAGAGGCTTTGGATGTGGGCTTGGGGTATGTTGGTCCAAGCTGCTTCCACACGTTGACACAGTTCCTCAGGCGCAGCCGCGGGTGGTACTTGCCGGGCCACTCGGTTGCCGATCAGCGACCAGACGTATTCGATGGGTGCCATATCGGAAGAACAGGCGTGCCACGGCAACAGTGACACCTGGTGGTCCGTGAATAACTGCTGCGCGATACGTGCTACGTGCGAGCGCGCATTGTCCTGTTGAAACGTGGCTGCTGGCAGGTCCCGCAGGTAAGGGAGGACTACAGGATCCAAAACGTCGGAGATGTAGCGGTGGCTGTTGAGTGTACCGGCGATGCGTATTAGAGGGATACCGGTGTCATATCCAATTGCGCCCCAAACCATAACGCCAGGCGACGGATCGGTATGCCGATGCATAATTCAAGCGTCATAAGGTCTCTTGCAGCGGTGCCGCCACACGCGGATCCGACCATCGTGGTGTTGCAGGCAGAAGCGGGATTCGTTGGACAAGACAATGTCGTGCCATTCTGTAGTCCAGGTGCGGCGTTCAACGGTCCACTGCCGCCGCACACGCGGGTGGTGTAACGTCAATGGTAATAGGAGCAATGGGCGCCGTGCGACAAGTCCCCGCTCCTGCAGACGACGTGAAATCGATAAGTGCTGACACAGGTTGTTGCGCAACACACCCTAATTCCTGCAATAACGTTAGTGATGTGACGGTGTGAGCCGTCAATGCCCGCCGCACAACATACCGGTCGTCTCGTTCGGTTGTGTGCCGCGGCTGCGGCAATCGCTGACGTCGGTCCTTCCGTCCCTCCTGCACTAACCGAATCCATACTTGCCTTACTGTGGCTGGTTTCCGTGCCACACGGACGCCGATGTCTCGGTACAATAAACCGCCTCTGCGATAAGCCAATATTCGTCCTCTGTCGAACTCCGAAACCTGCTGGAATGACTGCCTTATTCTGCGACGAGGCATCAGGAAACTTCCCACGAACAGGTCCAACAGCACAACACACTTCCACTACTTACACCCTGCCTTCTGTGCTTACGGTGCTTCTCGGTAGAGTGCCGGGCGCACATGATTTGCATATGCCCTGCAATGCTAATCGTTTGCATGTCCTCTCGCAGGCGACGCATGTTGCGAATTTCAGGCCAATCGGATGCTACCCTCTTGGTGTTTCATTTTGCGTGTCCAGCAGTGTATTAACTCGTATCATCCGGAATAAACTTCGCTCACCTCTAGCATCGGTGAACCATGGTTGGCCCACTCCTTACCGACATTTGTGGTGTTACTCTCTTCGAACCACTTTTTTGAGGTAATAATCACGACTGACCGTGAGTACCACACTATCCTTGTTGTCTCTGACATGCTCTGACCCAATTATCTGGCCATTACAATTTGGCCTAAGTCGAACGCGCTTAACTCTTTAACAACCATTACCCTAAAATCTTGTATCTCTCTGAATACCATAACGCCCGAAATTTTCTTTTGTTTCACTTATATGTTTAGTGACAACAATCCTGACTGAGAGTAATTCCTGTTGATCCTTCATAGGTCGTGCAAATTTAAAGAACAGGTAAAGGTAGAAAATATGACTCACTATACACCAGTGTTTCGAGCGGCTATGGTCGTTTGTATGTACGGGCGTTATGTTCGTTAAAGGGTTAAGTATGCTTCCTATCTGAAGAACAAGAATAACAACGATTACCAGAGCTCAGTGTCAGGTGTTATTTACACTAAAAATCAATTGATTTAGAGATACCTGTCTAGTAACGTGTAGCACCACCTTTCGCACTGATTACGGCGGCGATTCGTCTCGGCATAAACTCAACAAGACACAGGAAGCGTTGGGAAGCCATACGGATCCACGACCCTTGAACAAGCTCCCGCAGTTAACGAAGATTTGATGGAGGGGGTCAGAGCCTCAAACATCGCTTCCGATGGCATCCCAGATGTGCTCGATGAGATTGAGGTCGGGTGACCTAGCTCGGCAAAGAAGCGAGGTCACGTTGGTAGAGTGTTCATCCAACCATTCGGATACAATTCGGGAGCTGCATTGTCTTGTTGCAGGATGAGGTCCCCAGTGGGATGTTGAAGACACACAAACGGGAGCAAATGGTCGTCCAGGATATTCCGGTAACGTTGACTTGTGAGGGACGATTCACACGTACCAGGGGTCCCATTCCAGTTCAGGTAAACAGTCCCCAGACGAAAATGCCACCCCCACCAGCTTGAAGAGTACCCTGCTGGCAAGAAGGATCCATCGCTTCGTGTGGTTTGCGCCATATTCGTATCCTGCCATCAGCATGTACCAACGTGAATCTCGACTCATCAGTCCAGGCAACATTTTTCCACATGTCTAGGGTCCAGTGGCGATGTTCCCGCGCCCATGATAATCTTTGCACCCTGTGATTTGCGGTCAGCAGCGGTACCTTCGTGGAACGATGGCTTCTATACCCCATAGCGAGGAGATGGTTCTGGATGGTGTGGCTGCTTACAGGTTTTTGTGCCCCAGCGTTATATCGCCGAGTGATTTCTTGCACAGTGGACCGTCTATCTGCTGTTACAATGCGAGCTAGTCGACGATGATCCCGCTCTTCCGCACGTTGTTGTCTACGGCAGTTGACCCTTGCAGGGATGGTTTTACCGGATTTCATGTACTCACGGTGCATCCGTGACACAGTGGCTCGTGAAATTCCCAGTGCCTGCACGACTTCCGAGATGAAGTGACCCATTCTTCGGGCCCCGACAACTTACCCACGATCAAATGCTCTTAGATCCTTCGTCTTACCCATACTGCGTCCGACTCTTACTGATTCCCGTCGCATCAATCCTTGTATACGTCATGTCATTTCCGTTTACAGGGCCGCCCACAGCGCCACATTTGCATAACGCCAGCTGTCTCTAATTCAATTGCTCTTTAGTGTATACCGTTTCATGACCTCCAAACGCGCTTTTGTGTGCCTGTGGTTGTTTCGATTTGCATAATGACGCACTGGTCAAAATGTTTTTGCTCTTCGGTGTAATTTCAAATAGGTGTTAGTCTCTGTGGTGTCAAACGAGTATTCGATATGTGCCAGTGTTTAGGACTTCAAAATACACGGTAAAACTAAAATGAAGTCAAGAATTCATTCAAACACAAACTTTGTGCCATGAAATACAAATAAACATAGCATGCTAGATTTCTGAATCGGATATCATGAGGAAGATCCTTGTCTCTATGATGCAATGTGAAAATGTAAACTGAAGTAACGAATGTTCCATCCGTTCTTTTAGTATAGATGCAGTTCAACGTACTGTAACGTGCCTGGCCCGCAGGAGGCACATGAGATAAAGGCAGATAGCAGTGAGAGCACATGTCAGTGTAATATAGTGGATAGCACTCGGAGCTCCGGAGTCGGGAGTTGTGGGTTCGAAAATGATGGAGGAATTTACTTCGTCGTAGTATTTTCTGTAGGAAACCCAAAAGGGTCTATTTTTAGGAACAACCAGATTTGGTACAGTTGTTCGGGTAATTATGGAATTCCAAGAAACGCAGTGCGGCTAGTGGGGCACAGTTCACAACTACCGGAGTTGTGGAATGCAGATTGCATAATAGTACTCGTCGTATAAGGACACCATCAATGAATTAAAGGCTGATTGTATTTCAAACTGCCTAAAAAGAATGCAAATACTCCAATATGACAATTAGCAAACGTATAATGAGAATAATGTCACTTAATAACTTCTGTTGCCCTTACATTTTTGGGTTATTTCGTGCTGTAATTTTCGAATCAAACGAAAGGGGTCAATACTTTGTGATAAGCAATGTATACAAAACCAGTCCTCTTCAAGTCGAACATTGCTTATATCCAGGGGATTTAAGAGAGAACACCTTTAAATATTGTAATGTCAAGAAACGGAGCTTGAATGAGCGATAAACATGAGCTTTCGGCACTCAGGAATTAGAGTCGGGCGACAGACATAATAACGACACTCTCGTGATAGCTTAAGTAAATAGGCAATACTGCGGTTCCTTTCTGACATGAGAACCATTAGGTGCAGATTTACTGCGCAAGCGACAAGAGTTTCTAGCGATGCAGTAAATCCTTGGGCCATGCAATTCAACTTCTCCTGGGATGCAATTAAAGAACCTTTGGATCGGTAGAATTTCTAATTACAAGAAAATATATCATAGTCACAACTAAACAATCCCCATAAGACATGCGGAGATAAAATATTGGAAACAACAAGGGTAAGATCAACGAGAATATATTAGTACCGTTTTAAACCAATATTTGCTCCTAATACACACTGTAAACAATATGTGTTATGAATTCAGGGAAAATTTCTGAAAATAACGTGTAGCAGAGTTGCCGGTAAGTGTCTGACAACGTTTTTGTTTTTAACTTCGGTATTTTCACAAATTTTCCGTAGTTAGAAATTCCGTTTACTTCAGAAAAGTACGTTTTAAGTTGCGTAGCTCAGTCGGTAGAGCGACTTATTCCGGAATGAGGGGATCCGGGTTTGAATCCTGGCGTGGACTGAAATGACGGAGAAATTTACTTCGTTATAATGGCGCCTGAACTATCCGGATGACTCGACCGTTCAAAATCTCGCAATGGTGTGATGTTCTTTCCACACCGCGAGATAGGAAAACTAAGAGAAACCCTTCTCCAGCGCTTCGAAAAAAAAAATAAAAAAAATAAAAAGAAATTGACTGGGAGTTCTCAAGTGCACGTTCTACAGTGGATGGCTGCCTGCAACGATTCATGGCCACGGCTGACCCGTGGGCCATGCCCCCGGCCCTCTTTCGGGGGGAGTGATGTGACGTACCTGCCAGCAGGATGCACACGACATAAAGGCAGATAGGATTCAGAATGAACGTCTGCGTAGCTCAGTCGGTAGAGTGACTTATTCCGGAATGAGGGGATCCGGGTTCGAATCCTGGCGTGGACTGAAATGACGGAGAAATTTACTTCGTTATAGGTTGGCTCAACAGACAACGCGCGTTTTAACCACTGTGCCAGAAATACTGGGGAAACTGGATCACGTTTATGGCAAAACTAATTGCGCGATGATTATTATTTTTGTGTAATTGACAGCGATTTAGTCATTTTATTTTCTGCTGCAGCTTATCATTTTTTTGAATAGGGTTCTAATAATTTTATTTTTTCTCTATGAGGACTGATAACAAATTATGTAGTTTGTTCATCGTGATTTTTCGAAGCAACACAATGTTTTGGAACTTGAAATCTTTTTAAACTGACAATGACTTTCAGTTATCTTTAAGAACAGGTGAAATGTATGGTTTTATAGTAATATTTCACAAAACACCTAAATATGAAATTTACCCTTGATAGCTATAATACAGGGTGCTTGTAAACTACTTCAACAAAACAACAATGGTGGTAGTGCACATCAAGACGAACAATATTTGCAATGGTACCTAGGGCCGCATTCCACTCCTAGTGCCAGAAAAGAGTAAAGTTAATATCCAAGTTAAGCCTCCAACGGTGAAAACAAAGTGACATACTGAATTAGTGAGTTTCGCAATTCCATTCGCATCAGAGAAAGACTCAAAGGAGCTGCTCAAACTGGCGTTCAGTGGTATCGTTGCAGAGTGCACACCGGCGAATGAAGGACTGTCGCACATTCTCGTAGACCCCCGGTGTGGTGTTGATCTTGTCCCCAGCAACAGCCATTCGCGCGACGGGATCTTCCAGGGAGTCCAAAGGTGTTTCGTACAACAATGTTTTCATGTGCCCCCAGAAGAAGAAATTCACTGTTAAGGTCCGGAGAGCATGGAGGCCAAGCCACAGGTCCACCGCGTCCAATCCACCTACCGGGATATGTCGCATTTAGGAAGTATCGGACCTCGGTGGCAAAGTTTGCTGGGGTGCCATCATGCATAAACCACATGTTCCTCCGTGTGGTGTCCTGCAACAGACCGGGAAGCAGTTGCTCCAGAAACACACGGTACGCTGCGCCGGTCAGATGTATACGTCAATTCTCAAGTGGCGTTCGCACGGTAATATCGCTGAGCTGGTTCGGTTGCTTTTTTAAATGTTTGCTCCTCATCGTCTACGCACGTGTTCAGCGCACCTGATGTGCATCTTGTGCTTCTCATGCGGTCGTTGGAAATCCGTGTGCCTGCCGTACGTTTTTCGAACGTGTCCTTTTCTGGCACCAGGAGTGAAATGTGGCCCTACGTTCCATAGCAAATATTGTTCGTCTTGATGTGAACTATCACCCCCTGTTGTTTTGTTGAAGGAGTTTTCAATCACCCTGTAGATTTTGTCCTACGGAGACCAAAGGCTGATACATAGACACCGTGTAATTACCTGTACAATAATTTAAGTACATGGTTCCTTACAGTAACACAATGTATGATAGCGGGTGCACAAAATGCGGAAGAGGAGAAGAAATATCCCGTGCCACAATAACCGGAATTAGTGCGATATGCTTTCCACAGTGTCCGATCTTGCTGCAGTACTTCATCATACCGCTGTAGGATATCTCGTATGGTACGAGGCTTCAGAAGGGGTACTGCAGAGCAACTGGCCGGTGATTTGAATGCTGATGACGTGAGTAATACGTCACAGTACCCAGCACATCGAACCTTGCTGAAAATAGAGCTGCATAGTCCCAGGGAACTCGGAGTGCCCTGGGACTACGCAGCTAGGTTGACCATCGAAAACGTCTACAATGGTCATGTGAGCATCAAAAATGCACTCCGGACACTTGTAAAAAGTCGTCTAGTCTGACGAATCACATTTCCTGTTGCACCATGTGGACAGCCGGGTACGTGTACTTTGTCGACCTTAGGAGGTGTTGGCACCAGAACGCAACGTGGGAAAAAATAACAAGCTAGTGAACGAAGTGTAATGTTTTGGTCAATCCTCTCCTACGAAATCCTGGGTCCAGTTATTCATGTGCTGGTAACTAGGACGTCCACCACTTATCTAAACATCATTTCCGACCACGTACATCCTTTCAATACAACGGTATTCCCCTCTAGAAGTACCTACTTTCAAAAGGATAATGCGCCATACACCACTGCCCAAGAATTTTTCGAGGAACATGCAACCTTATCTGCTCAATCATGTAACTTGTAAGAGTTAAAGGATCTGCTGGTAGCGTGTTGGTTCCAGATATCACAAGACACCTTTAAAAATCTTGTAGCCTCCATGACTTTCCTAGAAAGAGCTGTTTTGACGGCATTTGGAAGAAGCAGCGTCACATTAGGCAGGTACTATGACCTGCAGTAAATATCGAAATGACAGTACCAGGTGCTGCCAGAATATTGGGTTGGTGCAAATGAAAAGTCCGGTTCGAACGAGCAGTGAAGACAGGCCCCCCACCACACCGGAATGGATTTATCCACAGGTGTTGCGGGTATTACGTCCCAGAGAGTTCCTATAAATATCCAGCACGTGTGTGAAAATCGAGGTTCAGGCGTGCTTTGTTTGGACGTAACGTGGTTTGCAAAGGAAACATGAAAACGCGGGATTTGAGAGTCATCTTCCTGTATGAATTTAAACTTGGCCATTCTGCAGACATTGGCGCTCGAAACGTTAACAAAGCATTTTGGGGAGAGCACAGCCAACGAACGAACCATTCGGCGATGGTTTGGGAAGTTTCGAAGCGGAGATCCGGACCCGCAAAACGAAGAACATGGTCACCGACCTTCTACTGTTTCTGACGATGTTCTGTTACGTGTGGTTGAAGAGGACCCCAAAAAACGTGTCGTGAGATAGCGGCAGAGGTAGGTGTTCACCACACGACAGTTGTTGGACGTCTGGCTGCGCTGGGTAAGGTCAAAAAGCTGGACATGTGACTGTCGGTTGAGTTGACAACTGCCAACAGGACTAGACGTTTGATAGTCTGCACATCGCTGCTTGCCAGGAATAAAGAGGAACTTCAACTGCATCGAATCGTCACCTGAGACGAGAAGTGGGTCCTTTATGATAATCGGAAACGATCTGCACAATGGTTAAGCAAGGCACAGCCCGCTGGACAACATCCTAAGCCACCCCTACACACCAAGAGGATTATGCTCCTTGTCTGGTAGTCCACAGCCGGGATAATTGATCGGGGTTTCTTGGCAAGAAGCCAAACTACAGTGCAGAACGTTATTGTGCTGAATTACACCAGATGCACCGAAATTTGCTTCAGAAACAACCGGCTTTGGTCAACAGGCATGGTGTTCTTTTGCTCCAAGACAACACCCGCCCTCATGTCGCACAACGAACGATGCTGACACTAAGTGCCTTGGGTTATGAAGCACTGTCTCATCCTGCCTATTACCCGGACTTGTCTCCGACAGACTATCATCTGTTTTGTCGCCTGGACCACTTCCTGTCCGGGAAACAATTCACGACAGACAACGAGGTTCACCGTGCAGTTGATGATTTCTTCGAATTCCAGCCACAAGACTTTTTTTGTTCCGGGATCATGGCCTTGCCGGACAGATGGCAACTACGTGTCGATGCCAATGGGAATTATGTTGCCTAGGTAAGTTGTTCTACTTCTCCGTTCTCACCGCCCACGTGTGCTGGTCCTTTATCGGACATTTCATTCGCACCAACCTCTTTGTGTGGTGTACCTTGAGAGAAGAGATCTGCTAACTCCACTAACGTAGTGAAAAAAACAATTTTCTCGCTCGGGCCGGGAAGCTGAGAGTTTCGTCTATTGTGACATATTCTTTCACTTCACAGTGCTGTATGGGCTCGTAATGGAAGCTTACGACAAAGTGGTTCAACAACCGGTACTGCTGCTCATATACACTGCCGGACAATTGCTAAGGACGGATCACAATAGCAACGATAGCAACCATAAAATGGAAGGCAGGAAAATGTGGAAATTAGTATAAGTGCGGGATACAGTAAGACGTGTTGTGCGTATGCAAATTTTAGATTGCCGAACTTGTTCGTGACGTCATAGCGCAGAGATATAAAGGATTTGACGCGTATTGACCGTTGTTGTTCAAACGCAAAGTTTAAAGGGAAAGAATCAATTGACGAACTTGCAATTTTCAGTATGTCTTTCCCGACATCACCTAGATGATTTTACGCGTGGCCGTATTATTGGCAAGATTGAAGAAGGGCCAAAAATAACAGATGTTTCCAGGGAGTTCGACGTCAGCCACAGTGTTGTTTCAAGGCTTTGGAAATCATTTCAAACAAATGGAGAGTGTAGCAAACGTCACGGGGGTGGTCGTGTTCGCAGTGCGACACCTGCAGAAGATCAATACATAGTGCTATCAACAAAAAGACACCGGCGCAGCACAGATAGTGAGGTAGCAAATCAGTTTATGGCTGCTACTGGCAAGCGGATCTCCCGAAAAACTGTCGCCAGACGTTTGCATGAAGGAGGACTATACGCCCGCCGTCCTGTTGTGTGCATCCCATTGTCCAGACGTCACCATACCGCCCGTTTGCAATGGTGCCATCAACATCGCAATTGTACTGATAACGACTAGTCTGCTGTCCTCTTCTCAGATGAGAGTAGATACAGTCTATCGTCTGATTGTCGACGACAACTGATCTGGCGTGATAGTGTACTGCATATTGTACAGCAAACCTACAGGAAAGGGACCGATATCCGACATGTAGTGTCATGGTATGGGCTGGCATCATGATCAATGCCCGTACGTCCCTCTGTGTGCTTCCAACTGGGACTATGACTGGCCAACGATACATTAATGATGTTCTGCTACCTCATGTTGGCATGTTCCGTGGTGCTGTCGGAGATAGATTTAGTTTCATGGACGACAACGCAACATGTCATCGAGCAGTCGCTGTCCAGGAGTTTCTTGAGAGCGAGGATATTCAACGCCTCGTATGACCAGCACGTTCTCCAGATCTGAATCCCACTGAAAATGTGTGGGATGCTTTGGGGAGGAGTCTTTCTGGTCGTCAATGCCCTCCAATAAACAAGGACACCCTCATTCGTGCACTGACAGAGAAATGGGATAAATTACCCCAACAGCTGCTTGATAATGTTGTGCAAAGCATGACACGACGTGTGGAATCTTGCATCGTCCTCCATGGTGGCCATTTCCCGTATTGACATCTTACGCCGGAACGCCTGCGGACGGTAATTGCATTTTTTCACGTTTACGTATTCTGCATAAAATGGCCTGTTTGTCCCTTGAACACGTCCCAAAGCCTTCTGGATTTCAGAGCACAATAAATTGTCTTTCTTGTAATGCCCTGGCATTTGGACATTATTTTATTTCACTTGGCATCCAACCACACTTCCTTTTTTTGCGCTATATAGCCGTTTATGATCCGTCCTTAGCAATTGTCCAGCAGTGTACCAGATTGTATGAAATGACTGATTGGTGTATTTCTCAGCGAGGTATCGGTCGGTATGTATGTATTTTTTGCCGGAGAACAGAAATTAAAAAAAAGGCACAAAATGTCTGAAAAATGGGAGAAAGCTGTGCTCATTGTTAAAAATGCTCCGTTTAATGGAAAAATATGAAAAGATGGAAACTTGATGGCATCCTGGAAAAAAAATCGGTACTGTATGCTAAATATGGTTTGCATTAGGGATGGGTTCGATGTAAAAGCGGTGATGCTTGCTGTACCATGTATGAAACATTTTCTAAATGTAATAAATCACTCAAGTGGTTTTAACAAGAAGAGTAAGCGAGATGTCCAAGATAATGAATTTAATGACTAATTTAGAAGGGTTTAAAATTTTCAACCAAGGTAACCTCGATGACTAGCTACAAAGGCTTCACGTAAATTGTATTGCCATCGAATATGAGTTATGCAGATATCTTCGCGGTGCTACTAATCAACTGGAAGAGAAGGTTTTGATTGATTGATTGATTGATTGGAGATTTAACGACCACCGTGAGCAACTCAATGGGCTATAAGCAGTCGCCCGTCCCTAATTTAGGGTCACTGGTTCCAGGGAAGGTAGAGAGCCAGTGCCGTAAGACAAACACAACATCCATGCCTCACCGGGATTCGAACCCGGACCCCTTTCGGACGAATGATCAGAGGCTATCGCCTTAGACCACTGCGCCACCGGGGCGGCTGGAAGAGAAGGAGCAGTGCTGGATGGATAATGGAGGCAACCGGGGTTGTTGTCCTGCTGGAGCCCGCTGCAGTTTAGGAAATAAAAACAAAATCATTACCAGTAAAATATTTTATGTGTATTATTGTTTTGTTTTTTAATTTCGGAACGCGAAGCTATAAAAGAGATATATTTTACAATATTGTGTTTTAGTTTTTTATCGCCCTTCGTCGTACAGATACTGAGATTTGCACATGTTAAATTAATTACTATATTATAATTTGGTTAATCTCTTCCGCATTCATGACACAACAAATTAAATTTCGTCATTTTGTGACTTCCTACTTTTATATATTCAACGATTTGTGTGTAAACCAGATAGTTAAATAAATAAATAAATAAATAAATACATGCATGCATAGATACATACATACATGTATACCACTAAGCTGTTCTCTGAGATTCAGAGGTTAGCTCTGAAAATCTATCCGGATACTGGGAAGGTCCGATAGGTCTTAAGGTCCGAAAACTAAGTGATTTATCCAAGTGAAAACCAAAAAAAGGACTGTTGGGGGACAGTCCACCCCATTTGGAAACACCCTGTGAAGTCTCCATTAAGGTGTGGGGACGTGAATTAATTATCATGGTGTAAAACCACACTATGAAGTGGAATGTCACGTCTTTTCCTTCTGGTAGCTTCCTTTAACTTAATAAATACAGACATTTGTCATGGAGCAGAAACATCAAACGGACGTTATCGCTCTTTCCACATTTTATAAGTGAGTCACGAAAAAATTTTCATTGGCCGCCACCGGGAATCGAACCCAGGGTCTTCCAGTTACGCGCCGGATATGCTTCCACGACACCACAGCGGCCTCGAATTCCTCCCGACTCACATACACTAACTACCAAGCTACTTGGCAGGTTGCTTCTTGGAGCCCGTAACTGGAAGACAATGCGTTAGATTCCCGGTGCGGCGAATGAGAATTTTTCCGTGACTCACTTATAAACGTGGAAAGAGCGATAACTTCTGTTTTATGTTCCTTTAATTTCTTCAATGTCTGCACATAGTAAGCACTGTTTATTGTTACAACTCCTGGATGGTGACACGACGTTCAGCTGTGATGAGCTTTTTAACTCGTTGCATGTTGGCATCTGTCATTGTAGTTGTGTGTCTTCCATTCCGTTGTTTGTCCGACACTGAACTTTCTCCCTCTCGAAACCACTTCATCCATCTTCGGACATTACTGATATCGGTTGTGGCAGCTCCATACACCGCCAGGAGTCTTCTGTGGATCTCTGGAGCCTCACACCCCTCTTTTTCCAGGAATTCAATTACGGATCGCTGCTTTTCTCTCTCATTTATGATCTTTACTTCTGATTCTCAAAAAAATGTGTTCTCACATTGGTAACATATCATAGTACATGTCAGTGCAGTTTCATTAAAATACCTTCAAAATTTCAATAGTTATTAAGGAGGAGGCACTACTTTCAGGATGCCCCTTGTAATAAACGGTTATGGTTGTAAATTAATTTTCTTTCCCTTAATTATTTTTCCTTTCTTTAATTGTATGTTAAAAAAAATTATTTTATAGAAGCACCGTTCCGAGAACGAGCATGACTGCTAGTGACTTTATACACAGTGCGTCAAAGAATTTTTAAGACTGGGTCTGTAAAATGAAATAGAAACAAGAAATTATAATTTGTTTTGGTTTGTTATTTAAAATAAGTCCCTCCGGCTTCTATACACTTGTTACAGCGATTTAATAATGATTCGAATGCCTGTTCCAGTTCACTTTGAGGAATTGCCTTTAAAGCACGCATCGAAGCTGTTTGTATGCTCGAAATATCATCAAAATAACACCCTTTTAACGTAATTTTAAGTTTTGGGAACAAAGAAAAGTCGCAGGGTGCTAAATCAGGCGAATACGGTGGATGATTTAACACACAGACGTTATTTTTCGCCAAAAATCTACGAACAAGAAGTGAGGTGTGACGGGGTGCATTATCGTGCAACAAACACCAACTGTTTTCATCTCGATATTCTGGACGAATGCAACGATATGTGCTCATCAAACGCCTCAAAACATTTAAATAAAACTCACCAGTAATTGTTTGTCCACTTGGAACAAATTCTTTGTTATCGAAGAATATAATGAGCATTGTTTTGACTTTCGATGGAACTTTTCTTGTTCTTTTGGCTTGTGGCGAGTTTTATACTTCCATTCCGCACTTTCTCACTTTGTTTTAGGATCGTATTGAAAACACCATGCTTCATCACCAGTAACAATCGATTTAAAAGTTTGGATCATTTTCAGCGGCTGAAATGATGTCTCTGCAATGTGCACTTCTCCTTGATTTTTGTTAATTGGTTAACGCGTGTGGAACAACTTTAGCACAGACTTTTGTTTTGCCCAAATCTTTATGCAGTATGGTTCGAATCGTTTTTTTTGTTGATGTTTAAAAACTTTTCCATCATTCTTAGTGATGCACATCGATTGTTTGCCACGAAATCACGCACTTTTTCAATAATCTCAGGTGTCGTAGATGAACTTGGTCTTTCGGTATGCTTATTATCTTCTAGCGTCTCTCTTCCGTCCAAAAAACGTTTGTGCCACAGGAAAACATTTGATCTACTTAAACAAAACTCACCGTAAACTTGTTTCATCATTTGGTACGTTTCCGAGGCACTCTTACCATGTTTTGCGTTAAATTCAATAACAGCCCTTTATTCCATCTTAATAAATCTACTTGACAAAAATTTTACAACTCTAATGAACGGCCGTTTCGTTTGAGTTACTTTAACAATTGCGCAGTACTTTTGGCAGAAAGCAAGCAGATGGTCACGGTTCATAACGCATTCGCAATTGCACTGGTAACGCCACCGTAAACTGAAATCTAGCGCCAGTCTTAAAAATTCTTTGACGCACTGTGTATAAAACAACCACTTTCTAAGCAATATTCTCAACTCAGTTAAAATAGAACAGGTCTTATCTCAGAATTTCTTCCACTAAAATAATTCAGAACTCATCGCGAGAGTTCAGCTCCCTGTCAAGTTTTATTCTTACACAAGAGATTTAGCTTCCATTTAAGCACTTTGTTTGGCTTTTATTGGCTTGAAATAGCCATTAATTTTGAATTCGTGCATCTCTTTTCCTGCTTTCAGCTACACTCTAATGTAACTTAGTTTTATTCTTTCCCCAAGCACCACTGAAGTGGATTCGACGACAACCTGTGCTCATATCTAAGCTTTGATCAGCTTCTGAATCTTCATTACCCTCGGGGCGCAAAGGTTCATATCTGCCGTCTCAAGTTTTGGAAGTGTGATTGCTTACTGCAACTAGATGGTGTTTCCGTTAAACTTTCTTTTCCATTTTCAAAGCTACTTTCCGGTGGCTTAGTTCCCCACATCTAATACGAAGATTTCCTTGCTCAATGAGAAACTTGTATTCTTGTCTGGCTACCTTCCTTCAATTCACTCGTATGAAGATAAAAAGATGCACTTCCAAACGAGGGTAACCAAACTATTTCCGAGAATCCTTCTCTAACTGCTTTATTTTGAGCAAAACAAGGTCATTTCCTGATTCCATGTTTTCCTGAAGAAAGTCGCATAACAAATAATTCGGGTAAGTGTTTTCTCTCTTTGCTCAGACAGTGTTTATCTATGTTTTTAAAATTCATCTCTATTTTTTAAGTTAATTAGCACGTCTTTTGTAAAGAAAGAACGTGCTAATGTTATGGGTTTGTCCTTCCGTCTGTGGACGCCATATTTCTGCAACTATTAGTCAGATTTGAAAAATCATTTTTGCATTGGGAAGCTTGAAATATGCGAATGAAGATACTTATTTTGTTTTTTCTTACGATGCGCAATTTAGAGGGCGTGAATGCAGATGATATCGAATTCAAAATACATTTTATTCCATATATTTTCTTTTAAACATCCGACTGAAAAAATTATTGCACCTTTTGATTCCATTTATGTTGAAGAATATTTTAGGGATAGTCACTTTTTCAAGATACTCATAGATCTTCCGCTATGGGGCGTAAAAAGTAAATTGAGTATTCCCCGATATCTATACTTCTAAACCTCCGATTCGAAATTTTTCTTCTTGAGCGGGAATTTTTTGCATATAATTTTTAATTTTTGGTAAAAACTGGTTTGGCTACCAATGGGTGTAAGTGTTAATTTCTGCTTCTGATATATTTGCGGCAAGATCTTATCTCCTGAAAACTCGACTGAAATAATTATTTCCTGGACCGATACCGCTCACGTCGAAAAACCTTTTAAGAATACTTTTTCTTAAAATAACGCATGTATTTCCCGCCTGGGGACCTAGATGCGTATCTTATATTTGTCGATATCTCTGCTTCTAAGAGTCAGATTTGAAAAATTCCCTCTTTGTTGGAGAGTGTTTGCACCTGGAAATGTTTCTCATAAATTTCTAATTTTTTTATCCCACAAGAGAGCGTAATTTCACCTTTTCATTTACAGCAATATCTGCGGGATTAGAAACCCAACTGAAAAACTTCTCTCTTCGGCCAGATACTACTGTTTCCATTGACTTTGAATAGCTTTGATAAATACCGGTTCCTTTGACTTTGAATAGCTTTGATAAATTTCATTCGCGTCAGAACCGATTCAAAAGACGTGCTCATTACACACAAAAAATCGGTGCCATATTTCTTGTTTGTTTGGTTAAAGACAGTAACTGATTTTGATGCTATGCATGTCTGCTGACAAAGTAAATGACAACTAAAAACATTCAGTGTAATGAAAATGGATAACGGAAGAAGTAAAACTATTGTTGTAATCTGATTTTTGAATTCTGTTCTATGAAGTGACGCAGCAATAATTAATTTCAGTGTTACTCAACAATATGTTTTACTAAACTATCCTGGAAAACAATTTCTTTACATTTTACAAAAACGTTACAGTATATCATTGCAATCTGCGTAAATCATGAGAACTTCGTGCAAAATGTGATAACAGCCATTACAAAACTGCATTTGATGCTGTGGATCTTTCCTGACAGTAGTCAAGTAAGGGTCATAGCGCAAATTAATTTCCTCTTGAATCCTCTTGTCACTTGCTACTGACAAGAAGTTTAAAACAAGAAAGATGACACCGAATTTTCGGGTGTAATGAGCACGTCTTTTGAATTCGTTCTGATGCGAATTCAGTCTACCAAAGCTATTCAAAATCAATAGAACCGGCATGAAAAACAGTAGTATCTGACCGAAAAAGTTTTTCAATCGGGTTTTCAATCCCTCAGGTATTGCTGCAAACGGATACGCCAACTTACGCCTTCTGGTGGCAGACTTTTGCGTTAAGAAAAATTTTAAATTATATGAGAAGCATTTCACTGCGGAAACGCTATCCAGCAAAGAAAGAATTTTTCAAATCTGGCTTTTAGAAGCAAATATAATATATGCATCTACGCCCCTAGCAGAAAAACTATTTATGATTTTAAGGAGAAAATATTTTCAAAAGGTTTATCAATGTGAGCGGTATCAGTACATGAAATAATTTTTTCAATCGAGTTTTCAAGAGCTCAAATTTTACTGCAGATACATCAGACGCCGAAATTCACTCTTATGTCCCCTGGTGGCCAAACAATTCTTTATCAAATATTAAAAATTATATACTGAGCATTTCCTATCAGAAGCTGTATCCGGTGCAGAAAGAATTTTTTAAATCGGAGTTTTAGAAACAGAGATATTGAAGAAAACGGAGTTTACCTATACGCTCCTTAGCGGAAAGTCTATGCATTACTTGAAAATTTTGAACTTACAGGAGAAACATTTTACAGAAGAAATGTTTAAACTCCGACTTTTAGAGACAGAGCAATTAACAGAAGTAAGATAGACATCTACGCCCTATGGTGGATAAACCATGCATTTTTTAAGAAAAAATATTCTCAAATAATTATCGACATGTGTGTTATCGGTACACGGAAAAATTTGTTCAATCGGTCGTATAGAAGGTGATATTTCGCTGCAAATACCTACGAAGCAGAAATTTAACGCTTACATCCCTTAGTGGCCAAACCATATTTCATAAAAAAATTTGAAATTACAATTAAAATTTTTCACACAGGAGCTGTATCCGATGCTGGAAGAAATTTTCGAATCGGAGTTTTAGAAACAGAGATACCGGAGAAATCGCAATTTACCTATACTCCCCCTAGCGGAAAGTCTATGAAGTACTTGAAAATTTTAAAATTTTATTATAAACATATCGCGCCGGACACTCTCCAACAAAGAAGAAATTTTTCAAATCGGATCATTAGAAGCAGATATATTGATAAAAACAAGATACGCTTCCCGACGGAGCAACCATGCATTATTTTGAGAAGGAAATATTCTGAAAAGGTTTGTCTACGTGAGTAGTATTTATCAATCAAGATTTTAGAAACTCAGATTTTGCTGCAAACACATCAGAAGCAGAAGTCAATATTTACGCACCCTGGTGGCCAAACCATTTTATACTAAAATTAGAAATTATACCGAAAATATTTCCAATTACGAGTTGTATCCGCTGAAGGAAAAAAATTTGAAATCGGAGTTTTAGAAGCAAAGATATCTAAGGAAAAAGCAATTTGCTTTTACGCCCCCTAGCGGAATATATATGCGTAACTTGGAATAGTGACTATGCCTTAAATAATCTTCGACATGAACGGAATCGAAAAGTAAAATATTTTTTTTAATTGGATGTTTAGAAGCAAATATATAAAATATAATGTGTTTTGAATTCGATATCATCTGCATATACGCCCTCTAGCGGCGAACGAAAGAAAGGATCATCATTCGTACATCTCAAGCTTCGTAATTCAAAAATAATTTTTCAAATCGGACTATTAGTTGCAGAGATATCGTGTCTATAAACGGACGGACGGACAAATCGATAACATAATCACGATCTTTTTTTACAAAAGACGTGCTAAAATTGATGTATAACACGATGGGTTGTAACCTGTAGATATCCTCGACCGAACGTTATCAATCCGCCTCACAAACACACTTGCGTTTCACATTTTCTTTAAACCTTGGGGCCAGATTTTAGTTTGCACGTGCGCAAATGGACTTTCAGAGCTACATCGCATTTCATCGGTGTCAGAATCGTTCCTTACATTTCATCTAAATCTGAATAATATACTGTATTGTATAATAATAATAATAACAAATATTGGTTTTGAAAAAATAACTACTAGAAATATTTACTATTGCAGCCGCTATAGTTTTGTAAATATTGACTTTTATGACGCTCATGTCTTCAATGGTTTTACGACAATAACATTAGTTTATCCACCTACCTAAGTACCGCGCAATGTTATGAATTAGTAAGCCCTATTATATGATTTAATTTCACTTAGTATGTACCGGACTGTGGTTGAAGTGATGCGAATATTATGTTGCACGTAAGTAAATGTATAAGTACGCTCGAATCACTCGTTTAATTTTATACCCACAGAGATCTTGACATGTGAAAGAAGCAAGCATGAATTGTCTACAAAGAGTACCATAGTACTCTCTCATATTTTTTTTTTTTCCTTTTTTGGGGGGGGTTTCAGTCACCACTTAGCAACTTGACGGGCTATAAGCAGTCGCCCGTCCCTAATTTAAGGAATTTAGGGCCACTGTTTCCAGGGAAGGGAGACAACCAATGCCTTAAGACAAACACAACAGCCATGCCTCATCGGAATTTGAATTCGGACATAACTCTGACGAATAGTCAGAAGCCGGCGCTTAGACCACTGCGCCACCAGGTCTACTCACTGATTCCAGTAAAGTCTTCGAATTTTTAATTCCGTTCAAGTATTGAAATTCATAAATCCATTTATAACCTTGTAAATAGTAACGCTGTACTAGTGATCCGATTTACTGGCGTAGAAAATAAACACATAAGCGTTTCCAAGCTTTCGCACATCAACCAGATGGCTTTTTCAAAGAAGTTAGACAGAAACTGCAAACTGAAAAATAGAACGCTTAACAATTTGAACGCGGAAACTTGACAATAAATAGATGCGACGTTATATTTATTTAAAGATACGAGGCATCACGTTGGTTGCACGCGGGATCCTGGTAGAGAAAAGGTGTTACTTGAAGAATTGGTTCCAAATTCGTGGCAACTCGAGCGAGACACAATCATTGTAAGCATCGCTGTTGGTAATGATCTCCAAGGTTTCTCGAATGGCTGTACATTTAAGGGTAGAGTAGCTAGCTAATTTCTTTATATCATCCCACATGGGAGTAGCGGACTTGAATTTAACTTCTCTGGATAGTGCCGTGGCTACACTACCGTATTTTGTGTCCCTTTTATGTTCGTTGACCCTGATTCCAAACGAACGCTTGATCATTCCAATGTAATATCGTTTAGAGCCGTTCGGATACTGTAGGGGGATCGCATAAACGCCTGCTTGGCAGGAGAGAGGTGGTTTTTCACTATTTATCTTTAGTATAGTATGTAAAGATGCAGGGGACCTTATGCCGAGGCCGTAGTTCATCTTCTTGAGGGCGTTTTTGAGTTTGTAAGACACACTTGGAATGTAGGGAATGGAGCCTCAATAACGTAGCTGCGGCGCAGGAAGACTGGAATGTTTGGCTCTGGCTTTTTGGATAAAGCTACGTATCTTATTCAATGAATATCCTGCATCAGTGGCTAGCTTGATGACGCTTTCAATGTCGTGTTGTCTAGAATGGGTATCAGAAGAAACGGCGAAAGCTCTTTGAATTCGAGAACGGAAGATAGCTGCTTTGTATTCTGCGGGACAAAAAGAGCTGCGGAGCATCAGGTTGGGGACGGACGTCGGTTTATAGTAGACTTGTGTACCGAGGCAGTTGTCAGACGATTTCCTCAAGAAAACATCCAGATAAGGTAAAGCGTTGTTGCTTTCCAGCTCCATCGTGAAATTGATCGTAGGATGTATGCCATTGATTTTATCAAGGAAAATTGGAAGAGTCTCTTTTCCGTGGGGCCATACACAAAATATGTCGTCAGCATAACGCAGCCAAGTGGTAGGCCGTGGGGTAATGCTGGAGAATATATTCCGCTCAATTGGGCGAAGTATTGCTTCTGCAAGGACGGGTGAAAGGGAGGATCTCATCGGAGAGCCATTATTCTGTTTATATACTTGTCCTTGGAAACTGTAGAAGCTAGTATTACAGACCAAGTCTATTAATTTGAAGATGCTGAGGCATGCCTCCTACGTATAAAATGTTGAATTAGATATGGCCTCCTTTAATGTTCTGATGGCTTCTGGAACGGGAACTGAAGGGTAAAGGGAAACCACGTCGAAGCTGCCGATAATGTCGCTTGGCAGGACAGTGAGTTTCTTGACTTTCGTTATAAAATCCAGAGTGGAATTTATTACTAAGTCCGATTCAGGAAGAAAACTACGTAGGAATTTGGAAAGTGCTTTCTCTAAATGGTACGTTGGTGCAGACTTCCTGGATACGATGGGTCTCAGTGGGTTTCCGGGCTTATGGTGCTTAAGTCTTCCGAACAGCTTTGGGATCTGAGGTCCTGGTGGTAATCTGGCGGCTTTCCTAAGATCGTCTGGAATAGCGGGTAACCAGGCTGCTCTTTGCACCTGCGCAATCCAAGAATTTAGAGGGTTCCTTTGAAGGGCTATAGAACCAGAGTCAGTGATAAAATCTTCAATTTTCGTATTGTAGTCTTCGGCGTCCATAATCGCTATCTGGCCAGATTTGTCCGTTAGAGTCAATATTATGGACGGATCATTTCTAAGGATCGAAACTGGCCTCGGAATTATAAATGTATTAGGTGTTTTTGTAGGATCATACCAAGATCGTAATTTAGAAAAACAGAGCTGGCGTATTTCATCTTTTTAGTCGTTTGGAACTCGCGATATTACACTTTCAAATTCGGAAACGACGCTTTTTGGGTTCGACCTGGTTCGAAAGCAGAATTTTGGTCCAAGCTCCAAAACTTTTGTTTCATCTTCGGAAAGCGTCCGGTTGTAAATATTGATGAATGGAATTGTGAAATCTTTAGCCTTTGGAGTCTGGGAAGATCTCAAATAATCCAGCTTTTTGTTATGCGAGGAGGATAAGGAATGTTTAATTAAAGCTTGGAAACGCTTATGTGTTTATTTTCTACGCCAGTAAATCGGATCACTAGTACAGCGTTACTATTTACTACTTAATTGGTGCATTGTTCCTCGTTATAAATTTCATTTTTAACCTTTTAAGCGGCCGATATACATGAGCCGAACTGTGCCAAAAAATTTATGAGCTCCCCAACAGAAATATTCATACAGCTGCCGGATTTTCGAAAGTTACAGGAAAACAATTCCTTTTCCCCTCTCATGTCAGAAGTACAAGTCACGGATATGTCACGTGTGAAAAACGCTTCTTTCTGTGTGCTTTCTTCTCTGCTTCATGACAACATGCATGATGGGGAAGAACTAGTCCCCCTGACACGGACACCATTCCACTGTGTAGAAATAAATGACGGAAACATGTTCTCTCACCCGTCTTAGATTCGTCGCCATTGTTATAACCGTTTTAGCCGTTAATCTGCCAGAAATGATCAGTGTGAAAGACCTCCATAATTTTTTTTATTTTTGATTGAAGGTTTAACGACCACCGTGAGCAACTTAGTGGGCTATAAACAGTCGCCCATCCCTAATTTAGGGTCACTAGTTCCAGGGAAGGGAGAGAGCCAGTGCCGTAAGACAAACACAACATCAATGCCTCAAAGGGATTCGAACCCGGACCCCTTTCGGACGAATGATCAGAGGCCATCGCTGAGACCCCACTGCGCCACCGGGGAGGCCCTCCATAAATTTCCAAAGTGAAAATAACGCTTTCTGATATGCGGTTCAATAGTTTTAGCCGCGTCCTGTAAACTTCTTAGACAACGAATTTATTCGTTGAAACTGATATAAGCTCATTTTGCTAAGCACCAGTTTTTTCATTCTTCCACTTAAACGGTAAATTCCTGTCTTGTGAGAATTGGGCTTTACTTCCACTTTGGGAATGAAACACCTATTATACTAAAAATTATCTTAAGCGTGATTTACGATAGAACTAAACTACCATTAAATCGAACATCAAAACTTCAAACACAAATACATTAATATATTTATTGTGTATGTTAGAGATATTATATATATATTTTTTTTTATTAGAAGTTTAACGACCACCGTGAGAAACTCAATGGGCTATTAGCTATCGCCCGACCCTAATTTAGGGTAACTGATTCGAGGGAAGGGAGAGAGCCAGTGCCGTAAGAAAAACACAACATCCATGCTTCCTCGGGACTCGAACCCGGATCCATCTCGGAAGAATGATCAGAAGCCATCGCATAGACCACTGCGCCACCGGAGCGGCATATCATTACATCCCTACAGTTTCTTTTAAGTTACATATCTCACAATACTTTTGATGGTAATTGCAAAAATTTATTCCCTTACTTTTTTTTTTTTTACAGACTATTGAAATTAAATGAATTTTATGCCAATGCTAATTTTCTGGAAATCGACCCTTTGATCCCTTTCCTGGAGACTGGGCATATGTGTGTGATAATTCTCACATGTCCTTCCCCACAACTTAATATTTCCTTACAAAGGAAAAAATGTGCTTGTTCTTTCACTATATTAATTGATTTTCAACAAATGTAATTTAATATATATGATGTGTTCTTTCTGTTATATTACTCTTAATTCTACAAAAAAAACTGTTTATATTAATGTTAATATTTTGTTGTAGTTCGTTTAAATTTCACTTGTTTTTAATACCGAATTTCGTTCTTTAACTCATTTTGCGAACTTTAAAAATTACAGCAATGGTGAAATATTTAAGCTTCTCAACACTACGTTTTTGTTCCTGTCTCGTACAAAAAATTTCTTTCTCCATTAAACTGTTTGAACTCCCAAAAGTTCCTCTTGATTTCGCAACACTGACTGCAGTTCAGATATGGAGGAACAGATGATATCAAAAATCCCTGAGTATTTTTAGCATGTCTATTAAAAAAAATGTAGGTGCTTTTAATATCACTCTGTCCGTCTGGTCGTCCATTTCTGTGGCCATCATATTTCTGTAACTATTAACCCAATTTTAAAAAATCATTTTAGCAGATAATGCTTGAACTGGGAAAAAAAGACGATCTATCATATAAGTATTGGTATTTTTCCAATTCATAACTCTGCTACTAGACGACGTATATGCATATATACAAAACATTTTTACTCTACGCAATGGCTTCTTAAATTCAAAAAATTACTTTTACCTTCTGATATCTTTTACCACGAAGTCGATTTTACTTACAGTTTCTTGTCAAATAACGCATGGAGCCACCGCAAAGGAGAGTAAATATCTATGATATTTTTTACGAAAGCACTGCTTCCAAAAGCCGTATTTCAAAAATTATTTTTGTGCCAAATAGAGGTTGAGACGAAAAATACGATATATTGACAAAAATCACCGGACACCTAGAAGAGAAAAAACATAGCATTTATTGACATACATTAGTACGGGGTCGGTCCACCTTTGGCCTTAATGCATGCACTGACACCTCGAGACATGCTTTCAAACAAAATTTTGGAACGCAACGATAGGTATGCGCTTCCATTCAGTACATAATGCTGCCGCTAACTGTTGCTTAGTAGTAAGCATTGGTACCAAACTTCCTATGTGGCGCTCTAATTCATCCCATAGGTGCTCTATGAGATTAAGATCAGGGTTCTGTGCTGGTCAGTCCACACACGATACGGAATTATCGTACCAACAAGGCTTGGTTCCATAGTATTGCCACAGAGTTGGTAGGGCATGTTGTCCAGAATATCGAGGTAGACGTGCTGGCTAACAGGTTTGTCCACGATAACCAATGGGCCGGGACCATTCAGCTCCAAACCCCCACACGAGTACACTGTCAGCTCCAAAACACCCACACGAGTACAATGTCACCTCCAAAACCCCCACACGAGTACACTGTCAGCTCCAAAACTTAACGGCAGGAACAGTACGCTGTGGTAAATATTGTTCCCCCGGCTTCCGGCATACCCACACACAGCCATCCTACTGATGGATCGTGTATTTGGATTAATCAGTCCACAGGACCCGTTTCCATTGATTTACGGCTCACGAAAAATGTTCTATACACCATGCTAAACTACGAGTAGCATTCCGAGTGGAGATGAAAGGCTTATAAGCAGCCGCACGACCACGATAACCCATGGAATGAAGCTCTCTGCGAATGGTTCGTGTACATACCGAGGTTCCAGCATTTTTACTCATTTTTACACTGAGATCTTGTGCAGTACTCCGTCGATTAGCTGTAACGACTCTCTTGAGGCTTCGACGTTCTCTATCACTGATTTTCTTTGGTCTGCCGGTACGTTTTGCTGCTTCAGGCACGCCATGTGTCTTCCACTTATTCAGTACATCCAAAACAGGCGACTTGGGTACGTTTAAACGCCTCTAGATTTCTCTTATGGACAATCCACTAATATAACTCCCAACAATCTTTCCTTTGTCAAAGTCAGTTCTCTCCCGCCGCGACATTTTCACTCAACCTCATAGTGCGAAATGGTCGCGATCAGCTGTAGGCTTGTTTTTATGCCGTTTGCATTTGTACCGCGCATCGTAACAACGCAGCGGATCCGTTCATTTGCCTTAGAAATGGTGTCCGGTGACTGTTGTCAATACAGTGTATTTTGCATGCATTTTGTTGTATTGTATGATAGAATGATTTGTCGCTATGGGCTGTGAGAACACATTTTCGTTTTATCACGTTTGCAATTTTTTTTCGCTTGTAAAAATGTAACAAACATTTTTTTTCGCTTCTAAGAATCTAACAAATCTAACAAACACTAAATTTTTTCACCGAGACGCCGCCTACGACAGAAAACATTCATTGGTACCTTTATTCTTAAAATAACGTTTAATTTTCTTTCAGCCGGCGTTAATTTGAGCCCCTCCATTGATGATATCTCAGCATCTAAAAGGCCAATTTAAAAAAAATATTTTTCTTGAAATGACGTTCATGGCGGGGATAAGTTTTTCATATATTTTTTAATTATTTTATCACCATAGTTTTGCCACATGGGGTGCAAGTGGTCATTTGTATTCGTAACATGCTTCGAATTGTATCTTCGTTTCTCAAAAAACGATTTGAAAAATCCATTTGCCTTGGATGCCTGGCGTTATGAAAAATGCTTTGTGTGTAATTTTTTTTTAGTTTTTTTTTTGTAGCAAACATTTTGTCCTCTAATGATTGAAAGTAACTAATTCTACACTCAGTATTCAAAATCATAGAAATAGGGGTGATGGGCAGTTGACATGGGCATCTCCCCTCGCAGAGTAGAACATACCCAAACCGAACGCAGGCGATAAATGGGCAAAAAGCAGAGCTTCTCAACAGTGTATCACAACCGACGAACATGGGTAAACCTGGTGATCTGAGCTGCTTTGACCCTGTACGCATTGTCAGAGCAAGACGGATTTTTCATTCTATGCGCCCAAGTAGTAAGAACTCTAGAGGTCCCGAGGGCAACAGTGACAAGGGAGTACCGATAATATACCATCAATGTACACTGAAGAGCAATTGAATTAGAGACAGCTGGCGTTATGCAAATATGGCGCTGTGGGCTGCCCTGTAAACGGAAACGACATGACGTATGCAACGATCCGACAATATAACGAGTGACGCGACGGGAATCAGTAAGAGTCGGACGCAGTATGGGTAAGACGAGGGATCTAAGCGCATTTGATCGTGGGCAAATTATAGGGGACCGACGAATGGGTCACTCCATCTTGGAAGTAGTGCAGGCACTGGAATTTTCACGAGCCACTGTGTCACGGGTGCACCGTGAGTACATCGAATCCGGTAAAACCATCCCTGCAATGGCCAACTGCCGTGGACAACATCGTGTTTATGAGCGGGGTCATCATCGGCTAGCTCGCATTGTAACAGCGAATAGACGGGCCACAGTACAAGAAATCACTCGGCAATTTAACCCTGGTGCACAAAAACGTGTAAGCAGCCACACCATCCAGAACCATATCCTCGCTATGGGGTACAGAAGAAATCGCCCCACGAGGGTACCGCTACTGACCGCACATCACAGGGTGCAAAGATTAGCATGGGCACGGGAACATTGTCACTGACCCCTAGACATGTGCGAAAATGTTGCCTGGACTGATGAGTCGAGATTCACGTTGGTACATGCGGATGGCAGGATACAAGTATGGCGCAAACCACATGAAGCGATAAATCCTTCTTGCCAGTAGGGTACTCTTCAAGCTGGTGGGGTTGGCCATCTCGTCTGGGAACTGTTTACGTGGACTGAAATGGAATCCCTGGTACGTGTTACATCGTCCCTCACCGGTCAACGGGGGAAAGGCGGTGCTACACGTTACTAGACAGGTATCTCTAATTCAATTGCTCTTCAGTGTATGTACCAGTTCCCAGAGAACAAGCTATGGCCGACCACACGCCACTGATGACTGGGGTCGACGTAGATTATCCACGCATTTACATACCGACCGCTTGGCAACGGCTGCGCAAATCAGATCCAGGTTAAATGTCGAAGGCCCAAGCAGCGGCACTGACAGAACGATACGGCGCGCGTTGCGTAAACATGGCTACGGATGCCGATGCCCAACTCGCGTGCCACTGTTAACTGCTCGTCATCGGCCATTACGCCTCGTCTGGTGCCGGGAACATCAAAACTGAGCTTCTCCAGAGTGGCGGCGCAGTGTGTGGAGTGTCAACACCATGAGGCGATGGCGCCGTCTTGCTAGGTCGGCTCTGTTCAAGGCGTTAGTTGGGTCTGCGATGGTTTAAAGAGCTTTCTTATAAGACATATTAGGTTCCAGAGTGTGTCTGGAGATGTCTTCAGCTGCCGAGTGCTACCAACATGTGCTGACTGATCACGTACACTCTTTCATGGCCATCGCACATCCTGCTGCCGATGGTTTGTTTCAGAAGGAAAAATTCGCCGTGCCACCGAGCTACATATGCCCAGGCATGGGACATTTATCTGAGTTTGGAACCATCCAGTGGCCTCCAAGCTCCGCGGATTTAAACCCTGCGGAATCGCTCTGGGATGCCATGGAGCGAAACATCAGATCCATGGATTCAGAGTCGGCGTTTTGGCCGAGATACTGGTATTGCCTCCGGAAACCCTCCGGCTTCTGGTGGAGTCAGTACCTCGGCGTGTACAGGCTCTTATTTGAGCTAGAGGAGCACCAACACGTTTTCAGGTAGGTATCTCTGATGTGTTGTCCACTGAATGTATATTTAGATGTTTTATCGATTGTGTAGAAACCGGTTGATATATGTTTTTTTCATAATATGTTCAGCACACTATGAAAATAAATTATGTACATATTGCATATTTTCTTTGGGAACCGTAGATGATTTTTTTTTCGTTTGATTTTATTTCTAAATCTCTGCTTTGAGATTTCCTTCACATCGGAAAAGGTTCAAAAGACGCTCTCATTGCACTCGAGAATTAGATGTCATTCTTGTTTGTTATATGTGATGAGAGGTTATCGGCGTTCATGTCACTTGCTTTTTCAGGATAACGACGACATGTTGTTTGTTACAAGTTCGTAGTTGGTCTTGTTTGTGATCTACATTAATATTTGTTTAAGTTATCTGTTATCACCATCTAATCTAAGTTTGTTACATTCTTTTTTGACATCGTGTACGTGAAAACTTGGTGTTTGATAACTGTACCACAACTGGAGGGTATTTGAAGTTGCATCTTCCTGATACGAGCACAAATAAAAGGTGATGGGTTTGTAAGAAACTGTACAATATGATATTCTTTTTCCGCGTAACCTGAATCTTGGATCTTTAGGTTTAAAGTATTTATTGAAAAGTGTTTAACTAAAACATCACACAATTATGAACATAATTGTTTCTCACAAATTTTAAAGATGACAATCCGATTTTTGGCGTAAATGTGACAAGGATGGTAAGTCAGATAATATCCGAAAACCTGAAAATTTCCATCGTCCTGGAGCGGGACTCGAACTCGCGTCTCCCAGAAAACGCCCGGGTATGCTAACAACTACACCACACAGAACGACCAAGTTTCAAGTTTCCGATCAATTTTAATTTAAATTAATTTGAATTAATCCTGTGATGGTTAAATTCAAATTGATCGGAAACTTGAAACTTGGTCGTTCTGGGTGGTGTAGTGGTTAGCATACCCGGGCGTTTTCTGGGAGACGCGGGTTCGAGTCCCGCTCCAGGACGATGGAAATTTTCAAGTTCTCGGATGTTATCTGACTTACCATCCTTGTCACATTTACGCCAAAAATCGGATTGTCATCTACAAAATTTGTATTATATGGCGTAATCCCGTATTTCTTTTATGATAATTGTTTCTCTTTTAGGCTCTATTTATCGCTTTCTATAGAGCGCATTTGTTTGTTTCACTAAGCAGCTTTTCGCCTTCTCCAACATTTTTCGAAACAGGTAAACAGAAGGCACATTATTTACTTGAAACAGTGGCACGGCCGTGAATTGTTTAACACTAAAACAGAGCACTAACAAATTTTAAAATTACATATTCAACAACGGAGAAGTTGTAATTACAACTAACACACATCACACAAGTTCCTGTTCCTTCAGAGTTAATCGTTCACAGAAGCAAACCATATTTTTAACATACTGGTTACCGCTCAGCCACGAAGGTTTTAATCCAGAAACTTTTCTTTTGTTGCACTTGGTGTTATGAGGCATCGAGCAATAAATACGGCTAAAAGTTTTTTATGCAACTGTCTACTCGATAAAAAGTATTTGTTCCAGACAGCATTCGGCTTGTCTTGAGATAAATCCTCGCACGTTTTCACTTCTTGTTAGAGTCTGAAGCGTGACACGAAGACCAGACAATAAAAATATTGCCCCGACTGTTCTCTATAATGTAACAAAAAAAAAACAAGACTGCATATAAAAGGCATTTCTCGTAAAAAGAAAAGCAACAAGTGTAAGATGTTGTGGTGAGTCCGATTATCACTGAGGCGAAGTCTTTTGAAGTCTGGCAGGAGTCCAGCTGTTACCATATGCGCTTCTGAAGCCAAACAAACTCCGTAAAGGAATACTTGTTTTGAATGAAGTATTTTAAATCACGTAGATATTTTCTCTAGCACACAAGGTATAACGGACTACAGCAATGGCGAAAAGTGAATCTTGCAGAAATAAATTGCTGCGTTGTCAAAAATAATCGCAGACCCAAAAAGTCCGTTTATATTTCAAAACCTGATGATAAAAGAAAAAATGTGCCTGTATTACAGTGCGGTTTGCAACAAAAGCATCAACTACTACAGGGATTTTATTTGGCAAAGAATTAGTTCGGAATATTGATAATAGGGGACGTTTTGCATGCATGAACATCATGAAAGATATGCAAATGTGATGCCTTTAAAGGCGCTAAGCGTTTGAGGCCATGAATCTTCTATGAACTGCCTTCAACACAAACGTTTTTCAAAACCGTGTTCAAAAAAAGTGTCGCTGCGATGTTAGCTTTGCCGGATAAAGCCTTGTTAGTAAAGTTTTTTTTTCTATGTTAGTGGAGAACTGGAAAACAGAAGCTTTGCAAAAGTTTCGAACACAGAAGGGTGTTCTGTTTCAGGATAATTCAAAGTGAGATGCCCATGTTGAAGCTACTTCGCGGGATTTGAGGCCTCGAATTGGAGTTTTATTAGAGCCTCTAGTCGATTGCCATTAAATATAAAGTTAACACTCTATTCTTTTATTTATCCCTATCTGTCTTATTGTCTACTTGCTTAGGGTAGCACAGTTAAATGTAACATTAATGGAATTTCTTTTTGCAAAAACAAAATCGTTCTTTTTTTGGGGAATCCACTGCAAAATGTGGAAATCCTGTTCAATCGTTATATATTATTGATCTTTGGGAAATTATATAGTTATCGACTGATTTTGTTAATGCAAGAGCGTGTTTATGCAACAAACATCGCAATTTTAAAAATTTTAATTGTCCTGCACATAGTTATCGGGCTTGTGGGTCTGATAACTGTTGTAGCCTTCAACGTCTATTTTATATGAATTAATACTCCAGAAAGGCACTTCTTTTGAGGCACAGCATTTTAATAGTAAACCCAAAGGATCATCACTCTATGAATAACAAAATAGCTTGTCATCTTAACTGCATAAAACAAAATATAATCATAAACATAGCTTAACTACATGGTACGTCTGTTTTTTTTTTTTTTTTTTTGATTGGAGGTTTAACGACCACCGTGAGCAACTCAATGGGCTATAAGCAGTAGCCCGTCCCTAATTTAGGGTCACTGGTTCCAAGGAAGGGAGAGAGCCAGTGCCGTAAGACAAACACAACATCCATGCCTCACCGGGATTCGAACCCGGACCCCTTTCGGACAAATGATCAGAGGCCATCGCCTTAGACCACTGCGCCACCGGGGCGGCTGGTACGTCTCTCTCCTCCGTTGCGCCAAAGCTCTCTGCCACACTGGCGCTGATTTAAAACAGTACGAGCCTTTAAAGCAAACGACTATCACATGCGCTGCATGACGCATTATCGCACGCATCATAGACAATTACGTATCAACTACAAAAATAACTTTTTAATTCCAAGAGCTAGTACTAATGCGCTTTATTTCAATATTAATGATCGTTGTCCTCGCTCTAGAACGAGTTCCGGATATATAAAACCACTTGCCAGTTGTGACGTATATTCTAACTTAACTTTCATTTTTAGTTCCTTTTCCTATGTAAATTTGAGTTTGTTCTCTTTTACACTTTCCAAACTTAACGTGATATCTTCTCTCTCACATGAATGAGGTTGGCAACACATTTGAGGTCAGAGACAGTGACGTATAAATGTGATAAGAACGTTAGATAAAAAGGACGATGCTTAGTGTGTGTGTGTGTGTGTGTGTGTGTGAGTGTGTGTGTGTGGATATTCGATCGTTGTTAAGATAGATTATAACGACAGGTAATTAAGGCATTATATATGAAGTGTGGGATGTAAGGTCAGGTGATACGTAACATCACAGCCTCTCCTTGACAAATGTCAACCCCGCCTTCTCGTGGTACATCCTGTTCTCACCAAAGGGGCTCCGATGACCGCCAATAGCGGTATAACTATACCATCGGGATTAGAGGAAATGCTATCCCACACTCACCAACCCGCTTGGCCAGCGTGGTGAGTTATGGCCAAACCCCTCCAAAATGACTCCACAACTTAAATCTTGGCCCTCAGTCTCCGGCAGCTGGAAGTACCTGGCCAAGGCAGCTGCCAGTGCGACATGAAGGCAGAGGGTGCTAAGAATCATCGGAGGATCGTACTAGGCTGCCATCTGATGCTGATCTTGGCTACGTATAATGGACGCTCCCTATCTTCTGATTCAAGGCTTCTTGAATTGGAAGAGTAACTACAAAGAATCAAGTGGGACATCGTCGGGCTAAGTGAGGTAAGGAGAAAAGGAGAAGATCTCATTGAACTGAAAAGTGGACATTTCTTCTACTATCATGGGACTGATACTGGCAGAACTAGTGGTGTTGGATTTATAATAACCAAGAAACTGAAGGATAAAGTTGTAGAAGTTGAAGGTTCCTCTGACAAAGCTGCACGACTCGCTATCCAACTCTCGAGAAGATACCAAGCTCAGATTATTCAAACTTATGCACCCACCACAAGTCATCCTGAAGAAGAAATTGAAGAATTTTATGAGGAAATTCGTCATCTAAATAATAAAGGTAAGCAGCACTTAAAGATAATTATGGGAGATTTCAATGCAAAAATAGGGCAACGGCAACAGAATGAAACTTCAGTAGGTAAATTCGGTCACAGCAACAGAAACCAGCGTGGAAATACTCTCGTAGAGTTTGCAGAGGCAGAAGGGTTTTTCATCTTGAACTCCTTTTTCAAGAAAAAGCCACACAGGAAATGGACATGGAGACATCCAAATGGGACGACAAGTGAAATTGATTTTATTATGTGTAACAAAAAGTTCGTCATAGAACACAGCAGTGTGCTAAACAAGTTCAACACAGGTAGTGACCATAGATTGGTGAGATGTAAGATGCACCTCAACACTAAACTCGAACGTAGCAAGCTCATAATTCAAACAAAATTTATTGACATAACCAACCTTAAAAAACACCATAATACCTTCAAGTTGGAACTGAAGAACAGATTCTCTGCTTTAGAAGGCCTAACATCGGAAGAAGTGGACATCTCTGAAGTTAACAGAAAAGTAACGAAAGCTCTTATGGAAACAGCAACAAAATTAGCTGGGTCTAAGAACAAGTTGCATGTGAACAAATTATCAGGAAAAACCAAAATGTTGATGCAAAAAAAAGAGACATGAGAACAACTAAAGAAAATGTGACTTCCAAAGTGGAATATGTAGAGCTGTGCAAGACATTACGGAAAGGTATCACTGAAGACATAAGAAAATTCAACTGTGAACTAGTAAGTAAAGCAATTGAAAACAACCAAAGCCTAAAGATAGCAAAGGGACATCTCAGTAAGGGAAGAAAACAGATTATGGCACTGAGAAAAGAATATGGTTCTGTAACAAGAAATAGCGGCGAAAGTTTGACAAGAGTGAAAGATTTCTACTCCAAATTATATGAAAGGGATGATACATGTACTCCAGACATCATGAAAGGTGCTAGCACCAGAGTTATTTCAGTCCTCCCAGCAGAAGTTGCACATGCAATCAAGAACATGAAGCGGGGAAAAGCTCCAGGAGAAGATGGAATTACTGTAGACATCATACAAGAAGCAAGTGGAGAAATTGAAACAGTACTCGCCCAAATTTTCACTCGATGCCTTAATGAAGGGAAGGTTCCTGAGGATTGGAACAACGCTACAATGATCTTGCTACATAAAAAAGGTGACATTGAGGATCTCAGGAACTACAGACCTGTCAGCCTCCTATCAGTAGTTTATAAAATCTTCACTAAAGTTCTTTCACACCGCTTGAAGGGGATACTGGACATGGCTCAACCGAGAGAACAAGCTGGATTCAGGAGTGGCTACAGCACAATAGATCATATCCACGTACTGAGAGAACTAATTGAAAGAGCGAGAGAGTACGAACTTCCATTGTGCATGGCTTTTATCGATTATGAAAAAGCCTTTGATTCGGTGAAACCATCAGCAGTTACAATGGCTCTGAAATCCTGCGGTATTGAAGATGCGTACATTAATATTATTAATAATATCTATGAAAATGAAAGTGCAAAGATTCGGCTGTTTGAAAATACAACACACATAAAAATTAGAGAAGGAGTGAGACAAGGTGACACCATATCTCCGAAGTTCTTTAATGCCACATTGGAAAATGTCTTTCAATCACTGAACTGGGAACACAAAGGGATAAAGATTAATGGAGATTATCTAACCCACCTTCGTTTTGCTGATGACGTAGTCATTTTTGCAACTACCCCATCAGAGCTGCAGAGTATGATCCAGGAACTTGCTGACAAGAGTAAAGAAGTGGGATTAAAAATGAACTTTCAGAAGACAAAAGTGATGTTCAATGTTTTTACAAGAATGGAAGATTTATCGATTGATGGAGAAAAGCTGGAGATAACAGACACGTACGTTTATCTTGGACAGCAGATATCAAGTGACGGTCACATTGGTGAAGAAATTAATCGGCGTACAAAACTTGCCTGGAGAGCTTTTGGAAGAAACAGCATAATTTTCAAGACCAATAGGCTATTATGTCTTAAAAGAAAAGTGTTTGATCAATGCATCCTTCCAGTGCTTACGTATGGTGCAAAGACGTGGTCCTTAACTAAAAGAGACATACAAAGGCTGCAGACAACTCAAAGACGCATGGTAAGGTGCATGCTTGGTGTAACCAGGAGAGATAAGAAGAGGAATTCATGGATCTGAAAAATGACAAGAGTGGAAGACATCATGATCAGAGTTAAATCCCTGAAATGGCAATGGGCTGGACATACTGCCAGAAGAACAGACCATCGATGGACAGGAAAAGACCGCCAGACTATCGATGGACAGGAAAAGTTTTTTAGATTGGATTCCAAGGGACAGGAAAAGACCCAGAAGAAGACCACATGGAAGATGGGTGGATGAAATTCGAAAGTATGTAGGAGCGACGTGGAGGAGACTGGCACAAGACAGACTGTTGTGGAGGAAACTTCGGGAGACCTTCGTCCAGCAGTAGATTGATAATGGTTGACAATGATGATGATGATGATGATGATATGAAGGGTAAAACTTGCAGTGCCATATTTTGTATTTCATCAAATATTGCTGGACCAATAAAAGGTTATTATAACTTTGACTTCTGTATGTATTTCTTCTGGCCGTAAAACCTTAACTTGAGCTATCCCATGAAACTATTGAATGGGGTTCTTATTTAGTTCAACATTTCCACACTCATTCAAAATTTAGTTCAACATTTCCTTGCTCATTCCTAATGTATGGCCAGACATCACTACTATTCTGTTTTTACATGCGTTATTTCAACATATATTGGAAAACTCCAGAAAGTATTGCTCACCTCAGACAGTGTCTCCGACGAAAGGCAGTCTCGGGGTATCGCACTCCAATGGTGATATGTGAACCACGAACATCGGTGGGGACATCGCTAAGCTCTCGATTATGCCCAAAGTGTGGGGTGAAAAATATCGAGCATTTTTAATGGTTTTTAGCTGGTGTTCTTTATCCAAATTGTAAGCTCTTCTGTTTTTACCAGGTCTCTGGTGTGCTTTGTGTTGAGTGTTTTTGCATTTTCTACCAAAACGTCATGCTGCTAGAGGAGGCTTGGTTCGTTGGGAACTTCAATTTTTTTCCATTACCTACAGTGCTTCGCCGGTAGTATCTAGATTATACCCTTCTGTGGTGGTTGTATTTTATAGAAGTTTTATCTATTTATCATGAGATTTTAAAAATTCGCAACACTCGAGTAAGCAAAGAAGGTGCAAACGATTAGGGACCAAGACATCTAGGCACAGAGTGAATGACAGGGACAGCGACGGGAAACAAATAACGTGTGTGATATTTTTTTTTTTAGAAGCGGACCTCAGAGGTAAGCAATACTTTCTGGAGTATTCCAATATATATCCTTACTCATGGTTTTAGACATGACGTGACACCAATCTCGCTCACGAAAAAGGGTTACGTTATACAGTTTTGTATCCTTTTAAAATGCACTAATGGAATATTAAATAGTTAAATTTGAAAAATAATGATTTTGAAGTCGTGCTAAATCTAATCAATTAGACAAAAAGGCCGTCTTATTCACAATAAAATCTTTACTAGTTAAAACCTCCTGAGTTAAAAACACACAATGAACATTAGATCTTTCGAATTGGCCATCAATTCATCTTCAGATGTAATTACATATGACGCAAGGGCGAGAAACTCACAAGTATATGTACAAGACAAAACACAGCGTGACGTGAGCGGCGTGTGGAATAGACTGACCAATGAATTTTCAAAGATTAATTATATATGAATTTTATATATCGTTTTTTTTATTGGAGGTAATCATCATTACACTATATTCCACACACCGCTTACGTCACGCTGTGTTTTGTTTTGTATATATACTGTATATATGTGTTTTGTTTTGTATTGATATGGTTTCTCGCCATTGCGTCATCTGAAGACGAATTGGTGGCCAATTCGAAAGGTCTAATGTTCATTGTGTGTTTTTAACTTTTTTACTGGCAAAGATTTTATCGTGCATAAGGCGGCCTTTTTGTTTGATTGATTAGTTAAATTTGATTAATTTTAGTTACATCGTTTTTTTAAATTGGAGGTTTAACGACCTCCGTGATCAGCTCAATGGGCTATAAGCAGTCGCCCATCCCTAATTTAGGGTTACTGGCTTCAGGGAAGGGAAACAGCCAGTGCCGTAAGACAAACACAACAATCATGCCACACCGGGATTCGAGCTCGTACCCCTTTCGGACGAAGGATCATAGGCCATCGCTTAGACCACTGCGCCACAGCGGCGGCTAATGTCGTATTGCAGATGTGGGTATATAGTTTGGAAAAATATGTAATTACTTGACTTAACATTTTCTTTTTATCTTAGAGGCCAAGGGTTGGTCAAGCAAATATTAACCTTTTCCCCTGGTTCCGGGCTATGTTGCTATGGAATTAACTGCGTGTAACATAGCAAATAAATAATAAAAAAAAAAAAAAGAACGGCAAAGGTATATCAGCTGCGTCGGTTTGCACTGGGTGTTGAGACAATTTGAGAAATCTGGAAATTTCCTGGATTGCCCCCGTGTGACGTACTACAGAGGTGAAGCACGTGTCAAAACGAAAAATCTGCAATGATACATTCCGGCGGTGTAGTTTAGTCTGTTATAACAACTGACTCCGGAGCGAGGAGGCGCGTCTTCGAATTCTGTCACCGATAAATTTGTGTTTTCACATTAGCGCCCGACTGTGGAAACTGGCTCTACTGGCCATTGGGTAACTGGGGACTGTGGAAACTGGTTCTACTGGCCGTTGGGTAACTCGGGACTGTGGAAACTGGATCTACTGGCTGCGGTTTTTTACGTGATATTTCGCAGACTCTCCGTGTTCCGGGATGCGAATGCATAGGCGGTTTCCTCTGAAGTCGGTCCCGGACGCGCTTTTGTCTCTGGTCCTCCTTCCGCCTTCCCCAGGATGCCTGGGTTTTCCAGATGAGTGTAAATGTGCTGGCAGTAAAACACTGTAGGGCGAATAATATCTGATGTCACAAGGCTTCAGGCACCTACGGGACTATTACCCACGATTGTTGATAATGATGAGTGTGGTCGGTCAGAACAATTGGCTCCGAAGCGAGGAAGCGCGGATTCCATCTCCGTCACGACAAATTTGTGTCTTCACATTGGTGCACGATCGTATAATGGTCCGTAGGGTCCTTTCGTAAAATGTGTGATGTTTGTTCCACACATCGTTTTGAAGGTAATAAAACTTCCTTCTTCGCTTCGGAAAAAAATTAAGAGGGAGATGATGTGACGTACTACACAGGTGAAGCACGTGTCGAGGCGACAAATCTACAAATCTGCAGCAATACATTCTGTCTGTGTAGTATAGTCGGTTAGAACAACTGGCTCCAGAGCAAAGAGGCGCGCATTTAACCTCCGTCACGACAAATTTGTGTTTTCACATCCGATGCGGAAGACCACGGTTAAGGAAGTCCCGTTCGAAAACTGTGGCATTCAAAATGAACGAACTAGCACTTCAAACGACAAGTGGAATAAATAGGACTTCAAACGACGAGCGTAATAAATAGAACTTCAAACAACAAGTGGAATAAATAGCACTTCAAACGACAAGTGGAATAAATAGCACTTCAAACGACAAGTCGAATAAATAGCACTTCAAACTAAAAGTGGAATAAATAGCACTTCAAACAAAACGACAAGTTGAATAAATAGCACTTCAAACGACAAGTGGAGTAATAGCACTTCAAACGACAAATGGAATAAATAGCACTTCAAACTAAAAGTGGAATAAATAGCACTTCAAACAAAACGACAAGTTGAATAAATAGCACTTCAAACGACAAGTGGAGTAATAGCACTTCAAACGACAAATGGAATAAATAGCACTACAAACGACAAGTGGAATAAATAGCGCTCTGTAGTATTTTGCGCTCATCCAAGGTCTCAGCAAAAGGCAGTGAACATGGTGTTTTTTTTTTTTTTTTTTTTTGTGGATTTTTTTAGATTCAAATCTCTGTTTATTACTTTGTTTACAGTTGATACAGATATTTTTAACGACTTAGAAATTTCCTTTTGAGTCGGTGGATTTTCTTCTAAGAACAAAGACCTTACTTTTGAAATAGTCGTAAAAGCATCTACCTTTTTTGGATATTCGTTTTGTGCTCTTTATCCTGTTAAAAGCAATTCTAGACGATTTTTCCCTCTATTATTAATAATATTGCTTATTTTACACTTAGAAATGCTTATTCCATGATTTTCATAGCGTTTTTTAATTACACAATAAGAATATTTATCTTCGTAAAGAGTAAAAACGTAACCTTCTATCCACAGCTTGTTTACGTGCGCCAATTTCTTAGCAGACGATATTTAGCCGCAGCAGATGTTTCTTTCGTGTTCATCCAACATGTTGTTGCCAGTTTCCATTCTTTGAAGTTCTTTGATTTTCCGTAATATTTTATCAAAATCGTTCAAAAAATATAATTTTTCATGAACATCCTGTGTAGATACTTATTTTGTTTTGGTATTCGGCAGGTTTGCTTTTGGCCTCAAATTATTTTCAGCAACAATCAACATCAGGCAAATGCGACTTCTAAAGTGCGCAATAAAACTTTCCACAAGTTGTTTAGCTAATAAAATTTGACAGCCTTATCGATTTTTAGCTAAGAAGTGATGGAGATTACACGTGGGAAATGTGCCAGAATTCACGGCGGAAATTAGAATCCATAACCATAAAATTAAAATACGAGGAGCTGCTGTTCTGTAATTCGATGGTTCTCCCAATTCGTTTGCAAGAACTTCATGTAAGAACATAAGAAACATGTGAAATTATGCACTTTATCATCATCACTAAATTTAGTAACACGTCGCTGAAATTTCGCATTTTTATTCTTCATCAACACGTGAAAAATGCATCTTGAATTCTGAACAGCCTAAATAAAAATGCTGTACGAAACGCCTATACACATGCTTCTCCCAAATGTTTTGGCACTTATATGCTACTGATTTTTTATCAGTGATTTCGAATTTCCGCTCTTGAGTCACTTAATATTTTTTGCAACTCTCATTCCGGTCATTACTCCAAGTTGATGCGCACTGTCAATTTAGTTTGTGATTTTTCTACTTTGTCAGTGAATTATGGTAAAAACAAATAATTCCAGTCATTAACATCACAAGTAACGTATCAGGAAAGCAAAAAATTGTTTTTTGGGATTGATTTCATTTCTAAGTTTTAAAATTTGTCATTTTCGTATAATTATGCCTCGTGCTCTGCAATTAAGTTGTCGCAGATGAAATGTTGCATTTTGCAGATTTGTGCAGTTGGTAGGTAATTCAGAAATTAACACATCCTCCGATGTGGCTTACGATATGTAAATTTCAACGGTCACGGCTGCTGCTAATAATGTAGAGGTCTTACGTCAGTGGCATCAGTTTTAAAAAGTGTTTTCTTTTTTTTATTGAAAGTTCAACGACCACCGTGAGCAACTCAATGGACTGTAAGCAATCGCTTGTTACTAATTTAGGACCACTGGTTCCAGACAAGGGAGAGAACCAGTGCCGTAAGACAAATACCATATCCATGCCTCACCGGGATTCGAACCCGGACCCATCTCGGACGAATGAGCATAAGCCAGCGCTTAGACCACTGCGCCACCTGGCATAAAGTTGCAAGGCGAGTGTGCTGCACTAAAAATGGCGGTGCATCAGAGCCGACATCCCGTCATTTTCCGCTAGGTGGCAGGACCGGTTGGAGCTTTTGCGGGGCCCAGGGCGAAATTTCATTGCGGGGCACCCGGAGTAAAATTTCATTGCTGGCACTAGGAAATAAATCTCATATTTTCATAAAGTTACGTGAAAAATGTCCGTATAAAGCACACACGATGTGAAATTCACAAATTTGCCGGTGACGAACACGCATCCCTCTGCTCTAGAACCGAATGCTTTCCCAATTAAGCTACACCGACGGAATTTATTGCTGACACTTTTTCATTTTGACATGTGCTTTACCTCTGTAGTACGTCCTAACGAAAACTATCATGAGGACAAAATGATTATCTCATACATGGTTATGAGAGAGAGAAAGAACTGTTAAAATCTATTATTTTCTGTCAGGGGAGATGGGGTTGAGGTTGTATTATGATTCTTATGAATACTTCCGCACAAAATGACAAAAAGCTACCTGCGTAGCGAATTTTTTGGATTGCGAATATTTTGATGTAGGAATAATAAGAAATTCGTATTCGTATATTTTCTCCTGATATATGTTTTAGTGATTGATTTTTAATTCCAAGTGACAAATTAGTGACTTTTTAAACTTTTATACGCGCTAACATATGATTTTTTTTTTTTCATTTCTAGTAATATTTTTAAAGTCACTGAATAAATGGCTTTCATATGTAGCCCGAAACCAACTTTGATATTGTTCTTTATATTTCTTTAAATTCAAGTATCTGGTTTGCACGCAAATTGTTAAACACACTGCTGGCCACCCAAAATGCAACACCAAAAAGGACACGAGATAGCAAAGCCAGACTTACTGGACACATAACAATATATACAAAGATGAAACGATTGAGCTTACAGGCCCGTGCGACTTGCGGAACACGCAGACATCAATAAATCGTGTGGACCCCATGGCTGGCAATAACGGCCGCTACACGCCGCGGCATCGAACGAAAAAGGCTTTGGATGTGGGCTTGGGGGTATGTTGGTCTAGGTTGCTTCCACACGTTGCCACAGTTCATCAGGCGTAGCCGCGGGTGGTGCTTGCCGGGCCACTTGGTTGCCGATAAGCGACCAGACGTGTCCGATGGGCGACATATCGGGAGAACAGGTGGGCCACGGCAGCAGTGGCACCTGGTGGGCCGTGAAGAATTGTTGCACGATGCGTGCCACGTGCGGGCGCGCATTGTCCAGTTGAAACGTGGCCATTTAACGGAGGACTACGGGCTCCAAAACGTCGGAGATGTAGCGATGCGTACTAGAGGGGTGCGGGTGTTATATCCAATTGCGCTCCAAACCATAACGCCAGGTGACGGACCGGTATGGCAATGCATAATGCAGGCGTCATACAGTCTCTCATCGCGGTATCGCCACACGCGGATCCGACCATGGTGGTGTAGCAGGCAGAAGCGGTATTCGTCGGAGAACACAATGTCGTGCCATTCGGTAGTCCAGGTGCGGCGCTCAACGGCCCACTGCCGCCGCACTCGCCGGTGGTGTAACGTCAATGGTAATCGGAGCAATGGGCGCCGTGCGACAAGTCCCTGCTCCTGCAGACGACGTCGAACGATAAGTGCTGACACAGGTTGTTGCGCAACCCACACTAGTTCCTGCTCTAACAATCGTGATGTGGCGGTGCAGGCCGTCAATGCCCGCAGGACAACATGCCGGTCTTCTCGTTCGGTGGTGTGCCGCGGCTGCGGCAATCGCTCACGTCGGTCGGTCCGTCCGTCCCTCCTGCATCCACCGAATCCATACTCGCCTCACTGTTGCTGGATGACGTCGCACACAGGCACCGATGTCTCGGTACGATAAACCGCTGTCACGATAAGCCACGATTCGTCCTCTGCATAACTCCGAAACGTGCTGGAATAACTGTCGTATTCTGCGACGAGGCATCAGGAAGCTTCCCACGCACAGGTCCGGCAGCACAACATACTTCCACTACATACACCCCGCCTTCTGTGCACCCTTTTCATAGTGCTTCTCGGTGGCGTACTGGGCGCACATGATTTGCATATGCCCTGCAATGCTAATCGTTTGCATGTCCTCTCGCGGGCGACGCATGCTGCGAATTTCAGGCCAATCGGATACTTCCTTCTTGGTGTTGCATTTTGGGTGGCCAGCAGTGTACATAAAAGCGCCACAAAATGATGAAACTGAATTTGCTCTAAGATGAATGCGGAAAATATTAAGGTAGTTACAATAGTCAATTCAAATCTGCAAATCTCAATATTTGTACGGCGAAGTGCGATAACCTATTCCAAAATGGGGGATTTGAAACAAAAAACAAACTTATCTTTTTAAGGTCCTGGTATCCACAAAACTTACACAAAAACGGTAATTGAAAAAACTTCTACCGAAAACGATTTTTTTCCTAGACTGCGGGACCCTTTGAAGGTGCGGGGCAAGCGGCAACAGCCCCGGTTGCCCCTATTGTCCGGCCGGCCCTGCTAGGTGGTGTACATGTGTGAATAATATTTTTGTTCATGCTCTATGTACCGTGCTTGAAAAATAATTTGTAACTGCATCCCCCATTCTCGATATAAAGGAGAGGAATCTGTTGGCAGAAATTCAAAGTGAATTTCGCATGAGAAGCAAAAGCTGATTCTGTGAAATCCAGTTCTTAAGAAAATAACAGAAATGTCATTAAAATCACGTGAAGCAGAGATTAAGATACGAAACGACACACATTTCTACTTCTTTCACTTGTATCTTCATGAGATTTGGAATATCTCCGAAAATGTATGATATTGATATTTCCACAAGTGATGGTTCATAAACGAGCATACTGAAAACTGGAGAATTGGCGTCGTTATTTAGTATGAAGTATGATTTATAAGGATAGTTTTGTAGCTGGAAAAAATGTTAGATAACTTCAAGACTTTTGATCTCCATCGCTTATTCCGCATGAAGTGGCTGTTATTTTAACTTTGCAATTAACTTACCTATTGTTTAGGAAAATGGTGACTTCGGGAGGTATTTCCGCCCTATAACGAGCAAACTAACATGCCGATCCAGGGAAAAATCTCGCTGTTTCCTAAACAGGAAAGCACGAAAATGGTAAATGTACATTAACCAAATAAACGTTCAGCTGTCTAAATGCTGCTAGTAAATGTACCATGAGTCAAGCATCAATTATTTAAATTTCATGGTTCATTTACTTTCCAAAAAAATTAATTAATACTGATTACCTTCATTAATTCCTGCAGAAATGTATGAGAAAGGTTCCTTCTGGTGTACCAGAACATTTCCCCCTATCGCTTCCTTTCAGCAGGTGACACTCATTAACCCATGAAGACCGTTTTATTTCGTGTGTGACATAAATTAAAATTTTTCGGGGAGCTTCACTCATTGCACGATACCTTAAAAACCAGTAGGAGTTAAAAAGTTCAAAAGGATTTTTATTGATTACAATCCCACAAGTCCAAAAGGATTTTTTATTTGATTACTAAAACATGAAAATTAAAACATGAGACCTTTTGGGCTTTCACGTTGGGACTTGTGACATTAAGAAACAGGCAGGTTTTGAGTGCTCCGTGGACATAGTAGCGAGCATGCACATCCAATGAAACGTTGTCTGATAATAAAGAACGATATTTTGATAGAAATTAAATCAGAGTTATAGTTATACCGGACCTTTTAAACAATTAAATGTCACAAGATGTCACAAGTTTCAACGGCAAATGTATACTTAAGTCTTCCCCATATGTGTTACAATTTTATGAGCTTAGTCGAAGCCCGAAAGACCTCATGTTTTAATTTTCATGTTTTACGAATCAAATAAAAAATGTTTTTGTACTTGTGAGGGTTTTTAACTCCTATGGATTTTTAAGGTTTTTAAACTATCGTGCAATGAGGAAAGCTGCCCGAACATTTTTAATTCATTAACTCATTTACACAAGGAGCTCTATTTGTGTTTCTACCAATCCCTAATTGTTGGATGGTATCTTCGTAGTTTGGAAAAAAAAATAAACGAGAAAGATGACACCGAAATTTCGGGAGTAATAAGCACGTCTTTTGAATCCGTTCTGACGCAAATTAAATTTATCAAAGCTATTAAAAGTCAATGGAACCGGTATGGAAAACAATAGCATCTGACGGAAGAAAGAAGTTTTTCAATCGGGTTTTTAATCCTTCAGATATTGCTGTAAACGGAAGCGTAAGCTCTGTTCGCAGACTTGTGCGTTAAGAAAAACAAGAATTTATATGAGAAACATTTCGCACCGGAAACGCTCTCCAAAACAGAAAGGATTTTTCAAATCGGACTTTTAGAAACAGATATATCGACAAAAATAAGATGTGACTTTACGTCCCCTGGTGGGAAAACCATGCATTATTTTAGGAAGAAAGTATTCTCAAAATGTTTATCCATATCAGCGGTATAGCTCCAAGAAAAAAAAAATTAATCGAGTTTTCAGGAGCCCAGATTTTGCTACAAATACATCAGAAGCAGAAATTAACACTTATACCCCTGGTGGCCAAACCGTTATTTACCAAACATTAGAAATTATGTGAAAAATATTTTCCATCAGGTCTTGAATGCGATACAGAAAGAATTTTTCAAATCGGAGTTTTAGGAGCAGAAATAACGCAGAATACGCAACTTACCTATGTGCCCCCGAGTGGAAGGTCTATGATTTACTTGAAAATTTTTAATTTACAGGAAAAACATTTCCTATCGGAGGCACTATTCAACAAAGAAGGAATTTTTCAAATCGGATACTTAGAAGTAGAGATATTGAAAAATAAGATATACATCTACGCCCCCTGGTGTAGAAGCGATGCATTATTTCCAGAACAAAATGTTTCTAAAAGGTTTGTCGATATCAGTAGTATTGGTCAGCAAACGACTTTTTTTTAATCGAGATTTTAGAAGCCAATATTTTGCTGCAAATACATCAGAAGCGGAAATTAAGACTTACGCCACCTGGTGGCCAAACCATTTTTTACAAAAATTAGAAATTATGTGCAAAGGATTTCCCATTAGTAAAAGCAATTTTACCTTTACGACCCCTAGCGCAAAGTCTATGTATTACTTAAAAATTTTGAAATTATATGACAAACATGTCACACTGGAAACACTATCCAACAAAGAAGGAATTTTTCAAATCGGACTCCTAGAAGTAGAGATATTGACAAAAATAAGATATACATCTACGCCCCCTGACGTAAAAACCATGCATTATTTTAAGACGAAAAAGTTTCTAAAAGGTTTGAAGACATGAGTAGTATCGGTCAACACACCACTTTTTTTCAATCGAGAATTTAGAAGCTCATATTTTGCTGCAAATACACTTGAAACGGAAATTAAGACTTACGCCACCTGGTGGCCAAACCATTTTTTTACAAAAATTAGAAATTATGTGCAAACGATTTTCCCTCAGGAGCCGTATCCGGTACAGAAATCATTTTTCAAATCGGAGATTTAGAAGCAGAGATATAGGGGGAAACGCAATTTACCTCTAAGCCCCCTAGAGAGAATTCTATGAATTACTTGAAAATTTTGAAATTATATAAAAGCATGTCACACTGAAAACACTATCCAACAAAGAAGGAATTTTTCAAATCGGAACTCTAGAAGTAGATTGAAAAAATTATATACACATCTACGCCCCCTGGCGGATAAGATGTAAAATAGTTTAAGAAGAAAATATTCCAAATAGTTTTATCGATGTGAGTGGCATCAGTCCACGAAAGAATTTTTTCAATCGATATTTTAGAAGCTCAGATTTATGGCAAATACATCAGAAGCAAAAATTAACACTTACGCACCCTGGCGGCCAAAGTATTCTTTTCCAAAAATCAGAAATTATATCCAAAGGATTTTCCATCAGGAAATGTATCCGCTGAAGAAAAAAAAAATCAAATCGGAGTTTTAGACGAAGAGTTATCGGGATAAATGTAATTTACTTTTACGCCTCCTATCGAAAAATCTATGCGTTATTTGAAAAAGTAACTATATCTAGAATATTCTCCGACATAAATGGAATCGAAAGATAAAATATTTTTTTCAATCGGATGTTTAGAAGCAAATATGTGGAATAAAACGTATTTTTGAATTCGACATCATCGGCATTTACGCCCTCTAGCGGCGAAATTGTACATCGTGAAAAAAAAAAAAAACGAAATAAAGGATCATCTTTCGCATATTTCAAGCTTCCAATGCAAAAAGATTTTTTCAAATCGGACTAATAGTTTCAGAGATATCGTGGGTACTGACGGACGGACGGACAAACCGATAACAAAGGCACGGTCGTTTTTTACAAAAGACGTGCTAAAAATGTGCGGAACACTTGCACATAATTACCTTCTGTTGGTGGAGATGAAACAGAAAATAGTCCCAAATATAAACTTCTAATACAGTGAGACCCCGATATTACGTCCCAGCATTTACGTTTTTACGTTTCGAAGGACGTTTTTCTGAAATTCCGAAAATTCTCCTACATTTCACTCGTGTTATACGTTTTTCCAGTTACACAATGTCCCGCATTGAACGCCGTTTCAAATTATTTGGTGCCAAACCTGATTTTTCTCAAATTTTGTATCTTGTTTATTTCCCGTGCATTAAGGTTGCTTTAAACCGGTTCTTCCCCGTCCTGCCTCATTCCTCAGCAGAATCTGCGGACTAGGTAGCCTTTAGCTAGTTTTTCCGGCCTAGAATTTGCCGAAAGCACGTTATTACTAATTGGAGTAGTGCTGCGTTCCTCAGACTGTAGGTGTCTTAGCAACTTTGCTGGAGCTCCTAGAATAGTGCGTAAATCCCTGGGTTGAACGGGCCTGCGTCTCAGCTTGGAAAGAACGGTGTGCGATTCTGAGAACAATTTAGTCAGTTTGCTGTCTATTTAAATCTCGCTTTTTAGACGTGAGGGTTAATGGCTAGTAAAAAGCGCAAGTGTCTTTCCTTAGATGAGAGAAACCTCCATTACACACAAATAAAAAAAACAAAAAAAAACAGAGGTTTAAACAATCTCCGATGTAATAGATTGTTCATGGGAAGAAAATAATGGCGACGACAATGTAGCCGAAATTTCGGAACCTATGCCTTCTTTTAAAGCGGCATTAAGTGGATTAAAACTGGTGAAAAACTTTTTCCTTGGTCACGATTCTCAAGAAAAGCACTTGGAAAGCCTTTCAATTATTCACAAAACTTTGCTTAAGCTAAACTCTAAAACTAGAAAGCAAAAGAAAACTACCGATTTTTTCCAAACCAACATCCCATAATGTAAGTACGTACGTAGTTACACTGCATTTTTTGGTTCTCACATAAATTTGTCTGCAATACATACTATGTACTAGTATAGTACTGAACTACTATGTAATAGTAGAGTACTGAACTACTATGTACTAGTATAGTACTGAACTACTATGTACTAGTACATGCCGAACTTACATTGGTTTCTATTTTTGTACACATGTTAATGCTTGTAGAGTTTATTTTACCTCGACCTCGGTTTTACGTTTTCCCCCATTGTTCAATTTTTTATGTTGGTCTCCTGAAGAGCGTAAAATCGGGGTTTAACTGTAACTACTCTCTCGCGTTTAAAATTATTTAGATATTTATTGTATGAAATTTCAAGATTCGTGCACAAACCACTCATTAGCTATTTAATCTTCTTATTCGGTTTTTATTAAACGACGCAATTATTTGCCTATTGTGTTTCACTTAAAATGATGGTCCCTTCTTTTAAGTCGAGCACATTTTTATAATTACTTGTGCCAATCAAAACAAATTACCTCCGTCCATGCGATGTATCGATAAGAGTATTTCTCGAATACAAAGGTCATCAAATATCAGACTCTTGGAGAAATTATCCGACCGTTACCGTGCAATTTGCTGGCTAGGGAATAAGTTAATTAATGAGAGACCCAACAATGTAGCTGGCAGGGTATTGCAGCTTCTTGGGGCTAAAAATAGCTCCTCGCACGCAGTTAACATCCCTTTTCGATAGACGTTAATTCCAGTGGTTGAGTTTCCTGATATTCATCTTCTGAAGTGAAGTGGCTTACAAACACTTGACTTAAAAGCAAAAATTGTTTTCTTGACAATGTCACTTAGGGTAAACTTTGCGATATTTTAATTGCCACAAATGAGTTTGAACTGAGTGCTAAAATTACAAAATTGACACGTTAAGCGAGGAACGTATTAACAGAAATATTTCCATCATTTCAAAATATGATGCGCAGAATTAAATAGTTTTGCAACATGGTGTCCGAAAATTCATTAATCTTTGGCATACATATTTGTTGATTGTTTAAATGTTTTTCATTTTTGCCAATTAATCATGAAAAATGGATCGCCGTGTGAGTGGAAATCGAACCCGGATCACCTGAAAAAACTGAAAAATGAATCGCCGTGTGAGTGGAAATAGAACCCGGATCTCTGTGAAATTTTTGGGGCATATTATGCAGCATAGGGTGAAAAAGCTCAGTAGTGGAAATAGAGAGTTTATGGGGAAAATAACGGGATGTATTTAGTAAGTGAAAGCAAAGTGGGATGCTGCATGGATAGAAAAACATTTGAGAAATCGTGTTGTAGAAGCAGATCCTAGAAATGCCTCGTACGAAAGATGCCGAAAAGCATGAGAAAAGCATTTCCAGGCTCTGGTCCGAGCATGCAATCATTATGCAGTTTAAAACAAAGTGTAATCCCCAGGTTCTAAGTTTCCAACGCATCATTAATATCATTTTATAAGTTAATTCTTTCATTTATTTCCTTGTATTTTTGAGAAAAAGAAGATGGTCCCTTAGTTTGCTTTTTTTCTGATAGAGAGAATGTGAAGAGCAACCCCTGCTTCCGAGGAAACATATACACCAGATCCTCATGAAGTATATTAGAATAATTTTATCTGGCCATTGTATACGTGGGAGTGAATTTCCATCATGGCCCCTACACTGTTAAAAATTGGTACTTAGTAATAAGCAAAATGTACTCGTTTTTGAGTACATTCTGGGCTTATAATAGCTCCGAGTACGTGCGTCTCATTTGAAAAAGACACGTACTCATTTTTGAGTACATATAGGTATTCAATTGTGAGCGTATCTGGTATTTCTAATTTGAAATATATGTACTAAAAAAAATACATATATTTTAAACATATGTGCTCTAACTTCATTCACTTTCACTACTCTATTTAGGCAGGGCACAGAAACTGAAGGAAGTTAGAGCGAATCTGACAGAATAGTTTGTAAGTGACAGAGAGGACACTAGATGGCGCCACCGTACGATTTTGCACAAAGAAGGTAGAGAGAAATTAGAGGGGACAGGATTTTTAAGCGGGGTATTCCTACCCGGGGGCTGTTACTTAACCTGCTCGTCCGATATGCAGCGTTTTTAGAAAAACACACCACCAGGCTAGGTTTGAACCAGCAGTCTGACTCTTTAACCACTTAGCCAGCTGCGGCTCTATTTCAAATTTGGAAAGCGTGTATTCCATACATACCCATTTATTCATAGAATCAACTGGAAGTATATCATTCGATAGCACATCTGGGATAATAGATTACTCGTTGTCACATGCTGGGCAAATGGATCACCCAATTTTATGACAAATATAGTAATGAAGCTACAATATATTATTTATGAGATTGACACAAATATAGTTAATTTAAAAACGTACCCAATGATACTTTATGCATAATTATGATCAGTGACTTTGTTTTACTAATTATTTATGTATGTCACTTTACACATTTACTAAACAATTTCTCTTCAAATCTATAATATCTAAAATAAAGTAATACGAGATTATATTTATATTTATTGACGCAGTTATTTGTAAGTATGTATGGTTAGTTATATTTGAGCATGTCATGTACTCGTTTACAATACAATTGTACTAAAAAACCGATTAGGTTCAGGTTCTCATTTTTAATTAGATTTTTTGTAACAGTGTATAAAGTCTTCAGTTTCAAATGATTTCTCCCCTTTATCTCACAAAATCACAACACCGAATGATATGGCTTGTGTAAACAGGCCCATTTGTCACTGGTAAAATTCCAAACTCCTCGCTCCGGAGCTAGTTATTCTCCCGATTGAACTACATCAACTTTGGCTTATCGATACAACTTGCTATTTTGATTCGTGCGTCACCTCAGTGGTACCTCACATATATCCCTCCTTTAGAAAGGGCTTGGACGCAATCCTGGGTTTCCTAGTCAATTGACCAACCTACCTTATACTTGAAGGAGAGCTCACTGTAGAAGCAGGAATTTTTTTTAGTTCCTGACGTTGTGTGGAAGAAGCGTCACACATTATTCTCGAACCTCACTGCCAAGAGATTCATTTTTGCGTTCTGGCTCCAATGTAAAAATAAAGCCCTTTTTGCCGTTGGTGGGATGCAAAAGCATGTCGACTAGCCTGTTATTCACCGGGCTGAACTACACCGACCTTTCATTTTTGCATTCTGGCTCCAATGTGAAAATGAAGCACTTTTTGCTAGTGGTGAGATGCGAAACCACGTCGACTAACCAATTATTATCCGCACTGAACTACACTGACCTTTCATTTCTGCGTTCTGGCTCCAATGTGGAAATAAAGCCCTATTTGCCGGTGGTGGGTTGCGATACCACGTCGACTATCCAGTTATTATCGAGACTGAACTACACCAACCTTTCATTTCAGCGCTCTGGCTCCAATGTTAAAATAATAAAGCTCTATTTGCCGGTGCTGGGTTGCGGTACCACGTCGAATAGCCAGTTATTATCCGGACTGAACTACACCAACCTTTCGTTTCTGCGCTCTGGCTCCAATGTGAAAATAAAGCCCTATTTGCCGGTGGTGGGTTGCGATACCACGTTGACTTGCCAGTTATTATCCGGACTGAACTACACCAACCTTTCATTTCTGCGCTCTGGCTCCAATGTGAAAATAAAGCCCTATTTGCCGGTGGTGGGTTGCGATACCACGTCGACTAGCGAGTTATTATCCGGACTGAACTACCCCAACCTTTCGTTTCTGCGCTCTGGCTCCAATTTGAAAATAAAGCCCTATTTGCCGGTGGTGGGTTGCGGTACCACGTCGACTAGCCAGTTATTATCCGGACTGAACTACACCAACCTTTCATTTCTGCGCTCTGGCTCCAATGTGAAAATAAAGCCCTATTTGCCGGTGGTGGGTTGCGATATCACGTCGACTTTCCACTTATTATCCGGACTGAACTACACCGACCTTGGCTTATCGCTGAAACTTACCGTTTTGATTCTTACGTCACCTGAGTGGTACGTCACATGATCATGAGTTTGAAGTGCAAAAGTTAACCGGTGCGAGGGGCTGTGGGTGGGATGCGAGAAGACAGTGTTAGTTGGAAGACTGTTAATGAGAAAAAACCAGACACATTTCTGGACAAAGAACGGAGAAAAATATCTGACGATCTAGGGGGAAGAATAAGGATCTCTCCCTCTCTCTCTCTCTCTCCCCGAATGGAAGAGGGTGGATGGAGGCTGATACGCAAACAAAACTTAGGAATAGAAATTATGAAGGAAGCAGCAGAAAATGGCGCAACACTCGGAAGAATGACACGACTAATCAGTTTTGGAAAGCATGGGCGTGCGAGAAAAGGAGTGATCAGAATCAGTGAAAAGAATTGAAAAAATTAAACAAACAAGACCATGACAAACCTGAGTGTGATCGTCATAATATATTTGCATTAATAAAAGGCATAACTTTTGAAAAGCGTATTGTTTATAGTGAGTAATTTACTTATAACACCTTTGGGAAGACAACGGCTAAACTGTTAGGGTTTTCTTATTTATCTTTCATGGAAAAGCCAAGCTGCCAATTATAGTGCAGGAAGCAAACCCTATAACAAAAGTTTTTCTAAGCATTTCAATCATAGATAACTTAATGAGCATCGGATTGCGCTATCTGACTCATCCTACGCTTTCTGATAGACGACAGTACAGTAATACAGAAACAAGATGCTACAGATTGAGAGAGCTGAGCCCCTGGGGATTACAAAGAGAGCAACGCAGAATAAGAGTTTCTTTTTGTTGAAGTTGTTCAACGCCTGCGCTCCAAATTATGGCAGGACAGTAACTAATATTATGGCTGAAATAAAACATAAAATGTCCTGCTAAAGGACAAGGGAAAAGATTCAAACTTCAGAGATTTCGAGATAAAAACACAGTCGTTTAAAAGATAAATTTACAAATGATCTAAATGTGCTAGAAATGTACAGTTGCAGTCCTAAGTTTAATAACAAAACAGTTTTTTCCTTAATAAAATCGAAATATGCAAAACTAGCATTCCCATCTTTGACAATTGCTCAGTCTATCAAGCGAAACAAGCTTCAGTATTAAAATCAGTACATTGAAACACATCAGTTTCCTGGGTTGAAGGCATAACTTTATCACGATTGGAAAAACGCTCTGAAAATTTTGTAACTTCTTGAGACGCAGGGAAAATTTGTAAAAAGAACGTGAAGCGGTGACGTTACATTGGACGAAATGAGTAGTGGTGTTATCAGAAATGATGAAGACAGGACTGCAGAAAGTACCACACGTAGTAAAATCTTGACAATGTCAAAAAAGTTATGAAAACAATTACGTTTCCACCAGATGACGCTTCACCTATCAAATTAGTAATAAAGTTTCTGCTGGAAAGACCTGCTGCAATTTTTATAAAAACTGAGCGTTCAAAATCATAGGATGCTTCCCATTTTTTCAGTAGATTCAAAATGAAAGAGAGTGCATGTTGGCAAACAGATTGGTTTTTATGTAATAACTAGGGCTTTACTTCACGCATTCAACTACAAATTGAAAGAAACACTGCCATTTTCATATTAGTACATACCCCTTGCAGTTTGTTGACTATTCTGTAATACAATGTAGTACCGTATTTCGGAACATTGAATAACATAATAATACCTGAGACATCCACTCCTTCCTCGTAACAAAAACCGTTGCATCCGGACAAGCCGATCAAGGAATCACCGTTTCTTCAGATAAATCACTCATATTAAGAATTAATCTTCAGAAATACGCGTGTTCGATGGATGATGTTTAACGAAATAACTTAATTGATCTCCGCGAAGGCAACTGTATAATATACAACATTACATTTTATCGGAATTAAATTATGTCATTTATCGCGATTAAATGGTCATTGATTTTAGACTGGGTGGATGACACGGATAAGATCACTGTAATTTCTGTCTGGCGCCTAAAACTTCAAATGCCCGGAAGTACGTTACCATGGTGAAATGCGGTAGCGTGCTCGCCGGAAATCGGGAGATGCTAGTTTAATTCACGCTGTAGGACCGTACGTGTTTCCAAGAGGTTAAAAAACTGGAAATATTCAGCTATGGCATGTTCATTCAGGAATAATATTCTCTGTGTCTCACGTTAAGGTTATTTCTTGATTAATGCTGTCAGAACGTTTCGAAAATATTCAGTAATTTACCCTCGGTGGCTCTTCGTGAAATTCTGGAGCAAAAACTGCAACGGCAAATCAGACCATCTAGGTCATATTTTACTTATCATTTTGTATTTTTAAGTACGTTCTAGAAAATCTAACAAACTTTGGGTGAGATGGTAGATTTGCACTTACAGCTACGTCGTTCTAAATATGTTGAGCATCTGTGGTGGTTTATATGTAGCTCATTTCATATGTTCAGATGATTGCATTCATATTTTTAGGCATGTGAAAACAGATGATAATGCTTATCTTGAATAAGTCACTGCCTCTGTCATCCACGGCGCACGAACACACTAAGCACCATACTTCGAATGTGAACGGTAGCTGAAATGATTTTATCTTCCAGGTGATAAGATTTCAAAAGCACATGAAAACCCACATCTCTCATTTCTGTTAATTCAAGTGCTCGTAACAAAATATGATATCAAATAAAAAGTTGGTAATTACTTTTGTTTTATATTAAACTTTTGGAATTATAATATTTTCCAGTTATATGCATCCTGTGAAATCTCTGTTGTGGAAGGCTATGTCATGTATTGTAGATAGTTAGTCTTATGTCTTTGCTGCTTTTATAACTTAACTATGCTACACAGTTAAATTTTTATCTGATAAGGTCTTCAATCTAGATATCTTGCATTGTTCATCTTTTGGGCTTTATATCTCAATTTTGCGTTTCTTCAGTTACTTATCTTTAAAGTTCGAACTTACAATGAGTGTAATTTATATGTGAATTAATTTTGCCAGTGCTAGATCCGAATCTGATCCACATACTACACTGGCGTGCAAAAATTAAGGACGAGACGGTTTTTCGAATGTAACGTTGTGCAGAAGTGCTTCACATCGACTCAAATCATACCATAAGATCCCCAAAATGTAAGAATATGGGACAAGTGAGCAAAACCGTCCAAACAAGGAACCCAAAGGATACAAAGGCACTTTATTGAAAAGGTAGCTTCGAGCACAACTGGACAGAAGACAGAAACCTCCATGTGACAAGCGGATGCCAAGAAAAATCCAGTCTTTAGTAGGGGATATGATCACCTCTGACTGCGTTGCAGGATTTACAACGTCTGTCCATGCTGAGCACGAGGTTGTCAAGTAGCTGTTGAGGCATCGCGGCCCATTCCTCTTGTAGCGCCAATCGCAGCTGCGGAAACGTTGCTGGCGGCTGGTAACGTGTTGCCAAGCGTCTACCGAGAAGGTCCCACACGTGTTCGATTGGATTTAGGTCCGGGGACCTTGCGGGCTAATCCATGCGTTGAATATCTTCACTTTCCAACAGCTCTCCGACAGCTACTGTACGATGAGGTGTAGCGTTGTCGTCCATGAAGAGGAACTCAGGACCCACAGCACCTCTAAACAGTCGCACGTGAGGCAGAAAAACCTCGATACAATAGCGGATACCAGTGACTGAACCTCCTTGGAAGATGCGGAGGTCAGTACGGCTACCAAGCATGATACCACCCCAAACGAGAACTGCGCCACCTCCAAACCGGTAACTTTCGATGATGTTGGAGGTGTGATTGCGTGTTCCCTGCTCGCTCCAGATGTGTATACGTCCAGAATCGCTTGTGAGACTAAATAGGCTGTCATCCGGAAAGAGAACTCTACCCTAGTGCTCATTTTTCCTGTTCTTGTGTTCATGGCACCACAGAAACCGCCGTCTTCGATGAACAGGCGTTAATGGCACACACCGTACTGGTCGTCGTGCAAATAGACCACCTTTGTGCTGCCTCCTAGCCACGGTAAAACGCGATAACGGACGTCCAGTTTTCTGTTAATGTGCCTTGCGGTTTCTTCCGCTGTCTGCCGTCTGTCTCTTCTCGACTGTAGGAAAATATACCGGTCGTACGCTGCCGTTGTGGCTCGTGGACGACCACTGCTGAACTCTCGGACAGCTATTCCTGTCGTTTGAAATGCTTTCCAAGCTCGTGAAACGATGCTGTGAGCGATCCTGAACTCCTCGGCCACACTAGTCACACTTCGACCTTCTTCCAACTTCCCAATGACACGACCTCGGTTAAAGTCATTCAGATGTCGTCCACTGGATTGCCTGTTGGCCATATCACACGGTGGCAGCAACTCGACGTCGTTCAAACCGATGTACACCGTACAATAGCTTTCACCGAATTGCTGAACGTACACCGACCGTGTGTTTTATACCCTTCCGACACTGCCCTCTACGTCATGCTGCATATTTGCGCATGCCCTACCGTACCGGACCCTAGTATATCTCCTGAGTGATCTTTCGGTCCGGTCTGTCTGCTCGTTCCGCTGTTATGCTAATTTCTCCCGTTCGTCCTTAATTTTTGTACACCAGTGTATATCGTACCGAATGCGTACTAAACGTGATTGTACATTATGAGTGCAATGGTAATTCTCATCCATTTATGAGGGATTAATTTTATTTCGGGTTTTATAAGGACCTGACTGATCATCTAAGGTTGTGTGCACTCGCCAAGTATAGGGCCACCACTTCCAGGAAAGGGATTTCCCACCAGCGATGTATGATGACACAACTTGGCTCTTCGAAATATTGCCACTTTATATTTCGATCCTATGTAAAGTATTTGTGCTGCTTCAAATGTATCGTTTGCGTTATTAACAATGCCAATTCACATGGACTGTTTCAATAATAATCATTGAGATCTTCGTAAATGTTGAGCATAAAAGGCGACATGCAACAGATATTTTCATTTTCACAATGAATCACGGCCAAGTACCTAAGTAGCCCCGGTGGCGAACTGGTCTAAACGCTGGTTTCTGATCATTGGTCCGGGCTAGAATTCCGGTGAGGCATGGATGTTATGTTTGTCTTACGGCCCTGGCTCTCTCCTTTCCCTAGAACCAGTGGCCCTAAATTAGGGACGGACTACTGCTTATAGCTGATTATGTTGCTCACAGTGGTGTTAAACCTCCAATCAAAAAGAAAAAAAAAGAACCTAAGAACTCGTGGGTGCTCCCATTACTGAAGAACGCTCACCAAAGGGCGTGATATCGACTCCACAATATGTCAGTACAGTTGTGTGGAGATCTGCAACTAAGCTGTTTGTATTACGATTCACATTTCCGGTATGGTGTGTCCATCTACTTACTTAGACTCCCACAACTTCGCACATATTTTCGATTGGGTGAAAAACAGGTGTGTATAGGGATCATTTGAGATGTTTCCTATAAGCACTGTCCCTGTCGAAGCATTCCTACCCAACGAAAGCCCGATGACATTATCTTCCTGAGATAACCTATCACCTTTGGGTGTGCACATATTCCTCAAGAACCATGTAGGATAAATGGATGCGTATAAGAGTTTAGAGTTTCAATTGGGAGCGAAGTTACGGGCGTTATGGGTAAAACTAAGGAAATTCCGGAGTTCACGAAAGACCAAATTGTGGGTGCACGAATGTTTGGTGCATTTTTTTCGGACACGTCGACCCTTGTGGTTTGTTCAAGGGACTGCGTGGTGAAAATGTACCTGGAGTTTTGCCGAAATGGTCAAACAACCAAACTGCGACACAACCGAAACAGGTGGATACCAAAACGATAGATATCAGAAATAAACGACAAAAAAGTGGATACCAAAGATTAACGACAGAAAGATGGATATCAGAGACGATCAATAAAAAGGTAGATACCAGAGATGAACCACTACAAATCTGCGCATCACAGTTATGCAGTTGATACCGAAAAGGTGGATGCCATCAAAAAATCAAAAAGGTGTATACACGAGATTAACGACAAAAAAGTGGATACCACAAATTAAAAAAGGTGGATACCAGAGATGAGTGACAAAAAATGTGGATACCATAGATGAACTACAAAAAGGTACATACCAGAGATGAACGATGACAAATCTATACAGCACAGGTTTGCAATTGATATCAAAAAGGTGGATACCAGACATGAACGACAAAAAAGTGGGTACAGAGATGAATGACAAAAACGTGGATGCCACAGATTAACGAAAGAAAGATTAATACCAGATATGGGGAACAAAAAGTTAAATACCAGAGATAAACGATGACACAGCAGAACAGTTTTGCAGTTGATACCAAAAAGGTGGATACCAGACATTTAAGACAAACAGTTGGATACCATACTTGAATAAAGAACAAGTGGATACCAAATATTAACGAAAAAAGGTGAATAACACATATTAATGACGACAAATCTGCGCGGCAGAGTTTTGCAGTTGACTGACCAATACAATATAGGTCATCAGGAAGCAATATCTAGCGCTACTATGCATCACACACTGACACGAATGTCCAAAATGCGCGGTCTCTTGTCGTTACCCTGTTCTAACAACTGTCCATCGACGTAAATGACTGCCCTGGTGACAACAGCATGCGGATTGAGCGATAGAAGATTGGAAGCAGGTGTGCTGCTCCGTTGAATTGGGCTAAGATGATTTTCCATTCTGCCGACGGCCGAGTCCGTATTTGAAGTCAGCAGCATGTATCTCTCTAAACCTCATGCATGATAACAACTATCCAGTGCAGTGGGCGGCGGTTGTATCACATGGGGCATATTTAGGTGCTATAAAATGGGATCCTTGGTGCATGGGGAGCCGCATATGGAAGCTGGCTACGTCCGGCAACTGATTGCAAACCATGTAGGATCATTTAGAAAGCAAAGAACGTTTGATTATAAAAGTTATATACTTTTACATTTTTAATTTATTTTTGCAATTTTTAACTCATACTTTTGCCAGTTTTTCTACATAACCGCCCTTTGAAGCACCTTTCCTATCTTGGGATAAGTTTAAGTATCCTCTCCTCATAGAACTCGGCCGCTTGTTCTTTCATCCAGCTTATAACAGTCTCCTTTAGCGCATCATCATCATACAAACGTTGTCTACCTAGAAATGGGGAACAACTGGTAGTCCGATGGTGCTAAGTCCGGACTGTAAAATGGTTGCTCCCAAACTTCCCAGGGAAACACATCAGGAGCTTCTTTGTCTTCATGGCAGTGTGCAGAGGCGCGTCATCTTGTATGAAACAGATGCCTCGTGAGAGTATGCGGCTCCGGCGGTTTTACGTAGCTAGCTTTGGACGTCATAGCTGCACAGTAGGCATTAGCATTTATGGTAGCACCTCTTTCCAGCAGATCGATGAGTAAGACACCTTTCCGGTACCAGAAGACTCTCGCCATGATTTTCTTTACAAGCAAATTTCGTTTAACTTTTCGCGGCTTTTTTGGTGATTGAGGATGATGCGACTCAAGTGATTGTCTTTTTTTTACCGTTGTAATGCGAAATCCGCGTGTCGTTCCCTGTAACAATTTGGTCAGTAACCTCATTGCCATTTTGGGGCTAACGCTCCTAGAATATCAATGTAGCTCCCAGTCACTGAGCTCTCTGTTCATCTACGAACATCCGTGGAACCCGTCTTGCACAGAATTTGCTAAAGTTCATATGCTCAGTTACAGTGAAGTACACAAGTGTACGAGTAACTTCAGGGCACTTTCCGTGCACTTCGCTAGTTGTAAAGTGTCGATTCTCTTTAATGATGTCATCAACCTTTTTCTTGAGTTTGTCCGTGATGAGAGAGATATGTGATCTGACGACTTCCCGTTTTTAAAAATTATGCACCACTTTCTGAACCTGGCTTCATTCATAACACCTTCTCCATACACTTGAACAAATCTTCGATGAATGTCAATAGGCCTGGTGTTTTTTCAGCGGTCAGAAAACAGATAACTCATTGAAATTTCCATTTGACAGGGTTTTCAAAGCACGTGTTTATTTCGAAAGATCGTAACTAACCACAGATCGATAATACACGCCCGACAATGGTGCTAGTTGATAGCAAACAGCGCACTGTGCCCGGATGACCTTAACTGAGCGCCGGCAAGGAACTCGATGCTCGATGCGCAAATGTTCTTTACTTCCTGAATGACTTATACACCCCACAATGTTTTACCTCCATCCAGAGAGGAATGAGCTCTTCCAGGATGATCACGCCCGATGTCATCGGGGGTTGTTTCAAGCAGGAATGGTTCGACGAATACAGTGATGATATGAGATATCTCTAATGACCCAAAACTCAACTGATCTGAACCCAATTGAGTGGGATGTTGTGAAACGGTACTTTGAAGCACCCCCCCCCCCTCCATAATGGAGCTATGCCAGAATACAAACAGCTTAGTTGCACGTCTATACACAATTACAGACACCTCGTGCAGTCGATGCCATGTCGGGTGTCCGCTGTTCTCCGGGCGAGACGAAGGTCCACATAATAATAGATCGGTAGTCATGATTCAATGAGCTTTTAGAGTTTGTGTGCATGATGTCAAAAGTCTAAATACAGTGCTCAAACACGACTGTTAAAGCAAACTTCTTTAATAGGAAGTATATCATTGCAATTGTATTTTGAATGATTCGTCAAGCATAAGGGTCATTAAATTATAACTACAAAGGGCATCCTGAAAATAATGCCTCGTCCCTGATAAGACTTTTATTTGTAGCAGCAAAAATGTGAAACTTGGTGGCAAAATACTTGAACATATTGTTAATAATGCTAGCCTATTCAAAGGATTGTCCATCATTTTATCTACATTTCCGCCATCTTTGAACCCATTGGTAAAATCCACTTTGGCAAAAATTCCTGAGGCTTTCGTTTCACCCATGAGTTCACAGCCAGTATAACGTCTGTCACATCGTCGAGACCTTCCACACGAAGGGTGTTTTTCAAAGCGGCAAACAGGAAAAAGTCTGAGGGAGCCAAATCGGGCCTGTAGGGTGTTTGGGCATCATCGTCTACCCCATTTCGGCAATAGTCTATGAAGTCTCCATTGAGGTGTGGGGACGTGAATTAATTATCATGTTGTAAAACAACACTATGTAGTGGAATGTCGTGTTTTTTCCCTTCTGATAGCCTCTTCAGCTTCTTCAATGTCTGCACACAATGAGCATTGGTTATTGTTGCAACTTCTGGATGGTGGCGCGACGATCAGCTGTGCTGGGGTTTTTCATTCGTTGGCTGTTGGCATCTGTCACTGCATTTGCGGGTCTTCCACTCCGTTGTTTGTCCGACACTGAACTTTCTCCCTCTCGAAACCTCTTCATCCATCTTCGGACATTAGTGATACTGATTGTGGGAGCTCTATACACCGCCAAGAGTCTTCTGTAGATTTCTGGTGCCTCTCATCCCTCTTTTTCCAAGAATTCAATTACGGCTCGCTGCTTTTCTCTATCATCCATGGTTTTGATTTCCGATTCTGAACGAAAATTTGTTCCTACATTGGTAATATATCATAGTACATGTCAGTGCAGTTTCATTAAAATCACTTCAGTATTTCGAAAGTTATTAAGGATGAGGCATTACTTTCTGGATGCCCCTCGTATAAATAAGTTAAAAGTATTTCAATGGAAACGGTGTTGTAATTCATGAAAATTGTAACACATAACTGAGTTTCCACGCCAGTTTCGGCATATCGTCGCAATTGTTCTGAGACTTATCTAGTAATATGTTTTTCTAAATCATGAAATCTGGATAATTCTGACAGATAATAATTAATTAATAAACAGGAACCATACACCAACTACACTCAAAATAGTATAACTATACTAATAATCCGAATTTATTGGCGTAGAGTATAAAATCAAAGTTTCCAAGATTTCGCACATCAACCAGATGGCTTTCTCAAGGAAGGTACACAGCACACTGTGCTACCTTCCTTTGATTTTCAGTTGGTTTTTTTAGTTTGCTGCGTACCTTCCTTGAGAAAGCCATCTGGTTGATGTGCGAAATCTTGGAAACTTTGATTTTCTATTCTACGCCAAGAAATTTGGATTATTAGTATAGTTATACTATTTTAAGATAATAATTATTTAAGATGAACTTTCAGAATCGATTGTGGTTCACACCCTTCCGGAACCGAAATTTTAAACTAATGTTCGGCTGTCCCTTTTACCTTTTGGTACTAAAGAGAGGAATCAACTCTACTACAAAAGAGAGGTTTCAGAAATCTGAGTGGGACGATCAAAATCTGTTGCTTAATATTTTGCTTACTGGATGAAAACGATGCTACTTAAAGTCTAAAAGTATATACTGCATTTTTATTCTTATTCTTTCTTCGAATTTAAAATAATAAATGAGCATCTGGACAGAACTCACTTGTCCCAAATTTAATGGCACTAATTCCAAGAAAATGAAAGGAAGAACAAATATATTCATGTTCTTCTAGGATTCCAACACAAATAGAGAGTGGGGCGATGTGAACGGCAGTTCCTAGATACAGATACCTTATTGACCGTCATACACAAGCATATACACTCAGTGCACAAAACATTAGCTATAGGAGAGATAGGTATTTGACATAAGATCTATAACGAAGTGAATTTCTCCGTCATTTTTATCCGCGCCAGGATTCGAACCCGGGTACCTTCATTCCGGAATAAGTTGCTCTACCAATTGAGCTACGCGGACGTTTTTATCTGATTCCTATCTGCCTTTATGTCGTGTGCGTCCTTCTGGCAGGTACGTCACATCTCCTGGTACGTTACATCATCTGCCCCTTATTTTTTTATTTATTTTTTTTTGTCGAAGTGCTGGAGAAGGGATTCTCTTACTTTTCCTATCTCGCGGTGTGGAAATAACATCACACCATTGCGAGATTTTGAACGGTCGGGTCATCCGGATAGTTCGGGCGCCATTATAACGAAGTGAATTTCTCCGTCATTTTTATCCGCGCCAGGATTCGAACCCGGGTCCCCACATTCCGGAACAAGTCACTCTACCAATTGAGCTACGCGGACGTTTTTTCTGATTAATATCTGCCTTTATGTCGTGTGCGTCCTTCTGGCAGGTACGTCACATCTCCTGGTACGTTACAGATCCCTCTCGCAGAGTGGAACAGTCCCAGACCTAACGCTTTGTATAAATTGACGGTCATCAGGGCTTCCCAACCCTGATGTCCGCGTATTCGTTACAAGAGAGATAGGTCATTCTATTGCCCAAGTGGTAAGAACCATAAGGTTTCCGAGGGAAAGCGTATCAACGGTGTACGGGGAGTATACCATCGACGGACGTACCAGCGCCCAAATAGCACGCAGTGGCCGAGAACATGCCACTGATGACCGGGGTGGACGTCGACTTTCTGACCGCTTAACAACGGCGGGGTAAAGTGCATCCAAGTTAAACGTCGAAGCCCTACGAAGCGCCAAAGAGTGAACGATATGGCGCACGCTGAAAACCCTGGGAGCCCACGTCCTACTCGTATGCCGCTGTTGACTACTCGTCATCGACTGGTGCCGAGAACACCAAAACTGTACCTCTGTAGAGTGGCTAAGCGCCTTGTGGTCAGGTGAGTCCTGTTTCAAGTTGTACCGAGCTCACATAGTCCGTGTGTAGCGTCGGCAGCATTAGGCCATGGCCAGGTCTTAGCTGGTTTGCTTTGTTGAAGGTGGAGGTAGCTCTGTGATGGTTTGGAGGGCCTTTCATGGGCCACATTAGGCCTCTTAGTGTGTCTGTAGAGTTCCTTAACCGTTGAACGCTACGAGCATGTCTTAGATTATTTCTTACACGCTTTCGTGGCCTTGGCGCATCCTGCGGCCGATGGTCTGCTTCAACATAATGCGCAGCCACACTGGGTAGTAACACCCCGGGCATAGCTTGACCAACACTCTTCCGAGTTTGAAACCATCCACTGGCGCCCAGAGTTCCCGGATGTAAACCCTATGGAAGCTCTCTGAGACGCCGTGAAGCGGAATGTCAGATCCATGTATCGTGGAACGACGTTTTAGGCGGAGTTGTGGACAATGCTACAATAGCCGTGGCTAACTTTATCTCTGGACACCCTCCGGCATCTGGCGGGGTTGATATCTCGGCGTATCATCATCTTCATCATTGTCAACCATTATAAATCCACTGCTGGACGAAGGTATCTCCAAGCCTTTTCCACAACGGTCTATCTTGTGTCAGTCTCCTCCACGTTACTCCCGCATACTTTCGAATTTCATCCACCCATCTGCCATGTGGTCTGCTTTTGGATATTTTCCTGTTCCTTGGAATCCAATCTAAAATTTTGGCTGTCCATCGATGGTCTGTCCTTCTGGCAGTATTTCAAGCATATTGCCATTTCAGTGATTTTACTCTGATCATGATGTCATTTTTCTGATCCCCGAGTTCATCTTCTTATCTCTCCTGGTTACACCAAGCATGCAACTCTCCATGCTTCTTTGGCTGTTATTACGCTAGTTAGCCTCGAATATTCAATGCTATCCAATGTATTCAGTGAAAAATGGTTTAAATCTCCGCAAAAATATAAAGCGTCGTTAAAAAGCGCTCTCTCTCTGTCCTTTTCTACATGTATGTACGTTTGAGTGCCTGTATAAATATGCGTCAGTGAACAAAATGTCATCTTAACCAGATTAAAATTCAAAAACATGAAAACGATCAATTGTTACAGGCATCCATTTAGGAATGAAAAACCAGCTATTGGAAGACATGCGATATGTCTTCTCATTCAACATACTAATATGATTTCCTTTACTTTAGAAACTCAAGCATGATTCACTTTTATCCCGCTTCACGCTCACTGACAGCACTTCACCCACAAATGTTATCATTTAAAAATCTTTTGCTAAGTTTAATACTTTGTTCTTAGCGAAAGCCATCGAAATCATTTTTCTCCTTCGCCGAAGACGGAAGAAGCGATGCATATGTTGATTTGATCAAATTTGTGAACATATCAGGAATGGATTATCGGTTGGGAAATAAATTCATAATTTATCTGACAAATGCAAGCAGTTCTTTTTGAGCGTACATTAACAGAAAAATAACAAAACCTACCTCAAATTCGAATGTACTTCTTCCATAAACGTTTCTTGATCCGTGGATTACAACTAGTTTGCTTTTTCATTATTTTTTCCTCTTTTCAATGTGTCTGATGTAATCTCCTATGAAAACACGGAAAAACATGATGCTGCTGAAATTAAATTTGCTGCCCTCAGGTTAGTTTCTAGAACGCAAATTATAAAATCAGTATATTTCTTGACAGGAATGAGTTCACACACACAAGCATGTGTGTGTGTGTGTGTGTGTGTGTGTGTGTGTCAGAGAAGAACAAATGCAATTATTAAAACATGCAAACTGGGTCATCTATAGATATCGAGAACAAACAAAAATGCTGAAAATATTATTGTCAGATAATAAAGATCACTGCATATGTGGATCAGTATTTTCAGGAATAAAACGTATTTCCCCGATCCCTGAGGTCATCCGTCCCCCCAAAAGAAAGTGAAATGATGTCGCGGTATATTTTAGTTGCGTTAACGTAACGCTCGGAAAGTAAATGTCACCCAAATGCAAGTGAAACACTGGTAATAGCTGCATGGTTGCGCTATATGACATTTACTTCTAAATGCAACCGAATGTGAAGTTGAATGAACAAAGACGTCACTCTTCCCACGTTTATCAACACATAGCAACCAAAAATTTGTTATCCAGCCACGTACCCCAGATCTCTCGATATCTAGGTTATCAACACATTAGCAACCGTAACTGATAAACGTGGAAAGAGCGATGTCTTTGTTTATACACTGACGCCACGTATTTAGAAGATTTTCACTATTGTCCTCGCCCTTTGGATTTATTTTCTATAATTAATATATAGCTTGTGCCATTAATACCCACCAGATGGAGATGCCTCAGTTGCTGAGCCCGTCCTGCTGCTATATGATGTAAGAAGCTGACAGATGAACACGCATAGCGCCATTGATTGTTGGACATCGTAGAGAAAGGCGGACGCACTCGGCTAGATATCGAGAGATCTGGGGTACGATATCAGCAGTGGCTGGATAACAATTTTTCGGTTGCTATGTGTTGTTAAACGTGGAAAGAGTAATGTCTTTGTTTATTCACTAGTGCCACGTATTTAGGGGATTTTCACGAATGTGAAGTTATTACAAAATGTCCACAGGAGCATGTTCCACAATACTTGCTCAATTTCTTACAAGCTTATTTTCTAACGTTAAGAGACTTTTCACCCCCTCCAATGTTGAAACTGGTCTCCGAGTAACGAAGTAATAAAGTCTTCAAGCATCTTTCTGAGAACAAAATCTACTGTGGTAGATAATCTTTTTCTCTCGGGGCCGAGTGTCACATGAGCTGGCATCTGGCAGTGTGCACCTCTTATTTCAAATCCCGGGTAAAGAATCTATAGTATACTCTCTTTTATGACCCTGACATTTACACGTTCTTAAGAGAAATTACCCAAAATTAGGGATGGGTTCCTTAGATAAAGGAGGTGGACAAATTAACGGAAGGTATAGGTGAAAAGAACTATTAATATACACTGAAGTGCCAAAAGTCATGGGATAGTAGTATGCAAATTTTTAACTGGCGCTGCCATCGTATGGCAGTTCTGTCCTTGAAATTTCAAGGAGAGAGCAGATTCTTTTGCTTTCTACAGTCACGTTGACAGAAGCTTTTATTAATGACAAATTTTATACTATAATCTCCCCTCTCGCGAACATCAAAGATTCATAGGATCCACATTTCTGAGAATACACGTTATAACACGGGTAAACGGTGGTTCAAAACGCTTTAACAAACACACATACACTGAATTGCCAGAAGTCATGGGATACGTGCCTAGTATCATGTAGGACCTCCTCTAGTCCGACGAAGTGCAGCAACTCGACGTGGCATCGATTCCACAAGTGGCCGTAATACTTCTGGTAAGATGTTGAGCCATTCCGTCTGAACAGCCGCACACAGTTCCCTGGTATTTTTAGGTGCAGGATCTTGGGTGAGAATGGAGCTTTCCACCACGTCAAATAACCGCTCTATTGAGCTCATGTCGAGAAACGTGCTGGCCACACCATCAATTGGAAATATCCCGAATGCTCCTCGAACCAAATTTGGACAACCTGGTGCATTTCCCGCCTGGAAAATCCCATCGTTGTTGTAGTACATGAAGTCCATGAAGGGCCACAAACGGTCACCCAGCAAAGCAACAAAGCGATTATCGATTAGTAACGTGTGCCAAAAGCGATTATCGATTAGTGACTTCGACGCACGCCACGATTTTTATCAGTTGCGATGTGTAATCTCGTGAGTAAGGTTGAACAACCACCAGTAGGATTATGGCAAGCCGGCGTGAATTATCGGAGTTTGAACGCGGCGTGCGGGGAAGATGGGACATTCAATTTTCGAAGTTGTGTGAATTCCTCGATCCATGATGTCACGTGTGTACCGAGAATACCTCATGAAAACCATTAGCACCCACCGTGGAAAGCGCAGTAGCTGACCACATGTGCTGAACGACCGTGGCCAGCGGCGACTGACCAGGATTGTCCTTGCCAGCAGACAAGCAACTCTGGCTCAAATAGCATCCACATTCAATGCAGTAAGTTACAGAGACATGTACATCAGGTCAGGACAGCGCAATTCAGCGTCCATGGAGTATGGGAGCAGAAGACCCACCAGAGTACCTTTGTTAACACCACGACATCGAACACAGCGCTTCAGCTGGGCTCGGGAACACGGTAATTATACCATGGAAGGCTGGCAACATGTGACATTGTCCTATGAGCCGCGTTGACAGTTGTTACACGCTGACGGTAGGGTTCGGGTTTGTCGCAGACCCCATGAGGCCATGGGACCAAGCTGTCAACAAGGAACTGTGCGAGCTGGTGGTTATTCCATAGATGTATTGGGTGTCTTTGCCTGGCACACGTCACTAATCGATAATCGCTTTGTTGCTTTGCTGGGTGACCGTTTGTGGCCCTTCATGGACTTCATGTATTCCAACAACGATGAGGTTTTCCAGGCGGGAAATGCACCAGGTTGTCCAAAATCGGTTCGAGGAGCTTTCTGGATATTTCCGATTAATGGTGTGGCCACCACATTCCTCGACGTGAACCCAATAGAGCGCTTATGGAACGTGGTGGAAAGCTCCTTTCTCACACAAGATCTTGCACCTACAAATACCAGGAAACTGTGGGCGGTTGTTCAGAGTATTGCTCAACATCTTTCCAGAAGTATTATGGCCACTTGTGGAATCGATGCCACGTCGAGTTGCTGCACTTCGTCGGGCTAGAGGAGGTCCTACATGATACTAGGCACGTATCCCATGACTTTTGGCAATTCAGTGTATGTGTGTTTACTAAAACGTTTTGAACCACCGTTTACCCGTGTTATAACTTGTATTCTCAGAGATGTGGATCCTATGAATCTTTGATATTCGCGAGAGGGGAGATTACAGTATAAAATTTGTCATTAATAAAAGCTCCTGTCAACGTGACTTGTAGAAAGCAGAAGAATCTGCTCTCTCCTTGAAATTTCAAGAACAGAACAGCCACACCCGTAGCACAGTGGTCTACGTACTGACTTCTGACCATTCATTGAAGGTGGAACCCGGTTCTATCAACGGTGAGGCTTGGATTTTTTGGCTGTCATATGGCACGGGCTATCTTCCTTCCCTGTGACTGGTAGTCTCTATTGAGGGATACGAGACTGCTTGTAGCCCATCGAAGTGCTCACTGTGGTCGTTAAATACACAAATCACAGTGGCTTAATGGCATTTACTTTGAGCGGGAATATAAAAGTCGTAAGAGGAGATTTGTCTCAGCTGCATTCTTTTCTATCCACTAACTGGTCGATTTGGCTGTTCCTTTAGAAATATTATCATCTTGAAAGGTGGTACAGTGCTGGAAAAAATGTTAGGGTCGTATAAAGAAATACGAAAATGCAGACAATAGAGGACTACGTTAATGGGGATTCAAATAGAGCTAAAACCAGTTTCAAGTTTTTCTTAAATAATAATGCAATAAAAATGTTTGCGAGAAAAAAATAAAAAAATATAAGCGAATTAACTACATTTGCAGCTGGAAAAAATAATAAGGTCAGGAACGTTTCCCGAAGAGTATGGAAATTAGGTTGTTTCACGAATGTGTAAGAACAGGCGCCTTGATAAGCAGAGCACGTGGAAACGTCAGTGTTGGCTTTGAGAAGAGTATTTCTATTGCGAAGGGCAAAAAGTCGGATTTTGAACGCGGTAAAATACAAGGATTGCATGCGAGTGGGATGAATGGTGCGGAACATTCAAAGGCTATAGTCCGATCCAAGACCATAGTAAACAATTATGTGTGAAATCCATCTTCTATTGGGCTAAATAATTCTACAGGTAGGCCAAAATCAATTTCAAATCGGATGAAACGTTAAGTTTGTAAACTTGCATGTGCTAACAAAACGTCGTCCAGTGATATTGTTCGTGAACTGAAATTTTCCTGTAGTGGCCGAACTGTGCGAAATGTTTTAGCCGGCAATTCGAAAATCCAATATATTAAGCTAAATCCAATACCCTACCTGAATGCTAAATATATATGTGCTCGAGTAGAATTTGCAAAAAGGCAGAATACTTTCGGTGATATGTAGAAACATGTGGTCTTTTCCGATGAAAAAAATTAATTTGGGCGGGCCTGAAGATTTCGCTAAATAATGGCATAATCTGCGGAAAGAAAATCCCTATTTCGCAAAGTGCAAATCAGGCGGAGGCCTGGTCATGGTTTGGGGGGACATCTACTGCAAATGGAAAAACCTCACTTGCGATTATAGACACAAAAATTAATTCCGACAAGTACCAAGATATGCTAGGGGATAATTTGCTACCTGTAGCTCCCCTTATGACATCGGCAGATTGGATTTTTCAGCGGGACAATGCCAGCATCCACAACTCTTGGTCTACTAAAGCGTTGTTTGAAGACAACGTTTGCGTTTTGGACCGGCCTTCACAGAGCCCCGAAATCAACCCGACGGAAAACCTTTGGAGTATAACGGTGCGCTCTGTCTACAAGGACGTAAGACATCTCCAGAAAAAAACGGACCTTATTGCAGCCATGAGTAAACATCGAAATGCAGACACTATCGAAACTTACAAACTCTATGACTGATAGATTAATTGCAGTCACTGAAAAAAAGGCAGACTGTTAGACTATTAATTGCTAAATTGCTCAAGCATGTATGCAGACCTTATATTATTTTCCAAAATGAAAATGATCTAATAATTACAATTTTATATTTCATTGTTAAATATGCAACATTCCCGTAAAAATCTTGTCTCTATTCCGTTGTACAATGTTTTGATACTGTGTTAAATCGAAGAACCTCTAGAATTGTAGTACTTATATAATAAACTATTTTGTGTGCGACCTTCTGTTTTTATCCAGGGCCTTATTACGAGGGTTGTTTGATATGGGTGTCACGTCAATTCGTCACCAGAGTCAATTCGTCGACTACGTCAATTCGTCCCCTGCGTTAATTCGTCGCGCGTCAATTCGTCGCGCGTCAATTCGTCGACTGTGAGAATTCGTCGCGCGTCAATTCGTCGACTGTGAGAATTCGTCGCGCGACATCTCGCCGCGCGTCAATTCGTCGCGCGACATTTCGCCACGCGTCAATCCGTCGCGCGTCAATTCGTCGACCACGACGATTCATCAAGCGTCAATTCATCGCGGACAAATTCGTCGCGTTTTTAAAATTTTGGTTACATACAAAACGAATGCAGGAAAACGTAAGATTTCGAACGTCTTCCGCCCTGATAAAATTTATAAGGATTGGGCACTCAGACGGATAGGAATATTACGCGTTTTCTTTGGTACTAAAAATATTAGACGGTAGACGGCTTTTGGAACGGGTCGGGGCCCGGGGGTCAGAGCTATCCACTACCCCGTACAAAATTTTTGTAAAATCTACAGTTTTCAATTTAGAACCACTAAATTTGGTATACTATCTCATGGTATTCTAACATAGACGGTAGACGGTTTTTGGAACGGGTCGGGCACGGGGTCAGAGCCCCTCCCATAAAAATTTCGTAAAATCTACAGTTTTCAATTTAGAACCACCAAATTTGGTATATTATATCGTGGTACTCTAAAACTTTTACGCATACGTTCGGTAGCCGATGTTTATAGTGCAAAGAAGCTTAGTTTCAGTTCACTGTTTGATGTCCTGTATAACGTTCGTTAGTCATGAGTGCTACCTCTGAGTTACCTATAAAGCAGCGATCAGTAATAGAGTTTTTGACACTAAAAGGTGAGCGCCAATCGAAATTCCCAGATGTATGAAAGCAATTTCTGGCGTGTAACAGTAAGGCAAGTATGAAAGCGAAATATTGCATCACGACAACACAAAGACACATTGCAGTCGACAAACGATGGAAACAGTGTTTAGCCTGAAATTTCCATCTGTTCCAGACAACCTCTAAATGCCCAGATTTGGCCCTGTCTGACTTCTGGCTGTTCCCCAAATTAAAAGAGATGTTAAAAGGTCAACGCTTTTCATTCGATGCCGATGTTGAAGTTGTTGCGCGCAAATGGGTCAAAAGCAAACCACAAACTTTCTTCATGGACGAAATGAAAAAGTGGATAGCGCGTTTGGAAAAATGTGCAGCAGTAAATTGTGACTATATTGAAAAATAAGGTTGTAATATTCAATAAAAATACATTTTCTTAATTTTGATACCACTTTCATTATTTTGTTTTTGTCGAAAATGTACGAGGGTTGATTGATAAGTAAAGCATTCAAGAGTCCATTGACAAATAAGGTCTCCAACCTTGTTTCATACGATGGGAGACCTTACTTATCAATCAATCCTCGTGGTTTGTTTTTAGAATTCGTAAATCATCACATGGCTAAAAGAAAGGGTCAATATCAACTTGGGATATTCACATCGCTGTCATAGATTCGCAACACTAGTCGCCGACTGGTCACAAGCTCTGGCGTCTCCCTAATCATACTAGTTGAGCGTGGATTCGACTCCCGAGTAAGCACGTATGGCTTGTCGAACGGTGATGTGCTCCCCTTTGATGTTGAAAAGAATGTAAGAGGCGGCGACTGTTCAGAATTATGTGACGTATCCTAATAATTGAAGAATTCAGTTCTTCTGTTCATATACCATTTCTTTACTTTCAAAGCGTAACTCTCTGACAAGAGCATAAAGTGAAATCTGGGGCTCCACGCAACTTCTGACGAGCTGTAAACTAAACATTGGATTGTTGAGATGATTCTTGAGTCTGGTGGCTACTGAAGCGGCAATGGTTTCTTAGGTTTCACCCACAGTCCCTCCTAACGACCTGCTGTCTCAAAGTGAAAGTACTTGAATAACAACTAGGATGAAGGGGAAAAAAGCAGGGTCTAACCTCTTAAGAATCATAAGAGTCTGAAGAGCAATGAAGGTGCGAGAAAAAAATAAGAAGGCGGTTTAAAGTGGTATAAAACGAATTTATATTTATTCCATGATTACAACACCAGCTGAACTTTCTTTTTTGTCGACCGAAAGCCAGTTATAATTTGTATTCCAATCAGTGAAAAAAGGTACGCCGCCCCGGTGTCGCAGTGGTTTAAGCGAGGGCTTTTTATCATCCGTCCGAGATGGGTCCGAGTCGAAATCCCGGTGAGGCATGGATGTTGAGTTTGTTTTACGGCACTGGCTCTCTCCCTTCCCTGGAACCAGTGGTCCTAAATTAGGGACGGGCGGACTGCTTATAGCCCATTGAGTTGCTCGCAATGGTCGTTAGGGACAGGCGATTGCTTATAGCCCATTGAGTTGCCCACAATGGTCGTTAGGAACGGGCGACTGCATATAGCCCATTGAACTGTTCACAATGGTTGTTAAACCTCCAATCATAAAAAAGCATACTAGTAAAATCATGCGATGCACTGATTATGATATGATTTCCAGCATACCCGAAATCATTACTGAAGTTATGAGAATAATGGCTGGGAATAAATCTCGCTCCTGTGCCAGGACCATTGACCCCATTCCGATGATATTCAACAGAACTGGTTTGGTATACCTCCGGAACAACATACTAAAGTTTTGTCACAATAGAGGCATTTTTAGTCAAGTTATAAGGATAATATCTGTGGAATAAATCTTGCTCCTGTGCTCTGATCTTTGACCCCCATTTCGATGATATTAATAAACATTAGTTCAGTATACATCCGAAATAACATACTAAAGTTTTGTCGAAATGGAAGCATTTTTACATAAGTAGTGATGCTTAAGCGCGATGGATTGGATTTAGCTCCTATGTCCTGACCTATGACCCCATTTCCCCCATTTTCTACAGGGTTCGTCCCCAAGTTGTCCCCTACCACATACCAAATTTGATCGAAATCGAACCATTTTTACTCAAGTTATCGTGCGGACGGACGGATAAAGCTGGCGTATATACGTTTCTTCAACCTACGGTTGGAAAGCGTAAAAAACGCACGAATAGTGTGCGATTGGACGGTCAAATTTCAAGCATGCTAGAGACGTGAGAGAAGACGTGAACGGAACACAGAGAGGGTTTGCTGTTAAGCTTGTTGAGTTGATATGTTCGGAATATTAAGCTTGTTGATTTGACATGTTTGGAGAAAACATAGTACAGTGGAAGCTTGTTATTACGCTGGTATACGGGAGCAAGACAGTAACCGCGCTATAGAGATACCAGCGGTACATCCGAATCTGAGTATGTAAGTAGTTCTCTGTGTATGCATTTTGTTTGGGAGACACGATCGTACCTTCGTTATATCCGATTCCACGGCGTAACCAACCGCGTTATATCCGGCTTCCACTCTATTTGAAAAGAAGCGATAATCTAAGAGATCATTTTGCACTGTGCAGACCAAGGATGTTCTACGTAAAATAAGAGTTAACAGTTTTTGAAGAGATTGACAGGTGCTATACATGTGAGTGGTGTCACCACTAGAATTACAAAGGTGACAAAGTGGAGATGAAATGATGTTGAACTGGTGGATGTGAACTTTAATGAGAAGACGGCTGTGAAGAAAAAGCCACTAAACATCACATTCTTTTGGATGGTTAGTTGAATGGCAAGATGAAAGCCAAGTTTGACCGACACTGGCAGGGAGCACACCAGGAAGAAATTGAGGAAAGAAGGAGGTATCGGTAAAGGAGTGGAGAAGAAAACAACGGTTACAGAGAAACACCAGAAAAGTGTTAGGGTAAGCAGCAGATTTAACAGAGATAAGGCAAGTGTCGTTAACAGGGCGTGGGTAGAGATGTTTGAACGATGATTGGATGATACGTAGTTTTGCAAAACTTCCTCTGGTACATTGGAGAGTTGGGATGATTTCACCAAAATTCTTCGTTTGAATGTTAGGTCGCACAATCTGTAAAACAGACACATCCCTAATAGCAATCCATGTAGGGTAACAGAAGTAATCCTCATTCAAAAGGTGAAAGGAAAATGGGTTCTAGGAGCACGTCGATTGTAGAATTTGGGACAATGCGTGTGGCTTTGTGTTGTTTACAGATGGTAGTGGCTTCACGATTGACAAAAGGCAGATTTATCGGGATGTTTGGGAACCAGTGCATAGGAAGAAATAGGGCTATAGTGAAGTGATGATTGAATGGAGAGATCATCGCATTCATTATGACTGTAGCATGATTCGGATAAGTACAAAGATGCTAAATTAAATAAAACAAGCGTTGGAAACCATGCCTATGCTGAACAAAGATAATACTAGATTGTACTTCATAGGAGTACGGCAGGCTAAGTATATCTCTTGAAAATCAGCGGACGGTTTGCCAGATAAAGTTGATGATATCCCTAGTGATATTATAAGGTCGTTCGGAAAATAATGGCCGATTTTTTGATGTGCCACATTCACCTTTCCCACAATGCTTGCAGACCAACTCGCTCGCATCGCTATTCGTACGAGTTGAAAGGCGACTCAGACGCCACATACACGCCATAATCGATTGACCTGCGGTCGTTCCTAGTGGTGTGAGAGTTGTGTGTACAATGTTACGAAGGATTGAAGTGCGAGTGATTCTGATTTAAAAGTTCAAATTGGGTCATAATACAGCACAAACCTATCGTAATGTGGTCGAAACATAGGGCGAGGAGGTAACACCTTAATGTACTGTTCGTCGGTGGTTTGAAAAGTTTGTTCCGGTGACACGAGCTTGCAAGATGGAGAGGGCCGAGGACGGCATTCAGTCATTGATAACAACGATCTGAGGACAAATGCGCAGGCAAATCCTCGCGTCTCCATAAGAGAACTCGCCAAACAGTACAATGTGTCGATGTCAACCATTTCATAACATCTCCACCAAATTAATAAGGTCAAGAAGCTCGATACATGGGTCCCACACGAACTGACGGAGCACCAGGAACAACAACGGTTGAGATGTGCAGTAACCGTTTGCTTCTCAAAGAAAAGGAGCTACTTCTTGATCGCATAGTAACCTGTGATGAACAATGGGTGGCATACGACAACCGTAAGCGATCTGGACAATAGCTGAGCCATGATGAATCACCGAAACAACCTAAACCATGGTTCACGCCAAAGAAGGTTTTGTTGAAATTTCGGTGGACTGTTCCCGGTGAAATACACTACAGTTTCTTGAATGCTGGTGAAAGCATTACCTTAGTCACATATTGTGAAGAAATGGGCCGAATTCACCAGACATTTAGTTTCAAACAGACATCTTTGGTGAACAGGAAGGATCCTATCCTCCTCCATGATAACGCGAGTCCACACGTGTCATAAATGACGAAACAAAAACTATACAAACTGAGGTTCGAAGTCCTCTTACATCTCCAGCCCACTCGTCTTACTTGGTAACTACCGATTTCATTCTGTTCACGAATTTTAGCAATTACCTCAAGGACTGGACCTTCAGAAACCTAGAGGAGGTCGAAATTGCATTCCGGAACTTTCTTGCATTCAAGGACTCAAATTTATTCCGGACTGGCATTGAAGCACCTGTCACTCTCTGGCAGAGGTGTGTATCTGCTGAAGGCGCCTATTTCGAATAGAACAAGGTTGTGTGCTATGAGATATACCTCACTTTACCCTCCAAATCGGTGATCATTTTCGGAACGACCTGGTATTAAAGAACAGGGAAGGTGCAGAATGCAATTCCTAAGTATGTAGAAGTAGATACATTATGAGATTAGTGGCCATGAGTGCTCGTCCTTTAAGAGATCTAAAGGCTTTTGTATGAGCCCAGCGTGTGAGGCTGCTAGAAATACGGTTGTGAAGCTCAGATCAGGTTTCCTAAAAAGCAATCATAGGATTACCAAAGAAGTTTCCGAGAAGCCTTTGCTGGGTGTAGTTCCAATTAGCAAGACACGGAGAATAGGACTGAAAGATCCATGCACCTGAGCACAGGTCAGTGCATTTTTCAACATTTAGTTGAGCTCCAGTGGCATCGTATGCCTCTGAAGGATAATTAAATTCCTGTTGAGAACGAATTAATGATATTAAGTCATCAGCATATGGTGATGATACTGTGATGCTGGGTGCTGGAGAGTGTAGTGTGTCGGAGAGGAAACTGTTTTGCACGGAAACAGATGAGCAGATGTTCAAAAGCAATAACAAAGAGTCGTCCTGACATGGGACATACCTAACCATGGTTTAATTTAATGGCCACTGTTCGGAAAGTAGAGTTGCGAACATGTAAAGAGAAGGCAGAGTAAAGTCTGATGAGAAGATCTTGAAAGGAAAGTGGAAAAATAAGCGAAGGTCCTTGTGAGAGGTATTATCTAACGCCTGACGCTGATCTATGTTGAACAGTTCAAGATATTCAAGACGAATTGATGACAGCTGGATAAGGTTTCCAATGGTAGAAATATTGTAATAAATGATTCTGATATGTTTATAGGAGGGAGCCTTAATGCTGCATGCTACAGGGATAACATGCTGCAGCCCTATTATGGAAAAACTGCAATATGGCTTTTTCATAGGAACTGATGGCCTCAGTCCCTTTTATCAACAATAATGCCTGCTCCCACATGACTCGGCTAATCGACGAATACATTAACAGTCAGGATAGTCACGTGATAAAACGACCCGTGAGATCTCTGGAACGTGAACCAGATACAACATGACCAAAGAAAAGCAACTGAAAGCCGGCAGCTCCATCCCACAACCCTCTCGGGAATTCTACGCGCCTCGGTGGAGGAGTGACACTTATTGCCCCAAACTCTCATTCACAGCCCTGTAAACAGCATGTAGAGCTCGTCATTCGAGCTGTATCGCTATTCGGGTCGATCACACTCTCTACTACTCCCTAGAGATCCGCGCCACTTGCTGCATTACTTTTGGACTGTCATGCGAATGTTTCCTTCTCATGCGATGATGGCAGTGCTTTTCTGTTGTGTATCCCTGCGCCATCGACATATGTATATCCTTACCAATTGTCATTAAACTCTGTCGTGCTGATTTTACTTGATTCATGATTTTGTGTTTGTCACATTTACTTTTTAGACACCAGTGAAAAAAGCATCAGTTGTTGTTTTTGTTAGGCTACTTCGCACGACGCAGGCAGAAGACTTCTTAGTTTTGTTTTTGTTTTTGAAGACCCAAGACGGAGAAATCAACGCTTTGTTTGCGGTCATCTTCCTTTTTTAACCCAAAGTTGCGCTTGAAATTCATCATGGAGTAAGATAGTGTCATGGTCCTAGAAATGTAAAACATTTAAAATAATGCGATTTACCTTTGACCTCTCAGGATGACCAAAAGACCTTTTAAGGTTAGACGACCGAAAGATAATTTAACAATGGCGAGAGTACGTGGGATCAGTTCTGCGAACATGGAGTCGAGTTTACGTAGAGTGGAATCGTGAGATAAGAAACAAGGAAGTAAGAGAAGGTCAGACAGAAATGGGGAACTCAGAGCGAGACGGAATTGAGATTAACAAATGGAATGGAATAAGAGGAAGATCTGTAACCAGGAACTGATTTATGGTGCCCCTTACCTATCTATTCTCCAAAATAGCAGCTTAAATAAATTCCGCATTTTTAGGTAAATCTTCAGATTAAGTAAATGGCATGAAAGTGAATAAAAGATGTTTTTAAATGTGATTCAGGAAATAATAAATAAATCCTTAACAATTCTTTATGAATCCCTTGTAGTCGGCTTTCATTGAGGTCAGGCATGAGACATAAAAAAAAAAGAGAAACAGAAGAAAACTCTGGCTGGTCGCATAAAGCCGGAATGAGTATTACAATTTACATAAATTTGTAGCTGATGACATGAATCACAAATTATGCTCTTGTCGCTGATATGGGAAAAGGGCCACTTATGTAGATAAAATGAAGTTGGTATAGAGATATGTAAACGACGGATGAAAGAAACAAAATCAACAAATAACAAAATAAAAGAAATAAATGGTCTGCATGCGCCTGTCCGGCGACGACACAGATAATTTCCTAGATTCCGTTTTTTATCCATTTACGTATGATTTCTGAACCGCTACTAACCTTGAAAACCTCTGGTTTAACTCTCTGACGTTTTCATCCACGGTAATTTCAACCACAAGCAACTTTTTATCTGTTGTTTTGTAAATGTTAATTATTTACACGCGTCATTATTCTTTGCGAATCATTTGTAGCATGCATACTGAAACTGAAATATTGATGATAATACTTTGAAGTATATATCCCCTCACAGACAAATTATTGGAATTCACGCAGTCTTTTTCTAGTTATAAAATAATTAAATCAGAAAGAGTGGTCTGCTTCATTTCTCTGGAATTAAGGTTTCATAAATAACGAGAGAACAGTGAACATTCTACGACGCTTCAAGGTTGACAAACAAATGAGATCAATAAAATAGTAAAACTATACCATTAATCCGTTTTATTAGCATTGAAATATATAAATAAGTTTTCTAAGTTTTTGCACATCTACCAGATGGCTTTTTCAAGGAAGTTAGACAGAAACTGCAATCTGAATAATAGAACGCTTTAACAATTTGAACGCGGTGACTTGACTGGACAATAAATATATACGACGTAATATTCATTTAAAGACACGAGGTTGGTTGTGCATGAGGTATCCTGGTAGCAAGAAGTGTGACGTGCCTGCCCCGCGGGACGCACACGACATAAAGGCAGATAGCAGCGAGAACGAACGTCTGCGTAGCTCAGTTGGTAGAGTGACTTGTTCCGGAATAAGTGAACTCGGGTTCGATTCCCGGCGCTGACCCAAAATGACGGAGAAATTTACTTCGTTATAGAAGGCATTACTTGAAGAACTGGCTCCAAATTGGTGGCAACTGCAGAGAGACTCTATCATTGCAAGTATCACTGTTGGTAATGATCTCCAAGGTTTCTCGAATGGCTGTACATTTAGGGGTAGGGTAAGTAGCTAATTTCTTTATATCATCCCACATACTATTCCGTGCAAATTAATTGGGATAAGCTATTTTATTCTCAGAATTGTAATGTGATCGCCAGTTGATGTCGGTAACCCACATAAACCGGTTTTATCAGCTGAGAGGTGGAGTGACTGTTAGAACTTGATAGTAAGAATGTGGTTTGACCGGTTTTAAACAGGAAATAAGCACTTCAGCTTCAGTTGTGAGCTTTCGTGTGTGACAGGTGGATGTTAGTTTTTGCTCTCTGCGAGTAGTACGTCTTGCTTTCGTGTATTGAAAAATGGATATTTCCCCAAGGAAGCGTGCAAAAATAATTGCTTTGAAGGATCACACTTCCATGACAGTGAAAGACATCGCTTCTGCAGTTGGTGTAGGCAAATCAAGTGTATCAGGACTGCTTACGCGATACAATGCATCTGGATCATCATCTTCAAAAAGGAGAGGTAAATGTGGAAAGAAAACGAAAAACAACTCCACGAACCGATAAATATCTAATCAGAAATAGTAAAATGAATAAAAAACAAACAAGCACCGACCTTCAAAGAGATTTACTGTCTAGTGGTTGTGATGTTAGTGATTCAACTGTATGCCGTATGCTTCTGGAAGTTGGCCGGAAGCCAAGAAGACAAACGAAAAAACAATATTTGAATGCGAAAATGAAGATAAAAGGTTTTGCATGGGCCAAAAAATATAAATCATGGACTGCTGACGACTGGAAAAAGGTAATTTTCAGGGTTGAAACTCATTTATTGGTGCAGGGTTACCAAGCAAATGTCGTTAGACGAAGCAACTGTGAACCCTTCAGACCTGAGCAGGTAAAACGAACTGTAAAACACCTTCTGAAACAGATGTTTTGGGGTTTTTTCACATCAAATGGCACTGGAAGCTTAGTTCCTGTTCAAGGTATGATGAATTCAGCCAAGTACGTAGAAATATTACAACGTAGGATTGTTACATTCTCGCAAACGTTTGACGGGACATTTCAACATGACTTGGCCCCATGTCACAATTCGAAATTGGTCAAAAATTTCATGCTGGAAAATTAAATTCATTTGCTTGGTTGGACTGGAAATTCACCAGACTTAAATCCCATAGAAAACTTGTGGAATATTTTGAAGAGACGTTTAGGTAAAATGGACTGTACAACCAAAGAACGCATGATAATGAATGCTATAAAAGTGTGGTTCCACGATTATGAAGTCAAAAATATGTGCACTGAATTAGTGGAGTCAATGCCAAAACGAAATCAAGAGGTCATTTCTGCTAAAGGAGGACATACTTCATACTAATACAGGTATTTATCAGTGTATATCAAGGCATTGAATGATATAAAGGCATAGTTTTGAAAAAAAAGAGTGATTTTTTACTTTGTCCCAATTAATTTGCACAGTATAGTAGGAGTAGGAGACTTGAATTGACTTCTGTGGATGGAGACCTGGTTACTTTGTGTCCCTTTTACGCTTGTTGACTCTGATTCTAAACGAACACTTGGTCATTCTGATGTAGTATAATTTACAACGGTCGGTTTATTCTAGGCGGGGGATCACATAAACATCTGCTTCACTGGAAAATGGGTTTTTTTTTCAGTATTACTCTTTAATATGGTATATAAAGATGCAGAAGACTTTATGCCGACCCCGTAGCTCATCTTCTTGAGGGCGTTCTTGAGTTTGTAAGACACATTTGGTATGTAGGGAATTGAGCCTAGGTAGCGAAGCTACTGCACAGAAAAGATTAGAACGTTTGACCTTGGCTTTTTTGGAAAAGGTTATGTATCTGATTCAGTGAGTATCCTGGATCAGTGGCCAATTCGATGACGCTTTCATTTCATGTTGTCTAGAATGGGCATCGGAGCAGACGGCGAATGCCTCTTCTAATTCAAAAACGAAAAATAGCTGTTTTTGTTATCTAAGGGACAGAACGAGTTGCGTAGCTTCAGGTTGAGGACTGACGTGGGTTTTCAGCAGACTTGTGTACAGAAGCGGTTGTCAGGCGATTTGCTCAGAAAAACACGCAGGTAAGGAAAAACACTGTTGTGTTTAAGCTCCATGGAAAATTTGATCGTACGATGTATATTATTGGTTTCATCGATGAAAATTGGAAGAGTCTAATTTCCGTTAGCCCACACGAAAAATATGTCGTCCGCATTACGTAGCCAGGTGGTAAGCCGTGGGGTTATGCTGGAGAAAGTGAGGATCCCATCGGAGCGAAATTATTCTGTTTATATACTTACCCTTGGAAACTGTAGAAGCCAGTATTTGAGACCACGTCTATTAACTTGAAAATGCTGAGACATTGGTCCTGCTTATAGAATGGTGAATTAGATATGGCCTCCTGTAATGTTCTAATGGCTTCTGGCAAGGAAATGAAGGAAACCACGTCGAAGTTACCGATAACGTCGCCTGGTAGGACTGTGGGTTGCTTGGCTTTCGTGATAAAATTCCGAGAGGAATCTATTATGAAATCCGCATTAGGAAGGAAACTACGAAGGAATTTGGATAATGCTTTCTCGAAATGGTATATTGGTGCAGACTTATTGGATACGATGGATCTCAATGTGTTGCCGGGCTTATGGTGCCTACGTTTTCCAAAGAGCTTTGGAATCTGAGGGCCTGGTGGAGATCTTCTGAGTGCTTATGTTTTCCAAAGAGCTTTGGAATCTGAGGACCTGGTGGAGATCTTTCTAAAGATCTTCTGGAATAGCGACAACCGGGCAGCTCTTTGTAGCTGTGCAATCCAAGAATTTAGAGGGTTCCTTTAAAGGCCTATAGATCCAGAATAGGTGATAACATCTTTAAATTTCTTATTGTAGTCTGCTGAGTCCATATTGCTATCTGGCCAGATTTGTCATTTAGTGCCAATATTACAGACGGGTTTTTTCTAAGGATAGAAACTGGCCTCAGAATTTCACATTTATTAGGCATTTTAGTAGGATTATACTAAGATCGTAATTTAGAATAACACAGCTGACGTAGTTTGACTTTGGCGTCTTCGGGAACTTGCGAATTTACGCTTTCAAATTTATAAATGACGCTTTTTGGCTTTTGATTCGAAAACAGGATTTTGGTTCAAGCTCCAAAACGTCTGTTTCATCTTGGGGAAGCGTCCGGCTGGAAATACTGACAAACGGAAAGGCGAAATGTTTATATTTTGGAGTCTGGGAAGATTTCAAGCAATCCAGTTTCTGCAAGATAAGGAAGATTGGAGTCTTGCTAACAACTTTACAAAGAAAGTCAGGTTGCTGAATGTGATCGGATCGCACAATCTGCGCCCATTTATATACAGGATGTAGTACTTGGTTTCCAGTGACATGACGTCCTTTCTTTTCATGTCCACTGAAATATTTGTCCCGCAGCATACAAAAACAGCCATCTTCCGTTCTCGAATTAGAAGAGCCTTTGCCCTCTCCTTCGATGCCCATTCTAGACAACACGCAATTGAAACCGTCATCGAATTGCCCACTGATGCAGTATACTCATTGGATCAAACGCATAACTTTTTTCAAAAAAACCAAGGTAAATGGTTCTAATCTTCCTATGCCGCAGCTTCGCTACCTACATACTGAATGTGTCTTACAAACTCAAGAACGCCATCAAGAAGATGAACCACGGTGTCGGCATAAGGTCTTCTGCATCTTTATATACCATATTAAAGAGAAATACTGAAAACAAAACCCCCATTTTCCAGTGAAGCAGGAGCTCATGCGATCCTCCAGCCTACAATATACGGACTGCTCTAAACGATACTACATTGGACTGACCAAGCGTTTGTTTAGAATCAGAGTCAACGAGCGTAAAAGCGACACAAAATAGAATAAGGTAACCACGGCCCTATCCAGGAAATTCAATTCAAGTCCACTACTCCTCTGTGGTATTATATAAAGAAATTAGCTACTTACTATACCCCTAGATGCACAGCCATGTGGCTATACTTCTCGGAAAATTACATTGAATGACCTCAGGAGATCATCTGACCTCTCTCATGAAAATGCTAAGCAAACAAAAACCAGACAGAGCGCTTCAGGTTTTATTTCGTGTAGGAGGTCCAGTTAGATGGTGGCATCAAATGTATATCTAACATTCAAGGTGAAAATTCTCCAAATACGTGGCGTCAGTAAATAAATAAATACATCGCTCTTTCCACGTTCCAGAAACACACAGCAACTGAAAAATTGTTATCAGCCGCCGCCGTGGAATCGAACCACGGATCTCTCGATATGTAGCCGAGCGCGTTACATTTACACCACGGTGGCCAACAATTAACGGTGCTATGTGTAGTTTTAAGTCAGCTTCTGACATCATAAATCCGTAAGATGGGCTCAGCTACTGAGACGTCTCCATCTGGTGGGCTTTAACAACGGCACTGGCTATATATATTATAGCAATTAAATCCAAAGGGCGAGATCCAAGGTGAAAATTCTCCAAATACGTGGCGTCAGTAAATAAATAAATACATCGCTCTTTCCACGTTCCAGAAACACACAGCAACCGAAAAATTGTTATCAGCCGCCGCCGTGGAATCGAACCACGGATCTCTCGATATCTAGCCGAGCGCGTTATATTTACACTACGGTGGCCAACTATCCACGGTGCTATGTGTATTTTTAGGTCAGCGTCTGACATCATAAATCCATAAGATGGGCTTAGCTGGTGGGCATTAACAACGGCACTGGCTACATATATTATAGCAATTAAATCCAAAAGGCGAGATCCAAGGTGAAAATCCTCCAAATACGTGGCATCAGTAAATAAATAAATAAATACATTGCTCTTTCCACGTTCCAGAAACACACAGCAACCGAATAATTGTTATCAGCCGCCGCCGTGGAATCGAACCACGGATCTCTCGATATCTAGCCAAGCGCGTTACATTTACACCACGGTGGCCAACAATCCACGGTGCTATGTGTATTTCTAAGTCATGTCAGAAGCTGACTTAAAAATACAACAATCCACGGTGCTTTGTGTATTTTTAGTGATGTCAGAAGCTGACTTAAAAATACACATAGCACCGTGGATTCTTGGCCACCGTGGTGTAAATGTAACGCGCTCGGCTAGATGTCGAGAGATCCGTAGTTCGATTCCACGGCGGCGGCTTATAACAATTTTTCGGTTGCTGTGTGTTTCTGGAACGTGGAAAGAGCGATGTATTTATTTATTTATCTAACATTCATTTTTTATTGAATATCGTAATGGAAGATTTTACTAGTGTATATAATGTATAATAGAGCATATTAGTCATATTCCACGGAAGCCGTCCTTAAGGGTTGATGTGCTTTATCGCCTACTGTAGCTCTCACATCGTATTCTTATGAGGTAAATATGCATCATAAATATCTTATTATACGCGTCGATGGTTAAGAGCAGGGATACAAGTTAAGGGTTGGTTCAGCAGGCTTTCATCCTGTCCACTAGCCCAGAGCCATTCAAGAAATTGGAGATGATACTTGCAATTATACTGTGTCTCTGGAGTTGCCACGAATTTGGAGCCAGTTCTTCAAGTAACGACTTCTTCCTACCAGGATACGTCGTGCACAACCAACGTGATGCCTCGTGTCTTTAAATGAAACCTACGTCGTATCTATTTATTGTCAAGTCAAGTCACCACGTTCAAAATGTTGAAGTGTTCTGTTATTCAGATTGCAATTTCTGTCTAACATTCTTGAAAAAGCCATCTGTTTGATGTGCGAAAGCTTGGAAACGCTTATTTATGTATGTATTCCTATAAATCGGATTTCTGGTATAGTTTTCCTATTTTCCATATAATTCTTGTATAGTTCCGCGTTATTAATTTGCATAACTGGGGACATTCAGTAGAAAGCCGGTGCAGACGCAGAATGTCGATTTGTGCGCATATTGGTCACGTTGTATCACCTAAATCGATAAAAGAGAAAAGGGCACCATAAATGACATGTGTTTCAAGTAAAATCTGGACGTGAAGGTATAAAGATACGAACGCGTAGTTTACATTATGTCTCAAAGACATCATCTAGATAATTTACAGCGGGTAAGAATTATAGGGAAGCTGGATGAAGGTCGACGACTGAGTGATGTTGCCAGTGAATTTTGAATCGCGATTAGTTTGGTATACAGGCTCTGGACAGCGTTTCAAGCCAATGGAATGTATTTCAGACGCATGCTAAGAGGTTGCCCTTGCTCTACTACGACGCATGAAGACAGATTTTTAATTGTAACACCAAAACTTAATCGCCACACTACGGATCACTTTATGTGTCTTCCCCATTCCAGCACAGGAACGCGGATATCCCGACAAACTGTGGTTAGTCGTCTGCGCCATGTAGGGCTATATGCTCGAAGACCTGCATCTGTATCCCTGTATCCATAGCTCAACGTAGGGGACGATTTTAGTGGTGTCGTATCCACAAAAACACGTCATTAATGGGCCAATGTACAATTGCAGATGAGAGATGTTTCAGTCTGTCCTCGAATTCTGGACGTCAGTTGATCTCGCGTAAAATTGGTACTACCGCGAGAGTGTGAAGGAAAGGGACAGATACAGCGATGCCGGAGTTAAGGTATGAGGAGGTATCATGATTAATGAACGCACCGAGCTACAGGTGGTGGAAAATGGGACTATGACGGGCGAACGATATTGCAATGAAGTTCCTCTACGCCATGTTCCATTATTCAGTGGAGCTGAAGGCAAAGGCTTTCTGTTTATGGACGACAACATTACACCTCATGGGAAGAAAGCAGTGCAGACACTTCGGTAGACCGAGGATATTCCTCGCATCGACTGGCCGGCACACTCCCCAGACTTCAACCCCATCGAACACGGCTGGAACGCAATGAACAGACGCATTGGTGCTCGAAACCCCCCCCCTCCCCCTCCAGAAAACAAGCAGGGTCTCATCTGTGCTCTGAGGGAGGAGTGGTCCAATTTTTCCTCATGAATTCTTGGATCACTTGGTGCTCAACATGCCACGCCATTGTAAATGCTGCATCATATTTCAGGGTGGACATGTTCCATACTGAAATGTCTCTCCGCCTGGTTATCGGTAAGCTTTGTACATCCATCCTCCAACTATGTCCTTCAGAAATTCGTAACTTTTGAGTAAACTCTGATTACAAGGTAATTTGTGTCATATTTATAAACAACTGTTTGTGCCTTTTCATGTGTTCGTATGATGGCAATGTAATTATTTCCCCTTTCGCCTGTGCTCATGTATTGTTTTTCTTATACAGTCAAAAATGCAGTCCGTCCTTAGTTTTTGACCTTTGCATGTACTGTTTTTCTTGATGCACCATTCCGGTGGAGGAGTGATCTCAGACGTTATCGTTGGCCATTTGTTCGAGATGGCCCAGTTCAAGTTCTGGATGAGGATGGGTAGTGTTTTTGTACAACTGCACTGGCTCACCCCATTCCCTGGAACCGGTTTCTGTGTGCTTCAAAGAGAAGTTACCTAATGGAGATCTCTATGATTTGGGGGAAGTCAGACTCATGTAGCGATTGTCTGCAGAAGTTTTAGCTCGGGAACGGTCTTGTTTTGGTCGATAATGAATATCTCCTGTCTGTTGAAGCTGTGTCCAAAATCTTGACAGGGTATTTTGTGAAACGTTCAATGCCCTGGACACTTCGTCCCGGACTGACTTTCTTTGATCAAACCAATCGCTCTCCAATAGCTAAATTTCATCTATACGACGCTTCTGGTCATACACTGGTGTGCAAAAATTACTGACGAAGAGGAGAAATTAGCATAACAGCGGAACGAGCAGGCAGAACGTACCGAAAGATCACTCAGAAGATAGACTAGGGTCCGGTACCGTAGGGTATACGCATATATGCACAATGACGTATGGGGGGTGGAGTGTCGGAAGACTATAAAGTATACGGGCGGTGTACGCTCAGCAATTCGGTGAAAGCTATTGTACGGTGTACATCGGTTTGAACGACGTCGAGTTGTTGCCACCGTGTGATATGGCCAACAGGCAATCCAGTAGACGACATTTGGATGACTTTACCCGAGGTCGCGTCTTTGGGAAGTTGGAAGAAGGTCGAGGTGTGACTAGTGTGGCCGAGGAGTTCGGGATCGCTCACAGCATCGTTTCACGAACTTGGACAGCATTTCAAACGACCGGAACAGCTGTCCGAGAGTTTAGCAATGGTCGTCCACGAGCAACCACGGCGGCGGACGACCGGTATATTGTCCTACAGGCGAGAAGAGACAGACGGCAGGCAGCGGGAAAAACCGCAAAGCACATGCAACAGATAACTGGACGTCCGTTATCGCGTTTTACCGTGGCCAGGAGGCTGCACAAAGGTGGTTTATTTGCACGACGACCAGTACGGTGTGTGCCATTAACGCCTGCTCATCGGATACGGCGGTTTCTGTAGTGCCAGGAACACAAGAACCAGACACATCTGTAATGGGTTCGAGTTCTCTTTACGGATGAGAGCCGATTTAGTCTGACGAGCGATTCTGGACGTATACAAATCTGGAGAGAGCAGGGAACAAGCAATCACACCTGCAACATCTTCGAAAGGAACCGGTTTGGAGGTGGTGGAGTTCTGGTTTGGGGCGGTATCATGCTTGGTAGCCGTACTGACCTCCACATCTTCCAAGGAGGTTCAGTCACTGGTGTCCGCTATTGTACCGAGGTTCTCCTGCCTCACGTGCGTCTGTTTAGAGGTGTTGTAGGTCCCGAGTTCCTCTTCATGGACGACAACGCTACACCTCATCGTACAGTGGCTGTCGCAGAGCTGTTGGAGAGTGAAGATATTCAACGCATGGATTGAGCTCCCACAAGTCCCCGGACCTAAATCCAATCGAGCACGTGTGAGACCTTCTCGGGAGACGCTTGGCAGCAGGTCACCAGCCGCCAGCACCGATTCCGCAGCTGCAATTGGCGCTACAAGAGGAATGGGCCGCGATGCTTCAACAGTGCCTTGTCAACTTCGTCCTCAGCATGGACAGACGTTGTAAATCCTGCAACGCACACAGGGGTGATCATATCCCCTACTAAAGACTGGATTTTTCTTGGCAGCCGCCTGTTACATGGACGTTTCTGTCTTCTGTCCAGTTGTGCTCGAAGCTACCTTTTCAATAAAATGCCTTTGTATCCTTTGGATTCCTTGTTTGGACGGTTTTGCTCGCTGGTCCCATATTCTTACATCTTGGGGATCTTATGGTATGATTTGAGTCGATGTGGAGCACTTCTGCACGACGTTACATTAGAAAAACCGTCTCGTCCTTAATTTTTGCACCCCAGTGTATTAAGTTAGATGCAAACCGATCGCCAGCCCGTACGCCGCATTACGGGCGACGGGCTCACAGCTAAGAGGACCTCTAACCTCAAGAAAAGATTTCACAAACTTTTTGCCAAAACAGCATATGAACCAGGTTATTTTTAAACTAACAAACACATATGAGTTTTTGACACGAATTTCTGCGTATGATTTTTGATATGAATTTCTGTGTACGAATTTTGACAGGATCTTTTGAAATTTCATATGAATTTTGATTGTAAAATAAACAGAAATTTTAAACATACGAATTTTAGAAATGTTATATGAACTTTAAAAAATTGAGTTTTGATTATAATAAATATGGATTTTGACATATGCATTTTTGAAATTTTATACGAATTTTAAATATTTGAGTTTGTATTATAATGAATATGAATTTTGAACATATGAATTTCCGAGAGGATTTTTGAATTTTTAGCAGGAATTGCTGAATATGAACATCGTTATTTTAAAAATAACAAATTCATAATTTTTTATAGGAATTTTTGAAAACAGCTTTGAATGAAGTATAAAAAGAAAATTAATTGTAGATATTTTTTTTCAATAAATAGGTAAAATATTTGGAAAGCCTTTTCTCCGTTTTAGTTTATGAAAACTGGAAGGCGGGAAAACAGCTATTCCACACAAATTCAGGCCCCTTTTCACAGCTGTAGCAATAGTTCCTATACAGTCCGTCCCATAAATATATGAAAGCATAATTTTGTAAACGAAAATAGTTGCATGTAAAAAATAACAAATACTTCTAGTGGACTATTCTAGCAACAGAATATACACACATCAAACGCTGTTGCCAACATATACTTAGCATAATATTGTAGCTTTGTGAAATCAAACTATGTAACATTCTCCCAGAATGATATGGAAACAAACAAAAAAAAAACAATAAAAAAACAGAAGAATATTTAAATGGCAAACACAATTAATAGTAATTAATGGACTTTCCTCCGCTCGCAAGAAGCTGAAATATGCATTCTGCCATACTATATATTAAATTATGCATAATTGTACCGTCAATATTATACCAACAGTTGAGGATTTCGGTTTCCATATCTTTAACGCTTGAAAATTGCCTGTGATTGGGATAAAAACATCGATCCAAAATTCCCCAAAGATTTTCAATTGAGTTGAAATCCGGGCTGCGAGCTAACCAGGGTAGTAATTTAACGTTGTTTATTCTCATCCAGGCCATCGTAGAGGTTGCTCTGTGAATGCTCGTGTTGTCATGCTGGATTTCGCACCGTCTGCGCCACCTAAATTAAATTTCGTTTCATCACTAAATCATACTTGGAGCCAATCGTCCTTCCATGACATATGGTCTATGGCCTAGTTTAATCGATCCTTGTGTTTGCTGTGCAATTAAAGGAGGTTTCTTTAACAGTCTTGCATATTTCTCGAGGGGCGTCGGCTGTAATATGCTGTAAACCGCACTTTTCGACATTTTCACGTTTCCATGTTGCCTTGCACTCACAGACAATGAAATCTGCGCACCAAGAAGGAAGAATTGGATTGAACTAAAATTTTATGGAAGTAATGATACAGATGAATGATACACATGATGGCAAAAACACAGCTACAGGACAATTACAGAGGGATCTGCGGTACTCAGACAGGTCATCTTCAAAAGCGTGTCGCTCCGCCTTGTGGGGCGATACATGCTGCAATACGGTCCGGTACGGAGGTGAACAGACGCCTGATGTTGTCCTGCGGCAGACTCACTCACACGTGCTAGACGGTGAGCTCTAAATCCTGGATAGTGCGGCACGGGGGCAGCCGGCATTTCAACCGGTCCTATACATGCTCGATAGGGGACATGCCCGGGGAGCAGGCAGGCTATGGAAGTCTTTGGACATAACGTAGGCATTCTTGAGCAACCCAAGCCGAGTGCAGGCCGGCATTATGCTTCTGGTATAGCACACCTGGAATCCCGGCCAGGGATGGGAGCACATTAGGGCCGTAGGATCTCATCCACATACTGCTGAGCCGTCAATGATCCAGGTACCACTAATAGAGCTGATCGGGTATTCCAGGAAATCGCTTCCCAGAGCATAATGCCTGCAGTGGGGTAGGTGTGGCGCTCGATAGCGAGGTTGGGACTGTGCAGTTGATCCGGCGACCTCCACACCCGGACACGATGATCATGTGTCCCCAAAACGCAGAAAAACTTATCGCTAAACACCACACGTTGCCAGTCTGTGGCGTTCCACGTCGCTGTGGCGACGTGGTAGGCCACAGACGAAGCCGGCGATGTTCCGGTGTTAATGGCAGTACATGCAAGCAGCGTTTCCGCAAGGCGTCGGAAAATGGTTCGTGGGCACACAGGAGCCGCTACATCTGCGTGTATAGTGGACCGGGTCCCTGTAGGATACGTTCATACCTGGCGCACGATCCGTCGATCCTCTCTCCGGTGGTCCTCCTGGTCCGTACGGAGCCGCTCCGCCGTGTGGCAGTGCCGTCACGTTTCCACTGCTCCCAACACAGTCGGACAGTATGATCAGAACGATCCACGTGGCGGGCTATACAGCGAGCCGACGACTCTGCGGATTTTAACCAGATGATACGACTTCTCTCAAAGTCCGTAAGTTGCGTAAATCGGCGTCTCTTGCGTCTACCCGGCATTCTTATCACTCCGTACTCTTGCTTGCGTCGGCCGGTGCTTTTCGCTTTCATGTGGCATCGACTACACGCCGGTTTATAAGGCTCTCGGTTCGTGCTTGCAGCGCCATCCCAGGGGTGCGGTGATGCGCACTCGTACCAAACGTGGATCATTTGCATACCAGCACGTATTGTAGATTCTAGGTATTTGCAAAGTTTAGCGGTGGTGTCAAGTTTTCTCCAAGGATGTGCAAATTTCATTGTCCGTGAGTGTACACTGAAGAGCAATTGAATTAGAGACAGCTGGCGTTATGCAAATGTGGCGCTGTGGGAGGCCCTGTAAACGGAAACGACATGGTGTATGCTGCGATCCTACAACATAAGGAGTGATGCGACGGGTATCAGTAAGAGTCGGACGCAGTATGGGTAAGACGAAAGATCTACGCGCATTTTATCGTCGGCAAATTGTCGGGGCCCAACGAATATGTCACTCCATCTCGGAATTCGTGCAGGCACTGGGATTTTCACGAGCTACTGTATCACGGGTGCACCGTGAGTACATCGAATCTGGTAAGACCATCCCTGCAAGGGCCAACTGCCGTGGACAACAGCGTGTGGATGAGCGGGGTTATTGTCGGCTAGCTCGCATTGTAACAGCGGATAGACGGGCCACAGTGCAAGAATCAACTCGGAAATTTAACGCTGGTGCACAAAAACGTGTAAGCAGCCACACCATCCAGAACCATTTCCTCGCTATGGGGTACAGAAGCCATCGTCCCACGGGGGTACCGCTGCAGACCACACATCAAAGGGGCAAAAATTAGCATCGGCTTGGGAACATCTCCACTGGACCCTAGACATGTGGAAAAATGTTGCCTGGACTGATGAGTCGAGATTCACGTTGGTACATGCGGATGGCAGGAGTACGGTGCAAACCACATAAAGCAATGAATCCTTCTAGCCAGCAGGGTACTCATCAAACTGGTGGGGTTGCATTGTCGTTTGGGGACTGTTTACGTGGACTGAAATGGGTACCCTGGTACGTGTGACATCGTCCCTCCCAGGTCAACGTTACCGGGATATCCTGGACGACCATTTGCTCCCGTTTGTGCGTCTTCAACATCCCACTGGGGACCTCATCCTGCAACAAGACAATGCAGCTCCCGAATTGTATCGGAATGGTTGGATGAACACTCCACCGACGTGACCTCGCTTCATTGGCCAGCTAGATCACCTTTTCTTATTCCCATCGAGCACAACTGGGATGCCATCGAGAGAGATTTTCGAGGCTTTGACCCCTCCATCAAATCTTCGTGAATTGTGAGAGCTTGTTCAGGGAATCGTGGATCCATATGGTTTCCCAACGCTTCTGGTGTTTTGTCGAGTCCATGCCGAGACGAATCGCCGCCGTCATCAGGCCGAAAGGTTGTGCAACACGTTACTAGACAGGTATCTCTAATTCAATTGCTTTTCAGTGTATAAGATGTGCTACCCTTCCCACATAAAGTTATTACATTGTCATTAATTAAATTTGTGAATATGATAAGGGCGTCCATCGGGGCGAAAAGGGGAATAGTTATTTCGACCGCTAGTAATCCTATGTATTCATCTCATTCACAGGATTTTAACTATTCGTTCGTGTTGCTTAACTATCTGTGTTGAGATCTAGCTATATGAGCTGATACAGTAAAATTAATTTCATCTTAAAGATGGATATAAAAATGAAGAAATGAACGTGACTGTTTCATTTGCTGCTCTTTACTTTTATTCTATAAGAAAAGCCTCAAAGCGCAATTGTTCTTTGTTTGCCTTGCCCGCCAAACGTTCTTCAGCATCAGGAAACCTTGTTCGTCGTAGAACACACAGCCGGGGCATCTTGAAGGCATTACAAGATCGCGGAACAAGCGTAATAAATAATTGTTACGGAAGACTAATATAATGTTTTCGGGCATCTTGCTTTGTGAAATATTAACGAATAGGTGAAGGGACTAAAGCCAAGAAGGGATTTATTTATGGTGCTTCTGGGCAAGGCGCAACTCCTGATTACGACTTTATGGTGATAATCCGACGGACATTTGTAGTTGTTGAAAACAATTTTTTTCTTTACGTTCGGGCAATTGCAGCAAAACGGTAGAACTGATAAGATAGGACTAATGAAATCAAGTATTTAAATTTGCATGAAAAACCCCAAATGTTATTCAATTCTTCAACTGAAATTTTAACATATCAGTAAATTAATAATGTTGTTTCCATGGCGAATACATAATCTGAATATTGCCATAATTAAAACCAAAGGCAAAATGGCCTAATATTCTTCCTTATAACAAGTACAGGAGGAATAATTTGCAATTGTTTCTTAAGTATATTTATATTTCTTTGCACTATATTTAAACAATTGAACAAATACCACCTAACAACTGGTTTGCTGTAGAAGACTTTTCGCGGATGAACAGGACCGTAAAGATAGAATAAAAGTTTCATTCGTCAGTCTATCATGTTTTAAAATACGGTACTTCCAAAAACGTCCACATAAACTTCATAAGGCTTCAGGAAAGTATTATTTTCTCAATTTAGACTTTCTGTCTCCAACTTGCTATCTGCAAGGTTGTGAAAATACAGCTTTGTCCACACTGGGCATCCTCACTCCGGAGTAAGTCGCTCTCCGAACTGAGCTACGCAGATATGTGCTCTCATTGCTATCCGCCTTTATCTCGTGTGCGTCCTGCGGTGCAGGCACGTCACAAGGTACAAAGCCCGGAAAAATGAAATAACGACTGTTTCACAACTCCTCGTGGAAAATTTCCTAATAACTGTAATTAAATGCCTACATTTTTTTCGACTTGATAAACAGGGAAATTTTATTCTTCCATAAAACGAAAGTTTAAAAAAATCAGATTTTACTTTCCTATCGAACTCACAAGAATTAACAGTATCAATATTCTTTTCGCATGCTTAAATATTCATTCGTTAACTTACGCATAGTAAATAGAACTGTGCGACCGGCATTGCGTACCAAATCACTAAGTTCGAAGTGAAATTATACACTCATCGTCAAGAAAATAGTTGCACCAAGAAGGACGTCTCAGATTTAAATGCTATTCGGGAGGAAGGTAAAGGTTAGGAGGAACAATAAATGATAAAACATTGAGACTGATATGGGCAATATTAATTGAGCTATACGACAATAAGTAGTGTATTTCAGTATGGCGTCGTACCACCATGTTCGCTCCTACAGCATGTCAGACGTCTCGGCATGGAGTTGTACAGGTTCCTAATGGTGTCCAGCAAAAATCCATCCCATGCAGCTCGAATCTTCGCACGCAGTTCCTGCAGATGGCGCGGTAGGGGTGGAGTGTGGATAGCGCGTCCAATAGAAACCCACACATTTTCAATCGGCGATAGGTCTGGCGATGCGGCTAGCCATGGCGGAGTGTCAGTGCCTTAAAGGCAAGCTCTCGAGACAGCAGCAGTATGCGGACGAGCGTCATCCTGTTGGAAAATCTCACCAGAGTGTGCTTTCAGAAAAGGTACGGCCACTGGTTGCAGAACCTCATTAACGTAACGTTGGGCTGTCAAAGTACCTGTAAGGAACACCAAAGGGGATCAGGGTTCTTAGGCAATTGCACCCCACATCATGACACCAGGCCTTCTGGATGTGTGACGCTCGACAACAAACCTTTCATCTTGGCTCTGACTACAGTGCCTTCACAAACGGATTCGGTGGTCGTCTCCTCCAAGACAAAAGCGGGACTCGTCACTGAATATCACCCGCTGCCATTCTGCGTGGCTCAATGACTGTCTGGCACGGCACCATTGCAGTCTTTGTCGATGATGCACTGTTGTTAAGGGCACTCGTCGTAACAATCAGCGTACGTGTAGTCCGACGTCGTGCAGCTGTTTGCCAAATCCGCAGTCGTGATTGTAGACAACCTATCGGTCCTCTGGCTCTCTCTCCCTTCGTGGCTTGTTTAGGTCTCCTAGACCCTTCCTGTACCTGCTACGTGCCTTGATTTATCTCTTGCCTACAACAGCGTGTTATGGCGATATCCACACGACCAGTATGGCGTACAATACGGTGATAAGACCATCCCGCTTCTCGGAGCCAGACGATGCCACCCCTCTCGTACTCCTCCAACTGCACGAATTGCTTCCGAACCTTTCTCCGAGGCATACTTCACTTGCTAGGGATGCAACCAACACAACTGCACGAGTCAGAATGGCAAGCACGCGCAACGGGATGACCTCATATAGCTTGTCAGGCACAGCGTTACGACCTCTCCTTGCTTACGTCGCACGCACGGCTGAGCGTGCTACTTGAATCATTTGCATGTCTCACGATGTGTAACCTACTCACCAAGTTTCGTTACTATTGGTTGCTTTCTTCTGGGTGCAACTATTTTTTTTACGATGATTGCATGTTCATTTGGGTTTAAACCGCTGCTTAAATCTGATATGCTAATAATAAAATAATGTAACACTGTTTTATTGTTATCACCAAGGTAACACATCTCTGGAAAACATGCAGTTATGCATTTTTGTGACATTTGCTGCTACATCTTGGAACATGAACTGAAGAAATGGTCACGAATATGTTGAATAATATTTTTTCGTGGGTGCGGCGGTGTTTATTAAGTTCGGAAACGTAGGGCGTTTAAATAACCAACACCCTGAGAAAGCTTAACAGAATTGTATCATTCTATGTTAGTGTAAAGGAAGCAATGCAGTGATCTCCTTATAGAAGGTAGACAAAAAGTCATGCCCTATTTTCAGGAAATTAGTAAAGAACAACTACATGACTTACAAAAATAAGATTCGCTATGTTTGAAAGGTGAACATCTAAAATTTAGCTCTCTGTCACTGCGTACAGATGGCGCTAGTGATTCTTCATGTCCATACCTACAAGCTACAAGGCGAATGCGAGGGAAAAAGTGAGTTGTGTGGCGTGGTTTTATGAAATGAAATAGTAATTAAAATGTAAAGAAATTTTCGTACACGGGCCGACAAGAATCTTCTCGATGCTGAAAAAGTTCCACGTGGTAACTACAGTATCTCGCAAAGATAAATTTCTAGAAACCGGGAGAGCGTTGAGCAATCCAGGAAGATCACGTCCTAGCGTTTTGGAAGCCGACGTGGAACGAGTAGGGAAAGCATTTTCTCGGAGCCCGAGGAGATCAACCCCAAAAGCTGATGCAAAAGTGGAATTGCACGAGAAATAATGATGCGGATTTTGCATAAAAGAATGCTGTTATAGGCATACAAAGTCCAAATTTACCAGCTTTGGGAGGAGAACGATGAGCCTCGCTGTTTTGAATTTGCTTGTAACCTAATCGCTAGCTTAGATAATGACGAACACTTCCTTCACTCTGTCCTTTTTATTGATAATTTCACATATCAAGAGCAGTTAATAGACATAACGGGTACATATAGGTTTTAGAAAACCCAAAGGTCTCTCAAACTCATATTTAGGATGGCCGTAATGATATTGTTTGCTGTTGGCTTATGCACAGCAGCATTATTGGTCCTTGCTTTCCTCATTGAAAAATCTATCAGTATAAATATGTACTTAGGTATACTGCAAAATATTGCTGTGCTATAAGTTGAAGAACTTAAGCAACATTTCATCTTTCAACAAGACTGAGCTCCTCCACATTAGGAAAAAAACGCTGGCGACTACTTGGATACTGTGTTCCCAGTACGCTGTTTGTCCAAGATAGCCTGATTCCATTACCATCCAGTTCAGCTGATATAAACCCATTGGACTTTTTCTGGGAATTGGTCAAAGACAGAGTATGCAGAAGAAAAGTGGGTGTGATTCAAAGCTCCTACAGGAGCGGATCGTTAACACCATTGTTGCTGTTGATTATTACAACGTGCACGGCGAAGAATTTAGTACAGGGAAAAGGACTTCCTGGTGCAGCTAAGGGCATACATATTCAAGTATATTAGTTCGTTTCATAACGTTTGAAGTTTGCCTGCCGAACGCAGCAAATCATATGTCTGTAGGTAGTGCAGGTATTTTTTAATAATTTTCTAGAATTAGGGCAGGTATTTTGGACCACTCTGTACATTACTTTCATCAGCCGGTAACGCAGAAAACCTTGCAGGTGTGGTGCAAGGGGAGATCACCGAATTTTCTAGGAATGAAGGAATTCCAAGAATGCTTGGGGATTTTATCGCTTCGAAACCACGGAACAAATTTCAGATATGATGAATAGCCCTCGACAGAAATAAATCGTAGAGCAGTTTTTTTAAATACATAATGGTGCAAAGTACTTATAACTTAGAGCAACTTATTTGGTCTATACTTCAAGGCAGAAATTTTGTTGTTTCCAGTATTACAGAGGGTGAGGCGAAAGTTTTACAATATTTGGATCTCTTTATGTCTTCATACGTACCTTTACGACGAAAGATGACTAGAATTCAAAGTACAAGCCATCATGTTGCACGGTCTTTAGCCATGTTTCTGCCAGTTCTTCGATTCCGCCGGAGAACCAGATCTTGTCCTTCCAGGTGAAGTTCTTCTCCAGGCGACGTTCTTGTCCTTCCAGGCGAAGTTCTTTTCCAGGGGACGTTCTTGTCCTTCAAGGCGAAGTTCTTGTCCTTCCAGACGAAATTCTTGTCCTTCCAGGTGACATTCTTGTCCTTCCAGGTGACATTCTTGTCCTTCCAGGCAACGTTCGTTCCCTTCCAGGCGACGTTCGTTCTCTTCCAGGCGACGTTCGTTCCCTTCCAGGCGACGTTCGTGTCGTTCCAGGCGAAAATCACTTATGACTAGAATTCAAAGTACAAGCCATCATGTTGCACGGTCTTTAGCCATGTTTCTGCCAGTTCTTCGATTCCGCCGGAGAACCAGATCTTGTCCTTCCAGGTGAAGTTCTTCTCCAGGCGACGTTCTTGTCCTTCCAGGCGAAGTTCTTTTCCAGGGGACGTTCTTGTCCTTCAAGGCGAAGTTCTTGTCCTTCCAGACGAAATTCTTGTCCTTCCAGGTGACATTCTTGTCCTTCCAGGTGACATTCTTGTCCTTCCAGGCAACGTTCGTTCCCTTCCAGGCGACGTTCGTTCTCTTCCAGGCGACGTTCGTTCCCTTCCAGGCGACGTTCGTGTCGTTCCAGGCGAAAATCACTTTCACCCCAGCTGCCCCCTCCGCCTGGTTGTTTAAGTACCGCCCTTGAAGTAAGTGGGCCATGGAGAGGAACAAGTAATAATCCGACGGTGCAAGCAACGAAGTATATGCTGGGTGTGGTATCAGTTCGATGACCTCAACTTCCTGGAGTTTTGCCTAAGTCGTTCCCGCTATATGAGACGAACGTTGTTGTGCTGTAGGTGAGCACGCTTGCTGTTCGCCAGTGCTGGGTACTTCTCCTCCAAAACGGCATATGTTATTCGTTCCAGCTATTCAGATTAGAAGTTTTCGTTGATGATCCGACCTTCTGGAACAATTTCGTAATGGATTATCAGCTCGAAATTCCATCATACGCAGAGCCTCACCTTGTGCTCGAAGCGCCCACGTTTGGCAACGGGTCCTGGAAGCTGGCCCAGGCTCAACCGCTGCAGTTGCGTGTTCGGATTACGGAAAGAGACCCACTTTTCATCGCACGCACCAATTCCCTTAATGAAACGTAAATCGCGCTGGTTTTCCAGGAGTTTAATGCACACTTCCACCCAGGGTTTTGCTTCAGCTGGCGTCAGTTCGTGGGGGACAAAGTGGCTGCTCTTGTAGACCTTGTCGAGGTACTGAAGGTGACGGACCACGGCCAGCTCGCCTGATAATCTCTGAGTGCTGGTTGTCTTATTTGCCGCTACGGCCTGGCCCATCGCCTCCGAATCCACGGTTAGCGGCCTACCTGAACTTGGCTGATCGTCGAGGTTTTTGTCACCTGAGAGAAATTTCTTAAACCATCTGGTTGCTGTGCTGTGGGCTACGGAAACTTCCTCTTTCGAATGAGAAATGCTTCGTGTTGCTTGAAGAACGCTATGGCCGAGTTCAAACTCGTAAAGCAAATGTTTTCTAATTAGCCAGTTGTGGCTGTTCATCTTTTAGGCGTCCCAACCACAGACAGAACGACGACATGCAACGCAGTTCACAGCAACGACTACCTCTCTATATCCCTTTAAACTGATTGCAGTGCACGACTTGAACTAGTTTAAACACGTGACATACCCGCCGCGGCACATGCGTTTGTGCAAATATTGCAAAACTTTCGAATACCCCCTCTGCATAACTTACAGTTCCTAGTCTTCATTTTAAACCTATTCCCAACCTTCAGCTGTGCGCAAAACATTTACTCAAGTAGGGTGTTCATTATGCGCAGTTCCAGATCCCATTGCAACATTCGGTGGCACCAGCAATTCAGTTTTGATAATCATTCTTTGGAGGAGACTATTATTCTTCCTTTTCTAAAATTCTGCTTTCTTAACATCGCTGTTTGTGAATCACCGTATCTCTCTTTTTCAGAAACATTGCCCATTCAAAAAGTCTTTTACACCGAAACCGTTATGCAAGGTACTTTTAACGTCTGCACTTCGCTTCTGTTTTGAACATTTGTGAATATACTATAAATCAGGTTCCCCTTATTACATCTGCCTCCCGGGAGGAGGGAAATTTGTTTTCTATGCTAATATATTTCCGTATATCACACCAGTAACACCAGAAAATTAGTAGCAACAACACTTTTCTATGGTCTTACTCAAAGCATTTGATCTCAGTGTCTTACACAAGCATTAAACGAAATATATTTCCACCATTTTTCTTTACTTAGAATATTTTCGATTTCATTGGCTTTCTTTATCGCTTTTATGGATCCTTTCAACCTCAGCACGTTCGCCGCGTTGCACCTGATTCCATTTCCGTAAAGATGTATCTAATGAAACCCAAGTTAAACATTAAAATGAAATATGACATGCATTTTGCTCTTATTTTAAAGGATAAGATATCAATAAGCACATAACTTGTAACTCCCTTGAGCTGATAGAATTATATGGAGTCAAATTTATCTGTATAAAATATAACTGAATCATATTCTGTTTTTCATTAGTTTAGTTGACATCTTGCAAAATGGGGAGTTCTTTACTTAGTGTGCAATAGCACTCATATTGAAAAATTTATCCGTTGTACCAAACTGAAGTTCAACATGCATAATAAAAAGGTGATTCAGAATAAACGGTACACTACGCCATCACGTGTGATTAACTGCAATATAAGCTAGAAAGAGAACCCTTGGAGATCATTACCAACAATGAGGCCTGCAATGACAGCGTCTCGCTAGTTACCACGAATTTGGAACCAATTCTTCAAATACTGAATGCCTATTATTTTTCCTCCAAGAATTCCGCGTGCAAAACGAACATGATCGCTCGTGTCTTTAATTGTATAATTTGCATCTCTTCGTTTATTGTCAAATCAAGTCACCGCGTTTAAATTGTTGAAGCGTTCTATTATCCAGTTTGCAGTGTGCTGTCTACATTCCTTGAAAAAGCCATCTGGTTGATGTGCGAAAGCTTGGCAACTTTGATTCCTATTCTACGCTAAGGAATTCGGATTATTAGTATATTTATACTATTTTCAGAATAGTTGGTGTACAGTTCCTATTTTTACTATTTTAGTTGGTGTACAGTTCCTATTTATTAATTCAGTATCAGGTGTTATTTATACCATTTCATGACCTTAATACGCTCTCTCATTTTCCTGGAGTTGCTTCAATTTGCATAAAGGCACGCTGATCATAATGTTTTGGACCTTCGGTGAATGTGTGTGTGTGTGTGTGTGTGTGGAATACGACGTTATTCCTTTCTGAATTAAACTTGGTCTAAACTTCACTCATTATCATGGATATAATATAGTTAACGTAAAATAATGTAAGTGCAATTAAGTGATAGAAAAACCCTAAAATGTCAAGTATGTTATCCATTTAAAGTAGGACATTTTAGAACACCGCGAGAATCAGAAACTATTGGGTGGTCGGAAAAGTCATGACGTATTTTAGCCATGTTTTGCAAAGGTCTTTTATTGATCGAATGAACAAAGATCAATCAATGATATAATGCCTGTTTTGTTCGATAACCTTTTGCCAACTTTCAGTGAGCTGAAGAATGCCTCGTACATAAAAGGACCTGTCTTTCGTGTCGAAAAACTGTACAAGGTGCTGATTTATAGCCTCATCTGAATTGAACGTTATACCATGCAAAAACTGTTGAAGAGAGCGAAACAAGTGGAAGTCTGACGGTGCATGGTCAGGTGAGTATGCTGGGTGTAGCAACACATCCCACCCAACCTCCAATAATGTTTGGCGGGTGATCAAACTTGTGTGTGGTCTCGCGTTGTCGTGATGGAACACAACACCTTAACGATGAACGAGCTCTGGACGTTTCTGGATGATGGATTCGTTCAAACTGTCCAATTGCCGACAGTACACATTCGAATTGATTGCTTGGTTCCGTGGTAGGAGCTCGAAAAACAGGACACCTTTAAAATCCCACCACACTGAGATCAGAACCTTCCGCTGATGAATGTCTGCTTTAGATGTAATTTGAGGCGCAGCAGCACGTCGGGACCAAGACCGTTTGCGCAGCAGATTGTGGTACACAATCCACTTTTCGTCACCAGTTATCAGTCGCTTCAAAAAAGGATCGTTTTCCTTACGTTTAAGGACAATGTCGCAGATGATTATACGCGCCGTAAATTGAGCTTCTTTGAGTTCATGAGGATCCCACACATCGAGCTTGCTTACGTATCCCAGCTTCTTCAGGTGGTCGTGAACGCTTGAATGATAGATGTGTAATGTGTCTGCTATCTCTCATGTCTTGTAACGTGGGTTTGACTAGATCAATGCTTTGATTTGGTTGTCATCAACCTCGGTGGGCCTCCTGGATCGAGGAGCTTCGTTGAGGTCAAAATCACCAGCACGGAATTTTGCGAACCACCGCTGGCACTGTCGCTCTTGTAGAGCATTATCACCGTACACTTTACGCAACTTTTCACAAGCTTGACGCGCGTTCTTCCCTTTACGGAAGTAAAACAGTAAAATATGGTGAAACTGCACAGTTTGGTCTTCCATCTTCAACTTGATGTTAAATCTCTGCAAATCAACTAAATCGCTCACTATTCCTTTTAAGCTGCAGCTAGAATTAGCACCTGTCGAATGACATAGCGATAACAGAGCTGTGCATGCCTCTAGTACTTCCAAAACCGCCCAACCGCCATCTGGTGCCAAAATACGACATGACTTTTGCGACAACCCAATATATTCAGAGAACAGAATTTTCAAATAATGAGTAACAGACGTGGAAGAAATGTTACGTGTTCTGAAACGTATTTTCAGTGAAATATTTTAAGAAATATGTGGTTTAAATCGTGATTATTTGTCGTTCTTCTCTTTCAAAGCGTGTATGCACCGCTTCAGGATGATCTTTTGTCTTTGACCTGGTGTCCAACAGCGTATAATCAATCCTTCCGGGTTTTTTTTTATTTTGTTTTTTGAAAACAGTAAAAATGCATGTCGTAAACTTTGTGTATTGTGAATCCCTTTCCTCGTGCAGTAATTTCCGTTCTTACATTTCTCTTTGCATCAGGTTCCATTTTATCGACTACAAGGAATCTACGGTTCCCTGTAGCATTCAAGTAATATAATTCGGGCTTCTTCTGCTGTGGATTCTTAACAGTTTACGACAAGCTTCTTTGCCGTGTTTCGTGCATTTCCCAAACTTCCGCTGTGCCTCATCCTTCACGACACAATTTGCAACTTTTCCAATAAAATATTTCTTTCTCTCCGACTTCATTTCATCTCTTACATTCTTTCCGAACAATGCGGAAACAGCAAAACTCGACTTTCTCCGAAACACTTGGTATTAACATTGTTTATCATCAGACGAACTCCTGTGATTTTTTTACAACCTTTCTTCTGAAATGTCTCGCAACAGAATAAGTTTGAGTTTCTTTATCCTCCGCTTTTCAAAAATTCCTCTTCCGTCAGCGCTGATTTGTGTCGAATATGTCTCAACACAATTTCATTTACGTTGGGCTCACAAAGGCACTTTCTCTTTTTTTCATATTCAGACTGCGGAAAGCGCAAGGGATTTTATTAGTTCCTTCGACAACTTAAGTTCTTATTATGAGCTGAAAAGCAAGCGTTAGAACGTCATTTCTTTTTTTGTTTCTTTTTTTGTGTTCTGAGGTTCACGGTGAAGCTGACATTTGTGCATTGTTCTGCGTGGAATGTTTTGCAGAGCACAACATTGCAAAGCTTTAGGATAGCAGCATCATAATATACATTCAAAATTTTAAACTTTAAAGATAATCTTACACTTTCTCTCATTTTAGAAAATAAGCGATAAAATACAATCTATACGTTCATTATACAACGAACTGTTTTCATGCTAAAAATGCTAGTCTCTTCATAAATGAAAAAGAAAAGTATTTAACCCACTGGCACAGAAAAAAAGTATGATGTCCTACGGTTTCAAGTGAGTATAAGAGCTTGTGACGCTTGTGGTTTACTCTAATCGTCGCTTATCTCTTTCTGTACGTATAGAAAATTATTTTCTCCTCAGGCATAGCAAATGAACTATAATTAGTGTTTCACACGTGGGAATAAAGGCAAGGGAGAGCGATACCGCACCGCCAGTTTCCAACGAAAGAATTACCTCATTTCAGAGAAAGTTAGAGGGTTTCGCTTGGAGATCACAACGACAGTCTGTCGACCCTTAGACTCCTCATTCTGTGTTACAGTGATTTTTACATAAAATTTAATTGATTTATCAGTTTACGTTTCACCAGTATCTAACTAAGGATAGAATGCGTTTATTCTCTCAATAATTATAGATGCTGAGAGGAGAAAAAAATAGATTAGTTTGGTAAAAGTAATACTAACAGTTTGTGTAATCTCCAAAATACAAAAATTCACGTACATGTATCTGTAATAAAAGTTTCAATCAAAACACAAGCTTTTTCAATTTTTCTGTCAAACTTAATAACTAAAGAAGAGCTTTTAAACTCAGATTCATCTTTCTGCGCTAAAATTCCGAATACAAGCTCCGAAACGTATCACAGATAGGATGTTCTATCGCTTAGTGCTTATCACAGAGCTGTAATGACTTATTAAACTAAAGTAACAAATTATTATTGATACCAGGTGAAAGCCCGCCAATAATGACGGGGGAATATGAGATGAGTAACTTTTTTTTAAATGCGAGGTATCCCTTTTTTTTATGATGTTCAAATATCAAAGTATGCCTTATAACCATTACGACAATAAAAAAAGAAGAATATTACATAGAATAAAAAATGCCAACCTTTACCATAATCAAAGGTTTATTATACACTGAAGAGCAATTGAATTAGATACATGCAAATGTGGAGCTGTGGGTGGCCCTGTGAACGGAAACGACATGACGTATGCAGCGATCCGACAATATAAAGAGTGATGCAACAGGAATCGGTAAGAGTCGGACGCTGTACTGGTAAGACGAAGGATCTAAGCGCATTTGATCGTGGGAAAATTGTCGGGGCCCGACGAATGGGTGACTTCATCTCGGCAGTCGTGCAGGCACTGGGATTTTCACGAACCACTGTGTCACGGGTGCACCGTGAGTACATCGAATCCGGTAAAACCATCCCTGCAAGGGCCAACTGCCGTGGACAACAGCGTGTGGATGAGCAGGGTCATCGTCGTCTATCTCGCATTGTAATAGCGGATAGACGGGCCACAGTGCAAGAGATCACTCGGCAATTTAACGCTGGTGTACAAAAACGTGTAAGTAGCCACGCCATCCAGAACCATCTCCTCGCTATGGGGTACAGAAGCCATCGTCCCACGGGGGTACCGCTGTGGCCACACATCACAGGGTGCAAAGATCAGCATGGGCGCGGGAACATCGCCACTGGACATGCGGAAAAATGTTGCCAGGACTGATAAGGTGAGATTCACGTTGGTACATGCGGATGGCAGGATACGAGTACGGCGGAAACCACATGAAGCGATGGGTCCTTCTTGCCAGCAGGGTACTCTTCAAACTGGTGGGGGTGGCATTCTCGTCTGGAGACTGTATACGTGGACTGAAATGGGATCCCTGGTACGTGTGACATCGTCTCTCACAGGTCAACGTTACCGGGATATCCTGGACGACCATTTGGTCCCGCTTGTGCGTCTTCAATAACCCACTGGGGACCTCATCCTGCAAAAAGACAATGCACCGTGCCATCGCTCCCGAATTGTATCCGAATGGTTAGATGAACACTCCACCGACGTGACCTAGCTTCCTAGGCCAGCTAGGTCACCTGACCTCAATCCCATCGAGCATATCTGGGATGCCATCGAGAGAGATGGTCGAGGCTCTGAACCCTATCCATCAAATCTTCGTGAGCTGTGGGAGCTTGTTCAGGGGTCGTGGATCCGTATGGGTTCCCAACGCTTCCGGTGTCTTTTCGTGTCAACGCCGAGACGAATCGCCGCCCTCATCAGGGCGAAAGGTGGTCTACACGTTACTAGACAAGTATCTCTAATTGGATTGCTCTTCGGTGTACATCAACTATAGTTTTTCAGAGCGTTTGGCTCGGGATCATCAAGACGAATGGAGCGTAAACATTCAAATCATTGTGACATCATCAGAGTCCTGACGGCCACGGTTTTTGTGCGTTATTTCCACGCGCTTGAAAGAAATGGAGTCACCGTCATGTCGTTGACAAGTAGTGAAGAGTTTCGGTATATGTGACCGTCAGTACTCTGATGATGTCACAATGATTTGAATGTTTGCGCTCCATTCTTGCTGATGATGCCAAGCCAAACGCTCTGCGAAACTACAGTCGGTGTATAATAAATCTTTGATTGTGGTAAACGTTGGTATTTTTATTTTATCTCAACACCACAAATTTTGTAGTCATAAGTTACATATAAGAAGCATATGGTTTGAGGCAGCGATTCGGAAATTAAATAGGCAAGCGTTCGCATTTCTTCGGTGTTCGTTTGCTGCACGTCAGATGTTTCTATAGGCAGCTGATGAAATATCGAAATCAAAAAACCGCAGGTAGTCGCAATATTTCTCGGGATTTTTTTGTCAAATCGTTAGAGGGCGGGCCTTGTTAGTCCTTCACAACCCCTCAGAATGTCATATTCGTTCTAAAGCGCATTGTTTCATTTATCGAAAAAATAAATCACGCAGATGGCAAATAACTACGTTCCCTTGTTCCAGCTGTTTCCAGATAGCAAAAATGTTAAAATAGTGAAAGAAATTTGGGAAACTTAGAATTGCGCAGTTAGTTGTGAATGTTAAAATTGTTGGTGTCGCGTCCTTTGCGATTGCCGTCTTGCGCAAATTGCACGTGTGAGTCCATTTGCGAAGACGTTACAATGGATGCCGAGGTGCTAGTTGTAAGGAATTCTGGGACGACACCTGGATGTTTTCATGGCGTACGGAGAAACGTTTTGAGTGTAGTTGTTCTAAAACAAACATTTGTGTGTGTGAATTGTTATTTCTAAAAGAATTATCTCAAAAATTTATTTTGGTTTTCTTTGTGTTTGGTTTGTGTTACGCCAAAGCGTGTAAACGCAGGATACCACTCTTGATAATAGAGAAATTAAATCACGATAAGTGTAAAGTTTAAAACATTATTGCACCAAAAATATAAACAGTCCATGTTGTCTAAGAACCTTTTCGTCCTATCGCTAACGTATTCTTGTTTTCGACTATTAAAATATAATTTAGGGTTTTCGTCATCGTATGAATATTGAGGAATAGATAACAAGACAAAAGTAATTCAAACATAACAGTATTACCTCTGAAGCCTGTCGATTATGAATACATAATATACCGTGGCAAAGCACAGACAGTTTTGATGTCTTGAACGTACCGTAGTTCTAATGTTGTACATTTAGTACTGATTATTAGAACTGGAAGTATTTTAACATAACAAAATCGTTATGGTAGTTCATGCGCAGAAGCACAAACGGTATTTTTTCTTTTCTTTTCTTTTCTTTGTTTATTTCTTATTCATTTCTTCTACAAATATAAATAAAATAATGCCTGGCAATATTCTGCGAAATAAATTTAGTTATATTCTTAGAATTTCGTGGTTTAAGGAAAAAGAAAATTCCCAAATTACACTGACTGACAGAAATAAATGCCACACCACGAAGACGTAAAAGCAGCGTGGTGCAAATTGCAGGGTGGGTGCGCACTTACAAGTTATGTAAAGGATCGCATTTGCAGGCCAATCGCACGAACAATACGCGGGATATAAGCGGAAAACCATTCCATAAGGCCATCAATCGAGATGTTGTCATGGCCGCGAGAAGAGAGTAGTTCTGCTGTATTTAACCGTGTCTGGAGAACGAACAAGAGGTGCCATGCCTTTAACCCTTTAACGACCATTTCCCTAAAATCTGGTATCACTCAAAATTCCATAACGCCCGAAACTGTCTTTTGTTTTACTTCTTTGTTTAGTAACAACAATGGTGACTGACTGTGTCTCCCGATGATCCCTCATAGGTCGTGCAAATTTAAAGAACAGGTAAAGGTAGGAAATCTGACTGACTATACACAGGCGTTTTGGGCAGATATGGTCGCTTGTATGTATGGGCGTTTTTGGGCGTAATGGTCGTTAAAAGGGTTAAGACGCCATCGTACGAGATTTCGTTCAACGAATGAGTTCACGAGAGGTGTCATTGTAGGCCTTCGTACCCCATGATGGTCCTTGTGTCGTATTGCGGAAGAAACGCAACGTGATGCCACAACCGTCGGTCGCATTTGGAGACAGTGGTCCCAGGAAGGATCTGTGCAACGTCGTAGGGGGATCGAAGCACGGAGACGGACGTACGAGCGTACCAATCGTCGCACGTGACGTCATGCCGTAGCGGTCCCTGGGGGCACAACGGGCGACATTTTGCGGAGTGTACGGGAAGGCTTGGATGATCCGATATCCACGCGGACAGTATCGCGCCGATTCGTTGCGTCTGGTTTGCTGTCCAGCCGCCCTTTGCGAAAGCTACCCTTAACAGCGAGCCATCGACCTCACCGCTTGGCGTGGTGTAGCTTCAGAGCTGCGTGGTGTGCCGAATGGAGCAGTGTGGTCTTCAGCGACGAATCGCGGTTCGGTCTCACAAAGGATGATCCTCTTGTCAGAATGTAGAGACGTCGTGGCCAACGGGCGGGTTCTTCCGCCCTTGTGGAGCGCCACATGGCTCGGCAAAGTGGAAACATGATGTCGGTTGCTGTGTGCGCCAACAGCCGCTCACCCCTGGTACGCATTACGAGCACATTGACGGCACGCTTCTATGTTGACGAGGTGCTGCAATCCGTGGCACTACCATAACCGCAGAACATCGCAAACTCCGTTTTTTAACAGGATAAAGCCCGGCCGAATACCGCTCGGATCAGCCTGAATGCTTTACATGGTCTGCAGATGCTTCTGTGACCAGCACTATCCCCGACCTCTCGCCAATCGAGCCTTGGTAGGACACGATAGACGTGGGTTGAGAACACTTCCTCCCCCGCAAAATGAAGATGAACTGTTAACTCGGATCAACAGTACATGGTCGACGATACCCCACAGATCTATTCGGACTCTCATTGCCTCGATGCCACGTCGGATTCATCGCTGTATTACCCTAAATAGAGGCCACACTCCTTATTGATCATCCTGTATATTCGCCCACTATAGCTTAGTCTGTGTGTGACAATTAAATCATTTGTTCAGGACCTACTTGGCTATCTGTGTGTGCAGCTTGGTCTGTTTTCAAACATTCCTTCATGATGTGTCATTTTCTCTGTCAGGCAGTGTATATTTCTTCAGCATAGGCATGAAATAATAATAATACGTTGTTACATACTGTGTGGGAATTCTCAATTTTTAGACCTAATTGAGAAAGAAACTGGTCCGATAATTTAAAATCATTTTAGGCTCGCAAGAGGAATCTTAAAACTAAATTTCATACGATACGATTTTAAATGAAAACATTCTCTATGTCATTTACCAAAGACAATTTAGAACCAAAATTCGTGACGTAACGTTTTTCTGTTTCGAAAGTGTTGATCGTGTGATGTAACGCATCTCTGACGCCACAGAATGATTTGGATGAAATAACGTCGGTATTTGTTGCTATGGCAACAAATCAAAATGGTACACGCGTGTGCTGTGCGCGTGTAAGTGATGACGCCATCAGCACGAAAACACGAAAGGCTAAGCGTGACGTTACAAGTATTTCTTCCTCGGTTGTTGCTTTGATGAAGATTTCCGCTGCGCCGCAAGAGTGGGACAAACGTTCAGACGTTGAGACTACGGAAATTATACTGTTTTAGATACTCGCTCACATACGTAACTATGATATTGAGATGGCTTTATAAACAGCTCATCGCAAAGGATTCTGACGCGTGAGAAGTGAAGATAGCGGAAATAATGGTAATATTCGGGATTTAAGTGACATTGAAAGAGGAATGACAGTGGGCTCTAGGTGGCAGGTTCGAGCATCACAAAAACGACAAACGTTCTCGGCTGCACAAGAACGACTGTGTCAAGGATGAGCGCCAATTCGACAAGCGACAGTGGAGCAACTCCCTGGCTGAATGAACCAGTAGGCTACAAGAAGTGTGCCTAAAACGACAGTTCAGAAAACCCTGCTGGGTATGGGGCTCCGATGTAGACGGATAAACACTACAGCTATGCTAACGAAGGTGCATCGGTAGAAGAGGCTTACATTTGCACGGCAGTACCGGAATTGGACCTCCGCTGATTGGCAAAGGATTGCCTTCTCCGATGAGTCATGTTTTCTGCTTCATCGAACGGATGTACGTTTGCGTATAAGGCGGTAAACATCGGAGAAAAAACACTCATCGACCATTGCTGGAAGAACACAAGCTGATGGGGGGCAAAGTTATATTCCGGGGAATGTTTTCGCGGCATTCTCTGGGTCCACTCATACCTGTGGAAGGCACTATCGACCGAGGTCGTTAAGAATCCATCCTTGCACACCACGTACACCCATACATGCTGATTTTCTTCCCTGGGGCGGATAGGATCTTCCAGCACCACAATGCGACGTGTCACACAGCTGGAATTGTCCGTATATATATATTTACATATCTCTGTGTGTGTGTTATACGTACATATAAACTTTTGGTACCGTCTAGTGTCCTTAAGGATTTTAATCTATTCCATAAAAGCCACCACTAAATAGATCCTTAATTAGTAACATATAGATAATCTACCTTTTGCTGGCAAAAATAGTTTTTTAACACGCATTCAATGGGTATTTGAAATGACACAAAGGAAAAACATTTATTCTTTGCTCAGATCCTGCTTTATATCGTTTCCCTCTCACAAAAGGTGATTTCATCACTGTTGCAAGTAAAACAAGAATGGACATTTCCAGCTTCTTCACAGCTCTGCCACCGCTGTCCTAAACGGTGATTTTGTCACCGTTACTTTCCCGGAATATTCACCGTCGTTATTAAGACAGGGAAATAAACCCCACATCTGTTATACTAAATTCAAATATACTCTTACTCTCCTTAAAGGAATGCAATACATACACCTAAAAGCCAAAACATTGCAACAGCCTTCCTAACATGATGTTAGTCTGCCACGTGCCGACAAAACAGCTCTTACCCGGCGAGACACAGACGCTACAAAATATCTAAAGGTGCTTTGTTTTACCTGGTACCAACACGTTACAGCAGATCCTTTAACTCAGTAAGCTACATGTTTGAGCCGCCGCAGATGGGTTGTCCTGTTCCAACGCAAATCACAGGTGCTCAATCGGATAGATATTTGGGGAATTTGGAGGCTAGGGCCATACCTGGAAACTTTCTTCATGCTCCATGAATCATTCTCAAACAATCCGCACAATGTGGCGTAGAGCATTATTCTACTCAAAGAAGGCATACCTTGAAGCGGGATACCGTTATCATGAAAGGATGTTGCCTACCCGGTCTGAAATTATGTTTAGGTAAGTAGTAGAGGTCACAGTTTCCTACACATGAATGACTGGACTAAAGACTTCCCAGCAAGACATTGTTCAAAGCATCCACCAGCTTACTTTCGCCCCACGGTGCAGCCTCGTTTCCACACCTCCCGAGGTAAACGACGCACACGTACGATGCCCTCCACATGATATAACAGGAAACGGGACTCATCGTACCAGACTACCTCTTTCCATTTATTGAAGGTACAGTTTGATGATTGCATGACCATTGTATGCGCTTTCGACAATGAACCATGGGTAGCACGGGCATTCGGAGGGGTCTCTGCATACGCAGCCCCATTTTTCAGCACAGTTTGATGTACACTGTGTTCTTACACATTACAACTTCACAAGCATTTAAATTACCACAAAGTTACTCCACATTACATCTTCTGATGGCTCGTATCACAAGGAATAGGCTTTTCTCTCCTTGAGCATGGATGACACTATAACGAAGTAAATTTCTCCGTCATTTTTGGTCTACGCCGGGATTCGAACCCGAGGCCGCTTATTCCGGAACAAGTCGCTCTACCAGCTGAGCTACGCAGACATTTTATTCGGATTCCTATCTGCCTTTATGTCGTGTGCGTCCTTCTGGCAGGTACGTCACATCTCCTGGTACTTACATCATCTCCCCCCTTTTTTTTTTTTTTTTTTTTTTCGAAGTGCTGGAGAAAGGATTCTCTTATTTTTCCTATCTCGCGGTGTGGAAATAACATCACACCAATGCGAGATTTTGAACGGTCGGGTCATCCGGACGGTTCGGGCGCCATTATAACGAAGTAAATTTCTCCGTCATTTTTGGTCTACGCCGGGATTCGAACCTGAGGCCGCTTATTCCGGAACAAGTCGCTCTACCAACTGAGCAACGCAGACGATTATTCTGATACCCATCTGCCTTTATGTCGTGTGCGTCCTGCTGGCAGGTACGTCACATCTTCCCCCACCCCGAAAGAGGGCCGAGGATATGGCCCACGGGTCAGCCGTGACCATGAATCGTTGCAGGCAGCCATCCACTGTAGAACGTGCACTTGAGAACTCCCAGTCAATCTGCTGTGTGGAATGCAACATCACACATTTTTATTTTTCGAAGCGCTGGAGAAGGAATTCTCTGATTTTTCCTGTCTCGCGGTGTGGAAATAACATCACACCAATGCGAGATTTTGAACGGCCGGGTCATCCGGAAAGTTCGGGCGCCATTATAACGAAGTAAATTTCTCCGTCATTTTTGGTCTACGCCGGGATTCGAACCCGAGGCCGCTTATTCCGGAACAAGTCGCTCTACCAACTGAGCTACGCAGACATTTTATTCGGATTCCTATCTGCCTTTATGTCGTGTGCGTCCTTCTGGCAGGTACGCCACATCTCCTGGTACGTTACAACACGTGGTAGGATCACAACTTGCGGGCAGTTCGTGATTTTTTTCTCCTCAGACGATTGTTTTAAGGAACTAACCACAGCATCCCGTAAACGTGCCATAAGCCTTGCCGTTTAGGAAATGCTCCGAGCCAATTATCTGGCCATTACATTTCGGTCTTTGTCAAACTGGCTGCCTTTCCCATCTGAAGAACAAGAATAACATTGATTAACTTATTTGAGTATCAGGTGTTACTTCTAACGTTTCATGACATTCACATACGCCGTCATGTGTGCGAGAGCTGCAGTTTCTTCGCTTTGCATAAAGACGCGCTGGTCATAATGTTTTGCCTCTTTGGTGTAGGAAATTATAAAGTATGGGGCTGTTACTTACCTACTTACAGTAGTAAAAGTGAAGCACATTCGAAGAAATGGCAGACCGTCAATCTCACAGAATGTTATAGTTGTTGAAAAGGCGGAAGCCATTGTCTCGTACGGTCGACGGATAGCTATGCAGACCATCATGAAAGAAGTTCACATTAGCTTTGCGGATCAGTATCTAGCATCCTTCAAGTACAAATTGGAGGAGCAATAGCTGTCAGAAGCACGATTCACGAACACTTTAGCCGAGTTGCAGAGATAAAACGATTTTATTTACAATTAAAATCAGCTAAAATATACAGGCAAGATCTTTCACAGCCGCGACGGCTGCATGTTCAGGCCTAATCAGCATCTACATTATTATAAACACTATCTAACAACAAGTAATTGGAGACCCCCTGCAATCGACGATATCTGCGGTCCTGATACACGTCACGGCAGCCGCCGTTAAATATCGTGTGGGAAACAACAACGCAACAAATCGCATGCAAGTAGCCACGCAGTTCGGAGCTCTCTGATTTCGAGAAAGGTGTAATCGTCGGGTATCACAGAAATGGCCGCTCCATACGTGACATATCCAGCGAGTTGAAGTACCCAAAATCGACAGTGGCTTATGTGATTGGCAAGTGGAAGATGAGAGGTGACTGTCGGAAGGTACCCCGACCCCGCAGACCCACAAAACTGCGAGTTAGAGACCGACGGGTGCTGGCCAGAGAAATTCGGAAGAACCGCACCAAATCGATGGACCATATCCGCGAGGAATTTCAACAGGCATCCGGGAGTGTTCTTTCGATGAATACCATCCGTAAGGAAGCCCATCTGCTCGGTTATCTTGGACGTGCTGCGGCCCACAAGCCTTTGATCACCAAGTCCAATAGCGCTGCTCGGCTAACGTGGTGCAAAGAACGTCGACAGTGGACCGATGAACAGTGGAAACAGGTTCTCTGGAGCGACGAATCAAGGTTCGCCCTCTACCGTTCGGATGGCAGTGTATGGGTTTGGCGTGTGCCTGGAGAACGCCTCCTGCCGGAATGTATTGTGCCAACTGTGAAATTCGGCGGCGGTGGAATTATGCTAAGGGGGTGTTTCTCCTGGTATGGCACGGGACCTTTGGTCGCAATTCCTGGTAGACTCAACGCCGAGACCTACTGCACCATTTTGGATGACCATGCGCTTCCTACGTTGTGGCAGTTTTACAGGGTGGACCCATGTTACTTTCAGGATGACAATGCCACCTGTCATGTTGCAAGGTCCACCATGGCTTGGTATGGTGACAATGGGGTTAATCGAATGGACTGGCCTGCGCAGAGCCCTAACCTTAATCCTATCGAGCACCTCTGGGACGAGTTGGAGCGTCGACTTAAGGAGTGCCCCCACCGTCCGTAATAGGTGAAGGAACTGACCTGTCTTCTCCAAGCGGAGTGGAAGAAAATACCGCTAGCCGTCGTACAACGCCTGGTTGAGAGTATGCCCCGGAGGCTCGCAGCTGTAATCGCCGCTCGTGAAGGCTCCACCGACTATTGAAGGTGAATAAACTTCGTTTTCCTTTGCTATCACAGGTGTCCAATAACTTGTTGGTAGATAGTGTAGTTATATCCCCACAGCTCCCACAATGCATAGCGTGGCAAGTTCAGGTTGTCGGGTAACAGTATGATTAACAGAGGTTTTTACAAAGGTAGTACACAATCATTAAACGTTTTTAGCCGTGTCAGTCGTCCTTGCCAAATTGAGTTCACATTAATCGGCATTTCCTCATTGCAGCACTCTTCAGAAAATACGTAATGTATAATGCCTCTAGAAATAGTAATGTCTGTTTATTACTAGCAGATGTAAGAAACCTAACCCCAACCCAGTCCGGGTAAAATGTGCCGTTCGCGAGAGTCCTGATTAATGATGTTGAAATAGTACTGGAACGAAGTGAGTATTTATGCTCCGCCATACCTAATCCAAGATTTCTTAAAGTGGATCCTATGTAGTAGAGCACAATTAGCCACCAATTGCACATAAACAATGGTCTCATCCCAGTGGATACCATGTCTTCTGACACCCTTCCAAAAGCGGAAGTGAATGTGCTTCTTTGCAGACATGTTGATGTATAACTCTGAAGACTTACAATCCTTATAACTCCCCTCAAGATGCTGCTCAAGAGATCGTGACACTTGCCTCAAATAACGGCGATGATACGAGTATTCAGCCGCACCCACCGCATTCACCCCATCTGGCTTCTCAGACACTTCTTTCTCTTTCGTCACATGAAATCACCACTTCGTGCTTGGTGATTCCACTGCGAAGAATGCGCAATTCCTGCCATGTAACTGTGGCCTTCGTGTCAAACTGCAGAGATCTACAATGACGGATTCCGAGAAATGCAACATGTGTGCAAGAAGTCCTCTTGTTTGCGGGAGAATATATGAAGAAAGGTTTACATCATTATAATACAGTGGCGTGCAAATATTAAGGACGAAACGGTTTTTTGAATGTAACGTCGTGCAGAAGAGCTCCACATCGACTCAAATCATACCATAAGATCCCCAAGATGTAAGAATATAGGACAAGTGAGCAAAACCGTCCAAACAAGGAATCCAAAAGGATACAAAGGCACTTTATTGAAAAGTTAGCTTCGAGTACAACTTGACAGAAGACAGAAACATCCATGTGACAGGCGGCTGACAAGAAAATCCAGTCTTTAGTAGGGGATATGATCACCCCTGACTGTGTTGCAGGACTTACAACGTCTCTCCATTAGAGTGGAGCGAAACACACTTTTTTTCTAAATTTGAAATGTCACCATGTGCAATAGTTACGATTTAATTATTGAAATGACCCCCAAAATATGGATGACATTATTCGATATCAGGCTTCCCCAACCCTCGAAGTTTGAGAGTTATAGAGAAAAATGCTTTTAAAATATCTGCTTTCTTCATTTTGTAAATGTAAAAAAATACTGCGTCACCATGTTATTTAATATCACTTTTGGGTGTATAAACACGAGTAAAAATTCAGCAGACGTGAGTTAATTTCTTAGGCTTCCCCAGATCCCTTAAAGTATGTAATTTTTTACCAAAAATGGCATAAGGTATGCAAATATGATAGTCACCAGCCTTACCTAGTAGCATAACTTGAGGAGTGAGTTAATTTCACTTGGAAATCCGACTTTTTTCAAAACTTGGCATCAGCTTCCTATCCAAATTTTTTCCTCTGATGAATCCATCTCTTGCAAGAAGGCCGCACACATGAGCAGAAAAATCTGTTACAACCTTAACCATCCTCTATACTGCCCGAGAATGGTACGGTATTTTTTGTAAATTCGTGGCAAGAACTTGGATATTTATCCGACTGTGGTAATTCCAGAAACTGGTGATGTTTCCATTTCTGTATGGGAGGCTCAGTCGCAATACACTCTCGCCAGTCGATTAGGTTGATGTAATCATTGCTCTGGAAATTAAGCTTATCAATTTGAAACTTCCTAATGGTAGTTGTTTATTCGGAAGATTTTCTGGCCTTCATGATGCGTCCAACAGCAAGCTCACGGACATACCTTCGGTCGTCAGAGATTGCAGCTAGCTAATTTTCTGCATGGTCAAAATACGCGTTGTCTTGGATGACTCTTTTTACAATATCCTTTAAATTATATCTGAAAGATACTGAAACCGAGATATAAAAAATTGCAAATTTCTTGGACCAGCTTTACAGGCCCCGTTACTTTTGATCGTGAACCCCGATGGTGCATATACCTTCATTACGAAGATGGCTAATGAGACAAATTATGGTGTGGAAGCACTAGTTCCAACATTCAAACGCAGAATGCGATATGCGAGGGTCAGCCAATGGGAATGTGCAAGTAAGTGTTCCAGGACCTCGATTTACTAGATCTTGTGAGCAATCACCTGCAGAGACTGTCTTACACATTTTTCACAAATAAAGTTGATACGAACTAAGATCTCCAAAGTTAATGTCGGATTGAAACGAAAATTCAGTTTTCTGGAAATTAACGATTGGAAATTTTGCTCACATTTTCAGGCGATTTCCAATCAATCTGCTAAATCGTCTTGGACCTGATGTTTTCCTGTCGAGTGCTTCATTGAGGTGGCGTAAAGGCAGTTCATTAAAATGAAGTTGACATATAATCCAGTGCATGGGAGAATTGGGCTTCTCTTCAAGGCGCCTAATTATACCAGCATATGTGCCGGTATTAGTGACTTCCAATAAGACTAACTCCGACGAGTCAAAGACCTTCTGGTCCAATAGGCTGAAGATACCGTCTGAAATGTCCTTTGCACGCTTGCTGCTCGGTGTAAAATGTCCCATATAGACCAAACACGGGTTTTCAACAAGTGTAATGTGTTCCTCCCATTCTTTTCACTTGTGCCACTTGCCATCATCGGTCTGTGTATTCGTAAGTGTTTCATCCCTTCTTCCGTCCAAAATTAGAGCTACAATCTTTCGACCAGTCGAGTTTACCTCATCTTTAATTGTTGGACGGGTCTTTCTCCTTTCTCGTGGTATTTTATGCAGGTCAATAACAGGTGCATTGCATTCTTTCGAATGAACTTGTTCACTTACAGCATGAAGCAACGCAAATGCAAGATCAGCTTCCGCTTGATCGCTGATGCCTCGCCTATCGCTCTTTCTAGAAAATGCAGACAGTGTCATTTGACGCCTAGGTTTTGTAGGGCGACGTGGAGTGAAATAATAATCTTTCTCCGAGGCCAACAAACGACTAGGACCCGGCTCGTATGGTTTTGCCACAGAATTCGTATTTGTATCCTCTTCTGAAGTACCATTCTGTATTCGCCGGGTCGATTTCAGTGAGCAGGTCTTTGGAATTTCTAACGGACATTCTTTTCCCTTTCCCTATCAAGTATCATCCTCTACTCGCAGGATCGATTTCAGTGAGCAGGTTTCTGTAATTTCTAACGGACATTCTTTTCCCTTTCCCTATCAAAGTATCATCCTCTACTCGCAGGGTTGATTTCAGTGAGCAGGTTTTTGGAATTTCTAACGGACATTCTTTTCCCTTTCCCTATCAAGTATCATCCTCTACTCGCAGGGTCGATTTCAGTGAGCAGGTTTTCGGAATTTCTAACGGACATTCTTTTCCCTTTCCCTATCAAGTATCATCCTCTACTCGCAAGGTGGATTTCAGTAAGCAGGGTTCTGTAATTTCCAAAGGACATGCTTTTCCCTATCACTCTTTCGTGCTGATCTTTTCTTCAGTACACTGGTGGTTTTTGCATCAAGCCCACCTACTATAATTCTTCTGTTTGTTTTCTGGTCCATTAGAAAGTTTCGCTCTTTCACGGGCAGAGCTGCATTTGCAGGTTATAAAACATTTACACTTGCACGAGAATATGTCAAAGATACGTTGCGAATCTGGACAAAATTGTTCAACCTTTTTCCTGTAGGTTTCATCCATTCTTGGAGTGTGCTTTTTCAGCTTCTGGATTTGAATGTTGTATGCTGTAATGCGCTTTACAACTGATTTGTGGAGCGATGTCGGAAGAGATGCTTTCTTCCATATACTCAGCACTTTGTCCGCGACAATACTTGCTATTTCTGCTACAGCAGGCTCATAATAAGCACCTTCCTGCCTGCGAGTATTCCTCATAAGGTAGTAATAGGGCATTACATCTTCGTGCGTGGACAACACATTTTCATGCATCTTCTTATAACTCCCGAGGATAGGGCAATCAGCTTTATTTCTTGTTTCAGCCATTTTAAGCAGTTGAACGATAAAACGAAAATTCCAGTACGCTCCAGTCAACATCACTAGAAGTGAAAGGAACTGTTGTATCATTATGACGCAACACCCGCCAACACCCTCTCCCAAAAGGATCTGTGCTACTGTGATGAGTTGACTCAGTGAGTTTGCAAAGAGAGCTGCGCCGTGAGGGACGGGGAGGGGGGAGGGTTAAAAAGTAACAAAAAACAAAGGAGAGCTCACAGCCACAAGCTATGTGTCTCAAAATCAACACGAGTTTGCCAGAAGGTATGAGAGAGTGATTGTTAACGATAAGCTCAAATTGGTAACGGTAAGGCTGCTGTCAAACTTGATGCTTACGCAACTTATCATGCCATTTTTGGTGAAAAATACATACTTCAAGGGATCTGGGGAAGCCTAAGAAATTAACTCACGTTTGTTGAATTTTTACCCGTGTTTATACACTCAAAGGTGATATCAAATAATATGATGAAACAGTATTTTTTTATATTTAGAAAATGGAGAAAGCATGCATTTTTAAAGCATTTTCCTTACAACTTTCAAAATTCGAGGTTCTTGGGGTAGCCTAAAATATAGAATAATGTCATCCATATTTTTTTGGGGGGGGGGGGTCATTTCAATAATAAAATCGCAACTATTGCACATGGTGACATTTCAAATTTAGAAAAAAGTGTTTTTGGCTCCACCCTGCTGTCCATGATGGGGACGAGGTTGTCAAGGAGCTGGTGAAGCATCGCGGCCCATTCCTCTTGTAGCGCCAATCGCAGCTGTGGAATCGGTGCTGGCGGCTGGTGACTTGCTGCTAAGCTTCTAACGAGAAGGTCCTACACGTGTTCGATTGGATTTAGGTCCGGGGATCTTGCGGGCCAGTCCATGCGTTGAATATCTTCACTCTCCAACAGCTCTGCGACAGCCACTGTACGATGAGGCAGCGTTCGTCTATTAAGAGGAACTCAGGACCCACAGCACCTCTAAACAGACGCACGTGAGGCAGCAGAAACTCGGTACAATAGCGGACACCAGTGACTGAACCTCCTTGGAAGATGTTGGAAGATGTGGAGGTCAGTACGGCTACCAAGCATGATACTGCCCCAAACGAGTGCTCCGCCACCTCCAAACTGGTCCCTTTCGATGATATTGGAGGTGTGATTGCGTGTTCCCTGCTCTCTCTCCAGATGTCTATACGTCCAGAATCGCTCGTCAGACTAAATCGGCTCTCATCCCTAAGAGAACTCGACCCCATTGCTGAAGTGTCCAGTTTTTGTGTTCCTGGCACCACAGAAACCGCCGCCTCCGATGAGCAGGCGTTAATGACACACACCGTACTGGTCGTCGTGCAAATAGACCACCTTTGTGCAGCCTCCTGGCCACGGTAAAACGCGATAACGGACGTCCAGTTGTCTGTTGCATGTGCCTTGCGATTTCTCCCGCTCTCTGCCGTCTTTCACTTCTCGCCTGTAGGAAAATACACCGGTCGTCCGCCGCCGTGGTTGCTCGTGGACGACCACTGCTAAACTCTCGGACAGCTGTGCCTGTCGTTCGAAATGATCTCCAAGCTCGTGAAACGATGCTGTGAGCGATGCCGAACTCCTCGGCCACACTAGTCACACTTCGACCTTCTTCCAACTTCCCAATGACGCGACCTCGGGTAAAGTCATCCAGATGTCGTCTAGTGGATTGCCTGTTAGCCATATCACACGGTGGCAGCAACTCGACGTCGTTCAAACGGATGTATACCGTGCAATAGCTTTTACCGAATTGCTGAGCGTACACCTCCCGTGTGCTTTATACCCTTCCGACACCCCCTTACGGCATGCTGCATATATGCGCATTCCATACCGTACCGGACCCTAGTCTATCTCCTGAGTGGTCTTTCGGTCCGTTCTGCTTGCTCGTTCTGCTGTTATGCTAATTTCTCCTCTTCGTCCTTAATTTTGGCACACCAGTGTACATCATTGGTTTATCTTCATCCCCTCTTTTTCAAGATACGAATTATTTTACATTCCATCGTAGATTTACACCATTTTAGAGAAAAACAGAGCAACATGCAACGTTCTGCTGAATTATAGCAGAATGTTTTTTTCAAATTCTCCATTTTAAGGATGAAATATTGTGAAATTTACGAAAATACACTTGTGTTACCTAGTAGGAAAGCAACAAGTCAGAAAAGGGGAACATCCCACGGTAATCTATTTTCTATTACTAGCTACCGATTGCAAAACTGTTTGTGTTATTCATGATGTTTAAAAACATAAAAGAAATTGTAATGTCAGCATGTATTTTTGTCAAAAAGAAGTGCAAGGAATATTTTTGCGTATGAGCCATTACAGAACGATTATGTAATCAGAACTTCATCAGAGATTCTTTCGGTGAGTTAATGGAACTAATATGGGAAACTGGAATATCATCTACGAAGAAATCCTATTCGAAGTAGTTCAGGGTGTGATTAGTTACATATGAGACGTTCTGAGGGCAAAAAGACCTTGGAACTGTTTCTCGTCTGCATCGTTTTTCAGGATCGTTTCCCTTTTTCTTTTTCTTTTTTTCTTGCTGGGTGAACCTAACGACGAGATGGACATCGGAAGCTATGATTTACGGAAACCGGCTCTAGGGAAGAAAGAAAACCTGCGGCTCTGGAGCTCAACGATAACTATGTATTTCGTGTAATTCTGACGGATCTCAGCAGCTTTAGAATTTTTCCAATACACGAGGTAAATTTTGAACGAATTCCAGGTGCCACAAAAGAGCATAGAAATGATTTCAAGAACCCCAACAATCAAGTTTTTAATTTCAGATCCTCCCACCATAACATTTTTCAGAAGGTTAATGAACACGCCATCGCCGACTGAATTTATAACTGACTTACTGTACTAAGGAAAAAATCGAAAGAAGAGTGAAAATATTGATAAGACGAATAAAACATGATTAGGATGAAGGCTTATTTGTCGAATACTAACCATTTAGTTTTCTTGAACACAAAAACATTAACAACAATGGAAATGTTATGCTCAACAGGATAGAAAACAGCTGTTTAAACAGCACTACAAATAAAAAAAAAACACAAACCATAGCAGTGCTTTTTCAATATTTTCTTAAGAGAACGATTTTAAGATGCACCATATTTTTGGCCTCTTCTTTTTTTTTTTTTCATAGAAAAGTAAAATTTAGAAGTGAGGTGAATCTCTCTGATTAGAAGAACAGAAGAAAATGGGATTATGGTCTAGCAGGGAGGAGATTTCCCCACAACTTTCGCAACCTCTGCATTGTCTACTAAAACCGAAAATCTTACACTGTATATAAAGCTTCATATGGTAAAAACGCAAGGACACCCGGACGGTGAAAGGAAAAAGTCTAAAAAAATTTAAAAAGAAATTGCAACAATATGCGAAAACTGCAAAATATGGTCACATAACTACATGCTCGCCAAAACCGATGATGCTCACAGAATAAAAAGCTCTCACTAGGAAAAAATATCAGTGCTGCAACAGGATATTACGGTTTAATGATGCGATACTACGACATTGTTCTTAATTTTTTTAAGAAATGGAAGTAGCAATGTTTCACAATTACATTAGGTCCGTTTTCAAAGAAAGCGACCAAATCAGATGATTTTACTTTTAAAAAAAACGAGGACATCTTGACGAAGCTGGTCCCTATACTGTTCTTTTATGATTTCCCCACAGTACACTTTTTACTAACCTCTATTTGAAAAATATGTGAATATGGTGCTTCAAAACTTAGAACATCTTATCTTTATTCGGCGTTACAAAGGATTTTTGAATCGTGCTCTAAGAATATTTTTTTGTCTGTTTGGGGGTTTAAAGACCACCATGAGCAACTCGATGGGCTATAAGGGGACGCCGGTCGCTAATTTAAGGACAGTGGTTTCGGGGAAAGGAGAGAGCTAGTGCCGTAACACGAAAAAAAGCATCCGTTTCTCGCCGGGATTCGAACCAGGACCCATTTCCGATGAATGGTCACAAACCAGCGCTTAGACCACAGCGCCACCGGGGATGGATTACAGACTTAGGAAAGCCATGCCATAAGTACTTTCAGCACTGTTGTAAGGCAATTTATAGAACATATACCGACGTCTGGGACGTACCTACCCCGCTGGACGCACACGACATAAAGGTAGATAGCAGCGAGAACGAACGTCTGCGTAGCTGAGTTGGGAGAATGACTTGTTCCGGAATAAGTGGACTCGGGTTCGATCTCCGACGTGGAACAAAAATGACGGAGAAATTTACTTCGTTATAATGGCGCCCGAAATTTCCGGAGGACCCGGTCGTTAAAGATCTCGCAATGGTGTGATGTTCTTTCCACACCGCGAGCCAAGAAAAATAAGAGAATCCCTTCTTCAGCGCTTCGAAAAATAACTGTGTGTGATGTTGCATTCCACACACACCAGATTGACTGGGAGTTCTCAAGTGCACGTTCTTCAGCAGATGGCTGCCTACGACGATTCATGGTCACGGCTGACCCGTGGGCCACGCCTCCGGCCCTCTTTCGGGGGTGGGGGAAAATGTTACGTGCCTGTCCCGCAGAACGCACACGACATAAAGGCAGATAGCAGCGAGAACGAACGTCTGCTTAGCTCAGTTGGTAGAGCGACTTGTTCCGGAATAAGTGAACTCGGGTTCGATCCCCGGTGTGAACCAAAAATGACGGAGAAATTTACTTCGTTATACGTCTTTAAATATTCCACACATACAAGATGAATTCCAAGACGTAAAATCATTTACTGATGTTAGAAATTATGCAGTGTGTGTTCAAACTGCTCTTGAACAAAGCCATTAAATGCATATTTGTGACGCGGTAGTACACAGGTTGCATGTGGTATTATTGATGTTAACCACGAATTAATAGAACCAAACCCAGACATAATGAGCTCGTGTAAATACGAAATTTCGCATAAACAGAAGCCCTTGAATTTTCTAATATTCTCCCATGTTATGTGACGTACTACAGAGGTAAAAGCACGTGTCAAGACGACAAATCTGCAGCAATACATTCCGTCCGTGTAGCTCGGTTGGGAGACCAACTTACTCCGGAGTGAGGGGCCGCGAACAAACTTCTGTTTTCTCAGTTATTCGAATCGCATATTACGAACGAATATTTGGAGAAACTGCATATATCGAAGTTCAACACGATTATCACCAAGCAAAACAAATGGCATTAACCCCGCTTTTAAACTTCACTGTTTCACCGAAATACTAGGGAATACCTGCTGTTAACAACACCCCTGCGATTCCTATACAAAACTAAATAATACAAAAATAAACAGTTCTTTACAGGAAAAGCGTACTTCGGAAAGCTTAAATTAATTTAGGAAATGCAGAAAACAAAAGTTATTGACTTTGGAATATCATGTGATATATCAAGAGGGTGAACCGAAAGTTTTACAATATTTGCATAAACGTATGTGCTGCGCGGGTACGTCACGTGTTTAAACTAGTTCCAGTCGCGCACTGCAGTCAGTCGAAAGGGATATAAAGTAGTAGTCGTTGCTGTGAACAGCAATGCATGTCGTCTTTCTGTCTGTGGTTGGGACGCCTAAAAGATGAACAGCCACAAACAGCTAATTAGAGAACTTTTGCTTTACGAGTTGGAATTCAGCCATAACGCTACTCAAGCAACACGAAACTTTTGTGTTGCGAAAGGAGAAGGTTCCGTGGACCACAACCTCGCAACCAGATAGTTCAAGAAATTTCGGTCAGGTGACAAAAACCTCGACGATCAGCCATGGTCAGGTAGGCCGCGAACCGTGGATTCGAAGGTCGTGCGCCAGGCCGTTGAGGCAAATCTGACAACAAGCACTCGGAGATTATCAGACGAGCTTAATAAATCACAGACAACCGTGGTTTGTCACCTTCAGGACCTCTGCAGGGTCTGCAGGAGCTGCCGCATTGTCCCTCCCAAACTGACGCCAGCTGAAGCAAACCGCCGAGTGGATGTGTACACGAAACTCCTGGAAAACCCGCGCGATGTGCGTTTCATCAAGAGAATTGTTACGTGCGATGAAAAGTGGGTCTATTTTCATAATCCTAACACATAACGGCTGTGACTGAGCCCGGGCCAGCTTTCAGAACCTGTGGCCAAACGTGGGCGCTTCGAGTACAAGATGATGCTCTGCGTCTGTTGGAATTTGGAGGGGATAATCCATTATGAATTTGTTCCAGACTGTTGGACCATCAACTCCAACCTCTACTCTGAACAGCTGGAGCGTATGTATGCCGTTTTGGAGGAGACGTACCTAGCACAGGTGAACAGAAAGCGGGCTCTCCTACAGAAGGACAACGCTAGGCCTCATATAGCGCGGACGACACGGGCAAAACTCCAAGAACTTGAGGGCATCGAACTGATGCCACATCCATCATATAGTCCGGACCTTCCCCGTCAGATTATTATCTATTCCGGTCCATGGCCCACTTCCTCTGCGGGTGGCACTTGATCAACCAGGAGGAGGCGACAGCTAGGGTGAAGACGTTTTTCGCCTCGAAGGACAAAGACTGGTACCACCGCGGAGTCGAAGAACTGGCAGACAGGTGGCTAAAGACGGTGTAACACAATGGCCAATACTTTGAATGCTAGTCAGGTTTCGTCGTAAAGGTACGTATGAAGACATAAAGTGATCCAAATATTGCAAAACTTTAGCCTCACCCTCTGTATTAAACGTGTGCCTAAAAGTTGTCTTAAAAGAAACAGTTCAAAGTGTTAGAAACATGCCGATGTGGAAGGACGTCTTTCAGTGAGCAATGAAACGTATCTAGAAATGTCACCGTAGTTCGACGAAACGGTTGTGATAAAAATGCTGCTGCCCCGGTGTCGTAGTGGTCTAAGCGCTGGCTAATAGCCATTCGTCCGTGATGGGGTCCGGGTTCGAATCCCGTGAGGCCTAAATTTTGCGTTTGTGTTACGGCGCTGGCTCGCTCCCTTCCCTTGGACCAGTGGCCCTAAATTAGGGACGGTCGACTGCTTATTGCGCTTTGAGCTGCTCACGATGGTCGTTCAACCTCCAAATAAAAAAAATGATGAAACTTGAGGTAATCTGAAAGGAAAAGGAAGCATAGCCTCTGATGTTTCTTTTCAAGATTATATAAATATTGATGAAGAGTTTTCGGTAGAATCATTAAACACAGATGCTGAAGAGCATTTAGGATGTAATGGAAGAATTATAACCAGTTAAGCGATGGAGAAGAAATCACCTAGAGGGAAATACTTCTTTTTTTGAAGGTGGACGGATTCGAACTCACATCTTCTCACTCTGGAACGGGATATTCTCCGAAGTGAATTACGCCAGCAAGGCTTATCACTGCAACTTACAGTCACGCCTCATGCTCCACCTCAGTAATACATTACCTCTCTCCTCCCTCGAGATAGGCAATGGCATAAATCGCAGGTTTCTGGTTTGCCGACACACCACGCTTCAAGGAACTCATTGTTGAAGAGGAAATTATTATTAATTCCAGACGATGAGTGGAAGAAGCATCAGGCATTTTTTGTCTTTTTTTTTATTTTTTGCGAACCTTACGTCTAGGAATTTTATTTTATGTTCGATCTCCAATATAGAGAAATACATTATTTTTCTGTTGTTGTTGTCTTTACCGGTGATGATGTTTAAATCTACGTCTTCCTTTTCCGGAGCCAAATATTCTCCCTACTGAACTGCGCCGGCAAGGCTCACTGCTGCAACACTCCATTTTGATTCATGCGTCACCTCAGAATTACGTTACAGACTACATAAAAGAAAATAATTTCAGACTTGCAATTGAAAGCTTAGAAAATCTTACAGTTTATCTCATATCTAAAAAAATGTCAACCACTGATTTGGAGGAAGTTGAAAAACAAATTAACAGTTGCTGTTATAACAAGCACACAAAATAAGCAAGGACTGACTCATATTTTCGAAATTTCGTGTTAACAGCAAAGGAACAGTAAATATTTCAAATTTTTTGCAGTTATTTTAAATTCTACATTAATAAAGTTTCACTTGTTGCAGGTTATATTTATTGCTAATTATAGTTTTTAATTAATAACCATTATATACCTCTGATTTATTGATAAACTCTTTATAATTGACTCGTTTTAACCTGCTATAATGTAAAATGATAAAAATAGCCCTTTTTTATTTGTTCGGTTATAATTAAGTTCTCATATATGGAATGTTTTTGTTCCTCACTTCAACTTCGGGTTTGGCTGTATCTGTGACATGATAAATAATGCACCTTTTAAGAAAACAAAATAACCACACATTGTATTTCGCATTTACTCAAAATAATCACCATATCAATCCGTTATCCTTTGCCAACGATAAGTACCTACCTATCATCATCATCAACTATGGCTAAAATTCCCGTCGGTGTCTTTTGCCATTAGGCTACAAAGAAAGGAAGAGAACACAACAAATAACGTAACTAGGATTTCATAAAATTTCAATTATTCTGAATGACTTCTTGCCATCTGTCTATGAGTAGGTGAATCTCTCCGGAAAACCTCGTGTTTTAGAGTCAAAAAAGTCATGTAATACCGTTTTTACATCCTCCTTATCATCGAAGGTATGGAGAGCGAAGACGTTCTGTAACGATCGAAAAAGGTAGCAGTCCGTAGGTGCCAGGTCAGGGTAAAGGGCCGGATGAGGTAACACTTCCCAACCAAAGTCCATTAATTTTAGCCGAATGATTAAAGCAGCATGAGGTCTGGCGTTATCATGACCAAGGATCGCGCTCTTTGCGATTGAGGAGTGCTGGCCGCTTTGATATCAGTTGTTCTCGCCATCTGTCCAACTGTTGGCAGTAGATGCGACCATTTCTAGTTCGGTTAGATGCCAACACCTCCCAGTGGATTATTCCCTGGACATGCAACCAAATGCTCAACAAAACCTTTTTGGGATGAAGTTCTCCTTTTCAGGTCGATGGAGCAGGCTCCGCATCTTGGCACACGCTTTACATTACGATACAGTACATTTCTCATTACCTATTGCAGTTTGTTTTCTCATTACCCATTACAGTTCGTCGACGCTTTACATTACGGTATAGTATCTATTTCTCATTACCCGTTACAGTTCGTCCCCAAAACTTTTTATTTCTGTGACGAGAAAGCAAAGAAACACAGATATGAATTTTCTCCTCTCGTTGCTTTGCAGAAAGCTGGCCGGAACCGAGTTATCGAACTTAGTGATGAACCCAAGCGCATGCATCCGTCTGTCGACTTTTTTTTTCTGTGCACCGACAACGTTTCCGCTAATTCTTGAACGATTGGACGTGGGTCATTTGTTATGGCTCGGCCCACATCCTCTTCAGAAACCATGGATGGACGTCCAGGACGTGGTTGATCTTTACAGCTTCTGTCTCCGTCCCGGAATTTCCGAAACCAACGGCGGCGACATGTGCATCATCAACTGCACCCTCCCCATACACTTGACAGTAGTTGCGGCAAGCCACCGCTGCAGTACTGCCTTTATCGAACTCTTACAGTAAACAATGTCTAATGTGCTAATCATCGCATGCCATGTTACACCATTCGCGATTTCCCTTACAAATGACTTACTCGGACAAGCCTAGTGGCTCTATATGCTCTACTGCTCCACACTTTACTGGCCGAAAATTCGGTATCGCATCGTCATCTGTGACGTAATTACTCCGATCGTAATTTGCATCTATTAAAAAAACGGGTAGAACTTTTGCACACACCCACTATATCATCCCATTGACATCTATTTATTGCAGAGTGGTTCAGTTCTTGAAGAGTTCCACCGCACCAGTTTTTAATATCATCAGCCCACTCACGGTAAGGGTATCCTTTTGCATTTCTTCCGTTCATTAAACCAAACGCCAATGTTTTCCTCTTTCTGTAATTTTTCATTCTGCAGATGTGTCCAAAACGTCTTAGTGTTTTCTGTATGATTTTTTGAAAGAGGGTCTCTTTTAGTTGTATTCTTTTGTACACTTCTTCATTTCTTATCCTTTGAGTCCATCCAATTCGTAAGATTTTACGATAACACTTTCTTTCAAAAGCAAGTATCTTTCTCTCTGCTTCCTTTATCAATGTCCAAGTTTCGCATCTAAAAAGCATATTGCTAAAGATGCATATATCGAGATTCCTTAATTTCGTTTCGAAGCTAATAGCTCTGCTCCTCCAAATTTTATCCAGAGCTTTTAAACAATGTTGCAGGCTTTGCAATTCTAATTGTAATTTATTTTTTGCTGTTTAACTCATATGTTATACAGCTTCCGAGATAAATTAATTTTTCCACATTTTCAAGTTCTTTGCTTTCCAGAGTTAATTGTTTTTATCTCTTTCGCGCCAAATATCATTGTTTTTGTTTTTTCTATGTTCATCTTTAATCCGTAACTTTTACCTTCTCTATTCATCTCTTGTATCATTTGATGCAGATCCGTTTCGTCTTCATCAATCAGTACAATGTCATGCTGTGCCTATAGGTTACAATAATAGGTAGTAAATTGCAATTGACAATTGGAAAACTAATTGATCTCTTATACGCGCTGAGAATGTCTTCAGCTGATGTCCATGTAGCAGTCTGCTGATTTTAAGAAATAAGTCAGGGTAGAAATATTGAGGATGATAAAGATTTTTTTTCACCTTTAAAACAGCCGAAGTGTATTCTAGAAGTTCTGGCATTGTGCATTGTACTTTCTGCAGAGCTTATGGTCTTTACGCACTCTCCGAAGATTGAAGTGCAGGCTGCGATTTCAGTGTTTTTCTTGTAGGCACCATTCGATGAGATAAAATGGTATACAGCTGTGATCATTTTCTCACTGTGGAGTGCTTCTGTCGAATTTTTATTGAGCGAAGACATGATGGATGGTGTCTTTCGGCAGAATGGCTTTACAAATAGTCTCCTCGAATGCTTTTGCCCGTGATCCATCCAATATGACCACACGCTTTAGGAAGCATCACCATTTTCTTCGTAGCGTTTCTAGAAACACTCTCTGCCAATTTCAAGCTCAGTTAAAAATGGGGAAGCTATATCGCTCTGAAAACAAATTACACAGCTGGAAGTGCGTTTGGGGGAAATTATCTAGTAATTATTGTATACCCAAAAACAAAATCTTACATTTCTACGAATAATTCATCTTATGAAAGTCGATATGACAGGAGAAAACAATGAGCAATAAAATCATGACCACTCACCAAATTGTGTGTTGGATTGACTTTCTCCACGACAACCGTTTGCAATCAGCAGAGAATGGTCTCCGCTTGACAGGGGAAAATCTCCTGTGTGTATTACCTGGATAGAATAGTGTCACGTTGTTTGGCGACAGAACGAGACACTGGCGCGTATCAGCTAATCCTGGGTCCCCTGCATCCCACAGATGTTTTATGCGGTTCATAACGCCGATGTTTGGCTGGCACGAGAGCACAGAAAATTCTTGCACATGGTCGTCGAACCATTCTTCCAGAGTGCAGACCTTTTGACACCGGATGTTTCATTTCTGAAACTGGGCTGTGCCATCCTGATACACAGTTACTATGAAGGGAAGCACTGGGTCTTAAACAATGCGTAGGTAAGATCTGCCGATGATGGTATGTTCACCCACGTTGAAAAGACCCACTGATAACAGTGAGAATTATTTCTATGTCATGACACAATTGCCGCCAGTATATGTTTGACACACAGTGTGGTCTGGTTGCATGAGTTAATCTGCGAGAAATCGAATACTGATTCTTTCATCAGTATGTTGGGACTGGAACCTGTACTCATCGGAGCAAGCGACTCTTTTCCAGTTGTCCAGAGTACAGTCACGGTGTTACCGTTCCCATTGTAGGAGCTGTTGATGAGAGTCTGTCAACATGGACCCATGAGCAAGTCTTTGATTTCGTAGGTCTATTCGCAAGTCACCCTCTGGAACGTGTACTCGAAAAGGCTTCTTTGTGTTTACTGGGCTAATCTGCTGTTATCTGATATATCCTGGGGTGTCTATTGTTCGGGATAGCACATGCCAACTGGCGTTCCCTTGTACTCCTAAGCACTGACGATATCTCGTCTTCGGCACATTAGTTAGATATGTATCCCCCTTCTCCGGACTATTCCCTCCACATCTTTACTAGGGTGGCCCTCAAACAGCCAATAATATCTGCTGTTGCTGGGATACTGAACCCCGCCTTCCTCGCGCCGATGATTATCCCTCATTCAATCTCTGATTTCAGAAGATTCGTTCTGGCAAATTGACAGTCCCTGCCCGTACTGTCCATATGTGTTCAATGATGTCACTGATGCATTCTGTGAAACACGTCGATTTGTGGAGACAGGATAATCATAATAATCTGAATAGCGGCATCATTTTGTTCGAGAGTAAAATGTAAATCAGGAAAACCGAAAAAGGCATCGATATTTTTAGCACGTCTTTTGTCAAAAAAGATCGTGTTTATGTTATCGGTTTGTCCGTCCGTCTGTCTGTACCCACGAAATCTCTGCAAGTCCGATTTGAAAAATTATTTTTGCATTGGGAAGCTTGAAATATGAGAATGATGATCCTTCATTTCGTTTTTTTTTTTTTTTTTTTTTTTTTTTTACGATGTACAATTTCGCCGCTAGAGGACGTAAATGCAGATGATGTCGAATTCAAAAATACGTTTTAATCCACATATTTGCTTCTAAAAGTCCGATTGAAAAAAATCTTTTATCTTTCCATTCCATTTATGTCGAAGAGTATTTTAGATATAGTTACATTTTCCCCGATTACTCTTCTTCTAAAACTCCGATTTGAATTTTTTTCTTTGGAGGATACACCTTCCGATGGAAACTCTTTTGCATATAATTTCAAATTCTTGGTAAAGAATCCTTTGGTCACCAGGGGGCGTAAGTGTTAATTTTTGTTTCTGATTTATTTACCGTAAAATCTGAACTTCTAAAATATCGATTGAAAATATTCTTTCGGGGATTGATGCCACTCACATCGATAAACCGTTTCGGAATATTTTCTTCTTAAAATATTCCACAGTTTCTCCGCCCGGGGGCGTAGAAGTTTATCTTATTTTCGTCAATATCTAAACATCTAGAAGTCCGATTTGAAATATTTCTTCTTTGTCGGATAGTGTTTTCCGTGTGACATGTTTTTCATATAATTTCAAAATTTTCTAGTAATTCATAGACTTTCTGCTGGGGGCTCAAATGTAAATTGCGTTTCTCCTTATATCTCTGCTTCTAAATCTCCGATTTGAAAATATTTCTTTATGCACGTGATACAGCTCCTAATGGGAAATCGTTTGCACATAATTTCTAATTTTTGTGGAAAAAATGGTTTCGCCACCAGGGTGTGTAAATCTTAATTTCCGTTTCTGATGTACTTGCAGCAAAATATGAGCTCCTAAAATATCGATTGAAAAAAAAACGTCGTTCGTATACCAATAGTACTCATGTCGACAAACCGCTTAGAAACATTTTCTTCTTAAAATAATGCATGGTTTCTACGCCAGAGGGCGTGATGTATATCTTATTTTTGTCAATATCTCGACTTCTAGGAGCCCGATTTGAAAAATTCATTCTCTGTTGGATAGTGTTTCTAGTGTGACATGTTTTTTTATATAATTTGAATTTTTTCAAGTAATTCATATACTTTCCGCTAGGGGGCGTAAAGGTAAATTGCTTTCTCCCCTATATCTCTGCTTCTAAATCTCCAATTTGAAAAATTCTTTCTGCACCGGATGCAGCTCCTGATGGGAAATCATTTGCACATAATTTTTAATTTTTGTAAAAGATGGTTTGGACACCAGGTGGCGTAAGTCTTAATTTCCGCTTCTGATGTATTTGCAGCAAAATATGAACTGTTAAAATCTCGATTGAAAAAAAAGTCATTTTTTGACCGATTCTACTCATGTCGAGAAACCTTGTAGGAACATTTTATTTTTGAAAAAACGCATGGTTTCTACGCCAGGGGCGTAGATTTATATCTTATTTTTGTCAATATCTCTACTTCTAGGAGTCCGATTTGGAAAATTCCTTCTTTGTTGGATAGTGTTTTCCTATGCGAAATGTTTTTCCTAAAAATTTAAAATTTTTAAGTAAATCATAGATTTTCTGCTAGGGGGCACAAAGGCTAATTGCGTTTTCTGCGTTAGTTCTGCTTCTAAAATTCCGATTTGAAAAATTCTTCCTGTATCGAATACAAGACCTGATAGAAAATATTTTTCACATAATTTCTAATGTTTGGTAAAGAATGGTTTGGCTACCAGGGCGCATAAGTGTCAATTTCATCTTCTGATGTATTTGTAGCAAAATCTGGGCTCTTGAAAACTCGACTACATTTTTTTTTCTTGGACCGATGCTGCTCATATGAGAAATCCTTTTGAGAATACTTTCTTCGTAAAATAATGCATGGTTTTCACACCAGGGGACGTAAAGTCACATCTTATTTTTGTCGATATTTCTGTTTCTAAGAGTCCGATTTGAAAAATTATTTCTGTGTTGGAGAGCGTTTCCCGTGCGAAATGCTTCTCATATAAATTCGTGTTTTTCTTAACACACATGTGTGCAATCAGAGGGCGTAAGCTCACGATTCTTTTTACAGCAATATCTGAGGGAATTAAAAACCCTATTAAAAAACTTCCTTCTTTCGTCAGATACTATTGTTTTCCATACCGGCTCCATTGTAGCTTTGATAAATTTAATTCGCGTCATAACAGATTCAAATGACGTGCTTATTACACCCGAAAATTCGGTGTCATCTTTCTTGTTCATTATGGTTACATGTGCCCAGAAGTAATAATGGTTTTCAGATCTGAAGTAAAGAAGCTGAGCTACCGTTCTCCCAACTATACAAGTGACAGAAATGTTATTTTTTAACATACGTGGGTATGGTACCATGGTAGAGAACGTGGAAAGACGAAAAACTGCACCCACAGAAATTATACAATAAGACCTGTCGAATCAACCACCAAGAAATTCAACAGATCATAAATAAAACTCGGTGTTTGTCCAGTTTTTAGGAAAACGGACATTGTAATGACAGACATGAGCAGATCAAAACACTATAACAGTCGCCCGTCCCAAATCTGGGGCAACTTATTTCAGAGAGGAATGAGGGCCAAAGCCATAAGGCAAGCGCATTACCTATACCACATCCGGGATTTGAACACGACTCTAGCTCAGGTCCCTAGTTAGAAACTTACTCCTCTGATCATTTGTGGACTGGGACGGCCTCGTTCGCTTTGGAGAACACGGTCACCCAAAGTACGCGACAGCAACCTGAATTCAGAAGAGCACTAAGACTCCTTTTCAGGAATGAGTGGAAAACTGTAATACATACACAGTCGAGTCACATTATTGTGACCACATCCTACTTTTGACGTCAACAACGCGTAGCCAATAAAAGAAGGAACGTGTCGTGAGCTGGCTTGGTGGTTATATAAGGTGTGCTTTAGGCATTCTGAAAACATATCACTCGTTGCTATTATGGATAAAAGGAGCGATTTATCAAATTTGCAAAAAGGGATGATTATCGGCTTTCGGGCCAAGGGTGACAGTATTTCTCAAGCAGCGCAGTTTGTGAACTGTTCGCACGTGCTGCTGTGGTTAAAGCGTATCGTGATTGGAGAAATAGCCCTATTGCGAATAAGCAACGCGGGAACTGCGGAGCACCACGTGCCGTTGATATGAGAGGTGAAGGTCGGCTGCGAAAGTACGAGAGGACCGATCGACACGCTACAGTGGAGCAACTCACAGGCCGAATTAACCAGAGGACTACCAGAAATGTATCTAAAACGACAGTTCAGCGAACTCTGCTGCTTATGGGGCTCCGATGCAGACGGATGGCCACTGCACCTATGCTAACGAAGGTGCATCAGCAGAAAAGGCTTACATTTGCACGACAATATCGGAATTGGACCTCCGCTGAGTGGCAAAGTATTGTTTTCTCCGATGAGTCACATTTTCTGTTTCATCGAACGAATGGACGTTGGCGTATAAGGTGAGAAACATCGGAGAACAAACACTTATCAACCATTGCTGGAAGGACACAAGCTGGTGGGAATAGTGTTATGGTCTGGGGAATATTTTCGTGGCATTCTCTGGGACCACTCATATCAGTAGAAGGCACTATGGACAGAGTTCGCTATGAATCCATCCTTCCAGACCACGTACACCCATACATGCTGATTGTTTTCCCTGGGGTGGATGGGATCTTGCAGAACGACAATGCGACGTGTCACACAGTTAGAAATGTCCGAGAGTGGTTGGAAGAGCACGATGAAGACTTCAAAGTACTTCCCCCTGGCTCCCTAATTCCCCAGACTAAAACCCAATTGAGTGTCTGCGAGACCACGTCGATCGTGTTGTTTTCTCAGTGGATCCTCCACCACGCACCGTCCAGCAGCTGTCAGATGCACTACAGTCACCATGGCTCCACATACGTGTGAACACCTTCCAGCACCTTATTGAGTCGCTCTCAGATCGTCTAGCTGCTGTCCGCGCTTCACACGGCGGTTACTCTGGATATTAGCTGGTGGTCACAATAATGTGACTCAACCGTGTAAAAGGTGAGACAATAATTTTCGTGTTGAATAATCATTACGTACAATTTTGGGCTAGTGGGCAAATATGATTCTACACTCTGTAACGAAAGGTTCCCGTATTATCATTCCACTTGTAGGACTGAAATGCGAAAACCCGAATTTGAAAAATTGTTTGCGTAAATTTAACATTTTTAAGGAATGAAAATGAATTGCATGTTTTATACATTCTGAAATGACTAAAACTTGAATTCGGTAAGAAACGTGGGAAAAAAATGCGTATTTTTAAAAACAGGTTTAAGGTAATTCTGTTTAGAGTTACAAACTTAACCAGTTAGAATGCGTTTTTGTCATGTGAATGTTTTCGGTTTTACAATATCGTACGATAAAACTTAATACTCATGTGTATGAATTCAAAGGGACTTCCTACGTGTGCGTTAGAAGGGGTGTTTTAATGAGACACAGCAAAATGAATAGATCATTTTGCTGGTTTGTACACTCTTGTTAGGAATGTAAATCGATGGAGGCCTAGATAACTTGTAGTCTTGTAATCTTAAAGAGCTATTAAGCAGAAATTGTGAGAGAGGGATCTCGTATCACCGTAGCAATACCAAAGTATGTCTCTATGCAATTTTCGGAATTTTTGATGTCTCCTTTCATGAAAAATGTAATACTCTGAAACTTTGAAAGTTCCTAATTGCACAAGCCTTAGAACAATGAAACTTCCAAACTAGGAAGTATGAAATTTTGGTGACGGATCAATTTGTCCGTGTTCGTTTCGTCCACATTTACTTGGTCTAGTTCATTTCGTCCACGTTTCGCTTTGTCCACAGTTCACTTCGTCCGCTGTTCCTTTTGTCCACCTCTTATTTCGTCCACTGTTCACTTTGTCCGCCGCTTACTTTGTCCACATTCATTTTGTCCTCAGAATGAGTGGAACACCATGGACATTTTCTGTTTTGATGCGGCATTTTCGTTATATACTAGGCTGAAAAATAAAAGGTCAGCGGACACTGCTCACCCGCGATTACTTTCCTGTTTAAGTTTTTCAATTAAAATACAACGATTTAAATGTTATTTGAAGTAAAACGAGGAACTGAACTTTGAAGAGCTTTTTAACTCTTTCGTGTGGTACGATGTCAACCAGTATGACATAAATCAAAGTCTTACAAAAAGTTTTGAATATTTTAAAGCACATCTTGTATATTGTATTTACATAGAGTTCTTAGCTTTTCAGCATATTTTTTTTGGTTTTTATACAAATGAACTAAAAATTTACTAAAAATAATTTGTATGAAAATTAGTAATACAGAAGTTTTTTGTAATTTCTGTATTGCTAATTTTTGTACAAATCAACTAAAATGCTCTCTATGTATCTCATAGCTATTTAAAACGAGAAAAAAAAATCCGTAAAAGTATAAAGGAGAAAAAAAAGTTTAGACTGATATTTACTGTAAATTTCGGGTGTGAGAGAAGGAAAATAGAGACTTTGTACGTTAAGGAGAAAGGCGGTCTAACATTTTGTTCTTCAGTACAATACATTTATAGCCATTTGAATAAACTTTGATTTATATTATGGTATCTGACATCATACCACTCAAACGAATTAAAAAGCTCTTCAAATTTCAGTTCCTCGTTTTACTTTAAATAACATTTAAAATCGTTAAATTTTAATTCAAAAACTTAGGGAAAACATTCCATGTAAGCAATGTCCGCTGATCTTTTTGTGACTAGCAATAAAAATGTCGCATCAGAACAGAACATTTCCACGGTATTTACCCATTCTGAGGACGAAATGAATGTGGACAAAGTGAAGGCGAATAATGTGAACGGTGGACGAAATAAACAGAAGACTAAATGAACAGCGGACAAACTGAACAGTGGGGCAAAATGAACCGGGGGCGAAATGAGCACGGACAAAGTGATAGGGAACCAAATTTTTTAAGAGAAACGTCTATCTTCATTCCAGTGAAATTGTCAATTCAGCTTTCAGATACACTAAGGGTATATGATCAAAAATATCCGTACATGCTTTTTAGCAGTGGGTTTCCTTATATACGTCACAGCCATGGCTTATACAAGTAACAAGAGATGCACGTGACCTCGTAAACATCGGTGACAAGCACGAATAGTAAAATAGGCAGTACGATAGACTCAGGGACTTTCAAAGTAGCTCGGCCGTAGGATGCCACCTTAGCAACAAGTCAGTTCGGAAACTTTCTTCCTTGCTATGGCTTCCCCAATCTAGGATGCCACCTTAGCAGCAAGTCAGTTCGGAAATTTACTTCCTTGCAACGGCTTCCCCGATCTAGGATGCCACCTTAGTAACAAATCAGTTCGGAAACTTTCTTCCTTGCTACAACTTCCCCGATCTAGGATGCCACCTTAGCAATAAGTCAGTTCGGAAACTTATTTCCTTGCTACAGCTTCCCTGATCTGGGATGCCACCTTAGCAACTAGTCAGTTCGGAAACTTTCTTCCTTGTTACGGTTTTCCCGTTCTAGGATGCCACCTTAGCAACAAGACAGTTCGGAAACTTTCTTCCTTGCTACGGCTTTCCCGATCTAGGATGCCACTTTAGCAACAAGTCAGTTCGGAAACTTCTTTCCTTGCTACGGCTTTCCCGATCTAGGATGCCACCTTAGCAGCAAGTCAGTTCGGAAACTTTCTTCCTTGCTATGGGTTCCCCGGTCAGCTGTAAGTGATGCTATTGTAAATTGGGATCGTCTAGGAACTACAACAGTACAATAGCAACGTGCAACACCACGTCAAATGGCATAGCGGAGCCACCGACAGCTGAAGCTCGTGCTGCGAAGAAATATCTTGTCATCTGTTACAATACTCACCACCGAGTTACGAAATGCCTCTGAAAGAATCGCTATTATTGTAACGCTACGTCGTGAGGAGATGAAGGAAATGGATTTCCAGGACCGAGAAACCGCACACAAACCTAATACCAGCAAGAACGACGCCAAGCATCGATAGGATTGGTAAAGCTCTGTGTCGGTGGACTGTGGAACAGTGGAAACGGTTTTTATGGTGTGATTAAATCATGTTTCCCAATTTTGTAGTCCGACGGACAAGTCTGGATGTGGGGGAATGCCAGGTGAACGCTATCTGCCAATTGCGTTATGTTAACTGCAAAGTTTGATGGAGTAGGTGTCATGCTGTAAGGCTGTTTTTCATGGTTTGGACAGCCCTCCCTAGTTCAATTGCCCGGAAATTTTAACGCTGCGGCCTATAGTGGCATTATATATAATTCTGTGCTCGCAAACTTATGGCAACAGTTCAGCGAAGTACCTTTCCTTTTCTTACAGGTCAATACTTCCGTCCACATATAAACTGAAGAGCAACTGAATTAGAGACAGCTGGCGTTATGCAAATGTGGCACTGTGGGCGGCCCTGTAAACAGAAACGACATGACGTATGCAGCGATTCGACAATATAAGGAGTGGTGCGACGGGAATCAGTAAGAATCGGACGCAGTATGGGTATGACGAAGGATATAAGGGCATTTCATCGTGGGAAAATTGTCGGGGCCCGACGAATGGGTCCCTCCGTCTCGGAAGTCGTACAAGCACTGGGATTTTCACAAACCACTGTGTCACGGGTGCATCGTAGTTACATCGAATCCGGTAAAACCATCCCTGCAAGGGCCAACTGCCGTGGACAACAGCGTGTGGATGAGCGGGTTCATCCTCAGTTAGCTCGCATTGTAACAGCGGATAGACGGGCCACAGTGCAAGAAATCACTCGGCATTTTAACGCTGGTGAACAAAAACGTGTAAGCAGCCAAACCATCCAGAACTATCTCCTCGCTATGGGGTACAGAAGCCATCGTCCCACGAGGGTACCGCTGTTGACCGCACATCATAGGATGCGAAGATAAGCATGGGCGCGGGAACATCGCTACTGGACCCAAGACATGTGGAAAAATGTTGCCTGGACTGATGAGTCGAGATTCACGTTGGTACATGCGGATGACAGGATACGAGTACGGCTCAAACTACATGAAGTGATGGATCCTTCTTGCCAGCAGGGTACTCTTAAAGCCCTTGGGGGTGGCATTCTCGTCTGGGGACTGTTTACGTGGACTGAAATGGGACCCCTGGTACGTGTGACATCGTCCCTCACAGGCAACGTTACCGGGATATCCTGGACGACCATTTGCTCCCGTTTGTGCGTCTTCAACATCCCACTGGGGACCTCATACTGCAACAAGACAATGCAGCTTCCGAATTGTATCCGAATAGTTGGATGAACACTCCACCGACGTGACCTCGCTTCCTTGGCCAGCTAGGTCACCTGACCTCAATTCCATCGAGCACATCTGGAATGCCATCGAGAGAGATGTTCGTGGCTCTGACCCCCTTTATCACATCTTCGTGAACTGTGGGAACTTTTTCAGGGGTCGTGGATCCGTATGTCCTTCCAATGCTTTCTGTGTCTTGTCGAGTCCATGCCGAGACGAATCGCCGCCGTCATCAGGGCGAAAGGTGGTGCTACACGTTACTAGACAGGTATCTCTAATTCAATTGCTCTTCAGTGTATGTCTAGGAATTATTTGATGAGATGTGTGTGGAAAAGCTTGACTGGCCTGTGGAAATCCCGGATTTCAATCCTATGAATAGACTTGGGATGAACTGGAAAGCCGACTCTACTGTGACCAACCTGACTAATGCTCTTCTGGCAGAATGGAAGCCAATTCCAAAATCTACTGAAAAGCCAACCCAAGAGATTGGGACTGTAATAGCAGCAAAGGTGGGACTATATCAATTTTAATACCATTCCTATTACAGGAAACTTTTGAATAGGTAAGTGCCCATATACATTTATCGTATAGTGCACTTTACCAAGTCATCAATATCTCACAAGTAAAAGCCGCCTTTGTACGGATAATTGAAAATACAATAAAACTCGACTTAGCTTAAATCAAATTAACTCATATTATAAGACATCAATTTAATAAAACCTTATGATATTTTAAAAACAGATTAAAATACATGAGTACTTTCGGGCCATCGCATGGCCCATCTTCTGATACAACAGCCAAATTGATAAGATCCGCATAATATATATACACACACATGAACGCAGTCAAAGTCGGTTGCACATATATGCAAAGAAGGAAAACATTCCTCCCAGCTAATTATCCCACGGTTACGGGTAATTTAAAGCCCCTAGGATTAGAGTTAATTAATACAAATTATAGGCATTGGGGAGCTCATAAGGCCTATGGTCATTACAACAAAAGCTTTGTGAGTGAAAACTGAACATGCTCTCGGTAAGAAGCAGCGTACTACGATTTTTAGGAGTAACCAGAACTTTAAAATTTTCCCAGTCATGATATAAAATCCCTTCTGTTACTTTCTTAACAAGTGCTGTGTTGGTACCTCCTGTCTGGATATTATATTTATGTTCTTTTACTCTGCAAGACAAATTCCGTGCGGTAGATCATAAATAGACAGATTGAGTAGTTCCTGAAACGTCTTTTAATGGAACACAATAGACTCCCCATCTTTGTGAAATATCCGTCGGATCCTGTCTTTTCTGACAAGTGGCAGGATATTAAGGGAGCGAGTGCCGAAATCCAATCTCAATTTCCGGCAAAGGTTAAGAAGAGGTTGAGTAATTGAAGGGATGTAATCGATGGAAGTAATGAACTGAAATGGTGTGGGCTAAAACGGTTGTAATGTAGTAGCAAGTTTACTTTTAACTCGGGAATGGATCCGGTTAAAAACGTAATCAGGATATCCAAATTGGGAGGCAAACGTCGTGACCCATTGTAGTTCTGCAACGCGTACAGTGCGGGTTGAGGAATGGGTGTAGGCTCTACGAATGAAAAAGAGAAGAGACGTTAACTTTTGGTTTTGCGGATGATTAGAGGAGTATGGACTCATAGTTGGGGTACAAGACGGTTTTCCATAAGCAGCAAAGTGCAATGGTAAAACCTGGTTTGGATGACGGGTAATCATTATATCAAAGAACGGGAGTTTTAGGTCTTGTTCGATTTCTAGGGTAAAATGAGAAAGAATTCGTGAATGCTTGTAATTCAAGTAACGAATGGGGCCAGAGTAATAAGATAGCGTCTACATACCTGAGAAATAACAGAGGTTGTTGGGCATAAGAAGTCAAAAATGTATTTTCAAGATACTGCATGAAAATTTCCGCTAAAATGTCCGAAGGCGGTGATCCCATGGCTGCGCCATCGGTTTGGCGATAAATTATTTCTTCAAATTGGAAATACGACCGTTTTTTAACAAATCGAAGCGCATTCATTATGTTTGAAATCTCAGTAAGTATGTGCCCTAAAGAATGAAGTTGATTTTAGATAATCTGATGTGTGAATTCAACGGGTACATTGCGGTAAAGTGACACCACGTCGAGGGAAGCCAGAATGAATGGTTTAGCCTGATTTTTGAAAGTTTTGAAACAACTTGGGTAGAATTCTTTATACAGTAATGGGAGTCCTGAAATAGATGTGAGAGGTATTTAGAAAGGGTGGCTTCGAGGGGTCTTGTAGGACTACACCTTCCAGAGACAAGTGACCGGAACGGATAATTAAGTTTGTGCAGTTTAATTTTGCCAAATATGTTGGGAACGCAGGGTCCTGGTGGGGCTTAAAGGAACACCGGAGACTAGGGGAGAAAACGAAATCCTTACCTAGTTTTGACAAAGCTGAAATGGTAGAGTTTATAGGGTTATGATTGATGATACAATGTGGGATAGTGGAAATGGCAGAGATCTGTTTATCAATGCAATGTTAATAATCACAATTTGGGAGGTTTTATCGGCAATAATCATCGAGATGGTAGCTTCTTCCTTAAGGGTCCGTAAAAGTCTGTGTTCAGTAGTGGATGAATTTTTGATTAGCTTATTATGTCCCTTATTGATTATCTTGGAGATTTTTAGTCTTGTAAAAGTTTGCTTTGAAGCTGGTAGTTGAGAGATAATATTTTCAACTTGCAAAATGGTATTTGGTAAGCTAACCTTTTTAGGAAAAGCAAATAACATTTCATGTTGAAGAACACTCTTTAGTTGGTCACTAAGCTGAAAGTCACTAAGGTTAATGACCGTCTGTGGTGCTATTGCTGGAAGGGTGGAATTTTCACTGAAGGTATTTTCACTACCACATTGTTGCCTCCTGATTTTAATGTCCACTAACCTCCGTAATTTTTTGACATGAGATGTATATACAGTCTTTGCAAGGGTATCTGCAGTCGAGGCCAACACAGTTAAGGTTCTGTCGACAATAAGTGGGTGAGAGTCCTTGACAAAAATAGAGAACGAATAGCTAAGCCGAGTTTTATTTTATTTTTAATTATCCACACAAAGACGGCTTTTACTCGTGAGATATAGCTTGTGCGACTGATCAGTATTGGAATACATCAATATCTACTTGATTATCGTACAAAACCATCAAAAGCGCTGAGTATGAGCTCCTGCCTTTGACTCTAGTACCGGGTTTTTCCAACTGTTTTTTTTTCCTTTTTGAAAAACACATTAACTACAAATGGCAGATAGGTAGGGATTGCATGCTAGAAAATCACGCCATGGCTTGCAATATTCAGAGGATTAAAATGCCAAATGAATTATCAAAGAACTGAGAGATCGCAAACCAACAAATGTAACATCCACAATCTACTGGGCTGTTCGGAAAAAATTGCGTTTTTGTATTGCGCTCCTTTGTATCGCAAACTTGCATAGTTTAAGCGTCACAGGTTATCACTGTTGCAGATAGTATAGACATTTGTCGTGCCACTGGGAACCAGTTCGTGAATGGCACACGTGTTTCGAAATGCTGATTTAACGTTTATCTCCCGCTTTTGTAAAGAAATGGCAACTAAGCTTGAAATATTGGTTCTGTTGCTGGAAACGAGGACCTAAAGCACCTGAGACAGTCCGGAAAATAAAAAGTCGAAGATGGAAGTTTTTCAGTCATTCTAAATCTCGCTCATGAAGCTTGCGGCTGGCGTCACGTGCTTGAATAGGACGAAAGGTTTGGAAAGTTTTTCTGTGATTAATTCGCACGCGCAGCTTGTGGCAGCTAAAGTGAACTCAAAAACTAGAACTCACAAACTGTCCGCCGAACAGAAGTTCTCAAATACACCATCTCTGAACAACAGTACAATCTCGAAAAGATTTACAGACGGTAGTGCAAGATGCGGTCTGTTTTGACTTTAGCTCAGTCTGCGCCACGGGTCGAGGTCTGCTCAAGAATCCACGTGACACTTTTTTCATCAAGGGGGATGGTTACTGGGGATGGAGACGGACCTACTTTCAAAATCCAAACAGCACCATCCAGTGGTAGGGCCTAGGTAGACGAGCGTTATTTGTTCTCAAAAGCGAATGTTCCGAGGAAAAGGGCACGCTATGCTCTATATCTAGTAGAATTATGAGGGTGTGATCCAGTTTGAGCTTGCTCCGGATGGCAGCGTTATCCATGTCAAGTAGAAGTAGATGGATCTGATACACAAGAATATTATACACAACTACATGGATCTGATACACAAGAAAATTATACACAAGTTGATGGATCTGATACACAAGAAAATGATACACAAGTAGATGGATCTGATACACAAGAAATGATACACAAGTAGATGGGCCTGATACACAAGAAAATGATACACAAGTAGATGGATCTGATACACAAGTAGATGGATCTGATACACAAGAAAATGATACACAAGTAGATGGACCTGATACACAAGAAAATGATACACAAGTAGATGGATCTGATACACAAGAAAATGATACACAAGTAGATGGACCTAATACACAAGAAAATGATACACAAGTAGATGGGTCTGATACACAAGAAAATGACTGTAATTCGTGTAGCTGGATAGAAGATATGCAAGGAAATGGTTGTACTTCGAGTAGCTGCATCTCATATACAAACAGATGAAGCAACGATGCCCTGCTGTAGTCAGCAGAAGCTGAATGCCGGCGTTCCTTCAACACTGCCAAGCCTCTTAATGCCAATCAGGCAACTTCATGGAGTCGAGATCCCGCACTACAGCAGATATCTCGCTTTTTCTGCTTCGTACCTATTTCGGATGATGGCGCGTTTTGTTCCGGTAGACACTTTATAACGAAGTAAATTTCTGCGTCATTTCTGTCTACGCCAATATTCGAACCCGGATTCCCTCATTCCGGTATAAGTCACTCTACCAATTGAGCTACGCGGACGTTTGTTCTGACTACTATCTGTCTTTATGTCGTGTGCGTCCTGCTGGCAGGTACGTCACATCTCCCCCACCCCGAAAGAGGGCCGGGGCATGGCCCACGGGTCAGCCGTGACCATGAATCGTTGCAGGCAGTCATCCACTGTAGAACGTGCACTTGAGAACTCCCAGTCAATCTAGTGTGTGAAATGCAACGTCACACACATTCATTTTTCGAAGCGCTGGAGAAGGGATTCTCTGATTTTTCCTATCTCGCGGTGTGGAAATAACATCACACCATTGCGAGATTTTAAACGGTCGGGTCATCCGGATATTTCGGGCGCCATTATAACGAAGTAAATTTCTCCGTCATTTCTGTCCACGCCAGGATTCGAACCCGGATCCCCTCATTCCGGAATAAGTCACTCTATCAATTGAGCTACGCGGACGTTTGTTCTGACTACTATCTGCCTTTATGTCGTGTGCGTCCTGCTGGCAGGTACGTCACAACTTCGCTGATTCCGACAAAATCAAACACGGATAACAATAGTTCTTCGTCTCTACGACAAAGGCATGATACCGTGCCAGTGTTTAACACCTTGCAGAAAGATGGATATGAACTCGCAAACACGATGTGGGACGTACGTACATGTCAAGATGGCAAGTAGCAGCGATAATCACTTGTCGGTGCAGCTTAGTTGGGAAAGCATTCGGCTCTCGTGCACAAAAATGTACACTTGAGTCCCGCCATCGTAAAATTTGTGTTTTGAAATTGGAGCGAACGTGAAAATGGATCTACAACGTGATGTTCTTCGAAAAATGCGTGACGTTCGTTCCACACATCGTCTGGAATTAAGTGAGAATTCCTTCTTCTTGAGTGAGCTCCTTTCAGCGTGGTTTGATGACTGACTTGCAAATTTACGATTCCGTCCCAGCCTTTTCTCAAGAGTGGGGGTTATATGTGACTTACCACAGAAGAGTGGCACATGTCAAGAGGGCAAGTAGCAGTGATAAACATTTTTAGGTATAGCTTAATTGGGATAACATTCAGCTCCGGAGCAGAGGAATGTGGTTTCTAGTTCCGCCACCGGAAAATTTGTGTTTTCACATCATGGCTGTACGCAAAAATGTACCTAATGGCCGTAATGTTCTTCGAAAAATGTGTGTGATGCTTCCTCCATACATCGTCTGGAATGAAGTGAGAATTCCATTTTCTGCATTGACCTCCATCAAGCGTAGTTCCCCGGCTACCAGGAAACTTACGATTCCGTCCAAGTCCGTTATCAAGAGTAGGGGCTAATATATGTGTATATCTGACGTACTACAGAGAAGACGCACAGTTTGGGACACCAAGGAGTAGTGATATGAGATACCTGTACTTGGAGTGCCACTTTTCCATAATAAGCAATCAAGGCCGCCAACGTTTTGTACTAGTTTTGTACAGTTTTGTACACATAAAAGAAAATTTTGTACACCACTGGAAGTGGTACTTTTCGGCTCTCTAAAAATGGCACTCTAAGTACATGCTGAAGTGCCACTTTTTCAAAATCGAAAATAAATACTGCCAAAGTTTTGTACAGGTTTTGTACAGTTTTGTACACCAACGGAAGTAGTAGTTTTCGGCTCTCTAAAAGTGACACTCCAAGTACATGCTGAGTGCCACTTTCTCAAAATCGAAAATATCTACTGCCAAAGTTTTGTACTAGTTTTGTACAGTTTTGTACACCCAAAAGAAAATTTTGTATACCACCGGAAATGGTACTTTTTGACTCTCCTTTATAGCCCTCGAGAATGTACTTGGAGTGCCACTTTTCCAAAAACGAAAATAAGCACTGCCTGAGTGTTGTCTTAGTTTTGTACAGTTTTGTACACCCAAAAGAAAATTTTGTACACCACCGGAAGTGGTACTTTTTGACTCCCGTTTGTGGTCCTCGAGCATGTATTTGGAGTGCCACTTTTCCAAAAACGAAAATAAACACTGCCAGAGTGTTGTCTTAGTTTTGTACATCCAAAAGAGAATTTTGTACTCCACCGGAAGTGGTACTTTTTGACTCCCCTTTGTGGTCCTCGAGCATGTACTTGGAGTGCCACTTTCCCAAAAACGAAAATAAACACGGCCAGAGTGTTGTCTTAGTTTTGTACAGTTTTGTACACCCAAAAAAAAATTTTGTACACCACCGGAAGTGGTACTTTTTGACTCTCCTTTGTAGCCCTCGAGCATTTACTTGGAGTGCCACTTTTCCAAAAACGAAAATAAACACTGCCAGAGTGTTGTCCTAGTTTTGTACAGTTTTGTACATCCAAAAGAAAATTTTGTACACCAACGGAAGTGGTACTTTTTGACTCTCCTTTGTGGCCCTCGAGCATGTACTTGGAGTGCCACTTTTCCAAAAACGAAAATAAACTCTGCCAGAGTGTTGTTCTATTTGTGTACAGTTTTGTACACCCAAAAGAAAATTTTGTACACTACCGGAAATAGTACTTTTTGACTCTCTTTTGTGGCCCTCGAGCATGTACTTGGAGTGCCACTTTTCCAAAAACGAAAGTAAACACTGCCAGAGTGTAGTCCTAGTTTTGTATAGTTTTTTACACACAGAAGAAAATTGTGTACACCACCGGAAGTAGTACTTTTTGATTTTCCTTTGTGGCCCTCGATCATGTACTTGGAGAGCCACTTTTCCAAAATTGAAAAAAAAAAAAACGCTGTCAGAGTGTTGTGCTAGTTTTGTACACCCAAAAGAAAAGTTTGTACACCACCGGAAGTGGTACTTTTTGACTCTTGATTTTCGAAGCAGTAGTTTAAATGGTTACCTAATTTGATTAATATGCCTAGTTTGTTGCATATAAAACACACTTTTGTAATAACCCAGAAGCCGAACGGCCTAGTTGGAAGCATCACCAAAAGAATATATGTTTAAAATCTCTTTTCCCTTAATTTTCCACTCAATGAAAGTTCGAAGGTCATCTATATAAAAAATCGTCACATTGTGATTCATCATTTGACACAAAATAGCTCTTAGATCAACATATAGCAACAATACGTATTCGATTAAATCTCTTTCTTTATATCAGTTCCCCACAATTACTTGCAATCCTTCTCTCTCTCCACCCCCCCCCCCCTTATTTACAATCAAGGTTGTCTCTATAAATTTTGCTGTGACTCACTGTCAGTGTCGCCAAAATGTACACGCTGTATAGAGAAGTAACGAACTCTTCAGTGGGAAAAATGTTTAGTTTAGAAGCAACTCGAAAGGAGGGTTAAGTTACAGGTATGCGTCACAGACTGAAATTCAAGCAATTTGAATTTCTGCGCAATGTTTTTCCAATCTAGTGGTTTTCAGTTTAAACAAAATTTTTATATTTAAGCATTACTTTGTAGAAATAAAAAGATATTCAGTGAAACTTCGGCTATACGTACTCCAGTTATATTATTTGACAGTCATACGTAATTCTGCATTAGTCCCGATATTTTACTGTATTTTCTAAGCTTTTCCAATTCGATAATAGCTAATTAATTCATTTATACGCTTTTTTCGATGTACATAAATTTTGTAATTTCTGATTATCAGAAACTCACAGTTCTTTGATTCGTTTACGTATACGTAACCGGTATATCACAAGTTTGAGAGAATCGAGACAGCGTTACTGAGTTCTTGGTGCAGCCAAAGTTGATTCTTCATCCCATCAGAGAAGGGTATGATGCTGTTTACTTTCGGTCAGCGTTGTTGTGTTCCTTCTTCGTGCAAATTTGAACCTTGGTCTCATCAGAGAAGGATATGTTGTTTAGTTTCGGTTTAGATGACAAATTTATTTCGCAATCGTTGCTCTGAATAAAACGTGCACTTAGGCAAGCTACAACTTTTGGCATGGTGCGGACGTTTTTTTGTTGTTGTAATTCAGCCATGAAATAAATAGTGTAAAACTTAATAACGTTCATAGTTATGTTTTTCCCTGACTTTGACAAATTTTGAACAAGCAAAGATTAGAGAATATTTTACTCAAATACTATTGAGAAATCAACTTGTAAACAATTTGCTTTGAAAAGAGCGATGCTAATAAGAAGGAGTAATAGGGGTATGAATATAAAACAAAATAACATTGGGATTTACTACAAAGTTTTTAAAAAGTAAAGATTTTTTTTTTCATGTATTGAAAATGCGAAATTGTACATAATCATTTAGTTTTTTAAATATTTGGCCAAACTTTGGGAACTTGTTTTACCGCCATTTTGGGGATAAAAAAATCATATAAAGGGCCGGAAACTTTTATCCCCATGAGCATGGGCGTCCGCTGCAACTTTTCCGCGGGAGGGGGCAAACGGGTATACTCCCACTATCATAATTATTTCTTAAATTTATAGTACCCCTGCGTCTTTATATGGTATAGTGGAGGTTGGGTCAGTCGAGTGCATCGAGCCCCTAAAGCTAGGGAATGGGTTCGGAGCACTGTTAGCCCCCAAAAAAGTTTGGGAACTTGGACACATCTTTCTTTCTATAGTCAATATTTAGTATTGAAATAACGGACAATAACAATAATTATGTCATTTACCAATTACTGGCCACTGATTATTCATATCTGAGTCAAAAGTTTAACCTTACTGTAGGCTTGTTGCTAAATTTAATAATCAACTTAATACAGACTTTTTGTATGGAAACATTGACTTGGGGTTACATAAAACAATCGCACTGTTCCATCGTCCTTTATTGAGTATGAGTGTAAACCCCCCCCCCCCCCTTTTTTTATAGACATTTATCTGTTTATTTTTATCCCCCCTTCAATTTTCTGTTTCTTGCACTTTAGAAGAGATACTATGAAATAAAAACTGCAAACGTCTTGGTTTTGGCCAAATCTATCAATCACATTTGGAATATCTATCAATCACATTTGGAATTACTGGTAATGTTTGAGCAATAAGAATAGCCTGTCGAACAGAAGGAAACAGATCAGTGTGTTTGAGCAAGCCTAAAGTTCGTCTTCACATATTTCATCTCGTTTCTTCCTTCCTGACTACATTTCAAACTGTTATGGATAGGTTTTGCTCATGTTTGTAATTAATAGTTAAATTTAGGAAATGTTAAAATTAAGGTAAAAATTGACTCTAAGTGAAAATTAAAATTTGGGAGACGGGTGGATGCATTTCGAAACAAAAAGTAAATTCAATCAATTAAGGCCATGATAAGTGAAAATAAAATGCAATGGAACACTGATATTAGGACATTCCAAAAGTTATTATTGAAAGTTTGCGTTATTTGAATTTACGATGAGCTGTGACACCTGCAAGTGTAAAATAAGTAATTATTGTTTACATGTATACCAAATTTGTGAACACTAAAAAATGGATGGTACACTTTGGAAGCACTGATATCCAAAGTGAAAATCCCCCAAATACGTGGCGTCAGTTGAATAAACAAATACATCGCACTTTCCACGTTTTACCAACACACAGCATAATAATTTATTCGGTTGCTGGATGTCCTACACATTGAAGCTATTCGGCCCTTTGGCTCCAGGTTGTAATACGATCGCTCTGCAATCGCCTTATTGGTGCACTGCTGAAGGAAAGTGCGAGGCCACATGGAGATTCCTCGTGGAGGATGTGGATCCTACAATTGTCGGTGGTTGTACTAAACTATGTAATTATAGCCCTGATGCTTTTCTTAACACTCACGGCTACCCGTCACAGTAGCATCTGTAAAGAGATCGTTTTCCAAATTAAAATTTGTAAAAACTATTTGAGAAGCATCATGTCACAAGATAGGCTGCAGGAATTGTCACTGCATAGAAAGGCAGTTTGCCAAAAGAATGGACCTCAACGCTTAATAATTTCGCCAAAAAATGAAGGATAGAAAGAAAGACTTAAGCCTAAAAACATGAAAATTTCCACTTATCGCATACTTTTTTTCCACTTGTATTTTAAGCATATAATTATAATTTATATTATATATATATTATGTAGTTATATGGTACACTCAGTGGTCGAAGTGGCTCAGAGCTACTGCCGGTATGGTGTAGACCATAGATCCACATAGTATAAATAGGAGGTTTCGAAAGAAATACATACCATTCCGTATAATTTTTTTTTTTTTTTTTTTTTTTTTTTGGTATTGAACAATTAATGTATATAATACACTGCTGGACAATTGCTAAGGACGGATCATAAACGGCTATATAGCGCATAAAAAAGTAAGTGTGGTTGGGTACCAAGTTAATGAAATAAAATAATGTCAGAATGCCAGGACATTACCAGAAAGGCAATTTATTGTGCTCTGAAATCCAGAAGGCTTTGGAACGTGTTCAAGAGACAAACAGGCCATTTTGTGCAGAATACGTAAACGTGAAAAAAATGCAATTACCGTCCGCAGGCGTTCCGGCGTAAGATGTCAATACGGGATATGGCCACCATGGAAGACTATGCAAGATTCAACACGTCGTGTCATGCTTTGCACAACATTATCAAGCAGCTGTTGGGGTAATTTATCCCATTCCTCTGTCAGTGCACAGATGAGGGTGTCCTTGTTTATTGGAGGGCATTAGCGACCAGCAAGACTCCTTCCCAAAGCATCCCACACATTTTCAATGGGATTCAGATCTGGAGAACGTGCTGGCCATACGAGGCGTTGAATATCCTCGCTCTCAAGACACTCCTGGACATCGACTGTTCGATAAAATGTTGCGTAGTCGTCCATGAAAATGAATCTATCACCGACAGCACCACGGAACATGCGAACATGAGGTAGCAGAACATCATTAATGTATCGTTGGCCAGTCATAGTCCCAGTTGGAAGCACATAGAGGGACATACGGCCATTGATCATGATGCCAGCCCATACCACGACACTACATGCCGGATATCGGTCCCTTTCCTGTATGTTTGCTGGACAATATGCAGTACCATTATCACGCCAGTTCAGTTGTCGTCGACAATCAGACGATACACTGTATCTACTCTCATCTGAGAAGAGGACAGCAGACCAGTCGATTGCGATGTTGATGGCACCATTGCAAACGGGCGGTACGGTGACGTCTGGACAATGGGATGCACACAACAGGACGGCGGGCGTATAATCCTCCTTCATGCAAACGTCTGGCGACAGTTTTTCGGGAGATCCGCTTGCCAGTAGCAGCCATAAACCAATTTGCTACCTCACTAGCTGTGCTGCGCCGGTATCTTTTTGTTGATAGCACTATGTACCGATCTTCTGCCGGTGTCGTACTGTGAACATGACCTCCCCCGTATCGTTTGCGGCACTCTCCATTTGTTTGAAATGATTTCCAAAGCCTTGAAACAACACTGTGGCTGGCGTCGATTTCCCTGGCAACATCTGTTATTTTTCGCCCTTCTTTAATCTTGCCAATAATACATCCACGCGTAAAGTCATGTAGGTGATGTCGGGAAGACATACTGAAAATTGCAAGTTCGTCAAGTGATTCTTTTCCTTTCAACTTTGCGTTTGAACAACAACGGTCAATACGCGTCAAATCCTTTATATCTCTTATCAGCGCTATGACGTCACGAACAAGTTCGGCAATCTAAAATTTGCATACGCACAACACGTCTTACTGTATCCCGCACTTATGCTAATTTCCACATTTTCCTGCCTTCCATTTTATGGTTGCTATCGTTGCTATTTTCATCCGTCCTTAGCAATTGTCCGGCAGTGTATTATAAAATTAATGTAAAAATTTAAAAAACTTCATTGAAGGGTTTGTGGTCTCTTTCTGTCTCAGCTGCTAATTATCAATTTTATCCGTTAAAAATGTCAGTTGCCGTTTTTTGCGTTAAAATTTGTGCTTTCATCCTAATATCTTTACGTAGTTTGTGAAGGGTTATAATTTATTACATACCGGGATGGTAAATAACGTTTTTTTTAACTGCCGGTATGCTCACTTCCATTTTTGTTAACTACCGGTATGCCATACCGGCCCATTTCGAACACTGGGTATAGTACTCGTATATTTGTAAACATCACATACCTGCACATTGCATTTCCACACGCACTCTTTTTTTCCTGGCCTGCATTGAAGTTTTGTTGTACATGCAAATTAATATCTGCAGCTACGAAATCCATATTGCATTCTTGCAGTGTAGAATATTGAATTCCCTGTGTGTATACAACCATATCCAATAACGATCACCAAAGTCTCATAGTTATTAATCTTAAACATTTAAATATATTTTACCGAATTCGTTTCAATGCGATAAAACGTATATTCATGATTATGCATCTGACAGCTCACCGTGTAAAATCTGACTGGCTGATTGATAACCTTCCATTATGTACTTCTGTTCCAAAATTTATTTTAAAAAGTTAAAACTACAGGGCTCTATATGTAGTTCCTTTACTTTCTTTAATAGACAGTCTTCCTAACTTCCTGACATCCCCATTTTCCCAAAACAAACACCGTGAAAAACACATCCTCCCTAGTGTCCGAAATCCTGGAAAAATTATTATGCTTAGGGGTGCGGAAATAAACTTTCCAGGGTTGCACAAGTGGTGCTAGTTACGCCACTGTGAATGCGCCGAGGTGTTTTGCAACTTCCCCCACCCCCAACGTTGCTCGGCATGGGTAATAGACTGGAAGCGATGATACGCGCTGATTTGAGTTTCTTTTCCTCGCGTTTTCGAAATGCTTTTGGTGAAAGCATTGCTTAACAAAGCAACAAAAAACTGTTTCTTTTCTTCCTTTACTATAAAAATGAAGGGTCCGACAATTTTTTAGTTTATACAAGACAACCGCACAAAAATTTGCAACCTTGAACAAATAAAAGTTGCGTATAATGAACACAAAAACAGCTGGTTGTGTATAATGAACAGGAGTAAAAGTACGTAATGAACTGGAAAAAGATAAAAGTGTTTACTTCCGAATTTCGAAAGATGACACTATAAGAGCATGCTGGACAACCAACGAGAACCATCGCCGGAGGGGTACATAACTCTCTTTTATCTGTACAAAACTAGTACAAAATTCTGGCAGTGTTTATTTTCGATTTTGGAAATATGGCATCCAAGTATATGCTCGAGTGCCACAAAAGGAGAATCAAAAAGTACCACTTCCGGTGGTGTACAAAATTTTCTTTTGGGTGTACAAAACTAGGACAACACTCAGGCAGTTTTTTTCTTCAGTTTTGGAAAAGTGGCACTCCAAGTACATGGTCAAGAGTCACAAAGGAGAGCCAAAAAGTACCACTTCCGGTGGTGTACAAAATTTTCTTTTGGGTGTACAAAACTAGGACAACACTCAGGCAGTTTTTTTTTCTTCAGTTTTGGAAAAGTGGCACTCCAAGTACATGGTCAAAAGTCACAAAGGAGAGCCAAAAAGTACCACTTCCGGTGGTGTACAAAATTTTCTTTTGGGTGTACAAAACTAGGACAACACTCAGGCAGTTTTTTTTTCTTCAGTTTTGGAAAAGTGGCACTCCAAGTACATGGTCAAGAGTCACAAAGGAGAGCTAAAAAGTACCACTTCCGGTGGTGTACAAAATTTTCTTTTGGGTGTACAAAACTAGGACAACACTCAGGCAGTTTTTTTTCTTCAGTTTTGGAAAAGTGGCACTCCAAGTACATGGTCAAGAGTCACAAAGGAGAGCCAAAAAGTACCACTTCCGGTGGTGTACAAAATTTTCTTTTGGGTGTACAAAACTAGGACAACACTCAGGCAGTTTTTTCTTCAGTTTTGGAAAAGTGGCACTCCAAGTACATGGTCAAGAGTCACAAAGGAGAGCCAAAAAGTACCACTTCCGGTGGTGTACAAAATTTTCTTTTGGGTGTACAAAACTGGACAAAACTAGGACAACACTCTGGCAGTGTTTATTTTCGTTTTTGGAAAAGTGGCACTCGAAGTACATGGTCGAGAGCCACAAAGGAGAGTCAAAAAGTACCACTTCCGGTGATGTACAAAAAATTTTATGGGTGTACTAAACTGTACAAAACTAGTACAACATTCTGGCAGTGTTTATTTTCGATTTTGGAAAAGTGGCACTCCAAGTACATGCTCGAGGGCCACAAAGAGGAGTCAAAAAGTACCACTTCCGGTGGTGTACAAAATTTTGTGGTGTACACAATTTTCTTTTGGGTGTACAAAACTGTACAAAACTAGGACAACACTCTGGCAGTTATAACGAAGTGAATTTCTCCGTCATTTTTATCCGCGCCGGGGTTCGAACCCGGGTCCACTCATTCCGGAATAAGTTGCTCTACCAATTAAGCTACGCGGACGTTTTATTCTGATTCCTATCTGCCTTTATGTCGTGTGCGTCCTTCTGGCAGGTTCGTCACATCTCCTGGTACGTTACATCATCTCCCCCTTATTTTTTCTTTTCTTTCGAAGTGCTGCTCATATTTTTCCTGTCTCGCGGTGTGGAAATAACATCACACCAATGCGAGATTTTGAACGGTCGGGTCATCCGGGTAGTTCGGGCGCCATTATAACGAAGTAAATTTCTCCGTCATTTTTGGTCTACGACGGGATTCGAACCCGAGGCCGCTTATTCCGGAACAAGTTGCTCTACCAATTAAGCTACGCGGACATTGATTCTAATTGCTATCTGCCTTTATGTCGTGTGCGTCCTGCTGGCAGGTACGTCACATCTCCCCCCGAAAGAGGGCCGGGGGCATGGCCCACGGGTCAGCCGTGACCATGAATCGTTGCAGGCAGCCATCCACTGTAGAACGTGCACTTGAGAACTCCCAGTCAATCTGCTGTGTGGAATGCAACGTCACACACATTTATTTTTCGAAGCACTGGAGAAGGGATTCTCTGATTTTTCCTATCTCGCGGTGTGGAAATAACATCACACCAATGCGAGATTTTGAATGGCCGGGTCATCCGGATAGTTCGGGCGCCATTATAACGAAGTGAATTTCTCCGTCATTTTTATCCGCGCCGGGGTTCGAACCCGGGTCCACTCATTCCGGAATAAGTTGCTCTACCAATTAAGCTACGCGGACGTTTTATTCTGATTCCTATCTGCCTTTATGTCGTGTGCGTCCTTCTGGCAGGTTCGTCACATCTCCTGGTACGTTACACAGTGTTTATTTTCGTTTTTGGAAACGTGGCACTCCAAGTCCATGCTCGAGGGCCACAAAGGAGACTCAAAAAGTACCACTTCCGGTGGGGTACAAAATTTTCTTTTGGGTGTACAAAACTGTACAAAACTTTGGCAGTATTTATTTTCGATTTTGAAAAAGTGGCACTCAGCATGTACTTGGAGTGCCACTTTTAGAGAGCTGAAAAGTACCACTTCCGGTGGTGTAAAAAATTTTCTTTTGGGTGTACAAAACTAGTACATAACTTTGGCAGTGTTGATTTCTTATTTTGGAAAAGTGGCACTCCAAGTACATGTATATAGTAATATGCACTTCTCAGTGTAGCTTCATTGCGAAAGCATTCAGCTCTGGTGCAGAAGGTTGTGGATTCAACGTCCGACACCGGCAAATTTTTTCACAGACGGTGTATGCTTTGAAATGTAAATATTGAATGTTATAATGTTCTGACTAGATATATTTCTATATCGGGAAAGCAGTTATATTTTTCTGGGCACCATAATATTAATGCAAGGTTTCACACTGTCGAAGTACTTAACTGGTTTCCATTTGTGTTCGGTGAAAAAGAAATTCTTCCATTTTTAGTTCTACTAAATCATAAGGTCGAGAATTTTTTTTAAACTTTCTTCGAGCCCTGAAAATCTGCCTCGAACCTTTAGTTTAACTGTTAGAATCAAGATATTTTGACTAACATTGATGATTTCCGGAAATATTGTGCAACTGTACGTTTCTTGAATGCAAAATGCACACTGGGAATAATTCATAGCAAGTTCGCACATTTTTTAACTACAGGTACCACAACGTCCCTTGTAAAACATTTTTCTTTCATCTTCGCCAGCAAAACATCATCACAGAGATAGATAGAAATCCAAAGACGTTTCTACAGCTGTTTAACAAATATTCTCATATCCAGCTGCTCTTGGTAACCACATCCTCCAACCGCTTAAGACAAGCGAATGACAGGGCAAATATAAAAAGAATGAGCTAGTAGCAAACTAATGGCATCTGCAGCACTACCTCCAAGATTAATCATCTGGAGAGTGATTGTAGTTGATGGGGCCTGTGCTCTGTTCCGTAATTCTTCATGCTTTGTCTAATGTTATATCTTAATAATTATATTTCTCCCAGAAAATGACGAGGATTTAGAAAGGTAATATGACTGAACATAATTAGGCTGAAACATATTTGCAAGGTCAGACATTAATTTTTATTGGGATGATGATGAAAGATTGCTCTCACATGTGATATTTATAGGAGGAGTTTGTCTTCACAAAACATTTCTAAAGCCAGAATGTAGAGCCGAATACCACTTTCAGTTAGTAACTTAGACAAAAAAAAAACGGTCTCTGTAACGTCATCCTACGTTCACCATTACATGAGTAAAATTAGCGACGATAAATCCCAAACCTGAACGTAACCCGACGTTTTCTGCTCGGAAGTAATGAATAATTTAATAAAAAAAAAGCTGGGAATGGCTTAGCTACGGTCAATCTATTTTTTCGTGGGAAGTTGAAAGATTACCATCTGTCAGATGTATGTTTGTACGTAAGGTATTTCAAAGGGGTTCTCGGCTAGAGCATGAAAAAATAGTCGTAGGTTCACGCCTTTTTAAAGGTACAAGTCCTTAAATACCTGCACACCTGTTGTCAGCTCCAAATTTGGGCCGCGGATGGCCTAGTGATCAACATTCGTGACTGCCACGGAAAAATCTCAGGTTCGATCCCAGGCAGATACGAACGCTCGAACCATTACATATCCGCCGTGCGTTGGATGGGCACGTTAAGCCGTCGGACCCGGGGTGCTGGCACCCCGGTAATAAATAAGGACGTCTACCTCCCCCTTTCTACCTGGCTTCCATGTCAATTTCCTATCGGGCACTCTAGCCGAAATCTCCTAGCTTCCTATTTCTAAGGGTTGTTTAAGACCTAGGGTCAGACACTCCCTTCCTAAACTCATTTACATACACTATATTGACAAACGACAACAGAGCATTTATTGACATACATTATTACGGTATCGTCACACCTTCGGCCTTAATGCATGCACTGACCCTTCGAGACATGCTTTCGACAAGGTTTTGTAACACAGCAATAGGTATGCGCTTGCATTCAGTACTTAATGCAGCCGCTAACTGTTGCTTAGTAGTAGGCCTTGGTTCCAAAGTTCTTGTGCGGCGCTCTACTTCATCCCATAGGTGTTCTATAGGCTTACGATCAGGGCTCTGTGCTGGCCAGTCCACCCACGATACGGAATTATCGTCAAACCACGCCCTAACAGTCCTTGCATTATGGCTCGGTGAATTATCCTGCTGGTACCAACAAGGCTCGGTTCCATAGTATTGCCACAGAGTTGGTAGGGCTTAATTGTCGAGAATATCGAGGTAGGCGTGATGATTAACAGGTTTATCCACGATAACCAATGGGCCGGGACCATACCACAAAAACACCCCCACACGAGTACACTGCCAGCAGTACACTGTGGTAAAAAATTCCCAAGCAATCGGTAATGGGATTTGATACGACGGGCTGTCTATTTGTTATGTGTTTTGTAAAACCATTAGCCCCTATTTCGTCAGCCCTTCCTTGTACACAACATTTATCTTATACACTGACAGTGAACCCTGTTCTTTTCCGCGAACTATTTTTATCTTGACGTTGCTACATAGAGATGGCTAAACACCGGTCCAGGTAGTGAACCAAAATTCCTGATGTAAAGTTTTTCGTAGCCACCCCGGTGGCGCAGTGTTCTAAGCGATGGCCTCTGATCATTCGTCCTAAAGGAGTCCGGGTTCGAACCCCGGTGAGGCATGGATGTTGTGTTTTTCCTAAGGCACTGGTTTTTTCCCTTTCCTGGAACCAGTGACCCTAAATTAGGGACGGGCGACTGCCTATTGCCCACTGAATTGCTCACGGTGGTCGTTAAACCTCCAACAACAACAACACAAAAACGTTTTCGTATCTCTAGAGTTGACCGTGTCACGTAACGCATCTCCTACGTCATGCGAGAATGATGTGGATTATATGATGTCACACCAACAGCTGTGTTTTTTGTTGCTCTGACAACAAAACAAAGTTGTATACGCGTGGAGGTGAGGATGTCACATACACGAAAAGCTAAGCGTGACGTCACAATCATTTGTTTTTCGGTTGTTGCTATGACGACTTAAAAAGTAGCACGGAGAAAGAGGGCTCTAGCAAATTATATATTACGAAACATTCTTTGACCAAAAGCAAAGCACCCAGAAGAATTCATTCAATCAAGATGAAAGTTGGTATATGCAATGTATATACATGTATAGGAAAGGAAATTATTGCAATACAGAGCAGTTGGGCCATTTATTCGGGTAAAACAGCTGCACGAGTGAAACAAGCCGGTATGTTGTAGTGCCATCTCTGTCTGGGATACTAAGGTTAACACGGCGTATCACAGACGAGTACAGTTCACGGATACTGTCCTGGGGTACAGCATGCCAGATGGTGTCCAAATTGCGGGCCATTTCGCCAACATTCCGTGATGTGTGTAGGTGGCGTCCCATCATGTTCCAAAACATGTTCAATGGGTGAAAGTTCGGGCGATCGAGCTGGACATGGAAAGATGTTGACGTTACTGAGAAGGACCTGGGAGAGCCGTGCCGCGTGGTTGCCGGTCATTAGCCCGTTGAAAAATTGCTCGGTGGTGCTGCTACAGGAATGGAAACACAACATGTCGCAGAATGTCGTCGATGTACGGTTGAGAAGTAACGCTAGTTTGGAGGCTTACCAAGGGTGTCCAGCTATCGTATGAAATGGTTCCGCATACAGTCACTCACGATGCGAGAACAATCTGACGTTCCACGGTAAAGGCAGAATCAGTGCTCTGGCCAGCTCGTTAGCAAGCCGTGACTCATCACTGAAAACAACATATCGCCGCTGGACACTATCACACATCTACAACCGGTGCAGGAGATGCTTGCTGGTCAGGGGTAGGCCGCGGAGTGGACTCCTTGAATGCAGTCCTGGTGGACCAAGTCCTCTGGCAACGATCCGGATGTCCAGTTCCGTACCTGTGGACGATGCAACATGCCCACGGGTGGTTGAGAGCGACGAATTTGGTTCTATTCGTGCCGCTCTCAGAATCGCTCGATCCTCTCGTTCCGTCGTTGCCGTCGACCGTCCACTGCCCGTATGCAGCTGGTTTGTGCTCTCCTTGACACATTGGCGCCAACATCGCCCGACTGCAGCGTCTCTGCAATCCAAATGCTTGGCGAACGGCGACTTGACCGGTCGGTCTCTCTGAACCCAATAATACGTCTTCTCTCTCAGATTCGCTAAACTTCTCGTAGTGTGCACGTATTCAACGTCGGTCTAGGATTCCTCACAGTCCGTAAAGGTTAATTAAACCCCAATCCGCTGTCATAATTACCCTTGTTACCGAGCTTTGCCCTTGATATACCATCCTCGATGCGCGGTTACCATTCGCTGTGGCGGACCCCTATTTAGTAATTGTCCTTTATTTTTTTAGTCATTTGCATCTTCGACTCTGTGGTACTTGCATGCTGAGTTTCATCAGAATCAAACGACTTTCTCTGGGTGCATTTTTTTTTCTTGTTTTTTTTTTTTTTTTTTTTTTGCAATGACCGCTGGGTCATTGCATTTTGACCGACCACCCCCAGCCTAGAGGAATGTGCGCGCGCATCTGGAGACCGAACGGTGGCGTGCATGGAGTTCACAGAGCAGTATATATAAAACCGACGATCGGCGTTCAATTAGTAGTGGCCGCCCCGGTGGCGCAGTGGTCTAAGGCGTTGGCCTCTGATCATTCGTCCGTGAGGGGTCCGGGTTCAAATCCCGGTCAGGCATGGATGTTGTGTTTGTCTTACGGCACTGGCTCTCTCCCTTCCCTGGAACCAGTGACCCTAAATTAGGGACGGGCGACTGCTTATAGCCCATTGAGTTGCTCACTGCGGTCGTTAAACCTCCAATCAAAAAAAAAAAAAAAAAAAAAAAATCAATTAGTAGTGTTCGTAGTCAAAATGAGAAATGCTGCCGATGTATCGGAGTTTGATAAAGGACAAATTGTGATGGCACGGCGCGTCCGAACTGCGATCTCGAAAAGAGCGCGGCTGGTGTGTTGTTCACATGCAGCTGTAGTTAGTACGTATCAAAAGTGCTGCAGAGGTGGCCAAACAACGAACCGTAGTCCAGCCGTGTGTCGTCCGCAGCTCATTGATGCCAGAGGGGAGCGCAGACTGTCGCGCTTTGCTCACAGCGACCGCATTGCCACAGTCCGACAAATCACCCATAGCCACAACAGTAGTGAGCAGGGCAATGACAGCTCACAATTAATCGAAGCCGTGTCACAGCTCACAATTAATGTGTATGGGCCTACGTAGCCGAGGACCCAACCGGGTTCCCATGCTCACTGCACGTCATCGTTAACAACGTATGAACTGGGTCCAATATCATCGAGATTGGACCTCGGATGATTGGAAGAAAGTTGCCTGGTCTGACGATTCAAGATTCCCGATGCATCACGTAGACGGCCGAGCGCAGATACCTCGATTATCAAAGGAGTCTATTAAACCTGGATGCACTTTTGGGCCGAAACAGGCCGGCAGCGGTGGTTTTATGCTGTAGGCCATGTTTCCTTGAGATACTTTAGGCCCCACTATTCCAATAACACAATTTCTGTCAGCTGTCAGGTATCTAAACATCGTTGCGCACCAAGTTCACCCATCCATGGTAGCTCTGTTCCCTGCTGGTAATGGCTATTACCAACAGGATAATGCGCCAGGCCACACTGCCAGAATCGTCAAGGTGTGGTTCGAGGAACATGCTGGTGACTTTCTGGTAATGCCCTGGCCTCCAAAGTCACATGACATGATCCCAATCGAACATTTGTGGTTCCACTTGGAAAAACAGATTCACGGTAAATCACCACCACCCCGATATTTAGGGGAACTGGACGATCTGCTGTTGACATTATGGCACTAGATATCCCAGGATACCTATCACCACCTCATCGAATCGATGCCTCGCTGAGTGGTCGCTGTTTTGCTGGCTAAAGGGGTCCTACAGCTTATTAAGGTGGTGGTCATAATCTAATGGCTTATCGGTTTATATATATATATCAAAATTTTGTTAGAGGAAGCGAATGTGAACACTCGAAGAAAAATGCGTACCAACGGTGCAGATCACTTTCGAAATTTGACCTCTCGGTATCCGAGTCCATCCGCATTCCGCTGGTATTCGAGTCAAGGATGAAGCGTGAGTTGTGTGCTTGTCTAACGGCACTGGCACCGGAACAATTGTCCACATATTATGGACTGCCGAAAGCATATAATCCTACGTGCGGCTCATATCTGTAGCTAGTTCCCAAAACCGTTTGTGATGGGAGCGGATTCTAGTCCAGGATTAGGAATGGATGGTGGGTTTTGGGTACGTACCACTGGATATGTCCCATTTTTTGGTACTAGTGGTCCTAAATTAGGGACAAATGACCGCCTGTTGCCCTCAGAGTTGCTCATGGTAAGCGTAAAAATGCGAAACAGGAAAAAAATGTACTTTCAAATTTTTTATACTGACGTAATTTAATTATGTTCCACTAGTAAATGTTAAAGGTGTTGGATTTTTTTTTAATGAAAGTTTGACGACCACCGTGAGCAACGAGCAACTCAACGGGCTATAAGCAGTCGCCTGTCCCTAATTTAGGGCCACTGGTTCTAGGGAAGGGATAGATCCAGTGTCGTAACACAACATCCATTACTCACCGAGATTCGAACCTGGATCCTTCTCGGACGAATGGTCACAAGCCAGCGCTTAGACCACTGCGCCATAGGGGCGGCGGTTTTGGATTCTGAACCCAAAGTGTAACAGAAAGACTAGATGGCATTTCTAAGAAAAATACCGGAAACTTCGAAGAAATTATTTCATATCATCAGTTAATGCAAAAACCTAAAGGTGATTCTTTATTCTTATGTTGGGATGGTTTACTCGAATCACTCAAGAAAAGGAATTCCGGAATCTTGTTGCCCTTTATCATAAGGTAATTACGCAAAACTGGGATTTCAAATTAAGCAGCAACAAAAACCAAATACAGGAAGAAACAAAACGATGCGTCAGATATGAGAATCCAATTTTTGACTGTAGAAGCAAATATGAAGAAAATCTTTCAAGGAAAGAAGGAAACATACTTTTTCGCAATGTAACCTAATGATAAATGAATTTTAGTTTGAGTTTTATTTCCTGTTTGGATAAGGTATAATTTTTTGTAGTGATAAACAGCTTAAACAGGTAAACAACAGGTAAAAACTTCAGAATGGTAAACAACTCTAGAATGCTCCGTTTAAGTGTAAATTGAGCATTCTGAAGTTGTTTACCAATTTTTGCTATTTAAATAGCGAAAAATGGTAAACAACTTGTTCAGCTCCATTTGCACGAACCCATTTAAGGTTTACCTAATCTTTATTGTGAGATCAAGGGTTCCGTGATCTTAAAATAAATTCGGAAACACTAATATTCATAGATACTTATTAGCAGTTCATATCAAATTCTGATAAAAATAACATATGTACAATACAAAGCTAAAGAACCCACGTCAGCCACAGTCCTTTTTCAAGATTAATGTAGTAGTTTAAATTTATTCGCTTTTCTCCTATAAAATCTTGTTAGATCTTTAATGATGTGAGATTTTAGGTTTTTGAATAACCACAATTTACATGCATCTCGTCTTCAGCTTTTGTATTCCTAAATTTTATTCCTTTTTTTACTCTTGCTCAAAGCCAAATTAAGTCATTTGATGTGAAACATTTACACATTTAGCTCTTCTTGAGTTGGAAATTTGCTTTATTATCAATGAAATCGAAACTAGCAAAATATAAGAACACTGTATATCAGATTCTAATAAACTCAGTTGACCCTGACAAGGGAATTTTAAAAACCCGCCTATATAGTGTTTTAAAATCAAACGTAATTATTTGCTTCAACCTCTAGGAAGTATACAGAATAAATCACAGAAATAGGTTTTACTTTATTTACTGTTCGAAGACCGAATGTGAAACTTCTGAAGTGCGACTTTTTATTTATATAAAAATGGCTTTAAAAATATAACAAAATCGCCGGTTTATGATAATGGAAATTTGAAGCGCAGTTAAATGGATTGTGTGGGAACGTTTTATGCATTTCTTAGTCACGCCGAGACATATCACTGTAACATCGATTAATTTCCACAAGTTGTTATCGTATGTAGAGAAAGATGAAATATACAGATTTTCAGATTGTAAATCGTAAGTCAGAAAACAAAATCACCAATAATTTAGAATTTTATCTTTAGAGAACATCTTAACCTTACAAATTTCGGAGACCTTTGCATTCTCAATATCATTACTTTGACTTTTTGGATAAAGTAAGATATTTACTGAGGTAGCAATTTTCTGATAGCATTATTTAGCTGACAAATTAAATACACGACGTAAGAGAGCATTATTTTTCTTTTGCTTCGACGCTTCAGCCTTAGAAACCTCAATTCTTTAGTAACATCGAGCACCACGATAGTTCTAATCGACGGCTAAAATATTAATTTTAATATTGAGATATAATTGATAAGAATTTTTATGATCGAAAGATCTCCAATTAAAACCAAGCATAGTAGAGAGAATTTCGTTTCTCTAAATCCTTGATTGGGTAATGACTAATTAATTTTCATTTTTTAAGTATATTTTCACTGGAAAGATTAAATTGGTTCTTCGCTTGCTTAGCGTTCCAAAATTTTGATCCTTTTGTTAACTCGTTTTATCCAGGCATTGAAAACCAGGTATTTCACGGCGAACAATTGTATTTCTCAAAGTGGTGAAGAACTAACTCTTAAAATTTTAGTTTCCACTTCATTTTACCGGATTTTACCAACGAACTACAAAAAGAACAAAATTGAAAATCATTTGAAGAATTTACGTTTCATTGTTGGCATGTAGCTAGCGTACAGTTTTATTGTTTCCCATGTAGCCATCCCGATAAGCGTTCGAATGTGCAACGCAAATCGGAAGATCCGAATTCCATTTCGGTTCCAGGGAGATGCATATTCAACATGCCTTTTATGTACTTGCGGAAAATTATTTCTTCCCGGGATTATTTTCCTAATTGTTATTTCTGTGATTCCAAGAATTTTGTCTCGTTTAGGAAAAACAGTTGGAATTCCGTTCGCACGTCACAAGAAGTGTTCCGTTGCTTGGACAGACAGTCTTTGGAGACAATATAGATTTTCGGTATCATGTGCTTTGTAATAGGGTTTTTTATTTATATATATTTATTTTTTATTTGCTTTGTAATACGGTTTTTTATTTACGGTCTCAGGTTGGATTATTTGGCAGCTCATGCGTTTCGTAATCATATTTTTGTGCATAATTTATAAACTGTTCTTTTGTTTATTTAATATATTTCAAATTTAATGTTATTATTTTTTCATTCTTCAATTCATAGTCAGTTACTTGCAACTAAGAAAATGTTATGTACAACAAAGGAATTATGACAGAAAAAGGACTACAAAATCAAACCTGTGAATATCTTCGCACATACATCACACAGTTTTCTAAATTAAATGATTTCATTTTGAATTATTACAAGAATAAAAGCGTTAACAAAAGAAAAGAAAGAATCCAAAGGAATTCAATCACACACTACCCACTTTGTCTATAAGTTCCGAAATTTGATAAATTCTTGCTTATGGGAATTTTAAATATGCGTCAGTGTTCGAATTTAAGCAAACATTTAGCCTGCGGTAAATTTTTCATGCGGAACTGTTTTTTTCTTTTTCTTTTTTTAGTTCTTACTTAAAGAATGCTCTTAGAAAAGCAAATTGTGAACTGAAATTCCAAAGTTGTATTTAAGTTATTATATTTATGATTTCAAGCCACTTTCTTTTTACCCGGTTTTAATTTTAATCTCCAAGGGGGTTGTAATTCGCTTTATGTAACTTATGATAAACCCTCCCATTGATGGGCGAAAGCTCATTGAATTAAAGTACTCTTTCTAAACCGATTCTCCGATTTATGTAACTTTATTGTCTTCTCGGTTATTATAATTCATTTAGAATATTTTGGACATTCCTTAAGATCTCTCTCTACAATTTTTAGCATCACCACGTAGATAAAATATCCAGATCTCCCTTAGGAATAGTATATTAAATTCTTTCTACTAGATTTTTGGATATTGGAACATCATCAAAATCAAAACAAAATATATTTTCAACATAATATCATGTATATATTAAGATAATAAAACGTAGTTTGTCACACATATTTTTTTCCAGTCAGCCATGGTTTCGCTGGATATTGACCTAGCTTCATCAGGACGAATGGCACGTAAACATTCAAATTGTATATGATATCATAAATGGTGTTTACAGTCACGGGTTTTGGTTAGTTGCTTCCACGCGCTTCGAAGCAACTAACCAAAACCCGTGACTGTAAACACCATTTATGATATCATATACAATTTGAATGTTTACGTGCCATTCGTCCTGATGAAGCTAGGTCAATACCCAGCGAAACCATGGCTGACTGGAAAAAAAATATGTGTGACAAACTACGTTTTATTATCTTAATATATATAATCGTCCCAAGACTGTTGTCTTTGTGATCAATAATCATGTGTGTTAAGATGATCCGATTTTTATAATTTGTGATTATTACATACTAAGCTTTTTACACTCGTCTTTACGTTCATAGATCATCCGCGCGCATTGAGAATTTTCACGAACCGCCTTAGTATTTTTACGTCATTCTGATAAAAAATATATCTACACCTTAAACACTGTAAGGGAGAAATTAAAATAACCTATACAGCCTTCCGCGCTCCTAAAATTGAAGAAAAAAATATTTTTAGCGCTGAAAGCCGCCTTGTGATGGCGAGCGCAATTTGTAGCTACATCTTAGCTCACGGAAACTAAAGAATCATTTTATTTGTTTCGTGCGTCTATTGTAACAATCCGATCCTTTACTGTCGTTAGTATTTTCAAATAATAAATGTCACTAATTACAATCCGTACTAAAATATTTAAACAGGTCTTACTTTTAGAGTTGGTTCTCATCCATCGGAAGAAATCATTTTAAAAAGAATCCCATTCACGAACACTTCATTTCGTTTCTCAGGAGTCGGAGGCCTAACGAATTTACAGAAAACGTCTCTTTTTCGTTGCGTGAAAGGGACCAACCGAACTTTTCGGCATGGCAGATAACAGTTCCCTGCAGGTGTTGGAGCTGATGCGTGAGGAGCTTTCGGCATCAGCGTGTAGCGACGTCTGTCTACCAACACCTCCAATATCCCTCTCGCAAAGAACGTATATTCGTTCGGTGACCAATGGAATGATGTGATTGCCTCCGTGCCGCGCTTGCGTGTTGGAACAACCTCAGATCACCCACCTGTTCCACCCTCGCTCTGGATGAAACGTCGGCTCCGACTTTGATAAGCACACGATGACATTCTCCAAACTTCCGAGAAGGATGAGGATCTCACATGAAGCACGGTCTGTCATAGTGCCAGCCAATTTTGCCCTTCTTTCTCTCTTTTCCTTTTGTTTTCTGTCTTTGTCCCTCTTACTTCCTGCTTTTATCCATTCGTCTTTTCTGCTGCTATTTTTGGTATTTCTTGGAAACTTTCTCCTTCATATATATTTTTTTCTTGTTTGTCGTGTAACTAGTTTTCCATCTGGCTCACAGTTTGTACCTTTTCAGATAACATCGTTGCATAGCCGGTCAAAATAGGCCTCTCGTGTTATATTTATTTATTTACTAATTTTTAACCGAAACGACTTTTGAGCTGAAATGACGTGGATTCCGTGGAGGAAATATTCTTCACTAATTACGTAGAATAAAGTCATGATTTTAGCAATCAGATGTAATTTTCAAGTTTTGCGATAAGATGATGTAACCTATTGAACAGTAAAACTGGCGTTTCAGTCATATCTCATTCTTAAAATCGTGACCTTTTTCTACGTAATAGACGAAGAATATTTCTTCCACGGATTGCATGCTTGAGATCAGGGCCCGATTTACGCAGAATCGGGCCCTAAGCACAGCACCCCCCGACCACCCCCTCACCCCCCGCCCGTTCGCATTCTCGAAAGTGTAAGTACATTTGTCTCCACTAAATATTATCAATTAATTAAAAAGTTGATTTAATAAATGGGACATTGTACGGGGAAAAATAAGAAACAATATCTACTTTTATTAAATCTTAATGTTAGCAAGGAAATTCGGACTTAATACAGACGGGTGCGTAAAGTACTATTTAATACTTTAGCTATAGTGGGGCTTGAAGAGATAGTGTGCCGTTCGCTTCTGCAGACTGATTCTTAAAATTACGGAATCAGATAGGGCGCTGAACACAGCTTCGATGTTATTGCTGTAAATTATGTTATTGCTGTAATACTTGCTTCTTGTTCCGTGCAGGATAGTAATTTCACTATACTTTTACCAAATAATATTTTCTTTATCCTGCAGTTATACTAAAAGTAATTAAGGTCATGTATAAGCGAATATTCTTTCAAATGGTATGTTTTGGGGAAGCTTCGTCAACTTCCTTCGGGAAATGCATAATCCCGCATTGAATATACGTGTCACAAGGCTGGTTAGTACAAATACATTACTGGACACAAATTTTCTCAGTAATTATTGGGATTTTTGCCCAGTCATTGTATTGAATTCTGTTCTGATCCTGTTGCAATTCTTTTCTCTATCTCTACAAGACACAAATGTTAAATTGGGTGTCACGTACATTTCCCATGAAAACGTTTACAGAACTTTAAACAAAAAAACACACACCCAATTTCAATAATTTTAGACAAAATCCGATTATATATAAAAGACTAAAAAAAATGACATACTGAACTAAATAATAACTGAGTGGCTGTCTACTTGATTTAGGACAAGTAAAAGAAATTCCTTTCGTTCCGCCTTGGCTCATCTTTCGGCACAGGAAATAGTTACCTTTTGTTTAAAGAAGCTGTAACCACTGTCGCATCCAGGTACGAAACACGTTCTCAACGTTAGACTAATTACTGCTACTTTTCATGACCGATCAAAGAAATAAATCGCCTTTTTTTATCATTATCCACCGAACACGCCATAGAAAAGCATGCTGATGTTTAGAAATCATAGCACCGAAACTCGCAGGAGTGCCATCTCGCGGTTTCATGAAAAAGAGAAAACTAAAATTTAAACAGTGAGGTATCAACGCACGGCACACTATGTCTTTTAGCCAATATACTTTAGAATTGCTATTTCTGCCTTTAATTATGAAATAATTCAAATATCCACAGATGTTGAATTATTCATCCCTTTTTAATTCTATTTTCAACCGATGAACATTATTTAGACTTGGTACAGACTGATGTTTTTGGGGAAAGGTAAACTTCATGTAGGTGATTGGGTGTGTTCAATATTATAATAGAATAATTATATTAACAGAGGAATGATACATTTGAGCAAACATACATGACTAGATAATTCTCACACTCATAAAAGCACATTATTCAAAATGCCTTAGCGATACAAAACCTCTCTCAAGGGCATAAAAAATGCTTTTCTTTCCATTCATAATAATTAATTAATAAAAATGCATACATTTTTCCCATTGCGATTTTGGGTGACACCTAAATAGTGGAGACCTAGGTGTAAATAAGTTCGTGCCCGAGGTACTGATGATGTAATTAATTACTCTACGAGGAAGCAGAATCGGCTTCGACTGGCGAAATCTGAAGATATTCAGATTCGTTGAACTCAGAGTTTTGGAAATTGTTGTCCTGGGTGGTGCAACATATGGCGTGCTCGAACAAAAATCAAGAGATGCTGGTTTAATTCGCGCTCCGAAGCAATGAAATTTTCAAGTTTTCTGATGCGATGTTGTTACGTATTGAACAGTAAAATTGGCGATTCTGGCATGACTGAATGCTAAAGTCACAGAAGTGAAATGACAAATACAGCTCGAACGAATACAGTCGTTGTCTCAGAAGTGAATAGAACGTGTGAACCTATGCATCGAAAAGCGTTGCTTTCCCTTTCGCTTGGTTTCTCTAAGTGGTCACTTAAGGCGATGGTGGATATGAATAAAACTTTCATATCATAGTCAACCTTTTAGGATGATTACCTGCTGAAATGGGCTATAACAATGGCGACACGCTGAGAATGGAGAGATTTGCGTCACTTGTTTCTATCCATTGGCATGATGTTCGTGTCAGAGGAACTGGCCCCTCTCCTCCGTGTAATGGGTCTTTGAATGAAAACCGAGGTCCGTAATGATAAGTAATCCTGAGATGGGGGGTAGGAAATGATTGCTTTAATGTAGCTTTCGTAAAACCCAGTCTCTATGCGAACATTTCTATTTGTGGATCGCAGGAAATTTTGGACCCTATTTGGTTTTGGTACATCGACCGCTTAAATGGTTAATTCAATTTGAGATTTTTTGAAATGAGGAAAAATTTTAATTTGGTATTTTAATACCTTGGTGCCATATTCTATGATATCGAAACAACCACAGCAAAAATAAATGCTAGGTTGCAGGCTGGGAGTTGGTGCGCCTTTGGATAAGATAAGATTTAGACAAATTGATAAGGAGAAACAGTACACCAATTAAGTAGTAAATAGTAACACTATACTAGTGATCCGATTTATTGGCATAAGAAATATACACATAAGCGTTTCCAAGCTTTCGCACATCAACCAGATGGCTTTTTCAAGGACGTTAGAGAGAAACTGCAAACTGAAAAATAGAACGCATTGAAAATTTGAACGCGGGAACTTGACAATAAACAGATACGACGTTATATTCATTTAAAGACACGAGGCATCACGTTGGTTGCGCGGGCTGTATGCTGATAGGGAGAAGGTATTACTTGAAGAATTGGCTCCAAATCCGTGGCAACTCGAGTAAAACACAATCATTGCAAGTATCGCTGTTGGTAATGATCTCCAAGGTTTCCCGAATGGCTGTACAATGTGCAGTGTACATTTAGGGGTAGAGTAGGTAGATAATTTTTTTATATCATCCTACATAGGAGTAGCGGACTCGAATTTGACTTCTTTGGATAATGCGGTGGCTACTTTGCCGTATTTTGTGTCTCTTCTATGTTCGTTGACTCTGATTCCAAAGGAACGTTTGGACATTCCAATTTAGTATCGTTTAGAGCCGTCCGGACACCGTTGGACGACAACAGTATGGACTTACAGAAAAGAGACTCTTCCAATTTCCCTTGATAAAATCAATGATATGCATCCTACGATCAATTTCCCGATGGAGCTTGAACACAACAACGCTTTCCCTTATCTGGATGTTTTATTCAGGAAATCACCTCACAGCCGCCTCGGTACACAACTCTACTATAAACCCACGTCCGTCGCCAACCCGATGCTCCACAGCTCCTTCTGTCCCACAGAATACAAAACAGCTATCTTCCGTTCTCGAATTTGAAGAGCCTTCGCCGTTTCCTCAGATACCCATTCTAGACAACACGAAATTGAAAGCGTCATCAAGTTGGCCACTGATGTAGGATATTTATTGAATCAGATAAGTAACTTTATCCAAAAAGCCAGGGTCAAACGTTCTAATCCTGCTGTGACGCAGCTACGTTATTTAGGTTCAATTCCCTACATACCAAGTGTGTCTTACAAACTCAAAAACACCCTCAAGAAGATGAACTACCGCGTCGGCATAAGGTCTCCTGCATCGTTACATACGATGCTAAAGAGAAATAGTGAAAAACCACCTCTTTCCCGCTAAGCAGGAGTTTATCCGATCCCCCTACAGTATCCGTACGGCTCTAAACAATACTACTTTTTAATGACCAAGCGTTCGTTTGGTCATTAAAATGTAGTATCGTTTAGAGCTATATTTGTTTCATCTTTCACATCAGAGTCCACAGAGAGATACTTCGTCATTCCCAAATTGTGTTCTAAAGATTTCCAAATGGTTCAGCAGTTATATCTCAATTTAAAGCAGGACAAGCTCGTGATATACATTTCGCAGGAGACCGTTTTCTCACATAGGCCCGGTTCGAGTCTCAGATGAGGCAAGTGTGGCGTGATTATGTGGTGTCTCTGTCTCTTCCCTAGAAACAGTGTCACTAAAATAGTGTCGGAAGACTGCTTAGTGGTCCAAGCTAAGCAATGGCTTCTGATCATTCGTCCGAGATAGTAAGGGTTTGGATGTTTTGATTGCCTTACGGCGCTGGATCTCTCCCTTCCCTGGAACCAGTGGCCCTAAATTAGGGACGGGCGGCTGCTTTTAGCATACTCAGTTGCTCACGGTGGTCGTTAAGTCTCCAATACAAAAAAATAAAAAAAAGACTGCTTACAAACATAGGAGTTGCTCATTGTGGTCGTTAAACCTCGAAACGGAAAAAACTGCATTCAACTTGACTTTCTCTTGTTATTATTATTATAGAAATCTTACTTCGAAAAATCATTGTCTTATTTGCTATTCCATCGCGCGAAGTCCCTGGCAAAATATTTAAACTTTGTTCTTACGACAGGACGGTAAAAAAATTGAAAGTAGAATTTCAGGTGAAAGTCAGCTTGTTATATTCCCATCCACTTAATTATAAACGTTACTACAGACCCACAGAATTCATATGGAGATTAGCGAGGTAGAACATGTGCCCCAGTTTAGATTCCGTTGTCTATAAATAGACGAGCATAATTCTCAGTGGATTAACTTCGGGTGCAATCGCAACGAGATGTAAAGTGGTCTTTCCTGTGACCAGCGCATTAATAGTGAAACTGCTGCTTTGTTGGACACTGGATGATCCGCTTCTAATTATGATCAGATGCGCATGACGTCTTCAAGAATGCATTCGCAGACCCTACATGAGTTCTGCCATCGTGTGGGAGTCAATATGGGGACCACTCAGTTAAACGAATGAATCTGAGCGTAACGGTTTAACAAGCGAGGAACATGCTGAAAGCAAAGATGAGATTCCTATTTTAATTACTAAAGGCTGATGCACCTTCACGTAGTGCTCGAAATGAAAATTTTGAAGTGCCGGTATGACTCATATTTAGGTAAAAATCATCAGGGGAAAATAACTTCGCCAGAAAATCTCCGAAGCTGAAAACGTAAAAACAAAAAAAAACCTTTGTTTAAAAATTTATTTGACAATTCCGTGGAATTCTATTGCACTATAAATCAGAAACGATGGCGGTCCACTTCATTTGGTTGCTTTGTGGATACGGTGGACAATACTTATTCTACACCGAGGACTGGGTTGAGACTTGCTTATAACGAGAAGTCTATACCCGGAACCAGCCAATTTACGTGACTTCCGAACCTGGGCTAATCATTAGCGATTCAGCTGGATTTGAGCCCAAAACTTCAAATTCCAGAGCCGGGAAGGCAGACCCCTTCCAATAGGGACTTCCATGCAAAAAGAAAGTCGGGGAATTGGAATCTTCGCAATCAGAACAAATTAGTGAAGCCATGCAAGATTGATTATGATACGCTTTCCAACATACCAGAAATCATTACTCAAGTTATTGGGATAATGGCGGCTGTGGAATAAATCTGGCTCCTGTGTCCTGACCTTTGACCCCATTTCGATTATATTAAACAGAATTGGTTCAGTGTACCTACGGCACAACGTACTAACGTTTTGTCGAAATAAAAGCATTTTTAGTTAAGTTATGGGGACGATGGCTGTGGAATAGATCTCACTCCTATGCCCTGACCTATGACCCCATTTCAAAGATATTCAACAGAACCGGTTCCGTATACCTCCGGAATAACATACTAAAGTTGTGTCTCAATAGAAGCATTTTTAGTGAAGTTATGAGGATAATGGCTGTAGAATAAATCTTGCTCCTGCGTCCTGACCTTTAACCCATTTCGAATATATTCAACATAACCGGTTCAGTATATGACCGGAACAACATGATAAAGTTTTGTCGCAATCGAAGCATTTTTACGTAAGTTATGGCGCATAAGGGCAATGGAATGAATCCCACTCCCATGTCCTGATCTTTAACCCCATTTCGCCGATTTTTTATAGAGTTTATCCGCCGATGCTCCCCTAATACATACTAAAATTTCATCAAAATCGAACCGTTTGTACGCAGGTTATGACGCATAAGGGCAATGGAATGGATCCCGCTCCTATGTCCTGATCTTTTATGCCATTTCGTCCATTTTCAATAGGGTTTGTCCCTATGTGGTCCCCTACCACATACTAAAATTTCGTCGAAATGGAACCATTTTTACGCGCGTTACCGCGCGGACGGGCGGAATGACGGACAAAGCTGGAGCATATATGCTTATTCAACATACGGTTGGAAAGCGAAAATGAATATTCAGTCTTAAATTAATAGCAATCTCAGCAATCTAAAGCAAAATGTCCAAAGTGGAAAACGTTTGTACTTCTTTCTGAAAAACTAGAATTTGTGTTTAATCTATTGCTCCCAATTCTTCATTCTATGAAGAAGTTCTTCAAATTGAATATATTAAATTTATGGTACAATAAATATTGTAGATATCTTTAGTGGAATGATTTGAGGCTTGAGGACAAGATCTGATCATTCGCTGTAGGTAGGTTTATTTCCATCCTTTGAAGGATTGATCTTATACCTCAAGTTTACACCAACTCAACTATCCTTTACGGTTTCCCCACAGCGATTTTTCAATGGCACGAGGCATTTATGGTTTCTATGTTTAAGAATGAGCTCTGATAAGTCAGGGACAAAAAAATCATTTCAGTAGTTCCCACTACTAAAAGTAGTGCCGGTATGTAAATTCCTAGTAAAGAAAGTGCCGGTATGTAAATTCCTAGTAAAGAAAGTGCCGGTATGGAATACTAGGAAAAATGAAGTGCTGGTATGTAAATTCCTAGTAAAGAAAATGCAGGCATGAATTACTCGGAAAAATGAAGTGTCGGTATGTAAATTCCTAGTAAAGAAAGTGCAGGTATGAAATACTAGGAAAAATGAAGTGCCGGTATGAAATACTAGGAAAAATGAAGTGCCGGTATGTAAATTCCTAGTAAAGAAAGTGCAGGTATGAAATACTAGGAAAAATGAAGTGCCGGTATGTAAATTCCTAGTAAAGAAAATGCAGGTATGAATTACTCGGAAAAATGAAGTGTCGGTATGTAAATTCCTAGTAAAGAAAGTGCAGGTATGGAATACTAGGAAAAATGAAGTGCCGGTATGTAAATTCCTAGTAAAGAAAGTGCAGGTATGAAATAGTAGGAAAAATGAAGTGCCGGTATGTAAATTCCTAGTAAAGAAAGTGCAGGTATGGAACACTAGGAAAAATGAAGTGCCGGTATGTAAATTCCTAGTAAAGAAAATGCAGGTATGAATTACTCGGAAAAATGAAGTGTCGGTATGTAAATTCCTAGTAAAGAAAGTGCAGGTATGAAATACTAGGAAAAATGAAGTGCCGGTATGTAAATTCCTAGTAAAGAAAGTGCAGGTATGAAATAGTAGGAAAAATGAAGTGCCGGTATGTAAATTCCTAGTAAAGAAAATGCAGGTATGAATTACTCGGAAAAATGAAGTGTCGGTATGTAAATTCCTAGTAAAGAAAGTGCAGGTATGGAATTCTAGGAAAAATGAAGTGCCGGTATGTAAATTCCTAGTAAAGAAAGTGCAGGTATGGAACACTAGGAAAAATGAAGTGCCGGTATGTAAATTCCTAGTAAAGAAAATGCAGGTATGAATTACTCGGAAAAATGAAGTGTCGGTATGTAAATTCCTAGTAAAGAAAGTGCAGGTATGAAATACTAGGAAAAATGAAGTGCCGGTATGTAAATTCCTAGTGAAGAAAGTGCAGGAATGAAATACTAGGAAAAATGAAGTGCCGTTATGCCATATCGACGTATACCAGCCCAGAGTCGCCCATAGCAACCGAGGGGCCGGGTGCGAACCTAGCCGCGGGGCCCTTGCTTTAAACCTCCCCCTACACTAGACTTATAGTTTATTACAGTTTAATGAAACCTCAAGACGTTTGAAAATTAGCCAATAACGAAAGACAGCATTTTAAATTTTTTGAACGCTACTGATATTTTGTAAATGTCTTAAATGATGTAGATAAAAGAAGCAGACCAGTATAAGTCATTCCCTAACAATGGCTCCGTCTCTACCTATTATTGGATAGTACTTACATTATTGAACTCTCCTTATAAGAACTGGACTTTTCTTGCTTTTATTCCAGCAAAGTCAGCTATTAAATTATAAAAATTTATTTTTCTGGCTTTATCCTGTTCAATTGACAAAGTTCCCAAAGACATCAATCTTTCTTAAGAAATGACAGATCTTAAATAAGATTTAATCAGCTTCAAGCGTGAAAAGCTTCTTTCCACGCTTGCCACCATTTCTGGAACTGTAGTTATTAAATGTACAAATAAATTTTAAAGCGTTTTTTGTGTAACGTATACCGATAATTTACATATCTGACATACCCCCACGTTGTTGTCATGTGACATCACTGGTGCAGAGTATAAAAAGTGACACAGAAGTTTGCCCAACAGTTAAACGCACTTGCACATCGGTAGGTGAAACACGGCAAACGATACTGCATTTATTCGACACTGCATTCCTTACGAATTTCATCAAGATAAAAGTGCTGCAAAAGCATCTGCATCGATCCGTTCTGTCCCGAGGAGGACATTATATCAAAGAGCACGTATGAGTTTTGGTTTAGGCGGTTTAAAGCAGATGATTTGGATGTTAACGATCGAGTACGTAACAGCGCCCCGCAGAATGCTGCACATGAGGAACTGCGAGCATTGCTGGACGAAGATTCGTCTCAAACGCAAAAGGAATTAGCTGAACAACTGGGAATAACTCTACAAATTATTTTCAATCGTTTACTCGCAATGGGAAAGATCCAAAAGGGAAAAAAAATGTGTGCCATATGACCTGAGCCAGAGGAACAAGGATGAGCTTGTCCTGAAGAGTTTGAATCTCTTGAATAAACAACACAGAAAGTATTTCCTGTAGAAAATTGTTACGGGTGATGAAAAGTGGATATGGTACAACAATTCTAAATGCAAAAAACACGGGGTGGACCCTGGTGAAGCAACGACTTCGACACCGAAGCGCAATATTCACTCCAAGAAGGTTCTGCTGTGCGTCTGGTTGGATATGAAGGGTCTGCTCTGTTATGAACTATTGGAAAACGGTCAGACTGTTACTACTGATCGCTACAAGCAACAATTGCTGCGATTGAACCAGAAAACTGTCGGAAACGTCCATTCATAGGCAAAGGATTGCGTCCCGTGAAAAGCCCCTTTAGACTATAATCTGTTCCGATCGACGCAACATAGTTTGCCTGCTGTACAGTTCCGGACATATGACGAAGTGTAAGAATGGGTTGACGACTTCATCGCTTTACATGAGGAAGTATTACTCATGGCTGCAATCCTTCAGCAGCCCGACCGATAGCGGAAGCTGATAGGTAATGACGACGCATATGTTGATTCGTAAAGGTATTGTTTTTTCTCTCAAATTACATGTTGCGTTACTTTAAAACTCTTTAAAACTTATTTGTGCACTTAATAAGATCCTGTAGGCCATGAAGGCATTAGGGAAAGTATTCTAAATTTTATTCATGTGTCTTAAAGCACCGGCTGCATTTTTGACATTAGATGGAAGTAACTCACGTAGTACAACTTTTTTATAACCATCAGTGAACGACGCACGTCGAAAGATATGACTTCAATACTAATGTTTCGGTAGACACAATATTGTAGTTCGCTGCCGCTATTTGGGTAAATATAAATTCAGCATCCGATATTAAAAAAAAGAATAATTAAATGAGACGGACGTTAAAAAATAAAATTAGAATAATTGAAAATAAGAAATGGCTCCTTCCCTTTTTCTCTCTCCATCTCTCATTTTCTTTCTCTTTTTCTTAGGGTGTGAAGGCGGGGCCTCCCTAAGCGCGGGGCTCTGTACGACGGCACCTGTCGCACACCCTTAAGTGCATCTCTGTAACCAGCCTATTTCAAGCACTGCCTTCACGTTAATTACCAGTATGGTATCACATTTCCTGTCAAAAGTTGAGTAGGAATCTCATGAGAATTTTGAATATCATCGCCTACCACCAGGACATAGCAGTCGCTGCTAGTTGGACTAAAGGACATAGTACTGCTCGCAAGCGTCAGGTCGTGGGTTGAAAGCTATTTTCATGTTGTGCTCTGTTTCTTGTTTCTTCATGGCTTTCCACGTTTCAGGGTTTTTTATGAACTCTTGCGTACCACAATAACTCAAATATTATTTTCGACATTCAGCTTTTATTTGATATGTTTCAATGTTATGGACATTTCTGAATACATAGAAGAAAGAAGAATATTATTTAAATCTTTTTGCGATCTTCAAAATACAGTAGTGGCCAAAATTGCGGAAACCTTACGGAAAAAGTGTATTTTTGAGGTTTGGTGGCTCATAACAACAATTTTTTTGGAGTAATACCATAACATTATGTATCAATGGAAAGATAATTTCATCAAACATGTAATGCAGCAAAGTTTATTCAATTATCTGCATTCTATGAAACGGCATAGCCAAATAACCAGAAAAAGGAAGCACAACTTGCTTAGGTTGATATGAAGTAGCTTTTCCTCATTTGAATGTAGCAAATGAGCATGAGTGTTTAGAGAGCCTACCAGGTGTCATCTTCTTTTGGCAATGAGCCAATCAGGTCACAGTAGGATTCAGCTATTGATGGCATGTATTGGAGCTGAAAGGAGGACATTTGTCAGTATTATGTGATTGCTATCAAATTGGATGGTTTGTGTGTGTGTGTGTGTTCTTTCATTTAGTGAGCTTGTAAAACGTAATAAAATTAAAGAAATGGCGCAAAGAGTTGACTGGTCACCCAGAAATCGATGTAAAATAGTACTAATAAGTGAACAAGGCTTCAGTTATGAAGAAAGTAGAAGCAAAATTGGTAGAAACTTACGTTAAGTTGCTTCTACGGTATTCCATATACAATGGTCACAATACGTTAGGGACACTGAATGAAATGGAGGATGTATACATCTGACTGAAGTTACACGCAATGAAATGACATCATTAAGGCTACGCAACACAAACGATAAAGAGTGTGTTTACAAACCAAATTTACTATGCAGTTTCTGCTCACAACAAAGTAGCACTGCAATATAGACAAGAACGGTAAATTCGGAGAATGTCCATACCTCGGGATTTCAGCACCCGATAACACCCCTTCTGTACCGAAGAACACCTTGACACCTACGAGGCATATTTGTAATGCCATGATTGATAAGTGTCTTAGGCAGATAGCCCCCATATTACAGGCAACACGTCACGGAGGTCTGCTAGTGTCCTAGTATATGGAACATAGTCATCCATACGTCGTTGTACAGCGTCCCAAATTTTCTCACTAGGATGAAGGTCAGGGAACCTGGAAGGCAGCTGTAACGATTTAGTCACATGATTTTTCAGCTCCTGAAGGCACGGCGACTGGTTTCATTGTCGTCTATGAAACTTAAAGCAGGTACAACAGCAGCGTGAAGCATTGTCACAATGGGCACAGTGATCTTGTAACGTACCAGGAGATGTGACGTACCTGCCAGAAGGACGCACACGACATAAAGGCAGATAGGAATCAGAACAAGCGTCCGCGTAGCTCAATTGGTAGAGTGACTTATTCCGGAATGAGGGGATCCGGGTTCGAATCCTGGCGCGGATAAAAATGACAGATAAATTTACTTCGTTATAATCTCGATTCGGTACAAGGAGGCATTCATGTTGTCTTGACAAACCTACACGGAAGAACGGCAATTAAACCACACTCCTGCCCAGACTAGAACTGACTGCCGGTGGTAAGGGTGGATGGAATGAACATAGTGTTGTTGCATTCGTGTGCAGGATCTCTTCCACACGTATCTTCGTTGAGTATCAGGATAAAGAGCGTAACGGGATTCGTCTGTGAATACACGGTGCCACTCTGTATCCCATAACATGTACTGTTGGACCCAGGTACATCTTTCACGACGGTGAGCTAATGTGAATGTTGTACATCTCAATGGCCTCCTTGCTATGAGTCCGGAATCGTGAAGACGGTTTCGTATTGTTTGAGTACATACGGTGACACCAGAAGCAGGTCGAAGTGTTTAGCTGAGTTGTTTACTGGCGATTCTTGGCCTTCTCCGAGAACTTTCTGTCAGGCGGTGATCTATCCGCTTGGTGGTTATCCTCGAGCGACCACTCCTGGGTTGATCTGCAAAATTTCCATGCCACAGAAATATTGTGTGTTGCCGACTTAATATACTTTGCGAAATTCCTAAAACAGTAGCCACATAGATCTGCCGTACACCTGTCTGTAACATGTTGCCAATGCTTAAACGTCTTCTTGACATCATTTCAAGGCAATAATTCAGCAAACCTTTAAACCAAGCGGTGAAACAACCCGCTCTGTACTTCTCGCAAGGTTATTTTATCGAAGCTAGCACGCCAAGTGCTGCGTTGTCATGATGATAATTTGCACATGACGTAGCAATCCTCCCTGATAACCAATCTTCAGTATGCGCTAAATTTGCATATCCCCGCCGTTTTCCTGCCAAACCGCAACATACCTAATTTTTTGTAACCAATGTGAAACACCTTTTTTGTTTACATCCACTGCACTGAACAACGAGTAGTTTTGAGAATTTTGTGGTCTCAGAAGTAAATGAAAGAATGCTTCTGGCAGATAGCTCATTTTCTCAACAGTTGCGCTGCCCAGATTTCTGATACAGGCAAAACCTTTTGTTCCTGGTGCTCAAGGTCTAAAATCACACAACTGCCAAATTGAGAATCCTCCTGCGGTTGCACTGTGATTTAAATCCGCCCCGGTAGCTCTGTGGTTTAAATGCTGGCTTCTGATTATTCTTGCAAGTGGATTATGGTGTGGGTATTGGACTAGGCACGCGCTTGGACGGCGGCAATTTCTCTCTCCCTTTTCTGGAACCGGTGACCCCAAATTATGAACCGCCGATTGCTTATAGCCCTGGTTAGAATTTCTCATTGTGGCCGCTAAACCCAGAAATAAACAAATCACTTCAATCATTTTTCCTGTATCTCATTTTTTCACTCAATAAATCACTTCCTACCATCGAATCGGTATTAAAACAAGAGCAGAGGAGCTCCCATGTGGGGTTTTCCTGAGGCTTCGAGGTGACTCCTCTCCTTTATTTGCTGCGTCAGCTTTCTAGAAAGTTTGTTCAGGGATTTATCACAGTAAAGAATAGCGACGATTTATGTCATTTTCCACGGTACGTCGGGAAAGAAGAAAGTACTTAGTGCCGAACAACCACGACTCTTTCAAGACAGGACGCGGTACGCATTACCCTTCAGCAATCTCATTTTGGTGGTCCTGATCACACAAATATGTTTTTCAGTACTCTTGCAAAGGACATGGGGATTTCTCCATCCAAGGAATGAAACCAGTTTTCTTCGTATCGCCAGCAGCTGCTACATGACCTATCCAATTTATTAATGCAATCGCCATGCCGTTATACTTACGCTCCTACACTCGGGAAAGTGCTTCTGTTTCTCTTTTAGCGTCACTCTAGCCAAGAGTTACACTTCAAAATTGCCTTTATTCTTCAGTAAAATAACATTTCTATGTACATGACAATGGAATCTGCCAATAAATACAGTGGTATATACATCAGCTGGAAAGTTCCAGTGAAACGTAAAACAAAATATTGTTAAAATCATAAAATTATTTCGCCACGTAGGGCGAAGGAGAGGCAGACAATAAAGCACGAGCGATACAAATGAAAATGTTTACCTACAGCATTGTAGACAGGGAAAGACATGATGCTATACTATGCACAAATTCCAATTAAGCATTACTACCCTACCATACTAAAGATTAAACATGCACAAGGTACTAATTCACATAAAAGACCATGGGTGAGAAGGAACTAACAGGTGCAACAGTATTTGGAGATATGACAGTAATGGTAGAAACAAATAAGCAGAAATACTAATCATATGTACAGAATTAGGCAGTGACAAGAGGGAAATATGCTAAACGGACCCAGGAGAGCAACTTTACAAAAAACAGAAATCGAACAGTAATGCAATGCACAAGTTTCATATCATATGTTCAGAACAATACAGTGACAAGGAAGAAAGCCGCTAAACATACCCAGAAGGGCAGCTTCTCATGAAACAGAAATGCAACAGTGATGCTACATTCAAAATTTACAACATAGGTACAGAAGTATTCAGTGACAAGGGGAAATAACGCTAAATGTACTCAGAAGGGCATCTTGTTACATTAAGTTATACACACAGTGACTAATATTTTAAAAATATATTCAACATAATGAAGGGGACATTGCGTGGGCAGTAAACTGTGCAGAAGGAAGAATTATATACAACAACATAAAATCCAACATTATCGAAGAGAACATGGGAAAAATGGTGAGCTATCTCCAATGGCATATAAACCAGAATAATCACAAATAGCGAAGCACCAAAATTAATACGAAAACATGATTTGTTACAGTGAACGTGGGCGACAACAAAAATCCCACTTATATGTTGACATGTAACTGCAAATTGTGGATATGGACCCACCCAGCCGATTGGGCCCAGGTGGATTGAAAAACGCTATCGGTGTTTGTTGAGGCAGCACGAGAGTGCTCCATTTGGAGGCGAGAGGTTAACCGTGCTAGGAAGCTTCTCCGAATGATAGTACTTGCATCCTGAGGAGGTGGAATAAGGGCAGGGAAGCGTTGTTGAAGATGGAAAGCATTGACAGTGAACTTCACAAGAAGAAAAATGTAACGACACACAGGAGGCAAGTGAGTAGGTGGATGCTTTGTTTGGAGTAGCCAAGCATATGCAAGAAAGGGTAACGATCGAGCACAAATTCGATCGGCAAGACGAAATGCTGTGTTTAGGACTGGCAGGAGAACGGGGCAGAATAGGTATTGATGTTGGACGTCGCTGACTTCAGGGCAAAAGGAGCACTGCGGAGAGGTGAGAAGGGTCATGCGAAACAGTACTGATGGGGCGGGGAGACGAAGGTGAAGAAATTGCCAATGGACATTGAGTTCAAGAGGGGAGGAAAGGGGAGAGGTAGAGGCTGTCCAGATGGCGGGGAGAAGAGAAGGAGGAGCAGAATGCACAGAAAGTGGAAGTGCGGGAGGGGAAAGAAGAAGCCAATAAAGAGAAGAGGAGGAGATAGAAGTAACTAGAACCGAGGAGCTGCGAATGAGGAGAAAGAACGGTAGAGAAAGAAGAGCGTAGGGGACCGAGAAGAGACCATCAGGTGAAGCGAGGAGTGGAAAGAGGCTCCAAAGCGCTGTGCGAAGGAGAAGATATTCGTTAGCAAGTGTAATGGTTGGAGACAGAAATAGGGAAGAAAGAGGTCTCCAGGTTAGATCAGAAGTTACGAGAGAACGGACAGTTATCACACCAGAGCGGATCCAATGAGGAAAGTAAAAGTAAGGGAGGTTAGGAGGGTGAATAAGAGAAGAAAAGAAGAGAGGTTCATCTAGGAGATCAAGGGTTGAAGAAGGAAATGAACGGAGAAGAGGAAGCGAACGAAAGAGAGAAATGCCCTCTCGCAGGACAGGAGGGAGGTGGGACGGGAGAAGAGAGTATGCATCCATCTTCAGAAACAGTAGGAAGGTGAAAGATGGGTCACGGGAAGAAGCTAGAACATTCAAGGTAGTGGTAAGGGACGGAACAGTTGAAGTGGCAAGGCGAATGAAATGAATAATGCGATGTGTTTTATAAAGGACAGCTGGATCAGGAAGCTGGATGCCACCTAATGAGGCTGGCAGATGAAGCGTGGCAGGTTTAACCCAGTGATGTGAAGACCAGATGACAGTTTTTGTTCATGACACTGTAAAGAAAGTGAAATGAACACTCTATAATCAGTAATGCTACGGGTCATAATACCAAAGTCAAATGTGGCCAGAAATTTCATCATCCTGATTATTAACTAACTCGGTTGCAGCCAAGAAGGAACACTATTGCTTCATCGCATAGCTCATATTTTCATACTTTGACACAGCAACTTCCATGTTCAAACATGAGGTATTCGAAACAACAAGAACCAAAAGTATTTTTAAAAATTCTGGGTAGGTAGTGTCGGGGATACTACCACTGAGGTTTTTGGCGGAAAACGTCTTACCTACACGGTGCTGTAGGGGAGGTGTGTTTGTAGGGTTGGTAAGAAAGGAATGAGCGCAACGAACTTGCATGTCTTTTATTTTATTTATTTCTCACAATGCTGACTAATTTGTAAAATTTATTAAAGATAGGACAATGGCACGAGTAGTACGATATGTAACACTTACATGCAACACATATATCTCTAGAGAACATTATGTCTACCGTGGTATTCTTCAAAGTTGTGAAGTCAGTTGGATCCGTGGCCAACAACAATCTGAACTTGTCGTTCAGAAACTGTTTCAGACGATCGTTCGACGCCTTAATGTTAAAGTCCTCGGTGAGCAGAGGTGATATGTTGGGATGGCAGGGCCAGTCGCTAACTATTGTTCTGACATGATCTATGTAGTTAAGCATTAGTTGAAAGAGAAACATCTCGAGTAGCTGAGTGGTGTCTGCCGATGAATATAGACTGACACTAGAACGAATTTGAATCGTTTGGGTACCTCAATTATCACTCGTACGCCTTCGCCGACATGAATATCCTGTAGACAATTGAATCCAAAATACTTGGGTATTGGCCGTCGTGGAACGGGTCTAGCGACATGCGCCCAGCACGTTTTCAGATTCTTGAAGACTGCCGTGCCACCGTAGAGTCCACCACGCTTCTTCTTGCCAGTGTCACGACTTTTACTGGGCTGTTGGTCGTCATCATCGCCGTGTCTGTCGCACTCTTTGGACTCAGTGTGTTTGAAGCCGGGTATGTCGACGGTTTTGTCTTTATCCATCCAAGTCTCCGTGAGTGCCAAGAAGTCGGAGGTGATGCGTGAAGCCGTTACTCTTACTCAACGTTGGCACCTTTCCTTGCTTTACTGATGTCCAGCAGTTTGAGCAAAACATAAACTGTTGAACGTCCTAATCTGTGAATTCCTGTTGTAAGAATTGCAACATAGCTGCAGTGGGCCGTTTTAAATAATTTTGAAACCATATGCGATCACAAACCCCACAAACAAAACCCAACTTGTTACCATAGAACGACTTTTCAAAGTGCTTTGTCGCCAGATGCCAATGGGTTATAAACGCTAAATCTCGATTCCATTCTCAAACGTCTCATCTGCTTGTATTTCGTCGCATTCCGTCGGTTCTATCTCACTGTCGACATCCATTGCCTGTGAACTGGCGTTAGGCTTTGCGGCGTCTGCGCGTCTGGTTCTCGCCTAAAATTGTCGACGCTGCCTCATCCTTCGCATTCGTTCTGCGGCTGTCATAGGAGACTTTTTAGAATTCTCATTAATTCTTCTTTCACTTTGTAAGCATTTACAATAGGCATTACCTTTTTGATTTGAAGATATTTCGACATTTTTGAAATTTTAACGAAGATTCGTCCAACTTCAACACTTTGTCACTGTATATTTTTTCAAGTTATTTCACTATTGTCACTATGAGTGTTTTAATTTATAGTACTTGTCCAGCTCTGGTAAACGACACCTCACACAATGTCCTACGCGCACGCGTTCTCGAGCTATACTAATTTTGCCGCGCGGCGAACCGGTAATTTTCCACCCCAACTTGGCAACCATCTTGCGGCGGCGTGTGACGTCACGCGCTCAAAGCTAACGTCGCGTGGCATTCTTTCATCCTTGCTCTTTTAAACCGTGTATTGCTTATTTCGATATAAGTTATAGTTTTAAAAGTTTTTTAAGATTTGTCTGGTATGCACAAAATCGTAACATCAACTTTCGCATAGTTTCCCCCATACCGGACCCGCGGGGTAAGACGTTTTCCGTCAAAAACTCATTACCTACTGGCAATGCTTTTGTAAGAAAGAATTACATAGTTTAACCAAAGAATATCTAACGCTTAAAGAAGGTCAACTCTCATAGAGATAACGTAAAACAGGCGGCAACAGCGCCACCTTATCTTAAAAGGTAATATGATCTGTGAGAAAGTTAACATTCAGGAGCGAAACACGTTAGGGGGACTACGGCAGTGAAGCTTTTCTTTGATATACGATGATTTCCTTCAACTATTTGTATTTTGCAAAAACAAGAACGTGCTTATGTTATCGGTTCGTCTGTACTCACGATATCTCTGCAACTACGTATTAGTCCGATTTGAAAAATTCTGTTTGCATTCGGAAGCTTGAAATATGAGAATGATGATCTTTCATTTCGTTTTTTTTTACGATGTACAATTTCGCCGCTAGAAGGTGTAAAAGCAGATGATGTCGAATTCAAAAATACGCTTTATTCCACATATTTGCTTCTAAACATCCGATTGAAAAAATTATTTTATCTTTCGATTCCATTTATGTCGAAGAGTATTTTAGATATAGTTACTTTTTCAAATTACGCAAAGATTTTCCGCTAGGGGAGTAAAAGTAAATTACATTTTTCCCGATAACTCTTCTTCTAAAACTCCGATTTAAAAATAAATTTCTTCAGCGGATATATCTCCTGATGGAAACTATTTTGCAAATAATTTCAAATTTTTCGTAAAGAAAACTTTGGCCACCAGGAGGCGCAAGTGTGAATTTTTGCTTCTGATGTATTTGCTATAAAATCTGAGCTTCTGAAATATCAATTGAAAAAATTGTTTCGTGGACTGATGCCACTCACATCGATAAAGCTTTTCAGAATATTTTCTTCTTAAAATATTCCACAGTTTCTTCGCCAGGGAAAACTGTGGAATATACATCTTATTTTTGTCAATATCTCTACTTCTAGCTGTCCGATTTGAAAAATTCCTTCTTTGTTCTATAGTGCTTTCCGTGTGACATGTTTTTCATATAATTTCAAAATTTTCAAGTAATTCATAGACTTCCCGCTAGGCGCGTAGCGGTAAATTGCGTTTCCCCCTATATCTCTGCTTCTAAATCTCCGATTTGGAAAAATTCATTCTGCACCGGATACAGCTCCTGATGGGAAATCGTTTTCACATAATTTATAATTTTTGTAAAAAAATAGTTTCGCCACCAGGCGTAAATCTTGATTAAACTTCTGATGTATTTGCAGCAAAATATGAGCTTCTAAATTCTCGATTGAAAAAAACGTCGTTTGTTGACCGATACTACTCATTTCGACAAACCTTTTAGAAAAATTTTCTTCTTAAAATAGTGCATAGTTTCTACGCCAGGGGGCGTATACGTATATCTTATTTTTGTCAATATCTCTACTTCTAGTAGTCCGATTCTAAAAAATCCTTCTTTGTTGTATAGTGTTTCCAGTGTGACATGTGTTTCATATAATTTGAAAATTTTCAAGTAATTCATAGACTTTCAGCTAGGGGGCGTAGATGTAAATTGCGTTTCTCCCTATACCACTGCTTCTAAATCTCCGATTTGAAAAATTATTTCTGCACCGGATACAGCTCCTGGTGGGAAATCGTTTGCACATAATTTCTAATTTTTGTAAAAACTTGGTTTGCCACCAGGTGGCGTAAGTCTTAATTTCCGCTTCTTATGTACGTGCAGCAAAATATGAGCCTCTAAAATCTCGATTGAAAAAAAATTCGTATGTTGACCGATACTACTCGTGTCGACAAACCTTTCAGGAACATTTTCTTCTTGAAATAATGCATGGTTTATACGCCAGGGGCGTAGATGTATATCTTATTTTTGTCAATATCTCTACTTCTAGGAATCCGATTTGAAAAATTCCTTCTTTGTTGGATTGTGTTTCTAGTGTGACATGTGGTTCATATAATTTCAAAATTTTCAAGTAATTCATAGACTTTCCGGTAGGGGGCGTAAATGTTAATTGCGTTTCTCCCTATATCTCTGCTTCTAAATCTCCGATTTGACAAATTCTTTCTGCACCGCATACAGCTCCTGATAGGAAATCGTCTGCACAACATTTCTAATTTTTGTAAAAAATGGTTTGGCCACCAGGTTGCGTAAGTATTAACTTCCGCTTCTGATGTATTTGCAGCAAAATCTCAGCTTCTAAAATCTCTATTGAAAAACAAAATCGTTTGTTGACCGATATTACTCATGTCGACAAACCTTTTAGGAAATTTTTCTTCTTGAAATAATGCATGGTTTCTACGCCACGGGGCGTAGAAATATATCTTATTTTTGTCAATATCTTTACTTCTAAGAGTCCGATTTGAAAAATTCCTTCTTTGTTGGATAATGTTCCCGATGCGAAATGTTTTCCCTATAAATTCAAAATTTACAAGTAAATCATAGACTTTCCGCTAGGGGCACAAAGGTAAATTACGTTTTCTGCCTTGTTTCTGCTCCTAAAGCTCCGATTTGAAAACTTCTTCCTGTATCGCATACGAAACCTGATGGAAATAATTTTTCACATAATTTTCTAATATTTGGTAAAGAATGGTTTGGCCACCAGGGGTCATAAGTGTTAATTTCTGCTTCTGAAGTATTTGTTGCAAAATCTGGGCTCCTGAAAACTCGACTAATTTTTTTTTCTTGGACCGATACCGCTTATATGGATAAACCTTTTGAGAATACTTTCTTCCTAAAATAATGCATGGTTTTCCCACCAGGGGACGTAAAGTCTCATCTTGTTTTTGTCGATATCTCTGTTTCTAAGAGTTCGTAAGCTCACGATTCTGTTTACTGCAATATCTGTGGGATTAAAAACCCGATTGAAAACCTTCTTTCTTTCGTCAGATCTAATGCTTTCCATGCCGGTTCTATTGACTTTGAATAACTTTGATAAATTTAATTTGCGTCAGAACGGATTCAAAAGACGTGCTTATTACACCCGAAAATTCGGTGTCATCTTTCTTGTTTTTACTATGAACAATTTCGAAGCTAGAGGGCGTAAATGCTGATGATGTCGAATTTAAAAATTCGTTTTATTCCACATATTTGCTTCTAAACATCCGATTGATAAAAATCTTTTGTCTTTCGATTTGTTTTATGTCGACGAGTATTTTACTTAGAGTTATTTTTTCAAATTACGCATAGATTTCCGCTAGGGAGAGTAAAAGTAAATTACGTTTTCCCCGATATCTCTCCTTCTAAAACTCCGATTTGAAAAATGTTTTCTTTAGCAGATACAGCTCCTGATGAAAAATATTTTGCATACAATTTCTGATTTTTGGTAAATAATACTTTGGCCACCAGGGGCGTAAGTGTTAATTTTTGCTTCTGAAGTTCTGGAAATAAAATATAAGCTTCTAAAATCTCGATTGAAAAAATTATTTCGTGGACCGATGCCACTTACGTCAGTAAACGGTTTCGTAAGATTTTCTTCTTAAAATATTGCAAAGTTTCTCCGTCAGGGGCCGTAGATGTGTATCTTATTTTTGTCAATATCTCTACTTCTAAGAGTCCGATTTGAAAAATTCCTTCTTTGTTGGATAGTGTTTTCAGTGTGACATGTGTTCCATATAATTTCAAAATTTTCATGTAATTTATAGACTTTCCGCTAGAGGGCGTAAAGGTAAATTGCTTTCCCTCTATATCTCTGTCTCTAAATCTCCGATTTGAAATTTTTTTCTGCACTGAGTACAGCTCCTGATGGGAAATCCTTTGCAGATAATTCCTAATTTTTCTAAAAATGGTTCGGCCACCAGGGGGCGTAAGACTAAATTTCCGCTTCTGATGAATTTGTAACAAAATGTGAGCTCCTAAAATCTCGATTAAAAAAAATATGCTTGTGGGTTGAAACTACTCCCGTCGATAAACCTTTTAGTAACAATTTCTTCTTAAAAGAATGCGTGGTTTCTACGCCAGGGGACGTAGATGTATATCTTATTTTATCAATATCACTACTTCTAGGATTCCGATTTTAAAACTTCCTTCTTTGTTGGATAGTGTTTCTCATGCGAAATATTTTTCATATAAATTCAACATTTTCAAGTAGATCATAGATTTTCTGCTAGGGGCGCAATAGTAAATTGCGTTTTCTGCGTTATTTCTGTTTCTAAAACTCCGATTTGAAAAATGTCTTCCTGTATCGCATACAAAACCTGATGGAAAATATTTTTCTTATATTTCTAATGTTTAGTAAAGAATGGTTTGGCCACCAGGGGGCATAAGTGTTAATATCTGCTTATGTATTTATTTGCAGCAAGCTCTGAGCTCCTGGAAACTTGACTGAAGATATTCTTTCGTTGACCTATACTGCTCAAATCGAAAATCCTTTTGGGGAATACGTTTTTATTAAAGTAATGCATGTTTTTCCCGCCAGGGAGCGTATATGTATATCTTATTTTTGTCGATATCTCTGTTTCTAAGAGTCCGATTTGAAAAATTGTTTCTGTGTTGGAGAGCATTTCCGATGCGAAATGCTTCTCATATAAATTCATGTTTTTCTTAACGCACAAGTCTGCAACCAAAGGGCGTAATCTCACGATTCAGTTTACAGCAATATCTGAGGGATTAAAAACCCGATGGAAAAACTTCTTTCTTCCGTCAGATACTATTGTTTTCTATACTGGTTCCATTTACTTTGAATAGCTTTGTTAAATTTAATTTGCGTCAGAACAGATTTAAAAGACGTGCTTATTACACCCGAAAATTCGGTGTCATCTTTCTTGTAAGTTTTTTTTTATGCTACTCTTGTCCACCGAATCCAAAAAAGAGTTCATTTAGAGTTTTTTTTTAAAACTGACTTAAGTTTCTGGATTCACTAGAGTCCCATTTTCAAAATAGTCGACAAATGAAGAAAACGTCCTTTGCTGGATGTTTTGTTTCCATTGAGTTAATGTCACATCATTGGTCAACTGACTGTGACTTCAATGTTTTTTGGTGGCCTACTCTCATTGGTGGTTGTATTGTGAGGTCATGTCTCAAGTGGTGCCATTTGTTGTGAGATCTTGATTATCTTTATATTAATAAATTAATAAAAGTCCAAGAAAAAGAATTGATGCTAAAAAAAAGTGTGGTTCATTACAATATAACCAAACATTTGTCAAACCAATGCAAAAGATGTGCAAAAAATTTGGCTATGATTTTGGACAAAGTGTAAGAACACAAGAAGATATACTTATTAAGAATAAAGACAAAACCTCAATTATAGATAAAGCAGGTATATATCAAATACCAATACTTCACACAACCGATTAAACAAAAGGGAAATCATACATAGGAAGTAATAAAAACAGCCTGAAATATAGACTAGAACAAATAAAAATTAGAATAAAAAACAAGAAGTCACAGCAATGATTCAATACTGCAATAATAATAATTATGAACCTGATTTTACCAATATTAAATATATAATTCAACATCCAAAAGAAGATGAAATAAGATATTTAAAGGCCATTTTCATCCAAAAAAAACAACCAAAACGTTTGTAATAATAATATTTCCATAGATCTTCCATATCCCTGGATATTACTAATAAATAGAGAACAAGAAACAAAAAAGAAAAAAAAAGTAAAACAAACTAATTTATTAAATTAATAATATAAAGATAATCAAGATCTCACAACAGATGCCGCTACTTGAGACATAACCTCACCATACAGCAACCAATAAGAATAGGCCACCAAAAAACACTGAAGTCACAGTCAGTTGACCAATGATGTGACACTAACTCAATGGAGACAAGACATCCAGCAAAGGAAGTTTTCTTCATTTGTTGACTTCATTCAGATCTTTGAAAATGGAACTCCAGTGAGTCCAGAAAATGAAGTCAGTTTTCTAGAAACTCTTAATGAACTCTTTTTTGGATTGTGTGAACAAGAATGTCATCAAAAAGAACTTAACAAGATACTTGATCATCAAAAGAACAACATCAGGAAGAACTTAAAAAGATACTTCATCAAGAGAGATACATTAGTGGTAATTGGAATAATATGTTTACCGTTTTTAAGAACTTTCGACTCTTAAAAAAATTATATGAAGACAACATTTGTAAATAAATTTAGTAACAAGCAGCAATTTAAATAATAAATAATCAAAATATGAACAACTAGTGTCTCATATCTAAAACGGCGTTTGCAAAACGTGAAGAATGTTGAAAAATTGGATACAGGCATTAATTCCAACATAGTTTTAAAAGGCAAACCCGTTTGGAAAATGTAGCAATCATTAGAACGCTTTGTTTTTGTTACAAAGTTTCCTTTCAACGATTTCCTCGTTATCCATTGAAAAATAGTTGTGCGAAATGTGGGGGAAAAGACTATTGTACATTAGAGCTTTAGCGGGAATCTAATTTAAAACTAACGCTTAGACAAGCTATACAAGGTGACTTGGCATTTGTTTTATTTACCTTGAAGGTTTTCCAAAAATGAAATTATGAAACAGTGTTTTTACTTTAGTAAACTGAAAGAATTTTCCAGCAATTTTACAGGTCGAGTGGCATTATTTAACCCTAGTTATAAAAGCCATCCCATGAAAATGAATAACGACACATGTGCATGTCATTATTTATCTTTTAGTAAAATATTTCCAGGAGCAGAGCGTCGGAGCGCAGAACCCCTTTTGAAGGCGGACACGACTTGTAAAATTTAATAACCTGGTGATTCATCTTGCCATGTTTCAAATAAACGTAGAGAAGCCTTCGCTTATTTTCTTGGCATTTTAGGAGTACTCTCACCTTGCCTATATTTTTCTTAGAGGGCGGAGGAAATCCTACTCCTCTTAGTTCTTTCTCCTTTGAGTACGAGAAGCATAGCGGAAGTAATTCATATGTGGTTATAATTTTTCCAAAAATATTGATAGATTTATTATTTACAACTATCCACCCATCCCCAGAGACAACCAAAGGACGTAGCTTATTTGGTCAGAACGCTCCTCAGGACATATTTCGGAAATAAAAGGTTGCTCTGATATTGTCATCATGGAGCCGCCCGGTGGCGTAGTGGTCTAAGCGATGGCTCTGATCATTCGTCCGAAAGGGGTCCGGCTTCGAATCCCGGTGAGGCATGGATGTTGTGTTTGTCTTACGGCATTGGCTCTCTCTCTTCCCTGAAACCAATGACCCTAAATAAGGCACAGCGAGTTCTCACAGCTCATTGAATTGCTCACGGTGGTATTTAAACCTCCAATCAGATCAGATCATCAGGGGAAAATTAAACGTAAATTTCGTGATCCGTTTCGAAGTGTGACTCGAAAACAAACTGAAATTAATGTCAGGTGACGTTGTGTTTCTTCGTAAATATTAATATGCACTGGGGGTAAAGGAAAATAACATTGTTTTTCAAACTTTGTTTCCCCTCCACTGTAGAAAATAAGTGGTATAAATTTCTAAAAATTACGTGCAGCAAAATTGCCGGTAGGTGTCCATGTTTTTCAGAAATTGCCGTTTTTAAAAGTTCCCGTTTATTTTCACTTCCGTATTTTCACAGGCTTTCCGTAGTCGGAAATTCCGTTTATTTCAAAAACATTCATTTTAAGATTTTCCGTATTTAAACTGAAATTCCGCAAAACCGACGGCCCTGCATTTTTCAGCTCTTTTCCTAGATAATCCTTCCGCTCCAGTCAGGATCGAACCGGCGCCGCTTGGGTTGGATGAACAGGTAACGCACGCCTTTAACCACTGATCCACAGAAAGTCGTAAATTTGAGTAACGTACATCGTAAAACAAACTGCACGCCAATGAGTTTTTTTCTTTGTCAATAATATAAGTGATTTAGTCATTTTATTTTCTGTTGGAACTTATTATTTTTCTAAATGGGTTTGTGAATTTTTCTTTTTTTTTTTTTGTTGGAGGACTTTCCACAAATTAAGTGTGTTTTTCATTGTGATTTTTCGAAGCAACAAAATGTTTTGCAAACTTGATTTTTTAAACTGACAACGACTTTCAGTTATCTTTAAAAAGTGAAATGTACTTTTTTATAGAATTATTCCACAAAAAACCCTCTTTTAAATATAAAGATTACTCTTGATAGCTATAATAGCTTTTGTTTTAAATGGTCCAAACACTGATACATAGACACTCAACGTGCGTTATTACCATTAGCCTATCTATTGGGTTGTCGGAAAAGTCATGACGTATTTTGGCACCCGATGGCGGTTGGGCGGTTTTGAAAGTACTAGAGGCACGCTGTTATCACTATGGCATTCGACAGGTGCCAATTCTAGCTGCAGCTTAACAGGAATAGTGAGCGATTTGGTTCATTTGCGGAGATTTGACATCAAGTTGAAGATGAAAGACCAAACTGGGCATGTTTGCCATATTTTACTGTTTTACTTCCGTAAAGGGAAGAACGCGCGTCAAGCTTGTGAAAAGTTGCGTAAAGTGTACGGTGGCAATGCTTTATAAGAACGCCAGTGCCAGCGGTGGTTCGCAAAATTCCGTGCTGGTGATTTTGACCTCAACGATGCTCCTCGTTCAGGGAGGCCAACCGTGGTTGATGACGACCAAATCAAGGCATTGATCGAGTCAAACCCACGTTACACGACACGAAAGATTGCACATCCATCATTCAAGCGTTCACGACCACCTGAAGAAGCTGGGATACATAAGCAAGCTCGATGTGTGGGTTCTTCATGAACTCAATGAAGCTCAATTTACGGCGCGTATAAACATCTGCGATATGCTCATTAAACGTGAGAAAAATGACCCTTTTTTGAAGCGACTGATAACTGGTGACGAAAAGTGGGTTATGTACAACAATGTGATGCACAAACGGTCTTGGTCCTGACGTGCTGCTTCGCCTCAAACGACATCCAAAGCAGACATTCATCAGCGGAAGGTTCTGGTCTCAGTGTGATGGGATTTTAAAGGTGTCGTGTTTTTCGAGCTCCTACCACGAAACAAAACAATAAATTCGAAGGTGTACTGTCGGCAATTGGACAGTTTGAACGAATCCATCATCCAGAAACGTCCAGAGCTCGTTCATCGTAAAGGTGTTGTGTTCCATCACGACAACGCGAGACCACACACAAGTTTGATCACCAGCCAAAAATTATTGGAGCTTGGGTGGGATGTGTTGTCACACACAGCATACTCGCCTGACCTTGCGCCGTCACTCTTCCAATTGTTTAGCTCTCTTCAAAAGTCCTTGCGTGGTATAACGTTCAATTCAGATGGGGCTGTAAATCAGCACCTTGTACAGTTTTCGCCACGAAAGACAGGTCCTTCTATGAACGAGGCATTCTGCAGCTCACTGAAAGATGGAAAAAGGTTATCGAACAAAACGGGCATTATATCATTGATTGACCTTTGTTCTTTCTATCAATAAATGTCCTTTGCAAAACATGGCTAAAATACGTCATGACTTTTCCGACAACCCAATAGTAATGTCTGGGCTTTGGTGCAGAATCATGCCGTGCGCCCAGCTATTCCGTTGAAACAGCGTATAGTCATGTCAGGTACACATGCATTACATATACATATCACTAAGCTGTTCTCTGAGATTCAGAAGTTAGCTCCACAACGAAATACAAATTACGAGAAAATTTTTACTTACTCTTGCCGAATCAAACTTCTCCATTTACAGCGATCTTGACATACAACTTGGTCTTCACTGACATCCATCACACGCCGTTCACACGATCCTCTATACGTACTTCATACTCATAATCTTTTTCTCATGCAGACACTCCTGAATCTGAGCCTTCCTCTGCTTTTCCTTCTTGTCACTTGTGCTAAAAGGATTTTCTTAGTAAGCATCTCATCACTCATTCTTTCAACATGGCCAATCCCCTGTAGCATATTTGTCTCCACCTTAATAACAACATTTTTCTTCACATTACAGAACGGCAACAGATCTTTATTCCTCACACAATCAGAACGTGTCTTACCACAAACCTCCCGTAAGTAACGCATTTCTTCAGCACACAAACCACCCCTATGTTTCTTCTGTAATACATAGGTTTCCCTGTCTTACATCAGAGTAGGAACAATTACACTTTCATATACAGCCATGCGGGACTCTCTTGTGAACCCATCATTCCTGTGAAAACCTTCCAAAGCAGCCATGACTTTCAATGAAGAATTCACTAGCCTACTAATTTCACCATCGAATTTGTTTTCTCTCTCAAACATGCTTCCTAAATATACAAACCCACTCACCTAGTCAATCACTGTGCCATTTATGTCAGGTATGCCTAGGCGTGTTGCAGCGAATTTCGTTTTACATATGGCATTCATTTTCTTACATTCTGTATCGGTAGTGTAAATGGGACGCAACACGATAGTGCAATTTTTCACTCGCTCGATAGCATAATAGATAACAGCAATAATAATGTTAGATAGATGCTTAAACAATATTATTTTTAAGGGAATGGTATAGCGAATACAAATGCATAAATCAGAACTCACCTGGTCATAGGCATTTAATCCTTTAATTTTGATTCATACTGTATACGATGACAAGTAATAAGTTGTAGTAAAAAAGCACATATAATATAACACACAGAAGTAATGATAATGATGACAGGTAGGTGATTATTTATGTAAATCCTGACATTAATTGCCCAGTTGCAGAATAACGACACTTCGCTCAATACATTTGATCGAAACAGTTGTAAAAGGCAACAGCTTCACTCGGCTTGTTGAGATATTTTTTCTGTTCACATCCTTGCTGCACACCGACATACGCCTTTCTTTTAAAGAAGTGAAAAGCTGAGAAAATGTCCGAGTCATAAGTGAGTCACAGGTGATTTTCTCGATGATCATGCGCGCACACGCAGTTCTTTCTCCGAAAGTGGGAAATTGTGGGAAAGTTTTCTTATGAGTTATTTGCGAACTTTGAATGTTTACGTGTTGCGTCCGCCAACAGGTAGGTCATCATGCAATCCGAAGTATTGAATGCAGAATATAAGGTTGTCTACTCACACAGTATTTAAAGCAACATTATAGAAGGATCTCCTTGTTTTCTGTTGTGCAAAGACTTTGATCATTAAGGAAACGTACAATTTCCGTGTACGTTCATTCTCAATTAATATTAACGAAAGGCCACTAAGCCGTTCTTTCGCCATTGTTCTTCATAAATAGTTTCCATGAGTTCTAGTTTTGAAAAAGAACGTTTCAGCTGCAGCTACAGACAGAGGAATTGCCCAAAACAAAAGATATACTTCGGGGAAAGTGCATGGTTTTTAATCAACAACAACTTTGTAGCTTCATCTCTCTATATACAAAACAGACTCTGTGTGTGTGTGTCTGTCGGTCGAATTACACATAGAATTAGGCGACGTAGAGCAACGAAATTTGTTATGAAGGTACCTGTAGACATCTTCTGGTGCACCTCCAAGCGAATTTTTTAAAATTTGAATTTGATTTTTAGTTATTTAATATTGCGCGTTTCTACCCGATCTGAGTGTGTCTTTCCGCTTTGTCGACGTCAACCTGATCACACCGAACCTTAAGGCGAGCAGAAAAGTAATTCACCATAAATTTCAGGCGTTTCTTTTTTAGAATTCCGTTACTACTATTTCATTCGTAAATACATTTACCCTGGCGGAAAGTGAAAAAAAACACCAAGAAGGAAATGGCGGACGATCATGAAATTTACATATGTCAATGGGGTCGAGTTTACGTAGGTGTGATGTTAATTTCTGGACCAACCGGTGAGCGCTTACGCCACAGCACGGCATAATATTCAAATTATCGTCGGTGGTATTTAAGGAGTACGGCGAAGTGAATGTAATCAGTCGTCGGCGTACGGACACGTGCGAAGACCCTGAAGAAGTTGCAATGCTGGACATGGAAGACGTGTACTATTTCAGCAGTTATCGGACTTTGAGCGAGGTCGTTTAGTCGGACTCCGCGAGACCGGGTGATCGTATCGTCGTGTTGTCGAGCGAATTAGATGGGAAGTATCGGTGGTGGTACGATGGCGGCGTAGATGGTCCGAGGAACATTCTTACACGAGAAGACGTGGAACCGGGAGTCACAGACGGACTGATGAGCGGACCGATCGACGCATAAGAAGAGCGGCGTTGTCAAGGTGAACATCCACTGCGACGCAAATCCGAGCTGCCGTTGCACCTGAGGTGACTGTGCGAACAATCCGCAACCGTCTACTGCATGCAGGACTACATGCACGTGTGCCTCTGGCTTGTGCACCTCTGACTCCAGCCCACCGTCAGGAACGGCTGCAGTGGTGTCGCCAACGTCTGCACTGGAGAACGCAATGACGATCTGTCGTGTTCAGCGATGAAAGCAGATTCTGCTTGGGAGTCTCTGATGGCTGTATGCGTGTTCGCAGACGCACAGGGGAGCGTCTCCACCCTTCTTGCATCCGCCAGCGACACACAGGGCCTACACCTGGTCTCCTGGTGTGGGGAGCGATCAGCTATCACTCCCGTACGCAACTAGTGTTTATACCGGGTACGTTAAACAGCACTTCCTACATTAACAACATCATTCAGCCCGCTGTTGTGCCATTTGTAAGGTCAGTCCATCGTGGTGTTTTCCACCAAGATAACGCACGTCCACACACGGCACGTGGAACGCAACATGCACTTCAGGGTGTAAGACAACTTCCATGGCCTGCACGTTCTCCGGATTTGTCCCCAATTGAGCACGTGTGGGATTTTATGGGACAACGACTTATCCGGTCTCCACGGCCAGCCACGACCATCCCTGATTTACTCGTCCAGGTTGAGAATGCTTGGAACTCAATACCCGAAACTTACATCCAACATCTGTACGACAGACTCCATGCAAGAATTGCACAGTGTGACTCAGTTCATGGCGGTTCAACCTCGTACTAACCATGTTACATGGAAATGTTATATTTCAGTTTACCAGCAAGTACAGCTGTATTTTCCCATAATGTTTTGATCACGTTATCCTTTGTATTCCGTTATTATGCTGCATTAAATTTCGTTGGTATCAGACGTCTTCTTCTTGGTGTTCTCTTTTCACTTTCCGCCAGTGTATTACGCCCTTTTTTGTAAGCGTTGTTTGCCGTTTGTATTATAATCTTGAGTGCGGAGAAGAAAAAAGGAAAATAGAACGTAGTTTTTCAATCGGCGTTAATAATTCAAAAGTGTCATACGTCAGAAGCTCACAACGACGTTGTGAGCTGGAAAATAAAACGTTGTTTTAACGTAATTCTAAAAACGAAATGGCTCAAATTTATCGTGAACTACTTATCTTCGCGCCTTCGCGTTGGGTGTGATCAGGTTGCATGTAAAGAAAGCGATAAATATACAGAATACAGACGATGCAGTCAACTACCCAACTGAGTTTCTTAACTCTTTCGATCCACCTTGGAGTACCTTCACATATTTTAGAGTTGAAGATTGGTGCACCTATTACGCTTCTGAGAAATTTGGAACCGCATTAACTTTGCAACGGCACGAGATTATCTGTCAAGAAACTAATGAAGAATGTTATTGAAGCTACTATAATGACTGGACATGCAGCAGGCAAAAACCTTTTTATTCCACAGGATCCCAATCATCCCATCTGATGTCCCGTTTCAATTTAAACGTCTTCAATTCCCGATTCGTTTGAGTTTCGCCATGAGCATCCATAAGGCAAGTTATGCAAGTTATGACGCATAAAAGCAATGGAAAGTTGTTGGACTGGATCTAAAAAGTCCATGTTTTTCCCATGGTGAACTGTACGTTGGTTGTTCCAAAGTCGGAAATTGGGAAAATCTTTACATCTTTACTTTGAATGGAAGGACTATTAATATTGTTTATCTCGAGGCTCTACAAGTATAAGGTACTTTTCATCTCAATCAATTTCATTGCATAAGCCTTCTGCTTTCAAACTTTTTGAATTATTTACATTGGACGTGACAACTACTAATTAATTCAAATACATTTTGTTATCCTAATATTCTATTCCGGGAAGTTGTGCTACAAAGTTGTATAAACCTTGATTTACCAGTCTTAATTTAATTGCCGATATAGCTTTTGCTTTATACTATCACTAGCCCGTCAACGACATGCACAACAGGCTAGTTTGTTGATAAATTGCAGCAACTCAACACTGAACGACACGCTGCTACAAGGACATTCGTTATCAAAATGGTAATCATTAGCCAACTGACTAGCAGGAAGAGTGTTGTCATTCTACTGATTTATCAGTATATCTACTGATTTTGACCCCTGTCCACTGATAGATTTAGTAGATTTCTGATATTTCTCTCTTTTAACGACCACCTGCCCACTGAAAAATCCTCTCTAAGAATGTCTGCATTCTTTCAGTACTCACCATCCACTAATCCAATTGACAAGACTCACCTCAAATTGATCTGAAGAGTAAAAGCTGACCAAAACTAAAGTTATTCAACACCTGCTACATATTATTATTATTATTATTATTATTATTAGCACGGCTTTTGCAAAACAAGTTAGTAAACTCATGCAATGCATTGATTATAATACGCTTTCCAACATACCAGAAATCATTAATCAAGTTATGAGGATAATGGCTGTAGAATAAATCTCGCTCCTATGATCTGACCTTTCATCTTATTTCGATGATATTCAACAGAACCGGTAAAGTTTATTTTCAGAACAACATGATAAAATTTTGTCTCAATCGAAGCATTTTTACGTAAGCTATGACGCATAAGGGCGATGCAATGGATCCTGCTCCTATGACCTGAACTTTGATCCCATTTCGTCCATTTTCAGTAGGCTCCGTCTCTAGGTGGTCCACTAGGACATACTAACATTTAATCGAAATCGAACCATATTTACGCTAGTTATGATGCATAAGGACAATGGAATGCGTCCCGCTCCTATGTAATGACCTTTGACCCATTTCTTCCGTTTTCAATAGGGTTCGTCCGCAGGTAGTCTTCTACCACATACTACAATTGTATTGAAATCCAACAATATTTACGCAAGTTATGACGCATAAAAGCAATGGAATGGATCCCGCTCGTATGTCGTGACCTTTGACTCCATTCGTCCCCAGGTGGTCCCCTACCACATACTGAAATTTCATCAAAATCGAACCATTTTTACGCGAATTATCGAGTGGACAGGCAGACGGACAGACGGACAAAGCTGGTTATTATACGCTTCTTCAAGTTACGGTTGGAAAGCGTAAAAAAGATCGTGCTTATGTTATCGGTTTCTCCGTCCGTCCGTCTGAAGACACCATATTCCTGCAACTATTAGTTCGATTTGAAAAATTCTTTTTCGCATTGGGAAGCTTGAAATATGCGAATGATGATCTTTATTTTAATTTTTTTACGATGTGCAATTTCGCAATGTGAGCTGGGTTATTCACAATAAATAGAACTGGTTACAACAAAATAACCCCATTTCTGCAGTCCATAAAATATCCACAAATAGAAATGGCGACTTACTTCCGCCAGCAACTAAAACGTGTGTTGCAAAAATAAATGAATCATAGCAGAAGATATGGGAGGCAAAAATGATTTTCAAATCGAATTAGAAGAAAATACACCGGGGACAAAAATTAAGGACGAGACGGATTTTCGAATGTAACGTCGCGCAGAAGTGCTCCACATCGACTCAAATCTTACCATAAGATCCCCAAGATGTAAGAATATTGGTCAAATGAGCAAAACTGTCCAAACAAGGAATCCAAAGGATACAAAGGCGCTATATTGAAAAGGTAGCTTCGAGCACAACTGGACAGAAGACAGGAACGTCCATGTGACAGGCGGCTGCCAAGAAAAATCCAGTCTTTGGTAAGGGATATGACACCCCCCCCCCGACTGCGTTACAGGATTTCAACGGCTGTCCATGCTGAGGATGAGGTTATCAAGGTGCTGTTGAGGCATCGCGGCACATTTCTCTAGTAGCGCCAATCGCAGCTGCGGAATCTTTGCTGGCGGCTGGTGAGGTGTTGCTGGAGGCTGCTGAGGTGTTGCTGGCGGCTGGTCTCCCGAGAAGATCCCACACGTGTTCGATTGGATTTACGTCCGGGGACCTTGCGGGCCAATCCATGCGTTTAATATCTTCACTCTCCAACAGCTCTGCGACAGCACCACTGTACGATGAGGTGTAGCGTTGTCGTCCATGAAGAGGAACTCAGGACCCACAGCACCTCTAAACAGACGCACGTGAGGCAGGAGAATCTCGGTACAATAGCAGACACCAGTGACTGAACCTCATTGGAAGATGTAGAAGTCAGTACGGATACCAAGCATGATACCGCCCCAAACGAGAACTTCGCCACCTCCAAACCGGTCCCTTTCGATGATGTTGGAGGTGTGATTGCGTGTTCCCTACTTTCTCCAGATGTGTATACGTCCAGAATCGCTCGTCAGACTATATCGGCTCTCATCAGTAAGAGAACTCGACCCCATTGCTGATGTGTCCAGTTCTTGTGTTCCTGGCACCACAGAAACCGCCGTCCCCGATGAGCAGGCGTTAATGGCACACACCGTACTGATCGTCGTGCAAATAAACCACATTTGTGCAACTTCCTGGCCACGGTAAAACGCGATAAAGGACGTTCAGTTGTCTGTTGCATGTCCCTTGCGATTTCTCCCGCTGTCTGCCGTCTGTCTTTTCTCGCCTGTAGGACAATATACCGGTCGTCCGCCGCCGTGGTTGCTCGTGGAGGACCACTGCTAAACTGTAGGACAGCTGTTCCTGTCGTTCGAAATGCTCTCCAAGCTCGTGAAACGATGCTGCGAGCGATCCCAAACTCCTCGGCCACACCAGTCACACTTCGACCTTCTACCAAATTCCCAATGACGCGACCTTGTGTAAAGTCATCCAGATGTCGTCTACTGGATTGCCTGTTGGCCATATCACACGGTGGCATCATCTCGACGTCGTTCAAACCGATGTACACCGTGCAATAGCTTTCACCGAATTGCTGAGCGTACACCGCCCGTGTGCTTTATGCCCTTCCGACACTCACCCCCTACGTCATGCTGTATATATGCGCATACCCTACCGTACCGGACCGTAGTCTATATCCTGAGTGGTCTTTCGGTCCGTTCTGCCTGCTCGTTCCGCTGTTATGCTAATTTCTCCTCTTCGTTCTTAATTTTTGCACACCAGTCTATATAAAGCATAACGTAAAATAACTTTACGCTTGCTAGCAAAAAAATGGTGCGTTACTTAATAAAGAAAATAGGTGCAAAATGATCTTCCTATTGAAGAGAATCCTACCAAAAAAGAATTCTTCTAAGGTACTTTAAAATCGAATAACACTTTTCACATTGAAATGTACTCTGACGTCCCCTACCCAATGGAAAAGTAGAAAATGTGCAAAAACAATTCTTCATAGCGAAAGCTATATTAAAGAAAAGCAATTTTTCAAATGCTTCTTTTTAAAGTACATCAGAGACAGCGAGAAAAACAGGTTTTGACAGTTACGCCCAACAGCGCGAAAATTACGCTTTATTTAAAATGCCATTGAAGGAAAGAAAATAATATTTTCAATCGGTTATTTAGGATCAACGAAATATGAGCAAAAATGCAGTTTGAATTCCATAGCATCCGCCTTTACGCCCTCTGGTGGCGAAGTTATGCATTGGAAAACGGCTGTAGTACAAGAATCATCGTCTCGCATCTAGCGTTTCCCAGCGCAAAAAGATTTTTTTAAATCGCACAAATAGTTGCATAGATATGGTGTCGACAGACGAACGGACGGAAGGACAAAGTGATACTATAAGCACGTACTTTATTTTCAAAAGACGTACCGAATGCATTTTGGAGTTTGGCTGGTTGATGCAAAAATATCACGTCTGCAAACATGAATATTTTTGAAACGCTTACATATTATCTCAAAAGTTGACATAACTAAGGACATTTCTTGAAATACGGCAGCAGTGCCGCCCGGTGGCGCAGTGGTCTAAGCGATGGCCTCTGATCATTCGTCCGTAAGGGGTACGGGTTCAAATCCCGGTGAGGCATGGATGTTGTGTTTGTCTTACGGCACTGGCTCTCTCCCTTCCCTGGAACCAGTGACCCTAAATTAGGGACGGGCGACTGCTTATGATCCATTGAGTTGCTCACGATGGTCGTTAAACCTCCTATCAAAAACAAAAAAAAAAGAAATTCGGCAGCTCATAATTATTGGCAACATTGCTGTTTTCAGATATTTCTGTCGGGTGCTTCCACACACGCAAATAAATGGCAAATATTTTGAAGATATCTTATTGTTTGATTTCATATATTCATGGTCATGTCGCATCATTGCGACCACCAGCTAATATCCACAGTAACCGCCGTGTGCAGCGCTGGAAGATCCAATCCTCTCCAGGGAAGGCAATCAGCATGTATGGGTGTACGTGGTCTGCAAGGATATGTTCATAACGATTTCGGTCAACAGCGCTTTCCACAAGAATGCGCGGACTCAAAGAATGCGACGAAAATATTTCCCAGACCATAACGCTGCCCCCACCAGCTTGTGTTCTTCCAGAAATGGTTGAAGAGTGTTAGTTCTCCGATGTTTCTCGCCTTATACGCCAACGTCCATCTGTTCGATGAAGCAGAAAACGTGACTCATCAAAGAAGGCATACCTTTGCCAATCAGCGGAGTTCCAATTTCGACACTGCCGTGCAAATATAAGCCTTTTCTGCCAATGCACCTTTGTTAGCATAGTTGCAGTAACCATCCGTCTACATCGGAGTCCCATATGTAGCAGGGTTCCCTGAACTGTCATTTTAGACACACTTTCGGTAACCCCCTGTTTCACTATGCCAGTGAGTTGCTTCATTGTAGCGTGTCGATCGGCTCTCAACTACTTCAAAGCCGACGTTCACCTCTCACATCAATGGCACGTGGTGCTCCGCAGTTTCCACTTTGCTTATTCGCAATGGTGCCATTTCTCCAATCACGATATACTTTAATCACAGCAACACGCGGACAGTTCACAAAATGAGCTGTTTCAGAAATTCTGCCACCCTTGGCCCAAAAGCCGATAATCCTCCTTTTTTGAAAATCTGATAAGTCGCTCCTTTTATCCATGACAGCAACGAGTGATATGTTTTCAGATTGCCTACAGCACACCTTATATACCCTCCAAGCCAGCTCACAACACGTGCCTTTTTTCATTGCATATGCGCAGTTGAAGTCAAAAGTCGGAGGTGGTCACAATAATGTTACCAACTCGTATAAACCAACGAAAATTATAACGAATTGCCCAAATATGAATTTGGGATGTCACAGTTAAAACGGGAGTGACAGCACATAAAACAACAGTGTGCATTTAATTATTTATTGACAATGGAAGACGCAGAACACAAAATAACCATGAAATTGCCCCACGCGATATTTTCGGCGTCCGAACGAGAGAATACTTCATTGTGTCCGAAACATGAAGTACAATACTCCTACTTTTCCCAGTCAACACGTGACTACACGTTCTCGTTGTTTGAAACTGCTTGGCACGCCCATGTGGCACTGCAAGGGAAATGATTCAATTGGTATTGGTGCAGTCTCGCCCTAGGCGATACAGAAGAATACAAAGTTCTGAAAGTTCCTTAGGAGCAAAGGGATGACTGTTAATGCTCCTCATCAGGGCATCTCAGACGTGTTTAATGGGATTACATTTCTAAGGTGTTTAGAGCTGGTAGGTAAACCTAAAATACTACGATCTTCCAGCTCGCGAACCACGATATGAGCTCTATGAGGTCCTGTATTGTCATCCAGAGAGACGAAACTATTGCTCAACGCACAGGGGAAAAGTGTCATAGTAAGCCTGACGATATCGTTGCGGTACATGTTAAAGTTCATGCTACCTCCACAACATGTAGGTCTGTGCGGTCATCGAAGGCGATCCGTCCTCACATTGTGACTGAGCCGCCGCTGAAAAGATGCATAGGTTGTCATGAATGCTGACTATTATGTTTTCCTGAGATTTTTCAGACACAAAATCTCCGAAGCTTTGCCACTCTCTCTCTCTCTCTCTCTCTCTCTCTCTCTCTCTCTCTCTCTGCCACAGTACGTGTTATCGAGTTTACTGAAATCCTTCTTGCCGGGTTGCTGCAGATAGTGGTATTCAGTACAATGGAAGAAATCAAATTCAATTGATAACAAGCCGTTTGATCACTCATAGTGAGGTCGATGGAACTCCTTAACGTACCTCAGATGCTGCGGCTTTACACTTAGGAGTTTTGTTGAACGTTTATTGTGAGATATCGGTCTTTCTGGCAGGTAGTTGTCCTCGGAGGATCCCTTCTCGGTCGTTTAGGACATTGGTTTTGTTCCCGACAGCACGCTTATAGTCGACTTGTCACATTTGTAGTACATGGTGAATTCAGCAACATTTACCTGAATGTCCTCGAATTGCAGCCTTCCTCTGGGTCTTGTGCGTCCTGTAAGAGTCATATGTATTTTTTTCTTTTTTCGGTTCTAAAGACCACCTTGAGCAACTCTAAGGGCTATAATTAGCCATCCCCCGACCATAATTTAGTCACAGTGGTTCCAGGAAAAGTAAAGACGACTGTTCATAGCCCATTGAGTTACTCACGGAGATCGTTAAATACCCAAACAAAAAAAGGGGGAAAGAGAGCCATCACCTGGTAAGATAATCGCACCACATATGCCTCATCCAGGATTCAAATCCGGACCGTACTAAGGATACCAGCCAAAAACCTACACCTCTGACCACTCGGGCACCGGAACTGTCGTCAGATGTATTCTATGCATTCTTCAGAGTCTTACAGTAGCATTTACTGGCACCTATAAGATATATCATAACACATTGACTAACTTCGATGTTCGGTTATCCCTCGTGGATTTTTCATGCGTCTTCGCGTACGTGGCAGCACCTGTGAACCCGAAATTTGCATACCATTGTGTCACGTACTCTCGCAACTTACCATTTTCACTAGACAACGTCTGAATAAACATGCGCTGGGGTCTTTGAATCGTAATGTCATTAACTTATTTTTGAGCACGTCTTTTGTAAAAATTGATCGTGCTTACGTTATCGGTTTGTCCGTCGGTCCGTCCGCTTGAGGACACGGTATGTCTGCAACTATTATTCCGATTTGAAAATTTTTTTTTTCATTAGGAAGTTTCAAATATGCGAATGATGGTCCTTCACTTAGATTTTTTTTTTTACGATGTACAATTTCGCCGCTAGAGGGCGTAAATGCAGATGATATCGAAATCAAAATATATTTTATTCCACACATTTGCTTCTAAACATCCAATTGAAAAAATTATTTTAATGTCGAAGACTATTTTTTTTTTTTATTGGAGGTTTAACGACCACCGTGAGCAACTCAACGGGCTATAAGCAGTCGCCCGTCCCTAATTTAGGGTCACTGGTTCCAGGGAAGGGAGAGAGCGAGTGCCGTAAGACAAACACAACATCCATGCCTGACCGGGATTCGAACCCGGACCCCTTACCGACGAATGATCAAGGGCCAGCGCCTTAGACCACTGCGCCACCGGGGCGGCCTATTTTAGGTTTAGTCACTTTTTTCAAGTTACGCATAGATTCCACGCTAGAGGGCGTAAAATAAATTGCGTTTCCCCCGACATCTCTACTTCTAAAACTCCGATTCCAATACGTTTTTTTTTTCAGCGGATACAGCACATGGTGGGAAATCTTTTGCATATAACACCTGATTTGTGGTAAAGAATGGTTTGGCCACCAGGGGGCGTAAGATTTAATTTCTGCTTGTGATGTATTTCGCACAAAATCAGAGGTTCTAAAATCTCGATTGAAAACATTCCTTCGTGGACCGATGTCACTCGCGTCCATAAACATTTTTGGAATATTTTTTATTTTTAAATATTGCGTGATTTCTCCTCCAGGGGGCGTAGATTGATGTCTTATTTTTGTCAATATCTCTGCTTCTGAACGTCGTATTTGAAAAATTTCTTCTTTATAGGATAGAGTTTTTGGTGCGGCATGTTTTCATAGAATTTTCAATTAATTCATAGACTTTCCGCTAGGGTACGTAGAGGTAAATTGCATTTCCCCTGATATCTGAGCTTCTGAAACTCCCATTTGAAAAATTCCTTTTTAATCAGATACCGCACCTGAAGGGAAATATTTTGTATATATCTTCTAATATTTGGTAAATAATGGTTTGGCCACCAGGTGTCGTAAGGCTTCATTTCCGCTTCTCATGTATTTCCAGCAAAATCTGAGCTTCTAAACTACGATTGAAAAAAATGGACTGATGCTACTTACTTCAATAAACTTTTCAGAATATTTTCTTCTTAAAATAATGCATGGTTTCTCCTTTAGGGGTTGTAGATATATAACTTGTTTTTTTTTCAATATCTCTTCTTCTAAGAATCGAATTTGAAAAAGAAACTTTTCTTTATTGGGTAGCGTTTCCCGTGCGAAATGTTTTTCATATAATTTCCAAATTTTCAAGTATTTCTTAAACTTTCCTCTAGGGGCCGTTAAGGTAAATTGCGTTTTTCCTGATATTTCTTCTTCTAAAATTCCTATTTGAACATTTTTTCCTGCATCGTATAAAGGAAAGGTTTTTCACATAATTTCAAATATTTGGTAAAGAATGGTGTCTGGCACCAGGGGGCATAAATGCTAATTTCTGCTACAGATGTATTTGCATCCAAATCTGATTGATCTCTTGAAATTCGACTGAAAAAATTCATGGACCGATACGGCCCGCATCGAAAAACTTTTTGAGAGTACTTTCTTTTTTAGAGGTCATCGCATGCTGATTTGTCTTTGGTTAAATATTTTTTGTAACTTTCCCTTCAGGGAGCAGAGGGCTATATCACGCTTAATGGGATTTCCTCTCTTTCTTCTAAGTTGTTTCAACAATCACTAATTGTCACGACAATAAAGCCATGCTATGTATTTGGATGTGACAACAAAATTAAATAAATAAATAAATAAAAAATAATGCATGTTTTTCCCGCCAGGGCCGTTGATGCATATCTTATATTTGTCGATATTTCTCCTTCAAAAACTCCGATTTGAAAAATTCTTTGTTGGAGAGCGTTTCCGCTGCGAAATGTTTCACATATAGTTTGAAAATTTTTCTTAACACACAAGTCTGCAACCAGAGGGTGTAAGTTCACGATTCCGCTCACAGCAATATCTGAAGATTTAAAAACCCGATTGAAAACCTTCTATCTTCAGTCAGATAATGTTTTATATACCGGTCTCATTGACTTTGAATAGCTTTCATAAATTTAATTCGCATCAGAACGGATTCAAAAACGTGCTCATTACACCCGAAGATTCGGTGTTATCTTTCTTGTTATCAGTTTGTTTCAGTACACGAAGCTCTTCACTCTGGAAGTTTCAATATCTCTTTTTAGGTTACTTCATGTGACTCATCATATATAAACTGAGTGGCCACTTTATTATGACCACCCCCTCAGTACTTCATTGGGCCACCTTTTGTCTTTAATACTGCGTCGATTCTTCGTGGCATGGACTCCACGAGATGTTGATAAATGGTTTGTGGAATCTGAGACCGGGCTTGATGATATCACTTTCCAGGAGTGTGTGTGTTTGCAGGGTTGTGGATCTAGCTGTCAGATGGCTCGTTCAACTTCATCTCACAAATTCTCAATGGGGTTGAGATCTGGTGATTGAGGGGGCCACCTAAGCAAAGTAAACTCACCGGCATGTTCCTGAAACCAATCCTGTACAATACGAGCACTATGGCAGGACGCATTATCTTGTTGAAAGTAGCCATCGCCATTGGGATAATCCATCTACATGATAGGATGCACTTGGTCCGCAACGATGTTTAGATATGATGTGCAAGTCAGACGTTGATCAACACGAATTAAAGGGCCCAAAGCACGCCAGGAAAACATTCCCCAACCCATAACGTTGGCTCCACCAGCTGGAAGGCTTGTAGCAATGCATTTGGGGTCCATGCTTTCGTGCTGTTTCCGCCAAATTCTCACTCGGCCATCAGCATGGTGCAACTGAAAACGTGATTCATCGGACCACATAATTTGTTTCCAATTATCAACTGTCCAATCCTTGTGCTCGTGTGCGAGCTGGAGACGTTTTCTCTTCTTAACTGCAGACAGCAAAGATGTTCGAACAGGCCTTCGGCTGCCATATCCCATCCGATGCAATGTACGGCTAACAGTGCGTGCAGAGATCATTTGAGGTGATCCTTGATTATGATGGTCTGTAATTTGCTGCACTGTTGCCCTTCTGTTGTCTGTTACCAGTCTGGACTCTCTCCGTTCCGCCCGAGCAGTCACTAGTAGATGACGACCACACGTTGCACGTAGAGACCCAGTTTTTTGGCTGACAGTCCAGTCTTTAAACACTTTAACAACAGCTGCTCTGGAACATTTCACGAATGTGGCGGTTTCGGTGATACTCTCTCCATTTCTCCGAGCTCCTACAATCATCCCACGTTGAAAGTCCGTCAAATCGCATCTTTTACCCATCTCGTCACCCAAAAATCACTCCTACTACTGTCGCAAGAACTAAGCTTTCCGTTTTCATACTAGCCACGCCCTATGACGGCAACGGCGTGCAGCCATAGCTCATTTGCTTAAAACTGTCAGGTGGTCGTAATAAAGTGGCCACTCAGTGTAATGCAAGTTACATGGGGAAACATTTTCACATTCAAATATAATTTCGACCAAATGGTTTCTGTGTTAATGAAAATCGAATATTGGAAAGCAAAATATAATTCCCGAAAAAGAAATAAAAAAAAAGAAGGAAACGCACTTCTTTCTAGACACGAAAATACAAAAGTGAATGCTGCGTAAGAAATCCTAAAAGATTATGGATACATGATATCAAGAGATCGCGTAAGAATTGCTGAAGAGTAAGAAAAGCTGAGTAGTGAAGACAAATGGTACTGCATACACAGTAAATAATAGTACTCATGATGATAAATGATCCTTGAACGAATTATTCCTCACGATCAATCAGTTGGAGACCTTTCTCTCAATACTTGGCAAAAGCAATCTACGGAAAATCAACTACAGAAATTTACTTTTTTCATACTTCATTTACATTTTATGACCCTGTTTTAGCGTTTTTTGCTATAGCTCAGTAGGTTTTAATGCTTTCGACTCAGGAGCTTTATTTTAAAATCGAGTACTAATTCATCTTTAATACGCACGTATTTCTCGATGTTTCGAGATTTATAAAAACATGTTTTCCATACGTTATTTTTTCAAGTAGAAATATTTAATGGTGGTTTTAAGTGATGTAACTTTTTACATGTTATATTTCCTTTGAGTGGAAAGCAATTTCTCGGTTAGAAGTTATTAATATTCGCTGCGAATATACTAATTGTATTGTTCTGAAAATTAAATCACTTATGTTCTGTCGTATCAGTAATATGTGGAATAAATGTCCTTCGAATCGAATTTTATCTTTTTTGGGTGGCAATTTTCACAAACAGTAGTGTGTAACTAGAAAATATTAAAATAACTTTTCTAAATCGTTCTCTAAAATCTAACATATCATCATATTACTAATCTTGATTAATACCACATAACCGGGAAATATTAGAGTAGGAAATCTGGAACACGTACGGAAATTTTTCATCTTGTTCGTAGAAATCAAATGAAAATGGTACTTTCAAATCGAGTTTTTAAAAATCGTGATATACTGCCCACACGAAGATGCATTGCTTTGCCTTTTTGGCATGGAAGACGCGCAATTTAAAGATCAGAAAGAAGATTAATAGCATTAATTGTGGCTACAACTATATCTGAAGTAAAAGGATATCTTGAAACTAGACCTGTACACTGCAATAGATTACCGAAATATTCACAGTTGCGTCGTTAGAGCAGGAAAAGACAGAAAATGAACAGGGGACTTTTTTTGTCATAAACGAAGGTATCAAATGGCAAAAGAACTTTCCAAGATAGACATAGATTTGGTGATATCGAACGGAAGGTTGCTTACATTTGCATCGCTTTGCGGAAACACGAATACAAGCCACTTAGCGGAAACACTATGCACCGCTAAAGCAGGAAATGCAAAGAAAGGGTTTGCTCACATTCCGACTATTTAATGTCTTTCAGAAATGGAGGCTTTCTGCTATATACATGGAAACAGTTATAAGACGGAGCTAATATATTGTGCAGCATAAACAGGACGGAATATCAGGATCCATGTCCTTGTAAAACCAACAGGCAAACGCAAGTGAATTATTTGAATCTAATCCACAGATGTTGTTGCACAGACTGATTATCGGGAAGACAAAACGAATCTGCAGTATAATTGCGTCTTCCGAGTACAATGTCGTGAGACATAAGACCTAAAAAACAGAATCTCAGAATCTTAAAATATTGGGAATAACTTAAACATTTATGAATATTTATTCAGCATTTGATTTTGGTTTCCCTTATGAAGGACTGGATGGCATAACAGAAACAAAGATGACTTACGTTATTTTTTTCAGGTAGAACCATTTAATGGTGGTTTTAACTGCTGTAACTTTTTACATGTTATATTTCCTTTGAGCGGGAAGCAATTTCTTGGTTGGAAGTTATTAATATTAGCTGCGAATATATGTCGCGGTAATCGAATGTGATTCAAGGAACAATCTTTCACGTACCTCTCGGTTGTAGGTGGTCGATGTTCAAATCTTTGCACAGTTGTTCTCATCAGGTTCTTGGGTGTAGACATTTTTTGAGTAACTTCAAAAAGTCTGCACGTTTCTTGAGTAGGATATACTTTTTTAGTTGAACTACGGGAGGCACATGAAGACAAAGGAGATGTGAAAATTACGTTGGAAAACTTGGAAAACGGAAAAATGAATCACTCGTAAAAATATTCGCATGAGGAATTGCAATCGCCAAAAAACTTCGTCGGACTTATTGGGTGCATTATCCGATGCATTTCGGCAGATCTGTCTGTACGAGTGATTCATTTTTCTGTTTTTCAAATTTTCCAACGTAATTTTCACATTCCCCTTTGTCTTCATGTGCCTCCCGTAGTTCAAATAAAACAGTATATCCTACTCAAGAAACGTGCGGACTTTTTGAAGTTAGTCAAAAAATGTCTACACCCAAGAACCTGATGAGAACAACAGTGCAAAGATTTGAACATCGACCACCTACAAACGAGAGGTACGTGAAAGATTGTTCCTTGAATCACATTCGATTACCGCGACATACACTGGCGGAAAGTGAAAAAAGAACACCAAGAAGGAGACGTCTGATACCAACGAAATTGATACAGCAGAATAACGGAATACAGAGGATAACGTGAACAAAACATTATGGCAAAATACAGCTGTATTTGCTGGTAAACTGAAAAATAACATTTCCATGTAAAATGAATTGTACGAGGTTGAACCGCCATGAACTGCGTCACACTGTGCAATTCTGGCATGGAGTCTGTCGTATAGATGTTGGATGTAAGTTTAGGATAATGAGTTCCAAGCATCCTCAACCTGGACGCGTAAATCGGGGATGGTCGTGGCTGGCCTTGGAGACCGTATAAGTCGTTGTCCCATAAAATCCCACACGTGGTCAATGGGGGACCAATCCGGTAAACGTGCAGGCCATGGAAGTTGTCTCACACCCTGAAGTGCATGTTGCGTGGGCACGTGCCGTGTATGAGCGTGCGTAATCTTGCTGGAAAACACCCCGACGGACCGACTTTACAAATAGCACAACAACGGGCTGAATGATATTGTTGATGTAGGAGGTGCTGTTTAACGTACCCGGTACAAACACTAGTTGTGTACTGGAGTGATATATGATCGCTTCCAACCCCAGGAGACCAGGAGAAGGCCCTGTGTGTCGCTGACGTATGCAAGAACGGTGGAGACGCTCCCCTGTGCGTCTGCGAACACGCATACGGCCATCGGAGGCTCCCACCAGAATCTGCTTTCATCGCTGAACACAACAGATCGCCATTGCGTTCTCCAGTGCAGACGTTGGCGACACTATTGCAGCCGTTCCTGACGGTGGGCTGGAATCAGAGGTACACACGCCAGAGGCACACGTGCACGTAGTCCTGCATCCAGTAGACGTAGATGGTTGCGGATTGTTCACACAGTCTCCTCAGGTGCAACGTCAGCTCGGATTTGCGTCGCAGTGGATGTTCTGCTTGACAACGCAACGCCGCTCTTTTTATGCGTCGATCGGTCAGCTCATCAGTCCGTCTGTGACTCCCGGCTGCACGTCTTCTCGTGTGGGAATGTTCCTCGGGCCATCTACGCCACCATCATACCACCACCGATACTTCCTGTCCAATTCGCTACGGAATACGACGATACGACCACCCGGCATCGCGGAGTCCGACTAGATGACCTCGCTCAAAGTCCGATAACTGCTGAAATAGTACACGTCTTCCATGTCCAGGCATTGCAGCTTCTTCAGAGTCTTCGCACGTGTCCGTACGCCGACGACTGATTACATTCACTTCGCCGTACTCCTTAAATACCACCGACGATAATTTGCATATTATGCCGTGCTATGGCGTAAGCGCTCACCGGTTGGTCCCGAAATTAACATCAAACCTACGTAAACTCGACCCTATTAACATATGCAAATTTCATGATCGTCTGCCAATTCCTTCTTGGTGTCCTTTTTTCACTTTCCGCCAGTGTATTTATATATCTTTATATATGTATAGCTGAATATTTAAAACTCCAACAATTTCGGAAATAAACCTGATGTTCTACGAAATGTATAAAAAACAAAATAACGGCACATTCCCAGCCCACGGAAGTCGCTTGCGACTTCTTATCCCCAGACCATCTGCGTTACAACACCTGCACTGTATTGCCTAGGAACCTAATACTTCAAAACACGAAGAAGTTGCGTCACCTAGCAGAAGTAATCATCATCATCATCATTGTCAACCATTATCAATCCACTGCTGGACGAAGGTCTCCCCAAGTTTCCTCCACAACGGTCTGTCTTGTGCCAGTCTCCTCCATGTCACTCCCGCATATTTACGAATTTCATCCACCCATCTCCCATGTGGTCTTTTTCTGGGTCTTTTCCTGTCCCTTGGAATCCAATCTAAAATTTCGGCTGTCCATCTATGGTCTGTCCTTCTGGCAGTATGTCCAGCCCATTGCCATTTCAGGGATTTAACCCTGATCATGATGTCTTCCACTCTCGTCATTTTTCGGATCCACGAGTTTCTCTTCTTATCTCTCCTGGTTATACCAAGCATGCACCTCTCCATGCTGCTTTGAGTTGTCTGCAGCCTTTGTATGTCTCTTTTAGTTAAGGTCCACGTCTCTGCACCATACGTAAGCACTGGAAGGATGCATTGATCAAACACTTTTCTTTTAAGACATAATGGCATATTGCTCTTGAAAATTATGCTGTTTCTTCCAAAAGCTCTCCAGGCAAGTTTTGTACGCCGATTAATTTCTTCATCAATGTGACCCTCACTTGATATCTGCTGTCCAAGATAAACATTTGTATCTGTTATCTCCAGTTTTTCTCCATCAATCGATAAATCTTCATTTCTTGTAAAAGCATTGAACATCACTTTTGTCTTCTGAAAGTTCATTTTTAATCCCACTTCTTTACTCTTGTCAGCAAGTTCCTGGATCATACTCTGCAGCTATGATGGGGTAGTTGCAAAAATGACTACGTCATCAGCAAAACGAAGGTGGGTTAGATAATCTCCATTAATCTTTATCTCTTTGTTTTCCCAGTTCAGTGATTGAAAGACATTTTCCAATGTAGCATTAAAGAGCTTCGGAGATATGGTGTCACCTTGTCTCACTCCCTTTCCAATTTTTATGTGTGTTGTATTTTCAAACAGCCGAATCTTTGCACTTGCATTTTCATAGATGTTATTAATAATATTAATGTATGCATCTTCAATACCGCAGGATTTCAGAGCCGTGGTAACTGCTGATGGTTTCACCGAATCAAAGGCCTTTTCATAATCGATAAAAGCCATGCACAATGGAAGTTCATATTCCCTCGCTCTTTCAATTAGTTCTCTCAGTACGTGGATATGATTTATTGTGCTGTAGCCACTCCTGAATCCAGCTTGTTCTCTCGGTTGAGCCGTGTCCAGTGTTACCTTCAAGCGGTGTGAAAGAACTTTAGTGAAGATTTTATAAACCACTGATAGGAGGCTGATAGGTCTGTAGTTCCTGAGATCCTCAATGTCACCTTTTTTATGTAGCAGGATCATTGTAGCATTGTTCCAATCCTCAGGAATCTTCTCTTCATTAAGGTATCGAGTGAAAATTTGGGCGAGTACTGTTTCGATTTCTCCACTTGCTTCTTGTATGATGTCTATAGTAATTCCATCTTCTCCTGGAGCTTTCCCTCGCTTCATGTTCTTGATTGCATGAGCAACTTCTGCTGGGAGGACTGGAAGAACTCTGGTACCTTTCATGATGTCTGGAGTACATGTATCATCCCTTTCATATAATTTGGAGTAGAAATCTTTCACTCTTGTCAAAATTTCGCCTCTATTTCTTGTTATAGAACCATCTTCTTTTCTCAGAGCCATAATCTGTTTTCTTCCCTTACTGAGATGTCCCTTTGCTATCTTAAGGCTTTGGTTGTTTTCAATTGCTTTCCTCACTAGCTCACAGTTGAATTTCCTTACGTCTTCAGTGATACTTTTTCGTGTTGTCTTGCATAGCTCTATATATTCCACTTTGGAAGTCACATCTTCTTTAGTTGTCCTCATCTCTCTTCTTTTTTGCATCAACATTTTGGTTTTTCCTGATAATTTGTTCACATGCAACTTGTTCTTAGACCCAGCTAATTTTGTTGCTGTTTCCATTAGAGCTTTGGTTACTTTTCTGTTAACTTCCGAAATATCCACTTCTTCCGATGTTAGGCCTTCTAAAGCAGAGAATCTGTTCTTCAGTTCTAACTTGAAAGTATTATGGTGTTTTTTAAGGTTGGTTATGTCAATACATTTTGTTTGTCTTATGAGCTTGCCACGTTCCAGTTTAGTGTTGAGGTGCATCTTACATCTCACCAATCTCACCATCTCACCATCTTACATCTCACCATCTCACCAGCAGAAGTAATACAAAACGAAAACCGAAACCCATTAACAAATTGAAGTCGCTGGCGCCAGCATGGCCCCTTACAACATTTTTTTTTATGACGCCTGCGCCCGCTAGCAGCGAAAGTATTATAATAATACACAATCGATGTATGGGCAGTTTAATTTTCAAGATCATCCATTTTGTCTTTGAGCCTCTGTAAAACACACTCCATGAATTTTATTAAATAAAACAAAGGGAGGGAGCCCCTTAATAGTAACAAAACTGACTGGGAAGAAAAAACATTACTCTTTTTCAACATTTTTTCCAGCACAGAGGAAGTCGTTTACCTGTCCGTACAGAATATTTATATGGCCCGGACATGTCAGGTAATGTAATTCTCGAGCCCTGTTACGTGTACATTCAAATAACCTTCCTTTTGGGTTTCTATTCCCTTAAGTACATTTAGTTAATTTTTGGTTAAACATTTTTTTACTGAACGTCACATTATTTCTCCGAACGACATTTATAATTTGACAAAGCTGATAGTGACTCAGAGTAGCATAAAATGATGACATTGAATCCATAAGTTCATTAGAAGTGGAGTAGTAGACACATCGAGAGACTGCTAACAGACTGTTAAACGTTGATATTGCGAAATGTGATCCACTAATAAGTGCGATTGTCATTCGATTGATATAAGTGTTGATGCCTCAGAGATTATATCCTGGCGGTTATTTTGTATTGATTAAGATTTGAGCATCGCTTGAGTGGAACAATAAAAAAAGAGTTCATTTAACATTAAGTGCTGATTCTTATATTGATTTTCGTTTCTCGTAGTTTATATAGCAGTTAAATATAAGTTAAACCCCTTCAGTGTTATCTAAGAACATAAATTAATCATTTAAAAATATAGCTATCAAAAGCTTAAACTCTACAATATCTAATTCATAAAAAACATTCTGATCCTAAGCCTAAGATATTCCAAGAAATCTTCAGATATCTCCATATACTGTATATCGCCAACTAGTAGCGAGAGCACGTGCCAGGAGTTTGCACAATACCTAGTTTGCACACTAGATTGAAAACATTCTGTTTTCTTTAGACACTAAGTTGTGATGAAGCGTAACTTCGTAGCACTTCAATTGACATTTTAATTTTCACCGTCTATCTAAACCTCATCGCAAATCTTCACCGTCTGTCTAAACCGCATGGCAAATCTTCACCGTCCTATTTAAATTAACCATGATTTTCTAGCTTTTACTAAGTTCTACTTTTTTTTTGCTAGATTCACTTCTGTGTTTGTCTGTTTCTTTTTTTTTCTATGTCGTGACTTTAAATTGAATTCGAATTCTTTTTGAATTTTTGAAACGAAATACGGGTAGCATGGTTGAAATTATGTTTTTATTTCAAAAATGTGCCTTCAGAAACATTTGTCTTTCTACTCCCTCCCTCCCGCCCTCTACCAGGGTATTTTGCGCTTTGTATTTTCTCTTTTACTTCTTGCTATTGAAATTGTCTGCTTGGACAGAAAGAATGAAAGAATTCGTTTATTTGGTCAGATGTAACCATCACCAATATTCTCAATTACACTACCGTATTTAAAATGTTCTGTAGCTGACAGAACATTTTAAATACGGTAGTGTAATTTCTTATTTTATATTTACCGTGGTAAGTCAGACAGGAGTTTCAGTCCCCAGGGACGTATTCAGAGGCCGGCAAGGGAGCCTTGGCCACCGAAAGTGTTTTACTTTTTATGTCAATACGACATGCATTAGAAAAAACGGCCCAATTTATTAAAACTGCCTCAACTTACACTGAAGAGCAATTGAATTAGAGATACCTGTCTAGTAACGTGTAGCACCACCTTTCGTCCTGATGACGGCGGCGATTCGTCTCGGCATGGACTCGACAAGACACCGGAAGCGTTGGGTAGCGATACGGATTCATGACCCATGAAAAAGCTCCCACAGTTCACGAAGATTTGATGGAGGGAGGTCATCTCTCTCGATGGCATCGCAGATGTGCTCGATGGGATTGAGTTTAGGTGACCTAGCTGGCCAAGGAAGCGAGGTCAGGTCGATGAAGTGTTCATCCAACCATTCGGATACAATTCGGGAGCTGCATTGTCTTATTGCAGGATGAGGTCCCCAGTGGCATGTTGAAGACGCACAAACGGGAACAAATGGTCGTCCAGGATATCCCGGTAACGTTGACATGTGAGAGACGGTGTCACACGTATCAGGGGTCCCATTTCAGTCCACGTAAACAGTCCCCAGACGAGAATACCACCCCCACCAGCTTGAAGAGTACCCTACTGGCAAGAAGGATCCATGGCTTCATGTGGCTTGCGCCGTACTCGTATCCTGCCATCCGCATGTACCAACGTGAATCTCGACTCATCAGCCCCGGCAACATTTTAAGACATGTCTAGGGTCCAGTGGCGATGTTCCCGCGCCCATGCTAATCTTTGCACCCTGTGATGTGCGGTCAGCAGCGGTACCCTCGTGGGACGATGGCTTCTGTACCCCATAGCGAGGAGATGGTTCTGGATGGTGTGGCTGCTTACACGTTTTTGTGCACCAGCGTTAAATTGCCGAATGATTTCTTGCACTGTGGCCCGTCAATTCGCTGTTACAATGAGAGCTAGCCGACGATGACCCCGCTCATCCACACGCTGTTGTCCACGGCAGTTGGCCCTTGCAGGGATGGTTTTACCGGATTCGATGTACTCACAGTGCACCCGTAATACAGTAGCTTGTGAAAATCCCAGTGCCTGCACGATTTCCGAGATGGAGTGACCCATTCGTCGGGCCCCGAGATGTTGCCCACGATCAAATGCGCTTAGATCCTTCGTTTTACCCATACTGCGTCCAACTCTTACTGATTCCCGTCGCATCACTCCTTATATTGTCGGATCGCTGCATACGTCATGTCCTTTCCGTTTACAGGGCCGCCGACAGCGCCACATTTGCATAACGCCAACTGACTCTAATTCAATTGCTCTTCAGTGTACATTACAAAAAAATTATTTAATTTTTTCTTCTATTTTTCGTTAACTTTTATTTTGTTCTAGTAGATTTGAAAAACTTTTATTTTTCGTCGCTAACCCCTATCCTCCCCCAGAAAAAACTGTTCTATATGCGCCCCTGCCAGTGACTAAAAGAGTAATGTCAATAATCTAACTCGTTTACGCCGTTTAGTCGCTCTCGGTGAAGAAAAAATTATTTCCAAACGAAATAAACAATGTAGTTAGTATCATGTGATCTAAGCTTTGAAACATATACTGCTAACCGGTAAATATGGCACAATAACGATAAATAAATTATATAAGCTTTGTAGTCTTCGCATATGAATTCATATTATTTTAAGGTTCATTATGTATAATATTTGATACAGTTCATAATTCTGAAGATTTATGCACGATACAATTCATAATTCTGAAGATGTATGCACGATACAATTCATAATTCTGAAGATTTATGCACGATACAATTCATAATTCTGAAGATTTATGCACGATACAATTCATAATTCTGAAGATATGCACGGTTTTTCTTTAACTCTTCATTCGGCTTTGTCAAACGAAATTTATCATTTGATCGTTGACATCCATGACGAATTATCGTCAGAAATGGAGATGAACTCAAATTGTGACATTCAAATATAACCATATAGCGTTCGACACGTATTTCAAAGTTCGAGGATGACTGGTGTTTTGCAATCTGCGCCTGGGAGGAAAATTAACTTTAGTCGTTCAGCACTGGGGGAAGGGGGGCGGTAATATTTGACTTTTCAAATGTGTTAAGATATCCGGTAGCATAATGCAGTTGGCAAGAGCATAGCAGTTGGAAGTAATGAAGAACTGAAAACAAAAAACAAAAAAAACTGCGTGCCCTTCAGAATTGTTAAGTATATTGGGAAGAACACGACGACAGTTGAAATAACTTCAGTCTGTCCATCCGCATATTCTTCAAAGGTAAAGAAGAACGAATAATAAACTATATATCTGTGCACAATTCCAGATAGATATAAACGAGGAAATTCTTATGAAAGACAGGAGTTAAACAGAAAGCGTGCACGGACTGTTCAGAATTATTAAATTCATCAAGCAGCTCACAGAAGAAATCGCAAAAGAATAATTAAAAAAATGATACACGACGAACAGAATTCTGATGTATTTTTACATCGTTATTCAATCAAGAAAAAATTTGTCATTCATATTTTTTTCCGTCGACAACTATGAGAATTTTTACGCAAAGCAAAAATAATTCCTTGAAGTTCTTTTGCCGTGCTCAGAACGATCTATAGTAATTACACTTTATTGTAAAGCATTTGCTGGGTTGTCCATAATGAAATGTCCGATTTGTACACTGTTCGTCAATCACACATATCTCAGCTCAGAATAAATATGACTAATCGAAATAAGAACCATTCCATTCAACACATTTTTGCCAACGAGAAACAAGGTTATGTATTCCGATAGCATAAAAATCAGGAGTTCTGGAAGCGACGAAAGCTTGGAAGGCGTTTTGAGCATCAGCTTGGTTGTGGAATATTTACCTCAGCAAAAATTGGTCCAGATGCTTTAAAAAATGGTAGTCGCTTGGCGAAAGATCTGGTGAATATGGTGGATCAGGTAGAGTATCGCAGCCCAATTCGTTCAACTATTGCAGAGTGCTACGCGCGACGTGCGGTCTCGTGTTGTCGTGCAGAAATATTGGGTCCTTTCTGTTGACTAATGATGGGCGAATGTGTTGCAGTTTGCGGTACATTTCGTCGATTTCCTGACAATACTTTGCCGCGGCAATCGTTTCGCCCGCATTCAGGAAGCTGTAGAGGAAAAAACCGGTTGAAGACCGCCAAATAATCACCATAACCTTCTGTTGATGGAGTATTGGTTTGGGGAAAATTTAAGGAGCTCCGTCGTGGTCCAACCACGAGGCGGAACCACTTTACGTCGCATGTTCACGATGATCCACTTTACGTCGCATGTTCCGATGATCCACTTTACGTCGCATGTTCCGATGATCCACTTTACGTCGCATGTTCCGATGCGATCGAGAAAAGGATCAGCTTTGTTGTGCAACAGTAGCTCAGACGAGACTTTCAAACGACGATTTTGCTGATTTCCGTTCAATTCATGTGACACCCATTTGTCGAGCTTCTTGGACTTTCCAAAATGGTTGTAGCTCACGGAAACAGCTGATCTGCTTACTCCCAGTTCTCCCGCAAGCTCACGCACGTACGTGTGTGCGTGCATCTGCTTCAACAAGCGCATTCAATGCGTCGTCATCGATGACGGTACTCGGTCATCATCCCTTTATACACTGGCATGCAAACATTAAGGACGAGACGATTTTTCGAATGTAACGTCGTGCAGAAGTGCTCCACATCGACTCAAATCATACCATAAGATCTCCAAGATGTACGAATATGGGACAAGTGAGCAAAACCGTCCAAACAAAGAATCTAAAGGATACAAAGACACTTTATTGAAAAGGTAGCTTAGAGCACAACTGGACAGAAGACAGAAACATCCATGTGACAGGCGGCTGCCAAGAAAAATACAGTCTTTAGTAGGGGATATGATCACACCTGACTGCGTTACAGGATTTACAGCGTCTGTCCATGCTGAGGACGATGTTGTCAAGGAGCTGTTGAGGCATCGAGGTCCATTCCTCTTGTATCGCCAATCGCAGCTGCGGAATCGTTGCTGGCTGCTGGTGACAGGCTGCCAAGCGTCTTCCGAGAAGGTCCCACACGTGTTCGATTGGATTTAGGTCCGGGGACCTTGCGGGCTAATCCATGCGTTGAATATCTTCACTTTCCAACAGCTCTGCGACAGCCGCCGTACAATGAGGAGTAGCGTTGTCGTCCATGAAGAGGAACTCAGGACGCACAGCACCTCTAAACAGACGCACGTGAGGCAGGAAAACCCCGGTACAATGGCGGACACCAGTGCCTGAACCTCCTTGGAAGATGATGTGGAGGTCAGTACGGCTACCAAGCATGATACCGCCCCAAACGAGAACACCGCCACCACTAAACCGGTCTCTTTCGATGATGTTGGAGATGTGATTGCGTGTTCCCTTCTCTCTCCAGATGTGTAAAAGTCCAGAATCGCTCGTCAGACTAAATCGGCTCTCATCCGTAAAAAGAACTCGACCCCATTGCTGATGTGTCCAGTTCTTGCGTTCGTGGCACCACAGAAACCGCCGTCTCCGGTGAGCAGGCGTTAATGGCACACACCGTACTGGTCGTCGTGCAAATAAACCACCTTTGTGCAGCCTCCTGGTTACGGTAAAACGCGATAACGGACGTTCAGTTGTCAGTTGCATGTCCGTTGCGATTTCCCCGCTCTCTGCCGTCAGTCTCTTCTCGCCTGTAGGACAATATACCCGTCGTCCGCCGCCGTGGTTGCTCCTGGAAAACCACTGCTAAACTCTCGGACAGCTGTTCCTGTCGTTTGAAATGCTCTCCAAGCTCGTGAAACGATGTTGTGAGCGATCCCGATCTCCTCGGCCACACTAGTCACACTTCGAACTTCTTCCAACTTCCCAATCACGCTACCTCGGGTAAAGTCATCCAGATTTCGTCTACTGGACTGCCTGTTGGCCATATTACACGGTGGCAGCAACTCCATGTCGTTTAAACCGATGTACACCGTGCAATAGCTTTCACCGAATTGCTGAGCCGGAGCGTACATCACCCATGTGCTTTATACCCTTGCGACCCCCCTCTACGTCATGCTGCATATATATACGCATGCCCTACCGTACCGGACTCTAGCCTATCTCCTGAGTGGTCTTTCGGTCCGTTCTGCCTGCTCGTTCCGCTGCTATGATAATTTCTCCTCTTCGTCCTTAATTTTTGCCCACTAGTGTAGCTTACAGGCCTGTGCACCGGATTGTGACGTCACTAGGGTAGTCCATATTCGGAGACACGGAGATGCTGCGACGCGTCTTTAACGTACACCAACGAAACAAGTCACGCTTTTGTTTAGCGTTTCACTGCATTTAAACAAGGACTTCTGTGTTAGATTTTTTAAATAACTGCAGACTTTACACGTTTGTTTAATAATCTTTTAAAATAGAGAAGAAAAATAAATTACAGCGTAAATCTAGCGTAGCAGTAATTTCGACGTAAAAGTGTAAACAAGATAGATTCGTCAACTTAATGAAATCATCGCTGTCCTTTCACTTGAAGTGATAAAACAGTCCTGTAATCGAAATTATAAACTGTCCTCATAGTTTCACTTAAAGTTATAGTGTTGTCATAGTTCACCAAATCATTCTTGTACTTGAAAGATTAGTTTGAAGGTCCATTACGAAGTACCACCGTCGTTTCAAAAGATGTCAATTGACGAATTTAAGGAATCAGATATTTCAGTCGTTACGAGCTTACGACTACGAAATATTGAGTAATGAAATAATAATTTTAGTGAAAATGTATTTTCATATCAGACAGTAACTAGAAATTTATTTGCGATCCATGTTAACTAATATATATAAAAAAAAGGTTAAGAAGAAAAACTGAATTTTTTCCTGTTTGTTGTAACGTACCAGGAGATGTGACGTACCTGCCAGAAGGACGCACACGACATAAAGGCAGATAGGAATCAGAATAATCGTCCGCGTAGCTTAATTGGTAGAGCAATTTATTCCGGAATGAGTGGACCCGGGTTCGAACCCCGGCGCGGATAAAAATGACGGAGAAATTCACTTCGTTATAATGGCGCCCGAACTACCCGGATGACCCGACCGTTCAAAATCTCGCATTGGTGTGATGTTATTTCCACACCGCGAGATAGGAAAAATCAGAGAATCCCTTCTCCAGTGCTTCGAAAAATAAATGTGTGTGACGTTGCATTCCACACACCAGATTGACGGGGAGTTCTCAAGTGCACGTTCTTCAGTGGTAGTCTGCCTGCAACGATTCATGGTCACGGCTGACCCGTGGGCCATGCCCCCGGCCCTCTTTCGGGGGGGGAGATGTGACGTACCTGCCAGCAGGACGCACATGACATAAAGGCAGATAGGATTCAGAACAAATGTCTGCGTAGCTCAGTTGGTAGAGCGACTTGTTCCGGAATAAGCGGCCTCGGGTTCGAATCCCGGCGTAGACCAAAAATGACGGAGAAGTTTACTTCATTATATTGTTTTTAAATTATTACCAAAGGCTCAATAAAACACTTTAACATGCATACAGTGGATTGCTGCTTGATCCACTGATTGCATCAAATAAATTAAAATCTTTAGGAAATTACGCAATTGTTACATTATTAAATGCACAATAACGACATTTGAATGACGTACCAAGTTTTCCTAACTTTAGTACCATCTAGTTACATGTTTGGATAACTTCATTTTGGAACGCAAATGTAAAATTTGTCATTTTTGTCTTCCAGAGCTCTATTTAAAAAACGTTTCCTTGTGAAAGTTTAAAACATCTGTATTAAGTTTATTAGTCGCTTTAAACAAAACTATTCGGATCCAGATTATAAACATTACTTTTTATCTGGAAAAATACGAGTACTTATTGACATAAATTTCCTGAACTTTGATTTTCAAGAAGTATTCAGGAAAACTACCAATGCACAAATACATATGTTTGTGTAGTTCTTTGTGTATTACAAACACAATTTAATTATTTGTCCGTTAGCTGTTCCTCGAAGAATTTCAAAGACAAGTTGTATTCTAAGCAAATTAGGAATTTGTTCCAATAAGATTTTAATAAAGTATTTTTCCAGATAAGAATTTTATGTTTTTGAGAACCTGACAAACTCACATACAGTTATTGTTCTGGATAAATCTGAACGACTGTTTCGGTACTATAGTATTTTTTCAAAAAGATGTAGATATCTCATTATAAATTGACTAATTTGATGTACCATTTTCTCAGAACTATGCAAAGCAATAGCATAAAATTCTGCGCAAATGTTTTGTCATTACTAATGCTATTGAAAGATTATTTTATCCTTATTTTATGATTTTGGGTTCAAAATAAATTTCATGAAGGATTGGAAAAGTTTATCTCTATACAAAGATTGACACCCACCCCCACATTTGGAAGCACACGTTCCAGTAGTTATCGGATAATATGACATATATTAGTTCCACTTGTTATAGTTGTAGCTTGTGAAGAAAAGGTGCAGGAAGTCAGGAAACAAATAAGTGATAAGTTTAGATGAATGAATAAAAAACTGATCTCTTATTTTAAGCAAATGTTTTCCAAAAAACATAAAACAAAAACAAAATACGAGTACATATTTCTACTTGTATCTTAAAAGTCTTGTTTGTTTAGAACATGGTTTCCACAATATGTTGATTTATGCCCATCCAGGTACTTTTTTTCTTTTAAAAATGACAATATTCAGGGCTTGAAAATACAATTCCCTAGATCGCCGGGGCATGTAAATCATTGGCCTGGGCAGGTAAAAAATCTAGTCGCCCACGCTGGGGAACTAAATTTTAAAATAAAAAAGTTTGTAATAGGATTTTCTACTACACACAAAAAAAAAAGACAGCCATCTCATGTCGTGTTTCATTTCATTGTTAATTACCGAAAATTCTATTACTGTTACGAAGGGCCAAGAAAAGAGCAATATCACATCTTTAATTATATTATGGTCTACTACCAGAAATTGAAACCATATGTAGTTTTGCTCCACATGCTGTTTATGTTCAGTGACGGGATGCATGCCTTAGGTCTACAAACGATGTCCACTTACCCGAGAATTCTTGGTCTCTTTCAAATTTCCCCGCTTGATTGAAGTAATACATATTATTAGGAGGTCCCCGTTAGTAGGGAATTTTAATATTCCGGCAATTTTCAGAGAAGAATAAACAAATAATAACACATGGTGCGTAATATAACACGTAGTGTATAATATAGCACGTGGTGCATAATATAACACGTGGTGCATAATATAACACGTGGTGCATAATATAATACGTGGTCCATCAATATAACACGTAGTCGATCGTCATAATTATCGCGACCGTGGGGTACTCTGCATCTAAACGGCATAATGAATTTTCTTCTGAAGGTGTTTGTCCTAAAAATATTTATGAGAACAAAGAGAGGAAAACTTACTTGAAAACCAACGACAGCCACGCACATTGACAGTGAGGCTTATACACTATACAGCGAGCGAGCAAGCTCAACCGTTTGACAACCCACAAAGGATTATCAGACTACTCTCTCCTACGTCTCCCAGCTTCCGGTATTCTGTGCTGGGGCCTGTAAGCTATAAGGGGGTGATGACTCGATCGCCTCACGCTCTTCATTGTCGAGGTTCGTGCCGCCAGCCTTGAATTTCGTGAACCATCCTTGCACCGTAAACTCGTTAGCCGTATCTTCTCCAAAGGCACCAACAATGTTGCGCGTAGCTTGCGCTGCGTTGTGGCCCAGTTTGAACTTATAGAGGAAAATTGCCCGACTATCACGATTATTCATCTTTCATTGAAACGGAAATATAGGGTAGGAAATATTATTTGTTAATAAAGTGAACCAAAAGGTTACAATCTGCAGATTTCAAGCTTTCCAATGATATATTACACTTGCATACATATTCACTCTATTGAACATAACACATTGTCAAAACACGCGTGGTAAAAAAACGGACATTTCATTATGGAAAATCTATACCTCATACCCAGATCCTAAGTTAAATCATCGTTAGAGACAAAACATTACCGCTTGTACTCTTATGTAAAATATACACTATCTACCAACAAGTAATTGGACACCTGTGATAGCAAAGGAAAACGAAGTTTATTCACCTTCAATAGTTAGTGGAGCCTCCACGTGCGGCGATTACAGCTGCTACCCTCCGGGGCATACTCTCAACCAGGCGTTGTACGACGGCTAGCGGTATTTTCTTCCACTCGGCTTGGAGAAGACAGGTCAGTCCCTTCACCGATTTCGAACGGTGGGGCACCCCTTAAGTCGACGCCCCAACTCGTCCCAGAGGTGCTCGATAGTGTTACGGTCCGGGCTCTGCGCAGGCCAGTCCATTCGATTAACCCCATTGTCACCATACCAAGCCATGGTGGACCTCGCAACATGACAGGTGGCATTGTCATCCTGAAAGTAACATGGGTCCACCCCGTAAAACTGCTACAACGTAGGAAGCGCATGGTCATCCAAAATGGTGCAGTAGGTCTCGGCGTTGAGTCAACCAGGAATTGCGACCAAGAGTCCCGTGCCATACCAGGAGAAACACCCCCATAGCATATTTCCACCGCCGCCAAACTTCACATTTGTTACAATACATTCCGGCAGGATGCGTTCTCCAGGCAGACGCCAAACCCAGACCCTGCCATCCGAACGGAAGAGGGTAAACCTCGATTCGTCGCTCCAGAGAACTTCTTTCCACTGTTCAACGGTCCACTGCCGACGTTCTTTGCACTACGTTAGCCGAGCAGCACTATTGGACTTGGTGATCAAAGGTTTGTGGGCGGCAGAACGTCCATGATAACCGAGCAGATCGGCTTCCTTACGGACGGTATTCATCGAAAGGGCACTCCCGAAAGCCTGTTGAAACTCCTCGCGGATGTAGCCCATCGATTTGGTGATGTTCTTCCGAATTTCTCTGGCCAGCACCCGTCGGTCAGTAACTCCCAGTTTTGTGGGTCTGCCGGGTCGGGGCACATTCCGACAGTCACCTCTCATCTTCCACTTGCCAATCACGTAGGCTACTGTCGATTTTGGGTACTTCAACTCGCTGGATATGTCACGTATGGATCGGCCATTTCTGCGATACCCGACGATTACACCTTTCTCGAAATCAGAGAGCTCCGAACTGCGTGGCATCTAGCATGCGACTGGTTGCGTTGTTGTTTACCACACGATATTTAACGGCGGCGACGGCGGCCGTGACGTGTATCAGGCCTGCAGATATCGTCGATTGCAGGGATGTCCAATTACTTATTGGTAGATAGTGTATATTAGAAGTACGTACCGCGTCGCTCGAACGTCTATTTAAATTTCAAAATTTCATAACAAAAGAACAAATGCGTGTTTACAGGGAGGTTTTCACGATAAAGGATCAGGTAGTAGGGATATTTTGCTCGGAAACAAAAACACATTTCAGTCGAAAATGTGACGAGAAGCGACTCTTTGCGCGCATGCAAACCATGGGAGATATTTACATGTGATGCCTTTGACAGCACTAAGTGTTAAGCTGTAGCTATTGGTCGTCTGTGAATTACTCTCATTCCTATCCCTTAAAAGTGGTGTTCAAGAGGAGTTTGCTACTGTGTTAACTTTGCCGGATCAATTCTCATTTGTGAAGCTTTTTTGTGTAGAATTAACAACAGAAGCTGAGAGACAAAACATTAGCGCCTGTACGCTTATGTACAGTGTCATGTCTCTAATGCGAATGTTTCGAACATGGGAAGCACAAAAGCAGGGCCGAGGTCCTATCACGTGCGCTGGTTTGCAATGTCTGGTGAGACGATTTGAGGAAACTTTGAAGTTTGGTGAACCGCTCTTGACATGGAAGACCAGAGTTAAGAGAGTCCCGTCGAATGTTGTGGCATCCAAACTGGAAGTGTTGTGGCTCTCAAACTACTAGTAAAACAAACAATACTCGTAAAGTGGCAAAATGTTCGGGCATACCGATAGCATCGGTAAATCATATCCTTCGGTGTGTTGTACAAATCTCTTCTCATACAAACAGGAAACTTTACACTAAGTGTTACTGGTGGATACCACACAGCAGGGAGGATTTGTCAAAAAAGGCTCTGGTATAGATCATTTAGGTTCCCTATTTGTTAAAGCGGTTGTTAAATGTGTTGTAGACAGACGAAGCTCATTTTGCGTTACATGGGTCTGTAAATACGTGTAACTGCCAAATATGGGTACAGGATCATCCACATGAATACATAGAAGAACCACTGCGTCCACCACGAGTTACAGTGTGGTGTTGATTCACTGCTTCCGTCGTTCTTAAATCTTTGTTCTTTGAGGAACTCTGCACCAGAAACGGTTGTAAGACTTGCTCAGTAGACGCCGAACGCCACTTGAAATTGCTCCGTGAAAACGTGACCCCGATTTGCAAGATAAAATTCTGCTGCGCAGCACTGTCACGTTTATGCAAGATCGTGCGGCAGGTGAGGTCTCATCTCAAGTAAAGAATTTTCTCTCACTACGTTTCGTGCGGAGAGACTAATCTGAAGGCGCTGTAACATCCCGTGGCTACCTCCGTCTCCAGATCTGCCATCCGTAGATTTCTGGTTGTGGAGTTATTTAAAGTCCAGGTTGAACCAGACAATGACCTGCAACACAGCCATAATTGAAGGAATCCATTCGCGGCGAAATCTGTTGCATTCACCCGAGCATGCGACATGCGGCGATCACTGGAGTTGTCACTGACTTGAGTTCTGTAATGTTTTGTGATGAAGGACATGTTGAGCGATTACTGTAGAGATAGTGTCGCCAAATTAATGCAACATATCTATTTTCATTGGTTGTCAATGTTTTTACAAACCGTTTAGCTGTTATTACTCTCTTTTGATGACTATTTGAACTAAAAGATTTTCCGCTGCCAAACAAAACCCCTAATCCTCTCCTAGCTGATACTTCTGTGTAAACACACCGTAATATTAGGAGTGCAACTTAGTTCTCGGCCACAGGTTTGACATGTTGACAGCAAATTATAGCAAATCGAATACGTACCTAATCTGGGATATAATCCCCGTCGTGTTGGATACATTTGAGCCATCGTCATGGAACTGCAGAATGCCACTGTGGAAAAAAGAGGGCTGTGTCAAGTTGATAAAATAATCAATACTTGTGTGGACCTCCTCAACAGAAGTAAAGTGCGTAACACTCAGGTGATGTTGCAAGGAGCAAAAGGGGTGATAATCCGACGACGCGAAGTCTGCAGAATACGCTGGGTGGGACAAAATCTCCCATCCCAGGTCGGTGATTGTGTTTAAAGTCGTTTTCGCGGTGTGAGGACGCGCGTTATCCTGAAGCAACAGAACTGACCTTCTGCCCTTGCCAGTGTATGGCCTTTACGCCTCCATTGCGTCACTCACACGAATGAGTTGCTGACAATAACGCTCAGCATTGACAGTTTCACCAATTTGAGCAACTCATAGTGAACGACACCGCGCTGATCCCACCATATGCACAGCAACAACTTCCTGGCATGAATATTCGGTTTGGCGGTACTGGTGGTAGGCTGATCTGGATAAACCCACGATTTGCGCCTCTTAGGATTGTCGTAGAGGATCCACTTCTCATCTAAGGTCAAAATCTTGTGTAGGAAAGGACACAGAAATATCGTAGCGTCAAGACTTGTTCGCAGCTGCGAGTTGGTGGGGCACCCAACGGCCCTCCGTGTTGAATCCGTACAAACTTGTGCAGGCGCTTTGCAATGGCGTGCCGTGTTACTCCGAGTTCCTGGGCGAGCTCGGATTGTGTGCGACAGGGATCCGCGTCCAACAGTTGTTCCAGTTCCTCATCGTCAACTTTCTGTGGCTGTCCCGGACTTTCTGCATCACGGAGATCGAAATTTCCCTGCTTAAACCGCTGGAACCACTTCTTACACGTACTGTAGGACACAGCAGCCTCACCCATAGCAGCACAGATTATTTTCTGGGTTTCCGCTGCGCTGAAACGCGAACAAGAGGCAGTGCCTCTAATGTTGCTTCTGGGACGACATTGCTTTCACCATAAACTTTCGTCCCTTCTATCACTACAGCTGTGAGCGTTTATCTTTGCCTGGAAAGCTGTTTGATGGTGCTGCAGCCAGCCATTATCGCACTCAGCTATTTGCATTTGCCGACGTTCTATGATTGCTTGCGGTTAGAGGCCGATAATTACGTTGCACACCGAATACGTGCATTTGCTTTTTCGTTATAAAGTTTTGAAATCTAAATAGACTTCTCAGCTACCCGGTATATGCACTAAAAATAAAAAACTGCTTGACCAACAATCTTGACTGTTTAAAATTGTAGCACTCAGGCGATACAGCAATTGTTCCCAAAAATTATAGACAGTGCTCTCAAACAATTTAGAAACCGAAGCCATTCTCTCCACCTACTTGTATCGTTCTTCCACTGTGAGAGAATGCTAATGTTTTACCACTGCTCCTGACATTTTCTTTAAAATTTCAAAATCCTCAAAACTTTTAATTTCAAGAGGATTGTCAATCCGACAAACAAATGTTATTCAACAAACACGTTGAAGATATGAATTGGTGAGAAATATTTCAAATCTCATTTGAATGTTGTCTTTCATATTTAGACCATACAGAACGGTGAATTAAAGAATTCGTCGATTTCTCAACGCTGTCGACAACACTTGGCTTAAGAACCTGAATTCTGACGACATGCGTGAGATCGGTCTCGGGTTCGATTCAGGCATGCGTAGTGCGTTTTTCTTTCAGCGCTGGCTCTCTTAGTTCGCTGGAGACAGTAACTTCATATTAGAGACTGGCGACTGCTTAGAATCGCTCGTGGAAGGTCTTAAATCCAAAATCAAAATAAGCGCATTGTTATTCACTCAAATAATTAGCTTCTGATTCAGAGTATCACCACATTTTACGAATGGCTTACGTTTCTAAACAGAAGAGAAGTGCGTTTTATATGTTGCGAGCCTTTGCGTCGGTTCACTGTAACAAAATATATTTAACGTTATCAACGTTCCATTTCGTTTGTGGTATTACAATCGTTTAGTCCAAAGTAACTTAGATGAATGCAGGAACTTTGAGAACGCCCATATCTTATCATTGTAATCTTCTTAACTATGTAATTTAGGTTAACAAAGTGCTGCTGAAACGATTCTGCACTAAAATTTAACCATAAGCCGCTTAAACTTAACATGCCTAAATGCCTCAAATGGTACATAAGTATTGCAGACAAACTGGCTTATGTATATCGAATATGGTTAAAAAGTATTACCGAGATCGTCCCAAACCTAAAGGTAGTGGCATTGAATAATACCACACCGTTTCCTTTAAGTGCAATGCGAAATGTAAGGAGTTTAAATCCATAATGCCGGAAAGTATACGGCTTAAATTTAAGCATGAAGGCACGTCTTCGTGGATCAACTGAACGCTGCACCATCGCATTATTAATATCATCCCCATAAAGGGATTTTAAATAAATTTATTTTTCAGTAACTAGCAATCATGCCTGTTCTCCGAACGGTGAATCTGTAAAATCATTTTCTGAAAATAAAATTAAAGAAAGGGAAAGAAAAGTAATTTAAAATCCGTAACTCTTTTGCGATTTAGAAAAGCGTAGTGACGTCAATGCATACGGTTTGACGTAAAATGCAGCAGGCGGTGGCGCCCCTTACAATTAAGTCAAAATTTAAAATTTTCAAAGCCTTTTAATGATTCTGACAAAATTATCTTTAAACTATCAGCATTTTAAAACTGTAAAGCTCCCAGATAAAACTAAAGTTCGGGTAGATTACGTCAAATAATCAGTATGAAAAAGAAATAAGATATCCGTTTATTGACGTGCAAACGTTATGAATAAAGCGTAAGCTTTCAACACCAACGGGTGCCTTCTTCAGACTTGTTCGTGGTTAGTAAGGCAAAAGTAACAAAGAATAGAAAATTTTAAATAAAGTAAACATGAACAGAATTTGAGAACGTTATATGTTGCGTCGAGAGCATGCGACAACTTTTTTCTAGGAATAGAAGTGGTAGAAAAATTCAAGCAGAAAATGTTCCAAAGCGCTGTTGCTGTTTTTTTTTTTTTGCTTTTGTTTTGTTGTTCTTTTGTTTTCGTGCATTTGCAGGTATCCGGACCTTAAGATCTATCAGCATGCCAATTCTCAGATCTTTAGGTCATTTAGAAGTGGTCAAACTATTTGCGAAAAATTCAAGTAGACAATGTTCCAAAGCCGCCATTTTGATTCTTTTTTCGTACTTTTCTAGGAAAACGCAGGGCCTGATTTCTGCACGTGCACTGGGCCTTAGGAATTGGAAGAGCCTCTAAAGTACCTTACTAATAATACAAATTTTCAAAACAAATATATATTTTCCGTTATAGCACGAAATTATTATACGGTTCAGTTTCAAAATTTAGGATGAAATGTTAGAATCCAAATTATTATTATTTCGTAAAATAAAGCTCAAGCTTTTAGCTGAGCTGTGATTGGCCAGTGTATCATCTTAATCTCACCCTTATTAGTAACAATCAAAATGCAATAGGGACCGCCTATATTCGGCGCAATACAGTATATTATACATGAAAAGCATTTCAGCAAACATGTAGAATTTACAAAAAAACTATTTTTATTTTTAATATTAGTCTTGTGGGAACACAAATTGTGAATATTCATAATAATGTAGGGTTTATTTTTACATAAATAAAAATACAAAAAGAGTTCAATTGACAGTATTTTATTTAAAGACTGTTGTATTAATTTACATGGAGTGTTGCAATAATTTATCCCACAATGTGTGTGGTCAGCTGTAAGACTTTATGAGGGTTACTTCTTACAGCTATCCATTAAATTTATGGTAAACTAGGTGTTTTAAATTATGTCTCTGGGAGGATAGTTTTTCGTTTCCGTAAATGATACTATAAGCCAAAAAAAAATTCCAGTGTAATTAATGTTACAGCTCTAAGCTCTGCGGGCGCGGGAAAGTATAAGTGTATGAATGTTCGTCTATTACAAGCCACATTGGCTATAAAGTTGACTGGCATGTAGGGTGTGTTTTAATGTTTTTACGGCTAGAAAAACTGCTTGCAAAAAAGAATATTTACCAGTAAATATTCTTTTCGTCTGTTTGACTGAAAATTTTAATCGATGAGGACCCAGACATAGGGTGTGCACAGGGCCTGGGTATACGGACCTTAAGACCTATCAGCATGCCAGTTTTCAGATATCTAGGTCATTTAGAAGTGGCTGAACAATTCGCGGACAAACCCACTCGCATTTTCCCTCTTTGCTTTTTATATACGAGATGAAAGCCTATATTTACATAGGTATTAGGGTATGCCGGCGAAAACTCCGACCTTTAAAAACGTCGTTACGTCATTAAGCATTGCGTCATTACCAGTTTGATTGTAGCCTGTCCTTTCACCCAATGAGAAGAGGGTGCTAAAAATAGTTGGGTTACCATGGCAGCAGGTCACGGGACCAGAATTTTCCTGTGTGGTTAACTCTGAAGAGTGAGTAAGCCGTTCGCTTCTTTCTTTTGCGCCATTAAATTTTGCTTAAAAACGAGGAAATGACTTTTTCTTAATTTCTTTTTTTGTAAAAGAAGGAATATAGTTGTGAGTTTATGCTGTAAAAATTGCAATGCGTTATGATTTGTAGTTTGCCATACATCCGTCGTTTAAAATGAATCCCATCGTAAAAATAAAGAATTTTCTGAAACTTAAAAATTTTATTTCTCGTAAACTAAATCAAAATTTAAAAAAAAAGCGACGAGGTTCAAATATTCGGCCATGGCCCTGCATGCCTACAAAGTTTCGTGGTTCTGTTGCTGTTAGTGTGTTCGGAAGGCGAACTGATTGCACTTTTTTGCTTACCTTAATTTTGAAATACAATAGCTCTTGAAGTACCGCCATAATCTAAAAACGGTTTACTTTAGCGTGTTCTCCGAACAATTCCCTACAAACGATGAAAATTTCATATTTTTGTGTTCAATACGTTTTGCGCTGCGAGCTAGGAAAGCGCGAGTAACGCGAAATTCCTAAAATAGCGGCGGCTTTTTTTTTGTTAGAATAGACACATTTAAAATAATAATTTTCACGAGGAAATGTGTCCTAAAAACAAAATAATTTTGACGTTATCCATCAGAAGCACCTACATATAGTTCCAGTTATGCAAAAAATTGCATCCACCAGGCTCAAAGTTTCTTTAGCATTCTCATCCAGGTCAGGAATTTACCTGATCTGGAGTTTAATACACTGCCGGACAATTGCTAAGGCCGGATTACAATAGCAACGATAGCAACCATAAAATGGAAGGCAGGAAAATGTGGAAATTAGCATAAGTGCGGGATACAGTAAGTCGTGTTGTGCGTATGCAAATTTTGGATTGCCGAACTTGTTCGTGACGTCATAGCGCTGATAAGAGATGTAAAGGATTTGACGCGTATTGACCGTTGTTGTTCAAACGCAAAGTTGAAAGGGAAAGAATCAATTGACGAACTTGCAATTTTCAGTATGTCTTCCCGACATCACCTAGATGATTTTATGCGTGGCCGTATTATTGGCAAGATTGAAGAAGGGCGAAAAATAACAGATGATGCCAGGGAGTTCGACGTCAGCCACAGTGTTGTTTCAAGGCTTTGGAAATCATTTCAAACAAATGGAGAGTGTAGGAAACGTCACGGGGGAGGTCGTGTTCGCAATACGACACCTGCAGAAGATCGGTACATAGTGCTATCAACAAAAAGACACCGGTACAGCACAGCTAGTGAGGTAGCAAATCAGTTTATGGCTGCTACTGGCAAGCGGATCTCCCGAAAAACTGTCTCCAGACGTTTGCATGAAGGAGGACTATACGCCCGCCGTCCTGTTCTGTGCATCCCATTGTCCAGACGTCACCGTACCGCCCGTTTGCAATGGTGCCATCAACATCGCAATAGGACTGATAACGACCGGTCTGCTGTCCTCTTCTCAGATGAGAGTAGATACAGTCTATCGTCTGATTGTCGACGACAACTGATCTGGCGTGATAGTGGTACTGCATATTGTCCAGCAAACATACAGGAAAGGGACCGGTATCCAACATTTAGTGTCATGGTATGGGCTGGCATCAGGATCAATGGCCGTACGTCCCTCTATGTGCTTCCAACGGGGACTATGACTGGCCAACGATACATTAATAATGCTCTGCTACCTCATGTTCGCATGTTCCGTGGTGCTGTCGGTGATAGATTCATTTTCATGGACGACAACGCAACATGTCATTGAGCAGTCGCTGTCCAGGAGTATCTTGAGAGCGAGGATATTCAACGCCTCGTATGGCCAGCACGTTCTCCAGATCTGAATCCCATTGAAAATGTGTGGGATGCTTTGGGTAGGAGTCTTGCTGGTCGCCAATGCCCTCCAATAAACAAGGACACCCTCATCCGTGCACTGACAGAGGAATGGGATGAATTACCCCAACAGCTGCTTGATAATGTTGTGCAAAGCATGACACGACGTGTGGAATCTTGCATCGCCCTCCATGATGGCCATATCCCGTATTGATATCTTGCGCCGGAACGCCTGCGGACGGTAATTGCATTTTTTTCACGTTTACGTATTCTGCACAGAATGGCCTGTTTGTCCCTTGAACACGTTCCAAAGCCTTCTGGATTTCAGAGCCCAATAAATTGTCTTTCTTGTAATGTCCTGGCATTCTGACATTATTTTATTTCACTTGGCATCCAACCACACTTACTTTTTTATGCGCTATATAGCCGTTTATGATCCGTCCTTAGCAATTGTCCAGCAATGTAATAACACTGTACTAGTGATCCGATTTATTGGCGTAGGAAGAAGACACATTAGCGTTTCCAAGCTTTCGCACATCAACCGGATGGCTTTTTCAAGGAAGTTAGTTTCTGTTTAACTTCCTTGAAAATGCCATCTGGCTGATGTGTGAAAGCTTAGAAACGCTAATGTGTCTACTCCTACGCCAATAAATCGGATCACTAGTACAGTGTTATTATTTACTACTTAATTGGTGTACTGTTCCTCCTTATCAATTTGATCTGGAGTTGGTTTTCTCCATATTTTGGAAACCGTCTTGGAAAATATACAGTTATCCATCCCGGTTTGTGTACGTATCAAACGATTATTTTTTTATCAAAATACTCAATTCGTAACACAGATAAATTATCTTTTATAACTATGTTTTCACATTTACAAAGTGCGAATAATAAGTGGCGATAAATTTCAGTGTTTTAAGGAAGCTTGAAATGCGAGAATAATGATCCTTGCATTTCGAGTTATTTTTCCGATGCACAACTTCTCCGCTTGAAGGCGTAAGCGCAGATGATATCGAATTCAAAATAGAGGTTATTCTATATATTTGCTTCTAAATATCCAATTAAAAACTTATTTTTTCCTTTCGATGGCATTTATATCGAAGACAATTTTAGGTACAATCGCTTTTTATTTTTTTTTTGGATTGGAGGTTTAACGACCACCGTGAGCAACTCAATGGGCTATAAGCAGTCGCCCGTCCCTAATTTAGGGTCACTGGTTCCAGGGAAGGGAAAGAACCAGTGCCGTCAGACAAACACAACATCCATGCCTCACCGAAATACGAACCCGGACCCCTTTCGGACGAATGATCAGAATCCATCGCTTAGACCACTGCGCCACCGGGGCGGCCAATCGCTTTTTAAATTAATGCATAGATTTTCCTTTGGGGTATAAATTTTGTTTCCCCGATATCTCTGCTTCTAAGAGCCGATTTAAAAAGTCTTTGTTGGGGAATGTTTACTGTGCGAAATGTTTAATTTCAAATTTTTCTTAACATACAAGTGTGCCGCGAGAGGGCGTAAGTTCACGTTTCCCTTCGCAGCAATATCTGCGGGACTAGATACTACAGACTATGAAAACTTTCTTCCCAAAATAACGCACAATTTCGCCGCAAGGGGGCGCAATTTTTTCTCAATATGTGTTTCTAAATGTGCGATTTAAAAAAATCATTTGAACACCGGATACCATTTACCTTGTGGAACATTTTCCGTTTACATTTGAGGAGTTTTGTATTGGGTTGATGGATAAGTTCATGCTGTGTTAATTTACTAGTGTTTCCCTGGTCAGTAGTGACTTTTTTTTTTTTTTTTTTTGACTGGAGGTTTAACGACTACCGTGAGCAACTCAATGGGCTATGAGCAGTCGCCCGTCCCTAATTTAGGGTCACTGGTTCCAGGGAAGGGAGAGAGCCAGTGCCGTAAGACAAACACAACATCCATGCTTGACGGGATTCGAACCCGGACCCCTTACGGACGAATGGTTAGAGGCCAACGCCTTAGACCACTGCGCCACCGGGGCGGCTTAGTGACATTGCAGATGACCAGTTGTATATTAAAATGTAGCCAGTAATAGTGTGTATCTAAATCATATTGCGTTGTGTGATTGTGGCTTATCGTTTTTTTGGCTTTCAGGTTCGGAAGTATGGAGTGTCAAGTAGAGAGGAATGAACATTTCTGACATCTGCTCCTCTATGGGTTTAACAAGGAATCGACAGCCGCCGAGGCCACTCGACAAATATATGCTGTGTATGGGGAGGATGCTATTGTTCCGAGGACAGCCAGCAAATGGTTTGAGAGGTCCCTCGATGGCAATTTAGACCTCAACAACTCTCCACTCTCAGGTCGCCATCTCACTTTGATGAGGATCGTTTGAATCATCTCATCCTCTTGGACCCACGTCAAACCACACGCGAATTGGCCCCTGAGACGGCCTGTAATCAGGCCACAGTGATGCGACACCTGGAACGTATGGGAAAGTTCCAGAAATTGGGGTCTTGGGTGCCTCACACTCTCACCGAGAAAAACAAGAATCAGCGTGTTGTCACATGTGGTTCCTTGCTCGCCCGCTATTGCGAATGTTCTCAGCAACACAAACCCATTCTACCACGTATTGTTACTGGAGATGAAAAGTGGTGCCTGTAAATGAATTTCAGGCCTCAGAGGAAATAGTTAATCCCCCACAAGGCGCACACACCACGTCCAAAGCATGACCTTCATCCTGCGAAGATCATGTTGTGTGTGAGATGGGACATGGAAGGGATTATTCACTGGGAAACACTGCCGAGGAATTAGACCATCAACTCTACACTGTATTGTCAGCAAATCCGCCTTTTGAAGAGAGCAATTCAGCAGAAACGGCCACATCGGCTCCATGGTGTCCTTCTGCAACATGACATCGCACGCCCTCACAGTGCAAACATGACCAAAATGGCTATTCGCGATATTAAATTGGGAGATCCTTTCACATCCGGCCTATTCCTCAGATGTCGCCCCTTCAGACTATCACATGTTCCGATCTCCGTCGAATGCTCTCTGTGGCAGAACGTTCAACAATGATGTTGATCTCCAGAATTTCCTTGGTGATTTCTTTGCAGCAAAACCTGCGCGTTTTTTTCAAGAGTGGCATTGCAGACCAATCCAGACGTTGGAACACCATCGCAAATAATGGGGGAGGGGAATACATAGTTGTTTGATTCCGTTTTCCTTTCTGATGTAATACATTCCTGTAGTGCGGTGAAAAAAACGGAATGAACTTATACATCAGCCCAATAGTTCGCAGCTCCGCCGCCAGATTGCGTTCGCAGCTGTATTCCGCTTCTACTAGTCCCTTTTTCTAAAAATCAATTTTTAGAAATTTCTACATTCACTACAATAAAGAGAAAGAGCGTTATTCCTCTTTACAGAGTGCACAGCTTTTACTCTAGGGAGCGTAACGGTCTAAACCTTTTCTCGGCATTTCTGCTTCCGGGATGCATATTTGAAAAATTCTTTTTCCATATTATATCTTTTGCCATGAAGAATACTTTGCGCCTATTTTCAGCTTTTCCATTATTCTTCAGGTAAAAAGCGTAGAATTATATCGTATTTCCTTCTATAGTTATTATCTGAACAGTTCGATTTGAAAATCTCTTTGTCTCTGATACATTCCTTCGGCTATGGGAAACTTTTCATGTGCAATTTGTTAATCGTCGTAAAGTATTTTTAGCCACTCGTGGAAGTAAGTAGCTGTTTCTATTGCTGAATGTTTTATCCAGTGGCGTACCGGAAGAACTTGGGGCGCCACGGCAAAAAATACCTAGGCCCTTTAGCAAAGATCTGTTAACTTTCAACTACCGAAAAATTCAAATTCCATATGGGTATTTTAGTAATTCAAATTCTGTGGAACCAACACGTACATTCATTGTCATAAAAATCTGCGCACCAAGAAAAACCGTGCGATTAACGCAACACCCTGCGAATAGCTACGGGGAGGGTAGACATGCAAATGATTAAAGTTTCGTGCGATTCCTCATGCCCGCGCGTCCACGACCGGCGCTGCATTCGCAATCCTTGGGGCTTATAAGGAGCCGTGCAAGGGACTCTATATTCGTGCCGAAGTGCACGGTAAAAGTCAGGTGATGTCCCTGAGCGATAGGCATTCCGAGGAGTCGCCGTAGATGTGCATACTGGCAACTGACGGAGTTTGAACGAGGCCGTACCGTCGGGATGAGAGAGGCAGGGTGGCCAGCGCGTCGAATTGGCCGCCATTTGGGCCGGTTAGAGAGTACGCTGCGATAGTGTTGGGAGCAATGTAGAGGGCAAAAGCGCCCACACACGGCGGACTCGCTCTGGTCGACCCAGACACACCACCAGTGGAGAGGGCCGTGGGATCGTGAGAACGGCTCGCACAAATGCAACGACGTCCTTGTCCAATATCCAGAGACATGTGGCGGCTGTACAAAAGACTCCTGTGTTCGCCACAACCATTTCCAGACGCCTGGTAGAGGCGAATATGCACTCTCGACGGCCCTTACGTTTTGTGCGATTAACACCCGTCTATCGTCGGCGTCGATCGCAGTGGTTTCAGCAACGTGAATTACGTGCTTCGCACTGGCGACGTATAGTGTTCAGGGACGAATCTCGCTTCTGTATGGGAATGGACGACCACCTTGTCAGAGTGTGGAGGACCGCAGGAGAGCGCTACAATCCCAACCTTACTGTACAGCAGCACACCTCCCGAACTGTAGGCGTGATAGTCTGGGAAGCCATAGCGTATGACAGTCAGACTTCCCTCGCAGTGATCCGAGAGACGTTGACAACCCTGAGCTACGTACAAGAGATTCTGAAGACCCATATGCTGCCTATCGTGGCGGGACGCCCCGGAGCCAATTTCCAACAAAATAACGCCCGTCTGCACAAGGCTCGAATTTCTCAGGACTGTCTACGTCATGTTTCGACGCTTCCATGGCCCATCGGCACGTGTTCTCTCGCCCATCGGCACGTGTGGGACAAGATGGGACGCCAGCTTTATCCATTTCCCAATGTTCGTGACTTAAAGCGTCAGTTGCAAGAAGTAGGGGCCAATCTGTGCCAGGATAACATACGGTGTCTCTTTGAGTCCATGGCGGACCGTGTCATAGCATATATCCGAGCACGAGGCGGTCCGATGCGGTACTAACGCTGACCGAAATGTGCACCGTATGCCAGCGGAAAATCGTGCTGCTGCTGTGATATTGTAATCACTTTTGTCCTTAGTATGCATCATCTCACAACTAAAATTTCATTACAATGCGACGCGTCATTCTTGGTTCCCAAATTTTTATGACAATGAGTGTATTTTTCGTAAAACCAAAATCATTGCATTTTCCTTTTCTCTCGACTCTATCATAAAAAATGTGCACATTGTAATTAAAATTACACTCCTTGTTTTGTACCAATACAAAGTACTGCAAAACACTTAAGCCAAAAATTTGATCATATGTTGTTGTTTTTATTTTTTTTATTTTTTAGAGAACTAAAGCCAACTCTTTGAAATGCTACACCATCACACACACATAACACCTAACTGCGGTGTAACAGCATCTAACACTTTTTCCATTCCGATTTATGCGAAAATACAGAACGTATTAGGTGTGCAACTTAATTCTCGGCCACTGGCACGACACGATGACAGCAAATTATAGCAAATCGAATACGTTGCTAATCAGGGAAATAATCCCCGTCGTGTTGGATACATTTGAGCCGTCGGTCAGAGAGCTGCCGAATGCCACTGCGGAAAATAGAGGGATGTTTCAAGTTGATAAAATCATCAATACTTGTGTGGACCTCCTCGACAGAACTGAAGTGCGTATCACTCAGGTGATGTTGCAAGGAGCGAAAGAGGTGATAATCCGACGGGTCGAAGTCTGGAGAATACGCCGGGTGGGACAAAATCTCCCATCCCAGGTCGGTGATCGTGTTTAAAGTCGTTTTCGCGGTGTGAGGACGCGGATTATCCTAAAGCAACGGGATCGACCTACTGCCCTTGCCGGTGTATGGCCTTTACGCCTCCACTGCGTCACTCACACGAATGAGTTGCTGACAATAACGCTCAGCATTGATCGCTTCACCAGGTTTGAGCAACACATAGTGTACGACACCGCGCTGATCCCATCATATGCACAGCAACAAATTCCTGGCATGGATATTCAGTTTGGCAGTACTGGTGGTAGGCTGACCTGGATAAGGCCACGATTTGTGCCGCTTAGGATTATCGTTGAGGATCCACTTTTTATCACAGGTCAAAATCTTGTGGAGGAAATCCTTCTTCTTGAATCTGGAGAGCAAGGACACAGCAACATCGTAGCTCCTAGACTTGGTTGCAGCTGTGATTACGTGGGGCACACAACGGCCCTCATTGTGAATCCGCCCAAGCTCGTGCATCCGCTTTGCAATGACTTGCCGTGTTACTCCGAGTTCCTGGGGTAGCTCTGACTGTGTGCGACAGGGATCCACGTCCAACAGTTGTTCCAGTTCCTCATCATCAACTTTTTGTGGCTGTCCCTGACATTCTGTATCACGGAGATAGAAATTTCCCTTTTTAAACCGCTGGAGCCGCTTCTTATACGTACTGTAGGACACAGCAGCTTCACCCAAAGCAGCACATATCATTTGCGGGGCACTTTATTTCAGCTGAAACGCGAAGAGCAGGCAGTGCCTCAAATATTGCTTCCCGAACGACATTGCTTTCACCGTCTACTTTCGTCCCTTCTGTCACTACAGCTGGGAGCGGTTACGGTTGCCTAAAAACTGTTGGATGGCGCTGCAATCAGCCATTATCGCACGCAGCTATTTGCATTTGCCGACGTTCTATGATAGCTTGCGGTCAGGTGCCGAGAATTAAGTTGCTCACTTAATAAGAAAGCAAAAAAAAAAAAAAAAAAAAAAAAAAAAAAAGGAAGAGGCAATTAAGAATTATATACTTTTGCGTATATAACTTATTTGCTATATAATTATTTCTATTACATTAAATTATTTGATCTTTAATGTATAAATAACAACTAAGCAACATAATGGCACAATGTTTTGCACGTATTAATTTTTTGCACTCGACCCTATTGTAGAAACTTAATATAGGTCTCTGTTTCTTCGCCCCCCGAAGAACGTCTTTCACTTCATTACGTTCTGAATGATGGGTAGTTATGTGCAACCAACTGTAAAACATAACACCTTATCCTCATCGAAATAAAAATTACATTCACTGATATTTCTTTCACATTCTCTAGTGAATATACGTGCATGTATAGGGACTATTGCTATGACTATAAAAAGGGGCTTAAAGTGCTCTGGAAATAGCTGCTTTCCGGTCATCCAGATTTTATAAACTTGAAACCGCAAGAATGAATTTTTGGTATTTTTTTTTCATTATCATGATTTCAGTTTTTATAAACTGAAATCGTGATAATGAAAAAAATACCAAAAATTATCTTTCTTCTTACTACTTCATTTAAAGCTACAGTAAGGAATTCCTGGCTATTTCTTTAACCAGCTTCATCTGCAGTCTCCAAAAAAAATGTTGTTGTTTTTTCCTGCGGTTAGAGGCCCTCTTAGCCGTCAGGACCCACCGCAATGAGGGAGTTGTGGGGGCCATCAGCAGGCTCCTGGTTTTATTGATTGTAGAAATCCGGTTGAAACCGATTCCATTGACTTTGAATAATTTTGATAACTTTTATTCGCGTCGGAAAGGATTGAAAAGACGTGATCATTAGAACCTAAAATTCGGTGTCATCTTTCTTGTTGTCGTACTGCGGTAAGTTCATTCTAAAATCTTTATGATATCTTAATGTAATAACGAAATTGTTTTGTGTTGAAGTATCTTTAAATTATTTCACTCCTTTTGATATCTACCAAAACGCATGTATAACGAAGTAAATTTCTCCGTCATTTCTGTCCACGCCAGGATTCGAACCCGGATCCCCTCACTCCGGAATAAGTCATTCTATCAATTGAGCTACGTGGACGTTTTATTCCGATTCCTATCTGAATTTATGTCGTGTGCGTCCTTCGGGCAGGTACGTCACATCTCTTGGTACGTTACATCATCTCCCCCTTATTTTTTTTTTTCGAAGTGCTGGAGAAAGGATTCTCTTATTTTTCCTATCTCGCGGTGTGGAAATAACATCACACCAATGCGAGATTTTGAACGGTCGGGTCATCCGGATAGTTCGGGCGCCATTACAACGAAGTAAATTTCTCCGTCATTTTTAGTCTACGCCGGGATTCGAACCCGAAACCCCTCACTCCGGAATAAGTCACTCTACCAATTAAGCTACGTGGACGTTTTATTCTGATTCCTATCTGCCTTTATGTCGTGTGCGTCCTTCGGGCAGGTACGTCACATCTCTTGGTACGTTACACATGTGTTAAATCTATGAAAACGTCTGTATTAATTGGTTGAATGTGTTTTATTTTAACTTACATTTCACGTGTTTATTTGTTCATATCAGACAGACACCGAATTTTTTCCAAAGGAAGCTACGTAAATTTCAAGTCCTCATCTGCTTCAAAATTTTCTTTTGAAAATGCTCTAGAAGTTCTATATCCTCGTTCTTTCGAGTTTCCTATCTACAACCCACGTTACCTTTTCCTATAACCATTTCAGCATCCTAAAATTTTTATATCTTTCATTCTTTCTTTTTCTGCGTGCGGCGCTTGAAAGCAAAGCCTAAACCACATGTCATTTTCTTCTTTTTCCCCGCACTACATATCCCCTTCCATTATTTTTGTCCTTCCTCTTTCTTCGCACAGCATCTCTTTCTTGGCGATGTCAGTTATCCATTTCGTCTACACACTCGCCCGGATACCCAGCTGTCGTCGAGTATTTTGCATATCCGTTACTTTTTCGTTCTTTTTTGACGTAAGGCGTAGAAATAGCGTTGGGCTCAGTTTCCATACGAGATGAAATTCCCACGTTGGCGACACTTGGACGGAAAGTGGAGAAAAATGAGGTTCAAGACTGAAGAACGTTTTCCGGCTTCGATACCTTCGGTGATGCTTAAAAATGACAGTATCGTATAGTCACCTTATATTACACAAATAGAAATGCAGAGAATGAATCGCAGCAGCACAACGTCGCGGAAGAGCAAATATAATGAAAAGAATTTTCAGTCGAAATTCGTCATTTCGAGAGAATTCGGAAAAGGTTCGAAATCGCTTGTAGATATATTGCAGCCCCACTCGCTGCGAAATGCTTCGAGATTCAAATCGTACAGCTAACTCGTACAAATATGTAAAATCTATAACATTTTGGGTGGCAGACGAAGCAAATACATAAAATATATGTAGAATGCGAGTGCGATACGAAAACAGATTCTGAAATATTTGATGCCAAATAATCTTTAACGCCAAATAATCACACGGGCTAAAAAATGAACAGCTGCTCAAAATTTTTATTAATGATCTTTGGCCACTGGAAATTGTTTCCAAATGAAATTATTACTGATTAAATAAAGGTGAAACTTTTGTTTGGGTAAAGGTATGTTTAGGAAACTGCCCTTTTTCCCCGGTGATGGAATTATGCCGGCAAGGCTTATTGCTGAAACTTGCCGTTTCAGCAGGCGCCCCCACCCACCCCCTCTGAAGTACAGTAGAGAACAAAAGTATTTGGCGAAACACTTTTTCGACCATAATTTTTCTTCTGCTAGACCAAATTGGGTCATTTTGGGATATGATATGTGTTGATTCGTGGGTTACAATACCGCGTAGTTTGTATTTCGCTCAGAGCGAACTTGGCGTTTGAAATGGGCCATATTCAAGAGTCGGCAGTTATTACCCATTTGTTTGCTGCATGTATTAATGTTTTTCTTGTGATTTTTGTGAGTTTTGTGATGTGTAGTGTGATAATAAGGCAATCTTAGGTTTTCAGAAATGGGTAAAAAGGCGGAGACCCATGTTGGAGCTCGCTAGTCGGCCGTGAACATGATGAACACCTGTCCATTTCAGCTATCCTGCAACGTTATAAGAAGACTGGGACCGTCGAGAACAGTCCGCGATGTGGTAGGTATCGTTCCACTACGTTGCGTCAGGATAGACGCATCCTTCGTCGATCTCGTGCTGATCCCACCTTGAATGCTGTGAACATCGCCACCGAATTCCGCTACAGCAACGACCTGAACGTCAGCCGAATGACCATCTCCTGTTGTCTCATTGCTGGTGGATTGAATTGAAGACGCCCCGCCAAGAAACCACTAATCGGAGTCAAGAATCGACGAGCCAGAGACGCTTTCGCGCGCCGTCATCGACACTGGATCGCGGCGGACTGGAGTAAGGTGTTTTTCACCGACGGGAGCAAGTTCAACTTGTTCGGAAGTGATGGCATCCGATACGTGCGACGTCCGTGTGGCCAGAGACTCAACCCACAGTTCATTCAGCCGACTGTCAAGCACGGAGGAGGATCGCTCATGGTTTACGGCGCCTTCTCTCGCAATGGAATGGGCCCATTCATCAAGATTGACGGAATAATGACCGGCCGAAGCTAAACAAACACGCTCATCAACGATGTCTTCCCATGGGCAAACCAGAACATGCCACGCGGTTGGAAAATGCAGCAAGACAACGACCCGAAGAACACCTCCAGAGTAGCGAAGGCAGCCTTTCAGCAGCAACAGATCTCACTTCTAGACTGGCCAAGCCAATCTCCAGACCTCAACCCCATCGAGCACATGTGGGAAGAGCTGGAGAGACGATGTGCGAAGAAAACCTGCCGAAATAGGGTCCAGAAGTTCGACCAGCTGTCTGCAGAATGGGCATGAATTCCGCAGGTCACCGTAGAGAAGCTAGTGGACTCGATGCCGGCCCGTTGTGCAGAGGTTATTAAGTCTCGTGGTTATCCCACTAAGAATTAGTTATTGTTTTGTCGTTTTCTCGTACTTGTTTTCTCTTATCGTTGCATTAAATGAATGTGATGCACACCTACTTTGTTGGTCAATTTGTATGATCTTTGTGATTAAGCTCGGTACGTGATCTGTGTTAAGGTTTCCGATTCATCTGCATATGGGTCATGTTTACAACTGACTAACACATATCATATCCCAAAATAACCCCATTTGGTCCAGCAGAAAAAAATTATTGTCGAAAAAGTGTTTTGCCAAATACTTTTGTTCGCTACTGTATATTGGTCTGTCACACGATTTCTTTCAGAAAGGCGATGGCACGAAATCGCAGGTTCCGTGTCAGCCGAAATACCATGCTTGCTCAATGCAGAAGAGCGTATAATGTTTAACTCCAGACGATGTGTAGAATAATCATCACTTATATTTTTCAAACCTAACGACCCTGAGATTCATTTTTACATACAGGCGCCAATATAGCAAAATTGCTGTTTTTGCCAGTGATTATAATCGAACCAAACCTTCTTACTCCGTGAAGGAGTGTTCTACCAATTGAACTTCGCCAGTAAGGTTTACCCCGTGCAACTTGTCTTTTAACATGCGCATCACCTATAAGATGACGCGCATGTTGAAAGGCAAGTTCAACGTATACACTGATGAGTCATTACATTATGATCCCCTATACCTAATAAGCTGTAGGACCCCCTTTAGCCAGCAAAACAGCGAACACTCAGCCAGGTATCGATTCGATGAGATGGTGATAGGTATCCTGGGGTGTATAGTACCATAATGTCAACAGCAGGTCCTCCAGTTCTCTTAAATTTTGAGGTGGTGGTGATTCACCGCGAACCCGTTTTTCCAAGTCGAACCATAAATGTTTGATTAGGTTCGCATGTGAGGTGAATTGGGAGGACAGGATATTAACAGAAATATTCAACAGTAGTAGTGTGGCATGGCTTATTATCTTTTTGGTAATGGCCATCACCAGCAGGGAACAAAGTTCCCATGAATGGGTGAACTTGATCCGCAACGATGTTCAGATACCTGACAGCTGTCAGGGATTGTGTTTTAGGATGACGGGGCCTGAAATGTCGCAAAGAAAACATCGCCCACAGCATAACAGCGCTGCCGCCGTCGGCTTGTTTCCGCCCAACATTGCATCCATGTGACATAGCCTCCGTTGGTAATCGGCGTATCCGCGCTCGGCCGTCTACGTGATGCACCAGGAATCTGGATTCGTCAGAGCAGGCCACTTTCTTCCAATTATCCACGGTCTAATATCGAATATCTTGAGCCCGTTACGTACGTTGTTGGCGAGGACGCGCAGTGAGAATGGGGACCAGTCTGGTTCTTCGGCTACTCAGGCCCATGTGCAGAAGGCTGCGATGAACTGTCAGCTGTGACACATTGCTCTGATCACCACTGTTGTAGCAGCGGGCGATTTAACGCACTGCGGCTCCGCGGTCGCTGTGAGCAATGCGCGATAGTCTCCGCTCCCCTCTGGCATCAATGAGCTGCAGACGACACATGACTGGACGACGGTTCGTCGTTTGGCCATCTGTTCATCACTTTTGATACGTACTGACTACTGCGGCACGTGAACGACCCACCAGCCGCCCCATGTCCGAGATCGTAGTTCCGAGGTGTTGTGCCCTCACGATTTGTCCTATATCAAACTCCTATAAACCGGTAGATTTTTCCCATCCTGACTACGAACACTCTACTAACCGAAAGCCGGTCTTTGGGTTTTATATACAGGGTGTCCCGGAACTTCGTGTACAAACTTGGAGGGGAGGTAGAGAACAGCGTTAGGAAACAGAATTAAATAGGAAAGCATGGGCGGAAACGTCACCATCACGTGAGAAAGAGACACAAAGACACAGTAAGGCCGCAATACAGAGAGCAATGTAAAACGCTTTATTACGCAACAAAAGAGTACAATGTATGACTTACAAGCATCACAGGAGGTGTTCGATATTGTACCCATTGGCCTAGATGCAAGCATAATACCTGCGCGGCATGGATTGGCGAACATTGTCGAAGATACCTGTCGTTTCGCGGATTGTAGCAGCAGCGATGGAGATTCGTGCCACCAGGTCCATTTCAGAATTTACTGGGGTGTCGTACACAATGCTTTTCATGGCACCTCAGAGATAATAATCAAGAGGAGATAAATCAGGTGATCTGGGGGCCATTCGACGGGACCGCCACGCCCAATCCACTTAATTCAAAATGTCCGGTCCAAATGGTCACGTACGCACCTTGCGTAATGAGATGGCGCCCCATCATGTTGCAACCACATTTCATGTCGAACATGTGCGGGGACATCGTGCAGCCTTTCCGGAAGAACCTCCTTAAGAAAGACGAGATACTTGCGAACGTCCAGTCGAGGTGGTAAGATGTATGGCCGGACTAAACTGTCAGCCTCGATACCCGCCCACACATTAACAGTGAAGCGTTGTTGTGCGGCTCGTGGTCGGGTTCCGTGTGGGTTGTCTACGACCCACATGTGCGCGTTGTGCGTATTAAACACCCAGTCACTTGATAAGGTTGCTTCATCACTGAACATAACAGAACTGGGAAATTGCGGGTCGGCCACACTTTGGTGCAGAAACCACTGTGCAAACGCGACACGTCGTGCGTGATCATCCGGCTGCAGTAATTGAACTCCCTGAAGATGAAAGGGATGTAAGGCTTTGCCCTGCAGAACGCACCAGACAGTTGATCGAGACGTTCCGGCTGCAGCGGCAAGCGCCCGTACACTGGTCCCGGGATTTCGGTCCACCGCATTCAACAGACGCTCTTCCAATATGGGTGTTCGTGCTGTTCGCGACCGCCCGGTATCCTGCATCGTTGCTGTGAAGGATCTACGTTCCGCAAGGTTCTAATGTACCCGAGCAAATATTTGATGATTTGGTTGGTGCCTCGTTGGATATCTTTTCCGATACAACCGACCAGCAGCGCGTCCATTTCCGTTGGTTAGGCCATAGACGAAGTGCATATGCGTCAACTCGACGTGTGTGAAACGATTCATGTTGACCGCACGCAGTCCGCGTCTACAATGAGGAAGCCACACGTGCCGAACTTGCGAGATCGCGTACAGCGCCGCGTATCGTTTCCGCTCATGCTTTCTTATTTAATTCTGGTTCCTAACGCTGTTCTCTACCTGCCCTCTAAGTTTGTTCACGAAGTTCCGAGACACCCTGTATACTGCCCTGTGGATTTCACCTGAGCCACCGTTCGGTCTCCAGGCGAGCTCATTTCTCTAGACTGGGGTGGTCATAATGTAATAGCTCATCGGTGTAAATATCGTACCAAATTACTTGGGCTACACAAAATATTTATTATCACCATCAACAAGAGACTTTTCAGTACATCCAGACCCTTCTTGAGATGCTTATAGGCTTTGAGTGGTGTAAAAGGCGGCTCATCACGCTTTCTCCAAGATCTTCTCCGCTTCGCCTTGGTGTACACAATCTATTTCTTATCGGCGTTCACCAGTCGTCTCAGGAATGAATCATTTCATTCCGTTTGAGAAATTCATCGTAAATCGTTGTAGTTTCCAGACAATATTTCTCAATCGAATCATGTTGTACTCAAACGGAGAGACGATTGGCATATCTAAGCTTTGCATAATACAATACCAAGGTGTGGTTGGACATCTTCAGTATAGACGAATTAACTCGGGTGGTATTGTGTGTGCTGCTTTTCCTTTTTCTTGATTGAAGTTTTAACGACCATCGTGAGCAACTCAGTGAGCTATAAGCAGTCGCCCGTCCCTAATTTACGGCCACTGGTTCCAGGGAAGGGAAAGAGAGCAAGCACTCTAACACAAACATCTACGCCTCACCGGGATTCGAACCCAGACCCATCTCGGACGAATGATCAGAAGCCATCGCTTAAATCACTGCGCCACAGGGGCAGCGGGCAGCTTTCAATTAATGCTTTGTTTTTGTTGTTTTCAGCTTCAAATTGTCTTTCATGGACGAGCGAGTAATCTCCACAACAAAAAGTTACAGACCACTATGCCGCCCCGGTGGCGCAGTGGGCTAAGCGATGGTTTCTGCTCATTCGTCCGAGATGGGTACGGGTTCGAATCCTGGTGAGGCATAGATATGTGTTCGTGTTACGTCAGTGGCTCCCTCCCTTCCATGGAACCGGTGATCCTGAATTAAGGGACGGGCGACTTCTTATATACCATCGTGTTGCTGACGATGGTCGTTAAACTCCTAGACAACATCAAAAAGTAAGAAACAGTACTTACACAGTCGAAAGCTTACAGCATGCTCAGTGTGCACGTCATCGCGTTTTCTCTCTTGCGACAGGAAAACAGCCCCTGAATGACGAAAATTAAACTTACCGTTTTGAATTTTCAAACCTACTCGAAATGAAAACCAGTAAACTGACCAATCTCAATTCCTTTAATGCAAACACACTGGAATCTTGCCTTTTGAAATATGTAAGTATCTTGTGTCAAATTAACTTTTAAAATTCGTTTCAATCGACATCTGTTGCCAAATACGAAAACACATTTTACACAAACCAATAACACAAGAATACATAGGTGTATATAAAAATAATCGAAACGCCGACTACGGCTGGGGTACAAATCCCAAGGACGTCACCCTCAATGTGAGGTATATAAATGGGTGCAGTACAATGTCGGGTATCACGTAGTAGTGCCACAGTCTTACAGCAATTGTGGAGCAATAGCCTACAATGTCGGATATCACGTAGTAGTGCCACAGTCTTACAGCCATTGTGGAGCAATAGCCGACAATGTCGGATATCACGTAGTAGTTCCACAGTCTTACAGCCATTGTGGAGCAATAGCCGACAATGTCGGATATCACGTAGTAGTGCCACAGTCTTACAGCCATTGTGGAGCAATAGCTGACAATGTCGGATATCACGTAGTAGTGCCACAGTCTTACAGCCATTGTGGAGCAATAGCCGACAATGTCGGATATCACGTAGTAGTGCCACAGTTTTACAGCCATTGTGGAGCAATAGCCGACAATGTCGGATATCACGTAGTAGTGCCACAGTCTTACAGCCATTGTGGAGCAATAGCCGACAATGTCGGATATCACGTAGTAGTGCCACAGTCTTACAGCCATTGTGGAGCAATAGCCGACAATGTCGGATATCACGTAGTAGTGCCACAGTCTTACAGACATTGTGGAGCAATAGCCGACATTGTCGAATCTCAGTGACATCAAAAAAAGCATGGTCATTGGTGCGAGTCTTACAGGAGCGTCAGTAACAAAAAGGCAGAAATAGGTGTAACACGAGGATCTGTACCGAAGATTGTGACTATGAATCATCCAAGAAAGATATGGTGTTGCCTCCAAAAGTACAATTTATGGACACCGTACGAAGATGTCAGATAGTGATACGCAAATGATGGCATTGATTGTACAACGGAGGCACCAGACAATGGCACCGCAAACAGCAGCATAGTTGTGCACCAGTCGGAATGATCCCGTTTCCATCAAAACAATACTTATAGCCATGCTAGAATCCACAAACCTCTGATTACCAACATCAATGCAACAATACATATAAGATGGCACAAAGCACATAAAAACTGGAATACTAAAAACTGGCAGCGTGTGTGATGAATCGTGCTTCACATTGTTCTCCACCACTGGTATAGTGTACGTCTGGCGAAAATACAGAAACGTACCACCTCAGCAGTTTGGTTCCGACTATGAAGCATGGTGGTGGATCTCTGGTGTTATGGGATGCCATATCGTGTCATTCCTTAGATCATTTGTTGTTCTTCAGCGTCATAACACATCTGCAACGTATGATTCCATTCCTGTAGACAGCCTGCACCTATTGTTTCGGTGCATTGCTTCCTAATCGCCGTCCTGGTTTCAAGCTAGTAATGCACCCGTGAATTGTGCGAAACGTCTGAAGTTATCGTTTGCAGAGAATATGGTACAGCAGTTACCCTGGCCACCTCAATCTCAAGACCTGAACATTATTGAACATTTGTGGGAATATCTGGAGCGAAAGTTCAGATCACACTTTCCGCCTCCAAAATTACTAAAACAGCTGGGACATGTTTTACAGGAAAAACGTTCCCAAATTCCATTTTTGTATGTGAATGACTTGTGTAAGTGTATTGTAAGTCGAACTGCTTCTGTTCTGAAAGCACGAGATGCTTTAACAGCTTACTAATAAAGTTATTCACAAACATGAAGTATTTCCATTAATTTGATAAACTTCTTTATCTAATGAGCCGATTCCGCTTCAATCTCCATTTTCGGGCCTGCATTCATACATATTAAAAACTGCTATGAGACAACATTTTTGATGTCCGTTCATCTGTACCTTTTTGTAATCTAACAATGTGACGATTTTTATAGTGTAGACTTATATTTCTGTGAACCAAATGTGATGAAAACGAACGAGCTTTGTCAAAGTATGAGAAACCATTAAGGTCTGAGCGGATTTTCGAGGGTTTCGAACCTAGACCCGTAATTCGAACCTAGACCGGCATTCGAACCTAGACCCATCTCGGACGAATGATCCGAAGCCAGCGCTCAGATGTTGTGCTACTAGGGCGGCACCCTCGAAAATCCGCTCAGACCTTAAAGGTTCCTCATACTTTGACAAAGCTCGTTCGTTTTCATCACATTTGGTTCACAGAAATATAAGTCTACAGTATAAAAATCGTCACATTCTTAGATTACAAAAAGGTACAGATGAACGGACATCAAAAATGTCGTCTCATAGCAGTTTTTAATATGTATGAATGCAGGCCCGAAAATGGAGATTGAAGCGGAATCGGCTCATTAAATAAAGAGGTTTATCAAATTAATGGAAATAATTCATGTTTGTGGATAACTTTATTAGTGAGCTGTTGCACCATCTCGTGCTTTCAGAACAGAAGCAATTCGACTTACAATACACTTACACAAGTCATTCACATACAAAAATGGAATTTGGGAACGTTTTTCCTGTAAAACATGTCCCAGCTGTGCTAGTAATTTTGGAGACGGAAAGTGTGATCTGAACTTTTGCTCCAGATATTTCCACAAATGTTCAATAATGTTCAGGTCTGGAGATTGAGGTGGCCAGGGTAACTGCTGTGGCCAGAGAGGCATGGATGTTATGCTTATCTTAAGGTCTTGGATCTCTCTCTTCCCTGAAGCCAGTGGCCCTAAATTAGTGATGGGTTCAAATACCGGTCAGGCATAGACGTTATGTTTATCTTAAGGCCCTGAATCTCTCTTTTCCCCGAAGCCAGTGGCCCTAATATAGGAACGGGTTCAAATTCAAATGCCGGTGAGGCAGGAGTTATGTTTACATTAAGGCACTGGATCTCTGTCTTCCCAGAAGCCAATGGCCCTAATTTAGGGACGGGCGACTCCTAATAGCCCAATGAGTTAGTGGTCGTTCAATCTCTAAACAAAAAAAATGGGGGTGTGATATGTTGCTCGCGTCAACCGATATCAAAAAGCAAATATAATTTCTTCGAAGTCTAAGAAAATCTTACAATGCGTTTGCAATGCCATTTCAGGCTAAAGAAAAAGAAAGAATTCTTGAATGAGAACTTTTTCGAAAGCTCCGTTCTGAGAGAACTGGGAGCAAATTTTGTTGAGCGAGAAATTTAGAATTCCAAAAATTATTCAAGTCGTATTTATTTCAGTGCAGCGTGCTTGCAATTGAATAAATTTTGCAAGAGTTGTTTCGTTTTTGAATTATGAAGCTATTTCCGTAGCTCGTACTCACCGAAAATTTATTGCCACTTTTCCAGTACTGTTTTTCTTCTGTGTTGGGCGTTGTTGCCGGTAAACAATTATTTCCCTTTCTTCTGAATTATAAATCATCGTGAAACGCGATTTCCGCTATGTACTTATTCTGAAATGTGATTTCTTTCTTTTTTTTAATTAATCAAGATAAATAGCGAATAGTTTGGATACAATATTTGCACACCTCACGTGGATGATTTTATCCTCCAGAGATGGGTGCATACGCGCATGAGATATGTAAATTTATAACAAATGCTCAAAAACAAGAGAAACAGGAAAGATGACACCAAACTGTTGGGTGTAATAGCACGTCTTTGGAAAATTTTCCGACATGAAAAAGCATTTCAAAGAGGTTTTTAGAAAAAGAAAAATTAAGCGCAAAAAATGAGACTATGGGGAGAAAACTGCGCATTATTTCAAATACGCAATGTGAGTAGTGTTCTTGATAAAGAATGGAACCGATTACAAAAAGAAAAATCAATCGCATTTCTACAATCGGTTAATCAGCGACACATAGAAATACAGGCCTTTATTCAAATAATGGAAACACTGATTGTGACTGAAGTACACGCAATGCGCCGTACGAAAATCAGAGGGACTACGTCACCCGTGATCTGGGATATACACAGTCGTACCAGAATAATATGAACACCTACCTAATAAATGGGAACAGCCATCATTGGCCCGGACGACAGCTGTAAGACGGCGTGGAATGGACGCACTGAGACCCTGCAAGGTTGCCCGACCCAAACGTGCCTATTCGGAATGCAGCAGAGCACGGAGGTCCCGGAGACGACGTGGTTGTGGATCGGCAAATCGAATCTGTCTATTCAATAGTCCCACAAGTGCTCTATGGGATTGAGTTCGGGCGATTTCACAGGCCAAAGGAGAATGAAGACATCGCGTTACCACCAGGCAAACGTCCAGCATGAAGGGATGCATGTGGTCAGTGAGAATGTATAAATAGCCAGTGGCTGTCAGGAACCCATCCAATGGTACCAGCGGTCCCAGATCATATCAGGAAAACATCCCCCAGATATGCAAACTTCCACCGCCTGCCTGTACGTGACTCACAAGCATGCCCGTGTTTTGGTTCTCGTGTCTCTGACGCCGTATCCGCAACTACCTATCACTTCTGTGGAGCAGAAACCTCGATTCGTCGGAGAAAGCAACCGTTTTCCACTCTTCCACTATCCAATGACGGTAGTCCAATGCGAACTGCAGGCGTCGTTACCAGTTGACCTGGGTTAACATGGGTGCCTTGATGCAGCATCGATTCCGAAGACCCATGCATAACAGGGTTTGCTCTACTGTTATCGGGGACACGTACCTGGGTGCCCCTGCGATCATTTGCGTGGTCGGTTGCTGCACTGTTGCATGTCAATTGCCCTTTACGAGCCAACGGAAGCAATGTTCTCCTCTGGATTCAATGACCTTTGGGGCTCAACAGTTATGATGCTGGGAGGTACTCGGCGTGCCAACAGTCCATTCTTAGTACACCCTTACTACAGCACCTCGCGAACAGCCCACGAAGTTTGCTGTTCCTGAGGTGCTTCCATCCTTGTCGCATTAGCCGGTGATCAATTCTTCTGCACGTCTGTCGGATCCCTACCTCTGCCCATTGTGCTGATGTTACGCACTGTGGCTTATCTGTCCTGGCAGGCCGATTATATCTCCGTGTGATCTACCATGTCACGTGCACTCTGTGACGCGCCTGCGTGGATTACGCTGTAATTACGGGGTGGTCATATTATTCTGGTACGACTGTGTATAAAGCGGTATAGTACGATACCAGCTGTCACTTACTAGTGCCACAGTCGCTGGTGAAACACCTGTTGTGTAGTGCTTATCGACAATATCAAATGACAGTATCCTTAATAGAGAAATGATCTTTGGTACTCGTCTTGCATGAGCTTCAGTAACTATAACTGCAGAAACGGTAGGTGTAACACGAGGAACTGTATCGAATGTTATGACTGCCTATCAAAAAGGACACGGCGTTGCCACCGAACGTGCAAATTGTGGACGCCATACGAAAATGTCAGATAGGGATAGGCGAACGTTGGTGTCAGAAGCACAAGACAACGGCATCTCAAATCTCAGCACCAGTTGAAAAGTTCCCGTTTCCATCATAACAATTAGTCTGCAACTGCATGGCAATCCACAAACCTCTGATTGCGGGACGCAGGTGGCTTAGGGGTCAACGTTCGCGGCTGCCACGGCGAAATGTCAGGTTTGATCCCAGGCGGGTACGAACGCTCGACCCACTAAATATCCGCCGTGCGTCGGAAGGGCACGTTAAGCCGCCGGACCTCGGGTACTTTCCCATCTCCCCCTATTATAAATAAGAGTGTCTTCCTCCCCTTTCTACCTCGCTTCCTGTCACTTTACTGTCGGGCTCTCTATCCCACGTCTGCTAGCTTCCTGTTTCTAAGGGATGTTTAAGACCTGGAGTCAGACACTCCCTTCCTAAATTCCTCTACATATCATCTCATCTGACACCTCTGGTTGCCAATATCAATGCAACAATACATATAAGGTGATTCAATGCATACTGAAACCGGGATGCTAAAGGCCTGAAAGTGTCACCCAGTTTGATAAACCGTTTTTGACGTTGTTCCCACCATTGGTAGACTGTACATCTGGCGAAAACCTGCAGAAGCATATACAACCCCGACTGTTTGGTTCCAACTGTGAAGCAGGTGAATCCCTGACGCTGTAGATTGCCACATTATGGTATTCCCTAGTGCCACTGGTTGTTCTGCAAAGTCATACCAATATCATCAATGTACAATTCTGTCCTTGTGGAGCATCTGCACCTAATGCTGCCGTCATTGTTCCTAAATGTATGTCCTGGTTTTAAGCAGATAATGCATTTTGCATTGTGTAAGACATGTGAAGTTTGGGTTTGTAATGTAGGACGATGAAGTGCAGCAGTTACCTTGGCCACCTCAATCTCCAGACCTCAACATTATTAAACATTTGTTGGAATATCTGGGACGAAAATACACATCACACTTTCTCCGTACAACACCACTGACACAGTTGGGACATACACTGACGGAAAAAAAATCGCAACACCACGAAAAAAATAGTTGTAGAGGAATGAAATGGCGGCAATACATTTGTATAGATAACATATTTAATCGATTAAGGTTTCAAGATCACAGCTTATTTTAAGCGCGAGAAGAGCCATTTTAAATGTGAAATGCTGGTACATTGATAACCGGTGTAACCGCCAGAATGTTGAATGCAAGCACGCAAACATTCATACATTGTGTCGTACAGGTGCTGGATGTCAGTTTGTGGGATGGAGTTCCATGGCTGTTGCACTCGGTCGGTCAATACAGGGACGGTTAATGCTGGTTGGGAGTGACGCTGGAGTTGTCGACCAATGATGTCCCATACGTGCTCGATTGGTGAAAGATCTGGTGGTCTAGCAGGCCACGATAACATGTCGACACTCTGTAGAGCATGTTGGGTTACAACAGCGGTATGCGGGCGAGCGTTATCCTGTTGGATAACACCCCCTGGAATACTGTTCATGAATGGTAGCACAACAGGTTGAATCACCATACCGACGTACAACTGTGCCGTCAGGGTGCGTGGGATAAGCACGAGAGTGCTCCTGCTGTCATAGGAAATTGCTCCCCAGACCATAACTCCAGGTGTAGGTCCAGTGTGTCTCGGCCGCAGACAGGTTGGTTGCAGGCGCTCACCTGGCCTCCTTCTAACCAACACACGGCCATCACTGGCACCCAGGCAGAACCAGCTTTCATCAGAAAACACAACAGATCTCCACTCCGTCCTCCAATGAGCTCTATCTTGACCCCACTGACGTCGCAAACGGCAGTGGTTTGGAGTAAGTGGAATGCACGGTACAGGGCGTCTGGCTCGGAGCTGTCCTGCAAGTAACCAATTTGTAACAGTTCGTTGTGTCACTGTGGTGGCAACTGCAGCTCGAATTGCTGCCGCAGACGCGGTACGATGCGCCACGGCCATACGCCTTACACGGCGGTCTTCCCTCTCAGTAGTGCCACGTGGCCGGCCGGAACCCGGTCTTCTTGAGTCAGTACCTTCCCTTGACCACTGCTGCCAACAATCATGCACGGTGGCTACATTCCTGCCAAGTCGTTCTGCAATATTGCGGAACGAAAATCCACCTTCTCGTAGCACTATTACACGACCTCGTTCAAACTCCGTGAGCTGTTGATAATGGCTTCTTCGTCTTTTTAAAGGCATTCTTGACTAACATCAACACACTACGTCGAATCTCAACGATAACAATCGCTCACGAACGTTACAGCGCGTATTTACAGCAAACCTGCTTTGCATGTTCCGAGGAGCGCTACTAGCGCCACACGTATGCGCCGAGCGGGAAATTTGCATAGACGTCATCTTACAGATGTACTCCCACCGCATACCAACTGTCGTTTATCTAACACAACCCATTCTTGGTGTTGAGATTTTTTTCCGTCAGTGTATTTTACAGGAAGAGTGGTTGCAAATTCCATTATCGTATGTGCATGATTTGTATGAGGTCATTCCAAGTCAACCTGTTTCTGTTATGAAAGCCCGATATAGGACTACAGCTCATTAATAAAACGTTGTCCGTGAACAACAACAGTTTCCATTATTTTGATATGCCCGTGTACCAGTTTTCTCCCCTAGCGATTAAAATGCATGTTAAGAAGAGGAACTTGTGGATAAGGAAAATGACAAGAATGGACGACATGATGACCAGAGTGAAATTACTGTAATGGCAATGGGTTAGACATGTTGCCAGAATAACAGATCACCGATGGACATCTGAAATTTTAGACTGGATTCCAAGGTACAGGAAAAGACCCAGAAGAAGACCCCATGGGAGATGGATGGATGAAATTCGAAAGCATCCCGGGGTAACATGGAGGAAACAGATTCAAGACAGACAATTGCGGAAGAAACTTCGGGAGACCTTCATCCAGCAGTGGATTGATAATGGTTGGCAATGGTGATAATAATGATATATATACATATATATGTAGTATATATAACTAAATAATTTTACAGCTATATATATATGACTGTAAACAAACATCATACAACTGCAAACATAATCATATATGGAAAACGGTAGGGGTCGAAAGGCACTCATCAGGGAAAGACTCCCCAACCATTTCCATAAGCCTAACCAAGAATCAGGTTTCGTGTGGGTGCAAAAGCTGAAGTGCCCTGATAAAATTCCATACACAATATAAATTTAGGGAAAATCTTCTTACAAAATCTGATTTCTGAATAAAGACTAATAAAATACCATACAGCCAAACTTCAGACCAACTTTCAAAGCAAAGAGGCATGTGGGAAAATAATGTTATGCAAAGTTAAGACACTTCATAATCAGGAAACCATACGAATTACAAGCGCTGAAATTAAAACGAATCGAAACGAAATACATGGGAAACGATCGGAAGCCACTCACCAGGGAAAGACTCCCCAGCCATTCCCCATAGGCCTAACCAAGAATGAGGTTTCGTGTGGGTGCAAAAGCAGATGTGCCCTGATACCAATTCCATATACAATACAAATTTAGAGCAAATCTCTTAGAAAATCTGATTTCTGAATAAAGACTACTAAAATATCATACTGCCAAATTTCAGAACAACTTTCAAAGCAAAGAGGCATGTAGTCAAATAATGTTATGCAAAGTTAAGACACTTCATAATCACAAAAACCATACGAATTACAAGCGCTGAAATTGAAACGAATCGAAACGAAATACATAGGAAATGATTGGAAGCCACTCACCAGGGTATGACTCCGCAACAATTCCCCATAGGCCTAATCAAGAATGAGGTTTCGTGTATGTACAAAAACCGAAGTTCCAAGTATACAAATATTTTCAAGAAAATTTCATCCCCCACACCCAGTCTTCCCAACCTGAAACAAGGGAGGACCAACATAATAACGGAATGAAAATCAATATACAAAAACAAGGTGAGGCACAATGATAAACAAAATAAAAATTGATGACTTACTTCCTGACATATAACTAAAGCTAAACTCTCACACATCCTGAAGTTCAAGAATTGAAAGCGTACCTATTTGCTCAGCTCATAAAGATTCAAAAAGTCGCAATTGAGGTGAATCCAGAACAAACCAATGCCAACTTTAATGACAGAATACAAATCAGCAACTTCCTTTACAGCACAAGAACTACGTATAAGCCAACACACATACGAGAGATCAAAAACTGAAAAGCATACTTATAGCTGAACCTAAGATTTAAAGAGTTCACAAGGGCCCTAATTCTTGAGCTACAAAATAATTTCATCATCACCGCTGGGGATAAAAGTAATAAAAACTATGCATTTATTTGTAAAACATTCTACTATCACATTGTGGTTAAGAAGTTGTCAAACGGAGAAACATACAATCTTTCTGCTGAAAAAACAGAACAATTATTAAGAAAAAAATCATCATCGCTTTTAACAAAATATTGAAAATTAAAAAAATTCATTTGGAATTTCCATACATCTATGCATAACCTAAATTTCACAAAAACCCTTTTGGTTTTCGTTTTATTACTTGTGGTACAAAATGTTACAATAAGCAAGCTTGCAGTATCTTTCAGAATTTAATTAACATAGTTCTTGATAAAATTTCTGGTAATACCTGAAGAGTTAACAATAATAAATATTGGATTTTCTTAAGGAAAAAGATAATACAGAACTTACAATAAATACATATGGCTTCATACATTTATTTACTTCAATATACCTGATTGATTTGAAAAATATCTGAAATCTGTATTTTTTTAAATATGGTTGCTTTTTTGGTTTGGAAAAGGAATTACAATTCCTGTCCTTTTAATAACTATATATCTGACTAAAAAATTTTATATTTACAAAAAACGTGTATCCCAATGGAAACTTGTTATTCCAGTGCCTTAGGAAATATATATCTTCATCATTATGAAAACATAATTGAGAAAAATTAATCTTTCTTCTTTAGATATATATAAATGACTTGATTACCTTTGATTTAAACTCTGTTTTATTTGATTTCAGCGGTGTACGGTACGTATACCGCTCAAATTAAATAAAACAGAGTGTCCTGGGTATACGGTACGTATACCAAGTACATTTTAAATTAGTGAAAACCAACATCAATCAATGCAATAATTTTTTTGATCTTTCTATAAAGTTTAACCATCAACGCCTTATAGCTGATTTAAATTACAAAAAAAAAAAACACTTTTGTTCGAAGCAATAGTTATGAGCAATTGGCACTCTTGTTTTTTTTTTTTTTTTAGATTGAAGGTTTAACGACCACCGTGAGCAACTCAATGGGCTATAAGCAGTCGCCCGTCCCTAATTTAGGGTCACTGGTTCCAGGGAAGGGAGAGAGCCAGTGCCGTAAGACAAACACAACATCCATGCCTCACCGGGTTTTGAACCCGGACCCCTTTCGGACGAATGATCAGAGGCCATCGCTTAGACCACTGCGCCACCTGGGCGGCGCACTCTTGTTTCCAAAAAAATTCATAGAAATCTAATAACTTCTCAAGTTTTGAGAATTACCAGAATTTGCAATAATAAACATACTGCTATCAAACAATTAAAAATTATGTTCTTCACCTGTATAAACAAAAATTATTCTTTGAAATTTTGTCTGTTCCACTACAATAACCTTTTATATTCTTATAACGAAAGAACCTCTCAAAATATTATATTATGCAATATCACTACTTAGTCTGTCCCTTATTAACCTATTTTCAGGGCTACACAAAACATATAATTTCCTTCGAGTCGTCCCGGACACTTTAACCATCTTACCGTTTTTCTTCCAAATTAGGTTTTGAAAATCGGATTTTAGTTATATATTTTTCTTTTTTCTTTTTTACAAATCTAGGGGTCGCCACCTGATTCTTTCAAGACTCTTAGCTCTTGAAATCTTAGGTTCAGCTGATAACTATGCTTTTCATTTTTTTACGCTTTCCAGCTATGGGTTAAAGAAGCATATGTGCTCCAGCTTTGTACGTCTGTCTGCCTGTCCACACGATAACTCGCGTAAAAATGGTTCGATTTCGATTTAATTTTAGTATGTAGTAGGAGACAACCTGGGGACGAACCCTTTTGAAAATGGGCGAAGTGGGGTCAAAGGTGGAGCGGGATCTATTCTATCGCTCTTATGCGTCATAACTTACGTAAAAATGCTTGTTAGTCTCTTCTTTTTGTGAGATTCTAGGCCAATATTTTAATACTATATTTTGCCATAAAAGTCCATTTCATAAACATTGTTGCACATTCAGTTGTAATGTAGTTATTTTGTTCTCATCGGAATCTGTAATGCTCTAACAATTATTTATTGTTTTATTAATTGTTCTTTAAATTATCTTATTCATATTGTTAACATGGTTTGGATTTCGCTGGTTTGCAGCAAGTTTTCTGTTTCAATGGTTGTGCAAGCATATGCATTTTATTTTTATACAAATCTGAGTGAGACTTCGTAAGTCGAGCCCCAAATATTTCGCAGAGTTATTAAAGTTATCACTCCTGTTACGTTTGCGTGAGGCTTTTTTATCTTGTTTCCCTAAAAGTCATGCGAAAGTGCAACGAAATATTGTTACATGAGCTCATAACACAGTAAGCAGCAATATCAAATCTCCAATCGGGCGCGTTATATCAAATTTGAAGCAATGGTCGAAGAAACCAGGTCAGAATCTTAGAAATAGCTTTGATAATAAAAACTGAACCCGTAGAAAACAGCTTTAATAACAATTAAAATTGTGCAACTTTGACTTTAAAAAAACGGTTCCGAGCTGCATGCGCTGAAGTAGCTGGGACTGTTGATACTAAATTTGAAATCTCTACGTTCTGTAGTTTGTTTTGCAGATGACTGACGGACAGGCGTCGGATTTTATTACTACAGATACAGGGCGCATTATAGTTTAAAACCCAATGCTCAAAAATTTGAAAAATACTACCTTTAATACAAATTTTAGAAATAGATATTTTCCCTGTACACAGTGTGGCAAAGAATGTTTAAGACTGGGTCTGTAAAATGAAATAGAAACAAGAAATTATAATTTGTTTTGTTTTGTTATTCAAAATAAGCCCCTCCGGCTTCAATACACTTGTTACAGCGATTTAATAAAGATTCGAATACCTGTTCCAGTTCACTTTGCCGAACTGCCTCCAAAGCGCGCGTCGAAGCTGTTTGTATGGTCGAAATATCAAAATAACACCCTTTTAACGTCATTTTAAGTTTTGGGAATAAAGAAAAGTCGCAGGGTGCTAAATCAGGCGAATACGGTGGATGATTCAACACACAGACGTTAGGTTTCGCCAAAAATCTACGAACAAGAAGTGAGGTGAGACTGGGTGCATTATCGTGCAACAAACACCAACTGTTTTCATCCCGATATTCTGGACGAATGCGACCAATTCTGCCCATCAAACACCTCAAAATATTTAAATAAAACTCACCAGTAATTGTTTGTCCATTTGGAATAAATTCTTTGTGGACAATACACTTACTATCGAATAATGTAATGAGCATTGTTTTGGTTTTCGATGGAACTTTTCTTGTTTTTTTGGTTTGTGGTGAGTCTTTTGACTTCCATTCCGCACTTTGTCGCTTTGTTTTAGGATCCTATTGAAAACACCATGTTTCATCACCTGTAACAGTTGATTTTAAGAAGTCTGGATCATTTTCAGCGGCTGAAATGATGTATCTGCAATGTGCACTTCTCCTTGATTTTTGTTCATTGGTTAACGTGTGTGGAACAAATTTAGCACAGACTTTTGTTTTGCCCAAATCTTCATGTAGGATGGTTCGAATCGTTTCTTTGTTGATGTTTAAAGACTCTTCCATCATTCTTAGTGACGCACATCGATTGTTTGCCATGAAATCACGCTCTTTTTTAATAAAATTCAGGTGTCCTAGATGAACTTGGTCTTCCTGTACGCTTATCATTTTCTAGCGTCTCTCTTCCGTCCAAAAAACGTTTGGGCTACAGGAAAACATTTGATCTACTTAAACAAAACTCACCGTAAACTTGTTTCATCATTTGGTACGTTTCCGATGCACTTTTACCAAGTTTTGGGTTAAATTTAATAACAGCCCTTTGTTCCATCCTAATAATTCAACATGACAAAAATTTTACTTCTCTAATGAACGGCCGTTTCGTTTGAGTTACTTTAACAACTGCGCAGTACTTTTGGCAGAAAGCAAGCAGATGGTCAAGGTTTATAACGCATTCGCGATTACATTGGTGGCGCCACCGTAGGCTGAAATCTAGCGGCCGCCCCTGTGGCGCAGTGGTCTAAGCGATGGCCTCTAATCATTCGTCCGAACGGGGTCCGGGTTCGAATCCCGGTGAGACATGGGTGTTGTGGTTGTCTTACGGCAGTGGCTCTCTCCCTTCCCTGGAACCAGTGACCCTAAATTAGGGACGGGCGACTGCTTATAGCCCATTGAGTTGCTCATGTTGGTCGTTAAACCTCCAATCAAAAAAAAAATCTAGCACCAGTTTTAAAAATTTCTTTGACGCACTGTGTATTTCGCATTCTGAAACAAATGCTGCGAAACCAATATTTAATGACCAAGCATTTTATTTTCCTTTGTATGCTGTTCTGAAATATTGCATTGCCCTTGCTAGCATATGATATTATAAGATCTCTACATGTACGTTATGTAAAGAAACAGTTAAGAAATTCTAATCCATCCTTTCTGAAATGTATGTAAATCTAATGGTTGTTCTAACGCCTCAGGAATCTTTACTCATTGAAATGCTATTTGCGATGTTCAAGAGTTTTCGCATTACTTTTCCTGTTTCGCATGCGTTGATATATTTCCTTGTAATAATATTCACTTCCTCTTCCCAAATGCACGCACGCTTCAGTTAAATCAAATCTCTTCCCCAGTGGTGTCTTGTTCATTCCCAATTATATTTGCACGACACTTTGTTTGACATACGTTATTCCGAGATGTAATGGAATTCTCAAGATTTTCTGTAATTATCTAGAATGTCAGTAGGGATTTACTCTAAAGGTTTCATATTCTTCCTAACTAAACGAAGACCCTAAAGACTCATCACGGTTCTAGTTCAAAGCGGATTAACAAGTACTACTCGCCTCTGTCTACTACAGCGGACAATTTTTCCCTCCTACCTTTGGTTCATCATTCAATCGCTTTGTTTCGATATGATGATACAATATTTCGATATTACGATTCAAAACTGAATCTCATTAGCCGTTTGAATCTTTCTTTCATAATGTTTCAGACAATGCAAATTCTCCTGATTACCTTCGAAACACATCAGACAGACAAGGAGGAGCTATATATTAACATTATTGCATGTCCCAATTTTTTATTTAAAAGACTTTTTAAATAATTCAGAGACAACAAAAAGAATGATTTTAATTGCACGTTCCGTTGTTACAAATTCTTCCGGAAGTAGCTTTTTCCAGGTTAGCAACAGCTACGCTTCACAAATATCCACTGAAAAAATTATTTTGTGATCGGATACCATTTATCACGACAAACCCTATGAGAATACCTTCTGTTTCAAATAATGCATAGTTTTTCAGCCAGGAGGCGTAGTTTTATATTTTATTTTTTTCAATGTCTTGCTTCTAATAGTCCTATTCGAAAAATTCTCTTTGTAGGACAGCATTTACATACAGACATAAGATCAGATATAACAGAGATATAAAATCGAGAACAAATTTTTTGGACATAGGTGAAAAGGTTTTTAATTTAAAATGGAAATGGGCTGGCTGTGTAGCAAGAATTGAAAATAATGGATGGACTAAAATAATAACAGAATGGAGACCATGTACACGGCCGTGTAAGAATAATATGACCACCTACCTAATAATTGGAATAAAAGACCCTTGGCCCCGATGACAACGACGAGACAGAGTGGCATGGACGCAACGAGGCCCTGGAAGGCTGCACGAGGCATAAGGAGATGGGGTGGTTGTGGGTCGGCTCGTCGAATCTGTCAATCCCAAAAGTCCCACAAATGCTCGATGGGTTTCAGATCGGGAGATTTCGCCGGACACGGAAGGACGGAGATACCGCTGTCATGTTCCTGGAACCAGTCGCGCACCACATCAGCGAAGTGGCGGGGCGCATCATACTGTCGGTAGAGACCATCGCCAACCGAGTCAACATCCAACATGGTGATATGCATGTGGTCAGCGAGGATGGACAATCAGCCATTTGCGTTCAGGGAGCCATCAAGTGATACCAGCGGTCCCAGGTCATACCAGGAAAACATCCCCCAGACATGCGCACTGCCACCGCCGACCTGTACTTGACCGACAAGGTGTGGGTTCTCGTGTGTCTGACGTCATATCCGCCATCGTCCGTCACTTCCGTGGAGTAAAATCTTCCATTCGTTAGGGAAGGCAACTTTTTTCCACTCTTCCACTGTCCAATGACGGTAGTCCCATGCGAACTGCAGGCATCGTTACAGAAAGACCTGGACCAACATGGGCGCTTTGACTCAGACTAGAGACCCACACGTAACAGGGTTCGCTCTACTGTTATCGGGAACACGTACGTGGGGTGTCACAGCGTTTATTTGCGTGGTCAATAGCTGCCCTATTGAGCGTCGATTGCCCTTTACCAGTTGAAAGAGGCGACATTCTACTCTGAGGTAGATGGCCTTTGAGGCTCCAGTTGCACAGTTATTTCGTCGGGAGGTACTCGTTGAGCCAGTGGTCCATTTTTGGTACACTCTTTCTATAGCACATCACGAACAACCCACGAAGTCTGCTGCTCCTGAGATGCTTCCACAATCGCGCGGTAGCCGATGATAATTCCTTTTGAACGTCCGTCAAATCACTACCTCTTCCGATCGTGCTCAGGTGGTGCACTATGGCTCATCTGTCCTGGCCGGCTGCTTATATCTCCGAGTGGTCAACCTTGTCACGTGCACTCTGTGACGCGCTTGGGAGGGTACACCGTGATTCTGTAGGTTATCATATTATTTTGGAAAGAGAGGAGTAGGAAGACCAGAGAGGAGATAAATGTATGATACAAACAAAATTGTAAGAAAGCTGTGGAATAGACAAGCCCAAGAAAGGAACATTTGGAAAGAGGTGAGGGAAACCTATAGCTTTAATTGGCTATAAAAGTGGTTCTAAGAAAAGGGACAGCCTTTCTGGTGCAGGAGGTTTTACATATAATTTCAAATTTTTCTGAACGTGTAAGTCTGCCACCGGAGAAAATAAGTTCACGTCTGTGTCTACAGCATACGTACAGCAATATCTGCGTTTCTAAAAACTGAATTACAAAAATATGTTCTCAGTCAGATACTACTAATTACGAAAAATATTTGTGGACATTTTCTTCCCGAAACAATGCAAAATTCCTCCGCTAGAGGAGCAAATACTTATTATATTTTCCTCGGTAGCTCTGCTTCTAAAAGTTCTGTTTAAAAAATATTTTAACTTCGAATACCACTTATCTTGTAAAATACTTTGCTGCATTCCTGGATTTTTGTAGTTTTCAGTTCTTGCGCTTGGCGAGGTAAGTGTGTATCTTCTTTTCCAGCTTTTAAAAATAGTAATTTGCTGCACCTGTGGCGCAGTGGTCTAAGCGATGGCTACTGATGATTCGTCCGTAAGGGGTCTGGGTTCGAATCCTGATGAGGCATGGATGTTGTGTTTGCCTTACGGCACTGCTTCTCTCCGTTCCCTGGAACCAGGAGACCTAACTTAGGGACGGTCGACTGCTTATAGCATTGAGTTGCTCACGGTGGCCGTTAAACCTCCAATACAAAAGAAAACATCCATGCTGGGAAGGCATGTATGTTTGTGTTTGTCTTCCGGCACTGGCTATCAATGCGTTACTTGATCAACACTGGCTCTCTGTGTACATAGGTCACTTAGCATACTGTAAAAACCATGTCGGATGTGTATTTGTTCATAAAGCGTTACTTGATTAACACTGTCTCTCAATGCGTTACATTGATCATTTACGTACTATAAAAACCATGTTTGATATGTAGTTGCTCATAATGTGTTACTTGATCAGCACTGGCTCTCTGTGTACATTGCTCATTTAGCATACTGTAAGAACCATGTTTGATATGTAGTAGTTCATAATGTGCTACTTGATCGACACTGTCTTTATGTGTACATTGGTCATTTAGCATACTGTAAAAACCATGTTTGATATGTAGTTGTTCATAATGTGTTACTTGATCAACACTGGCTCTCTGTGTACATTGGTCATTCACCAAACTTTAAGAACTACGTTTGATATGTAGTTGTTCATAATGTGCTACTTGATCAACACTGTCTCTCTGTGTACATTGGTCATTTAGCATAATGTAAAAACCATGTTTGATGTGTATTTGTTCATAATGCGTTACTTGATTAACACTGTCTCTCTGTGTGTACATTGGTCATTTAGCATACTGTAAAAATGTTTGATATGTAGTTGTTCATAATGTGTTACTTGATCAACACTGTGTACATTGGATCAACACTGTGTACATTGGACTCTCTGTGTACATTAGCCATTTACCATACTGTAAAAACCATGTTTGATATATAGTTGCTCATAATGTGTTACTTGATCAACACTGGCTCTCTCTGTTCATTGGTCATTTAGCATACTGTAAAAATGTTTGATATGTAGTTGTTCATAATGTGTTACTGGATCAACACTGTCTCTCTGTGTACATTGGACATTTACCATACTGTAAAATTCATGTTTGATATATAGTTGCTCATAATGTGTTACTTGATCAACACTGGCTCTCTGTGTTCATTGGCCATTTAGCATACTGTAAAAATGTTTGATATGTAGTTGTTCATAATGGGTTACTGGATCAACGCTGTCTCTCTGTGTACATTGGTCATTTACCATACTGTAAATTTCATGTTTGATGTGTATTTGTTCATAATGTGTTACTTGATCAACACTGGCTCTCTGTTCATTGGCTATTTAGCATACTGTAAAAATGTTTGATATGTAGTTGTTCATAATGTTTTACTGGATCGAACACTGATCTCTCTGTGTACATTCCGGTCATTTAGCACACTGTAAAAACCATGTTTGATGTGTATTTGTTCATAATGCGTTACTTGATCAACACTGGCTCTCTGTGTACATGCGTCATTTAGCATACTTTAAGAACTATGTTTGATATGTAGTTGTTACATAATGTGCTATTTGATCAACACTGTCTCTCTGTGTACATTGGTCATTTACCATACTGTAAAAACCATGTTTGATATATAGTTGCTCATAATGTGTTACTTGATCAACACTCGGCTGTCATCCTAGTTCATTGGCCATTATAGCATACTGTAAAAATGTTTCATATGTAGTTGTTCACGCCAATGTGTTACTGGATCAACACTGTCTCTCTACCAATTGTACATTGGACATTTACCATACTGTAAAATTCATGTTTGATATATAGTGTGCGTCATAATGGCATGTTACTTGATCAACATCTCCTGGCTCGCTACAGTTCATTGGCCATTTAGCATACTGTAAGAATTATGTTTGATATGTAGTTGTTCATAATGTGCTACTGGATCAACACTGTCTCTCTGTGTTCATTGGTCATTTAGCATACTGTAAAAACCATGTTTGATGTGTATTTGTTCATAATGTGTTACTTGATCAACACTGGCTCTCTGTGTACATTGGTCATTTACCATACTGTAAAAACCATGTTTCATATATAGTTGCTCATAATGTGTTACTTGATCAACACTGGCTCGCTCTATTCATTGGCCATTTAGCATACTGTAAAAATGTTTGATATGTAGTTGTTCATAATGTGTTACTGGATCAACACTGTCTCTCTGTGTACATTGGTCATTTAGCGCACTGTAAAAACCATGTTTGATGTGTATTTGTTCATAGTGCGTTACTTGATTAACACTGGCTCTCTGTGTACTATAACGAAGTAAATTTCTCCGTCATTTTTATCCGCGCCTGGGTTCGAACCCGGATCCCCTCATTCCGGAATAAGTCACTCTACCAATTGATACGTCGGACGATTCATTCTGATTCCTATCTGCCTTTATGTCGTGTGCGTCCTTCTGGCAGGTACGTCATATCTCCTGGTAGGTTACATCATCTCCCCCTTATTTTATTTTTTTTCGAAGTGCTGGAGAAGGGATTCTCTTATTTTTCCTATCTCGCGGTGTGGAAATAACATCACACCATTGCGAGATTTTGAACGATCGGGTCATCCGGATAGTTCGGGCGCAATTATAACGAAGTACATTTCTCCGTCATTTCTGTCCACGCCAGGATTCGAACCCGGATCCCCTCATTCCGGAATAAGTCACTGTACCAATTGAGCTACGCGGACGTTTCATTCTGATTCCTATCTGCCTTTATGTCGTGTGCGTCCTTCTGGCAGGTACGTTACATCTCCTGGTACGTTACAGTACATTGGTCATTTAGCATACTTTAAGAATTATGTTTGATATGTAGTTGTTTATAATGTGCTATTTGATCAACACTGCCTCTCTGTGTTCATTGGTCATTTAGCATACTGTAAAAACCATGCTTGATGTATACTTGTTCACAATGTGTTTCTTGATCAACACTGGCTCTCTGTGTACATTGGTCATTTAGCATACTGTAACAACCATGTTGGATGTGTATTTGTTCAGAATGTGCTACTTGATCAACACTGTCTCTCTGTGTTCATTGGTCATTTAGCATACTGTAAAAACCATGTTTGATGTGTATTTGTTCATAATGTGTTACTTGATCAACACTGTCTCTCTGTGTACATTGGTCATTTAGCATACTTTAAGAACCATGTTTGATGTGTAGTTGTTCATAATGTGTTACTTGATCAACACTGGCTCTCTGTGTACATTGGTCATTTAGCATACTGTAACAACCATGTTCGATGTGTACTTGTTCGTAATGTGTTACTTGATCAACACTGTCTCTCTGTGTTCATTGGTCATTCAGCATACTGTAAAAACCATGCTTGATGTATACTTGTTCACAATGTGTTACTTGATCAACACTGGCTCTCTGTGTACATTGGTCATTTAGCATACTGTAACAACCATGTTTGATGTGTATTTGTTCAGAATGTGCTACTTGATCAACACTGTCTCTCTGTGTTCATTGGTCATTTAGCATACTTTAAGAACCATGTTTGATATGTAGTTGTTCATAATGTGTTACTTGATCAACACTGGCTCTCTGTGTACATTGGTCATTTAGCATACTGTAACAACCATGTTCGATGTGTACTTGTTCGTAATGTGTTACTTGATCAACACTGTCTCTCTGTGTTCATTGGTCATTCAGCATACTGTAAAAACCATGCTTGATGTATACTTGTTCACAATGTGTTACTTGATCAACACTGGCTCTCTGTGTACATTGGTCATTTAGCATACTGTAACAACCATGTTTGATGTGTATTTGTTCAGAATGTGCTACTTGATCAACACTGTCTCTCTGTGTTCATTGGTCATTTAGCATACTTTAAGAACCATGTTTGATATGTAGTTGTTCATAATGTGTTACTTGATCAACACTGGCTCTCTGTGTACATTGGTCATTTAGCATACTGTAACAACCATGTTCGATGTGTACTTGTTCGTAATGTGTTACTGGATCAACATGTACATTGGTCATTTACCATACTGTAACAACCATGCTTGATATGTACTTGGTGATGTGAAACATCTGTCTCCTGTCTATGTCTGCCTGTTTGTCATGTATCTGTACCACCAGATCCAATAAATCACTTTAAAAAAAATTAAACTTCTAATAAAAAAAATTGACGTCTAGTTCAAAAGGCAATCTAGCGGAGAAGCAACATAATTTACATAAGAACAGAAACTAAAATGGGAAGGTTAAATTAAATACAATACATACGACCCACAATTTAAGAAATGAAGATTTGCAAAAAAAAATATGTTTGATGTGTAACTAAAAAACCCTGTTTGATGATATAACTACGGTACAGGAATAGGTGGTTTCCAGTCCTTTCATGGGATGTGTCATATTTTAAAGTAAACCTCCAATAAAAAAAATAGTATTGAAAAATAAAAACTAAGGACCCAGCCACATGTTGTGCCCTCTGCTTCGGATCGTTCGGAGCAACGCAATAGAGCTTTGATGGCTGCTACAGCGTGCTTACTGTAAGTGCGGAAGATTATTCCCAGAGCTCATCGCTATGCCTATCACTAGTTATGTGCGTTTCAGAAATGTCGATGCATAGGCCTCCGTAAAACTGGTTGGTTCATTCCCCAATTATCCCCCCACATACTTCAAGATTTCAGGCAGTTGGACGCCGTTCGTAACAGTTGTAGTACGAAACCAATCGCCGTAGCAAGAACAGTACAGTTAGGAAAACGTTCACACGCATCGACTTGCATATTCATCGCCAAGCAACTGTGGAGCCACAAGTAACTTCAGAGAGCAATCGAGTGGATGTAGCGGCGATTACGGACACCCCCGTCGCAATCCGAACGGTGAAGCAAAAATTGGCAGAGAAATCTGCTCAACAGACAGCCACTGCGTCGACCACCGTTGGCCATTGGACGTCACCGAGTTCAGCTGCAGTGGTAGCGTAAAACGCTGCGTGACGACATTAATAGCACCCTATCATGTTCAGCGATAAATCTTGAGTCACCTTCGGTGCTGACGATCATCGACTGCGCGTCTGCTGAGAAGAAGGATTCAGCAGTTGTCTGAGAGCAGCTCACTGCTGTACAACCGGACACCTTCGTGTATGGGGTGTCGTTAGTTACTAAGCGGTCACCTCTGATGTTTTGAACATACACGGCGACAGTACGGAGGTACATGGATGGCGTTTTACACTCAGCGTTGTAGGGTGGTATCAAGTTGAGAGGTATCAGTATCGTTGTTGAGTGGTATAATTTCTGAGTGGTATCCCGGATGCCAATTCCCACCAAGTTAACACACACCCACAGACAACTATCATCTCCATAGCGTGCCTTCAAAGGACCTATATGGTAAAATTGCTAGCATCTCGCATAGCGGATGCAACAACTGTGGGTGCAAAACCCTATAGACTGGTTGAAGCAGGTTTATCTTCTCGCCAGTCATTACGACGACTGCCACTCACCGCAGCAAGTCGTCGCGCAAGGTTGCAGTGGTGCCACATCAGACTTGAGTGACGGAGCGAATGGAACCATGTTATATTAAGCGAGGAGTCTCGCTTCCTTTGCAGTATCGCCGATCACCTATTGACATCGGAACGATCTACCTGCCACCTATGAGCGTCATGCAGTTCGTCAGTCTGCTGTCACGGTTTGAGGTGCTGCTATCAGTTTCAGCAGCTGTTCATCGTTTATACAAATACGGGGTACATTGACAGCACTATGATCCGTCGATGTAGTGCTGCAGCAATTTTCTTGCCGTATCTTCGTGGTGTTCCTGATTATCAGTTTCAGCAAGATGACGCCCGTACGCACACTGCCAACATCAACAGACAGGGCCTACGTGCTGCCCAGGACAGCGCGATCACCAATAGAGAACGTGTAGGAAGTCACTGGCAGGCGATTTTGCACGACATCCTCCGAATGTCGGTGGATTGTGGATACAGATCAACGTAGCATGGGCAGCGATACTTCAAGGCACTATCCATGGCATTTTCCACTCGATGCTATGCCGTGTTTCAGAATGTATAGCCTAGCATGGCGTTCATACGACCTACTGTCTCAGGTCGCATTATACTCTCTCCTCGTCGACCGCCTTCATATTATCCCTGCGAAATTAAATCACTTCTTTCCTACCTATTTCTCTACATGAGGGGTAACTTGTTTTATTTCGTGCATTTCTTCAATATGTGGCATTTCCTATTTAGGGCAGTGTAAATGGAAATTGCTCGCAGGAAATGGCACGACACTTTGAATAAAAGATGAGATGAAAGATCAGTTGCAGCAGTGGCGTAACTACCACCACGGCAGATGCGTGGGGTAACGAAGGGGCGTATTGCAGCTGCGTGGCAGATGCGTGGGGTAACGAAGGGGCGTATTGCAGCTGCGTGGGACACAGGTAATGAATGGGGAGTATTGCAGCTGCGTGGGGCACAGGTAACGAAGGGGCGTATTGCAGCTGCGTGAGGCACAGGTAACGAAAGGGGCGTATTGCAGTTGCGTGGGGCACAAGTAACGAAGGGGCGTATTGCAGTTGCGTGGGGCACAAGTAACGAAGGGGCGTATTGCAGTTGCGTCGGGTACAGGTAATGAATGGGGAGTATTGCAGCTGCGTGAGGCACAGGTAACGAAGAGGCGTATTGCAGCTGCGTAGGGCACAGGTAACGAAGAGGCGTATTGCAGCTGCAAGTACTGGTTTTATGAAAGAAATTCGATCGCATGCGAAAACAACAAAAAACAAATAATTAATTCAAAAATTCAATTTTTTTTTGCCTGAATAAAGGTAAAGTTTTACTTCTAAAACACTGGATGCCCTACGGGTTGAAGCTATTCGGCCCTTGGGCTGCGGGTTGCAATACGATTGCTCTGCAATGGGTTGTAATACCACCGTTCTCCAATGGATTGTAAGCAATACGATCGCTCTCCAATGGCCCTCTCAGGAAAAGTACCAGACCACGTGGGGATTCCCCGTGGTGGATGTGAGAAAAGAGTCAGTCATCTAGGATTACGTACACGATAGGCACCAACAAGTATCAACAGAAGCCACAGATCTGCATGTAAAACAGGGTGATTTCTTCAACTGATTTACAGTACTTTAGTTTTTGACAAAACAATTACACATTATAGTAAGTATGGTAAGTATGTCTATCTCTTTATGGTAAGTATGTCTATCTCTTTATGGTAAGTATGTCTATCTCTTTATGGTAAGTATGTCTATGTCATTTACTGAGTGGAAACGTTAAAATACAAACGAACGGCATCCATTTGAAAAATGTCACAAAAGCGTCCAAGTGAAGCATAGGATCGGCGAAAGAAAAAAGACCGCGCGAAGAAACTTCCAAAGCTCGACCGTCTCTTTTTGCGCAGAATCAATTAAGGGGGATTCTCATTTTTTACGCTAAAATTACCGCTTTTATTTTATTGTTTATTGACGAAACTATGCAATCAATGGATTCCAAAGATGGTATATGTATTTATTATCGTTTCAGGTACTTACAAAACAATTTTTAATAAGTTTCAGGAAGAATCACGCCCGCAAATCCCCCTCGAACATGGCACTGCGCGAAGTTCGGCGGTCCCTGGTTATGGGATGATTTCTCCACTCCAGGTGGTCTGAAACAAAAAACTCGAGCTGCGTTTTACTCTATACACAAGTAGTTATCGTTTGATGAACCAGAATATATATATATATATATATATATATATATTTGAGGAAATGGTGACTTGTCAAACTCAAATTATCAATTTAGCTCGAAAAAGTGACAATGTTTCTCGCTATTAAAAACAATATACATAACGTATCACGTTTCTGGTTCATCAAACAATAAAAGGATGTTTGCTGAACATGCAGTTTTACATTTGAAGTCAATCGGTCCAATAGTTTTTGAAATATCATGCCAACCATTCGCGGAAAAGCTGTTTCGAGAAAAACGCGTTTAAAGTTTCAAGTACAGTTTACGGAGGCATATTGGGTACTTACAGTATTTTTCTGCTAATCTGCTACACCAGGGTCATACAGTGTTTTTTTCTCTGCTACGTAGAACTCGTTTAAAGACATTTGCTCGCTTCTACGCCTTGTATGAGCCTCTTTTTTAGCCTCAAGGCTGCGTCTCAACGATCTCTGCAGACGGTGTTGGTCCCGCGCGTTGTCAAATATCTTCGTTTGCTCGCCAATAAGGATTCCTGTCGTTGTCATCATTTTCAGGACGGCAGAAAAGCCTTCATTAAAAATGACTGCTTCTACATAAGCTGTCATTTCGATGGTTTTTGAGCCACAGATAAGATGTTTGGGCGTGAACCGCCAAACAGTAGAATTGAAAATTTCGTTGTTGTTTTGAGTGTCACCACCCAAACACCTTTCTAGCAACTCTCTTGATGACAAATCGTTGTAAATCGGCTTTATAGCATTTTCGACATCTTTATGAAGTGACGGTTCGTGATTGAATTCGTCCAGAGTTTTCTCAGCTTCGGCTTTGCGTCCGTCGCACCAATTCTGTGACCCCACTGGACAATAACAGATTATAACTTGGCCAATTTTGCGAATTTCGACTTGAAATTTCGTGCACATATTTTTAAGACTTAAAATACTAAAATAACGTAAAAAAAAACGAAATCGATTTTTTTCTCAAGAAAAGGGCCGTTTCTGATTAAAAAAATGGTGATTTATTTAGCACGTCAACTATTCAAACTTTACAGGCAGACATTTCACATAAACTAAGCACTTCAGAAACAAGTGAAAGTAAAATCGGTGATTATGAAGTCTTATAGTTTTTGAGCTTAACCGTTAAAGTATATTTTACCGAATTCGTTTCTTGCTATAAAATGTATATTTATGCTGATGCATCAGTCCGTACACGGTGTACACCCTGATTGGCTGATTGATAACCTTACATTATGTACTTCTGTTTCAAAAAACATTTAAAACTACAGGGCTCTACGTATCTCACTTACTTTACCAAACATTCTCCTCGAACTCCTACCCCCCAACTTCCTCCCCCTACACACAGCGAAAAACACATCCTCCTTCGTGTTCGAAATCCTGGGAAAATGACTGTGCTTAGAGGTGTTGAAGTAAATCTTGGGGGTTGGGACGTTGAGCTAGTTACGCCACTGAGTTGCAGTCCAAACAGTTATGATTAAATGAAAGTCCGTAAATAAAAGAATTCTTCATTTTCTATCGGATAGGAATAACTACTCAGATCATCATAAAAAAATAAAATCTCGGGAAGACTGTTCGTGGTATGAAACAAAGTCGATAATAGAGATGACGTGTTTACACTTTTTATTCCAATCGATGTGCGAAACGATAGTGACAAATCATTTTCATCGGTTTTTCTGACACAGTTTTTAAAACGCAGAAGGAGATTGAGCAGCTGAATGTATTAACGTAAGAACTCAAATTTATCTCAAATGACCATATCTTGTTGCCTTCTCGGAAAGGTGAAACGTAGTTTGGTAAAACCGAGAAATGTCAAATGCGATATCTCCTCCTTATTAGCCACGATGAAGAAGCGCTCCCTGATTGGTAACTCTATATGCGAACATGCTTTAATGAACGATAATTAAAGTCGCACTAAAAGAGTCAAAGATAAGATCTCAGTTCATGAACTAAAAATAAATAACGTCACTTCGTCCATATAATAAAAAATTACGTGGCAACATTTCGTAAAACGATGGTTTAATGTATTTTTAATAAACCGTTTCTCATACAGACATAAGTCAAGCTGTCCCTCTCTATGTAACATAACCACATAAATTTAAAAAATTTTATCATCTTGGAACGGAAACCGAATCTCCCGATTTGCCCTCGACTTATTAATTATTCCATGTGTTTCAACTTAATAACAATTTCTCATATTTTTAATGGTAAACAATTTGTCTGACAAAATATGATTTTTTTTTCACAATTTCAGCAGGAAAGAACAAGACGTAAACAAGTTATGAATTGCTTTTATAGAAACGTAAAATTGTTGGAAAAGCTTTATGATGACACTTTTCATTTTTCCATTAAAATTTTATATTATAAAATATCTTCTATTGCTTTTATTACGAATGGATGACTTCATATCCTAATTTCTGTAATTTTAATAAGAAAGTAATCTACCCTACTAGAAATTTTCGGCGATATCATATTGGCAACAAGATCCGTTTGGAATTACAACGTGGTGATGCTGCTAATATAGGCAAAATTCCACAACATTAATGAACGAAATACAGGACTACACCATTGTACAATACAAAGATGGAAAATGTGAATCCATTTATAGGTGTAAAGATGACATGGATGATAAGTTAGGTAATACCGAAAATTTCGACGTCCTGGAACGGAAATCGAACCCGCGTCTCCCAGATAGCACCCGGATATGCTAACCACTACACCACCCGGGTATGCTAACCACTACACCACCCTAACGAAAAAGTTTCAAGTTTCCTATTAATTTGAATATAACCATCACAGGATTGGCAAGTCGAAGCAACCGCCATTTAGGACTACGAAAATTTCAAGTTTTCGGGTACCATCTGAATTAACATCCACGCCATTTTTACACCTTTAAAGATATTCACATTTCCAAATTTGCATTGTACAATGCTGTTGTTCGGTATTTCATTCATTGATATTCTGCGCCTCAGGGCGACCACAGGAATAATTCTTAACCTCCTGATTCGCTATATATGAATGGCGGTTGCTTCGTCTAGCGAATCCTGTGACAGTTTTATTCAAATTAATCGGAAACTTGAAACTTGGTCGTTCTGGGTAGTGTAGTGGTAAGCATACTCGGGCGCTATCCGGGAGACGCGGATTAGATTTCCGCTTTAGGATGACGAAATTTCAAGTTTTCGTATATTATCTGACTTTACATTCATTCCATATTTACTCCTACATTGTATAAACGGATTCACATCTTTCAAATTTGTATTCCAGAACAACGTTGTCCAATGCCTGCTTATAAAACATTAACTTTTCCCGTAATGTACACTGAAGTGCCAGAAAAACTGGAACACCAGTTTAATACTTGGTAGGTCCCCCACGGGAGCACAGGACTGCAGAAATACGACGGGACATGGACTCCACTAGCTTCTGGAAATATGCTGTAGGCAATGCACGCCGTACTTCCCGCAGAGCGTTCCACAGTTCGGGTGTATTCCGAGGTCTCGGATTCCTGTGTTCGACAGTGCGTTGCATGGCATCCCAAATGTGTTCTATCACGTTCAGATCTGGAAACTTGGGTGGGAATGGAAACACCCCAAACTCAGATGAATGCTCCTCTAACCATAATGTGGCGTCCCGACACTTATGTGGAGGTGCATTGCTCTGTTGGAACAGGCCCAAGCCATCAGTATGAATGCAGGACATGAACGGGTGTACCTCGTCAGAAAGAATGCGCACATTGCGTTGGCCTGTCACAGACGTTTGTAGACGTACCAGGGGTCCCAGTGAAGGGCAGCTAAATTCATCCCATACAATTACGGACACCCCACCATAGCCGGTACAGTTCCCTGTTGACAGGCGGGATCCATGGCTTCATGGGGTTTGCGCCGCACACGAATCCATCCATCTGTCCGATACATTTGGAAAAGCGACTCGTCAGACCAGGCTACTTGTTTCCAGTCATCAAGTGACTATCGGCGGTGTTGCCGTGCCCAAGCGAGGCGCATAGCACTTTTTCGTGCAGCTATCAAGGGGATTCAAGTTGGGCGTCAGCTCCGAAAGCCCATATCGTGCAGGGTACGTTGCACAGTCCGGACGCTGATGCTTGTTGAGGCTCCAGCATTGAATTCCGATTATGAATTCCGTGTTGCACGCCTATCGCGTGAAACGATTATTGACAGCCAACGATGGCCACATCCACCCAATGTCTTTTTACGGCCACACTGCTATCGTAGATTGGAGATTTTGCCAGAATTCTTGTAGTCACGGTACACCCTTGCAATGATCGTCCGTGAAAATCCGAACTTCGTTTCTACCCCCAAAGTAATATGGCTCATCTCACGAGCGCCAGCTATGACACCGCGTTGAAAATCGCTTAAATCGTTGTTACTTTTCATTCTCATGTCGAAAACAGCTGGCAAGGATGTCTATCGCTCTATATACGCTCTGGCGGAGGCAACCGAGTACGCGCATATGTGACTTTGCTATGTATTTTGTATACGCTCGTCTGTACCAGATTTACTGGCACTTCAGTGTATGTTATCTTCAAAGAGTCTAATCACTACTTTGAAAAAACAAAACAATTTCTTTTAAGCTGTATGAGATTTGATATGAGGTCTATTTCATTTTCATACTTTTTTTTCTTTTTCCGTAAACATCTTTCAGATTGTATGCCTCCCTCCGGGTAAAACTCTTGCATTCAAGATTTTTCAGAAGAGGAGTTTCACATTAAATAGGAAAGTTTTTTTTTCTTGTTAATAAAGATTATTGGCATTAATATCGACTTGTTTTCGTATTTTCATTAGCATAAAATGCTGACTGCGTTGAAATAACTTTGCTAGAAGAAATTTTAAAGGGAGTTGTTGAAAACTATACAAGAAACATCTGCGTAATATAATTTTTTTATACGCCTTGCCTTCCAACGAAGAACGTAATTCTCTGTTACAGTATTTTTCATTAACATAAATAACGTAAGAATATTTTTCAATTCTTTGTAGCTTCTTAAAGTCTTTTAAAATGATTCGTTTTTCAAAACATTAACGGAACCAGTATGTCTACTCAGTATGGAGTTTTCAATGATAAATAAACAACGGAACAGCACAAATATTTACTTAATTGAAATTTTTACGTCTGTTTGCATGTCCTAATCCAGTAACTTAAATGATCCTTTAGTTAAAGCGCATAACTATAGTAATACTCCTTTCAGTATGCATTTAATGTCGCACGCAGAAATGCTAATTTTGCTTTTATTGTGTCGCATGCAGTGAGATAATTATACACAGCATTTCCAAGGTGGCTTTGGTTGCAAAACAGCGTTCATTGCTTGAGGAATCTTTTTCTTTTTGTCTTACGTTGCACACGCACAACTTCCAAATCGGAATATGAATTTTTTTTTTCTCCTGGAGAGAATGAACATCCCTTTTTCGGGATGAAGACTTGTTTATTGTGTTGTGATTCGGAGCCATGCCATTTCACCATCCAGCTCTGAACGCTATAAATCTAAGAAGCACACGACCTGCGTCACGATATGCGACAGAGAATGACATTTATAAATAACAGGGAAAATAGACAACTGCGCGAGGCAAAATAAGAAAGATAAGAATATTTCCCCGAACAATATCCCTCTCACACACATACTTTGTTATGGATTCAATAAAATGAGAAATGAACAGAAAGCTTTCAGGAATATTGAATTAAAAGAAGAAAAGGAAGGGATATCCATGGTTTTATTTTCAGCGAAAGCGCACTAACAAAACTATGCAATCTGCTTCACACAAGATGACGTCCGACTGCGGTATATATTGGGTCGTTTCATAATTATTGCACGATTCGGACACAAAGAAGCAAACAGCAGTAACAGACGACGAAATGCATTTTATTCCAAACAATTTCTGCCTTCGCCAGCAATACACTATGCCCGACGTGTTTTCAGTGTAAAAATGCCACGGTGGCAGAAACTGACATCACAGTAGTCCAAGGGATCGCTAACGGCGAAAATCACCGCATTCTTGTTAGCAAACCGTTTGCCCATCAAGAAGTGGTCCAAATGACGAAACATTTGAAAGTCTGAGGGGGCGAAGTCAGGTGAATAAACAGGGTGAGAGAGGACCTCGTATCCCAAGCCGTTGATTTTTCGCATGCTTCCAATAGACACACGTGGTCGTGCGCCATCCTGAAGCAGTATGGGACCCAAACGATTGGCGAGCGATGGTTGTTTTGCTGCATAATTTCTGGTGACATTCGTTCGGCTGACGGCAGCACACGTTCGTTGTGATTGTTTAACCTCGCGGCAAAAAATCATAATGAACCACAGTCTTGGCAGTCCACCACACTGTAACGTATACTCTAGATTCAGTTTCTTTTTGATTTTACTATCTCTTGTTATTTTATTTTCCTATGCAAATTATCTTCTCACTTAACGAGATGTTGTTTCTCCCGCTAAATTATATGTGGCAACGAGTGTAAGTCATGACTTGGTGTTATGCAGTATATATAGGCGCGCTCAAGTATATCAAAGAGCTTCGTTTTATATGTGATAGGTTCTTCCTGATTATTGATATGCGATTTACCTACTTTTCTACGATAGTACGAAAGTTCGGGCTATCAGTAGTTGTGTTATTTTGGAGTGTGTATTTGAGTAATACCAGGAGCTCCCCAATAAAAGGTTAAAAGTGAGTACGCTTTCTTAGTTCATTTTATTGTCAGACCTCTGTCTGGCCGTTAAGTCTATTTCATTGAGTGTTTACGTTAAGTTCAGGGTATATTGTGTTTACCGCTCTAATAAGGAGCCTTCAAGGTACTAATGTACTAAAACCGAAGTTCTATTACTGATATTCAAGATAATGAGGAACGCTGAGTAAAAATAAAATTCCATATTCTTGGAATTTATTGCACGTGCGTGTCTTACCTAAACAAACTCTAGCATTCTGAAGATTAAGCACACTTTAGCTACGTCAAGTAACCTTTCAATAACCCTAACGTGACTTAACGTAAGATTTCCTGCACTACACATCCAGCCGGAGAATTTTATTCATTATAACACAGAGATCGGAACCTTCTGTGGGTGCAACTCGGGTTTGGACATCGAGCCACGGCGCTGTTTGCTTCCTTTTGTCATAAAGCACACATTTTTCATCAACCGTAAGGATCAGATGCAAAAAGGGAGCACTAGCCTCACGTTTTTGGAGGGCAATGCATGTTTCCAAAGCCGTATCTTGGAATTGGAATTTTTTTTTAACGACCACCGTGAGCAACTCAATGGGCTATAAGCAGTCGCCCGTCCCTAATTTAGGGTCACTGGTTCCAGGGAAGGGAGAGAGCCAGTGCCGTAAGACAAACACAACATCCATGCCTCACCGGGATTCGAACCCGGACCCCTTCGGACGAATGATCAGAGGACAACGCCTTAGACCACTGCGCCACCGGGGCGGCCCAAAGCCGTATCTGCTGCTGTTCGGTGAGTTCGTGTGAAACCCAGGTATCCAGTTTTTAATCTTGCCCATAGCTGCCAGGTGTCTGGAAACTGTCGCTGATGATACGACAAGTTTGGCATTGAGCCCGTGTACTGTGGGCTTCGGTTTTTCTTCCACTTTCCGCCTTAAATGCACAGCGTCACACAGAACCGGACAACCGGTTCCTGGCTCGTGGTTGATGGCAACATCACCGGCATGGAACTTGGAAAACAGTCTACGGACAGTTGTGTCACTCGTCGTTCCGACAACCAACGCTCTATTGACATTTGCGACCGTTTCGGACACATTCCGGCCGAGTTTGAATTCGTGCAAAATCACTTATCTCACGTCGGGTTGCTCCGTTACGTCCCCAACTGCTGAGATCTGTCTGAAATACCGTTTTATACACGTGGACTGAACCGATTCAGTTTGCATGGGCGTTTGTTAGTTCCTCTTACGAGGCGTCCCTTGTAACCGGCTATACAATTACGCCTTGCGGACATCGGCCAATAGTTTATAAACCGACCCAATAATCAAGACCATTCCTCTCAATCTCAGGATGAAATGTTTCAGGTATGGATGTAGAAATCACTGCCTATTTCTCTAAACAGGAAACGCATGTCTGGGCTTTTGCATCTGTCTGCGCTCTTCATGGTGTACCCTACGGAAACAGAAGTGGGGAACATGTGTAGCAAAATTCTAACACGTGATAACTAGAATTTTTAAATGAAAAATAACTGTCTAAGTGATCTGTGGTATAGGTAGAGAATCTGGAATTAACAGTTAGCTGAAGAAAACAAGCCCTTTTCATGTTGCTGACATGATTCTAAAAAATTAATGAAACTCGGTGGCGTAACTAGGACAACGTTCGTCCCCCCCCCCCCACAAGATTTACTTCACTAAGCACCGTAATTTTACTAGAATTTCAAAAACGAGGGAGGATGCAATTTTCGCGGTGTGTCTGTGTGGTGATTGGTGGGGGGGGGTAGAAAATCAAAAAGAGTGTCTGCAAAAGAAAAGTAATGGTGGTACCTGGAGCCCTGTAGTTTTAACTTTTTAAGTAATAGATTTGACAATACGTGTAATTGCTTTGTCCAAAGCTAAAATAAATCACTTGAAGAAATCCCCCGCTTACACACGACAGATCTGCGACTGCTGTGAATAAACGTTGACGCCTGTAGTGCACGTAAACCTACGTGACTGACTATTTTCCCCACATCCTCTACGAGGAATCGGCCTGGCGCTTTTCCTCAGCAGCGCGGAGAGAGAGAGAGGGCGATTGGAGAGTGATCGTATTATTTACAACCCATTGCAGAGCAATCGTATTACAACCCGAAGTCAAAGAGCCAACCACTTTCAATCTGTAGGGCATTCAGTGTTTTAACTCTTTAACAACCATAACGCCCAAAACGCCCGTATGTACAAACGGCCATATCCGTCCGAAACGACTGTCTAGGGTGAGTCAGATTTCCTACCCTTACTTGTTCTTCAAATTCTCTCGACCTATGAGGGATCAGCAGGAGTAACCCTTCGTCACTATTGTTGTTATTAAACAAAGAAGTGAAACAACAGACAGCTTCGGGTATTTAGAGTGATACGAGATTCTGGGTTCATGGTCGTTAAAGGGTTAAAAGTGACACTAGGCATTTATTTTGGAAAAGCTAAATATACAAGGAGTGTTCAAATGAAAAGGTACGAAACGACACTGTGGGTATAAATGAAGACTTAATTCAAAGTATACACCATAGGCCGTAGCACAACGATCCCATTGATTAACGAGCCGAAGGATTCCTTGTTCCCAGAATTCCTGTGGCCGTGACGAGACCCAGTCCTGCACAGCGTCCTTGAGTTTGTCGTCCGAGTGGAAGCGCTTCCCTTTCAGATGTTTTTTCAGGGGACCAAACACATGGAAATCGCAGGGTGACATGTCCGGGCTGTAGGGCGGATGGTCAAGCTGCTCCCACTGGAACTTGGCCAGTTCCGCGTGTGTGACCCCAGAGACGTGTAGACGCGCGTTATCATGGAGCAGAACCACACCCTCAGCGTTGAATAGCGGCCGCTTTAACAGCTTCCGCTGTCAGAAATCGGATAACGCCTCGCTGCTCCTCAATCGTCGAATTTTGCAATGTGAACGCCATCCTATCCTCACACGAACGGCCGTGTCAATTGGACGGTGCTCTTTATAAGAGCCTCTGCTCTCTCCTGCGCATGCGGGCGCCCGCGCATACTCCGATCCACGCCGGCGACTTCAATCGCATCCCTAGATGTGTCGCTACGTTCTCCCATAGCGGCATAGCCAAATATGTTAACGGTTACGTTCTTATTACGTTTCGTACCTTTTCATTTGAACAACCCTAGTATCTTGACGAAAAATAAAATATGATTCTTTGGGTTAATTATTGTGTGTGTTCGAATTTTTTCATAAAACTATAATTGGTAGCTGCCGTGCGCCCCTTCGGTACATGCTCCCCCTCTCAGCTGCGGGGGCTGCGGGGGTATTAGTTACGCCACTGATGATACTGTATGTTTCACGTAAAAAAACTGGAACGTTTAAGAAGACTGTATGAAGTAATTAAGGGAAACTGATTTTCCTAAATACAGGTTTTCAGGTGTCATATTGGCTAGTTCAAAAATTCGTTGTACCGTTCAACAGTGTTCTAAACCAAGCCAAGACATGGTTGCTGTTTGTGTTTGCCCTAAGTCAGAAAATATCTTGCTTAATCAACTAGACAAGTTTGCTCTCCGCTCTGGTGTAGTTTATTTCTCAGCTGATCACTTCATTTAAAGGAATTTTATAGAAATGATTTATTTCATCATCAACAACAACCATGGATAATATCGCCGTAGGAGTCTGCTGCCATGGGGCATCAGATTTCATACGTCTTTCATTGCTTTACTACAAGCGCCTCGACATTCAACTGGTAAAACCAGGCATCCTCGGAAAGGGGGTCCTGGGACAAAGTGCGCCTGGGGCTGACTTCAGAGGGAACCAACAATCTACGCATTCGCGTACCCAACAGGAAGAGCCTGCGGAAAACCCCGGAGGAACGGCAGACTAGATGGCCGGCAGGACGGGGATTCGAACACACGTCAGAAACGTCATCCTCCGACACTGTGCATAGCGACTTAACAAACTGTGCCACGCCGGTGGTACGATCAATTTACCGAAGTGTTTTTTTACTCAAAAGCTCGCTTTATCGAAAGATCATTTTATTGAAACGAATAATTTACCAAAGCGTTGCTTCACCGGAAAGTTCGCTTTACCAAAAAACCCGTTTTTCCGAATTTTTAATATCATTTTTATCCAATTGGGAATTTCACCAACAGGCCAGGTTATCACACTGTCTGTTCATTTGATGAAAAGGTTACTTTCTCCAACAGTTCATTTCATTCACTGGTTTTTCACTGAAGGGTAAGTTCATCGAAAGGTTTGTGTGGGGTTCACAAGGAATCCACTGGAGTGCAGTATTTTCTCAAACGTGCTTATTAAACATGCCTTGTGCACATACCGGCCACTAAATTATTAACTTCTATTCAATTGGACCTCCGTTAGCCAGAGTTACAGCACGTATGTGGTTTTGCATAGATTCCACAAGGCCTTGGAGTGCATCTATGCCTGCAGCATACCAGGTGTTCACCGGACAGAACTTTAACTGGCTCAGATTTGACGGAAGCGGACTTTGCTCACGGATCTGTCTTTCTAACATGTCCTATACATTTTCATTGGGGTTCAGATCCGGGCTTTGTGGTGGCCATGGAAAAACAGTGGAAGTCGCTGTTATGCTGGCTGAACAAGTACTGAACTTATCTTGCGTTATGGACGTCCGTAAAACAGTCGTCCCCTACTGGATAAAAATTCAAACATTGCAGGATGGACTTGATCAGCAAAAATGTTCACCTAATCTTTGGGAGACACCCAAGCCTCCTTCAATAGCAGAAGACCAGTCCTGTACCAACAGAACGTGCCTCACATGATGACACCACCTTCAGAAACTTGTGCTTAAAATCAAGCTTAGTCCACGGTTTCATGGGGCTCCCGCAAATCTCTCTGCCTACTGTCAGTACAGAACAAAGTGTACCACGACTCGTCCGACCTCTTGACTTTTCTCCAATCTTTCAGTGTCCAGTCACGGTGTTCCTGACACCACTGTAGACGAACTTTCCGGTTCTTCACAGAAAACAATGTTTTCCGTATTGGCATGCGACTTCCAGTGTCGATCCTCTTCAATTCTCTGCCCATAGTGCTCTGTGTGATACAGGTCTGGAACAGCCTTCGTTGGATGTTTAAGTCAATTTCTGCATATTGGAAGTCCTGTTTTTCCGTACAAGCTTCCTCTGATGCCGGCGATCTCTTTCCTGACAGATTGCCGTCGCGGCACAGTTACGCCATGGAGACAAGCAGTGTGGGTTATTTTTCCACTTATACAAGACCCGGGACATATATTGTTTGAGAAACTAGACAGCTCTGCTGTTTCCAAAATTGTCTTTCCAGCCAGGATGGCATCTACAATTAGCCGTTTAACGAACTGCAAAGGGTTCTTTGTTTTTCCCATTACGATCAATACTACTGGCGAGCGATAGTTGCCTCGATAACGTGGTGAATCACGTGACCACATGTTTTGCATATGATCGTGGTGACTCACGTGACCACGTGTTTTGTATATGTGAGGTTCACGTATACATCTTCATAAAGGTTTGTAATTCAATAGCCGGTGTGTGTAGTTTTGGAACTTCTCTCCTGTAGCTTTAGCCCTCATCCCGCTCCTGATGACATATGGGTCAAAGGCGCAGGTTTCTTGCTAGTGAAGTCCCGGATGAGGCGTGGAAGGTGCGTTTACATTTCTTCACTCGCTCTGTCACTTCGCTGGAACAATTGCTCCCGAACTAGGGAAGGGAAAATGTTTGAATTACAATAGAGCTGCTCATAGTGGTCGTTCAATCCTCAAGAAAGGCAAAAAAGTTTTCGTAGGTGTTGTTAGATATTTTCTTTTCTTCTGAGACACGGACTGCTTATGCCGAGCCTTAAGACAGTAACTTCAAGAAGGTTGATAGAATTATTTTTATTTGAAAGAACGCTATCTTTTCAACAAAGGCCACAGTTATTATTAATTAGAAATAACTAGTCCTTTTGTTACGGCACTTGTCCTACGTATGCTTAAGTAATTGCGGTACGTATACCAGATTTCTTTCGAAGATTCTGCGTGACTGTATTCAAAAGAATAATAATCAGACAGATGCTAGCAAATATGATATCGTTTGAAAACACAGTCATGCGACATGCACATAGCGTCCACGTGACCAAACACAGCAATAATTATTCTTTCATCGCTTTCATATTAGAAAGCGAGAAATCCTCAAAAGATAAATTATTCCCTGAAGGTTAATAATATCCAGGTCTTCAAGACAAAAATGTTTTCATTAATTTGAAGGAAAAAAGTTCTTAGAAATTAAAAATGATGAAAAATATCGTAGTGCTATGTATCATATTCTTTCCCTCGCGCAGCCAGTTCTCCATCGTAAATATGAAGGGTTATGCAAAAGTTTCCGCCGTCCCCGCTAGCGGGCGCTGCAGTGGTCTAACCGTCTGGCAACCCATGCTGTCAGTTCGTACATGAAGCCAAGCATGGCGGTCGATAAAGTTAATTTGCGACACTGTTTGTTATTCACGTTTAATTTAGGGAAAAGTGCGAGTGAAGCATACGGTTCAATATGTCAGGCGTATGGCGAAAAGGTTTAGGGTGAGCGGCCCCGTCGAGAATAGTTTGCCAGGTTTAAGAAAGGTTATCAAAGCTTGGAAGACAAGCCACGTGCAGATAGACCGCAGAAACTCGCAGACAAAGAACTGGGATCGCTGTTGCAAGAGGATGCCACACAATCGGCCACGCAAAGTGGCAAAACGCTTGAAAGTGGCTCCGTCGACGGTGGTAGATCGTCTACAGGCCTTGGAGGAAGATCCAGATTGTTGGTAAGTGGGTTCCGCATACTTTAACGGAGCGTAATAGTGGTCAACAATTGGGCATCTGCATGTATTTGGTGAAGAGGTTTCAAGAGAAAACTTTCTTGTGGAAGGCTGTTACCGGAGATGAAAAATGGGTCCATTGTGACAATCCCGTACGCAAGTGATCCTGTGTCGACTTAGGCCAGGCATCAACATCCACTGCAAAGCAGGATATCCACGGGGAAAAGGTGCTGCTGTGTGTGTGGTGGGATATACATGGAGTATCGTACTTCGAATTGTTGAAACCGGGCGAAACAATCACTGCACAGTGGTGTAGTGATCAGTTAATGAAATTGAATTCCGCAATCGAGCAAAGACGTCTATGGACAGGTAAAGGATGCCACCCAGTCATCCTGCTAATGCCAGACTACATGTCGGTGCCACCACGAAATCAACCCTTGGACAATTACACTGGAATGTTTTACAGCACCCGTCTTACTCCGCGGACATTGCACCCTCAGCCTTTCATCTGTTTTGCTCTATGCAACGTTCCTTAGCCCAACAGTGTTCACCACAGTTTCAGAGGAAGAAAATTTCGTCACTGCTTTCTTCAGCTCAAAACCCGAGTCCTTCTATCACAGGGGCGTTCATTTGTTGCCTGAAAAATGGCAAAAGGTCATTGATGCTAACGGCCAATATTTCCTTGAATAAATGTGTACTGGTTTCCTGAGTGTTCCTATCTTCTTTCTCCTTAAAACGGCGAAAATCTTTGCATACCCCTAATAGAAAGAAAATACTAAATAACAATATTATCACAAACTTAGATTATTGGAGTCTGAATACCGTTTTAATGGAAAAAATGTAATACATCATACAGATGTCAAGGTTTTTTCTCCACTGGGAAACATTCTCAAAGAGGAGAAAACGTTGAGAAAAGCATGAACTTCAATTTATTCATTACGCTCTACCATTTTCAGCCTTGAGAAAGCCTTCGAATGGAGGAAAGCTTAGAAAATGATCTTTGAATTACTATCACTTGCTTAATGTGGTTATTGCGCTCCATACCGGAACGTAAGCATATGACACTATTTAACTAATATTCCCAAATTAGGGTTTCTAAAATTAATTGCTCTTTCAGATCATACCTCAGATTAATTAGGAACGCAGTGAACTCTGACTTTTATGAAATTACATATCTCTGTAATGATTGAAACTAAAATGATATATGCTTTACATATTACATTGTTAGGACAAGAAACTGAGCTCTCCTACTCACGAAATAGTGCGGATAATCCTTCCGTCCCACGCTGCACTGCAAAATATTCTTCCTGTCCACACTGCAAAGTGGGTGGTTCTTCCTACCCACGCTGTACAGTAAATGATTCTTCTTAATTAGACTGTACAGCGGATGATTCTTCCTGTTAAGTCAGTAAAGCCGGTGATTTTTCTTGTTCACGCTGCAAAGTATACAGGGTACATATATAGGAAAGTCCCTTTAGCCTGGAAATACTCGCGAACGGAGAGAGGTACTGTTATGCACGTGAGATAACTGTATAGTAAAGCGACTAACCCTAATCGAATGCAACCAGTACAGCGCCTAAATTGGCGAAATGCGGAAGTTAGCCATTGCAAATCGAAAACGAAAAGAGAAAGAACAAAATTTTCAATTACAAAGTTGTAAAGCATAAATTAATTAGTACAAAACGACATTTGTTTCACCCGGATATAATAAACTGCTGCTAGAATACCCTAAAATGTCCAAAACCGATGCGCGACCTTTTGTGTGAACGTTTGAAGGGAACAGGCATAGGTATGAGCACATACACACAATTTATTGCATAAATGCCTACTTATGTCAATACAGTTTGATGACGTCAGACAAAACATAACCAAAAAATGCAAACTGGCGCACAGTGATAAAACGTTAATGTCGAGTATGTTCGAAGAGTTCGCCATTGCCCACGATACACATTTGTATTCGTGAAAGTAACTCTGCATGCACATTCCTCAGCATGGAAGGTGTCACACTATTGCAAGCATCTGTAACACGACGACGTAGACCAAGCAGACTTGTTGGCGCTGATGCATACACCTGATTTTTTACATAACCCCATAAATCAAATCTCGCCATTCTTACACAGTGTACGTAGGCCTAAACTTCTGATCAGGGTACATCCTGCTACTGGTTTTTATATCGTAAGTACGGTACAACATCACAATCTGCATTTGCATATGGCTACATTTGCGACATGGGAATATGCAGACTCGAATCGTCGCGCATCGATTTCGGATATTGTAGGGTATTCAAATGACAATTTATCTTATCCGTGAGAAACGAATGCCGTTTTGTACTAATTAATTGATACTCAACAGCTTTGTAATTGGAAATTTTGCTCTATCTCTTTTCATTTTCGATTTGCAATGGTTAACTTCCGCATTTCAACACTAGGGGCGCTGCTATAGTAGCATTCGATCGGGCGTTATCTCACTTGCATAACTGTACCTCTCTCCGTTCGCAAGTGATTCCATGATAAAGGGACTTTCCTATGCACCCCGTATAATTCTTCCTACTCACGGTGCGAAGTGGGTAATTCTTCCTGCCCCCACTGTGAAGTGAATTCCTGACCACGTTGTAAAGTGAATAATTTTTCCTTATTCATCCTCACGCTGTAAAGCATGTGATTCTTACTATTAAAGCTGCAAAGAGGGTGATTCTTACTATTAAAGCTGCAAAGAGGGTGATTCTTCCTACCGAAGCTGCAAAGCAGGTGATATTTTCCTGCCGATGCAGAAAAGTGATACTTTCACCCCAAGCTGTGCAGTGGGTACCCATACAAAAAAGAAATGGATAATTCACATATGGATTATTCCTGCCCATACTAAAAAAATGGATTACTTTTCTTGTCCATGCACAGAAAAAACGGAATTTTTCGTGTTCACGCGGTAAAGCTGATGATTCTTTCAATGTACGTGGCAATGTGGATGATTCTTCCTTCACACACACACGATTGTTCTTGCCTACACTGGACAATTCTTCGTAGCAACGCTATAAAGCAAGTATTTCTCGTGTGCAGAATGTACAGGGGTACTTCTTTCTGCCTACACTGTACAGCGGAAGTTTCCAGTTGCCCAGGCACAAAACAGCTAATTTCTTCCTCCCGCTGTGCCAGAACGTTAGATTCCTAGTGGCCTCACCCTAAAGCAGAGAGTTTCTCCTTCTCTCTCGGTGTAGTAGGCCATTTCTTCCTACCGTGCTCAAAAAAGCCGATTTTTTTTTCCTACCAACCAATATACACAGTCAAATCACATTATTGTGACCACTTCCTACTTTTGATGTCAAGACCGCCTACCTAATGAAAGAAGGCACGTGTTGTGAGCTGGCTTGGAGAGCATATAAGTTGTGCTGTATGCATTCTGAAAACATATCACTCGTTGTTGTCATGGATAAAAGGAGAGATTTATCAGATTTGCAAAAATTGATGATTATCGGCTTTCGGGCCAAGGGTGGCAGTATTTATGAAATAGCGCAGTTTGTGAACAGATCGCGTGCTGCTGTAGTTAAAGTGTATCGTGATTGGAGAAATGGCCCCATTGCGAATAAGCGACGTGCAAACTACGGAGCACCACGTGCCATTGATATGAGAGGTGAACGTCGGCTTCAAAGGTGCTCGAGGGCCGATCGACACGCTACAGTGGAGCAACTCACTAGCCGAATGAACCACGGTGCTACCGGAAGTGTGTCTAAAACGACAGTTCAGCGAACCATGCTGCTTATGGGGCTCCGATGCTGACGGATGGTCACTGCACCTATGCTAACGAAAGTGCATCGGCAAAGAAAGGCTTACATTGGCACAGCAATATCGGAATTCGACCTCCGCTGATTGGCAAAGTACTGCCTTCTCCGATGAATCATGTTTTCTGTTTCATCGAACAGATGGACGTTGGCGTATTAAGCAAGAAATATCGGAAAACAAACGCTCTTTAGCCATTGCTGGAAGAACACATAATGATGGGGGCGGCATTATGCTCTGGGGAATGTTTTCGTGTCATTTCCTGGGTTCAATCATACCTGCGGAAGGCACTATGGACCGAAATCGTTATGAATCCATCCTTGCAGACCACGTACACCCATACATGCTTATTGTCTTCTCTGTCGCGTATGGGATCTTCCAGCACGATAATACGACGTGTCACACAGCTAGAAATGTTCTACAGCGGTTGGAAGAGCCTGATGAAGTACTTCTCTGGCCCCCTTATTCCCTGGACTGAAACCATCTCGATTGTGTTGTTCGTTCTATGGATTCATCACCACGCACCCTCCAGCAGCTATCAGATGTACTGCTGTCGGCATGAATCCACATAATTGTGAACCCTTCCAGCACTTTATATATACACTGAAGAGCAATTGAATCAGAGACAGCTGGCGTTATGCAAATGTGGCGTTGTGGGCAGCCCTGTAAACGGAAAAGACATGACTTATGCAGGGATCCGACAATATAAGGAGTGATGCGACGGGAATCTATAAGAGTCGGCCGTAGTATGGGTAAGACGAAGGATCTAAGCGCATTTGATCGGGGGAAAATTGTCGGCGCCTGACGAATGAGTCACTCCAACTCGGAAGTCGTGCACGCACTGGGATTTTCACGAGCCACTGTGTCACGGGTGCACCGTGAGTACATCGAATCCGGTAAAACGATCCCTGCAAGGGCCAACTGGACAACAGCGTGTGGATGAGTGGAGTCATCGACGGCTAGCTTGCAATGTAACAGCGGATAGACGGGCCACAGTGCAAGAAATCACTCGGCAATTTAACGCTGGTGCAAAAAATGGTCTAAGCAGCCACACCATCCAGAACCATCTGCTCGCTATGGGGTACAGAAGCCGTCGTCGCATGAGGGTACCGCTGCTGACCGCACATCACAGGGTGCAAAGATTAGCATGGGCACGGGAACATCGCCACTGGACCGTAGAGATGTGGAAAAATGTCGCCTGGACTAATTATTCGAGATTCACGTTGGTACATGCGGAAGGCAGGATACGAGTACGGCGTAAACCACATGAAACGATGGATCTTTCTTGCCAGCAGGATACTCTTCAAGCTGGTGGGGGTGGCATTCTCGTCTAGGGACTGTTTACGTATGCTGAAATAGGACCCCTGGTACGTGTGACATCGTCCCTCACAGGTGAATGTTACCGGGATATTCTGGACGATCATTTGCTCCTGTTTGTGCGTCTTCAACATCCCACTAGAGACCTCATCCTGCAACAAGACAATGCACCGTGCCATCGCTCCCGAACTGTATCCGAATGGTTGGATGAACACTCTACCGACGTGAACTCGCTTCCTTGGCCAGCTAGGTCACCTGACCTCAATCCCATCTAGCACATCTGGGATGCCATCGAGAGAGATGTTCGAGGCTTTGACCCCCTCCATCAAATATTCGTGAACTGTGGGAGCTTGTTCAGGGGTCGTGGATCCGTATGGCTTCCGAACGCATCCGGTGTCTTGTCGAGTCCACGTCGAGACGAATCGCCGCCGTCATCAGGGCGAAAGGTGGTGCTACACTTTACTAGACAGGTATTTCTAATTCAATTGCTCTTCAGTGTATACATCAAATCTTTGAATATACCAGTTTCACCGAGAATAGTATAGATCTCAACGAATTGTGATATTCCTAACAAATTTTAATAAATTTCATACTTCATGTTTCTAACCCCTTTTGTTATTGATTAAGTCCAGTTCACGTTACATTGATTGTTGACGATCAGTATATTTAATCTTTCCATCTGCTCCTGAAGCTGTGTTTGTTGTTTGTTTAAGGATTTGTAATGCTAGCCATCTGTTTAATATGATTAACTCTGAAGATTCACCGAGATAACATATCTTAGAATAGGAACTTCCGGCATTAATCTTAAAGAAATAAAGTTATTTTGCTTGGTACTCATTAAAAGCTATATGCACTACGCAATAAAGGAATCAATACTGTTTGATTTCATGAATTACCTTATTAATGATATTTCTGTCTAGCGATGGAGTATTTTCCAGGAAAATATCTTCAAAATTCCAATTATTCTCTCTGTTTTCTTATTCTTCCTTCATTGAAGCGATGGAAGTTCCACAAAGATATTCCTGTAGGGCAAAGCTGATTTCCATAATTGTGGCAATCAATTAGCCTTTGCGTCTGGAACTTTCTCCGCTGTTGCACTTGAAAGCATTCGCGACGTTTGTTTGGGATGAGCACTATGGCAAATTGAAGGTAGTATGTGCTACAGTTTCAAATAGTCTGACATTTCGTATAATAAAGAAATGTTTCCGCACTTGCAGGAAAAGTATTTGTGTGTGGAACACAATGACCAAATCAAAGTTTCATTATCTATCCATCAAACATCTTCTGTACCCCATCTTAGGAAAAGATTGATCGAAGCAAGGCCTATTCTTTGTCTTTCCATAGTAGTGGCTTTCCAGCAGAAGTGGTCCAATACTTCTACTAGAATTCGAATTCGAAATCATTTTATAAAATATACCTGCAAGAAACGAATTGTATTCTCAAGGTCAAAGGTAGTGACCACTTATGTTGGTGGTGGCTGAGGCTCGGTGCAGCCTGTCCAAACGGACAGGATGATCCTCTTGTGCAACTTGTCCAACTTTTTTATTTTTGAAAACATATTATTAGTTTATTATATAGACTCCGTTCACTTAATTTGAGGCTGAGCTAAACAGTATCAACAGGTTCACGAGAGACAAACTAGCGTTTTCGTTTTCTTTCGGATGACTCAATGTTTAACATCATGGTTCTTGGTATAACCAAAACTTGGGTTTTAAACCTGGTAGCTCTATTCCCATAGTTTCGTATTTTAAGGGATTCGATGTTAACTTATACATACGCAAACTCAGAGGATATGAGGTATTAATATTCCTGAGTTACTTTCAAGTCGTTTTCTCCTACTTTGTTGTGTGCTTTGACGGATGGAGGGTTGTCCAATAACAATCTTCGGGTTCTGTCTCGCACTTAGATATCATTCTCATTCCAACCGGTGGCGACCAAATGCCCCTTCTCTCTAAACACGAACTCGTTTATATCTTCAGAATCCAATCAATTTTTTATGCTATTCATCTTTTCCAACAATAGTACGGTAACTCACAAGTAAAAAATTCGATGCAACAAAAATGGGTAAGGGTTCATCATTGTCAGAGTAATTGTTGAAATCTAATCGTGCCGAATTTTGCCCCATGAAGTGAAGCAACAATAGTTAACTTCCCTGTTACTCAGCAATACACACAGTTGTATCAGAATTATAACCACCTACTTAATAGTCGCGACACGTGGGGTAAAATGTTGATGAGGTGCAGACCAAGTCCACATCATATATAAGTTATGAAAGATAACTAAAGCCAAATTTTGTATTGGAAGAGATCTGATATATATAATTTGATATTTCATCATCATCATCATTGTCAACCATTATCAATCCACTGCTGGACGAAGGTCTCCCCAAGTTTCCTCCACAACGGTCTGTCTTGTGCCAGTCTCCTCCATGTCACTCCCGCATATTTACGAATTTCATCCACCCATCTCCCATGTGGTCTTTTTCTGGGTCTTTTCCTGTCCCTTGGAATCCAATCTAAAATTTCGGCTGTCCATCTATGGTCTGTCCTTCTGGCAGTATGTCCAGCCGATTGCCATTTCAGGGATTTAACTCTGATCATGATGTCTTCCACTCTTGTCATTTTTCGGATCCACGAGTTCCTCTTCTTATCTCTCCTGGTTATACCAAGCATGCACCTCTCCATGCTTCTTTGAGTTGTCTGCAGCCTTTGTATGTCTCTTTTAGTTAAGGTCCACGTCTCTGCATCATACGTAAGCACTGGAAGGATGCATTGATCAAACACTTTTCTTTTAAGACATAATGGCATATTGCTCTTGAAAATTATGCTGTTTCTTCCAAAAGCTCTCCAGGCAAGTTTTGTACGCCGATTAATTTCTTCATCAATGTGACCCTCACTTGATATCTGCTGTCCAAGATAAACATACGTATCTGTTATCTCCAGTTTTTCTCCATCAATCGATAAATCTTCATATCTTGTAAAAGCATTGAACATCACTTTTGTCTTCTGAAAGTTCATTTTTAATCCCACTTCTTTACTCTTGTCAGCAAGTTCCTGGATCATACTCTGCAGCTCTGATGGGGTAGTTGCAAAAATGACTACGTCATCAGCAAAACGAAGGTGGGTTAGATAATCTCCATTAATCTTTATCCCTTTGTTTTCCCAGTTCAGTGATTGAAAGACATTTTCCAATGTGGCATTAAAGAGCTTCGGAGATATGGTGTCACCTTGTCTCACTCCCTTTCCAATTTTTATGTGTGTTGTATTTTCAAACAGCCGAATCTTTGCACTTGCATTTTCATAGATGTTATTAATAATATTAATGTATGCATCTTCAATACCGCAGGATTTCAGAGCCGTGGTAACTGCTGATGGTTTCACCGAATCAAAGGCTTTTTCATAATCGATAAAAGCCATGCACAATGGAAGTTCATATTCCCTCGCTCTTTCAATTAGTTCTCTCAGCACGTGGATATGATCTATTGTGCTGTAGCCACTCCTGAATCCAGCTTGTTCTCTCGGTTGAGCCATGTCCAGTGTTACCTTCAAGCGGTGTGAAAGAACTTTAGTGAAGATTTTATAAACCACTGATAGGAGGCTGATAGGTCTGTAGTTCCTGAGATCCTCAATGTCACCTTTTTTATGTAGCAGGATGAATTTGCTATGATGGCTATGCTGCATGTAATTTTATGAATTTCTGGGTGGTCTTGGAATTCGTAAGTTTGCTTTAAGCTCGTATTCCTTCTGAATGTTCAATATATATATATATATATATATATTGAATATATATATATGGGATGCAAGGTCAGGTGATGCGTAACATCACAGCCTCTCCTTGACAAATGTCAACCCCGCCTTCTCGTGGTGCATCCTGTTCCCACTAAAGGGGCTCTGACGACCGCCAATAGCGGTATAACTATACCATCGGGATCAGAGGAAATTCTATCCCACACTCACCAACCCGCTTGGCCAGCGTGGTGAGTTATGGCCAAACCCCTCCAAAATGATTCCACAACTTAAATCTTGGCCCTCAGTCTCCGGCAGCTGGAATGTACCTGGCCAAGGCAGCGGCCAGTGCGACATGAAGGCAGAGGGTGCTAAGAATCCCCGGAGGACCGGACTAGGCTGCCATCTGATGCTGACCTTGGCTACTTACAATGGACGCTCCTATCTTCTGATTCAAGGCTTCTTGAATTGGAAGAGGAACTACAAAGGATCAAGTGGGACATCGTGGGGCTAAGTGAGGTAAGGAGAAAAGAAGAAGATCTCATCGAACTGAAAAGTGGACATCTCTTCTACTATCGTGGGACAGATACTGGCAGAACTAGTGGTGTTGGATTTATAATAAACAAGAAACTGAAGGATAAAGTTGTAGAAGTTGAAAGTTCCTCTGACAGAGCTGCACGACTCGTTATCCAACTCTCGAGAAGATACCAGGCTCAGATTATTCAAACTTATGCACCCACCACAAGTCATCCTGAAGAAGAAATTGAAGAATTTTATGAGGAAATTTGTCATCTAAATAATAAAGGTAAGCAGCACTTGAAAATAATTATGGGAGATTTCAATGCAAAAATAGGGCAACGGCAACAGAATGAAACTTCAGTAGGTAAATTCGGTCATGGCAACAGAAACCAGCGTGGAAATACTCTCGTTGAGTTTGCAGAGGCAGAAGGGTTTTTCATCTTGAACTCCTTCTTCAAGAAAAAGCCACACAGGAAATGGACATGGAGACATCCAAATGGGACAACAAGTGAAATTGATTTTATTATGTGTAACAAAAAATTCGTCATAGAAGACTGCAGTGTGCTAAACAAGTTCAACACAGGTAGTGACCATAGATTGGTGAGATGTAAGATGCACCTCAACACTAAACTTGAACGTGGCAAGCTCATAAGACAAACAAAATCTATTGACATAACCAACCTTAAAAAACACCATAATACCTTCAAGTTAGAACTGAAGAACAGGTTCTCTGCTTTAGAAGGCCTAACATCGGAAGAAGTGGACATCTCTGAAGTTAACAGAAAAGTAACCAAAGCTCTTATGGAAACAGCAACAAAATTAGCTGGGTCTAAGAACAAGTTGCATGTGAACAAATTATCAGGAAAAACCAAAATGTTGATGCAAAAAGAAGAGAGATGAGGACAACTAAAGAAGATGTGACTTCCAAAGTGGAATATATAGAGCTATGCAAGACAGTAAGAAAAAGTATCATTGAAGACGTAAGGAAATTCAACTGTGAACTAGTGAGGAAAGCAATTGAAAGCAACCAAAGCCTAAAGATAGCAAAGGGACATCTCAGTAAGGGAAGAAAACAGATTATGGCACTGAGAAAAGAAGATGGTTCTGTAACAAGAAATAGAGGCGAAATTTTGACAAGAGTGAAAGATTTCTACTCCAAATTATATGAAAGGGATGATATATGCACTCCAGACATCATGAAAGATACCAGTACCAGAGTTCCTCCAGTCCTTCCAGCAGAAGTTGCACATGCAATCAAGAACATGAAGCGAGGAAAAAGCTCCAGGAGAAGATGGAATTACTGTAGACATCATACAAGAAGCAAGTGGAGAAATCGAAACAGTACTCGCCCAAATTTTCACTCGATGCCTTAATGAAGGAAAGATTCCTGAGGATTGGAACACCGCTACAATGATCCTGCTACATAAGAAAGGTGACATTGAGGATCTCGGAAACTACAGACCTATCAGCCTCCTATCAGTAGTTTATAAAATCTTCACTAAAGTTCTTTCACACCGCTTGAAGGTAGCACTGGACATGGCTCAACCGAGAGAACAAGCTGGATTCAGGAGTGGCTACAGCACAATAGATCATATCCACGTGCTGAGAGAACTAACTGAAAGAGCGAGGGAATATGAACTTCCATTGTGCATGGCTTTTATCGATTATGAAAAAGCCTTTGATTCGGTGAAACCATCAGCAGTTACAATGGCTCTGAAAACCTGCGGTATTGAAGATGCATACATTAATATTATTAATAACATCTATGAAAATGCAAGTGCAAAGATTAGGCTGTTTGAAAATACAACACACGTAAAAAAATTGGAAAAGGAGTGAGACAAGGTGACACCATATCTCCGAAGCTCTTTAATGCCACATTGGAGGGTGTTTTTCAGTCGCTGAGCTGGGAAAACAAGGGGATAAAGATTAATGGAGATTATCTAACCCACCTTCGTTTTGCTGATGACGTAGTCATTTTTGCAACTACCTCATCAGAGCTGCAGAGTATGATCCAGGAACTTGCTGACAAGAGTAAAGAAGTGGGATTAAAAATGAACTTTCAGAAGACAAAAGTGATGTTCAATGCTTTTACAAGAAATGAAGATTTATCGATTGATGGAGAAAAGCTGGAGATAACAGACACGTACGTTTATCTTGGACAGCAGATATCAAGTGAGGGTCACATTGATGAAGAAATTAATCGGCGTACAAAACTTGCCTGGAGAGCTTTTGGAAGAAACAGCATAATTTTCAAGAGCAATATGCCATTATGTCTTAAAGAAAAGTGTTTGATCAATGCATCCTTCCAGTGCTTACGTATGGTGCAGAGACGTGGACCTTAACTAAAAAGAGACATACAAAGGCTGCAGACAACTCAAAGAAGCATGGAGAGGTGCATGCTTGGTGTAACCAGGAGAGATAAGAAGAGGAACTCGTGGATCCGAAAAATGACAAGAGTGGAAGACATCATGATCAAAGTTAAATCCCTGAATTGGCAATGGGCTGGACATACTGCCAGAAGGACAGATCATCGATGGACAGCCGAAATTTTAGATTGGATTCCAAGGGACAGGAAAAGACCCAGAAGAAGACCACATAGGAGATGGGTGGATGAAATTCGAAAGTATGCAGGGGTGACATGGAGGAGACTGGCACAAGACAGACCGTTGTGGAGGAAACTTGGAGACCTTCGTCCAGCAGTGGATTGATAATGGTTGACAATGATGATGATGATGATATATATATATATATATATATATATATATCAGGAGTGACATTGTTAACCATTATCAATCCGCTGCTGGACGAAGGTCTCCCCAAGTTTCTTCCACAACGGTTTGTCTTGTGCCAGTCCACTCCATGTTACTCCCGCACACTTTCGAATTTCATCCACACTTATCACATGTGGTCTTCTTCTGGGTCTTTTCCTGTCCCTTGGAATCCAGTCTAAAATTTTGGCTGTCCATCGATGGTCTATTCTTCTGGAAATATGTCCAGCCCATTGCCATTTCAGGGATTTTACGCAGATTATGATGTCTTCCACTCTTGCCATTTTTCTAATCCACGAGTTCCTCTTCTTATCTCTCCTGGTTACACCAATCATGCACCTCTCCATGCTTCTTTGAGCTGTATGTAGACTTTGTGTGTCTCTTTTAGTTAAGGTCCACGTCTCTGCACCATACATAAGCACTGGAAGGATGCATTGATCAAACACTTTTCTTTTAAGACATAATGGCATATTGCTCTTGAAAGTTATACTGTTTCTCACAGGCAAGTTTTATACGCCGATTAATTTCTTCATCAATGTGATCCTCACTTGATATCTGCTGTCCAAGACAAATGTAGGTATTGGTTATATCCAGCTTTTCACCATCAGTCGATAAATCTTCATTTCTTGTAAAAGCATTGTACATCACTTTTTTCTTCTGAAAGTTCATTTTTAATACCACTTCTTTACTCTTGTCAACAAGTTCGTGGATCATACTCTGCAGCTCTGATAGGGTAGTTGCAAAAATGACTACGTCATCAGCAAAACGAAGGTGACTTAGATAATCTCCATTAATTTTTATCCCTTTGTTTTCCAAGTTCAGTGGTTGAAAGACATTTTTCAATGTTGCATTAAAGAGTTTGGGAGATTTAGTGTCACCTTGTCTCACTCCGTTTCCAATTTTTATGGGTGCTGTATTCTCAAATAGCCGAATCGTTGCACTTGCATTTTCATAGATGTTATTAATAATATTAATGTATGCATCTTCAATACCGCAGGACTTCAAAGCCATTGTAACTGCTGATGGTTTCACCGAATCAAAGGCCTTTTCATAATCGATAAAACCCACGCATATTGGAAGTTCATATTCCCTCACTCTTTCAATTAGTTCTTTCAGTACGTGGATATGATCTATAGTGCCGTAGCCACTCCTGAATCCAGCTTTTTCTCTAGGTTGATATCATCATCATCATCATCATTGTCAACCATTATCAATCCACTGCTGGACGAAGGTCTCCCCAAGTTTCCTCCACAACGGTCTGTCTTGTGCCAGTCTCCTCCATGTCACCCCTGCATACTTTCGAATTTCATCCACCCATCTCCCATGTGGTCTTTTTCTGGGTCTTTTCCTGTCCCTTGGAATCCAATCTAAAATTTCGGCTGTCCATCGATGATCTGTCCTTCTGGCAGTATGTCCAGCCCATTGCCATTTTAGGGATTTAACTCTGATCATGATGTCTTCCACTCTTGTCATTTTTCGGATCCACGAGTTCCTCTTCTTATCTCTCCTGGTTACACCAAGTATGCACCTCTCCATGCTACTTTGAGTTGTCTGCAGCCTTTGTATGTCTCTTTTAGTTAAGGTCCACGTCTCTGCACCATACGTAAGCACTGGAAGGATGCATTGATCAAACACTTTTCTTTTAAGACATAATGGCATATTGCTCTTGAAAATTATGCTGTTTCTTCCAAAAGCTCTCCAGGCAAGTTTTGTACGCCGATTAATTTCTTCATCAATGTGACCCTCACTTGATATCTGCTGTCCAAGATAAACGTACGTATCTGTTATCTCCAGCTTTTCTCCATCAATCGATAAATCCTCATTTCTTGTAAAAGCATTGAACATCACTTTTGTCTTCTGAAAGTTCATTTTTAATCCCACTTCTTTACTCTTGTCAGCAAGTTCCTGGATCATACTCTGCAGCTCTGATATACATATATATATATAAATTGCTCAAAATTTCAGAGGAAGGAAAATGTATATTTCATTAAAAAATAATAATACACTGCCGGACAATTGCTAAGGACGGATGACAATAGCAATGATAGCAACCATAAAATGGAAGGCAGGAAAATGTGGAAATTAGCATAAGTGCGGGATACAGTAAGACGTGCTGTGCGTATGCAAATTTTGGATTGCCGAACTTGTTCGTGACGTCATAGCGCTGATAAGAGATATAAAGGATTTGACGCGTATTGACCGTTCTTGTTTTAACGCAAAGTTGAAAGGGAAAGAATCAATTGACGAACTTGCAATTTTCAGTATGTCTTCCCGACATCACCTAGATGATTTTACGCGTGGCCGTATTATTGGCAAGATTGAAGAAGGGCGAAAAATAACAGATGTTGCCAGGGAGTTCGACGTCAGCCACAGTGTTGTTTCAAGGCTTTGGAAATCATTTCAAACAAATGGAGAGTGTAGCAAACGTCACGGGGGAAGACGTGTTCGCAGTGCGACACCTGCAGAAGATCGGTACATAGTGCTATCAACAAAAAGACACCGGAGCAGCACAGCTAGTGAGGTAGCAAATCAGTTTATGGCTGCTACTGGCAAGCGAATCTCCCGAAAAACTGTCGCCAGACGTTTGCATGAAGGAGGACTATACGCCCGCCGTCCTGTTGTGTGCATCCCATTGTCCCGTCATCGTACCGCCCGTTTGCAATGGTGCCATCAACATCGCAATTGGACTGATAACGACTGGTCTGCTGTCCTCTTCTCAGATGAGAGTAGATACAGTCTATCGTCTGATTGTCGACGACAATTGATCTGGCGTGATGGTGGTACTGCATATTGTCCAGCAAACATATAGGAAAGGGACCGATATCCGACGTGTAGTGTCATGGTATGGGCTGGCATCTTGATCAATGGCCGTACGTCCCTCTATGTGCTTCCAACTGGGACTATGACTGGCCAACGATACATTAATGATGTTCTGCTACCTCATGTTCGCATGTTCCGTGGTGCTGTCGGTAATAGATTCATGTTCATGGACGACAACGCAACATGTCATCGAACAGTCGCTGTCTAGGAGTGTCTTGAGAGCGAGGATATTCGACGCCTCGTATGGCCAGCACATTCTCCAGATCTGAATCCCATTGAAAATGTGTGGGATGTTTTGGAGAAGAGTCTTGCTGGTCGCCAATGCTCTGCAATAAACAAGGACACCCTCATCCGTGCACTGACAGAGGAATCGGATAAATTACCCCAACAGCTGCTTGATAATGTTGTGCAAAGCATGACACGACGTGTGGAATCTTGCATTGCCCTCCATGATGGCCATATCCCGTATTGACATCTTACGCCGGAACGCCTGCGGACGGTAATTGCATTTTTTCACGTTTACGTATTCTGCACAAAATGGCCTGTTTGTCCCTTGAACACGTTCCAGAGCACAATAAATTGTCTTTATTGTAATGTCCTGGCATTCTGACATTATTTTATTTCACTTGGCATTCAACCATACTTACTTTTTTATGCGCTAGATAGCCGTTTATGATCCGTCCTTAGCAATTTTCCAACAGTGTAATAAGTAGAGGGGGGATGTGGTTCATCCGTTTTCCTTTATGTTATTATGTCATCCCTCTTGGACGGAAACTCACATTTTGCGCTCAACTTCTCTACCTAACGATAGATAGTGAGTGGTCATTGCATCAAACACAACACCAATCGAACGTCCACTCCACCAAAAATTTAAAGTAAATAATTTTAAGAGAAAAGCTACTTTTTCTCACAAAGTGTTTCTAAGTCCAGAATAAAAGTAACAGGTATGACAGCGAAGGTGCTTCGCGTATGTACACCCTGACCCGTGGAAACGGTATCTAGGAGAAATCAAGCTCCCTTTCTCTTTCTCTGGAAATACATTCCCATGTATCTCATACAAACAGCTCAGACAACTGAAACAACTCAAACCACCGGCAGAAATCAGGAGAGATTACCACTCGTGAGATTTTTTTTTCAACAGAATGCATAAAATTTATCTTTTAATAATGGGTTCGATTCTAAAAATAATTATTATTTTTAAAAAGTAATAAAAAAAAAAAAGAAACACTCAGCACATTTCTCGCCTGACTATAAACTATCGAAGGAACACATTCCAAAGAGTCAGGATTCAAATATAGAACACACTGCACATTGACTTAAAAGCTATGTGTGGATAATACATACACTGGAAACAGACACGATCGCACTAAACACTGAGCGAGATGTCTCGTCGCTTCAGATGGATCTTTTGTCAAGGGCATCAGCTCTGTCCTGCTCACTCCCATTGGTAAAACTCCCTGCCTTCCTCCAATAGAAACACTGATGACGGTCGATTTCAAGCGGCAGTATGGTTCACCTCCAAATCCCTACAGAAAGTTATAATCTGGGGAACCGCTTTCTTACTAAGTTCGCGCACTCTTCTGTGATAGAAACAATTTTAGGATCGCTTCACTAGGAGCTCAAATATGCTCCTTTCAACCTCTTAAAAAAATTAGTATTTATAAACTTAATGCTCGTGTATTAAGGATTAATACTCTGATCGAAGCCTTTTTTAACAAAATTCGCGAATCAAAATATGAATTACAGAATTTCGTTTGACACGCATTAAATTTTTCTTCATGGGCGAAAAATTTCTAGCGAGGTGGCGCCTCATTTGCCTCATCTGATGAGCTGCGCATGATACCTAAAAATGGGAATAACCACCCTTAACCCGGATGATAGCGGCGAGACGGTGTATCATAGACGCAATGAGGACCTGGAAAGTTGCCTGAGGCACACGTGCCCATTCGGACTGCAGCAGAGCACGGAGATCCTGGAGATGACGTGATTGTGGATCGACACGTCGAGCCTGTTGATCCAAATGATCCCGCAAGTGCTCTATGGGATTGAGCTCGGGTGACTTAGCCGGCCACATGAGAAGGGAGACATCTCGCTGTCGTGTTCCTTGAACCAGTCACGCACCCCTTAGCGACGTGGCACGGTGCATTGTCTTGTTGGTAGACACCATCATCACCAGGGTAAACGTCCAACGTGAAAGGATGCATGTGGTCAACGAGGATAGCCATTGGCGTTCAGGGACTCATCCAGTGGTACCAGCGGTCCCAGGTCATACCATAAAATCTTCCCCCAGACATGCGCACTGCCACCATCGGCATGTATTGGACCGACAAGCGTGTCCGGGTGTTGGTTTTTCGTGTATCTGGCCCCGTATCCGCCCCCCCAGCACTTTTGCGGAGTACAAATCTTAATTCGTCGGAGAAGGCAATTTTTTCCCACTCTTCCACTGTCCAATGACGGTAGTCTCGTGAAAACTGCACGTGTCCTTGCCGATGGACCTGGGTTAACATGGGCGCCTGAACGCAGCGTCGACTCCGGAGACCCATGCGTAACAGGATTCGCTCTACGGTTAATGGGGACGCGCACCTGGGTGTCCCAGCGTTCATTTGTGTGGGCAATTGCTGCACTGTTGCGCGTCGATTGCTCTTTACTAGTCGACGGAGGCGACGTTCTCGTCTGCGATCGATGGCCTTTGGAGCTCCACGCGTATGACTTCTAGAGGTACTCGGTGTAACAGTGGTCCATTCTTTATTTTATTTTTTTAATTCATGTTTTCCATATTTGATGAATCCTAAGCGTTGTGCGGGGCTCCATGAAGCAACCTGCCATGTGGTTTGACAGTTAATCACATGTGAGTCTGGCGAATTCGAGGCCGCTGTGGCGCAGTGGTAGCATGTCCGGCGCGTAACTGGGATACGCTGGGTTCGATTCCCGGTGGCGGCAAATGAAAAATTTTCCGTGACTCATTAAAGTGGAAAGAGCGATGACTGAAGGTACAACGACTACCGTAAGCAATTCAAAGGGCTATAAGCAGTCACCCGTCCCTAATTTAGGGTCACTGGGTCCAGGAAAGGGAGAGAGCCAGTGCTGTAACACAAACACAACATCCATGCCTCACCGGGATTCGAATCCAGACCCTTCTCAGACGAATGGTCATAACCCATCGCTTAGACCACTGCGCTACCGGGGACACTGGAGGTCCATCCATGATACACCCTTACTGAAGCACCTTACGAGCAGGTCACAAAATCTGCTGTTTCTGAGATGCTTGCACCCTTGGCGCGGTAGCCGATGATCATTCCTTTTTGAACGTCCGTCAAATCACTACCTCTTCCATTATGCTCACGTGACGCACTATGGCTCATCTGTCCTGACCGGCCGCTTATATCTCCATGTGGTCGACCTTGTGACGTACACTCTGTGACACGCCTGGGGGGGCGGTACACTTTGATTCCGGGGTCAGGCATATTATTCTGATACAACTATGTTTTATTAAACTATCGCCGAAAATAATTTCAGCACGTTTTACATAAACATAGCAATATCACATTACAATAGGCCGAAATTGCCGCCCTCGGTGGCGCCGTGGTCTAAGCGTTGCTTTATGATCATTCGAGCTGGGTACAGCTTCGAATCGCGATGAGGCATAGCTATTGTGTTTGTCTTACGGCACTTCGCTGGAGTCAGTGGCCTTACGTTAGGGAAGGGCATCTGCCTATAGCCCATTGAGTTTCTCACGCTGGTCGTTGAACACCAAATAAAAAAATCTCCGGAAATTAGGAGAACCTGATACTAAATTACAAAAATGCATAAAAGACACTGCCAAAATGGATTTTGATGCTATGCATTTCTCCCAACAGTAGTATAGTATGCGTCGTAACGAAATTTTGTTTCCTCTCGACTCTTCCTCAGGCATTTCCACGCTATTAACGATATCTTTAAAACGATGCACAACACGATGGAATATAACCTGTAGGTATCCTAGACCAAAAGTTGCTACTCCTTCCACCCCACCAACACACTTGCTGTTCTGCTTTACCTTTTACCTTGATATCAAATTTTACCTTGAGCATGTGCAGATGGACATTCGTAGCTACATCACATTTCATCGGTGTGACGGTGCTTTTTTTATCTATATATTAATTCTATAAGGTTTTTTACTGTGAGTCCTATTTTTAGATAACGCCTGAACGAACATAAGGATATGGATGAGGTATCAAAATAAAAGTCTGATCATGTAGATGTGCCAGTCGAAGAGAAATGAGATTGGCACAACCGTTCGGGCGTTGTGGGGCGGCAAATTTCCCATTTAAAGTCTATGGGAGAAACGTGCGGTTGACTCACGCGCTGTTGAAGGCATAGCATGGGGGGGACTGAGATAGTCCAAAGTCCGAGGCATTCTCTTTTCTGAGCGAGCCGTTGCGCAAAGCAACGCTATCAGATATTCGTATCAAAGTTCTTATTAGAACAGCGAACGCTCTCGAAGACCTGATTGTGTTATGCCGTTGGACAGTGTGATGTATATATACAATTTAATATTCATTCGATCCAGTTTATTCACGTAGGTAAGACGTTTCCCATTATGTAAAGATGCAAATAAACATTCCGTTGTCCATTGTTAGGGAAAATATTACTGGCGACTGCTTATAGCCCATTGAGTTACTCACGGCGGTCGTTAAACCTTCAGTCTAAAAAAAAATCACGAACCTGGACTATTGTCTTTACTGAAATAGTTAAATGAATTTGTCAATCAAATATAGCTCGCATTTGTTGTTTCATCTGAGTTTATTCTTTAAAAAGTGAGAGTGAAAAAGTGCGCTATCCAGTTGAATGTTTGCACACGATCGAGATGAGAGGACTTCCGCCTCACATTTTACGACGGAAAAAGGGTGCACTCCCAATGCTCATCACGAACTGGGCCGCCCCGGTGGCGCAGTGTTCTAAGTGATGGTTTATGATGATTCGTTCGTGAAGGGTCCGGGTTCCAATCCCGCTGAAGCATGGATGTTGTTTTTGTCTTACGGCACTGGCCTTCTCCCTTCCCTGGAACCATTGACCATAAATTAGGGACGAGCGACTGCTTATAGCCCATTGAATTACTCACGGTGGTCGTTTAACCTTCAGTCAAAAAAAAACAAAAAACACACGAACCTGGACTATTGTTTTCACTGAAGTGAGTGAATGAATTTGTCAATCAAATAAAGTTTACATTTGTTGTTTTATATGAGTTTATTCTTTTCAAAAAAAATATATATACTAGCTGTCGATTCCGAGGGGTTTTGTCTAGTTTTCATCTGAATCTGAATAACATACAGTAACAATAAAAATAAATATTGTTTTTGAAAAACTAAACAGTCAAAATACTTACTATTGCGGTCCCCATAGTTAGTACTTTTATGACTCGCATATCTTCTTTCATTTGTTTTACAACAATGACATTCATTAATCGACCTACTTAAATACCGGTCAATGTCATGAATTAATAAACCTTATTGTTTGTTGTTGTGATTTGATTCAACTTGCAGGTCGGTGGCTCGGTATTGTCGTGAGTGACGCCAATAAATGCAATCTGTTGTACGTAAATTAATGTATACTCTCAAATGCTTCGTTTTATTTTACACCCACAAAGATATTGAAGGTTGCGCAGCATACATTATATTATCAAAATTATACGGACGCTATCAAATATTTGCATATTATGCAAAGAATCGTTGCGCAGGTAGGTGCGCTGTGAGTGAGAAATTACGTGTATATAAAACTGAGATCTGCAGTGTTTTTAGGTATGTAGATTTCTCTTCACGTTCCACTCTTCCCTCGCTCGGGTTGTCTGATGCGTTGGATCGGGGGTGGGGGTGGGGGTGGAGTCTTTTTAGGCAGATTGTGGCTTTAAGCGACCCTAACTTCTTAAGCTTTCCTGAGCATTCTGAGAATTCCAATGCTCCCTTCTGGTACTCGTCTCTTCTTTTCAGCTGAGAGGTTTCTACTTGCTTTGCAAAGCTCAGCTCTAGAAGCGTTAGTTACCCAAGACAAAAGCAGTGTCAGCCACGTCTCATCTAGGATTTTACATACTTTGCAAAAGGCAGCTCTAGAAGCGCTAGTTACCTAAGACAAAAGCAGTCAGCCAAGTCTCATCTAGGATTTTACATACTTTGCAAAGGGCAGCTCTAGACGCGCTAGTTACCCAAGACAAAAGCAGTGTCAGCCAAGTCTCATCTAGAATTTTACATGCTTTGCAAAGGGCAGCTCTAGAAGCGCTAGTTATCCAAGACAAAAGAAGTGTCAGCCAAGTCTCATCTAGGATTTTACATACTTTGCAAAGGGCAGCTCTAGAAGCGCTAGTTACCCAAGACAAAAGAAGTGTCAGCCAAGTCTCATCTAGGATTTTACATACTTTGCAAAGGGCAGCTCTAAAAGCGTTAGTTACCCAAGACAAAAGCAGTCAGCCAAGTCTCATCTAGGATTTTACATATTTTGCAAAGGGCAGCTCTAGAAGTGCTAGTTACCCAAGACAAAAGCAGTCAGCCAAGTCTCATCTAGGATTTTACATACTTTGCAAAAGGCAGCTCTAGAAGCGCTAGTTACCCAAGACAAAAGCAGTCAGCCAAGTCTCATCTAGGATTTTACATACTTTGCAAAAGGCAGCTCTAGAAGCGCTAGTTACCTAAGACAAAAGCAGTCAGCCAAGTCTAATCTAGGATTTTACATACTTTGCAAAGGGCAGCTCAAGAAGCGCTAGTTACCCAAGACAAAAGCAGTCAGCCAAGTCTCATCTAGGATTTTACATACTTTGCAAAGGGCAGGCTCTAGAAGCGTTAGTTACCCAAAACAAAAGTACTGTCAGTCAAGTCTCATCTAGGATTTTACATGCTTTGCAAAGGGCAGCTCTAGAAGCGCTAGTTACCCAAGACAAAAGAAGTGTCAGCCAAATCTCATCTAGGATTTTACATACTTTGCAAAGGGCAGCTCTAGAAGCGCTAGTTACCCAAGACAAAAGCAGTCAGCCAAGTCTCATCTAGGATTTTACATACTTTGCAAAAGGCAGCTCTAGAAGCGCTAGTTACCTAAGACAAAAGCAGTCAGCCAAGTCTAATCTAGGATTTTACATACTTTGCAAAGGGCAGCTCAAGAAGCGCTAGTTACCCAAGACAAAAGCAGTCAGCCAAGTCTCATCTAGGATTTTACATACTTTGCAAAGGGCAGGCTCTAGAAGCGTTAGTTACCCAAAACAAAAGTAGTGTCAGTCAAGTCTCATCTAGGATTTTACATGCTTTGCAAAGGGCAGCTCTAGAAGCGTTAGTTACCCAAGACAAAAGCAGTGTGAGCCAAATCTCATCTAGGATTTTACATACTTTGCAAAGGGCAGCTCTAAAACATAAGATACCCAATACTAACAAAAGTATCTTTCGGACACATTGTAACTAAAATTAATCCAGTTAAAACCACTCCCGACAATGAATGATCACACATATTAATTACTAAAAACATCAAAATAAAAATGTACAAAAAGTCATTTAAATCAGAGTATGAAACTTAGCTTTTAAACTACTTAGCATTTAACCAATAGCAATGCATACACTCTACCTCTCATTTTCCATCGCTTTCATAAAATGTACCTGCAGTTTATAAAATATACCATTTGTTCATTCCTATTTTCAAGACGGTTGGACCGGTTGAATATGTTACCACGTCTTTCCCTTCTTTTAAGGTGGACCTCAAGGATTTTTCTTCCTATACTTCCAATGAGAAAACTTCTGTACACATTTTCTTCACAATTAATGCGTTCCCAAGGATAAAAATTTGAACATCGATTAAAATAGCTTCATTTTATAACTTGGAATACTTAATATTTTTTCAAACATAACCATAATTATGCAATCCAACATTTGTTTGCCTACTGACGTCATCAAAGTACAGGTCGCGCCATCTTTTTTCTGGTTTCAACACCACCAAAGGAGTAGTTATCAATTTTTAATATAATTATCGTTATGTTTTAGAAAATATTAAGTATTCCAAGTTATAATATGAAGTTATTTTAATCGATGTTCAAATTTTCATCCCTGGGAACGCATTAATTGTGAAGAAAATGTGTACAGAAGTTTTTTCCATTGGAAGTATAGGAAACAAAATTACTTGACGTCCACCTTAAGATTCGTAAGAATTGCATGCCTGGAACTAAATATTTTGAGAGAAACAGCAATCGAAGACTGCTTTCAAAATTATTGAAACTTCGCTTCAAAATTTTGAATTTTCGATTCTTGAGATATCTATCGTGTTACCAGTAACTTTGAAGCGGATATGTTGCGAGACATGAACTTTCCGAGTTCCAGCGTGCGCTGGATGCTATTTCAGTAACGTTTAAATATGGAGCATTGCAGCTAAACTAAACATACTAAAGTCGACATTAAGCGGTGTCGTGAAGAGATGATAGCAGGACGGTACAACTACAAGAAAAAAGTTCAGGAAGGCAGCCCAAACTGACAGAACGTGACAAAAGCGCCATGGTAAGAAATGTTAAGAAATCCCTTTCTCTGCCGTTTTCATCGCTGCTGATGTATAAGAATGCTTGTAATGGCTCGGTTAGGACCATAACTATCAGCAGAGAGTTGCACAGTGTGGGTCATTATGGCGGATCAGCGGCACACAAGCCACACATGCCTACCGTGAATCCGAAGCGCCGTTTAAAGTGGTGTCTGCGTCGTTACTGGACTGTAGGCGACTAGGAAGCTGTTCTTTAGAGTGATGAGTTACGCTATTCACTCTTCCAATACGATGAGCGTGTTTGGATTTGGCAACAGCCCGGCGAAAGATTTTCGTCGGACTGTGTTCTTTCAACTGTTAAGTTCGGCGGAGGCTCAATAAAGGTATGGAGTTGTTTTTCGTGTATATATCCCCGTTGGTTATTACACCACAAACCATGTACAATGAAATGTACCTCCACGTTTTGGATAACTTGCCCTACCAATAATGTGACAATATTACGGAAATGGCCGTTGTCTCTTCCAAAACGATAGAGCTAATTGCCACACTGCGCGGCATATGAAAGACCGCTTTCTTGAAAATGAGGTATAACTGTTAGACTGGCCTGCCCTGTATCCGGATATTAATCCCATAGAACACCTCTGAGACGAACTGAAGTGACGGATACGAAATCGACTGCACCGACCGTCTTCGCTCTCCACTCTTGCGCAACAGCTTCGCAGGACAAATGGCGAGTCATCACTGTCAAGACCTACCAGAAATTGGTTGATAATATGTCTCGACGCGTTGCCGGTGTCTTACAAAGAAAAGGTGGACCGACTAACTACTAATTGCGATAACACAGTAATTTATCCAAAAGTATTTTGGTGTCCAAATACTTTTCATATTATAGTGTAAATTATCTACAAAGAGTACCAGAACACTCTCTCTATTTTTAAGTGTAATTGTAGCAGATGCCAATGTCATTTGTGACGTGCCTGCCCCGCAGGACGTACACGAGATAAAGGCAGATAGCAGTGAGAGCACATGTCCGCCTAGCTCAGTTGGGAGAGCGACTAACTCCGGAGTAAAGAGACCCGATTTCTATGCCCGGCGCGTACAATCTCGTACGTTATACATTCCACCCCTTGTTATAAACATGGCCTTGCAGCTGGCAGTGGGATGAAAATGAATTTTAGGTCCTAAAGTAAAATTACAAGGAATAAAATGGTAAGAAATCTTAGCAAAATCATACAATGTTAGAGTAAAATCACGCAAGTTAGTAAAATCATGCAATGCATTGATTACGATACGCTTTCCAACATACCAGAAATCATTACTCAAGTTATGAGGATAATGACTGTGGAATAAATATTGCTCCTGTGTCCTGGTCTTTGACCCCATTTCGATTATATTAAGCGGAATTGGTTCAGTAGAACCTCCAAAACGACACGATAATTTTTTTTTTCGCAATCGAAGCATTCTTACGTGCGTTATGACGCATAAGGGCGATGGAATGGATCCCGTTCCTATGTCCTGACATTTGACCCCATTTCGTCCATTTTCAATAGGGTTCGCTCCCAGGTAATCCCCTACCACATACTAACATTTCACCGAAATCGAACCATTTTTACGCGAGTTATCGTGCAGACGGATGGACAGACAGACAGACAAAGTTGGAGCATATACGCTTCTTCGACCTACAGTTGGAAAGCGTAAAAAATGGCCCTTCTCTCCTTGCTTCGACTCAATTTGCAGAACTAACGAAGAAAATAAAATCAAAATACATTATTGAGCACCACATTAATCATTAGAATTAAAATGCTGCTCCAGCAGTCTATTTATTGTTAGAATTCGGACACTCATCAAGGCATAAATAACTATTCCCAGCAAAAACAGTCTTGCTGGCCCAGCACTATTTTGCCGCTGCCGAACCGTCAATAAAATGTCCGGGTGGCCAACAGAAGGGCCAGCAGTTCAGGCCAATAGTTGGCACCACATCAGTTGTCATATGCCAGAACAAGGCCATCAGTTGTCCATCACAGGCAGTAGCTGCCTTAAGTGGCCCTACAGCGGCCCTGCAAGCACGTGCCAGAAATGATGGCTAGCCTAATGCGGTCCGCTAGTGGCAGCCGGCAACCACGTGACGTAACCGGTGGCTTGCCGAATTTTGTCCGCCAATTTCCCAGCCGTAGCCATAAAAAAAGAAATAAGGAAATCAAAGATAACTGCAGTTCCCCAAAGATACAACTTTTTTTTTCTACTCTTACGGAACTTGTGAATTTTAGCACTGCGCTGGGGAAATTCTTTCAACAGACCGGAAAAACGCCCGTTTGAATCAGAGTAGATATGAACCAGGGATGTTTGCGTAAGAGCTGAGCTCTCTACCAACCGGACTAATTTTCCACGCACTCGCGTGGGCTTGAAGCTTTCTGTTTCGTGCCGAGTATGCAATCGAATGGTTCCCTCTTTTGTTTTATAATATTGCGAGGTATTTTTCATAAAAGTCAGTTTCATATAATTCAAAAAGTTATTTTTTCCACGTAACGATATTTTTTTACCTTAAGGGAACTTCACTCATTTTCAAGGAGTGTACATACTTAGAGTCGCTTTCCAAAGTTTTGTACTGTCCTTGTCGTCTTGAAAGGAGATTATTGAATTGATATATATTTCCCCGGGTTCATGTCACATTCTGTTACATTTTTAACGTTCAATCCGTTGTCCGAAGCTACATTTGCTTTAAAGAGTAAAGATATTTCATTTTACTTCTCGTTATTTTTAGAATAGAATTCCTCCCAGTCCTGTGTATTCAACCCATGGATGAGTACATTATATCCGCATAGCGTTGCTTTTTTTTTCTTTCAAATAATTAATAAATTTTGTACGCGTTTAATTCTTTTTTTTTCTTTTTTTTTTTCCAGCAAACGTTTTTTAATGGTTTTCCAGGACATTTGTCATGACCTGTTATTCATGGAAATGGAGTGGGTGTATTTCATGGCTGTAATATAGTATTTCATGGCTTAATCTGATACCTTCGTCGACGTGGAATTTTATTAGGAAATTAATTCACCTCTCTACATATGGATTTTTTTCTTAACATCCATTAAAATAACACCATGACGATAGCGTCGTCTTCAACAAATTGGTATCATGAGAGACACAGCTTCTGCTGCTTCTGCCATGCGCAGTCCCGTTGTTTACACCTGCTGTTGGGTTTGCATTGGTTGCCAGCAACGGGCCATTAGTGGGACTTGCTTGGAGGCCCACAATTCACGGCGATGCTGCAGGGCCATCAATGGCTCACCAACGGACTGCTACCGGGCCGTGAGCGGCAGATTTCAACCAGCAGTGACATATCACTGCCAGTTGGTGGCCAGCAGTTTCCCAGCACTTGTGTTTTTGTTCGGTTAGAATTCTAACGCTGCTCCTGGAGCATATTAATCATTATACTTCGGACGCTTGCACTAGAACCGTATTAATCATTAGAATTCTAATGCTGCTCCAGAAGCATATTAATCATTAGAATTCGAACGCTGCTCTAGCAGCATATTAATCATTAGAATACGAACGCTGCTCCAGGAGCATATTAGTTATTAGAATAGGAACGATGTTCCAGAAACATATAATCATTACAATTCGAACGTTGCTCCAGGAGCATATTATGTATTGGAGGTCGGATGCTATGAAAAAAAAATTTTCGAGCACAAACTCTGCTTGGATCATACAGTAATAAAATCTCTCTAATAGAGGTGCCATCATTTGTTCCGTTAAGTGCCCAAGATTATAAATTGGAGTGAACGTCATTAGAATTTCAGTGAACATCAATGTGACAGCTGATGTCCACTGAAATTTTGTTTCGATTGTGAGACTCGAACACCGCGAAACAAATGAACCTTTTACTCTCATGGAGGTCATTTGTGGTGTCCTCTAACTTCGATAACTCACCCTACATGTCAACTAAGTTTTAACGCATTAATTTGAATTTTCTTTTAAAAGTTACCCTTCTTTGATTTATCGTAATATTCTTACAAATGAAAACTTAATAAAAAATAAAATTACATTTTTACAGGGATTTCGATCAGAAAGGTTTAAGAAGTAATAAAATACAGCGAGCTTGTTTTGAATTTTTTATATGCGGGATAAATAAGAATGGATATTGAAGTTCCTCACAATTCAGAAAATTCATTTTAAGTCATTAAAGTTCATGGCATTAAAAGATGTGTCCTGGAGTTATCTCTTAACTCTGTTTTATTAAACTGAGCGAGTACCTTTCACTTTCAATAAAGAGAAAAAGCAATCGAACTCTGAGAATTCACATTTTTTCTTAAATACATTATGAGATCGTGTGTGTCTTTGAAATGAAAATGCTGGAATTATTTTTCTTGTACGAAGCTTAGCTTTCGAAAAACTTTCCGCCGTCACACACTTAAGATATGAAAAATGTCACGTCTCTGTGCAATTTGTTCGACTCTTATTTAATCAATACATCTTTCAAAGTCTTTTTATATACCAAAGAGCGTTTACACTGCAGTTCTGCTTTTGACACCTATTCATTCACAGTGAAAGTTATCTAGACACGAGCAAAACATTTTAAGGTTTCTTTCTCTTCTTCTTTACTTCTGTTTTCGATTTTTCCATACTTTCTGAAGGAAAATGTGTTTGGAGGAATTTATAACATAAATTAACTGAAAAGATTTTGAAATCGAAAATATGGTATTAGATATTCACATGAGAGATGCGAAAGAAATATTTTAAGCATTACGGTGAAAGAAAGTTATTCGCATTTTGATTATGGCTCAAAACTTAAAAGTAGAGATGAGCAAAACTAAAAAAACAAAAAAAAACAGGATATACTAGGGGTGTTCAAATGAAAAGGTACGAAACGTCATAAGAACGTAACCGTTAACATATTTGCCTATGCCGCTATGGGAGAACGTAGCGACACATCTAGGGATGCGATTGGAGTCCACGGCGTGGATCGGAGCATGCGCGGGCGCCCGCATGCGCAAGAGAGAGCAGAGGTTCTTATAAAGAGCGCCGTCCAATTGACTACTTGTTGAATTGCTCCAGCACAGACGAACCATTAACTCCGATGTGTACTGTGAGACACTCCGAAGCCTACGCAGGTCCATCAAGAACAAAAGACCGGGGCTGCTCACGGAGGGTGTGGTTCTGCTCCATGATAACGCGCGTCCACACGTCTCCAGGGTCACACACGCGGAACTGGCCAAGTTCCAGTGGGAGCAGCTTGACCATCCGCCCTACAGCCCGGACATGTCGCCCTGCGATTTCCATGTGTTTGGTCCCCTGAAAAAACATCTGAAAGGAAAGCGCTTCCACTCGGACGACGAACTCAAGGACGCTGTGCAGGACTGGGTCTCGTCACGGCCACAGGAATTCTGGGAACAAGGAATCCTTCGGCTCGTTAATCAATGGGATCGTTGTGCTACGGCCTATGGTGTATACTTTGAATAAAGCCTTCATTTATACCCACAGTGTAGTTTCGTACCTTTTCATTTGAACACCCCTAGTATGTGTATTTACTGAGATAAAATGAGGAAATGACATGATGTTTAAACAAAGAAAACCGAAGTAACGACGGATGACTAAAATAGAAACTGATAAGAAAGTAATCTTAGCACAAATGGTATGCATTGAACCGAAGGAATAGGAAAAAAAGCAAATAAAATAACGAGATAGTAAAAACAGTGTTAGAGAAGTAATAAAAGTGTCATGGGGTAAATACGATGTCTGAGAAAGGTACGAAAGATTCTCATTTAACACTGAAAATTCAAAATCTCTGTGAAAGATTATTCACGTTAATTCAGATTTACTCCTGTCATGCCCAGTGATTTGCGGTTCGTTGCATAGAATGCCCTTATGGACCTACACGAAGTTCTGCTTAGAGTCAGTATGACAGGCAAACATCATTAGACAACTCTCAACATTTATTCATATATTACATATTATCATTTTCACTCGCTTATGGTTTAGCCTAAGCGAGTGAAAATGGTAATATGAACGGACAGGTTCATTATTTCGCCATTCTTCACTTTAGAGTTAATGCTGTTCGTTATCGATAGCCTTTTCGACAGTTCTTTAATTATCGTACTTTCATACTGCCTCCATGCACGTTGAAGGCTAGCAGAATATCTTTATTCAAGTCGAAGACAACTTTTCTTCGAAAATTAGAACCGACATGGCTTCATCAACAACAGTTTTACAATGTTGGCAATCCTGTCCTTTCACAGGGACACTGGTCTCAGTGGCATACAACACATGAAAGCCGTAGCTTAAATCGTACATCGATCAGCCAAAACACTAAAACCACCTCTGCGTCATGTAAATGAGAGTGCGTGCAGCCAATCAGCGCCACCAGCCAAGATCGTGACTGATATATACAGTATATAATAGCTGGGTCGGATCGCTCTGAGTCAGTATTTCGTTTCGTCTCAACATGGCAAAAGCAGATGATTTATAATTTCGACAAAGTCCAGATCGTTATGGCAAGACGCCTTGGTAGAAGCATCTGCGAAACAGCCACGCTGGTAGGCTGCTCACGCTATGCAGTAGTTTGTACCTATCAAAGATGTTCCTAAGCAGGTGACACTTCGACCCGTCGACAAGGCGCAGATAGGCCCCTCCTCAATGACGTCAGCGCAATCTATCTCGTCTTTTCCGCAGCAACAGAAGGACTACTGTAGCTGGCATTATCCATAATTTCAGTTGTGGTAAAAGTCCCAATGTGTCCGAACGCACAGTTCATCGTACACTCTTGGATATGGGCCTCCGCAGTCGCAGACCCATTCGTGTGCCTATGCTCACAGCAGTTCACCGGCGTCCATAATTGCAGTTGGCACGTAATCATCAACATTTGATCATTGAAGACTGGAAGAGGGTCTTACGGTCAGGCGAATCCCGCTTTAAGTTACACCAGGTCGACGGACGAGCTAATGTGCGACTTTTCCCCAAGGTATCCTTCTCACCTGGATGTGCTGTGGGACGGATCCAGGCGGCTGGAGGGAGTGTGACGGTTTGAGCTATATCTTCTTGGGAACACTTGGACTTATTATACTTGTACAGTGCACACTGACAGCTGTGCTGTCCACGTACCTAAACATCTAGGCTGACCAAGTACACACTTTTGTTGCGACTATATTCCTTGGAGAAAATGGCGCCTTTCAACAGGACAATACTCCATGCCACACTGCGAAGAATGTTCAGAAATGGGTCCAAGCGCATTAACAGAAATTCCGTTTATCGCCATGGCCCCCAACTTCGTGGGACATAAATCCCATAGAGCATTTCTGTTTTAAGTTGCAGAAACTGCTACGAACAACATCACCTCAACCACGTGATTTACCAAAACTGCTGGATCTTCTGTTACAGTCAAAGTATCAGACGTCAAGAGACACCGATCAACATCTCGACGAATTTATGCCTTATCGGGTGAAGCTCTTTTGAGGCGAGAGTAGGACGTGCATCACAATACGTAGGTAGTTTAAATGTTTTGACTGATCGGTGTATAGCAGTGATTCTCAACCTTAAGCTAACCGCGGACCACTGACTGGAAAGGTAGATAAAGCCCGGAGCCAAACCCCCAAGGACATCAGACAACTAAGGAAAAGTACAATTTATTTTGTAAACATACTTGTTAAATAAAATGAATTTTACCTAATTTAATGCAACTAATTTTATTTAACTAAAATAACGTTTGAAATCGACTGAAATTGTTACTGTCTTACTTGAGATTATAATCAATTTGATTTTTGGGCTTGTATTTAATTCTTGGGGCTGATACTACTGCTTAAAGCTAGCCATATATCGTCGCTTCCGTCCAGCCAGTTTCTTAGCTTGTTTTTAATCAATAGCAGAGTAGAAAATGCCTGTTCACACAAAAACATTGTTCAAAACACCATAAGATACCGTAAGGCGGTTCGCCGAATGTTCGGATAAGACAGGGCCTTCCTACACTACAATTCCTAAATGTTCGCATCAGATTCAAACGAAGCCCTGAAGTTGCTATCACGTTGAAATTCAATGACCTCTTCTTGGATTTCATCAGGAAGATCCTTGGGCTTGACATTGAAAGTATTGCGAATTAGTATCTTAATAGGAGTTTCAGCTTTGTCACATTCTGGAAAATAACGGTTGAATTCGTCTTTTAGTATTTGTAGATGACGCAATGCATTATAGTGGACCTCTGCTGTGACGGTAGCGTAATTCTTGTCCCCAGCAAGGGTTTTCAGAGTTCAAAATGACGAATAATTTTTTTGCCTGAATTTTCTCAACCCATAGATCTATTTTGCAAAGAAACGCACGACGTTTGTGTTCAAACGCAAAGATGTTTGCCACACATTCCAATTCTTTGTTCCTAGAAACTTGCCACTGCAAATTTAGCTGGTTCAAATGGACGAATATATCCACGAGATAGGCAAAGTCAATTTCGAATTTTGGTTCACAAAACTGCTCATAAAATAGTTCATTTTTTTTCTCGCTTAAAAGTACTTTCAACTCCTCTCTTAGTTCATACAAGCGTTCCAACATGTTTCTTTATGACAGCTAACAAAGCTTAGTATGATAATGTAACGTCTCATGCTGAGCGCCCAAGTCTGCAGACGATTTTTTGAAAATTCACGTATTTAGCGCATGTTTAACAGAATTTACCAACTTTATATCCAGTTTCATGTAATGGCTATGTCATCCGGCAACGATTTGACGCCAGCGCTTGGTGAAGGATGCAGTGCGTCGTCAATGTGGATGAATTCTTCTCTTTCACCAGCGTTACTAAACCTCTTGAACGTTACTGATCTACTAAACCCCTAGAACGTTACTTTTAATGTGGATGAATTCTTCTCTTTCACCAACGTTACTGAACCCCTAGAACGTTACTGATCTACTAAACCCCTAAAACGTTACTTTTAATGTGGATGAATTCTTCTCTTTCACCAACGTTACTAAACCCCTAGAACGTTACTGATCTACTAAACCCCTAAAACGTTACTTTTAATGTGGATGAATTCTTCTCTTTCACCAACGTTACTAAACCCTAGAACGTTACTGATCTACTAAACCCCTAGAACGTTACTGTTCTACTAAACCCCTAGAACGTTACTTTTAATGTGGATGAATTCTTCTCTTTCACCAACGTTACTAAACCCCTAGAACGTTACTGATCTACTAAACCCCTAAAACGTTACTTTTAATGTGGATGAATTCTTCTCTTTCACCAACGTTACTAAACCCGTAGAACGTTACTGATCTACTAAACCCCTAAAACGTTACTTTTAATGTGGATGAATTCTTCTCTTTCACCAACGTTACTAAACCCCTAGAACATTACTGATGTACTAAACCCCTAGAACGTTACTGATCTACTAAACCCCTAGAACGTTACTTTTAATGTGGATGAATTCTTCTCTTTCACCAACGTTACTAAACCCCTAGAACGTTACTTTTAATGTGGATGAATTCTTCTCTTTCACCAACGTTACTAAACCCCTAGAACATTACAAATGTACTAAACCCCTAGAACGTTACTGATCTACTAAACCCCTAGAACGTTACTTTTAATGTGGATGAATTCTTCTCTTTCACCAACGTTACTAAACCTCTAGAATGTTACTGATCTACTAAACCCCTAGAACGTTACTAATCTACTAAACCCCTAGAACGTTACTGATCTACTAAACCCCTAGAACGTTACTAATCTACTAAACCCCTAGAACGTTACTGATCTACTAAACCCCTAGAACGTTACTGATCCTAAAATAGCGGGAGCACCATCAGTACAAAGCCCAGCAAGTTTTTTTTCACTTGATTTCGTGCTTCTCGAAATAATCGCAGATTATTTTCATGACGTTCTTTCCTTTCGACGTGGTTTCCAATTCTTGTGACAGTAGCAATTCTTCTTTGATCGTGCTGTCTTCGGCTAGAAATCGAACGAAGACAAGTAATTGGGAATATTGAGCAACATCAGTACTTTCGTCACATTGCTGAACGAAACAGGGGTAATTTCTAGGGTCTTAATTTCACTCACGAGCTGCTCTTCAGTGTCCTGTGGCATTTTTTTCTATTCGCGCCTTCACGGTGTTGCTCGATAACGGAATTTCTTGAATTTTCTTTTTAGCTTGCCTCAATTAAAACTTCTTGCACTGCTTTTAGAAAACATGGTTTCACTAATGTTTCACCAATGCAATGAAGTTGTTTTGACTTAGCAATTAATTGTGAAATCCCAAATGATGCGGAAAGCGTATTTTTGGACATTTCAAGTATTGTACCAGTGTTTCCGCGAGTTTCATTTTCTTCAAGTTCTCCAAATTTCCTACAAAGTATTCTTGTGGACAATCGCTCAAATTAGAATAGACTGTCTTTAAATGATGTTCCAGGTGTACGGGTTTTCGTGCATCATTGCTGAGAACTGTATCCTAAATCACATACTGGGTTCTAATCTCCTTATTTACTTCAATTTCTGTGAACCCGAAATTGATATAACTATTATCCTATTTCCTTTTCAGTTCCATTTTCTTACACAAACCAAAATAAGTTATAGTGCCAATGCACAATGTCACAAAGTGTACAACCTTACCGAGCGGCTGACTACTGGGTATTGACTCCGGTGTAGCGTCCAGCAGTACAGTGCATGAGCAAAGCTCATGCTGAGGTGTAGCAATGGTTACGGCTGAAGTCGTTCGGCCTTCGGCTCAACCACGTACGCAAATCCGTCGCATTCATTCTCGTATGAATATTCACTCGCGTAATCCCGGATGAATGTGGTTTGTTTTATCTTTATATCTCGGTAGCTCCATGGACCACTTTTGAGGTTTTTATGGAACAAATCTGGTCCGCGGACCACCGGTTGGTAACCATTGGTGTATAGTCATCATGTACATGTATAAAGCATATAAAATACATATTTAACACTACAATGAAGAAGTTTTAAAAGTGAGTAATGTATCTAGTAGAGTGCACTAAAAAATGCATTCAAACATCAAATTACACATCCATTAAACTGAGATCCTTACATCCTGGATCCCTGGTATTCTTAGAGTTATTTCAATCATAAACATAAAAATTGAAACACCCAAAAAATTGCTACTAATCAAAGAATGCGCATGTCCCTATACACGTCGGCTGGTCAAAAAGCAACTTCCCATGGATCTTGGTAGGTTATTATATACCTCCCAACACCATTACACTCTTCTGACTGGAGGGCGTTGTTGATTTAAGGAGTTCGAATAAAATCACAAAGTGCTAGAGATCAGATTCAAGTGAAAATCACGACTCGCTTGGAATCATGGTCTCAATCGGAGGTACGCGTGGTGATTGTGTGTTACCTGCGGTGGAGATCCCTCTCGAACTGCAAGAAGTCAATTTTCTTCAAGTCATGAGCTATCAGAGGGTGTCAAAATGGTGTTCAAACTTCGTACTTGGCGCAATGCGATGATATATGAAAAACCCAGTGTCAGGTTTCGACATCGGCGACAGAGAGCTAGTCCCAAATGACTTTTTCGGTACCGCGCGCAACATTGTTCAACTTAATCAACGCGCGTACCTCCGAATGACACCATGTTTCCAGGAGAGAAATCATTTTCACTTAAATTTCTTCTGGAGCACGTTGAATTTTTAACCAAACTCCTGTTCGGAACAAAGCCATCCAGTCAGGATATTGAAACTACTTTGGAATGCACCGCTTCCCATTTCCCCAATCCGCCAAAGGTCATCAGAAGTTACATATTGATTAGTCCTTGTGCCTAATGAAAGCAGCCACCTAATGACGTCACTGGCGCTACAGGAATTAGCGCTTCTATCACCAACGACAGCGCGAGCTACACGTTCATTTGGTTCCGAGTACATTTCACGTCACAACATCTACCCACACCGGCAACTAAATTAGAAACCTTTATGCAGATGTTCGCAAACGTCACTTACACAACGTAAGCAACGTTTCCATTTACGTAGCACAAAATAAGCAGTCACATACGCCATCGCGTGATCTAGGTAACAATATATGACTGCTGCTCGTCTATAATCGTCAGTCGTTTTGATCACAGGTGGAACAACAAATGTTATTTCTGAATTCCATGAAGGGCATATTGTGGGTGCTTCGTCTGGCTGGAGCGACGACTTTAGGAACAGCAAACCTGACTGGTTTCTCAAACAGTGAGATATCCGAGGTATTTCATCAGTGGAAAAGTAACCCACATCTCTTGTATAAGAGACTTAACAAACTAACCCACATTGCTTGTATAAGAGGCGTAACTTTACGTAACAAAATAACCCACATTGCTTGTATAAGAGGCGTAACTTTACGTAACAAAATAACCCACATTGCTTGTGTAAGAGACGTAGCTTGACGTATAGACGTAACTTGACGTAACAAAATAACCCACATTGCTTGTATAAGAGACGTAACTTGACGTAACAAAATACCCCACATTGCTTGTGTAAGAGACTTAACTTGACGTAAAACATAATCCACATTGCTTGTACAATAGACGTAATTTGACTAAACAAAATAACCCCCATTGCTTTTGAAAGAGACGTAATTTGGCAAAACAAAATAATCCCCATTGCTTTTGTAAGAGACGTAACTTGACGTAACAAAATAACCCACATTTCTTGTATAAGAGACGTAACTTGACGTAAAACATAACCCACATTGCTTGATAAGAGACGTAATTTGACGAAACAAAATAACCCACATTGCTTGTGTAAGAGACGTACTGACTTGACGTAACAAAATAACCTGCATTGCTTGTGTAAGAGGCGTAATTTGACGTATATACGTAGCGATAATCTGTCAGGAGCGAGACTTCCTTCGTCTGAAGGCTTGAACGGTAAAACAGGACTTCCTATGTGCAGCAATTGACCGGAGCATTCAACGAAGGCTATTCCTCACCAATATCTCAGCGAAATATGCGCAAGGAATTGAAGCGGATCGGTATTGTCAATTCGCATGCCTACACGGAAACCACTGATATATTCAAAGAACTAGAAAGTTCGTCTACAGTGATATCAGGAACACCGTTACTGCCCACTATAAGACTGAAAAAAGTCAAGTAGTTGAACGAGTCGCTATACACCTTATTCTGTACCGATGATATTCAGAGAATTTGGTGGAAGCACCATGAAACAATGGATGAAGCTTGCCTTGTAAACACAACTCAAGGTTCTAGAGTTGGTGTCTGTAACGTACCAGGAGATGTGACGTACCTGTCCGAAGGACGCACTCCACATAAAGGCAGATAGGAATCAGAATAAAACGTCCGCGTAGCTCAATTGGTAGAGTGACTTATTCCGGAATGAGGGGATCCGGGTTCGAATCCTGGCGTGGACTAAAAATGACGGAGAAATTTACTTCGTTATAATGGCGCCCGAACTATCCGGATGACCCGACCGTTCAAAATCTCGCATTGGTGTGATGTCATTTCCACACCGCGAGATAGGAAAAATAAGATAATCCCTTCTCCAGCACTTCGAAAAAACAAATAAATAAGGGGGAGATGGTGTAACGTACCAGGAGATGTGACGTACCTGTCCGAAGGACGCACACGACATAAATTCAGATAGGAATCGGAATAAAACGTCCACGTAGCTCAATTGATAGAATGACTTATTCCGGAGTGAGGGGATCCGGGTTCGATACCTGGCGTGGACAAAAATGACGGAGAAATTAACTTCGTTATATGTCATGGTGTCAAGTACGTTCTTTTTATCAGGAAGTGATACCCTTATAATGCTAGATTGCCAGGTGTCCTGCAAAGATTATCCGAACACTGTTGTTGGTCAAGCCCATCCGGCGAAATTGACTTTTTATCCAATTGGCAACAGCTGTTTCATGGATGATAACATTACTGCCCATCGTGCTGGATGTGTTCAGCACTGGTTCAATGATCATAACAGTGACTTTCACCAACTATCCTGGTCATCACAAACCCAGGATATGAACAATTTTGAAAATGTGTGGGGCTTGTTAGAAAAACAGATCCGGGAGCATTCCGTCAAATATGAGACTGTCTGGTGAAAGCCTGATATACTATAGACGTATACTATGAGTTCCAGCACAGTGTGGATTCTATGTAAAACCCCATACGTGCTGCTATTCGAGCAAAAGGAGATCCAGCTCAGTATTGAACAAAGTTTATAATTCAGTGGCCAGTATGTATACCTTACAAATACACTCACGGACAATGAAATTTGCGCATCAAGAAAGAAGCATCGGATTGAACTGAAATTTTATGGGCATAATGATACATATAAATGATACACATGATGGCAAAAACGGAGCTGCAGGACAATTACAGAGGGATCTGTGGCACGCAGTCCGGTTATGTTCAATAGAGCGTCGCACCGTCTCGTGCGGCGATACATGCTGCAGTACGGTTCGGCATGGAGGTGAACAAACGCTTGATGTTGTCTTGCGGCAGACTGGCTCACACGTGTTGGACGGTGTGTTCCAAATCCTAGATATTGCGCACTGCGGCAGCTGACGTTTTAACTGGTCCCACACATGTTCGATAGGGGACATGTCCGGGGAGCGGAAGGCCATTGAACTATTTGGACATGATGTAGACAGTCCTGGGCAACCCGAGCTGGTGTGCGAGCGTGCTTTATCCAGTTGGTATAGCCTACCTGGTATCTCGGCTAGGAATGGGGGCACATGGGGCCGTAGGATCTGATCCACATATCGCTGGCTCGTCAATGATTCACGTACCACTACTGCAGCTGATTTGCTATCGTATAGGCAATGGCTCCCCAGACCATTATGCCTGCAGTGGGGGAGGTGTGACGCTACATAGCGAGGTTGGGATTGTGCCGTTGACCCGTGGGCCGCAACACCCGGACACGATGATCATCTGTCACCAAAACGAAGCGGTACTCATCGCTAAACTCCATACGTCGCTCTGGCCTGGCACCACTGCACAGGCTGCCTGCGATGTTCTGGTGTTGAGGGCAGCACACGTAAGGGGCGCCCGGATCGCAGATTCAGTTCCTCGAAGCATCGGGAAACGGTTCGTGGGCACACAGGAGCCGCTACATTTGCCTGAATAGTGGATCGGGTCCGGTGGGATCCGTTCGTGCCTGGCGCACTTTCCGTCAATCCTCTCTAAAAATGGTCGTCCTGGTCTATCTTAAGTCGCTCCGCCATGTGGCAGTGCCGTCACGTGTCCACTGCTTCCAAAAAAGTCGGACGGTATGGTCAGAAGGAGCCACGTGGCGGGCTATACGACGCGCCGACTAACCTGCGGTTTTCAGCCCGATGATCAGGCCTCTCTCAAAGTCAGTAAGTTGCGTAAATCGACGTCTCTGGCGTCTACCCTGCAATCTTGTCACTGTGTACTCTTCCTTGCGTTGGCGGGTGCTTTTAGATTTCATGAAACATCGACTACACGCCGGTTTATAAAGCTGCCGGTTCGTAATCTCAGCGCCACCACAGGGTGTGCGGTCATGCATACTCGCACCAAGCGTGGATCATTTGCGTGCCAGCACGCACTTTAGCTATATGCAAAGTTTCGCGGTTGTAGTATATTTTCTTCTTGGTACGCAAATGTCATTGTCTGTGAGTGTATATCAAGAATGGTGATCATTTGAATGACGTCGTGTAGTGTGATTTCATGAGGTTGTTTGGTCACAATATCGACCAATCATCGGGATAGATCGCTCTGTAGAGACAATGATTCGGTGTTTACAAATGTCTACAAAGGAATTACCTCAAAAGTGCGCAAAGAGAGAGGCAGACACCTTTTCCTTTATATCTGCAGAGAGGTACGGTCCCTATAATCATATGATCCCTGTAAGATCGCATTTTCCGAATATAAGACAGCGAAAGCCGTTCTGTCTCACCCACTGCTAGCGAATGAAATGTTCCGTTTGAGTTACATGCTCCTGTCTCCACAAAGACCATTCAGAGCGAAACTGAATTACATGCGCGACCTCGAAAACAATCATTGCAGCATTGAATGCAGATAGTCTGCAAAAACGGATTCGTATGTTGGAGATATGGTACATACCCTGCAGAATAACCAATGGCCCTAAGAAATCCCATTATAAGTCACCCCACAGCATCTGTGATTTACCTCCATGCTTCACAGTCGGGACCAAACAGTCAAAGTGTTACGTTTCTCTAGGTTTTCTCTAGATGCAAACTCTGCTAATGATGGAAAACAATGTGAAGCACGATTTATCAAGACAGATGCTTTGTTGCCAGTCTTTAATATTCCAGTTTTTATGTAATTTGCACCACCTTACACTTTGTGTTGCATAAATGTTGATAATTAGTAATTTGTGGACTGCAGTATGGTATTAATTAGTAGCACGATGAAGTTCCCGTCGAACTGTTATTTCGGAAATGGTACCATTCCGACTGGTGTCGAACTCCTCTGCTGCTTGCGATGCTGTGGTCTTGTGCTTCCGTTGTACAATCCCTGTCAAAATTCGGCTACCCCTATCTGACACCCTATGGTGTCCATAACTTGAACGTTTGAAATGAAACGCCGGGTCTTTTTCGATATAGTATTACACGCACTATTTCTGCCGTACGAATTACTGACGTTCCTGCAAGACGCGCCTGAAGGATCATTCCTTTTTTGAAGTCAGTGAGATTTGAATTTGTCGAAAATTACCCCCACAGCAGCTGTTTCGCCTCCGGGTGTGGAACTGTTGCGTGATAGCCGATGTCGTATTGCACTCCCTTATGTACCTCGCATCACGAGTAACATCGCCCCTGTGATTTGCATACAGCGCTTTGCATGTACTAACGTCGCAGTCGGTGTATCCATTATTTTGATAAACTCTAGTATAAAGAGGCAAAAAGCAGAAAAGGAAAAACTCACTGCTGTCCCATAGAATGTTTAACCGCGTTATGTTTAATAAACGCTACATAATGATAAAGGAAGCCTATTTGAACTGAGTGATCACTGAATTATGACCACCTACCTAATACTTCTTTTGTCCTCCTTTCTCCCTCAGTACAGCAGCTATCAAACGTGACATCGATTCAATAAGACGTCCGAAGTGAGGCATGGCCAACAAAGCTGTGTGCAATGCGACCTTCAATGCAAGTATGGAAGTGATTGTTGTACCCAGACACCTGATATGCCGTTCCATCGTGCCCCACAAGTACTCTATGAGATTGCCGTCAGGAGAGGTGTGAAACCAATCGAAGTGCTGGAAGTTTGAACTGTGTCCATCAAACCATTCCTGCACAACATTGGACCTGTGGTTCGGTTCAGAGTCCCCTTGGACAATTAGACACCGTCGGCAATTGGGAAAAGTGCAATCTTGCTGGGTGTACAGGGTTAACAAGAAATTCACGATCGCAAGCACCAGTCAAACGTTGTTCCACATGCGCCAGGCGGTCTAAGTTCCTTCCAGGTAAATATGCTGCACATCATACAACCGCGTCCAGCGGCTTGAACTGTGGAGGCCATGGAGGATGGATCAAGTGCCTCATGTTGTTTGCGCCAAATATGTATACGACCATACACGGAGTGGAGGAAAATCGCTACTCGTTAGATAAGCACACTTTTTCCAGTCATCCGACATTCAGCTTGCATGATCTGTGCACCAGGCGAGGTCTTTTAACCAGTGTTCCGTGGCTAGGAGAGGATGTCGTCGGGGTCGCCTGATGTTATGGCATATATATTTTAACAGTTCTGCGTCTGTTGGACTGTACGGGTCGTCGGTCCAGGGGCGCATCTCTCACATCAATCTTTTGCTGCTCTGTGCAGTTTTTCCTCCGGGTCGTTGTTTGATCATTTTCCTCCAGTCCAATTACACTTTAACTACGGCGGTTAGCCAACAACCCACCAGTTCAACCGTTTGAGAAATCAAGGCACCCGCTCACAATTTGACCTTTCCGATAAACCCTTTCGTTTACCCGTCACACGCCGCATTTTAGTACTTACTGCTCCACTGACACATTCTATATGCTACGTCGGTCGACTAATCCCGCCCTCTCAGAAATCACGTGGTCAATGGGCTGCCTACACTTTTGATAGGGATGGTCATGACTCAGTAATCACTCGGTGCATTTTGCAAAATGAACATGAATGCACGTACACAATCTTCCTGAAAGAGGCAAGCTGAACTTTACACCGTTTATCAATAAACTTTTTAGGGTCTCTCTCTCTGTGCTCTATGACTTCATAAGTACCCCTTTTAACTCAGACTGCTATAACGCCATTACCCCATGACCCTTAATAGAAGTGCGCTTTCGTCGGAAATGTGGTCTTGTGTAAAGCAGCTTGCCAGAGGGAAGCAATTTCCTTCTCGAGTGCGGACCTTCTGAAAAAAACACTACTGACGGTTTTCATTTTAAACGCAAACAAAATTAATTGGTATGAAAATCTCGAATTTGTTATTTTCAGCGAAAAACATTTCAGATATAACACCACTGGTGTGAGGTACAGTAATAAAATTTGGTATTTCACATTACATCACAAGACATGCATCCCATCGATTTGCTTTTAGAGAAAATACTTCTGCAATCCTTGGAAATTCAATGCAGTGACGTGTATTGCTGAAATGTATAAGCGTATTACCAGTATGTTTGCTGCATACACTTCATGAACACATAGCACGACCAAATATATAAATTACTTCAAGTCAAGCAAATAAGAAAAACATTTACCCCCAGGGAATGGGGCGAAAAACAAAAGGAAATCCGTGTGTCAGAAAAGAGTGATGTCTAGTTATAGAAAAGGTTAACTGGAAAAGCGAAATAAAGGCAGCTAAAACAAGAAAACAGGGCAACAGAAAACAGCTGTGACGTTTAAAATAGAGAAGCCGAAATTACTGAGAGGAAGAATTTGTCGTAAATACGAAATAAAATATAAAGAAATACTTGAAAATACAGCAGGTGAAGGGGAGCAAGATCAATGGTGTTAATTTGGAAAGGGTGTGGACTTAAGACTTAAATGTAATGAAAGTGTAGGAAACGGCAGCAGTAGTGCTTGAAAAATACGAAATAAGTCTAGATGTTGTAACGTCAGAACTAAGAGCAATAATATGCTAATGCAAAGAAGTAAAATTGATCATACGGTAGTTTAAATGTGAAAACAAAAAACAGCAGAATAAGCCGATAAGGTAGAACAAAAGTACGGAAAATAAAATTTGTAGAATTAATGAGAAAAAAAGAAATTGTTTTAGTTGATTTCGCTGCTCTCTCTCTCTCTGTTCTCCCTCCCTCCCTCCCTCTCTCTCTCTCTCTCTCTCTCTCTCTCTCATTCTTCCTCCCTCACTCCCCCTCTCTCTCCCTCGCTCCCTCTCTCTCTCTCTCTCTCTCTCTCTCTCTCTCTCTCTCTCCATCTCTCTCTCTCATCCTTGAGTACTTGTTTAACTGATCGTGTTTGACACACCTAAATTTAAGGCATATGGTCCTGAAGCTGCCTCTGTGAGCAGTTTAGGTGAGGGACAGGAACGAAAAAGCGCTTGTCGGCCATATTTTCAAAAAATGAATTCTGAATTTGGGTAGAAACAAAAACATCGTACACCACCAAATATTAGAAGCAGTTTTATAATAACATCATATCATTACTGATAACATAACACGAAGCAAACGCCTGCGGATTATACACTGGCGTGCAAAAATTAAGGACGAGACGGTTTTTCTAATGTAACGTCTTTCAGAAGTGCTCCACATCGACTCAAATCATACCATAAGATGCCCAAGATGTACGAATATGGGACAAATGAGCAAAACCGTCCAAACAAAGAATCTAAAGGATACAAAGGCACTTATTGAAAAGATAGCTTCGAGCACAACTGGACAGAACACAGAAACGTCCATGTGACAGGCGGCTGCCAAGAAAAATCCAGTCTTTGGTAGGGGATATGATCACCCCTGACTGCGTTGCAGGATTTACAACGTATGTCCATGCTGAGGACGAGGTTGTCAAGGAGCTGTTGAGGCATTGCGGCCCATTCCTCTTGTAGCGCCAATCGCAGCTGCGGAATCGTTGCTGGCGGCTAGTGACGTGCTGCCAAGCGTCTTCCGAGAAGAACCCACACGTGTTCGATTGGATTTAGGTCCGGGGACCTTGCGGGCCAATCCATGCGTTCAATATCTTCACTCTCCAACAACTCTGCGACAGCCACTGTACGATGAGGTGTAGCGTTGTCGTCCATGAAAAGGACCTCAGGACCCACCGCCCCTCTAAATAGACGCACGTGAGGCAGGAGAACCTCGATACAATAGCGGACACCAGTGACTGAACCTCCTTGGAAGATATGGAGGTCAGTACGGCTACCAAGCATGATACCACCCCAAACGGGAACTCCGCCTTCTCCAAACCGGTCCCTTTCGATTATGTTGGAGGTGTGATTGCGTGTTCCCTGCTCTCTCCAGATGTGTATACGTCCAGAATCGCTCGTCAGACTAAATCGGCTCTCATCCGTAAAGTGAACTCGACCCCATTGCTGATGTGTCCAGTTCTTGTGTTCCTGGCACCACAGAAACCGCCGTCTCCGCTGAGCAGGCGGTAATGGCACATACCTTACTAATTGTCGTGCAAATAGACTACCATTGTGCAGCCTTCTGGCCACGGTAAAACGCGATAACGGGTGTCCAGTTGTCTGTTGCATGTGCCTTGCGATTTCTCCCGCTATTTGCCGTCTGTTTCTTCTCGCCTGTAGGACAATATACCAGTCGTCCGCTGCCGTGGTTGCTCGTGGACGACCACTGCTAAACTCTCGGACTGCTGTTCCTGTCGTTTGAAATGCTCTCCAAGCTCGTGAAACGATGCTGTGAGCGATCCCAAACTCCTCGACCACACTAGCTACACTTCGACCTTCTTCCAACTTCCCAATGACGCGACCTCGGGTAAAGTCATCCAGATGTCGTCTACTGGATTGTCTGTTTTCCATATCACACGGTGGCAGCAACTCGACGTCGTTCAAACCGATGTACGCCGTGCAATAGCTTTCACCGAATTGCTAAGCTCGCACCGCCCGTGTGCTTTATACCCTTCCGACCCCCCCTCCCCTTACGTCATGCTGCGTATATGCGTGTGCCCTACCGTACCGGAAAAATGTCTATCTCCTGAGTGTTGTTTCGGTCCGTTTTGCCTGCTCGTTCCGCTGTTATGCTAATTTCTCCTCTTCGTCCTTAATTTTTGCACACCAGTGTACGAAGGAATATTTTTTTCTTGTCTTAAATTTCACGTTTTGTGGGTTGTTCGCCGCTGCGAATTACACGAATAAAAATATGTTAATTATCGGATATGCTGCCATGATAGAACATTTCATTTTCTATGACAGTGTACATGTGTTAAGAATATCTATTTCTGAGCCTTCCTCTTAACGTAAATAATCTAGAAAATATCAGATGCGATGACGTAAACTATTAGCAGTTCCACCTTATTTGTAGATCGTGTGAAACGCATTATTCCACAGATATAAGTAGCTCTTCCTCGTAAATAAGCTCTTGTTTCAAAAATACTGGAAACTTTGAATGTTCCATTATATAAACTCAAACATAACACTACCCCCGTACTTTTAGCACCGATGAGTTCCTCTCATACATTCTTACATTCTCAATACCTTCTTATCACAGATGGATAAGTTAATGAGCTAAAATTTGTTCATAGTTTTCTTTTTTTTTGTTCTTTTTTTACTTCTGATAAGGAAATCTGTTCTCGGTTTAGCGTCGTCTCCAGGCGGAGATAAAACTTGTTAAAAGTAAACTCCCTGCTACCATTAAATTACGATGTCATAAAAATATGATCGTCAGCCATTAAGATACTGAGGTATAAATCTTCAATGACGACGTCTTCGGTTCCTCGCTGTCTGTGGCTTGATAAAGCAGTATGGATCCAAGAAGTAAGATGACGGAGTGAATAACAAAACAATAAATTCCGTGTTTAAAAAAATTCGTATTTTCCTTGTATATCGCATTCAAAAACTACAAAATAAGGCAGTTACTAAGGAACTAGTTGGAGTACTATTTTCTGAACCTTCTATCTAGCAATATAAAAAGATAAACTCCAGATATTTCATTAACTTATATTTCATTTTAGTATAAAGAAACAACGTTTCTGAATGCAATTATTAGTAACTTTAACGTCTGCTATAGTTTGGCATGGAACCCTGGTTCAGCTTCTTCCGAACTATGGAGTGTTAGCGTCGTGCGATGACGGTTGTTCATTTCACGTGTCACATTAGAGGTCTCACAGATCTGGCCCAGCCCCAGAAAAAACAGAGATCGACCCGGCCCCAAAAGCCCCGGTATTGACACGGCCCAAGTAAGGCCCGGGATCGACAAGGCCTAAAAAGGCCCGTAATCGACCTGGCTCCAAAACCCCGGGATCGATCCTGCCCCCAAAAAGTCCGTGATCGACCCTGCGCAAAAAAGCTTGAGATCGACACAGCCCAAAAGAACCCGGGTTCAACCCGGCTCAAAAACTCCCGGGAACGAACCAGCCCCAAAATGCCCGAGATCGACCCTTGAAAAATTCCAAGCTCGGGTCGGGCCTGTAGTGTAGTAAGACTTAGCATTTTGCTTCAACATTGACGAAAAATATTACGACTCACAAAACGAAGAGAGATTCACTTGTTAAATATAATCAATGGCGAAGATCACTTAGGGAAACCAAAGACATGGAGGTATACATCCGCCACCGGACCGGTTGATTAATTGCAGCTGAAGTCGAAAAGCCGGGTTGTAAAGTGAGAATCTGAAACAGACTGGCGGATTTCTTTACAATGTGGGCGGCACCGGATGCGTAGTGGTCGAAGCGCTGGCTTCTGATCATTCTTCTGAAATCAGTCAGGGTTCGGATCCCAGTGTGGTGCGTTTGTCTTACAGCACTGGCTCTATCTCTTTTCCTGGAACTAGTGGCCCTAAATTAGGGACGAGTGACTGCTTATAACCTACTGAGTTGCTCACGGTTTTCGTTAAACCTTTAAATACGTATGCCATTTCATAAGTTTTGCACACTGCACCGGCCATGCCCGTAGGGCCGCCCCGGTGGCGCAGTGGTCTTGGCGATGGCCTCTGATCATTCGTCCGAACGGGGTCCGGGTTCGAATCCCGGTGAGGCATGGATGTTGTGTTTGTCTTGCGGCGCTGGCTCTCTCCCTTCCCTGGAACAAGTGACCCAAAATTAGGGACGGGCGACTGCTTATAGCCCAGTGAGTTGCTCACGGTGGTCGTTAAACCTCAAATCAAGAAAAAAAAATGCCCGTAGGATGATACAATCGCTCCAATCGTTGCTCCAGTTGTGAGCCACACATCGATATACAAAGTTGTGTCTACGTTTGCTGGCTAATTTGTTCCTGATCCGATAATTTTTGCCTAGAAATGGAGGAAGAAAGTGAGTCAGGTCACATCTCGAATAGCGATCATCGATCCAACATCAAAATTGAAACTTTTCAAGGAAAATCCCCAACCGAAATTCAAAAAGCTTTGTGTGAAGTTTGTGGGGTTAGTGTAGTGGATCGTAGCACAGTGTCACGATGGGCTTCTTGTTTCCACCAAGGTCGGGAAAGCATCAAAGACGACACAAGAACTGGCCAGCCATCAGATACAAACCTACGACACTTCTGCGGTTATCGTCAACAGCATTTTAGAAGAGGATCGATGGAAAACATATGAAGAGACTGCATATGAGGCAAGCATGTCAACCACTTCGGTTTTCAGAATCCTAACTGAAAATTTACAGAAGAGAAAAGTGGCTGCCAAATGGGTTCCGCATAATCTTAGTGAAGAGCAGCAAGCATTTTGCAAAGGGATCGCAGAAAGAATTGCTACAACTGTACGAGACAGAAATGCGAGCAGTTTTGGGACAGAACTCTTGCTATAGACGAAACCTAGATACAAGATTTTGTAACACAACTGAAACTCAGTCCGTTCAGTAGAAACATCCAGAATCACCTCTCCTGAAAAAAATTCCGCCGCCAGCAATCGAAGATTAAGCTGATGATGATTATGTCCTATGACAAGGTTGGGGTGATAGCAACAGACAGAGTGCCCGAGCGGACCAACGTAACAGCGGAATAATACAGAAGATTTCTGCAAAATCGCCCAAAGGTTCGCCAAAAAAGTCCCGACATGCTCGTAGCTGGTGTTGTCATTTTGCATTACAGCACAAGGCCGCATGTTGACCATACAGTAAAAAATATTCTGGAAAAGTATGGATGGGTATTGCTTCCCCATGCGACATATAGTTCTGACATGAGCCCACGAGACTGTAACCTGTTCCCAAAACTTGATAAAGACACTTCGCCGGAAACTATTCAATGCGATTCAGGATGCTTCTAATGAGGTAACCCGAGTATAATGACGCCTCAACAATTTAGGTGTCCTGACAAGACTTGCCCAAACGTTGCGCCGCTGTCATAAACAAGTTAGTAAAATCATGCAATGCATTGATTATAATAGGCTTTCCAACATACCAGAAATCATTACTCAAGTTATGAGGATAATGGCTGTGGAATAAATCTCTGTCCTGTGCCATGACCTTTGATCCCATTACGATAATATTCAACAGAACCGGTTCGGTATACCTCCGAAATAACATGATAAAGATTTGTCGCAATAGAAACATTTTTACGTATGTTATGATGCATAAGGCCTATGCAATAGATCCGGCTTCTGTGTCCTTACCTTTGGCCCCATTTTGCCCATTTTCAAAAGGGCTCGTCCCCAGGAAAGCCCCTACAACATACTAACATTTCATCCAGATCGAAGAATGTTTTCGTAAGTTATGACGCATAATGGCGATGGAAGTGATTCCGCTCCTATGTCCTGACCTTTGACTCCATTTCGCACATTTTCAACAGGGTTTGTCGCCAGGTGGTCCCCTACCCCATACTAAAATTTAATCGAAATCGACCGTTTTTTTACGTTAGTTATCACGCATAAGAACAGTGGAATAGATCCCGTTCCTATGTCCTGACCTTTGACCCCATTTCGTTCACTTTCAATAGGGATCCTTCCCAGGTGTTCCCCTTCCACATACTAAAATGTCATCGAAATCGAACGATTTTTAAGCGAGTTATCGTGCGGACGGACATACGCACACAACGCGTGACATAATGAGGCAGTTGTGAATTGCGACCATCTGCTCGAAAGAGTGTGACGTCATAAAACTTTAATAAGATCCACACACAACGCGTGACGTAATGAGACAGATGCCTTAACCGCGCGCCAACATCGCAATCGCGAGATTGTGAGGTCATAAGATTTTTAAGCATCGGCAACATTAATGGGACGACGCCATGACACTAAAAACGTGGTAATTCGGGTGGTTATTTAACGCACTAAACGAATTTTTCTAAAGTCGAGATCAAGCTAAATCGATTTCTAGTACCAGAAAACGGTAGGTTAATGACTTTCATCAAAATCCTTAGAGCCGTTTTAAAAATAAAATTTACGTACATACAAGAATTTCTCCTTTAATAGTATGGGATAAGGGCGATGGAATGGATCTCGATTCTATGTCCTGACCTTTGACCCCATTTCGTCCATTTTCAATAGGGTTCGTCCCCAGGTGGTCCCCTACCACATTCAGAAATTTCATCGAAATCGAACCATATTTCGCAAGTTATTACGCGTAAGGGCAATGGAATGCATCTCGCTCCTATGTCCTGACCTTTGACCCCACTTCACCGATTTTCAATAGGGTTTATTCCCAGGTGGTCCCCTACCATATACTAAAATTTCATCGACATCGAACCATATTTCGCAAGTTATTACGCGTAAGGGCAATGGAATGGGTCCCGCTCCTATTGCGTGAGCCTTGACCCCATTTCCACCATTTTCAATAGGGGTCGTCCCCAGATGGTTCCCTACCACATATTAAAATTTCATCGAAATCGAACCATTTTTACGCGGGTTATCGTGCCGACAGGCGGACGGACAAAGCTGGAGCATATACGCTTCTTCAACCTACGTTTGGAAAGCGTAACAAAACATCGAAATTACTTCGAAGCCCTATAAAGCTATGTTGTGAAGTAAATTCATGTTTTAAATGGTAATGCACACTGTGCAAAACTTTTAAAATAACTTTCGTAATTACGAAAAGGGTGATATCAAATTCCGTTTTCCCTTACTTTGCTTTATCGGCTAAAACGCTTGGTTTTTCTGTTGTTGTTTTTTTTTTGATTTCGGAGAAACGTTTACGTAAACCAACATTTCAGTTTCAGTTAACCAGATGACTGAACTATGGCACAATTCGTTGCTACAACGGCGATGAGGAAGTCGGGGTAATTGTTTGTATAATTGGGGATCGAGGCTATCTTACTTACGTGTGAATGAAGAAATGCGTTTGCATTTGTGGCAGACGTAGGGAGGCAGGTCTAAATCTCATCTGCGGGAAGAATTCTAACGAGAAATGACACGTCTGCCTCTGAGTTACATTTCGCTTGCTACTGAGGTAGTTGAGCTCAGTAGAGCAACTTCGTTTCACATAGCACGTTGTTAGTAATCGTTTTAATGAGTGGTTTCCAAGCACTCAAGGAATATGGAGATCAGAATGAAACATTCACCAGAGAAGAGCTTGTATGGCTTCTAAAAAGCCAATGTGAAACAATTTCTGGGCTTTCTAATACATTTGCGTCATGAAAGAGATATTTCCAGTTATTTCCCCAACAGTGCTGCGCAATGGAAAATTTATTTTCCAAGGCAAATTTTATAGACAAATTTATGATCTAGCAATGGGAAGCCTGCTCTCTCCAAATCCCTGCATAATTCCTTTAAAACATTGTGAAGAAATACTTTTCCACGTGATTTCCTTCTGCCTTTGGGTATGCACGCAGACATTTGCATCCTGTGGGAGGTTGAGATTTCTATTAGGTGTGCAACTCAATTCTCGGCCTCTAAGAGCAAGCGATCATAGAACGTCGGCAACTGCAAATAGCTGTGTGCGATAATGGCTGATTGCAGCGCCATCCAACAGCTTTCCAGGCAACCGTAACCGCTCACAGATGTAGTGACAGGAGGGGCGAAAGTTGAAGGTGAAAGTAATGTCGTTCGAGAAGCAACATTAGAGGCACTGCCTCCTGTTCGCGTTTCAGCTGAAAAAAGTGCCGCGAAAGCCGTGCAGATGTTCTGTGCTGCTTTGGGTGAGGCTACTGTGTCCTACAGTACGTGTAAGAAGTGGTTTCAGCGGTTTAAGCAGGGAAAGTTTGAACTCCGTTATGCAGAACGTCTGGGACAGCCACAGAAAGTTGACAATAAGGAACTGGAACAACTGTGGGACGCGGCTCCCAGTTGCACACAGTCACAGCTCGCCCAGGAACTCGGAGTAACACGGCAAGCCATTGCAAAGCGCATGCACAAGCTTGGACGGATTCACAATGAGGGCCGTTGGGTGCCCCACCGACTCACAGCTGCGAACAAGTCTACGCGCTACGATGTTGCTGTGTCCTTGCTCTCCAGATTCAAGAAGGATTTTCTCCACAAGGTTTTGACCTGTGATGAGAAGTGGGTACTCTACGATAATCCTAAGCTGCGTGAATCGTGGTTTTATCCAGGTCAGCCTACCACCAGTACTGCCAAACCGAATATCCATGCCAGGAAGTTGTTGCTGTGCATATGGTGGGATCAGCGCGATGTCGTACACTATGAGTTGCTCAAACCTGGTGAAACGGTCAATGCTGAGCGTTATTGTCGGCAACTCATTCATGTGAGTGAGGCAATGGAGGCGAAAAGGCCATACACTGGCAAGGGCAGAAGGTCGGTCCTGTTGCTTCAAGATAACGCGCGTCCTCACACCGCGAAAACGACTTTAAACACGATCACTGACCTAGGATGGGAGATTTTGTCCCACCCGGTTTATTCTCCAAACTTCCCCGTCGGATTATCCCCTTTTTCCCTACCTGCAACACCACCTGAGTGATACGTACTTCACTTTTGTCGAGGAGGTCCACACAAGTATTTATGACTTTATCAACTTGAAACAGACCTCTTTTTCCGCAGTGGCATTCGGCAGCTCCCTGATCGATGGCTCAAATGTATCCAACACGACGGGGATTATTTCCCTTATTGGGTACGTATTCGATTTGCTATAATTTGCTGTCAACGTGTGCTTGTGGGCGAGAATTAAGTTGTACACCTAATACATTTCTTGAGTTGTTGCCAAAGATATACCCAATGGACCCAAACATTCAATTTACGTATTAACTGTAGCAAGATGGTTTCCTTCCTTTTCCAGATGTACTAATTCATCATCAACAACAACCATGAGTAATATCCGCGTAGGAACTTACTGCCATGGGGTATTAGATTTCATTCGTCTTACATTGTTTTTCTGCCAGCACATCGACAGTCATCTGGTAAACCCAGGCAACCCGGGAAATGGGGTCTAGGAACAAAGCACGTCCGAAGCCGACTTCAGAGGGAGCCATCTACGCATTCTCGTCCCCAACACGGGGAGTCAGCGGAAAACCCAGGAAAACCGGCAGATTAGATGGCCGGCCGGACCGGGTTTTGAACACCCGTCAGAAACGTCCTCCTCCAACGCAGAGCACAGCGACTTAACCAACTGCGCATAGCCTATGGTATGTAGTAATTTCGCGACGTCAATCTTCATTCATCACTACCGTTTATCGCAAGTGCTTTTTATTTGTATACCTTCGAAGCCTTAACCTTCTGTTCTACAGAAGTCAAAAACAACTTCATTACATGAAAGACGTTGCTATAAACAGAGGCTTCAACCCCTAAGCGGTGGACTAAGCTAGAAAAATTTCGAAAGCCTAAACATAAATCCATTGATAAATCCACCCTAAATATAAATCCAAATTTCAAAGGGTTTTTTTAGATGATTTTCTCTACAAGAAAAAAAGCACCCAATTCCTGGCCGAAATTCTTGAGGAATCGATCTCAATGAATCTTCCATATCCCAGGACGCCGCCCCGGTTGCGCAGTGGTCTAAGCACTGGCTTTTGTTTATTCGTCCGAAAGGAGTTCAGGTTCAAATCCCGATGAGGCATGGATGTTGTGTTTGCCTCAGTGCACTGGCTCTCTCCATATCCTGGAACCAGTGGCCCTAAATTAGGGACGGGCGACTGCTTATAGCCCATTGAGTTGCTCACGGTGGTCGTTAAAGTGGTTCCACCTAAAAATCTCTGCCATATATTTCCAATGATAAAATTTCTTTACGTACTTTCTTCGCAATTAATGTATTCCCAAGGATGAAAATTTGCACATTCTTAAAGCCAAATTTAAGCTATTGGATGCGATACTTAATACTTGCTAAAACCTAACCATAATTATATTAAAAATCAATCATGTCTCTGTAAGTAATTTTCACACTTGTTAACAGATGGCGCGACCTGTACATTGATGACGACAGTAGACAAACAAATGTTGGATTGCTTAATTATGGTTATGTTTTAGCAAGTAGTAAATATCCCAAGCTATAACTTAAAGTTAGTTTTATCGATGTGCAAATTTTCCTGCTGGGGAATGCATTAATTGCGAAGAAAATATGTTAAGAAGATTTACCATTGGAAACATAAGGTAAAGATTTTAGGTGGAACCACCTTGAACCTCCAACCAAAAAAAATATATATATATATATATCCCAGCACCGTTGGAAAAATGATCGCAAAATTCTCTTTAATGACGCAAAATTCTCAGCAGCAATTAACGTAGGCCCAACACTGAGCCACCGACTTTTAGGAATAGTAGACGATGGCTCAGGATTGGGCACGCGTTAAATTGCAGAGCCAATGCTACCTGGGATGTTAAAAAGCCCTTTCCCTAGTGTCCTCATCGCATGCCTCTCGAGCTGGTATCGCTCATTTCACCTAAAGATCACATCACCGAAGGTCACTTCACAAAAAATTCCTTCACAGAAAAGTTCATTTCGCCGAAAGGTTCACTTCACCGAAGGGTCATTTCATGAACTTTTTGGTAAAATAACCTTTCGATGAAATGAACGTTTCGGTGAAATAAACTTTCGGTGAAATGAACTTTTCGATGAAACGACCTTTCGATGAAATGAACTTTTCGGTGAAGTGACCTTTCGGTCAAGTGGGTTTCGGTGAAATGGACCAAACCCCTCTCGAGCACTTGGAAAGCACCCATGAAAAGCGGTGGTCACAGACGTGATACCTGAAAAGAAAAACTGTCGTTTCGAGAAATAAATACAGATTGTCCTGAAGAAGCTGGAAGAAATGTAGTAAGCATTGATAGGTCATACTACGAACCTGAGAAAGAGAGTACAAGGAAATGATTAAATCACATGCTGATGGTAGGTTTAGGCTGCATGTTCGGTGATGAGAATAAGCGGAAGTTTACTAAAGCTTTGATCGCTTCCACGAAGAGTAGTTATGACAAAATAAAAATTTCTGTTATCAAAAGTGATTTAAAGGTATCGGGGGATAATTTTAACATGATGTTCCCGGTTTGTCATGTGCATTTTGACAGCATAATGTAATTTACGCAATTTATGATCAGCAGAGCATTTACTGCTGATTAACTTAGTTGAAGGAATCACGGCAAAGAATAGCCATGGATTCGAAAAAAATACATGGCATGAAACTGCAATAGGAGAAAAATAGCACTGGCCTGCAAGTTGTTGTTTTTTAATTTCTGATGATTGAAACACAATTAGTATTTCCAAATTTGGCTCAAAAATGGTCCGTTTTTCTTCAAATTTGCAAATTGGATTAGAAAATACATGAGGGAAAGTTGAGGCTTTCCTGTATATCAAGAAACACGGAATAAATGCGAGTAAATATGTATCAAGTAGAGTTTGCTGGATTGTAAAAACGTATTTACATTATTTACATTATTTTCGCATTCTTATAGGTACAAATTTGAATATTCTCTGTGATGTTTAAATGGTGTGCCATGCGGAAACGATTGAGTTCCGCAATCGCTAGAAATTGGACGGCTGAATATTCTGGCAGCAAACAGTCCATTCCTCCTTAGCACATCGTCTAGATATCTTCGATGGGATTGGAATCTCCAGGCTGTAAGTCGTTGAAATAAGAGAAAGTCCTCGGTATATTCCAGAAAGTATTCGATGACGGTATCAGTCATTTGATCTAGTGCGCTCTGCTGCTGTATATAGCCGTCAGCTTGGTAATAAACCGTGGCCATGAAGGAAGAAATTTTGTCGGCAACGATGATCAGATACGGTGTTGCGTTCAGATGTATTTTGATGCGTACCTGAATGGGGGTGCATTCCCTGCACCAGCACATCGCTACCATTGGATTGTTGACCTCTGATAGGGTGGTCAACTTATGATCCTGTTATACGCATGATGCAGAAGAAACTTCGATTTTTCCGTCCACGTGACCTGCTTCTACTCCTCAGCCCACCAGTGTCGATGCACCGGCGCCCCCTGGAGGCACACTTTTGCGTTCTCAGCTGACATGGTCGTCGGCTGTTGTAGCATATCCGTGATGTGAAGCAATCTGTGGTGTGTTTAGAGATGACCCATTCACTACTGTGGCGCACTGGTGTATGCACTGGGCTCTGAACATTCGTCCGAGAAAGGTCCGGGTTCGCAACATGACGAGGCATGGATGTTGTTTTGTCTTGCGGCACTAGCTCTCTCCCTTCTTTGGAACCAGTAGTCCTAAATTACAGGCAGGAGACTGCTTATGGCCTGTCGAGTTACTCAGGGTGGTCGTTAAATCCCCAAGCAAAGAAAAAAGAAAAAAAAAGATGACCCTCGGCAGAGCAGTGTTGAATGCTACAATGACTTGTCGCTTTTCAGACCATCTATTTCTTTGCACTCTTCTCGCCAATATCCTTTAACCATTCTGATCCACCAACTATTATCCCCCAGAATCGCCGATTCTCGGAAGTGTTCTGCGGGTCGCACTCATCTCGGTAAACCTTTGCTATCGTTGTGGTGAAATGCACAGAAACACGGAGGCTTGAAAGATGTTGGAACCGACAAACCTGGCGCCAACTATAACACTAAGTTTAAAGGCGCTGAGATTATTCATTTTGCTCGTTTCCACCCTCAATCGAATACTCGACGAGAATGAATTAGGCATCTTTAGCCTTGAATTACAACAGTTATGCTGTTTGCCATAAATTCCACAAGTGTTGGAGTGCATCTACGTCTACAGAATACCACGTGTTCACCAGTCTTTTAACTGACTCAGATTTGAAGGAAGACGACTTCGTTCCCGGATCTGTTTTTCTGACATGTCCCATACATTCTCCATGGGGTTCAAATATGGACTTTGTGGTGGCTACGAAAGATTGAGGAAGTCACTGTCATGCTCGCTGAATCACTCCTGAACACATCTTGCACAATAAACAGTATCATTGCAGTCCTTGAAACTGCCGTCTCTTGTTTGATAAAAAGCCAACTTCGCACGATGGACTTGATTGGCAGTAACGTTCAGATAATTCTTGGGCGACTTTTTCAACAGAGGACCCATACCTTATCAACAAATCTTTTCAACAGAGGACCCATACCTTATCAACAAATTTTTTCAACAGAGGACCCATACCTTATCAACAAATCTTTTCAACAGAGGACCCATACCTTATCAACAAATCTTTTCAACAGAGGACCCATACCTTATCAACAAATCTTTTCAACAGAGGACCCATACCTTATCAACAAATCTTTTCAACAGAGGACCCATACCTTATCAACAAATCTTTTCAACAGAGGACCCATACCTTATCAACAAATCTTTTCAACAGAGGACCCATACCTTTTCAACAAATATTTTCATCAGAGGACCCATACCTTTTTTTTATCAACAAATCTTTTCAACAGAGGACCCATACCTTATCAACAAATCTTTTCAACAGAGGACCCATACCTTATCAACAAATCTTTTCAACAGAGGACCCATACCTTATCAACAAATCTTTTCAACAGAGGACCCATACCTTATCGACAAATATTTTCAACAGAGGACCCATACCTTATCAACAAATCTTTTCAACAGAGGACCCATACCTTATCAACAAATCTTTTCAACAGAGGACCCATACCTTATCAACAAATCTTTTCAACAGAGGACCCATACCTTATCAACAAATCTTGTCCCACACCATGACGCCACATTCGGAAACGTGAATTGTGTTTACAATCGAAGCTGGGTCTGTTGTTTCACGGGACTCCCGCCAAACTCTCCGCCTACTTTCGGTACGGAACAAGGTGTATCGTGAATCGTCCGACCATATGTCTTCCGGTGAACATTCATGGCGATCCAGGCACCACTGTAGATGCACTTTCCGGTTCTCCGAAGGAGTCTGTAATTTTTGTATAGGCATGCGACATCCAATACCAATCCTGTTCAATTCTCTGCCGGTAGTTCACTAAGATATGGATTGAGAACGGCTTTACATTGAATATTTCGGTGCCGCCACCGTGGCGTAGTGGTCTAAGCGCTGGCTTCTGACCATTGGTCAGAGATGGGTCAGGATTCGAATCCCGGTGAGGCATGGATGTTGTATTTGTCTTACGGCACTGGATCTCGTCCTTCCCTGGGACCAAAGGTCCTTAACTAGGGACGTGCGACTGCTTATAGCCCACTGAGTTGCTCACAGTGGTCGTTAAACCTCCAACAAAAAACAAAGAAAAAATAGAATACTTCGGTCAATTGCTGCACGCAGGAAGTCCTATTTCACCGTACAATCCTTCTCAAATGACTGTCATCTCGTTTCTGACACATAATCATCGCGCCACAGTTAACGCCTCTTAGACAAGCAATATTGGTTATTTTTCCAGTGATTAAAAACTCTGGATTTTTAGAAGCCAGTCAGCCCTGCTATTTTCACAGTAGTCGCTCCAGCCAGAAGGCACCAGCCATAACCCTTTATCGAATTCCGAAAGATTTCTTTTTTTCCATTGTGATCAACACTAGTAGCGATTACTGAGGAAAAGCAGGCATAAATAGTTGCCTAGATCACGTGGTGACGTATGTAACTACGTATTTTCCATACACGTTGCATAAGTAACGTTTACGTCAGTGGTGGCTCGTGGAAAAAAAATTTGGTGAGGCGAACACCCAGTCCCTTAACATATATGTTATGAAAAAAAAAGTTTTGTAGAGAAGGATTTAATGTATATACACTCATCGTCTAAAAAGTAGTCCCACCCAGAAGGAAGCAACCAACAGGAATGAAACGTCGTGAGTAGGTTTGACATCTTGAGACATGCAAATTATTCAAGTATCACGTGCCGCCACACATGTGACTTCAGCAAGGAGGGATCGTAGCGCTGTGCTTGACCGGCAATATAAGGTCGTCCCATTGCGCGTACTTTCCATTCTGATTCGTGCTTTTGTGTGGGTTGCACCCTTTGCAAGAGAAGTATGCCTCGGAGAAAAGTTCGGAAGCTATTCGAGCAGTTGGAATAGTTCAAGGGGGCCGCATCGTCGTGCTCCGGGAAGCAGAATGGTCTTAACGCCGTATTGCGCGTCATACCGGTCGTGCGGATATCACCATAGCCCGCTGTTGGCGGAAGTGGAAAGAACAAGGCACGCAGCAGCGACAGGAAGGATCTGGGAGATCTAGACGAACCACTGAGAAAGAGGACGGATGGGTTGTCCGACCCGCGCGGAGGGACCCAACAACCACGATTGCGGATATCGAGAAAGCAGTGGTGCCCTCCATGCATCGTCCGATTAGTGCCAGCACCATTTGCGGACGACTACACAACGTAGGTCTACACGCACGCAGACCGTTACGACGATTGCCCTTCACACCATTGCATCGTCGCCCAAGACTGCAATGGTGTCGTGCTAGACTGTCAAGGGGCCACTCGGAATGGCAGCGGGTGATCTTCAGTGACGAGTTCCGTTTTGGGTTTGGAGGAGACGACCAACGAATCCATGAGTAAGGGCACCGTGATCAGCGCCAAGATGAACAGTTTGTTGTTGAGCGTCACACGTCCAGAAGACCTGGTGTCACGATGTGGGGTGGAATTGCTTACGATGCCAGATCACCTTTGGTGTTTATTACAGGCACTTTGACAGCCCAACGTTACGTTAGTGAGGTCCTGCAAACACTGGCCGTACCTTTTCTGAACGCTCACTCCGATGCGGTTTTCCAACAGGACAACTATCGTGCTCATCACACTGCTGCCGTCTCGAGAGCGCGCCTTCAATGCACTGACATTCTACCATGGCCAGCCGCATCGCCAGACCTATCGCCGATTGAAAATGTGTGGGATGCTATTGGACGCGCTATCCACCATTCCGCCTCTTCCGCAGAATCTGCAGGAACTGCATGAGGAGATTAAAGCTGCATGGGATATCTTATCGTAGGACACCATTAGGAACGTGTACATTTCCATGAGCACACGTCTGGCATGATGTGTGAGCAAACATGGCTGCCCGACGCCCTACTGAAAGACACTACTTATTGGCGTGTACCTCATAAATTATTGTTAATAATCATAAAAGACACTACTCATTGGCGTGTACCTCATAAATTATTGTTAATAATCATAAAAGACACTACTCATTGGCGTGTACCTCAATATAGAACAAAGCTATAGTTTGCTCCAACACGGCAAAAATTGCAGATTTTACGGTTTTGTGTTGGCACCCAGGAAAACGGTTTAAACCGGAAAATCTACAGTAATTTTTTACAGTGTGAGAACATGTCCAGCCCATTGCCATTTCAGTGATTTCACTCTGATCATGATGTCGTCCACTCCTGTCATTTCCCTTATCCACAAGTTCCTCTTCTTATCTTTCCTGGTTACACCAAGAATGGATCTCTGCATGCTTCTTTCAGTTGTCTGCAGTCTTTTTATGTCTTTTTTAGTTAAGGTCCATGTCTCTGCTCCATACGTAAGCACTGGCAGGATGCATTGATTATACACTTTTTTTTTTGAGACATAGGGGCATAATGCTCTTAAAAATTGTACTGTTTCTTCCATAAGCTCTCCATCCAAGTTTTATACGCCGATTAAATTCTTCATCAATGTGACGCTCACTCGATATCTGCTACCCAAGATAAATGTAGGAATCAGTTGTCTCAAGCTTTTCCCCATCAATCGATAAATCTTCGTTTCTTGTAAAAGCATTGTACATCACTTTTGTCTTCTGAAATTTCACTTTTAATCCCACTTCTTTACTCTTGTCAGCAAGTTCTTGGATCATACTCTACAGTTCTGAAAGAGTAGTTGCAAAGATGACTAAATCATCAGCAAAACGAAGGTGAGTTAAGTAATCGCCATTTATCTTTATCTCTTTGTTTTCCCAGTTCAATGATTGAAAGACATTTTGCAATGTGGCGTTAAAGAGCTTGGGAGATATAGTGTCACCTTGTCTCACTCCCTTTCCAATTTTTATCGGTACTGTATTCTCAAATAGCCGAATCTTTGCACTTGCATTTTCATAGATGTTATGAATAATATTAATGTACGCATCTTCAATACCGCAGGATCTCAAAGCCATTGCTACTGCTGATGGTTTCAAGGAATCGAAAGCCTTTTCATAGTCAATAAAAGCCAAGCTTAATGGGAATTCATATTCTCTTGTTCTTTCAATTAGTTCTCTTAGTACATGGATGTAATCTATAGTTCTGTAGCCACTCATGAATCCAGCTTCTTCTCTTGGTTGAGGTTCTTTCACATCGCTTGAAGCTTGAAGGCATATATATATATATATATATATATATATATATATATATATACTTAAGAGCAAAACTGAAGACTAAGGAAAAAATTTTAGAATTTAAAGCACTGCTGAAATACTTTGTACATATTGCAACTAACTGTTTAAGGTATATAACTTTCACAAAGTTTTCTTTAGTTAATTATTATCTTTAACTTATTCTCGTTTTCGTGCTGTCATAAGTTGTAGAGTAGGGGGTTTTAGACTCAAGTTTTCTTTCAAAAATCTGTTCGTTATAAATTAACATTTCCTTTTTTAATTGCAATGTAAAATTTGGATTTCTTTTGCATTGTTTTTCAGGTTTAAATTCTCTCTCAAACGAACTTGGAATTTCGTTATAGCTGAAAATCATTTCTATCTATTATGTCACTCTCACAGCTTGAGTTCTCTTTTATCTTCTTCTCTCTGTTTAATAGTAACAGATGAAGAGCATGGGTCGGGCCATGAAGGTTAATGGATGCAAGCGAAATTGTTCACTAGTGCTAGGTCATGCTACTCTACGGAGGACATGACTTATACATATTTTTTAAACTATTTTAGGTGGGAATGTTACTTGCATCTATGGCCTTGCAGAAACCCATTTCCAACTAGGTCTTTGTGGAAGTGAGAAAATGCAGAGTTTTTGCTGGTCCTTGATAAAGCCAAGGCTCAGTATTCTCGACACCTTCTACATTCAGTTGTTTTATTTCATTTTTTTATCTTTTCTCCTTTTACTCACACAGGTAGATACATAACCTTTTCTATGTTGTATTAGGTGTGAGTCAAAATTATATATGAATTTTTTGCTTAGGTATCTTCTTTATAGAATATATATATATATATATATATATATATATATATATATATATATATCATCATCATCATCATCATTGTCAACCATTATCAATCCACTGCTGGACGAAGGTCTCCCCAAGTTTCCTCCACAACGGTCTGTCTTGTGCCAGTCTCCTCCATGTCACCCCTGCATACTTTCGAATTTCATCCACCCATCTCTTATGTGGTCTTCTTCTGGGTCTTTTCCTGTCCCTTGGAATCCAATCTAAAATTTCGGCTGTCTATCGATGATCTGTCCTTCTGGTAGTATGTCCAGCCCATTGCCATTTCAGGGATTTAACTCTGATCAAGATGTCTTCCACTCTTGTCATTTTTCGGATCCACGAGATCCTCTTCTTATCTCTCCTGGTTACACCAAGCATGCACCTCTCCATGCTTGTTTGTGTTGTCTGCAGCCTTTGTATGTCTCTTTTAGTTAAGGTCCACGTCTCTGCACCATACGTAAGCACTGGAAGGATGCATTGATCAAACACTTTTCTTTTAAGACATAATGGCATATTGCTCTTGAAAATTATGCTGTTTTTTCCAAAAGCTCTCCAGGCAAGTTTTGTACGCCGATTAATTTCTTCATCAATGTGACCCTCACTTGATATCTGCTGTCCAAGATAAACGTACGTGTCTGTTATCTCCAGCTTTTCTCCATCAATCGATAAATCTTCATTTCTTGTAAAAGCATTGAACATCACTTTTGTCTTCTGAAAGTTCATTTTTAATCCCACTTCTTTACTCTTGTCAGCAAGTTCCTGGATCATACTCTGCAGCTCTGATGGGCTAGTTGCAAAAATGACTACGTCATCAGCAAAACGAAGGTGGGTTAGATAATCTCCATTAATCTTTATCCCCTTGTTTTCCCAGCTCAGTGACTGAAAAACACCCTCCAATGTGGCATTAAAGAGCTTCGGAGATATGGTGTCACCTTGTCTCACTCCCTTTCCAATTTTTATGTGTGTTGTATTTTCAAACAGCCTAATCTTTGCACTTGCATTTTCATAGATGTTATTAATAATATTAATGTATGCATCTTCAATACCGCAGGTTTTCAAAGCCATTGTAACTGCTGATGGTTTCACCGAATCAAAGGCTTTTTCATAATCGATAAAAGCCATGCACAATGGAAGTTCATATTCCCTCGCTCTTTCAATTAGTTCTCTCAGCACATGGATATTATCTATTGTGCTGTAGCCACTCCTGAATCCAGCTTGTTCTCTCGGTTGAGCCATGTCCAGTGTTACCTTCAAGCGGTGTGAAAGAACTTTAGTGAAGATTTTATAAACTACTGATAGGAGGCTGATAGGTCTGTAGTTTCCGATATCCTCAATGTCACCTTTCTTATGTAGCAGGATCATTGTAGCGGTGTTCCAATCCTCAGGAATCTTTCCTTCATTAAGGCATCAAGTGAACATTTGGGCGAGTACTGTTTCGATTTCTCCACTTGCTTCTTGTATGATGTCTACAGTAATTCCATCTTCTCCTGGAGCTTTTCCCCGCTTCATGTTCTTGATTGCATGTGCAACTTCTGCTGGAAGGACTGGAGAAACTCTGGTACTGGTATCTTTCATGATGTCTGAAGTGCATGTATCATCCCTTTCATATAATTTGGAGTAGAAATCTTTCACTCTTGTCAAAATTTTGCCTCTATTTCTTGTTACAGAACCATCTTCTTTTCTCAGTGCCATAATCTGTTTTCTTCCCTTACTGAGATGTCCCTTTGCTATCTTTAGGCTTTGGTTGTTTTCAATTGCTTTCCTCACTAGTTCACAGTTGAATTTTCTTAAGTCTTCAGTGATACTTTTTCGTACTGTCTTGCATAGCTCTATATATTCCACTTTGGAAGTCACATCTTCTTTAGTTGTCCTCATCTCTCTTCCTTTTTGCATCAACATTTTCGTTTTTCCTGATAATTTATTTACATGCAACTTGTTCTTAGACCCAGCAAATTTTGTTGCTGTTTCCATAAGAGCATTGGTTACTTTTCTGTTAACTTCAGAGATGTCCACTTCTTCCGATGTTAGGCCTTCTAAAGCAGAGAACCTGTTCTTCAGTTCCAACTTGAAGGTATTATGGTGTTTTTTAAGGTTGGTTATGTCAATAGATTTTGTTTGTCTTATGAGCTTGCCACGTTCAAGTTTAGTGTTGAGGTGCATCTTACATCTCACCAATCTATGGTCACTACCTGTGTTGAACTTGTTTAGCACACTGCAGTCTTCTATGACGAATTTTTTGTTACACATAATAAAATCAATTTCACTTGTCGTCCCATTTGGATGTCTCCATGTCCATTTCCTGTGTGGCTTTTTCTTGAAGAAGGAGTTCAAGATGAAAAACCCTTCTGCCTCTGCAAACTCAACGAGAGTATTTTCACGCTGGTTTCTGTTGCGGTGACCGAATTTACCTTCTGAAGTTTCATTCTGTTGCCGTTGCCCTATTTTTGCATTGAAATCTCCCATAATTATTTTCAAGTGCTGCTTACAGGTCAGGTGATGCGTAACATCACAGCCTCTCCTTGACAAATGTCAACCCCGCCTTCTCGTGGCGCATCCTGTTCCTACTAAAGGGGCTCTGACGACCGCCAATAGCGGTATAACTATACCATCGGGATTAGAGGAAATTCTATCCCACACTCACCAACCCGCTTGGCCAGCGTGGTGAGTTATGGCCAAACCCCTCCAAAATGACTCCACAACTTAAATCTTGGCCCTCAGTCTCCGGCAGCTGGAATGTACCTGGCCAAGGCAGCGGCCAGTGCGACATGAAGGCAGAGGGTGCTAAGAATCTCCGGAGGACCGGACTAGGCTGCCATCTGATGCTGACCTTGGCAACGTACAATGGACGCTCCCTATCTTCTGATTCAAGACTTCTTGAATTGGAAGAGGAACTACAAAGGATCAAGTGGGACATCGTGGGGCTAAGTGAGGTAAGGAGAAAAGGAGAAGATCTCATCGAACTGAAAAGTGGACATCTCTTCTACTATCGTGGGACAGATACTGGCAGAACTAGTAGTGTTGGATTTATAATAAACAAGAAACTGAAGGATAAAGTTGTAGAAGTTGAAAGTTCCTCTGATAGAGCTGCACGGCTTATTATCCAACTCTCGAAAAGATACCAGGCTCAGATTATTCAAACTTATGCACCCACCACAAGTCATCCTGAAGACGAAATTGAAGAATTTTATGAGGAAATTTGTCATCTAAATAATATATATATATATATATATATATATATATATATATATATATATATATATATATATATACATTGAAGAGTAATTCAATTAGAGGCAGCTGACGGTATGCAAATGTGGCGCTGTGGGCGGCCCTGTAAACGGAAACGACATGACGTCGTTTAAATGACACGACAGGATCTAAGCGCATTTGATCGTGGGCAAACTGTCGGGTCCCGATGAATGGGCCACTCCCTCTTGGAAGTCGCGCACGCACTGGGATTTTTACGAGCCACTGTGTCACGGGTGCACCGTGAGTACATCGAATCCGGTAAAACCATCCCTGCAATGGCCAACAGCCGTGGACAACAGCGTGTGGATGAGCGGGGTCATCGTCGGCTAGCTCGCATTGTAACAGCGGATTGACAGGCCATAGTGCAAGAAATCACTCGGCAATTTAACGCTGGTGCACAAAAACGTGTAAGCAGCCACACCATCCAGAACCATATCCTCGCTATGGGGTACAGAAGCCATCGTCCCACGAGGGTACCGCTGCTGACCGCACATCACAAGGTGCAAATATTAGCATGGGCGCGGGAACATCGCCACTGGACCCTAGACATGTGGGAAAATGTTGCCAGGACTGATGAATCGAGATTCACGTTGGTACATGCGGGTGGCAGGATATGAGTACGGCGGAAACCACATGAAGCGATGGATCCTTCTTGCCAGCAGGGTACTCTTCAGGCTTTTGGAGGTGGCATTCTCATCTGGGGACTGTTTACGTGGACTGAAATGGTACCCCTGTTGCGTGTGACATCGTCCCTCACATGCCAACGTTACCGTGATATCCTAGACGACCATTTGCTCCCGTTTGTGCGTCTTCAACATCCCACTGCGGACCTCATCCTGCAACAAAACAATGCACCGTGCCATCGCTACCAAATTGTATCTGAATGGTTGAATGAACACTCCACCGACGTGACCTCGCTTCTTTGGCCAGCTAGGTCACCTGATCTCAATCCCATCGAACACATCTGGGATGCCATCGAGATAGATGTTCAAAGCTCTAACCACCCTCCATCAAATCTTCGTGAACTGTGGGAGCTTGTTCAGTGGTCGTGGATCCGTATGGCTTTGCAAAGCTTCCGGTGTCTTGTCGAGTTCATGCTGAGACGAATCGCCGCAGGGCGAAAGGTGGTGCTACAAGTTACTAGACAGGTATCTCTAATTCAATTGCTCTTCAGTGTATATATATATATGTGTGTGTGTGTGTGTGTGTGTGTGTGTGTGTTATTCGTCGATAGTTCAACAAAATCGTAGGAAGATATCAAGCGCGGCGGAAGGGAGAGGTGTAGACTTTAAACATTGGAAACAGTTTGGGAGGCGAAAATATATATTTTGTGAAGAAAAGGGGGAGGGTAGATAATGGTTAACCCGTTTTACTTTATATCATCCTTCCTGAGCACAAACGTACGTTTTGCACTTAATTTCCTTATCTAGCAATAGTTAATGAGTGGTTATTGCATCACTCACAACAACAATCAAACGTTCCCTCCTCTAAAGATTCGAAGGAAATAATTTTAAAAGAATTATGTTTCTCGAAAAATGTTTCCGATTCCAGAATAAAAGCAACATGTTTGTTTGCGAAGGTGCACCCTTCATGTAGATCATATTTAAGGCCCACGGGCCACAAATTAAGTCCCTTACACGTGGGAACGGTATTCAGGAGACATCAAGCTGGAAGCACATTTCCATATATCTTGTCAAAACAGGAGAGGTGACTACCTGTAAAATTTGTCTCACACCTCTCCCCCCAAGTGAATGCATTCAATTTACTTTTTATTAATCAATTCAATTCCAAAAATAATTATTTTGTATTATTAACAAATCAAAATTTATGACGAATATTACTAAGAAAAAATAATCAGCACATTTGTCTGCCTAACATGAAATTCCAGAAGAAGCACATTCCAAAACATTAGCACTCAAATATAGAATACAGTACACATTTTGGCGAAAAAGCTGAGGGGATTATACACTATAAAAACAGGCGTGCTCTCACTAACTGAGGCGAACTGTTTTGCCGCCTCAGTAACTGCTTTGCCAAGCTCATATCTGCCCACTCCCATTGGGAAAAGTCCCTGCCTTCCTCCAATAGAAACACAGACACTAGCCGATGTTAAGCGGGGTTCGAGTTTCGCCTCAAATCCAATAGAGGACGTCTGGGAAACCGGTTGCCGCGGGTGGCCTAATGGTCAACCGTCGTGACTGCCATGCAGATAACCTCAGGTTCGATCCTAGGCAAGGACGAACGCTCGAACCACTAAATGCCCGCCGTGCGTCGGATGGACGCGTTAAGCCCTCGGACCCCGGGTACTGGCCCCCGGTAATAAATAAGGGCGTCTTCCTCCCCTTTCTACCTCACTTTCATGTGATTTTTCTATCGGGCACTGTAGCCCAAAATCTTCTAGCTTCCTATTTCTAAAGGTGTTTTAAGACCTGGGGTCAGACACTCCTTTCCTAAAATCCTCTACATATGATCTGATCTGATCTGGGAAACCGGTTTTTTCATCTCTGCTCCCTGTCCTATCTGTTGAGACAGAGACGGCTCATTAATTCAGGATTTCATTCTCTGGTTGAATCCTTTTTTAACAAAAATTAACGAATCACAATTACAATTTCAGAATTTTATTTAGCATGCACAAATAAAGGCGAATTGTGAAAAACTATCTTCATGGGCAAAAAATTTCTGGTAAGGCGGCTCCTCACGTGTCTCATCTGGAGAGCCGCCCATGGTTTCATACATCTGCATAAAGGTTTCTAATTCAGTGACCAGTTTGTGTACCAAGGCTGTAGCCAACTTTGAGCTTCCTAGTGAAGCCCACTTTGTGTGCAGGGATAACTTGGAATCTATTCCATCTGGATGTTGGACATAGAAGAAATAAAGAGACATAGATACTCCGTAATAAGCAAAGGACCATCCATTAACGGTAAGAAAAAGTTATCACCAATGTGCGCCTATATAGGCCATTTCTACATACACTATATTGACAAAAGTCACCGGACACCCCTTCAAAAGAAAATGAACAAACGTTCTGCGTTATTTAGATGCGCGGTACAGCTGCAAACGGTATAAAAACAAGCCTGCAGCTGACCGCGATCATATCGCACTGTGCGGTTGAGTGAAGATGTCGCTGAACTGACTTTGAGAAAGGAATGATTGTTGGGTGTTATATTAGTAGGTTGTCCATAAGAGAAACCGATAGGCGTTTAAACATACCTAAGTCAACTGTTTTAGATGTACTGAATAAGGGGCAGACACATGGCGTGCCTGAAGTAGCAAAACGTACAGGCAGACCAAAGGAAATCAGCAACAGAGGACGTCGAAGCCTCAGAAGAGTAGTTACAGCTAATGGACGGAGTATTGCGAAAGATCTCAGTGTACAAGTGAGTAAAAATGCTGGTACCTCGATATGTACACGTACCATTCGCAGAGAACTTCTTTTTTTTTTTTTTAGTTGGAAGTTTAACGACCACCGTGAGCAACTCAATGGGCTATAAGCAGTCGCCCGTCCCTAATTTAGGGTCACTGGTTCCAGAGAAGGGAGAGAGCCAGTGCCGTAAGACAAACACAACATCCATGCCTGACCGGGATTCGAACCCGGACCCCTTACGGGCGAATGATCAGAGGCCAGCGCCTTAGACCACTGCGCCACCGGGGCGGCTGCAGAGAACTTCATTGCATGGGTTACCGTGGTCGTGCGGCTGCTCATAAGCCTTTCATCTCCACTCGGAATGAAACTCGCCCTTTAGTGTGGTGTAAACAACATTTATCGTGAACCGTAGATCAATGGAAAAGGTCAATGGAAACGGGTCCTATGGACTGATGAATCCAGATACACGATCCATCAGTCTGATGGCCGTGTGTGAGTATGGCGGCAGCCGAGGGAACGCTATTTACCACAGTGTACTGTTCCTACGGTCAACTTTGGGGCTGACAGTGTACTCGTGTGGTAGTGTTTTTCGCGGTATGGTTCCGGCCCATTGGTCATCGTGGACACACTTGTTAACCAGCACTTCTACCTCGATATTCTAGGCAATCATGCCATACAGACACTCTGGCTATACTATGAAACCGAGCCTTGTTAGTACCAGCAGGATAATGCACCGAGCCATAAAGCAAGGACTGTTACGGCGTGGTTTGACGATAATTCCGTATCGTGTGTGAACTGGCCAGCACAGGGCCCTGATCTCAATCCCATAGAGCACCTATGGGATGAAATAGAACGCAGCATAAGAAGTTTTGGAACTAAAGCCTACTACTAAGCAACAGTTAGCGGCGGCATTATGTGCTGAATGGAAGCGCATACTCATCGCCGTGTTCCAAAACCTTGTCGAAAGCATGTCTCGAAGGGTCAGTGCATGCATTGAGGCCGAAGGAGGACAGACACCGTACTAATGTATGTCAATAAATGCCATGTTGTGTTTCTTTTCTAGGTGTCCGGTGACATTTGTCAATATAGTGTATATTACCAGTGCTGTTCATTAAGATACATTCACGCAGTTAGAAATCCCTTCATTTTAGGGAGACTGAAATATCGGTTTTTCCTAAACTGTTTACCTCTCACAGATACTAACTGCCGTGATCATTTTCAGTGATGTTGCGAAGGGTGCGATTGGAGGCTGGAATGATATGCACTACTGTTAAACATCGAAAGCCATTTCTGCCACCGTATGTTTATGATCAAATGAGTTTCAAGTGATGGAAGGGAGTGGTCAAAGTTGTAGAGTATAAAAAAGGGAAAAACCACCCTTCGCCGTCACCTATTATGGTGGTTTGAGATAAGCCTTGTACATGAAGATAAAAGAAAAACCTCTCGGGTTTGTGACGGACAATGTGATAACATATTATTAAGTTACGAAAGTCACATACCTGGTGTGAACCAGTTTTCACAGAAGAGATATAATACGGTGCTCCAACGGAATAACATCCGTATTCTTGAAGAAAACATTGCCGGATTGGTTCCTAGAATCCGTATTCCTGAAGAAAACATTGACGGATTGGTTCCTCTAAATTAGTGAGTTGTCCATAAGAGAAACCGATAGGCGTTTAAACATACCCAAGTCAACTGTTTTGGATGTACTGAATAAGTGACAGACACATGGCGTGCCTGAAGTAGCAAAACGTACAGGCAGACCAAAGAAAATCAGCAATAGAGGACGTCGAATCTTCAAAAGAGTAGTTACAACTAATGGACGGAGTATTGCGCAAGATGTAAGTGTACAAGTGCAGGATGATGATACTTGTTACTTTCTAGACAGAAAGCACACCAGAACGAGCGGGGGTTTAAAATCACAAATTTCACACCGGATGAAAACATTTAATGCAGAGTATTTTATTTTTGTTAGCATCTAAAATAGAATATCTTGAGGCTATTTGAAATCCTTCTGAAAACTTTCTTTACATACATCAAGCGGAAACGTTTTGCTCCCACTGTGGTGTTTTTGGCCTACACTGACAATGCTCTCATGAGAGAGATCCTTACCCACTGCACGTAGCCGTGACGCCACTGGTAGCCGCGGAATGAACATGACGGCATTGCTAGGATGTATCATTTGGCAAGTATGAAGTCTTTGTAAAGTGGAATAGGAAGGACTTGTAGACGAAAACGGGAAGACAACGAGGAATTCTCATCAGCGTGAGGACGGCACGAGGATCTAACTACCCGCAAGCTTATTTACTTTCCGAAAGCTGCCAAAATGAAGGTGTAGCTGGAATGATCCGAAAAGGAACACACATCCACACCGAGTGCTAGAATGTGAAGACTTTATTATTGTATGATCTTCTGGGTGAATGCCGGTTAGCACGTCTCACCCAGGACAACAAACGGTACAAGTTATTACAACTTACGGCAGATTTCAAGCCGGGCGAACGAGGAAACTTATCTAAGCACACTGTCCAACTGACGCTCTTACGGGTGGACGTAGAAAGTCAGTGGCCTGTTCTTATGCATACATTGACCAACTGTCATCGTCAGCACTTCATGCCGCGAGGCAATTGGAAAAGTCTTCTGATCCATTAGGCAACTGGAAAAGTCTCCTGATCCGATTAGTCCAAGCTTCAGCCCCAAAGACGATGGATGCCGTATGACCTTTAGGTTGAACACCGGTTAGCACGTCCTGTCCAGGACAACAAACGGTACAAGAAATTTCAACTTACACCAGACTGCAAGCAGAGCGAACGAGGAAACGTATCTGAGCACACTGTCCAACTGACGTTATTGTGGGTGGACGTAGAAAGTCGGTGGCCAGTTTTTATGCATATTCTGACCGGCTGTCATTGTCAGCACTTCTTGCCCTGAGTACTAAAGCAGCGTGGCTGGACATTAGACAAATAGAAAAGAGTCACCTGATGGGATTAGTCAGAGCTCCAGCCCCAAATACGATAGATGTCGCGTGGATAAATAGCTGCAAATAGATTGCACAGCTTAATATCAGCTGTATCATTATACTGGTATTGTTCTCGTTGGTGTCATTATATCCGTCCCCTGGTGCTAAATATCTCCTCACCTTCATTTTCGATCTAGTTAGTGTTTCGAACCAGATGTTGCCCTACATGCTCATCGTGTATCTTGCACTGGACGCTTTCGTAAAGGCAATGTCCTGTGTTACAAGGCCTGTATTGTGAAGCATGTGTTCGACAATCATCTACGAGCATTTCGTGTGCCTCCCTGAAAGCTGCATTTGGTCGTCTTGAATCTCAATAAACATTTGTAAGATGCAGTAGAACGGAAGATTCGTCGGTAAACGTCAGTGGCCCGTACCGTCGAAAACTTTCGGACGACGTTTTGTCCAGCTGGTATAAAGATGATAACTTCCGCTATCTAGTGAAGTCGCTGCTACGTCTGGTGCAAATGGTCACCGTGGCAAAATACGACCTAACACAGATAAGTGGTAATAATATTATAGCTCATGAGTGTATTTTTAAGCTGTCTGCATTGATCGCAATCAGTAACATTTCATGAAGTTCGTTTTTATTCTTTCTTCAATTTGAAGACTCAACTGGACCAGGTTATATCAGTACATATGTCAACGAGCGAAGACTTAGACGTAATTTTTCCTAATTGAAAATGTCTATTGTTTCCCAATTCTGAACTGAGGATTGTACTGTCTGTCCTCAACCTGTACATTATCGTATATTAACAAGGGGTTTCCTTCCATAGTGAGAATGGTACCTCTCCCCAATATCGCATTGGAGATTTTAACTCTTCTCATGAAATCTCCACACTTGTTTTTGGCCATTCCTCTGATATGGGTCCGGGTTCTGATCCCGGTGGGACACAGATGTTGTGTTTGCTTTAAGTCGCTGGCCCCTGGCTCTCTCCGTTCCCTGAACAAGTGGCCCTACATTAGGGACGAAAGACTGATTATAGCCTATTGATTTGCTCACAGTGGTCGTCTAACCACACACACACACACACACACATTAAACTATAAACCGGACGCATAGAGAATTATAAAAACATTACTAGATCCCAGAGGAAAAGAGCTCTATATTGTGTAATGTGTATTCGATTCTAACTTTCCTTTTGGGTTTCTTTTTTATGTAAATTTCAGTTCGTTCTATTAGACATTTTCAAACCTTAACTTTATGTCCCTTCCCTCAAACGAGAATGACGTTAACAACAGTCTGAGGTCGGAACAAGAGTGACGTATGTATGTGATAAGAACGTCAGATAAAAATAGGGTACAGGGGTTGCTTTGTGATTTTAAGATATTGGATTGTTGCTGAGTGTGATTGAAAACCTCTTGATTAAAATACGTATGTGAACTTTGCCTTGAGATGTTTTGGATTTCGTCTAATGTTGCTGGACCAACAAAAAGTTGACGTAAGTAGAACTTCTGTATATGTTTCGTCTGGCCTTTGTAAAAACCTTAAAGTGAGCTATCCGGTACAATTAGTTACAACGCATTTACCCTTAGTTAACATCTATTCAGCCGGACATTTGGTGTTACGTTATAATTGCTTTAAACAACACATAGACTGGGGTTATGTACACAAAATAATAGATGAAAGGACTCATCTTTGATTTCCCATGATCCTCACAAATAGGTAGGGAAGACGCAGTGAAATAATGAGTTCATTTCTTTATTGAATCGTTAACCTAACTCTTATACCAGTAGTCAAAGAATGGTCTCCCCACGAAGTGACTGAAAGAAAAGCAAGCAAAACCGATTCGTATATATTGAAATACTTCCGCTTTTTTAAAGGGTATCAGGCATTTGTGGGAACGACCGTCTTCTACGGACAGCTGTGTTCGCCGTGAGTTATGAAGTAATGGTAAAGAATCGGGAACTCAGATACGGCAGTTAACTCCAGAGAAAGATTTTTGGGGATATATGTTTAAATGTAAGATGCTTCTGAAGTACAATAATCCACCATCGGTCTAAATGGCGCCGCAGATCCTAACACTTCCAATAAACTAGAAGCAGCGAGACATTGATAGGCGCGGCGACTGCGAGTGATTGATCCTCAGCTCAGAGAAAATCGAATGAAATGAACGAAGAGTTTTGGAACAGCTATCTTCAAATGTTATTTATTGGCTTCCTTAAAACAGACGATGTCAATTAATAGCATTTAGATTTGTCTTGTCCACCAAAAAGAAAGAAATTGATCTTAAGATAACGACTGCTTTACCTCTGATTAGCTCCAGAATGTACACGACGGCGTTATTTCAATGCATCCAAATTAAAACTGGCCGAAAAGCTCTGTCTGTATTTGGCTCCATCTCAGTTCTGTATTTGGCTCCATCTGCTGTAGCTTGTGTAAATGATAAACGATGATCAATGCATTTATAATCTCAATAAATTCATTAATTCCTTTCTCGTATAATACCTTCGATGCCTTAAATTTTCTGTTACAGTTGATATTTTCGCGATGATAGAAAGATCTTCACACATTCTTATAAGAAGAAAAATGTTTTTCCTGGAAGATTTTCTTCAAGTCATGAAAATCTGAAAGGACCACGCCAGATCAATATGACGAAATCACAGGATTATGAAAAGAATCAAAAGAGAAAATAGTTGAATTCTCTCATGCCGAGGTAAAATCTCCGTGCATGTAACTGGGTACATACAAATCTTTTTGCAAATCAACTATCCGAAAACACTCCGTAAGAATTTAACTTTTTGGAAGATTCAAACATTAACTTACCTCCTCCACATTTCTTTAATGTTCTCACGAATTCCAATTTTTCTCCGAAAATCAAAAGACGCCACTTCAAAATTTTAGTAACAGTAATTGCTTTATCACCGCTTTTCTTGATGATTTACCTTCAAAAGTTGAAGTTTCACCTAAGTCGCCTTTAGGTTGCGATGGTTTTCGCTTTAAAAGTAAGTTGCACAGGTAAAGAGCTAAAATTTTAACCCTTTAACTTTGAGCTCAAAACTTCTAATACTTTCCAACTTTAATTTTGGTGTCCAAAATTAAGGTTGGAAAGTTATTTCGGAATTTAGGGGGAAGATACCACGCGACAGAATGAAGAGAAATTCGATGTGTAAATACACATAATCATGAGGTTCATAAACAATTTATTCAAAACGTATGAATATGCACACATTTTAATTATGTGTGATCACAAGAGTATGGGTTTCCAAAGTGGGATGTCAGATTTTTTTCCAATAAGATGGCTAGTAGGAAATATGACCTTTTGTTATGGATATACACCTCTCACAAGAACGAGTCATTGTAACGATCAAGGAGGAGTCAAGGTTGCTGATGAGCTGTGAACAGCGATGAATCCCATCCCTCAAGGAGCGAGGTTCTGGGAGGGCTTACTTGATACAGCTCAAGGTACTCAGAAGGCGGAAAGGTAGGTCTATCGTAAGAGCGCGCTCTCCTACCGCTTTTTTTTTTTTGTTGGCGTTATGACGCCGCTGCGGCCATGCCATGTGAAGTTCTGGGCCAAAGGTGCACTGAGCCACAACTCTTCGTAAGCTGTGGGCATTTTCCATGAAAAAAAAAAAAAGCTCTAGTTTTAAATTATTAATTTTAAAGATAAAATGTACATACACTGATATTTTTGAAGCAGAAGGAAAACACTGTGCAGAAATGGGAATAGGACATGCTACGATTCGATGCTTAATAGGCGAAAAAATGTTTGCATCTCCTATTGAACGATCATACTTCTGGTATGAGGAATCAAACTTCCACCTTACATTGGTACATTAACAACAGGTTAAAAACTTTCTCTGTATAATGACAAATCTCTAAGAGAGGTTATGGATACCATATACCCAGTGAAGAATGGAAGACGTCCATTTCTTACAATAACAAGCCTTGATGAAAGCGTAAAACACATCTCGCTCATTCGAAATGGGTATTCTACGGTTCATAACTTCTAAACAATCATTTATGAATCAATGAAGGAAGAAATATTCTTCACAATACATGAAAAATTCACAGAATATTCAAGCAAAGCAAATTGAATTTGCTTGTTCCACTTGCCGGTCATACATGTAACACTTCTCAGAAAACTTGAAAATTTAATCGTCCTGGAGCGGGAATCGAACCCCGCATCTCCCGATTACCGATCGAGTATGCTAACCATTACACTATCCAGGACAGTGACGTACCAAGCAACTGTATGTATTATGAAGAATATTTGTTCCTTCATTGAATTATCTGTGGTACTGATGACCTTCGACTACATCCGTCCGGATGGGAATTAGGTCAAAGCACTATGAAGAAGATAAAGAAGCATGGATTCTTCGACAAGCAAAGATCTAAGGACTTTCAGATTCTTATGTCTCAGTTGCTTGGAACTTCACTGTCGTGGGTGGTGTACTGATTAGCATATTTGATCGGTAATAGGGAGATGCGGGGTTCGATTCCCGTTCCAGGACGATGAAATTTTCAAGTTTTCTGAGAAATGTTACATGAATGACTGGTAAGTGGTACAATCAAATTCAGTTTGCTTTGCTTGGATAATCATTTATGAAGTTAGCAATTTTTTTTTTTTTTTTTTTTTTTTTTGCTTTCCAAGAAAAATAACCTACAGCTTTGCAATATTACGCTGTTAGATAGCATCCGGGCGGCTAATTTAACTATTTGTCTCATGTTGCCTCTTACATTTGTGTGGATCTATTTTATTTTACGGATCACTTTTCGCGCTAAACTATTACGTTCCAGCAAAATGCTTAAAGATCTCCTTAGTGATGGTTGTTCCACGCTACAAACATATTCATCGTTCTAATTTATGAATTCGGAGAAGTTTTATCCGCCGCCCCGGCGGCGCAGTGGTCTAAGGCGATGGCCTCTGATCATTCGTCCGAAAGGGGTCCGGGTTTGAATCCCGGTGAGGTATGGATGTTGTGTTTGTCTTACGGCTCTGGCTCTCTCCCTTCCCTGGAACCAGTTACCCCAAATTCCGGACGGGCGACTGCTTATAGCCCATTGAGTTGCTCACGGTGGTCGTTAAACCTCGAATCAAAAAAAAAGTTTTATCCGAACTGTGATTGCTACAAAGCGCGATAGCGCATCCAGGTATTTTTAAGAAATTTGTACGTTACAGAGAAAAGAAATGAAGAAAAAAATAACGAACAAAAAGGGCTAAGCTGGTATGAAATTAGCAAGAAAACCCAGCGAGTAGTCAGCACTACAGCGGAAGCTTTTGAAGGGCCTTGATTTTGCTCCAGCGTAGGTTTATAAGCGCGGTGACGTCATACTCAGCTCGGCAGAAAATCGAAGTAAACTGCAACTGCTTTATTTCTTCTAACCACCTTAATGCAAGTCTCTCAGAAGCCTTCCAGGCATGCTGTATAGGGTGAGATCCGAAGACCTGGCTGGCCTACCCATCTTTCGAATGTTCTCGCTCCCACGGTTATCGCCGACGTATTGAAACCTACGCGGACGGTGGCTATCGTCCAAAGAAAGCAATTGTGGAACAAGAGCACCACCGTAAAAGCCTGGTATAGGATTCGAAGATGTCCTTCTTTCAGCGCTGGCCAGTAAGATTACCGCCTGCAAGCGTGTGGAGTGATGTACAATCGTTCATCATTGTGCCACTCCAGATAAGAAACCATGGCCACAAAAAGTGTCATTTTCTCTTATGTTGAACGGATAATTTTGAGTTTTTGGTTCCCTGTAGATGAAATTATGCCGAAAATTGGCTTGTAAACTGAATATCGACTCATCATTTTAAAAAAGATTAGGTCATTGGTCTTGGCTCAAGAAACAATGTTGTCTGCACCAGTTCAAAGGAGTTGTTCTGTGAGATGATGTAAGGGGGACACAAATAAAGAAACTTCTTGCACAAAGGACACTCGTTAAGCGCTGTATGATTTGCTTTGACACAGTTGTGCTTTTGCTTCGGATAGCTTTTTTGAAAATTCCTTGGCTGTATGCCACCTATGACGTCACGCTGGATGATAATGGTCATCACTAGGTGTGATAATGCTTTGCAAACCGTTCCCTGGCCTTCGTGGTGCATCAGTGGTATCATTAAATTACGATCACAGTCTTGAAACCATTCTCGGGCGGATATTTAAGTCTCTTGCGACATCGGGTTGCGGGTGAACTGTTTTGAGTCTTCGGGCAGCTCACCGCCTCATTGCTTCAGATAAATGTCTATGAGACACTGGGAATGAATTTTCGACCGAAGAGAAACGCTTTTTACACTAGCTGTCGGCAAGAGCTGACAGTTTCGCCACCCAATTCAATTTAAGTAGGTCACTTCATTTGCATATTTGAGAGTTTTAGGTACGAAAATTTTGGTGCTCAAATGGACTTTCCTATTTCACTTAATATATTACGTAACTTTGACAGCATTAAATTCAGTGAAATTTATTTTTTCCAAAACTAATTATTATATTATATTATATTATATTATATTATATTATATTATATTATATCATATTCATTGTGTCTACAAACCTCTCCCGCAGGACCTTTATCAGCGTGTCTCGTCGTTGTAACAGATGTTTGCCTTTAAGATGAGATCGCCGCCCCTATACCATAGTGGTCTAAAACCGCTGGCCGATGACCATTTGTCCAAGATGAGTCTGGGTTTGAATTCTCGTGAAGAACAGATGTGGTGTTTGTCTTACGGCACGGGCTTTCTCTGTTCCATGGAACTTATTAGGGACGCCCGATTTCTTATAGCCCATTGAGTTGCTCGTGGTGGTCTCGTCAGAAAAAATAAAGTTGCTCGTATTAAACTCGTCAGAAAAAATAAAGAAAGAGCGAGGTCATATTTCTTATATCGGCCCGACGCATTCTGATTTTTTTAAATCTAAATTTAAGAGTGTATCAAGAACAACTTAGGCCTGTTCTTTAAAAATGCCACACATTTTACTCACAAGAATTGAAGTTCAATCCCACACAAAACGTAGGCTATATTCCGTCGAACCTCAATAACGCGTTATCTTAAGCGTGACCTATTTCTTAATTACCCGACCATATTTATATGACCCAGAAAAAGACCACATGGGAGATGGGTGGATGAAATTCGTAAATATGCGGGAGTGACATGGAGGAGACTGGCACAAGACAGACCGTTGTGGAGGAAACTTGGGGAGACCTTCGTCCAGCAGTGGATTGATAATGGTTGACAATGATGATGATGATGATGATTTATATGAATTAAGTGTTTCATAATACTTTCAACATGAACACACCGAACATGATATAGCGTTTTGTGCGAACTGGTATTTCATCACTATAGAAAAAAGTAGCCCGAACTTACCTGGAACCAGCTACTTGTTTTTACCTGTTAATGCTAGTGATTCTTCCCGTTGATTTACAAACACTCTGAAGACACCTGGCTCGTCATTTGTTCCGACTCCTCAAATGCCAAAAAAGGGACAGTGAACAGTATTTCTGTCGTTCTTCAATAAGAGATAACGAATTTCAGGTAGGATGAGGCTTATGGGCAGAGAGCTCTCTTCCTCTCTCAATCGCTCGTATCAGCTTCGGCTGAAATCCCTCTCCATGAAAATAATGTCTTGCAATTAACCCCTATAACGAATTTAATTTCTCCTTCATTTCTGTCCACGCCAGGATTCGAACCCGGATCCCCTCATTCCGGAATAAGTCACTCTACCAATTGAGCTACGCGGACGTTTTATTCTGATTCCTATCTGCCTTTATGTCGTGTGCGTCCTTCGGGCAGGTACGTCACATCTCCTGGTACGTTACATCATCTCCCCATTATTATTATTATTATTATTATTTTCGAAGTGCTGGAGAAGGGATTCTCTTATTTTTCCTATCTCGCGGTGTGGAAATAACATCACACCAATGCGAGATTTTGAACTGTCGGGTCATCCGGATAGTTCGGGCGCCGTTATAACGAAGTTAATATCTGCGTCATTTCTGTCCACGCCAGGATTCGAACCCGGATCCCCTCATTCCGGAATAAGTCACTCTACCAGCTGAGCTACGCGGACGTTTTATTCTGATTCCTATCTGCCTTTATGTCGTGTGCGTCCTTCGGGCAGGTACGTCACATCTCCTGGTACGTTACACCCCTTTAAGCGGCCAATGCGTCTAAACCAAATGGTTGCCGAAATGTTTTGCACTCAAATGTTGACATGGCCGCCGAGTTTACGAGGGCTATCGCAAAATAACTCCGTTACTCTCTTATCTCAGCAGTGCCGACCATAAACACGTCATGGCTAATAAACGCTCCCTTCTAGTCCTTTATTCTCTTTTCCATGGCTCAAGTCATGATGGGAGAAAAGGCTACTTCTCCGGACATGCAAATCATGCAACTAACTCAGACAAATGATTCGAACACCTCTCTGTTTTCGTAGGTTTCCCGAAATTGTTGTAGCTCTTTTAGTAGGTAATCAGTCTGAAAAGATTAGTGCGAGTCATCCCTAAACGACCACTTTGAATTACACTGAAGTACCAAAGGTCATGGAATATGTACCTAGTATCGTGTAGGACTACTTCTAGCCAGGCGAAGATAAGTAACTCAACGTGGCATCGATTCCACAAGTGGCCGGAAAACTTCTGAAGAGATGTTGACGCATGTCGCCTGAACAGCAACCCACAGTTTCCTGGTATTTGTAGCTGCAGGATCTTGTGTGCGAGTGGACCTTTCCACCATGTCCCACAAATGTCCTATTGGGTTCATGTCAGGCGAACGTGGTGACCACACCATTCACCGGAATTGTCCAGAATGCTCCGCAAACTAATTCTGAACACCTTGGGCCCGATGACATGGTGCATCGTTCGCCTGGAAAATCCCATTGTTGTTGAGGTACATGAAGTCCACGAAGGGCTGCAAATGGTCATCAAACAGAACAACAAAGCGATTACCGGTTAACGACATGTTTACAAGGACCAGATGATCCAAACCGTGCCATGTAAAGACATCCCACACATGCATGGAACCACCAGAAGCTTGCACAGTGCCTTGTTGACAGCTTAGACCCATGGCCTCATGGGTTCTGCGCCACACCCGAAGCCTACGATCAGGTGGTAACAACTGGTAGTGTGACTCATTGGACCACGCCACATGTTGCCAGTCTTCCTTGGTCAAATCACCGTGTTCACGAGCCCAGGTGAAGCGTTGTACCCGATATCGTAGTGTTAACAAAGACACTTTGGTAGGTCTTCTGCTTCCATACCGCATGGATACTGAATTACGCTGCATTGTCCTGATGAATCTGTCGCTTGTACATCCCGCATTGAATGTAGATGTTATCTGAGCCAGTGTCGCTTGTCTGTTAGCATGGGCGATCCTGGTCAGACGCCTCTGGTCAAGGTCATTCAGCATCCGTGGTCGGCCATTGCGCTGTCCACGGTGGGTGGTAATGCCTTCCGTGAGGTGTTCTCGGTACACACGTGACACTGCGCATCGGGGAATGTTGAATGTTCGCACAACTTTGGAAAGACTTGTTAGAAGGCGAACTGTTTTGTCCAACCCGTCTGGCTCCCATTACCATGCCTCATTCGAACTCCGATAATTCATGTCGGCTTATCATATTCCGACTGACGATTGTTCGTCCTGACTCACGAGATTACAGTTCGTAACTGATGAAAATCGTGGCGTGCGTCGAAGCTTTATACGACGGCAGCGCCAGTTGAGGATTTGCATAATGCTATCCCATGAGTTTGGCACTTTAGTGTACAAAGCTAAGGGGAAAAGTTCACTTGTTCTAGTCGCGCTCGACTCACAGTTTAGACAGTGAATATAATTGTGTGAGCTAAATTCACCATAATTTGCTAATTCCTAGTTACGTCATGACTTCACACATTTTGGCACTGTCGAAATGGTGGACGATGTGATTAATAAAAGAAAAGTAGAGTCATAGAATTTTTTAATACTGATGAAGCCAATGGTGTTGACGTCCCTAGCATAACCGTGAAATTTTCATGAGCTTTCGCTGAGTTGTTGCGTCGTTTCATAGTAGAGCAGGCAGATGCTTGAGAACCTTTAGAGAACGAGGGCGCATTGAAAGAAGTTTTGAGACATTGTTCGTATAGTAAAAGAAAGCAGCAAAAAATAAGAGATAACAGATTTTTTTAAATTAAGCTCCCACTGCAAGTACTGTAAAAATAATTTTTATTCATCTGTAGTATACATACCGCATTTTACCGGTCGGAGTCACATTGTTGTGACCACCAGTTAATATCCAGAGTAACCGCAGTGTGCAGCGCGGACAGCAGCTAGATGAGCTGGGACTAAATCAATAAGATGCTAGAAGGTGGAGCAATGCTAACAGCAGTGCATCTGTTAGCTGGTGGAGGATCCATAGAGCGAACACGATCGAGGTGGTCCCACAAATGCTCAGTTGGGTTTACGTCTGGGGAATTTTAGGGGTCCAGGGAAGTACTTCGAAGTATAATTACTATTCCAACCACTCTCAGATATTTCTAGCTGTGTAACACGTCGCACTGTCGTGCTGGAAGATCTTATTGCCCCCCCGCCCCACGGGTGACAATCAGCATGTATGGGCATACGTGCTCTGGAAATATTTCATAACGAATTCGGTACATAGTGCCTTCCACAGGTATGAGTGGACCCAGAGAATGACACAAAAACATTCCCCAGACCATAACGCTGCCCACCAGCTTGTGTTCTTCCAGCAATGATTGAAGAGTGTTTGTTCTCCGATGTTTCTCGCCTTATACGCCAACGTCCATCCGTTCGATGAAGCAGAAACCGTGATTCATCCGTTCGATGAAGCAGAAACCGTGACTCATCAATGATTGAAGATTGTTTGTTCTCCGATGTTTCTCGCCTTATACACCAACGTCCATCCGTTCGATGAAGCAGAAACCGTGACTCATTGGAGAAATAAATCCTTTGCCCATCGGCGGAGGTCCAATTATGATACTACTGTGCAAATGTAAGCCTTTTGAGCTGATGCACCGTCGTTAGCATAGGTGCAGTGACCATCCGTCTGCATCGGAGGCCCTTACGCAGCAGAGTTCGCTGAACTGTCGTTTTAGACACACTTCCGGTAGCCCCTTGGTTATTCAGCTAGTGAGTTGCTCCACTGTGGTGTGTCGATAGGCCCTCACGCACCTCCGAAGCTGACGTTCACCTCTCACATTAATGGCACATGGTGCTTCCCAGTTTCCACGTCGCTTATTAGCAAAGGTACCGTTTCTCCAGTCACGGTACACTTTGATCAGAGCAGCACCCGAACAGTCCACAAACTGCGCTGTTTCCGTAATACTGCCACCCTTAGCCTGAAAGCCGATAATCATTGCTTTTTGCAAATCCGATAAATCGCTCCTTTTATCTATGACAGCAACGACTGATATGTTTTCAAATTGCTTACATCACACTTTATATTGCCTCCAAGTCAGCTAACGACACGTGTCTTCTTCCATTGGCTACGCACTGTTGACGTCAAAAATAGAAGGTGACACGACTGTGTAGTATACAGTGCTACAGTATTGTGTTGGATTTTGTCTTCGTTGTGAAAAGGTTTTAAAAAAGGTGACGTAGTTAATATTTTAGAAGCCAAAACACATCAGCGTATTTTCTTTTAATTTCACTATGTAAGTTTAAATATTTCAGTACGTATTTAGGTGTCCAATTAACTACGTATCAGTGACATGAACTACTGTTAGCGCGAATAACATTTTGGGTCCCTGAGATGTTCGTGTTAACCAGGTTCTACTAAATACAGAGACTATTATAAGAGGTCATCAGAAAAATGACAATGTGTTGTTTGATATTAAAGAAACGCATATAGCGTATTAAATCCGTTTATTTTTGTGGTGTAGTCAGCACAAAGATTTGCGCCGCCCCGGTGGCGCAGTGGTCTAAGGCGTTAGCCTCTGATCATTCGTCCGTAAGGGGTCCGGGTTCGAATCCCGGTCAGGCATGGATGTTGTGTTTGTCTTACGGCACTGGCTCTCTTCCTTCCTTGGAACCAGTGACCCTAAATTAGGGACGGACGACTGCTTATAGCCCATTGAGTTGCTCACGGCGGTCGTTAAACCTCCAATCAAAAAAAAAAAAAAAAAAAAAAGATTTGCCAAGCTTTCGCACTCCACTGGGAGACTTTTTTAAGGCAATGATAGACACAAAAATGCTTGTGTCTACCATTGTCTTGAAAAAAACTCCCAGTGGAGTGCGAAAGCTTGGTGAATCTTTGTGCTGACTACAGCACAAAAATAAACGGATTTAATAAGCTATATGCGTTTCATTATTATTCAGCTCTGGTGTATTTAAAATAAAGTTTCTGTTTTTTTTTATTGGATTTTTAACGACCACCGTGAGCAACTCAATGGGCTATAAGCAGTCGCCCGTCCCTAATTTAGGGTCACTGGTTCCAGGGAAGGGAGAAAACCAGTACCGTAAGACAAAACAACATCCATGCCTCACCTGGATTTGAACCCGGACCCCGTTCGGACGAATGATCAGAGGCCATCGCTTAGACCACTGCGCCACCGGGGCGGCAAATATAAAGTTATGTGTTGTTTGTCTTAGATGTTAGTTCTTTCGTAATACTTTTTTTTTTCACAGTCATGCATACGGTCTGATACACATTTTATCTCTTTGATATTTGAAGAGCCACTCGGTGCCGCAGTGGTCTAGGCTCTGGCTTATGACCATTTGTCCGAGATGGGTCCGGGTTCTTCTCCCGATGAGGCATGGATGTTTTGTTTGTCATACGGCGCTGGGTCTCTCCCTTCCCAGGATTCAGTGACCATAAATTAGGGACGGGCGACTGCTTATTGCCAATTGAGTTGCTCACGGTGGTAGTTAAACCTCCATTAAAAAAAATGTTGTAATCGATAGGGAAATGTTTGATCTTCTATCGTTTTGCCATAAAACGGAAATTCCATAAATCTGAGGATGTCACGTCGTCAACGTATAACTTTCAAATTTCCTCAACAAAATATCCTCGAACATTCTACAGGTTATCATTTTCTCCCCAGTAGAAGTCAAAACATTAAAACCACCATAATCGCGATGCGAGTCTTTTAGGGGATAGAAAATTTTTCGCAGTTATGAATGGCAACAGCAGGTGCTACAGAGTGAAAGAACTAGAGCACGCCGGTCACCGTCTTAATTAATATTAACTCCAAGCCAGGGGCAAAGTAAACGGCCCCTAAATGAAACTTTATTCCATTACCTTCGTTTACGAGTCCAAACACATTCCCTGTCTTTTGCGAAAATGAAAGCGGTTGCAGTCATTAGGCATTGAAGCATTGCGTGATTGTGGAACTCGTAATCAACAAATGATCGAACACGACGCCCACCGGTCGATGGCAGCCCGTGGATTTGATTTTTTCACGCAAACTTCATTACCCGCGACCGCATCTCCAAAAGCGGTCGATTTACGTCTCTTCGATGTAAGGTAAATCCACCGGTTGAATAGCCTCGTGCGTCACAATCGATGCCACACGCTTCTAAAATTGATGGCAAAATTTTGTCACTTTAACAAGCAATCATTACTTTATTTTTTAACACTCCGTAAGCGATGGCTTTTTTACCATTTCCACCATGAGCGATATATTCTTTTTCTTTCCCATCCAAAAACACGAATGATTTGAAGACTGATAACTCTATGAAATTTGTTCTGTTCTTTTTCAGGTTTCCAAGACCAGTTTTCTTTATCTTGCCGCAACTGTTACCGGCTATCCATTAACTTTCCTGACGTGTTTTTCATCAATTTTTCCTCTAGGGTGTGCATAATTACGGATTAATATTCGTCACTTTCGTCACCTCCTGTTTGCTGATTAATTGATCGCCATTTCTTTGTGTCTTCTTTTTTCCTTTATGTATGTACGTGTACATGCATCGTCGCAACAAACAAGTTTTTTGACTCCACGTACGGTCCGTTGGACACACCATTCAATTAATCTCTGTAATTAAGTTTTCTTAAGGACATTTATAAAATTCAGGGATCGTTCTCGGCATATTACTCTGTGACGTATATCGAATCTGACATGAAATGCACCTTTATCTCATTGACGGCCAATATAATGACGTGAAAAATCAATGAAGCATACTTTGTGTTTACCACAAGCATTAAACGTATCTTTTGGACACCAAGCGGAACATCAGAAAATTCGAGATATGTGTCATTCAAATGTTTTGACTGTACTAAGATCTTTACAACTTTTCAATGACAACAGTTTCCTAAAGTTAAAACTGCTAGATGTACAAAGTGTTTACAAAACATCCAGTCAAATCTTGGGAACCCGTTTTACTGCGAGTAGTGATCAAAAATGTTATAATGACCAAATATGTTTCACGTCTATTTTTTTTTTTTTGATTGGAGGTTTAACGACCACCGTGAGCAACTCAATGGGCTATAAGCAGTCGCCCGTCCCTAATTTAGGGTCACTGGTCCCAGGGAAGGGAGAGAGCCAGTGCCGTAAGACAAACACAACATCCATGCCTGACCGGGATTCGAACCCGGACCCCTTACGGACGAATGATCAGAGGCCAGCGCCTTAGACCACTGCGCCACCGGGGCGGCGTTTCATGTCTATAAACAGGGTGATTGTAAACTCCTTCAACAAAACAAGAGGGGTGATAGTACGCATCACGACGAACAATATTTACAATGGAAGCTAGGGCCGCATTCCACTTCTACTGCCAGAAAATAATTATGTTATATATCCACGTTGATCCTTCAACAGTGAAAACAAAGAGACATACCTAATTTATGAGTTGCACAATTCCAATCGCATCAGAGAAAGACTCCAAGGAGCTGCTCAAACTGGCGTCCAAGGGCGTCGTTGCACAGCCCACACCGGCGAATGAAGAACTGTCACGCCCTCTCGTAGACTCCCGGTGTGGTGTTGATATTGTCCGCAGCAACAGCGATTCGCGCGACGAGATCTTCCAGGGAGTCCACAGGTGTCTCGTCCCCAAAAGAAGAAGTTCAGGGGATTAAGGTACGGGGAGCGTGGAGGTCAAACCACAGGTTCCAATCCACCGCCCGGGATATGTCGCATTTAGGAAATATCGAACCTCGGAAGCAAAGTGTACTGGGGCCCCACCATTCATAAACTACATGTCCCTCTGTGTGGTGAGCGCAACATCCTGCAACAGACCGGGAAGCACTTGCTACAGGAAGACATGGTGCTCTGCACCGGTCAGACGTATACGTCAATTCTCATGTATTGTTCTCGCGGAAATATCGCTGAACGAGTTAGGCTGCGTTTTAAAATGTTTGCTCCTCATCGTCCACGCACGTGCTCAGCGCGCCTGATTTGAATCTTGTGCTTCTCATGAACTGGTTGGAACTCCGTGTGCCTGCTGGACGTTTTTCGAAAGTGCTCTTTTCTGGCACTAGAAGTGGAGTGCGTCTCTAGGTTCCATTGAAAATATTGTTCGTCTTGATGTGTACTATCCCCTTCTTGTTTGGTTGAAGGAGCTTACAATCACCTCGTATAATGCCGGAAACTCTTCTCTTCCGTGTTATAGCATTATTTTAGTTGTTTGGTTCCGGGTTTGAATGATCACCATGACCAACTCACTAGACTATAGGATTCTTATAACTTTCCAATGAAAACAGTTCCCTAAAGTTAACAACTGCTAGATGTACAAAATGTTTACAAAAAACATCCAGTCAAATCTTGGGAACCCGTTCTCCTGCAAGTAGTGATCAAAAATGTTATAATGACCAAATACGTGTGTCTCAAGACCATACATATATATAATGCCGGAAACTCTTCTTTGCCGTGTTTTAGCACATTTTTTGTTGTTTTGTTTCGGGTTGAACGATCACTATGACCAACTCATTGGGCTATAAGCAATCTTCCCTCTCTAATTAAGGATCACTGGTTCAATGGAAGAGAAAGATGTAAAAAATGCTTAAAAAAAGGAACAAAAAGAAATATTTCCTTTAATAAACTAAAGATGGGCAAATGACTTTGAAAAAGTGTCTGATGTTCTAGGAACAAGCGATTGAATATTAACTTGGGCCATCGGCACAATGATATTAAAAAGAACGCAAACACGCCCTTTTAAGCTGATCAATATTTTATATAGATGATATCTTACACTGAATGATAGAACAGTTCGATGTCGTGTTGAACCACATGAATCGGATCTACACTGTGATGGAGAAAAATGACATTACATCAGGCATGTTGAAACCTGTGTGGTTTTTTTTTTTTTTTTGATTGGAGGTTTAACGACCACCGTGAGCAACTCAATGGGCTATAAGCAGTCGCCCGTCCCTAATTTACGGTCACTGGTTCCAGGGAAGGGAGAGAGCCAGTGCCGTAAGACAAACACAACATCCATGCCTCACCGGGATTCGAACCCGGCCCCCTTACGGACGAATGATCAGAGGCCATCGCTTAGACCACTGCGCCACCGGGGCGGCGGCCCTGTGTGGTTAAAAGAACGTTTATAAAAACAACACACATTATCATCGAAAACACCAAGCCAACGCTTTTTGCATAATAGAAATGTTTAAAACACAGTCGGTGTGCGTCATTCATCTCGCCAGATGCAGTCAATCCCAGATATAATAAACTCGCATAACACGAAGTTCCGCATGAACCGAAGTTTTTGCAGATCCCTTGAACTTCGTAATATTCTCTCTTGTTATTCGAACTGCATGTTACGAACAAAATTTGTTGGAGAAACCGAAGTTCAGCACAAGTATCGCTGTGCTTGGAAAGCTGTTGGGTTTTTTTTTTCAATACACTGCTGGCCAATAAAAGTGTAACACCAGGAAGACTGCATCCCAGGGGCTCGAAAGTTGGCAGAAGGACACGAAAGTTGGCAGAAGGACACGAGCGCACATGTAAATGATTAACTGGGAAGCACATATGGAAATCATATGAGACAGTAACTCCCCTGGGATTCGTATAAGAAGGCGAACAAGGATCTCGTATTAAGCACTGGAAGTGCGTTTGCTCGCCATTCCTTGCTACGGTGGGTTGCAGCATACCTCGTCGAAAACAACGGCATCCCTACCAGCATGTTTCCGACTTCGATCGCAAGAGAATTCTGGCATATTGGGATCGCGGATTATCACTCAGAGACTTCGGTTGCTCGTGTAGGACGGAATGCGGCCACGGTGGGGAGAATATAGCGTCAGTGGGTAGCGAAGGAACGAACACACCGACGTGCGGGATCCCAGTGGCCCCGTCACATCACCGAACGAGAGGACCTACGTGTGGTATGCGTGGCTCTGACGGATAGCTCAGCCACATCGACCACCGTAGTTCAACAGTTCAGGTGGGTGGCACAAGACCCAGTCTCCCCACGAACTTTTCGACGTCGTCTGCAGCAGCGGGACATTTTTGGCACTGCGCCCATTGCGTCGGCTACTTTTGGCTGTCTACGATTTGCAATGGTACCAAGAACGTCGAGCATGGAGGAGCGAATGGTAAGGCATCATGTTTTTCGAAGAACCCCATTTCAGCTTGCAGCACCATGATGTGCGAATCCGTGTCTGACGGTACCGCGACAACCGGCATAGTGAGTCCTGTATTATGCTGCGGCATACGGGCCTGGTACCAGACGTTATAGTATGGCGTGTCATTGGATTCCACTCAAGCACGCGCGTCATGCGCATTACTGTTACGTTTTTACATCATTAAGGTGTTGGAGCTTTTGTTGTACCATATCTTCTGTGACTGTCTGGCGCCTTCTACCAACAGGATAAATAAATGCGCAACCGCATGTGGCACACAAAGTCCAAGACTTCCTGGATCGCACCATATGCCACATCTTCCTTGTCCCGCATGGTCACCGGATACATACTGAGCACGTGTGGTCCATGATCGCTGGACGACTGGCAGGCCATCGACTACCCCCAGCTACAGCAGAGGAACTGCGGTATTGTACCGAAGCTGCGTGGACGGACGTTCCCCAAACGCACATCCAACGTCTCTTCCTCTCAATGCCGGGCCGTGTAACAGCCACACTAACCGTCCATGGTGACTACACTACATACTGATTGTTATGTGATCCCCTCGTCTCGCCGAGCTGTATTTGTAATCGAATCACTCTTGTAGCATCTGCTTTCTGTACAATCAATTTCTCTTGTCTTTCATGACACGGCACTTTTAATGGCTAGCAATGTATATAAGTGGTATTCACCCAGTTTCTAGCCTTTCTCATTTTACCCGAAGACTAGAGAATACCTGCTATTGATAATACTTTGAGGTTTTCCTAACAGACAGATCAGTCCATGTGAATACAAAATGTTTCGCTTTTATTTTTGGATCCTCCCTCCTCCAACCATACCGAGCGCGTGCGCACACGCACACACACCTCCTGGATTAGGGCAACTGACAACTGTTCAAGGCATTTTCTCTAACAAAAACAGGTCCCAATGGATCAGGGAAGAATACAAAATATGAAATGCCTTTACAGAAGTACTGTACTTCAGAAAGTTATGAGAAAGTTATTGGGTAATTACTTTAGAAAAAATAAAACAACAGCCAGTATTTGACGCGTTAGTATGGCGTGGAACATGCTAATAAAAGAAACAGTTCAAAATTGAGAGAAAACATGCCAGTTTTGGAAAAGTCTTCCAAGTGAACAATGAAGACAAAAGAGATGAAAGTGGAAGAAACTTGAGGTCATCCGAGCAAAAAAGGGGCCATCGTTTCTGATGTTTCTTTCAAGATTACGTGAAGAGTGATGAGAAGATTTCGGTAGAATTTCTGAACACTACTGTGGAAATAGGGAGGAACATTTAGGACATGAATGATGACCAGTCAAGATATGAAGAAGAAATGGCTGTAGAAAAGAAAACAATTTCAAACGGATTTGCTTTTGAAAACTTAGAAAATCTAAGAATTTATCTTGCCTCTAAAAATATTCGTGTCAAAGGAAGTTGAAAAAGAAACTAAACAGCTTCTTTCATAAGAAGCACACCCACATTTTCAATGTAGCGTGTGAACAGCAAAACAAGCGCAAAGCGTGAAATTTCAAATTTTTATAGTTATTTTGATTTTTATATTAATTACAAGTTTTGCTTGCTGCATATGTCATTTATGTTTCTTATTACGTAGTACGGTTTTTAATTAACAAACCTTATTTAACTTCATTTAATTGATAAGAACTATATAATTGGCTAGTTTTAATCTGACATAGCACAATATGCCTAAAATAGTCCTTTTGTAGCTGTTTAGTTTTAACAAAATGCTCCTTTGTCGAATGTTTTTCATTTTCCCCTCAATTTCGTTTATGCGGGTTCCACTGTATTTGACAGTTTTAAGAGGAAATTCCAGTCACTTCACATCATGAAAACTAGCATCCAACAACAAGATTCCCGAACAATGACATCATGGCAGGCAACACGCAAACCAAAACAATGACGACAATTGCACTCGAGAACTAGGGCAAGTGACAACAAGAGAAGCTTGCTTGCGGTATGGTGAGGCTGTGACTTCATATCCATTCACCTATGTAACGCAATGGCAAAGTAAATAGAGGCGAACTACACCGAATAGCTGAAACATTATGACCAGCACGCCTAAAGTTGTGATTCCGTCTATTGGTACAAATTATAACAAAAGTGGTAAGTCAAATAATATCCGAAAACTTGAAAATTTCAACGTCCTAGAGCGGGAATCGAATACGCGTCTCCCGGTTTGTGCCCAGTATGCTATGAAAACTTGGAAATATCATCGTCCTGGAGCGGGAATCGAATACGCGTCTCCCGGTTTGCACCTAGTATGCTATGAAAACTTGAAAATATCATCGTCCTGGAGCGGGAATCGCATCCGCGTCTCCCGGTTTTGTGCCTAGCATACTCGGGCGCAAACCTGGTGACGCGGATTCGATTCCCGCTCCAGGACGATGGAATTTTAAAATTTTTGGATATTATTTTACTTACCACTCTTGTCATAATTTACACCAAGAGACGGAATCAGAAATTCAAATTTGACGTAATGCCAGGACAATTGGGTCAGATTATTTCCTAGATGACAAGGCTTGTGAGGTGCTCACAGTCAGCCGTTGTGAGTAACTTATAAATATTGTCCGAGGAGAGAAAGACCACGAACCGCCGGCAAGGTGTGGGCCCACCCCATGTTACCAGGCTGTCATCAATGCTAGAGGTGAGCGGAGGTTATCCTGTTCGGTACGAGCCAACAGAAGGGATACTATGGGGCCAATCGCTAGTACTTTGAATGCTGGTGACGGGAGTAATGTGTCACAACATAAAGTACATCGAACCTTGCTGAAATGGGGCTGCGTAGCAGCAGGCCACTCCGAGTGTTCATGTTAACCTCGATTCACCGTTTCAAGTGCCTACGATGAACAAGGGAGCATCAAAACTGGGCCTTGAATAATTGGAAAAAGGTCGTCTGGCCTGATTAACGTCGTTTCCTGTTGCACCATGTTGATGGCTGGGTACGTATGCGTCGTTTACTAGGGGACGTGTTGGTGCCAGGATGAACCGAGGGACGAAAACAATTCGGTGGTGACAGTGCAATGCTTTGTGCCATGTTCTTCTGGGAAACCCTGAGTTCACTCATTCATATGCAGGAAACTATGACGTCTACCACCTACCTAAAGATCATTTCAGATCAGGTACACCCTTTCATGTCAACGGTATTCTGCTCTAGTAGTGTCTTCTTTCAGAAGAATAATGAGCTCTGCCACACTGCTCGGGCTATTAGAGAATGGTTAGCGAGTCATGAGGAAGACTTCCAGGCATTTCCCTAGCCTCCAAACTCCTCAGATATCAGTCCAATCTAGCATTTGCGGTTTGTGTTGGAACAGAGAATCCGATCTACAGCGGTTCAACCACGTAACCTACAGCAGTTAAAAGCTCTGCCAATAATGTGTTGGTACCAGATACTACAAAACACCTTCAGAAATATTGCAGCGTCCATGCTTAGCCATGTAAGAGCTGTTTTGGCGGCACGTGTAGGATGAACATCATATTAGGCAGGTGGTCATAATGTTTTGGCTCTTTTGTGACAGAAGAGCCAACGCCTTAAAACAAACATGCCACCCATGTCTCGCCGGGACTCGAACAAAAGGATCCAACTCGGCCGAATTATCCGAAGCCAACGTCTCTGTTCGCTCATACACCCGGCAGCACAGCACATTCTGAGAATGCTAACGGAAGCCTGTCAAAAATGTGATGCTAAGCACATTTGGGTAATTAAGTTGTTTGACGGCATTTATGCAAATATTGAATAAATTCCTACCATTTCTAGACATGATAATGCTACATAAATTGAGTCCGCAGTTGTCCTAATTTTGGAAGTTATAGCGATGCGAAGCCGTATAGTCTTCTTTTGTGCACCTACGTGTTACCCATGACATTAATAATCAGTTCTCCAACGCAAAAATGTTAGACTTTCATTTCCCTTATGGACGATCAAACAGAAACAGCACAGCGTTTCTGCGGGATGTATTTCTCATCAAGGGTACTTTTACAGCCATCCATTGGCGTCTTCAACAGACAGGATCCTTTACAACTGCTGCTGTAGGCAAGAGGCGGGTCATATGTGTCCAAACACCTGCTTTTATGGAGCAGCTGTATGTCATCGCCGTTGAGGGTCCCGGAACCAGCACGGCTGCAGCAACAGTAAATATAGGTGTTTCACATTTAAATGTATGCAGACTGTCCTCAGGAGCAACTCTACCCACCTCACGTGAAGTGTACACAGGCCTTCTCTCACCATCTTGTCTTCATTCCCGAGCAGTGCTTTCAGAATGGATCCTTCAGCAAGATACCGCACCTGATTTCATCATCGCGTACTTCTTTTTACCGTTGGACCGCAATCCACAAAGAATGTCATTGTTAATATTCATAACATGTATCACTGTGCATAGGAAAATCTCTATGCGTATTGCTAATAGATAGTCTTCTAGCAAGTCTAGCAAGTTCATCATCTTGCTGTAAGACGTTCTATTACCAGTATGAAGGTATATATGTTTCACTCATACTGAGGTACAGCACATTGTAGCTTCACTGCTGGAGTATCTCACAGTAGCTATCCGTTCTTCTGGGTAGATATAATGATCCCATTAGGTTTTTATATTTGAACCCCCTGTATTTCTACTTGTAAAGACGCTTCAAGGCCGACGTTTTATGCTACTTTTATATTTTTTAACGCTACCGCGACTTTTAATCTCTCCGAATAGACACTAGATAGTTGCCAAATAAATCATAATACTCCGGACTCTTTTAAAGTTTTCGAATGAAACCGTAACGTGAGGCATTTATTGCAGTTCAGGGAGGCCATTTCGAACCCATAATTTCACGTAGACTTATATAACTACATGTATTAGCATCGCTCACTGACAACTAAAACTTAAACAAATTAATTTCATGGACTTTTTTACTTGCACTCTCAAACACATGTTCCAAATCTGAAGCAAAGCATCCCTGAACAAATGTACATTCGAACTTTTTTCATCACTATGCTGAGCAGAACGCGTTGGTGCTCTGTGGCGCTAGCTTCACGCAGTTCGTCCGATATGAGAACGGGCAATGATCCCGGATTACGCATGGGTTATGTGTCTGGCTGTTGACTCTGTCCCTTCCCTGGAACGAGTAGCTTCAAATTAGGGACGGACGACTGCTTATAGCCATCAGAGTTGCTCGTGGTGGTCCTTTTAAGCGAAACCAAAATATACATAAACGACGCGATCATAAACTTTGGTCGGAACATTTGGGTGTGCGCTGCAAAAAACAGTTACACTCAAAATTCAAGCAGCTATATTATGCTTTGTTTGGTTCGTTTTTATCACGTCTTTTGTAAAAAAAGATCGTGCTTCTGTTATCGGATTGTCCGTCCGTCCCTACGTCCGTCTGTACCCACGGTATCTCTGCAACTATTAGTCATATTTGAAAAATTATTTTTGCAATGGAAAGCTTGAAATATGCAAATGATGATCCTTCATTTCGTTTTGTTTTTTTACGATGTACAATTTCGCCGGTAGAGGGCGTAAATGCAGATGATGTCGAATTCAAAAATACGTTTTGTTCCACATATTTGCTTCTAAACTTATCCGATTGAATTTTTTTTTATCTTTCGATTCCATTTATGTCGAAGAGTATTTTAGATATAGTTACTTTTTCAAATTACGCATAGATTTTCCGCTAGGAGGCCTAAAAGTAGATTACATTTCCCCCGATAACTGTTCTTCTAAAACTCCGATTTGAATTTTTTTTCCTTCAGCGGATACATCTCCTGATGGAAAATACTTTGGCCACCAGGTGGCGTAAGTGCTTAATTTTTGCTTCTGGTGTATTTGCCATAAAATCGGAGCTTCTGAAACATCGATTACAAAATTCTTTCGTGGGCTAATGCCACTCACATCGATAAACCTTTACGGAATATTTTGTTCTTAAAATATTCCACAGTTTCTCCGCCAGAGGGCGTAGATGTACATCTAATTTTTGTCAATATCTCTACCTCTAAGAGTCCGATTTGAAAAATTTCTTCTTTGTTGGATAGTGTTTTCCATGTGCCATGTTTTCCATATAATTTCATAATTTTTAATTAATTCACATACTTTTCCGCTAGGGGCGTAGCGGTAAACTGCGTTTCCCCTATATCTCTCGTTCTAAATCTCCGATTTGAAAAAATTCTTTCTGAATGGGATACAGCTCCCGATGGGAAATCGTTTGCACATAATTTCTAATTTTTGTAAAAAAATTGTTTGACCACCAGGGGGTGTAAATCTGAATTTCCGCTTCTGTTGTATTTGCAGCAAAATATGAGCTTCTAAAGTTCTCGATTGAAAAAAACGTCGTTTGTTGACCGATACTACTCATGCCGACAAACCTTTTAGAAACATTTTTTTTTCTTTAAGTAGTGCATGGTTTCTACGCCAAGCGGCGTAGATGTATATCTTATTTTCGTCAATATCTCTACTTCTAGGAGTCCGATTAGAAATATTCCTTCTTTGTTGTATAGTGTTTCTAGTGTGACATGGGGTTCATATAATTTCAAAAGCTTCTAAAATCTCGATTGAAAAAAAATGTTGTTTGTTGACCGATACTACTCATGTCGACAAACCTTTTAGAAAAATGTTCTTCTTGAAAAAATGCATTGTTTCTACGCCAGGGGGCGTAGATGCATACCTACTTTTTTCAATATCTCTACTTCTAAGAGTACGATTTGAAAAATTCCTTCTTTGTTGGATAGTGTTTCCGATGCGAAATGTTTTTCCTATGAATTTAAAATTTTCAAGTAAATCATAGACTTTCCGCTAGGGGGCACAAAGGTAAATTGCGTTTTCTGCGTTATTTCTGCTCCTAAAGCTCTGATTTGAAAAATTCTTCCTGTATCGCATACGAAACCTGATGGAAATAATTTTTCACATAATTTCTAATATTTGGAAAAGAATGGTTTAGCCACCAGTGGTCATAAGTATTAATTTCTGCTTCTGAAGTATTTGTTGCAAAATATGGGTTCCTGCTAACTCGACTAATTTTTTTTTCTTCGACCGATACCGCTTATAGGAATAAACCTTTTGAGAATACTTTCTACCTAAAATAATGCATGGTTTTCCCACCAGAGGACATAAAGTCACATCTTATTTTTGTCGATAACTCTGTTTCTAGGGATTAAGAATCCGATCGAAAATCTTCTTTCTTTGGTCAGATCTATTGTTTTCCATACCGGTTCCATTTACTTTGAATACGTTTGATAAATTTAATTTGCGTCAGAACGGATTCAAAAGACGTGCTTATTACACCCGAAAATTCGGTGTCATCTTTCTTGTTTGTAGAGATACATGCCAACTCCATTAATATTACCAATAATATTCTCTTGAAAATCACATATCAGCAAGATTTTACAGCAACACAAATGTACTGAAATTTTAATGAAGTGAATGCGACGAACTGCAAGCAAACCACATATTTCTTTGTCTTATTTGGAAGGGATGTCTGGTTTAATGACTTCCTTGAGCTGTTCATAGATCTATTGGTAATCTCCATTCCCCAAATTCGGGCTACCGGTTCCAAACGGTAGGCACATCCATTCCATCGGGCAAACACAGAATTCATGCCTCAACCGGAGCCCAGCAAGGTCGAAGGTTCAGAAACCAGCGCTTCAGAGCACTCGCACACCGCTGCTGCCATTACGTCCTTAGTTTAGCTAACTGATAGAAGAAAAGAAATCTTCGCATCCGAAATAAAATTAAGAACTTATAATGATGTAGCGGTGCAGGTGTGAAACATGAAGCACTGTTGTGCTCCGCCCCCAAAAAATAAAAAGACAGAGCGTTTATTGGCAATTAATAGTGTTCCAGAACTTTATCTAAAATAGAAATGGGGCAAGTATATGTTCAGGAAAGCCGAAAATAGCAAAATTATTTTCCAGAGCAACTACAGTGGAAAACTTGCATTTTGGGTATATGCATTGTAAGATGGAAAGTACTTTGCTAAAATGAATACGCAAAGCAAATTATCAATGGAAAGAGAAGCAGAGCATTATTTGTTGACCAACGTTAGCAACTCGATGAGATATAAGCCGACGTACGCCCCTAATTTAAGGGCCACTTGTTTCAGGGAAGTGAAAGAACCAGTGTGCTAAGAAGAACACAACGTCCATCCCTCAGCGGTATTCGAACCGAAACTCATCTTGGAAGAACGGTCAAAATTCAGCCCTTAAACCATTGCACCACCGGGGCAGTCAAGCAGAGATCCAAGAGCACCCAGTGGAAGGGTAGTGTCACATATTTCCTGCACGTGATATTTTGAACTCTTTTTGACAGTACAGAAGCATAGAGAAATTTTGCCATGAACAAAAGGAGCCGTGCCTGTACCGCAGTGATCTAACGCTAACGTCCAAGATGGGTCCTAATTTGAATCGCGGGCTGTCTTATGGCAATGGCTCTCTCCCTTTCCTGGAACTAGTGAGCATGAATTAGGGAAGGGTTACCACTCAAGACCCACTGAGCTGCTCAAGGTGGTCGTTAAACCCCCAAACACAAAATAAAAAAAATGGAACTCATCGTTCCGGTAGCAGATGATTGAAAAATATAAGGTGTTCCAAAACTATCTTTACAAATTTGACCCTCAATAAAACAGAAACGGAATAACAGAACAAAAATCGGTTTATTGCATATTTAACAGCACGTTCCAAAGTTTGTTGGGATGCTAGTAGAGCTGCACATGCGCACCGTTGGTTGCACAAATAACGTCCAGACGGTATTCGACCTCTTGCCATGCTCTCCGGAGCATGTCCTCATGCACTGTTGTGATGGGAGCTGTAATCCTGTGCTTCAGGTTATCCACATCCGGAACCTTTGTGCGATACATAATATTCTTTTCATGTCCCCACAGGAAAAAGGAAACAAGTCTAGGGGGTGGGTTAGATCCGGTAAACATGGAGGCCAAAGTATCGGACCATCCCGTTCAATCCATCGCTCCGGAAGGTTTCATCAAGAAACTCAAGAACACGAAGTGCCCACTGCGGGGGCGCACCGTCCTTCTGGGTGATGGCATCTGGTTCCAGGCCCTCGAATTGAAGGGGGGGGGGGTAACAAACTCACTCAGTATGTTCAAATAAACATTGGATGTGACTGTGTTTTCGGCGAAAAAGAATGGGCCGATGATGCGGTTGTGCAGTAGACCGCAGCAGACGTTAACCTTAGGGCTGTCACTTTCAATCCCACGGACGGCATGTGGATTTTCAGAACCCCACATTCTGCAGTTATGCCTGTTGATGACACCACAGACATGAGATGCTTCCTCATCACTCAATCAGACACGTTTCAGGAAGCCTTCGTCATTATCATTCCTGGGAAGCATATCAACAGCAAAATCGAAACGTTTCGTTTTAAACCCGGGGTGCAATGCCTTCGTCAAATGCACTTTGTAGGTAGTCAGGTGTAAGCGCTTGTGGCAGCCCCGGTGGTGCAGTAGTCTTAGCGATGACTTCTTGTCATTCGTCTGAGAGGGATACGGGTTCGAATCCTAGTGAAGCATGAATGTTGTGTTTGTCTTATGGCGCTGGTTCTCTCCCTTCCCTGGAACCAGTTGCCCTAAATTATAGACGGGCGACTGCTTATAGCCCATTGCGTTGTTCACGGTGCTCGTTAAACTAAAAAAAAAGCGCATGTGTAAGCACTCTGTGTATAATTGCCGCCCCGGTGGTGCAGTGGTCTAAGCGATGGCCCCTGATCATTCATCCGAAAGGGGTCTGGGTTCGAATCCCGGTGAGGCATGGATGTTGTGTTTGTCTTACGGCGTTGGCTCTCTCCCTTCCCTGGAACCAGTGACCCTAAATTAGGGACGGGCGACTGCTTATAGCCCATTGAGTTGCTCACGGTGGTCGTTAAAATTCCAATCCAAAAAAAAACCTGTGTATAATTGTAGGTGGTAACTCCAACTGCCTGGAGGCCGTACGAATAGACTTGTCTGGACTTCGTAGGAAACTATAACGAGCACGTTCCGTATTCTCTTCAGCTGCGCTTGGCAGATACATGTACATGGAGTGCCACTTTTCCAAAATAAAAAATTAACGCTGCCAAAGTTTTGTACAAGATTTGTATAGTTTTGTACAACCAAAAGAAAATTTTGTACACCACCGGAAGTGGTACTTTTTGACTCTTCTTTGTGGTTCTCGAGCATGTACTTGGAGTGCCACTTTTCCAAAATCGAAGATAAACACTGCAAGAGTGTTGTCATAGTTTTGTACAGTTGTGTACACCGAAAAGAAAATTTTGTACACCACCGGAAGTGGTACTTTTTGACTCTCCTTTGGGGTTCTCGAGCATGTACTTGGAGTGCCACTTTTCCAAAATCGAAAATAAACACTGCCAGTGTTGTCCTAGTTTTGTACAGTTGTGTACACCCAAAAGAAAATTTTGTACAACACCGGAAGTGTTACTTTTTGACTCTCTTTTGTGGCTCTCGAGCATGTAATTGGATTGCCACTTTTCCAAAATCAAAAATAAACACTGCCAGTGTTGTCCTAGTTTTGTACAGTTATGTACACCCAAAAGAAAATTTTGTACAACACCGGAAGTGTTACTTTTTGACTCTCCTTTGTGGCTCTCGAGCATATAATTGGAGTGCCACTTTTCCAAAATCGAAAATAAACACTGCCATGGCGTTGTCCTAGTTTTGTACAGTTTTGTACACCCAAAAGAAAATGTTGTACACTACCGGAAGTAGTACTTTTTGGCTCTCCTTTATGGTTTTCGAGCATGTACTTGGAATGCCACTTTTAGAGAGCCGAAAAGTTCCACTTCCGGTGGTGTACGAAATTTTCTTTTGAGTGTACAAAACTGTACAAAACTAGGACAACACTCTGGCAGTGTGTATTTGCGATTTTGGGAAAGTGGCACTCCAAGTACATGTATCTGTGCTAGGCCCTGAAGTGCACTTTTTATGAAGCACACTACCAGTGTCCATAAACTTCTTGTGCCACTCGCGTATTGAGCGCCTGGATGGTGGATTACGTCGGTATTTGGTACGGAAATTCCTTTGGACTTGTGTATCTAACTTCATCTCTATGAACCGTGCCACACACTGGGCCTTTTCCTGTGGAGTAGCTATCATAAGTTCAGGGCCGTACCTGAAAGTAAATAAACACCTTTTGCATAACAATAAAATTTTCTACGTTTCTGTTACTTGTACAAAAAACAGAACTTTGCTATCTTATTTGGAAGATGTGAATCCGTTTATTGATGTAAATATGACATGGATGTTAAGTCAGATAACATCCGAAAGCTTGAAAATTTCGTCGTCCTGGAGCGGGAATCGAATCCGTGTCTCCCGGATAAGGCCTGAGAATGCTAACCATTACACCACCCAGAACGACCAGTATTCAAGTTTCAGATTAATTTAAATATATCCATCACAGGATTCGCTAGTCGAAGCAACCGACATTCATATATAGCGAATCTGGAGGTTTAGAATTCCCGTGATTGAATTACAGCGAATCTGGAAGTTTAGAATAAATTTCGATGATTGGATGCCGGTTGCTTTAACTAGCGAATCATGTGATGATTATATTCAAAGTAATCGGAAATTTGAAAATTGGTCGTTCTGGGTGGTGTAGTGGTTAGCATACTCGGCCGCTATACGGGAGACGCGGGCTCGATTCCCGCTCCAGGACGACGAAATTTTCAAGTTTTCGGATATAATCTGACTTAACATCCATGTCATATTTATACCAAATAAACGGATTCACATCTTCCAAATTTGTATTGTACAATGATGTAATCCCGTATTTCATACATTGCTTTGCTATCTTATTTCGTTTAGGTTTTATTCAGGGTCAAAGTTGTAAAGACTATTTTCGTACACCCTGTATTGCAGCACGATGATACTCAATGAGCTTTTCGTCCTATAATTTTATGCATCTAGTCTAATGAAATGAAAGGCAGCAATCTCAAAATTCAAAACTAATCTCAAAATTCTGACGAAATTACTTGTCTAGATAGGATATTATAATTGAGGCTAAATTTCCACATTTCTCGGTGCTCCATAGTGTTTTTACATATCTTCTAGTTTGAATGTCAGGAATAAATTATTAAAAGAATGGTTACCTAAAGGGAAACTTTTATGCAGCAGACTCGGAAATATTCATAATCAACATTAACAAAAGTGAATTTAATATGAGACCAGTAAATTCTCTTACAAAACGTGAAAATATTACCTGTGCTACACTGAATAGAAAGTGACTTCTTAACTCATAGGTGTACTTAGAGCAAAATTTCATCAAACACAAGAGATCTGAGATTCTCAAATTTTTATCGAAGAAAAATGATCATGGGATAAAAAGATTTACCGCAAAGTATTATTTCGCACTATGTGCTTGAAGTACATCTTGACCATGTTTTAATTGTGGAAATAAAACAAGACCTCTGTCAATAATACATTAATTTTAGGATCATTTGGTTTGTGTAAATACATCCCCGTTTGTATATACTTTATTTGGATGCTATAAAACTACTTTTTAAGAACTTTAATGTCGCCGTTATTAGGAAGCTGAAGAGCATTACATGATAAGAAGATCCAAAATGAACACATGTAATGGAATCAGGAAGAAGAAAATAAAATTGATTATGTTGAGAATAAAATTAATTAATATTCAATTGATTAATGATAAAAAAGTGATAAAATTGATTAATTGAGTAGCAAATTGATTATCCAAGAAATACGGGTTACACAGAGTATAACATTTTAATAATTGCTTTAAAGAAAGATGCAGATGTGAAAGGATGAAACCGGGAAACAACACCAAAATGGCTTTACAATGTACACTTTTCAGTCTATTTGCCTTTAATTTTTCAGTATACGTTTAATGTGCATTTTTTTATCAAAATAAACTGCGAACAGTCAAGCCAAAAAGTAGATTATGGATAACTACGGTGTAATTAGCAACGTTCTACAATGTTTAGTCTACAATACACTGTAAAAAATAAGGGAATTGAATTCACCGATAATTCCGGAACATAGCGTGCAGCAAAGTTGCCAGCAGTGGTCCGTCTTTTAACAAAATTTCCGTTTTTAAAATTCCCCGTTCTTTTAACATCCGTAATTCTGACAGATTTCCCAGTCAGTAATTTCGTTTATTTCAGAAAAATCCCTTTCTGGGTTTTCTGTGTTTATACAAAAAAATTCACGAAATCTTCAGTTTTTGATTTTTTTCAGATCCTTTCTACTTGGGAATCAAACCAGCCCCTTACGGCCTCGTCTTCAACAGCGCGTGCTACCCTAGAGCCATAAAGGTTCTGAAATCAGTCACGTATCAGGTAGAAATCTAATCGTGCAACGGTGACATTTTTTTACCACTATTAATGCGGATCAATTTAATCAATTTCTTTCCTTTAGCAGTTGATTATTTTTTTGAGCAGGTCTCTCATAATTTAATATTTTCTGTGGTAGGACTTTTCCAAATTACGTCTTTCCTCATCGTGATTTTTCGAAGCAACAAGAGGCTTTGGAACTTGAAATATTTTAAACCTGACAACGATTTTCAATTGTCTTTAAGGAAATGTAAAATGTACTGCTTTATAATATTATTTCGTAAAACTCCTAAGTATAAAATTTACTCTCGAAAGCTACAATAGCTTTTGTGTACGCAGACTGATACATAGACATCATACAATCACCTGTACAATAATTTGAGTACCCAGTTTTCAACGGTAACACTGTACAATAACTGGCTCATAAAATGCGGGAGGAGTAGCAATCTCCGGTGCCACAATAACATAAAATAATTCGATAAGCTATCCACATCTTGCTACAGAACTTCAAAATCAGATCCTCCGACAGACGATTGAAATTAAATCGTTAATCAAACCTCAAGTATGCCGTCCCGGTGGCGCAGTGGCCTATGCCATGGCCGCTGATCATTCGTCCAAAAGGTGTCCGAGTTCGAATCCCAGTGAGGCTTGGATGTTGTGTTTGTCTTTCGGCACTGGCTCTCTCCCTTCCCTGGAACCAGTGACCCGACATTAGGGACGGGAGACTGCTTATAGCCCATTGAGTTGCTCACGGTGGTCGTTAAACCTCCAATCCAAACCTGAAGTATTCGCGCGAATCGCTCCTGTTACCAAAACTATCCATCATATGTATACGGAAAAAGTGAGAACCGAATTTTTCGTTATATCCGAAAGGAATTACGGAAAGGTTTCTGAAAATTCATAATTTTCCGTTAACACCTCTTAAAATCAGCAATTTACCGGTAATATAAGAAAGGAACTACGGAAAGGTTTCTGAAAATTCAGAATTTTCCTGAGTTTCGAAAAATCAGCGGAATTCAGGGCTTTTCCCGTCATTTCATGGAAAAGATTGTGCTAGAAATACTCTTCGTTAATTCACGAAAGAAATCACGGAAAATGGCTAGTGAATTTCCGAAAATATTTTGCAATGTAGGTTGTGTAGATAATATACTAAACATTGTTGAAATGTCGACAGAAGGAAGCATGGTGTAGTCAGAATACATAACATTAGGTAAGAAAACACAACAGCAAAAGTTTGGGTAAAGAAGGTTTCGAAGATAGCTCAGAAACAAAATTTCAACAGTATAGGCAAGTTTTGTCGAAGAATGCAAAGTATACGTGAGGCATAAAGTTTTGAACATGCAGCTACTAGGAAAGTGGAGTAAACAAAATTCTAATGTAAGATAAGTCTGTGTGACGAGCGTATGAAAGAGAAGAATTTGAATACGGAGTTAAGGCAAGATGGAACGTTTTGAGAAAGGACGACCATCAAAACCAGCCGCACTGAAATCTGGGACTGATAAAGTAGCAGATAAAAAGTTTGAGGCGTTGTCGTCAGTCGAAATTTTGGCCTTAAACTTACAGGAGTAAGGTGCTGTAACTTTTCCAGTCTAAAAGCAGGCTATTCTGGATAATGCCAGCTCAGAAGAAGGAGGGACCCATCCAAGCAGTAATAACCATACTACGTAGTTTGCATTATGAAGATTTACATTGGCGTATATGTGTACCATAAAGTAATGATCCTTTAGTGCACAACTCTGGATATCTCTTATAGCCCGGCACGACGCTATACGGCTGAGACAGTTCGGTAGCTCGCTCCGGGGACTGAGGGGTGAGAGGCGCGTATTTCTGGATAGTTTTCCGACTTGTGCTCGAATCCCGGATGATGCGTGGCTGATGCATTTGTCTTGCATGCTGTCTCTCTCCCTTTCCTCGAACCAGTGGCTCCATATTAGGGAAAGCCCACTGTGTGACGTATATTCTCTAATTTAGCTTTCCATTTTCGTTCTCTGTTCTTATTAGAATTATATTACTTCTCGATATCTCTTCTTACTTAACGCCATATCTCCTAAAAGCTAACTTTTTTCAAAATTCCTGGCAGGCAGTCAAGTCAGTAAGGCGTTGATAAAAGTTCATTGCTGGAGCCATGGATGTGGCATGTGTAACATGGCTATCGAGTATGTGATTTTTTGCTACGTAGTCTTCCAATCCGAGTTATTAGCGTTAGTTACTATATTTTCGTTTACTTAATTGTTCATAGTTCAGTGAATTTACCAGTTTGTTTCTTCAGCCTAAATTAGATTATGCAAAAAGAAGAAAATAGAATGTAAGTGATAGTTATCTTATTTAATTTTGTTAAATAAAAAAATAAATAAGATAACTATCACTGCATTTTATTATATTTATTACTATTTTTTTACACTATTTTAATCTTGGTAAAATAATGTTTAAACGAATTAAATATAATTTATATTCAGATCTCATATTTCTTAATACACATGCACATTCGTATGAAACAAGGAATAAACTACCATTACAACCTATTTTTTCCAAAAACGGAATCAATTAAACTTACTCTAAATTACAGAGGCCCTCAAGACTGGAATTCTTTACCTAGCAACCTGACTAAACTTAAACGATTTTAATTTATTTTAAAAAAATCAAACTCTGTCTTCTTCAATAATTAAAAAAAAGGATAAGATTGGCAAACGTCTTCTGATTGTCTGACTTGATGTGTCTATCTGTTGTTTCATTTGTTTCTTCTACGGGGAGTGTAGGGCTATATCAGGCCATTTTGTCAGTTTCCCTTGTCTTCCCTGATGTTACAGTCTATGTTAATCATTTATGTACTGTCAATTTTTTCCCCACTCTTTTTTTCTTCTAAGAGCATCTAACAACAAAAATAAATAAAATCAATAAATAAGAAAAAATATTTTCTTTTTCTTATGTAACAAGATACGACAGAAGCCTCATTGGGGTATGATAACTCCTATTTGCCCCAGATATTTACGGTGTTCTTTAAACCAAGAACAACAACAATTCGGTTGTGCTGTATTTGGAGACATGATCAAAAAGTGTTCCCGTTGTTTCGGTGAATCTTTGTGTAATGCTTCTCTGAAAAATCTCAGGTGCCTTACAGTTGAGTCTATCAAGCTACTTGAACTACTTAGATTTCCAGAAAGAGTTATTTCTCTTATGGTAATGCCTCTCTCAAAAATCTATGGTGCCTTACAGTTGAGTCTATCAAGCTACTTGGATTTACAGAAAGAATTATTTCTCTCATTCAGAGTGCTTAATTGCTGACATCATATTTAATCAAATGTTATTGGATTTGGGTGGATCTCCGCTCCTGAGATTTATATGAATCAATTTTGAATTTTATTTGGCTGTATTCCAAATAGTTATTTTTCCTTTATTTCTGATGAATCTCACTTCACTTTCAAATATGTCAAAATAATTTATTTTGAAGGAATTGTAGCAAAACAAGCACTTTTTGCAGGTAGTGGAATTCGAAACTACGTCTTCTTGCTCCGGAGACGGACATTCTCCCGACCGAACTACACCAGGCGAAGCTTATCGCTGCAACTTGCCTTTTTAACTCCTTCGTCACCTCAGCGGTGCGCAACATATATACTCACCTCCCCCCTTCTCTTTGAGAAAAGCAGGGGCACGAAAGCGCATGTTTCTGGGCCGCCGATAAATTGCGCTTTACGAAGCTCACTGTAGAAAAAGGAATTTTGTTATTCATTCCAGAAAAAGTGTGGAAGTCACTCAATTTTATTCGACAAATTGTAGACTACAAGCTTTGAGATTATTATAATATTAAGAAAATATAACATTGCTTCACAAATATTTTATTTTTCATGTCGATCAAGGTGTCGCTGCGCTGTGGAGCACCTTCTTCAGCGAAACCTTGGTTGACACGAAAAGTAGAATATTTATCAAGTAACGTAGTATTTTCTTAAATATACTCAGTTTTATACTTCACGTATCGATCTAAGATCGAATAATGTGTTTAAAACCCGTAAATTTGCGCTTTAATAAATCAGGTATTTCATTAACTCTGATAAACAGCTGATATAGACTAAGAAAGTATAATTTGATAATTCCATGTTCGTGATGCTTCCAGTTTAACCGAGAGTCAGAAAAACTCGATTAATATGTTTTCAACCAATGTATCCCTTTGCCATTAGTTTTGGATCACTGGTGATGTTAAATCGTTCCTGTAACTTTTAATAACAGATATACGAGAGAACGGTTTCCAAGAAACAGCTGTTTCTTTCTCATATTGATTGTTCTGATAAGGGGCGAAGGAAAAGTAATATAAAAACACCAAAGGAGCATATGAAAGAGAGTCATGAGGAGCTCTCGATTCTTTATTTCGAGAGACATGAAGAATGTTTCCTGTGATCTCTAATGCATCATAAATATCGCAAATGGTTTCAGGCGTAAAATTATTTAAAATAATATTGGAAAACAGTTTACAGTCCACATGGTGTCGAACCATTTCTCGTATCTAAACAGTAATTCCTGACAATTCTCTCTTGTACAAGCAAAAGGTAAATTACGCATTCGTGAACTGCTGCTTACATGAATGCTTGCTTCTGAAACCATCCGTCTTTCCGCTCGAAGAGTTTTCTCATTTTAAGCTCTTTGCGAAATCTTTTGCGCCGTTATTTCACGATGTTATCAAAGACAGAAGCTGCTTGTATAATGTTTTTACTTCTGCAGGAGTACGGATATCATCCTTACGATGAATTACGATAAGAGGTTTCTTATTGGTAAAGCAGCAGCAGCCTGCGGTAAATGAGACATTGCCCATCCGAAATTGCATGGTAAGGCACTGCAATATAATTTTTATTTCACCGAACAAGCATTTCTCATACTTCTCCTTGGTAAAATATTTTAGAACGTCTTTCAAAAAAGAACGTGCTCGCAGTATCATTATGTTCTTCCGTATGTGGATGTCTTTGTAACGACTTGTCTGATTTCAAAAATTATTTTTGCATTGGAAGCCGAAACTGGATGAGTTCACGCAAGGTATTTATTTTTCTTTTCGACGCTCATCTTCATCCCTAGTGTGTGTAAATGCAGGTACTGGAAAGTTCAAAATTCACTGGGGTGTATAAATTAAGAAAATTCGAGGTTTTTGAAACCACCTTAGGGCAAAATGGCGTTTTACCAACTCCAATGATATATACAGTAGCACCCTTTAACATTCATTTCCAGGCAAACTAGGAGCCCATTAAACCCAAAATTCTGAATATTTTAATGTCGTTAACAACTCCTATACAGAATCTTGCCCCAATACATCCGACACCGAGACAATTGTGCTCGTTGATGAACCTGTCAACTCCTGTTGCTTGCAACCAGCTCCATCTCTTTTCTGTTGATGGCAACACGGCTGATAACTGACGTTCGTGTTGCAAGACTGCGTAAATGCAGTTTTGCTCTGCTAATACTTTAAAGCTTCCTCACGTTTAAAACTACAAGCAAATGTTCAGTCATATCTAGACAGAATACACGGCTAATTCAATTACTTGCGCCTTAGTAGTATAGGAAATGGGGGTTCTGAAACAGTGGAGGAGCCAATGTTATCCTATGGCTCCTCCACCTTCCCAGGTGGAGGAGCGGTGGAGGAGGCGGACGCTTGGGTGGTGGAGGAGGAAGTGATGGCTACAATTTGGAAAACGCGGCTGGTTGGGTGTATGTGAAGAACGTTTTTTTTTTTTCTTTTTTTCCCACACTTTTGATTTGTTGTCTTAATACAACATAGCTTCCCGAGAGCTCTGGTTTCATAAGTAATGTGTTATTCCCCTCTATATATCTTTAAATTTTTGGTTTATAATTATGGTTATTATGACGTAACTATTGTAGCGTTTAAAGAACATATATATTGTACATTTCACACATTTGAATGGTATTCGCAGGTCTGGAAAGATGAACATTTTATTCAGTGTGAAAAGTATTGAAATGAAAAGTTGATGTAAAGAACTACAGCTGATATTTTTATTCCTAACTTGTGTATTTACAACACTGCTTTCGGAGATGAAAGCAGTGATTTGTCAGGCGAAAAGCTACATCGGGTCATCAGCAGGAAACTGTATTATTTACAGCCGAGGCCCACTGAGTTAAGAGCGCCCTGTGTAGCCGCCCATTTTTCCTTTTCGGCCTCTACTCCTGAAAGGATGTTAAGTTTCAATATTTTTCAGTGTTTAGTTTGATTATTAATTTTAGGAATGTAACGAAAAAAAAATCAAGATTTTTACCTATATGCAATGAAACCGTAACTCACCAAATTCCAAGTGAAATTTCATCTGGGTTTAGTCTCACATCGGAACCCATCATTTGCATTCTTTTAGAGTTTAAGAGCAATTATGTCTCATTAACAGCAAGCGTGCCAACCTCATTCATCACACAAACTTCAGGGTTACAGATAATTATACCATTCTAGAATCTCCCGCACTAACACCGATTTAAGCAAATTTTTAAGGTTACAATTCTACTTTCATCCAACATACAGGTAAAGATCTTCTCATAGCTCTTATTATCGAGCGATTTTTCTTCATTCTTTAATTAAAGAATAATGGGAAATTATACTTAACACCCTTTTTGTTTTTTTAAATTCCGCTTTTTTATTTTCATGATATAGAGTTTATGCTTTTTACTTTGAATTTGCTGCATTGTGGTATAGAATATTTTTTTCTGAAAGAGGGATGTTTTATATAACTCATGTCGTAGTTTTTTTAATTGCGGCTTTAACAACACCTTTTGCAGTTAATTTTTCTCCACATTCACTGTCTATACTATACATTTTCGATCGTAGTCCTATAAATTCTTTTATCACTCTTCCATTCAGCTCATCTTTCATTTTTCCAATCACTTTTCTATTTACCTGACTATGTAGAAAGTGATTGGTTGGATACTCAGAAGTATCAAATTTTTCAATGTCTTCTAGCATATCTGCATAGACATCATCAGTACAGATCTCGTAAGTGAATGAGTCTGTGTCCGTAAACAAAAGTTTAACACACTTATCATCATATTTCTGTTTTACATAAGTGTAATGAAAATTATACATTAATGTTTTACTAATATCCAAAATCGCAAATCCAGCATAGATAGGTCTATTTAAATACAAATTCACACGTTTCATATTAACAGCAACTAAACCATCGCTAAATCTGATAAACGAATCAAAAGCTGTTGATGCTATTAACTTTAGCATTTGTTTCTCTGTCTGCACTAACTTTAAGTTTCCATGGTTTCTGATATTTTCAATAGTTTTACCGAAAACGGCATTATTTGAAAGTTTAAAAAAATCCTTTTCAAAAGCGGTCTCGTTTTGCTGTATTAAAATGTATGTATTCTCTTAACCAGAGACTTTGTGTGAATGATAGAACTTTGTGAACTTTTCCCAGCTTCATCCCCAATTCTAAATAAAGTTTCAGATTCCTGTAGTGCAAAATATAATTATTCTTGTTGTGTAAAGTAGTCAGCAGTTTTTCATTTTTACTGTAGGAAATGAGGTTAAGATCCTCCATTAGCTGCTTCGAATAACTGGAGAGCATGTCGGGTGAAATATTCATTTTTTCTGGTGCTAATGGATAATCACTGTGAGTGCTCTGCATGATAAGAGAGATCTACCTCCAAAATGTATCCTACATCGCTTTCATCAGATACCTGGGAAATATTGAGATTTTGCACTTCTTCATCTGTTAACCACCGGAAGTCCTTCATTGGTAAAAATTGGCTAAGTCTATAACCATATAAATTATTGATGTTGAAGTACATTATGTATTTAGAGGGTTCAGACGGGTTATATTCTTCAAGATATTTATTATTGGATCTAGCATATCTATTGCTGATCATCGATACACCACCCCTGATACCTTTTTCAATGAAAAGATGCATGTCAATGTCTGTTAAAAGCTCAAGCACAACACCTGTCATTTTCAAACAAGCTTGAAACGCCATCCCGGGGGCCGTGTACGTATGCAAACAGTCAATTCCATAATAAGAACGGGTTAGCACCCTAAAATTCTCGAAGACGTCTGCTAACAGTAAAACATCTGTTAGCATATATAAATCATGGTACTCTCCAAGATTTCTAATTTGAAAGTGCTCCCACACCTTTTCTGCGTGTGCATAATCTCCATCACATATGTTTTCCTCTGTCAGGGTGTTATAGAAATAACACTTATCGGGGAGACGAATATCTTCAAATTTTGTTTCCCTATCCATGTAATCATAGGGATAAACTCTTTCGCAATAGAAGTTCTACCAGAGTACTAGAAAAGTTTTGGTTTAAATTCTTAAAACTATCTTTTCCCTCTTGAGCTAAATTTTTGACTAGTTTCTCCAAAGAGGTGTTTAAAAATTTCAAAGAATACATAAAGTGTAGATTACCCAGTGAGAAAGAAATATATTGCTCCGTGTTGGATGGAATACAGCCAATGGCTTTATCCTTTAATTTTTCCTATTTCTTGCATGATTAAGTGGGAATCATAACCTTGAAGATTATGAAAAATTACTGGGATTTTGAACGAAATTTTAAATTACAGCTGTTATGTGCAGCCCCTCGATATTTGTAAGTTAAATGACAGTGATCTCGCACTTTATCACCATTCAGTGGTTTCTCACAAATATGATACAAAACTGATTCTTGGAAAGAAATTTCGTCCTCTTCAGTCATATCTATAGGTTTATTGATTTTTAGAAGAACACTGATCTTTTCCTCTTCAACCAATAAAGGTTTTAGAAAATGCTCCACAACGTTTTTTCCACGGTATACAACAGGTGTAGTAATGCATTCCCCATCATTACCAATAACAGCATAGCAGTATCCTGACGGGGTATGTTTTGCAGTCTTTTCCGTGAGTTTGTTACCTACTGGTAGTTTCTGAACAAAACATTCGAAGTCTGCATAAATGACAAAAGGAATTCTCAATTGAAAAAAATTGTTTTTGAATTTTAACAATTTTTCATTCTCTTTTAGAAGTCTAACTTTTTGTGCACCGTGAATGCTACATAAAGTCTTATGTTCTTCAGAAGTATCCGGTGCTTCATTGATAACTTGATGTTATTCAAAGTGAGTATAGAAGAACACACACACACACACACGATGCTCAAAAGGTAACCTCGAAAAAACCTAACTCCAAAATATCGACCCTACACTTGTTAGAATCAATTTTTCCGTTTTCACAAAATGTTTAGACAAAATATCATACTTCCATCATATGTATCTTCCAATGTTATTCTATGACATTTTCAGCAAACCACAGTCATCACAAACACGAGTTTCAACCGTAGAGTAAATTTATCTTCCAAAACCCACCTTAACAAAATATTCTACTCCAATATTGACTATTTGAATTTTTTAAGCTTCAAAACCTTACCCTTAAATACTACCCATAAGTTATTGATTTAAGTAAAATTTTCATGACATAAATTACAGTTCTAGCTTAGTGTTAAAATGATTATGCCAGGAGTAGGTGTGAAAATTATCGTTTGTATTTTCATGACGGTCAAAGTACATATTTTTAGCAAAACACATGCAAATAAAACAAGCAAATAATGAGACCGAATTCATATTATATACAGAGAAAAAATATGTAATTCTTTAATAAGGAACCCACCGCGGTGAAGTGCTTTTACCGGATTGCGATGGTTTTTCTGTTACAAACATTTTCTTATTTTTCCGATATCTTAAAGGTAAATTAACTTCGTTTACAGCATTTGCAAATACATTCATTGCAGGGATATCCGAAACACTTTGAGGATTTAACATGTGATCTACCAAATCAACAATGTTTGAATTTTTAAACGTTTTGCCGCGGTATAGGAATTCAGCTTGTGGTGTCCAAGATATAATGTTCGAATTTTCTTTAAAAACTTTCAAAACATTCTGGGCAGAGCGCTTTGAATTTTTTGGAACCGTTAACACTAGTAAATCTTCTACAAAATCACGCTTCACAGTTGTCTGTGTTTCATCAACTTCTGTTTCTTCAACTTCATCCTTAGACTGTTTTTCCTTTCCGCTCGTTCGGCTTTCGTGTTTAAACTCGGGGTCTTTCGCCATTGAGTTCAGGAGAGGCATCTGAAGTCGTTTGTTTAACACTTGATTATACAGCATTACTTTTACATAATCAGGTTGTGTACTAAACAGAATTTTTTTCATTTCCTCATCAAGTTTGGATAAAAATTCTCAGTTGGAATGTGACGCAGCATTCGTTCTTCAGTAACTAAAACAATCCTGCGTGTATATTCCATGGTTATTTTGAAAGGATTGACGTTAGTAAAGTTAGTGCAGCCGGTACTAATATATTTAGAAACCCTCCACGTTGTACAATGAGTTTTCTCTTTAAATATAATGGCGTCTTTTTTCGTACCAAAACCCGTAACGTGTGTCTATGACGGTGTAGTTTGTCTTTTTGATTTGGAGAGAGTGGTATATTTCCTTTTAATATATTCAAACAACATTCGCAAATGCAGCGTAGATTTCGCTTCGAACATTTCATTAGCAGTTCCCTTAACACTTTCTTAGGACAAACTTGAATTACGTGAAGAAACTGGAGTTCTTCTTTCGTCATCGTCATTGTGGATACTAATCAATTAGTTAGGTTTGGGTGCACTTTTAACTGCTTTCACCGTGGTAAATAAGAATATTGGGTTTCTCCTGGAAGGATATTGGTTCGTAAACGAATTTCCTCAGGTGTATCACTTCGAAGATCAACTAGTAGATAAGAAAATGCGGGTTTGGTAGCATCTAAAAATGCTTCTTGAAAAATTTTACTTTAGAAGGATACAACTGCCTTCCTAAATGAGTAATCTGGGCAATATCTCTTCGAGATTTAAACAAAAGCAAATAGTGTGCATTCAGTGAAATTTCTCTCATTTCTTTACCTTTATGAAATATATTTTGCGTGATAAAAACAACTGAAGTATTATAATGATGACTCCCTAGCGAATAAATGGGCTAAATAAACAAAGTCTTGTCTTTGATATGTTCTTGAAAACTACTAGGGATTCCTTCAACAAATGTAACATTAGAAATTTCATCATATAGAGGTTGATAAACACCGTAGAACCATACCACGTGTGTTGGAGTAGGTTTAATGATTTCGTGAATATGAGTCAAGAGTTTGAAGACAAACTGCGTTTCTCCGCATCCGGTCGAACCGCTGATGACTGTCGTAAATGGATGGTGTAATACTGGTGCTTCCATAATTCCAACTAAGCAAGTGAAGCAAGTATAACATAGTTTAAGGACAGACACAGAAAAGAGAATTTAAAGAAATAATTTTTATTTAAATGTTACTGCTACTCCAAATCTTTTTTTGACAAAATTGTAGACACGTTTGTCATTTGACGTGCTTTTGAAATTAAATGATCTTAAAATAAATTTAAGACTTCTTTCACGACATCTAGAATACAAATAAAAAACACAGAATTGTCCACATACAGTAGTAAAAGGGTTCTGAAGAGATATATCGTTATAGTTTACATAACCGAATTTGGAAGTGAACCTCGCAATATGTCCACCAAAATACGCAGGTGAATGTCCATAGGAATCAAAAAATTCTAATCTTACAGGACTTTGTATATACATAGCTATGCAATGTTTTCCAGGTTTGTTGTGAGGATCTGTATTCACCACAATACAGGCAGGGTATTTTGAAATTGTTTTAGGAAGTCTATCGCACGGAAACACGTCGATAAAAATATGACGAGTTACTGGATCTTTTCTAAGTATGTTGCGAATTTGAATGTTATCCATGTCTTTTTTTTCCCCATCTAGTTGGAAAAGTCGCACAGAACACTTCTAGACTTCGTAATTTCTATAATATTCTGAAATTCAGCATAGATTAGTACACTCACCGATGCAGATAAAGCAGTATTGAATTTTATTTCCACTCTTAAATTCCCTTGACGCATTAAATTCATATGACCTCCATCGCACAAGTCAGGAGACAGATCGAAGGCACACATCGTATAACTTTTTCCATACTCTTCTCTTGAAATATCAATTCCTCTGTCTTGGTTCAGTTTTTCGGTTCCCTGGAATAAACTGTGATAGGATCGAATAGTGTTTTCAGAAGAAAAATCCGGTTCAAAAGGTTTATGAGGTACCGGTTGGCAGTCAACATACACGCCCATAAAGTTGACATCATAATGTTTAAATTCGAATGGATTGGTCTTATATGTACCGTTGAAAGCTTCATTATCGACGCATGTGATAATTACTCTTTTAGGCATTTGACCTAGGAATACATTATCCTGTACAAAGGACATGCTCCCTTGAGAAATGGAATACACTTTGCACAAAATACGATCAACTGGGTATTTTGCAGAAGCCTTTTCCAGAGCCTCAGCATGACCGACTAAAATTCCGGGGTTGACTTGAACTTTTCTCACAAAGATTGAAGCATGTTCTATACGCACTTTATAATCGGGAGTGGCAGATGAAGAGATGAGACAAAATTCGGGTTTACTTCGAATAAGTTTGATTTTCAAATCCATCAAATTCAACATACTAAACCTGTTGTATACCGTGGAAAAAACGTTGTGGAGCATTTTCTAAAATCTTTATTGGTTGAAGAGGAAAAGATCGGTGTTCTTCTAAAAATCAATAAACCTATAGATATGACTGAAGAGGACGAAATTTCTTTCCAAGAATCAGTTTTGTATCATATTTGTGAGAAACCACTGAATGGTGATAAAGTGCGAGATCACTGTCATTTAACTTACAAATATCGAGGGGCTGCACATAACAGCTGTAACTTAAATTTTCGTTCAAAATCCCAGTAATTTTTCATAATCTTCAAGGTTATGATTCCCACTTAATCATGCAAGAAATAGGAAAAATTAAAGGATAAAGCCATTGGCTGTATTCCATCCAACACGGAGCAATATATTTCTTTCTCACTGGGTAATCTACACTTTATGTATTCTTTGAAATTTTTAAACACCTCTTTGGAGAAACTAGTCAAAAATTTAGCTCAAGAGGGAAAAGATAGTTTTAAGAATTTAAACCAAAACTTTTCTAGTACTCAGGTAGAACTTCTATTTCGAAAGAGAGTTTATCCCTATGATTACATGGATAGGGAAAGAAAATTTGAAGATATTCGTCTCCCCGATAAGTGTTATTTCTATAACACCCTGACAGAGGAAAACATATGTGATGAAGATTATGCACACGCAGAAAAGGTGTGGGAGCACTTTCAAATTAGAAATCTTGGTAAGTACCATGATTTATATATGCTAACAGATGTTTTACTGTTAGCGGGCGTCTTCGAGAATTTTAGGGTGCTAACCCTTTCTTATTATGAAATTGACTGTTTGCATACGTACACGGCCCCTGGGATGGCGTTTCAAGCTTGTTTGAAAATGACAGGTGTTGAGCTTGAGCTTTTAACAGACATTGGCATGCATTTTTTCATTGAAAAAGGTATCAGGGGTGGTGTATCGATGATCAGCAATAGATATGCTAGATCCAATAATAAATATCTTGAAGAATATAACCCGTCTGAACCCTCTAAATACATAATGTACTTCCATATCAATAATTTATATGTTATAGACTTAGCCAATTTTTACCAATGAAGGACTTCCGGTGGTTAACAGATGAAGAAGTGCAAAATCTCAATATTTCCCAGGTATCTGATGAAAGCGATGTAGGATACATTTTGGAGTTAGATCTCTCTTATCATGCAGAGCACTCACAGTGATTATCCATTAGCACCAGAAAAAATGAATATTTCACCCGACATGCTCTCCAGTTATTCGAAGCAGCTAATGGAGGATCTTAACCTCATTTCCTACAGTAAAAATGAAAAACTGCTGACTACTTTACACAACAAGAATAATTATATTTTGCACTACAGGAATCTGAAACTTTATTTAGAATTGGGGATGAAGCTGGGAAAAGTTCACAAAGTTCTATCATTCACACAAAGTCCCTGGTTAAGAGAATACATACATTTTAATACAGCAAAACGAGTACAGACGAAAACCGCTTTTGAAAAGGATTTTTTTAACTTTTAAATAATGCCGTTTTCGGTAAAACTATTGAAAATATCAGAAAACATGTAAACTTAAAGTTAGTGCAGACAGAGAAACAAATGCTAAAGTTAATAGCATCAACAGCTTTTGATTCGTTTATCAGATTTAGCGATGGTTTAGTTGCTGTTAATATGAAACGTGTGAATTTGTATTTAAATAGGCCAACAGAAATATGATAAGTGTGTTAAACTTTTGTTTACGGACACAGGCTGACTCACTTACGAGATCTGTACTGATGATGTCTATGCAGATATGCTAGAAGACATTGAAAAATTTGATACTTCTACGACGTGAGTTATATAAAACATCCCTCTTTCAGAAAAAAATATTCTATACCACAATGCAGCAAATTCAAAGTAAAAAGCATAAACTCTATACCATGAAAATAAGAAAGCGGAGTTAAAAAAAAAAAAGGGTGTTAAGTATAATTTCCCATTATTCTTTAATTAAAGAATGAAGAAAAATCGCTCGATAATAAGAGCTATGAGAAGACTTTTACCTTTATGTTGGATGAAAGTAGAATTGTAACCTTAAAAATTTGCTTAAATCGGTGTTAGTGCGGGAGATTCTAGAATGGTGTAAATATCTGTAACCCTGAAGTTTGTGTGATGAATGAGGTTGGCACGCTTGACGTTAATGAGACATAATTGCTCTTAAACTCTAAAAGAATTAAATGATGGGTTCCGATGTGAGACTAAACCCAGATGAAATTTCACTTGGAATTTGGTGAGTTACGGTTTCATTGCATATAGGTAAAAATCTTGATTTTTTTTTCGTTACATTCCTAAAATTAATAATCAAACTAAACACTGAAAAATATTGAAACTTAACATCCTTTCAGGAGTAGAGGCCGAAAAGGAAAAATGGGCGGCTACACAGGGCGCTCTTAACTCAGTGGGCCTCGGCTGTAAATAATACAGTTTCCTGCTGATGACCCGATGTAGCTTTTCGCCTGACAAATCACTGCTTTCATCTCCGAAAGCAGTGTTGTAAATACACAAGTTAGGAATAAAAATATCAGCTGTAGTTCTTTACATCAACTTTTCATTTCAATACTTTTCACACTGAATGAAATGTTCATCTTTCCAGACCTGCGAATACCATTCAAATGTGTGAAATGTACAATATATATGTTCTTTAAACGCTACAATAGTTACGTCATAATAACCATAATTATAAACCAAAAATTTAAAGATATATAGAGGGGAATAACACATTACTTATGAAACCAGAGCTCTCGGCAGGCTATGTTGTATTAAGACAACAACTCAAAAGTGTGGGAAAAAAAAACAAAAAAAAAACGTTCTTCACATACACCCAACCAGCCGCGTTTTCCAAATTGTAGCCATCACATCCTCCTCCTCCTCCTCCTCCACCACCGATCGACCGCCTCCTCCACCACCCAAGCGTCCGCCTCCTCCACCGTTCCTCCACCTTGGAAGGTGGAGGAGCCATAGGATAACATTGGCTCCTCCACTGTTTCAGAACCCCCATTTCCTATACTACTCGCCTTCTACTGAGTTTTCCCCCGCGATATGGAACTCAATCACTGCCACTTAACGAAAAGACATATCGTTTTTTGTTTTACGGTTCAACGACCACCGTGAGCAACGCGATAGGCTAGAAGCAGTCACCAGTCCCTAGTTTAGGGGCACTGGTTCCAGGTAAGGGAGAGAGCTAGTGCCGTAACATAAACACAACATTTATGTTTCACGGGATTCGAACCCCGATCCATCTCGGACGAATGATCAGAATCCAGAGTTTAGACCACGGCACCACCGAGGAAGCACATATCGTTTGGAAACCACTTATCAGACTGAATGTCTTAAATCCAGACTTCTCATATGCACAGCTTTTCTGTTCGATGTAGGCAGTCTCGTTATACATCAGTTGCAAACTGCAAGTCTTTATCTGTAAATACTTTTCGGCACGACTTGGTTACACTCTTTCCTGATACGCAGATGATAATTTTCGTAGTACAACTAAGCATCCTCTATCCGGAAGTGACACAGATTTCAGATCTTTCCGCTTATGCAGTATACCTCTATAATGAGATAGCTTGGGAAGGGGCCAAGTCTGAACACTCAATAAATTTAAATTGTAAACCATTTCCAAAGCTGGATGAGTTAATCAATGGCACAAACGGATTGGACCCTGAACCGATTCGCGACAGTCATTCCCTGAAGAAATCGTTTATCAGAAGTATGAACGAACGAATCGCCCCGAATGAATTGCAAGTCGAACCGAAGGAATTGATTATTCCAAAACAATCGGTTTTCTGATCGATACAAGATAATAGAACTTCAAGGCCCTACCTATGTTATTTGGGGTCACGTGTCGTAAGAGTCGGGGTTCAGAAGGAGCACGCTTTCAAGCCTTACCAGAACCATCCGGAATTTTATCTTTCTAATATCATGTCTGTGCTTGGAAAGAGTTTGGAATTTCGTGGGTTTCCGGTTTCGGAATTTTCAGATAAGCGATGCTCAGTCTGTAAATTCAACATACTGACAGTTTCAAGCTCTGATTTGATGTCGATATTTCCTTTGATAGTTCCAAAAATAGTAAAGAAATACTTTTACATATTTTTGGACCATGCTTTAGTAAACGGTCTTGAGGCAGATATGATTCTGATCGCATTCAAAGTGCTGAATATTATAACTGCGTGTTGCAAAGTGAATCTTTGCAAGAGCTTTCTGAAGTAATCAGTGTGACAGGCATTCCGTCAAAGAGAGAGTTTTCTGAAAAGCTTTTCGATCTTTTTTTTCTTTTTATTGGCAAGTCATAGGGAAGAAACTCTGTCTCTACATTATTTTGTTTGCTTCCAGTGCTTACTTAAGACTGTGGCTCCAACTTTGTTGATTTCTGCTTTATTTTGCTTCTCTAGGCCCGATCTGTAGAGCGTACGTTATTTACAAGACGTTTAAAATCGCCTCTTTCGCCTTTGCAAGGAAAAGGAAAACGTAACTGAAGGTTGCGAATTTAGCCAGGAATATCCTTATGCATCTATTAATCATCTTCTTATAACTTCTTATAAACTAAAATATTTGCATTGGGAATGGTAATAGATTTCACCTTCGTATATTTAAAGACTGAGTGACGTACCTTCCTAAGAGGTGATGCACATGTTAAGATGCCAAAGTTGCAATGGTAAACTTCATCGGTGTATTTCAGTTGAAAGAACAACTGGCTCCGGACCTAGAAGACGTGGATACAAATTTCACCACCGACACAAAGGGCTTTTCTTCACAACTGGTATAAACTCTTTGAGAACCACATATCTACGGTTTTACTGTCTACAGCTATGCTGCTTTCTGTACTGTGCTAAAGACATTCTGGGTCGGTACATGCTTCTCATTACTTGATGAGCTAGTGCAGCTTCATTTTGTCATTTCAAGTAGAGAGATCCACTTTAACCAGTATGATTGTTCGCTGTTTTCTGGATCCCATGAACATCCTTGTTTAAGAACGAAGAATCTAAGAACTAAATGACCCAGAATCACACATCAAGCTCACAAATATTTGCACTGCCCCATCTGTGTGACATCTTGAACATCTTATACTTTTTCTCGAATCTTGATTCATGAGAGTTTCCTTTAACTGATTCGGCACTTGAATTGTCTTCTGATCGATTTCCTCCTATTCTTCTTTACTCCGTAAGGTTTGCATCCTTTCAACTGCTTGCTGTTGCTATTTTTTTCACTTTGCATTTGCACTTTTCCACCAGGAACTGAATTACAAAGCATAATTCTAGTGTTTAGCAAAGCGTCTAATTCTTATGAAAGCTACTGTACATATTGAAATTTTCAACATGATAAATAGCTTTTATAAACTAAGGGATATTATTCTGATGTTTTCGACGTGTTGTAAATGAAATGAGATCAGAAATGTACCCATGTTACAGAAGATAAAATATTTGCAATGACGCAAGACAAATCATAGTATTCAGGCAAGTGTAACCTCTAGCAGTTTTGCTGTGTTTGTGGCTGATCTTTTGTAAATACAGAGATAAATCTGCCAACTTCGGTTGATCACAAAATAGATTTATCACAAGCTTTGAAAGCCACCTTTCGTTGCTGCGTGGAAATCATTAGTCTCCATTACGAAAGGGAATAATTTTAAAAATTTACATCCAGGGTAACGATACCATTAGAGAGGATGAGATATATCTGCTTATGTTGACACTTATATTTCCTGCTATACATTTACCAGCCAAGAATTGTTCGAGAATACATAGCTGCTTACTTCAATTTTGTGCAGATTTCTTAATTTCAGCATCGGCAACTCCTCTTGCTCACTGCAAAAACCTGAGTCTTTCTTTTAGGAGCTGTAGGGCTTAGAATTTCTAGCAAGTTATGGGTTCATCGATTAAAGAAGCCAAATAATATTATTTATTCCAAGTGAAATTAAAAGACCAAATATGTAAGAATTTTTTCATATACAGTAATGCCCCGATTTACACTACCCCGACTTACGCGAACTCGGATTTACACGATTTCTTGCTATTGCGCTCCCGCTTCGTCCCTTACCACACAGGACGTGTTTTGTGCAAATTCATTCAGTCATTCCTCCCGCGTTTGCCGGTGTCGCGCTTGCAGTGACATGTACGGACGTGTTTCGCGCGAATTCATTCAGTCATTCCTCCTGCGTTTGCCGGTGTCGCACTTGCTGTGACATGTACGGGCGTGTTTCACGCGAAATCATCCATACACGATTTTCACGATCGACCTAACTTGAGATTGTTTTATTTTAGGAGCAAAGTTGTGTCGTTTAAAATAACGTACGTAATACTCACTGCAATTATGTAACCCAAGTGAAGTAAGTCTGACTGTTGTACATCTAGCAAGAAAAAGAAAACGTTGACTTTGGAATTTAAACTCAACATCATTAAGAATTTTGATGGCAAAATGAAAATTTGTGAGCTGGCAAAGAAGTTTGATCTACCGGAATCCACGGTAAGAACAATCATAAAAGATAAAGAAAAAATTCTCGCAGCTGTGAAAAATGCCCAGCCCTTGAATTCAAGCATAATTCGTAAACGTCATGGGATTATTGCCGAGATGGAAGCGATGCTTAAATTATGGTGTGATAATAATTAATCAAGTAAGAGTGAAGAATTGCCCATTCGATCAGAACGCCATATGTAACCAAGCTAAGCTGATTTTTGAGAGGCTAAAAGTATTCTAATGGGTTGAGATCTGGGGAATGCGATAGCCATGGCATACTGTGGATATCTTCCCTTTTGCGTTAAATCATCGACACTGGCAGGTCTATGTGGTCTCGCGTTATCGTCCACAAACAGGAAATCTGGGCCAACAGCACTCCTGAAAAGCCTTATGTAGATTAACAATTTCGCCTCTATATCTCGGACCTCTTAAAGCTTCACCAGAATAGACATGGAGCTCAGTGCGCTCGTTAGACATAATGCCACCTCAGACAAGTACACCACCAACTCTGTAATGGGGCATTTCTTGGATGTTTGTAGGGGAGTAACGGGTTTCAGTTTCTCTCCATATGAGAACACGAGGGCTGCTACTTTCAAGACTAAACATGGATTCATCGAAGAAGATATCGGACCATTGATTTTCGTCCCAGTCTGAAAATTGTCTGCACCACAGCACCCTGGCATTTCTTGCTGATGGAGTAAGTGGGATACAAGCTGCAGATCTTCTAGCGTATAGTCGTTTTTCTCTGAGGCGTGTGTGTATCGTTTGACTTAAAACAGCTTGTCCAATAGCCTCAGACAGCTCTAAAGCGAGAGCTCTCGCTGACATCGACCTGTTGCATCTACTGCAACATACCTGTCATCCTGAGCCGTTGTAATCCGTGAACATCTGCCACAGGTAGACGATTAACATTTCCGGTGTCCTGCTACCTCTTCCAGAATCTGGATACAATGGATTGATTCATGCCAGTAGCTCCAGCATTATTACCCTGCATCTTCCCGGTAATCCGACCACGTGTAAACATATTCTTTTACCATCTGTCTGACATACTGAGCGAAAACACAAGTTTGTCCGCGACGGGCATCAAAACCGTGTCCTCTGACTCCGGAGTAAGTCGCTCTCACAACTGCGCTACGCGGACAGAATGTCTTGCTGCAGATTTTTCGTCTTGACATGTTTTCACCTCTGTAGTACGTCACAAATGTTTAAATAAAAAATTAATTATTCTACTAACACGGCACGATAACGACAAGAAATATCCCTTTACGCATTTTTTCAGCTCTTTCTTAACTCCAAAAATGTGCTTTTTCGTCTTTTATGCCAATTACATCGTTCGTCACACGGTATTGCGGCATTATTTCCGCAATTGCATATTTCCACGTTATCTGTACTTTACTTTATTACTCGTTTTTCTCTCTTTCGTTTGTTCTAAAATATTTTTTTTAATTATGCTTAATTTTTTGACACCAGTGTACATTGGAGATCGCATGTGAAGGAAACTGCAGCCTCAAACTCTTCGGGCGAGCATTGACAGCATCCCTTCCTAAGTGTTAAACCAGCCGCCGCCTGTGGTTCAAGATAAATTAATGACAATGACCAAAACAAAGAACTTAATCCGGATTTCTAATTCGCTCGGTGCTTCAGTTGGATAAATAAAGCCTCCAGAGAAGAAGAGATAATCGACGGAAAGACAGGTCTGTAAATCTAACGAGCTTACAGAATAGGAGGAAGGTGTAAATTGACACAGCCGCACATCCGATCTCATAGGCGCCATTTTCCTTAGTTTTCTTATTCTGTTGGTAAAACTCAGAATAAAAAGCTTTTTAATCTTGAAAATATTGAAATGATGGCTTTAGTTTGCAAATGCGGGAATATAAGGAGACAAGTTAATCGCAATTTTAGAACAGACGATGATTAAAATCGTAAACTAATAGCAAATAAATCACTTTTTTTCTCTGTAAAAGACATTTTGCTGGTAATAATTCTGTGTCCGTCTTCTTTAGGTAAACCAATGCTCAAATTTATTTTAAAATAATACATTAAAAGCTCATACTGCATTTTTTTCTGACTTTCGAGCAGGGAGTTTTGAAATTTCGTTTCGGATTAAATGTATATTTTTTATTCATTTTAATTACACACACACAGACAAATTTGTTTATTATCTTTATTAGAATACATGAAGCTACAGTTGCAAGTTCGAATACCTAGGAGAAAATTCCCGGCTCCTCCTACAGCTTAAATTATATTCTGGTACTACGTAAAAAATAGATCGCGTGCAGTTCTTATGGAATTGTCTCACCCTGCTGTGCAGCTAGGGGCCCTAAATTAGGCCCTGATAAATTCTTATAACCTCAGATGCTTAAGGAATGTCAATCAGTTAAAAAAGGGAAAAACAATAATTTTCGAACTTCCCAAATCCAAAATTCAACATTATGTACCATTATCTAATTATCTCTCCATCAAATTAAGTTGAAAGGGTGGCAAAAATTAAGTTGAAAGGGTGGCAAAAATTAAGTTGAAAGGGTGGCAAAAATTAAGTTGAAAGGGTGGCAAAAATTAAGTTGAAAAGGTGGTATCAATTAAGTTGAAACACTGACAAATTTAGTTGAGAACGGAAATAAAAAAGACAGTACTAAAATGTGTTTTTTCAATGTTCGTAAAGTATTTTTTATCGAAAAGCAGAATTATTCCGACAATTGAAAGGTTAGGCTTTTGTTCTTGTGTGCACAGTATATTCCTGTACATGAACGCATCAGATATCTCTTTTTGCATTATGTGTAGCATTTTTGGCCTTTTTGACAAAATTTGAAACTGTACACAGGTGTCGAATATCCTAAGCAGATAACCCATGTGTGGACATACAAGATGGTATCGTTTTGACACGCTAAAAAGTTCAGTGTCATTTCAACACGCTGAAAAAGTTCAGTATTGTTTCATCTCGCTTTTCCGAAACGTACAATGTACGAAGCATGCTTCAACAATTAATTTTAATTTACAACACGAGCGTGCCAATTTCCGTTTAATTGGCGTAAGAGTACAAACTAAAAAACCAGAACCCTAGCTTTCACCACCGAAGACGGGCGGCTTCATCAGGCTAATATTTACAAGGTTGCTAATTATATATATATATATTATTATAACGAAGTGAATTTCTCCGTCATTTTTATCCGCGCCGGGGTTCGAACCCGGGTCCACTCATTCCGGAATAAGTTGCTCTACCAATTAAGCTACGCGGACATTTTATTCTGATTCCTATCTACCTTTATGTCGTGTGCGTCCTTCTGGCAGGTACGTCACATCTCCTGGTACGTTACAACATCTCCCCCTTTTTTTTTTTCTTTTTTTTTTTTCGAAGTGCTGGAGAAGGGATTCTCTTATTTTTCCTATCTCGCGGTGTGGAAAGAACATCACACCAATGCGAGATTTTGAACGGTCGGGTCATCCGGATAGTTCGGGCGCCAATATAACGAAGTGAATTTCTCCGTCATTTTTGTCCACGCCAGGATTCGAACCCGGATCCCCTCATTCCGGAATAAGTCGCGCTACCATTTGAGCTACGCGGACATTTTATTCTGATTCCTATCTGCCTTTATGTCGTGTGCGTCCTTCTGGCAGGTACGTCACATCTCCTGGTACGTTACAATATATATACAGAAAAATTGTACTAATTATATATATACAGAAAAATTTAATATTATGCAGAATAATTAATTTTAAACCTAACTTTCACGCACCTGATCAGCACAGAAATGTGAGAATATAGCATGTCCCCCATTACTTCAGAAAAAACAAATAGATATCGTGTATCTAATCTGGAACAGAAAAACACTTGAACAAACTTCCAACATGTAAAAGCATGGAAACATATGTAACCAAGTAAAAAATTCCTTTTGTATAATTAATTAAAAATAGTCATTGAATCTAAAACTGGATTCGGAAAAAAGGGAATTATTTTACCACGTTTTCATTTTTTAAATACGTCTTTAAACTACAATTTTGTCCGGCCCGTGATGCAATATGTACCATGTGTCTGATTCGAAATTTTCAACGTACACCATAAGGATGGTGAATTGTACTTTTCCAAATTCCCACAGATATCCTGCTGGGTGACGTAAAAATATTTTGATGTCTGACATGCCCTCTGTACATTTCTCGAAGTAGGATTGTAAAATAAATTATTTTTGCATTCGATAAGAGGAACTTCGTGGAAAGCCTGCCTATTTGTTTTTGTTTCAACCCGCTAGTGTATATTTTTTGCGAGGGAACATAAGCATACACATTCACTTTTTGCAGTGTATCTCCGCTTCAGAAAGCTCTGTTTGAAGAATTATTTTTGCTTCCTGTAGTTGCAGCTACTAACCAAGTTTGCCCTGGATTTGGGAAAGTCTTTGGATGTGAAATATAACGGCTAGGCGACGCGCAAACATTTATTTTTCATTCTACAGTATATCAACTTCTAAAACCCGAAATGGACAAACCTTAAATTACTTTGATTTAATGGAATTAATATCATTCACATTCGTTTCCGAGTATTTACCTGCACTATTTTTTTCATTAAGAAGCGCTCAAACGGCCCTCCCAATCTCCAAATCTTAACCCAATTGACTATCTGTTAGACGAAATGGGGCGATGCATTCGACCCCGAATGCCACCAATGGCCACTCTCTCTTCTATGGGAGCTACTGTGCTAGAATCATGGACCTCAATACCACCGTAGTTTCTGACACTTAGTAGACTCTGTGTCACGTTTCCTTTTGTATATTTTATTGTTTTTGTTGTGAGGGCGATTATAGGAGGGATCACTGTACATAAGGTGGGAATGTATATTAAATTGCCCTTTCAATATGTAAACTTTCTTTCTACATTATTTTGCCGCAATCATTTTATGAGAACAAAGAGAACCCCTCACGTAATTCTAAATACACCACATTGTGAACATTCAAGAGACGCATATAGCGTATTAAATCCGTCTATTTTTGTGGCATAGTAAGTACAAAGATTAGCCAAGATTTCGCACTCCACTGGGAGGCTTTCTCAAGGCAATGGTAGACACAAAAAAAAGGAAAGTATCATAAGGAAATTGATAATATTTATTGCAAAGGTCTAAAGTCTGGATATCAGAAAGATGACATAGACAGAATACACAGAACTGTAAGAAATCGTATAATGTCAGCAAATAATGAAATCACCTAGTAAGACGATGAGATTCGCAGGAACCATCACATGTGTTCCAGGCTTTACATATATTGGTTAAAGAATGTGTTACGTAAATACAACATGTTGATAGCACTGAAGTCCCAGACCCCGTTATCACATATGATAGCAAGTTGCAAGGAGAGATAATGTGAGAAAGTAAAGGCAGGTGTGCACGTTATACCTTTGGTATATCCTGACAACACGGAAAAGATATACACTGGCGGAAAGTGAAAAAAGAACACCAAGAAGGAGATGTCTGATACCAAAAAAATTTATACAGCATAATAACGGAATACAGAGGATAACGTAATCCAAACATTATGGCAAAATACAGCTGTATTTGCTGGTAAACTGAAAAATAACATTTCCATGTAACATGGTTAGTACGAGGTTGAACCGCCATGAACTGCGTCACACAGTGCAACTCTGGCATGGAGTCTGTCGTACAGATGGTGGATGTAAGTTTGGGGTATTGAGTTCCAAGCATCCTTAACCTGGACGCGTAAATCGGGGATGGCCATGGCTGGCCGTGGAGACCGGATAAGTCGTTGTCCCATAAAATCCCACACGTGCTCAATGGGGGACAAATCCGGTGAACGTTCAGGCCATAGAAGTTGTCTCACACCCTGAAGTGCATGTTGCGTTGCACGTGCCGTGTGTGGGCGTGCGTTATCTTGCTGGAAAACACCACGATGGACCGACCTTACAAATGGCACAACAACGGGCTGAATGATGTTGTTGATGCAGTAGGTGCTTTTTTAACGTACCCGGTACAAACACTAGTTGTGTACGGGAGCGATAGCTGATCGCTCCCCACACCAGAAGACCAGGTGTATGCTCTGTGTGTCGCTGGCGGATGCAAGAAAGGTGGAGATGCTCCCCTGTGCGTCTGCGAACACGCTTACGGCCATCGGAGGCTCCCAATCAGAATCTGCTTTCATCGCTGAACACGACAGATCGCGATTGCGTTCTCCAGTGCAGACGTTGGCGACACTACTGCAGCCGTTCCGGACGGTGGGCTGGAGTCAGAGGTACACATGCCAGAGGCACACGTGCACGTAGTCATGCATCCAGTAGACGGTAGCGGATTGTTCGCACAGTCACCTCAGGTGCAACGGCAGCTCGGATTTGCGTCGCAGTGGATGTTCTGCTTGACAACGCCGCTCTTCTTATGTGTCGATCGGTCCGCTCATCAGTCCGTCTGTGACTCCCGGTTCCATGTCTTCTCGTGTGGGAATATTCCTCGGACCATCTGCGCCATCATCGTACCACCACCGATACTTCCCACCGAATTCGCTCCCCAATACGACGATACGACTTCCCGACCTCGCGGAGTCCGACTAGACCACCTCGCTCAAAGTCCGATAACTGCTGAAGTCGTACACGTCTTCCATGTCCAGTCATTGCAGCTTCTTCAGGGTTTTCGCACGTGCCCGTACGCCGACGACTGATTACATTTACTTTGCCGTACTCCTTAAATACCACCGACGATAATTTGCATATTATGCCGTGCTGTGGCGTAAGCGCTCACCGGTTGGTCCCGAAATTAACATCACACATACGTAAACTCGACCCCATTAACATATGTAAATTTCGTGATCGTCCGCCAATTCCTTCTTGGAGTTCTTTTTTCACTTTCCGCCAGTGTATATCGGAATGACAAAGTGATCCTTGGACATTAAGTGTAAAGAGCACGTGCGAAGTGTCAACCAGGACATGGAACATCAAACGAAGATCTTCGCTCTTTCCAGCGAAGATCTTCGCTTGACGTTCGTGGTCCACGTTAAATGTCTATTAATTATTCATTCGCCTTCTAATTATTTCTTCAGTTGCTGCTTACCATCTTTGGTGAATCCCCAGTATTGTGCGGTTCTCCAAGAGCAACCTGCCAAATAGGCTTGGCAGTTAGCGTGTGTGAGTCTGGAGGAATTCGAGGCCGCTGTGGTGTAGCGGAAGCATATCCGGCGCTTAACTGGGAGACCCTGGGTTCGACTCCCGGTGGCGGCCAATGAGAATTTTTCCGTGACTCACTTATACACGTGGAAAGAGCGAAGATCTTCGTTTGATGTTCCTGGTCCACATTAAATGTCTGTATTAATTGTCCAAGTTGCAATGGTCTATTTCAAGCCAAAATTCCGAAAGAGGAGTTTTAATGGAAGTAAATATATGTTTCGTGTTTATACTATAAGAACCAGATGGACAGCTGAGAATGCTTGTGTGACCTTGAACTTGCGTGTTGCTGTGTCATTGGCACCATCTCGAGACCGTTGCGGTGCCCTATGCAGCGCGAGACGATAATAATTGCGTTGCGAGCACCACTCCTGAACTCCATAACCACGAAAATGTACTTTTTCATGTACTTCATGCGTGCAAGCACTGTCAGCAGTGCAAGAATAATATCTTTGAAACACAGCAGTATTGGCAAAATCTCAGTTGTAAGCTCATAATACCGCTTTATAAACTATGTTAATGATTTTCCTAATAGATGCTAAAATCATGAAAGAAATACGGGATTAAGCCATATAATACAAATTTTGAAGATGACAATCCGATTTTTGGAATAAATGTTAGAAGGATGGTAAGTCAGATAATATCCGAAATCTTGAAACAGGATTCGCTAGTCGAAAAACATGAATGCCGGTTGCTTCGACTAGCGAATCCTGTGATGGTTATATTCAAATTGATCGGAAACTTGAAACTTCGTCGTTCTGGGTGGTGTAGTGGTTAGCATACCTGAGCGCTATCTGGGAGACGCGAATTCGAGTCCCGCTCCAGGATGATAAAAATTTTCAAGTTTTCGGATATTATTTGACTTACCATCCTTGTAACATTTACGCCCAAAATCGGATTGCCATCTTCAAAATTTGTATTAGATGCTAAAATGTTTGTATTCGCTGCCTCTCCCTTCTTCCGTTTCCATAGCTATTGGTTCTACCATGAATTTTCTCATACACCCGGTATAATTCTTTATTAACTACTGGTAAGATAATTTACCGAACTCGATACCGGCATTGAAGCACTGCATTCATCGAGAAAAGGGAAATTTACATTCGTCACCAGAAAAAGTTCCGACCGCCGATGGAATTCAAATTCTAAAATGAGCTTTAGCTTTTCCAATGCACTTATGACAGGAAAATTTTCAGTCTAGTGCCAATTACAGAGTAATGGTAGCATGCAACTTCTGTAACCTGTAACTCCTCAAGTACTTCATGATAACATGCAACTTCTTATGTATCTTCCTTTTTCCAGTAGAAACAGCACGGTCAACATACACGCACCGGCCACTGAATTGGAAACCTTTATGCAGATGTACGTAAACGTCACGTCATTTACGCAGCGTATGTGAAAAATATGTGGTCACGTACGTCACCACGTGATCTAGGCAACTATTAAAGACTGCTTCTCATCAGTAATCGCCACAAGTGTTGAAGCCAATGGGAAAAACAAAAGATCTTTCAGAGTTCGATAGAGAACTCACTGTTGCTGTCCGTCTGACTGAAAGTCCGGTTTCGAAAACAGAAGAGCTGACTCAAAAGATGAGATATCGCATGTCTTTGATCAGCGCAAAAACAAATGATATTGCTTATCTAAGAGGCGTAACTGTGGCGCGACAACAGTCTGTCAGGAACGAGATTGCAGTCGTTTGAGAAGGCTTGTACGGAGAAACAGGATCTCCAGTATGCAGCATTTGACTGAAGCATTCAACGAAGGCTGTTTTCGATCCATATCTCATCGAAAAAGTTTGAAGAGAATCGGTATTGGCAGTCGTATGCTCATATGGGAACCACTTATTTCTTCGAAGAACCGGAAAGGTCGTCTACAGAGTTGTCATTAACACCGTGACTGGTCAGTGGAAGACTGGGAAAACGTCATGTGGTCGACGAGTAGCGGTGCAACTTGTTCTGTACCGACGGTAGGCAGAGAGTTTGGCCGGAGCCCAACGAAGCAGTGTACCCAGCTGGCTTTGTGAACACTGGTCAATGTTTCAGAAGGTGGTGTTATTATGTGGGTAACGTTCTGTTGGTGTGGAATGGGTCTCGTGATGTTGCTGGAAAGTAGGGTGTCGTTCAAGAATTATCTGAACTTTGTTGTCGATCATATCCATCGTGATATATTGACTTTTTGTCCAGCAGGTGACGACGGTTTCATGGAACATAGTGCTATTGTTCAGTGCTCAAGATGTGTTCAGCAGTGGTTTAGCGAGCATGAAAGCGACTTCCATCATCATCCTTGATCACCACAAAGCCCGGATCTGAACCCCATTGAGAATGTATGGGACATGTTAGAAAAACAGATCCGGGTACAAATCCTGTTTCGTTAAATCTGTGCTAGTGAAAGGACTATCTGGTGAACGACTGGTATGCTGTAGATGTACCCCCTCTTTGGGAATCTATGACAAACCCCATACGTGCTGTAATTCGGGCTAAAAGAGATCCAACCCCGTACCGAATAAAAGGTTCCAATTCAGTAGCCTGTGTGTATTTGCTGTCCCATACATTCTCAATGAGGTTCAGATCCGGGTTTTGTGGTGACCAAGAAAGATGGTGGAAGTAGTTCCCATGCTCACTGAACCACTGCTGAACACATCTTGTGCACTGAACAATAGCTCTGTCGTCCATGAAACAGTCGTCACTTGAGCATACGACATGTTAGAAAAACAGATCCGGGTGCAAATCCTCTTTTATTAAATCTGAGCCAGTTAAAAGACTATCTGGTGAACGACTGGTATGCTGCAGATGTAGATGTACTCCATCTTTTGGAATCAGTGCCAAACTCCATACATACTGTAATTCGGCTAAAAGAGATCCAACTCGGTATTGAATAGAAGGTCCTAGTTCAATAGTTCGTGTCTATTTGCTTCTAGGAAGCCCCATTTGAATTTCGGCTTAAAACCAAAGACTGCAACCCAGTCAACAATGGAAAACTATCTGGAAAATTTAACAATGTCTCTTGCGATCTCTAAATTAGTTATGGTAGCCAGAGACACACACATTATCTTTTGTTATTACGAATAACTATAATCAGCTTGGGAATTCGCTGGTGGTTTGCTGATCCGAGACCAATAAAAATCGAGTTAGACCAGCAGAATCAAAATGCCGTTGGTCAGATGGACCAGCCACTTTATTTTTCAGGTAACGACATTGTTTTGAGAAAAACGTGCATCTTTCTTTTTCCCTATAATGAGAAAGTGCAAAATTGTTTTTCGGTTAGCTAGATGTTGAATAAAATTTTACTACTTATTATTGTTGGAATCGCAGCCTCTCAGCGATAAAAAAAAAAAAACGCGGATCGTCAGACCGGATTTTTACGGCTCTCCAAATGAATTGCCACATATCGAAGCATCTGTTGTTCACCGAACTACACGTACTTTTAAATGCCACATGCGGGCATATATATATATAAATGCCGTTGGTCAGATGGACCAGCCACTTTATTTTTCAGGTAACGACATTGTTTTGAGAAAAACGTGCATCTTTCTTTTTCCCTATAATGAGAAACTGCAAAATTGTTTTTCGGTTAGCTAGATGTTGAATAAAATTTTACTACTTATTATTGTTGGAATCGCAGCCTCTCAGCGATAAAAAAAAAAAAAAACGCGGATCGTCAGACCGGATTTTTACGGCTCTCCAAATGAATTGCCACATATCGAAGCATCTGTTGTTCACCGAACTACACGTACTTTTAAATGCCACATGCGGGCATATATATATATCATCATCATCATCGTCATTGTCAACCATTATCAATCCACTGCTGGACGAAGGTCTCCCCAAGTTTCCTCCACAACGGTCTGTCTTGTGGCAGTCTCCTCCATGCCATTCCCGCATACTTTTGAATTTCATCCACCCATCTTACATGTGGTCTTCTTCTGGGTCTTTTCCTGTCCCTTGGAATCCAATCTAAAATTTCGGCTGTCCATCGATGGTCTGTCCTTCTGGCAGTATGTCCAGCCCATTGCCATTTCAGGGATTTAACTCTGATCATGATGTCTTCCACTCTTGTCATTTTTCGGATCCACGAGTTCCTTTTATCTCTCCTGGTTACACCAAGCATGCACCACTCCATGCTCCTTTGAGTTGTCTGCAGCCTTTGTATGTCTCTTTTAGTTAAGGTCCACGTCTCTGCACCATACATAAGCACTGGAAGGATGCATTGATCAAACACTTTTGTTTTAAGACATAATGGCATATTGCTCTTGAAAATTATGCTGTTTCTTCCAAAAGCTCTCCAGGCAAGTTTTGTACGCCGATTAATATCTTCATCAATGTGACCCTCATTTGATATCTGCTGTCCAAGATAAACGTACGTGTCTGTTATCTCCAGCTTTTTTCCATCAATCGATAAATTTTCATTTCTTGTAAAAGCATTGAACATCACTTTTGTCTTCTGAAAGTTCATTTTTAATCCCACTTCTTTACTCTTGTCAGCACGTACTTGGATCATACTCTGCAGCTCTGATGGGGTAGTTGCAAAAATGACTACGTCATCGGCAAAACGAAGATGGGTTAGATAATCTCCACTGATCTTTATCCCTTTGTTTTCCCAGTTCAGTGATTGAAAGACATTTTCCAATCTGGCATTAAAGAGCTTCGGAGATATGGTGTTAACTTGTCTCACTCCCTTTCCAATTTTTATGTGTGTTGTATTTTCAAACAGCCGAATCTTTGCACTTGCATTTTCATAGATGTTATTAATAATATTAATGTATGCATCTTTAATACCGCAGGATTTCATAGCCATTGTAACTGCTGATGGTTTCACCGAATCAAAGGCTTTTTCATAATCGATAAGAGCCATGCACAATGGATGTTCATATTCCCTCGCTCTTTCAATTATTTCTCTCAGTACGTGGATATGATCTATTGTGCTGTAGCCACTCCTGAATCCAGCTTGTTCTCTCGGTTGAGCCATGTCTGGTGTTACTTTCAAGCGGTGTGAAAGAACTTTAGCGAAAATTTTATAAACCACTGATAGGAGGCTGATAGGTCTGTAGTTCCTGAGATCCTCAATGTCACCTTTTTTATGTAGCAGGATCATTGTAGCGTTGTTCCAATCCTCGGGAAGCTTCCCTTCATTAAGGCATCGAGTGAAAATTTGGGCGAGTACTGTTTCGATTTCTCCACTTGCTTCTTGTATGATGTCTACAGTAATTCCATCTTCTCCTGGAGCTTTTCCCCGCTTATGTTCTTGATTGCATGTGCAACTTCTGCTGGGAGGACTGGAAGAACTATGGTACTGGTACCTTTCATGATGTCTGGAGTACATGTATCATCCCTTTCATATAATTTGGAGTAGAAATCTCTCACACTTCTCAAGATTTCGCCTTTATTTCTTGTTACACAACCATCTTCTTTTTCAGAGCCATAATCTGTTTTCTTCCCTTATTGAGATGTCCCTTTGCTATCTTTAGGCTTTGGTTGTTTTCAATTGCTTTCCTCACTAGTTCAGAGTTGAATTTCCTTAAGACTTCAGTGGCAATTGCTTATAGCCCATTGAGTTGCTCACGGTGGTCGTTAAACCTCAAAAAAAAAAATAAGTCTTCAGAGATACTTTTTCGTACTGTCTTGCATAGCTCTATATATTTCACTTTGGAAGACATCTTTTTTAGTTGTCCTTATCTCTCTTCTTTTTTGCATCAACATTTTGGTTTTTCCTGATAATTTGTTCACATGCAACTTGTTCTTAGACCCAGCTAATTTTGTTGCTGTTTCCATAAGAGCTTTGGTTACTTTTCTGTTAACTTCAGAAATATCCACTTCTTCCGATGTTGGGCCTTCTAAAGCAGAGATTCTGTTCTTCAGTTCCAACTTGAAGGTATTATGAGGTTTTTTAAGGTTGGTTATGTCAATACATTTTGTTTGTCTTATGAGCTTGCTACGTTCGAGTTTAGTGTTGAGGTGCATCTTACATCTCACCAATCTATTGTCACTACATGTGTTGAACATGTTTAGCACACTGCAGTCTTCTATGACGAATTTTTTGTTACACATAATAAAATCTATTTCACTTGTCATCCCATTTGGATGTCTCCATGTCTATTTCCTGTGTGGCTTTTTCTTGAAAAAGGAGTTCAAGATGAAAAACCCTTCTGCCTCTGCAAACTCAACGAGAGTATTTCCACGCTGGTTTCTGTTGCCGTGACCGAATTTACCTACTGAAGTTTCATTGTGTTGCCGTTGCCATATTTTTGCATTGAAATCTCCCATAATTATCTTCAAGTGCTGCTTACCTTTATTATTTAGATAACGAATTTCCTCATAAAATTCTTCAATTTCTTCTTCAGGATGACTTGTGGTGGGTGCATAAGTTTGAATAATCTGAGGCTTGTATCTTCTCGAGAGTTGGATAACGAGTCGTGCAGCTCTGTCACAGGAACTTTCAACTTCTGCAACTTTATCCTTCACTTTCTTGTTTATTATAAACCCAACACCACTAGTTCTGCGGTATCTGTGCCACGATAGTAGAAGAGATGTCCGCTTTTCAGTTCAATCAGATCTTCTCCTTTTCTCCTTACCTTACTTAGCCCGACGATGTCCCACTTGATCCTTTGTAGTTCCTCTTCCAATTCAAGAAACCTCGAATCAGAAGATAGGGAGCGTCCATTATACGTAGCCAAAGTCAGCATCAGATGGCATTCTAGTCCGGTCCTCCGGTGATTCTTAGCACCCTCTGCCTTCATGTCGCACTGGCCGCTGCCTTGGCCTGGTACATTCCAGCTGCCGGAGGCTGAGAGCCAAGATTTAAGTTGTGGAGTCATTTTGGAGGGGTTTGGCCGTAACTCACCACGCTGGCCAAGCGGGTTGGTGAGTGTGGGATAGCATTTCCTCTAATCCCGATGGTATAGTTATACCGCTATTGGCGGTTGAAAGAGCCCTTTTAGTGGGGACAAGATGCACCACGAGAAGGTGGGATTGACATTTGTCAAGGAGAGGCTGTGATATTACGCATCACCTGATCTTACATCCCATATATATATATATATATATATATATATATATATATATATATATATATATATATATAACACTCACCAACCCGCTTGGCCAGCGTGGTGAGTTATGGCCAAACCCCTCCAAAATGATTCCACAACTTAAATCTTGGCCCTCAGTCTCCGGCAGCTGGAATGTACCTGGTCAAGGCAGGCCAGTGCGACATGAAGGCAGAGGGTGCTAAGAATCCCCGGAGGACCGGACTAGGCTGCCATCTGATGCTGACCTTGGCTACGTACAATGGACGCTCCTATCTTCTGATTCAAGGCTTCTTGAATTGGAAGAGAACTACAAAGGATCAGAGTGGGACATCGTGGGGCTAAGTGAGTAAGGAGAAAAGGAGAAGATCTCATTGAACTGAAAAGTGGACATCTCTTCTACTATCGTGGGACAGATACTGGCAGAACTAGTGGTGTTAGATTTATAATAAACAAGAAACTGAAGGATAAAGTTGTAGAAGTTGAAAGTTCCTCTGACAGAGCTGCACGACTTGTTATCCAACTCTCGAAAAGATACCAGGCTCAGATTATTCAAACTTATGCACCCACCACAAGTCATCCTGAAGAAGAAATTGAAGAATTTTATGAGGGAAATTTGTCATCTAAATAATAAAGGTAAGCAGCACTTGAAAATAATTATGGGAGATTTCAATGCAAAAATAGGGCAACGGCAACAGAATGAAACTTCAGTAGGTAAATTCGGTCACGGCAACAGAAACCAGCGTGGAAATACTCTCGTTGAGTTTGCAGAGAATGCAGGGGTTTTTCATCTTGAACTCCTTCTTCAAGAAAAGCCACACAGGAAATGGACATGGAGACATCAAATGGGACAACAAGTGAAATTGATTTTATTATTATGTGTAACAAAAAATTCGTCATAGAAGACTGCAGTGTGCTAAACAAGTTCAACACAGGTAGTGACCATAGATTGGTGAGATGTAAGATGCACCTCAACACAAAACTTGAACGTGGCAAGCTCATAAGACAAACAAAATCTATTGACATAACCAACCTTAAAAAACACCATAATACCTTCAAGTTGGAACTGAAGAACAGGTTCTCTGCTTTAGAAGGCCTAACATCGGAAGAAGTGGACATCTCTGAAGTTAACAGAAAAGTGCAACCAAAGCTCTTATGAAACAGCAACAAAATTAGCTGGGTCTAAGAACAAGTTGCATGTAAATAAATTATCAGGAAACACGAAAATGTTGATGCAAAAAAGAAGAGAGATGAGGACAACTAAAGAAGATGTGACTTCCAAAGTGGAATATATAGAGCTATGCAAGACAGTACGAAAAAGTATCACTGAAGACGTAAGAAAATTCAACTGTGAACTAGTGAGGAAAGCAATTGAAAACAACCAAAGCCTAAAGATAGCAAAGGGACATCTCAGTAAGGGAAGAAAACAGATTATGGCACTGAGAAAAGAAGATGGCTCTGTAACAAGAAATAGAGGCGAAATTTTGGCAAGAGTGAAAGATTTCTACTCCAAATTATATGAAAGGGATGATACATGCACTCCAGACATCATAAAAGACACCAGTACCAGAGTTCCTCCAGTCCTTCCAGCAGAAGTTGCACATGCAATCAAGAACATGAAGCGGGGAAAAGCTCCAGGAGAAGATGGAATTACTGTAGACATCATACAAGAAGCAAGTGGAGAAATCGAAACAGTACTCGCCCAAATTTTCACTCGATGCCTTAATGAAGGAAAGATTCCTGAGGATTGGAACACCGCTACAATGATCCTGCTACATAAGAAAGGTGACATTGAGGATCTCGGAAACTACAGACCTATCAGCCTCCTATCAGTAGTTTATAAAATCTTCACTAAAGTTCTTTCACACCGCTTGAAGGTAACACTGGACATGGCTCAACCGAGAGAACAAGCTGGATTCAGGAGTGGCTACAGCACAATAGATCATATCCACGTACTGAGAGAACTAATTGAAAGAGCGAGGGAATATGAACTTCCATTGTGCATGGCTTTTATCGATTATGAAAAAAGCCTTTGATTCGGTGAAACCATCAGCAGTTACAATGGCTCTGAAAACCTGCGGTATTGAAGATGCATGCATTAATATCATTAATAACATCTATGAAAATGCAAGTGCAAAGATTAGGCTGTTTGAAAATACAACACACGTAAAAATTGGAAAGGGAGTGAGACAAGGTGACACCATATCTCCGAAGCTCTTTAATGCCACATTGGAGGGTGTTTTTCAGTCGCTGAGCTGGGAAAACAAGGGGATAAGGATTAATGGAGATTATCTAACCCACCTTCGCTTTGCTGATGACGTAGTCATTTTTGCAACTACCCCATCAGAGCTGCAGAGTATGATCCAGGAACTTGCTGACAAGAGTAAAGAAGTGGGATTAAAAATGAACTTTCAGAAGACAAAAGTGATGTTCAATGCTTTTACAAGAAATGAAGATTTATCGATTGATGGAGAAAAGCTGGAGATAACAGACACGTGCGTTTATCTTGGACAGCAGATATCTAGTGAGGGTCACATTGATGAAGAAATTAATCGGCGTACAAAACTTGCCTGGAGAGCTTTTGGAAGAAACAGCATAATTTTCAAGAGCAATATGCCATTATGTCTTAAAAGAAAAGTGTTTGATCAATGCATCCTTCCAGTGCTTACGTATGGTGCAGAGACGTGGACCTTAACTAAAAGAGACATACAAAGGCTGCAGACAACTCAAAGAAGCATGGAGAGGTGCATACTTGGTGTAACCAGGAGAGATAAGAAGAGGAACTCGTGGATCCGAAAAATGACAAGAGTGGAAGACATCATGATCAGAGTTAAATCCCTGAAATGGCAATGGGCTGGACATACTGCCAGAAGGACAGATCATCGATGGACAGCCGAAATTTTAGATTGGATTCCAAGGGACAGGAAAAAGACCCAGAAGAAGACCACATGGGAGATGGGTGGAAGAAATTCGAAAGTATGCAGGGGTGACATGGAGGAGACTGGCACAAGACAGACTGTTGTGGAGGAAACTTGGGGAGACCTTCGTCCAGCAGTGGATTGATAATGGTTGACAATGATGATGATGATGATATATATATATATTCTATTAAGAAGAGACTGAAGCAAAAAAGCAAAAAATGTTTTGACTCACACCAAGTACAACATAGAAAAGGTTCTATATTGACCGGTGTCAGTAAAAAGAGAAAACAAATAATAATAGAAAAACGGAATGTAGAAAGTGTCGATAATACCGAGCCTTGCCTTTATCAAGGATCAGCAAAACTCTGCATTTTCTCACTTCCACAAAGACGTATTTGGAAATGGGTTTCTGCAAAGCCATAGATGCAAGTAATAAGCCCACCAAAATATTTTTTTTAATATATATATGTCATAACCACCACAGAACAGAGTTGTATGACGAAGCTTTAGTTAACATTTTAGCATGCATGTATAACTTTCCTGGCCCAACCCATGCTCTTCATCTGTTACTAATAAACAGAAAGAAGATATTTATAGAAAACTCAAGTTGTAAGAGTGACTTAATGAATCAGAATTAATGTTCAGCAATAACACATTGCCAAGTTACCTAGTCGCCTAAGAGAGAATTTAAACCTGAATAGCAATACTAAAGTGCTACAAACTCTTAAACTTTGCAATAAAAACAGGAAATACTAATTTTTTTCTAAAGCACAGATTTCCTGAAAGAAAACTGGATTACAAAACCCCCTACTCCACAACTTCTGACAACTCAAAAACGAGAATAAAATAAAGACAATAATAAACTAAAGAAATGCTTTGTGAAGGTTATATGACATAAACAGTAAGTTGCAATATGTACAAAGTATTTCAGAAGTGCTTTAAGTGCATACTTAAGTAGTTATTAGGATCTTAACGACATTGAAAACACATCGTTGACTACAAGAACAAGAAAACGGCCAGCTGCTTAACCTAAGAGCCCTAAAAAACGCGCAAAGTTACCAAGAAAAGAGAGAGTTAAAATCCGCAAAAAAGATAATATACTTGCTAGTGCCTAAATGCTTAAAGCAAAAAAAAACATGACTCTGACCAATGAAAGCCTTTTTTGGAAGTTGGTCTAGAAAATGCATATTATATACAAAAAGAAACCTTAGTGCTATGGATAAGACGGTCCTATTAAAAATAAAAAAATAAATAATATAGACAAAATCACAAAAAAACTTGAAAATCTGTTTATAAAATAAAATAAAAATAAATATAAAAGAAACTAGTTATTCACTCACTAGAACAGCTATACTAAAAATAGTAAAACTAACATTAAAATTCATAGAATTTTGAATAGTCTATAGAAGCTAACCAAGGTGATTAAATACATACAAAGGTTATTAAATACACACTTGTGTATTTCATAGTATTTCTCATGTATTCTGGAGAGTTAATTCTGCTCTTTCTGATCAAACAGGTCCACATTCTTAATTATATTTTTCTCTAGTTAAAATCTCCGCGAGTAGGATTTTTTTCAGTGTGTGGGGGCCTTCAGCCCCAACCCACACTTCCTCCCAGCGACTAGGGAGTGGCAGTAGTGAATGAAAGTTTGGGGTAAAAGGTCGGCCATGTTTCTTCAAGAGTGGAAGAAGTAAAGTTGCATAAGAGGTAAGCTCTCTTCTTTGTCTTCAGGTTTTGGGTTTTCCAAGTTCAATGTTTGAACTTTTTAAACATTTTTTCTATTTTTTGCTTTAAGCATTTAGGCACCAGCAACTTTTTTGCGGATTTTAACTCTCTCTTTTTTTGGTAACTTTGCGCGTTTTTTAGGGCTCTTAGGCTAAACAGCTGGCCGTTTTTTTGTTCTTGTAGTCAACGATGTGTTTTCAATGTCGTTAAGATCCTAATAACTACTTAATTATGCACTTAAAGCACTTCTGAAATACTTTGTACATATTGCAACTAACTGTTTATGTCATATAACCTTCACAAAGCATTTCTTTAGTTTATTGTTGTCTTTATTTTATTCTCGTTTTTGAGTTGTCAGAAGTTGTGGAGTAGGGGTTTTGTAATCCAGCTTTCTTTCAGGAATCTGTGCTTTAGAAAAAAAATTAATATTTCCTTTTTTTATTGCGAAGTTTAAGAATTTGTAGCACTTTAGTATTTCTATTCAGGTTTAAATTCTCTCTTAGGCGACTAGGTAACTTGGCAATGTGTTATTGCTGAACATTAATTCTGATTCATTAAGTCACTCTTACAACTTGAGTTTTCTATAAATATCTTCTTTCTGTTTATTAGTAACAGATGAAGAGCATGGGTTGGGCCAGGAAAGTTATACATGCATGCTAAAATGTTAACTAAAGCTTCATCATACAACTCTGTGGAGGTTATGACATATATATATTAAAAAAAATATTTTGGTGGGCTTATTACTTGCATCTATGGCTTTGCAGAAACCCATTTCCAAATACGTCTTTGTGGAAGTGAGAAAATGCAGAGTTTTGCTGATCCTTGATAAAAGCAAGGCTCGGTATTCTCGACACTTTCTACATTCCGTTTTTCTATTATTATATTTTTTCTCTTTTTACTCACACCGGTCAATATAGAACCTTTTCTATGTTGTACTTGGTGTGAGTCAAAACATTTTTTTGCTTCAGTCTCTTCTTAATAGAATGTGAATTCTGAATTTTCATAACTGCTGCGTTGCGCGTTTTGATCTTCGGGTTTTTTTTTTGTTTTTTTTTTTTTGCAACTTTCGTTTTAAATTCTTGAGTGTTTTTCTTATGTTTTCGGCTCTGCTCTTAAGTATATATATATCTCTTGATCTGTGACGTAAGCGAGGTTGAGAGGAGAACTCTCTTTCTTCCGTCGTTTTATGCTTGTGCGCGGTTGTATGTTCAGGAAGTTCTGCGTGTGTGTTTTACCAAATAGAACTGCTCCTTTAATAAAGGAAGCAAACTGTATTGTGTGATATGTTACTAATCAGTAGACTCTGGTACGCTTCATGATTTTTAGAACGCGTTCTTGGTGTTATGAACGTATTTTTTGTCCGCCTGAAAAGTGAATATGTGTGCGGGACTGAAGTGAACTTCCTCAACAAACATGGCATCAGTTGGCGTCTGTAAGAAACGTCCTTTGTTACTGTGATGGAGCATCTTCGTGTCGACATATCACATCTAAATGGATATCATCGTATCATCATTTATGTTATAATTGAATACCTTTCCTTGCATACATCTCAGGTCTGTATGTGAATTTATTATTGCTAGCGTGAAGTCCTTTGTTCTATTTTTATTGTTCAGCTTACATTCTGCCACGAATGAAGGCTATAGAAAAACATCAGTTTTTTTCTACTGCGTGCCGAATAATAGGGGTGTTGATGTTATCTTATTAACTACGCATCCAATCTTTCCGAATTCAATACTTCCACCTCTCCAGAAACAACAATTATGATCCCCTCTAAACGACCAGGTGATAAAAAGTGGTACTTTGCACATAAAAGAAGTTATGCAAACGCCCGGCTGCTACTCCCACATTATCATACACCTCGGACAGGACTGAGGTTATATTCAGCAGTCATCCACAGCTTCCCCAATAGTGATTGATTACAGGCGTGATGATCAAAACGCGGAATCTGGATGTTTTTGACAGCGTAGAGAATCTAGTTTCCCCGAGGATGGATAAATCCATCTCGGAAGTGGTCAACAAAGTTGGGTTTTCTCGTGCTACAGTGTCCACATGGTGTTTCGGGAATATGGAAATTATGGCAGACAAGCTCACGAATGAATTTCAGAAGTGTACTAGCCTTGACGGTTCGAACTGAGAGGGCAAGACAATATCATGGATCATTACTCATTTGAAGAGTGGATCAAGTCACCATATCAGTGTAAGAACAGTACAGCGTATCTTAAACGTCTAGTGTTCGGGAGCTGCCGGCCCGCAATCAACCCACAGTTAACGGAACGATACCGGACTCAACGTCTTGCCTAGGCGAAAGCACACGGATCCTACACTACAGAAGGCTGAAAGCGGATAGTCTGGAGTGTGGAATCCAGATGTAAACGACATCGAGCCAATGGGGGAGTCCGGATATAGGTTCAACTTTATGAAGCCATGGACCCTTCTTGTCAAATTGAAACACGACAGTTTGTTTGTGGCTCAGTAATGGTCTGGGATGTCTGGAATGCTTTGGGACCTTCTGTGCACAGTCGATTTTAAGTGCCCTAAATAAGTGGACATCAGCAGACTATTTACACCCATTCATGTCCAGCATGCATCCCAGTTGCAAAGGTGCATTCCAACAATATAATTGCCAATCCCACACTCCCACCTGATTATTTCATGATTATAAAAGCACTTTAGTAAATTTGAAACGCTTCAGTGGTGACCTAGAAGTCCAGATTTAAACCCCATTGAACATCTTTGAGATACCGTCAAACAGGCTGCTCGGACACATGTCGCATCGGCCACGAACCTCGAAGAATTATGGATAGCTTTGGAGGAGTTATGGCTGACGACACCTGCAGAACATTTTGGAAAGCTCGTATAGTCCATGCCTCGTTTAGTGACCGCAGTTATTAGGACAAGAGGTTGCGCAACGCGTTACTGGGCAGGTATCTCTAATTCCATGGCACTTTATTGTAATGTTAAAAGTAAGCAGCCCTAGGCACGCTGGCAAAAAATACAGATTTGGCAGGCAGGCAGCAAGCCAGTCAAACACACTTCTGATAAAAATCTCGGCTGTACCTCAGAAATATTGCAAGGATGGTACGTTGACTTTTATTTCAGTGCAAGCAGGTGCAGCAGACTTTAGGAAGGAAGAAATCAGGGCACTGAATGAAGAATATTACGATATACTGCAGAAATTCAAACAGTAAGTGTAGAAGTTGGAAAAATGTCTGTTAAAAAGTCACTACATTCTTGCAACATAGATCCCGATAAATTGCCATTGGAAGAAATAAATCCGCAGCATCATACTGGGCATGGAAATGTTTTGGCCACGATGTGAAAACATAGGTTTTTTCAGCGACAGACATCGAATCGGTGTCCCCTCACTCCGGAGTAAGTTGCTCTCCCAACTGAGCTAGGCGGACAGAATATCTCGCTGCACATTTGTCGTCTTGACACATGTTTTCACCTCTGTAGCACGTCACAATGATTGGAGTTTTCTTTACACATCTGCGGAGTGTGAGCAGCGGTTCAGAAACAAGGAGAAAATCAAAAAAGACTGGCAAAACAAGCTGAATACTGAAACTGTTTACGAATTTGTGATGACATAACTTTGTCTACCATAGGCGTAGCGTCCAGGAAAAAAGTACCATGCGGCACGTACCCTAACAACTTAAGGAAATTTAAATGCCAGGGTAAGCTTACAATTGGGCTGCAAATAGGAATGTGAAGCTACAAAGTTCAAGGACAGAATACCAAGAACTTTATAAACACACACACGCACACACGCACGCATGCACACACTGATATATTCACCATTTAGATTTGGATGTGATATGTTTTTCTCAGAAAGTAAAACGACGGCAAAATCTTAGAAGTGTAAAGAACTTATTATATAACATTATTCATATACATGTATAAGGAAAAAGATTTGTTTTATTTAAAATAATTTCTAGAGAAAGTGAAGACTCTGCAGAAAACTTAAGATATTGTCAAACATAAGCTAGACTGTTTGTCATCGTTCATTATCACTGTTGTACAATTATTTGCAAACGTTTAAAGACCACCTGTTGGTATTAAGAGATTTCTGCCGATTGCTTCAGCTACTCTCTGTGTCACCCAACTGCCTGTCGGTGTTGCGTTATCTTACAGAGACAGCTGCTCATATACACTGCTGGCCACCCAAAATGCAACACCAAGAAGGACACGAAATAGCAAAACCAGATTTACTGGACACATAACAACAGATACAAAGATGAAATGATTGAGCTCACAGGCCCCTGCGACTTGCGGAACAGGCAGACATCAATAGTTCGTGTGGCCCACATGGCTGGCAATAAAGGCCGCTACACGCCGCAACATCGAACGAAGGAGGCTTTGGATGTGGGCTTGGTGTATGTCGGTCAGGGCTGCTTCCACACGTTGCCTCAGTTCATCAGGGGTAGCCGCGGGGGATGGTTGCCGATCAGCGACCAGACCTGTTCGATGGGCAACATATCGGGAGAACAGGCTGGCCACGGCAGCAGTGACACCTGGTGGGTCGTGAAGAATTGTTGCACGATGCGTGCCACGTGCGGGCGCGCATTGTCCTGTTGGAACGTGGCCGCTGGTAGGTTCTGCAGGTAAGGGAGGACTACAGGCTCCAAAACGTCGGAGATGTAGCGGTGGCTGTTGAGTGTACCGGCAATGCGTACAAGAGGGGAGCGGGTGTCATATCCAATTGCACCCTAAACCATAACGTCAGGTGACGGACCGGTATGGCGATGCATAATGCAGGCGTCATACAGTCTCTCGCTGCGGTGCCGCCCCACGCGGATCCGACCATCGTGGTGTTGCAGGCAGAAGCTAGATTCGTCGTCGAAGAAAATGCCGTGCCATTCCGTAGTCCAGGTGCGGCGTTAAACGGCCCACTGCCGCCGCCCTCGCCGGTAGTGTAACGTCAATTGTAGTAGGAGAAATGGGCCCCGTGCGACAAGTCCCCGCTCCTGCAGACGACCCCGAACAGTACGTGCTGACACAGGTTGTTGCGCAACACACCCTAATTCTTGCGCTAACGTTCGTGATGTGGCGGGGCGGGGCGAGCTGTCAAAGCCCGCCGCACAACATACCGGTCCTCTCGTTCGGTAGTGTGCCGCGGCTGCGGCAATTACTCACGTCGGTACGTCCGTCCCTCCTGCACCCACCGAATCCATACTCGCCTCACTGTGGCTGGATGTCGTCCCACACGGGCGCCGATGTCTCGGTACGATAAACCGCAGTCGCGTTAAGCCACTATTTGTTCTCTGTCGAACTCCGAAACGTGATGGAATGAATGCCGTATTCTGCAATGAGGCATCAAGAAGCTTCCCACGTACAGGTCCGGCAGCACAACACACTTCCACTACTTACACCCTACCTTCTGTGCACCCTTCTTATAGTGCTTCTCACTGGCGTGCCGGGCACACATGATTTGCATATGCCCTGCAATACCAATCGTTTGCATGTTCTCTCGCGGGCGACGCATGCTGCGAATTTCAGGCCAATCGGATGCTTCCTTCTTGGTGTTGCACTTTGCGTGGCCAGCAGTGTAATTGGGGGAAGCGTGTGAGCGTCAGTTTGCTTTTCATGCTGATAGGTTTTGTACATACACTGGCGGAAAGTGAAAACAGGACACCAAGAAGGAATTGGCGGACGATCGCGAAATGTACATATGTTAATGGGTTCGAGATTACGTAGGTGTGATGTTAATTTCGGGACCAACCGGTCAGCGCTTACGCCAGAGCACGGCCCGATATGCAAATTTTCGTCGGTGGTATTTAAGGAGTACGGCGAAGTGAATGTAATCAGTCGTCGGCGTACGGACACGTGCAAAGACCCTGAAGAAGCTGCAATGCCTGGTCATTGAAGACGTGTACGATTTCAGTAGTTATCGGTCTTTGAGCAAGGTCGTCTAGTCGGACTCCGCGAGGCCGGGTGGTCGTATCGTCATATTGCGGAGCGAATTGCACGGGAGGTATCGGTGGTGGTACGATGGTGGCGCAGATGGTCCGAGGAACATTCCCACACGAGAAGACGTTTAACCGGAAGTCACAGACGGACTGATGAGCGGACCGATTGACGCTTAAGAAGAGCGGCGTTGTCAAGCAGAACATCCACTGCGACGCAAATTCGAGCTGCCGTTGCACCTGAGGTGACTGTGCAAACAATCCGCAATCGTCTACTGGATGCATGACTACGTGCACGTGTGCCTCTGACATGTGTACCTCTGATTCAAGCCCACCGCCAGGATCGGCTGCAGTAGTGTCGCCAACGTCTGCACTGGAGAACGCAATGGCGATCTTTCGTGTTCAGCGATGAAAGCAGATTCTGATTGGGAGCCTCCGATGGCCGTATGCGTATTCGCAAACGCACAGGGGAGCGTCTCCACCCTTTTTGCATCCTCCAGCGACACACAAAGCCTACACCAGGAGACGTTAAACAGCACCTCCTACATCAACAACATCATTCAGCCCGTTGTTGTGCCATTTGTAAGGTCGGTCCACCGTGGTGTTTTCCAGCAATATAACGCACGCCCACACACGGCACGTGGAACGCAACATGCACTTCAGGGTGTGAGACAACTTCCATGGCCGGCACGTTCACCGGGTTTGTCCCCATTGAGCACGTGTGGGATTTTATGGGACAACGACTTATTCGGTCTCCACGGCCAACCACGACCATCCCCGATTTTTGCGTTCAGGTTGAAGATGCTTGAAACTCAATACCCCAAACTTACACCCAACATCTGCATGACAGACTCCATGCCAGAATTGCACAGTGTGACGAAGTTCCTGGCGGTTCAACCTCGTACTAACCATGTTGCATGGAAATGTTTTTTTCAGTTTACCAGCAAATACAGCTGTATTTTGCCATTATGTTTTGATCACGTTATCCTCTGTATTCCGTTATTATGCTGTATAAATTTCGTTGGTATCAGACGTCTCCTTCTTGGTGTTCTTTTTTCACTTTACGCCAGTGTAATTTTTGTGTAACGTAAAATGGGCAAAAAGGTGTCATTAAGTGTTACTCAGAAGGCACAAATATGACAAATAGGGGCTTTATATCATGGACGATACACCGAACGTGACTTAATAAGAAAGGTGAATGTTAGCAAGACTCATATTAATAATACGATCATGAAATATCGCTATACAGGTGAATTTAGCGACCGAAAGAGAAGTGGGCATCCAAGGAAAACAACACCACGTGATGGCAATACCATAAAGCGAATAGTTATGTGATCTCCTAGGAGTTCGTGCAAGAAACTCATGGCCTTTCTACATTCAAAAGGGGCTGATATTAGTATCAGCATTGTTTTCCGACGTCTTAGCAAAGATTGTGGATAAAAGTCTGATAAACCCGCACATAAACCCAGACTAATCTCTGTCATGATAAAGAAGAGACTCCAGTTTGAGAAGCGTCATCAGTCGTGTACGTCTGAAAATGGAATCCAAGTTTGTTTGTTTTTCGGTGAATCAACTGTGCTTCAGTTTTAATCACGTGAAGCACGTGTTCGACGACCAAAGGAGAAATGGTTAGATGAAAATTACACAGTTAGCACCTGGAGACATTCGCCTAGTTAGATAATATTGGGTGCTATGTTTGCATCCGGTCCTGCTTCATTATCCTCTTTGCCGGCCGACAAGCACTACCATGTCTCGTCGGTTTTTTTTTTTTTTGCGGAAATGTTACGTAAGAAGCTGTTACTCATATGCAAGTGCAGAAATGCACAATCTTTATGCATTATGGGGCTCCATGTCACAGATCAAAGACAGTAAAGGACTACCTGCAGAGGGAAAACATAACTGTGCTTGACTGGCCTGCTAATAGTCCTAACCTAAACCCTATAGAAAATCTGTGGACAATTTTAAAAGACAAGGTAGCAGAAAAACTGCTATCAAATTCCCAAGCTTTGTTTTATGCGATAAAGTACTTGTGGTGCAAAGACATTTAAAGAGGCTAATGCAAATCGCTCATTGAGGGTATGCCACATCGTATTGTGCCCGTTATGAAAAAACAAAGGTGATCACGCAAACTACTGATTTTGGTCTTTTTGTGTTCTAAAGAATGTAAATATTTATCTTTGGTATCATTTTTTCAAAAATACTAGTAATTAGTTGTTTCTTTGAATATCTTAATTTTCAATAAATTGACAGATGGTCTTAAACTTTTGCAAATGATTGTAGAAGAGTAAAAGATCCAAATTTTGTGACGTTTGCGGAGAAACTGTTTCCAAGAAATGTCTTCCCCCAGAAAAAGAAATACCCATGATAGTTTGATCTAAAAAAATAAGGGGTTTAAATTACTAAATGAATAAATGTTCTAAAACTGTGTAAAAGTTGTGTATAAATGTGAAATAGCAAAAATATTCGTAAAACCTTACCAATTCTTTATTAATCCCTCATGGTCGGCTTTCAATGAAGTCAGGCATGAGAGAAAAAGTAAAGAAACAGGAAACATCAGTTTGCATTTTTCATTCCCCTCCGCAAAGAAAACATTACACTTGATCGTGCTCCTCCCTCCCCCCCCTTCCACAAAAGGAAAACAACAGTATACACTTATTTGCGACCCCACTCAATTTTTTTGTCACGCTAGACAGTTAAATATTGTACAGTGCCTCTGCTGTGTATTCCAGATATTGTACAATTGATCCAGTATCCCGACGGATCCATTCACGCTAAAAGACGAACAAAGTTGTTACTAAACCTTACATACCTCAAAATACTAACTGAAGTTAAAATACGAGTAACTTACACTGAAGTGCCAAACGTCGTGGGATAGAAGTATGCAAATTTTTAACTGGCGCTGCTGTCGTGTAAAGGCTTCCACACACGCCACGATTTTTTTCAGTTGCGCGGTGTAATCCCGTGAGTCAAGTTGAATAACCGTCTGTACGATTATGGCAAACCAAAGTGAATTATCGGAGTTGGAACGAGGCATGGTAGTGGGAGCCAGATGGATTTGACATTCACTTTACGAAGTTGTGCGAACATTCAACATTCTTCGATCCACAGTGTCACGTGTGTAATGAGAATACCTCATGAAAGACATTGCCACCCAACCTGGAGAGAGCAGTGGCCGAACACGGGTGCTGAATGACCGTGACCAGAGGCATCTAACCGTGACCAGAGGTGTCTGACTGTGACCCGAGGTGTCTGACCGTTACCAGAGGTGTCTGACCGTGACCAGAGGTGTCTGAGCGTGACCAGAGCAGTCTGACCGTGACCAGAGGCGTCTGACCGTGACCAGAGGCGTCTGACCAGGATTGTCCATGCTAACAGACAAGCGACACCGGCTCAGACATCATCTACATTCAATGTTGGACGTACCAGAAACATACTCATCAGATCGGTGAAGTGTAATTTAGCGCCCATGGGGTATTAGGGCAGAAGACCCACCAGACCTGCCTTTGTTAATACCACGACATCAGACCCAGTGCCTCAACTGGGCTCGTGAACACGGTAGCTGGACTCTGGAAGACTTAAAACATGTATCGTGGCCCGATGAGTCACGCTACCAGTTGGTACGAGCTGATGGTTTGGGTGATGGTTTGGGTGTTACGCAGACCCTATGAGGCCATGGACCCAAGCTCTCAACAAGGCACTGTGCAAGCTAGTTGTGGTTCCATAATTGTGTGGAGTGTCTTTACGTGTCATGGTTTGCATCCTCTGGTCCTCGTAAATACATCTTTAACCGGTACTAGCTTTGTTGCTCTGCTGGGTGACGTTTTGCAGCCCTTCATGGACTTCATGTGCCCTCAACAACGATGTGATTTTCCAGGTGGACAATGCATCATGTTATCGGGCTCAAGTTGTTCAAAATTGGTTCGAGGAACATTCTGGAGAGTTCCGGTGGATGGTGTGGCCACCACATTTGCCCGACATAAACCCAATACAGCAGTGATGGGACGTGGTGGAAAAGTCCACTTGCACCCAAGATCCTGCACCTAAAAATACCAGGGAACTGTTGGCTGCTATTCAGACGGCATGGCTTAATATCTTTCCAGAAGTCTTCCGGGCACTTGTGGAATCGATGCTGCGTCGAGTTGCTGCACTTCGCCGGGATATAAGAGGTCCTAAACGATACTAGGTACGTATCCCATGACTTCTGGCTCTTCAGTGTTCATGTTTATTAGTTGGCATACAAATTATAATCAGTATAAAAATATTTTGTAATATTAGTATTTTATTATGTTTAATTCATTTCAGATTAAAGTTTATGCCTCACATTTCGCCCCTTGTAGATTGGCAATCAAACTGGTACAGTGTGCATATGAAATGTATTAATATGCATGTCATTTGTGGACCGTTAAAACCACCAAAAATGGGCTAACTACCAGCTTATGATATACAATTTTTTTAAACCCTTTGCCCAGTGCGGTCTGCAAACTTTTATCGCTTCTGGAATCGATTGAGAATCACATTTCATTGCTTCTGTTCTCGCGAAATTTAAAATACTTTTATGCAACTTCCTTAATCTTCGGGAAAATTTTCCATTTCGCAGGCAAACAGTTCGCAGGCATCTGCTACGAGAAAATACATTTTCTGCTCTGCTGTTCTAACGCCAAAGATTTATGAAGCAATCGCACTACGGGAAAATGTGATGTGTCGTACTGGGCTCGTAATGCAGATATACAAATTCCTACTAACCTGTGATCTTAGCTTTAGGCATTTTTTCTTTCAGTGAGATAGTAGAAGTTTCTGTCAGTAAGTTAATATACTTTCCTGCGTTTTACATATTGGTTCCTTCGTGAGGGCTATGTGAAATTGCCCTGCTCAAAATTTCACCGGTTTTACAGTATTTATGTTCTAATTCAATCTGTTCTGTATCCATCGCAAAATCAAGGTAAACGAATTAAAAAAAAATAGTGTGCGGATTTTTTAAAGCTAGTGAGATTCCTTATATGTTACACACCTCCATAATGAGCAGTGTGAGTGGATAATTCTTAACTGGGCCGCGATCTGGCCTATATATACATCCACGCTGTGTTCAGCATATTTCCGTTTAGAAATCTATTTTGAATCTACAGCTTAACTATTTCGTACAATACCCACCATCCTTACACTGGTGCTCGAAATTCAAAGACAATATATAAATTCGTACAAAACTCGAGGTATTTATAACGAAATTCGATGAAATTTGGTAAAGAGGTTTATTACTTATTATAAATATAATGATCAGATTTATTGGTGTCAAAATAAGAAATCACACGAGCTTTCTCCGTCTACGGACGGCTTCATCAGGCGGTTACATAGAGAATACAGAATCAAAATTGTAGACAGAACATTAATTTTAATATGACAAAGGAAATCATGCGTGAAGACCGCGCGGATAAATAACCACGGAACGTGGTGAATACAATATCTTAAAAGTTTATGCAAAAGCAAAAATGTAAACTTTAGGAAGAAACTAGAATCATGAAGTCCATCTTGCGATGCCTAGCATATGGTTCCAAGCTACCGGTAGTTCGAAAGAGACATCTGTGTTGCATACATCCTGACGTGTTAAAATCTCAACTGTTTCCCTTATGGCAGCTGTTCTTGCGTCTCCATATGATGCGATCTTCAAGATATTCTGCCATTGGGGTTGAACCTGATGGTTAACTACTTCTTTGGCAAGGGATGTAGAAAGCCTCTTTTGTGCAACGTCCCTCTGGTGCTCATTCATTCTCTCCTCAAATGACTTTTGGTGAGACCTACGTAAAATTTAGTAGAGTCTGGGTATAACAATGGGGGAGGCAATAGATGTCCGCATCTGTGAGCTTCAAGGTACCATTACCTCTTGCTGTGCTGAGGACGGTTGCCATGGGTTTAGAAGCTTTTAGGCCGACATCCAATCCTTTCTTCTGAAAGTGATTTTTAATAAAATAAGATATTATGGGGATGTACGGGATCGAACCAACAAATTTTAAAGATGCTCTTCTGTTAGGTGTAGCAAGTGCGTTGGCTTCAACTTTCCCTATTGTGTATTACTCCATTGCTTATGTTATCCAAGCAAAAGAAAACCATCTATATATTAATTCTATCAGGTTTTTTACTGTGAGTCCTATTTTGAGAGAACGGCTGAACGTAAAGATATGGTTGAGGTATCAAAATAAAGGTCTTATCATGTAGATGTGCCGTTCGAAGGGAAGAATGTTATTGGAGCAACGGTTCGGGCGTTGTGTTGCGGCAAATTTCCCATGTAAAGTCTATGGGAGAAGCGTGCCGTTGGCATTCGATCGCCTGCGGTTGACTCATGATTTATTGGTGTTAAAGGCGGAAGCATGGAGTGACTGAGATAGTCTAAAGTCCGAAGTCTTCCCTTTTCTGAGCGACCCGTTGCGCAAAGCAACGCTAGCAGGCATTCGTATCAAAGTCCTTCTCATCGGAACAACAAACACTCTCGAAGACCTGATTGCGCTATGCCGTTGGACTGTGTGATGTATATATACCATTCAATATTCATTCGATCCAGTTTATTCACGTAGGTAAGACGTTTCCCATTATGCCAAAATGTAAATAAACATTCCGTTGACCATTTTTAGTGAAAATATTACAGGCGACTGCTTATAGCCCATTGAGTTGCTCACGGTGGTTGTTAAAACTTCAGTGAAAAAAATCACGAACCTGGACTATTGTCTTTACTGAAGTGGTTGAATGAATTTTTCAATCAAATAAATTTTACATTTGTTGCTTCATTTCAGCTTATTCTTTAAAAAAAGAAAAAATTAACCGCCGATTCCGACATGTGAAGGTGTATTCGCAACGCGAATCTCATTCCAACAACATCTACATACACAGTTGTGACTGAAGATGAGAGTTAAAGAGTGCGCTATCCAATTGAAGTTTTGCACATGATCCAGATGAGTAGACTTCCGCCTCACATTTTACGACTGAAAAAGGGTGCAGTCGTGATGCTCATAGCGAACCTGGCAGCCCCGGTGGCATAGTGTCTAAGCGCTGGTTTATGATGATACGTTCGTGAAGGGTCCGGGTTCGAATCCCGGTGAGGCATGGATGTTGTGTTTGTATTACGGCATTAGCTCTCTCTCTTCCCTGGAACCAGTGGCCCTATATTAGGGACGGGCGACTGCTTCTAGCCCATTGAGTTACTCAAGGTGGTCGTTAAACCTTCGACCAAAAAAAAAAAAAATCACGAACTTGGACTATTGTCTTTACCGAAATGGTTTAATGATTTTTTCAATCTAAAAGAGTTTACATTTGTTGTTTCATATGAGTTCATTATTTCCAAAAGAAAAAGAGAAAAAGAAAAAGGAAAAATCAACTAACCGTCGATTCGACGGGTTTCTTCTAATAATCTAATAATTTGCATGTGTTAATATCATAGCCTTGCAAATTACTTGAAAGAACAGTTCGTGTAACATAACTAAAAGTCTTTTGCCAAAGACATGTGGTATTTTGCTATGGAATATTTTCACCCCCTGACAGCTATGCAGCTCAAGCAATGACTCGTCATACTGTTTATGAGAGTAGGCATGAGGTCTTGTGGGATTAATGACTACTGCTCAACAAGAGTTCTTCCATGTATTTGAAGTGTTCTGGCAGGAGCTGGCGAGATTCAGGGCATCTCCGTAGATCATTCCATACATGTTCAATCTGACTGAGATCAAGGGATCTCGGTGTTCTCTCCATTCGGCGACAATCTACCACTTCCAGAAAATCGCCGAGAGAATAATCTCGATGAGATGGATCGTTATTGTCCATAAGAATCAAATCTGGACCAATTACTCCTTTGAATGGCATAATATTAGGATTTAGAATCTCGTCTCTGTACTTTAGGGCAAAAACAGAGTTACTCTGAAAAATGTGCAACTCTATGCACCCGTTTGCCTTCATTTCTTTCTGAGACCATCGCGCCCCCACCACAACCAGAGTAGTCCCTTTACATGATGTAAGAGGGTCTGTTGCAATTCCTCCCTGGTTCTTTTCAAATGAAAATATGTTGCTAATCAGTACTTAAGCTGAATAGCGATTCATCTGTGAAATGTACATTCGCTCACTGGTCTGGACTTCAGGTGTGATGTTGGCGATTCCACGTTGAACGAGTTTACCAGGGTTGCAGAACTCAAAGGGACCCAAATGATTTGTCTCCTTTCATAAAGTCATTGCTCACGAAGTCTTCTGTAAACAGTATGCCTTGAAACTCTCGTACGTGTGGTTTCTACAAGTTCCACAGAAAATTACCTATCGTACATTTCTCTGTTTATCAATCAGACTCAAATAGCATATCCTCTGCAGTTGTTACGGTTCTTTTAGGACGGTCTTCTTCTCATCGACGACGAACATCTGTCTGTTGAAACTGTTTCCAGTATCTTTACAGGACATTTTAAGGAACACTCAATGATCTAGAAGCTTTCGTCGGGGACTCATCTGCCTACCAATTACTCACCACCGCTTAAAAGCATCAATGCGAAGGCTTGGTAACATAACCAGCTGAATGTGCCACTAAAGTGCAAGCAATAGTTGCAAAACATCTGCTGGGCACCGGTTGTGCCCGGTACGCCATCGACTACAATCGATGTATTCGACTACGACGGTCTGCATGTCATCGACTACAGACATTGACCTACCGCCCAGCTGCGCCGCGGCCTAAGCGTTTTTTTTTTTTTTTTTTTATCGAACACTCAATGATATACTGGGTACAATCGGTATTCTCAGAGAAAGGGAGAGCAAAACACTATAGGATCAGATTCCACAAATGCTCTATGAGATGAATTCAAGTCGCAAAAATCCGAAGAATACGGTGTGCACGTAAAATGTTTTAACGTGATCCTAAAACATTCTTGCGCAATGCTGGCCTTGTGACAACTTGCTGAAAAATTTAGCGCCCTCTGGATACATTTTACAATGTAGAGGAAGACTAGAACTGAAACAATGCCTAGTTAGGATTTAGTGGTGAATATATACTACACTGAAGTGCCAGAAAAACTGGTACAGACGAGCTTATGCAAAATACATAGCAACGTCATCTATGCGCTTACTCGGTTGCGTTCGCCAGAGCGTATATAAAGCGATAGACATCCTTGCCAGCTGTCAGAGCTGTGTTTTGCATGAGAATGACAAGTGATAACGATTTAAGCGATTTTTAACGCGGTATCATAGTTGGCGCTCGTGAGACGAGCCATAGTATTTCGGAGGTAGAAACGAAGTACGGATTTTCACGGAAGACCATGACAAGGGTGTATCGTGCCTACAAGAATTCCGGCAAAACCTTAAACGTACGATACCAGTGTGACCGCAAAAAGACATTGGGTGAACGTGTCCATTGTCGGCTGTCAAGAATCGTTTCACGCGATAGGCGTGCAACACTCTCGCAGGTATCATCGGAATTCAATGCTGGAGCCTCAACAAGCATCAGCGTCCGGACTGTGCAACGTACCCTGCACGATATGGGCTTTGGGAGCTGACGCCCAACTCGAGTCCCCTTGATGGGTGCACGACGCGGGGCTATGAGCCTTGCTTGGGCACGGAAACGCCGCCACTGGACACTTGATGACTGGAAACAAGTAGCCTGGTCTGACGAATCGCGTTTCCAACTGTATCGGGAAGATGGAAGGATTCGTGAGTGGCTCAAACCCCATTAAGCCATGGATCCCGCCTCTCAACAGGGAACTGTGCCTGCTGGTGGGGTTACGTAATGGTATGGGGTGTGTTTAGGTGGACTTCACTGGGACCCCTGGTACGTCTACAAACGTCTGTGACAGGTCAACGCTATGTGCGCATCCTTTCTGACGAGTTACACCCGTTCATGTATTGCATGCATGCTGATGGCGTGGACCTGTTCCAACAAGGCAATGCACCTCCACGCAAATGTCGGGACACCACATTATGGTTAGAGGAACATTCATCTGAGTTTGGGGTTTTGCCATTGCCACCCAAGTCCCCAGATCTGAGCGTGATAGAACACATTTGGGATGCCATGCAACGCGCTATCGAACACAGTAATCCGAGACCTCGGAATACACCCGAATTGTGAAAGGCTCTGCAGAATGTATGGTGTGCATTGCCTACAGCATATTTTCAGGAGCTAATGGAGTACATGCCCCGTCGTATTTCTGCAGTCCTGCGCTCCCGTGGTGGACCTACCAAGTATTAGACTGGTGTACTAGTTTTTCTGGCACGTCAGTGTATAGTGACAAAAGTCACCGGACACCTACAAGAGAAACACAACATACCATTTATTGGCATATATTAGTACGGTGTCGGTCTATCTTTGGCCTTAATGTATGCACTGACCCTTCGAGACATGCTTTCGGGAAGGTATTGGATCACAGCGATAGGTATGCGCTTCCATTCAGAACATAACGGTGCCGCTAATTGTTATTTAGTAGTAGGTCTTGGTTCTTAACTTCTTATATGGTGCTCTAATTCATCACATAGGCGCTCTATGGGATTAAGATCAGAGCTCTGTGCTGGCCAGTCCACACACGATACCGAATTGTCCTCAAACCACACCGTAACAGTCTTTGCTTTCTGGCTCGGTGCATTATCCTGCTGGTACCAACAAGGCTCGGTTCCATAGTATTGCCACAGAGTTGGTAGGGCATAATTGTCCAGAATATCGAAGTAGATGTGTTGGTTAACACGTTTGTTCACGATAACCAATGGGCAGGGACCATACTACGAAAAACACCCCCACACGAGTACACTGCCAGCTCCAAACTTGACCGTATTAACGGTACACTGTAGGGAATAACGTTCCACCGGCTGCCGCCATACCCACACACGGCCATCTGATGGATTATGTATCTGTATTCATCATTCGATAGGACCCGTTTCCATTGATCTACGGTCTACGATAAATGTCCTTTACTCCATGCTAAATGACGAGTAGCATTCCGAGTAGAGATGAAAGACTTATTAACAGCAGCACGACCATGGTAACATATGGAATGAAGTTATCTGTGAATGGTACGTGTACAATCCGAAGTTCCAGCATTTTTACTCACCTGTACACTGAGTTCTTGTGCAGTACTCCGTCGATTAGCTGTAACGACTCTTCTGAGACTTCGGCGTCCTCTATCACTGATTTTCTTTGGTCTGCCGGTACGTTTTGCTGCTTCAGGCACGGCGTGTGTTTTCCACTTATTCAGTACATCCAAAACAGCTGACTTGGGTATGTTTAAACGCGTCTCGGTTTCTCTTATGGACAACCCACTAAAATAACACCCAACAATCTTTCCTTTCTCAAAGTCAGTTCTCTCCCGCCGTGACATTTTCACTCATCCTCACAGTGCGATATGATCGCGGTCAGCTGCAGGCTTGTTTTTATACCGTGTGCAGCTGTGCCGCGCATCTTAGCAATGCAGCGGATCCGTTTATTTGCTTTTGAAGGGGTGTCCGGTGACTATTGGTGATATAGTGTATATTCAATGTGAATTGAGAGACTCATAACAATTTCAATTCCACGATACCTTCGAACAGGCCTGTTTTTATCCGACAGTGCAGTTTTCGACCTAACCGCCATTATTAAAATCGACAGGGTCGTGGTCAATCAGGGTAATTTATTAAAAATTTAATTCCCTTTCTTTGTCCAATTTAATCAACCGAGGCTTAGACAAATGTAGGGAAGATTACACCCAGTTAAATGTGTTTTTCACACAGGCGGGCTTTCTCTCTGTGTGTGATCTAGGAAGGCAAAACAAAAAACCAGAATGATAAACTTTGGCAAATCCGTCGTAAGATTGCCACTTCTTCCCTTCGTTGACTAAACAGAGCTACGTGCATGTCATTGGGCGTTTAGGATTTGGCGCTCAGATGTCATCGTTAGGAAACTGTATATAGGCAAGAAGGCATGAAATATAACAAATTTCTGTAATATAGACACTTGAAAGGCAAAGAATGTGTATCTGAGGTATCCTGTGTTCTCGTGTGTATCCAATGGTGAAAACCATGAGTGAAGCCAACGCAAAATAAGGGACCTTCGAAAGAACACGTCCCTGCTAGGTTCCTCTAAATCGAAAAACAGAAGAGTCCTCTTGTCTCGTGAGAATCTTCGCGTCGAGGAATGTAAGGAGATGAAAAGCAGCCCCGACACTGTGAAGGGCTGAAGTTGCATGTTTGGTTCCTTTGGTGGTACGCTTCGTGAAGGGGAAGCGCTAATTTGCTGAAACCCATAGAACAAAAAGTCTGGGGCATCATATGGAAAGTAATTGCTATCACACGAAAAATAATTCACGGTTGCAACATTTCATTTGCACGGCGTCGAATACTCACACTTCTATCGGCATACTGGATCTGGAATTTGGACTCATCAAAGTAGCCGATTGTTTTTCAAATGCCCAGTAACTGAGACCCTGTGCCGACTGCAGGCAGAGCTCTGGATGAAGGTCGATTACCATGGGCGTGAAAATACAAGTTACCGACTCCTTAAGCTCATTCTCAAGAGCCTAAGGAGTGAGTAACTTTCAGATGTTTCTCTGAGCGTCTTTGTTGTAGCCTGCTGGCAGCTGAAGTGTCTTGAGCCTTCTGTGGTACCGGGAATTTCGTTCCAGCCAGTGTTCATTTCGACTGGCGATGAGTTGTCGTCTCCATTTTCCGACGCGTTGCGTGAATGCGTGCTCTTCTGAAACCATTTTTATCGTACCTTCTTTACGGAGGCCCTTAGACAGTCAGCAATGCCTGTTTTTGCTCAGATGCTAACCCTCGCCTTCTTCGGACCGATAATCACATTCCGTTCACATTCTGAGAGGTATTTTCCCTTTTCCCTTTCCATGGGTTTTGTACTGATAAACCGACCTACTTTTCCGCGCCATCTGTATATTTTTTGCCAAAAATTAAGAACAAAATACAAAGCACTATGGGAAGGAATCTTCCCATCGTGGGGAAAATTGTTTGTAAAATATACATGAGTAGGACAGGAAATGATTGCAATTCCCAGATAAGTTGGGCCACTTATTCGAATACCACAGCTATACGAGTGGAACAAGTCAGTACTTTGTAGCGACACCTCTAGCTCAGATACAAGCGGTTACCCAACGTGGAATAGACGCATATAGTTCAGGATATTGTCTTGATGGTGTCCAAATTGCGGGTCGGTTCTGGATATTCCTGGGTGGGCGTTCGTGGTATCCCATCAGGTCCTAAATATATTTGATGATAGGTAGAAGTCGGACGATCGGGCTGGCCATTGAAGGGTGTCGACATTACGGAGCCAGGTCTGGGAGAGTCGTGTCGTGTGTGGTGGCAGAGGCATTATCCTGTTGAAATATTGCTCAGTGATGCTGCGACAGGAATGGTAACACAAAAGGTCGTAAAATGTCCTTGTTGTAACTTTGAGCCGCAAGGGTGGCACGGAGGACTTCCAAAGATGTCCGGCTATCGTAGGAAATGGCTCCTCAGACAGTCACTTCCGGCGTACGAGCCATGTGCCGTTCCACGGTAAAGGAAGATTCCGTGCGCTATCCGGTTCGTCTTCGTACACGCATCCGCTGATCATCGGCGCCAAGTGTAAACCGGACACTGTCCAGTGGCGTCGTGTTGTCTTCATCACTGAAGACAACACGACGCCACTGGATAGTATCCTACGTTGATAGGGCACGGTACCACTGCGATTGGTGCCGGCTGTGCTCAGTGGTAAGTGGTAGACGGTGGAGTGACCTCCTCGAATGTAGTTTCTGTGTCGTAAGTCGTCTGACAACGGTCCGGATGTCTGCTTCCGTACCTGCAGACGACGCAACATGGCTACAGAGGGTTGAGGGCGACGAATTCGGTTCTGTTTCTGCGGTTCTCACAATCGGAACAGGTGGCAAAATGCTACTAGCTCTAGCCACAGCTTCTGGAGAAACCAGGAGGCAGGCTTTCAACTCAAGCGATCCCGCAATCGCCTTCACCAAGGTCGAAATCCCTAATCTCCGTTAAAATGATCAAATCGCGGTTGAAATCGGACCAACTCGTCATCAACTCTATTCATGTAGGCCAAAGGTGTGTCCCTTTGACCGCACGACCATGTACGGCCCGTAAAAGCTGGGCTCAGGAATTTCGTGGCTGGGGACACGACGAGTGGAGTACAGATGCAAATTGCAATGTAACAGTGCGGCAACGTACTAAATAGATTGCATTTCAGTTATTTTCTGTGTCTATGTAAAAGTGCATTAACAGAGCTTTTTGGTTAACCGTCTGTTAAAAAACAGAAATAACAGAAGAAAGCGTAATTCCTGAGAAAGAAAATACAGACGCAATTTTTTTTTCTATTTTTTAAAATTTCGGTAGAACTGCTATCTGATAAAATAATTTGAAGAAAACTAAAAACTGGACTTTGTTTATGCTCTTCCTTCAAGCATTAGGAACGACTGAGTGCCCAGAAACGTATAGTGCTGTAACCTTCTGGGTGCACAACTACGTCGTTTAGCGTGACGTCACAAAAACGATGGCTAAAGCCGTAAAGAGAGGAGGAGTGAGTCCCGGGAGCCCCGATTCTATCCACTTTTTAGACAACTAATATATTCGTTCGGGTGATTTCCGCCGATTTTAATATAAATGGGCGAGAAGCAACTGATTCATGCATCTTCTTTCTCTCTCTCTCTCTCTCTTTCTCTGTTTCCTTTATTCGGTTCGTCGCCATTGTTAGAGCCCCTTTGTGACGTACTACAGAGGTGAAGCACGTGTGAAGATGACAAATCTGCCGCGATACATTCCGTCTGTGAAGCTCAGTCAGTTAGAACAACTGGTTTAGGACCGCGGCTTCGTTCCTCGTCACCTACAAATTTGTGTTTTCACCCTGTTAGCAGATAATCAGTCAGAAAGGTTTAGTGTCAAAAATCCATCTGAGTGGCTACTTTGAATAACAAAACTAAGGAGAAAGCAACGCTTTCTGTGGAGCAGGTTCACTCGTTCTAGCAGCGTTCTACAATTTTCTACCGATTTTTTAGAATGCGAATGTATTCCTTGGAGGTGATTTCTGTCCATTTTATTAACCACGAGTTAATTCGTTCCACTCAGTTAAAGGGTTAAACTGGAATTTCTAATAAGAAATTTAAACTATTTGAAAAATTTCTTTCAGCAATTTTCATTTTCAGATTTTTTCTTCTCCCAGATGGTGCCACAAACTGGTTCGCCATTTGTAGTAGCAGTTCCGTTGCGTGATCTTTTATTTACTCTTCACGACTTGTCTCCAAGCGATGAGCCAAGAATACGTTTTTCATCTTTTATTTACTTTTTTATTTTTTCGAAGGTTCTTTTTCACACAGTAGACAACCACGTATTGTTTCCGTTGCTCTTAGGTGACTGTATCAACCCTGTCTGCACTTTGCAATGCTACTAAATCAAAGATATCGCCAAGTTATATTATATTGTTACTATATGAAACCTATTTGCCTCAACCGTCTCCGCGATTAATGTTATTACATCAACGATGTTTGAATACGTTGAACTCTATAAAAAAGGCTGCCCTTCATATTTCATAAACATTGTGACTCCGGGGTTAATGGGCCAACATCTTACCATAGAAATTTTGTCTGCTTTTGTTACAGAAGAAAATTTTTCATTCTTTAAGTTAAAGCTCCCGGGAGTAGCTGTCGCTTCTGATGACAAATTTAGCTCTTTTTAAGATAAAAAGGGGTGAGTGAAATTTACGTTTGCGCATCTTTCCTTTTATTTTATTATAACTCTTGCATAAGACAAAAAATCATTCATACTTCTCTGTGATTACGTTATGTGAATTAAATTCAGGGATCCTGTGCCAGTTTACCTTCTAGTGACGTTATTAATAATTCTTAGGAAGGAAGTAATCTACATAACATCCTTACATTTAAATAAGTTAAAGCATGTGCCCTCTTTTTCCCTTCAGTTCCGATATTTTATTGATGTGCTCTTATATTCTTCCTCCTTCCTTGTACTTTATGCTGTACAGTTTCCTCAAAAGAATTTGTATGTTAGATTTTGCATTCCATAAATGCGTTACAAAAAGTTCCTTAAAGCTTTTACGGTCCTTTCATTTCTGGTGTTCATTATTTACTCGTTATAATACAACTGCGCATGTCTGTGAGTCCTTTATGAAGCTTATGCTCTGTTTTTATTACCCGAATTTTTTCAGGGTTGATGTTTCAAAAGCCCCCTTTGAACAAAATATCCGCATCATAACTTTCTGAAGTACATAAATATAATTTTCTTTTCAAAAAAAGAAATCACAGTTATTTAATGAAAATACAGATATATTAGTTTATTACAACATAAACATATCATAAATTATATACAGCGGGTGAGAGAAAGTTTTGCAATATTTGCGTAAACTCATGTGTGTATGTATGCCCGTGTTTAAACTAGTGCTGTTCACGGATTTCGGATTTTGGGATATCCGGATATTTTATTATCCGAAAACCGGATTTTTAGCATTCGAATAGTTCGAACTCCGGTTATCCGGATTCTTCGGTTATCCGTATTTTGAACTTCGGACGTGCTGTTTACGGATTTCGGATTTCCGGATATTTGCTATCCAAAAACCTGTTTTTTAGCATTCGAATAGTTCGAACTCCGGTTATCCGGATTTTGAACTGCGGTTAACCGTGTTTCGAACTTCAGAAGTGCCGTTCACGGATTTCGGATTTCCGGATATTTTACTATCCGAAAACCGGATTTTAGCATTCGAATAGTTCGAACTCCGGATATCCTGATTTTGAACTGCGGTTAACCGGATTTCGAACTTCGGAAGTGCTGTTCAAAGATTTCGGATTTCCAGATATTTTGCTATCCGAAAACCGGATTTTTGCATTTGAATAGTTCGAACTCCGGATATCCAGATTATGAACTGCGGATATCCGGATTTCGAACTTCGGGTACTCGGATTTTGGATATCCGTATATAGAATACCGAATATTCAGATATTTCAACAACATAGATTTATCTGGCCATGATAGATCTCATGACTCAGGTTGTTGAAACCTTAACGCAACAATTTGTGAAAGTGCGTTTTTTTGTTTTTTTTGTTTTGCTGAACGATGGCTGTTTGATTAGACAAAGTGATCTTTCGTGGCATTGATGTTGTACTAAGTGAAGGGATAATAAATAAAATTGCAGTGTTTTATCCTGTAACAAACTCATGCGGCAATCTGGATTACGGATTCATGATATTTCGGATGTTTTGAAATCCGAAATCCGGATTTCAAAATATCCGGTTTTAGACAGCACTAGCCCGTATATCAGAATATCCGTATTTTGAAATGCGGATTTCAAATGCGGATTTCGGATTTCATGCGGCAATCTTGATTTCGGATTTATGATATTTCAGATACTTTGAAATCCGAATTTCGGATACCCGAATTTTAAAATCCCGATATTCGGATTCCGGTTATTGCTGTCAAAAACCGGATATCATAAATCGGAAATCCGGATTGCCGCATGAATTCCGAATTTAAAAATCCAGATGTCTCTTTCCATCTTTTCTTTCTTTCTTTACTGCCCCAGTGACCTTGTGAATTAATCAAAAACACTATAAGTGCTATAGTAACAGTCGTATGTAACTTCAAATTGAACAACTTAATAGCTTTTAAACCCAAGAACAAATGTACACTTGTTGACAATTGCTAAGGAACAACCTCATTTTAGAGTTAAACAACAAAAGAGTGTAACTCTGGTGGCAAAAATCAAAATAGATACAATGCAACGTCCATGAATTTATAATTCACACTGATGAACAGACAATTAAACAAACACAAATGTAACAAATGCAAGATATGTGCAATGTGAGCTTTCGAATGGTTTGACGCGATGATCAGAACAAAAGCTTTAAATAATATTGATTGTAAAAAACGTTTCATCAATAAGGGATATGATCTCCTCGGACAGCAACACACACGTTACGTCTGTAAAGCATGCTTTGGTTGAGAGTATTTAAAAGTTATGTTGTGATTTGTCCCACTACTCTTTCAGTGCTATCTTCAGCTCCTGGAGAATCGGAGAAGGTGGTGATCGCAAAGCAATACGCCTTCCAAGAGCGTTCCATGTGTGCACGGATTTAGGTCGGCGAGTAGGTAGGCCAGTCCATTCAGTAAATATTCCCTCTCTGCGGTACTTCAAATACCTGGGTCGTTCTGTGAGGTCTGGCATTATCATTAATGAAGATAAAACTAGGACCCACTGCGCCACGGAACAAACGAACATGGTCTTCTAAGACTTTTATGCATATCTTTCTCCTGTGACAGACCCTCCACTGAACAAATGCAGCGACGTTTTTCCATCATCAGTATGCTGGCCCACACTATGACAACACAGTCACCATAACTGAGCTGTTCACGGATGTTACGAGGTTGATAGCGTGTTCCACGCTCTCTTAACAGCAGCTGATGTTTGAGTCACTTGAAACGACTCTCATCTGAGAACAGCACTGTGGACAACCTCTGACTGTCCCACACTGTAGTGCCTTACATCACCTTAACCGGATACCACGATGCTCGGATGATAACTAGACACATTTCACAGGCTTACGGGCATACAACCCAATCCTGTTCAATCGTCGACTGATTGTTCGACTCGACACCTGGGTTTCAGTTGCAGCACGGAGTCCTGCAGCAAGCTGTGCTGGTGTAGCAGCTCTGTTTTGTCGAACCATGAGGGGCACATAGCCGTCGCCTTATGCTGTCGTTGCCCTTCTACGGCCTCCACCATGCATCTGAAGTCCTATAAACAATGTTTTCATGGTTAGGGACTTTGAAAGATGGTACTCACAACACAATCATTCACTTATACGTATAAAAATCAGAATATCCCAAAAAGCATCTTAGACATTACACCTGCGCAGGGCCGAGCAGACGTCAACTGGTCAACAAAGAAACCGAAATACCCCGTTACAGTAGAAAATTTCTATAAGAAGAATTTTCAAACGCAAACTCAAACGTTATAGTTAGTGTCGTTGCTGGGTGCAAAATGAATAACTCAAAAAAATTAAAATAAGGAAAATGCAGAAACAAAATCTCAATTCATGTAGTAGATCAAGATTTGCAGACACTGGGGAATGCACAAGAAACGCATGAAGCAGAATGCAGAAAAGCCAAAAAGTTGGCCTGGTATTATGTACGATAAACATCTAGAAATAATGAACGATCTCCTGCCAAAGACTGTGTCAAACTGTATGGACATCTTATAACAGTTTCTAAACAGATTAAAAGACCCTTCTGAACGTCGGTACAAGATTCCGCGGAAATCGGCTTTTGGTTAGACAGCGAAACATGTGACCAACGGCCACAAACACCCAAGTTGTGTAGCTTGTATGCCATCAGTATATCGCGAAATACCCCTGAGTCCTATGCAACTTATTGTTTCTACAAGAGTCGATGCAAAAACAGGTGTACCTCTACTGGTGATATACGTTCTCTGAAGATAAAAACAGTTACCTACAGACTACCTAACTTATCGACCAGAGAATCAGTCGAATGTTGTCTGATATCACAGTGGTAAAAGCGCTGGCTTCTGTCTCTTTGTCCGAGAGGGTCCGAAATGGAGTCTCCGAGCATGTATGGGCAATGCGCTTGTCTTATAGCACTGGCTTTTCCCCTTACTTGGAACTAGTTCCTCAAATAAGGGAGAGGCGACTACTTATAGCCCTTGAAGTTGTTCTTGGTGGTCCTTAACCATTTAAGCGGCCGATGTACCTCAACCAAATACCATTTAAGCGGCCGATGTACCTCAACCAAATACCATTTAAGCGGCCGATGTACCTCAACCAAATACCATTTAAGCGGCCGATGTACCTTAACTAAATACCATTTAAGCTGCCGATGTACCTCAACCCAATACCATTTAAGCTGCCGATGCACCTCAACTAAATACCATTTAAGCGGCCGATGCTCCTCAACTAAATACCATTTAAGCGGCCGATGTACCTCAACCAAATACCATTTAAGCTGCCGATGTACCTCTACCAAATACCATTTAAGCTGCCTATATACCTCAACGAAATACCATTTAAGCGGCCGATGTTCCTAAACTAAATGCCATTTAAGCTGCCGATGTACCTCAACTAAATACCATTTAAGCTGCCGATGTACCTCAACCAAATACCATTTAAGCTGCCGACGCACCTCAACTAAATACCATTTAAGCAGCTGATGTTTCTCAACCAAATACCATTTAAGCCGCCGATGTACCTCAACCAAGTGCCATTTAAGCGGCCGATGTTGCTCAACCAAATACCATTTAAGGGGCCGATGTACCTGAACAAAAATTTTCTTCACTCCCCAAACAGAAATGTTCACATAGCGGGCGGGTTTTACAAAAGCTACAGCAAAACCATTCTCCTCTATCTCAGCAGTACCAACCATAAACCTGTCATAAGCGATAAGGGCTCGCTTCTAGTTCTTTATTCTCTGCTCCCTGACCTGAGATATGATGAGGAAGGGATAGTCTACCTGACAAGTACATCGCGCCAATAAGTAGAAGCAAGTGACTCAAACATCATTGCTGTCCTTTCTTAGAGATGTCGTCATTTTTGTATCCCATTTAGTAGAGAATCAGCCAGAAAGTATTAGTGCCAATCATTAAAATGACCACTTTGAATAACAAAGCTAATTAGAAAGCAGCGCTTCCTGATGCACAGGTTCACTCGTTTCATCCGCGTTCGGGCCGCTTCTTAGAAGGTGATTATATTCGTTCCAGCTGATTTCGACCTATTTTGCTAACCCCAATTTAATTCGTTCCAGACGGATAAAGGGTTAAACGTTTAAGCAAAAACAATCGATACATTCGTATTTCAACGAGTGACTAAGTGCTTGAGTCTTGGTACCTGCGCTAAATATTTTAAAAAGAGAAAAAAAGTGTATAACCAAGGTTTTGTTTATTGGTAAAGAATTCTATTGATGTACGATTATGTACATTAGCGTCAATTATGAAGAAAAAAATATCCCCCATTATGACTGATGTATATATTACCGATAAAAAGTTCCTTTTTATAATAACTGTGTGGTGTCACTTATATCGAAGATATTAGTGAAAGAATAAAATAATGGATTTTACTTACCTGAAATTAAAAAAGAACTATCTCCCTGAAATATTATTAAACACTTTCAAAAACAAAACAAAACAAGAAAGATGACACCGAATTTTCGGGTGTAATAAGCACGTCTTTTGAATCCGTTCTGACGCAAATTAAATTTATCAAAGCTATTCAAAGTCAATGGAACCGGTATGGAAAACAATAGCATCTGACGGACGAAAGAAGTTTTTCAATCGGGTTTATAATCCCTCAGATATTGCTGTAAACGGAATCGTGAGCTTACGCCCTCTGGTTGCAGACTTGTGCGTTAAAAAGACACGAATTTATATGAGAAACATTTCGCACCGCAAAAGCTCTCAGCACCGAAAGAATTTTTCAAATCGGACTCTTAGAAGCACAGATATCGACAAAAATAAGATGTGACTTTACGTCCTCTGGTGGGAAAATCATACATTACTTTAGGAAGAAAGTATTCTCAAAAGGTTTTTCCATATGAGCACTATCGGTTCAATGAAAAAAAATTAGTCCAGTTTTCAGGAGCCCATATTTTGCTACAAATGCATCAGAAACAGAAATTAACACTTATGCACCCTGGTGGCCAAACGATTCTTTACCAAACATTAGCAATTATGTGAAATATATTTTCCATCAGGTGTTGTATGCAATACAGAAGGAATTTTCCAAATCGGAGTTTTAGAAGTAGAAATAACGCAGAAAACGCAATTTACCTTTGTGCCCCCTACCGAAAAGTCTATGAGTTACTTGAAAATTTTGAATTTATAGGGAAAACTTTTCGCATCGGAAGCACTATCCAACAAAGAAGGAATTTTTCCAGTCGGATTCTTAGAAGTAGAGATATTGTCAAAAGTAAGATATACGTCTACGCCCCCTGGCGTAGAAACCATGCATTATTTTAATAAGAAAATGTTTCTAAAAGGTTTGTCGACAGGAGTACTATCACCTACAAACGACGAATTTTTTCAATCGAGAATTTAGAAGCTCATGTTTTGCTGCAAATGCATCAGAAGCGGAAATTAAAATTTACGCCCCCTGGTGGCAAAACCATTTTTTTTTTTGCAAAAATTAGAAATTATGTATAAATGATTTTCCATCAGGATCTGTATCCGGTGCAAAAAGAATTTTTCAAATCGGAAATTTAGAAGCAGAGATATAGGGGGAAACGCAATTTACGTTTACGCCCCCTAACGGATAGTCTATGAATTACTTAAAAATTTTAAAAATATATGAAAAACATATCACACTGGAAACACTACCCAACAAAGAAGGAATTTTTCAAATCGGACACCTAGAAACAGAGATATTGGCAAAAATAAGATATACCTCTACGCCCCCTGGCAGAGAAACTGTGGAATATTTTAAGAAGAAAATATTCCGAATATGTTCATCGATGTGAGTGGCATCAGTTCGCGAAAGAACTTTTTCAATCAATATTTTAGAAGCTCAGATTTTATGGCAAATACATCAGAAGCAAAAATTAACACTTACGCCCCTGGTGGCTAAAGTTTTCTTTACCAAAAATTTGAAATTATATGCAAAAGATTTTCCATCAGGAGGTGTATCCGCTGATGAAAATGTTTTCAAATCGGAGGTTTAGAAGAAGAGTTATCAGGAAAAATGTAATTTCCTTTTACACCCCCTAGCGGAAAATCTATGCATAATTTGAAAAAGTAACTATATCGAAAATATTCTTCGACATAAATGGAATCGAGAGATAAAATATTTTTTTCATTCGGATGTTTGGAAGCAAATATGGGGAATAAAACGTATTTTTGAATTCGACATCATCTGCATTTACGCCCCTAGCGGCGAAATTTTCCATAGTAAAAAAATCAAAATAAAGGATCATCATTCGCATATTTTAAGCTTCCCAATGAAAAACGAATTTTTGAAATCGGACTAATAGTTGCAGAGATATCGTGGGTACAGACGGACGGACAAACCGGTAACATAAGCACGATCTTTTTTTACAAAAGACGTGCTAAAAATATTAGAGATCAGATGTTAGTGTCAATGTGAAAATGTGAAATCATATATTTTTTTTATTCCTGGTGCTTGTCTTTATAAAAAGGAATATTTCTCGAACGAAAAATTAAAATTTCAAGAAAATTCAAATATTTCAGAACTTTGCCGCATGAACGACTTTAGTGTAAACTGTTGTACTGAATAATTAGAGATTACTGTTTATAGTGTTCCGCATCGAGAATATACCTAACATATATTCCGTTTTCACTAGTATATCGGAAGGAATAACGCTCTATGCCGCGATAAATTACCAGCAATTTCATGCATATTAAAAGGAGGCAGAAGACTAAAATATGTTACATTTAACTGCAAAAGAGATTATGGGATTTATATCGACGTAAGTTCGAAAAGGGTAGACTGCCAGCAAGCTATACAGGGTGATTCCTAAAGTCCTACGTCACCTAAATAACTTGGGGACAAAGACAGTTAGAGCTATGGAGGTAAGGTAAGGTATAGTAAAATAACCATGCGCTATCGAATGAGAGTGACTGCAGCGCCCCTAGTGGCAAAATGTGGAAGTTAGCACTCCTATCTCGGAAACCACGAGAAATACGGGAAAGAGATCAAATAGAAACTTGTAGAACATCAACGAATTAGTAGGAAACGGCATATGGTAGAAACGGCTGGAGTAAATAGAAGGCTAAAAACGCGAACTTGTGCGAAGCCGAATCGTGTCGCTGTCGCAGTAACAGTCTAACAGAGAGAAATGTATGACGTATGCGACCGCACGCGTGTGAGTGTCGTATCCAAATTCTGGTTTGACATAACGCCTCACGTGCCGTATTAAGCGCGGCGTGGCAATGTATAAAGCTTCGTCGGTCACGAGCTATGTCATTCGTAAAGTGAGTATCGGGTAAAGAACGAGCATGGCAGGCTTTTCGAATGAACAGTATTGCAAGATGTTACTGCGATATGGAGAATTCAGACGCAACGCCAGGGAAGCGTCACGCCAGTATGACTTACGATTTCCGACTCATCCATCGCCGACAGCGTGGATGATCAGTCGCGCGGTTCGACGGCTTCGAGAGACAGGAAGTATTGCAGCGCGTCCCCGTTCGGGCCGACGAACCTTAATGGGTAGGGATGTGCAACCAGTCGATGTTCTGGCATACGTTTTGGCTAACCCCCACACCAGTACGATGGAAGTCAGTATGGCATGTGGCTTATCAGAATCCCGTGTGTGGAACATTTTGCATCAGCATGGTGCCCACCCGTACCGTACAGTACCACTGCACGTATTGATGCCAGGGGATAACCAACGACGTCTAGATTGGTGCAATTTTGTAATGAACACCGTAGAAGAAAATGCGGCCTTTCTATCAAGCATCTTTTAGACTGACGAGGCGCAGTTCACACGCGCCGGGGTGCTAAACAAACAAAACACCCATTACTGGGCAGTTCAGAATCCATTTTTTACACGGGAAATGAGGCATCAGGTGCGCTGGTCGATCAATGTCTGGTGTGGCATCTGGAAGGATCGACTTGTTGGGCATGTGTTCTATGAGGGCGCATTAAATGGACGAAGATATCTGCAGCTGTTACAAAGCACATTACCTGAGTGGTTAGATGATCTGTCTCTGCAACATGTAAGCTCATTATGGATTCAGCATGACGGCGCTCCGGCTCATCAACCAACAGCTTTCGGCCAACAGATCATCGGTTATGGTGGTCCCGTAGCGGGGCCTCCACGATCCCCGGATCTAACTGCCATGGATTTCTTCCTCTGGGGTTACCTAAAGGATCACGTGTACAGGGTGGAACGGACGAGCCCCACGATCTCCGACTGCGTATCGTCGCAGCGTGTGAGAGCGTGACACCTGTTATGCTGGCGAACGTACAAAGGGAAGTTCTCTCTCGCATTCAAATGTGTATTGTGGCAGATGGTGGCCATATTGAACCCTATTTACGTTAAACGCAACGTTATGTGAGTACCGCTATTGCACTAAATACGACCAATGTACTCCATTTGTATTCATGCCTGAGTATACTAAACTTTGTGTTTCCTTCACGTTTCGAGCCTCCTACGTACCCCAGCCGTTTCTACTATATGTCATTTCCTACTAATTCGCTGATGCTCTACAAGTTTCTAATTGATCTCTTTCCCTTAAATCTCATGGTTTCCGAGATAGGAGTGCTAACTTCCACATTTTGCCAATAGGGGCGCTGCAGTCACTCTCATCCGATAGCGCATGGTTGTTTTACTATAGCATACCTTAATTTCATAGCTCTAGCTGTCTTTGTTCCCAAGTTATTGAGGTGACTTAGGACTTTAGGAATCACCCTGTATATATGTTTGTACAAGAACAGACAGAATCGTCGATTCATGTTGAAAAAATAAACTTCACAGCTCTGGTGCACTTAAAAGCTGATGGATCTGGTACAGGTGCCCGGATGTCTCCAGATGATGTAAGTAAAATCACCAAGCCATTAAAGAACGTCATCTAGAAATCTAATTTGTAGAGAAAATTCTGCGGAAAGCAGCTTCGGACGATTTCTACTAAGTATGTCTCCGTAAACTACATGCTCGAACTTTATTTAACTTCATTACCACTGGCATCTGACAAATGGGACTACATGCAGGAACGGTTCCATATCCCTGTCGAAAAAAATTTATGGAAATATCGTATATGCTTACAACAAAGGCATGCCACTTCGGAAATTCGATGAAAAACGAAAGGTTTTTTTATTTTTGTTTTTTCAAAATACACACATATTTATGTGTCTTTGAAATGATGCTAAATAGAGATGTTTGTGAATTTTTGGCAGAATACAGAGACAAAGGTGATTTAGGGTAAATCAAGCAAAAGTGCCAAGGTGATCAACTGTGATGTATACCTCTAATTTAAACTTCCTTTTGGATCTCTGTGTTCTTATGTAAATTTGGTTTCTCCTCGTTAAATATTTTCTAACTTAATGCCACAAAGTTTCTTTCGATAACCTGGTAAATCCTCACAGTGAATCAGTCTTCTGAGATAACAGCTGAGTGTGCAATGTTGAGAAGAGCAATTCTTGCAAGAGACACGTTCGCTGAGCAGATCTTATCCGAAGTGCAATGTTGCTGGCAGCAAAGATACACACCGAAGAGCCAAAATATTACGACAACTTGCCTAATATGATGTTGATCCTCCATCTGCTACTAAAATAGATCTTACCTGGCGAAGAATGAACGCTACAGGATTTTAAAAGTTGTCTTATGGTATCTGGTACATACATGTTACCAGAAAATCCTTTAACTCTTGTAAATTACGCGATCGAGCCACCGCAGATCGGGGTTGCTGTTTCAATACAAAACACGGATGCTCAATTGGATTGATGTCTGGGACATTTGGAGGCCAGGGAAGTTTTGAGGCCATGTTCCTCGAACCATTCTCGAACAATCCGGTCAGTGTGGCATGGAGTATTATCGTTCTGAAAGAAGGCACTACTACAGGGGAATATCGTTGCCATGACAACATGTACCTGGTCTGCAATGATGTTTAAGTAGGTCGTAGAATCAGAGTTTCCTGCACATTAATTCTGGACCCAGGATTTGCCAGAAGAATATTGCTCGACTGGATTTTTTTTTTTGTTGTTTTTTTTTTGGTCCCACTTTCATTCTGGGGCCAACAGTTCCCCTGGTAAACGCTCCACACGTTCCTGGCCGTAGAATTGGCGCAACAAAAAACGAGTTTCGTCAGATCACACGACTTCCTTGCAATCATTTAGGGACCAGTTATGGTGCTCCAGTGCCCATTGTAGGCGCTTTCGACGGTGAATAGGGGTTATCACGGGCATTCGGAGCTGCCTGCGGGTACGCAGTCCCATTTTCAACAGAGCTGGTTGTACTGAACACTCGAGTGTTGCATCACATTACTCCAATCACTGTTGTTCAAATTAGCAGACAGTTACGCCACAGTATCGCTTCTGTTCGCTCGTACCATACAGGATAGCCTCCTCTTTATTAGTAGCTCTGATTGGCATTACACCTTGCCGGTAGGTTGGGAGGACCGTAAGTTGTGGTTTTTAAGATGTGTTAATAAAAATTCTGAATTTTCAGAAACCTTTCCACAATTCCTTTCTTATGTTGACGCTAATTTGCCGTTTTTAAGATGTGTTAATAAAAATTCTGAATTTTCAGTAACCTTTCCGCAATTCCTTTCTTATATTGACGGTAATTTGCCGTTTCTAAGATGTGTTAATAAAAATTCTGATTTTTCAGAAACCTTTCCGCAATTCCTTTCTTATATTGATGGTAATTTGCCGTTTTTAAGATGTGTTAATAAAAATTCTGAATTTTCAGAAACCTTTCCGCTATTTCTTTCTTATATTGACGGTAATTTGCCGTTTTTAAGATGTGTTAATAAAAATTCTGAATTTTCAGAAACCTTTCCGCAATTCCTTTCTTATATTGACGGTAATTTGCCGTTTTTAAGATGTGTTAATAAAAATTCTGAATTTTCAGAAACCTTTCCGCAATTCCTTTCTTATATTGACGGTAATTTGCCGTTTTTAAGATGTGTTAATAAAAATTCTGAATTTTCAGAAACCTTTCCGCAATTCCTTTCTTATATTGACGGTAATTTGCCGTTTTTAAGATGTGTTAATAAAAATTCTGAATTTTCAGAAACCTTTCCGCAATTCCTTTCTTATATTGACGGTAATTTGCCGTTTTTAAGATGTGTTAATAAAAATTCTGAATTTTCAGAAACCTTTCCGCAATTCCTTTCTTATATTGATGGTAATTTGCCGTTTCTAAGATGTGTTAATAAAAATTCTGAATTTTCAGAAACCTTTCCGCAATTCCTTTCTTATGTTGACGGTAATTTGCCGTTTTTAAGATGTGTTAATAAAAATTCTGAATTTTCAGAAACCTTTCCGCAATTCCTTTCTTATGTTGACGGTAATTTGCCGTTTTCAAGATGTGTTAATAAAAATTCTGACATTTCAGAAACCTTTCCGCAATTCCTTTCTAATATTGACGGTAAATTGCTGTTTTTAAGATGTGTCAACTGAAAATTCTGAATTTTCGGAAACCTTTTCGCAATTTCTTTCGTACATTGACGGAAAATGTTTGTTGTCCTTTTTTCGTATCCATATGATGGGAAATTTCGGTAATAAGTGCGATTGGCAGGAATACTTGAGGTTTGATTAACTATTAAATTTAATCGTCTGTCCGAAGATCGGATTTGAAGTTCTGTAGCGAGATCGGATATTGTGCATAGCAGCTTATCATGATATTTAGGTAATTGTGGCACCGGATGTTCCATCCCCTCTCCCGCATTTTGTGCGCCAGCTATTGTGTAGTAGTACAGTAAGAAACTCAGTACTTGAATTAATGTATAGGTGATTGTGCACCTTTAAGACAAAAGCTGTTACAGCTATCAAGAGTAATTTTTATGCTTTGCTGTTTTGTGAAGCAGAACGTTTCACGTTTTCTAAAAAATAATTGAAAGTCATTGTGAGTTTAAAAAGATCTCAAGTTCCAAAGCATCTTGTTGCTTCAAAATATTATGATGAAAAAAATACGCAATTTGTAATACGTCCTCCTACAGAAAAAATAAAATTATTGCAAACTTATTCGTAAAATTAATGAACGCCGCAGAAAATAAAATGATTAGTTCACTCGCATTAATAACAGTTTTTCATCGTCGAGCGATTACACTTCTACCTTGTTCGTGACGGCGATTTACGGGTCTTACTGGCCCAACAGTAGCACGCACGGTTGCCGTTGATCCAACACAGAGGACTTCGGTTCGAAACCCCCCAGGAACAAGGGCGGAAAAAATCTCTTGCGAAAACTGTAAAAAAGTCAAAATCTAAGATTTTGAGGTATTTCTGTATAAATACTGAGAAACTCGAAACTTACCTTTCTGAAATAAACGGGATTACAGACTATGAAAAATCAGTCAAAATGCTCAATTTAGGAGAAACAGAAACTTTTGAAATCGGAAATTTTTGATAAAAAATGGACACCTACCGGCAACTTTGCTCCACGTTATTTTCAGAAATTTTCAGTGAATTCACATAATTTATTTTTTACGGTATAAGTTATAAAAAAGGAACGAACGCAATAACCTTTTGGGCATATTTCGAAATTGTATTAAAAGCGAGAAAAATAAAAATAGAAGTGGATTCACTGATTCCAGGAGGAAGTAAGCAAATCTGATGAAACATAAAAAGTGAAATGCTTAAGTGTGGCTTGATACGCAAGTACTGGTACACTGTAAAATATTTCATGAAATTCACAACCATTTTCCATGATTTCTTTCATGAATCAAAAGCATATTTCATACGTAAATTCATGGAAGCACTACTTTTTCCAGTTACTAACGAAAAAATAACATTTTTTAGGAGGTGTTATCGGATAAATCTAAATTTTCAAACAAACTTCCCATGATTCCGTTCACATATTAACTGAAGAATTATGCTCTCACCTTTTTCATATCCCTACGACGGAAAATTAACGATAATATTTGCTTGGGGGAAAACTTTAGTTTAAAGAAACTTAATAATTACTTAGTTTCAATCTAAGAGTTTTGCCGAGTCATTCATCGTTCACTCCATCGGAAATTCTAATCGCAAAGCCCTCCTAAAACACTTCTGGTGGCAACATTCGCATGTGTCCGGGTTCGAATCCCGGTGAGACATGAATGTTGTGTTTGTCTTACGGCACTAGCACTATCCCTTCCGTGGAAACAGTGGCCCTAAATTAGGAACAGGTGATTATTAGAGTCCATAGCGTTAATCGCGGTAGTCGTTAAACCTCTAAATAAAATGAAACAAAAATGAAATAAAATAAAATGAAAAACGCTCGAGTCCTCTTCTGTTGGATGACCAGATTTTAGGATTCAGTAGCCAGACAGAACACTGTGGATAGCATATCGCATGATATTGAGATCACTGTGGCAACGGATACTCCACCCCAGGTAATAAGCCTGATATTGTACATATATTGTGTTACCGTAAGACACGGGATACTGGACAGAACTGGTTTCAGGGTGGAGCGAGCGGTGCCGCCATACCGGGCGCCTGGTTGAACTCTGTGTGTGTGTGTGTGTGTGCAGTGGCGCCCATATGAGTACTTTTAGGGGAGGGGGCTAAAAAAAATCCTTACCTCCTTCAAGTCAGTCAAACATTTTAGTAAATGTACAACATACTAAAATTCAACAAAAATGTTTGATACAATCAATCATTAATATCTTATCATTTTTAAAAATGCTTTAAAAAAAGGTTTCGTCTATTTTAATGTTTTAAATTGATCAAACATTTGGCTATATCAACGGCTATGGGCGTTGTGTGTGTGTCTGAAATAGTTGAGAAAATGGCTTGCGAGTATTGTAATTCGAGACCATCAACATTTACGATCGGAGATGAAAAGTCTCTTTGTCACTGGAGCAATCCAAATCATCACAATATGATATTGTAGCAATCGAGCGCAACAAGGTTTCAAAATCGCTTTATTCTAATTTATCATAAGAAAACATAAGAGGGAGACGTACAGTATTGGGCATCTCACTGGGAAATAATACAAAACTGTTAAAAACATGATGGTATATACACTGCAATGACAATGGGGATGAATAACAAATGCTGCAAGCAAAGCTTATTGAATAAAAAATTGCAGAAGTGACAAAGAGAAACACATCGTGTCACATGACATTGGCTGGGCATGATTTACAGGATAACACAGGCGAAACAATAGTACACAATTAGAAAAAGAACAGCACAAACACCGCCGTGAAGGTAAAACATTACATACATGAGATAAAAACACAGCGTGCACAATTGTGCAAGTTATTTAACGAGGGCACCAAAGCAACATAATACAGGCGGGGTGAAAGTAAGTAATGTACACGAGTAAGCATGAAAAAACACTGAGATGGCATTAGCATTCACAATTCAACGGTAGTGTGGATTGCACGAGTCGTAGAGTGGAGGAGGGCCACCAGGGTGCCACGGAACTCAGCAAAGGAGGTGTAGAATGTCCTAGGGTTCTGATAGGTGTAGCAGTCCAGAATCAATCGCAAACCATGGAGCGGCCGGCGCCCAGGTAGCATAGAAGGTGGCTTCTCGACGACTGGAAGAAGCCGACTGGTACTCCAGGCGGAGTCGAGAAAGCAATCGATCTTGAAAATGGCACAAAAGTGCTGCGCTGGCCTGGTGTAAAGAGACCGGTGAGGAAATGCTGCGGAGTTGTTGAAGGTATACGTAAATAACGTGTTTAACCAGCACGAAAAGATAGGCACATACTGAAGGAAGAGTTGTAGGTGGATGAGCCCGCAGAAGAAGATGTCTGTAGGCAGTGAACGGAAGATCTTGAGAACAAGAGCGACTGGCAATCCGGAAAGCCTGGTGGAGGAGAGGCATCAGGATGGGACAGTAAAGGTAGACGTGAGAAACGTCTGCCTCCTGTGCGCAGAAGGAGCAGAGAGGGGAGGAGAGAGCGCAGGAGTGCTGTGTTTTTGGCGTTGACATTGGGATCACCGCGCCCGACGATTAATTTATACAGGGTGCATAGGAAAGTCCCTCCTTTAGCCTGGAATAACTTGCGAACGGAGAGAGGTACAGTTATGCAAGTGAGATAACAGTATAGTAAAGCGACTATGCACGATCGAATGCAACCGATAGTAGCGCCTCTATTGGCGAAATGCGGAAGTTAACCATTGCAAATCAAAAACGAAAAGAGACAGAGCATAATTTCCAAATACAAAGTTGTAGAGCATCAATTAATTAGCACAAAACGACATTTGTTTTACACAGATAAGATGAATCGTTCCCTTAATACCCTAAAATGTCCGAAATCGATGCGCGACCATTTTTGTGGACGTTTGAAGTGAACAGGAATAGGTATGAGCAAATACACACAATTTATTGCATAAATGCGTACTTATGTCAATACAGTTTGATGGCGTCAGACAAAACAACAGCAACAAGGCAAACTGGCGCACGGTGATAAAAAGTTATTGTCGAGTATGTTCGAAGAGTTCCCCATTGCCCACGATACACATTTGTATTCGTGAAAGTAACTATGCATGCACATTCCTCAGCATGGAAGGTGTCACACTATTGCAAGCATCTGTAACACGACGACGACGTAGAACCAGCAGACGTGTTGGCGCTGTTGCATACACCTGATTTTTTACGTAACCACAGAAATCCAAGCTCGCCATTCTCACACAGCGTACGTAGACCTAAACTTTTGATCAGGGTACATCCTGCTACTGGTTTTTATGTCGAAGGTACGGTACAACGTCACAATCTGATTTGCATATGGCTACATTTAAGAAATGTGAATATGCAGATTCGAATCGTCGCACATCGATTTTGGACATTGTAGGGTATTCAGGCTACAATTTATCTTATCCGTTAAAAACAAATGTCGTTGTGTACTAATTCATTGATGCTCTACAACTTTGTAATGGGAAATGTTGCTCTATCTTTTTTCGTTTTCGATTTTCAGTGGCTAATTTTCGTATTTCACCACTAGGGGCGCTGCCGTTAGTTGCATTCGATCGGGCGTAGTCGCTTTACTATACCGTTATCTTACTTGCATAACTGTAGCTTTCTCCGTTGGCAAGTTATTCCAGGCTAAAGGGACTTTCCTATGCACGCAGTACAGTATATTATATACAGGGTGATTAAAGAGAAGATGTTCACGAAGTCCTGAAGCGTCCAGTTTGTACCACCAGGGAATATGTGGCTCCAGAAGCACCAAAAAAATGTACAACGTGCTTAGCGCACGAGGTCCACTGCCGATTGTGGAGATTCGTGCAGGTTTTATGTACTATGGTTTTTTTACCTTACCTGAACTTGTGGAGCTTCATTTTCAAATCTGCGGTAATGCAATTGTTGCGCATCGACAATTCCAGCGACTGAAGCGGAAGCGTAAACGAAGCGGTCTAATGACAGTTACAAACCTGTGAAAACGATTGTACGGTTTGGGAATACTTGATCTTTAACAGTGCGACCAGGACGAGGAAGAAAACCGATGTCACCTCAAGTGGCAGAAGAAGTTGTTATTACCGTCTTGGAGCATGGAATGGGTAACACACCATGTTCTAGCAGTGCACGAACAATATCACAGCAACTGGATATGTCTTACACAGCGATGTGGAAGACTTTGCGTGAAATGGTGGCAAAACCTTTGCAAAATCACCCCTCATTGAACAACTGCTTTATAGCGATAAGCAATACCTACTAACGTTTGCTATAACATTCTTGGTTCGCATGGAGATAGAGATTCAAGACCCTGGAAGGTCTTGTGGAGTGACGAGGCTGATTTCCATTTGTACGGCAGTGTTAACACTCAGAATTGCAGCATCTGGGCTGAGGAAATCCCTCGTATGTGCCAAGAGATCCCTTTGCGCTCACCGAAAGTTACAGTGTGGTGTGATTTTACGACATCATTCATAATGGGGCCGTCTTTTTGTGAAGGAAATAGTCCAACCGGACCAATGACTTGTACTTTCCACGTCCATAGATACCAAGGAATGCTCTAGAATTGTGTGATCACGCAACATTAACAGCGACGACGTCTTGACTTGGCCTTATGTATGCAGCATGGAGCACCTCCTAATATTGAATTGTTGATACTGCTAATGCTACAAAAGTGTTCCAAAGAAAATCTGGCCACTTGGTTCGTCTGATCTCAAGCCCTGTGATTTGGGGCTGAGGGAACACCTCAGAAGTCGGGTTTATCAAGGCTATGTTGCTATTTGGCAGTGTTGAAAGACAGAGTAACACAAAATATGAAACAAATTGATATCGACCAGTTGAGTTCCACTGTGGAGAACGTATTTCAACGCATGCAATGTTTTAGATCATCTGAATGGTGGACGCATTGAACCATATCTGTAACCTGTATTAAATTAAAAGGTAATCACACTTTCCTTGCCAGTGCCGTTCCTTATAGCAACAGCATATGTTTGCGGAAATACACTGCTGGCCACCCAAAATGTAACACCAAGAAGGACATGAGATAGCAAAGCCAGATTTACTGGACACATAACAACAGATACGAAGATAAAACGATTGAGCTTACACGCCCGTGCGACTTGAGGAACACGAGACATCAATAGTTCGTGTGGCCCCCATGGCTGGCAATAACGGCCGCTACACGCCGCGGCATCGAGCGAAAGAGGCTTTGGATGTGGGCTTGGGGTATGTCTGTCAAGACTGCTTCCACACGTTGCCACAGTTCATCAGACGTAGCCGTGGATGGTGCTTGCCGAGCCACTCGGTTGCCGATTAGCGACCAGACGTGTTCGATGGGCGACATATCGGGAGAGCAGGTGGGCCACGGCAGCAGTGACACCAGGTGGGCTGTGAAAAATTGTTGCACGGTGCGTGCCATATGCTGGCGCGCATTGTCCTGTTGAAACGTGGCCGCTGGCAGGTCCTGCAGGTAAGGGAGGTTTACAGGCTCCAAAACTTTGGAGATGGTGCGGTGGCTATTGAGAGTACCGGCAATGCGTACCAGAGGAGTGAGGGTGTCATATCCAATTGCGCTCTAAACCATAACATCTAGGCGACGGAACAGTATGGCGATGCATAATGCAGGCGCCATACAGTCACTCGCCGCAGTGCCGCCACACGCGGATCCGACCATCGTGGTGTAGCAGGCAGAAGCGGGATTCGTCGGAGAAGACAATGTCGTGCCATTCCGTAGTCCAGGTGTGGTGTTCAACTGCCCACTGCCGCCGCACTCGCCGGTGGTATAACGTCAATGGTAATCGGAGCAATGGGCGCCGTGCGACAAGTTCCCACTCCTGCAGACGACGTCGAACGGTACGTGCTGACACAGGTTGTTGCGCAACACACCCTAATTCCTGCGCTAACTTTCGTGATGTAGCGGTGCGAGCCGTCAATGCCCGCCGCACAACATGTCGGTCCTCTCGTTCGGTGGCGTGCCGCGGCTGCGGCAATCGCTCACGTCAGTCCATCTGTCCCTCTTGCACCCACCGAATCCATACTTGCCTCACTGTGGCTGGATGTCGTCCCACACGGGCGCCGATGTCTCGGTACGATAAACCGCTTTCGCGATAAACCACTATTCGTCCTCTGTCGAACTTCGAAACGTGCTGGAATGACTGCTGTATTCTGCGACGAGGCATCAGGAAGCTTCCCACGCGCAGGTCCGGCAGCACAACACACTTCCACTAATTACACCCTGCCTTCTGTGCACCATTCTTATTGTGCTTCTCGGTGGCGTGCCGGGCGCACATGATTTGCATATACCCTGCAATGCTAATCGTTTGCATGTCCTCTCGCGGGCGACGCATGCTGCGAATTTCAGTAAAATCGGATGGTTCCTTCTTGGTGTTGCATTTTGGGTGCCCAGCAGTGTAGTTGTACAGACAGCGTGGAATTGCATTTCGTCCAACTGCGATGTTTTTACATGGCTCTGAATACTTCCTCTTGTTTCATTGTGATTACCTTTGCACGTTTTTCTGGCTCTTGTACCGCCACATATCGCCTGGCGACACAAAATGGAACATTTGTTTTTTCTTCATAAATCTGAGTGCGTGTTTGTCAGAGTATTCCTACTAAGTTTGGTTCCGTTTCGTGCCATAGATGTTTCACCACAGAGCTTTGAGCACCTTCTCTTTAATTGTGATGCCCGCTGTTTCATATGCGACTGAAAAGCTATACAATACAGAAAGTGCGCGAGCGCATGCACACGTATCATACAGTGTGACGTACTTCCGAAGTAAAGCACTTTGTGACGTGCCTGCCCCGCAGGACTCACATGAGATAAAGGCAGATAGCAGCGAGAAGATACGTCTGCGTAGCTCAGTTTGTAGAACGCCTTACTCCGGAATAAGGGGACTCGGGCTCGATGCCCGGCGTGGGAAAGATGACGGAGAAATTTACTTCGTTATATTGGCGCCCGAACTTCCCGGATGACCCGGCCGTTAAAGTTCTCGCAATGGTGTGATGATCTTTCCACACCGCGAGACAGGAAAAATGAGAGAATCCCTTCTTCAGCGCTTCTAAAAATAAATGTGTGTGATGTTACGTTCCACACACTAAAATGACTGGGATTTCCCCATTGTACGTTCTTCAGCGGATGACTGCCTACAGCGATACATGGTCCCTGGTGACCCGTGGACCATGCCCCGGACTGCTTTCGGGAGAGCGGGGGGGACATGTGACGTGCCTACACCGCAGGGCGCACATGAGATAAAGGCAGAGAGCAGCGGGAAGATATGTCTGCGTAGCTCAGTTGGTAGAGCGCCTTACTCCGGAATAAGGGAATCGCGTTCGATATTCGGCGTGGACAAAAATGACTCAGAAATGTACTTCGTTATAACTTGTCAAGACGACAAATATGCAGCTATACATTCCGTCCGTGTAGCTTAGTTGGCACAGCAACTTTCTCCGGAGTAAGGGTGCGGAGATTCAATCTCCGTCACGGACAAACTTGTGTTTTCGCAACAGGTGACTACTGCATGATGTCTATGTCTGTGGACTCTTTAACACAAAAGCTCTTACAGCTAACAAAAATAAATTTTATGTTAAGAGGTTTCGTGAAATAATACTGTGAAGTAGTGCATTTCACCATTCCTCCAACATAATTGAAATTCGTTTAGAAAAATCTCGAGTTGCAACACATCCTGTGGCTTTGAAAAATCGCGATGAAAAGAAATGCAATTTGTGTTAAGTCCTCCTATCAACAATATAAAGTTATTATCAACCTACTCTGAAAAATAATCAGCTCCTACAGAAAATATAATGACTTATTAACCCATAATAAGTCATTAAAAAAATATAATGACATTGTTCCTAGCGAAAAACCATTTTTTTCGGTAAACCCTTGCAACATTAGCGCTGGTGTCATAGCTCGACACCAGCGTCCTGTTTTTTACGCTTTCCAACCGTAGGTTGAAGAAGCGTATATGCTCCAGCTTTGTCCGTCCGTCAGTCCGCCCGTCCGCACGATAACTGGCGTAAAAATGGTTCGATTTCGATGAAAATTTAGTATGTGGTAGGGGACCACCTGATGACGAACCCTATTGAAAATGGGACAAATGGGGTCAAAGGTCACGACGTAGGAGAGGAATGATTCCATTGCCCTTATGCGCCATAACTTGCGTAAATATGGTTCGATTTCAATGAAACGTTACCATGTTGTAGGGGTCCACCCAGGGACGAACCCTATTGAAAATGTGACAAATGGGGTCAAAGGTCACGACGTAGGAGCGGGATCATTCCATTGCCCTTATGCGTCATGACTTGCGTAAACATGGTTCGATTTCAATGAAAGTTTACTATGTGGTAAGAGACCGCCTGGGGACAAACCCTATTCAAAATGGGTGAAGTGGGGTCAAAGGTCAGGACATAAGATCGGGATGCATTCCATTGCCCTTATGCGTCATAACTTGCGTAAAAATGGTTCGATTTCGATGAAATTTCAGTATGAAATTTCGTTTTTCATGACTTCATGTAGACAACCACTTGGGGACGAACCCTATTGAAAATGGACTAAATGTGGTCAAAGCTCAGGATATATGATTGCGATCCTTTCCATTGCCCTTATCCCATATTATTAAGGTGGTCGTCAAGTAATTTTGCTTCCTATACTTCCAATGGAAAAACTTTTGTACACATTCCCTTCACAATTAATGTGTTCCCAAGGATAAAAATTTGAACATGGATTAAAATAACTTCATATTATAACTTGGAAAACTTAATATGTTCTAAAACATAACCATAATCATATTAAAAATAAATAACTTTTCCTTTGGTGGTGTTGAAACCAGAGAAAAGATGGCGCGACCTGTACTTTGATGACGTCAGTGGACAAAAAAATGTTGGATTGCATTATTACGGTTATGGTTTTGAAAATATTAAATATTACAAGTTATGAAATGAAGCTATTTTAATCATTGTTCAAATTTTCATCCTTGGGAACGCATTACTTGTCAAGAAAAAGGTGGCGCGACCTGTGTTTTCATGACGTCAGTAGAAAAACAAATGTTGAATTGCATAATTATCGTTATGTTTTAGAAAATATTAAATATTGCAAGTTATAAAATGAAGATATTTTAATCGATGTTCAAATTTTTATCCTTGGGAACGCATTAATTGTGAAGAAAATGTGTACAGAAATGTTTCCATTGGAAGTATAGGAAGCAAAATTACTTGACGTCCACCTTAAAGTAGCAATTCTTGTATGTATGTATGTACATTTTATTTTGAAAACTGCTCTAAGAATTTTGATGAAAGTCGTTAACCTACCGTGTTCTGGTACTAGAAATCGATTTAGCTTGATCTCAACTTTAGGAGAATTCGTTCAGTGAGTTAAATAATCACCCCGAATTATAACGTTTTTAGTGATGGCGTTGTTCCATTATTCCATTAATGTAACCAATGCTTAGAAATCTTATGACGTCACAATCTCGCGCTTGAGATGTTGGCGCGCGGTCACGCCATCTGTCTCATTACATCACGCGTTGTGTGTGGATACTATTAAAGTTTTATTACGTCACATCTTGCTAGCAGATGGTCGCGATTCCCATCTGCCTCATTACGTCGCGCGTTTTGTGCGTATGTTCGTCTGCACGATAAATCGCGTAAAAATCGTTCGATTTCGATGAAATTTTAGTATCTGGTAGGGTATCACCTGGGAAGGCACCCTATTTAAAGTGAATGAAATGGGGTCAAAGGTCAGAACATAGGAGCGGGATCCATTCCACCGCTGTTATGCGTCATAACTAATGTAAAAAAGGTTCGATTTCGATGACATTTTAGTATGTGGTAGAAGACCACCTGGCGACAAACCATTTTCAAAATGGGCGAAATAGGGTCAAAGGTCAGGACATAGAAGCGGAATCACTTCCATCGCCATTATGCGTCATAACTTGCGTAAAAATGCTTCGATTTGGATGAAATGTTAGTATGTTGTAGGGTCTTGCCTGGGAACGAATTCTATTGAAAATGGGCGAAATTGGGTCCAAAGTTAGGACACAGGAGCAGGATCTATTCCATAGCCCTTCAGCATCATAACTTACGTAAAAATGCTTGGATTGCGACTACACTATTATCGTGTTATTTCGGAGGCATACCAAACCGGTTCTGTTGAATATCATCGAAATGGAATCTATGGTCAGGGCACAGGACCGAGATTTATTCCACAGCCATTATTCTCATAACTTGAGTGATAACTTGAGTAATGATTTCTGGTATGTTCGAAAGCGTATTATAATCAATACATTGCATGATTTTACTAACTTGTTTCTAGTTCCAACACCACCAAAGGAGAAGTTATTGATTTTTAATACAGTTATGGTTATGTTTTAGAAAATATTAAGTATTCCAAGTTATAATATGAAGTTATTTCAATCGATGTTAAAATTTCCATCCTTGGGAACACACTAATTGTGAAGAAAATGTGTACAAAAGTTTTCTCATTGGAAGTATAGGAAGCTAAATTACTTGACGTCCACCTTAACGGTTTAGCATAACCGTTTACGGTTTACGGAAATGCTTTTTGGACCGCTTTTGTTTTCCTTAGTGGTAAATTTAGTAAGTGCAGTAAGTTCAAACGACAAAAGTCCAACCTTCCAAAAATTTACGACAGTAAAAAAAAACCTCTGTAACTTCGGAATAACAAGCCTTAGTTGCTTAGACATGCAATAAAAAATGAAATTTATATGAATTTTCCAGTTTTTTACGCTTTCCAACCGTAGGTTGAAGAAACGTATATGCTCCAGCTTTGTCCGTCCGTCCGTCCGTCCTCACGATAACTGGCGTAAATATGGTTCGATTTCGATGAAATTTTAGTATGTGGTAGGGGACCACCTGGGGACGAACCCTATTGAAAATCGGATTAATGGGGTCAAAGGTCACGACGTAGGAGCGGGATCTATTCCATTGCACTTATACGTCATAACTTACGTAAATAGGGTTCGATTTCAATGAAATTTTACAATGTGGTAGTTGACCACCTGGAGACGAGCCCTATTCAAAATGGGTGAATTGGGGTCAAAGGTCAGGACATAAGAGCGGGATGCATTCCATTGCCTTTATGCGCCATAACGTGCGTAAAAATGGTTCGATTTCGATGAAATTTCAGTATGTGGTAGGGAAACACCTGGGGACGAACCCTATTGAAAATGGACGAAATGGGGTCAAAGGTCAGGACATAGGATTGCGATCCATTCCATCGCCCTTATCCCATATTATTAAGGTGGACGTCAAGTAATTTTGCTTCCTATACTTCCAATGGAAAAACTTTTGTACAGATTTCCTTCACAATTAATGTGTTCCCAAGGATGAAAATTTGAACATCGTTTAAAATAACTTCTTAAAATAACTTGGAATACTTAATATTTTCTAAAACATAACCATAATTATATTAAAAATCAATAACTTTTCCTTTGGTGGTGTTGAAACCAGAAAAAGAATGGCGCGACCTGTACTTTGATGACGCCAGTAGACAAACAAATGTTGGAGTGCATAATTATGGTTACGTTTTAGAAAATATTAGGTGTTCCAAGTTATAAAATGAAGCTATTTTAATCGATGTTCAAATTTTCATCCTTGGGAACGCATTAATTGGGAAGAAAAAGATGGCGCGACCTGTATTTTCATGGCGTCAGCAGTCAAACAAATGTGCGTATCCTATTAAAGTTTTATTACGTCACACTTTTGCTAGCAGATGACCGCGATTCCCATCTGCCTCATTACGTCACGCGTTGTGTGCGTTTGTTCGTCTGCACGATAACTCGCGTAAAAATCGTTCGATTTCGACGAAATTTTAGTATGTGGAAGGGAATCAGCTGGGAAGGAACCCTATTGAAAGTGAACGAAATGGGTCAAAGGTGAGGACATAGGAGCGGAATCCATTCCACTGTTCTTATGCGTCATAACTAACGTAAAAAAGGTTCGATTTCGATTAAATATTAGTATGGGGTAGAGGATCACCTGGGGACCAGCCCTATTGAAAATTGGCGAAATGAGGACCAAAGGTCAGGACATAGGAGCGGAATCACTTCCATCGCCATTATGCATCATAACTTACGTAAAAATGTTTCGATTTGAATGAAATGTTAGTATGTTGTAAGGGCCTGCGCCTGGCGACGAATCCTATTGAAAATGGGCGAAATGGGTCGAAGGTTAGGACACAGAAGCAGGGTCTATTCCATAGCCCTTATGCATCATAACTTGCGTAAAATTGCTTGGATTGCGACAAAATTTTATCATGTTATTTCAGAGGTATACTGAACCAGTTCTGTTGAATATCATCGAAATGGAATCAAAGGTCAGGGCGTAGGAGTGAGATTTATTCCACAGCCATTTTATGATTTCTAGTATGTTGGAAAGCGTATCATAATCAATGCATTGCATGATTTTACTAACTTATTGTACTTCAAACGTGATTGGATAGTGAGTTCATTATTTCTAGCTCAGTCATCAACGCTCATTACTCGCATGCAAAACCTCTCGGGCTCGGATCACAGGACAGAAGTGGATTTCTTTCACTTCGTAAGTCAAGAGTGTCACCTGCCAAGTCATATGCAAAGTGAATCTTGTAATCACATGACAGCGAGCTACGTTCTGAGAGTAAGGAAGAGATCGAAATTCCTGATGCACTCTGGAAAAGCTTTCCAACTAGAAGCTTTTGCAAATTAGAGGAATTTCTGTATGAAAATGGAAAAATTCGAAACTGGGATTTCTTTTTTAAAAAATGAAAGTAGTGGAAATGAAAAATCTATCAAATTGCAGAAGTTTTCAATATTAGAAACGAAAACTTTTCTAAATGGATTTTTTGTTAAAAATCGGAGATCTGCAACTTTGGTGCACTGTATTTTCAGGAATTTTCTGTGAATTCACACCAGTAAATTTGTACAGTGTAGGATTAAGATATCTGGGAGTGCTGAGCTGTTATCGTGAAAAATGGATCTTCAATACACAAGTCTCGGCGTCACACAGTGACATCCATCCGGCTGCAGCTTCCTGCGGGTTAAAAGGTTTCGCATTATGATTAGTTCTTTACTCTCGATCCAAAAAATTTGATCTGCATTGATCATAACAAAACAAATCGTAAGACCTCCTGCCTAGGTACACCTTAAACATTTCTAAGTGAGTAACCGTAGCAACATGTAATTCGCCACATTTTTCCAGAGAGTGAAACATTAGATATCCCCAGCTAGGCGGAAACCCCTTCCGATAGCAAGAAGCGCAAAAGAAAGCAGATAGAATAAAAAAAGAAATATATATATATATAGAAGACAATATTTCTTGCACAGCTTGCCACCATAAAATACCAACTCTATGGAATGTAGTGACATCGAGCTACAGTGCTCAACTTGCTCTGATGGAGCCTGTAAGAACTGGTCCCGAAAAACGAAAATAGGAAAAAGATAAAAAGACACGCCGAAGCTCTGATAGAAGCATCTCTGTGAAGGAAATGTAACGGAGAGATATCCATATGTGACTTACAGTTTCTGCGTCATAAGGAACCAACTCACTGCTTTTGCCCTTTGATTCACTTCAGCGTTCAAAGAAAAAAATGGCGCTGCTTTGCAAGATACGGAGCAGGCGAATTGCTTTTGCTGCCTGTGTACGTGTCACCCAGAGAAAAACTATAGTCTCGAAAACACCGAGTGAACAAAGAAATCGAAAAATTCTGTTACAAATCATAAATGCCAAAGGAAGAAACTGCGGGAAGGGCATGGAAGTACATTTTCGAGCTTAGAAAACTGACAAGAAAATAAACATTTTCTCAAGTTTTACAGCAGCTTTTGAAAGTGCAAACCAAGGAATTCATTGATCATTTTAAAGTTCAGGAAAACGAAGAATCCATAATTAGAGTCGGAACTTACAAAGCGCGTTCTATTCGAAATCAGCAGACTATTCTCGAACTAGCTCATAGTCCGTGCCATGAACGGGTGAAAAAGCTGTGACTGACATTTTTATAACACGTATCGTAAAACACATATACATAACTGTAAAAAACGGTTGACGCCATTGCCGTTGTCGTTCTCTATTTAAGCGACGTTTTCTTTCAGCTTTATCTTCTTCCATCTTGCACTACAAAGAAACAATTCCACAGAACCAACATTTTTTTATATTTTCCATCACAGTGAATCGAAATTACGCCTGCAGTTACTTTCTTACAATTTTGCTTGTTCTTTTTTATGAAATAAGATAATCCTGATTTCTATTTATAAATTCACTTTTACGAAATAAAATAACGCTGATTCCTTTTTTAAGAAATTACTCTGCTGCAATGTTATTCCTTTTTATGTAATTACTCTGCAATGCGAAGAAAATGAAATAAAACACGACATAACACCTACGTTACAGAACAAACGTCGCAGACAGTTGGTCGAGCATGTGCGTGTTGCGACAGATGAAGTCATTTGTCTTACTAACTTTATTTTATTTTCTGGTATTTTTCCTTGATTTTACGTTATAGTGTGGCAACGGCGAGCTTAGTTCAGATTTCGGCCGCAGGATAACAGCAGATGGCGCTGCAATTACTGAATGATGTCAGAGCGTTAGGGACAGACTTAGCCTGTAGGTTTTGTGAAATAAAAGAAGACATACCACCTACGTAACAGAAGAAACGTCGCAGACAGTTGTTCGAGCGCGTGCGTGTTGCCACAAATGAAGTGGTTTGTCTTACTAACTTTATTTTATTGTATTTTATTTTATTTTCAGGTTTTTCTCCTTGATTTTATGTATGGTACGCGGTGAGCTTAGTTCCCATTTCGGCCACCGCATAAAAGCAGATGGCGCTCCAAGTACTGAATGATATCAGAGCTTAAAGGACAGACGTAGCCTGTTATATAGGTTTCATTTCGGATTTAATTTCCACTTCTAAGCGACCTGTTTCTTTTTTTTAAAGCGTTCAGCAACCACACAGGTCTAGCGTCATGGTCGTATTTGGGGATTCTGTAACCCTGTGTAGCTCCCATTTTGTGCCCCCCCCCTTCATTTCCAGTTATGGCGCTGAAACTTGTTTGTGGAAACCATATTAAATTTAGTTCGTCCCTATATCTCCCAAATTGTATTCATTTCAGTACAAACATTTCCTATAGGGACTGGGGGAGCATTGTTTCGGGAGATTAAGACGGTCTATTTGCGGACGATAAAGGTAATCTTATCTGAGATTAAGGAATCTGGAAAGCTCGATTAGGTTCCTATTTTGCCACAGAAAGATTTTCCTTCTGATCATTCATAAGATTCCATTATTTTTTCCAACTATTTATGGCTTTAATTAAACTACACTCACGGACAATGAAATTTGCGCACCTAGAAGAAAACATACTACAACCGCGAAACTTTGCAAATAGATACCGAGATTTCTGGTAAGCAAATGATCCACGTTTGGTGCGAGTGCGCATGGCCGCACACCCTGTGTTGTCGCTGCATGCACGAACTGGCAGCCTTATAAGCCGGCGTGTAGTAGATGCCACATGAAGCGAAACGCACCGGGCCGACGCAAGCAAGAGTACAGAGAGACAAAAATGTCGGCTTACGGACTTTGAGAGAGGTTTGATCAAGGGGCTGAATACCGCAGGGTGTTCGGCGCGCCGTATAGCCTGCCACGTGGATCGTTCGGACCATACCGTCCGACTGTGTTGGGAGCAGTGGACACTTGACGGGTCTGCCAGACGGCGGAGCGGCTCCGGATGGACCAAGACGACCACTGGTACAGAGGATCACCGGATCGTGCGTCAGGCAAGAATGGATCCCATGGTGACCCGGTCTACTATACAGGCAGATGTAGCGGTTCCTGTGTGTCCACAAACCATTTCTCGACGCCTCGCGGAAGCGAATCTGCGATCCCGCGCCCCTTACGTGTGCTGCCATTAACACCGGAACATCGCTGGCTCCGTTTGCAGTGGTGCCAAGCTAGAGCGACGTGAAACGCCGCAAACTGGCGACGTGTGGTGTTTAGCGACGAGTGCCGCTTCGCTTTGGGGCAGATGTGTCCGGGAGTGGAGGTCCCCGGATCAACGGCACAATCCCAACCTCGCTATCGAGCGCCACACCTTCCCTACTGCAGGCATTATGATCTGGAGAGTCATAGCCTACGATAGCCGATCGGCTCTAGTAAATATAGTTGGATCATTGACGGGCCAGTGGCATATGGAAGAGATCCTACTGCCCCATGTGCGTCCATTCATGGTCGGGATTGCAGGTGATCTATGACAGCAGGATAATGCCCGCCCGCACATAGCTCGGAAGTGTCTGCCTACGTCATGTCCAGAAACTTCCTAGGCCTTCCCTCTCCCAGGACATGTCCCATACCGAGCATGTGTAGGACTAGTTGAAACGCCAGCTGCCGCTGTTTTGCATTATCCGGGACTTGGAGCAAACCTTCCAACACGTGTGGGCCAGTCTACCGCAGGACAACATCAGACGTCTGTTCGCCTCCATGCCGGAACGTGTTGCAGCATGTATCGCCGCACGAGGCGGTGCGACGCGCTATTGAAGATGACCGGACTTCGTGCCACAGCTTCCTCTGTAATTGTCCTGCATCTCTGTTTTTTCATCATGTGTATCCTTCGTCCATAAATTTTCAGTTGAATCCGATGCTTCTTTCTTGGTGCGCAAATTTCATAGTCCGTGAATGTATTTCATATGAAAAATACTGGATATCAATATGAACCACCAGCATAGCGCAGTTGGCTATGCGCTATGTGGGATGCGGACGCTTCTGACAGGGGTTTGAATCCCGGTCCTGCCGACCATCTAGTCTACGGTTTTTCCGGGTTTTTTTCGCAGACTCCCTGTTTTTGGGGACGCGAATGCGTAGCTGGTTACCTGTGAAGTCGGCCCCGGATGGACTTTGTCCCTTTATTGTGTGCAGCAGAAGAATGGAAAGCCGACCACATTAATTTGCCAGTAACCCTCACTGGGTGCGTAGTCGTCTTTGCCGGACTCAGCCTGCCAAACACGGACGAGATAGATGGATGGGTGGATGGATCAGTATGTAGTATTTTGGTATATTTAAATGAATGTGACGAATTGTGTTAACTGTTTTTGTTGCACCAAACCCCTAACATACTTCAATGGAAACACTCTTCGTACTGAAACATTCTGTAAAGTTAACTTGTGCTGTGGATAATTTAAATATACACAATGCGGATTAAGTAATGAAACTGATTTTTTTAAATTCCGGTGAAACACAAGGGTCTTTAAGCCCTCGTTTTGATAACTTGTGACGAGCCTGCTCCGCAGGACGCATATTAGATAAAGGCAGATAGCAATGAGAGCACATGTCCGCGTAGCTCAGTTGGGAGAGCGACTTACTCCGGAGTTAGGGGCCCCGACGCGGGAAAAAGGTGTTCGTCATAAACTAATTTATGAAGTGGCAACAGAGTTTGCATTAGAATTGCGTAGATGACTATTTACGCCGTGCATGACGTCATTCGGTGAAAGAACACTGTCACAGCTCTGTCAAATAGCAGAGAGCATTCATTTTCCTGGACAAATAAGTAGTATGTCAACCAGATATCTTCTAAGTCTAAATTTGTTAAATTAATTCAGGGTGGACCAGAAGTCGATAACCTAAGGCAGGCCAGTTATTCAGTTTTTATATCTGTTCCAGATGTCTGTGATCATAAAGGAATAATTAAAAATGCATTCAAGGGTTTCAAATCCCCAAATTCACAGTTAGTGCACGAGTAGCGATGTGTTGTTTCCAATGCGCAGCATTCCGAGTTTCCGGAGCACAGCAAGGTCTTCGTCTGGTCCCAGAGATGAAAACATAAGGATGTGAGATCGGTACCACCTCTACGTCCTAACCAACGTTCGTGAAACTGCTGGTGCAGTTACTCACTCGCAAGGATCTAATAAAACTCAGAAGCATCTGCCTGCTAAGACCATGTTGGAAAGTGTTCTGCTTTAACGAGGAAGAACAACGCTTTCTCTGACAGTGCATGTAAACAGGCGTGATTGTGAAAGGTTTTTCAAAACAAAGAAGCCGTCCACGTCCATGATTTTTTACTATTTTAGACCCCTCCCCTCTCCTTCCCCATGTTACATTTTATCTAATTGTTGACACACACACCCTAAAACACACGTCCTAATTACCGCAACCCCATTTGTTTTTGACGACTGCTTTTAGAAGTCCTTTGAGAAACAGAAAGAAAACAGGTAATTATTTAAAGGAATCTTTCTTATATTTATACGTTTTCTTCAGAAAAAATATTTATTGCTTAGGCATTAATTTATTCCCAAATGACACCTGAACTTTATCATTCTGAAATAAATATCTACAAATGAACGCACGCATTCAAGGTCAGAACACTCCCGATTATACCATCTACAAAACACGATAGTTTTGGTAGTACAAATATGAGAACTTAATATTTTATACCTCTTTTTAACTATTCAAAGAAGAAAAAAGATAAAACAAAACGAAGAAATACCATCCACTATATTTTTGCCGCTGGACGTCCGAATTACTAAACCTCCCCATATCACATTTGCTCCGGTTGTCAGGAACCCACCCATCCCACTGTAATATCGGACATACGTTATGGACGGCCCCAAAGGTGTGATGTGCTCCTTCCAAAAGGAAAGTTTGATGTGGTCCTTCCAAATACTACATCAAATCATAACGAAGGATTGTTTCAGTGGGGGTTCTTTTACTGAGGAGCAGCCGAAGCCACGTTTTCCTTCGGATCCACTTAACCGCTAGTTCAAAGAAAACCAGCGTCATCGAGAAATAAACATAGTAGACGGAAAATGATGATTTTTATGACAGAATTCCTAGACCCATTCACAAAAAACGAATCATCGGTCGAAGTCATATTCGCTTAATTTCTGCATCCTTTGAGATTTACAAGAATATCACTCTTCCTTCAGAGAATGAAACGCATAGTACGATTCAAGATGCCAGTGTTTTTCTACACAACCGACCAAAATATGTCTGGGAGTTTTACACTGACCAACCATAGGTACTAATGGATGTTCTTCTTCTTCCTGTGTGTTTTCTCCGCTACATATCCTGTTTTCTTGATCTTAACAGCCAATTTTCTGACGTCTAAGTACCTCCTACGCGATGGAAATGAACTCGTACTTTTGTTGAATTTCTCGTCGACCTTACTCTGATTCCCACCGCATTCAAACACATCCTCGTGTATGCGTTGTTCCTTTTATTCACCGACATCTAAGAACGTCTCATACCGGCAAAAGACGGAAGCGTCACCATCGCAACTCCTTTGTTATGTAGTGCAGTCATTTCCGGTCAGAAATTGTGCTAAAAGAAAAGAAAGCGTTTTACAAAGGAACTTTGCACAAAAGTAGGACAATACCTCCTAATGAACGTACTAAAAGTCTCCTAAGATTAACCTTGAGCTACGGCCGCCATGTTGAAAAATGACCACCGTTTTTCAGTTTATCGCTCATAAGTGGGGGACGCTTAGAGATAGACTTAACAACGTGTTGTCATGAATTGTACGTCGTAAAAAAACATAAATTTTGGTATACTTGTATAATACGTTGATCTAGCTATACTGGTTCAAGAAATATCAGCTCTTAAGATAACATATGTTTACATTTTATTATCAATGATCTATTTGTCTTAATACAAAGGCAGTTCCATTAAATCACACAAAATGAAGAAATACAGGTACAGTAAAATATGTGTTATTCTTCACCTCGGATGATATGCAACGGTCCCGTTGTTCAGTCCACTTTTCAAAGCATGTGGCGAAGGTATTTTGTGAAAGCTGCCTTAGCGACCCCTGTACAGCTTGAATAGCGTCAGCATCTGTGTTGAATGCCGCGCCACGGAACTTCTCCTTCATTGTTGGAAACAACCAGAAATCGCACGGGGAGAGGTCAGGACTGTAAGAAGGTTGTGGCATGATTTCAATACTGCATTTCGTAAGAAACTGTTGAACTCAATCAGCCACATGCGGGCAGGCGTTATAATGGTGTAGAGTCCACATGTCCACCAGTTCCGTTCGCTTAATCGATATGTGTCGTCGCAGACGCTTCAAGACTGAAATGTAATACTCAGCATGGACAGTAATTTGTGGAGGAATGGCATGCTGATAGACTACACCTTTATGATCGAGGGAAATTATGATTATCACCTTTCCAGCTGATTTGGTTTGGTAAACATTTTTCGGAGGAGGAGAGCCTGTTTGTTTTCAGACACTCGTTGCGCGCTTTGTTAGGGGGTAGAATTAGTGGACCCATGTTTAATCGGCAGTTATTACTGTGATTAGAAAGTTTGGATTATTTGCAATCATTTGTTTCCACTCATAACACAACTGAACTCTGGCTAACAGTTGTTCTCTCGTCAGGTGGTGAGATACCCATCTGGAACACACACGATGCAGCAATAATTTGGCGTATACAATGGAAAATGCCGACGTTTTTGAAATACTGGTTAACGCCGCTATGTCTTCACACGTCATTCGTCGATCTTCTTGCAGAATTACCCAAACAGTGTTAACAATACGCTCCGTAACAACACTTTCAGGTCGACCAGGCTTAGGAGCGAATTCTGCCGAGAAACACCCTTTCTTGAAATCATGGTGCCATCTAAAAATCGTTGACTCACCCAAGCATTTATCTTTGTATGCTTTTTTAATTACATCAACTGTTTCTTGAGCCGTTTTTCCCAAACGATAGCAAAGTTTTATCGCGCAACGCATTTCACTTCTTAACTCTGAATCACTCACCTCCACAGTTGTATGGCGAAATGCAGACGTACATTAAACAAGGTACGTCTGCATAACAAAACCCGGAATCGTCTTCCACAGCTAATAACTGTTGCCATATATACTTCCTTATCAGTTAGTCGTCTGCGTGGTTATTTTTCACCTTCGCACTGTTGCCAACTCAAAAAAATTACTCTCAGTTTTTATGGAACGGCTTTTGTATATGTATATACAAATGTGAGTATGGAATTCCCCTGTCAATACTTTAATTAAAGTCAGTATCTCACGAGGTCACAGTGATAAATAATTGACAAATCGTAAAGAAAAATCAATAATGTATTTATTGGAGTGCTGTAGTTAGTTGCTGCTGTACATTTTTAAGGCATATTTTCTAAACGTATCGTAAGCATTACATATTATGAGATTATAAGTATGGATCCAAACATTAGTACAACAAATAATTAAGTGCAAAGTTCATCCTTTTTCTCTGATATAAACTTAATGTCACGGTCATCTACTTTATCATTTAGTAGCGATTCAAGAACGTTTGGACAGTTATCACAAGACAGTCTTTGGAAATAGCAATACATTGCTGTGAAAGGAAGCCCACAGTTGTTATTTTTTTATTGGAGGTTTAACGGCCACCGTGAGCAACTCAATGCAGCCCACAGTTTAAACACTCACAGTTCTTTGTACAAGTACCTATACACCCACAAGAGATGAGGTTCCGCAATGTAGAAGGAGCTGGTTGAAGGTACGTGCAGACCGGCTTCAATGTGCTGTTACATTTAGTCCAGTCTGAATTTGTAGCCTGTAACACATTTCCCCTACATTACTGTACTTATAGATATGTACGACAGAAATGTTGCATATCAGTGGCACTGGTGGGGGCGAACCTGGCAAGATCAAATTTTGAACCTAATTTTTGCTTGTCAATTAGGTAGTTATACCAATAATAACGATTATTATAATGAGTCTCACCTGTTTTTTGCACAGTACAGACCAAGCAAAACATTCTCACCTGCTGCAGCGACTACTTCTTTGGTAGATGATGAGTCATTATGAACTAAAGCAGGTGTCCTCAAATCCTTATCTCTTCGGAGAAGGCGTAGTGCCTGAGTTTACACCTTCTGTATATAGCTGAGGTTTTATGGCAACCGGTTGATGCATGCGCAAATAAAATTACTTCGCACAGTTCTCCAATAATTTCTTGTTGCCTTGAAATATTAAATATATTTTGAGGTTTCATTATTTCCAGATGCAGGCCGAAGAAACCACATATCATCACTAATTTTTTTATAATTATGTTAACAGACGTTTTCTTTCAGCTTTATCTTCATCCATCTTGTACTACAAAGAAACAATTCCTCGTAACTAATATATATATATATTTTAATTTCTATCACAGTGAATCAAAACTTCGCCAGCAGTTACTTTCTTACGATTTTACTTGTTCCTTTTTATGAAATAAAATAACGCTGCTTCCTTTTTATGAAATAGAATAACGCTGATTCCTTTTTATGAAATTACTCTGCAATTTTATTCTTTTTTTATAAAATTACTCTGTAATGCGAAGAAAATGAAATAAAATACGATGTAATACCTACGTAACAGAACAAATGTCGCAGACAGTTGTTCGAGCACGTGGGTGTTGCCACAGATGAAGTCGCTTGTCTTATTAACTTCATTTTATTTTCCGGTATTTCTCCTTGATTTTAGGTATGGTGCGATAGCGGTGAGCTTTGTTCCTATTTCGGTCACCGGATAAAAGCAGATGGCGCTGCAAGAACTGAATGACGTCACAAGGTTAGGGATAGACGTAGCCAATTATATAGGTTTCATTACTCAAAAGGGGTGTCCAAATACTTTTGACTGTATAGTGTAGATTTATCCACATTTGTTGACAGCTAAGTGGAAGAATATGCTGATTGGAATTCGAGTAAGCGATTGATTTAGGTTTATCGCGGAATGGGGGTGGTATTCTTTATTATAAATCTTTCCAATGAATTGTCGAGATCTGACAGAAAATTAGTCTGCCAGATGTTTAGCAGGTATTAGTTATTTACCTCAGTTTTAAGTAAGACTGCAATGTCCAGCATCTTTTAATATTTCATAAAGTATAATTTTCACCTAACAGAAAAAGATTTCCCTGAACGGTTGCAGAAAGTAATATGAAAATAATTTTAATCTTATAGAACTAATTGCTTTCATTCTAGCTGCATTTAGGTTTTAACTTTCTTTATGTGTAATGCTGAATCTCCAAGAATAGTAATTAGTTTACAAGTATATACTTTAGCAAATCTTTTACTAAAACTGTATAAACTGTTCCTTGAAAATGTTTCTTGCTCAGAATAATTACCTTTAGAATTTTAAACCGTCTTGGAAGCAGTTTTAGCATATTTAAATCATCATTTATCAAGAAATGGTTTTCTTGAGAATCTGCAAACGTAAATAAAACACAGCTTCTTCAGCTTCGTTTTGCTTACATGGTGTTTTTCTGTTCTCATCTTAGCAGGCAGAAAGTTAATCTGCCAGCCATTACTTCTCTTCTTGTATTGTTTAAGCCTTGCAGATTATTTTGACCATTTAAAGGAGTAGCAAAGGCTTCTGCGGTCGTATTTTAATACAGATTCTCCCTTCAAATGAACTGTTATTTATTTAACAAGGAAATACTAATTTGGATCTATACAGATGAGTTTAAAGTTCTTCCTTCTGTCTCTAGACATATATTTTTTTCAGAGGACTAAAGCATCGCAATTCTCTTGTTTTTCTGAAGTATTAGTGGATTTAGTTTTAGATTTTAAATCCACAGCTTCTACGTCCACTACGACATAATGCCTATGTATTGCGTTATTACCATATAGATTGACGAGTAAACAACGTGGCAGATCGTTTGCGAAATACGTTGCAATCCCTGCTACGATCACAGTAAAAATAAAAATAAATTGCGAACTGTCAGCTTTATAATGATGCATATCAGTTACGTCAGGTTCGATCAGTTAATTACAAACATTTTGTGATTTAGTTGCTATCGTTCATCATTGAACCTGTGTTGGTAAGTTCTTAGATACAGATGAGATCTGCTTCGAAAATAAAATGTAGGTATGCTCAGTTCTAATTGAGCCGTCAGTTTGGAGCATAGGACTACGACTTGCAGAACGGAGAGTTGAAATGAGCTAGTCGAGTATGGTTTCAAAGCGTTTATTTAATTTATTATAGCCAACACAGGTCTATGATATGGAAAGTAGCTTAGGTATTTTTTACAAATAATGCTGGATACCTTGCGAACACAAAGCAGATCGATACACGAATTAACCAACGTGGTGCTCTGTCTTCTTGGGCTTCTTATATTCCTCATTACTTGCTCTTGCCTCTCATTTTGATTTTCTCCACTTTTACTTACGTTCATTCTGCGAATTCCACGGCATTGTCGAAAATGTTAACCCGTTCACATGAAAACATTTTTTTCAACTTTAGTTTAAACCACTGCAATATGTTCTTTATATATCTGAATCGATCTCGTCGAGAAGTTTAAACCGATACCACGCACAGTCGTTTTGCACTAACGGTTGTCCACATAAACCGCGATATTTTCAAAAGTGATCAACGGTTCATAAGAATATAATTTTTAAAATGTTCAGTTCAAACCACTAGGAAATGTTCTTGGTATATTTCAATCAATAAATGATCAAATGATCATATGTAGAGGATTTTAGGAAGGGAGTGTCTGACCCCAGGTTTTAAACAACCCTTAGAAATAGGAAGCTAGGCGATTTGGGCTAGAGTGCCCGATAGGAAAGTGACACGGAAGCGAAGTAGAAAGGGAGAGGAAGACGCCCTTATTTATTACCGGGGGGCCTGTACCCGGGGTCCGACGGCTTAACGTGCCCATCCGACGCACGGCGTATATTTAGTGGATCGAGAGTTCGCTCTTGTCTGGGATCGAACCTGAGGTCCTTTCCGTGGCAGTCACGAACGTTGCCCACTAGACCATCCGCGGTCCGATGTATTTCGATAAATCTCGTCCAGAGCTTTAAAACGATACCACGCACAGTCGTGTTGTGCTAACTTTTGCCAAGAGCGTCGCGCGCACGATGTATTGCGCAGTAGGCGAATCAGACTCTATGCTGTTTACGAATATGCTAACACGATTAGTGTGTGGCACGTATTTTTAACGCTATAACGATTTCAATTGGGACCTATTTTTGTCACAGGAGGTCGGCCGTAAGTCGCCCCATACTATTTACGGAGTTAGACGTCGTCCTACGTTAAAAAACGCAGAAGAATAAAACATTATATCTCGTACTAATCAAAGAGATGAATCCTTATTAAAAATAAAAAATACGTTACGCTGCTTTCCCGTGAGTAATGAAACGCATCGTCTCCAGTCATGAACATAAGAAAGGTCCAAATCACAACAAAGCGTGCAAAACTTGATGAACTCAATATATAGGAGTCATTACGAAGACAAATGTCAAGAGTAAGGCTGTGCTCTAAGCAGCGTACATTTAGTTTACAACCTAATATTTGCGTGTCGGGGCTCGTTTGCCGTATAAGATACATTGAGAGCGGTGTTTATCTTAATGATTCATGGGAGAGAGCATGTGATTTCCTGATTTAGCTTCAGGGAAACTGAAGGAGAAAAAATGAACCTTGTTTGAAGGAAAACAATTCAGAGAATAAATGGATTTTGTTGCTACTGGCACTTCGTTTTGAGCATGCAATGTTTTTTTTTTGTTTTTTTTGCCATATTTGATCGGTGCTTTGTTGAATGACCTGAAATGTAATCGCACTTTTATATTGAACAGACGACTCTGTTTCTCAACATTAAAACTATGAATGATTCCACTTAATATTACGTTATGACTATTTAACGTTTGTTTTTAATCGTATAGGGATCTGAAATTGCGAACTCACATGTAATCATTCTGACTCATTTCATATACGTATATATAGCGAGAAAACTGCCACGTGGCGGATTTTGAGATTAAACAATAACTCCATCGCTACCGAAAAGTTGTGACATACACTCTTTTCAAAAAAAAGAAAAAAAAAAAAAAGAAAGGAAAACGAAGCACCCCATGAAAGTCGTTCGATCTTGATGGAACTCGGCATGCAAGTACCTCAGGGCCGAATATGCAAATGATTAAAACATAACGACCAATGACGACCCCCACAGCTCATGGGAACCTCGTATTGAGGAGGGTATAACTAGATCAAAGCTCGCACCAGGGACAATTGTGATAACGAATTGCTGTTGCAATTCGTTATCACAAGTTAAAGTGGACGTGCTGATTTTATGGGCTACGGGGATCAAGTTAAAGTGGACGTGCTGATTTTATGGGCTACGGGGATCAAGTTAAAGTGGACGTGCTGATTTTACTCCCTATACTTCCAATAGAAAGAAATTCGACCCTATTTCCTCAGCGAAGAAAGATTTCCCGTACATCAAAATTCGGCCACTGATAAAAAAATATCCTAACTTAGATTGTGCAACCGGTGTTTTTTGCAAAAAAACTTCCCTGAACTGTTTTAAAAAATTAATAACTGGCGCCACCTATAAGCAAGTATCATAACTACACTGCTGGTCACCCAAAATGCAACACCAAGAAGGAAGCATCCGATTGGCCTGAAATTCGCAGCATGCGTCACCCGCGAGAAGACATGCAAACGATTCGCATTGCAGGGCATATGCAAATCATGTGCGCCCGGCACGCCACCGAGAAGCATTATAAGCAGGGTACTCAGAAGGCGGGGTGTAAGTAGAGGAAGTGTTTTGTGCTGCCGGACATGTGCGTGGGAAGCTTCCTGATGCCTCGTCGCAGAATACGGCAGTCATTCCAGCACGTTTCGGAGTTCGACAGAGGACGAATACTGGCTTATCGCGACAGCGGTTTATCGTCCTGAGACATCGGCGCCATTGTCGGACGACATCGAGCCACGGTGAGGCGAGTATGGATTCGATGGGTGCAGGAGGGACGGACGGACCGACGTGAGCGATTGCCGCAGCCGCGGCACACCACCGAACGAGAGGACCAGCATGTTGTGTGGCGGGCATTGACGGCTCGCACTGCCACATCACGAACGTTAGCGCAGGAATTAGGGTGTGTTGCGCAACAACCTGTTTCAGTACGTAAGGTTCGACGTCGTCTGCAGGAGCAGGGACTTGTCGCACGGCGCCCATTGCTCCGATTACCATTGACGTTACACCACCGGCGAGTGCGGCGGCAGGGTGCCGTTGAACGCCGCACCTGTACTACGGAATGGTAAGACATTGTCTTCTCCGACGAATCCCGCTTCTGCCTGCAACACCACGACGGTCGGATCCGCGTGTGGTGGCTCCGCGGCGAGAGACTGTATGACGCCTGCATTATGCATCGCCATACCGGTCCGTCGTCTGGCGTTATGGTTTGCGGCGCAATTGTATATGACACCCGCACCCCTCTGGTACGCATCGCCGGTACACTCATCAGCCACCGCTACATCTCCGACATTTTGGAGCCTGTAGTCCTCCCTTACCTGCAGGACCTGCCAGCGGCCATGTTTCAACAGCACGCATCGTGCGACAATTCTTTACGGCCCACCAGGTGTCACTGCTGCCGTGGCCCACCTGTTCTTCCGATATGTCGCCCACCGAACACGTCTGGTCGCTGATCGGCAACCGAGTGGCCTGGCAAGCACCACACGCGGCTACGCCTGATGAACTGTGGCAACGTGTGGATGCAGACTGGACCGACATACCCCAAGCCCACATCCAAAGCCTCTTTCGTTCGATGCCGCGGCGTGTAGCGTCCGTTACTGCCAGCCATGGGGGCCACACGAACTATTGATGTCTGCGCGTTCCGCAAGTTGCACGGGCCTGTAAGCTCAATTGTTTTATCTTTGTGTCTGTTGTTATGTGTCCAGTAAATCTGGCTTTGCTATCTTGAGTCTTTCTTGGTGTTGCATTTTGGGTGGTCAGCAGTGTAGTTCAGGATAGTTTTTTGCAAAAAACACCAATTGTACAACCTAAGTTAGAATGCTTTTTTATCATTGGGCCAATTTTGATGTATGGGAAATCTTTCTTTACTGAGAAATAGGGCGATTTTTTTTCCCATTGGAAGTATTGGGAGCACATTCAATGGAAGTCCAGCTCAAGAATGTTTGATGTCAATTAAGAAAATTATCAATAGTTCATTTGCAAATTCTTTTTTTATCTGAGCACGAGTAAAAGAAGTTGACATACGAACGGAAGCTTATTTGTTTATATTTCTAAATATATCCATATTCGTAATAACTTTCTGGTTAGTAATGCATTGTCTTTAACTTTTATGAGCTTTCCAAGTTATTTATAAAAGTAACGTTAAACTGATAACAATTATTACTTCACGTGTTATTATGTCAACACAGGAATAAAAATCCTTTAAACAGGTTTTATAATTTTGAGGCGTCTGTGATGAATAACACTGGATAGATAGCGGTTGGAGGACAACTTTACTTCCATCCATATCTGTCTTTAAAATATTTACTTTGGTGCAAATTGATAGGGCCGGATCTAGGGGGGGGGGGTCGCAGGTGGGCAGCTGCCCCGGGCGTCAGTCTGAAGGGGGCGGCACGGCAATTCAAGCAGATCATAACTTTAACCAGGAATCGTTTTAGCAGTGTTAAATCGCCGAGTGGAATAAAGAAAAAAGCCGAAATTCATCATCATCATGTAAAAATTAACTTCTACGTCTAAATCCTCGTAAACATATTACCAAGGTCGATAAAAATTTCGTCTGGATTATAAGATTAAACAATATAGGGACTTCAGGACTTCAAAAAACGAGTTGTTACCCTCGGGAAACTAGAGGGGAGAAAGAGCGGGTCGCCTGAAAATCCGCATACATTAACTACAGCTTGTCCTTCAAAAACACAAAGAAATTTCCTAAACTTGATATCACTATTATCAAAGCACAACTCTACGTTACAAAATACATTGGAAAATTTGAAAAAGGGACAAGTGAGTTATTTCTCCATTACCATTCAAACTGAAATCATAGAACTCATGGCCGAAAAAGTACGTGAAGTAATAGTAAAAGAGATGCTATCTGCAAAATACTTCACTATTATACACTGGCGTGCAAAAATTAAGGACGAGACGGTTTTTCGAATGTAACGTCGTGCAGAAGTGCTCCACATCGACTCAAATCATACCATAAGATCCCCAAGATGTAAGAATATGGGACAAGTGAGCAAACCCGTCCAAACAAGGAATTCAAAGGATACAAAGGCACTTTATTGAAAAGGTAGCTTCGAGCACAACTGGACAGAAGACAGAAACGTCCATGTGACAGGCGGCTGCCAAGAAAAATTCAGTCTGTAGTAGGAGATATGATCACCACTGACTGCGTTGTAGGATTTACAACATCTGTCCATGCTGAGGACGAGGTTGTCAAGGAGCTGTTGAGGCATCGCCGCCCCTTCCTCTTGTAGCGCCAGTCGCAGCTGCGGAATCGTTGCTGACGGCTGGTGACGTGCTGCCAAGCGTCTCCCGAGACGGTCCCACACGCGATTGGATTTAGGTCCGGGGTCCTTGCGAGCCATTCCATGCGTTAAATACTTTCACTCTCCAACAGCTCTACGACAGCCACTGTACGATGAGGTGTAGCGTTATCGTCCAAGAAGAGGAACTCAGGACACCCATCACCTCTAAACAGACGCACGTGAGGCAGGAGATCCTCGGTACATTAGCGGACACCAGTGACTGAACCTCTTTGGAAGATGTGGAGGTCAGTACTGCTACCAAGCATGATACCGCTCCAAACGAGAACTCCGCCACCTCCAAACCGGTCCCTTTCGATGATGTTGGAGGTGCGATTCCGCGTTCCCTGCTCTCTCCAGAAATGAATACGTCCAGAATCGCTCGTCAGACTAAATCGGCTCTCATCCGTAAAGAGAACTTGACCCCATTGCTGATGTGTCCAGTTCTTGTGTTCCTGGCACCATAGAAACCGCCGTCTCCGATGAGCAGGCGTTAATGGCACACACCTTACTGGTCGTCGTGCAAATAGACCACCTTTGTGCAGCCTCCTCGCCACGGTTAAACGCGGTAACGGACCTCCAGTTGTCTGTTGCATGTGCCTGGCGATTTTCCCCGCTCTCTGCCGTCTGTCTCTTCTCGCCTGTAGAACAATATACCGGTCGTCCGCTGCCGTGGTTGCTCGTGGACGACCACTGCTAAACTCTCGGACAGCTGGTTCCTGTCGTTTGAAATGCTCTCCAAGCTCGTGAAACGATGCTGTGAGCGATCCCGAACTCCTCGGCCACACTAGTCACACTTGGACCTTCTTCCAACTTCCCAATGACGTGACCTTGGGTAAATTCATCCAGGTATCGTCTACTGGATTGCCTGTTGGCCATATCACACGGTGGCAGCAACTTGACGTCGTTCAAATTGATGTACACCGTGCAATAGCTTTCACCGAATTTCTGAGCGTACATCGCCCGTGTGATATCTTTCTGCCACTGCCCCCACCTCCTCCCCTACGTCATGCTGCATATATGCATATGCCCTACCGTACCGGACCCTAGTCTATCTCCTGAGTGGTCTTTCGGTCCGTTCTGCCTGCTCGTTCCGCTGTTATGCTAATTTCTCCTCTTCGTCCTTAATTTTTGCACACCAGTGTATTTGACGACACACGTGATGTATCTCACTGTGAGCATATGAGTGAGGTCATTCGGTACGTAAAAATTGACGGAAGTGGAAAATGCGAAATAAAAAAATGTTTTATTGACTTCATAGGCTTTCATTGTAAAACTGGAAAATATATCTCTCTCATACAATTCTAAGTAAATTAGAAAGAGATCACCTTAAGATAGCCGATTGTCGAGGTCAATCGTATCACAACGGATCAAACATGGGTCGTATTTACAAAGGAGTCCAGGCGAGGATACAAAAGAAAAAAAAACAAATTTGGGTTGTTTGTGCCGTGCATAGCGCATTTACTCAATCTGGTGGGTGTGCATGCTACTTCCAGCTGCCGAGCAACGTCGTATCTTTTCGGCATTGTGCAAAAGGTATTCTGTTTTTGCATCATCGACTGCACGATGAGAGATTATGAAGAATTAGACCGGAAGAAACTTAAAAGGAACCAGCCATACAAGATAGTCTGCCAAAAATGAATCTGTGGATGCTCTGAAAAGGAATTTGGCTAAAGTGGCTCAAGGACTTGAAGAAATAAAAAGCTGAGATTTCCCTCCAAAAGTTAAGTCTGATGCAGGAAGTCTTTTTCACGCCATAACAGATTTTAGGTTCATCTTGAATCTAGTTATATGGAATTATATATTGAGAGAAGTTAATCGCATAGATATCGAAATTCAAAACAGTGAGATAATATTAAGCAGATCAATTTGTTTAATGGAAGGTTTGATCGCTAATTTGTAGAGAATACGAAATTCCGGCTTTGAAGGTTGGCTTGAAGAAGCAACAAATATTGCAACTGTAATGTCTGTTGAGGCAGCGTTTCAAGAAAGAAGAAAATCTAAAACGAAGAAGATGGCCGGCGAAATTAGAAATAATGAATCCTGTGGGTTTTCGTGAGAAGAACTGTTCAAGCAAGACACAAATATTGTTTTCGACCGAATGCGAACCGAATTGAAAGCTAGAGCTGAAAGCACCAAAACCCTAAACACAGATTTCTCTTTTCTTTGACCCGGTTACTGGCCCCCGGTAATAAATAAGGGCGTCTTCCTCCCCTTCTACTTCGCTTCCGTGTCACTTTCCTATCGGGCACTCTAGCCCAAATCTCCTAGCTTCCTATTTCTAAGGGTTGTTTAAGACCTGGGGTCAGACACTCCCTTCCTAAAATCCTCTACATATGATCATTTGATCATCTCTTTTCTTTGCGGGGAGAAAATAATGAAAGTGAACAGTAGAGTCTTAAAAATGTGCGCAATACATCTGGCAACAAACTATTCCAAAGATTTAAATGGGCTAGAATTTTCTTTGCAACTTGAATCACTTAAAGATCAAGCACAGTATTTTTGTAAAAATGTAGATCAATTGAATTGCGCTGTATTACTATCGGCGATTCATACGAATGGGTTGCAAAATGTATTCCCTAACTTATGTATAGCATTAAGAATATATGCTACTCTGCCAACAACGTCAGCGACCTGTGAAAGGACGTAAAAGCAAAATGAAACTTATAAAATCATATCTCAGACCAACAACGCACCAAGATCGCCTATCAAGCCTACCGATATTATCTAAAGAAAGTGATATAGCAAATACAATCAGTAATGAGGATGCCGTAAAAACTTTTGCGGATAAAAAGGCTGTTAAAGTTAAATTTTGAAATTATCAAGTTTCGCCTCGCCCGTCCAGTGTGAAATATGTTTCACGTTTTCGTACAAAAACGTCGTGGTTGTTTTCTTAAACTTTTCTTTCTGCCTAGTGGCTATATATTCAGATTATTTATTTTTAGTGATAAGTGAATCTATATTTACCTCCAAAATCTACATATATATATATATATCTTACCACTAAAATCCGCGTTTGTAGACCAAATTTAATGTTTTCCTGCTGATGTGTTTTTTGAACAATTCTTTCTGCCGATATATTCGGATTATTTATTTTTAATGGTAAGTACATTTTTATTTACCTTATTTACCCACCACCATATAACCACCAAATGTCGTTACTTTTTTGCCTTTAAATGTTTATAATTTGAATAAGTTTAAAATAAATTCCTAAAACAGATTTTTATGAGAGAGTAATTTTTATTGTCAGGATAATAATTAACTATTTATGATCCTGAAAACATTCCAAACCTTACTGTTATTATGCTATTCCTTTTAAATTGAAAATATATTTGGGGCATCATTCAACGCGTTTTTGCTAATAAAAATTATATGCCCAGACGTATGTATATTTATATTATTGTGCTAATTTTTATCAAAAATGTATGTGCATATAGTTTTAATGTGCTATTTCTGGTTAATATATATACGGCATTTCTTCCTTTTGCCCGCCTTCAAAAATTTTCTAGATCCGGCACTGAAATTGATACACATTCATTAGTACCAGCATTAGCTGTTACTAATTGCTTTGTATGGTTAAACAAATGTCGTGTTGTAACTAATAAAATACTGTTCAGAATCCGTTCAAATTACCTCTAGAAAATATCTAGCGTGTTTTCGTTCTCACTTCACAAGACGCTTTATATTTCCGTAAGATTTAAATACCTCTGATTTGTGCTGCCATCTGTTGGGAAAGATCTGATATTTTAAATAATTGTTATATGTGCTGCCATCTATTAAGGAATAAGATCTTATATATCTTACTTCGAAAGACGAGAATTATAGTTAGATATCGCCTTGGCTAAAAACAGGAGGAACAGTGGCGTACCGTACCATAAATACTCGAGCCCCCCCCCCTGCAAAAATGTGTTCGATGCCCTTTTGCGAAAATCCCCGTTAGGTTTCAATTACTCAAAATTTTAACTTCCGTATTATTAACTAGGCTTTACGGATGTTTTAATAATTCAAATTCTTTGGAACCTGCAAGTATTATTCGTAAAAGCAAAATTATTTCACTTTATTGAGTGAAACACAAATGTGTACCAGTGGCGTATCTATAGCACCCCCCCCCACCACCACCACCACCACACCACACTCATTCTTCCCAGTACTGTTTTTTTTTTCTTAAATTGCGAAGTTTAATTTTTAATTGTTAAGTAACAGAAGTCACTTTTTTTCCTAAATTTTAGGTACATGCCATTGCTAACATGATACCAAATAATTATGAACATTAGAATTTGAACACTTATTTGTACATGAACTCCATTCTTCTTCTGAGTACTTTATTTGTACATGAACTCCATTCTTCTGTCCTTTTGTGTGAACTTGAGTGTTACGTTTTCATAGAACGTTTCTTCCGAGTGTTTATTTATATTAAAAATTAATGCTTTCCTATAATGACAAAACAGCCAACTTTTTCGAATGTGCATGTCCTTGTGTGGCTCTAAGATATATCTTGATTCTTTTTAATGCTGAAGAACTTTCGGCAGTTGCAGTCTGATAGAAAGTTTAATATGAGGTCTGCTAATTTGTGCACCTCACTAAACACTATGTCCAATTTATTAAACTTTATGTAACACGTAATGTCTCTTACTGATTAGTTTTTGTATTCGTCAAGGGAATAAAACACTTTCAGTCCATTTTTTAGTCGAGATGTATCAAAATTTGAAGCATACAGTTCTTTAAGTTCTGACAGTAGATGTTCAGGGAAGCTTTCACAAAATTTATGAAAACAGTTCGAATCCAGCAAAGCCACGAATTTAAAATATAATATCTCTGATTTTATAATACGTTGACACTACACAAAAACTGAAGCAACTCTCGCGAAACACTCTTATGGGCGGGAGTATGCGAGAGACTGAGATAGTCTGTCTTCTTTTTTCTGAGCGAACCGTTTCCCAAAGCAATGGGACAATCCCCTCTACCAGCTGATTCATGTTGTCATGGAAACGCTAGCAGGCGATTGTACGGATGGCTTTTGCATCAGAACTGCGAAGACTCTGGAAGAGCTGCTTGCGTTATGCTGTTGGTTTTATCTCGCCAAACTGAGTCGAAACGAATCTGCACGCGTTTTTTTTTTGTTTTTTTCACAGCGAAAGCATCGACATATTTTAATACCGTTGATAATTGACTCTTATTTGTGTATATTTAATCCAGTTTTATTTGTGTATACTCTGGGTTTCGCAGCCTAGCTAGCCACGAATATACGCCACTGATGTGTACGTTATAATTAAAATGATTACCGATACAAATTACTGCACAACATACTTACGCCAAAATTAATCCTATCATGCAAATTTTATTATTTTAAATAACTAAGACCTTGTAAGTCATAAAAGCTGTCTACGTACGATTAAAAACATTATCCCTGCAGATACTATAGACTAGTTTAAAAAACTTTATTCACAAGTAAAAACAAGTTAAAAGCGAGATCTTTCGGGATCCCTAGATCCCATCTTCAGGCTTAAGGCCATAAAGAACAACAAGTGGACCACTTATATACGATCAGGTTTGACCCATGATGCAACGCAGTGGGCGTTGACATCGGTCAACATAGCAAATCAAAAACAATCAATAGTTCGAAGATATGTAAGGTTATACAATATTGTCCGTAGTGGTTCCGGGCATATCGATGGGGATTAGTTTTTTCCATATGTGAGGAATGAATGACGGAAGTTCTGAGTTACAGCATAAAGGCCCATATGAATGGATATATAAGCTCTCGGAGAGGAAAACATTTCCCCTTGTTACTTTAGAGTTCAAAACCACGGCGTTCTTCCAGTCAGGTATTTTTCCCTCTTGGTCCACAGTTTCAGTTAGTGCTGTGTTGGTGGAGCCTGACCTCAAGTAATATTGGTGTTCCGATAATCGTACTTTTAAGGTCCTGAGAGTCGAACCTATATAATATTTCACATCCTCTGGATTATTAGGGTTGACTAAAGGTATGCGGTATATACCGGGTCTAGATAGATCGGGAATCACGTCACGATCAGTTCTGATAATAGAAAAGATGTTACGAGTCCGGACTCCAAAACCAAGTCCATATTTCTTGCATGTTTTTCTAAGGATTGTCACAAGTGGTTGAGAAAACTCAGTAGTCACAAAAATATAAATATATGAGAAAACATATATATATGAGAAAACTCAGTAGTCACAAAAACGTCTTCTAGTCACAAAAATATGTCAGCAACTACTTCAGCTTTTGGGAAAAGCCCATGTGAAAAAAGGTACAAAATTACATAGTAAGCTCCTGCCCCACAAGACAATCTCTTCAAACGCTTATGTTACTTGGCATGGGGAGTAAAAGCACATTTCCCACACATCACACCTTTTTTTAATTTATTTTATTTTTAGATTGGAGGTTTAACGACCATCTTGAGCAACTCAATAGGCTATAAGCTCATTTATTTATTTTCTCATTTTTACGTACAGGATTTTAGGAAGGGAGTGTCTGACCCCAGGTCTTAAACAACCCTTAGAAATAGGAAGCTAGGAGATTTGGACTAGATAGCCCGATAGGAAAGTGACACGGAAGCGAAGTAGAAAGGGGGAGAAAGACGCCCTTATTTATTACCGGGAGGGGGGGGGGGGTCAGTACCCGGGGTCCGACGGCTTAACGTGCCCATCCGACGCACGGCGGATATTTAGTGTATCGAGCGTTCGAGCGTGTCTGGGATCGAACCTGAGGTCCTTTCCGTGGCAGTCACGAACGTTGCCCACTAGGCCACCCGCGGCCCATGGGTTGTCTCTTCCCTGGAGTCAGAGGCCCTAAATTAGGGACAAGCAGTCGCCCGTCCTTAATTTAGAGCCACTGACTCCAGGAAAGAGAGAGAGCCAGTGCTGTAAGACAAACACAACGTCAATGCTTCACCGGGATTTGATCCCGGACCCACATCGGACGAATGATCAGAAACCATCGCTTAGACCTCTGCGCCACCGGGGAGGGGCGGCCATGACACTTTTCTTAGTCCAGGGAGAGCAACCCTGTCGCCCATCACCAGAAGTGGCCATGAAAGTGTGGCGAATTTGAGTTTTCCGACTTCTCCAGTAAAATAAACTTTTTCCTGAAGGTGTGTGCTGGTTGTAAGTCAATATTTTCTGCATATCATTCATTCGAAGCATTCCGCTTCCTGAATGAGTGACTGATGCTACACTGCCAAAATCAATACTCTCCTCCCTTCCCCAAAACTTCATTTCATTTTTTTATTGAAGGTTTAACGACCACCTTGAGCACCTTGATGGGCTATAAGCAGTCACCCGTCCGTAATTTAGGGAAACTGGCTCCAGGAAAGGGGGAGAACCAGTGCTGTAAGATATACAGATCCATGCCTCCCTGGATTCGAACCCGGATCCCTCTCGGACTAACGGTCATAAGCTAGCGTTTAGACCACAGGGGCGGCCGTTTCATTTCTGCTTTTAGTTTGAGTCTGGATCCTACCTTGAACGGATGGCGTCAAATTACACACATTTTCAAGCGTGCATTTGCGTCTGTTGCGTGTGTACGTTTTTCACAATTTACTCTGCTTCACGAAGAAATTGTTGTTTTTTCCCATTTTTCCAATTTCTCCATGAGAGATGGATAAGTGGATGATTCGAAAACGCAGTTTATCAGAAGCAAGTAATAGTACTGAGGTGAGAAGAGCAGACGAAATCATTGATTTCGAACCTAGGGGTTAAAAGAAAAAATGAAGGGCATGGAAGAGCGTGAACCGAAAATTTCAAGAAATATGGGAGCTCAAATTTGTAGTGACGCAAGTAAACGAAGACCCAGTGTGCTTTCTCAGTAAGAAAAGGTTACAGTAAGAATAAAGCAGACAGTTTGAAGAAGAGCATTCAAAATATGCACAGTGATATCAACAATATTTTAAATACAACAGACTTTGAATACACAAGAAACTCATATAGCGTACTAAATCCGTTTACATTTCCGGTGTAATAAAGAGAAAGATTCGCCAAGCTTTCGCATTCCACTAGGAGGTTTTTTCACGGCGAAGGTTAACATGAAAATGCTATGGCCGGTTGGTCAAGTCGCCATATCGCCAGGAATTTGGGCGAAGCGACGTGGTTATCGGACAGTGTTGATGTCAATGTATCGAGGAGGGCACAACAAAAAGGCACCATGGCAGTGGACGCCCGAAGGCAACGACAGAACGCGAGGCATACGTGTCTGGAAACAAGCCGCCTTGCGCACGCATCCTGCTTTTACCTTAGAACGGCACACTGCTCACATACCGAGAGTGTCTGCGTGGGGAGCATTTTTTTACGATAGCCAGTCACCCTTCGTAGACCTCCGTACCATCTTCAGGGCTCAACGGTACGTCGGCGATATTCAACTACCTTCTGTGTTGCCATTCCCGTCGTAGCATCACCGAGCAATTTTTCAACAAGATAATACCTGGAAACACACGCCACGGCTGTTCCATGCCTGTATCCGTAATGATGACGCCTTTCCATTGCAAGCCCGATCGAACAAGTTTGGGACATGATGGGACGTCACTTACTCCCATCTATGAATGTCAGGGAACTAGTGCGCAATTCTAACACCATCTGGCATGCTGTACCTCAGGGAAGAATTCGAGAACTGTAAGCATCTATGTCATGCCGGGTAACCGCTTATATTGGAGCCAGACCTGGAGCTACAAGGTCCACACTTGTTGCACTTGTGCAGCTAAGTTATCCGAAACAAGTTAGTAAAATCATGCCATGCATTGATTATGATACGCTTTCCAACATACCAGCAATTATTACTCAAGTTATGTGGATAATGGCTGTGGAATAAATCTCGCTCCTGTGTCCTGACCTTTGACCCCATTTCGATGATATTCAACAGAACCGGTTCACTATACCTCTGGAACAACATGATAAAGTTTTGTTGCAATAGAAGCAGTTTTACGCAAGTTATGAGAATAATGGCTGTGGAATAAATCTGGCTTTTGGGCAATGACCTCTGACCAAATTTCGTTGATATTCAACAGAACCGATTCACTATACCTCCGGAACAACATGATAAAGTTTTGTCGCAATCCAAGCATTTTAAGTAAGTTATGATGTACAAGGGCAATGGAATGGATCAAACTACAGTGTCCTGACCTTTGACCTCATTTCGCCCATTTTCAATAGGGTTCGACCCCAGTGGCTCCCTACCACATACTAAAATTTCATCGAAATCGAACCATTTTTACGCAAGTTATGACGCATAAGGACAATGGAATATATCCCGCTCTTATGCCCTGCCTGACCTTTGATCCCATTTCGCTTATTTTCTATAGGGCTTGTGCCCAGGTGGTTCCCTACCACATACTAAAGTTTCATTGAAATCGAACCATTTTTACGCAAGTTATGACGCATAAATGCAATGGGATGGATCCAGCTCCTATGTCCTGACCTTTAAACCTATTTCACCCATTTTCAAAAGGGTGTGTTCCCAGGTGGTTCCCTATCACATACTAGAATTTCATCGAAATCGAACCATGTTTACGCAAGTTATGACGCATAAGAGCAATGGAATGGATCCCGCTCCTGTGTCCTGACCTTTAACCCTGCTTCGCCCATTTTCAATAGGGTTAGTCCCCTGGTGGTCCCCTACCACATACTAAACTTTCGTCGAAATCGAACCATTTTCACGTGAGTTATTGTGCGGACGGACAAAGCTGGAGCATATACGCTTCTTCAACCTACGGTTGGAAAGCGTAAAAAAGGGCCCAACTGGTCTGGAATTGCATTTACTTCATTTCCTACACATGTACATTTGCACAAACCAATTATCGTCCTGATTGGATGATTCCTTATGGGTGCTTCGTTTTTTTTTTTTTTTTTTTCGGCAAAGTGGGTATATTTCCTTGTCTTATCCAGGTACTCTCTTGATTCTGAAAATTGTGACACCTAAAGGACTGCAGGTTTTAGCTTGAAACTTAGAGGATAAGCACAACAGGTTGCGACACGAAAATGATTGAAATGTTAGTGAAGATGCCCATGCGATTTTGTAGCTGCACCATCTGAACTGTCAAGTCTTGGGTATAAAGATCTGGTCGGACCAGATGTTGCCGTTAGTAAATCCCCGAAGGACAAACTAAACGTCACGTTGCCGCGTACGTTTTGCGGCGTAACACCGAGACAACGGCAAGCGTCACAGTTTGAGACGTAATTGGGTTCAATTCGCCGTCTCTCCTGGTACGAACTGTGGGAACCCTCAACACCCAGCAACATATCAGGAATATTTTAGGTACAGAGCTGCCCTGGTGTTATATTCCAGGAATCCCCGAAAATAAATGCGAAACGCAAAAATTCACACTCCGTACCCGGCAGATCAAATTACCTGTCCAAACTCCTGCCAGCGCGACGTGAAGACAGAGGACAATAATATTGAACGGTAGATAGGTCTAGGCTTCCAGCTGATGCTGACCTTGACTACGTTCAATGCACGGGCTCCGTCTTCTGAATGAAGGCTCCTTGAATTGAAAGAGGAGTTCCAAAGGATTAATTTGGACATTGTCGGGCGAAGTGACGAAAGACGAAATGGAGAGGATCTCATCCAACTGCAAAGTCGTCATCTCTTATACAACGCTTGGATATAATTTATAATAAGCATGAAACTGAAGAACAATCTTCTAGAATTTAAAATGTCCTCGGACGGAATTACACGACTCGTAATCCAACTCTCAAAAATATACCACATTCAGATTACTCAAGTTTACGTTCCCAACACGAGTCATCCGGAGGAAGAAATTCAAGGGTTTTTAGAGGAAATTTGAATTCTAACTAGAAAGTCCAAACAGCATTTGAAGATCATTATGGGTGACGTCAGTGCAAAAGTACGGCAACGGCAACACAATGAAAATTACGCATGGTATTTCTGCCACAGCAACAGAAACCAGCGTTAGTCTCGTAGAGTTTGCAAAGGCAGAAAGGTTTATCACGTTCAACTATGTTGTCAAGAAAATATCACAGAGGAAATGAACGAGTAGGCATCTCAATGGGTTGACAAAGGAAATTTATTTTAATATGTGTAACAACAAATTAGACATCAAATACAGTAGTGTACTAAACACGTTCAACGCAGGTAGTAGCTATTGAATGGTGGGATGTAAGGTGCATCTGAACATTAACTCGAACGTGGCAAGCTCATAAAGCAAATAAAATGTTTTGACATGATATACCATAAAAAGCACCTTAATACCTCAAAATTGGAACTGAACAACCGATTCTCTACCCTAGGAGGTCTAACATCAGCAGAAGTAGACATCATTGAAATGTACAGGATGTTTGTTGGTTGTAATCATTTGTGCTTCTTCATTTCATTTTACCATTGCGCGTGGTTTATTCCGATCGCACACATTTTACCAGTGCTGCATTTTATTCTTGCATTTTCAAGAAACAATAGTGTAGTGTCACATCTTTTACCAGAACTAAATCACCTGCCGCCCTTCCAAATTCTTTGCCTGGCTACGGTCTTACTCGAAATTTTCTCAAAAGGAATGTTTCATGTGAAGCAGTTCTCTCTTACACTAGTTCCAAAAGTAAAGTGCTGGTGTGGACATTTTATTTCTTTTATCTTCTGCGTAGGGGTTTAACAACCACCGTGAGCAACTCAGTGGTTTGTAAGCAGTCGCCCATCCCTGATTTAGGGTCACTGGTTCCAGGGGAGGGAGAGAGAGCCAGTGCCTTAAGACAAACACAACATCCATGCCTCTCCGGGATTCGAACCTAGACCCATTTCGTACAAATCGTCATAAGCTAGCGCTTACACAAATGCGCCACCTGTGTGGATTCTGACTTATATTTTAGAATTTAAACTAAACAGACGCGACCTTGAAAACTTGAAGATGAGATGGAGAGATTTTTTGAAGTCACGGCCTGTAGGGTTTTTAAGTAATTACCAGAATACCTTGCTGCGAAGAGAACACGGAAAATAAAGAACCTAAAATATCAGAGAAAATTCAGAATTTTGTAAGCAAAGGAGGAAAAGCTGTTACTGTAAACAATGCCGGAATTTTAAAAATATTGAAATTTTGTACTACTATTTGACCAAAGGTTGACGATGGAGGAAGATCACGTCAACATCTTTCGGGTTGCTATGGTATTGAAAAAGTATTTGTAAATTCAACAGAATTCCATGACGAGAGCTGCTACACTTTCAAACTAGAAAGAATTTTAGGACGCATATCAATTGCATGTAAAATAAATGGAATCGGGTCTGGCCAGTGCCTAAACGGGGACTTGTTCACATCAGTATTACAGAGCACACCCAATTTCATAAACTGAGGTATCCTTCCACAACCCATGGGGTATTATATGAGTGAGTGTCCTGCTCCACAAAAGGATTACATGTTATAACAACTTTAACCTGGTATGGATATACACTGGCGTGCAAAAATTAAGGACGAGACGGTTTTTCGAATGTAATGTCGAGCAGAAATGCTCCACATCGACTCAAATCATTACATAAGTTCCCCAAGATGTAGAATATGCGACAAGTGAGCAAAACCGTCCAAACAAGGAATCCAAAGGATACAAAGGCACTTTATTGAAAAGGTAGCTTCGAGCACAACTGTACAGAAGGCAGAAACGTCCATGTGACAGGCGGCTGCCAAGAAATATCCATCCAGTCTTTAGTAGGGGATATGATCACCCCTGACTGCGTTGCAGGATTTACAACGTCTGTCCATGCTGAGGACCAGGTTTTCAAGGAGCTATTGAGGCATCGCAGCCCATTCCTCTTGTAGCGCTAATCGCAGCTGTGGAGTCGTTGCTGGCGGCTGGTGACATGCTGCCAAGCGTCTCCCGAGAAGATCCCACACGTGTTAGATTAAATTTAGGTCCGGGGGACCTTGCGAGCTAACCCATGCGTTGAATATCTTCACTCTCCAACAGCTATGCGACAGCCATTTTACGATGAGGTGTAGCGTAGTCGTCCATGAAGTCTTCACTACTAATTTCCGACAGCTATTGTACGATGAGGTGTAGCGTTGTCGTCCATGAAGTCTTCACTACATCATTTACGCCCACGTATTAATGTTGGGAAAGCGGTCCACAATTCGGAAACCATCTCGCATGCTATACCTCAGGGTAGTATGCGGGAACTGTATGTGTCTATGCCACGCCGAATAACCGCTTGTGTCCGAGCCAGAGGGGTCGCTACATCTTACAGCCTTGTACCACTGGTGTAGCTGGATTATCCAAATAAATGACTCAATTGCTCTAGAATTGTAGTAATTTCATTTTCTGTGCATGTACATTGCAGAAATCAATTAGCATATTCTTCGGACGACTTTTTCCGGATGGTTTCCTTTTTCGGGGTTTTTTTCTCCTCTTTTGGCAAAGAGGGTATATTTCGTTCTGTGATACAGGTACCCTCTTGCTGTCTTACATTTGAAAATTGCGACACCCTGAAGGACTGCTGGTTTTAGCTTTAAACTTGTCGGATATGCTAAACACATTGGAACACGCAAATGATTGAACTCTCAATAAAAATGCTTATGCGGTTTCAAAGTAGCGCCCTCTGAACTGTTGAGTCATGAGTATAAAGATGTCGACGAAACCAAATGTTGCAGTCAGTAAAGAACCAAAGGACATCGCATTGAACAGCACCTTTCCGCGTGAGTTTTGCTGCGTCACACCAGCACAACCACACGTGTGTTCGTTTCAGTTGTAATTGGGTTCAATTCGCTCTCTCACCAGATACGAACCTTTAACATCCAGCGATATATCAGGGAAATATTATGTTCAGAGCTCCCTGAGCGCTAAATTCCAGGAAATGTTGCTATATTTCATTTGGTTCACAGCTATGCTGGCATATTGTTTCAAAGGGACAATGCCACGCCACATGTGACACGGAAACTCGAAAGCCTCTTCGATTCATGGCAGATACTCCACCTTTTCGACCCCACATGTTAGCTGGATATGTGCCGGATTTAAAATGTCTGAGACAATGGTAGCTAAACGATTGGCCCGTCAAGAGCCTCTGCCAGTCTCCACAAATGAACTCTGGTGACACCTTTCAGCATCGTGGTATGTTATTCACCAGGACCATATCAAAAACATCTTCCATTCAAATGTCACGCAGTGTAGGTGGTGTTATTTTTGTTGGAGGTTTCGCCACACAATAATGAGCTTTGCAGCAAAAATATCATTTTCAGCTCTACAGATGTGGGTGTCTTTATATGTTTTACCCGTTCTCATAGGCTACAAAGAAAGGAGGAGAACACAATAAATAACGCAAACTAGGATTTAACATAATTGCCATTATTCTGTATGACCTCTTGTAATATGTTTATGCGTAAATGAATGCCACGCCGGAAAAACTCCTGTTTTTAGAAGAAAGAAAAGTCATGTAATGACGTTTTCACATTGTCCAGATCATCGAAGGTTTGAAGAGCTAAGACGTTCTGTAACGATTGAGAAAGCTGGTAGTTCCTAGGTTCCAGGTCAAGTGAATACGCTGTGTGAGGTAACACTTCCCAACCAAAGTCCAGTAATTTTTACTGAGTCATTAAACCAACACGAGGTTTGGCGTAATCATTATGAAGGATCACGCCTTTGCGATTGACGAGTGCTGGCTGCTTCGATATCGGGTGTTCTTGCGTCAATCCGAGAGACTGCCGGTAGTGTACGGCGCAATGAGTCCGTCGTTACAACGAGTCTGCGGAAATGATACGAAAAATGTCGTAGGACACAAAAACACAGACAATGTCAGGGGACATATGTCATCTCATGACGATGTCAATAAGTGACTCTTGTGCATTATCAACGGGGAACTGTGACGCGTTCTCTAATGGTAGTTGTAACAGTAAGTCACCAGTTGAGATAGGGATGACGAGGCCTGAGTCTCGGTTGGGACTGTAGACTCATTGGCTCCTTCTCATGATACCCTTGGTACCGGAACGACGGAATGCCAGGCTGCAATGGTGCATGAAACGAAGAGAGCGGCGTCATGAATGACTAAATATCGTGTTCTCGGACAAAATTCGTTTCTAGTTAGAAGAAATTTATGTCGGCATCTTTGTCCGTCGATGACACCAGGAGATTAGTAGTGAAGACTGTATTCGCCCAAGCGTACTGCACCAACACGCGGCATTATGGTGTGAGGTTCTATCGGATACGAACGGAGATCTTCTCTCGTGAAAGTCAGTACAACCAAAACGACCGACCGTCATGTCAATGATACTTTACGGGTCGATCGTTCTTCCGTAGCTACAGGAAGTCCTAGGATCCCTATTTCAGCAACGGTCCCGGACGATTCGTCCAACGACGATTATTCCAATGCCGATTCGTCCAAAAGGACAATTGCTCCAATGCCGATTGGTCCAATGTCCGATTCGTTCAATGCCGATTCGTCCAATGGTACGATTGGTCCAATGCCGATTCGTCCAATGGTACGATTGGTCCAACGCCGATTCGTCCAATGGTATCATCTTACCAACGGTAAACTGTTTTATTTTCCAGAAGGGAATAAGGATTTAAATTATTCTGCTCATTATATCCTTTTGAAAGATCATTTCCGTATATTTGGTAATTGTAAACATTTTATATAAACCTGGTAAAAGGCACTCAAAGGAGCATTTCTCAGCTGTTTGCAAAGCACCTAGGCGCAGGTCTTTTTATAATATTTTAAGTTAAAACTTAGATATTTGGTATTTGTAAACCTTTTATAAAACCTTATAAAAGGTACTCATCGTATCATTTCTCATGTGTTTACAAGGCACCTAGGCCGCAGGCCTTTTCAGAAGATTTTAAGTTACAACCTAGATATTTGGTATTTGTAAACATTTTATAAAACCTAATAAAAGGCACTCATCGTATAATTTCTCAGATCTTTACAAGGCACCTAGGCCGCGGGCCTTTTTAGAAGCTTTTAAGTTACAACCTAGATGTTTGGTATTTGTAAATATGTTATGAAACCTAATAAAAGGCACTCATCGTATCATTTATCAGGCTTTTATACAAGGCGCCTAGGCCGTGGGCCTTTTTAGAAAATTTTAAGTTACGACCTAGATATTTGGTATTTGTAAACATTTGATAAAACCTTATAAAGGGCATTCAACGGATCATTTCTCAGCTCTCTACCAGGCACCCAGGCCGGGGACCTTTTTGGACTAGTTACGAATAAGCACACACATTTACTTGTACTTTAACTAAAAAAGGCATACATGGGCTGTAGATAATTGACAGAAGCATGCTTCGTGTAACTAGAAGAGATAAGAAGAGGAACTCATGGATCAGGTAAAAAACATTACTTTCAGAAGACATCATGCTCAAAATATAATCCTTAAAATGGCATTGGTCTGTACATAGTGCTAGAGAATTTGACCGCCGATTGACAACTGAAATATAGGACTGAATACCAACAGAAAAAAGACTAAGAAGACTAAGTGGTAAATGAAGGATGAAAAGTCGAAAGCGTTTAGGAGGCCCATGGAGGAATCTATTTCAAGACAGGCCATTGTGGCAGAAATTTTGATATAACATAATTCGCAAACGATTTGTAAGTGCTGAAAATTACGATAATAGTGATGATAATATGTATTTAGGCTGGAAAGATCAGTTGATGCGCAAAAGTAATATTGCCACTTCTTGACCAAATGTGAAAAGCGCTTTTTGCGATGTATTATTCTTTTCCCACTGAAGGAGCTCTGACGAGAGTTACATAGCAGTATAACTGATCCAGCAGGTTTTGTAGAAGCTCTGTTCCATACTTATCATCAAAATTGGTACACTTGCTGAATTATGGCTAAACCTCCAAAACTGAATCCAAAAAGCAAACTTGTTTCCTCTGCTCACGGAAGATGGCATATACCTGTGCAAAACACCTGCCACCATGAACTGAAGGCAGAGGGCAATAACATTGAACGGTAGATAGGTGTAGGTTCCCACCTTATGTTGACCTTGGCTACGTTCAACGGACGAGCTCTGTCTTCTGAATCAAGGCTCCTTGAATTTAAAGTGGAGTTCCAATGGATCAATTTGGACATCGTCGGGCAAAACGGGGAACTAAGAAAGTAAGAAGATCTCATCAAACTGTAAAGTAGTCATCTCTTCTACAACCCTTGGATATAATATCTAATAAACCTGAAGCTAAAGAATAATGTTCTAGAATTTGAAATGTCCTTGGACAGAGTTGTGCATCTCGTAATCCAGCTCCCAAACATATAACACATTCAGATTACTCAAGTTTATGCTCCGAAGACGAGTCATCCCCAGGAAGAAATTGAAGAGTTTTAAAGAGGAAATTTTTATCTTCTAACTAAAAACTGAAAGCAGCACTTAAAGATTCCTATGGGTTAAGTCAATGCAAAAATTGGGCAACAGCAACTGAATGAAAATTCCGTTGGTTCATTCGGCCACAACAGAAATCAGGGACAAAATGCTCTTTTTGAGTTTGCAAATGTAAAAAAATTAAATTATGTTTAACTACGTTTTCAAGAAAATGCCACAGCGGCGATGAAACCGGAAGCATCGCATTCGAATGACAAAGAAAATCTATTTTAAATTCGTAACACCGAATTTCCCATCAAAAACTTTAGAGTGATAAATATGTTCAACGCAAGTAGTGGCCATTGAATGGTGCGATGTAAGGTGCACCTCAACATTAACTCGAACGTGGCAAGCTCATAAAAGCACACAAAATGTGTTGCTATGATAAACCATAAAACACACCTTAATACTTTTAAATCGGAATTGAACAACAGATTCTCTACACTGGACGGTCTAACGTCAGTATAAATAGACATCATTGAAATTTAAGGGTTGTTTATTGTAATCATTTGTACCTTCTCTTTTCACTTTCTAAACACCTGTGGTTTAGTCAAATCGCACACATTTTACCGGTGCTTCATTTTCAAAAAACAGTAGTGTAGTGCCACATCGTTTACCCGAGCAATATCATCAGCCGCCCTTTCCAAATTCTCTGTCTGGCTGTGGCTTTTCTCGAAATTTTTTTAGAGCGAAAATTCCATGTGAAGCAGTTTCAATGAGAAGTGTGAATTATCTTGTTACACTAGTTTCAAACGAAAGTTGTGGACTTCATTTGCTCTTTTTGATTGGGGTTTAACAACCACCGTGAGCAACTCAAAGTGCTATAAGCTGTGGTGTTAGTTTTAAGGCACTGGAGAGAGCCAGTGCCTTAAGACTAACACCACATCGATGCCTCAGCGTGTTTCGAACCCGGATCCATCTCGGACAATAGGTCATAAGCACTTAGACCACTGCACCGGCTGTGTGGATGCTGACTTAAATTTTAGCATTTACTCTAAACAAACGCGACCTTGAAAATTTGAAGATGTGATGGAGAAGACTTTTTGAAGTGACTGCCTCTAAGATGTTAAATAAATTACCAGAATATCATGCTGTGGAGATCTCATGGAAAGGAAAAATCTAAAATTTCAGATTCTTCCTTTCCATGATCACTGTGTAAGCAAAGGAGGAAAGGTGGTTACTGAAATCAATGTCGGCATTTTAAAAATATTGAAATTTTGCGTTATTTGACCAAGGAATGATGACCTTAGAAAGAAGATTACTGATCACGTCAACATCTCTCCGGTGTTTATGATATTGAAAAAGTTTTTGTAAATTCAACAAAATTTCATGACAAGAGCTGTTTCTCGTTTAAGGTAAGGTGGAATTTAGGGTCAAATTAAAATGAATGGAATTGGGTCCGGCCAGTGCCTAAGGGGAAGACTTGTTCTCATCAGTATTTTGGAACACACCCAATTTCATTAACTGAGGTGTCCTTACACCACTCATATGCTCTCACTCGGATATGTTACTTACTCAACACCAGGAATCCATATCATATAATCATTTTACCGGCCATGGAAATATTTCCCTGTTGCAGAGTATCACCGGCTTTGATTTTTTAATCGTTTGAGGTTTGCACAAGATGCTCACGGCACTTGAGCTTCACTGGTTGAAACATGATGTGCGATCATATTTGCCCTTGCTTTAAGCTAACAGGGCTTTCACCGGTTTACTCTCTACATGCAGCGGACATTTTAACACTGGTGAGAACAACCCAAACTGCATATTCAAATATCAGCCATCCGCCAATTCCAGCCTCCAAGACGCTGGATTACAGGAGCACGCCACAACTCCCGGCGAAAGCTACCGCACACGAAAGGAATTTCTGTACGATATTATTGGAGCTTATTACGCATGTATACGTAAAACGCTCCAATAAAATCTTAGATTTCTCATTTTGTCTACAGTGATATTTTATTTTGTATTCGAAACAAAGTATTCTCAGAGTATAAAATAAATTTATAATTTTAAGCAATCTGAGTTGATATCTTAAGATTTTATTTTTTTTAGTTTTTCTCTTGGTAGCTGCTGTCTCTTCGAAACGCTTTCTAACTTTTTACGCTTTGCATGTTTATATATATGCATATTACTTTTTTGCTTTATTTTTATTTTATTTCATTTTTGAACATTTCTGTATAATGTGTATTTCCCAACACGTTTCAGCTACACAGTTTTGGAAAGATTTGGCGCCATCTCTTGCGCTTAAAAGTCGTGAACAACTCTAGAGTTTCAAGCATAGAATAAATGCTTATCGTATATTGATAAGGCCTCCTTTTTTTCAAATGTGCCTGTTAAATATTGAGAACGCCTTCCAACTCTGTTTTGAGTTTTCTAACCACTACAGAAACAGAAAAATAAAGAAAGTAACATTTTAGCCAAATTCTGTGATATTTTACTCAGTCAGATCTTTGGATTTTGATTCCCGCTTAAGTTCATTTTCTATCCACAAGCAAATTATCACCACACCACGGTAGTTAGGTAATTAAGATTGGCTCATTTGCTGCAGCAAGCCTAACATCGAACAGCTAATTATATTTCTTGTCTGAACTTGTTCCATTCTCTTTAATTAGCAAATCTGAAATATTCAAAAACGTTATTAATTACGTTTTATTTAACCATTAATAACAAAACTTATAAAAAATGTGATAGTATAAAATATATGATAGTGTATGTCATAGTGTTATTTTCTCACAGACAAAATTGTAATTTTGGCGCAATTATCTTAATTATTGACATTTTCACAATTCTTAATATTACAACTGGCTAGGGCAGCTCTATACGAGAGTTTTGAAAAGATTTTGAAGTAGGATATGGCGAATATAATTAAAAATTCGTTACTCTGCTTACTGTAAGAAAGCATCTTGTTTTTGACAAAGAGGTTTAAATTTCAAATCTCTTGTGTCACCTCTGTATCTCAATAAACATTTTTCTTTTGGGCTTCATCTTCATGCAGCTGCCTTACATCTTTTCCCAGCTCTTACAATTTTATTACCAACAGTTAACATTTTCGTTCCACGCTAATGTGTAACAAGATCCTTGCCATCGAATACTGAAGTGTGCTAAACGTGTTTAACACAGGTGTTAAACATGGAAGGGTTAGATGAAAGGTGCACATCAACACTAAACTCGAAGGTGGCAAGATCATGAAGCTAACAAAATGTTTTGACATGGTAAACTTTAAAATGGATCATTATACCTTCAACTTGGAACTGAGAAATCGATTTTCTACCCTGAAAAGTCTAACATCAGTAGAAGTTGACATCTTTGAACATAAAAGAAAACTTTTTAAGTGCCTTATTGAACTAGCATCAAAAGTAAGTGGTATTATGAACAAACTGCATATGGAATTAATTTAAAAAATAACAAAAACATCCTGATGTAAAAGAGAAGTCAGATGTGGATAAGTACAGAAAATGTAACTTCTATCATGGAATTTATAGAGCTTTCCACGAAAATGCGGAGAACTATCACTTAAGACATGAAGAAATTCAATTGTGAACTAGTGACAAAAGTAATTGAATAAAAACAAAGCGTGAAGCATGTAAATACTCAAATAGCGTATTAAGTCTGTTTCTTTTTATGGTGTAATAAACAGAGCGATTCTTCAATCTTTCGCACTCCACTGGGAGGCCTTTTCAAAGCAAAGGTAGACATAAAAATGCTATGGCCAGCTCACTGTATATACATCAATCAACTGTTCGCAGCGAAGAAGCTATCGGATAGTGTTGATGCCAATGGGTCGATGAGGGCACAACCTAGAGAAACGCTGGCAGTGGACGACCGAGAACAACGACAGAACGCGAGGATCGAGCGATTGTGAGATCTTCCAAAAAATAACCGTAATTGTAGCTATCAGCCATTAGTGACCATAATTCGTGGACTACACGTATGGAAGTACTCACCCGGACCGTTGCCACACGACTTTCGGCACGCCGGGGGCTACGTTCGAGGAAGCCACCCCTCGAATATCGCTGATCAGCGAGCATCGTATGCACCGGTTGCATTGGTCTTGCGCCCTATCAACGTGGAATAGTGTCCAGTGGTATCCTTTTTTCTTCAGTGATCCGACACTCTTTGCACTTGGTACCGATGAGCACCATATACGTGTCTCGAAATGAGCCGCCTTACGCGCGCAAGCTGCGTTTACCTCAGAAGGGCTCAGAGCTCGCTCACCGACAGTGTATGCCTGAGGAACAATTTTCTATAATAGCCGTTCACCCTTGGTAGTCCTCCGTACCACTCTCACGGCTCAACGGTACGTCCGCGATATTCAGGTACCTCCTGTGTTGCTATTCCTGTCATAGCATCACCGAGTAATTTTTCAACAGGGTAATTCCCGGGCACGCACGTCACGGTTGTCCCATGCCTGCTTCCGTAATGTTTGAATCTTTCCATGCAATCCCGATAGAATACGTTTGGGGCACGGTGGGACGTCATTTACGCCTACCAATGAATGTTGGCGAAGAATCTGCAAATCGGACATCATCTGGCATGTTATACCTCAGGGTAATATGTGGGAACTGCAAGTGTCTATGACACGCCGAATAACCGATTGTATTCGAGCTAGAGGTGGCGCTTCATCTTCAAGCCTTGTTCCACTCGTGTAGCTGGGTTATCCGAATAAATGACCCAATTGCTCTAGAATTGGAGTAATTTCATTTTCTTTACATGTACATTGCAGAAATCAATTATCATATTCGTTGGACGATTCCTTCTGGGTGGCTTTTTTTCGGTTTTCTTCCCCTCCTTTTTTGGCAAAGAGGGTATATTTCCTCCTGTTATACAGGTACTCTCTTGCTGTCTTGCATTTGAAATTGCGACACCCTGAAGGATTGCTGCTTTTAGCTTTAAATTTGTAAGATATGCCCAACACATTGGAACACCGAAAAAATTGAACTCTCAATAAAAATGCCTATGCGGTTTCGAAGTAGCGCCCTCTGAACTGTCGAGTCATGAGTATAAACATGTGGCCGAATCCCGATGTTGCAGTCATTAAAGAACAAAAGGACATCGCACTGAACCGCACCTTTCTGCGTGTGTTTTGCTGCGTCACTTTAGCACAACCACACGTGTGATCGTTTTAGTTGTAATTGGGTTCAATTCGCTCTCTTACCAGATACGAACAGTTGGAACACTCAACACCCAGCGACATATCAGGGAAATATTATGTTTAGATCTCCCTAAGCGCTGTATTAAAAGAAATGGCGCTATGTTCCTCTTGGTTCACTAGCACATTGTTTCAGCGGGACAATGCTAAGCCACATGTGACGCGGAAACCTCTAAGATCTCTACCATAAACACCAGATACTCTACCTTCCCGACCCTACATGTTATCTGGATATGTGCCCGATTTAACATGCCTGGGACATGGTAGCTAAGCGATTGGCCCGTGAAAAGCCTCTGCCAGTCTCCACAAATTAACTCTGGTGTCACGTAGGAGCATCATGGTAGGTTATTCCTCAGAACAATATAAAAAACATCTTACACTAAATGTCACGCAGTGTAGGAGGTGTTATTTTTGTTGGAGGTTTCGTCATACGATGCAGAGGTTTGAAGCGAAAAAATCATTTACAGCTCTACAAATATTGGGTGTGTGCATATGTTTTACCCGTTTTTGTAGGCTGCAAAGTAAGGAGGAGAACATAATAAATAACATACCTAGGATTTCCCTTAATTGCCATCATTCTGACCCTTGCCATCTGTCGATGCGTAAATAAATGCCACGCCGGAAAAACTCCTGCTTTTAAGAGTCAAAAAAGTCATGTAATGCCGTTTTAACATCGTCCACATCATCGAAGGTTTGGAGAGCGAAGGCGTTCTGTAACGATTGAAAAAGGCGGTCGTCCTTAGGTGCCAGGTCAGGGGAATACGCCTGGTGAATTAACACTTTCCAGCCAAGGTCCAAATACTTTTTGTCGAGTGATTAAGGCAGCATGTGGTCTGGCGTTATGATTATGAAGGATCACGCCTTTGCGATTAACGAGTGCTGGCTGCTAAGATATCAGGTGTTCTTGCAATCTTTCCAACTGCTGTAAGTAGAGATTAGCATTTCTCGTTCGGTTAGGAGCCAACACCTCTCAGTCGATTATTTCCTACACATCCCACCAAACCCTCAATAAAACCTTCTTTGAGATGCAGTCCCCGTGTTAAGGTAGATGGAGAAGGTTCCACACATTGACACACAGTCCGTCGACGCTTTGCATTACGGTACAGTACCCATTTCTCATCACCCGTTACAATTCGTGCCCTAAACGGCTCATTCCTGTGACGTGAAAGCAAAGAAGTACAGTTACGGATTCTTTCCTCTCTTTGTCGAACTTGGTGATGAACTCAAACGCATGCATCTGTCTTTAGTCTGTTGTTCTGTGCACCGACAATGTTTCCACTAATTCCTGAACGGTTGGATATGAGTCATTTGTTATGGCTTGGTCCACATCCCCGTCAGAAACAACGGATGGACGTCCAGGACGTGGTTGATTTTACAGCTTCTGTCTCCGCCACGGAATTTCCGAAACCAGACGGCGACATGTGTTATCATTAACTGAATTCTCCCATACACTTGACATATGTTGCGGCAAGCCAGTGCTGCAGTAATGCTTTAATGGAACCCGTACAGTATACAGTGACTAAAGTGCTCCTTATCGCATTCCATGTTAACCGTCCGTGATTTCCTTTACAAATCACGTACTCAGACATCCCTAGTGCTCTATATGCTCTACTGCTACACGCTTTATTGTCCGAAAATTCAGCATTGTAGCGTTATCTGTGACGTAACAACTTCGATCGCGATTTGCGTCTATTTGAAAAACGGGGAGAACGTTTACACACACTCAGTATTATCAGTTACCTCCTGTAACATGATGAATCTGTGACGTGAATTTCATCTGAATTGCGCTATTCTCTTGGTGTCGCAAATTTTACAAACAATGGTGTATCTTCTGCGGAAGAATGGGGATGAAGCACTTGTGAATAGATTGACGGATGAACAAACATTTGAAATCAACTGTTTGAAAGCAAAAGAATTAAATGTGTTTCAGTTTTCACTACAGTAGTGCATTAATCATTTGCGTCAAATAAGAGAACTTTTACACACTGGTATTTCATCAGATCTGGCAATTTTGACTGACATTTTTGAAAAGTCGTAGGATATCATTAATGACCTACGAAATAGTAGAAATTATTTTTAGAAATCTTAGAATTTGCAGTAAATTATGAAACCAAATTGGATAAGTGTGCGATTTTGAAGTCAGGTAGATATTTCAGAGATGGGTAACAAAGAATTATTTTTTTCATTTAAACTCAGCCATAAGAAGGTGCAACTAAACCAAACACAAAGTATCACACTCATGTTCATCAAAAAACAAAACACTTGAAACGTGTACAACTTGCACTTTTATAGGATATTCTAATCAGACAATGTTGCAGAAATGATTAGCATTTCGGTTTTATAGATACATGCATACCGCGTTTAGGAAAAATCAGATCGCGCAACATCACGGGGGCCATATTTCAGCAGGACAGCGTTCATTTTTCTGTTAAAAAGTATAAACGCCGTGTGGCTCAGTCTGCAGTTCAATGTGTGTTCATCAGTGGGTAAGGATGCCTCAACGTCATGTAAAACAGTCGTACATTCATGTCGGCGAGTTCGGCAGACTTTACATCTTCGGCATGAGCAAATACAATGTGTCCCTCCGAGAGACTGCCGGTAGTGTACGGCGCAATGAGTCCGTCGTTACAACGAGTTTGCGGCAATGATACGAAGAATGTCGTAGGACACGAAAACACAGACAATGTCATGGGACATATGTCATCTCATGACGATGTCAATAAGTGACTCTTGTGCATTATCAACGGGGAACTGTGACACGTTCTCAAATGATAGTTTTAACAGTACGTCACCAGTTGAGAAAGGAATGACGAGTCCTCAGTCCGGGTTAGGACTGTAGGCTCTTTGGCTCCTTTTCATGATGCCATAGGTACCGGAACGACGGAATGCCAGGCTGCAGTGGTGCATGAAACGAAGAGAGCGGCGTCATGAATGACAAAATATCGTGTTCTCGGACAAAATCCGCTTCTAATTAGAAGAAATTAATGTCGGCATCTTTGTCCGTAGATGACACCGGGAGATTAGTAGTGAAGACTGTATTCGCCAAAGCGTAGTGCACCACACCGATGCATTATGGTTTGAGGTTCTATCGCGTACGAAAGCAGATCTTCTCTCGTGGAAGTGAGTACAACCAAAACGACCGACCGTCATGTCAATGATACTTTACGGGTCGATCGTTCTTCCGTAGCTGCAGGAAGTCCTAGGATCCATATTTCAGCAAGACGATATCACACCGTATGTTGCAGTGGCAACACGTGCCTCCATTAGGAATAGCAATGTTCCTCTTCTGTCGTGGCAGGGTAGATCGCCAGATTTAGCACCCATAGAAAACCCCTGTGACATGCCTAAACGTAAGAAACAGCGGTGTATGAGTGGGGCCTCCAATAAGATCTGTCCATATAGTATAAGAAATGTTGTAATTTTCAATAGTGGTATACCATTTTGTTCTTAGAAAAATTATTTAATCAGTTCATACTTTAACTACTTACGAAAGAGCACACACATTTACTTGTACTTTAATGGGCTGTAGATAACTGTCAGAAGCATGCTTCGTGTGACTAGGAGAGATAAAAAGAGGAACTCATGGTTTAGGAAAATAACCCGTCTTCCGCAAGACATCATTCTCAAATTATAATCCTTAAAATGGCAATGGTCTGTACATGGTGCTAGAGAATTTGACCACTGATTGACAACTGAAATATAGGACTGAATACCAACAGAAAAAAGACTATGAAAACTGAGTGGTAAATAATAGTTGAAATTCGAAAGCGTTCAGGTGGCCCATGGAGAAATTGTCTCAAAACAGACCACTGTGGCAGAAATTTTGATATAACATAATTCGCAAACGATTTGTAATTGCTGAAAATTACGATAATAGTGATGATGATATGTACTAAGGCTGGCAAGATCATTTCATGCGCAAACGTAATATAGCCTCTTCTTGACAAATGTGGCACTATCCTTTTTACGGTGTATTCTTTTCGCACTAAAGGGACTCTGACGACTGATACGTAGCGCTATAACTAATCCAGCAGGTTTTGAAAAACCTCTGTCCCATACTTACCATCAAAATTGGTACACTTGCTAAATTATGGCTAAACCCACAAAAATTAATCCAAAAAGCAAACATGTATCCTCCGTTCACGGCAGATGGCATATATCTGTTCAAAACACCTGCCACCGCGACCTGAAGGCAGAGAGCAATAACATTGGCTACGTTCAACGGACGACCTCTGTCTTCTGAAACAAGGCTCCCTGAATTTAAAGTGGAGTTCCAATGGTTCAATTTGGATATCGTCGGGCAAAGTGAGGAATGAAGAAAGGAAGAAAATCTCATCCAACTGTAAATTCGTCATCTCTCATACAACCCTTGGATATAATACCTAATAAACATGATGCTAAAGAATAATGTTCTAGAACTTCAAATATCCTTGGACAGAGTTGTGCATCTCGTAGTCTAGCTCCCAAAGATATACCACATTCAGATTACTCAAGTTTATGCACCCAACACGAGTCATCATCAGGAAGAAATTGAAGGGTTTTAAGAGGAAATTAATCTTCTAACTAAAAACTGCAAGCAGCACTTAAAGATAACTATGGGTTAAGTCAATGCAAAAATAGGGCAACAGCAACTGAATAAAAATTCCGTTGGTTAATTCGGCCACAGCAACAGATATCAGGGACAAAATGCTCTTTTTGAGTTTGCAAATGTAAAAAAGTTACTTATGTTCAACTACGTTTTCAAGAAAATGCCAAAGCTGCGATGAACCCGGAAGCATCGCAGTCGGATGAAAAAGAAAATTTATTTTAAATTTGTAACAACGAATTTGACATCAAACACTTTAGAATGCTAAATACGTTCAACGCAAGTAGTGGCCATTGAATGGTGCGATGCAAGGTGTACCTGAACATTATCTCGAACGTGGCAAGCTTATAAAGCAAACAAAATGTGTTGACATGATAAACCATGAAACACACCTTAATACTTCCAAATCGGAATTGAACAACAGATTCTCTACCCAGGACTGTCTAAAGTCAGTTGAAAGAGATATCATTGAAATGTAAAGGTTGTTGATTGTAATCATTTGTACTTTCTCTTTTCACTTTCAAAACGCGCGTAGTTTAGTCAAATCGCACACATTTTACCGGTGCTACATTTTCAAAAAACAGTAGTGTAGTGTCACATCGTTTACCCGAGCAATATCATCTGCCGCCCTTCCCAAATTCTCTGTCTGGCTGTGACTTTTCTAGAAATTTTTTTAGAGCGAAAATTCCATGTGAAGCAGTTTTAATGAGAAGTGTGAATTATCTTGTTACACTAGTTTCAAACGAAAGTTGTGGACTTCGTTTGCTCTTTTTGATTGGGGTTTAACAACCAGCGTGAGCAACTCAAAGTGCTATAAAGTGTCGCGCATCCTAATTTAGGGCCACAGCTTCCAGATAAAGGAGAGAGCCAGTGCCTTAAGACTAACACAACATCGATGTCTTAGCGTGTTTCGAACCCGGATCCATCTCGGACAAATGGTCATAAGCTAGCTCTTAGACCACTGCACCACCTGTGTGGATGCTGACTTAATTTTTAGGATTTACTCTAAACAAACGCGACCTTGAAAATTTGAAGATATGACGGAGAAGACTTTTTGAAGTTACTGCCTGTAGGATGTTAAAGTAATTACCAGAATACCATGCTGCGGAGAGATCGTGGAAAGGAAAAATCTAAAATTTCCGATTCTTGCTTTCCATGAACTGTGTGTAAGCAAAGGAGGAAAGATCTTTACTGAAATCAATCAGTTTGTAAGCAAGGGAGGAAAGATTGTTACTGAAATCAATGTCGGCATTTTAAAAATATTGAAATTTTTCATTATTTGACCAAGGAATGATGGTCTTAGAAAGAAGATCACTGATCACGTCAACATCTCTCCGGTGGTTATGATATTGAAAACGTTTTCGTAAATTCAACAAAATTTTATGACAAGAGCTGTTTCTCGTTTAAGATAAAGTGAAATTTTAGGGTCAAATTAAAATGAATGGAATTGGGTCCGGCCAGTGCCTAAGGGGAAGACTTGTTCTCATCAGTATTTTGGAACACACCCAATTTCATTAACTGAGGTGTCCCTACACCACTCATAATGCTCTCACTCGGATATGTTACTTACTCCACACCAGGAATCCATATCATATAATCTCTTTTACCGGCCATGGAAATATTTCCCTGTTGCAGAGCATCACCGGCTTTTATTTTTTCATCGTTTAAATTTGGCACAAGATGCTCACGGAACTTGAGCTTCACTGGTTGAAACATGATGTGCGATCATATTTGCCCTTGCTTTAAGCTAACAGGGCTTTCACCGGTTTACTCTCTACATGCAGCGGACATTTTAACACTGGTGAGAACAACCCAAACTGCATATTCAAATATCAGCCATCCGCCAATTCCAGCCTCCAAGACGCTGGATTACAGGAGCACGCCACAACTCCCGGCGAAAGCTACCGCACACGAAAGGAATTTCTGTACGATATTATTGGAGCTTATTACGCATGTATACGTAAAACGTTCCAATTAATTCTTAGATTTCTCATTTTGTCTACAGTGATATTTTATTCTGTATTCGAAACAAAGTATTCTCAGGGAATAAAATAAATTTATAATTTTAAGCAATCTGAGTTGATATCTTAAGATTTTGTTTTTTTGTTTTTCTCTTAGTAGCTGCTGTCTCTTCGAAACGCTTTCTAACTTTTTACGCTTTGCATGTTTATGTATATGCATATTACTTTTTTGCTTTATTTTTATTTTCTTTCATCGTTGAACATTTCTGTATAATGTGTATTACCCAACACGTTTGAGCTACACAGTTTTGGAAAACTTTGGTGCCATCTCTTGCGCTTAAAAGTCGTTAACAACTCTAGCGTTTCAAGCATAGGATAAATGCTTATCGCATATTGATAAGGCCTCCTTTTTTTCAAATGTGCCTGTTAAATATTGAGAACGCCTTCCAACTCTGTCTCGAGTTTTCTAACCACTACAGAAACAGAAAAATAAAGAAAGTAACATTTTAGCGAACCTTTTGTGATATTTTACTCAGAGTCAGCTCTTTGGATTTTGATTCCTGTTAAGTTCATTTTTTATCCACAAGCAAATTTTCACCACACCAGGGTAGGTAGGTAATTAAGATTGGCTCATTTGCTGCAGCAAGCCTAACATCGAACATCTAATTATATTTCTTGTCTGAATGTGTTCCATTCTCTTTAATTAGCAAATCTGAAACATTCAAAAACGTTATTATTTACATTTTATTTACCCATTAATAACAAAACTCATAAAAATTTGAGAGTGTATGTCATAGTGTTTTTTTCTCACAGCAAAAATATTAATTTTGGCGCACTTATCTTAATTATTGACACTTTCAGGATTCTTAATATCACAACTGGCTAGGGCAGCCCCACGCGCGAGATTTGAAAAAATGTTTAGGTAGGATATGAGGAATATATTTTAAAATTCGTTACTATGCTTACAGTAAGAAAGCATCTTGATTTTGACAAAGAGGTTTAAATTTCAAATCTCTTCTATCTCATCTGTATCTCAATAAAAAAATTTCTTTTGGGCTTCATCTTCATGAAGCTGCCTTACATTTTTTCCCAGCTCTTACAATTTTATTACCAACAGTTAACATTTTCGTTAAACGCTAATGTGTAACAAGATCCTTTCCATTGAATACTGAAGTGTGCTAAACGTGTTCAACACAGATATTAACCATGGAAGGATTAGATGAAAGAAGCACATCAACCCTAAACTTGAATATGGCAAGATCATAAAGCTAACAAAATGTATTGACATGGCAAACTTTGAAATTGATCATTATAATTTCAACTTGGAACTGAGAAATCGATTTTCTACTCTGGAAAATCTAGCATCAGTAGAAGGTGACATTTTGGAACTTAAAAGAAAACTTTTTAAGTGTCTTATGGAAATAGCATCAAATGTAAGTGGTATTATGTACAAACTGCATAAGAAATTAGTAAATAAAAAGAACAAAAACATGCTGAAGTAAAAGAGAAGTCAGATGTGGATAAGAAAAGAAAATGTAACTTCTATCATGGAATTTATAGAGCTTTTCAAGACAAAGCGGAGAACTATCACTTAAGACAGGAAGAATTTCAATTGTGAACTAGTTACAAAAGCAATTGAATACAAACAAAGCCAAAACCATATAAATACTCAAATAGCGTATTAAATGTTTCTTTTTGTGGTGTAATAAACAGAGCGATTCGTCAATCTTTCGCACTGCACTCGGTGGCCTTTTCAAGGCATAGGTAGACATAAAAATGCTATGGAGAGCTGACTATTTATACATCAATCAAATGATCGCAGCGAAGCTGCTATCGGATAGTGTTGATTCCAATGGGTCAATGAGGGCACAACCTAGAGAAACGCTGGCAGTGGACGGCCGAGAACAACGACAGAACCCGAGGAACGAGCGATTGTGAGATCTTCCAGAAAATAACCGAAATTGTAGCTCTCACCCATTAGTGACCATATTTCGTGGACTACACGTATGAAAGTGGCCACCCGGATCGTTGCCAGACGACTTTCGGCACGCGGGGGCTACGTTCGAGGAAGCCACTCCTGGAATATCACTGATCAGCGAGCATCGTCTGCACTGTTTGCAGTGGTCTTGCGCCAAAACAACGTGGAATAGTGTCCAGTGGCATCCTTTTTTCTTTAGTGATCCGACACTCTTTGCACTTGGTACTGATGAGCACCATATACGTGTCACGAAATGAGCCGCCTTACGCGCGCAACTTGCGTTTACTCCAGAAGGGCTCGCAGCTTGCTCACCGAGAGTGTCTGCCTGGGGAATAATTTTCTATGACAGCCGTTCACCCTTGATAGTCCTCCGTACCACCGTCACGGCTTAACATACGTCCGCGATATTCAGGTACCTCCTGTGTTGCTATTCCTGTTATAGCATCACCGAATAATTTTTCAAGAGGGAAATTCCCGAGCACGCACGTCACGGCTTTTCCATGCCTTCTTCCGTAATGTTTAAATCTTTCCATGCAATCCCAATAGAATACGTTTGGGGCATGATGGGACGTCATGTACGCCCACCTATGAATGTCGGGGAAGCATTCATAGGTAGGCGTACTAAGTAAGGAGGAGAATATAATAAATCACATACCTAGGATTTCCCTTAATTGCCATCATTCTGACCCTTGCCATCTGTCGATGCGTAAATCAATGCCACACCGGAAAAACTCCTGTTTTTAAGAGTCAAAAAAGTCGTGTAATGCTGTTTTCACATCGTCCACATCATCGAAGGTTTGGAGAGCGAAGGCGTTCTGTAACGATTAAAAAAGGCGGTCGTCCCTAGTTGCCAGGTCAGGGGCGTACGCCGGGTGAGCTAACACTTCCCAACCAAGGTCCAAATACTTTTTGTCGAGTGATTAAAGCAGCATGTGGTCTGGCGTGATGATTATGAAGGATCACGCCTTTGCGATTAACGAGTGCTGGCTGCTTCGATATCGGGTGTTCTTGCAATCTGTCACACTGCTGGAAGTAGAGATTAGCATTTCTCGTTCGGTTAGGTGCCAACACCTCCCAGTGGATTATTTCCTACACATCCCACCATACCCTCAATAAAACCTTTTTTGAGATGTAGTCCCTGTGTTAAAGTAGATAGAAAAGGCTCCTCACTTTGGCACACAGTCCGTCGACGCTTTACATTACGGTACAGTACCTATTTCTCATCACCCGCTACAATTCGTGCCCAAGACGGCTCATTCTTGTGACGAGAAAGCAAAGAAGTACAGTTACGGATTCTTTCCTCCCTTTGATTTGCAAAAAGCTGGTGCGGAACCGATTTATCGAACTTGGTGATTAACCCAAACGCATGCGTCTGTCTTTCGTCTGTTGTTCGATGTACCGACAATGTTATCGCTAGTTCCTGAACGGTTGGATGTGAGTCATTTGTTAAGGCTTGGTGCACATAATCGTCAGAAACAACTGAAGGACGTCCAGGACGTGGTTGACTTTTACAGATTCTGTCTCCGCCCCGGAATTTCGAAACCAGACGGCAACATATGCTATCATCAACTGAATAATCCCATACACTTGACATATTTTGCGGCAAGCCAGTGCTGCAGTAATGCTTTTATGGAACCCGTACAGTATACAGTGACTAATGTGCTCCTAATCGCATTCCATGTTACACCGTCCGTGATTTCCTTTACAAATCACGTACTCGGACACCCATAGTGCTCGATATGCTCTACTGCTACACGCTTTGTTGTCCGAAAATTCAGCATTGCAGCGTTATCTGTGACGAAACTACTCCGTTCGCGATTTGCATCTATTAGAAAAACCGGAAGAACGTTTACACACCCAGTATAATCAGTTACCTCCTGTAATATGAGGAATCTGTGACGTGAATTTCATCTGAATTGCGGAATTTTTTTGGTGTCCTAATTTTTAAAAACAATTGTGTATCTTCTGCGGAAGAATGGGGATGAAGCACTTGCGAATAGATTGACTGATGAACAAATATTTGAAATCTACTGTTTGAAAGCAAAAGAATTAAATGTGTTTCAGTTTTCACTACAGTAGTTCATTTATCACTTACGTCAACTAAGAGAACATTTACACACGATTATTTCATCAGATTTGGCAATTTTGACTGACATTTTTGAAAAGTCGTAGGATATCATTAATGACCTACGAAATCGTCGTAATTATTTTTAGAAATCTTAGAATTTGCAGTAAATTATGAAACCAAATAGGATAAGTGTGCGATTTTGAAGTCAGGTAGATATTTCAGAGATGGGTAACAAGGATTTTTTTTTAATTTAAACTCAGCTATAAGAAGGTACCCCACACAAAGTATCACACTCATGTCCATCAAAAAACAAAACGCTTGAAACGTGTACAACTTGCACTTTTATAGGATATTCTAATCAGACAATATTGCAGAAATAATTAGCATTTCAATTTTATTGATACACGCATTCCGCGTTTAGGAAAAATCAGATCGCCCAACATCACGGGGGCCATATTTCAGCAGTACAGCGTTCATTTTTCTGTTAAAAAGTATAAACGCCGTGTGGCTCAGTCTGCAGTTCAATGTGTGTTCATCAGTGGGTAAGGATGCCTCAACGTCATGTAAAACAGTCGTACATTCATGTCGGCGAGTTCGGCAGACTTTACATCTTCGGCATGAGCAAATACAACGTGTCCCTCCGAGAGACTGATGGTAGTGTACGGCGCAATGAGTCCAACGTTACAACGAGTTTGCGGCAATGATATGAAGAATTTCGTAGGACACTAAAACACAGACAATGCCAGGGGACATATAACATCTCATGACGATGTCAATAAGTGACTCTTGCGCATTATCAAAGGGGAACTGTGACGCGTTCTCAAATGATATTTGTAACAGTACATCACCAGTTGAGAAGGGGATGACGAGTCCTCAATCCGGGTTAGGACTGTAGACACATTTGCTCCTTCTCATGATACCCTTGGTACCGGAACGACCGAATGCCAGGCTGCAATCGTGCATGAAACGAAGAGGGCGGCGTCATGAATGACAAAATATCGTGTTCTCGGACAAAATCCGCTTCTAATTAGTAGAAATTTATGTCGGCATCTTTATCCGTCGATGACACCTTGAGATTAGTAGTGAAGACTGTATTCGCCCAAGCGTACTGCACCAACACGAGGCATTATGGTGTGAGGTTCTATCGGGTACGAAAGCAGATCTTCTCTCGTGAAAATCAGTACAACCAAAACGACCGACCCTCATGTCAATGATACTTTACGGGTCGATCGTTCTTCCGTAGCTGCATGAAGTCCTAGAATCCGTAGTTCAGCAAGACGATATCACACCGTATGTTGCAGTGGCAACACGTGCCTCCATCAGGGATAGGAATGGTCCTCTTCTGTCGTGGCAGGGTAGATCACCAGATTTAGAACCCATAGAAAATCCCTGTGACATGCTTAAACGACTTAAACCAGATCTGTCAATATAATGTAAGAAATATGGTAATTTTCAATAGTTGTATACCATTATGTTCTTAGAAAAAGTATTTAATCAATTCATACTTTAACTACTTACAAAAGAGCACACACATTTACTTTTACTTTAGCTGAAAAAAGGCATACATGGGCTGTAGATAACTGGCAGAAGCATGCTTCGTGTAACTGAAGATATAAGAAGAGGAACTCACGGATCAGGAAAATAACATGTCTTCCACAAGACATCATGTTTAAAATATAATCCTTAAAATAGCAATGGTCTGTGCATAGTGCAAGAGAATTTGACCGCCGATTGACAACTGAAATATAGGACTGAATACCAACAGAAAAAAGACTAAGTGGTAAATGAAGGATGAAATTCGAAAGCGTTTAGGAGGCCCATGGAGGAATCTATCTCAAGACAGACCTTTGCGGCAGAAATTTTGAGATAACATAATTCGCAAGCGATTTGTAAGTGTTGAAAATTACGATAATAGTGATGATGATATGTATTTAGGCTAGCAAAATCAGTTGATGCGCAAGCGTAATATAGCCTATTCTTCACAAATGTTATGCTCTCCTTTTTGCGGTGTTATTCTACACAGTGCGTCAAAGAGTTTTTAAGACTGACGCTAGATTTCAACCTACGGTGGCGCCACCAGTGTAATCGCGTATGTGTTATAAACCATGACCATCTGCTTGCTTTCTGCCAAAAGTACTGCGCAGTTGTTACAGTAACTCAAACAAAACTGCCGTTCATTAGAGAAGTACAATTTTTTTCATGTTGAATTATTAAGATGGAACAAAGGGCTGTTATTAAATTTAACGCAAAAATTGATAAAAGTGCCTCGGAAACATACCAAATGATGAAACAAGTTTACGGTGAGTTTTGTTTAAGTAGATCAAATGTTTTCGTGTGGCACAAAAGTTTTTTGGACGGAAGAGATACGCTAGAAGATGATAAGCATACCGCCGGAAGACCAAGTTCATCTAGGACACCTGAGATTATTGAAAAAGTGCGTGATTTCGTGGCAAACAATCGATGTGCGTCACTAAGAATGATGGAAGAGTCTTTAAACATCAACAAAGAAATGATTCGAACCATCCTGCATGAAGATTTGGGCAAAACAAAAGTCTGTGCTAAATTTGTTCCACACACGTTAACCAATGATCAAAAATCAAAGAAAAGTGCACATTGCAGAGACACCATTTCATCCGCTGAAAATGATCCAAACTTCTTAAAATCGATTGTTACAAGTGATGAAACATGGTGTTTTCAATATGATCGTAAAACAAAGCGACAAATTGCGGAATGCAAGTCAAAAAACTGACCACAAATCAAAAAAACAAGAAAGGTTTCATCGAAAATCGAAACAATGTTCATTACATTCTTTGATGGTAAGAATATTTTAAACAAAGAATTTGTTCCAAGTGGACAAACAATTACTGGTGAGTTTATTTGAATGTTTTGAGGCGTTTGATGGACAGAATTCGTCGCATTCGTCCAGAATATCGGGATGAAAACAGTTGGTGTTTGTTGCACGATAATGTTCCCTGTCACACCTCACTTCTTGTTCGTAGATGTTTGGCGAAAAATAAGGTCTGTGTGTTGAATCATCCACCGTATTCGCCTGATTTAGCACCATGCGACTTTTCTTTATTCAAAAACTTAAAATGACTTAAAAAGGGTGTTATTTTGATGATATTTCGACCATTCAAACGGCTTCGACGCGTGCTTTGGAGGCAATTCCGCAAATTGAACTGGAACAGGCATTCGAATCATTATTAATCCACAGTAACAAGTTTATTGTAACCGGAAGGACTTTGTTTGAATAACAAACCAAAACAAATTATAATTTATTGTTTCTATTTTATTTTACAGACCCAGTCTTTAAAATTCTTTGCCACACTGTGTATTTCTACAGAAAGGGATGTGACGACAATTATTTAGCGGTATAACTAATCCAGTAGGTTTTGAAGAACATCTGTCCCATACTTACCATCAAAATTGGTACACTTGCTGAATTATTTCTAAACCCCCGAAAAAAAATCCAAAGGCAAACATGTATCCTTCGTTCACGGCAGATGGTACCTGTTCAAAACACCTGCCACCGCGACCTGAAGGCAGTGGGCAATAACATTGAACGGTAGATAGGTGTAGGTTCCCACCTTATGCTGACCTTGACCACGTTCAACGGACAAGCTCTGTTTTTCTGAAACAAGGCTCCTAGAATTTAAAGTGGAGTTCCAATGGATCAATTTGGGCATCGTAGGGCAAAGTGAGGAAAGAAGAAAGGAAGAAAATCTCATCCAACTGTAAATTAGTCATCTCTTATACAACCCTTGGATATAATACCTAATAAACATGATGCTAAAGAATAATGTTTTAGAACTTGAAATATCCTTGGACAGAGTTGTGCATCTCGTAGTCTAGCTCCCAAAGATATACCACATTCAGATTACTCAAGTTTATGCTCCGAAGACGAGTCATCCCCAGGAAGAAATTGAAGAGTTTAAAGAGGAAATTTTTATCTTTTAACTAAAAACTGCAAGCAGCACTTAAAAATCCCTATGGGTTAAGTCAATGCAAAAAGAGGGCAACAGCAACTGAATGAAAATTCCGTTGGTTAATTCGGCCACAGCAAAAGAAATCAGGGACAAAATGCTCTTTTTGAGTTTGCAAGTGTAGAAAAATTAAATTATGTTTAACTACGTTTTCAAGAAAATGCCACAGCGGTGATGAAACCGGAAGCATCGCATTCGGATGAAAAAGAAATTTGATTTTAAATTTGTAGCAACGAATTTGACTTCAAACACTTTAGAGTGTTGAATACGTTCAACGCAAGTAGTGGCCACTGAATGGTGCGATGTAAGGTGCACCTGAACATTAACTCGAACGTTTCAAGCTTATATAGCAAACAAAATGTGTTGACATGATAAACCATGAAACACACCTTAATACTTTCAAATCGGAATTGAACAACAGATTCACTACCCTGGACTGTCTAACGTCAGTAGAAAGAGACATCATTGAAATGTAAAGGTTGTTTATTGTAATCATTTGTACTTTCTCTTTTCACTTTCAAAACGCGCGTGGTTTAGTCACATCGCACACATTTTACCGGTGCTACATTTTCAAAAAACAGTAGTGTAGTGTCACATCGTTTACCCGAGCAATATCATTCCCAAATTCTCTGTCTGGCTGCGGCTTTTCTCGAAATGTTTTCAGATTGAAAATTCCATGTAAAGCAGTTTCAATGAGAAGTGTGGATTTTCTTGTTACACTAGTTTCAAACGAAAGTTGTGGACTTCGTTTGCTCTTTTTGATTGGGGTTTAACAACCACCGTGAGCAACTCAATGGGCTATAAAGTGTCGCGCATCCTAATTTAGGGCCACAGCTTCCAGATAAGGGAGAGAGCCAGTGCCTTAAGACTAACACAACATCGATGTCTTAGCGTGTTTCGAACCCGAATCCATCTCGGACAAATGGTCATAAGCTAGCTCTTAGACCACTGCACCACCTGTGTGGATGCTGACTTAAATTTTAGGATTTACTCTAAACAAACGCGACCTTGAATATTTCAAGATATGACGGGGAAGACTTTTTGAAGTGACTGCCTGTAGGATGTTAAAGTAATTACCAGAATACCATGCTGCGGAGAGATCATGGAAAGGAAAAATCTAAAATTTCACATTCTTGATTTCCATGATCTGTGTGTAAGCAAAGGAGGAAAGATTTTTATTGAAATCAATCATTTTGTAAGCAAAGGAGGAAAGATTTTTACGCCGCTCCGGTGGCGCAGTGGTCTAAGCGATGGCCTTGTAAAGGTTGTGTTGACCTGTGCTCCGTGTTTGACCTGCGTTTATTGGTGTTCTTTTGTGTGTGTGCCGTCATTTTGTGTATCTCCTGTGTTGTGAACGCCTCCTGTGTCGATTGAGTCCGATTTTGACGTCCTGTAAGTAAAACTTTACTTGTACTAACTCTTTTTCCGTCCTGGCTTTGCCCAGGGTCTGGTTTAGCAAGCCAGCCATTGCAAATGGCGGCGACCGCATCTGATAGGCCAGGTCTGAAGCTTGATAGCGAAGCTCCGCCCCCACCTGGCCACGTTCGGTCATCTTTACTACCACACGCAGCTGGTTTCCAAGCCGCGTTATCTGATGTTACCACTTCTTCTTCCAACTTTATGGATGTTGATTTGTTGACATTTTCCACCACCGTGACGTCATTAACTTCTTCAGTATCCGTTGCCTCTGGTACTTCATCTGCTCCTGCGAGCACTGCGTCTCGACCTTCCCCATCTCCGCCCATTCCTACGGCAACTCTACCTTATGCTTCCGTTGTGAAAGGTACCAGTTCATCTTCCTCTACAGCGAAGAATCCATGTACAACGCCTCTTGATATGATTGTCACTAGAGACAACAAGAAATTACGCATCGAAATTCCGGAAACTTAAGCTGCTGGGCAGGAGGTTTTACGCACACAGAAACTTGGCATATGTTTTGATGCCCTCCCGGACACCAGCCTTAAGAAATACTCCTTAGCCGTCCGCCAAATCCTCCCTAAGGGAGCGATCACCCATATGGCGAGGAAGCCTAGAACTGTTCTCATCTATTTTGCGAAGCCAGAGTTTGTGGAGCGCGTCTTATCTGACGGACTGCATGTTGGGGATCATACCTTACTGGGAGTCCCGCTCACGCAGCGCCCCGTACTTGTTACGTGCTACCCCGTACCACCAGAAATCAAGGACCATTACTTAATGGCGGCCCTTTCCCGTTGTGGAAAAGTAGTTGGATCCATTTCCACTCTGTCTTCCGCACCGACAGACCCAGATGACAGGAACATCTTAGGTCTGCGTCGCCAAGCAAGGATCCTGTTTCCTACTGAAGATGCCATTGCTGATTGCCCTACTGACCTCACTGTGGTTGTAGGGAAGCAGATTTTCCGGATCGATATCGTTACTGCCTTGCATTGTTTTAAATGCAAGGCATATGGCCACATCCAATCACGTTGTCCACATGTATCTGCCAAGCCCCCTATTTCCATACCACCCAAAGTCAACACCCCAGCCTCAATACCAGTTTCTCTGGCCACACCAAGTTCGGCTCCACAGACGTCCTTGATCCCTTCTACTGTTGTTCCAGATGATTCTCCCCCAGCAAGTGATGATTCATCATCAGTCTCCAAGTCTTCGATATCTACTACAGGTACTTTGGCCACCTCTCCATCGTTGGACCCACTTGCTGCTGTGGTACCTCTACCTTCTTCGGAGGGTATTATCTCAGAAAAGGAATGGCAACCCCTCCGTCGTGTTGCTTCATCTTCTTCCCTTGGATCCCCTAATGTGAAGTCAGATCTAACTGTCCTACACCCACCAGCTTCTCCCGGCGTTCCCACGTTGAAACGTACCAGACAGAGTTCCATCTCGCCAGTGACGTCTTCTCCACGCTGCTCTCGTTCCCGTTCGCCAATTCGACAGTCTTTCTCTCCAACAGCAGTTTCTACATCTCTTAAGTCCCCAGCTGTTCCAAAATTGTTGGATCAAAAAGCTTTCGCTGAATATCTGGAAACTTTCCCTGCATTAGACGGGCCGCTGGCGCCCTCTGATCTTGCTCTCATTATACTCAATCAACCGTCACGTCCTCTCAAGCAGCTAGACTGCGTTCAATCACGTACTGCTCAGCTTCCCACTATTATCACCCAACTTCAGAATCTACTTGCTCTTTTGCCAAAAATTAACACAGTCACTAATGCGCAGACATCTAACTTAAAGAAACGTGTAACCAGTCTTCACAAAAGTGCTGATAGTAATATTCAACCACTACAACCTCTTTCAAGTTAAAATTACTTTCTTTCAACTGTAAGGGATGCTCCGTCCCTCCTACCAATGCGTTAGTGTTTGAAGACATTACACCGCATGATGCGGATATATTATTGCTACAGGAGACTAACTGCCATCCTAACACCCCATACCACCGGTGGCAAACCTGGCCATTTCAATTCTACCATGCCCATCGACTTAGTCTTCATGCAGGACTTGCGGTGGCCATCAATTTTCGTCTTCGTTCTTTCATTACTGATATCACGGTCAAACCGATTTATCGTGACCTCCTGCAGCTTCTGTCTTTCCGACTTCACAACTTACGATACCATATCTTCAACATCTATGTTTCCGGTAATCAACAGTATGCAGACTGTCTGTTTGAGCATTTTGTTTCCTGTGTTCAAGGTCTTCCGGCCTCTGATATTGTCATCTTAGGTGGTGATTTTAACTGCACCCTTGACCCATCCCTCGACAGATCGGACGGTTCCACGGATACCAGGTATTTTCTTACCAGAGCACTTTCTACAGCCATCAACCAGCTACAACTCCAAGATGCTTTTCGACACCTGCACCCATTTCTTCGTTCGTACACCTGGCGCTCCTACTCCACTTCCTCCCCTACAACTGCCCGACTTGACCGGTTTTATGTTTCTTCAATTCTTCTTCCTTCAGTTATCTCCCTTTCTCACACACCGACAGTTTCTTCCGACCACAGCTGTGTCGTAATGTGTCTTCACACCGGTCCATCTCCTCGGCAATACTACCGTACTTGGACCCTTGATGATGATCTTTTACTTGATTCAACTTACGTAAATTCCATCCAATCACAGCTCCAACACGCCTTATATACGCTCCCTTTTGCTTCTTGTCCCTTGCAACACTGGTTAAATGTCAAATCCCAAATTCTTCTTTATACCAAGCAATATTCCCACGAAAAACGTACCACCGCCTCTATGAAGATTGATGCTGCACGCTCGATTTTTTCCACCCTAGATCTTGATTCTCCGCTGTTTTCTCATTACCAAGCTGAACTTCGTGCCTTGCTACTTCCTGTCTCCCAACAAGCTCTTCACCGCCTCAAGCTCCTCTATCTCCAGCCAAATGACTATCTATGTGAACAGGTTCAACAACTGGAATTCCACAAACGTTCTGCTCATCACCTCCGTAATCTGAAGTTACCCGACGGAACTGTTACTAATGACCCCACTCTCATTTGCTCCGGTGTTAGAACATATTTCCAGTCACGTTTTGCTCAGTTCCAGTCAAGTTCTCCGCATGCTGATTCGATTCTTCGTGCCTTACCACATATTCCATCGCATCTTGTTACATCTCTTTCTATGCCTATCACCCCAGCAGAAGTAGTACAGTCACTTGCCTTACTTAACTGTCACTCGTCACCTGGTCCTGACGGGTTGACAGTTAATTTCTTTCGTACGTTTTCCTCTTTCTTACACCCTCTCCTATTGCCTTGCTTTACAGCTGCTTTTTCCTTATCTGTTCTTCCCCCCGCTTTTACTCTAGCTCACATCATTCTTCTTCCAAAGAAGGGGTGTCTGCTGGAGTTGGATAACTGGCGTCCTATATCCATCCTTAATGTTGACTACAAGATTTATACTAAAATACTCTCTCTTCGATTGAACCCTGTCCTTCCCACCGTCATACATCCCGACCAAACGTACACCATCCCTGGCCGAAGCATTCATACTAATATTAATCTCCTCCGTGACTCATATTGCCTTGCCCACCTTTCCTCCGAACCTTTAGCCTTCCTCAATCTTGATCAGAGGCAGGCCTTTGATAACGTGAGTCATCAGTGGCTTGCCTCTGTGCTCTCTGCCTTCGGTTTCCCATCTGTCTTCATCACAGCCCTCCTTGCCCTGTACCAGGACTCAGTTGTCCATATCCGGACGGCCTCCTTCCTTACAGCCCCCATTCCGTTTCGTAAGGGCATCCGTCAAGGATGTCCTCTTTCCGGACAACTTTTCTCTCTAGTCTTTGAGCCTTTTCTTTGCTCTATCCGTTCTCTTCTACAACCTCCCCCTCCACCATTCAGCATAGCACCAGGCACCATTCTATCGTTCTTACTGCCTACGCCGATGATATCACAGTTCTCATCCGAGAAGAATGGCAATTCACAATTGTTCTTGCATGGTATCAAGTGTATGCTGCGGCTTCCGGCGCTTCGTTAAACCTTTCAAAGTGTACAGGCTTATGGTGTGGCTCCTGGAGACATCGCCCCGATACACCGTTGGGCGCTCATTGGACTTCCACCAGTCAAAAGATACTTGGGGTGCACATTGGCAGCCGGGTCTCAGCAGCGGCTGCCACCTGGAGACCCCTCGTCAGGAAACTACGTCACACCGCTGCTTACTGGTCCAAGCTCAAGTGCTGTTTGACCTACCACAGTCGTGCACGGCTTTCTGGCACCCACATCCTCTCGTTAGTTTATCATTCCTGGATTGCACAACCGCCACCAGCCTACGTTCAAACTGCAACAACATCAGCAATGCTCAGCGTTGTTTGGTCATCTACTCATTGGTTATCTTCCTCAGTATTGTCTCTACCTTCGACTTGTGGTGGCCTCAATATGCCAGAGATTACCGTACGTTATAAAGCTGTAAGAATTTTCAATTTCCTCCGTTTGACAGTTCAACCAGACTCTTCCGCTTCCATTCTTCTGCTTAATGTTCTGACTTCCCCCTTAATCCCTGCCTTACCGTCCATCTTCTTCTCAAGATGGATATTCACACTGTCATTCCCCCCCGTTTTCCTCTAGTCTACCATGAAGCTGTTCAGTTCCTTCGTTCTTTACCGCTCATTCGTCAACCCCCTCTTCCACTCTTGATCTTCTTTCCGAGCCTCTTTTTTCTCCTCCGTCCTCCACCCCCCTACTGCCAACTTTTTCTTTTCCCCCGCATGGCTACACGCTGGTGTAGTCTCCGTTTCCCAACTGGTCCTCCCCGATTTTTCATGGAAACCCGTTTCCGAACTTTTTCCCACCCTACCACCCTCGCCCGAACTCTCTGATAACTTCCTCCAACTTAAACATGCTCTTCAATCGCTTTTTCCTTCCCTAGTCGATTCCTCTGGCCTCCTTTCCGTTTCCTCTGCCTCTCTCCCTTTTCCGTTCTTCCTTCCCTTTTCCGGTGATCTCCTCCCTCTCCACAGTCTTTCCACCCGCACCCTGTACCGTTTTCTCCGTTCTTCTTCTACGGTACCTTGCCCTATTCCCTCTGTTCCTTCTTTTGCACTAACCTCAGTCTGGTCTACTGCCCAACATTCACCGGCCCTCTCCTCAGAACTTAATGTGCATTGGAGGTTTTTGCACAATCGACTGCCTGTCCCTTCGACTTTGTTCCGGAGAAATATAGTATCTTCAGATCTCTGTCCTTTTTGTAACGTCGTTGGAGACGTCTTACACATGTTTGTTTACTGTCCGACGCTGCTCCCACTATTTCACAGTATGTTCCAACTTGCACATCCTTCTTGTACCAGTGATCTCACCCTAGAAGATTATCGTTTCCTCGGCCACAGTTCTACAAGTTTCTGCTCTATTTTACCAGTTTGTTCGTATTTATTTATTCTAGCTAAATATATTATTTTCTCTCACCTGCTACAGTTACAAGATCCAGATCCTATTACATTCTCTACCTCCTTGGTTGCACACTACCGCAACAGGGTTAAAGCCAGACTCACCCTGGAATATTCCTTGGCGAAAGATACGGCACGGTTACCTGCCTTCTTCGCAACATGGTCGACGTGTCGTCCCTGGTTTCAGTTTTCTAGTGCCCAGACTGTTCATCTGCTGTTTTAATAAACCTACGTCGGAACTTTCAATATTTACTGTTCCCTCACCATGTTTTCTCCTGGAACTGGATTGTGTTTGCTTCCCGCTGATGTCACCTTTTGTACACAGTTCTCTTCATCCGCACAGTGACTCTCTACCACCAGTGATTCCCATGTCACTAGAACTGCACAGATTTTTTTCTGTAATTTTTTCGCTCCAGTGATGTTCCAAGACTTCGATGAACATTTATCCCAGAGCTACTGCTGTTTACAGCAAATAATGCAATGCCTGTCATTGCTCATCTGTACAATTATCATTTCATTGTAAATATCTACATTTTGTTTTATTTCTCCCCTTCTCTCACACTGCGTGTGAGGTTGGGGATGTTCTGTTGTAATTCTTTTACGTGAATAAAAGCGAATATTGAAACTAAGGCGCTGGCCTCTGATCATTCGTCCTTAAGGGGTCCGGGTTCGAATCCCGGTGAGGCATGGATGATGTGTTTTTCTTACGGCACTGGCTCTCTCCCTTCCCTGGAACCAGTGACCCTACATTAGGGACGGGCGACTGCTTATAGCCCATTGAGTTGCTCACGGTGGTCGTAAACCTCCAATCAAAAAAAAAAAAAGATTTTTACTGAAATCAATCGTTTTGTAAGCAAGGGAGGAAAGATTGTTACTGAAATCAATGTCGGCATTTTAAAAATATTAAAATTTTTCATTATTTGACCAAGGAATGATGGCCTTAGAAAGAAGATCACTGATCACGTCAAATCTCTCCGGTGGTTATGATATTGAAAACGTTTTCGTAAATTCAACAAAATTTCATGACAAGAGCTGTTTCTCGTTTAAGATAAAGTGAAATTTTAGGATCAAATTAAAATGAATGGAATTGGGTCCGGCCAGTGCCTAAGGGGAAGACTTGTTCTCATCAGTATTTTGGAACACACCCAATTTCATTAACTGAGGTGTCCCTACACCACTCATATGCTGTCACTCGGATATGTTACTTACTCCACACCAGAATTCCATATCATATAATCATTTTACCGGCCATGGAAATATTTCCCTGTTGCAGAGCATCACCGGCTTTTATTTTTTCATCGTTTAATGTTTGCACAAGATGCTCACGGCACTTGAGCTTCACTGGTTGAAACATGATGTGCGATCATATTTGCCCTTGCTTTAAGCTAACAGGGCTTTCACCGGTTTACTCTCTACATGCAGCGGACATTTTAACACTGGTGAGAACAACCCAAACTGCATATTCAAATATCAGCCATCCGCCAATTCCAGCCTCCAAGACGCTGGATTACAGGAGCACGCCACAACTCCCGGCGAAAGCTACCGCACACGAAAGGAATTTCTGTACGATATTATTGGAGCTTATTACGCATGTATACGTAAAACGTTCCAATAAATTCTTAGATTTCTCATTTTGTCTACAGTGATATTTTATTCTGTATTCGAAACAAAGTATTCTCAGGGTATAAAATAAATTTATAATTTTACGCCATCTGAGTTGATATCTTACGATTTTATTTTTTTGTTTTTGTTTTTCTCTTGGTAGCTGCTGTCTCTTCGAAACACTTTCTAACTTTTTACGCTTTGCATATTTATATATATGCATATTACTTTTTTGCTTTATTTTTATTTTATATCATTTTTGAACATTTCTGTATAATGTGTATTTCCCAACACGTTTGAGCTACACAGTTTTGGAAAGATTTGGCGCCATCTCTTGCGCTTAAAAGTCGTTAACAACTCTAGAGTTTCAAGCATAGGATAAATGCTTATCGCATATTGATAAGGCCTCCTTTTTTTTAAATGTGCCTGTTGAATATTGAGAACGCCTTCAAACTCTGTTTCGAGTTTTCTAACCACTACAGAAACAGAAAAATAAAGAAAGTAACATTTTAGCCAATCTTCTGTGATATTTTACTCAAAGTCAGGTCTTTGGATTTTGATTCCCGCTAAAATTCATTTTTTATCCACAACCAAATTTTCACCACACCAGCGTAGGTAGGTAATTAAGATTGGCTCATTTGATAATTATATTTCTTGTCTGAATTCGTTCCATTCTCTTTAATTAGCAAATCTGAAACATTCAAAAACGCTATTATTTACGTTTTATTTACCCATTAATAACAAATCTTATAAAAAATATGATAGTGTATGTCATAGTGTTATTTTCTCACAGCAAAAATATAAATTTTTACGCAATTATCTTAATTATTGACATTTTCAGGATTCTTAATATCACAACTGGCTAGGGCAGCCCCATGCGCGAGATTTGAAAAAATGTTTAGGTAGGATATGACGAATATACTTTAAAATTCGTTACTATGCTTACAGTAAGAAAGCATCTTGATTTTGACAAAGAGATTTAAATTTCAAATCTCTTCTATCACCTCTGTATCTCAATAAAAAGCTTTCTTTTGGGCTTCATCTTCATGAAGCTGCCTTACATCTTTTCCCAGCTCTTACAATTTTATTACCAACAGTTAACATTTTCGTTCCACGCTAATGTGTAACAAGATCCTTGCCATGGAATACTGAAGTGTGCTAAACGTGTTCAACACAGATATTAACCATGGAAGGGTTAGATGAAAGAAGCACATCAACACTAAACTCGAATGTAGCAAGATTATAAAACTAACAAAATGTATTGACATGACAAACTTTAAAATCGATCATTATACTTTCAACTTGGAACTGAGAAATCGATTTTCTACCCTGCAAAGTCTAACATCTGTAGAAGGTGACATTTTGGAACTTAAAAGAAAACTTTTTAAGTGTCTTATGGAAATAGCATCAAATGTAAGTGGTATTATGTACAAACTGCATACGAAATTAGTAAATAAAAAGAACAAAACCATGCTGATGTAAAAGAGAAGTCAGATGTGGATAAGAAAAGAAAATGTAACTTCTATCATGGAATTTATAGAGCTTTTCAAGACAAAGCGGAGAACTATCACTTAAGACAGGAAGAAATTCAATTGTGAACTAGTGACAAAAGCAATTGAATACAAACAAAGCCTGAACCATATGAATACTCAAATAGCGTGTTAAATGTTTCTTTTTGTGGTGTAATAAACAGAGCGATTCGTCAATCTTTCGCACTGCACTAGGTGGCCTTTTCAAGGCATAGGTAGACATAAAAATGCTATGGAGAGCTGACTATTTATACATCAATCAAATGATCGCAGCAAAGCTGCTATCGGATAGTGTTGATGCCAATGGGTCGATGAGGGCACAACCTAGAGAAACGCTGGCAGTGGACGACCGAGAACAACGACAGAACGCGAGGATCGAGCGATTGTGAGATCTTCCAGAAAATAACCGAAATTGTAGCTCTCACCCATGAGTGACCATATTTCGTGGACTACACGTATGAAAGTGGCCACCTGGATCGTTGCCAGACGACTTTCGGCACGCGGGGGCTACGTTCGAGGAAGCCACTCCTGGAATATCACTGATCAGCGAGCATCGTCTGCACCGTTTGCAGTGGTCTTGCGCCACAACAACGTGGAATAGTGTCCAGTGGCATCCTTTTTCCTCAGTGATTCGACACTCTTTGCACTTGGTACCGATGAGCACCATATACGTGTCTAAAAATGAGCCGCCTTACGCGCGCAAACTGCGTGTACTCCAGAAGGGCTCAGAACTCGCTCACCGACAGTGTCTGCCTGGGGAATAATTTTCTATGATAGCCGTTCACCCTTGGTAGTCCTCCGTACCACTCTCACGGCTTAACGGTGCGGCCGCGATATTCAGGTACCTCCTGTATTGCTATTCCTGTCATAGCATCACCGAGTAATTTTTTAACAGGGTAATTCCCGGGCACGCACGTCACGGTTGTTCCATGCCTTCTTCCGTAATGTTTAAATCTTTCCATGCAATCCCAATAGAATACGTTTGGGGCATGATGAGAAGTCATGTACGCCCACCTATGAATGTTGGGGAAGCATTCATAGGTAGGCGTACTAAGTAAGGAGGAGAATATAATAAATAACATACCTAGGATTTCCCTTAATTGCCATTATTCTGACCCTTGCCATCTGTCGATGCGTAAATGAATGCCACAACGGAAAAAACTCCTGTTTTTCAGAGTCAAAAAAGTCGTGTAATGCCGTTTTCACATCGTCCACATCATCGAAGGTTTGGAGAGCGAAGGCGTTCTGTAACGATTAAAAAAGACGGTCGTCCGTAGTTGCCAGGTCAGGGGCATACGCCGGGTTAGGTAATACTTCCCAACCAAGGTCCAAATACTTTTACTCAAGTGATTAAAGCAGCATGTGGTCTGGCATTATGATTATGAAGGATCACGCCTTTATGATTAACGAGTGCTGGCTGCTTCGATATCGAGTGTTCTTGAAATCTGTCCAACTGCTGGAAGTAGAGATTAGCATTTCTCGTTCGGTTAGGTGCCAACACCTCCTAGTGGATTATTTCCTACATATCCCACCAAACCCTCAATAAAACCTTTTTTGATATGTAGTCCCCGTGTTAAAGTAGATGGAGAAGGTTCCACACTTTGACACACAGTCCGTCGACGGTTTACATTACGGTACAGTAACTATTTCTCATCATCCGCTACAATTCGTGCCCAAAAGGGCTCACTCCTGTGACGAGAAAGCAAAGAAGTACAGTTACCGATTCTTTCCTCTCTTTGATTTGCAGAAAGCTGGTGCGGAACCGAGTTATCGAACTTAGTGATTAACCCAAACGCATGCATCTGTCTTTCGTCGGTTGTTCTATGTACCGACAATGTTCCCGCTAATTTCTGACGGTTGGATGTGAGTCCTTTCTTAAGGCTTGGCCCACATCCTCGTCAGAAATAACGGATGAACGTCCAGAACGTGGTTGACTTTTACAGCTTCTGTCTCCGCCCCGGAATTTCCGAAACCAAACTGCAACATGTGCTATCATCAACTGAATTTTCCCTTACAGTTGACATATGTTGCGGCAAGCCAGTGCTGCAATTATGCTTTTATGGAACCCGTACAGTATACGGTGACTAATGTGCTCCTTATCGCATTCCATGTTACACCGTCCGTGATTTCCTTTACAAATCACGTACTCGGACAACCCTAGTGCTCTATATGCTCTACTGCTACACGCTTTATTGACCGAAAATTCAGCATTGCAGCGTTATCTGTTACGTAACTACTCCGTTCGCGATTTGCATCTATTAGAAAAACCGGAAGAACGTTTACACACACCCAGTACAATCAGTTACCTCCTGTAACATGAGGAATCTGTGACGTGAATTTCATCTGATTTGCGCGATTCTCTTGGTGTCGCAATTTTTAAAAACAATTGTGTAACCTCTGCGGAAGAATGGGGATGAAATACTTGCGAATAGATTGACGGATGAACAAACATTTGAAATCAACTGTTTGAAAGCAAAAGAATTAAATGTGTTTCAGTTTTCACTACAGTAGTGCATTAATCATTTATGTCAAATAAGAGAACATTTACACACGATTATTTCATCAGATTTGGCAATTTTGACTGACATTTTTGAGAAGTCGTAGGATATCATTAATGACCTACGAAATCGTAGTAATTATTTTTAGAAATCTTAGATTTTGCAGTAAATTATGAAACCAAATAGGATAAGTGTGCGATTTTGAAGTCAGGTAGATATTTCAGAGATGGGTAACAAGGAATTCTTTTTTATTTAAACTCAGCTATAAGAAGGTACCCCACACAAAGTATCACACTCATGTCCATCAAGAAACAAAACACTTAAAACGTGTACAACTTGCACTTTTATAGGATATTCTGATCTGACAATGTTGCAGAAATGATTACCATTTCGGTTTTATTGATACATGCATTCCGCGTTTAGGAAAAATCAGATCGCTCAACATCACGGGGGCCATATTTCAGCAGTACAGCGTTCATTTTTCTGTTAAAAAGTATAAACACCGTGTTGCTCAGTCTGCAGTTCAATGTGTGTTCATCAGTGGGTAAGGATGCCTCAACGTCATGCAAAACAGTCGTACATTCATGTCGGCGAGTTCGGCAGACTTTACATCTTCGGCATGAGCAAATACAATGTGTCCCTCCGAGAGACAGCCGGTAGTGTACGGCGCAATGAGTCCGACGTTACAACGAGTTTGCGGCAATGATACGAAGAATGTCGTAGGACACTAAAACACAGACAATGCCAGGGGACATATGTCATCTCATGACGATGTCAATAAGTGACTCTTGCGCATTATCAAAGGGGAACTGTGACGCGTTCTCAAATGATATTTGTAACAGTACGTCACCAGTTGAGAAGGGGATGACGAGTCCTCAGTCCGGGTTAGGACTGTAGACACATTTGCTCCTTCTCATGATACCCTTGGTACCGGAACGACGGAATGCCAAGCTGCAATGGTGCATGAAACGAAGAGAGCGGCGTCATGAATGACAAAATATCGTGTTCTCGGACAAAATCCGCTTCTAATTAGTAGAAATTTATGTCGGCATCTTTATCCGTAGATGACACCTTGAGATTAGTAGTGAAGACTGTATTCGCCCAAGCGTACTGCACCAACACGAGGTATTATGGTGTGAGGTTCTATCGGGTGCGAAAGCAGATCTTCTTTCGTGAAAGTCAGTACAACCAAAACGACCGACCCTCATGTCAATGATACTTTACGAATCGATCGTTCTTCCGTAGCTGCATGAAGTCCTAGGTTCCATATTTCAGCAAGACGATATCATACCGTATGTTGCAGGGGCAACACGTGCCTCCATCAGGGATAGCAATGTTCCTCCTCTGTCGTGTTAGAGTAGATCGCCAGATTTAGCACCCATAAGAGATCCCTGTGAAATGCTCAAACGACAGAAGCAGTGGTGTATGAGCGGGGTCTATAACCGGATCTGTCAATATAATGTAAGAAATATGGTAATTTTCATTAGTGGTATACCATTATATTCTTAGAAAAAGTATTTAATCAATTCATACTTTAACTACTTACAAAAGAGCACACACATTTACTTGTACTTTAGCTAAAAAAAGGCATACATGGGCTGTAGATAACTGGCAGAAGCATGCTTTGTGTAACTAGAAGAGATAAGAAGAGGAACTCATGGATTAGGAAAATAACATGTCTTCCACAAGCAATCATGTTCAAAATATAATCCTTAAAATAGCAATGGTCTGTACATAGTGCAATGGAATTTGACCGCCGATTGACAACTGAAATATAGGACTGAATACCAACAGAAAAAAGACTAAGTGGTAAATGAAGGATGAAATTCGAAAGCGTTTAGGAGGCCCATGGAGGAATCTATCGCAAGACAGACCTTTGTGGCAGAAATTTTGAGATAACATAATTCGCAAGCGATTTGTAAGTGTTGAAAATTACGATAATAGTGATGATGATATGTATTTAGGCTAGCAAGATCAGTTGATGCGCAAGCGTAGTATAGATTATTCTTCACAAATGTGATGCTCTCCGTTTTGCGGTGTATTCTACACAGTGCGTCAAAGAATTTTTAAGACTGACGCTAGATTTCAACCTACGGTGGCGCCACCAGTGTAATCGCGTATGCGTTATAAACCATGACCATCTGCTTGCTTTCTGCCAAAAGTACTGCGCAGTTGTTACAGTAACTCAAACAAAACTGCCGTTCATTAGAGAAGTACAATTTTTTTCATGTTGAATTATTAAGATGGAACAGGGGGCTGTTATTAAATTTAACGCAAAACTTGATAAAAGTGCCTCGGAAACATACCAAATGATGAAACAAGTTTACGGTGAGTTTTGTTTAAGTAGATCAAATGTTTTCGTGTGGCACAAACGTTTTTGGACGGAAGAGATACGCTAGAAGATGATAAGCATACCGGAAGACCAAGTTCATCTAGGACACCTGAGATTATTGAAAAAGTGCGTGATTTCGTGCCAAACAATCGATGTGCGTCACTAAGAATGATGGAAGAGTCTTTAAACATCAACAAAGAAATGATTCGAACCATCCTGCATTAAGATTTGGGCAAAACAAAAGTATGTGCTAAATTTGTTCCACACACGTTAACCAATGAATAAAAATCAAAGAGAAGTGCACATTGCAGAGACATCATTTCAACCGCTGAAAATGATCCAAACTTCTTAAAATCGATTGTTACAAGGGATGAAACATGGTGTTTTCATTATGATCCTAAAACAAAGCGACAAATTGCGGAATGCAAGTCAAAAAACTGACCACAAGTCAAAAAAAAGAAAGGTTTCATCGAAAATCAAAACAATGTTCATTACATTCTTCGATGGTAAGGGTATTTTAAACAAAGAATTTGTTCCAAGTTGACAAACAATTACTGGTGAGTTTTATTTTTGAGGCGTTTGATGGACAGAATTCGTCGCATTCGTCCAGAATATCGGGATGAAAACAGTTGGTGTTTGTTAATGTACCCTGATAATGTACCCTGATAATGTACGTTGATAATGTACCCTTTCACACCTCACTTCTTGTTCGTAGATGTTTGGCGAAAAATAACGTCTGTGTGTTGAATTATCCACCGTATTCGCCTGATTTAGCACCATGTGACTTTTCTTTATTCCCAAAACTTAAAATGACTTAAAAAGGGTGTTATTTTGATGATATTTTGACCATACAAACAGCTGCGACGCGTGCGTTGGAGGCAATTCCGCAAAGTGAACTGGAACAGGCATTCGAATCATTATTAAGTCACTGTAACAAGTTTATTGAAACCGGAGGGACTTTGTTTGAATAACAAACCAAAACAAATTATAATTTATTGTTTCTATTTCATTTTACAGACCCAGTCTTAAAAATTCTTTGCCGCACTGTGTATTTCTACAGAAAGGGCTCTGACGACAGTTACTTAGCGGTATAACTAATCCAGTAGGTTTTGAAGAACATCTGTCCCATACTTACCATCAAAATTGGTACACTTGCTGAATTATGGCTAAACCCCCAAAAATAAATCCAAAGGCAAACATGTATCCTCCGTTCACGGCAGATGGCACATACCTGTTCAAACCACCTACCACATTGACCTGAAGGCAGTGGGCAATAACATTGAACAGTAGATAGGTGTAGGTTCCCACCTTATGCTGACCTTGACCACGTTCAACTGACAAGCTCTGTTTTTCTGAAACAAGGCTCCTTGAATTTAAAGTGGAGTTAAAATGGATCAATTTGGACATCGTCGGGCAAAGCGAAGAAAGAAGAAAGGAAGAAAATATTATCCAACTGTAAATTAGTCATCTCTTATACAACCCTTGGATATAATGCCTAATAAACATGATGCTAAAGAATAATGTTTTAGAACTTGAAATATCCTTGGACAGAGTTGTGCATCTCGTAGTCTAGCTCCCAAAGATATACCACATTCAGATTACTCAAGTTTATGCTCCGAAGACGAGTCATCCCCAGGAAGAAATTGAAGAGTTTAAAGAGGAAATTTTTATCTTCTAACTAAAAACTGCAAGCACCACTTAAAAATCCCTATGGGTTAAGTCAATGCAAAAAGAAAGCAACAGCAACTGAATGAAAATTCCGTTGGTTAATTCGGCCACAGCAAAAGAAATCAGGGACAAAATGCTCTTTTTGAGTTTGCAAGTGTAGAAAAATTAAATTATGTTTAACTACGTTTTCAAGAAAATGCCACAGCGGTGATGAAACCGGAAGCATCGCATTCGGATGAAAAAGAAATTTTATTTTAAATTTGTAGCAACGAATTTGACTTCAAACACTTTAGATTGTTAAATACGTTCAACGCAAGTCCACCACTGAATGGTGCCATGTAAGGTGCACCTGAACATTAACTCGAACGTTGCAAGCTTATAAAGCAAACAAAATGTGTTGACATGATAAACCATGAAACACACCTTAATACTTTCAAATCGGAATTGAACAACAGATTCACTACCCTGGACTGTCTAACGTCAGTAGAAAGAGACATCATTGAAATGTAAAGGTTGTTTATTGTAATCATTTGTACTTTCTCTTTTCACTTTCAAAACGCGCGTGGTTTAGTCAAATCGCACACATTTTACCGGTGCTACATTTTCAAAAAACAGTAGTGTAGTGTCACATCGTTTACCCGAGCAATATCATCTGCCGCCCTTCCCAAATTCTCTGTCTGGCTGCGGCTTTTCTCGAAATTTTTTCAGAGCGAAAATTCCATGTAAAGCAGTTTCAATGAGAAGTGTGGATTTTCTTGTTACACTAGTTTCAAACGAAAGTTGTGGACTTCGTTTGCTCTTTTTGATTGGGGTTTAACAACCACCGTGAGCAACTCAATGGGCTATAAAGTGTCGCGCATCCTAATTTAGGGCCACAGCTTCCAGATAAGGGAGAGAGCCAGTGCCTTAAGACCAACACAACATCGATGTCTTAGCGTGTTTCGAACCCGGATCCATCTCGGACAAATGGTCATAAGCTAGCTCTTAGACCACTGCACCACCTGTGTGGATGCTGACTTAAATTTTAGGATTTACTCTAAACAAACGCGACCTTGAAAATTTCAAGATATGACGGGGAAGACTTTTGAAGTGACTGCCTGTAGGATGTTAAAGTAATTACAAGAATACCATGCTGCCGAGAGAGATCATGGAAAGGAAAAATCTAAAATTTCCGATTCTTGATTTAAATGATCTGTGTGTAAGCAAAGGAGGAAAGATTTTTATTGAAATCAATCATTTTGTAAGCAAAGGAGGAAAGATTTTTACTGAAATCAATCATTTTGTAAGCAAGGGAGGAAAGATTGTTACTGAAATCAATGTCGGCATTTTAAAAATATTAAAATTTTTCATTATTTGACCAAGGAATGATGGCCTTAGAAAGAAGATCACTGATCACGTCATCATCTCTCCGGTGGTTATGATATTGAAAACGTTTTTGTAAATTCAACAAAATTTCATGACAAGAGCTGTTTCTCGTTTAAGGTAAGGTGGAATTTAGGGTCAAATTAAAATGAATGGAATTGGGTCCGGCCAGTGCCTAAGGGGAAGACTTGTTCTCATCAGTATTTTGGAACACACCCAAATTCATTAACTGAGGTGTCCCTACACCACTCATATGCTCTCACTCGGATATGTTACTTACTCCACACCAGGAATCCATATCATATAATCATTTTACCGGCCATGGAAATATTTCCCTGTTGCAGAGCATCACCGGCTTTTATTTTTTCATCGTTTAATGTTTGCACAAGATGCTCACGGCACTTGAGCTTCACTGGTTGAAACATGATGTGCGATCATATTTGCCCTTGCTTTAAGCTAACAGGGCTTTCACCGGTTTACTGTCTACATGCAGCGGACATTTTTAACACTGGTGAGAACAACCCAAACTGCATATTCAAATATCAGCCATCCGCCAATTCCAGCCTCCAAGACGCTGGATTACAGGAGCACGCCACAACTCCCGGCGAAAGCTACCGCACACGAAAGGAATTTCTGTACGATATTATTGGAGCTTATTACGCATGTATACGTAAAACGTTCCAATAAATTCTTAGATTTCTCATTTTGTCTACAGTGATATTTTATTCTGTATTCGAAACAAAGTATTCTCAGGGTATAAAATAAATTTATAATTTTACGCCATCTGAGTTGATATCTTACGATTTTATTTTTTTGTTTTTGTTTTTCTCTTGGTAGCTGCTGTCTCTTCGAAACGCTTTCTAACTTTTTACGCTTTGCATTGTTATATATATGCATATTACTTTTTTGCTTTATTTTTATTTTATATCATCTTTGAACATTTCTGTATAATGTGTATTGCCCAACACGTTTGAGCTACACAGTTTTGGAAAGATTTGGCGCCATCTCTTGCGCTTAAAAGTCGTTAACAACTCTAGAGTTTCAAGCATAGGATAAATGCTTATCGCATATTGATAAGGCCTCCTTTTTTTTAAATGTGCCTGTTGAATATTGAGAACGCCTTCCAACTCTGTTTCGAGTTTTCTAACCACTACAGAAACAGAAAAATAAAGAAAGTAACATTTTAGCCAATCTTCTGTGATATTTTACTCAAAGTCAGGTCTTTGGATTTTGATTCCCGCTAAAATTCATTTTTTATCCACAATCAAATTTTCACCACACCAGGGTAGGTAGGTAATTAAGATTGGCTCATTTGATAATTATATTTCTTGTCGGAATTCGTTCCATTCTCTTTAATTAGCAAATCTGAAACATTCAAAAACGCTATTATTTACGTTTTATTTACCCATTAATAACAAATCTTATAAAAAATATGATAGTGTATGTCATAGTGTTATTTTCTCACAGCAAAAATATAAATTTTTACGCAATTATCTTAATTATTGACACTTTCAGGATTCTTAATATCACAACTGGCTAGGGCAGCCCCATGCGCGAGATTTGAAAAAATGTTTAGGTAGCATATGACGAATATACTTTAAAATTCGTTACTATGCTTACAGTAAGAAAGCATCTTGATTTTGACAAAGAGATTTAAATTTCAAATCTCTTCTATCACCTCTGTATCTCAATAAAAAAATTTCTTTTGGGCTTCATCTTCATGAAGCTGCCTTACATCTTTTCCCAGCTCTTACAATTTTATTACCAACAGTTAACATTTTCGTTCCACGCTAATGTGTATAAAGATCCTTGCCATGGAATACTGAAGTGTGCTAAACGTGTTCAACACAGATATTAACCATGGAAGGGTTAGATGAAAGAAGCACATCAACACTAAACTCGAATGTGGCAAGATCATAAAGCTAACAAAATGTATTGACATGGCAAACTTTGAAATTGATCATTATAATTTCAACTTGGAACTGAGAAATCGATTTTCTACCCTGGAAAGTCTAACATCTGTAGAAGGTGACATTTTGGAACATAAAAGAAAACTTTTTAAGTGTCTTATGGAAATAGCATCAAATGTAAGTGGTATTATGTACAAACTGCATAAGAAATTAGTAAATAAAAACAACAAAAACATGCTGATGTAAAAGAGAAGTCAGATGTGGATAAGAAAAGAAAATGTAACTTCTATCATGGAATTTATAGAGCTTTTCAAGACAAAGCGGAGAACTATCACTTAAGACAGGAAGAAATTCAATTGTGAACTAATGACAATAAGCAATTGAATACAAAGCCTGAACCATATGAATACTCAAATAGCGTGTTAAATGTTTCTTTTTGTGGTGTAATAAACAGAGCGATTCGTCAATCTTTCGCACTGCACTAGGTGGCCTTTTCAAGGCATAGGTAGACATAAAAATGCTATGGAGAGCTGACTATTTATACATCAATCAAATGATCGCAGCAAAGCTGCTATCGGATAGTGTTGATGCCAATGGGTCGATGAGGGCACAACCTAGAGAAACGCTGGCAGTGGACGACCGAGAACAACGACAGAACGCGAGGATCGAGCGATTGTGAGATCTTCCAGAAAATAACCGAAATTGTAGCTCTCACCCATGAGTGACCATATTTCGTGGACTACACGTATGAAAGTGGACACCCGGATCGTTGCCAGACGACTTTCGGCACGCGGGAGGCTACGTTCGAGGAAGCTAATCCTGGAATATCACTGATCAGCGAGCATCGTCTGCACCGTTTGCAGTGGTCTTGCGCCCCAACAACGTGGAATAGTGTCCAGTGGCATCCTTTTTTCCTCAGTGATCCGACACTCTTTGCACTTGGTACCAATGAGCACCATATACGTGTCTAAAAATGAACCGCCTTACGCGCGCAAACTGCGTTTACTCCAGAAGGGCTCAGAGGACGCTCACCGACAGTGTCTGCCTGGGGAATAATTTTATATGATAACCGTTCACCCTTGGTAGTCCTCCGTAACACTCTCACGGCTCAACGGTACGTCCGCGATATTCAGGTACCTCCTGTGTTGCTATTCCTGTCATAGCATCACCGAGTAATTTTTTAACAGGGTAATTCCCGGGCAGACACGTCACGGCTGTTCCATGCCTTCTTCCGTAATGTTTAAAACTTTCCATGCAATCCCAATAGAATACGTTTGGGGCATGATGGGACGTCATGTACGCCCACCTATGAATATCGGGGAAGCATTCATAGGTAGGCGTACTAAGTAAGGAGGAGAATATAATAAATAACATACCTAGGATTTCCCTTAATTGCCATCATTCTGACCCTTGCCATCTGTCGATGCGTAAATGAATGCCACAACGGAAAAACTCCTGTTTTTAAGAGTCAAGAAAGTCGTGTAATGCCGTTTTCACATCGTCCACATCATCGAAAGTTTGGAGAGCGAAATCGTTCTGTAACGATTAAAAAAGGCGGACGTCCGTAGTTGCCAGGTCAGGGGCATACGCCGGGTTAGGTAATACTTCCCAAATAAGGTCCAAATACTTTTACTCAAGTGATTAAAGCAGCATGTGGTCTGGCGTTATGATTATAAAGGATCACGCCTTTGTGATTAAAGAGTGCTGGCTGCTTCGATATCGAGTGTTCTTGAAATCTGTCCAACTGCTGGAAGTAGAGAGTAGCATTTCTCGTTCGGTTAGGTGCCAACACCTCCCAGTGGATTATTTCCTACATATCCCACCAAACCCTCAATAAAACCTTTTTTGAGATGCAGTCCCCGTGTTAAAGTAGATGGAGAAGGTTCCACACTTTGACACACAGTCCGTCAACGGTTTACATTACGGTACAGTACCTATTTCTCATCACCCGCTACAATTCGTGCCCAAAACGGCTCACTCCTGTGACGAGAAAGCAAAGAAGTACAGTTACGGATTCTTTCCTCTCTTTAATTTGCAGAAAGCTGGTGCGGAACCGAGTTATCGAACTTAGTGATTAACCCAAACGCATGCATCTGTCTTTCGTCTGTTGTTCTATGTACCGACAATGTTCCCACTAATTTCTGACGGTTGGATGTGAGTCCTTTTTTATGGCTTGGCCCACATCCTCGTCAGAAACAACAGATGGACGTCCACGACGTGGTTGACTTTTACAGTTTCTGTCTCCGCCCCGGAATTTCCGAAACCAGACTGCAACATGTGCTATCATCAACTGACTTTTCACTTACAGTTGACATATGTTGCGGCAAGCCAGTGCTGCAATTATGCTTTTATGGAACCCGTACAGTATACGGTGACTAATGTGCTCCTTATCGCATTCCGTGTTACACCGTCCGTGATTTCCTTTACAAATCACGTACTCGGACAACCCTAGTGCTCTATATGCTCTACTGCTACACGCTTTATTGACCGAAAATTCAGCATTGCAGCGTTATCTGTTACGTAACTACTCCGTTCGCGATTTGCATCTATTAGAAAAACCGGAAGAACGTTTACACACACTCAGTATAATCAGTTACCTCCTGTAACATGAGGAATCTGTGACATGAATTTCATCTGAATTGCGAGATTCTCTTGGTGTCGCAATTTTTAAAAACAATTGTGTATCTTCTGCGGAAGAATGGGGATGAAACACTTGCGAATAGATTGACGGATGAACAAACATTTGAAATCAACTGTTTGAAAGCAAAAGAATTAAATGTGTTTCAGTTTTCACTACAGTAGTGCATTAATCATTTACGTCAAATAAGAGAACATTTACACACGATTATTTCATCAGATTTGGCAATTTTGATTGACATTTTTGAGAAGTCGTAGGATATCATTAATGACCAACGAAATCGTAGTAATTATTTTTAGAAATCTTAGATTTTGCAGTAAATTATGAAACCAAATAGGATAAGTGTGCGATTTTGAAGTCAGGGAGATATTTCAGAGATGGGTAACAAGGAATTAGTTTTTTATTTAAACTCAGCTATAAGAAGGTACCCCACACAAAGTATCACACTCATGTCCATCAAGAAACAAAACACTTGAGACATGTACAACTTGCACTTTTATAGGATATTCTGATCAGACAATGTTGCAGAAATGATTACTATTTCGGTTTTATTGATACATGCATTCCGCGTTTAGGAAAAATCTGGTCGCCCAACATTACGGGGGCCATATTTCAGCAGTACAGCGTTCATTTTTCTGTTAAAAAGTATAAACGCCGTGTGGCTCAGTCTGCAGTTCAATGTGTGTTCATCAGTGGGTAAGGATGCCTCAACGTCATGTAAAACAGTCGTACATTCATGTCGGCGAGTTCGGCAGACTTTACATCTTCGGCATGAGCAAATACAATGTGTCCCTCCTAGAGACTGCCGGTAGTGTACGGCGCAATGAGTCCGACGTTACAACGAGTTTGCGGCAATGATATGAAGAATGTCGTAGGACACTAAAACACAGACAATGCCAAGGGACATATATCATCTCATGACGATGTCAATAAGTGACTCTTGCGCATTATCAAAGGGGAACTGTGACGCGTTCTCAAATGATATTTGTAACAGTACGTCACCACTTGAGAAGGGGATGACGAGTCCTCAATCCGGGTTAGGACTGTAGACACATTTGCTCCTTCTCATGATACCCTTGGTACCGGAACGACGGAATGCCAGGCTGCAATGGGGCATGAAACGAAGAGAGCGGCGTCATGAATGACAAAATATCGTGTTCTCGGAGAAAATCCGCTTCTAATTAGTAGAAATTTATGTCGGCATCTTTATCCGTCGATGACACCTTGAGATTAGTAGTGAAGACTGTATTCGCCCAAGCGTACTGCACCAACACGAGGCATTATGTTGTGAGGTTCTATCGGGTACGAAAGCAGATCTTCTTTCGTGAAAGTCAGTACAACCAAAACGACTGACCCTCATGTCAATGATACTTTACGGGTCGATCGTTCTTCCGTAGCTGCATGAAGTCCTAGGTTCCATATTTCAGCAAGACGATATCATACCGTATGTTGCAGGGGCAACACGTGCCTCCATCAGGGATAGCAATGTTCCTCCTCTGTCGTGGTAGAGTAGATCGCCAGATTTAGCACCCATAGAAAATCCCTGTGACATGCTCAAACGACAGAAGCAGTGGTCTATGAGTGGGGTCTCCAACCGGATCTGTCAATATAATGTAAGAAATATGGTAATTTTCATTAGTGGTATACCATTATATTCTTAGGAAAAGTATTTAATCAATTCATACTTTAACTACTTACAAAAGAGCACACACATTTACTTGTACTTTAGCTAAAAAAAGGCATACATGGGCTGTAGATAACTGGCAGAAGCATGCTTTGTGCAACTAGAAGAGATAAGAAGAGGAACTCATGGATTAAGAAAATAACATGTCTTCCACAAGACATCATGTTCAAAATATAATCCTTAAAATAGCAATGGTCTGTACATAGTGCAAGAGAATTTGACCGCCGATTGACAACTGAAATATAGGACTGAATACCAACAGAAAAAAGACTAAGTGGTAAATGAAGGATGAAATTCGAAAGCGTTTAGGAGGCCCATGGAGGAATCTATCTCAAGACAGACCTTTGTGGCAGAAATTTTGAGATAACATAATTCACAAGCGATTTGTAAGTGTTGAAAATTACGATAATAGTGATGATGATATGTATGTAGGCTAGCAAGATCAGTTGATGCGCAAGCGTAATATAGCCTATTCTTCACAAATGTGATGCTCTCCTTTTTGCGGTGTATTCTACACAGTGCGTCAAAGAATTTTTAAGACTGACGCTAGATTTCAACCTACGGTGGCGCCACCAGTGTAATCGCGTATGCGTTATAAACCATGACCATCTGCTTGCTTTCTGCCAAAAGCACTGCGCAGTTGTTACAGTAACTCAAACAAAACTGCCGTTCATTAGAGAAGTACAATTTTTTTCATGTTGAATTATTAAGATGGAACAGAGGGCTGTTATTAAATTTAACGCAAAACTTAATAAAAGTGCCTCGGAAACATACCAAATGATGAAACAAGTTTACGGTGAGTTTTGTTTAAGTAGATCAAATGTTTTCGTGTGGCACAAACGTTTTTTGGACGGAAGAGATACGCTAGAAGATGATAAGCATACCGGAAGACCAAGTTCATCTAGGACACCGGAGATTATTGAAAAAGTGCGTGATTTCGTCTCAAACAATGGATGTGCGTCACTAAGAATGATGGAAGAGTCTTTAAACATCAACAAAGAAATGATTCGAACCATCCTGCATGAAGATTTGGGCAAAACAAAAGTCTGTGTTAAATTTGTTCCACACACGTTAACCAATAAATAAAAATCAAAGAGAAGTGCACATTGCAGAGACATCATTTCATCCGCTGAAAATGATCCAAACTTCTTAAAATCGATTGTTACAAGTGATGAAACATGGTGTTTTCAATATGATCCTCAAACAAAGCGACAAATTGCGGAATGCAAGTCAAAAAACTGACCACAAGTCAAAAAAACAAGAAAGGTTCCATCGAAAATCGAAACAATGTTCATTACATTCTTCGATGGTAAGGGTATTTTAAACAAAGAATTTGTTCCAAGTGAACAAACAATTACTGGTGAGTTTGATTTGAATGTTTTGAAGCGTTTGATGGACAGAATTTGTAAGTATAAACGCCGTGTGGCTCAGTCTGCAGTTCATTGTGTGTTCATCAGTAAGTAAGGATGCCTCAACGTCATGTAAAACAGTCGTACATTCATGTCGGCGAGTTCGGCAGACTTTACATCTTCGGCATGAGCAAATACAATGTGTCCCTCCGAGAGACTGCCGGTAGTGTACGGCGCAATGAGTCCGACGTTACAACGAGTTTGCGGCAATGATACGAAGAATGTCGTAGGACACTAAAATACAGACAATGCCAGGGGACATATGTCATCTCATGACGATGTCAATAAGTGACTCTTGCGCATTATCAAAGGGGAACTGTGACGCGTTCTCAAATGATATTTGTAACAGTACGTCACCAGTTGAGAAGGGGATGACGAGTCCTCAGTCCGGGTTAGGACTGTAGACACATTTGCTCCTTCTCATGATACCCTTGGTACCGGAACGACGGAATGCCAGGCTGCAATGGTGCATGAAACGAAGAGAGCGGCGTCATGAATGACAAAATATCGTGTTCTCGGACAAAATCCGCTTCTAATTAGTAGAAATTTAGGTCGGCATCTTTATCCGTCGATGACACCTTGAGATTAGTAGTGTATTCGCCCAAGCGTACTGCACCAACACGAGGCATTATGGTGTGAGGGGTTCTATCGGGTGCGAAAGCAGATCTTCTTTCGTGAAAGTCAGTACAACCAAAACGACCGACCCTCATGTCAATGATACTTTACTGGTCGATCGTTCTTCCTTAGCTGCATGAAGTCCTAGGTTCCATATTTCAGCAAGACGATATCATACTGTATGTTGCAGGGGCAACACGTGCCTCCATCAGGGATAGCAATGTTCCTCCTCTGTCGTGGTAGAGTAGATCGCAGGATTTAGCACCCATAAGAAATCCCTGTGACATGCTCAAACGACAGAAGCAGTGGTGTATGAGCGGGGTCTCCAACCAGATCTGTCAATATAATGTAAGAAATATGGTAATTTTCAATAGTGGTATACCATTATGTTCTTAGAAAAAGTATTTAATCAATTCATACTTTAACTACTTACAAAAGAGCACACACATTTACTTGTACTTTAGCTAAAAAAGGCATACATGGGCCGTAGATAACTGGCAGAAGCATGCTTCGTGTAACTAGAAGAGATAAGAAGCGGAACTCACGGATCAGGAAAGTAACATGTATTCCACAAGCAATCATGTTCAAAATATAATCCTTAAAATAGCAATGGTCTGTACATAGTGCAAAAGAATTTGACCGCCGATTGACAACTGAAATATAGGACTGAATACCAACAGAAAAAAGACTAAGTGGTAAATGAAGGATGAAATTCGAAAGCGTTTAGGAGGCCCATGGAGGAATCTATCGCAAGACAGACCTTTGTGGCAGAAATTTGTGATAACATAATTCGCAAGCGATTTGTAAGTGTTGAAAATTACGATAATAGTGATGATGATATGTATTTAGGCTAGCAAGATCAGTTGATGCGCAAGCGTAATATAGCCTATTCTTCACAAATGTGATGCTCTCCTTTTTGCGGTGTATTCTACACAGTGCGTCAAAGAATTTTTAAGACTGACGCTAGATTTCAACCTACGGTGCCGCCACCAGTGTAATCGCGTATGCGCTATAAACCATGACCATCTGCTTGCTTTCTGCCAAAAGTACTGCGCAGTTGTTACAGTAACTCAAACAAAACTGCCGTTCATTAGAGAAGTACAATTTTTTTCATGTTGAATTATTAAGATGGAACAGAGGGCTGTTATTAAATTTAACGCAAAACTTGATAAAAGTGCCTCGGAAACATACCAAATGATGAAACAAGTTTACGGTGAGTTTTGTTTAAGTAGATCAAATGTTTTCGTGTGGCACAAACGTTTTTTGGACGGAAGAGATACGCTAGAAGATGATAAGCATACCGGAAGACCAAGTTCATCTAGGACACCTCAGATTATTGAAAAAGTGCGTGATTTCGTGCCAAACAATCGATGTGCGTCACTAAGAATGATGGAAGAGTCTTTAAACATCAACAAAGAAATGATTCGAACCATCCTGCATGAAGATTTGGGCAAAACAAAAGTCTGTGCTAAATTTGTTCCACACACGTTAACCAATGAATAAAAATCAAAGAGTAGTGCATATTGCAGAGACATCATTTCATCCGCTGAAAATGATCCAAACTTCTTAAAATCGATTGTTACAAGTGATGAAACATGGTGTTTTCAATATGATCCTGAAACAAAGCGACAAATTGCGGAATGCAAGTCAAAAAACTGACCACAAGTCAAAAAAAGAAAGGTTCCATCGAAAATCAAAACAATGTTCATTACATTCTTCGATGGTAAGGGTATTTTAAACAAAGAATTTGTTCCAAGTGAACAAACAGTTACTGGTGAGTTTTATTTGAATGTTTTGAAGCGTTTGATGGACAGAATTTGTCGCATTCGTCCAGAATATCGGGATGAAAACAGTTGGTGTTTGTTGCACGATAATGTACCCAGTCACACCTCACTTCTTGTTCGTAGATGTTTGGCGAAAAATAACGTCTGTGTGTTGAATTATCCACCGTATTCGCCTGATTTAGCACCATGCGACTTTTCTTTATTCCCAAAACTTAAAATGACTTAAAAAGGGTGTTATTTTGATTATATTTCGATCATACAAACAGCTTCCACGCGTGCTTTGGAGGCAATTCCGCAAAGTGAACTGGAACAGGCATTCGAATCATTATTAAATCACTGTAACAAGTTTATTGAAACCGGAGGGACTTTGTTTGAATAACAAACCAAAACAAATTATAATTTATTGTTTCTATTTCATTTTACAGACCCAGTCTTAAAAATTCTTTGCCACACTGTGTATTTCTACAGAAAGGGCTCTGACGACAGTTACTTAGCGGTATAACTAATCCAGTAGGTTTTGAAGAACATCTGTCCCATGCTTACCATCAAAATTGGTACACTTGCTGAGTTATGGCTAAATCCCAAAAAATAAATCCAAAGTCAAACATGTATCCTCCGTTCACGGCAGATGGCATATACCTGTTCAAAACACCTGCCACCGCGACCTGAAGGCAGTGGGCAATAACATTGAACGGTAGATAGGTGTAGGTTCCCACCTTATGCTGACCTTGACCACGTTCAACGGACAAGCTCTGTTTTTCTGAAACAAGGCTCTTTGAATTTAAAGTGGAGTTAAAATGGATCAATTTGGACATCGTCGGGCAAAGTGAGGAAAGAAGAAAGGAAGAAAATCTCATCCAACTGTAAATTAGTCATCTCTTATACAACCCTTGGATATAATACCTAATAAACATGATGCTAAAGAATAATGTTTTAGAACTTGAAATATCCTTGGACAGAGTTGTGCATCTCGTACTCTAGCTCCCAAAGATATACCACATTCAGATTACTCAAGTTTATGCTCCGAAGACGAGTCATCCCCAGGAAGAAATTGAAGAGTTTAAAGAGGAAATTTTTATCTTCTAACTAAAAACTGCAAGCAGCACTTAAAAATCCCTATGGGTTAAGTCAATGCAAAAATAGGGCAACAGCAACTGAATGAAAATTCCGTTGGTTAATTCGGCCACAGCAAACGAAATCAGGGACAAAATGCTCTTTTTGAGTTTGCAAGTGTAGAAAAATTAAATTATGTTTAACTACGTTTTCAAGAAAATGCCACAGCGGTGATGAAACCGGAAGCATCGCATTCGGATGAAAAAGAAATTTTATTTTAAATTTGTAGCAACGAATTTGACTTCAAACACTTTAGAGTGTTGAATACGTTCAACGCAAGTAGTGGCCACTGAATGGTGCGATGTAAGGTGCACCTGAACATTAACTCGAACGTTTCAAGCTTATAAAGCAAACAAAATGTGTTGACATGATAAACCATGAAACACACCTTAATACTTTCAAATCGGAAGTGAACAACAGATTCACTACCCTGGACTGTCTAACGTCAGTAGAAAGAGACATCATTGAAATGTAAAGGTTGTTTATTGTAATCATTTGTACTTTCTCTTTTCACTTTCAAAACGCGCGTGGTTTAGTCAAATCGCACACATTTTACCGGTGCTACATTTTCAAAAAACAGTAGTGTCACATCGTTTACCCGAGCAATATCATCTGCCGCCCTTCCCAAATTTTCTGTCTGGCTGCGGCTTTTCTCGAAATTTTTTCAGAGCGAAAATTCCATGTAAAGCAGTTTCAATGAGAAGTGTGGATTTTCTTGTTACACTAGTTTCAAACGAAAGTTGTGGACTTCGTTTGCTCTTTTTGATTGGGGTTTAACAACCACCGTGAGCAACTCAATGGGCTATAAAGTGTCGCGCATCCTAATTTAGGGCCACAGCTTCCAGATAAGGGAGAGAGCCAGTGCCTTAAGACTAACACAACATCGATGTCTTAGCGTGTTTCGAACCCGAATCCATCTCGGACAAATGGTCATAAGCTAGCTCTTAGACCACTGCACCACCTGTGTGGATGCTGACTTAAATTTCAGGATTTACTCTAAACAAACGCGACCTTGAAAATTTCAAGATATGACGGGGAAGACTTTTTGAAGTGACTGCCTGTAGGATGTTAAAGTAATTACCAGAATACCATGCTGCGGAGAGATCATGGAAAGGAAAAATCTAAAATTTCACATTCTTGATTTCCATGATCTGTGTGTAAGTAAAGGAGGAAAGATTTTTTATTGAAATCAATCATTTTGTAAGCAAGGGAGGAAAGATTATTACTGAAATCAATGTCGGCATTTTAAAAATATTAAAATTTTTCATTATTTGACCAAGGAATGATGGCCTTAGAAAGAAGATCACTGATCACGTCATCATCTCTCCGGTGGTTATGATATTGAAAACGTTTTCGTAAATTCAACAAAATTTCATGACAAGAGCTGTTTCTCGTTTAAGATAAAGTGAAATTTTAGGGTCAAATTAAAATGAATGGAATTGGGTCCGGCCAGTGCCTAAGGGGAAGACTTGTTCTCATCAGTATTTTGGAACACACCCAATTTCATTAACTGAGGTGTTCCTACACCACTCATATGCTCTCACTCGGATATGTTACTTACTCCACACCAGGAATCCATATCATATAATCGTTTTACCGGCCATGGAAATATTTCCCTGTTGCAGAGCATCACCGGCTTTTATTTTTTCATCGTTTAAATTTGTCACGAGATGCTCACGGAACTTGAGCTTCACTGGTTGAAACATGATGTGCGATCATATTTGCCCTTGCTTTAAGCTAACAGGGCTTTCACCGGTTTACTCTCTACATGCAGCGGACATTTTAACACTGGTGAGAACAACCCAAACTGCATATTCAAATATCAGCCATCCGCCAATTCCAGCCTCCAAGACGCTGGATTACAGGAGCACGCCACAACTCCCGGCGAAAGCTACCGCACACGAAAGGAATTTCTGTGCGATATTATTGGAGATTATTACGCATGTATACGTAAAACGTTCCAATAAATTCTTAGATTTCTCATTTTGTCTACAGTGATATTTTATTCTGTATTCGAAACAAAGTATTCTCAGGGTATAAAATAAATTTATAATTTTAAGCCATCTGAGTTGATATCTTACGATTTTATTTTTTTGTTTTTGTTTTTCTCTTGGTAGCTGCTGTCTCTTCGAAACGCTTTCTAACTTTTTACGCTTTGCATATTTATATATGTGCATATTACTTTTTGCTCTATTTTTATTTTATATCATCTTTGAACATTTCTGTATAATGTGTATTCCCCAACACGTTTGAGCTACACAGTTTTGGAAAGATTTGGCGCCATCTCTTGCGCTTAAAAGTCGTTAACAACTCTAGAGTTTCAAGCATAGGATAAATGCTTATCGCATATTGATAAGGCCTCTTTTTTTTTAAATGTGCCTGTTGAATATTGAGAACGACTTCCAACTCTGTTTCGAGTTTTCTAACCACTACAGAAACAGAAAAATAAAGAAAGTAACATTTTAGCCAATCTTCTGTGATATTTTACTCAAATTCAGGTCTTTGGATTTTGATTCCCGCTAAAATTCATTTTTTATGCACAAGAAAATTTTCACCACACCAGGGTAGGTAGGTAATTAAGATTGGCTCATTTGATAATTATATTTCTTGTCTGAATTCGTTCCATTCTCTTTAATTAGCAAATCTGAAACATTCAAAAACGCTATTATTTACGTTTTATTTACCCATTAATAACAAATCTTATAAAAAATATGATAGTAAATGTCATAGTGTTATTTTCTCACAGCAAAAATATAAATTTTTACGCAATTATCTTAATTATTGACACTTTCAGGAGTCTTAATATCACAACTGGCTAGGGCAGCACCATGCGCGAGATTTGAAAAAATGTTTAGGTAGGATATGACGAATATACTTTAAAATTCGTTACTATGCTTACAGTAAGAAAGCATCTTGATTTTGACAAAGAGATTTAAATTTCAAATCTCTTCTATCACCTCTGTATCTCAATAAAAAAATTTCTTTTGGGCTTCATCTTCATGAAACTGCCTTACATCTTTTCCCAGCTCTTACAATTTTATTACCAACAGTTAACATTTTCGTTCCACGCTAATGTGTAACAAGATCCTTGCCATGGAATACTGAAGTGTGCTAAACGTGTTCAACACAGATATTAACCATGGAAGGGTTAGATGAAAGAAGCACATCAACACTAAACTCGAATGTGGCAAGATCATAAAACTAACAAAATGTATTGACATGACAAACTTTAAAATCGATCATTATACTTTCAACTTGGAACTGAGAAATCGATTTTCTTCCCTGGAAAGTCTAACATCTGTAGAAGGTGACATTTTGGAACTTAAAAGAAAACCTTTTAAGTGTGTTATGGAAATAGCATCAAATGTAAGTGGTATTATGTACAAACTGCATAAGATATTAGTAAATAAAAAGAACAAAACATGCTGATGTAAAAGAGAAGTCAGATGTGGATAAGAAAAGAAAATGTAACTTCTATCATGGAATTTATAGAGCTTTTCAAGACAAAGCGGAGAACTATCACTTAAGACAGGAAGAAATTCAATTGTGAACTAGTGACAAAAGCAATTGAATACAAACAAAGCCTGAACCATATGAATACTCAAATAGTGTGTTAAATGGTACTTTTTGTGGTGTAATAAACAGAGCGATTCGTCAATCTTTCTCACTGCACTAGGTGGCCTTTTCAAGGCATAGGTAGACATAAAAATGCTATGGAGAGCTGACTATTTATACATCAATCAAATGATCGCAGCGAAGCTGCTATCGGATAGTGTTGATGCCAATGGGTTGATGAGGGCACAACCTAGAGAAACGCTGGCAGTGGACGACCGAGAACAACGACAGAACGCGAGGATCAAGCGGTTGTGAGATCTTCCAGAAAATAACCGAAATTGTAGCTCTCACCCATTAGTGACCATATTTCGTGGACTACACGTATGAAAGTGGCCATCCGGATCGTTGCCAGACGTCTTTCGGCACGCGGAGGGCTACGTTCGAGGAAGCCACTCCTGGAATATAACTGATCAGCGAGGATCGTCGGCACCGTTTGCAGTGGTCTTGCGCCCCAACAACGAGGAATAGTGTCCAGTGGTATCCTTTTTTCCTCAGTGATCCGACACTTTTTGCACTTGGTACCGATGAGCACCATATACGTGTCTCAAAATGAGCCGCCTTACGCGCGCAAACTGCGTTTACTCCAGAAGGGCTCAGAGCTCGCTCACCGACAGTGTATGCCTGGGGAATAATTTTCTATGATAGCCGTTCACCCTTGGTAGTCCTCCGTACCACTCTCACGGCTGAACGGTACGTCCGCAATATTCAGGTACCTCCTGTGTTGCTATTCCTGTCATAGCATCACCGAGTAATTTTTTAACCGGGTAATTTCCGGGCACGCACGTAACGGCTGTTCCATGCCTTCTTCCGTAATGTTTAAATCTTTCCATGCAATCCCAATAGAATACGTTTGGGGCATGATGGGACGTCATGTACCCCCCCCTATAAATGTCGGGGAAGCATTCATAGGTGAGTGTACTAAGTAAGGAGGAGAATATAATAAATGACATACCTAGGATTTCCCTTAATTGCCATTTTTCTGACCCTTATAAAATGAATGCCACACCGGAAAACATCATTCTGACCCTTGTAAATGAATGCCACACCGGAAAAACTCATGTTTTTAAGAGTCAAAAAAGTCGTGTAATGCCGTTTTCACATCGTCCACATCATCGAAAGGTTTGGAGAGCGAAGGCGTTCTGTAACGATTAAAAAAGGCGGTCGTCCGTAGTTGCCAGGTCAGGGGCATACGCCGTGTCAGGTTATACTTCCCAACCAAGGTCCAAATACTTTTTGTCGAGTGATTAAAGCAGCATGTGGTCTGGCGTTATGATTATGAAGGATCACGCCTTTGCGATTAACGAGTGCTGGCTGCTTCGATATTGGGTGTTCTTGAAATCTGTCCAACTGCTGGAAGTAGAGATTAGCATTTCTCGTTCGGTTAGGTGCCAACACCTCCCAGTGGATTATTTCCTACACATCCCACCATACCCTCAATAAAACCTTTTTTGAGATGCAGTCCCCGTGTTAAAGTAGATGGAGAAGGTTCCACACTTTGACACACAGTCCGTCGACGGTTTACATTACGGTACAGTACCTATTTCTCATCACCCGCTACAATTCGTGCCCAAAACGGCTTACTCCTGTGACGAGAAAGCAAAGAAGTACTGTTACGGATTCTTTACTCTCTTTGATTTGCAGAAAGCTGGTGCGGAACCGAGTAATCGAACTTGGTGTTTAACCCAAACGCATGCATCTGTCTTTCGTCTGTTGTTCTATGTACCGACAATGTTCCCGCTAATTTCTGAACGGTTGGATGTGAGTCCTTTTTATGGCTTGGCCCACATCCTCGTCAGAAACAACGGATGGACGTCCAGGACGTGGTTGACTTTTACAGCTTCTGTCGCCGCCCCGGAATTTCCGAAACCAGACTGCAACATGTGCTATTATCAACTGACTTTTCCCTTACAGGTGACATATGTTGCGGCAAGCCAGTGCTGCAATTATGCTTTTATGGAACCCGTACAGTATACGGTGACTAATGTGCTCCTTATCGCATTCCATGTTACACCGTCCGTGATTTCCTTTACAAATCACGTACTCGGACAACCCTAGTGCTCTATATGCTCTACTTCTACACGCTTTATTAACCGAAAATTCAGCATTGCAGCGTTATCTGTTACGTAACTGTTACAGTGGACACCCCCCCCCATCCGAAAACCTGAAGAAAACTCTAAAATTTGTCCGCCATGTCGCGTATGGTATGAGGCAGCTAAGAATCACAGTTCGGCAGGCTCACATGTTCTTTTACAGTTCAGTTTTTTTTATTTATTTCTCATTTACGTTGTTTTTTCTTTCGGCTGTTCTCTAAATTAATTAACAAAATTGCGGGATAATTGGGAAGTCGCCCCAATGCTTTTGAAGGCAAGAAACGCAATATTTTTGCCATTTTGAATTGCTAGACCTCACACATAGCCCTGAAGTGAAACATAAAAATTCCTATCTCAAGTGTCTTAGAGGGGCTGCAAAACGAACGAGGGAAATGTGCTTTCGAATGCGGATGGAAGCAGCAATGTTCGAAGTGGTTTTTCACTTTTCTTTCTTTTCTTCTTTCCGCTTGTAGCTTAACGCTGTGGTCCGTATGTTTACTTCAGTGGGTGGGCCAAGAGACCCTCAGCAGACACATAACTCTGTCAGCGAGAAAGATACTTTGACTGACGTATGCGAGGGACAATGGGCAATTAAGAGTTTAGAATCGCTGAAAAGAATAGGTAGTGGATTCGAGCGTTGTTTTCGGTCAGCAGTTGCTGATATACGCTTAAGGTAAAAGCACGTCTGATTTCGCTCGGCCGAGAAAATTAATCTCAGGGCTGGCGGTCGCAAGTCGATAAAAAAATGGAAACAAAACCTGCGAGAGGCATATTTGAACTGCGTACTCAGGCAGGGTAGATGTTGTGCTAACGGAAGGGAACTGACTGAATTGGGAATGAACGGTTAAAAAGGACGGAAGGTAGCGACGGACGGAATCTACTATAGCCGCAGCGGAAGTGAGGGGGTTCCACTCTCCAAACAGTTGGTCAGAATTATTTCTTCACGACAACAGAAATCATTTCCCAGGAACACAGAAAATCAGTCTCGGAAACTGCAACAGCAGATGTGAGAGGGGATATTTTGTTTAACGGCCACCTTTAAATCTTCACAAGAGTGGATCGGTGTATACTCGCATCAGCGCAACAAAGTGCGGCGTGATATCACCGTTTTAATTGTGTGCTTCATTTACATCAAGCGTCAAAGTGAAGTGTTGAATCATCGGTGCTGCCACATGGCGCAAGTGTCTGTGTGTGTGTGCGTGTTTTTTTTTGTCGTGTGATATTATGTGATGCACACTGGATTTGCACAGCAAAGTCACGAAACTGTAAGTAGATGAATATTTCCTTTTTCTTTCTTCGCACATCTGCGAACTTGTGCCATCCCGACACCCCAAGCTGCATGGACATAGATGCAGTAATGCTGAGTGACTGAACCTCAGAGGAAATACCTGCACATACAGATTTCAATTTCTTACAGGGCCCATTTCCTGATTATTTTTTTACATGAATAAGGGAGAGGGTGTGGCCACAAATTCCGCTGGGCGGGACAGTTTCTTTTAACTTTGGTTCAGGGCCAAAGCGAGCGGAGAAAGGGATCTGCATGTGCATGCCTATTAGATTTAGTTAATGAACTTTGGCAGTATTTCGCACCTATAATCTTATACCGCAAATTAACGTGCCTGTGTATTTTGTGTCACGAGTATTTTTAATGTGATCGTTTGCATATAATTTTTTTCATTCTCTAAGGAATTGTATATGAATATCACCTGCAGCTCTATTTAGTGTGTAAACGAGTAGTATCTCTTGTTCAAATAGTCCGGTGGAGACTCAGTCGGCTGCGTCTTCCGACAGTAAAGTGTGACACCGTATGCTGCCCACGCAAGAGGGGCAATTGTCTATACGCCCAGAGAGCGCCGTATCTGTTTAAATCTCGCAGAACGTTATTAAATGTTGTGTTGTGTATTTGAGAATCATGTGTTATTTGCGAAAGTGAGTGTTGTACTGGCTGGTTGGGGATTGAATGTACCGGAGTAAGATCCGGACCACTACACTCAGTCACGAATTGGTGATTGCGGGTGAACCTCATCACAACTCTGATCCCAAAGTATAATTTTTTTTTTAGTTTATTTTATTTTTTATTTGTTGTTGTTATTTTGTTCACACGGTGGATTCACACAAGCCTTGTGCTTCGGGTCATTCTTCAACTTTTCATTTTTTATGTTCTGGTGTGAATCTTTGAGTGCAGCAGTGCACCTGAGATTCTCACCTGGTGCCGCGGCCAACTAAATTGTACTTCAGGTCTCAAGCACCGTTACCGGCAGACTCGGCCGGAACACTGCTAGTGTTGTGTAACATAACTACTCCGTTCGCGATTTGCATCTATTAGAAAAACCGGAAGAACGTTTACACACACCCAGTATAATCAGTTACCTCCTGTAATATCAGGAATCTGTGACATGAATTTCATCTGAATTGCGCGATTCTCTTGGTGTCGCAATTTTTAAAAACAATTGTGTAACCTCTGCGGAAGAATGGGGATGAAATACTTGCGAATAGATTGACGGATGAACAAACATTTGAAATCAACTGTTTGAAAGCAAAAGGAATTAAATGTGTTTCAGTTTTCACTACAGTAGTGCATTAATCATTTACGTTAACTAAGAGAACATTTACACACGATTATTTCATCAGATTTGGCAATTTTGACTGACATTTTTGAGAAGTCGTAGGATATCATTAATGACCTACGAAATCGTAGTAATTATTTTTAGAAATCTTAGATTTTGCAGTAAATTATGAAACCAAATAGGATAAGTGTGCGATTTTGAAGTCAATTAGATATTTCAGAGATGGGTAACAAGGAATTATTTTTTATTTAAACTCAGCTATAAGAAGGTACCCCACACAAAGTATCACACTCATGTCCATCAAGAAACAAAACACTTGAAACGTGTACAACTTGCACTTTTATAGGATATTCTAATCAGACAATGTTGCAGAAATGATTACCATTTCGGTTTTATTGATACATGCATTCCGCGTTTAGGAAAAATCAGATCGCCCAACATCACGGGGGCCATATTTCAGCAGTACAGCGTTCATTTTTCTGTTAAAAAGTATAAACGCCGTGTGGCTCAGTCTGCAGTTCAATGTGTGTTCATCAGTGGGTAAGGATGCCTCAACGTCATGTAAAACAGTCGTACATTCATGTCGGCGAGTTCGGCAGACTTTACATCTTCGGCATGAGCAAATACAATGTGTCCCTCCGAGAGACTGCCGGTAGTGTACGGCGCAATGAGTCCGACGTTACAACGAGTTTGCGGCAATGATACGAAGAATGTCGTAGGACACTAAAACACAGACAATGTCAGGGGACATATGTCATCTCATGACGATGTCAATAAGTGACTCTTGCGCATTATCAAAGGGGAACTGTGACGCGTTCTCAAATGATATTTGTAACAGTACGTCACCAGTTGAGAAGGGGATGACGAGTCCTCAGTCCGGGTTAGGACTGTAGACACATTTGCTCCTTCGCATGATACCCTTGGTACCGGAACGACGGAATGCCAGGCTGCAATGGTGCATGAAACGAAGAGAGCGGCATCATGAATGACAAAATATCGTGTTCTCGGACAAAATCCGCTTCTAATTAGTAGACATTTATGTCGGCATCTTTATCCGTCGATGACACCTTGAGATTAGTAGTGAAGACTGTATTCGCCCAAGCGTACTGCACCAACACGAGGCATTATGGTGTGAGGTTCTATCGGGTACGAAAGCAGATCTTCTTTCGTGAAAGTCAGTACCACCAAAACGACCGACCCTCATGTCAATGATACTTTACGGGTCGATCGTTCTTCCGTAGCTGCATGAAGTCCTAGGTTCCATATTTCAGCAAGACGATATCATACCGTATGTTGCAGGGGCAACACGTGCCTCCATCAGGGATAGCAATGTTCCTCCTCTGTCGTGGTAGAGTAGATCGCCAGATTTAGCATCCATAGAAAATCCCTGTGACATGCTCAAACGACAGAAGCAGTGGTGTATGAGTGGGGTCTCCAACCAGATCTGTCAATATAATGTAAGAAATATGGTAATTTTCAATAGTGGTATACCATTATGTTCTTAGAAAAATATTTAATCAATTCATACTTTAACTTCTTACAAAAGACCACACACATTTACTTGTACTTTAGCTAAGAAAAGGCATACATGGGCTGTAGATAACTGGCAGAAGCATGCTTCGTGTAACTAGAAGACATAAGAAGAGGAACTCACGGATCAGGAAAATAACATGTCTTCCACAAGACATCATGTTCAAAATATAATCCTTAAAACAGCAATGGTCTGTACATAGTGCAAGAGAATTTGACCGCCGATTGACAACTGAAATATAGGACTGAATACCAACAGAAAAAAGACTAAGTGGTAAATGAAGGATGAAAGTCGAAAGCGTTTAGGAGGCCCATGGAGGAATCTATCTCAAGACAGACCTTTGTGGCAGAAATTTTGAGATAACATAATTCGCAAGCGATTTGTAAGTGTTGAAAATTACGATAATAGTGATGATGATATGTATTTAGGCTAGCAAGATCAGTTGATGCGCAAGCGTAATATAGCCTATTCTTCACAAATGTGATGCTCTCCTTTTTGCGGTGTATTCTACACAGTGCGTCAAAGAATTTTTAAGACTGACGCTAGATTTCAACCTACGGTGGCGCCACCAGTGTAATCGCGTATGCGCTATAAACCATGACCATCTGCTTGCTTTCTGCCAAAAGTACTGCGCAGTTGTTACCGTAACTCAAACAAAACTGCCGTTCATTAGAGAAGTACAATTTTTTTCATGTTGAATTATTAAGATGGAACAGAGGGCTGTTATTAAATTTAACGCAAAACTTGATAAAAGTGCCTCGGAAACATACCAAATGATGAAACAAGTTTACGGTGAGTTTTGTTTAAGTAGATCAAATGTTTTCGTGTGGCACAAACGTTTTTGGACGGAAGAGATACGCTAGAAGATGATAAGCATACCGGAAGACCAAGTTCATCTAGGACACCTCAGATTATTGAAAAAGTGCGTGATTTCGTGGCAAACAATAGATGTGCGTCACTAAGAATGATGGAAGAGTCTTTAAACATCAACAAAGAAATGATTCGAATAATCCTGCATGAAGATTTGGGCAAAACAAAAGTCTGTGCTAAATTTGTTCCACACACGTTAACCAATGAACAAAAATCAAAGAGAAGTGCACATTGCAGAGACATCATTTCATCCGCTGAAAATGATCCAAACTTCTTAAAATCGATTGTTACAAGTGATGAAACATGGTGTTTTCAATATGATCCTAAAACAAAGCGACAAATTGCGGAATGCAAGTCAAAAAACTGACCACAAGTCAAAAAAACAAGAAAGGTTCCATCGAAAATCAAAACAATGTTCATTACATTCTTCGATGGTAAGGGTATTTTAAACAAAGAATTTGTTCCAAGTGAACAAACAGTTACTGGTGAGTTTTATTTGAATGTTTTGAAGCGTTTGATGGACAGAATTTGTCGCATTCGTCCAGAATATCGGGATGAAAACAGTTGGTGTTTGTTGCACGATAATGTACCCAGTCACACCTCACTTCTTGTTCGTAGATGTTTGGCGAAAAATAACGTCTGTGTGTTGAATCATCCACCGTATTCGCCTGATTTAGCACCATGCGAATTTTCTTTATTCCCAAAACTTAAAATGACTTAAAAAGGGTGTTATTTTGATGATATTTCGATCATACAAACAGCTTCCACGCGTGCTTTGGAGGCAATTCCGCAAAGTGAACTGGAACAGGCATTCGAATCATTATTAAATCACTGTAACAAGTTTATTGAAACCGGAGGGACTTTGTTTGAATAACAAACCAAAACAAATTATAATTTATTGTTTCTATTTCATTTTACAGACCCAGTCTTAAAAATTCTTTGCCACACTGTGTATTTCTACAGAAAGGGCTCTGACGACAGTTACTTAGCGGTATAACTAATCCAGTAGGTTTTGAAGAACATCTGTCCCATGCTTACCATCAAAATTGGTACACTTGCTGAGTTATGGCTGAATCCCAAAAAATAAATCCAAAGTCAAACATGTATCCTCCGTTCACGGCAGATGGCATATACCTGTTCAAAACACCTGCCACCGCGACCTGAAGGCAGTGGGCAATAACATTGAACGGTAGATAGGTGTAGGTTCCCACCTTATGCTGACCTTGACCACGTTCAACGGACAAACTCTGTTTTTCTGAAACAAGGCTCTTTGAATTTAAAGTGGAGTTAAAATGGATCAATTTGGACATCGTCGGGCAAAGTGAGGAAAGAAGAAAGGAAGAAAATCTCATCCAACTGTAAATTAGTCATCTCTTATACAACCCTTGGATATAATACCTAATAAACATGATGCTAAAGAATAATGTTTTAGAACTTGAAATATCCTTGGACAGAGTTGTGCATCTCGTACTCTAGCTCCCAAAGATATACCACATTCAGATTACTCAAGTTTATGCTCCGAAGACGAGTCATCCCCAGGAAGAAATTGAAGAGTTTAAAGAGGAAATTTTTATCTTCTAACTAAAAACTGCAAGCAGCACTTAAAAATCCCTATGGGTTAAGTCAATGCAAAAATAGGGCAACAGCAACTGAATGAAAATTCCGTTGGTTAATTCGGCCACAGCAAACGAAATCAGGGACAAAATGCTCTTTTTGAGTTTGCAAGTGTAGAAAAATTAAATTATGTTTAACTACGTTTTCAAGAAAATGCCACAGCGGTGATGAAACCGGAAGCATCGCATTCGGATGAAAAAGAAATTTTTATTTTAAATTTGTAGCAACGAATTTGACTTCAAACACTTTAGAGTGTTGAATACGTTCAACGCAAGTAGTGGCCACTGAATGGTGCGATGTAAGGTGCACCTGAACATTAACTCGAACGTTTCAAGCTTATAAAGCAAACAAAATGTGTTGACATGATAAACCATGAAACACACCTTAATACTTTCAAATCGGAAGTGAACAACAGATTCACTACCCTGGACTGTCTAACGTCAGTAGAAAGAGACATCATTGAAATGTAAAGGTTGTTTATTGTAATCATTTGTACTTTCTCTTTTCACTTTCAAAACGCGCGTGGTTTAGTCAAATCGCACACATTTTACCGGTGCTACATTTTCAAAAAACAGTAGTGTCACATCGTTTACCCGAGCAATATCATCTGCCGCCCTTCCCAAATTCTCTGTCTGGCTGCGGCTTTTCTCGAAATTTTTTCAGAGCGAAAATTCCATGTAAAGCAGTTTCAATGAGAAGTGTGGATTTTCTTGTTACACTAGTTTCAAACGAAAGTTGTGGACTTCGTTTGCTCTTTTTGATTGGGGTTTAACAACCACCGTGAGCAACTCAATGGGCTATAAAGTGTCGCGCATCCTAATTTAGGGCCACAGCTTCCAGATAAGGGAGAGAGCCAGTGCCTTAAGACCAACACAACATCGATGTCTTAGCGTGTTTCGAACCCGGATCCATCTCGGACAAATGGTCATAAGCTAGCTCTTAGACCACTGCACCACCTGTGTGGATGCTGACTTAAATTTCAGGATTTACTCTAAACAAACGCGACCTTGAAAATTTCAAGATATGACGGGGAAGACTTTTGAAGTGACTGCCTGTAGGATGTTAAAGTAATTACCAGAATACCATGCTGCGGAGAGATCATGGAAAGGAAAAATCTAAAATTTCACATTCTTGATTTCCATGATCTGTGTGTAAGTAAAGGAGGAAAGATTTTTTATTGAAATCAATCATTTTGTAAGCAAAGGAGGAAAGATTTTTACTGAAATCAATCATTTTGTAAGCAAGGGAGGAAAGATTATTACTGAAATCAATGTCGGCATTTTAAAAATATTAAAATTTTTCATTATTTGACCAAGGAATGATGGCCTTAGAAAGAAGATCACTGATCACGTCATCATCTCTCCGGTGGTTATGATATTGAAAACGTTTTCGTAAATTCAACAAAATTTCATGACAAGAGCTGTTTCTCGTTTAAGATAAAGTGAAATTTTAGGGTCAAATTAAAATGAATGGAATTGGGTCCGGCCAGTGCCTAAGGGAAGACTTGTTCTCATCAGTATTTTGGAACACATCCAATTTCATTAACTGAGGTGTTCCTACACCACTCATATGCTCTCACTCGGATATGTTACTTACTCCACACCAGGAATCCATATCATATAATCATTTTACCGGCCATGGAAATATTTCCCTGTTGCAGAGCATCACCGGCTTTTATTTTTTCATCGTTTAAATTTGGCACGAGATGCTCACGGAACTTGAGCTTCACTGGTTGAAACATGATGTGCGATCATATTTGCCCTTGCTTTAAGCTAACAGGGCTTTCACCGGTTTACTCTCTACATGCAGCGGACATTTTAACACTGGTGAGAACAACCCAAACTGCATATTCAAATATCAGCCATCCGCCAATTCCAGCCTCCAAGACGCTGGATTACAGGAGCACGCCACAACTCCCGGCGAAAGCTACCGCACACGAAAGGAATTTCTGTACGATATTATTGGAGCTTATTACGCATGTATACGTAAAACGTTCCAATAAATTCTTAGATTTCTCATTTTGTCTACAGTGATATTTTATTCTGTATTCGAAACAAAGTATTCTCAGGGTATAAAATAAATTTATAATTTTAAGCCATCTGAGTTGATATCTTACGATTTTATTTTTTTGTTTTTGTTTTTCTCTTGGTAGCTGCTGTCTCTTCGAAACGCTTTCTAACTTTTTACGCTTTGCATATTTATATATATGCATATTACTTTTTTGCTTTATTTTTATTTTATATTATCTTTGAACATTTCTGTATAATGTGTATTGCCCAACACGTTTGAGCTACACAGTTTTGGAAAGATTTGGCGCCATCTCTTGCGCTTAAAAGTCGTTAACAACTCTAGAGTTTCAAGCATAGGATAAATGCTTATCGCATATTGATAAGGCCTCCTTTTTTTTAAATGTGCCTGTTGAATATTGAGAACGCCTTCAAACTCTGTTTCGAGTTTTCTAACCACTACAGAAACAGAAAAATAAAGAAAGTAACATTTTAGCCAATCTTCTGTGATATTTTACTCAAATTCAGGTCTTTGGATTTTGATTCCCGCTAAAATTCATTTTTTATGCACAAGAAAATTTTCACCACACCAGGGTAGGTAGGTAATTAAGATTGGCTCATTTGATAATTATATTTCTTGTCTGAATTCGTTCCATTCTCTTTAATTAGCAAATCTGAAACATTCAAAAACGCTATTATTTACGTTTTATTTACCCATTAATAACAAATCTTATAAAAAATATGATAGTAAATGTCATAGTGTTATTTTCTCACAGCAAAAATATAAATTTTTACGCAATTATCTTAATTATTGACACTTTCAGGAGTCTTAATATCACAACTGGCTAGGGCAGCACCATGCGCGAGATTTGAAAAAATGTTTAGGTAGGATATGACGAATATACTTTAAAATTCGTTACTATGCTTACAGTAAGAAAGCATCTTGATTTTGACAAAGAGATTTAAATTTCAAATCTCTTCTATCACCTCTGTATCTCAATAAAAAAATTTCTTTTGGGCTTCATCTTCATGAAACTGCCTTACATCTTTTCCCAGCTCTTACAATTTTATTACCAACAGTTAACATTTTCGTTCCACGCTAATGTGTAACAAGATCCTTGCCATGGAATACTGAAGTGTGCTAAACGTGTTCAACACAGATATTAACCATGGAAGGGTTAGATGAAAGAAGCACATCAACACTAAACTCGAATGTGGCAAGATCATAAAACTAACAAAATGTATTGACATGACAAACTTTAAAATCGATCATTATACTTTCAACTTGGAACTGAGAAATCGATTTTCTTCCCTGGAAAGTCTAACATCTGTAGAAGGTGACATTTTGGAACTTAAAAGAAAACCTTTTAAGTGTGTTATGGAAATAGCATCAAATGTAAGTGGTATTATGTACAAACTGCATAAGATATTAGTAAATAAAAAGAACAAAACATGCTGATGTAAAAGAGAAGTCAGATGTGGATAAGAAAAGAAAATGTAACTTCTATCATGGAATTTATAGAGCTTTTCAAGACAAAGCGGAGAACTATCACTTAAGACAGGAAGAAATTCAATTGTGAACTAGTGACAAAAGCAATTGAATACAAACAAAGCCTGAACCATATGAATACTCAAATAGTGTGTTAAATGGTACTTTTTGTGGTGTAATAAACAGAGCGATTCGTCAATCTTTCTCACTGCACTAGGTGGCCTTTTCAAGGCATAGGTAGACATAAAAATGCTATGGAGAGCTGACTATTTATACATCAATCAAATGATCGCAGCGAAGCTGCTATCGGATAGTGTTGATGCCAATGGGTTGATGAGGGCACAACCTAGAGAAACGCTGGCAGTGGACGACCGAGAACAACGACAGAACGCGAGGATCAAGCGGTTGTGAGATCTTCCAGAAAATAACCGAAATTGTAGCTCTCACCCATTAGTGACCATATTTCGTGGACTACACGTATGAAAGTGGCCATCCGGATCGTTGCCAGACGTCTTTCGCCACGCGGAGGGCTACGTTCGAGGAAGCCACTCCTGGAATATAACTGATCAGCGAGGATCGTCGGCACCGTTTGCAGTGGTCTTGCGCCCCAACAACGAGGAATAGTGTCCAGTGGTATCCTTTTTTCCTCAGTGATCCGACACTCTTTGCACTTGGTACCGATGAGCACCATATACGTGTCTCAAAATGAGCCGCCTTACGCGCGCAAACTGCGTTTACTCCAGAAGGGCTCAGAGCTCGCTCACCGACAGTGTATGCCTGGGGAATAATTTTCTATGATAGCCGTTCACCCTTGGTAGTCCTCCGTACCACTCTCACGGCTGAACGGTACGTCCGCAATATTCAGGTACCTCCTGTGTTGCTATTCCTGTCATAGCATCACCGAGTAATTTTTTAACCGGGTAATTTCCGGGCACGCACGTAACGGCTGTTCCATGCCTTCTTCCGTAATGTTTAAATCTTTCCATGCAATCCCAATAGAATACGTTTGGGGCATGATGGGACGTCATGTACCCCCCCCTATAAATGTCGGGGAAGCATTCATAGGTGAGTGTACTAAGTAAGGAGGAGAATATAATAAATGACATACCTAGGATTTCCCTTAATTGCCATTTTTCTGACCCTTATAAAATGAATGCCACACCGGAAAACATCATTCTGACCCTTGTAAATGAATGCCACACCGGAAAAACTCATGTTTTTAAAAGTCAAAAAAGTCGTGTAATGCCGTTTTCACATCGTCCACATCATCGAAGGTTTGGAGAGTGAAGGCGTTCTGTAACGATTAAAAAAGGCGGTCGTCCGTAGTTGCCAGGTCAGGGGCATACGCCGTGTCAGGTTATACTTCCCAACCAAGGTCCAAATACTTTTTGTCGAGTGATTAAAGCAGCATGTGGTCTGGCGTTATGATTATGAAGGATCACGCCTTTGCGATTAACGAGTGCTGGCTGCTTCGATATTGGGTGTTCTTGAAATCTGTCCAACTGCTGGAAGTAGAGATTAGCATTTCTCGTTCGGTTAGGTGCCAACACCTCCCAGTGGATTATTTCCTACACATCCCACCATACCCTCAATAAAACCTTTTTTGAGATGCAGTCCCCGTGTTAAAGTAGATGGAGAAGGTTCCACACTTTGACACACAGTCCGTCGACGGTTTACATTACGGTACAGTACCTATTTCTCATCACCCGCTACAATTCGTGCCCAAAACGGCTTACTCCTGTGACGAGAAAGCAAAGAAGTACAGTTACGGATTCTTTACTCTCTTTGATTTGCAGAAAGCTGGTGCGGAACCGAGTAATCGAACTTGGTGTTTAACCCAAACGCATGCATCTGTCTTTCGTCTGTTGTTCTATGTACCGACAATGTTCCCGCTAATTTCTGAACGGTTGGATGTGAGTCCTTTTTATGGCTTGGCCCACATCCTCGTCAGAAACAACGGATGGACGTCCAGGACGTGGTTGACTTTTACAGCTTCTGTTGCCGCCCCGGAATTTCCGAAACCAGACTGCAACATGTGCTATTATCAACTGACTTTTCCCTTACAGGTGACATATGTTGCGGCAAGCCAGTGCTGCAATTATGCTTTTATGGAACCCGTACAGTATACGGTGACTAATGTGCTCCTTATCGCATTCCATGTTACACCGTCCGTGATTTCCTTTACAAATCACGTACTCGGACAACCCTAGTGCTCTATATGCTCTACTTCTACACGCTTTATTAACCGAAAATTCAGCATTGCAGCGTTATCTGTTACGTAACTGTTACAGTGGACACCCCCCATCCGAAAACCTGAAGAAAACTCTAAAATTTGTCCGCCATGTCGCGTATGGTATGAGGCAGCTAAGAATCACAGTTCGGCAGGCTCACATGTTCTTTTACAGTTCAGTTTTTTATTTATTTCTCATTTACGTTGTTTTTTCTTTCGGCTGTTCTCTAAATTAATTAACAAAATTGCGGGATAATTGGGAAGTCGCCCCAATGCTTTTGAAGGCAAGAAACGCAATATTTTTGCCATTTTGAATTGCTAGACCTCACACATAGCCCTGAAGTGAAACATAAAAATTCCTATCTCAAGTGTCTTAGAGGGGCTGCAAAACGAACGAGGGAAATGTGCTTTCGAATGCGGATGGAAGCAGCAATGTTCGAAGTGGTTTTTCACTTTTCTTTCTTTTCTTCTTTCCGCTTGTAGCTTAACGCTGTGGTCCGTATGTTTACTTCAGTGGGTGGGCCAAGAGACCCTCAGCAGACACATAACTCTGTCAGCGAGAAAGATACTTTGACTGACGTATGCGAGGGACAATGGGCAATTAAGAGTTTAGAATCGCTGAAAAGAATAGGTAGTGGATTCGAGCGTTGTTTTCGGTCAGCAGTTGCTGATATACGCTTAAGGTAAAAGCACGTCTGATTTCGCTCGGCCGAGAAAATTAATCTCAGGGCTGGCGGTCGCAAGTCGATAAAAAAATGGAAACAAAACCTGCGAGAGGCATATTTGAACTGCGTACTCAGGCAGCGTAGATGTTGTGCTAACGGAAGGGAACTGACTGAATTGGGAATGAACGGTTAAAAAGGACGGAAGGTAGCGACGGACGGAATCTACTATAGCCGCAGCGGAAGTGAGGAGGTTCCACTCTCCAAACAGTTGGTCAGAATTATTTCTTCACGACAACAGAAACCATTTCCCAGGAACACAGAAAATCAGTCTCGGAAACTGCAACAGCAGATGTGAGAGGGGATATTTTGTTTAACGGCCACCTTTAAATCTTCACAAGAGTGGATCCGTGTATACTCGCATCAGCGCAACAAAGTGCGGCGTGATATCACCGTTTTAATTGTGTGCTTCATTTACATCAAGCGTCAAAGTGAAGTGTTGAATCATCGGTGCTGCCACATGGCGCAAGTGTCTGTGTGTGTGTGCGTGTTTTTTTTGTCGTGTGATATTATGTGATGCACACTGGATTTGCACAGCAAAGTCACGAAACTGTAAGTAGATGAATATTTCCTTTTTCTTTCTTCGCACATCTGCGAACTTGTGCCATCCCGACACCCCAAGCTGCATGGACATAGATGCAGTAATGCTGAGTGACTGAACCTCAGAGGAAATACCTGCACATACAGATTTCAATTTCTTACAGGGCCCATTTCCTGATTATTTTTTTTACATGAATAAGGGAGAGGGTGTGGCCACAAATTCCGCTGGGCGGGACAGTTTCTTTTAACTTTGGTTCAGGGCCAAAGCGAGCGGAGAAGGGATCTGCATGTGCATGCCTATTAGATTTAGTTAATGAACTTTGGCAGTATTTCGCACCTATAATCTTATACCGCAAATTAACGTGCCTGTGTATTTTGTGTCACGAGTATTTTTAATGTGATCGTTTGCATATAATTTTTTTTTTCATTCTCTAAGGAATTGTATATGAATATCACCTGCAGCTCTATTTAGTGTGTAAACGAGTAGTATCTCTTGTTCAAATAGTCCGGTGGAGACTCAGTCGGCTGCGTCTTCCGACAGTAAAGTGTGACACCGTATGCTGCCCACGCAAGAGGGGCAATTGTCTATACGCCCAGAGAGCGCCGTATCTGTTTAAATCTCGCAGAACGTTATTAAATGTTGTGTTGTGTATTTGAGAATCATGTGTTATTTGCGAAAGTGAGTGTTGTACTGGCTGGTTGGGGATTGAATGTACCGGAGTAAGATCCGGACCACTACACTCAGTCACGAATTGGTGATTGCGGGTGAACCTCATCACAACTCTGATCACAAAGTATAATTTTTTTTTTAGTTTATTTTATTTTTTATTTGTTGTTGTTATTTTATTCACACGGTGGATTCACACAAGCCTTGTGCTTCGGGTCATTCTTCAACTTTTCATTTTTTATGTTCTGGTGTGAATCTTTGAGTGCAGCAGTGCACCTGAGATTCTCACCTGGTGCCGCGGCCAACTAAATTGTACTTCAGGTCTCAAGCCCCGTTACCGGCAGACTCGGCCGGAACACTGCTAGTGTTGTGTAACATAACTACTCCGTTCGCGATTTGCATCTATTAGAAAAACCGGAAGAACGTTTACACACACCCAGTATAATCAGTTACCTCCTGTAATATCAGGAATCTGTGACATGAATTTCATCTGAATTGCGCGATTCTCTTGGTGTCGCAATTTTTAAAAACAATTGTGTAACCTCTGCGGAAGAATGGGGATGAAATACTTGCGAATAGATTGACGGATGAACAAACATTTGAAATCAACTGTTTGAAAGCAAAAGAATTAAATGTGTTTCAGTTTTCACTACAGTAGTGCATTAATCATTTACGTCAACTAAGAGAACATTTACACACGATTATTTCATCAGATTTGGCAATTTTGACTGACATTTTTGAGAAGTCGTAGGATATCATTAATGACCTACGAAATCGTAGTAATTATTTTTAGAAATCTTAGATTTTGCAGTAAATTATGAAACCAAATAGGATAAGTGTGTGATTTTGAAGTCAATTAGATATTTCAGAGATGGGTAACAAGGAATTATTTTTTATTTAAACTCAGCTATAAGAAGGTACCCCACACAAAGTATCACACTCATGTCCATCAAGAAACAAAACACTTGAAACGTGTACAACTTGCACTTTTATAGGATATTCTAATCAGACAATGTTGCAGAAATGATTACCATTTCGGTTTTATTGATACATGCATTCCGCGTTTAGGAAAAATCAGATCGCCCAACATCACGGGGGCCATATTTCAGCAGTACAGCGTTCATTTTTCTGTTAAAAAGTATAAACGCCGTGTGGCTCAGTCTGCAGTTCAATGTGTGTTCATCAGTGGGTAAGGATGCCTCAACGTCATGTAAAACAGTCGTACATTCATGTCGGCGAGTTCGGCAGACTTTACATCTTCGGCATGAGCAAATACAATGTGTCCCTCCGAGAGACTGCCGGTAGTGTACCGCGCAATGAGTCCGACGTTACAACGAGTTTGCGGCAATGATACGAAGAATGTCGTAGGACACTAAAACACAGACAATGTCAGGGGACATATGTCATCTCATGACGATGTCAATAAGTGACTCTTGCGCATTATCAAAGGGGAACTGTGACGCGTTCTCAAATGATATTTGTAACAGTACGTCACCAGTTGAGAAGGGGATGACGAGTCCTCAGTCCGGGTTAGGACTGTAGACACATTTGCTCCTTCGCATGATACCCTTGGTACCGGAGCGACGGAATGCCAGGCTGCAATGGTGCATGAAACGAAGAGAGCGGCATCATGAATGACAAAATATCGTGTTCTCGGACAAAATCCGCTTCTAATTAGTAGACATTTATGTCGGCATCTTTATCCGTCGATGACACCTTGAGATTAGTAGTGAAGACTGTATTCGCCCAAGCGTACTGCACCAACACGAGGCATTATGGTGTGAGGTTCTATCGGGTACGAAAGCAGATCTTCTTTCGTGAAAGTCAGTACCACCAAAACGACCGACCCTCATGTCAATGATACTTTACGGGTCGATCGTTCTTCCGTAGCTGCATGTAGTCCTAGGTTCCATATTTCAGCAAGACGATATCATACCGTATGTTGCAGGGGCAACACGTGCCTCCATCAGGGATAGCAATGTTCCTCCTCTGTCGTGGTAGAGTAGATCGCCAGATTTAGCATCCATAGAAAATCCCTGTGACATGCTCAAACGACAGAAGCAGTGGTGTATTAGTGGGGTCTCCAACCAGATCTGTCAATATAATGTAAGAAATATGGTAATTTTCAATAGTGGTATACACTTATGTTCTTAGAAAAATATTTAATCAATTCATACTTTAACTTCTTACAAAAGACCACACACATTTACTTTTACGTTAGCTAAAAAAGGCATACATGGGCTGTAGATAACTGGCAGAAGCATGCTTCGTGTAACTAGAAGACATAAGAAGAGGAACTCACGGATCAGGAAAATAACATGTCTTCCACAAGACATCATGTTCAAAATATAATCCTTAAAACAGCAATGGTCTGTACATAGTGCAAGAGAATTTGACCGCCGATTGACAACTGAAATATAGGACTGAATACCAACAGAAAAAAGACTAAGTGGTAAATGAAGGATGAAAGTCGAAAGCGTTTAGGAGGCCCATGGAGGAATCTATCTCAAGACAGACCTTTGTGGCAGAAATTTTGAGATAACATAATTCGCAAGCGATTTGTAAGTGTTGAAAATTACGATAATAGTGATGATGATATGTATTTAGGCTAGCAAGATCAGTTGATGCGCAAGCGTAATATAGCCTATTCTTCACAAATGTGATGCTCTTCTTTTTGCGGTGTATTCTACACAGTGCGTCAAAGAATTTTTAAGACTGACGCTAGATTTCAACCTACGGTGGCGCCACCAGTGTAATCGCGTATGCGCTATAAACCATGACCATCTGCTTGCTTTCTGCCAAAAGTACTGCGCAGTTGTTACCGTGACTCAAACAAAACTGCCGTTCATTAGAGAAGTACAATTTTTTTCATGTTGAATTATTAAGATGGAACAGAGGGCTGTTATTAAATTTAACGCAAAACTTGATAAAAGTGCCTCGGAAACATACCAAATGATGAAACAAGTTTACGGTGAGTTTTGTTTAAGTAGATCAAATGTTTTCGTGTGGCACAAACGTTTTTTGGACGGAAGAGATACGCTAGAAGATGATAAGCATACCGGAAGACCAAGTTCATCTAGGACACCTCAGATTATTGAAAAAGTGCGTGATTTCGTGGCAAACAATAGATGTGCGTCACTAAGAATGATGGAAAAGTCTTTAAACATCAACAAAGAAATTATTCGAATAATCCTGCATGAAGATTTGGGCAAAACAAAAGTCTGTGCTAAATTTGTTCCACACACGTTAACCAATGAACAAAAATCAAAGAGAAGTGCACATTGCAGAGACATCATTTCATCCGCTGAAAATGATCCAAACTTCTTAAAATCGATTGTTACAAGTGATGAAACATGGTGTTTTCAATATGATCCTAAAACAAAGCGACAAATTGCGGAATGCAAGTCAAAAAACTGACCACAAGTCAAAAAAACAAGAAAGGTTCCATCGAAAATCAAAACACTGTTCATTACATTCTTCGATGGTAAGGGTATTTTAAACAAAGAATTTGTTCCAAGTGAACAAACAGTTACTGGTGAGTTTTATTTGAATGTTTTGAAGCGTTTGATGGACAGAATTTGTCGCATTCGTCCAGAATATCGGGATGAAAACAGTTGGTGTTTGTTGCACGATAATGTACCCAGTCACACCTCACTTCTTGTTCGTAGATGTTTGGCGAAAAATAACGTCTGTGTGTTGAATCATCCACCGTATTCGCCTGATTTAGCACCATGCGACTTTTCTTTATTCCCAAAACTTAAAATGACCCAAAAAGGGTGTTATTTTGATGATATTTCGATCATACAAACAGCTTCCACGCGTGCTTTGGAGGCAATTCCGCAAAGTGAACTGGAACAGGCATTCGAATCATTATTAAATCACTGTAACAAGTTTATTGAAACCGGAGGGACTTTGTTTGAATAACAAACCAAAACAAATTATAATTTATTGTTTCTATTTCATTTTACAGACCCAGTCTTAAAAATTCTTTGCCACACTGTGTATTTCTACAGAAAGGGCTCTGACGACAGTTACTTAGCGGTATAACTAATCCAGTAGGTTTTGAAGAACATCTGTCTTATACTTACCATCAAAATTGGTACACTTGCTGAGTTATGGCTAAATCCCAAAAAATAAATCCAAAGTCAAACATGTATCCTCCGTTCACGGCAGATGGCATATACCTGTTCCAAACACCTGCCACCGCGACCTGAAGGCAGTGGGCAATAACATTGAACGGTAGATAGGTGTAGGTTCCCACCTTATGCTGACCTTGACCACGTTCAACGAACAAGCTCTGTTTTTCTGAAACAAGGCTCCTTGAGTTTAAAGTGGAGTTCCAATGGATCAATTTGGACATCGTCGGGCAAAGTGAGGAAAGAAGAAAGGAAGAAAATCTCATCCAACTGTAAATTTGTCATCTCTTATACAACCCTTGGATATAATACCTAATAAACATGATGCTAAAGAATAATGTTTTAGAACTTGAAATATCCTTGGACAGAGTTGTGCATCTCGTAGTCTAGCTCCCAAAGATATACCACATTCAGATTACTCAAGTTTATGCTCCGAAGACGAGTCATCCCCAGGAAGAAATTGAAGAGTTTAAAGAGGAAATTTTTATCTTCTAACTAAAAACTGCAAGCACCACTTAAAAATCCCTATGGGTTAAGTCAATGCAAAAATAGGGCAACAGCAACTGAATGAAAATTCCGTTGGTTAATTCGGCCACAGCAAAAGAAATCAGGGACAAAAATGCTCTTTTTGAGTTTGCAAGTGTAGAAAAATTAAATTATGTTTAACTACGTTTTCAAGAAAATGCCACAGCGGTGATGAAACCGGAAGCATCGCATTCGGATGAAAAAGAAATTTTATTTTAAATTTGTAGCAACGAATTTGACTTCAAACACTTTAGAGTGTTGAATACGTTCAACGCAAGTAGTGGCCACTGAATGGTGCGATGTAAGGTGCACCTGAACATTAACTCGAACGTTTCAAGCTTATAAAGCAAACAAAATGTGTTGACATGATAAACCATGAAACACACCTTAATACTTTCAAATCGGAATTGAACAACAGATTCACTACCCTGGACTGTCTAACGTCAGTAGAAAGAGACATCATTGAAATGTAAAGGTTGTTGATTGTAATCATTTGTACTTTCTCTTTTCACTTTCAAAACGCGCGTGGTTTAGTCAAATCGCACACATTTTACCGGTGCTACATTTTCAAAAAACAGTAGTGTAGTGTCACATCGTTTACCCGAGCAATATCATCTGCCGCCCTTCCCAAATTCTTTGTCTGGCTGCGGCTTTTCTCGAAATTTTTTCAGAGCGAAACTTCCATGTAAAGCAGTTTCAATGAGAAGTGTGGATTTTCTTGTTACACTAGTTTCAAGCGAAAGTTGTGGACTTCGTTTGCTCTTTTTGATTGGGGTTTAACAACCACCGTGAGCAACTCAATGGGCTATAAAGTGTCGCGCATCCTAATTTAGGGCCACAGCTTTCAGATAAGGGAGAGAGCCAGTGCCTTAAGACCAACACAACATCGATGTCTTAGCGTGTTTCGAACCCGGATCCATCTCGGACAAATGGTCATAAGCTAGCTCTTAGACCACTGCACCACCTGTGTGGATGCTGACTTAAATTTCAGGATTTACTCTAAACAAACGCGACCTTGAAAATTTCAAGATATGACGGGGAAGACTTTTGAAGTGACTGCCTGTAGGATGTTAAAGTAATTACCAGAATACCATGCTGCGGAGAGATCATGGAAAGGAAAAATCTAAAATTTCACATTCTTGATTTCCATGATCTGTGTGTAAGTAAAGGAGGAAAGATTTTTATTGAAATCAATCATTTTGTAAGCAAAGGAGGAAAGATTTTTACTGAAATCAATCATTTTGTAAGCAAGGGAGGAAAGATTATTACTGAAATCAATGTCGGCATTTTAAAAATATTAAAATTTTTCATTATTTGACCAAGGAATGATGGCCTTAGAAAGAAGATCACTGATCACGTCATCATCTCTCCGGTGGTTATGATATTGAAAACGTTTTCGTAAATTCAACAAAATTTCATGACAAGAGCTGTTTCCCGTTTAAGGTAAAGTGGAATTTTAGGGTCAAATCAAAATGAATGGAATTGGGTCCGGCCAGTGCCTAAGGGGAAGACTTGTTCTCATCAGTATTTTGGAACACACCCAATTTCATTAACTGAGGTGTCCCTACACCACTCATATGCTCTCACTCGGATATGTTACTTACTCCACACCAGGAATCCATATCATATAATCTCTTTTACCGGCCATGGAAATATTTCCCTGTTGCAGAGCATCACCGGCTTTTATTTTTTCATCGTTTAAATTTGGCACGAGATGCTCACGGAACTTGAGCTTCACTGGTTGAAACATGATGTGCGATCATATTTGCCCTTGCTTTAAACTAACAGGGCTTTCACCGGTTTACTCTCTACATGCAGCGGACATTTTAACACTGGTGAGAACAACCCAAACTGCATATTCAAATATCAGCCATCCGCCAATTCCAGCCTCCAAGACGCTGGATTACAGGAAGCACGCCACAACTCCCGGCGAAAGCTACCGCACACGAAAGGAATTTCTGTACGATATTATTGGAGCTTATTACGCATGTATACGTAAAACGTTCCAATAAATTCTTAGATTTCTCATTTTGTCTACAGTGATATTTTATTCTGTATTCGAAACAAAGTATTCTCAGGGTATAAAATAAATTTATAATTTTAAGCCATCTGAGTTGATATCTTACGATTTTATTTTTTTGTTTTTGTTTTTCTCTTGGTAGCTGCTGTCTCTTCGAAACGCTTTCTAACTTTTTACGCTTTGCATATTTATATATGTGCATATTACTTTTTTGCTCTATTTTTATTTTATATCATCTTTGAACATTTCTGTATAATGTGTATTGCCCAACACGTTTGAGCTACACAGTTTTGGAAAGATTTGGCGCCATCTCTTGCGCTTAAAAGTCGTTAACAACTCTAGAGTTTCAAGCATAGGATAAATGCTTATCGCATATTGATAAGGCGTCTTTTTTTTTAAATGTGCCTGTTGAATATTGAGAACGCCTTCCAACTCTGTTTCGAGTTTTCTAACCACTACAGAAACAGAAAAATAAAGAAAGTAACATTTTAGCCAATCTTCTGTGATATTTTACTCAAATTCAGGTCTTTGGATTTTGATTCCCGCTAAAATTCATTTTTTATCCACAAGCAAATTTTCACCACACCAGGGTAGGTAGGTAATTAAGATTGGCTCATTTGATAATTATATTTCTTGTCTGAATTCGTTCCATTCTCTTTAATTAGCAAATCTGAAACATTCAAAAACGCTATTATTTACGTTTTATTTACCCATTAATAACAAATCTTATAAAAAATATGATAGTAAATGTCATAGTGTTATTTTCTCACAGCAAAAATATAAATTTTTACGCAATTATCTTAATTATTGACACTTTCAGGATTCTTAATATCACAACTGGCTAGGGCAGCACCATGCGCGAGATTTGAAAAAATGTTTAAGTAGGATATGACGAATATACTTTAAAATTCGTTACTATGCTTACAGTAAGAAAGCATCTTGATTTTGACAAAGAGATTTAAATTTCAAATCTCTTCTATCACCTCTGTATCTCAATAAAAAAATTTCTTTTGGGCTTCATCTTCATGAAGCTGCCTTACATCTTTTCCCAGCTCTTACAATTTTATTACCAACAGTTAACATTTTCGTTCCACGCTAATGTGTAACAAGATCCTTGCCACGGAATACTGAAGTGTGCTAAACGTGTTCAACACAGATATTAACCATGGAAGGGTTAGATGAAAGAAGCACATCAACACTAAACTCGAATGTGGCAAGATCATAAAACTAACAAAATGTATTGACATGACAAACTTTAAAATCGATCATTATACTTTCAACTTGGAACTGAGAAATCGATTTTCTTCCCTGGAAAGTCTAACATCCGTCCGTAGTTGCCAGGTCAGGGGCATACGCCGTGCTCAGAGTTATACTTCCCAACCAAGGTCCAATACTTTTTGTCAAATGTAAGTGGTATTATGTACAAACTGCATAAGATATTAGTAAATAAAAAGAACAAAACATGCTGATGTAAAAGAGAAGTCAGATGTGGATAAGAAAAGAAAATGTAACTTCTATCATGGAATTTATAGAGCTTTTCAAGACAAAGCGGAGAACTATCACTTAAGACAGGAAGAAATTCAATTGTGAACTAGTGACAAAAGCAATTGAATACAAACAAAGCCTGAACCATATGAATACTCAAATAGCGTGTTAAATGTTTCTTTTTGTGGGGTAATAAACAGAGCGATTGGTCAATCTTTCTCACTGCACTAGGTGGCCTTTTCAAGGCATAGGTTGACATAAAAATGCTATGGAGAGCTGACTATTTATACATCAATCAAATGATCGCAGCGAAGCTGCTATCGGATAGTGTTGATGCCAATGGGTTGATGAGGGCACAACCTAGAGAAACGCTGGCAGTGGACGACCGAGAACAACGACAGAACGCGAGGATCAAGCGGTTGTGAGATCTTCCAGAAAATAACCGAAATTGTAGCTCTCACCCATTAGTGACCATATTTCGTGGACTACACGTATGAAAGTGGCCATCCTGATCGTTGCCAGACGACTTTCGGCACGCGGAGTGCTACGTTCGAGGAAGCCACTCCTGGAATATCACTGATCAGCGAGGATCGTCGGCACCGTTTGCAGTGGTCTTGCGCCCCAACAACGAGGAATAGTGTCCAGTGGTATCCTTTTTCCTCAGTGATCCGACACTCTTTGCACTTGGTACCGATGAGCACCATATACGTGTCTCAAAATGAGCCGCCTTACGCGCGCAAACTGCGTTTACTCCAGAAGGGCTCAGAGCTCGCTCACCGACAGTGTCTGCCTGGGGAATAATTTTCTATGATAGCCGTTCACCCTTGGTAGTCCTCCGTACCACTCTCACGGCTCAACGGTACGTCCGCAATATTCAGGTACCTCCTGTGTTGCTATTCCTGTCATAGCATCACCGAGTAATTTTTTAACCGGGTAATTTCCGGGCACGCACGTAACGGCTGTTCCATGCCTTCTTCCGTAATGTTTAAATCTTTCCATGCAATCCCAATAGAATACGTTTGGGGCATGATGGGAAGTCATGTATCCCCCCTGTAAATGTCGGGGAAGCATTCATAGGTGAGTGTACTAAGTAAGGAGGAGAATATAATAAATGACATACCTAGGATTTCCCTTAATTGCCATTTTTCTGACCCTTATAAAATGAATGCCACACCGGAAAACATCATTCTGACCCTTGTAAATGAATGCCACACCGGAAAAACTCATGTTTTTAAGAGTCAAAAAAGTCGTGTAATGCCGTTTTCACATCGTCCACATCATCGAAGGTTTGGAGAGCGAAGGCGTTCTGTAACGATTAAAAAAGGCGGACGTCCGTAGTTGCCAGGTCAGGGGCATACGCCGTGTCAGGTTATACTTCCCAACCAAGGTCCAAATACTTTTTGTCGAGTGATTAAAGCAGCATGTGGTCTGGCGTTATGATTATGAAGGATCACGCCTTTGCGATTAACGAGTGCTGGCTGCTTCGATATTGGGTGTTCTTGAAATCTGTCCAACTGCTGGAAGTAGAGATTAGCATTTCTCGTTCGGTTAGGTGCCAACACCTCCCAGTGGATTATTTCCTACACATCCCACCATACCCTCAATAAAACCTTTTTTGAGATGCAGTCCCCGTGTTAAAGTAGATGGAGAAGGTTCCACACTTTGACACACAGTCCGTCGACGGTTTACATTACGGTACAGTACCTATTTCTCATCACCCGCTACAATTCGTGCCCAAAACGGCTTACTCCTGTGACGAGAAAGCAAAGAAGTACAGTTACGGATTCTTTACTCTCTTTGATTTGCAGAAAGCTGGTGCGGAACCGAGTAATCGAACTTGGTGTTTAACCCAAACGCATGCATCTGTCTTTCGTCTGTTGTTCTATGTACCGACAATGTTCCCGCTAATTTCTGAACGGTTGGATGTGAGTCCTTTTTTATGGCTTGGCCCACATCCTCGTCAGAAACAACGGATGGACGTCCAGGACGTGGTTTGACATTTACAGCTTCTGTCGCCGCCCCGGAATTTCCGAAACCAGACTGCAACATGTGCTATTATCAACTGACTTTTCCCTTACAGGTGACATATGTTGCGGCAAGCCAGTGCTGCAATTATGCTTTTATGGAACCCGTACAGTATACGGTGACTAATGTGCTCCTTATCGCATTCCATGTTACACCGTGCGTGATTTCCTTTACAAATCACGTACTCGGACAACCCTAGTGCTCTATATGCTCTACTTCTACACGCTTTATTAACCGAAAATTCAGCATTGCAGCGTTATCTGTTACGTAACTGTTACAGTGGACACCCCCCACCCCCATCCGAAAACCTGAAGAAAACTCTAAAATTTGTCCGCCATGTCGCGTATGGTATGAGGCAGCTAAGAATCACAGTTCGGCAGGCTCACATGTTCTTTTACAGTTCAGTTTTTTTATTTATTTCTCATTTACGTTGTTTTTTCTTTCGGCTGTTCTCTAAATTAATTAACAAAATTGCGGGATAATTGGGAAGTCGCTCCAATGCTTTTGAAGGCAAGAAACGCAATATTTTTGCCATTTTGAATTGCTAGACCTCAAACATAGCCCTGAAGTGAAACATAAAAATTCCTATCTCAAGTGTCTTAGAGGGGCTGCAAAACGAACGAGGGAAATGTGCTTTCGAATGCGGATGGAAGCAGCAATGTTCGAAGTGGTTTTTCACTTTTCTTTCTTTTTCTTTCTTTTCTTCTTTCCGCTTGTAGCTTAACGCTGTGGTCCGTATGTTTACTTCAGTGGGTGGGCCAAGAGACCCTCAGCAGACACATAACTCTGTCAGCGAGAAAGATACTTTGACTGACGTATGCGAGGGACAATGGGCAATTAAGAGTTTAGAATCGCTGAAAAGAATAGGTAGTGGATTCGAGCGTTGTTTTCGGTCAGCAGTTGCTGATATACGCTTAAGGTAAAAGCACGTCTGATTTCGCTCGGCCGAGAAAATTAATCTCAGGGCTGGCGGTCGCAAGTCGATAAAAAAAATGGAAACAAAACCTGCGAGAGGCATATTTGAACTGCGTACTCAGGCAGGGTAGATGTTGTGCTAACGGAAGGGAACTGACTGAATTGGGAATGAACGGTTAAAAAGGACGGAAGGTAGCGACGGACGGAATCTACTATAGCCGCAGCGGAAGTGAGGGGTTCCACTCTCCAAACAGTTGGTCAGAATTATTTCTTCACGACAACAGAAATCATTTCCCAGGAACACAGAAAATCAGTCTCGGAAACTGCAACAGCAGATGTGAGAGGGGATATTTTGTTTAACGGCCACCTTTAAATCTTCACAAGAGTGGATCCGTGTATACTCGCATCAGCGCAACAAAGTGCGGCGTGATATCACCGTTTTAATTGTGTGCTTCATTTACATCAAGCGTCAAAGTGAAGTGTTGAATCATCGGTGCTGCCACATGGCGCAAGTGTCTGTGTGTGTGTGCGTGTTTTTTTTTGTCGTGTGATAATATGTGATGCACACTGGATTTTGCACAGCAAAGTCACGAAACTGTAAGTAGATGAATATTTCCTTTTTCTTTCTTCGCACATCTGCGAACTTGTGCCATCCCGACACCCCAAGCTGCATGGACATAGATGCAGTAATGCTGAGTGACTGAACCTCAGAGGAAATACCTGCACATACAGATTTCAATTTCTTACAGGGCCCATTTCCTGATTATTTTTTTTTACATGAATAAGGGAGAGGGTGTGGCCACAAATTCCGCTGGGCGGGACAGTTTCTTTTAACTTTGGTTCAGGGCCAAAGCGAGCGGAGAAGGGATCTGCATGTGCATGCCTATTAGATTTAGTTAATGAACTTTGGCAGTATTTCGCACCTATAATCTTATACCGCAAATTAACGTGCCTGTGTATTTTGTGTCACGAGTATTTTTAATGTGATCGTTTGCATATAATTTTTTTTCATTCTCTAAGGAATTGTATATGAATATCACCTGCAGCTCTATTTAGTGTGTAAACGAGTAGTATCTCTTGTTCAAATAGTCCGGTGGAGACTCAGTCGGCTGCGTCTTCCGACAGTAAAGTGTGACACCGTATGCTGCCCACGCAAGAGGGGCAATTGTCTATACGCCCAGAGAGCGCCGTATCTGTTTAAATCTCGCAGAACGTTATTAAATGTTGTGTTGTGTATTTGAGAATCATGTGTTATTTGCGAAAGTGAGTGTTGTACTGGCTGGTTGGGGATTGAATGTACCGGAGTAAGATCCGGACCACTACACTCAGTCACGAATTGGTGATTGCGGGTGAACCTCATCACAACTCTGATCCCAAAGTATAATTTTTTTTTAGTTTATTTTATTTTTTATTTGTTGTTGTTATTTTGTTCACACGGTGGATTCACACAAGCCTTGTGCTTCGGGTCATTCTTCAACTTTTCATTTTTTATGTTCTGGTGTGAATCTTTGAGTGCAGCAGTGCACCTGAGATTCTCACCTGGTGCCGCGGCCAACTAAATTGTACTTCAGGTCTCAAGCACCGTTACCGGCAGACTCGGCCGGAACACTGCTAGTGTTGTGTAACATAACTACTCCGTTCGCGATTTGCATCTATTAGAAAAACCGGAAAAACGTTTACACACACCCAGTATAATCAGTTACCTCCTGTAATATCAGGAATCTGTGACATGAATTTCATCTGAATTGCGCGATTCTCTTGGTGTCGCAATTTTTAAAAACAATTGTGTAACCTCTGCGGAAGAATGGGGATGAAATACTTGCGAATAGATTGACGGATGAACAAACATTTGAAATCAACTGTTTGAAAGCAAAAGAATTAAATGTGTTTCAGTTTTCACTACAGTAGTGCATTAATCATTTACGTCAACTAAGAGAACATTTACACACGATTATTTCATCAGATTTGGCAATTTTGACTGACATTTTTGAGAAGTCGTAGGATATCATTAATGACCTACGAAATCGTAGTAATTATTTTTAGAAATCTTAGATTTTGCAGTAAATTATGAAACCAAATAGGATAAGTGTGCGATTTTGAAGTCAATTAGATATTTCAGAGATGGGTAACAAGGAATTATTTTTTATTTAAACTCAGCTATAAGAAGGTACCCCACACAAAGTATCACACTCATGTCCATCAAGAAACAAAACACTTGAAACGTGTACAACTTGCACTTTTATAGGATATTCTAATCAGACAATGTTGCAGAAATGATTACCATTTCGGTTTTATTGATACATGCATTCCGCGTTTAGGAAAAATCAGATCGCCCAACATCACGGGGGCCATATTTCAGCAGTACAGCGTTCATTTTTCTGTTAAAAAGTATAAACGCCGTGTGGCTCAGTCTGCAGTTCAATGTGTGTTCATCAGTGGGTAAGGATGCCTCAACGTCATGTAAAACAGTCGTGCATTCATGTCGGCGAGTTCGGCAGACTTTACATCTTCGGCATGAGCAAATACAATGTGTCCCTCCGAGAGACTGCCGGTAGTGTACGGCGCAATGAGTCCGACGTTACAACGAGTTTGCGGCAATGATACGAAGAATGTCGTAGGACACTAAAACACAGACAATGTCAGGGGACATATGTCATCTCATGACGATGTCAATAAGTGACTCTTGCGCATTATCAAAGGGGAACTGTGACGCGTTCTCAAATGATATTTGTAACAGTACGTCACCAGTTGAGAAGGGGATGACGAGTCCTCAGTCCGGGTTAGGACTGTAGACACATTTGCTCCTTCGCATGATACCCTTGGTACCGGAACGACGGAATGCCAGGCTGCAATGGTGCATGAAACGAAGAGAGCGGCATCATGAATGACAAAATATCGTGTTCTCGGACAAAATCCGCTTCTAATTAGTAGACATTTATGTCGGCATCTTTATCCGTCGATGACACCTTGAGATTAGTAGTGAAGACTGTATTCGCCCAAGCGTACTGCACCAACACGAGGCATTATGGTGTGAGGTTCTATCGGGTACGAAAGCAGATCTTCTTTCGTGAAAGTCAGTACCACCAAAACGACCGACCCTCATGTCAATGATACTTTACGGGTCGATCGTTCTTCCGTAGCTGCATGTAGTCCTAGGTTCCATATTTCAGCAAGACGATATCATACCGTATGTTGCAGGGGCAACACGTGCCTCCATCAGGGATAGCAATGTTCCTCCTCTGTCGTGGTAGAGTAGATCGCCAGATTTAGCATCCATAGAAAATCCCTGTGACATGCTCAAACGACAGAAGCAGTGGTGTATGAGTGGGGTCTCCAACCAGATCTGTCAATATAATGTAAGAAATATGGTAATTTTCAATAGTGGTATACCATTATGTTCTTAGAAAAATATTTAATCAATTCATACTTTAACTTCTTACAAAAGACCACACACATTTACTTGTACTTTAGCTAAGAAAAGGCATACATGGGCTGTAGATAACTGGCAGAAGCATGCTTCGTGTAACTAGAAGACATAAGAAGAGGAACTCACGGATCAGGAAAATAACATGTCTTCCACAAGACATCATGTTCAAAATATAATCCTTAAAACAGCAATGGTCTGTACATAGTGCAAGAGAATTTGACCGCCGATTGACAACTGAAATATAGGACTGAATACCAACAGAAAAAAGACTAAGTGGTAAATGAAGGATGAAAGTCGAAAGCGTTTAGGAGGCCCATGGAGGAATCTATCTCAAAACAGACCTTTGTGGCAGAAATTTTGAGATAACATAATTCGCAAGCGATTTGTAAGTGTTGAAAATTACGATAATAGTGATGATGATATGTATTTAGGCTAGCAAGATCAGTTGATGCGCAAGCGTAATATAGCCTATTCTTCACAAATGTGATGCTCTTCTTTTTGCGGTGTATTCTACACAGTGCGTCAAAGAATTTTTAAGACTGACGCTAGATTTCAACCTACGGTGGCGCCACCAGTGTAATCGCGTATGCGCTATAAACCATGACCATCTGCTTGCTTTCTGCCAAAAGTACTGCGCAGTTGTTACCGTAACTCAAAAAAAACTGCCGTTCATTAGAGAAGTACAATTTTTTTCATGTTGAATTATTAAGATGGAACAGAGGGCTGTTATTAAATTTAACGCAAAACTTGATAAAAGTGCCTCGGAAACATACCAAATGATGAAACAAGTTTACGGTGAGTTTTGTTTAAGTAGATCAAATGTTTTCGTGTGGCACAAACGTTTTTGGACGGAAGAGATACGCTAGAAGATGATAAGCATACCGGAAGACCAAGTTCATCTAGGACACCTCAGATTATTGAAAAAGTGCGTGATTTCGTGGCAAACAATAGATGTGCGTCACTAAGAATGATGGAAGAGTCTTTAAACATCAACAAAGAAATGATTCGAATAATCCTGCATGAAGATTTGGGCAAAACAAAAGTCTGTGCTAAATTTGTTCCACACACGTTAACCAATGAACAAAAATCAAAGAGAAGTGCACATTGCAGAGACATCATTTCATCCGCTGAAAATGATCCAAACTTCTTAAAATCGATTGTTACAAGTGATGAAACATGGTGTTTTCAATATGATCCTAAAACAAAGCGACAAATTGCGGAATGCAAGTCAAAAAACTGACCACAAGTCAAAAAAACAAGAAAGGTTCCATCGAAAATCAAAACAATGTTCATTACATTCTTCCATGGTAAGGGTATTTTAAACAAAAGAATTTGTTCCAAGTGAACAAACAGTTACTGGTGAGTTTTATTTGAATGTTTTGAAGCGTTTGATGGACAGAATTTGTCGCATTCGTCCAGAATATCGGGATGAAAACAGTTGGTGTCTGTTGCACGATAATATACCCAGTCACACCTCACTTCTTGTTCGTAGATGTTTGGCGAAAAATAACGTCTGTGTGTTGAATTATCCACCGTATTCGCCTGATTTAGCACCATGCGACTTTTCTTTATTCCCAAAACTTAAAATGACTTAAAAAGGGTGTTATTTTGATGATATTTCGACCATACAAACAGCTTCCACGCGTGCTTTGGAGGCAATTCCGCAAAGTGAACTGGAACAGGCATTCGAATCATTATTAAATCACTGTAACAAGTTTATTGAAACCGGAGGGACTTTGTTTGAATAACAAACCAAAACAAATTATAATTTATTGTTTCTATTTCATTTTACAGACCCAGTCTTAAAAATTCTTTGCCACACTGTGTATTTCTACAGAAAGGGCTCTGGCGACAGTTACTTAGCGGTATAACTAATCCAGTAGGTTTTGAAGAACATCTGTCTTATACTTACCATCAAAATTGGTACACTTGCTGAGTTATGGCTAAATCCCAAAAAATAAATCCAAAGTCAAACATGTATCCTCCGTTCACGGCAGATGGCATATACCTGTTCCAAACACCTGCCACCGCGACCTGAAGGCAGTGGGCAATAACATTGAACGGTAGATAGGTGTAGGTTCCCACCTTATGCTGACCTTGACCACGTTCAACGGACAAGCTCTGTTTTTCTGAAACAAGTCTCCTTGAGTTTAAAGTGGAGTTCCAATGGATCAATTTGGACATCGTCGGGCAAAGTGAGGAAAGAAGAAAGGAAGAAAATCTCATCCAACTGTAAATTAGTCATCTCTTATACAACCCTTGGATATAATACCTAATAAACATGATGCTAAAGAATAATGTTTTAGAACTTGAAATATCCTTCGACAGAGTTGTGCATCTCGTAGTCTAGCTCCCAAAGATATACCACACATTCAGATTACTCAAGTTTATGCTCCGAAGACGAGTCATCCCCAGGAAGAAATTGAAGAGTTTAAAGAGGAAATTTTTATCTTCTAACTAAAAACTGCAAGCACCACTTAAAAATCCCTATGGGTTAAGTCAATGCAAAAATAGGGCAACAGCAACTGAATGAAAATTCCGTTGGTTAATTCGGCCACAGCAAAAGAAATCAGGGACAAAATGCTCTTTTTGAGTTTGCAAGTGTAGAAAAATTAAATTATGTTTAACTACGTTTTCAAGAAAATGCCACAGCGGTGATGAAACCGGAAGCATCGCATTCGGATGAAAAAGAAATTTTATTTTAAATTTGTAGCAACGAATTTGACTTCAAACACTTTAGAGTGTTAAATACGTTCAACGCAAGTAGTGGCCACTGAATGGTGCGATGTAAGGTGCACCTGAACATTAACTCGAACGTTGCAAGCTTATAAAGCAAACAAAATGTGTTGACATGATAAACCATGAAACACACCTTAATACTTTCAAATCGGAATTGAACAACAGATTCACTACCCTGGACTGTCTAACGTCAGTAGAAAGAGACATCATTGAAATGTAAAGGTTGTTTATTGTAATCATTTGTACTTTCTCTTTTCACTTTCAAAACGCGCGTGGTTTAGTCAAATCGCACACATTTTACCGGTGCTACATTTTCAAAAAACAGTAGTGTAGTGTCACATCGTTTACCCGAGCAATATCATCTGCCGCCCTTCCCAAATTCTCTGTCTGGCTGCGGCATTTCTCGAAATTTTTTCAGAGCGAAAATTCCATGTAAAGCAGTTTCAATGAGAAGTGTGGATTTTCTTGTTACACTAGTTTCAAACGAAAGTTGTGGACTTCGTTTGCTCTTTTTGATTGGGGTTTAACAACCACCGTGAGCAACTCAATGGGCTATAAAGTGTCGCGCATCCTAATTTATGGCCACAGCTTCCAGATAAGGGAGAGAGCCAGTGCCTTAAGACTAACACAACATCGATGTCTTAGCGTGTTTCGAACCCGGATCCATCTCGGACAAATGGTCATAAGCTAGCTCTTAGACCACTGCACCACCTGTGTGGATGCTGACTTAAATTTTAGGATTTACTCTAAACAAACGCGACCTTGAAAATTTCAAGATATGACGGGGAAGACTTTTTGAAGTGACTGCCTGTAGGATGTTAAAGTAATTACCAGAATACCATGCTGTGGAGAGATCATGGAAAGGAAAAATCTAAAATTTCACATTCTTGATTTCCATGATCTGTGTGTAAGTAAAGGAGGAAAGATTTTTATTGAAATCAATCATTTTGTAAGCAAAGGAGGAAAAGATTTTTACTGAAATCAATCATTTTTGTAAGCAAGGGAGGAAAGATTATTACTGAAATCAATGTCGGCATTTTAAAAATATTAAAATTTTTCATTATTTGACCAAGGAATGATGGCCTTAGAAAGAAGATCACTGATCACGTCATCATCTCTCCGGTGGTTATGATATTGAAAACGTTTTCGTAAATTCAACTAAATTTCATGACAAGAGCTGTTTCTCGTTTAAGATAAAGTGAAATTTTAGGGTCAAATTAAAATGAATGGAATTGGGTCCGGCCAGTGCCTAAGGGGAAGACTTGTTCTCATCAGTATTTTGGAACACACCCAATTTCATTAACTGAGGTGTCCCTACACCACTCATATGCTCTCACTCGGATATGTTACTTACTCCACACCAGGAATCCATATCATATAATCTCTTTTACCGGCCATGGAAATATTTCCCTGTTGCAGAGCATCACCGGCTTTTATTTTTTCATCGTTTAAATTTGGCACAAGATGCTCACGGCACTTGAGCTTCACTGGTTGAAACATGATGTGTGATCATATTTGCCCTTGCTTTAAGCTAACAGGGCTTTCACCGGTTTACTCTCTACATGCAGCGGACATTTTAACACTGGTGAGAACAACCCAAACTGCATATTCAAATATCAGCCATCCGCCAATTCCAGCCTCCAAGACGCTGGATTACAGGAGCACGCCACAACTCCCGGCGAAAGCTACCGCACACGAAAGGAATTTCTGTACGATATTATTGGAGCTTATTACGCATGTATACGTAAAACGTTCCAATAAATTCTTAGATTTCTCATTTTGTCTACAGTGATATTTTATTCTGTATTCGAAACAAAGTATTCTCAGGGTATAAAATAAATTTATAATTTTAAGCCATCTGAGTTGATATCTTACGATTTTATTTTTTTGTTTTTGTTTTTCTCTTGGTAGCTGCTGTCTCTTCGAAACGCTTTCTAACTTTTTACGCTTTGCATATTTATATATGTGCATATTACTTTTTTGCTCTATTTTTATTTTATATCATCTTTGAACATTTCTGTATAATGTGTATTGCCCAACACGTTTGAGCTACACAGTTTTGGAAAGATTTGGCGCCATCTCTTGCGCTTAAAAGTCGTTAACAACTCTAGAGTTTCAAGCATAGGATAAATGCTTATCGCATATTGATAAGGCCTCTTTTTTTTTAAATGTGCCTGTTGAATATTGAGAACGCCTTCCAACTCTGTTTCGAGTTTTCTAACCACTACAGAAACAGAAAAATAAAGAAAGTAACATTTTAGCCAATCTTCTGTGATATTTTACTCAAATTCGGGTCTTTGGATTTTGATTACCGCTAAAATTCATTTTTTTATCCACAAGCAAATTTTCACCACACCAGAGTAGGTAGGTAATTAAGATTGGCTCATTTGATAATTATATTTCTTGTCTGAATTCGTTCCATTCTCTTTAATTAGCAAATCTGAAACATTCAAAAACGCTATTATTTACGTTTTATTTACCCATTAATAACAAATCTTATAAAAAATATGATAGTAAATGTCATAGTGTTATTTTCTCACAGCAAAAATATAAATTTTTACGCAATTATCTTAATTATTGACACTTTCAGGATTCTTAATATCACAACTGGCTAGGGCAGCCCCATGCGCGAGATTTGAAAATATGTTTAAGTAGGATATGACGAATATACTTTAAAATTCGTTACTATGCTTACAGTAAGAAAGCATCTTGATTTTGACAAAGAGATTTAAATTTCAAATCTCTTCTATCACCTCTGTATCTCAATAAAAAAATTTCTTTTGGGCTTCATCTTCATGAAGCTGCCTTACATCTTTTCCCAGCTCTTACAATTTTATTACCAACAGTTAACATTTTCGTTCCACGCTAATGTGTAACAAGATCCTTGCCACGGAATACTGAAGTGTGCTAAACGTGTTCAACACAGATATTAACCATGGAAGGGTTAGATGAAAGAAGCACATCAACACTAAACTCGAATGTGGCAAGATCATAAAACTAACAAAATGTATTGACATGACAAACTTTAAAATCGATCATTATACTTTCAACTTGGAACTGAGAAATCGATTTTCTTCCCTGGAAAGTCTAACATCTGTAGAAGGTGACATTTTGGAACTTAAAAGAAAACCTTTTAAGTGTGTTATGGAAATAGCATCAAATGTAAGTGGTATTATGTACAAACTGCATAAGATATTAGTAAATAAAAAGAACAAAACATGCTGATGTAAAAGAGAAGTCAGATGTGGATAAGAAAAGAAAATGTAACTTCTATCATGGAATTTATAGAGCTTTTCAAGACAAAGCGGAGAACTATCACTTAAGACAGGAAGAAATTCAATTGTGAACTAGTGACAAAAGCAATTGAATACAAACAAAGCCTGAACCATATAAATACTCAAATAGCGTGTTAAATGTTTCTTTTTGTGGTGTAATAAACAGAGCGATTCGTCAAATCTTTCTTACTGCACTAGGTGGCCTTTTCAAGGCATAGGTAGACATAAAAATGCTATGGAGAGCTGACTATTTATACATCAATCAAATGATCGCAGCGAAGCTGCTATCGGATAGTGTTGATGCCAATGGGTTGATGAGGGCACAACCTAGAGAAACGCTGGCAGTGGACGACCGAGAACAACGACAGAACGCGAGGATCAAGCGGTTGTGAGATCTTCCAGAAAATAACCGAAATTGTAGCTCTCACCCATTAGTGACCATATTTCGTGGACTACACGTATGAAAGTGGCCATCCGGATCGTTGCCAGACGACTTTCGGCACGCGGAGGGCTACGTTCGAGGAAGCCACTCCTGGAATATCACTGATCAGCGAGGATCGTCGGCACCGTTTGCAGTGGTCTTGCGCCCCAACAACGAGGAATAGTGTCCAGTGGTATCCTTTTTTCCTCAGTGATCCGACACTCTTTGCACTTGGTACCGATGAGCACCATATACGTGTCTCAAAATGAGCCGCCTTACGCGCGCAAACTGCGTTAACTCCAGAAGGGCTCAGAGCTCGCTTACCGACAGTGTCTGCCTGGGGAATAATTTTCTATGATAGCCGTTCACCCTTGGTAGTCCTCCGTACCACTCTCACGGCTCAACGGTACGTCCGCAATATTCAGGTACCTCCTGTGTTGCTATTCCTGTCATAGCATCACCGAGTAATTTTTTAACCGGGTAATTTCAGGGCACGCACGTGACGGCGGTTCCATGCCTTCTTCCGTAATGTTTAAATCTTTCCATGCAATCCCAATAGAATACGTTTGGGGCATGATGGGACGTCATGTACCCCCCTATAAATGTCGGGGAAGCATTCATAGGTGAGTGTACTAAGTAAGGAGGAGAATATAATAAATGACATACCTAGGATTTCCCTTAATTGCCATTTTTCTGACCCTTATAAAATGAATGCCACACCGGAAAACATCATTCTGACCCTTGTAAATGAATGCCACACCGGAAAAACTCATGTTTTTAAGAGTCAAAAAAGTCGTGTAATGCCGTTTTCACAGCGTCCACATCATCGAAGGTTTGGAGAGCGAAGGCGTTCTGTAACGATTAAAAAGGCGGACGTCCGTAGTTGCCAGGTCAGGGGCATACGCCGTGTCAGGTTATACTTCCCAACCAAGGTCCAAATACTTTTTGTCGAGTGATTAAAGCAGCATGTGGTCTGGCGTTATGATTATGAAGGATCACGCCTTTGCGATTAACGAGTGCTGGCTGCTTCGATATTGGGTGTTCTTGAATCTGTCCAACTGCTGGAAGTAGAGATTAGCATTTCTCGTTCGGTTAGGTGCCAACACCTCCCAGTGGATTATTTCCTACACATCCCACCATACCCTCAATAAAACCTTTTTGAGATGCAGTCCCCGTGTTAAAGTAGATGGAGAAGGTTCCACACTTTGACACACAGTCCGTCGACGGTTTACATTACGGTACAGTACCTATTTCTCATCACCCGCTACAATTCGTGCCCAAAACGGCTTACTCCTGTGACGAGAAAGCAAAGAAGTACAGTTACGGATTCTTTACTCTCTTTGATTTGCAGAAAGCTGGTGCGGAACCGAGTAATCGAACTTGGTGTTTAACCCAAACGCATGCATCTGTCTTTCGTCTGTTGTTCTATGTACCGACAATGTTCCCGCTAATTTCTGAACGGTTGGATGTGAGTCCTTTTTTATGGCTTGGCCCACATCCTCGTCAGAAACAACGGATGGACGTCCAGGACCTGGTTGACTTTTACAGCTTCTGTCGCCGCCCCGGAATTTCCGAAACCAGACTGCAACATGTGCTATTATCAACTGACTTTTCCCTTACAGTTGACATATGTTGCGGCAAGCCAGTGCTGCAATTATGCTTTTATGGAACCCGTACAGTATACGGTGACTAATGTGCTCCTTATCGCATTCCATGTTACACCGTCCGTGATTTCCTTTACAAATCACGTACTCGGACAACCCTAGTGCTCTATATGCTCTACTTCTACACGCTTTATTAACCGAAAATTCAGCATTGAAGCGTTATCTGTTACGTAACTACTCCGTTCGCGATTTGCATCTATTAGAAAAACCGGAAGAACGTTTACACACACCCAGTATAATCAGTTACCTCCTGTAATATCAGGAATCTGTGACATGAATTTCATCTGAATTGCGCGATTCTCTTGGTGTCGCAATTTTTAAAAACAATTGTGTATCTTCTGCGGAAGAATGGGGATGAAATACTTGCGAATAGATTGACGGATGAACAAACATTTGAAATCAACTGTTTGAAAGCAAAAGAATTAAATGTGTTTCAGTTTTCACTACAGTAGTGCATTAATCATTTACGTCAACTAAGAGAACATTTACACACGATTATTTCATCAGATTTGGCAATTTTGACTGACATTTTTGAGAAGTCGTAGGATATCATTAATGACCTACGAAATCGTAGTAATTATTTTTAGAAATCTTAGATTTTGCAGTAAATTATGAAACCAAATAGGATAAGTGTGCGATTTTGAAGTCAGGTAGATATTTCAGAAATGGGTAACAAGGAATTTTTTTTATTTAAACTCAGCTATAAGAAGGTACCCCACACAAAGTATCACACTCATGTCCATCAAGAAACAAAACACTTGAAACGTGTACAACTTGCACTTTTATAGGATATTCTAATCAGACAATGTTGCAGAAATGATTACCATTTCGGTTTTATTGATACATGCATTCCGCGTTTAGGAAAAATCAGATCGCCCAACATCACGGGGGCCATATTTCAGCAGTACAGCGTTAATTTTTCTGTTAAAAAGTATAAACGCCGTATGGCTCAGTCTGCAGTTCAATGTGTGTTCATCAGTGGGTAAGGATGCCTCAACGTCATGTAAAGCAGTCGTACATTCATGTCGGCGAGTTCGGCAGACTTTACATCTTCGGCATGAGCAAATACAATGTGTCCCTCCGAGAGACTGCCGGTAGTGTACGGCGCAATGAGTCAGACGTTACAACGAGTTTGCGGCAATGATACGAAGAATGTCGTAGGACACTAAAGCACAGACAATGCCAGGGGACATATGTCATCTCATGACGATGCAAATAAGTGACTCTTGCGCATTATCAAGGGGAACTGTAACGCGTTCTCAAATGATATTTTTAACAGTACGTCACCAGTTGAGAAGGAGATGACGAGTCCTCAGTCCGGGTTAGGACTGTAGACACATTGCTCCTTCTCATGATACCCTTGGTACCGGAACGAAGGAATGCCAGGCTGCAATGATGCATGAAACGAAGAGAGCGGCGTCATGAATGACAAAATATCGTTTTCTCGGACAAAATTCGCTTCTAATTAGTAGAAATTTATGTCGGCATCATTATCCGTTGATGACACCTTGAGATTAGTAGTGAAGACTGTATTCGCCCAAGCGTACTGCACCAACATCGAGGCATTATGGTGTGAGGTTCTATCGGGTACGAAAGCAGATCTTCTTTCGTGAAAGTCAGTACAACCAAAGTACGACCGACCTCTCATGTTAATGATACTTTACGGAGTCGATCGTTGCTTCCGTAGCTGCATGAAGTCCTAGGTTCCATATTTCAGCAAGACGATATCATACCGAATGTTGCAGGGGCAACACGTGCCTCCATCAGGGATAGCAATATTCCTCCTATCTGTCGTGGTAGAGTAGATCGCCAGATTTAGCACCCATAGAAAATCCCTGTGACATGCTCAAACGACAGAAGCAGTGGTGTATGAGTGGGGTCTCCTTGAACCAGATCTGTCAATATAATGTAAGAAATATGGTAATTTTTCAATAGTAGTATACCATTATGTTCTTAGAAAAAGTATTTAATCAATTCATTACTTTAACTACTTTACAAAAGAGCACACGCATTTACTTGTATGCTTTAGCTAAAAAAATTATAGCATGGGCTGCTAGATAACTGGCAGAAGCATGCTTCGTGTAACTAGAAGACATAGTGAGAAGAGGAACTCACGGATCAGGAAAATAACATAAAGCTCTTCCACAAGACATCATGTTCAAGAATATAATCCTTAAAATAGCAATGGTCTGTACATAGTGCAAAAAAGTAAGGAATTTGTCAACCGCCGATTGACAACTGCTACAAGGCCAGGAAAGTAGGACTGAATACCAACAGAAAAAAGAGCTAAGTAGTGGAAATGAGAGGATGAAATTCGAAAGCGTTTAGGAGCCCCATGGAGGAGTCTATCTCCAGACAGACCTTTGTGGCAGAAATTGTGAGATATGTAATTCGCAAGCGATTTATGAAAGTGTTGAAAATTACGATAATAGTAGTGATGATATGTATTTAGGCTAGCAAGATCGGACGGTGCACCAAGCATATTACAAGCCAATTCTTCACAAATACAGTGCTCTCCTTTTTGCGTTGTAATACACTACACAGTGCGTCAAAGAATTTTTAAGACTGACGCTAGATTTCAACCTACGGTGGCGCCGCCAGTGTAATCGCGTATGAAATTATAAACCATGACCATCTACTTGCTTTCTGCCAAAAGTACTGCGCAGTTGTTACAGTAACTCAAACAAAACTGCCGTTCATTAGAGAAGTACAATTTTTTTCATGACTGAATTATTAAGATGGAACAGAGGGCTATTTAACTAAATTTAACGCAAAACTTGATAAAAGTGCCTCGGAAACGTACAAGCTGATGAAACAAAGTTTACAGTGAAGGTTTGTTTAAATGAATCAAATGTTTTCGTGTGGCACAAACGTTTTTTGGACGGAAGAGATACGCTAGAAGATGATAAACATACCAGAAGACCAAGTTCATCCGGACACCTCAGATTATTGAAAAAGTGCGTGATTTCGTAGCAAACAATCGATGTACGTCACTAAGAATGATGGAAGAGTCTTTAAACATCAACAAAGAAATGATTCGAACCATCCTGCATGAAGATTTAGAGCCAAAACAAAAGTCGGTACTAAATTTGTTTCACACACGTTAACCAATGAATAAAAATCAAAGAAAAGTGCACGTTGCAGAGACATCATTTCATCCGCTGGTAGTCAAACTTCTTAAAATC